>CM062817.1:128187142-134020183 GCA_031772625.1 Pinus tabuliformis | reverse complement strand
TTCATACTGCCACCCTGAATCATATGTCATCAGATTGTTTTCACCTCCATCAAAATCATTTGCTTCGTTCTGTGTCACTGATGTGGGATTCATTAAGGCCCTCCTTTGACGGATCGCTTCTTGTCGACATCAGCTCATTATCCAAGAAGTTGATCTAGGAACCCCCCTTCAGTACTTTGAAGCTTGCATGCCTCAATGGCAAGTTTCTCACTTCCAGCGACAGGTATACATCAATGACCTTCGACCAAAGATTTTTTCGTGGTGTTCGACGCCAAGTCCTTTATTCACACCATGTGAATTGTACTGCAATACCTTGAGGGGCATTATCATTATCGGTGATTCCTCTCGCGCTTGTTAACGGTTTACCTCATTGGCCGGTAATCAAGCGATGTCTTTCCATGTTCGACTTCAGAACAATTCTCACATGGATCGACTTGTACTTAGAGTGAAGATCGAACGAGTTTGAAGACCCCGGATCTAGTTTCATCCATCCGGGCTGCGATATATATTCAGGAAAGATAAAGACATTGACATGTACATCATTGCAACAGATAATCATCCTACCCAAAGGATGATAATTTCATCAAAATTATCAGTCTACCCTGAGACGATTGTCTGTTCTATGTACAGAAAAATGAATTTATAAAGCTGAGCATGGGAATGCCCGCCTCAGCTAGATCATGAAAGCAGTATGAAAAATAATGTATTGTATTGTATCTTATTACAGGTCTCCTCCCAGCATTGGATGAACTTCGGATCCTCCTAATAAAGAATTTCACCCGATAAACGGCCTCATACTTTAGGGGGCAACTTTTATAGACATTTTTGTGCCTTACAGCTATAAGCATGAAATTCCATAATCTAAGGGATCCAAAGTCCCTAAACATGTTGTTCCTACCCCTAGAAGAACAAGGCTAACAAACCACAGCAATTCACAGAAGTTCTCCACCAGAAACTGCTCAAAAACAAGTCAATTCAGGATCAATTTAGAGGCTCCACTAGTTGTCTGCGCTGAAATGCAGAGATTACACTGGCTAGGTGCACTGCAACGCAGGTAGAAGCACTACCAGGGTGCGCTGAGTGGGAAGTGACAAATGGCAAGTTCATTCAACGAGGTGGAAAGACCCTGGAAGCTTCCAGAATCTTCTCCAATGACACTTGCCTCAATGAATTCGACTAGTGATGAGTAAGAGGCTCTTAGTCTCCAAGTGGAAGAAAGAACTGACAGAGGGAGAGGACACTAGTCAGATCTCAAGCTGACTCATCCTCTCTCCAAACATCTATATATGGATCTCTCCTCCATGAGATCCAGGAGGCTGGAATTTTGTTATTTCAAAGAATTGCTATTGGTTTGAGATTGGAATCATTGGGTGCTTAATGCTTTGAAGGGAGGTGAAGATAGGAATTTCATTTGTTGGGAAGGAGATGCTGGATTGGAGCCCTCTTGGTTGTATCTCCTCCTGAACCTTGTTATTCATCAATAAAGCTATCTTGGTTTCTCCTATATACTGATGTATCTTTGATGTATGATTGCATTAGTATGTTTAGTTTATTTCTAATCCTGAACTAGTTATGAATATGAATCTATGTCTTTGTGTATTGTTCTCTTCTTGTGATCTTGCAGGGACCTATTGAAGCTGGGCGAATGAGAAGGTAAGTAGCTGGGAACTCTCAAAGAGAAGAGAAACTGGATCGAGGGACAAACGGAAGACACCGGTTAGTCCATCCATCTCTCTTCATTCTTAATTCATAAAGGAAGAATACTAGAATAGCTGTTTCTGTTTGTTGCTAAGGCACTGTCACACCTTAGGTGGATAGGATCGTCCTGCATAGGCATTTTTCCCCACAACAACAACCCAAACTGAGTAGTGCGTCTGAGGTATCGCAATACATGCTTTGCCACCTTCCAATACAACTTGGTAGGCCTAACCATCGCTTGAGTAACATGGTTAACTGCATAACACATATATGGTCGTGTGTTTACCAAATACATCAGTGAACCCACAAGATGCCTGTAGATAATAGCTTCCACTACTTCTCCTAAAGTAGCATCCTCCTTACTCCAGTTACCAGCTAGAGGAGTCTCTATGGGCTTACTTCTCTCCATGCAGAATCTCATGAGTATCTCATTGGCATACTTACCTTGAGAAACAAAAAACTCCCAATCTCCCTACCATACCTCCATGCCAAGAAAGTAATGCATGAGCCCCATGTCCCTCATCCCAAACTCTCTTGCAAGATCCTGCTTCCAAGTTTTGATGAGATTCTCATCACCTGTCAGTATGAGATCCTCTGAATAAAGTACAATGATCAAAATCTTACCTTCCACCACTATGTGATACAGGTTCGCATCTTCTTCACTCTTTGTGAAGCCCAACCTAGTGAAGTAGCTATCTGTCATGGTGTACCAAGCACAGGGTGGCTGCTTCAGCCCATACAAAGCTCTCTTTATTTGGCACACATGTGAGTCATGGTCTAAGCTTTCAAAACCTTCGGGCTATTCTATGTACACCTCTTCCTCAATTATGCCATTGAGGAAGGAAGTCTTCACATACATCTGATGGATACTCCAACCCATCTATGAAGATAGTGCCAAAATAGATCTGATAGATGAGTACCTTGCAATAGGAGAAAATGTCTCATCATAGTTAATCCCCTCTACCCTTGAAAAGCCACAGGACACAAATATGGTCTTATGATTCTCCAAACTACCATCTACAACTAACTTGTCCTCTAGTCTCGAGACCACATCCCAAACACTGTTTCGAACTATGGACTCATACTCCTCCACCATCGCATCAACCCAAAATGGTTGTTGCACTGCTTCCTAAAAGGAAGATGGCTCTGTCACAACTGTTGGCTTGATGGGCCCTGACCCAGGTTCAATGTTAGTCAACCAAGCAAATACCTACACTACTAGCCCTTTCGGCATTAACCTGTGGAACGCGGACTGAAGTCTCACCCGACGCAATATGGGGGGATGCAGGAACCAAGTTTCCACACCCTGAGATGGTTGTGATGTCGGTTTTACACCTTAACTCTGCCTTCGCATAGATCAATAAGCCTTATCGATGTATTTCTTTATTAGTCTTTTAGAACCTCCACGAAGGCTTGTGATCGTCCTTCACGTAACCCTAAAAAGTGATTCAGGAATTTATGTGCCTCTGTACATACTTTGCTGTATAGTTTCCTGAATTATCTTAAGTGTTTGCCAACTCTTTCATGCAATTAAGACTATCTTTACGTAAACATATATCTCTACTTGCATTCATATAACAAAGGAAAATATATAGATTCGCACATCAAATTAGCAATAAAACATAAATCTAGTGCTTAACATAACATAATAGCATGCAATTGAAAAAAGTAAAATACAGAGGTTTCAGAATACTCTTGTTTATTGATTATCCAGATTTCTAGTATAAACTCTAACTGCCCTGCGCACACAACTGCAGGGGTCCATGCACTAAGATGCAGACTACTACCCTAGGCCTCTGCGCACTCACCTGTAGAGCCTCTTTCCTATGTTAAGACTTTTTCTCTTAGCGCTCTACAAACCCATCAATGACTCCATATCTCCATGAACTAAACTATCTTAGACTCCTCTACGACCTCCTTTTACACAATCCCATGGTCCGCGGACCAAGGGCAGATCTCATCAAGTTGATACAACCTATCTAAACTAAGGGCATAAACCCTTTTTGAATCTTGATATCTTCATGCTCTGTGATCACAAAATGTGGAGACTTACATTTATTTATACAAAATTCAGGCCTTCTACCTCAAAACTTGGGATTTTAGCCCCAAAATTGACCCCCAAGGGACCCGTTCCCAACAGGCCCCTAACACAAACATGGTGACTCACCCTCGAGTCACTCAGCTGGCATGGAGATCATTGAAAATAGCAACAAGAAATTCTAAAAACAGAATTGCTAAAAAGAGCACTACTATAAATAGCAGTTCAACCAGTTTTGATCTTAGCAACAATGGATGGAAATATGGAAGTGCTAAAAATAACATTCTATAAATAGCATTTCGAGATACCTTCCTATTTTAGTCACTCCCTAAACTAAAATAGTGAAGTAAAATTTGAATTTGTTCTTAGCAGGTGTTTGCAAAATAATTAATTAATTCATCTTGAGTTAATTAGTTAAGGAAAATCAAATATGAAGTCTATGTGGGGACATGCAACAATTTCTCCATTAATTGAGGAATTTATCCATCAGTTAAAGAGATAATGATGAGTTGTAATATTGAGTTGTAATTAGTTGACTTAGTTAACTGAGTCAAGTCCAGTTAGATTAATTCAAACAGTTTGTTGAATTAATGTAAGTTCAGTTAGTTAATGCTTGCATGCATGTAACTACTGCACTTCAGATAACTGAGTATTCTCTCATAAATAACTCATGCATGTCAGTTCAGACAGAGACCCAGTTGAGATCAGATGGAGGGGCAGTGTACTATCAGTTGCTAGAATATTCCATTGTGAATATTCCTTGCATGCAGAAGGAATTCTTTCCTTGAGGATTGCGTAGTTACTTCTTCAGGTTTAGTGAGTGTGATGAGGCCAATTCACACATGTGGCTTCACTGGACCCCAAGAAAATTGCACAAGGAAATAGGAGGCTTGGAGGGCTTGAGGAGGACATATACTATGTCTATTCAGTCTGTGAGTTGTATTGTTTGATTGCAGAGAGAGCATGATAGCTTGAGAGTTGATTCTTTTTGTAACTTGAACAAGATTTCCACTTGTATGATAATACAAAGTTGGGGTTTTAGGTTGAGGCTTTCCCCTGGTTATTTCTTCTTTGTTATGTGTGATTGATTTCTCCTTATCAATTATATATGTTGTTATAGACATTTTTGGGCACTACAACCCCAAGCATGAAATTTCCATAAACCAAGGGCTACTAAGTCCCTAAAAGTGTTGTTCTAACCCCTGAAAGAACAAGGTCAACTGATTACAACTTCTCCCAGAAGTTCTCCATGAAAAACTACTCAGAACTGGTCAAAACTGGATCATCTCACTTGCTCCATGGCCAGGGTGCGATGCATCGCACCTTGTACACACGGGAAGTGCATTGCATTTCAAAAAGCCCTTCTATGGGGTGTGATGGATGAGAAAAGACAAGTGGCGGAGACAGTTTGCGAGGTGGATGATCATGGAATCTTCCAGAAACTTCTCCTGGGACACTTGCCTCTCAGAATCGCCAAAGGATGAGTAAGAGATCAATGAGATCTCCAAGTGGCATCAAGAACTATCAGAGAGAAGACACTAATCAAAAACCCAGAGCTGACTCACACCTCTAAAAATATCTATATATAGATCTCTCATCCTAGAGATCCAGGGGTTTGGAGGCTGGAATTTTGCATATTGTAAGGAATTGTTGTTGGTTTCTTGAGACAAACATCAGATTGTTGGGTGATCTAAGCTTTGTTTGAGGTGAAGAGGGGCTTCTTTGCTGGGAGGTTGATGTTGGGTCAGAACAACTGGTTGTAACTCCTCTTGGCTCTTTTCTTGTTTATCAATAAAAATTATTCAAGTTTTCCTCCATGCTTTTGTGTCATTGATGCTTGCTACATTCGTATGGTAAATTTACATCTGAGCCTAGATTGTTTATGATTATAGATCCATGTCTTTGTATAGTGCTATGCTTCTGTGATCTTACAGGTACTTTGTGAAGCTGGGCGTGCAAGGGAGCAGGTAGCTGAAGACTATCAAAGAAGAGAAGGATCGAATTAGGAGATTAGCGCAAGACAGAGGTTGGTCTTTTTGTTCCTCTCTATCTATAATTCATAAAGGAAAAACGAAAGTAGCTTTTCTCTATTTGTTTCTAAGGCAGCTGTCACACCTTAGTGGGATAGAGCAGTTCTATATAGACACTTTTCCCTGTAACAAAATGGCGACTCCACTGGGGAGCTAATTTGTTTGTTTGTTTATCATTCTTTGTTGTCTGTTTCATAAACTTACAAGTAGCATTCGAACTTCATTTGCCATAACAAATGCAAAGTAGATAACTGCTACTTCAATCCATCTACTGGATCTGTTTATGATTTAAACAACTGATTCACAAACTATTTGATTTCCCTTGTGATAGCTCTTAGATCCTCCTTAGATCTACCCCTGATTGTTGCATTACTGATTGCTTTTTGCTCGGCCAAAACCCAAGAACTGAACTGCAAACTGTGACCCGGAACCTGAATAGAGTCTCGTTTCTGGCCCAGTGCAGGTATTGTTCAGAGAATCTGAATTTCAGCGCACTTCCCGAGTGGACAAGCTATGCTGCATTTCAAATTCTCTGTGTTACAGGTGCGCTATTCAGACTAGCTCTGTGCAGTTTTGGCTTTGTGATTCATTCTTTCCAGTTCTATTCCTGAATTTTGCTACCTGTGATCAATATATGTCTATTTGAAACCCCTTTTCCTTGCTTTTATTCCGCCTCCTTTGTAAAAAATAACTGTAGATGTTTTTGTGTGTTTGTTGAGTCATTTACAGTTCTCCTTTGCAAAAGTAGCATAATCGTACTGTCGTCCTTTGATTTGAAACTGTCGCAAGTGTCGATTTCAATCGTAGGAAAGAGTTTGATTGTTGTTGATGGTCGATTATCCTGTTACTATTGCTTTTGGTATGAATTTGTAATTTTCTAGTGTCGGGAACAAGTATTCCATTCAAAATCGTAAAGTGTTGTGATCATCTCCATTTTTTTGATTTCGAAAAGAAACTTGCTGATATTTGTCGCTTGAAAAGAAATTCAGATTTGTGCATCAACTTTCTTTTTAGCATTCATATACTAAGAAAGTCAAAAAAAAAATGCATGCATGTGCATTTGCATATAGACAGTTTGATTGGCTTGATTTAGGAAACTGCATTTAGAGTGTGCTCTTTGCTCTTTGTGAAAAGATTTTTTCCTTCTTTTCCCTAGTAGCTAGGATTTTCATTGCACAAAGAAGATAAAATGTTTGTTTATCATCTTAGATTGCATTTTAGGAATTACATCTACATCTCGTGGTGAACTTGAAAGGAAAACTTCATAAACAAGGTCAACTTAAAATAAATTCAATGAATCTAACAACGCTTTGGAACTTAACGCACAACATTTAGAAGTCTAGGCTAGAGACGTATTCTGGCGTCGTAAAGCCTGGTAACTGTGGTTCTCACTCATGGTTGGGTGATTCCTCCACTTTGAGACGATAAGTGCCAGTACGGACTTGTGCTCCCACGTACCATCGAGTATATTTTGGGAGACCCCAATAGGCTTAATCCTTTATCCATAGGAAGTCGTGTCTGCCGCCCTATCGATCGCAACGCACTGAACACAACATTCGGGAAGATTGACTGTCGTGCCGTAAAAAGTATTCTGCAGTTTTGTGATTGGTTTGGTAATCCCTCTACCTAGATTTCCAGAGTAGTCCCTTTCATTCCTTTTCAGACTCCTTAACAGAAAAGGTCCATCTGAGCACTTGTCACTTCAGGCTCATTAAAAATCGAAGGAGACTAGAGTCATCTTTTGTTTTTTCTCGACTCTTAAAAATTGAAAAAGCAAGTTGTGTCAAAGCGTCTAAAATTTATTTTAAATGGAATATTCATTACCCTTTCCTACGTTTATCTTGGGTTGAGAAAATGGAATCCACCAACCAAGGAATTCCCCTTGGAGGAAATCCTAGTCCTTTATCCTCTTGGGGAGATGTTGGTGCACCCCATATGGCCACATTGTCGCTTCCAAGACTGACAATTGGTTTGCTTGTATGGCTCTTCTCAACCTCTGTCATTCAGAACACCACAATTCCCGAACAATCGACTTAGCAACTAGACGAGTCCAGAGTTACCCACCAGCCTTCTACTTCCTCTAATTCTTCCTCTCCTCCTTCCTCTTCACTTGATGGGGCTGGTAAAGCCAAAAGTCAAGTACCTAAATAAAAGAAGGAAAAGAAGAAGAAAGAGAAGAAGAAGAAGGAGCCAAAAGTGAATCGGGGTAAACGAGGGTCGTCTAGCGAAAATCCACACACTGTACCGACCAGGCCTAAATTTCCATGTGTCATTTGCAAAGGAGACCACTATCACAGAGATTGTCCTTACATCCCTAGGATCTTGAGGGACTGGTCTCCTCGTTTGCACAACCTGGTGTCGTCAACCTCTGATGGTCATGTTGAAAACACACCGTCAACTAGTGAAAGTGAAGCCCCAGGACGAAAAGGAAAATATAGATTTCCTTGTAAATTGTGCGAAGGCGATCATGCCGTCCACCGTTGTCCCTTCTTAGACGAAGCTAAAATAGTTTTGGACGATCGTCCGGTTTCACCATTACGACTTCCTCCTGGATATAAAAAACTCTTGTCGGGTCTGTCACTAGTTGAAAATCCGGCTGGCCCGCTCAGGTGGTCGACCGAAGCATCTATCATTGAAGATAAACCATATGAACCCATACCAGACGAAAGTCAAAAGGTCGAGGCGGCAGTTGACCCGGTCTTGCTTTCAGAGGTTCCATCTTCAGATGATACAGTCACTGAAGAGAACAAGGATGACACCGTCCAAATTCTTTTCATAAGCACAGACTCCAACGAACATGGGGGCAATTTACCCGTTCCTTTACCGCAGGAAGGAAGTTCGTTAGAGTCGTACCCGACCGTCTATTCGGTCCCACCTCCAAGCAACCTAGTTGTCTCCTTCAACTGGAATCAACTAGGCAGACCCCGTTTACCAGCTAGTGTACCATTCCGAATCATTGTTCAAATATATAGAATGGTTATGGTTGGTACCATCATAGATGAGGGGGCTTCTATGAGTATCCTTTCCTCAACTGCTTGGAAGCGCTTGGCTCGCCATCGCTTTTGCTTGAGATGAGAAATCTAACAGGTTTTGATAAACGAACCAGTCGACCATTAGGGATCCTTCCCAGTGTGCCCATAACATTGAGAGGGAAAACCGTTCACATGAACGTAATGGTAGTCCAAGGACCCCTGGATTACAATCTACTCCTTGGACGAGACTATATTTATTGCATGGGAGCAATTTTCTCCTCACTCTTTAGAGTAATGTGTTTTCCGCACGAAGGAAGAGTGGTCAAGCTCGTAGACCAGCTTTCATTTCCCAGATCATACAGAGCAAATAGTCATATACCATCCCTGAATGGTATTTTCACGTAAGAAATGTCTCAATCTCTAGTCCGTCCACCCGATGAGCGCGAGTGATTCGGGGGGACATGACTGAAACCCAGGGGGCATGCACCCTGGTCTGCTTTGGCAGGAAAACTTCGGGTATAGGGTAGGTTTTCGCGAGAGAATATGATTAGTCTATACCCCCGTCCGTGATTGGAAGAGGGGGTTATTCTAGAACAAGATTCTCTTGTCAAATTTATGTGAGTGGAGTAGCCTCCTTCACTCACCTTTGTCTATTTTGGTAGACATCGCCGAAGAAGTGTTTTGTTTGCACTGTGAACAAAACGATCTTTGGGTAACTTGTAAGAGGTAGGCCTCTCTCGGTAAAACAAATGTTTTAACGGACTAAAGAAGGGGTAACCTTGAAACTTTGTTTTATACCTGGGGGCATGCAAACCTTTTGGAGTGCAAGAAAAGAATGATCATTTATCTCTTTTTTGGATTGGTTGTTTCCTAACTTGCATAAAGAAAGGATGTGGGGAAAAACTATAAAAGTTGTCGTTTTATATGAGACATTCTTATCACATGACTGGAGTAATCGAGCAGTTTTAGCACATAGTTCAAGCTCGTTAAAAAATAAACATAAGCCATGAGCAAATGTTTCATCCCGCGTTTAAGCTCGTTAAAAAATGAACTATTCCCCCGGTAAATAACCATCGTGAATGTAGTACTTCAGCCATTAAATCCTTGGTCGTGTTTGCACCGTCACCTCCACTTTTTCATTGGCCGATCATTCACCCCCATTTGATTGTTTACCCATTTTGAGGAACAGCTGCGAAGAGTGATCTCACTAGCCATCCTTGTGACACTGCCATGATTGGAAAATTCCAAACCTTACCTGGAATCAGTTGCTACCCATTTTATCACTCGTTCCTCAAAAGACGACTCTCCTTTAAGCTCTTTTCAACTGACTCGTAAAATATGAAAAGATTGCCGAGCCATTGGCCTCTCCAGCTAGTTAAAGGGACAGGAAGTGCTATCCCTCCTCTAGATTTTAATCTTTTTGGACTTGAGGGATTATTACACAAAAAGATCGAGCGCTTGTTTTGTTCGGCTCGTTAAAAGTATTGAAAATTCATCCCTTTTGTATTGTTTTATACGTTTTCAGACTCAAGGGATTAGATGACAAAAAAGGAATTTTTGAGTTACCTTTACGTTCCTTTTCAGACTCTCTAAAATTGAAAAGCACCAAGTTATCTTTGTCGTTAAACTCGTTAAAAGTGTAATAGCGACAAACTTGTCTATAGACGAGAACGAGTTTCGCTATCGCTAGGCTCGTTAAAACATAGTGATGGGTTTGCCCGAAGGGAAAATTATAGAACAAGCATATGTTATCCTCCTCAAGCTTGACAAAAATAAAGAGGTACTGGTCAGCAATGACTGGGGAAAATTGGGAAGAAAACTTGAAGAAAATTTGTTGGTAGCAAGTCGCTCTTGAACATGACACTTCCACTCTGTGTCCGAGTCAGGTTGGGTTTTTTCATTCACCGGTCACATCACCATGGTCCCATCATACCATCCACATTTGCGGTTAATGCTACCAATCCATCACAACGGTGTCGCCGATATGTTCAAGAGAAGTCATTCAGAGAATTCACCTGTGTCTCACCCACTACCATACATTTATACTCCATTCTTTCATGACCGCCACCCTGAACCTTATATCACCATATTGTTTTCACCTCCATTAAAATCATTTTTTCCGTTCCGTGTCATTGATGTGGGATACATTAAGGCCCTCCTGTGACGGATCACTTCTTGTCGACATCAGCTCATTATCCAAGAAGTTGATCTAGGAACACCCCATTCAGTACTTTGAAGCTTGCATGCCCCAATGGCAAGTTTCACACTTCTGGCGACAGGTTCACATCAATGGCCTTCGACCAAAAGATTTTGCGTGGTGTTCGATGCCAAGTACTTTATTCACACCACGTGAATTGTACTGCAGTACCTTGAGGGTCATTATCATTATCGGTGATTCCTCTCGCACCTGTTAACAACTTACATCATTCGCTGGTAATCAGGCGATGTCTTTCCATGTTCGACTCCAGAACAGCTTTCACATGGATCGACTTGTACTTCGAGTGAAGATCGAACGAGATTGAAGACCCCGGATCTAATTTCATCCATCCGGGCTGCGATATATATTCATGGAAAAAAAGACATCAAATGTGCATCATTGCTGCATAGATAATCATCCAATCAAAGGGATGATGGCTCTACCAGAATCATTAGTCTACACTCAAACGATTGTCTGTCCTATGTACATGAAAATGAATTTATAAAGCTGAGCATGGGAATGCCCGCCTCAGCTAGATCATGAAAATATTATGAAGATAATGTATTGTATTGTATCTTATTACAGCTCTCCTCCCAGCTTGAAAGAACTTCGGATCCTCATAATAAAGCATTTCACCCGACATCAAAAGATTAACGACCTCATGCTTTAGGGGGCAACTGTTATAGACATTTTTGGGCACTACAACCCCAAGCATGAAATGTCCATAAACCAAGGGCTCCTAAGTCCCTAAAAGTGTTGTTCTAACCCCTGAAGGAACAAGGTCAACTGATTACAGCTTCTCCCAGAGGTTCTCCATGAAAAACTACTCAGAACTGGTCAAAACTGGATCATCTCACTTGCTCCATGGCCAAGGTGTGATGCATCGCACCTTGTACACATGGGAAGTGCGTTGCATTTCAAAAATCCCTTCTATGGGGTGCGATGGACGAGAAAAGACAAGTGGCGGAGACAGTTTGCGAGGTGGATGATCATGGAATCTTCCAGAAACTTCTCCTGGGACACTTGCCTCTCAGAATCACCGAACGATGAGTAAGAGATCAATGATATCTCCAAGTGGCATCAAGGACTATCAGAGAGAAGACACTAATCAAAAACCCAGAGCTGACTCACACCTCTAAAAATATCTATATATAGATCTCTCATCCTAGAGATCCAGGGGTTTGGAGGCTGGAATTTTGCATATTGTAAGGAATTGCTGTTGGTTTCTTGAGACAAACATCAGATTGTAGGGTGATCTAAGCTTTGTTTGAGGTGAAGAGGGGCTTCTTTGCTGGGAGGTTGATGTTGGGTCAGAACAACTGGTTGTAACTCCTCTTGGCTCTTTTCTTGTTTATCAACAAAAGCTATTCAAGTTTTCCTACATGCTTTTGTGTCATTGATGCTTGCTACATTCGTATGGTCAATTTACATCTGATCCTAGATTGTTTATGATTATAGATCCATGTCTTTGTATAGTGCTATGCTTCTGTGATCTTACAGGTACTTTGTGAAGCTGGGCATGCAAGGGAGCAAGTAGCTGAAGACTATCAAAGAAGAGAAGGATCGAATTAGAAGATTAGCACAAGACAGAGGTTGGTCTTTCTGTTCCTCTCTATCTATAATTCATAAAGGAAAAATGAAAGTAGCTTTTCTCTGTTTGTTTCTAAGGTAGCTGTCACACCTTAGTGGGATAGAGCAGTTCTATATAGACACTTTTCCTTGTAACATATGTTCAATTGATCTTGCTCAATTCGATTAAGCTTCCGCATAATTGTTTGTAGAAGTAGATCAAGTATTTTTCTTTAGTATATTGCATTATCAGGTGATCTACAGTGGGAATTTATACTTGGTATCAGAGCAAAGGTGATCAAGGAAGAACAATATACAAGAAGGGATAAGTTCAAAGTTTGTGATTCTTGAATACAGAAATCGAGTTCTTATCACATCTCTATTTCACCTATGGCGTTCAGTGGTTTAAGACTCGAGTATGCCCTTGATGGCAGCTCTAATTACATAACCTAGAAGGATCGCATGGAAGCAGTATTAGAGGATATTGGTCTAAAGGACTTCATTTATCAAGAATTCCCCGAGCCGACTAATGATATTCAACTGGTAGAATGGAAGAAATGTGTGGCTAGAGCAAGGAGAATCCTTCTAGAGGGAGTTCGAGACCACATAGTCTTGAGTCTTCATGGGAAGGAGACACCATTTTTGATGTGGAAAATATTGAAAGATATATATCAGAATAGCAAGGATCAGAGGAAGTTGGCGCTGAAACACAAGCTCCGGAAGATCAAGTGTTAAAAGGGCAACACGATCTCTACGTATCTGAACAAGCTCACCACCTATAGGGATGAGATTGGAAGTGTAGGGATCACGATAGCTGATGATGACATGGTGAGTCTTGCACTCCTTGGTCTTCCTAAGAGCTAGTATAGCTACCAAGACTCGGTTAATGGAAGAGAAAAGCTGCCAGATTGGGAACGACTTTGGTCGGATCTGATGCAGGAGGAGATAAGAGGAAGCACCAAATATGGATCCTCATCGAAGCAAGATGATGAGGAAAATCTAGCCTTAGCGAGTAAGGTGAGGATGGGGAAAGGGAAGGCGTACCAATCCAAATCCAATTCTTCCCATGCTGGGAAGAAGATTGACAAATCGAAAGTGCGATGCTTTCATTGTCATGAAGTGGGCCATTATGCTATGAATTGTCCACAGAAGAAATCCAAGAAGGGTTCCTCAAAGGGATCTGATGGTGAGACACTGGCCTCACAGTTTGAGCTGGATTTGTCTCTCATCACATGCATGGTTTCATCCAGGGTGGGATGTGTTTGGTACCTAGACAGTGGAGCCACATTCCACATGTTAGGTGAAAAGAATCTTTTCAATACCCTAGAGGAGAAAGATCTCCAGATGCGGATCGAGATGGGCGATGATGGAAGGTACTATGTTTCAGGTGAAGCTATGGTTGTGTTTCAGAGGGAGCATGGAGCTCCCCTCACCCTGACTGATGTAAAGTATGTACCAGGTCTGAAGAAGAATCTTGTGTCCATTGCTATGCTAGAAGATAAAGGATATGATGTAGTCTGTAGAAAAGGAAAGGTATTCCTGAGGCATATCAACACTAGATAGACAAAGAGAATAGGGATTCGAGTTAAGAATCTCTACAAGCTAGAGGTAGATGACTGTGCTGCTTTGAGTTCCAAAGCTGAGATGGTGCTGAGCCAAGATGTTGGTGAACTATGTCATAGAAGAATGGGCCACTTGCACCATGGAGTCCTGAAGATCATGCAACAAATTTATACCGGATTGCCCAAGGGAAAATTTGAGCAGACGATGACATGCAAAGGTTGTACCTTGGGTAAGTATGCAAAATCTTCCTTTCCGGATCAAGACAGTAGAGCTGGAGCAATCCTGGAGTGAGTTCGCTAAGATGTTTGTGGACCCTTCTCTACAGCCTTCGCCGCTAAACAAAGGTACTATGTTATTTTTGTTGATTATTTTTCTCATAGATGCTAGATCTACTTTATGCAAAAGAAGGATCAGACCTTCTTGAGGTTTTGTGAGTTTAAAGCCTTGGTAGAGAAAGAATCTGGAAAGAAAATAAAAGCCTTGTGTAGCGAAAATGGTGGAGAGTATGTCTCCCAATAGTTTAAAGACTTCTGCGATGCAGAAGGTATTAAACTGGAATTAACGACACCCCATAACCCATAGCAGAATGGGGTGGCCGAAAGGAAGAACAGATTGATTGTGGGAGCAACTTGAGCGATTTTGCATGACCAAAGCCTACCACTGCATTTGTGGGTTGAGGCATGCAATACAAGAATATACTTGCAGAACAGAAGCCCGCACCTTATACTGGGGATGAAGACATCTATGGAGGCCTATTCTGGGAAGCGACTTAATGTAAGTCACTTCCGAATCTTTGGATCATCATTTTACTGTCATGTGACCAAAGATGCCAGGAATAAGCTAGACCCAACAATTGAGTTGGGAATACTTGTGGGGTACACGAATACACCCCACAACTATCGGGTGTACCTACCTTCCACTCAGAGGACTGTGGTACGCAGGGATCTTAAGTTTGATGAGCATAAAGCCATGCAAGTGTCACTTGAGAGGGCGCTCATGTTGTATGCAGATGAGGAACCTTCTGTTCCTAAGTAGGAGGAGCCTTAGATTGATGTGGAGCAGCTGCATGTAGAGGATCCGGGAGTGGAGACATCCACTCATGCTGAGACTTCCAGAGATGGGAGAAAACGCTCAAGGGAAGCTGACAGGTTGATGCTGGATGTGTGGGAGAATGTGTGACAACCATCTTCTCAGCACAAACAGACGAGGTTGCCCGAGCGGTACACTGGTTACATGGCCACGGTTGGGGAGTGTCTAGATTCCGAGCCTTCTTTGTTTGAGGACGCAGTGCAACAACCAGTCTGGGTTGATGCAATGGTGGAGGAGTACAACTCCATCATGTGGAACTATGTTTGGGATGTTGTCCCAAGACCTCACAACAAGTTAGTGGTGAGCTCGAGATGGCTTTACAAGGTAAAGCAAGCAGCTGATGGTAGTGTTGAGAAACACAAGGCAATGTTTGTTGCCCGAGGTTTCTCACAGGTTGAGGGGATCGACTATGACGATACTTTTTCTCCCATAGCAAGGTACTCATTGATTAGATCAATGTTGGCACTATTAGCTCAGATGGGGTGGAAGATCCACCAGATGGATGTGAAGGCAACATTCCTCAATGGGAAGATTGAGGAGGAGGTGTACATTGAGCAGCCATAAGGTTTTGAAACCTTTGATAGCGAGTCGCATGTGTGTAGACTCAAGAGAGCTCTGTATGGGCTGAAGCAAGCACCCCGTGCTTGGTACACCAAGATCGATATCTTTTTCACTAGGTTGGGCTTCACCAAGAGTGAAGCAAATGCAAACCTTTACCACAACATGGTAGAAGGTAAGCTATTGATCATTGTTCTTTATGTCAATGATATGATTTTGACAGGTGATGATCAGCTTATACAGTATTGCAAGGAGGACCTTGCAAGAGAGTTTGAAATGAAAGACATGGGCATTATGCACTACTTTCTAGGCATGGAGGTGTGGAAGAAATATGGTGAAGTATTTGTGTCTCAAGGAAAGTATGCTAATGAGATACTTAGGCACTTTCACATGGACAAGTGCAAACCCATGCAGACTCCTCTAGCTGGGAACTGGAGGAAGGACTATGCTACTTCAGGTGAGGTAGTAGCTTCTACTGTTTATCGACAACTGTTGGGTTCACTTATGTATCTAGTGAACACACGACCCAACTTATGCTTTGCGGTGAACCAGCTGAGTCAAGCTACGGTTCAGCCTACCAAGCCGTTTTGGAAGGCAGCGAAGCATGTGCTAAGATACCTCAAAGGCACATCTCAGTTTGGATTGTGGTACAGATGGACAGAGGGAGTGAAGCTTTAGGGCTTCACAGATGCGGATTGGGCAGGAATTCCATCATACCGGAAGAGCACTTCTGGAGGAATCTTCAACCTTGGATTAGTTGTAGTTTCCTGGTACAGCCAGAAACAGAGATCAGTTGCACTTAGCTCAGCAAAGGCTGAATACATGGCTGCTAGTCAGGCTGCATGTGAGGCCATTTGGATGTGGAAGATTCTAGTGGGATTTTTTTGTCAGAGGAGGGATCCTACAGTGATCTACTGTGATAATCAGAGTTTCATCATACTCTCTGAGAATCCAGTTTTTCATGACAGGTCCAAGCACATAGATATCCGGTATCATCATCTTCGAGACTGTGTGGTCAAAAGGATCATGTTGTTGTTGTATGTTCGACAGAGGAACATGATGCAGATATTTTAACAAAGGCATAGTAAAAATTCAAGTTCGAGTTCCACAAAGACAGGATTGGGGTTACTGATAATCCCTTTCTTGTTGAGAGGGAGTGTAGAAAATAGCAACAAGAAATGCTAAAAATAGAATTGCTAAAAATAACACTGCTATAAATAACAGTTCAGCCAATGTTGATCTTAGCAACAATGGATGGAAATATGGAAGTTCTAAAAATAGAATTCTATAAATAGCATTTCGGGATACCTTCCTATTTTAGTCAGTCCCTAAAATAAAATAGTGAAGTAAAAGTTGAATTTGATCTTAGTAGCTGTTTGTAAAATAATTAATTAATTCATCTTGAGTTAATTAGTTAAGGAAAATCAAACATCTAGTCTATGTGGGGACATGCAATAGTTTCTCCATTAATTGAGGAATTTATCCATCAGTTAAAGACATAAGGATGAGTTGTAATTAATTGACTTAGTTAACTGAGTCAAGTCCAGTTAGATTAATTCAAATAGTTTGTTGAATTAATGTAAGTTCAGTTAGTTAATGCTTGCATGCATGTAACTATTGCACTTTAGATAACTGAGTATTATCTCATAAATAACTCATGCATGTCAGTTCAGACAAAGACCCAGTTGAGATCAGATGGAGGGGAAGTGTACTATCAGTTGCTAGAATATTCCATTGTGAATATTCCTTGCATGTAGAAGGAATTCTTTCCTTGAGGATTGCGCAGTTACTTCTTCAGGTTTAGTGAGTGTGATAAGGCCAATTCACACATGTGGCTTCACTGGACCCCAAGAAAAACCGCACAAGGAAATAGGAGGCTTGGAGGGTTTGAGGAGGACATATACTATGTCTATTCAGTCTGTGAGTTGTATTGTTTGATTACAGAGAGAGAAGGATAGCTTGAGAGTTGATTCTTTTTGTAACTTGAACAAGATTTCCACTTGTATGATAATACAAAGTCGGGCTTTTAGGCTGAGGCTTTCCCCTGGTTATTTCTTCTGTGTCATGTGTGATTGATTTCTCCTTATCAGCTATATATGTTCAATTGATCTTGCTTAATTCTATTAAGTTTCCGCATAATTGTTTGTAGAAGTAGATCAAGTATTTTGCTTTAGTATATTGCATTATCAGGTCATCTACAGTGGGAATTTCTACAAAGATCTTATCAAAAATACCTCCTAGCTCCACTTAGACTACTCCAACTTCAGCAGTGCATTGTGTTACCACTTCCTTCAGCTCCTCAATCAACTACTCTGTCACTGGCCCTGTACTATCTGACTGTATCTTCCTCTGAGTCGCCTGTAGACCAGGGAGCTTTCCTTCGATGGTGGTAGCGAGCGCATAGGCTTCATCAAGCCAAGGCCCTATTCTAGCCTTGAGGACACTCTCTTTGCACTACACTGCATCCACCTCCTCCTTTAGTACCTTTGCCTCCTATAGTTTTGCTAGCCTCTGCATAAGGGCGATGGTGTGCGTCGTCGCTTTGACTTCATCATATCTCTACTGCAGCTCCCGGGCCTTCGTTTCCAACCTTTGCAAGATGGGATCTTTCTACAAATTGGTAACCACTTCGAATGCTTGCACAAAGAGAGTGGTGCACTCCTTCACTGCATTGTTCACTACTGTTATGACATTTTTCACAGCTATCTTGCACTGCTCTTTGACTTCTGGTAGGGTTGAAGGCTGGGCCTTCAACTATAGTTCTGTAATCTTGAGGTTTAGGTCAAACTGAACCTTCACCAACTCTATTATGGCATCACGCACTCTGGAAATGAGCTTCCAAATTCGCACATCTACTGGCTCATCATCGGGAATGTCCAGCTCTGGGACATACCTGCATGCCTCAACCACTACCTTGGTCATGTGCTCATTTTTGTCTATGATGGATTTGGCAAGGTTAACAGCGAAATCTCATTGTACAGTCATCTGAGCATTGTTGACTTTCTGTTCACTGATTACCTATAACATGCGTTGTTCATAGGCCTGAATTTTCACGATCACCCCATATTGCAAATTGTGAAGCACCTCACTGGGAAGCATGGCCAAATTGAGCCCAACTTTTTTGAGGGCACTGAAAACGAGTCTTTCAGTTTCAGTCTCTATGGTTAGTGCTCCCTCCAACAACATTATTTCCTGGGGATCTAGTGTGCGCACCATCCCTGCTACTTCCGATGTGCTAGGCACCAAACTAGTTGACGCCACACTGCTTCATCCCATGCTAGTATGGACTTGCAACACCTAGATCTGCAGCTCACAATGACCTGTCTGAATGGAATCCGAGGCCTGCTTCTATTGTAGCTCAAACTGTTGCACCAGTTCCGCTGTGGAATTCCTTACCGTATAACCAATATCATTTAAATCACCTTCTGTTAAGGTGATTGGATCGAAAGAAGTATTGCTGGCCTTAGACTTCTTTTGCGGCCCTACCTTCTCTGGATCTCTATTGCACTTAATACAAAATAGAGTAGTCTCTGGGTCTGCTCCTCCATGGTCTGACTGCTGGTCCTCCTCCTTTGTCTCTAGGGAAGATGAATTTTAACTCCTGTCAGAGCCACGCTCCTCTTCTTTCGCCTGTCCTCCCATCTACTTCGTGGTGGCATGCTCTGCCTTGGCCTTCTTATTGAGTTATGCAATGGGTATGTATTTACTCTTAATTCCATCACCTTTTTCCTCTTTTCTTATCTCTTTCATATATTGATATGCTAACATATTGATGGATTATGATAAGAAATGAATAAACTACTCTTGATTAAGATTTAGCCACCGTAACTAACTCTTATTCCTTTTTATGCATAGAAACGATGAAAGGAGTAGTTGTTGTTCCCTAGAGACAGAACAACATAAACCAACAAAGGAAGAATGAGGCACATCAGTTGCGGTCAGGTCGGAGGATGAATCACGAGGATCAACACTAAATATGAAGGGTGTCAGAAGATAGTATTCAGTTGTGAATCCCTTAGGATCTCCCGATCCTGAGGGATCACTTTTATCTTTTACCTCTTTCTAACTATAAAAGTAAAAACTGTAGGAGGAAGGAGGATTGACTTTCTGTTCATTTCAAATTGTAATTTTACAGTACATACTCTTGCTTTTGGAGGAACACAACCATATTATAATGAGAATTGAGTTCAATGGATAATATATAATTTACGTTGTTGTTCATTCGTATTCTCTAAAGTAGCTCAACAGTATTCGTTGGTGGCTAAGGGACTGACCTTTGGTGGATCAAACTGCTATCCTTTGTGTTATATATTTCTAATTGACGCAAGTTTGATTGGCTTGATATTTCTCCCATTTTTTGTGATTTTATCTTATTTTCTATTTATCGATTTCCTATATTGAAGTTAGTACATTTTCTTTACATGTTTCGCAACATTATCATTTGATTCTATTGTAGATTAAATTAATTAGTTGTTAAGACAGTGAACCTTATTGACTTAATCAACTGAAAGAGTTTGGTTGCTACTACTGAACTCTCGATTGACATCATTTCCATTTGAATTTCTTAATTGAGATTGAGTGTGATTTCGCTAGAATCAGCTAGAAGAGATAGGTTAATGCTACTACCGTCTCGGTTGATGCTATTGTCAATAGAATTGCTTGTTTGAAATTTTATTACGTTTTCAGTTGAGGATGAAGTCCTGATGCTTAGATGTAATATTTCCTTTAACAGTTGCAATTTGAGTTTTATAAATGCATCCCTTTACTCTTGTATCAAAGGTTTATACTTCATTTTAAAAGAAACATTACTCTCTAGATTCATAGCATGCACATATTGTGTACACTCTTGAAATAAAAGGACTTGCTCGGGTTGATGAATAATGTGAGGTAATTAGGAGTTTTGAAAGACACCTTTTAGCACCCAACATTTTTTATTTTTATTTTTTGTTGTTCCCTATAGGGAACAGCTGTTGTTCCCTATAGGGAACAGCTGTTGTTCCCTATAGGGAACAGCTGTTGTTCCCTATAGGGAACAACACTTTTCGTGTGTATTTTTTTCGTTGTTCCCTACAGGGAACAACTACTGTTCCCTATAGGGAACAACACTTTTCGTGTGCATTTTTCTTTGTTGTTCCCTATAGGGAACAAAACTTTTTACGTGTATTTTTCTTTGTTGTTCCCTATAGGGAACAACACCTTGTGAGTATTTTTGAGAACACCTTTCCTTCCCCTTGCATGATCATTCCTAGCCCATCCCAGTTCACTCTTTATGATCCTCTTTATGGCATAAAAGTAAAATACATATCTAAGGACAACAAGTATGGACTCTACTGAAGCAGGTGAATATATTGAATATTATTATCTTTAACAAGATTGCTTTGTGATGATCAAAAAATAAAGGACACAATTATCTATATCACTTCACTGTCCTCATTTCCGTTATAAATGAAACTGATTGATTATCTTTACCATGTTGATTCTCCCCCGTCTCATATAATTCTCTCTGTTTATTATCAATAATATTATGGGTATATTTTTTTCTATTGATATGTTCAAACTTCTTCCACCATCCCTACTCTTAAGGAGTACTCAGCCACCTTCTATATATAAAACGGGGAGTGTTTAAAAAAAATAAAAAATAAAAAATAAAAATAAAAAATAATATATATATATATATATATATATATATATATATATATATATATATATATATATATATAGATATAGATATATATATTCACTAACAATTTTATGATTTTTTTTGTCCACAGATGGAGGATAGGGGGTCTCATCATGAGCCAACCTACCATGATCATAAGGAAGGAGTGAAGTGGCATTCCCACTATAGCCACCACACCAGGGATATGATCCAATGGATGCATCAAGAAACAAAGTCCTTGGAACATGAGGTCTCATCACGAGCCGGTCTGACCACTTTCGCTACTTCCCAGTGAATGGAAATGTGTTCATCTGGTTACCATTCTAGCACATTGGTCTCTACTATGGACATCATAATGCACTTCCCCAGTTATACATAGAAGACCATGGCTCCCAAGGGTTAGAAAGAAACTTTGTCGAGGCTATGGATGCCTGCAGGCAACAGAAGCTCTGCTTATGGTATTGAAGTTTTATTTTTCTACATCAATAATTATTACAATGCCCTCTTCTTACTTTTCTATTTCTTTCTATAGAGAGATTATTTCCCTAACTTACCTTGAACCTTTATGCATGAGTTAATATTTTAAAATCAATCACAACATTTTCAAGTGTAATAACGGCGATAAAGTATCATCTCCTGCGTATGCTGTCCTTTTTCTTTATCGCATCACCTCACAACATCTTATCACTTATTAATAATTCTCATTACATGCCTTGTTTTCAGTACTCCAATATCCTTTTACGATCCTCTCATTAATATAGTACCTTGCCGCTTTTATTACCCAATCTAGCACCCCTGTACTTCGCCGCTAGAGCGTCATCTTTTCATCCATTCGGTCGTAGGTGACCTATCATTTTGAGAGGAGGCAAGGACTTCCAGTATACTCATGCATGCGTTGTTATCTTTTCATTTGATTTTGTAGAATAATACGACATCCCATAATCACAGAGTGTGTGGCATTATAAACAGTCCTCGATAATGGTATTTATGTTTATAAAACATCACCTGATAGAGCCATTACAACCATTTGTTGTTCCATCTCTCAGCTCTACTCGTTGCTGTGCTTTCTCCACTGCACTAATAGTTTGCAGAAGTCAAGCGTCACGGGAGGAAAAATAGTGCGTCGAGAACCTTTAACACTGGTTGTCTCCAATGAAGCCAAGGAAATTCTAGCTCGCATAGGATGGATAACATATTTTACAAGATTTCAACCTCCTAATGAGGAAATCACCATTGAATTTTTATAGCATCTACAAAATGGAAAATCCTTGGTGAGAGGTAGACAAATCACTGTAACAGATTTTGTGATAGCAGAGGTGTCTGGGTTGCCAGCAGAAGGACCAGTATGGGCTGACAAGCGATTAAGGCTGCATGACACTATGGAGATTTTTAGGGATGAAGGACAAGAGCTAATCAAGAAGGGTAAAGGCATTCGGCCATCTTCTCTCGAAGAGCCATGGGGAGAATTGACATGAATTGTCTAGAATTATGTTACCTACGATGGGCGTAGAGACATGGTAAGGCCTGGACAACTCAAACTTTTAGCAGTTTTAAAACAAAAATTCTTTGTTAATTTGCCTGCACTGTTGAATTCATTATTGCATGACACTGCCAAGAGGCTGAGATGGTATCAACACCCAGAAACAGTAGTTAGCCACCATTGTCTGATCAAGTTAATAGTTAGTCACAACCTTGCCCAACAAAAATCAGTCTGGGATGATCTCATATCGGCCCTCAAAAGAGGTGAAAACCTGCTAGCACCTAACCCTGTTCCAAAAAGAAAAAGGACTACCCTTTCAGGAAGCAGATCTCACAAGCGTAGACGATCTACAAGGTTGAAGTCAAAATAGGGAACGTCTGAAAATTGTCAAGGTAGCACTAGTCAACCCATAGAATTATCCAACCCCATAAATGTACAAGACTTGCAACCAAAGTCAGGAGGACAAGATAACCCTGAACCAGAACCTGAGGAAGGAGCAAGGCATTCTGACGATGAACGAAGAAACGAAGTGGGACCTCCTCCAACACCAAATATGAGTTCTCAAGATGATCTTTTGCATGATTTCGAGGCAGAGATGGCCGAGGTCCTAGCCAACATGAACATCTAAATGCAGCCTAAAGAAATACTTAATTCTAACCTAGGAGAAACCCAATCTCTAAGGAATTCTGGCTATACCAGAATTCTATCTTCCTCAAAAGATACAAAATGCAAAGCAAAAACAGATATAGAGGCTATTCAGGAATTAGAGAACCAATCCGGTGACACGCTCCCACTGGAAAATAGTCATGAAGGTCTAGACACAGAAAACATAGGCCAAGGAGAGGAAGTAGAGACAGAGGTTATTTGGGAGTCTGATAATCAATCTGGAGACACGGTCTTATCGGAACAAAGCTAGGGTGAACAACCATGCTCTTTAGAGAAAGAATCTATTAACGAGACTATTAGCAGACTACTTACTCTTCAGAAAAGGTATAGATCCAGAACGAAATTGAAGAAACTAAGAAAAGAACACCAAAAACTTCGTAATATGGTCAAGAGGCTCCGAAGAAAAATAAAAGAAATCACAATGGGAAAGGTTCCAAACAATACCCCTGAGGTAGTAAATGTGTCTGTGCAAACTGAATTATGTGAAGGTAGGGCTACAGGAACTCAAACTGAGCTCATACCTACTCAAACAATCATCACTCAAGAAGGACCACATACAAATTTAGTAGATGTAGCTACTCAGATGGAGGTTAGGACCTCCTACAATAAAGAAGTATAGACAGAAGATATCCCGTCTCATAGCATAGGCACTCAGACGAACATACAAGCCAAAGACATTATGACATACCATGACCCCATTCTACTAAATCTTCAGGAGGAATTGGCACAAGCCCAGCTCGCATTGGGACGATTTGAACAAGAGACCGTTTCTCGGCAGAAATATCAAGAGATGCAGAAGCAGCTTCGAGAACTGACTATAACAGAGAACGAGACTTTTGACAGGTGTAGAAAGGTAGAAGAAAAAATGGAGAAGATCAAATTCAAGCTAGATAGAGTCATAAGTCAGACAAACACCATTTGCTCACTTTATTCGGATGTCTTAGCATGTAGGTCTCCTGCCACCAATTATGCCTTGTTTTTATTAGAACGATACTTGTTATTGAAAATCAAAGCTGTAAGAGCTGGTAAATGAATTGAATTAAGGACAATTGAAGATTTTATAAATTGCTGCAAGCAACATGGTGTAAAGGTCCAAAGGCTTCTTTGCGAGTTTTATCTGCACAATTTCATTTTAGAAAACGAGGTGGAAAAGAACCCTAACCCTTTTGTAGGAGATGTTCAATTCCAGGATTTTATTTCATTTGCAGTTAACCAACTCAAATGGTTTAGAGCTTATAATGCATTTCAAAGACAGGAACATGGATTGGATCTGTGGGTGAGAAGTGAACCTAAACACTCCTTACAGATGTTTGCCAACCATAAGAGTCTGATGAAACGAGAAGGGATGATTAAAACTTTAGCGCCCATACATAAGGAGATTGTGCAGAAAGGAATATCATCTTTCCTCTCCATTCAAGAAAGATCTCTAAATGCATCTAAGCTCAGATGGACGATCTCCACTAATAGTGTGAAAGATAGGGAAACTTTTAATTATAGAAATTTTAAAGCTGCTGCGGCCCGTATGGTCACCTACAACAATCTTATTTTGAGAGAAGGACCTTACTGGTTAGGATGCCGGTTTCGGAGCCCCATTATTTGGTATCCACCTGAAGGGTATCGGGCTGACTACGAATTGCATGAGGGAAAGGAAGGGCCTGCCTTTGCACACCTGGCTCAATATCATGGTTTTAGACCAATTTTTGACGCTTTCTCTCTAGCCTACTCTTTAACTGCACTACATAAGAACTATTTACTTTTCATGAGGACATGCAACAGGGTAAGCAGGGGAGTATGTTGAGTTACACTATGGGTATGTATTTACTCAATTCCATCATCTTTTTCCTCTTTTCTTATCTCTTTCATTTCTTGATATGCTAACTTTTTGATGGATTATGATAAGAAACAAATAAACTACTCTCGATTAATATTACCCAGCGTAACTAACTCTTATTCCTTTTTATGCAGAGAAATGATGAAAGGAACAATTGTTGTTCCCTAGAGATGCAACAACATAAACCAACAAAGGAAGAATGAGGCGTGTCGGTTGCGGTCAGGTCGGAGGATGAATCAGGAGGATCAAGCTAAATATGAAGGGTGTCAGAAGATAGTATTTAGTTGTGAATCCTTTAGTTGTGAATCCCTCAGGATCTCCCGATCCTGAGGGATCACATTTATCTTTTACCTCTTTCTGACTATAAAAGTAAAAAATGTAGGAGGAAAGGGGATCGACTTTCTGTTCATTTCAAATTGTAATTTTACAGTACAGACTCTTGCTTTTGGAGGAACATGACCATATTGTAATGAGAATTGAGTTCAATGGTTAATATATAATTTACATTGTTGTTCATTTGTATTCTCTGAAGTAGCTCAACAGTATTTGCTGGTGGCTATGGGACTGGCCTTTGGTGGATCAAACTGCTATCCTTTGTGTTATATATTTCTAATTCATGCAAGTTTGATTGGTTTGATATTTTTCCCATTTTTTGTGAGTTTATCTTATTTGCTATTTACCGATTCCTATATTGAAGTTAGTGCATTTCCTTTACATGTTTCGCAACATTGTCATTTGATTATATTGTAGATTAAATTAATTAGTCATTAAGATAGTGAACCTTATTGACTTAATCAACTAAAAGAGTTTGGTTATCGCTACTGAACTCTCGGTTGACATCATTTCCATTTGAATTTCCTAATTGAGATTGAGTGTAATTTTGATAGAAACAGCTAGAAGAGATTGGTTAATGCTACTATGCTCTCGGTTGATGCTATTGTCAATAGAATTGCTTGTTTGAGATTTGATTATGTTTTCAGTTGAGGATGAAGTCTTGATGCTTAGATGTAATATTTCCTTCAACAATTGCAATTTGAGTTTTATAAATGCATCCGTTTACTCTTGTATCAAAGGTTTATACTTCATTTTAAAAAAACATTACTCTCTGGATTCATAGCATGCACATATTGTTTACACTCTTGAAATAAAAGGACTTTCCTAGGTTGATGATTAATGTGAGGTAATTAGGAGTTTTGAAAGACACCTTTTAGCACCCAAAACATGTCCTCAGCCTCCTTTTTTCTCTTTGTGACCAACTGTTCCATCTTCAGCTTGGCCTCTTCCTTTTTCCGCTGCACTATGATCTTGCTAGACCTAGCTGTCAAGTCTGAGGCAGTGCGCAAATCTTCCTGCCAGTGGTCGAGGACCGCTGTAATCGTGTCATCTATGGCCAGGTATGGTAGGTCATACCATTTCTACTCAGGATCCTTTCTTGCGCATATCGAGACCTGGTGGAAGTCGGCCTTGAACTCCACATACTATTGCAGCTTCTCAAAAACGGTTGGCGACAGTCATAGTTTGCAGTTGATGGCCATATAAATACTCATCTCCATCAAGATCCAAAAGGCCTTGCTGTCCTTGACCCTTTGAGGGTCCTTTGTAGCCAATGGTGAAGCGAACTTTGCTGCTTCTGGTAGGTTGGGCGTGACAGGAGGAAATTGGCTATCCTCTGGTAACTCCCATGTGACCAGCACTATGCACAACAACAGCCAGGCATAGTGGAATGTTTTTCTGTGATCATGCACCTCTCTGCAGTTCGTGAGGAACTCCCCGTAGAGGTAGCATGCCCAATTAAATTGTAGAGCTTCCATGCACTGTGCCACTAAGGATACTACTGGTTCTGGCACTTCGTCTGAGATAGACTTCTGTATAATCTTTCCTGCCAGGATTTGTGTTGTTAATTTGACCGCGGTGTCAGTTATACTTGTGATGGCATAGCCACGCGACTTTTAGTGAGTTTGAATTTGTCCTTCATTGCTTCAGCGAGGTCGCGCCTGCCTGTCTTTCCGCCAAATTCCATGGCTATATTTTCTCCTAAGTGCAGTTGCCGAGTGATCCTATGGATCAGCATGTCAGTGATGGGTATCGGCTCTTCTAGCCACAGAGATCCATCGTGCACCAAGCACAGTTGTTTCTTGATCACTACCATGGTTATGGGCATGCAATTGTAATGCGACACCCACATCATGTTTAATAGACCCACCTTATCCAACCCTTTCACCCACTTTCTTGGCTCCAGCGTGGTGACACCAGAGTCTTTGTAGAAGACGTGATGCATGAGTTAGTACGTCGTTAAATGGGGAAAGCATTCTGCATCAGCCAAATCCTAGTCCAAAAGGGGGATGCACCCAGGCACGGTCCTTTAAAGATGATTTGGTTCGGTAGTAAGGGTGTGTGCAGTGTGACCTTACTTTCATCAATATCTTTTGGAACCTTCGTCTTGCCTCTACGAGGAGGAATGTACTTGGTCAGTTTAGAAATGGGGTCAGACTCCTCCACATCAACATCCTCTGCCCCCTCCATATCAATTTCATCCACGCCCACATGGAGTTATTCAACATCAGCTTCAGGCTCTAGGTCAATCACACTACCATTCTTGCGCAGTGGGCTTTCCCGTCTATGGGTGCTTTCTGGGTGATGCATGCACCAGCTATTGTGCTTTATGCTTATCCTTCTTTGATTTTGGACCCTCCTTGGTCAGCGTAGGCCTTGACTTGGGTTTCCTTGGGGATTTAGGCACTTCTGCCAGTACTTCAACACTTTCAACCTCCAGGGCAACTCCCTCAGCTACCATTACTATCTCAGGGGTAGTTCCTTCAGTTGCAATTGCTTCACCTGCACTCACGATTTTTGCGAGCACTGACATAATGCAAAACAACAACACCTGTGTCTTTGTTGGAAACTGATCAAACACTAAAATCGCTACCAGGGCTTCAAATATCTCAGGGTTCATATGCGCCTGAGAGCTTAATACCTCAATTCTCAAAATGCCAACTGTTTTTCACTGGGCAGCCACCTATAATTTATAGGCATTTTCGAATTCAAATATGACCATTCCCCCCATAACTCATTCATAAATGCTATATTGGCGGAATATTTTCACAAATATTTCCCTTAAATTCTGACTTAAATGCTGACCCCCGCTCCATTTTGTTGTTTTCCCACTGTCAAGTTGATGAGCGCCATTATTGCAGCAAGGATGCTGCAACTCCTAGGCTACCAGCTTTACTTATTGACCCGAGGTTCGTAAAAACTTGTAGGTGATAATCTTATATGCACAAGTAAAAGTGAAGGTCTTGCCTGTTGTCACTGTTCATCTGGCGAGAGACCCCAGGGGTTCCAAGCCAGACTTCTCTAGAGTTAGAAGAAGCTTGATTCTTTGACGGAAGAAGAGAAAATCTATTCTAAGAGAGCTACTCTACTGCAGTAATGAAGAAAACAACATGTCATGCTAAATCACACCATATCCTAATTAACGATTTAAATAGATATGCTAAGGAGAATTGCTAAATCAACACTAACCTAATGCTGCTCTCTAAGCTATGGAAGTAAAGAGAATAAAACCATACTAATGTGTAAGCAAGGAAACTAAACTAAATCTGTTTTCACTTTTCTGGTTTTTTGGTAAAATCAAGCATGCAATTTAATTGTTCTTGTGGATGTGACAGGTGGATGGAAGGTGGTTGAGGATGACTAGAAGGTCTATGGAGTGTTTGTATGGTGAGGAAGGGTCCTAGGAGGCCTTTTGTGAAAGGAAAGGCCACTGATATAGAAGATTAGGCCAAGAATGAACTCATTGTGTAAATATTTATTTATTAATACAGAAGTACGATTTCTAATTTTGTGTGGTGTGTATTGAGTAATTGAATTATGAACTGTGTGTGGATTAGAGTAATTATGCATAACATAAGTGTGCAGGGAATTCAAAAAGAATCCGAGAGAAAGGACAATGCTTAGAGGAGTATTGCGATGATCAGATAGTGTTGGAGTGTGATTGAATAACCAATTCAAAGCTCAGGAGTGGAACTGTTTAAATAATACGTAGAACAAAGTTCAGGAAGGAGTCAAGCAGAAGAGAAATCAAAGATAAAAACTAGTGAAAGGAAGAAGTAATGAACCAACAGTGCACAGGAACCATTGGATCAGTCGGATCAACGAACAGGATTAACGGAAGATGAGCGGCGAAGATCTTATCGCAAGAGATTAAGTTAATAGATGGATGGATCACATCAAGTCACATGTCGACAGAAGGGTAGAAAGCGTGTAGAATGATCGAGCAGTCTTCGTAGGTGCTAAGCAGTATCTCGCGCACCCTAATAGTTGTAAGTAGTATTCCTAAATTTCATGCGATTAGCCTAAGTGGGTGACACATAGCAAGGGGAAAGCACTTTTCTCATACGCTCTCGATCAGATATCGGTCGTGCAATAATTCATGCGAGATTGTGCGATAGCCTTTGGATCAAGCGGGATTGATCAACGGTGAAGATCACCCAAGCTAGTTAGCGAGTGGGTGATGCGATAGCCATTGGATCAAGCAAGACAGATCGACGGTGGAGATCAGCCAAGCTAGTTGGCGATCAGGTGACGCGATAGACATTGGATCAAGCGAGATAGATTGACGGTGGAGATCAGCCAAGCTACTTGGCGAGCAGGTGATGCGATAGCCATTGGATTAAGCGAGACAGATCGATGGTGGATATTTGTAGTTCCTAAAGTCAAAAGTTGAAATGAATACGTCATCTACGCGACATGCCGTTGACGGTGATTGGTCAGGTTTTTCATGGATTAGACGGTAAGGAAATCCATGGGTATAATCTAATTAAGATGTGATTTATTAGCTTCTTCTTAAGCATTTCAATGTGTCTAGGGGAATTTCAATGAAAAAGGAAAAAACTACTAGTGAGGGTGAGGGTGGACCAATAGATGGTTGAGGTGGATGAGGTGAAAGATGGATGTTGGTGATGAAGTCTAGACCTCCTCCTAAAGTACCTGCAATTCTTAAAACGTGTGTGTCTTCCAAGAACTATGCAACAAGATACATTCTCATAAACTAGAAAAGCATGAATCATTTGCCCATATCATGCATGAAGAAAGTTCTCAAGGAAATGATAATATGAGTGAGATATTATTACTAAAAGAGAGTGATGGAAAAATATGACAATGAAATGAACCAAGTACTGAATCAAGACAACAAACTCCAAAGCTCATGCAAGAACTAGAAATCTATGTTTTTGGGGTTGCTGAAGGGTCTCTTCCTCAAGTCATGGTCCCAGAGGGAGGAGGTGAGGCCAAGACACCTGCTGACAATCTTATGGTGATCGTTTTCTCCTTGCTAACCTGCTAATTGAAATAAGGCACAAATGGAAGCAAACTAAAACACAACCAATCTACTCTACACTGTTGTAATGGAAATGCAACTACTTAAGAAAATGAACAATTAAACCATGAATCTATGCTAGCATACATGTACAATAAAGAGAAGCCTTGGCTGATAGGGTTGGGCCCTAACCCAAGAGCCTCATCCCTCTGATTTAACTCAGTGCTGGCTCAAAACAAAACTCATTCTTATTATCAAAACCATGGATTACATCAAAAACTATCACAAGTATTGCAACTCGAAAATAGAGTAGAGTTTTACAATCAAAAATCCAAATCCTACTGAGTTCCTAGGCCTCTCTACTTATACGTCTGAAGTCTCCAATGAATTCCTTAAAATTAGGGAGGCTCGTCTCCAAAACTCGAGATAAACTGGTGCTTTGACTTTCACTTGCTCGGCTGCCTTCTAGTCCTCATGATTTGGTTGTTTGCACTCCGAGATGATGGAGGAATATTCAAATGGGGGGGTAGTAAATGAGGAGGATTTACCTCCTATATTTCCTGTCCCTTGTCCCATTCGAGTATTGACCAAGATCTTTTCCAAAATTCCTTGATTTTAGCCTTTAATCCTACATTAAATGCACATTAGACCACAAAGCAAAATATCCAAATCTAACTCATCTCATAAACAAAATATAATCAAAATTATGCAATAAGTTGTGAGAATAGTTGGTTTGAATAAGCTAGGAGGTGAATTAAGGCCCATATAATTACCCAATGATGAGGCTCATCATCACCCCCCTACTGAAAGTGTTGCTCATCCTCTGAGCAACTTAGTCAATGTCCATGTCATTCATGGCTCTGGTAGCCTCTCTAACATCCCATGCCTCTACTGTGGTCTCTTCTTCTTTTTCATAGAAACCTACTTTCCTTGGTACTTCTTACCACTGCCTCTTTTCCTCTTCTTCCTTTCTCCCTTCTAGCATCCCTAGGAGTAGTGGTGGAATGAGTTTTAGGCCTATCCAATTGACCTTCAACCTTTGCATTGACTGCTTATACATAGGTGTCCTGTTGAGTGCCTCTCTCAACCTTTGAGGGGAGTGATATTATCTGATCTTCAAGCTGTGTGGTAGTGTGTTATATCTCCTTAAGTAGGCATGTATACTATCATCTCCTAGTAGCCTAAACATATCGTCAAAATGTGAAATTGCTTGCTCTTGCGTAGCAAGATACCTAGGTGCCAGGTGAGGATCATTTGCAATTAGATTATGGGTGCTGATTAGAGCCATGGGATTTGATTGTTCAACTCTGATGAAAAGAGGTTCATTTTTCTCTCTGGCCAATACTATTTTCATCTCTGCAGCCCTTGACTCCTCATGGTTCATCCATGATGCGAAAGCCATTAATTGTAGATCTCCTAGCTCAGCATTAGGATTCCAAACATTCATGTCTATGAGGGCCATGTTGTGCAAGTAAAACTTATCCATTTTGGCCCTATCCTCTAGTGTACTTTGATCACAAAGATCAATAAATTGCATGTAGTCCTGAAATGGCATGGTGCCCCTTTGCGCTAGTGTTTTAATCTGAAATTGAAGCCATTGTTCTCTGAGGTAAAGAGCATAGGATTTAGCTGGAATCCTACACTGGATTACCTCCAAGGAGAGGTTTTCCATACATGCTAGTTGGTTTTCCCTTTCCTACAACTATCCTCTCAGCCATGCATTTTCCCTCTCAAGTTGATCTCTCATTATTTCTTTTCTGTCCCTTAAGCCACTTAGCTCTTTTCCCATTTCCTTGAGCTTCTCTTCCATGTGCCCAATGTCTTCCACCACTTTTTACTTTGTGATTTGCATCCATTTATGTGTTATAGCCCTTTCCTTCTCATGTTTGAAAAACAATGGGATGGAAAATTTTTGAGGTATCACCTTGCCTCCAATAAACTGATAGTAGGAGTCTAGGTTAGGTTGGGGACTTGGTTCCTTTGTTTCAGGGTCTTCCTCTTTTGTTTCTTACTGATCCCCTACCTTTCATTCCAATTTCTATGCTTCCTGTAGTTTTTGCTATGGATCCTGTAGGATGGCCTTACCCTTTAAGGAAGTTGATCTGGTACTAAGCCTCCTTAAATAGGTGATTGGTGACTTAGGGGAAGGCATTTTGTCTCTTGGTGTAGGGGAATCTCCAATCTCAATAGGGGTTTTTGTTGATATTTGTGCCTTCCCTTGTTTGATTCTTGTGGTCTTTCTTGTTCTGATATATAGAGGGGTTTGTCTCCTTCTTTCCCATTTTTGCACTGGGGTGCTGAGAGTAGTTAGGGAAACTACTACCTCCCTCTCAGGGGTCTCTGGAGACACCCTAGGTGACTCCTCCTTGTGTTACTCCCCTTCTGTTTCAATACCTTATTCCTCTCTGTTTTTCTTCTCTTCTTCCTCTTGTCGTTCTTTCTCATCTCCATCAATTTCTTCCTTCATTTCCTCCTTCTCTTCTCCCCCTTCTTCTTCTACTTCATCATGTTCCTCTACATTAGTTTCTTCTTCATCCATCTCATCCCCATCTAGCTTTGTATCTTCTTATTCTTGTTTTTCCTCCTCCTCACTGACAGAAGGAATAACATCATAGGTGATTTCATGTCATCCTCTGCTGGTAAGTCTCTGAATACTGACCATTTTATATGGATCCTGAGGTTTTGGAGGTCATCCTCAATGAGTATCCTGATCAACCCATGGTGAGCCCATTGTTGGGAACTCCCTTCGTGTACCTTGTTGCTGGAGTCTATGAGTGATTGCATCAAGAAATAGGGTATGTTGAGTCTTTGGTGAACTGGTGTTTCTACCCCAAATCTTAATTCTTCAAGCATCCTAAAATGGTAGCCACAAAAAACACTGTATCTACCCTCACATGAGATATATTTGATGAGTTGGTAACCTAACTCACTCCATGAGTATGGTAGACTATCCCTCCTTACTCCATTTTTATCCTCTGTGGGTTCTTCACCTTCTAAAAAGAATTTCCTTTTTTCCACCTAACTGTCTGCTTTGTCTTCTTTTCTCCAAGGGGAAGTGTGGTGACCCTACTGATGAGATCTAGGGTGAGATCTATAGTGAGCCATCTAACTATAACATTGGCATGGATTCTGATGTGTGGAGTGAGGGAATGAGAAAATTCTTGAGCCACCTCATCATCATACCTTGTGAATTTTTCGAAAAACCCCATCCATTGGTGTCTTATAATGATTTCAAGCACTTGGGGGTGTTGTTGTATCCTCATAGGGTTTGTGGGTTCTCTCCTATTAAACCCTCCCGTCATCTTGCTTGTGAGGCTTGAGGAGGAAATGAGAGGTTTGACACAAGAATTTTAAATTCAGGAGAAAACAAAGTTTCCTTTGTATGTAATTCATCTCCCACAGTTGTTATATCCACTAGAATTTAGAGCATTTATAGTTCATTTGCTTGTAAATGGGGATGGATTTTTTGATCTTTAGAATGGTGGCAGTGGACAATTCTCATGATATTCCATCTTGAACCCCTCTCTGCCTATCCTATAGACTACCTTTGTGTATCCTGTAGACTGCTCCTGTAGACTGTTCCTATAGGAATTCCTGTGCATGATCTTGTAGAAATTCTCTTGCAGAATGATGGATCCTTGCTTCCAGTGGGTGGCCATAGTTATGAGAGCAAAATGAGTGAGGGAGTTTTGAGGAGGTGGAATGCATGAATGCATGCAAACGAAGTTTTGTTTCCCTTTATGGATTTTCGGGGTGAGGTGGTGTACTGGTAGCAGAGGTATATTTCATTTTTTGGACCATTGGTCCCCACTACCACCTCATCATTCCCACTCCTCGTAATCAGCTCCCACTTCGTAGATCTGTAGTTAACCACTTCTTGTCCTACACCTCCTTGTCTTTGAGTTTACTGCAACCACATGTAACAGGACACCTAGTTTTGTATGTGATGACTGAATGAAGGTGGCCAAGTTAACTCGCCACCTTTTCACTTATAAAGCAACTACCTCGTAACCCTTACAACTTTTGATCAAATGATGCATATGAGTGAGTGAATAGGATACTTACCTATGGTCATGATGCCATGCTGCAATTATTGAAGATCAGAGGTGTTGCGTTGTTTATTTGCTGCATGGTCATTCTTCTTCGTCCTCTGCTATCTGCTAATGGTTTCGTGGATTTCTCAGGTGTTTGTGACTGAAGATCTGATGTTGTTTCTGATGTAGAGCTCTCGGATCATCCTAGTGAAGACCTGTAGCTAATGATTGATATTATGTTCTATAGGTTACTACAAGATTTCCTACAGGATGTCATGTCGCTACTTCTTCCTTAGAATTTCTTAATCATGTTGCTGGTTGGGGCTATGAGGATGCTTCAATGAATGGACCGAGGGAGTAGGAGTGTGTGTGGAGCAAGGGACATTCAGGTAATGCTCTTACTCTCCTCTGTTTTCCCCTTCTTCTTCTTTTTTTCTTTTCATAACTAGCAAAAACTAATCTCTTTTTGTTTTGAATGGTGAGTGCAGGGATGATGGTAATGGATGAGGTGAGGGGTTAGATCATGTCTAGAATTAATTTTGGGGACCTAACCAACCTACCATTCACCCTCATATTGCTTCCTATAGGTTTTCTAGGCCATTGTAATTCCTACAGGATCATCCTTCAGGTTTTCAGGGGATCCTGTAGGAATACAGGGGATCTTGTAGAAAACACAGTCTTTGCCTAAATTGAAGCAATGAAGTGAAACAACAATGGAATTGATGGAGGGATGCATGGTAAGGAGTGGAGGAGATGAATATATGTGAGGTAGGGTTCCCTTTGGATCTTCTCTTTGCTCCTTGATTGTCTTTCTCGCCCACCTGCAAATAAAAATTGTCTTTTATCTCTTTCTTTTTTTTTTTGAAAAACACCTAGGCTGCCTCAGAGAGGTTTTCACCCTAGATGTTTTCCCTAGGCACCTCAAGGAAGGTTTTCATACAGGGATCTTCTTAATCTTTTTTTTTTCATCATTGGGCTGCCTCACAAGGTTTTCAACCCAAAGATGGGACTCAGGTGCCTCATGGAGGTTTTCACCTGAATCCTTATTCTTTTTTCTATTTTTTAGTGACCTCGTGAGGGGGGAGATGGAACTTGCTCCACCATCATCACTGTCTTATTGATATTATCAATGAACTCTTGTTTTGATAAAGGCCTCTTGTACATTTTCAGTCGGTGTCCATTAACAAGCAATGGAATGGCTTCTTCATACATATTTCTGGTTTGCACTGAACCATTATCATGGTATATTTCCACCACATAAGGTCCAAGCCATCTTTTCCTTAGCTTGCCCTTGAAGTATTTATACCTAGAATCATATATTAATGCCCAATTTCCCTCTTTAAATTGCTTCTCCTTAATATGTCTATCATGCCAAATATTCCTCTGAAGCTAAACTATCTATGTATGTAGGAGGGCTTGCATTTTGAATTCATCCAAGCCATTCAAATGGAACAATATTTCTTTCTGTGCGTGACTAACATCCAAATCTAGTTGGTCTGCCATCCTCAATGTGTTATATTCAAACTCAATGGATAACAAATCCTTTTTCCCATAGACCAGCTCATAGGGTGTAAATCCAGTGGTGGTCTTCCATGTTGTATTATAGTCCCAGGTGGCCTCAACTAGTCCCTCTGCCCATTCCTTCCTGTTGCTGCTCACTACCTTGGTTAAGATGCTCTCCAGTGCCCTATTGGTCACCTCCACTTGCCCATTAGCTTGTGGATGATAAGGAGTGGAGGTCCTATGCTTGATTTTGTGATGGCTGAGCAGTTCTTCAATCATGTTGGAGGTAAACTGGCTGCCTTAGTCTGTGACTAGCTCTCTAGGGTACCCAAATTTGTAGAATACATTCTCCCTTAGGAACTTAGCTACCTTCTCTTCTGTTGCAGTGTTAATCACCTTGGTTTCAGCCCACTTAGTCAAATAATCAGTGCACACAATAATGTACTATTTTTTCTTTGAAGGAGGGTTGATAGGCCCAATGAAGTCCATGCCCCACTTGTCAAATGGCTCGAAAGTCACTTGAGGTTGTAGGGGCATTTCATCTCTTGGAGTATACTTTCCCATCCTCTGGCACCGACCACATTGACTAATGTACATTTTCACATCCCGATGAAGAGTGGGCCAATAATAGCCCGCTTGTAACACTTTGAATGTTTTCCTCTTTGTTGCCAAGTGACCTTCATAAGGCCCATCATGGCATGTCAGAAGGATGTCAAAAAATTCCTCTTCCCTTACACATGTTCTCAAGATTTGATCTGGGCCAAGTTTGAAAAGATTGTCCCTAATCCAGGTGAAGGGGGCGCTTTTCCCAACTATCTTGCTCTTTTCTTTGGAGGGAAAGTTTGGTGGGAATTGTGCTGATACCAAATAGCTTTCTATATCAGCAAATCATGGGGAGAGAACTAAAATAGCAAACAAATTCTCGTCTGGTAACTGGTCATCCACCATTCCTTCTTCACCTACAGGTAGATTCATCCTAGATAGAAAGTCCGCAACAACATTTTCCTTACTAGGATTATCAACAATAGTTAGATCAAACCGTTGTAATAAAAGAAACCATCTTATAATTCTAGCATTCACATCTGGTTTGTTCATTAAATATTTGATTGTAGCGTGGTCAGTATGCACAAATGTTTGGTACCCTGTAATGTATTGTCTAAATTTGTTTAATGAATGCACAACAACCAGGATTTCCTTTTCGGTCACAGTATAATTTAGCTTAGCCTTTGACAGGTTCTTACTGATAAAATAGATGGCATAGGGAAATTTCTCCTCTACCTGACCTAAGGCTGCTCCTATGGATTTGTGTGAAGCATCAGCATGGATATGAAAAGGGAGGGCCTAGTTTGGGCCTTGAAGAATTGGTGTAGTGGTTAGCTTACCCTTTAAAAGGTCTAAGGCCTCTTGACAACTTTTTGACCATATAAACTCAGAATCTTTGGCCAAAAACCCAAATAAAGGAGAGGCCTGTTAGGTTCCTATACCAATAGATTTCATTTTTCATGATTGACTATGGAAGTACCAAATATGATCATCCTTTCCAGATTGCAAAGGTTCCATATTTTGTATACAGAAAAAGAAAATTAAAAAATGTAAAGAGGGTATGCCCTAAAAGAAAAATCAAAGGGCAAGAAGAATAAATTGGTCGACAAAAGAAAATGAAAATGAACCCCAAAGAAAGACCAGGAAAGTGGCCAGTCAAAATGTCACTACCATCTTATTTGTGCAAAGCAAGCTCACAAGGTGCAAACACTGTTTCATCACACCTAATGGATGGCCCAACAGCTCAAACTGGACCACTCCATATTTAAATTTACTGTTGCAGAATAGAGAATGAATATCTGTCCAAACAGTTCAAGCTTGGCAGATAAGTAGATAGATAGAGAAAATAAGGAGCCCAACTGCTTAATCTGGGCCCTTGGAAGAAATAAGGGTAGACCTAGATAGGAGGGCAGCCAAAAGAAAAGAGTTAAATCAGGGTTTGCAAGTTCAAATGCACCCAATCAAAATGAAGAAAAAATGCTAGGAGCATTAGGATGGGTAGGTAGTTTGAGGTTGCAGAAGCAAGTGTATGATCACTTTTTGGACTTATCAGGAAAGACTCATCTCATCAATGACATTGGTACCATGGCAGTTGTTTGGTTGCATAACAATGGAAGTATGTCTAATTTCCCCCATCATTCCCCCAGAAATATTTTACTAACATCCCCTCAAGGACCTTGGGATCTGCCCAATAGTCCTATTTCACTTCATTTTATGAGAAATGCTAAGTTAAACTCTGAGTTTACTTAGTGAAAAGAAGTCACATTTCTTGTGTAAAAAGTTTGGTTGCTCCCAACACCCTAAAGCCTAGGTGGTTCAGTTTCATGTACCTAGTGCTTCCCTTCATATTCATATTAATACTCTAACTCTATTATATAATTCCCCTTATACCTCCCCCTCCCCTTATTATGTATACAAATACACAAAAAACCCAAAAATATTGTAAATACCCTGCCCCGGCCTAATATGGCTATAAAGTTTCTTTCAGAAGTCATTGGTCCACCTCGGACCAATAACAACCTGCCATTTGTCACCTTGGGATTTGTTAACCTCCGGTTGAATGAATAACCATAGTCGTTGTGCAAAAAACATCGGAATTTGATTAGTATTTGATTAATCAAACAACCACGTTCATTTAAACTTCTAACCCAAAGTCCATAACCCATTGCGCAAACATTATAAAATATTAAATATACGGGCGGGTCCCCACGCCGTATCGTACCGGCACCTGCGCTTCCTGTCAACCATTGGATCGCGCCTGCCAAATCCAATGGCCTGCATTGATATCGGAGCTGCCCTGCAGTACGAAGGTTACCTTGCGATAGAAAGCGGTTTTGCTGCCGTACGCAGGGACGCGTGGCCCGTTTCTATTGCATCGGGCCTGCTCTAACAGAAACCGCTCCCGTACCAAAAGCGGTCCAATGCAAACCACTTACCGCTTGTCCTTCCCGCCGCCCACGTCATACACCACACCAGCATCCGCGCTACTGTACAGTCCGCCGTGGTCGCCCCGTCACCCATCCACGTCAGCTGCCACATTACCCTTCGTACCATGCTACAGGACTAGGTGAAGTCAACACAAAAAGCACCAGAAAGTCCGAAAACCACAAATTTTCATTAAAAACTCACGAAAGTGATGTTTTTGGTTATTTTTATGTGACCAATGGTGAAAGTTTGTGCATGAGAATTACGTCGAATCCACCTGCAATGCCCCAGTATGTCACCCAGGCATGTTCAACCTATAAACCCGACCTCCTCGGCTCTACCTGCAACTGCATTCCACAGCAAAGTCTTGAATAAACAGATATTTACCCGGGAACACCCATAAACCCTGTTTTTTCATAATTTCTCCGCAAAAGATCACCAATACAACTAAATTCAACTCAAAGACATTATCGCCTCCAAGCTCCTCCACTCTGCCTCACTGTGTAACCATACTTACGAGCAAAACCTGCCAATTCTATGACCCTTTGATAAAATTGTCCATTAAAGCTTGAAATCCATCTCCTGTTTGCCTCCAAACCACCAAAAAACCTGTAAAATATCCGCTCCTTCCACTGTTTTCAAGCTTCCTCATTGAAGAATCCTGCAGACTCTGTATTCCCGCTGAGTACCACTCAGCAAGGACACCTTCGCACAGAACTCAAACTGCAAATTTCTTGCTAGAAAGCCCTCTGTTAGGACTCTGTTTCCTGTTGAAATATAGACCAAATCCAACTATAATCACAGTCAATCATGGAGGCTCCAGTGGCCCTGAATATTGCACCATTAAATGCACCTCATAAAGAGTTAGAGTGGCTGCCTCTTGCTGACAGAGACTATCAAATCGATGATATGGAGGGAGACAAGCCTCACCTTCAGGCTTTCTGTGAAATAAGGAATAACTTCAGAAACAAAGGTGACCTATTTGGAATATGGGAATCTAATATGCCTATTTATTACCTGCCCTTAGTGAATGTCTTCCCTGACCTCATCCATCAATGTTGTGCTAATTATGAGCCTTCTCAAAGGGCAGTGATGGACCCTGCTGGAAATTTCCTCTTTTACATTACCCCTTAGTCCATAAATGAGATGCTGCAATTCAAGCCAACTCAGCCTTTGGTCCCCCTTTCCATGAAACAATTGCTGGATCAAGCCTCAAAGTTGTCCTCTGCAGAAGTTGACCGAATTGCCAAGCTGTTTATGCCACCAGAGTGTTACTCCAGATTCAAAATCCCTTATCACCATGCTTGGTTTACTGAGTCTAGAAAAATTCTCATAGACATGATTTCCTACATCCTGGGATTCAGAACAAGTGAAATTGTGGAGGAGACTGTCTTTGCTTTGATGTCCATGTTTGCTCCGGGACAGCCCCCTGCTGTCAAGTATGATTATGCCATCTTCATAGCTAACAAGATTCATGAGCAATTCATGAACTTAGAGAGGGAGAGAGAGTTCAAATACACTTCATATATATATCATTTGCTGTTGTACTATCAGTCTGATAGTTTCCCGGTTTTCCTTAAAAAATTGGATGCTAGGGGGGAGCGAAGGTCTGTGATACTTTGGTCCTCAGTGTTCCATCATGTTAATTTATCCCCATACACATACTGTGAGTTCATTAACCTTTTTATCTATCCAGCCACTTGCTTATTGTCAATAGATCCTCCTCCCAGGCTCACTGCTGAAATGCAGAGAATCCTACATCTCTCAAAGGGATACAACATTGGTGACTGGTACTACTACCAAAACCACACTGTAATAAGGATTTATGGCTGTGAATTAGCCCCTTACAGACTACCAAAATATGTCCCCATGAGACTCTTTGCCTTGGAGTACTATCGGAAGTTCCACGGTGCAGATTTAACTCACTTCTATGGTGCTAGAAAAAAGGCACAGCTTAAAGTAAGACATCAATTGGGCCCCTTTATATTTAATAAAAGGGAAGAAGCATGGAAGGATGTTGACACTTTTTTGAGAGAGAAACTTAAGCTCAAACTAAGTTTCCATTGGTCACCATATGACCCTGAACATTTCATAAGCTTTAGAAGAGTTAAAAACAAGTTCACAGGGTATGTGCACCACAGAATCCCTGAAATTGAACAATATGCCAATCAACAGGAATGGGTAGAGGGCACACTAGTGGAAGTGCTTACTGAAGAAGAGATAACAGAAAAAGCAATCAAAAACCATGAAAAATCAGTTGACCTGGAATCTTTTGGACATGTGTTTTTCACATTGCCTCGACACCTTGGAGGGGGCACATCATCTGCCACAACTTCCCAACAACCTGCCCAAGTAAGTGCTCCACTTGCAGGGACATCTAAAGGAAAAGAGGTGCAGCATTCGGAGAAGCAGGTGCACCATTCCGAGCAACAAGGGACAATGGCAGACCGGCCAGTTTCAACAGATGAACAAATTCAAGGGCAAGACCCTTCAACACAAGCAAAGGTGACTGAAATCCCTGTGTTACAGACTCCTCTTAATGAGGAAATGGCCAAGAAAAGGGATAGATAGGAAGAGACACCTGCAGGGCCATCTACAAATCAGAAAAGAGAAAAGAGACAAAGATTAAATCCTTATTCATAAGAAGAATTGCTAGAGGGGCCAGCTGGACAGCAAGTTCCCCCAAGTATGGAAACATTAGCTAGCTCCTTTCAACCAGAGCAAGAGAGACAACAAGGTGTGGAGGTTACATCCACCAGGCAATAGAGCAGACAAGGCTCTAACATCAAGAAGGCATTCACTAATATCAAGGCAAGAAATGAGCCAATAAGGTTCCAGCTCTATAACCAATTGCTAAGAATGGCTCCCACTAATCAACAAAGGCTAATGGCAACCTATGATATCCAGGAAGGGAAAATGACCCTCAATCATTTCAGACCTAGAACACAGCAACCACAATCAGTTGCTGACTATATCAGAACCAATCTGGAAGTTCTCTCCAAAGACATCCATCCAATGGACCATATTGAATTACACAAACAAACCGGCGAAATGGTATATTCTACCTTGGCAGACAAAACATTATTGTCTCATAGATTGCAAAATTCATTGCACAATACTTCTGCCCAACGGGAATTAGAGAAGGCCTCCTCAATGGCTAAGGATAATAGAATCAAATCCTTGGAGGAGATTATTGTGGAGTTGGGACATGATCCCAAGGATCCTAAGGGCATTCAGGCCTTGATAAAAAAGAAATAAGAAGACATAGCAGCCCTTAGAAAACAACTCAGGCTGCCACCTACAATTCATCCTCAAACCACAGAAGTAGCACAACAAAAATAAGAGGTGGATGTGGTTACTTTGCTTATGAGGATGCATAAAAGACTGATAGAAACGGAGAGTGCCTTGGAGGCATCACTACAAGGGAGCTAGGGAGAGTTGGCCTCTCAGCCAGCCCAAACAGCTTTAACTATTGAGACTGCACCTCCTACAGTCACCACAACAGCCCCTCCTACTGATCCAACATCAATAGCAGGTACCTCAACTTCAACAACAGTTTCAGCAACAACTACAGAAACAACAGAGCAAGTGGCCAGCCTGAGTATGGAGGAGATGATGAAAGAAATAAAGGCTCTGGAAGTACAGATGGCAGAATTAAAAGAGGCCAAAGAAAAGCTGGCAAAAATTGAGGTAAGATATGACAAATCAAAGATGGATGTAGCAGAGAAGATAAGGGAACTAAAGGCCCTGGAGAAAAGAATAAAGGAGCTGGAAAAGGAGCTTACTCTTGATAAGACTCTAGTTGAAGTCAAGAAAATTTTGTGGGCCAAAATTGGCCAATCCATTACTGACCAATGGCAATCAATTGAAACTATACATGAGCAAATGGAATTGATAGGCTTAGCTCAATTCGAAACTCAAAAGGCTAGACCATCATTAGGAAATATGCCCGAGCAAGCCAATAGAATGATTCAATTTCTGAACACTCATACCAAAGAGCAGTTGGCAGCAATAGGTATCAGGAACAGGATAGATACCATCTTACTAGTGAAAAGGGTGCTGACCCTAAGGAATTTTGTGGAGACTCTGGAAAGAAAATGCCAAGAAATGCAGGCAGAGATAAATGATTTCAAAATCAAGTTTGCAACATTTCATAGCAAAGGGCTACCCAGTTTATTAACCAGTGCTGGAAGACTGCTATCACATGAGAAATATTCCAACAGGGTAAAAAACTATGCCTCCAATCAAATTACAGCATCCTCAAGCACCTCAGAAGAAACAGGGCCTCCCTCTGGACAAAGTCTCTATGACAAACTGGAAAATTGTTCTACATTGAACATGAGATAAACCACCTTTTCGAAGTCCAGCCCAACTTTTATAGATACACTGAAGCTAATGAAACACTGATAAAGATACAAAGACATCAGTTGCCTACATAGGATTGGTGGAAAGGAATGCTGGAGATATTGCTAAGGTAATTTTGTTTTTATTTTTCTTTGGTCAGCTATAGGTCAGCAAATACATAGGCATGGTCCACCTGTCAAAGGGTAAAAAACAGCATAAAGCAGAAATGGGATGGTGACTACAACTCGTTAATGCAAAAAAATCAAGCACTGATGACAAGGCCAAGACAACGAAACAGCAAGATAGCAACATCAAGGCAACAAACGCAGAGTAAATACGCAGCAATCAACTGACTCACTCAGTCCAAAAGGTCAAATATCTCTGACAAATTGGACAACCAGCACATTCACATTTACTGTAGCATTTACTTCCCTCATTTACTTCTTCTTAAGAGTTGGTAAAGGAAGTTATGACTTCAGAACTTATCTTCATGATATTTTGTATCTCCCTGTTTGTATATATACCTCCCCATAATATGTATTTGGGGTTGGTTATTTTCTCTCTGGACCACGCTGTAAATTCTGAGACTGTTTTAATACAAAAGTTGTTGAAGTTCACTATTTCAGACCGTTTGGATGTGGATTTAATGTTCTGGGACCTGCTACAGAATTCCCGTTTCATTCTATGGATCAATAAGCTATTCTAAAACTGTGTTTTATGTTTTCTATGTTTGCAAATTTCATATATGTTCCATAATCTTGGTAACAGAGAAGAAGAATAGCCCAGGATTTGTTTAAAAGCACCCTGTGTTCAATCTCTGCTATTAATTATGTTTTCTTCATAATTAGGCATAAATATGAATTCTTATTTTCTCAAGTTTGCACTGATTCTTTCACTTTGAATATTACCTAGGAATTCTTTATTGCTCCTTGATAATATTCATGCACTTTCCCTCTGCCAGCATAATGAAAGATTCTTGATTGCCTTTCATTCCCTAACTTCATTCTATCCATTTCAGATTTGAAAATTGTTCCAAAACTGCCTATCTTGCTCTGTAGCATTACCATTTACCCAAGAAACACTTTCAACAGTACACCATCATTGACTCCATTGCCCAATAGTATAGACTGTTTTGGACTTGCATCCCAGCTCTGCCTGAAATCACCATCCAACAAACTTAAAACAAAACCCTGTACATCATAACTAGCCTAAAATATTTCAAAACAAAGCTAAATTACAAAGAGAGAGCCCTCTCTGGTTGCAGATTGGCTAGAATATGCAGCTAAAAGATTGGTCAGTGGTTACCTCGGCCGTATTCCCTTCAGGAGACATGGAACAACCTGAGTGATAACAAGGCCAACTTGCTGAAGTCCTTTATGAACCTTCGTTCGTATCCAGGCAACCCCAAGAAACTCCTGACATCCCTCTGCTTTTGTAGAGGTGGGAACCTTTAGATGATTGCTGTTTTGTTCGGGTCCACCTACAATCCTTGCTGTGATATTGAATGACCTAGCACAGTCCCTTCAATCATTAAGAATTCACATTTTTCTGGACTAAGATACAGGTTCATTTCAATTCATTTCTGCAATACTTTTCCTAGGTTAGTCAGGGCTTCTTGAAAATCACAGCCATAAGGTGTAAAATAATCCATATAGATTTCCACCGCATCATGTACTAATTCGGCGAAAATACTCAAGAGCGCTCTCTGGAATGTGGCAGGAGTATTACATAGGCTAAAAGGAATGACCCTATAGCCAAAAGTACCCCAAGGATAGGTGAATGTGGTCTTATCTTGGTCTTTTGGGAAGATTTGGATTTGGTTGTACCCATTGAATCCATCTAGGAATGAAAAAAATGTTTTCCCTGCCAGGCCATCTAGCACTTGGTCAATGAAGGGTAAGGGAAAATTATCCTTCTTTGTGACTTTGTTCAACTCCTTGTAATCAACACAAATCCTCCACTTACCATTTTTCTTGGGAACTAACACTAAAGGAGAGACCCACTCACTGTCAGAGATAGGGTAAATGAATCCTGCATCTAGCAGGTTTTGCAGTTCTTCTTTGACTATATCTTTAAGAGCTAGATTCATCCTCCTTTGTGGTTGTCAGACCAGCTTGCAACCTTCTTTGATGTATATATGGTGACTACACACTGAGGGGTGTACTCCCTTCATTTCATTGTAACTCCAAGCAAAGGCTTCTAGGTTTTCTCTCAAGATGTTGCATAGCTTTTCCTCTTCGAGATCAGAAAGAGATGGATTTATTTTCAAAGTTTTCTCTGGGCCTAATTTTATGGTTTTGACATGGAGTGGGTTGGAATCGGTGAAGCATAACTCAATTGGATGATCGTTATGGGTTTCACTTACTTCTTCTTCTAATGGTAACGAACTAGGAGTTGGACTTTGGAGTAGGTGTTCAATTAAGTCATCCTCATCTTGTTGTCCTCCTCCTATGGTTTCTTCCAAAGCATAAAGTTAGGTGGAATAAACCTCATCTTCTTCCTCTTCCTCCAACCATAAAGGTAATTCATGCTCTAGAGAAGGTTGAGAAGGAGGGTATAGGACTAATTGTTTGGACATATGTCCATTCTTGATGGTCATATTCCCAAATTTGCAACTAATATAAGCATCGACTGTGGCCAACCATGGCCTCCCAAGGATTAGAGGTGTTATAGACATATTTGGGCACATCAATCCCAAGATTATACATCGATAAACTAGGGCTCATAAACCCCTAAAAGAGTTGTTTCATACCCTAAAAGAACATGGTCATCTGATTACATCATTCCCCAAAAGTTCCACCTGAGAAACCATCCAGAAATGGCCTAAATTGAACCATACTGATTGTTCCACTGGCCAGGTGCGATGCATACTGAGTGTTACACTACCCAGGTGTGATGCATACTGATTAGGCCTTCTATAGGGTGCAATGGGTGACAATGGACAAATGTCCGAGACAGTTTGCTAGGTGGTTGCTCATGGAATCTTCTAGAAACTTCTCCTATGACACTTGCCTCTCTGAATTCGCCCAAGGATGAGTAAGAGATCCAAGAAATCCCCAAGTGGAACCAATTGTAACAAGTGGAATGATACTAATCAAAACACCAGAGATGACTCACACCCTTGCACACATCTATAAATGGATCCCTCATCTAAGAGATTTGGAGGCTAGAATATTATGAATTGCAAGGAAGTGCTGATAGTTTGTAATTGAGGAAAGAGCATCGTATTGTTGGTGTGATCTTGGTATTTCATGAGGTGAAGAGGGATTGATGCTAGGAGGATGATACTGGATCAGACAACTGGGTTGTAATTCTCCCTTCTATTTAATAAAGTTCTTCAAGTTTTCTTCCATATGATTGTGCAATTGTGAATGTTATCATTTGTGAATGCTATTATATGTTCATTATATATATGATTCTGTAACGTTTATGTTGTAATAGATCACGATGCTTTGACGGTTCTTTGTTACTATGTTATACAGGTACTCTCCAAGCGGTTTAAGTATGGGGAGGAGTTGCAAGCTCTGTCAAGGGGGAGAGAGATCAAGCAAGGGATTAAGCAGAAGTTCTAGGTTGGTTCCATTATCTTTCTCTTATATGTTACACATAGAAGAAATCATTGAATTGCTTTAAACTATTGTTTCTAGGGTAGCTACCAAACCTAGAGGGCTAGTTGTTCGACAAGACACTAGTTTTCCCAGAAACAAATTGGTGACTCCACTCGGGAAGAATAGATGTTTGTTTGTTGTTATTGTTTGTTTTATAAACTATAGATAGAGCCTGAAGTCAGCCAGGTAGCCTTCAAACTGCTCTTGCTCTGCAATTGCATAGTAGATGAATGCTGCTTCAGTCAATCTTTGGTTTATTTTATGAATTAAACATTTGACTTACAATCATTCTAGATGCCCTTTTGGTAGCTCAGTAACCTATCAAGACATTCCCCTATACTTTGCTCTTTACTGTCCATCAAAACTTAGCTTAACTCACTAAAAATAGCTGCACATTTGAGGCAAAACCCACTTTAGTTGCGCTCCCTGGTCCATTGCACTGTTTGTCACTATAAACCAGTATGCATTGCACCTCCTGAGTGTGTAAAGTCCGATGCATCCCTATTTCTGTGAAGCCCAGGTGTGATGACTGACTGAACCTATTTCCATTCTAGAAATTGGGGGTTTTTGACCTTGTTTTCAATCTTATTTAGTTGTTTTGCTACTCATGAACAGTACTTCCTTACTGAAGCCTACTTGCATCACATAGATGAGCCTACATTAGATTGGGATTAGTAAAGGTTTTTGTGTATTTGTTCATCATTTACAATCCTTTATCGAAAAGTTACTTAGATCGATCTGTCGCTTTGGTACATAAAGTGTTGTAACTGTAGTTTTGTGTCAAAAAGAGAAGTGTCGTGGATTCTTCCTTCCCTAGATAGTTGATTGAAATTTTCGTCATGTATTTCATTTGATTTGTTTATGTTCGAAGTGTCAAAATCATTTTTTATTCAAAATTGAAAAGTGTCGTTTAGTCTTCCTTTCTCTTTTGAAGAAAAAATTGTCGAAAATGTCATTTTGAAAGAAACATTTTAGATATTTGTTATATTTAGTTTTCCTTTTTGTCATTTTTACATTAAGGAGAACGAAAAACAAATACATGCATTTGCATTTTCATTTAGTTTGTGTGTGAAAAATGATTTAGGAAAATGCACTAGTGTGTGCTCTTTGCTCTTTTTTTGAAAGAATTGTAATATTCTTTCCCTAGTAGCTAGGATTTTCATTGCTCAAAATAAACAACGATTGTTTATCATCATTTTAGGAATTTAAAATCATAATCACGCGGTGAACCATTGAAAGGAAAACTCTAAACAAGATCAACTCTAAAATAAATTTCAATGAACCTAACAACGCTTTGGAACTTAATGTAACACATCTAGAGGTCTAGGCTAGAGACATGTTCCGATGTCGTAAAAACTAGCAACTATTGTTTTCATTGAAGGTTGGGTGATTTCTCCTCCTTGATACGACAAGTGATAGCATGGACTTGTGCTCCCCGTACTGTCGCGTATATATTGGGAGACCACAATAGGCCTATATCCATTATCCATAGGAATCCGAGTCTGTCGCGTTATTGATCGCAATGCACTGAACACAACATTCGGGAAGATTGACTGCCGTACATAAGTCCTTGGTAATTTCTCTTTAATTTATCACCAAGGTGTATATTGCAGTTTTGCAATTGGTTTGGTATTCCTTCTGTCTAGATTTTCCAAAGTAGTCACTTTCGTTCCTTTTCAACTCTTTAAAAGAAAAGGTCCATCTGAGCACTTGTCACTTCAGGCTCATTAAAAATCGAAGGAGACTAGAGTCATCTTTAGCTTTTTCTCGACTCTTAAAAACTGAAAAAGAAAAGTTGTGTCAAAGAGTCATTAAAATTAATTGAATTTGGAATAACATCCCTGTTCCTTAGTTAATCTTGGGTTGAGATATATGGAAAAAAATCCAGCATCCACCAATCAAGGAATCCCTTTTGAGGGGAATTCTAGTCCTTTTTCCTCTTGGGGAAATATTGGTGCTCCCTATATGGCCACATTATCCCTACCAAGAATTACCATTGGCCTGCCAGTATGTCTGTTTTCAACCTCTGTGGTTCAAAATGCAGTGATTCCTTCGCAATTGAATCCACCTCCAGTTGATACTGAAGTTAACCCTTCGCCTTCTTCTTCATTTGTTTCTCCCTCCCCTTCCTCCTCTTCGCTTGGTGAAAGTAGTGATTCTAGTAACCAGGTGCCTGAGAAGAAGAAGAAGAAGCTAGTTCAGCAAGGCGGCAACCAAGCAACCATTGCTTTGAATGCATCATCTAGTGAAAATATGCACACTAGACTTTCCAAAGCCAAATATCCATGCATAATTTGTGCTAGTTGTTAGCTACCTATACCAATAGGTTTCATTTTTCATGATTGCATGGGAAGTGCCAATATGATCTACTTTGGGGATGCAAAGATCTCATATTCTGATGGAAAATACACATTTTCATTTAGTTGATGCTGCCCTATCTCCCAATGGGTGATCCAACAGCTTAAGCTGGGTCAGACCATGTTTCAATTTTTTGTTATAGATTAGAGAAATAAGTCTGTCCAAACAGTTCAATCTTGGCAGACAGAGTAGTTAGGTAGAAAAAGAAGGTTCCCAACTGTTTAATCTGGGACCCTGGAAGCAATAAGGATAGTTCTAGATAGAAAATCAAAACAAAAAGCCAAAGCAAAAGAAAAAAGGCACATAAGGGTCTGCAAGCCTAAGTGCACCCTCCATGAAGAAACAAAAAATGCTAGGCAAGTAGATGGGTAGGTAGATGGGGTTGCAGAAATGTCATTCATTTCAACTGAATCTTGCTGGTCTAACATGAAAGAAACATCAAGGCATAGAGAAGCTTCTCTTCTCCATCATGTTGCAGCAAAGTAAAGGAGCATGTCTAACTTCCTGTTTCCCCCCCTTTACATTCATTACTAACATCCCCACACCAGTTGCCTTCATGAAAGAATTCAAGGTTTTATGTTGGTTCTTGGTTCTTTGAGAGCCACATTTCTTGTCTAAAAAACTTTTTATTTTGATCTACTCTCTAAACTAAGTTGTTTTCATATAAACTTAATGTTTCACCCTCTCATCCCCTTCCCCCCCTTCATATTAACCCCTAACTTCTTATTATCTAAATCCCCTATGTTCCCCTTTTCCCTACTATTGTAACACCATGGTGTATAAACCCCTAAACATGTATAAATATCCCCCCCTTGTTAGCACTATAGCTAAATAAATTTTTTAAAGGGAGACATTAGTCCACCAGGGACTATGGTCAACCCTGTCATGGGATTACTCTAGCCTCTGGTTGGAGTAATAACCTCCCCCTAATCCATCATCCCCCCTCTTTTCCTAAATAATTTCATCAAAGAGCCCCTTTCCCTTCACTCAAACCTAACCCCAACCCTTATTCCCCGACAGATTAATTCAAAAAACTCAAAAACCCACTGAAACCCTTAAACCCAAAGTCCCGCACCCAAAAGATTAAAATGATTATTTTAATACACGGGCGGGTCCCCCCAACATGCGCGACTGGTTAAAACTCCCGCCAGCCATTGATCTTCCGCCGCCCTAGATCTAACGGTGGGTGGTCAATCTTGGATCCCGACCTGCCTCCCTTTAACGTCCGGGGAGACGGCGGTATTAGGGGCCGTACCCAGGACGCGTGGCATGCACTGGGGTTGTTCGGAGCCCCCCTCCCCGATACCGCCTATCACCAAAGGTGGTGTGGGGAGACCGCTTACCACCTCCCTAATACAACCCCTGCGGCACCACGTCACCCACACGTCATCGTGCCTCCTCCACCCGCCCTGGCGCCTCGTGGCCCTCCACGTCGCCCTGCCACTGTCCTCCGCCCGCCACTATGTCCGTTCACGCTGGCATCCAGCTCAGCGTCCACGTCACCCTCCGTACCCCGGGCCTGCCATGACGTCATGCTGACGTCATTGGTGGAAAAAGCGCCAATGACCCTTTTTGCCCAAATTTGTCGTTAAAATCAGCCAAACTAGCCGTTTGTGGTCATTTTCAAGCGAAAAGGATGCGGCAACTACTAACCTGTTTACCGCGAAATTACCTCCGAGCCATCAAATTCAAAGTCGCGGCTACCATCACTTGTCAATCCAGCTGCAGTGAGCTCCCCCTGCTCGGCCCGAAGACATTCAGTGCTGTTTTTCCAGGTATTCACCGCAAGTTCCTTGTTTCGCCCCTATGCATGCCATTTCTAAACGAATTCTCCTATAAGCATCGGTCTAATCCTAAATTTTCACACTCTCCACTACTGAATTTACAATTAAATCAACCTGCATTGCCCCAGCTCCTAGAATTTGACATTCAAACCATAATTCACGGCTTGAAATTTACATATTTAGCCCCGAGTTGCCCGACATTGTTCCCTTTTGCCGGGTGGAGGCTCAAGTCTGCATGTCACCAAATTAAAGCCCGCACACCCTCTGCAATCATCCTGACCAATTCACAATCCCTGTGAATTTACCAAAAAACAGCAGAGACAAGTCTGCCAAGCCTGCTTATCCCACTTTGAAGAAAATTCCAAGCATTATCTACAGCAAGCCTGTCACTTAAGCTCTGAGGAACCTTGCAAACCATTGCACTCACCTTGCTCAAAATCAGATTGCACAATGGCTGCTCGTGCACCCTCAGCCCTCAGTGTTGCTCCTCTAAATGCACCAAATAAAGACCTGGAGTCCTTGCCTCTTGATGACAGGGACTACCTCATTGAAGACTTTGTGGGTAACATGGACTTTTTGCAGACCTTCAGGCAATTAAGAGATGACTACCTGAATGGTCAGGATACATATGGGATATGGGAGTCAAATCTGCCATACTACTGTCTCCCCTCTGTCAATGTTTTTCCTGAGATTATTCGCCTATGTGCTGAAAACTATGATGTGCAGCAAAGAGCTATTAAGTCTCCATCTGGGAGCATCCTCTTTCACATTAATCCTGAATCCATCAATAAGATGCTCCACTTTGATCAAACTGAGCTGTTGTTCCCATTTTCCATGAATTATCTGCTGGACACTGGTGCCAAGATGACCAGTGAGGATATTCAGAAGGTCACCAAGACATTTATGAGACCTGAATGCCAGCCCACAGGGCCACCTCCCTATCTGGATGTCTATTTTACTGAGGTAGGCAGACTGTTACTAGACATGATTGCTTATGTGTTGGGATACAGAACCAGTGAGCATGTGGATGAAACAATGCTGGTATTGCTAGCTGCTTACAGCCCAGGCCAACCCCCTGCCCGCAAATATAACTTTTCCAAGTTCATAGCTAACAAGATTCATGATCAGTTGTGCAAAGTAGACAGACAGGGGGTCTTCAAGTACTCATCCTATATCTACCACCTTTTCATGTACTATCAGTCAGAGGTTTTTCCATGCTACATCAAAAAGCTGGATTATAAAGGGGAAAGAAGATCTGTTATCTTCTGGACATCTGTCTATCACAAAGTCCAAAATTCACCCTATTCCTATTGTGAATTTATTGACCAATTTGTATACCCTGTCTCTTGCTTATTGATGAGGTCCCCTCCTCCCAGAATATCAACTGAAATACAAAAAGTCCTGCAGCTCTCCAAGAATTATAAAATAGGTGATTGGTACCTATATGAGGATCACACAGTCATCAGAGTCTATGGCTGTGAGCTCTGCCCATACAGGCTCCCAAAATATGTGCCTATGAGGTTATTTGCCTTGGAGTATTATAGGCAGTTAATTCACTCTGACCTCACTCACTTTCACAGCTCCAAAAAGAAAGCCCACCTCAAGTTCAAGCACCAGGTGGGCCCCTTCATCATGAATAAAAAAGAAGGATGGGAAGATGCTGACCTAATCCTCAAAGACAAATTCAAGCTATCACATAGTTTCCGGTGGGTCCCTTATGACCCTGAAGGCTTCATTACTGCTAGAAGAGTCAAGTACAGGCTACTAGGTTATAAGCATTGCAAATATCCACACATTGAAAAATATGCCAACCAGCAAGAATGGCAGCAGGATACTTTGATTGAAAAATTAACTGAAGAAGAGACAATGTTAAAGAATGTCAAGGAACTGGAAAAGACTCTTGACCTAGATTCTGTGCAGCAGGTACCCTTCAAACGGCCGCACTCAGCAGGAGAAGGAACCTCGGCCTCAAGAACTGCACCAGCCACCCAGGCACCTTCTACAGCAGCACCAGGTACAGACAAAGGGAAATGAATAATGGGTGCTGAAGAGGAAACCATGAAAGAAAAGCCTGCCCCTTCAAGTGAGCAACAACCGGAGCAGCAACCGGAGCAGCAACCAGAGCAACAACAAGAGCAGACTCCCCCTCCACAAACGGAGCCACAAACAGCTCCAATTTTGCAAACCCCAGCACAGGAGGAGAGGGGTATGAAAAGAGACAGAGAAGAGTCCACTCCTACTAGTGGATCCTCCCACAACCCCAGACCAAAAGGCCAAGGGCTGACTCCCCAGAGGTAGAAGACATCACTGAAGAAATCCTTGACAGTTCAAGGAAAGACAGGGAGGGCAGCCAGCATACAGGTACAAGCTCCTTTTAGCAGGAGCAAGGATTACAACTTGGTTTGGAGGTGTCCTCCTCCTCTCAGCAGAGCAAGAAGCCCAAAAGTACTAAGGTTTCTTTCAAGCAAATTAAGGCACATAATGACTTGCTAAGGGTGGAAGTCTACAAATAATTTCTAAATGCTACACCAGCCCAGAAAGAAAGGCTAATGTCTGTATATGACATTCAAGAGGAGAAATTGCTCCTCAGCCATTTCAAACCTACAGTGCCCAATCCAAAATCAGCGGCAGATTATGTGAAGACAAGGGTGGAGGTCCTAGCCAAAGAAATCCATCCCATGGACCAAATTGAACTCCACAAGCAGGCTGGAGAGATGGTCTATGCAACCTTGGTAGACAGGGAAACCATGGCCCATGAGCTGAAAGAGTCACTAAAAAATACCAACACTCAGTTGGATTTTGAAAGAATGTCCTCCCTAGCCAAAGACAACAGAATAAAATCACTTGAGGACATTATTATCGACCTAGGACATGATCCTAAGGATCCTAAGGGTCTAAGGGCCCTTATGAAGAAAAAGGAGGATGACCTCAATGTGTTAAAGAAGAGGTTAAATCTGCTACCCACAGAGCACCCTCAAACAGCAGAGCTACAAAAGGAAAAGCAGGCTGATGAGCAACTGGACCTCATAATGCAGCTAAACCAGAAGGTCCTCGATTTGGAGAAAGAGCTTGAAGGGGCATTACAAGATAAACAGGGAGAATCTACATCCCAAGCTCCTCCAACTACTTCAACCACTGCAACAACAACAGAGGCAGCAGTGGCCCCCACAACAGAAGCAGCAGCAACAACAACAACCCCAGATTCCAGCACAAGCATGGAAGAATTGACTAAGGCCGTTAAATAAATGGAGCTCCAAGCAAATGAAATAAAACAGGCCAAGGAAAGATTGGCAGAATTAGATGCCAAGTATGATAAATCAAAAATAACTGTGGCAGAACAAGGCAGAGAAATAAAGGCCCTGAAGGAAAAGATAAAGGCCTTGGAGAAAGAGCTGAATCTGGAAAGCACCATGGCTCAAATAAAAAGGATTCTATGGGCCAAAATTGACCAATCCATCACTAAGAAATGGAAGTCAATCAAAACCATACATGAGCAGATGGATTTAATTGGCCAGGCACAGACAGAGATTCAAAGGGCCAAGACAGCGCTGGGAAACAGGCCTGACCAAGCCAATAGAATGATAGAATTTTTGAACAGGCAAGAAAAGGAGGAACTGGCAGCCATTGGCATAGTCAACAGAACAGAGGCTGTCCTCACAGCTAGGAAGGTACTCACTCTCAGGAATTATGTTCAAACTGTGGAGAGGAAGTGCTATGAAATATAGGCTGAGGTGGATGAACACCAACACAAAATGGCAGCACTACAAGCAAAAGGACTGCCCAGCCTACTAAGCGGTGCAGGAAGACTGATGTCCAGAGAGCAGTATGCCAACAGAATGGCAACTTATATTGAAAATCAAATTACTGCATCTGGCAGTACTTTTGATGAAACAGGGCCTCCAACAGGACAAAGCTTATACAACAAACTTGAAGGCCTGTTTTTTATTGAAAATGAGGTAAAGCACCTTTTTGAAATTCCTCCAAATTTTTACAAATATACAGAGGCCGATGAGACTTTAGTGAAAATTCGGAACATCAGTTGCCCAAGGAGGATTGGTGGCAGGCAATGCTTCAAATTCTGCCACGATAGCTCCAATTTCTCGGTCATTGCCAGCTCTAATTCACTAGAAGACAAACAGCAGAAAAAGTTAGCATTTAAGGAAGCTGAAAGGTGACTAAGCACATGGAGAATGACAGCTAGCCCAAAGGATAAGAAGATATGTAGATTTTTGGATAGCGTACCCTCAACCGACTCCAACAGCCACCAAGTCAACAGTTTCTGACTATTTTGGACAGCTAAAGCACTGAAGAGTTATTACAGCATTAAATTTCTTAGCTACAAGGCTCCAGGAGTTGGCATAACATTAATGAGCCATTAACTCATTTCTTTGATATTTTTCTTATGTAAATTTTGTATATATACCCCCCTTAGCAACGCATAAGGAGTTGGTAATTTTTCACTCTGAGGCAAATGTATTGTACACTTTCAGATCATCTAATACAAAGGGCCGGACCAGATCAGTGATTTCCTGAAACTTTGATGTCTTGCTGATGACATACGTGCTGTTGCAGAATTCTTGTGCTATCTCATGAAATAATAAGTTTTCCTTAATCTCTGTTTTGTCTTCTTATGTTATTAAATCATGCTCATGATTCACTAATCTAGCAATAGAGAAAAGGGATAGTGCAGGATATGTTTGGTTACACCCTGTGCTCAATCTTTTATTGCTATAAATGTTTTCCTCAGAATTAACTATGGACATGAATTCTTAAGTGCTCATGTTTTTCATTAATTCTATAAATGTGAATGTTGGCTAGAAATTCTTCACTGCTTCTAAATAATATTCTCACTTCCTTTGCATATCAGTTTATTGAAAGATTCTTAACTGCCTTTCATAAACTGTATACATCACACTTAATCACAATTTCAAAGCATTGTTTCTCAGACACTTATCCAGCTCTGCAGCATCACTACCGTATCAAAACAGCACACCAAAATACTAAAGGACCACTGACTCCATGCCCAATGGCCTAGAACATACTAGTGAGCACATATATATCTTGATTGAAGTCATCACCCAACCAAGTCCAAAAATAAACCTTGAGCATCATAGCTAGCCTAAAATTCTTCTCAAAACAGAGACAAACCTTAAAGAGAGAGCCCTCTCTGATCACAGTTTGGCTAGAAGCTGTAATCCAAAGATTGGTTAGTGGTTACCCCGGCCGTATTCCCTTGGGAGTCAAAGGGGACAACCTGGGTGTTAACACTAGTGATAATTTTTCTCGAGACTGTCCTTACTTTCCTCGGATCTTGAGAGAATGGTCTCCCCATTCGCACCATCCTGTGTCATCAACTTCTGGAGATCATGTCGATAACACACCTTCAACTGGTGAAAGTAAAGTTCATGGACATACTAGAAAGGTTTGATTTCCATGTAGGTTATGTGAAGGGAATGATGCCCTTCACCTTTGTCCCTTTTTTGGATGAAGCCAAAAGAGTGTTGGATAACTGTCCTACTTCACCGCAATGACTTCCATCTGGCTACAGGAAACTCTCCCCAAGTCCTTTACTAGTTGAAAAACCAACTGACTTAAATCAACCGTCAGTCGAAACCACTCTCTCTGAAAGTGAATCTTATGAGTCTATACCCGACCAAAGTCAATAGGTCGAGGTGACAGTTGACCCAATTTCACCTTCAGATAATCGTACCCTTCCCGAAGAGAGTGAGAATGATACTGTTCAAATTCTTTTTGTTACTTTAGATTCTGATGAACTTGGGGGCAATCCACCTGTTCCTTCACAACAGGAGGAAAACCCCCAGTTCTCGTAACTCAAGGGGTTAATTCACCCATTTATTCGGTACCCCCTCCAAGTAGTCTAGTCACTTCCTTTGATTGGAATTGACTACCAAGATCCCACCTTCCTTATGTACCTTTCTGGATCATAGTACAAGTTTACAAAATGATCGTGTTTGGCGCTATCATAGATGAGGGTGCATCAGCGAGTATCCTTTCCTCAACTGCTTGGAAAGCACTTGGTTCGCCATCGCTTATGCCTATTACGCAAAATCTGTTAGGCTTTAACAAAGGAACCAGTCGACCGTTAGGGATCCTTCCTAAGTTATCGATCACTTTGGGAGAGAAAACCATTCATGTGAATGTGATGGTAGTCCCAGGACCATTAGATTACAATTTACTCCTCAGACGTGACTATGTTTATAACATGGAGGCTATTGTTTCAACACTCCTCTGATTGATGTGTTTCTCACATGAAGGCAAGATTGTCACCATTGACCAGCTTTCATTTCTCAGTCCAAGCATAACTACAAGTCAATCATCATCCCTAAATGGTCCTTTTACATCAATGGTATCTCTTGAACCTTCATTCCATCCACCTGATCACTATGAGTAGTCTAGTGAATGTAACGAAGCTTAGGGGGCATGCACCCTTATCTATTCTGGACGCACCTAGCTGTAAAGATAAGTTTCCCTGTAGGTTATGTGATTGGACTATCATACCAGTCTATCACACCGTTCACCTTTGTCTATTCTGGACGAAGCCAAGGAAGTGTTTTGTCTTCTAGACGAAACCGTCCTACCTAACCATAGAAATTTCCATATGGTTACATGAGACTCTCCTTTTCATCATGCTGGGGGCATGCAAACCATTTTTTCCATTTTCAATTTTCATTTTTAATTTGTAGTTTTTCTTTTTTTCAATTTTAGTATTTTCATTTTCGAGCTTATATAAAAAAATAAAAAATGCAACCGAGAATAGTTTCTTCATTTCGAGCTTGTATAAAAAATGAAACTGAATTCAAGCACAATTTTGTCATTTTGAGCTTGTGTAAAAATGAAATTAAATCCAAGCATAGTTCCCCCATGGTTCAAGCTTGTCAAAAGTGAACCCACCTTCAACTAAATAACCTTTGTGATTGCCATTCTATCAGCCTTTTGAGCCTTGGTTGTGTACCTCTCATCACCACCATTCTTTTGGCCGATCATACGCTTCCACTAGGTTGTTTTACCCTTTTTGAGGAATAGTTGCGATGAGTGGTCTTATTAGTCAGCCTCTTCATAGAATTCACCATGTTTTGAGAAGTTCCATGATTACCCGGAACCAGTTCCTACCCTAGACACCACTCATTCCTCAAAATCGAGTCTCCTTTAAGCCTTTTTCAGACTCATTAAATATGAAAAGATTGTCGAGAAATTGGCCTTTCCAGCTCGTTAAAGTGCTTGAAAATATCATCCCTCATGTATGATTTTATAACTTTTCAGACCCGAGGGATTATCTTACGAAAAAGTGCGAGCGCTTGTCTTTTTTGGCTCGTTAAAGTGATCAGAAAAGTCATCCCTTTTGTATTATTTTATCCTTTTTCAGACCTAAGGGATTATTTTATGAAAAAGAACTTCTGGATTTTTCTTCTCATCCCTTTTCAAACTCTCCAAACATGAAAAGGACCAAGTTATCCTTGTCGTTAAACTCGTTAAAATTGTTATCACTCAAGTTGTTCCCCAAAACTCCTAGAAAAGGGAATACGGCCGAGGTAACCACAGACCAATCTTTTAGACACAGATTCTAGCCAATCTGCATCCAGAGAGGGCTCTCTCTTTATAATTTAGCTTTGTTTTGAGTTATATTAGGATAGTTATGAAGTACAAGGGTTTGTTTGATTTTTGGATGATGATTTTCAATAGAACCAGGGGTGTAAAACTGAGAAGTTCACTCCATTGGGCTATGGAGTCTATGAGGATAAACTGCTAGATATGGTTTCTTTAACAGAGGAGGTACTACAAGGCAAGGTAATCAACCATGGAACAATTTATAAGCTGAAATCAGATGGACATGGAGGCCAGTGGGTGAAGGGCAATTAAGAATCCTTCATCCTGCTAATAGAGGGAAAGTGAATGAATACTTCCAGGGAGCAGTTAAGAATTCCCTCGCTATATTCAAGAGGTAAGAACCAGGGGAAACAGGAGCAGTTAAGAATTCCTTCTTATGCTAATTCTGAAGAAAAAATAAAAAATAACAAAGATTGAACACAGAGTACAGTTAAGCAAGTTCTGGGTTATTCATTTTCCTTGTTATTCGGATCATGAACATGGATGAAATATAAAAACACAAAAACAATAAAACATGAGTTAAAAGGAATTATTGATCCATGAAATAATTTGAGAATCCTGTAACATGATCATCTGCCATCAATTCCACATCCAAACAGTTCAACAACAACGCATTCCAGCGGCTTTTTATTCAGAAGAGTTCTCAGAGTTACAGCGCAGTTCTAGAAATGTATCACCAACCCCTAATACTTAGCTTGGGGAGGTATTTGTACAAAAATGTTTACAAAATATCTCAATGAGATAATATCTAGCAATAAATTCTTCTACCTACTCTACAGGAGAAGTAAATGATCTTGGGAACAGGACGAAATAAATGCAGAAGTAAGTGATGCTGTGTTGGTCGCTTAGTTGGTAGGATGCGTTGACTATTTGCTCAGCGAGTCGGCCGCTGGATATTTCCACTGATATTGTGCGCTGCTGTCTTGGCTCTCTCGGCTGCATCTGGACCATCTTTACTATGCTGTTTCTCCAGCTTGATTCTCGTCCCTTCCTGTTTTCCACTTTATGGTGCGTGACACAAACTTTTGATTTCCCAAAGATATAAAGAAATCAGAGATATGCCTACAGGATCTCTAACATGCTTTGCGACCACTCGTCATCTGATAATTGGTGTCTACGCAGTTTTATTAGAGTTTCATCAGCATCCGTGCACTTGAAGAGAGTAGGCTGGACTGTGAAAAGGTGTCTCACTTCATGCTCAATAAAAAACAGATTTTCTAAATTGTCATACAGGCTCTGTCCAGATGGGAGTGCCTTTTGTCCTGCAGAACTTGATGAGGCTGTGACTTGATTAGTCACATATGTATTCAACTTGTGCGCATAGTCTGCATGTGTCATCAGTCTATAGTCATTTGTTAATAAACTGGGCAGACCCTTTTCCTGCAAAGCTGTAAACTTCTATGTGAAAGCATTTATCTCCACTTGCATGTCCTGGCACTTTCTCTCTAGATTTTGTATGAAGTTCTTCATGGTCAGAACTCTTTTGACTGTTAGAATGGTGCCTGTCCTCTCCCTGATATCCAGTGCTGCCAGCTCTTCCTTGGTGTGGGTGTTCAAAAAATGTATTAGCCTATTGGCCTGTTCGGGCATGTGTCCCAATAAATTCCTGGCCTTTTGAATTTCCACTTGAGCTGCTGTTACCAAATCAATCTGCTCATGAATTATCTGTATTGATTTCCATACATCAGCGATGGATTGTTCAATGTTGGTCCACAAAATGCCCCTGATTTCTCCCAAAGGTTTGTCTAAAGAGAGGTCCTTTTCTAATTCCTTTACTTTGTTTTCTAATGCCTTTACTTCTCTTGTCTTTTCTGCCACAGTCATTTTAGATTTGTCATAACTTATTTCCAACTTGGCCAATTTCTCCTTAGCCTGTTTTAATTCTGATACTTGGAGTTTTAAAGCCTCCATAACCTTTATCAATTCCTCAGTGGTCATGGTAGTCCTGTTGCCTGCTGCTGTTGTTGGTGAAGTACTTGGTGTTGTTGATGCCGGGACAGTGGGAGGGATTGTTGTTGTAACTGTGGCAGGATCAGTTGTAACTGTTGGAGTTGTTTGAGATGGCTGGGAGGTCGACACTCCCTGATTTTCCCATAATGCCTTCTCCAATTCCTGCTCTGTCTCATTTAGTCTTTGATTCATTTTCATTAGCAAATCCATCATGTCTTCTTCTACTTTTTCTTGCACAACCTTTGTGGTTTGTGGATGCATAGTAATTGGCAGCTTCAATTGTTTCTTGAGGGAAGCTATGTCATCCTCCTTTTTCTTTATTAATGCTTTTATTCCCTTGGCATCCTTGGGATCATGTCCCAGCTCAATGATAATTTATTCCAAGGACTTTATCCTATTGTCCTTTGCCAAAGAAGATGCTTTTCTAAATCCAGTTGGGCAGATGTGTTGTTCAATGAGTTCTGCAAATTATGAGCCAACATTGCCTTATTTGCCAATGTAGAGTAAACCATCTCTCCTGTTTAATTGTGCAACTCAATCTGGTCCATAGGATGGATGTCTTTGGCAAGGACTTCCAGATTTGTTCTTATGTAATCAGCTGCTGACTATGGCTGCTGCACTTTAGGCCTAAAGTGGCTTAAGATCATTTTTCCTTCTTTAATGTCATGTAAAGACATTAGCCTTTGCTGTTTGGTGGGGGTCATCCTGAGAAACTGATCATAAAGTTGCAGTCTTATTGGCTCATTTTTGGCCTTGATGTCCGTGAATGTTGTTTTAATATCTGAACCTTGCTTGCTTTGCGGCCTTGTGGAGGAAATTTACACACTATGTTGTTTCTCCAATTGCTACCTATGGGAGCTGGTGGAAGTTTCTACCACTGGGGATGTCTATGGTCTGGTAGTCCTCTCACTTATTGGACTTTCTATGATCTCCTCTATAATTTCCTCTTCAGGTAGAGGATCTATTCTTTTCCTTTTTGCCCCTGGTTGCTCTGCTGGCCCACTTACAGGTGTAGCCTCTTCTCGGTCCCTTTTCCTGCCCTTTTCCTCATTTAGAGGAGTCTGTAATGTTGGTGTCTCTGGTGCTTTGGTCTGGACATGAGGAATTTTCCCTTGGCCTTGTTGCTTTGATGATGCTGGCTGATCTGTCATTATGTGCTGCTCTGAATCCAACACTTCTTTGCCCTTAGATGTCCCTGTAGCTGGTGTAGTGCTCTCTTGTGTAGGCTGTTGTGAAGTTCCCGCAGTTGATGTGCCCACTCTGGTTTGCTGAGGCAATTTGAAAGACACTTGTCCAAAAGAGTCCAGGTCAAGAGTCTTTTCAAGATTTTTCATTGCTTGTTCCATCTTTTCTTCCTCAGTGAGTTCTTCTATCAATGTGCCCTCTACCCACTCATTTTGATTGGCAAATTGCTCTATTTCAGGGATCCTACAATGACTATAGGCTGATAGCCTATTTTTTACTTTTCTTTCGCAGATGAATCCACTTGGGTCATAGGGTAACCACCAAAAGCTTCTCTTTAATTTGAGCTATTCACCCAATATTTTGTCAGCATCTTGCCATGCTTCCTTTTTGTAAATGATGAAAGGGCCTAACTGGTTTCTTATTTTTAGTTGAGCTTTTTTCTTTGCACTGTGAAAGTGAGTCAAATCTGAATTGAGAAATTGCCTGAAATATTCTAGAGAAAACAGTCTCATAGGCACATATTTGGGCAGCTTATAAGGGCACAACTCACAGCCATATATCCTGATCTCAGTGTCATTCTGGTAGAAGTACCAGTCACCTATTTTGTAGCTTTTGGAGAGCTGTAAAATTTTTTGCATGTCACTAGAGAGTCTTGGAGGAGGAGTTCTCATCAGCAGAGAGGAGACTGGATGTATAAACAAATCAATGAATTCACAATAAGTGTAAGGAGAGTGATAGACTATATGGAAGACTGAAGTCCAAAAGATCACAGACCTCCTTTCTCCTTTAGAGTCCAATTTTCTGATGGGAAACTGAAAACTATCTGTTTGATAATAGAGAAATAGATGATATATATAAGAAGTATATTTGAAGACTCCTTCTCTGTCTAGACTCATGAATTGGTCATGGATCTTGTTGGTAATGAAAGCAGCAAAGTCAAATTTGATAGCAGGAGGATGTCCTGGAATACACGTGGACATGAAAGCTAAGATGGTCTCATCAACGTATTCACTTGTTTTAAATCCCAGGATATAGGATATGATATCAATAATGAGTCTTCCAGCTTCATTGAACCAGGAATGGTGATAGGGAGGTGAGTATCTGGAGTAGCAATCTGGACTCATAAACAACTTGGCAACCCAACCTATTTCTGCAGTGGACAGTTTAGAGCCTTGCTCCAGCAAATACCCCATGGAAAGAGGAGCCAGAGGCTGAGTAGGTTTGAACTGCAACATCTCATTTATGGACTGAGGAGTTATATGAAAAAGGACAGTTCCATTTGGAGCCATAACTGCTCTTTGAGTAGGTTCATAATTTTCACAGCAAAGGTGGATAATGTCTGGGAATACATTCACTGAAGGGAGATAGTATCTTGGTAGATTTGATTCCCAAATTCCATAGAGGTCAGAGTTACTTAGGTGACTGTTTCTTATTTCACAGAATTCCTAGAGGTGGTTTTGGTCACCAATTAAATCTTGTATTTGAAAATCTCTGTCTGCTAATGGCAACCACTCCAAGTCCTTATGAGGAGCATTAAGGGGAGCAATGTTCAGGGCCACTGGAGCTTCCATTGCTCACTTCTCTGTGATTTTTCAAATTGGATTTGGGTTTCTGTAGCAAAGTGGGCCAAATAACAACTGTGGGGCTCTTTTCTGGCAATTACAGACAACAGTGAATTCAAATTTTAGCTTGCTGGGTGAATTTACAGGGGAAAATGGAGTTTGTGGGATTTCTTGGTAAAAATGGGAAAAACAGTGGTTCTGGTGCACTTGTTGAAGGTAATTTGCTAAAATGTATTTGAATTTAGCTTCTTTGGACAATTTTGTAGTGGTAAGCAAAAAACACGGGGTTTGGGAACGAAATTCGGGTAAATACCTGTTTTGATGGTGAACTGTGCGATTTGCAGGTCACGGGACGAGCTGGAAGGCTAAATTGTGGACTGAATTTAGCTGGGTGGCAGACTGTGTAGTCAAACGCTGCTTCGGAACGCAAATCGGCATGCACAGGTCGCGCAGAGAAAACAAGCAGAAATGAGTGAAAATGAGTGAAAATGGCGGGTTTTGGCGCGCTTCAGTCAGGTGACGTCAGCATGACATAGTGCTTTGTTGTGTAGTGGGGTGACATGGCGATGATGTGGCGATGAATTCACTAGATGACGTGGTTGTGACGTCAGTGGGGTACGGAGGTGGTAAGTGGTATTGGTCCCCGCATCGCTTTTGGGCAAATGTGGTATCGGAGGGGAAGGCAGCGTGCAGTGCGGGATGCCGAAACTTGTCCCAAGGTACGATGGAAAAACCACCATTCCCTGGGCGCTAAAGGTCGGCATCGGAGGGCTTGCGATATTGCTATGGGCCGTTGGATGGGAAGGCCTAAATCCAATGGTGGGCGGCGATTAGGATATGGCGGAGGGCTACAGCGAGGGGCCCGTCCATTATTTAATGTTTTTCAATGTTTTGCGGGTTAATTGATTGGATAGGCTATCGGGCGGGTTTGGTTATTTAGTTAACCAAATGTTAAATAAAATTCAGGGTTACGCGCGCAAAGGGTTAATACTTGGTTCCGGATGAACCAATAATTCCCGAAATACAATGATAAATAGCTATAGTTGGCCAGGGGTCGGGATATTTAAATTTTTTTGGGTTTTTTCATATATTTATATAATACAGGCAAGGGGAAATATAACCATAGGGAGTTAAATAGTAATGTTTAGGAGTTAATATGGTTTTATGAATGGAGAGTGCTAAGTGTAATGTAAGATACTTAGGCTAAAAGGAAAAAAGTATTTTTACACAAGAAATGTGGCATGTTTTATCCTAAGTAAAACAAAGTTTCACTTAGTCTTTTCCATGAAATTAAGTGAACTAGGAGCACTGAGCAGATCCCAATGTCCTTGTGGGGAAGTTAGTAATTGTCTTTGGAGAAATGAGGAGGGAAGTTAGTCATGCTTCATCTGTTTTGTAGCCACATAGTTGACATGATGCTTTATGATATCCATAAGATGAATCATCTTCAAAGACAAAATTTCTCACAAACCTGCTTCTGCAACATGAAAACTGCCTACCCAGCCTATTACACCTAATTTTTTCTTCCTTTTTGGCTGGGTGCATTTGAACTAGGAAACCCTTAGTCTCTTCTTTTCTTTTAACTGCCATCCTATCTAAGTCTGCCCTTATTTCTTCCAGGGGCTCAGATTTAGCTGTTGAGCACCTTTATTTCTCTATATAACTACTTATCTGCCAAGCTTGAACTATTTGGACAGATTTCATTCTCTACCTCTAAAACAGGAAATTTAAACATGGACTAGCCAAGATTAAGCTGTTTGGCCATCCATCAACTACAACATAAGTCAACTAACTGCACATGATGAAACTCTTTGCAAAAACAAAATAGTAGTGGCATTTTGGACTAGCACACTTTCCTGGTCTTTTCTTTTGGGGTTCATTTCTTTTCTTTTTGACCAATTCATTCTTTTTGCCCTTTGATCTTTCTTTTAGGGCATACCCTCTTTTCATTTTAAAATTTTTTGATTTTTTCAAAATATGGAACCTTTGCAGCATGGAAAGGATGAACATATTTGGCATTTTACCAGTCAATCATGAAATATGACACCTATTGGTATAGGAGCATAACAAAAACAATAGCGACCAACTTGTCCATTCTAGACAAAACCGAGTTTCACTGTCGTTAGGCTCGTTAAAATATAGCATCAGGTTTGCCCGAAGGGAAAATTATAGAACAAGCATATGTTATCCTCCTCAAGCTTGACAAAAAAAAATAGGTACTGGTCAGCAACGACTGGGGAAAAAGGGAAAAAACTTGAAGAACTTATGGTAGCAGGTTGCTCTTGAACATGACACTTTCACTCCATCACCATTATTGAGTCGGGTTGGGTTATTCCGTTCACCGGTCATATCACCATTGGTCTTTCACACCATCCATCTTTTGGGGTTAACGCTACCAATCCATCTCAGTGTCGCCGACATGTTCAAGAGAAGTCATTCAGTTGAGAAACCACAATCCAGTTAATGCCTCATCCACTACAATACCTTCAACCTTCATTTTTCATGACCTTCATTCTAGAACCTTGTGTCGTCAAATCGTTTTCACCTCCAAAAATCATTTACTTCGTTTTGTGTCATAGATGTGCGATACATCAAGGCCCTCATACGATGGGTCGATTCTTGTCGACATCAGCTAATTATCCAAGAAGTTGACTTAGAAACAACCCTTTCACTGCTTTTAAGCTTGCATACATGAATGGAAAGTTTCTCACTTCTGGCAACAGGTTGACATCAATGACCTTTGACCGAAAGATTTTGCGTGGCGTTCGACATTAGATCATATATTCACACAATGTGAATTGTACTATAGTACCTTGAGGGTCATTATCATTATCAGTGATTCCTCTCATGTATGTTAACAGCTTACATCATTGGCTGGTAATCAAGCAATGTCTTTCCATGTTCGACTTCAGAACATCTCTTCACATGGATTGACTTGTACATTGGGCGAAGATTCAATGGTTTGAAGGCCCCGGATCTAGTTTCATCCATTCGGGCTGTGATGGATTCAGGGATATAAAAACATCAAATGTACAAAGGCACTGCACAGATGGTCATCCGAACCAAGGATGATGACTCTACATCTGAAGAATCATCAGTCTGCATCTGCAGATGACTATCTGATCTATGTACATGAAATGAATTTATAAAGCTGAGCATGGTAATGCCTACCTCAGCTAGATCATGAAAATTATATTATGATGATGTATTGTATTGTACCTTATGCAGGTCACCTTCGAGTTTGAAACCTCAGATCCTCATGATAAAGCATTTCACCCGACATCAATATTTACGACTTCATGCTTTAGGGGGCAACTGTTATAGACATATTTGGGCACATCAACCCCAAGCTTATATGTCTATAAACTAGGGCTCATAAACCGCTAAAAGAGTTGTTTCATACCCTAAAAGAACATGGTCATCTGATTACATCATTCCCCAAAAGTTGCACCTGAGAAACCATCCAGAAATGGCCTAAACTCAACCATACTGACTGTTCCACTGGCCAGGTGCGATGCATACTGAGTGTTACACTACCTAGGTGTGATGCATACTGATTAGGTCTTCTATAGGGTGTGATGGGCGAGGATGGACAAATGTCTAAGACAGTTTTCTAGGTGGTTACTCATGGCATCTTCTAGAAACTTCTCCTATGACACTTGCCTCTCTGAATTCGCCTAGGGATGAGTAACAAATCCAAGAAATCCCCATGTGGAACCAATTGTAACAAGTGGAATGACACTAATCAAAACACCAGAGATGAATCACACCCTTGCACACATCTATAAATGGATCCCTCATCTAAGAGATCTGGAGGCTGGAATATTGTGAATTGCAAGGAAGTGCTGATAGTTTGTAATTGAGGAAAGAGCATTGCATTGTTTGTGTGATCTTGCTATTTCATGAGGTGAAGAGGGATTGATGTTGGGAGGATGATGCTATATTAGACAACTTGGTTGTAATTCTCCCTTCTATTTAATAAAGTTCTTCAAGTTTTCTTCCATATGATTGTGCAATTGTTAATGTTATCATTTGTGAATGCTATTATATGTTCATTATATATCTGATTTTGTAATGTTTATGTTGTAATAGATCATGATTCTTTGATGGTTCTTTGTTACTGTGTTTATACAGGTAATCTCCAGGCAGGTTAAGTATGGGGAGGAGTTGCAAGCTCTGTCAAGGGGGAGAGAGATCAAGCAAGGGATTAAGTGGAAGTTCCAGGTTGGTTCCATTATCTTTCTCTTATCTGTTACACATAGAAGAAATCATTGAATTTCTTTAAACTGTTGTTTCTCGGGTAGCTGCCAAACCTAGAGGGCTAGTCGTTCAACAAGACACTAGTTTTCCTAGAAACAAGAGGGTAACTAGTAAGCTTAGCCTTAGGCTGGAGAACTAGAAAATTTGTAGGGTACTCCCAGGAGTCAATGGAGACCATCACGTCCTCCACAATTCCCTCAGGGGTGACTATGGAATGGTACGCAAGTTGTAGAACTATTGTGGTCTTCCTCAATGACCCTTGCAGGTTGAGCTTGAGCATGGTGTCCTTGGTCATCACATTGATGGCACCCCCAAGATCGATCAGAGTGTGTGGGATGATGGTGCCATTGATGTGCACATCTACTACAGGGCTTCTAGGGTCCAAATATTTCAGACATATTACCTTCCCCAACATTAAGTCAGACAACTGCCCAATGACATTAATGGTAGGGGAATCCCTTTTTCTTCTTCCTCGATGCTTGAAGAATTTATCCTTAATCAACTTATTGTAAATGGGAACATCTTTTATTGCCTGGAGAAGGGGAATCTTTACACGTAGATTTTTCAATTCTCCCAGAAGTTTAGTTTCTTCTGGGGTAGGCTGGAGTGGTTGGGCTAATCCCTCAGGAAAGGGTGGATTTACTTGAAGGTTGCTTTCCTCTAATTCTTCCCCAACCTCCCTATGTGGAGAGGGAGGTTGGTTATCTGGGAGAATTCTCCCAAATCTTCGATTGCTCTCTTGGATTTCTACAACATAAGCTGGGTATGATGTCTCTCCATTGTATACTTGTTGAGCCTACCTATTGTTTAGGTTCAGATTTGGCTGGGCAGGTGTCTGGGATTGCTTGGGTGGAGTAGAGTGTAGGAGTTTTGGTTGGGTAGGTGGTGGAAGCAATAGAGTTGGAGAATTGTTGTATTGGTGCCTCCACCCCTGGAGTGGGGTATTCCACTGAGGTTGTGGCGGAACTTAAGGTTTAAATGACTGGCTGGCTGGTTAGGAATGATACTGAGATGCATAGGACCAAGGAGGGGGTGTAGACCAGGAAGGATGAGCAGGAGGTCCCCAAGAAGGTACAAATGTGGTTTCGTTGGGGTTGTAATATGCATGGGATGACCCTTGCATACTCTGTTGGTATGGTCTAGGCCCAAGAGGTCTCCTTTGGTTGATGTAGCAAAGTTTCTCAGTGACCCCTTCAGCTCCTTGATATATAGCTTTGAGTTCGGGTAAATAAGGGCACTTGTCTGAGGAGTGGTTTTCTTCACAGATCGAGCAAATCTCAATGCAATTCAATGGACATTCGTTCCTAGGATACCTCCTGGTGCATCTAGGGCAAAAGATGGCCAAGGTTCTCTATGCTTCCTCTTGCTTCCTTTTGATGTTCATGGTGTCCAATTGCAAGGCAAGGGTTTGCAGCCTCTCACTTTTGAAATCTTCCAACATATTTCCAATTTCCCCCATGATGGATGAGTTGGAAGATGATGTACTTGTTATAGACATTTTTGTGCCTTGCATCACTGAGCATGAAATGTCAATAATCAAGGGATCCAAAGTCCCTAAACATGTTGTTCCTACCCCTAGAGGAACAAGGCCAAGTAACCATAGCAATTCACAAAAGTTCTCCACCTGAAAACACTCAAAACAAGGCAATTCTGGATCATGTCAACTGCTCCACTGAGCATCTGCGCTGAATGTCAACTGCTCCACTGTCTACCTGCGTTGAATGTCAACTGCAAAGAAGGCTACCTGCGCTGAGCGAGTTTGGACAAGTGGCAGAGTCATTTCTCAAGGTGTCAATGCCCAGGAAGCTTCCAAATTGACACTTGGATCAGGGGATTCGACTGGTGATGAGTAAGAGGTTCCAAATCTCCAAGTGGAAGAAAGAACCTCCAAGTGGACTCAAGAACTGAAGTGGGAGAGGACACTAGTCTGCTTCATGCCAGCCTCAAGCTGACTCATCCTCTCTCCAAAACTCCTATATATAGATCTCTCTCATAAGGTCTGAGGGGGCTGAAATTTGGTATTTGCAAAGAATTGCTATTGGTTTGTGGCTAGAAGCATTGGGTGTGTTATGCTTTGAAGGGAGCTGAAGAAGGAATTCCATTCTGCTGGGAAGGAGATGCTGGATTGGAGCCCTATGGGTTGTATCACTTCCTGAACCCTGTTACTTTCAATAAAGCTATCTTGATTCTTTCCTATATGTTAGTGTATTTTGTATGATTGCATTGGTATATTTGATTTACTTCTAATCCTGAATCATTTATGAATATGTGTATTTGCCTTTGTATTGTTTTCTTCTCTTGTTGCAAGTAGTTGTTCTCTTGTCACAGGTAGCTGTTCTCTTGTGATCTCGTGGGATTCAAGTAGTTGTTCTCTTGATCAAGCGAGGAGGAAAGTAGCTGTGGACACACAAAGGGAAGAGGATCTAGTTCGAGGGACAACCGCAAGACAATGGTAAGTCTGCCGATCTCCTCTCTTTCATATTTCATAAAGGAAGTAATCATGATAGCTGTATTCGTTTGTTGCTAAGGCGCTGTCACACCTTAGGTGGATAGGATCATCCTAAATAGGCATTTTTCCCCACAACAAATTGGCGACTCCGCTGGGGAAGAACTTGTTTATTCATTTCATTTGTGTTTCCGTCATTTGTTTACTTCATAAACTTGATAGCAATTCTTGAACTGCATCTTTCCCGGATGCAAAGTAAAAGTTGCTGCTTTGATCCAGTATGATGGACTTGTCTATGATTTAAACTAGATCCACAAACGATTTGATTGATCCTTGTGATAGTCTTTAGTACCCTATCAAAGCATCCCTCTGTTTATACCTTGCTTGTGTTTCTGATTTGGCCTGGAACAGTGTATTTTTGAGCATTTTGTGACCCAGAAACCAAGGGAAACGAGAGTTTCCCCTTTCAGCGCAGACACTGTGAAGGCAGTCTGCATTTCAACGTAGGTCCCGAAGGGGCTACCTGCGCTGAATGTCAAACTGATAGTGTTGTACCTGCGCTGAACCAGTGTGGCCTTGTGCAGCTGGGGTTCTTTGTCCTCTTTTTCCCTGTTTTGATCTCTGTTTTTGCAGCCTTTAACCAAGTATAGGTGCTGGTCTGATAACCCTTTTCTTTGCCTGAATTCCGCCCCAATTTTTGTACAAAAAGATTGTGAATGTTTTTAGGTGTTTGTGGCATCATTTACAGTCTTCCTCTACATGAGTAAAGTAATCTTTCTGTAGCCTTTGATTCAGATCTGATTGAGAGTGATCTTAGAAGAGAGTTCATTGGCTGTTTGTTCAGATTGATTATAGTGTTACTTTTGCTTATTGGTTTGAATTTGTTCTTTTCAAAGAATCAAAACGAGTCTTTATTTCGAAAATCGCAAATTGATTGTAATCTCTTCTACCCTAGTTGATTTCGAAAAAAGAGAACTTGTTTATTTTGATCATTGTAAAAGCAAATTCAAAGTTGTGCAAAAAGCTTTCTTTGTAGGCATTTATACTAAGAAAGTGAAAACAAACACCTGCATTGTGCATTTTGCATTTGATAAGTTTGCATGTTGGATTTAGGGAAAGTGCATTAGAGTGTGCTGATTGCTCTTTGAGAAAAGATAGTCACTCTCTTTTCCCTTAGTAGCTAGGATTTTCAATGTTGAAAGATTGTAAAGCTTGCTTATCATCTTAGACTGCATTTAGGAATTTGTATCATACATCTCGTGGTGAACCTTGAAAGGCAAACTTTAAAAAGATCAACCTAAAATAAAATGAATGAACCTAACAACGCTTTGTAACATAAGGCACAACATAGAGGTCTAGGCTAGAGACGTGTTCCGGCGTCGTTAAACATAGTGACTGTCGATCTCGAAGAAGGTGGGTGATTCCTCCTGAGAGTCGGTGGCACTAATACGGATTGTGCTCCCACGTACCGTCGCGTATATATTGGGAGACCCCTATAGGCATATATCTTTTATCCTTAGGAAGCCGTGTCGGCCGCCCTACTGATCGCAATGTAGTGAACACAGCATTCACGAAGATCGACCACCCGTACCGTAAAAAGTATTCTGTGGTTTTGCGAAAAGTTTGGCACACCCTCTGCCTAGATCTCCAGAGCAGTTTCTTTTGGCCTTTTTCAGACTCTATAACAGAAAAAGCCCATCCGAGCATTTGTCACTTCGGGCTCGTTAAAACATCAAAGGAGACTAGAGTCATCTTTAGCTTTTTCTCGACTCTTTAAAACTGAAAAAGCAAGTTGTGTCTAAAAGCGTCGTTAACAATTTATTTTAAACGGAAAAATCACCCTTTAATCCTGCGTTGATCTTTAGGTTGAAAAGATGGAGCACACCAACCAAGGATTTCTCTTGGGTGGAAATCCTAGTCCCTTCTCCTCTTGGGGAGATGTTGGTGCGCCCCACATGGCCACATTGTCGCTTCTAGGACTGACAATTGGCCTACCAGTTTGGCTCTTTTCAACCAATGTCGTTCAGAATACCACCACTCCTGAACAGTCGAGTCAACAGTTAGATCAGACAAGAGTTGCCTCCCAGCCTTCCACTTCATCTTCCTCCCCTCCTTCCTCTTCGCTTGACGGAACTAGTCGATCAAAAAATCGGGTTCCTAAGGAGAAGAAGGAGAAGAAGAAGAAAGAAAAGAAGAAGAAGGAGCCTAAGGCGACTGGGGGAAAACAAGTGTCATCTAACAAAAATCCACACACCGCACTTGTAAGGCCTAAATCGCCATGCATCATATGCAGGGGAGACCACTTCCATAGAGATTGTCCCTGTATCCCACAGATACTAAGAGACTGGTCCCCCCGTTTGCACAATTCGGGATCATCGACCTCTGATAGCCATGTCGACTGCTCATCGTCAACTAGTGGGAGTGAAGCTCCAGGACAGAATGGGAAAGTTAAATTTCCCTGCAGATTGTGTGAAGGCGATCACGCCATCCACCGTTGTCCCTTCTTAGACGAGGAAAAAAGAATCCTGGAAGATCGCCCAATTTTACGAGCGAATCTTCCTCCTGGATATCAAAGACTCCTGCCAAGTCCCTCACTAGTTGAGAATCCGGCTGAGCCACTTAGATGGTCAGCCGAAGCACCTGTCATTGAAGAAGAACCGTCTGGATCCATGCCTGACGAATGTCAAAAGGTTGATACGGTAGTTGACCCGGTTTTGCCTTCAGAGGCTCCACCTTAAAATGACACCATCACAGAGGAGAGTCAAGACGACACCGTCCAGATTCTCTTCATCAGCACTGACTCTAATGATCAAGGGGGCAATGCCACCATTACTTTGTCGTAGGAAGGAAGTTCATCAGAGCGCTATCCGGCCGTATATTCGGTCCCACCACCAAGCAACCTGGTTGTGTCCTTTGATTGGAACCAACTAGGCAGACCCCAGTTGCCAGCCAGTGTGCCATTCAGAATTATTTGTCAAATATACAGAATGGTAATGGCTGGCACTATCATTGGTGAGGGGGCATCTGTGAGTATCCTTTCCTCTATTGCTTGGAAAGCGCTTGGTTCGCCGGCGCTTTTACCTGAGATGAGAAATCTATCAGGTTTTGATAAAGGAACCAGTCGACCTTTAGGGATCCTCCCCAATGTGCCTATAACATTGAAAGGGAAGATCGTTCAAATGAACGTGATGGTCGTTCAAGGACCCTTGGATTATAACCTACTCCTTGGACGAGACTATATATATTGCATGGGAGCTGTAGTCTCCTCACTCTTTAGAGTAATGTGTTTTCCACATGAAGGAAGAATGGTCAAGCTCGTGGACCAACTTTCGTTTCCCGGATCACACATCGCAAATAGTCATGTGCCATCCCTAAATGGTCTATTCATGCAAGAAGTGTCTCAACCCACGGTCCGTCCTCCTGATGAGCGCGAGTAATCTGGGAGGATATGACTGGAACCCAGGGGGCATGCATCCTGGCCTGCTTCGGCAGGGAAACTTTGGGTATAGGGTAGGTTTCCGCGGGAGAATATGACTAGTCCGTACCCCGTCCGTGGATGGAAGAGGGTTTGTTCTAGAATAAGATTCTTTTGTCAAAGTTACGTGTCTGGCAATGGTCATTCACCCTTGTCTATTTTGGTAGACATTGCCGAGGAAGTGTTTTGTTGAAAGAATAACAGAACAATCTTTGGGTAGCCTGAAAGAGGTAGGCCTCTCCCGGTAAAACAAATGTTTTATCTCCAAATTGAGGGGTAATCTTGAAGCTCTGTTTTATACCTGGGGGCATGCAAACCTTTTGGAGTGCAAGAAAGGGATGACTATTTATTTTTTTTAAATTTTTAGGTCCTCCCTTTAAACCTGTAGGTCTAACCCTTTAAACTCGTAGGATTAGCCGTTTCCGAACTTGCATAAAGAAAGGAGAGTGAGCATAGCTTTGGTAAGGCGCAAGCTCTATAAAAAATGGGATCTTTCATGAGACACTCTTATCTTATGACTGGGTAATCGAGCAGTTTTAGCGCGGTCTTCATGCTCGTTAAAAAATAAATATAAGCAGTGAGCAATGTTTCCTCCAGAGTTTAAGCTCATTTTTAACTAAAAAATGAACCTATCCCGGTAAATAACCGCTTTGATCGTAAATTTATCAGCCATAAAAAGCCTTGGTCGTGTTTGCACCTGCCACCTCCACTTTCATTTGGCCGATCGTTCACCTCCATATGATTGTTTACCCATTTTGAGGAACAGCTGCGAAGAGTGATTTCAACTAGCCATCCTTGTGACACTGCCGTGATTGGAAAATTCCAACCTGTACCTAGAATCAGTTGCTATCCATGTTTATCACTCGTTCCTCAAAAGACGAGTCTTCTTTAAGCTCTTTTCAACTGACTCATAAAATATGAAAAGATTGCCGAGTTTTGGCGTTCCAGCTCATTAAAAAGACAAGAAGAGCTATCCCTCCTCTAGATTTTAATCTTTTTGGACCTGAGGGATTATTGCACAAAAAGGTCGAGCGCTTGTTTTATTCGGCTCGTTAAAGTTATCGAAAACTCATCCCTTCTGTATTGTTTTATACTTTTTCGGACTTAAGGGATTAGATGATGAAAAAGGAATTTTGGAGTTAACTTTATGTACCCTTTCAGACTCTCTAAAAATGAAAAGGACCGAGTTATCCTTGTCATTAGACTCGTTAAAATTATTAAATAGCGACAAACTTGTCTTTAGACGAGAACGAGTTTCCCTATCGCTAGGCTCGTTAAAACATAGCGATGGGCTTGCCCGAAGGGTAGGTTATAGAACAAGCATATGTTATCCTCCTCAAGCTTGACAAAAATAAAGAGGTACTGGTCAGCAATGACTGGGGAAAAATTGGGAAAGATCAAGAAAACTTTGATGGTAGCAGGTCGCTCTTGAACATGACACTTTTCTTCCGTACAACAATCGGGTTGGGTTGTTTCATTCACCGGTCACATCACCATGGTCTTGCCACACCATCCATATTTGGGGTAATGCTACCAATCCATCGCATCAGTGTCTCCATATTTTCAAGAGAAGTCATTCAGAAAGAGTCAACCGGGTCCCATCCACTGCCATACATTATCCTTCATCCATTCATGACCGCCACCCTGAATCATATGTCACAGATTGTTTTGACCTCCATTAAAATCATTAGCTCTGTTCCGTGTCACTGATGTGGGATTCATTAAGACCCTCCTTTGACGGATCGCTCCTTGTTGACATCAGCTCATTATCCAAGGAGTTGATCTAGGAACACCCCCTTTCAGTACTTTGAAGCTTGCATGCCTCAATGGCAAGTTTCTCACTTCCGGCGACAGGTATACATCAATGACCTTCGACCAGAAGATTTTGTGTGGTGTTCGACGCCAAGTCCTTTATTCACACCACGTGAATTGTACTGCAATACCTTGAGGGTCATTATCATTATCGGTGATTCCTCTCGCGCTTGTTAACGGTTTACATCATTGACCGGTAATCAAGTGATGCCTTTCCATGTTCTACTTTAGCGCAATTCTCACATGGATCGACTTGTACTTAGAGTGAAGATCGAACGAGTTTGAAGACCCCGGATCTAGTTTCATCCATCCGGGCTGCGATATATATTCAGGAAAAATAAAGACATTTGATATGTACAGCATTGCAGCAGATGATCATCCTATTCAAAGGATGATAATTTCACCAAAATTATCAGTCTACCATCAGACGATCGTCTGTTCCATGTACAAAAATGAATTTATAAAGCTGAGCATGGGAATGCCTGCCTCAGCTAGATCATGAAAGCAGTATGAATCATAATGTATTGTATTGTATTTTATTACAGGTCTCCTCCCAGCAGATGGATGAACTTCGGACCCTCCTGGATAAAGCATTTCACCCAATAAACGACCTCATACTTTAGGGGGCAACTGTTATAGACATTTTTGTGCCTTGCATCACTGAGCATGAAATGTCAATAATCAAGGGATTCAAAGTCCCTAAACATGTTGTTCCTACCCCTAGAGGAACAAGGCCAAGTAACCACAGCAATTCACAAAAGTTCTCCACCTGAAAACACTCAAAACAAGGCAATTCTGGATCGTGTCAACTGCTCCACTGAGCATCTGCGCTGAATGTCAACTGCTCCACTGTCTACCTGCGTTGAATGTCAACTGCAAAGAAGGCTACCTACGCTGAGCGAGTTTGGACAAGTGGCAGAGTCATTTCTCAAGGTGTCAATGCCCAGGAAGCTTCCAAATTGACACTTGGATCAGGGAATTCGACTGGTGATGAGTAAGAGGTTCCAAATCTCCAAGTGGAAGCAAGAACCTCCAAGTGGACTCAAGAACTGAAGTGGGAGAGGACACTAGTCTGCTTCATGCCAGCCTCAAGCTGACTCATCCTCTCTCCAAAACTCCTATATATAGATCTCTCTCATGAGGTTTGAGGGGGCTGGAATTTGGTATTTGCAAAGAATTGCTGTTGGTTTGTGGCTAGAAACATTGGGTGTGTTATGCTTTGAAGGGAGCTGAAGAAGGAATTCCATTCTGCTGGGAAGGAGATGCTGGATTGGAGCCCTATGGGTTGTATCACTTCCTGAACCCTGTTACTTTCAATAAAGCTATCTTGATTCTTTCCTATATGTTAGTGTATTTTGTATGATTGCATTGGTATATTTTACTTACTTCTAATCCTGAATCATTTATGAATATGTGTATTTGCCTTTGTATTGTGTTCTTCTCTTGTTGCAAGTAGTTGTTCTCTTGTCACAGGTAGCTGTTCTCTTGTGATCTCGTGGGATTCAAGTAGTTGTTCTCTTGATCAAGCGAGGAGGCAAGTAGTTGTGGACACACAAAGGGAAGAGGATCTAGTTCGAGGGACAACCACAAGACAACGGTAAGTCTGCCGATCTCCTCTCTTTCATATTTCATAAAGGAAGTAATCATGATAGTTGTATTCGTTTGTTGCTAAGGCGCTGTCACACCTTAGGTGGATAGGATCGTCCTAAATAGGCATTTTTCCCCACAACAGTGCTGGCCATAGGTTGACTACTCATACCCTTTTTCCTAGCAGCCCTAGAATGGTTTTTAAAGATAGTCTTTATATCCTCATGGAGTAACTGGTAGATATCTCCTCCTGATAACAAATGTAAGGTATCTAGAAGATCTTCCCTTACTCCTCTGAGCAAGACCAACTTTAGTGACTCGGGGTCAAGTGCGCACCTGGCCCTTTTGTAACTGAGATGGAATCTTTCTTTGTAGTCTTCTAAGGATTCATCCTGGCCCATGGTCATCCTGAAAATATATTCTTTAATATCCTTTGACCTACAGTAGTCTCGATATTTGTTGTTAAAAGCCTGTTGCATCTGAGCCCAATTTGTGATGTTATCTCCAGGTAAACCCATGAACCAGCGCAATGTTGCATCCTTGAGGGTAGATGGAAACAGTTTTAACTTTTTCTCACCATCTATATTGTCATAGGTTCACTATATAACGACAAAATCAAATAGCAATGTGTCGGGGTCCTTTGTGGTCAGGCCATGGAAATGAGGTAGAGCAAAGGGGCTTATATTCTTCATCTTAGTGTCCCCGTTAGTTTCCCTGATGTGGAAGGCACCCTCAACCCTCTCTCTATTCACTCTATCATTTCGGTTTTCAGCCATTGGTTCAGTAGGAATGGGTTCTTCTTCTTATTCTTCCCCTGTAGGTTCTTCGAATATGTCAGGTTGCTCACCTAAAGGTTCCTCCAGTTCACAGCCACTGAATAAGAGAGAAGGTTGGTTGTTGGATGCAGTGGGATATTTGGTAAGAATTTCCCTAAATTGTCCCTATTCCTATGAGGCATGAAAGGAAATGTTTTTGGGTTGGTTTTTGTAAGATTGTTTTGCTGGAAAGTAATTTGCAGAAATGAAATTGCTGATTGAATGAAAAATACTAACAGAAAGAAAAGTTACTTGCTGAATTGAAATTCTACTTTCAGAATGGAAAGGAAAGCAGATAATGACAACTGAAAGAAAGGAATCTACTAGATTAATTTTGCAGAAATAAACTAATGGCATAAAATTGAAGAATAGAAATAGAAGAAAAGAAAGCAGTAATCACATTCTACTCAGACACCTCCCCAGCAACGACGCCAAAAAGTGATGAGTGATTGTATTGCAGCAAGGATGCTGCAAGTCCTTGCCTACCAGCTTTACTTATCAACCTGGGGTTCGTACAAACTTGGAGGTGACAATGCTATATGCACAAGTAAAAGTGAAGGTCCTACCTGTTGTCACTGTTCATCTGGCGAGAGACCCCAGGGGTTCCAAGCCAAACTTCTCTAGAGTCAGAAGAAGCTTGATTCTTTGATGGAAGAAGAGAAAATCTATTCTAAGAGAGCTACTCTACTACAATAATGAATAAAACAACATGTAATGTTAAATCACACCATATCCTAATTAACCATTTAAACAACTATGCTAAGTAGAATTGATAAATCAACACTAACCTAATGTTGCTATCTAAGTTATAGAAGTAAAGAGCATCAAACCATACTAATGTGTAAGCAAGAAAGCTAAACTGAATCTGTTTCCAATTTTTTGGTTTTTTTGGTAAAATAAAGCATGCAATTTAATTGTTCTTGTGGATGTGACAGGTGGATGGAAGGTGGTTGAGGATGGCTAGAAGGTTTATGGAGTGTTTGGATGGCGTGGAAGGCTCATAATATGCCTTTTGTGAAAGGAAAGGCCACTGATATAGAATATTGGGGCGAGAACGAACTCATTGTGTAAATATTTATTTATTAATACAGAAGTGTGATTTCTGAGTTTGTGTGGTGTGTATTGAGTAATTGAATTATGAATTGTGTGTGGATTAAAGTAGTTCTGCGTAACATAAGTGTGTAGGGAATTCAAAAAGAATCCGAGAGAGAGGATAGTGCTCAGAGGAGTATTGTGATGATTGGACAGTGTTGGAGTCTGATTGAATAACCAATTCAAAGCTCAGGAGTCGGAGTGTTTAAATAATACGCAGAACAAAGTTCGGGAAGGAGTCAACCGGAAGAGCAATCGAAGATCGAAATTAGTGAAAGGAAGAAGCAATGAAGTAGTAGTGCACAGGAACCGTTGGATCAATCGGATCAACATACAGGATTAACGGAAGATGAGCGGCGAAGGTCTTATCACAGGAGATTAAGTTGATAGATCGATGGATCACATCAAGTCACGTGTCAATAGAAGGGTGGAAAACGTGCAGAATGATGGAGCGGTCTTCGTAGGTGGTAAGCAGTATCTCGCGCGCCCTAAGAGCTGTAAGAACTATTCCTAAATTTCACGCGATTAGCCTAAGCAGGTGACACGTAGCATGCGAAAACCACTTTTCTCACGCACTCTCGATTGGATATCGGTTGTGCAAGAATTCACGTGAGATTGCGCGATAGTCGTTGGATCATGTGGGGTTGATCAACAGTGGAGATCAGCCAAGCTAGTTGGTGAGCAGGTGACGCGATAGCTATTGGATCAAGCGAGACAGATCAATGGTGGAGATCGGCTAAGCTAGTTGGCGAGTGGGTGATTCGATAGCCATTGGATCAAGTGAGATAGATCGATGGTGGAGATCGACCAAGCTAGTTGGATAGCGCGTGACGTGATAACCGTTGGATCAAGTGAGATAGATTGATGGTGGAGATTTGGAGCACCTAAAGTCAAACGCTGAAATGAATACATTAGCTATGCGACACACGGTTAATGGTGATTGGTCAGGTTTGTCATGGATTGGATGGTAAGGAAATCCATGGGTATAATGTGATTAAGATGTGATTTATTAGCTTTCGCTTAAGCATTTCAATGTGTCTAGGGGAATTTCAATGAAAAAGGACAAAAAAAATAGTGAGGGTGAGGGTGGACCAAGAGATGGTTGAGGTGGATTAGGTGAAATATGGATGCTAGTGATGAATTCTAGACCTCCTCTTGAAGTAACTGTAATGCTTAAAACGTGTGTGTCTTCCAAGAACTATGCAACAAGATACATTCTCATAAACTAGAAAAGCATGAATCAATTGCTCATATTATGCATGAAGAAAGTGTTGAAGGAAATGGGAATATGAGTGAGATCTTATTACAAAAAGAGAGAGATGGAAAAAGATGACAATGAAATGAACCAAGTACTGAATCAAGACAACAAACTCAAAATCTCATGCAAGAACTAGAAATCTATGTTTTTGGGTTTGCTGAAGGGTCTCTTCCTCAAGTCATGGTCCTAGAGTGAGGAGGTGAGGCCAAGACACCTACTGACAACCTTATGGTGATATTTTTCTCCTTACTAACCTGCTAATTGAAAGAAGGCACAAATGGAAGCAAACTAAAACACAACCAATCTACTCTACATTGTTGTAATGGAAATGCAGCTACTTAAGCAAATGATAAATTAAACAATGAACCTATGCTAACATACATGTACAATAAAGAGGGGCCTTGGCTACTAGGGTTGGGCCCTAACCCAAGAGCTTCAACCCTCTGAGTTAACTCAGTGCTGGCTCAAAACAAAACTCATTCTTATTATCAAAACCATGGAGTACATTAAAATTGTCACAAGTCTTGCAACTCGAAAATAGAGTAGAGTTTTACAATAAAAAATATAAGTCCTACTAAGGTCCTATGCCTCTGTACTTATACATCTGAATTCTCCAACGACTTCCTTAAAATTAGGGAGGCTTGGCTCCAAAACTCGAGATAAACTGGTGCTTTGACTTTCACTTGCTTGACTGCCTTCTAGTCCTCATGATTTGGCTGTTTGCACTCTGAGATGATGGAGGAATATTCGAATGGGGGGTTGTTAATGAGGAGGATATACCTCCTATAATTCCTCTCCCTTGTCCCATTCGAGTTTTGACCAAGGTCTTTGCAAAAATTCCTTGCTTTTATCCTTTAATCCTACATTAAACGCACATTAGACCACAAAGAAAAATATCCAACTCTAACTCATTTCATAAACAAAATATAATCAAAAGTATGAAATAATTTGTGAGAATAGTTGGTTTGACTAAGCTAGGAGGTGAATTAAGGCCCATATAATTCCCCAATGATGAGGCTCATCACAAGTCATGAACAGTGACCATAATGGTCACTTTCTGGATGCCCTGTGTGGCCCATTCTTGGATAGCGCAACTCCCTACGCGTTTCTGCTGACACTATGACATTCCTTCATTCCACGCAGTTCCCCAATCATGTAGCTCGCCAACCCGAGCAATTTAGTTTATAGTCTTGAGCCCCCTTCCAGCTACCTAGAGCACTAAGACTATGCTACCATCATGTAGTCATCTAGCCGGATCGCTGGTGTATGGCTTCAATCAACTACCATTCACCCATCCTGGGAATGGTTCTCCATTCATTTTCACAAACTGAACTGCTCCACCATTGGTAATCTCCTTGATGACATAGGGCCCCAGCTAATGCATCTTAAATTTCCCTTGGAATTTATCAAAATTTTTGTCATGTAATGAAACCATATCATTTACCTTGAAGGTGCGTAGTTTGATGTGCTGATTGTGCCATGTCTTTCCTCGCTCCTTTTGAACCTGTTGATCGAATCTAGCTAGAAATCTATCTTCTTCAAGCTCTGTTAGCTGCGCAAGCCTCTCCTCTAGGGCTCCGTGATCCTCCATTCCTGTGAATTCCGTTATGCACAGACTAGGTACAATGTACTCCATTGACATCACAGCTTCCATGCCATAAACCAGTCTGAACGACATTTGTCCAGTCAAGTTCTTGCAAGTCATTCTATAAACCCACAACACCATGGGTACGTGAACATCCAAGGCATTTCTTTGAGCATTGCAAACCTTCATGAGAGCGCTCTCCAATATTTTGTTAGACGCTTCAACAGTCCCATTAGCCTGTGGATGATGGGGTGTGCTTTTCTGATGATAAACCTGAAACGCCTCTGTCATTGCGCTGTTCGTCTCATTGAGAAATTGTGTACCATGATATCTCATTAAGAGTTTTAGGCAACCGAACCTTGTCAGCACATACTCCAAGATAAATTTTGCTACGGTCACACTCATACAATCCTTAACAGGCTGCACCTCCACCCATTTGGTTCAATATTCAGTCGCGGTGATGATGTACCGTGCACCCACCTTCTTCCCTGGAGGCTGAAATGGTCCTACAAAGTCAATTTCCCACTTCTTGAAGGGCTATAGTGATATCTGTGGATTCAGTGGCAGCTCATCCCTATGCATGGATCTGCTCATTCTTTGGCATTCACCGCATACCCTACAATGTGTTTTTGAATCCTTATGCAAGTTTGGCCACCATGTTGGCTACGTGGGGCCTGACCCAGTTTCAGAAGTGAGTTTAGCCAAGCAAATCCGAGTACTACCGACCCTTTCGGCAACAGTCCGCAGAGTATGGACTGAGGTCTCACCCGAGGTTGTATGGGAGGGTGTTGGAACCAGGTTTTCACACACTAGGGATGTCTTGATGTGGGAGATCGGTGCCCGATCCAACCTTCACGCTTACTAGATTACGCATACTCAAAAGCATCTGGCGTTCTGTGGAACTGCCTTCGTACAGCTTCAGCCGCAGTGCGATCATTGTTAATCGCCTGATTCTTCCTTAATTAGGGTTTGTTCATTAATTAATAAGAAGATTGTCAATCATAAGCATACATATAATGCACGCAGATAAATAAATAGGTATCATCAACACATAACATTCAATTACAAATCTATGAACCAAATGTGTAATATATCAAATCAACTGATCTTTATTAATAATGCTTTCAAAGCTTGATCTAGTACAGACTCAACTCCTTCTTGTGCACTCAGCTGTAGACTCTAATAGGCCTCTACCATCTACTATGACCCAATACACATCCAAATCACCTCTATAGTCTAACCATGCCTTCGCATCTATCTATTACTTCTCTATCACCAAAACTTGAGACTCTACACTTAGAGCCTCGCTCTATTTATACAATCCATGGTCCATGGACCATGGGTAGACCGACACACTTTTCATTAACTTACATTATTTTAGGATAGAAAACCCTAGACTCTCACGCTCTGTGCGCACATTTTGTGGGGTCATTACATTATATTGACCAAAACTTAGGCTTTAAGCCCGATAAACTTGCTATGGGGGGATTTGCTGCCCAACAAGCCCCCAACACAATCATCGTGACTCGTCTTGAGTCACTCAGCTGGTGTGCTAATCTTTGAGCGAAGTTCATCCAAGACGTCACGCGTAGCTTGGGTATCACAACACAGTGTTCGACTATCTACTGTATCTGCTACATCCAAATCTCTAAACTTTCGGAAGCAGGGTCACCTTCCTGTCCAACCATAGAAAATGCCTACATTTGTGCTAGCTTCCCTTCAATGGTAGCGGTAATTGTGAACATTTCATCGATCCATGGTTGGATGTGTTCCTTGAGCATGGCTTCGTCTTGGTGTGCGGCATCTAATTGGTCCTTCAGTTCCCTTGCCTTTTGTAGTCGGGCGAGTCGTTGAGTGAGGGCAATCATTTGTATGGTACCCCAAACATTGTTGTACTCCTGCAAAACTCGCATCTTGGCCTCTAGGTGTTGCAGATTCCTCTCTTCTTGCAGGTGCGTAAGCATGGTGAGTGCTTGCTCCAATAGCCTGGTGTAATCTTGTGTTGCGTGGCCAATATGTCCCGGCCCAAGTTGGATAGCACAGGTGAGCTACTTTCTAACTTTGGGGGGTGTGGAGGGCTACGCCTTCAATTGCAGTTTGACGATCTGCAGGTTCAACTCCAACTAAACCTTCGCTGCCTCCTCATGGGCCTTGCAGACTCTAGCGGCCAGTTGCTGAATCTTTTCTGTTGTTGGGAGTTTCTTCGGCACAACCAACTCTGGTATGTTGCTACAAGCCTCCTCCATGGGTTGTTCCAATCCCTAGGTCTATGCAACCAGATCGTCGCGCTGTAGGCTGAGCTGTTCGATATTTCTCTTTTTCTCACTTAAGACATGGAGGGCGCGACCCTCCCTGGCGCGGAGCTTAGTAGTTACCCCATCCTGTAGCTAGTATAGGATTTCCCTGGGAAGGGCGCCCAAATTCAACCCCCAGCCCCTCATTTGGCTTTCCGTGGCCATGTCGCCCTCAGCTGTTGATAAGACTGCACCTTTTGGTAACACAAAAGTGTTCATTGTGCGGGCGTGCAACATTTGATCGGTTTCGGATGTACCTGCCGCAAGGTGTGGTGTCATCATTCCTGGGGGTTGCACCTGTAATGCCTGCAAATGTGCTCTAAGCGCCCCCAACATAGTTGTTTGCTCCGTCATTAATTCTTTAGAAGCATCCTTTGTCTTTGTTACCTTTGTATTTTTCCACGGGGCTGGCTTCTCATAGAAACATGACCTCTTGATTTGAGTCGATTTTGGTGCAGGGTCTGTGCGTTCCTATGTTTTATCCTCCCCTTGTATGTCCTGCTCCATGGACATTTCCTGGCCTTCCTCGAGCTCTCTGATTGGTGCAATTTTGGTCTCTACTGTCTGTGCTGCCGCTGCTGCCTCACCCACCTTCAGCTGCATGGCCACCTCTTGTTCCTGGCGCCTTCTTTCAGCCAGCTACGCGATGCACAACTTGTTTTCCTTCTTTCATTCTTGTGCTGCGATCTTCTCCATTGCTACCAAGTCTGGGGTACACCACTCTGGAGGCCATTATTCCATTACCACGAAGATTGCATCATCCATGGCAATGAACAAGAGCTTCACCTATTTTCATGCGGGATCCTGGTGTGCTCGGATATACAGGTTATGCATATCCACCTTGAATTTTGCGATGCTTTGTAAGTTGTTATGGACTGTAGGGGACAAGCGCGGCCTACAGTTGATCCATGTTTGTATGCTTGCCTCCACAAACACCCAGAACACCTTTATCTCACGAATCCTTGTCACTTCTTTCTTAACCCATAGTGAGGTGTACCTCGCGGCTTCGGGTAGATCACTCTTAATCATGTGTTACAAGGAAAAGTGTCTATATAGAACTGATCTATCCCACTAAGGTGTGACAGCTGCCTTAGAAACAAATAGATAAAAGCTACTTTCATTTTTCCTTTATTAATTATAGATAGAGAGGAATAGAAAGACCAACCTCTGTCTTGCGCTAATCTCCTAATTTGATCCATCTCTTCTTTGATAGTCCTCAGCTACCTGCTCCCTTGCACGCCCAGCTTCACAAAGTACCTGTAAGATCACAGAAGCATAACACTATACAAAGACATGGATCTATAATCATAAACAATCTAGGATTAGATGTAAATTGACCATACAAATGTAGCAAGCATCAATGACACAAAAGAATGGAGGAAAACTTGAATAGCTTTTATTGATAAACAAGAAAAGATCCAAGAGGAGTTACAACCAGTGGTTCCGACCCAACATCAACCTCCCAGCAAAGAAGCCCCTCTTCACCTCAAGCAAAGCTTAGATCACCCAACGATCTGATGTTTGTCTCAAGAAACCAACAGCAATTCCTTACAATATGCAAAATTCGAGCCCCTGGATCTCTGGGATGAGGGATCCATATATAGATATCTGTAAGGGGAATGAGTCAGCTTGTGATTTGATTAGTGTCCTCCCTCTGATATTTCTTGCTTCCACTTGGAGATTGATGGCCTCTTACTCATTCTTGGTCGAATTCAGTGAGGCAAGTGTCACAGGAGAAGATTTTGGAAGCTTCCATTGCCTCTCCACCTCGTGGAATGACACTGCCATTTGTCATTTCTCGCCCATCGCACCCCACAGAAGCGATTTTTGAAATGCAACGCACCCTCATAGTGTATTTAGGTGAGATGCAACGCACTTAGCCAGTGGAGCAGCTGAAATGATCCTGTTTTGACTAATTCTGAGCAGTTTTTCATGGAGAACTTCTGGGAGAAGCTGTAATCTGTTGACCTTGTTCCTTTAGGGGTTAGAACAACACTTTTAGGGACTTAGGAGCCCTTTATTTATGGACATTTCATGATTGGGGTTGTAGGGCCCAAAAATGTCTATAACAGTTTCCCCCTAAAGCGTGAGGTCGTTAATCTTTTGATGTTGGGTGAAATACTTTATTATGAGGATCTGAAGTTCTTTCAATGCTGAGAGGAGACCTGTAATAAGATACAATACAATACATTATCTTCATAATATTTTCATGATCTAGCTGAGGCGGGCATTCCCATGCTCAGCATTATAAATTCGTTTTCATGTACATAGGACAGACAATCGTCTGAGTGTAGACTGATGATTCTGATAGAGCCATCATCCTTTTGAGTGGATGACTATCTGTGCAGCAATGATGTACATTTAATGTCTTTATTTCCCTGAATATATATCACAGCCCGGATGGATGAAACTAGATTCGGGGTCTTCAATATTGTCCGATCTTCACTCAAAGTACAAGTCGATCCATGTGAGAAATGTTCTGAAGTCGAACATGGAAAGACATCTCTTGATTACCAGTCAATGATGTAAACTATTAACAAGCACGAGAGGAATCACCGATAATGATAATGACCCTCAAGGTACTGCAGTATAATTCACGTGGTGTGAATAAAGGACTTGGCGTCGAAAACCACGCAAAATCTTTCGGTCGAAGGCCATTGATGTAAACCTATCGCCGGAAGTGAGAAACTTGCCATTGAGGTATGCAAGCTTCAAAGTACTGAATGGGGTGTTCCTAGATCAACTTCTTGGATAATGAGCTGATGTCGACAAGAAGTGATCCGTCACAGGAGGGCCTTAATGAATCCCACATCAATGACACTAAATGGAGAAAATGATTTTAATGGAGGTGAAAACGATCTGGTGATATAAGGTTCAGGGTGGCGGTCATGAAAGAATGGAGTATAATGTATGGTAGTGGGTGGGACACAAGTGAATTCTTTGAATGACTTCTCTTGAACATATCGGCGACACTGATGTGATGGATCGGTAGCATTAACCCCAAATGTGGATGGTATGGCGTGACCATGGTGATGTGACCGGTGAATGAAACAACCCAACCCGTCTCGGACACAGAGTGGAAGTGTCATGTTCAAGAGCGACTTGCTACCAACAAAGTTTCTTCAAGTTTTCTTCCCAATTTTCCCTAGTCATTGCTGACCAGTACCTCTTTATTTTTGTCAAGCTTGAGGAGGATAACATATGCTTGTTCTATAATTTTCCCTTCGGGCAAACCCATCGCTATGTTTTAACGAGCCTAGCGATAGTGAAACCCGTTCTCGTCTATAGACAAGTTTTTCGCTATTAATCTTTTTAACGAGTTTAAAGACAAAGATAACTCGGTCCTTTTCAATTTTAGAGAGTCTGAAAAGGAATGTAAAGGTAACTCAAAAATTCCTTTTTCGTCATCTAATCCCTTAAGTCCGAAAAAGTATAAAACAATACATAAGGGATGAATTTTCGATACTTTTAACGAGCCGAACAAAACAAGCGCTCGATCTTTTTGTGTAATAATCCCTCAGGTTCAAAAAGATTAAAATCTAGAGGAGGGATAGCACTTCATGTCCCTTTAACGAGCTGGAGAGGCCAATGGCTCGGCAATCTTTTCATATTTTACGAGTCAGTTGAAAAGAGCTTAAAGGAGACTCGTCTTTTGAGGAACGAGTGATAAAATGGGTAGCAGCTAATTCCAGGTAAGGTTTGGAATTTTCCAATCACAGCAGTGTCATAAGGATGGCTAGTGAAATCACTCTTCGCAGCTGTTCCTCAAAATTGGTAAACAATCAAATGGGGGTGAATGATCGACCAATGTAAAAGTGGAGGTGACGGCGCAAACACGACCAAGGCTTTAATGGCTGAAGTACTACATTCATGATGGTTATTTACCGGGGAATAGTTCATTTTTTAACGAGCTTAAACGCGGGAGGAAACATTTTCTCATGGCTTATGTTTATTTTTTAACGAGCTTGAACTATGTGCTAAAACTGATCGATTAATCCAGTCGTGTGATAAGAATGTCTCATATAAAATGACAAATTTTAGAGATTTGCCCCACATCCTTTCTTTATGCAAGTTAGGAAACGAATAATCCTACGAGTTTAAAGGGTTAGAGGACCTGCAAATTTAAAAAAATAAATAGTCGCTCTTCGCTTGCAAGCCAAAATGTTTGCATGCCCCCAGGTATAAAATAGAGTTTCAAGGTCACCTTTTATTCGAGCTGACAAAACATTTGTTTTATCAGGAAAGGTATACCTCTTTCAGGTTACCAAAGATTGTTCTATTCACAGCGTAAACAAAACACTTCTTTGGCGATGTCTACCGAAATAGACAAAGGTGAGTTCAAGAGGTTACCCCACTCACATAACTTTGACAAGAGAATCTTGTTCTAGAATAACTCCCTCTTCCAATCATGGATGGGAGTACAGACTAGTCATATTTTCTCGCGGAAACCTACCCTATACCCGAAGTTTTCCTGTCGAAGCAGACCAGGGTGCATGCCCCCTGGGTTTCAGTCATGTCCCCCTGAATCACTCGCGCTCATCAGGTGGACGGACTGGACATTGAGACATTTCTTGCGCGAAAAGACCATTCAGGGATGGTATATGACTATTTGCTCTGTATGATCCGGGAAATGAAAGCTGGTCTACGAGCTTGACCACTCTTCCTTCGTGTGGAAAACACATTACTCTAAAGAGTGAGGAGACAATTGCTCCCATGCAATAAATATAGTCTCGTCCAAGGAGTAGATTGTAATCCTAGGGTCCTTGAACTACCATTACATTCATGTGAACAGTTTTCCCTCTCAATGTTATGGGCACATTGGGAAGGATCCCTAACGGTCGACTGGTTCCTTTGTCGAAGCTTGTTAGATTTCTCATCTCAAGCAAAAGTGATGGCGAACCAAGCGCTTTCCAAGCAGTTGAGGAAAGGATACTCACAGAAGCCCCCTCATCTATGATGGTACCAACCATAACCATTCTATATATTTGAACAATAATTCGGAATGGTACACTAGCTGGTAAACGGGGTCTGCCTAGTTGATTCCAGTCGAAGGAGACAACTAGGTTGCTTGGAGGTGGGACTGAATAGACGGCCGGGTACGACTCTGATGAACTTCCTTCCTGCGGTAAAGGAACGGGTAAATTGCCCCCATGTTCGTTGGAGTCTGTGCTTATGAAAAGAATTTGGAGGGTGTCATCCTTGTTCTCTTCAGTGACTGTATCATCTGAAGATGGAACCTCTGAAGGCAAGACCGGGTCAACTGCTGCCTCAACCTTTTGACTTTCGTCTGGTATGGGTTCAGATGGTTTATCTTCAATGATAGATGCTTCGGTCGACCACCTGAGCGGGCCAGCTGGATTTTCAACTAGTGACGGACTCGGCAAGAGTTTTTTATGTCCAGGAGGAAGTCGTGACGGTGAAACCGGATGATCATCCAAAACTCTTTTAGCTTCATCTAAGAAGGGACAACGGTGGACGGCATGATCGCCTTCGCACAATTTACAAGGAAATCTATATTTTCCTTTTTGTCCTAGGGCTTCACTTTCACTAGTTGACGGTGTGTTTTCAACATGACTATCAGAGGTTGACGACACCGGGTTGTGCAAACGAGGAGACCAGTCCCTTAAGATCCGAGGGAGGCAAGGACAGTCTCTATGATAGTGGTCTCCTTTGCAAATGACACATGGCGATTTAGGCTTGGTCGGTGCAGTGTGTGGATTTTCGTTAGACGACACTCGTTTGCCTCCATTCGCTTTTGGTTCCTTCTTATTCTTCTCTTTCTTCTTCTTTTCCTTCTTCTCCTTAGGTACTTGACTTTTGGCTTTATCAGCCCCATCAAGCGAAGAGGAAGGAGGAGAGAAAGAATTAGAGGAAGTAGAAGGTTGGTGGTTAACTTTGGACTCGTATAGTTGCTGATTCAATTGTTCAGGAATAGTGGTGTTCTGAACGACAGAGGTTGAGAAGAGCCATACAGGCAAACCAATTGTCAGTCTTGGAAGCGTCAATGTGGCCATATGGGGTGCACCAACATCTCCCCAAGAGGAGAAGGGACTAGGATTTCCTCCAAGGGGAATTCCTTGGTTGGTGGATTCCATTTTCTCAACCCAAGATCAACGTAGGAAAGGGTAATGAATATTCCATTTAAAATAAATTTTAGACGCTTTGACACAACTTGTTTTTTCAATTTTTAAGAGATGAGAAAAAACAAAAGATGACTCTAGTCTCCTTCGATTTTTAATGAGCCTGAAGTGACAAGTGCTCGAATGGACCTTTTCCGTTAAGGAGTCTGAAAAGGAACGAAAGAGACTGCTCTGGAAATCTAGGTAGAGGGATTACCAAACCAATCACAAAACTGCAGAATACTTTTTATGGTACTGTTAGCGCTTGAATTTGGCCTCAGGCTAAAAAACACAAAATCCAAGGCAACATCAAACCACTTAGCCTCGTAGCTAGCCCTACGGGGATAAGAGAGGGCTCTCTTCGGGTATATCTCGGCAAAAGGTTTTCGAAGGGCTGAGATGACCAATAAAGAACACTGATTTTAGGCTAGTAAACTGATAGGGAAAGTTTGATTTTAAATTTTTAGGGTTTTGTTGGAAAACTGAGCACGGCAATTTTGGGTGCGGGGATGAGACACAGTTTTTGCAGAGGTCTTTTTGGGGCAAGGTAAGAGATTGTATTGATGCCTTTGAAATAAGTGAATGGGTAGATATGACCGGTGAGGAGTTAAGGAGAGCAAAAAACCATCGAGAGTTCTCCTTAAACAGATGAAAACATAGATATTAAGCAAACTTAAAGGCAGAGCATAGAAACCATGAATTCTACCTTAACACTTCATTTACTTAATTTGCAGAAGAGAAGAGTAGGAAAATGATACACATAAAAAACTTACAAGTACATGAGAGAAACACACCATCAACACAAATCACCACAGGAATCCCAAATAGTGCTGCAAAACCCTGGTCTTTCCTTTGCCAAAATTGCAGAGATACAAAGTGTAAAACAGTCTAAGCTTATCCCTCAAGAGTCCAACCATGAAAATGACTAAGAAAATACATAATATAGGCAAGCTAACACATTCCCTTGCCTCTAGGGGTCAAGCTCATCATCATAGGAGTTGTTTCAACCAATTCTAAACTGAGCACTACAATCTAGGCAATCAAAACAACTTGCCTCTATAAGCTAGGAAACCAATTCATTCATTAATTTTTTGCCATTTTATGAATGAATCTTCTAGAATAGGTAAGAAAGTGTCATTTCAACATGAAATTACATCAATTACATCAAGGAGGATGAAAATTCCCACCAAAATGTCAAAACTGGTCAAATGTTGCGTTTTCCTGAGTTGAAAGTGAAAAATTGAGAAAATGTCTTGATGCGTAGCGCACCATTCCTCAACGCGTAGCGCGACTTTCAGCCCACTTTTAGGGCACTTCCCAGCATCCAAATGAGGCACAAGTGGGCTTTTTGGAAAGTTCTAGATGTCTACTCTCCAGCCCAAGTGAAATTTCTCAATTTGGTAGCCATTTGCCACTCAAAAAATGCAATCTCCCAAGACGGCTTCCTGTGTGTCCAAAAAGTGGCAGAAGGTCATTTTTTGCTTGTTTTTTGACCTTTTGAGGGCCCAAATATCCATGAAATGTCTTGGCAGTGACTGAGCAAGTGTAATTTATCATGACAAATCCAAAAATGCTGAGTTTTTGTGAAATGGACCTCCCCAACTTAAGGGTAGCGCGCGGCGTGCTACGTGTTGAGGGCAAAAACCTGTTTTTAGCAAAAAAAAAAAATCAAAATTGACCAAAATTGCTCCAAATTTTCTGAATTTTGAGCTGGGAGTGTATCATTGAGCACCATGCTCCTTCAAGGTGGCTTCAGCCAAAATTTGAAGTGGATCGGGCCTTTTCCTCCGTTTTAGTGCCTTGGCCAAGCGTGCTTTGAGTACCTTCATTTTTGCTTTGCACACATGCATGCGGGCCCAATAATGATTTTTCATGTGGCGGAGCATATCTTTGTCCTTGTTTGCCTTGGATATCAACTTATCTAAATGAGTGTTCACCTGAATGAGCATAGACCCTTGCTCAATAGGTGTCAAATCACCGGGTCTCTTGCGAGCCAAGTTTCGGTCTTCTCAGATCCTCCGCAACTCATCAAGAGTGTGTTCATCCTCTAATTGCTTGTTGCGCTGCTCTAAGTATGTGATTGTCCAATTTGCCATTTCCAACTTTTGTTGCAACAAGTCATTTTCAGCCTTTTGTTGTTGAATGATCTCCTTTAGCTCTAAGCTAGGAGAGCTGATATCAAGGTCAACAATATCTATGTCTGGATCTCCTGATGGCCCCTCATCAATCATGGGCTGCTTGCCTCTCTCCTGTACCTGTGCTGATGTCGAAAGCGAGGTCCCTTCCACCTGATGTGGAGATAACACTCGTTGTGCTGATGAAGAAGGCGAGACCCCTTCCACTTGGTGTGGAGATAATACTCGCCGTGCAGATGCAAATAAGGCCCTGTGGCCTCTCCGATATGTAACACATGCTGAAGTGCTAACGTGCTCGGGCTCTGGAATGTGAAACTGTTGTGAAGGCCCCCCCTCATCATGGACAATCTCAGGAGGTGGCTGTGGCACCATGAAGAAGTCGCGAGAAATGAAATCCTCCCAAGCAATGCCCTGCTGTGCCAACTGATGCATCACTATGATCTCGATCAGTGCATAATGATATATACTTTTGTGTTGCTGTGCGAGGTTCTTCCTTTGCACTACGGGCACCATCTTCTCTATATTTCGGCACATGAAAAAAGGAATGTTCATCATTCGTACCCGGGTGAAATGCATCAACAAACGGATATGGTACGAATATAAACGTGAAAATCTGCCCTCACAAGTGAAATAGCGCATAATGAGCCTCATCAAGGGTGCATACTCATCCCTTAGGAATCTGAAAGGAAAAACAAAAGTTAGGTGTCTCATGCATCCGGGTTTGATGTATGGTTGATAATGAAATCTGTCTAGCTGCTTGTGCTTGGTCCACTCCTCCCCAACATTTGGTATCCCGGTAGCTTGAGCAACAATTTCAGGTGATAGGGTGAAATCCACTCCTGCAAGGTTCACATGACCATTGTGCAAATGTAGGACAAACAAGTGGACTAGTTCTCTGTGGTGTGGAATTTGTGAGATCCTCTCACAATGTCCAAGGCATGATTGATACTGAAAACATGTCATTACAAGTGGACAAGCTTGCAAATGAGCCAGAGAAGTGGGCTCCTCCCTGACATGCCGACCACCCTTACCACCCTTGTGATGCCTCGGCACTTCTACCTCCGGTGTTGATTCACTGTCATAACTCTGCTGATAATATGATTCGGTTTTTGACATGGTTTTGAAGGCAAGATGGCTGAAATGTAATGCTGACTTTGCACTCAATTAACTACTGTTTTAACCTTTCAAATGCTGTCACCAAGGGGACATAAATACAAGGGAATTGTTAGGGATAGGGGAACATGAGGGAATTAGGGACAATAAACATAAAGAAGAAATTTAGGGAAGGCAACATGGGAAATCACAAAATTGTGGGATTTTAAAGTGAAGAAAGGTTTGGGAATTAAGTAGGTTTTAGGAATTTTAGAGAAGAGAATTATGAAATTTCATGGGTAAATTTGAAGGAGAATGGTGATGAAAATGAGGGAAAAGAGGGATTACAAATGGGCAACCTTGGACAACAAAAAAAATTTGAAACCCTAGCACCATTGAGACTCTAAATCTTCCACAACAATGTAGGGTTTTGATTTGTCAATTTCATAGCATTTGAACATATTAATTTTCTCTTTCATCTTGCAAAACCAAATCTAACCATGAAGGAGAGGCCTACCTGCAATGTGCTTGAGAGAAAAGTCGATTTGATAGCTTGCTGGCAGTTTTTTGAGCTGAAAACCCAACGTGTAGCGTGCCTTACCCAACGCATAGCACCCCTCTGATGCGTAGCGCACGTGCAAAATAACACTGAGAAATGCATCCTGATGCGTAGCGCGCCCCTGACGCGTAGTGCGCCCTCCCTAACGCGTAGCGTGCCTCTGAAACTGCCCAATTTTCTCAAGAACTCATAAAATCGCCTTTGCAAGGATTCACTTAGCTTGTGAGAGGCAAATGAGTTGCTAATGAAGAGTGATGTGCTTTTATAGGCTTCCTTTAGATTTTCATTTGCCCAAAACCCACTTTATAATGTTTTGAGTGTTGACACTTTTTGAATTAATTGGCTCTGACTTTTGGTTTCTTTTCTTTGAAAAATTGGTTGAAATGATGATTTCTTTTGAAAATTTTTGCAGGGATAGCTCCTAAGATTCTTTGGAAAAGGAGACCAAGGCTGCACTTCGACATTTGAAGAATTTGAAATTTTGAGAATTTTTACAAAAAATGAGATAATGACCCTTGTTTTTCAAAAACAGAGTTTTTGAAAACAAGGTGAAAGTTTAGCTGTACAATAGTGAGAATTATTGAAATGATGTTTAATGAAGGACATCCCTCTGGCCTGCTGGTCCTTTATGACCTCTCAAGACAAAAATGGACTCAACCTAGACCTAAGACCTCAAAACTTAAAGCAAGATGAATGACCCTTTGAAGATTTTATTTACTTAAACAAACCTAAACCAGCAGTGCCAAACAAGAGGGGAATAAAAGACACAAACTCCCTCCACCAGGATTATGGCATGCCTAACGGAATGCAACATGATCACACTGATGGGACACCTAATCATGAAATGCAAAGAGCTTTGATCTCTGGTGGAGGGCTACTAGACCGACTCTAACAGGTACGACAGTCAATCTTCCCCAATGTTGTGTTCAATGCATTCTGATCGATAGGGCGACAGACACGGATTCCTATGGATAAAGGAATAAGCCTATTGGGGTCTCCCAAAATATACTCGACGGTACGTGGGAGCGCAATTCCATACTGGCACTTATCGTCTCAAAGTGGAGGAATCACCCAACCATCAGTGAGAACAACAGTTACCACGCTTTACGACGCCAGAATACGTCTCTAGCCTAGACTTCTAAATGTTGTGCGTTAAGTTCCAAAGCGTTGTTAAATTCATTAAATTTATTTTCAGTTGATCTTGTTTATGAAGTTTTCCTTTCAAGTTCACGACGAGATGTAGATGTAATTCCTAAAATGCAATCTAAGATGATAAACAAAATTTTTATCTCCTTTATGCAATGAAAATCCTAGCTACTAGGGAAAAGAAAGACAAAATCTTTTCACAAAGAGCACAGAGCACACTCTAAATGCACTTTCCTAAATCAAGCTAATCAGACTGTCTATATGCAAATGCACATGCATGTATTTGTTTTCGACTTTCTTAGTATATGAATGCTAAAAAGAAAGTTGATGCACAAATCTGAATTTCTTTTCAAGCGACAAATATCAACAAGTTTCTTTTCGAAATAAAAAAATGGAGATGATCACAACACTTTACGATTTTGAACTGAATACTTGTTCTCGACACTAGAAAATTACAAATTCAGACCAAAAGCAATAGTAACAGGATAATCGACCATCAACAGCAATCAAACTCTTTCCTATGATTGAAATTGACACTTGTGACAGTTTCAAATCAAAGGACGACAATATGATTACGCTACTTTTGCAAAGAAGAACTGTAAATGTCTCAACAAACACACAAAAACATCTACAGTTCTTTTGTACAAAGGAGGTGGAATAACAGCAAGGAAAAGGGGTTTCAAACAGACATATACTAATCATGGGCAGCAAAATTCAGGAATAGAACTGGAAAGAATGAATCTCAGAAGACACAACTGCAAAGAGCTAGCCTGATCAGCGCACCTGTAACACAGAGAATCTGAAATGCAGTGCAGATTGTCCACTCGAGAAGTGCACTGAAATTCAGAATCTCTGAACAATACCTGCACTGGGCCAGAAACGAGACTCTGTTCGGGTTCCGGGTCACAGTTTGCAGTTCAGTTCTTGGGTTTTGGCTGAGCAAAAAGCAATCACTAATGCAACAATCAGGGGTAGATCTAAGGAGGATCTAAGAGCTATCACAAGGGCAATCAGATAGTTTGTGAATCAGTTGTTTAAATCATAAACAGATCCAGTAGATGGATTGAAGTAGCAGTTATCTACTTTGCATTTGTTATGGCAAATGCAGTTCGAATGCTACTTGTAAGTTTATGAAACAAACAACAAAGAATGATAAACAAACAAACTAATTAGGTCCCCAGTGGGGTCACCATTTTGTTACAGGGAAAAGTGTCTATATAGAACTGCTCTATCCCACTAAGGTGTGACAGCTACCTTAGAAACAAATAGAGAAAATCTACTTTCATTTTTCCTTTATGAATTATAGATAGAGAGGAACAGAAAGACCAACCTCTGTCTTGCGCTAATCTCCTTATTTGATCCCTCTCTTCTTTGATAGTCCTCATCTACCTGCTCCCTTGCATGCCCAGCTTCACAAAGTACCTGTAAGATCACAGAAGCATAGCACTATACAAAGACATGGATATATAATCATAAACAATCTAGGATCACATGTAAATTGACCATACAAATGTAGCAAGCATCAATGACACAAAAGCATGGAGGAAAACTTGAATAGCTTTTATTGATAAACAAGAAAAGATCCAAGAGGAGTTACAACCAGTGCTTCTGACCCAGCATCAACCTCCCAGCAAATAAGCCCCTCTTCACCTCAAACAAAGCTTAGATCACCCAACAATCTGATGTTTGTCTCAAGAAACCAACAACAATTCCTTACAATATGCAAAATTTCAGCCCCTGGATCTCTGGGATGAGGGATCCATATATAGATATTTGTAAGGGGAATGAGTCAGCTTGTGATTTGATTAGTGTCCTCCCTCTGATAGTTCTTGCTTCCACTTGGAGATTGATGGCCTCTTATTCATCCTTGGTCGAATTCAGTGAGGCAAGTGTCACCGGAGAAGATTCTAGAAGCTTCCATTGCCTCTCCAACTCGCGGAATGACACTGCCATTTGCCATTTCTCCCCCATCGCACCCCACAGAAGGGATTTTTGAAATGCAACGCACCCTCATAGTGTGTTTAGGTGAGATGCAACGCACTTAGCCAGTGGAGCAGCTGAAATGATCCTGTTTTGACCAATTCTGAGCAGTTTTTCATGGAGAACTTCTGGGAGAAGCTGTAATCTGTTGACCTTGTTCCTTTAGGGGTTAGAACAACACTTTTAGGGACTTAGGAGCCCTTCATTTATGGACATTTCATGATTGGGGTTGTAGGGCCCAAAAATGTCTATAACACCATGGGAAACTAGCTGTCCTCCGGCAGCTCTCCTGTAATCAACAGGATGGATAAGAGAAACCACACATAGTGGAAGGTCTTACCCTGCTCCTGGGCCTCCCTGCAGTTTGTCAAAAACTCATCATAGAGTAACTGTGCCCAGTTGAACTGGACCCCTCTGCACATTGCTCTGCCAATGCAATTACAGACACTGGAACTTCGTCTGTGTGAAATTTCCTCATCAGCTTGTCGGCCAGTAGCTGGGTGGCTACGCACACCCCTTGGTCCTTGATTCTTTCTATTACATACCCTCGCTTTCTTTTTTCTAGCTTATATTTGGCCTTCATAGCTTCGGCGAGGGCCAAGTCGCTGCTCTTTCTTGCTATGGTTGTGGGGTTGTTTCCTTTGACTGGTAGTTAGGAAACCCAGTGAATTAGATAAGCTGTGATGGGAATCGGCTCCTCCAGCCAGAGATACCCATCATGTACGAGGCACAACAGCTTTCGGATGAAAATGATGGTAGTGGGTGTGTGGTGGTAGTGGGGTATCCATTGTAGATGGAGTCACCCAACCCTCTCTACACCGCGTAACCATTTCTGCTTCAGTAGCTTCTCTGCAGCCAACTATGCAAACTTCTCACTATCTGTGAGGTCCCAGTCTTCGAAATTCATATTAGGTACCTCTCCCAATGGCAGACCTTCAAACCTTATCTCATCATGAAGGATCGGGGTTTGGAGTGCACTCTTCATGGCTTCCAGGTCCTTCGGTATCTTGGCTTTCCCCTTCCACGGGGGGATGTAGTGGGGTAACTTTATCACAAAAGGCACTTGGGAGACATTCTCTACCTCATCATCCTGCACTTCAATTTGGGTGATCAAAGCTTGCAAATCTTCCTCCTCCTCCTCTGTTTCAAGGGTGATGACTTTTGCCTTCTCTGCCATTGACAATTTAATAAACCGTGGGTTCCGTGGTGATACAGACTGGCCCCATTATTTTCTTGTCCTTATGTGGTCGCGGCATGTGTGGTGACTTTGGAACTTCTGGTGTAGCTGTCGCCTCTCCCGACTCCTCCTGGACCATACGGGGCTCCGGGGTAACTTCCATGAATCACACCCTTGTTCTTGCAGCTGTCATCATGTCTTTAGTTGAGGGTGGTAAGAGTATGCAACGCTCAGTGCTCTGTACTTGCTCAATTCTCAAACCACCAAGTGTTGCTCTGTGGCTAGCCCTGGTGGTTTTATAGCATCTTTTGAATTTGAATTTGACCCTTCCCCCCACTTCTGAGTCATTAATGCCTTTTTGGCTACAGATCATTTGAAATATAGCTCTTAATTCATGTCTTAATTGCCCGCCGCCCGCTCCTTTTTTCCTTAAAATTGGACCTCTTGTCATGAATAGTGACACCAACGGTCACTTCCCTACCTACCCACACAGCAATGCAGCCCCCTACGTGCAGCTGTGACCCCTATGACATACTGACCCTGCATGTAACCTCCTTCTCACGTAGCTCTTCTACAGAGTTGTTTATAGTCCCGTGCTCTCTTTCAATTGCTTGGAGCGTTGAGACTGTGCTTTCTATGGATAGTTAGGTGGTCACACCACCTGTGCGAGGCTTCCCTGTACCTTCCAGCCTAGTCTATGAGCACCGCTCAATTACCCTCGCGTCAAACAGTGCGTCGTGTTCTTCCTTATATGGTGTGCTCCCTCAGTTGCTTTGTCTAGTAAGGTGCGGCCATAACCATGGTAGCAAAGCCATAAATTCTCGGCGGAAAGGTTTTATTGTAGTCATACTTCGGTCCCTATCTTGTCCTGTCATTCCTAGCTTATTTACGCAACATTCTTGCACGGATTTGGGATCCAATTCACTTTTCTTCCTTGGTCGTACCCGATCTTCGAGTTCGCGAAACTTACAAGCCCTTCGTCGAATGACTTCTTGGATCTGCATATGGTTGACCCAACAGAGGTGCATAATTCCAGCGCCCTGGTCCATGCATGGTGTTCTAAGTATGTGAGGATTCCTTCCTCCCAAAACTATGGTCTTGACTTTGGCCATCCTGTTTGGGATCATCTTTGTTCTTACATGCTTGTACAAGACCCTATGGGTTCGTCGAACCACTAGGATGTGCAGGTCCCAATCAGTTTGTCTAGCCTAGTGAATCTTGTTTAGGATCCCACATACTTTCTTGAATGCTCTTATGCAAAACATTTGTGTTGTGTGTTGCTTTTCCTGCGGCTGTCGCTGGTTCTGAGTGTCGATCCTTAGTCTGGAGTGTGCAGTTGTGGATGGCACAGCCCACATCCATTGATATAGGTGAACGAGCAAAATTCTTTGTCCTGGTTGCCTGATTTTCATCTGGCGCTAGGGGCTTCCAACCCGTAATATCATTTGCCTTTTACCTTCATGCCAGCTTACCATGGTCTTTTGATGTGTACTCCACCCTCGTGCAGGTGTCACGCACAGTGCGCTTCCAGCGCCACGTACCAATGTTGTTCCGATACTGCGATTTCAAATTTGTCCAGGAATTCTTCTACCACTATCACTTCATCATGTGTTGGCATTTCCCTCGCCTCTATCGTCACGCGACGGAGTGATCTAATCATCATGTTTAAATTTAGCATCGTCACCTCGTGCAATCAGTTCTACCAGTGTTCCACTTCCTTGTCTGAATCCAAAGTGCAGGAGATGTTGCTCTCCCATGAGATTCTTCCATCCGTAGTCAGGTTCACCTGATCCTGGTCCTGCGCAGTTATCTGGTAAATGCAATCCACCTCATCATCGCTTTCATCGTCGTGCACGGGTTCTGTGTAGCACGCTCCTTCAGATGCGTCTAACGGGATTACTACGTGTAGTGATTTTTTCTCGAATATCATCTTCCTCTTCTTCAGATTGATGACTCCATTCATATCAGTCACCCAGTCCATTCCTAACAATGCGGGATAAGGATTGTTGTGATAGAAAATCTCTATCACTACAAAGTTCGTCTGTGTGCTTGTTGTTATAGACATTTTTGGGCCCTACAACCCCAAGCATGAAATTTCCATAAATCAAGGGCTCCTAAGTCGCTAAAATTGTTTTTCTAGCCCCTAAAGGAACAAGGTCAACAGATTACAGCTTCTCCCAGAAGTTCTCCATGAGAAACTGCTCAGAATTGGTCAAAATAGGATCATTTCAGCTGCTCCACTAGCTAGGTGCGTTGCATTGCACCTAAATACACTGTGAGGGTGCATTGCATTTCAAAAGTCCTTTCTGTGGGGTGCGATGGGCGAGAAATGACAAATGGCAGTGTCATTCCGCGAGGTGGAGAGACAATGGAAGCTTCCAGAATCTTCTCCTGTGACACTTGCCTCACTGAATTCGACCAAGGATGAGTAAGAGGCCTTCAGTCTCCAAGTGGAAGCAAGAACTGACAGAGAGAAGACACTAATCAAATCACAAGCTGACTCATCCTCCTTAGAGATATCTATATATGGATCCTTCATCCCAGAGATCCAGAGGCTGGAATTTTGCATATTGTAAGGAATTGCTATTGGTTTCTAGAGACAAACATCATATTGTTGGGTGATTTATGCTTTGTTTGAGGTGAAGAGGGGCTTCTTTGATGGGAGGTTGATGCTGGGTCGGAACCACTGGTTGTAACTCCTGGTAGATCTTTTCTTGTTTATCAATAAAAACTATTTGATTTTTTCTCCATGCTTTTGTATCATTGATGCTTGTTACATTTTGTATGGTTAACTTAAATCTGATCCTAAGTTGTTTATGAATATAGATCCATGTCTTTGTATAGTGCTCTTCTTCTGTGATCTTACAGGTACTTTGTGAAGCTGGGTAAGCAAGGGAGCAGGTAGCTGGAGACTATCAAAGAAGAGAGGGATTGGATCAAAGGATTAGCACAAGACACAGGTTGGTTCTTTCTATTCCTCTCTATCTATAATTCATAAAGGAAATACAAAAGTAGTTTTTCTCTGTTTGTTTCTAAGGTAGCTGTCACACCTTAGTGGGATAGAGTAGTTCTAAATAGACACTTTTCCTTGTAACAAAATGGCGACTCCACTGGGGAATGTCTAATTAGTTTGTTTGTGTATCTCTTTGTTGTTTGTTTCATAAACTTATAAGTAGCTTTCAAACTGCATTTGCCATAACAAATGAAAAGTAGATAACTGCTGCTTCAATCCATTCACTGGATCTATTTATGATTTAAACAGCTGATTCACAAACTATCTGATTGCCCTTGTGATAGCTCTTAGATCCTCCTTAGATCTACCCCTGATTGTTGCACTACTGATTGCTTTTTACTCGGCCAAAAACCAAGGAATGAACTGCAAAATGTGACCTGGAACCCAGACAAAGTCTCGTTTCTGACCCAGCACAGGTACTATTTAGAGATCTTGAATTTCAGCGCAATTCCCGAAGGGGCAACCTGCGCTGCATTTCAGATTCTCTGTGTTACAGGTGTGCTGATCAGACTGACTCTAGGCAATTGTGGTTCTTGTGCTTCATTCTTTCTAGTTCTATCCCTGAATTTTCCCGCCTGTGATCAATATATGTCTGTTTGAAACCTCTTTTCCTTGCTGTTATTCCGCCTCCTTTGTACAAAAGAACTGTAGATGTTTTTGTGTGTTTGTTGAGTCATTTACAGTTCTCCTTAGCAAAAGTAGCGTAATCATACTGTCGTCCTTTGATTTGAATATGTCGTAAGTGTCGATTTCAATCGTAGGAAAGAGTTTGATTGCTGTTGATGGTTGATTATACTGTTACTATTGCTTTTGGTCTGAATTTGTGATTTTCTAGTGTCAAAAACGAGTATTCATTTCAAAATCGTAAGGTGTCGTAATCATCTCCGTTTTTTATTTCGAAAAAAGAGCTTGTTTATATTTGTCGCTTGAAAAGAAACTCAGATTTGTACATCAACTTTATTTTTAGCATCAATATTAAGAAAGTCGAAAACAAATACATGCATGTGCATTTGCATATAGACAGTCTGTTTGGCTTGATTTAGGAAAGTGCATTTACAGTGTGCTCTTTTCTCTTTGTGAAAAGATTCTATCTTTCTTTTCCCCTAGTAGCTAGGATTTTCATTGCACAAAAGAGATAAAAGTTTGTTTATCATCTTTAGATTGCATTTTAGGAATTACATCTACATCTCGTGGTGAACCCAAAAGGCAAGCTTTTTTTTTTCTAGGCTAAGACTAAATTAAGTACCCACGGGGAATTGAACCAGTGACCTATCGCAAGGAGTGCCTTAACAGCGCACCCATTCACCATCAACCCAAAGCCCCGTGGGCAACCCAAAAGGCAAACTTCATAAGCAAGATCAACTTAAAATAAATTCAATGAATCTAACAACACTTTGGAACTTGACGCACAACATTTAGAGGTCTAGGCTAGAGACGTATTCCGGCGTCGTAAAGCCTAGTAACTGTTGTCCTCACTAATGGTTGGGTGATTCCTCCACTTTGAGACAATAAGTGCCAGTACGGACTTGTGCTCCCACGTACTGTCGAGTATATTTTGGGAGACCCCTATAGGCTTAAATCCTTTATCCATAGGAAGCCGTGTCTGCCGCCCTATCGATCGCAATGCACTGAATACAACATTCGGGAAGATTGGCTGTTGTACCGTAAAAAGTATTCTGCAGTTTTGCGATTGGTTTGGTACTCCCTCTACCTAGATCTCCAGAGTAGTCCCTTTCGTTCCTTTTCAGACTACTTAATGGAAAAGGTCCATCTGAGCACTTGTCACTTCAGGCTCATTAAAAATCGAAGGAGACTAGAGTCATCTTTTGTTTTTTCTCGACTCTTAAAAACTGAAAAAACAAGTTGTGTCAAAGCGTCTAAAAATTTATTTTAGACGGAATATTCTTACCCCTTTCCTACGTTGATCTTAGGTTGAGAAAATGGTGTCCACCAACCAAGGAATTCCCCTTGGAGGAAATCCTAGTCCCTTCTCCTCTTGGGGAGATGTTGGTGCACCCCATATGGCCACATTGCCGCTTCCAGGACTGACAATTGGTTTGCCTGTATGGCTCTTCTCAACCTCTGTCATTCAGAACACCACTATTCTTGAACAATCGAATCAGCAATTAGACGAGTCCAGAGTTACCCACCAACCTTCTACTTCCTCTAATTCTTCCTCTCCTCCTTCCTCTTTGCTTGATGGGGCTACTAGAGCCAAAAGTCAAGTACCTAAGGAGAAGAAGGAAAAGAAGAAGAAAGAGAAGAAGCAGAAGGAGCCAAAAGCGAATGGGGGCAAACGAGTGTCGTCTAACGAAAATCCACACACTGCACCGACCAGACCTAAATCGCCATGTGTCATTTGCAAAGGAGACCACTATCACAGAGATTGTCCTTGCATCCCTCAGATCTTAAGGGACTGCTATCCCCATTTGCACAACCCGGTGTCGTCAACCTCTGATGGTCATGTTGAAAATACACCGTCAACTAGTGAAAGTGAAGCCCCAGGACAAAAAGGAAAATATAGATTTCCTTGTAAACTATGCGAAGGCGATCATGCCCTCCATCGTTGTCCCTTCTTAGATGAGGCTAAAAGAGTTTTGGACGATCATCTGGTTTCACCGTCACGAATTCCTCTTGGATATAAAAATCTCTTGCCGAGTCCGTCACCAGTTGAAAATCCGGCTGGCACGCTCAGGTGGTCGACTGAAGCATCTATCATTGAAGATAAACCATCTGAATCCATACCAGAGGAAAGTCAAAAGGTTGAGGCGACAGTTGACCCGGTCTTGCCTTTAGAGGTTTCATCTTCAGATGATACAGTCACTGAAGAGAACAAGGATGACACCGTCCAAATTCTCTTCATAAGCACAGACTCCAATGAACATGGGGGCAATTTACCCGTTCCTTTACTGCAGGAAGTAAGTTCTTCAGAGTCGTACCCAGCCGTCTATTCGGTCCCACCTCCAAGCAACCTAGTTGTCTCCTTCGACTGGAATCAACTAGGCAGACCCCGTTTACCAGCTAGTGTACCATTCTGAATTATTGTTCAAATATATAGAATGGTTATGGTTGGTACCATCATAGATGAGGGGGCTTCTGTGAGTATCCTTTCCTCAACTTCTTGGAAAGCGTTTGGTTCGCCATCGCTTTTGCCTGAGATGAGAAATCTGACAGGCTTTGATAAAGGAACTAGTCGACCGTTAGGGATCCTTCCCAATGTGCCCATAACATTGAGAGGGAAAACCGTTCACATGAACATGATGGTAGTTCAAGGACCCATGGATTACAATCTACTCCTTGGACGAGACTATATTTATTCCATGGGAGCAATTGTCTCCTCACTCTTTAGAGTAATGTGTTTTCCGCACGAAGGAAGAGTGGTCAAGCTCGTAGACCAGCTTTCATTTCCCGGATCACGCATAGCAAATAGTCATATACCATCCCTGAATGGTCTTTTCATGCAAGAAATGTCTCAATCTCTAGTCCGTCCACCCGATGAGTGCAAGTGATTCAGGGGGACAAGACTGAAACCCAGGGGGCATGCATCCTGGTCTGCTTCGGCAGGAAAACTTCAGGTATAAGGTAGGTTTCCGTGAGAGAATATGACCTTCGTACTCCCGTCCGTGATTGGAAGGGGGAGTTGGACTGGAACAAGATCCTCTTGTCAAAGTTATGTCAGGGATGGTCACGCCATAACATCCGCTCACCTTTGTTTATTTTGGTAGACATCGCCGAAGAAGTGTTTTGTTTGCGCTATGAATAGAACAATCTTTGGGTAACCTGTAAGAGGTAGGCCTCTCTCAGTAAAACAAATGTTTTAACAGACTTAAGAAGGGGTAACCTTGAAACTCTGTTTTATACCTGGGGGCATGCAAACCTTTTGGAGTGCAAGCGAAGAGCGACTATTTATTTTTTTAAATTTATAGGACCTCTAACCCTTTAAACTTGTAGGATTGGTCGTCTCCTAACTTGCATAAAGAAAGGATGTGGGGCAAAAATCTAAAAGTTGTCGTTTTTATATGAGACATTCTTATCATAGGACTGGATTAATCGAGCAGTTTTAACACATAGTTCAAGCTCGGTAAAAAATAAACATAAGACATGAGCAAATGTTTCCACCCGCGTTTAAGCTCATTAAAAAATGAACTATTCCCCGGTAAATAACCATCGTGAATGTAGTACTTCAGCCATTAAAGCCTTGGTCGTGTTTGCACCGTCACCTCCACTTTTTCATTGACCAATCATTCACCTCCATTTGATTGTTTACCCATTTTGAGGAACAGTTGCGAAGAGTGATTTCACTAGCCATCCTTGTGACACTGCCGTGATTGGAAAATTCCAAACCTTACCTGGAATCAGCTGCTACCCGTTTTATCACTCGTTCCTCAAAAGACGAGTCTCCTTTAAGCTCTTTTCAACTGACTCGTAAAATATGAAAAGATTGCCGAGTCCTTGGCCTTTCCAGCTCGTTAAAGGGACAGGAAGTGCTATCTCTCGTCTAGATTTTAATCTTTTTGGACCTGAGGGATTATTACACAAAACGATCGAGCGCTTGTTTTATTCGGCTCGTTAAAAGTATCGAAAATTCATCCCTTCTGTATTGTTTTATACTTTTTCGGACTTAAGGGATTAGATGAAGAAAAAGGAATTTTGGAGTTTCCTTTACGTTCCTTTTCAGACTCTCTAAAATTGAAAAGGACCGAGTTATCTTTGTCGTTAAACTTGTTAAAAAGATTAATAGCGACAAACTTGTCTATAGACGAGAACGAGTTTCACTATCGCTAGGCTCATTAAAACATAGCGATGGGTTTGCCTGAAGGGAAAATTATAGAACAAGCATATGTTATCCTCCTCAAGCTTGACAAAAATAAAGAGGTATTGGTCAGCAATGACTGGGGAAAATTGGGAAGAAAACTCAAAGAAACTTTGTTGGTAGCAAGTCGCTCTTGAACATGACACTTCCACTCCGTGTCCGAGTCGGGTTGGGTTGTTTCATTCACCGGTCACATCACCATGGTCACACCATACCATCCACATTTAGGGTTAATGCTTCCAATCCATCACATCAGTGTCGCCGATATGTTCAAGAGAAGTCATCCAGAGAATTCACCTATGTCTCACCCACTACCATACATTATACTCCATTCTTTCATGACCGCCACCCTGAAACTTATATCACTAGATCATTTTCACCTCCATCAAAATCATTTGCTCCGTTCCGTGTCATTGATGTGGGATTCATTAAGGCCCTCCTGTGATGGATCACTTCTTGTCGACATCAGCTCATTATCCAAGAAGTTGATCTAGGAACACCCCATTCAGTACTTTAAAGCTTGCATGCCTCAATGGCAAGTTTCTCACTTCCGGTGACAGGTTTACATCAATGGCCTTCGACCGAAAGATTTTGCATGGTGTTCGACGCCAAGTCCTTTATTCACACCACGTGAATTGTACTGCAGTACCTTGAGGATCATTATCATTATCGGTGATTCCTCTCGCGCTTGTTAACATTTTACATCATTGACTGGTAATCAAGTGATGTCTTTCCATGTTCGACTTCAAAACATTTCTCACATGGATCGACTTGTACTTCAAGTGAAGATCAGATGAGATTGAAGACCCCAGATCTAGTTTCATCCATCAGGGATGCGATATATATTCAGGGAAATAAAGACATTAAATGTACATCATTGCTGCACAGATAATCATCCACTCAAAAGGATGATGGCTCTACCAGAATCATCAGTCTACACTCAGACGATTGTCTGTCCTATGTACATGAAAATGAATTTATAAAGCTGAGCATGGGAATGCCTGCCTCAGCTAGATCATGAAAATAGTATGAAGATAATGCATTGTATTGTATCTTATTACAGGTCTCCTCCTAGCATTGAAAGAACTTCGGATCCTCATAATAAAGCATTTCACCCGACACCAAAAGGTTAACGGCCTCATACTTTAGGGGGCAACTGTTATAGACATTTTTGGGCCCTACAACCCCAAGCATGAAATGTCCATAAATCAAGGGCTCCTAAGTCCCTAAAAGTGTTGTTCTAGCCCCTAAAGGAACAAGGTCAACAGGTTACAGCTTCTCCCAGAAGTTCTCCATGAGAAACTGCTCAGAATTGGTCAAAACAGGATCATTTCAGCTGCTCCACTGGCTAGGTGCATTGCATTGCACCTAAATACATTGTGAGGGTGCGTTGCATTTCAAAAGTCCCTTCTATGGGGTGCGATGAGCGAGAAATGACAAATGGCAGTGTCATTCCGCGAGGTGGAGAGACAATGGAAGCTTCCAGAATCTTCTCCTGTGACACTTGCCTCACTGAATTCGACCAAGGATGAGTAAGAGGCCTTCAGTCTCCAAGTGGAAGCAAGAACTGACAGAGAGAAGACACTAATCAAATCACAAGCTGACTCATCCTCCTTACAGATATATATATATATATGGATCCCTCATTCCAGAGATCCAGAGGCTAGAATTTTGCATATTGTAAGGAATTGCTGTTGGTTTCTAGAGACAAACATCAGATTGTTGGGTGATTTATGTTTTGTTTGAGCTGAAGAGGGGCTTCTTTGCTGGGAGGTTGATGCTGGGTCGGAACCACTGGTTGTAACTCCTCCTAGATCTTTTCTTGTTTATCAATAAAAACTATTTGAGTTTTCCTCCATGCTTTTGTATCATTGATGCTTGTTAAATTTTGTATGGTTAACTTAAATCTGATCCTAAGTTGTTTATGAATATAGATCCATGTCTTTGTATAGTGCTCTTCTTCTCTGATCTTACAGGTTCTTTGTGAAGCTGGGCAAGCAAGGGAGCAAGTAGCTGGAGACTATCAAAGAAGAGAGGGATTGGATCAAAGGATTAGCGCAAGACACAGGTTGGTTCTTTCTATTCCTCTCTATCTATAATTCATAAAGGAAATACAAAAGTAGTTTTTCTCTGTTTGTTTCTAAGGCAGTTGTCACACCTTAGTGGGATAGAGCAGTTCTAAATAGACACTTTTCCCTGTAACACTTGTGCCTTCGATATCAATTGTTACTCCTTGCAACCTTCCCATGGTGTTATCAGGAAAACTAGTGTCTATGCAGAGCTACTAGTCCCACTAAGGCTTGTAGCTACCTTAGGAGCAAACAAACTAAAACTACTTTCGTTTTCCTTTATGAGAAATAGATAAGACGGGAATAAGGAGACCAACCTCTATCTTGCGCTTGGTTCCTTGCTCGATTCCTCTCCCTTCCGATAGATCTTTGCTACTCGCTTCCTTGTATACCCAGCTTCACAGAGCACCTGTAGAATCAAAGCAGGATAACACTATCCAAGAACATAGATCTATTATCATAAACAATATAGCACCAGATATATATTGACCACACAAATGCACATAACATCAATCATACAAGAATGTGGAGGAAAACTTGAATAGCTTTATTGATAATCAAGAAAGAGCAAAGAGGATTATAACCAATTGTTTTGACCCAGCATCATCCTCTCAGCAAGAAAGCCCTTCTTCACCTCATGAAAAGCTTAGATCACCCAACACTATGATATTGCACCGAGAAACCAGCAGCACTTCCTTACAAGATACAAAATTCCAGCTTCTGGATCTCTGAGATGAGGGATCCATATATAGATGTTTGCAAGGGGGGTGAGTCAACTATTGAGAGTTGATTAGTGTCCTCTCTCTGATAGTTCTTGAATCCACTTGGAGATTGATGATCTCTTACTCATTCCTGGGTGAATGCAGAGAGGCAAGTGTCACAGGAGAAGTTTCTAGAAGATTCCATGATCCTCCACCTTGCAGATTGACCCTGCCATTTGTCCACTCTCGCCCGTCACACCCCATAAAAGGGATTTTCAAGATGCATCGCACCTACTGTGTGTATTTAGGTGGGATACAACACACTTTGACCATGGAACAGGTGAGATGGTCCAGTTTTGACCAGTTCTGAGCAGTTTTTCATGGAGAACTTCTGGGAGAAGATGTAATCAGTTGACCTTGTTCTTTTAGAGGTTGGAACAACACTTTTAGGGACTTAAGAACCCTTGGTTTATGGACATTTATGATTGGGGTTGCAGTGCCCAAAAATGTCTATAACAGTTTCCCCCTAAAGCATGAGGTCGTTAATCTGTTGATGTCGGGTGAAATGCTTTATCATGAGGATCTGAAGTTCTTTCAAGCTGGAAGGAGACCTATAGTAAGATACAATACAATACATTATCTTCATAACATTTTCATGATCTATCTGAGGCGGGCATTCCCATGCTCAGCTTTATAAATTCATTTTCATGTACATAAGACAGACAATCGTCTGAGTGTAGACTGATGATTTTGGTAGAGCCATCATCCCTTAGATTGGATGATTATCTGTGCAGTAATGATGTACATTTGATGTCTTTATTTTCTTGAATATATATCGCAGCCCGGATGGATGAAACTAGATCCGGGGTCTTCAATCTCGTTCGATATTCACTCAAAGTACAAGTCGATCCATGTGAGAGATGTTCTAGAGTCGAACATGGAAGGACATCGCCCGATTACCAACCAACGATGGAAGCTGTTAACAAGCGCGAGAGGAATCACCAATAATGATGATGACCCTCAAGGTACTACAGTACAATTCACTTGGTATGAATAAGGGAATTGGCGTCGAACACCACGCAAAATCTTTCGGTCGAAGGCCATTGATGTAAACCTGTCGCCGGAAGTGAGAAACTTGCCATTGAGGCATGCAAGCTTCAAAGTACTGAAAGGGTTGTTCCTAGATTGATTTCTTGGATAATGAGCTGATGTCGACAAGAAGCGATCCATCATAGGAGGGCCTTAATGAATCCCACATCAATGACACGGAATGGAGAAAATGATTTTAATGGAGGTGAAAACGATCTGGTGATATAAGGTTCTGGGTGGCGGTCATGAAAGAATGGAGCGTGAATGTATTGCAGTGGGTGAGACACAGGTGAATTCTCTGAGCGACTTCTCTTGAACATATCGGCAACACTGACATGATGGATCGGTAGCATTAACCCCAAATATGGATGGTGTGACGGAACCATGGTAATGTGACCAGTGAATGGAACAACCCAACCCGACTCGGATGCGGAGTGAAAGTGTCATATTCAAGAGCGACTTGCTACCGATAAAGTTTCTTCAAGTTTTCTTCCCAGTTTTCCCCAGTCATTGCTAACCAGTACCTCTTTATTTTTGTCAAGCTTGACGAGGATAACATATGCTTGTTCTATAATTTTCCCTTCGGGCAAACCCATCACTATGTTTTAACGAGCCTAGCGATAGTGAAACTCGTTCTTGCCTGTACGGACAAGTTTGTCACTATTCAGTTTTCACGAGTTTAACGAAAAGGATAACTCGGTCCTTTTCAATTTTAGAGAGTCTGAAAAGGGACGTAAAGAAAACTCCAATAATCCTTTTTCTTCATATAATCTCTCGAGTCCGAAAAAGTATAAAACAATAAAAAAGGGATGAATTTTCGGTACTTTTAACGAATCGAACAAAATAAGCGCTCGATATTTTTGTGTAATAATCCCTGAAATCCAAAAAGATTAAAATCTAAAGGAGGGATAACACTTCTCGTCCCTTTAACGAGCTAGAGAGGCCAATTTCTTAGCAATCTTTTCATATTTTACGAGTCAGTTGAAAAGAGCTTAAAGGAGACTTGCTTTTTGAGGAACGAGTGATAAATATGGGTAGCAGCTGATTCCAGGTAAGGTTTGGAATTTTCCAATCACGACAATGTCACAAGGATGGCTAACAAGATCACTCTTCGCAGCTATTCCTCAAAAGGGTAAAAAATCTGATGGAGGTGAATGATCGGCCAAAACAAAGTGGAGGTGATGATGAGAACGCGACCAAAGCTTCAAAGGCTGATGGTAATACATTCACAATGGTTATTTACCAAAGAATGGTTCATTTTTTAATGAGCTTAAACTTTGGGGGAACATTTGCTCATTTCTTATGTTTATTTTTTAATGAGCTTGAGTTCCGCGTTAAAACTGCTCGATAAATCCAGTTGTATAATAAGGATGTCTCGTATATAAAAACGACATTATTTCAAAGCTTTGCCCCGCATCCTTTCTTTATGCAAGTTAGGAAACGACCAATCCTACGAGTTTAAAGGGTTATAGGACCTACAAATTTAAAAAATAAATGGTCGCTCTTCACTTGCATGCCAAAAGGTTTGCATGCCCCCAGGTATAGTGAAGTAGAGTTTCTAGGTTACCCCTCAATTTGCAGACAAAACATTTGTTTTAGCAGGAAAGGCCTACCTTTTCAGGTTACCCCTCAATTTGCAGACAAAACATTTGTTTTATCGGGAAAGGCCTACCTTAACAGAGGTATCTTATTCCGGTCTAATCCCATTTTCCAAATGGACGGGTGTGTCAGGGCAGTCATATACTCTCCACTGAAACCTACCCTATACCCAAGGTTTTCCTGTCGAAACAGGCCAGGGTGCATGCCCCCCTAGGTTTTAGTCATATCCTCTGAATCACTCGCACTCATCAGGAGGACAGACTGGGGATTGATGAGACATTCCTTGTGTGAAAAGACCATTCAGGGTTGGTATATGACTATTTGCTATGTGTCAACCAGGAAATGAAAGCTGGTCTACGAGCTTGACCACTCTTCCTTCATGCGGAAAATACATTACTTTAAAGAGTGAGGAGACAATGGCTCCCATGCAATAAATATAGTCTCATCCAAGGAGTAGATTATAATCTAGGGGTCCTTGGACTACCATCACGTTCATGTGAACAATTTTTCTTCTCAATGTTATTGGCACATTGGGAAGGATCCCTAACGGTCGACTGGTTCCTTTGTCAAAGCCTGTTAGATTTCTCATCTTAGGCAAAAGCGATGGCGAACCAAGTGCTTTCCAAGAAGTTGAGGAAAGGATACTCACAGAAGCCCCTTCACCTATGATGGTACCGGCCATGACCATTCTATATATTTGAACGATGATTTGAAATGGTACACTAGCTGGTAAGTGGGGTCTGCCTAGTAGATTCCAATCGAAGGAAACAACTAGGTTGCTTGGAGGTGGGACCGAATAGACGGCCGGATACGACTCTGACGAACTTCCTTCCTACAGTAAAGAAACGGTTAGACTACCCTCATGTTCATTGGAGTCTGTGCTTACGAAAAGAATTTGGACGGTGTCATCCTTGTTCTCTTCGATGACTGTATCATCTGAAGATGGATCCTCTGAAGGCAAGACCGGGTCAACTGCCACCTCGACCTTTTGACTTTCATCTGGTGTGGATTCAGATGGTTTATCTTCAATGATAGACACTTCGGCTGACCACAAGGGCGTGTCAGCCAGATTTTCAACTAGTGACGGACTCGGCAAGAGTTTCTTATATCCCGGAGGAAGTCGTAACGGTGAAACCGAACGGTCGTCCAAAACTCTTTTAGCCTCATCTAAGAAGGGACAACGGTGGACGGTGTGATCGCCTTCACACAATTTACAAGGAAATTTACATCTTCCTTTTTGTCCAGGGGCTTCACTTTCATTAGTTGACGGTGTAACTTCAACATGATCATCAGAGGTTGACGACACCAGATTGTGCAAATGGGGAGACCAGTCCCTTAAGATCCGAGGGATGCAAGGACAATCTCGATGATATTGGTCTCCTTTGCAAATGACACATGGCGATTTAGGCCTGGTCAGTGCAGTGTGTGGATTTTCGCTAGATGATGCTTGGTTGCCCCTTTTCACCTTTGGCTCCTTCTTCTTCTTCTCTTTCTTCTTCTTCTCCTTCTTCTTCTCGGTTACTTGATTTTTGGCCTTACCAGCTTCATCAAGCGAAGAGGAAGGAGGAGAGGAAGAATTGGAAGAGGTAGAGGGTAAGGGGGTAACTTTGGTATCGTTTAGTTGCTGACTTGATTGTTCAGAAATCACGGGGTTCTGAATGATAGAAGTTGAGAAGAGCCATACGGGCAAACCAATTGTCAATCCCGGAAGCGACAATGTGGCCATATGGGGCGCACCAACATCTCCCCAAGAGGAGAAGGGACTAGGATTTCCCCCAAGGGGAATTTTTTGGTTGGTGGGCTCCATTCTTCTCAACCTAAGACCAACATAGGAAAGGTGGTATTTATTCCGTTTAAAATAAATTTTAGACGCTTTGACACAACTTGTTTTTTCAATTTTTAAGAGTCGATAAAAACAAAAGATGACTCTAGTCGCCTTCGATTTTTAACGAGCCTGAAGTGACAAGTGCTCAGATGGACCTTTTCCTTTAAGGAGTCTAAAAAGGAATGAAAGGGACTGCTCTGGAAATCTAGACAGAGGGATTACCAAACCAATCGCAAAACTACATAATACTTTTTACGGTACGACAGTCAATCTTCCCGAATGCTGTGTTCAATGCATTGCGATCGATAGGGCGGTAGACACGACTTCCTATGGATAAAGGATAAAGCCTATTGTGGTCTCCCAATATATACTTGACAGTACGTGGGAGCACAAGTCCGTACTAGCACTTATCGTCTAAAGGAGGAGGAATCACCCAACCAATGATGAGAACAACAGTTACCAGGCTTAACGACGCTGGAATATGTCTCTAGCCTAGACTTCTAGATGTTGTGCGTTAGGTTCCAAAGCATTTTTAGATTCATTAAATTTATTTTACAGTTGATATTGCTTAAGAAATTTTCCTTTCAGGTTCACTGCGTGATGTAGATGTACAATTCCTAAAATGCAATCTAAGATGATAAACAGTCGTTTAATCTTCTTTTTGCAATGAAAATCCTAGCTACTAAGGAAAGAGAGATGGCGTTCTTTCAACATAGAGCAGAGAGCACACACTATATGCACTGTCCTAAATCAAACCAACAAATAGTCTAAATGCAAATGCACGTGCATGTATTTGTTTTCAGCCTTCTTAATGTGTGAATGACAAAAAGAAAGCTAAGCGCAAATCTGAATTATTTTTCAAAGCGACGTTACTAACAAGTTTCTTTTCAAGACAAAATGAGGACAATGACGACACTTTGCGATTTGGAAATGAAAACTTGTTTTCGACACTTGAAAAACTACTAATTCAAATCAAATACAAGAGTAACAGTGTAATTGACTATCAAGGACAATCTGATTCTCTTCTATGACTAAAAACGACACTTGCGACACTTTCAAATCAATAAACGACAGTATGATTACGCTACTTCTTTGTAAAAGAGAACTGAAAATGGCTCAAAATACATAAAAACAATTACAGTCCTTTGCACAATGGAGGCGGAATAATGGCAAGGAAGGGGATTTCAATAGAGGTGTACTGACTACAAGCAGCAAAACTCTTGAATAGTGCTGAAAAGAATGAACACAGAAACCAAATCTAGGAGCAGGGAAGGCCTTGTCTGATCAGTGCACCTATAACACAGTGAACTGGAGATGCAGCGCACCTACTACACTCGGGAAGTGTGATGCATCAAGAATTCATAGAGGAGACAGTGCGCTGGACTAGGGACGAGACTTTAACTGGGTTCCGGGTCACAGTTTGTAGCTCAGTTCAGGGATTTAGGCCGAGCAAGTGGTAATCAGTAAATCAATCACAGGGGTAGATCTAAAGAGGTTACTAGAGCCACCACAAGGGCAATTAGAGAGCTTGTAAATCAATTGTTCAGTTCATAAACAAAACCCAGAGATAGACTGAAGCAACATTGATCTACTTTGCACTTGCATAGCAGATGTAGTTCGAAGGCTAGCTGGCTTAACTTCAGGCTCTGTCTGTAAGTTTATAAAGTAAAAAAATGCAGATAAACAATCAATCTATTCGCTCCCGAGCGGAGTCACCATTTTTTTATCGGGAAAACTAGTGTCTATGCAGAGCTGCTAGTCGCCCTAAGGCTGGTAGCTACCTTAGAAACAAATAAACTAAAACTACTTTCGTTTTCCTTTATGAGAAATAGATAAGAGGGGAATAAGGAGACCAACCTCTGTCTTGCGCTTGGTTCCTTGCTCGATTCCTCTCCCTTCTGATAGATCTTTGCTACTCGCTTCCTTGTCTACCCAGCTTCACAGAGCACCTATAGAATCAAAGCAGCATAACACTATCCAAGAACATATATCTATTATCATAAACAATATAGGATCAGATATATATTGACCAAACAAATGCACATAACATCAATCATACAAGAATGTGGAGGAAAACTTGAATAGCTTTATTGATAATCAAGAAAGATAAAAGAGGATTACAACCAATTGTTCTGACCCAGCATCATCCTCTCAGCAAGAAAGCCCTTATTCACCTCATGAAAAGCTTAGATCACCCAACACTATGATATTGCCTCTGGATCTCTGGGATGAGGGATCCATATATAGATGTTTGTAAGGGGGGTGAGTCAGCTTTTGAGAGTTGATTAGTGTCCTCTCTCTGATAGTTCTTGAATCCACTTGGAGATTGATGATCTCTTACTCATCCCCGGGCGAATGCAGAGAGGCAAATGTCACAGGAGAAGTTTCTAGAAGATTCCATGATCCTCCACCTTGCAAATTGACCCTACCATTTGTCCACTCTCGCCCATCGCACCCCATAGAAGTGATTTTCAAGATGCATCACACCTACTGTGTGTATTTAGGTGGGATGCAGTGCACTTTGACCATGGAGCAGGTGAGATGGTCCAGTTTTGACCAGTTCTGAGCAGTTATTCATGGAGAACTTCTAGGAGAAGATGTAATCAGTTGACCTTGTTCTTTTAGAGGTTGGAACAACACTTTTAGGGACTTAAGAGCCCTTGGTTTATGGACATTTATGATTGGGGTTGCAATGCCCAAAAATGTCTATAACACATGGGCACGATCTTCTGTTGGTTCACCATTCGTAATTGAATAGGGGACCACTGCAACATGGGCCTGCCCATGCATTCCCAGGTTTGCTTAGGTAACACATTCGCGTCCGACCCGAGGTCCAAAATAACCTGATCCATTTCATATTCATCAATCTACACCGTCAATCTCATTTCCCTCCTGATGCACAATGTATGCTTTCCCAGTTTTCGGACTACGCGCGGTTCTCCTGACCTTGCACAGCCAGTGATCAAATCTTGTAGTCCTTTAACTAGCTTATTGTCACACAACAATTTCAAACATGTCTCCAGAAAGGTAGTAAGCATAGAAGGATCCACTCCTGGCTCTGGTTGGTCCTTACTACCTAACGTGGAGGCCTTCGTGAAGCTCTTCTTAGCTTTCATAAACATATCCTTTGCGCGTTCCAAGTCAAACTCAGGTCCCTTTGTAGGAGCCTTGTGAACCCATGTATCCTCCTTAGTCTTCTTCCCCTTATCTTCTCCTATGGTCGCACCACTCCTGAGCATCATGTTATGTTGGGGTCTTCTTCGCGGGGTTCAAATCTCATCATTTGGATATTCTGAGTCGGAGAAGGCTGGAGTACCCCTTTTTCATGCATCTATGTGATCAACGTAGGACAATCCACTGGTTCATGATCAAACTGAGCACAATACGAAAAATTTATCCTAGTTAGATTCGTACAATCGTGGGCATAGTGCCCTGGTCCTCCGCAATTATAGCAAATCAATTGTCCGCGACCCCTTCCTCGTCCCATTCCTCCTCATCCTCAACCTCACCCTTGAAATCTAGCGCGCGCCATCCCCACAGGTTGGTCTAGGGCTTGCGTTTCTGTCTGCATCCTATAGGCTGGGGTCCGATCCATCATTAGCTCGTAACTACGAAAAGTGTGCTTGTCGTGACCTACCGACCTACAGAAACTACAAAATAGCTGCTGGGGATTCTGCATATACTTCTATAGCAAGTGACAGTTGTCTATCATGTTTTTTCCTCCAATCTGATAGATCGTGCACCATAATGCAGCTGTCGCACTTGGCCCTGCCTATTCTTCTGGTCTCAATGGCATTGGTCCCCCTCCTGCCAAGTAGTTTGTGAATACTAGACAATGATCCTTATCACGACCCTGACCTTTACATTTTATACACCATACTTCTTTGCGTGCCTCTGGTTGTGGTGCCCTATCCTACTTCAAACTTTACATTTCTAGGCATAGATTGTGTAGTTGTGTGTGGATTTGTTGAACTCCAAACCCAGCGTCTTGGATCGGTGTTTCATGCAACCTCATCGCCATTTCCAACAATTTAGCCTAGGTTGAAAGCTTTTGCTGTGATAGCACCATCCTCAGGTGAGGTGTCAGAGAGGCCACAAGCCATGCAAAGTGCTACGCATCTGTTAGCATCATATTAGCCTCATGGATCGTGTTATCACTCAGGTTGTCCTTAAGCTCCTAAAAGGATATAGCTGAGGTAACCACAAACCAATATTTGGACTGCAGGTTCTAGCCCACCTGCAATCAGAGAGGGCTCTCTCTTTATGATTTAGCTTTGTTGATGATGATTTTAGGCTAGCTATTGAGTTCAGGGGTTTTGTTTGTGTTTTGGTGGGAAGATTGATGTTTTCAGGTAAAGAGGCAGGTATAGTGTGAAAGTTTTCGAACCATTGGGCATGGAGTCAAGGAGCGGGATTGCTGGTGCATTTTCGTGGTCAAAAGAGAGAGATATGGAGCAAGGTAGCTGCACATGGAACAATGTTTCAGGTTTAAAGGATGGAAAGAATGCTAAGGGACGAGAGGCAATTAAGAATCTCTCAATCAGCTTAACGGAGAGGCGAATGAGCTCTATCTAGGAGCAGTAAAGAATCCCTAGATAACTGTCAGACATAGGTGAATTAGGGTAAATATAAGCCACAGGGAATTCATGTTCATGTCCAATTCAGTTCAGATGAAACAGCAGAAATTGAGCCTAGAGTGCAGTTAAACAAGTTCTGAGCTAATCTTTCTTTCTGCTATTTAGATGGTGAAACGATGAAAACAGAGGTAAGAGGCACTTATTGAGTCATGTTGCAGCACGAGAATTCCACATTCACTTCCTCAGACCATTAGACTAGAGCAGACAGTCATTCCTCCAATCTCTTCAGCAATCTTTGATTAAATAAAACATATTAGGTATACAGTGCGAGTCTCTAGTGAAAATTATCAATCGACCAACCCTTAAAACAATACAGAGGGCGGTATATATAGGGAAAACTTTCCAAAATTGTCTTATTACAGCTTTACCTAAACAAGTCTGAAAGAAAATGATTACTTTAACCTAGCCCTATCCAGAAATAAATGCAAGAAAATAAAGTCGTATCCAAATTGAAATAGTTTTTTTTACGCAGTGCATTGCCAATGATTGAATAGTTTAGTTGTCGGGTGATGCTCACTCTAGTGGTGGCTTGGCTTGTAGTGTTTCTGCTCAATAACTATGGAGTGCATGGGTCTTTGTGTCCTTTGCTGTTCCACGGCATTAAAAGTTTTAACTGTGATTTGAGAGCCTGGATGGGTGTGCACCACCTGATTTGACTTTGTTGGAGACCATTCAATGTTGTCCTGCTTCGGGAACTGAAGATTTCTATTAAAAAATTTAACTGGTACTCTTTGTCGCTTCATCTTTCCTCTGATATTCTTTGACAAATAAATCAAGCCGGTTCTCTAAGCACTGATGTGCATTCGTCCTTTGCTGTTCGCGCCTGTGAAGAAACCTGATGATGACTGTCAGTCGGGTGGGAGCACGATGTACTGCAGATGACATGGCAGGATGACGTCAGCAGGGTGATGTCAGCATGTACGGTGGATGACGTGGCAGGGACACGATGGCAGTGACGTGGCAAGGGTGACTCGGCAGGAGGCCAATGTGTGCAGATGAGATGGTAGTGTCCTGGTGCAGTCGTTAGGGGAAGGGACAGAAGGCGGTTTGTGGTTTTCATCGGACCGCTTTTTGTATGGGAGTGGTATCCGTCAAAGCCCTTCCGATGCAATAGAAAATGGACGCGCGTCCTCTTGTACGATGGAAAAACGGCCAAGCCATCGGGCGCTAAAGGTCAGGCGACGGGATGGCTCCGAAATCGCCGAGAGCCATTGGATCTAGGAGGGGCAGATCGAAGGGCTGACGGAGCGCGATGCTGGTGGCGGGTTTATACAGGGGATCTGCACGAATATTTGGATCTTCATAAAATGCCGCGGGGAGGGTTAAACTTTGGTTTTGTGGGTTTTATGTGTTTATACAAGTGGGGAAGAACAAAACTTAATGTTTATTAAAACTTTTAAACATTATCTTTGTGCAAATGATTGTGGAGGGGTAAAGTTACAGGGTTTTGAGGACAGAGAAGTGGGTAGAGGTTCTTGGTCTAACCAGAGGTTTAGACCAATCCCAGTTTCATGACACGGATGGGTTCACAATAGTCCGAGGTGGACTACTATTGTTGGCAATTATGATGCATGTGTTGTACTTGATGGCAACCCTCTCATAGAAGGACATCTCAGTTACATATAACTAGATCAATCTCCAGATGTGACTAAAGGCATGGGATGCAAGACAGCTCAAAGGAACAAGAAGATCAAGTTCTAAGTGTGACAAGTTAGCTTTGCCATCAAGTCCAAAGGGGGAGATTGTTGGCATTATGACACAAGTGTTGTCCTTGATGGCAAATCACACTAATGACAAATCATAGTGCAGAAGGATAGCAGCAAGGAATTGATGATCATACTACAAGTATGAAGAGAAAATATATATACACAGGTTCACTATAGACCAAGTAGGGTATACACGTAGGTTCACTATATACCAAGTCACGTATACGCATGTTCGCTATATACCAAGTAGGGTATACAAGCAGGTTCACTATATACCAAGTCGCATATACACAGGTTCGCTATATACCAAGTAGGGTATACACGCAGTTTCATGAACGGAAAAGCGCATACATGTCGGAAAGCTTACTTTTGGTCCATGGTAGTTAGTCCTCGGTATTTGAACCTATGGTTTTGGACCATGGTATCTCGACAAGTGTGTTGATCCCAAGTATTGGGCTCTTGGTATTGATTTATTATGGTTTTGGACCATGGTATTGAGCAAGGCCTAAGACTATAAAAGGAGAATAAGATCATTAGACAATGGCATCCGAAAAGTCTTGAATATCTGAAGAAGTATGAGATCCAGGATGCAGGTTATGGGTTGGTGATGCATTGCTTGATCTGAGCTAAGGAGGGATCTCAACGGTTGATGGAGAACAAGATCTAAGGAGAGATCAGGATCAAATAGTTTGAAATGAACTATCTTTATGATGCTTATTCTAGATCTACATACTGACGCATGTATTGTTCTATAAGTGTTATGAGTATGACTGATGTCTGGTACAGCTGCAAGTTATGAGAAATTATTTTTAGATCTGTACGCGGGTTGTCTTTGGCAAAAGTGCGTATGTACGCGAGTTTGATTCATTATAGTAGCGTATACATTATGAAGGATAATATTTGAAGTTGCAAATGGATTTGATGGTTATGGCAGAGTTCTGTTATCTGCTCTGTGTTCTGGTGACTGTGTTATTGACAGGGTTTCAATGTTTCAGTGATTCAGAAATTGATGATGCTAGTATTGATTGTTTTGTGCTTCAGTGATATTTATGGGTCCAGTATGAAAATTTGATGAAACGTGTCCTTCATATTATGTGTTGTGCTTTAGGAGTATCCAGTCTGAAAATGTATGAAACGTGGTACCTGGAGGAGAGAAGATTGTAGGTCAACACCTACGTACTAGTATCTTAGCTAGTACAAGAGCAAAGGGGGTTGGAGCTCCCTTCCAGGAGAGTCTGGAGAACGAGAGAAGGTTGTAGCCTTCTGCAGGTTGTAGCCTGCGTGCTGGTAAAGGACTGCACCAGTACATTGTAAAAGAAGTTTCTTAATAAAGGAAGATAGAAACGAATTGCAGCAGGTGGTTTTCACCCACATTGGGTTTCCACCTTATATCATGGTGTTCATGTGTGCTTCTTGTGTGTGATGATCTGTTCTATTTTTACTGCACCTGCTTACTGTTCATATGGTTAATGAAGTTCTGATGCACTAACTAAAGATCAACATTTAATGGATTAATTGAATCATAAGTATTTTGGATATACGCTAGTTGCTTTAGACACAGCTGCGTATACACGCGGGTTCCCTTGAATGAAGTAGCATATAGGTATCTAAGTATAGAAATCAAAAAGTTTTATTGATCTGATAATACTGATTCACGCCCCCCTCTCAGTATTATTTCCAACAATTGGTATCAGAGCGGGTCCTTTGATAGAAGCTTGATCGCTTGAAGGAGATCTGTGGAACTATGGGAAAGAATCTTAAGAAGAAAGCACCTAAGAAGAAGAAGAAATCTCAGAAGAACTATGACAGTGGGAGAATCGATTGGGGATTAGGTATAAGAAGCTCTTCAGATTCAGAATCAGATTCAGAATCATTTCAGAATGAAGATGAACTATCAGGTATGAATTTGCTATCCTCTGATGTTCCTGCTATCTATCCATTTGGAAAAGATGAAAGTGATAGCGAAACAACTGAATTTGCTCTTATGGGTGAACAAGAAAGATATCAAATAGAGGCAGAATTTAAAAGGCTCTCAGATAAAATCAGAGATCAACAAGATCTACTGAACAAAATGGAATGTGACTTCAAAGAAGAAGCTACCAAACATAAGGCCCAATTGGAGGAAGGAAACAAGGTAAGGAAGTTATTCAAGGACAAATGTCAAAAGTTGCAGGATGAAGTAACATCACTAAGAGATGAAGCCAATGAAAGAAGCACAACCATCAAGAAACTCAGAGATAGATCCAGTTACTATGAAAGTCTTGAAGCCACGAACCGCTCGCTAAAGGAAGATCTTGAAGAATCAAAGAAGCAGAATAAAGATCTACTCCAAGCTATTGAAAAACATGTAAACGAAGTTATCAACTTAAAATCTCAACTGGAATGTGCCTTCAAAATTCGTCAAATGCAGCAGGATCTGAATGAAGAACAAGAAAAGGAGATTCTCAAACTAAGGCATCAGTTGGAAGAAGGAAGGAAAGCTGAAGAAGACATGAAGAAGCAATGTCTAGAAAAGGAGGAACAACTTCAAGTTGAGGTAAATATCTTGAAAGGTAAATTAGAAGAAAAGGATAAACTATTGAGATTTCAAGATAGTACTAAAGCCTTGGATGATATTCTTAGTAGTCAAAGGTCTCCTCCTATCAAGACTGGTCTTGGTTTTCATGAATCTATTGAAGGTGAATCTAGTTCACAAGGTGAGGCAAGGAACTCTAAAGAGAAATCTAAAATGATCAACAAGGAGAAAAGAGAGATGAAAGGTCAATCTCATTATCAACCAAGGAAAGAAATTCTTCAAAGAAAATCTTTTACTCCTCCTATGAATAATGTTGAATGTTATGTATGTCATAATCTTGGACATGTTGCAGCTAGATGTGAAAGAAGAAGGGTTCAAGACCATCATGTAGAAAGATCATCACATTCAAGGTACTTTAATGGATATTGCTTTGCTTGCAATATGTTTGGTCACAAAGCTGCTGATTGCTACAGGAGAAATATGAAACATGTAAGATGTTATGCATGTAACAAGCTTGGTCATATAGCAAAGGAATGCAGGAACAAAGGACGGACATCACACCAAAAGGAGAAAACATCATCACACTTGAAGATATGGAAGAAGAAGGAAGTACAGTTAGAAAGATGTGGCACAGCACAATGTACTCAGACACAGCACAACACAGAAATAACAGACTCAGAGGGAGCTGAAAGTATAAAGCTTCAGTGTCCTGAATCTCATACGCAAGTTCCATAAAGGGAAGTCACGTATATACGCGAGTTGGATACTGCACAGTCACGTATATGTTTATCTGAAGAAATGCAGTAGGGACAGGTTCAGGAAAAGGATTTGTTATGTTTCAGTCCATTATTTTCTCTGTTTTACAGACTGCTGAGGATGTATGGAAATGTCTTGATACCTGTAAGATGTTTAGAAGGGTTTGATCCTAACTTGATGATGATGTCTTGATGCTTATTGTTGATATATGCATGATCAGATCTAACAGATGGCACAGGTTGAGGGGGAGCATATGCCTTTAATAATTCATTGTTGGCATTATGGTTAATAGTCCTTGGTGATGATGCCTATATGGCTAAATGATATAGCTTGCTATGATATGGTTATGAGTTGTCCATCTCATATGATTCTTGGAGTTACACAATTGATGTTCAGATCAGATTTGTGGATGATGCATATATGGTGATTACATGGTGATCTTCTTTACTTGGTGATGAGCCACTCATATGCTACTGTCATCATATACATAAAGATCATAAAATTATGATTGTTCTCGACACATATATGGATGAGGATTGTTGGCTGGATACATGGATGATTATTCAAGTTGCATTATTGGAGACATGATGATGATGAGTTCCTACCTATATGATGATAGGTTGTTTCGTACATATGTTGATTGATGCAAATGTTCCCAAAACAATGATACTTGGATCATGTAGATCTTGATGTTGATGAAATGGCTATGGTGGTTTCACACATGATATAATCTGAATTCTGTTCAAAGGGATGAATTGATGCAGACATACCTTGTTATAGGTTGATGACTTATACTCTACAGGACATTTACAGGTTGCTGATCTGGAATTGGTTGTACGGGAGTTTCACAAGGAGTATCCGCGTATATACGCTAGCTTCTGTGGATATAGTCGCTTATATGTTGGTTTGAATAAAATCAGTGGGCCAGACTCTGGGTAAGAAGAGTCTGATATGGGTCTGACAGAGACCATCTGGCACAGGTTCAGAGGGAGCAGATTAACTTCTAATAATGTATTGTTGGCATTACCTTAGAAGCTTTTGGTTCTAGTTCACAGCTGTTGTTGGTTTCAGGTGAAACAAAGGCAGAAGGATCTCTTGGTTGCTGATCTGAATGGTGATCGACAGATGTTGGCGATATCAGTTATTGGTGACTTTCATAAAGTCTTACTCTAGATATTTTGGTCATATATCTCTTTTGTGATATCTCTTTCATGATGTCAAGGTCATGTAATGGCCTATATTGGTTTCCCCACTATGCCTGGGATGAAAATGTAATGCTCTTGCTTTATCATGTGTAAACTTTTGATGTATCCCCACTTGGTTGGGTGGATGAGTCAATTCTAGTATATCCCCACGTGGTTCGGAAATGGATGTATGTATTGAGTCTTTTGGTGATAGGAAGGTCTCTTATGATGTATAAGTCGTGGTTCTTCTTGAAGAAAATCTTTTTGCAGACCTTGCTTATAGTCAGGGGGAGCATGAACAACTAACTTTAGCAGTACAGAGACTTGGCATGTACTCAGAGGGAGCATGGACATATTGGTACACTTTGGCATATACAAAAGGGGAGCACATTTGGAGATTTCAGCTGGTACTCAGGGGGAGTATGGACAGCAGAATGTTTATCAAGGAAAGAGAATATCTTGGTCCACCCTTTGCCCTTGATGTCAAAGGGGGAGAGTGATTTGGTGTAGTTGCCATCAAGTCCAAAGGGAGAGATTGTTGGCAATTATGATGGATGTGTTGTACTTGATGGCAACCCTCTCATAGAAGGACATCTCACTTACATATAACTAGATCAATCTCCAGATGTGACTAAATGCATGGGATGCAGGACAGCTCAAAGGAACAAGAAGATCAAGTTCTAAGTGTGACAAGTTACCTTTGCCATCAAGTCCAAAGGGGGAGATTGTTGGCATTATGACACAAGTGTTGTCCTTGATGGCAAATCACACTAATGACAAATCATAGTGCAGAAGGATAGCAGCAAGGAATTGATGATCAAACTACAAGTATGAAGAGAAAATATATATACGCAGGTTCACTATAGACCAAGTAGGGTATACATGCAAGTTCACTATATACCAAGTCACGTATACGCAGGTTCGCTATATACCAAGTAGGGTATACAAGCAGGTTCACTATATACCAAGTCGCGTATACGCAGGTTTGCTATATACCAAGTAGGGTATACACGTAGTTTCATGAACGGAAAAGCACATACATGTCGGAAAGCTTACTTTTGGTCTGTGGTAGTTAGTCCTCGGTATTTGAACCTATGGTTTTGGACCATGGTATCTCGACAAGTGTGTTGATCCCAAGTATTGGGCTGTTGGTATTGATTTATTATGGTTTTGGACCGTGGTATTGAGCAAGGCCTAAGACTATAAAAGGAGAAGAAGATCATTAGGCAATGGCATCTGAAAAGTCTTGAATATATGAAGAAGTATGAGATCCAGGATGCGGGTTATGGGTTGGTGATGCATTGCTTGATCTGAGCTAAGGAGGGATCTCAACGGTTGATGGAGAACAAGATCTAAGGAGAGATCGGGATCAAATGGTTTGAAATGAACTATCTTTATGATGCTTATTCTAGATCTACATACTGACGCATGTATTGTTCTATAAGTGTTATGAGTATGACTGATGTCTGGTACAACTGCAAGTTATGAGAAATTATTTTTAGATCTATACGCGGGTTGTCTTTGGCAAAAGCGCGTATGTACGCAGGTTTGATTCATTATAGTAGCGTATACATTATGAAGGATAATATTTGAAGTTGCAGATGGATTTGATGGTTATGGCAGAGTTCTGTTATCTGCTCTGTGCTCTGGTGACTGTGTTATTGACAGGGTTTTAGTGTTTCACTGATTCAGAAATTGATGATGCTAGTATTGACTCTTTTGTGCTTCAGTGATATTTATGGGTCCAGTATGAAAATTTGATGAAACGTGGCCTTCAGATTATGTGTTGTGCTTCAGGAGTATCCAGTCTGGAAATGTATGAAACGTGGTACCTGGAGGGGAGAAGATTGTAGGTCGGCACCTACGTACTAGTATCTTAGCTAGTACTAGAACAAAGGGGGTTGGAGCTCCCTTCCAGGAGAGTCAGGAGAACGAGAGAAGGTTGTAGCCTTCTGTAGGTTGTATCCTGCATGCTGGTAAAGGACTGCACCAGTACATTGTAAAAGAAGTTTCTTAATAAAGGAAGATAGAAACGAATTGCAGCAGGTGGTTTTCACCCACATTGGGTTTCCACCTTATATCATGGTGTTAATGTGTGCTTCTTGTGTGTGATGATCTGTTCTGTTTTTACTGCACCTGCTTACTGTTCATATGGTTAATGAAGTTCTGATGCACTAACTAAAGATCAACATTTAATGGATTAACTGAATCATAAGTATTTTGGATATACGCTAGTTGCTTTAGACACAGCTGTGTATACACGCGGGTTCCCTTGAATGAAGTAGCGTATAGGTATCTATGTATAGAAATGAAAAAGTTTTATTGATCTAATAATACTGATTCACCCCCCCCCCTCTCAGTATTATTTCCAACAACTATGTCCCAGGACTGAAAAATACATAGCTATAGTGCTATAAGGTGGGATATGTACATAAGGGAGTTATTAACATAGATTTAGTAGTGGAAGGGGAAAACAGATAGGGATTTACATAATAGAGTCAGTAGTTAATATGAAGATGATGAGAAAGCACTAAGGTAAGGAACCTTAGGCTATTTTGGGGGAATAGAACTTTGTAAAAGAAGGATGGAAATCCTTGAGTGAGGCAGATCTTCACCAAGGCCAATGTTATGGAACATGATGAAACTAAGAGGCTCAAGCAGATCTTGACCTCTTTAAGGAAGTTAGTGAGTGCTTTGGGGAATAAGAAGAAGGGGGAGTTAGTTATGTCCAACTTGAGCTCCTGCAGATGAAAAACTGCATCATGATTGTGATTTGAAAAGATATAACACTTTAAAACACAAAATTGATCATGAATCATCATTCTACAACCTCAAAAAACTACCTACCCAGCCTACTTTCCTAGCATTTTTTCTTCTTTTGGTGGGTGCACTTAGACTTGCAGACCCAGCTTTACAATTTTTCTTTTGATTGCCTTCCTATCTAAATCTACACTTATTTTTGCCAAGGGTCCAGATTAAGCAATTGGGCTCCTTTGATTCTCTACCTATCTACAAATCTGCCAAGATTAAGCTGTTTGGACAAATATCAATCTCTATATTCTAAAATAGGAAATTGAAACCTAGGGAGACCAAGGTTAAGCTGTTTGGCCTTCCCTTAACTGAAAGAACTCATCAAACTGAAATAACTCATCAAAATTGGAATACAGCAGTGGCACTTGGACTAGCACACTTTTATGACTTCTTCTTTGGCCTCTTTAAGGAAATATGGAACCTTGCAGCATGAAAGATGACATATTTGGCATGTAAAAATGTCAATCATGAAATATGAACACCTGTTGTAACAGGAGGCTAACAGTGGCTCCACTTGGGGATGGCTTTTCCTTGTGAAAAGCCAAAAATAGCAGGTCAGACTGCCTTGATCTTCTTTTGTTACTGTAGATTGAAAAACTTCTTTGTGGTGGCTGCCAGGAGTGTGAAGCTTTTGAAACATGGACAGTTCTTCTCCTCAACCGAATTACTATGAACTGTGTAGCATTGCCTGCTTTCTTCTGCGTGCTTGATGTTATGTACAATGTTGCTTGAGTATTGCCTTTGCCATGAATTGCTTGTGATGTGATAGCACTACTCTTGCTGTTTTGCTGAAATTGGTGCAGAGACAGAGCTTTTAATACTGGAATACTTGCTTTGGTTGTGTCTTCTCAAGATTTATTGCTGCTCCTCTAACAATCGGACTGTTAAAAAGAAGAAAATAAAGTGCTAATATATACAAATAAGACTGTAAAAAGATATATACAGAGCTACATTGTATCCCTTTAAAAGGGATCATGGTAATGTTTCAGCATACGGCCATTCACAGGGCCTTCCTCAGCAGTGTTGTCCTCTACGGATTTGAGAAAATATGTGTTATTTCCTTGAACGGCAGAAATAACAAATGGCCCTTTCCATAAAAAATCAAACTTTGCATGTTTGCCCTTGTCTTCTCTTCTTGAGTCCCACCTTAGAAATTTGTCACTAATATAGAAATCCTCAGCCTTAGCTCTCTTGTCAAACATCTTTTTGAGCTTTTCTTGCAGAATTTGAGATCTGTCATAAACTTGTTCTCTGGTTTGTTGAAGATGAATGGTTTGATTAATTCTTCTTTGAATATCATTTGGTTCAGCCTGAATCTCCTGTAGCAGCTTAATAGCAGGAATGCCCAGGGATGAAGGAAATCTTGTCTCCATGCCATATACCAGCTCATAAGGGCTCATTCCAATGGATCTCTTGCTCGAAAGTCTGTCTGCCCATAGGGCATTTACCAGCTTTTTGTGCCAGTTCTTCTTGTTTTCTTCCAACACTTTCTTTATGATGTTGATGAGGCTTTTGTTGGATGATTCGGCCAAGCCATTACCTTGAGGGTAATAGGCTATAGAGTGGCCCAAGGTGATATGGAATTTATGGCCGAAATTGATCATCTTTTTGGACTTAAAGGCAATAGCATTGTCAGTGATGATTTTCTCAGGGCAGCCAAATCTAGAAAGGATATTGCACTCAAGGAATTTGATAATGATGGTGTCATTTGCTTTCCTACATGGAATGGCTTCAACCCACTTAGTGAAATAGTCGGTGGCTGTTAGGATCCACTTGTGCTGGCCTGAGGAAGAGGGATGGATTTCTCCAATGAAGTCAAGACCCCATTGTTGAAAAGGCTTTTCGGTTGAGATGGGTTTCAAGGGCAAGGGTAACAGCCTTCTTTTGCCCTCAAAGATTTGGCATTTGTGACATGACATGGAAAACTTCTTTACATCCGCAAAAAGAGTGGGCCAATATAAACCAGCCCTTAAAATTTTATCAGCAGTGGACTTCCAGTATAGATGTCCTCCACAGTCACCTACATGGAGTTCTCTCATGACATTGTTAGTTTCATTCATGGTTAACAATTAAGCAATATACCTTCATGATTTCTCCAAAATAATGCACCATCTATGACACACAACTTTAAAGCCTTCATTTTCAAAAATCTTTTCTTGGTTCTGGACAATCCTGGGGGAGCAAACAGGTTTAACAGTACAAAACATATATCAGCATACCATGGGGATTGCAAAAAGGTTTCACTAATCTGTGGAGTCGCCAACTCCTGTTCATTGTCCATTTGGTTGATGTCCAAGGCTTGAAAGTTTGTTTCGGACATTAGTTTGGCTAAACCTTGTCCCTTTATCAGTTTGGTTGGTTTTATTTCTATGTCATACTCAAGGATGTTTGCAATCCACTTGCCTCTTTTGCCTTCTAATCCCTCTTGAGTTAGTATGTCTTTTACAATAGCGTGTGGGACATAGCCAATCACATGTGAATATAATATGTACACTCGGAAATCCTTGATGGCCTTAAGAAGTGCATAGGCCTGCTTTTCCATGATTGGGTACTTCAAAGGGGCGTCTCTTAAGGCTCGGCTGAAAAAAGCAATTGGCTTTTCAGCTCCCTGTTCATCCTTTTGCAAAAGGACAACAGCTATAGTATGATCAGATGCAAAAGAAAAAATGATAAAATCTTTGTCAAATTGTGGGCTGGTGAGGACAGGGGTTTGGGTTAAGGCAGATTTTATACTCTCAAAGGCCTGTTTGGTTTCAAGAGACCATTTTACCTTGGCATCGTTTTTTAACATGTTACTTAATAGTCTTATCAGCTCGGTTAGATTTGGAATAAATCTCCTTAGGAAATTGATCTTTCCAAGGAATGCTTGCAGTTCTTTTATGTTTCTTGGATATGGGATTTGGAGGATGGATTCGATTCTTTCAGGATCAATTCTAATCCCATCTTTTGATATGATGTGGCCAAGTAATTTGCCTTCTTCAAGGCCAAAGAGAGACTTCTTGGGATTCAGGTAAATTTCATATTTCCTACATGTCATGAATATTTGCCTTAAGTGTTTGAGGTTCTCTTGATCAGATTTGGAAACTGGGGTCAAGTCATCAAGGTAGACAACAAGGAAATCATGTATTTCATTGGCAAATGCAATATCCATTGCCCGTTGAAAGGTTGCACCAACATTTTTAAGTCTGAATGGCATCTTTACGTACTTAAATGTTCCCCACGGTGTGGTAAAGGCAGTTTTGTCTTGGTCGTCCGGGTGAACAATTATTTGGTTGAAACCTAAAAAGCCATCTAGCAAAGAGACTCTAGATGACCCCACTACACTTTGTAGGATGTGGTCCATTTTGGACAAAGGGTAGTGGTATTTTTGGGAGACTTGGTTTAAATTTCTCAGATCTACACAAAGTCGAATTTCACCTGTCTTTTTTCTTGTAGGAACGAGATTGGATACCCATTCAGAAAATCTGATGGGTGTTATTATGCCTACTTCAAACATCTTCTTTACTTCCTTCTCAATCATGGGAAGAAGCATAGGATTAATTCTTCTAAGTTTCTGTTTGAAGGGTTCCTGGTTTGGTTTTAAGGGAATTGTGTGTTGGATCACCGAGGTGTCATAGGATTTCAAATCCTCATAACTCCAAGCAAATACATCTTGGAATTCTTTGAACAAATCAATGTACTTGGGCTTTTGATCTGGTGGTAAATTTTTGGACAATTTGATCATTTTGGGATTCTCTGTTGTCCCAATGTTGTGTTCTTATATAGTAGTGTTCAACGGTTGTAATTTTGGCTTTCTGGGAACATCATTGGCGTCAAACATGTCTTAATGGGTGTTGTGGGGAAAAGTATCCGACTCGGATGACCCTATCCCTACTCTAAGGGTGACAGTCCTTAGCAACAACTGAAAGTAAAGCTTTGATATTTTCCTTTATGAAAGTACAGAGAAGGAAGAAAAGATTGACCAACCGGTGTCTTTCGCTTTTGTCGATCCTATCCTCTCTCTTTGTCTCTTGTTCCCAGCTCCTTGCTCCCTTTGCCGGTCCAGCTACACAAAGATCCTGCACAAACAAGAGAAGGAAAACTACAAGAAACATGTACTCATAACTGATGCATGGATTAGAGTGAATCAGATATACAAGTAAATACAATACATCAATGCAATACAAGTATATAGGAGAACATTCAAAGCTTTATTGATAGAAGTAAAAGGGTTTTGAGAAGGTTACAACCATCAATGGCTCCAATCCAGCAGCACCTCCCCAGCAGCAAGAAATATCCTCTTCCCCTCTATAAAAGCAATCACCCAATAGCTCTAACTGTAAACCAACATCACTTCCTTACTTTGCACAAAATTCCAGCCTCCTTAGACCTCATAGAAGAGCTCTATATATAGGATAGAAGAAGAAAGGATGAGTCAGCTTGAGACTGACATAAAGCTGCCTTGTGTCCTTTCCCTCTTCAGTTAATCTTCAGTTCTTAAGTCCACTTGGAGATCCTTGCTTACACATGGAGATCAAGTACCTCTTACTCATCACAGGGCGAATCCCTTGAACCAAGTGTCAGTTTGGAAGCTTCCTGGGCAATTGACACCTTGCAGAATGACTGTGCCACTTGGCCAATCTCGCCCAGCGCAGGTAGCCTTCATTAGATTTGACTTTCAGCGCAGGTACAAGGAGGAGCAGTTGCATTCCAGCGCAGATGCTCAGTGGAGCAGCTGACATGATCCAAAAATAGCCTGTTTTTGAGTGTTTTCAGGTGGAGAACTGATGGGAAGTGCTGTGGTTTGCTGACCTTGTTCTTCTAGGGGTAAGAACAACATGTTTAGGGACTGAGGATCCCTGTAATTATTGACATTTCATGCTCCATGCTGCGAGGCACAAAAATGTCTATAACAGTTGCCCCCTAAAGTATGAGGCCGTTTATCGGGTGAAATGCTTTATCTAGAGGGTCCGAAGTTCATTCCAGTGCTGAGGAGGCGCCCTGTAATACAATACAATACAATACATTATTTTTCATTTTGTTTTCATGATCTAGCTGAGGCGGGCATTCCCATGCTCAGCTTTATAAATACATTTTGGTACATAGAACAGACGATCGTCTGATGGTAGACTGATAATTCTCTGCTGAAATTATCATCCTTTGAGTAGGATGATCATCTGCTGCAATGATGTACATGACAAATGCTTTTATATTTCCTGAATATGTATCGCAGCCGGATGGATGAAACTAGATCCGAGGTCTTCAAACTCGTTCGATCTTCACTCTAAGTACAAGTCGATCCATGTGAGAATTTCGCTGAAGTCGAACATGGAAAGACATCGCTTGATTACCGGTCAATGATGAAAACCGTTAACAAGCGCGAGAGGAATCACCGATAATGATAATGACCCTCAAGGTACTGCAGTACAATTCACGTGGCGTGAATAAAGGACTTGGCGTCGAACGCCACGCAAAATCTTCTGGTCGAAGGTCATTGATGTATACCTGTCGCCGGAAGTGAGAAACTTGCCATTGAGGCATGCAAGCTTCAAAGTACTGATGGGGTTGTTCCTAGATCAACTTCTTGGATAATGAGCTGAAGTCGACAAGAAGCGATCCGTCAAAGGAGGGCCTTAATGAATCCCACATCAATGACACGGAACGGAGCTAATGATTTTAGTGGAGGTGAAAACAAACTGTGATATATGATTCAGGGTGGCGATCATGAATGGATGAAGGATAATGTATGGCAGTGGATGGGACACGGTTGACACTTTCAGAATGACCTCTCTTGAACATATAACGACACTGATGCGATGGATCGGTAGCATTACCCCAAAAGTGGACGGTTTGGCGAAGACCATGGTGATGAGACCGGTGAATGAAACAACCCAACCCGATGTAGTACGGAGGAAAAGTGTCATGTTCAAGAGCGACTTGCTACCATTAAACTTCGATGTTCTCCCAATTTTTCCCCAGTCATTTCTGACTAGTACCTCTTTATTTTTGTCAAGCTTGAGGAGGATAACATATGCTTGTTCTATAACCTGCCCTTCGGGCAGGCCCATCGCTATGATTTAACGAGCTTAGCGATAGGGAAACTCGTTCTCGTCTAAAGACAAGTTTGTCGCTATTTAATCATTTTAACGAGTCTAACGACAAGGAAAACTCGGTCCTTTTCATTTTTAGAGAGTCTGAAAAGGTACAGAAAGTTAACTCCATAATTCCTTTTTCGTCATCTAATCCCTTAAGTCCGAAAAAGTATAAAACAATACAGAAGGGATGAATTTTCGATTGCTTTAACGAGCCGAACAAGACAAGCGTTCGATCTTTTTGTGCAATAATCCCTCAGGTCCAAAAAGATTAAAATCTAGAGGAGGGATAGCGTTCCGGTTGTTTAACGAGCTGGAAGGCCAAAACTCGGCAAACTTTTCATATTTTACGAGTCAGTGAAAAGAGCTCAAAGAAGACTCGTCTTTTGAGGAACGAGTGATAAACAGGGATAGCAACTGATTCCAGGTACAGGTTGGAATTTTCCAATCACGGCAGTGTCACAAGGATGGCTAGGTGAAATCACTCTTCGCAGCTGTTTCTCAAAAGAGGTAAACACACAAATGGAGGTGAATGATCGGCCAAATGAACAGTGGAGGTGACGGTGCACAAACACGACCAAGGCTTTTATGGCTGATGAATTTACGATCTCAAAAGGTTATTTACCGGTTCATTTTTTTTTTTGAATGAGCTTGAACTCTGAAGGGAAGCCTGCTCATGAACTTATGTTTATTTTTTAACGAGCATGAACTATGCGCTAAAACTGCTCGGATCTTGCGTTTATTTTTTAACGAGCATGAACTATGTGCTAAAACTGCTCGAAATACCAGTCATAAAATAAGAATGCCTCCTCTAAGGATCCATTTTTTATAGAGCTTGCGCCTTACCACAGCTATGCTCCAACTCATCCTTCCTTTGTGTAAGTTCGGAAAACGGTTAATCTTAAAACCAGATAAATAACCGCCCCTAGCTTGCACTCCAGAAGGTTTGCATGCCCCCAGGTATAGGATAGAATTTCGAGGCTGCCCCTCCTCTCCCCTACCTCTGCTTTTCTTTGGGTGTTCACAGCTACTTGTCATCTTGCCAATCTAATGTTAACGATACTAGTCTTCTCGTTATTTTAAGGGGTCTTACGCGGTACTTGTCTTCCCGTCGGCCCAACTTTTAACGAACAACTATTTGTGACAAGAGAAGGACACTACTCAAAGACAAAACATTGGTATTATTGAGGGAGGCTTGCCTCTTTCTTATTATCCGAAGAGGGTTCTATTTGCTGCCGCAAATCAATCTCTTTCTTCGGCGATGTCTATCATTGGGTTACTCAAATATGGTTACCCTATATCACAACAATAGAATCTCTTTCTTTGGAGGCTGCCCCTACTTATCCTTCAAAACATTTTTTTTAATGGGTGAGGCTTGCTTTTCCCCAAAGATGGTTACTACTTGTTGCAATAAGGGAATTCCTACTTGGGCAGTGCCCACCTCTTTAGACAAAGGTGAATGACTCTTTAGCCAAACACATAACTTTAACAAAAGAATACTATTCCAGAACAACCCCTCTTCCATCCACGGACGGGGTACGGACTAGTCATATTCTTCTGCGGAAATTCTACCTTATACCCAGGGTTTCTTCTGCCCGAAGCAGACCAGGGTGCATGCCCCCTGGGTTCCAGTCTTTCTTTCCGAATCACTCGCACTCATCGGGAAGGAGGACTGGGGGCGGAGGCGAATCTTGTGTGAACAGACCATTTAGGAATGGTATTTGACTATTTGCGATGCGAGATCCCGGAAATGAAAGTTGGTCTACGAGCTTGACCATCCTTCCTTCGTGTGGAAAACACATTACTCTAAAGAGTGAGGAGACTATCGCTCCCATGCAATAAATATAGTCACGTCCAAGGAGTAGGTTGTAATCCAAGGGTCCCTGGACGACCATCACGTTCAAATTGGCGGTCTTCCCTTTCAATGTAACAGGCACATTGGGGAGGATTCCTAATGGTCGACTGGTTCCTTTATCAAAACCTGAGAGATTTCTTAACTCAGGTAAAAGCGCCGGGGAACCCAGTGCTTTCCAAGCAACAGAGGAAAGGATACTCACAGACGCCCCTTCATCAATGATAGTACCAGCCATGATCATTCTATAGATCTGGACAATGATTCTGAATGGTACACTGGCTGGTAACCGGGGTCTGCCTAGTTGATTCCAATCAAAGGATACAACCAGGTTGCTTGGTGGTGGGACCGAATATACGGCCGGATATGACCCTGATGATGTTCCTTCCTGCGATAAAGGAATGGGCGCATTGCCCTGACGCTCATCAGAGTCGGTGCTGATGAAAAGAACCTGGATGGTGTCATCCTTATTCTCTTCAGTGAGGGTGTCGCATGAAGATGACTCTTCGGCGACGGTGTCATTTGAAGATGAAACTTCTGAAGGTAGAACCGGGTCAACTGCCGTATCGACCTTTGGACTTTCGTCCGGTCTGGATTCAGTAGGTTCATTTTCAGTGACTGACGCTTCAGCCGACCACTTGAGCGGGCCAGCTGTATTTTCAACCAACGAAGGACTTGGCACGAGTTTTTTGTATCCAGGAGGAAGTTTTACCGGTGAAACCGGACAGTCTTCCAAAACTCTCTTCGCTTCGTCTAAGAAGGGACAACGGTGGATGGCATGACTGCCTTCACACAACTTACAGGGGAATCTTACTCCCCCTTTTTGTCTCGATCCTTCACTTTCGCTGGTTGACGGAAAGCCATCAACCTGATTGTCAGAGGTTGATGCCCCCGAATTGTGCAGACGAGGGGACCAGTCCCTTAGTATCCGGGGAATACAGGGACAATCTCTGTGGAAATGGTCTCCTCTACATATGACACATGGCGATTTAGGCCCGGTCTGTGCAGTAGGTGGGTTTTCGTCAGATGTCTTTTGCTTGCCCCCAGTCGCCTTAGGCTCCTTCTTCTTCTTCTCTTTCTTCTTCCTTTCCTTCTTCTCCTTGGGAGGCTGACTTTTGCCAGCTCTACCTTGCGAAGATGAAGGATCAGAGGAAGTATTGTAAGAAGTGGAAGGCTGGTGGGTAGCTCTAGACTGGTCTGACTGTTGATTCGATTGCTCAGGATTAGTGGCGATCTGGACTACATTAGTTGAAAAGAGCCATACAGGGAGGCCGATTGTCAATCCTGGAAGTGACAATGTTGCCATATGAGGCGCACCAACATCTCCCCAAGAGGAGAAGGGATTTGGACTTCCGCCAAGGTTGCCTCCTTGGTTGGTGGGCTCCATACTTTTCAACTGAAAGATCAACGTGGGAATAACAGGTGATTTTGTTCCGCTTAAAATAAATTTTATTAACGACGCTTTTAGACACAAACTTGCTTTTTCATGTTTTAAGAGTCGAGAAAAAGCTAAAGATGACTCTAGTCGCCTTCGATGTATTAACGAGCCCGAAGTGACAAATGCTCGGTTGGACTTTTTCAGTTATAGAGTTTGAAAAAGGCCAAAAGAAACTGCTCTGGAGATCTAGGCAGAGGGTGTGCCAAACCTTTCGCGAAACCACAGAATACGTTTTACGGTACGGGTGGTCGATCTTCGTGAATGTTGTGTTCACTGCATCGCGATCAGTAGGGCGGCCGACACGGCTTCCTAAGGATAAAGGATAAATGCCTATAGGGGTCTCCCAATATACGCGACGGTACGCGGGAGCACAAGTCCGTATTAGTGCCACCGACTCTCAGGAGGAATCACCCACCTTCGTAGAGATCGACAGTCACTATGTTTAACGACGCCGGAACACGTCTCTACCTAGACCTCTAGATGTTTGCGTTATGTTACAAAGCGTTGTTATGTAAATTGGATTTATTTTAATGTTGATCTTGCTTAGCAGTTTGCCTTTAAGGATCACCACGAGATGTATATATACAACTTCCTAAATGCAATCTAAGATGAGAAGCAAAACTTTTCAATCTTTCAACTTTGAAAACCTTAATCTACTGAGGGAAAAGAAAGACATCAACTTTTCACACAGATCATAGAACACACACTAAATGCACTTTTCCCTAAATCAACATGCAAACTGTCAATAATGCAGATGCACAATGCAGATATTTCTTTTCTTTATCCTTAATGTTGATGTAAGACAAAAAGGAAACTGTTGTATAACTTTGAATCTAATTTCAAGTGAAAGTAAACAAGCTTGTCCAAAATCAAAAGACACCTTAAGATCGACTTGTTTAGACACTGGAAATGTATAGATTCAAACCACAAAATGAAAAACAAACAAACTCAAACAGCCATGAACAGTAATAAAACTAGCTCTTAAGATCATAAAGACACTTTTACAGTTCAGGATCTAAGAGGCCACAGCTATACTGGTTCGCTTTTCACAATGGGAAACTGTAACTGAAACAAGAAATACTGAAAGAACAATCACAGTTTCATCACACAGCTGAGGCGGAATAATGTCAAGGAAAGTTGGTTTGCAGCAAGTACAATGACAAGCAATCAGCAGCAAAATAACAGTGAAAACAGGGCTCAGACACAATGGGAAACCTCAGGAAGACATAGCCTAACTGGATCAGCGCAGGTTCTGGTCTGTCAAATTGACTCTCAGCGCAGTTCCCGAAGGGAGTACCTGCGCTGGAATGCAGACTGCCTGTGGACAGCCTGCACTGAGACACGAGAGTTGCGTTTACAAGGATTTCCGGGTCATAAAAAGCTCAAAAATTCACTGTTTTTGCTGAAATAAAAAGCTATAGGTCAAGTACAAGCTAAGGGATGATCAAGAGGATGAAAAGCTATCACAAAGAGTACAAGAGTCTTTTGTAGATCAGCTCTTCAAATCATGAATCTGCTCAAAAGATGAGCAAGAGTAGCAGCCCCTCTACTTCGCTTTTGATATAGTCAAAAGCTTTTCGATTCGGTACTCTTTGGTTCAGGAAATGAATAGCAAAGATACTACAAACACCAACAAGATACTAGGCTCCCCAGTGGAGTCGCCAGTTTGTTGTGGGGAAAAGTATCCGACTCGGATGACCCTATCCCTACTCTAAGGGTGACAGTCCTTAGCAACAACTGAAAGTAAAGCTTTGATATTTTCCTTTATGAAAGTACAGAGAAGGAAGAAAAGATTGACCAACCGGTGTCTTTCGCTTTTGTCGATCCTATCCTCTCTCTTTGTCTCTTGTTCCCAGCTCCTTGCTCCCTTTGCCGGTCCAGCTACACAAAGATCCTGCACAAACAAGAGAAGGAAAACTACAAGAAACATGTACTCATAACTGATGCATGGATTAGAGTGAATCAGATATACAAGTAAATACAATACATCAATGCAATACAAGTATATAGGAGAACATTCAAAGCTTTATTGATAGAAGTAAAAGGGTTCTGAGAAGGTTACAACCATCAATGGCTCCAATCCAGCAGCACCTCCCCAGCAGCAAGAAATCTCCTCTTCCCCTCTATAAAAGCAATCACCCAATATCTCTAACTGTAAACCAACAGCACTTCCTTACTTTGCACAAAATTCCAGCCTCCTTAGACCTCATAGAAGAGCTCTATATATAGGATAGAAGAAGAAAGGATGAGTCAGCTTGAGACTGACATAAAGCTGCCTTGTGTCCTTTCCCTCTTCAGTTAATCTTCAGTTCTTAAGTCCACTTGGAGATCCTTGCTTACACATGGAGATCAAGTACCTCTTACTCATCACAGGGCGAATCCCTTGAACCAAGTGTCAGTTTGGAAGCTTCCTGGGCAATTGACACCTTGCAGAATGACTGTGCCACTTGGCCAATCTCACCCAGCGCAGGTAGCCTTCATTAGATTTGACTTTCAGCGCAGGTACAAGGAGGAGCAGTTGCATTCCAGCGCAGATGCTCAGTGGAGCAGCTGACATGATCCAAAAATAGCCTGTTTTTGAGTGTTTTCAGGTGGAGAACTGATGGGAAGTGCTGTGGTTTGCTGACCTTGTTCTTCTAGGGGTAAGAACAACATGTTTAGGGACTGAGGATCCCTGTAATTATTGACATTTCATGCTCCATGCTGCGAGGCACAAAAATGTCTATAACAATGGGGTTAGGCCAGCAGGCAGAAAATTATCCTTTAAGTCAATGATCTCTGCTTCTGTTTTGGAAATTTCTTCCAAATGCATTTGTTTAAGCTGTTCTATGTTTGTTTTGTCAAAAACAGTCGGGTTTAGGATTTGTTTGGCTGTTGCAGCTGTTAAAGCCTGCTGATTTTCAGTGATTTGCTATTGGGAGTCGTTCATAGCGTCCATGTCGATGTTAATATTCAAAAACTCATGCTCAAGAGTGAGGAAATTGTTGATCTGGGCGTCATTTTCAAACACTTTCCAATCTTTAACGTTATTTGGGACAACGGGCCTATGTTTTATTTCAGCTGTGAAGTGATGGTTTGGGTCAAAAGGAAGCTTACATGTACTAGCAAAGGTGGCTAGGCTGTGTGCATGAATGTTATGATTTCTTGAAATCTTATCAAGCTTGAATTCAGTGAATGCATTGAGTATATTAGTGGCAGCAATCCTATAGGCCCTCATTCTATTGTCATTGGTTACAAAATTACCTTTCATCTGCTGTATGATTAAATCAGAGTCCCCTAAAATAGACACCTTTGCAGCTCCTAGAGCTTTGAGCAGTTTAAGGCATAAAAGCAGAGCCTCATACTCTGCCATGTTACTTGTGCATTTGAAATTCAGTCTGTAGGCATGGCCTTCTGCATGGTTGTTTATATGTATTGTGAATCCAGACACCTGCCCCTGCTCCTAACTTGTTGACAGAGCCATCAAACTCTAAATACCATGTGATTTCTTGCTTGTGGTTAGTACTAAGAGTTTCAGTCATACTTGCAGCGGGAAGATTTGAAATTTCTGTTTGGGGAGGTTCTTCTAGCATGCTGGTTGCATTAACTGTTGTGACAGTCTCACAAGTATGGGCAACCGACTCTTTGTTGATGTGTGCTTGTTGTTCTAGAGCCAAAGGCTCATCATTAGTTGGATAATTTGTATTATCATTAAACAAAATAAAAGAATCCATATCAGAATGGATTGAGTAAATGGGAAAATTTTCAAGCTTGCTCTCACTACTTACCACATATTTCATGAGTGTTTCTCTGTACAGTCTCTTTGGTTGCCCAAAGACTGAAATGGTGGCATTGGAGAGGTCTAACTGAAGGGATCCTTGGAGCTTTGCTCCCCATGATCTTGATAGGAGCATACCGTACTTTGGTGGGATGTCAGCCACCACCACATCCATGAGGATGGTCTTGTTGGGATATTGGACTAAGGAGACACACAAGTCTTTAATGAGGCGTAAACATTTGACTTGACTTGAGTCAAAGGAAAATAGATCTTTGTAGGGTCTTGTGATATCAAGGTTCAGCTTTTCCATAACTGCCTTGGGCATAAGATTGTGCGATGATCCTGAATCAAACATGGAATTGTGCAAAATTTTGTCATGTATATGTAAACTGACATAAAAGGGCAAGAAAGATCCATATGTTGACTTTCCATTAACTTCTGGACCAAACAACAGTTCAGGGGTATCATCCAAAACATTTACATCATCCTTATTCTCTGGGATTTGAAGTGATCTTTGAATTTGTCGCCTATATACATCATGTTTGGCAAGTTCTGAGAGGGGGATGGATATCTTCAACTTAGCTATTTCTGCCTCTAAATTAAATGGCTTTTCCAATGGAGTCTTGGTGTTGATAATGGTATTTTTTTCTTCTTCTTTTGAATTATCAACGATTTGCTCTTGTTTATCAGTGTTATGGGAATTGATTGCTTGCGGTTTTTCAACTTTAGGAGGGATTTTCGGAATACTGGTCGAATTTTGCTCAGAGGAAGAAGGTGGCAGAGGCTGATCAATAGAAGGCTGTATTTCTGTTATGTCTTCTACAGTCACTTGATGCGGGTTTGGGACAGGTATATCAGCTGGTTCTGTTACAACAGCCTTGCCTTTAGTCTTGTTGGGCTGTTTGCCATCCTTTGGTTTGCTAGGTTCATAAATATCAATGGTCCTAGTTCTCAGCTTATATTGTTTGTGGACCTCATACACAACAGTATCATAATATTGTTTAAAATCAAAAGACTTGCCAGATTTAGTGTGAAACTCATTACAGTTATGTTCATCTTGGTCTTCTTGGGACAGAAAAGTTTGATGCTCACCCTTTAGATCCATCAAATTCATGTGAGTGTCTTCTATGGGTTCACTAGAAGTAGATCCTTCAACATAGTTATCTTGAAAAGGGGGTCTTATGTCATGGTCCTGGCTAGACCTACCAGCATTTGTGTTCTGCGTTTTCCTAAAATTTGGGTTCCTTATGGTATTGGACTGTTGTCCTTCCCATGATGATCTCCTCTCAACATTTTCTACTCTTTCTCCCAACCTTTGTAGGCCACTAATAATAGCATCAAGCTTTTGATCAAAGGCTGAGGGTTCTTCCTTAAAGGTGGTTCTTCTTTCCATTCTAGCTCTATTTCTTTTGGCAATTAGGTTGGCCTCTACGCTAACAACAACATTTTGCATGTCTGCAAGGGTCTGAGGAGCTCTTTCTTTTAAATGGTATGCCATATCGGGGTCGAATCCATCAGGGAATTTATACAAGGCAAGGTCAGGGGGCGGTCTTAAGTTCTATGGTATTGCATTATAGACATTATTGAATCTTGCACAGTACTCCAAAACAGTCTCTTGAGGACCTCTTTTAATTGTATCATATTCAGCTAGTATGTGCAAAGGGTCTTTCTTTTTCTCCCATCTATTGGTAAAGGATTGGTAAAGCTCATCAGGAGTTGTTATAGAATTTGCGGCAAGTGATCTAAACCAAGTTCTTACATCACCCATTAAACTTTGAACAAAAATTCTCGTTCTCATGCTATCATCGTCTATTTCGTAGTTTTCAAAATAGTCTTGCATCTTTTTGGTATGATGAAAGGCTGTGAAAGGACCGGTACTGTCAAAATAGGTGATTTTAGATTGGTAGTCCTGAGGTAAAGCCCCAGGATTAGCAGGCAGTTGCAGGGGTGCATATCTATTAGCCATATTGGCAGGGATAAGTGGAACAATAGGGATAAGTGGAGCAACTGGGACAATAGGGATAGCAGGGGCAACTGGAATAGCAGTAGTGGTAGTTGTAATATGTGCAGTGAATGGAGGTGTGGAAGGAGTGCTATGAGATGTGGATGAAGAACCAGGGGAATCAGGGATTGAACGAAATAAAACTTTGATAGGAGTTGGAACATAGCTAGGGTGAGCTGTTTCAGGACTCAAATCAGCAAAATCTTCCTGTCTTTCTTGCTTCCTAAGGATCTTTGGGATTAAGTTTGGATTATCAAAAGTAGCTGGTGGATCTGGTTCTGGATTTGACCTTGTATATCGTGGATTTTTCTTAGGAGCCAGCTTCCGAATTTGTTTTTTGGTATTTTTCTAGGAATGTTTTTAGAATCGGCAAGGGACTGATCAAATTTTGGAATAGCTGTGTATAGCCTAAAACTAGCATGAAGATTGACTAAAGCAGCTTTTATTTACTACTGTTAATGCAAAGAAAAGAACAGTTTCAAGGGCTTCCTGACTGACATTCAGGCTTCATCTGTAGTTTTAAGGAATATATAACAATTAGAAAAACGATTGTTCTCCAGTAGATTTTGTCCAACCTGTTTCATGAAATTAACTAAGGATGTCCCCAGTGGAGCTTTCCAACTTGACTTATGAAATTATCTGAGGATTGTCCCCAGTTGAGTCGCCATTATGTTATCACTCAGGTTGTCCTTAAGCTCCTGAAAGGATACGGCTGAGGTAACCACAAACCAATCTTTGGACTGCAGGTTCTAGCCCACCTGCAATCAAAGAGGGCTCTCTCTTTATGATTTAGCTTTGTTGATGATGATTTTAGGCTAGCTATTGAGTTCAGGGGTTTTGTTTGTGTTTTGGTGGGAAGATTGATGTTTTCAGGTAAAGAGGCAGGTATAGTGTGAAAGTTTTCGAACCATTGGGCATGGAGTCAAAGAGTGGGACTGTTGGTGCGTTTTCATGGTCAAAAGAGAGAGATATGGGGCAAGGTAGCTGCACATGGAACAATTTTTCAGATTTAAAGGATGGAAAGAATGCTAAGGGACGAGAGGCAATTAAGAATCTCTCAATCAGCTTAACGGAGAGGTGAATGAGCTCTATCTAGGAGCAGTAAAGAATCCCTAGATAAATGTCAGACACAGGTGAATTAGGGTAAATATAAGCCACAGGGAATTCATATTCATGTCCAATTCAGTTCAGATGAAAAACATAAAGAAACAGTAGAAATTGAGCCTAGAGTGCAGTTAAACAAGTTCTAAGCTAACCTTTCTTTCTGCTATTTAGATGGTGAGACGATGAAAACAGAGGTAAGAGGCACTTATTGGGTCATGTTGCCGCACAAGAATTCCACATTCACTTCCTCAGACCATTAGACCAGAGCAGACAGTCATTCCTCCAATCTCTTCAGCAATCTTTGATTAAACAAAACATATCAGGTATACAACGCGAGTCTCTAGTGAAAATTATCAATCGACCAACCCTTAAAACAATACAGAGGGCGGTATATATAGGGAAAACTTTCCAAAATTGTCTTATTACAGCTTGACCTAAACAAGTCTGAAAGAAAATGATTACTTTAACCTAGCCCTATCCAGAAATAAATGCAAGAAAATATTTTTGGGCTACACTGAGGGCAGCCGTATCCAAATTGAGTTAATGTGTTGTCCTCGGTGGCTTGGTGTAGTGTTTCTGCAATAACTATGCATGGGTCTCTGGTCCTTTGCTGTTCGGCGGCATTAAAAGTTTTAACTGTGATTTGAGAGCCTGGATGGGTGTGCACCGCCTGATTTGAATTTGTTGGAGACCATTCAATCTTGTCCTAATTCAGAAGCTGAAGATTTATGTTCGAAAATTTAACTGATACTCTTTGCGGCTTCATCTTTCCTCTGATACTCTTTGACAAATAAATCGGGCCGCTTCTCTAAGCACGATTTTTGCCTTTCGCGCCAAAAACTGATGATGACGTCAGCAGGTGGACCATGTATGGCGGATGACGTGGCAAGATGATGTCAGCAGGGTGACATCAGCATGTACGGTGGATGACATGGCAGGGACACAGTGGTAGTGATGTGGCAAGGGTGACTCGGTAGGAGGCCGAGGTGTGCAGATGACGTGGTAGTGTCCTGGTGAAGTCGTCATGGGAAGGGACAAAAGGCAGTTTCTGGTTTTCCTCGGACCGCTTTCTGTACGGGAGTGGTATCCGTCAGAGCCCTTTCGATGCAATAGAAAACGGACGCGCGTCCTCTTATACGACGGAAAAACCACCAAGCCATCGGGCGCTAAAGTTTAGGCGACGGGATGGCTCCGAAATCGCCGAGAGCCGTTGGATCTAGGAGGGGCGGATCGGAGGGCTGACGGAGCACGGAGCTGGCGGCGGGTTTATACGGGGGATCTGCGTGAATATTCAGATCTTCATAAAATGCCGCGGGGAGGGTTAAACTTTGGTTTTGTGGGTTTTATGGGTTTATACAAGCGGGGAAGAACAAAACTTAATGTTTATTAAAACTTTTAAACATTATCTTTGTGCAAATGATTGCGGAGGGGTAAAGTTACAGGGTTTTGAGGACAGAGAGGTGGGTAAAGGTTCTTGGTCTAACCAGAGGTTTAGACCAATCCCAGTTTCATGACACGGATGGGTTCACAATAGTCCCAGGTGGACTACTATGTCCCAGGACTGAAAAATACATAGCTATAGTGCTATAAGGTGGGATATGTACATAGGGGAGTTATTAACATAGATTTAGTAGGGGAAGGGGAAAACAGATAGGGATTTACATAATAGAGTCAATAGTTAATATGAAGATGATGAGAAAGCGCTAAGGTAAGGAACCTTAGGCTATTTTGGGGGAATAGAACTTTGTAAAAGAAGAATGGAAATCCTTGAGTGAGGCAGATCTTCACCAAGGCCAATGTTATGGAACATGATGAAACTAAGAGGCTCAAGCAGATCTTGACCTCTTCAAGGAAGTTAGTGAGTGATTTGGGGAATAAGAAGAAGGGGGAGTTAGTTATGTCCAGCTTGAGCTCCTCCAGATGAAAAACTGCATCATGATTGTGATCTGAAAAGATATAACACTTTAAAACACAAAATTGATCATGAATCATCATTCTGCAACCTCAAAAAACTACCTACCCAGCCTACTTTCCTAGCATTTTTTCTTCTTTTGGTGGGTGCACTTAGACTTGCAGACCCAACTTTACAATTTTTCTTTTGATTGCCTTCCTATCTAAATCTACACTTATTTCTGCCAAGGGCCCAGATTAAGCAGTTGGGCTCCTTTGATTCTCTACCTATCTACAAATTTTCCAAGATTAAGCTATTTGGATTGATATCATTCTCTATATTCTAAAACAGGAAATTACCTAGGGAGACCAAGGTTAAGCTCTTTGGCCTTCCCTTAATTGAAAGAACTCATCAAAATGAAATAACTCATCAAAATTGGAATACAACAGTGGCACTTAGACTAGCACACTTTTATGACTTCTTCTTTGGCCTCTTTAAGGAAATATGGAACCTTGCAGCATGAAAGATGACATATTTGGCATGTAAAAATGTCAATCATGAAATATGAACACCTGTTGCAATAGGAGGCTAACAGATCGTACTCTTCAGCCGCTGATCCAGATCCCAGGAGGTCTCACTCGGGAGCATCATGATCTATTGAAACTCGATGATTGACTGGGTCTCTGACTACAGGTAGCTAAATTCTCTATTCAACGCATTCCGGATCTCTGCTATCCCTGTGTTTGGCTGATCGTTAGAGTGGTTGATATACCAAGTCAGCATGTGATCCTGCAATGCGCTCACCAATGTAGCCTTCTTAATGTTATCATTTGTGATCCCTTGTGCTTCCCACACTGCTCTTACCACGAACCAGAACTAGTTTGGGTCATCATTCCCTACTCCTCTAAATACGGGTAGCTTGATTGCATTTGCCATGCTGAACTATGGGATTGATGAAGGTGGAGTGGGAGGAGATGGAGGTGAGGGAGGTCAAGCAGGTGGTGGCGTGGGTGGAGGTGGTAACTGCGGAATGCGCTGCTTTATCAACCTAACCGCACTCCTTGGAGAGAACTGAGCGAGCTCTTCCTCACTCTCTTGCGATGGTGAAATTAATGGACTGTTTTCTAATTCCCCACTACCCTCATAGATATTCCCGCTTCGCATTGTTCCAAACATTAATGTATTCGCATAACCCTCTTTTCACATAACAACATCTTAATCCAGGTATTCAAAGATTTAATATACTTACCTTGTGGTCCTTTGAGAAAACATCGTTCTGCTTCACTATAGCTCACGGTTGTGTCTATCGCGAACTCAGTGATGAATCCCCCTATTATTTAGTCGAGCCAGTGGTCCACAGCTTTCGTGATCTTGTATTTTGATGCCTCTAGTCTACGCACTAATTCTGGAGTGTTGGCATTATGATATAGATTTGGCACTGTGACACAGGTGTTGTACTTAATGGCAACTCACACAGATGACAGATTACATTTCAGGATCATAGGATGAAGACAAAGAGGTATACGCAGGTTCCTTATTGTCCAAGTTGCTTGTACACATGGGTTCGTAGAACAAAAGGTGCGTACAACATACACACGCACTTTCACATAAAGAAAGGCTTGTACATGTTGGAAAACTTAGTCTTGGTCCGTGGTATTTGGTCCATGGTATTTTGATCCATGGTATTGGTCCAAGGTATCCTGTCCGAAGTGTTGATCCCAGGTATTTGGTCCAAGGTATTGCTTCTAAGTGGTTTTGGACAATGGTATTGAGTAAGGCCTAAGACTATAAAAGGAGGAGAAGATCATTAGGCAAAGGCACTCATGAATTGAATATCTATGAAGAGCAAGATCTAGAATACAGGTTATTGGGTTATGGTGCATAGCTGGATCTGAATCAAGGATGAACCTGAGTGCTTGATGAAGGATAAGTTCTATTGATGGGTCAAGATCTTAAGGCTTGAAGAGAAGTATCTCTGTGTGGTTTTGATCTTTTATCTAAATAACTGGTGCATGTTGTAATCTGTAAATATGCTGATCTAGGTATAATTGATGTCTAGAATTGTTGTAAAGTTTAAATCATCATTTACAGATCTATACGCAGGTTCACTTTAGCAAAGATGTGTATACATGCTGATTCTGCATATCCAAACAACATATACGCAGGTTCACCTTGGGAAATCAGCGTATGTACGCAGGGTCGACACATTGAAGTAGCATATACCTAATAAAATATGTTTTAGCTACTTCTATTTTCTGTTGCAGTATTCTGGGTTCTAGCTTGGGTTTTGGTTACTGTTACTGTATTATGGTTACAACATTCTGAGAAGTGATTCAGTTTTTGGTTGGTGCAAAGGAGATTGATTGATGTAGATGTTTGATTGATGATGTTGATGGATCCAGTCTGAAAATTTATGAAACATGGTCTCTGGAAGAAAAGAGAAGGTTGTAGACTTCTGTAGGTCAGCAACTACGTACTAGTAAACACATTAGCTAGTACAAGAGCTAGGGGGTTGTAGCTCCCTTCTAGGAGAAGCTGGAGAATGAGAGAAGGTTGTAGCCTTCTGCAGGTTGAAGCCTGCATACTGGTATAAGATTGCACCAGTACAGAAAAATTGTAAAAAGAAGTTTCTTATTAAAAGAAGATAGAGACGATTGCAGCAGGTGGTTTTCACCCACATTGGGTTTCCACCTTATATCTTGTGTTCTTGTGTGTGATTGTCTGCTCTATTTTTACTACACCTGGTTACTGTTTATATGGTTTTGATGCACAGATTAAAGATCAACATATGATGAATTAACTAAATTATAAGTTTGCAGGGTATACGCTAGTTGCCTTAAATACAGTTGCGTATATATGCAAGTTTCATTAACTAAAGTAGCATATATGAATCATATTGTGAAATGAAATATTATTGACTTAATAATATTGGTTCAGCCCCCCTCTCAGTATTATTTCCACAATTGGTATCAGAGCAGGTCCTTCAGAAGAAGCCTGATTGCTTGAAGGAAGATCTATCATCATGAGTAACTACGAAAGAGAGGGATCCATTAGACCACCAATCTTTGATGGGAGCAACTTCCTCTATTGAAAGGTAAGAACCAGAGCCTATCTTCAATCTCTTGGAACAGATGTCTGGGAAATCGTAGAGGGAGGATATACATTTCCATCAGCAATTCCTATAGATACGACAGGTAAAAAGCAATATGAAACCAATGCCAAGGTTGTCAATACATTATTGGGGAGTATGTCACAATCAGAATTTGTCAAAGTTATGCAGCGCAAGACCACCAAAGAAATATGGGACAAGATCGTTCTAAGCTATGAAGGAGACGATCAGGTAAAACACGCAAAACTGCAATCTCTCGGAACTCAATATGAAACTCTCGAAATTTATAATGATGAAAGTATAGCTAATTACTTCTTACGTATAGATGAGATTGTTAATTGCATGAAGACTCAAGAACTTGGGAGAAGAGATAAAAGAAGTTACTTTAGTTGAAAAGGTTTTAAGATCCTTGTCTACTAATTTTGAATCAAAAGTTTCTGCCGTAGAAGAAAAGCAGGATCTTCAGAGTATCACTATAACACAGCTGCACGGAATCTTAATTGCTTTCAAAATGAGAAAAGGAGGTCCATCAGACATGAAAGACGCCGCATTCAAAGCTTCAGGAAGAGAAGAACTGAATGAATCATGACATGTTTTAGAAGAAGAGGAAGAAGCAAACTTTGTCAAGAATCTTCAATGGGGTTCTAGAAGATTCAGAGGTAAACTACCTTTCAAATGTTTTGCTTGTGGAAGAGTTGGTCACTATGATGCCAAATTTCCTCATAAAGATAAGCTTGATAAAGGTAAGGAATCAGCAAAATGTAATAGGAAACAAAGTGTAAGTAAGAAGAGCTACTATACGCATCAAGATAGCGATGGTTTATCAAATAGTGATGAAGATAATAATGACTATAGACTTCTGGTGGATTTTGAAGATGATGATTTCTTGGATGCTTTAGATGAAGATAATCTTTATGAAGAAATATCTAAACTCAAAATCTATTTAGAAGAAAAGAATATGATTATAGATACTTTGACATTCCAACTTGCTGAAAGAGAAAAACACAATGAAAAACTAGAATGTGAAATTGTGGTCTAAGGAAAGATATTGAGAAAACAAAAGCTCTCAATCTCAGATTTGCTAAAGGATCATAAACTTTAGATGAAATTATCAAAGTGCAATGTTCTCCTCTAATAAATATAGGTCTTGGATATACTGAAGAAGCATCTCAAGCACAGAAGGTGTCAACCTCCACTAAAAGCTATCTTGATGCAACAAAGAACAGTGAACGATTTGACAATCGTTAGCAAAGGCATAAAGCAGTTCACCAAGTAAATCGGGCTCAATCTACTTCAAGGATGAACATAAGTTACAACCAACCTCTGGTAAATCATACTCAATTTGCTTCAAGAATGAATGTCAATGGAAACTACAATCACCAGGTCAGTAGATTCGATAATCACAGAAACTTCTTTAATGGCCAATTTTTTTCATGTCATAACTTTGGACACAAAGCTGCTGAATTTGTTGCCTACAAAACCATCATGACTAGAGAAGCAAAACCTCAAAGGAATGTGACAGGGATCATGAAAAGGACCTACAATAACTTTTCTCTTCTTGAAAATGAAATAGAATGCTCTATCTGTAACAACTTCGGTCAGGAAGATTATGAATGTAGGAGTCAATTTTGGGAAACATATCAGAAGGAACAAACTTCATTGAGTCCCAAAATATGGAGAAAGAAAGAACCACAAACAGAAAGATGTGGTATAGCCTTGTATGCAGAAGGACAAGAGAATCAGTGGTACATCGACAGTGGATGCTCGAAACACATGACAGGTGATAAAGATAAAATTCAGTCATACAATGCCTTAGAAAAAGAAAAGAAGGTCTCATTTGGAAATGACACTCCTGCTGTCATAAAAGGTAAAGGTTTTGTTCTCTTAAAAGAAAAGGTTAAATTTGGGAATGTTATGTATGTTGATGGTCTAAAGCATAACCTGTTGAGTGTCAGTCAAATGTGTGATCAAGGAAATGATGTAGTATTTCAATCAAATGGATGCGTTGTTCGTGAGCTTGATATAGGAGAAACCGTGATCAAAGGCATAAGAACTCCAAACAACTTAGACATACTCAAGGGAGGACAACAATAGTGTTATCTAAGCAAAAATGATGAACACTGGCTATGGCACAGAAGATTGGGGCATCTAAGCTTCCCACAAATAAGGAAAGCATGCAAATTCCGAGTTGTTCATGATCTTCTTGATATCAGAATTCCAGAAAATACAATATGAAAGTCACATCAATTTGGTAAGCAAACTAGAGCAAATTTCCCAGAGAAGGAAGGATCAGCTAGTACGCCTCTTGAACTTGTTCATACTGATTTATGTGGTCCATCAAGGAAAAAGTCACCTCGTGGAGAAGAATACTTTATATTTTTCATTGACGATTTTTCCAGAATGTGTTGGATAGGGCTCCTGAAACATAAAGATGAATCATTTGAAAAGTTCAAAGCCTTCAAAGCTTTGGTTGAAAATGAATCAGATCGCAAAATCAAATGTCTCAGAACTGATCGAGGAGGGGAATTTACCTCAGATCAGTTCTTCGACTTTTGTGAAGAACATGGAATAAAAAGATAATTCTCCACCTCAAGGACTCCTCAGCAAAATGGAGTGGTAGAAAGGATGAACAGAACTGTTCAACAAATGGCTTGTGGCATGCTAGATGAGTCTGGAACTCCTGCAACCTTCTGGGGTGAAGCTGCATTTGTTGTCGTCACTATCATCAACAAAGAAAACATTCGGGTAAACAACACTCAAAATCCACATGAACTTTGATATGGTAAGACTCCTACTATAAAATACTTCAAAGTTTTTGGAAGAAAATGTTACATCAAAAGGATGGATGAAAAACTTGGCAAGTTTGAACCTAGAGCAAATGAAGGCATTCTCATTGGTTACTCTTCCCGAAGTAAAGGATATAAGTGTTATAATAAAAGACTTGGGAAAATTATTGAAAGTATTGATGTTGTGGTTGGTGAAGTAGGAAAAAATCCAAATCAGGTAAAAACCGAAGATTGTGGAGAAGATGATGATTATCCTTCCACATCAAATCAGACTAATTTTGAAGAAGAAGAAACCAATGAAGCACTAGAAGAACAGATAACGGCAGAAGAAAAAGACACCATCCAGATATGTTTAGAAAAATCATCCAGAGACTCAGATTTTGGGACAAAAAGAGGTAGGTGTGCAGACAAGAAGACCTATTACAGAAGCTTGAAGCTATCTAGCATTGCTTCCTCCATTGAACCTCAAAATGTAAATGAAGCATGCAAAGATGAATGTTGGGTCAAGGCCATGAATGAAGAACTTGAGCAAATTGAAAAGAATAATACTTGGGAATTAGTTCCTAGACCCCATGATAAGAATATCATAGGAACCAAATGGATATTCAAAAACAAGCTGAATGAAAATGGTGAAGTTATCAGAAACAAGGCCAGACTTGTTTGTAAAGGATATGCTCAACAAGAAGGTATAGATTTTGAAGAAACCTTTGCACCTGTTGCCAGATTTGAAGCCATAAGAATGTTCCTTGCTCTTTCTAGCTTTCAGAAATTCAAAGTATACCAAATGGATGTAAAATCTACCTTTCTTAATGGAGACTTAGAATAAGAAGTATATATTGAGCAACCTAACGGATTCATCCTTGGAAATGATCCAAACTTCTATGTAGACTCAAAAAATCTCTCTATGGTCTAAAACAAGCTCCAAGAGCTTGGTATTACCGTCTTGACAAATACCTCCATCAAAAAGGGTTTTCAAAAGGATCAGTTGATAGCAATCTATATACAGAGATTGATAATGATAAATTGCTAATACTTGTAGTATATGTTGATGATATCATTTTTGGTAGCAATGAAGCCATGAGTCAAAACTCTGCCTTAGTGATGCAGCAAGAATTTGAAATGTCCTTGCTTGGTGAGCTCACATATTTTCTTGGCCTACAAGTTCAAAAAAATAAAGATGGTATTTTTCTATCACCAAGTATCTCAAGCAGATCTTGAAAAAATACGGCATGGAAGAATCCAAACCAGTATGTACCGCCATGGTAACAGGATGCAGTCTCAGCTCAAATGATGAATCAGCAACAATACATCAACCAACCTACAAATCCATGATTGGTAGTTTGCTTTATCTAATAGGTACCTGACCAGACATCATGCATGCAGTAGGAATAGTTGGAAGATTCCAAGCAAATCCAAAGGAATCACACCTTCAGGTAGTCCAAAGGATCTTAAAATATCTTCAAGGAACTCAAAATTTTGGTTTATGGTATCCTACGGATATAGATCTTACACTTCATGCATATACAGATGCAGATTGGGCAGGAAGCGTGGATGACAGAAAAAACACTAGTGGTGGTGCATTCTATATGGGTTCCAGATTAGTGTCTTGGTTCAGCAAGAAACAAAGTTCAATTGCATTATCTACAGCTGAAGCAGAATATGTGGCTGCTGCATCTTGCTGCACACAACTCCTTTGGATGATGCAAACATTGCAATACATTCAGATCACATGTACTCCACCCATCTCCATTCTATGTGATAATACAAGTGCAATCAGTATTTCAAAGAATCTAGTCATGCATTCCAAGACCAAGCACATACCCATCAAATATCACTTTCTACGTGAACAAGTGCTTGAACAAAAGGTCAAATTGGAGTATGTTCCCTCCAAAGAATAGGTTGTTGATATATTCACCAAACCACTACCCAGAGAGATATTTGAATATCTCAGACAGAAGCTGGGAGTAGTTGATGCATCATCTTGCTATTAAAATTTATCTATTTCAGAGAAAAGTGGTTGTACGCGAGTCTCATGAAGCGTATCCACGTACATACGCAGGTTGCTATGGATAAAATTGCATATATGTTGGTTTGAAGAAAAACAGTGTATGAAAGGAGTCTGATATGGGTCTGACAGAGATCATCTGGCACAGGTTCAAGGGGATATCATGATTGCTGGTCTGGATGGTGATTGACAGATGTTGTTGATGATAGTTGTTGATAATTATCTTGTTTTAGATATTTGGTCTCTATTTCATGTATATGTTTTATTGTCAAGGTCTATCTTGTTTCCCTACTGTGCATGGGATGGATGATGTAATGTTCTTGTTTTGACATGTATAACTATTTTGGTGGATGAGTCAAAATTGATATATCCCCACTCGGTTGGGAGATGGATGTATGTATGAGTCATTGGTGATAGGAAGTTCATTTATGATGTATGTATAAAGCCGTGTTTTTGCAGACCTTGCTTATACTAAGGAGGAGCATGGACAACATGCTTCAACATATCAGAGAATTTAGCATGTACTCAGGGGGAGCATAACCCTTTTCCCTTGATGACAAAGGGAGAGAGTGACTTGGGGTTTCCATCAAGTCCAAAGGGGGAGATTATTGGCATTATGATACAGATTTTGCACTATGACACAGGTGTTGTACTTAATGGCAACTCACACAGATGACAGATTACAGTTTAGGATCATAGAATGAAGAAAGAGAGGTATACGCAGGTTCCCTATTGTCCAAGTCACATGTACATGCGGGTTCGTAGAACAAAAGGCGCGTACAACATACACACACACTTTCACGAAAAGAAAGGCACGCACATGTTGGAAAACTTAGTTTTGGCCCGTGGTATTTGGTCCACGGTATTTTGATCCATGGTATTGGTCCAAGGTATCCTGTCCGAAGTGTTGACACCAGGTATTTGGTCCAAGGTATTGCTTCTAAATGGTTTTGGACCATGGTATTGAGTAAGGCCTAAGACTATAAAAGGAGAAGAAGATCGTTAGACAAAGGCACTCATGAATTGAAGATCCAATGAAGAGCAAGATCTAGAATACAGGTTATTGGGTTATGGTGCACAGCTGGATCTAAATCAAGGATGACCTGAGCGCTTGATGAAGGATAAGTTCTATTAATGGGTCAAGATCTTAATGCTTGAAGAGAAGTATCTGTGTGTGGTTTTGATCTTTTATATGAATAACTGGTGCATGTTGTAATCTGTAAATATGATGATCTGGGTATAAATGATGTCTGGAATTGTTGTAAAGTTTAAATCATCATTTAAAGATCTGTACGCAGGTTCTCTTTAACAAAGGCGTGTATACATGTTGGTTCTGCATATCCAAACAGCATATACGAAGGTTCACCTTAGGAAATCAGCATATGTACACAGGGTCAACACATTGAAGCAGCGTATACCTAATAAAATATGTTTTAGCTACTTCTGTTTGTTGTTGCAGTATTCTGGGCTCTAGCTTGGGTTCTGGTTACTGTTACTATATTCTGGTTACAGCGTTTTGAGAAGTGATTCGGTTTTTGGTTGGTGCAAAGGAGATTGATTGATGCAGATGTTTGATTGATGATGTTGATGGATCCAGTTTGAAAATTTATGAAACGTGGTCTCTGGAAGAAAAGAGAAGGTTGTAGCCTTCTGTAGGTCAGCACCTACGTACTAGTAAACACATCAGCTAGTACAAGAGCTAGGGGGTTGTAGCTCCATTCCAGGAGAAGCTGGAGAATGAGAGAAGGTTGTAGCCTTCTGCAGGTTGAAGCCTGCATACTGGTATAAGACTGCACTAGTACAGAAAAATTGTAAAAAGTAGTTTCTTATTAAAAGAAGATAGAGACGGTTTTAGCAGGTGGTTTTCACCCACATTGGGTTTCCACCTTATATTTTGTGTTCTTGTGTGTGATTGTCTGCTCTATTTTTACTGCACCTGGTTACTATTTATATGATTCCGATGCACAAATTAAAGATCAACATATGATGAATTAACTAAATTATAAGTTTGCAGGGTATACGCTAGTTGCCTTAAATACAGTTGCCTATATACGCAAGTTTCATTAACTGAAGTAGCATATATGAATCAAATTGTGAAATGAAATATTATTGACTTAATAATATTGATTCACCCCCCCTCTCAGTATTATTTCCAACGCAGATTCCACGCTATGTGTTGGTCAAGCTTATACCTTCCCTGGCTGTCGGCTAATCTCGCAATCCACTCATATAGCTCAGAAGGAAGGATGCGAAGAAAATCTCGTGGATTTCCGTATATACGTATTGAGCTAGCCACCTTTTCTCAGATACTTGCGGAGTTTTGGTTTCCTGTATCACGACCTCATGAATCCTTTTGTCCAACCACTCTTCAATTTCCTTCTTCATTGGGTTCCAGTGTTCTGACATTAGACATCCTTTAGGTATATCCTGGTTCGGGCAATGGAACCATTTATTGGCTATGTGGGGCCTGACCCAGGTTTAGCAGTGAGTTTAGTCAAGTAAATCCCTATACTACCGACCCTTTCGGCAATAGTCCGCGGAGCGCAGACTGAGGTCTCACCCAAGGTAGTTTGGGTGGGTGCTGGAACCAGGTTTCTGCACCCTAGGGATGTCTTGATGTGGGAGATCCATGCCTGATCCAACCTTCGCACTTACTAGATTACGCATACTCAAAAGCTTCCGGCGTTCTGTGGAACTGCCTTCACGCAGTTTCAGTTTTAGTGTGATGAATGTTAATCACTCGATTCTTCCTTAATTAGGGTTTGTTCGTTAATTACTAAGAATATTCTCAATCATAAGCATACATATAAGTGCGCGTAGATAAATAAACAGGTATCATCAACACATAACATTCAATTACAGATCTATGAACCAAATGCATAATATATCAAACCAACTGATCTTTATTAATAATGCTTTCAAAGCTTGATCCAGTATAGACTTGACGCCTTCTTGCGCACTTAGCTGCAGGGGTCCGCGCACTCAGCTGCAGACTCTACTAGGCCTCTACGCACTCAGCTGTAGAGCTTGTACCCTATACTACGACCCAATACACTTCAGATTCACCTCTATAGTCTAACCATCCCTTCGCATCTATCTATTACTTCTCTATCACCAAAACTTGAGACTCTACACTTAGAGCCTCACTCTATTTACATAATCCATGGTCCGCGAACCATGGCTACACACTTTCATTAACTTACATTATTTTAGGGCAGACAACCCTAGACTCTCACATTTTGTGCCTGCATTTTGTGGTGTCTTTACATTATGTTGACCAAAGCTCGGGCTTTAAGCCCCAAAAACTTGCTATGGGGGGATCCGCTCCCCAACACACCATAACCCAGCGTGTAGAATATTTTGTGTTGTTGCTTTTCTTCCATAATGACTTCCCGCGACTCTATCATGAGCCTGAGTGAGAATGTTGTTTCATTCAAACTCTGGCACATAACGTCGCAATATTTCATTTGATCCCATTTTGTACAAGTGCCCTACAATGACAGGAAATTCTACTATGCGCAACACGAGTTCCTTCTTCTGTTGGCTTGTATATCCTTCCTAAGACGTACCTGTTGTGAGGAAGTGTATAATATCTTCAAAGTGATTGTCCACGATGTGCACTGCAATGAGCTATGTGTCAGGTAGCCCCTCCTTCAAATTAGTAGGTTCCTCTCCCTTTTCGATGCGCGAAAGATGATCTGGTCCAGCATTCAAGAATCCTGGTTTCACAATAACTTCAAAATCATACTCCTTGAACAACAACAGGAACCTACATATCTTCCCCCCCCAACATAGGCTTGTTGACCAGGTATTTAAATGCATAATGGTCCGTATACATATTAAAGTGCCTGCCCAACAAATAGTGCCTAAACTTCTGGAGCGCGTACACCATAGCTAAGCCTTTGCGCTCTATTGTCGAATAATTTTTCTCCGCTTTAGACAACTTCCTACTTGCAAACACTATAGGATGATCCAAGTCCCCTTCACCGCCTTGTATCAGTACTTCTCCTAGCACAATACATGACGCATTCACATGCACATGAAATTCCTTCTTCCAATCTGGGAAGACTAGGATCAGTGCGGTGACCATCTTATCCTTCTGCACATCCAAGCTCTTCTGGAATTCTTCATTCCAACAGAATGTAACATCCTTTTTAAACAATATTCCATCGGCTTGGTAATCTGTGCATAGCTCTTGATGAATTTACTATAGTATCCCGTATGCCCCAGTGTTGCGTGCAACTGTTTTACACTCCTTGGCCTCTCCTAATATATTATCACCGCGATCTTAGCTAGGTCTACCATCAAGCCTTGTATGCATACCACATGGTCCAGCAAGATCCCAAAAGGGACACAAAATAAACATTTCTTCAGATTGAGTGCAATCTAGTACCTCCGACATGTATCTAGCATAAAGCGTAGACTTGCCACGTGATGCTTCACCAGTCCAAACACTGTCTAATCATCTAAGTATACTTCCAGAAATTTATGAATAAAATCCTTGAACGCCACGATGAATACGCATGAAAATATCACCAACGCATTCTTCAGCCCAAAAGGCATCACTGTATACTGGAAGCATCCCCATTCAGTCGCGAAGGTTGTCTTACTTCTATCCTCTAGCGTGATCTTGATTTGATGGTACCCAGAGAACCCATCAGTGAAAAAATACACTTCTTGGCCACCAAAATTATCCAAGGCCTCATCGGTGAATAGGGTTGGGAAGGGATCATGCATGCAAGCATCATTCAACTTCCTCAGATCTATGCATATCCTTATTTCTTCCTTCTATTTCTTTTCCTGAACCACTATTGGGCTTACCCAATCAGATTCTTCCATCGATTCAATAATACTTGCCACGAGCATCTTATCTAACTCAACGCGGACCCTTTCCTTATACTTCGGATTGAGGTGGTAAGGTCTTTGTTTCACAGGTTTCACATCTGGTTTTAGGGTGATCTTCATGACACCCAAGTCTCTTATTATTCCTTTCATATCAGCAAACTTCGTGGCGAACAAGTCCTAATATTCGCGAAATAGTTCGGTGACCTTGTCTACTATCACATTGTACCAATATTCCCCACTCTTTGCAAAGATCAGCTCAGCCTTCGTGCTAATGTTCACCTATCTAGTTCTGAGTGGTTCTATGATGTCGAGGTTCTCTAGTTGTGGTTCTTCAACTTCACGTTGACCTTCAGTCTCCGAGATATTAATATTTCTTAGGTCTTCGTCTTCTTCTTCCATTGTTACATTGTAACACTCCAGCGTGTGGCTCAGCTGGGGAGTCCAATCAGGTTGAATTAGGTCTAGAGGATCCTGCGGTATCCTAAAGATGGTTATCTTCACCTCTTGCAATGCTTCAGCGATAGATTCAAATCCATCCTCAAAACTGAACGTCATTAGAAATGCTTGGCGCAAAACATCACATTCCTTGGTGCCATGACGGAGTTCTGTCTCCAAGTACCAATTCATTAGTATAACATCCAAGGTATGACAAAATATATGGACCCACTCAGGCTAAGGCTTCTCTCCATATACTTCAGTCCATTTGGCCAAATGATCACGTAGATCATTCCTCCTGTCATACTTTTCTATTAGCCATACCTTCGAGTGGCCAAAGCGTATCCTCATCATCCTTCTATATTCATGCTAGTCCTCAAAATTGTCCTTGTGTATACTCCACCATCTTGAAAGTGTAGCGCGTAGCACCCAATATAATGCCTAGAAGTGATGCTTCTCGGGCACTTCCCTTTCAAATGCATCCAAAAAGTGATCAATGTCAGTTAACCTATCATAGTGAGGAAAATTACTTACCTCTGATGATACGTAGCACAATGACTTGGTCATCATATTACAACGCATCGTAGATACTTCATGCAGCCAGTTCTTCCGATGCTCCAGTTCTTCATCTGAATCTAATGTGCAGGAACTCTCGTGGTCCCATGCAATACATCCATATGCTATAGGATTCACCCAATCCTGATCTCGCACCGTTATCTTGTAAATCTGGTCCAAATCATCATCACTTTCATAATCGTGGACTGGTTCTATATAACGCGGTCCTTCTGCAGGATCCAGTGGAACCACTATGTGAAGCGATTTCTTCTCAAATATCATCTTTTGCTTCTTTAGGTTAATTACCTCATTCATGTCAGTGGCCCAACCAATCCCAAGGATCCTGGGGTAGGGATTGCTATCATCTACAATCTATATTACTTAAAAAGCCGAGAGTGCGCTCGTGCCTTCGATGTCAACTGTTACCCCTTGCAACCTCCCTATTGGGATGATTTTATGTTGATTCACCACCGTTAACTGTATCGGAAACCATTGTAGCATAGGTCTCCCCATTCTTTCCCATGTTTGTTTCGGCAAAACATTCACGTCAGACCCCAGGTCCAAGATAACTTGGTGCATTTCGTATTCTCCTATCTGCGCGATGAGTCTCATCTCACATCTAGTGCTTGCCTTATGCTTACTGAGCTTTTTGACTACACGTGGTTTTCCAGTAGCATTGTCCTTGCCAGCACATCGATTGATCAGTTCGTGCAGTCCCTTCACAACCTTACTATCATGGAGCAGTTTCATGCAGGTCTCCAAGAACGTGGTAATCATGGATGGGTCCATTTCTTCAACTGGTTTCTCCTAACTTTCTGAGGTAGAGGCCTCAACAAAAATTTTCTTCACTTCCATAAATTTTTCTTTTGTGCGTTCCAGATCAAACCCAGTCTCCTTTTCTGGTGCTTTGTGGACCCACTCACCCTCTACAGGCTACTTCCGCTTATCCTCACTAGTCTTCATTCCACTTCGCATCATAATGATTACCTTAGGGTCTTCCTCGCAAGGCTCAACCCTCATCATCTGTAGGTTCCCCCTTTTCGTGAATCTTAGCCAATAATGTAAGGCAATCCTTAGTCGCATGGTCAAACTAAGTACAATAGCGGCATGAAAATCATGTTATATTCGTGCAGTCTCTCGCGTAGTGTCCTAGTCCTCCACAATTGTAACAAATAAGCTGCCCTCGATTTCTATGAGGTCCTCCTCTACCTCAGGCCTCAGTCGCGCCCCTGATACTCACCTCGCACTCCTCCATTGCCTTGGTCCGGAGGTCGCGTTTCTACCTGTACCCTGTATGTAGGTGTCCTATCCATCATTAATTCGTAACTACAACAATTACACTTGTCATGACCCAATGATTGACTGAAATTGCAGAAGAGTTGTTGTAGGGTCTGTACGAATTTCTGCACCAAATGGAAATTGTTGGTCACATGTTTCCCAGCTACATGGTAGATAGCACACCATAGCACGGGCACTGTACTTGGACCTACTGTAATCTTTGGCCTTAAAGGCATTAGTCCCCCTACTGCAACATAATTAAAAAATACTAGACAATGATCCTTGTCATGCCCCTCACCTTTGCATTTCTGGCACCAAACTTCTTCGCACGCCTCTGGTTGAGTTGTTTTGTCTTTCTTCAGGCTTTGCATTTCAAGGAAAAGGCTCTGCAACTACGCGTGAATCTACTGAACCCCCATATTAGCATCCTTCATTGGTGTCTCATACAATCTCATCGAAATTTCTAGAGCCTACGCCTGGGTCGCAACCTTCTATTGTGATAACGCAACCCTTAGGTGAGGCAGGAGCGAGGCCACAAACCATTCGTGTTACTGCCCATCAGTCAGCTTCATGTTGGCTCCATGGATCATACACTTCAATCTTTGATCCAAATCCCAGGGAGTCTCTCTAGGCTTCATCATGATCTCCTTGAATCCCACAATGGATTGCGCTTGAGACTTAGGTCTAATGAATTCCCTATTCAGCGTAGTTTGGATATCTGCCAAAGCGGCCATCGGATTATCAGTACTATACTTAATGTACCACATTAGTTCGTGGTCCTGCAAATCACTAACCAATGTCGCTTTCTTCATTTGATCTTCTGTGATACTCTGAGCTTCCCATATAGCCTTTGCAAAGAACCAAAACTAGTCCGGATCTTCATTTCCTATTCCCTTGAAAACAGGTAGCTTTACGGAGTTCACCATGTTGAATAGTGGTGGAGCTGGCGGCAATGTGGGTGATGGGGTAAGCGGTGGAGGTGAGGATGGAGGTGGTGTGGATGGATGAGATGAGGATGGAGGAGGTGTATTTATTCGTGGGAACCCTTGTCTTATCAACTAAATAATGCTCAACGGAGAAGCTAGTGCTTCTCCTTCGTCGTCACTCAGAGGAGGTCCAATCAACAAGCTATATTCAGGACCTTTTCTTCCTCCATCTGTTGGGGGGAAAAGTATCTAATGAAGAATGCCTCTATCCCTACTCTGAAGGTGATAGTACTCCAGCAACAACTGAATGCAAAGCTATTCAAAGTTTCTTCTTTATGAGATGAGAGAGGGAAGAAAAGGATGATCTACTAACCGTTATCTTGCGCTTATAGTCGATCCAGTCTTCACTCCTTGCTGCTTACTCCTAGCTCCTTGCCCCTTCACCGGCCCAGCTACACACAGATCCTGTAAAAGCACAAGAAAAGGAAACTACAAGAAGCATACATCCATAATCGATTATAGGATTAGCATAAATCAAATGTACAAACATCTATTCATCATAAAGACACATGCACATAGAAGAATCTCGAATACTTTATTGATAATAGAAGTAAAGTTCTGAGAGAGTTACAACCACAATGGGCCCAATCCAGCAACACCTCCCAGCTAAAAGAAATCTCCTCTTCACCTCCTTCAAGCAAACACCCAATAGCTCTAATCACAAACCAACAGCATTTCCTTACTTGCACAAAATTCCAGCCTCCATAGACCTCATGAGAGAGCTCTATATATAGATTTTTGGAGAAAGGATGAGTCATCTTGAGACTGGCCTGAAGCTGACTTGTGTCCTCTCCCACTTTAGTTAATCTTCAGTTCTTGAGTCCACTTGGAGAATCTTGCTTCCACTTGGAGATCAAGACCCTCTTACTCATCATAGGGCGAATTCCTTGAACCAAGTGTCAGTTTGGAAGCTTCCTGGGCAGTTGACACCTTGCAGAATGACTGTGCCACTTGGCCAATCTCGCCCAGCGCAGGTAGCCTTCATTGGTTTTGACCTTTAGCGCAGGTACAAGGAGGAGCAGTTGACATTCAGCGCAGATGCTCAGTGGAGCAGCTGACATGATCCAGAAATAGCCTGTTTTTGAGTGGAGAACTGATTTTCAGTGCTGTGGTTTGCAGACCTTGTTCCTCTAAGGGTAAGAACAACATGTTTAGGGACTTTGGATCCCTCAGATTATTGACATTTCATGCTCCATGCTGTTAGGCACAAAAATGTCTATAACAGTTGCCCCCTAAAGTATGAGGTCGTTTATCGGGTGAAATGCTTTATTAGGAGGATCCGAAGTTCATTCAATCAGCTGAGAGGTGCCCTGCAATAAAATACAATACAATACATTATTTTTCATTCTGCTTTCATGATCTAGCTGAGGCGGGCATTCCCATGCTCAGCTTTATAAATTCATTTTGGTACATATAACAGACGATCGTCTGATGATAGACTGATAATTCTCTGCTAAAATTATCCTCCTTTGAGTAGGATGATCATCTGTTGCAACAATGTACATATCAAATGTCTTTATATCCTGAATATATATCGCAGCCCGGATGGATGAAACTAGATCCGGGGTCTTCAATCTCGTTCAATCTTCACTCTAAGTACAATTCGATCCATGTGAGAATTACGCTGAAGTCGAACATGGAAAGACATCGCTTGATTACCGATCAATAATGTAAACCGTTAACAAGCGCGAGAGGAATCACCAATAATGACAATGACCCTCAAGGTACTACAGTACAATTCACGTGGTGTGAATAAAGGACTTGGCATCGAACACCACGTAAAATCTTCTGGTCGAAGGTCATTGATGTATACCTGTCGCCGGAAGTGAGAAACTTGCCATTGAGGCATGCAAGCTTCAAAGTACTGGGGGGGGTGTTCCTAGATCAACTTCTTGGATAATGAGCTGAAGTCGACAAGAAGCGATCCGTCAAAGGAGGGCCTTAATGAATCCCACATCAGTGACACGGAACGGAGCTAATGACTTTAGTGGAGGTGAAAACAAACTGTGAGATATGATTCAGGGTGGCGATCATGGGTGGATGAAGGATAATGTATGGCAGTGGATGGGACACGGTTGACTCTTTCTGAACACATCTCTTGAACATATAACGACACTAATGTGATGGATCGGTAGCATTACCCCAAATACGGATGGTTTGGCGAGGACCATGGTGATGAGACCGGTGAATGAAACAACCCAACCCGATGTGGTACGGAGGACAAAGTGTCATGTTCAAGAGCGACTTGCTACCATCAAAGCTTCGAGTTTCTCCCAATTTTTCCCCAGTCATTTCTGACCAGTACCTCTTTATTTTTGTCAAGCTTGAGGAGGATAACATATGCTTGTTCTATAACCTGCCCTTCGGGCAAGCCCATCGCTATGTTTTAACGAGCCTAGCGATAGGGAAACTCGTTCTCATCTAAAGACAAGTTTGTCGCTATTTAATCATTTTAACGAGTATAGCGACAAAGACAACTCGGTCCTTTTCATTTTTAGAGAGTCTGAAAAGGTACAGAAAGTTAACTCCAAAATTCCTTTTTCGTCATCTAATCCCATAAGTCCGAAAAAGTATAAAACAATACAAAAGGGATGAATTTTCGATAACTTTAACGAGCCGAATAAAACAAGCGCTCGACCTTTTTGTGCAATAATCCCTCAGGTCCAAAAAGATTAAAATCTAGAGGAGGGATAGCTCTTCCGGTCCTTTTAACGAGCTGGAAGGCCAAAACTCGGCAAACTTTTCATATTTTACGAGTCAGATGAAAAGAGCTCAAAGAAGACTCGTCTTTTGAGGAACGAGTGATAAACAGGGATAACAGCAGATTCTAGGTACAAGTTGGAATTTTCCAATCACGGCAGTGTCACAAGGATGGCTAAGTGAAATCACTCTTCGCAGCTGTTCCTCAAAATGGGTAAACAATCATATGGAGGTGAACGATAGGCCAAATGAAATGGAGGTGGCGGGTGCAAACACGACCAAGGCTTTTATGGCTAATAAATTTACGATCACAATGGTTATTTACCAGAAATAGGTTCATTTTTTATTTAAAAATGAGCTTAAACTCTGGAGGAAACATTGCTCACTGCTTATATTTATTTTTTAACGAGCATGAAGACTGCGTAAAAACTGCTCGGATCTTGCATTTATTTTTTAACGAGCATGAACTTTATGCTAAAACTGCTCGATTTGTGGTCAAATTTTTGATTTTTTACCATTACTAGCTTTTCTCTTTTCAAATGTAGTACTGTATTTTCAATTGCTGCAACAAACTATGTTAGAAATGGATAAAATTTGCATGAAAATGAGATTATAACCCTAATATTTTACTTTAAACTGTGTAAAAAGCCATTAAAAGGAGTTTTTACCTCTCATTTACCATTTCATTTGCATTTGGTTTGTTGGAGCTCTGGAGGTGCTTCTTCCCCCTTGATTTTCACCAGCTGATTCCGGGAGATTCTGCGGACGATTTTTGGTGCCGTCTGGACCAGGTAGGAGCTAAACCCTAGCTCTTTCTTTTCATGGTTTCCTTTTCCTGTTTCTAGCCTGTTTTCCGGTCTTTTTGAGCCCCTGGGGTTTTGCCAGGGCGCCCTAGGATCAGTGCAGGTTTCCCTTTCGAAACCTGCGCTAAAGGTCAAGCTGCCTTAAGGCAGTCTGACCCTCAGCACAAGTGGGAGACTTCCTGCCTGCGCTGGGCTCAAAAGGACTGAGTTTTGAGGTTATTTTTGATGATTTTTCGCCAGTTTTTCACCAAAACAGGAACTCATTCTCTCTCTTGTTTGTTTTGCAGGGTGACTTGAGCAAAATGTCCCTTACATGGTGAGAACGAGAACATGAAGAGGAGGACATGATTGCCCTCCATGACCCGGTCACGGTGAACGCGCTGCGAAACTGTGGCCTGCTGAAGTTCTTCCGGATCTCTAGTATGAGAGCACAGATTTCTTTACTGCAGTATATGCTTGATGCTTGGGATCCTCTTAACCAAGTGTTCCAGATTAGGGGGAAGACCATCCCCTTGACCATAGAGGACATGTACTTCTTGACTGGGTTGTCAAGACGTGGTGCCTCTGTTTCCTTATCAGGTACGGCCCGAGGGACTGATTCCACCAGAGATTATGTCTGCCAGTATTGCAGGGAAGGTTCTCAGCCGAGCAGAGACGGCAAGATTGTTATCCGTGAGATTACTGATCGGGCTCTCAGGTCCATTCTATTTACTATTGGTAGGATGGCCGGTAGCGCAACTTTACATGTTGCCAACAGGTCTTATATGCAGCACGCCTTGGAGTGTCTCCAACCGAAAGTATTCAACTGGTGTGATGCAGTACTTGTTCAGATGAAAAGTCAATTGACCAAGATAAAGGACGGGAAGCTGAAGAACTTTGGATTTGGTTCTATTCTGACTGCCTTTGCCTTGGAGAAAATCCCACTGATGCAGCCTCAGTACATCATACTTGACTTGCCTTCTCCGACCGAGCCACGCATGCAGAGGTGGGTTGACCACATGTCTAGGCATGCAGGTCAACCTTAGATTACTTTCACTGAGGCCTTCTTTAGGTGGTTCGAGCACCAGGAGATGGCGTTTTCTGAGTATCCATATGTGGGTATGGATTTCCGAGGTGATCCGGATTTGGCTCTACCGGATGGCGAGCAGTGGGGTGCTATTGGTAAACTCTTTGACCACATTACTGTTTATTGTTCTTGTTCATAACGTTGCTGTGCTTTATTCTATCAAGACTTTTAATTGTACTCTTGGGTGCATGCAGACATTGGTCCTGTTCGTCCAGCAGTTCGTCCGAGATCGCCAGCTGCTGCCCCAGCAGGGGAGCCTGCTAGGAGAGTTGTTATCCGCGATCTTGACGACACTGAGACCCTTACAGCTGTGCAGGAGCAGGTTGAGAGCCTTACTCGTGGCCTTCCGGATGTACAGATTGACGAGTTACCTTTACAGATGCAGCGTCACACCATTGGTGTGCCTAGACGATGGACTCGTCTCTTGCGCATGATTGCACAGGCCGTGACGTACTATCATGAGCACCACTAGGCTAGGGTGCCCCCTAGCATCTTTTGAGTTTTTAGGTCATATGACCAATTTTGTCTTGGTTACAGAACATTATGTATGAACTTATATAAACAGCTTATATATTTTGATTTTTGGATTTTATTCTGGTTGATTCACGTGATCCATATGTACAATCTTTGATGATGTGTCCTTTTATAAATGCTGCAAATGTCTATCTAACACATAGTTTGCTAATGAGTCGGTTAATGTGTTTAAATTTCTTGAAATATGTTGATATTGAATTGAATCAAATCGCCTTTCCAATATCTTAACCCTTAGGAACATGCGATAAATACCTGGATTGCGAACAGAATATATACCATTGAGTTGTAGTATGACGAGCTGTGAGTCTAGCCTGACAATTAGTCGGCGTATGCCACGTGTGATGGCATCAGAGAGTAGTTCTATCAACGCGCTATACTCAGCGATGTTGTTCGTTGATTGGCCAATACATACTCTTCTGAAACTTACTAACTCACCGCTTGGATCAAAAATGGCCCAGGCTGCGGAGGATAGGTTCTGCGAACTACGACTCGCTCCGTCGGCATATCCAACACATGTCTCCATAAGGTTTGACATCTTCCATCCATAAAAAGGGTCGATCACTCGACCAGAACAAATGCTTTAGCGAAAACAAAATATAACAAAAGCATGCAGGTTACTATTTAAGCATAGTAACGCTTGAGGTACAACCCGTTGCGGGGTTGCGCCAGTGGAAATCCATCGTAATCCATTAACTCGTAGGCTCCTTTTGCTAACACCCTTTTAACAATATAGGGGCCCATCCATAAGGACTTGAATTTACCTGCTCCCAATTTATCGGATTCTTGGTCATAAAGCAAGACCAAATCACCTTCTGAGAAGACACGGGGTTTGACATTTTTGTCGAACTGAGCCTTGACTCGTTTCTTATGGGCCTCGTTAGCCAAAGCGGCATCACGACGGGTTTCATCCAATTGGATTAATTCCAAGAAACGAGCCTCTTCCTCTGAAGTTTCGGGGAGGAGGTCGATCACGAGTTTAAGCGACGAAATTTCGCACTGGATTGGCAAGACTGCTTCCAGGCCATACACCAATTGAAAAGGTGTGAACCCGATTGCGTTCTTTACCGAGGTTCGGTAAGCCCACAAAGATGAGTACAGGATTAGGTGCCATCTTCTTTTATGAACCCCGATCATCCTTTGCAACATACGCTTCAGGACTTTGTTGATTGCTTCAACTTGTCCGTTGGCTTGCGGATAATATGGGGTAGAGCTGTCGTGAGATAGCCCTAGCTTGGCAGCTAATTCGACCATCATGTGATTGCGAAAATGCGATCCATGATCCGTAACTATAGCCTGTGGTACGCCGAACCTGGCGACTACATGATTGAAAAAGAAAAGGGTGGCTGTTTCACCAGTGCTATCCAATGTAGGCATCGCCTCGGCCCATTTGGTAAAATAGTCAACAGCGACTATTATATACCCATGCCCCCCGGTTGAGGTGGGGTTACATTGCATGAAATTGATGCCCCACTTAGCGAAGGGCCCCACAGCAACTATCGGCTGTAAAGGTGTGGGTGGTCGTCTGGTTTTGCTATCAAAGATTTGACAAGCATGGCAACTTCTGACTGCTGTTATGCAATCTTTGAACATGGTTGGCCAGAAGTATCCTGCTCGTAGGATTCTTTGTGCTGTTGCATATCCAGACTGATGCCCCCCACACGCGCCTGAATGACAATCATTCAGAGCTTTTTCGGCCTCCTCATGGGTAAGGCACCTCCTCAGAACTGTATCGACACCACGACGGTAAAGTGTATCACCGACGATCATGTAGTCTTTCGCTTGGTATCGTATACGTTTTTGTTCGGAGCTAGAGGTGTTAGGCCTGAAATTTTGGGTTTGGAGATAAACTATGATATCTCCATACCATTCATCGCTTACAGATATCAGAAACAAACTTTCGTCCACGATTGACTCTTCCGAAGTTTCATCGTTGGACAATGATGGGAGATCGCATAACAATTCTGCGAAAAATAGAGCTTTCTTTGATTTGGATTTTACAAATTCCAGATCAAACTCTTGAAGGATCGCTATCCATTTTGAATATTTGCCCCCCAGCAACTGTCGCGACAGTATATAAGTCATGGGGTTGCAATCTGACAGGATGGTAGTTTTCCGAAAGAGGACATAATGTCGAAACCTTTGAATCACTTGAACAGCTGCAAGCGCTAGTTTTTCAACATAAGAATATTTACTTTCTGTATCGTTTAAGTTTTTACTTAAATAATAAATAGGATGTTCAATTCCATCGACTTCTTGCACTAAAACCATCGCAATGGTTGTATCCGCTGCAGCCAGATACAGGTTAAAATCTCTTTGGTAGTCTGGGGCGTACATTAATGATGCTTTTACTAGACATTCTTTCAGAGCATCAAAGGAAGCTTGCGCCACCTGGTCCCAGACAAAAGGTACATCCTTTTTCAAAAGATGAGTATAACCTTTAGCAAGTTCTGCGTAATTTGGAATGAACCTCCTCAGAAAGTTTGCTTTCCCTTGGAGTTTCTGGATCTGAAGCAAATTTGAAGGTGGAGGCAAATTAATGATTGCCTGAACCTTACAGGGGTCGAGACGAATCCCATCTTTAGAGACTACAAAGCCAAGTAAACGACCAGAACTGACGCAAAACACACATTTGTGCGGATTGAGTCTTATCTTGTAGTGTCGGCAACGTAGAAATATCGCTCTTAAATGCTGCGGATGATCAGTCCGCTTTCGCGAATGAGCCGGAAGATCATCGAGATAAGGTTGAACAATGTTCTTGATGTCATGGAAGGCATAATTCATTGCCCTCTGAAACATCGCCCCTGCGTTCTTTAAACCAAAGGGTAATTTTCGATAAGCGAATGTGCCCCACAGACAAATAAATGCAGTCTTTGACTGGTCCTGTGGGCGGATATTTATTTGATTATACCCGGAAAATCCGTCCATAAATGAAAAGATTTCACATCCGGCGCATTCATCAATTATCTGGTCGATGAAGGGTGTAGGGTAGTTGTCCTTCGGACAAGCTTGGTTTACATCCCTATAATCAACACACACTCTAATCGTCCCTTGTTTTTTCATAACAGGGACAATATTCGATACCCAATCGGTTAGAGGAACCGGGTAGATGAATCCAGCATGGAGGAGTTTTTCAACTTCTGCCTTAATGGCAGCGGCTTTCTTCAGGTGCACTTGCCAAAGCCGTTGTCTTACTGGTTTGGCATCAGGATACATTTTAATTTCATGTTCAACTATACTCGAGTCGATGCCTGGCATTTCATCATATGACCAAGCAAAGACATCTCTAAATTCGCGAAAAAGAGCGTTATATATTTCCAGTTCTGAAGGGGAACAACCTTTGCCGACATAAATATTCTCTACAACATCTTCTTTGGTCGAGATATTTATGGCTGTGGTCTCTTCAATATTGGATAGGTTTCGCTCGGAATCCACCGTATTTACAGTATTCGTTAGGAATTCAAATACTGAAGGGTGATAAAGGTCACTTTGAGTATCTTCTTCATATTCCGGAAGAAGGGAACGATGGTGGTGATCATTCCATGGTGTCCCCTCAATCATCATTGATTGTAAGATGCCTTCGTCAGTCCCATGTACTTTCGACCAAGGATCTAATGGGGTTCCATATTCTCTAGATCTATCTACCCAAACGCTTGACGAGCGTTGATTTGGGCTCGCCTCCCATGCTTGAAACATTGATTGCTACAATATTTCTAAAGGGCTTGGGGGCAAAACCATTGAATGATCCATGTTGACCTTCATGGAAGATATCATGTTGCAGGTCGCTACAAATGGTACACTTCTTGTATAAAAAGGAGGTGGTAGCGCGAAAGTTCCCATCAATGTGGGATCTTTCAATAATCCTACTCCGATATCTTGAATTGAATGGTTACTCTCATGGATCATGGGAATGCTTCCTGTAACTTGTGAACCATTTGGGAGGAAATTCTGTTGGTCGACGATCGTAATCCCTCCTTCAAATGGGAATGCGATCTTCCTAAAATAAGTCGACACGACAGCTGCCATGGCATAAATCCATGGTCTACCCAGTAGGATGTTATAGTCAAGATTTCCATCAATGACTTCTACATCAATTTCTACTGTCTTTCCTCCTAGTTCAACTTTCAAGTTATTAAGGATACCGTAAGGGGTATAAGTCCTTCCGTCGAAAGCTTTTAATGTTGTCGATGATCGAGACAAGGTCGGAGATCCTAAGGTTTTCCAGCAACTCATTGACATAATACATGTCGAGGCTCCCTCATCAATTATTGTTCTGTGAACAGTTTTGTTGAGTGCTTTCACTTGAATAAGGAAAGCTAGCTGAGCTGGTAACTGAGGATCATATCCCTTGTGATCAAAGGACACAAGATTGGAATCCTTAGGATCAACCCCACCAATTGCTGATAACAATGCCTGCCTTTGGGTTGGACAATTTTGCAGCACTTCAAGGGTCGACATAGCGGATGGCGATTGGGCCAAATCTTCCACTATATTGTAATGCTGCGCCGCTCTGGCGCGAGGATTAAATGTCGACTTGTGTACTACACCTTTTGGCGGTTTTATTGTTAATTCGGGGATGGTAGGTGTTACAACTTCTGTCGAAGTTGTTGTCGAACTACTTGGTTGATCTTTACCTTTTTCGTTCGACACCTAAGGGTTCCCATAATCTTTGTTCCTTGTCGAAATCAAAGCATCATTTTGCTGTTTTGAAACCGACAACATAAGGACTTGTGACGGGGAAGCATTTCCACTATCAACCAGATTTTGACCTGGGTTGGGAAATGGATCAGTTAACACAACTGATGTTTGGGAACTTTTAAAGAACCTCTTTAACTCAGCTCTGAATGGGCAATTCTTTGTGTAATGATCCTCATCATCACATATCAGACATGGATAATTTGGTTTCCCTTTGCCAGGAGGGTTTGAAGAAATTTTTCCAGGGGATGACTCACCTTGTTTCTTCTTCTTCCCTTTGTTTTGTTTTTTCTTCTTGCTTCCTGGTTGATTGGTTTCTTTGCCTTTATCTTCTGATACGGCATTTACTTCCGAAGCAAGAATTTCTGCTTTTGCATTTTGATCCGAATTCTTACGGGCTTTCTTTGCAGAGGCCTTTATCGATTTCGTGTTTGCGGTGCCAATCACGCCATCACCGGCATGAGAGTCACTATTTGATTTAGGAGGGGGAGGAATCGAAAATTCCGGTCTAGGGGCGTCTGGTATTTTGTCATAGAGTGTGCCGGACTGAGTATACACCAAGTCCAAATACTGTGCACGAGCAATCACTTGCTCCTCTGTTACGACTCCCCCCTTGGCCACATCTTCCGTAATAGCCGGAAGTAACGACTTTATAAACCATTCAGCTAACAGCTGATCGGGAACATACGTTTTCACCATCCTGCGACGACGACGCCACTCATGAATATGATCAGATATATGGGTAGCAGTTGTCTGTTTGAAGTTGGTTAATATTTCTGTTCCCGTTTCATACCTTATCGGTAATTGAAAATGGGTTAAGAAAGTCGTGGCTAGGGAACTAAAGTTGTCGAAAGAGGCTCTTGGCAATTCAATATACCATTTAGCCGCTGGACCTGTCAATGTCCTCTAGAAAAGGCGAAGTCTTATCGAATCGTCGTTAAGGGTGTTCGACGAACACCACAGATGAAAAGTCATCACGTGATTCGACGGGTCTTCACCTGGATTTCCATTGAATTTAGGAATGTCAGATGGAAGTTTATGAGGAATCGCTGGCCACCAAGGGGCATAAGCAACCGGATCATTGGTTAAACGGTGTAAGTCAGGTAACTCTAAAGTTGCCACGAATGGTAACTGTTGATTCAGGTTAGGCGAAGCGTAACCAGGGTATGATGGAATCGCTTGAGCAGTGGGTCTTTGCATACCAACATAATGTAATTGATGTTGGTATGATTGATACGGTTGGTGGACTTGACCACTATAAAGCGGTTGATTTTGACCGTTTTGGATATAATGTTGTCCACTATTCGCAAAGATCTGATGCTCAGACCCTTGGTATACTTGCTGGAACTGCGGTTGTTGGTATTGTACAAGCCATGGTTGTGATGCCACGTTTTGTTGTGCCATGCTAACCATTGGACCAAGGTGTGGGGTAATTGTACCCGTTTGTACTTGTGTTGTCCCACCAGTGGGCGATTGTGGTTGTGACCCATGGTCAAGCGACTGTTGCATTACAACCTGAGGTTGACATGTAACAGGTATTGCTTGAACTTGCGACACGGTTACAATAGCCGGGGTAGTTGGGATGTTTGTCACAGGCACACACTGTTGCATAGAATATACAATCCTTGGTTGTTGAGGTAGCATAGGTACCCAACTACTTGACGCAATTCCAGTATAACCTGAATACTGTTGAGAACTGCCATATGGATATCCTCCCGGAGGGGGTAATGAAAGGGCATACTACCCCCCATATGGTAGCAATCCGGAACTCAGAGGGATTGTTAATCCTTGAGGACTAGATGGCCCAAATTGACCTCCATGAGGATCAATCTGTCGAGTTTCAACATAAGAATTACCGGGTATTACTCCGGATGAACAAACTGGAACAGACCATACTGTCGATATAGTCCCTTGGTGGACTCCTTCTAGCTGTTGAGAGCTAGTTGGGACAGCTGGTATGCCGGCAAACATTGTCGGAGTGACAGCAGGGGCTTCTGCTGTCGCTGTGTCATTTGACACAGTCCTAGATGATGACGGTTGTTCAGACATTTTAAGTCTATCCAATAGATTGCCTAGCGATTCTACAGGAACTTCCACTTGTGGTGGATTAACTTCTGATGAAGGAAATAGAGTGACCTCGACTCCAAAATGAGTTGGAGTACTTGCTTGCGGGTCCTCTGCAATTTCCTCTATCGCAATCAAACCCGGTGGAAGAGGCAGACCGTCAGGTTCGTAAAATATTTCTAGTGCCGAAGAAGTGGTTGTTTCGACAGCGACAGTTGTTTGGGGAACAAAACTTTCCGGACCGATTACAGATGGAACTGGTTCAGTTACACAAGTATTTGCCCCCAGACTAGGATCAGTATTACTGTCCTTCTGTGGCTGTTGAACTTCCTCTATAGAGGCAGGGTTTCCAGAAATGTTAGGAGTAATCGGGACCTTGGATGTAGTAGGAACACTTGTTCTAACTTTCAAAGGAGATTTTGAACCGGTTAAACGAGTTCGCTTTGCCCGTACTGTTTTCGATTCCGGGGACAAAGACGGTTGACTCGCAAGCCTCCGCGAACGACGGATTTTCAATTGACTTTCTTCCACGATTGCGGATTACTCGATCAACTAAAATATTAAAAGGGGAATTTGTGTTTCCGAATTGAATGAATTTTATTAGACGCTTTTAGACACAACTTGCTTTTTCACTTTTTAAGAGTCGAGAAAAAGCTAAAGATGACTCTAGTCTCCTTCGATGTATTAACGAGCCCGAAGTGACAAATGCTCGGTTGGACTTTTTCAGTTATAGAGTTTGAAAAAGGCCAAAAGAAACTGCTCTGGAGATCTAGGTAGAGGGTGTGCCAAACCTTTCGCAAAACCACAGAATACGTTTTACGGTACGGGTGGTCGATCTTCGTGAATGCTGTGTTCACTGCATTGCGATCAGTAGGGCGGCCGACACGGTTTCCTATTGGATAAAGGCTTTGATCCTATAGGGGTCTCCCAATATATACGCGACGGTACGTGGGAGCACAATCCGTATTAGTGCCACCGACTCTCAGGAGGAATCACCCACCTTCGTCGAGATCGACAGTCACTATGTTTAACGACGCCGGAACACGTCTCTAGCTTAGACCTCTAGATGTTTGCGTTATGTTTCAAAGCGTTGTTAGGTTCATTCAATATATTTTAAGTTGATCTTTTTAAAGTTTGCCTTTCAAGGTTCACCACGAGATGTATTGATACAAATTCCTAAATGCAGTCTAAGATGAGAAGCAAGCTTTTCAAATCTTTTCGACTTATGAAAATCTTAACTACTGAGGGAAAAGAGAGATAAAATCCTTTTCACACAGATCAAAGAGCACTCGCTAATGCACTTTTTCCCTAAATCAACATACAAACTTAATGCAAAATGCAAAAATGCAAGTATTTCTTTTCTCTTCCTTAATGTTTGATGAAATACAGAAAGAAAGTTGTTGTATAATTTCGAATTCAATTTCAAGCGAAAGCAAACAAGTTCGTCCAAAATCGAAAGACACCTTACGATCTACTTGTTTCGACACTTAGAAATATATAAATTCAAACCATATAACGAAAGCGACAAACTCAATCAGCCATGAACAGCAAATAAGCTAACTCTTAAGATCAGAAACGACACTTAATCACAGGTCTAGATCTAAGAGGTCAATGCAAGACTGGTTCACTTTTGTTATGGGAAACTGTAAATGACATAAGAAATACAAAAGAACAAATACAGTTTCTTTATACAACTGAGGCGGAATAATGACAAAGGAAGATGGTTTCAGATAGGCCTACTGACTGGCAGCAAACAGCAAAAACAACAGTGAAAACAAATCAAGACACAGCAGGAAACTCTAGGAACTCAAGCCAAGACTGGTCCAGCGCAGGTGTAACACTGCCTGTTTGACCTTCAGCGCAGGTAGCCCCTTCGGGAACTGCGCTGAAATGTAGACTGCTAGTGTACAGCCTGCAATGAAGAACGAGACTTTCATCCGTCTTGGTTTCCGGGTCACAGATTGCTCAAAAATTCACAGTTTTTGCTCAAATCAGAAGCTATCAGTCAAGGACACACTAAGGGATGTAAAGGAGGATGAAAAGCTATCACTAAGAGCTATTTAGAGTTCTTGTGGATCAGCTCTTCAAATCATAAACTTGCTCAGAAACTGAGCCAGAGTAGCTGCCCTCTACTTTGTGTTTGATAGATTCAAACACAGTTCGATTTGGTACTCTCCTTGTTTATGAAATGAATAGCAAGAAACACAACAAACTACCAAGATCCTATCCCCAGTATGGTCGCCATTTTGTTGGGGGGAAAAGTATCTAATGCAGAATGCCTCTATCCCTACTCTGAAGGTGATAGTACTCCAGCAACAACTGAATGCAAAGCTATTCAAAGTTTCTTCTTTATGAGATGAGAGAGGGAAGAAAAGGATGATCTACTAACCGTTATCTTGTGCTTATAGTCGATCCAGTCTTCACTCCTTGCTGCTTGCTCCTAGCTCCTTGCCCCTTCACCGGCCCAGCTACACACAGATCCTGTAAAAGCACAAGAAAAGGAAACTACAAGAAGCATACATCCATAATCGATTATAGGATTAGCATAAATCAAATGTACAAACATCTATTCATCATAAAGACACATTCACATAGAAGAATCTTGAATACTTTATTGATAATAGAAGTAAAGTTCTGAGAGAGTTACAACCACAATGGGCCCAATCCAGCAACACCTCCCAGCTGAAAGAAATCTCCTCTTCACCTCCTTCAAGCAAACACCCAATAGCTCTAATCACAAACCAACAACACTTCCTTACTTGCACAAAATTCCAGCCTCCATAGACCTCATGAGAGAGCTCTATATATAGATTTTTGGAGAAAGGATGAGTCATCTTGAGACTGGCCTGAAGTTGACTTGTGTCCTCTCCCACTTTAGTTAATCTTCAGTTCTTGAGTCCACTTGGAGAATCTTGCTTCCACTTGGAGATCAAGACCCTCTTACTCATCATAGGGCGAATTCCTTGAACCAAGTGTCAGTTTGGAAGCTTCCTGGGCAGTTGACACCTTGCAGAATGACTGTGCCACTTGGCCAATCTCGCCCAGCGCAGGTAGCCTTCATTGGTTTTGACCTTCAGCGCAGGTACAAGGAGGAGCAGTTGACATTCAGCGCAGATGCGCAGTGGAGCAGCTGACATGATCCAGAAATAGCCTGTTTTTGAGTGTTTTTGAGTGGAGAACTGATTTTCAGTGCTGTGGTTTGCAGACCTTGTTCCTCTAAGGGTAAGAACAACATGTTTAGGGACTTTGGATCCCTCAGATTATTGACATTTCATGCTCCATGCTGTTAGGCACAAAAATGTCTATAACACCATCCCTGAAATACCTTCCGCTTCGCATAGCCCCAAACATCAATTTAACTAAATCACTAGCTTTTCACGCAAGAGCATCTTCATCCAAGTATTTAATGATTTCAAATACTTACCTCGCGATCCCTTGAAGAAGTGGAACTCTGCTTCGCTGTCATTGACCGAAGTATCGACCACGAACTCTATCATAAACTGTCCTATGATATAGTTGAGCCAATTATCAACAACACATGTGATCTTATCTTTATAGGCTTCCAATTTCCGCACTAACTCAGGGGTCTAGACAATTGGACCGTCAAGCCTCCACCTTCCCTGAACGTTTGCCAACTTCGTGATCCACTCGTATAATTCAACCGGGAAGGAATAGAACAAGATTTCATGAATTTCTATGTACAAATATATGTCCAACCACTATTCTCTTGTCAATCGTGCATTCCTATTTTATTGCGCTGCAAATTCGTGGATCTTTCTATCCAACCAGTCTTCAATCTCCTTCTTAGTTGGATTCCAATGATGTGACATCACACATCTCGTTATGCAGAACCTGGTCTCAGTAACGGAATCATTTGTTGGCTTGATGGGACTTGACCCAGGTTCAGTGTTAGTCAACCAAGCAAATCCCTACACTACTGGCCCTTTTGACATCAACCCATGGAGCGCGGACTAAAGTCTCACCCGAAGTAGTATGGGGGGATGCAGGAACCACGTTCCGCACCCTAAGATGGTTGTGATGTTGATTTTACACTTTAACTCTACCTTCGTGCAGATCGATAAGCCTTTAGGGCATACCGATGTATTTCTTTATTAGTCTTTTAGAACCTCCGTGAAGGCCTCCGATCATTCTTCGCGTAAGCCTACCAAGTGATTCAGGCACTTACGCGCCTCTGTAACTACTTTGCTGTATAGTTTCCTGAATTATCTAAGTGTTTACCAACTCTATCATGAAATTAAGATTATCTTTTCATAAATAGATATCTATACTTGCGTTCATATAATAGAGGAAAATATATAGATTCGCACATAAAATCAGCAATAAAACATAAACCCAGTGCTTAAGATAACATAATCGCATGCAATTGACAGAAGTAAAATACAAAGTAATTTCATAATACTCTTCCTTATTGATGGTCCAAATTTCCAGTACAGACTCTAACTACCCTACACACATAGCTGGAAGGGTTTGCACACTCAGCTGTAGAATACTACCCTAGGCCTCTACGTACTCAGTTGTAGAGCCTTTTTCCTATGCTAAGACTTTCGCTCTTAGTTCTCTACAGACCCATCAATGACTCAATCTCTCCATGAACTGAACTATCTTAGACTCCTCTAAGACGTCCTTTTTATACAATCCCATGGTCCACGGACCAAGGGTGGATCTCATCAAGCCAACACAACCTATCTAAACTCAGGGCGGAAACTGTTTTTGACTCTTGATATGTTCGTGCTCTGCGATCACAAAATGTGGAGACTTACATTTCTTTATACAAAATTCGGGCCTTCTACCCTAAAACTTGGGATTTTAACCCCAAAATTGACCCCCAGGGGATCCGTTCCCAACAACAACACATGCACCCATAAGTGCCATTTATCCAGTGTACCTATCTGGTGACTTCCTCTATCTACGCTGAGAAGAGGGTGCTCCTACATTCTCCCATGCATCATCCAATAATCTGTCAGCCTCTCTAGTGCACTTTCTTCTCACTCTAGAAGAATTTTCTTGAGTGGATGTCTCCACTCCCAAAACCTCTGTATGTGGCTGTTACACATAAATCTGAGGCTCCTCAACCTTAGGAAATAAAATTTCCTCCTCTGCATGTAGCTCAAGCTCCCTATCAAGGGATACTCGCATGGCCTTCTCCTCATCAAACTTGACATCCCTACGAACCACTGTTGTCAGATTGGTTTGCATGTACACTTGATAGTTGTGGGGAGTATCAGTGTACCCCGCAAAGATCCCCAACTTTGTTATTGGCTCAACCTTCTTCCATGCATCTTTAGTCACATGGTAATAAATCGATGATCCAAAAATCCTGAAGTGACCAACATCTAGCCTCTTACTCGAATAAGCTTCCTCCGGTGTTTTACTCTCACTTATCTAATGTGGGCTACGGTTCTGAACATAAACTGTTGCGTTACATGCCTCAACCCACAAGTGTAGTGGTAGGCCCTGATCATGCAACATCGCCCTTGCTTCCCCTACTATGCTCTTGGTCTTCCTCTTGGCAAGAACATTTGTTGAGGGCTATGAGGTGTCGTCAACACTGATTTAATACCTTCTGCTCCACAGAAGTTATTAAACTCATTAGAGACATATTCTCCATTTTTATCACTCTGTAGATATTTAGCCTTCTTTCTTGACTCTTTCTCGACCAATGCTTTGAATTCAAAAAACTTTGTGAATGTCTGATCCTTTCTCTGCATGAAAACCATCCAACATTTACGAGAATAGTAATCTACAAATATAACATAATACCTATGTTTGGCCATGGATGTTATCGAGAATGGTCCACACATATCTGAATGGAATCTCTCCATAATAGAATATGCTCGACTATCTCTATCTCCAAAGGAAGACTTGGTTTATTTTCCCAAAGTACAACCCTTGCATGTATCAACTTGCTCAAGCGTACCTTTGGGAAGACCGATAGAGATTTGATGAAATATCTTCAACGCCCCATGATCCAAGTGGCCCAATCACCTGTGCCACAACTTGTCGATGTCTCGTCTCAACATCTTTTCCACTTTTTAACTCAAAGCAACACAATCCTCTACCTCTATCTTATAAAGATTCTGAACTCGAATCCCTATCTTCTTTACTTGACCCGTGGCTATGTGTTGAAGGAACGCCTTTCCTTTTGAAAATATCACATCATAGCCTCTATCCTCAAGCATGGAAACAGATACCATGTTCTTTGTCAGTACAGGTACATGTATAACATTTTTCAAGGTGATTGGAGGCACATGCTCCCTCTGAAAAGTAATAGTGCCCACACCAGTAACACTATACTTACTGTCATCACCCATCTCGATATGCATCTTGATATCTTTCTCCTCTAGTTCCCTGAATAACTCTTTATCACCAGTCATGTGGAAAAAAGCTCCACTGTCTAAATAACAAACACTTCCCATCATTGAAGACATCATGCATGCAATGAGGGAAAATTCCAATTTGAATTGGGAGGCCAAAGCCTCACTCGCTGCTCCTCCTGAGGACTTCTCCTTGGACTTCCTCAATGGAAAATTTGTAGCAAAGTGACCCATCTTGTGACAAAGAAAGCATTTAACTTTCGTCATGTACTTCTTCTTACCTCCATGATAAGAATCTGATTTGGAACGAGAAATTTTACCTTTCACCTTCCTTGCCTTAATCGTTAAGGCACAGTTCTCTCATCATTAATCTTTGATGAAGAGCCATCCCTAGTGTTCCTCTTGATTTTATCCTACGTCAAATCCAACCATAGTCGTTTCCAATCTGGAAGCTTCTCCCAACCATTGACAGAGTCCTAATAATTATATGCCAACTCTTTGGGAGTCCAAGAAGAGAAAGGCTCACCATATCCTCCTCGACAACTACGATTCCAACACTTCGAAGTTCATCCCGACATTGAGTGAACTTGGTCAAGTACTTTGGAATCATCTCACCTTTCTCCATCTTGATTTTGTGAAGTTTATCCTTTAGTGCCAAATTCCTTTGATCATTGTTATTCTAATATAAGTCCGTCAATGTTTTCCACATAGCATGTGGAGTTTCCTTGCCATGGAGACTCGAGACAATGTGCTCTCAAACTCCCTCAAGGATTATTCGCCTTGCCTTCGCCAGACACTTCTTCCATTCGTTCAAGTTCTCTGCATCTGTAGTTGTTGGCTTGGGGACTTCTTGATCGATGAGTTACTTCAAGACATTATCTTCTAGCACAACCTCCATCCTATCCCTCTAGGCTATAAAATTCAATCTGCCTTCCAAGGCATACTCAAGCCTTAACCGATGGAATGCCATCTGTCGATCCTGAAGTATGTATGCAAATTGTACTTTCACCTGTAACCCAAAATCTCATAAATTTGAAATATCCTCTAGAGAGATGATTTTAAATCAGTGATATCTCCCTCATCCGAACTACGATTTAGCCGATTTTATTTCTTTGAATTTCAGTATCTTTTCCCAAGGAATCGAAATCTACAATTTGTTTCTAAAAATTTTGGACAGAAATTATTATAACTTCTCTGCAAACTCTCGGCCCAAAAAACAATCTTGCTCCGATACCATGTGAAAAAACCTGTAGATTCACAAACTCATGTAATCTACTAAAGCAAGAGACAAGAATCTACTTCTACTTTTTACAGCGAAATCCCTTAAACATTGAGCAAACAATAATCAATAGAGGAAGATAATCAAAGGTACATAACAAAATAAATATCTGGGGAAAGCCACAACTCAAAACCCCACTATTTGATTTGTATTAATTCAAAAAATCAAGATGAAATTACAATTCTTGTTCTCTCAAGAACAATCCTAGGACTTAGCAAATTCAATATCCAACTCACAAGCAAGCTAAGGCCAAAGCTTAGCCAATTCACAACCTCTCCAAGTGTCTATTCCAATGTGCAATTTCTATGAAGGATAGCTTGTATTTAAAGGGAAATAAAGCCTCTAAAAATAGCACAATCCCTCAAGGATCAGTTCCTGATTGCATGCATTGTCAATGAAACTCAAAAAAATCTAAAACAAATAGTACATTGTCCCTGCACTCTAGTCTCTACAGGGTCTTTCTCAGAATCAACATGCATGAGTTTCTGATGGTGGAATCTTCAGTTAACCAGAGTAGAACTAATTAGGTCACTAGTGTCCCAACTGACCGTTTACTCACTATTGGTTCCTAAAACTAATTGGAACTAATTTAACTGGAATTAACTCAATAAACTGAGTTAACTAATTCCAACTCATTAATAACTCATCCTGAACTCCTATAAGTTAGGGAGAACATATACATGTCTTCTAAAAGATTTCCAATTCGAATTTCCTAAATTAATTAAGATAATTAAACTTAATTAATTATTTTCAAATTTATATGAGAAAATAATTCTATTTTAATTCATAGTTTAGTTCAAGGACAAATTAAACTGGAATTTCTTATTTCCATTTCTCAATAACTTCATCTTACTACTTCTAGCACTTCGTTCTGCTTGCAACTTGTTAGTAACCTTGTAGTAATAGCTCTAGAGAAGATACTTTTGATGAGACCCTTCTCCTTATGATGGTTCCTTTCTTCTCTTCACTAATCAACTAACTTGGATGACTGTAATGTATGGCTGTTGTGACTATAGAAAGAGATCTAATTCTCACATGTGTGACTCTTTCTTCCCTAGAAAACAGTCCTTTTAACTTTGGTCTTGTTCCTTATTCCTTCGTTTTGTGAGGGATTCTCCTTTGCTCTTATATGGAGGCCTTGTAGACCTTAGTTTCTTGCCCAAATAGTGATGAATGTAGGACTAATAAGCTGCTGCTATTATGACTGCAGAGAGGGTTGTTTTCCTTGCACTTGTGGTTGTGGTTTACCCTTAGAACAAATTTCAATACTTCAATGGTGTACCCTTTCTCTTCGCTGCCTTTGGAGACCTACTTACTTCGTCTTACTTGCCTTCTCCTTCGCTGATTTCATAGCTCTTTTTGTATGTTGTATGAGGAGTGGACAACGTCTATAAATAGAGGCATGTCCCTCCTTTTTAGGTTGACTTGAGTGTTAATTAGGCCGACTTGGTTGTTTCTTGTAGGCCAACTTGTAGACTAGAATTCAAATGGTTCTTTGGTGGGGTTGTATGCTTGAATAAGCTTCTTGATGGTGCTATTGCATGGAGTAGACTTGTGACTTTTCTTGGAGGTATTCTCTTGACCATTATACATATACATACAAGTTATAACATGCCCTTAAGGTATTCAACTTATTCTTTTGACTATTTGACTCACTTATAGAACTTTAAATAGTTCTAGACATATTTCAATGAGAAAGAAACGCATTGACATATATTATAAAAATATTTTTTTTTTTCTTGAATACATACAAATATCAAAACTACATTTATGAAGACCAAACCTGGTTACATTTTCTTCAACAATTGAGTTGTAAATATCATGCATGCAATCAGGAAAATGAACTAATTTAGGATTGCACAGTTTTGGAAGCATGAATTCCATTTAAATATGGGCTATTGATCCTATGAATTATGCAAGAGATTAGGAGCTTGGTAGGCAGTGAAAATTGGCGAAGTGTTGGCTAAGAGCGGGCTTGTGAGGTAGAGAATTGAGCATACTTATGTGTAATTTTTCTTGTGATTAAAAGGTTTGCATCCTCACTCATATTTATGATTAATGTAATACATATAGTTGGTGTTTTGAGCAGTGGATTTCCCCATAGAAACTTATTTTGTCATGTGCCATTGATTTATCTTCTTATTGTTCATATTGTTTTCATCGATCTATTGACTTCCGCTAGTTGCAAGTATAATTAGATTCTTGTCCTGTGATTTAGTACATTGCTTGAGCTTGTGAATCTACAGGAAATTCTACATGGTATCAGAGCTGAAGACAATATACTAGATAAGATTTTGACGTTTCAGAGTTCAAGGTTACAGGTGAAATTCGAATTTGCATTACATACTTCAGGATCGGTAGATGGCATTCTATAGTTTGTGGCTAAAGTATGCCTTAGAAGGAAGCTTGAACTATATAGCCTAGAAGGACAAGATGGAGGCCATGTTGGAGGATAATGGATTAAAGGAATTAATTGATCACGATATTCCTAAGACACCAACATCGAATGAAAAAGCTCGGGCTGAATGGAAGAAGTGTGTGGCGCAGGCGAGGGAGATAATCCTTGAGGGAGTTCGAGACCACATTGTCTCGAGTATTCATGGGAAGGAGACTCTATATGCTATGTGGAAATTATTGAAAGACCTTTTCCAAACATTAGTGACCATAGGAAGTTGGCATCGAAAGAGAAAATTAGAAAAATAAAAATGGAGAAAGGTGATACTATTTGAAAATACTTTATCAAGTTCACAACCTAGAGAGATGAACTTGGAAGTGTTGGAATAATAGTTTCCAAGGATGATATGGTGAACCTAGCCATCTTAGGCCTTCCGAAGAGTTGGAATAGCTATCGGGACTCTGTGAATGGAAGGGAAAATCTATGATATTGGAAATGATTGTGGTCAGGTTTGATGCAGGAGGAGATCAGAAGGAACACCAGAGATGATTCCTCATCTAGGACTAATGATGAGAAAAAATTTCCCTTAGCATGTAAGGCAAGGAAGGGGAAAGGGAAGGATTCTCATTCCAAATCAAATTCTTGCCATGGAGGTAAGAAGAAAGACATGTTGAAAGTTAAGTGATTTCTTTGTCATGAGTTGGGCCATTCTGCTACAAATTGTCCACTCAAGAAGTCCAAGAAGAAGTCCTCATGAGGAGCAATGAGTGAGGCTTTGGCCTCTCAATTAGAATTAGACTTTACTCTCGTTGCATGCATGATGCCATGATAGGTAGCATATGGTACCTTAACAGTGGAGATTCATTCCACATGACTGGTGATAAGGAGATGTTTAGTGACCCGAAGGAGAAGGTGTTGGTAGGCTAAATTGCTTCATTTTTAACCCGTTTTCCACTTCAAAACCATTTAGACCTCTGTTTTAACCTTACAACCTCCTTATTCCTGCACTATTCCGAGAATCGATCATTTTCCTACACTAGCTTTATATTTCATATTTAAGGGTTACGAATGTGCTTAATTAATTGTTTTCATAGATTTTATACATTTAATATTCTTTGCAACTAATATTTCCTTTCCTAAAGTATTTGATAAGAAATGTATTGATCATTTCGTTAGCATGGTCGAGTGCAGGTAGGATTCCCGCACCGCTGGCGAATCTTAAACTACCATGACAACTCACTACCTAACGCGAAAACCTTGTTCCAAATCGGTCAACTCGAGTTGGGCTGAGAGAGAAGATAATTCAAGGATATGATGGAGATTAGGTCACCAAACGAATGCTTAAGATTAGCGTTTTGTTATAGCCGAAAGGCTTAGTATGTAATATTGTTGTTATTTTGTTATAGCTAAAAGGCTTAGATTGTAACGTTGGATGTTATTTGGTTATGGTCGTAGGCCTCAACAAATGTATAAAATATAGGATTTAGATAGAAAATCGCAGCGAGTGATAGCTATAGCAAGGATACTATAATTTTTCTCTTCTGTAATTTTGCTGGTATTGCCCTCGTTATAGGCTACATTCGAACTCATGATGCACATTTGATGTTATTAATAGAAAGGGATTACGCCATGTTATTTCAATATTGTGTTGTAATTTTGTAGTGATGCATTGTTGAGAGCTGAACCTCCACGTTTCCTAAATAGAGAAACGAGCTGGTTGGCTAGGGCCTAGCCAACCTAGCTCGTTCCCCCTTGTGTTCTTCTTTTTTGTTAAAGGTGTGTTGATTTTGTTTAATGCAGTGTGTGAATTAATTAAATTCTTTTATTCTTCGACAAAGTCTAGGTTTTATTTCATTTATAATCACCATGTGACGGATCTGTGGTGTGCATGCTTAACTGAGTTTGGGTTTATCATTTATGATTTATTTTCTTCAAAGCTTAGCATTGTTTCTACCTGGATCGAGCAAGCACGCATTCCTGCACTAGTGCATTTACAGTTTCGCAAATTGATTTCTTTGGTTCATTACAATAATAGTATTTTGTTCTTGTATGATATATGAGCCTTGGTGCGTTTCTACAGTGTGTTATTATCATTCCGAAGTGTTCTTGATATCTTGAACTAAATATGCTTTGCTAATTCAACAATGAATGTTGTTATTATTTTTAGGGAAAGATCAAACTTCATGTTTAATTATTCTCAAAGATAATCTTTCTGAGTTAAGAAGGTTACGAATGTAGATCAGATTTGTGTGAATAACTGTTACAGGATTGAAGCCTGCAATCACAATTAGATGATTTCTTTTGTTGCATGAAGGAGTTCCTTGATTGAAGAAAAGTGTGCTTTGACTTTGAAAATTAATTCTTATTTTAAATATTGAGATTGGTTGAAGCATATTTTTGTTTGAGGATGTTATTTTGAATTTTTTTTCACCTTTCCAAACTCTTTCTCTAAGTTAACTCATCCTTTGTTTTCTTATAATTGGAATTGGAAAACTTGGTGCAAGAATCTCTCTTCCGGTATAGGAATCGATATCCTGGTACAGGAACAGAGTGCTCTAGTCCTAAGGCTTAGAGCCCCTGCATGGAGACATACATCTTCAATACAAGTATAAAATATACTTCCAGCACCTAAACTTTGTTCTGGTACTAGTGCAAGCACATTACAGGAGCACAAGAATAACAACCTAGTGCAGGGAGAAAGATCTATAAAGAAGTCAGACATCTTTAAGGGTCCAATTATTAAGCTGACACACAACTATAATGAAGATAAACATTTTCATTAGTCAAGATTTCTTACAAGAAGTTTGAGAATTCCTTTCATTTATTTTTCTACAGAAGTACTTCCTTTCAAATTCCAACACTAGAATTTCTTCGGTGTAAATTGTCAGGTGATATTTTCTTTTTGATTCTGCAAGATTACAATTAAAGAAGTAGGAATAGAGTTAGGAAAAGTTCATATCATTTCTGATTTCCTGTGATTCGTCTCTAAGTTTATGAAAACCCAGAGTAGATAATTAAGTGTTGAAGGAATCTGCTTAATCGCAATTCTTGCACCCAACATTTTGGTGTCGTTGCCGGGGAGGCGATTTGAAATTGGTAAGAAATTTCCATTTTCTGTAATAGGGGTAAGTCTGCTATTATTTTTTTCTTGCAGCATGCTTCTATTGTTTTGAGGATTTTATGAGTGCTGATTTTTTATTCATTGCAACAATTAACAGATTCTTTTTCTTTACAAGCATCTGAATTTTGTTTTTGGATTTGATTTTTTTAAATGAATGCCTAAGAAAGGTAGGGGTCCAAATCCCAATAGGGGCTGACGAAATACAAACAAATCTGAAAAATCTTCTCATCTTGGACCTTCTTTTGTAGGTTGAAAGTCTAAGAAGACCCAAACTCATCACGCCGGAACGATCCACTTGGATTCTAGAAACAATGATTCAAGTGTGACACAACCCGAAAAGGGGAAGAAGGACACTAACGATGATCGAAAAGTTCAATTCAGAAATAGTCAACTTTCATCTTCTATATGTGGTCTGATTGGAGGCACAACAATGGCTGATCATGAAGACTATGCAGAGGGGAATGGCAAGAACCAGGTAAATGAAGAGCAGTCCACTTTTGAATTTCCATTAGTGAACTCAGAAGTGAATGTACAAATGAAGAATGTTTCACCTTTAGATCTTCCACACTTTCATGGTAAGGTGAACAAAGACCCAAATTCATTTCTTTTTGAGTTTTATATATTATGTCGAAGTTATTATTATTCTTTCAATGTCTAGAAATTAAAGTTGTTTCTTGCAACCCTCAAGGATTCAGCCTTGCGCCGATTCATGGGAGCAGGAGGAAACATTGTAAGTTCTTGGTACCAAATGAAGAGATTATTTTTGAAAAAATATTAGGGATATTGTAAAACTAGAGAAATGCAGGATGAGATCTTCACCATTGTACAAGGTGATGATGAAACTTTGGAGGATTAATTAGAGAGATTTTTGTATATACTCCAAAGGTATAAACACAAATTTGAGTTAACTACTATTCGAACCTTGTTCCTACGAGGACTTACTGAGGACTCTAAACACAATTTGAATTTTTTAGGACGAGACATTACTCAGAAAAATTTTGAACAAATTTGTGACTTGTGTAGGAAGTTCTCACAAAATCAATCAAGATCCACTAGAGGAGGTTAAAGCAAAACTAACAAACTAGGATCTACAAATGCTATTATCATTGGGTTGGAGAAGAAAATGGACAAAATGAAAATTAAATTAATGAATATTGTTAGCAAACAAATAGACTCTTCCAAATTCCAGTAGAAATTACAAAAAGAACAAGAGTCTTTGTCTATTTTTTGTCCAAAATGTAGGAGAAAACATCCTTTAAGAGAGTGTCCTGCTGATATAAAAAGTGCTAATAAATGTATGATCTATGCAGAGAACCGTGCCACCGAGGATTTCCCTTCCATACCTGTATTAAATTCTGTACTTGAAGGAGAGAATTCTGAACTTGAGCCATTACATGCCATGGGAGCACGAAGAAATTAGCCACAAGTAAGTGTAGGTATGGCTGTTGAACCACATTTTTATGGTTATAATTCACCTCCATTTCATATTATAATAATAATAATCACTCTCAACATTGGCAGCATGAAAACCATTTTCATTAGGGAGAGTCCTCTCAACCTTGGCAACAAGGATCGAGAGGGCCAAACCATTTATATCATTCCTATCCTGGTCAGATGCCAGCATATCCTCCTTCCTATCCACCACACCCTACGTCACAACCATCTTTTCCCTCTCTACTTCAGCAAAGTCAATCATTGCCACCATTGCCTTTGCCACCACCATTTATACCACCTCAACTACCTGCTCAACCAATATTGAATCTTAATAATAAGGGAGTACAACTGATTCATTCGGTTCGACCGTCCCCTCTTCCTACCTATCGAACCTTGCCGGTTGGGATAAATGAGCTTCAATAGAGATCGAGAAGGGTAGTTAAACCAAAAAACCGAAAACAATCCACAGTGATTATTGAAGAGAAAAATAAGGACATAACTCCTGATCATTTGAAAAACAATGTCACCATTCAGCCCCTTCTCGCACCCTCAGATTCACCATCTTCTTCAAAACAACCTCCCTATCCAAAGCAGTTGGCCATGGAGAAGAGTGACCCCAAGTCCACTCTAGATTTTAAATTAATGAATCTTTGTATAAAGGTCCCTTTACTTCAGGATATCATATAAATTCCCATCTGTACAAAGATCATTCAGGACTTATGTCTTAAAAATCCAGGGAGGAAGAGAGTAGAACCTCAGACCATTTAGTTTGTTGGTAGAGCAACTGAGTTGATGACAAGATGCGTATCAATGGAGAAATAAATAGATCCTGGAAACCTAGTTGTTTCTGTCCAGATAATTTATAGCCTTGTCTCTAATGTATTAATATACCTATGGGCAACCATCAATATTATGCCCAAGAAAACCATGGAACAACTTGGGTTGGGACATATTCGTCCTACACCCACTGTGCTTGAACTTGCAGACATATCTAAAATCAAGCCCGATAGAGTACTGGACGATGTTGTTGTCTCTATAGATTCATGGGAATACCTCACAGATTTCATTGTGCTTCAGCCAAAGAATCTAGTGGGAGGACATCCTTTGATTTTGGGAGGACCATGGCTTGCCACGATCGATGCTTATATTGGATGTCACTTCGGTGATATGTACATTTTACATGGAGACTCTAGGAAAAAGGTCACCTTATACCCACATGATAGATCTGTTCAGGAACTCAAAGACACTTTATGGTTATTATGACAGTAGTGATGAGGAGACCCGACCTATTTCTTCGATTCAACATTATACCGAGTGCACCCAAGATGGTGAATTACGAGATTTCTTGAACAATTTATACATTATGCCTAGTTTTGATACACTTCATCAGATCTTCAGTATGGATTTCCAAGAAAATTCTGATTGCCAACCTTACTTATCCCATACTGTGGCATCATCTTCCCGTATTCTTGAGTCGGAGACCACTCTTGTTGAAATTAGTCTAGGAAAATATTTACACATTAGCTCAGACCTGGATTCATCTTAGCAAGAGAAGATTGTTACCTTGTTGCGAGATCACTTGGATGCATTCGCTTGGAGTTACGAATACATGAAAGACATTCCTCCTGAGACTTGTACTCATCATATCTATATCTAGGAGGGATCCCGACCTGTCTGATAACCCCAAAGATGAATGAATCACACACTAAGAGATATTGTTAAGGAGGAATTACAAAAAATCTTAGATGCTAATTTCATCTAGCCCATTTCTGATGGTCAGTGGGTCTCTCCATTAATGATAGTCCCTAAGAAAGATAGGAGATGGCATATTTGCATTCACTATCAAGAATTAAACAAATACACTCTCAAGGATTACTTTCCCCTTCCTTTCATCGATTAGGTGCTAGATACCTTGCTGGTAAAAAGTACTTTCCATTTTTATATGGCTTCAGTGGGTATAACCAAATCCAGATCGCACCCTCAGATCAAGATAAAACTACCTTTACATTCCCTTGGGGCACATTTTCTTATCAAGTGCTTCCTTTCGGGTTGTGTAATGCACTCGCTACCTTTCAAAGGGTTGTGCTGGCTATTTTTGTTGATCTTGAATGTGTTGAGATTTATATGGAAGATTTTTTTGTGTTTGGTAACTCATTTGATGAAGCTCTTAAAAATCTAGAAAAAGTGATTTTACGTTGCCAAGAGGCTCATCTTGCTTTGAGTGATAAAAAATGTAGATTAATGTGCAAAGAAGGAGTGGTTCTTGGTCATTTGGTTTTTAACAAATAAATCGATGTGGACCCCGCTAAAATTGAAGTCATTATTTGTCTGCCTGCACCCAAAACTCAAAGGGAAGTGAGAGGTTTCCTAGTACACATTGGTTATTACCAGGGATTCATTGAATTTTTTTCCAAGATTGCTACCCCTCTTTTTTGATTATTAGCTAAGGATAGTGAATTCACCTGGTACACAACTTGCCAACAACCATTTGAAACATCGAAGGAAAAATTAGTACAGGCACCAGTTTTGAGAGGACCAAACTAATCCCTACCATTCCATATTTCCTCCGATGCTTTAGATACTACCATTGGCGCAACCTTAGGACAAGAGGAGAATAAACAGTCCTATGTTATTTACTACATTGCTAAAAATTTGTCACGTGCTGAATTTAACTATGCAGTGACTGAGAAAGAATTTTTATCTGTTATTTTTGAGATTAATAAATTTAGACATTACATTACAGTATATGAAGTTTATGTTCATATTGATCATTCTACTATAATATATTTAACAAATAAACCTTTAAATAGCAGTAGAGTGACTAGGTGGTTGATTCTATTACAGGAATTCAATGTTACAATTATTGATAGACTAGGAAAGTCTAATGTTGTATCTGATTATATTTCTAGATTAAACAATCTTGGTGAAGTAATTCCTGTTGATGATGATTTCCCTGACGAACATATTTTTCTATGTTAGGAAACTCTCCATGGTTTTCTAACATAGCTAACTATTTATTCACTAGAAAAACACCACCTCACTTATCCACTCGTGAAAAGAGAAATATTATTCAAAAAAGTGCTTCATATTCCTAGATACAGGGAGACCTCTTTTACACTGGACCGGATTTCGTTATTCGTATATGTGTGAGAGAGGAAGAAATGTTTGATATCTTAAAATCTTCCCATGATGAACCTTGCGGTGGCCACTTCGTTGACAAGCTAACTGCATGTAAAATTTTACGCACTGACTATCTTTGGCCTTCCTTGTTTAAGGATGCCAAGCATTATGCTAGGTGTTGTGATAGTTGTCAACGAATGGGTCAACTTGTTCAAGCCAATGAAATGCCTTTATGTCCTCAAGTCATTATTGAGCCCTTCGAAGAATGGGCTACTGTTTTCGTAGGACCCATAAACCCCATAACTTTAAATAAAAAGTATATCTTGGTTTGTACTGATTTTGTTACCAAATGGGTATAGGTTAAAAGTTGTTTCTTTTGCCACTGAAAAATTTGTTATTGTTTTTTTTATCAATGAATTTTTTACTAGATTTGGTGTTCCTAGAGAAATTGTTTCTGACAATGGACCGCAGTTTGTTTCTAACTTGGTACAGGAATTCATGAATCAGTACAAGATTTGGCACATGAAATCTACATTATAACACTCGCAAGCAAAAGGCCAGGTGAAATCCACAAACAAGGTGATCAAATCCATCCTCACCAAAACAGTAAACATGCATAGAAAGGTTTGGTCTAGCTGATTGCCTAAAGCCTTATGGGCTTATCAAACCACTTTGAGGAATAGCACGAGGCATACACCATATGGGATGGTGTATGGAAAACAAGTCCTTTTTCCGAATTAATTTCAGATAAAGACTTACATAACTACAATTCATTTTGGTCTAGATCTCTTGGAAGCACAACAACAACGTCTATTACAATTAAGCGTGTTGGATGAATTTCGAAGGGATTCTATTCAACATAATATTTTGGTGCAGCATCAACACAAGAAGTAGCATGAAAAGTTTATTAGGAAGAAATAGTTCCAACCAGTTGATTGGATACTTACCTATGACTCTAGATTTAAACATTATAAAGGGAAGTGCCATACTCGTTGGATGGGACTGTATGAGGTAATTCAAATTTTCAATAATGGGGTTGTAGAATTCAAAACTATCGATGGGAAAAATTCATTTTTCCTTGTGAATGGGCATAGGCTTAAAGCATATTTTCGGCCCATCACAAAGGAAGACTTCATGTAGCAATTGCAACAACAGTCTGAACTTCAGTTGGTAGGTGGCTATGCCAGCCTATTGTAATCTAATTTCTTCTCTCTTGAAATAAAGTTTAAATAAAATCCATATCTATATATATATATATATATATATATATATATATATATATATATATAGCTATATATATATATATATATATAGATAGATAGATAGATAGATAACAATAAAAAAATAAAAATAATTAAAAAAAAATCCTGTGATTGTGAAAATCCGTTTTACTGACATGATTGCAGAAGGATCAACCTAAAAACCAGCTTGCTAGCAGGAAGATCAGTTATAATAAAATGGGAATGTTGCTTGATCTTTAGATGTGTTAACTGTCACAAAGAAGAAGCAGGTTCAAATACATGAACCAAGCCCTTATCCAAGTTTGGGATAGCTCACACGGAAATTTTTATTGAAGCAACACCCAATTCCCACTGCATTTATTTTATGGATCAGAACTATACAGACAGATGTCAGGTGAAATTATACCCTTCTTCTATTCCCATTTTCATAAGAAAAACTCCCCTTATTTTCTTCTTTTATCCCATGAAGTTTACCATCCCTTTCTTCAAAGAAACTTTCCCTATCCGATTTCGTATTTCCCTCTTTTTCCCTTGAAATTTTTTCCCGAAAATCTCTTTTTCGATTTGTCCCTCTTGAATTCCTTGTTGTAATTTCCTTCCCATTCTAAAAATTTAGCCTTTTTCCCACTTTTATTTTTCTACTCATGGGTCAATTGCAGGTCTAATGTGAACTCACAAGTCATATTGAACGAAATATGTCAACACCAAACAATGGCGAATAAAACCTCCTTTGTATATTCAACAAATTTTTTAATCCAAACTATGAAGTATATCCTATCAGAATTTTCTTTTGGTTCGCTTTATCTTTGAAAATATGCTACAAATATCCCTGGTGCAGGAATGTGTGGTCGATTGCAAGCATATTTGGTGCAAGCATGGTTAGTGCATGCATGTCTAAGTGCAAGCATGCTTGGTGCAGGAATGGTTAGTGCAAGCACGTTCAGTAAAAGAATCCGCACTATTGAGCACGCCCAATTAGGAAAACACATGTTCTGGTGCAGGAACACCTGGTGCAAAATTGTGTATTGAAAATCTTATCTTTTGTTTCATGACTTTTTGTATAGGCAGAATAACTGTACCACCTGCACATCATGGCATTCAATTTTTATTTTGATTAACACTTTGTTTTTTCATTTACCGAATTAGGAAGAAATCGTTTAAGTACAAAGATTTTTTAGGTTATGAAATCTCATCTTTTTAATGAGTACGAAGTACACCTTATGTGAGACCATTAAGTAAATGTGGGATGGTACGATTGTCACGAAATCCAATACTTACCTTTCCTTGAAAAACTCATCACATGATAATAATGGCCCCACTCCATATCCGACGTTGCATGACCATTACATGGAGTCATTATCTAAACTGTCACCTCTTCCAATCATCATCACCTGCCTGTACTTGAGCCAATTCATATTCACATCCATGTAATTTTAATGATGAAGCATGACCATTTGGGAAGTGGTTAATATAGCGACAGATGTATAGCTAGACCATCATTTTGAGTTCTTTATGTTGTAATATTCTTTCAAAACTTGAGACAGAGATTGGTTGAATTCAAACAGACATGGCGCCTGTAAGGATTGAGCCATGGTCTATAAAGAAGATGGAGAAAACCGCTGAGTACAGAAATAATCCTATAATATTGCAGGAATCTAGGTTCCTCCTGTTTCTACAAAAAATTTATGGATTTGACTCAGCCGTGGTGACAGCATTTTTCCAAACTTTTGATGAGAATCGAGCTAAGGTTGGTTTGTTGGAATTTGCAGTCACAGAGGAGTCCATATCTCAGGCTACAAGTTTACCAGTAGTGAGGGAACAATGGTTTAAGAAGAAGAAGTTACAAAAGAAGTTGTGGCGTCGGTTCGTGGCCAACTCAAAGCAGAAGGTGGACTGGAAGAATGGTCTCCAATGAAACTCTATGATTGGAAAATTGAAGGATCTCCTTTATGTGTTGCAGAAGTTTCTTACCTACGAGGGTCACTACTCACTAACTTTACTCTATCACATACAATTTCTCTTGCATTTTGAGTCGGGTAAGCTCATTAATTTCCCTTATTATTTTCTCAAGATCTTAGAAAAAATGTCGAAAGGTTTTCAGAAAGGGATGTCAAGCCAGGTTGCATACAAATTATATCACCACGGGCTGATCACAATTTTAATTAAGAAAGAGTTGGAAACTAAAAATGTGACTTGGGTGGAATTTTAAAAGGAGTTTCAGGGGCAAAGTTCCGGGAAGTCAACCTAGAAGAAGAGTGAAAGCAAGAAAAAAAATTTGGAAACGCTGACCAGCACCTTACCGAGATCAGGAGGTTAGCCAAGAGAAGGACCGCTTCTTCGAGGGCGGGTCATGTTCACTCGACCTCCCCGATACTATTGGATGATTTGCCACTTGCTTCACCGGGTAACAATAATCTTTCGGTCCTCGCTGAGGTAGCGACCCATATAGTGGTTGATGGAGACTATGTGGAGAAGGAAGATGACACACCTTTGTCAGTCCTCTTTGGTAGGATGAAGAAGAGAAAAAAGATGTCGAGTGAAAGAAAAGATCCAGCAGAGGGTCAAGTGGATGATAGTGTTATGCTCTTAACCTGCAAAATAATACCCAGATACAGAATATGCGAAGAAAATATACCCAAAACACAGAATATGCGAAGAGAAGATACCCAGAACACAGAATAGCAATGATTTTATTATTCAAAGAGCAATGTTCACATGCCTCTTCGAGGGGGCAACCTCCAATAGAGCAGAGCTCGATTACAAAATAAGACACGATGCTCCTCGCAGGGAGTCTCTATCCTTTATATATGACTCATACATGCAATACCACGGGTCAATACCGTGAGTTTTACTAATACCATCTATCTAATACTACGTCTACGGCCCATTTACAACTAACTGTGGTCCCGTCATTAATTTCGGGTTAACCACTTACAAAATATATGGGCTTTATTGACTCTTTGACTATGACGTGATCCCAAGACATAAGTAAGGGGGTTAGGGTGGGACCCTAACATGCCCTCCCCCTTAAGACTAGCCTTGTCCTCAAGGCTGAAGCTGCAGAAACTGCTGAAGAATAGTAGCTGGTTCCCAAGTTGCATCTTTCGGAGAGGTGTCTTTCCATTTGACGAGGACTTCCTTAATCATGAGGCCACGCAGGTGCTTGTCTCTTGTGGCGAGGACCTGTTCGGGTTGAAGCCAGATTGACCCTTCGTCGTACAGTTCAGGTAGACTGGTTTGAACTCGGCAATTGTTCCCAATTACTTTCTTGAGGCATGATACATGGAAAACTGGATGGATTTTTGTAGTAGGTGGCAAAGCCAACTTGTAAGCCACTTCTCCAATGTGCTGAAGTACTTGGTAGGGTCCGTAGAATTTTGGAGATAGCTTCTGACACCCCTTGTCTTTGAGTGATGTTTGCTTATATGGTTGCAGCTTCAAAAAGACTTGGTCCCCTTCTTGAAACTGGCGCTCTGAACGATGCTGGTTGACCTGTTGCTTCATGCGGTTCTAAGCTTGATGAAGATTCTCTCTAAGAGGGGCGAGCATGGTGGCGCGGTGTTGTAGGAGTTGATCCACTGCTTGTACTTTGGAGCATCCCTGGAGATAAGAAATAGGGGAAGGCGGAAGTTGACCATATACTGCTTCATAAGGAGTCATTTTAGTAGAGGCATGATAGTTGGTGTTATACCACCATTCCGCCAGAGGTAACCACTGTACCCAAAGGTGTTGCTTTTCTGAAGTGAAACACCTAAGGTAGGTTTCTAGACATTTGTTGACTGCTTCGGTTTGACCATCCGTTTTCGGATGATAGGAAGTGCTGAGTTTTAGTTGAGTGCCCTGTAGCCTAAAGAGTTCTTGCCAAAAATTACTAGTGAAGATCGGGTCGCGATCAGACACAATAGAAGTGGGCATGCCATGTAGTTTGAATATCTGATCCATGAAAGTTTGCGCAACCAAAGTTGGTGTAAACGGGTGGGGTAGGGCACAAAAATGAGCATAATTTGACAAGCGGTCCACCACCACCATGATGACTGACTTGTTCCTTGATTTTGGAACACCTGTAATGAAATCCATGGAAACCTCCGTCCAAATTGATGTCGGAATGGGCAATGGTTGTAATGTGCCTGGTGTGTTGACGGTTTCTCCTTTGTGGCGTTGACAGACATCACATTCTGCGACAAAAGTAAGGATGTCCTTTTTCATGCCGGTCCAAAAAAATTATCTTCTGGTGCGAGCATAAGTTTTCTGAAATCCTGAACGTCCTGCAATGGGGGATGAGTGCAATTCAGCCAATATGCGACTTTTGAGTGTTGATGTTGGTGATATTACTACTCTGTCCCGGTAGCGAAGAATGTCATCCTGCCAGGAGTAGCCCTTGATGGAATTTGGATCGACCTGCAATTGAGAAATGAGTTGGGATAGCCTGGGTGTGAAAACCATTCTCTGCGAGCTTCTTCAATCCATTCTGGAATGGGGAGGGAAATTGCTAGCAAAGTACTTTCCTCCTCAAATTGGCGAGATAATGCATCTGCTACCCTATTGTCTTTCCCTTTCTTGTAAATGATCTCATAATCATATCCCAGCATTTTAGATAGCCATTTATTTTGTTGTGGGGAAGATAGGCGTTTCTCCAGAAAATATTTAAGACTGTGATGATCTGTGCGGATTTGGAAACGTCGCCCCAATAAGTAAGGGCGCCAGGTGTCGACTGCATGTAAGATGGCCATCATTTCTTTTTCATAGGTAGATTGGCCCAGCTTCTTCCCACTTAGTTGTTGGCTTGTGAAGGCCAAGGGTCGCCCTTCCTGTATTAAGACTGCCCCAATACCTGTCCCTGAAGCATCACATTCAATGACAAAAGATTTGTTGAAGTCAGGTAGTGCTAAGACTGGAGTGGAACACATGGCATTTTTTAGGGCTGTAAATGCCTGTTGGGCTTCCTCATTCCAGAAGAAGGAATTTTTCTTTAGGAGGTGACTGAGGGGCTTCGCTATGCGGCCATAATTGCAGACAAATTTGCGATAATAGCCGGTGAGTCCCAAAAATCCTCTCAATCTCTTCAAGGTCTTAGGTTGAGGCCATTCTTGCATTGACTGGATCTTTTTGGGGTCCACCTTGACACCTTCCCGCCCCACAATGTGGCCCAAATACTCAACTTCTTCCATGCCAAACGAACACTTCGACAATTTGACAAATAATTTATGTTGGTGGAGCAGTTGCAAGAGTAGATCTACATGGTGAAGATGTGCAGCCCAAGTGCCACTATAGATGAGGATGTCATTGAAGAAGACCAGGACAAATTTCCTGAGATATGGTTTAAGAAGGTGATTCATAAGGCTCTGAAAAGTAGAAGGGGCATTACAAAGACCAAATGGCATGACCAGGAACTCATAATGGCCTTCATGAGTTCGGAACGCCGTCTTGGGAATGTCGACTTCCTTCATGCGAATTTGGTGGTAGCCTGAGCGAAGATCCAACTTAGTGAAGAATTGAGCCCCATTGAGTTCGTCCAGCAAATCGTCAACCACCGGGATGGGAAATTTATATTTGACTGTCAACTTATTGAGGGCCCTGAAGTTTGGACACATCCGCCACTCTCCGTCTTTCTTGAGCACCATGACCACTGGGGATGAATAAGGACTAATGCTGGGACGAATGACACCTGCTTCCAGAAGTTCCTTGATTATCTTTTCTATTTCATTCTTTTGGGTGAATGGATATATGTATGGCCGCACATTTGGGGGTTGGGCCCCTGGAACCAATGTGATGCTATGATCATGTTCCCCTCGTGATGGTGGAAGCTCCTTAGGCTTGTAAAAGACCTGCCTATGTTTATTTAAAATTTGTTGCATCTCAGGATGAATTTGTGGGGACTGGGTTTCAACGACCTGGATGGCATTAAATTGAGCTACCACTCCATGATTGCCCTTTTTTTAACAATTTTTCCATCCTATGCGAGCTGATGATCGAGGGGGGTCCCGCCTGGAGTCCCCGGAGGGTATGTGTGAAGTTGTTTTGTTTAAAACTCATATATAACTCCTGGAAATCCATTGTGATTGGCCCAAGAGTGCGGAGCCATTCAGCGCCGAGGACAATGTCGCATCCCCCCATATGGATGGCAAACATGTGTGTTTTCAACTGATAATCCCCCATTTGAAGTTTGACATTTTCACAGCGGCCTTCACATTTCATTGTGCCCCCATCCGCGATTTGGACTTGGAAGTTAGAAACTGTGTGTACAAAACAATGCATTGCGTCGGCAACTTTTTGATGGATGAAATTATGGGTACTTCCACTATCAATCAAGACTACTTCTGGGAATAAAACCCCGGATTTTGAGAGTTTGAGGGGAAGAAATTCCGGCCAATGAATTTAGCGAAATAACTGGTTTGTCAGATACAATCTCCTTTTGGTTGTCTTCTTCTATTGCCTCAGGTTCCTCGAGTGGTGGATCTTCCTCTGTTGAGCTGTAGTCAGTGGCGTCTATTTGAAAAAACTTGGTCTCCTTGCATTTATGACCAGGGGAATATTTTTCATCATAGTAGTAACATAGTCCTTGCTTCCTTCTTTCGGCCATTTCCGCAGGTGACACCTTTTGGATCTTAAGTGTCTGAGTCGTATTGTGAGCTTGTGGGGGATGACCTTTAGTGGGGAAACTGGGGTGGCTGTATTGGGCTGCTAATGCACGTTCCACCTTACGAGCTACCTGGCAAGCTTCCGTCCACGTGGGAGGGTGGTGGAGTAGAACTTGAGCTTTGATGGCTTCTTTAAGACCACTGATAAAACATTCTGTGTAGAACTCATCTGTGAGACTTTTAGTGCGGAAGGCTAAGGCTTCAAAAGCGGTAATATATTCATCCACTGTACCCGTTTGTCTAAGCTTAGTGAGACGCCCCAAAAAAGAGTCTTCCTATTCAAAGCGAGCTTGAAGAGCTTTGGTAAATTGGGCCCAAGTCGGAAAAGGTCCATTGCAACGCTGATGCCATTCCGCCCATTGCCATCGTTCATTGTCCAAGTACATGGTCCCTACCATAAGCTTAGTCCAATCATCATGGATATGATTCAGTCTGAAATACTGCTCCATTTGTGCTAGCCATGCGGACGTGTGAGAACCGTCAAATTTATGAATATCCAACTTGGGAGGTCGCTGACTGGGTGGTGGATTGGTGTGCCAGACGTGAGGAGAGTGGCTAGACTCACCATCATGGTGGTCATGGCCATCATACGCTTCCTCGTGGGCTGGCGCCTTGCCCTTATCGAGTACTTCATGTACCTGGGTAGTTAGGCCTTCAATCAGACGTTGGAGGGTGTTCAGATTTGCTTCAATTTTGTCTATCCTTTCATTGGCCATCGCTTGAGCTCTAGTTTCTACCATACACCAACTGGATGAAAAATTGGGACCGCCAAAAAAATTTGTACTAATAAATTGAATGGTACCACCATGCTCAGCTCGTCGTCCTGATGCTGATGGGATAGATCACAAATAAGTGCTCCGGAAGATCTCAGACTTTTTTTTTTTTTGGAAAACTCCTAACGGAGTTTTACTCCTCCTTCATCAATACTGCAGTCGCCAAATCCTCAAAATGTCAATGCTGCCAAAAGTCCTGCGAAAAGTATACCTCGGTACAGGAACCCTTCACAACAACTCTGATCTGGTGGATCTGATAGATCTGGATGGTGGAACAACTGCTGTTGCGGATCTGATGTCTGCTGCTGCGGATCTGAATGGTGGAACAACTGCTGCTACAAATCTGATGTGTGATCCCCGATAGAGAAAGGAACTATGGTCTAGAGGAGTGTCAGGTGCTACAAATCGCAATATACATAAGGGTCTGACAGTAATACTCGGCCCAATGTTTCAGGGCTCTAACTAAGGAGGATCGACCGTACCCTTAGCCGTACAACCCGACTACCCTATCGTACGGGCGAGTAATCTCTCCGAGTGCTGTTCTCCGTGTACTGTAGCCACAAGACGGCCGAAGGTTTATCTATGGCGAGGTTTCAAGGGAGCCTAGGGGGCTTCCTATATACCCAGAGGGTACGTGGAAGACAGTCCATGCGCGGTTCTGTCTAATGCGCTACTACTCGAAGGGGTACCCACAGGGGTTACAAGGGAGTCCAACAGACGTGACCACCTCTTGTATTTCCTGCGTGCATGCTGTTATAGAAATTTTTGTGCCTTGCATCACTGAGCATGAAATGTCAATAATCAAGGGATCCAAAGTCCCTAAACATGTTGTTCCTACCCCTAGAAGAACAAGGCCAAGTAACCACAGCAATTCACAAAAATTCTCCACCTCAAAACACTAAAAAACAAGGCAATTCTGGATCATGTCAACTGCTCCACTGAGCATCTGCGCTGAATGTCAACTGCTCCACTGTCTACCTGCGTTGAATGTCAACTGCAAAGAAGGCTACCTGCGCTGAGCGAGTTTGGACAAGTGGCAGAGTCATTCCTCAAGGTGTCAATGCCCAGGAAGCTTCCAAAATGACACTTGGATCAGGGAATTCGACTGGTGATGAGTAAGAGGTTCCAAATCTCCAAGTGGAAGCAAGAACCTCCAAGTGGACTCAAGAACTGAAGTGGGAGAGGACACTAGTTAGTTCTATACCAGCCTAAAGCTGACTCATCCTCTCTCCAAAACTCCTATATATAGATCTCTCTCCATGAGGTCAGGGGAGGCTGGAATTTAGTATTTGCAAAGAATTGTTGTTGGTTTGTGGCTAGAAACATTGGGTGTGTTATGCTTTGAAAGGAGCTGAAGAAGGAATTCCATTCTGCTGGGAAGGAGATGCTGGGTTGGAGCCCTATGGGTTGTATCTCTTCTTGAATCCTGTTACTTTCAATAAAGCTATCTTGATTCTTTCCTATATGCTGGTGTATTTTGTATGATTGCATTAGTATATTTGATTTACTTCTAATCCTGAATCATTTATGAATATGTATATTTGCCTTTGTATTGTGTTCTTCTCTTGTCGCAAGTAGCTGTTCTCTTGTCACAGGTAGTTGTTCTCTTGTTATCTCGTGGGATTCAAGTAGTTGTTCTCTTGATCAAGCGAGGAGGCAAGTAGTTGTGGATACACAAAGAGAAGAGGATCTAGTTCGAGGGACAGTTGCAAGACAACAGTAAGTCTGCCGATCTCCTCTCTTTCATATTTCATAAAGGAAGTAATCATGATAGCTGCATTCGTTTGTTGCTAAGGCGCTGTCACACCTTAGGTGGATAGGATCGTCCTAAATAGGCATTTTTCTCCACAACAAATTGGCGAATCCGCTGGGGAAAAACTTGTTTATTCATTTCATTTGTGTTTCCGTCATTTGTTTACTTCATAGACTTGACAGCTACTATTGAACTGCATCTTTCCCGGATGCAAAGTAAAAGTTGCTGCTTTGATCTAGTATGTTGGACTTGTCTATGATCTAAACTAGATCCAAAAACGATTTGATTGATCCTTGTGATAGTCTTTAGTACCCTATCAAAGCATCCCTCTGTTTATACCTTGCTTGTGTTTCTGATTTGGCCTGAAACAGTTGATTTTTGAGCATTTTGTGACCCAGAAACCAAGGGAAACGAGAGTTCTCCCTTTCAGCGCAGGCACTGTGAAGGCAGTCTGCATTTCAACGCAGGTCCCGAAGGGGCTACCTGCGCTGAATGTCAAACTGACAGTGTTGTACCTGCGCTGAACCAGTGTGGCCTTGAGCAGCTGGGGTTCTTTGTCCTTTTTGCCCTGTTTTGATCTCTGTTTTTTGCAGCCTTTAACCAGCATAGGTGCTAGTCTGATAAACCTTTTCTTTTCCTAAATTCCGCCCCATTTTTGTACAAAAATATTGTGAATGTTTTTTGGTGTTTGTGGCATCATTTACAATCTTCCTCTGCATGAGTAAAGTAGTCTTTCTGTAGCCTTTGATTCAGATCTGATTGAGATTGATCTTAGAAGAGAGTTCATTGGTTGTTTGTTCAGATTGATCATAGTTTTACTTTTGCTTATTGGTTTGAGTTTGTTCTTTTCAAAGTATCAAAAATGAGTCTTTATTTCGAAAATCGCAAAGTGATTGTAATCTCTTCTACCCTTGTTGATTTCGAAGAAAGTGAACTTGTTTATTTTGATCATTGTAAAAGAAAATTCAAAGTTGTGCAAAATCTTTCTTTGTAGGCATTTATACTAAGAAAGTGAAAACAAACACCTGCATTGTGCATTTTTCATTTGATAAGTTTGCATGTTGGATTTAGGGAAAGTGCATTAGAGTGTGCTGATTGCTCTTTGAGAAAAGATAGTTGCTCTCTTTTCCCTTAGTAGTTAGGATTTTCAAAGTTGAAAGATTGTAAAGCTTGCTTATCATCTTAGACTGCATTTAGGAATTTGTATCATACATCTCGTGGTGAACCTTGAAAGGCAAACTTTAAAAATATCAACCTAAAATAAAACTGAATGAATCTAACAACGCTTTGTAACATAACACACAACATAGAGGTCTAGGCTAGAGATGTGTTCCGGCGTCGTTAAACATAGTGACTGTCGATCTCGAAGAAGGTGGGTGATTCCTCCTGAGAGTCGGTGGCGCTAATACGGATTTGTGCTCCCACGTACTGTCGCGTATATATTGGGAGACCCCTATAGGCATATATCTTTTATCCTTAGGAAGCTGTGTCGGCCGCCCTACTGATCGCAATGCAGTGAACACAGCATTCACGAAGATCGACCACCCGTACCGTAAAACGTATTCTGTGGTTTTGAGAAAAGTTTGGCACACCCTCTGCCTAGATCTCCAGAGCAGTTCCTTTTGGCCTTTTTCAGACTCTATAACAGAAAAATTCCATCCGAGCATTTGTCACTTCGGGCTCGTTAAAACATCGAAGGAGACTAGAGTCATCTTTAGCTTTTTCTCGACTCTTTAAAACTGAAAAAGCAAGTTGTGTCTAAAAGCGTCGTTAACAATTTATTTTAAACGGAAAAATCACCCTTTATTCCTGCGTTGATCTTCGAAGTTAGTCTACCTTCATCACAAAGTTCTTGTAGAATCGCTAGGAAATCTTTTGGATAGACTAAATATGTCTGAACAACCGTCGACATCCAGGACTGTGTCATCCGACACAGCAACGGCAGAGCCTCCTGCTACTACTCCAACGATGTTCGCTGGTATACCATCTGTCCCGGCAAATTTTCAACAACAAGCTGGAGTCCAATCAGAGACTGTTTCGACGACATGGTTAGTTCCTATTTCTTCATCCAGATTATCATCTGGTATTTCTTATGTTGAAACTCAACAACTTGATCCAATGTGTCTTCAAAGGCCAATCTACCCTTTAAGCACTGGATTGCCACCATATGGAGGGCAGTATGCCTTTTCATTGTTCCCCCCCGTAGAACAACCATATGGGAGTTTACAACAAAGTTCAGGTCAAACTGGAATTACATCCAGCGGATGGGTACCAATACTGCCTCAGCAACCAAGGGTTGCATATTCAATGCAACCAGTCCACCCTGTGTCGAATGTTGCCACTATACCTAGTATGTTGATTGCGTCGCAAGTACAAGCGCTACCTGTTGTATGTCAACCCCAAGTTTCTCAGGTTGCCATACAACAGCCTCTTGTCTCGACAACTCAATCACAACCTCCGGTTAGTGCCTCCTTATCTGGAGCGACTCAGGCTCAAACAAGTACTATGACTCCTCATCTTGGTCAATCATCCAGTATTGGACAACAGCAAATGGTCCAACAACCAGAGCTGGTTCAAACTCAACAACCGCAATTCCAGCAATCATATCAAGGACCCGAGCAACAAGTCTTTGCAAGTAATGGGCAACCATATAAGAATGGTTATGCCCATCAAACTTGTCAAAGTTGCCAGCATCAAATACATTATGCTGGTATGCAAAGACCCACTGCTCAGGTGATTCCATCTTATCCTGGGTATGCTCCGCCTAACCTGAATCAACAGTTGCCCTTTGTAGCAACTCTAGAATTACCAGATCTAAACCGGCTGACGAATGATCCAATTGCTTATGCCCCTTGGTGGCCAGCGATTCCGCATAAACTTCCATCGGACATTCCTAAATTCAATGGAAATCCAGGTGAAGACCCATCGAATCACGTCATGACTTTTCATCTGTGGTGTTCGTCGAACACCCTGAACAATGATTCGATAAGGCTTCGCCTTTTTCAGAGGACATTGACGGGTCCAGCGGCTAAATGGTATATTGAATTACCTAGAGCCTCTTTCGACAATTTCAGTTCCCTAGCCACGGCTTTCTTAACCCATTTTCAATTACCGATAAGGTATGAAACTGGAACGGAAATCTTAACCAACTTCAAGCAGACGACGGCCACACATATATCCGATCATATACATGAGTGGCGTCGTCGTCACAGGATGGTAAAGACTTACGTTCCAGATCAGCTATTAGCTGAATGGTTTATAAAGTCGTTACTTCCTGCCATAACGGAAGATGTGGCCAAGGGGGGGGTCGTAACGGAGGAGCAAGTTATTTCTCGTGCACAATATCTAGACTTAGTATATACTCAGTCTGGCACGCTCTATGATAAAATACCTAACTCCCCTAGACCGGAATTTTCAATTCCTCCTCCTCCTAAATCAGATAGTGACTCTCATGCCGGCAATGGCGTGATTGGCGCAACAGACATGAAATCGATAAAGGCTGTATCTAAAAAGGCCCGTAAGATTTCCGGTCAAAATACAAATGAGGAACTTCTTGCCTCGGAAGTAAGTGCCGTGTCGGACGACAAGGGAAAACAACTAAAGCAACCAGGGGGCAAGAAGAAAAAGAAAGGGAGAAAAAGGAAACCCCCTACGGGGTGTCATATATGTGATGAGGATCATTGGACAACAGATTGTCCATACAAAGCTGAGCTTAAAATATTCTTTAAGAGTTCGAAAACCTCAGCTGTGTTGACTGATCCGTTTCCAAGCCCGAGAACCGAGCTGGTTGCTAATCAAAATGCTTCCCGATCCCAAGTGCTTATGTTGTCTGTATCAAAGCAGCAAAATGATGCTTTGACGAGGAATAAGGATTACAGGAATCCAAAGCTGTCGAACAACAAGGCTAATGAACAACCTAGTAGTTCGACAACAACTTTGACCGAAGTTGTGCCACCCATCGTCCCTGAGCCAATGATAAAGTTGCAAAAGGGAGCAGTACACAAATCGACATTTAATCCTTGTACGAAAATAGCACAGATAGAGGACCTGGCCCAATCGCCGTCCGTTATGTCGACACTTGAGGTACCGCAAAATTGCTTCTCCCAAGAGCAAGCTTTATTATCAGCAATAGGTGGAATTGACCCAATGGATTCCAATCTTGTGGCCTTTGATCATAAAGGATATGACCCTCAGTTACCAGCTCAACTAGCTTTCCTTATTCAAGTGAAAGCCCTCAACAAAACTGTTCATCGAACAATTATTGATGAGGGGGCATCTACATGCATTATGTCGATGAGTTGCTGGAAAACTTTAGGATCTCCAACCTTTTCGAGGTCTGCGACGACGTTAAAATCATTCGACGGAAGGACATATACCCCATATGGTATACTAAATAACTTGAAAGTTGAACTAGAGGGAAAAATGGTAGAAATAGATGTTGAAGTCATCGATGGGAATCTTGATTACAACATCCTACTAGGAAGACCATGGATATATGCCATGGCAGCTGTTGTGTCGACCTATTTTAGGAAGATTGCATTTACCTTCCAAGGAGGAATTACAATCGTTGACCAACAAACTTTTCTCCCCAACAGTTCGCAAGTTACGGGAAGCATTCCAATGATCCATGGAAGGAATCATTCGCTCCAAAATATCGGAGTAGGTCTCCTAAAAGACCCTGCCTTAATGGGTACTTTTGCCCTACCACCTCCGAGTAATCTGGCGGAAGTGGCCACAGTGGAATATGAAACCTTCTACATCTAATGGATTTGGATGCCGAGGACGGTTCTTTTCTTGTGTCAACCTCATTAAAAAATGAAACAAATCCCCTTTCTCAAAGGTAAACCTTCATTCCAACCACCGAGTTGAATGCAATGAAGCTTGGGGGGCATGCACCTCGATTTGCGTTATTATGCTGGGGGCATGCAAGCTTATCATCGAGCATTTTTAGCATAAAGTTCATGCTCGTTAAAAAATAAACGCAAGATCCGAGCAGTTTTAACACGGTCTTCATGCTCGTTAAAAAATAAATATAAGCAGTGAGCAATGTTTCCTCCAGAGTTTAAGCTCATTTTTATCTAAAAAATGAACCTATCCCGGTAAATAACCACTGTGATCGTAAATTTATCAGCCATAAAAACCTTGGTCATGTTTGCACCTGCCACCTCCACTTTCATTTGGCCGATCGTTCACCTCCATATGATTGTTTACCCATTTTGAGGAACAGCTACGAAGAGTGATTTCACCTAGCCATCCTTGTGACACTACTGTGATTGGAAAATTCCAACCTGTACCTGGAATCAGTTGCTATCCCTGTTTATCACTCGTTCCTCAAAAGACGAGTCTTCTTTAAGCTCTTTTCAACTGATTCGTAAAATATGAAAAGATTGTCGAGTTTTGGCCTTCCAGCTCATTAAAGGACAGGAAGAGCTATCCCTCCTCTAGATTTTAATCTTTTTGGACCTGAGGGATTATTGCACAAAAAGGTCGAGCGCTTGTTTTATTCGGCTCATTAAAATTATCGAAAACTCATCCCTTTTGTATTGTTTTATACTTTTTCGGACTTAAGGGATTAGATGACGAAAAAGGAATTTTGGATTTAACTTTATGTACCTTTTCAGACTCTCTAAAAATGAAAAGGACCGAGTTATCCTTGTCGTTAGACTCGTTAAAATTATTAAATAGCGACAAACTTGTCTTTAGACGAGAACGAGTTTCCCTATCGCTAGGCTCGTTAAAACATAGCGATGGGCTTGCCCGAAGGGTAGGTTATAGAACAAGTATATGTTATCCTCCTCAAGCTTGACAAAAATAAAGAGGTACTGGTCAGCAATGACTAGGGAAAAATTGGGAAAAATCAAGAAAACTTTGATGGTAGCAGGTCGCTCTTGAACATGACACTTTTCCTCCGTACCACAATCGGGTTGGGTTGTTTCATTCACCGGTCACATCACCATGGTCTTGCCATACCATCCATATTTGGGGTAATGCTACCAATCCATCGCATTAGTGTCGCCATATGTTCAAGAGAAGTCATTCAGAAAGAGTCAACCGGGTCCCATCCACTGCCATACATTATCCTTCATCCATTCATGACCGCCACCCTGAATCATATGTCACAGATTGTTTTCACCTCCATTAAAATCATTAGCTCCGTTCCGTGTCACTGATGTGGGATTCATTAAGGCCCTCCTTTGGCAGATCGCTCCTTGTCGACATCAGCTCATTATCCAAGGAGTTGATCTAGGGACAACCCCTTTCAGTACTTTGAACCTTGCATGCCTCAATGGCAAGTTTCTCACTTCCGGCGACAGGTATACATCAATGACCTTCGACCAGAAGATTTTGCCTGGTGTTCGACGCCAAGTCCTTTATTCACACCACGTGAATTGTACTGCAGTACCTTGAGGGTCATTATCATTATCAGTGATTCCTCTCGCGCTTGTTAACGGTTTACATCATTGACCGGTAATCAAGCGATGTCTGTCCATGTTCGACTTCAGCGCAATTCTCACATGGATCGACTTATACTTAGAGTGAAGATCGAACGAGTTTGAAGACCCCGGATCTAGTTTCATCCATCCGGGCTGCGATATATATTCAGGAAAAATAAAGACATTTGACATGTACATCATTGCAACAAATGATCATCCTACTCAAAGGATGATAATTTTCACCAAAATTATCAGTCTACCATCAGACGATCGTCTGTTCCATGTACAAAAATGAATTTATAAAACTGAGCATGGGAATGCCCACCTCAGCTAGATCATGAAAGCATAATGAATCATAATGTATTGTATTGTATTTTATTACAGGTCTCCTCCCAGCAGATGGATGAACTTCGGACCCTCCTGGATAAAGCATTTCACCCGATAAACGGCCTCATACTTTAGGGGGCAACTGTTATAGACATTTTTGTGCCTTGCATCACTGAGCATGAAATGTCAATAATCAAGGGATCCAAAGTCCCTAAACATGTTGTTCCTACCCCTAGAAGAACAAGGCCATGTAACCACAGCAATTCACAAAAGTTCTCCACCTGAAAACACTCAAAAACAAGGCAATTCTGGATCATGTCAACTGCTCCACTGAGCATCTGCGCTGAATGTCAACTGCTCCACTGTCTACCTGCGTTGAATGTCAACTGCAAAGAAGGCTACCTGCGCTGAGCGAGTTTGGACAAGTGGCAGAGTCATTCCTCAAGGTGTCAATGCCCAGGAAGCTTCCAAAATGACACTTGGATCAGGGAATTCGACTGGTGATGAGTAAGAGGTTCCAAATCTCCAAGTGGAAGCAAGAACCTCCAAGTGGACTCAAGAACTAAAGTGGGAGAGGACACTAGTCAGTTTTATACCAGCCTAAAGCTGACTCATCCTCTCTCCAAAACTCCTATATATAGATCTCTCTCCATGAGGTCAGGGGAGGCTGGAATTTAGTATTTGCAAAGAATTGCTGTTGGTTTGTGGCTAGAAACATTGGGTGTGTTATGCTTTGAAAGGAGCTGAAGAAGGAATTCCATTCTGCTGGGAAGGAGATGTTGGGTTGGAGCCCTATGGGTTGTATCTTTTCCTGAATCCTGTTACTTTCAATAAAGCTATCTTGATTCTTTCCTATATGCTGGTGTATTTTGTATGATTGCGTTAGTATATTTGGTTTACTTATAATCCTGAATCATTTATGAATATGTATATTTGCCTTTGTATTGTGTTCTTCTCTTGTCGCAAGTAGCTGTTCTCTTGTCACAGGTAGCTGTTCTCTTGTGATCTCGTGGGATTCAAGTAGCTGTTCTCTTGATCAAGCGAGGAGGCAAGTAGCTGTGGATACACAAAGAGAAGAGGATCTAGTTCGAGGGACAACTGCAAGACAACGGTAAGTCTTCCGATCTCCTCTCTTTCATATTTCATAAAGGAAGTAATCATGATAGCTGCATTCGTTTGTTGCTAAGGCGCTGTCACACCTTAGGTGGATAGGATCGTCCTAAATAGGCATTTTTCCCCACAACACATGCCTCCCCAAATCTGCATGTTTATGCGCTTAACGACAGATCCCGTGGTTTAAAGACGCCGGAACACGTCTCTAGCCAAAAAAAAAAAATTTGCTAAAAATTGGAGATCCCACCGAGCCCTGGAAAGTGCTCTAATACCACTTGTTATGCTCTTAACCTGCAAAATAATACCCAGATACAGAATATGCGAAGAAAAGATACCCAGAACACAGAATATGCGAAGAGAATATACCCAGAACACAGAATAGCAATGATTTTATTATTCAAAGAGCAATGTTCACATGCCTCTTCGAGGGGGCAACCTCCAATAGAGTAGAGCTCGATTACAAAATAAGACACGATGCTCCTCCCAGGGAGTCTCTATCCTTTATATATGACTCATACATGCAATACCACGGGTCAATACCACGAGTTTTATTAATACCATCTATCTAATACTACGGCTACGGCCCATTTGCAACTAACTGTGGTCCCGTCATTAATTTCGGGTTAACCACTTACAAAATATATGGGCTTTATTGACTCTTTGACTATGACGTGATCCCAAGACATAAGTAAGGGGGTTAGGGTGGGACCCTAACAGATAGGGAGTAGGACACTGAAGCCGTTAATGATTTTGAAGAGTAGGGTAGTGAAACTCTTGGTAAGATGGATGAACAGGGTACTAAAGCCCTTAATGATTTTGAAGAGTAGGGTACTGAAACCCTTAATGATTTTAAAGAGCAGGGTAGTCAAACCCCTCGTAAATTTCATGATAAGGGTACTAAAGCACCTGATAAAGTGAATGTGTAGGGAATTGAGACCCTTAGTGACGTTGAGACTCTAAGTATTGAAACCCTTGACGATATTGAAATGCAGGAACTGAAAGATGACCAAGATAACCTCGACCTTGATGATGATGAAACATGTATGGAATCGACTGGTGAGAAGTCTGTGCCAGATGAATTGGAAGTATAAAAATCCACCCTCTGTCTGAACAGTGGAATAGAAGAGCTCAAGCAACATGTTTATGGCTTGGAGGCATTAAACCAAGCCATGAAAGAGCATAATACAGTGCAAAAGTGAGCAAGTGCAGAGTTGGAAAGAGAGGTGAAGGAGTAGAAGAGACAAGTCAAGATATGGAAATTTCTGGCCTCAAAGTGTTATGAACGTTTTAAAAAGCTGACCAAGAAAATCAAGAAGGCTCGAAGTAGGAAGGAAAAGACACTAAAAGCAGGGATCAACATACAAGTTCAAAATTGAAGTGAGGCTCTTTTGTTTTAGTAAAGGTTGTGTGAGGACCCACAACAACGTAAGGAGGGGAGGATGCTGGTAGGCTAAATTGCTTCATTTTTAACCCCTTTTCCACTTGAAAACCATAACCTTAGACCTCTGTTTTAACGTTGCAATGTACTTATTCCTACACTATTCCAAGAATCGTGCCTTTTCCTACCCTAGCTTTGTATTTCATATTTAAGGGTTACCAATTTGCTTAATTAATTATTTTCATAGATTTTATATGTTTAATATTATTTGCAACGAATATTTCCTTTCCTAAAGTATTTGATAAGCAATGTATTGATCGTAGGCGAATCCTAAACTGTCGTGACAACTCACTACCTAACGTGGACACCTTGTTCCAGATCGGTCAGGGATATGATGGAGATTAGGTCGCAAGATGAATGCTCAAGATTATTATTTTGTTATAGCCGAAAGGCTTAGTATGTACTGTTGTTGTTATTTTGTTATAGAAAAAAGGCTCAGATTGTAATGCTAGATGTAATTTGGTTACGGCCGCAGCCCTGAACAGATGTATAAAATATAAGATTAAGATACAAAATGGTAGTGAGCGATACCTATAGCAAGGATACTATAATTTTGGTCTTCTGTAATTTTGCTAGTATCGCCCTCATTCTTGGCTGGATTCGAACTCATGATGTACATTTGATGATTATTAATAGAAAGGGATACACCATGTTATTTCAATCTTGTTTTGTAATTCTGTGTTGATGCGTCATTGAGAGCTAAATCTCCATGTTTCCTAAACACGGAAATGAACTGGTTGGCTAGGACCTAGCCAACCCAGCTCATTCTCCATTATATTCATCTTTTTCGTTAAGGTTTTGTTGATTTTTTTTAATGTAAAGTGTGAATTAAATAAACACTTTTATTCTTGCATAAAGTGCAGGCTCAATTTCATTTATAATCATTGTGTGACGGATCCATGGTTTGCATGATTAAATATGTTTGGTTTTATCTTTTATGATTTGTTTTCTGTAAATCTTAGCATCGTTTCTGCCTGGATCGAGCAAGCACGCATTCCTGCACTAGTGCATTTACAGTTTTGCAGATTGATTTCTTTGGTTCATTGCAGTAATATTATTTTATTCTTGTCTGATATATGAGCCTTGATGCATTTCTACAGTGTGTGATTATCATTCCGAAGTGTTCTTGATATCTTGAAGTAAATATGCTTTGGTAATTCGAGAATGAAAGTTGTTATGACACGTTAACCAATACCTACACTTCATACTTTTCATGGAAAGATTGAACTTCATGTTTAATTATTCTCAAAGAGAATCTTTCTGAGTTAAGAAGGTTACAAATGCAAATCGGATTTGTGTGAATAACTATTACAGGATTGAATCCCGCTACCATAATTAGATGATTTCTTTAGTTGTATCAAGGAGTTCCTTGATTGAAGAAAAGTGTGCTTTGACTTTGGAAATTAATTATTATTTTAAAGGTTGAGATTGGTTGAAGCATATTTTTGTTTGAGGAAGTTATTTTGAATTTTTTTTCACCTTTGCAAACTCTTTCTCTAAGTTAACACATCCTTTATTTTCTTATAAGAGGAATTTGAAAACTTGGTGTATGAATCTCTATTCCAGTACAGGAATTGATATCCTAATACAGGAACAGAGTGCTCTAGTCCTGAGGATTAGAGCCCTTGCATGAGGGCATAAATCTTCAGTACAGGTGTAAAATATACTTCCAACACCTAATTTTTTTTCTAGTACTAGTGCAAGCACATTGTAGGAGTACATGAATAACAACTTAGTGTAGGGAGAAAGATCTATAAAGAAGTCAAACATCTTCAAGGGTCCAATTATTAACCTGACACATAACTATACTGAAGATAAACATAGATTTACATTTCCATTAATCAAGATTTCTTACAAGAAGTTTGAGAGTTCCTTTCATTTATTTTTTTGTAGAAGTACTTTCTTTCACATTCCAGCACTAGAATTTCTTTGGTGTAAATTGCCATGTGATATTTTCTTTTTGATTCTGCAAGATTACAATTAAGGAAGTAGGAATAGAGTTAGGAAAAGTTCATATCATTTCTGGCATTTCTTGTGCTTTGTATATAAGTTTATGAAACCCCCGGGTTGACAACTAAGTGTCGAACGAGTCTGCTTAATCAAAATTCTTACACCTAGCAGAAGGATCACGAGATGCATATCAAGATGGGTGACAACAGGAGGTATAGTGCTATAGGATTGGGTATGGTTACTTTTTAGAGGAAGCATGGTGCTCCTATCACCTTGAGGGATGTTATATGTGCTCGGGTTGAAGAAGAACTTAGTATCAGTTACCATGTTGGAGGACAAAGGTTATGATGTGGTGTTTAGCAAAGGAAAGGTGTCCCTTAGACACATAGCCACAGGTGAGGTAAAGAATATTTGGATTCAAGTGAAGAATATATACAAGTTGGATGTAGAGGACTGTGTTGCTTTGAGCATAAAAGAAGAGATGGTGCAGAGGCGAGATGTTGGCAAGTTGTGGCATAGGCAATTGGGCCACTTGCATCATGGGGCTTTGATGATCATGCAACATATCTATACTGGGATTCTCAAAGGTACACTAGAGCAAGTTGATACATGTAATGGGTGTACTTTGGGAAAATATGCCAAGGCTTCCTTTCACGACAGAGACAGTCAAACAGAGGCTCTTCTAGAGTGATTCCATTTAGATGTGTGTAGACCATTCTCGACAACATCCATGACCAAACACAAGTATTATGTTATATTTGTTGATGACTTTTCTCATAAATGCTAGATATTTTTCATGCAAAAGAAGGATCAAACTTTCACAAAGTTTTGTGAATTAAAGCATTGGTTGAGAAAGAGTTGGGAAAAAAGGTTAAATATTTGAGCAGTGATAACTATGGTGAGCATGCCTCAAATGAGTTTAAGAAATTTTGTGCAACATAAGAGATTAAATGGGAGTTGACAACACCCCATAACCCACAGTAGAATTGGGTGGATGAGAGGAAGAAAAAAATAATTGTAGGGGTAGCATGGGCAATGTTGCATATCATGGCCTACCACTACACTTGTGGGCCAAGGCATGCAACACACCAGTCTATTTGAAAAATCGAAGCCCACATCGAATACTTGTGATGAAGACACTAGAGGAGGCCTTCTCTGGTAAAAGGTCAGATGTTGGTCACTTCAGGAATTTTGGGTCATTGGTATATTTCCATGTGACCAAAGATGCACGAAAGAAGATTGATCCAACAATAGAGTTGGGGATATTTGTGGGGTACACTGATATACCCCACCACTATTGGGTGTACTTTCCAACCATCAGGATGACAGTGGTTCGCAGGGATGTCAAGTTTGATGAGTAGAAGGTCATGTGAGTTTCCCTTGAGAGGGATCTATAGGTACATACGGTTGAGGAAATTTTGGTTCCTAACATTGAGGAGACTCATATTTATGTGGAAAAACACATGCAGAGGATCCGAGAGTGGAGACATCCACTCAGACAGAGTCTTCCAAAGATGGGAGAAATCGCACTAGAGAAGCTGAAAAATTATTGCATGATGCACGGGAGAAAGTGGGAGCACCCACATCTCAGCATAGGAAGAGGAGGTCATTTGAGAGTTACACTGGATACATGGCTCTTATGAGTAGATATGTTTGACAAAACCATATTCCTTTGAGGAAGCAGTGCAATAACCGATTTGGGTTGATGCCATGGTGGAGGAGTATGACTCCATAGTTCGTAGCAATTTTTGGGATGTGTTTCCCAGATAGGAGGACAAGTGGGTTGTGTTATATTCTTTCCATGACTTGCTGCCCTAATCAACCAGGGGGTTGGAGGGGGGGAAGATCTCCCCCTTCGTTGCATTGATTGCGTAGCAGGGGGGTCACAAGGGGTTTGAGGGGAGTGGGTAGCCCCCCTCTACGGGGTTTGGGGCAGTGCCCCGAGGAAATGTTTTTGGGACCCTATATTAGGTGGGATGAACGTACGTATGGTTTTGTGCATGGTTTTAGCACATGGTTTTGGGTGCGTTGGTTTTTCGGTCCCTGGTATTGGATGCTTCGGCATGTATATATATATATATATATATATATATATATATATATATATATATATATATATATATATATATATATATATATATATATATATATATATATATATATATATATATATATATATATATATATATATATATATATGTATTGTAACATTAAAAGGAATATAATGAAAAAATCAAGTTGGTAGTCACGATTTTGGGATCTAGGGGAAAAATTCTGTGTATATGTGTTTTATTTGTTATGCTCTCGCATTGTTTATTTTTTGTTCTTAGAATCCATATGCAGGTAATTTCTGTATGGGGTTAAAACCTACATTTGGTATCATAGTTGTTTTGCCTTCAAGGGGATGCTTTTGTTGCTGAGGGGTTTCGCTCGAGCTTGTGGTAGACCCTATTCAGTGGGAGATCTGCGGGATCAATTCTGGTGGGGAAAGAAGATGGAGAGCAGTGGAAAGATAGAGATCGAGAAATTTAATGGTTAGAGTTTTGAGTTGTGGAAACTGAAGATGGAGGATTTGTTGGTGGATAAAGTTCAGTTGATCGCGGTAGATCCGGGTGCTAAACCAACGGGAGTGTCCGATGAAGAATGGAAGAAGTTAGATTAGAAGGCAAAGAGCACAATATGATTGTGTGTCTCCGATTGAGTATTATTGAATGTATCAGGGGAAGATACGGTGAAGTCTTTGTGGGTCAAGTTAGGTACTTTGTAGCAGTCTAAGTCTCTAGTGAATAAACTATTCCTATGGAAAAAGCTGTATAACCTGAGGATGAAAGATGGAGACCCGGTGACAGACCATATGAATGCATCTAATACTGTGGTAACTCAGTTATTGTCTATTGATATGAAAATTTTAGATGAAGATAAGTGCATCAATTTGTTGTTTTCTCTACCAGATTCGTGGGATAGTCTGGTTATTGCAATAGGTATCAATGCAATTGTCTTACAGTTTGATGAAATAGTCTCATCCTTGTTGATGGAGGAGATGAGACGGAAAATTATGGATAGCCAAAATGGTGATGCCTTGTCTGTACGATGACAGTCCCAGAACAAAAAAAAAATAAGTCATCGAGTGGGAGATCTAAATCTAGAGGTAGATCTAAATCTCTAGGAAAACCTGTAGGTGGTGTGTTGAAAATGCGGAAAGGAAGAGCATTAGAAAAGGGCTATAAATCTAAAGCTCCTCACAAAGGAAAGGGATCTGATGATTCTCCTTCTGCATAGGTGAAAACCACCTCAATTGAAGGTGGGGATGTGTACTTTGCTTCTTCAAGTACACATGTAGATCATGAGACATGGTTGATTGACTCTGGTGAATCCTTTCACTTCACTCCCCATAGAGAGTGGTTCTGCGAGTATGAGAAATATTATGGTGGTGATGTCTTCTTGGGGGATGACAGAAAGGCTACAATCATTGGCCGCAAAAAAGTGAAGTTGAAGTTGCAAGGTGGAAGGATTAGAACACTTTCGAGTGTTCTGCATATTCTTGCATTAGCCAGAAATATGATTTCTGTAAGCAAGCTAAATGATGCAAGTGTAAAAATAGTGTTCGAGAAAGATACCTACAAGATGGTTTGAGGAGTACTGGTATTGATGCGGGGAGTTTGGATTGTTACTCTATACAAGATATAAGGTAGCATTGTTGTTGATGGGTGTAATAGTTATGTGGTTCCTGAAAGTGAAGAAGAAAATCTAGTGGTCTCTGGAGAAAAGACCATGCTATGGCATCAAAGGCTTGGATATATTGGAGAGAAGGACCTTCGAATAATTCATGGTAAAGGTATGGTAGAAGGTATGACTAATAGCTCTCTGGATTTCGATTTATGTGAAAATTGTGTATATGGGAAGAAGAATCGGGTGATTTTCCCCTCTGGTGGTAAGAGGGTGAAACAAATATTAGAGCTTGTGCACAATGATGTGTTTGGACCTGTGGAGGTTCCATCACCAGGCAAGTCTATGTACTATGTATCATTTATAGATGACTTCTCAAGGAATACATGGATATATTTCCTCAAGAAGAAATCTGAAGTCTTTGACAGGTGTAAAGAATTTAAGGCTCCGGTGGAAAACGAGACAGAGAAGAAGATGAAGGTGTTGAGGACATATAACAGTGGAGAGTTTTGTAAGAAGGAATTTGAAGAATTTTGTAAGAAGTGTGGTATATCACGGCAAAAGACTACTCCATACACACCTGAGCAACATGGAGTTCCAGAAAGAATGAACAAGACGTTGATGGAAAGGGGATGAAGCATGCTTAGTGGTGCTAGGTTAGGACAAGAATTCTAGGCAGAGGCGGTGGAGACAACATGCTACCTAGTCAACAGATCACCTTCATCAGCGTTGGAGGATAAGACTCCACAAGAGGTATAGAATGGTAACAAACCCTCTCTTTTACATCTGAGTGTATTTGGATGTGATGCATATGTACATGTTCCAAAGGAGAAAAGAACAAAGTTGGATAGTAAATCTGAAAAGTGCATCTTTATTGGGTATAAGGATGGTTTAAAGGGTTATGAGATTTGGAACCCAGTAACAAGGAAGGTTGTGTACAATCAAGATGTGGTGTTCAGAGAGGTGAAAGATGTTATTAAACATGAAGTGCCATCAAAGGAACCTGAGAAAATAGAGTTTGAGCGAAAGGAGGAAGAATCAAACTCTACAGTAGAAGGGGAATCAGAAGATGAAGAGCCACAAAATCGGGTTGTGAGAAGATCAGTTCGAGAAAGAAGATAGCCAGAAAGGTATAGTACATCTACTTTCTGTTCAAATTTTTCTTTATCTATTATTGATGATGATACTAGAACTGTGAAGGAAGCATTAGATTCAAAGGATGGAAAATTCTGGAAAGAGGCCATGGTTGATGAAATGGCATCTTTGCACAAAAATGAGGCATGGGATCTGGTGGAGTTGCCGGCTGGAAGGAAACCCATTGGCAACAAATGGGTGTTCAAGAAGAAGACGATATTGGAAATAACACTGAGAGGGGGATGAATCAGTATTATCAGATCAATAATTTTATTTTCCAAACATATTTATATATGCTACTTCAGCTAAATGAACTAGCGTGTACACGTGACTATACTTAAAGCAACCAGCGTATATGCAAAGAACTTTTGATTTAGCCAATTTATCATGCACAAAACTTTAACTAGTATATCAAAGATTTGTTAGACAATGCAATAAAAGAAAAATAAAGCATCACACATAAGCATCACACATGAACACCAATATATAAGGTGGAAACCCGATGTGGGTGAAAACCACCTATTGTTGTCGTCTCTGTCTTCATTTAATAATAAGAAAATCTGTTTACAATCTTGTACTGGTACAAACTCATACCAGTACGTAGGCTTCTACCTGCAGAAGGCTACAATCTTCTCTCATTCTCCATCTTCTACTGGAAGGGAGCTACAACCCCCTAGCTCTTGTACTAGCCGATAAGTTTACTAGTATGTAGGCGGCGACCTACATTCTTCCTTCAAGGACCATGTTTCATAAATTTTCAGACTGGATCTATCAACAACATCATTACTGCAATACATCTGCATCAACCAATCACTGAAACTCAATCATCACTTTCTGAATCAACCACAACTGAATCAATCAATCACTTTGACAACCCATCATTTCAGTAGCAAATCACAATCAATATGATCATTCAAAACACTGTCACTAGAATATAGTCACCAGAACCCAAAGTAGAACCGAGAAATCTGCAACAGCAAACATAAACAACTGAAACATACTTCATAAGGTATACACTACTTCCATGTTTCTAACCAGCGTGTATACACACTTTTATCAAAGCCAACCAACATACACATATGCAAATATTAATTCATAATTCTGCAGCTATTCTAGACTTTATTTATACCGAGATCATAATATTTACAGAATAACACATGCTTCAATATTCAGATCTAGACTATACATGATCAAACCACATAATGATAATTCATTTCAAGCCTTGAGATCCCGATCCATCATTAGATATTATCCCTCATCAACCACTAAGGTTCATCCTTGGTTCAGATCATGAAAAACACCATAAGCCTATAACATGCATACTAGATCTCACACTTCATCAAATATTCGATACTTGCACACTTGGCCTAATGATCTTCTCCTCATATAGTTCTAGGCATTTCTCAATACCATGGACCAAAACCACTTAGGACCAATACCTTGGACCAAATACCTAGGGTCAATACCTCGGACCAAATACCTTGGACCGATACCTTGGATCAAGACTTTGGACTAAATACCTCAGACCAAAAACTTAGTTTTCCAAGATATACGCACTTTTCCTTCTATGAAAGTGCGTGTGTATATATATGCTACTTGTGTTCAGTGAGCCTGCATGTATATGCAGCTTGGTCAAGGTGAACCTGCGTATTCCTCTCTTTCTTCATTCTTTGTAGTCTAATCTGTAATTCTTTGTTGTTGCCATGTTGTACTGTGATCTTTCATCTAAGAAGTTTCCATCAAGGACAACACCTGTATCATAATGCCAACAATCTCCCCCTTTGGACTTGATGGCAACAACAACACCAAGTCACTCTCCCCCTTTGACATCAAGGGCAAAGGGTAGACCAAGATAATTTCTCCCTTTGACATACATTATACTGGTCATGCTCCCCTTGAATTCTCTGATTGAGCTCCCCTTTTGTACATGCTGAGATGCACTGAAACCATCCATGCTCTTCCTAAGCACAAGCAGAGTCTATAAAGAAAATATTTTCTAAAAGAATAACATGACTCTATAACTCAATTATGTGAGGATGACCTTCCTATCACCAATGCCTCATACATACATCCATCTCCCAACCAAGTGGGGATATACCAAATTTGACTCATCTGCCCAACCAAGTGGGGATATACCAATTGTTTATACATGACAAAAACAAGAAATATTACATCATCCATCCCATGTAAAGTGGAGATACAAATTACATCATTTGTCCAAGAGGACTCATTCAAGACATATCACACCCGAGACTTTTACATGACTTGAGAAACAAATGGTATAAATATCTAAAGCCATAGCTGGACTCGACAACCATAATGACAACAATGTTGAATGTACGTGAAGGCTAATCATCCCCCTGAACCTGTGCTACCTGTGCATTGTTAACAGTTCAATGATCAAGGTATCTTTTTCAATCAGATAAAATTAATAAACCGAGCATATAGACATTGATCATCAATATCCATCAGAGCACCCATATCAGAGCCTGCCCCACTGTTTTTCTTGTCTAGAACACATATACTCTCCTTGACCCATAGAAACCCACGTGTGTACACGACTATACTTCATGAAAGCCGTGTATAATAACCTTTCTCTGGAAAAAATGGATTTAACAGCAGGATGATGCAAAAACTACTCCCAACTTTTGTCTAAGATATTCAAATGTCTCTTTGGGCAGTGGTTTAGTGAATATATCAACAACCTATTCTTTGGAGGGAACATACTCCAATTTGACGTTTTGCTCAAGCACTTGTTCACGTAGAAAGTGGTATTTGATGGGTATGTTCTTGGTCTTAGAGTGCATGACTGGATCCTTTGAAATACTGATGGCACTTGTATTATCACATAGAATGGAGATGGGTGGAGTACATGTGATTTGAATGTCTTGCAAGGTTTGCATCATCCAAGTTAGTTGTGTGCAGCAAGATGCAACAGCCACATATTTTGCTTCAACTGTAGATAAAGCAATTGAACTTTGTTTCTTACTGAACCAAGATACTAACCTGGAACCCATGTAGAATGCACCACCACTAGTGCTTTTACTGTCATCAACACTTCTTGCCTAATCTACATCTCTATATGTATGAAGATTGAGATTTGTATCTCTAGGATACCATAAACCAAAGTTCTGTGTTCCTTGAAGATATTTGAAAATTCTTTTGACTGCTTGAAGATGTGATTCCTTTGGATTTTCTTGGAATCTTCCAACTATTCCTACTGCATGCATGATGTCAAGTCGGGTACCTGTTAGATAAAGAAGACTGCCAATCATGGATCTGTAAGTCGGTTGATGTACTTCTCCTGATTCATCATTTGAGATGAGACTGCATCCTGTTACCATTGGGGTACATAAAGGTTTAGAATCTTCCATGCCGTACCTTTTCAAGATCTATTTGAGATATTTGGTTTGTGAAATAAAAATACCATCTTTATTTTGTTGAACTTGTAGAACAAGAAAATAGGTAAGTTCACCAAGCAAGGACATTTCAAATTCTTGCTACATTACTGAAGCAAAATTCTAACTCATGGATTTAAAAATGATATCATCAACATAAACAACAATAATTAACAATTTATCAGTTTCAATCTTTGTATATAGATTGCTATCTGCTGAAGCTTTTGAAAAGCCTTGTTGGTGTAGATATTTGTCAAGGTAGTAATACCAAACCCTTGGAGCCTGTTTCAGACCATAGAGAGCCTTTTTGAGTCTGCATACAAGTTTTGCATCATTTCCAAGAATGAATCCTTCTAGTTGTTCAATATAAACTTCTTCTTCTAAATCTCAATTAAGGAAAGCAAATTTTACATCCATTTCGTATACTTTGAATTTCTAAAAGCTAGAAAGAGAAAGAAACATCCTTATGGTTTCAAGTCTAGCAATAGGTGCAAAAGTTTCTTCAAAACCTATACCTTTGAGCATACCATTTACAAACAAGTCTTCCCTTGTTTCTAATGACTTCTCCATTTTCATTCAGCTTGTTTTTGAATATCCATTTAGTTCCTATAATATTTTTATCATGAGGTCTAGGAACTAATTCCCAAGTATTATTCTTTTCAATTTTCTCAAGTTCTTCATTCATGGCCTTGACCCAACATTCATCTTTGCATGCTTCATTTACTTTTTGAGGTTCGGTGGAGGATAGTAATGCTAGATAGCTTGAGGTTTTTGTAATAGTTCTTCTTGTCTGTACACCTACCTCCTTTACCCCTAAAATTTGAGTTTCTGGATAATTCTTCTGAACATACCTGGACAGAGTCTTTTATTCTACTGTTATCTCTTCTTCTAGTGCTTCATTGGTTTCTTCTTCAATATCATTGTGATTTGATGTGGGAAAATACTCCCCATCTTCTTCATTGTCATAATATTCTATTTTTGTCTATTTTGGATTTTTGCATGCTTCATCAACTACAACATCAATAGTTTCAACAATTTTCCCAAGTCTTTTATTATAACATTTATACACTTTACTTCGGGAAGAGTAACCAAGAAGAATACCTTCATCTGCTCTGGGCTCAAACTTACCAAGTTTTTCATTAGTCCTTTTGATATAACATTTGCTTCCAAAAACTTTAAAGTATTTTACAGTAGGAGTCTTACCATACCAAAGTGCATGTGGAGTTTGAGTGCTATTTACCCGAACATATGCTTGGTTGAGAATAGTTATGGTGACAAATGCAGCTTCACCCTAGAAGGTTGCAAGAGTTCCAGATTCATCTAGCAGAGCTCGAGCCATTTGTTGAATAGTTCTGTTCATTCTTTCTACTACTCCATTTTGCTGAGGAGTCCTTGCGGTGGAGAATTGTCTTTTTATTCCATGTTGATCACAAAAGTTAAATAATTCATCCGAGGTAAATTCCCCTCCTCGATCAGATCTAAGACATTTCATTTTTCGATCTAATTGACTTTCAACCAAACCTTTGAAGGCTTGGAACTTTTCAAATGCTTCATCTTTATGATTTAGCAGACCTATCCAACACATTCTGGAAAAATCATCAATGAAAAAAATAAAGTATTCTTCTCCACGAGGTGACTTTTTCCTTGATGATCCACATAAATTAGTATGGACAAGTTCAAGAGGCTTACTAGCTGACCCTTCTTTTTCAATGAAGTGAACTCTGGTTTTCTTACTTGTTACACAAAAATATCGTCACCATGATTATTTGTAGTCAGTATGGGTCTATCATCACTTGTACTGTCCTCCTAAGCAAGTCTCAGACCTCAGCTCTTCAAATCAAGCTTTGGAAATGAGAGAAAGACATTAAAAATCAATGTAACTCTGGTTCCGCACTTTCTCTCACTATCACCTGCGGTCTCGCACCTTCTCTTTACAAAAACTACGGACCTACCCGCTCTGTCTGTAACGGTGTAGGTGTGGACCCCTGTGAAAGTCAAAAGGCGCAAGTTTTATCTTAAAAAACTCAGTTTGGGTTAATTCTAGAGGTTTCTAGAAGGAACTTTGACGTGGATTGTTTGCTCTGAGGTGGTTCATGCATCCCAAAAGAGAAGGAGCTAATCCCTTGATGAGAGGAGCTATCCCTTTGAAGGAGGGCTTTATCCCTTTGAAGGAGGACCTAGTAACCTCCCTCCATTGCACTATAAATATAGGCATTGGGCTGGTTGCTGGAGAGGTTGGAAGCTGAACATTTTTGAGGGTAAATGCTGGTGAAATCAAGACTTCCTAGTTGAGCTTAAGAGGAGAGATCACATACCTTTTTGGCTTCATTAGGGAGTGAGTGAAACTTGTAAAAGTAGAGGAGACTTCTTGCTGGACCCTGGGAGGAGCTTGTATAGCGTCAAGGCAAAGGTTGTAAAGTTCTTCTTCTTTCGAATTAATACAATCAAACTCATTTTTCTCAACAAGTATCTTATGTTATTTGTTTCATGGACTCCTTGACTTTCATGTTAAATATGTTTTATGCAATTGGTTGTTCAGGTGCTATTTAATTTATTTGCCTTGTTTGTGTTTGCAGATTTGCGACAAAGGAGCTCATTTGGATCAAAGGAGTGAGGGCATCCACAAGCTTGCGTTGGACCTAAGGTAGGCCCTAAAAAAACTTGTTTGCCATTGTTTATTAAAGCATATTTAGAGAAAGATAGTGTCTGGTTGGTTTGCTTGTCATTAGGTCTTCTTTAGATTCTAGGAAGGTCTATCTTGTTCGCAAGATAGACTTATTCCGTGTGACAAAATGGCGACTCTGCTGGGGACTTGATTGTTTTCCTTGTTTTTACTTTGACCTGAGAAACTACTTTTTGTTTCTATTTTTGGCTTGTTGTGTGTAAAATTGGGTAGAGTTTGTAGATCCAGGGTTATTTTCCATTTTTCATAGCTTTGGGAGAGGACCGCACCCTAGCCGTTTGACAGAGTGCGTACCTACCCACAGCTTGGCTTTTAGCACAGAGCGGGACCGCACCTGTGTCAACTGTGGGCCTGCGGACCCTGTCAAAATTTTGAAAACCCTAAGATTTCCTCTATTAGTCAACTTAGTTTTTGTTTAGAAATTTTTATCCACTGCCCAGACCTGCATATAACTTGTCAGAAGCTTTCCTTGGATTGATTTCGTTAGTGTTAGGGTTTTAGGTGAAATTCCTAGGAGTTTTGCTTGTTGGGTTTGTTTTTCATTTTGGTTGTGTAGTGGCTCTGAGCTTAGAAGCTGTAGGGACTTCAGATCACCTTAGTGTCTACCAGCCTTCTTATGAGTCTGACCATTTATGAAATCTCCCCTTGTTTGAGGAATCCGCTTTGAGTTTTCTCTTTACAAAACTTCGAAAAGCTTGCATTTAAAACTTTGGATTTTCATTTTCAAAAAGAAAAAAAAATTGGTTGTTCTTGACTGATTTGTGATTCTGCATAAATTAGTCCTTAGATTACATCTAGCTAAGTAAAACATCCTTAAAAAACACATCTAGTAGGCTTTGACTTCAAATAGGTTTTTATAATTTATAGATCTCAAAGTTAGTCATTTTCATAGTTTTGAGAGTTTTATTAAAAAAATATAAAAAAATAATCTCTTTTGGAAAAAAAGTTTGTTTTTTGTAGTGGTTGAGTGCTTTGAAACGAAAAGGGAATTTTTTGTGAAATAACTAGTTGTCTCGTTTTGAGTGCTTTGGAAAGGAAAAACTCTTCTTTTAATTTGTTTGATTGAGAAAGATTTGTGTTTACAAAGTATTTGCATTCTCAAACTCTTTCTTAGTTTAGAAGTTCATCGAAGAGAAAAAGATTGTTTAAATCATCTTAGGTGCATTTTTAGTGATTTTGAGTCGAGTCTTCATACCACGAGTTTCATCTCCGCACCTTTTGACTTAAACAAAAACCAATAAAAATTAACGTTTAAAGTAAAATTCACCTAGTAACATTTTTATTTCTAGGGCTCTGATACACCAACTTAGCTTAGGCTAGTGTCTTGGAGTAGGAGAGTAATTAACTCTCCAAGACAGTAAAAACAAACAAGTAGCTGTATCTTATGGTAGGGAAGAAATCCAATTGTTGTATTTATGCTCTGGGAAAGCTCCTCTTAAAGGAGAAGCACGAGATCATATTTGAACCAGTGTGGGAATCAATCCTTCCTCATTGGGAATGATAGAAGATATTCACGTATTAAAAATGGTAAACCTCGAATTAACCATTGTCGAGGAGCCTGGGGTCACTTGTTGGTAAACCTTGGATTATGTGAAGGAGCCTTCAAGGGGATTGAGCTTGCTACTCTGCCCTTGCGTGCGTATTGGATCGTAGATTGTTCCCCCAGGTGTATTTGTCTCAATTGGTAGCCTTAGTGGCCATATTCTTTAGGACTCTTCCTGAGGTGACAGTGGTGGGAAGATCCCACTGTACCTGGAGCAGATGTCGGCTAGACTCACTTGGATTTTCTAGGGGGTTCTCTTCACTCGAGACGGTTAAGTGGAGGAACTTATGCCAGTCTATTCATTAAGCAAGTTGTCGGGGTAACTGTTCCAACCGCCATTTCTGTGTTGAACTCTGCGATGTTGGATTTCATCACCAACTGGTGTTTTCAGTATGGAAAGTTACTGTTTGTGTGTGTTTGATCTCCTAGATTCTTTAGGCGTGTGATTCAAATTTGTTTGGTTCTTTAGAGACTTTAGGTGCTTTTCATTGAGATTTTACTTTGTTTGCATGTGAAGTAGTTAAAAGTCTTTAACTGTGGCTGAATTACAAAGGCAGTCTCGTAGACTTCGGGGCCAATCTCCTGAGTTTGTAAACGTGGCTGAGTTACTGAGGAAGTCTCGTAGACTTCGGGGCCAACCTCCTGAGGAAGTACCGAGCCAACTTGAAGGCTTAAAAGTCCTCGTAACTCCCAGAGACAGTAGAGTTGGGTCACCTGAAGAAGGAGAATCTTCTTTGATCATCTACTAGTGATATAGGTGAGGAACCTGAAATATCCGAGCCTGAAAGTGAATTTGCTGCTACTCCGACATCGGGGTTTGTTTCTCCAACTTCTAGTGGTCCTGGTTCACCTAGGGTAGAAAGAGTAATCACCCAAGATCTTCCTTCTGGACTTATTGCTATTGAAGAAATTGCTACTCCAGAAGAATAAGTAGGCATCCCTATCCCTGAAAATCAGCTTGTTATTGAGCTAAGGGAGCGTGAATCAATTTTTTACAGTCCACCTAGGAGCAGTTCTTGGTATCTTTCTTTGAATAATTTTTTAGAAAACTCAGGTTTAGGTTTTTCACCACCTCGTCCTCCTTATCACCCAACACCTAGAAGTTATTATACTCCCATAAATATGTCAGGGCAGTCATCCATGTTTACTCAATCGCCTGAATCCTTTTTGTACGGCGGTCCTTCTATTCTCTCCGAGTATCAGTCACTTTCTGGTACCTTTTCGGGAGCATCTCCTCAACCCATTGAGCAAGGGTTATTAACTGGAAGCAATGGTACTAAGCCATTTAGCGTAGAAGACATTCTTAAGATGTCAGGTTCTATTCCCAATCCTCAACCTCAAGGTGGCCAGTTACAGCCTGGGGGGCATCCTCAATTAACACCTGGGGGCAACCTCAAGGTACACAATTTGCATCTGGGGGGAAACCTCAAGGATAGTACGTACCTACAGGACAATACGTTCCTCAAGGTCAGCCCCAGACTCAATATGTACCCCAAGGTCAACCTCAGTATCAATTTATACCTCAAGGTCAACCCCAGTATCAGTACATGCCTCAAGGGTATCAACCCCAAGGTCAATACTCGAACCAAGGTTTCCAACCACCCCAAAGTCAAACGTATGTTCAAGGAACGGAAAATGTACCTTTCAAATATCAATCCTACCCTCAACCTGGTTATGGTCCTCAGTATTCTCAACCTGTTATGGGTCAGTACCCGGAATGAATATAGTGTGGGATCCATCACAAACTCAACAGGTGTTGCAGCCAAGTGTACAATTGTCATCTCAAACTGGACAACCCTTAGTTTCTAGTACACCCCAGCAACCAGTCTAGTCTAACATTCAAACTTTTGTACCTTCGATAGTTTCTCAGTCTGGGGCTAGTGCGCCTCGTACTCCGCCTCAAACGACTGCTACAACTGCCGCAACATCTGTTTAATCTACCCTACCTACTTCTGGAGTATCGACAGCTCTGGTTTCTACTGTTCCTGTATCTACCCCTCAGACATCTTTACCACCGTCTGGATCTACAATTCAAACTTCGGTTCAGATGCCTGTTGGACAACCTAGTTTAAGTACGGTTGTCACAAGTCAACCACAATTTACTTATCAACCGTACCAGGGACAGTACCAATTTAGTCCTGCTGTGCAACAGCCAGTCTATCAGTATCAACCATACCCTGGGTACACTTATCAATAACCTCATCAACCCCAGTACGGTCTGGTTAATCCTGGTTTTCCGGGAGGATACAATATCCCAAATGCAATTCCTATTCCTAGTTATCCTGGATATCCTCCTCCTGGGGCTGGTCTCATGACCCAGAGTTTTAGGGATCCTAATCGGCAGTTACCGTTTATCGCAACTTTGGACTTGCCTGACTTGTCGTGCCTAACGAACGATCCCATTAATTATCTTCCATTTTGGTCACCAATGCCGAATAAGTTGCCCACTGACATTCCTAAGTTCGAAGGTAAATCAGGAGAGGACCCATCGAACCATGTGATGACTTACCACCTCCGGTGTGCGTCTAACTCCATTTCAGATGATTCAATCCGTCTTAGACTTTTCCAGCACACTCTAATTGGTCTCGCGGCCAAGTGGTACATTTACTTACCGCGAGGCACTTTTTATAATTTTAATCAGTTATCTACCTCGTTTTTAACTCATTTTCAGTTGCCAGTCCAATATGACAATGCCACGGAATTTTTAACTTCGCGAAAACAATCGACATCCACTTACATTTCGGATCATATTCATGAGTGGAGACGTCAACGGCATTTAGTGAAGGTATTTATTCCGAATCAGATTTTGGCCTAGTGGTTTGTAAAGCTTTGTTGCCAAATATCACTGAAGATGTTGCTAAAGCTGGAGTTGTTACTGAGGAGCAAGTAATTGCTCAAGCACAGTACCTTGACTTGGTCTATACTCAGTCAGGTACATTACATGAGAAAATCCCCAATCTTCCCAAGCAAAATCAAATCACTGCAGCTCCTTCGGGATCTCATGCCGCCGATGGTATGATTGGTATGGTTAACACTAAAAGTAAGAAGAAATCTTCCAAGAATTCTTTTCCTATTATAACCTTGCCTAATTCCCTGATAGGATATTCTTCTGTAGAAATTTCCGCCGATATTCACGTTGTAGAGTCATCTACAACCAAATCAAAATCCGGTGGGAAGAAGAAAGGAAAGAATAAGAATAAAACGGACAAAAGTTCAAAGGAGAAACCTGAAAAGGCGGAATCCAATGATGAAAAGCGCAAACCTCGTTATCCTTGTCTCATTTGTGACGATGAACATTTTATAAGAGACTGCCCTCATCGTGCAGACGTTGCGAAGATTGTCAAAGGTTCCCAAACTCCTGCTGTTTTGAAGGATCCTTTTCTGGCTCAAGACAGTAAGATGATAGGTTCATCCTTGAGTGCCAATGAAGAACCCATACTGATGATGTCCCATGTTAGGATTGCGACTCGATCGCAAGATTATGGTAGTAAAAGTCCTGTTGATGGTAAAGAAGTAGAATCTTCTCATTCTAATCCATCAACCTCAGCTCCCGGTTCCGATCCACTACAGATCGAGAAACCTAATCTAGACTTGGTAATCAAACCGCCCGCCAAGGGTATACTTCGAAAGTCAGCTTTCAATCCACATGCGAGAGCCACTCAGAATTATAACATTGTTGAGGATTTAGCTGTTTCACCCTCAACAATGTCGGCTTTGGAAGTGCTGCAATCATGTCCAGCACAACGTAAATTACTTTTGTCGGCTATAGGAGCTGTTGATTTTCAGGACCTGAACCTAATAATTTTCGATCTAGAAAATTATACACCACGTTTGCCTCATCAAATGGCTTTCCAGATTCCAGTGATAGTAAAAAACAGGCCTATTCATCGGACTATAGTTGATGAGGGATCCTCAACGTGTATTATGTCGATACAGTGTTGGAGATCGCTTGGTTCTCCTTCGCTAAATCAATACCCGACGATTCTAAAGGCATTTGATGGTCGTGGGTTTCATCCTTTTGGCATTCTACAGGATTTGCATATAGGGGTTGAAGGAAAAACTGTTAGTCTAGATGTGGAGGTGGTTGATGCCCCTCTAGATTACAACCTTCTCTTGGGTCGAAGTTGGTCTTATGCTATGACAGCGGTCGTTTCATCGGTCTTTCGAGTAATAAAGATTCCATATAATGGAAAGATCGTAACAATAGACCAGCTGGCTTATTTTTCATCCGACCCAGCCTCTTCTGAGAGTATTCAGCATGTCGGTAAAACAACTATCCCGTATAAGGATGTTGGAGTAGGACTAGTTAAAGATGTCGGTTTACTGGAAACTTTTCCTTTTCCTCCGATCAACGCATCATCTTCATTTGAAACCATTCATATGATTACATCAGACACCATTGTCTATGATGATCCTTGGATCATTCCTTCTGAATCTGAGATAGACTCATTTGGTAATGCCATGCCTTTGAGTCCATATGAAATTGCCTATGAAGTCGTGCAGTCGTTTGCCGACCCATCTTCAACCGAAATTGACTTCATGAATGTGGTCCATGAGGAATCAATTTTCACATCAAACTCAGATTTAATCACCTTTTCTGAACTTGTTCACTCTTACGAGAAAATTCGCAAAATCCTATGTGTAGATGATTTACCATGGGAAGATCTCCATCACAGATCTTCGTTTTTACCTGAGAATGATCGTTTTGAAAATGATTTCTCATCAATTTTTACAACTGAATATGTCAAGGAACCTCAGAATCCAATGAAACATCCTGATTCAGAGTTAAATTTGGGAAACATCTCTCAAACTATTCCTATTGACATTTCGGTTAAGCCTGGAATTGTTGAGAACATTCATATAGGTGCCTCGTGTACAGATGATGAAATTCAACTATATAAGGCCCTATTTCAAGAATTCCGCAACGTGTTTGCCTGGTCCTATGAGGAAATGCCAGGAATTGATCCCGAAATTGTTGTTCATGAGATTAAGACTTACCCGGACGCTAAACCCATCTGGCAACGTTTGCGTCAGATTCACCCACAAAAAGCTGCTGCAATCAAAGCAGAAGTTGAAAAACTATTCAAAGCAGGTTTCATTTATCCAATCCCACCAACGGATTGGGTATCGAATATTGTTCCAGTTAACAAAAAGCAGGGAACAATAAGAATATGCATCGACTATAGGGACATTAATTGAGCCTGTCCAAAGGACAATTACCCAACTCCCTATATCAATCAAATTATTGATGATTGTGCCAGCAGCGAAATATTCTCCTTCATGGATGGTTTTTCTGGATACAATCAAATGACATTCAACCTGTCGATCAACCAAAAACGGCTTTCATTTGTTGATGGGGGACATTTTATTATTGCAAATTAACTTTTGGGCTTAATAACGCTGGAGCAACTTTTCAACGGGTGATGTCTTATGCGTTTCATGACATCAAGCACATTGTGCAACCATATCTCGATGACTTGCCTGCTCATTCATTACATCGAGCTGATCACCTCGTCCATTTACGAGCAATCTTTATGAGGTTTAGTCATTATCGGATTCAATTGAACCCACACAAATGTGTCTTCTGTATAGAAACGGGTCGATTGCTGGGGTTTGTAGTTTCGAAAGCCAGCATTCGCGTTGATCCCTCGAAGGTCGAAGCTATCATCAAATTGCCTCCGCCTTCGAGTCTTCGCCAAGTCCAAAGTTTGCAAGGGAAATCAAACTTTTTACGACGATTCATTCCTAACTACGCCGAGGTTACAAAGGGTTTTACCCAGTTGTTGAAACAAAATACTCCATTCTATTGGGATGAGATAGCTCAAAAATATTTTGATGCACTCAAACACGCATTGACCCATGCACTGTTGTTGCATCCTCCCAACTACAACCAGGATTACTTCTTGTATCTCGCCACCTCTCATTCCACCATTGGAATGGTCTTAGTTTAGGAAGATGAATTCGGAACAGAACATGCGATATATTACCTTAGTCGAACTTTAAATCCAACTGAGCTAAAATACTCACATGTGGAGAAATTGGCATTGGCAGCGATTCAAGTTGTCCAACGTTTTTGTCACTACATTTTACTATGTAAAACTACAGTAATTTCGGATTGCAACCCTATGATCTACATTTTGACCAAGAAATTGCTAGGGGGCAAGTACTCTAAATGGATTGTTATCTTGCAAGAGTTCGACTTGGAATTTGAGAAATCCAAGTCTACGAAATCTTTATTTTTTGCTGAGTTAATGTGTGACTTCCCGCGTGCTGACACGGAAACTGTGGCGGAGGAGCCCATTGCGGACGAATCCTTGTTTCTAATAAGCACTTTAGATCTGTGGTATGGGGATATAATCATTTATCTCCAGACCCAATCCTTTCGGCCAGAAATTTCAAGGTCAGAACGTCGAAAAATTCGATTCCAGTCCCAACAATTCAGAATTATTGGAGATACTCTTTATCGCCGTGAGGCGGACTCTGTTTTTCGACATTGCTTAACTCATGAGGAAGCTGAAAGGGTTTTAAATGACTGTCACTCTGGAGTGTGTGGCGGTCATATGTCTGGGTATGCCACATCCCAAAAGATATTGCGCGCTGGCTACTTCTGGCCGTCTTTATTTAAAGATTGTATTACGGCGGTCCGAAAATTCCACAACTGCCAAATTTTTTATCAAAAGATGCATGCTCCACCTGCTCCTCTCCACCCTATAATTGTCGTTGGTCCTTTCGCCAAATGGGGTATCGATTTTATTACATGTAACCCTCACTCGGTCGGGGGGCATGCGTATATCATCCTTGCGGTAGCTTATTTTACTAAGTGGGCCGAGGCGATGCCTACATTCGAGGCAGACGGCAAGACAGCTGCAATTTTCATGTTCAATCATATAATTGCTAGGTTTGGTGTCCCAAAAGCAATAATCACTGATCATAGGCATCATTTTCGAAACGTTATGATGACCGAACATACAGGCCAGCTTGGTTTACGTCATGATAGTTCAACCCCTTATTATCCACAAGAGAATGGTCTGGTTGAATCCATCAACAAATTTTTAGTTATCATGATCTGACGAATCATTGGGATTCATCAGCTGAATTGGCACAACATTCTATTTTCAGCGCTTTGGGCATACCGAACTTCAGTAAAAACATCAATAGGGTTCACTCCTTTCCAACTAGTCTATGGTTTGGAAGCTGTGTTACCCATTGAATGCGAAATCCCGTCACTGCAAATGGCCATCGAGTTACTTCCAGCCACTTCCGAATAGGAAAAGCGTTTGTTATACTTAGCTCAATTAGATGAGAATCGACGTGATGCTGCATTGGCGATCGAGACTCACGCAAAAATGAATGAAAGCTCAGTATGATCGAAATGTGACTCCTCGAAATTTTTCGGAAGGAGATCTAGTCTTAGTTTACAATCAAGCTAATGATAAATTAGGCGCTGGAAAATTCGTTCCTATGTGGCATGGTCCCTATGTTGTCAAGCGAAAGCTAGTAAAAGGGGCCTATGAATTGGTAGACTTTGACGGGGACTCTTCGGGTAAACCCAGAAATGGCCTTTACTTGAAGAAGTATTATGCTTAAAGAATGGGTATGGAGATTTTTTTTAGTTAGGATAGTTTTTCTTTCTAGCTGGTGTGTTTTAGTTTAAACAGTGTGTTTAGCTTAGAGAGTGCTTTTCATCATTATTCCTGCTTATCTTGGTTTTACTCTTGATATTGCAAATGTTGATGCCTCTCCAAACATACATTGGTTTCGCTGATGGTGCTTGTCGTAATACACGGAACATCTCTTCCGCAGCTTGGGTTATATATTCGCCCTCTGACGAGTTAGTATCTATGCATGGGGTAAGCCTCGGTCAAACAATGAACAACATTGTCGAATATAGTGCAGTGATTGAGTTATTATCTGAATCTATTTCATTTGGGATTCGGAGTTTGATAGTGAGGTTAGATTCTGAACTCGTTGTATTACAACTTAATAGAGTGTATGCCATTAGAAATCCAGTGTTATTAAGATTATTTTTGAGAGTGCATCTCTTGGAACGTGAATTTGATTATATTGAATATCAGCATATTCCAAGATCTTTAAATACATTAGCAGATGCAATTGCTTCTCGAATGTTAAATAGACATTTGCAATAATCATACATGTAAATTTAAAACCATTCCATAACATGATTTACAAGGTAAGCCGGTAATAGTGATATATATAGGAGTGTGTCAAAAAAATACATCGTCCTCGATCATAGGTTGAAAAACACCTTATGATCGGCAAAAATGATAAGTACGAAAAACAAAAATGTCACATGTGCCTACAATAGGCGATCATCCTATCACTGGTGATGATCTCTACAAGAAACCACTGCACAGGCCACCTTGCAAAGGAACCTCCTAAAAGGTCCCAGGACCCCAATCACATAGCGCTGAAGTCGACAAGGAATGTCATCTATAGTGGTCTCAGGAATATCTCCTGTCAAGCGCTTGAGATGACCCTCCAACTCGGCCAAAACCTCTGCTGATTCTTCCTATGGGGCTGGCACGGGTACAACTGGTTGTTTCCTCTCGAAAGGCTGGAGAGAGGCTGGTTGTTGTGGACCCACATCTGCATTTGAAACTTTTGCTATCAATTTTGAGACGATGGAAAAATGAAAAAAATAAAATAGGAAAAATGTTGAAAATGATTTTACCTGAATCATCCCACTGCTCTCCTGGTGGAAGAGTCATGTCTGGATCACCACGAAAATCTATCCCAGCGTAAGGGAAGTCCTGAATAGAAAAGACCTGGTTTTCCAACCATTGGAAATACTCAGGTTTGAATCGAGCAACCTCTGTCCTCTCGTCCAGGTGACGGGCCATAACTGCAACCCATCGCATCAGTTTGGGCTCTAGAGGAAGCCCAACTCCAACAGTAAGGTGCTGTGGGATCAGCATAGGAACCCTCTCCAGGCCAAAACTCACGACCAAAGCCCGATAACCAAAGGTCTTTAGTCGTCCGTTCTTGGCCCTGGTCAGTTGGCCTTTCACATTGGCCAACACAGCATTGCACCAGTTGAAGATGGTGCCTCGGAAGCAATCAACTGCCATACACATCTGGGATCCGATGGCATTATGTAATGTGACAGCTCCGCAAAGTCTGGTGACAGTAAACGCAATCACCATGGGTTCAGGACGGGATAGGGTCTTTATGTCTATCCCTTTGTCTCTAGCCTGGCTGTTGCAGTACTCTAACTGGAGGCTATCGACAGACTGGCCACCTGCCCTAGCCCCAAACAGAGTCAAGTCTTCGCCTCTCTTAGGCAAACCAGTCAAGAAATATATGTCCGCCAGCTCGATTTCGAGCTGGTGGCCGCCAATGAAGAAGCACTGGTCCTGTACGCTCCATCTGTCAACCATCCACTGTAAAAAATCCACCTGAGCCCTCATGCCAGGAATGGCCCAGAATTTGTACAAGATGCACGCTCTCAAAGCATCAAGTGAAGGCTGATGATTCCATGCGGCAGCATCCACGTCCTCATGCTATCATTCGCACCAATCTAGCATGATGTACTCTCTGCATCAAGTACAAGGATAAATTAAATTGCTAGAAATTGTTTTGTTAGGTCCATTTTTGAGAATTTTTGGGTTAAAAACCTTTGTGATGGGGACCGCACCCTTCGGGTTAGACACAGTGCGTGGGACCGCACTTTGTCTACATGGAAGGTGCGGACCCCGAGCTTTTTCCTAATGGAGAAAAATTCGGGGTCCGCAGGCCAGCAGTGGTAAACCTGCGGGCCCCCGCGCGCGGGTTTTATGCCTAAAAGCCCTCCCAAAAATGAAATAAATGACTAAAACAAAAAATCAAACGGTTAAAAAAATGAAGAGTAGGATGATGTGGATTACCTGGAGAAGACGACGTTCGATTCCGACGGTTGGATTTTCCACAATCTTCACGGGAATTTTCCTGAGCAAAAGCACTATTTTCTCACCCAAACTCAAACGGTAAAACTGAATTGACAAAGGCCCTTTTTATAAGTTTTTTGAGTAAATAAATTGCAAATTTGTTTATGTTTCACTTTGAAAAGGTATTTTTGCAACATTTTTATCCATTTCAAACAGGTATGAGTAATGTTTGTGTTTTTGTGTAGAATAAAGGATTATTCAGGCGAAATCTATCTTTTTCAAATGAAAAAACATTTAGAGTCACCTTTAAGCTCTTTTCTGACTCCTAAAACATGAAAAGGTTGCCGAGTGTTTTTTTTAAACTCGTTAAAATGGAGTTAAAAGACGGTCCACTTACAGCTCTTTTCTGACCGTAAAAACATGAAAAGATTGTCGGATTTTTGTCGTTTCAAATTCGATATTGGTTATAAAACGACGTGTCCTTGATCGCTTTTTTACTTTTTCGGGTCAAAGGCACTAATTACGAAAAGTAATCCTTGGTCTTAAAAGATCAAGCGGTTCTCTCAAGTATTATTTTATACTTTTTCGGGCTTGGGAGACACAAATTTACGAAAAAGGTCAACCCTAGAGTCTTCTTAAGTTTTTTCAGTCTCTCTAAAATTGAAAAACGTTGAGTTTCTCCTATACTGGACTCGTTAAAATTTCACAGTAAAGGACCTATTCAATTACAAACAGGAACGAACCACTCCTTCTTAGGGTTCAAATTTAAACTAAGTTGGACTCGTCCGAAGGATGAGCTTATAATCAAGCAAATGTTATCCTCCTCAAGCTTGTCAAAAATAAAGAGGTAGTTGCCTAAAATGGTGGGGGAAAAGAGAGAAAAATGAGCCTGTTTGTCATACTTTGTAACGACTCTTGAACACGACACTTTCATTCACCTGGGTTGGGAAATCCTTTGCCTAACAGTTGATCAAACCACATTGAAAGTCTTCATCCGGTTTCTGGGTATTAACTTTGGGTCAATTGTCACCAAACCATCTGTCGTGTCATTATGTGTTCAAGAGGTCACTGCCAATAAGCCATTCATCTGCAAAATATCTGTCATCCATCTTGACCATCCCTGAGTCAGTCCTTGCAACTAAATTTCTTCAACTTGATCTATGATTTCGTGTTGTGGGCTTGCCTACGACGGATCGCTTTCTATCTACATCAGCTCATTATCTAGAAAGATGATCTAGAAATCATCAGTACCTTGAAATCTGCATGCCTCAATGGCAGGTTTCTCGCCTTTGACGGCAGTTTACATCATTGACTTTTGATCAAAGGATTTAGTGGCATGTTCAATATCAACACATTTATTCGCATCTCATGGATTGTACTGGGTATTTTGAGAGCCATTGACATCACTAGTGGTTTCTCTCACACTTGTTAACAGTTTACATCATTGACTAGTAATCAAGTGGTTTCTACCATGATCGACATCAACACATTTATTGGCATGGATAGAATCGTACTGTTTCGGAAGTAGAAATGAAGACCCTGGATCTAGTTTTCACAATCCAGGCTGCGAGGAATTTTGTATTCATTATATAATATTCATGGCTGTGTCCATACTGTGTCCACCTGAGTCTATACTTGTGATGTTTTACAAGATCATTCCTGTATCAGAGCAGTAGTTAGTTTTCTAGTCAGTTTTGATCTGAGTATGGGAATGCCTACCTCAGCGATGATATGATCTCATATATATATATATATATATATATCTTGCATTGAATGTTTTTACAGGTTCCAACCGGGCTCTCCACAAGATGATCCTCAAAATGAGAAAGTACTTCACTCTTCCTAAATGATCAAAGAAATCCTCATCTACTACAGACTTCGCACTTTAGGGGGAAATCTGTTACACAAAAATATCGTCACCATGATTATTTGCAGTCAGTATGGGTCTATCATCACTTGTACTGTCCTCTTAAGCAAGTCTCAGACCTCAGCTCTTCAAATCAAGCTTTGGAAATGAGAGAAAGACATTAAAAAATAATGTAACTCTGGTTCCGCACTTTCTCTCACTGTCACCTGCGGTCCCACACCTTCTGTTTACAAAAACTGTGGACTTTCCCGCTCTGTCCGTAACGGTGTAGGTGAAGACCCCTGTGAAAGTCAAAAGGCGCAAGTTTTATCTTAAAAAACTCACTTTGGGTTAATTCTATAGGTTTCTAGAAGGAATTTTGACGTGGATTGTTCGCTCTGAGGTGGTTCATGCATCCCAAAAGAGAAGGAGCTAATCCCTTGATGAGAGGAGCTATCCCTTTGAAGGAGGGCTTTATCCCTTTGAAGGAGGACCTAGTAACCTCCCTCCATTGCACTATAAATACAGGCATTGGGCTGGTTGTTGGAGAGGTTGGAAGCTTAACATTTTTTAGGGTAAATGCTGGTGAAATCAAGACTTCCTAGTTGAGCTTAAGAGGAGAGATCACATACCTTTTTGGCTTCATTGGGGAGTGAGTGAAACTTGTCAAAGTAGAGGAGACTTCTTGCTGGACCCTGGGAGGAGCTTGTACAGCGTCAAGGCAAAGGTTGTAAAGTTCTTCTTCTTTCGAATTAATACAATCAAACTCATTTTTCTCAACAAGTATCTTATGTTATTTGTTTCATGGACTCCTTGATTTCATGTTAAATATGTTTTATGCAATTGGTTGTTCAGGTGCTATTTAATTTGTTTGCCTTGTTTGTGTTTGCATATACGCGACAAAGGAGCTCATTTGGATCAAAGGAGCGAGGGCATCCACAAGCTTGCATTGGACCTAAGGTAGGGCGTAAAAAAACTTGTTTGCCATTGTTTATTAAAGCACATTTAGAGAAAGATAGTGTCTGGTTGGTTTGCTTGTCATTAGGTCTTCTTTAGATTCTAGGAAGGTCTATCTTGTCTGCAAGATCGACTTATTCCGTGTGACATTACTGATTTGACATGGTTTTCATATTGTATTTTCAGGGATGTTCATATCTGAAAGATCACAAACAACCTTGAATCTGCATGCTTTTCTTATTTGAGAAAATCTTAGATGTCCCAATCTTCTATGCCACAACCAGTTTTCATCATTTTTGCTTAGATAACACGATTGTTTTCCTCTCTTGAGTATGTATAAGTTGTTTGGAGTACTTTTACTTTTGATCACGGTCTCCCCTGTATCAAGCTCACGAAAAACACATCCATTTGATCAAAACACCACTTCATTTCCTTGATCACACATTTGACTGACACTCAATAGGTTATGCTTTAAATAGTTTACATACATAACATTTCCAACTTTAACTTTTTCTTTCAAGAAAATGAACCCTTTACCTTTTATGACAATAGGAGTGTCGTTTCCAAATGAGACATTCTTTTCCTTTTCTAAGGCATTATATGAGTGAAGTTTTTCTTTATCACCTGTCATGTGTTTTGAGCATCCACTGTCGATGTACCACTGATTTTCTTGTCCTTCTGCATACAAGGCTATACCACATATTTCTATTTGAGAATTTTTCCTTGTCCATATCTTGGGATTTAATGGAGTTTGGTCCTTTTGAGATGTTTGCTGAAATTTGCTCCAGCATTCAAATTCTTCATGACCAAAGTTGTTACAAATTGAGCATTCTATTTCATTTTCAATAAGAGAAAAGTTATTACAAGAACTTTTCTTGACCCTTGTTACATTCCTTTGATTTCGTGCTTCTCTAGTCATGATGGTTTTATAAGAAACACATTGAGCAGCTTTGTGTCCAAAACTATGACATGAAAAACATTGCCCATTAAAGAAGTTCCTGTGACTATCGAATCTATTGATCTGGTGATTCTAGTTTCTATTGATATTCATCTTTGGAGCAAATTGAGTATGATTTACCTGAGGTTGATTGTGGCTTCTATTCATCCTTGGAATAAAATGAGTCTTATTTACCTAGTGATCTTCTTTATGCCTTTGCTGACGATTGTCATATTGTTCAGTGGTCTTTGTTGTATCAAGATAGCTTTTAGTGGAGGTTAACGGCTTCTGTGATTGAGATGCTTCTTAAGTATATCCAAGACCTATCTTTATCAGAGGAGAACGCTGCACTTTGATAATTTCATTTAAGGCTTCTGATCCTTTAGAAAATTTAAGATTGAGAGATTTTGTTTTCTCAAGATCCTATCTTAGACACACAATTTCACATTCTAGTTTTTCATTGTGTTTTTCTTTTTCAGCAAGTTGGTATGTCAAGGTATCTATAATCATATTCTTTTCTTCTAAATAGATTTTGAGTTTAGATATTTCTTCATGAAGGTCATCTTCTTCTAAAGCATCCCAAAAATTATCATCATCCATTAGAAGTCTATAGTCATTACTATTTTCATCTTCATCACTATTTGATAAACCATCGCTATCTTCATGAGTATAGTAACTCATTTTATTTACAACTTGTTTTCTATTCCATTTTGCATATTCCTTCCCTTTTTCATATTTATCTTTATGAGGACATTTTGCAGCATAATGACTGACTCTGCCACAGGTAAAGCATTTGAAGGGTAGCTTACCTCTAAATCTTCCAGAACCCCATTGAAGCTTCTTGACAAAGTTTACCTCGTCATCTTCTTCTGAAATATGTCTTGAATCATTGTGTTCTTCCTTTCCTTTTGCTGAAGCTTTAAATGCGGCTTCTCTCATGTCTGATGGACCTCATTTTCTCATCTCAAAGGTAGTTAAGATTCTGTGAAGTTGTGTCATAGTGATAGTCTGCAGATCCTTTTTTTCTTCTATGGTAGACACTTTTGATTCCAATTTAGCAGACAGGGATCTCAAAACTTTCTCAACTAAGGTAACTTCCTTTATATATTCACCCAAATTCTTCATACAATTAACAACCTCATCTATATGTAAGAAGTAACTAGCTATACTTTCATCACTGTGCATCTTAAGAGTTTCATACTAAATTCTGAGAGTTTGAAGTTTAGCACATTTTACCTGAGAGTCTCCTTCGTAGCTCAGAACGATTTTATCCCATAGTTCTTTGGCTAATTTGAGCTACATGACTTTGACAAACTCTGATTGTGATAGACTTCCCAATAAAGTATTGACAACCCTGGAATTGGTTTCATATTGTTTTTTACCTGCCATATCTGTAGGAATTGCTATTGGAAATGTATATCCTCCCACAATTTCCCAAACATCCATTCCAAGTGATTGTAGATAGGTTGTGGCTATTAGTTTACAATAAACAAAGTTTCTCCCATCAAATATTGGCGGTCTAGTGGATCCCATGCTTTCTTGATTGCTCATGATGATGGATCTACCTTCAAGTGATCAAGCTTCTTCTGAAGGACCTGCTCTGATACCAATTGTTGGAAATAATACTAGGAGGGTGGTGAATCAGTATTTTCAGATCAATAATTTTATTTTCCAAACATATTTATATACGCTACTTCAGCTAAGTGAACTAGCGTGTACACACGATTGTACTTAAAGCAACCAGTGTATATGCAGAGAACTTTTGATTTAGCCAATTTATCATGCATAGAACTTTAACCAGTATATCATAGATTTGTTAGACAGTGTAGTAAAAGTAGAATAAATCACACATAAGAAACACACATGAACACCAAGATATAAGGTGGAAACCCAATGTGGATGAAAACCACCTGCTGCTGTCGTCTTTGACTTCTTTTAATAATAAGAAAATATGTTTACAATCTTGTACTGGTGTAAACTCATACCAGTATGCAGGCTTCTACCTGCAGAAGGTTACAACCTTCTCTCATACTCCAGCTTCTACTGGAAGGGAGCTACAAACCCCTAGCTCTTGTACTAGCTGATAAGTTTACTAGTACATAGGCAGAAACCTAATTTATTCCTTTAAGGACCAAGTTTCATAATTTTTCAGACTGGATCCATCAACAACATCATAACTGTAATATATCTGCATCAACCAATCACTGAAACTCAATCATCACTTTCTGAATCAACCGCAACCGAATCAATCAGTCACTTTGACAACCCATCATTTCAGTAGCAAATCACAATCAATCTGATCATTTAGAACATTGTCACCAGAATATAGTCACCAGAACCCAAAGCAATAACTCTACAACAACAAACAGAAACAACTGAAACATACTTCATAAGGTATACGCTACTTTCACGTGTCGAACCAGTGTGTATATGTGCTTTTATCAAAGCCAACCAGCGTACACATCTGCAAACATTAATTCATAATTCTGCAACTATTCCAGACTTCAATTATACCCAAATCATAATATTTACAGAATAACGCATGCGTCAGTATTCAGATCTAGACTATACATGATCAAACCACATAGTGATAATTCATTTCAAGCCTTAAGATCCCGATCCATCATTAGATCTTATCCCTCATCAACCGCTAAGGTTGATCCTTGGTTCAGATCAAGCAAAACACCATAAGCCAATAACCTGCATACTAGATCTCACACTTCATTAGATATTTGATACTTGCACGCTTGGCCTAATGATCTTCTCCTCCTTATATAGTTGTAGGCCTTTCTCAATACCATGGACCAAAACCACTTAGGACCAATACCTTGGACCAAATACCTAGGGTCAATACCTCAGACCAAATACCTTGGATCAAAATACCTTGGACCAAATACCTCGGACCAAAAACTTAGTTTTCCAAGATATACACACTTTTCCTTCTATGAAAGTGTGTGTGTATGCATACGCTACTTGTTTTCAGTGAACCTGCGTGTATACACAGCTTGGTCAAGGTGAACCTGCATATACCACTCTTTCTTCATTCTTTGTAGTCTGATCTATAATTCTTTATTGTTGCCATGCTGTACTGAGATCTTTCATCTGAGTGAGTTGCCATCAAGGACAACACCTCTATCATAATGCCAACAGACAAATATAGAAGGAAAGGTGGAGAAATACAAAGCTCATTTGGTGGCAAAAGGTTATTCCCAGGTGCCAGGAATTGATTTTGGTGATATTTTTTCTCCTGTTGCCAAGGTAGCTTCTATTATATTAATTTTATCTGTTGTTGCTACTTTTGATTTTGAGGTAGAACAGATGGATGGGAAGGCAACATTTCTTCACAGTGATCTAGAAGAGGAGATATACATGAAGCAACCTGAAGGCTTTGTGGTGAAGGGTAAGAAAGAACTAGTATGCAAGTTAAAGAAGTCTCTATATAGGCTAAACAATCACCAAGGATGTGGTATTAGAAATTTGATACATTTATACAAGGACTTGGCTTCACCAGAAGCAAAGAAGATCACTGTGTGTATTTTAAATTAATTGGTGACCATGTTATTTATCTGGTCTTGTATGTGGATGATATGTTGCTGGTTGGAAATGACAAAAATTATCCAGGATTTGAATACCCAATTGTCCTCCAAATTCGACATGAAAGATCTTGGTGCTGCAAACGATATTTTGGGCATGGAAATTAAAAGAGATAGAGCAAAGAGGAAGCTTTGGTTAAACCAAAGGAAGTATGTCGAGATAATATTGCAAAGGTTTAATATGCAGGATAGTAAACTGGTAAAGGTTATTATTCCTGTAGGTGTAAAGTTATTTGCTGAATAGTGTCCCAAGACACAAGAAGAGGAAAAGGACATGTCCCGTGTTCCATATGCAAGTGAAGTCGGTAGCCTGATGTATGTGATGGTCTGTACTAGACTAGACATTGCACATGAAGTGGGAGTATTGAGAAGGTTTATGTCAAAACCAGGGAAGGAGCTTTGGACAGCAGTGAAGCGGGGTTTCAATTATTTGTGTGGCACTAGTGATTATGGTTTGTGCTACGAAGGAAGACCATAATTGGACAGAGTTTTGGATATTCATGGCTTCATTGATGCAGACTAGGCTGCAGATCTGGATCAGAGAAGATTTACAAGTGTGTATGTGTTTAACCTATTTGGAGGTGTACTCAGTTGGATGAGAAAGAAACAATCTGTAGTGGCATTATCAACTATAGAGGCAGAATACATGGCAGCGAATCATGCAAGCAAGGAAGCGGTTTGGTTGTAGAGATTGTGCTCAAGTATGGGGTTAATACAGGGAGCTATAAGGATAGACTGTGACAACCAAAGTGCAATTTTCTTGGAAAATAACCCTACTTATCATTCAAAGACAAAACACATTGATGTTCAGTATCACTTTGTGAGGCATATGATATAAGACAAAAAGGTGTTTCTGGTAAAGGTGGACACTTTGAAGAATACTGCAGATGCATTGAAAAAATTTGTGAGCTCTAAGAAGTTCTCTTGGTGTAGAGAAACAATGGGTGTTTCAGGGCTGGATAAATGATTAAGCTCTCCTATGGAAAGAAAACAACAAGTGGGAAAATGTTGGGTTGTGTTATATTCTTTCCATGACTAGCTGCCCTAGTCAACCAGGGGGTTGGAGGGGGGCCGGATTCCCCCCCTTCATTGCTCCAATTGGGAAGTGGAAACCCCCCCTATCTAGGGGGTTTGATGGGGGTGGGCAGCCCTCCTCTATGGGGTCTGGGGCAGCACCCCAAGGAAATGTTTTTGGGACCCTATATTAGGTCAGATGAACCTACCTATGATTTTGTGCATGGTTTTAGCACATGGTTTTGGGCGCGATGGTTTTTGGTCCATGGTATTGGATGCTTCGGCATGTATATATATGTATTGTAACATTGAAAGGAATATAACGAAAAAATCAAGCTGGTAGTCCCGATTTTGGGATCCAGTGGAAAAGCTTTGTGTATATGTGTTTTATGTGTTATGCTCTCGCATCATTTATTTCATGTTCTTAGAATTTGTATGCAGGTAATTTCTGTATGGCGTTAAAACCTACATGGAGGCTCAATTGAGTGTTGTATGGGCTAAAGAAAGCACCTCGTTCTTGGTACACCAGGATAGATAGCTACTTCACCGGGTATGGCTTCATGAAGAGTGAAGTGGATGTTGTACCACATAGTAGTGGAAGGTAAATTGTTGATCATAGTTTTGTATGTTGACGATTTGATTCTGGGAGGTGATGATCAACTGATCAAGTCTTGCAAGGAGGACCTTGCAAGAGAGTTTTAGATGAAGGACATGGTGCTCATGCATTATTTTTTGGGCATGGAAGTATGGTAGGGTGATGGGGAGTTGTTTGTGTCTCAGGGAATGTATACCAATGAGATACTTAGGAGATTCCGCATGGAGAGCAGCAAACCCATGGAGACTGCTTTACACAGGTAACTGAAAGAGGGAGGATTCTACTTCAGGGAAGTAGTGGAAGCTACTTTTTACAGGGAGCTTGTCGGTTCACTCATGTACTTGGTGAACACACGATCCGATATGTGCTATGAAGTTAATCAACTTAGTTAAGCGATGATTAGGCCTACCAAGATGTATTGGAAGGCGGCAAAGCATGTGTTGAGATACCAGAGGGACACTACTCAGCACGGATTATTGTAATAACAGACAGAGGGAGTGAAGCGTCAAGGCTTCATGGATTCAAATTGGGCAAGGAGTCCATCCAATAGGAAGAGCACATCCGGAGGGATATTTAGTATTGGGTTAGCGATAGTATCTTGCTACAACAGAAAAAAAAGATCGGTTGCACTTAGTTTAGCAGAGGCATAGTACATGGTTGTGAGTCAGGAAACATATGAGGCCAACTGGATGAGGAAGATCCTAGTTGGTTTGTTTAGTCAATATATTGATCCAATTGTGATTTACTACGATAATTAGAGTTGTATCAAACTCTCTAAAAATCTAGTATTTCATGATCAGTCCAAGCATGTTGATATTCGATATCATCATCTCAGAGATTGTGTATTGAGGCAAATTATGTTGCTAGAGTACATTCCCATGGAGGAGAAAGATGCTGACATTTTGACAAAGGCATTGTCAAGATGTAAATTCGAGTTTCACAGGGACAAGACCATGGTAGCTGATAATCCCTTTCTAGTTTAAAATGTGTTGACTAGACACGACAATAAGAAATTCCAACTTAATTTGTCCTTGAATTAAAACGAGAATTAAAATCAAATTCTATTCTCATAACAACTTGTAAATAGTTAATTAAGCTTAATTAACGTAGGAATTTCGAGTTGGAAGTATTTTTGTAGTCATGTATATGTTCTCCCTTATTTTAGGGGGTCCATGGTGATTTTAATTGAGTTGTAATTAGATTAACTCAGTTTATTGAGTTATGGCCAATTAAACTAGTTCTAACTGTTTGTGGAACTAATAGAGGATTAACAGTCAGCTGGTTCACTGGTACATCCACAAGTGTTACTCTAGTTAACTGAGGATTCCCTCATGAGAAAATCATGCATGTCAGTTCAGAGAAAGACCTAGTTGAGACTAGAGTGCAGGGATAATGTACTATAAGTTGTATGATTTACTATGTTGTAAACATCATGCATGCAATAAAGAAAAGGACCTAATTTAGGACTGCACAGTTTTGGAAGCATGGATTCCCTTTAAATACGGGTTATTCATCCTAGGAATTGTGAAAGAGATTAGGAGCTTGGTAGGTAGTGGAAATTGGCTGAGGTTTGGCTAAGAGAAGGATTATGAGGCAGAGAGTTGAGCATACATGTATGAAATTGTTCTTGTGAGAACAATCTTTGTATCTTCAGTCATATTTCTTATTGATGCAATATAGATAGTCAAGGTTTTGAGCAGTGGCTTTCCCCAAAGAAACTTATTGTGTTATGTGCCATTCATTTATCATGTTCTTGTTCATATTATTTTCATCGTTTTATTGACGTCCGCTCGTTGAAAGTAGAAGTAGATTCTTGTCCTGTGCTTTAGTACATTGCATGAGCTTATGGATCTACAAGGAATTCTATTGAGAGGAAGAGAGGAGAGGGAAGAGAGAAAGAGAGAAGGGGAAGAGAGAGAGAGGGAGAGGAAGAGGGAGGGAGAGAAAGTGTTGGCTTGTTTGGGCCTGACCCAAGTTCGAAATAGTTATTTAGCCAAACAAATCCTGCAGCTACCGGCCCTTTCGGCAACAACCCGTAGAGCGCGGACTGAGATCTCACCCGAGGTAGCAGGGGAGGGTGCTGGAACCAGGTTTCCACACCCTAGGGATGTCTAGATGTGTACTGGAGGGTTCATGCACTATTCTATAACTCCGCGTTGCTTGAACTTCGCGCTGATCCAGGGAAATTATAATTTTCTTATTCATGCACTATTCTACTTGAAGGAAGCAGTTATGATTCAGAACTATTCAACAGGGTCTTCAAGTAAACCTTTAATCAACATAATTTTTTCATGCACAAACTGAACCCGGATTTGCATATATTCATCACATTTGCATTAACCAGATATAGAAAGGTAAACCATAAAGACAGATGCGCGATAATGCAAAATTATAGAAGAAAAATTTTCTTTATTATTATTCTTCACAAATACATCAATACATCCAGATCTACCCTATGCACTCAGCTTCAGGGGTCCGTGCTCATAGCTGCGGAATTTCTAGGCCTCTGTGCACACAGCTGCAGAGCCTCTTCCTCCTACCTAACCCTCGACTTTGTTATAGAAATTTTTGTGCCTTACAGCTATAAGCATGAAATGTCCATAAATCAAGGGATCCTAAGTCCCTAAAGATGTTGTTCCAGCTCCTAAAGGAACAAGGTCAACCAATGACAGCTTTTCCCAGAAGTTCTCCACCAAAAACTACTCAGAACTAGTCAAATCAGGATCAATTCAGATGCACCACTAGCTGTCTGCGTTGCAAAGCACCCAAATACACTGTCTAGGTGTGTTGCAATGCACTTGAATGCACTACCCAGGTGCGTTGAGCGTGAAATGACAAGTGGCAGAGTCATTCAACGAGGTGGAGAGATAATGGAAGCTTCCAGAATCTTCTCCAATGACACTTGCCTCACTGAATTCGACCAGTGATGAGTAAGAGACTCTCAGTATCCAAGTGGAAGCAAGAACTGACAGAGAGAAGCCACAAGTCAAAACATAAGCTGACTCATCCTCTCTGCTTACATCTATATATGGATCCCTCATCCCAGAGATCCAGAGGCTAGAATTTTGTACTTTGCAGAGAATTGTTGTTGGTTTGAGATTGAGATTAGTACATTGGGTGATTTATTCTTTGTTGGAGGTGAGGAAGGGATTCCTTTGCTGGGAGGTAGATGCTAGATCGGGACTCACTTGGTTGTATCTCCTCCTGGATCTTCTTATTGCATTAATAAAACTATTTGAGTTTCTTCTACATGCTTGTGTATCAGTGATGTTTTGTTATATTCGCATGTTTAGCTTAATCTGTTCCTATGCTTTTTATGAATGTAAATCTATATCTTCGTGTAGTTTCTCTCTTCTGTGATCTTGCAGGAATTTGGTGAAGCTGGGCCGGTAAGGGAGCAGGGAGCTAGAAGCTATTGAAGAGAGGAGCGATTGGATCAACAAACTAGCGCAAGACACAAGTTAGTTTATCCTTCCTCTTCGTTTACATTTCATAAAGAAGAATACACAAGTAGTTTTCCTTGTTTGTTGCTAAGGCACTTTCACACCTTAGAGTGGGATAGGGGCGTTCTGAATAGATACTTTTCCCAACAACAGACTTGGACTTACAGACGCTTTTAGACTATCTTCTTAAGAACCCATTACATCTTATCTTTTCAAAGAACTGCCTTTCCCTCATAGAGCCGCGCTCTATTTATACCCTTTCCTAGCCCGCGATCCCTATGTGGGCCAACTCTATTTACATTACTTTTTATTATTTTCGGGCAGACTACCCTTGGACACAATCTATTGTACTTCGCGCTCTGCATATTGCAGAATTTTTACAATATCTAAATCTTACTTCTTGGGCTTTTTGCCCCAAAACCCTTACGCGGGACCTCCGCTACCCAACAGTCCCCCAACACAATCATCGTGACTCATCCCGAGTCACTCGTCGATACAGCTAGACGCACTACCTTGGCTTTGTGATTTGCCTTCCTCTGAGTGGTGCGCGTCGTCCTACTGCTCGTTCCTTGTCTTTTGTAATGCTTCAGCCGGCTTCTGCTTCAGTGTTTCTACCACATCCTGCAATTGATAATTCTCATTCTGCTCTGCTCGATTAACACAAAACACCCCCTCTGAAGAGTCTAGCACGAGCAGGGGAGCCACCTCCTAGTACCACCGAAACTTATTCTGATCTTCGTACCTGCCCTTCGCACCGTCTGCTGCAGCTTGTGTTGCAATTTTACAAGACCCTGGTTGTTGTCCATAAGATCCCAATCATCAAGGGACATCAGAGCAACTTACTCACTGCATATCTACTCGTGGTTTCCATTTGTTCATCCTTTTGTTGTTCAGTTGTAGTGCGCCGACCTGCCCCTGGGCGAGGCGACGACCTCCTGACCAATTCTGCTTCGCTTTCCATCTTTTTTGGTACATCTCCTACTGGTGATGCTGCAGCCTGTGGGATGCCCGCATCGATCACCCGCATACTCCTCAGAGAGTTCGGCCTCTCTATCGGCTAGATTACTACCTTCTGGTGCATACCCTGTGCATAGACAATGAACAGCTCCATCTGTGTTTCTGAAATGTAGGCCATCCAGTGGACTCCCCTCAGTACTTTACAAGTCATGGGAAATTCAAATGCAGTGATTTCCGCTCGTTCCCATTCGTGTAACCTTCCCGTGTGGAATCTGTAGCCATTTGTTCCATATCTGACTCATACTATTTCTCTTAATTTCCTATCGTGCGCTCTGTTTTTCCATGTTGCCGACATCTTGTCATGAATAGTGATATCAACGGTCATCATTGCAATCGGCGCATCCACGTGAGCCTCCTCGTACCACCGTGACCCTCGTGTTTGGTCGAATGCTCACGCACCATGGTACTTGCGCATTTGTCCCCCAGGCTGCTTTATCATCACGCACTCTCTTTCAACTAGTTGGAGCAGTGAGACTATCTTCTCCTTGGCTAGTCAGGCGGTCAGCCCGCCCGTGTAGAGGTTTAGGTGACTGTCGTTCACTCTAATTGGAAACGGGTCTCCATTAAGTTTAGCCAGTTGAACCGTGCCTCCATCGGTAACTTCTTTAATGACATAGGGTCCCAACCAGTGCATGTGGAGTTTTCCTGTGAATTTTTCAAACTTACTGTCATACAACAAGACTAGATCATTCTCTTTGAAGGTGTGCACCTTGATATGGAGATCATGCCACGTTTTCTCGCACTGTTTCTATACCTTCTGATGGAATCCAACTAGAAACCATTGCTCCTCCAATTCTTCTAGCTGTGCGAGCCTCTCTTCCAATGCCCCATGATCTGCCATACCTGTGATTGCTGCAATATATAGACTAGGCACAATATATTCCATAGGCATAATGGCCTCCTTGCCATAAACTAATCGAAACAATGTCTGGCCTGTCAGCTTCTTGCATGTAGTTTTGTATGCCCATAGCACGGCAGGAATGCGCAAATCCCAGTCATTTCGTCGTGCAGTGCAGACCTTTGTCAGCGCAGTCTCTAGAATTTTGTTAAATACCTCCACGGTCCCATTCACTTGCAGATGGTAAGGCATGCTCTGTTGGTGATAGATCTGGAATTCCTCAATGAGTGCGCTGATCGTTTCATTCAAAAAATGTGTTCCCCTATCACTCATGAGAATTTTGGGGTAGTTGGACCTAGTCAGTATGTTTTCTAACAAGAATTTTGCCGATTTCATGTCATGCAATCTTTAACTCGTTGTGCCTCAGCCCATCATATCAAATATTTAGTCGCAGTGATGATATAGCGCGTGCCCATCTTTCCTCACGGTTCGATAGGCCCGACGAAGTCAATTGGCCATTTCTCAAACGACTGTAGTGTCATTTGTGGCTAAAGTGGTATTTCATCCCTTCGTGACGGCTTGCCCATCCATTGACATACATCGCAAGCCCAACAGTATGCCTTCGAATCTTGATGTAGAGTGGGCCACCATAATCCAGCGTGAAGAATCTTCTGGGCTATGGGCGGACCGCATAATCTCCACCAGCAACCCCTCCATGTGCTTCGGCCAGGATCTGTGCGCGCTCAAATTCAGGTATGTATCTGCACAATATTTCATTGTTACCCATCTTGTAGAGGTGGCCTACAATTATGGTAAAATCTGTTGCGCGTATCACCAATTCCTTATTTTTGCTGGATAGAATACCCCTGTGGTGCAGTGCCCGTAGTTAAAAAGTGGATTATATCTTCAAAGTGGCCATCTACAATACGCACAGCATATAATTGAGCGTCTGGAAGTCCTTCTTCTAGATTTGTTGGTTCTTCACCAGTCTCAATTCGGGACAGATGATCCGGACCTGCATTCAGATGTCCCAGCTTTACAACAACCTCAAAATCATATTCTTGAAACAACAGCAACCATCGACAAATGCGCCCCCCCAACACAGGCTTATTCACTAGGTACTTGAGCGCAGAGTGATCCGTGTACATTTTAAAATGTCCTCCGAGCAGATAGTGACGGAACTTCTAGAGTGTGTATACCATTTCTAATCCCTCTTGCTCAGTAGTGGAGAAATTATTCTCTGCCTTGGACAACCTATGACTTGTGAATGCAATTGGATGGTCTAGTTCCTCCGCTCCTGGTTGAGTGAGTACCGCTCCCAGTGCGATACAAGATGCGTCCACATGCACATGAAAAGCGATTTCCCATTTCGGAAAGACCAATATAGGAGTGAAAGCCATTTTCTCCTTAAGCGTCTCTAGGTTTCTGTTGCATTCCTCATTCCAGCAATAAGTAGCATCCCTTTTTAGCAATTGCTCCATCGGAGCCGTAATCTGGGCGTAGCTTTTGATGAATTTCTGATAGTAGCCCGTGTGTGCTAACGTAGCACATAGCTGCTTTACACTACACGACGCTTGCAAATTCAATATGACAGCGATTTTTGTCGGCTCCACCATCAATCCTTGCTTACAAACCACATGGCCCAGCAAGTTTCCGAAAGGGACGAGAAAAGTACACTTCTTTAAGTTGAGAGCAATTTGGTGTCGTGAGTAGGTATCCATCATTAATCGTAAGCTCACGAAATGCTTCTTGACCAGGCCAAAGATGGTCCATTCATCCAGGTAGGCTTCTAAGAGCTTGTGGATAAACTCCTTGAATGCAGCTACAAAGGGCATTACTGTATACTGAAAACAACCCCATTCGATAGCGAACGTTGTCTTGCTCCGATCTTCGAGTGCAATCTTGATCTGATGGTACCCGGAGAACCCATGTGTGAAGGAGTATGCTTCTTTCCCGCCCACATTTTCTAGTACCTCATCTGTAAAGGGTGTTGGGAACGGATCGTTAACACAAGCACCATTGAGCTTTCGCAGATCCACACAGATGCAGATCTCTCCCTTTTGTTTCTTCTCTTGTATGACCATAGGGCTGACCCAATCATACTCCTCAACCGATTCAATAATTCCTGCTGCTAACATCTTATCCAATTCCTCACAGACTTTTTCTTTGTATTTTGGATTCAATCGATAGGGTCACTGCTTCACTGGCTTCAAAGTTATCTTCATCATCCCTAGGTCTCCTAGAATCCCTTTTAACTTCGTCATTTTTGTAGGAAATAAATCACGATATTCACGGAGTAGTTCGATGACCTTTTCCATTGTGGCGTCGTCCCAGTAGTCCCCAAGCGTGGCATACTTCAGCTCTTCCTCTGTTCCGATATTTACTTGCCTTGTTTTCAACAGCGCCGTGATGTCTGGATCTTCTATCTTAGGGCCGCACACCTCACGATTCCCTTCAGATTCTGGTATATTGATGTTACGCGGGTCATCCTCATCATCTTTTGCTTGTACATTATAACATGCTAAGGCCTGGTTCAACTGTCGCGACCAGTCTGATGGCCCGACTTCTTCTGGTTCCAGCGGTGTTCTGAATATGGCAGCCTTTACTAGCTATAATGCGTCATCCACAGTATCCATCCATTGGTCTTCAAAGAGAAAAGTCGACAAAAACCCTTCGCGCAGGATATCCCATTCACCAGTGCCATGCTAGAGCTCTGTTTCCGTATACCAGTTTCTTGGAATGACATCCAAGGTATGATAAAATAAGTGCACCCATTCTGGTTGAGGCTCCGAACCATAAGCTCAGGTCCAATTGGTCAGGTGCATGTGTGGATCATCTTGTCCATTGTATTTCACCGTTAGTTGTAGCTCAGGCTTCCCAAATCTTATCTACATCATGTGCCTGCAGCTTTGCCAATCTTCGAAGGTTCCTACATGCGTATCCCACCGTCACGCCGATGTCACACGTAATCCCCATTTGAGTGCATTGAACCGTTGGTACTCTGGTACCATGCTTTCAAACTTATCCAGGAAGTCCTCTACTACTGTCAGCCCGTCATATGTCGGCAGTTCGCGGTTCTGAACTTTAACGCAATACAGGGATTTCGTCATCATATTACAGTGCAATGTGGTTGCCTCATTCACCTTGTTGTGCCATCATTCGTCCTCCTCATCTGAATCACTGGCATAACCCCATGAGAATCTCCACTCCTCTGTTGTAGCAAGTTTGTAGATACTATCTAATACATCACCCCTTTCTTCGCTACGCATTGGTTCTGTGTAACGCAGTCCATCTGTTGGGTCCAGTGGAACAACGACCTAGAGCGAATTCTTCTCGAATATCATCTTCCTCTATTTGATGTTAATAACCCCATTCATATCAATGACCTAGTCTATCCCTAGCAACGCAGGATATGGACTATGTTCTTCCATGATTTCAATAACTTCAAAATCCGTCTGGGTACTTGCGCCATCAACGTCTACTGTAACCCCTTGTAGCCTTCCCATGGGCAAGATCTTCTATTGGTTGGCCAGCTGCAATTGGATAGGAGACCATTGTAGTGTAGGCTTAGTCTGTTTAGGCAATACGTTTGCATCAGAACCCAGGTCCAGAATGACCTGATCCATCTCGTAGTCGCCAATTTGCACTGTTAGCCGCATTTCCTGACCCATCCGCGATGCATGTCTTCCTATTTTCCGGACTGTGTGAGGTTCACCCCACCCTCTGCATCTATTAATTACTTCTTGTAACCCTCTAACTGCTCGGTTGTCACGAAGCAGTTTTAGGCATGTCTCTAAGAAGGTAGTCATCATCGAGGGATCCCGATTTGGCTTAGGTGGATCCCTACTACCTCGAGTAGAGACGTCCGTGAAGCTTTCCCTAGCTTCCATATTAGTCTCCCCATCAAGCTTTCCTGTAGCTACATCATGTTGCAATATCCTGTTGACTATGGGTTCGTAGTCGCAGGGTTTGGATCTCAACATCTGCACATTTTGCATTGTTGTAGGAGGTGTTGCCTTGTTTTCCCGAATTTGTGCTATCAGCATGGGGCAATCTAGCAGCTCGTGATTGAATTGCTCACAATACAGACATGATATTTGGGTCAGATTGGTACAATCTCGCGCATAATGTCCCGATCCTCCACAGTTGTAACAGATTAGTTGCCCGCAACCGATTCCTAGTCCCATTCTGCCCCATCCTTGACCCCGTCCTGGGAACCCACCACACCCAATTGCAACGACTGGATCCTGACCTCGCCCCTCAGTCTGCATTCTGTTGGCAGGTGCCTGGTCCATCAACATTCAATAACTATGGCAATCCCTTTCCTCATGATTCACTGATCTACAAAAGTTACAAAAGAACTGTTGGGGGGTCTGGTTGTATTTTGGTAATAAATGACAATTATCCATGTTGTGCTTTCCTCCTACCTAACAGATTGCGCAGCAGAGTGGGGCGACCGTGCTCGGCCCTATTTGTGCCTCTGGTCACAATGGTGTCGGTCCCCCTATGACCACAAAATTCACTGACACTGGACAATGATCCTTATCGTGTCCCTAGCCTCTGCACTTGATGCACCATACTTCCTCCCAGATTTCTAAACGTGGTGTCTGGTCGTGTTTTAACTTTTGTATCTCCAAACACAAATTTTTGACCTGCACTTGGATTTGCTGAACTCCCAACCCTGGGTCCTGTACTGAGGTTTCATGCAGCCGCATTGCTGCTTCCAGCGCTTCCGCTTGGGTTGAGATCTTTTGTTGTGACAAAGCCGTCTTTAGATATGGCGTTAACGATGCGACGAACCAAGCGCAGTGTTGTGCATCCGTCAGGGTCATGTTGGCCTCGCGAATGGTGCTTTTCAACCTCTGATCCAGATCCCACGGAGTCTCGCCAGGCATCATCGTGATCTCTTTGAATCCTACGACCGACTGTGCTTCTGTCTTTGGCCGGCTAAACTCCTTTTTCAATTCAGTATGGATATCTGTTATCCCCGCCGTTGGGTTGGTGCTTGAATACTTCATGTACCATGTTAGCACCAGGTCCTGCAGTGCGCTAACTAAGATGGCTTTCTTGATATTATCATCCATGACTTGTTGCGCATTCCATATTGATGTTAGCACAAACAAAAATTGTTCCAGGTATTCGCCCCCAGCTCCCTTAAATACAGGTAACTGTATTTCATTCGCCATTGCTACTCTTAATGTGTTACAGTCCCTGGTCCTCTCCAATTTTTCAACGTTCCTTCTCTATTAGGTCCCCACATTACACACCTAAACACCCTTTAGGCAGATCCCAGTCCTGAAAATGGAACCATTTGTTGGCCTTTTTGGGCCTGACCCAGGTTTGAAAGAGTTATTTAGCCAAACAAATTCCGCAGCTACCGGCCCTTTCAGCAACAACCCGCAGAGTGTGGACTGAGGTCTCACCTGAGGTAGTAGGGGAGGGTGCTGCAACCAGGTTTTCGCACCCTAGGGATGTCTAGATGTGTACTGGAGGGTTCGCGCACTGTTCTATAACTCTGCACTACTTGACCTTCGTGCTGATCCAGGGCGATTATAATTTTCTTACTCATGCGTTATTCTACTTGAAGGAAGCAGTTATGATTCAGAACTATTCAACAGGGTTTTTAAGCAATCCTTTAATCAACATAATTTATTCGTGCACAAAATGAACCTCGATTCACATATATTCATCACATTTGCATTAACCAAATATAGAAAGGTAAACCATAAAGACAGATGCGCGATAATGAAAAATTATAGAAGAAAACTTTTCTTTATTATTATTCTTCACCAATACATCAATACATCCAGATCTACCCTGCGCACTCAGCTGCAGGGGTCCGCGCACACAGCTACAGACTTTCTAGGCCTCTGCACACACAACTCCAAAGCCTCTTCCTCCTACCTAACCCTCGACTCAGACTTACAGACGCTTTCAGACTATCTTCTTAAGAACCCATTACATCTTATCTTTTCAAAGAACTGCCTTTCCCTCATAGAGTCGTGCTCTATTTATACCCTTTCCTGGCTCGCGATCCCTACGCAGGCCGACTCTATTTACATTACTTTTATTACTTTTAGGCGGACTACCCTTGGACTCAATCTATTATACTTTGCGCTCCGCATATTGTGGAATTTTTACAATATCTAAATCTTACTTCTTGGGCTTTCTGCCCCAAAACGCTTACGTAGGACCTTCGCTACCCAATAGAAAGATAGATCTGGAGAGAGAGTGTGTATGTTTTGGGGTGAGATAGAGAGAAGGAATACAAAATATAGATATAGATACATCTTAACTCCAGATCTACAAAGCGCCAAGAGGGATCAAATATCCTAGGATACAAACCTCTTTTAAAGTGAAAAGAGATTTGATCCCTCGCAAAACTTGGTAGATCCAGAGTTAAGATAGATCTAGGTTGGTATATTTATCAAGGGTAGATATGAGTAAAGCATTTATCTATATCAACTGCATTAATATTTTTAATGTGGTTGTCTTAATTTTATTTGTAATTGATTATGTTTTCTTAAATTTATACAGATTCCATAAATTCTATTAGAAATTTAAATAATTTTAATTGTTATATATTTTTCATATTTAATTTTTAGGAATATTGAAATAAATGAAAACACATTTGAAAAGTTTATTTTATTATCAATACACATTTGAATACTTTATTTTATTATCCATATTATTGGATATTTAAGTTTATTTGATTATCAATACACATTTGAAAAAAATATTTTATTATAAATATTATTGGATATTAATTTGAATTTGAGGAGTTGAGTTTATTTTATTATTAAAGTCATTTAATGTAAAGATAAGTTAATATATATGTCTTCATATTTAAATAAAATAATGTTGAAACTCAATGAAAGTGAAAACTTAATAACATGCTATTTGGATTTGGATAGCTATTCTATGGGTAAATACCAAGATGACTTGTAAAAAACCTAAGTTTTCTGCATGAAGGGATTCAATTTTCATTTATAAAGAACATATGAAAGAACATATGATTTGATCTAAGGTTTTATTTTAGATGTATATTGATTTTTAGATTCACTATTGCTTGATATATGATTCCTTATCTCGTCAATGGAGTTGAGTTCAAGTGGTAGAAGCACATATTGTGTTTCTTATTTCATGGATTTATTGTGAGTCATGATTTTTATTTTTTTTATTTAATTATGTATATTTGTTCATGGATTTTACACGAGTTCATGGTTTTAGCTCATAGATTGAACTAACACATGGTATTGACTGATTATATTGAGGAGGATATTTGTCTATACACGGAGGGAGCTTCCTCATTTTCATTTGATGGAGGTATTGAGAGATTTTCCTATTAAATTATGTTGTTCTTCCATTATTTTTTTCTAATTTTCATCCTAGAATATTGCAAGGCTTGATAGTTTTTTAGGTGTGCCAAAGGAAAAAAATACTATAAGGTTAAAGAAAGGTACCATGTTCCACTTGAGGTGGAAATTAAGGTATATAATTATTTCCTTACTCCATATGATGATGTTTTTATTGTTTCCTATGCATTGAGTGAGGATATCATATGACTCTTCCCTTTTACTTTGGATAAGCCTTGAGTTCAATTTATCATAGAGGACCATCACCCCAATCCATACATGAGAACTTTACCTAACCTAGTTAACATTTGAGAGGCAATCCCTCATGGTGACCTCAAAAATGACTAGTCATCATAAGGACCATACTTTAGATATATTTTGGAATCTCGTAGCCCATATTAAACACTAATATTATTGATATCTTCATAAAGAAACCTAAAAATATCATTTTAGTCATTTTTTTTCCTTTACATTTTGTTTCTTATTAGTAATATAGGGAATAAAGATAAATTTTTTGAGTTTGACTGCTAGGTCCAAGGTTTGGTTGCTAGGCCTTGATTGATTTGGATCATTCTTGTGTTAACCATTGTTTCATGCTATATAGTTTAAGCTTTGTGTAACTAAGCTAGTCCAACCAACTAAAAGTTTTTCTTTGATCTTTATTTTCAAGCCTATCATCTTCATAAGATCTAACCACTCTTCTTGCATAAATCTCTAACATGCATGATCTCACATTTGTCTTTAAATTTATCTTGTTATTTCTAAAAAATACATGAATTAGTAGCACTTGTGCTTTGTTTCATTTCATTGACAAGGGATTTCTTGTAGCATTGGGTCATTTTCAGGATTACACCACTTACATTAAATGAATCAATTCCACATGTGATGCCATGTTTTTCTCATTAAGTGAAATGAACTAGATCTCTAGCATGAAATCCCATGGTCTAAACTTCAAATATGAATTCTTTACTTGTTCTAATGAGCAACATTTGTGTGTAAATATTCAATATCTTGCAATGTTTTGACACACATATGAACTTGAGTATCTCCTTTAGCAAATTGATACAACATAGTGGGGTGAGTTGGTTCTTATGCCTAACAATTTAATACCTTTTAATTCTCCTTTTTTTTTTTTTAAATCAGTGGTTAAGGTTTCTTATTTATTACTTGCATTGATGGTAAATTTTTGGTATGTTTGGGACCATGAATAATATGCCTAACAAATGATTTCTATCATATGTCAAATGACATAGCTCTTTTAGGCTAACAATTTAACTACTATTCATCTCTTTCACTATTTATGAGGTCAATGTTCATTGTTCAAGATGTTTGATGTTGATCTAAAATGGAGTTCCAAGCATTCTTAATACACAAGGCACACATCTAAGCACATCCAACAATTTAATACTTCTCCAACAATGCATCTCTTAGACACATTCCACTTAATTTAGTATATACATAATACTTAACATATTGACTTGTCATTGTTGGTACATGGGGATTGTTCATTGCTTGTTTGTTATGATTTCCTAATCGCAGAGTGAGCATAAAATAATTTTAAGTATTATGATTACATGGACTACTAGGAAGTATCACTTCCAATAGGGATACAATATTCCTTGGACATTTTTGGAGGGAAATTTAGAAGAAAATGGGCTATAAATTTGTGTACAATTCTACATGTCATCCATAAATGGATAGACAAACCACGGTGGTAAACCAAAAATTGGGAATTTCATGAGGAAATTGATTGGAGAAAAACTAGGACAATGGGATTTGGTTTTATCCTAGATGGAATTCACTTACAATGATTCAAATAATAAGTCCATTGGAATGAACTCATTTTACATTGATTATGTGATCCAAATATTTGGGTCTAAGATCAAAGAGACTTGTACGTCTAGATATAAGAGAGAAAACACTCTAAAAATCTCTTTATTAAATAAAGGAACACAATTATAGCTACATTGTGGTGGATGAATCTATCCTTTTACAAACTGAGGCTCATTATTTATATCCTTCTTGAGTTATAATACCATGAGTAAATACGATGGGAAGATACCATGGGTGGATGCAATTTCCCGTTCAGATCACTCCCCCTTTAGAGAGAAATGGTCTACATTGTTCCAAGTTCCCTCCTGAGAAGCTTTATTTGAATATGAGCCAATGAAGAGAAGGGTTTTGTGTGGTTGACCCATACTTGTGGGTTTGAAGATGACCCATCACCATGGGTTTATGGACGACCCAAAACCACGTGTTGTTGAAGATAAGGGTTTTGCATGGTTTACCCATAACTGTGGGTTTGCATATGACAAATAACCATGATGAACAAAGATTCGAGGAAGGGATACCTTGTATTGCTTGTGAAACAATTGTGATACTAAGAGTGTGCGTCCTAGCGAATGGAATTTAATGGCAAGGGTTTTGTGTGGTTGACTACATAATCATCAGTTTGTTGACGACCCATAACCATGATAGAAAAATATTCAAGGAAAAAGGTACCCAGTAATGCTTGTGGGCCAATTGTGATGCTAACAGTGTGCAATGTAGTAAATGGACTTCGATGGAAAGGGTTTTGTGTGGTTGACCCATAACTATGGGTTTGTGGGTGACCCATAACCATGATAAGATAGTTTTATTGTCGGTCTTCTTGGTAGAAATCTTTTGGATTATCTTTGTAAATTATCACTATCTAATGATAGAGGATAAATTTTGTTAACCTTGCAACCAAACAAAATTTGAAATGCATTATTTGCCTTAACAAAGTTACGTTGCTTTGCAAGCCATGTAAAAACCACCTTTTTGAAATAATCTACAATGAATTGTTCTATAGGTGATTCTAAGGAAACATTCTTTGGTAGTGAGCTTGAGTCTCGAAAAACACCTTAAAAAAACATGTTAATAAACTGGACCGCAACATTCCTTAGAGGATTACTAATTGTGCATGCATCTAGTAATTTCCTTGTATTCATTGTTTGTTCAAAATCCACGAGAGTATTTATGGAACAATAAGAACTTATAATATTAGACGATTTTATCGAGCAAAGGGGTGAGATTGATCCATTGACATACTGTTGATCAAGACACTCGTGAGATCTTTATAGAATTGTTCTGTTATTTTTAAAGAACGAATTGTTGAACTGTATTCTCCTTGAAAATTTCAAGCATGATATAAAACTATGGTAAGTAATTGGCATTCCCTAATAACGTACCAAGATATGCAACACACAAAAGAAATATGCCATCCATACTCGATAGCCATAGCCATCATCACCTTTTCCTTCCACGACCATTAATATCATGAAGGCTTCACTCAATGAACTTGTGGCATATCACGTGCGTTTGTGGCATATTAAACAATACCATTAATTTGACTACATATTAGAAAATACCTCTAAAAATCACATTATTTAACCCCCTACCAATATGAACCTTATAGACCTCCCCAATTTAAAAAACCCATACTTTTACTAGATATTATAGGTATCCATTTTTTCATTAGCATTTTTTATACCCATTTATATTTTTTCATTAACTTGGAGCTCTATTTTTTATACCTGCCAATGTAAAAACTCTTTACCTCCTATTATATGCTCAATATATTATGTCATTTTTTCTTCAATATATATCTCCCAATATGAATTCACATGGTATGGTATTTTTCTCCTAATAAAACTCCAATGAAACCCCAATGACTAAGATTAGAATGCCCGCACCTCATCCTCATGACCTTCATGTAATTTTGACTATAACCAGTATTATGGTCAAGAAATTAATCCACTCTATTTTCATTATTTAACAAATCTCGTGAATCTACCTGCAATGGTGGACTGTGTTATCCACAACAAAGATGAGAATATTCTTTAGCAATTGTTCATTTCTGTACCCCACTCAAAAACTTTGCAAGAAACTTTCGAGCACTATAATTATTTTGGTTTTTTGTATTTGTAGTGCATGATCCTCGAATTTTAAAAATTTCAAATTTGTGCGAAAAACGAGCTTAAACCACCGGGACTAATGAACATTTGGGACATAGCAAGGCCATATTCACTTTCCTTGCCTCACGCTGATTCACCGATACATATGGATTTCGAATCTAAGCCAACAAACCATTTGATATAGCAAATTATTGAATTTTAGATGGAATATAAAATTAATATTTATTGTTTTGAGAGGTGCTCCACAGCGAAATATAAGAGTAATACGTAGATATAAAGTTAAAAAAATTGTAAACATTTTTACATATTAGTTTAATATGTTGAATTTATATTAATATGTCCAATTTATAATAAGTAAATTGGTAAATATATTCATGATAGTTAAAATTAATATAGAGCCTGAAGGAGATGTTGTAGAGTCTTTAAAGAGTTAAAAGTAATTAAAAAAATAAATTTCAAATTTGTTACATTGTAATTTTGTTTTTATTAATAAAAATATGAATAACTTTTTAGATTAAAAAAAATTATAAGATACATATTAAATTAAAATATATAAGTAGCAACATTAATTTAAGATCTATTTTACTTTAGGAGTTGTCTTTAGTGCGACTTTTTGGACTTTTCAGTGAAATCTTTACTTGTGTTATTTAAACTAGTTGGTTGACTATATATATGGATTCAACACCCTGAAAAACTCCTAGGGCATCAACCTTGTGATTTCAATAAATGCCAATTTAATTAATTATACATCCACTTTGCCATAGATATTATTAACTTGTAAATAGGCATTGTTATAATACCATGGGCCAATACCATGGATCATCAATACAACATGCCCAAAAACCATCTTTCATTTCACACTCAAAATATTTTATAAATATTTTATTTGAATTTTATTTTATAATTTTTTTATTAAATTTAAAAGAAAAAATATTGTAATTACTTTTGAGATATATCTACACCTCTATCACATGAATATATACAAGATATAAATAGTAGCTATAAATTAAGATCTATTTCACCATATAAATTAAAATAATAATTTTGTAATTATATTTCAATCTATTTCACCATATAAATTAAAATAATAATTTTGTAATTATATTTCAATTTCATTAATAAGCACAAAAAAACATAATACTTATAGTATAAGATTTTTAATCATAGATATTCACCACATCTTTACCATGAATATTATTAAACATACCATACTATGGGCCAATACGATGGCTCATCAATACCACAGGCCCAAAAACCATCCCTCATTTCACAATCAAAATAATACTTGCAATTAACAAGACTTTTAGCCATGGATACTAACCCACTTTACCGTGGATATTATTATCCATACCATACCATGGGCCAATACCATGGCTCATCAATACCACATGCCCAAACTCCATTCTCTTTTCACAATCAAAATATTTTATTTATACATTTTTTTTTAATTTAATTTTATAACATTTTTGGGGCAAGAGACACTCTCCATGTCAGTATTGAAGAGTTGTTGTAACGTCTACTTATATTATGTTATCTAAACATTTTGACCTAGTAAAATTACATAAAAATAAAAAATTAAATTATTAGTTAAAACATTTTCACTTAGTGAAATTATATAAAATTAAAAATTAAACTAAAAAATGAACATAATAATTAAACCAAACGCAGGAAATATTTTTGCACCTTAAAAGCCAAAGTTATGATTAAGATTTACAAAGCTTTACCAAGACCTCTATAAATCCAAATTTATGATCAAGATTTACAGATAGTAAAACTATTTTCTTCACTCATAGTGAAATCCCCAGGTGTGCATGAAAAAAAATAACTTGTATTTTAAACATATTCTTTCACCTTAACATGTAACTTATCAAAACATTAATTCATGTATTATTGAAATTACACATATTAGTTTCAATTTCATGAACTCTATTTTTAATTTAATTACTTAATGTATATTTATACTCATTTACATTAAGTTCTCATCTGTATAGATGAAATCAATATCGATGATGAGATGTTAGAAAATGTCAACTTTGACACATATGGAGATAAAAATGTTGACCATGTTTTACGATATCGTGTTAACCTCATTATTGATAAGTTCTTCAAAGATGAAAATGTGACAGTTCAAACTCAAATTTTGAGAGATATCTTAATATAAAAAAAAATTAAAAAAAGCTACAACACTATTGGGCATTCGAAAATCAACAAAAGATAAAAAGGTGAAGGAAAATGTGGTTCAAAATATAAGTAGTGCTCTAAAATCAATTGGAATATCTTTAAAGAAAAGTGATTTAGATGCAATTAGAGCAATACTAACATCAGTGGTTTCATCAACTACTAAAAAAAATTGTTTGATAAAATCTATGGAAAAAGCATTAGGGAATGAGGAGCACTAGCATTGCAGCAAGGATGCTACAACTCCTACGGCTACCAACTTTATTTTATCAACCTAGGGTTCGTACAAACTTAGAGGTGACAACATTGTATACAGAAATAGATGTAATGGGTCCACTCTTTGTCACTTCCCAACTGGGGTGATAGACCACTAGGGTTTCTCAAACCAGCTTTCTATTGATTAGAAGAAGTCTGATTACCAATTGAAAGAGGAGAATTTTACCCTAATTGAGAGAATTGTGATGCTACTTACTGCAGTAATTAACTACTGAAATAAATGCCTACAAAACACATAACGCATCTAGCTATTTGTTGATATACCTTGCTTGAAAAAGAACTCTAATTCAATGCATGTTAAGTCTTAACTAGCCTAAGCATGAAGTGTGATATAAACAAGCACTTAACTGCTGTGTGCATGAATGAATATAAAGACTTTTTTCTTTTTATCTTTTTTGTAAAAATGTAAATGCTAATCCTTCTTGGTTGCATGGTAGGTGAGATAGGTGTGGAGGGAGATGAGTGAAATGGTTCAGATGGCTTGGGAGGCAAGCAGGGGTCTACTCCTAGCTTTAGTGATGTTTCTTTCTCAATTCAAGCTCAAAACATGCCACTACATGTTTCTACAGGATGTCCTAGTTCACCTACAATATCCCCTATTTTCCTACATGAACAGGCCGAAAACATAGGGAGTGGTTTGAAAGGTGGTATGGAGCTTGGAGAAGGTGAGTATAGAGGAAATAAGGCAAGGGAGTGGTAGGCACTCACTCAGAACTCAAACCAAAGCTTTATGATAGTTGGATTTGCTCAATAAGCATGACAACTTTTCCTTGTAAAACGATAACTTGAATTGAGAACTTAGTGGCTTTTGGTGGTCATAGGTGGATATGGATTGGCTAAGGTTGATGATATAATATCTTCCTGCGATGTAGAAACTCCTACAACATATACATCATTGTTGACATTTATCCATAAATTCATCTCAAAAGAAGAAGGGTTTAATAAAATAGAAGAAAACATAATTTTCATCATTTATTTGCCAAGTTTATGCATATGAATGCTTGAAACCATTATGAAAGCAACATTAATTTTAATGCAAGACCTCATATATCATAAATGTCAATTGCAACCTATCTTCTAAAATTGGAAGATGATGACCTAATTAGAAGAAAAACCCTAAATTTCATAAGAAACCAAAATTCTGTCTTTTTTGGGTTGAATGGGAATTTTTCCTCAAGCCATGGTATCTGGAAGGGAGGAATGAGGTAAGATCCACCTGTTATCAGCATTTTTTGAATATTTTATTATCTCTATAATGCTACTGTTAGAGCTATTCCAAAATGGAAGCAAACTAATCAAATCTACCAATACTTGCAAATTAACAACACCAAAATTAGTTTAACAACTAACTATGAGATAACCAAAGCATACATGTATAGTAAGAGGAACCTTTGTTGCTAGGGTTGGGCCCTAACAGAAGAGCTTCAACCCTTTGAGTCAATTCAGTGTTGGATCAAGGGAATGCTTCTCATTTTCATTAACACATCAAAAATACATAAAAGTGTTTGGTCACAATCCTTCAACTCGAAAACTTCTTAGCTATCTTGCACAAAAAATCTGAATCCTAATGAGGCTCTAGGCCTCTTTATTTATAAAACTGAAGTTTCCAACAACTTCCTTAAATCTAGGGAGGCTTGACTCCCAATCTTGAGATTAACTGGTTCTTAATAGTCACTGGTTGGTTGCCAATGATCCTCATGACTCGGCTTCTTGCAACTTTGAGTTGGTGTGATTTGATTGAGGGATCTTCGAGTGAGTGAGGAGTTAAGGAGGGAGATCCTATCTCCTATAATCTCTCCTACTTGTCTCATTCGAGTTCCTGCACCCTAATTAGCCACAATTTTCTCCCAAAACTTGCAATCAATGCACATTAGACCACTAGACATGACATCTTAGTTTTACTCATCTCATTAAGAAAAATATAATTAAAACATGTAAAGAATTATGGGAATAGTTGATTTTAGTAAGCTGGAGGTGTATTAAGGTCCATATATTTTACCCATTGATGAGCCTCATCATCACACCCTACTGAAAGTTTTTCTCATCCTCTGAGAAACTCAATCTATGTCCATGTCCTTCGTTGCTTTGGTGGCTTCCCTGACATTCCATGCTTCTGCTGTAGTCTCTTCCTCATGTGAATAAAACCCTACATTCTTCTCTATCTCTTCCCATTGTTTTTCTTTCTTATTCTTCTTTTCTTCCTTCCAACATACCTAAAAGTAATGGTGGACTGAGCTTCAAGCCAATCCAATTGACTTTGATTCTTTGTAATTCTTACTTATACATTGGGGTTCTATTTAGTGCCTCCTTCATTATGCTAGGAGAATGATATTCTCTTATTTTTAGGATGTAAGTTAAGGTGTTCCATCTCCTTTGGCAGGCTTGTTTTCTGTCATCTCCTAGCAATCTTAGCATGTATTCAAAATTTGTGACTGCTTGTTCTTGTACAACAAGGTATCTTTGTGCAAGTTTTGGATCATTTACAATGAGGTTGTGAGTGTTGATGACAACCATTGGGTTAAACCGTTCTGCTCTGATCATAAGGGGTTCTTCTTCTTCTTTTGCCAATACATTTTTCATTTTTGTATATCTTGCCTCCTCATGATTCATCCAAGTTTCCAAGGCCATTAATTGTAAATCCGTTAGCTTTGGATTTGGGTCCCACACATTTAAATCTAGCAAATATAAATTGTGTAGGTAGAACTCTGATATCCTTGCTCTATCCTCAGGGTGCTTTGATCACAGAGGTCAATGAATTGTTTGTAGTCTTGGAAAGGCGTAGTTCCTCTTTGTGCTAGGGTGTTTATCTAGAATTGTAGCCATTGTTCCTTGAGGTATAAGGCATATGACTTTCCTGGCATCCTACACAAGATTTCCTCCATGGATAAACTGGACATAATTTCCAATTGTCCTTCCTTTTCTTGTAGTTTCTTCCTTAACCACGTGTTCTATTGGGAATGGGTCCCCTAGGGTCAATTTTGGGGTTAAAAGCCAAGTTTTAGGGCTAAAGTGTTATAAACATTTTTGTGCCTTACAGCATGAAGCATGAAATGTCAATAATCTAAGGGATCTAAAGTCCCTAAACATGTTGTTCCTACCCCTAGAGGAACAAGGTCAGCAAACCACAGCACTAAATATCAGTTCTCCACCTGAAAACACTCAAAAACAAGCAAATTCTGGATCATGTCAACTGCTCCACTGAGCATCTGCGCTGAATGTCAACTGCTCCACTCTGTACCTGCGCTGAATGTCAACTGCAAAGAAGGCTACCTGCGCTGGGCGAGTTTGGCCAAGTGGCACAGTCATTCCTCAAGGTGTCAATGCCCAGGAAGCTTCCAAAATGACACTTGGATCAGGGAATTCGCCTAGTGATGAGTAAGAGGGTCTAGATCTCCAAGTGGAAGCAAGAACCTCCAAGTGGACTCAAGAACTGAAGAATAACTGAAGTGGGAGAGGACACTAGTCAGCTCCATGCCAAGCTCAAGCTGACAAATCCTTTCTCCAAATATCCTATATATAGATCTCTCTCATGAGGTCTATAGAAGGCTAGAATCTTGTGAATGTAAGGAAGTGCTGTTGGTTTGAGTATAGAACTATTGGGTGATTTGCTTGAAGGAGGTGAAGAGGAGATTTCTTTCTGCTGGGAGGTGATGCTGGATTGGGCCTTTTGTGGTTGTATCACTTCCTGAACTTTACTTCTTCCATTAATAAATCATTTGAAGTTCTTCTATATGCATGTGTCTCAATGGCGTATTGATACTTGTATATTTGATTTATTCTAATCCTTGAATCAATTATGAATGTATGCTTCTTGTAGTTTCCCTCTCTTGTTATTTTGCAGGATCTTGGTGTAGCTGGGCCAGTGAAAGAGCAAGGAGCTGGGAGCAAGCAGCAAAGAGAGAAGATTGGATCAATCATTAGCGGAAGACAACGGTTAGTGGATCTCTTTCTCCCCTCTCTTACATCTCATAAAGAAGTAATCTCGAATAGCTTTGCTTTGATTGTTGCTGAGGTACTATCACCCTTAGAGTGGGATAGGGTCATTCCGTATTGGATACTTTTCCCAACAACAAATTGGCGACTCCACTGGGGATCGTATCTTGTTGGTTGTTTGTGTTTTTGCTATTCATTTCATAAACAAAGGGAGTACCGAATCGAACTGCATTTGGATCTTTCAAATGCAAAGTAGAGGGCAGCTACTCTAGCTCAGTTGCTGGGCAAGTTTATGATTTGAAGAGCTGATCCACAAGGACTCTAAATAGCTCTTAGTGATAGCTTTTCATCCTCCTTTTCATCCCTTAGTGTGTACTTGACTGATAGCTTCTGATTTGGCCAAAAACTGTGAATTTTTGAGCAATCTGTGACCCGGAAACTGAGAAAAACGAAAGTTTGAATCTTCAGTGCAGGCACTGTGAAGGCAGTCTGCATTTCAGCGCAGTTCCCGAAGGGGCTACCTGCGCTGAAGGTCAAACTGCCAGTGTACTACCTGCGCTGGACCAGTTTTGCCTAGTGCTACTGGGGTTCCCTGCTGTTCATTGCCCTGTTTTCACCCTTGTTTTTGCTGCCTGTTACCAGTCAATGTACCTATCTGAAACCAACTTTCCTTGCCACTATTCTGCCTCAGTTGTATAAAGAAATTGTGTTTGTTCTTTGTGTATTTCTTGTATCATTTGCAGTTTCCCATAACGAAAGTGAACTAGTCTTGCTGTGACCTCTTAGATCTAGACCTGTGATAAAGTGTCGTTCTGATCTTAAGAGTTAGTTTATTTGTTGTTCATAGCTGATTGAGCTTTTGCTTTCGTCATATGGTTTGAATTTATATATTTCTAGTGTCGAAACAAGTAAATCTTAAGGTGTATTTTGATTTTGGACAAGCTTGTTTGCTTTCACTTGAAATTGAATTCAAAGTTATACAACAGCTTTCTTTTTGTATCGCACCAACATTAAGAAAGAGAAAAGAAATACCTGCATTTTGCATTTTGCATTTGATAAGTTTGTATGTTGATTTAGGGAAAAAGTGCATTAGTGTGTGCTCTTTGATCTGTGTGAAAAGATGTTGTCTTTCTTTTCCCTCAGTAGTTAAGATTTTCATAAGTCGAAAAGATTGAAAAAGCTTGCTTCTCATCTTAGACTGCATTTAGGAATTTGTATCAAAACATCTCGTGGTGAACCTTGAAAGGCAAACTTTAAAAAGATCAACTTAAAATATATTGAATGAACCTAACAACGCTTTGAAACATAACGCAAACACATAGAGGTCTAAGCTAGAGACGTGTTCCGGCGTCGTTAAATGTAGTGACTGTCGATCTCGACGAAGGTGGGTGATTCCTCCTGAGAGTCGGTGGCACTAATACGGACTTGTGCTCCCACGTACCGTCGCGTATATATTGGGAGACCACTATAGGAATATATCTTTTATCCATAGGAAACCGTGTCGGCCGCCCTACTGATCGCAATGCAGTGAACACAGCATTCACGAAGATCGACCACCCGTACCGTAAAACGTATTCTGTGGTTTTGCGAAAGGTTTGGCACACCCTTTGCCTAGATCTCCAGAGCAGTTTCTTTTGGCCTTTTTCAAACTCTATAACTGAAAAAGTCCAACCGAGCATTTGTCACTTCGGGCTCGTTAAAACATCGAAGGAGACTAGAGTCATCTTTAGCTTTTTCTCGACTCTTAAAAAGTGAAAAAGCAAGTTGTGTCTAAAAGCGTCTAATAAAATTCATTCAATTCGGAAACACAAATTTCCCCTTTTAATATTTTGGTTGATCGAGTAATCCGCAATCGTGGAAGAAAGTCAATTGAAACCCCGTCGTTTGCGGAGGCTTACGAGTCAACCGTATTTGTCTCCGGAATCGAAAGCAGTACGGACAAAGCGAACTTGTTTAACCGGTTCAAAATCTCCTATAAAAGTTAGAACAAGTGTTCCAACTGCATCTGAGGTTCCGGTTACTCCTAACATTTCTGGAAACCCTGCCTCTATAGAAGAAGTTCAACAGCCATAGAAGGACAGTAATATTGATCCTAGTCTGGGGGAAAATACTTGTATAACTGAACCAGTTCCATCTGTAACCGATCCAGAGAGTTTTGTTCCTCAAACAACTGTCGCTGTCGAAGCAACCACTTCTTCGGCACCAGAAATATTTTACGGACCTGACGGTCTTCCTCTTCCACCGGGTTTGATTGCAATAGAGGAAATTGCAGAGGATCCGCAAGCAAGTACTCCAACTCATTTTGGAGTCGGGGTCACTCTATTTCCTTCATCAGAAGTTAATCCACCACAAGTGGAAGTTCCTGTAGAATCGCTAGGCAATCTATTGGATAGACTTAAGATGTCTGAACAACCGTCATCATCTAGGACTATGTCAAATGACACAGCGACAGCAGAAGCCCCTGCCATCACTCCTGTTATCACTTAGAACTATAGTTCATGTATATAAGGTTGTCCATAAGTTTCATATAAAGGTTTTCAGTTTTGTGAATAGGTTTATTGGTGTATGTCAATTTGAAATTTGAATTTCAAAAGGTATTGATGTGAATTCGTGTAAGGGAAAAATCATTAGATACCCTCCATCATTGTTAGTTAAAGCATGTCATGTCGTTAGTACTTTGCGCAGTTTCGCAGCGCATGTTGGATTGGTCAGTTTAGCTGCGAAATGATGTTTTCGTTTTTTCGCAGCGTTCTGTTTGTCAGCCATTTAGTAGCGCATCTTGTTAAGTTTGAACTGTCCGCGCTATGAAATCGGGGTTTCAGGGTTTTTTGTAGCGCTCTTCCTTTGAATGTCAAATCCGATAGAGGTGAGTCATCGGTCCGTTCATGTTTGTCAGTTTACGTCCTCTCCAGGTCATGATAAACCATCATTCCGCCATAAGGTCCAGAGTCATGCATTTGAGTGTCAGTTTAAGGGATTTTACAAGGGATGGTTATATCATAATGGGTTTTTCATAATGTGTAAACATGATTGCTGTATGAGAAGCCCAAGTTCTTATTTAAAGGGATCATTGCAAGCAAGCCTGCACTCCAAAGTCGAGTTTGTTTTTGCGCTACAGCTACCATTAGTTCCCTGTGTGAAAATATTCAAAGCAAGATGGAAAAGAGGGAACATCGATCCGGTAAGTGTGTGAGGACAGAGCCGGAGGGGTTAGATGTTGCTCTCAGGGATGAAGGTGTAGCAAGAGCCTTTCGAAGTGCTGGTTGCTGGAGGTTTTGCGAAAAATTGAAGGGAGGACATGCAGAGGTGACGAAGGCTTTCGCATTAAATTTTACTGGACTGAATTCAAAGGTGTCAATGTTAGAGTTTCCTGTGTCTCCTGAAGTTATCTCAACTGTCACTGAAATTCCGAGGGGTGGCCAAGAATGGTTCAAAAACTTCAAGTTCGACATGAGTCCCTGTAAAGAGTTTTTGAAGGAACCTTATGTAGATGAAAACCTCACCAAAGCGGTGCCAAGGAGTTACATAAAGGAACATTATGCTACGCTCCTCACATGCATCTAGAAATACCTGACATGCGAGGGAAGGTACAACAAAGTTTACTCCTACCACTTCAAACTTTTGTTGCATTTCACAGGTAAGGTTTCAATAGACATACCTTTCTATTTGTTCAGAAGCATTAGCAAAATGTGTGATAAAATTCAGTTAAAGAAAGATGGTTGTGAAACATCCCTGTTTCATCATGGTTTAGTAAAGTTGCTGGTGTTGGATGCTTTACAAAAGATTGGCAGAGATTGGGATTCATTTGTGTTTATGGCTGGCTTCCCAAGCAAAACAGGCCTCACTCCATTGCCTGTGAGGGAAAGGGAAGAAAGGAGTGAAGAACCTACTTTGGCTGAACTTAGGAGAGAAGTGACAGACCAAAAGAAGCCTAAAACTAAGTCAAGGAAATCAGAGAAGTCTGTGGCAGCTAAAGAGACACCTGAATCATCAGTGAAGAAAACTCCTAAGCCATCATCTAAGGAGACATCTAAAGTATCAGAAAAGGAAACTCCTAAGTCATCATCTAAGGAAACACCTCAGTCATCAAAGCAGAAGATTCAGAAAAAGAAGGATGAAGCTAAATCAAGTGAAGTTGAAAAAATTTCAAGGGTGAGAACCAGAGGTCAACTAAACAAAGAGAAAGGTAAGTCAATTACTGTGGAAGAAAGCCCTATTTCAAAAGGTAGTTTAAATGACTTACTTGAAGCCATTGAACTAGAGCAAGATCAGCCAATACAGATTGAACCAATAGAATTTGAGCAAGATCACCCGGTGCAGCCAATGCATATTGACCTCACTCAGTCTTCACCCGAAAGTTCTAAAAAATCAAGGGCTTCTAAAAGGTTGAAATTTGAAGAGCCTAGTAAAGAATATGCTTTTAAGCCACGTAGACCAGTCACAAGAAGGCAAATCAAAGAAGTGGAGAAAGCGCAGAAAGAGAAGGCACCTTTAGAAGTGCCTAGAACAGAGGTACTTGAGGTTTTGACTGGAATAGTTCAAGCAGCCAAAAGTAAGAACAAGGGTAATAGGGTTATCATCAGTCAAGGTGGAAATGTTATTGCTATCAAGAAACAAGCTGGAACAACAAAAGAAGAAATACCTCAGATTAAAAATGTTTCTAAGGAAAGGGCAGTAAGATATGCAAATTATAAAAAGGCTGTAATGAAAGGCAGAACAAGTTTGATGAGTCAAACTGACTCAGTCTCTGATGCATATGTATGGACGGTGCCAGATCTGAAGCAGGAAAAAATCATGAAACAGATGAATACAAGCTTAAGAGCAGAAAACAAGGTTTTAAAGGAAGAAGTTAGCAGTTTGAAGATGAAGCTAGGCAAACTAGCTAATTAATCCAAGGGAAAATATGCCTTCCAAGTTTTGGTAAATTTTGGTTATCATCGTTTTGAAACTGAAACTTTTGAAGTCCTTACACCTGTGTAAAATAGCTGAAGAAATCACAGAGTTAAGTCATTATTGCTTTAAGGTTCATATGCTTAGTTTTAATTACCTACAGCAGTTTCGTAGCGCGCTACGAAACTGCTGTAGATGACTGTTCATGTGAAAAATTTGAGATTGATGCTGAGGTCAGCGAATCTTAAAGGGATGACTCGAGGCTAGCATGAAGATTATATAAAGCCATTCAGATGTTTAAAAGGTGACAGGTGTGAGTATTTAAGGAAAAGGTGAAATTTTTGTCTTTTGTTAAAGTCTTCACTTTATATCCGAATTTTTAGGGTTCTGGTAGGGTTACCGAGATTTTGAGTGGTACACCTGTTCAGTTTACAAGGTGGCCAGATCATAAGGTTTTTTCTATCATGCGTGATTATTAAAGGATTAAATGGCTTGAAGCATAATCTTTAATGCATGAGGACTAATGGGAGGCAGAGACCGTGAACATAGGGCACAGATTCTTATCAGTTGATGAATCATCCACATATCAGGCATCCGAAACTGCTCATTCAGTGAATGTTCTTCCAGCATGGCTCGGCTATCATTGAAGTGATACAGGTGTCAAATTTCAAGAAAGCATCAATGCACACGAGGAGATAGACTTGAAGTTTTAATGGGAATGGAACCCTCTGTTTTCACAGCGCAATACCTTTGTAATTAATTAGTTTGTTTAGATATGGATAAGATAATTAATGATAGGATTCCGAGCTCCCTTCATGATTGTTGAGGAGTCTCAGGTAGTAGTATTTTGGTTTTGCTATATATAGAAATGACTCTGATGTAAAAGAGGTTGGACATTTTATACAAAAACAGAGTTATTTGGGCCAATGTAAGACTTGTTACAGTAATAGTAAAACAGTGTTGATTTCTTCTCAAGATTCTCGATGGATTATGTTGTTCAAATATAATGGTGGTGTTTTATATTATATGTTCTTTTACAGCCTTGTTATAGCACAATCACTCAGAATTCATATCTTATGCTCTGACTTCCTGTGTGTTTGGCAAGCTGTGGTTTTTGTGGAGTATGTTTGAACATTTAATGCAAAGAGCCTTGACTTCCATGAAATGACTATGTTTTTCTTGTTTACTTAGTGTATGAGACTCCATAGCCCAATGAGGACCAGTTTGATATGTATCCAACCAGCTTTTGTTTTCATGAATGAGTAAAGAGTTAGCCATCTGTTGTAGTGAAGGATTTTTATCAAGAGTCTGTGAGAGAGCCCTCTCTGACCAAAGAGGCTAATCTTTGGTCTAAAGTCTGGTTGAAAGAGTTACATGAAATCTTGCTTGGTTGCAGCCCTTAGTAGTGATTTTGTGATAACATTTTGGTGCGTCTGCCGGGAGCCTAAGATTGAATTTCTGAAGGTAGCAGGAGTTCAAATGATTTTCGAGGCTGCATTCTACCTTGGTGACTCCATTGTTTTTTAAAGTTTAAAGGTGGCTTCGAGAGGAAGATACACAAGGAGTAACCCTGATCCAAACCCACCTAGTCCTGTGGAAAATCCTAATATCATCTCAAGGAGTAAACAAAGATTCTCTGATATACCAGGTACTTCAAGTATTTCAAAGTCATTATTTCCTGAGTTCTCTAGAAGTCCTGAGAATAAACTTGTTGATGATAAAGTTCAAGAGGTTATACTAAGGTCTGAAAATGAAGAAGAATTAATTGGTATTATTTTGGATCTACAAAAGAGAGGTATTGATACTTCTTCTTTAGTTTCACAAAAAGATAAAGAGGAGTTTTGGGAAATTGTTTCTTCTGAACTATTATTAGAGAAAGAAGATTTAAAACAGCTCAAGGAGCTTGACCCTTTTGAAATTTTGCTTAACTCAAAGATTGGTTTACCTCTCCCAAATTGGAGTTCTTTTGTTAGTGGTTTACAAAGCCCCAATAGCCCTTTCCGTACTCATACTTTGTCTTCTGCTTCTGCTAGTCCAAATAGCCCTCAGACAACATCTCATACTAGTTCTGGTCCTTCTGGTCATAGCATACCTATTGTCACTGTTCCTCCTTTCATTATGGCCGTACCTGCTAGGTATGCTCCTCTAGCTCTCCCTGCTGTTCTGCATGATCTACCTAATAAATATGCTGCTAGGATTCCAACATGGGGAGGAGATGAAGACATTACAGCTGAAGAGCATGTGGATAGATTTAATGACTTTATTGATAGGTATGAAGTGGATGATGAAGATGTCAAACTGAGATTGTTTGCTCAGTCTTTCATTGGGGAGGTCAGGAAATGGTTTAAAGCCTTGGGAGCTGGTAGCATTCACAGTTGGGCTGAGTTTGAAGATAGTTTTCTGAGGAAGTGGGGAAATAGAACTAATCCTGTTCAGGCCCTCACTGAATACAATAATTTAAGAAGAGCTCCAGATGAGACTATTCAAAATTTTTCTAAGAGGTTTAATAAAATTTATAATTCCATTCCAGCTCACTTGAAACCTCCTGGAGCTTTGGCACAGTTAAGATATGCTGAGTCCTTTGATTCTGATTTTTATCTCTTACTCAGAGAAAGAGAGTTTGCTACACTGGCTGACATGCAAAATGATGCTATCAAAGTGGAGGTAAATATACTTGCTGCTAAAAAGTCCAAGATGGCTAAGACTAAGATAAAGGAAGAGGAGAGGCCTTCTACCTCTGCTCAAGAAGACAAATTTGAAACCATGATGAAGACTATGGAGAAATTGATGGACCAATTAGCACTTGGGAATACTGCTGCTCCTCAAGCACAACAAGAACCTCGGTTTAGAAACCCTCAGTTTAGAAGGCCTCAAAATCAGCAAAGGCCAAGGGAAAATAGAAATCAGCAAGCTGATCCTCCTGTAAGACCTCCGTTTCAGCAAAATATGGTAGATGGAGAGGAAGAACCTGAGGAACCTGAGGAATCTATTCATTGTCTTGGTGAAGAAGATTCAGAGATCTTTCTAACAAAGGAGGAACATGATGAGTCCAGCCAACTTAAAGCCGAGGAAGAACCCTCAGATTTCTTAAAGGGTTATCAGCATGCCATATTTGAAATCCAAAAGCAATACAACCTCAGAAATAGAGATGTCCCCATTACAGCAAATAAGACTCAGCCCAAGAAGAATGTTTCAAAAGCAGTGGAAGACAAAAAAGAAAAGCCAAAACAAGCTGATGAAAAAAGTGATTCTCCTCTTGAGAAAAAGGATAATCAAACCCCTGCTTTTCCTAAGGAAATTGAAAGGTCTACTCCTGTGTTCAATATAGAAAATGAGATTGCTAAAATTAAAATATCAGTCCCATTTAATGAAATCTTGAAAGTGAACAAGTATAGAAGTAAGATTGTGGAAATGCTTAATTCTCCACCAGGAGGAGCTGATATTTTAAATTTGCAAGAAGACAATCCTATCATTTGTTTAGGTCCAAGACTTGAAGATGAGCAAAATGATGAGTTTCCTCCTTTTTATATAAGCATCAATATACATGAGATGACTCTTCATAATGCCATGTTGGATTCAGGGGCATCTCATAACCTTATGCCTAAAGTCATTATGGAAAGGTTAGGATTAGAAGTGACCAGGCCTTATAAAGACTTATTTTCTTTTGATTCAAAGAGGGTTCATTGTATTGGGTTGATAAAGGATGTGGTTGTGGCACTCACACAAATCCCAGCTAAAACCACTGTCATGGATATTGTTGTGGCAGATGTTCCACCTAAATTTGGAATATTACTCTCAAGGTCATGGGCAGCTAAAATTAAAGGTACCATGCAGATGGATTTGACTTATGCTACTATTCCAGTATTTGGAGAGCAGAGAAGGTTATACCGTGAGACAAGAATGGCATATATGGTGAGCAGCAAGGATAAACCACAGAATTTTCCCATTTATTCTTGTGACACAGGCCTTGGATCAGCTATTCTATTTAATGAATCAGTGGGAGAAGAATCACAGAAAGAAAAAGCAGAAAATCAGTGTGAAGAGTTGCAGCAAAGTGATGAAGAAGATATTTCTGGTTGCTGGTCTTTGTACTTTGATGGAGCAGCAGGGAAAGAAGGTGCTGGGCTGGAATTTGGATCATGAGTCCAGCTGAGGAAAGTAAGTTTTTGTCATATAAACTCAATTTTGATTGTACAAATAATATGGCGGAGTATGAGTCCTTGGTTTTAGGCTTAGAAAATTTGATTGAGTTTAAGGCAAAGAACATTGCTGTTTATGGAGATTCTGAGCTAGTCATAAAGCAAGTTCAAGGTGCTTATCAAACAAAAGATGCAAGAATGAGAGCCTATAGGAACTTGGTGTTGGAATTGTTGGAGAAATTTCAGTCATATACTTTCAATATCAAAACCAGAGATCAGAATTCCATGGCAGATTCTCTTGCTGTAGCAGCTAGTCTTTTTGTCATTCCCAAACATGCTTCTGATAGCTATGAGGTGAAAGTCCGCCATAGGCCAGTTATCCCGGATAATATACTAAATTGGCAAGTCTTTGAAGATGATCAGCAGGTGAAAAGTTTCCTAGAGTTGAAAGGAGAATTTGAACATTGTCAAATTGATCAGCAAAACATGTTAGTGGAAACAAAAGAAAAGTCTGAAGTGTTACAGCTGCAAAATAATCTGATTCCTAAAGGTCTGATTCCACTTGAGAAACTTTTTGATCAAAATGATGTGTTTAAAGCACCAAGGTTGCAAGCAAATGAAGAGGAAATAGAGAACTGCAATCTAGGTGATTTAGTAGCGCCTAAATTGGTCAAAATTTCAAAATTTTTATCAGCTGATCTAAAAGTTAAGTACATTGAGTTAATGAAAAAGTTCATTGATGTTTTTGCATGGAATTATGCTGATCTGAAGCAATATGATTCCTCAATTATACAGCATACAATCCCAATCAAGCCAAATGAGAAACCTTTTAAGCAAAAATTGAGAAGAATTAATCCTCTGCTAATGCCATTGATTGAAAAAGAAGTCAAGAAGCTTTTTGATGCAAAGATTATTGTTCCTATCAGATTTTCAAATTTGCTAGCTAACTTGGTACCAGTTAGGAAAAAGAATGGAGAGATAAGGATTTGCATAGACTTCAGGAATTTGAACAAGGCTTCACTGAAAGACAATTATCCTCTTCCTAAAATGGATCTTATGTTGCAGAATATTGTTGGCTCTCAAAGAATGTCAATGTTAGATGGCTTTTCAGGATACAATCAGATCCTTGTTCATCCAGAGGATCAGGAGAAGACAGCCTTTACTACACCATGGGGCACATTTATGTATGCAAAGATGCCTTTTGGCCTCATGAATGCAGGGGCGACTTTCCAAAGGGCTATGGACATTGCTTTTGCAGAGGAAAAAGATAAATCAGTAGTGGTATATCTTGATGATATCACAGTCTTTTCAAAGAGAGAGGAAGATCATTTAAAGCATCTTGAAAAGATACTATTGAAGTGTAGGAGGTTTGGCATTTCTTTGAACCCAACCAAAAGTATCTTTGCTTTGACTTCTGGTAAATTGCTTGGGCATATCATTTCTCAAGAAGGAATTAGGATTGATCCTAATAGAGTTAGTGCTATTTCAAAGTTGGATTTGCCAAGGAGCAAGAAAGAGGTTCAATCTTTTCTTGGTAAAGTTAATTTTGTTAGAAGGTTCATTCCCAACTTTGCGGAAGTGGTTAAACACATCACAAAAATGCTAAAGAAAGGAGCAGACTTCAAGTGGACAGCTGAGGCAAGGAAGTCATTTGAAGAGATTAAGAAAGCACTCACTCAAGCACCAGTTCTTATCAGCCCTGATTTCACCAAGGAATTTCTAATATTCACATATGCCTCTGAGGATACAATTGCTGGAGTTCTATTGCAAAAAGGAAATCAAGGTACTGAACAGCCTATTTCATTCTTTAGTAAAACATTGGCTAATGCTGAATTAAAGTATAACATTTTAGAGAAGTAGGCATATGCATTGGTAAAGGCAATCAAAGATTTTAGAATCTATGTGTTACATTCTCATATTGTTGCATATGTGCCAAGTGCTGTTATTAAAGACATTCTTACACAAGCAGACCCGGATGGTAAAAGAGGAAAGTGGATAGCCAAATTGTTAGAATATGATATTGAAATTAGGCCAACTAAATTGGTGAAGGGTCAAGGGTTGGCAGAGCTGCTAACTCACTCAAATCTAGACAGCAGTGACATCAATTTCAATGCAGAAATATCAGAAATTTTTGAAGAAGAGGAAGAGTTGGTTCAGATCAATGAAAAATTTCTGATATCTGAATGGTATAAGGATGTGTCATTTGTTTTACAGCACAACAGAGCCCCTGATAACCTTTCCAAGTCTAAAGCTCGTTTCACCAAGCTGAAATCCCTTAGATATTTTGTTTATGAGCAGAATTTATTTTGGAAGGATGCTGGAGGAATTCTATTAAGTTGTCTGATTGAAGAAGAGGCTGATAGGGTGATTGAGGAATTTCATAAGGGAGATTGTGGAGGCCACCATTATTGGAAGGCTACTGCAAATAAAATATTGAGAGCCGGGTATTTTTGGCCCACTATGTTCAAAGACATTTACAAAAAAGTGGCAGCCTATCATGAATGTCAGTTGTTTGAAGGTAAAAGGAAGCTTATGCCTATGCCATTAGTTCCTATTTATGTAGAAGCACCCTTTCAGCAGTGGGGGCTAGATTTTATAGGTGAGATACATCCCTCTTCATCAGGGCAACATCGGTGGATACTTACAGCCACTGATTATTTTACAAAGTGGATAGAGGCGGTACCAACTAGGCAAGCTAATGATGCAGTCATTATTTCCTTTTTAGAGAACAACATCTTATCAAGGTTTGGATGTCCACTCAAGCTTATCACAGACAATGCTCAGGCTTTTAAGTCTAAGAGAATGATAAATTTTTGCCACCAATACCATATTTCTCTTGGTCACTCAACAGCCTATTATCCACAGGGCAATGGTCTAGCTGAAAGTTCAAACAAAAGTCTTGTGAGGATTATCAAAAAACTGCTGCAAGAAAACAAAAAGACTTGGCACTTAAAGCTGAAGTATGCATTGTGGGCTGATCGCATTTGCACTAAAAGATCTATTGGAACCTCACCTTATGAACTTGTGTATGGAGCAGAGGCTATTTTTCCAACGTCTCTTGGTGTACCAGTTATGAAGCTAATTCAAGGATTAGAAGAGGAGCCAAATGCCATACAGCGGAGGATTAATCAATTGATAGCATTACAAGAGAAAAGGAATGAAGTGGTTGAAGACTATCAAAAAAATCAGAATAGAGTCAAGAGGGCTTTTGACAAGAAGATTAAAGATGTTACCTTTCAGATTGATGACAAGGTTTTGAAGTGGGAAGCCAGGATTGAAGAAAAAGGCAAACATGGCAAATTTGAGAATTTATGGAAGGGGCCATATTTGATTTCTGCTTTCCATGGAAACAACACTTATATTCTAAAAGAAGTTGATGGATCACAGTATGCTGGAGGACCTGTTAATGGCAGGTTCTTAAAGCATTATTATCAGTAAAAAATCTGCCAAGTAGTCCATGATCATTGTAAATAATCGTTTTCTGAATGTTTCATGTTAGAAATAAATGACAAGCTGAACAGGAAGACTTTAGCCCGAGGAGAAGGCCCACAAGGTTTGAAAGGGATGCTTGTCAGCCATATGTGAGTGTAATAAATGGATAAAGGCACTGGTACTACGTGTTCTTAGTGTACTACAGGAGCACACTATCCCTAGTGGAGCCACTGTTATCACTTAGAACTATAGTTCATGTATATAAGGTTGTCCATAAGTTTCATATAAAGGTTTTCAGTTTTGTGAATAGGTTTATTGGTGTATGTCAATTTGAAATTTGAATTTCAAAAGGTATTGATGTGAATTCGTGTAAGGGAAAAATCATTAGATACCCTCCATCATTGTTAGTTAAAGCATGTCATGTCGTTAGTACTTTGCGCAGTTTCGCAGCGCATGTTGGATTGGTCAGTTTAGCTGCGAAATGATGTTTTCGTTTTTTCGCAGCGTTCTGTTTGTCAGCCATTTAGTAGCGCATCTTGTTAAGTTTGAACTGTCCGCGCTACGAAATCGGGGTTTCAGGGTTTTTTGTAGCGCTCTTCCTTTGAATGTCAAATCCGATAGAGGTGAGTCATCGGTCCGTTCATGTTTGTCAGTTTACGTCCTCTCCAGGTCATGATAAACCATCATTCCGCCATAAGGTCCAGAGTCATGCATTTGAGTGTCAGTTTAAGGGATTTTACAAGGGATGGTTATATCATAATGGGTTTTTCATAATGTGTAAACATGATTGCTGTATGAGAAGCCCAAGTTCTTATTTAAAGGGATCATTGCAAGCGAGCCTGCACTCCAAAGTCGAGTTTGTTTTCGCGCTACAGCTACCATTAGTTCCCTGTGTGAAAATATTCAAAGCAAGATGGAAAAGAGGGAACATCGATCCGGTAAGTGTGTGAGGACAGAGCCGGAGGGGTTAGATGTTGCTCTCAGGGATGAAGGTGTAGCAAGAGCCTTTCGAAGTGCTGGTTGCTGGAGGTTTTGCGAAAAATTGAAGGGAGGACATGCAGAGGTGACGAAGGCTTTCGCATTAAATTTTACTGGACTGAATTCAAAGGTGTCAATGTTAGAGTTTCCTGTGTCTCCTGAAGTTATCTCAACTGTCATTGAAATTCCGAGGGGTGGCCAAGAATGGTTCAAAAACTTCAAGTTCGACATGAGTCCCTGTAAAGAGTTTTTGAAGGAACCTTATGTAGATGAAAACCTCACCAAAGCGGTGCCAAGGAGTTACATAAAGGAACATTATGCTACGCTCCTCACATGCATCCAGAAATACCTGACATGCGAGGGAAGGTACAACAAAGTTTACTCCTACCACTTCAAACTTTTGTTGCATTTCACAGGTAAGGTTTCAATAGACATACCTTTCTATTTATTCAGAAGCATTAGCAAAATGTGTGATAAAATTCAGTTAAAGAAAGATGGTTGTGAAACATCCCTGTTTCATCATGGTTTAGTAAAGTTGCTGGTGTTGGATGCTTTACAAAAGATTGGCAGAGATTGGGATTCATTTGTGTTTATGGCTGGCTTCCCAAGCAAAACAGGCCTCACTCCATTGCCTGTGAGGGAAAGGGAAGAAAGGAGTGAAGAACCTACTTTGGCTGAACTTAGGAGAGAAGTGACAGACCAAAAGAAGCCTAAAACTAAGTCAAGGAAATCAGAGAAGTCTGTGGCAGCTAAAGAGACACCTGAATCATCAGTGAAGAAAACTCCTAAGCCATCATCTAAGGAGACATCTAAAGTATCAGAAAAGGAAACTCCTAAGTCATCATCTAAGGAAACACCTCAGTCATCAAAGCAGAAGATTCAGAAAAAGAAGGATGAAGCTAAATCAAGTGAAGTTGAAAAAATTTCAAGGGTGAGAACCAGAGGTCAACTAAACAAAGAGAAAGGTAAGTCAATTACTGTGGAAGAAAGCCCTATTTCAAAAGGTAGTTTAAATGACTTACTTGAAGCCATTGAACTAGAGCAAGATCAGCCAATACAGATTGAACCAATAGAATTTGAGCAAGATCACCCGGTGCAGCCAATGCATATTGACCTCACTCAGTCTTCACCCGAAAGTTCTAAAAAATCAAGGGCTTCTAAAAGGTTGAAATTTGAAGAGCCTAGTAAAGAATATGCTTTTAAGCCACGTAGACCAGTCACAAGAAGGCAAATCAAAGAAGTGGAGAAAGCGCAGAAAGAGAAGGCACCTTTAGAAGTGCCTAGAACAGAGGTACTTGAGGTTTTGACTGGAATAGTTCAAGCAGCCAAAAGTAAGAACAAGGGTAATAGGGTTATCATCAGTCAAGGTGGAAATGTTATTGCTATCAAGAAACAAGCTGGAACAACAAAAGAAGAAATACCTCAGATTAAAAATGTTTCTAAGGAAAGGGCAGTAAGATATGCAAATTATAAAAAGGCTGTAATGAAAGGCAGAACAAGTTTGATGAGTCAAACTGACTCAGTCTCTGATGCATATGTATGGACGGTGCCAGCTCTGAAGCAGGCAAAAATCATGAAACAGATGAATACAAGCTTAAGAGAAGAAAACAAGGTTTTAAAGGAAGAAGTTAGCAGTTTGAAGATGAAGCTAGGCAAACTAGCTAATTAATCCAAGGGAAAATATGCCTTCCAAGTTTTGGTAAATTTTGGTTATCATCGTTTTGAAACTTTTTGAAACTTTTGAAGTCCTTACACCTGTGTAAAATAGCTGAAGAAATCACAGAGTTAAGTCATTATTGCTTTAAGGTTCATATGCTTAGTTTTAATTACCTACAGCAGTTTCGTAGCGCGCTACGAAACTGCTGTAGATGACTGTTCATGTGAAAAATTTGAGATTGATGCTGAGGTCAGCGAATCTTAAAGGGATGACTCGAGGCTAGCATGAAGATTATATAAAGCCATTCAGATGTTTAAAAGGTGACAGGTGTGAGTATTTAAGGAAAAGGTGAAATTTTTGTCTTTTGTTAAAGTCTTCACTTTATATCCGAATTTTTAGGGTTCTGGTAGGGTTACCGAGATTTTGAGTGGTACACCTGTTCAGTTTACAAGGTGGCCAGATCATAAGGTTTTTTCTATCATGCGTGATTATTAAAGGATTAAATGGCTTGAAGCATAATCTTTAATGCATGAGGACTAATGGGAGGCAGAGACCGTGAACATAGGGCACAGATTCTTATCAGTTGATGAATCATCCACATATCAGGCATCCGAAACTGCTCATTCAGTGAATGTTCTTCCAGCATGGCTCGGCTATCATTGAAGTGATACAGGTGTCAAATTTCAAGAAAGCATCAATGCACACGAGGAGATAGACTTGAAGTTTTAATGGGAATGGAACCCTCTGTTTTCACAGCGCAATACCTTTGTAATTAATTAGTTTGTTTAGATATGGATAAGATAATTAATGATAGGATTCCGAGCTCCCTTCATGCTTGTTGAGGAGTCTCAGGTAGTAGTATTTTGGTTTTGCTATATATAGAAATGACTCTGATGTAAAAGAGGTTGGACATTTTATACAAAAACAGAGTTATTTGGGCCAATGTAAGACTTGTTACAGTAATAGTAAAACAGTGTTGATTTCTTCTCAAGATTCTCGATGGATTATGTTGTTCAAATATAATGGTGGTGTTTTATATTATATGTTCTTTTACAGCCTTGTTATAGCACAATCACTCAGAATTCATATCTTATGCTCTGACTTCCTGTGTGTTTGGCAAGCTGTGGTTTTTGTGGAGTATGTTTGAACATTTAATGCAAAGAGCCTTGACTTCCATGAAATGACTATGTTTTTCTTGTTTACTTAGTGTATGAGACTCCATAGCCCAATGAGGACCAGTTTGATATGTATCCAACCAGCTTTTGTTTTCATGAATGAGTAAAGAGTTAGCCATCTGTTGTAGTGAAGGATTTTTATCAAGAGTCTGTGAGAGAGCCCTCTCTGACCAAAGAGGCTAATCTTTGGTCTAAAGTCTGGTTGAAAGAGTTACATGAAATCTTGCTTGGTTGCAGCCCTTAGTAGTGATTTTGTGATAACAACTCCGACGATGTTTGCCGGCATACCAGCTGTCCCAACTAGCTCACAACAGCTAGAAGGAGTCCACCAAGGGACTATTTCGACAGTATGGTCTGTTCCAGTTTGTTCATCCGGAGTAATACCCGGCAACTCTTATGTTGAAACTCGCCAAATTGATCCATTTGGAGGTCAATCTGGGCAATCAATCCCCTTGAATTCGGGATTGATACCGTATGGGGGGCAATATGCCCTTTCATTACCCCCTCCGGGAGGGTACCCATACGTGAGTTCGCAACAGTATTCAGGTTATACTGGAATTGCATCAAGTAGTTGGGTACCTATGCTGCCTCAACAACCAAGGGTTGTATATTCTATGCAACAGTGTGTACCTATGATGAACATCCCAACCACACCGGCTATTGTAACAGTGTCACAAGTTCAAGCGATACCTGTTGCATGGCAACCTCAGATTTCTGAGGTTGTAATGCAACAGCCACTTGATCATGGGTCACAACCACAATCGCCAACTGGTGGGGCGACACAGGTCCAAACGGGTACAATTACCCTACACCTTGGTCCAACAGTTAGCATAGCACAACAAAACATGGCGTCACAACCATGGCTTGTGCAATACCAACAACCTCAATTCCAGCAGGTGTACGAAGGTTCTGAGCAGCAGATCTTTGCGAATAGTGGACAACCGTATATCCAAAACGGTCAAAACCAACCACTCTACAGTGGTCAAGTCCACCAACCGTATCAGTCATACCAACATCAATTACATTATACTGGTATGCAAAGGCCCACTGCTCAAGCGATTCCATCGTACCCTGGTTATTCTTCGCCTAACCTGAATCAACAGTTACCATTCGTGGCGACTTTAGAGTTACCCGATTTACATCGGTTAACAAACGATCCGATTGCTTATGCCCCTTGGTGGCCAACGATTCCTCATAAACTCCCATCTGACATTCCTAAATTCAATGGAAATCCAGGTGAAGACCCATCGAATCACGTGATGACTTTTCATCTGTGGTGTTCGTCGAACACCCTAAACGACGATTCAATAAGGCTTCGCCTTTTTCAGAGGACATTGACAGGTCCAGCGGCTAAATGGTATATTGAATTGCCAAGAGCCTCTTTCGACAATTTTAGTTCCCTAGCCACGACTTTCTTAACCCATTTTCAATTACCGATAAGGTATGAAACGGGAACAGAAATATTAACCAACTTCAAGCAGACAACTGCCACCCATATATCTGATCATATACATGAGTGGCGTCGTCGTCGTAGGATGGTGAAAACATATGTTCCTGATCAGCTGTTAGCTGAATGGTTTATAAAGTCGTTACTTCCTGTTATTACGGAAGATGTGGCCAAGGGGGGAGTCGTAACAGAGGAGCAAGTAATTGCTCGTGCACAGTATTTGGACTTAGTTTATACTCAGTCCGGCACACTCTACGACAAGATACCTGACGCCCCTAGACCAGAATTTTCAATTCCTCCTCCTCCTAAATCAAATAGTGACTCTCATGCCGGTGACGACGTGATTGGCACGACAAACACGAAATTGATAAAGGCTTCGTCAAAGAAAGCCCGTAAGAATTCGGATCGAAATACAAAAGAAGAAATTCTTGCTTCGGAAGTAAATGCCGTATCAGAAGATAAAGGCAAAGAAACCAATCAACCAGGAAGCAAGAAAAAGCAAAACAAAGGGAAGAAGAAGAAACAGGGTGAGTCATCCCCTGGGAAAAATTCTTCAAACCCTCCTGGGAAAGGGAAACAAAATTATCCATTTCTAATATGTGATGATAAGGATCATGGCACAAAGAATTGCCCATTCAAAGCTGAGTTAAAGAGGTTCTTTAAAAGTTCCCAAACCTCAGCTGTGTTAACTGATCCATTTCCCAACCCAGGTCAAAATCTGGTTGATAGTGGAAATGCTTCCCCGTCGCAAGTCCTTATGTTGTCGGTTTCAAAACAGCAGAATGATGCTTTGATTTCGACAAGGAACAAAGATTATGGGAATCCTCAGCTGTCGAACGAAAAAGGTAAAGATCAACCAAGTAGTTCGACAACAACTTCGACAGAAGTTGTACCACCCATCATCCTTGAATTAACAATAAAACCGCCAAAGGGTGTAGTACACAAGTCGACATTTAATCCTCGCGCCAGAGCAGCGCAGCATTATAATATAGTGGAAGATTTGGCACAATCGCCATCCGCTATGTCGACTCTTGAAGTACTACAAAATTGTCCATCCCAAAGGCAGGCATTGTTATCAGCAATTGGTGGGGTTGATCCTAAGGATTCCAATCTTGTATCCTTTGATCACAAGGGATACGATCCTCAGTTACCAGTTCAACTAGCTTTCCTTATTCAAGTGAAGGCCCTCAACAAAACTGTTCACAGAACAATAATTGATGAGGGAGCATCGACATGTATTATGTCGATGAGTTGCTGGAAAACTTTAGGATCTCCAACCTTGTCGCGATCATCAACGACATTAAAAGCTTTCGACGGAAGGACTTATACCCCATACGGTATCCTTAATAACTTGAAAGTTGAACTAGGAGGAAAAACAGTAGAAATTGATGTTGAGGTCATTGATGGAAATCTTGACTATAACATCCTACTGGGTAGACCATGGATTTATGCCATGGCAGCTGTTGTGTCGACTTATTTTAGGAAGATCGCATTCCCGTTTGAAGGAGGGATTACGATCGTCGACCAACAGAATTTCCTCCCTAATGGTTCACAAGTTACAGGAAGCATTCCCATGATCCATGAGAGCAACCATTCAATTCAAGATATCGGAGTAGGATTATTGAAAGACCCCACATTGATGGGAACTTTCGCGCTACCACCTCCTATTTATATAGGAAATGTACCGTTTGTAGCAACCTGCAACATGATATCTTCCACGAAGGTCAACATGGATCGTTCAATGGTTTTGCCCCCAAGCCCTTTAGAAATATTGTAGCAATCAATGTTTCAAGCATGGGAAGCGAACCCAAATCAACGCTCGTCAAGCGTTTGGGTAGATAGGTCTAGAGAATATGGAACCCCATTAGATCCTTGGTCGAAAGTACATGGGACTGACGAAGGAATCTTACAATCAATGATGATTGAGGGGGCACCATGGAATGATCACCACCATCATTCCCTTCTTCCAGAATACGAAGAAGATACTCAAAGTGACCGTTATCACCCTTCAGTTTTTGAATTCCTAACAAATACTGTAAACACGGTGGATTCCGAGCGAAACCTATCCAATATTGAAGAGACTATAGCCATAAATATCTCGACTAAAACAGATGTTGTAGAGAATATTTATGTCGGCAAAGGTTGTTCCCCTTCAGAACTGGAAATATATAACGCTCTTTTTCGCGAATTTAGAGATGTCTTTGCTTGGTCATATGATGAAATGCCAGGCGTTGACTCGAATATCGTTGAACATGAAATTAAAATGTATCCTGATGTCAAACCAGTAAGACAACGGCTTCGACAGGTACACCCCAAGAAGGCCGCTGCCATTAAGGCGGAAGTTGAAAAACTCCTCCATGCTGGATTCATCTACCCGGTTCCTCTAACCGATTGGGTATCGAATATTGTCCCTGTTATGAAGAAGCAAGGGACAATTAGAGTGTGTGTCGATTATAGGGATGTAAACCAAGATTGTCCGAAGGACAACTACCCTACACCCTTCATCGACCAGATAATTGATGAATGCGCCGGATGTGAAATCTTTTCATTTATGGATGGATTTTTCGGGTATAATCAAATAAATATCCGCCCACAGGACCAGTCAAAGACTGCATTTATTTGTCCGTGGGGCACATTCGCTTATCGAAAATTACCCTTTGGTTTAAAGAACGCAGGGGCGACGTTTCAGAGGGCGATGAATTATGCCTTCCATGACATCAAGAACATTGTTCAACCTTATCTCGATGATCTCCCGGCTCATTCGCGAAAGCGGACTGATCATCCGCAGCATTTAAGAGCGATATTTCTACGTTGTCAACACTACAAGATAAGACTCAATCCACAAAAATGTGTGTTTTGCGTCGGTTCTGGTCGTTTACTTGGCTTTGTAGTCTCTAAGGATGGGATTCGTCTCGACCCCTGCAAGGTTCAGGCAATCATTAATTTGCCTCCACCTTCAAATTTGCTTCAGATTCAGAAACTCCAAGGGAAAGAAAACTTTCTGAGGAGGTTCATTCCAAATTACGCAGAACTTGCTAAGGGTTATACTCATCTTTTGAAAAAGGATGTACCTTTTGTTTGGGACCAGGTGGCGCAAGCTTCCTTTGATGCTCTAAAAGATTGTCTAGTAAAAGCATCATTAATGTACGCCCCGGACTATCAAAGAGATTTTAACCTGTATCTGGCTGCAGCAGGTACGACCATTGCAATGGTTTTAGTTCAAGAAGTTGATGGAATTGAACATCCTATCTATTATTTAAGTAAAAACTTAAACGATACAGAAAGTAAATATTCTTATGTTGAAAAACTAGTGCTTGCAGCTGTTCAAGCAATTCAAAGGTTTCGACATTATGTCCTCTTTCGGAAAACTACCATCTTGTCAGATTGCAACCCCATGACTTATATACTGTCGCGACAGTTGCTGGGGGGCAAATATTCAAAATGGATAGCGATCCTTCAAGAGTTTGATCTGGAATTTGTGAAATCCAAATCAAAGAAAGCTCTAGTTTTCGCAGAATTATTGTGTGATCTCCCATCGTCGTCCAACGATGAAACATCGGAAGAGTCAATCATGGACGAAAGTTTGTTTCTGATATCTGTAAGCGATGAGTGGTATGGAGATATCATAGTTTATCTCCAAACCCAAAAGTTCAGGCCTAACACCTCTCACTCCGAACAAAAACGTATACGATACCAAGCAAAAGACTACATGATCGTCGGTGATACACTTTACCGTCGTGGTGTCGATACAGTTCTGAGGAGGTGCCTTACCCATGAGGAGGCCAAAAAAGCCCTGAATGAATGCCATTCAGGCGCGTGTGGGGGGCATCAATCTGGATTTGCAACAGCACAAAAAATCTTACGAGCAGGATACTTCTGGCCAACCATGTTCAAAGATTGCATAATCGCAGTCAGAAGTTGCCATGCTTGTCAAATTTTTGATAGCAAAACTAGACGACCACCCGCACCCTTACAGCCAATAGTTGTTGTTGGGCCCTTCGCCAAGTGGGGCATCGATTTCATGCAATGTAACCCCACCTCGACCGGGGGGCATGGGTATATTATAGTCGCTGTTGACTATTTTACCAAATGGGCCGAGGCGATGCCTACATTGGATAACATTGGTGAAACAGCTGCCCTTTTCTTTTTCAATCATGTAGTCACCAGGTTCGGCATACCACAGGCTATAGTTACAGATCATGGGTCGCATTTTCGCAATCACATGATGGTCGAATTAGCTGCCAAGCTAGGGCTATCTCACGACAGCTCTACCCCATATTATCCGCAAGCCAACGGACAAGTTGAGGCAATCAACAAGGTCCTGAAGCGTATGTTGCAAAGGATGATCGGGGTTCATAAAAGAAGATGGCACCTAATCCTGTACTCAGCTTTGTGGGCTTACCGAACCTCGGTAAAGAACGCAACCGGGTTCACACCTTTTCAACTGGTGTATGGCCTGGAAGCAGTCTTGCCAATCCAGTGCGAAATTTCGTCTCTTAAACTCGCAATCGATCTCCTCCCCAGAACTTCAGAAGAAGAGGCTCGTTTCTTGGAATTAATCCAATTGGATGAAACCCGTCGTGATGCCACTTTGGCTAACGAAGCCCATAAGAAACGAGTGAAGGCTCAGTTCGACAAAAATGTCAAACCCCGTATCTTCTCAGAAGGTGATTTGGTCTTGCTTTATGACCAAGAATCCGATAAATTGGGAGCAGGTAAATTCAAGTCCTTATGGATGGCCCCCTATATTGTTAAAAGGGTGTTAGCAAAAGGAGCCTACGAGTTAATGGATTACGTGGAATTCCACTGGCGCAGCCCCGCAACGGGTTGTACCTCAAACGTTACTATGCTTAAATAGTAACCTGCATGCTTTTGTTGTATTTTGTTTTCGCTAAAGCATTTGTTCTGGTCGAGTGATCCACCTTTTCCATTTGTTGCAGATGTCAAACCTTCTGGAAACATGTGTTGGATATGCAGACGGAGCGAGTCGTAGTTCGCGGAACCTATCCTCCGCAGCCTGGGCCATTTTTTATCCAAGCGGCGAGTTAGTAAGTTTCAGAGGTGTATGTATTGGGCAATCAATGAATAACATTGCTGAGTATAGCGCGTTGATAGAACTACTTTCTGATGCCATCATACGTGGCATACGCCGACTAATTGTCAGGCTAGACTCATAGCTCGTAATACTACAACTCAATGGTATATATTATGTTCGCAATCCAGCTATTTATCGCATGTTCCTAAGGGTTAAGATCTTGGAAAGACGATTTGATTCAATTCAATATCAACATATTTCAAGAAACTTAAAAACATTAACTGACTCATTAGCAAACTATGTGTTAGATAGACATTTGCAACATTTATAAAAAGGACACATCATCAAAGATTGTACATATGGATCATATAACTCAAACAGAATAAAACTCAAAAATCAAAATATATAAGCTGTTTATAGTTCGTACATAATGTTCTGTAACCAAGACAAAATTGGTCATATGACCTAAAACTCAAAAAGATGCTAGGGGGCACCCTAGCCTAGTGGTGCTCATGATAGCACGTCACGGCCTGTGCAATCATGCGCAAGAGACGAGTCCATCGTCTAGGTACACCGGTAGTGTGTCGCTGCAGCTGTAAAGGTAACTCATCAATCCTCACATCGGGAATGCCGAGAGTAAGGCTCTCAACCTGCTCCTGCACAGCTGTAAGGGTCTCAGTATCGTCAAGGTCGCGAATAACAGCTCTCCTAGCAGGCTCCACTGCCGGGGTAGCAACTGGCAGTCTCGGACGAACTGCTGGACGAACAGGACCAATATCTGCATGCACCCAAGAGTACAATTAAAAGTCTTGATAGAATAAAGCACAAAAACATTATAAATAAGAATAATAAACAGTAATATGGTCAAAGAGTTTACCAGTGGCGCCCCACTGTTCGCCATCTGGTAGCACCAAATCCGGATCACCTCGGAAATCCATACCCACATATGGATACTCGGAAAACGCCATCTCCTGCCGCTCAAACCACCTGAAGAATGCCTCAGTAAAAGTAATCTGAGGTTGACCAGCATGCCTAGACATGTGATCAACCCACCTCTGCATGCGTGGCTCGGTCGGAGAAGGCAAGTCGAGTATGATGTACTGAGGCTGCATCAGTGGGATTTTCTCCAAGGCGAAGGCAGTCAGAATAGAACCAAATCCAAAGTTCTTCAGCTTCCCGTCCTTTACCTTGGTCAATTGACTTTTCATCTGAACAAGTACTGCATCACACCAGTTGAATACTTTCGGTTGGAGACACTCCAAGGCGTGCTGCATATAAGATCTGTTGGCAACATGTAGAGTTGCGCTACCGGCCATCCTACCAATGGTATACAGAATGGACCTGAGAGACCTGTCAGTAATCTCACAGATAACAATCTTGCCGTCTCTGCTCGGCTGAGAACCTTCCCTGCAATACTGGCGGACATAATCTCTGGTGGAATCAATCCCCCGGGCCGTACCTGACAAGGAAATGGGGGCACCTCGTCTTGACAACCCAGTCAAGAAGTACATGTCCTCTATGGTCAAGGGGATGGACTTTCCCCTAATTTGGAATACTTGGTTAACAGGATCCCAAGCATCAAGCATATACTGCAGCAAAGAAATATGTGCTCTCATACTAGAGATACGGAAGAACTTCAGCAGGCCACAGTTCCGCAGTGCGTTCACCGTGACCGGGTCATGGAGGGCAATCATGTCCTCCTCTTCATGTTCTCGTTCTTGCCATGTAAGGGACATTTTGTTCAAAGTTCCCTGCAAAGCAAACAAAGAAGGAGTAAGTTCCTGGTTTTGATGAAAAACTGGCGAAAAATCATCAAAAAATGACCTGGAAACTCAGTTTTCTGAGCCCAGCGCAGGCAGAGAGTGTCCCTCCTGCGCTGAAGGTCAGACTGCCTTAAAGCAGCTTGACATTCAGCGCAGTTTTTGAAAGGGGAACCTGCGCTGAAGTTAGGGCGTTTTTTCAAAACCCCTGGGGCTCAGAAACACTGAAAAACAGGCCTAAAACTGGAAAATGAAACCATGAAAAGAAAGAGCTAGGGTTTAGCTCCTACCTGGTCCAGACGGCGCCGAAAATCGTCCACAGAATCTCCCGGAATCAGCTGGTTAAAATCAAAGGGGAAGAGGCACCTCCAGAGCTCCAACAAACCAAATGCAAATGAAATGGTAAATGAGAGGTAAAAACATCTTTTAATGGATTTTTACGTAGTTCAAAGTGAAATATTAGGGTTATAATCTCATTTTCATGCAAATATTATTCATTTCTAACAAAGTTTGCTGCAGCAATTGAAAATACAGTACTATACTTGAAAAGAGAAAAGCTAGTAATGGTAAAAAATCAAGATTTGACCATATATTCGAGCAGTTTTACCACAGAATTTATGCTAGTTAAAAAATAGAAAAGCGAGATCCGAGCAGTTTTAGCACATAGTTCATGCTCGTTCAAAAATAAACATAAGATTGAGCAAGAGTTTCCTCCAGAGTTTAAGCTCATTAAAAAATGAACCTATTCCAGTAAATAACCATTGTGATCGTAAATTTATTAGCCATAAAAAGCCTTGGTCGTGTTTGCACCCGCCACCTCCATTCCATTTGGCCAATCGTTCACCTCCATATGATTGTTTACCCATTTTGAGGAACAGCTGCAAAGAGTGATTTCACTTAGCCATCCTTGTGACACTGCCGTGATTGGAAAATTCCAACCTGTACCTCGAATTTGCTGCTATCCCTGTTTATCACTCGTTCCTCAAAAGACGAGTCTTCTTTGAGCTCTTTTCTCCTGACTCGTAAAATATGAAAAGTTTGCCGAGTTTTGGCCTTCCAGCTCATTAAAGTAACCAGAAGAGCTATCCCTCCTCTAGATTTTAATCTTTTTGGACCTGAGGGATTATTACACAAAAAGGTCGAGCGCTTGTTTTATTCGGCTCGTTAAAGTTATCGAAAACTCATCCCTTCTGTATTGTTTTATACTTTTTCGAACTTAAGGGATTAGATGACGAAAAAGGAATTTTGGAGTTAACTTTCTGTACCTTTTCAGACTCTCTAAAAATGAAAAGGACCGAGTTTTCCTTGTCGTTAGACTCGTTAAAATGATTAAATAGCGACAAACTTGTCTTTAGACGAGAACGAGTTTCCCTATCGCTAGGCTCGTTAAAACATAGCGATGGGCTTGCCCGAAGGGCAGGTTATAGAACAAGCATATGTTATCCTCCTCAAGCTTGACAAAAATAAAGAGGTACTGGTCAGAAATGACTAGGGAAAAATTGGGAGAACCTCAAAGCTTTAATGGTAGCAAGTCGCTCTTGAACATGACACTTTTCCTCCGTATCACATCGGGTTGGGTTGTTTCATTCACCGGTCTCATCACCATGGTCCTCGCCAAACCATCCACATTTGGGGTAATGCTACCGATCCATCGCATCAGTGTCGTTATATGTTCAAGAGATGTTGTTCAGAAAGAGTCAACCGTGTCCCATCCACTGCCATACATTATCCTTCATCCACCCATGATCGCCACCCTGAATCATATCTCACAGATTGTTTTCACCTCCACTAAAATCATTAGCTTCGTTCCGTGTCAATGATGTGGGATTCATTAAGGCCCTCCTTTGACGGATCGCTTCTTGTCGACTTCAGCTCATTATCCAAGAAGTTGATCTAGGAACACCCCCCTCAGTACTTTGAAGCTTGCATGCCTCAATGGCAAGTTTCTCACTTCCGGCGACAGGTATACATCAATGACCTTCGACCAGAAGATTTTGCATGGTCTTCGACGCCAAGTCCTTTATTTGCACCACGTGAATTGTACTGCAGTACCTTGAGGGTCATTATCATTATCGGTGATTCCTCTCGCGCTTGTTAACGGTTTACATTATTGACCGGTAATCAAGCGATGTCTTTCCATTTTCGACTTCAGCGCAATTCTCACATGGATCGACTTGTACTTAGAGTGAAGATCGAACGAGTTTGAAGACCCCTGATCTAGTTTCATCCATCCAGGCTGCGATATATATTCAGGAAACATAAAGACATTTGACATGTACATCATTGCAGCAGATGATCATCCTACTCAAAGCATGATAATTTCAGCAGAGAATTATCAGTCTACCATCAGACGATCGTCTGTTCTATGCACTAAAATGAATTTATAGAGCTGAGCATGGGAATGCCCGCCTCAGCTAGATCATGAAAGCAGAATGAAAAATAATGTATTGTATTGTATTTTATTACAGGTCACCTCTCAGCAATTGAATGAACTTCGGATCCTCCTGATAAAGCATTTCACCCGATAAACGACCTCATACTTTAGGGGGCAACTGTTATAGACATTTTTGTGCCTTACATCATGAAGCATGAAATGTCAATAATCTAAGGGATCCAAAGTCCCTAAACATGTTGTTCCTACCCCTAGAGGAACAAGGTCAGCAAACCACAGCACTAAATATCCGTTCTCCACCTGAAAACACTCAAAAACAAGCAAATTCTGGATCATGTCAACTGCTCCACTGAGCATCTGCGCTGAATGTCAACTGCTCCACTCTGTACCTGCGCTGAATGTCAACTGCAAAGAAGGCTACCTGCGTTGGGCGAGTTTGGCCAAGTGGCACAGTCATTCCTCAAGGTGTCAATGCCCAGGAAGCTTCCAAAATGACACTTGGATCAGGGAATTCGCCTAGTAATGAGTAAGAGGGTCTAGATCTCCAAGTGGAAGCAAGAACCTCCAAGTGGACTCAAGAACTGAAGAATAACTAAAGTGGGAGAGGACACTAGTCAGCTCCATGCCAAGCTCAAGCTGACTCATCCTTTCTCCAAATATCCTATATATAGATCTCTCTCATGAGGTCTATAGAAGGCTGGAATCTTGTGAATGTAAGGAAGTGTTGTTGGTTTGAGTATAGAACTATTGGGTGATTTGCTTGAAGGAGGTGAAGAGGAGATTTCTTTCTGCTGGGAGGTGATGCTGGATTGGGCCTTTTATGGTTGTATCACTTCCTGAACTTTACTTCTTCCATTAATAAAGCATTTGAAGTTCTTCTATATGCATGTGTCTCAATGGCGTATTGATACTTGTATATTTGATTTATTCTAATCCTTGAATCAATTATGAATGCATGCTTCTTGTAGTTTCCCTCTCTTGTTATTTTGCAGGATCTTGGTGTAGCTGGGCCAGTGAAAGAGCAAGGAGCTGGGAGCAAGCAGCAAAGAGAGAAGATTGGATCAATCATTAGCGGAAGACAACGATTAGTGGATCTCTTTCTCCCCTCTCTTACATCTCATAAAGAAGTAATCTCGAATAGCTTTGCTTTGATTGTTGCTGAGGTACTATCACCCTTAGAGTGGGATAGGGTCATTCCATATTGGATACTTTTCCCAACAACATAAAGGTCCAAGTTTTGTATAAAGAATGTAAAGTCTCCACATTTTGTAGTTGCAGAGCATGAAGATCTAAACAGTCAAAATGGGTTTCTGCGCTTAGTTTAGGTAGCTTGTGTCAGCTTGATGAGATTCACTTTTGGTCCATCGACCATGGGAATGTATAAAAAGGGAGTCTTAGAAGAGTCTAAGGCAGTTTAGTTCTAGTAAGTTTTTGGGTAATTGATTAATGTAATGGATCTGTGAGAGCTAAGAGCAAAGAGTCTTAGCGTAGGAAAAGGCTTTGTAGCTGAGTGCACAAAGGCCTAGTCCGCAGCTGAGTGCACGAACCCCTATAGCTATGTGTGCAGGTAAGTTAAAGTCTATCATGGAGATCTGAACCATCAATAAAGAGAATTATTCCGGAGATATCTATGTATGAGCTATTTTACTTCTATTATGAATGTATGCAATTATGTTATGTTGAATACTGGATTTATGATTTAATGTTATATTGATGCGTGAATTTCTGTGTTTTACTTTGTCATATGAATGCAAATAAGAATATCTGTTTACATGAAGATAATCATAATGCATGTTGAAGTTAACCAATACTTAAGCTAATTCGGGTAGACACAGAAGTAAGAGTAATTACAGGAGTGCGTAAGAATCTGAATTTCCTATTTAGGGTCCACGAAGGATGATTGCAGACCTTCACAAAGGTTTCAAATCCAAATAAGAGAAGTACATTGATAATCCATAAAAGGCTTATCAGTCTATGCGAATGAAGGGTTAGGGTATATAACGACATCACAACTATCTAAGGGTACGAAAACTTGGTTCCTGCATCGCCCCCATATTGCTTCAGGTGAGACTTCAATCTGCGCTACGCAGATTGATCCCGAAAGGGCCAGTAGTGTAGGTATTTTCTTAGCTAATTAACGTTGAACCTAGGTTAGGGCCCATCAAGCCAACAAATGGTTTCGTTGCCAAGACTGGGATCTGCATAACGAGATGTGTGATGTCACATCAATGGTATCTAACTAATAAGGATCACGAAGACTGGTTGGATAGAAAGATCCACAAATTCGCGACGCAAGAGAATAGAATCCATGATTTATGAAAGAACAATGGTTGGACAAATACCTGTACTTAGAGATACACGAGATCTTCTTCTGTTCCTTCTCGATCGAATTGTACAAGTGGATTGTGAAATTGGCAGACTGCTAAGGAAGGTGGAGGATTGAAGGTCCAATAGTCTGGACCCTGGAGTTAGTGCAGAGACTAGAAGCCTCTAAAGATAAGATCGCATGCGTTGTCGATCATTGGCTCGATCATATCATAGGAGGGTTCGTGACAGAGTTCACAATCGATACCTCGGTCAGTTACAATGAAGTAGAGCGCTTCTTCTTCAAGGGGCCATGAGGTAAGTATTTAAAATCGTTAAATACCTGGATTAAGATGCTCTTGTGTGAAAAGAGGGTTATGCAGCTACCTCGATGTTTGGAGCTACGCGAAGTGGAAGGAAATTTAGGAACAAGGGGAAAATAAGCGCTGAATATAGCTCGCTAATTGAACCTCCTCTTAGTGACGATGACGAAGGAGCGTAGGCATCTCCGAAGAGTGTTGTTCAGTTGATAAATCAAGGGTTCCCGCGAATACCCCACCCACCCAAACCGCCTCCATCTTCACCTCTGTCGCATACACATTCACCTACACCTTCGTCTATAGCACCGCCACCTCCGCCATCGTTCAATATGCCAAACTCAATAAAGCTACCTGTGTTCAAGGGTGTGGGAAATGAGGATCCTGACCAGTTTTGGTTTGTCATGAAGGCTATATGGGAAGCTTAGGGTATCACGGATGATTAAATGAAGAAAGAAACGTTGGTTAGTGCTTTGTAGCATCACGCGCTAGCATGGTACATTAAGTACTGCACTAATAACCCAACATCGACGTTATCAGATATCCAGACTGCGCTGAATAAGGAATTCATTAGACCTAAGTTTGAATCGCAATCGATTATAGGATTCAAATAAATAATGATGAAGCCTGGTGATACACCCTGGGACCTGGATTAGAGATTGAAGTGTACAATCCACGAGGCTAACATGAATCTGACTGATGGGCAGCACCGTTAATGGTTTGTAGCTTCACTCCTCCCTCATCTAAGGGTTGCGCTATCACAATAAAAGATTGGGACCTAGGCGGAAGCCCTGGAAATTGCGATGAGATTGCATGAAACACCAATGCAAGATGCTAATCTAGGGGTTCAGCAGATTCATGCGTAGTTGCAGAACCTTTGCCTAGAAATGTAGAGTCTGAAGAAAGATAGAACAACTCAGCTTGAGGTGCGTGAAGAATTTTTGTGCCTGAAGTGCAAAAGCTAGGGGCATGACAAAGATCACTATCTAGTTTTCACAAATTATGTTGCAGCAGGGGGACCAATGCCTGTGAGGCTGGAATATCCACCATGGCCAAGTATCGGGCCCATGCTATGGTGTGCTATCTGTCAAATAGCTAGAGAACATGGGACAAACAATTGCCATTTGCTGCAGAAATTCGTACAGACACAACAACAACTCTTCTGCAACTTCTATCAATCGGTGGGTCATGATCAGCTCAATTTCCGTAGCTACGAAAAAATGATGGATAGAACGCCTACATACAGGGTGCAGGCAGAAACCTGGCCTTCGGATCAAGGTGTTGGGGGAGCCCATGGACCCTGCAGAAGGACCGCACTATACTAAATCGGTCCGTGATTATGAAAGTGATGACGATTTGGACCAGATTTACAAGATAATGGCACAAGATTAGGATAGGGTGAATCTAATAGTAGATGGGCGTATTGCATGGGACCGTGAAATTTCTTGCACATCAGATTCAGATGAAGAGTTGGAGCATTGGCAAAATCGACTGCATGAAGTATCTACGTTGCACTGTAATATAATGACCAATTCGTTGTGCTGTGTATCGTTAGAGATAAGAAATCTGCCTTACTATGATGGTTTAACTAATGGTGATAACTTTTTGGATGCATTCGAGAGAGAAGTGCTAGAGAAGCATCGCTTCCAGGCCTTGGACTAGGCGCTATGTGCTACGCCTGCGAGATGGTGGGGCATGCAAAAGGACAGTTTTGATGATTGGCACGTGTACAGAAAAATGATGAGAGTGCAATTTGGTCACCCACAAGTGCGGCTAACAAAAAAATATGATGGGAGGAATGATCCACGTGACCATTTTGCCAAATGTACTGAAGCGTATAGAGTAGATCCTCAGCTGGAGTGGGTACATCTATTTTTTCATACCTTGGATGTTATACCAATGAATTGGTACTTGGAGATAGAGCTTCGCCATGGCACTAAAGAATGGGATGTTTTGCGCCAAGGATTTTTTATGATGTTTAGCTTTGAGGATGGGTTTGAATGTATTGATGAAGCGTTGCAGGAGGTCAAGGCAGTGATCTTCAGGATACCGCAGGATCCTCTAGATTTGATTCAACCTAATTGGACTACCCAGCTGAGCCACGCGTTGGAGTGCTACAATGTGACAGTGGAAGAAGAAGATGAAGACCCAAGGAAGATTAATATTCCAGAGACTGAAGGTCACTGCGAAGTTGAAGGACTGCAACTAGAGAATCCATACATCACCAAGCCGCTCAAAACTAGACAAGTGAACATTGGCATGGAGGCAGAGCCAAAATTTGCAAATATTGGGGACTACTGGTATGACACGACAATAGATAAGGTCACCAAATTTCTCCGTGAATATCAAGATCTGTTCCCCACGAAGTTTTCAGATCTGAAAGGGATAATAGGGGACTTGGGTGTCATGAAGATCACTCTAAAACCAGATGCGAAGCCAGTTAAGAAAAGATATTATCGCCTTAATCTGAAGTATAAAGAAAGGGTCCGCTTGGAGTTGGATAAAATTCTTGCATCAGACATCATTGAACCAGTAGAAGAGCCTGATTGGGTAAACCCAATGGTAGTTCAGGACAAGAAACAGAAGGATGAGATATGGATATGTGTAGATATCAGGAAGTTGAATGACGCATGTGTGCATGATCCCTTCCCAACTCTGTTCACTGATGAGGTGCTCGATAATGTTTGCGGGCAAGAAGCATATTCGTTTACTGATGGGTTCTCAGGGTACCATCAGATCAAGATCGTGCTATGAATGGGGATGCTTCTAGTATAATGTGATGTCTTTTGGGATGAATAACACACTGACGATCTTCTCACGCGTAGTCATCATAGCATTCAAAGATTTCATTCAAAAATTTCTGGAGGTATACTTTGATGATTGGACAGTGTTTAGACCGGTAAAGCGCCATGTAGCAAGTCTGCGCTTGATGCTAGATACATGTCGGAAGTACCAGATCACATTCAATATGAAGAAATATTTATTTTGTGTCCCTTTTGGGATCTTGCTAGGTCACGTGGTATGCAAACAAGGTTTGATGGTAGACCCTGTGAAGATCGTGGTTATAATCAATTTGGAGGCACTAAGAAGTGTGAAACAGTTGTGTTGTGGCCACAACCACCACCCTATTAAACACATGCCCTGGTAGCAATTTTGAATTCGTCCCCTAGAAGTTGGATTTTTCACTTCCCCGAATGATCTGCTTTCATCGTAGAGACTTTAACTTGTTTTCGAATCAAATCTTCAATTCCTAATGGTTAAGCCCCCCTCTTTAAGTATCTACCACATGATTCATCTCTAACCTTGTCTAGCCATTCATTCATATCCTCCATCGAGACTTTTTCAACCTTCAAAAACCTTCTATCGCACCTTATTTCCATCATAACTCTTTACAATGGAAATGCTTCATAAATCACCCCTTTCGCCTATCGAAATCAACACTAAGGCATAATATTCACCACTATACTCCAGACCCAATGGCATTATTAACCATATTATATACATATCGGATCTGGAGCCTTTCGCATATCACAATCGGTGGTGTCCATGGCATAAACATAATGTGCAGCTCGATATGGCGGACCCGCCGAGACTATCAACCTCAACACATATATATTTCGAGTCCACCTCCCCAATCGCTTATCGCAATCGGCAGAACCTGGGGGTCATATATAAAACACAATGCGATATGGCGGACCTACCACGTTATTAAATACAACACAGACACACAGACACACACACACATATATATATATCGGGTCTGGCCGAATTTCATATCGCAATTGGCGGAGTCCTAGGCCTATGCACATTGCAATATGTAATTTGGCAGATCCGCCGATCCTATTAAACATAATATATATGCTATCGGGTCCGCCTCCCCCCATCACTAAATCGCTATCGGTGAAGTCTAGCACTTATGCATAAGGCCCAATTCGATGGAGCGGATTCGCCGATAACTATGCGTCCAAGCTTATAAATTTTGAAATCCGGCCTTGTGGTCAAATGTGGTTTTTTTCCATGTATTCCTGTGTTTTCGATAAAATGTCATGGTCTGGGTTTTCAAAGGAAATCCGATAGGGGAGATTTTTCATATGATGTTCCGTTGGAATGTGCGATTGTGACTCGGTCGCAGCACAACTTTGGCTGAGCCAGGGGCCAATTCCTTCACACTTGCTCCTTTTGATTTCATTATGCCGTATCATTTTTAAAGTTTCAATAATGGTGAGAGCTGTTCTTGGGTGTTTTTATCATATGTTCATAATCATAAAACTAATACGAATTATTTCTGAAGGCGAGTTCGAGTGGATCCGGTATGACCCGCCATAATGCATAATGAAGGCACGCTCCATGTCAAGAGGAAGCACAACGTTGATCCATCAAGATGTCACTCCCTCCAGATACACCTCAAAGCATGCTAGCTATGGGATGATGGGCACGACATCTTCAGTTTCCTTCAAGAAATGACAAGGAATAATAGCCATTCTACATAGGTGCAACGAAATGATACACATTCATTCTCTGTTCCATCAACACCCATTCATTCCCCTAGGAAGGAGAACGCTCCAGCAAACGTGATTTCGATGTGTCAACAGTCTCACTGACCATTTTCCTCTGTATATTCTGATCTGTGTAATGAGTCACCAGGGAGGTGAAAAGTCAAGGGAAAATCAAGAGTCAAGGGCTTCTGCATAAGTATTACCTCCGAAGATGAGTAGAGGGCTTTTTGTTTGGAGAGAACAGTTTTGATTTATTATGAATAAAGAAGACTATTTGGTTCAAGTGGGAGCCTATTATTTCATGTTTATTTCCCTCTTCTCTTATATGTTTAGAATCAGAGAGTGTTTGCTGGCATAAATATAAATGTGATTTGTGTTTTTGCATATGGATGGCATGCTGTTCATGATTAGTCTTTTTTATTTGAATATAATTCAATTGCATGGTTAACTTATGAGCGATCACTGATTCGAAACCATATTAAACACCAGTTGCAAGTTTATTTGTACAAAAATGAATAATTCCTGTATGAGTAATCTGGTTGCAATCAAGCTCTAAGACAACCTTGTTCATCTATGAACTTAGTAATTGATTCTGTTGGACATGGAATTTATTTATGGTGTTTAATCTCTTTTATTATGCTCCTGCAGGATAGATTAGAATAGTTAAGTTTAGCAAAGGAAAGTAGAATTAGTGTAGATAGGAGTTGATACATATAGGTTAGTTATTTCTTTTGTTGATTTAATTGAAGTCTTCCCCTGGGAAGTAATATTTCAACATCCATAATAGTTTACAGGGTCCTTTAAAACCTGTTGGAGCTAGCCACCCCAAATGAAAGTAGATCTAATTAGGGCCTGCGATCAGGTTAGTTCCCCTTGTTGGTATAGCGAAAATCCGCCATGTCAGCAAATTGGCGCTAGAAGGAGGGCTCAAACCTCTGTCCACAGCTTTTCAAGATTTCATCTATGAATGTTTCCCATGGATTCAATGCATGGATCGTAAAGGTCAGAAAGATCCTTCCACACATTTAAAAGAGCCTCATTTCGAAGAACCAGAGATCCCTCTGAGTCCCATGTCTGGGTCACCCACAGAGGAGAGACTGTGGGAGTATCGTGTCACTTAGGAACAACCAGTCAGAACACTTACTCGGGCTTACGCTCGTTCCCTCTCTTAGCTCCCCATCTTTCACTCTTTACCTCCAACAACTAAAAGAAAGCCAAGGATCTTTACCCTAGCAAAGATACATCTGCAGCCTCTTCTCTTGAAGATATTGTGCTACAGTCCTTGCAAAGTATCGACACTCCTTGGGAAGAAATTTTTGAGGATTCCCCTCTAAAGGTAACCCCTCAATTGATTTTGAAAATCCTAACAAAGAAGCCTCCAACTAGAACTTCCTTGTCCATAATATGGCTAACATTACTCCTCCAGGTGGGAATCTACCTCTACCGCCCCCTCCAGGTGGGAATCAGCCTCCACCGCCTCCTCCAGGCAAGAATTAACCCCCACCTCCTCCGGGAGCACTCCCTTCCTGGCTTACACAAGATGTCGTAGTAGTGCGTGGGCAGCAACATGCCTTACCCAAGAACGCAGAAAGAGTATTGCCTAAATTCGACGCTAAGCGGGGACATAGTGTTGATAACCATATTCGCTCTTTCTTCCTAGCCTTGCGCATGTTGGGGGTAGTTGATGAAGATGTAGTATGCCAATTATTCTCTTTTACTTTGATTGGTGCAGCCTCCACATGGTACTTCAGCTTGAGAATAGGATTGATCACCTCATGGGATGCCTTTCAACAAGCCTTTTTAGACAATTTTGGCAATGACAAAACACCTGCGGCCTTAGTATTGGAATTATCCCATTTGAAAATGGAAACGAAAGAGAAAGTCAGGGATTTTAATATCCGGTTCAACACCTTGTTTAAAAGAATCCCAGCTAACGCTAGACCTACTGATGAGGTGCTCATGGAATTCTACATCACTGCTCTCCTTGTCCCTACCGCGATGTGGGTGAAAAGGAGTAACGTGCAAACCTTACAGGATGTTATTGGTGAAGCAGTGAAAGTCGAGAATGAAATTATCAGTCTCACAGCATGTCACCCTTTAACTGAAGATAAGAAAGCCTCTCAATCATCCAAAAAAAACAATGGGAGTGATAGCAAAGTGGCTGAGATCAAAGAAAAGGATACCACAGATGTAGAAGGTTTCCATCAGATCATTAAAAAATTGACTAAAACAGTCATCGATATGAACTGGAATGCTTGAGAGAATACAAAGGGGAATGGAGGAGATTATAACAACCGAAATTCTTTCAAACCTTTCTATCGTAAGAAGATAGAAGGTGGTCCTGGCCAACTTGCATTGCCGGCTCCACCCAATGAAGGGACTTTAAACACGGAAGAGCTGGCTCTACGATTGCTCCTTACTAAAGAAGAACCTATAGTGGAGGTGGAGCCAGAGCAAGAAGATGAGGAAGAGTACCAAGTAGAATAACCCTCAGATGAGGAATATCAAATCAATGTACTGTGGGACTTCTGTAAAAATGAGAATGATGACGATGAAGGAGATAGCATGGCAGTGGTCAATGCTAATGAAATCCACACGCGAAGTAAAGGGCCACCTGCAGGCACGCTGAAGCCTATAGACCAGAAAAAGAAAGATGTTCGCCCTTTGAAGGCATCCGCTCCCAAGGTTCATGCTGAGAGGAATAAACCTAGTGGCGATTCCAAGAATACTCCAGTCGTGAACTACCCACAAAAAGAAAATGCATCTCTAGCTGTAATGAAGGTTACTCAAAATGGTAAACTCCCACCTAAGAACGGAAAAACTGGTATGTTTACTCTGCCCTACCCTGTTTATAACATTGATTACAACATTGTGGATGATCTAAAGAAATCTCGAGCTAATATCACATATTTCGATTTGTTAAAATTAACATAGCAAAGAGATATGCTCTTGAAAGCTATGAATGAACGGAATTGTAAATCTCCCACCATACCGAATAGCCAGCCCAAGAAGTCTGCATCCAGACCTGTTAGCACCCCCAGCACAGCCCAAAAGCCATCAGCTATGGGAGTGACTCTGTCCAAAATGAATCGAAACCCCCAAGATGTCAGTGCAGCCATGACAGGAAGAAAATCAAAATCCATGACTCCACCTTTCCTTATCACGTTCGAAATCTTCAACATGAATGTACACAATTGCTTTGTAGATTCCGGTGCCTCATCCACTGTTATTTCTTACATTGTTTCTAAAAGACTTCAAGAAATACCCGAAAAAACTGGAACTCGAATTATGCAATTGGACAGGACGAATGTGAAAGTAATTGGGGAACTGAAAGATGTGTTGATTCGGATGGCTGCTAAACTGAAGTACACTGAAGTCATTGATATAGTAGTAGTCGACATACCCTAGGCTTATGGAATGTTACTTAGTAGGGACTGGTCAGCAAAACTGAACGGATATTTTTCAATTGATTGGTCCCATCTCTTGCTGCCTCAGAAGGGAAAAAAGGATATGCTGAGCTTTGATCGAGAAAGATACATGAAGTATGTAGTGACGGAGCTAAATGGTCTCAATGAACCTGTAATGTTTACCAACTCTATCCTTGGGAACTATAGTTTCAACCTTTGTGCTACTGAAACCTATTTTGGAGAATTCCACGCAGAGATAGTGGAAGAAAATGTGACATACACACAGTTGGAACCTCTTCCCCATAGTCCAACTGATGAAACACCCTGTAATATAGTAGATGATAGGACTAATTTTGTAGGAAGCAGTTTTTTTAATGTAACATTAGATTTTATTTTGTGGACACTCTACTTTGAAGGCTCTAACTGCCTTGAACGTGCAGGTGCTGGAAGCATTCTCATTGGCCTACAAGGGAACCGACATCTAATGGCCAGCTGGTTGGAGTTTGCATGCACCAAAAATGCAACAGAATATGAAGGCTTGCTGCAGGGCCTAAGAAAAGCCATTGATATGAAGGTAAAAAATCTTAAAGTTTTTGGTGAGTTACAGATAATTGTGGACTAGGTAAGGAAAAGGATACACTGGAATTCGCCATACCTAGTAAGGTACCAACATGAGGTATGGAGCTTAATTGACAAGTTTGATTCTTCTAATATCACATACATACCTTGAGGGCAAAACCAAGATGCTGATCTGATCGCTGGTATGGCTGGAAAACTTTTTCCTAATCTTAGATTAAACAAGAATAAATTCTATGTTTAATTGATTTTCAGATCATCCGTGCTTGATAACATCTCGAACTGGCAAGTGTTCGAAGATGATGAGAAAATCTTGGAGTTCTTAAATTACAAAAGGACATTCAAAAATGCAATCATTGATGAAAAGGAGTGTTAGGGCCTAAATCTACCTCAGGTTGAGAAAGGTAGGATCTAGGGTAACATCAAACCACGCTTAACCTGGTAGCTAGCCCTACTAGGTCGAGAGAGGGATCTCTCCTTGTCAATCTCAGGAAAATATGATCAATGAGATCTGAGATGACTGATATAAGGACTAATTTTAGGCTAGGTATATGCTTAGATGAGTTTGATTGAATTTAATTTTGGTTTGCTGGCTCAAATGTGAAAGGCAGATTTGGGTCCGGGGAATTAACACAGTCTTGCAGAGGTTTTTGTGGGGCGAGGTAGGCAAATGGTTTAGTATTTTGAAATAGGTGAGATGGAGAGTCTTAAGACTGGTGAGGAGTTGGAGAGGGCATGAAAGTCTCAGTGATCCTCTTCAAACAGTTGAAAACATAAATAACTAAACAAACCCTAGGTAGAGCATTGCAACATCAATGAATTCTACCTTTATCCTTGATTCATTTAGTTAAGCTGAACAAAAAGAGATTATGGCATACATAAACACATGTAAACTTGCATTACAGAAGGAAAAAACAATACCAAATCAAGTTGCCACAAGAATCCCACAAAATGTTGTAAACCCTGGTGTATTCCTTTGCCAAACTGCAGAGATGAATGTACAATAATGCTCAAAGCATTCACAAGAGTCCAACCTTTACCAATGACTGAAAAACTACTAGATATAGGCAAAAAACAACTCATGATAGGATTTAGGGGTCGAATTCATGAGTTTAGGATCTATTTCAACAAGATCTAAACTAAGAACTGAAAAGTAGGCAGTGGAACAGTTTGCCTCTAAAACCTAGGAAACTAATTCATTCAGTTTCAAACTACCTTTTCATGATGTATCTACCTCCATGAGTGAAATTTTAGTATATTTACATCAAATTCCATCAATTTACATCAAATTACATCATGAGTTTGACTATGAGAGAGAGAAAAATCAAACTGAGAAAAAACTAGGCGAAAAAACAGAGTTTTTGGGCAAAAAAGTCAATTTTCCAGCCTATGCATCACGCCTTTTTGCAGTTGATTTTGGAGGCCTTCCCGTGCACCAAAGTTGCTCCAAGTGGGCTTGTTGGAAAGGACTGTCTGTCTACGTTCCATAAAAGGTAGAATTTCTGAATTTGGTGTCCATTTTCCCCTCCAAAAGTGAGTACTCCCAACACTGCTTCCTGTGTGGCCAAAAAGGGGCAGAAAGGGAATTTTTGAGGTGTTTTTTACCCTTTTGGAAGCTCAAAACATGACAAAATTTCTTGGCCATTTGTGGGAATTCATATTTTTGCATGAGGAATCCAAAAATGGCATTAGCAATGAATTTAATAATATAAATAATAATACTTTTAACTGCTTCAACGACAATGATATTATTAATAACACAAATGGCATTAACAACGAATTTAATAATATAAATAATAATACTTTTAACTGCTTCAACGATAATGATACTATTAATAACACTCTATGTAATAAGAATAATATCGATGTTAGTAATAGCATGTCATTTAACCATAATAATGGTAACAATATTAATAAGAGTAGGTTTAATAATAATAATTTATATAATACGTATAATAATATTATTAATAATAATTATGATTCTAATGATACTCATAAAGATGATGACATTAATAATGGTAACAATCTTAATAATTCAGGTAGAGACTTTAATAACAATAATTTGTTTAATAGTCATAATGGTATTATTAGTAATAATGATATTCTTAATAATAATAGTAGCATAGTAGAAATTAGTAATGATAATAATAGTAAGGCAAATAATCCTTGTTCTAATATAATTCCCCCTTCTGCTCATGGTAATAATAAAGTTATTAACCTCTCTAGTTTTGTTTTCCCCTCTGCGGTTTTTAAAGTCTTGGGGAAAGGTTTAAATTTCGCCTTAGCCCCTAAGAAGATTCCTGTTGACGATATCATCTGTGATGTTGAGTTTGGGATCAGAGGTTTACCTGATAAGATTAAGGACACTATCAGGCAAGATTGTGCGGTGGTCTTAAGAAAGGCTAAGCCCCCTAGGAAGAACCTCAACAATGAGGAATTCATCGCCCTTAAATCCTTAAACCAGAACAATGATATTGTAGTTCTGAGGGCTGACAAAGGAGGGGCTACGGTCATCCTTAACAAAGATGATTACCGCCAGAAGATGTTGGATCATCTTCACAATAGTGGCAGTTATAGAAAACTGTCCAAGAACCCTCTTAAGAAGATTTCCAAATCAGTGGCTCTTGCCATCAAATCTTGTAGCTCTACGAGTTCTCTTCACCATAAGCTCATTGAAAGCAGTCCAATTACCCCTAGGATTTATGGTCTGCCTAAGATTCATAAAGAAGGGACCCCCCTGAGGCCTATTGTCAACGTCATTGGTGGGCCGACCTACCATCTAGCCAAGTTCCTTTCCCTTAAGCTCAAACCCCTGGTTGGCCATACAGAGTCCTTCGTTAAAGACTCTGCTTCCTTCGTTAAAGAGCTTAAGGACATAAAGCTTGACCCAGAAGACATTCTCGTAAGCTTTGATGTGGTCTCCCTTTATACGTGTATCCCTATAAAGGAAGCCATCGCAGTGATCTATCGCCTAACAGATCCTGATACTGCGTATCTTGTTGAGATCTGTCTCACTTCCACTTTCTTCTGTTCTGAGGGTGAGTTCTATGAAAAAACCTGTGGTGTTGCCATGGGCTCACCCCTATCCCCTATTGTTGCGAATCTTTTTATGGAAGATTTCGAAGCTAGAGCTTTAGCCTCAGCTCATCTCCTTGCCAAGCTGTGGAAAAGATATGTAGATGACACTAATGTCATCTGGTCCCATGGCTCGAAGGAGTTAGATCTCTTGTTCAACCACCTCAACTGTCAGTCCTCTGCCATTAAGTTCACTATGGAAAAAGAGGTCGATGTTTGCCTCCCTTTCTTGGATATCCTTATATCGAAGAATAATGACGGTTCTCTCTCCCACTCAGTATTCCAGAAAAAAACGCATACTGAGCAGTATCTTCATGCCGATTCCCATCATTTCCCTGCTCAAAAGTTGGGTGTTCTTAACACACTCGCTATGCGAGCCTTGAGGATTTCTGATAAGGATAGCTTCGATAAAGAGAAATCCCATCTCCTTCATGTCTTTATGGAGAATGGCTATAGTAGGTGCATGGGTCAGAAGGCGTTCTTGAAAGCCTCTAAAAGCTCGTTAATCAAAAAAGAACACAAAGAGCGCCGACTAGGGGTCCATCTTCCCTATGTCCAAGGAACCATTGACAAGATTGCTCGGATTCTTAAGAAGTATGATATTCCCTCAACCTTCAAGCCCCTCAACACTATTCGCAAATCCCTCAGATCAGTGAAAGATCCCATTGATCCTAAAGATATGAAGGGTGTCTACTTGATCCCCTGTTCTTGTGGGACCCCCTATATTGGGGAAACAGGGCGCTCCATCCATCAAAGGATTAGCGAACATACAGCGGACCTAAGACATGGAAGAACCAAGTCTTTAGCGTTGGCAGAGCATGCAGAAAAGACCAAGCATCATGTGTGTATTGAGGAGGCCAAGGTTATTGCCAAGGTGGCTCAGTTCCATCACCGTAAATTCAAAGAAGCTATTGAAATTTAAAGAAGGCCGAGCAATCTCAATAGAGATGACGGCTGGAAGATCAGTAGCTGCTGGATCCCGGCCCTTTCTTCCTAATCTTGCCCTTTCTTGCTTTCATTGGTCCCCCTTTATTTTGCCATTTTTCCTGGGCACCTTGTTTTTTCCTTCCTCCTCGCTCACTTAGTATTATTATTATTATTATTATTATTATTATCTTATTTTATTTTTATTTTTATTTTTATTTTTATCTTTTATTTTTTATTTATTTATTTATTTATTTATTTTAACTAACCTTTGTATATATTTCTTTTATATATTTATACTTATTATTTAAGTCCCATTAAAAAACAAATTATAATTTTTTAAAAACTTTCTAACTAACCTTTAACAATTTTAAATTATTTTATATTTTTATTTATTCACTTAATTAACTAACTTCAATTAAATCTTGACTCTGGTCCTAAAGTCAAAATTAGCTGTTAGTCAAGATAGCTGTTGGATTCTCTGCTCAGACTATTTAACATGCTAAGCTGGATCTGTTTCTTCATCTTGTCCTGACGATGAACCACACTTGTTGGTTCGAAACGCGTCGACAAATGATTTATCCTGTGATTTACGCCGAAGAATTTCTCATAAACCTGATATGGATCACAGAAGCCTCAATTCAACAATTGAATCCAAAAATGCTGAGTTTTCCTCTGAAGGAGGTCCCTAGAAAAAGCGCCCGCCAGGTGGCGCGGCGCACCAGGCAGAAAAATCTGTGTTTTGCTCCAAAAATTCAAAACTGACAAAACGTATCCCAAATTTCTTGAAATTTGGGCTAAGTGACATGCATCAAGTGCTGTGTTGGGCTAAGGAAGCCTCAGCCAAAATCTTGAGCTTGTATTGCTCTTTTCTCTTCCTCAACTTGGCCTTCAAAGTCTTAATTCTCGCTTTGCAAGCTTTGTTTCTCGCCAAATAGTGATAGGCCATGTGCCTCAACATCTTTTTCTCTTTATTGGCCTTCTCCAGCATCTTTTCCAAGTGCATGTTTGCCCTCTCAAGCCAAGATTCATGATCAGCCTCAATTTCTTGTTCAAATGGTGTCAACTTGATTTTCTTCCTCTTGGCAGTTTGCCGGTTTTCTCTTATGTTTTGGAGCTCCATGATGGTTTTCTGGTGCTCTAACTATTTGTTCCTCTACTCAAGATAGTTGTTTATCCACTTGGCTCTTTCTAGGTTGAGAGACAAGTCATGAATGTCAGCTTGTTGTTCATGAATGATCTCCTTGAGCTTTGAGCTTTGTGAGCCCAAATCAATGTCATCATCTTGAATGAGAATGAAATCTCTCTCTTGACCTTCTGAAGGCCCCTCATCATGCAATGGTTGCTTACCCTTGTGTTGTACTTGCTTTGCTGCTTATGTTTCTCCATAGAACTATGACTGAGTGTCTCTTCCTCATAGTACTTGTTTTAGGAAAGTGATGAGATGAAGGTATGGTGGAAAAAACGATGATGAAAGAGGGATGAAAGAGGACAATGGTGATGAGTATGAAGATATTTTACTCTTGGGAGATGAAATTGGGGAAAGAAGGGAATAGTTTTTGGAGATTAGGGTTTAGTGAGGGATTTAGGGTTTTATGAGGGAATTAGTTACTTTAGGGGAGTGGTATATGGGAAAATAGGATAAATGGAGTGTATTAGGGTAATAAAATAGTGAAAAGGGGTTTTAATGCTGGATATAGTGGTTTTTAGGGAGTGATAAGGTTTGGGGATGCCAATTAGGGTTTGGGAATAGTAGGAATTAGGTATTAGTGTTTTGGGGATAGGGGGATAGATGAGTGTGAATGAGAGGGGTAAGGGATATGAAATGAAGGGAGTGTAGTGGAGGAATGTGAAAATGATTGCAGGGAGCAAACAGGGACAATGACAATTTTTTCAAACCCTAGACATCTTTTTCAATGGATTGTGCAACAAACGAGGGTTTAAATTTGCACCTATCTAAACACTGTCAAGGAGGATGAAAAATTTTTAAAAGGCACTTTAGGATGTTTCACTTACTTGGAAGGAAGAAGTTTGCAAGATTTGGAGGCTTTGCAAGATGATTTGAGTGAAATTTGGGCTAAGCAGGCAGGTGCGCCATGCCTTTTTGCAGACCAGTTTTGGAGGACTTCCCAATTTTCAAATTGGGCGTGGGATAGCTCGTTGGAAAGAATATTGAGTGCAATTTTCAAAACAACTTGAATTTTTCAATTTGGAGTTCATTTTCCCTGTAAAACGTCAAATCGCCCAAGACTGGTCAAAATGTGCAAAATGAGGCTACCTAAAGGTAGAGTGTTGTTGCAGTCAACTTTTGAAGGTCTTCCTCAACCTCAAATTGAGCTCATGATAGCTCATTGGAAATATCTTTGTGTCTAGTTATCATTTGATGCATCAAGAAAGTCATTAGGCCAACCAAGCTAGGAGAAATCTTGATTTTCCCAAGGTCACTTTAGAGGTGCATCAATTCTCCTAAGGCAACTGTATTTCTGACATTTCTCTAAAACCATGACACCTGTGTAAACAGTGAAGGAGGTTTTTATTAATTTTCCTATTCTAGACAAAACCCTCTCTTAGTTTCCTCATATTCATCTCTTATAGCTTAGAAACATCATTCGAGTAAAACCTATCCCGATGTGTGGAACAGGGGATTTGTCGAAATGAAGTGAAATGAAGTGGATAAGGGGCTTCTAAATTCTTGAGAAAATTTTGGGAAGTAGGGAGGGATGTTAGGAAGTAGGGGAAAGTGGAATTTCAAAGATTGAGTGAGGGGAAGGGGTCCAAAAGGGAAAAACACTGGCCTAGCCTAGAAAATTGTCAAATTGTAGCAAGAAACTAGGGTTTGTGCAAAAATGAGGAATTTGAGGGATATCAGTGATGGGAAGTATTTAATAAGGTACATTAAGGATAGGGGAAGGTGTACGAACATTAGGATGCAAGTTTTGCTGATGATTTGACCATCCAAGAGAAATTATCTTCAAAACCCTAGGAGTGGGAAATGAACCTTACCTAGGCACAACTGAAGCATGAACAAGGTGTAAAATTACCCATTGGACCCTGACATGATGATGAAAACCCTCTAAATGATGGTATACTTAGCCGGATGGAGACATGTACTGACATTTGGACAAATTTTAAAGGAGTGAAAACAAACCCTAGACCTAATACCTAGTGACCAAATTTTGCTTGAAGACTCACTAAAATGACAAAATTTGACCTTGACACCTTAAAATCACTTTGTAAGAGCATGTTTTATCACTGGAGCAAGGTTTCAAATACTGACACTAACAAGGAGCATGAAAAATGTATGGATGGGAATAAAGATGAGGAAAAGGAGCAGCCCAATATAATTCCCATGTCAGTTGTCAAGATAGAACACTTGTATGACCTGCATGATAAATTCAAGAAGCTGACTAACTGCAAAATGAATAGCTCATCCATGAAGTATGAGTCGGTCAACCTGGGAACCAAAGAAGACCCCAAAACTATCAATTTGGGCTTGTGATGCTCTCCACAAGAAAAGGCTGCTTTTGTTAAGTTGTTCAAAGAGTAGAAGGATGTCTTTGCATGGACATATGGCGACTTGAAAACCTTTGATACCAGCGTTATGCAGCATGTAATTCCTTTGGAAAAGAAGGCTAATCCCTACCAACAAAAGCTGTGTAAGATGCATCTGAGCCTAGAATAGTTGGTGAAGAAAGAATTAAACAAAATGCTGGATGTTAAAATCATTTTTCCCGTCAGACACACCCGCTGGGTAGCCAATCTCGTGCCAGTAAGAAAGAAAAATGGAGACATTAGGCTGTGCATAGATTTCAGAAACCTGAACAAAGAATCACATAAAGATAAGTATCTCGTTCCTTCTATGGAACAAATTCTCCAGTGCATTTCTGGGTCTGAAATGTTGTCCCTATTGGATGGGTTTTCAGGATATAACCAAGTGTTGGTGTCAAATGGAGATCAGCTCAAGACAACCTTCAACACTAAATGGGGCACTTACACATATCGCAAAATGCCTTTTGGACTTATTAATGTAGGCGCCACATTCCAGAGAGCCATGGACATAGCTTTCCGAGGATTGATTAACATATCAGTGGTACTGTACCTGGATGACATTACTGTGTACTCTTATCATAAAAGGGATCATATTTATCACCTGAAACAGATTTTCGAGAGATGCCGAAGGTATAGAATATCGTTGAATCCCAAGAAGAGTGTCTTCGCAGTTAAAAAAGGGAAACTACTGGGGCATATCCTCTCTAAAGAAGGGATTGTTATTGATTCTGAAAGAATAGAGACTATCATGAGAATACAACCCCCTGCAGATAAAAGGGCAATGCAATCTTTTTTCAGGAAGATTAACTTCGTTAGGAAATTTGTCTCAGGTTTCGTAGAAACAATGCATCCCATGTAGCTAATGATGAAGAAAGACGTTGTGTATAATTGGAGTGATGAAGCCAAGAAGTCATTTCAGCGAATTAAGGAGGCCATCGCAGAAGCTCCTACATTGGTCAGCCCCAATTTCGGGAAGGAATTCTTATTGTACACTTTCGCTTCTAATGTTTCATATGCCGCAATCCTCACCCAGAAAAATGATGATGGCAATGAATTCCCTATTTCTTATATAAGTTCTAATCTTCAAGGAGCAGAACTAAACTACCCAGATGTGGATAAACAATGTTTTACAGTCTTTAAAGCTGTAAAACATTTCCTCCCTTACCTATTAAAGGACAGGACTAAAGTAATCATTCCACATCCTATTGTAAGAGCCCTCTTCATGTAGAGAGAAATGGGTGAATGGAGAGGCAATTGGATAACCGCACTTCAAGAATTTGACCTTGAGATAAAGCCAACAAAGATAGTTTGAGGGCAGGGACTGTGCAGGCTAGCAACAGAAGCCTTGGCAGATAAAGAAGGGGCATCGGAAGAGCCAGAAGCGCAGAGCATATAGAATATACAAGTAGAAGTCAGAGAAAAGCCCTTATGGAGCAATGAGACACTGATGTATGAGCACGAAACGACCGAAATCCCTTTGGATCTTGAGTCATGGTATTACGACATACGCTTTTATTTAACACGGGGATCATGTCCTGAACACATGGATGCATCGCGAAGGAGAGTGCTCAGATTGAAATCCAATCAATACCGCTTGGCCAATGACACACTATATAGAAAAAATTATGATGGAGTTTGGCTGAGGTGTTTGGAAAATGATGAGGCCAAGCATGTCCTGGAAGAAATGCATGACGGCCCAGCAGGTGGTCACTATAGCAGAGAGACCACTGCTCACAAAATATTAAGAGCTGGATATTATTGACCCACATTATTCAGAGACTTGTACGCCTACGCTCAGAGATGCAAAGTATGTCAAACTGCCATGGGACGAGAAAGAAATCTAGTCGTTCCCCTCAGGCCCATCATGATTTATCGCCCATTCCAGCAATGGGGCCTAGACGTCATAGGCGAGATCACTCCAAACTCTTCACAACAACATAAGTCTATACTCACGGCGACTACCTCCTTCACCACGTGGACCGAAGCCATCCCACTTCGGAAGGTAAACGAAGATGAGGTAATATCATTCATTGAGAAATTTATTATTAACAGGTTCAACATCCCTGACACTCTCATATTTGACAATGCTTCATATTTTTCATCACTAAAATTACTAAGTTTTCTATTGATAAATCAATCTACATAAGATATGCATCAAACTATTGCCCCCAGGGAAATGGAGTTGCTAAGTCCTCAAACAAAAATATCATCCGCATAATCCATAAATCTATCGCCAATAACCAGAGAAATTGGCACAACACTCTAAAAAACGCCCTTTGGGTCGATAGGGTCACACCAAAAGTGGCCTTAGGAAACTCCCCATACTTCCTTGTCTATGGACAGCAAGCCATCTTGCCTCCCAATGTTTCCCTTTACTCTCTACACCTCTCCCAAGCTTCAAGAGGAACCCCTTCAGCCTTACTTCAAGAAAGGATCAACCAACCGATGAGGTTGGAGGAATTGAGAGATAAAGCTAGAAATAAATTCAGAAATCACCAAATGATTGTGAAGAGATGGTTTGATTGCCATCTAGAAAGAGATAAAGATTACCAAGTAGGAGAGATAGTGCTAAAATGGGACAAGTTGGATGAGCCAAAAGGTAAACACACAAAATTCCAACACTTGTGGCTAGGCCCATTCCAAGTTGTGGAAAAAATTGATCAGGGAACTTACAGATTGAAAACTTTACAGGGAGAAACTGAAAAACTCCCTATTAATGGCCAACATCTAAAGAGATACTTCCAGTAGCCACCACCTGGTGGTTACCTCTTGAACAGGTTAGATTTCATTTCATTTTTGCTGTTAACTTAGTTATATTTCCATCTTTTCTGTTCTTGTTTTTCTGCAAAGCTTATTTTCCTTCTGTTTTGAATTTCAACCCTCTTCAACCAAGTTTCTGTCCTCCAACCTTGTTTTCACCTTCTCGAACCTCCTTAGATTGTGTTCATTCAATGCCTTCGGCTTTTGCACCCCTCATTAACCTACTGATGAGTCTGCTAATCCTAAATCCATCATTACCTTGCAAACAAACAAACTTTCAATCAGCCCATGAGAACTTGAAAATCAGTTGTGGAATTCAAATCGAAGCCACTCGTTAGCGTCTATTGGGAACTAGGTAATATCCATTGATAACCTGGATACCTAGAGCATGTAGGGGCATCTTTATAAAACAGAAAATGTGTAACTACAGCTGGACTGGCATGGACGAACGCTGCATTTTTAAATAAATCTCACTCAAACCTAGCCTATACTTTCCTATAAGGTTTGTAGTTATTCTCTATTGTTCCCATCCAGGACACTAAATTCTCCAATACCTGTCATCTACAAGCATATCTCCTTTCATGGGCTAAGCTCATTGTCATACACCCTGTGGCAAATCCAAATTGTGCTCTAGTCCTTGTGCCTGAAACTAGAAGGACGTATTTAAAAGAAAAGAATTGTTGAGTCCTTGTGCCAATCTAGAAGAACAGGTTGTTTGGGAAGTTGGCTGGAGTAGGGACTATTGCTGGGCTCAGAGTACCGGTTGACACAACAAGCCACAACCTTGCTTCAGCATTTTAAAAATATGGCATGATCCATGACTGTGCCCCATTCAACCATATGAAAGTATAACACTAAAATTTCTATATAAAGTGCAGATAAACTTATCTACATCAAGTTTGATGGGAAATAAGGAGCTGAGGTACACACCTAAACAGGTATTGACAGACCAGTGATGGCCCTGAAAGATTTTGAAAGTAGAAAATAGGTAAAGGAAGGTCAATAAACCCCATAATATGACCAGTGGAGAATGCCTGTCAAAACCTTGTTAGTTAGAAGAAGCTATTTTTCTTTATCCCACCTAAAACAACTAATGTTGAAGTGGAACCCATGTCTGCCCATCTATACAGTTTGCATTTCAAGTTTATCATAACACCCTGATGTTTTATTGATCCAAGGTTTATTTGGAAATAGAGATAACTGGTTCACCTTGTCAGGCGGAAAGAGTCGATTGTGCGGACACAACCAACCTCCCTAGGAGCCTAAGACTCTCTAGTGACAAACAAGACAAACAAGAGCAATCCTTCTCTAAACATGCATTTACTATACGGGAAATCAAGTGTTTAGATCCTACCTGTAATCCAACGCTGTTGTAGCAGTCCAGCTCCGCTGATCCGGATGAGCTCCTCCTTCACTTTGAAACCTGCATACACTAACAATCAAACGATTAAATAGCACTTGATAATCTCATAGAATAAAACATATTTAACACATAGACCAAGGAGTACATGAAACAACTCATAAATAACAAGTTATTGAGAAGAATGGACTCATTTGTATTAATAGGTAACAAAAGGAACAAATACAACCTGAGCCTTGGTGTTGTGCAAGTCCCTCCCAGGATCCATCAAGAGTTCTCCTTTACTTTGACAAAGCTCACCCACTTCCAAATAGAACAAGCAAAGATGGCAATCTCTCCTCACAAGCTTCTAAATGGGAGTCCTAATTCCTGCAGCATTTACCCTTAGAAATGTATAGCTTTCAACCTCTTCTCCTTCTGGCCCAATGCCTGTATTTATAGTGCTCAAGAGGAAGTTAATCAGGTCCACCATCAATGGGATAATCCCCTCTTTGGATGGGATAGCTCCCCTATTGATGGGATAAGTTCCTCTTTGGTAGGAGTGCATGAACCATCTAGAGGCGCTCAATACACGTCGAACAACCTTCTAGAATGCTCTAGAAATGACCACAAGTGACTTTTTAAAGATGAAACTTGCGCATTTTAACCTTTTTAGGGGGACGCACCTGCACCTTTACATACAGAGCGTCCAAAGACGCAGTTTTTGTGAACATTGGGTGCGTCCCCGCAGGTAAGGTTGAGAGAACCTGCGTCCCCAGAGATAAATACATTTAGAAAGACTTTCTCTCTTTTTGGAGTTTGAAATGGAGAGCAGAGGCATAGGACTTGCCTAAGAGGGTAGCATGACTGTTGATAGAGTCATCCTAACTGTAAATGGTCATGGTGACATTTTTTAGTGTAACAGATTGCCCCCTAAAGTGCGAAGCCTGAAATAGATTAGGGTTTTGTATTATCTAGGAAGGGTGAAGCGCTTTATCATTTCAAGGATTATCTCGTGGAGAGCCTGGTTAGAACCTGCAATTTTCAACACAAAATACATGTATAAGATTATATCATCACTGAGGTAGGCATTCCCATACTCAGATTAAAACTTTAACTAACAGACTAACTACTCTGATACAGGAATGATCTTGCAGTACATCATAATCATAGACTTTTGTAGACACAGTATGGGCGCAGCCATCTGTTTATGATTAGTCTACTTAGATAATAAATACAAAACTCCTCGCAGCCTGGATGGTGGAAACTATATCCAGGGTCTTCATTTCTACTTCCCGAATTGGTACGATTCTAGCCATGCGAATAAATGAGTTGATGTCGAACATGGTAGAAACCACTTGATTACCAGTCGATGATGTAAACTGTTAACAAGTGTGAGAGAGACCACCAGTAATGTCAATGGTTCTCAAAGTACCCAGTACAATCCATGAGATGTGAATGAATGAGTTGATGTCGAACATTTCACGGAATCCTTCGATCGAAAGTCAATGATGTAAACTGACATCAAAGGCGAGAAACCTGCCATTGATGCATGCAGACTTCAAGGTACTGACGATTTCTAAGTCATCTCTCTAGATAATGTGCTGATGTCGATAGAAAGCGACCCGTTGCAGGCAAGCCCGCAACACGAAATCATTGTTCAAGTTGAAGAAATGTTGCTGTAAGGACTGACTCAGGGATGGTCAAATGGATGACAAGTATTTTGCAGATGAAAGTTTTGCTTGCAGACCTCTTGAACACATAACGACACGACAGATGGCTTGGTGCTGAATAACTCAAAGTTAATCCCCGGAACCCGGCTGAAGACTTTCAAAGTGGTTTGATCAACTGTGAGGTAAAGGATTTCCCAACCCAGGTGAATGAAAAGTGTCGTGTTCAAGAGTGGTAATAAAGTTTCTTCTGAGACAAAAGGTAACAAATAGGCTCATTCTTCTCTCTTTTCCCCCACCATTTCTGGCAAGTACCTCTTTATTTTTAACAAGCTTGAGGAGGATAACATATGCTCGATTATAAGCTCATCCTTCGGATGAGTCCAACCTAGTTTTGATTCGAACCCTAGGAAGGAGTGGTTCGTTCCTGTTTGTAATTGAACAGGTCCTTTACTGTGAAATGTTTTAACGAGCCCAGTATAGGAGAAACTCGGCGTTTTTCAATTTTAGAGAGTCTGAAAGACTTAAGAAGACTCCAAGTTGAACTTTTTCGTAGATTTGTGTCCCTCAAGCCCGAAAAAGTATAAAATAATACCTGGGGGAACCGCTTGATCTTGCGACCAAGGAGTACTTTCATAGTTAGTGCCGCTGACCTGAAAAGTAAAAAGCGATCAAGGACACGTCGTTTTATTTCCGTATCGAGTTTGAAACGACAAAAACCCGACAATCTTTTCCTGATTCTACGGTCAGAAAAGAGCTATAAGGGGACTGTCTTTTAATTCCGTTTTAACGAGTGTAAAAGAAATGCTCGGCAATCTTTTCATTTTTTAGGAGTCAGAAAAGGGCTTAAAAGATGACTCTGATATTTTGGTTCGTGAAAAATGACAATTTTCCCTCTAAGTCCCTTTGTCCTGCACAAAAGCAACACATTACTCATACCTGTTTAAGATAGGCAAAAATACATCGAAAAACACCCTTCCATGGTGAAAAATGAACAAATTCGTCCAAAAAACCTATAAAAAGACTTTTTACAATGTCATTTTTACCATTTGACTGTTGAGGTTGAAAAAAGAGCTTTTGACAAGAAACTTCCCGTGGTCGCTGCGGAAAATCCGACCGTCAGAATCGAACGCCGTCTCTTCCAGGTATTTTACAACATCCTACTCTTCAATTTCATCCGATTAAAATTGTATTTTAGGTTTTAGTTTTGTTTTTTGGGGGGGTTTAGGTTTCAAAATGCGCCCCTCGGTGGACGCAGGTGCCCTTCGGGTGACCTGCGTCCCCCGACTTTTTCCTATACAGGAAAATGGTCGGGGGACGCAGCCCACCTTCAGGCCAGCTGCGTCCGGACGCCCTGTGTTGTAAACGCGGGGTGCGTCCTCCGTGAAAGGCGGATTTTGAAACACCAATCTCCACAAATAACCATTCAAATTTCCCCAAAGTAGTTCTAATCATCGTTTCTTGGTGTGTAGGGCACTCACCATGTTGGATTGGAGAGAAAGAGAGCACGAGGACTTTGATTTAGCCGCAATTGAACATCAACCTTCCATTGATGCCCTAAAAGAATGCGGGCTATATAAATACTGGGCCATACCTGGCATGAGGGCTCAGGTGAGATTCTTAGAATGGCTGGTTGAGAGATGGAACGTTCAAGAGCAATGCTTTTACATAGGAGGGCACCAGCTCGAGATAGAGCCCTCTGATGTATACTTTCTCACTGGCTTGCCAAATAGAGGCGAGCAACTCAATCTAGCCGGGACTAGGTCGGGTGGCCAATCCCTTGTTAGTCTCCGGGAAGATTGGTGCACACCTGGTGCACACCATTCGAAAGGCGTGGAAATCAAACACATCTCTCTGCGTGAACTCAAAGTTATAGCGTTCACGGTTACCAGAATTTGCGGCGCAGCCGCTTTACACATTGCTTCCGGGTCCCAAATGCGGATGGCAATTGACTGTTACCAAGGCACCATTTTCAACTGGTGTGATGCTGTGTCGGCTAATGTGAAGAGCCAACTGACTAAGGCAAAGAACGGACGACTGAAAAATTTTGGATATGGACCTTTAGTCGTGAGCTTTGCCTTAGAGAGAGTTCCGATGTTGATCCCTCAGCAACTCACTGTTGATATCTTGGGTCCTCGGGAGCCAAAGCTGGTACGATGGGTTGCGGTGATGGCCCGGCATCCTGACGAGGGCGCGGCAGTTGTTCGATTTTCTGATAGTTACTTTCACTGGTTGGAGGACCAGGTTTTCTCGATCCAGGACTTTCCGTATGCCGGAGTAGATTTTCGAGGTGATCCGGACATGGTTCTTCCACAGGGAGAACAATGGGATGACAGAGGTACTTTATTTTTCACAAATTTTCAAATTATGTATTTTTTTGTTTTTTATATATATCATCTCAAAACTGACAGTAAAAATTTTCAAAATGCAGATGTTGGTCCACAGCGCCCAGCCAACCTCTGGCCTTTTGAGAGGAGACATCCAGTTGCACCGGTACAGGCCGCACAGGACGTGGCTGCAGAGGTACTAGCTGAGTTGGAGCATGATCTAGAGCGTCTGACGACGGATATGCCTGAGACTACTATGGATGATATTCCTATCAGGCTTCAGCGCTATGTAGTCGCAGTCCCTGGACCGTTTAGGATATTTTTGCGTAAGGTAGCCCGTGCAGTGGTGTCGTATAGGGAGCACCACCAGTGATTGGCTAGTCACTTTGTAGACACATGTGATATTTTTGACTTTTTGTACTTTATCATTTTTGCCGATCATAAGGTGTTTTTCAACCTATGATCGAAGACGATGTATATTTTTTTGACACACTCCTATCTATATATATATCACTATTACCGGCTTATCTTGTTTAACATATGTGATAAAATGTTTTTAAATTTACTTGCATGATTTATCATAGATGTCTGTCCAACACTCGAGAAGCAATTGCATCTGCTAATGTATTTAAAGACCTTGGAATATGCTGATATTCAATGTAATCAAATTCACGTTCCAAGAGATGCACTCTCAAAAAAAACCTTAATAACACAAGATTTCTAATGGCATAAACTCTATTAAGCTGTAATACAACAAGTTCAGAATCTAACCTCACTATCAAACGTCGAATTCCAAATGAAATAGATTCGGATAATAATTCAACCACTGCACTGTATTCTGCAATGTTGTTCGTTGTTTGACTGAGGCTTACCCCATGCATAGAAACTAACTCGTCAGAGGGTGAATAGATAACCCAAGCTGCGGAAGAGATATTCCGTGTACTACGACAAGCACCATCAGCAAATCCAATGTATGTTTGGAGAGGCGTCGACATCTGCAATATCAAGAGTAAAACCAAGATAAGCCAGAATAACGACGAAAAACACACTCGCTAAGCTAAGCACACTAACTAACTAACAAACATACTAGCTAGAAAGAAAACCTAACCTAACTAAAACTTCTCCATACCCACCATTTAAGCATAATACCTCTTTAGGTAAAGTCCATTTCTGGGTTTACACAAAGAGTCCCCATCAAAATCTACCAGCTCATAAGCCCCTTTTGCTAGCTTGCGCTTTACAATATAGGGTCCATGCCACATAGGAACGAATTTTCCAGCACCTAGCTTATCGTTAGCTTGATCATATAATAGCACTAGGTCTCCCTCCGAAAAACTTCGAGGGGTCACATTTCTATCATACTGAGCTTTCATTCGCTTCGCGTGAGTCTCGATTGCCAATGCAGCGTCACGTCGAGTCTCATCTAATTTAGCTAAGTACAATAAACGTTTCTCCTCTTCGGAAGTAGCTGGGAGTAATTCGACAGCCATTTGAAGTGATGGGATTTCGCATTCAATGGGTAACACAGCTTCCAAGCCATAAACTAGCTGGAAAGGAGTGAACCCTGTTGAAGTTTTCACTGAGGTTCGGTATGCCCATAGCGCCGAAAATAACATGTTGTGCCAATTCGACCGATGAATACCAATGGTTCGTCGGATCATGATAACCAGAACTTTGTTGATAGACTCAACCAAACCGTTGGCTTGCGGATAATAAGGAGTAGAGCTATCGTGACGCAAACCAAGCTGGCTTGTAAGCTCAGTCATCATGATGTTTCGAAAATGGCTCCCATGGTCAGTAATGATTGCTTGTGGGACACCAAACCTAGTTATAATATGATTGAATACGAAAATTGCAGCTGTTTTTCCGCTTGCGTCGAATGTAGGCATCGCCTCGGCCCATTTAGTGAAATAATCAACCGTGAGGATGATATACGCATGCCCCCCGGCCGAGTGAGGGTTACAAGTAATAAAGTCGATACCCCATTTGGCGAATGGACCAACGGAAATTATAGGGTGGAGAGGAGCAGGTGGTGCGCGCATCTTTCGATCAAACACTTGGCAGTTGTGGCACTTCCGGACTGCAATGATACAATCTTTAAACATAGATGGCCAGAAGTAACCAGCGCGCAACACCTTCTGAGCTGTGGCATACCCAGACATATGACCGCCACATGCTCCAGAGTGACAATCATTCAAAACCCTCTCAGCCTCTTCGTGAGGTAAACAACGTCGAAAAACTAAGTCTGCCCCCCGGCGATAAAGTGTATCTCCAATAATTTTGTATTGCTGGGATTGAAACCGAATTTTTCGACGTTCTGCCTTTGAAGCTTCAGGCCGAAAGGTTTGGGTTTGGAGATAGATGATTATATCCCCGTACCACGGATCTAAAGTACTGATAAGAAACAAAGATTCGTCCGCAATGGACTCCTCTGCCACAGTCTCTGTGTCAACACGCGGGAAATCACACATCAATTCCGCAAAAACTAAGGATTTCTTAGACTTGGACTTCTCGAATTCCAAGTCGAACTCTTGCAGGATAACGATCCATTTAGAGTACTTGCCCCCTAGCAGTTGTTTTGTCAAAATGTAAATCATAGGGTTGCAATCCGAAATAACTATAGTTTTACGGAGAAGAATGTAGTGACGAAAACGCTGGACAGCTTGAACGGCTGCCAGGGCCAATTTCTCCACATGCGAATATTTTAGCTCAGTGGGATTTAAGGTCCTACTGAGATAATATATCACATGTTCCGCTCCGAATTCATCTTCTTGAACTAACACCATTCCAATGGTGGAATGCGAAGCTGCGAGGTATAAGAAGTAGTCTTGGTTGTAGTTGGGAGGATGCAACAACGGTGCATGGGTCAACGCGTGTTTAAGTGCATCAAAAGATTGTTGGGCAATCTCGTCCCAAAAGAATTGAGCGTTCTGTTTCAACAACCGTGTAAAACCTTTAGTGACCTCAGCGTAGTTTGGGATGAATCGGCGTAAAAAGTTCGCTTTCCCTTGCAAACTTTGGAGTTGGCGCAAACTCGAAGGAGGAGGCAATTTGATGATAGCTTCGACTTTCGAGGGATCGACGCGAATGCCGGCTTTTGAAACAACAAATCCCAGCAATCGACCTGTTTCTATACAGAAAACACATTTGTGGGGATTCAACCGAATTCGATAATGCCTACACCTCATAAAGATTGCTCGTAAGTGGACAAGGTGATCAGCTCGATGGAATGAATGAGCAGGCAAATCATCGAGATACGGTTGCACAATGTGCTTGATATCATGAAATGCGTAAGACATCGCCCGTTGAAAAGTGGCCCCGGCATTCTTAAGCCCAAAAGGTAATTTGCAATAAGAAAATGTCCCCCATGGACAAATGAATGTCGTTTTTGGTTGGTCGGCAGGTAGAATATTGATTTGATTATAGCCCGAAAAACCATCCATGAAGGAAAACATTTCACTTCCGGCACAATCATCAATAATTTGATCGATATAGGGCGTAGGATAGTTGTCTTTTGGACAAGCTCGATTGATATCCCTATAGTCGATACAGATTCTTATTGTTCCTTGTTTCTTGTTGACTGGAACAATATTCGATACCCAATCCGTTAACGGGATCGGATAAATGAAACCTGCTTTCAACAGCTTTTCGACTTCTGCTTTAATCGCAGCCGCTTTTCGAGGGTGAATCTGACGCAACCGTTGCCGGACGGGTTTAGCATCCGGGTAGGTCTTTATTTCATGAACAACAATGGCAGGATCGATTCCCGGCATTTCCTCGTAAGACCAGGCAAACACATCGCGGAATTCTTGGAATAGGGCCTTGTAAGTTTGGATTTCATCTTCTGTACATGCGGCACCTATATGAATGTTCTCCTCAATTCCGGGCTTCACTGAAATATCAATGGGAATAGTACGAGAAATATTCCCTAAATTCAACTCTGAATCAGAATGTTTCGTTGGATCCTGAGCGTCTTTGACATATTCAGCGGTAAAGATAGATGAAAAATCATTTTCAAATGCATCATCCTTAGGTAAAAACGAAGATCTGTGATGGAGATCCTCCCATGGTAGATCGTCTACACTTAGGATTTCGCGAAGTTGTTCGTCAGATGACACGACTTCGGGAAACGCTATCCGTTCTAAGGTTGAGGTGAAAAGTGATTCTTCACTGACCACATTCATTTGGTCAATCTCGGTTGAATGAGAGTCGGTAAAAGACATGACGGCTTCATAAGAAATTTCATATGGACTCAAAGGCATAGCATCACCGAATGAGTCTATCTCAGAATTAGATGGGACAATCCAAGGATCATCATAAATAATGTTTTCTGATGTAATCATATGAATTGTTGCAAATGAAGGTTCTACGCTGAGTGGAGGGAGAGGAAAAGTTCCCAGTAAACCGGAATCCTTAACTAAACCTACACCAACGTCCCTATAAGGGATTGTCGTCTTACCGACATGCTGGATACTCTCTGAAGAGGCTGGGTCGGATGAAAAGTATGTCAGCTGATCAATAGTCACGATCTTACCGTTATGTGGAAACTTAATTACTCTGAAGACCGATGAAACGACCGCCGTCATAGCATATGACCAACTTCGACCCAAAAGAAGGTTGTAGTCTAGAGGGGCATCAACCACTTCCACATCCAGACTAACGGTTTTACCTTCTACCCCTATAGGCAATTCCTGTAGAATACCAAACGGACGGAACCCACGGCCATCAAAGGCCTTAAGGATGGTGGGGGATTGGTTCAACGAAGGAGAACCAAGGGATCTCCAACATTGAATCGACATAATACACGTAGAAGCTCCCTCATCAATCACAGTCCTATGAATAGGCCTGTTTTTGACTATCACTGGGATTTGGAAAGCCATTTGATGGGGGAGACGCGGTGTACTATTTTCTAGATCGAAGATTATTAGATTCGGGTCCTGAAAATCAACAGCTCCTATAGCCGACAAAAGAAATTTTCGTTGTGCTGGGCATGATTGCAGCACTTCTAATGCCGACATTGCTGAGGGTGAAACAGCTAAGTCCTCAACAATGTTGTAATTCTGGGCTGCTCTCGCATGTGGATTGAAAGCAGACCTTCGAAGTACACCCTTGGCGGGTGGTTTAATTACTAAGTCCGGGTTAGGTTTCTCGATCTGTAGTGGATCGGAACCAGGAGCTGAGGTTGATGGGTTAGAGTGAGAAGATTCTGCTTCTTTACCATCAACAGGATTCTTACTACCATAATCTTGCGATCGAGTCGCAATCCTCACATGAGACATCATCAAAATGGGTTCTTCACTGGCATTCGAGGAAGAACCTATCATCTTATTCTCCTGCTCCGGAAATGGATTTTTTAACACAGCAGGAGTGGGAGAACCTTTGACTATTTTCACAACCTCGGCCCGATGAGGGCAATCTCTCGTAAAATGATCCTCTTCACAAATAAGACAAGGATATCGAGGTTTGCGCTTTTCGTCATTGGTTTCTGACTTTTCCGTTTTCTCCTTCGGAGCCTTGTCTGCTTTAGTCTTCTTCTTTCCTTTCTTCTTTCCGCCATTTTTTGATTTGGCCGTAGATGACTCTACAGCGTGAATATCGGCGGTAAGTTCAGGAGAAGACTCTCCTGTCGGGGAATCGGGCAAAGTGATAATAGGAGTAGTTGAAGCCTTGGAAGACTTCTTCTTGCTCTTTGTATTCACGATACCAATCATACCATCAGCGGCATGAGATCCCGAAGGAGCAGCAGCGATTTGATTCGACTTTGGAAGATCCGGAATCTTCTTGTGTAACGTACCCGACTGAGTGTAAACTAAGTCAAGGTATTGCGCCTGAGCAATGACTTGCTCCTCAGTAACTACTCCGGCCTTAGCTACATCTTCAGTAATCTTCGGTAATAATGATTTAACAAACCATTCAGCTAAGATTTGGTCCGGGATAAAAACTTTCACTAGCCTTCTTCGACGTCTCCACTCATGAATGTGATCAGAAATATACGTGGACGTTGATTGTTTTAGTGAAGTTAATAACTCCGTGCCGTTATCGTATCTGACCGGCAACTGAAAGTGAGTTAAGAACGAGGTAGCTAACTAGCTAAAATTGTAAAAAGAGGCCCGTGGTAACTCAATGTACCACTTGGCCGCGAGACCAATGAGTGTACGCTGGAAAAGACGTAAGCGGATCGAATCATCCGAGATAGAATTTGAAGCACACCAGAGGTGGTAAGTCATCACGTGATTGGACGGATCCTCTCCAGACTTACCTTCGAACTTGGGTATATCGCTGGGCAACTTATTTGGCATTGGCGGCCAGAACGGAAGATATTGAATTGGATCGTTCGTTAGGCGCGTCAAGTCTGGTAAATCCAAAGTTGCGATAAACGGTAACTGCCGGTTAGGATCTCTAAAACTCTGGGTCACAATACCGGCCCCAGGAGGAGGATATCCAGGATAACTAGGAACAGGAGTCGCATTTGGGATATTATATCCTCCTGGAAAACCAGGATTAACCGGACCGTACTGGGGTTGTTGAGGTTGTTGATAAGTGTACCCAGGATACGGTTGATACTGGTAAACCGGTTGTTGGACAGCTTGCCCAGGTTGGTACTGTCCCTGGTACGGTTGGTGAACAAATTGAGGTTGAGTAGTGACAACCGTACTTATACCAGGCTGGCCTGCAGGCATCTGGACCGTGGTTTGAATCGTAGATCCAGACAACGGTAAAGATGTCTGAGGAGTGGTTACAGAGACAGTAGAAACCGGAGCTGTCGATACTCCAGAAGTAAGTATGGTAGATGTGGCGGTAGTTGCAGCAGCCGTTTGAGATGGAGTACTAGGTGCAATTGGCGGTTGAGTAACTACCGAAGTTACAGAAGTTTGAACATTTGACTGGACAGGTTGCGGTTGCTGGGGTGGACCAGAAACTACGGGTTGTCCAGCTTGAGGTACCAACTGTATACTTGGCTGCAACACCTATTGACCCTGTGACGGATCCCACACTAACATTCCAGGGTATTGACCCGTAACAGGTTGAGGATACTGAGATCCATAGCCGGATTGAGGATAGGATTGATAATTGTAAGGTGCAGTTCCCATACCTTGACCATATGATTGACCTTGAGGTGGTTGATAACCTTGACCTGAGTATTGACCTTGAGGTTGATAACCTTGAGGTAAATACGGATACTGGGGTTGACCTTGACCTTGAGGTTGGTACCCTTGAGGTTGATACCCTTGGGGTTGCCATCCTTGAGGTTGCCATCCTTGAGGTTGATATTGATACTGAGGTTGACCTTGGGGTACATATTGAGGCTGGGGTTGACCTTGAGGTATGTATTGCCCCATAGGCGCGTACTGACCTTGAGGTTGCCCCCCGAACACAAATGATGTACCTTGAGGTTGCCCCCCAGGCATTAACTGAGGCTGCCCCCCAGGCGGTAACTGGCCACCTTGAGGTTGGGAAACGGGAACTGAGCCTGACATCATGTAAATGTCTCCTACACCCAATGGTACATTACCACTGTTTCCAACTAATAACCCATGATCAACGGGTTGAGGAGATGCCCCCGCAAAGGTACCAGAAAGAGATTGATACCCAGTGGGAACAGAAGGACCGCCATGTAAAAAAGATTCAGGACTTTGAGAAAACACGGACGACGGACCAGCCATATTTACAGGAGTGTGAATACCTCCAGGTGGAAAAGGAGTACGAGGTGTAGAAAAACCTAGCCCAAAGTTGTCTAAATAATTGGTTAACGAAAGGTACCAAGTAGTACTTCTAAGAGGACTGTAAAAGATAGATTCACGCTCCCTTAGATCAATAGTAATTTGATCTTCAAGGTTAGAGACGCCTATTTCTTCCTCTGGAGCAAGTTCTTCAATAGCAATCAAACCAGTAGGAAGATTTTCGGTGATAATTCTTTCTATTCTCGGTGACTCAGGAACACTAGAAGTCGGAGTAACAGGTTCAGATATTTCTGGTTCTTCGCCTGTATCACTAGCAGACGAAAAACTTCCAACAAGCTTAGAAACTGTAACAGCTTCGGGATTATAACCTGTCTCTAAGCCTTGGTAATCTAAATGGACTACCAAGGAAGATTCCCCTTCTTCAGGTGAACCTACTCTACTGCCACTAGGAGGAGTTACAAGGACCTTTAAACCTTCTAGATTACCTGGGTCGTCTCGAGGAGGTGATCCTCTAATCCTACGGGATCTTCTCAACAATTCGGCCACAGAAACAACTTCAGGAGACTGGCCCCAAAGTCTACGGGACTGTCTCGGTAATTCCGCCACAGCTAAAAACTTTTAACTACTACACACGAAAACAAAATAAAATTTCAAATCAAACTACCTAAAGTCTCTAAAGAACCAAACAAATTTGAATCACACGCCTAAAGAATCTAGAGCGTCAAACCAAGCACAAACAGTAGCCTTCCAGACCGAAAGCGCTAGTTGGTGATGAAGCCCAACATCGCTAGATTCAGTACAGAAGTGGCGGGTGGAACAGTTACCCCGGCAACCTGCTTAATGAATAGACTGGACCAAGTTCCTCCACTTTAACCGTCTCGAGTGAAGTGAACCCCCCAGAAAATCCAAGTGAGTCTAGCCGACGTCTGCTCCAGGTACAGTGGGATCTTCCCTCCACCGTCACCTCGGTAGAATCCTAAAGATAATGGTCACTAAGGTTACCAACCGCAAAAAATGCACCTGGGGGAACAGTCTAAACTCCGACAGCACGCAAGGGCAGAGTAGCAAGCTCAATCCCCTTGCCGGCTCCTTGACAATAATCCAAGGTTTACCGACAAGTGACCCCTGGCTCCTCGACAATGGTTAATCCGAGGTTTACCGTTTGTAATACGTGCGTGTCTGGCATCGTTCCCAACGAGGGGGGATTGATCCCCTCACTGGTTCGGACACGAGCTCGTGCTTCTCCTTTAAGAGGAGCTTTCCCAGAGTACAAGTGAGACAATTGGATTTATTCTATCACAAGATAAGCTACTTGTTTGGTTTTGTTGTCTTGGAGAGTTAATTACTCACCTACTCCAAGACACTAGCCTGATCTAAATTGGTGTTTCAGAGCCCTAGTAAATAAAAGTTACTACGTCGATTTTACTTTAAGCGTTAATTTTATGGTTTTTCTTAAAGACAAGAGGTAGCGGAAGTGAAACCAATGGTGTGTAGACTCGACTCAAACCACTACAAAGATGCACCTAAGATGATTTACGCTACTTTCCTTTTTCAATGAAATTCTTAACTAAGAGAGTTGAGAGATGCAAATTTTATAGAAAACCACTTCCTTAGAAAAGACAATCAAAGAAACAATTCTCTTTATCTTTTCAAGCATACAAACATGACCACCCCTTACGTGCACGAAAAAACTCTTTTTCTTTCAAAACTTTTCAAAGCTACTTGAAACAAAACTTTTCAAAGGAGATGTTTTTTGTATTTTCTCTTTTTAATAAAGCATATAAACCTATCTTAACAAAAAACAATTTCAAAAGCTACAAAATCTATGAAAACTTGACTCACAAGCAAATCAAAAGGGAAATTACTCTAAGCAAACCTAACAAGGCAAAAGCTCACAAAGATGATTCTAGGTTGTTTTACTTGACCAAAATCAAATCAAGGACCAGCTAATGCAGAATCAAAAGACTAGTCAAAACAAAATTCAAATATTTTTGTTCTTTTTGTAAAATGGAATTCAAGACTTAATCAACAAGCACTTCGAAATTTGCCCAAAGAGACAACTCAATGGTAAGTTGCTCTCACAGGTAGACTTTAGGACAGGTCTGACTTCTTAGAATGCTGACAAAACCAGAGAGATCTAAGGCTTGACAACTTCTACCGCCAAAGTCACTACAAGACCTACTCAAAAATCAAACCCTAGGTCTTAAACTTCGATGAAATCCACTAAAACACTCAATGCTATCGAAACAAGTTCAGGTGAAGATCTTTGACAAGGGACTAATGAATCTGGGCAGTAAAAACTAAGAAAAAACAAAATCTAAGAGCAAAAATGCAAAAAATGGGATTTTCTCAAATTTTAGCAGGGGACGCAGGCGACCCGTTAGCACAGGTGCGGGCCCGCTCTGTGCACACAGCGACAGTGCGTCCAGGGACGCACTGTGCAACACTCAGAGGGTGCGTCCTACTGAAAAACTCAAGAAAAACCAAAATGAATCTAATCCTAAGCTAACCCACCCAAAGACAAAGTCACAGAGCCAAAACCAGAAAAATAAACCAATTTTCTCAGAGCAAAGTTCACACAAAGGAAAAGACTTTTCACATCAATGGAATCCCCAGTGGAGTCGCCAGTTTGTCAGGCGGAAAGAGTCGATTGTGCGGACACAACCAACCTCCCTAGGAGCCTAAGACTCTCTAGTGACAAACAAGACAAACAAGAGCAATCCTTCTCTAAACATGCATTTACTATACGAGAAATCAAGTGTTTAGATCCTACTTGTAATCCAACGCTGTTGTAGCAGTCCAGCTCCGCTGATCCGGATGAGCTCCTCCTTCACTTTGAAACCTGCATACACTAACAATCAAACGATTAAATAGCACTTGATAATCTCATAGAATAAAACATATTTAACACATAGACCAAGGAGTACATGAAACAACTCATAAATAACAAGTTATTGAGAAGAATGGACTCATTTGTATTAATAGGTAACAAAAGGAACAAATACAACCTGAGCCTTGGTGTTGTGCAAGTCCCTCCCAGGGTCCATCAAGAGTTCTCCTTTACTTTGACAAAGCTCACCCACTTCCAAATAGAACAATAAAAGATGGCAATCTCTCCTCACAAGCTTCTAAATGGGAGTCCTAATTCCTGCAGCATTTACCCTTAGAAATGTATAGCTTTCAACCTCTTCTCCTTCTGGCCCAATGCCTGTATTTATAGTTCTCAAGAGGAAGTTAATCAGGTCCACCATCAATGGGATAATCCCCTCTTTGGATGGGATAGCTCCCCTATTGATGGGATAAGTTCCTCTTTGGTAGGAGTGCATGAACCATCTAGAGGCGCTCAATACACGTCGAACAACCTTCTAGAATGCTCTAGAAATGACCACAAGTGACTTTTTAAAGATGAAACTTGCGCATTTTAACCTTTTCAGGGGGACGCACCTGCACCTTTACATACAGAGCGTCCAAAGACGCAGTTTTTGTGAACATTGGGTGCGTCCCCGCAGGTAAGGTTGAGAGAACCTGCGTCCCCAGAGATAAATACATTTAGAAAGACTTTCTCTCTTTTTGGAGTTTGACATGGAGAGCAGAGGCATAGGACTTGCCTAAGAGGGTAGCATGACTGTTGATAGAGTCATCCTAACTGTAAATGGTCATGGTGACATTTTCTAGTGTAACACACCCAGCGGTTCGCCATTTGTTGTGGCCACAACCACCACCTTATTAGAACTTGCCCAGGTAGAAATTTTGAATGGGTCCCCTAGAAGTTGGATTTTTCACTTCCTCGAATGATCTACTTTCATTGTAGAGACTTTAACTCGTTGCTGAGTCAAATATTTAACTCCTAATGGTTAAGCCCCCCTCTTTAAGTATCTGCCACATGATTCATCTCTAACCTTGTCTAGCCCTTCATTCATATCCTCCATCGGGACTTTTTCAACCTTCAAAAACCTTCTATCCCACCTTATTTCCATCATAACTCTTTACAATGGAAATGCTTCACAAACATGCATAAATCACCCCTTTCACCTATCACAATCAACACTAAGCCATAATATTGACCACTATACTCCAGACCCGACGGCATTATTAACCATATTATATACATATCGGATCTGGAGCCTTTTACATATCGCAATTGGTGGTGTCCATGGCATAAACATAAAGCGCAACCCGATATGGAGGACCCGCCAAGACTATCAACCTCAACACATATATATTTCGGGTCCACCTCCCCAATCGCTTATTGCAATCGGCGGAACCTGGGGGTCATATATAAAACAAAATGCGATATGGCAAACCTGCCGCGTTATTAAATACAACATCTATATATATATATATATATATATATATATATATATATATATATATATATATATCGGGTCTGGCTGAATCGCATATCACAATCGGCGGAGTCCTAGGCCTGTGCACATTGCAATATGTGATTTGGCGGATTTGCCGATCCTATTAAACATAATATATATGCTATCAGATATGCCTCCCCCCATTGCTAAATCGCTATCGGTGAAGTCTAGTGCTTATGCATAAGGCCCAATGCGATGGAGTGGATTCGCCGATAACTATGCGTCCAAGCTTACAAATTTTGAAATCCGGCCTTGTGGTCAAATGCGGTTTTTTCCGTGTATTCCTGTGTTTTCAATAAAATGTCGTGGTCTGGGTTCTCAAACGAAATCTGATAGGGGATATGTTTCATATGATGTCCTGTTGGAATGTGCAATTGTGACTTAGTCGCAGCACAACTTTGGCTGAGCCAAGGGCCGATTCTTTCACACTCGCTCCTTTTGATTTCATTACACCATATCATTTTTAAAGTTTCAATAATGGCGAGTGCTGTTCTTGGGTGTTTTTATCATATGTTCGTAATCATAAAGCTAATATGAATTATTTTTGCAGGTGACTTTGAGTGGATCCAGTAGCAGATAAATGTGATGTATGTTAAAATGACACCTTTGCACCCCCAGTGTCGATACTGCAAAGGCGTAGTCTGCAGAAAGGGGTATGAACCACCATAATGCATAATAAAGGCACACTCCGTGGCAAGAGGAAGCATAGCGCTGATCCATCAAGATGGCACTCCCTCTAGATACAACTCAAAGCATGCCAACTATGGGATGAAGGGCGCGACATCTTCAATTACCTTCAAGAAATGACAAGGAATAATAGCCATTCTACACAGGTGCAACGAAATGATACATAGTCATTCTCTGTTCCATCGACACCCATTCATTCCCCAGGAAGGAGAACCCTCCAGCAAAGGTGATTTTGATCTGTCAATAGTTTCACTGACCGTTTTCCTCTGTATATTTTGATCTGTGTAATGAGTTGCCAGGGAAGTGAAAAGTCAAGGGAAAATCGAGAGTCAAGGGCTTCTGCATAAGTATTACCTCCGAAGATGAGTAGAGGGATTTTTGTTTAGAGAGAATAGTTTTGATTTATTATGAATAAAGAAGACTATTTGGTTCAAGTGGGAGCCTATTGTTTCATCTTTATTTCCCTCTTCTCTTATATGTTTAGAATCAAATAGTGTTGGCTAGCATAAATATAAATGTGATTTGTGTTTGTGTATATTGATGGCATGCCATTCATGATTAGTCTTGTTTATTTGAATATAATTCAATTGCATGGTTAAATTATGAGTGATCACTGATTCGAAACCATATTAAACACCAGTTGCAGGTTTATTTGTACGGAAAGGAATGTGTATTCCTGTATGAGTAATCTAGTTGCAATCAAGCTCTAATACATCCTTGTTCATCTATGAACTCAGTAATTGGTTTTGTTGGACTTGGAATTTATTTATGGTGTTTAATCTCTTTTGTTATGCTCCTGCAGGGTAGATTAGAATAGTTAAGTTTAGCATAGGAAAGTAGAATTAGTGTAGATAGGAGTTGATACATATAGGTTAGCTGTTTCTTTTGTTGATTTAATTGAAGTCTTCCCCCAGGAAGCAATCTTTCAACATCCATAACAGTTTACGGGGTCCTTTAAAACCCACTGGAGCTAGCCACCCCAAATGAAAGCAGATCTAATTGGGGCCTACGATCAGGTTAGTTCCCCTTGTTGGTATAGTGAAAATCCGCCAAGTCAACAAGTTGCACACAACATTGGGGCATACAAGGTACTATAGAAAGTTCATCAAAATCTATTCCCAGATCACCGTGCCGAACCTAGCTTCCCAGATTGGAAGAAGGAATTTCATGGGCATGTGGACACGTCATGTATTATGATGGGAGGAGTACTGACACAAGCCGGTGAGGGAGAATTGGATCATCCTATAGCATTCACAAGCAGGAAGATATCGAAAGCTAAGAAGAATTATTCAATGACAAAGCATGAAGGTTTGACTATGGTATACGTGCTCCAGAAGTTTCGGCACTACTTGCTAGGCAGAAACTTTAAGATGTATACATACCATTCTGCATTGAAGTACTTGGTGAACAAACCTATGTTTGGGGGGGGGGGGGGGGGAATATGTAGATGGCTGTTGCTATTTCAACAATATGATTTTGAAGTTATTGTGAAACCAGGACGATTGAATGCTGGATCGGATCATCTGTCACACATTGAAACAGGAGAGGAGCCTACTAATTTGGAGGAAGGACTAATTGACACGCAGCTCTTTGCAGTGTGCATAGCAAAAAATCAATTTGAAGACATTATACACTTTCTGACGACGGGAACGGCTCCGGAAGGATATACTAGCCAACAAAAGAAGGAATTGATGGTGCGTGCAACAGAATTTTCTGTCGTTGTAGGGCACTTGTATAAAATGGGATTGGATGAAATACTATGACATTATGTGCCAGAATTTGAATAAAACAACATCCTCGTTGAGGCTCATGGAGCAGTCACAGGAGGACATGATGCGGGAAAAGAAAGAACGTAGAAGATTCTACGCATTGGGTTATGGTGGCCAACACTGCATAAGGATTCAAAAGCATATTGTAGGGCACATGATGCATGCCAAAGGACTGGTAGACCATCACGGAGGGATGAGATGCCTCTGAATCCATAGATATCATTACAACCCTTTGAGAAGTGGGCGATTGACTTTGTGGGACCAATTCAGCCTCCAGGAAAGAAGACAGGTGCGTGTTACATCACCACCATGACTGAGTATTTAACTAGATGGACGAAGGCATAGCCTGTGAAGGACTGTACAAGCGCAACAACAGCAAAATTCATCTTTTAGTATGTGCTGACAAGGTTTTGGCTGTCCGAAAATTTTCATGAGAGATGTACACATTTTATTAATGAAATGATTAGCGTGTTGACGGAGGAATTTCAGGTTTACCATCAAAAAAATATGTTGTATCACCCGCAGGCTAATGGAACAGTAGAAGTGTTTAGTAAGATATTGGAGAGATTGCTAACGAAGGTTTTCAATGCACAAAGAAATGACTGGGATGTGCACATACCCACGGTGCTATGGGCTTACAAAACAACTTGTAAAAAGCTGACTAGACAAAAGCCTTTCAAGCTAGTTTATGGTGTTGAAGTTGTGATGCCAATGGAATTCATTGTACCTAGCCTATGAATAGCACATTCATAGAAATGGCGGATCATAAGGCCATGGAAGAAAGTCCCGCACAGCTGATAGAACTAGAAGAAGATAAATTTTTGGCTGGATTCCATCAACAAGTTCAAAAGGAGTGCGAAAAGGCATGGCACGATCGGCACATCAAACTGCGCACCTTCAAGGTAAATGATTTAGTGTTATTATATGATAGCAAGTTTGATAAAGTTCTAGGAAAAGTTCGGATGCATTGGCTAGGGCCCTATGTCATCAAGGATATTACCGATGGTGGAACAGTTTAGCTAGTGAAGTTGAATGGAGAGCCATTCCCAGGGAAGGTGAATGGTAGCCGATTGAAGCCATACACCAGGGATCCGGCTAGATGACTATATGGAGGAAGCATCACATTAGCACTACAGGAAGCTGAAAGGATGTGAGGGACTATAAACTACACTGCCCGGGTTGAAGAGATGCGTGACGTGGGGACTACGCGGAAAGAAGGAACGTCGCAGTATCAATAGAAGCGCGAGGGGAGTTGCGCTATTGAAGGAGAGACCGTGCAGGGCAGCTAGAAAGTGACTGTTATGGTCACTGTTCATGACTTGACAGTGGAAAAATGGCTAAATGGAGTTGGGGGGGTGGAAATTAAGTCGAATTTAAGAGCAAGATCTTTGCAAATCTGCCGCCACTCTAGCATTTATGAACAGATTTTGGGGGGAACGGTCGGATTCAAATTCAAAATTTCCTATAAATTACATATGGCCGACCAATGAAAAACACTTGGCATTTTGATAATTGAGGTGTTGAGATATCAGGCACGCGTAAACCTTGACTATTTCGAGGCTTTGGTAGCAAGTTCAGTGTTTGAGAAATTGCCGAAGGAAACTCAGGAGCTCTTAACTAGCATCATGTCAGCACCCGTGGAGATTGCAAGTTTTGGAGAAGTGATGACAGCTGAGGGAGTTGCCCCAGAGATAGTGAGTGTAGAGGTACCTACAGAAGTACCCGAATTGCTGAGTTCGACCAAGCCGAGGCCTACGCCGACCAGAGGGGGTCGAAAACCAAACAATGATAAGCAGAAAGTGGCATAGCCGGTGCGCACGTCGCCTAGAAAACACTGGAAGAAAGAAAACCCCACTCCACAGAGAAGGGAAAGGTAGTAGACCTGGAACCTGACGAGGATATAGAAGATTTCAATATGGGCGTGGAAGATGTTGACATGGGGGTAGAAGACATTGACATTGAGGGGGAAGACCCTATCTCCAAGCTGCCAATATATGTCCCTCCACGTTGAGGAAAGGTGAAGGTATTAAAGGACATCGATGAGAAAAAAATCACACTCTTCACACTGTTGCTTCTAGACAAAATCACATTTGAGAGTCTGTGTCTGGCACACATCCCCCATTTAAAACTGGAGGATTGGGATTTAGCAGATATAGAGCACTTTCCCCACTTGGCCACCGATATATTCATGCATCGTATCTTCTATAAAGACTCTGGTGTGACCGCATTGGAGAAAAGACAATGGATAAAAGGGGTAGACAAGGCAGGACTATTGAACTTGCTATGGGTGTCACATTACAACCACGTGCCCATAACTTTGATAGTGATCAAGCATTTATTATGCTTTTTTCACGATGGGTGCCTGTGGTTAGGAGATCCGATACCGATCACTGGTATGTTGATTCATGGGATCACTTTGCTCTCTCATTTAGGCTTGAATCTGGCCATGGCATTTGGCATAAATATGGGTGAGCGCGACCTTGCTGAACGAATGAAGGACAAGTTCAAGCTTGCCAATAAGCTGCGTGGCTACTCCATATCCAGTATAACCAACCCTACGGTTAACATGGCCACCCAGATCTTGGTGGGGAAAATCATGAGGAAATGTCGTGCAAATGAAGCGTCGGGACCGGTTGTATCTTTAGCGGCCCACTGCGCAGAGGGCATGCAATTTAACTTGGTGCACTACCTCTGTAGCAAGTTCCTCGCAAACTATAAAGAAGCACAAGAAAAAAGAAAGACCTTCCAATATGCATGGCTACTGCTGTTGATTGTATTGGTTGCGTGGTACTTATCGGACGACAGTCAATTTCCTCCAATTGTAGCAGAGTTGCAAGAAGCAGCAAAGTTCGCTTCATTCTGGGCCATGAAGAACCCCCAAAGGGTCAAGGAGAACAAGATATTCTGGATTCTCATCGAATCAAGCATATGCGCTACAATCAACCGCAAGCTGTGGCTCTCACCGACTGTTTTTGAGTATTTGTCTGAATATGTGGATTTCAAGGTGAAATTCCACTACGTTTCCATCCGAGCGCAGAAGGACCCCGCACAAAAATGGTATGATCTTCCATACCTAGTGATGGATGATGCAATCACCGCGGTTCAGGAGAGGTGGCTAGCATAATGGCGCATGACCTCACACTTATTAGCTGGGTCTAGTAAGTCTGCTGTGAAGCAAAAGAAGGAAGACGTCAGGTTAGAGATGGAGCGGTTAGCAGAAAGATGGAGGAAGGAAGCCGAGGATAAAGCCAAGGCAGAGCACGCTGTGAAAAAGCAGGAAGAAGGGGAGGAGGAAGAGAAAGACCACAACTTTGATAGGAGTCACAAGTTGCCTTCTCCATAGACAGATGAGGAGGAGCAGTGCTCAGAGCAGGGAGGAGGAGACCCGGAGACTACTCCATTTCGGGTTAGCCGCACAAGGGAACAGGAGAAAGTAGGCCCGCAGAAGAAGTCTAAGGCCAGCAAATCATCCCTTGACCCAATCACCTTGATAGAGGCTGATTTGAATGATATCAGTCATATAGTAAGGGATGTGACTGTGGAACTCCTGCAATAGTTTGAGTAGTAGTAGAAACAGGGTTTGGTCGCCATTCAAATAGGTCTATGCAAGCTACAGATTTAGGCTACTCAGGTGAAGACCAGTGTAGGGCGAGCAACGTGGCATCAAGAAGTGTGGTGCCCAGAACCTCAAATGCAGTAGAGATGGTCCGTTCAATGGGTCAACAGGCTGTCACACTGTCAGATGGCCCATTGATCGTAGAAACAGAGGTTGACATGGCTACTGTCATCGCCATGATGAAAGTCAGTTAAACTTGGTCGTGCTTCCAAGTGAAGCCCTTCACACCCTACTGGATGGTGTGATCACGGAAATATGGGATCAGGAACATTGCACCTTGAATGTTATCAGCAAGCAGAAGGTGAAAAATGCCCAGATGTTCGTCGAAATGACATCCACAATTGATCTTCTTAAGAAGGCCATAGAAAAGAATGAGCGCACAATGACTATGGTGGCTAAGTCATGCTGACTCTTCCAGAGCTGAACATCCCAGAAGATGTGCTAGTCGATGCAAGGATCTGGAAGCTCACTGCAAGTGTTCACGAGGCACAAATAGAGCTCGATAAGGTTCAGTTTGAACTGAACCTTAAGATCACAAAACTTGAGTTGAGGGCCCAACCTTCGACTCCACCAGAAGTCAGAGAGAAGCACGAGACCACTGTGTTATAGACGTTTTTGTGCCTTACAACATTGAGCATGAAATTTCCATAATCTAAGGGATCCAAAGTCCCTAAACATGTTTTCCTACCCCTAGAGGAACAAGGCTAACAAACCACAGCAATTCACAGAAGTTCTCCACCAGAAACTGCTCAAAAACAAGTCAATTCATGATCATTTCAGTGGCTACACTAGCTGTTTGCGCTGAATGTCAAAGCCAACACTGGCTACCTGCATTGAATGTCAAAGGGAACACTGGCTACCTGCGCTGAACGAGAATGGACAAGTGGCAAGCTCATTTCTCAAGGTGTCAAAACCTAGGAAGCTTCCAAAATGACACTTGCCTCAGGGAATTCGACTGGTGATGAGTAAGAGGTTCCAAATCTCCAAGTGGAAGCAAGAACCTCCAAGTGGACTCAAGAACTGACAGAGGGAGAGGACACTAGTCAGATCTCAAGCTGACTCATCCTCTCTCCAAACATCTATATATGGATCTCTCCTCCATGAGATCTAGGGGTTGGAATTTTGTTATTGCAAATAATTGCTGTTGGTTTGAGATTGGAATCATTGGGTGTTTAATGCTTTGAAGGGGGTGAAGATAGGAATTCCATTTGCTGGGAAGGAGATGCTGGATTGGAGCCCTCTGGGTTGTATCTCTTCCTGAACCTTGTTATTCATCAATAAAGCTATCTTGGTTTCTCCTATATGCTGATGTATTTTTGATGTATGAATGCATTAGTATGTTTAGTTTATTTCTAATCCTAAACTAGTTATGAATGTGAATATCTGTCTTTGTGTAGTGTTCTTCTCTTATCGCAAGTAGTTGTTCTCTTGTGATCTTGCAGGAACCTGTTGAAGCTGGACGAGCAAGAAGGCAAGTAGCTGTGAACTCCCAAAGAGAAGAGAGACTGGATCGAGGGACAAACGGAAGACACCGGTAAGTCTATTGATCTCTCTTCTTTCACATTTCATAAAGGAAGAAACCAGAATAGCTGTCTCTGTTTGTTGCTAAGGCACTGTCACACCTTAGGTGGATAGGATCGTCCTGCATAGGCATTTTTCCCCACAACAAATTGGTGACTCCACTGGGGAAATCTGTTTAGTCATTTTATTTGTGTTTCTATCATTGTTTGTTTCATAGACTTGACAACAACAATCGAACTGCATCTGCTTTTTCCGGATGCAAAGTAGACAATTGCTGCTTTGATCCAATCACTGGACTTGTCTATGATCTGAACTATGGACTCACAAATGATTTGATGATCCTTTGTGATAGATCTTAGTAGCCCCTCAAAGCATCCCTTTGATTACACCTTGCTTGTTGCTTTTATTTGGCCTAAAACAGTGAATTAAATAGCAATCTGTGACCCAGAACCTGTGGGAAACGAGAGTTTCTCCTTCAGCGCAGACCCAGTGAAGGGATTCTGCATTTCAATGCAGTTCCCGTGAAGGCTACCTGCGCTGAATTTCAAAACCCCTGTGTTGAGGTTGCGCTGAACCAGTTTGCCCTTGTGTAGCTGGGGTTCTCTGCTCTGTTTTGCCTTGTTTTGATATCTGATTTTTGCAGCCTGTAACCAGCATAGGTACTAGTCTGATAACTCCTTTTCTCTGCTTAGATTCTGCCTCCTTTTGTACAAAACGACTGTGAGTGTTTTTATGTGTTTTTGCGTCATTCACAGTTTTCCTTTGCATGAGTGAAATAGTCATCCTGTAGCCCTTGATTCAGATCTGTTGATTGTGATCTTAGAAGAGAGTTCATTGGCTGTTTGCAGATTGATTATACATTTACTTTTGCATTTGGTTTGAGTTTGTCTTTTTTAAGTGTCGAAACAAGTATTCATTTCGAAAATCGTTAAGTGTTGTAATCTCTTCTACCCTCTCTGATTTCGAAAAAGTAAACTTGTTTGTATTTTTCATTTAAAAGCAAATTCAAAGTTGTACAAAAAGCTTTCTTTGTAGGCATCAATACTAAGAAAGCGGAAAACAAACACCTGCATTGTGAATTTGCATTTTTGATAAGTTTGCATGTTGGATTTAGGAAAAGTGCATTAGAGTGTGCTGATTGCTCTTTGAGAAAATATGGTGTCTTTCTTTTCCCTTAGTAGCTAGGATTTTCAAAGTTGAAAAGATATAAAGCTTGCTTATCATCTTTAGACTGCATTTAGGAATTGTATCATACATCTCGTGGTGAACCTTGAAAGGCAAACTTCTAAAAAGATCAACCTAAAATAAATTGAATGAACTTAACAACACTTTGCAACATAACGCACAACATAGAGGTCTAGGCTAGAGACGTGTTCCGGCGTCGTTAAGCCTGGTGACTGTCGATCTCGTGGATGGTGGGTGATTCCTCCTGAGGGACGATAGCACCAGTACAGATTGTGCTCCCACGTACCGTCACATATATATTGGGAGACCCCTATAGGCATAAAACCTTTATCCTTAGGAAGCCGTGTCGGCCGCCCTACTGATCGCAATGCACTGAACACAGCATTCAGGAAGATCGACCGCCCATACCCTAAAAAGTATTTTGCGGTTGTGCGAAAAGTTTGGCACACCCTCTGCCTAGAACTCCAGAGCAGTTCCTTTTGGCCTTTTTCAGACTCTATAACGGAAACATTCCATCCGAGCATTTGTCACTTCGGGCTCGTTAAAACATCGAAGGAGACTAGAGTCATCTTTAGCTTTTTCTCGACTCTTTAAAACTGAAAAAGCAAGTTGTGTCCAAGCGTCGTTAAAAATTTATTTTAAATGGAACAATCACCCTTATTCCTGCGTTGATCTTTAGGTTGAAAAAATGGAGCACACCAACCAAGGAATTCCCCTTGGTGGAAATCCTAGTCCCTTCTTGTTGTAGGGAAAAGTATCCGACTCGGATGACCCTATCCCACTCTAAGGGTGATAGTACCTCAGCAACAACTGTAAACAAAACTACTTAAGGTTTACTTCTTTATGAAAGCAAGAGAGAATGAAGAAATGTACTAACCGTTGCCTTGCGCTTAATATTTGCTCCAATCTCTTCTCTTTGCTGCTTGCTCCTAGCTCTTTGCTCTTTTGCTGGCCCAGCTACAATGAGATCCTGCAAAATAACAAAGAAGGAAACTACAAGAAGCATGCATTCATAACTGATTCAAGGATTAGCATAAATCAAATATACAATCATTACAATACATCATTGAAACAAATGCATATAGAAGAACCTCAATAGCTTTTATTAATGGAAGAAGTAAAGTTCTGAGAAGGTTACAACCATTGAAGGCCCCAATCCAGCAACACCTCCCAGCAGAAAGAATTTCTCCTCTTCACCTCCTTCAAGCAATCACCCAATAGTTCTATAGTGAAACCAACAGCATATCATTACTTTGCACAAAATTCCAGCCTCCTGAGCTCATAGGAGAGAGCTCAATATATAGATGAATTGAGAAAGGATGAGTCAGCTTGCAACTGATGTGTAGCTGCCTTGTGTCCTCTCTCTCTTCAGTTGATCTTCAGTTCTTGAGTCCACTTGGAGAACCTTGCTTCCACTTGGAGAAACAGAGCCTCTGACTCATCACAAGGCGAAATCCCTGATCCAAGTGTCATTTTTGGAAGATTCCAGAGCAATGACTCAGTGTGCCACTTGTCCCATCTCGCTCAGCGCAGGTGGCCTTTGTTCTACCTGCTTTGCAACGCAGGTACACCATGGAGGAGTTGAGTTTCAGCGCAGAAGCCTAGTGGAGCACCTGCTTTGATTTCAGGATTGCTTGTTTTTGAGTGTTTTCAGGTGGAGAACTGATCTGAGAGCTGTTGGTTTGCTGACCTTGTTCCTCTAGGGGTAGGAACATCATGTTTAGGGACTTTGGATCCCTTGGATTATTGACAATTCATGCCTGATGCTGCAAGGCACAAAATTGTCTATAACAGATGCCCCCTAAAGTATGAGGTCGTTTATCGGGTGAAATGCTTTATTAGGAGGATCCGAAGTTCATTCAATCTGCTGAGAAGTGTCCTGTAATAAGATACAATACAATACATTATTTTTCATACTTTTTCATGATCTAGCTGAGGCGGGCATTCCCATGCTCAGCTTTATAAATTCATTTTGGTACATAGAACAGACGATCGTCTGATGGTAGACTGATAATTCTCTGCTGAAATTATCATCCTTTGAGAAGGATGATCATCTGCTGCAATGATGTACACATCAAATGTCTTTATATCCTGAATATATATCGCAGCCCGGAATGGATGAAACTAGATCCGGGGTCTTCAATCTCTTCCAATCTTCACTCGATGTACAAGTCGATCCATGTGAGAATTTCTTGAAGTCGAACATGGAAAGACATCGCTTGATTACCGGTCAATGATGTAAACCGTTAACAAACGCGAGAGGAATCACCGATAAGGATGATGACCCTCAAGGTACAGCAGTACAATTCACATGGTGGGAATAAAGGACTTGGCGTCGACCACCATGCAAAATCTTCTGGTCGAAGGTCATTGATGTATACCTGTCGCCGGAAGTGAGAAACTTGCCATTGAGGCATGCAAGCTTCAAAGTACTGAAGGGGTTGTTCCTAGATCAACTCCTTGGATAATGAGCTGATGTCGACAAGGAGCGATCCGTCAAAGGAGGGCCTTAATGAATCCCACATCAGTGACATGGAACGGAGCTAGTGATTGTGATGAGGTGAAAACAAACTGTGATGTATGATTCAGGGCGGCGGTCATGAAATGGATGAAGGACAATGTATGGCAGTGGATGGGACACGGTTGACTCTTTGCAGAACAACATCTCTTGAACATATAACGACACTGATGTGATGGATCGGTAGCATTACCCCAAATGTGGATGGTGTGGCGAGGACCATGGTGATGAGACCGGTGAATGAAACAACCCAACCCGATGTGATACGGAGGACAAAGTGTCATGTTCAAGAGCGACTTGCTACCATTAAAGCTGTGAGGTTCTCCCAATTTTTCCCCAGTCATTGCTGACCAGTACCTCTTTATTTTTGTCAAGCTTGAGGAGGATAACATATGCTTGTTCTATAACCTGCCCTTCGGGCAAGCCCATCGCTATGTTTTAACGAGTCTAGCGATAGGGAAACTCGTTCTCGTCTAAAGACAAGTTTGTCGCTATTTAATGAATTTAACGAGTCTAACGACAAGGATAACTCGGTCCTTTTCATTTTTAGAGAGTCTGAAAAGGTACATAAAGTCAACTCCAGAATTCCTTTTTCGTCATCTAATCCCTTAAGTCCGAAAAAGTATAAAACAATACAGAAGGGATGAGTTTTCGGTACTTTTAACGAGCCGAACAAAACAAGTGCTCGATCTTTTTGTGCAATAATCCCTCAGGTCCAAAAAAGATTAAAATCTAAAGGAGGGATAGCTCTTCCTGTCGTTTAACGAGCTGGAAGGCCAAAACTCGGCAAACTTTTCATATTTTACGAGTCAGGAGAAAAGAGCTCAAAGAAGACTCGTCTTTTGAGGAACGAGTGATGAACAGGGCAGCAGCAGATTCCAGGTACAGGTTGGAATATTCCAATCACGGCAGTGTCACAAGGATGGCTTAGTGAAATCACTCTTCGCAGCTGTTCCTCAAAATGGGTAAACAATCATATGGAGATGAACGATTGGCCAAATGAACGGTGGAGGTGAGACTGCAAGAACACGACCAAGGGCTTTAATATGGCTGTCAAAGGTTACATTTACCAAGGTTATTTACCGGTTCATTTTTTTGGGTGAGCTTGAACTCTAGGGGAAGATTGCTCACAACTTATGTTTATTTTTTAACGAGCATGAACTATGTGCTAAAACTGCTCGGATCTTGCGTTTATTTTTTAACGAGCATGAACTGTGTGCTAAAACTGCTCGAATATACCAGTCATAAGATAAGAAATGTCTCCTGTGAGATAGCTATTTTTTATGGAGCTTTATCTCACGAAGCTATGCTCCTAATTTGGCAAATTTTGACCTTTGCCCCACATCCTCTCTTCATGCAAGTTCGGAAACGACTAATCTAAAAAACAGATAAATAACCGCTCTTTGCTTGCACTCCAAAAGGTTTGCATGCCCCCAGGTATAAAATAGAATTTCAAAGCTGCCCCTCCTCTCCCTCACTTCTGCTTTTCTTTGGGTGTTCCCAGCTACTTATCATCTTGCCAATCTAATGTTAACGATACTTGTCTTCTCGTTATTCTAAGGGATCTTACGCAGTACTTGTCTTCCCGTCGGCCCAACTTTTAACGAACAGCTATTTGTGACAAGAGAAGAACACTACTCAAAGACAAAACATCAATGTTATTGAGGGAGGCTTGCCTCTTTCTGGTTACCCGAAGAATGGTTTTATTCGCTGCCGCAAATGAAACTCTTTCTTTGGCGATGTCTATCATTAGGTTACCTAAGGATGGTTACAATTTGTTGCAACAATAGAAACTCATTCTTTGGAGGCTGCCCCTACTTATCCTTTAAAACATTTGTTTTAATGGGTGAGGCTTGCCTTTTATCCAAAGACGGTTACTATTTACTGCCACAAACGGATCCCCTTCCTTGGCAGAGCCCACTTATTTAGATAAAGATGAATGACCTTTGTCAAACAAGTAACCTTGACAAAAGAATCTTGTTCTAGAACAACCCCTCTTCCATTCATGGACAGGGTACGGACTAGTCATATTCTTTCGCGGAAATTCTACCCTATACCCAAGGTTTCTTCTGCCCAAAGCAGACCAGGGTGCATGCCCCTGGGTCCCAGTTATATCTTTCCGAATCACTCGCACTCATCGGGAAGTAGAACCGAGGGTGGAGGCATTTCTTGAGTGAATAAGCCATTCAGGGATGGTATTTGACTATTTGCGATGTGAGATCCCGGAAATGAAAGTTGGTCTACGAGCTTGACCATCTTTCCTTCGTGTGGAAAACACATTACTCTAAAGAGTGAGGAGACTATAGCTCTCATGCAATATATATAGTCCCGTCCAAGGAGTAGGTTATAATCCAAGGGTCCTTGGACGACCATGACGTTCATATGAACTATCTTCTTCCTCAATGTAATGGGAACATTGGGGAGGATCCCTAAAGGGTGACTGGTTCCTTTATCAAAACCTGATAGATTTCTCATCTCAGGTAAAAGTGCCGGGGAACCCAGTGCTTTCCAAGCAATAGAAGAAAGGATACTCACAGATGCCCCTTCATCAATGATAGTTCCAGCCATTACCATTCTATAGATTTGGACAATGATTCTGAATGGTATATTGGCTGGTAACCGGGGTCTGCCTAGTTGGTTCCAATCAAAGGACACAACCAGGTTGCTTGGTGGTGGGACCGAATACACGGCCGGATACGACCCTGACGATGTTCCTTCCTGCGATAAAGGAATGGGCGCATTGCCCTGATGCTCATCAGAGTCTGTGTTGATGAAAAGAATCTGGATGGTGTCATCCTTATTCTCTTCAGTGAGGGTGTCATTCGAAGATGAATCTTCAACGACGGTGTCATTTGAGGATGAAACCTCTGAAGGAAGAACCCGGTCAACTTCTGTTTCAACCTTTAGACTTTCGTCTGGTCTGGATTCAGTAGGTTCATTCTCAATGACCGACACTTCAGCTGACCACTTGATCGGGCCAGCTGGATTTTCAACTATCGAGGGACTTGGCACGAGTTTTTGGTATCCAGGAGGAAGTCGTAACGGTGAAACCGGACGATCTTCCAAAACTCTCTTCGCCTCATCTAAGAATGGACAACGGTGGATGGCATGATCGCCTTCACACAGCATGCAGGGTGATCTTGGTCTCCCTTTTCGTCCTTCACTCTCGCTAGTTGACGGACTGCAATCAACATGACTACCAGAGGTTGATGCTACCGGATTGTGCATCCTGGGGGACCAGTCCCTTAGTATCCGGGGAATACAAGGACAATCACGGTGGAAGTGGGTCCCTTTGCAAATGACACATGGCGATTTAGGCCTGGTCGGTGCAGTGTGTGGATTTTTGTCAGATGTCTTTTGCTTGCCCCCAGTCGCCTTCGCCTTAGGCTCCTTCTGCTTCTTTTCTTTCTTCTTCTTCTCCTTCTTCTCCATGGGAGGCTGACTTCTGCCGGCTCTACCTTGTGAAGATGAAGGATCAGAGGAAGAATTGTAAGAAGTGGATGGCTGGTGGGCAGCTCTAGACTGGTCTGACTGTTGATTCGACTGCTCAGGATTTGTGGTGGTCTGAACTACATTAGTTGAAAAGAGCCATACAGGCAGGCCAATTGTCAATCCTGGAAGTGACAATGTGGCCATATGAGGTGCACCAACATCTCCCCAAGAGGAGAAGGGACTGGGACTTCCACCAAGGTGACTTCCTTGGTTGGTGGGCTCCATACTTTTCAACTGAAAGATCAACGTGGGAATAACAGGTGATTATGTTCCGTTTAAAATAAATTTTATTAACGACGCTTTAGACACAACTTTGCTTTTTCATGTTTTAAGAGTCGAGAAAAAGCTAAAGATGACTCTAGTCTCCTTCGATGTTTTAACGAGCCCGAAGTGACAAATGCTCGGTTGGACTTTTCCAGTTATAGAGTTTGAAAAAGGCCAAAAGAAACTGCTCTGGAGATCTAGGTAGAGGGTGTGCCAAACCTTTCGCAAAACCACGGAATACGTTTTACGGTACGTGTGGTCAATCTTCCTGAATGCTGTGTTCACTGTATTGCGATCACTAGGGCGGCCGACACGGCTTCCTAAGGATAAAGGATATATGCCTATAGGGGTCTCCCAATATATACTCGACGGTACGTGGGAGCACAAGTCCGTATTAGTGCCACCGACTCTCAGGAGGAATCACCCACCTTCTTCGAGATCGACAGTCACTATGTTTAACGACGCCGGAACACGTCTCTAGCTTAGACCTCTATGTGTTTGCGTTATGTTTCAAAGCGTTGTTAAGTAAATTGGATTTATTTTAATGTTGATCTTGCTTAGCAGTTTGCCTTTAAGGATCACCACGAGATGTATGTAACAAATTCCTGAATGCAGTCTAAGATGAGAAGCAAACTTTTCAATCTTTCAACTTTGAAAATCTTAACTACTGAGGAGAAGAAAGGCAAATCTTTTCACACAGATCATAGAGCACACACTAATGCAAAATTTCCTAAATCAGCATGCAAACAGTCAAATGCAAAATGCACAATGCATGTATTTTCTTTTCCCTTTCTTAATGTTGATGTATTACAAAAAGAAAGTTGTTATTTAACTTTGATTTCGATTTAAAGCGAAAACAAACAAGCTTGTCCAAAATCAAAAGACACCTTAAGATTTACTTGTTTAATCACTGGAAATACATGAAATCAAACCATAATGACGAAAGTAAAAAGACTAATCAGCTATGGACAGCAAACAAGCTAACTCTTTAGACCAGCAAAATGCCTAACACAGGTTCAGATCTAAGAGGCCAAAGCAAGACTAGTTCACTTTCGTTATGGGAAATTGTAAATGATGTAAGAAATACAAAAGAACAAGTACAATTTCGTTATATAACAGAGGCGGAATGATGGCAAGTAAGGTTGGTTTCAGAACAGGTACAAGACTGGTAACTGGCTGCAAAATCTATAGTGAAAACAGGCAAGAAAAAGGGAGGAAACCCCAAATGCACAAGGCAAAATTGGGCCAACGCAGGTGCTGCACAGCCAGTCTGGCTCTCAGCGCAGGTAGCCCCTTCGGGACCTGCGTTGCAAAGCAGGTAGCCTGTGTACTACCTGCTTTGGAAAACAAAAGTTGCGTTTTCTCAGTTTCCGGGTCACAATTTTCTCAAAAATTCACAGTTTTTGCTCAAATCAGAAGCTATCAGTCAAGTACACACTAAGGGATGACAAGGAAGATGAAAAGCTATCACTAAGAGCTTACAAGGATCCTTGTAGATCAGCTCTTCAAATCATGAACATGCTCAGAAATGAGCTAGAGTAGCTGCCCTCTACTTCACTTTTGATATAGTCAAAAGCTTTTCGATTTGGTACTCTTTTGTTCAGGAAATGAATAGCAAAATACTACAAACAATCAAACAGATACGATCCCCAGCGGAGTCGCCAGTTTGTTGTAGGGAAAAGTATCCGACTCGGATAACCCTATCCCACTCTAAGGGTGATAGTACCTCAGCAACAACTGTAAACAAAACTACTTAAGGTTTACTTCTTTATGAAAGCAAGAGAGAATGAAGAAATGTACTAACCGTTGCCTTGCGCTTAATATTTGCTCCAATCTCTTCTCTTTGCTGCTTGCTCCTAGCTCTTTGCTCTTTGCTGGCCCAGCTACAATGAGATCCTGCAAAATAACAAAGAAGGAAACTACAAGAAGAATGCATTCATAACTGATTCAAGGATTAGCATAAATCAAATATACAATCATTACAATACATCATTGAAACAAATGCATATAGAAGAACCTCAATAGCTTTTATTAATGGAAGAAGTAAAGTTCTGAGAAGGTTACAACCATTGAAGGCCCCAATCCAGCAACACCTCCCAGCAGAAAGAATTTCTCCTCTTCACCTCCTTCAAGCAATCACCCAATAGTTCTATAGTGAAACCAACAGCATATCATTACTTTGCACAAAATTCCAGCCTCCTGAGCTCATAGGAGAGAGCTCAATATATAGATGAATTGAGAAAGGATGAGTCAGCTTGCAACTGATGTGTAGCTGCCTTGTGTCCTCTCTCTCTTCAGTTGATCTTCAGTTCTTGAGTCCACTTGGAGAACCTTGCTTCCACTTGGAGAAACAGAGCCTCTGACTCATCACAAGGCAAAATCCCTGATCCAAGTGTCATTTTTGGAAGATTCCAGAGTAATGACTCAGTGTGCCACTTGTCCCATCTCGCTCAGCGCAGGTGGCCTTTGTTCTACCTGCTTTGCAACGCAGGTACACCATGGAGGAGTTGAGTTTCAGCGCAGAAGCCTAGTGGAGCACCTGCTTTGATTTCAGGATTACTTGTTTTTGAGTGTTTTCAGGTGGAGAACTGATCTGAGAGCTGTTGGTTTGCTGACCTTGTTCCTCTAGGGGTAGGAACATCATGTTTAGGGACTTTGGATCCCTTGGATTATTGACAATTCATGCCTGATGCTGCAAGGCACAAAATTGTCTATAACACTTCTCCTCTTGGGGAGATGTTGGTGCGTCCCATATGGCCACATTGTCGCTTCCAGGACTGACAATTGGCCTGCCGGTCTGGCTCTTTTCAACCAATGTCGTTCAAACCACCACTATTCCTGAACAGTCGAGTCAACAGTTAGACCAGACCAGGGTTGCCAACCAGCCTTCTACTTCATCTAACTCTTCCTCTCCTCCTTCCTCTTCGCTTGACGGAACTGGTAAAACAAAAAACCAAGTTCCTAAGGAGAAGAAAGAAAAGAAGAAGAAAGAGAAGAAGAAGAAGGAGCCAAAGGCGACTGGGGGCAAACAAGTGTCGTCTGACAAAAATCCACACACAGCACTAACCAGGCCTAAATCACCATGTGTCATATGCAAGGGAGACCACTTCCACAGAGACTGTCCCTGCATCCCTCGGATACTAAGGGACTGGTCTCCCCGTTTGCACAATTCGGTAGCATCAACCTCTGATAGCCATGTTGACTGCTCACCGTCGACTAGTGAAAGTGAAGTCCCAGGACAGAGAGGGAAAGCTAAATTTCCCTGTAAACTGTGTGAAGGCGACCATGCCATCCACCGTTGTCCCTTCTTAGATGAGGCTAAAAGAGTTTTGGAAGATCGCCCGATTTTACGAGCGCAACTTCCTCCTGGATATCAAAAACTCTTGCCAAGTCCTTCACTAGTTGAGAACCCAGCTGGCCCACCCAGGTGGTGAGCCGAAGCACCTATCATTGAAGATGAACCTTCTGGATCCATGCCTGACGAAAGTCAAAAGGTTGAGACGGCAGTTGACCCGGTTTTGCCTTCAGAGGCTCTATCTTCGAATGATACCATCACAGAGGAGAATAAAGACGACACCGTCCAAATTCTCTTCATCAACACTGACTCTGATGAACAAGGGGGCAATGCCCCCATTCCTTTATCGCAGGAAGGAAGTTCGTCAGAGCGATATCCGGCCGTCTATTCGGTCCCACCACCAAGCAACCTGGTTGTGTCCTTTGACTGGAACCAACTAGGCAGACCCCAGTTGCCAGCAAGCATACCATTCAGAATTATCGTTCAAATATACAGAATGGTAATGGCTGGCACTATCATTGATGAGGGGGCATCTGTGAGTATCCTTTCCTCTATTGCTTGGAAAGCGCTTGGTTCGCCAGCGCTTTTGCCTGAAATGAGAAATCTATCAGGCTTTGATAAAGGAACCAGTCGACCTTTAGGGATCCTCCCCAATGTGCCTATAACATTGAAAGGGAAGACCGTTCAAATGAACGTGATGGTCGTTCAAGGACCCTTGGATTATAACCTACTCCTTGGACGAGACTATATATATTGCATGAGAGCTATTGTCTCCTCACTCTTTAGAGTAATGTGTTTTCCGCATGAAGGAAGAATGTTCAAGCTCATGGACCAACTTTCATTTCCCGGATCACGCATCGCAAATAGTCATGTACCATCCCTAAATGGTCTATTCACGCAAGAAGTGTCTCAACCCATGGTCCATCCTCCTGATGAGCACGAGTAATCCGGGAGGATATGACTGGAACCTAGGGGGCATGCGTCCTGGTCTGCTTCGGCAGGAAAACCTTGGGTATAGGGTAGGTTTCCACGAGAGAATATGACTAGTCCGTACCCCGTTCGTGGTTGGAAGAGGGGTTGTTCTGGAATAAGATTCTTTTGTCAAAGTTATGTGTTTGGCACTCGTTGTCACTCACCTTTGTCTATTTCGGTAGACATTGCCAAGGAAGTGTTTTGTTTGAAAGATTAACGAAACAATCTTTGGGTAACCTGAAAGAGGTAAGCCTCTCTGGTTAAAACAATTGTTTTGACGGAAAAGAAGTAGAGGTAACTTTGAAATCATACTTTATACCTGGGGGCATGCAAACCTTTTGGAGTGCAAGAAAAGAGCGGTTATTTATCTGTTTTTTGGGTTAGCCGTTTCCTAACTTGCATAACAAAAGGATGCGGGGCATAGCTTTGTGAGATGAAGCTCCATAAAAAATAGAATCTCAATGAGACACTCTTATCATATGACTGGGTATTCGAGCAGTTTTAGCACACAGTTCATGCTCGTTAAAAAATAAACGCAAGATCTGAGCAGTTTTAGCACATAGTTCATGCTCGTTAAAAAATAAACATAAGACCGAGAAAATGTTTCCACCCGCGTTTAAGCTCGTTAAAAAATGAACTATCCCGGTAAATAACCACTGTGAATGTAATATCATCAGCCATTAAAGCCTTGGTCGTGTTTGCACCGTCACCTCCACTTTTCATTTGGCCGATCGTTCACCTCCATATGATTGTTTACCCATTTTGAGGAACAGCTGCGAAGAGTGATTACACCTAGCCATCCTTGTGACACTGGCGTGATTGGAAAATTCCAACCTGTACCTGGAATCAGCTGCTAACCCTGTTTATCACTCGTTCCTCAAAAGATGAGTCTTCTTTAAGCTCTTTTCATCTAACTCGTAAAATATGAAAAGATTGCCGAGTTTTGGCCTTCCAACTCGATAAAGTGACCGGAAGAGCTATCCCTCCTCTAGATTTTAATCTTTTTGGACCTGAGGGATTATTGCACAAAAAGATCGAGCGCTTGTTTTGTTCGGCTCGTTAAAACTATCGAAAACTCATCCCTTCTGTATTGTTTTATACTTTTTCGAACTTAAGGGATTAGATGACAAAAAAGGACTTTTGGAGTTAACTTTATGTACCTTTTCAGACTCTCTAAAAATGAAAAGGACCGAGTTATCCTTGTCGTTAGACTCGTTAAAATCATTAAATAGCGACAAACTTGTCTTTAGACGAGAACGAGCTTCACTATCGCTAGGCTTGTTAAAACATAGCGATGGGCTTGCCCGAAGGGCAGGTTATAGAACAAGCATATGTTATCCTCCTCAAGCTTGACAAAAATAAAGAGGTACTGGTGAGCAATGACTGGGGAAAAATTGGGAGAAACTAAAGAAAACTTTGATGGTAGCAAGTCGCTCTTGAACATGACACTTTTCCTCCGTACCACAATCGGGTTGGGTTGTTTCATTCACCGGTCACATCCATGGTCTCGCCATACCATCCATATTTGGGGTAATGCTACCGATCCATCGTATCAGTGTCGCCATATGTTCAAGAGAAGTCGTTCAGAAGAGTCAACCGTGTCCCATCCACTGCCATACATTATCCTTCATCCTTTCATGACCGCCACCCTGAATCATATGTCACAGATCGTTTTCACCTCCATTAAAACCATTAGCTCCATTCCATGTCACTGATGTGGGATTCGTTAAGGCCCTCCTTTGACGGATCGCTTCTTGTCGACATCAGCTCATTATCCAAGAAGTTGATCTAGGAAAGTACTTTGAAGCTTGCATGCCTCAATGGCAAGTTTCTCACTTCCGGCGACAGGTATACATCAATGACCTTCGACCGAAAGATTTTGCGTGGTGTTCGACGCCAAGTCCTTTATTCACACCACATGAATTGTACTGCAGTACCTTGAGGGTCATTATCATTATCGGTGATTCCTCTCGCGCATTGTTAACGGTTTACATCATTGACCGATAATCAAGCGATGTCTTTCCATGTTCGACTTCAGAACATTTCTCACATGGATCGACTTGTACTTAGAGTGAAGATCGAACGAGTTTGAAGACCCCGGATCTAGTTTCATCCATCCGGGTTGCGATATATATTCAGGAAAGATAAAGACATTGACATGTACATCATTGCAGCAGATAATCATCCCACTCAAAGGATGATAATTTCATCGAAATTATCAGTCTACCACCAGATGATTGTCTGTTCTATGTACATAAAAATGAATTTATAAAGTTGAGCATGGGAATGCCCGCCTCAGCTAGATCATTGTCACACGGAATCTGTCAAGGGTGCGGACACGACTGACCTTCCTAGAAGTCTAAGACATTCTAATGACAAACAAGACAAAATGGAGTGATCTTTCTCTAAATACACCTTTTACAACATGAAAACTACAAGTGTTTAGGCTTACCTTATTCCAAAACGCTGTTGTTGAAGTCCGTTCTTGACGATCCGGATGAGCTCCTCCTTCAAGTCAATTCCTGCAACCACAAACAATCAAACAATTACCAAGCACTTGCATTTCATATAATAAAACATATATTCAACATGCAGACCAAGGAACACATGAAATAACTCATTAACACAAGCTATTGAGAAAAATAAACCAGTTTGTATTAATAACGAAACAAAGAAACTCTTACAACCTGGCCTTGGTGTTGTGCAAGTTCCTCCCAGGGTCCATCAAGGGTTTTCCTCTACTTTGACAAAGCTCACCCTCTCCCAAGTAGAATCAAGTGAAGACAATCTCTCCTCACAAAGGCTCTAATGGAAGACCTAAATCCTGCAGCATTTACCCAAAGAAAATGTATAGCTCCAACCTCTTCTCCTTCTGGCTCAATGCCTTTATTTATAGTGCTGTAAAGAGGTTATTCAGGTCCACTATCAATGGGATCATCCCCCTCTTTGGGTGGGATAGCTCCCTTATTGATGGGATAAGTTCCCCCTTAATAGAGATACATGAACCAACTGGAGGCGCATCCATTTCATCAAACCGACCTCTAGAATGTTCTAGAAGTAACCACAAGTAACTTTTTCAAGATAAAACTCGCGCATTTTGCCTTTTACAGAGGGACGCACCTGTCCCTTAACATACAGAGCGTCCATGGACGCAGATTTTGTGAACATGGTCAGCGTCCCCGCAGGTAAGGCTAGAGAGAACCTGCGACCCCAGAGATAAACATAGTTTTTACAAGACTTTCTCTCTTCTTTGAGTTTGAGATGGATAACAGAGGCATGAGACTTGCCTAAGAGGGTAGCATGACTGTTGATTTGAGCCATACTAACTGTAAGTAGTCAAGGTGACATTTTTTAGTGTAACAGATTGCCCCCTAAAGTGCGAAGCCTGGAATAGAATAGGGTTTTATAATTCTAGGAAGGGTGAAGCGCTTTATCATTTCAAGGATTGCCTTGTGGATGGCCTGGTTGGAACCTGCAATTTTCAACACAAAATACATGGATAAGATTATATCATCACTGAGGTAGGCATTCCCATACTCAGATTCAAAACTTTAACTAATGGACTAACTATTCTGATACAGGAATGATCTTGCAGTACATCATTTTTATAGACTTTTGTAGACACAGTATGGACGCAGCCATCTGTTTATGATTAGTCTACATAGATAATGAATACAAAACTCCTCGCAGCCTGGATGGTAGAAACTAGATCCAGGGTCTTCACTTCTACTTCCCGAATTGGTACGATTCTAAGCATGTGATTAAATGATTCGATGTCGAACATGTTAGAAACCACTTGATTACCAGTCAATGATGTAAACTGTTAACAAGCGTGAGAGAAACCACCAGTAATGTCAATGGTTCTCAAAGTACCAAGCACAACCCGTGAAATGTGAATAGATGTTTTGATGTCGAACACTTCACGGAATCCTCTGATCGAAAGTCAATGATGTAAACTGACGTCAAAGGCGAGAAACCTGCCATTGATGCATGCAGACTTCAAGGTACTGTCGATTCCTAAGTCATCTTTCTAGATAATGTGTCGATGTCGATAGAAAGCGACCCGTTGCAGGCAAGCCCGCAACACGAAATCATTGTTCAAGTTGAAGAAATGTTGCTGTAAGGACTGACTCAGGGATGGTCAAATGGATGACAAGTATTTTGCAGATGAAAGTTTTTGCTTGCAGACCTCTTGAACACATAACGACACAACAGATGGCTTGGTGACGAATAACTCAAAGTTAACCCCTGGAACCCGGTTAAAGACTTTCAAAGTGATTTGGTCAACTGTGAGGTAAAAGATTTCCCAACCCAGGTGAATGAAAAGTGTCGTGTTCAAGAGTGGTAATAAAGTTTCTTCTGAGACAAAAGGTGACAAACAGGTTCATTCTTCTCTCTTTTCCCCCACCATTTCTGGCAAGTACCTCTTTATTTTTAACAAGCTTGAGGAGGATAACATATGCTTGATTATAAGCTCATCCTTCGGACGAGTCCAACCTAGTTTAAATTCGAACCCTAGGAAGGAGTGGTTCGTTCCTGTTTGTAATTGAACAGGTCCTCTACTGTAAAAGTTTAACGAGCCCAGTATAGGAGAAACTCGGCGTTTTTCAATTTTAGAGAGTCTGAAAAAACTAAAGGAGACTCCACGTTGAACTTTTTCGTATATTTGTGTCCCTCAAGCCCGAAAAAGTATAAAATAATACCTGGGGGAACCGCTTGATCTTGCGACCAAGGAGTACTTTCATAATAGTGTCGTTGACCTGAAAAGTAAAAAGCGATCAAGGACACGTCGTTTTATTTCCTTATCGAGTTCGAAACGACAAAAACCCGGCAATCTTTTCCTGATTTTGCGGTCAGAAAAGAGCTAAAAGGGGACCGTCTTTTAATTCCGTTTTAACGAGTGAAAAAGAAACACTCGGCGATCTTTTCATGTTTTAGGAGTCAGAAAAGGGCTTAAAAGATGACTCTGATATTTTTGTTTGTGAAAAATTACAATTTCCCTCGAAATCCCTTTGTCCTGCACAAAAGCAACACATTACTCATACCTGTTTAAAATAGGCAAAAATACATTCAAAAACATCTTTTCATGGTAAAAAATGAACTAATTCATCCAAAAAACCTATAAAAAGACCTTTTACCATGTCATTTTTACCGTTTCACTGTTGAGGTTGAAAAAGGAGCTTTTGACAAGAAACTTCCCGTGGTCGCTGCGGAAAATCTGACCGTCGGAATCGAACGCCGTCTCATCCAGGTATTTTACACATCCTACTCTGCATTTCTATCCGTTTAGAATTAATTTTTAGGTTTTAGTTTCATTTTTTGGGGGGGTTTTGGTTTTGGAATGCGCCTCTCGGCGGACGCAGGTGCCCTTCGGGTGACCTGCGTCCCCCGACTTTTTCTCATACGGGAAAACGGTCGGAAGACGCAGCCCGCCTTCAGGCCAGCTGCGTCCGGGCGCCCTGTGCTACAAAGCCGGGGTGCGTCCTCCGAGAAACGCGCATTTCAAAACCCCAACTCTCTCAAAAAACCACCAAAAATTCCCAAATTAATTTCTAATTGCTATTTTTGATATGCAGGGCATTAATCATGTTAGACTGGAGAGAAAGAGAGCATGTAGAGGAAGATGAAGCTGCAATAAATCATCAACCTTCCCTGGATGCCCTAAGAGCATGCGGATTATACAAATATTGGACCATACCGGGCATGAGGGGCCAGGTAAGATTCTTGGAATGGCTGGTTGAGCGATGGAACGTACAAGAACAATGCTTTTACATAGGAGGGCACCAGCTCGAGATAGAGCCCTCGGATGTATACTTTCTCACTGGCTTGCCAAACAGAGGTGAGCAACTCAGTCTTGCGGGGACTAGGCCGGGTGGCCAATCCCTTGATAGTCTCCGCGAGGATTGGTGCACACGTGGGGCTCACCATTCAAAAGGCATAGAGATAAAACACATCACTCTACCGGAACTCAAAGTCATAGCGTTCACGGTTACCAGAATTTGCGGCGCGGCCGCTTTACACATTGCTTCCGGATCCCAAATGCGGATGGCAATTGACTGTTACCAAGGCACCATTTTCAACTGGTGTGAAGCTGTGTCGGCTCATATGAAGAGCCAACTGACCAAGGCAAAGAACGGACGACTAAAGACTTTTGGATATGGGCCTATAGTCGTGAGCTTTGCCTTGGAGAGAATTCCAATGCTGATCCCTCAGCAACTCACTGTTGATATCTTGGGTCCCCAGCAGCCAAAGCTGATACGATGGGTTGCGGTGATGGCCCGGCATCCTGACGAGGGTGCGACAGTAGTTCGATTCTCAGATAGTTATTTTGACTGGTTAGAGGGCCAGCTTTTTGTGATACAGGACTTTCCGTATGCCGGAATGGATTTCAGAGGTGATCCGGACATGGTTCTTCCACAGGGAGAACAATGGGACGACAGAGGTACTTTTTATTTTCACAAGTTTTCTAGTTATGTATTTTTTGTATTTTTTATATATATCGTCTCAAAACTAATAGTAAATCTTTCAAAATGCAGATGTTGGTCCACAGCGTCCAGCCAACCTCCGGCCTTATGATAGACTACATCCAGCTGCACCGGTACCGGCCCCACAGGATGCGACAGCAGAAGTACTAGCTGAGTTGGAGCATGATCTAGAGCGTCTCACGGCAGATATACCTGAGACTACTATGGACGACATTCCTATCAGGCTTCAGCGCTTCGTAGTCGCGGTCCCTGGACCGTTTAGGAGATTTTTGCGTAAGGTAGCCCGCGCAGTGGTGTCGTACAGAGAGCACCACCAGTGATTGACTAGTCACTTTTGTAGTCACATGTGACATTTTTGACTTTTTGTACTATCATTTTGCCGATCATAAGGTGTTTTAAACCTATGATCGAAGACGATGTATATATTTTTTGACACACTTCTATCTATATATATCACTATTACCGGCTTATCTTGTTTAACATATGTGATGAAATGTTTTTAAATTTACTTGCATGATTATCGTAAATGTCTGTCCAACATTCGAGAAGCAATTGCATCTGCTAATGTATTCAAAGACCTTGGAATATGTTGATATTCAATGTAATCAAATTCACGTTCCAAGAGACGCACTCTCAAAAACAACCTTAATAACACAGGATTTCTAATGGCATAAACTCTATTAAGCTGTAATACAACAAGTTCAGAATCTAACCTCACTATCAAACGTCGAATTCCAAATGAAATAGATTCGGATAATAATTCAACCACTGCACTGTATTCTGCAATGTTATTCGTTGTTTGACCGAGGCTTACCCCATGCATAGAAACTAACTCGTCAGAGGGCGAATAGATAACCCAAGCTGCGGAAGAGATATTCCGTGTATTACGACAAGCACCATCAGCAAATCCAATGTATGTTTGGAGAGGCGTCGACATCTACAATATCAAGAGTAAAACCAAGATAAGCCAGAATAATGACGAAAAACCACACTCGCTAAGCTAAGCACACTGACTAAACTAACACACTTGCTAGCTAGAAAGGAAATCTAACCTATCTAAAAATTTCTCCATACCCATCATTTTAAGCATAATACCTCTTTAGGTAAAGTCCATTTCTGGGTTTACCCAAAGAGTCCCCATCAAAATCAACTAACTCATAAGCCCCTTTTGCTAGCTTTCGCTTTACAATGTAGGGCCCATGCCACATGGGAACGAATTTTCCGGCACCTAGCTTATCGTTAGCTTGATCATATAATAGTACTAGGTCTCCTTCCGAAAAACTTCGAGGGGTTACATTTTTATCGTACTGAGCTTTCATTCGTTTCGCGTGAGTCTCGATAGCTAAAGTAGCGTCACGTCGAGTCTCATCTAATTTAGCCAAGTATAATAACCGTTTCTCCTCTTCGGAAGTAGCTGGAAGTAATTCGACAGCCATTTGAAGTGATGGGATTTCGCATTCAATAGGTAACACAGCTTCTAAGCCATAAACTAGCTGGAAAGGGGTGAAACCTGTTGAATTTTTCACTGAAGTTCGATATGCCCATAGCGCCGAAAATAACATGTTATGCCAATTCGTTCGATGGATACCAATGATCCGTCGAATCATGATGACTAGAACTTTGTTGATTGACTCAACCAAACCGTTGGCTTGCGGATAATAAGGAGTAGAGCTATCGTGGCGCAAACCAAGCTGGCTTGTAAGCTCAGTCATCATGACGTTTCGAAAATGGCTCCCATGGTCAGTAATGATTGCTTGTGGGACACCAAACCTAGTTATGATATGATTGAATACGAAAACTGCAGCTGTCTTGCCGCTTGCGTCGAATGTAGGCATCGCCTCGGCCCATTTTGTAAAATAATCAACCGCGAGGATGATATACGCATGCCCCCCGGCCGAGTGAGGGTTACAAGTAATAAAGTCAATGCCCCATTTGGCGAATGGACCAGCGGCAATTATAGGGTGGAGAGGAGCAGGTGGAGCGCGCATCTTTCGATCAAACACTTGACAGTTGTGGCATGTTCTGACAGCAAGGATACAATCTTTAAACATAGACGGCCAGAAATAGCCAGCGCGCAACACCTTCTGAGCTGTGGCATACCCAGACATATGACCGCCACATGCTCCAGAGTGACAATCATTCAAAACTCTCTCAGCCTCTTCGTGAGTTAAACAACGTCGAAAAACTAAGTCTGCCCCCCGGCGATAAAGTGTATCTCCAATAATTCTGTATTGCTGGGATCGAAACCGAATTTTTCGACGGTCTTCCTTGGAAGCTTCAGGCCGAAAGGTTTGGGTTTGGAGATAGATGATTATATCCCCATACCACGGATCTAAAGTGCTAATAAGAAACAAAGATTCGTCCGCAATGGACTCCTCTGCCACAGTCTCTGTGTCAGCACTCGGGAAATCACACATCAATTCCGCAAAAACTAAAGATTTCTTAGACTTGGACTTCTCGAACTCCAAGTCGAACTCTTGCAGGATAACAATCCATTTAGAGTACTTGCCCCCTAGCAGTTGTTTTGTCAAAATATAAATCATAGGGTTGCAATCCGAAATAACTGTAGTCTTGCGGAGAAGAATGTAGTGACGAAAACGCTGGACAGCTTGAACGGCTGCCAGGGCCAATTTCTCCACATGCGAATATTTTAACTCAGTGGGATTTAAGGTTCTACTAAGATAATATATCACATGCTCTGCTTTGAATTCATCTTCTTGAACTAACACCATTCCAATGGTGGAATGCGAAGCTGCGAGGTATAAGAAGTAGTCCTGGTTGTAGTTGGGAGGATGCAATAACGGTGCATGGGTCAACGCGTGTTTCAGTGCATCAAAAGATTGTTGGGCAATCTCGTCCCAAAAGAATTGTGCGTTCTGTTTCAACAACCGTGTAAAACCTTTAGTGACCTCGGCGTAGTTTGGGATGAATCGGCGTAAAAAGTTCGCTTTCCCTTGCAAACTTTGGAGTTGGCGCAAACTCGAAGGAGGAGGCAATTTGATGATAGCCTCGACTTTCGAGGGATCGACGCGAATGCCGGCTTTTGAAACAACAAATCCCAGCAATCGACCTGTTTCTATACAGAAAACACACTTGTGGGGATTCAACCGAATTCGATAATGCCTACACCTCATAAAGATTGCTCGTAGGTGGACAAGGTGATCAGCTCGTTGTAAAGAATGAGCAGGCAAATCATCGAGATAGGGTTGCACAATGTGCTTGATGTCATGAAATGCATAAGACATTGCCCGTTGAAAAGTAGCGCCGGCATTCTTAAGCCCAAAAGGTAATTTGCAATAAGCAAATGTCCCCCATGGACAAATGAATGCCGTTTTTGGTTGATCGGCAGGTAGAATATTGATTTGATTATAGCCTGAGAAACCATCCATGAAGGAAAACATCTCACTTCCGGCACAATCATCAATGATTTGATCGATATAAGGCGTAGGATAGTTGTCTTTTGGACAAGCTCGATTGATATCCCTATAGTCGATACAGATTCTTATTGTTCCTTGTTTTTTATTGACGGGAACAATATTCGATACCCAATCCGTTAACGGGATCGGATAAATGAAACCTGCTTTCAACAGCTTTTCGACTTCTGCTTTAATCGCAGCCGCTTTTCGAGGGTGAATCTGACGCAACCGTTGCCGAATGGGTTTAGCATCCGGGTAGGTTTTGATTTCATGAACAACAATGGCAGGATCAATTCCCGGCATTTCCTCGTAAGACCAGGCAAACACGTCGCGGAATTCTTGGAATAGGGCCTTGTAAGTTTGGATTTCTTCTTCAGTACATGCGGCACCTATATGAATGTTCTCCTCGATTCCGGGCTTCACTGAAATATCAATGGGAATAGTACGAGAAATATTCCCTAAATTCAGCTCTGAATCAGAATGTTTCGTTGGATCCTGAGCGTCTTTGACATATTCAGCGGTAAAGATAGATGAAAAATCATTTTCAAATGCATCATCCTTAGGTAAAAACGAAGATCTGTGATGGAGATCTTCCCATGGTAGATCATCTACACTTAGGATTTCGCGAAGTTGTTCGTCAGATGACACTTCTTCGGGAAACGTTATCCGTTCTAAGGGTGAGGTGAAAAGTGACTCTTCACTGACCACATTCATTTGGTCGGTTTCGGTTGAATGAAAGTCGGTAAAAGACATAAGAGCTTCATAAGCAATCTCATACGGACTCAACGGCATAACATCACCGAGTGAGTCTAGCTCAGAGTCAGAGGGAACATACCAAGGATCATCATAAATAATGTTTTCTGACGTGATCATATGAATTGTTGCAAACGAAGGGTCTGCATTGAGTGGAGGGAGAGGAAAAGTTCCCAGTAAACCGGAATCCTTAACTAAACCTACACCAATGTCCCTATAAGGGATTGTCGTTTTACCAACATGCTGGATAGTTTCTGAAGAGGTTGGGTCGGATGAAAAGTATGTCAGCTGATCAATAGTCACGATCTTACCGTTATGTGGAAACTTAATGACTCTGAAGACCGATGAAACGACCGCTGTCATAGCATATGACCAACTTCGACCCAAAAGAAGGTTGTAGTCTAGAGGGGCATCAACCACTTCCACATCCAGACTAACGGTTTTACCTTCGACCCCTATAGGCAATTCTTGTAGAATACCAAACGGACGGAACCCACGGCCATCAAAGGCCTTAAGGATGGTGGGGGATTGGTTCAACGAAGGAGAACCAAGCGATCTCCAACATTGAATCGACATAATACACGTAGAAGCTCCCTCATCAATCACAGTCCGATGAATAGGCCTGTTTTTGACTATCACTGGAATTTGGAAAGCCATTTGATGGGGGAGACGCGGTGTACTACTTTCTAGATCAAAGATCATTAGGTTCGGGTCCTGAACATCGACAGCTCCAATAGCCGACAAAAGCAATTTTCGTTGCGCTGGACATGATTGCAGCACTTCGAGTGCCGACATTGCTGAAGGTGAAACAGCTAAGTCTTCAACAATGTTGTAATTCTGGGCTGCTCTCGCATGTGGATTGAAAGCAGACCTTCGAAGTACACCCTTGGCGGGCGGCTTAATCACTAAGTCTGGGTTAGGTTTTTCGATCTGTAGTGGATCGGAACCAGGAGCTGAGGTTGATGGGTTAGAGTGAGAAGATTCTGCTTCCTTACCATCAACAGGAGCCTTACTACCATAATCTTGCGATCGAGTCGCAATCCTGACATGAGACATCATCAAAATGGGTTCTTCACTGGCATTCAAAGAAGAACCTATCATCTTATGGAAATGGATTTGTTAACACAGCAGGAGTGGGAGAACCTTTGACTATTTTGACTACCTCGGCCCGATGAGGGCAGTCTCTCGTAAAATGATCTTCTTCACAAATAAGACAAGGATATCGAGGTTTGCGTTTTTCGTCATTGGTTTCCGACTTTTCCGTTTTCTCCTTTGGAGCCTTGTCTGCTTTAGCCTTCTTCTTTCCTTTCTTCTTTCCACCGTTTTTGGATTTGGCCGTAGATGACTCTACAGCGTGAATGTCGGCGGTAAGTTCAGGAGGAGAAGACTCTCCTGTCGGAGAATCAGGCAAAGTGATAATTGGAGTATTGGAGGTCTTGGAAGACTTCTTCTTACTCTTCGTAGTCACGATACCAATCATACCATCAGCGGCATGAGATCCCGAAGGAGCAGCAGCGATTTGGTTTGACTTTGGAAGATCCGGAATTTTCTCGTGTAACGTACCCGACTGAGTGTAAACTAAGTCAAGGTATTGTGCCTGAGCAATGACTTGCTCCTCAGTAACTACTCCGGCCTTAGCTACATCTTCAGTAATTCTTGGTAATAATGATTTGACAAACCATTCAGCTAAGATTTGGTCCGGGATAAAAACTTTCACTAATCTTCTTCGACGTCTCCACTCATGGATGTGATCAGAAATGTACGTGGATGTCGATTGTTTTAGCGAAGTTAATAATTCTGTACCATTATCGTATCTGACTGGTAACTGAAAATGAGTTAAGAACGAGGTAGCTAACTGGCTAAAGTTGTAAAAAGAGGCCCGTGGTAACTCAATGTACCACTTGGCTGCGAGACCAATGAGTGTACGCTGGAAAAGACGTAAGCGGATGGAATCATCTGAGATGGAATTTGATGCACACCAGAGGTGGTAAGTCATCACGTGATTAGACGGATCCTCTCCAGACTTACCTTCGAACTTGGGTATATCGCTGGGCAACTTATTTGGCATTGGCGGCCAGAACTGAAGATATTGAATTGGATCGTTCGTTAGGCGCGTCAAGTCGGGTAAATCTAAAGTCGCAATAAACGGTAACTGCCGGTTAGGATCTCTAAAACTCTGAGTCACAATACCAGCCCCAGGAGGAGGATATCCAGGATAACTAGGAACAGGAGTCGCATTGGGGATATTATATCCTCCTGGAAAACCAGGATTAACCGGACCGTACTGGGGTTGCTGAGGTGGTTGATAAGTGTACCCAGGATACGGTTGATACTGGTAAACCGGTTGTTGGGCAGCTTGCCCAGGTTGATACTGTCCCTGGTACGGAGGTTGAACAAATTGAGGTTGAGTAGTAACAACCGTACTTGTACCAGGTTGGCCTGCAGGCATCTGGACTGTGGTTTGAACCGTGGGTCCAGACAACGGTACAGATGTCTGAGGAGTGGTTACAGGGACAGTAGAAACCGGAGCTGCCGATACTCCAGAAGTAAGCATGGTAGATGAAGCGGTAGTTGCTGCAGCCGTGTGAGGTGGAGTACCAGGTGCAATTGGCGGCTGAGTAACTACGGAAGTTACAGGGGTCTGAACACTTGACTGGACAGGTTGCGGTTGCTGGGGTGGACCAGGAACTGCAGGTTGTCCTGCTTGAGGTACCGACTGTATACTTGGTTGCGACATCTGTTGACCCTGTGACGGATCCCATGTTAACATTCCAGGGTATTGACTCGTAACAGGTTGAGGATACTGAGATCCATAGCCGTATTGAGGATAGGGTTGATAACTGTAAGGTGCAGTCCCATATGATTGCCCTTGAGGTGGTTGATAACCTTGACCAGGGTATTGACCCGTAGGTTGATAACCTTGAGGTAAATACGAATACTGGGGTTGACCTTGACCTTGAGGTTGGTATCCTTGAGGTTGATACCCTTGGGGTTGATACCCTTGGGGTTGCCATCCTTGAGGTTGCCATCCTTGAGGTTGATATTGATACTGAGGTTGACTTTGGGGTACATATTGAGGCTGGGGTTGATACCCTTGGGGTTGATACCCTTGAGGTTGCCCCCCAGTCACGAATGAAGTACCTTGAGGTTGCCCCCCAGGCATTAACGAAGGTTGCCCCCCAGGCGGTAATTGGCCACCTTGAGGTTGGTTAATGGGAGTTGAACCTGACATCATATAAACGTCACCTATACTCAATGGTACATTACCACTGTTTCCAACTAATAACCCATGATCAATGGGTTGAGGAGATGCTCCCGCAAAGGTACCAGAAAGTGATTGATACCCAGTAGGAACAGAAGGACCGCCATGTAAAAATGATTCAGGACTTTGTGAAAACACAGATGACTGACCAGACATATTTACAGGAGAATGAATTCCTCTAGGTGGAACCGGAGTACGAGGTGTAGAAAAACCTACTGAGTTGTCTAAAAAATTGGTTAATGCAAGGTACCAAGATTCACTTCTAGGAGGACTGTAAAAGATGGATTCACGCTCCCTTAGATCAAGGGTAATTAGATCTTCAGAATCAGAAACGCCTATTTCTTCCTCTGGAACAAGTTCTTCTATAGCAATTAATCCAACAGGAAGATTTTCGGTGATAATTCTTTCTATTCTTGGTGAATCAGGAACACTAGGAGTTGGAGTAACAGGTTCTGAAATTTCAGGTTCTTCGCCTGTTTCACTGGCAGATGAAAAACTACCAGCAAGCTCGGAAACTGTAACAGCTTCGGGATTGTAACCTGTTTCTAAACTTTGGTAATCTGGATGGACTACCAAGGAAAACTCTCCTTCTTCAGGTGATCCTACTCTACTGCCACTAGGAGGAGTTACAAGGACCTTTAACCCTTCTAAATGACCCGGAACGTCTTCAGGAGATTCACCCCGCGATTTACGGAGTTTTCTTAACAAATCTATTCCGGTAACAATCTCAGGAGACTTGCCCCGAAGTCTACGGGACTGTCTCGGTAATTCCGCCACAATTAAAGATTTTAACTACAACACACGAAAACAAAGTAAAAAATTTCAAATCAAACCACCTAAAGTCTTCTAAAGAAGCAAACAAATTTGAAGCACACGCCTAAATAATCTAGAGCGTCAAACCACACACAAACAGTAGTCTTCCGGACCAAAAGCGCTAGTTGGTGATTAGGCCCAACCTCGCAGGATTCAGTACAGAAATGGTGGGTGGAACAGTTACCCCGGCAACCTGCTTAATGAATAGACTGGACCAAGTTCCTCCACTTTAACCGTCTCGAAGTGAAGCGAACCCCCCAGAAAATCCAAGTGAGTATAACCGACGTCTGCTCCAGGTACAGTGGGACCTTCCCTCCACCGTCACCTTGGGTAGAATCCTAGATATTATGGCCACTAAGGTTACCAATCACAACAATTACACCTGGGGGAACAGTCTAAACTCCGACAGCACGCAAGGGCAGAGTAGCAAGCTCCAATCCCCTTACCGGCTCCTTGACAACAATCCAAGGTTTACCGATAAGTGACCCCTGGCTCCTCGACAATGGTTAATCCGAGGTTTACCGTTTGTAATACGTACTGCCTGGCGTCGTTCCCAACGAGGGAGGAATGATCCCCTCACTGGTTCGGACACGAGCTCGTGCTTCTCCTTTAAGAGGAGCTTTCCCAGAATGTAACTGAAACAATTGGATTTGTTCTACTCAAGATAGACTATCTGTTTGGTTTTGTAGTCTTGGAGAGTTAAGTACTCACCTACTCCAAGACCCTAGCCTAAGCTATGTTGGTGCTTCAGAGCCCTAGAAAAATAAAGATTACTAGATTGATTTTAATTTAAGCGTTACTTTTAAGGTTGTTTCTTAAGTCAAAAGGTGATGGAAGTGAAACCAGTGGTGTGTTGACTCGACTCGAAACCACTACAAAATGCACCTAGAATGATTTATCCACTACTTTACTTTTTCGATGAATTGCTTAACTAAAAAGTTGAGAGAATGCAATCTTTATAAAAGCAACTTCTTAATTGAAGACAATCAAAGAAACAATTCGTTTGTCTTTTCCAAGCATAAAAACATAACCTCTCTTTACATGCACGAAAAAACTCTTTTCTTCTTTCGAAAACAAAAAGCTACTTGAAACAAGACTTTTTAAGAAGATGTTTTTGTATTTTTCTTTTAATAAAACAAATAAATCTAATATAACCAAAAATCAATCTTAACAACTCTTAAAATCTATGAAAATGCACTCATAAGCAAACTAAAGGCAAATTTACTCTAAGCAATCTTAACGAGGCCAAAACTAACAATGATTATTTCTAAGGTGTTTTACTTGATCACAATCAAATCAAGGACTAGCTTATTGCAGAATCAAAAACTAGCCAAAACAAAACTCTAATCTTTTTGTTCTTTTTGTAAAATGGAAATCAATACTTTATAAACAAGTAATTCGAAATTTGACCCAAAACAACTCAAATGGCAAGTTGCTCACAAAAGGAGACTTTACGACAGGCCCGACTTCTAAGAAGGTTGACTAACCAGAGAGATCTAAGGCTGGACAACTTTCTACTATCAAAGTCACTACAAAGCCTTTCCAAAAATCAAACCCTAGGTCTAAACTTCGTTGAAAACCACTAAAACACTCAAAGCTCACAAAACTAGTTCAGGTGAAAATTCTTGACAGGGTACTAAAGGATCTGGGCAGAAAACACTAAGGAAAAACAAAATCTAAAAGCAATTTAAAGCAAAAAATGGAATTTTCTTAAGTTTTACAGGAAGACGCAGGCAACCCGTTGTCACAGGTGCGGCCCCGCTCTGTGCAGACGGCAACAGCGCGTCCAAAGACGCACTGTGCAGTACTCAGAGGGTGCGTCCTTCTGGAAAAATGAAGAAAAACCAAATCTAACTAAATCTAAAGCTAAGCCACCCAAATACTAATTCTCACAGTCAAAAACCAGAAAATAAAAATGATTTTCTCAAAGCAAAGTTCATATAAAGGAAAAGACTCTCTCATTAATGGATTCCCCAGTATGGTCGCCAATTTGTCACACGGAATCTGTCAAGGGTGCGGACACGACTGACCTTCCTAGAAGTCTAAGACATTCTAATGACAAACAAGACAAAATGGAGTGATCTTTCTCTAAATACACCTTTTACAACATGAAAACTACAAGTGTTTAGGCTTACCTTATTCCAAAACGCTGTTGTTGAAGTCCGTTCTTGACGATCCGGATGAGCTCCTCCTTCAAGTCAATTCCTGCAACCACAAACAATCAAACAATTACCAAGCACTTGCATTTCATATAATAAAACATATATTCAACATGCAGACCAAGGAACACATGAAATAACTCATTAACACAAGCTATTGAGAAAAATAAACCAGTTTGTATTAATAACGAAACAAAGAAACTCTTACAACCTGGCCTTGGTGTTGTGCAAGTTCCTCCCAGGGTCCATCAAGGGTTTTCCTCTACTTTGACAAAGCTCACCCTCTCCCAAGTAGAATCAAGTGAAGACAATCTCTCCTCACAAAGGCTCTAATGGAAGACCTAAATCCTGCAGCATTTACCCAAAGAAAATGTATAGCTCCAACCTCTTCTCCTTCTGGCTCAATGCCTTTATTTATAGTGCTGTAAAGAGGTTATTCAGGTCCACTATCAATGGGATCATCCCCCTCTTTGGGTGGGATAGCTCCCTTATTGATGGGATAAGTTCCCCCTTAATAGAGATACATGAACCAACTGGAGGCGCATCCATTTCATCAAACCGACCTCTAGAATGTTCTAGAAGTAACCACAAGTAACTTTTTCAAGATAAAACTCGCGCATTTTGCCTTTTACAGAGGGACGCACCTGTCCCTTAACATACAGAGCGTCCATGGACGCAGATTTTGTGAACATGGTCAGCGTCCCCGCAGGTAAGGCTAGAGAGAACCTGCGACCCCAGAGATAAACATAGTTTTTACAAGACTTTCTCTCTTCTTTGAGTTTGAGATGGATAACAGAGGCATGAGACTTGCCTAAGAGGGTAGCATGACTGTTGATTTGAGCCATACTAACTGTAAGTAGTCAAGGTGACATTTTTTAGTGTAACATTCATGAAAGCAGTATGAAAAATAATATATTGTATTGTATCTTATTACAGGTCTCCTCTCAGCATTGGATGAACTTCGGATCCCCCTGATAAAGCATTTCACCCGATAAACAGCCTCATACTTTAGGGGGCAACTGTTATAGACATTTTTGTGCCTTACAGCATTAAGCATGAAATGTCCATAATCTAAGGGATCCAAAGTCCCTAAACATGTTGTTCCTAGCCCTAGAGGAACAAGGCTAAGAAACCACAGCAATTCACAGAAGTTCTCCACCAGAAACTGCTCAAAAACAAGTCAATTCAGGATCATTTCAGTGGCTACACTAGCTGTTTGCGCTGAATGTCAAAGCCAACACTGGCTACCTGCGTTGAATGTCAAAGGGAACATTGGCTACCTGTGTTGAACAAGAATGGACAAGTGGCAAGCTCATTTCTCAAGGTGTCAAAACCTAGGAAGCTTCCAAAATGACACTTGCCTCAGGGAATTCGACTGGTGATGAGTAAGAGGTTCCAAATCTCCAAGTGGAAGCAAGAACCTCCAAGTGGAATCAAGAACTAATAGAGGGAGAGGACACTAGTCAGATCTCAAGCTGACTCATCCTCTCTCCAAACATCTATATATGGATCTCTCCTCCATGAGATCTAGGGGCTGGAATTTTGTTATTGCAAAGAATTGTTGTTGGTTTGAGATTGGAATCATTGGGTGCTTAATGCTTTGAAGGGGGTGAAGATAGGAATTCCATTTGCTGGGAAGGAGATGCTGGATTGGAGCCCTCTGGGTTGTATCTCTTCCTGAACCTTGTTATTCATCAATAAAGCTATCTTGGTTTCTCTTATATGCTGATGTATTTTTGATGTATGAATGCATTAGTATGTTTAGTTTATTTCTAATCCTAAACTAGTTATGAATGTGAATATTTGTCTTTGTGTAGTGTTCTTCTCTTGTCGCAAGTAGTTGTTCTCTTGTGATCTTGCAGGAACCTGTTGAAGCTGGACGAGCAAGAAGGCAAGTAGCTGTGAACTCCCAAAGAGAAGAGAGACTGGATCGAGGGACAAACGGAAGACACCGGTAAGTCTATTGATCTCTCTTCTTTCACATTTCATAAAGGAAGAAACCAAAATAGCTGTCTCTGTTTGTTGCTAAGGCACTGTCACACCTTAGGTGGATAGGATCATCCTGCATAGGCATTTTTCCCCACAACACAGTGTAAAAAATGTTGTTGCATCAGTCGATACGCAATGAAGGATTGCACTACGCTCTTCGAACAGGCACTTAAAGTAGTTACCAGTCTGCAGGAAGATCCCAACCTGCAAAGGCTAGAAAGGGAGGCATGGGAGCTGCAGTAGAGGTACGACGAGGTCAAAGCGGTGACGCACACTGTTGCCATCACGCAGAGGTTGGCGAAGCTGCATGAACCGAATGCACGTTCAGTCTGAACTGAACCTTAATATCACAGAACTTGAGTCGAGGGCCCAACCTTCAACTCCACCACAGGTCAGAGAGCAGTGCGAGACCACTGTGAAAAATGTCGTTGCAGCTGTTGATATGCACTGAAGGATTGCACTGTGCTCTTCGAATAGGTGCTTGAAGTAGTTACCAGTCTGTAGGAAGATCCCAATTGTAGTAGAGGTACGACGAGGTCAAAGCGATCGCGCGCACCATCGCCATCACGTAGAGGTTGGCGAAGCTGGAGGAAGTGAATGCACTAAAGGAATAGGTGGATGCAACTCAGCGCAAGGAGGTAGTATTGAAGGCTAGATTGGGGCCTTGGCTAGAGGAAGCGTATGTGCTCATAGTCTCCATTGAAGCAAAATTGGCCAGTCTACAGGTGACACAACAAAAAATACAGGCAGATAGCACAAGACCAACGATGGAGTAGCTGGTGGAGTAGGCTAAGCAGGCGGCGATGCAGTGTACCACCGCGGTTGCATTCATATAGGTGGAGTTGGGAGGTCTTCACAACAAGATCTCTATACTAACTGAGTGACTCGGGACAAGTCACCAGATTTTTGTTGGGGGCCTATTGGGAACAGTTCCCCTAGGGTCAATTTTGGGGTTAAAAGCCAAGTTTTGGGGCTAAAGGCCCAAGTTTTGTATAAAGAATTTAAAGTATCTGCATTTTATAGTCGCGGAGTGTGAAGATGTAAATAGTCAAAAAGGGTTTCTTCCCTTAGTTTAGTAGTTTGTGTTGGCTTGATGAGATTCACCCTTGCTCTGCGGACCATGGGAATGTATAAAAAGGGAGTCTTAGAAGAGTCTAAGGCAGTTTAGTTCTAGTAAGTGTTTGGGTAATTGATTAATGTAATGGGTCTATGAGAGCTAAGAGTGAAGAGTGTTAGGATAGGAAGAGGCTCTACAGTTGAGTGCGCAGAGGCCTAGGGTAGAAGTCTGCAGCTGAGTGCGCGGACCCCTGCAACTGTGTGCATAGGGAAGTAAGAGTATGTACTAGAGATCTGAACCATCAATAATGAGAATTATTCTGGAGATATCTATGTATGAGCTATTTTACTTCTATTACGAATGTATGCGGTTATGTTATGTTGAATACTCGGTTTATGATTTAATGCTATATTGATGCGCAAATTTATGCATTTTACTTTTTCATATGAACACAAGTAAGAATATCTGTTTACGCAAAGATAATCATAATGCATGTTGAAGTTAACCAATACTTAAGCTAATCCAGGTTGACACAAAAGTAAAAGTAATTATAGGGGCGCGTAAGCGTCTGAATTTCCTATTTAGGGTCCGCGAAGGGCGATCACAGAGCTTAGCGAAGGTTTCAAAGTCAAATAAGAGAAGTTCATTGATAAGCCCTAAAAGGCTTATCAGTCTGCGCAAAGGAAGGGTTAGGGTATAAAATGACATCACAACTATCTCAGGGTGCGGAAACTTGGTTCTGCCATCCCCTCATACTCCTCCACGGATTGATGCCGAAAGGGCCAATACTGTAGGGATTTGATTGGCTAATTAACGCTAAACCTGGGTCAAGGCCCAACAAGCCAACATGTTCTCAACCTCTAACTGAGATTTCATTATTGCTTCTATGTCTCTTATGCTACTTAGTTCTCTGCCCATTTCCTACAATTTCGCTTCCATGTGGCCTACATCCTCTACCCTTTTTGATTTAGAAATTTGCATGCACCTATGTGTCCTTGCCCTCTCTTTTTCAAGTTCAAAAAATAAAGGAATGGAAAAATTTTGTGGTATCATCCTATTTCCTTCAATGAATCTGTAGTAGGAACTGAGGTTTGGATGTGGGTTAGGTTCCTTTAGTTCGTGGGCCTCTTCCTCTGTTACTTCTTAAGTAATTCCTTCCTGGTCTCTTTTCTGTGTTTCCTGTAGGATTATGTCTGCTTCCTATAGGTATGACCATGTCTCTTGTAGGAGAACTTTTCCTTTTGTTGAGGTTGACCTGGTGATAGGCCTCCTAACATAGGTGATTGAAGACTTGGGAGAATCTTGTTTTGATGTTCCTTCTCCTTCCTTTTTCCCTAGAGGGACTTCTTTCTCTTGTTTTTTTGGTGAGTCTTCTATGACAATTTGAGTTTTGGTAGCGGTTTGACGTCTCCCTTGTCTAATCCTAGTGCTCTTTCTTGTCCTGAAGTAAAGAGGAGTTTTTCTTTTTCTCTGTCCCTTTGATTTGACAAGTGTACTTAGGGTAGTTAGAGTAGTTGCTATCTCTTTCTCTGTAGGCTCTAGAGACACTCTCATCCTTTTGTCCTTCATCCTCTTTTCCACTTCATTTTTCATCCTCTTCTTTGTCTCCTCTTTCCTCTTTTGTCTCTTCCTCTCTTTCTTCATTCTTCTCATCTGCTTCTTCTTTTATTTCTTCCTCTATTTATTCTTCATTTTCATTCTCTATTTCTTCTTCCTTGACATCCTCTGTTTCTTCTTCTCCCTCACTAGCAGTAGGGCCTCTATCATACTCAATGGCTTGAATTTCTCCTTCTTCCTGCATTTCTGTAAATGTTGTCCATGCAATAGGGATTCTTAAGTTGTGTAGAGAATCTTCAAGGATGAGTTTGTTCAACCCATGATAGGCTAGTTGCTAATGCTTTCCCTCTTGTACCTTGATGCTCATGTCTATAATGGATTGTAATAGGAAATAGGGTATACTCAGTCTATTATGAGGAGGTGTGTTCTCTCCAAATCTCAGTTCTTGGAGGAGTTTGAAGTGGTATCCATACACTGCACTGTATCTACCTTCACATGAGATATATTTGATTATGTGGTAACTGAATTCATTCCAACGGTATGGAATGCTCTCCCTTATAACCCCATTTTTGTCTTCAATTGGTTCTTCTCCTTTAGAAAAGAAACTTTTATTTGCAAGGGTGTTGTTAGTCTTGTCCTCCTTTCTCCATTATAACCCTAGGGGGAGTGTAATTTATCCTTCTTATAACCTCAGGCATAATTTCTATTGAAAAACCCTTCACTACAGTAGTGGCACTGGCTCTAGTGAGGGGTAGAGTGACATGGGAAATTCTCTGGCCACATCATCATCGTATCCTCTCATCTTCTCAAAGAATGCATTCCATTGACGCCTTGTAAAAAATTCCACCATTGGAGGATGCTGGTGGATTCTTGCTATGTTGGTGGGTTCTCTTTTATTGAAATCTCATGTCATATTTCCCTGGTAATCCGTGAGGTTTGGGTGGATACAGTTTAAGACTTTTGGTAGGTTAGGAAGTTTTGGAGTTTAAGCTTTATTGACATGTAATGAAATCTTTCTATCCATATATGCACTGTGAATTCTTAATCGAATTGAGGATTTCTTCCTTTTAAATGGAAAATATAGAAGGTGTGAAACCTACCTCCCTTTGCTAAGTTCTGGTGATGATAACCCTTGATTCGATTGCCTTTAGTGTCCACTGATATCTCTGTATGCTAATCTCCCTATATCCGATAGGTTTCGTGCTTGCTGTAGGTGCTAACTGTTCCCTGTAGGTGCTATTTCAGGAATGCCAAGACTAACCTCTTCGTTCAATGAATCCTCGAAGTTTCCTCTACCTTCTTCATATGTGAGTCAATGTTTATTTCTATTTATGGATGATTGTTGTGAGTGATGGGTTGGTTGGAAAAGTACAATTACCTTATTTTGGACTATTGGTCCCACTACCAGTTCATCATATCACCTTGCCTCGTAATCATCTCCCACTCTTATTCTCCATAACTTAACCATTTTTGGATTTTTCCCATTTTCCTTTGATTTGACCTTGCCACGTGTGTAGTGGACTAACCCTTTTCTTCTTGTTATTTGACCTAGGGTGGCTAAGTTAACTAGACACCTTCACTTATAAAATCAACTCCCACATTATTCCTACAGTTGTAATCATATTGTACTTATGAGGGAGTATTGGTAAGATTGTTATAGACATTTTTGTGCCTTACAGCTATAAGCATGAAATGTCCATAAATCAAGGGATCCTAAGTCCCTAAAAATGTTGTTCCAGCTCCTAAAGAAACAAGGTCAACCAATGACAGCTTCTCCCAGAAGTTCTCCACCAAAAACTACTCAGAACTAGTCAAATCAGGATCAATTCAAATGCTCCACTAGCTGCCTGCGTTGCAAAGCACCCAAGTACACTGTCTAGGTGCATTCCAATGCACTTGAATGCACTACCCAGGTGCGTTGATATGGAAACGACAAGTGGCAGAGTCATTCAACGAGGTGGAGAGACAATGGAAGCTTCTAGAATCTTCTCCAATGACACTTGCCTCACTGAATTCGACCAGTGTTGAGTAAGAGGCTCTCAGTCTCCAAGTGGAAGCAAGAACTAACATAGAGAAGCCACAAGTCAAAACATAAGCTGACTCATCCTCTCTTCTTACATCTATATATGGATCCCTCATCCCAGAGATCCAGAGGCTGGAATTTTGTACTTTGCAGAGAATCGCTGTTGGTTTGAGATTGAGATTAGTACATTGGGTGATTTATGCTTTGTTGGAGGTGAGGAAGGGATTCCTTTGCTGGGAGGTAGATGCTGGATCGGGACTCACTTGGTTGTATCTCCTCCTGGATCTTCTTATTGCATTAATAAAACTATTTGAGTTTCTTCTACATGCTTGTGTATCAGTGATGTTTTGTTATATTCGCATGTTTAGCTTAATCTGATCCTAAGCTTTTTATGAATGTAAATATATATCTTCGTGTACTTTCTCTCTTCTGTGATCTTGCAGGAATTTGGTGAAGTTGGTCCGGTAAGGGAGCAGGGAGCTGGAAGCTATTGAAGAGAGTAGCGATTGGATCAACAAACTAGCGCAAGACAAGGTTAGTTTATCCTTCCTCTTCGTTTACATTTCATAAAGAAGAATACACAAGTAGTTTTCCTTGTTTGTTGCTAAGGCACTGTCACACCTTAGAGTGGGATAGGGGTGTTCTGAATAGATACTTTTCCCAACAACAAAATGGAGACTCCGCTGGGGATCGTGTCTAGTTAGTTTGTTTGTGTTTCTTTTGTTGTTTGCTTCATAAACACAGAAGTAGCAATCGAACTGCATTTGCCATTATCAAATGCAAGGTAGCTATTACTTCAATCCACTCACTGGATTTGTTTATGATTTGAACAGCTGATCCACAAATGCTCTAATTTCCCTTTGTGATAGCTCTTAGTCCTCCTTTAAATCATCCCTCTAATTGTACCTTACTGATAGCTTTTACTCGGCCAAAATCCATAGATTAAACTGCAAACCGTGACCCAGAACCCAGATAGAAGTCTCATTTCTACCCCAGCGCAGGCTATGTGAAGAGGTTCTACATTTCAACGCAGGTCCCGAGAGGGCTACCTGTGCTGCAATTCAGTTTCTCTGTGCAACAGGTGCGCTGATCAGTCCTTGCCCTGTGCAGTTGAGGTTCTTTGCATCCTTGTGTTCAGTTTTATCTCTGATTTTTGCAGCCTGTTATCAGTGTGTGTACCTATCTGAAAACCCCTTTTCTCTGCCTTAATTCCGCTTCCTTTGTACAAAAAGACTGTATGTGTTCTTTGTGTATTTGTTACATCATTTACAGTTTTCCATTGAAAAGTAAAATAGTCATACTGTCATCCTTAGATTTAGATCTGTCGTAAGTGTCGATTTTGATCTTAGGAGAAAGTTTCTTTGCTGTTGACAGTTGATTATACTGTTTACTTTTGCTTTGGTTTGAATTTGTCTCTTTCTAGTGTCGAAACGAGTGTTTATTTCAAAATCATAAAGTATCGTAATCTTCTCTACCTTTTTTATTTTGAAAAAGAAGCTTGTTTGTGTTTTTCACTTGAAAGCAAATTCAAATTTGTACATCAACTTTCTTTTTAGGCATCAATATTAAGAAAGTGAAAACAAATACATGCATTTGTGCATTTGCATATTGATAGTTTGTATGGTTTGATTTAGGAAAAGTGCATTTACAGTGTGCTCTTTGCTCTTTGAGAAAAGATTGTGTCTTTCTTTTCCCCTTGTAGCTAGGATTTTCATTGTTGAAAAGAGATAAATGCTTGCTTATCATCTTTAGATTGCATTTAGGAATTACATATACATCTCGTGGTGATCCAAAAAGGCAAACTTCTAAAAAGATCAACTTAAAATAAATTGAATGAATCTAACAACGCTTTGGAACTTAACGCACAACATAGAGGTCTAGGCTAGAGACGTGTTCCGGCATCGTAAAGCCTGGTAACTGTTGTCCTCACTGATGGTTGGGTGATTCCTCCACTGTGAGACGATAAGTGCCAGTACAGATTGTGCTCCCACGTACCGTCAAGTATATATTGGGAGACCCCTATAGGCTTAAAACCTTTTATCCATAGGAAGCCGTGTCGGCCGCCCTACTGATCGTAATGCACCGAACACAACATTCGGGAAGATTGACTGTCGTACCGTAAAACGTATTCTGCAGTTTTGTGATTGGTTTGGCACACCCTCTACCTAGATCTCCAGAGTAGTCCCTTTCGTTCCTTTTCAGACTCCTTAACAGAAAAGGTCCATCTGAGCACTTGTCACTTCATGCTCATTAAAAATCGAAGGAGACTAGAGTCATCTTTTGTTTTTTCTCGACTCTTAAAAATTGAAAAAACAAGTTGTGTCAAAGTGTCTAAAAATTTAATTTAAATGGAATAATCATCACCATTCCCTCGTTGGTCTTCGAAGTTAGTCTCTTTTCATCGCAAGTTCTTGTAGAATCGCTAGAAAATCTTTTGGATAGACTAGATATGTCTGAACAACCGTCGACATCTAGGACTATGTCGTCCGATACAGCAGTGGCACAACATCCTACTGCTACTCCAACGATGTTCAATGTATACCATCTGTCCCGGCAAGTTATCAACAACAAGCCAGAGTCCCATCAGGGACTGCTTCGACGACATGGTTAGTTCCTATTTCTTCATCAGGATTATCATCTGGTATTTCTTATGTTGAAACTCAACAAATTGATCCAATCTGTCTTCAAAGGCCAATTTACCCTTTAAGTACTGGATTTCCGCCATATGGAGGGCAGTATGCCTTTTCATTGTTCCCTCCCAGAGAACAACCATATGGGAGTTTACAACAAAGTTCAGGTCAAACTGGAATTACATCCAGCGGTTGGGTACCAATACTGCCTCAGCAACCAAGGGTTGTATATTCAATGCAACCAGTCCACCCTGTGTCGAATATTCCCACTATACCTGATATGGTGACTGCGTCGCAAGTACAAGCGCTACCTGTTGTATGTCAACCCCAACAGCCTCAGGTTTCAATACAACAGCCTCTTGTCTCAACGACTCAATCGCAACCTCAGGTTAGTGCCTCCTTATCTGGAGCGACTTAGGCTCAAACAAGTACTATGAATCCTCATCTTGGTCAATCATCCAGTATTGGACAACAGCAAATGGTCCAACAACCAGGGCTGGTTCAATCTCAACAACCACCATTCCAGCAATCATATCAAGGACCTGAGCAACAAGTCTTTGTAAGTAACGGGCAACCACATTTCCAAAGCGGTTATCAACAACCATATTATAGTGGTTATGCCCATCAACCTTGTCAAAGTTGCCAACATCAAATACATTATGATGGTATGCAAAGATCCATTGCTCAGGCGATTCCATCTTATCCTAGGTATGCTTCGCCTAACCTGAATCAACAGTTGCCCTTTGTAGCAACTCTAGAATTACCAGATCTAAACCGGCTGACGAATGATCCAATTGCTTATGCCCCTTGGTGGCCAGCGATTCCGCATAAACTTCCGTTAGATATTCCTAAATTTAATGGAAATCCGGGTGAAGATCCATCGAATCATGTGATGACATTTCATCTGTGGTGTTCATCAAACACCCTAAACGATGATTCGATTAGGCTTCGCCTTTTTCAGAGGACGTTAACTGGTCCGGCAGCAAAATGGTATATCGAATTGCCTAGAGCTTCATTTGACAACTTCAGTACCCTAGCCACAACCTTTTTAACCCATTTTCAGTTACCGATAAGGTACGAAACGGGAACCGAACTTCTTACCAAGTTCAAACAAACGACAGCCACTCACATATCTGATCATATACATGAGTGGCGACGTCGTCGCAGGATGGTAAAAACGTACGTTCCCGATCAACTATTAGCTGAATGGTTTATCAAGTCGTTATTACCTTCCATCACGGAAGATGTGGCAAAGGGGGGAGTCGTAACAGAAGAGCAAGTTATAGCTCGTGCGCAATATCTGGACTTGATCTATACTCAGTCTGGCACGCTCTACGACAAAATACCTGATGCCCCTAGACTGGAATTCTCAATTCCTCCTCCTCCTAAATCGAACAATGACTCTCACGCCGGCGATGGCGTGATTGGAAAAACAGACACGAAATCGACAAAGGCTACATCTAAGAAGGCCCGTAAGATTTCAGATCAAAATACAAAAGACGAACTTCTTGCTTCGGAAGTAAATGCCGTATCGACAGATAAGGGCAAAGAAACCAAACAACCAGGAAGCAAGAAGAAACAAGTCAAAGGGAAGAAGAAGAAACAGGATGAGTCATCTCCTAAAAAACCTTCTTCAAACCCTCCTAGAAATAGGAAACCCCCTTCAGGGTTTCAGATATGTGATGAGGATCATTGGACGAAAGAATGTCCATACAAAGCTGAGCTTAAAAGATTCTTTAAGAGTTCGAAAACCTCAGCTGTGTTAACTGATCCATTTCCAAATCCAGGAACAAATCTGGTTGATAGTGGAAATGCTTCCCCGTCTCAAGTGCTAATGTTGTTGGTTTCAAAATAGCAGAATGATGCTTTGATTTCGACAAGGAACAAAGATTACGGGAATCCTCAGCTTTCAAACGACAAGGATAAAGATAAACCAAGTAGTTCGACAACAACTTCGACAGAAGTTGTACCACCCATCATTCCTGAATTAACAATAAAACTACCGAAGGGAGTAGTACACAAGTCAAAATTTAATCCCCGCGCTAGAGCGACGCAGCATGATAACGTAGTGGAATATTTGGCCCAATCGCCATCCGCTATGTCGACTCTTGAAGTACTACAAAATTGCCCATCCAAAAGGAAAGCTTTGTTATTAGCCATTGGTGGGGTTGACCCAAAATATTCCAATCTTGTATCCTTCGACCATAAAGGATACGATCCTCAGTTACCAGCCCAACTAGCTTTCCTTATTCAAGTGAAAGCCCTCAACAAAACTGTTCATCGAACAATTATTGATGAGGGGGCATCCACATGCATTATGTCGATGAGTTGTTGGAAAACTTTAGGATCTCCAACCTTGTCGTGGTCTGCGACGACGTTAAAAGCATTTGACGGAAGGACATATACCCCATATGGTATCCTAAATAACTTGAAAGTTGAACTAGGAGGGAAAACAGTAGAAATAGATGTTGAAGTCATAGATGGGAATCTTGATTACAACATCCTACTAGGAAGACCATGGATATATGCCATGGCAGCTGTTGTGTCGACCTATTTCAGAAAGATTGCATTTCCCTTTCAAGGAGGGATTACAATCGTCGATCAACAAAACTTCCTCCCCAATGGTTCTCAAGTTACTGGAAGCATTCCAATGATCCATGGAAGCAATCATTCACTCCAAAATATCGGAGTAGGTCTCCTAAAAGACCCTGCCTTAATGGGTACTTTTGCCCTACCGCCTCCGAGTAATCTGGCGGAAGTGGCCACAGTGGAATATGAAACCTTCTATATCTAATGGATTTTGACTTCGATGACGGTTCTTATCCTGTGTTGACCTCGTTAAAAAATGAAACATGGAGTCATGAGGATAGTTCTTTTACTGTTTCAACCTCATTAAAAAATGAAACAAATCCCCTTTCTCAAAGGTAAACCTTCATTCCAACCACCAAGTTGAATGCAATGAAGCTTGGGGGGCATGCACTTTGATTTGCGTTATTATGTTGGGGGCATGCAAACTTATCACGAGCAGTGTTACTATAGGGTTCAAGCTCGTTAAAAAATAAACCCGCCATGAGCAGTGTTACCGCAGGGTTCAAACTCGTTAAACAATAAACCCGCCTCGAGTAGTTTTAGCACATAGTTCATGCTCGTTAAAAAATAAACATAAGACCAAGCAAGTGTTTCAATCCGCGTTTAAGCTCGTTAAAAAATGAACTATCCTCCGGTAAATAACCACCGTGAATGTAACATTATCAACCATTAAATCCTTGGTCGTGTTTGCACCGTCACCTCCACTTTTCCATTGGCCGATCATTCACCTCCATTTGATTGTTTACCCATTTTGAGGAACAGCTACGAAGAGTGATTTCACTAGCCATCCTTGTGATACTACCATGCTTGGAAAATTCCAACCCTTACCTGGAATCTACTGCTACCCATTTTATCACTCGTTCCTCAAAAGACGAGTCTTCTTTAAGCTCTTTTCATCTGACTCGTAAAATATGAAAAGATTGCCGAGTTTTGGCCTTCCAGCTCGTTAAAGCGACAGGAAGAGCTATCCCTCCTCTAGATTTTAATATTTTTGGACCTGAGGGATTGTTGCACAAAAAGATCGAGCGCTTGTTTTGTTCGGCTCGTTAAAACTATCGAAAATTCATCCCTTCTGTATTATTTTATAATTTTTCGGACTTAAGGGATTAGATGATGAAAAAGGAATTTCAGAGTTAAATTTACGTACCTTTTCAGACTCTCTAAAAATGAAAAGGACTGATTTATCTTTGTCGTTAGACTCGTTAAAAACATTAATAGCGACAAACTTGTCTTTATACGAGAACGAGTTTCACTATCGCTAGGCTCGTTAAAACATAGCGATGGGTTTGCCCGAAGGGAAAATTATAGAACAAGCATATGTTATCCTCCTCAAGCTTGACAAAAATAAAGAGGTACTGGTCAGCAATGACTGGGGAAAAATTGGGAAGAAACTCAAAGAACCTTTATTGGTAGCAAGTCGCTCTTGAACATGACACTTCCACTCCGTACCTGAGTCGGGTTGGGTTGTTTAATTCACCGGCCACATCACCATGGTCTCGCCATACCATCCACATTTGGGGTAAATGCTACCGATCCGTCACATAAGTGTCGCCGACATGTTCAAGAGAAGTCATCCAGAGAAGTCAACCGTGTCCCATCGACTGCCATACATTATACTTCATTCTTTCATGACCGCCACCTTGAACCATATATCATCAGATTGTTTTCACCTCCATCAAAATCATTTGCTCCGTTCCGTGTCATTGATATGGGATTCATCAAGGCCCTCCTTTGACGGATCGCTTCTTGTCGACATCAGCTCATTATCCAAGAAGTTGATCTAGGGACACCCCATTTAGTAATTTGAAGCTTGCATGCCTCAATGGCAAGTTTCTCACTTCCGGCGACAGGTATACATCAATGACCTTTGACCAAAAGATTTTGCATGGTGTTCGACGCCAAGTCCTTTATTCACACCACGTGAATTGTACTGCAGTACCTTGAGGGTCATCATCCTTATCGGTGATTCCTCTCGCGCTTGTTAATAGTTTACATCGTTGACTGGTAATCAAGCGATGTCTCTCCATGTTCGACTTCAAAACATTTCTCACATGGATCGACTTGTACTTTGAGTGAAGATCGGACAAGATTGAAGACGCCGGATCTAGTTTCATCAATCCGGGCTGCGATATATATTAAGGAAAAATAAAGACATTGACATGTACAACACTGCAGCACAGATGATCATCCTACCAAAAGGATGATGACTTCATCAGAATCATCAGTCTACCATCAGACGATTGTCTGTCCTATGTACATAAAAATGAATTTATAAAGCTGAGCATGGGAATGCCCGCCTCAGCTAGATCATGAAAACAGTATGAAAATAATGTATTGTATTGTATCTTATTACCGGTCTCCTCCCAGCATTGAAAGAACTTCGGATCCTCCTAATAAAGCATTTCACCCGATAAACGACCTCATACTTTAGGGGGCAACTGTTATAGACATTTTTGTGCCTTACAGCTATAAGCATGAAATGTCCATAAATCAAGGGATCCTAAGTTCCTAAAAATGTTGTTCCAGCTCCTAAAGAAACAAGGTCAACCAATGACAGCTTCTCCCAGAAGTTTTCCACCAAACACTACTCAAAACTAGTCAAATCAGGATCAATTCAGATGCTCCACTAGCTGCCTGCGTTGCAAAGCACCCAAATACACTGTCTAGGTGCGTTGCAATGCACCTGAATGCACTACCCAGGTGCGTTGAGCGGGAAATGACAAGTGGCAGAGTCATTCAACGAGGTGGAGAGACAAGGGAAACTTCCAGAATCTTCTCCAATGACACTTGCCTCACTGAATTCGACCAGTGATGAGTAAGAGGCTCTCAGTCTCAAAGTGGAAGCAAGAACTGATAGAGAGAAGCCACAAGTCAAAACATAAGCTGACTCATCCTCTCTGCTTACATCTATATATGGATCCCTCATCCCAGAGATCCAGAGGCTGGAATTTTGTACTTTGCAGAGAATCGCTGTTGGTTTGAGATTGAGATTAGTACATTGGGTGATTTATGCTTTGTTGGAGGTGAGGAAGGGATTCCTTTGCTGGGAGGTAGATGCTGGATCGGGACTCACTTGGTTGTATCTCCTCCTGGATCTTCTTATTGCATTAATAAAACTATTTGAGTTTCTTCTACATGCTTGTGTATCAGTGATGTTTTGTTATATTCGCATGTTTAGCTTAATCTGATCCTAAGCTTTTTATGAATGTAAATCTATATCTTCGTGTACTTTCTCTCTTCTGTGATCTTGCAGGAATTTGGTGAAGCTGGGCCGGTAAGGGAGCAGGGAGTTGGAAGCTATTGAAGAGAGGAGCGATTGGATCAACAAACTAGTGCAAGACACAGGTTAGTTTATCCTTCCTCTTCGTTTGCATTTCATAAAGAAGAATACACAAGTAGTTTTCCTTGTTTGTTGCTAAGGCACTGTCACACCTTAGAGTGGGATAGGGGCGTTCTGAATAGATACTTTTCCCAACAACAAAGATGACATACCTGTGGGTCCTTTTCTTCGTTGATGATGCATGTTGGAGAGTGGTGCCAATTTGTTGTTCTTTTCGAGTTGCATAATTTCACTGTATATTTCCTCTTCTGATGATTTGTTCGTTTTGATGATGTATAGGTGTTGGACCTTGTTGCTACTAATATTCCTACTACTGCTGAGCTCTGGAGAAGGCTTCTCATCCTTGTAGTCCCTATGTTGAAGATGGCTGCAATCTCTGCAGTCCCTTTTGTCGGATATGCTGCTACAGGATTTCCTACAGGATTTCCACAAGATGTCATGTAGCTGCCTTTCCCTTAAACTCTCTCATTTCTACTTAGCTTTGAAGTAGAAGGGGTGTTGAAATGAGTGGAGAATGGGGTTATGGAATGGAAGGCGAGGGATGATGCTTTTGGTATGCCTCCTCTTTCCTTTTTTTTTTCTTAATTTATTTTTTGAGCTTGATTTATTTAATGGATACATGGGCGACTTGGTTATGAAAGGTATTGGATGTGGTGTGGTGAGTTAAATGGTTTTCTTACATTCAAACACATGCTTGTGTCACCACCTTGCCATTGGACTGCTCTTCTTGTGGTTTTCAAGACCTCCTGTAATTCCTACAAGAAACTCCTATAGTATTATAGGGAATCCTGTAGAAAACACAGAACTATTTGAAATGATCTAGAGTGGAGTATAGATGGAAGAATAGGGGGATAATGGAGGACATGACATGGGTGAAGTAAAACATAGTTTTTGTAGGTATTGTTTTCCTCTATATGATGTGCTTATCTTCCTCTTGCAGACCTGCAAAACAAAATTGTCATCTTTTTATCTTTTTCTCTTTTTTTTGTTGAAAAACAACTAGTCTTCCACCGAGGAGGTTTTCATCCTAGTTTCCTGCCCTAGGTGCCTCAAAATAGCTTTTCACCCAGAGATATTTTATTCTTATATTTTTTTTTAACACTTTTGGGCCGCCTCAAGAGGTTTTCAACCCAACAGTTGTACTCAGGTGCCTCATGGAGGTTTTCACCTGAGTCTCTTTATTTATTTATTTATTTAATTTCCTTCAGGGACTTGGTGGGGTGGAATATGAGACTTTCTCAGCCAGCATCACTTTATTTCTGAGGCTATTGATGAATTCTTGCTCTAATAAGGGCTATTTGTAGATTTTTAATCTATACACATTGACAAGAAAAGGGATAACCTCTGCATCAATGGTTCTTATTTGAACACCATTATCATGAAACTTTTCTATTACATAAGGCCCTAACCATCTAGTCCTTAACTCGCCTTTGAAATCTTTGTACCGAGAATCATACAACAAAGCCCAATCGCCTTCTTGAAACTATTTGTATTTTATATTCTTGTCATGCTAGATTTTCCTTTAAACTTGAGCCACTTCCGTGTGTAGGAGGGCCTACATCCTAAATTCATCTAACCCATTCAGTTGGAGAAATCTTTATTGTTGTGCCCTTGTGATATCTAGATGCAGTTTTATTGCCATCCTCAAGGTGTTGTATTCAAATTCAATGGACACCAGGGCTTTCTTCCCATAGGCAAGCTCATAAGGAGTGAAGCCAGTGGTGGTCTTCCAGGTGGTATTGTAGGCCCAAGTGGCATCAACTAATTTGTCTGCCCAATCATTTCTACTACTCCTAATTACCTTGGTCATAATGCCTTCCAATGCTTGGTTGGTTACCTCCACTTTCAAATTAGCCTATGGGTGGTAAGGGGTGGATTTTCTATGCTTGATCTTCTGATTCTTAATAGATTTTCAATCATGTGAGATGTAAATTGACTACCTTGATCAATGACCAACTCTCTATGGTACCCAAACTTATAAAACACATTATCACTTAAGAATTCAACCACTTTTTCTTCTATTTCTACTTTGATGGCTTTCGCTTCAGCCCATTTTCTTAAGTAGTCAATACACACAATGATGTACTGCTTCTATATGGATGGAGGGTGCCAGATGAAATCTATGCCCCACTTGTGAAATGGCTCAAAAGTCACTTGAGGTTGCAAAGGAATTTCATCCCTTGGGGTAGGTTTCCCCATCCTTTGCACTAATCACACTGGTTGGTATACCTCCTTACACCTTGGTGAAGAGTGGGCTAGTAATAACCAGCTTGTAGCACCTTGAATGATGTTATTTTGGCTGCAAAAGTGACCTCCGCAAGGCCCACCATGACAGGCCAGAAGGATGTCGAAGAATTCCTCCTCCCTGACACATCTTCTTAGAATTTGATCCGAACCTAGCTTGAAGAGATTGCCCCCAATCCAAGTGAATGGGGTACTTTTTCTTATGATTTTTCTTTTTTCCTTGGAGGACAAATTTGGAGGGAACTGTGTAGATACCAAGTAGTTTTCTATGTTAGCAAACCATGGAGAGAGAACTGAAATGGTGAATAAATGTTCGTCTGGTAACTAATCATCAACCATTCCTTACTCCCCTGCAGGAAAAGTCAATCTGGATAAAAAATATGCAACTACATTCTCCTTTCCAGGCTTATCAATAATAGTTAAATCAAATTGTTGCAATAAAGGTAACCATCTAATAATCCAAGAATTTACATCAGGTTTATTCATCAAGTATTTAATTGCAACAAGGTCAGTATGTACAAATGTTTGGTAACCAGTAATGTAATGTCTAAATTTATTCAATGAATGCAAAACAACTAGGAGCTCTTTTTTAGTTACTGTGTAGTTTAACTCAACTTTTGACAAATTCTTTTTGATGAAGTAAATGGCATAAGGCAGCTTGTCATCTATCTAGTCCAGAGCTACTCCTATAGCTTTGTGAGAGGTATCGACATGAATATGAAAAGGAAGATCCCAATTTGGGCATTGAAGAGTAGGTGCAATAGTCAACTTGTCCTTTAGGGTGTCCAGGGCTTCTTAGCATCTTTCTGACCATAAACATTCAGAGTCTTTGGCCAATAACACAAATAAGGGAGAAGCTAACTTGTTGAAATCTTTTATAAATCTCCTATAGTATCCGGCTAAACCTAAAAATCTTCCAACATCCCTCTATTTTTGTGGAGTTGGGACCTTTTTGATGATGGCTATCTTATCTGGGTCTACCTATAGTCCTTCCTAGGATATTGAGTGACCTAGAACAGTCCCTGCAGTCATCAAGAACTCATATTTTTTGAGACTAAGGGATAAGTTCATTTCAATGCATTTGTTTAGCACCTTACCCAGGTTAGAGAGAACCTCTTGGAAATCACACCCATAGGGTGTGAAGTCATCCATATAAATTTCTACTGCATCATGGACTAGCATTGCAAAGATACTCAGGACTATTCTCTGGAAAGTGGCAGGGGCATTGCATAGACCAAAAGGTAGGACCCTATAAGCGAAATTACCCCAAGGATAGGTGAAGGTTGTTTTATCCTATTCCTATGGGTTGATCTAGATTTTATTGTACCCACTGAACCCATCCAAGAATGAGAAGAACTTCTTTCCTGCTAGACCATCTAGCACTTGGTCAATGAAAGGCATAGGAAAATGGTTCTTCTTTGTGGCTTTGTTTACCTCTTTGTAATCTACACAAATCCTGCACTTTCCATTTTTCTTTGGAGCCAACACCAATTCTGCACTTTCCATTTTTCTTTGGAACCAACACCAGAGGAGACACCTACTCAGTGTCCGAGATAGGGTAAATGAATCCTACATCGAGTAGATTCTGCAACTCTTCTTTGACTATATTCTTGAGAGCTGGATTCATTCTCCTTTGGGGTTGTCAGACTGGTTTGCAACCTTCCTTAATGTAAATGTGGTGAGTACACACTGAGGGGTGCACTCCCTTCATTTCTTTGTAATTCCAAGAAAAGGCATCCAAATTCTCTCTTAGCATATTACATGACACTTCTTATTGGTGTATGGAGAGAGAGAGGGGTTGATTTTCAATGCTCTTTCAGGGCAGAATTCTATTGTCTTAACATGAGTAGGGTTTGATTTAGCTAAGCATAGATCAATCCAATGGTTTTCCTTGGTTTCCTTCACAACTAACTCCAGAGACATGGTTTTGGGAGTTTGATTTTGGAAGATGTGTTCAATAAAATCATCTTCATCAGGATGCCCTCCTCCTATGGTAGTTTCTAGGGTATAGATTTGGAAGGAGTAGAACTCATCTTCTTCCTCCTCTTCTAGGCATAAAGTAAGTCATGTTCTAGAGATGGCTGAGTAGGAGGGTAAAGTACCAACTGCTTGGAGATATGCCCATTTTTGATAGTCATATTTCTAGCCTTGCAGCTTATGTAGGCATCGACAGTGGCTAACCAAGGCCTCCCAAGGATGAGAGGATAACCATTAAATTTGGTCTTATGCTGGATAAATAAGAGGTCTGTAGGGTATTTCCAGGAATCAATGGAGACCATCACATCCTCAACCATCCCCTCAGGGGCTCTTGTGGATTAGTTTGCAAGCTAGAAGACTGTCGTGGTCTTTTTTGATGATATCTGGAGATTTTTCTTGAGCATAGTGTCCTTATTCATTACATTGATGGAAGCCCCAAGATCAATCAAGGTATGGGGGAAAAAGTTGCCATCAATGTGTACATCTAATACAGGGCTCCCAGGGTCTAAATACTTTTGGAAAATTACTCACTCCAGCATTAAGTCAGACAGTTGTCCAATGACATTAATGGTAGGGGTGTCTCTTTTTCACCTTCCTAGATGTTTGAAACACTTCTCTTTAATCAACTTGTTGTAAATGGGTACATCTTTAATAGATTGGAGAAGTGTTATTTTGACACATACATTTTTCAACTCACACAGAAGTTCATTCTCTTCTTGGGTATGATGGGCTCGATTGGTTAATATTTCAAGAAAGGGTGGTGGATTTACTTTAGGCATACTTTCCTCTCTTTTCTCCTCACTCTTCCTAGGTGGAGATGGAGGTTGGTTATCTGGGAGCACTCTCCAGGACCTAAGGTTGATTTCATGAATTTCCAAAGCATAAGCATGGTAGAATGTCTCTACACTATAGACCTGTTGTGCATCTTTGTTGTTCGAGTTCAGGTTTGGTGGGCAGGCATCTTAGGTTCTTTAGGTGGAGTAGGGTGTAACAACTATGGCTGAGATGGAGGTGAAGGAAATAAAGCTAGAGAGTTGTTGTATGGGGGCCTCCACCCCTGAGGTGGTGCATCCCACAGAGGTTGTGGAGGAGTATATGGCTAAAATGGTTGGTTGGTCGACTAGGAAGGGTATTGAGGTGTAAAAGACTAGGGAGAAGGTGAATTGATCCGAATTGGATCCCAAAAACTCTCTAAGTTTTCATGACTATTTCAAATTATGATAAAAGATTCAAGTCTTATAAAAATCAAAGCTATTAGAAGGAATCCTCGTAAACAGTTGCAGTTGTGGCTAGAGCGGAGCAATGAGGACCCTTGGTCGAGAAACGAGGACCCTTGGTCGAGCGCGCAGACCATTGGCCCATGGTAAAGCGCAATGGCAAAAAACTAGCAAAACCAGAGGCTAATTCGGGAAACAGAGGTGGATTATGATACGCGATTAGTGTTAATCATGTATCGCAGGGTGTCCCCCTCAGTGAAGGAAAGCCCCGAAGCACCCGGACCTGAAATCGCTATAAAATTCAGAAAAGTAACTGTTTGGGTTCCATAGCGCAGGAATCCCCAAACCAGCAGGATATCAAAAGGTTTTGAGGCGGTAAGCAGTTTTGAATGAGTCCCACCTGATGCCACACATCGAGTGACACACGTCCGGTGGATGAGAGAGAAAACCGCCCGCATTAGATAGGTAAACACCGTGCAATTTGTTCGCCTGACATGAAGGACGACCGTAGGATCTGGGGGGCCTAGATCAACGGTGGAGATGTGTCCTCATGACTAACTGGATTTGACAGGCCAAAAGGAAAGATGACAAGGGATTTGAACTCTTACGTGGATGATGAGTTGCCAAACAATTCATGATTTGTGGGCTACCTTAAAGCAAATGGAATTAACAACCATTCAGAAATGATTCAAGGGGCACCTAGTTCGCTGGGAAACAGGTGGCCACCTCCTTGCGAGGCGTTATCGAGTGATGATGACGTAGAGCAGAGGAATTTGAATGGACATATGTAAGGAAACTAGAAGGCCCAGAAGTGGAAATGAGTAGTCAAAGAACAGACTGGTTTTAAATCCATGAACTGATAGAAGCAGAGAACAGACAACACATAGAGGCACACATAGAGACGCAAGAAGCTAATAGTAGAGAACAGAGAGTAGAAGCCAAGCTGACCTGAAGGCAGCATCGAGCCAGACAGAGCCAGAGAGAGTCAGAGAGACTGTGTACTCCATTGAAGGCTTGAGAGATTCAAGCAAGCTCCTCGGCATAGGCCTGTCATACTGCTGTGACCCTCAAAGGTCGAGTTTCAGTAAGGAGATTCTATGCACTCCATTCCTACTGACTTCATTCGGTTTAAGTGAGTCTCGAATCGAGCTCACTGTTGTAAAAAAATTGCTTGAAAACATAATAGAGGGGCCACCACTAAAAGGCTAGATCAGAAGACATAGCCCAGGAGCATTGGGTGAACTCCTTATTAAACTTGTTTTGTTTACATGTTTGACTGTTATGTTTTCTCTAATTGCCTCAGTGCCTATGTATTCTAGCAATCTTATCGATCTGTTGCATAAGTAACATAGGCACATTCATGCACATGAGTCTGTAATACCTTTAATTTTTGTCCTCGATAAATTCCAGGTCAAGTGGTATCAGAGCCCTAGGTTACTAAGGTTAGACGAGCTTGTGCTGGATTTTGTTGTTGAATGCTAACTAGATCAAAGCTTAAATTAGGAGAAGGAGAATTGGCTGAAACTAACCCGGAAATTGGAAGAGTCTATTCTAAGAGGAAAATGTCAGAAGAAAATCCCTTGGAATCAAACCCCCAGTTCATGGATAGTTTTATGACCATAAGATCCATGGTGGAGGAAATGTATAGGGACTTTAAGAAACATAGAGATGAAGATTCATCAAGCTCCAAACAAGACAAAGGAATAGAAGAATATCTCCTCCATGACCACTCTAAAGTCAAAGGGAAAGAAGAAAAAATTCTCACGCCTCCTAATAGCCCTGAAAATAAAAAGAATACATCTTTGATTAAATTAGATGTTAAATTTGATTTACCAATATATGATGGAGAGTTGAATGCAGAGAAGTTGGATAATTGGATCAGAAAAATTGATGTTTATTGCAGAGTGCAGAGCATTGACTCAGACATGAGTAAGATTTAGCTGGCCAGCCTACGCCTTGGAGGCACTGCCTTGGTATGGTGGGAAGGCAGGACAGAAGCTAACATGAAGAAACATGGTAAGATTATTTCTGTCTGGAGTGAATTTGTTTCTGCAATTAAAAAGCAATTCTATCCACTAGCCTACATGCAGCAAGCCATGATGAGCTGGCAAACTCTTTGACAACTAAAAGGGAAAAGTGTACAAGGTTACACCCAAGAGTTTAGGAAAGGAGTTTTGATTCTAGGAATTTCTTTAGACTCACCTGAGACTCTGTTGAAGTATATAGGTGGTCTACACAGCTACATGAGGCACACTATCCTCATGTTTAATCCCACTAGCATAGATGAGGTATCCATTCAGGCTACACATCTAGAAGCTAGAGGTAAGAATGGGAACCTAGAAGTTGGGGGATCATCCCAATCCACTGCAAGCAAAAATAAGGAGAAAAGAAAACAGAAATGGAAAGAGAGGAAGACAAACATTGTACAGAAAAGTAAGACTTCATGCACTCACTATAAGAAGGATGGGCATGACAATGAACACTACTGGATTCTGCATCTAGAGCTGAAACCTAAAAAGTTCAAGGGAAAGAAGAATAATACTGCTGCAGCTATTCAAAATGATTTGGGGTCAGACTCGGGAGATGAAGCAACAATCGCAACCACAGGTATAAAAGGTTGTCCACTTCAGAGAATGCAGAAATCAAGAAGCAGGTACAGGAGCTACTCGAGAAGGGGTTCACCAGACCTAGCACATCACCATGTAGGTCTCCAATTGTTTTGGTGAAAAAGAAAGATGGCTCATGGAGAATGTGCATTGATTACCGAGCACTGAATAAGATAACGAAAAAAAATCGTTATCCCCTTCCTCGCATAGATGATCTATTAGATCAGTTGAAAGAAGCTATTTATTTTTCCAAGTTAGACTAGCATAGTGGTTATCATCAGGTCAGAGTTGTAGAGCAAGATGCATGGAAGACTGCTTTCAAAACAAAGCAGGGATTGTATGAGTGACTGGTTATGCCTTTTGGCTTAACTAATGCTCTTGCTACTTTCATGAGAGTAATGAATGATGTACTCAGACCTTTTCTTGATGATTTTGTTATTGTATATCTGGATGACATTCTTATATTTAGCAAAACATGGGAAGAACATTTAAGCATGATAAGTAGACATTAGATGTTTTGGACAGAGAAAAACTTTATGTTAAACTCTCAAAATGTGAATTTGGCAAAACATCTTTGAATTATTTGGGACATATAGTAGGAGGTAGTGAATTGAAGATAGATCCCTCTAAGGTGGCAGTCATTGTAAATTGGCCCAAATCCAAATTTGCTACAGAAGTTAGAAGCTTCTTAGGAGCAGCACAATATTGGAGAAAGTTTATTTCTAACTTTCCCTTAATTGCAGCTCCCTTACATGCTTTAACAGGATTGAACAAGGTGTTTCAGTGGGGAGGCAATTAGCAGAAAGCCTTCGACACGTTGAAAGAAAATATTAGTACAACACTAGTACTAGCACTACCCGAACTTCAAAGACAATTTGAGATTGAAACAGATGCCAGTGACTATGCCATGGGAGCAGTGTTGATGTAGCACAGTAAACCCATATGTTATCATTCTGAGACATTTAATTTTGCAGTAGGTAACTATCCCACATATGATAAAGAATTGTATTCATTAGTACAGAGTGTGAAAAAGTGGAAACACTACTTAATGGGAAAAGAGATAGTTATACATACTGATCATCAACCACTTCAATATCTACACTCCCAAACTAAGTTGCTGCAATAAAGACACTATATATGGATGGTTTTTCTACCATAGATTCATTTAGTCATCAGATATAAAAAGGGCATACACAATAAAGTTGAAGATATGTTATCTAGACCAATTATAAATGCATCTACTATACTTAAGCATAATTCAGTATTGCATGAGAGCTACATTGAACAATATGCTCAAGATATAGATTTTAAATATGTATATGCAACTTTAAGTCAAGGCAAATGAGTATAAGAATTGGATTATCATGTTAAGGACCAACTCTTGTATCATTTTGGGAAGCTATGCATTCCACAAACTGAAAGAGTAAAGATAATTCGAGAAGCACACACTTCTCTAATATCAGGTCACTTTGGTGTAAGTAAAATGGTTGCACAACTGCAATTTTTTTTTTATTGGCCAAAAATGAATGAGACAGCTTCTAGATATGTAAGAGGGTGTACCGTGTGTGCTAAAAGAAAGCCCAACAATAGAAAGCTAGGCTTATACACTCCACTACCAGTTCCTTCTCATCCTTGGGAAAGTGTTTCCATGGACTTTGTTGGAGGACTGCCTAAATCTAGGAAAGCTCATGACTATTTATATGTTTTTGTGGATAGGTTCAACAAAATGTGTATTTTAATACCTTGTAACAAACAGATTACAGTTGAACAAACTGCAAAGTTGTTCTTTCAGCATGTATGGGTTCATTTTGGATTACCCACTTCCATAATATCTGATCGAGATACCCGATTTGCTGGGAAATTTTGGTGAAGTTTGTGGGAATTGATGGACACCAAGCTGAAGAAGAGCACAACTTTTCACTCACAAATAGATGGCCAAATAGAAGTGGTCAACAAGACAGTGATCCAGTTGCTTAGAGGCTATTGCAGCAAGCGTCCCAAACTTTGGGATGAACATTTATGTTATGTGCAACATGCTTACAACCGAGCTAAACATTCTTCTACATAGAGATCTCCTTTTTAAACCTGTTTTGGTTTCACACCAAGGTCTCCCTTGTATTTTGTCTTTGGTAAAGACATAGCAGTTAATGGACACAGTGATTTGGACAAGGTAACCAAGTTCATTGAACAAATCTAAGAGATTCACTAGGAAGTACAAGAACAACTATAAAAGAGCCAAGCCAAGTACAAGGCAAGGCATGACAAGCATCAGATGGAGCATAGTTTCCAAGTTGGTGATCAAGTCTGGCTGTATATCAACAAAGACAGAATGCAAGGTGAAGGTAAGAAGCTTAAGCCAATAAGGTATGGACCTTTCAAGATACTTAAGAAAATTGGTGAGAATGCTTTTCACCTTGATCTACCAGCTTACATGCACATCTACTCAGTTGTTAATGCAAACAGCTTGAGACTATTTGAACCTTCATTAATTGAAGATCCCGAAGAGCAGAGTCAATTGCCTTCTATTGATGATCTGTTACCTAAATACCTTAATGAGTTGCCGGAAGATACAGTTCTGGACAGGAAGGTAAGAACTACATGCAGAGGGGATGTTGAATACCTCAGGATCGGACTCAAAGGTTCAAAGCCAAGCAGTGTGAAATGGATAGAAATTGAGCAAGCGAGGAAGCAATACCCTCACTTGATTGATGCTTAAAAGAAAACCAACTTTTGGTGGTCTAAAAGCTTTTTTAGTGGGAAGGCTGTGATCTGAATTGGATCCTAAAAAATCTAAGTTTTCATTGCTGTTTCAAATTATGCTAAAGGATTCAAGTCTTAGAAAAATCAAAGCTATCAAAAGGAATCCTCGTAAACAGTTGCAGTTGTGGCTAGATTGGAGCAACGAGGACCCTCGGTCGAGCGCACAAACCGTTGGCCCATGGTAAAGCGCAATGGCACAAAACTGGCAAAACTGGAGGCTAATTCGGGAAACAGAGGTGGATTCTGATACACGATTAGTACTAATCACGTATCGCAGGGTGTCCCCCTCAGTGAAGGAAAGCCCCAAAGTGCCCGGACCCGAAATCGCTATAAAATTCGAAAAAAGTAACTGTTTCGGTTCCGTAGCGCGGGATTCCCCAAACCAGCAGGATATCAGAAGGCTTCGAGGCGGTAAGAAGTTTTGACTGAGTCCCACCCGATGCCACACATCGAGCGACACACATCCGGTGGATGAGAGAGAAATTCAACCGCATCGGATGGGTAAACACCATGCGACTTGTCCGCCCGATATGAAGGACGACCGTAGTATCTGGGGGGCCCAGGTCAATGGCAGAGATGCGTCCCGATGGCTGACAGATTTGACAGGTCAAAAAGCAAGATGATAGGGGATTTGAAGTCTGATGTGGATGATGAGTTGCCAAATGATTCATGATTTATGGGTGATCTTGAAGCAAACGGAATTAACAGCCATTCAAAAATGATTCAAGGAATCTGACACCCAGACCTCCCTGCGAGGCGTTACCCATTGATGATGATGCTGAGCAGAAGAATTCAAACAGACAGAGGTAAGGAAACTAGAAGGCCGGGAAGCGGAAATGAGCAGTCAAAGAACAGACTAGCTTTAAAGCCATGAACTAATAGAAGCAGAGAACAAACAACACAGAGAGGCACACACAGAGATGCAAGAAGCTAATAGGATAGAACAGAGAGTAGAAGCCGAGCTAACTTGAAGGTAGCATCGAGCCAAACAGAGCCAGAGAGAGTTAGAGAGTCTGTGTACTCCATTGAAGGCTTGAGAGGTTTAAGCAAGCTCCTTGGCATAGGCCTGTCATACTACTGTGACCCTCAAAGGTCGAGTTTCAGTAAGGAGAGTCAATGCACTCCATTCCTATTGACTTCATTCTGTTTAAGTGATTCTCGAATTGAGCTCACAGTTGTAAAAACTCTACTTGAAAACATAATAGAGGTGCCACCACTGAAAGGCTCGATTAGGAGACATAGCCCAGGAGCATTGGGTGAACTCCTTATTAAACTTGTTTTGTTTACATGTTTGACTATTATGTTTCCTCTGATTGCCTTAGTGTCTATGTATTCTAGCAATCTTATTGATCTGTTGCATAAGTAACATAGGCACATCCATGCACATGAGTCTGTAATACCTTTAATTCTTGATTCCAGATCATGAATGCCAGGAGGGATGAGAAGGGGGGCACTAAGAGGGAATGAATGTGTTTCGATTAGGGTTGTAACATGAATAAGATGAACCTTTTAGGCCCTGCTGGTGTGGTTGAGGCCCATGAGGCCTCCTTTGATTTCTGTAGTAGAGATGTTCAGCCACCCCTTCAGTTCCCTGATACATAACTTTTTGTATAGGCAAAGAAGGGAACTTGTCTGTGGAGTGGTTTTCCTCACAGATCGAGAAAATTTCTATAAGGCTCAATGGAAATTCATTCCTAGGGTGCCTCCTTGTGCATCTAGGGTGGAGGATGGCTAATGATCTCTCTACTTCCTAATGCTTCCTCCTGATTTTCATAATGTCCATTTGCAGGGAAAGGGTTTCCAACATTTCACTCTTAAAACCTTCCAACATGTTCCCAATTTCACATTTTATAGATGTGTTGGAAGAGGATGAGCTAGCCACTTTTTGACTAACCCTACCCCTTTTTCTAGCTGCCCTAGAATGATTCTTGAAAATAGTATTAATATCATCATGGGATAGCTGGTAGAAGTCCCCTCCTAATAGTAGGTTTAGGGTTTCTAGGAGATCTTCCCTGACCCCCCTGAGAAGGACTAACTTATGTGACTCAGGATTCAAGTGTGCACCTAGCCCTTTTATAGTTGAGCTAGAATATTTCCTCATAATCCTCTAAGGACTCATCATGTCCAAGGTCATTCTAAAAATTTCCTCTTTAGTATCTTTGGACCTGTAGTAGTCCCTATACTTGTTATTGAAAGCCTGTTTTATTTGAGCCCAGGTGGTGATACTATCCCTAGTTAAACTCATGAACCAGCATAGGGCTTCATCCTTGAGAGTGGATGGGAATAATTTCAACTTTTTATCATCAAAAGGTGTAATCATAAGTTCTTCATATGACAACAAATTCTAACAAAAATGTATCTGGATCTTCTGAGGTCAGGCCATGGAAGTGAGGAAGTGAAAAGGGGCTTATGTTTTTCATCTTGGCATCCCCATTAATTTCTCTTATGGGAAAAGCACCCTTAATTCTTTCTCTATCTCCACTGTGCCTCTTGTTTCTCGTGGTCATGACCAAAACCACATTGTTTTTCTGAAATTTCTTCTGACTCGAACGTACTACCCATGTTAATTCCAAATGCCCACATGAGAAAATCATCATCATCATAATTAAAAATATCTAAAGATACAGACATGTTGTTAAAGTCCAGCTTATCTCGCTTCGATATTTCTTTTTGACTCCACACGATCCTCTAACGAGCTCCAACAACCCCGTTACCACACATGCAGGAAACTTCTCCCTTTGGTAGCTCTTCAACTGTAAAACCTTGTAGACTATGGCTTCTATGCAAGGCAGGTCTTAGTGCCCTCAGCTCTGGCGACAAGAAACAAAATGACCTCTCACAAGCTAGAAACATTCTCAATATCTAATTATGATATATGTAATTAGCAATTTCTGATAACATATATTTCTGAAGATAGGTTCAAATCAACAAGGACTTTCACATTTTCATTGTGGCATATAATAACTTACAAGAAAATTTACCCAATTGGTTTTGGCATCTCCACAACCTGCAACTTGAGTTTCTCAAACAATTAAAACTCCATGAGCCTCCATGCACATCTCCTTCCTTCTCAGCACATGCATCCAACTTTCTACAACTGTAACAAGAAAAGTACAGTGACTCACAACAAAACAATGACACTGAGGAACCAGCAACAACGCCAATCACGTCCGCCCATGAGATGTTGACAATCATGCCCTTTGACTAGTCAAAACCATACGCACCGCAAAACCCGACTTTAAGCAATCTACCTCAGCCTAAAATTACAAAGGCTCTTGAATGGTGGCCCACAATGTTTGCTTCTCTTCTGGCCAACAAGCAACAGGACTAGAGAATCCAGCCACGACCCTGACAGATCGTCGAATACAAGTGATTGTGGGCGTCCTGTGATGGGCACAGAGATTTCAGTGAGAGCACCCCCTGTACATGCAACAATCCAACAATCTAGTACAAATCTCGTGGAATCTCACGCAATGATCTATCATGACCCCCCTAAAAAATGAAGTCATGGAAGTTGCAGCTACGAGGTTTTGATCCTAAAAGAAAAAAAAACATGTCACTAGATCACTTTAGTTGTGCCAACAAATAGGCTCCAGATCTATTCTGTAGCTCACTTCACCTCTGCGAAGCACCGAACGCTATGGGATCAAGATTCAAGGTTTTTGATACTATACAGATGACAACCTACTCAGTGAAGGAGGAATTCAATCAGGGAGGTAGGCTCCAAACTCCTCAAAAAATACATGAATCCATCGGAATTCATGCACGCAGGCTCACCACTCAACACCTCCGTGAATAGGAACCTCTATGAAGCAATGAATAGGCACCTCTACATACAGGGATCCAAATCAAATACAATACCTCAAATTGACATTGCTTTACTACACAGTGGTGGGCTCCAGTATTGTAGCAATAATGCTACAACTCCTGGAGCTTCCTTCTCTAATTTTATCAACCCGGTAGTTCGTAACAAACTTGGAAGCGACAGTGCTATATGCACAAGTACTAGCTCTTGTCGCAGCTGTCACTTGGTCAGCTGGCACATGTCCGCTAGGGCTCAAGCCAATTTCTATATGTTCTCAGAAGAAGCTTTCTAAATGATGAACGAAGGCTATCTCAAAGGAAATTAACCTACTTTGCAAGAATGAACTGAAAGCCAACCAAACATGGAAACCCTAGTAAACCCTAATCTGACTAGCTTAATCCTTATGATGCAATAGTGGGAATGCAACTTCTAGAAATGATGCCATTACTTCTAGTGAGATGAGATGCATGAATTTAAACTACTTCCATTGAAGAGAACACGTTTTTGTATTTTTGCTCAAGTGGGTGGAGTTATTATGATTGTGCTTCTTAGAGGGTCTTGACTGTGCAGGGGTAGTTCGAAGGGAAGGAAGGCTTGGGAATGGTCAGGAGGACTCTGAGAGGTTCCAGGGGATCCCTCACATCATTCCACAGAAGTCCACAACGTTCAGGTGCTTGGCAACCGTGTTTGCAGGCTTCTACAGGATGTCTGCAGGGGATCCTACAGGAAACTCGGGATTTCTACAGGAAGTCTGCTAACTTCTACAGGATGTTCTTCAGTCGGAGTTTTGGGTGATGGAGGAGTGAAGGAGCTGTATGGATGGATGGGTAAGATGAAAGAGGAGCTTGAGATGGCCTATGGACAGAGAGATGAGGTGGGGAAGGTGTGTGTAAAGCTGGTTGGTCGATAGAAGGGTAGAGGCAATGGAAGGCTGAAAAGTTGAGGCAGCATGGATAATAGAAGAGTTGGAGGGAAAATGAGCTGAACAGAGGATGAGTAGGTGGCTTAGGCATGGTTTAGAAGGATAAGAACACGATGAAGTGGTGTTGCGCAGTGTAAATGAAACAAATCACCCTTATCTTGCATGTAAACGAAAGTTCACCAACCTATTCTAACTGTTTTATTAGGAATCAAAGAACAGCAATGTAAGTTGAAGGGAATTCGTGCATGATGCTAAACCAAGGAGTCATTACTCAAGATATAATCGCATGGACAGTTCTTCAATCGAAAACATTACATCAATACTTGCATGCATATGTTAAAACAATGTTTTTGGCAGTTGGCACGGTCTACACTTCCGGTCCCCAAACAGAGGTGAAAGTGAGCATGCATTCAACCTTTTTGAACTCAACGTAACTTCAATCTCCCTACGCTAGTTCTGAACTACTGAAACAACTGCATTCATGAAACTAACCTACATAACCAAACCGAAACAATCAACTCAGCAAACTATGTTTTTCAAGTGCGTGTAAAGGAAAGAAATGCAATGATAAAAGAAAGACAAGTAACAATACAAAGAAAAGGAGGTCTATTGCTCTCAGGTTGGGCCCTAACCTGAGAGCTATAGCTCCCCTAAGAACTTAGAATCGAATCCAAATCTACCTGCCTTTTATTAAAAGATCATAATCATGAGTCTAACAACATGCCAAAATTGGCTTACAAAGAGCAAAGAATAGAGCTACAACTCGTAATCCAAAATCTACAACAAAAGTTCAAGAGTCTCATCGAAGGATAAAGCCTCAATATTTATACATGATGAGGGCCTAGCTGGCCTCCTCAATTAGTGGAGCTTGGCTGTCCAACTAAAAGTAAACTGTTGTTCCTATAGAATCCGTTGGCTGCCTTCTAGCTCGATGGTGATAGCTGTTGGAGCTCGGAGTTGGGGTGGAGATCACGAGGAAGGTCATTCAAGGTTGTGGACAACCTCCCTATAAACCTGCAATGCCACCTTGGCTGTCTCCTTGTCTTCATTTGCGTGGTCTTTGCTCCATTTAATGCCAAAAAACCTGAAATCATCATGTATTAGCCACATAGGCATAATGACTGCCCTTCTTCCTACAAATAACACGAATATACTAAGAAATGATGCATAAGTGATAAAAAATGAAGGGTTGAGCAAGGTAAGTAGGCCAAATGAGCCCAAATTGTTACCAAAATTTGGGGCTCATCATCACCCCCCAGCTAAAATATTTGCTCATCCTTGAGCAACTAGTCCAACTCTTCATCGTTCATTACCTTTACTGCTACCCTTACATCCCAAGCCTCTGTAGTAGTGTCCTCCTTGCTGATATGAAACCCAGCCCTTCTGTTTACCTCTTCCCACTGTTCATTATCATCTGCTTCTGTGTTGCCTTCCATCAATCCTAGCAGCAGTGGTGGGCTGAGTTTAAGGCCAATCCAGCTGGCCTGGAGGTTTTGCATGGATTTCTTATAGAGGGCTACCCGTACCAGAGCTTCCCTCATCCGAGTTAGGGTATGGTACTCTCGGATTTTCAGACTGTGTGCCAATGTATTCCATCTGCGTGTGCATGCTTGGACAACGTTGTCTCCTAATAGTCTCTCCATGTCCTCAAAATGAGCTATGGCTTGGGCCTGTTGATCCATATACCTTAATGAAGCTTGAGGGTCAGTGGACAAATGTTGGTGTGCCGTGATTAGTGCAACTAGATCCCCTGGTTCTGGTCTGATGAGCAATGGCTCGTTCAGCTCTCGGTTCATGATTGCTTTGGCTTCTGCTGCTCTTTTGTCCTCATGGTTCAGCCATGAGGCAAATGCCAATAATTGCATATCTCCCAAGGCCGTATTGGGATCCCATGAAACTACATTAGGCAGGGCCAGATTATGGAGGTAGAACTCCGCTAATTTGGCCCTATCCTCTGATGAGCTAGTACTGCAAACTTCAGTGAATTGCTGCGGGTCTTGGAGCTGAGAGATACCTCTTTGCGCCAAGGTATTGATCCAAAATTGCAGCCATTGGTCTTTCAAGTAAAAGCCATAGGATTTGGCTGGCTGTCTGCATTGGATAGCATCCATGGCCCAGCTGGCCATGCAGGCCAATTGTGCTTCTTTTTGCTGCAGTTGTTCTCTGAGAGCTTGCACCTCAATTTGTGCTTGTTGTTCTGCTTCCTGTAGAAGTGTGGTTGGCTCCCCAAGACCGGTGTTCAGTTCCTTTTTACCTTACTATTCCTCTGTGGTGTCCTTGGAGGATGTACCTGTCCTTGCCCTCAGCTCCTGTAGCTGCAATCTCAGCTTCTGGTTTTCTTCCTGTAGAAACACGCGTTGGAAATTTGCCACGTATTTGGCCATGGACAATTCACTTCTGGCCTCCTTAAGCTGCTCCTGTAAGGGACCTATGTCCGCCACCCCCTTTGACTTGGCTATTTTCATCCATGTGTGTGTACGGACTCTTTCTTCCTCTAATGCAAAAAACAGTGGCACAGTAAATTTCTGAGGTATAATTTTGCCAGCCTCTAAAAAGTTGTAATATGAACTCAGACTTGGCTGAGGGCTGGGCTCTGGTATATGCTCTTTCTCCACTTCCTTTTGTGGCTCTACTTCACCCTCCCTTGGTGGTGATAAGGGTGCTTCTCCTTCCATTTTCTCAGTTTCTTTAAGCCTGGCTAAGGTTTCCTGTAGAGCATCTTCAGCATCCTGTAGCCGAGCTTTTTCAGTCAATTGGTCTAACTTTCCTTGCCACGTAGTTTTCTTCGGGCTTCCCCTCTCATAGGTGACTGATATCCTCGAGGGGGACCTTTCCTTGGGCAAAGTAGGGGCATCTTCAATGATGATCGGGTTGCTGGACAGAGGTTGTGGCTTGCCCGTCTTTATTCTCACACTTCTTCGAGCTTTAAAATATAGAGGGGTCTCCCTCTTTCTCTTCTCCTTTGGTTTAGGAGGCGTGCTGAGGGCGGCCAGCACAGCTGCTGCCTCCCTTTCACGAATGTCAGCTTTCTTCTCCTTGGGTTTCACTTTTTCAGGGCTTCCTGTAGAAGACCCTGTTTTAGTCAATTTCGGGCTTCCTGTAGAAGACCCTTTTTCAGTAATTTTCGGGCTTCCTGTAGAAGCCGGTTTCGGCTTTCCTGTAGAAACAGGTGTCGCCGCCTTGGTTTGCTTTGCTGCATGAGTTTTGCTTTTTGACTTAGTTGCGGTCACTGTCGAGGCACTCTTGCTGATGTGGACCTTCTCAGCCTTGTCCACTCTGCCTTGCAACCTTTTCTCTCTTACTGTCAAGATGGGTGTGTCATATTTCTCCTTGTCATCATTTTTCTCTTGTTTCTTCTCTTTCTTTTTCTTCTGCTCTGTGGTCAGGGTCTTTTGGCCTTTTTCTTTCCTTACTGCAGCCACTGACTCTTTCTCCTCACTGGTAGAAGAACCGAGCTCTTCGGTTAGCATCTTTATGTCCCCGTCCTTTGTCAAATTTCTGAAGGCTTCCCATGAGAGAGGAACCTTGTATGTGTGGAGCGCATCCTCCACAAGGAGTTTGATCAGCCCATGGTGGGTTACCTGGACTGGTGTGCCTTCTTTTAACTTGGTTGCACACTCAATCAGAGACTGTAGTAGAAAGTAAGGGAGTCTAAGTTTGTTTTCTACAGGTAGATCCATCTGGTGCCGTAATTCAGTGAGTAACCGAAAGTGGTACCCGTATACAATGCTGAAACGGCCTTCGCAGGTGATGTACTTCATAATTTGCAGGCTCACTTCATTCCATGGTGGCAGTAAACTGGTTCTACGAACCCCATTTTTTTCTTCTGAGAATTCCTCCTCTGGTGGAAAGAATTCTTTCTTAGCTTGTTGGCTTAATTTCCTTTCTTCTTTATCCCATGGTAATCCCATTGGGAGCTCCGTAACTCGGCTGATGAATTGTGGGGTGAGTTTGAGGCTCAGACCCCTGAAGGTAATGGTGGCCAATGTTTTAGATTTCGGCCTCAGAGCTTGCAAAAACTCTTTTGCCACTTCGTCATCATAGCCCTGCAATTTGTCACAGAAGGATATCCATTGTGCTCGTGTGAAGAGCTCCACCACCTCAGGATTTTCTCTTAACTTGGTTGAATCGGTGGGTTCCCTTCTGATGAACCCACCCGGCATGGTGAAAAACTGTTGTGTTAGCTGGGGGTGGCAAATGGGGAAGAAATTCGGTCTACTCGGACAGAGCGTAGGATTACGCCTCTGTCATGCACATAATTCACAAAGCTTACCCCTGAGAACCTTTAACACAGCCAACTACACTGACATCCTGTAGGACGACAGTTCATGCACGACAGACAACAATTGCAACAATTTTCTATGACCAAACTGTAGACGACGATTCTGCCACCTTCAAAAACCAATTGCATGGAGAGTTCAGGCTTACCTTTTTAATCCGCCACCTTTTGACGTGAGGAACCCGACTTCCTATAGAAACAGCTTTCCTGTAGGATAAGTGCGCGATTTCCGGGGGATACTGCAGTGGGTCTGTGCTCTTGGTGTTGCTTCACAGGCGTTCTGATGGCCAAAGACTCGGAGTATCGAACTGCAGAGGGATCTGGATGATCACTCGAGTCGCAAACAGTGAATGATAAATGCATGGGGTGGCAATCTAGCCGATTAGATTTGAATCGGCGGAATCCGTGGCGCGGGGGTGAGCTGTCCCTGCCGGACCGTTGGGCGACGTCACACCATCATTCTTCTGCAAGTTCCCTTACTACCGCATCATTCCCCGCAGATCCGCCGCCACCATTCTCGTTAGAACTCATTTCTCCCCGAATGGACGGTTCTCACGTGTCCACTGCCCGTTTTTTCCACGGCCACCATTCACACATCCGGCTCGACCAGCTGATTGGTTGATGTGGTCAATCGATTAACCATACAACCACTCAACCCATCCATTTCACACTTGCAAACATTTTCAAAGTAAAATTCATGCAATTCGATGGAAGAAAGGGTCGAGGCACTTACCTGTGCGGCCGCAACATGATTGTTCAGGCTCTTGGAGGATGATGAGTGGATTTATTTGCTGCTGGTGGATTTGCACAAGCCCAGAGGTTCATATTCACAGGTCGCTGATGATGGATTTGATGCTTCAGCTGCATGCGCCCGCGTTTTCATTGTATATGGTGTGCACTCTAGCGGGCTTAACTGTTACGGGACTCCTGCAGGATGTCCTGTAACAGTTTCTTCCTCCTCGGGTGCATGCTGCACGACGAAGGCAATGGCCCCACGATCACGCTCACAGAGCTCATGGATGGCTGGGATGGATATGGTATGACATCTCAGCGTTTTTTTCATCTCAAAAATTGCTTTTCTCTTGATAACTCAATGATCTGCTTTGATGGTGCAGGTAACTTCATTGCATGTCGACAGGGATGGTAGAAAGAGGTGACAGCAATGTATAAGGGTGACAACAGTAGCTTGCATGCATCCAAACCGATCCTTGGTCGTTAGATCTCCTCATAAAATGAATTCTGGGCCGTCCCGAACTTCTACAGGAAGTTTCCTGTAGAAATACAGAACTTCCTGTAGAAAGGTTGCGTTTCCTGTAGAAAGTCTGCACCTTCCTGTAGAAAGTCTGCATCTTCCTGTAGAAGACTCAAGCCGTGATGAAATTGTGCACATACCTTGGAGAAAATGAGTATTCTTGGAGGAGGGGCTGGTGAGGTCTCCTGGCAGCATGATAAGGATCTTTGGCTTTGCGTTAAGAGTCCTCCTCACCTTCATAGAACACCTGCAACCTGCATGCATTTTCACATTATAAACTTGTTGTCCCTATCTTTTTGCTTATTGTCTTCTTTTCTCTTTTCTCTTTTCTTTTTGTCTCTTTTTTTTTTTTTTTTTTTCTTTTTTGAAAAATAGCAGGGGCGCCTCAATGAGGTTTTCACCCTTGCCATCTGCCTTAAGCGCCTCAGAGAGGTTTTCACTCAAGGATCTTTTTCAAACTTTTTTTTTTTTTTTGAAAGACAATAGGGGCGCCTCAATGAGGTTTTCACCCCTACCACCTGCCTTGGGAGCCTCAGAAAGGTTTTCACCCAAGGATCTTTATTATTTATTATTATTATTATTATTATTATTATTATTATTATTTTGATCTTTCAGGATATGCCCAAAGCAGGGGCAGAACCCTTCTCTATGACCAACACTGATTTCTCCATAGTTTTGATGAACTCTTGTCTTGAGAGAGGTTTCCTGTAGATCTTCAATCGATGCCCATTGACAAGCATGGGGATGGCTTCTTCATTAATGTTTCAAATAAGAAGAGATCCATTGTCATGGCATTTTTCCACTGCATATGGTCCTAGCCATCTGGTTCTCAGCTTCCCCTTGAAATCTTTGTATCTGGAGTCATACAACAAGGCCCAATCTCTCGGCTGGAATTGCTTGTCATGGAGGTGTTGGTCATGTCACACCTTTCTCTGAAGTTGAACCACTTCTGAGTGAAGGAGGGCCTGCATCCGGTGCTCGTCCAGTCCATTCAGTTGCAATAACCTTTCTTGTTGTGCATGGCTGAGATCTAGATCTAGCTGAGCTGCCATCCTCAAAGTGTTGTATTCAAACTCAATGGACAGCAAAGCTTTCTTCCCATAGACCAACTCATAAGGTGTGAAGCCGGTGGTGGTCTTCCAGGTGGTGTTGTAAGCCCATGTGGCCTCAACTAGGCGATCTGTCCAATCTTTCCTATTGCTGCTCACCACCTTAGTCAAAATCCCTTCCAATGCTCTGTTGGTGACTTCCACTTGCCCATTTGCCTGTGGATGATAGGGGGTGGAAGTCCTATGCTTGATTTTGTGATGAGCTAGCAGGTCTTCAATCAAGTTGGATGTGAAATGGCTCCCTTGATCGGTGACCAGCTCTCTTGGGTAGCCAAATTTGTAGAAGATGTTCTCAGTTAAGAACTCAACAACCTTTTCTTCTGTTGCTGCCTTGATTGCTTTAGTCTCTACCCACTTTGTCAGGTAGTCAGTGCACACAATGATGTAAGACCTTTTCCTCGAAGGAGGGTTGATTGGACCCACAAAATCCATACCCCACTTCTCAAATGGCTCAAGAGCCACTTGAGGTTGGAGAGGCATCTCATCCCTTGGAGTCGGTTTCCCCATTCTTTGGCATCGGTCACATTGGCTGATATATCTTCTGACATCTTGATGAAGTGTGGGCCAATAGTAGCCTGCCTGCAGGATTTTGAAGGCAGTCCTCTTTGCTGCAAAATGTCCTCCACAAGGCCCATCATGACAGGTGAGGAGGATATCAAAGACTTCCTCCTCCCTTACACAATGCCTTAAGATCTGATCAGGGCCAAGCTTGAACAGATTGCCCCCGATCCAAGTAAACGAGGCACTTTTTCTGATGATTCTGATCTTCTCTCTTGAAGATAGGTGCGGAGGGAACTGTGTTGAAACAAGGTAGTTTTCTATATCAGCAAACCATGGAGAGAGTACTGAGATAGCAAACAGATGTTCATTGGGCATCTGGTCATCCACTGTTCCATCCTCATCTGCAGACAAATCCAATCTAGATAAAAAGTCAGCAACAACATTTTCTTTACCTGGTTTGTCAACAATGGTCAAATCAAACTGCTGCAACAAAAGTAACCATCTAATAATACGGGCATTCACATCTAGTTTATTCATTAAATATCTAATTGCAGCATGATCTGTATGTACAAAGGTTTGATAGCCAGTAATATAATATCGGAACTTGTTCAGTGCATGGACCACAGTCAAGAATTCTTTCTCGGTTACAGTGTAATTCAGTTCGGCTTTGGACAAGTTTTTGCTAACAAAGTAAATGGCATATGGAAGTTTTTGTTCAACTTGTCCTAAAGCTGCCCCTATGGCTTTGTTTGAGGTATCAGTGTGGATGTGGAAATGTAGGGCCCAGTTTGGACCTCTCAAGATTGGGGCTGACACCAACTTGTCCTTTAATTCATTCAAAGCCCTCTGACAATCGTCCGTCCATTTAAACTCCACATCTTTTGCCAACAGACCAAACAATGGCGAGGCTAGCTTGCTGAAGTCTTTAATGAATCTCCGGTAATATCCTGCTAACCCTAAGAAACTCCGGACATCCCTTAACTTTTGGGGAGGTGGAACCTTCTTGATGAGAGCAATTTTGTTAGGATCCACTTGTAACCCTTGGCAAGAAATGGTATGGCCTAGCACAGTCCCTTCAGTCATCAGGAATTCACATTTTTCAGGACTAAGGGACAGGTTCATTTCAATGCATTTGGTTAGGATCTTTCCCAGATTAGACAATGCTTCCTGGAAGTTGGACCCATAAGGAGTGAAGTCATCCATATAGATTTCCGCCGCATCATGGACCAACTCCGAGAAGATGCTCAAGATAGCTCTCTGGAAGGTAGCAGGAGCATTGCATAGCCCAAAGGGAAGAACTCGGTAGGCAAAGGTACCCCAAGGACAAGTGAAGGTGGTCTTATCTTGGTCTTCCGGGCTGATTTGGATTTGGTTGTACCCACTAAACCCATCCAGGAAAGAGAAAAACTTCTTTCCTGCCAGTCCATCCAACACTTGATCTATGAAAGGTAGAGGGAAATGGTCTTTCTTGGTAGCTTTGTTCAGTTCTCGGTAGTCCACACAGATTCTCCACTTCCCATTTTTCTTGGGAACCAACACCAGAGGGGACACCCATTCACTATCTAAGATGGGGTAAATGAATCCGGCATCCAACAGTTTTTGCAATTCTTCCTTGACAATGTCCTTAAGGGCTGGATTCATTCTCCTCTGAGGTTGCCTAACCGGTTTACAACCCTCTTTGATGTATATGTGATGGGTACAGACCGAGGGATGGACTCCTTTCATCTCCTTATAGCTCCAAGCAAAAGAATCTAGGTGACTGGCCAACAGGCTACACAGCTCCTTTTCCTGGGAAGGAGATAGGGAGGAGCTGATATTTAACGTTCTCTCAGGGCCGAACTCCACATTCTTGACTCTGGGAGTGACAGGGTTGGTGGCACAAAGGTCCACTAAGGTGCTGGCTTGGGCGTCCTCCACCAATTTCTCTAAGGATAGTGCACTGGAAGGTGCATTCTGGATCAAAGTTTCAATCAAGTCATCCTCGGTTGGGGGGTCTCTTCTAGTGGTATCTAGGGTGCACAAAGGTGCTGAGTACACCTCATCCTCTTCTCCTTCCTCCAACCACAGTGGTAAGTCATGCTCTAAGGAGGGTTGGGCAGGAGGGTATAGGACTAGCTGCTTGGACATAGGACCGTTTTTGATGGTCATGTTTCCTACACGACAACTTATGTAAGAATCTGCAGTGGCTAACCAAGGCCTTCCAAAAATGAGAGGATATCCAGTAAGCTTTGCCTTGGGTTGCAGAACCAAGAAATCTACAGGGCAAGAGTCGACAGAGACCAACACATCCTCCACAATCCCTTCGGGAGTCACAGTGGAGCGATCTGCTAGTTGCAGTACTGTCGAGGTCTTCCTCAAGGAACCCTGAAGATTGAGTTTGAGAATGGTATCCCTGGTCATCACATTAATGGTAGCCCCCAGATCAATCACGGTGTGAGGTATGATGGTGCCATTGATGTGGACATCTACTACAGGACTCCCAGGATCAAGGTACTTTGGGCAGATGACTTGTCCTAACATAAGTTCAGACAGTTGTCCTAAGACATTGATGGTTGAAGCATCTCTCTTTCGCCTGTCTGGGTGTTTAAAACACTTTTCCTTAACCAGTTTGTTGTATATTGGCACATCCTTGATGGCTTGGAGAAGTGGTATTTTCACACACAACTGCTTGAGCTCTCCCAGAAGCTCATCCTCCTCTGGGTTGGGTTGTGTGGTGGCTGTTAGTCTCTCAGGAAAGGGTGGAATAGCCTTTGGTTCACTTTCTTGTTTGTCCTCCTCGTCCTCTGGGGGAGGAGGTTGGCGATCCGGAAGAGTCTTTCCAGATCGAAGATTGATCTCCTGGATCTCCACAGCATAGGTAGGACATGATGTTTCCCCAGTGTATACCTGCTGGGCCTTTCTATTGTTGGGGTTCGGGTTCAGTTGAGCAGGCATTTGAGGTTGCCTTGGAGGAGCAGGAGGTAATGGTTGAGGTTGAACTGGTGGTGGAGGCAAAATGGCGGGAGGAGTGTTGTACTGGGGCCTCCACCCCGACTGAGGTGCATTCCACTGAGGTTGTGGATGGGCATGTGAATGATATGAATGAGTAGTGGGTTGAGTAGGGTACTGAGGTGGATAAGACCATGGAGGAGGCATAGACCAGGAAGGATGAGCAGGGGGACCCCAGGAAGGCATAGGAGTCGATTGGTTGGGGCTGTAATAAGCTTGAGGTGCCCCTTGCATTCCCTGCTGGTAAGGTCTAGGTCCTTGTGGCCTCCTTTGGTTGAGGAAATAGAGAGGTTCAGTGGGAGCTTCTGTCCCTTGGTACATAGCTTTAAGTTCAGGTAAGGTTGGGCATTGATTTGTGGGATGGTCCTCCTCACAAACGAAGCACACTTCAACCGAATGCAATGGGCATTCGTTCTTAGGGTGTCTCCTTGTACATCTAGGGCAGAAGATAGCCAAGGCCCTCTCAGCTTCTTCCTTCTTCTGCTGGATCCTGAATGTGTCGAGCTGCATGGCGATGGTCTGTCTCACCTCACTCTTAAGATCTTCTAATTGATTTGCAAACTCATGCTTGGAGAAAGGGATACTAGCTGAGAGGAGGTTTCCTCTACCTCGTTTCCGGGCTGCCCTAGAGTGGTTTCTGAACACAGTCTTGATGTCCTCATAAGGCAGCTGGTAAATATCTCCACCAGCTAACATGTGAAGGGTATCTAAAAGGTCTTCAGGGACTCCTCGGAGCAGGACCAACTTGAGGGATTCAGGGTCAAGTGTGCACCTGGCCCGCTTATAGCTAAGTTGGAACCTCTCCTCATAATCCTCTAAGGACTCATCATTTCCCATGGTCATCCGAAAGATTTCTCCCTTGGCTTCCTTGGACCTACAGTAGTCTCGGTACTTGGTATTGAAATCTTGCTGCATCTAAGCCCAAGTGGTGACACTATTCCCAGGTAAGCCCATGAACCAGCGTAATGCTGCATCCTTAAGAGTTGAAGGGAAGAGTTTCAGCTTCTGCTCATCTTCAGTATAGTCATAGGTTCTACAAAGGACAGCAAACTCAAACAGGAAGGTATCAAGGTCTTCAGTAGTCAGTCCATGGAAGTGAGGCAGAGCAGAGGGGCTAATGTTTTTCATTTTCATGTCTCCAATGGTTTCTCGGATGGGGAAGGCACCTTCTATTCTCTCATCTTCTCCTCTATTGTCAGCCATAGCTTCAGATGGGATGGTCTCTAATTCTTCTTCTGCTATAGGATCTTTGTATACCTCAGGAGGTTCACCTATAGGTTCTTCTGGATCACTGTCGCTGAAGAAGAGAGAAGGGTAACTCAGTGATGTGGTGGGGGTGTTGGGTAGGAATTTGCCTGTTTTATCTCAGTTCCTATGAGGCATGAAATGGAAATACTTTTTGATTGCTTTTGTTTTTTCTTTGGTACCTGCAAAACTGAAACAGATTGATCTACAACTAACTATCTTGCTGAAAAAATGCAGAATTGAAATGAAAGCAGGAAAGGACTAATCTACTTTGCTCAAATGGAATTGCAGGAATGGAAATGCTAGTCTACGCTTGCAGAATTGAAAGGCTAATCTATGCTTGCAAAATTGAAATTGCGGAATTGAAATGCTAATCTATGAAAGCAGGAAATGTCTATGCTACTTTTGCAGAATGGAAATGAAATAAACTACTTGGCAGAAGGCAAGAGTAAGAAAATAGAAGAAAAGCAACAATTACTAATACTCTGACGCTTCCCCGGCAACAGCGCCAAAAAGATGGTGGGCTCCAGTATTGTAGCAATAATGCTACAACTCCTGGAGCTTCCTTCTCTAATTTTATCAACCCGGTAGTTCGTAACAAACTTGGAAGCGACGGTGCTGTATGCACAAGTACTAGCTCTTGTCGTAGTTGTCACTTAGTCAGCTGGCACAAGTCCGCTAGGGCTCAGGCCAACTTCTATATGTTCTCAGAAGAAGCTTTCTAAATGATGAACGAAGGCTATCTCAAACGAAATTAGCCTACTTTGCAAGAATGAACTGAAAGCCAACCAAACATGGAAACCCTAGTAAACCCTAATCTGACTAGCTTAATCCTTATGATGCAATGGTGGGAATGCAACTTCTAGAAATGATGCCATTACTTCTAGTGAGATAAGATGCATGAATTTAAACTACTTCCATTGAAGAGAACACATTTTTGTATTTTTGCTCAAGTGAGTGGAGTTATTATGACTGTGCTTCTTACTGGGTCTTGACTGTGCAGGGGTAGTTCGAAGGGAAGGAATGCTTGGGAACGGTCAGGAGGACTCTGAGAGGTTCCAGGGGATCCCTCACATCATTCCACAGAATTCCACAACGTTCAGGTGCTTGGAAACCGTGTTTGCAGGCTTCTACAGGATGTCTGCAGGGGATCCTACAGGAAACTCGGGATTTCTACAGGAAGTCTGCTAACTTCTACAGGATGTTCTGCAGTCGGAGTTTTGGGTGATGGAGGAGTGAAGGAGCTGTATGGATGGATGGGTAAGATGAAAGAGGAGCTTGAGATGGCCTATGGACAGAGAGATGAGGTGGGGAAGGTGTGTGTAAAGCTGGTTGGTCGATAGAAGGGTAGAGGCAATGGAAGGCCAAAAAGTTGAGGCAGCGTGGATAATAGAAGAGTGGGAGGGAAAATGAGCTGAACAGAGGATGAGTAGGTGGCTTAGGCATGGTTTAGAAGGATAAGAACACGATGAAGTGGTGCTGCGCAGTGTAAATGAAACAAATCACCCTTATCTTGCATGTAAACGAAAGTTCACCAACCTATTCTAACTGTTTTATTAGGAATCAAAGAACAGCAATGTAAGTTGAAGGGAATTCGTGCATGATGCTGAACCAAGGAGTCATTACTCAAGATATAACCGCATGGACAGTTCTTCAATCGAAAACATTACATCAATACTTGCATGCATATGTTAAAACAATGTTTTTGGCAGTTGGCATGGTCTACACTTCCGGTCCCCAAACAGAGGTGAAAGTGAGCATGCATTCAACCTTTTGAACTCAACGTAACTTCAATCTCCCTACGCTAGTTCTGAACTACTGAAACAACTGCATTCATGAAACTAACCTACATAACCAAACCGAAACAATCAACTCAGCAAACTGTGTTTTTCAAGTGCGTGTAAAGGAAAGAAATGCAATGATAAAAGAAAGACAAGTAACAATACAAAGAAAAGGAGGTCTATTGCTCTCAGGTTGGGCCCTAACCTGAGAGCTATAGCTCCCCTAAGAACTCAGAATCGAATCCAAATCTGCCTGCCTTTTATTAAAAGATCATAATAATGAGTCTAACAACATGCCAAAATTGGCTTACAAAGAGCAAAAAACAGAGCTACAGCTCGTAATCCAAAATCTACAACAAAAGTTCAAGAGTCTCATCGAAGGCTACAGCCTCAATATTTATACATGATGAGGGCCAAGCTGGCCTCCTCAATTAGTGGAGCTTGGCTGTCCAACTAAAAGTAAACTGATGTTCCTGTAGAATCTGTTGGCTGCCTTCTAGCTCGGTGGTGATAGTTGTTGGAGCTCGTAGTTGCGGTGGAGATCACGAGGAAGGTCATTCAAGGCTGTGGACAACCTCCCTATAAACCCGCAATGCCACCTTGGCTGTCTCCTTGTCTTCATTTGCGTGGTCTTTGCTCCATTTAATGTCAAAAAACCTGAAATCATCATGTATTAGCCACATAGGCATAATGACTGCCCTTCTTCCTACAAATAACACGAATATACTAAGAAATGATGCATAAGTGATAAAAAATGAAGGGTTGAGCAAGGTAAGTAGGCCAAATGAGCCCAAATTGTTACCAAAATTTGGGGCTCATCACACAGCTTAGCTTTGCCACAATTTCCATAGTTTCCACAACGTGCACGCTTTAAAAAAAAACACGCAGCGAAAACAGTCGTCGCTCGTATACACCACGGTCTCATGGAGATCGTCGTAGCTATCTAGAACTTAGTTGTGAAGACCTACCCACCACTCATGGCGAGTTTTTAAAATTTAAACCATGTGGAGTGTTACAGTGCGATCGCCGCAATTTTCCACCCAAACCTCATGACGAATTTGCTTCAGTCGCGCCCTTCACTTAGCGTACATGATTAATAGTCCCGCAGCCCTGATACCATGTTAAAATCTATTGTTCTATTAATTAAGTGGCTCTCCAAGTGAGAAACCTAGGGAGTGCCCAAGCACTTCACACAATACACACTCCACTTCAATTAGGAGAACCTAGTACATATAGGCTTTCACACTAACAGGGTGGTTTCAATCACTCCCTAGATAGTAGGATTTGAGACCTAATCTTAGAGTCTCAATCCTATCCTTAAAACAACTATCTGTAACTTTCCCCATAAATTATAACACCTTGCAGGCCACCATCGGAACGTGGTATCTCACAAGGATGAAGTTAAGCAATCTAAAATTCATTAAACCTGAAAAGACTTATGAATTGGAGGAAAGTTTATATGTGGCGATTTGATATCTTATTTTTGAACATTTTCGTTTTAGTATGTCAAATTACATTTTGTATGCTGTGAATTTGCCTGTCTCTGATAAACAGGTATTTGTATTATTAAGACTATTTGTTAGATATTCCTTGAGACTTGACGCCTTGTAGAGTTTGCTACTAACTTCAGTTATGTTCAAATTTTCCAATCACATACAATGGGGATTTGCATTATTAAGGCTATTTGTTAGATATTCCCTGAGAGTTGGAGCCTTGTAGATTATGCTACTAACTTCAGCACGTTCAAATGTTCTAATCACAGACAATGGTGAAGAGAATGGCTGCTTTCACTTCAACCATGCTCGAGAATTGGCAAGAGATGGTGGCTTAGGCAGACTCTTGTGGCAAAGAAATTGACGTTACTAAAGAGTTTAAAGAATTAACAGTAGATGTCGTATCCCATACTGCATTGGTAGTGGTTACAATGAAGGAAAAGAAGTATTTCAATTGTAGAGAGAATTACAAATAATTGCTGATAAAGCTGAACAATCTATCTTCATCCGAGGAAGCCAGTAATTACAGTATATTTATCTTTAAATTATATAGTTTTGAATGTGACTGCAAGTCCATGTGTACACTGTACTTATGTTTATGTTCTCTTTTTAACATTCGTTAGGTGCTACCCTTGTTTGGGCCAGTGCCATAATTCTCAGATCGTTTACTTTTTCATAATAGAGCTTCCGTACAAGTATAATGCTTCATAGTACTTATAATTAAGGATTTTTGACTTACATTCCTTTGGATTTTTCTAGATATATTCCTACAGACAAGAACAAGTATGCAAGGTAGATTGATAGAAGGATTAAAGAAATCCTAAATTCTATAATTCAAAGTAGGTTGGAGCCGATAACAATACTAAGCACTCAGGTTGACTATGGAAATGACCTGCTTAGAATCATTATGGCTACCAACAAGAATGGATTGGGTGGAAGTAAAAAAAATCTGATGTTAACTACTAATGAAAGCATGGATGAATGCAAAACATTTTCTTTGCAGGCCCTGAGACAACTTCCAATCTATTAACCTGGACAGGATTCTTTCTTGCGATAAAACTGAATTGGTAGGAAATATTGAAGAAAGAAGTTGAGAGTATTTGTGGCACAGATATACCAGATGCAGACATGCTTAGCAAGATGAAATCAATATGTGTTCTCACTTTTCTCAGTTTTGAATGAATGTTCTTTTCCTTTCTCATATTTGTCTTATTTAAAGCTATAAAACATATTAGCCATTTATGGTGTCCTTGGTGGTCCATCCAAATAAATCAAAACATTTAAGGGAAATTTTTCTATTTCATTTTGCATATTCCATATTTTTTTGGGTTTCTATTAATAACAAAACTTCAATAATCATTTTTGTTTGGAAGAGCCATCATTTAAGACCCAATATAAATTTGAATCAACAATGATATATCATGAAACCAAAGCCTAGGCACATTAAGTGTTAGCTCCCTACATAACCAAGGAGAGAAAGCATGTCTACTTTGTTCCAAATCTCAAATTACCAGAGTTGATCTTTTCCGGCACTTCTTTTCTCCATGAACTAATTATATTGTGTTTTGAGTTCTAAATTCATGTAGGGATTTGTATCTGCCTAATTGTCATTGTTATTTTTCAGACAGTGGGTCTCCTCCATTATTATATAATAAATGTTATATAATAAATATCTTCTACATACTTTTAAAGTTATATTTAATTAATACCTACTCTTACATGGTAGTGGGTGAGCATTTCCTGCCTGCTGGACCTTTCTGGGGCTCTCGTAACTTTTTTCTTTGTTCTTTTAGTTGTGGATCTGTGTGGTCAACTACTTTCTAGATGCAGTCACTCACAGATGGAGCATCCCCTCCACATTCAAATTAATCACTGATCTGCAATAGAGCCGGTTGAAATAGAGTATAGATCTGATATATCTGAGGCTAGATTTGTTTTAGATCTAAAGTGCAGGCTGTGTTAAGATGCTCGTTCATCTACCAGAGTGTACTGAGGAGGACCAAAGTTGAATTGAAAATAGAGAAAATAGGGTCTTTTTTTGGCACAGAGGGAGTCGATTTGACAGATCTGTGTTTTTTTGTTTGATTCCAAAAAAGTTGTAAACATTGCTTGGATTTGTAGGTATGGCAACATTCTCCTCTTGACAGGCACTCTACTGAAATTTTGTGATTTTCTCAGTGGGATGGTCTTGCGAAAGGGAAACAGTGAATTATGTGTTCTCTAGTGAATAAATGACACAGGACACCAAAGACTCAAGAAAAAGCTACTGCTTCTTAGTAAATATCCACGGCTGCAGGAAACTGATGAATCTCATATGCAATGGCCCCATGCATCTGAGCCCTGATCTAATTACATATTTTCACCTTATTATGGTTCCACATCTTAGTATTGTTTTAAATCCCGTTAAGTCTATGCAAGTGTGATTAAATCTATCACGTGAGTCTTGTAGTATAAGCTTTATGTTTTGTCAGCCTTATTTGGTAGTAGTGGAAACAAATTCACCAAACTTGTTTGTTGTGAACAATTTATCAAGATAGGTAAAAGACCGCTTCGTGAGAAAAAGGAATCCTAACAATTTTGCAATGAGGTTCTCCATTTTCAGTCTATTGTTGTTGTCTTGCAAAAAGAAAATCCCACATTTAAGAATTGCTTTTAGAGAACTCTCACTGAGAAAACTAGGAAGGTTGAAAATATGGAGTTAACCATGAGAAAATATTTCTAGAATCTCCCAAGATGAGTCCTTGTTTAATTTAGAAAATGAAATTTTGAAAAAGAAAATTTGCAAGCCTCAATGGAACTACTTCATGAAGAAAGAAGCCTAATGGAACTACTTCATGAAGAAACAAGCCTTCTTAAAGCAGATAATAATAAAAAGTTCAATAATATCAAAACCTCAAACAAATATATGGCACCTTGTCACAAAAATTGATTGAGAAGGATGATGTGATTCAAAATTTGCAAGAGTGCAAGAAAAAACCTGAATTGGAAGGCATTGCCTTTAGAATGCTCTGAAAGAGATTGTTATTGTTGAGCTATCAAGCTCACCTACTAATGTTGATAATGGTGCTTTTGTTTAACGTAGTTTTAAAAATACACCATTGGTATTGGTTCCCAATCGCTAAGAAAAATGGGATATAATGAAGGACTTAGGAAGATTGGACAAGACATAGGTGTTGCCTCATTACCTAAATCCATAACCATTGAGACTAGAGATGTTCAATTGTTGTAAGAGGAATTGAGACTAATATGCTAGAAGAATATGCTCTTGTTGATTGTGATAAAAAAATCGATGATATGGATGATAACGTCATTATAGATGATAGTGTTGTTGAACCCAACTTTGAGCCCATGCAATAAAAAATTGAGCCATGTCAACATCCTCATAAGGAGCAAAGGAGATCACTGAGGCATCAAAATTCTTGGTCACATAGTACGCTAGCATCCGGATTATTGAAAAAAAATGAAAAATGATGAATCTTGGACTAGTGCCGACCATTAAGATCGATTCTAGTTGGATTGATAGATGGTCATGGAATCATATGAGCATATATTTGTGGTTGTGGACTTCATACCATTGTGTATCATTAGTTATGAAGTTGCACAAAGTTCCTCATATTAACTATTGGTTGTGGTTGATCGCTCAATTGTGTTTCAAGGGGGAATTTGTTGATGACAAAAACTATTGATTCCTGATCTTTCCACAATTATGTTTTAGGGGTGAGGGAAGTTTGATGATAACAAATATTGTTGTTGTTGTGTTGATTGCATTGCTAATATTTTCTTCTTCATGATGGTGACCATGTTTAGACATTTTGTAGTAACTTTAAATTCATTTTGCTAAAAGCTCAAGGAATACCAGTGTAATAACCCTTAATTCAATTTGAAAGAACCTGAGGTATTTTAGAAAGAATGAGAATTTTATTGCCGAATGAGATTTTGATATGGATTCTGGCAACATACTCCTGGAAATTTTCTTGCCGAATTTTTTGAATTCATTCGCTTCCTTACTACCACAAATGCCCTCCCTGCACTCCTTGTAACTTCTCATTCCACAGATTGTCCCACTTGTGAACCCAACAAATATCTCAGATAACTTAGCCCCGTTCTCCTATCATATGGGGAATTTGAAGTTCTACAATGACTTGAATGATCGACCCTCCTTGGAATTGCTAACTTGCGTTGTAGCCCACTCGTGGATCTCTGCCCCTTGACCACTGAGTTGATTTCTTGGCCCGACACCTGATGGATCTGTCCCTTAATGCATAGGTTAATTGGCCCAAAGCTTTGATGGGTTTTCCCTTTAATGCCCAACAACTGTTAACTAATCCTTCAGGATTGTTATTGTATATTGTATAATATGTAGTTAGTTTTACATTCCATTTTTACAGTTAATAAGTTACCGAGACACAATTGCCTCGTACCTAGATTTCACATGTATAAATAAGTAATTTTATCATTAATATTACATTCTTTCATTGTGGAGTTTATTTGGGCTTGTACAGTGGTATCAAAGCCCTGGTTGAGTTGTTCCTAAACTCCATGTTTTTGAAGTCTATGGTGTAAAGGAGATGTGGAGCATTAAGACTGTGAAGATAGAGTGCAACAAAAGGTTAATCCAGTATAGCAATGCAGTGCGATGCCCAAACTATTGACTCTCTGTAAGTTTCATATATTTCAGTCATAATGAAAAACGATTGGATAAATTGAGTGGCTTAAATTTTATTTTTTAACATATCCTTGGAAGTTAGAATACAAATTTCTAATACTGAGTCCAGTACCAATAATTGCTAGATTGTTTGCTAAAATTCTAAGTTCCATGCATCTAAGGGCCACTTGTTATTTTAATTTTTGGAGGCTTTATTTTCATTTACTGCATCAAACGAGAGTTTGCTTATTGTGAAATTTATGAAAGATAGTATTTGCATTTACAACAGTAAACAAGAGTTTAATCACAGTAAAACTTCTGAAGGATAGTATTTGCATTTACCGTAGTAAATAGGAGTTTAATGACAATAAAATTTCTGAAGGATAGTATTTATGTTTACTGCAGTAAATAAATTTCTAAAGGATACTTAAAATTAAGTATATATATTTTGGTGGCTTGAACAAAACTTTTAATTGAAGAGTGGCCAATTTTCTCGTGATTGGTGGTTTGAATTAAATTTTTAATTTAAGAGTGGTCAACCTTCTGGTGATTTGAAAAACATATTTTTGTAAGAGGCCATTGCTAAAATAAAATTTATTTTTGGAGGCTAATAAGATTTGAACCTAGCTCTTTGCTAGGCTATTTTTGAAACTTAGCACTAAACCACAAAACTAACTTTGCTAAAACAAGAGGAAAAACAAATTTATATCTTTTCAGAAGTATTGCATATATTTTCAATTTGAAAGGATTTGAAGAATATTTGGCTACATAACAATTACGACATCAATAGTTTCCATAGTTGGAGTTGTTCTTAATGGAAAAGAAAATTATCAAGAGTGGTTTAGAAAGCTTAAAAGTGCCCTTCTTTGTAACAATTTACGGGAAGTTTGTCAAGGCAAGAAGGATAGTGATGGAAAATAAATTGCACCAGAACCACCTAATAATGAGAAGCAACATTCAATTTGGGAGACAAAAGACAACAAGGCATATGCATTAATAATTCCATCGGTGACAGAAGAGGTAAACAAATATATCGTTTCTTCTGGTACTCCATTCAAAGCACTAAAGCAGTTGAGAGAATTGTATGATTCACACTCAGAACTCGATTTTTTTTTGTTATTGTTAAAGTTGTTTGATTTGGAGATGAAGGATAATCATCCTTTGAAGTGTGCCTCTGAAATAAAAGCCATTTTTCATGATATAGAAGCCACTAGAATTAAAGTAGATTTACAACTTCCATTTTTTATAAAAGTCCTTCACCCTGCCTATTCAAACTATTTGGAATCTCTCCAAGCTAGTGGGCAGCGAAAAGGCATTATATTTGATAAATTAGTGAGCAAAATAGCTGAGAGAGAAAAATCCTTTGGGAAGAAAGAGGCTCCACCTAACTCTAATGTAGAAACTTTGTGCCCTGCACAAAAGGATTAGAAGTCTCATGCTGAAACTTCTAGAGGTGATAAAAGTAGTAGAGGTAGTGGTAGGAGAAATTATAGAGGTAGGGGGGGGGATAATTAGGGATAAAAACAACAAAATGATAGACAACAAAGGAATTTTAATGATAGACCAGCTATAAAATGTTTTAAATGTGGTAAAATTTGTCATACTTCTACTAACTGTAAAATCCCTTGGGATAAAGTCAGTGAAAGGAGAGAAAAATTAAATGAAAAGAAAGATCAACCACCACTAGATAAGGGAAAATCATCAAATTCTGTACATCACATTGTTGCTCACTGTAACTTTAATATGATTGATGTTTTAAACACTGCATTTTCTTCATGGCGAGATAGTTGGATTTTGGATTCAGGAGGCACTTGTCATATCACATTTAGGTGATTTTTTTTGGAACATTCAGTGATGATATTGATGGTGTTATTAATTTTGCTGACAAGTCTCAAATTAAACCATATGGCATTGGGTCTATTCATTTGAAGATACCGAATTTTGCAGATTATGTTCTACATGATGTACTTTATATTCCACAGTTTCAACGAAAATTGATGTCTCTGATCCATATTCAGTAGTAGGGGCATTCTATTCATATATTTGATGGCATCATCGAGATGAGAAAAACATCTGATCATGCAGTTGTTACAACCAGTGTGGAAGAAGGTATGATTTTAAAATTAAATGGTACTTCATCTACTAACTCTCATGAAAATTATCTTATTTTGGTGTAACAAAGTGATATCCTGTCTCCCATATTCTTGTGGCATGCTTGATTTGGTCACATCAATTATGGTAGCATCAAAATTATGAAAAAGCAAGTTATTAAAGGTCTTCCGACAGTTCCAAGAAATATTACACCTTATGATGCTTGTATTATAGGAAAGCATTGTAAACAACCTTTTCATAGTTCTTCTTACAAATCTTCACGAAAATTAGGTCTCATACATTCAGATTTATGTGGACCTATGCCTATTGCAAATGGAAATGGAAATAAATATGTGTTGACATTTATTGATTATTACTCGAGAATGTGTTGGGTGTATTTGTTGAAGAATAAGTCATAAGTGTTTGATGTTTTTAAAAATTTTCACTTGATGATTAAAAATGAAACTCAAAAGAATATAGGCATTCTCAGAACTAATAATGGTGGCAAGTACAATTCTCATGTTTTTGAACAATATTTCAAGGATAATGGAATCAAACATCAGATTACGATACCTTATAATCCACAACGGAATGATGTCACAGAACGTATGAATAGAAATTTGCTTAATATGGTTAGATCGATGATGTTCTTTAAGAATGTTAAGTTGATGTTTTGGGGAGAAGAAATTCTTTGTGCAACTTATATTTGCAATTGTTCTCCTTCTTCCATCATCAATAATAAATCTCCTTATGAAATGCAGTATAATCGTCTTCCTACTGTTCAAGATTTTAGATTCTTTGGTTCTCTATGCTATGCATTAATTCCTAAACATCAGCGCAACAAGTTGGGTGCTAGGAGTCACAAATGTATTTTCTTGGGATATTCTGCTACTTCCAAAGCTTATAGATTGTATGATGAGGAGAACAAGAAGTTCATTCTTTCCAAAGATGTTATTTTCATTTAATCAGATAAAATTAATTCCACTGTTGATAAGCAACTGGCTCATTTGGAGAAATTTGCATCTAAGAAGTTCTATTTTGAATATGATAATGTTGTTCCACACACTGAAGGGGGGGTTCCCATTCTGGATCAGTCTATGGTTCTTCCATCTTTGACTCATGAGAATGTTATTGCTGAAGAAAATTTGGATGATAGTAATGTTTCTACAGGACCAGAAATTGCTCTTGAAGAGCCTATTCTTGAGCCTATTTTTCAAGATGAGCAACCATCACAACCACTTTAGCGACATTTAGGAAGATCTACACGTGCTCTAAAAGTTCCAAGAAAGTATGATGATTTTGAAATAGGAATGTCTTCTAAAGGTGATTTAGGTAATGTTTCTCAAGACTGTGAATTCAATAATTGTACAATTAGCGAACCTAATTGTTTTCAAGAAGCTGCTAATTGTGATGAATGGAAAGATGCAATGTAAAAGGAATATGATGCAATTATTAAGAATTGAACTTGGAGGTTAGTGGATCCTCCTACAGGTGTCAAACCCATTAGTTGCAAATGGGTGTATAAGATCACATACAAAGAAGATGGTTCACTTGATAAATACATGGCAAGACTTGTAACAAAAGGCTACGCTTAGAAGGAAGATGTTGAATACACAGAGACATTTTCTCCTACAAAAAAATGGGGCACAATTAGAACTTTGTTTTCTCTTGTAGCTTAGAATAGCTGGAAGATACACCATATGGATGTTAAAACAACTTTTTTGAATGGAAATTTGAAGGAATATGTTTATATGTTTCAGCCTAAAGGTTTTTCTGTTAAAGGCAAAGAGAAAAAGGTATGCAAATTGGTTAAGGCTTTGTATGCAATGACACAACTATCTCGTACATAGATTGCACATGTATAAATAAGTAATTTTATCGTTAATATGACACTCTTTCATTGTGCTCTTTCATTGTGGAGTATTTTGGCTTTTACAACAACTCGTTCTTGTGAATGATGCCGAATTTGGCCCTAGTTACACTGTAATTTGGCCACACACTTTATCAACAATCACAACCCTTTTTCCGTTGCCCCATGTCAGCCCTCATTAATCTACAAAAAGTGGATCACTGGCCTGTGGACAATGCAACCCCTTTACATGAACCACATGATGTCTCAAATTAGTTGCATGACATTATTCGGCCCGGCCTAGTGTCAGGGAAAGTTGGTTTAATTTGACCCTGCGCTAGATTGGATCACCTAATTACACTCCTTGTGGAAAAGTTTAATCTTTAGTCTTGGCTACTGACTGATCCAACTCGGCCCTAAGATATGTCCAAGATTGATAGGCCCAACTTCTTAAGGACTTAATCTTTTGTGATTAATTTTCTCATAGATATGGTGTCGCCAATTTCTCCTCCTATAGATTCAATAAGCCACTGAAGTACTTGGCTATAGTGGCTTTTTCGCCATCGAAATCAATGCCACCATTCATGTTGTTTATTGGAACACCGAAACTAGATTTCTCACAGAAGGTAGCAAATTCCCACAGCTAAACAATTAAATAAACCCTCTTCTATTCCCTCTTCTATTTAAATAATGCCATCCTTCTTGGAAACCATGACCAATAACATAGATCCTTTTTTATTTAATTATTACTTTATCTTATTATAGTGATCTCTTTATTTATTATTGTCCATAGGCTAGGGGATTTAAATAGACTATCTGGGTTTAAATAGGTTATGGCTCCTTCTGCCTCATAGCTATTGATCATGAGGGAATATTACATGTTTTTGAATAGAATGTGATCTTTGTAATCATGTAGTATCATGAATAATTTTTTTTGTTTCGTTAAATGTAATCTCATAAATAGAAATTGTTAAAATAAAAATTCTTTTGCAATAATATGATGGTGTGCAGCTTGTTGACTTATGCCACCATTGATGAATGGCCAAACAGCTCAATATTGGCTAGTTCATGTCTGAATTTACTTGTTTTAGTGATAGAGAATAAAATCTATCCAAACTGTTCAATCTTGGCAGATAAATAGTTAGGTAGAGAAGCAAAGGAGCTTAACTGTTAAATCTGAGCCCTTGGAAGAAATAAGGGTAGACCTAGATAGGCTTATGATGCAAGGAAAAGAAAATTGATGAGGGTTTGCCAGTCTAAGTGCACCCACAAAAAAAGAAGAAAAAATGTTAGGTACAGTAGGCTGGGAATGTAGTATTTGATGTTGCAGAAGCATGCTTATGATTAATTTTGCCTCTCAATATGTTCATATTATTGTTATCATAGGTACTATGGTAGAAGCATGACTAACTTCCCTTCACACTTCTCCCCAATCATTTACTAACTTCCCCAAGGATATTAAGATTTGCTTAATATCACTAAATCACTACATCTCATTTAATAAAAAAGCCTAAGAAAAACCACACTCTTACTTTAGGCAGAGAGCCACATTTCTTGTGTAAATCCATGTTTTCCCTTTAAGCCTAAATTTCCTAAACATTAAAATTAGCACTTTCCTTTCAAAATCTCATATTAACAATTAACTTTATTATTTAAAACCCGCGCAAATATACCCCTCTCGTATTATGTATATAAAATATAAACCCCATGTATTAATATTCCCCGCCCCGGTTTAAATATAAACCATATCACTGTTTAAAATTGGGAATTTATAAGTTCACATGGAACTTATTTAACAACCCTCCCCGGGCGCAAATTTAAGGCTAATTAACATCCGGTTAATTAATAGCCTAATCACCCCGCAACCAATCAAACTACACCCGATATCATTAACTTAACGTTAATTTGATGGGCCCCCGTGCATTAACCGTCCGTCACCTCCGTTGACGGCCAACTGTCAGATCTGGGCCCCCTCATCCAACGGCCCACGATCATATCGTGATCCCCTCATCGGCCGCACGTTAAGTCCCAAGGAACCAGCGGTATTGCTCCCGTACTGTGGACACACGTCGCACTTCCGCCGTGATCGTTGCCCCCCCGCCTGAAACCGCTTGAACCCTTAAGCGGTGCGGGGTGAAACCGCTTACCGCCCTCCCGCTGACCCCTCACTGACGTCACTGCCATGTCACCATCCCGTACCCTCCGCTAAACGACAAGGCGTCACATCCCGATGATGTCATCCAACCAAAAAATGCCAAATAGCCCTACGAAAGCCAAATTTTGTTAAATAGTCGAGGAAATTTCACTTTCGCCCATTTCTCTCTGCAAGCTGCTTTCATGCAAATTATGTCCAGTTCATTGCTTGAGTATACAATCTACCACCCGGCCAAAGAAATTTCAGCGTCCTGCTTCGCAGCTCGTCGGTCAACCTGCAATTGCATTGTTCGCCTTTAAAAAACAGGCATTTACCCCAATTCACTTCCCGAATTGGTAATTTCATTTTTTCCTCTGTGAATTTTACCCAAAGAACCAAAATCAAGCTAAATTCAGTCTGTAGCTCTTAGAGAAAGGCACCCAGAACTACTATTTTACCCATTTTTTCCACAAAAACCCGACCTCTAGTTTGAAAACACAAGAACCAAACATGGAAGCTCCCATAGCCCTGAACGTCGCGCCCCTCAATGTGCCTCATAAAGACCTGGATTGGTTACCCTTGGCTGACAGATATTTTCAAATAAAGGAGTTATCTAGTGATATGAACCATCTCCAGGCATTTTTCCGAATTAGGAATAGTCATCCGAGCAACTCTGATATCTATGGAATATGGGAATCTAATCTTCCCAGGTATTACCTTCCCTCAGTCAATGTGTTCCTGGATATTATTCACCAATGCTGTGCCAACTATGACCCTATCAGTAAAGCAGTTATGACCCCAACCCAAACTGTTCTCTTTTACATAACTGTTGAATCTATCAATGAGATGTTACACTTCCATCCCACTCAGCCCCTTGCTCCTTTTTCCATTGGTATCTACTTGAAAAAACTTCTCAATTTTCTAGCTCGGAGATAACCCGTACTGATCATATATTCATGAAACCAGATTGCTAGCCCCAAGGCCCACCTCCCTATTTGCATTCTTGGTTCACTGAAACTGGCAGGCTTATTCTTGACATGATATCATTTATCTTGGGATTCAAAACGAGTGAATATGTTGATGAGACCATCTTAGTTATGTTGTCAATGTTTGCTCTAGGACAGCCCCCTGATGTCAAATATGATTATGCCTCTTTCATTGCCAATAAAATCAATGACCAATTCATAAATCTGGATAGAGAAGGAGTCTTTAAGTACACCTCATTCATATACCACCTTCTGCTATATTATCAGCCAGAAAACTTTTCATTTCCCATCAGGAAATTGGATTCCAAAGGAGAGCGAAGGTCTATGATATTTTGGACCTCGGTCTTCGACAATGTTTGTGAATCCCCTTATACCTACTATGAATTCATTGACTTGTTTATACATCCACCCTCCACTCTATTGATAGGAGCTTCTCCTCCTAGGCTCTCTAGTGATATAAAGAAGATTTTACAACTTTCCCAACAATACAAGATAGGTGACTAGTACCTCTACCAAAATCATACGGAAGTCAGAATATATGGCTGTGAACTGTGCCCTTTCAAACTGCCCAAATATGTGCCCATGAGACTATTTGCACTAGAGTATTTCAGGCAGCTTATCAATGCAGATTTAACCCACTTTTGCAATGCAAAGAAAAAGGCTCAGCTGATAATAAAAAACCAGTTAGGCCTTTTTATCATCCATAAGAGGGAGGCATGGGAAGATGCTGATAAGATATTAGGGGAAGACCTTAAATTGAAGAAAAGTTTCTGGTGGGTGCCATATGACCCAAATAGCTTTATAAGTGACAGAAAAGTAAGAAACGGGCTACGGCTTATATACATCATCGGATCCCTGAAATTTAACAATCTACTAATCAAGATGAGTGGGTAGAGGGTACATTAATAGAAGAAATTAATGAACAAGAAAAGATGGAAAAAGCTATGAAAGATCTTGAAAAGACCCTTGACCTGGACTCTTTTGGACAGGTATCTTTCAAGCTGCCTCAGCAAACCAGAGTGGGTACATCCTCTGCTAGAACTTCACAGTAGCCTGTACAAGAAACCAGCACACCAGTTACAGGGTCTTCTAAGGGAAAGGAAGTGGAAAGCACCAAGTAGCAAGCAATGACTGATCGGTAGGGGCAAATTCCTCTGGTCCAAACCAAAGCAGCAGAGATTCCTACATTACAGACTCCTCTAAATGAGGAAAGAGGCCAGAAAAGAGACAGGGAAGAAGCCACACCTATCAGTGAGCATGCAGAACAACCAAGGGAAAAAAGGTAAAGACTCAATCCCCTATCAGAAGAGGAAATCTTTGAAGAAACAACGGAAAGTTTAAGAGGGGAAAATATGGCCAGTCAGTAGACATCCCTGGTGGTGGAAACATCAACTAGCTCACATAGGCAGGAGCTAGAAAGGCAACATAGTGTGGAAGTTTCATCCTCTAGGCCACCAAGTAAGCAGGCCTCTGACATCAAAAGGACGTTCACAGAGATAAAGGCTAGAAACAACCCACTAAGGCTGCAGATTTATAACCAGTATCTTAAAATGGCCCCCACAAACCAACAACGGTTGATGTCTTCCTATGACATTAAGGAGGGCAAAATGATCATGAGTTATTTTAAGCCCAAGGTGCAGCAACCACAAATAGTAGTTGATTACATCAGGACGAATTTGGAGGTCTTAGCTAAGGGTATTCATCCCATGGACTAGATTGAGCTGCATAAACAGACTGGAGAGATGGTATACTCCACACTAGCTGATAAAGCTATATTAGCTCATAATTGCAAAACTCCTTGAATAATACCTCTGCTAAGTTAGATTTGGAGAAAGCTTCTTCTCTAGCAAAGGACAACAGGATCAAATCCTCGGAAGAAATTATCATTGAACTGGGACATGATCCCAAAGATGCCAAAGACATAAAGGCACTGATGAAGAAGAAGGAAGAGGACATTGTTGCATTGAGAAAACAATTTAAAATGCCTCCTTCCATGCATCACAAACTGCAAATGTTCTACAGCAGAAATTAGAAGAAGACATGATGGACCTGCTTATGAAACTCAATGAGAGATTGAGTGAGACAAAGCAAGCATTGGAGAAAGCTCTACAAGAAAATCAGGGAGAGTCGACCTCCCAGCCACTTGAAGTAGTCCCAACAGTCACTACTTCCCCGTCCACACGTATAACAACATTGCCTCCCACTGTCCCAGCAACAACAGCAGAGATCATCACAGGTACCTCAGCAACAGAACCAGGCAACAGTACTACTATGAGTACAAAACAGCTGATAAAAGCCATGGAAGAATTAAAGCTGCAAGTATCAGAATTGAAACTGGTCAAAGAGAAATTGGCAAAGGTGTAAAAGAATTATGATAAATATAAATTGAATGTGGCAGAGAAAACAAGGGAGGTCAAAGCATTGGAGAACAAGGTGAGAGCATTAGAAAAAGATCTCTCTCTGGATAAACCTCTAGCAGAAATCAAAGGAATTTTGTGGACCAACATCAATCAATCCCTTAGTAATGTGTGGAGATCTATCCAAGTCATCTATGAGCAGATTGACCTAGTAAGAACGGCCGAAGTGGAGATTCAAAAGGCAAGGGCTTTATTGGGACAGATGCCTGAACAAGCTAACCAACTAATACATTTTTTGAACACTGTTACACTAAAAAATGTCACCTTGACTACTTACAGTTAGTATGGCTCAAATCAACAGTCATGCTACCCTCTTAGGCAAGTCTCATGCCTCTGTTATCCATCTCAAACTCAAAGAAGAGAGAAAGTCTTGTAAAAACTATGTTTATCTCTGGGGTCGCAGGTTCTCTCTAGCCTTACCTGCGGGGACGCTGACCTTGTTCACAAAATATGCGTCCATGGACGCTCTGTATGTTAAGGGACAGGTGCGTCCCTCTGTAAAAGGCAAAATGCGCGAGTTTTATCTTGAAAAAGTTACTTGTGGTTACTTCTAGAACATTCTAGAGGTCGGTTTGATGAAATGGATGCGCCTCTAGTTGGTTCATGTATCTCTATTAAGGGGGAACTTATCCCATCAATAAGGGAGCTATCCCACCCATAGAGGGGGATGATCCCATTGATAGTGGACCTGAATAACCTCTTTACAGCACTATAAATAAAGGCATTGAGCCAGAAGGAGAAGAGGTTGGAGCTATACATTTTCTTTGGGTAAATGCTGCAGGATTTAGGTCTTCCATTAGAGCCTTTGTGAGGAGAGATTGTCTTCACTTGATTCTACTTGGGAGAGGGTGAGCTTTGTCAAAGTAGAGGAAAACCCTTGATGGACCCTGGGAGGAACTTGCACAACACCAAGGCCAGGTTGTAAGAGTTTCTTTGTTTCGTTATTAATACAAACTGGTTTATTTTTCTCAATAGCTTGTCTTAATGAGTTATTTCATGTGTTCCTTGGTCTGCATGTTGAATATATGTTTTATTATATGAAATGCAAGTGCTTGGTAATTGTTTGATTGTTTGTGGTTGCAGGAATTGACTTGAAGGAGGAGCTCATCCGGATCGTCAAGAACGGACTTCAACAACAGCGTTTTGGAATAAGGTAAGCCTAAACACTTGTAGTTTTCATGTTGTAAAAGGTGTATTTAGAGAAAGATCACTCCATTTTGTCTTGTTTGTCATTAGAATGTCTTAGACTTCTAGGAAGGTCAGTCGTGTCCGCACCCTTGACAGATTCCGTGTGACAAATTGGCGACTCCACTGGGGAATCCATTAATGCGAAAGTCTTTTCCTTTGTGTGAACTTTGCTCTGAGAAAATCATTTTTATTTTCTGGTTTTTGACTGTGAGAATTAGTATTTGGGTGGCTTAGCTTTAGATTTAGTTAGATTTGGTTTTTCTTAACTTTTCCAGAAGGACGCACCCTCTGAGTACTGCACAGTGCGTCTTTGGACGCGCTGTTGCCGTTTGCACAGAGCGGGCCCGCGCCTGTTCTAACGGGTTGCCTGCGTCTTCCTGTAAAAATTTAGGAAAACTCCATTTTTGCTTTAATTGCTTTTAGATTTTGGTTTTTCTTAGTGTTTTCTGCCCAGATCCTTTAGTACCTTGTCAAAAATTTTCACCTGAACTTGTTTCATTAGCATTCCTGCTTTTAGCTTTCATCAATTGGGTGTTTTGAGTCTCTTTTTTGAGAAATTCTTAATTTGATTTCCTTTGGTCATTACTTGGAGGTTTCTCTCAGTCTTTTCACAATTTTGCATCTTTTTGCTTTTGTTTTTACAAAAAAAATTCCCCCTCATTCGCCGGGGGGGGCTAAATTGTGTATGAGTGTTAATCGCCTTTGAGTGTTTTTATGTTTTGATCTTTGGAACTCTCACCCAATTTTCTCGACTTGCACTTGATTCGTTCTTAGATTACATTAGAATCATCTTGTGTTTGAGAATTCTCTTGCATAGATCACATTTGCATAATTAGAGTTCTCGGTTTCAGAATATGAATGAAAAATGTGCATAGATTACATTTGCATACTTTTCATGTGAATTGTGCATAGATTACAATTGCATAGTTTACATTCTGAAAAATCAATCGTAGATTTAGATCAGCTTTCTTTGATTTGAATTTACACAAAAATAAAAATAAAAATTGGTTTGGAATTGATTTGCATTAGTTTTTCTTGATGAAATTAGTGCATTAGAGAATTTGTTAAATTTTCTCTTAATGATCAATTTTTGCATTGTTGGAAGTGAATGGAAACTCTCTCCTTACTCTAGTTAGGATTCATCGAATTGAAAGGATTGCATTATCATATTCGATTGCATTCAGTTGAGTCGGGTCATAACACCATTGGTTTCATCTCCATTTACCCATTTGAGTAATAACAGCCTTAATAACACAGCGCTTAATTAAAATTCATCTAGTAATTTTTACATTTCTAGGGCTCTGAAACACCAACATAGCTTAGGCTAGGGTCTTGGAGTAGGTGAGTACTTAACTCTCCAAGACTACAAAACCAAACAGATAGTTTATCTTGAGTAGAATAAATCCAATTGGTTCACTTGCACTCTGGGAAAGCTCCTCTTAAAGGAGAAGCACGAGCTCGTGTCCGAACCAGTGAGGGGATCATTCCCCCCTCGTTGGGAACGACGCCAGACAGTACGTATTACAAACGGTAAACCTCAGATTAACCATTGTCGAGGAGCCAGGGGTCACTTATCGGTAAACCTTGGATTGTTGTCAAGGAGCCGGTAAGGGGATTGAGCTTGCTACTCTGCCCTTGCGTGCTGTCGGAGTTTAGACTGTTCCCCCAGGTGTATTTGTTACTGTTGGTGACCTTAGTGACCATAATCTTTAGGGTTCTACCGAGGTGACGGTGGAGGGAAGGTCCCACTGTACCTGGAGCAGACGTCGGTTATACTCACTTGGATTTTCCGGGGGGTTCACTTCACTTCGAGACGGTTAAAGTGGAGGAACTTGTGCCGGTCTATTCATTAAGCAGGTTGCCGGGGTAACTGTTCCACCCGCCATTTCTGTACTGAATTCTGCGAGGTTGGGCTTCATCACCAACTAGTGTTTTCGGTCCAGAGAGCTTACTGTTTGTGTGTGGTTTGACTCCTAGATTTGATAGCGCGTGTTAATTTGTTTGTTTTTACTTTTAGAGACCATAGGTGTGAATTGTGAATTTTAGTTGTTAAGTGTGAATTGTGAATTGTTAATTTTAGTTTTAAATTGTTAATAAAATTCACTGAAGTTGAATATAATGGCAAATGTTCCGGAATTTATCAACCTAGGAACCCCTCCTAATGAGAATCCTAGTACTTTTCCTTACTTTGGAAATGTTGGTCCTCCTTATATGGCTACTTTGTCATTACCTGGATTTACAATAGGATTACCGATATGGTTATTTTCAACTTCGTTGGCCCAAAGTACTCCAATTGTTCCATCTCAACCAGATGCTTCACTTCAACAGAGTTCACCATCTCAACATCACCAACCTTCTGTTGACCCTTTACCTTCTTCGCCTAATTTTTCTTCCTCCATTTCTTCCTCTTCGCCTGGTAAAAGCCTTGATACTAGTAACCAGGAGGCTAAGAAGAAGAAGAAAGGGAAGAAGAAGAAGAAGAAGAAGAAGAAGCAAGATAAGAAAGAAGTCAACCAACCAACCATGGCTGTAAGTGTTAGTTGTGTTGAGGAAAATTCCGACATGCATCGTAAACCCAAATACCCTTGCAGGCTTTGTAAGGGTGACCACTTCCTTGTCAGTTGTCCTGGTATACCAAAGGTCTTGGAAGTATGGTCAGAAAAATCTCATCAACTTTCCGTTGATCCATCAACCAGTGATAGTCAGGTTCCTGGGAAAAAGGGTAAAGTTAGGTTTCCTTGTAAGTTATGCAAAGGGAGTCATCAAACTCACATTTGCCCTCACATGGATGAAGCCTCAACATTGTTGGAAAACCTTACTGTTCCACAGCAAGAATTTCCAACTTGTTACCGTAAACTTTCTCCCAACCTACCGTCAACTGACGGAGTGATTGATCTAATTTCAAGTACAGTCGATCACACTCTTCCATTGGAGAGTGAAACTCATGTCACTCAGGTTGATGATCCTTTAGTTGATCAAGTGGTCGATTCAATTTCACATTCGATCGATCACACTCTCCTTTTCGAGAGTAAACTTCATACCGCTCAGGTTCTTCTTGTTACATCAGATTCTTCTATGCCGGGGGGCATTTCACCTGTTTCTACAGAACCCCCTCCAAGTACTGAGGTCTTTTCCTTTGATTGGAATAGACTGACAGAACCTCGTCTTCCTTCCTCCATCCCTTTCCAAATCATTGTCAAGGCGGGTGGTAGGGACATACATCGTACTCAGGTAGATGAAGGTGCTTCTGTTAGTATTTTATCCTCAGCTGTTTGGAAAGCTTTGGGTTCCCCTCAGCTTGCGCCTATTACGCAGAATCTGAAAGCTTTTAACAGAACAATTAGTGAACCTTTAGGGATCCTTCCTAAGTTTTCTATTACCTTGGAAGGTAAAAATGTCTGTATTGATCTTATGGTAGTTCGAGGTCCCTTGGATTTCAATTTACTCCTTGGACGAGACTATGTTTATGCAATGAAAGCTGTCGTATCGACACTCTTTCGCGTGATGTCTTTCCCTCACAATGGCAGTATTGTGACTGTAGACCAGCTTTCGTTCCCTAGTCTTGTCTCAACTACCAATAATATGACACCCCTAAATGTTCCTGATTCTAAAGTGGTATCTACCCTGCCACGGGTTAATTATGTGGCAACTGGTCCCATGTTTTCAGTTACCGATGTAAGTGAGCCTCTCACTGTTGATTTAGATCCCGTAATTGACATGGAAAACTCTATGGGATTATTTGAACACGATGTTCTTATCCCTTTTGAGTCCCTTGACGTGTGTTCCTTCCAAAAAACTATTCTTCCTTCGGATGAAGACCTTTTGGAAGCCATGATCAAGGTGTGTCCATTGACATGTCTTTCTTCCAGTTGGAAGCCATGATCAATGTATCGAGGAAAGTTCCTTTTACTGTGTCAACCTCATTAAAAAATGAATCAGGGACGAGGATAGTTTTTTCCTGTATCAACCTCGTTAAAAAATGAAATAGGCTAGCATGAGGACAGTTCTTTTACTGAGTCAACCTCATTAAAAAATGAATCAGCTAGATTTTAGAATATGTAGCTAGATTGTAGAAAGTAGGGTTTTGAGGATAGTTCCTGTTACTGAGTCGACCTCGTTAAAAAATGAATCAGGTTTGAGGATAGTTCTTTTCTTGTGTCAACCTCCTTAAAAATGAAACAACTCCCTTTTCAAGTTAAATATTGAAAGTAAACCTTCATTTCATCCAGCCGGTTGAATGCAATGAAGCCTGGGGGGCATGTACCTTGCTTTGCATCATTATGCTAGGGGCATGTGAACTTCTTGAGCATAGTTCCTTGTCTTGTGTCAAGCTCTTTAAAAAATGAAACAAGGGTAGGTTAAATAGGTAGATTGTAGAGCGTAGTCATGAGCATAGTTCCTTGTCTTGTGTCAAGCTCATTAAAAAATGAATCAAGGATTTTAGAGCAGAGTTCCTTGTCTTGCGTCAAGCTCGTTAAAAAATGAATCAAGGTTTTTAGAGTAGCGTTTTTGTTAGGTAGATTGTAGAGAGTAGTTTTGAGCATAGTTCCTTGTCTTGTGTCAAGCTCACTAAAAAATGAAACAACTCCCATGAGTCTTTCCAAGATTTTGAAAGTAAAGCTTCATTCCATCCACCTCATTGAATGCAATGAAGCTTGGGGGGCATGTACCTTGATTTGCATCATTATGCCGGGGGCATGTGAACTTGTAACAAGCATAGTTTTTCGTTTCAAGCTTGTGTAAACATGAAACCAAATCCGAGCATAGTTCTTTTCCTGTGTCAAGCTCGTTTAAAAAATGAAACAAATCCTCCTCTACTTGAGTCGAGAGATTGACTAGATCTCATAAATGTTAGGTTGTACGTTTAGGTTAGTTGTTTCGGTGTTTTGCATAATTTTCTTACAGTTTTAGGTCAAAGTCTTTTAAATGATCTCGTCACTAAACCTTCATTTCATCCAAATGGTTGAATGAAATGAAGCTAGGGGGGCATGCACTCTAGCAGTTATGCTTAGGGGGCATCAAGCACAGTTTTATCTCTGTTTCAAGCTTGTGTAAAAATGAAACTACTTTGAAGCATAGTTTTTCTCTGTTTCAAGCTTTTGTAAAAATGAAACCTATCTCGAGTCAATTTTAGTTATTTTCAAGACTCGTTAAACTCATGAAAATACCGAGATTATTTTGCTATTTTTCATTCTCGTAAAACAAATGAAAATGCCGAGTTCTTTCCATCTTTTCCTGCTCGTAAATTAAATTGAAAGTCGGTCATATGAGTACATTTTTATCCCTTTTTCGAACTCATTAAAATTTACGAAAAAGTGAAAACCATGAGTACATTTTTATCCCTTTTTCGAACTCGTTAAAACTTACGAAAAAGTGAAACCTTGGAGTTCTCTTTTAAGCCCTTTTCAGACTCTTAAAACATGAAAAGATTGCCGAGCGTTTCTTTTACACTCGTTAAAACGGAATTAAAAGACGGTCCCCTTTTAGCTCTTTTCTGACCGCAAAATCAGGAAAAGATTGCCGGGTTTTTGTCGTTTCAAACTCGATAAGGAAATAAAACGACGTGTCCTTGATCGCTTTTTACTTTTCAGGTCAACGACACTATTATGAAAGTACTCCTTGGTCGCAAGATCAAGCGGTTCCCCCAGGTATTTTTTTATACTTTTTCGGGCTTGAGGGACACAAATATACGAAAAAGTTCAACGTGGAGTCTCCTTTTGTTTTTTCAGACTCTCTAAAATTGAGAAACGCCGAGTTTCTCCTATACTGGGCTCGTTAAACTTTTACAGTAGAGGACCTGTTCAATTACAAACAGGAACGAACCACTCCTTCCTAGGGTTCGAATTTAAACTAGGTTGGACTCGTCCGAAGGATGAGCTTATAATCAAGCATATGTTATCCTCCTCAAGCTTGTTAAAAATAAAGAGGTACTTGCCAGAAATGGTGGGGGAAAAGAGAGAAGAATGAACCTGTTTGTTACCTTTTGTCTCAAAAGAAACTTTATTACCACTCTTGAACACGACACTTTTCATTCACCTGGGTTGGGAAATCTTTTACCTCACAGTTGACCAAACCACTTTGAAAGTCTTTAACCGGGTTCCGGGGATTAACTTTGAGTTATTCGTCACCAAGCCATCTGTCGTGTCGTTATGTGTTCAAGAGGTCTGCAAGCAAAAACTTTCATCTGCAAAATACTTGTCATCCATTTGACCATCCCTGAGTCAGTCCTTACAGCAACATTTCTTCAACTTGAACAATGATTTCGTGTTGCGGGCTTGCCTGCAACGGGTCGCTTTCTATCGATATCGACACATTATCTAGAAAGATGACTTAGGAATCGACAGTACCTTGAAGTCTGCATGCATCAATGGCAGGTTTCTCGCCTTTGACGTCAGTTTACATCATTGACTTTCGATCAGAGGATTCCGTGAAGTGTTCGACATCAAAACATCTATTCACATTTCACGGGTTGTGCTTGGTACTTTGAGAACCATTGACATTACTGGTGGTTTCTCTCACGCTTGTTAACAGTTTACATCATTGACTAGTAATCAAGTGGTTTCTACCATGTTCGACATCGAATCATTTAATCACATGGTTAGAATCGTACCAATTCGGGAAGTAGAAGTGAAGACCCTGGATCTAGTTTCTACCATCCAGGCTGCGAGGAGTTTTGTATTCATTATCTATGTAGACTAATCATAAACAGATGGCTGCGTCCATACTGTGTCTACAAAAGTCTATAAAAATGATGTACTGCAAGATCATTCCTGTATCAGAATAGTTAGTCCGTTAGTTAAAGTTTTGAATCTGAGTATGGGAATGCCTACCTCAGTAATGATATAATCTTATCCATGTATTTTGTGTTGAAAATTGCAGGTTCCAACCAGGCCATCCACAAGGCAATCCTTGAAATGATAAAGCGCTTCACCCTTCCTAGAATTACAAAACCCTATTCTATTCCAGGCTTCGCACTTTAGGGGGCAATCTATTACACTAAAAAATGTCACCTTGACTACTTACAGTTAGTATGGCTCAAATCAACAGTCATGCTACCCTCTTAGGCAAGTCTCATGCCTCTGTTATCCATCTCAAACTCAAAGAAGAGAGAAAGTCTTGTAAAAACTATGTTTATCTCTGGGGTCGCAGGTTCTCTCTAGCCTTACCTGCGGGGACGCTGACCTTGTTCACAAAATATGCGTCCATGGACGCTCTGTATGTTAAGGGACAGGTGCGTCCCTCTGTAAAAGGCAAAATGCGCGAGTTTTATCTTGAAAAAGTTACTTGTGGTTACTTCTAGAACATTCTAGAGGTCGGTTTGATGAAATGGATGCGCCTCCAGTTGGTTCATGTATCTCTATTAAGGGGGAACTTATCCCATCAATAAGGGAGCTATCCCACCCATAGAGGGGGATGATCCCATTGATAGTGGACCTGAATAACCTCTTTACAGCACTATAAATAAAGGCATTGAGCCAGAAGGAGAAGAGGTTGGAGCTATACATTTTCTTTGGGTAAATGCTGCAGGATTTAGGTCTTCCATTAGAGCCTTTGTGAGGAGAGATTGTCTTCACTTGATTCTACTTGGGAGAGGGTGAGCTTTGTCAAAGTAGAGGAAAACCCTTGATGGACCCTGGGAGGAACTTGCACAACACCAAGGCCAGGTTGTAAGAGTTTCTTTGTTTCGTTATTAATACAAACTGGTTTATTTTTCTCAATAGCTTGTCTTAATGAGTTATTTCATGTGTTCCTTGGTCTGCATGTTGAATATATGTTTTATTATATGAAATGCAAGTGCTTGGTAATTGTTTGATTGTTTGTGGTTGCAGGAATTGACTTGAAGGAGGAGCTCATCCGGATCGTCAAGAACGGACTTCAACAACAGCGTTTTGGAATAAGGTAAGCCTAAACACTTGTAGTTTTCATGTTGTAAAAGGTGTATTTAGAGAAAGATCACTCCATTTTGTCTTGTTTGTCATTAGAATGTCTTAGACTTCTAGGAAGGTCAGTCGTGTCCGCACCCTTGACAGATTCCGTGTGACAAACACCAAGACCAGTGAAGAACTGGAGGCACTAGAAATCAGAGACAGAACATACGCTATTCTAGAAATCAAAAGAGTTCTATCCATGAGAACTCTGATGCAAAATTTGGAAAGGAGATGCCAGGACATGCAGGTGGAGATTGATTCTTTCACAGGAAAATTTACAGTCTTGCATAAAAAAGGTCTACCAAGTCCTTTGGGGAGCAATGATCGTCTGATGAGACATGTAGATTACACGCACAAGTTCAATAAATATGTTGTTAATAAAGTTAATACATCATCAAGTACTTCAGGAGAGAAGGCACTTCCATCTGGCCAAGCCCTCTACGACAGCCTGGAAAATTTATTCTACATTGAGCACAAGGTGGAGCATTTGTTCACCATCCCACATAATTTCTTCAGATATACAGAGACTGACGAAACTTTGAGGAAGCTTCAGAGACATAAATTAGCAGGACCGCAATGGTGGAAAAGTATGTTAGAGATTCTATAAAATTATTTTTGGTATCTTTGGTATCTTTGGTCAATTGAAAATTTTGGACCATCTACTATAATGCGGAGAACAGAAATGAATCAGAGTCATGCGGGTCAAGGCGTATCACATCAGACTTGAAGAACATCCAACGTAGGATGGAGCAACCAGCACAGAGTATCAGTGGAAGACGACCGTAAACTGACTCGCAACACCTACCTCTGGTACATCGCATAAAGATGGAACAGCTAGCAGAGCATCAATTTATTGCATCAATTTATTGTTCCCCTGTTTCAAGATTGTATGTCTCTATCTTTGTAAAACGCATTAATCATCACCAGATATTACTTCTATCAGCTATTTTGTAAATATATTTTGATGTTTTTGTATAAATACCCCCCCCGGACGAAGTATTAGGGGTTGGTGGGCATTCATAGTTTTGACTGTAATACTGAAATTTTTGGAATAAAAGACTGTTGGAACCATTTGTTGTTGAGCTTACTGGATGAGGAATTGATGCTAAGGACTTGTTACAGAACTGTTGAATCATTTTATGGATCAATAAGTCCCTTCTCAACTTGTGTTTTACTATTTCTACGTTTATTATTTCACCTATGTTTCATAATGTCAATAGTAAAGAAAAAGAATAATTCAGAATTTGCTTAACTACACTCTGTCTTCAATCTTGGTTATTTTCTATGTTTTCTTCAAAATTAGTATAAACAGCAAACTCTTAATTGCTCCTTTTTCCCCTGATTCTTACATCCTGAATATTTGCTAAGGAATTCTTAATTGCTCCGTAGCAGTAATCAGCCATTTTCCCTCTGTCAAAATATGATGAAGGATTCTTAACTGCCCTTCACCCATTTGACTCCATTCCATCTAATTTTAGCCTTTAAATTGTTCCATTTTTTAGTACCTTGCTCTGTGATGCCATTCTCTGTTTAGAAACCAAATCCAGGAAGCTTTCCTTGTTTGACTCCATCATGCCCAATGGACTGAATCTTTTCAGTTTTACCTCACTGTTCTATTGAGTCCTTCCAACCACACTCAAAACAAAACCCTTGTACTTCATAACTAGCCTAACACACTTCAAAACAAAGCTAAATCATAAAGAGAGAGCCCTTTTTGGATGCATATGGGCTAGAATCCGCATCTAAAATATTGGTCTGTGGTTACCTCGGTCGTATTCCCTTTCTTACAACTTTGGGGAACAACCTGAGTGATAACACACCCTTCAGTTTGTACTCATCATATATACATCAAGGAAGGTTGCAAGCCAGTCAGGAAGCCTCAAAGGAGGATGAACCCAACACTTAAAGATATTGTTAAGGAAGAACTGAAGAAATTGCTTGATGCAAGGTTCATCTATCCCATCTCTTACGGTAAATGGGTCTCTCCTTTGGTGCTAGTGCCAAAGAAAATTGGTAAGTGGAGAATCTGTGTCGACTATCGGGAATTGAACAAAGCCACTAGAAATGACCATTTTACTTCACCTTTTATAGATCAAGTGTTAGATGGTCTGGCAGGGAAAAAGTTTTTATCTTTCCTAGATGGGTTTAGTGGGTACAATCAGATTCAAATCAGCCTGGAAGACCAAGATAAGACCACTTTCACTTGTCCTTGGGGTACCTTTGCATATTGGGTCCTTCCTTTTGGTTTGTGTAACGCTCCAGCCACTTCCCAAAGAGTGGTACTGATTATATTCTCTGAATTAGTTCATGATGCAGTAGAGATATACATGGATGACTTTACTCCTTATGGCTCTGATTTTCAGGAAGCTTTATCTAACCTAGGAAAAGTTCTAGACAAATGTATTGAGATGAACCTATCCCTCAGTCTAGAAAAATGTGAATTTTTGATGACTAAAAGGACCGTGCTAGGTCATGCAATATCTGAACAAGGATTGCAGGTGGACCCCAACAAAATTGCCATCATCCAAAGGGTCCCACCTCCTCAAAAGGTGAGAGATGTCAAAAGTTTCCTAGGTTTAGCTGGGTATTACCATAAATTCATTAAAGATTCAAGCAAGCTAGACTCTCCGTTGTTTGGTCTTTTGGGAAAAGATGTCGAATTTATATGGTCGGAAAACTATCAAGAAGCCCTAGATACCTTGAAGAGAAAGCTTGTGACTGCCCCAATTTTGAGAGGCCCAAACTGGACCCTACCTTTCCACATTCACATTAATGCCTCGAACAAAGAAATAGGAGTAGCCTTGGGACGAATTGATGAAAAGTTGTCTTATGCCATATACTTTATAAGCAAAAACTTTTCAAAGGCGGAGCTAAACTATACAGTCACTAAAAAGGAACTCCTAGCTATAGTGCATTCCTTAAACAAATTCAGACATTATATCACAGGCTAACAAACTTTTGTGCACACTGATCAGGCTGCAATTAGATATTTAATGAACAAACAGGATGTAAATGCTCACATTATTAGATGGTTTCTTTTACTACAGTACTTTGATTTGACCATTGTTGATAAGCCTCGTAAAGAAAATGTTGTTGTTGACTTTTTGTCTAGAGCAAATTTTCCTGTAGGTGAAGAAGGAATGGTGGATGATCAAATGCCAGATGAACACCTGTTTGCTATCTCAGTACTCTCTCCATGGTTTTCTGATATAGCAAACTACTTGGTTTCAGCACAGTTCCCACCACACTTATCCTCAAAAGAGAAGAGCAAGATAGTAAGGAAAAGCGCCCCTTTCACCTGGATTGGGGGCAATCTCTTCAAACTTGGCCCAGATCAGATCTTGAGGAGATGTGTCAGTGTCACACGGAATCTGTCAAGGGTGCGGACACGACTGACCTTCCTAGAAGTCTAAGACATTCTAATGACAAACAAGACAAAAAGGAGTGATCTTTCTCTAAATACACCTTTTACAACATGAAAACTACAAGTGTTTGGGCTTACCTTATTCCAAAACGCTGTTGTTGAAGTCCGTTCTTGACGATCCGGATGAGCTCCTCCTTCAAGTCAATTCCTGCAACCACAAACAATCAAACAATTACCAAGCACTTGCATTTCATATAATAAAACATATATCCAACATGCAGACCAAGGAACACATGAAATAACTCATTAACACAAGCTATTGAGAAAAATAAACCAGTTTGTATTAATAACGAAACAAAGAAACTCTTACAACCTGGCCTTGGTGTTGTGCAAGTTCCTCCCAGGGTCCATCAAGGGTTTTCCTCTACTTTGACAAAGCTCACCCTCTCCCAAGTAGAATCAAGTGAAGACAATCTCTCCTCACAAAGGCTCTAATGGAAGACCTAAATCCTGCAGCATTTACCCAAAGAAAATGTATAGCTCCAACCTCCTCTCCTTCTGGCTCAATGCCTTTATTTATAGTGCTGTAAAGAGGTTATTCAGGTCCACTATCAATGGGATCATCCCCCTCTATGGGTGGGATAGCTCCCTTATTGATGGGATAAGTTCCCCCTTAATAGAGATACATGAACCAACTGGAGGCGCATCCATTTCATCAAACCGACCTCTAGAATGTTCTAGAAGTAACCACAAGTAACTTTTTTAAGATGAAACTCGCGCATTTTGCCTTTTACAGAGGGACGCACCTGTCCCTTAACATACAGAGCGTCCATGGACGCAGATTTTGTGAACAAGGTCCGCGTCCCCGCAGGTAAGACTAGAGAGAACCTGCGACCCCAGAGATAAACATAATTTTTACAAGACTTTCTCTCTTCTTTGAGTTTGAGATGGATAACAGAGGCATGAGACTTGCCTAAGAGGGTAGCATGACTGTTGATTTGAGCCATACTAACTGTAAGTAGTCAAGGTGACATTTTTTAGTGTAACAGATTGCCCCCTAAAGTGCGAAGCCTGGAATAGAATAGGGTTTTGTAATTCTAGGAAGGGTGAAGCGCTTTATCATTTCAAGGATTGCCTTGTGGATGGCCTGGTTGGAACCTGCAATTTTCAACACAAAATACATGGATAAGATTATATCATCACTGAGGTAGGCATTCCCATACTCAGATTCAAAACTTTAACTAATGGACTAACTATTCTGATACAGGAATGATCTTGCAGTACATCATTTTTATAGACTTTTGTAGACACAGTATGGACGCAGCCATCTGTTTATGATTAGTCTACATAGATAATGAATACAAAACTCCTCGCAGCCTGGATGGTAGAAACTAGATCCAGGGTCTTCACTTCTACTTCTTGAATTGGTACGATTCTAGCCATGTGATTAAATGATTCGATGTCGAACATGGTAGAAACCACTTGATTACCAGTCAATGATGTAAACTGTTAACAAGCGTGAGAGAAACCACCAGTAATGTCAATGGTCCCCAAAGTACCAAGCACAACCCGTGAAATGTGAATAGATGTTTTGATGTCGAACACTTCACGGAATCCTCTGATCGAAAGTCAATGATGTAAACTGACGTCAAAGGCGAGAAACCTGCCATTGATGCATGCAGACTTCAAGGTACTGTCGATTCCTAAGTCATCTTTCTAGATAATGTGTCGATGTCGATAGAAAGCGACCCGTTGCAGGCAAGCCCGCAACACGAAATCATTGTTCAAGTTGAAGAAATGTTGCTGTAAGGACTGACTCAGGGATGGTCAAATGGATGACAAGTATTTTGCAGATGAAAGTTTTTCTTGCAGACCTCTTGAACACATAACGACACAACAGATGGCTTGGTGACGAATAACTCAAAGTTAATCCCCGAAACCCGGTTAAAGACTTTCAAAGTGACTTGGTCAACTGTGAGGTAAAAGATTTCCCAACCCAGGTGAATGAAAAGTGTCGTGTTCAAGAGCGGTAATAAAGTTTCTTCTGAGACAAAAGGTGACAAATAGGTTCATTCTTCTCTTTTTTCCCCCACCATTTCTGGCAAGTACCTCTTTATTTTTAACAAGCTTGAGGAGGATAACATATGCTTGATTATAAGCTCATCCTTCGGACGAGTCCAACCTAGTTTAAATTCGAACCCTAGGAAGGAGTGGTTCGTTCCTGTTTGTAATTGAACAGGTCCTCTACTGTAAAAATTTAACGAGCCCAGTATAGGAGAAACTCGGCGTTTTTCATTTTTAGAGAGTCTGAAAAAACTAAAGAAGACTCCACGTTGAACTTTTTCGTATATTTGTGTCCCTCAAGCCCGAAAAAGTATAAAATAATACCTGGGGGAACCGCTTGATCTTGCGACCAAGGAGTACTTTCATAATAGTGTCGTTAACCTGAAAAGTAAAAAGCGATCAAGGACACGTCGTTTTATTTCCTTATCGAGTTTGAAACGACAAAAACCCGGCAATCTTTTCCTGATTTTGCGGTCAGAAAAGAGCTAAAAGGGGACCGTCTTTTAATTCCGTTTTAACGAGTGAAAAAGAAACACTCGGCGATCTTTTCATGTTTTAGGAGTCAGAAAAGGGCTTAAAAGATGACTCTGAAATTTTGTTTGTGAAAAATTACAATTTCCCTCGAAATCCCTTTGTCCTGCACAAAAGCGACACATTACTCATACCTGTTTAAAATAGGCAAAAATACATTCAAAAACATCTTTTCATGGTAAAAAATGAACTAATTCATCCAAAAAACCTATAAAAAGACCTTTTACCATGTCATTTTTACCGTTTCACTGTTGAGGTTGAAAAAAGAGCTTTTGACAAGAAACTTCCCGTGGTCGCTGCGGAAAATCTGACCGTTGGAATCGAACGCCGTCTCATCCAGGTATTTTACACATCCCACTCTGCATTTCTATCCGTTTAGAATCAATTTTTAGGTTTTAGTTTCATTTTTTGGGGGGGTTTTGGTTTTGGAATGCGCCTCTCGGCGGACGCAGGTGCCCTTCGGGTGACCTGCGTCCCCCGACTTTTTCTCATACGGGAAAACGGTCGGAAGACGCAGCCCGCCTTCAGGCCAGCTGCGTCCGGGCGCCCTGTGCTACAAAGCCGGGGTGCGTCCTCCGAGAAACGCGCATTTCAAAACCCCAACTCTCTCAAAAAACCACCAAAAATTCCCAAATTAATTTCTAATGCTATTTTTGATATGCAGGGCATTAATCATGTTAGACTGGAGAGAAAGAGAGCATGTAGAGGAAGATGAAGCTGCAATAAATCATCAACCTTCCCTGGATGCCCTAAGAGCATGCGGATTATACAAATATTGGACCATACCGGGCATGAGGGGCCAGGTAAGATTCTTGGAATGGCTGGTTGAGCGATGGAACGTACAAGAACAATGCTTTTACATAGGAGGGCACCAGCTCGAGATAGAGCCCTCGGATGTATACTTTCTCACTGGCTTGCCAAACAGAGGTGAGCAACTCAGTCTTGCGGGGACTAGGCCGGGTGGCCAATCCCTTGATAGTCTCCGCGAGACTTGGTGCACACCTGGGGCTCACCATTCAAAAGGCATAGAGATAAAACACATCACTCTGCCGGAACTCAAAGTCATAGCGTTCACGGTTACCAGAATTTGCGGCGCGGCCGCTTTACACATTGCTTCCGGATCCCAAATGCGGATGGCAATTGACTGTTACCAAGGCACCATTTTCAACTGGTGTGAAGCTGTGTCGGCTCATATGAAGAGCCAACTGACCAAGGCAAAGAACGGACGACTAAAGACTTTTGGATATGGGCCTATAGTCGTGAGCTTTGCCTTGGAGAGAATTCCAATGCTGATCCCTCAGCAACTCACTGTTGATATCTTGGGTCCCCAGCAGCCAAAGCTGATACGATGGGTTGCGGTGATGGCCCGGCATCCTGACGAGGGCGCGACAGTAGTTCGATTCTCAGATAGTTATTTTGACTGGTTAGAGGGCCAGCTTTTTGTGATACAGGACTTTCCGTATGCCGGAATGGATTTCAGAGGTGATCCGGACATGGTTCTTCCACAGGGAGAACAATGGGACGACAGAGGTACTTTTTATTTTCACAAGTTTTCTAGTTATGTATTTTTTGTATTTTTTATATATATCGTCTCAAAACTAATAGTAAATCTTTCAAAATGCAGATGTTGGTCCACAGCGTCCAGCCAACCTCCGGCCTTATGATAGACTACATCCAGCTGCACCGGTACCGGCCCCACAGGATGCGACAGCAGAAGTACTAGCTGAGTTGGAGCATGATCTAGAGCGTCTCACGGCAGATATACCTGAGACTACTATGGACGACATTCCTATGAGGCTTCAGCGCTTCGTAGTCGCGGTCCCTGGACCGTTTAGGAGATTTTTGCGTAAGGTAGCCCGCGCAGTGGTGTCGTACAGAGAGCACCACCAGTGATTGACTAGTCACTTTTGTAGTCACATGTGACATTTTGACTTTTTGTACTATCATTTTGCCGATCATAAGGTGTTTTAAACCTATGATCGAAGACGATGTATATATTTTTTGACACACTTCTATCTATATATATCACTATTACCGGCTTATCTTGTTTAACATATGTGATGAAATGTTTTTAAATTTACTTGCATGATTATCGTAAATGTCTGTCCAACATTCGAGAAGCAATTGCATCTGCTAATGTATTCAAAGACCTTGGAATATGTTGATATTCAATGTAATCAAATTCACGTTCCAAGAGACGCACTCTCAAAAACAACCTTAATAACACAGGATTTCTAATGGCATAAACTCTATTAAGCTGTAATACAACAAGTTCAGAATCTAACCTCACTATCAAACGTCGAATTCCAAATGAAATAGATTCGGATAATAATTCAACCACTGCACTGTATTCTGCAATGTTATTCGTTGTTTGACCGAGGCTTACCCCATGCATAGAAACTAACTCGTCAGAGGGCGAATAGATAACCCAAGCTGCGGAAGAGATATTCCGTGTACTACGACAAGCACCATCAGCAAATCCAATGTATGTTTGGAGAGGCGTCGACATCTACAATATCAAGAGTAAAACCAAGATGAGCCAAAATAATGACGAAAAACCACACTTGCTAAGCTAAGCACACTGACTAAACTAACACACTTGCTAGCTAGAAAGAAAATCTAACCTATCTAAAAATTTCTCCATACCCATCATTTTAAGCATAATACCTCTTTAGGTAAAGTCCATTTCTGGGTTTACCCAAAGAGTCCCCATCAAAATCAACTAACTCATAAGCCCCTTTTGCTAGCTTTCGCTTTACAATGTAGGGCCCATGCCACATGGGAACGAATTTTCCGGCACCTAGCTTATCGTTAGCTTGATCATATAATAGTACTAGGTCTCCTTCCGAAAAACTTCGAGGGGTTACATTTTTATCGTACTGAGCTTTCATTCGTTTCGCGTGAGTCTCGATAGCTAAAGTAGCGTCACGTCGAGTCTCATCTAATTTAGCCAAGTATAATAACCGTTTCTCCTCTTCGGAAGTAGCTGGAAGTAATTCGACAGCCATTTGAAGTGATGGGATTTCGCATTCAATAGGTAACACAGCTTCTAAGCCATAAACTAGCTGGAAAGGGGTGAAACCTGTTGAATTTTTCACTGAAGTTCGATATGCCCATAGCGCCGAAAATAACATGTTATGCCAATTCGTTCGATGGATACCAATGATCCGTCGAATCATGATGACTAGAACTTTGTTGATTGACTCAACCAAACCGTTGGCTTGCGGATAATAAGGAGTAGAGCTATCGTGGCGCAAACCAAGCTGGCTTGTAAGCTCAGTCATCATGACATTTCGAAAATGGCTCCCATGGTCAGTAATGATTGCTTGTGGGACACCAAACCTAGTTATGATATGATTGAATACGAAAACTGCAGCTGTCTTGCCGCTTGCGTCGAATGTAGGCATCGCCTCGGCCCATTTTGTAAAATAATCAACCGCGAGGATGATATACGCATGCCCCCCGGCCGAGTGAGGGTTACAAGTAATAAAGTCAATGCCCCATTTGGCGAATGGACCAGCGGCAATTATAGGGTGGAGAGGAGCAGGTGGAGCGCGCATCTTTCGATCAAACACTTGACAGTTGTGGCATGTTCTGACAGCAAGGATACAATCTTTAAACATAGACGGCCAGAAATAGCCAGCGCGCAACACCTTCTGAGCTGTGGCATACCCAGACATATGACCGCCACATGCTCCAGAGTGACAATCATTCAAAACTCTCTCAGCCTCTTCGTGAGTTAAACAACGTCGAAAAACTAAGTCTGCCCCCCGGCGATAAAGTGTATCTCCAATAATTCTGTATTGCTGGGATCGAAACCGAATTTTTCGACGGTCTTCCTTGGAAGCTTCAGGCCGAAAGGTTTGGGTTTGGAGATAGATGATTATATCCCCATACCACGGATCTAAAGTGCTAATAAGAAACAAAGATTCGTCCACAATGGACTCCTCTGCCACAGTCTCTGTGTCAGCACTCGGGAAATCACACATCAATTCCGCAAAAACTAAAGATTTCTTAGACTTGGACTTCTCGAACTCCAAGTCGAACTCTTGCAGGATAACAATCCATTTAGAGTACTTGCCCCCTAGCAGTTGTTTTGTCAAAATATAAATCATAGGGTTGCAATCCGAAATAACTGTAGTCTTGCGGAGAAGAATGTAGTGACGAAAACGCTGGACAGCTTGAACGGCTGCCAGGGCCAATTTCTCCACATGCGAATATTTTAACTCAGTGGGATTTAAGGTTCTACTAAGATAATATATCACATGCTCTGCTTTGAATTCATCTTCTTGAACTAACACCATTCCAATGGTGGAATGCGAAGCTGCGAGGTATAAGAAGTAGTCCTGGTTGTAGTTGGGAGGATGCAATAACGGTGCATGGGTCAACGCGTGTTTTAGTGCATCAAAAGATTGTTGGGCAATCTCGTCCCAAAAGAATTGTGCGTTCTGTTTCAACAACCGTGTAAAACCTTTAGTGACCTCGGCGTAGTTTGGGATGAATCGGCGTAAAAAGTTCGCTTTCCCTTGCAAACTTTGGAGTTGGCGTAAACTCGAAGGAGGAGGCAATTTGATGATAGCCTCGACTTTCGAGGGATCGACGCGAATGCCGGTTTTTGAAACAACAAATCCCAGCAATCGACCTGTTTCTATACAGAAAACACACTTGTGGGGATTCAACCGAATTCGATAATGCCTACACCTCATAAAGATTGCTCGTAGGTGGACAAGGTGATCAGCTCGTTGTAAAGAATGAGCAGGCAAATCATCGAGATAGGGTTGCACAATGTGCTTGATGTCATGAAATGCATAAGACATTGCCCGTTGAAAAGTGGCCCCGGCATTCTTAAGTCCAAAAGGTAATTTGCAATAAGCAAATGTCCCCCATGGACAAATGAATGCCGTTTTTGGTTGATCGGCAGGTAGAATATTGATTTGATTATAGCCTGAGAAACCATCCATGAAGGAAAACATCTCACTTCCGGCACAATCATCAATGATTTGATCGATATAAGGCGTAGGATAGTTGTCTTTTGGACAAGCTCGATTGATATCCCTATAGTCGATACAGATTCTTATTGTTCCTTGTTTTTTATTGACGGGAACAATATTCGATACCCAATCCGTTAACGGGATCGGATAAATGAAACCTGCTTTCAACAGCTTTTCGACTTCTGCTTTAATTGCAGCCGCTTTTCGAGGGTGAATCTGACGCAACCGTTGCCGAATGGGTTTAGCATCCGGGTAGGTTTTGATTTCATGAACAACAATGGCAGGATCAATTCCCGGCATTTCCTCGTAAGACCAGGCAAACACGTCGCGGAATTCTTGGAATAGGGCCTTGTAAGTTTGGATTTCTTTTCAGTACATGCGGCACCTATATGAATGTTCTCCTCGATTCCGGGCTTCACTGAAATATCAATGGGAATAGTACGAGAAATATTCCCTAAATTCAGCTCTGAATCAGAATGTTTCGTTGGATCCTGAGCGTCTTTGACATATTCAGCGGTAAAGATAGATGAAAAATCATTTTCAAATGCATCATCCTTAGGTAAAAACGAAGATCTGTGATGGAGATCTTCCCATGGTAGATCATCTACACTTAGGATTTCGCGAAGTTGTTCGTCAGATGACACTTCTTCGGGAAACGTTATCCGTTCTAAGGGTGAGGTGAAAAGTGACTCTTCACTGACCACATTCATTTGGTCGGTTGAATGAAAGTCGGTAAAAGACATAAGAGCTTCATAAGCAATCTCATACGGACTCAACGGCATAACATCACCGAGTGAGTCTAGCTCAGAGTCAGAGGGAACATACCAAGGATCATCATAAATAATGTTTTCTGACGTGATCATATGAATTGTTGCGAACGAAGGGTCTGCATTGAGTGGAGGGAGAGGAAAAGTTCCCAGTAAACCGGAATCCTTAACTAAACCTACACCAATGTCCCTATAAGGGATTGTCGTTTTACCAACATGCTGGATAGTTTCTAAAGAGGTTGGGTCGGATGAAAAGTATGTCAGCTGATCAATAGTCACGATCTTACCGTTATGTGGAAACTTAATGACTCTGAAGACCGATGAAACGACCGCTGTCATAGCATATGACCAACTTCGACCCAAAAGAAGGTTGTAGTCTAGAGGGGCATCAACCACTTCCACATCCAGACTAACGGTTTTACCTTCGACCCCTATAGGCAATTCTTGTAGAATACCAAACGGACGGAACCCACGGCCATCAAAGGCCTTAAGGATGGTGGGGGATTGGTTCAACGAAGGAGAACCAAGCGATCTCCAACATTGAATCGACATAATACACGTAGAAGCTCCCTCATCAATCACAGTCCGATGAATAGGCCTGTTTTTGACTATCACTGGAATTTGGAAAGCCATTTGATGGGGGAGACGTGGTGTACTACTTTCTAGATCAAAGATCATTAGGTTCGGGTCCTGAACATCGACAGCTCCAATAGCCGACAAAAGCAATTTTCGTTGCGCTGGACATGATTGCAGCACTTCGAGTGCCGACATTGCTGAAGGTGAAACAGCTAAGTCTTCAACAATGTTGTAATTCTGGGCTGCTCTCGCATGTGGATTGAAAGCAGACCTTCGAAGTACACCCTTGGCGGGCGGCTTAATCACTAAGTCTGGGTTAGGTTTTTCGATCTGTAGTGGATCGGAACCAGGAGCTGAGGTTGATGGGTTAGAGTGAGAAGATTCTGCTTCCTTACCATCAACAGGAGCCTTACTACCATAATCTTGCGATCGAGTCGCAATCCTGACATGAGACATCATCAAAATGGGTTCTTCACTGGCATTCGAAGAAGAACCTATCATCTTATTCTCCTGCTCTGGAAATGGATTTTTTAACACAGCAGGAGTCGGAGAACCTTTGACTATTTTCACTACCTCGGCCCGATGAGGGCAGTCTCTCGTAAAATGATCTTCTTCACAAATAAGACAAGGATAGCGAGGTTTGCGCTTTTCGTCATTGGTTTCCGACTTTTCCGTTTTCTCCTTTGGAGCCTTGTCTGCTTTAGCCTTCTTCTTTCCTTTCTTCTTTCCACCGTTTTTGGATTTGGCCGTAGATGACTCTACAGCGTGAATGTCGGCGGTAAGTTCAGGAGGAGAAGACTCTCCTGTCGGAGAATCAGGCAAAGTGATAATTGGAGTATTGGAGGCCTTGGAAGACTTCTTCTTACTCTTCGTAGTCACGATACCGATCATACCATCAGCGGCATGAGATCCCGAAGGAGCAGCAGCGATTTGGTTTGACTTTGGAAGATCCGGAATTTTCTCGTGTAACGTACCCGACTGAGTGTAAACTAAGTCAAGGTATTGTGCCTGAGCAATGACTTGCTCCTCAGTAACTACTCCGGCCTTAGCTACATCTTCAGTAATTCTTGGTAATAATGATTTGACAAACCATTCAGCTAAGATTTGGTCCGGGATAAAAACTTTCACTAATCTTCTTCGACGTCTCCACTCATGGATGTGATCAGAAATGTACGTGGATGTCGATTGTTTTAGCGAAGTTAATAATTCTGTACCATTATCGTATCTGACTGGTAACTGAAAATGAGTTAAGAACGAGGTAGCTAACTGGCTAAAGTTGTAAAAAGAGGCCCGTGGTAACTCAATGTACCACTTGGCTGCGAGACCAATGAGTGTACGCTGGAAAAGACGTAAGCGGATGGAATCATCTGAGATGGAATTTGATGCACACCAGAGGTGGTAAGTCATCACGTGATTAGACGGATCCTCTCCAGACTTACCTTCGAACTTGGGTATATCGCTGGGCAACTTATTTGGCATTGGCGGCCAGAACGGAAGATATTGAATTGGATCGTTCGTTAGGCGCGTCAAGTCGGGTAAATCTAAAGTTGCAATAAATGGTAACTGCCGGTTAGGATCTCTAAAACTCTGAGTCACAATACCAGCCCCAGGAGGAGGATATCCAGGATAACTAGGAACAGGAGTCGCATTGGGGATATTATATCCTCCTGGAAAACCAGGATTAACCGGACCGTACTGGGGTTGTTGAGGTGGTTGATAAGTGTACCCAGGATACGGTTGATACTGGTAAACCGGTTGTTGGGCAGCTTGCCCAGGTTGATACTGTCCCTGGTACGGAGGTTGAACAAATTGAGGTTGAGTAGTAACAACCGTACTTGTACCAGGTTGGCCTACAGGCATCTGGACTGTGGTTTGAACCGTGGGTCCAGACAACGGTACAGATGTCTGAGGAGTGGTTACAGGGACAGTAGAAACCGGAGCTGCCGATACTCCAGAAGTAAGCATGGTAGATGAAGCGGTAGTTGCTGCAGCCGTGTGAGGTGGAGTACCAGGTGCAATTGGCGGCTGAGTAACTACGGAAGTTACAGGGGTCTGAACACTTGACTGGACAGGTTGCGGTTGCTGGGGTGGACCAGGAACTGCAGGTTGTCCTGCTTGAGGTACCGACTGTATACTTGGTTGCGACATCTGTTGACCCTGTGACGGATCCCATGTTAACATTCCAGGGTATTGACTCGTAACAGGTTGAGGATACTGAGATCCATAGCCGTATTGAGGATAGGGTTGATAACCTTGAGGTAAATACGAATACTGGGGTTGACCTTGACCTTGAGGTTGGTATCCTTGAGGTTGATACCCTTGGGGTTGATACCCTTGGGGTTGCCATCCTTGAGGTTGCCATTGATACTGAGGTTGACTTTGGGGTACATATTGAGGCTGGGGTTGATACCCTTGGGGTTGATACCCTTGAGGTTGCCCCCCAGTCACGAATGAAGTACCTTGAGGTTGCCCCCCAGGCATTAACGAAGGTTGCCCCCCAGGCGGTAATTGGCCACCTTGAGGTTGGTTAATGGGAGTTGAACCTGACATCATATAAACGTCACCTATACTCAATGGTACATTACCACTGTTTCCAACTAATAACCCATGATCAACAGGTTGAGGAGATGCTCCCGCAAAGGTACCAGAAAGTGATTGATACCCAGTAGGAACAGAAGGACCGCCATGTAAAAATGATTCAGGACTTTGTGAAAACACAGATGACTGACCAGACATATTTACAGGAGAATGAATTCCTCTAGGTGGAACCGGAGTACGAGGTGTAGAAAAACCTACTGAGTTGTCTAAAAAATTGGTTAATGCAAGGTACCAAGATTCACTTCTAGGAGGACTGTAAAAGATGGATTCACGCTCCCTTAGATCAAGGGTAATTAGATCTTCAGAATCAGAAACGCCTATTTCTTCCTCTGGAACAAGTTCTTCTATAGCAATTAATCCAACAGGAAGATTTTCGGTGATAATTCTTTCTATTCTTGGTGAATCAGGAACACTAGGAGTTGGAGTAACAGGTTCTGAAATTTCAGGTTCTTCGCCTGTTTCACTGGCAGATGAAAAACTACCAGCAAGCTCGGAAACTGTAACAGCTTCGGGATTGTAACCTGTTTCTAAACTTTGGTAATCTGGATGGACTACCAAGGAAGATTCTCCTTCTTCAGGTGATCCTACTCTACTGCCACTAGGAGGAGTTACAAGGACCTTTAACCCTTCTAAATTACCTGGGTCGTCTCGAGGAGGGGATCCCCTAAGTCTACGGGATCTTCTCAACAATTCGGCCACAGAAACAACTTCAGGAGACTGGCCCGCAATTCGACGGGACCTTCTCGGTAATTCCGCCACAATTAAAGATTTTAACTACAACACACGAAAACAAAGTAAAAAATTTCAAATCAAACCACCTAAAGTCTTCTAAAGAACCAATCAAATTTGAAGCACACGCCTAAATAATCTAGAGCGTCAAACCACACACAAACAGTAGTCTTCCGGACCAAAAGCGCTAGTTGGTGATTAGGCCCAACCTCGCAGGATTCAGTACAGAAATAGTGGGTGGAACAGTTACCCCGGCAACCTGCTTAATGAATAGACTGGACCAAGTTCCTCCACTTTAACCGTCTCGAAGTGAAGCGAACCCCCCAGAAAATCCAAGTGAGTATAACCGACGTCTGCTCCAGGTACAGTGGGACCTTCCCTCCACCGTCACCTTGGGTAGAATCCTAGATATTATGGCCACTAAGGTTACCAATCACAACAATTACACCTGGGGGAACAGTCTAAACTCCGACAGCACGCAAGGGCAGAGTAGCAAGCTCCAATCCCCTTACCGGCTCCTTGACAACAATCCAAGGTTTACCGATAAGTGACCCCTGGCTCCTCGACAATGGTTAATCCGAGGTTTACCGTTTGTAATACGTACTGCCTGGCGTCGTTCCCAACGAGGGAGGAATGATCCCCTCACTGGTTCGGACACGAGCTCGTGTTTCTCCTTTAAGAGGAGCTTTCCCAGAATGTAACTGAAACAATTGGATTTGTTCTACTCAAGATAGACTATCTGTTTGGTTTTGTAGTCTTGGAGAGTTAAGTACTCACCTACTCCAAGACCCTAGCCTAAGCTATGTTGGTGCTTCAGAGCCCTAGAAAAATAAAGATTACTAGATTGATTTTAATTTAAGCGTTACTTTTAAGGTTGTTTCTTAAGTCAAAAGGTGATGGAAGTGAAACTAGTGGTGTGTTGACTCGACTCGAAACCACTACAAAATGCACCTAGAATGATTTATCCACTACTTTACTTTTTCGATGAATTGCTTAACTAAAAAGTTGAGAGAATGCAATCTTTATAAAAGCAACTTCTTAATTGAAGACAATCAAAGAAACAATTCGTTTTTCTTTTCCAAGCATAAAAACATAACTTCTCTTTACATGCACGAAAAAACTCTTTTCTTCTTTCGAAAACAAAAAGCTACTTGAAACAAGACTTTTTAAGAAGATGTTTTTGTATTTTTCTTTTAATAAAGCAAGTAAATCTAATGTAACCAAAAATCAATCTTAACAACTCTTAAAATCTATGAAAATGCACTCATAAGCAAACTAAAGGCAAATTTACTCTAAGCAATCTTAACGAGGCCAAAACTAACAATGATTATTTCTAAGGTGTTTTACTTGATCACAATCAAATCAAGGACTAGCTTATTGCAGAACCAAAAACTAGCCAAAACAAAACTCTAATCTTTTTGTTCTTTTTGTAAAATGGAAATCAATACTTTATAAACAAGTAATTCGAAATTTGACCCAAAACAACTCAAATGGCAAGTTGCTCACAAAAGGAGACTTTACGACAGGCCCGACTTCTAAGAAGGTTGACTAACCAGAGAGATCTAAGGCTGGACAACTTTCTACTATCAAAGTCACTACAAAGCCTTCCAAAAATCAAACCCTAGGTCTAAACTTCGTTGAAAACCACTAAAACACTCAAAGCTCACAAAACTAGTTCAGGTGAAAATTCTTGACAGGGTACTAAAGGATCTGGGCAGAAAACACTAAGGAAAAACAAAATCTAAAAGCAATTTAAAGCAAAAATGGAATTTTCTTAAGTTTTACAGGAAGACGCAGGCAACCCGTTGTCACAGGTGCGGCCCCGCTCTGTGCAGACGGCAACAGCGCGTCCAAAGACGCACTGTGCAGTACTAAGAGGGTGCGTCCTTCTGGAAAAATGAAGAAAAACCAAATCTAACTAAATCTAAAGCTAAGCCACCCAAATACTAATTCTCACAGTCAAAAACCAGAAAATAAAAATGATTTTCTCAAAGCAAAGTTCATATAAAGGAAAAGACTCTCTCATTAATGGATTCCCCAGTGGAGTCGCCAATTTGTCACACGGAATCTGTCAAGGGTGCGGACACGACTGACCTTCCTAGAAGTCTAAGACATTCTAATGACAAACAAGACAAAATGGAGTGATCTTTCTCTAAATACACCTTTTACAACATGAAAACTACAAGTGTTTAGGCTTACCTTATTCCAAAACGCTGTTGTTGAAGTCCGTTCTTGACGATCCGGATGAGCTCCTCCTTCAAGTCAATTCCTGCAACCACAAACAATCAAACAATTACCAAGCACTTGCATTTCATATAATAAAACATATATTCAACATGCAGACCAAGGAACACATGAAATAACTCATTAACACAAGCTATTGAGAAAAATAAACCAGTTTGTATTAATAACGAAACAAAGAAACTCTTACAACCTGGCCTTGGTGTTGTGCAAGTTCCTCCCAGGGTCCATCAAGGGTTTTCCTCTACTTTGACAAAGCTCACCCTCTCCCAAGTAGAATCAAGTGAAGACAATCTCTCCTCACAAAGGCTCTAATGGAAGACCTAAATCCTGCAGCATTTACCCAAAGAAAATGTATAGCTCCAACCTCCTCTCCTTCTGGCTCAATGCCTTTATTTATAGTGCTGTAAAGAGGTTATTCAGGTCCACTATCAATGGGATCATCCCCCTCTATGGGTGGGATAGCTCCCTTATTGATGGGATAAGTTCCCCCTTAATAGAGATACATGAACCAACTGGAGGCGCATCCATTTCATCAAACCGACCTCTAGAATGTTCTAGAAGTAACCACAAGTAACTTTTTTAAGATGAAACTCGCGCATTTTGCCTTTTACAGAGGGACGCACCTGTCCCTTAACATACAGAGCGTCCATGGACGCAGATTTTGTGAACAAGGTCAGCGTCCCCGCAGGTAAGGCTAGAGAGAACCTGCGACCCCAGAGATAAACATAATTTTTACAAGACTTTCTCTCTTCTTTGAGTTTGAGATGGATAACAGAGGCATGAGACTTGCCTAAGAGGGTAGCATGACTGTTGATTTGAGCCATACTAACTGTAAGTAGTCAAGGTGACATTTTTTAGTGTAACAGTCAGGGAGGAGGAATTTTTTGACATCCTCCTAACTTGTCATGATGGGCCTTGTGGAGGTCATTTTGCAGCAAAAAGAACTTCCTTCAAGATACTACAAGCAAGCTACTATTGGCCCACTCTTCATTAGAATGTGATGAGATATGTCAGCCATTGTGATCAGTGTCAAATGATAGGGAAACCCACTCCAAAGGACGAAATGCCCATGCAGCCTCAAGTGACCTGTGAGCCATTTGAGAAGTGGGGCATGGACTTTATGGGGCCTATCAGCCCTCCTTCAAAACAGAAGCAATACATCATTGTGTGCACCGACTACATGTCAAAGTGGGCAAAGACAAAAGCAATCAAAGCAATGATAGAGGAAAAAGTCGCTAATTTTTTTAGGGAAAACATATTCTACAAGTTTGAGTATCCAAGAGAGTTGGTTACAGTTCAAGGTAGCCAGTTCACTTCCAATTTGATTGAATACCTACTCACACATCATAAAATCAAGCACAAGACTTCCACCCCTTACCATCCACAAGCCAATGGGCAGGTGGAAGTCACTAATAGAGCTTTGGAAGGGATCTTGGCCAAGGTAGTGAGTAGCAGCAGAAAAGACTGGGTAGATAGATTAGTTGAGGCCACTAGGGCCTACAACACAACATGGAAGACCACTACAGGGTTCACACCCTATGAATTGGTCTATGAGAAGAAGGCTTTGCTATCAATAGAATTTGAATTCAATACACTAAGGATGGTAGCTCAGCTGGACCTAGACCTTAGCCATGCACAGAAAGAAAGATTACTCTATCTCAATGGATTGGATGAACACAGAATGCAGGCCCTTCTCCATACAGAGGTAGTCCAGCTTCAGAGGAAGATATGGCATGACAAAAACATCAAAGAGAAGCAATTTCAAGAGGGATATTGGGCACTACTCTATGATTCAAGATATAAATATTTCAAGGGCAAGCTGAGGACAAGATGGCTAGGACCCTACACTGTGGAGAAATGCAATGACAATGGTTCAGTTATAATCAGAACCATTGATGATGAAGCCATCCCCATGCTTGTCAATGGACACCAGTTGAAAGTCTACAAGAAACCCCTCTCCAAGCGAGAGTTCATTGAAGGATTGAATAAGTTAGTAATGGTAGTGGAGCATGTCTTAGCCTCCACTTCACCCACTCACTAAAGAAAAAGAGAAGAAAAAAAAATAAAAAAATAATGACTCAAGTGAAAACCTCCATGAGGCGCTTGAGTCCCATCATTGGGTTGAAAACCTCTCCTGAGGCGGCCCAGTGGTGTCAAAAGAGAGAAGAAAGAAAATAAGATCCCTGGGTGAAAACCTCCCTTGGAGGAAACCAGGGCAGGCAACTAGGGTGAAAACCTCCCTGAGGTGCACTGGTTATTTCCAAAGAAAAAAAGAAAAAAAGGAGAAAAAGAAAAAGAAAAATGAATTCCCAGTTGTATTGCAGGTTTTCAGGAGGACTACAAGAAGCAGCAGCAGGTGCCAAGGGAGCTCTGAAACCAATACCAGCACCTATCCTATCTTTCCTCACCTTTCTCCATCATTCTTTACATTCTTTTCACCTCACTGTGCTTCTTTTTCAAAAATTGTGTTTTCTACGGGAGGCCCTGTGTTTTCTACAGGAGGCTCCTATAGAAAATACAAAGAGACAGAAATGGATTTTAAACGCAGTTTGAGGAACAGGGAAGCTTCATAAAAGATTTATAAATCCTCCTACAGTCTTCAAACCTGTTTTCCATCATTTCTAGACCTGCATCACATCCCAAGCATCATTCTTCTTCCTGCCCAAGAAAAAAACACAGAAAAAATAGTTTTTTAGAAAAATAAAAAAACAAAAAAAATAAGAAAGGGAACCGCACCATCCACCTCACCTGAAGCCTACCCTTTTCCTCTCCATCTCTATCCACATTTTTGGCATCATCCTCACAGCTCCAAGCACAGAAAAAGATAAAATTTCAAAGGGAGAAGTAGCTACAGGAGCTCCTGTAGGAATTCCTGTAGTAGTTGATCCCATTGAAATATAGCATCAGTAGCATGAGGGTGAAAATCTGAAGGTTGAAGCAGACACTTGAAGATCAGATCTATCCAGAAAGGAACCTACACACAACAAATCCATATCTCAACAAGAAGACAAGCATGCATCAAAAGAAATAAAGGCATGCAGTAGAAGGAAAGGCCATAGCACCTCATAGAAAACGCATTCGGATCTCAGGTAAGTAACGAACCCACTCCTCTATTCGCATTGGTATAATTAGAGAGCATGCAACAGAAACGAGATGGTTGAGGTTGGTTGGGGTTGAGGTGGCCAGTTAACTTGGCCACCTTCATCCAGTTGACTTCACTCATCAGAAGATGTCACCACACGTGTGCTTAGTCAAACTCAAGAGAGATGTCAAGGATAGGTAGTGGAGGCGATGACAAATTCGATGCAATCATGACAGATGATTATGAGGAAAGGGAAATGATGACAAGGAAGGTGGGGACCAATGGTCTGAATGGGGCCAATGTACACTTGGCCAGCTCACCCTCCATCACCAGAAATATCCATAAAAAGCAATAAGTACTCCTCGCCGAAGCACTCTCACCACCTTTCTCCTTCATTCTCTCCTCGAAACTCCACTCTTGCTACCTTCTCATGCCCCCACAAGCCTCATACCTATCGTTCTCCACTGATCTCTCCCATAACCCTACTCTCGGCGTTCTACAGGAGCACTTACAGGTTCTACAGGAGAACCTACAGGAATCCTACAGGAGGGCTGGCAGTGTTCTACAGGAGGGCCAGTAAGCTATTTTAGAGAGGGAAAACACGGTTTTTAGCACAATTCTCGGGCTGAAGAGGTAGGTTCTTGGCATACCTCCATTGAATATCAAAATATGCAAGCAGTGGTTTAGTTTTGAGGAGAAAATAGAACTTTTGGGTGGAGGAAATTGATAAAAAGAATTGCTTCTTATTTCTTAAAAGAAAAACACAGTCTATCTGTCTCTCTGTTTTATTCAAAAATTGTTCTCTCCATTTCCATAGTTGGTTTTCCACGGAAGCATATGCAAAATGACAAGAGGTTTTATGAGGAAGGAGCCCACTAACTCCTCCAGGCTCCATGCACACCCCCAAGTAGTGGACATATTCACAAGTGCCAATTGGATGAACTTTTTTTAGAAATGTCTAGGGTTTGATGAGGAAATTTCTCAGGAATTTGCCCACTCTTTGGTCCCTCACTCCAAAACACATGCCACTGTCACCTTTAGGGGGCCTTTCCATGGAGATAACCCCTGAATTTATCAGTAGGGTCACCACCCTTCCTCTTGGGTTGCCTTGGATTAAGGATGAAAAACCAATTGGCCAAGTTTCCAAGAAAAACTTCTTCCAAAACAATGAAACCCCTGTAGAGGATAAGAATGGCATAAGAAGAGCTAGCATACCATACCCTTGGGATGAGGTTAGCTATCAAATAATCAAGTATATTTCCTGTGAGGGTAGGTATAGCATTTTCTATGGTTACCAATTTAGAATCATGCATGAATTAAGGTATGGCATGGACACTCCAGCCCCTCAGAAGTGCAGCATCCCTTACTTCCTCCTGCAGTCCCTCATTGACTCTAGTACTAAAGTAAAAGCAGGAAATCTAGACTAGCTAGCTCACCATGGGTTAATCAAAATTTTAGTGGAAGAAGCCCTCCATACATTTACAATCCCCATAGCATGGAAAATTTTCTGAAACATGATTGTTGAAGATGACATAAAGGCCCTGACCTATGATATTAGCCCTACTGGTAGTGAGGAGGAAGAGCAGCAAGGGGGAGAAGGAGAAGAAACTGGTGATTTAGAGGAACAAGAAGGGAAGAAGAAAGAAACCAAAAGGGAGAAGGAGAAAACAAAGCAAACAGAGATAAAAGGAGGAAATGGGGAAGAAAAGATAGAAGTGTCTCCTGAGACCCTACAAAGAGAGGCAACAACTGCTCTCACTGCCCTCAGCACACCAATTAAGCCAAAACAAAAGAAGAAGAGGCAGACCTCAATTTATTTCAGGGCTAGGAAGAGCACAAGGATCAAAATAGGGAAAACCCAACATTCTTCTAAAGTGCTAATTTATTTGAAGATTCATCCTCTACCCAAGGAAAAGAATCCCCTTCCAAGGCACCCATCACTTATGAAAGGGGGAATCCTAGATCTCCCACATGGAAAGAAAAAGTAGAACTTCAGGACTTAAAAACAGTTCTAAAGGAGGCACAGACTATTCTACAGGAGACCCTGTCAAAACTACAGGAGACTAAAAAACTTGAAAGAAGGGTAGAAGGACAGCCACAGGGAAAGGAGGAAGCAACAGAGGCACAAGAACCTGATCCCCAACCTAGTATTGGCTCTTACTACAATCTTCTTGAGGGGGGAAGAATAATTCCACAGAAATTTGCAATTCCACTATTCTTTGAATTGGAGAAAGAAAGAATAAGGACCCATAGGTGGATGCAAATAGCCAAATCTAATGGAGTTGAGGATATTGGCCATATGGAGAACAAACTCAGAGAAATTGGCAAAGAGTTAAGTACTATCAGACACGATGAAGCAATCACAATAAATCACCTTGAAACTGAAAATGAATTGCTAAGAAGACAGCTGCAAGAGAAAGAGACCGAACTGACATGCATGGCCAGCTGGTCCATGGAGGCATTGCAATGTAGGACACCAACAAAATCTTATGGCCTATATATCAAGGACCAGTGAATGCAATTTCAGATCAAGACTTTGGCGCAAAGAGGCACAATGCCTTTCCAAGATTACAGGCAGTTTATGGACCTGTGTGACCAAAGCACATCAGAAGATAAGGCAAAGATGGAAGAATTCTATCTCCATAACATGGCCCTCATACACATGAATGTGTAGGACCCCAATGCTAGGCTAGGGGACCTACAACTAATGGCCATGGCCTCATCAATGAACCATGAAGAGTTAAGGGAAACATAAATAAGAAGCTTGATGATAAAGGAACAGAATGAGCCCTTAATGATCAGAGCTGACCCATCAAACTCCATGGGACTCATCAGCACACATAACCTACTTGCACATAATCCTCAAATTTCCCCCAGATATATCAGTGATTAGGTTCAGGCCATTGCACATTTTGAGGATATGGAAAGGTTACTTGACGATGACTGTGTACATGCATGTATGAGGAGATGGAACACTTTACCACACAGTCCATGGATCAGGGAGTATCATTCCCCAATGAGGATGAAAGAGGCATTAAGGAGAGTGCCAATGTACAAGCGCTCCATGCAGAGGCTATAAGTCAATTGGATTGGCCTCAAATTGAGTCCCCCACTGCTGCTAGGAATGCTAGAAGGTAGAAAAGAAGAAGAAGAGCAACAACAGTGGGAAGAGGTAGATGGGAAGGCATGATTCTATAACAAGGAAGAGGAGAACACATTAGAAGCATGGGATGCTAGGGAGGCCACCAAGGCCATAAAAGATGAGGAGATGGACTAAGTTGCTCAGAGGATAAGCAACACTTTCAGTAGGGGGGTGATGATGAGCTTCATAAATGGGTAATTATATGGGCTCATTTTACCTCCTAACCTAGTCAAATCAACCATTCTCTTAGCTTATTACATGATTTTCTAATTATATTTATGCTTATAGAGTGAGTTGAGTTAGTGATGATGCCATGAGGTCTAATATGTGTTTAATGCAGATTCTTTATGATTTTTGTGGTCAAAGTCAAGGATACAGTGGACAAATGGCAGCAATAACTCAAAGTGGACAAAGTAGAGGAATAATAGGAGGGAATCACCCACATTTATTACTCCCCACTTCGTATTTCCCTTCATTCAGCTCGGAGTACAGGCAGCCAAGTCATGCATTAGCAGGCAGTTAAGCAAGTGGAGGATAACTGATGCTTATCTCAAGTTTTCAGAGCCAAGCCTCCCTGATTTTAAGGAAGCTGTTGGGAGCTTCATTTGTATAAGTAGAGAGGCCTAGGGCCTCACTAGGGTCAAATTTTTGTTGAATTTTTTTTGCAGTATTCCTTATGTAACTCTGCTCAACTTTGAGCTTATTATCTTGACAGTTCATGTAACCTTGTTGTTGTTTTGAGAATAAAGATGGAATCCTTTTTGAGTTAGCACTGAGTTACCTCAGAGGGCTGAAGCTCTTGGGTTAGGGACCAATCCAATTAGCCAATCTCCTCTTTTCTTGTATTTGTATGTTTCATTTTGTAGATTAGGTTGTTGTTAGATTTATTTCTTTTATGGTTAAGAATAGGTTGTTTTTAATGATTTAGTAGTTTGCTTCCATTTGTGTTTTCAATAGAAGGCTAAGCAGTGATAAAGAAAATATCCAAAAGGTTAGCAGTAGTGCCTTGGCCTCTCTTCCTCCCTTTGGGACAATGATCTGAGGCAAAGACCCTCTTGCTGCCCCAAAAACACAGATTTTCCTCCTTCATAGGACTTCTAGTGTTTGCAGCTTTCTAATTGGTTCATAGTTTAGTTTTCTTTGCTTCATAACTTCTTCATCATGCTCATTTCCTTATTTGCAATAGTCTTCTTTCATGCTTTTCTTTCATGCAATGGTTATCAACATTTTCTTCCACAGATCATAGTTTACTTTGATGCAAAACTCTATTTTTTAGATGCATTTATTTCCTTGCTTGCTTAATCTCATTGATTGACTGTCAGTTGTTTATGCAGTAGATATCTTCTAGTAGTAGTCTAGCCTATCAGCCATTCCATCATACGTCTAATCCATGCCCTACAGGTCACCCAAGTCTCCCCTCAATTCTGCCTTAGTTTCCTGCATTTTCCATAGACTTTCCTCTCTCTCCTTGAGCAAATCCAATCATCTTTCTCTCTCCTAATGATTCTTGGTAGACCCTAGGTGCCATAAAACTTCATCCCAACCTTCATCCACCTTTTCCACCCACTCTCACACCATCAAAATAGTGAGAATTGCTCTCGGCCTCCTCCTATAGGCCTCCTGTAGGACGTTGTTTTTCCCCCTATAGATTTCATGTGTCCTCCTGTAGATTTTTCCTGTAGGCTTTCTTTTGAAGGCCGAGTTTGGGGAAATCCTCCGAAAGGACACCTGAGACCTCCTAGGACCCATCCACACCATCCTACATCCTCTCAAGTCCCAAAACCACCCTGCATTGCCACCTAGTTGTTGCCACATCCACAAACAAATAAATTACATGCATGACAAATTCACATAAAAATACATAAAAATACAAAAAGATGTTTTTTGCTCATTTACTTTCAGAAATAGCTCAGGTAGATGTTGTTTACTTCCTTGAGTAGATAATGGCATTCTTTTCATGGTTTTCATATTGTTTTCTACAAAATTAGGATTAGTGGTTAACTAGGATTTCCTTGGTTTGCTTCATATTTCAGTCTTCCTTTCTACAAGTAGAATAACATCAGTAGAGTAATCTCTTTTTCCTTCCATCACATATAAAACTTCTTCTGGAATCCATAGAAGTTGGCTTGAGCTCCTAGTGATCTTGCGCTGGTTGACCAAGTGACAACCTACAATAAGAACTAGTACTTGTGCATACAACACCGTCGCTTCCAGGTTTGTTACAAACTACCGGGTTGATAAGAGTAAAGTAAGCAACCCAGGAGTTGCAGCATTATTGCTACAATACTGGTGGTCACCAGTTTAGTTGAGCCAATATTGTGTTTTTTAGCACATGAGTGTCTCCAAGCAGAGATCTCAACCCTTTCTTCTGTGGACTTTGAGTGCTAGCCCTAGGAGGGAGTTCTACTTGATTCCAAGTCATACCAGCAACAGTGAGTCGAGTTACAACAATAGTAAGTCAAGTTACAGTAGCAGGGGAAGTAATAGCAAGGAGGCCGATTTACAGCCACAGGGAAAGGAGCAAAAGGAGGGTCAAGTTACAACAACAGGAAAGTAGCAGCAGGAGGGTCGAGTTATAACAGTAGGAGAATAGTCATAAGGAGGTTGACTTCCAGCAGTAGGGAGAGTAGCAGCAACACAAATTAGGGAGAGTAATAGTAGCGTAGATCAGGTAGAGTAACAGCAGAACAGGGACTGCGCAGTCATTGGAGTGATATTTGTTGGGGAAACATTATTTTGGGAATTTTGGAGCTAGGGAGATGGGAGATCATTCGGAGGGCCATTTGAGGAGGATTGTTGGATTTGGGAGTCTAGATATTGATAGGATTAGTGATAGCAACAAAATTCATATTTGGAGGAGGGTCAAGCTGTGAAGGGTCAATTTTTGAAGGTTGGAAGTTAGAACCAAGGGAAACCCTTTCTAGGTTTTTTTAGGTTTTGGGCAAGAATCACAATCCCAAATTCCTAGAATTTTCTGGGCACTCTAGAGTGGGAAAACAGGTGGTGAAGTTAGGCAGCAATGTAGTTTGAAGCAGCAGTGCAGTCTTCTGAAGGAGCTAGTTATTGTAGCCGTTGGGCTTTCTTGTACTCATCACCTAGTGCTTGTAGCTTGCCTTATGAAAGGTCAGGTGCAATTTCCCCAACTCATTGTACCACAACATATATTATTAATAAAAAATGGTCATTTGGGGATTTGCATAAATTTCTGGTTCATGTGTATGCATTTCTGAAAATTTATGTGTTGCTATCATTAAATGTCTTTGTTATCAGTGTAAAATTTCCATTAGAAACATTATAGTGGTATCAGAGCATGATCTTGGCTAGTTGTGGAGTAGTCAGCAAGATCATGGAAGATTTGGGCATGTATGCATTTTTATGGGTGAACTGTAGAAAAACCCATGGCTCAAGGGAGAGTGACTATCATTGAGGGGAAAATGACCCTCACCCACTTTGATGGTTCAACTAGGAGTTCTATCAGAAAATGGGTACAAGAATTGGACACATATTTTTAGCTAAACCCCATGAGGGAGGAAGACACTATTATACATGCTACTTTGCACTTAGATGGATATGCTATGGAGTGGTGGTACTGAGGGCTAATCCCTTTGGATCATGTACATATCACATCCTACATGGAGTTCACACATAAGCTCATGGAGAGAATTGACCGAAAGGACACCAAACCCCCAAAAATGGAGTGGACAGGATGAGGATAGTTAGAGGATGAGACGAGGAGGAATTTCTTCTGGTAGAGACTGAACTTTAGATATCAGAAGCTCAAGGAGGAGGTTGAGTAGGAGGACACGCAAGATGGTGAGGAGCACATCGATATACCCAATGTGGCGTAGGAGTCACCATTGTTGGAGGCCTATTTGGTAGCTCCAGCTGACACCTTGGTTGAGGGAGTAGAGCATACACTCGAAGGCCATCTATTGATGATATGCCAACAGTTGATGAGGTACCCAGTGCTATGACCTAGTTTCTAGATGATGGCCACCCACAATAGGCTGATGAGGTGTCTGGTGTAGAGCTGTAACAAGGGCCTTTTTCACCTCTAGTTATCTCACATTACAAGTCAATCCGGGAGCGTTTTGTTATTGTAAAGGGTATCTCAATTTGAGGCTATTTGTCAGAGTAATGCTTAGTAGTATAGGCCTAAGAGATACAAGAGTAAACGGATGCTAAACTATGGCTAGATTACTTTTGCAGAAAGAAATCACACGCAGCAACTTTACCAGTCGAGGGTGCAGAAATAGTAACCCATCCCTCTAGAAACTGATGAAAGAAAAGAAATTAGAGTATGGATCATGGATCTGGGAGCATAATAGCGTCTGCTGTGTCTCACGACAGCCTTGATCCTCCTCTCACACCAAGCCAATGAATGCAAGTAAAAAGGAATAACAGGAAAGCAAAATGGAACGAAAATGCAGAAATGGAACAACAGTAAAAGGAACAGCAGTAAGGAAACTAAGTCTCGCGAGTTCAACACTCTCAATCCTTTGCATCAACTTATATACAAATAAAGAGAAATCTTTTGTACAAGTAGACAGCTTAACCAAATGGAACAGCTAACCACCATAAACAGGAAACGTCAATCATATATAAAAGTAAACAGCTGAATCAAATAAACAGGAAACGTCAATCATATGTACACATAATCTGAAAGGATCACCAGTAGTCCATCTACAACGTTAATTCCATCTTCTTATGATCGTCACTCAAACCATATGTAGCTAAAACATTCCACTTATAAATTCTGTAACAGAAGTGAACAACTCAGAACAATGTTATGTGCCCAATTCTGGAAATATGATGTGAACTTGCTATAAAGATTTACGAAAGGAAAAACTACTGATGAACGAGTATGGAATCAGCATATAAATATATCAGATTATTAAGAATGATAAACAAACCACACAAAGCCAAACTGTAATGATACAATCAGCCAGTGTCCGTTGGAGCCGGGCCCTTAGCTTCCAATGGCACACCGCCGTAACTTACTTCAGACATAGAGAGAAAGTAACACCAAATATATTATATTAACGCATCAACAATAGTACAGCAAAAACTAAGCAAAAACGATAGTCTGAGTTTGACGGACTGTGAAGTCTGTAAACAGAAAATAAAGATATATGATAATAGAAAGTGTCCCTAAGTCTTCAATGCTGCCCCTTTTTATACTAGTAATGGCGGAGTTAACCAGACAACAAAATAGTAACGATCCCTCAGGATCAAAGATCCTGAGGGATCTGTTAAACTGTTAACTCCTCTCTTTTCTTTGCCTAGTCTTCCAAACTGACAGTCCCTTATCTCGTCCCAGATTGATTTGCCGTGATTTGCTCGCCCTGGTCTGGATTTTAGTTGATTGCGAAGGGACAACCGTTATCTCCTCATGGAACTCCAGTTTTGCACCGTGCCTTCCTACTTTTGTCTTTTTCTGCATAGAGAAGATAACTATTAGTGATTGGGTCATTCGTGCTCATTCTCATTACATTCTCCTTACTTTATAACAAAGAAAAGATTACAAACATTGCTTGAAACATCACTAAATTATGCATTAAAACATACCTTTCCAATGCTCTACACACCCCCCGGCTTACTCTGTTTCATGGCCTCATGAAAACGTTATAATTAACATGGAGAGCGGTAAGAGAATAGGCGGGAGAGGGTATCTCGTGAGGAGGTCTGCAACCATGGTGAGCAACCAGATTATCAAAGAAGTAATTCAATTGATCTGCAGGCATATCATACAAGGCCTGATATCCAGGTGCAGGGTGCCAAATAATTGAGCTACGGAACCGGTATCCTAACCAAGACGGCCCAGCTTGCAAAATGCGCTGGCCATAAAGGCTCAACCGTTCAGCAGCCAGCTCAAAATTCTCGTATTTGAATGGCTCCCTGAGCTGGATGCTTGGGGTAGAAATCCGATAACGGAATTTGGCAGCATCCAGGGCAGAATCTTTAATAGCCAGAAAGAATTCCACGCTATTTCGGATCAAGTCCTCATGCATGGGTCCTAACAGTTCCATGACGCCCTGGGTTCTCATAAGGCTTTTGTGTGATTGCCATAGGTAAACTGGGTCTCTAGGCTCGGCCCTGACCCATAGATCGAGGCTGTGCTCCTGCCTCTGAAAGGCATTGTAAGCCCTGAGCCACTTTAACTGATTGACCCCAAACGAAACAAAGGCTTGGAGCTATATATCTCCCACGAAGGGCCCAGGGTTTAAGTCAGTTTCCTGCTCAAGCACCATATTGTGCAAATAGAATTCACATAGCAACTGTTGAACCTTAACCCCATAATGTTTGCAACAATCAATAAAATCATTAACAGTATTAATCTGAATAGGGGCACCTGCCCTGACAGCTTTTATTTTCAATCTTAAGTATCTTTCAAGGAGAAATAAAGCATAATTCTTTGCAGGGGCCCTGCAAGTCAAAACATCATTATACAGCAAACATACAGTGTCCAATTATTTAATAACAACATCTAGTCGACGTGTTACCTTGGCAGCCTTTTCCTGTTCCTTCTGCCATCCTTCAAAGGCCTGACTCTCTGATTGACTTATGTTCCGCAGTTGCTGCTGCAATTCTTCATATTTTTCCCGAGGGATCATTTGTCCTTTTAACTACTCAGCTTCCTGCTGCAATTCCTCGTATTTTTCCCGAGGAATCATTCGTTCTTTAATCTGCTCAGCTTCCTGCTGCAACTCCTCGTATTTTTCCCGAGGGATCATTTGTTCCCTTAGCTGGTCAGCCTCCTGTCGGGCTTGCTTCATTTCGTGGTGCAAGGCCTTGGTTTTTGGATCCCTTTTCCATGATTTCTCAGAGGTAGGGAGTCTTACCTGTACCTTCACGTTTCGCTGCCTGGAATTCATATCCCGAATTATCCCTAAAGGTGATGCCTCAGTTTGGACTTCTTTGTTTTCCCTTTCTTTCTTCACATGAATAAAGGGGTACGATGGCCCCTCTGTAAATGGAATGTCGTCTTGCGGCTCGGTTTTGATTGGAACGGCAGTTGGTCCCAATGGGCTATTTGGGACAGCAGTCTGTTCCGGAACGGCATTCTGCTGTTCCATATCAGATGGAACGGCATTTGGTTCCTCAGTGCTGGTTGGAACAGTCGTAGGTCCATCAGCAGAGTATTGACCTACGAAACGCCTATAAGCCCCTTGCCTTCTCTTCTGACAGGACCCTGCTGCATTTGTTCTTCTTTTTCTCCTTACGGTCCTGCTTATTCTCAAACTGGCTTTCAAACTTCGAATTTTCTGCCGAAGCTGGGCTATAATATTCAGCAGTCTCTGCTGTTTCTTTCTCAATTTCTTAATTTCTCTTGCCTCGGCAGTGGGCATATGAGTGGCCCTCAATTCTGCTCCTCTTTCATCGAGGGTTTCTTCTGGCATTCTGGGAACGAACTGTTCCCGATAAGCGTTTTCATTCCCCACGTCATCAGCAGGTGGGTTTTCTTTTGGTGTCTTGGGAACGGATTGTTCCCGGTCGGTATTTACATTCTCTCCGTCAACAACAGGGAGGTTTTCTCCTCCCGCCATTTCTTCATGCAATTCTTCATGCGCCTCTTCCCCAGAGGGTCCTTCAGGAGGGTTTGCTGGACTGGAAGGTGAAGCATAATCTCCCAGGCTGGCCAAGATAGTGGCCAGCTCTTCTTCCTCCATGGTGACCTATGGAGGGCTGCCTCCCGATTGTTCCATCTCCTCCTCCTGAATTGGCTGCTCAGTGGCTGCCTTCGGATAGTCGGCTTCGGCCTCAGAGTCAGAAGGTTTCTTTCCTTCCTCGGCTTCTGCTTCGTCCTCAATTTGTTCCACATTTTCCCTCGAAGGTTCCTGTTCTGGCACTAGTGGCTCATCTGTTATTTCGATCGGCTGGTCAATGCTTGGCTGGATTTTCTCCAGCCTGCCTTTTATTCTTGCCAGCCAAGCTGACTTCCTAGGTCTCTCGGGCCGCTCAGGTGTACTGGCCACCTGTTCTTCCACCACCACCTTTCTACGTTTTTTAGATTGATCTGGTGTGCCAGAGGAATGCCTACGTTTCGAGGCAGCACGCTCTTCTGCGGTCAGTTCCTTATGTTTTTTTGCATGTCCAGATGCTCTAGAGGAACGTTTTCGTTTTACTGACTCCGTGCGTTTCTTGGGTTGCTCGGGTGTATCCGAGGTACTAGCAGGGTGCTTAGCCTTTGGGGATGGTGATGCTCTGGGCTCCTTGGGTGCTTCAGAGGTACTAGCAGGGTGCTTAGCCTTTGGGGATGGTGATGCCACTCCCCCTCCAATTGCTGTAATAAGCTCCCCCCAGCTACTCTGCTGCTGAGTGAGACTGTAGCTCACTATCAGGCGGATCAACCCATGGTGGCTAACTACTGCGTCTTCATGGTGTGCCTTTTTCAGGCTCTGAGAGGCATCATGCAGTAATGAATTTAACAATGCAGGGAGATGCACAGAACATTTTCCTTTTAACACAGCCAAGAGCTTAAGGTGACGCGGTCTTACCACATCTTTTCAGCCCTCGCAGGTGATGTAACTCTGCACCACTTTTGCCAATTCGCTCCAGGGTTCTCCTAATGTTGCCGGCAGCACTCCTTTTCACTTTACTGTTAGATTCTGTCCTTCGTCTTGGAAAATCTCTATGATCTTCTGCAACCTCTCTTTCTTTGTCGTCCATATTGGTCCTGAGGCTGGTAATCCTGTTACCTCCGCGATTATTTCCTTCGTGACCGTTATCTGCTTTCCACCCACTACGGAGTGTTCTTCCTGCAAATTCTGCAGGAATTCCATGGCCACAGTTTCATTTGATTCACGCAGGCGGCTAAAATAAGTTAGCCACCCCGCCCTTTCTAGGATTTCCCGAGCAGCTTCGGAGACTACTTGCTCACTAGGCTCGCTTCTGATAGCCTTGCCTCCCATGGTTCTGTTTCGGGCTCCTAGATGGAACAACAATTACCTGTCGCAAAGAACGTAATCGCAGCTAGAAAAAACACAGAGCATGCATGAAAATTGATTGTAAATAACAACTTATTGCAAAAATAGTATTATCATGCCGTTAACCCATATCATACCTTCGTGCCATATCATTTCCGAATGGTGTGTTACCACGTGGCCGGCGAAGTAATGAGGTCACCTCCCCCCTCGCAATATGATAGGATGTCCCAGCCGTCAAATGAAGGAGGAGCTGCCATCCCGTCACCAAGTCATAAAGGAACAGCATGTAGAGTTTTGCCATGTTTCAGATTAGACAAAGAAATACCGAGATCGAGGCAACAGGTAGATCGCGTTTTGCATAAGCCTTCGTGATGTGATGCAAAACAGGAGGATAGGACGTCTGGCACTCATATAAAGTCTAAGGTAGTCATAGTCAATACCTCTGCCATGATTGGTAGTGATAGATATTCATGCGACGTATCCATCAAAATGTAAGATATCATTATTACAAGGATAGAAGGAAGTATTTAATATCATCCAAATTGGTGTATATATTACGACTCTGATACCATTAACAGAGCTCTGCTGCCGACAGGTGTTCATAACCTTGGCAGAGTTGTTTATTTCACCCTGGAGCCATGGTCCTTTGTGTGTTTTTGAAGAGCAATTCTTGTCGAAATGCAGGCCATCATGCTGGCTTGGTAACCAGATAACCATGATGCTATTCACCAGAGAGGCGCGAAACGTGGGCAGGCTGGCTCGTGATGAGACCCCCTGTTCCAAGGTTTGTTTATGTAGTGAACCCATTGGACCATATCCTTGGTGTGGTGGCCATGATGGGAATGCCACTTCGCTTCCAATCTTATGATCATAGTAGGCTGGTTCTTTAATGAAACCCCCTATCCTGCATTTGACAATTTTTTTTTTTTTTTTTTTTTTTTTTTTTTACAGACTTTGCTTTAACACATAAGGGTGGTTCAGCCCTCCTTAAGAGTGGGAATGGCGGAAGAAGTCTTGTCATCTCGATTCGGAAGATATAAATCTTCTGTTCTTATTTCCAAGTAATAATAGAGAAAATTGTAGGAACTCAACATGATAAAATTATCCAACAAGGCAGAGGAGGTGAGACTATGACAACAAAAATGATGAGTGTGTGGATCCTTCCTTTGTTGTTGCATCAATACTAGGGCTTGTTAAAGATAGCGATTTATGATATCCTGGTCTCGATATGTCCTGACTTTTATATTCATTGCATAAAGGTATATCTGCTACTTATGACCTTGGAAAGAGGATGGACAACACATCCTTTATGTGAAAGGGACAAGAGAATACTACTTGTTTTTGAAAGGGAGGGTGAGGAGGAGTTCATTTGATGCATTGCCTTAAAAAAATCAGCAAAAGCACACAAATGCTGCTTCCTTTTCAAAAGGAACAGCGAAAACCCAAAAGTGCTGTTCCTTTTGAAAAGGAACAGCAAAAACACTCAAGTGTTGTTCCTTTTTGAAAAGGAACAGCAAAAACACTCAAGTGTTGTTCCTTTTGAAAAGGAACAACAAAAACACAAAAGTGCTGTTCCTTTTTGAAAAGGAACAACAAAGACACACAAGTGCTGTTCCTTTTGAAAAGGGACAACAAAAACGCAAAAGTGTTGTTCCTTTTTGAAAAGGAACAGCAAAGACACACAAGTGCTGTTCCTTTTGAAAAGGAACAACAAAAACGCAAAAGTGTTGTTCCTTTTTTGAAAAGGAACAGCAAAAACGCAAAAGTGTTGTTCCTTTTTGAAAAGGAACAGCAAAAACACTCAAGTGTTGTTCCTTTTGAAAAGGAACAGCAAAGACACTCAAAAGTGTTGTTCCTTTTGAAAAGGAACAGCAAAAACACACAGGTGCTGTTCCTTTTGAAAAGGAACAGCAAAAACACACAAGTGCCGTTCCTTTTGAAAAGGAACAGCAAAAATGCAAAAGTGTTGTTCCTTTTGAAAAGGAACAACAAAAACGCAAAAGTGTTGTTCCTTTTGAAAAGGAACATCAAAAACGCAAAAGTGCTGTTCCTTTTTGAAAAGGAACAGCAAAAACACTCAAGTGTTGTTCCTTTTGAAAAGGAACAGCAAAGACACTCAAAATTGCTGTTCCTTTTGAAAAGGAACAGCAAAAACACACAAGTGTTGTTCCTTTTGAAAGGGAACAGCAAAAACGCAAAAGTGTTGTTCCTTTTCAAAAGGAACAGCACACACAGATACTAAAAACATATATAAAAAATTTACAATCTTATATACAAGATGTGGTAATAAAAGTTGAATTCTTACTGATCTATAGGTGAGGAAGTTTTTGCTTCCTCGCCCATAATCTCAATGTTAGTATCTTGGCGTAGCTGCTGACAAAAAGATTCCCGAGTGAGCGGTTTGCGATACAGACGAACTCGATGACCGTTTACCTTAAATGTATATCCAGACCCATCGATTGTGATCAGAGTAAGGGTCCCATTGTCATGGACTTTTTGAATCTCGTATGGTCCCAACCAACGAGTCTGAAGCTTCCCCGGGAAATCCTGAAATCTAGAATCATATAACAGAGCCCAGTCTCCTTCATGAAATATCTTGTTTTTGATAAGCGCATTATGCCATTTGGCTCGCTGCTGTTGAATGAGTGTTGTATTCTGTAATGCAGAGAGCCTTATTTCATCTAATTCATTAATTTGGTGTAATCGATTTTTCTGTGCCTCACTTAAATCCAATCCGACTTCTTGGGCCGTTCGCAGCGTTTGGATCTCGAATTCTATAGGAAAAATGGGCTGCTTTCCAAACACTAAGTGATATGGTGAATAGCCGATGGTGCTTCTCCATGTGGTTCGATAAGCCCACAGTGCCTCGGGTAATTGGGCGGCCCAATCACGCCGATGTGAGGCAACTGTTTTTGTCAAAATCGACTCTATTACCTTATTGCTGCTCTCCACTTGCCCATTTCCCTGAGGATGGTATGGGGTAGTAATTTTATGCTGGACACGATAATTATTGAGTGTTTCAGCTAATTGGTGCCCCACAAATTGTGGTCCTCCGTCTGTAATTACTTCCCTCGGAAGACCATAACGTACAAACAAATGAAGCAAGAACTGTATTACTGAATCTTCGGTAGCTCTAGTCAATGCCTCCGCTTCAACCCATTTGGTAACATATTCAGTTGCCACCAAAATGTAGGTTCTTTGGTTTGATGGCGGGCTGATGGGTCCGACGAAGTCCAGAGCCCAGCGTTCGAAAGGTTCGATCACTAATTGAGGCCGCAAAGGCATTTCGTCGGCTGGACCAGGTCGTCCTGCACACTGACAGCTATCACAGGCCTGGACAAATTTTTTTGCATCTTTGAAAATTGTAGGCCAGTAATATCCCGTTTGTAATACTTTATGTGCTGTTCTTCGTTCAGCAAAATGTCCTCCACATGGCCCGTCATGGCAGGCTTTCAAGATATCAAAGATTTCGTCCTCTCGAATACATCTTCTGATTTCCATATCTGCTCCTGTGTGAAACAAATAGCCCCCAACCCACGAAAATCGATTGCTTCTCTGAACAATCTGCTTCCGTTCATTGGGGGTTAAATGTTTTGGAAGCTTACCTACTACAAGATAGTTAGCAACATCAGCGTACCAGGGAGTCTGAACAGCGACAGCAAATAAGTGTTCGTCTGGAAATTGGTCCTCGACTGCTGCTGCTTCCATTGATTTTGGTATTCTTGAGAGGAAATCGGCTACAGGATTCTCCTTCCCCGGTCGATCTCTGATTGTAATATCAAACTCCTGCAACAAGATCAACCACCTGGTTATTCTTCCATTTGTAACAGGCTTGTTTGCTAAATACTTAATAGCAGAATGGTCTGTATACAAAATAACGGGATAGCCTGTAATATAGTGTCTAAATTTATTAACAGCGTGTATCACAGCTAAAAATTCTTTTTCGGTGACAGTGTAATTTAATTCAGCTGGAACCAAATTTTTGCTGATATAATAGATGGCGTATGGTTTTTTATCCTCTTCTTGGCCCAGAACTGCACTGGTTGCTGTGTCTGAGGCGTCGGTTGAAATTTGGAATGGTAAATTCCAATTAGGTCCTCAGAAAACTGGAGCTGTAGATACCAGCTTCTTTAATTCTTTGAAGGCTCGATCACATTTCTCTGTCCATAAGAAGTCAACATTTCCAGTTAATGCATGTAAAGGTGCGGCAATATGTGAATAATGTTGTATGAATCGTCTATAATAACCAGAAAAACCAAGAAAACTGTGTACCTCTGTCTGATTAGTGGGGGTTGGAATAAGCAAAAGTATTTGAATTTTAGCCGGGTCTACCTGAATACCAGCTGCTGAAATATAGTGTCCCAGAATGAGTCCTTCGGTCATCATCATGTAACACTTTTCGTGACTCAAGCAAAGTCTGGTAGCGATGCAGCGCTGTAGGACTTTTTCGAGAGTATCTAGAGCTGGATCAAAGTCCTCTCCATATGGTGTGAAATCATCCATGTAGACTTCCAATCCATCATTAATTAAATCTGCAAAGATGCTAAGAACAGCCCTTTGGAATGTGGCTGGAGCATTACATAAACCAAAAGGTAAGACTCGATAAGCGAACGTTCCCCAGGGGCAAGTAAAGGTGGTCTTATCCTGGTCTTCAGGGGCAATCTGAATCTGATTGTATCCGCTGAAGCCATCCAGGAAAGAAAAGAATTTCTTGCCTGCTAAGGTGTCCAGTACCTGATCTATGAATGGAAGAGGGAAGTGATCTTTTTGTGTGGCTTTGTTTAATTCTCTATAATCCACACAGATCCTCCATTTCCCGTTCTTTTTAGGTACTACCACAAGTGGAGAGACCCATTTGCTGTCAGAAATAGGATAAATGAAATCAACATCTAAAAGTTTCTGAAGCTCATCTTTTACGACATCTTTTAAATGGGAGTTGAGTCTTCTTTGCAGTTGTTGAATATGTCTTGCATCTTTTTCGATATAAATATGATATGTGCATAGCTGGGGATCAATCCCTTTCATATCGGGATAGTCCCATGCAAATGCCTCCTGATACTTTCGTAACAGCTGGATGAGTTTTGTCTCTTGATCTGGTGTCAGATTAGCGTTAATATTTAAAGTTTTCCTCGGTTCAATTTGCACTATTTTGCTATTAGCGACAGAAGTCACCGGTATATTTTGGTCATGTTCGTCCTTCAGAGGATCCTCCTCTAATTCGTTGTCAAATGCCGCTTTTATCATAAAACATTGTGTATACGATGTGGATTCTGTTTGATTAATGAATTTATTGATGGCATCGTCTTCGGTTTGATCTTTGAAATCTAGCGCTTCCTGGACTGTTAATGGGGGTCTAATGTTGTCAGTGATATATGAGGCACGGCGCAGGTTGGTTTTCATCATCGTGATACTTGGCTGAGCTGGAGGGTACAAAATTAAATTTTTGATATCCGGCCCCCTGGTTATGGCCATGTTTCCCTGCCTGCAACCAATGTAGGCGTCAGCAGTAGCGAGCCATGGTCTACCTAGAATTAGCGGATGTCCATCTAGTCGGGTTTTCGGATTAATTATCAGGAAATTAGTCGGGTATTCCCAGGAATCTACTGAAACCATGACATCATACAAGGTGCCTTCCGGTCTAATTACCGATCGGTCAGCTAGTTCTAACAGAGTGGAAGTAGGTTCTACCGATGTAATTCCGAGCTTCTGGCAAGTTGATGTTGTCAGGATGTTAATTGCAGCCCCTAGATCAACTAAGACGTTGGTCAAGGTCTGCCCATAGATTTGAATAGTGACTATTGGGTTTCCAGGGTCCTCGTATTTAACTGGTGTTTCTTTTCCTGATAGGAGGTCGGATAAGGTGCCGACTACCTGGACTCTTGGGTTAGAAGTTACATTTCTTTTTGGTTTTCTGCTACACAGGTCTTTTATGGTTTTTGCATATATGGGGATATCCTGTATAGCTTGAAGGAATGGAATTCTTATATACAAGTTTTGTAGTTCTCCCAGAATATCAAAGTCTGGATATTGTGTTGGTCGTGGAATGGCCAATCGTTCTGGGAAAGGTGGAGGAGATGTAATCACTTGTTGATGAGCCTGGTCTTTATTTACATCTTCCTGTTGTGATGGCTGTTCTATAGGTAACTGATCTTCAATGTGAGTTGTTCTACGTCCCTTAGTTTCTATTATTCGCCCAGATCTTAACTGAAGATCGTTGCACTCCCGCAGATCAGATTCAATCTCTGAGGATTCTATAATTTGAAGAGATTGAATTGGTCTATTATTTGGATTAGGGTTGGGTTGGGCTGGGAGCTGCGGTCTCAGATTAGGCTGGGGGTTTTGTTGTAAGGCTGGCAGAGTTGGTTGAGGGAATGGAATTGATCCTGCTGGCTGATATGTCGATCTTGGCCAGCTTGTCTGCGAGGATGAACTTTTCGAAGTAGAAGGGGTCCACTGCTGAGGATATGAATTATTCTGCCAATATGGTGGAGGATAAGGGAAGTTTGGCCAACCAAATTGGGACATCCAAGGATTCGGAGTAGGAAACATTTGAGGTGACCAATTCGAAAACGGGGATTGAGACTGGTTTTGCCACATATTTTGTTGCTGAGCATTGAACTACGAGGGTTGAAAAGAAGAGGAGGGGTCTAAAAACATACCTGATTGCCTAGGCTGCCATTGACGACGCTGGTTAATAAAATATGCTGATTCTGGCTCCTCTTCTGCTTCTTTGTATACTGCCTTCAAACCAGGAAGTGAGGGGCAGCTTTCGGTCAGGTGGTCCTTGGTACAGATAGCACATATTTGGACTGTATCCAGCGGGCATTCCTTGTGGCTATGTTTCTTCCTGCATCGAGGGCAAAAAACTGCTAGATTCTGTTCCGCCTCTGCTTGCTTCTGTTTAGCTTGCACAATATCAAGCTGTGTAGTTAATGTCCCCAGGATATCAGTTTTAAAATTTTCTAGCAAATTTCCAAGTTCCACCCGTGTTACTCCCTCTGTTGATGTTCTGTTATCTCTAGTTAAGCGATCATATTCTGCTGGTTTTATCCTCGTGCTGCCTCTTGAGCTCCTGATACACAGATCAATGATATTAGCAAAATTTTCCTAATAAATGTCTCCTTTCCCCATAATATTTAACATTTCAATCCATTGTTCTTTCATACCTCTAATTAATGCGGTTTTCAACACGTTATTAGGCAGAGGTAACGATGCATAAGGAGATCTTTGCAAGTTATATTGGAAACGTTCCACATATTCTTCTAAAGTTTCGTTTGGTCTGGCTGACATTTGAAAAATTTCATCTTTTAGTTCTCTTGACCTACAGTAATCCTGATATTTCTTTAAAAAGGCTTCTTTCATTTGAACCCAATTGTTAATAACCCCACTGCCTAAGCCCATAAACCATCTTAACGCAGCCCCTTTTAATGTAGAGGGGAACAATTTCAGTTTCTGGGGATCGGTGGTGTAATTGTATCCTCTACATAATACATCAAATTCGAACAAGAATGCGTCCGGATCTTCTGATGTAAGGCCATGAAATGTAGGGATATGCTGGAGAGGGATAGCTTTCATGGGCGCATTTGCTGCAGAATCTACTATAGGATATTGCAATGTGGAGGTCTGGGTGTTTGGCTGATTCTGCGCCATGGGATCGAATATGTGCCAGTAATCTTCAGGAATTTCCAAGAGAGTGTTCCTTGGTTGAGGTGGGGTAGTCTTAACAGGGATTGTTTTGACAACACTCCCTTGATCAGGGATGATGATGGTCCCAACTGTCTGCGGTGAATGGATTCCTTCAACGAGGATTTTTGCAGTGCTTCCCTTGTCCGGGCTATTTAAAGGCTGGTTTAATTCAATAGGAGATCTAGGTTCCCCGATTTCCCCTGTTTCTCCTTCTCCTTCACAAAGGTTACTTTGGGTCCCTTCATGCAATGGTCTAGGAGTCAAATTTTCAATTTCTTGAAAGTCCTGCTCCTCTGTTTGACTGTGCACTTCAGCAAAGGCTTCAGATGGTGATCCCGAGGCCTGAAGGGAACTAGTAGGTTGTTTAGAATTGACTTTCCTATAACCTACCGATGGCTGAGAGTCGGCTTTCTTATAGATTTCGTCTATGAAGGTCGTTCGTCCAAGGGTCACCGGCCCCTTGGCTTTGGATGGAGGCTTTTGATCTTTCTCTAGCTTTTTCTGCTTAGTCATGCACTCCAATTAAACTGCTAAATCCTATTTAACCAATCAATTCTGCTAGGAAAGCGGACGGTGGAGCAGGGCTTTTACATGCTCCGCACGCAGGTTCTTACCTTTCGTTTTTAAAATCCAACTCTCCCCTAGCAGATTCGTACACTACCCTGTTTAAAAGACAAATGGCTATACCCTTTCCCCGGCAACGGCGCCAAAATGTAGAGCTGTAACAAGGGCCTTTTTCACCTCTAGTTATCTCACATTACAAGTCAATCCGGGAGCGTTTTGTTATTGTAAAGGGTATCTCAATTTGAGGCTATTTGTCAGAGTAATGCTTAGTAGTATAGGCCTAAGAGATACAAGAGTAAACGGATGCTAAACTATGGCTAGATTACTTTTGCAGAAAGAAATCACACGCAGCAACTTTACCAGTCGAGGGTGCGGAAATAGTAACCCATCCCTCTAGAAACTGATGAAAGAAAAGAAATTAGAGTATGGATCATGGATCTGGGAGCATAATAGCGTTTGCTGTGTCTCACGACAGCCTTGATCCTCCTCTCACACCAAGCCAATGAATGCAAGTAAAAAGGAATAGCAAGAAAGCAAAATGGAACGGCAATGCAGAAATGGAACAGCAGTAAGGAAACTAAGTCTCGCGAGTTCAACACTCTCAATCCTTTGCATCAACTTATATACAAATAAAGAGCAATCTTTTGTACAAGTAGACAGCTTAACCAAATGGAATAGCTAACCACCATAAACAGGAAACGTCAATCATATATAAAAGTAAACAGTTGAATCAAATAAACAGGAAACGTCAATCATATGTACACATAATCTGAAAGGATCACCAGTAGTCCATCTACAATGTTAATTCCATCTTCTTATGATACTCACTCCAACCATATGTAGCTAAAACATTCCACTTATAAATTCTGTAACAGAAGTGAACAACTCAGAACAATGTTATGTTCCCAATTCTGGAAATATGATGTGAACTTGCTATAAAGATTTACGAAAGGAAAAACTACTGATGAACGAGTATGGAATCAGCATATAAATATATCAGATTATTAAGAATGATAAACAAACCACACAAAGCCAAACTGTAATGATACAATCAGCTAGTGTCCGTTGGAGCCGGGCCCTTAGCTTCCAGTGGCACACCGCCGTAACTTACTTCGGACGCAGAGAGAAAGTAACACCAAATATATTATATTAACACATCAACAATAGTACAGCAAAAACTAAGTCTCATAGAGACTCGATAGTCTGAGTTTGACGGACTGTGAAGTCTGTAAACAGAAAATAAAGATATATGATAATAGAAAGTGTCCCTAAGTCTTCAATGCTGCCCCTTTTTATACTAGTAATGGCGGAGTTAACCAGACAACAAAATAGTAACGATCCCTCAGGATCAAAGATCCTGAGGGATCTGTTAAACTGTTAACTCCTCTCTTTTCTTTGCCTAGTCTTCCGAACTGACAGTCCCTTATCTCGTCCCAGATTTATTTTCCATGATTTGCTCGCCCTGGTCTGGATTTTAGTTGATTGCGAAGGGACAACCGTTATCTCCTCATGGAACTCCAGTTTTGCATCGCGCCTTCCTACTTTTGTCTTTTTCTGCATAGAGAAGATAACTATTAGTGATTGGGTCATTCGTGCTCATTCTCATTACATTCTCCTTACTTTATAACAAAGAAAAGATTACAAACATTGCTTGAAACATCACTAAATTATGCATTAAAACATACCTTTCCAATGCTCTACATCTGGAAGCATACTTGTCATTGACGAGGTACTAGAAGAGACGGAGGGGTCCAAAGCGGTGACCGAGTTTACAGGGTATAGCCATCCTCCATAGTTTCATCAATACCGAGCTAGCCTTATAGCATTGAGAAAGAAGGCCACGACAATATGAGAGTCCATTATGTAGCAGAACGAGGAGTTGGAGGGCATGAGAGAAGTTTGTGCCAAGTCCACGTCCAAATTAACTCACGTTGGGGAGCGGTTGGATTCCCTAATGGTGCACCTAGAGTGCATATTGGAGAGTGAGATAAGCTCTCTTTGAGCATACATATACGTGGTTGGAAACACTATTAGGTTACCTTTGCCCCTTCGATAAAGAGAGACAAATATACCTAGTCCAATTTCATGTGTTGACCAACATAATGAGATGGCACGACCTTAGTCTCATAGGGTGCAACATCTGCATGTTAAGGTTGATTTATGTGTTGGAGTTCATGCATTCTGTCCCTCTTAGGTTTGGATGGCGAGAGATTTTGGGTTGGTGCACGGTGGAGGGGGTTGGGCTCATGGAGATGGATGTAGCCCAGAGAAAATCTGGGTGGGAGTTCTCAAACATCGAAGGTACTGGAGAACTAGATTGGCATTGGGATCCAGGTGGGGCTTCCTATCCGACATCAGACATATGGGATGGCTATGGAATTATAGTCAACCTAGTGCCTAAGTGCTTTCATTTCTTAGGGGATTTTCAGTCAATACCAGTGGCTAGATGGTTTATGAGCAGACTCCATGGGTAGATTTGGAATCATGGTTGCACATGGGGTCGTAGGGTGATTAGCTCTCTCTAGAATGGGATGGTTGGAGGAGGTGGCATGGGTAGGCCACTGGACCAAGCATTGTATGAGGAAGATATTCCCCTTTCAGGTTTATGACTTAGGGGTCATTAAGGATCGACACAAGAGAGTTATCCCCTCTACCAGGAGCAGATTTAGGGCACTCAGGTCTACCAGGATGGACGAGGAGGTGCAACCCAATTTATACAAATGTGATTCTAGACAATAACACCCAGTGGTGCGTAGGGATATGTAACGAGGAGAAATGGCCTACAGAGGAGCATAGAGATGCAAGGGGGTATACCACAACTTACTGGTTTACACTATGGGGTAGGAGGAGTGCATTGAGTACATGCAGGGAGTGACAGGTGTAGCGACATAGGTGAGACATAGGACAGTATAGGATGGAATAGATGTAGCCAAGGGTATCCAACAGAGTACAAGGGTAGGATACAGAGTACAGTGGCATGTTTAGTAGTACTCAGATGATTGGGGGTATGCAAGGGCATATGACACTGCACAACGATGCCTCAGAGTGTTGCCTCCAGGGAGACCCATGAAAGGAGACATCGAGCATATCTTTGGGTGTAGTTCTCCCAAGATCAACAGGGACACAGATGAGTGATACTTGATAGTATCCGCAAGGACTCACAGGCCTGACCCTCTCCTACATCCCTCACGGAGGTAGTTTATTTTGCTATTGAATTTTTTCACTCTGGGCATGAGCAGTGGGGATCGAGGAGCTCACCCAAGAAATTTGGATGAAACTCAGTGCACTAGGGAAGAGACTTCTCAGTAGTGGCACTGGGTTGGTGCATCAATTGACAACCACAAGTTGGGGGATGAGGTGATCCTCTACAGGGGTGTCATATCGTTCATCATCGAGCCTATGTCTAGGGAGCTAGTCACGAGGGAGACACATGTCACTCTTTTGTCAAGGCATGTCGGTACCATGCATGAGTAGGGGATATCAGGTATAGCTGAGGCAATTTTCCAATGGGTATCTAGGCTTCAGACACTGTATTGGCACTTTACCGATGGTGATGATGGCATACTTGGTGGTGATGATTGGATGGAGCAAAACAGATCCACATACACTGAGACGGTCGCAAGCATCAGACATATTTCTATTAGCTACATTCAAGGGGTATATTTTTGGCACATGTCATTTCCAGCGGTCATCATTACTACGTAATGGTAGGCACGAGCCCGTTTATCATGTATCATATTAGTTCATGATATTTGGAGCCTATATATTGATTGCATGCAGGAACTAGAGATCAGGCATGGATGGATTCCAACAGTTGTTAGAGCTATGTTGCAGCAGGTCTGGCTATGGGATCTAGGGGTTTAGTTGGTTGATATATCACTCTTGGGCCGAGACATGGGGGTTATGGGAGGCTTTCATTGTATGGCGAGGCAGGCTTTCCATTTTGCTACACAGGTTTAGGGTTACATTTGGATGGGTAGGCTTTGGCATCATGGAGATACCTGGGTACGATGTATCTGGCCTTTATCTATATTTCACCATCGGCTTCCAAGAGAGGAGGATACGACATGGGCATGATGAGCAGTCAGTCATAATCAGCATAGCGGAGCATTGACATGGTGGCATCTTTTTGAGATTAGCATGGGACCCTGGTATCGAGGGATTCATTTATGATAGGATGATGCACAAATTTAGGGTGACTTGGTAGTACATTTGGGACCCTGATATTGTGTGCAATGATTGTTTGGGTCAGTTGATCGAGAGGGTGTTTGTTCAGGCATTTCTTGAGGACAAGAAATTTTTGGTGGGGAGGACTATAATGTCCCCAATTAAATTAATTTATTTAAGAAGAATTCGTATTTGTAATTTGGGCATTGGAAATGTTATGGCATGAAAACTTACGAAACATTGGTTGAGGGAGTCCCCACTTAATCTTTGGGATAAATGGAGGCCATCAACATTAGAGAAAAATTAAATTAAATTTGTAGTGGAATATGGGGCCCACAAGAAGTACGCACTTGGGGAAGAGGGACTTTGAATTCCTTAAGGAAAAACGAAATGGTGGAGGGACCCATAAGACATGCATGGACAACAATTATAAAAGGAAGGAATGAGGGAGAAATAGTGGTCTTTTGTCTATTTGAAAATCGAATTTGCCTTAGCTATTCAGCTAAGCGAGTATTGTGTTGTTTAGCACACGAGTGTCTACGAGCAGAGATCTCAACCCTTTCTTCAGTCGAGTTCGAGTGCTAGCCCTAGGAGGGAGTTCTACTTCATTCCATGTCATACCAGCAGCAACGAGTCAAGTTACAACAACAGTAAGTCAAGTTATAGGGCAGAGGAAGTAACAACAAGGAGGTCGAGTTACAGCCATAGGGAAAGGAGCAGAAGGAGGGAAGAGTTACAACAACAGGAAAGTAGGAGGAGGAGGGTTGAGTTACAGCAACAGGAGAATAGCAGCAAGGAGGTTAAGTTCCAACAGTAGGGGGAGTAGCAATAGCGCAGAGTAGGGAGAGTAACAACAACGTAAAGCAGGGACAGTAATAGTAGCGTAGGGACTGCGCAGTCATTGAAGTGAGATTTTTTTGGGTAAAATTATTCTGGGAATTTTGGAGTTGGGGAACTAGGACATACATGATTAGTCACAGCAACAAAATTTGTATTTTGAGGAGGGTTAATGTTATAGACATTTTTGTGCCTTACAGCATGAAGCATGAAATGTCGATAATCTAAGGGATCCAAAGTCCCTAAACATGTTGTTCCTACCCCTAGAGGAACAAGGTCAGCAAACCACAGCACTGAAAATTAGTTCTCCACCTGAAAACACTCGAAAACAAGCTAATTCTGGATCATGTCAGCTGCTCCACTGAGCATCTGTGCTGAATGTCAACTGCTCCACTCTGTACCTGCATTGAATATCAAATCTAATGAAGGCTACCTGCGCTGGGCGAGATTGGCCAAGTGGCACAGTCATTCTGCAAGGTGTCAAATGCTCAGGAAGCTTCCAAAATGACACTTGGATCAGGGAATTCGCCTTGTGATGAGTAAGAGGATCTAGATCTCCAAGTGGAAGCAAGAAACTCCAAGTGGACTCAAGAACTGAAGTATAACTGAAGTGGGAGAGGACACTAGTCAGCTTCATGCCAACCTCAAGCTGACTCATCCTTTCTCCAAAACTCCTATATATAGAGCTCTCTCATGAGGTCTAAGGAGGCTGGAATCTTGTGAATGTAAGGAAGTGCTGTTGGTTTGAGTATAGAACTATTGGGTGATTTCTTTGAAGGAGGTGAAGAGGAGATTTCTTTCTGGTGGGAGGTGTTGCTGGATTGGGCCTCTTATGGTTGTAACACTCTCAGAACTTTACTTCTTCCATTAATAAAGCATTTGAGGTTCTTCTATATGCATGTGTCTCAATGGTGTATTGATGCTTGTATATTTGATTTATTCTAATCCTTGAATCAATTATGGATGTATGCTTCTTGTAGTTTCCCTTTCTTATGCTTTTGCAGGATCTTTGTGTAGCTGGGCCAGTGAAAGAGCAAGGAGCTGGGAGCAAGCAGTAAAGAGGGAAGATTGGATCAATCATTAGCGGAAGATAACGGTTGGTGGATCTCTTCCTCCTCTCTCTTACATCTCATAAAGAAGTAATCTTGAATAGCTTTGCATTCGGTTGTTGCTGAGGTACTATCACCCTTAGAGTGGGATAGGTTCATTCCGTATTGGATACTTTTCCCAACAACAAATTGGCGACTCCGCTGGGGACCGTATCTTGTTGGTTGTTTGTGTTTTTGCTATTCATTTCATAAACAAAGGGAGTACCGAATCGAACTGTATTTGAATCTTTCAAATACAAAGTAGAGGGCAGCTACTATAGCTCAGTTTCTGGGCAAGTTTATGATTTGAAGAGCTGATCCACAAGGACTCTAATAAGCTCTTAGTGATAGCTCTTCATCCTCCTTGTCATCCCTTAGTGTGTCCTTGACTGATAGCTTCTGATTTGGCCAAAAACTGTGAATTTTTTAGCAATTTGTGACCCGGAAACCAAGAGAAACGAAAGTTTCGTTCTTCAGTGCAGTTGCTGTGAAGGCTGTCTGCATTTCAGCGCAGTTCTCGAAGGGGCTACCTGCGCTGAAGGTCAAACAGACAGTGTCCCACCTGCACTAGACCAGTCTTGCCTTGTGCTACTGGGGTTTCCTGCTGTTTCTTGCCCTGTTTTCACTCTTGTTTTTGCTGCCTGTTACCAGTCAATGTGCCTATCTGAAATCAACTTTCCTTACCACTATTCCGCCTCGGTTGTATAAAGAAATTGTGTTTGTTCTTTGTGTATTTCTTGTATCATTTACAGTTTCCCATAACGAAAGTGATCTAGTCTTGTTGTGACCTCTTAGATCTAGACCTGTGATAAAGTGTCGTTTTGATCTTAAGAGTTAGTTTTATTGCTATTCATAGCTGATTGAGCTTTACTTTCATCATATGGTTGGAATTTATATATTTCTATTGTCGAAACAAGTAAATCTTAAGGTGTCTTTTGATTTTGGACGAGCTTGTTTGCTTTCACTTGAAATTGAATCCAAAGTTATGCAACAGCTTTCTTTTGTGTCGCACAAACACTAAGAAAGAGAAAAGAAATACCTGCATTTTTGCATTTTGCATATAAGTTTGTATGTTGATTTAGGGAAAAAGTGCATTAGCGAGTGCTCTTTGATCTGTGTGAAAAGATTTTGTCTCTCTTTTCCCTCAGTAGTTAGGATTTTCATAAGTCGAAAAGATTGAAAAAGCTTGCTTCTCATCTTAGACTGCATTTAGGAATTTGTATCAATACATCTCGTGGTGAACCTTGAAAGGCAAACTTTAAAAAGATCAACTTAAAATATATCGAATGAACCTAACAACGCTTTGAAACATAACGCAAACATCTAGAGGTCTAAGCTAGAGACGTGTTCCGGCGTCGTTAAACGTAGTGACTGTCGATCTCGACGAAGGTGGGTGATTCCTCCTGAGAGTCGGTGGCACTAATACGGACTTGTGCTCCCACGTACCGTCGCGTATATATTGGGAGACCCCTATAGGAACAAATCCTTTATCCATAGGAAGCCGTGTCGGCCGCCCTACTGATCGCAATGCAGTGAACACAGCATTCACGAAGATCGACCACTCGTACCGTAAAACGTATTCTGTGGTTTTGCGAAAGGTTTGGCACACCCTCTGCCTAGAACTCCAGAGCAGTTTCTTTTGGCCTTTTTCAAACTCTATAACTGAAAAAGTCCATCCGAGCATTTGTCACTTCGGGCTCGTTAATACATCGAAGGAGACTAGAGTCATCTTTAGCTTTTTCTCGACTCTTAAAAAGTGAAAAAGCAAGTTGTGTCTAAAGGCGTCTAATAAAATTCATTCAATTCGGAAACACAATTTTCCCCTTTTTATATTTTAGTTGATCGAGTAATTCGAAATCATGGAAGAAAGTCAATTGAAACCCCGTCGTTCGCGGAGGCTTACGAGTCAACCGTCTTTGTCTTCGGAATCGAAAACAGTACGGGCAAAGCGAACTCGTTTAACCGGTTCAAAATATCCTTTGAAAGTTAGAACAAGTGTTCCAACTGCATCTGAGGTTCCGGTTACTCCTAACATTTCTGGAAACCCTGCCTCTGTAGAAGAAGTTCAACAGCCACAGAAGGACAGTAATACTGATCCTAGTCTGGGGGCAAATACTTGTGCAACTGAACCAGTTCCATCTGTAACCGGTCCAGAAAGTTTTGTTCCCCAAACATCTGTCGTTGTCGAAACAACCACTTCTTCGGCACCAGAAATATTTTATGAACCTGACGGTCTTCCTCTTCCACCGGGTTTGATTGCGATAGAGGAAATTGCAGAGGATCCGCAAGCAAGTACTCCAACCCATTTTGGAGTCGGGATCACTCTATTTCCTTCATCAGAGGTTAATCCACCACAAGTTGAAGTCCCTGTAGAATCGCTAGGCAATCTATTGGATAGACTTAAAATGTCTGAACAACCGTCATCGTCTAGGACTGTGTCAAATGACACAGCGACAGCAGAAGCCCCTGCCGTCACTCCAACGATGTTTGTCGGCATACCAGCTGTCCCAAATAGCTCTCAACAGCTAGAAGGAGTCCACCAAGGGACTATTTCGACAGTATGGTCTGTTCCAGTTTGTTCATCCGGAGTAATACCCGGTAATTCTTATGTTGAAACTCGACAGATTGATCCTCATGGAGGTCAATTTGGGCCATCTAGTCCTCAAGGACTAACAATCCCTCTGAGTTCCGGATCGCTACCATATGGGGGGCAGTATGCCCTTTCATTACCTCCTCCGGGAGGATATCCATATGGCAGTTCTCAACAGTATCCAGGTTATACTGGAATTGCATCAAGTAGTTGGGTACCTATGCTACCTCAACAACCAAGGATTGTATATTCTATGCAACAGTGTGTACCTGTGACGAACATCCCAACCACACCGGCTATTGTAACCGTGTCACAAGTTCAAGCGATACCTGTTACATGTCAACCTTAGATTTCTTAGGTTGTAATGCAACAGTCGCTTGACCATGGATCACAACCACAATCGCCAACTGGTGGGTCGACACAAGTACAAACGGGTACAATTACCCCACACCTTGGTCCAATGGTTAGCATGGCACAACAGAACATGGCGTCACAACCATGGCTTGTACAATACCAACAACCGCAATTCCAGCAAGTGTACCAAGGTTCTGAGCAGCAGATCTTTGCGAACAATGGACAACCGTATATCCAAAATGGTCAAAACCAGCCACTTTACAGTGGTCAAGTCCACCAACCGTATCAGTCATACCAGCATCAATTACATTATGTTGGTATGCAAAGACCCACTGCTTAAGCGATTCCATCGTACCCTGGTTACGCTTCGCCTAACCTGAATCAACAGTTACCATTCGTGGCAACTTTAGAGTTACCCGATTTACACCGTTTAACCAACGATCCGATTGCTTATGCCCCTTGGTGGCCATCGATTCCTCATAAACTTCCATCTGACATTCCTAAATTCAATGGAAATCCAGGTGAAGACCCGTCGAATCACGTGATGACTTTTCTTCTGTGGTGTTCGTCGAACACCCTTAACGACGATTCGATAAGACTTCGCCTTTTTCAGAGGACATTGACAGGACCAGCGGCTAAATGGTATATTGAATTGCCAAGAGCCCCTTTCGACAATTTTAGTTCCCTAGCCACGACTTTCTTAACCCACTTTCAATTACCAATAAGGTATGAAACGGGAACAGAAATATTAACCAACTTCAAATAGACGACTGCTACCCATATATCTGATCATATACATGAGTGGCGTCATCTTCGTAGGATGGTGAAAACATATGTTCCCGATCAGCTATTAGCTGAATGGTTTATAAAGTCGTTACTTCTGGCTATTACGGAAGATGTGGCCAAGGGGGGAGTCGTAACAGAGGAGCAAGTCATTGCGCGTGCGCAGTATTTGGACTTAGTTTATACTCAGTCCGGCACGCTCTATGACAAAATACCTGACGCCCCTAGACCAGAATTTTCAATTCCTCCCCCTCCTAAATCAAATAGTGATTCTCATGCCGGTGATGGCGTGATTGGCACAGCAAACACGAAATCGATAAAGGCTTCGTCAAAGAAAGCCCGTAAGAATTCGGATCAAAATGCAAAAGAAGAAATTCTTGCTTCGGAAGTAAATGCCGTATCCGAAGATAAAGGCAAAGAAACCAATCAACCAGGAAGCAAGAAAAAGCAAAACAAAGGGAAGAAGAAGAAACAGGGTGAGTCATCCCCTGGAAAAAATTCTTCAAACCCTCCTGGAAAAGGGAAACCAAACAGTCCATGTATGATATGTGACGAATATCACTGGACAAGGGATTGTCCTTACAAAGCTGAGCTTAAAAGGTTCTTTAAAAGTTCCCAAACCTCAGCTGTGTTGACTGATCCGTTTCCCAACCGAGGTCAAAATCTGGTTGATAGTGGAAATGCTTCCCCGTCGCAAGTACTTATGTTGTCGGTTTCGAAACAGCAGAATGATGCTTTGATTTTGACAAGGAACAAAGATTATGGTAATCCTCAGCTGTCGAACGAAAAAGGTAAAGATCAACCAAGTAGTTCGACAACAACTTCGACAGAAGTTGTAACGCCCACCGTCCCTGAATTAACAATAAAACCGCCAAAGGGTGTAGTACACAAGTCGACATTTAATCCTCGTGCCAGAGCGGCGCAGCATTATAACATAGTGGAAGATTTGGCCCAATCGCCATCCGCTATGTCGACTCTTGAAGTGCTACAAAATTGTCCAACCCAAAGGCAGGCGTTGTTATCGGCAATTGGTGGGGTTGATCCTAAGGATTCCAATCTTGTATCCTTCGATCACAAGGGATATGATCCTCAGTTACCAGCTCAGCTAGCTTTCCTTATTCAAGTGAAAGCACTCAACAAAACTGTTCACAGAACAATAATTGATGAGGGAGCCTCGACATGTATTATGTTGATGAATTGCTGGAAAAATTTAGGATCTCCAACCTTGTCACGATCTTCGACGACATTAAAGGCTTTCGACGGAAGGACTTATACACCTTACGGTATCCTTAATAACTTGAAAGTTGAACTAGGAGGAAAGACAGTAGAAATTGATGTAGAAGTCATTGATGGAAATCTTGAGTATAACATCCTACTGGGTAGACCATGGATTTATGCCATGGCAGCTGTCGTGTCGACCTATTTTAGGAAGATCGCATTCCCGTTTGAAGGAGGGATTACGATCGTCGACCAACAGAATTTCCTCCCTAATGGTTCGCAAGTTACAGGAAGCATTCCCATGATCCATGAGAGCAACCATTCAATTCAAGATATCGGAGTAGGATTATTGAAAGACCCCACATTGATGGGAACTTTCGCGCTACCACCTCCTATTTATACAGGAAATGTACCGTTTGTAGCAACCTGCAACATGATATCTTCCACGAAGGTCGACATGGATCATTCAAGGGTTTTGCCCCCAAGCCCTTTAGAAATATTGTAGCAATCAATGTTTCAAGCATGGGAGGCGAGCCCAAATCAACGCTCGTCAAGCGTTTGGGTAGATAGGTCTAGAGAATATGGAACCCCACTAGATCCTTGGTCGAAAATACATGGGACGAACGAAAGTATCTTACAATCAATGATGATTGAGGGGGCACCATGGAATGATCACCACCACCGTTCCCTTCTTCCGGAATACGAAGAAGATACTCAAAGTGACCTTTATCACCCTTCAGTATTTGAATTCCTAACAAATACTATAAATACGGTGGATTCCGAGCGAAACCTATCCAATATTGAAGAGACTATAGCCATAAATATCTCGACTAAAACAGATGTTGTAGATAATATTTATGTCGGCAAAGGTTGTTCCCCTTCAGAACTGGAAATATATAACGCTCTTTTTCGCGAATTCAGAGATGTCTTTACTTGGTCATATGATGAAATGCCAGGCATCGACTCGAGTATTGTTGAACATGAAATTAAAATGTATCCTGATGTCAAACTAGTAAGGCAACGACTTCGGCAAGTGCACCCGAAGAAACCCGCTGCCATTAAGGCAGAAGTTGAAAAACGCCTCCATGCTGGATTCATCTACCCGGTTCCTCTAACCGATTGGGTATCAAATATTGTCCCTGTTATGAAAAAACAGGGGACAATTAGAGTGTGTGTTGATTATAGGGATGTAAACCAAGCTTGTCCGAAGGACAACTACCCTACACCCTTCATCGACCAGATAATTGATGAATGCGCCGGATGTGAAATCTTTTCATTTATGAATGGATTTTCCGGGTATAATCAAATAAATATTCGTCCACAGGACCAGTCAAAGACTCCATTTATTTGTCCGTGGGGCACATTCGCTTATCGAAAATTACCCTTTGGTTTAAAGAACGCAGGGGCGACGTTTCAGAGGGCGATGAATTATGCCTTCCATGACATCAAGAACATTGTTCAACCTTATCTCGACGATCTTCCGACTCATTCGCGAAAGCGGACTGATCATCCGCAGCATTTAAGAGCGATATTTCTACGTTGCCGACACTACAAGATAAGACTCAATCCGCACAAATGTGTGTTTTGCGTCGGTTCTGGTCGTTTACTTGGCTTTGTAGTCTCTAAAGATGGGATTCGTCTCGACGCCTGTAAGGTTCAGGCAATCATTAATTTGCCTCCACCTTCAAATTTGCTTCAGATTCAGAAACTCCAAGGGAAAGCAAACTTTCTGAGGAGGTTCATTCCAAATTACGCAGAACTTGCTAAGGGTTATACTCGTCTTTTGAAAAAGGATGTACCTTTTGTCTGGGACCAGGTGGCGCAAGCTTCCTTTGATGCTCTAAAAGATTGTCTAGTAAAAGCATCATTAATGTACACCCCGGACTATCAAAGAGATTTTAACCTGTATCTAGCTGCAGCGGATACGACCATTGCGATGGTTTTAGTTCAAGAAGTCGATGGAATTGAACATCCTATCTATTATTTAAGTAAAAACTTAAACGATACAGAAAGTAAATATTCTTATGTTGAAAAACTAGCGCTTGCAGCTGTTCAAGCGATTCAAAGGTTTCGACATTATGTCCTCTTTCGGAAAACTACCATCTTGTCAGATTGCAACACCATGACATATATACTGTCGCGACAGTTGCTGGGGAGCAAATATTCAAAATGGATAGCGATCCTTCAAGAATTTGATCTGGAATTTGTGAAATCCAAATCAAAGAAAGCTCTAGTTTTCGCAGAATTATTATGCGATCTCCCATCATCGTCCAACGATGAAACATCGGAAGAGTCAATCGTGGACGAAAGTTTGCTTCTGATATCTGTAAGCGATGAGTGGTATGGAGATATCATAGTTTATCTCCAAACCCAAAAATTCAGGCCTAACACCTCTCGCTCTGAACAAAAACGTATACGATACCAAGCAAAAGACTACATGATCGTCGGTGATACACTTTACCGTCGTGGTATCGATACAGTTCTGAGGAGATGCCTTACCCATGAGGAGGCCGAAAAAGCACTGAATGATTGTCATTCAGGCGCGTGTGGAGGGCATCAGTCTGGATATGCAACAGCACAAAGAATCTTACGAGCAGGATACTTCTGGCCAACCATGTTCAAAGATTGCATAACCGCAGTCAGAAGTTGCCATGCTTGTCAAATCTTTGATAGCAAAACCAGACGACCACCCGCACCTTTACAGCCGATAGTTGCTGTTGGGCCCTTCGCCAAGTGGGGCATCGATTTCATGCAATGTAACCCCACCTCGACCGGGGGGCATGGGTATATTATAGTCGCTGTTGACTATTTTACCAAATGGGCCGAGGTGATGCCTACATTGGATAACATTGGTGAAACAGCTGCCCTTTTCCTTTTCAATCATGTAGTCGCCAGGTTCGGCGTACCACAGGCTATAGTTACAGATCATGGATCGCATTTTCGCAATCACATGATGGTCGAATTAGCTGCCAAGCTAGGGCTATCTCACGACAGCTCTACCCCGTATTATCCGCAAGCCAATGGACAAGTTGAGGCAATCAACAAAGTCCTGAAGCGTATGTTGCAAAGGATGATTGGGGTTCATAAAAGAAGATGGCACCTAATCCTGTACTCAGCTTTGTGGGCTTACTGGACCTCGGTAAAGAACGCAACCGGGTTCACACCTTTTCAACTGGTGTATGGCCTGGAAGCAGTCTTACCAATCTAGTGCGAAATTTCATCGCTTAAACTCGCAATCGATCTTCTCCCCGGAACTTCAGAAGAAGAGGCTCGTTTCTTGGAATTAATCCAGTTGGATGAAACCCGTCGTGATGCCGCTTTGGCTAACGAGGCCCATAAGAAACGAGTCAAGGCTCAGTTCGACAAAAATGTCAAACCCCGTGTCTTCTCAGAAGGTGATTTGGTCTTGCTTTATGACCAAGAATCTGATAAATTGGGAGCAGGAAAATTCAAATCCTTATGGATGGGCCCCTATATTGTTAAAAGGGTGTTAGCAAAAGGAGCCTACGAGTTAATGGATTACGATGGAATTCCACTGGCGCAGCCTCGCAACGGGTTGTACCTCAAGCGTTACTATGCTTAAATAGTAACCTGCATGTTTTTGTTGTATTTTGTTTTCGCTAAAGTGTTTGTTCTGGTCGAGTGATCCACCTTTTTCCATTACAGATGTCGAACCTTCTGGAGACATGTGTTGGATATGCCGATGGAGCGAGTCGTAGTTCGCGGAACCTGTCCTCCGCAGCCTGGGCTATTTTTGATCCAAGCGCCGAGTTAGTAAGTTTCAGAGGTGTATGTATTGGGCAATCAACGAATAACATCGCTGAGTATAGCGCGTTGATAGAACTACTCTCTGATGCCATCACACGTGGCATACGCCGACTAATTGTCAAGCCAGACTCACAGCTCGTAATACTACAGCTCAATGGTATATATTTTGTTCGCAATCCAGCTATTTATCGCATGTTCCTAAGGGTAAAGATCTTGGAAAGACGATTTGATTCAATTCAATATCAACATATTTCAAGAAACTTAAACACATTAACTGACTCATTAGCGAACTATGTGTTAGATAGACATTTGCAACATTTATAAAAAGGACACATCATTAAGGATTGTACATATGGATCACATAAAATCAACCAGAATAAAACCCGAAAATCAAAATACGTATAAGCTGTTTATATAAGTTCATACATAATGTTCTGTAACCAAGACAAAATTGGTCATATGACCTAAAAACTCAAAAAGATGCTAGGGGGCACCCTAGCCTAGTGGTGCTCATGATAGTAAGTCACGGCCTGTGCAATCATGCGCAAGAGACGAGTCCATCGTCTAGGCACGCCGATAATATGCCGCTGCAGCTGTAAAGGTAACTCGTCAATCTGTACATCAGGAAGACCGCGAGTGAGGCTCTCAACCTGCTCCTGCACAGCTGTAAGGGTCTCAGTGTCGTCAAGATCGCGAATAACAACTCTCCTAGCAGGCTCCGCTGCCGGGGCAGCGACTGGCGATCTCGGACGAACTGCTGGACGAACAGGACCAATATCTGCATGCACCCAAGAGTACAATTAAAAGTCTTGATAGAATAAAGCACAGCAACATTATGAATAAGAACAGTAAACAGTAATATGGTCAAAGAGTTTACCAATGGCACCCCACTGCTCGCCATCCGGTAGCACCAAATCCGGATCGCCTCGGAAATCCATACCCACATATGGATACTCGGAAAATGCCATCTCCTGACGCTCGAACCACCTAAAGAAGGCCTCAGAAAAAGTAATCTGAGGTTGACCTGCATGCCTAGACATGTGGTCAACCCACCTCTGCATGCGTGGCTCGGTCGGAGAAGGCAAGTCAAGTATGATGTACTGAGGCTGCATCAGTGGGATTTTCTCCAAGGCAAAGGCAGTCAGAATAGAACCAAATCCAAAGTTCTTCAGCTTCCCGTCCTTTACCTTGGTCAATTGGCTTTTCATCTGAACAAGTACTGCATCACACCAGTTGAATACTTTCGGTTGGAGACACTCCAAGGCGTGCTGCATATAAGACCTGTTGGCAACATGTAGAGCTGCGCTGCCGGCCATCCTACCAATAGTGAACAGAATGGACCTGAGAGCCCAATCAGTAATCTCACGGATAACAATCTTGCCGTCTCTGCTCGGCTGAGAACCTTCCCTGCAATACTGGCGGACATAATCTCTGGTGGAATCAGTCCCCCGGGCCGTACCTGATAAGGAAATGGGGGCACCTCATCTTGACAATCCAGTCAAGAAGTACATGTCCTCTATGGTCAAGGGGATGGTCTTTCCCCTAATCTGGAACACTTGGTTAACAGGATCCCAAGCATCAAGCATGTACTGCAGTAAAGAAATCTGTGCTCTCATGCTAGAGATACGGAAGAACTTCAGCAGGCCACAGTTCCGCAGCGCGTTCACCGTGACAGGGTCATGGAGGGCAATCATGTCCTCCTCTTCATGTTCTCGTTCTCGCCATGTAAGGGACATTTTGTTCAAGGTTCCCTGCAAAGCAAACAAGAGAAAGAGTGAATTCCTGATTTGATGAAAAACTGGCGAAAAAATCATCAAAAATGACCTTAAAACTCAGTCTTTTTGAGCCCAGCGCAGGCAGAAGGTCCTCTACCTGCGCTGAGGGTCAGACTGCCTTAAGGCAGACTGACCTTCAGCGCAGGTTTCGAATGGGGAACCTGCGCTGAACCTAGGGCACCCTGGAAAAACCCCAGGGGCTCAGAAAGACCCGGAAACAAGCAAAAAACAGGAAAATGAAACCGTGAAAAGAAAGAGCTAGGGTTTAGCTCCTACCTGGTCCAGACGGCGCCGAAAATCGTCCGCAGAATCTCCCGGAATTAGCTGGTGAAAATCAAGGGGGAAGAGGCACCTCCAGAGCTCCAACAAACCAAATGCAAATGAAATGGTAAATGAGAGGTAAAAACACCTTTTAATGGCTTTTTACACCGTTTAAAGTGAAATATTAGGGTCATAATCTCATTTTCATGCAAATATTATTCATTTCTAACAAAGTTTGTTGCAGCAATTGAAAAAGCAGTACTATATTTGAAAAGAGAAAAGCTAGTAATGGTAAAAAATCAAAATTTGACCATATAATCGAGCAGTTTTACCGCGGAATTTATGCTCGTTAAAAAATAGAAAAGCGAGATCCGATCAGTTTTAGCACATAGTTCATGCTCGTTAAAAATAAACATAAGATCGAGCAGTTTTACCGTGGAATTTATGCTCGTTAAAAAATAGAAAAGCGTGAGCAATAGTTTCCTCCAGAGTTTAAGCTCATTAAAAAATGAACCTATTCCGGTAAATAACCATTGTAATCGTAAATTTATTAGCCATAAAAAGCCTTGGTCGTGTTTGCACCCGCCACCTCCATTCCATTTGGCCGATCGTTCACCCCATATGATTGTTTACCTATTTTGAGGAACAGCTGCGAAGAGTGATTTCACCTAGCCATCCTTGTGACACTGCCGTGATTGGAAAATTCCAACCTGTACCTAGAATCTGCTGCTATCCCTGTTTATCACTCGTTCCTCAAAAGACGAGTCTTCTTTGAGCTCTTTTCATCTGACTCGTAAAATATGAAAAGTTTGCCGAGCTTTGGCCCTCCAGCTCGTTAAAATGACCGGAAGAGCTATCCCTCCTCTAGATTTTAATCTTTTTGGACCTGAGGGATTATTGCACAAAAAGGTCGAGCGCTTGTTTTATTTGGCTCGTTAAAGTTATCGAAAACTCATCCCTTCTGTATTGTTTTATACTTTTTCAGACTTAAGGGATTAGATGACGAAAAAGGAATTTTGGAGTTAACTTTCTGTACCTTTTCAGACTCTCTAAAAATGAAAAGGACCGAGTTTTCCTTGTCGTTAGACTCGTTAAAATGATTAAATAGCGACAAACTTGTCTTTAGACGAGAACGAGTTTCCCTATCACTAGGCTCGTTAAAACATAGTGATGGGCTTGCCCAAAGGGCAGGTTATAGAACAAGCATATGTTATCCTCCTCAAGCTTGACAAAAATAAAGAGGTACTGGTCAGAAATGACTGGGGAAAAATTGGGAGAACCTCAAAGCTTTAATGGTAGCAAGTCGCTCTTGAACATGACACTTTGTCCTCTGTATCACATCGGGTTGGGTTGTTTCATTCACCGGTCTCATCACCATGGTCCTCGCCAAACCATCCACATTTGGGGTAATGCTACCGATCCATCACATCAGTGTCGTTATATGTTCAAGAGATGTGTTCAGAAAGAGTCAACCGTGTCCCATCCACTGCCATACATTATCCTTCATCCACCCATGATCGCCACCCTGAATCATATTTCACAGATTGTTTTCACCTCCACTAAAATCATTAGCTCCGTTCCGTGTCACTGATGTGGGATTCATTAAGGCCCTCCTTTGACGGATCGCTTCTTGTCGACTTCAGATCATTATCCAGGAAGTTGATCTAGGAACAAACCCCCCCAGTACTTTGAAGCTTGCATGCCTCAATGGCAAGTTTCTCACTTCCGACGACAGGTATACATCAATGACCTTCAACCAGAAGATTTTGCGTGGTGTTCGACGCCAAGTCCTTTATTCACACCACGTGAATTGTACTGCAGTACCTTGAGGGTCATTGTCATTATTGGTGATTCCTCTCGCGCTTGTTAACGGTTTACATTATTGACCGGTAATCAAGCGATGTCTTTCCATGTTCGACTTCAGCGCAATTCTCACATGGATTGGCTTGTACTTAGAGTGAAGATCGAATGAGTTTTGAAGACCCCGGATCTAGTTTCATCCATCCGGGCTGCGATATATATTCAGGAAATATGAAGACATTTGTTATGTACATCATTGCAGCAGATGATCATCCTATTCAAAGGATGATAATTTCAGCAGAGAATTATCAGTCTACCATCAGACGATCGTCTGTTCTATGTACCAAAATGAATTTATAAAGCTGAGCATGGGAATGCCCGCCTCAGCTAGATCATGAAAGCAGAATGAAAAATAATGTATTGTATTGTATTTTATTACAGGGCACCTCTCAGCGATTGAATGAACTTCGGATCCTCCTGATAAAGCATTTCACCCGATAAACGACCTCATACTTTAGGGGGCAACTGTTATAGACATTTTTGTGCCTTACAGCATGAAGCATGAAATGTCAATAATCTAAGGGATCCAAAGTCCCTAAACATGTTTTTCCTACCCCTAGAGGAACAAGGTCAGCAAACCACAGCACTGAAAATCAGTTCTCCACCTGAAAACACTCGAAAACAAGCTAATTCTGGATCATGTCAGCTGCTCCACTGAGCATCTGCGCTGAATGTCAACTGCTCCACTCTGTACCTGCGCTGAATGTCAAATCTAATGAAGGCTACCTGCGCTGGGTGAGATTGGCCAAGTGGCACAGTCATTCTGCAAGGTGTCAAATGCCCAGGAAGCTTCCAAAATGACACTTGGATCAGGGAATTCGCCTTGTGATGAGTAAGAGGATCTAGATCTCCAAGTGGAAGCAAGAAACTCCAAGTGGACTCAAGAACTGAAGTATAACTGAAGTGGGAGAGGACACTAGTCAGCTTCATGCCAACCTCAAGCTGACTCATCCTTTCTCCAAAACTCCTATATATAGAGCTCTCTCATGAGGTCTAAGGAGGCTGGAATCTTCTGAATGTAAGGAAGTGTTGTTGGTTTGAGTATAGAACTATTGGGTGATTGCTTTGAAGGAGGTGAAGAGGAGATTTCTTTCTGCTGGGAGGTGTTGCTGGATTGGGCCTCTTATGGTTGTAACACTCTCAGAACTTTACTTCTTCCATTAATAAAGCATTTGAGGTTCTTCTATATGCATGTGTCTCAATGGTGTATTGATGCTTGTATATTTGATTTATTCTAATCCTTGAATCAATTATGGATGTATGCTTCTTGTAGTTTCCCTTTCTTGTGCTTTTGTAGGATCTTTGTGTAGCTGGGCCAGTGAAAGAGCAAGGAGCTGGGAGCAAGCAGTAAAGAGGGAAGATTGGATCAATCATTAGCGGAAGATAACGGTTAGTGGATCTCGTCCTCCTCTCTCTTACATCTCATAAAGAAGTAATCTTGAATAGCTTTGCATTCAGTTGTTGCTGAGGTACTATCACCCTTAGAGTGGGATAGGGTCATTCCGTATTGGATACTTTTCCCAACAACAGTTAAGCTATGAAGTGTCAATTTTTAAAGGCTGGAACCAAGGGAAACCCTTGCCGGGTTTCTCTAAATTTTGGGCAAGGATCACAATCCCAAATTCCTAGAATTTTCTAGGCACTCTAGACTAGGAAAATCAAGGGGTGAAGTCATGGAGTAGTGTACTTCGGAGCAACAACCTGGTCTTCTAAGGAGGTGGTTATTGCAGTCATTAGGCTTTCTTGTATTAATCACCTAGTGTTTGTAGCTTGCCTTGTGCAAGCCTAGGTGGACTTTCCCCAACTCATTGTACCACAACAAATATTATTAATAAAAATTGGCCATTTACGGATTTGCAAAAATTTATGGTTCATGTGTATGCATTTTTGAAATTTTTTGTGTTGCTATATTTGCATTTCTTCGTTATCATTGTAAAATTTCCATTAGGAACATTACACAAAAGAAATATTACTATTAAGAAAAAAATTATGCACATGAAGATAGTGAGTTCTCTTCCAATTATGAAGATAATGAACCAGATTCTAAACAATAATATCAATTTATAGGTGCATATGATAATGGTGATGATTTTATGGATGCTCTAGAGGAGATTGATAGACTCAGGATCATAAATAAGAATCAAGAAAATGAAATCAGTATGTATAGCGAAAATAACCTAGTTGAAGAAATAACTTAGATAAAAATATGTCTAGAAGAGGCTAAATTATAAGGAGAAGCTTCAAGGACACATGTACAAGAAAAGGAAAAACACTATGAATATTTAGATTTTGAATTATGGGATTAAGAAAGGAGCTTGAGAAAAAAGGCACAACTGAATCTAAATCTCATATTTATAAAAGGATTTGAAACCTTAGAGGAAATCATTAAAGTTCATCACTCTCCATTAATTAAAATAGAACTTGGATATATGTTATAGTGGCTACAACCACCCTCCAAAATTTTTCCTTCGCTTTTTTTTGGAGCCTTCCTCCTCAAAATCTTAGTAGCATGTCTTGCACTACCAGGGAAAATTTTAAGAACCCCCCGTAAATTTATAAATATAATAAATGGGCGAATCTCCATGGTATATAGGAAAAATGGAAGGCGATTTTATCAATAATATAATATGTATATATAATTTTTTGGCGAATCTCTCACCAGGCATGGCGAATATTTTACTCAATTATAAAATCTTGTAAGATCTTGGCAAGTCTTTCACTAAATAATAAAACTTTGTAAAGTCCCAGTGAATCTTAGCATAGGCTACATGCTCGTTTAATTCCCCCATTTAAATAGGCTACATTCGAGGTGAATACCATGGGTCAATACCATGTGCCATTTTTGTTTTTATTAATTCTAATATTAGGGTTAATAATGGTTTTTTGCATGGTATTAATAACAATCTGGTCCATGGTATTTGTCCCATAGTATTTTGGCCATAGGTTTCACCTAAATATAACCCATTTTTTTAGTGTTCGTAAATATAAGGTGACTTATGGATTAAATATAAAAAAATGTTTTATTTGTTTACCATACCTCTCGTTTATTTATATTTTTATTAATTTACCATACCTCTTTTACAAATATGGTATTTAGCCCATAGGATTCACTTAAATAAAACCTCTTTCTTGAGCCTTCATAAATAGAACGAGGGTTATGGACTAGATATAAAAAGAGGTTTTATTTATTTACGATACATCTAGTTTATTTATATTTTTATTTATTTACCATACCTTTTGAGTAAGTATAAAAAGACGTTTTATTTATTTACCATACCTCCACTTTACTTATATTTTTATTTGTCTACACCCTTATATGTATATAAGGTGACTTATGGAGTAAATATAAAAAACGTTTTATTTATTTACCATACCTCCACTTTACTTATATTTTTATTTGTTTACACCCTTACATGTATATAAGGTGACTTATGGAGTAAATATAAAAAATGTTTTATTTATTTACCATACCTCTCATTTATTTATATTTTTATTAATTTACCATACCTCTTTTATAAATATGGTATTTTGTCCATAGGATTCACTTAAATAAAACCTGTTCTTGAAAATGGGCGAATGGATTCACTTATATTAAACCTATTCTTGAAAATGGGCGAATGGAAGGTTGTAAGTCCTAATTTCAAGGGCTAAGTTTACCTTTTTTACCCTCTCCCTTAAAATAAGGTGGGCTATTTGAGGTGATTTGTAAAAATGTACTATGATACAAAATATTCGCCCACTAAAAATTTAAAACCCCTTAATTTCGCCAAAGGGCGAACATTCGCCCCTAAAATTATCCTTGTGCACTACTCAGGTGCTTGTGTTTTTATTTGAAGTTATATTTCACTTGATAGCTTGTGTTTGCTAAATTGTCTTGTTTTCTGACCACAAACTGACCCCATGACTTGTTTCACATTTGCTTCTTGCGTTTTCTTGTCAAACTGCACAATCCTATAGGGAAACCAACATTGCTCTCAGGAATTGCACAGAACGACCCGATAGTCAGCCCTACTCTCCAAAAATGTGCAGAGAATTCTGGGAGATAGCCTTCCTCAGTTAAATTTCACAGAACATATAGACACTAGCCTTCGGCTCAGGAATTGTGTAGAACCAGCTAGTAGCTTTTCTTCAGCTAGGAAATTACACAAAGCATGAGAGGCAGCCAAAGCCACTAAGCCCAAGAATTGCATAGAAGAATTCCTCATGTTGTTGTCTGATGCATGTGCTGACAATTTTCCCGGTTCCCTCGAGAAATGCACAATATTCCCATGCATGCATGGCATCCCTTTCCCGAAAAATAAAAAAGCATCCCTAAAAAATATATATCTAATTTTTTCACTGGGAGTTACATGCAAAGTCAATTTTAGAAACTTCCCGCCAATTGTCGCTTTTTCCTAAATTTGTGGCATGCACGTCATAAACCGTAAATATTCTAAATCTATTTAACTGATGCTAGAGAGATCATTCTACAGACTCGATCTTGGAGCTATTTGTCACATTTACCGCGAGGAGGTTACCAAGACCTCGTGAGGAGGTTACCGAGTTGGTCTCATTCTTCATGCTTGTAAAATCCTCTATTGTGTCTCTTCAAATGCCAGATTGTACACATCCATGTTTGGATCATCACCAAGGAGAACAACTTCTCCTTTCTCGCTTGAGACTGGTTGTGGTTCTGGAGGTGATGAAAACTATGGTTCGACCTCGTATGCCCTCGGCATGAGAGCAATGTCTTTGTCCTCTAGCTCATGTTTCGTGTCCATGTTTGTTACCTAAACTAACTGCTCAAACTATTGGGCAAGTTACCAAATCTTCTAGATGCTTTGCTGTCTCAACCTATATTTGTGTAGTCTACCCTGTTAATGCACGTTGTAATTCTTCCTGTTCTTGTTTCTTCCTTTCTTCAATCTCTCTCCTCATAAGCTCTTTTTCTTCTTTCAACTTCTTCTCTATCTCCTATAGTCTCCTTTCCGTCTCTTTTGATATTTGTTTCTCCCTCTTTCTTAATGCTATTCTCCTGTCGCGTTGTCACCTCTTTGCATCTATCTCCAAATCTACTCTCTCAATAAGTGGATCTTCTTTGACCTTGTAGCTTTTTTCAACCTCCCCGCTCTCGAAAATCTTCCTCTTTCCTTTGTCTTGCACTATTTTGATGCTCACTACTATTGTTTTTGTTACTTCCTGTGGTATTGTTGCCTTCAATGTTGCTTTCCATTCTACTTCTATGTTGACGGTTCATTGAGCCTAGAGGATTTATAACAATACCTACAAGGATATTCCTCTTTCCAATGACATGCCCTGTGGACTCATGGGAAGTACACCTTTACAAAGTGGTTCTTGCATATGTAGTGTGGATCATGCAGATTGAAACTTTTGGTGTTGAACCCAAACTTCTTCAAGTCATCGGTCACGACATCTGCATATTTCAAGGTATGGATCTTGTACAACCCAATTTGCAAAGGAAGAGTAGGCCATGGTGACTTCTTCCTCCTGTGCAGTGCCACTGACAAGCCTATGGAGATGTGGTATGCAACCTCTTGCATTACCAACTTTTCCATGGAAAACCTCAGTAGCTCATGCAGAGCCTTCTCCACACCAAACATCCTGATGAAGGTGCCACTCGGTGAGGCATACCAATTCTCAATTTTAAGCAATGTCTACATCGCTTCCTGGGGTTCAAACATCATCCTGTATAGCGGGGTGATGAAGTGGTCAGTCAGCCTATTCATGACTCCTCAGTAACTGCACTCATAGAGAAACTTGCAATAAACATTCATTACTTCTTCTGATGGTGTCCATGTCCAACCCATGCTGAGGAACTGTTGTTGGGCACGGATTGCATCAAGCAGATATGTGACATATAGAATCTTTATTGTCCATCCTCAGGTAGATTCCAAGCATTTGACACATGCACTTTCAGCTGAAGAGCCAAAATGTTCAAGCAGTTGAAAGGCCTTCCTTCATTTTCCAACTGATCCAACGTAGAAACCCAACTCTACGGGAAGGTCTCCATCCTCTCTTGGCCATACAAGTGACATGCAAAGATGACCAAGAGTTGGAAAGCCTTCCTGAGTGACCTTTTCTTGTAGACCTAGTTGGGTGGCATCTTGAACTTCGATGACTCTTTTATCCAATGCTTCAGGATATCTCTTGCATTGACATTGTTGTTGGGAGTGAAGAACAATGCATCCATGTAGTTCACCGGTTGTGGCAAGTGATACATATGATAGTATTTTTCTGACCTGAAGGTGGCAAGATGTGTTCCACTGGTGCTTCTCAATGTCATCATCTCAATAACAATATGTGAGACAACCCAGCAAGTGATATAAGCACATGGGAAGGCGGGGTACCTACACGCAATCCTGTACAATCCTGACTTATGAATTTTGACATAGACTTGATGATCTTCCAGATCTTCCTTGAAAGTGCCTGCAAATATGTCATTTATCTCTTGCCATGTGATCTTCAAGTCCTCTAAGAACAACTGCATTTCTACATAGATGGGTAAGTTTATTGGAACCTATTCAACCATGTCTCCAATGCCATTAGGGAATTTTGAGGTGTAAAATGGACCTCGTAAGAAAATTATAAAATAATAGTGGAAATAATAAAATAAGATAAGATTACATAATCAAATTTTAGGGGGAAAAAAGGAAAAACTATTTTTTCAACTAGTATTTTCTGTTAGGGTCCCACCCTAACCCCCTTATTTATGTCATGGGATCACGTCATAGTCAAGAGTCAATAAAGCCCATATTAATATTTGTAAGTGGTTAACCCGCAATTAATGACGGGACCACAGTTAGTTGCAAATGGGCGGTAGTATTAGATAGATGGTATTAATAAAACCCATGGTATTGGCCCGTGGTATTGCATGTATGAGTCATATATAAAGGATAGAGACTCCCTGCGAGGAGTATCGTGTCTTGTTTTTGTAATCGAGCTCTGCTCTATTGGAGGTTGCCCCCTCGAAGAGGCCTGTGAACATTTCACTCTGAATAATAAAATCATTGCTATTCTGTGTTCTGGGTATCTTTTCTTCGCATATTCTATGTTCTGGGTATCTTTTCTTCGCATATTCTGTGTTTGTGTATTACTTTGCAGGTTAAGAGCATAACAAGTGGTATCAGAGCACTTTCCAGGGCTCGGTGGGATCTCCATTTTTTAGCAATTTTTTTTTGGCTAGAGACGTGTTCCGGCGTCTTTAAACCACGAGATCTGTCGTTAAGCGCATAAACCTGCGGATTTGGGGAGGCATGCACGCAGGAAATACAAGAGGTGGTCACGTCTGTTGGACTCCCTTGTAACCCCTGTGGGTACCCCTTCGAGTAGTAGCGCATTAGACAGAACCACGCACAGACTGTCTTCCACGTACCCTCTGGGTATATAGGAAGCCCACTAGCTCCCTTGAAACCTCGCCATAGATAAACCTTCGGCCGTCTTGTGGCTACAGTACACCGAGAACAACACTCGGAGAGATTACTCGCCCGTACGATAGGGTAGTCGGGTTGTACGGCTAAGGGTACGGTCGATCCTCCTTAGTTAGAGCCCTGAAACATTGGGCCGAGTACTACTGTCAGACCCTTATGTATATTGCGATCTGTAGCACCTGACACTCCTCAAGACCATAGTTCCCTTTCTATCGAGGGATCACACATCATCTATTCCAGATCAGCAAGTGCAGCAGCAGCAGACATCAGTCCCGCAGCTCCATCAGATCAGCAGCAGCAGTTGTTCCACCATTCAGATCCACCAGATCAGAGTAGTTGTGAAAGGTTCCTGTACCTGGATATAATTTTCGCAGGACTTTTGGCGGCATTGACATTTTGAGGATTTGGCGACTGCAGTATTGATCAGGAAGGAGTAAAACTCCGTTAGGAGTTTTCGAAAAAAAAAAAAAAAGTCTGAGATCTTCCGAAGCGCTTATTTGTGATCTAGCCCATCAGCATCAGGACGATGAGCTGAGCACGATGGTACCATCCAATTTATTAGAAAAAAAAAAATTGGCGGTCCCAATTTTTCATCAAGTTGGTGTATGGTAGAAACTAGAGCTCAAGCAATGGCCAATGAAAGGCTAGACAAACTTGAAACAGATATGAACGAGCTCAAAACTACGCTTAACGGACTAACTAGCCTGGTACGGCAAGCACTCGATAAGGGCAAGGAGCCAGTTCTCGAGGAACCGTATAATGACCATGAACACCATGAGGCTGAGTCTAGCCACTCTCCTCACCTCTGGCACACCCATTCACCACCCAGTCAGCGACCTCCCAAGTTGGATATGTGGAAATTTGACGGTTCTCACCCATCCGCATGGCTAGCACAAATGGACCAGTATTTCAAATTGAATCGTCTCTAAGATGATTGGACTAAGCTTGGAGTGGGGACCATGTACTTGGACAATGAACGATGGAAATGGGCGGAATGGCATCAACGTCGCCATGGACCTTTTCCAAGTTGGGCCCAATTTGCCAAAGCTCTTCGAGATCGCTTTGAACGGGGAGACTCCTTTTTGGGCCGTCTCACTAAGCTCCGACAGACGGGTACAGTGGATGAATATATAACCGCTTTTCAAGCCTTAGCCTTCCGTACTCAGCATCTCTCAGATGAGTTCTACACGGAATGTTTTATCAGTGGTCTTAAAGAAGCCATCAAAGCTCAAGTTCTACTCCACCACCCTCCCACATGGACGGAGGCTTGCCAGGTAGCCCATAAGGTGGAACGTGCCATAACAGCCCAATACAGCTGCCCCAATTTCCCCACTAAAGGTCGTCCCCCACAAGCTCACAACACGACTCAGACACTTAAGGTCCAAAAGGTGTCACCTCAGGAAATGGCCGAAAGAAGGAAGCAAGGACTATGTTACTACTGTGATGAAAAATATTCCCCTGGTCATAAATGCAAGGAGCCCAAGTTTTTTCAAATAGATGCCACTGACTACAGCTCCACCGAGGAAGATCCACCTCTTGAGGAACCTGAGGCAATCGAAGAAGACAACCAAAAGGAGATTGTATCTGACGAACCAGTTATTTCGCTCAATGCGTTGGCAGGAATCTCTTCCCCTCAAACTCTCAAAATTAGGGGTTTTCTTAAACATCGCCGATTAATAGTCTTGATTGATAGTGGCAGTACCCATAATTTCATCCATCAAAAAATCGCCGAAGCAGCGCATTGTTTTGTACGGGCAGTTTCTAACTTCCAAGTCCAAATTGCAGATGGGGGCACAATGAAATGTGAAGGCCGCTGTGAAAATTTCAAACTTCAAATGGGGGATTATCAGTTGAAAACCCACATTTTTGCCATCCACATGGGGGGATGCGACATTGTCCTAGGCGCTGAATGGCTCCGCACCCTTGGGCCAATCACAATGGATTTCCAGGAGTTATATATGAGTTTTAAGTAGAACAAATCCACACATACCCTCCGTGGCCTCCAGGCGGGAGCCCCCTCTATCATCAGCTCGCATCGGATGGAAAAATTGTTAAAAAAGGGCCATCATGGAGTGGTAGCTCAATTTAATGCCATCCAGGTAGTCGAAACCAGGTCTCTGCCAATTCATCCTGAGATGCAGCAGATTTTAAATAACCATCGGACGGTCTCTGACAAGCCTCATGAGCTTCCACCCTCGCGAGGGGAACATGATCATAGCATCACCTTGGTTCCAGGGGCCCAACCCCCAAATGTACGGCCATACAGATATCCGTTCACTCAAAAGAATGAAATAGAAAAAATCATCAAGGAATTGTTGGAAGCAGGTGTCATTCGTCCCAGCATTAGTCCTTATTCATCCCCAGTGGTCATGGTCCTGAAGAAAGATGGGGAGTGGCGGATGTGTCCCGACTTTAGGGCCCTCAACAAGTTGACCATCAAAGATAAATTTCCCATTCCGGTGGTTGACGATTTGCTGGACGAACTCAATGGGGCTCAATTCTTCACTAAGTTGGATCTTCGCTCCGGCTACCACCAAATTCGCATGAAGTAAGTCGACATTCCCAAGACGGCTTTCAGAACTCATGAAGGCCATTATGAGTTCCTGGTCATGCCATTTGGTCTCTGTAATGCCCCTTCTACTTTTCAGAGTCTTATGAATCACATCCTCAAACCATATCTCAGAAAATTTGTCATTGTCTTCTTCGATGACATTCTCATCTATAGTGGCACTTGGGCGGCACATCTTCAGCATGTAGATCTACTCTTGCAACTACTCCGCAAGCACAAATTATTTGTCAAGATGTCTAAGTGTTCGTTTGGCATGGAAGAAGTTGAGTATTTGGGACACATTGTGGGGCATGAAGGTGTCAAGGTGGACCCCAAAAAGATCCAGGCAATGCAAGAATGGCCTCAACCTAAGACTTTGAAGAGCTTGAGAGGATTTTTGGGTCTCACAGGCTATTATCGTAAATTTGTCCGCAACTATGGCCGCATAGCGAAGCCCCTCACTCAAATCCTAAAGAAAAATTCCTTCTTCTGGACCGAGGAAGCACAACAGGCATTTACCTCTCTCAAAAATGCCATGTGTACCACTCCAACCTTAGCACTACCTGACTTCACCAAATCCTTTGTCATTGAATGTGATGCTTCGGGTACAGGTATTGGGGCGGTCTTAATGCAGGAAGGACGACCATTGGCCTTCACAAGCCAACAACTCAATGGGAGGAATCTGGGCCAATCTACCTACGAAAAGGAGATGATGGCCATCTTACATGCAGTCGAGACCTAGCGACCTTACTTATTGGGGCGACGTTTCCAAATCCGCACAGATCATCACTGGCTTAAATATTTTTTGGAGCAACGCCTATCCTCCCCACAACAAAATAAATGGTTAGCCAAAATGCTGGGATATGATTATGAGATCATTTACAAGAAAGGGAAAGAAAACAGTGTAGCAGATGCATTATCGCGCCAATTTGAGGAGGAAAGTACTCTGCTCGCAATTTCCCTTCCCATTCCAGGCTGGATTGAAGAGGCTCGCAGGGAATGGTTTTCACACACAGGGCTCTCCCAACTCATTTCTCAATTGCAGGTAGATCCTAATTCCAGCAAGGGCTACTCGTCGCAGAATTATATTCTTTGCTACAAGGACAAAGTCGTAATATCACCAACATCTACCCTCAAAAGTCGCCTTTTGGCAAAATTGCACTCATCTCCCATTGCAGGACATTCAGGCTTTCAGAAGACGTATGCTCGCACCAGAAGATCATTCTTTTGGACAGGCATGAAAAAGGATGTCCTTACTTTCGTAGCCGAATGTGATGTCTGTCAACGCCACAAAGGGGAAACCGTCAACACACTAGGCACCTTACAACCATTGCCCATTCCGGCCTCAATTTGGACGGAGGTTTCTATGGATTTCATTATAGGTCTTCCAAAGTTAGGGAACAAGTCAGTCATCATGGTGGTTGTGGACCGACTGTCAAAGTATGCTCATTTCCGTGCCCTACCCCACCCGTTTACACCAACCTTGGTTGCTCAAACTTTCATGGATCAGATCTTCAAATTACATGGCATGCCCACTTCTATAGTGTCCGACCGCGACCCGATCTTCACTAGCAATTTTTGGTAGGAACTCTTCAGAATACAAGGCACTCAACTCAAACTCAGTACTTCATATCATCCGCAAACAGATGGTCAAACCGAAGCCGTCAACAAATGTCTATAAACCTACCTTAGGTGTTTCACTTCCGAAAAGCAACACCTTTGGGCACAGTGGTTACCTCTGGCTGAATGGTGGTATAACACCAACTATCATGCCACCACCAGAATGACTCCCTATGAAGTAGTCTATGGTCAACTTCCGCCTTCCCCTACTTCTTATCTCAAGGGATTCTCCAAAGTACAAGCAGTGGATCAACTCTACAACACCGTGCAACCATGCTCACCCATATTCGCGAGAATCTTCATCAAGCTCAGAACCGCATGAAGCAACAGGTCGACCAACATCGCTCAAAGAACCAATTTCAAGAAGGGGATCAGGTCTTTTTGAGGCTGCAACCATATAAGCAAACATCACTCAAAGATAAGGGTTGTCAAAAGCTCGCTCCAAAATTCTATGGACCATACCAAGTACTTTAGCGCATTGGAGAAGTGGCTTACAAGTTGGCTTTGCCCCCTACGGCAAAAATCCATCCAGTTTTCCATGTATGGTGCCTCAAGAAAGTGATTGGGAACAATTTCCGAGGTCAAACCAGTCTACCTGAATTAGACGAAGAAGGGTCAATCTGGCTTCAACCCGAACACATTCTAGGCACACGAGACAAGCACCTGTGCGGCCGCATGATTAAGGAGGTCCTCGTCAAATGGAAAGACACCTCTCCGGAAGATGCAACTTGGGAACCAGCCACTATTCTTCAGCAGTTTCTGTAGCTTCAGCCTTGAGGACAAGGCTAGTCTTAAGGGGGAGGGCATGTTAGGGTCCCACCCTAACCCCCTTATTTATGTCATGGGATCACGTCATAGTCAAGAGTCAATAAAGCCCATATTAATATTTGTAAGTGGTTAACCCGCAATTAATGACGGGACCATAGTTAGTTGCAAATGGGCGGTAGTATTAGATAGATGGTATTAATAAAACCCACATTATTGGCCCGTGGTATTGCATGTATGAGTCATATATAAAGGATAGAGACTCCCTGCGAGGAGTATCGTGTCTTGTTTTTGTAATCGAGCTCTGCTCTATTGGAGGTTGCCCCCTTGAAGAGGCCTGTGAACATTTCTCTCTGAATAATAAAATCATTGCTATTCTATGTTCTGGGTATCTTTTCTTCGCATATTTTGTGTTTGGGTATTACTTTGCAGGTTAAGAGCATAACATTTTCAACTTATTTCCTGATGGGTTTACTCAAATTTCAAGCAAGAATAATGCTTGGATGCATAATTTGATTCCTCATCCAATGAGTACTCATGTTGCATACTTTCGATGGAGCCCACTACGCGAAAAATGAGAAATACATGAAAAATGTGATTGCAATCACATTTTTTCTTGTATTTCTCATTTTTCATGTAGAAGGGTCCATCAAAAATATGTAACATGGGTACTCCTTGGATGAGGAACTAAATTTTTCATCCATTGAGTACTCCTACTCGAAATTTGAGTAAAACCTTAGGGAGATAAGTTGAAAATACAAATTGAAAAAGTAGTTTTATTATTTTATTATTTTTTAAACTTTTTACTTTTTTACCCCAAAAATGGTGAATCATCCCCCATGGCTGACATCATCATATTAAATCCTATTGGTTCTTATAAATTTTATTTTCCTTGTACATTTTTCTTAGGAGGCCCATTTTAGACCTCAAAAGTTCTCTAATGAGGCAATCTCTGCGCAATTCTCAGGGAGAACGTAGAGCCTCGAGTTCAAGAATGCATAGAGCATGTCAGGGAAAGCAAGATATGAGCCAAGGCAACCTAAATTTGCCTAAGGTTGACATGAAAATGATTATATTAGAAATCAAAGAAAAGGATGGTGTCGATAGGAGTGAATGATCATGCATGCAATCAAAACCAATGCACGAATCAGTGACACAGACGAACAACCAAGCTAGTGGAGAGGGTCGTCGCAACGATGATCGTCAGTGAAAAAACAATGTTATGCATGTCACACTTAGGAAATACAATGAAAAACTTGAAACAACACTTCTATAAGTTAAAACAAACCAAAACACCAGTGGTCATTCAATAAAAAATGCAAAAAACACTCGCACAAGCCAAGGAAATAAAAGTGACAGAAAAAAACAACAAAAGATTTGAAAATAAAAACTTACCCATAAAAGTTGTGCCAACTGTGTCGAAGGTTCCTAGATGCCTCAGGAATTCAAGAGCTCCAATATCAAGTGTGTAGAATGAGCTCCAAGGAATGATTTAAATAGATTTAGAATATTTAGGGTTTATGACGTGCATGCAGCAAATTTAGGAAAAAGTGACACTTAGCGGGAAGTTTCTAAAATCGACTTTGCATGTAACTCCCAATGCAAAAAATAGATCTATATCTTTTAGGGATGTTTTTTTCTTTTTTGGGAAAGGGTTGTTGTGCACGCATGGGAAGATTGCGCAATTCAAGAGGGAACAGTGAAACTTGTCGAAACATGCATCGGATAACAACAGGAGGAATGCTTCTGTGCAATTCTTGGGCTGAGTGGCTCCAACTGCCTCTCATGCTCTACGCAATTTCCCAGCTGAAGAAAAGCTGCCAGTTGGGTCTGCACAATTCCTGAGCTGAAGCCCAATGTTTGCATGTTAAACACAATTTATCTGAGGAAGGCTATCTCCTAGACTAGTCTGCACATTTTTGGAGAGCAAGACTGGCTGTCGGGATGCTCTGTACAATTCCTGAGGGAAAGCTTAGTTTCCCTGTAGGATTGCGTAGTTTGCCAAGACAACGCAAGAAAAAAATGTGAAACAAGTCACAGGGTCATCTTGTGGTCAGAAAACATGATAATTTAGGAGACACAAGCTGTCAAATGAAATATAACTTCAAATAAAAACACAAGTGCGTGAGTAGTGCAAGGCATGCTGCTAAGATTTTGAGGAGGGAGGCTCCAAAACAAAGTGAAGGAAAAAATTTGGAGGCTGGTTGTAGCCGCTACAACATATATTCAAGTTCTATTTTAATTAATGGAGAGTGATGAACTTTAATGATTTCCTCTAAGGTTTCAAATCCTTTTAAAAATATGAGATTTAGATTCAGTTGTGCCTTTTTTCTCAAACTCCTTTCTTAATCCCCTAATTTCAAGTTCTAAATATTCATAGTGTTTTTCCTTTTCTTGTATATGTTTCCTTTGAGCTTCTCCTTCTAATTTAGCCTCTTCTAGACATATTTTTAGCTGACTTATTTCTTCAAATAGGCTATTTTCTCTATACATATTGATTTCGATTTCTTGATTCTTATTTATGATCCAGAGTATATCAATATCCTCTAGAGCATCCATAAAATCACCACCATTATCATACTCACCTATAAATTGATATTAAAAGGCCATAGGTAATTGATATTCTTGATTATAATTTGATTCATTATCTTCATCATTGGAAGAGCACTCACTATCTTCATGTGTATAAATTTTTTTCTTACTACTAAGATTTCTTTTGTGTAATGTTCCTAATGGAAAATGTACAATGATAACAAATACATGCAAAGATAGCAACACAAAAATTTTTAGAAATGCATACACATGAACCAGAAGTTTCTGCAAATCCCCAAATGGCCAATTTTTATTAATAATATTTTTTGTGGTACAATTAGTTGGGGAATGTTCACCTGGGCTTGCACAAGGCAAGCTACAAGCACTAGGTGATGAATACAAGCAATCCTAATGGCTGCAATAACCAACTCCTCCAGAAGACTGCATTGTTGCTCCAAAATACACTGCTTCCTGACTTCACCCCCTCATTTTCCCACTCTAAGTGCCTAGAAGAATCTAGGAATTTGGGATTGTGATCTTTCCCCAAAATGCAGAGAAACCTAGAAAGGGTTTCCCTTAGTTCCAACCTTCAAAAATTGACCCTTCACAGCTTAGCCCTCCTCCAAATAAGAATTTTTGTTGTTGTGACTAATCCTTTCAATCTCTGCACTCCCAACTCCAAAAATCCTCCTGAAATCTCCCTCCAAATAATATCCCAACTCCCTAGCTCCAAAATCCCATAATAATGTTTCCCCGAGAAATCTCACTCCAATGACTGTGTAGACCCTACACTACTGTTACTATCCCTTCTCTACATTGTTGTTATTCTCCCTACTCTATGCTACTTCTACTCTCCCAGTTGCTAGAACTCAACCTCCTTGCTGTTATTCTCCTTTTTCTGTAATGCATCCCTCCTCCTACTACTTTCCTTTTGTTGTAACTCGGCCCTCCTTCTACTCCTTTCCCTGTCGCTGCAACTTAACCTCCTTATTGTTACTTCCCCTGCTGCTGTAACTCGACTTACTGTTGTTGTAACTCAACTTATTACTGCTAGTACAACTTGGAATGAAGTATAACTCCCTCCAAGGGTTGGCACTCAAAGTCGACTAAATCAAGGGTTGAGATCTTCTCTCGGAGACACTTGTGTGCTAAACAACACAATATTGGCTCAGCTGAACAACTAAGGCAAATTTCATTTTCAAGTAGAAAAAAGACCCCTATTGCTCCCCCATTCCTTCCTTTTATAATTGATGGCCATGAATCCCTTGTGGGTCCCTCCACCAATTTTTTTTGCCTCAAGAAATTTTAATTCCTTCTTCCCCAAGTGTGTACTTCTTGTAGGCCCCATTTCAACTACGGATTTAGATTTATTTTTCTATAATGTTGGTGGCCTCCATTTCTCCAAAAATTAAGTGGGGACTCCCTCAACCAACGTTTCATAAGTTTTCATGCCAAAACATTCCCAACGCCCCTCATGAAGAATGAGACCAACTCAGTAAGCTCCTATCAGGTTCCAAGAGAGAAGGATACGACATGGGCACGATGAGCAGTCAGTCGTAATCAGAGTAGCGTAGAGTCGACATGGTGGCATATTTTTGAGATTAGCATGGGACCCTGGTATTAAGGGATTCATTTATGAAAGAATGATGCACAGATTTAGGGTGACCTGGTAGTACATTTGGGACCCCGATATTGTGTGCAATGATTGTTTGGGTCAGTTGATCGAGAGGGTGCTTGTTCAGGCATTTCTTGAGGACAAGCAATTTTTTGTGGGGAGGACTATAATGTCCCCAATTAAATTAATTTACTTAAGAAAAATTCCCATTTTTTTAATTTGGGTGTTGGGAATGTTTTGGCATGAAAACTTATGAAACATCGCTTGACGGAGTCCCCACTTTATTTTTGGGAGATATGGAGCCCACCAACATTAGAGAAAAATAAAATAAAATTCGTAGTGGAATATGGGTCCCTCAGGAAGTACACACTTTGGGAAGAAGGGATTCGAATTCCTTGAGGAAAAATGAATTGGTAGAGGGACCCACAAGGGATGCATGGCTGACAATTATAAAAGGAAGGAATGAGGGAGAAATAGGGGTCTTTTGTCTATTTGAAAATCAAATTTTTCTAACTATTCAACTAAGCCAATATTGTGTTGTTTAGCACACGAGTGTCATCGAGCACAAATATCAACCCTTGGTTCGTTCGACTTCAAGTGCCATCCCTAGGAGGGAGTTCTACTTCATTCCAAGTTGTACCAACAAGAACAAGTTGAGTTACAACAATAGTAAGTTGAGTTACAGCAGAAGGGGAAGTAACGACAAGGAGGTCGAGTTATAGCCGCAGGGAAAGGAGGAGAAGGAGGGCCGAGTTACAGCAACAAGAATGTAGTAGGAGGAGGGCTGAGTTATAGCAGCAGGAAAGTAGTAGGAGGTGGGATGAGTTACAGCAATAGGAGAATAGCATCAAGGAGGTTGAGTTCTAGCAGCAGGGAGAGTAGCAGCAATGCAGAGGAGGGAGAGTAACAACAGCGTAGAGAAGGGAGAGTAATAGCAGCACAGGGACTGCGTAGTCATTGGAGTGAGATTTGTTGGGGAAACATTATTGTGGGAATTTTGTAGGTTGGGAGTTGGGAGATCATTTGGAGGGACATTTGAGGAGTATTTATAGAGTTGGTAGTGCATAGATTGACAGGATTAGTCACAACAACAAAATTTGTATTTGGAGGAAGGCTAAGTTGTGAAGGTTCAATTTTTGAAGGTTGGAACCAAGGGAAACGCTTCATGGGTTTCTCTGCATTTTGGGCAAGGATCACAATTCCAAATTCCTAGAATTTTCTAGGCACTCTAGAGTGTGAAAATCAAGGGGTGAATTCATGGATCAGTGTGTTTTAGAGCAGAAGTGCAATCTTCTAGAGGAGATGGTTATTGTAGCCATTAGGCTTTCTTGTTCTCATCACCTAGTGCTTGTACCTTGCCTTGTGCAAGCCTAGGTGCACTTTCCCCAACTCATTGTACCAAAACATATATTACTAATAAAAATTAGCCATTTGGGGATTTGCAGAAATTTATGGTTCATGTGTATGCATTTCTGAAAATTTTTGTGTTGCTATCTTTGCATGTCTTTGTTATCATTGTAAAATTTTCATTAGGAACATTACACAAAAGAAATATTACTAGTAAAAAAATATTTTATACATATGAAGATAGTGAGTTCTCTTCCAATGATGAAGATAATGAATCATATTCTAATCAAGAATATCAATTACTTACGGCCTTTCAATATCTTTTTTTTTGTAAATAAGATAGTATATTTCTTGGTAAATTGGCAGATTACAAAAAGGGTTGTGTGGGAAAGAACCCAGCACAAGACCCAGCTAGAAAGCTAGTGTTGGTCATAACATAGGTTGTATTTACAACACTACCCAAACAAAAGAGGGAACATAGTAAAAGAGTGGAGCAGAGAGGTACTCTCACTACAACAATTTCAAAAATTGAGAAAATAGAAGCTGAGAAAGGAGAAGAATGCCTTATGGCTTCCAACCATCCATAAATTATTGCTCTCCACAACAGACAAACTTTCAAAGAGGCTGAAGAACATAAACATGGGGAGAAAAAAAACAGTGAAGGAATCTAACTAGATCACTCCTGGTTGGAGGTGGCCCATTCATCATCTAGACGAATGGGAGTCTCCTAAGAGCTTCCCTCCTGCTACGCAGTGATGGCCTGACAACTCATGGAGGCCCCAAGGTCCTCTTTCTCTATGCACGAGACTCCTTTAGTGATTCAATGGGCCTTCATTGTCGACTTATTTTTTATGATAATATAATTTGGAGCGTCCCGAGTGATAAATTTGCCATGGTGGATGGCTTCTACATACACAACAAACTTTTCAGTGAGCCAGTCAATCTTATTTTCCAATCTTGGAATGCTCATCTTGTTCCTGCATAACAAGCCCCATGATGGTCATCATTTGCCACCATGTTTCAATTGTATGTGCACAGTGTTTTCACATGCTTGGGTGAGAGAAGGGTCTGGAATCCAAGCGAATTCTGCGTCGACCTCCTCTATGGTAACCTCTCTTCGTAGAATATTGCCATGGGCCTCTAAGTCAAAAATCTGATGCTGAGTTTCCAGATTGACCATTGCTGAGAAGCCCCGAGTTGCACTCCTAGTAACAATCTCCGAGCGAGTGCTAGGGGCTGGGCCCAAGGACTATCAATGAGAGGTAGCGCAACTACGCGCACCTCCCCTACTCAGACCAGGGCTAGAGCCATGAGAGAAACCAAGGGATAGGAATACAAGGGGAAAATAGAGGAGGTAAAAGGCAGTGAGAAGAATGAGAGGGAGAAGGGCGAGGGGTGATTTTATAGAGGCCAAGAGAAGGAGGGAGACAGGACGAGGGAGAAGGGGAGGGAAGGGGAAGCATGCGGAGAATTAAGGAGGGTCAGAGGAGTAATGTCAGAGCAGGGAGGATGAGACTAAGGGATGGACACACAAGGGATAGAGGAGGTGGCATCATTGGCTCTGAAGACAGGCGATTAGAGGATGAGCTCATACTCTAGCTTCCTCCACCTGTCCTTCTCATGGAGTAGAAAATCAATCTTGTAATGATTAAAAGTACATGAACAGTTTTTGTTCGGTAGAGTAGTTATATTCTTCATTGATTGATGCGCATTGCTGACAGAGTTCCCCTTCCTCCAATTCCTTCCACGCTCGGGACTTCAAGCATAGGGTACTAGCCATACCCTCATTCTCCAGTCTATCCATGAATTTATTTCCTTTCCTTCTGATTGCTTGAAGATGGAGGCTAGCCATGCTGTCAATTCCTTGCTTAATCCATTGTATTATTTTATCTATGTGCCAATTTTACGAGATCTTGTCCACCTCAATACCCTGCTGAAGTTTTTTTCCAATTTGGGTAGTCAATGTGGAATCTCCTTCCACAATCAGAGGATTGAGGTTGAGGTTGTGCGCTATGACGATGCCATGCTCTAGCGCATGAAGTTTAGTGGCATTTTTGGTGGCTAAACCTATATTTCCCTCATAAATCGAGATGATCTCACCTTTAGAGTTTCGTAAGACCCCTCCAAAGCTTGTTGGGCCTAGATTCCCTTTAGTTGCGCCATCGTAGTTGACCTTGAAAGTCCCATGTTCTGGCGACCGCCACGTGTTATGATTATTATCATGCTTGGGGAGGGCAGTGACTTCATGGACCTTGATATGAAGGAGATATAGCATTGAGAGAATTCTCACTTTACGGGGGCTCGGAGGGGCTTTGACAATCTGAGTGGGTAGACATGTCACTATTTCACGGAGCGCGCTTTTGACCTTCGCGATCATGAATTCCTCCTAGATGGAGAGGCTGTGAAAGATTCTCACGCTACGTTCCTTCCATAGAGCCTAGCATATCAAACCAGGTAATAAATTTCATGAGCGATTAACTAGAGGATGGGGGGAATAGACCTTTCTCCAGTTCGCGATGGTGCTATGAATGGAAGAGGGGTCCTGATCAGAGCTGTTAAAGACCAAAGAAGTCAAATTCCATACATTGGACACGAATGGAAGAAAATTAACAGATGATTGGGGGTTTCTTCTTCTTGCTGGTAGAGGGGGCATCTCAAGGGGCTAATAAATCCTCTTCTTCTTAGATTGTCCCATGTTAAAACTTTTCTATTTATGACTAACCAAAGGAAGCTAGAAATTTTCTACCAGTGCTTCCTATCCCATATTGCATTCCATTTCAGATTTGGTTGGCGTTGATCATGCTTTGCTATGTATCTATAGGCTTCACTTAATATGAAGTGTCCTAATAAGTTTTCCCCATCTAAGTTTATCCTCAACAGAGTCATGGAGGATTTTCCTGATTTGTAACTCTGATGAGAGGTTCGACGAGGTTTGGGGATCCATATGGGGAGTCCATTGCTCGTGATTGATCCACTTTCTCCATCTATCATTTTCTTCTGTTTTTCCCTAGTACTGGTTGACTTTGATCTTCCCTCTATTTTTCATTTCAACCTTTATATTTTGATAGTAATCTTGATCAAGTTCTGGTCTTTGTTTCCAGGAATCCTCCCAGAAAAGACCCTTGTTTCCACTTCCTATTTCCCAAAACTTGATGAGCCTCATCATTGGGTAACTATATGGAGTTTAATACACCTCCAAGCTTACTAAAATCAACTCTTCTCATAATTCCTTACATGTTTTGATTATATTTTGCTTAATGAGATGAGTAAAAGTAAGATGTTATGTCTTGTGGTATAATGTGCATTGATTGCAGGTTTTTGGGAGAAAATCATGGAAATTTTGGCTAATTAAGAGACAAAACTTGAATGAGACAAGGACGAGAGATTATAGGAGATAAATCCTCCCCATTAAATCCCATTCGAATATTCCTCAATCAAATCACACTAGCTCGGAGTTGCTAAAAGTCGAGTCATAGATCATGGGCAGTCGAGCCAGTGACAATTAAGAGCTAGTTCATCTTGAGTTTGGGAGCGAAGCCTCCCTAGATTTAAAGAAGTTGTTGGAGACTTCAGTTGTATAAATAAGGAGGCCTAGAGCCTCAATACGATTCAAATTTTTTATGTAAGAGAACTAAGCATTTTCGAGTTAAAGTTTTGTGGAAAAACACTATTATGTAATTTTTGATATGATAATGAGAATGAGCATTTCCTTGATCCAGCAATGAGTTGACTCAGAGGGCTGAATCTCTTGGGTTAAAGCCCAACCCTAGCAGCAGAGGCTCCTCTTCTTGTACTTGTATTCTTAGGTTATTTCATATATTAAGTGTTGAATTGGTTTTAGCATTGTTTCATTGCAAGTAGTGGTAAGTTGGATTAGTTTGCTTCCATTTGTGCATAGCTTTAGCAGTTAATACCAAAAAGGCTGATAACAAGTGGGTTTGGCCTCACTCCTCCCTTCAGGGACCATGGTTTGAGGAAAAACTCCTATTTAGCCCCAAAAAGACATAATTTTGATTTCTTATGGAATCTAGGGTTTCTGCTACTTAGGCTAGCATCTATTCAATTTTCAAGAATAGGTTTTCAGTTGTTATTTATTATATTTCCATCTTTGTATTAGATCTCATGGTGTTTCACAATATTCTGCAAGTATTTCCATGCATGAACTAGGCAACTAAATAATAGAATTTTGTTTCTTATGTTAATTACAAATCTTCATTGTTTGACATGATTCATGGGTAAATGGCAGTGATGTATGTATTGCAGGAGGTTTCAATAGTGCAAGGAGATCTCATGTCAACAACCCAACCTAACCTAATCCATCCATGATCACCAAAAGCCACTAAGTCCCTCAACCAATTCATCATTCCATAAGAACAACCTTCCAGGTTTGTTGAGCAAATCCAACCATATTCCAAACTCTGTTTTGAACTCTAAAGAAGTCTTGGTGTTATAGGAAAAACTGACCTCCTAATCAACTCAGAGGAGAAAGACAAGATGACTAAAAGAATGACCAAAGTTGCAAGCCCAGAAGCCACACTAACACTCTTTGTACACTGACAACCTACTTTATAAATCTTGTTTACAAGCATAAAGGAGTGTTAGTCAACCTGCTAACTCTTGTTGTTAGACCAGGGGGAGCGTTAGTGAACTTTAGTGATGCTCAAGTGGTTATGCCAACAAATCTGCCATTAAATATCTAGATATTATTTCCCTAAATTTGTGCAAGAAAAGCAGGGAAACTCCAAAAATCAAGATATTTGGAGAAATTCTATTCCGAAAATAGAGGAAAATGGGAAAAGGCTGGTAAACGAGGCAAGTTCATGGTTTTTACCCAAATGAACTATAGGTGGAGTTGGGTAGCCCTAAATCGATTTCTATATAAGCAACGAGAGGGCCATTGCAAAAGGGTGAGAGCATTTAGAAGGATAGTACATGGTGTTGTTGTGATATTGTCATATTCTTGAAGGAGCTAGCTAAAAGAAGGAGAGAGAGAGAGGAAGAAGGGATAAGGAAGGTTGATACAACAGGGTTGTTGTAACCACTCTTCTATTCTGAATATAGGACTGCAGTTGTGTTCCCTACTCAAAGTGTTGGTGATATTGTGCATTTATTTGTTCATTCTAATGCTTGTTCTGTTGAGTAGATAAGTTACACATTTATACATGTTTGTTACAGATTCTTACATTAATTGTCAAAAGTATATGATGTGATTAGTTTGCTTCGTTCTTTTGTGCAGGAATCATCTTGGAGCCAGTCAGGAGGAGTTCTTCTTACCGCACGGAGATCCCCAAGTGAATCTAGAAAGAACCAAAGGTGATCCTTTCTCCATATCCTATCAATATATGTCAGATAGATGAACATGTGTGTAATAGGTACCTTTTGCAGATAACCTTACGGTCTGTCGGAAGTCCTGGGAAGACTTTCAAGGGTATTTTTCATCCCATGCATTTTACCCCATAGCAGAATTGGTGACTCCACTAGGGACTATACATTTAGTTCCTGGTTATCCAGACTCCTCTCAGATCTCTTCTCTATTCTATGAGCTTCCCGCTTCTTCATATACTTCTCTAATCCACCATCTAACTTGTTACATCCTGCAAAGTTTCTTTCTCTTCAGAAACTGATCCCAAAAGCCCACTTTTTGAGCTCTTTCACTCACTAACGCAGGTTGCTGGTCTACACAGAGCTTTTTAAAGCTCTTTGACTATGCACAGGGTGCGTTAGTTGCCAAATTAAAGCTCTGTTTACACACAGATAGAGCGTTAGTATCCCATTTCCAGGTTTTTCAAGAGATTTTGTGGACCAAAAGGGGGGAAAACTTGTCCCAAGGGCTAAATTAAGATCTGCAATAGTATCATGCTAACAAATTTGGTGTCTTAAAATTTATTTTTTAAGAAAATGCTTTAAATTTTCTCTCGTAAAAGAAATTTTTGTTGACAGAAAAACTGATAGACTGTACATCTCCTTCTGTCAAAACAGTTGTAGGCTGCTTTGTTTTGGTTCAATAGTTGTTAGGGAATATTGAGAAAAGGAACTTTCGGTTATGCAAAGTGTTGAATGACTTTAGATGCACTGACGAATACATGAATATGTGAAATAATACATGTCTAGAATAAGACTTGTTTGCATAAGGAATTGAAAAAAAAAAATAAAGAAATGTTCTGCATGGTTTATTGAGTCGCGAGTCTCATCATATTCATATGTCAACACCCCCTCCGAAGACAAGTAAGAAAGTACACTAAAATTTACACTAAAATCAATCAGATACTCTTTTTTGGAGCAAACCAACATTAGATAGATTAGGACCTTGGGATAAGAGAGTGAGTCAACTACCCAAGGTTGAAAATAAAACTAGTGTCGTTAAAGAGTGAAAAATCCTTCTGCACTCATATCACTGAGACCACTCCACTCACAATGGAGCTAAATACGAGACAACATCGGATTGTAATCAAAGGTAGCCCGCCTTATTTCACAACTCCTTTGGGCATTCTATGTAATGGGGGTCCCTTCGGGGATTTCAGAACTAAGTCGGGGACTCAGGTATCCTACCCACACAGCGTGCTGTCTACGACTATGTCCCCCCTGGTAATGTCTGTGACTTGAGGTATCTCTAGTGGCCAATACTTCTAGGTACTTACCTAAGGTCACTAGGATGGGCTGTCCTGGTACCTCAAACGGACGATCCTACTTTGTCTTCATTTTTTGGGAGGGTGCTCATCTTCACGAGAGTACTTGGCCCCTCAATCTGAGGTTCGGGCAAAGCTCAAAAGTAATCGTAACCATACATTTGATGATCCTTCTTTGTTACTCATTGAGAGGCTGGGTTTCATCTCCAGTAATCGGTGTTTATTAGACAAGGTAATTTCACTTTGTTTGTTGATTGTCATTCTTAGTGTATTTTTTTCTTTTTAGGTACCTGAGTGCTATCGTTTTTGAGACTTAAAGAATATCACCTTAAAATTTATCTAATAAAATTTTCCAGTCATTGTGGCTACATCCGACCCTCACCGTCAATCCAGACAGTTGTTAGGACTTCCTCCACTCACTGTGGAGGATCTGCCGAGATCCACTGACTCGGATTCCTCATCTTCAAGGAATCAGTCTCCTAAATCACACATGGGATCTTTCTGGACGACCGACAATTCTAGTTTGCCAGAGGATTTCTTCACGGAAGGATTTATTCCTCATTTTAACACTCCTCTTACAAATCTGTCAGATCCTATTATTGCTCCCGTCGTACCAGTACTTCACTCTTCACTGGGAGGAACTCTCCCATCTATTCAGTCGACACCTCAAGGGTTGTGGAATTATAGAGACACTGTGAGTCCTCTACCACTTCCCCAGTCAACGGTCATCACAACACCGGCAATGTGGAACCCCGCAATCCCATTTGTCCTAGGTACTGCAACTCACATAACACCCTCTATCAGCGGAACCTAGCAGATGCCAGGTTCCACTCCTATGGTGCGCCAAAGCATACCTTCGACTAGTGCCACATATAGTGCTCCATATAACACTCAATGTGGCACTATGGGCGTGGTTCCAGTTTACCAACACCAAGTTTGGCCACCAATGTATGGTTCTAACTCCCAGATTTAGATATCTGGGGCAGTTCCCAATATGCACATGCCGGCGGGAAATCTCACAACCCCCCATCGTTCTCAGGCATGCATGGACAGTCGCTGATTGACATGAGTTTTCCCTCTGTCAATCAAAGCCATATGGTTAGTTCAGTGTCAGTTAGGAATCCACAAGGGATCCTCACCCAATCCATGGGGGCACCCTACTCACAAAATCAGATGAGTCAAGGGGGCACCACTTATATTGGGGGCAATTTCATACCCCAGTATCAAAATCCTCATGGTAATCCACTTTACAACACTGTACCACAAAGCAACTACTACACCACGCAGCCCATGTACACCATGGGGAACCAAACGATGGGAGGAGCGCAGAGCTCCTCAGGTCATCCGTCATCACAATGGTCCGAGTCGAGGGCACCCAACAATTTGCCTTTTTTGGCAACATTGGATATCCCCAACTTATACAAGTTGACTAACGACCCCATCTACCATAACCTACAATGGCCACCGATCCTACATAAAATACCGGTGGATATTCCTAAGTTTGATGGAAAACAAGGGGAGGATCCAGGCACTCACGTCACCACCTACCATCTATGGTGTGTTTCTAACTCCATGGTGGATGACAATGTCCAGTTGCATCTTTTTCCGCGCACCCTCACTGGAAATGCTGCAAAGTGGTATATTGAGTTACCACGTGCGTCAGTGAATACCTTTGGCACTTTAGCGATGGAGTTCCTAAAGCACTTTCAATTACCTATTCGTTATGAGATAGGACGGAGCTCCTTACTTCGTTTCGTCAGGATACCGCCACCCACATCTCCGATCATATCCATGAATGGAGACATAGGCGGAGGTTAGTCAAAGCTCCCATCCCTGATTTTCTCTTAACAGACTGGTTCTGTAAGTCATTGCTCCCGCAAATCGCTAGAGATGTCACTCTAGGTGGTGTGGTCATGGAGGACCAATCCATACGTCATGCCCAACACTTGGATTTAATTTATTCACAGTCTGGCACTCTCTACGACATTATCCCCTATGCTCTCGGTAACCCCAATCCTCCCACCACTCAGCGCCCTGGAGCGCATAACGATGGGATCGTCGGTGCAACCTCCATAGGCGTTGTAAAACAACTCAGTGGGTCTGTTGCCAAGTTGGTAGTGGACCCCTCTACCAAAACGACTGCTCTTCCTGCCACTGCGATTAACTCTGTGCAGTCTACATAGAAATCCAATAGCAAGAACAAGAAGAAATAGAACAAGACTGTTGGAAATAATACTGAGAGGGGGGTGAATCAGTATTATCAAGTCAATTATTTTTTAGATCATATACGCTACTTCAGTTAGTTAAAACTGCGTATATATGCAACTACAAATAGAGAAACTAGTGTATATCTTGCAAACTTATAATTTAATTTATTCTTCAGATGCTGATCATTAATCTGTGCATCAGAACCATATAGACAGTAACTAGGAGCAGTAAAACAGATCAGAAGACAATCACACACAAGAACACAAGATATAAGGTGGAAACCCAATGTGGGTGAAAACCACCTGCTGCAATTCGTCTCTATCTTCTTTTAATTAGAAACTTTTTTTTACAATGTTTCTGTACTGGTGCAGACTTATACCAGTACGTAGGCTTCTACCTGTAGAAGGCTACAACCTTCTCTCATTCTCTAGCGTCTCCTGGAAGGGAGCTATAACCCCCTTAGCTCTTGTACTAGTTGTGGTACTAGTACGTAGGTGCTGACCTACAAAAGGCTACAACCTTCTCTTTCTTCCAGAGACCACGTTTCATAAGTTTTTAGACTGGATCCATGAATAATATCAATCAAACATCAAGAATCTCTATATCAACCAATCTCCTTTTCTTCAAACAAAAATGAATCAAATAGTCACTTCTCTAGCAGCTGTACCCAAAACACAGTAACAGTAACCAGACACCAATTCTGAACCCAGAACACTGCAACAATAAACAAAAGTAGCTAAAACATATTTCAAAGGACGTATGCTACTTCAATGTGAACAACCTGCGTGCATAGGCTGCTTAATCAATTCCATCCTGCCTATACGCTATCTTGAATTACCGAATCAACGTGTATACGTGCCTTTGCTTTGCGGAACCTTCATACAAATCTATAAAAGATAATTCATTCTTTCAAATATTCAGACATCAGTTATACCTGGATTATCAAATTTATAGATCAAGTCATGCGCCCAATATAACAGATCAAAATCACACAAAGATACTAATATTCAAGCCTTAGAATTTTGACCCATCAACTTATCCTTCTCCTTGCGCTTAGGTTCCTCCTTGATTCAGATTCAGCTATGCACCACAATCCAAAGACCAGTGTTCTAGATCTTGCCTTTCATAAGATATTCAATCCTTCAGTAAGTGTCCTTGCCTAATGATCTCCTTCCCCTTTTATAGTCTTAGGCCTTACACAATACCACGGTCCAAAACCATAAAGAATCAATACCATGGACCCAATACTTGGTTTCAACACTTCGGACGAGATACCATGGTCCAAAACCATAGGTTCAAAAACCAAGGACTAAATACCATGGACCAAAAATAAGTTCTCCCACATGTACGCACTTTGCCTTGCGTGAAAGTGTGTGTATATGCATACGCGTCTTTTGATCATCTAACCTGCGTGTGTACGTGGTTTGGTCAATGGGAACCTGCGTATGTATCTTTTTCTTTCATTCTGAGAACCTGAATTGTGATCTGTCATCAGAGTGAGTTGCCATCAAGGACAACACTTGTGTCATAGCACCAAACCTGTGTCATAATGCCAACAAAGACCGCTCCTTCTAAGGAGCAGTCATCTAAGCAGCCCAACCCGAAACAGAAGGCCACTGCACCTACTAATGCAGAAAAGGATAAAGGCACCAACTATTCATGCAAACTCTGTCTTGAAGATCACGTAACCTGGCATTGTCCGCGTCTTCAAGAATGCACAGATTACCTTACCAAGAAAGATTCTGGTAAGACACCTGCATTCCTTAGAAATCCTTTTCCTAATCAATATCAGAAACATCTCGTTGCCGACCAACCACCACCCATGTCAGGGGGCAGCGATGGTTCGCAACAGCCTTTAGTTGGTGAAGGAAGTTCTACCGTTTACACATTTGAAATGGTAGAACTAACCACAAGAGCCAAATCTTATGAAGCTCCTGTTGCTCTGGCAACAGAATCTTCCACAGGTCAAAACCCATCACTGCCCAATGATTTTCAAGTCTAAAGGCTGGTTGAGGACTTTGTAATCTGACCCCCCAAGGGGGAACTTCGACACACAACGCACAACACATCTGCATGTGTCGCCCAACACTACAACATCGTAGAGGATTTGGTGCAAGCGCTGTCAGCCATGTCGACGCTCAAAGTATTACAAACATGCCCCAACCAAAGGAAAGCTTTGCTTTCGGCTATTGGGGGTATTGACCCTATGGATTCCATGCTTGCCATTTTCGACATGGACAAGTGTAAACCTCCCCTTTCCCACCAGCTTGCATTTCAGGTGTATATCACTTCGAAAGGTAAAGGTATACACCGAACTGTCATCGACGAAGGTGCTTCAACCTATGTCATGTCGGCTTCATGTTGGCTTGCCCTGGGTTCCCCAACCCTATCCCCGCTATCAAACTCCCTGAAAGCTTTCAACAGCCACACCTTTATACCAAAAGGATACTTAGCCGGTTTTCCCATCACTTTAGCTAGGAAAATAGTAACGGTGGACGTAGAAGTCGTGGACAAGAAACTCAATTATAATCTGTTGCTGGGTCACAGTTGGACATATGCCATGATGGCTGTCGTATCTACTATCTTTCGCATCATCCAATTTCCATTGGATGGAAAGGTTATTACAATAGATCAGTTGTCTTTTTTCACCCCTGATTATTCACCATTACCAAGTGGCTCTGTACCCCTAGTAGGAGGTGGAACTGACTCTTAAGTCAGTATCGATACTGGTCTATTGAAGGCTTCTTCCCTCATGGGTTGTTTCCCTCTTGAGTTGCCCAAGGTTCCATAGATGGTCAACATGCTTTCATCTATTCCTCATGAACAGACCGATCCATGGATCCTTCTAGCCCATTCAGACATTGACACATATGGAGAATAAATGCCACTGTCACCAGCTGAATTGGCCTGCAAAGTCATTCAAATTGCATCCGAATCCTCGGTCACTTTGGTTTCAGCCAACGGTACCACTGCCCCTCCCATAACCGCTCCTTCTTTTGATCCACTCAATCAAGTCCTACCTAAGGACAAAGCTATTAGAGATATCATGAGGTTAGAAGAGTAACCTTGGGAGGATTCGCACCATCATGTTTTGATATCTAATTCGGACATGATGCCTCTTCAATTCCTGTCACCTGACGCACATAAAATCATTTCCTCACCGTATATGACTATCCAACTTTTGGACTTGGAAGGAAATAGGGGCAATATTTCATAAACATTGCTCCTCGATATTTCTGTCATGGCAGGCATCGTGGAAAACATACAGAGTGGAACCAATCATAATCCTGAGGAAATTGTGAGCTTCACCTACCCATTTTGGGACTTCCATGATGTTTTTCCTTGGTCTTATGAGGAAATGCATGGCATAGACCCTTCTAATGTCAAGCATGAGATCGAGAAAGATCGAGCATTCTTTTTATGGTATTTTTCTTGCTCGTTAATCCGAAAAACCTCGAGTCTTCTTCTTTGGGCTCGTTAAACTACTACAAAGACGAATAGAGCACTGTTAGGGATATTTTATTGCTCTTTAAAAAATATAAACATCCCCGAGCTTTTGTCCTTGTGCTCATTAAATCTATGCAACGATAAATAGAGCACTTTTGGAGACATTTTATCGCTCTTTAAAAAATATAAACACCTCCGAGTTTTTGTAGTAGAGCTCGTTAAACATATATACCACAACCCGTAAAGCACTTTTAGGGATATTTTATCACTCTTTAAAAAATATAAAATTCCTTGAGTTTTTCATCATTTGCACTCGTTAAATATATGCAAATAATGCTCTGAGCACCTCTTTTTTGATCTTTTTCCAGCTCATAAACTGAAAAAAAGCAATAGAGCATCCTTTTTAGGCACTTTTTTCTCACTCTTTAAACTAAAAAAATCCCAAGCTATGTCTTTCTACTCATTAAACATGATAAAGATGACTCGAGCATTCTTTCAGGTACTTTTTTCAAGCTCGTTAAAAAATGAAAAAACCTGAGTTTTTGTTACTAAGCTCGTTAAAGTGTCACGAAAAAACACGAGTTTAGTCCGTCGCCTCATACTCGTAACAAAATGAGGTCGACATCTATTGGAAAAAGGTTTCTCTTTATCCGGGTCCAGTAGATTAAATACAGAAAAGCAACCGATATGGGTACACTATTAACCTTTTGTCACACTCGTTTGACAACTATGACAAAGGGACCACCATGGAGTCTCTCTTTACGATCTTTTTAGACTCTCTAAAGATGAAAAGATCACCGAGTTGTCTAGTATGGACACTTTAAATACACAGACGAGATATAGAGTTGTTCTTTTTACAATACTTTTCAGACTCTTAAAAGATGAAAAAATCGACGAGTTTGCCTGTCTGGACTCATTAAACTAATCATATAGGGCAAAGAGTCGTTCTTTTTGTGATCCTTTTCAGACTCTCTAAACATGAAAATATCGATGAGTTTACCCATCTAGACGCCTTAAAACTCAGATGGGGAAAGTGGAAATACAATCGTATCCTGAAGCGTGGTTTGGCAGCAAAAGTTCCCTTAAACATGGCACTCCCTCAGATAAACATCATTTTGATAGCCTCTCAATATGAACCCTACCAACCTATGATTTTTTAGCCTATATACCTTGATGCCATTACATCTCCGTATCTTAAACACTCTGTAGTGTTCATGAGTCTAGTGTTGTCTGGTTAAAACTGTTGTCGTGCCTTATATTGTTCAAGGGTCCCTACTTGTTTCTTTGATCAACTAACCCTACATATCCTTTCATCATGCCCTCCATTGTTTAGACCTAAAAGCTCAAAAGATTCTTCAGAAAACAAAATCATCCTTGTTTGGTTTCATGTCGACTGACGTAGGACACATCATTGCCTACCTTTCGACAAGTTCCTTCCTATCGACTTCAACACTCTATCTAGGAAGATAACCCAGAAACACATTCAATGCCTTGGTGCTTGCAGACATTAGTGGTAGGTTACCTTGTGCTTGATCACGGGTTTTCATCATTGGCTCCTGGTTAAGCGATTCTACGAGTGTTCGACGACAAAAAATCTTTCACACTCGCTAGTTTACACTGTGCATCTTAGAGACCATCACCATTATTGGTGGCCTTCCTCGCATCTATTAACAGTCTCCATTATTGGCTGGTAATCAGATGATTTCGTGCATGTTCGACGTCAACTCATTTTATCACATGCACCAATCTATGTTGTTCAGTGAAGTAGGAATCAAGACCTTGGTTGGAGGCTTGCATCATTTAGCCTTGTTTCCTCCTCCAAGCTGCGATATTGTTCTTTGAAGACAGCCATTTCAGGATAATCTATTATGACACTGGATCCGCCCTGTGCCATATTGGCGGCCAACATTGTTATATCTCTGAGGAGAAAGTTACTCTGACATAGCTACTGAGCATGGGAATGCCCAACTCAGGACATGATTTTAGCAGTTCATATATATGTACTTTTGTTGTATCAGGTTTTCCATATCACCCGAAACTTCTCTCTCTCCCTACAAAGATTTTGACGAGAAACTACGGTATTTTCATAAAGTATTTCAGCCATCGTCTCTGCCTCTGATCTCATACTTTAGGGGGCATCTATTATAGGACAAACTGACCTCCTAATCAACTTAGAGGAGAAAGACAAGATGACTGAAATAATAACCACAGTTGCAGGCCCAGAATCCACACTAACGCTCTCTGTACACTGACAACCTACTTTATAAAGCTTGTTTACAAGCATAAAGGAGCATTAGTCAACTTGCTAACTCTTGTTGTTAGACCAGGGGGAGCGTTAGTGAACTTTAGTGATGCTCAAGTGATTATGCCAACGAATCTACCATTAAATATCTACATATTATTTCCCTAAATTTGTGCAAGAAAAGCATGGAAACTCCAAAAATCAAGATATTTGGAGAAATTCTATTCCAGAAACAGAGGCAAATGGGAAAAAGCTGGTAAACGAGGTAGGTTCATGGTTTTTACCCAATTGAACTATAGGTGGAGTTGGGTAGCCCTAAATCGATTGCTATATAAGCAACGAGAGGGCCATTGCAAAAGGGTCAGAGCATTTAGAAGGATAGTACATGGTGCTGTTGTGATATTGTCATATTCTTGAAGGACCTAGCTGAAAGAAGGAGAGAGAGAGAGGAAGAAGGGATAAGGAAGGTTGATACAATAGGGTTGTTGTTGTCACTCTTCTATTCTGAATATAGGACTGTAGTTGTGTTCCCTACTCGAAGTGTCAGTGATATTGTGCATTTATTTGTTCATTCTGATGCTTGTTGTGTTGAGTAGATAAGTTACACATTTATATATGTTTGCTACGGATTATTACATTAATTGTTAGAAGTATATGCTGTGATTGGTTTGCTTCGTTCTTTTGTGCAAGAATCGTCTTGGAGCCGGTCAAAAGGATTTCTTCTTACTGCACAGAGATCCCCAAGCGAATCTAGAAAGAACCAAAGGTGATCCTTTCTCCATATCCTATCAATATATGTCAGATAGATGAACATGTGTGTAAAAGGTACCTTTTGCAGATAACCTTACGGTCTGTTAGAAGTCCCGGGAAGACTTTCGAGGGTAGTTTTCATCTCGTGCATTTTACCCCATAGCACTTGACCACTCCCTTGCCTTATTTATTCCACCCTTCACCTTCCCTAAGCCCCATACCACCTTCCAAATCACTCCTATTTCTCTCGACCGGATCCCGTAGGAGAATTAGGACATCTTGTAGGAAGCATTAGGACATCCTGTAGTACAACCTGTAGTGGCCTTTTTTGAGGTTGATTTGTGGAAAAACCATCCAAGAAGATAGGAAAAGACCCCTAGTTTCCTCCCAAGCCATCTGACCTTTCACCACCATCTCTAGCCCACCTCCCACAGCACCAAGAATATTCAGCATTCACATTTTCACAAAAAAGGAAAAAAATAAAAAAGAGTTATTGTGTTCATTCATATGCACAATAGTAAAATGTTTGGCTATTTCAGATTGCATGCCTAGGATAGTTAGCATTACACACATGTTAACTTAGAATTCTTCTGAAGCAAGCTCTCTTACCAAATAGTTAGATGAGTGGTGTGTTTAAAGCATTTATTTCAGTCTTTCATTACTGCAATAGAAAATATTTCCATTCTTCCAATTAGGGTAAAATTCCCTTTTCTTCATTGGTAATCAAACTTCTTCTGAATCAATAGAAGGCTGGTTTGAGAAACCATAGTGGTCTGTCTCCAACTCAACAGTGACAAAGAGTGAAACCATTGCATCTTCTTGTGTATAAAGCATTGTCACCTCCAACTTTGTATGAACCCCGGTTTGATAAAGCAAAGTTGGTATCCCCAGGAGTTGCAGCATTCTTGCTACAATACTAGTACTCATCACTTTTTCACGTCGTTGTCGGCGAGGTGTCTGAGTAAGAAGTGATTTCAAATTTCTTTCTCTCATTTCTTATCTCTTTCATTCCTCTATTACCTTCATTTCTACAAAAGTAATTGTAAGTTGGTTTGCTTTCCTTTCCATTCTACAAGTAAGATTTTATTCAGCAATTAGTTTCCATTCAGTTTGTTATTTCAATTCTGCAATTATTCTTAAATCTTGAAAAAAAAAACAAAACAAAAACACTTATTTCATGCCTCGTAGGAATAGGGATAACTTAGGGAAATTTCTACCAAATACTCCCACCACTTCCAACAACCAACCTTCCCTCTTCTTTCGTGGCTGTGAATTGGAGGACCCCTTAGGCGAGCAACCAGAGATTTTTGAAGAGCCTACAGGGGGGAGAAGAAGAAGGAGAACCCATTCCAACTTCAATGGCTAAAAGTAGAAATGACAGAGGAGATAGAGAAAGAATTGAGGGTGTTTTTCCCATCATAGAAACTGATGGGGATGCCAAGATGAAAAATATAAGCCACTTTTCTCTTTCTCACTTCCATGGCCTGACCTCAGAATATCTAGATACTTTGTTATTTGAGTTTGTTGTCATACGTAGAACTTATGATTACACCATAGATGATCATAAGTTTAAATTATTCCCATCCACTCTCAATGATGCAACTCTATTTTGGTTCATAGGTTTACGTGGGGATAAAATCACAACCTGGGCTCAGATGCAGTAAGCCTTCAACAATAAGTATCGGGACTACTATAGGTCCAAAGACACTAAAGAGGAAATTTTTAGAATTACCTTGGGGCATGATGAATCCTTAGAGGATTATGAGGAAATATTCTAGCTTAGCTACAAAAGGGCCAGGTGAAAACTTGATCTTGATTCACTAAAGCTAGTCCTGCTCTGGGTGGTAAGGGAAGATATTTTGTATACCCTAAACCTGCTAGCAGGAGGGGACATCTACCAGCTACTCTATGAAGATATCAAGACTATCTTTAAGAACCATTCTAGGGCAGCCAGGAAAAGTGTAGTCAACTAATGGCTAGCTCATCCTCTTCCAACACATCCATAAAAGGTGAAATTGGAAATATGCTAGAATATTTCAAGAGTGAGATGATGCACACCCTTAACCTACAGATGGACAATATGCACATCAAGAGAAAGTAGGAGGAAGTAGAAAGAGAATTAGTCATTTTCTACCCTAGATGCAGAAGGAGGAACCCTAGGAATGAATGTCCATTAAACCTTGTAGAAATATTCTCGATCTATGAAGAAAACAACTCTAGAGACAAGTGCCCTTCTCTACCTAGACTAAAAGTTGTGTATCATGGAACTAAAGGGGTGACTGAACAACTCTGCTACATAAATCAAAGGAGGCCTCATGGACCTCGATCGTACCATCATGGCATGCAAGGGTCATCCTATGCATATTACAACCCTAACCAAAACACATCCATTCCCTCTTGGGGCCCCCCTGCTCATCCCTCTTTGTCTACACCTTCTCCTTGGTCTTTTGCACCTTAGTACCATTCCTAGTCGACCAACCATCCATTTTAGTCATATACTCCTCCACAACCTCACTGGAATGCACCACCCGAGGGGTGGAGGCGCCCATACAACAATGCTCTAGCTTTATTGCCTTCACCTCCTACTCAACCACAACTTTTACACCCTGCTCCACCTAAACAACCTCAGATGCTTGCCCAGCGAAATCCGAACCTGAACCACAGATAGGTACAACAAGTATACAATGGAGAGACATCCTACCCTACTTATGTTATGGAAATTCAGGAAATCAACCTAAGGTTTGGGAGAGTACTCCTGGACAACCAACCTCCATCTCTACATAGGGAGAGTGAGGAGGAAAGAGAGGAAAGTATGCCTAGAGTGAATCCACCACCCTTTCTTGAAATATTAAATCATCCAGTCCATCCTACCCCAGAAGAGAATGAACTTCTAAGTGAATTTAAAAATCTATGTGTCAAAATTCCACTTCTCCAAGCCATTAAGGATGTACCTATTTACAACAAACTGATTAGAGATAAGTGTTTTAAACATCTAACGAGGGGAAAAAGAGACACCCCTACCATTAATGTCATTGGACAGTTGTCTGACTTAATGTTGTGGTAGGTAATTTGCCCAAAGTATTTAGACCCTGGAAGCCCTGTAGTAGATGTGCACATCAATAGCACCATTGTCCCACACACCTTGATTTATCTTGGGGCTTCCATTAATGTGATTACTAAGGACACCATGCTCAAGCTAAATCTCTAGGGTACTTTAAGAAAGACCACAATAGTCTTGCAGCTTGCAGATCGTTCCACAATAGCCCTTGAGGGAATTGTTGAGGATGTGATGGTCTCCATTGACTCTTGGGAGTACCCTGCAGAATTCCTAGTTCTCCAGTCTAAGGCCAAGCTTAATGGTTATCCTCTCATACTTGGGAGACCTTGGTTAGACACTATCAATGCCTACATCAGCTGCAGGGCTGGAAACATGACTATCAAAAATGGGCATCTGTCCAAACAATTGGTCTTGTACCCTCTTGCTCAGCCATCCTTGGAACATGATTTACCTTTATGGCTAGAAGAGCAGGAAAAAGATGAAGTCTACTCATGCCAACTATATACCCTATAAACTTTCATGGGAGGAGGACAGCCGAATGAAGATGATTTGATTGAACACATGCTCCAAAATCAAACTCCCGACACCTTGTCGTTAGAGCAAGTAGTAAAGGAAACCAAGAGAAACCATCAAATTGATCTATGCTTAGCTGATTCAAACCCTACTCGTGTCAAGACAATAGAATTCGACGCTAAAAAAACTTTTAAGATCAACCCCTCTCTTTCTATACACCAAGAAGAAGAGTTGTGAAACATGCTAAGGGAACATCTAGATGCCTTTGCTCGGAGTTACAAAGAAACGAAGGGATTGCACCCCTAGGTGTGTACTCACCACATTTATATCAAAGAAGGTTGCAAACTAGTCTGACAACCCCAAAGGAGAATGAATCCAACTCTCAAGGATATAGTTAAAGAAGAACTGCAGAAGCTGCTAGATGCAGGATTCACTTACCCTATCTGGGACAGTGAGTGGGTTTATCCTTTGGTGTTGGTTCCAAATAAAAATGGGAAGTGGAGGATTTGTGTTAATTACAGAGTGTTAAACAAAGCAAAAAAGAAGGACCATTTCCCTCTACCTTTCATCGACCAAGTGTTAGATGGCCTAATAAGGAAAAAAAATTATCTTTCTTAGATGGGTTCAACGGGTACAATCAAATCCAGATTAGCCCAGAGGACCAGGATAAAACCACCTTCACCTGTACTTGGGGTATTTTCGCTTATAGGGTCCTTCCTTTTGGTCTATGCAATGCCCCTTCCACTTTCCAGAGGGTAGTCCTGAGTATCTTTTTCGAGATAGTCCATGATGAAATGGAAATTTATATGGATGATTTTACACCCTATGGGTGTAATTTCCAGGAGGCTCCCTCCAACTTGGGTAAGGTGCTGAACAAATTAATTGAAATAAACTTGTCCCTTAGCCCCGAAAAATGTGAGTTCTTGATGACTGCAGGGACCGTTCTAGGTCATTCAATATCCCAGAAAGGACTGCAGGTAGACCCAAATAAGATAGCCATAATCCAAAGGGTCCCAACATCGCAAAAATAGAGGGATGTTAGAAATTTTCTAGGTTAAGAGATTTATAAAAGACTTCAGCAAGTTGGCTTCTCCATTATTTGGGGTATTGGCCAAAGACTCTGAATTTTTATGGTCAAAAAGCTGTGAAGAGGCCTTGGACACCCTAAAGGACAAATTGACTACTGCACCTATTCTCTGAGGCCCAAATTGGTCTCTTCCTTTCCATATACATGTCGATGCCTCTCACAAAGCCATAGGAGTAGCCCTATGCCAGATATATGACAAGCTACCTTATGCCATTTACTTCATCAGTAAGAATCTGTCAAAAGCCGAATTGAACTACACAGTGACTGAAAAATGATATCCTAGTTGTTGTGCATTCATTGAACAAATTTAGGCATTACATTACAGGTTACCAAACATTTGTACATACTGACCATGCTGTAATTAAATACTTGATGAATAAACCTGATGTAAATGCCTGGATTATTAGATGGTTTCATTTATTGCAACATTTTGATTTAACTATTATTGATAAGCCTGGCAAGGAGAATGTTGTTGCAAATTTTTTATCCAAATTGACTTTGCCTGCAAGGGGAGGAAGGAATGGTTGATGATCAATTACTGGATGAACACTTTTTCACCATTTTAATTCTCTCTCCATGGTTTGTTGACATAGCGAATTACTTGGTGTCTGCACAGTTTCCACCAAATATGTCCTCTAAGGAAAAGAGCAAGATTATAAGGAAGAGCACCCCATTCACTTGGATTGGGGGAAACCTCTTCAAACTAGGCCTGGATCAAATTCTGAAAAGATGTGTCAAGGAGGAGGAAGTCTTTGAAATCATTATGATTTGTAATGATGGGTCTTGTGGAGGTAACTTTGCAGCCAAAAGAACAACATTCAAGGTATTACAAGCTGGTTATTACTGGCCCACTCTTCACCAAGATGTGAGGAGGTATACTAGTTAGTGTGATCAATGCCAAAGGATGGGGAAACCTACCCCAAGGGATGAAATGCCTGTACAAACTCAAGTGACTTTCAAGCCATTTGAAAAGCGAGGCATGGATTTCATTGGACCCATTGACTCTCCATCTAGGAAAAAGCAGTACATCACTGTGTGCACTGACTATTTAACCAAGTGGGATGAAGCCAAGGCCATCAAAGAAGCAACAGAAGAGAAAGTGGATGAATTCTTAAGGGAAAATGTATTTTATAAGTTTGGGTACCCTAGAGAACTGGTCACTGATCAAGGCAGTCAGTTTACATCTCACATGATTGAAAATTTGTTAAGCCAGCACAAGATCAAGCATAGAACCTCCACTCCTTACCACCCACAAGCTAATGGGCAAGTGGAGGTAACCAACCAAGTGCTAGAAGGAATTCTGACCAAAGTGATTAGCAACATCAAAAAGGAGTGGGTAGATAGATTAGTTGAGGCCACTTGGGCCTACAATACCACTTGGAAGACCACCACTGGCTTCAACCCTTATGAGTTGGTGTATGGGAAGAAGGCCATGTTGTCCATTGAATTTGAATACAACACCTTAAGAATGGCAACACAACTGGATCTAGATCTTAGTAGGGCACAACAAGAAAGATTGCTCCAGCTGAATGGGTTAGATGAATTTAGGATGTAGGCCCTCCTGCACAAAGAGTTGACTCAAGTTCAAAAGAATATTTGGCATGATAAGAAAATAAAGGAAAAAACAATTTTAAGAAGGTGATTGGGCTTTGTTTTCTAATTAAAAATACAGGGATTTTAAAGGAAAATTAAGGACTATATGGTTAGGGCCTTATGTCATAGAAAAATGTCATGATAATGATTCAGTACAGATAAGAACCATTGATGCAGAGGCTATCCCTTTACTTGTCAATGGGTACAGATTGAATGTCTACAAGAAGCCCTTGTCAAAGCAAGAATTCATTAATGGCATCAGCAAGATAGTGATGGTGGTGGAGCAAGTCTCATCTTCAACCCCATAAAGTCCTTGAAAAAAAGAGAAATAAATAAATAAATAAATAAGAGAAAAAAAGAAGAAAAAAATAAAGAGACTCAGGTGAAAACCTCCATGAGGCACCTGAGTCCCACTGTTGCGTTTAAAAACTCGTGGGGAAGCAAAATGGTGTTGAAAAAAAAAAGGATCTCTGGATGAAAACCTCTTTTGAGGCACCGAGGGTAAGAATCTAGGATGAAAACCTCCTTGGAGGCAGACAAGTTGTTTTCAAAAAAAAAAAAGAGAAGAATTGTTTTTGGAAATGTTGTTTGCAGGTGAGCAAGAGGAGGATTAGCGCAGCTTGAGAGGAACAAAAGGACCTAAAAAATCCATATTTCAATCCCTCCATCTCATATTCTTCATTATTTCATCCATCCTTCCATTTATGGACTCCTCCAGCTTAGTTTACACAAGCCCTGTAATCCTATAGGATTCCCTGAAAACCTACAAGAATTTCCTGTAGGAATTACAGTGGCTTTGAAATCCCAAGAAAAGTGATCCTAGAGCAAAGAGGATGACAAGCCTGTGTCTAAAAAAATGAAACATTCATTATCCCTATGCCTTTCAACACCATGATACCCCTACATCCATCCATTAAGTCAATTAAGAAAATATACAGTTTTCAAAAAGAATAAAACAAATAGAAGAAGGTGAGAACATAGGACAAAGGGACAATACCTTAAAGCTATACCTCTCACCTATCATTCACAAGAACCCTTCTATACTCATGTAAACAATCCTCATGCTCCAGAAGTGAAAAAAAGTATGAAATTTAGGGGAGAGGCATCTACAGGACATCTTGTAGGTTTCCTATAGGAAATCCTATAGCAGCCTATCCCTCGAAGGAAACATCTCAGGGTTGCATCAATCTTTAGCATAAAGATTCCAAGGTTGAACAAGCTCCTCCAGAGCTCAACAGTAGCAACAAGATCACCACATCACTCTCCAGCACCTGCACATCAAAATTAACCAACATCAAAAGAGGCCAATCCCAAAAAAAGAATATGCAGCAAATACACAGCACATGAATATCATTCTCCAAAAAGCATCATAATTAAGGCATCTTACCCATAGGTATGTCATCTTACTCATGCTCTTGTGTTAGCATGATATAAAAAAAAATGTAGGATTATGTAAGAGTTGGTTTTATAAGCAAAGGTGGCCAGTTAACTTGGCCCCCTTCTGCCAGTTGACGAGGAGAAAACAGTTAGACCAGTCTACACGTGGTAGCAGTCAAATCAGAAGAAAAAGTAGATAAGGCCAAAAATGGTTAAGTTACGAAGGAACGAAGTGGGAGATGATTATGAGGTAAGGTGGAATGATGGACTGATAGTGGGACCAATGATCCAAAAGGAGGTGCTCATACTTAGACGACCAGCACACCATCCCACACGATCGGCCATATAAGGAAATAAAACACTAATTCCCACGAAAAGAGAGCATTAGCAATCTCGAGAATTCATTGAAAAGAGGTTGCTCTCAGCCTTCTTGAAGCAGAACCTACAAGAGACAGCTAGCATTTTGCAATGCAGGAGACCTACAGGATCCTACAAGAAAACCTACAGGATATAGAGTTGTCAATCTACAAGATTATCAGTGGGCACTAAGGGAGGAGAAATCAAATGTTTTCCTCAATAGAACATAATCAGTGAGGTAGGAGCCATGCCTTTCATGTTTTCCTGTTAAAAAAGAAGAAAAATCATCATTTGATTAAGGAAATTGCAGTCTAGGAGAATTGTATTGCAGAGTTAACACTCCATCCTCTCTCACCCACCAGAATTCTTGATTTTTATTCATCCAAGCCTCCACAATTACCATGGAAAGATGATAGGGGGTTTTAACAAGAGATAACCCACAAACACAGTGAGAATTCACCAACATCCTCCTGTAGTAGAAATTTTCACAAGGCACCAATGGATGGGGTTCTTTGAGAGGATGAGAGGATACGATGATGAGGTGGCCAGGGACTTTGCTCTCTCACTCATACCCCTCACTAGGACCCATGCCACTGCTATGGTGAAAGGCCTATCAGTAGAAATCACCCTTGAAGTTATAAGAAAAATCACTACACTCCCTTTAGGGTTACCTTGGAGAAACGAAGATAAGGGTAACAACACCCTTGCAAAGAAGAAATTATTTTTGGAAGGGGAGGAGCCAATGGAAGACAAAAATGGCATTAGAAGAGGAAGAATTACACACCCTTGGAATGAATTTAGTTACAACCTCATTAAATACATATCATGTGAAGGGAGATACAGTGTGGTGTATGGATACCACTTCAGACTCCTCCAAGAACTAAGATTTGGAGCAGACACACCTCCTCAAAATAGATTAAGTATACCCTACTTTCTTCTTCAATCAATGATAGATATGAGCATCAAAGTGCAAGAGGGAAAACATCAACAACTAGCCCATCATGGGTTGATCAAACTTATCCTAGAAGATGCTCTACAAAACCTAAGACTCCCTATTACATGGACAACTTTCAGAGACATGCAGGTAGAGGGAGAAATTCAAGCTCTTGAATATGAAAAAAGCCCCACTACTAGTGAGAGGAATGAAGAAACGAAAGGATAAAATGAAGAGGAAACAGAGGAAAAAGAGGAAGAAAATGAGGAGGAAAATGAAGAAGAGACAGACGAGAAGAGTGAGGAACTAGAGGAAGAATAGAAAGATAAAGACAATGATGAGAAGGAGAATGGAAAAAGGGAAACAGAATAGAAGGAAGAATATAGGTCTACAATTTAAGGCAAAGAAGGGGAAGAATCACTAAGGTTATCTCTAGAACCCACTAAGAAAAAGACAGCAACTACTCTTACTGCCCTAAGTACACCTATCAAGTCAAAAGGGAAAAGACAAATACAAACCCCACTATACTTTAGGACAAGAAAGAGCACAAGGATTAGGCAGGGAAGACCTCAAACCTCCATCAAAACTCCTATTGTCATTGAAGACTCACCAAAGAAGCAAGAAAAGGTAACTCCTCTAGAGAAAAATCAAGGAGAAGGATCAACAGGACAAGCCTCTCCCAAATCTCCCATCACTTATGTTACGAGGCATGTCACAAGGTCAGCCTCATCAAAGGGAAAAGGTATCCTACAGGAGACACATGCAGACCTATAGGAAGTAGAGGCCATCCCACAGGAAACCCTGTGAAACCTACAGGATGTGCAGAAAAGGGGCCAAGAAGGTATCACTCCACAAGAACCAAAGGAAGAATACCAAGAACCCAGGGAACCTATTCCACAGCCCTACCTCAAATCCTACTATAGATTCATTGAAAGAGGTAAGGTAATCCCACCAATTTTTTCCATTCACCTATTCTTTGAGCTTGAAAGAGAGAAGGCAAGGACTCACAGGTGGATGCAAATTTCCAAATCAAAAGGAGTGGAGTATGTAGGCCACATGGAGGGGAAATTGAAGGAGATGGAACACCTTGCCTTACAGCCTAAAAGTCATAGAATACCATTCTCCTCAGAGAATGAGAGAGGAACTAAATAGAACACCCATGTACAAGCAAGCTCTACAAGGACTCAAAGTCAATTGGATTAGCTTGAGACTCAGTCCACCACTACTTTTAGGAATGTTGGAAGGGAGGAGAGAAGAAGAAGAAAGAAAGCAATGGGAAGAAATAGATAGGAAGGCAGGATTTTATTCACAGGAGGAAGAAACTACAACAGAAGTATGGGATGTCAGGGAGGCTTCCAGAGCAATGAAGGACATGGATATAGATTAAGTTGCTCAGAGGATGAGAAACACTTTCAGTAGGGGGGTGATGATGAGCCTCATTATTGGGTAACTATATGGACCTTAATACACCTCCAAGCTTACTAAAATCAAATATTCTCATAATTCCTTACATGTTTTAATTATATTTTTCTTAATGAGCTGAGTAAAAGTAAGATGTTATGTCTTGTGGTCTAATGTGCATTGGTTGCAGTTTTTTGGGAGAAAATCCTAGAAATTTTGGCTAATTAAGAGAAGGAACTCGAATGAGACAAGGAGGAGAGATTATAGGAGATAAATCCTCCTCATTAAATCCTCACTCATTCGAATATTCCTCAATCAAATCACACTAGCTCAAAGTTGCAAGCAACTGAGTCATAGATCATGGGCAGTCGAGCTAGTGATAGTTAAGAACCGGTTCATCTTGAGTTTGGGAGCCAAGCCTCCCTAGATTTAAGGAAGTTGATGGACACTTCAGTTGTATAAATAAGGAGGCCTAGAGCCTCATTAGGATTTGGATTTTTTATGTAAGAGCACTAATCATTTTTTAGTTAAAGTTTTGTGGCAAAACATTTTTATGTAATTTTTGATATGATAATGAGAATGAGCATTTCCTTGATCCAGCACTAAGTTGACTCAGAGGGCTAAACCTCTTGGATTAGGGCCCAACCCTAATAGCAAAGGCTCCTCTCCTTGTACTTGTATGCTTAGGATGTTTCATAGATTAAGTGTTGAATTGATTTTAGCATTGTTTCATTGCAAGTAGTGGTAAGTTGAATTAGTTTGCTTCCATTTGTGCATAGCTTTAGCAGTAGTTTTAGAGACGTAAAGGAATACCAAAAAGGCTGATAGAAAGTGGGTTTGGCCTCAGTCCTCCCTTTAGGGACCATGGTTTGAGGAAAAAGTCCTATTCAACCCCAAAAAGACAGAATTTTGATTTATTATGGAATTTAGGGTTTCTACTACTTAGGCTAACATCTATTCAGTTTTCAAGAATAGGTTTTCAGTTGTTATTTGTTATATTTCCAGCTTTGTATTAGATCTCATGGTGTTTCACAATATTCTGCAAGTATTTCCATGAATGAACTAGGCAACTAAATAATGGAATTATTTTTCTTATGTTGATTAGAAATCTTCGTTGTTTGACATGATTCATGGGTAAATTCTAGTGATGTATGTATTGCAGGAGGTTTCAATAGTGTGTGGATATCTCATGTTAGCAACCCCAGCCTAAACTCATCCATCCATTATCACCAAAATCCACTAAGTCCCTCAACCAATTCATCATTCCATAAGAACAACTTTGCAAGTTTGGTGAGCAATTCCAACCATCTTCCAAACTCTGTTTTAAATTCAGAAGAAGTCTTGACCACTCCCTTGCCTTATTTCTTCCACCATTCACCTTCCCTAAGCCCTATACCACCTTCCAAATCACTCCTATTGCTCTGGGCCAAATCCTGTAGGAATACAGAGGATCTTGTATGAGAATTAGGACATCTTGTAGGAAGAATTAGGATGTCCTATAGGACGACTGGTAGTGGCCTGTTTTGAGGCCGATTTGTGGAAAAAACATCCAGGAAGATAGGAGAAGACCCCTACTTGCCTCCCAATCCATAAGACCTTTCACCACCACCTTTAACCCACCTACCACATTACCAAGAAGATTTAGTTGATCCAGGGATCTTTTGCTTACAGATGTATGAAAATAATCACATGGAAAAATTGTAGCTTAACCATAGAAATCAAATGTGCACATGAGAGAAGAAGAAGAAACACATAAAGGCATGAAAAGAAGACAACAAGACTTGATAACGGAGTTCGTCCAACTTGGACTACATCTCTGAGCCCTGCTCGATCAATGGGGAGGCCTGTGCATGAAACAGAAGAATACAATCATTAATTACTAAGAAGGAGCCTTATACCTCCATCCTGGAAAATAGTTGTAAAATGAAGAAACGGATAGCACCACTACGTTCGTGACGTCGAGAAGGGAAGAAACCATATAAAATTTGTCCAATTCAGACAAAATGATCTTTCACCCTTTCCTGCAAGCTTTGCCTCTAACTACGTGCCTAAAAGCCTCTCCCCTGCACTTTTCCACGTGCATCAGGTTTTATAACACTTCCTTTATTACGAGCAAGCTTAGATCAGAGGTCAGTTTGTTTATTATGGAGACTGTTCAAACAAAACCCTGAAATATCTCTTTTTCCGTTCAAACTGACAATACATAGAAAACACTAGAAAAACCCGAAAAATAGAACTTCAAAATATATCAAATCGGGTCTATAACCCCATCGGGTTCGGCCCTTTATTGTTGTCGGCATATCGCATTGTCAATGGCCCTTAATATCGGGGATCCACCGATCGCTGATATCACCGATATCAGTGTATCGCTATTGGCCCTATCGCATCAGCATATCGCATTCGCTATGGTCCAGGGATATCAGCGTATCACTATCGGCCCTGTCGCATCAGCATATCGCATTCACTATGGCCCAGGGGTCTTGCCCTTATACCATGGGCTGTGCCGACCCGATCCACCGATCCAATCACTCCATCACATATCGTCGGTTCTAAAGTCTCGATATCGCCTGTTGCCTACCCCCAATTGCGATTAGTCGGAGATCGTTGATAGAGGGTTCCTCTGCCCTTGCCTTAAGTCTACCCTTTTGACTCCTTTGATTGTGATTTTCCCTTTTAAGGCTTTAGGCCTATTTTTAGACGAAATGCCTCCTTTTTCAAAGGAACAAAGGCAAACTCTTTTCGCGATAACTTCATCATCCAAAGTCCGTTTTAGCCCATTCAAGTTGCAGTAGATTCAGAATGAAAAAATATACGCAACGGGACTATTTCCTGGAGCATCGTTGGAATTTCATTTTCCCTTGTTTCCTGCAAGTCAACCCCGAACTTTGACTGCTTCTATCTCCTTCATTTGGACTTGGATTGGAGTGTCGTTCACACCGTTGGAATTAGAGCAATGAGCACTTCAATCTGATGTCAAGATACTTGCCTTTCTGCCGCTTTTAATTTTGAGCCTTTGTAATGCAATTGTGTCTGAAGATCCACCTGGATCAATCCTCCCCCTTGAGGATCTTTTGGACCACCAAAATCTTTATCAATCAATTGGCAAGTGAGGGAATTGTTCACTCACTCTTTCCTTCTCCAGCCATTTTTCCTTGCTAGGGTGCATCCCCTTGAAACCAACTCGAAGGTATTCCACATCTCCCCATCATGAAGTCCTGGTTCTTCTATCAAGGATGATGTCTTTAGGTACCTCATCGAGATACTCTAGTGCAAAATAATCAATTGTAGGAACTGTGCCCACCTCTTCGGTGTCCATAATCAATGGTGGCTCATATAGCTTTAAGTTCTCCACATTCACTATGGAGTACATCTGCATATATATCGGCAAGTTGAGACGAAAGGCATTGTTTCCAATCTTCTCCAAAATGGTGAATGGACCATACCGGATTGGTCGCAACTTCTTCCCTTCTCCCTTCATCCTGTCCTTACTAATATGGAGCCACACTTTGTCGCCCACTTGAAATTGATGGTCGACTCGGTGTTTGTCATGTCGAGCCTTGTAACGGGCCTGACATTTCTCCAACTTCTCCTATACTTCTTGGTGAATCAATTGGATCCGCTAAATGAACTGCTACGCTTTGTCCCTGTCATTACGTCCACTGGAGTCATCTTCCTTTCCAAAGACCATATCAAAAGGGTCCTTTGGCAGGTAACCAAAACATGTCTCAAATGGTGAATGTTGTGTAGATGAGTGCACTGCTCAGTTGTAGGAATGATGCACATATGGGAGATGCTCATCCCACAACTTAGGATGTTTCACACAATAGCCTCGTAACAAGGGTACCACGATGCAGTTGACAACCTCTGTCTGTCTGTCATTCGGTGGATGAAATGTCGTGCTTCTTATCAACTCGGTGTCCATCATCTTCCACAAGCTGGTCCAAAACTCTCTGAGAAAGCGATAGTCCCGATCTAACACAATCAATGTGGGCAACCCAAAATGGACCCAAACATGCTGAAAGAAAAGATAAGCAGTCTGCTCTGCAGTGATCTGCTTTTTACAAGGCATTAAAATACACGTCTTACTAAAACGGTCAACGATGACATAAAAATAGTCGTGACTCTTTCTAGAGAAAGGAAAACCTCCTACAAAATCCATTGACACACTTTCCCATGGACGACTCAGAATAGGGAGTGGGGTGTAGAGCCTAAGTTTTTTATTAGAGGGCTTTGAAACAGAACACATCACACAACCCTTTACATAGCGAGTCACAATGTTCTTCATATGAGGCCAAAAACAAAATTTTTGTACATGACATAAGTATTTTCGACACCAAAGTGACCAGACAAAAGAGAAGTGTGGGCCTCTCAAATTACATGTACTCTTTCCCCTGTGGGAATGCATAATTTGCCAAGGTGATACAACAGTTTCCCCTGCAAGTGATAGTTGTCCACCTGTAAACCATGGTTTAGTTTTGCATAAATCTCCTTAAAGTCATCATCGTTAGCATATTGTTTAGCATAACTCTCAAAAGACAATGAAGCATTATGCAAAATAACAGAAGCAGAAATAGGAGGGCGAGATAGCATATCAACCACTTTATTGCTAGTGCCCTTCTTATACTTTATTACTAGATGAAACTATTGAAGAAAGCCCATCCACCTGAAATGACGAGATTGTTGCAACTTGGTTTGTGACTGAAGGTAATGCAAGGGCTGATGATCCGTATGGATGATGGTCTCCTTGCCGATCAGGTAGTGTTTCCACCTTTTCACACTTTGCACCAAGGCATAGAGCTCCTTGTCATAAGTGGGATAGTTTATCACAGCCTGAGAGAACTTCTCAGAATGGTAACATATTGGCTTCTTTTGCTGCATTAGTACAGCTCCCATGGCATATCCGTTGGTGTCTGTTTTGATCTCGAATGACTGTTGGAGATCTGGTAAGGCTAAGACTGGCTCGGTGCTGATCTTTTCCTTCAATGTTTTGAAGGACTTTTGATGTCTTCCTCCCCATTGGAAGACCTGTTTCACAATTGTCAATGTGTGCAGAGGTGCTGCAATAAAAGAGAAATTGGCAATAAATCTCCTCCAATACTAGATTGCACCTAAAACGTTGTGGACCTCGGTTACACTAGTAGCCTTAGGCAAATTTACAATTGCTTCAACTTTAGAGGGATCAATTTTTAACTGACCATCACCAACAATATTACCTAGGTAACCCAAAGAGGTTTCCCCGAACTCACACTTTGACAATTTGACATAGAGTTTTTCTTTTTTCAATACATCAAGCATTTTCTTTACATGACACACATGTTCATTCCAACTTTCACTAAAGACAAGGATATCATCTAGATATACAAGAACAAATTCATCAATGAAAGGCCAAAAGAGATCATTCATGACCCTCATGAAAGTGGCTAGGACGTTTCAAAGTCCGAATGGCATCACCATCCATTCAAACAGCCCCTGTTTGGTCTTGAAGGCGGTTTTCCACACGTCCTGCTCTGCAATTCGAACCTGGTGATAACCACTACACAAATTCAATTTGGTGAAATAAGTAGTATTCTTTAACTGATCTAATAAGTCATCAATGAGTGGAAGAGGGTAACTATTTTTCACCATGATTTTGTTTAGTGCTCGGTAATCCATGCACATCCTCAATGTGTCGTCTTTCTTTAGCACTAAGACAATCGGTGAGCCACATGGAGAGGTGTTGGGCCTGATGACCCCTTGGTCCAGCAATTCCTGCACATGCTTCTTGATTTCCTCCATCTCAATGCCCAACATCCTGTACATGCCAATATTTGGTAAAGGAGCGTCATGCTGCAAATGGATCTCGTGTTGGATTTCCCTCTGCGGAGGTAATCTCTTCGGTTCTTGAAACATCTCATCATAATTAAAAATTCATTCACATAATTCCTATTTATGTTCCTGATCACAACCCTGGAAAGCATCAACTACTTCTGCATCTTTTCCCCTTACTACCATAAGCATGCAACCCTTACTAGAATTCACTAGCCTTTTCATTTGTCCTGCACTTACAATGTTGGCATTGATTTTAATTTGATGAGCCCTTACTATATATTCTACCCCATATTTTGTGATTTGGTATTTGTTTTCATGACGAAAGAAGATTTTCTTTCTATCATATAGATACGAACTCCCTAACACCATGCCACAGATATCCAATGGGATCACATCGAGTTCTACTTCATCCACTAGCTTAGAAGCGATCACAAATTTTACTTTACACTGCTTAGTAACATTTAGTTTTGCTTTATCATGTATACATCTAAGTGGGTAAGGTTTCGGATGTGGTTTTGTTTCTAAGCCGAGTTTCTTTACCAAGGATTCTGCGATTAAGTTTGCTTGGGATCCAGTATCACATAGAGTTTCCACTTTAGTATGATTTACAACAACTCTGATATGAAATAGCTCAATTATCTTTCGCTCATCAGGAAGGGACTCATTTACAGAACTAGTGCCTTCATGCGATTTAGAATTAACATGAGGTGTAAGAGTACCTTGTGTTCCTGTTGCTGTGATTAATGCTTCAACTCCCGAATCAGATCCAAGTTCTTGCTGTGAGTTGCCACTGTCTTCTACTTCCCTTTTCCTCCATATTTCTTTGGTCACTTTTCTGGATGCATTTTCCAACAGTGATCGTCATCGTGACCTTCCTTTTTGTAGTGAGTGCAATACAGTCTTTCTCCTTCATCTTTCTTGGTCGATGTCGTCTTCTTCTCCTTTCCTTTCCATTTCGCTTTAGATTTTTCATTGGGAGGTTTGAACGGTGGTTTTCAGGAATGATCATCTCTTTGATTTTTTCCCCTATTCTCAATATGAATTGCCTTCATGCTAGCTAAGTCAATAATAGTTGGTTCAAACAACAATAATGAATGCCTAATGTAACTATGTAATGAGCCAATGTACTTAGTTACTACTTCAAGTGTATCAAGCGCAATACCCAAATTAAGTGCTTGCTTTCTAAACTCCTATGTAAAACTCTGAACATCCTGACCTTTGACTTGCCTTAAATACTGCCAATTCATTAATGCTTTTTGCGTGTAAACCAACGGATAAAATTGTTGCTTTAACGCAGAAATAAAATCAGGCCATGAGGAAAAAAGGTTAACAACATTCTTACTACTTTGCAATTTTCTCTCCCACCAAACGAGAGCGGTGCTGCTCAGCTATAGAGAGGCCAACTGAATCTTTGCCTCATCCTCCATGATCTGCTGAATCCTGCAGTAGATCTCAATCTGCCTAATCCAATTATTAAGCTTTTCTACATTACTTTCACCATTAAACATGGGAAGATCAAATTTGACATCTAATTTAAAGAAAGGTTTCTTAGATGCATCCCTGGGATTTCTATGATTATGGTGGTGAGAGGAAGAAGAACTTTCACTCATGGAAGGAGAAGGAGGGGGTTCTTCTCCACCATTTCCATGTGTTGAACCTTGTTCTTCTGGATTTCTCCCTTCTACTTTATCCAGCTCTAAAAGCAACTGACCGACATTCTCTGCCATCGAATAGAAGGTCTTGCGAAAATTACACTCCTCTTCAAGACGAGCCTCGTCTTCAGCCATGTTTCTCCTTCCATGTGCACGCCTCGCTTCGGGATCGAAAGGCTCTAGTTCCCCTTCACCTCTTCGAAGCCTGTTTCTTGTTAGCATACAAACATTCACATATAAAAAGACCTGCTCTGATACCACTTTATCCAGCGATCTTTTGCTGATAGATGTATGAAAGAATCACATGGAAAAATTGCAGCTTAACCACAGAAATCAAATGTGCACACGAGAGAAGAAGAAGAAACACATAAAGGCATGAAAAGAAGACAACAAGACTTGATAACGGAGTTCATCCAACTTGGACTATGTCCCTGGGCCCTGCTCGATCAATGGGGAGGCCTTCATTCATTAAATGGAATGAAACAGAAGAATACAATCATCAGTTACTAAGAAGGAGCCTTATAACTCCATTCTAGAAAATGGCTGTAAAATGGAGAAACAGATAGCACCACTACGTTCGTGGCGTCGAGAAGGGCAGAAACCATATAAAATTTGTCCAATTCAGACAAAATGAACTTTCACCCTTTCCTGCAAGCTCTGTGTTGGGTCCCTATAATACTAGTGATTACCCCATTACTATTATAGTTATACCCCTTATTTATATTGTTGTGCCCCTATTACCCCCATATTGTTATTTCTGTGCCCCATAGAATCCCTCTATTGTTATTTTTGTGGCTTTATATTATTATTGTTAGATCGACTGGATTATATTGTGACTCCTTAGACTCCTATATATAGAAAGGAGGTTTTGTCATTTTAATCATGAAAGAATTGTTCATTTATGTAATGTATAGGAGGTTTCCCCCTCGAAGAGGCTGAATTCTAAGGGGTTGATCTATCTTTTCTATCTTTTCTTGAGCTGGTTTCATAACATTTGGTATCAGAGCTTTGGATTCTAGGGTTTCGCTGCTCCAAACAGGTCATCGTGGCATTTTCGCTATAACTTTTTTCTGTGACATTTTAGAAGTCGCAAAAAAAACCCATTTGAGAAGAAATCGCGCTGAACCTTGGGTCCGAATTTCATAGATTTTTGCACAACATTTTCGGAGATATGATCTGAGGAAGTTGGTCTTTTTGCAGACTCCTGAATTACATTCAAAACAGGTGACCTGGGCAAAATTGTCATAACTTTCTCTCTGGGAATCAGATTGAAATTTCGTAAGAAGGTACAGAAAGAGGACGGACTGTAGTTTCTTGTATATTATTTTCAAAACCAAATATTGAAAATTGTACACGTGGCACTTCATACAACTTCGCTCTTCTAGAAAGGTCTATAATTTGGTCTTCTTGGAAAATTGTGCATAACTCTTTCTTGGAGAATCCAATTTGGATCAGACTGGTGGCATTGAAAAGAGGACACAGAGAGCTACTACAGGTCACAAATTCAAAACTATATGATTGGAAAGTACAGAGATACAACAGAGGAAATATCGAGCTCTTACAAAGTGAAAAATGGTGTGTAGATTTTTTTTAATTTTTGCTTAAGCTTGGTTTGAAAATTTATTTTGAAGGAATTCAAAGGGCATAGTAGAGCATTATTATCGGTAACTGATGCCCCGAGGAAAGAAAATGCAAACACCTAGTAAGGAACCTGAAAGATCTAGCATGACTCATGAAGAAGAGGAAGAAATTCTACATGATATATAAAAATTACAAGAACAAGTGCAACAAATGTCACGCTCACAAAAGTTAACAGATGCTAAGATAAATGGCGTGGAAGCTAAGATAAATGGCGTGGAAGCTAAGATGAATGGCATGGAAGCTAAGATGGACAATTTGAAGATAGATTTGAACACAAATTTGAAGACAGACATGGCAGATTTGAAGACATATTTGACAAATTTTCTACAAGAAATACTTACTAATGGTGAAAAGGTAGTAAAGGAAACTCATGATGAGAACAAAAGAAATGTTAATCATGATCCCATAGACGCTAATTTTGGATCGAAGAATCACCATATTCCAAAAATCGATATGAGGAAGTTTGATGGCAAGGATCTCGCCACATGGATATTACAGATGGAGCAATTCTTCGATCTCAATAATGTGCAAAACACACAAAAGGTATGTATGGAAACTGTATATTTGGAACCAAATCAGTTTGTATGGTATCAATAGATTTGTTCTCGTAAACAATTTATCACTTGGGCAATTTTCACAGAAGAATTGATAGCACATTATGAGGATACAAAAAGCAACACTTTTTTTAGCCAATTGATAAGTCTCAAACAAAAGGGTTCAATAATGGAGCACATTGAGGAGTTCCAAAAATTGAACATAAGGGTAAAAGATATTCCAGAGGAGCATAGGATTGATGTGTTCATAGGTTCTTTAAAGGATAATATCCAACATGATGTTCGCCTTTGGGAACCTGATTCATTAGAGAAGGCATTCAGGTTAGCAAGAAAAATGGAAAGCAAAATTACGGCAACTAGGAAGCATACCACTCACAACTATAAAGACGGAAGTGTTGTTGCCCTAGTCTTCCACAACCTACAAGGTTGACACCACAACAATTGGAAGAAAAAAGAGCAAAAGGGCTTTGTTACAATTGTGATAGCAAATACACACAAGGTCATAAGTGTGCTGAGAAGAAATTATTCTACATAGATTGTGAAGAGGAAGAAGAAAAGGAGCAAGAAAGGTCAAAAGAAGAGGATATATTCCAGGAACAAAGCCTAGATGAAGAAAAAATAAATCCGACTATATCTTGTAATGCATTGGCGGGAATTACCACTCATCAAACCATCAAGATAGAATTACAAATCAAGAAGAAAAAGGTAATAGTGTTGATTGATTCAGGAAGCACCCACAATTTTATTCATTGTAGGGTAGCAAAAGAATTGAATTGCTTCCTATATCCAGCACCAGAGTGTCAAGTGATGATTGCAAATGGAGGAACAATAAATTGCTCTGGAAAGTGCCATAATATCAAGCTATCCATGGGAGAATATGTATTGACTAGCCCAATGCTTTCCATTCCAATAGGAGGTGCCGATGTTGTATTAGGAGTCCAATGGCTACAATCCTTGGGTACAATAGCTTTTAATTTTCAAGAAAATTTCATCAAATTTTCTACGGAAGGAAAGGAAGTTGAATTAAGGGGTATTGCAGGGAAACCAGGAAAGATAATCAGCTCTAATGGCATGACTAAGCTTCTAAAAAAGGAGCAAAGAGGTGTAATTGCACAATTATGTTCGCTAGATGTTTCTACATTGGAATCATCTATTTCTCCAGATCTCCAAAAAGTCTTGTACAATCATTCTAAGGTATTTGAGACTCCCAAAGGTCTCCCACCTATGTGTGATCATGATCATGCTATTCATCTGATTCTAGGAATTGTTCCTCCAAACATCAGGCCGTACAGATATCCCTATGTCCAAAAAAGTGAAATTGAATGTATGGTTGCAGAAATGCTAGAGGCTGGTATAATTCAACCGAGTCAAAGTTCTTTCTCAGCTCCAGTAGTATTGGTAAACAAGAAGGATGGATCATGGCGCATGTGTCCGGATTATAGGGAGCTCAATATTGGCTAGTTGAATTGTTTATTAATTAACAATCAAGTACCACATTAAATTGTCAACCTGGGAAAGTCTTTTTATTTCAAAGGCTACTGCGTACTGTATGTACTTAACTCTAAAAGCATTAAAAAGCTGTAGTATGCGTAATTCTCACGTTATGTCACAACAGTGTACTATAAAGCAGTTAATTTAAGATAAAAAATCCGAAAAGAAGAGTGATGGATGCTCTGTTATCAGAGGATCAGGACCCTATCCTCCAAGCAAGGACGTTCAGCACCTGCCCCTGTAACCAGATTGCTAATACACACTGAAATTCTAATTCACTGGTGAAGTACAGCTTCAAACAATTAACAAAACAGAGTGCCAGCAAAAAGGAAATTATCAGAGGTAAGGCTACAGAATCCAAAACAGATTATCAGCATAAAGAAATCACCAAACACACTTACACACTTGACAGAAAAGTAAATGGGTGAATCTTGTGAAGAAGGTGGGCCCAATCCCTCTCACAAGATTCCCCAGAACACAACTGTTGGATTAAGTACTCAGAACAATCTTCTATTCATATGCCAAAAGATTCAGTACAATAAAAGTTCAGACTTTGATGTTGTCTTTCAAAATTCCCTTTACAAAACTATTTCTCCCTCCCTTCTCTAATGTAGATGTCTCCTCTTTATAGAGGAGACATCTATTACAATAGATTATCACAGTTCATTTAGTTAACCAAAAATAAGAGTTACAGAATGTTGTTATAACAGTGCGACAGTGTATTCCTTCTTGAGTTTGTTTCTGTTACACAGCTGGTACCCGAACTTCGCCCGTGCTCTTGGGATCCTCATATTATCCTTCGTTGTTTCCCCATGGTTGCTGATTTAGTAAACCCGTGTTTTTCCTGATACTTTAGCAATCGTAACTATGTTTTGCCCTTTTTGGACAGTTGCTGATTATGCCGCGTCGTCGTGGAATTCTGGCAATCTCCAGATAGTTGTCGTTTTTCATTTCCAGTTGTTGCAAAAATAGCATTCTCCTGCTTTTAGATGGTTACCGTTGCTGGCTGTAGCAACTGCGTAGTTGCTGCTTCCGGTGTTGCAGCAACTGCATAGTTGCTGTTTCTCGTGTTACAGCAACTATAAATTATAATTCCTGCAGACTTTAAACAGTCCAGCGATTACTTGGAAAATTAATTAACTTTTCCAAAGATAAATATAAAGATATTCATGAATATGTAATGAACAATTAAACATATAGATATGCGGAAATTTATTTCGTACCTTGGGGTGATTAAGTCATTATACAATCAAAGCTTTCAACCTATGACTGAAAAAGGATAATATTATGGAAAAAATATAAGGTCAAAATTGGTTAATTCTGAGTCCTAACATCCCCCCCAACTGAAGAGATTTCATGTCCCTATGCAATGCTTACTCTGAGTCTGAGTCAGAGTACTGGGATGAACAGTGTAGATTACTGAGACAATAGTTATAGGAAGTGGCATCAAACTTCTTCCTGAACCCACAAACAGTCTGTATTTGCCTCCATGCTGCTGCTTCTTCCTTGTTGGATAATCCAAACTGGCCCTTGTATTGTTCACCAGATAACCATAGAAGTGGAAATTTAAATCTGTAACCCATCCAATTTTCAGCACAGTGTTGCATGCATCTAACATAGTAAGGTACCCTTGAGAGTGCTACCTGTAAATTAGGTGGATTATAAGGGTGATATTCCTACCTCTCCTTGGGGCAGTTTTCCCAAAACAAGTTATTTGCCTTGACAGCCAAGGGTGCCTTAGTTCTCACATAATGTTGACAGTCTCTCAGGACCACTGCTTGTAGTTGCCTGACGTGGTCCCTCATTTCAGGATCACTTACCCTTCTTAGATGTTGTGCAATGAAGGTGGCTGCGTTCTGCGGTTCAGCTCTAATCCACAGAAGACAATTCTGTTCATTATGTTGAGCTGAGGTAAAGGCGTTCTGCCATGTAAGTTGGTTAGCTAAAAAGGAGATGAAGGCTCTCAGCTGTATGTCGCCAACAACAGGTATCATATTCATGTTTCTTTCTTCGAACATGGCTTCATTATGGAGATAGAGCTCGCATAACAAATTTTGATCATTTTTAGGTGCCTCTGCAAAGGTTTGCATAAATTGCTCTGATGTAACCACCTGATGAGGTCTACCTTCTCTAACAGCCTTTATCTGTAAGAATGTGAGTCTTTCCCTCAAAAATGTTGCATAATTGAAAGAGGGTTTCCTCATGGAAAGTATTCTTTGGAATAACTCAAACATCTGGGACAATCTGGCTTTTAGCTCCTTAATTTCTTTGTATTGAGCTCTACACTGCTCAAGTGCTTCCCAGTTCTTATATGCATAATTGAACTAGGTCCCCTTTTACTGTTGTAATGCTTTGCCTTGTGACAGTTCATATTCTCTCCACCATTTTCCTTTTAGTTCCTGAAAATTGTTTGTTTCTGTGCATGCATCACTAACAGAGGGAAGTTCTGTTTGTGTAAAGGCATCAACAAGGGTAATCTGCCCTGTGATAATTGGAGTCGGCCGGAATGATCCAATGTCCTCGTTTCTATTTCCAGCTACTGTTTCTTCTTCATGTTCTATATTATGTACTGATTCATGTGTATTTGCTTCCTGTTCTTGTTCTATGGCGATTTGGGTAGGCCGGGGTGAGTCTATGCCTTTTTCCTCATTTCCTCCTGTAACTATTTCTTCCTTTTGGGTAGGCCGGGGTGAATCTCTGCCTTCTTCTTTATTTCCTGTTGAAGCTTCTTTTCCTTCTCGTTGCATGGGAGTTTGAATAGGCCTGGGTGAGTTCATGTTTTCTCCCTCATTTCCTTCTGTAACCATTTCTTCCTCTCGTTCCATGGCAATTTGGGTAGGCCGTGGTGACTTGTCCTCTTCTCTATTTTCTGTTACCTACTGCATAGTTTCTGGAGAACTTGTTGGTTCTTGTGTGTCAGCATGTTCTTTTGTTTGATCTGGTGCAGTTTCTGGAGAACTTACTGGTTCTTGTGTGTCAGCAAGTTCTTCTGTTTGCTCTGGTGCAGTTTATGGAGAACTTACTGGTTCTTGTGTGTCAGCAAGTTCTTCTGTTTACTCCTGCACCATTTCTAGAGAGCCTGTTGGTTCTTGTGTGACAACAGGTTCTTCTGTCTGTTCCTGCACCTTTTCTGGAGAGCCTGTTGGTTCTTGTGTGACAACAGGTTCTTCTGTCTGTTCCTGCACCTTTCCTGGAGAGCCTATTGGTTCTTGTGTGACAACAGGTTCTTCTGTCTGTTCCTGCACCTTTTATGGAGAGCCTGTTGGTTCTTGTGTGACAACAAGTTCTTCTGTCTGTTCCTGCACCTTTTCTGGAGAGCCTGTTGGTTCTTGTGTGACAACAGGTTCTTCTGTCTGAGCAGAGGGTTGTGGTGTTTCCATCTGTGTAACAACAGGTTCTTTTGTTTCCACCACAACAGCAGGAACTTCATTCATTGGTTCTGCCACTACCTTGTATCCTGCTTGAGTAAATATCTCACCACAATTGGCACACACATATTCATTGTCCTTACTCTTCTCTGCTGCAGATGCTACTCGTGCTAAAATATGCAGGTTAAATTCATTTTGATAGGCTTCCTTGACCCTTATTATTTCCTCCTGGTAGTCCTGAATCTGGGACTTCAGAAATTCAATTTCTTCCTGCAGAGCAGCTATGGTCGGCTGAGCTTGTGGAGTAGCAGGTTCCAGTGGAGGCAGAGGTTGTGCTTCATCATTGGTTTGATCCCTTATACCTTCGACAGGTGGTTCTTGTGTGTCACCTGGGGTAGTGGTTGTTTCTTGTGTTGCAGCTTCTTGGCCAATATTACCTTGGGTGTCGGCACCTGGTTCTTGTGTGTCAGCTGTCATAAAATATGATGTCACGAAACTGTGAACACTCTGCATCTTAGCCTCCGAGGGTGAGGGAGAGGAGTTTCCAGGGCTGGTGGGAATGCGGGTTTTTAAGGTGATGGGTGGTGAGCTAGGGAAGGTATGGCTAGGAATTTCAGCTATTACAGACGACCGAGTCCTTTGCTTTGGTAGAGAAGTAGGGAATTCAGACATTTTTCTTTTCCGGCTGGCTTTCTTAGGGATAGTGGCAGAAATAGCAACTGCTTTAGCCCTAGTTTTTCTTCTTTTTGGTGGGGTTCCCTTTTTCTGTTGTATTTTCCGTTTGAGGAGAGTAAGAGGGATGTTATCTTCAGAGTCATCGGTAGAAATACCAAGTATGGGAATGGAAGGATTGGTTCTATTGGGGGATGGGATTGTTTCTGCGGGTATTTCTACCGCTGATTCTTCATTTTCAGCAACTTGTTGGGGTGTTTGCTGGAGGACTTCTTTGGTCATTTGTTCTGGAATGTCGTCTGCTTGCTGAGGGATTTCCGCGGGTATTTGCTTAGGAATGTCCTCTGTTTGCTGAGGGATTTCTACGGGTATTTGCTCAGGAATGTCCTCTGTTTGCTGAGGAATTTCTACGGGTATTTTCTCAGGAATGTCCTGTGTTTGCTGAGGGATTTCTTCATCTTGCTGAGGTATGTCTTCAGCTTGATGAAGAATTTCCTCTTCTTGATGAGGAATTTCATGTTCCGGCTGTGGAATTTCTGCCTCTTGGTGGGGATTAATGGGGAGTGAAGGGTTATTTAAGGTGAGGCCTCTATTTATCAGCAATTTGGCTAAACGGTGGTGTTTCAGGGAAAGAAGCGGACGCTTTGCATTGACAGTATAACGTGACATATTTTTGAGACATCCCAATAAATAATATGGCATATTTATCAACTGACCATTCCTCAAATGATTCAACAAGACAAAATCGTGCTGGTGAATTACCTGGTACCGGCCTTTGCACGTCAGATATTGCTTCACAAATTCAGCAACTTTCGGCCATGGTTGAGGTAATGACTGAAGTGTTATTCCTCTGCCCTTGGGTTCTACCTGCTCGCCTGGTCGAAGAAAGTCCTACTGCGCATTAAGGATCAAGTGCTTCCTACTGAACCATCGTATGCCATTAGCTGGTAGCCCAGTAACTTGGGCTATGGCTTCCTCCGTGACTGGAATTCGAACTCCTTGAACGACAGAAAATCCCTCTACTAAATTGCATGCAAAATCGAGGACTTGCTGCGCGTTGAAGTCTGGAAGTCTCCTGAAATAATCTATCCATCCCGCTTGCAGAAAGATCTGATAAACCTCGGGATAGAGCTCAAGAAGTGTTGTTGTGCCAGGTTCATGTGTAATGAGGTTTCCTCCCATAGCTGTTATTTCAGTGAATTTCACAGTTTAGAGCCGAGCTTCCGAATTCAGTTAAGAGTAAACCGTTGCAAATGTTAACATGTCGTGATAAGGTGACTTTTACATATTGCTGGGAGAGTTTAAGGACGGCGGAAGTTGGCGTAGTATGTAATTATGAGAGCGCTTTGGTAATCCCCCCCCCTACGTGTAAGTGATATGATTGGAAGTACAATTATTTGGTAGTCCTATCAGCTTCTCCGCATTAACTATTATTTAATGTCCATACATAATCATGCGTACCTTTATGTTTTACCTTTTTGGTTGCTGCGTCAAAAAGTCTTGTCTTATCTTTTGCTGGATCATAATGATTACCACGGGTCTAGGAGCATGGGAATACCGGTGATTTCTAATAATAATGACGGGAAGTGATAGTGAAGGATTGTAATCGTCACAAAAAGTGGTGTATTTTATAAAAACTCGTTTCTTGGGGGCTGAGGTGATAAGACTGGTGTTTTTTTAAATGAGAGGATTGCTAAAAAGGTATTACGGGATCGGGAAGTGGTGTTGCAGCAACGGGGATCGGTGTTGCAGCCACTGGGAATGATGTTACGTCATCGGGAAAAGATGTTGTAGTAACGTGAAAAGGTGTTGCAGCAACGGGAATCGGTGTTGCAGCAACAGGAAATGGTGTTGCAGCAACAGGAATTGGTGCTGCAGCAACGGGAATTCCAAATCCGCAAAGTGATTCCCTTAAAGCTTTCGTTCTCAGCTATTTCCCACAGCTCAAATCTACAAAATACTAAAATATAATATGGTAACCCTTGGCAGGGATTATTAGTAGTTAAATAAAAAGAATATCTAATCTAAAAAAAATGCATAAGTAAACAAAGATTTAAGTGCTTTGAGGGACAACAAGTTCCCCCGGAAAAGAATACTGTTTAATTGCCATGCAAGTGGCTTTAAAATCTTCTTTAGAAACAGGCCTCTGATATAACCGAAGTCGATAGCCATTCACTAGTAGTGGTGTTCTGCTTCCATCAATTGTTAAAAGTCTAACTGTCCCATTTGGAAAAACAACATCTACTTCATAAGGCCCTAACCACCTTGTTCTTAACTTACCTTGGAAATTCTCAAAACGGGAATCATAGAGTAGAGCCCAGTTACCTTTCTGAAACTGCTTTTGCTTGATGGTTCTGTCATGCCACCTGCTCCTTTGTTTTTGTATCATGGTTGTCAGATGGATGGCATCCAGTCTTTTCTCATCCAATTCTTGAAGTTGCTGTAACCTGGCTCTCTGTGCATCAGTCAAATCAAGGTTAACAGCTAAAGCAGTTCTCAAAGTTTTGATCTCAAACTCTACAGGGAAAATAGCATTCTTTCCAAAAACTAATTCATAGGGTGAAAAACCTGTGGTATTCCTCCAAGTAGTTCTATAGGCCCACAATGCCTCAGGCAACCTTTGAAACCAGTCCCTTCTATTTTCCTTTATTGTTTTTGTTAAGATGGCTTCTATGACTTTATTGGTGCTTTCTACCTGCCCATTTGCTTGGGGGTGATAAGGTGTAGTCATTTTGTGCTTAATATGATATTTCTGAAGCGTATTTTTGAAGCCATGAGAGTTGAAAGGAGGTCCTCCATCTGTGACTAATTCTCTAGGCAATCCAAATCTAACAAAGATTTCTTCAAATAAAAATGTTAATATTGCTTCTTCATTAGCTTTCAGGAGTGCCTTAGCTTCTACCCATTTAGTCATGTAATCTGTGCATACTAATATATACACTCTTTGGTTGGATGGAGGATTAATGGGACCTATAAAATCTAATGCCCATTTCTCAAAAGGTTCAAGAATTACCTGGGGATTGAGAGGCATTTCATCCCTGTGATTAGGCTGGCCCATTCTTTGACAGCTATCATAGGCCTTGACATATTTTCTAACATCTTTAAAGAGTGATGGCCAATAATAACCCATTCTAAGTACCTTGTGTGCTGTTCTTTTATCTGCAAAATGTCCTCCACAAGGGCCATCATGACAAGATTTTAGTACATCATAAATTTCATCTTCACCAATGCACCTTCGTATTTCCTGATCAATTCCTGTATGGAAAAGACACCCGCTTATCCAGCTGTACCTAGCACTTTGCTGGATGATCTTTCTTCTTTCCCTGTGTGATAGGTGTGATGGTAATTTTCCTGCAACTAGATAATTGGAAATGTCTGCATACCAAGGTGAGTGAGCAGATACTGCAAATAAATATTCATCAGGAAAAGAATCATCTACTGGAGCATTTCCATTACTTTTTAATTGAGAAAGGAAATCAACAACTACATTTTCTTTTCCTGGCCTATCTACAATTGTGATGTCAAATTCTTGCAATAATAACAACCATCTGGTGACTCGGGCATTTGTAACTGATTTATTCATCAAATATTTAATGGCCGAGTGATCAGTATGCACAAAAGTAGTGTAGCCAGTAATATAATGTCGAAATTTATTTATTGCATAAATAACTGCTAGGAATTCCTTCTCAGTGACTGTATAATTTAATTCAGCTGGTGTCATGTTCTTACTGATAAAATAAATGGCATAGGGAAGACTATTTTCTTCCTGACCCAAGACAGCTCCAATTGCAGTATCTGAGGCATCAGAGGATATATGAAAGGGTAGTGCCCAATCAGGTCCTCTCAAAATGGGAGCTGCAGACAACTGATGTTTAAGTTCATTAAATGCTTTTTCACAATCATCAGTCCACTTAAATTCAACATTCTTTGTTAATAACACAAATAAAGGAGAAGCTATTTTGGAAAAATTCTTAATAAATCTTCTATAGTATCCAGCATGTCCTAAAAATATTCTTACATCAGTTTGTGTTTTGGGGATAGGGAGAGTCTGAATTACCTGTATTTTAGCTGGATCGACTTGAATTCCTAGGAATGAGACAAAGTGACCCAATACAATACCTTGATTCATCATCATATGGCACTTTTCAGTGCTTAAGGCAAGGTGTGCTTCTATACACCGCTTAAGTACTTTTTCAAGATTCTGCAGTGCATCCTCAAAAGTCACTCCATAAGGAGTAAAGTCATCCATAAATATTTCTAATGAATCATTTAGCATATCAGAAAAAATCCCTATCACTGCTCTTCGAAATGTTGCTGGAGCATTACATAGCCCAAATGGAAGTACCCTGTAAGCAAAGGTCCCCCAAGGGCTAGTAAACGTGGTCTTGTCCTGGTCTTGGGGTGCAATCTTAATCTGATTATATCCACTGAACCCATCCAAGAATGAAAAGAATTTCTTACCTGCCAAATTATCCAATACCTGATCAATGAATGGTAAAGGGAAATGGTCCTTCTGAGTGGCTTTATTCAGTGCTCTGTAATCCACACATACTCTCCATTTACCATTTTTCTTGGGTACAATTACAAGTGGGGAAACCCACTCACTATCAAATATAGGGTATATAAATCCTGCATTCAAGAGTTTTTGAAGTTCCTCCTTCACAATTTCCCTTAGATTGGGATTCATTCGCTGCTGGGGTTGACAGACTGGCCGGGATCCTTCTTTAATATAAATCCGGTGAGTGCATAGCTCAGGGGAGATCCCTTTCATATCTGTATAGTCCCATGCAAATGCTTCTTTATTTTCCTGGAGAAACTTTATTAATTGCTGTTTTTCATTGTCAGTTAAATTAGGATTTATATTTAATTTTTTGCCAGGCTCAATTTCTATTGTTGTACTTTTGGAGGGGCTGCCTACTGCTGTCTGAAATAAATTTTTATCTTCCAAGTTCTGCTGAGATTCAGATTCCAAGATTGCAGAAAAATGACTGTACATTTCTGGGTTAACCGAAGAAGGTTCAGAAATGAAGCTGCTGATTAATTCATCTTCGGTAGAATCTTTGAAAGTTAAGGCTTGTCCGATAGTCAGTATAGGTTGGGTTTCTTCACCCTCATAATCTACCCATACAGGGCTATCATTATTAATCATGGGTGTAGCATGAGGATAAAGGGTAAGTTGTTTTGTTTCCTGCCCATTAGAGATGGTCATTGACCCTGATCTAAAGCTAATCAAAGCATCTTCTGTAGCCAGCCAAGCTCTTCCTAGAATCAGCGGATGACCCCCCAACTTTGTTTTAGTTTGTAACACCACAAAGTCGGCTGGTAATTCCAAGATTCTACGGAAATTATTAAATCTTCAATGACCCCTTCAGGTTTAATTGTAGAGCGATCAGCCAATTCTAGGATGGTTGGTGTTTCCCTAATAAAGTTTTTTAACTGAAGCAATTGTGTTGTTTCTAATGTCATAATATTTATTGCAACTCCTAAGTCTACTAGAACTTTAGAGACAAGAGTTTTTCCAACCTGAACTGTTACTGTAGGGTGACCAGGGTCACCATATTTCACAGGAGGATCTTTTTCTGTCATTAAAGCAGTCAGTTCTCCCATCACATGAACTGTGAGGGGGTCCTTAGCTTTTCTTCCAGGTTTTTTTATGCAGATATCTCTAACAGTCCTAGCATAAATGGGAACATCTCTTAGTGCTTGCAACAATGGAATTTTAACGTATAAATTCTGTAGTTCACCTAAAAGGTTAAAAGCAGGTTGCTCCAGTGTTTTAGTGAGAGCCAAACGTTCAGGGAATGGCAGATCTGCTGTCTGATCATTGTTGTTAGATGTTGATTCCACTGTTTCAGCATTATTGTTAGCAGTTTTTCTTTCCTAACTTCCTCTTTATCAGAGTCAGTGATGTCATCAATGATAGGTTCAACAATTCTCCCTGAACGAAGATGGATATCATTACATTGCATGGGGAAGATAGGCTGATTTTGAATATCAATTACTTGCAAGGCTTTATTATTATTTGGGTTGGGGTTGGGTTGCACAGGCAGCTGCGGTCTAATTGCCTGGTTATTTGGAGGAGTATTAGATGGTAAGGAAAGAGACTGTTGTTGTTGAGGAAATGGCATCTGTTGGGCTGCCCAGCCTGGATTCCATTGATTGAAATACGGTTGCTGGGGAGCCCAAGGATTCCATATGGTAGGATCAGGAAAAGGGAGATTTGGTTGTTGCATAGGTGGAAAACTCATTGTGTTAAAGGGTGGGTACTGCATTTGGTTCATGGGTGGGTAATTTGTTTGAAAAGGAGAATGATTATTCTAATGATTAAATGTTGTGTTAGAATTCATACCTTGTCTCTGTGGCCATTGCCTCCTCTGTGTCACCAGGTACACTGCTTCAGCCTCTTCTTCAGTTGACTGCAGTGCTACTTTAATTCCAGGCAGAGAGGGGCATTGCTGGGTCTCATGGTCCTTTTCACAGATCGTGCAGATTGGTACCTTATCTAGTGGGCATTCCCTGAGTGGGTGTTTTTCTCTGCATTTGGAACAAAAAATAGCTAGGGCAGCTTCTGCTTCCGCCTGTTTCTTCTTTACCTGCAGAGCATCAATTTGTGAAGCAAAAGAGCTTAACATCTCAGTTTTAAATTCTTCTAATAAATTACCTATTTCAGCCCTTGTTGCTCCTCCACTTGCTGACTTCTGAACTCTTGAATATACATTGTCCCTGCTTTTTGATCTGCTTACTGCTCCTCTTGAACATCTCATGCAGAGATTGATAATTTCATCAAATGGTTCTTTGGAAATGTCCCCTTTTCCCAGCATGTTTAACATGTCCAAGCAGTCATCTCGTACCCATTTCAGCAATATAGTCTTTAGAATATCTTTACTCATATTAGGATGGTCAGACCGCTGCAGATTATACTGCAATCTTTCCACAAAATCTTCCAGATTCTCGTCCTCCTTCTGAACCATTTTAAACAATTCTTCCTTCCGTTCTCTTGTCCGGTAGTAATCTTGATACTTAGCCAGAAAGCTTTCTTTCATCTGATCCTAGGTAGTGATTGCCTGATCTCCTAAGCTCATAAACCACCTTAACGCATTCCCTTTCAGTGTTGCTGGAAACAATTTTAGTTTCTGATTAGGGCTCACATAATCATAACTACTACATAGTATGTCGAATTCAAAGAGGAATTCATCCGGGTCTTCAGAGGATAACCCATGAAAGTTGGGTAATGCTGAGAGTGGAATGTTTTTCATGGGAGTTGCCCCTCTCGGGAGCTCCCCAATAGGGAATTCCAGGGTAGAGAGCGAATTTTCCCCTCTTCCTTCTGTTCTGTTATCCTCCATTGGTCTTTTTCCTGAATCACTTGCTTTATCTTCTGTATCTTCTGTTTCTTCAGGTTCTTCTACCGGTTCCTCAGTGTATTCTGGTACTTCCAGCTTCCTTTCAGGTCCCAGTACTTCCTCCGTCTGTCGATCTGTTTGTGAGGAATACTGGATCTGAGGTCTCCGGGAACTTGTCCTCTGTGATGTTTCAGCCTTTGAGATGATTTCGTCAATATAAGTTTTTTTTCCTCCTCTGCCTTTGCTGCCTGTGAAATTAGGTTTCTTGCGTCCTCTCATGCACCTATTATTCTCAAAAAGAAATCATTAATGCCTTTATAAATCTCTAGTTGCCTTCCCCAGCAACGGCGCCAAAATGTTGGCTAGTTGAACTTTTTATTAATTAACAATCAAGTACCACATTAAATTGTCAACCTGGGAAAGTCTTTTTATTTCAAAGGCTACTGCGTACTGTATGTACTTAACTCTAAAAGCATTAAAAAGCTGTAGTATGCGTAATTCTCACGTTATGTCACAACAGTGTACTGTAAAGCAGTTAATTTAAGATAACAAATCCGAAAAGAAGAGTGATGGATGCTTTGTTATCAGAGGATCAGGACCCTATCCTCCAAGAAAGGACGTTCAGCACCTGCCCCTGTAACCAGATTGCTAATACACACTGAAATTCTAATTCATCGGTGAAGTACAGCTTCAAACAATTAACAAAACAGAGTGCCAGCAAAAAGGAAATTATCAGAGGTAAGGCTACAGAATCCAAAACAGAGTATCAGCATAAAGAAATCACCAAACACACTTACACACTTGACAGAAAAGTAAATGGGTGAATCTTGTGAAGAAGGTGGGCCTAGTCCCTCTCACAAGATTCCCCAGAGCACAACTGTTGGATTAATTACTCAGAACAATATTCTATTCATCTGCCAAAAGATTCAGTACAATAAAAGTTCAGACTTTGCTGTTGTCTTTCAAAATTCCCTTTACAAAACTATTTCTCCCTCCCTTCTCTAATGTAGATGTCTCCTCTTTATATAGGAGACATCTATTACAATAGATTATCACAGTTCATTTAGTTAACCAAAAATAAGAGTTACAAAATGTTGTTATAACAGTGCGAAAGCGTATTCCTTCTTGAGTTTGTTTCTGTTACACAGCTGGTACCCGAACTTTGCCCGTGCTCTTGGGATCCTCGTATTATCCTTTGTCGTTTCCCCATGGTTGCTGATTTAGTAAACCCGTGTTGTTCCTGATACTTTAGCAATCATAATTGTGTTTTGCCCTTTTTGGACAGTTGCTGATTATGACGCGTCATCGTGGAATTCTGGCAATCTCCATATAGTTGCCGTTTGTTATTTCCGGTTGTTGCAAAAATAGCATTCTCCTGCTTTTAGATGGTTGCCGTTGCTGGCTGTAGCAACTGCGTAGTTGCTGCTTCCAGTGTTGCAGCAACTGCGTAGTTGTTGTTTCTGGTGTTACAGCAACTATAAATTATAATTCCTGCAGACTTTAAACAGTCCAGCGATTACTTGGCAACTTAATTAACTTTTCCAAAGATAAATATAAAGTTATTCATGAATATGTAATGAACAATTAAACATATAGATATGCGGAAAGTTATTTCGTACCTTGGGGTGATTAAGTCATTATACAATCAAAGCTTTCAACCTATGACTGAAAAAGGATAATATTATGGCAAAAATATAAGGTCAAAATTGGTCAATTCTGAGTCCTAACATCCCCCCCAACTGAAGAGATTGCATGTCCCTATGCAATGCTTACTCTGAGTCTGAGTCGGAGTACTGGGATGAACAGTGTATATTACTGTGACAATAGTTATAGGAAATGGCATCAAACTTCTTCCTGAACCCACAAACAGTCTATATTTGCCTCCATGCTGTTGTTTCTTCCTTGTTGGATAATCCAAACTGGCCCTTGTATTGTTCACCAGATAACCATAGAAGTGGAAATTTAAATCTGTAACCCATCCAATTTTCAGCACAGTGTTGCATGCATCTAACATAGTAAGGTACCTTTGAGAGTGCTACCTGTAAATTAGGTGGATTATAAGGGTGATATTCCTGCCTCTCCTTGGGGCAGTTTTCCCAAAACAAGTTATTTGCCTTGACAGCCAAGGGTGCCTTAGTTCTCACATAATGTTGACAGTCTCTCAGGACCACTGCTTGTAGTTGCCTGACATGGTCCCTCATTTCAGGATCACTTACCATTCTTAGATGTTGTGCAATGAAGGTGGCTGCGTTCTGCGGTTCAACTCTAATCCACAGAAGAGAATTCTGTTCATTATGTTGAGCTGAGGTAAAGGCGTTCTGCCATGTAAGTTGGTTAGCTAAAAAGGAGATGAAGGCTCTCGGCTGTATGTCGCCAACAACAGGTATCATATTCATGTTTCTTTCTTCGGACATGGCTTCATTATGGAGATAGAGCTCGCATAACAAATTTTGATCATTTTTAGGTGCCTCTGCAAAGGTTTGCATAAATTGCTCTGATGTAACCACCTGATGAGGTCTACCTTCCCTAACAGCCTTTATCTGTAAGAATGTGAGTCTTTCCCTCAAAAATGTTGCATAATTGAAAGAGGGTTTCCTCATGGCAAGTATTCTTTGGAATAACTCAAACATCTGGGACAATCTGGCTTTTAGCTCCTTAATTTCTTTGTACTGAGCTCTACACTGCTCAAGTGCTTCCCAGTTCTTATATGCATAATTGAACTAGGTCCCCTTTTGCTGTTGGAATGCTTTGCCTTGTGACAGCTCATATTCTCTCCACCATTTTCCTTTTAGTTCCTGAAAACTGTTTGTTTCTGTGCATGCATCACTAACAGAGGGAAGTTCTGTTTGTGTAAAGGCATAAACAAGGGTAATCTGCCCTGTGATAATTGGAGTCGGCCGGAATGATCCAATGTCCTCGTTTCTATTTCTAGCTACTGTTTCTTCTTCATGTTCTATATTCTGTACTGATTCATGTGTATTTGCTTCCTGTTCTTGTTCTATGGCGATTTGGGTAGACCGGGGTGAGTCTATGCCTTTTTCCTCATTTCCTCCTGTAACAATTTCTTCCTTTTGGGTAGGCCGGGGTGAATCTCTGCCTTCTTCTTCATTTCCTGCTGAAGCTTCTTTTCCTTCTCGTTGCATGGGAGTTTGAATAGGCCTGGGTGAGTTCATGTTTTCTTCCTCATTTCCTTCTGTAACCATTTCTTCCTCTCGTTCCATGGCAATTTGGGTAGGCCGTGGTGACTTGTCCTCTTCTCTATTTTCTATTACCTCCTGCATAGTTTCTGGAGAACTTGTTGGTTCTTGTGTGTCAGCATGTTCTTCTGTTTGATCTGGTGCAGTTTCTGGAGAACTTACTAGTTCTTGTGTGTCAGCAAGTTCTTTTGTTTGCTCTGGTGCAGTTTCTGGAGAACTTACTGGTTCTTGTGTGTCAGCAAGTTCTTATGTTTGCTCCTGCACCGTTTCTGGAGAGCCTGTTGGTTCTTCTGTGACAACAAGTTCTTCTGTCTGCTCCTGTACCTTTTCTGGAGAGCCTGTTGGTTCTTGTGTGACAACAGGTTCTTTTGTCTGTTCCTGCACCTTTCCTGGAGAGCCTGTTGGTTCTTGTGTGACAACAGTTTCTTCTGGCTGTTCCTGCACCTTTTCTGGAGAGCCTGTTGGTTCTTGTGTGACAACAGGTTCTTCTGTCTGTTCCTACACCTTTTCTGGAGAGCCTGTTGGTTCTTGTGTGACAACAGGTTCTTCTGTTTGAGCAGAGGGTTGTGGTGTTTCCATCTGTGTAACAACAGGTTCTTTTGTTTCCACCACAACAGCAGGAACTTCATTCATTGGTTCTGCCACTACCTTGTATCCTGCTTGAGTAAATATCTCACCACAATTGGCACACACATATTCATTGTCCTTACTATTCTCTGCTGCAGATGCTACTCGTGCTAAAATATGCAGGTTAAATTCATTTTGATAGGCTTCCTTGACCCTTATTATTTCCTCCTGGTAGTCCTGAATCTGGGACTTCAGAAATTCAATTTATTCCTGCAGAGCAGCTATGGTCGGCTGAGCTTGTGGAGTAGCAGGTTCCAGTGGAGGCAGAGGTTGTGCTTCATCATTGGTTTTATCCCTTATACCTTCGACAGGTGGTTCTTGTGTGTCACCTGGGGTAGTGGTTGTTTCTTGTGTTGCAGCTTCTTGGCCAATATTACCTTGGGTGTCGGCAGCTGGTTCTTGTGTGTCAGCTGTCATAAAATATGATGTCACGAAACTGTGAACACTCTGCATCTCAGCCTCCGAGGGTGAGGGAGAGGAGTTTCCAGGTCTAGTGGGAATGCGGGTTTTTAAGGTGATGGGTGGTGAGCTAGGGAAGGGATGGCTAGGAATTTCAGCTATTACAGACGACCGAGTCCTTTGCTTTGGTAGAGAAGCAGGGAATTCAAACATTTTTCTTTTCCGGCTGGCTTTCTTAGTGATAGTGGCAGAAATAGCAACTGCTTTCGCTGAAGCCCTAGTTCTTCTTCTTTTTGGTGGGGTTCCCTTTTTCTGCTGTATTTTCCGTTTGAGGAAAGTAATAGGGATGTTATCTTCAGAGTCATCGGTAGAAATACCAAGTATGGGAATGGAAGGATTGGTTCTATTGGGGGATGGGATTGTTTCTGCGGGTATTTCTACCACTGATTGTTCATTTTCAGCAACTTGTTGGGGTGTTTGCTCGAGGACTTCTTTGGTCATTTGTTCTGGAATTTCGTCTACTTGCTAAAGGATTTCCACGGGTATTTGCTCATGAATGTCCTCTGTTTGCTGAGGGATTTCTACGGGTATTTGATCAGGAATGTCCACTGTTTGCTGAGGAATTTCTACGGGTATTTTCTCAGGAATGTCCTCTATTTGCTGAGGGATTTCTTCATCTTGCTGAGGTATGTCTTCAGCTTGATGAAGAATTTCCTCTTCTTGATGAGGAATTTCATGTTCCGGCTATGTAATTTCTGCCTCTTGGTGGGGATTAATGGGGGGTGGAGGGTTATTTAAGGTGAGGCCTCTATTTATCAACAATTGGGCTAAACAGTGATGTTTCAGGGAAAGAAGCGGACGCTTTGCGTTTACAGATATAACGTGACATATTTTTGAGACATCCCAATAAATAATATGGCATATTTATCAACTGACCATTCCTCAAATGATTCAACAAGACAAAATCGTGCTGGTAAATTACCTGGTACCGGCCTTCGCACGTCAGATATTGCTTCACAAATTCAACAACTTTCGGCCATGGTTGAGGTAATGACTGAAGTGCTATGCCTCTGCCCTTGGGTTCTACCTGCTCGCCTGGTCGAAGAAAGTCCTGCTGCGCATTAAGGATCAAGTGCTTCCTACTGAACCACCGTATGCCATTAGCTGGTAGCCCGGTAACTTGGTCTATGGCATCCTCCGTGACTGGAATTCGAACTCCTTGAATGACAAAAAATCCCTCTGCTAAATTGCATGCAAACTCGAGGACTTGCTGCGCGTTGAAGTCTGGAAGTCTCCTGAAATAATCTATCCATCCCGCTTGCAGAAAGATCTGATAAACCTCGGGATAGAGCTCAAGAAGTGTTGTTGTGCCAGGTTCATGTGTAATGAGTTTTCCTCCCATAGCTGTTATTTCAGTGAATTTCACAGTTCAGAGCCGAGCTTCCGAATTCAGTTAAGAGTAAACCGTTGCAAATGGTAACATGCCGTGATAAGGTGACTTTTACATATTGCCGGGAGAGTTTAAGGACGGCGGAAGTTGGCGTAGTATGTAATTATGAGAGCGCTTTGGTAATCCCCCCCTACGCGTAAGTGATATGATTGGAAGTACAATTATTTGGTAGTCCTATCAGCTTCTCCGCATTAACTATTATTTAATGTCCATACATAATCATGCGTACCTTTATGTTTTACCTTTTTGGTTGCTGCGTCAAAAAGTCTTGTCTTATCTTTTGCTGGATCATAATGATTACCACGGGTCTAGGAGCATGGGAATACCGGCGATTTCTAATAATAATGACGGGAAGTGATAGTGAAGGATTGTAATCATCACAAAAAGTGGTGTATTTTATAAAAACTCGTTTCTTGGGGGCTGAGGTGATAAGACTGGTGTTTTTGTAAATGAGAGGATTGCTAAAAAGGTATTACGGGATCGGGAAATGGTGTTGCAGCAACGGGGATCGGTGTTGCAGCCACTGGGAATGATGTTACGTCATCGGGAAAAGATGTTGTAGTAACGTGAAAAGGTGTTGCAGCAACGGGAATCGGTGTTGCAGCAACAGGAAATGGTGTTGCAACAACAGGAATTGGTGTTGCAGCAATGGGAATTCCAAATCCGCAAAGTGATTCCCTTAAAGCTTTCATTCTCAGCTATTTCCCACAGCTCAAATCTACAAAATACTGAAACATAATATGGTAACCCTTGGCAGGGATTATTAGTAGTTAAATAGAAAGAATATCTAATCTAAAAAAAATGCATAAGTAAACAAAGATTTAAGTGCTTTGAGGTACAACAAGTTCCCCCGGAAAAGAATACTGTTTAATTGCAATGCAAGTGGCTTTAAAATCTTCTTTAGAAACAGGCCTCTGATATAACCGAAGTCGATAGCCATTCACTAGTAGCGGTGTTCTGCTTCCATCAATTGTTAAAAGTCTAACTGTCCCATTTGGAAAAACAACATCCACTTCATAAGGCCCTAACCACCTTGTTCTTAACTTACCTTGGAAATTCTCAAAACGGGAATCATAGAGTAGAGCCCAGTTACCTTTCTGAAACTGCTTTTGCTTGATGGTTCTGTCATGCCACCTGCTCCTTTGTTTCTGTATCATGGTTGTCAGATGGATGGCATCCAGTCTTTTCTCATCCAATTCTTGAAGTTGCTGTAACCTGGCTCTCTGTGCATCAGTCAAATCAAGGTTAACAGCTAAAGCAGTTCTTAAAGTTTTGATCTCAAACTCTACAAGGAAAATAGCATTCTTTCCAAAAACTAATTCATAGGGTGAAAAACCTGTGGTATTCCTCCAAGTAGTTCTATAGGCCCACAATGCCTCGGGCAACCTTTGAAACCAGTCCCTTCTATTTTCCTTTATTGTTTTTGTTAAGATGGCTTCTATGACTTTATTGGTGCTTTCTACCTGCCCATTTGCTTGGGGGTGATAAGGTGTAGTCATTTTGTGCTTAATATGATATTTTTGAAGCGTATTTTTGAAGCCATGAGAGTTGAAAGGAGGTCCTCCATCTGTGACTAATTCTCTAGGCAATCCAAATCTAACAAAGATTTCTTCAAATAAAAATGTTAATACTGCTTCTTCATTAGCTTTCAGGAGTGCCTTAGCTTCTACCCATTTAGTCATGTAATCTGTGCATACTAATATATACACTCTTTGGTTGGATGGAGGATTAATGGGACCTATAAAATCTAATGCCCATTTCTCAAAAGGTTCAAGAATTACCTGGGGATTGAGAGGCATTTCATCCCTGTGATTAGGCTGGCCCATTCTTTGACAGCTATCACAGGCCTTGACATATTTTCTAACATCTTTAAAGAGTGATGGCCAATAATAACCCATTCTGAGTACCTTGTGTGCTGTTCTTTTATCTGCAAAATGTCCTCCACAAGGGCCATCATGACAAGATTTTAGTACATCATAAATTTCATCTTCACCAATGCACCTTCGGATTTCCTGATCAATTCCTGTATGGAAAAGACACCTGCTTATCCAGCTGTACCTAGCACTTTGCTGGATGATCTTTCTTCTTTCCCTGTGTGATAGGTGTGATGGTAATTTTCCTGCAACTAGATAATTGGCAATGTCTGCATACCAAGGTGAGTGAGCAGATACTGCAAATAAATATTCATCAGGAAAAGAATCATCTACTGGAGCATTTTCATCTATTTTTAATCGAGAAAGGAAATCAACAACTACATTTTCTTTTCCTGGCCTATCTACAATTGTGATGTCAAATTCTTGCAATAATAACAACCATCTGGTGACTCGGGCATTTGTAACTGATTTATTCATCAAATATTTAATGGCCGAGTGATCAGTATGCACAAAAGTAGTGTAGCCAGTAATATAATGTCGAAATTTATTTATTGCATAAATAACTGCTAGGAATTCCTTCTCAGTGACTGTATAATTTAATTCAGCTGGTGTCATGTTCTTACTGATAAAATAAATGGCATAGGGAAGACTATTTTCTTCCTGACCCAAGACAGCTCCAATTGCAGTATCTGAGGCATCAGAGGATATATGAAAGGGTAGTGCCCAATCAGGTCCTCTCAAAATGGGAGCTGCAGACAACTGATGTTTAAGTTCATTAAATGCTTTTTCACAATCATCAGTCCACTTAAATTCAGCATTCTTTGTTAATAACACAAACAAAGGAGAAGCTATTTTGGAAAAATTCTTAATAAATCTTCTATAGTATCCAGCATGTCCTAAAAAGCTTCTTACATCAGTTTGTGTTTTGGGGATAGGGAGAGTCTGAATTACCTGTATTTTAGCTGGATCGACTTGAATTCCTAGGAATGAGACAAAGTGACCCAATACAATACCTTGATTCATCATCATATGGCACTTTTCAGTGCTTAAGGCAAGGTGTGCTTCTATACACCGCTTAAGTACTTTTTCAAGATTCTGCAGTGCATCCTCAAAAGTCACTCCATAAGGAGTAAAGTCATCCATAAATATTTCTAATTAATCATTTAGCATATCAGAAAAAATCCCTATCACTGCTCTTTGAAATGTTGCTGGAGCATTACATAGCCCAAATGGAAGTACCCTGTAAGCAAAGGTCCCCCAAGGGCTAGTAAACGTGGTCTTGTCCTGGTCTTGGGGTGCAATCTTAATCTGATTATATCCACTGAACCCATCCAAGAATGAAAAGAATTTCTTACCTGCCAAATTATCCAATACCTGATCAATGAATGGTAAAGGGAAATGGTCCTTCTGAGTGGCTTTATTCAGTGCTCTGTAATCCACACATACTCTCCATTTACCATTTTTCTTGGGTACAATTACAAGTGGGGAAACCCACTCACTATCAAATATAGGGTATATAAATCCTGCATTCAAGAGTTTTTGAAGTTCCTCCTTCACAATTTCCCTTAGATTGGGATTCATTCGCTGCTGGGGTTGACAGACTGGCCGGGATCCTTCTTTAATATAAATCCGGTGAGTGCATAGCTCAGGGGAGATCCCTTTCATGTCTGTATAGTCCCATGCAAATGCTTCTTTATTTTCCTGGAGTAACTTTATTAATTGTTGTTTTTCATTGTCAGTTAAATTAGGATTTATATTTAATGTTTTGCCAGGCTCAATTTCTATTGTTGTACTTTTGGAGGGGCTGCCTACTGCTGTCTGAAATAAATTTTTATCTTCCAAGTTCTGCTGAGATTCAGATTCCAAGATTGCAGAAAAATGACTGTACATTTTTGGGTTAACCGAAGAAGGTTCAGAAATGAAGCTGTTGATTAATTCATCTTCGGTAGAATCTTTGAAAGTTAAGGCTTGTCCGATAGTCAGTATAGGTTGGGTTTCTTCACCCTCATAATCTACCCATACAGGGCTGTCATTATTAATCATGGGTGTAGCATGAGGATAAAGGGTAAGCTGGTTTGTTTCCTGCCCAGTAGAGATGATCATTGATCCTGATCTACAGCTAATGAAAGCATCTTCTGTAGCCATCAAAGCTCTTCCTAGAATCAGCGGATGACCCCCCAACTTTGTTTTAGTTTGTAACACGCAAAAGTCGGCTGGTAATTCCAAGATTCTACGGAAATTAGTAAATCTTCAATGACCCCTTCAGGTTTAATTGTAGAGCGATCAGCCAATTCTAGGATGGTTGGTGTTTCCCTAATAAAGTTTTTTAACTGAAGCAATTGTGTTGTTTCTAATGTCATAATATTTATTGCAGCTCCTAAGTCTACTAGAACTTTAGAGACAAGAGTTTTTCCAACCTGAACTGTTACTGTAGGGTGACCAGGGTCACCATATTTCACAGGAGGATCTTTTTCTGTCATTAAAGCAGTCAGTTCTCCCATCACATGAACTGTGAGGGGGTCCTTAGCTTTTCTTCCAGGTTTTTTTATGCAGATATCTCTAACAGTCCTAGCATAAATGGGAACATCTCTTAGCGCTTGCAACAATGGAATTTTAACGTATAAATTCTGTAGTTCACCTAAAAGGTTAAAAGCAGGTTGCTCCAGTGTTTTAGTGAGAGCCAAACGTTCAGGGAATGGCGGATCTGCTGTCTGATCATTGTTGTTAGATGTTGATTCCACTGTTTCAGCATTATTGTTAGCAGGTTTTTCTTTCCTAACTTCCTCTTTATCAGAGTCAGTGATGTCATCAATGATGGGTTCAACAATTCTCCCTGAACGAAGATGGATATCGTTACATTGCATGGGGAAGACAGGCTGATTTTGAATATCAATTACTTGCAAGGCTTTATTATTATTTGGGTTGGGGTTGGGTTGCACAGGCAGCTGCGGTCTAATTGCCTGGTTATTTGGAGGAGTATTAGATGGTAAGGAAAGAGACTGTTGTTGTTGAGGAAATGGCATCTGTTGGGCTGCCCAGCCTGGATTCCATTGATTGAAATACGGTTGCTGGGGAGCCCAAGGATTCCATATGGTAGGATCAGGAAAAGGGAGATTTGGTTGTTGCATAGGTGGAAAACTCATTGTGTTAAAGGGTGGGTACTGCATTTGGTTCATGGGTGGGTAATTTGTTTGAAAAGGAGAATGATTATTCCAATGATTAAATGTTGTGTTAGAATTCATACCTTGTCTCTGTGGCCATTGCCTCCTCTGTGTCATCAGGTACACTGCTTCAGCCTCTTCTTCAGTTGACTGCAGTGCTGCTTTAATTCCAGGCAGAGAGGGGCATTGCTGGGTCTCATGGTCCTTTTCGCAGATCGTGCAGATTGGTACCTTATCTAGTGGGCATTCCCTGAGTGGGTGTTTTTCTCTGCATTTGGAACAAAAAATAGCTAGGGCAGCTTCTGCTTCTGCCTGTTTCTTCTTTACCTGCAGAGCATCAATTTGTGAAGCAAAAGAGCTTAACATCTCAGTTTTAAATTCTTCTAATAAATTACCTATTTCAGCCCTTGTTGCTCCTCCACTTGCTGACTTTTGAACTCTTGAATATACATTGTCCCTGCTTTTTGATCTGCTTACTGCTCCTCTTGAACATCTCATGCAGAGATTGATAATTTCATCAAATGGATCTTTGGAAATGTCCCCTTTTCAGCAATATAGTCTTCAGAATATCTTTACTCATATTAGGATGGTCAGACCGCTGCAGATTATACTGCAATCTTTCCACAAAATCTTCCAGATTCTCGTCCTCCTTCTGAACCATTTTAAACAATTCTTCCTTCCTTTCTCTTGTCCGACAGTAATCTTGATACTTAGCCAGAAAGCTTTCTTTCATCTGATCCTAGGAAGTGATTGCCTGAGCTCCTAAGCTCATAAACCACCTTAACGCATTCCCTTTCAGTGTTGCTGGAAACAGTTTTAGTTTCTGATTAGGGCTCACATAATCATAACTCCTACATAGTATGTCGAATTCAAAGAGGAATTCATCCGGGTCTTCAGAGGATAACCCATGAAAGTTGGGTAATGCTGAGAGTGGAATGTTTTTCATGGGAGTTGCCCCTCTCAGGAGCTCCCCAATAGGGAATTCCAGGGTAGAGAGCGAATTTTCCCCTCTTCCTTCTGTTCTGTTATCCTCCATTGGTATTTTTCCTGAATCACTTGCTTTATCTTCTGTATCTTCTGTTTCTTCAGGTTCTTCTACCGGTTCCTCAGTGTATTCTGGTACTTCCAGCTTCCTTTCAGGTCCCAGTACTTCCTCCGTTTGTCGATCTGTTTGTGAGGAATACTGGATCTGAGGTCTCCGGGAACTTGTCCTCTGTGATGTTTCAGCCTTTGAGATGATTTCGTCAATATAAGTTTTTCTTCCTCCTCCGCCTTTGCTGCCTGTGAAATTAGGTTTCTTGCGTCCTCTCATGCACCTATTATTCTCAAAAAGAAATCATTAATGCCTTTAGAAATCTCTAGTTGCCTTCCCCGGCAACGGTGCCAAAATGTTGGCTAGTTGAATTGTTTATTAATTAACAATCAAGTACCACATTAAATTGTCAACCTGGGAAAGTCTTTTTATTTCAAAGGCTACTGCGTACTGTATGTACTTAACTCTAAAAGCATTAAAAAGCTGTAGTATGCGTAATTCTCACGTTATGTCACAACAGTGTACTGTAAAGCAATTAATTTAAGATAACAAATCCGAAAAGAAGAGTGATGGATGCTCTGTTATCAGAGGATCAGGACCCTATCCTCCAAGCAAGGACGTTCAGCACCTGCCCCTGTAACCAGATTGCTAATACACACTGAAATTCTAATTCACCGGTGAAGTACAGCTTCAAACAATTAACAAAACAGAGTGCCAGCAAAAAGGAAATTATCAGAGGTAAGGCTACAGAATCCAAAACAGAGTATCAGCATAAAGAAATCACCAAACACACTTACACACTTGACAGAAAAGTAAATGGGTGAATCTTGTGAAGAAGGTGGGCCCAGTCCCTCTCACAAGATTCCCCAGAACACAACTGTTGGATTAATTACTCAGAACAATCTTCTATTCATCTGCCAAAAGATTCAGTACAATAAAAGTTCAGACTTTGCTGTTGTCCTTCAAAATTCATTTTACAAAACTATTTCTCCCTCCCTTCTCTAATGTAGATGTCTCCTCTTTATAGAGGAGACATCTATTACAATAGATTATCACAGTTCATTTAGTTAACCAAAAATAAGAGTTACAGAATGCTGTTATAACAGTGCGACAGTGTATTCCTTCTTGAGTTTGTTTCTGTTACACAACTGGTACCCGAACTTCGCCCGTGCTCTTGGGATCCTCGTATTATCCTTTGTCGTTTCCCCATGGTTGCTAATTTAGTAAACCCGTGTTGTTCCTGATACTTTAGCAATCGTAACTGTGTTTTGCCCTTTTTGGACAGTTGCTGATTATGCCGCGTCATCGTGGAATTCTGGCAATCTCCAGATAGTTGCCGTTTGTTATTTCCAGTTGTTGCAAAAATAGCATTCTCCTGCTTTTAGATGGTTGCCATTGCTGGCTGTAGCAACTGCGTAGTTGTTGCTTCCGGTGTTGCAGCAACTGCGTAGTTGCTGTTTCTGGTGTTACAGCAACTATAAATTATAATTCCTGCAGACTTTAAACAGTCCAGCGATTACTTGGCAACTTAATTAACTTTTCCAAAGATAAATATAAAGATATTCATGAATATGCAATGAACAATTAAACATATAGATATGCGGAAAGTTATTTCGTACCTTGGGGTGATTAAGTCATTATACAATCAAAGCTTTCAACCTATGACTGAAAAAGGATAATATTATGGCAAAAATATAAGGTCAAAATTGGTCAATTCTGAGTCCTAACATCCCCCCCAACTGAAGAGATTGCATGTCCCTATGCAATGCTTACTCTGAGTCTGAGTCGGAGTACTGGGATGAACAGTGTATATTACTGAGACAATAGTTATAGGAAGTGGCATCAAACTTCTTCCTGAACCCACAAACAGTCTGTATTTTCCTCCATGCTGCTGCTTCTTCCTTGTTGGATAATCCAAACTGGCCCTTGTATTGTTCACCAGATAACCATAGAAGTGGAAATTTAAATCTGTAACCCATCCAATTTTCAGCACAGTGTTGCATGCATCTAACATAGTAAGGTACCCTTGAGAGTGCTACCTGTAAATTAGGTGGATTATAAGGGTGATATTCCTGCCTCTCCTTGGGGCAGTTTTCCCAAAACAAGTTATTTGCCTTGACAGCCAAGGGTGCCTTAGTTCTCACATAATGTTGACAGTCTCTCAGGACCACTGCTTGTAGTTGCCTGACATGGTCCCTCATTTCAGGATCACTTACCATTCTTAGATGTTGTGCAATGAAGGTGGCTGCGTTCTGCGGTTCAGCTCTAATCCACAGAAGACAATTCTGTTCATTATGTTGAGCTGAGGTAAAGGCGTTCTGCCATGTAAGTTGGTTAGCTAAAAAGGAGATGAAGGCTCTCAACTGTATGTCACCAACAACAGGTATCATATTCATGTTTCTTTCTTCGGACATGGCTTCATTATGGAGATAGAGCTCGCATAACAAATTTTGATCATTTTTAGGTGCCTCTGCAAAGGTTTGCATAAATTGCTCTGATGTAACCACCTGATGAGGTCTACCTTCTCTAACAGCCTTTATCTGTAAGAATGTGAGTCTTTCCCTCAAAAATGTTGCATAATTGAAAGAGGGTTTCCTCATGGCAAGTATTCTTTGGAATAACTCAAACATCTGGGACAATCTGGCTTTTAGCTCCTTAATTTCTTTGTACTGAGCTCTACACTGCTCAAGTGCTTCCCAGTTTTTATATGCATAATTGAAATAGGTTCCCTTTTGCTGTTGGAATGCTTTTCCTTGTGACAGCTCATATTCTATCCACCATTTTCCTTTTAGTTCCTGAAAACTGTCTGTTCTGTGCATGCATCACTAACAGAGGGAAGTTCTGTTTGTGTAAAGGAATCAACAAGGGTAATCTGCCCTGTGATAATTGGAGTCGGCCGGAATGATCCAATGTCCTCGTTTCTATTTCCAGCTACTGTTTCTTCTTCATGTTCTATATTCTGTACTGATTCATGTGTATTTGCTTCTTGTTCTTGTTCTAATGCGATTTAGGTAGGCCGGGGTGAGTCTATGCCTTTTTCCTCATTTCCTCCTGTAACTATTTCTTCCTTTTGGGTAGGCCGAGGTGAATCTCTGCCTTCTTCTTCATTTCCTGCTGAAGCTTCTTTTCCTTCTCGTTGCATGGGAGTTTGAATAGGCCTGGGTGAGTTCATGTTTTCTTCCTCATTTCCTTCTGTAACCATTTCTTCCTCTCGTTCCATGGCAATTTGGGTAGGCCGTGGTGACTTGTCCTCTTCTCCATTTTCTATTACCTCCTGCATAGTTTCTGGAGAACTTGTTCTTTCTTGTGTGTCAGCAAGTTCTTCTGTTTGATCTGGTGCAGTTTCTGGAGAACTTACTAGTTCTTGTGTGTCAGCAAGTTCTTCTGTTTGCTCTGGTGCAGTTTCTGGAGAACTTACTGGTTCTCGTGTGTCAGCAAGTTCTTCTGTTTGCTCCTGCACCGTTTCTGGAGAGCCTGTTGGTTCTTGTGTGACAACAGGTTCTTCTATCTGTTCCTGCACCTTTTCTGGAGAGCCTGTTGGTTCTTGTGTGACAACAGGTTCTTCTGTCTGTTCCTGCACCTTTCCTGGAGAGCCTGTTGGTTCTTGTGTGACAACAGGTTCTTCTGTCTGTTCCTGCACCTTTTCTGGAGAGCCTGTTGGTTCTTGTGTGACAACAGGTTCTTCTGTCTGTTCCTGCACCTTTTCTGGAGAGCCTGTTGGTTCTTGTGTGACAACAGGTTCTTCTATCTGAGCAGAGGGTTGTGGTGTTTCCATCTGTGTAACAACAAGTTCTTTTGTTTCCACCACAACAGCAGGAACTTCATTCATTGGTTCTGCCACTACCTTGTATCCTGCTTGAGTAAATATCTCACCACAATTGGCACACACATATTCATTGTCCTTACTTTTCTCTGCTGCAGATGCTACTCGTGCTAAAATATGCAGGTTAAATTCATTTTGATAGGCTTCCTTGACCCTTATTATTTCCTCCTGGTAGTCCTGAATCTGGGACTTCAGAAATTCAATTTCTTCCTGCAGAGCAGCTATGGTCGACTGAGCTTGTGGAGTAGCAGGTTCCAGTGGAGGCAGAGGTTGTGCTTCATCATTGGTTTTATCCCTTATACCTTCGACAGGTGGTTCTTGTGTGTCACCTGGGGTAGTGGTTGTTTCTTGTGTTGCAGCTTCTTGGCCAATATTACCTTGGGTGTCGGCAGCTGGTTCTTGTGTGTCAGCTGTCTTAAAATATGATGTCACGAAACTGTGAACACTCTGCATCTCAGCCTCCGAGGGTGAGGGAGAGGAGTTTCCAGGTCTGGTGGGAATGCGGGTTTTTAAGGTGATGGGTGGTGAGCTAGGGAAGGTATGGCTAGGAATTTCAGCTATTAGAGACGACCGAGTCCTTTGCTTTGGTAGAGAAGCAGGGAATTCAGACATTTTTCTTTTCCGGCTGGCTTTCTTAGGGATAGTGGCAGAAATAGCAACTGCTTTAGCCGAAGCCCTAGTTCTTCTTCTTTTTGGTGGGGTTCCCTTTTTCTGCTGTATTTTTCGTTTGAGGAGAGTAATAGGGATGTTATCTTCAGAGTCATCGGTAGAAATACCAAGTATGGGAATGGAAGGATTGGTTCTATTGGGGGATGGGATTGTTTCTGCGGGTATTTCTACCACTGATTGTTCATTTTCAGCAACTTGTTGGGGTGTTTGCTGGAGGACTTCTTTGGTCATTTGTTCTGGAATGTCATCTGCTTGCTGAGGGATTTCCACGGGTATTTTCTCAGGAATGTCCTCTGTTTGCTGAGGGATTTCTACGGGTATTTGCTCAGGAATGTCCTCTGTTTGCTGAGGAATTTCTACAGGTATTTTCTCAGGAATGTCCTCTGTTTGCTGAGGGATTTCTTCATCTTGCTGAGGTATGTCTTCAGCTTGATGAAGAATTTCCTCTTCTTGATGAGGAATTTCATGTTCCGGCTGTGGAATTTCTGCCTCTTGGTGGGGATTAATGGGGGGTGGAGGGTTATTTAAGGTGAGGCCTCTATTTATCAGCAATTGGGCTAAATGGTGGTGTTTCAGGGAAAGAAGCGGACGCTTTGCGTTGACAGTATAACGTGACATATTTTTTAGACATCCCAATAAATAATATGGCATATTTATCAACTGACCATTCCTCAAATGATTCAACAAGACAAAATCGTGCTGGTAAATTACCTGGTACCGGCCTTCGCACGTCAGATATTGCTTCACAAATTCAGCAACTTTCGGCCATGGTTGAGGTAATGACTGAAGTGCTATGCCTCTGCCCTTGGGTTCTACCTGCTCGCCTGGTCGAAGAAAGTCCTGCTGCGCATTAAGGATCAAGTGCTTCCTACTGAACCATCGTATGCCATTAGCTGGTAGCCCGGTAACTTGGGCTATGGCTTCCTCCGTGACTGGAATTCGAACTCCTTGAACGACAGAAAATCCCTCTGCTAAATTGCATGCAAACTCGAGGACTTGCTGCGCGTTGAAGTCTGGAAGTCTCCTGAAATAATCTATCCATCCCGCTTGCAGAAAGATCTGATAAACCTCGGGATAGAGCTCAAGAAGTGTTGTTCTGCCAGGTTCATGTGTAATGAGGTTTCCTCCCATAACTGTTATTTCAGTGAATTTCACAGTTCAGAGCCAAGCTTCCGAATTCAGTTAAGAGTAAACCGTTGCAAATGGTAACATGCCGTGATAAGGTGACTTTTACATATTGCCGGGAGAGTTTAAGGACGGCGGAAGTTGGTGTAGTATGTAATTATGAGAGCGCTTTGGTAATCCCCCCCCCCTACGCGTAAGTGATATGATTGGAAGTACAATTATTTGGTAGTCCTATCAGCTTCTCCGCATTAACTATTATTTAATGTCCATACATAATCATGCGTACCTTTATGTTTTACCTTTTTGGTTGTTGCGTCAAAAAGTCTTGTCTTATCTTTTGCTGGATCATAATGATTACCACGGGTCTAGGAGCATGGGAATACCGGCGATTTCTAATAATAATGACGGGAAGTGATAGTGAAGGATTGTAATCATCACAAAAAGTGGTGTATTTTATAAAAACTCATTTCTTGGAGGCTGAGGTGATAAGACTGGTTTTTTTGTAAATGAGAGGATTGCTAAAAAGGTATTACGAGATCGGGAATTGGTGTTGCAGCAACGGGGATCGGTGTTGCAGCCACTGGGAATGATGTTACGTCATCGGGAAAAGATGTTGTAGTAACGTGAAAAGGTGTTGCAGCAACGAGAATCAGTGTTGCAGCAACAGGAAATGGTGTTGCAGCAACAGGAATTGGTGTTGCAGCAACGGGAATTCCAAATCCGCAAAGTGATTCCTTTAAAGCTTTCGTTCTCAACTATTTCCCACAGCTCAAATCTACAAAATACTGAAACATAATATGGTAACCCTTGGCAGGGATTATTAGTAGTTAAATAAAAGGAATATCTAATCTAAAAAAAATGCATAAGTAAACAAAGATTTAAGTGCTTTGAGGGACAACAAGTTCCCCCGGAAAATAATACTGTTTAATTGCCATGCAAGTGGCTTTAAAATCTTCTTTAGAAACAGGCCTCTGATATAACCGAAGTCGATAGCCATTCACTAGTAGCGGTGTTCTGCTTCCATCAATTGTTAAAAGTCTAACTGTCCCATTTGGAAAAACAACATCCACTTCATAAGGCCCTAACCACCTTGTTCTTAACTTACCTTGGAAATTCTCAAAACAGGAATCATAGAGTAGAGCCCAGTTACCTTTCTGAACTGCTTTTGCTTGATGGTTCTGTCATGCCACCTGCTCCTTTGTTTCTGTATCATGGTTGTCTGATGGATGGCATCCAGTCTTTTCTCATCCAATTCTTGAAGTTGCTGTAACCTGGCTGTCTGTGCATCAGTCAAATCAAGGTTAACATCTAAAGCAGTTCTTAAAGTTTTGATCTCAAACTCTACAGGGAAAATAGCATTCTTTCCAAAAACTAATTCATAGGGTGAAAAACCTGTGGTATTCCTCCAAGTAGTTCTATAGGCCCACAATGCCTCAGGCAACCTTTGAAACCAGTCCCTTCTATTTTCCTTTATTGTTTTTGTTAAGATGGCTTCTGTGACTTTATTGGTGCTTTCTACCTGCCCATTTGCTTTGGGGTGATAAGGTGTAGTCATTTTGTGCTTAATATGATATTTCTGAAGCGTATTTTTGAAGCCATGAGAGTTGAAAGGAGGTCCTCCATCTGTGACTAATTCTCTAGGCAAACAAATCTAACAAAGATTTCTTCAAATAAAAATGTTAATACTGCTTCTTCATTAGCTTTCAGGAGTGCCTTAGCTTCTACCCATTTAGTCATGTAATCTGTGCATACTAATATATACACTCTTTGGTTGGATGGAGGATTAATGGGACCTATAAAATCTAATGCCCATTTCTCAAAAGGTTCAAGAATTACCTGGGGATTGAGAGGCATTTCATCCCTGTGATTAGGTTGGCCCATTCTTTGACAGCTATCACAGGCCTTGACATATTTTCTAGCATATTTAAAGAGTGATGGCCAATAATAACCCATTCTGAGTACCTTGTGTGCTGTTCTTTTATCTGCAAAATGTCCTCCACAAGGGCCATCATGACAAGATTTTAGTACATCATAAATTTCATCTTCACCAATGCACCTTCGGATTTCCTGATCAATTCCTGTATGGAAAAGACACCTGCTTATCCAGTTGTACCTAGCACTTTGCTGGATGATCTTTCTTCTTTCCCTGTGTGATAGGTGTGATGGTAATTTTCCTGCAACTAGATAATTGGCAATGTCTGCATACCAAGGTGAGTGAGCAGATACTGCAAATAAATATTCATCAGGAAAAGAATCATCTACTGGAGCATTTTCATCAGTTTTTAATCGAGAAAGGAAATCAACAACTACATTTTCTTTTCCTGGCCTATCTACAATTGTGATGTCAAATTCTTGCAATAATAACAACCATCTGGTGACTCGGGCATTTGTAACTGATTTATTCATCAAATATTTAATGGCTGAGTGATCAGTATGCACAAAAGTAGTGTAGCCAGTAATATAATGTCGAAATTTATTTATTGCATAAATAACTGCTAGGAATTCCTTCTCAGTGACTGTATAATTTAATTCAGCTGGTGTCATGTTCTTACTGATAAAATAAATGGCATAGGGAAGACTATTTTCTTCCTGACCCAAGACAGCTCCAATTGCAGTATCTGAGGCATCAGAGGATATATGAAAGGGTAGTGCCCAATCAGGTCCTCTCAAAATGGGAGCTACAGACAACTGATGTTTAAGTTCATTAAATGCTTTTTCACAATCATCAGTCCACTTAAATTCAGCATTCTTTGTTAATAACACAAACAAAGGAGAAGCTATTTTGGAAAAATTCTTAATAAATCTTCTATAGTATCCAGCATGTCCTAAAAAGCTTCTTACATCAGTTTGTGTTTTGGGGATAGGGAGAGTCTGAATTACCTGTATTTTAGCTGGATCGACTTGAATTCCTAGGAATGAGACAAAGTGACCCGATACAATACCTTGATTCATCATCATATGGCACTTTTCAGTGCTTAAGGCAAGGTGTGCTTCTATACACCGCTTAAGTACTTTTTCAAGATTCTGCAGTGCATCCTCAAAAGTCACTCCATAAGGAGTAAAGTCATCCATAAATATTTCTAATGAATCATTTAGCATATCAGAAAAAATCCCTATTACTGCTCTTTGAAATGTTGCTGGAGCATTACATAGCCCAAATGGAAGTACCCTGTAAGCAAAGGTCCCCCAAGGGCTAGTAAACGTGGTCTTGTCCTGGTCTTGGGGTGCAATCTTAATCTGATTATATCCACTGAACCCATCCAAGAATGAAAAGAATTTCTTACCTGCCAAATTATCCAATACCTGATCAATGAATGGTAAAGGGAAATGGTCCTTCTGAGTGGCTTTATTCAGTGCTCTGTAATCCACACATACTCTCCATTTACCATTTTTCTTGGGTACAATTACAAGTGGGGAAACCCACTCACTATCAAATATAGGGTATATAAATCCTGCATTCAAGAGTTTTTGAAGTTCCTCCTTCACAATTTCCCTTAGATTGGGATTCATTCGCTGCTGGGGTTGATAGACTGGCCGGGATCCTTCTTTAATATAAATCCGATGAGTGCATAGCTCAGGGGAGATCCCTTTCATGTTTGTATAGTCCCATGCAAATGCTTCTTTATTTTCCTGGAGTAACTTTATTAATTGCTGTTTTTCATTGTCAGTTAAATTAGGATTTATATTTAATGTTTTGCCAGGCTCAATTTCTATTGTTGTACTTTTGGAGGGGCTGCCTACTGCTGTCTGAAATAATTTTTTATCTTCCAAGTTCTGCTGAGATTCAGATTCCAAGATTGCAGAAAAATGACTGTACATTTCTGGGTTAACCGAAGAAGGTTCAGAAATGAAGGTGCTGATTAATTCATCTTTGGTAGAATCTTTGAAAGTTAAGGCTTGTCCGATAGTCAGTATAGGTTGGGTTTCTTCACCCTCATAATCTACCCATATAGGGCTGTCATTATTAATCATGGGTGTAGCATGAGGATAAAGGGTAAGCTGTTTTGTTTCCTGCCCATTAGAGATGGTCATTGATCCTGATCTACAGCTAATGAAAGCATCTTCTGTAGCCAGCCAAGGTCTTCCTAGAATCAGCGGATGACCCCCCAACTTTGTTTTATTTTGTAACACCACAAAGTCGGCTGGTAATTCCAAGATTCTACGGAAATTATTAAATCTTCAATGACCCCTTCAGGTTTAATTGTAGAGCGATCAGCCAATTCTAGGATGGTTGGTGTTTCCCTAATAAAGTTTTTTAACTGAAGCAATTGTGTTGTTTCTAATGTCATAATATTTATTGCAGCTCCTAAGTCTACTAGAACTTTAGAGACAAGAGTTTTTCCAACCTGAACTGTTACTGTAGGGTGACCAGGGTCACCATTTTCACAGGAGGATCTTTTTCTGTCATTAAAGCAGTCAGTTCTCCCATCACATGAACTGTGAGGGGGTCCTTAGCTTTTCTTCCAGGTTTTTTTATGCAGATATCTCTAACAGTCCTAGCATAAATGGGAACATCTCTTAGCGCTTGCAACAATGGAATTTTAACGTATAAATTCTGTAGTTCACCTAAAAGGTTAAAAGCAGGTTGCTCCAGTGTTTTAGTGAGCGCCAAACGTTCAGGGAATGGCGGATCTGTTGTCTGATCATTGTTGTTAGATGTTGATTCCACTGTTTCAGCATTATTGTTAGCAGGTTTTTCTTTCCTAACTTCCTCTTTATCAGAGTCAGTGATGTCATTAATGATAGGTTCAAGAATTCTCCCTGAACGAAGATGGATATCGTTACATTGCATGGGGAAGACAGGCTGATTATGAATATCAATTACTTGCAAGGCTTTATTATTATTTGGGTTGGGGTTGGGTTGCACAGGCAGCTGCAGTCTAATTGCCTGGTTATTTGGAGGAGTATTAGATGGTAAGGAAAGAGACTGTTGTTGTTGAGGAAATGGCATCTGTTGGGTTGCCCAGCCTGGATTCCATTGATTGAAATACGGTTGCTGGGGAGCCCAAGGATTCCATATGGTAGGATCAGGAAAAGGGATATTTAGTTGTTGCATAGGTGGAAAACTCATTGTGTTAAAGGGTGGGTACTGCATTTGGTTCATGGGTGGGTAATTTGTTTGAAAAGGAGAATGATTATTCCAATGATTAAATGATGTGTTAGAATTCATACCTTGTCTCTGTGGCCATTACATCCTCTGTGTCATCAGGTACACTGCTTCAGCCTCTTCTTCAGTTGACTGCAGTGCTGCTTTAATTCCATGCAGAGAGGGGCATTGCTGTGTCTCATGGTCCTTTTCGCAGATCGTGCAGATTGGTACCTTATCTAGTGGGCATTCCCTGAGTGGGTGTTTTTCTCTGCATTTGGAACAAAAAATAGCTAGGGCAGCTTCTGCTTCTGCCTGTTTCTTCTTTACCTACAGAGCATCAATTTGTGAAGCAAAAGAGCTTAACATCTCATTTTTAAATTCTTCTAATAAATTACCTAATTCAGGCCTTGTTGCTCCTCCACTTGCTGACTTCTGAACTCTTGAATATACATTGTCCCTGCTTTTTGATCTGCTTACTTCTCCTCTTGAACATCTCATGCAGAGATTGATAATTTCATCAAATGGTTCTTTGGAAATGTCTCCTTTTCCCATCATGTTTAACATGTCCAAGTAGTCATCTCGTACCCCTTTCAGCAATATAGTCTTCAAAATATCTTTACTCATATTAGGATGGTCAGACTGCTGCAGATTATACTGCAATCTTTCCACAAAATCTTCCAGATTATCATCCTCCTTCTGAACCATTTTAAACAATTCTTCCTTCCTTTCTCTTGTCCGGCAGTAATCCTGATACTTAGCCAGAAAGCTTTCTTTCATCTGATCCTAGGAAGTGATTGCCTGAGCTCCTAAGCTCATAAACCACCTTAACGCATTCCCTTTCAGTGTTGCTGGAAACAGTTTTAGTTTCTGATTAGGGCTCACATAATCATAACTCCTACATAGTATGTCAAATTCAAAGAGGAATTCATCCGGGTCTTCAGAGGATAACCCATGAAAGTTGGGTAATGCTGAGAGTGGAATGTTTTTCATGGGAGTTGCCCCTCTCGGAAGCTCCCCAATAGGGAATTCCAGGGTAGAGAGCGAATTTTCCCCTCTTCCTTCTGTTCTGTTATCCTCCATTGGTATTTTTCCTGAATCACTTGCTTTATCTTCTGTATCTTCTGTTTCTTCAGGTTCTTCTACCGGTTCCTCAGTGTATTCTGGTACTTCCAGCTTCCTTTCAGGTCCCAGGACTTCCTCCGTCTGTCGATCTGTTTGTGAGGAATACTGGATCTGAGGTCTCCGGGAACTTGTCCTCTGTGATGTTTCAGCCTTTGAGATGATTTCGTCAATATAAGTTTTTCTTCCTCCTCCGCCTTTGCTGCCTGTGAAATTAGGTTTCTTGCATCCTCTCATGCACCTATTATTCTAAAAAAGAAATCATTAATGCCTTTAGAAATATCTAGTTGCCTTCCCCGGCAACGGTGCCAAAATGTTGGCTAGTTGAATTGTTTATTAATTAAAAAACAAGTACGACATTAAATTGTCAACCTGGGAAAGTCTTTTTATTTCAAAGGCTGTTGCGTACTGTATGTACTTAACTCTAAAAGCATTAAAAAGTTGTAGTATGCGTAATTCTCACGTTATGTCACAACAGTGTACTGTAAAGCAGTTAATTTAAGATAACAAATCCGAAAAGAAGAGTGATGGATGCTCTGTTATCAGAGGATCAGGACCCTATCCTCCAAGCAAGGATGTTCAGCACCTGCCCCTGTAACCAGATTGCTAATACACACTGAAATTCTAATTCACCGGTGAAGTACAGCTTCAAACAATTAACAAAACAGAGTGCCAGCAAAAAGGAAATTATCAGAGGTAAGGCTACAGAATCCAAAACATAGTATCAACATAAATAAATCACCAAACACACTTACACACTTGACAGAAAAGTAAATGGGTGAATCTTGAGAAGAAGGTGGGCCCAGTCCCTCTCACAAGATTCCCCAGAACACAACTGTTGGATTAATTACTCAGAACAATCTTCTATTCAGCTGCCAAAAGATTCAGTACAATAAAAGTTCAGACTTTGCTGTTGTCTTTCAAAATTCATTTTGCAAAACTATTTCTCCCTCCCTTCTCTAATGTAGATGTCTCCTCTTTATAGAGGAGACATCTATTACAATAGATTATCACAGTTCATTTAGTTAACCAAAAATAAGAGTTACAGAATGTTGTTATAACAGTGCAACAGTGTATTCCTTCTTGAGTTTGTTTCTGTTACACAACTGGTACCTGAACTTCGCCCGTGCTCTTGGGATCCTCGTATTATCCTTTATCGTTTCCCCATGGTTGCTAATTTAGTAAACCCGTGTTGTTCCTGATACTTTAGCAATCGTAACTGTGTTTTGCCCTTTTTGGACAGTTGCTGATTATGCCGCGTCATCGTGGAATTCTGGCAATCTCCAGATAGTTGCCGTTTGTTATTTCCAGTTGTTGCAAAAATAGAATTCTCCTGCTTTTAGATGGTTGCCATTGCTGGCTGTAGCAACTGCGTAGTTGTTGCTTCCGGTGTTGCAGCAACTGCGTAGTTGCTATTTCTGGTGTTACAGCAACTATAAATTATAATTCCTGCAGACTTTAAACAGTCCAGCGATTACTTGGCAACTTAATTAACTTTTCCAAAGATAAATATAAAGATATTCGTGAATATGTAATGAACAATTAAACATATAGATATGCGGAAAGTTATTTCGTACCTTGGGGTGATTAAGTCATTATACAATCAAACTTTCAACCTATGACTGAAAAACGATAGTATTATGGCAAAAATATAAGGTCAAAATTGGTCAATTCTGAGTCCTAACATCCCCCCCAACTGAAGAGATTGCATGTCCCTATGCAATGCTTACTCTGAGTCTGAGTCGGAGTACTGGGATGAACAGTGTATATTACTGAGACAATAGTTATAGGAAGTGGCATCAAACTTCTTCCTGAACCCACAAACAGTCTGTATTTGCCTCCATGCTGTTGCTTCTTCCTTGTTGGATAATCCAAACTGGCCCTTGTATTGTTCACCAGATAACCATAGAAGTGGAAATTTAAATCTGTAACCCATCCAATTTTTAGCACAGTGTTGCATGCATCTAACATAGTAAGGTACCCTTGAGAGTGCTACCTGTAAATTAGGTGGATTATAAGGGTGATATTCCTGCCTCTCCTTGGGGCAGTTTTCCCAAAACAAGTTATTTGCCTTGACAGCCAAGGGTGCCTTAGTTCTCACATAATGTTGACAGTCTCTCAGGACCACTGCTTGTAGTTGCCTGATGTGGTCCCTCATTTTAGGATCACTTACCATTCTTAGATGTTGTGCAATGAAGGTGGCTGTGTTCTGCGGTTCAACTCTAATCCACAGAAGACAATTCTGTTCATTATGTTGAGTTGAGGTAAAGGCGTTCTGCCATGTAAGTTGGTTAGCTAAAAAGGAGATGAAGGCTCTCAGCTGCATGTCACCAACAACAGGTATCATATTCATGTTTCTTTCTTTGGACATGGCTTCATTATGGAGATAGAGATCGCATAACAAATTTTGATCATTTTTAGGTGCCTCTGCAAAGGTTTGCATAAATTGCTCTGATGTAACCACCTGATGAGGTCTACCTTCTCTAACAGCCTTTATCTGTAAGAATGTGAGTCTTTCCCTCAAAAATGTTGCATAATTGAAAGAGGGTTTCCTCATGGCAAGTATTCTTTGGAATAACTCAAACATCTGGGACAATCTGGCTTTTATCTCCTTAATTTCTTTGTACTGAGCTCTACACTGCTCAAGTGCTTCCCAGTTCTTATATGCATAATTGAACTAGGTCCCCTTTTGCTGTTGGAATGCTTTTCCTTGTGACAGCTCATATTCTATCCACCATTTTCCTTTTAGTTCCTAAAAACTGTCTGTTTCTGTGCATGCATCACTAACAGAGGGAAGTTCTGTTTGTGTAAAGGAATCAACAAGGGTAATCTGCCCTGTGATAATTGGAGTCGGCCGGAATGATCCAATGTCCTCGTTTCTATTTCCAGCTACTGTTTCTTCTTCATGTTCTATATTCTGTACTGATTCATGTGTATTTTCTTCCTGTTCTTGTTCTATGGCGATTTAGGTAGGCCGGGGTGAGTCTATGCCTTTTTCCTCATTTCCTCCTGTAACTATTTCTTCCTTCTTGGTAGGCCGGGGTGAATCTCTGCCTTCTTCTTCATTTCCTGCTGAAGCTTCTTCTCCTTCTCGTTGCATGGGAGTTTGAATAGGCCTGGGTGAGTTCATGTTTTCTTCCTCATTTCCTTCTGTAACCATTTCTTCCTCTCGTTCCATGGCAATTTGGGTAGGCCGTGGTGACTTGTCCTCTTCTCCATTTTCTATTACCTCCTGCATAGTTTCTGGAGAACTTGTTGGTTCTTGTGTGTCAGTAAGTTCTTCTGTTTGATCCGGTGCAGTTTCTGGAGAACTTACTGGTTCTTGTGTGTCAGCAAGTTCTTCTGTTTGCTCTGGTGCAGTTTCTGGAGAACTTACTGGTTCTCGTGTGTCAGCAAGTTCTTCTGTTTGCTCCTGCACCATTTCTGGAGAGCCTGTTGGTTCTTGTGTGACAACAGGTTCTTCTATCTGTTCCTGCACCTTTTCTGGAGAGCTTGTTGGTTCTTGTGTGACAACAGGTTCTTCTGTCTGTTCCTGCACCTTTCCTGGAGAGCCTGTTGGTTCTTGTGTGACAACAGGTTCTTCTGTCTGTTCCTGCACCTTTTCTGGAGAGCCTGTTGGTTCTTGTGTGACAACAGGTTCTTCTGTCTGTTCCTGCACGTTTTCTGGAGAGCCTGTTGGTTCTTGTGTGACAACAGGTTCTTCTGTCTGAGCAGAGGGTTGTGGTGTTTCCATCTGTGTAACAACAGGTTCTTTTGTTTCCACCACAACAGCAGGAACTTCATTCATTGGTTCTGCCACTACCTTGTATCCTGCTTGAGTAAATATCTCACCACAATTGGCACACACATATTCATTGTCCTTACTCTTCTCTGCTGCAGATGCTACTCGTGCTAAAATATGCAGGTTAAATTCATTTTGATAGGCTTCCTTGACCCTTATTATTTCCTCCTGGTAGTCCTGAATCTGGGACTTCAGAAATTCAATTTCTTCCTGCAGAGCAGCTATGGTCGACTGAGCTTGTGGAGTAGCAGGTTCCAGTGGAGGCAGAGGTTGTGCTTCATCATTGGTTTTATCCCTTATACCTTCGACAGGTGGTTCTTGTGTGTCACCTGGGGTAGTGGCTGGTTCTTGTGTTGCAGCTTCTTGGCCAATATTACCTTGGGTGTCGGCAGCTGGTTCTTGTGTGTCAGCTGTCTTAAAATATGATGTCACGAAACTGTGAACACTCTGCATCTCAGCCTCCGAGGGTGAGGGAGAGGAGTTTCCAGGTCTGGTGGGAATGCGGGTTTTTAAGGTGATGGGTGGTGAGCTAGGGAAGGTATGGCTAGGAATTTCAGCTATTACAGACGACCGAGTCCTTTGCTTTGGTAGAGAAGCAGGGAATTCAGACATTTTTCTTTTCCGGCTGGCTTTCTTAGGGATAGTGGCAGAAATAGCAACTGCCTTAGCCGAAGCCCTAGTTCTTCTTCTTTTTGGTGGGGTTCACTTTTTCTGCTGTATTTTCCGTTTGAGGAGAGTAATAGGGATGTTATCTTCAGAGTCATCGGTAGAAATACCAAGTATGGGAATGGAAGGATTGGTTCTATTGGGGGATGGGATTGTTTCTGCGGGTATTTCTACCACCGATTGTTCATTTTCAGCAACTTGTTGGGGTGTTTGCTGGAGGACTTCTTTGGTCATTTGTTCTAGAATGTCGTCTGCTTGCTGAGGGATTTCCACGGGTATTTGCTCAGGAATGTCCTCTGTTTGTTGAGGGATTTCTACGGGTATTTGCTCAGGAATGTCCTCTGTTTGCTGAGGAATTCCTACGGGTATTTTCTCAGGAATGTCCTCTGTTTGCTGAGGGATTTCTTCATCTTGCTGAGGTATGTCTTCAGCTTGATGAAGAATTTCATCTTCTTGATGAGGAATTTCATGTTCCGGCTGTGGAATTTCTGCCTCTTGGTGGGGATTAATGGGGGGTGGAGGGTTATTTAAGGTGAGGCCTCTATTTATCAGCAATTGGGCTAAACGGTGGTGTTTCAGGGAAAGAAGCGGATGCTTTGCGTTGACAGTATAACGTGACATATTTTTGAGACATCCCAATAAATAATATGGCATATTTATCAACTGACCATTCCTCAAATGATTCAACAAGACAAAATCGTGCTGGTAAATTACCTGGTACCGGCCTTCGCACGTCAGATATTGCTTCACAAATTCAACAAATTTCGGCCATGGTTGAGGTAATGACTGAAGTGCTATGCCTCTACCCTTGGGTTCTACCTGCTCGCCTGGTCGAAGAAAGTCCTGCTGCGCATTAAGGATCACGTGCTTTCTACTGAACCATCGTATGCCATTAGCTGGTAGCCCGGTAACTTGGGCTATGGCTTCCTCCGTGACTGGAATTCGAACTCCTTGAACGACAGAAAATCCCTCTGCTAAATTGCATGCAAACTCGAGGACTTGCTGCGCGTTGAAGTCTGGAAGTCTCCTGAAATAATCTATCCATCCCGCTTGCAGAAAGATCTGATAAACCTCGAGATAGGGCTCAAGAAGTGTTGTTCTGCCAGGTTCATGTGTAATGAGGTTTCCTCCCATAACTGTTATTTCAGTGAATTTCACAGTTCAGAGCCAAGCTTCCGAATTCAGTTAAGAGTAAACCGTTGCAAATGGTAACATGCCGTGATAAGGTGACTTTTACATATTGCCGGGAGAGTTTAAGGACGGCAGAAGTTGGCGTAGTATGTAATTATGAGAGCGCTTTGGTAATCCCCCCACCCCTACGCGTAAGTGATATGATTGGAAGTACAATTATTTGGTAGTCCTATCAACTTCTCCGCATTAACTATTGTTTAATGTCCATACATAATCATGCGTACCTTTATGTTTTACCTTTTTGGTTGCTGCGTCAAAAAGTCTTGTCTTATCTTTTGCTAGATCATAATGATTACCACGGGTCTAGGAGCATGGGAAAACCGGCGATTTCTAATACTAATGACGGGAAGTGATAGTAAAGGATTGTAATCATCACAAAAAGTGGTGTATTTTATAAAAACTTGTTTCTTGGAGGCTGAGGTGATAAGACTGGTTTTTTTGTAAATGAGAGGATTGCTAAAAAGGTATTACGAGATCGGGAAGTGGTGTTGCAGCAACGGGGATCGGTGTTGCAGCCACTGGGAATGATGTTACGTCATCGGGAAAAGATGTTGTAGTAACATGAAAAGGTGTTGCAGCAACGAGAATCGGTGTTGCAGCAAAAGGAAATGGTGTTGCAGCAACAGGAATTGGTGTTGCAACAACGGGAATTCCAAATCCGCAAAGTGATTCCTTTAAAGCTTTCATTCTCAGCTATTTCCCACAGCTCAAATCTACAAAATACTGAAACATAATATGGTAACCCTTGGCAGGGATTATTAGTAATTAAATAAAAAGAATATCTAATCTAAACAAAATGCATAAGTAAACAAAGATTTAAGTGCTTTGAGGGACAACAAGTTCCCCCGGAAAATAATACTGTTTAATTGCCATGCAAGTGGCTTTAAAATCTTCTTTAGAAACAGGCCTCTAATATAACTGAAGTCGATAGCCATTCACTAGTAGCGGTGTTCTGCTTCCATCAATTGTTAAAAGTCTAACTGTCGCATTTGGAAAAACAGCATCCACTTCATAAGGCCCTAACCACCTTGTTCTTAACTTACCTTGGAAATTCTCAAAACAGGAATCATAGAGTAGAGCCCAGTTACCTTTCTGAAACTGCTTTTGCTTGATGGTTCTGTCATGCCACCTGCTCCTTTGTTTTTGTATCACGGTTGTCTGATGGATGGCATCCAGTCTTTTCTCATCCAATTCTTGAAGTTGCTGTAACCTGGCTGTCTTTGCATTAGTCAAATCAAGGTTAACATCTAAAGCAGTTCTTAAAGTTTTGATCTCAAACTCTACAGGGAAAATAGCATTCTTTCCAAAAACTAATTCATAGGGTGAAAAACCTGTGGTATTCCTCCAAGTAGTTCTATAGGCCCACAATGCCTCAGGCAACCTTTGAAACCAGTCCCTTCTATTTTCCTTTATTGTTTTTGTTAAGATGGCTTCTGTGACTTTATTGGTGCTTTCTACCTGCCCATTTGCTTTGGGGTGATAAGGTGTAGTCATTTTGTGCTTAATATGATATTTCTGAAGCGTATTTTGAAGCCATGAGAGTTGAAAGGAGGTCCTCCATCTGTGACTAATTCTCTAGGCAAACAAATCTAGCAAAGATTTCTTCAAATAAAAATGTTAATACTGCTTCTTCATTAGCTTTCAGGAGTGCCTTAGCTTCTACCCATTTAGTCATGTAATCTGTGCATACTAATATATACACTCTTTGGTTGGATGGAGGATTAATGGGACCTATAAAATCTAATGCCCATTTCTCAAAAGGTTCAAGAATTACCTGGGGACTGAGAGGCATTTCATCCCTGTGATTAGGCTGGCCCATTCTTTGACAGCTATCACAGGCCTTGACATATTTTCTAGCATCTTTAAAGAGTGATGGCCAATAATAACCCATTCTGAGTACCTTGTGTGCTGTTCTTTTATCTGCAAAATGTCCTCCACAAGGGCCATCATGACAAGATTTTAGTACATCATAAATTTCATCTTCACCAATGCACCTTCGGATTTCCTGATCAATTCCTGTATGGAAAAGACACCTGCTTATCCAGCTGTACCTAGCACTTTGCTGGATGATCTTTCTTCTTTCCCTGTGTGATAGGTGTGATGGTAATTTTCCTGCAACTAGATAATTGGCAATGTCTGCATACCAAGGTGAGTGAGCAGATACTGCAAATAAATATTCATCAGGAAAAGAATCATCTATTGGAGCATTTTCATCAGTTTTTAATCGAGAAAGGAAATCAATAACTACATTTTCTTTTCCTGGCCTATCTACAATTGTGATGTCAAATTCTTGCAATAATAACAACCATCTGGTGACTCGGGCATTTGTAACTGATTTATTCATCAAATATTTAATGGTCGAGTGATCAGTATGCACAAAAGTAGTGTAGCCTGTAATATAATGTCGAAATTTATTTATTGCATAAATAACTGCTAGGAATTCCTTCTCAGTGACTGTATAATTTAATTCAGCTGGTTTCATGTTCTTACTGATAAAATAAATGGCATAGGGAAGACTATTTTCTTCCTGACCCAAGACAGCTCCAATTGCAGTATCTGAGGCATCAGAGGATATATGAAAGGGTAGTGCCCAATCAGGTCCTCTCAAAATGGGAGTTGCAGACAACTAATGTTTAAGTTCATTAAATGCTTTTTCACAATCATCAATCCACTTAAATTCAGCATTCTTTGTTAATAACACAAACAAAGGAGAAGCTATTTTGGAAAAATTCTTAATAAATCTTCTATAGTATCCAGCATGTCCTAAAAAGCTTCTTACATCAGTTTGTGTTTTGGGGATAGGGAGAGTCTGAATTACCTGTATTTTAGCTGGATCGACTTGAATTCCTAGGAATGAGACAAAGTGACCCGATACAATACCTTGATTCATCATCATATGGCACTTTTCAGTGCTTAAGGCAAGGTGTGCTTCTATACACCGCTTAAGTACTTTTTCAAGATTCTGCAGTGCATCCTCAAAATTCACTCCATAAGGAGTAAAGTCATCCATAAATATTTCTAATGAATCATTTAGCATATCAGAAAAAATCCCTATCACTGCTCTTTGAAATGTTGCTGGAGCATTACATAGCCCAAATGGAAGTACCCTGTAAGCAAAGGTCCCCCAAGGGCTAGTAAACGTGGTCTTGTCCTGGTCTTGGGGTGCAATCTTAATCTGATTATATCCACTGAACCCGTCCAAGAATGAAAAGAATTTCTTACCTGCCAAATTATCCAATACCTGATCAATGAATGGTAAAGGGAAATGGTCCTTCTGAGTGGCTTTATTCAGTGCTCTGTAATCCACACATACTCTCCATTTACCATTTTTCTTGGGTACAATTACAAGTGGGGAAACCCACTCACTATCAAATATAGGGTATATAAATCCTGCATTCAAGAGTTTTTGAAGTTCCTCCTTCACAATTTCCCTTAGATTGGGATTCATTCGCTGCTGGGGTTGACAGACTGGCCGGGATCCTTCTTTAATATAAATCCGATGAGTGCATAGCTCAGGGGAGATCCCTTTCATGTCTGTATACTCCCATGCAAATGCTTCTTTATTTTCCTGGAGTAACTTTATTAATTGTTGTTTTTCATTGTCAGTTAAATTAGGATTTATATTTAATGTTTTGCCAGGCTCAACTTCTATTGTTGTACTTTTGGAGGGGCTGCCTACTGCTGTCTGAAATAAATTTTTATCTTCCAAGTTCTACTGAGATTCAGATTCCAAGATTGCAGAAAAATGACTGTACATTTCTGGGTTAACCGAAGAAGGTTCAGAAATGAAGCTGCTGATTAATTCATCTTCGGTAGAATCTTTGAAAGTTAAGGCTTGTCCGATAGTCAGTATAGGTTGGGTTTCTTCACCCTCATAATCTACCCATACAGGGTTGTCATTATTAATCATGGGTGTAGCATGAGGATAAAGGGTAAGCTGTTTTTTTTCCTGCCCATTAGAGATGGTCATTGATCCTGATCTACAGCTAATGAAAGCATCTTCTGTAGCCAGCCAAGGTCTTCCTAGAATTAGCGGATGACCCCCCAACTTTGTTTTAGTTTGTAACACCACAAAGTCGGCTGGTAATTCCAAGAATCTACGGAAATTATTAAATCTTCAATGACCCCTTCAGGTTTAATTGTAGAGCGATCAGCGAATTCTAGGATGGTTGGTGTTTCCCTAATAAAGTTTTTTAACTGAAGCAATTGTGTTGTTTCTAATGTCATAATATTTATTGCAGCTCCTAAGTCTACTAGAACTTTAGAGACAAGAGTTTTTCCAACCTGAACTGTTACTGTAGGGCGACCAGGGTCACCATATTTCACAAGAGGATCCTTTTCTGTCATTAAAGCAGTCAGTTCTCCCATCACATGAACTGTGAGGGGGTCCTTAGCTTTTCTTCCAGGTTTTTTTATGCAGATATCTCTAACAGTCCTAGCATAAATGGGAACATCTCTTAGCGCTTGCAACAATGGAATTTTAACGTATAAATTCTGTAGTTCACCTAAAAGGTTAAAAGCAGGTTGCTCCAGTGTTTCAGTGAGAGCCAAACGTTCAGGGTATGGCGGATCTGTTGTTTGATCATTGTTGTTAGATGTTGATTCCACTGTTTCAGCATTATTGTTAGCAGGTTTTTCTTTCCTAACTTCCTCTTTATCAGAGTCAGTGATGTCATCAATGATAGGTTCAACAATTCTCCCTGAACGAAGATGGATATCGTTACATTGCATGGGGAAGACAGGCTGATTTTGAATATCAATTACTTGCAAGGCTTTATTATTATTTGGGTTGGGGTTGGGTTGCACAGGCAGCTGCAGTCTAATTGCCTGGTTATTTGGAGGAGTATTAGATGGTAAGGAAAGAGACTGTTGTTGTTGAGGAAATGGCATCTGTTGGGCTGCCCAGCCTGGATTCCGTTGATTAAAATATGGTTTCTGGGGATCCCAAGGATTCCATATGGTAGGATCAGGAAAAGGGAGATTTGGTTGTTGCATAGGTGGAAAACTCATTGTGTTAAAGGGTGGGTACTGCATTTGGTTCATGGGTGGGTAATTTCTTTGAAAAGGAGAATGATTATTCCAATGATTAAATGCTGTGTTAGAATTCATACCTTGTCTCTGTGGCCATTGCATCCTCTGTGTCATCAGGTACACTGCTTCAGCCTCTTCTTCAGTTGACTACAGTGCTGCTTTAATTCCAGGCAGAGAGGGGCATTGCTGGGTCTCATGGTCCTTTTCGCAGATCGTGCAGATTGGTACCTTATCTAGTGGGCATTCCCTGAGTGGGTGTTTTTCTCTGCATTTGGAACAAAAAATAGCTAGGGAAGCTTCTGCTTCTGACTGTTTCTTCTTTACCTACAGAGCATCAATTTGTGAAGCAAAAGAGCTTAACATCTCAATTTTAAATTCTTCTAATAAATTACCTATTTCATCCCTTGTTGCTCCTCCACTTGCTGACTTCTGAACTCTTGAATATACATTGTCCCTGCTTTTTGATCTGCTTACTGCTCCTCTTGAACATCTCATGCAGACATTGATAATTTCATCAAATGGTTCTTTGGAAATGTCCCCTTTTCCCAGCATGTTTAACATGTCCAAGCAGTCATCTTGTACCCCTTTCAGCAATATAGTCTTCAGAATATCTTTACTCATATTAGGATGGTCAGACCGCTGCAGATTATACTGCAATCTTTCCACAAAATCTTCCAGATTCTCGTCCTCCTTCTAAACCATTTTAAACAATTCTTCCTTCCTTTCTCTTGTCCGGTAGTAATCTTGATACTTAGCCAGAAAGCTTTCTTTCATCTGATCCTAGGTCGTGATTGCCTGAGCTCCTAAGCTCATAAACCACCTTAACGCATTCCCTTTCAGTGTTGTTGGAAACAGTTTTAGTTTCTGATTAGGGCTCACATAATCATAACTCCTACATAGTATGTCGAATTCAAAGAGGAATTCATCCAGGTCTTCAGAGGATAACCCATGAAAGTTGGGTAATGCTGAGAGTGGAATTTTTTTCATGGGAGTTGCCCCTCTCGGGAGCTCCCCAATAGGGAATTTCAGGGTAGAGAGCGAATTTTCCCCTCTTCCTTCTGTTCTGTTATCCTCCATTGGTCTTTTTCCTGAATCACTTGCTTTATCTTCTGTATCTTTTGTTTCTTCAGGTTCTTCTACTGGTTCCTCAGTGTATTCTGGTACTTCCAGCTTCCTTTCAGGTCCCAATACTTCCTCCGTCTGTCGATCTATTTGTGAGGAATACTGGATCTGAGGTCTCCGGGAACTTGTCCTCTGTGATGTTTCAGCCTTTGAGATGATTTCGTCAATATAAGTTTTTCTTCCTCCTCCGCCTTTGCTGCCTGTGAAATTAGGTTTCTTGCGTCCTCTCATGCACCTATTATTCTCAAAAAGAAATCATTAATGCCTTTAGAAATCTCTAGTTGCCTTCCCCGGCAATGGCGCCAAAATGTTGGCTAGTTGAATTGTTTATTAATTAACAATCAAGTACCACATTAAATTGTCAACCTGGGAAAGTCTTTTTATTTCAAAGGCTACTGCGTACTGTATGTACTTAACTCTAAAAGCATTAAAAAGCTGTAGTATGCGTAATTCTCACGTTATGTCACAACAGTGTACTGTAAAGCAGTTAATTTAAGATAACAAATCCGAAAAGAAGAGTGATGGATGCTCTGTTATCAGAGGATCAGGACCCTATCCTCCAAGCAAGGACGTTCAACACCTGCCCCTGTAACCAGATTGCTAATACACACTGAAATTCTAATTCACCGGTGAAGTACAGCTTCAAACAATTAACAAAACAGAGTGCCAGCAAAAAGGAAATTATCAGAGGTAAGGCTACAGAATCCAAAACAGAGTATCAGCATAAAGAAATCACCAAACACACTTACACACTTGACAGAAAAGTAAATGGGTGAATCTTGTGAAGAAGGTGGGCCCAGTCCCTCTCACAAGATTCCCCAGAACACAATTGTTAGATTAAGTACTCAGAACAATCTTCTATTCATCTGCCAAAAGATTCAGTACAATAAAATTTCAGACTTTGCTGTTGTCTTTCAAAATTCCCTTTACAAAACTATTTCTCCCTCCCTTCTCTAATGTAGATGTCTCCTCTTTATAGAGGAGACATCTATTACAATAGATTATCACAGTTCATTTAGTTAACCAAAAATAAGAGTTACAGAATGTTGTTATAACAGTGCGACAGTGTATTCCTTCTTGAGTTTGTTTCTGTTACACAGCTGGTACCCGAACTTCGCCTGTGCTCTTGGGATCCTCGTATTATCCTTCATCGTTTCCCCATGGTTGCTGATTTAGTAAACCCGTGTTGTTCCTGATACTTTAGCAATCGTAACTATGTTTTGCCCTTTTTGGACAGTTGCTGATTATGCCGCGTCATCGTGGAATTCTGGCAATCTCCAGATAGTTGCCGTTTGTTATTTCCAGTTGTTGCAAAAATAACATTCTCCTGCTTTTAGATGGTTGCCGTTGCTGGCTGTAGCAACTGCGTAGTTGCTGCTTCCGGTGTTGCAGCAACTGCGTAGTTGCTGTTTCTGGTGTTACAGCAACTATAAATTATAATTCCTGCAGACTTTAAACAGTCCAGCGATTACTTGGCAACTTAATTAACTTTTCCAAAGATAAATATAAAGATATTCATGAATATGTAATGAAAAATTAAACATATAGATATGAGGAAAGTTATTTCGTACCTTGGGGTGATTAAGTCATTATACAATCAAAGCTTTCAACCTATGACTGAAAAAGGATAATATTATGGCAAAAATATAAGGTCAAAATTGGTCAATTCTGAGTCCTAACACTCAACAAGCTCACTATTAAAGATAAGTTCCCCATTCTTGTCATTAATGAATTACTGGATGAATTGCATGGATCAATTTACTTCACCAAGTTGGATCTTCGTTCGGGATATCATCAAATCAGAATGAAGATTGAAGACATTCCGAAAACGACATTTAGAACTCATGAGGGTCATTATGAATTTTTGGTCATGCCTTTTGGCCTTACCAATGCACCTTCAACATTTCAAGGTTTGATGAATTCAATTTTCAAACCATTCCTTAGAAAATTTGTGTTAGTATTTTTTGATGATATACTAATCTACAGCAAGTCTTGGAAGGATCATGTTGAACATGTTGACAGGGTGCTACAACTATTGGAGGAAAAACAATTATATGCAAAAAGATCCAAATGTTTCTTTGGAGTCCAGGAGGTGGAATATTTGGGTCATATTGTATCTCATGAAGGAGTTAAGGTAGACCCTAGCAAAATTAAAGCCATTAAGGAATGGAAAATCCCCACATCCATAAAGCATCTGCGAGGATTTCTTGGGTTGACAGGGTATTATCGCAAGTTTGCTAATAATTATGGGAGAATAGCAGCACCTCTAACAACATTATTGAAGAACGATTCATTTTCATGGACTCCGGAAGCAACAAAGGCCTTTGAACATCTTAAAGAGGCAATGTGCCAAGCACCGGTCTTAGCTACACCAGACTTCACAAAAACCTTTATTGTGGAATGTGATGCTTCACGAAATGGAATTGGTGATGTTCTAATGCAAGATGAAAGACCCATTGTTTTTGAAAGTCATCCAATCAAGGGAAAGTTTTTAAGCAAAGCTATTTATGAGAAGGAAATGTTGGAAATACTCCATGCACTTAAGAAATGGTGACCCTACCTAATGGGAAGACACTTCAAGGTAAAAATGGATCATGATAGCCTTAAATACTTTTTAGAAAAAAGATTATCCTCTGAAGAGCAACAAAAGTGGGTCACAAAGATGTTGGGTTATGACTTTGAAATCATCTACAAAAAATGGAAGCAAAATGTGGTGGCAGATACACTCTCAAGAAAGGATGAGGATGTGGAAGCATTGTTGTGTGCCATTTCTATTATCCAACCAGATTGGATAAACGAAGCAAGGGAGGAATGGAAGAATGACGAAGAAGTGTGGGCACTTATTCGAAAGCTACAACAAGATTCCAGTACTTCTGATACATTTAGCTGGCAAAATGATTCATTATGGTACAAAGATTGTTTATACCTCTGTAAGAATTCCCAGCTAAAACAAAAGATTCTTATGGAATTGCACACTTCTCCCTTAGGAAGGCACTCAGGATTTTTAAAAACTTACCACAGGTTTAAGAAGGAATTTTTTCGAGATGGCCTTAAATCAGATATTCAAAAGTTTTTGGTGGAATGTTTGGTTTGCCAACAAAATAAAGTTGAAACAATTAAGACATCGGGTCTATTACAACCTTTATCCATTCCAAGCCAACGTTGGGAGGAGGTTTCAATGGATTTTATCACAGGTTTACCCAAGTCTGAGGGAAAGAGTGTCATCATGGTGGTAGTTGATAGACTTACCAAGTATGCACACTTTTGTGCATTATCACACCCATTTAAAGCCAATACACTTTCTACTGCATTTATGGAAACAGTTCAAAAGCTACTTGGAAACCCAAAGATTAATGTAAGTGACAGAGATCCCATTTTCACTGGAAATTTTTGGACAGAATTATTTTCTTGTCTTGGTACTCAGTTAGCTCATAGCTCATCTTATCATCCTCAATCTGATGGGCAAATTGAGATAGTAAACAAATGTTTGGAAGGATATCTTCATTTCTTTGTATCTGATAAACAGACACAATGGGTCAAATGGTTGCCTCTGGCTGAATGGTGGTATAACACTTCCTTCCATACAGCAACAAAAATGACCCCATTTATGGCATTTTATGGGTATTAACCACCACCCATCACATCATATTTAAGAGAAAATTCTAAGGTTCAGGCAGTGGAACATCACATCGAACATCAACAACAAGTCCTCCAACTCTTAAAGGATAACCTCGTGTTGGCACAAAATAGAATGAAACAACATGCATATCAACATCGCAGTGAAAGAAGTTTTGATGTAGGTGATTGGGTATTCCTACGGCTACAACCATATAAGCAAATGTCCCTAAAGCAAGCTAAGAAGGATAATAAACTATCACCAAAGTATTATGGTCCGTACAAGGTGTTGCAAAAGATTGGTACTGTGGCATACAAATTGGAGCTTCCTGCAGCTTCTCGATTGCACCCAGTTTTCCATGTTTCATGTTTAAAGAAGGTTACAGGCGACAAGCTCCCAATTCAAACAATATTTCCAGAACTTGACGAGGAAGGAAAAATTATATTGGAACCGGAAGCAGTCACAGAAACAAGAACTCGACAGCTACGAAATCGATAAATTTCAGAGTATCTTATCAAGTGGAAGAACTTATCCGCTGAAGATTCCACATGGGAGGATGAGAATTTTATGCAAAAGTATCCAGAATTACTCAAGCGTTGAGGACAACACTTTTTTGAAGGAGAGGGGCATGTTGGGTCCCTATAATACTAGTGATTACCCCATTACTATTATAGTTATACCCCTTATTTATATTGTTGTGCCCCTATTACCCCCATATTGTTATTTCTGTGCCCCATAGAATCCCTCTATTGTTATTTTTGTGGCTTTATATTATTATTGTTAGGTCGGCTAGATTATATTGTGACTCCTTAGACTCCTATATATAGAAAGGAGGTTTTGTCATTTGAATCATGAAAGAATTGTTCATTTATGTAATGTAAAGGAGGTTGCCCCCTCGAAGAGGCTGAATTCTAATGCGTTGATCTATCTTTTCTATCTTTTCTTGAGCTAGTTTCATAACACTGCCTCGAACTACATGCCAAAAATCCTCTCCCCTTGCATTTTTCCACGTGCATCGGGTTTTATAACACTTCCTTTGTTACAAGCACGCTTAGATTGGAGGTTGGTTTGTTTATTATGGAGACTATTCAAACAAAACCTTGAAATATCTCCTTTTCCATTCAAAGTGATAATACACAGAAAACACTAGAAAAACCTGAAAAACCGGACTTCAAAATATATCAAATCGGGTCTATAAATCCATCAGGTTCATCCCTTTAACGTTGTTGGCATATCGCGCTATGAATGGCCCTTTATATCGGGGATCCATCGATCGCCGATTGCTGATATCATTGATATTGGCGTATCGCTATTGGCCCTATCGCGTTGGCTTATCACATTCGCTACGGCGCAGGGGTCTTGCCCTTATACCATGGGTTGTGCCGACCTGATCCGCCGATCTGATCGCTCCATTACATATCGCCAGTTCTAAAGTCATGATAACGCCTGTTGCCTACCCCTGATTGCAATTAGTCGGAGATCGTTGATCGAGGGTTCCTCTGCCCTTGCCTTAAGTCTGCCCTTTTGACTCCTCCAATTGCGATTTTCCCTTTTAAGGCTTTAGGCCTATTTTTAGAGGAAATGCCTCCTTTTTCAAAGGAACAAAGGCAAACTCTTTTCACGATAACTTCATCATCTGAAGTCCATTTTAGCCCATTCAAGTTGCAATAGATTCAAAATGAAAAGATCTACACAACGAGACTATTTCCTGGAGCATCCTTGGACTTTCATTTTCCCCTGTTTCCTGCAAGTCAACCCAAAACTTTGACTACTTCTATCTCCTTCATTCAGACTTAGATTGGAGTGTCGTTTGCACCGTTGGAATTAGAGCGATGAGCACTTCAATCTGATGTCAAGATACTTGCATTTTTTCCACTTTGAATTTTGAGCTTTTCCCATGCCATTGTGTCTGAAGATCCACCTAGACCATTAGGACATCCTGTAGGAAGCATTAGGCTGTCTTGTAGGATGATTGGTAGTGGCCTGTTTTGAGGCCGATTTGTGGAAGAAGCATCCAGAAAGATAGGAGAAGACCCCTACTTGCATCCCAATCCATGAGACCTTTCACCACCATCCCTAACCCACCTACCACATCACCAAGAAGATTTAGCATTCACATTTTCACAAAAAGGAAAAAAAGAAAAATGAGTTATTGTGTTCATTCATATGCACAATAGTAAAATGTTTGGATATTTCAAATTGTGTGCCTAGGATAGTTAGGATTACACACATGTTAGCTTAGAATTCTTCTGAAGCAAGATGTCTTACCAAATATTTAGATGAGTGGTGTGTTTAAAGAATTTATTTCTGTCTTTCATTACTGTAGTAGACAATATTTCCCTTATTGCAATTAGGGTAAAATTCCCCATTCTTCATTGGTAATCAAACTTCTTCTGAATCAATAGAAGGTTGGTTTGAGAAGCCATAGTGGTCTATCGCCAGCTCATAAGTGACAAAGAGTGGACCCATTGCATCTAATTGTGTATACATCACTGTCACCTCCAAGTTTGTACGAACCCCGGGTTGAAAAAGTAAAGTTGGTAGCCCCAAGAGTTGCAGCATTCTTGCTACAATATTGGTGCCCATCAAAAGTTGTGTCTTTAAATGATGTCATTGTACTCCCAAGTTTGATTCAAGATGACAAAGCCTTTGATGTTTCCATTGAGCCTGATGATTTGCTCTTGCGTTAAGGAGGGAGTGTACTTTGTTTTCCAGAGGGTGCCCCAAGGGGAGTTTGGGTTAGTAATCCATCTCCATAGGTTTTTGGCTCCCAAGGCCTTTCCCATGAGGTCTATATCTATAAGACCAAGGCCACCATCTTTTCTGGGTTTGCAGACTTTTTTCCCAAGCTACTAGAGCCCATTTATGTTTGAAATCTGCTCCTCTCCATAAGAAGTTCCTCTAAAGGTTCCTGATTTTTTTAGAAATCAATTTTTGGGGGAGCCAAAGCCGAGTACATGTAAAGAGGGATGGCCTAAAGGACTGATTTAACCAGGATAAGATGACCAACTAGATTTAGAGATCTGAAGGTCCAATTGGACAATCTTTTCTCCAATTTGTTTATCAGGTTCTCCCAAGTGGTCCAGGTGAGAGGCTTATCTGTAAGGGGAACACCAAGGTAAGAGGAGGGGAGAGAGCTAATAGGAATGGCTAGGAGTCTGGTGAGGTTCCTACAAATTGTCAGTGGAGTATTAAAGAAAAAAAACTTGTATTTAAGGGGATTGATGGAGGTGCCAAAAGCAGTGGAGAATTCCATGAGGATGGACATGAAATATGAAGCCTCTTTGATGGAGGGGAGGCCCATGAGAAGAGTGTCATCAACAAATTGCTGGTGATTTGTAGGGGGGGAAGAAGCATGGGGAGGGAGACCAGAGAACTTATTATCATGTAGGGCAGTAGTGATAGAACGAATTAGCCCTTCTGCTATTATAACAAAGAGGAAGGGAGAGATTGGAACCCATTGTCTGATACCCCTTGTAGGATTGAAGGGTTGCGAAGGTGATCCATTTATGAGGATGGAGAAGAAAGCTCTTGACACCATAGCCGTGATCCACTTGATGCTTTCTTTGTGGAAGCCTAATGCATCCAAGATTTGTTTCATATAGTTCTAGCTTATTTTTTCAAAGGATTTTGACATATCTAGCTATATCATCATACTAGGAGTTTTTTGGGATTTGAGAGAATGAATAAGCTCATGAGAGAGGATGATGCTATCCATGATTTGTCTTCCTTCCACATAGCCAGACTAATGGTGGGAGATGAGGAGAGGGAGGATGACTTTGATTCGATTGGCTAGAAATTTGGAGATTATTTTGTATATGACATTGCAGAGATCTATGGGCCTAAATTTGTCTGGGGATTCTGCAGAGCTTCCTTTAGCTATCAGAGTCAGAAAGGTGGAGTTAAGGGCTTTAATGACAGACTTCTGAATTCTAGATTCTTCCACCAGAGTGTGGACCTCCAGCTTTATGACAGGCCAGCAAGATTTGTAGAAATCAATAGTGAACCCATCTGGCCCTGGACCTTTTCCATTGTGCATTCACATGACCACATCTTCCACTTCCTAGAGGGAGACTTTCTTGAGGAGCATTTTGTTATGGTCCTCCATGAGGATTTTGGGAATATTCTTAGTGATATTTTTTTATATCTTGATCATTCCTTGGCTCTTTGAGAAGAGAGCTGAAATAGTTGGTAAGCTCTGATTCCAACTCCTCTTGAGAGTGTATGAGATGACCCTCTTGATTCTTCAGAGCCAAAATTATGTTATTCCTTCTTTGATGTATCATTGTTTTATGGAAAAAGATCATATTCCTTTCGCCACATTTCATCCAATTTATTGTGGATTTTTGTTGCCATAAATTTTCTTCTTGAATGGCTCTTTCCTCCTAACTTTGTTGTAGTAGTTGTTCCTCTTGCTTACTAGTCTCCGTTATCCCTTCTTCAATTATGGTTTGTTGAAGAAGTTCCAATTTATGTTCCAAGTTTTTTTTGTCTGTAATGATATTGCCAAATGATTCTCTGTTCCATTTTTTGATTTCCTCTTTTATATGTTTTAACTTTTGTTGGAAGGTATACATTTTGTTTCTAGTTATGATAGGAGAGTGAGTCCACCACTGTTTCATTTTTTCAATGAAATCTGGGTGGTTCAACTCAAAGGCCTCAAATCTAAAAGGTTTTTTCTTCGGAGTCATGGAAATTTGAATCTAGAGAGAGATAGGCCAGTGATCAGAGCGTGATTTCCGAAGGGTTCTCGCCTCTATTTCCCAAGAGGTAAGATAGGTTTCCTTGGATAGGAGGAAATGGTCTAAATGGGGGGCTATTTGACGGTCTCCTTCTCTTCTGTTATTCCAGGTGAATAAGCCATTTCTAGTGGGAATGTCAATGAGGTTGAGGTTTTCAATGGTGGAAAGGAAGGCCTCAGAGTCCTTATCTAACATTCAAATTCCTCCTTTCTTTTCAGATAGATTAGTTATCATGTTGAAATCACCTACAATGATTTTGATGGGGTGGTGCAGAGGTTCAAGGAGATTGGATAAGATTTGGAGAATTTTGATACGGTCTATCAACTTGTGTGGAGCATAAACATTGGTTATACTAACAGTCTCGTTGGTGCATATGATTCTCGGGTTCATTATTAAGGAATGGTGAGTGGCCAGAGAATATATTAGGTTGAGTTTCAAATTTTCCAAAAAGTCATGATGCCTCCTACTGAGTCAGTAGTTGAATTAGCCAAGGAGATATAAGGCTTCAAGCACGAGTTGAGGAGGGGAAGATGAGTCGAGTCCAGTTTTTTCTTGAATGAGGAGGATGTCAGGATGATCAGACACTACTCTGCTTTTTAAGATACATTTTTTCCTAGGGTTGTTAAGTCCCCTTATATTTCAAGAGATGCAATTCATTAACATGGATATGGGTATAGAACTAGAGCCTTTACCCTTCCTTCATTGACTAGCTTGGCTCCCAGTTCTTAAAGGAGCTGACTGGTAGTATTTCATCCTCGCTTTCTGATTGATCCTTCGAGGTTGAGTCCTTCCACTGGGATGTTGGCTAATATGCCTTTTTAATCTGTATTTTCTTGTGCTAGTTGGTGGGCTTTGAGTTTTAATTCTTCCTGGAGAAGATAAGCTCCTTAGATTTTTTGCAACTGTTGTTCTAATATGGCATTTATTTCTTTTTTTCCCATTCCTCAGCAATTGATGCAAGGTCTACCCCTTGCGGATCTTCCTCTATTGTGTTTTCCTCTAGTGTATCCTCTATTTCTACTTGTTGCATTTATGTATCCTCTAGTGCCTACTCTTTACCTCTATTGGTATTGCTTGTATCCCTTTCATGGTCTTTGTCTACTAGGTGCATTTCTTTCTTTCCTACTTCATCTACTATCATTTCGTTAGGGTTCCTTTGCTCTTGGTTATTATTTAGTACTTTGAATTGATTCTGGCTTGCTTCTTTGTATAGGTTCTTCTTGGGGATAGCTTTCTTCTTATTCTTCTTGTTCCTAGATATTACTTTGATGAACCCTTCATTGTCTTTTTGTTTATTTACTTGCTCTTGCGTTTGAGGGGTTTTATTCATGGCAAAATCTCATAAAATATGCCCATGCTCATGATAGTTTCTACATCGAAAGGGAATTTTTCCATAGTCTATACTTTGCAACCAGACTTCATCCCTGAAGATTAATTTGATTGCTTCTGGAAGGGCACCAGAGACGTCTATATATACCCAAATTCAGGCATAGGAAACATAGCGACCCGTTCTGGTGCCTTATGACATTTTGATGTATTCCCCCAGCTGGTCTCCTATACCTTTTAAGGCTGAAAGAGCCCAATAATCAGTAGGTAAGGAGTAGAGGCATACCCAGACTGGAATCCTAGTGAAATCCTCTTTTCCGATGTGAAGCTCTCCCTCTAGAATCTCATGCATAAACCGACTGAGTTATAGAAATAGGGTCCTCCTTCAAAAAATTTGTCTCTGTCTTTTAGGAGATCAAAGATGACTGTGAAAAATCCTTTGGAGCCTAGCTGAAGTCTGATCTCCCCTTTGGGTGTCCATTTGCTCTAAATCCACCAGTTCAGGGCTCTTTCAATTGGCCATATTCCCATGAACTTGCATATAACAACGTGTTCCTGTATGTATTCTCTATATTCAGCAACCTTGGGGTCCCGGATTTCCAGTTCTGGGATTTTCTTGGCTTTGGGATTACAGTTATTCTTTGTCTTTTCCCCTGATCTTGCGGTTGCTCCTAAGATTGAGAAGGATTGACATTGGCATGGAAGGGCGTATCTACTCTCTTGCCCTTGTCTTTCCATGATTCCTTGGTTGATCTTTTCACTGTGTCTTTATTTCTTTTTGGCAGCTCGTTTTACTATGGATTTGTAGCTTCTTCTTTGTCAAAGCTTCCTCCTGGGGGCATACAGAAGGCATATCTAGAGGCAAACTTTGTGAAGAATGAAGCATGGTTTGGTAGCATCTATAAAGCATATCCTTGAAGGAGCGAGTGCCAAGATGCAGAAGCAGATCCACCATGGAGGGCAGGGCCCCAAAGGCTAGCACCAGAGGCACTAGGGGAGAACGTGAGGCTCGCACATACCCTAGCGTGTAGATACAAACCCTAGCACGCAGCTCAACTCTTTGCAGCCACCAAATAAACTATTTTTCCTCCTTTTAATATCGATTTATAGGTGAGTATGATAATGGTGATGATTTTATGCATGCTCTAGACAATATTGATAGGCTCAGGATCATAAATAAGAATCAATAAAATGGAATCATTATGTATAGAGAAAATAACCTAGTTGAAGAAATAAGTCAGCTAAAAATATGTCTAGAAGGGGCTAAATTAGAAGGATAATTTGCAAGGAAACATGTACAAGAAAAGGGAAAAACACTATGAATATTTAGAACTTGAAATTATGGGATTAAGAAAGGAGCTTGAGAAAAAAGGCAGAACTAAATCTAAATCTCATATTTGTAAAAGGATTTGAAACCTTAGAGGAAATCATTAAAGTTCATCACTCTCCATTAATTAAAATAGAACTTGGATATATTTTTTAGCGGCTACAACCACCCTCCAAAACTTTTCCTTCGCTTTGTTTTGGAGCCTCCCTCCTCAAAATCTTTGCTAAATTTTCTTATTTTCTGACCACAAGTTGATCCCATGACTTGTTTCACATTTTCTTCTTGCGGTGTCTTGGAAAATTGTGCAATCCTACAGGGCAACCAACCTTGCTATCAAGAATTGTGTAGAACAACCCGACAGTCAGCCCTACTCTCCATAAATCTATAGATCAGTTCGGGAGATAGCCTTCCTCAGTTAAATTGCACAGAACATACAGACACTGGGCTTCATCTTAGGAATTGCGCAGACCCAACTCGAAACTTATCTTCAACTAGGAAATTACACAGAGCCTGAGAGGCAGCCATAGCCACTTACTCGTGCTGGTTTGAGAAGGTCTCCATTGACTTCTTGCTGGCTGGTCTTGTCCTTATCGACGATGACATATTGCTCTGAGGACAAGCCTAGAGCCGCACCCTGGCCCTATTTTCATTATTGATAGGTCACCTTGTGCTCAACATCGATCAATATCATGGGTCTTTGACTGAGTGGTTTCCCTTGTGTTCGACATCAGCTTTCATTATCACACATTGGGATTCATGCAATGCCTTGGTTTCCATTTGACCCTATTGGTGGATTCCTCACCTCTGTGTCAACTTTCATTATTGGTTGGTTCATAGGGTTTCTATCGTGCGCTAGCTACATCTTGTGTACGCCGAAAACGTGCTTTGGTCAGGTTACTACATCTTTTTTCGTCTGATTCCTTCCACATTATTGGCCTACAGGTTACACTCGTGCTAGATTGATGAACGATTCCTTAATGCCTTCCTTCTAGCAGATCTTTCCCTATCGACTATGACTCATTGCTCTGGGGCAAAGGTCTAGAGTCCATTTGGCAGTACCTTGGGGTTTGCAGTCATCAGTGGCAGATCCTTTGCTATCGACAATGGGAAACCATCAATTTCTCCTGATTGATAGATTCTTACAGGTGTTCGACTTCAGCGCATCTATTCACACTTGTTAGATTTTACTGGGTACCTTGACTCTCATTATCATTATCAGTGAGTAGTCTCGCATTTGTTAACGGTATACATCAATGACCGGTAATCAAACGATTTCTCACATGGTCGACTTCAGATGATTTATTCCCATTGTGTAGAAATTTACCACAGCGGTCAGTGAAGACCACGGGTTGTATCAGCATTCTTTGGTTCACTTGTCAGTTGCTCCTATTGCTATTAGTTGATGCCATTCCACATTATATGTTGCAATCCTTCACAGCGACATCCTATATGCTGGCATCCGAGTTGTGATGTAGTATCATCTTATTCCATCATGTTCATTTGGTACTATTGGGATCAGTTTTTGACATCAGTGATCAACTTCATCTTTCAGATTCATTGATCATCTTCTTATATGTGATATTCAGACATGTACTTGTTCGATCATGATCAGATGATCCGTTATGTACTTTCAGTTCCTTATACTTGTATACATAGTGGATCCACTTGTACTTGATATGCAGACATGCTTTACTTTCTCTGAGCATGGGTATGCCCGCCTCAGACAGTTGTTCCTTTCTGATCTTCTTTTGTTGGCTTGGCAGACTGAAATCTGGTGAAGTCCTTCTCAGTTTTTCGACAAGTTTCCTTTTGATATACTTAATACATTTCGGCCATCATGTTCCCCTTTTGACCTCATATATTAGGGGGCATCTATTATAGCTCCAAATATCACTCTTGGTATTCGTGATACTTGATTTATGGCCTAGGGCAACCCCTCCTTCCAGACTTGGTCCAAATATTTTTAAAAACAGTGTTTTACTCCCTGTACGCTACTTTTCCTTGTGTTAAAAGCGTGTACACGCGGGTTAGTCTATACCCAACCAGCGTATATGTGTTAAAACACTTACAAAAAATAAATTTCCTTAACTATGGGCGGAGATCACGGGTTTTACCTGTTGATTACCTATTAGTGCCCATGGCCCAACTATTCCCGACTATTTCCCAACTAAAAAACTAATTTGGGAGAAGTATAAAAAGACTTCAATGGGAAGGCCTTAAGGAGGAGAAAAAAATAGAGAATTACTCTGCTGATATTATCCCCTGATCAAGTCTAACGATACCTATGCTTCAAGCACTTCCCCAAGTTCAGGAAACCCTTGTTTCCTTGAGAGTTGATATCCTTTCACTTGTTGGAGATATCCTTGTATTGGTTATGGAAGGAGCCTTTTGAAGACTGGGACTAGACGAACCTGGAGGATGGTTCCGCTTGGAGCCGGAAGAGGAAGACTCAGGTGAACTCTTTCTATGTTTTATTATAGTTATCTGCAATAAAAAGAAACACTGTCTTGTTCCTGATATCAACTTTGTTCATGCATCTGATGTTATTGTTATGGTTTATATATGAATGACTATTTCAATGTATAACTAACCATATACTTATATGTTATAAAGTTGATTTCACTATAATGCTTTATCTATATGCTGTTGTACGTCTTTGAATTAGTTGTTTTGCAGGTTCAAATATCGTGAGTAGTTGCAGAGGGTTTAGACCCTGGCTAGAACTACCCGAACGAAGGACCCTCGGGTATGAACATCCTCGCATAGTTTGCTCGTTTAAGCATTTTTCTTGAGTTATATGCTTGTTCCTTACTGTAGATTACTCTTGCTCTGCTAGGGTTCTAACCCAAAGCCCTAGGGGACTTTATCCCTTAACATAATTGGCGAATCCACTGGGGACAACAATATTGTTGTTCCTAGTTTGGGTTATTTAGTGCCAATTAGGGCTCAGCTATCAGTTTTCTTGCTGTGATTGTACTGTCTGCTCCTGTAAGAAATCAGGCTTCAAGTCTGATCTGTTTCATCGGGGCTCATTTTTTGTTTTTTCTTGTAAACATTTATATACGCACCTTTTTCGAGTTACATAAGCGTATACATGCTAGTTTCTCTGAACTGAAAATGGGTATATGCGGGTTTCTTTTGGCTGAAGCCTGTGTACACGCTGCTATGTAGAGACATAGTCACGTATACATTTGTTTTGCATGATGTTTTCAAGTCTTTTTATCTAGAAAGATTTGTTTCTTGGCCTGTGTTCTTCCTGAGTGGTCAGTTTCTGTTTTCAGATTTTAGTTTTTCAGTGAGCTTACTGTTTCGATTTCTCTCCTACTTTGAAGAGTTTTTGGTCTCAGTTTGCTTTACAGTGAGTTTTATCATTTGTGTTTGAACAGAAGATTGCCTGCAATCTTTTGTCAAACTTCATTTTTATGGTTTGCTTGCTTGTCTTCCCATCAATTTTGTGGCCATTCACTTCTTGCTTTTCGAAATTTTTTGTTGACAAGTTTGAAAGTGTGTCTTTCCTGATTTCTTAATCAATGTCTCAAACCTCTTTTTGCTGCTTTTGGATCGTTTAGTGCATCTTGAAACGCCTATTTTGTTAAGTTTTCATTCATGTTGAATTGACAACTTGCAAAGTTTCCTTGTTGTTTGCTTTTAGTCTTTGAGTCTTTGGTAGAATTTTGAGTACTTTTGAAAAGTTGCTTTTATTTCTTTTTTGAAAAAGAAAAAGTCCTTCAAAAACATTGTTTTTTTTTTCTTCGCCGAATTTGAGTTTGGTTTCTTTTGGTTTTTGAGAGTGATTTGGGATCTTTGTGATTAGTCCTTCTTTTTTTGGGAAAGATTTTGTGTTAAAAATTCTTATTCCTTTCAAAACATTTAAGTTGGTCTATAAACAAATTGCTTTCACTTTATTTTTTAGAGTAATCTAGAATTTTTGCATTATCATGTACACCTTGCATTAGAGTAGTTTTGCATCATTAGAGCATCAATAGTCTTTTAGTTTTTGTGAGTGTGAAGTCTATTACAAGAAAAGAAAAGGAAAAAAGTTTTTTGCTTTAATAAAAGTTTCTTAGAACCCAAGTAGAAGTTGTTTTTCATCGAAGAACAAGCAAGTGCCTTTCATATAAGTTAGCTTTTCATTAATTTATTTTGCGTCAACGAACACCATCAGTTTCACTTCCGTATTGTCCTTTTGACTTAAAAATAACAACCACTTAAAATCAAGCGCTAATAAAATAAAATAGAACTTTTTATATTGCCAATAAGTACACCAACAAGTTTTAGGCTATTTAGGGCCTTGGATTAGGCGAGAGGAGAGTAAACTCTCCAAGGCCACTTTAAATTGTCAAACGTAGAAGTCTGAATAAAGAGTGAAAATCCAATAGCGTTAGGGAGACCGGGAAAGCTCCATGACTGGGAGTTAAGCACGAGGGTTTTTGAAGATAAGGACGAGAGATACCCCCTCTCTTACTTGTCATATCTTACCTCACGACTGTTCCGCCCGGCTTCTAATACGAGTTGGTATCTCTAGTTGCCTATCCTAGGGATCTACATAGGTGGCTACGGAGGGGAATCCCATGGCACCTGAGGTTGACGTTGCATCACTTTCAGCGGTACTTCTGGAGGGAACCCTTGCGAGGCTTGGGGTCTTGCACCAGCAAAGGTTGTTGTTTGGAGGTCAGCATAACTACCGCTGATACCTTCGCTAGTAGACCTGGGGCGTAATTACCCTAGTCTATTTTCAGAAGGCCCTTATTATTCAATTTCTTGTATTTTGGTGTCTGGTCCTAATCACCTGGAGGAGAAATACTTGGAAGTTGTTTGACTGTTGAATTCTTTTAGGGACATTCTAAGTGTGTTTTTTGTGCTCCTAGTCAGCCTAGCTTTCAATTTTCTTGAGTCTTTAAGTAGATCTTATTTAAAAAAATTCAAAGTGGCTGACCGATCACTTAGACGGTCCCGTAGACTTCGTGGGCTTTCACCTGCAAGTCCAGAGCCTTCTCCTAGAAGCCGCAGGAGTGATACTGCCAGTGGGTTTCACCCAATGTCAGCCGATGCATTGGAGATTGATCCTCCGCTTGGGGGCATTAGTGTACAAGATAGGCCTAGTACTACCACAAAGCTAGAGAGGAACACCCCAGTTCTTTCTCGAGTCCTCTTCCAGTCGGAGGATAATATTGAGGTAGAAGAAATCTGAGAGTCGTTTGCGGCTCTGAATTCTCCTCTGCCTTCTGATCATTCGGACGTATTGTTATACGTTGGGACTCCGACACATAGACCTTCAAGTCCAGGTCCACACACGCACATCCAGTCGATGACCACTGCTGGAAGCATGGAATCCACCATGAGTGCTACAAGTATGCAGACTCCTATATCAGTACAAGGGAGATGAACTATTTCCATCCCTTCTACATCTTTATTTGGTTCTACTGCCAGCACATCCTTGTTTGGGTCTACTTCCATTCCGTCAATGAGTGGAAGTTCCCAAGCGCATGCATCTAGTTTTGGATTCTTCCCTTTTGGAATGCACTCTCAGGGTATTCCTTCAGCTCTGTTTAATGTACCATTAACTGCCTCCACATCCATAATGAGTGGATCGGCTTCTTTTCAAGGTTTTCCTTTTGGAAGTGGTCATATACCACATTCCAATCCGACGGTAGGATCTATTCCTTTTTCTTTCACGAGTCAAGGCAACAATCCATTTCAGGGTTGGACTAATCCTGCGGTTAGTGGCACATGAGCTGGGAATCTATTTTACAGCCAATAAGGGAATATGTCGTACTCCTCGGTCAATTCATTTCGAAGTTTTCCACCATTGGCTAATGCTTGGAGCCCTTACCAAGGGTTTTCCACTCCTTATAATAATTCGTAAGGGGGGAACTTTTCTGGTTACGGAGGTTTTTCAGCTGGAGTTGGTCAAACTACAAGTTTTTCTAGACCACAAGGGTCATCTTTTGGTTCAACAGGTTCTACCAGTTACTTCGGGCAACCTGGTGCCTTTCAAAATCCAGGTCATTCTTTTCAGACTTTCGGGAACCCCACCTAATCTAAGTGGAATCCCCAAGGTCCTCCGAGACTTCCTTTTCTGGCAATGCTCAATCTTCCAGACTTGACTAAGTTGGCGAACGATCCGATCAGATACAATCCGACTTGGCCTCCAGTCCCAACCAAACTTCCATCAGATATTCCAAAATTCGAAGGGAAGAGTGGTGAAGACCCGGGTGACCATGTAACCACGTTCCATTTATGGTGCTCATCAAACTCCCTAATCGATGATTCGATTACGTTGAGACTATTCCAATGCACTTTAACTGGGAATGTGGCTAAGTGGTATATAGAGTTGCCAGGGGGAACCTTTACATCTTTCACCGATTTGGCTAACATTTTCTTAAACCATTTTCAGTTGCCTGTCCATTACGAAGCCGGAACTGAACTTCTGGCCAATTTTCATCAGGACACAACTACTCACATTTTAGATCATATCCACGAATGGAGACGGAGAAAGAGGCTCATTAAAGCCGAAATTCCACCTGAATTCCATCTCGAATGGTTTTTAAAATCATTACAACCCGAGATCTCTAAGGATGTTTCTATGTTCAGAGTTTATTCCGAAGAGCAGGCTATCTTTTGTGCCCAGTAGTTAGAACTGATATATTCTCAGTCTAGGACCCTTCAGAAAATTTTTCCTGATGCTCCTAGATCTGTAGTTGATATAGCCAAACCGAAGCTATGATCGCATGCTAATGTTATTGTTGGATTGATTGATGCAAATGTGGTGAACCTTCTGAGCCAATTGCAGCAGTTGTCTATAAAAACTACTTCTTCCAATCAGGCTGCACCGTCTACTACTCCACCTTCTCAACCTTCTTCTGTAAACATCGTTCATGCTTCTAACCCGAAAGGAAATCAAAATTCCGATGGGAAGAAGAAGGCAAGAGGTAAAAAGAAGAATTAAGATGGGAAGGGTAATGCGAATAAGCCCGGCAATAATGCTAGTAAGGTTGGAAAGGAGTCTAAGAAGAAAGTTAAGTTTCCATGCAAGCTATGCAGTGGAGACCATTTGACTCATCTCTGCCCAAAAATTCAAGATGCTCAGCGCTTGTTAGTTCAGCAAGGATCTTCTAGCTCCCAATCTGTCTTAACGAACCCTTTCCCCCAAGGGCAGCAGTTGCTTTCTGGCGCGAATTCAAGCCCTGGTCTGCAGGGGGCAACCAGGAGGGGGATAATTCCTCAAATGTTTTCAAGATGGGTTCTCACATCAATGTGGCTACACAGTCATGTGATTATGGTGAAGCGGAAACATCGAAGGATAAATCTGTTCCCAGAACTATGGACCCACTTCATATTGAGCGACCCTTTGTCGAGTCTATACCTCGGATACCGATTTCCACCAAGCACGCTACTATCAACCCTAATGTTAGGGCAACCCAGAACTACTCCATTGTAGAAGATCTGGCTTAGAGTCCTTGCGCAATGTCTGCTTTAGAGGTACTCCAGTCATGTCCAGCTCAAGGAAGTACTTTACTTTCGGCAATGGGTGCAGTAGATACAAATAATTCTTTAGCTCTCTCTTTTGATATGCATAATGTCAAAAAGAGACTTCCTCATCATATGGCTTTCTAGATGAAGTCTACTTACCAGAAAACCAATATTTTTCGGACGGTTATAGATGAGGGAGTTTCCATGTGTGTCATGTCTATGTCATGTTGGAAGGCCATTGGATCACCTTCGGCTGTTCCTTCACCCACACTCTTGACAGCATTTGACGGACATTCTCATAGGCCACACAGGATTATCCCAACCTTTCCTATATGTGTTGGAGGAAAGGTCGTTAATATGGAAGTAGAAATAGTTGATGTCAACCTCGATTACAATCTCCTCTTAGGACGGAATTGGATTTATGAAACAAAGGTCGTAGTTTCGACTCTTTTTCACGTCCTTTTTTTCCTCACGAGGGGAGAATTGTTACAGTTGATCAATTGGATTATTCTCTAGGTGATCCTCGGGAAGCTTCGGATTCTACCCTTCTGATGGTGGATAACCCCCGTCAACCTATCGAGAATCTAGGAGTTGAGATGTACTCTTCCTTGATGGGTGTATTTGATCTTCCCCCTCCTACAGCTAGAATCGATACAATTTCATCCTCCAAGGAGCCTTTATCGAAAGAGTTTGTTTGAACTCACTATTTTTCAGATCCTGGGACCTTACCTTCATCTGCAACCATATCAGATGAAGGGAAGGTGGGTGGAATAGAATCTCCTATGTCTGCAGTAGAGATTAGATATGAATTTATCAATAACTCTACAGATGACCTTCCTACTCCTTCGGAAAAGGAGTTAAATCGTGATGTGGCCCCTACTTGGACCCTTGATTCCACTTCTGCTTTGGATTGCTTAGATATAGTTTTTCCATCTGACGAAGCAATATTCGAAGCAATGATGGCTATAGATCAACCATTGAAAGATTTACATCATCGTTCATATTTCCGTCCTCCTTTGCATGAAGTCGAGTCTAGGTCCTCCAGTTAGCCTACTAGTGATGTTTGTACGGTTCCTTTGGCTCCAACACAGTTTTCTGCCAAAGGTAATATATTGATTGGCTCAATGATTGTACCTATAAACATCTCTAGGAGAAAGTTTGCGGAGCCCCAAAACGGGCTTTACCTCAAGAAGTACTTTTCTTAGGTTTTGGCCAAACGATGGCTTCTTTGTATATTTTGTATTTTTGTACATATCTTATTGGGAGTTTTTGTGATATCAACACTTTTTTGATCTGCTTTGGTAGGTGTTGATGGATGACTTGGTCTATTTCGGATTCACCAATGATGCTAGTTGGCACACTCGGAACCTCGCTTCCGCAACTTGGGTGATTTATTATCCAACTGGTCAGTTGATGGTATCAAGGGAAGTATGTATTGGTCCTGTGTCAAATAATATGGCCGAGTATAGTTGCGTCATTAATTTACTATCCGAAGCTATTTCTTATGGAATCGATTCGTTGGTAGTCTATCTTGATTCATAACTGGTACTGTCACAATTAAATAACATTTGTCGGGTTCAGGATCCTTATTTATATCGCCAATATTTGAGAGTGAGGGTGTTGCAAAGATCATTTGTTTATATTACTTATTTGCACATTCCACGATCTGATAATTCATTAGTAGATTCTATCGCTAATCAAGCTTTAGCTTGGCACATCATTGATTCATTAAGATAAAATTAAACATCAAAAAGTCGAAACTATATATATATATATATATATATATATATATATATATATATATATATATATATATATATATATATATATATATATATATATATATATATATCATAAAATTGCCTGTGTGTACTTAAAGTGTTTCAAAAATAATATACAAAAGCGGGACTAAAATGCCCATAATCATGTCCAGTACATCTAATGAGCGGCTAAGTAGGTGACCACTACTTTGGCCACACGCCGAGAAAGGCTAACCCAGTCGTGTGGCACTCCTACCACGCAGTGCTACATATCCTCTGGTAGATCTTCTACGGCCTCCATCGGTACCCAGTGGGTCAACCTCACCAAGTTTCGCTGGACTACGTATAAGACTCTCTCAGTCTCTACAGTCGCCTCTTCTGCGACGCTTGTGCCGCATAAATACTTCTGGTTGTACCGAACCCACATCTGGAACATAATCATTATATCAGTCATTTAATCCCATCAAAAATATCTTGAAGTTCATTTTCATATTTGAAAAACATAAAAATCATAAAAATTGATAAAATTTTAAGAATGGTTACGTCTCTCTCCCCATGTTGCATCTGGTGGTAGCGCCAGATCCGGATCTCCCCTGAAATCCATGCTAGCATATGGATAGTCGTCCACAGTGATGATTTGCTGCTCCCACTAGGAGAAGAAATCATCATCAAAAGCAGTCCTCAGTACGTCTCCACCTCCAAGACATTTCATCAGGTCGGCCCACCTACCCATCCAAGGATCTCGGGGACTACTGATAGGAACTGATACTCTGGGACATAACCCTAGAACCTTCTAAAATAAGAAGGAGCATAAAATGGTCCCATATCTAAAGTTCTTGGTCTGTCCTTTTTGAATGGAGGATAGTTGACTCTTCATATTGGTTAGAAGAGGTGTACACCAGTCAAACACAATAGTGAGACAATCGATGGCCAAGCTTATGGATAGTCATGATGCTTGGTGCAATGAGGCTGATCCATTTATCCTGGCTATGGTGAACAGTATGAGCCTTAGGGACAAACTCTCTACATTTTTTATTGGAATTTGGCTTCCAATCTTCTCTGGATGCCCCAGACAGTATATGTGTACGTAGTCTTCCACTGAAAGACTACCTCGTGACCGGCCTGTCGAATGTACAACTTCTCCTCTCCAAGAGAGACCAATGATAAAGTAAATATCTTCTACCTCTATCCTCAAAGGCATTTGATCAATCATAAAAGCATCATCTTTGATACTCCAATAGTGGATTAACATTTCAAGCAAGCGGGTGTTTGCCTTCATATTTGGCATTTTGAAAAATTTTAATAAACCGCATCCCCTCAATGCATCTAAGGCCTATTGATCATTCATAACCTCATCATCAACAGTAGCATGCTCCCTTTCCCTCCAAGTGATTGTCATCCTGAAAGAAAATCAAGTTTAACTGTTAGTTTTTTATGTTTTAATTTCAAACTGTGTATATGCGGGTCCATTTCATACATAGTCGCGTGTAGGACCTGCGTATACATGGGTTTCTCATAACCAACCCGCATATACACTGCGTTGAAATTTTTAACATAATTTCCAATGGTAAAACCTCAATTAAAATTTCTAAAAACAATCACAAATTGATGCAAGCTAGATTTGGGGGTTACCTGATGATTTTGAGCCAATTTGAACGGTCGAATTCTTTGGGGGGCAAGTTTGCTTCTTTTTCTCCACATCTTTTGCTCTCAACACAAATGGTAACAATGGTGAGTCAAAAAGTCATTTTATAAGCTTTGAAAATGTCAAATTTTTTCAAAACTTGATTTTTTCCGTCTCATGAATCTTTTAACTTGTGAGCTTGGATTGTCAGGAATAGGTTGTTTTTCTAGAACTTTTTGGACAGTTCTTCGGAGATTTCACGTTGGTCCCATGACTGCTGACCCGTCATCGCATGTATCATTTACTCATTGGCACATAGGTTAGGGAAGCCATTTTTCTTTGCATTTTGCATACTAGCCTCCATTTGTCGATACACTTGCCATAGGGTTGATCCCATCGTGTTATGGTTCATAAACCATCTTCACATGCCGAATTTTTAAATCATGACAGATGGTAGAGTCATCCTTTTCATGGGCATCGTAGTTAACACCTCACTGACATTGTTTACCCATGCTGCTTCATTGAGTAGGCTCGAGAGTCCTCTCTAGTCCCACCATGACTTATGCGTTGAAGACTCATTCCTCTTTGCTTCTTCACTTCGTTATGGCCTTATACCCTAGAGGCTCCTTGTGTTGAGTTGTACTATTGCATTGCATTTTGACCATTTGCACCTTTTGGCCTTCAGACGGCTTCACTTGGACTCATGTTTAAGCCACTTTTTGACATGACGTCTGCAAAATCAAACTTGCAATCCCTTAGCTTCTGCAACTTGACACACCCTAAGACCCGTGGAAGGAACATGCCTTTGAGTGTCCTTAACCAGTTTCACCTCCCTACATTGAGCATAGGATTTTTCTTGTTAGTGTCAGTCATTGCATCCTTCCTCCAGTGATCAAACATTCTCTTACAAAGTGATGTTAAGGTGTCAAGGTCAAATTTTGTCATTTCAGTGAGTCTTCAAGTAAAATTTGGTCACTAGGTATTAGGTCTAGGGTTTGCTTTTACCCCTTTCAAAGTTATCCAAACGTCAGTCCATGTCACCATTCAGCTGAGTGTACCATCATTCAAAGGATTTTCATCATCATGTCAAGTTCCAATGGGTCATTTTACACCTTGTTCATGCTTCAGTTGTGCCTAGATAAGGTTCATTTCCCTCTCCTAGGGTTTTGAAGGCAATTTCCCTTGGATGGTCAAATCATCAACAAAACTTGTATCCTGATGTTCATACACCTTCCCCTATCCTTAATGTACCTTATTAAACACTTCCCATCACTGCGATCCCCCAAATTCCTCATTTTCGCGCAAACCCTAGTTTCTTGCTACAAACCCTATTTTCTAGGCTAGGCCTGTGTTTTTCCTTTTTGGACCCCTTCCCCTCCCTCAATATTTGAAATTCCACTTTCTCTTGTTTCCTAACATCCCTCCCTGCTTCTCAAAATTTCCTCAAGAATTTAGAAGCCCCCTATCCCCTTCATTTCGCTTCATTTCGACAAATCCCCTGTTCCACACATCGGGGTAGGTTTTACTAAAATGATGTTTCTGAGCAATAAAAGATGAATTTTGGAAAAATAAGAGAGGTTTCTTTCCAAAATAGGCCAAGGAAGAAAAAAATCCTTCACTTTTTACACAGGTGTCATGGTTTTAGAGAAATGTCAAAAATATTGTTGCCTCAGGAGAAATGAATGCACCTCTGACGTGACCTTGGGAAAATCACGTTTTCTCATAGCTTGGTTGGCCAAATGATTTTCTTGATGAGTCAAATGATAACTAGACACAAATATATTTCCAATGAGCTATCATGAGCTCAATTTGGAGTTGAGGAAGGCATTAACATTTTGACTACAACAACACTCTTCCTTTAGGCAGCCTCATTTGGCACATTTTGACTAGTCTTGGGAGATTTGATTTTTGACAAGGAAAATGAACTCCAAATTGAAACATTATAGTTGGGTTGGAAATTAGACTCAAATACCTTTCCAACGCGCTATCCCATGCCCAATTGTGACATCGGGAAGGCCTCCAAAAGTCTCCTGCTAAAAGACCTATGCACTGGGCAGGTGGCGCGACGCATTGGGCTGCAATTTCCAGTGTAAAGTTACACTGGCGCAGCGCATAGGGAAGGTGCGGCGCATTGGGCTGGATGCGTGGCGCATACAGCCAGAGAGCCAAAAACCTTCTAGGATTCACTCAAATCACCCAAAAACGCATGGATCAGTCATGTGACAAGTAGGTAGAGCCTCCATCATTGTTTTTTATCTCATGTTGGTGTCTGTTTTATGGTGCTTGTGGCATGGTGAGTGTTTAAAGGGAAGAAAACCCTATTATGACATATTGCTACTACCAATTGATTTTGATGATGATGCACATATGGAGCATGATGGATGATAGGTTATTATGAATTTACTGTAGGATGTTCATTGATGGCCAAGGTGTTGTGTGGCCATGTACTAGCATAAGATTATGTTAGTACCTCTATTTGTTGCTGCTACATTTTGAGAGCTTATGTCATAGCTCGTGGAGGCCTTGCACTTGATGGATATGCCATGTATTACATTTTTATTTCTGTTGCCACATGGAGCATATGTCGATGCTCATTTTTGTCATGTACTCATGAAATTTCATGTTTTGGGTATGTATTGATGAGAGCACATTTATGTGCACATGTAAAATCCATGTACTATCATTGTTTCATCTTTTGCAAAGGATATTGCTACTAGGGCTTTATATTGACTGTTTTCCTCCAAAAATATCCTCACCTCATCACTTCCTCATTCCATATTTCCCTTGTTTTCCCTATTCTCCAAAATCATACCCCCTAAATTCACTAATCCCATACCCCCAATTCCTATTTCCCAAAATCCCAAACCCTAGTCCATATACAAAACACCTAAGCCATTCCCTAATTCCCTATCTCCTTAACTAAAACCTATCCCAACAATCCCTCAAATCCCTCACTGTTTTATCCTTCCTACAGTCCCCTATATCACTGTTTTCCCTTGGTGGCAAAGTCAAACACATCATCAAAGACAATTTAAGACACTTCAACACATCAGCATCTACAGGTCCAAAATAGTTCATTCACTAGCAATGATGGCATCTGATTCTTCATATGAGCATGAGGAGGAGACCCACAGTGACTCACCAATAGGGGTACATGCACCCAGGAGGCATAATACATGTGGAAAAATATCCGTGAAGACCAGCAGGCTGCCCAAAGAAGCCTAAATGAGATGACACCCATTCAGCAAGAGATAGAGGCTGATCGGGAGATTTGGCTCGAGAGAGTCAACATCCAATTAGAGAGACTGATGGACAAGGACGATAGGGACAAAGCATTTCTGAGACACATGGCTTTCCACTACATGGCGCAAAACAAGGTTTGCAAGGCACAAATAAGAAATTTAAAGGCAAAACTAAGGAAGGCATCAAAAAGGCAAAAGAGGAAAAAAGAGCATGATCAACTCTGGATATTGGCCAAGGGATCCTTGGCCCATCATAGCTCTTGATAGAGAAGGTCCAACCCAAATTTCAAGAAATTTGGAGCAATTTTTGCATTTTGAAAATTTTTTGCACTAAAAAACAAGGTTTTAGTCCCTATGCGTTGCGCCACGTGGCGCTCGCTTTCGCTAGAGGGCTCCAAATCCAAAAAACTTTGCATTTATTGATTTTTCATGATAAATTATGTTTTCCTACCTATGGCCAAGAAATTTGGGCAGGTTTTGAGCCCTCAAGAGGTCAAAAAACACTCAAAAAATGACCTCACTACCCCTATTTTGACACACAGGAAGCAGTCTTGGGAGATTGGACATTTGGAGAGGAAAATGGACACCAAATCTAGAAATTCTAGTTAGGTTGGAAAGTGGACAGGTAGGGATTTCCAACGAGCTATCATGAGCTTAATTTGGACTTCGGGAAGGGCCTCAAAATCAGCTCCAAGTTGTGCTACGCATAGAGATTTTGGGTGTGGCGCATAGACAAATTTGGCCTCATTTTCACTCTTCAGCTCAGAAATTCGCCCATTTTTTACTAGTTTTACTTTTTGATCTTACTCTTGATCTACCTTGATGTAATTTCATAAAAATGATGTAACATTGGCACATTTTTACTTGTTTTGGTAGATTCATTCACTAAAAAGTGAAAAACAACTGAATGAATCAATTTCCTTTCATATAGGGGCAAGTTGTTTCATTGCCTATTTTTCAGTTCCTTGTTTAGATATTGTTGAAACAGCTCTTAGAATGATGAGCTCGACCCCTAGAGGCATGGGAAGGAGTTAGGCTTGTCTATATCATGTAATTTCTCAGTCATTTTCAGGGTTGGACACTTGGGATTGCTTGGCACTTCATTGTACATCTGATTTCTGCATTTTTGGCAAAGGAAAGACCAGGTTTTTGCAGCACTTGTTGGGATCCTTGTGGCTCTGTGTTTTGATGGTGTTTTTCTTCATGAAATTGTAAGTTCATTGATGTTTTATGTATTCCATTTCCCTTATCTTTGCTTCTTAATTGAACAAATTGAATGACAAAGGTAGAATCCATGAGTTTGTTGTGCTCTGCCTTAAACTTTGTTTAATTTTACATGTTTTCATCTGTTTGGAGAGGATTCTTGCAGCCACTTGCCCTCTTCAGCTCCTCAGCAGTCTTTTCCATCCATTCATTCAATCTAAAGCATCAAAACTATTTCCTACCTCGCCCCAACCGGAACTCTGCAAAAATTTGGCCTCATCCCCAGACCCAAATTTGCCTTTCCCTTTTTTCCAACAAAACCCTCAAAAACTCAAATTAAATCCTTGCACTTCATACCTAGCCTAAGATTAGTTGTTAAATCAATCATCTCAAGCCCCATCTGATTATCTTTTGCTAAGATTGACCCGGAGAGAGCCCTCTCCTATCCTCGGCTGAGCGTGGTTTGATGTGGACCTAGAATCTTACCTTTTCAGCCTGAGGTAAATCTAGGCTCTAACATAGTGGTGACTTCAACGGGGAAGAAAGTTTATGTTCATTGTTTGGCTTTGTAGACTAAAGATGGAGCCTGAATTTAGCTAGGTAGCCTTCGAAACGCTTTTTCTTTGCATTAGTGAAAGTAGGTGAAAGTTGCTTCAGTCAATCTCCGGTCTAGTTTATAAACTGAACATCTGATCTAAAACGATCACCCTAGTACATGTATCAAGTTCAGATCTGATGGTTGATGGTGGACAAAAATCAGACATAGGAAGGCTGAAATCATTCACCTGGTGACTCCAACTCAATGTAGAGACTCCACTGGAGGACTAACTCTTTCTCTGCAAAAATGGAAGGATCTTACACAATGTTCAGGTATCCAAAGTGGAATGGTATTCAGGATCTAGTTTGCTTTCTTGTAAATTACATCTTTGTTGTTATTGAAGTTGTACTGACAGTTTTTCAGGATTTGTTGTATGATAAAGGTGATCAAATTCGTCACTCGACCTATTCAAAAAGTGTAAATACTGAGTTTCCCTTTGATCATGGCCTCCTTACTTTTCCCACATCTTATGATGACTCTCTTCAAAGTGATGAGCCTAAAGAAAACAAAACTGATCCCGTAGCTCTTGTATATACTCCTACACCTTTTATAGTCTCAAATAGGTATATACCTCTTGTTTTACCTTCTGTATTCCATGCTTTCCCTGCAAATTATTATCTATATTTACCAAGATTTGACGATGAATGTAAGAATGTCAATGTTGAGCAATACGTGCAGAATGTTGAGACTTTTCTAGACCTTTTTGAAGTTGATGACGAAGATGTTAGTATTAGGCTTTTTTCTCTTTCTTTGCAAGGCAAAGTCAAGAGTTGGTTCAAAGCCCTGCCTGATGCAACCATATCAGATTTCTAGCAGTTTGTCAAAGTTTTCCTCGACAGGTGGGTGGTAAGACAAAACCCTTTCTTGATTATAGAAGAGTATAACCAGCTGAAAAGACAACCAGGGGAGACAATACAACAGTTTTTAGCCAGATTTAATCAAGTCTATTTTTCGATGCCAGCTGATATAAGACCTCCTCCTGGATCTGCTCTCTTGCACTACCGAGTGCCTTTGATCTGGAAATGGAGTTTCAGCTGAGGGAAAGGAACCTTGCAACACTTGAAGAGATGTAGAAAAGTGCAGTCGATGTAGAGGCTCATTTACTGATCAGAAAGGCAAAGTTGAAGGAAGAAGAAATGAAAAACATAGATCCAAAGGAATCAACATATTCAGAGGAAAATCTTGACATTTTGGTAAGTGCCGTAGAAGAGATGGTGTAGAAAATGACTGCAAAAAATGAAAATGACATTCGTGATCAAGTTGTTTCTCCAAAACATTTTGTTTCTTATCCCAGTTGTCATAGTGATTGTTTTATAGATCATCTTGGAGAAGAGAGATCTGTTGATATGACATGCATGCTAGATGATGTGTTTTATACTGATGATTTGCCTCAGTTTGATCAGTGTGATCATGATTATGCTCTCCAAACAGAAGCTAATCTTGCAGACAAATCAGCAGCTAGTTTGTGGGAGGACGAAGTTCACTTTCAGCAGCTTGAGTAAAGTGATCAACCAATGCATATCAGCTATGAAAATGACGAGGAAAGTGCAGCAAATTGGGAAGTAAGTGAAGGATCTTTACCTTTTTGTTTTGATTCATTTCAATTCATCAGAGACAACTTCCATGCAATCAGAAATCAGTTGTCAACAAGTCTTGATTTGGACCCTCTTGAGGGTGATGAAAACTTTGTTCCAGACTCCTCATATTCAGCTTTGTAGTCCCCGAAAGCCATTGATTGTCAAGTTGCAGATGAAGACATGGAAGCTGGCACATGTGATCAAATGATACAAGATGATTCCATACCATTTTGTTTTGAATCATTTCAGTTTTTGAAGGGTAAATTGTATAGTAAATCTTCAAATGAGCAGCCTGTAGAAAATCAACAATCTCTCAATTTTAATGTTGAAGATGAAGGTCAGATTACAAATGAAGGTGTGGCAGCTGAAATACATGATCTAATGATGCAAGAGGATTCTGTACCCTTTTGTTTCGAAGCATTTCAGTTTATAAGGCAGAATCTTTGTAATATCTCTAAAGAAAAAGATGAACAACCAGTAGGATGTCATATAGTTTTAATGGATACATCGTAGCAGCCTTCTCAAACTTTTGATGATCCTATTGCTCATGTGTTGGATGATGTTTGTTGTAAAATTTCTTCTCCATTAGCTAAGCATGTGACAGAAGAGAATGTTGATAATAATCTGATTCAAAGGTCACCTTCATTGTCTTGTTTAATAGAGTTTTCATTACAAAGCTCAGATCAAAGTTTGCAGTCATATGAGGAGATTGTTAAAGGATATTTTTTTTTCTGTTTGGAATTAGCAACAGAGTTTGGTTATTCACGAAATTCAGGATCCCTTTAACAGCTTGCTGCAATCACCAAAGAAAGACAACACAGATGTGAGGAAAATTTTAAAATCGAGCTACGAAGATTACTTGGACCAGAGCAATAATGTGTTAATGGAAATCAATAGCTATGCTTATGAAGATCCTTTTGCAATATTCTTGAAGTCATCCAGCCAATTCATATTTTGCAAGCCTATCACCAGTCAACTTGATTCCGAGTTTCCATGGGAGTTGCCTTTCGATTCTTCCCTTTTCCTGTGCATCAGAAAGCATTTGGGAAGAAATCAAATAACAGCCAAGATGCTAACATGGTTGCATTGGTTGTTTCATTTCACTTGATCTGGCATTGAAATAGAACAGTTAGAGTAGGTTTGATGAATAATCTTAACCTTGAGCATCTTTTCCAGTTTGTCGGTTGTGTTTAAGTATCGAGTCAGTTTTTAGTTGCCTGAGAGTCAATTTTTTTCATCAAGTCATCAGTTTTCAGTCATGCATTTCAACTTGAGTTTTTGACTCCATTGCCCAATCGATGAAGGCACTATCTGCTTTCCAAAGATCTGCCGTTCTTAGCACCTCTAAGGAGCTACCATCCCCATTGGAGCCAATGTTAGTTTCAGTATTTGCAGCCTTCCTCCAGTGATCAAACATGCTCTTACAAAGTGATTTTAAGGTGTCAAGGTAAAATTTTGTCATTTCAGTGAGTCTTCAAGTAAAATTTGGTCACTAGGTATTAGGTCTAGGGTTTGCTTTTACCCCTTTCAAAGTTGTCCAAATGTTAGTCCATGTCACCATTCAGCTAAGTGTACCATCATTCAGAGGACTTTCATCATCATTTCAAGTTCCACTGGGTCATTTTACGCCTTGTTCATGCTTCAGTTGTGCCTAGGTAAGGTTCATTTCCCTCTCCTAGGATTTTGAAGGAAATTTCTCTTGGATGGTCAACTTGTATATTTATGTTCATACACCTTCTCCTATCCTTAATGTACCTTATTAAACACCTCCCATCACTGAGATCCTCCAAATTCCTCATTTTCGCACAAACCCTAGTTTCCTGCTACAAACCCTATTTTCTAGGCTAGGCCTGTGTTTTGCCCTTTCGGACCCATTCCCCTCACTCAATATTTGAAATTCCACATTCCCCTATTTCCTAACATCCCTCCCTACTTCTCAAAATTTCCTCAAGAATTTAGAAGCCCCCTAACCCCTTCATTTCACTTCATTTCGACAAATCCCTTGTTCCACACATCAGGGTAGGTTTTACTAAAATGATGTTTCTGAGAAATAAAAGATGAATTTGGAAAAACCGAGAGAATTTTTTGTCCAAAATAGGCCAAGGAAGAAAAACCTCTTTCACTTTTTACACAGGCGTCATGGTTTTAGAGAAATGTCAAACATATTGTTGCCTCAGGAGAATTGAATGCACCTCTGAAGTGAACTTGGGAAAATCAAGTTTTCTCCTAGCTTGGTTAGCCAAATGATTTTCTTGATGAGTCATATGATAACTAGACACAACTATGTTTCCAATGAGCTATCATGAGCTCAATTTTGAGTTGAGGAAGGCATTCAAAAGTTGACTACAACAGCACTCTACCTTTAGGCAACCTCATTTGGCACATTATGACCAGTCTTGGGAGATTTGATTTTTGACAGGGAAAATAAACTCCAAATTTAAAAATTTTAGTTGGATTGGAAAGCAAACTCAAATACCTTTCCAAAGATCTATCCCGCGCCCAATTTGGACACTGGGAAGGCCTCCAAAAGTCTCCTGCAAAAATAACTATGCACTGGGTAGGTGGCGCGGCGCACATAACTGGCGCGGCGCATTGGGCTACAATTTCTAGTGTAAATTTACACTAGCGCGGCGCATTGGGCTGCAATTTCTAGTGTAAATTTACACTAGCACAGCAAATTGGGCTGGATGCACAGTGCATACAGCCAGAGAGCCAAAAAATTTCTAGGATTCGTTCAAATCGCCCAAAAACGAATGGATCGGTCATGTGACAAGTAGGTAGAGCCTCCATCATTGTTTTTTATCTAATGTTGGTGTTTGTTTGATGGTGCTTGTGGCATGGTGAGTGTTCAAAGGGAAGCAAACCCTATTATGACATATTGCTACTACCAATTGATTTTGATGATGATGCACATATGGAGCATGATGGATGCTAGGTTATTATGACTTTACTGTAGGATTTTCATTGATGGCCAAGGTGTTGTGTGGCCATGTACTAGCATAAGATGATGTTAGTACTTCTATTTGTTGCTACTACATTTTCAGAGCTTATGTCATAGCTCGTGGAGGCCTTGCACTTGATGGATATGCCATGTATTACATTTTTATTGCTGTTGCCACATGGAGCATATGTTGATGCTTATTGTTGCCATGTACTCATGAAATGTCATGTTTTGGGTATGTATTGATGAGAGCACATTTATGTGCACATGTAAAATCCATGTACTATCATTGTTTCATCTTTGGCAAAGGATATTACTGCTAGGGTTTTATATTGATTTTTTGCCTCCAAACATCTCCTCACCTCATCACTTCCTCATTCCATATTTCCCTTTTTTTCCCTATTCTCCAAAATCATACCCCCTAAATTCGCTAATCCCATACCCCCAATTCCTATTTCCCAAAATCCCAAACCCTAGTCCATATACAAAACACCTAATCCTTTCCCTAATTCCCTATCTCCCTAACTAAACCCTATCCCAACAATCCCTCAAATCCCTCACTGTTTTCTCCCTCCTACAGTCCCCTATATCACTGTTTTCCCTTGGTGGCAAAGTCAAACACATCATCAAAGACAGTTTAAGACACTTCAACACATCAGCATCTACAGCTCCAAAACAGTTCATTCACTAGCAATGATGGCATCTAATTCTTCATATGAGCATGAGGAGGAGACCCACAGTGTCTCACCATCAGGGGTACATGCACCCAAGAGGCCTCATACAGGTGGTAAAACATCTGTGAACACCAACAGGCTGCCCAAAGAAGCCTAAATGAGATGACACCCATTCAACAGGAGATAGAGGCTAATCGAGAGATTTGGCTCGAGAGAGTCAACATCCACTGAGAGAGACTAATGGATAAGGCCGATAGGGACAAAGCATTACTGAGACACATGGCTTTCCACTACATGGCGTGGAACAAGGTTTGCAAGGCACACATAAGAAATTTAAAGGCAAAACTAAGTGTTAGCCTCCTGTTGCAACAAGTGTTCATATTTCATGATTAACATTTTTACATGCCAAATATGTCATCTTTCATGCTGCAAGGTTCCATATTTCCAAAAAAAAGGGCCAAAGAGTAAGTCATGAAAGTGTGCTAGTCTAAGTGCCACTGCTGTATTCCAATTTTGATGAGTCACTCAATTTTGATTAGTTTTTTAGTTAAGGGAAGGCCAAATAGCTTAATCTTGGCCTTCCTAGGTTTCAAGTTCTTGTTTTAGAATATAGAGAAAGAATATCTGACCAAACAGCTTAATCTTGGCAGATTTGTAGATAGGTAGAGAATCAAAGGAGCCCAACTGCTTAATCTACGCCCTTGGCAGAAATAAGGGTAGACTTAGATAGGAGGGCAGTCAAAAGAAAAATTGTAAAGCAGGGTTTGCAAGTCTAAGTGCACCCAAACCAAAAAGAAGAAAAAATGCTAGGTAAGTAGGCTGGGTAGGTAGTTTTTGAGGTTGCAGAATGTTGATGAATGATCAATTTTGTGTTTCAAAGTGTTATATCTTTTCAGATCACAGGTACAATGCAGTTTCATTTGGAGGAGCTCAAGCTGGACATGATTAACTCCCCCTTCTTCTTATTCCCTAAATCACTTGCTAACTTCCCCAGAGAGGTCAAGATCTGCTTGAGCCTCTTAGTTTCATCATTTCCACATCATTTGCCTTGGTGAAGATCTGTTTTACTCAAGGCATGTTCATACTTCCTCTATGAATCATTTTCCCCCCTAACAGCTTAAGGTCCCTCACCTTAGCGCTTTCTTGTCATTTTCAAATTAACTCCTAACTCTACTATATAGCGCCCTAAATCATTTCCCCTTCCCCTACTAAAACTATGTATAAAATTCCCTTATGTACATATTCCCCATCCCTGGCACTATAACCATATAAAATCAAGTTTGGGAAATGCTGAGTTCACCTGGAGCTTAGCATTAACCTTCTGTGCCCTTACCCTGGGATTAACTCGACATCTGGTTAAGTTAATGATGAGCCCCAATTTTGGTACAATTTGGGCTCATTTTGGCCTATTCTACTTGCTCAAACCATTCATTTTTTATTGCTTATGCATGCATTTCTTAGTTTATTCATGTTGTTTGTAGGAAGAAGGGTAGGCACTCTCTCTATGTGACTAATGCATTATGATTCCAGGTTTTGGCATTAAAAGGGAGCAAAAGACAATGAAAAAGGAGATAAGGAGACAACGAGGTGGCACTGCGGGTTTTGGGAGAGGATGTCCACGGTTCTAGGGACATCCCTCGTGATTCCCATCAAGAACTTCGAGCTCTAATCCATCTCCCCTCCGAGCTTAGAAAGCAGCCAGCTGTTCTACAGGAACAGCAGTTATAAACTGCTCTACAGGAACAACAATTATGACCATCCTACAGGATCAGCAGTTAAACTCTAGTTGGACAGCCGAGCTCCTAAAATGTAGGACACTTGTTGGATCATCGTTTTTGTATAAGTATGAAGGCTTTAGCCTTAGATAGGTTGTTGAAACTCTCGTATTGCTATTGTAATTTTGGAGCACAGCTCAGTTTTCCTTCCTTTTTGTAAGCCAATTTGGCATGACATCAGATTATGAATAAAGAAGGCAGTTTGTGATCTAGTTCTGAGTTTTTCTTAAGGAGACTATAGCTCTCAGGTTAGGGCCCAACCTGAGAGCCATAGGTCCCCTCTGCTGTAGTGTTGTTTCCATTTCATTTCAGCACTTTAAGCTTTTCGTTTACACATGCAATTCGAATTACAGGTTGTTGAGTTGGTCTTTTTCATGAGTTAGATAGGAGATTGCTTATGGTGAATTTGTTTCCACTTGCTTAGTATAGCAGAGGATAGATATAATCGATTGGAGCTCCAACAAAAAGGTTGTTAAGGCTCACTGCCGTCTCATCTGGGATTGGAGTGAAGTCCATGACTAACCACCAAAAACACGCATTTCTTTATTCCATGGTTGCTGCAAACACAGTCACGTTATGTTAGATGCTTCCACATGATTCACACCTGCACCACACTCCCTTACCACAGCTTCATGCACATTCTCCTTCACGTTTAGATTGCTGCTCATTGAATTTACAAGCACAGGTAGTTTAGGTTGATGCATTTTTGGTTGAGTGACAGTCATAAGCATTTGTTTCACTTACACTGCTCTCTCTCGTTCCATCACTTTGTCCTCCATCTTGATCACGCATGCAAACATCTCTTTGATCCCTGCTCCGCTCTGTTATCTCACAAAGCCTTTCACTCCTCATGTACTTCCATTCTCTAACCCTTTCGTTGACATAGCCCTCTACCTTCCATCCTCCTCCCTACACTCACTTCCCATCCTATTCCTTCACTTCAAAAGCCATCACCAGCCTTATTCCTATCTTACACATCTCCCCCTACCATTCCATTACTCCTCCATCACTTCAACCACTCACGGTAGGCCATCCTGTAGCCATTTGTAGACATCCTGTAGAAAACAGAGTATCCTGTAGGATTCTCCACAGCCATCCTGTAGGAGGCCACTCTCTCGGTTGCTGAGCATCTGAATGCGAGGAACCTCTGTGGATGGGTGCTAAGGATCCCTAGGAACCTCTCCTAGCCTCCCCAACCTATCCTACGCTTTCCTTCCTTCTCCATCCCATCTGCACAACCAAACCCTAGTTAGCACAAGATCGCCATCATTCCACACACTTAAAGGAAAAATACAAAAACATAACTTTCATGATGCAAGTAGTTTAGATCCATGCATTTTCATTGATTAGAGGTAGTGACAGCATTGGTAGAAGTTGCATTTACATTCCTTGCATTGTAGAGGTCAGACTAGTTAAATTAGGGTTTCCTAGGTTTACATGCTTTGATTTGCTTTCAGTTCATTTTTGTCAAGTAAAGTAGCTTTCCTTTGGAATTAGCTTTCGTCCATCAATTAGCAAGCTTCTTCTGAGAGCCTATAGAAGTTGGCTTGAGCCCTAGCGGACTTGTGCCAGCTGACCAAGTGACAGCTGCGACAAGAGCTAGTACTTGTGCATATAGCACTGTCGCTTCCAAGTTTGTACGAACTACCGGGTTGATAAAATGAGAGACAGGAAGCCCCAGGAGTTGTAGCATTATTGCTACAATATTGGAGCTCACCATCTTTTTGGCGCCATTGCATGGGAAGCGTCAGAGTATTAGTAATTGTTGCTTTTCTTCTACTTCCATACTCTTACTTCTGCTCAGTAGTTTATTTCATTTCCATTTTGCAAAAGTAGCTTAGCATTTCTTGCTTTCCTAGAGTAGCATTTCCTGCTTTCCTAGATTAGCATTTCCTGCTTTCATAGATTAATATATCTTGCTTTCCTAGAGTAATTTTTCTTGCTTTCCTAGAGTAATTTTTCTTGCTTTCCTAGATTAGCTTTCCAATTTTGCAATTTCATTTGAGCAATATAGTTAGTTGTAGATCACTTTGTTTCAGTTTTGCAGGTACCAAAGAAAAAGCAAAAGCACTCAAAACAAAAGAAAGAAAAGTCCTTTCCATTTCATGCCTCGTAGGAACCGAGATAGATCAGGCAAATTCCTACCAAACACCCCCACCACATCACTGAGTCACCCTTCTCTCTTCTTTGGTGACAGTGACCCAGAGGAACCTATAGGTGAACATCCGGAGATATACCAAGACCCTATAGAAGAAGAAGAGTTAGAGACCACTCCATCTGTAGCCATGGCTGATAATAGGAGAGAAGATGAGAGAATAGAAGGAGCTTTCCCCATCCGAGAGACCAATGGAGATATGAAAATGAAAAACATTAGCCCCTCCGCCTTGCCTCACTTCCATGGACTGACCACTGAGGATCCTGATACCTTCTTGTTTGAGTTTGTTGTCCTTTGTAGAACCTATGACTATACTAAAGATGAGCAAAAGCTGAAGCTTTTCCCTTCCACTCTTAAGGATGCAGCCCTACGCTGGTTCATGGGATTACCTAGGAATAGCATAGCTACTTGGGCTCAGATGCAGCAAGCCTTCAATACCAAGTATAGGGATTATTGTAGGTCCAAGGAAACTAAGGGAGAGATCTTTCGAATGACCATGGGGAATGATGAGTCTTTAGAGGATTACGAGGAGAGGTTCCAACTTAGCTATAAACGGGCCAGGTGCACACTTGACCCTGAATCCCTCAAGTTGGTTCTACTCCGAGGAGTCCCTGAAGATCTCTTAGACACCCTTCACATGTTAGCTGGGGGGGACATTTACCAACTGCCTTATGAGGACATCAGGACTGTGTTTCGAAATCATTCCAGGGCAGCTAGAAAATGAGGTAGAGGAAATCTCCTCTCCACTGGTGTCCCTTTCTCCAAACATGATTTTACAAACCAATTAGAAGATCTTAAGAGTGAGGTAAGACAGACCATTGCCATGCAGCTGGACACATTCAGGATCCAGCAGAAGAAAGAAGAAGCTGAGAGAGCCTTGGCTGTCTTCTGTCCTAGGTGCACCAGAAGACACCCTAAGAACGAATGTCCATTGCATTCGGTTGAAGTGTGTTTCGTTTGTGAGGAGGACCACCCAACAAATCAGTGTCCAACCTTACCTAGGTTTAAAGCCATGTACCAAGGAACTGAAGCCCCCACTGTACCTCTCTACTTCATCAACCAAAGGAGGCCTCAAGGATCTAGACCTTATCAGCAGGGGATGCAAGGGGCATCTCAAGCTTATTACAACCCCAACCAGTCAACTCCTATGCCTTCCTGGGGTCCCCCTGCTCATCCTTCATGGTCCATGCCTCCTCCATGGTCTTATCCACCTCAGTATCCTACTCAACCTCCTTCTCATCCATATCACTCACATACCCAGTCGCAGCCTCAATGGAGTGCTCCTCAGTCGGGGTGGAGGCCCCAATACAACACTCCTCCTGCCATTTTGCCTCCACCACCAGTTCAACCTCAGCCTTTACCTCCTGCTCCTCCAAGGCAACCTCAGATGCCTGCTCAACCGAACCCGAACCCCAACAATAGACAGGCTCAGCAGGTATATACTGGGGAGACCTCATGCCCTACCTATGCTGTGGAGATCCAGGAGATCAATCTTAGATCTGGAAAGACTCTTCCAGATCGCCAACCTCCTCCCCCAGAGGATGAGGAAAACCATCAGGAGAGTGAACCAAAGCCTATTCCACCCTTTCCTGAGAGACTAACAGCCACCACACAACCTAACCCAGAAGAAGATGAGCTTTTGGGTGAGCTCAAGCAGTTGTGTGTAAAAATCCCACTTCTCCAAGCCATCAAGGATGTGCCTATATATAACAAGCTGGTTAAGGAGAAGTGTTTCAAACACCCAGGCAGACGGAAGAAAGATGCCTCAACTATCAATGTCATAGGACAGCTGTCTGACCTTATGCTAGGACAAGTCATCTGCCCAAAGTACCTAGATCCTGGAAGTCCTGTAGTAGATGTTCACATCAATGGCACCATTATCCCCCACACCTTGATTGATCTGGGGGCAGCCATCAATGTGACGACCAGGGATACCATGCTTAAACTCAATCTTCAAGGTTCCTTGAGGAAGACCTCGACAGTACTGCAATTGGCAGATCGCTCCACCGTGACTCCCGAAGGGATTGTGGAGGATGTCTTGGTCTCTATTGATTCTTGGGAATACCCTGCAGACTTCCTGGTTCTGCAACCAAAGGCCAAGCTTACTGGATATCCTCTCATCTTGGGAAGGCCTTGGTTAGCTACTGCAGATGCTTACATAAGTTGTCGGGCAGGAAACATGACCATCAAAAATGGTCCCATGTCCAAGCAGCTAGTCCTCTACCCTCCTGCCCAACCTTCTTTAGAGCATGATTTACCACTCTGGTTGGAGGAAGGAGAGGAAGACGAGGTGTACTCTGCACCTCTGTGCACCCTAGATACCACTAGAAGAGACCCTCCTACCGAGGATGATTTGATTGAGACCCTGATCCAGAATCCACCTTCTAGTGCACTATCTTTAGAGAAGTTGTTGGAGGATGCCCAAGCTAGCACCTTAGTGGACCTTTGTACAACCAGCCCTGTCACTCCCAGAGTCAAAAGTGTGGAGTTCGGCCCTGAGAGAGCATTAAAGATCAGCTCCTCCCTATCTCCTTCCCAGGAGAAGGAGTTGTGTAGCCTATTGGCCAGCCACTTAGATGCCTTTGCTTGGAGCTATAAGGAGATGAAAGGAGTCCATCCCTCGGTCTGTACCCATCATATATACATCAAAGAGGATTGTAAACCAGTTAGGCAACCCCAGAGGAGAATGAATCCAGCCCTTAAGGACATTGTCAAGGAAGAGTTACAAAAACTGTTGGATGCCGGATTCATCTACCCCATCTCAAATAGTGAATGGGTGTCCCCTCTAGTGTTGGTTCCCAAGAAGAATGGGAAGTGGAGGATCTGTGTAGATTACCGTGAGCTGAACAAAGCTACCAAGAAAGACCATTTCCCCCTACCCTTCATAGATCAAGTGTTGGATGGACTGGCAGGAAAGAAGTTCTTCTCTTTCCTGGATGGGTTTAGCGGGTACAATCAAATCCAAATCAGCCCGGAAGACCAAGATAAGACCACCTTCACTTGTCCTTGGGGTACCTTTGCCTACAGAGTCCTTCCCTTTGGGCTATGCAATGCTCCTGCTACTTTTCAGAGAGCTGTATTGAGCATCTTCTCGGAGTTGGTCCATGATGCAGTGGAAATATACATGGATGACTTTACCCCTTATGGGGCCAACTTCCAGGAAGCATTGACCAACTTGGGAAAGGTCCTAACCAAGTGCACCGAGATGAACTTGTCCCTTAGTCCTGAAAAATGTGAATTCCTAATGACTGAGGGGACCGTGCTAGGCCATACTATTTCTTCCCAAGGATTGCAAGTGGATCCAAACAAAATTGCTCTCATCAAGAGGGTTCCACCTCCTCAAAAAGTAAGGGATGTCCGGAGTTTCTTGGGATTAGCAGGATACTACCGGAGATTCATTAAGGACTTCAACAAGTTAGCCTCACCATTGTTTGGTCTGTTGGCAAAAGATGTGGAGTTTAAGTGGACTGACGATTGTCAGAGGAGTTTGAATGAGTTAAAGGACAAGTTGGTGTCAGCACCAATCTTGAGAGGTCCAAACTGGGCCCTACCTTTCCACATCCACACTGATGCCTCAAACAAAGCCATAGGTGCTGCCTTAGGACAAGTTGAGCAAAAACTTCCATATACCATCTACTTCGTTAGCAAAAACTTGTCCAAAGCAGAGCTGAATTACACTGTAACCGAGAAGGAATTCTTAGTTGTGGTCCATGCACTGAACAAGTTCCGACATTATATTACCGGTTACCAGACTTTTGTACATACTGACCATGTTGCTATTAGATATTTGATGAATAAACCAGATGTGAATGCTCGTATTATTAGATGGTTACTTTTATTGCAGCAGTTTGATCTAACCATTGTTGATAAACCAGGGAGAGAAAATGTTGTTGCTGACTTCTTGTCTAGATTGGATTTGTCTGCAGATGAAGATGGGACGGTGGATGACCGGATGCCTGATGAGCATCTGTTTGCTATATTAGTACTCTCTCCATGGTTTGCTGATATAGAAAACTACCTTGTTTCAGCTCAGTTCCCTCCGCACCTCTCTTCAAAAGAGAAGAGCAAAATCATCAGAAAGAGTGCCTCATTTACATGGATTGGGGGCAACCTGTTCAAGCTTGGCCCCGATCAGATCTTAAGGCGTTGTGTAAGGGAAGAGGAAGTCTTTGACATCCTCCTCACCTGTCATGATGGGCCTTGTGGAGGACATTTTGCAGCAAAGAGAACTGCCTTCAAGATCCTGCAGGCAGGCTACTATTGGCCTACATTGCATCAAGATGTCAGAAGATATGTCAGCCAGTGTGACCAATGCCAAAGAATGGGGAAACCGACCCAAAGGGATGAGATGCCTCTCCAACCTCAAGTGACTCTTGAGCCATTTGAGAAGTGGGGCATGGACTTTGTGGGTCCAATCAATCCCTCTTCGAGGCAAAGATCCTACATCATTGTGTGCACTGACTACCTAACGAAGTGGGCAGAGACCAAAGCCATCAAAGCAGCAACGGAAGAAAAAGTGGCCGAGTTCTTGAGAGAGAACATCTTCTATAAGTTTGGCTATCCAAGAGAGCTGGTCACCGATCAAGGGAGCCAGTTCACCTCCCACTTGGTTGAAGATCTTCTAGCTCATCACAAGATCAAGCATAGAACCTCCACTCCCTATCATCCTCAAGCAAATGGGCAGGTGGAGGTCACCAATAGAGCACTAGAAGGGATTTTGACTAAAGTGGTGAGCAGCAGCAAAAAGGACTGGGCAGATCGCCTGGTTGAAGCCACATGGGCTTACAACACCACTTGGAAGACCACCACCGGCTTCACACCTTATGAGCTGGTCTATGGGAAGAAAGCTTTGCTGTCCATTGAGTTTGAGTATAACACTTTGAGGATGGCAGCTCAGCTGGACCTAGATCTCAGCCATGCACAACAAGAAAGGTTATTGCAGCTGAATGGACTGGATGAGCACCGCATGCAGGCCCTCCTTCACTCAGAAGTGGTTCAACTTCAGAGGAAGGTGTGGCATGACCAACATCTCCATGACAAGCAATTTCAGCCGGGAGATTGGGCTTTGTTGTATGATTCCAGATACAAAGATTTCAAGGGGAAGTTGAGAACCAGATGGCTAGGACCATATTCAGTGGAAAAGTGTCATGACAATGGATCTGTCCTCATTCGAACCATTGATGAGGAAGCCATTCCCATGCTTGTCAATGGGCATCGATTGAAGATCTACAGGAAGCCTCCCTCAAGACAAGAGTTCATCAAAACAATGGAGAAGGCAGTATTGGTCATAGAGAAGGGTCCTGCCCCTGCTTTGGGCACACCCTGAAGCATCTAAAAAAAAAAAAGAGAAAAATAAATAATAAAGATCCTTGGGTGAAAACCTCTCTGAGGCGCCCAAGGCAGGTGGTAGGGGTGAAAACCTCATTGAGGCGCCCCTGCTATCTTTCAAAAAAAAAAAAAAAAAAAGAGAAAAAAAAGAAAAAAAAAAGAGGAAAAAGAGATGAAGACCCTTGAGTGAAAACCTCTCTGAGGCGCTTGAGGCAGGTGGTAGGGGTGAAAACCTCATCGAGGCGCCCCTGCTATCTTTCAAAAAAAAAAAGAAAAAAGAAAAAAAACAAAAGCAATAAGTCATTATGTGAAATTTGCATGCAGATTGCAGGTGTTCTAAGGCAGGGAGGAAGCCTCTCAACTCAAAGCCAGAAGTCCTTATCATGCAGCCAGGACACCTCACCAGCACCTCCTCCAAGAATGCCTACGTTCTTCAAGGTATGAGCATTTCTATTATAAACTAAGTCTTCTACAGGAAGACATAGATTTTCTACAGGAAGGTGCGATTTTCTACAGGAAAGTGAAAATTTCTACAGGAAGAGCTGCCTGTCTACAGGAAGCTCTGCACTTCTACAGGAAACTTCCTGTAGAAGCTCAGAACGAGCCAGAATGCGTTGCATGAGCAGATCTGATGACTACGGGTTGGTGTGGACGCATGCAAGCCCCTTTTTGGGCCCATGCACGACGTTGATACCTTGCTCCACCATCCTCGTCACCATGCAACTGAGATCCCTGCACCAGCAAACCAGATCAATGAGTTCTCGTGGAAAAATCAGTTGTCAGAGAAAAATGAACACCGAGAGCTCATACCATGTCCATGACGAGCATCAGAAGCTTCGGGAGCGCGATTAGCAGGTCATCCCCATTATCAAGTAGAATGCACCCAAGGAGGTGAGACTGTTGCAAGGCTCCCGCGGGAATCCTGTAGCAGTCAAACCTGCAGGAGTGGATGCCATTCATCGCCCAGCCATCTGCAAGCAAAACACAGGCGCATGTAACCAGAACGTCCACCACAGCGCCAGCATCCTGTAACCATGAGCCTCCGGGACTGTGTAAGCCACATGCAGCAGGTAGATCCGTCGTCCAAAAACCTGAAAATCATATGCAGATGCGCGCAGGTAAGTGTTCTAATCCTTCCTTCCATCAAATCGCATGAGTATTGCTTTGATTTGTTTGCATGGCGTAGAAATGAATGGTTGAGCGGCCGTAAGGCCAGTTGACTGGCCACATCGGCTAGTGAAGGGATAGTCAGATGTGAGGTGGCAGCCACGACAAAAGACACACGTAGCACGCACGTGAAGATTAGTCCCGTCAACCGTGAAACGAGTTTAACCGAAAAGGGCAGCGGCAGATCTGTGGGAATGAATGCGGCAGCAAGCGAATGTGCAGGCGGATGATGGGTGATGTCACCCAACGGTCCGGCGGGGACAGCTCACCCCCCCGCGCCACGAGCTGCGCCGATTCAAAATCTAATCGGCTCGATTAAGCGTGTATATCCATCAACCTCACTTCAAAACTCGAGTAGCTCCTCTAATTACCTCTGCATGTTGATACGCCAAGCTCTCGGCTACCTGAACGCTGGTAAGGCACCTCTCGACCGCTGTCCAACTATAGCTCCCCCCGAAGTCTGCGCACTGCTCCTACAAGAACAATTTCTACAGGAACGCAGTCCTACAGGAAGCAGTATCTACAGGAAAGCAGTCTCTACATGAAGGTGAAGTCTTCACGTAAAAAAAGGTGGCGGAAAAGAGGTAACCCTGAAACTCCTTCCGCAATTGGTTTTCAAAGGTGGCAAGGTCATTATTCACAGTCTGGTCATAAAAGATATTGGATTGTCGTGCCTATACTATCGCTTCTACAGGATAGCAGTATAATTAGACTGTGGTCTGTGAATTCATTGCATGCTCTGTCTATAAGACCGAATTTCCTTTGTATCTACCGCCTTTGGTCAAAACCACTGTGTGCATCATGCCGGGTGGATTTATCAGGCGAGAACCCACAGATTCCTCCAAATTAAGGAGAAATCCAGCAGTGGTAGATCTCTTTACCAGGGCACAATGGATGCCTTTTTGTGATAAGCTACAAGGCTATGATGATGAAGTAGCCGAGGAATTCTTGCAGGCCTTGAAGCCTAAATCCCTGACACTGGCCACGGTAAGCTTCAGAGGCCTCAGCCTCCAACTCACCCCAGAGCATATAAGTCAAATCACAGAACTGCCCATGGGTCTGTCGTGGGATAAAGAAGAGCGGAAGCAGAGCCAACAAGCAAAGAAGGAGTTCTTCCCGCCTGAAGAATCATTCACAGAGGACAAAAATGGGGTGAAAAGGACAAGCCTGTTGCCACCGTGAAACGAAGTCAGTTTGCAAATTATGAAATATATCACCTGTGAGGGTCGTTACAGCATCATATATGTGTATCACTTCAGGCTGCTCAATGAACTAAGACACCAGATTGACCTCCCTGCAGCACAGAGGCTGAGCATTCCTTACTTTTTACTGCAGTCCTTGATGGAATGCTCTACAAAGCTCAAGGACGGAATCCCCGATCAGATAGCCCATCATGGGTTGATAAAATTGCTTGTGGAGGATGCTCTCCACTCATATAAAGTCCCCCTCGCATGGGAATCATTTAGGAACTTAACAAGGGAAGGGGACATAAAAATGTTGCTTGAAGAAACGGAGTCCTCTAGCGGGGAAGAAGAAGAGCCCGTAGCCAAGAGTAAGAAAGGGAAAAGCCAAAAGGTCCCGACTCCAGCACAGAAGAAAGAACGAAAGGAGAAGGAGGAGGGAAAGGACGACAGAGCAAAGGAGGACACCCCCATCCTGTCAGCAAGGGAACAGAGGTTGAAAAGCAGGGCAGTCAAAACTGAGGTGGCCCCTGCCAGCCCAAGCACCTCGTCAGCTCCTGCAGTCAAAGCCAAAAGCAAAATCCATGCAGCCAAGAAAGAAAAGGTGGCGGAAGTTGCATCTACAGGAACGCAAGCACAGGCTTCTACAGGAAGCCCGAAAACACAAAAACAGGCTTCTACAGGAAGCCCGAAGATCAGTAAGGAGCAGGCTTCTACAGGAAGCCCAAGAGCAACAACCAAGGCTTCTACAGGAAGCCCGAAAATCATTGGAGGACAGGCTTCTACAGGAAGCCCAAAAACGGAGAAAAAGGCTTCTACAGGAAGCCCGAAAGTGCAACCACAGGCTTCTACAGGAAGCCCGAAGACAGAGACAGGGGCTTCTACAAGAAGCCCGAGATTGGAAAGAGGGGCTTCTACAAGAGGCCTGAAGGACATTGAGAAACAGCCTCCTATAGAGAGTCCGAAGACAAAGAAAGAATCTTCTACAGGAACCCCGGAAGCGGTCAAAGCAGGGTCTTCCACAGGAAGCCTGAAATCTAAAAAGGAGAGGCCCTCTACAAGGAGCTCCGAGAGAGAAAAACACAAGAAAGAGAAGGCTGGCATTCTTGAGAAGGAGGCAGCAGTGGCACTGGCTGCCCTCAGCACACCTCCAAAACCGAAAGAGAAAAGGGAGAGGGAGACCCCTCTACCACCTGAAGTCAGGAGAAGCAAGAGGATGACCACGGGCAAGCCACAGCCTCCACCCAGCAGCCAAACCACTTCAGGGGATGTCCCTACTTCACCCAGTGCAAGGACCCCCTCTAAAACATCAGCCACCCCAGAAAAGGGGAGCCCAAAAATAACTTCCTAGACACGAAAGATAGGCCAGTCGCCTTCCGAAGCCCGACTCAAGGAAATAGAAAAGGGGAAGGAAGCATCACCCTCATCACCACCAGGGGCAGAGAAGGCAGGGCGACCAAAATCAGAAAAGAAAGAGCCTGTTCCGGTCCCGAGTCCTCGGCCAAGGACAAGGAGCAGGAGCAAGGTTGCTCAAGGATGAGAAAATGGTTCAGCTGGGGGGTGATGATGAGCCCCAATTTTGGTACAATTTGGGCTCATTTTGGCCTATTCTACTTGCTCAAACCATTCATTTTTTATTGCTTATGCATGCATTTCTTAGTTTATTCATGTTGTTTGTAGGAAGAAGGGTAGGCACTCTCTCTACGTGACTAATGCATTATGATTCCAGGTTTTGGCATTAAAAGGGAGCAAAAGACAACGAAAAAGGAGATAAGGAGACAATGAGGTGGCACTGCGGGTTTTGGGAGAGGATGTCCACGGTTCTAGGGACATCCCTCATGATTCCCATCAAGAACTCCGAGCTCTAATCCATCTCCCCTCCGAGCTTAGAAAGAAGCCAGCTGTTCTACAGGAACAGCAGTTATAAACTGCTCTACAGGAACAACAATTATGACCATCCTACAGGATCAGCAGTTAAACTCTAGTTGGACAGCCGAGCTCCTAAAATGTAAGACACTTGTTGGATCATCGTTTTTGTATAACTATGAAGGCTTTAGCCTTAGATAGGTTGTTGAAACTCTCGTATTGCTATTGTAATTTTGGAGCACAGCTCAGTTTTCGTTCCTTTTTGTAAGCCAATTTGGCATGACATCAGATTATGAATAAAGAAGGCAGTTTGTGATCTAGTTCTGAGTTTTTCTTAAGGAGACTATAGCTCTCAGGTTAGGGCCCAACCTGAGAGCCATAGGTCCCCTCTGCTGTAGTGTTGTTTCCATTTCATTTCAGCACTTTAAGCTTTTCGTTTACACATGAAATTCGAATTACAGGTTGTTGAGTTGGTCTTTTTCATGAGTTAGATAGGAGATTGCTTATGGTGAATTTGTTTCCACTTGCTTAGTATAGCAGAGGATAGATATAATCGATTGGAGCTCCAACAAAAAGGTTGTTAAGGCTCACTGCCGTCTCATCTGGGATTGGAGTGAAGTCCATGACTAACCACCAAAAACACGCATTTCTTTATTCCATGGTTGCTGCAAACACAGTCACGTTATGTTAGATGCTTCCACATGATTCACACCTGCACCACACTCCCTTACCACAGCTTCATGCACATTCTTCTTCACATTTAGATTGCTGCTCATTGAATTTACAAGCACAGGTAGTTTAGGTTGATGCATTTTTGGTTGAGTGACAGTCATAAGCATTTGTTTCACTTACACTGCTCTCTCTCGTTCCATCACTTTGTCCTCCATCTTGATCACGCATGCAAACATCTCTTTGATCCCTGCTCCGCTCTGTTATCTCACAAAGCCTTTCACTCCTCACGTACTTCCATTCTCTAACCCTTTCGTTGACATAGCCCTCTACCTTCCATCCTCCTCCCTACACTCACTTCCCATCCTATTCCTTCACTTCTAAAGCCATCACCAGCCTTATTCCTATCTTACACATCTCCCTCTACCATTCCATTACTCCTCCTTCACTTCAACCACTCACGGTAGGCCATCCTGTAGCCATTTGTAGACATCCTGTAGAAAACAGAGTATCCTGTAGGATTCTCCACAGCCATCCTGTAGGAGGCCACTCTCTCGGTTGCTGAGCATCTGAATGCGAGGAACCTCTGTGGATGGGTGCTAAGGATCCCTAGGAACCTCTCCTAGCCTCCCCAACCTATCCCACACTTTCCTTCCTTCTCCATCCCATCTGCACAACCAAACCCTAGTTAGCACAAGATCGCCATCATTCCACACACTTAAAGGAAAAATACAAAAACATAACTTTCATGATGCAAGTAGTTTAGATCCATGCATTTTCATTGATTAGAGGTAGTGACAGCATTGGTAGAAGTTGCATTTACATTCCTTGCATTGTAGAGGTCAGACTAGTTAAATTAGGGTTTCCTAGGTTTACATGCTTTGATTTGCTTTCAGTTCATTTTTGTCAAGTAAAGTAGCTTTCCTTTGGAATTAGCTTTCGTCCATCAATTAGCAAGCTTCTTCTGAGAGCCTATAGAAGTTGGCTTGAGCCCTAGCGGACTTGTGCCAGCTGACCAAGTGACAGCTGCGACAAGAGCTAGTACTTGTGCATATAGCACCGTCGCTTCCAAGTTTGTACGAACTACCGGGTTGATAAAATGAGAGACAGGAAGCCCCAGGAGTTGTAGCATTATTGCTACAATACTGGAGCTCACCAGTTAATAACCTATACCCACCCTTTACCCTGAAAGCCTCACATTTCTACCCCTCCGTAGTCATTTTCCAAACTTAATGTTTAAAAGTTTTATTGAACATTAAGTTGTTTTTACCCCCCGCTTAAACTAACACAAAAACCCACATTTCCTAAGTTTTTAAACCCCCCTTCAGCGCTGTATTAATATTCGAATATTCGTGCACCCGGTCCCTTATTCCCCCGCTTCCTTCTTTGTTCTGCCAGTCGTCCGATGCCCAGTGCCCTAGATCTACGATGGGCGGTAACTCTTGCGCCCCAATCTGCCGAGGGTTAGCGTCCGGGAGTTCGGTGCTTTTCCCGTCGTACTCCCGCCACGCGTCACCCTCGCAGGTGTGGCAGAACCCCCTCCTCCCAAACCGCTTCAGTGCAAGGGCAATGTGCCTGAAACCAGAAACCACCTCCGCCCAGTGACGTCATCCTGTTGCGTCATCTACCTGTGTCGGCCTCCTGCCACCGTATTGCCCAGTCACCCTGCCACGTCGCTGCTACCAGACTTCCAAGTCGTCATCCCTACCGTACCACCACGTCACCTCCGTACATGCTGACGTCATCCTACCACGTCACCGTCGTACTGGGTCCTGCCCGCTGACGCCATGCTGACGTCATCACTCAAAAAGGCGCGAAAGGCGAAAATCGTGCTTAGGAAGCCCGGATTCAAATTCTGAGGCAGTTTTTCATGCGCGTGGCTATGAGAAATGGGCCATAATGGAAAGCCCCTCATCGCACAGCCCCCAGAAAGCCCGAAAGGCGCAGAATGACATGTTTTTCTTCGTGAAGCATTTAGAAAGGGGCAAATGCAGTTTTTAGAGCAACAGAGGGCCGAACAGAGGCCATGAAAGATCAATGGGATAGTCTAAAGCACTCAGAAGACATTAAACGGCCTGATTCAACTGCGAAAGAGTATCAGAGGAAAGAGGAAGCGGAAAAGAGTATCAGTCAAAGATTTTTAATGAAGATCTTCATTTCCCAAAGCAGCTTAACATTGAATGGCCTCCAACAAAGTCAAATAAAGCAGTGTAAGCCCATTAAAGCTCTCAAATGACAGCTACAACATTTAAAGCCACCGAACAGCAATGGAGCAGAGACCAATGCGCAGTTATGGCTAGATAAATAGCACAGAGCCACCAGGACAGAATTAACTCATTTTGATATGGCTGCCCTTAGCGCAGCTCAAAGATATTTTCTTGCATTTATTTCTAGATAGGATTAGGTTAAAGTAAGCATTTTCTTTCAGACCTGTTTAGGTCAAGCTGTAATAGATAATTTTGGATATTTTTCCCTATTTATACCACCCTCTGTATTGTTCTAAGGGTTGGTTGGTTGATAATCTTCATTAAAGACTCGCACTGTATACCTGACATGTTTTCTTTAATCAAAGACTACTGAAGCTTGGAGAACTGACTGTGTGCTGTGAATTAATGTTTTGAAGAACTGAATGTGGAATTCTTGTGCTGCAACATGAATCAATAAGTGCTTCTTACCTTTGTTTTCTTTGTTATGTACTCATATCATACATATATCACCATCTAAATAGCAGAAAGAAAGATTAGCTTAGAACTTGTTTAACTTCACTCTATGCTCAATTTCTGTTGTTTATTTATGTTTTCATCTGTACTGAATTAGTAAAGAATATGAATTCCCTGTGGCTCATATTTACCCTAATTCACCCATGTTTGACAGTTATCTAGGGATTCTTCACTGCTCCTAGATAAAGTTCATTCCCCTTTCCTCTGTTAAGATGATTGAGAGATTCTTGATTGCCTCTCATCCCTTAGCATTCATTCCATCCTTTAAACCTGAAACATTGTTTCATGTGCAGCTAGCTAGCTCCATATTTCTCCCTTGTGACCTAGAAAACGCACCAACAGTCCTACTCCTTGACTCCATGCCCAGTGGTTTGAAACCTTCATGCTATACCTGCCTCTTTACCTGAAAACATCAATCTTCCCACCAAAACTTAAACAAAACCCCCTTGAACTCAATAGCTAGCCTAAAATCATCTTCAACAAAGCTAAATCCGAAAGAGAGAGCCCTCTCTGATTGCAGGTGGGCTAGAACCTGCAGTCCAAAGATTGGTCTGTGGTTACCTCGGCGTGATAACATAATGGTGACTCCGTTGGGGAAAATCCTCAGTTAATTTCACAAAACAGGTTGAAAAAATTCACTGGGGAAAAATCGATTTTCTAATTGTTGTATATTCCTTAAAACTACAGATGAAGCCTAAATATCAACCAGGAAGCCTTTGAAACTGTTTTCTGCTTTGCATTAACAGAAGTAAATAAAAGCTGCTTCAGTCAATATTCATGCTAGTTTTAGGCTATAGACAGCTATTCCAAAATCGGATCGGTTCCTTGCTAATTCTAAAAACATTAACACAAAATACCAAAACAAATTCAGAATCTGGCTCCCAAGAAGAATCCTCGTTACATAAGGTCAAATCCAGACCCAAATCCCCCAGCTGCTTTTGAAAATCCAAACCTAATCCCAAAGATACTTAGGAAGTAAGATAGACAAGAAGATTTTGCTGATAATACTCCTGAAACAGTTCACCCTAGTTGTATTCCAACCCCAGTCAAAGTTTTATTTCGTTCAACCCCTATTTACCCTTGTTCATCATCCACATCTCAAAGCACTCCTTCCACACCTCCATTCACTGCACATACTCCTATTACCACTACTGTTGTTACAGCTGTTCCAGTTGTCCCTGTTGTTCCTATTGTTCCACTTATCCCTGTGAATATGGCCAATAGATATGCACCCCTGCAATTACCTACTAATCCTGGGGCTTTGCCTCAAGATTACCAAACTAAAATCACATATTTTGACAGTACTGGTTCTTGCACAGCCCTTCAGCATACCAAGAAGATGCAAGACTATTTTGAGAACTACGAGATAGATGATGACAGCGTAAGAATGAAAATTTTTGTTCAAAGTTTAACAGGTGATGTAAGAACCTGGTTCAGATCACTTGCTACAAATTCTATAACCACTCCAGATGAGCTTTACCAATCCTTTACCAATAGATGGGAGAAAAAGAAAGAACCCTTGCACATACTAGCTGAATATGATACAATTAAAATAGGTCCTCAAGAGACTGTTTTGGAGTACTGTGCAAGGTTCAATAATGTCTATAATGCAATACCACAGAACTTAAGAACACCCCCTGACCTTTCCTTGTATAAATTCCCTGATGGATTTGACCCAGATGTGGCATACCAGTTAAAGGAAAGAGCCCCTCAAACCCTTGTAGACATGCAAAATGTTTTTGTTAGCATAGAGGCCAACCTAATTGCCAAAAGAAACAGAGCTAGAATGGAAAGAAGAACCACCTTTAAGGAAGAACCCTCAGCCTTAGAGCAAAAGCTTGATGCTATTATCAGTGGCATGCAAAGGCTGGGAGACAAAGTAGAGAGTGTTGAGAGGAAATCATCATGGGAAGGACAACATTACAATACCATAAGGAACCCAAATTTTAGGAAAACGTAGAACACAAATGCTGGTAGGTCAAGCCTAGACCATGACATAAGACCCCCTTTCCAAGAAAACTATGCTGAGGCATCCACTTCTAGTGAACCCATGAAAGACACTCACATGAATCTGATGGATCTAAAAGGTGAGCATCGAACCTTTTTATCCCAAGAAGACCAAGATGAGCATGACTATAGTCAATTTCAGGCTAAGTCTGGTGAGTCTTTTGATTTTAAACAAAGTTATGATACTTTTGTGTATGAGATCCACAAACAATATAAACTGAGGACTAGAACCATTGACATTTCTGAACCAAACAAACCAGAGGATGGAAAACAGCCCAACAAGACTAAAGGCAAGGCCATCACAACAGAACCAGCTGATATACCTGTCCCAAACCCACGTCAAGTGACTGTAGAAGACATAACAAAAATGCAGCCTTCTATTGATCAGCCTCTGCCACCTTCTTCCCCAAAACAAAACTCGAACAGCGTTCCAAAAAGCCATCCTAAAACTAAAAAACCGCAAGAAATTACTTCTCTTAGCGATGACAAACAAGAGGAAATCTCTAACACTCCACTGGAAAAAGGAAAACATACATCTCATAATACTAAAGCCCAATCTGAAAAATCATTTGATTTAGAGGCTGAAATAGGCAAATTGAAGATATATGTCCCTCTATCAGAACTTGTCAAACATGATGTGTATAGGCAACAAATTCAAAGGTCACTTCAAATGCCGAAGGTAAAGGATGATGTGAATGTTCTTGATGATCAACCTGAGTTTCTGTTTGGTCCAGAAGTTAATGGAAAATCAACATATGGATCTGTCTTGGCCTTTTATGTCAGTTTACATATACATGAAAAAGTCATGCACAATGCCATGTTTGACTCAGGTGCCTCCCACAACCTTATGCCCAAAGCTGTAATGGAAAAGTTGAACCTTGATGTTACAAGACCCTACAAAGATATATTCTCCTTTGACTCAAGTCAAGTCAAGTGTTTAGGCCTCATCAAGGACTTGTGTGTCTCCTTAGTCCAATATCCTAACAAGACCATCCTCATGGATGTGGTGGTGGCTGACATCCCACCAAAGTACGGTATGCTCCTATCAAGATCATGGGGAGCAAAGCTCTAAGGATCCCTTCAATTAGACCTCTCCTATGCCACTATTTCAATCTTTGGGCAACCAAAGAGACTGTACAGAGAAACACTCATGAAATATGTGGTAAGTAGTGAGAGCAAGCCTAAAAATTTTCCCATTTACTCAATCCATTCCGATATGGATTATTTTATTTTGTTTAATGATGAAACAAGTCCTCCCACTGATGATGAGCCGCTGGCTCTAGAACAAGACACACAAATCAATGAAGAATCGGTTGCCCATACTGATAAAATTGTCAAAACAATCAAGGCAACCAACTTACAAGAAGAAACTCCCCAAATAGTAGATTCAAATCTGTCCACTACAAGAATGACTGAAACTCTTGATACTAACCACAAGCAAGAAATCACATGGTATTTAGAGTTTGATGCCTCTGTTAACAAATTAGGAGCAGGGGCAGGTGTATGGATTCACAACACACATAACAGCCATGTAGAAGGCCATGCCTATAGACTAAATTTCAAATGCACAAACAACATGGCAGAGTATGAGGCTCTGCTTCTAGGCCTTAAACTGCTCAAAGCTCTAGGAGCTGCAAAAGTGTCTATTCTAGGTGACTCTGATTTAATCATACAATAGATGAAAGGTAACTTTTTTACCAATGACAATAGAATGAGGGCCTATAGGACTGCTGCCACCAATATACTCAATGCATTCACTGAATTCAAGCTTGCCAAGATTTCAAGAAATCATAACATTCATGCACACAGCCTAGCCACTTTTGCTAGCACATGCATGCTTCCCTTTGAGCCAAATCATCATTTTACTATTGAGATAAAACATAGGCCCGTTGTCCCTAATAACGTTAAAGACTGGCAAGTGTTCGAAAGTGATGCCCAGATTAACAATTTCCTCACTCTTGAGCATGAGTTTTCAAATATTAACATTGACATGGATGCTATAACGGATGAACAACAACAAACAAATGAAAATCAGCAGGCTGTAATAGTTGTAACAGCCAAACAAATCCTAAACCCAATTGTTTTTGACAATACAAACATAGAAGAGCTGAAACAGATGCATTTGGAGGAGATAGCCAAAACAGAGGCCGAGATCATTGACTTAAAGGATAACTTTTTGCCTGCTGGCCTAACCCCATTAGAAGACATGTTTGATGCTAATGACTTTACCAAAAAACCAAAAATTCAACCATTGAATTCTGATATAGAGGAACACAACATCGGGACAGCAGAGAATCCCAAAATGATCAAACTATCCAAAAATTTGCCACCTGATCAAAAGCCCAAGTATATTGATTTATTTAAAGAATTCCAAGATGTATTTGCTTGGAGTTATGAGGACTTGAAGTCCTATGACACGTCAGTAATCCAACACACCATTCCCCTAAAGACAAACCAAAAGCCCTTCAATCAAAAACTTATAAGAATTAACCCTATGCTTCTTCCCCTGATTGAGAAGGAAGTAAAGAGGATGTTTGAAGCAGGTATCATAGCACCCATTAGATTTTCTGAGTGGGTATCCAATCTTGTTCCCACAAGAAAGAAGACAGGTGAGATTAGACTTTGTGTAGATCTGAGAAATTTAAACCAAGTCTCCCTAAAAGACCACTATCCTTTGCCCAAGATGGATCACATCCTACAAAGAGTAGTGGGGTCATCTAGAATCTCTTTTCTAGATGGATTCTCACGTTTCAATCAAATACTTTTTCACCCGGATGACCAAGACAAAACAGCCTTTACCACACCATGGGGAACATTTAAGTATGTGAAGATGCCATTCGGCCTAAAGAACGTTGGTGCTACCTTTCAAAGAGCAATGGATATTGCATTTGCCAAGGAAATACATGATTTCCTAGTTGTCTACCTTGACGACTTGACTCCATTTTCTAAATCTGATCAGGAGCACCTAAAACATTTGAGGCAAATATTCATGACATGTAGGAAATATGGCATTTCCTTGAATCCCAAGAAGTCTCTTTTTGGCCTTGAAGAAGGAAAATTACTTGGCCACATCATATCAAAGGATGGGATTAGAATTGATCCTGAAAGAATACAAGCCATCCTCCAAATCCCATACCCAAGAAACATCAAAGAGCTGCAAGCTTTCCTTGGAAAGATCAATTTCCTAAGGAGCTTTATCCCAAATCTAGCCGAGCTGATAAGACTGTTAAGCAACATGTTAAAAAAGGATGCCAAGGTAAAATGGTCTCTTGAAACCAAGCAGGCCTTTGAGAGTATAAAATCTACCTTAACCCAAACCCCTGTCCTCACCAACCCACAGTTTGAAAAAGACTTTATCATTTTTTCTTTTGCATCTGATCACACCATAGCTATTGTTCTTTTGCAAAAGGATGATCAGGGAGCTGAAAAGCCAATTGCATTTTTCAGCCAAGCCTTAAGAGACACCCCTTTGAAGTACCCAATCATGGAAAAGCAGGCCTACGCCCTTGTCCAGGCCATCAAGGATTTCAGAGTGTACATTTTATATTCACATGTGATTGCCTATGTCCCAAATGCTGTTGTAACATACTAACCCAGGAGGGATTAGAGGGCAAAAGAGGCAAGTGGATTGCAAACATCCTTGAGTATGACATAGAAATAAAACCAACCAAGCTGATAAAGGGACAAGGTTTAGTCAAACTGATGTCCGAAACAAACTTTCAAGCCTTAGACATTAACCAGCTGGACAATGAAGAGGAGCTGGCGACTCCACAGATCAGTGAGACCTTTTTGCAATCTCCATGGTATGCTGATATATGTTTTGTACTGTTAAACCTGTTTGCTCCCCCAGGATTGTCCAGAACTAAGAAAAGATTTTTGAAAATGAAGGCTTTAAAGTTTTGTGTTATAGATGGTGCATTATTTTGGAGAAATCATGAAGGCATATTGCTTAACTGTTTAACCATGAATGAAACTAACAATGTCATGAAAGAATTCCATGCAGGTGACTGTGGAGGACATCTATATTGGAAGTCCACTGCTGATAAAATTTTAAGGGTTGGTTTCTATTGGCCCTCTCTTTTTGCAGATGTAAAGAAGTTTGCCATTTCATGTCACAAATGCCAAATCTTTGAGGCCAAAAGAAAGCTGTTGCCCCTGCCCATAAAACCCATCTCAACAGAAAAACATTTTCAACAATGGGGCCTTGACTTCATTGGAGAAATCCATCCCTCTTCCTCAGGCCAGCACAAGTGGATCCTAACAGCCACTGACTATTTCACTAAGTGGGTTGAATCCATCCCATGTAGGCAAGCCAATGACACCATCATTATCCAATTCCTTGAGTGCAATATCCTTTCTAGATTTGGCTGCCCTGAGAAGATCATTACTGATAACGCCGCTGCCTTCAAATCCAAAAAGATTATCAATTTTTGCCACCAATTTCATATTACCTTGGGCCACTCTACAGCCTATTACCCTCAAGGTAATGGCTTGGCCGAATCATCCAACAAAAGCCTCATCAACATCATAAACAAAGTGCTAGAAGAAAACAAGAAGAACTGGCACAAAAAGCTGGTAAATGCCCTATGGGCAGACAGACTTTCAACAAAGAGATCCATTGGGATGAGCCCTTATGAGCTAGTATATGGCATGGAGGCTAGATTTCCTTCATCCGTGGGCATCCCTACTATCAGACTATTACAGGAGATTCAGGCTGAACCAAATGACATCCAACGAAGAATCAATCAGACCATTCATCTTCAGCAAACCAGAGAATAGGTCTATGACACAGCTCAAACTTTGCTAGAGAAGCTCAAAAAGATGTTTGATAAGAGAGTTAAGGCTGAGGATTTCTACATTGGTGACAAATTTCTAAGGTGGGACTCATGAAGAGAAGACAAGGGCAAACATGCCAAGTTTGATTTTTTATGGAAAGGGCCATTCGTTATTTCTGCTGTTCAGGGAAATAACACATATTTTCTCAAATATATAGGGGGAAACATTGCTGAAGAAGGCCCTGTTAATGGTCGTATGCTGAAACATTACCATGATCCCATTTAAGGGATACAATGCAGCTTTGTATATATCTTTTGTACAGTGATATTTGTATATATCTTTTGTACAGTGATATTTGTATATATCAGCACTTTGTTTTTATTTTTGAATAAGCAGTCTGAATATTAGAGGAGCAGCAGCAAAATTTTGAAGACTCAGACAAAGCAAGTCCTCCATTTCAGATCTTTGTCATTGCATTAATCCCAGCAAAAGTTTGCAGCTTGCAGTCTTCAGTCAAACAGTAGCAAAAGAAAGAAGGATTTTTAGTTTACATCAGCAACTATTTCTAGACCAAGGCTAAAGGAAATACATCAGTTTTGATCTATGTTTTTCAAAGGCACATGCTCAAACAACATTGTACATAAATATCAAGCACGCAGAAGAAAGCAGGCAGTGCTTCATAGTTCACTGAAATTCAGTTGAGGGAAAGTGCTATTCTTATTCCAAAGTTTCAATTATCTAACAGCCAGCATAAAGAAGTTTTTCAATCCACAACAACAATAGAAGATCAAGGCAGTCTGACATGTTGTTCTTGGATTTTCACAAGGAAAAGTCATCCCCAAGTGGAGCCACTATTAGCCTCTTGTTGCAACAGGTGTTCATATTTCATGATTGACATTTTTACATGCCAAATATGTCATCTTTCATGCTGCAAGGTTCCATATTTCCAAAAAAAAGGGCCAAAGAGTAGGTCATGAAAGTGTGCTAGTCTAAGTGCCACTGTTGTATTCCAATTTTGATGAGTCACTCAATTTTGACTAGTTTTTCAGTTAAGAGAAGGCCAAATAGCTTAATCTTGGCCTCCCTAGGTTTCAATTTCTTGTTTTAGAATATAGAGAAAGAATATCTGACCAAACAGCTTAATATTGGCAGGTTTGTAGATAGGTAGAGAATCAAAGGAGCCCAACTGCTTAATCTGGGCCCTTGGCAGAAACAAGGGTAGACTTAGATAGGAGGGCAGCCAAAAGAAAAATTGTAAAGCAGGGTCTGCAAGTCTAAGTGCACCCAAACCAAAAAGAAGAAAAAATGCTAGGTAAGTAGGCTGGGTAGGTAGTTTTTGAGGTTGCAGAATGTTGATGTATGATCAATTTTGTGTTTCAAAGTGTTATATATTTTCAGATCACAGGTATAATGCAGTTTTCATTTGGAGGAGCTCAAGTTGGACATGATTAACTCCCCCTTCTTCTTATTCCCTAAATCACTTGCTAACTTCCCCAAAGAGGTCAAGATATGCTTGAGCCTCTTAGTTTCATCATTTCCACATCATTTGCCTTGGTGAAGATCTGCTTTACTCAAGGCATGTTCATACTTCCTCTATGAATCATTTTCCCCCCTAACAGCCTAAGGTCCCTCACCTTAGCGCTTTCTTGTCATTTTCACATTAACTCCTAACTCTACTATATAGCTCCCTAAATCATTTCCCCTTCCCCTACTAAAACTATGTATAAAATTCCCCTATGTACATATTCCCCATCCCTGGCACTATAGCCATATAATATCAAGTTTGGGAAATGCTGAGTTCACCTGGAGCTTAGCATTAACCTTCCGTGTCCTAACCCTGGGATTAACTCGACATCTGGTTAAGTTAATAACCTATACCCACCCTTTACCCTAAAAGCCTCACATTTCTACCCCTCCGTAGTCATTTTCCAAACTTAATGTTTAAAAGTTATATTGAACATTAAGTTGTTTTTACCCCCCGCTTAAACTAACACAAAAACCCACATTTCCTAAGTTTTTAAACCCCCCTGCAGCGCTATATTAATATTCGAATATTCGCGCGCTCGGTCCCTTATTCCCCCGCCACCTTGTTTGTTCTGCCAGTCGTCCGATGCCCGGTGCCCCAGATCTACGGTGGGCGGTAACTATTGTGCCCCGATCTGCCGAGGGTTAGCGTCCAGGAGTTCGGCGGTTTTCCCGTCGTACTCCCGCCACGCGTCACCCTCCCAGGTGTGGCGGAGCCCCCTCCTCCCAAACCACTTCAGTGCAAGGGCGGTGCGCCTGAAACCAGAAACCGCCTCCACCCAGTGATGTCATCCTGTTGCGTCATCTGCCTGCATCGGCCTCCTGCCACCGTATTGCCCAGTCACCCTGCCACGCAGGGAAAATTTTAAGAACCCCCCCCTAAATTTATAAATATAATAAATGGGCGAATCTCCATGATATATAGGAAAAATGGAAGGCGATTTTATCAATAATATAATATGTATATATAATTTTTTGGCGAATCTCTCACCAGGCATGGCGAATATTTTACTCAATTATAAAATCTTGTAAGATCTTGGCGAGTCTTTCATTAAATAATAAAACTTTGTAAATTCATAGTGAATCTTAGCATAGGCTACATGCTGGTTTAATTCCCCCATTTAAATAGGCTACATTCCAGGTGAATACCATGGGTCAATACCATGTTCCATTTTGGTGAATACCATGGGTCAATACCATGTGCCATTTTTATTTTTATTAATTCTAATATTAGGGTTAATAATGGTTTTTTGCATGGTATTAATAACAATCTAGTCCATGGTATTTGTCCCATAGTATTTTGGCCATAGGTTTCACCTAAATATAACCCATTTTTTGGGTGTTCGTAAATATAAGGTGACTTATGGAGTAAATATAAAAAAATGTTTTATTTGTTTACCATACCTCTCGTTTATTTATATTTTTATTAATTTACCATACCTCTTTACAAATATGGTATTTGGCCCATAGGATTCACTTAAATAAAACCTCTTTCTTGAGCCTTCATAAATAGAACGAGGGTTATGGACTAAATATAAAAAGAGGTTTTATTTATTTACGATACGTCTAGTTTATTTATATTTTTATTTATTTACCATACCTTTTGAGTAAGTATAAAAAGACGTTTTATTTATTTACCATACCTCCACTTTACTTATATTTTTATTTGTTTACACCCTTACATGTATATAAGATGACTTATGGAGTAAATATAAAAAATGTTATATTTATTTACCATACCTCTCATTTATTTATATTTTTATTAATTTACCATACCTCTTTTATAAATATGGTATTTGGCCCATAGGATTCACTTAAATAAAACCTATTCTTGAAAACGGGCGAATGGATTCACTTAAATAAAACCTATTCCTGAAAATGGGCGAATGGAAGGTTGTAAGTCCTAATTTCAAGGGCTAAATTTACCTTTTTTACCCTCTCCCTTAAAATAAGGTGGGCTATTTGAGGTGATTTGTAAAAATGTACTATGATACAAAATATTCACCCACTAAAAATTTAAAACCCCTTAATTTCGCCAAAGGGCGAACATTCGCCCCTAAAATTATCCTTGCCGCCACGTCACTACTGCCAGACTGCCAGGTCGTCATCCCTACCGTACCGCCATGTCACCGTCGTACATGCTGATGTCACCTTGCTGACATCATCTTGCCACATCACCGTCATATTGGGTCCCGCCCACTGACTTCATGCTGACTTCATCACTCAAAAAGGCGCGAAAGGCAAAAATCGTGCTTAGGAAGCCTGGATTCAAATTCTGAAGCTGTTTTTCATGCGCTACGGGAAATGGGCCAAAATGGAAAGCCCCTCATCGTGTAGCCCCCAGAAAGCCCGAAAGGCGCAGAATGACCCGTTTTTCTTTGGGAAGCATTTAGAAAGGGGCAAACACAGTTTTTAGAGCAACAAAGGGCCGAACAGAGGCCATGAAAGATCGATGGGACAGTCTAAAGCACTCAGAAGACATTAAACGACCCGATTCAACTGCGAAAGAGTATCAGAGGAAAGAGGAAGCGACAAAGAGTATCAGTCAAAGATTTTTAATGAAGATCTTCATTTCCCAAAGCAACTTAACATTGAATGGCCTCCAACAAAGTCAAATAAAGGCGTGTATGCCCATTAAAGCTCTCAAATGACAGCTACAACATTAAAGCCACCGAACAGCAATGGAGCAGAGACCAATGCGCAGTTATGGCTAGATAAATAGCACAGAGCCACCAGGACAGAATTAACTCATTTTGATACGGCTGCCCTCAGCGCAGCTCAAAGATATTTTCTTGCATTTATTTCTGGATAGGATTAGGTTAAAGTAATCATTTTCTTTCAGACCTGTTTAGGTCAAGCTGTAATAGATAATTTTGGATATTTTTCCCTATTTATACCACCCTCTGTATTGTTTTAAGGGTTGGTTGGTTGATAATCTTCATTAGAGACTCACACTGTATACCTGACATGTTTTCTTTAATCAAAGACTACTGAAGCTTGGAGAACTGACTGTGTGCTATGAATTAATGTTTTGAAGAACTGAATGTGGAATTCTTGTGCTGCAACATGAATCAATAAGTGCTTCTTACCTCTGTTTTCTTTGTTATGCACTCATATCATACATATATCACCATCTAAATAGCAGAAAGAAAGATTAGCTTAGAACTTGTTTAACTGCACTCTATGCTCAATTTCTGTTGTTTATTTATGTTTTCATCTGTACTGAATTAGTAATGAATATGAATTCCCTGTGGCTCATATTTACCCTAATTCACCCATGTTTGACAGTTATCTAAGGATTCTTCATTGCTCCTAGATAGAGCTCATTCACCTTTCCTCTGTTAAGCTGATTGAGAGATTCTTGATTGCCTCTCGTCCCTTAGCATTCATTCCATCCTTTAAACCTGAAACATTGTTTCATGTGCAGCTAGCTAGCTCCATATTTCTCCCTTGTGACCTAGAAAATGCACGAGCAGTACTACTCCTTGACTCCATGCCCAATGGTTTGAAACCTTCATGCTATACCTGCCTCTTTACCTGAAAACATCAATCTTCCCACCAAAACTTAAACAAAACCCCCTTGAACTCAATAGCTAGCCTAAAATCATCTTCAACAAAGCTAAATCCAAAACAGAGAGCCCTCTCTGATTGCAGGTGGGCTAGAACTTGCAATCCAAAGATTGGTCTGTGGTTACCTCAGCCGTATCCTTTTGTGTTGATCAAAAGGACAACCTGAGTGATAACACTAAGGAAGGAATAAAAAAGGCAAAAGAGGCAAAAAGAGCATGATCGACTCTGGATATTTGCCGAGGCATCCTTGGCCCATCATAGCTCTTGATAGAGAAGGTCTAGCCCAAATTTCAAGAAATTTGGAGCAATTTTTGCATTTTGAAAATTTTTTGCACTAAAAAACAGGGTTTTCCTCCTTATGCGCTGCGCCACATGGCACTCGCTTTCGCTAGAGGGCTCCAAATCCAAAAAACTTTGCATTTCTGGATTTTTCATGATAAATTATGTTTTCCTACCTATGGCCAAGAAATTTGGGCAAGTTTTGAGCCCTCAAAAGGTCAAAAAAACTCAAAAAATGACCTCACTGCCCCTATTTTGACACATAGGAAGCAGTCTTGGGAGATTGGACATTTGGAGGGGAAAATGGACACTAAATCCAGAAATTCCACTTGATTTGGAAAGTAGACAGGTAGGGCTTTCGAACGAGCTATCATGAGATCAAGTTGGACTTTGGGAAAGGCCTCAAAATCAGCTCCAAAGTTGCGCTATGCATAGAGAAATTTGGCCTCATTTTCACTCTTCAACTCAGAAATTCGCCCAGTTTTTACTAGTTTTACTTTTTGATCTTACTCTTGATCTACCTTGATGTAATTTCATGAACATGATGTAATCTTGGCACATTTTTACTTGTTTTGGTAGATTCATTCACTAAAAAGTGAAAAACAACTGAATGAATCAGTTTCCTTTCATATTGGGCAAGTTGTTTCATTGCCTATTTTTCAGTTCCTTGTTTAGATATGGTTGAAACAACTCCTAGAATAATGAGCTCGACCCCTAGAGGCATGGGAAGGAGTTAGGCTTATCTATATCATGTAATTTCTCAGTCATTTTTAGGGTTGGACACTTGGGATCGCTTGGCACTTCATTGTACATCTGATTTCTACATTTTTGGCAAAGGAAAGACCAGGGTTTTGCATCACTTGTTGGGATCCTTGTGGCTCTATGTTTTGATGGTGTTTTTCTTCATGCAATTGTAATTCATTGATGTTTTCTTTATGCCATTTCCCTTCTCTTTGCTTCTGAATTAAACAAATTGAGTGACAAAGGTAGAATCCATGAGTTTGTTGTGCTCTGCCTTAAACTTTGTTTAATTTTACATGTTTTCATCTGTTTGGAGAGGATTCTTGCAGCCACTTGCCCTCTTTAGCTCCTCAGTGGTCTTTTCCATCCATTCATTCAATCTAAAGCATCGAAACTATTGCCTACCTCGCCCCAACCGGAACTCTGCAAAAATTTGGCCTCATCCCCGGACCCAAATTTTCCTTTCCATTTTTTCTAACAAAACCCTCAAAAACTCAAATTAAATCCTTGCACTTCATACCTAGCCTAAGATTAGTTGTTAATTCAGTCATCTCAAGCCCCATCTGATTATCTTTTTCTAAGATTGACTCGGAGAGAGCCCTTTCCTGTCCTCGTAGGGCTAGCTATGAGGCTGAGTGTGGTTTGATGTGGACCTAGAATCTTACCTTTTCAGCCTGAGGTAAATCTAGGCTCTAACAGTTCCTATCCCAGGAACTAGATCATCTGTTTCACTGACACTTGTTTTTTCCACTATACCATAGCATTCTTTTATTCTTTTTCAAGCTTAAAGAAAAAGACAAAAAAGTTATATATTCCAAAAAGAGAGGGAACTGGACAACATTTCCATTTATTGTTGGCAACTAGAGTCAGTCATGTCGCCCTTGAACAAAGCACTCGAACAAAGTATCTCCTCCATTTGGGTGGGATTTAGCTTGACTTAGGTACGCCTTAACCTTGTTATTGAGTTAGTTCTCCTCCGATTGGTTATCTCTTCCAATCATATGGAGAGTTCGTTCGTGCCTCCTGCATGACGAGCTTATACAGAGTTATCATATGCTTCACATAGTCATCATTTGAGTCGTGCTTTTGTTCAAGGGAAGTAAGCCTGAGTCGACCTCTCTGCGGTGTCTCTTGACCTATTTTTCAATCGGCCATCCCTGGTTGTCAGTGTCTTGTCTATCATCACATCAGTTATATTGGTACTTTACTCGTGCCGGTTTGAGAAGGTCTCCATTGACTTCTTGCTGGCGGGTCTTGTCCTTATCGATGATGATATATTGCTCTAAGGATAGGCCTAAAGCTGCACCCTGGCCCTATTTTCATTATTGATAGGTCACTTTGTGCTCAACATCGATCAGTATCATGGGTCTTTGACTGAGTGGTTTCCCTTGTCTTCGACATCAGCTTTCATTATCACACATTGGGATTCGTGCAGTACCTTGGTTTCCATTTGACCCTATTGGTGGATTCCTCGCCTTTGTGTCAGCTTTCATTATTGGTTGGTTCAGAGGGTTTCTATCATGCGCTAGCCACATCTTGTGTACATCGGAAACGTGCTTCGGTCGGGTTACTACGTATTTTTTCGTCTGATCCTTCCACATTATTGGCCTATAGGTTACACTCGTGCTAGATTGATGAAGGATGCCTTAATGCCTTCCTTCTAGCAAATATTTCCCTATTGACTACGACTCATTGCTCTGGGGAAAAGGTTTAGAGTCCATTTGGCAGTACCTTGGGGTTTGCAGTCATCAATGTTAGATACTTCACTATCGACTGTGGGAAACCATCATTGTCTCCTGATTGATAGATTCTTATAGATGTTCGACTTCAGCTCATCTATTCGCACTTGTTAGATTGTACTAGGTACCTTGACTCTCATTATCATTATCGGTGAGTAGTCTCACGTTTGTTAACGGTATACATCAATGATCGGTAATCAAACGATTTCTCACATGGTTGACTTCAGATCATTTTATCCCATTGTGTAGAAATGTACCACAACGGTTGGTGAAGACCTCAGGTTGTATCAGCATTCTTTGATTCACTTGTCAGTTGCTCTTGTTGCTACTAGTTGACGCCATTCCACATTATATGTTGCAATCCTTTACTGCGACATCCTATATGCTGGCATCCGAGTTGCGATGTAGTATCATATTATTCCATCATGTTCATTTGGTACTATTGGGATCAGTTTTTGACATTAGTGATCAACTTCATCTTTCAGATTCACTGAACATCTTCTTATATGTGAAATTCAGACATGTACTTGTTCAATCATGATCAGATGATCCATTATGTGCTTTCAGTTCCTTATACTTGTATACATAGTGGATCCTCTTGTACTTGATATGCAGACATGCTTTACTTTCTCTGAGCATGAGTATGCCCGCCTCAAATAGTTGTTTCTTTCTGATCTTCTTTTGTTGGCTTGGCAGGCTGAAATCTGGTGAAGTCCTTCTCAATTTTTCGACAAGTTTCCTTTCTATATACTTAATACATTTCAGCCATCATGTTCCCCTTCTGACCTCATATATTAGGGGGCATCTATTATAGCTCCAAATATCACTCTTGGTATTTGTGATGCTTGATTTATGGCCGAGGGCAACCCCTCCTTCCAGACTTGGTCCAAATATTTTAAAAACAGTGTTTTACTCCCTGTACGCTACTTTTCCCTGTGTTAAAAGCGTGTACACGTGGGTTAGTCTATACCAAACCTGCGTATATGTGTTAAAACACTTAAAAAAATTAAATTTCCTTAACTATGGGTGAAGATCACGGGTTTTACCTGTTGATTACCTATTAGTTCCCGTGGCCCAACTGTTCCAAATTGTTTTCCAACTAAAAACCTAATTTGGGAGAAGTATAAAAATACTTCAATGGGAAGGCCTTAAGGAGGAGAAAAAAATAGAGAATTACTCTACTGATATTATCCCCTGATCAAGTCTGAAGATCCATGTGCTTCAAGCACTTCCCCAAGCTCAGGAAACCTTTGTTTCCTTGAGAGTTGATATCCTTTCACTTGTTGGAGATATCCTTGTATTGGTTATGGAAGGAGCCTTTTGAAGACTGGAACTAGACGGACCTGGAGGACGGTTCCGCTTGGAGCCAGAAGAGGAAGACTCAAGTGAACTCTTTCTATGTTTTATTATAGTTATCTGCAATAAAAAGAAACATTGTCTTGTTCCTGATATCAACTTTGTTCATGCATTTAATGTTATTGTTATGGTTTATATATGAATGAATATTTCAATGTATAACTAACCATCTACTTATATGTTATAAAGTTGATTTCACTATAATGCTTTATCTATATGCTACTATGCATATTTGAATTGGTTGTTTTGCAGGTTCAAAGATCATGAGGAGTTGCAGAGGGTTTGGACCATGGCTGGAACTACCCAAACGAAGGACCCTTGGGTATGTACATCCTCACATAGTTTGCTCGTTTAAGCATTTTGCCTTAGTTATATGCTTGTTTCTTGTTGTATATTACTCTTGCTCTACTAGTGTTCTGACCCAAAGCCCTAGGGGACTTTAGCCCTTAACAGTTGCTCCTGAGATTGAGAAGGATTGACATTGGCATGGAAGGGCGTATCTACTCTCTTGCCCTTGTCTTACCATGAATCCTTGGTTGATCTTTTCACTGTGTCTTCATTTCTTTTTGGTAGCTCATTTTGCTATGCATTCGTAGCTTCTTCTTTGTCAGAGCTTACTCCTGGGGGCGCACAGAAGGCAGATCTGGAGGCAAACTTTGTGAAGAATGAAGCTTGTTTTGGCAGCATCTACAGACCATATCCTTGAAGGAGTGGGCACCAAGATGCAGAAGCGGATCCACCATGGAGGGCAGGGCCCAAAAGGCCAGCACTAGAGGCACCTGGGGGAGAATGTGAGGCTCACACATACCCTAGCATGCAAATACAAACCCTAGGGCAAAGCTAAACTCTTTGTAGCCACCAACTAATCTATTTTTCCTCCTTTTAATATCGATTTATAGGTGAGTATGATAATGGTGATGATTTTATGCATGCTCTAGAAAATATTGATAGACTTGGGATCATAAATAAGAATCAAGAAAATGGGATCATTATGTATGGAGAAAATAACCTAGTTGAAGAAATAAGTCAGCTAAAAATATGTCTAGAAGGGGCTAAATTAGAAGGAAAAGTTGCAAGGAAACATGTACAAGAAAAGGAAAAAAACTATGAATTTAGAACTTGAAATTATGGGATTAAGAAAGGAGCTTGAGAAAAAAGGCACAACTGAATCTAAATCTCATATTTGTAAAATGATTTGAAACCTTAGAGGAAATAATTAAAGTTCATCACTCTCCATTAATTAAAATAGAACTTTGATATATGTTGTAGTGGCTACAACCACCCTCCAAAATTTTTCCTTCGCTTTGTTTTGGAGCCTCCCTCTTCAAAATCTTAGCAGCATGTCTTGCACTACTCAGGTACTTGAGTTTTTATTTGAAGTTATATTTCACTTGACGGCTTGTGTTTTCTAAATTGTCTTGTTTTCTGACCATAGGTTGATCCCATGACTTGTTTCACATTTGCTTCTTGCACTGTCTTGGCAAATTGTGCAATCATACAGGGCAACCAACCTTGTCTCAAGAATTGTGTAGAGCAACCCAACAGTTAGCCCTTCTCTCCAGAAATGTGTAGAGAAGTTCAGGAGATAGTCTTCCTCAGTTATATTGCACAAAACATATAGACACTGGGCTTCAGCTCAGGAATTGTGCAGACCCAACTGGCAACTTGTCTTCAACTACGAAATTACACAGAGCATGAGAGGCAGCCAGAGCCACTTAGCCTAGGATTTGCGCAGAAGCATTCCTCATTTTGTTGTCTGATACATGTGCCGACAAGTTTCCTGATTCCCTCTAGAACTGCACAATCTTCCCATGCATGCGAGGCAGCTCTTTCCCAAAAAAGCAAAAAACATCCCTAAAAAATATAGATCTATTTTTTGCACTCGGAGTTACATGCAAAGTCAATTTTAGAAACTTCCCGCCAAGTGTCACTTTGTCCTAAATTTGTGGTATGCGCCTCATAAACCCTTAATATTCTAAATCTATTTAAATGATTCCCCAAAGCTCATTCTACACACTTGATCTTGGAGCTCTTTCATTCCCAAGGCATCTAGGAACCTTCGACACAGTCGACGCAACTTTTCTGGGTAAGTTTTTCTTTTCAAGTATTTTGCTTCTTTTTCTGTCGCTTTTATTTCCTTGGCTTGTGCGAGTATTGTTTTGCATGTTTTATTGAATGGTCATTGTTTTTTTGGTTTATTTTAACTTGTAGAAGTGTTGTTTCAAGTTTTTCATTGTCTTTCCTAAGTGTGACATGCATAACATTGTTTTTTCACTAATGATCGTCGTTGTAACGACCCTCTCCACCATCTTCATTGTTCATCTATTTCACTGATTCCTGCATTGGTTTTGATTGTGTGCATGATCATTCACTCCTGTCTGCACCATCCTTTGCTTTTGATTTTGAATCTACTCATTTTCATGTCGCCCTTGGGTAGATCTAGGCTACCTTGGCTCAGATCTTGCTTTCCCTGGCATGCTCTATGCATTCCTGAACTCGAGGCTCTGCCTTGGTACCAAGAATTGTGCAAACATTGCCTCATTAGAGAACTTTTGAGGTCTAAAATGGGCCTCCTAAGAAAAATGTACAAAAAAAATAAACTTTATAAGGACCAATAGGATTCAATATGACGATGTCAACCATGGGGGATGATTCATCATTTTTTCAGTAAAAAACTAAAAAGTTTAAAAAATAATAAAATAATAAAACTACTTTTTCACCTTGTATTTTCAACTTATCTCCCTAAGATTTTACTCAAAATTCGAGCAAGATTACTCAATCAATGCAAAATTTAATTCCTCATCCAAGGAGTACAGATGTTGCATACTTTCAATGGACCCTCCCACACCAAAAATAAGAAACACATGAAAAAATGTGATTGCAATCACGTTTTTCATGTATTTCTCATTTTTCATGTAGCAGGGTCCATCTAAAATATGCAACATGAGTACTCATTAGATGAGGAATCAAATTCTATATCCAACGACTGTTCTCACTCGAAATTTGAGTAAAACCATAGGGAAATAAGTTGAAAATATGAGCTGAAAAATAGTTTTTTCTTTTTTTCCCTCTAAAATTTGATGATGTAATCTTATCTTATTTTATTACTTCCACTATTATTTTATAATTTCCTTAGGAGGCCCATTTTATACCTCAAAATTCCTCTAATGGCACTAGAGACGTGGTTGAAGAGGTGTCAATAAACTTGCCCATCTATGCAGAAACGAAGCTCTTCATAGAGAAGGACTAGATCACATGGCAAGAGATAAAGGACATATTTACAGGCACTTTCAAGGAAGATCTGGAAGATCATCAAGTCTATGTTAACATTCGTAAGTCAAGCTTATACAAGATTGCATGCAGGTACCCCACCTTCTGTTAATTTTAGGTATGTTCTATGCTAGAGCAATTTATTTAAATTTTCACAGTTAGCAGTCACATCAGCATTAAAGTAAACTGAAAATAGAACATAAATATAAATCACAGAAGACAAGCCAAGACAAGAGGACACAAGATGTGGCTCTAGCCAAGGACAAACTCCACAATGTGGGGAAACCCTTGATCAATTCTTCTTTTATGTTCTTCAAAGTTCAGCAGAGAAAGTAAGAGAGATAGTACATTTACAATAGAAGTCAATACTTTGACTTTTGATATCACATGAGATTAGTTGAAGACATATTTCTTCAACTGATTCTCTTAGGTGACTCCTTCACCTATCTTAGTGTTGCATCTCATTCATTTGCTACACCTAGCCATGTGACACCATGTTGTATTGTCACAGTGTTGAACCTGATGACTGAGCTGCTCTCATCTTCTCTCATCATCATGTTTCTCATTATTTATCCTACCCACTGTGCTACATATTCCATCATCATGTTGTTTCATTCATCATTATTCATCACTTGATGAGAGGATTATACACCATGACTATTCCGAGAGGCTGAGATGATCTTTGTACCTTCATAAAATAAATTCATATCTCCATAAATACTTATCGAAATCAGATGATCTTTAGATCAATCCTACACCTCTCGATGAGAGGGATCCAATAAAAATATCAACTACCATAAATAAGCTGACCCACATGGATTTTGGCTCTAGTTGCCAATTTTAACACTCTCTCTCAACTAGGGAGAACTCCATCCGCTGATCCATATGTCCAACTGTACTGTCTCTACCATCAATGCCCCGCACTACTTGGCTCAGCTCTACTCTGCTCACTCTCTACTGAATCATGAAGAAGAAGAATTGATCAAGAATGTCTCATACCATTCTCCACTAACACGAAGTCAGTCTCAGAGTGCGTACCACTGGTCCCAGACCAGTCTCAACCGACCCAAAGTTAGCATCATAGGGGGTACCACTCCTAACACTGGTCCCAGACCAGTATCATCAGTTTCAGAGTGTGTACCACTGGTCCCAGACCAGTTTCAACCGACCCGAAGTCAGCATCATAGTAGGTACAACTCCTACAACTGGTCCCAAACCAATATCATTGATCCCAAATCAATGAAGGTCATCCTAGCATAGGGAGTACAATAGATACAACGATGCATCCATCGGTACTACTATGGTCCTTATCCTCATTTCCCTGCTCATTGATCAGATGAGAGGTACTTCCCATGAGTCCCAGACTGCATAGGTAGGATGCCTCGACACGAGAACTAATCAATCTTGTCCTCACAGGAGAACTTATCATCTTGCTACACAATCGCCATGGAGAACACATCATCTAGGCCTCACAGGAGAGCTAATCATCCTGTTACATAATCATCATGGAGAACACATCATCCAGACCTCACAGGAGAACTAATCATCCTGCTATATAGTCGTCATGGAGAACACATCATCCAGACCTCACAGGAGAAATAATCATCCTGCTACATAGTCGTCATGGAGAACACATCATCTAAACCTCACAGGAGAACTAATCATCCTACTACATAGTCGTCATGGAGAACACATCATCCAGACCTCACAGGAGAACTAATCATCCTTCTACATAGTCGTCATGGAGAACACATCATCCAGACCTCACAGGAAAACTAATCATCGCGCTACATAGTCGTCATGGAGAACACATCATCCAGACCTCACAGGAGAACTAATCATCCTGCTACATAGTGGTATCTAAACAACTCATTGAAGAGCTTTCGTAACCAGACTGCCTCTCAGGTAGCCATGCTAGCAGCAATATACTCTGCCTTGGCGGTGCTCAAAGCCACTGACTTCTATTTCCTGCTCAGCCAGGATATCGAAGCAGATCCCAAGGAGAACTAGCATTGAGAAGTGCTCTAGTGATCCTCCACACTGCCTACCCACTCAGCATTTGAAATATTCCAGGCAGTGTATCTCAATCCATGAGAGATTGTGCCCTGAAGATATCTCAGAAGATTCTAGGCACCAATCCAGTGAATCTCAAACAAATATGAGCTCACCATGCTAACTGCAACACATATGTCCGTATGGGGGTTCTCCAAGAACATCAATGTGAATGAGTTTATGAAACTTAGAGGCATTTCCCAAATCTGGTCTGACATCACTACCATATAACTTCTTAAAAGTTAAGATCCTCAAGGTAGTCACAGGCTTGCACTTTATCTTTCCATATTCGGAATCCAACTCCCTCTGTCTCCCACAAATGAGAGGGTCAACACCTGTCAGAAATAGGCACCGGTATGAGAGGTATATCATCCACAACCTTCGAGTAATGGTTTGGATCGATTTCACTCCTAGTGAATCTCAGCTTCATCAAATAGTTGTTGATCCTCTCATACTATGCCCGGGGTGATTTACTTCAAGCCATAGAGGGCTTTCTATTGCCTGCATACATGAGATTCCCGATGATGAATCTCAAACTCCTCGGTTTGTTCCAAACCTGTGGACCTGTGGCATGAGGGGAATGGTACCCTTATAAGATTTTCCTTCGGTACATCTCAGACATGTACCTTCATGCTCTTTTTGAATTCAGGCATCCATGTCACCATCTGACTCACAAGCCTCCGGTGTTGTGTCAATGGACATGGTTCCCAGTGGACTTCCTACAACTTGATACAACCCTGAGCTCAAAAAAATCTTTGAAAAATCCATTTTCAAGCATGTACCTTTCCATCGAGAAGAGCCACCCTGTAACCTTTGACTTCCATTGCTGACATGGACACCAGGTTCTTCTTACAATCAGGTACATAAAAGAGATTCTGTAAATCGAGTTACCCTCATTCAACTCAGGGGTAACATTCCCTGCACCCTTTTCGGGATAGGTGGTATCGGCTCCAAGTATAATCTCACAATTATCTATCCGATGAAGTGCCTGGGGTTCCTTGCTTTCTTTGAAGAGTCGACCATTTCTCCTTGATGAACTGTATTACCTGTCATTCCCTTGACCCTGGAATGATTTGCTTATCTTCATCAAGAGAAGTGTCTCTACCGTTCAGACACTCATTCGCATAATGACCGAACTTATTGTAACCAAGGCATCTGTCTTTCCTTCCACCCTTAGATCCGAACTTCCCAATGAAGTGATCTTTAGGTAGGCTATTAGAACCTTCTGATGCGCCATTCTGATAATATTCTCTACTTCGACTTCACCTAGGGTGAATTTGAAGAGGGATGAGGAACCCATTGATCCTTTTATCTTGTCCCAACTGTCTTTGGTGATTGCTCTTTCACTCTTGCCTGGGTATTGTCTTCACCTCAGCTCCGATACCATGTTAATTTTAGGTATGTTCTATGCTAGAGCAATTTATTTAAATTTTCACAGTTAGCACTCACATCATCATTAAAGTAAACTGAAAATAGAACATAAATATAAATCACAGAAGACAAGCCAAGACAAGAGGACACAAGATGTGGCGCTAGCCAGGGACAAACCCCACAATGTGGGGAAACCCTTGATCAATTATTCTTTTATGTTCTTCAAAGTTCAGCAGAGAAAGTGAGAGAGATAGTACATTTACAATAGAAGTCAATACTTTGACTTTTGATATCACATGAGATCAGTTGAAGGCATATTGCTTCAACTGATTCTCTTAGGTGACTCCTTCACCTATCTTAGTGTTACATCTCGTTCATTTGTTGCACCTAGCCATGTGACACCATGTTGTATTGTCACAGTGTTGAACCTGATGACTGAGCTGCTCTCATCATCATGCTGCTCATTATTTATCCTGCCCACTATGCTACATCTTCCATCATCATGATGTTTCACTCATCATCATTCATCACTTGATGAGAGGATTATACACCATGATTGTTCCGAGAGGTTGAGATGATCTTTGTACCTTCATAAAATAAATTCATATCTCCATAAATACTTATCGGAATCAGATGATCTTTAGATCAATCCTACACCTCTCGACGAGAGGGATCCAATAAAAATATCAGCTGCCATAAATAAGGTGACCCATATGGAGTTTGGCCCTAGTTTCCAATTTTAACACCTTCCCATGCGTGGATATCATTCGCTGGGTTGTCTCACATACTGATCCTGAGACGATGACACTGAGCAGCACCAGTGGAACACATATTTCCACCTTCACGTCAGAAAACTGCCATCAGATGCATCACTTGCCACAGTCGGTGAACTACATGGATGCATTGTTCTTAACTCCAACAACAATGTTAACTCAAGAGATATCTTGAAGCATTGGGTAAAAGAGTCATCGAAGTTTAGGATGATAGCCAACTAGGTCTATGACTCAGGAAGGCTTGCCAACTCCTGGTCATATTTGTGTGTTTCTTGTATGGCCAAGAGAGCATGAAGACCTTCCCATAGAGTTGGGTTGCTATGTTGGATCAGTTGGAAAATGAAGGAAGGCCTTTCAACTAGTTGAGCATGTTGGATCTTCAGCTGAAAGTGCATGTGTCAAATGCTTGGAATCTACCTAAGGATGGACAAGAAAGATTCTATATGTTCACGTATCTTCTTGATGCAATCTGCTCCCAACAACAGTTCCTCAGCATGGGTTGGACATGGACACCATCAGAATAAGAAATGAATGTTTATTGCAAGTTTCTCTTTGAGTGCAGCTACCGAGGAGTCATGACTAGGTTGTCTCACCACTTCATCACCCCTCTCTATAGGATGATATTTGAACAGGAGCCACCTTGCATGTCGCAAGAAGTGATGTAAGAATTGATTAACATTGCAGATTGGTATGCCTCACCTAGTGGCATCTTCATTAGGATTTTTGGCACGGAGAAGGCTCTGCATGAGCTACCAAGGTTTTCCACAAAAAAGTTAGTCATGCAAGAGGTTCCATACCACACTCCAGAGGGTTTTCAGTAGCACTGCATAGGAAGAAGAAGGAACCATGGCATACTCTTCCTTTGAAAATTGGGCTATACAAGATTCGTACCTTGAAATATGTAGATGTCGTGATCGAGGACTTGAAGAAGATTAGGTTCAGCGCCAAGAGTTTCAATCTACATGATCCACACTACATATGCAAGAACCACCATGTAAAGGTGTACTTCCCATGGGTCCACAGGGCATGTCATTGGCTAGAGGAAGATCTTTGGAGGTATTGTTATAACTCATATAGGCTCAATGAACCAGTCAGCATAGAAGTAGAATGGAAAGTAGCACTGCAGGGAGCAATACCACAGGAAGAAAGAACAATAGTGGCAGTGAGAATCAAGAGCGGAGAGGTTGAACAAAGATCCAAGTTCAAAGAAGATCTACTTATTGAGAGAGTAGCTTTGGAGATAGATACAAAGAGGTGACAACACAACATGAGAGTAGCATGAAGAATGAGGGAGAAGCAAATATTGGAAGAGACGGAAAGGAGATTACAAGAGATAGATAAGAAGTTGAAAGCAGAACAAGAGCTCATGAGGAGAGAGAGTGAAGAAAGGCAGAAACAAGAATAGGAAGAAGGACAAGGCGTATTGACATAAACGACTGCACAGATACAAGTTGAGACAACATAGCAGCCAATAGATGATGAATAGGGTGAGAAGGTGCAGGTTTGGGAACTTTCCAAATAGTTTGATTAGTTGGTTGAGGTAACAGACATGGAGACAGAACCAGAGCCAGATGACCAAGACATCAATCTCATGTCGAGGGCATCTGAGGTTGAACCACAGTCTTTGCCACCTCTAGAACAACAACCAATCTCGAGCGAGCAAGGAGAAGTTGTTCTCCTTGGTGATGATCCAAAGACAGATGTGTACAATCTGGCATTTGACGAGATACATTAGATGATTGTATAAGCACGAAGAATGAGACCAACTCGGTAACCTCCTCGCGGGGTCTTGGGGAGAGACCAACTTGGTAACCTCCTCATGGTGATTCAAAGGCTTATGCAAAAGCCATGAGTTCAATAGTAAATTTATTGATAGCAGATAATGATTGAATGGCGAAGGACTTGCAAGAGGCTAGGAAAAGAGCAAAGCAGTCTGCAGGATTCGCCATGATAGAGATGAAGAAAGATATAGTGGTAGAGATATCAACTTTGGAGGCCACCATGTGGACATTTTATAGAATATTTGTCACTGTGCACAAAGCGGTTGTCCATTTATATGGTTTTCAGTAGCAGCGTGCGCAGATAGCCCAAACACTTCAATAAATTCACACTGTTATTGTGCACATGCAAGAATGGACAATGAGGTACAAGGGAGCCCCGCTTTATGTTAGAAAATTATATATTATGGAGCAATGGAACACATAAAATATTGTAGAAATATAAACACAGAAAACGCACAAAACAAGAGAGACACAGATATACGTGGTTCACCCAGTTTGGGCTATGTCCACCCCGAACAGCCAGTCCTTCCTTTCTATTATCTAGCAAAATGAAGAGACACAACCTACAGTGAATCCGCTGTAATATCCTCTGTTTTCTCTCACAGTCTCACCTCTCTGTTTCTCGCTCACAGAATACACATCTATCACACAGCCTCAAATACAATACCCTCATACAAAGAGAGGGGTTTCTTTCTAGGGCAAAAAACCCTAAATTAAACATAAGTTCTACCATCAGATCATCCGCCTAATGAACGGCTCAGATTGACTAGAAATTACTATACTTTTACAAGGCAATTTTACAGCTGTTTTTAGCTTCGGGGGCGCTGCCCCCGAAACCCCCCGCTAGGGGGGGGCTCCCAAAGGTCGCAGCCGCCCCCCCCCCCGGACCCCCCCTACAGCGAACATTTTACGGGCGGCGTTGCCGCCCCCATTTCGAGCTGGGGTCCTATGTGGCGATACCTTTGAATATAGAAGATAATCAGGCTCCACACCCAACAATCTCCCACTTGGAGACTGATTGTAGCAACTCCACCGCTACTCCATTTTCTGGACAATGACTCCTCTTTGGACCTGGCTGTTTCTCATCTTCATCGTCATCCTTGAAGACCAACTGAAACTGAGCATATTCTCAGTTTCTCCCTGGTTACAACTTTTGTTAGCATATCTGCAGGATTCTGGCTAGTGTGTATCTTTTCCAGCTTCAACTCTCCATCTTCCAACACTGATCGTATGAAATGATACTTGAGCTGTATGTATTTAGTCCTGGAATAAAATGCTGAGTTATTTGCAAGATGAATGGCACTTTGGCTATCACTGTATAACGTGCCCATATCATGCTCCTTACCCAATTCACCCATAAACCTTTGTAACCAAATCATTTCTTTACTAGCCTCTGTAGCAGCAACATACTCTGCTTCTGTTGTTGAAAGTGCAACAACACTTTGGATTTTTGAAACCCAACTGACAGATGTTCCTCCAATAGTAAATACATATCCTGTAGTGCTCCTCCTGTTATCTCTGTCACCTGCCATATCTGCATCAACATATCCTTGTAGGGAGATGTTTGAACCACCAAAGCATAATGCTTGATTTGTGGTACCTTTCAAATATCTGAGAATCCATTTCACTGCCATCCAATGTTCCTTTCCTGGATTGTTCATGTACCTGCTTACAACTCCCACTGCATGTGCAATATCAGCCTTGTGCAGACCATTGCATACATTAAGCTTCCAACTGCTGATGCATATGGAACTTTAGACATATAATCCATGTCTTCTTGGGTCTTTGGGCACATTTCCTTGCTAAGTTTGAAATGGCTAGCAAAAGGTGTACTAACTGGTTTTGCATTGTGCATGTTAAATCTTTTCAACACCTTTTGTATGTACTCATTCTGAGACAATGTTAATTTACGATTTTTCTTGTCTCTAGTTATTCTCATACCAAGGAATTGTTTTGCAGCTCCCAAATCCTTCATTGCAAATGAATTTGCCAATTTTCTTTTGAGCACATTTATTTCCTGCATGTTAGATCCTGCAACAAGCATGTCATCTACATACAATAACAATATAATATAGCTGCCATCATTTTACTTTTTCAAATAAACACAATGATCAGAGTGACATCTAGTATAACCTTGTTCAGACATAAACTTGTCAAATTTTAGATACCACTACCTTGGAGCCTGTTTTAAGCCATACAAGCTCTTCTTCAACCTGCACACTAGTTTCTCCTTCCCTTTCACCTCATATCCTTGTGGCTGCTGCATATATATCTCTTCCTCCAAATCCCCATGGAGAAAGGTTGTCTTTACATCTAACTGCTCAAGATGCAAATCTTCAGCTGCTACAAGACTTAAAATAGTTCTGATTGAAGTCATTTTAACAACAGGAGAAAATATTTCATCAAAATCAATACCTTTCTTCTGTGAAAACCCCTTCACTACAAGTCTAGCTTTATACCTATGTTTTCCTCCATCTTCTTCCTTCAGCCTGTAAACCCATTTATTCTTCAATGTCGTTTTTCCTACAGGCAACCTGACTAAATCCCAAGTCTGGTTATGCATTAAGGAGTCCATCTCTTCTTCCATGGCTACCTCCCACTTCTTCCTGCTTTCAACCTGCATTGCTTCTTCATAACATTCGGGTTCACCGGAATCAGTCAGCAATAAATAATATAATGGAGTATCGTTAAGGGGGTCTACTTATCCTGGTAGATCTTCTAACACCACTTTCAGGTATTTCGGGTGCCTGTTGTTGTTGTGGTGGTTGCTGTTGTTGTGGTTGTTGATTATTATTATTTTTAGGCACCTTTACTTTTTCAGTGATTTCATCAAAAACTACGTATTCCTTGTTTTCCTTTTCCTGTTTCTTTTCCTGCAACTGGTTCTTATACAAGACCTTTTCATTGAATATTACATCTCTGCTCCTAATGATTTTGTGATTTTCATAATCATATAAGAGATAACCAAAATCATTAACACCATATCTAATAAAGGTACATTTCTTTGACTTTGCCTCAAGCTTTGTTCTATTTTCTTTATCAATATGGACAAAGGCCTCACAACCAAAAGGCTTTAAAATAGAGTAGTTTACCTTTTTACCTGTCCATGCTTCCTCTGGAACACCACCATCCAAGGAACTTGAAGGCCCTCTGTTTATTAGATAAACAGCAGTATCTACAGCATCTGCCCAAAACTGTAAAGGCAATCCTACATGCAATCTCATGCACCTTGCACGCTCCATGATTGTTCTGTTCATCCTTTCTGACACACCATTTTCTTGTGGTGTTCTTGGAACTGTATTCTCTCTGCGAATTCCATGCTCTGAACAGTACCTATCAAACTCTTTGCTGCAATATTCACCTCCATTGTCTGATCTAAGACACTTCAATTTCTTTCCTGTCTCAATCTCAACCAAAGCTTTCCATTTCTTGAAAGTATCAAATACATCAGATTTATTCTTAATACAATAAATCCAAGTTTTTCTAGTTGCATCATCAATAAAAGTAACATAATAACGAGAGCCACCAAGAGATGACTCCCATACATCTGTATGCACAAGCTCTAATTTTTCATTCTTCTTTTCTTTCCCAACTCTGAGAAATCTGACTCTCTTCTGTTTTCCATAAATGCAATTCTCACAGAAGTCCAAATCAACATTCTTCAAACCCGGCAACAAATTCCTTGAGTGAAGAATCTTCATCCCCTTTTCACTCATGTGTTCGAGCCTATGATGCCATAATGCTGCATCTGCTCCTTTGGAAGTTAAAGCATTAAAAAAGTTAGAAATACCATTGCATAAATACAATGTACCAACCTTTTCGCCTTTTGCTATTACCAGGGCTCCTTTGGTGACCTTCCAAGCTTTATCTGTGAAAGTTGTCACACAACCTTCACCGCCTAACTGCCCTGTTGAAATCAGATTTTTCTTTAGATCTGGAACATGCCTTACCTCCTTTAATAGCCATTGGTTTCCATTCTGCTGTTTTACAAGAACCTTACCCATTCCAACGATTTTACAGGGTTTATCATCACCCAGACGAACTTGTCCAAAATCTCCTTGAACATAGTCATGAAAGTATTTCTTATCAGGTGTGGCATGGAATGAAGCCCCTGAATCTACCACCCAGGAATCAGTAATATTTTCAAAAGAAAGAATCAAAGCATCTTGTAACACCTCACCTGTCACATTTTCTTCATGATTGTTTTCTTGTTGTGCATCTCCTTCTTTTCCCTTCCGAGATCTACAGTCTTTCTTTAGGTGTCCTTTCTTTCCACATTTCCAGCACACTATCCCCGATCTGGACTTGGATCTGCCTTTCCTTGATTTACTGCGATATCCTGAGCTCTTTCCTCTTTCCATTTTTCTTCCTCTAGACTCTGCAATCAAAGCATTTCCCGATGTCTCACCGGAGCTTTTCCGTCACATTTCCTCGCTAAGGATAGCACCGACAACATCATCAAACTTTAAAGTACTAGATCCAGAAACGGAGTTACTAATGGCCATTACCAAACCATTCCAACTTTCTGGTAATGAGCACAAGAATAACAGAGCTCTAACTTCATCATCAAAGTTTACCCCTACAGAACTTAACTGACTTGTAACTGTATTAAAATCATTTAAATGGTTTGCAACAGATCCACCTTCCGACATATTCATATTAAATAACCGTTTCATAAGAAATACCTTGTTTGAGGCCGAGGGTTTTTCATATAGTTTCGACAACATCTGCATCAAACCCTCTGTTGTGGTTTCCGAAATGTTGAAGGCGACTGACGCAGCAAGGCACAACCGTATTGTTCCGAGTTCCTTTCTATCGAGAAGGTTCCATTCTTCGTCTTTCATACCCGTCGGCATCTTTCTTTTTCCGCCCAATGGTAGGTATAGATCTTTTTGATACAGATAATCGTCCATCTGCATCTTCCACAGCGAGAAGTTTTGGTCGTTAAATTTCTCGGCCCTAAACTTACCATCTTCCGCCATTGCTCCCACTCGAACCAGGAACCCTTCTTTCCTGCACGTTTATCAGCCAAATAGACCTTCGGCTCTGATACCAGTTGTTAGAAAATTATATATTACGGAGCAATGGAACACATAAAATATTGCAGAAATATAAACACAGAAAACACACAAAACAAGAGAGACACAGATATACGTGGTTCACCCAGTTTTGGCTACGTCCACCCCGAACAGCCAGTCCTTCCTTTCTATTATCCAGAAAAATGAAGAGACACAACCTACAGCAAATCCGCTGTAATATCCTCTATTTTCTCTCACAGTCTCACCTCTCTGTTTCTCGCTCACAGAATAAACATCTATCACACAGCCTCGAATACAATACCCTCATACAAAGAGAGGGGTTTCCTTTTAGGGCAAAAAACCCTCAACTAAACATAAGTTCTACCGTCGGATCATCCGCCTAATGAACGGCCCAGATTGACTAGAAATTACTATACTTTTACAAGGCAATTTTACAGTTGTTTTTAGCTTCGGGGGCGCTGCCCCCGAAACCCCCTGGACCCCACCATGGACCCCCCCGGACCCCCCCTGCAGCGAACATTTTACGGGCGGCGTTGCCGCCCCCATTTCGAGCTGGGGTCCTATGTGGCGATACCTTTGAATATAGAAGATAATCAGGCTCCACACCCAACACTTTACTTGCACAAGAAGATGAAGCCACAAGCTACGCTTGAAAAAAAAAAGATTCATATGTAGATCTAGAATTATGAGTAGATTTCTCCAGTCACTAACAGCATTGACGCTTCCTATGAATGGTTGTTGAGGAGTTTGGATGTCATATTGTGAACACACAAGATCCCTTCCATCGAAACCATCACCCAGGCCATGAGCAAGAACCGAGTCATGCTAGATGTTGACAAGTACATAGAGTAGTTGATGCATGTAGCCACTAATGATTACTTGCAGCTTAGCGTAAATAACATGCAAAGGTACATCAGTGGTCCATCCACACTCAGGACAGTTTTGCACATTCTTCAGGATGAGATGGACAAAGGTTTCAGAACCATATACACGGAAACCATGGAGGCAAGGTTTCTCTTCGACAAATATTCCATCAAACAATATGGGGACATAATAAAGTAGTACCAAGCTTGGTATCAGTTCATCACCGAAGATCACCGTGAGGAGGTTACCGAGTTGGTCTCTCCCCAAGACCTGAGTGAAGTTGTTTTTCTTGTCAGGCTGACTCAAGCCTATTTTTGTCCCACGTGGGTTTATGTGGAAATTGTATTATTATGTTGTATGTGAAATTCCAAATGTCATTAGTGGAATGTGAACAGTCACTATGTAATATGAAGAGTCATGAGGGTAGTCCAAGAGTCAAAAGGGAATGTCAAGGGTCACCTCACCCTTTGTTATATATAGAACCTCATAAGTCATAGTACAGGTTTTTGGGAGCCACGATTTTGGCTAGGCATTGCTTAGAGTAGGCTTGGAGATTATTGCGACGAGTCTTGGCTTCTCCACAGCGTAGAGCAAGCAAATCTCTTTAGAGGAGCGAGCAGTGGTGACTGTAATGTTCCACTATTGAGCCTAGTGGTTGTCAATAGTGTATGTATAGATGGAAATTTCACTATATATATATATATATATATATATATATATATATATATATATATATATATATATATATAAGAGAGTCAACATGTCTTCATGCATATATTGTTATTGTAGTTGGAATATACTTGTTCGTTTTGTTGGTTTAACCCATCACTTTGGATTGTGGACTATTCTTGTTTCCAGCTTGTGATGTCATTCAACTCGTGTGTTCCTTTCAGGTTGCATACTATTACAAGCTTCTAAGGGACACACTTCCTTTTCCCCCTCCATGTGTTAGAACCCCCATGAATCTCACTTGACTCGCTGCAAGGTCACACACTTGCTTCTGACAAAGATATCACACTTACCTCTGTGCGTTATCACAGTCAAGGCATAGCTTTACTATCCACTGCTAGGACTCCTATTCCAAACAATATGACATTTCTGGCACTAGAAGGAGGGTCGGATGACAAGATGAGTCCTCAAAGTATATTTTGAATCTCTACATATATTTCATGACTTACATTACAATTCAACTTCTAACATGTCTATCTAATGAATGTGATTTTGAAGTGTCAGAGAATCTCTACAATTACTTGTCACATAATACATATGATGGTTAAGGCAGAGCAACTTTTCTTAGTCACGGTGTTGCCTTCATGGGTTTCTGTGAAAGAAATGAAATCCATGAGGATCACATTTCTTGCTAGTTGTTCGCATTCATATTTCGATGACAAGCACTACAATGGTGTGTCACATTTCCCACAGCTTCCATCCACTCTTATGATCAGAGTGTTGGCCCTTGTTTTATATCATTATGATCGTAAATCACTCAATAAAAAAATTCTGCAAACGCTTCCAAAATCTCATTTTCAAATCCTAGAAGATGAAATTAATTTGAAATTTCTTCATGAAATATTTTATTATATTATTCACATATATGAAAATCCACATGTGTTAGAATCATTCAAACCCCTCCCAGCATACCTCAGTGTTGGATATGCCAAACCCAAGATGGACAAGGTTCCTCTCACAAGTGACGCTCCATTTGTTTCTTGTCAAACAACTCTAGCTCTGCAGTGTGAGGTGGGAGAAGGTGCATTCACATATATTGAACTATCACATCCTCAAACGCCACCTGCTCTGAACATCTACGTAGATTTGGACTGCAAGCCTACTGGTTGTCACATTGTCTTGTCTTCTCAACCTCCGCCCTCTAGTTCCCTTGATCCTCTGCATTGTACTGTGTTGTGTTCTCCCATTCCAGACTCCACTTTAGTTGTTCATGAGGATCAAGTTCTTGACGGAGTTGGTGTTGAGAAGCCAACCTACACTGTCATTTATGAGGAGTATGTGTGGGAATCTAAATAAGAACCTATGGTGAAGGATGACCACCTTCCATCCATGCCTCATCCATTATTTCCAAACTTCTTTTTCCATTCTTCCATTTATGATTTGCCTTGTGAAAAATCATCCCTAGATGTTTGTACTTCTGATCATTTACAGAACACGTTGGATGTTAGTTTGTCATTTGATTGTGCAAAGGACACATATTTCTTTCTGAATCCTCCCAATCTATCACCTTTTCTTTCTGGAAACTTAGAGGGTGAACATTCTTATTTCTCATCAAACCCTCTATATGATTTTTCAAATCATGATGATGCCGATGAATATATCAAATTTTCTGATGGTGGCTATCATGATCTCTTTATTCCTTCATTTGATCACGATGTTGATTCAGTTGCTATTGATATTTATAGGCAACTGGTCGTTGATGATCTACCTAATGGTGAAGTGGAAACCCCTCAAGTTGTCGAGGCACTTCAGCACGAGCTAATGGTTATGTCAAGTCCTCGTTGGCTTGAGGTAAATTCCACTTTAGATCATAAATTTGTTTAAACACCCCAGGCTCCTCATCACTTTCTTGTTTGCATTGAAGATCAATCTAGTTTACAAATTTCACATCCTCCACAATCACATGATCCCATCAATTATGCATTAGAGGAATCATATACAACGAGCACTCTTGATAAGCAAAAGTTGTCTTCCTTTTTCATGTTTTCTCATTTTCCATGGTCAAAAGAGTGTACATGCTCATTGTCTGTGCGTTGTGTGTTGTAACACCATGGTACATCCACATAATATTTCTCTTGCCCTTTTACTCTTTTATTTTCTGCGGACGCATTTAAACTTCGAACGTGTTGGTATTCACTGTTTTATTTTTTTGTTTGTTTCTTTACATGCTTATCTTTCTTGTCAACTATCCCTTCACCAACATGGGCCAACCAATGCATTGGTGGCTGCATTGGAAATATCACTTTACATGAGTAGGCCCATACCCTATTTATTGTAGGAGTAGGGGTAGTCTTTGCTTTTTGTTTGCTTTGCTTTATTGTTTGCTGTTATTGCATGTTTTTCTTTGCTTTCATGTTTTTTCTCTCATTTACTTCCATCCTTTGATTTTTTTTTTCTTGTTATACAACCGTAGGTTTAGCTTCGCATGAAACCGTGTTTGGCTCTTGAGACAAGTAGGGTGAAGTATAAGAGGACTTGTAAAACTATCAAAAATTGGTTATCATTTTTTCCTCCCTCTCTATGAAGAGCTTGTTGTCTTCAGTCGATGATACCCTAATGGAAAATACATTCGGTACAAAGTGAGTCTTGGTGAAAACACAACACTTGCAATTTTAACTAGTAACGGCTACTCTAATCAATTTTTCTATATTCAATTAACCCTTTTCAGCTCAGTCAAGTAGATTAAGCTGAGGGGGAAAACATTAACAAGTATGTCAGAGGTATGTATAACATACTTCTCTAAACGAAAAACCTCTTATGTTCTTAATAAGTCGGTGTTATGAAACCAGCTCAAGAAAAGATAGAAAAGAAAGATCAACGCCTTAGAATTCAGCCTCTTCGAGGGGGCAACCTCCTTTACATTACATAAATGAACAATTCTTGGATGATACAAATGACAAAACCTCCTTTCTATATATAGGAGTCTAAGGAGTCACAATATAATCCAATCGACCTAACAATAATAATATAAAGCCACAAAAATAACAATAGAGGGATTCTATGGGGCACAAAAAAATAATATGGGGGTAATAGGGGCACAATAATATAAATAAGGGGTATAACTACAATAGTAATGGGGTAATCACTAGTATTATAGGGACCCAACATGCCCCTCTCCTTCAAAAAAGTGTTGTCCTCAACGCTTGAGCAGTTCTGGATACTTCTGCATAAAATTCTCATCCTCCCATGTGGAATCTTCAGCGGATAAGTTCTTCCACTTGATAAGATACTCTGAAATTGATCGATTTCGTAGCTATCGAGTTCTTGTTTCTGTGACTGCTTCCGGTTCCAATATAATTTTTCCTTCCTCGTCAAGTTCTAGCAATATTGTTTGAACTGGGAGCTTGTCGCCTATAACCTTCTTTAAACATGAAACATGGAAAACTGGGTGCAATCGAGAAGCTGCAGGAAGCTCCAATTTGTATGCCATAGTACCAATCTTTTCCAACACCTTGTACGGACCATAATACTTTGGTGATAATTTATTATCCTTCTTAGCTTGCTTTAGGGACATTTGCTTATATGGTTGTAGCCATAGGAATACCCAATCACCTACATCAAAACTTCTTTCACTGCGATGTTGATCTGCCTGTTGTTTCATTCTATTTTGTGCCAACACGAGGTTATCCTTTAAGAGTTGGAGGACTTGTTGTTGATGTTTGATGTGATGTTCCACTGCCTGAACCTTAGAATTTTCTCTTAAATATGATGTGATTGATGGTGGTTGGTACCCATAAAGTGCCATAAATGGGGTCATTTTTGTTGCTGTATGGAAGGAAGTGTTATACCACCATTCAGCCAGAGGCAACCATTTGACCCATTGTGTCTGTTTATCAGATACAAAGCAACGAAGATATCCTTCCAAACATTTGTTTACTATCTCAGTTTGCCCATCAGATTGAGGATGATAAGATGAGCTATGAGCTAACTGAGTACCAAGACAAGAAAATAATTCTGTCCAAAAATTTCCAGTGAAAATGGGATCTCTGTCACTTACAATAATCTTTGGATTTCCATGTAGCTTTTGAACTGTTTCCATAAATGCAGTAGAAACTGTACTGGCTTTAAATGGATGTGATAATGCACAAAAGTGTGCATATTTGGTAAGTCTGTCAACTACCACCATGATGACACTCTTTCCCTCAGACTTGGGTAAACCTGTGATAAAATCCATTGAAACCTCCTCCCAACGTTGGCTTGGAATGGATAAAGGTTGTAATAGACCCGGTGTCTTAATTGTTTCAACTTTATTTTGTTGGCAAACCAAACATTCCGCCACAAACTTTTGAATATCTGATTTAAGGCCATCCCAAAAAAATTCCTTCTTAACACTGTGGTAAGTTTTTAAAAATCCTGAGTGCCCTCCTAAGGGAGAAGTGTGCAATTCCATAAGAATCTTTTGTTTTAGCTGGGAATTCTTACAGAGGTATAAGCGATCTTTGTACCATAACGAATCATTTTTCCAGCTAAATGTATCAGAAGTACTGGAATCTTGTTGTAGCTTTCGAATAAGTGCCCACACTTCTTCGTCATTCTTCCATTCCTCCTTTGCTTCATTTATCCAATCTGGTTGGATAATAGAAATGGCACACAACAATGCTTCCATATCCTCATCCTTTCTTGAGAGTGCATCTGCCACCACATTTTGCTTCCCTTTTTTGTAGATGATTTCAAAGTCATAACCCAACATCTTTGTGACCCACTTTTGTTTCTCTTCAGAGGATAATCTTTGTTCTAAAAAGTATTTAAGGCTATCATGATCCGTTTTTACCTTGAAGTGTCTTCCCATTAGGTAGGGTCGCCATTTCTTAAGTGCATGGAGTATTGCCAACATTTCCTTCTCATAAATAGCTTTGCTTAAAAACTTTCCCTTGATTGGACGACTTTCAAAAGCAATGGGTCTTTCATCTTGCATTAGAACAGCACCAATTCCATTTCCTGAAGCATCACATTCCACAATAAAGGTTTTTGTGAAGTCCGGTGTAGCTAAGACCGGTGCTTGGCACATTGCCTCTTTAAGATGTTTAAAGGCCTTTGTTGCTTCCGGAGTCCATGGAAATGAATCTTTCTTCAATAATGTTGTTAGAGGTGCTGCTATTCTCCCATAATTCTTAACGAACTTGCGATAATACCCTGTCAACCCAAGAAATCCTCGCAGATGCTTTATGGATGTGGGGATTTTCCATTCCTTAATGGCTTTAATTTTGCTAGGGTCTACCTTAACTCCTTCATGAGATACAATATGACCCAAATATTCCACCTCCTGGACTCCAAAGAAACATTTGGATCTTTTTGCATATAATTGTTTCTCCTCCAATAGTTGTAGCACCTTGTCAACATGTTCAACATGATCCTTCCAAGACTTGCTGTAGATTAGTATATCATCAAAAAATACTAACACAAATTTTCTAAGGAATGGTTTGAAAATTGAATTCATCAAACCTTGAAATGTTGAAGGTGCATTTGTAAGGCCAAAAGGCATGACCAAAAATTCATAATGACCCTCATGAGTTCTAAATGCCGTTTTCGGAATGTCTTCAATCTTCATTCTGATTTGATGATATCCCGAACGAAGATCCAACTTGGTGAAGTAAATTGATCCATGCAATTCATCCAGTAATTCATCAATGACAGGAATGGGGAACTTATCTTTAATAGTGAGCTTGTTGAGCTCCCTATAATCTGGACACATGCGCCATGATCCATCCTTCTTGTGCACCAATACTACTGGAGCTGAGAAAGAACTTTGACTCGGTTGAATTATACCAGCCTCTAGCATTTCTGCAACCATACGTTCAATTTCACTTTTTTGGACATATGGATATCTGTACGGCCTGATGTTTGGAGGAACACTTCCTGGAATCAGATGAATAGCATGATCATGATCACGCATAGGTGGGAGACCTTTGGGAGTCTCAAATACCTTGGAATGATTGTCCAGGACTTTTTGGAGATCTGGAGAAATAGATGATTCCAATGTGGAAACATCTAGCGAACATAATTGTGCAATTACACCTCTTTGCTCCTTTTTTAGAAGCTTTGTCATGCCATTAGAGCTGATTATCTTTCCTGGTTTCCTTGCAATACCCCTTAATTCAACTTCCTTTCCTTCCACAGAAAATTTCATGAAAAGTTCTTGAAAATTAAAAGCTATTGTACCCAAGGATTGTAGCCATTGGACTCCTAGTACAACATCAGCACCTCCCATTGGAATGGAAAGCATTGGGCTAGTCAATACATATTCTCCCATGGATAGCTTGATATTATGGCACTTTCCAGAACAATTTATTGTTCCTCCATTTGCAATCATCACTTGACACTCTGGTGCTGGATATAGGAAGCAATTCAATTCTTTTGCTACCCTACAATGAATAAAATTGTGGGTGCTTCCTGAATCAATCAACACTATTACCTTTTTCTTCTTGATTTGTCCTTCTATCTTGATGGTTTGAGGAGTGGTAATTCCCGCCAATGCATTAAAAGATATGGTTGGATTTATTTGTTCTTCATCTAGGCTTTGTTCCTAGAATATATCCTCTTCTTTTGACCTTTCTTGCTCCTTTTCTTCTTCCTCTTCACAATCTATGTAGAATAATTTCTTCTCAACACACTTATGACCTTTTGTGTATTTTCTATCACAATTGTAACAAAGCCCTTTTGCTCTTTTTTCTTCCAATTGTTGTGGTGTCAACCTTGTAGGTTGTGGAAGACTATGGGCAACAACACTTCCGTCTTTATAGTTGTGAATGGTATGCTTCCTAGTTGCCATAATTTTGCTTTCCATTTTTCTTGCTAACCTGAATGCCTTCTCTAATGAATCAGGTTCCCAAAGGCGCACATCATGTTGGATATTATCCTTTAAAGACCCTATGAACACATCAATCCTATGCTCCTCTGGAATATCTTTTACCCTTATGTTCAATTTTTGGAACTCCTCAATGTGCTCCATTATTGAACCCTTTTGTTTGAGACATATCAATTGGCTAAAAAAAGTGTTGCTTTTTGTATCCTCATAATGTGCTATCAATTCTTCCATAAAAATTTCCCAAGTGATAAATTGTTTACGAGAACAAAGTCGTTGATACCATACAAACTGATTTGGTTCCAAATATAAAGTTTCCATACGTACCTTTTGTGTGTTTTGCACATTATTGAGATCGAAGAATTGCTCCATCTGTAATATCCATGTGGCGGGATCCTTGCCATCAAACTTCCTCATATCGATTTTTGGAATATGGTGGGTCTTCGATCCAACATTAGAGTCTATGGAATCATGATTAACATTTCTTTTGTTCACATCATGAGTTTCCTTTACAACCTTTTCACCATTAGTAAGTATTTCTTGTAGAAAACTTGTCAAATCTGTCTTCAAATCTGCCATGTCTGTCTTCAAATCTGTCCTCAAATCTGTCTTCAGATCATCCATCTTAGCTTCCATGCCCTTTATCTTAGATTCCACACCATTTATCTTAGATTCCACGCCATTTATCTTAGCATCTGTTAGCTTTTGTGAGCGTGACATTTGTTGCACTTGTTCTTGTAATTTTGATATATCATGTAGCATTTCTTCCTCTTCTTCATGAGTCATGGTAGAGATTTCAGGTTCCTTACTAGGTGTTTGCATTTTCTTTCCTCGGGGCATTAGTTACCGATAATAATGCTTTACTATTCCCTTTGAATTCCTTCAAACCAAGCTTATGCAAAAATTAAAAAAAATTAAAACTACACACCTTTTTTTACTTTGTAGAATTCTGATATTGAATCTGATGTATCTCTGTAATTTCGAATCATCCAGTTCTGAAATTGTGACCTGTAGTAGCCTTGTATGTCCTCTTTCCAATGCCACTAGTCTGATCCAAATTGGATTCTCCAAGAAAGATTTATGCACAATCTACCGCAGTGACTGGATTATAGACTATTTCAGTAGAGCGAACTTGTATGAAGTGCCACGTGTCACTGCTTCAACCTTTGACTCTAAAAAATATATAAAAGAAAACTACAGTCCGTCCTCTTTCTGTACCTTCTTACAAAATTTCAATCTGATGCTCAGAAAGAAAGTTATGATGATTTTCCCCAGGTCACCTGTTTTGAGTGTAATTCAGGAGTCTGCAAAAAGACCAACTTCCTCAGATCATATCTCCGAAAATATCGCGCGAAAAGCTCTGAAATTCAGACCCAAGGTTCAACACGATTTCTTCTCAAATGGGTTTTTTTTTGCGACTTCTGAAACGTCACAGAAAAAAAGTTATAGCGAAAATGCCACGATGACCTGTTTGGAGTAGCGAAACCCTAGAATCCAAAGCTCTGATACCAAATGTTATGAAACCAGCTCAAGAAAAGATAGAAAAGAAAGATCAACGCCTTAGAATTCAGCCTCTTCGAGGGGGAAACCTCCTTTACATTACATAAATGAACAATTCTTGGATGATACAAATGACAAAACCTCCTTTCTATATATAGGAGTCTAAGGAGTCACAATATAATCTAGCCAACCTAACAATAATAATATAAAGCCACAAAAATAACAATAGAGGGATTCTATGGGGCACAGAAATAACAATATGGGGGTAATAGGGGCACAACAATATAAATAAGGGGTATAACTACAATAATAATGGGGTAATCAATAGTATTATAGGGACCCAACAGTCGGGATCCCTCTTCTGCCTCATGAAAATAAATAAGTGCCTATGCAAAGTTCTCTGAAAATGGGAAAAAATCAAAAATAAAAAATAAAATAAAGGTGAAATAAGAGAAAGGCTTCCTGTGTAGAGAGGTGATGCAAGTAAATCTGTCGGGGTACTAACCAAGCTCGTTGGTAGCAGAGCAATGCTTGCATTCCTGCGTAACTCCATCGGGGTACTATCCAGGCTTTCTGGAAACAGAGCAACACCAGAGACGAAACTAAAAATCTAACAGTTATATTACTTGTGCATCAATATAAACCTCATCCCCAATCAAAATAAATCAGTTTAATTGGCTTGGTATGTGTGCTAACCGATCAAGAGAATGACAGGAACAATATCTTTAACACAAGGTAGTGTAGAAGATCCGATGATCAAAGAATCAAACAATACTTCCGGACGAGTTAGAGTCACTTTACATGAAACAAGGTCCATACAGAGAGTTGGAGTTCTACCAGTATGTCACCAATTTTGTAGTGGCTACAACCACCCTCCAAAATATTTCCTTCGCTTTGTTTTGTAGCCTTCCTCCTCAAAATCTTAGCAGCATGTCTTGCACTGCTCAAGTACTTGTGTTTTTATTTGAATTTACCTTTCACTTGACAGCTTGTGTTTGCTAACTTGTCTTGTTTTCCAACTACAAGCTCATCTCGTTACTTGGTTCACATCTGGTTCTTGCATTGTCATGGAATACTACTGAATCCTATAGGGCAACCAACCTTTCTCTCAAGAATTGTGCAGAGCAGCCCGACAGTTAGCCCTGCTCTCCAGAAATGCGCAGAGTAGTCAGGGAGACAAACTTGCTTAGAGTAATTGCATAGAACATACAAACATTGGGCTTCAGCTCAGGAATTACACAGAACCAGCTAGAAGCTTGTCTTCAGCTGGGAAATTGCAACGAGCATGAGAGGCATCCAAACCCACTCAGCCCAGAAATTGTGAAGAAGAATTCCTTATGTTATTGTCTTATGCATGTGCCGGTAAGTTTCCCAGTTCCCTCCAAAATGGCACAATATTTCCATGCATGCATGAAAACCCTTTCTCGAAAAAGAAAAAAAGAAAAAAGAAAAAAACATCCCTAAAAAATAGGGATCTATTTTTAGCACTGGGAGTTACATGCAAAGTCAATTTTAGAAACTTCCCACCAAGTGTTGCTTTTTCCTAGATTTGTGGCATGCACATCATAAACCCTAAATATTCTAAATCTATTTAAATGATGCCCCATAGATCAGTCTACACACTCGATCTTAGAGATCTTGCATTCCTTAGGCATCTATGTTAGAAAATTATATATTACATAGCCATGGAACACATAAAATATATTGCAGAAATATAAACACAGGAAACACATAAAACAAGAGAGACACAGATATACGTGGTTCACCCATTTTGGGCTATGTCCATAGAGAAACAACCAGTCCTTCCTTTTATATTATCCAACAAACTTGTTATGCTCTTAACCTGCAAGACGAGACCAGAATACTGAATATGCGAAGAAATATACCCAAAACATAGAATAGTGAGTAACAACAGCAAGTATTTTATTATTCAGAAAACAATGTTCACTTGCCTCTTCGAGGGGGCAACCTCCAACAGAGCAGAGCTCGATGAAAAAATAAGACACTCCTCGCAGGGAGCCTCTATCCTTTATATATGACTCATACATGCAATACCATGGATCAATACCATGGTTCTCATTAATACCATCTATCTAATACCATGGCCCATTTGCAACTAACTGTGGTCCCGTCATTAAATGTAGGTTAACCACTTACAATTATTAATATGGGCTTTATTGACTCTTTACTTAACTATAACTATGACTCGATCCTACCACATAAATAAGGGGGTTAGGGTGGGACCCTAACATGCTCTCCCCCTTAAGAATATCCTTTTCCTCAAGGCTGAAGCTGCGGAGACTGCTGAAGAATAGTGGTTGGTTCCCAGGTTTCATCTTCCGGAGAGGTGTCTTTCCACTTAACGAGGAATTCCCTGATCATACGGCCTCGCAGGTGCCATTCTCGTGTGTCGAGGACCTGTTCAGGTTGGAGCTAGATTGACCCTTCCTCATCCAATTCAGGTAGACTAGTTTGAATTCTGCAATTGTTCCCAATCACTTTCTTGAGGCATGAGACATGGAAAACTAGATGGATTTTTGCAGTGGGTGGCAAAGCTAGCTTGTAGGCCACTTCTCCAATGCGCTGAAGTACTTGATATGGTCCGTAAAATTTTAGAGATAGTTTCTGACAACCCTTGTCTTTGAGTGATGTTTGCTTATATGGTTGTAGCCTCAAAAATACCTGATCCCCTTCTTGAAATTGGCACTCTGAGCGATGTTGATCTACCTGTTGCTTCATGCGGTTTTGAGCTTGATGAAGATTCTCTCTAAGATGGGCGAGCATGGTTGTGCAATTTTGTAGGAGTTGATCCACTGCTTGTACCTTTGAGCACCCCTTTGTAGAGCTATAAAAAGGGTCTCTTTCACCTCTAATTACCTCACATTAATATGTCAATCCGGGAGCGTTTTGTTATTTCAAAGAGTGTCTCGATCTGAGGCTATCATTTGCCAGAGTAATGCTAGTAGTACAGTGTTCAGAAATACAAGAGTAAATGGATGCTTCTCTACAACTTAACTTCTTCAAAAGAGTAAATCACAAATTCAAAAGACTAAGCAACTTATCAGTCAAGGGTTTAGTAGCAATAACCCATCCCTTTGGAAACTGATGTAAAAGGAAATCAGAGAACAGATCGTGGATCTGGGAGCCAGACAGTAAATGTCAATGCTCACTACAGCCTTAGATCGTTCCTCACACCAAAATAACAAATGACAGGAAATGGAACGGAAAATAAGAAATGGAACAACAAATAAGAAATCAAAAATAAGAAATCGAACAGCAAGTCAGTAATGGAACAGCAATTCCGAAATAGGAGAGCAGCTAAGAAATAGAACAAAAACTAAGTCTCACAAGCAGTAACAATCTTAATCTATTAGATCAAATGCATTAATCGTAATCAAACGACAATCTTTCACTCTTAAGGGCGAATCGAATAGCGCACACCAATGGAACAGCACTGATTACTGATAAACTATGGAACAGTGCTTGAAAGCCATATACGCACACAACACACTTAAATAGTAATCTGATCTAAGTATCAATCTCAGTTAGAAGGAATACGAATGCGTTTCAAAATAGAATAGCATTGTTCATAAATCCAACAATCGTAAAGAACATAACTCCCAAGATGAATTCTATAACGTGAATGAACAGGTGCACAACACAAAATCTCTGCAATGGAATAGTAACAGTATTTTGTTAAGACTAGCAATATTAGATCAACTCTTAAAAGAACACTAATATGATGCAGAGTCAATACAATAGTTTTGTCTGTGGAAACCTTAATGAATTAAACATAACTGAGCATGTGATGTAAACTTATAAAACACATCAGATTACCAAATAACGACGATAGGAAAACCACACATAAACCAACATAATAATACAGGAGCAAGTGTCCTCCAGGGCCAGGCCCTTAGCCTCCAGGGGTACACCGCTTGAAGTTAATCCAGACTCAGAGATAAAGTAATAACCAAGTTTGTATTAATGCATAAAGCAGAATTACAATAAACCAGTTCTTAGCGAGATTCGATGATCAAAGTTTTGATCTTTAAAAGAAATTACATAAAAGCATAACCATGTCTAACTCTCTCCTCCTTCTTTCCTAAGCTAATAGTGTTGTCCCTTTTATAAGGGTGACGGCGGAGATGTCTAAGTGCAAAAATAGATAAAACAGTGATCCCTCAGGATCAAGGATCTTGAGGGATTCGCCGAACCGTTAGTCCTCAGTCATTTCTTTTCTCTCCTGCACCGAGCTGATATCTCCACCTCCTTTTCCAGGCTGATTCACTTTGATTTTCTTTGCCTTGTTTGCATTTGGTCTCCCGTCAAAGGGACAACGGTTAACTCGTCCTTGTCCTTTCCTTTGGAACGACAACTTCTCATTTTCACTCCTCCCTGCATAAGGAAATGACAATTGTCAACGTTTTAGTCTTGCATATTAATATCACATGTTTTATTATAATTCTTTATCATTTTCCGAGCTCATGATGCAAAAAGGTTTGCAAGTTCTAATGAAAAGATACTGAAATAATCATCAAAAACATACCTTGTTTAGTACTCCACACAACCCCCTACTTACCCTGTTTCATGCCCTCATGAAAAAATTGTAGTTGACATGCAAGGCAGTGAGAGAATAGGCTGGAGATGGAATCTCATGTGGAGGCCTACAGCCATGATGAGTAACTAGGTAGTCAAAGAAATGGCCTGTCTGACCCTCGGGCATCTCATACAGGGCTTGGTATCGAGTGCAGGGTGCCAAATAATTGGACTCCGGAACCTATATCCTAACCAAGATGGCCCTGCCCTCAAAATTATTTCACCATAGAGGTGCAAGCGGTTGGCAGCTAATTTAAAATTCTCATACTTAAACGGTTCCCTGAGCTGGATATTCGGATTAGAGATTTGATACCGAAATTTAGCTGCATCAATGGCAAGGTCTTTGATAGAAAGAAAGTATTATAATCCCTGTCGAATGAGTGCCTCATGCATGGGTCCTAATTTTTCAATTACACCCGGAGTCTTCATGAGGTTTCTATGTGATTTCCACAACTGTATTGGGTTCCTAGGCTCAGCCCTTACCCACAAATCTAAGCCGTTTTCTTGCCTCTGGAAAGTATTATAGGCTTTAATCCATTTAATTTGATTAACCCCAAATGAGATGAACACCTGTAATTGGATGTCTCCAACAAAAGGGCCAGGTTTCAGCTCGGTCTCCTGGTCTAATACAAGGTTATGTAAATAGAACTCACACATTAGTCTCTAGACTTTTACCCCGTAGTGCTGACAGCAGTCTATAAAATCATTGACAGTGTTTATTTGTATGGGAGAACCTGCTTTAATAGCCTTTATTTTTAGTTGCAAATATCGTTCCAGTAGAAACAAGGCATAATTATTGGCAGGGGCTCTACATGCTAAGATGTCATTGTATAAAGAACACAGGGTATCCCATCTGCTTGATAACGATATCTAGCCTACGAGTTACCTTTGCGACTTTCTCTTGTTCCTTTCACCAACCTTCAAAATCCTGGCTTTTGAATTGATTAACGTTCCTAAGCTGCTGCTGTAGCTCTTCATACTTTTCACGAGGGACCATTTGCTCTCTAAGCTTTTCTGCTTCTTGTTGAGCTTGCTTCAACCCCTTTCGTAGGGTTACTGTTTTTGGATCTCGTCTCCATGCAGCAGTGGAGGCCGGGAGTTTTACCTGAACCTTCCTATTGCGTTGCTTTGAGTTCATAATCCTTATCACTCCTGAAAGTGGTGCCTCCGTCTAAATTTCCTTATCACAAGTCATCATCTCATCCATTTCTATTTTAACGTGAATATCAGTCTGTTGTTGTTCCTTTTCAATTGAAATAGCAGTCTGTTTCTCAGCATCATTTGGAATAACAACCTGGTTCTCGACAGGGTTTTGAACAGCAGGATGAATTCTGGTCCTCCGCCCCTTTGCCTTGCGGGGTTTTGCTGGAGTGGTCACCTTTTTCCTTCCTGAAGTCCTTTTTACCCTTTGCCTTGCTTTCAGGATCCTAATCTGCTGGTGGAGCTGGACTATTATATTCAATAATCTCTGTTGTTCCTTTCGCAGTTCTTTAATTTCCAAAATTTCCTTAGAAGGAACAACAGGTTGTTCACTGCGGCCTGGACTGTGACTAGTTCCCGTATTTTCCTTCTGGGGTGTTTCTTCACTGTTCTGCTCTGGCTGTTCTGGGGCAGGAACCCTAACTGGTTCTGTCATTTCTTGGGCGACTTCTCTTTTTGCCCCTGCTTCCTCCGGAATTTCTTCCGATGTCTTCTGGTTAGGAACGGATTGTTCCTATTCAGTATCTCCTATCATCTCTTCATCATGAACAAGCAAATTCTCTTCTTCTGCCTCCTTTGCATGTGATTCTTCAGGTGCATTTTCCTCCTGGGATTTCTTTTCGTCATGGAGGTCTGATGGGCTAGAAGGTTGGCCATATTCGCCCATATTGGCCAAGACTTCTACCAATTCATCTTCTCCCACTAGGTCCTGCAATGGGCTACCTTCCTGCTGTTCCATTTCCTCCTCCTGCTAGGATTGCTTGGCTTCTTCTTCAGAATGCTCGGCTCCTTCTTCATTTTTTTCTTCTTCTTCAGATTGCTCAGCCTCTTCTTCTTCTTCTTCTTCTTCTTCTTCTTCAGATTTCTTGGCCTCTTCTTTTTCTTCTTCTTCAGATTACTCGGCCTCCCCTTCTGGCCATGAGGGTTGCTCATCTTCAATTTCTACCGGTCAGCTGGTGTTTTCCTGGAGCTTTTCCAGCCTCCCTCGTATCTGTGCTAGCTGGACCGATTTCCTACGTTTTTCTGGCCGTTCGGGTGTACCGGTGGTATGTTTACGCTTTGCCAATTCCCTGCGTTTTTCTGGATGCTCGGATGTACTAGTGGCATGTTTCCGTTTTGCTAATTCCCTGCGTTTTTCTGGATGCTCTAGTGTACTGGTGGCATGTTTACGTTTTGGGGATGGTGCAGTCAATCCCCCATTTATCATGGCAATTAGCTCTTCCCAGCTGCTCTGCTGCTGGGTGAGGCTATGGCTAACAATTAACTGAATCAACCCATGATGACTAACAACTGACTCTACATGCTGTGCCTTTTTTATGCTCCGTGCAACGTCATGAAGTAACGAATTCAAAAATGCAGGTAAATTTACAGAGCATTTCTGTTTTAGTACAGCTAAGAGTTTAAGATGTCGTGGTCTTACCAAGTCTTTTCTGCCTTCACAGGTGATGTAGCTTTGAACGGTCCTTGCCAATTCTGCCCAGGGCTCTCCTAGCGTTGCTGGCAAAACTCCCTTTCCTCTAATTGTCAGGCTCTGGCCTTCGTCCTGGAAGATTTCTAGAATCTTCTGCAATCTCTCCTTTTTTAACGTCCATACAGGTCCGGTGGCTAGTAGTCCCGAGACTTCTGCGATTATTTCATCGGTGACTGCTATATGTCTCCCCCTCACTGTGGAGTATTCCTCTTGCAAATTCTGCAGGAATTCAATTGCCACCGTTTCGTTAGACTCCTGCAAGTGGTTGAGATAAGTCAGCCACCCTGCTCTTGCCAGGATTTCCCAGGCAGCAGCGGAGACTGTCAACACCTGCGGTTCCCTCTGAATCGATCTTCCTCCCATGGTTTCACTGTAAACTCTCAATGGAACGGCAGCTGTTTGTGCTGTTGAAACACAAAGAGGCTAATAGACGCAAGACTTGTTCAAAAAACAGAGTATACAATAGAAATGGCTTATGAACAGCAATTCGTGCAGAAAAAATAAAAATAGTATGCCATTGAGCCGTGCCATACCCTAGTACACAACTTTCCCGAATAGTGAGCTGACACGTAATCCAGGGAATAATGAGGTTAACCTCCCCCCCCCGCAATGTGATAGGCTGTCCCAGCCGTCAAATAAAGGAGCAACGCTCGCTCTAAAACAAAGTCATAAAGGAACAGTGTATGGAAATATGCCATGTTTACAAAAACAATGAATTACCGAAATCAAGGCGTAGAGTTAGATCGCTTATTACGTAAGAGGCTGTTGTGATATGATGCGAGGCTAGGAGGATAGGACATCTGTCGTACATTCCAAATCTCATGCGGTCATTGTCAATTACTCTGCCATGATTAGTGATAATAAATTTACATGCATTATATAATTCAAGAAATGATATATGATTAATTACTAAGTTATAAGAAACAAAAGGGTGTTAATAACTCACCTATTGGTGTAAATAATGTGACTTCAATACCATTAACAGTGCTCTGCTGCCAAAAGGTGTCCATAACCTTGGTAGAGTTGTTTATTTCACCCATGGAACCATGATCCTTTGTGTATACTTAGGTAATGTTGTGTGATGTCAAAATGTAGGCCATTATGCTGGCTTGGTGACCAGTTAACCATAATGCCATTCACGAGGAAGGAGCAAAAAGTGGGCAGGCCAGCTCATGATGAGACCTCCTGTTCCAAGGGTTGTTTATTTGATATACCTTTTGGACCATATCCCTGGTATGGTGGCCATAGTGGGAATGCCACTTCGCTTTCGTCCTCATGATCATGGTAGGCTGGCTCTTGATGAGACCCCCTATCCTGCATTTGACAACTTATAAGTCATGTTTAGTTTTTTCTTTATTTTTCATAAAGTACTTTCCCTTATTGATACACAAGGGGTGGTTCAACACTCCTTAAGAGTAGGAATGGTGGAAGAAGTCTTAACATCTCAATAGGAAGATATAAACCCTTTGCTCTTATTCCTAAATAATAATCAAAGAGGATTAAAAAGGGGTCGTCATGATAAAGATGAACAATCATAGTAGAATTAGTAGAACAATGACAACAAAAGATGATAAATAAGTGTGTCCTTCCTTCTGACCTTTTACCAATGCAGAGCCTTATAAAAATAGAGATTTATGATTAGCTGATTTCAGTATGTTGTGATTTTGTATCCATTGCATAAGTGCATAGTTGTATTCTAAAAGACTTGAAAGAACAGGAGCAATAACATCCTCAATTTAGGACAACAAAAGGAACAAGCTGTTTCACAAGGAGAGTAAAAGCATGCAAGAAGTGTTTCTTTTGGAAAAAGGGCCAACAAGAGACCACAAATAGCAGAAAATGCAAATGTCGTTCCTTTGAAAAAGGAACAGCAAAGATGGAAAACGTTGTTCCTTTGGAAAAAGGAACAGCAGAACACACAGATGTCGTTCCTTTGGAAAAGGAACAGCAGAACATACCAATGTCGTTCCTTTGAAAAAGGAACAACAGAAATAAAAAATGTTGTTCCTTTGGAAAAGGAACAGCAAACACACAGAAATGCAAAAAATGTCGTTCCTTTGGAAAAGGAACAGCAGTAACCAAAAATGTTGTTCCTTTGGAAAAGGAACAGCAAAAGACACAAAAGTGTCGTTCCTTTGGAAAAGGAACAACAGAAATAAAAAATGTTGTTCCTTTGGAAAAGGAACAGCAAAAACACACAAATGCCATTCCTTTGGAAAAGGAATGACAGAAATAAAAAATGTTGTTCCTTTGTAAAAGGAACAGAAAAACACACAAAAATAAAGAAAAAGAACCAAATTGCAACAAGATGATGGCTGATCCAAAGGAGGTTGCTCTTTTGAAAAAGGAACGGCTAGAAGAAAATGTTGTTCTTTTGAAAAAAAGAAAGGAACAACAAAAATATATACAAAAATGATTCAAGAAAAGAACTTATATACAAACTGTAGAAAGAAATGAATTCCTTAATGAATTACAGGTGAGGAAGACTTCTCTTCCTCCCCCAAAATCTCCATATCAGAGTCTTGGCGTAGCTGCTGGTATAAGGACTCCCGAGTGAGTGGTTTGCGATAGAGACGAACTTGATGGCCATTTGCCTTGAAGGCATATCCAGAACCGTCAATAGTGATTAGAGTAAGGGTCCCATTGTCGTGTACCTTCTGGATTTCGTATGGTCCCAACCAACGAGTCTGGAGTTTCCCAGGGAAGTCCTGAAACCTAGAGTCGTAAAACAGAGCCCAGTCTCCCTCGTGGAAGACTTTATTTTTAATGAGATCATCATGCCATTTAGCTTGCTGCTATTGGATCAAGGTAGTGTTTTGAAGTGCAGAGAGCCTAATTTCATCCAGCTCATTGATCTGCTGTAATCGATTAATCTGTGCCTCGGTTAGATCTAAGCCAACTTCTTGTGTTGTTCGTAATGTTTGGATTTCGAATTCTATGGGGAAAATGGGTTGTTTTCCAAACACTAATTGATAAGGTGAGTAACCAGTGGTGCTTCTCCATGTTGTTCTGTAAGCCCACAGTGCTTCAGGTAGTCTGGCAGCCCAATCACGTCTATGTGACGCAATGGTTTTCATTAGAATTGCTTCTATTATTTTATTGCTACTTTCTACCTGTCCATTCGCCTGTGGGTGGTATGGAGTAGTGATTTTATGCTAGACATGATAGTTGTTGAGTGTTGCAGCTATTCTGTTCCCAGCAAACTGTGGTCCACCGTCTGTAATTATTTCTCTTGGAAGGCCATAACGTACAAATAGATGGAACAGGAACTGTATGACAGAGTCCTCTGTAGCTCTAGGCAATGCTTCTGCTTCAACCCACTTGGTGACATATTCTGTTGCCACCAAAATATATGTTTTCTGGTTTGATGATGGGTTAATTGGTCCAACGAAATCAAGAGCCCATCACTCGAATGGTTCAATGACTAACTGTGGTTTCAGAGGCATCTCATCAGACTGACCAGGGCGTCCTGCTCGCTGGCAACTGTCACAGGCTTGGACAAATTTCTTTGCGTCTTTGAAAATCATGGGCCAATAATACCCTGTCTGCAGCACTTTATGTCCAGTTCTGCGATCGGCGAAATGTCCACCACATGGTCCGTCATGGCAGGCTTTTAAAATGTCAAAGATTTCATCTTCTCGAATGCATCTCCTGATGTGCATGTCTGCCCCTGTGTGAAACAAATAGCCCCCAATCCACGAAAATCGAGCACTCCGCTGAACAATCTGTTTCCGCTCATTAGGGGTTAGATGCTTTGGTAATTTACCTACTGCTAGGTAATTGGCAACATCAGCATGCCAGAGTGTTTGAACAGCCACAACAAACAGATGCTCATCCGAAAATTGGTTTTCAACTGCTGCTGCATCGATTGCCTTTGGCATTCTTGAGAGAAAATCAGCTACAGGATTTTCTTTGCCCGGTCGATCCTTGATTGTAATATCAAATTCCTGCAATAAAATCAGCCATCTAGTTATTCTACCGTCTGTGATAGGCTTGTTTGCTAAATATATGGCAGAATGATCTGTGTACAAGATAACAGGATATCCAGTAATGTAATGTCTAAACTTATTGATAGCATATATTACAGCTAGAAACTCTTTTTCAGTAACAGTGTAGTTTAATTCAACAGGGGATAAATTTTGGCTAATGTAATAAATTGCATATGGTTTTTTATCCTCTTCCTGCCCAAGGACCGCTCCAATGGCTGTATCTGAGGCATCAGATGATATCTGGAATGGAAAATCCCAATTTGTTCCTCGAAGGACTGGGGCTGTGGATACGAGCTTCTTCAGATCCTTGAAAGCACGTTCACATTTTTTTGTCCAAAGAAAATCAACGTTACCAGTTAGTGCATATAGAGGTGCAGCAATGTGTGAATAATGTTCTATAAATCGCCTATAATAACCAGAAAATCCAAGAAAACTACGTACCTCTGTTTGAGTGGTAGGAGTGGGAATAAGCAAAAGTATTTGGATTTTGGCTGGGTCTACCTGAATGCCAGCTGCTGAAATATAGTGTCCTAGGATAAGTCCTTCAGTCATCATCATATAACATTTTTCATGGCTTAAACAAAGCCTGGTAGCAATGTAGCATTGTAGGAATTTTTCTAGGGTATCCAATGCTGGATCGAAATCTTCTCCATATGGTGTAAAGTCATCCATGTATACTTCAAGTCCGTCATTTATTAAATCTGCAAAAATGCTAAGGATAGCCCTTTGGAATGTGGCAGGAGCATTGCATAAGCCAAAAGGTAGAACTCGTAGGCAAATGTTCCCCAAGGACAAGTAAAAGTACTTTTGTCTTGGTCTTCAGGGGCAATCTGAGTCTGATTGTATCCACTGAAGCCATCCAGGAAAGAAAAGAATTTCTTTCCTGCTAAAGTATCTAAGACTTGGTCGATGAATGGAAGAGGAAAGTGGTCTTTTTGTGTTGCTTTATTTAGCTCCCTGTAGTCCACACAGATTCTCCATTTCCCATTCTTTTTTGGTACCACCACAAGCAGAGAGACCCATTTACTAACAGAGATAGGATAGATAAAATTGAAATCTAAAAGTTTTTTAAGTTCAACTTTTACCACATCTTTTAGATGAGGATTAAGTCTCCTATGAGGTTGACGAATAGGTCTGGCATCATTTTCTATATAAATGTGGTGTGTACATAATTTGGGGTCAAATCCTTTCATATCAGGGTAATCCCATGCAAATTCTTCTTTATATTTCCTTAAAAAATGGATGAGCTTCATTTCTTGTTCAGATATGAGGTTGGTATTAATATTTAAGGTTTTTCCCGGTTCAATTTCCACAATTTTAATATTTGCAACAGAAGTAATAGGTATTGTTTGATCATGTGTATCTTTCAGAGGATCTTCTTCTAATTCATTATCAAATGTTGCTTCTATCATGTGACACTGTGTGCAGGATCTAGATTTAGTTTGACTAATGAAATTGTTAATGGCATCATCTCTTGTTTGGTCTTTGAAATCAAGTGCCTCTTGTATAGTTAATGGAGATCTAATGTTATCAGTAAGGTATGATACAGGGTGCTTATTAGTTTTGATTATTGTGACACTTGGCTGCGCTTGAGGATATAGAACTAAATTCTTGATATTTGGTCCTTTGGTTATGGTCATATTTCCTTGCCGGCAGCCAATATAAGCATCGACAGTGGCAAGCCAAGGTCTACCTAAAATCAATGGATGTCCATCAAGTCGGGTTTTGGGATTTATTATCAAAAAATCGATTGGATATTCCCAGGAATCAACAAAGACCATGACATCATGTAGAGTACCCTCCGGCCTAACCATGGATTGGTCAGCCAATTCTAGCAAGGTAGAGGTGGGTTCTACAGATGTAATGCCTAGCTTTTGGCAAGTAGTGGTTTTTAAGATATTAATTGCAGCTCCTAGATCAACTAAGGCATTGGACAGGGGCTGACCATAAATTTGGACAGTTACAATTGGATTTCCTGGGTCTTCATATTTAATGGGTGTTTCTTTCCCTGATAGCAAGTCAGATAAATTGCCGACTACTTGGACTCTTGGATTATTTGTTATATTCCTCCTTGGTTTCTTTATGCACAACTCTTTGATATTTTTTGCGTATATCGGGATGTCTTGAATGGCTTGGAGGAATGGAATTTTTATGTACAGATTTTGTAGTTCTCCCAGAATGTCAAAATCAAGATATTGTATAGGTCAAGGTATGACTAATCGTTATGGGAACGGAGGAGAGGATGTGGTTGCTAGATTATGAGTTTGTTGTTTATTCACATCCTCTTGTTGTGACAAATGTTCTCTGGGTAACTGATCTTCAATCTGGACTGTCTTATCTCCCTCGGTTTCAATAATACACCCAGATCTTAACTAAAGATCATTACACTCCCTCAAATCAGCTCCTATCTCAGGTGTTTCTATGATTTGGACAGATTGAACCGGTCTGTTATTTGGATTGGGGTTGGGTTGGGCTAGGAGTTGCGGTCTCAAATTACACTGGGGATTTTGTTGTAAGGCTGGCAGTGTAGGTTGAGGGAGCGGAATGGTTCCTACTGGCTGATGCATCAGTCTCGGCCAGTTTGTCTGCCAGACTGAACTTTGTGAGAGGGGAAGTCCATTGCGGTGGATATGAGTTACTTTGCCAATATGGTGGGGTATAAGCAAAATTCGGCCAACTAGATTGGTTTGCCTGATTCAGCAACGGGTTTGAAAAAGGAAACGACTATGGTGACCAGTTTGGAAACGGGGATTGGGATTGACTTTGCCACATATTATATTGTTGAGAATTATACTGCGGAGGCTGAAAAGAAGAAGTTGGGTCTGGAAACATACCAGATTGTCTCGGCTACCACTGACGGCGCTGGTTGAGCAAATACACCGATTCTGGCTCTTCTTCCGCTTCCTTATATATCGCTTTCAATCCAGGAAGTGAGGGACAGCTCTCCGTAAGGTGATCTTTTGTACAGATGGAGCATGTTTGTACTGTATCCGGTGGACACTCCTTGTGGCTATGTTTTTTCCTTCATCGGGGACAGAAGATCGCCAAATTCTATTATGCCTCCATTTGCTTCTATTTGGCCTGCATAATATCAAGTTGTGTAGTCAGTGTCCCTAGTATATCAGTTTTAAAATTTTCCAATAAATTTCCAATTTCTACACGTGTTACTCCTTCGATTAAAATTTTATTATCTCTTACAAACCGATCATGTTCTGCCGATTTTACTCTTGTGCTGCCTCTCGAGCTCCTGATAAATAAATCAATAATGTCAGCAAAATTTTCTTGATAAATATCCCCTTTTCCCATAATATTTAATGTTTCGATCCATTGTTCCTTCATGCCCCTTATCAATGCTATTTTTAACACATTATCAGGTAAAGGTAGTGATGCATAAGGAGATCTTTGTAGATTATACTGGAAACATTCCACATACTCCTCTAATGTTCCATTCGGTATAGCTTTCATCTGGAATATTTCGTCCTTCAGTTCTCTAGACCTGCAATAATCCTGATATTTTTTTAGAAAAGATTCTTTCATTTGATCCCAGTTATTTATAACCCCGCCACCTAATCCCATAAACCATCTTAAAGCAGCCCCTTTTAATGTAGATGGAAATAGTTTCAGTTTCTGGGGGTCAGTGGTGTAATCATATCCACTGCACAACACATCAAATTCAAATAAAAATGCACCCGGATCTTCTGATGTAAGACCATGAAATGTAGGGATATGTTGAAGAGGGATTGCTTTCATAGGCACATTTGCTGCAGAATCCACTATAGGGTATTGTAATGTAGAGGTTTGGGTGTTTGGCTGATTTTGAGCCATTGGGTCGAATATATGCTAATAAACTTTTGGGATATCTAGGAGGGTATTCCTAGGTTGAGAGGGAATGGCTTTGACAGGAATAGTTTTAATAGCACTTCCTCTATCTGGGATAATGAGAATGCCTGATGTTTGAGGAGATTGAGTTTCTTCAACGGTGATTTTTGTAGCACTTCCCTTGTTTGGGCTGTATAATGGCTGAGTTGTTCTAATAGGAGATCTTGTTTCCTCAGTTTCCCCTGTCTCTCCTTCTCCTTCACAAAGATTGCTGAAATTCCCTTCCTGCAATAGTTCTGGAGTAGAATTTTCAATTTCTTGAAAGTCCTACTCTTCAGTTTGACTATGCACCTCAGCAAAGGCTGCAGATGGTGATCCTGTGGCCTGAAGGGAACTAGTAGGTTGTTTAGAAATGATTTTCCTAGGTCTTACTAATGGCTGAGATTCTGCTCTCTTGTAGATTTCATCTATGAAGGTCAGTCGGCCAAGGGTCACCAACCCCTTAGCTTTTTTTGGCTTGGGTAGAGGTTTGGTATTTTTTTCTGGTTTTTTCTGCTTAGTCATGCACTCAAATTAACTACTAAATTCTATTCGAACAAAACAACAGCAAATTTGTAGGAAAGCGGACAGAGGAGCAGGGCTTTTACATGCTCCACACGTAGGTTCCTACCTTCCGTTTTTAAAATCCAATTCTTCGCTAACAGGTTCGTACACTACTCTGAAAAAAGAACAAATGGCTACACTCTTTCCCCAGCAACGGCGCCAAAATGTAGAGCTATAAAAAGGGTCTCTTTCACCTCTAATTACCTCACATTAATATGTCAATCCGGGAGCGTTTTTTTATTTCAAAGAGTGTCTCAGTCTGAGGCTATCATTTGCCAGAGTAATGTTAGTAGTACAGTGTTCAGAAATACAAGAGTAAATGGATGCTTGTCTATAGCTTAACTTCTTCAAAAGAGTAAATCACACATTCAAAAGACTAAGCAACTTATTAGTCAAGGGTTCAGTAGCAATAACCCATCCCTTTGGAAACTGATGGAAAAGGAAATCAGAGAACAGATCATGGATCTGGGAGCCAAACAATAAATGCCAATGCTCACTATAGCCTTAGATCGTTACTCACAACAAAATAACAAATGACAGGAAATGGAACGACAGATAAGAAATGGAACAGCAAATAAGAAATCGAACAGCAAGTCTATAATGGAACAACAATTCCGAAATAGGACAACAGCTAAGAAATAGAATAGCAACTAAGTCTCACAAGCAGTAACAATCTTAATCTATCATATCAAATGCATTAATCGTAATCAAACGGCAATCTTTCACTCTTAAGGGAAAATCGAACAGCACACACCAATGGAATAGCACTGATTACTGATAAACTATGGAACAATGCTTGAAATCCATATACGCACACAACACACTTAAATAGTAATTTGATCCAAGTATCAATCTCAATTAGAAGGAATACGACTGCGTTTCAAAATAGAACAACATTGTTCATAAATCCAACAATCGTAAAGAACATAACTCCCAAGATGAATTCCGTAACATGAATGAATAGGTGCACAGCACAAAAGCTCTGTAATGGAATAGTAACAGTATTCTGCTAAGACTAGCAATATTAGATCAACTCTTAAAAGAATAGTAATATGATGCAGAGTCAATACAATAGTTCTGTCTGTGGAAACCTTAATGAATTAAACATAACAGAGCATGTGATGTAAACTTATAAAACACATCAGATTACCAAATAACGACGATAGGCAAACCACGCATAAACCAACGTAATAATACAGGAGCAAGTGTCCTCCAGGGCCGGGCCCTTAGCCTCCAGGGGTACACTGCTTGAAGTTAATCCAGACTCAGAGATGAAGTAATAACCAAGTTTGTATTAATGCATAAAGCAGAATTACAATAAACCAGTTCTTAGCGAGACTCGATAATCAAAGTTTTGATCTTTAAAAGAAATTACATAAAAGCATAACCATGTCTAACTCTCTCCTCCTTCTTTCCCGAGCTAACAGTGTTGTCCCTTTTATAAGGGTGACGACGGAGATGTCTAAGTGCAAAAATAGATAAAACAGCGATCTCTCAGGATCAAGGATCCTGAGGGATTCGTCGAACCATTAGTCCTCAGTCATTTCTTTTCTCTTCTGCGCCGAGCTGATATCTCCACCTCCTTTTCCGGGCTGATTTGCTTTGATTTGCTTTGCCTTGTTTGCATTTGGTCTCCCATCAAAGGGACAGCAGTTAACCCGTCCTTGTCCTTTCCTTTGGAACGACAACTTCTCGTTTTCACTTCTCCCTGCATAAGGAAATGACAATTCTCAACGTTTTAGTCTTGCATATTAATCTCACATGTTTTATTATAATTCTTTATCATTTTCCGAGTTCATGATGCAAAAATGTTTGCAAGTTCTAATGAAAAGATACTGAAATAATCATCAAAAACATACCTTATTTAGTACTTCACGCCCTTGATATAAGAAGTAGGGGAAGGAGGGAGTTGACCATAAACTGCTTCATAGGGAGTCACTTTGGTGGTGGCATGATAGTTAGTGTTATACCACAATTCATCTAGAGGTAACCACTGTACCCAAAGATGTTGCTTTTTTGAAGTGAAACACCTAAGGTAGGTTTCCAGACATTTGTTGACGGCTTCAGTTTGACCATCCGTTTGTGGATGATAGGAAGTACTAAGTTTTAGTTGGGTGCCTTGTAGCCTGAAGAGTTCCTACCAAAAATTACTGGTGAAGATTGGGTCACGATCAGACACAATAGAAGTGGACATGCCATTCAATTTGAAGATCTGATCCATGAAAGATTGAGTGACCAAAGTCGGTGTAAACGGGTGGGGTAGGGCACAGAAATGAGCATACTTAGAAAGTCAGTCCACAACCACCATGATGACTGACTTGTTTCCTGACATTGGAAGCCCTGTAATGAAATCCATAGAAACCTCCATCCATATTGATGCTAGGATGGGCAATGGTTGTAATGTGCCTGGTGCTTTGACTGTCTCCCCTTTGTGGCATTGACAGACATCACATTCCGCTACAAAAGTAAGGATGTCCTTTTTCATACCTGTCCAAAAAATGATCTTCTAGTGCGAGCATACGTCTTCTGAAAGCTTGAATGTCCTGCAATGGGGGATGAGTGCAATTCTTCCAAAATGCGGCTTTTGAGGGTAGATGTTGGTGATATTACAACTCTGTCCTTGTAGCGAAGAATCTCATCCTGCCACGAGTAGCCCTTGGTGGAATTTGGATCCGCCTGCAATTGAGTAATGAGTTGGGAGAGCCAGGTATGTGAAAACCATTCCCTACGAGCCTCTTCAATCCATTCTGGAATGGGAAGGGAAATTGTGAGCAGGGTACTTTCCTCCTCAAATTGGCGAGATAATGCATCTGCTACACTATTTTCACGCCCTCTCTTGTAAATGATCTCATAATCATATCCGAGCATTTTGGTGAGCCATTTATTTTGTTGTGGGGAGGATAGGTGTTGCTCCAAAAAATAGTTAAGACTGTGATGGTCTGTGCGGATTTGGAAATGTCGCCCCAGTAAGTAAGGTCGCCAAGTATCTACTGCATGTAATATGGCCATCATTTCCTTTTCATATGCAGATTGTCCCATATTCTTCCCACTTAGTTGTTGGCTTGTGAAGGCCAAGGGTCGACCTTCCTACATTAAGACCGCCCCAATACCCGTACCCAAAGCATCACATTCAATGACAAAAGATTTGGTGAAATCAGGTAGTGCTAAGACTGGAGTGGAACACATGGCATTTTTGAGAGCTGTAAATGCCTTTTGTGCATCATCATTCCAAAAGAATGAATTTTTCTTGAGGATTTGAGTGAGGGGCTTCGCAATGCGACCATAATTGTGGACAAATTTGCGATAATAGCCTATGAGACCCAAAAATCCTCTCAGGCTCTTCAAGGTCTTAGGTTGAGGCCAATCTTGCACTGCCTGGATCTTCTTGGGGTCCACCTTGACACCTTCACACCCCACAATGTGGCCCAAATAATCAACTTCTTCCATGCCAAAAGAACACTTGGACATATTAACAAATAATTTATGCTTGTGGAGTAGTTGCAACAGCAGATCTACATGCTGAAGATGTGTGGCCCAAGTGCAACTATAGATGAGGATGTCATCGAAGAAGACAAGGACAAATTTCCTGAGATATGGTTTGAGAAGGTGGTTCATAAGGCTCTGAAAAGTAGATTCGGCATTACAAAGACCGAATGGCATGACCAGGAACTCATAATGGCCTTCATGAGTTCTGAAAGTAGTCTTTGTAATGTCGACTTCCTTCATGCGAATTTGGTGGTAGCCTGAGCGAAGATCTAGCTTAGTGAAGAATTGAGCCCCATTGAGTTCATCCAGCAAATCATCAACAACTGGGATGGGAAATTTATCTTTGACTGGCAACTTATTGAGGGTCCTAAAGTTTGGACACATCTGCCATTCCCCATCTTTCTTGAGCACCATGACAACCGGTGATGAATAAGGACTAATGCTAGGACGAATGACACCTGCTTCCAAAAGATCCTTGATTATTTTTTCTATTTCATTCTTTTGGGTGAACGGATATCTATATGGGCGCACATTTGGTGGTTGGGCCCCTGGAACCAAGGTGATGCTATGATCATGTTCCCCTCTCGAGGGTGGAAGCTCATGAGGCTTGTCAAAGACTAGCAGATGGTTATTTAAAATCTGTTGCATCTCAGGATGAATAGGCAGAGAATTGGGTTCGACAGCCTGGATGGCATTAAATTGAGCTATAACTCCATGATGGACCTTTTTTAGCAATTTTTCCATCCTATGTGAGCTGATGATAGAGGGAGCTCCCGCATGGAGTCCGTAGAGAGTATGTGTGGATTTGTTCTGCTTAAAGCTCATATATAACTCCTAGAAATCCATTGTGATTGGCCCAAGAGTACGAAGCCATTTAGCACCGAGGACAATGTCGCACCCTCCCATGTGTATGGCAAACATGTGGGTCTTCAACTGATAATCCCCCATTTGAAGTTTGACATTTTCACAGCGGCCTACACGTTTCATTGTTCCCCCATCTTCAATTTGGACTTGGAAGTTAGAAACAGCTCGTACAAAACATGCATTGCTTCCGCGACTTTTTGATGGATGAAATTATGTGTACTTCCACTATCAATCAATACTACTACTGGGCGATGTTTAATAAAAACTCTGATTTTGAGAGTTTGATGTGAAGAAATCCTTGCCAAAGCATGCAACGAAATAACTGGTTCGTCAGGGACATTGTCCTTCTGGTTGTCCTCTTCTACCTCCTCAGGCTCCTCAAGTGGTGGGGCTTCCTCCGATGATTTTTAATTAGTGGCATCAATTTGAAAAAATTTGGGCTCCTTGCATTTATGACCTGGGGAGTATTTTTCATCACAGTAGTAACATAATCCCTGCTTTCTTCTTTCGGCCATTTCTGCAGGTGACACCTTTTGAACCTTAAGTGTTTGAGTCGTGCTGTGAGCCTGTGGGGGGCGACCCTTGGCGGTGAAATTTGGGCGAATGGACTGGGCCGCTAACGCACGTTCCACGTTACGAGCTACCTTGCAAGCCTCCGACCATGTGGGAGGGTGGTGCAGTCAGATGTGGGCTTGTATGGCCTCTTTAAGACCGTTGATAAAACATTCCATGTAGAATGCATTTGGGAGATCCCTAGTGCGGAAAGATAAGGCTTCAAAGGCTGTAACATATTCATCCACTGTGCACGTCTGTCGGAGCTTAGTGAGACGACCCAAGAAAGCAGATTCCTGGTCAAAGCGCTCTGTAAGAGCTTTTTTGAAGGTGGCCCAAGTCAAAAAACTTCCATTGCAATGTTGATGCCATTCCCACCATTGCCATCTTTCATTGTCCAAGTACATGCTCCCCACCATAAGTTGAGTCTCATTATCTAAGATGTTATTCAGATTGAAATACTGCTCCATTTGTGCTACCCATGCGACCGGGTGAAAACCATCAAATTTATGCATATCTAGCTTGGGAGGTAGCGGACGGGATTGTTGGCGGGTGTCCCAGAGGTGAAGAGAGTGGCTAGACTCACCCTCACTGTGTCCATTGCCAATATACACCTCCTCGCGGGCTTCCTCCTTGCCCTTAGAGAGTGCGTTAGATAGTTTGTCAAGCTGATCTTGGATGGCTTGCAAGGATTGTTCAAGTTTGTCGATCTTCTCATTAGCCATAGCTGGAACTCTAGTTGCTACCATGCACCGATCCGATGTACTGGAAAGTTGGGACCACCCGAATTTTTTTCACTACCAATTGAATGGTACCACCTTGCTCAACTCGTCGTCCTGATTCTTATGGGTTAGATCACCAATAAGCGCCCCGGGGGGTCTCAGACCTTGCTTAGGAATACTACAGTAGCCGAATCCTCAAAATGTCACTGCTGCCAAAAGTCCTATGAAAATCATGCCCAGGTATAGGAACCCCACACAACTACTCAGATCTGGTGGATTTGAGAGATCTGAATGGCTGATTGGATAGCTCTGATCGGTGGGACAGATTGTTGTTGTGGATCAGAATGGCTGGTCTGCTAACTCGGAACTGTAGGACTGATGTCTGCTGCTGCTGCAAACCCCCTTGCGAGATCTGATCTGGAAGAGATTATGCGTGATCCCAAGATAGAAAAGGGAACTATGGTCTCGAGGAGTGGCAGGTGCTACAAATCGCAATATACATAAGGGTATGACAGTAGTACTCGGCCCAATGTTTCAGGGCTCTAACTAAGGAGGATCAACCATACCCTTAGCCGTACAACCTGACTACCCTATCGTACAGGCGAGTAATCTCTCCGAGTGCTATTCTTGGTGTACTGTAGCAGCAAGACAGCCGATGGTTTATCTATGGCATGGTATCAAAGAAGCTAGGGGGCTTCCGATATACCCAGAGGGTACTTGGAAGATAGTCCGTGCGCGGTTTTGTCTAATGCGCTGCTACTCGAAGGGGTACCCACAGGGGTTACAAGGGAGTCCAACAAGCATGACCACCTCTTGTATTTCCTGCGTGCATGCCTCCCCAAATCCACAGGTTTATGCGCTCAATGACAGATCCCATGGTTTAAAGACTTCGGAACACATCTCTAGCCAAAAAAAAAAATGCTAAGAAATGGAGATCCCACCTGCCCTGGAAAGTGCTCTGATACCACTTGTTATGCTCTTAACCTGCAAGACGAGACCATAATACTGAATATGCGAAGAAATATACCCAAAACATAGAATAGTGAGTAACAACATCAATTATTTTATTATTCAGAAAACAATGTTCACTTGCCTCTTCGAGGGGGCAACCTCCAACAAAGCAGAGCTCGATGACAAAATAAGACATGATGCTCCTCGTAGGGAGTCTCTATACTTTATATATGACTCATACATGCAATACCATGGATCAATACCATGGTTCTTGTTAATACCATCTATCTAATACCATGGCCCATTTGCAACTAACTGTGGTCCTGTCATTAAATGCGGGTTAACCACTTACAATTATTAATATGGGCTTTATTGACTCTTTACTTAACTATAACTATGACTCGATCCTACTACATAAATAAGGGGGTTAGGGTGAGACCCTAACAAAACTGAAGAGATACAACCTACAGTAGATCTGGTGTAATTCCCTCTTTTCTCTCACATAATCTCCTCTCTCTTTCTCACTCAGAATATAGATATACATAGATGCAATACAATTCCCTCATATATAGCGAGGGGTTGCCTTCAAGGGAAAAAAACCCTAAATTAAACATAACTTCTACCATCAAATCTCCGTCTACTGAATGACCCATATTGACTACGAAATTACAACATTTTACAAGGCAATTTTACATCAACTTTTAGCTTCGGTGGCGTTGCCCCCGATCCCCTGCCAGGGGGGGCTCCCAAAGATTGCAGCCACCGCCCCTGGACCCCCCTTGCAGCATACATTTTACGGGAAGAATTGCCACCACATTACGAACTAGGGTCCAATGTGGAAATACCTCTAAATAAAGAAGATAATCAGTCTCCTCACCCAACAATATCCCACTTCGAGAATGATTATAGCAACTCCATCACTGCTTCATTTGCTAGACAATGACTCCACTTTGGACCTGTTTGTTTCTCATATTATTCATCATACTTGAAGACCAATTGAAACTGAGCAGAATCTCAGTTTCTCCCTGTTTTCAACCTTTGTTAACATATCTACAGGATTCTAGCTAGTTTGTATCTTTTCCATCTTCAACTGTTCATTTTCCAATGTTGACCGTATGAAATGGTACTTGAGCTACATATGTTTAGTCTTGGAATGAAATGTAGAGTTCTTTTCAAGATGTATGGCACTCTGGTTGTCACTGTATAACATGCCCAACTCACGCTTCTTACCCAATTCATCCAAAAACATTCGTAACCAAATAATTTCTTTACTAGCCTCTATAGCAACAACATACTCTACTTCCCTTGTTGAGAGTGCAACAACACTTTGTAGTTTTGAGACCCAACTGACAGTTGTTCCACCTATAGTAAACACATACCTTATGGTGCTCCTCCTGTTATCTCTATCACCCTCCATATATGCATCAACATATCCCTGTAGAGCAATGTTTGAACCACCAAAGCATAATGCTTGATTTGTGGTACCTCTCAAATACCTGAGAATCCATTTCACTGCCATCCAATGTTCTTTTCCTGGATTGTTCATGTACCTACTTACAACTCCCACTACATGTGCAATATCAGGCCTTGTGCATACCATTGCATACATTAAGCTTCCAACTGTTGTTGCATATGGAATTTTAGACATATAATCCATTTTTTCCTGAGTCTTGGGACACATTTCCTTACTTATTTTGAAATGGCTAGCCAAAGGTATACTAACTAGTTTTTCATTTTGCATATTAAACCTTTTCAACACCTTTGGTATGTACTCACTCTGAGAAAATGTTAATTTGCGATTCTTCATGTCTCTAGTTATTCTCATACAAAGGATTTGTTTTGCAACACCTAAATCCTTCATTGCAAATGAATTTGCCAATTTTCTTTTCAACACATTTATTTCATGCACGTTAAAACTTGCAACAAGCATGTCATCTACATACAATAACAATATAATATAGCTGCCATCATTTTGCCTTTTGAGATAAATACAATGGTCAGAGTGACATTTAGTATAGCCTTGTTTCGACATAAACCTGTCAAATTTTAGATAACACTGCCTTGGAGCCTGTTTTAAGTCGTACAAGCTCTTCTTCAACCTGCACACTAGTTTCTCCTTCCCATTTACCTCATATTGTTGTGGTTTCTTTTTATAGACATATTTAGGCACTTCAATGCCAATCACATATGTCGATAAACCAAGGGCTCTTAAACCCATAAAAGTGTTGTTTCACACCCTAAAGGATCATGGTCAAATGATTACATCATTTCCCAGAAGTTCCACCTGAAAAACTACTCAAAACTGGCCAAAACTGGACCATACATACTGCTCCATGTTGACGGTGCGATGCATACTGGCTGCTACACTAGCCAAGTGTGATTCATAATGAAAGATCCTTCTGTGGGGTGCGATGGGCAAGAGTAGACAAATGGCAGAGGTAGCTTGCTAAGTGGAAACCCAAGGAATCTTCTAGAAACTTCCCCTATGACACTTGCCTCTCTAAATTCACCCAGGGATGAGTAAGAGATCATGAAATCTCCAAGTGGAACCAAGAACTATCAGTGAAATGACACTAATCAAAAACCCAAAAGTTGACTCACCCCTCTGCAAATATCTATAAATGGATCCCTCATCTGAGTGATCTAGAGGTTGGAATTTTGTAATTTGTAAGGAAGTGCTTTGGTTTCTCTTTGAGACATTGCATTGTTGGGTGATCTTGCTTTTTCATGAGGTGAAGAGGGCTTTCATGCTGGGAGGATGATGCTAGATTATACAGTTGGGTTGTAATCCTCTCTTCTACTTCTACAATCAATAAATTTATTTGAGTTTTCCTCCATATACTTGTGTATTTGTGAATCTTTCTATTTGTGAATGTAATTGTATGGTTAATGTATTTCTGATTCTGCATTGTTTATGATATTATAGATCTCTATGCTTTGATGGTGTTCTGTTGCTTTGCCTCTACAGGTGTTCTTTAAAGCGGGACAAGTGAGAAAGGAGTGGCAAGCTCTATCAAAGGAGAGAGGAAACAAGCAAGGAGCCAAGCGAAAGATTCAGGTTGGTGCTTTCTGCTTCTCTCTTATCTATCATACATAAAGGAAAACACAAGTTACTTTGAATTGTTTGTTTCTAAGATAGCTACCCATCTTAGTGGGACTAGCAGATCAAATAGACACTAGTTTTCCTGGAAACAAAATGGTGACTCCACTGGGGAGTGAATAGTTTGTTTATTTGTTACTGTTGTTCGCATTATAGACTACAGATGGAGCCTGAAGTTAAGCCAGCTAGCCTTCGAACTGCTTTTGTTATGCAACTGCAAAGTACATCAACGCTGCTTCAATCAATCTCCAGTTGGTTTATGAACTGAACATCTGACTTGCAGACATCCTAAGTGCCCTTGTGGTAGCTCATTAACCTCATAAGATCATACCCCTATACTTTTTTGTTACTGTCTATCATAGCTCGGCCTAAATCACTGAACTTAGCTGCAAATTTTGAGCAAAAACCAAGCTCAATTTCGTTCCCTGGTCCATTGCACTATCTGTAACTGGAAGCCTATATGCATCGCACCTCCCGTGTGTTGCAGGTGAGATGCATCCCTGTTTCCCTTAAGGACAAGTGCGATGATTGAATGATACTGTTTCTATCTCTAGAATTTGGTTTTTTCCTCCTTGTTTTCAGCTCTATTTAGTAGTTTTGCTGCTTATGATCAGTATAAAATTGTTGAAGCCTCCTTCCTTCACATTATTCAGCCTCCATTGATCAGGAATTTTGAATGTTTTTTATGTATTTTTCATCATTTACAGTCCTCCTTTGCAAAAAGTAGCTTAATCGAACTGTCGTCTTTTGATTCAAAAGTGTCGTAACTGTCGTTTTGAGTCAAGAAGAAGAGTGTCGTAAAGTATTCCTCTTCTAGATAGTTGATTGTACTTTTGTCATTGTATTTGATTTGAATTGTCAATATTTGAAGTGTCGAAAGTAGTTTTCCATTCAAAATCGAAAGTGTCATTTTAGTCTTCCTTTCATTTTGAAAAGAAATTGTTGAAGTGTCGCTTTGAAGAAAATAGTTCATATCTGTACTTAGTTTTCCTTTTTGGCATTCTCACATTAAGGAAACAAAAAAGAAAAATACATTCATGTGCATTTGCATTTAGACTGCATGCGGAAAATGATTTAGGAAAAGTGCATTTAGTGTGTGCTCTCTACTCTCTGTTGAAAGAATCATACTCTTCTTTCCTTAGTAGCTAGGATTTTCATTGCTAAAAGAAAACAAACGACTGTTTATCATTTTAGATTGCATATTTAGGAATTTTACATCTACATCACATGGTGAACCTTGAAAGACAAACTTCTAAGAAAGATCAACTCTAAAATAAACCTCAATGAACATAAAAACGCTTTGGAACCTAACGCACAGCATATAGAAGTCTAGGCTAGAGACGTGTTCCAGCGTCATAAAACCTAGTAACTATATTTTTCATCGAACGTTGGGTGAATCCTCCTCTTTGATACGACAAGTGCCAGTACGGACTTGTGCTCCTCGTACCGTCGAGTATATATTGGGAGACCACAATAGGTTGATATCCTTTATCCTTAGGAAGTCGTGTCTGCCGCCCTATCGATCGCAATGCACTGAACACATCATTCGGGAAGATTGACTGTCGTACATAAAGTCATTGTTAATTTCTCTTTAATTTACCACCAAGGTGTGTATTGCAATTTTGTGATTGGTTTGGTAATCCCTCTGTCTAGATTTCCAGAGTAGTTACTTTCGTTCCTTTTCGACTCCCTAAAAGAAAAGGTCCATCTGAGCACTTGTCACTTCATGCTGATTAAAAATCGAAAGCGACTAGAGTCACCTTTAGCTTTTTCTCGACTCTTAAAAATTAAAAAAGCAAGTTGTGTCAAAGCATTATAAAATTTATTTAATTCAGAATAACATCGCTATTCCTTCGTTGATCTTAGGTTGAGGTAATGGAGTCCACCAATCAAGGATTTCCCCTTGGGAGGATTCCTAGTCCTTTCTCTTCTTGGGGAGATATTGGTGCTCCATATATGGCTACATTGTCCCTTCCAGGAATCACAATTGGCCTGCCGGTATGGCTATTCTCAACCTCTGTCGTTCAAAACACCGTAATTCCTCAGCAATCGAATTAGCAGCTAGATCATACTGGAGTTTCTCCCTCACCTTCTACTTTGTTTGTTTCTCCCTCTCCTTCTTCCTCTTCACTTGGTGAAACTAGTGATACTAAAAACCAAGTAACTGAGAAGAAGAAGAAAGGGAAGGAGAAGAAGAAGAAGAAACCAATCAAGCAAGGGGGCAACCATGCATCATCTGGAAAAAATCCGCACACCGAACCTTCTAAACCCAAATCTCCATGCATAATTTGCAAAGGAAACCACTTTCATCGAGATTGTCCTTGCATTCCGCGGATCTTGAGAGACTGGAATCCCCACTTGCACCACCCGGTGTCATCAACCTCTGTCGATCATGTTGAGAACACACCATCGACTAGTGAAAATGAAGTCAACAACGAAAAAGGAAGATTCAGATTTCCTTGTAAATTGTGTGAAGGCGATCATGCCCTCCACCATTGTCCTTTTCTGGATGAAGCTAAAAGTGTCTTGGATAACCGTCCTGCTTCACCGCAGCGACTTCCACCTGGATACAAGAAACTCTTGCCAAGTCCATCGCTAGTTGAAAATCCGACTAACATACCTCAATTTTTGGTCGAAACACCTATCATTGAAGATAAACCTTTTGAGTCCATACCGAATCAAAGTCAACAGGTCGGGATGGCAGCCGACCCAGTCTTGCCTTCAGAAGGTCCACCTTCAGATGATACAGTTTCCAAAGAGAATAAGAACGACACCGTTCAAATTCTTTTTGCTAATATAGAGTCTGATGAACATTGGGGGCAATCTACCCATTCCTTTACCATAGGAGGGAAGTTCCCCATTTCAAGAGATTCATCCAGCTGTTTATTCGGTCCACCCTCCAAGCAATCTAGTCGTTTCCTTTGATTGGAATCTACTAGCAGGACCCCGCCTTCCATCTAATGTGCCATTCTGAATCATAGTACAAGTTTACAGAATGATCATGTCTGGCACCATCATATATGAAGGGGCTTCTGTGAGTATCCTTTCCTCAACTTCTTAGAAAGTGCTTGGTTCACCATCGCTTCTGCCTGAGAATCGAAATTTTTCAAGCTTTAATAAAGGAACCAGTTGACCGTTAGGGATCCTTCCAAATTTGCCTATAACTTTGAGAAGGAAAATCGTTCATTTGAACATGATGGTAGTCCAAGGGCCACTAGATTACAATCTACTCCTTGGGCATGACTACGTTTACAGCATGGGAGCTATTGTTTCCACACTCTTTCGAGTGATGTGTTTCCCGCATGAAGGCAGAATGGTGCAACTTGTCAGCCAAATTTCATTTCCCGGTTCAAACACAGCTACGAGTCAAACACCATCCCTAAATGGTCTCTTTGCACAAGGAATGTCTCTTCAACCTCCAGTTCATCCACCTAATTACCGCGAGTGATTCGGTGGATGTAATGAAGCTTAGGGGGCATGCACCCTGGTCTACTTCGGCAGGCGAACCCATCTAAAAAGATAGATTTCCTCGTAGGATATATGATTGATCTGAAACACCATTTCCTTGTAGGATTTGAGTATCAGTCTGAAATATGATTGATCTGAAACACCATTTCCTTGTAGGATTTGAGTATCAATCTGAAACTCGAAGGTTATGTGATTGGAAGCTCACACCATTCACCTTTGTCTATTTCGATGGACAAAGCCAAGGAAGTGTTTTGTCTGCTCCGCAGACGAAACAATCTTGCTTAAATGCAAGGACTTCCATACGGTGACCTGGAAACTCTACTTTTCTTTATACTTGGGGGCATGCAAACCTTTTTTATGCGAGTAAAAAGTGACCAGCATAACTCTAACCTTGTAGTGTTTTAGATTAACTCTTAGTAACAACCTCTTAGGTTAGGTGATTGGTCTGATCCACCATTCACCTTTGTCAATGGCGTGCAGGCAAAGCAAAGGAAATGTTTTTTTCTAAACTATCCCACATAACCTCAGTGATTCATTAACTCTTAGTGTAGTTATTTCTATAGTTGGTCGTTTCTAGCCTACATACAAAAGGCAATGAGAAACGTTTCGCATGGGGCAAGCTCACTAAAAAATGAACCTACTAATAAGAGACATCCTTAAAGATGACTGAATTGAGCAATGTTAAAGCAGGGCTCAAGATCATTAAAAAATAAACCCACCACTGAGCATAGTTTCTAAAGATTCAAGCTCATTAAAAAATGAATCCACCCTTGGTAAATAACCTTTGTGATTACATTGCTATCAGCCTTTTGAGCCTTGGTTGTGTTCTTACCGTCACCTCCATTCTTTTGGCCGATCATACACCTCCACTTGATTGTTTACCCTTTTAGAGGAACAACTGCGATGAGTGATTCCAATAGCCACCCTCATTACACTGCCATGTTTGAGAAGTTCCAAACTTATCTGGAACCAGTTGCTACCTGAAAACATCACTCATTCCTCAAAAAACGAGTCTCTTTTAAGCTCTTTTTAGACTCGTAAAAGATGAAAAGATTGTCGAGCTACTGGCCTTTCCAGCTCTTTAAAGTAAGGGGAAGTACCATCCCTCCTCTACATTTTAATCTTTTTGGACCTGAGGGATCATTCCACAAAAATATCGAGCGCTTGTCTTTTTTGGCTCGCTAAAGCTATCAAAAAGTCATCCCTTTCGTATTATTTTATACTTTTTCGGACTTAAGGGATTACGCCACGAAAAAGGACTACTGTAGTTTCCGTTCTATCTCTTTCAAACTCTCCAAACATGAAAAGGACCAAGTTATATTTGTCATTAAACTCGTTAAAACAATAGCGACAAACTTGTCCATCTGGACAAGAGCGAGTTTCATTGTCGCTAGGCTCGCTAAAACATAGCGACAGGTTTGCCCGAAGGGCAAACTATAGAACAAGCATATGTTATACTCCTCAAGTTGACAAAAATAAAGAGGTACTGGTCAGCAATGACTGGGGAAAAAGGGAAGAAAACTTGAAGAACTTCATTGGTAGCAGGTCGCTCTTGAACATGACACTTTCACTCCATCACCATGATTGAGTCGGGTTGGGTTATTCCATTCACTGATCACATCACCATTGGTCCTCTGTACCATCCACTTTTGGGGTTAACACTACCAATCCATCTCAGTGTCACCGATATGTTCAAGAGAAGTCATTTAGAGAATTCACCAACCTAGCTAACGCCTCATCCACTGCAATACCTTCACTCTCCATTTTTCATGACCACCATTCCTGAACCTTGTATCATCAGATCATTTTCACCTCCAAAAAATCATTTGCTTCATTTCGTGTCGTAGATGTGGGATTCATTAAGGCCCTCCTATGACGGGTCACTTCTTGTTGACATCAGCTCATTATCCAAGAAGTTGACTTAGGAACAACCCTTTCAGTACTTTGAAGCTTGCATGCCTCAATGGCAAGTTTCTCACTTCTGGCAACAGGTTTACATCAATGGCCTTCGACCGAAAGATTTTGCGTGGTGTTCGACATCGACTCATATATTCACACCACGTGAATTGTACTGTAGTACCTTGAGGGTCATTATCATTATCGGTGATTCCTCTCGCGCCTGTTAACAGCTTACATCATTGGCTGGTAATCAGGCGATGTCTTTCCATGTTTGACTTCATAACATCTTTTCACATGGATCGACTTGTACATCGGGCAAAGATTAAACGAGTTTGAAGACCTCGGATCTAGTTTCATCCATTTGGGCTGCGATATATTCAGGAAAATAAAGACATCAAATGTACACCATAGCTGCACAGATGATCATCCAAGCTAAGGGATGATGGCTCTACAAGAGTCACCAGCCTGCAACAGTAGATGATTTTCTCTCCTATGTACATGAAAATGAATTTATAAAGCTGAGCATGGGAATGCCCACCTCAGCTAGATCATGAAAATAATATGAAGATAATGTATTGTATTGTATTTTATACAGGTCACCTTCCAGTTCGAAAAACCTCGGATCCTCATGATAAATCATTTCACCTAACATTAGAAGATTTACGACCTCATGCTTTAGGGGGCAACTGTTATAGACATATTTGGGCACTGCAAGCCCAATCACATATGTCGATAAACTAAGGGATCTTAAACCCCTAAAAGTGTTGTTTCACACCCTAAAGGATCATGGTCAACTGATTACATCATTTCCCAGAAGTTCCACCTGAAAAAACTACTCAGAACTAGCCAAAACTGGACCATACAAACTGCTCCATGCTGAGGGTGTGACGCATACTGGTTGCTACACTAGCCAAGTGCGATGCATGCTAAAAGAGCCTTCTGTGGGGTGCGATGGGTGAGAGTAGACAAATGGCAGAGGCAGTTTGCTAAGTGGAAACCCAGGGAATCTTCTAGAAACTTCCCCTATGACACTTGCCTCTCTGAATTTTCCCAGGGATGAGTAAGAGATCATGAAATCTCCAAGTGGAACCAAGAACTATTAGTGAAATGACACTAATCAAAAACCCAAAAGCTGAATCACCCCTCTGCAAATATCTATAAATGGATCCCTCATCTGAGAGATCTAGAGGCTGGAATTTTGTAATTTGTAAGGAAGTGTTGTTGGTTTCTCTTTGAGACATTGCATTGTTGGGTGATCTTGCTTTTCATGAGGTGAAGAGGGCTTTCATGCTGGGAGGATGATGCTGGATCAGATAGCTGGGTTGTAATCCTCTCTTCTACTTCTACTAACAATAAAGTTATTTGAGTTTTCCTCCATATACTTGTGTATTTCTGAATCTTGCTATTTGTGAATGCAATTGTATGGTTAATGTATGATTCTACATTGTTTATGATATTATAGATCTCTATGCTTTGATGGTGTTCTGTTTCTTTGCCTCTTAATGTGTTCTTTAAAGCAGGACAAGTGAGAAAGGAGTGGTAGGATCTATCAAAGGAGAGAGGGAACAAGCAAGAAGCCAAGAGAAAGATTCAGGTTGGTGCTCTCTGCTTCTCTCTTATCTATCATACACAAAGGAAAACACAAGTTGCTTTGAATTGTTTGTTTCTAAGATAGCTACCCATATTAGTGGGACTAGCAGATCAAATAGACACTAGTTTTCCCAGAAACATTGTTGAATATATATCTCTTCCTCCAAATCCCCATGGAGAAAGGTTGTCTTTACATCTAGCTTCTCAAGATGCAAATCTTCAACTGCTACTAGACTTAGAATAGTTCTGATTGAAGTCATTTTAACAACAGGAGAAAATATCTCATCAAATTCTATACCCTTTTTCTGTGCAAACCCCTTCACCACAAGTCTAGCTTTATACCTTTTTCTACCTCCATCTTCTTCCTTCAACCTATAACCCCATTTATTCTGCAATGTTTTTTTACCTGCAGGAAACCTAACTAAGTCCCAAGTCTGGTTATGTGCTAATGAATCCATCTCTTCTTTCATGGTTTGCTCCCACTTCTTCATGGTTTCTACATGTACTACTTCTTCATAACATTCTGGCTCACTAGAATCAGTCAACAATACATAATATAATGAAGGAGAGTATCGTTCAGGGGGTCTACTTATCCTGGTAGATCTTCTAGCACCACTTTTAGGCGTTTGAGGTGCATGTTGTTGTTGTGGTTGTTGTTGTTGCTCTAGTTGTTTATCATTATGATTTTCAGGCACCATCATTTTTCCTATGATCTCATCGAGCACTATGTATTCTTTGTTTTCTTTTTCCTATTTATTTTCCTGTAGTTGATCCTTATACAAAAGATTTTCATTGAATATGACATCTCTGCTTCTAATGATTTTGTGTTTTTCATAATCATAAAAGTGATAAACAACATCATTAACACTGTATCCAATAAAGGCACACTTATTTGATTTTGCCTCAAGCTTTGTTCTATTTTCTTTATTAATGTGGACAAAGGCTTCACAACCAAAAGTCTTTGAAAATGAGTAGTTTACCTTTTTACCTGTCCATGCCTCCTCTAGAATACCACCATCCAAGGAACTTGAAGGACCTATGTTTATTAGATAAATAGCAGTATCTAAAACATCTGTCCAACATTGTAAAGGCAATCTTGCATGCAATCTCATGCACCTTGCACACTCCATGATTGTCCTGTTCATCCTTTCTGACACACCATTTTCTTGTGGTGTTCCTAGAACTATCTTCTCTCTGTGAATTCCATTCTCTGAATAGTACCTATCAAACTCTTTGCTTTAATATTCACCTCCATTGTTTGATCTAAGAAACTTCAACCTTTTTCCTGTCTCATTTTCAACCAAAGCTTTCCATTTCTTGAAAGTATCAAATACATCAGATTTATTTCGAATACAATAAATCCAAGTCTTTTTGGATGTATCATCAATAAAAGTAACATAATAATGAGAGCCACCGAGAGATGATACCTGAGAAGGTTGTTATAGACATTTTTGTACCTTACAGCATTGAGCATGAAATGTCCATAATCCAAGGGATCCAAAGTCCCTAAAAGAGTTGTTCCTACCCCTAAAGGAACAAGGTCAACCAATGACAGCTCCTCCCAGAAGTTCTCCACCAAAAACAACTCAAAAACAGTCAATTCAGGATCAATTCAGAAGCTCTTCTAACTACCTGCGTTGCAGTGCACCCCAGTACACTAGCTGGGTGCATTACAACGCACCTAAAATCACTACCAGGGTGCGCTGAGCGGGAAATGACAAATGGAAAACTCATTCAACGAGGTGGAAAGACCCTAGAAGCTTCCAGAATATTCTCTAATGACACTTGCGTCAATGAATTCGACTAGTGATGAGTAAGAGGCTCTCAACCTCCAAGTGGAAGCAAGAACTGACAGAGAGAAGCCACAAGTCAAAACATAAGCTGACTCATCTTCTCTGCTTACATCTATATATGGATCTCTCACCCAGAGGTTTAGGAGGCTGGAATTTTGTACTTTGCAGAGAATTGCTGTTGGTTTGAGATTGAGATTAGTACATTGGGTGATTTATGCTTTGTTGGAGGAGAGGAAGGGATTCCTTTGCTGGGAGGTAGATGCTGGATCGGAACTCACTTGGTTGTATCTCCTCCTAGACTTTCTTATTCTATCAATAAACTATTTGAGTTTCTCCTACATGCCGTGTATCAATGATGTTTGGTTATATTTGCATGTTTAGCTTAATCTGATCTTGAGCTTTTTATGAATGTATATCTGTATCTTCGTGTAGTATCTCTCTCTTGTGATCTTGCAGGAATTCGGTAAAGCTGGGCCGGTAAGGGAGCAGGGAGCTGGGAGCTACTGAAGAGAGGAGCGATTTGGATCAACAAACTAGCGGAAGACACAGGTTAGTTACATCCTTCTTCCTCATTTACATTTCATAAAGAAGAATACTCAATTAGTTTTACTTGTTTGTTGCTAAGGCACTATCACACCTTAGAGTGGGATAGGGGCATTCCGAATGGATACTTTTCCCAACAACAAATTGGCAACTCCGCTGGGGATCGTATCTTGTTAGTTTATTTGTGTTTCCATTGTTTTTCATCTCATAAACTCAGGAGTGTCGAATCGAACTGCATTTGCCATTTACAAATGCAAAGTAGAGATCAGCTACTCTAATCCATTCATTGGGCCTGTTTATGATCTGAACATCTGATCCACAAGTGCTCTAACAGCCCTTTGTGATAGATCTTAGTCCTCCTTTAAATCATCCCTCTAATTGTACCTAATTGATAGCTTTTATCCGGCCAAAAACTGTAGATTAAACTGCAAACCGTGACCTAGAACCCAGAGACAATTCTCGTTTCTGCTTCAGCACAAACTCTGTGAAGAGGTTCTTCATTTCAACGCAGGTCCCGTGAAGGCTACCTGCGCTGAAGTTCAGTTTCTATGTGTTGAGGGTGCGCTGACTAGCCTTTGCCTTGTGCAGTTGTGGTTCCCTGCTTCCTTTTGCGCAGTTTTATCTCTGTTTTTTGCAGCCTGTTATCAGTCAGTGTACCTATCAGAAACCCCTTTTCTTTGCCTCAATTCCGCCTCAGTTGTATAAAGAAACTGTATTTGTTCTTTGTGTATTTTTTACATCATTTGCGGTTTCCCATTACAAAAGTAAACTAGTCATACTGTCGCCCTTAGATCTAGACCTTCGTAAGTGTCGTTTTGATCTTAGGAGTAAGTTTTTTTGCTGTTGGCAGTTGATTGCGCTTTTACTTTTGTCTTTTGGTTTGAATTTATGCATTTCTACTGTCGAAACAAGTGTTTACTTCAAAATCATAAAGTGTCGTAATCGTCTTTTTGTTTTCAAAAAGAAACTTGTTTATGTTTTCACTTGAAATCGAATTCAAATTTGTACAACAGCTTTCTTTTTAGGCATCAATATTAAGAAAGCGAAAACAAATACATGCATATATGCATTTGCATATTGATAGTTTGCATGCTTTGATTTAGGAAAAGTGCATTTACAATGTGCTCTATGCTCTTTGAGGAAAGATTGTGTCTTTCTTTTCCCCTTGTAGCTAGGATTTTCATTGTTGAAAAGATATAAAAGCTTGCTTATCATCTTTAGACTACATTTAGGAATTGTATCATACATCTCGTGGTGATCCAAAAAGGCAAACTTCTAAGAAAGATCAACCTAAAATAAATTAAATGAACTTAATAACGCTTTGTAACTTAACGCACAACATAGAGGTCTAGGCTAGAGACGTGTTCCGGCGTCGTAAAACCTGGTGACTGTTGATCTCGCTGATGGTTGGGTGATTCCTCCAGAGAGACGATAAGTGCCAGTAAGGATTGTGCTCCCACGTACCGTCGCGTATATATTGGGAGACCCCTATAGGCATAAAACCTTTATCCATAGGAAGCCGTGTCGGCCGCCCCACTGATCGCAATGCACTGAACACAGCATTCGGGAAGATTGATCGCCCGTACCTTAAAAAGTATTCTGCGGTTTTGTGAAAAGTTTGGCACACCCTCTACCTAGAACTCCAGAGCAGTTCCTTTTGGCCTTTTTCAGACTCTATAACGGAAAAAGTCCATCCGAGCATTTGTCACTTCGGGCTCGTTAAAACATTGAAGGCGACTAGAGTCATCTTTTGCTTTTTCTCAACTCTTTAAAATTGAAAAAGCAAGTTGTGTCCAAGCGTCATTAAAATTTATTTTAAACAGAAAATTCATACCCTTTTTCCTGCGTTGATCTTTAGGTTGAGAAAATGGAGCCCACCAACCAAGGAATTCCCCTTGGTGGAAATCCTAGTCCCTTCTCCTCTTGGGGAGATGTTGGTGCGCCCCATATGACCACATTGTCGCTTCCAGGACTGACAATTGGCTTGCCAGTCTGGCTCTTCTCAACCAATGTCGTTCGAAACACCACCATTCCTGAACAGTCGAATCAGCAGTTAGACCAGTCCAGAGTTACCCACCAGCCTTCTACTTCCTCTAATTCTTCCTCTCCTCCTTCCTCTTCGCTTGACGGAACTGGTGAAACAAAAAACCAAGTTCCTAAGGAGAAGAAGGAAAAGAAGAAGAAAGAGAAGAAGAAGAAGGAGCCAAAAGCGATTGGGGGCAAACAAGTGTCATCTGACAAAAATCCACACACAGCACTGACTAGGCCTAAATTGCCATGTGTCATTTGCAATGGAGACCACTTTCACAGAGATTGTCCCTGTATCCCTCGAATACTAAGGGACTGGTCTCCCCGTTTGCACAATCTGGTGGCATCAACCTCTGATAGCCATGTTGAATGCACACCGTCAACTAGCGAAAGTGAAGTCCCTGGACAAAAAGAGAGAGCTAGATCTCCCTGTAGATTGTGCGAAGGAAACCATGCCATCCACCATTGTCCCTTCTTAGACGAAGCGAAAAGATTTTTGGATGATCGTCCGGTTTCACCATTACGACTTCCTCTTGGATATAAAAAACTCTTGCCGAGTCCTTCGTTAGTTGAAAATCCAGCTGGCCCGCTCAAGTGGTCAGCTGAAGCGCCGGTCATTGAAGATGAACCAGCTGAATCCATACTGACGAAAGTCAAAAGGTCGAGGCGGCAGTTGACCCGGTCTTGCCTTCAGAGGTTTTGTCTTCAAATGATACAGTCACTGAAGAGGATAATGAAGACACCATCCAAATTCTCTTCATCAACACAGACTCCGACGAGCACGGGGGCAATCCCCCCATTCCTTTATCGCAGGAAGGAAGTTCATCAGAGCGATACCCGGCCGTCTACTCGGTCCCACCACCAAGCAACCTAGTTGTCTCCTTCGACTGGAACCAACTAGGCAGACCCCGTTTGCTAGTAAGCATACCATTCAGAATTATCATCCAAATATACAGAATGGTCATGGCTGGCACCATCATTGATGAGGGGGCATCTGTGAGTATCCTTTCCTCTATTGCTTCGAAAGCGCTTGGTTCGCCAGCGCTTTTGCCTGAAATGAGAAATCTGACAGGCTTTGATAAAGGAACCAGTCGAACTTTAGGGATCCTCCCCAATGTACCAATAACATTGAAAGGGAAGACCGTTCAAATGAACGTGATGGTCGTTCAAGGACCCTTGGATTATAACCTACTCCTTGGACGAGACTATATATATTGCATGGGAGCTGTTATCACAAAATCAGTACTAAGGGCTGCAACCAAGCAAGATTTTATGTAACTCTTTCAACCAGACTTTAGACTAAGGATTAGCCTCCTTAGTCAGAGAGGGCTCTCTCACAGACTTTTGATAAGAATCAATCACAACAACAGATGGCTAACTCTTCACACTTTTATGAAAATAAAGCTGGTTGGAAACACAAAACAACACTTCTTCCATTGGGCTCATGGAGTCATTCACTTCTGCAGTAAACTGTTGATCACTTAATCATAGAAGCCAAGGCATATAACGTTTAACACTCAAAACATTTCTCCAAAAAACTCAACTCATAAATAAGCACAGGAAGTCCGAGCACTAGGTGAATTCAGAGTGATTGCATATTTAGTGAGCTGTAAAATACATAAAAGATAATGACAAAACCACACATGTTCTGAGCCATAAACATATAATGAATCTTGGGAAGAAAAAGTAACTCTTGTATTACTGTCAAAGTCTTCTTACACAAGCTGATAAAAACTCTGTTTTTTTATAAAATCTCCAACCTTTTTTACATCAGAGTCATTTCTATATATAGGAAAACAAAAATACAACTACTTGAGACTCCTCCTCCAGCATGAGGGGAGCTCGAAATCCTATCATTAATTGCCTTATCCATATCTAAACAAACTAATTAATTACAAAGGTATTGCGCTGTGAAAACATAGAGTCCCATTCCCATTGAAACTCTAAGTCTTTCTCCTCGTGTGCATTGATGCTTTCTTGAACTTTGACACCTGTATCATTTTAGTAATAGCCAATACATGCTGGAGAAACATTCACTGAACGAGCAGCTTCGGATACTTGTTGTGTGGATGACTCATCAGTTGATGAAGATCTGTGCCCTATTTTCACGGTCTCTGCCTCCCATTAGTCCTTATGCACTAAAAGACTATGCTCCAAGCCATTTAATTCCTTTAATAACCACGCATAATCCAATATGCCTTATGATCTGGACACTTTGTGAGCTGAACAGGTGTACCACTCAAAATTTCGGTAACCCTACCAGAACCCTAAAAATTCGGCTATAAAGTAACTTTAGGAAGACTTTAACAAAAATTTCACCTTTTCCTTCAATACTTACACCTGTCACCTTTTGAATATCTGGATAGCTTTGTATAATCTCCATGCTGGCCTCGAGTCATCCTTTTCAAGATTTGCTGACCTCAGCATCAATTTCATTTTTTTTTTACATAACAGTTATCTACAGCAGTTTCGTAGCGCGCTACGAAACTGCTGTAGGTAATCAAAACAGAACATATGAATCTTAAAGCACTAATGACTTAACTTCGTGATTTCTTCAGCTACTTTGTACAGGTGTAAGGGATCCAAAAAGTTTCAAAATGATGACAACCAAAATTTATCAAAACTTGAAAAGCAAATTTCCCCTTGGATTAATCAGCTAGTTTACCTAGCTTCTTCTTCAAACTGCTAACTTCTTCCTTCAAAGCCTTGTTTTCTGCTCTTAAGCTTGTATTCATCTGTTTCATGATTTTTGCCTGCTTCAGAGCTGGCACTGTCCACAAATATGCATCAGACACTGAGTCATTTTGGCTCATTAGACTTGTTCTGCCTTTTATTACAGCCTTTTTATAATTTGCATATCTCACTGCCCTTTCCTTAGAAACATTTTTAATCTGAGGCACTTCTTCTTGTGTTGTTCCTGCCTGTTGCTTGATAGCAATGACATTTCCACCTTGGCTGATGATGACCCTATTACCCTTGTTTTTACTTCTGGCTGCATGAACTGTTCTGGTCAAAACCTCAAGTACATCTGTACTAGGCACTTCTAAAGGTGCCTTCTCTTTCTGCGCTTTCTCCACCTCTTTCATTTGTCTTCTTGTGACTGGCCTACGTGGCTTGAAAGCATATTCTTTACTAGGCTCCTCAAATCTCAACCTTTTTGAAGCTCTTGGTTTCTTGGTACTTTCGGGTGAAGATTGAGTGAGGTCAATATGCATTGGCTGCACTGGGTGATCTTGCTCAAACTCTATTGGTTCAATCTGTATTGGCTAATCTTGCTCAAGTTCAATAGCTTCAAGTAAGTCACTTAAACTGCCTTTTGAAATAGAGCTTTCTTCCACAGTAATTGACTTACCTTTCTCCTTGTTTAGTTGACCTCTGGTTTTCACCCTTGAAATCTTTTCAACTTCACTTGGTTTAGCTTCATCCTTCTTTTTCTGGATCTTCTGCTTTGATGACTGAGGTGTCTCCTTAGATGATGACTTAGGTGTCTCCTTTGCTGCCACTGACTTCTCTGATTTCCTTAACTTGGTTTTAGGCTTCTTTTGGTCTGTCACCTCTTTTCTGAGCTCAGCCAGAGTAGGTTCTTCACTCCTTTCTTCCCTTTCTCTCACAGGCAATGGAGTGAGGCTTGTTTTGCTTGGAAAGCCGGCCATAAAAACAAATGAATCCCAATCTCTGCCAATCTTTTGTAAACCATCCAATACCAGCAACTTTACCAAGCCATGATGAAACAAGGATGTTTCACAACCATCTTTCTTTAACTGGATTTTATCACACATTTTACTAATGCTTCTGAACAAATAGAAAGGGATATCTATTGAAGCCTTACCTGTGAAATGCAACAAAATTTTGAAGTGATAGGAATAAACTTTATTGTACCTTCCCTCGCATGTTAGGTATTTCTGGATGCATGTGAGGAGCATAGCATAATGTTCTTTTATGTAACTCCTTGGCACCGCTTTGGTGAGGTCCTCATTTACATACGGTTCCTTCAAAAACTCTTTACAGGGACTCATGTCGAATTTAAAGTTTTTGAACCATTCTTGACCTCCCCTCGGAATTTCAGTGATAATGGAAATGGCTTCAGGAGACACAGGAAATTCTAACATTGACACCTTTGAATTCAATCCAGTAAAATTCAATGCGAAAGCCTTCGTTACCTCTGCATGTCCTCCCTTCAATTTCTCGTAGAACCTCTAGCAACCAGCATTTCGAAAGGCTCTTGCTACACCTTCATCCCTGAGTGTAACATCAAGCCCCTCTGGCTCTGCCCTCAGGCACTTACCGGATCGAGGTTCCCTCTTTTCCATCTTGCTTCGAATATCTTCACACAGGAAACTAATGGCAGCTACAGCTCGAAAACAATCTCGACTTTGGAGTGCAGGCTCGCTTGCAATGATCCCTTTAAATGAGAACTCGGGCTTCTCATACAGCAGACATGTTTACACATTATGAAAAACACATTATGACACAACCATACCTCATAAAATCCCTTAAGATGATATTCATATGCGTGATTCTGGACCTTATGGCGGAATGATGATTTATCATGACCTGGAGAGGACATCAACTGACAAACATGAACGGACCTATGACTCACCCCTCCCAGATTTGATATTGCAAGAAAAAGTGCTACAAAAACCCCGAAACCCCGATTTCGTAGCGCGGACAATTCAAATTTAACAAAACGCGCTACGAAATGGCTGGTAAACAGTACGCTGCGAAAAGATGGAAACATCATTGCGCAGCTAAATTGACCAAACAGATTGCGCTGCGAAACTGCGCAAAGTACTGATGACATGACATGCCTTAACTGACAATGATGGAGGGTATCTAACGATTTTTTTTTTACACGAACTTACATCAATCCCTTTTGAAATTCAAATTTCAAAATGACACACACAGATATAAACCTATTCACAAAACTGAAGACTTTTATATGAAACTTGTGGACAACATTACATACATGAACTATGGTTCTAAGTGATAACAGGAGCCATCGTCTCCTCACTCTTTAGAGTAATGTGTTTTCCGCATGAAGGAAGAGTGGTCAAGCTCGTGGACCAGCTTTCATTTCCTAGATCGTGCATCACAAATAGTCATATACCTTCCCTAAATGGTCTCTTCACACAAGAAATGTCTCAACCCACGGTCCGTCCTCCCGATGAGCGCGAGTAATTCAGAGGGATATGACTGGAACCCAGGGGGCATGCGTCCTGGTCTGCTTCGGCAGGAAAACTTTGGGTATAGGGTAGGTTTCCACGGGAGAATATGACTAGTCTGTACCCCGTCCGTCTTGGAAGAGGGGTTATTCTAGAATAATATTCTTTTGTCAAAGTTATGTGTTTGGCGCTCGTTGTCACTCACCTTTGTCTATCTCGGTAGACATCGCCGAAGAAGTGTTTTATTTGGAAGATTAATAGAACAATCTTTGGGTGACCTGTAAGAGGTAGGCCTCTCTCGCTAAAACAAATGTTTTATCGAACTAAAGTAGGGGTAACCTTGAAACTCTGTTTTATACCTGGGGGCATGCAACCCTTTTGGAGTGCAAGCAAGGGGCGGCTATTTATTTTTTAAATTTTTAGGTCCTCCCTTTAAACCTGTAGGTCTAACCCTTTAAACTCGTAAGATTAGCCGTTTCCAAACTTGCATAACGAAAGGATGCGGGGCATAGCTTTGTAAGGCGCAAGATCCATAAAAAATGGAATCTTACATGAGACATTCTTATCATATGACTAGATTATCGAGCAGTTTTAGCACATAGTTCATGCTCGTTAAAAAATAAACATAAGATCGAGCAAGTGTTTCAACCCGTGTTTAAGTTCGTTAAAAAATGAACTACCCTCCGGTAAATAACCACCGTGAATGTAACATTATCAGCCATTAAAGCCTTGGTCGTGTTTGCACCGTCACCTCCACTTTTCCATTGGCTGGTCATTCACCTCCATTTGATTGTTTGCCCATTTTGAGGAACAGCTGCGAAGAGTGATTGCACTAGCCATCCTTGTGACACTGCCGTGCTTGGAAAATTCCAACCCTTACCTGGAATCAGCTGCTACCCATTTTATCACTCGTTCCTCAAAAGATGAGTCTTCTTTAAGCTCTTTTCATCTGACTCGTAAAATATGAAAAGATTGCCGAGTTTTGGCCTTCCAGCTCGTTAAAGCGACCGGAAGAGCTATCCCTCCTCTATATTTTAATCTTTTTGGACCCGAGGGATTATTGCACAAAAAGATCGAGCGCTTGTTTTGTTCGGCTCGTTAAAACTATCGAAAATTCATCCCTTCTGTATTGTTTTATACTTTTTCGGACTTAAGGGATTAGATGACGAAAAAGGACTTTTGGAGTTAACTTTACGTACCTTTTCAGACTCTCTAAAAATGAAAAGGACCGAGTTATCTTTGTCGTTAGACTCGTTAAAAACATTAAATAGCGACAAACTTGTCTTTAGACGAGAACGAGTTTCACTATCGCTAGGCTCATTAAAACATAGCAATGGGTTTGCCCGAAGGGAAAATTATAGAACAAGCATATGTTATCCTCCTCAAGCTTGACAAAAATAAAGAGGTACTGGTCAGCAATGACTGGGGAAAAATTGGGAAGAAACTCAAAGAACTTTTATTGGTAGCAAGTCGCTCTTGAACATGACACTTCCACTCCATACCTGAGTCGGGTTGGGTTGTTTCATTCACCGGTCACATCACCATGGTCTCGCCATACCATCCACCTTTGGGGTAAATGCTACCAATCCATCACATAAGTTTCGCTGATATGTTCAAGAGAAGTCATCCAGAGAAGTCAACCTTGTCCCATCCACTACCATACATTATACTTCATTCTTTCATGACCACCACCCTAAACCATATATCATCAGATCATTTTCACCTCCATCAAAATCATTTGCTCCGTTCCGTGTCACTGATGTGGGATACATTAAGGCCATCCTTTGACGGATCGCTTCTTGTCAACATCAGCTCATTATCCAAGAAGTTGATCTAGGAACACCCCCTTCAGTACTTTGAAGCTTGCATGCCTCAATGGCAAGTTTCTCACTTTCGGCGACAGGTATACATCAATGACCTTCGACCGAAAGATTTTGCGTGGTGTTCGACGCCAAGTCCTTTATTCACACCACGTGAATTGTACTGCAGTACCTTGAGGGTCATTATCATTATCGGTGATTCCTCTCGCACTTGTTAACAGTTTACATCATTGACTGGTAATCAAGCGATGTCTTTCCATGTTTGACTTCAGAACATTTCTCACATGGATCCACTTGTACTTAGATTGAAGATTGGACGAGATTGAAGACCCCGGATCTAGTTTCATCCATCCGGGCTGCGATATATATTCAGGAAAAATAAAGACATTGACATGTACAGCATTGAAGCACAGATAATCATCCTACCAAAAGGATGATGATTTCATCAAAATTATCAGTCTACCATCAGACGATTGTCTGTCCTATGTACAGAAAAATGAATTTATAAAGCTGAGCATGGGAATGCCTGCCTCAGCTAGATCATGAAAACAGTATGAAAAATAATGTATTGTATTACAGGTCTCCTCCCAGCATTGAAAGAACTTCGGATCCTCCTAATAAAGCATTTCACCCGATAAACGGCCTCACACTTTAGGGGGCAACTGTTATAGACATTTTTGTGCCTTACAGCATTGAGCATGAAATGTCCATAATCCTAGGGATCCAAATTCCCTAAAAGAGTTGTTCCTACTCCTAAAGGAACAAGGTCAACCAATGACAGATTCTCCCAGAAGTTCTCCACCAAAAACAACTCAAAAACAGTCGATTCAGGATCAATTCAGAAGCTCTTCTAGCTACCTGCGTTGCAGTGCACCCCAGTACACTAGTTGGGTGCGTTGCAACGCACCTAAAAGCACTACCAGGGTGCGCTGAGCGGGAAATGACAAATGGCAAACTCATTCAACGAGGTGGAAAGACCCTGGAAGCTTCCAGAATCTTCTCCAATGACACTTGCCTCAATGAATTCGACTAGTGATGAGTAAGAGGCTCTCAACCTCCAAGTGGAAGCAAGAACTGACAGAGAGAAGCCACAAGTCAAAACATAAGCTGACCCATCCTCTCTGCTTACATCTATATATGGATCTCTCACCCAGAGGTTCAGGAGGCTGGAATTTTGTACTTTGCAGAGAATTGTTGTTGGTTTGAGATTGAGATTAGTACATTGGGTGATTTATGCTTTGTTGGAGGAGAGGAAGGGATTCCTTTGCTGGGAGGTAGATGCTGGATCGGAACTCACTTGGTTGTATCTCCTCCTGGACTTTCTTATTCTATCAATAAACTATTTTAGTTTCTCCTACATGTTGTGTATCAATGATGTTTGGTTATATTTGCATGTTTATCTTAATCTGATCTTGAGCTTTTTATGAATGTATATCTGTATCTTCGTGTAGTTTCTCTCTCTTGTGATCTTACAGGAATTCGGTAAAGCTGGGCCGGTAAGGGATCAGGGAGCTGGGAGCTACTGAAGAGAGGAGCGATTTGGATCAACAAACTAGCGGAAGACACAGGTTAGTTACATCCTTCTTCCTCATTTACATTTCATAAAGAAGAATACTCAATTAGTTTTACTTGTTTGTTGCTAAGGCACTATCACACCTTAGAGTGGGATAGGGGCATTCTGAATGTATACTTTTCCCAACAACAAAGGTCCCCATACATCTGTATGCACAAGCTCTAATTTTTTGCTCTTCTTTTCTTTCCCAACTCTAAGGAATCTTGACCTCTTATGTTTTCCATAAACACAATTTTTACAGAATTTTAAATCAACATGCTTCAAACCTGGCAACAAATTTCTTGAGTGAAGAATCTGCATCCCCTTCTCACTCATGTGCCTAAGCCTATGATGCCACAATGTCGTATCTTCTCCTATATAGGTTAAAGCATTAACAGAATTAAAAATACCATTGCATAAATACAATGTACCAACCTTTTCTCCTTTTGCTATTACCAAGGCTCCTTTTGAGACCTTCCAGGTTTTATCTGTAAAAGTAGTCACACAGCCTTCACCTCCCAATTTCCCTGTTGAAATAATATGTTTCTTTAGATCTAGAATATTCCTTACCTCCTTCAATAGCCATTTATTTCCATTCTATTTTTTTATGAAAACTATACCCATTCCAATTATTTTACAAGGTTTATCATCACCCAATCGAACCTGTCCAAAATCTCCTTGAACATAATCATGAAAATGTTTCCTATCAGGTGTGGCATGGAATGAGGCCCCTAAATCTACCACCCATGAATCAATAATATTTTCTAATGAAAGAATCAAAGCATATTGCAACACATCACCTGTCACATTCGCTTCATGATTGTTTTCTTGTTGTGTGTCTCCTTCTTTTCCCATCTGAGACTTGCAGTCTTTCTTCAGGTGACCTTTCTTCCCGCATTTCTAGCACACTATCCCCGATCTGGACTTGGATCTGCCTTTCCTTGACTTACTGCAATATCCTGGACTCTTTCCTCTTTCCATTTTTCTTCCCTTGGTCTCTACAGTCAAGGCATTACCTAATGTCTCACCAGAGCTTTTCCGTCGCATTTCCTTGCTAAGGATTGCACCGACAACATCATCAAACTTTAAAGTACTAGATCCAAATACTGAGTTACTAATGGCCATAACTAAACCATTCCAACTTTCTGGCAATGAGCACAGAAATAAAAAAGCCCTAACTTCATCATCAAAAGTTACCCCTACAGAACTTAACTGACTGGTAACTGTATTAAATTCATTTAAATGATCAGCAACAAATCCACCTTTTGACATCTTCATATTAAATAAACGCTTCATAAGAAATACCTTATTTGAGGCCGAGCATTTTTCATATAGTTTGGCCAATGCCGACATTAAACCCTCTATTGTCGTTTCCTTTGAAATATTAAAGGCTACCGACGCCGCTAGGCACAGCCGTATTGTTCCAAGTGCCTTTCTGTCGAAAATATCCCATTCTGTGTCTATCATACTCGTCGGCTTCTTTGTCTTTCCGCTCAATGGTTGGTACAGAAATTTCTTGTACAAATAATCTTCCATCTGCATCTTCCATAGCTAGTAGTTTTTGCCGTTAAATTTTTCGACCCTAAACCTACCATCTTTCGCCATTGCTCCCACTCAAACTAGGAACCCTTCTCTCCTGCGAGTTTATCAGCCAAATAGACCTTCGGCTCTGATACCAGTTGTTCAAAAATTATATATTACAGAGCAATGGAACACATAAAATATATTGCAGAAATATAAACATATAGAACAAGAGAGGCATAGATATACGTGGTTCACCCAATTTGGGCTACGTCCATGGAGAAACAGCCAGTCCTTCCTTTTATATTATCTAGCAAAATGAAGAGATACAACCTACAGCAGATCTGTTGTAATTCCCTCTTCACTCTCACACAATCTCCTCTCTCTTTCTCACTCAGAATACAGATCTGCATAGACACAATACAATTCCCTCATATATAGCGAGGGGTTGCCTTTTAGGGTAAAAAACCCTAAATTAAACATAACTTCTATCGTCAGATCTCTGCCTAATAAACGGCCCAGATTGACTATGAAATTACAACATTTTACAAGGCAATTTTACATCTATTTTTAGCTTCGGGGGTGATGCCCCTGATCCCTCACTACGGGGGGCTCCCAAAGATCGCAACCGCCCCCCCTAGACCCTCCTTGTAGCATACATTTTACGGGCGACATTGCTGCCACATTACGAACTAGGGTCCAATGTGGCAATACCTCTAAATAAAGAAGATAATCAGGCTCCACACCCAACAATTGAGGAACGTTCGACATTGTCTGCGCAACTTTGTCAGGTAAGTTTTTCTTTTCAAGTCTTTTGCTGCTTTTTTTGTCGCTTTTATTTCCTTGGCTTGTGTGAGTATTGGTTTGCATGTTTTATTGAACAACCACTGGTGTTTTGGTTTGTTTTAACTTGTATAATTTTTGCTTCAAATTTTTCATTGCCTTTCTTAAGTGTCACATGCATAACAATGTTTTTCCACTAACGGTCGCCGTTGTGGTGACCATCTCCACTAGCTTCGTTGTTCGTCCATTTCACTGATTGATGCATTGTTTTTTATTGCATACATGATAATTCAATCATGTTTGCACCATCCTTTGCTTTCTCTTTCGAATCTACTCGTTTTCAAGTTTCCCTTGGGCACATCTAGGTTGCTTACTCAGATCTTGCTTTCCTTAGCATGCTCTGCACATTCTTGAACTTGAGGCTCTTCCCTGGCCCCAGGAATTGCACAGAGACTGCCTGTCATTGGCCTCCATGTATGCTCTATCTTGTTGTAGGATTCATTGCCTAGTATTTCCCACTAGGATTGTGTAATGCGTAGTCCCAGCCAACAGTCAAGCTGGACTTAACTGCGCATTATGCAATTCCAATCCACATTCAACCTCACTAGATTGCGCTTTGTGCAATGCCAGTCAATAGTAGGTCACATTGGCAGCTGAGACTACGCAATGCATAGTTCCACCTGATAGTCTCCCAGCCCTTAGAGTCACTACTGCGTAATCTTTCCTAGCAGTCACCCGGTTTGTTGCATGACCGATCTTTGAAGTGCATTGTGTTTTTAAACTGACATTTTCTTGTCATGAATGTCCACTCTATCTCTAGGTACATCAATAGTTGATAAGTCTCTCAGTAGGACAACCATCATGGTTTCCAAGAGAGCAGGATCAAAGGACTCCATAGAGAGCAGCACTGGAGACGTGGCTAAACAAGTGCCAATACACTTGCCCATCTATGTAGACACACAATTTTTCATAGAGAAGTACATGAAGATCACATGGCAAGAGATAAAGGACATATTTGCAGGCACTTTCAAGGAAGATCTAGAAGATCGTCAAGTCTATGTCAACATTCATAAGTTAGGCTTGTACATGATTGCATGAAGGTATCCCGCCTTCCCATGCACAGATATCATTTTGTGGGTTGTCTCACATATTGATCCCAAGATGATGACAGTGAGCAGCACCAGTGGAAAATAACTTTCCACCTTCAGGTTGGAAAACTACCATTGGATGTATCACTTGTTGCAACCGGTGAACTACATGGATGCATTGTGCTTCACTCCCAACAACAATGTGAACTCAAGGGATATCTTGAAGTGTTGGGTAAAAGAGCAATCGAATTTTAGGATGACACCCAACCAGGTCTACAGGACGAAGTCACTCAGGAATGCTTACCAACTGCTGGTCATCTTTTCATGTCACTTGTATGGGAAACAAAGTACGGAGACCTTCCCGCAGAGTTGGGTTGTTATGTTGGATCAGTTGGAAAATGAAGGAAGGCTTTTCAACTAGTCGTACATGTTGGCTCTTCAGCTGAAAGTGAATGTGTCAAATGCTCAGAATCCACCTAAGGATGGAAAAGAAATATTCTATATGTTCGCATACCTACTTGATGCAATATGTACCCAACAATAGTTCCCTGGCATGGGTTGGACATGGACACCATCATAAGAAGCTGTGAATGTTTATTGTAACATGCTCTCTGAGTGCAGCTACCAAGGAGTCATGACAAGGTTGTTTGACCACTTCATCACCCCACTGTATAGGATGATATTTGAACAAAACCCACCTTTCATCTCCCAGGAAGCGATGTGGGCATTTCATAACATTGCAGATTGGTATGCCTCACCCGGTGGCACCTTCATCAGGATTTTTGGTGTGGAGAAGCCTCCGCATGAGCTACTGAGGTTTTCCACAGAAAATTTGGTCATGAAAGAGGTTGCATACCACATCTCCACAAGGTTTTTAGCAGCACTGCATAGGAGGAAGAAGGCACCATGGCCTACTCTTCCTTTACCGATTGGTTCGTATGAGATCCATACCTTGAAATATGCAGATGTTGAGACCAAGGACTTGAAGAAGTTTGGGTTTGGCACCAAGATTTGCAATTTGTACGATCTACACTACATATGCAAGAACCACTATGTAAAGGTGTACTTCCCATGGGTCCACGGGGCATGTCATTGGCTAGAAGAAGATCCTTGGAGGTATTGCTATAACTCCTCAAGGTTCAATGAACCGGTCAACATAGCAATAGAAGGGAAGCACTGCAGGAAGCACCACCACAAGAAGCAACAAAAACAGTAGTAGTGAGAAAAAAATCGATGCAAGACAAAGGCAAGAGGAAGATTTCCGAGAGCGCAAAGGCTTAGGAAATCTACAAGTTCAAATAATATCCACTTATTGAGAGAGTATCTTTGGAGATAGATTCAAAGAGGTGAAACGCGCTAGGAGAGTAGCGCAAATAAAGACAGAGAAGCAAAGATTGGAAGAGATGAAAAGGAGATTACAGGAGATAGAGAAGAAGTGAAAAACAGAGCAAGAGCTCAGGAGGAGAGAGAGTCAAGAAAGGCAGAAACAGGAATAGGAAGAAGGAAAAGGCACATTGATAGAGAAAATTGTGTAGATACAAGTTGAGACAACAGAGCAACCAATAGATGATGAACAGGGTGAGCAGGTGCAGGTTCAAGAACTTTCCTTGCAGGTTGAGCAGTTAGTTCAGGTAACAGACATGGAGACGGAATAGGAGCTAGAGGGACAAGAAATCAATCTCATGCCGAGGGCTTCCGAGGTCGAACCACAGTCTCTACCATCTCCAAAACCAAAACTAGTCTCGAGAAAGCAAGGATAATTTTTTCTCCTTAATGATGATGTGGAGACGGATGTGTACAATCTAGCATTTGACGAGACACAATAGACGATTGTACAAACATTTAGAAAGCAACTCCTGGATGATCATACATCACCTGCGCACACTGAGTAAAGGGTAATTGTACTAGATGTTAGAAGAAATCCAGTTTCCATGGCCGACCATTCTAAGGCTTATGCAGAAGCCATGAGTTTGCTAGTCAAGTTCTTGATACCAGAGAATGGTCGAATGGCGAAGGACTTGTAATAGGCTAGGCATAGAGCAGAGCAGTCCATGGGATCCGCCATGATAGAGATGAAGAAAGAAATAGTGGTGGAGATATCAACTTTGTCGGCCACCATGCGGACAGTGTATAGAAGATTTGTCACTGTGCACAAAGTGGTTTTCCATTTATATTTCTTTCAGCAGTAGTTCAAGCAGACATCCCAAACACTCAAAGACATTCATACTCCTATTACGCACATGAAAGAATGGACAATGAGGTACAAGAGAGCCCCGCTTTACTTGCACAACAAGACGGAGCCACAAGCTGAGCTTGGAAAATCAGAGATTCAAATGAAGATCCAAAATTATGAGCAACTCCCTCCGCTCATTACTAGAATTGAGGCTTCCTATGCACGGTTGTTTAGAATTTTGGATGTCATATTGTGAACGCATAAGATCCCTTCCATTAGAACCCTCATCCAGGCCATGAGGAAGAACCAAGTCAAGATGGATGTTGACAAGTAAAAAGAGCATTTGATGTGTGTATCCAACAGCGATCACTTGTAGCTCAATGCAGAGAACATGCAAAGGTACATTAGTGGTCCAGCCACACTTGGGACAGTGCTGCACATGCTTCAGGAGGAGTTGGATAGAGGTTTGAGAACCATATACCTAGAAGCCATGGAGGAAAGGGTCTGCTTCGACAAAGATTCCATCAAATAGTATGCGGACACAATAGAGCAGTACCAAGTTCAGTATCAGTTCGTCACCAATGATCACCGCGAGGAGGTAACTGAGTTGGTCTTTCCCCAAGACCCCGAGTGATGTTGTTTATCTTGTTAGGCTGACTCAAGCCTATTTCTGTCCCACATGGGTATATGTGGAAATTTTATTATTGTGTTGTAAGTGAAATTCCAAATGTCAATAGTGGAATGTGAACAGTCACTATGTAATGTGAAGATTCATGAGGGTAGTCCAAGATTCAAAGGGGAATGGCAAGGGTCACCCCACCCTTTGCCATATATATAACCTCATAACTCATAGTATAGGTATATGGGAGCCAAGCTTTTGGCTAGGCATTTCTTAGAGAAGGCTTGGAGAGTATTGTGACGAGCCTTGGCTTCTCCACAACATAGAGCAAGTACATCTCTTTGGAGGAGTGGGCGATGTTGACTATAATGTTTCACTGTTGGGGCTAGTGGTTGTCAATGGTGTATCTATGGATGGAACATTCACTATATATATATATATATATATATATATATATATATATATATATATATATATATATATATACATAATAGAGCCAACACATCTTCATGCATATATTGTTATTGTATTTGGACTATTTTGGTTACTTTAGCAATGTATGTTGTTTAACTTACACATTTGTGTAGGAACTATTTTCTACACAATTGTATGAATCTTGTTGAAGTTGTGTTGTTGGTTTAACCTGTCACTTTGGATTGTGGACTATTTTTCTTTCCACCTTGTGATGTCATTCAACTAATGTGTTCCTTTCACGTTGCGTACTATTACAGGTTTTTAAGGGACACACTTACTTTTTCCCCCTCCGTGTGTTAGAACCCCCATGCATCTCACTTGACTTGCTGCAAGGTCACACACTTTCTTCCGACAAAGATATCACACTTACCTCTGTACGCTATGGCAGTCAAGGCATATCTTTACTAACCACTGACAAGACTCCTACTCCAAATGGTCTAAGGTCTAGTTGGGACTCCTTACTGGGGAGATCCCCTGACATGTTGGAGGTTCCAGCACAGTCAACAATATAATAGAAATGGAAATCGTGAAACATTAAAATGTATTAAAACTCTTGAAACAAGTACAAAAAACTATGCTAATGTTGTAAGAGAAAGCAATCATTTGGGCAACAAAATTCAGCAAAAGAATGAAGGATCAAGCTATACTCAAGAAAGGAAACTACATTCAAAATAAGGATGATTCCATCTTTTCAACATGAGAAAAAGTCAGAATTTCCCAAAGTATGGAAGAGGAATACTCTCTAAAAAGTGTGGTTTGGCCTTGTATGCAAAAGGTCAAGAAAAATTTTGGTACATTGACAAGAGTTGCACAAAACATATGTTAGGTGAAAAAGATAAGTCTGGATCTTTTAATGAAATTAGAAAGGAAAAGAATGTGACTTTTGGTAGCAATTCACAAACTACTATTAAAGGAAAAGGATTTGTGGTTGTAAAAGAAGGGTCAAGGCTGAGAATATATTATTTGTTGATGGACTGAAGCATAATTTATTGAGTGTTAGCCAAATATGTGATTAAGGGAATGAAGTTATTTTCAGGTCAAAAGGTTGCTTGGTAAAGGAATTGGGTACATGTAAGACAATAATCAAGGGAACTAAAACCCCAAGAAATGTCTACATCTTAGAAGGAGACAAACCATATTATTACGTGAGAAAATCTGAAGAAATTTGGCTTTGGCATAAAATATTGGGACGCCTATGTTTTTCTCAACTATATAAATCAAGCAAGAAGGGATTATTTTGTGACTTACCAGACATGACTCCACTTGAAAATAACATCTGCAAGTCATGACAATTTGGTAAGAAATCAAGAGTTCAATTTAAAACTAAATAATGCACTTCGAGCAAGCCTCTTGAACTTTTCCATAATGATTTATCTGGACCTATGAGAAAGAAATTTCCTTGTGGCGAACAATACTTCATGCTATTAATTAATGAATTTACTAGGATTGCGTTGGGTTTTCTTACTGAGGTATAAACATCAAGCATTTGAAAAGTTTAATATATTCAAAGCTATTGTCGAAAATGAATTAGAATTTAAAGTCAAATGTCTTAGATCTAGTAGAGGAGAGTTTACATCATATGATTTTTTTAATATTTGTGAGTGTTAACGGGAAAAGTGTCTATTCAGAATGACCCTATCCCACTAAGGTGTGACAGTGACCTTAGAAACAAACAGAGAAAACTACTTTCGTATTCTAATTTTTGAACTATAAACGAAGAGGAATAGGATGAACCAACCTGTGTCTTGCGCTAGTCCTTTGATCCAATCTCTCTCCTCTTTGATAGCTTCCAGCTACCTGCTCCCTTACTTTCTCGGCTTCACCAAGTTCCTGTAAGATCACAGAAGAAGAAAACTACACAAAGACATGGATTTATATTCATAAATAGCTTAGGATCAGATTTAAGCTAAACATACAAATGTAGCAAACATCAATGATACACAAGCATGTAGGAGAAGCTCAAATAGTTTTATTGATATAACAAGAAGATCCAGGAGGAGTTACAACCGATGATTCCTGATCCAGCATCAACCTCCCAGCAAAGAAGCCCCTCTTCACCTCCAACAAAGCATAAATCACCCAATACTCTGATATCTATCTCAAAACTAACAGCAATTCTCTGCAATGTACAAAATTCCAGCCTCCAGATCTCTGGGATGAGGGATCCATATATAGATGTATGCAAAGAGGATGAGTCAGCTTATGATTTGACTATTGGCTTCTCTCTGTCAGTTCTTGCTTCCACTTGGAGACTGAGAGCCTCTTACTCATCCTTGGTCGAACTCAGTGAGGCAAGTGTCATTGGGGAAGATTCTGGAAGCTTCCATTGTCTTTCCACCTCGCGGAATGGCACTGCCATTTGTCATTTCCCACTCAACGCACCCTAGTAGTGCATTTAGGTGCGTTGCAATGCACCTAGCTAGTGTATTTGGGTGCTATGCAATGCAGCTGGCCAGTGGAGCAGCTGAAATGATCCTGATTTGACTGATTCTAAGCAGTTTCTGGTGGAGAACTTCTGGGAGAAGCTGTAATTTGTTGACCTTGTTCCTTTAGGGGTCGGAACAACACTTTTAGGGACTTTAGGATCCCTTGGTTTATGGACATTTCATGCTTAGAGCTGTAAGGCACAAAAATGTCTATAACAGTTAGTACTCGAAGCAAAGGACATGCAAATGCTACACCAACAAGAAAAACTCATAACTTTATAACTCTACCAAGGAGAAAGGTACATCTAAGAAAATTTATAATCAGTCCATTGATCCTACTCCGAATAATTCTAAACCGCCTTCCCCTTTTTCTTCTTCTTCTTCTTCATCAAAGACTTTAATAGTTTCTGATAGCATTGAATATAAAATAGTAGAGGACATGAAAAAGACCAAAGGAAATATTTCCATGTATGAGGTTAGTAAATTGAAACAACAACAAAAGTAGTTACTAAATGATTTAAATGTTATACCTACATCCCCATTGCCCTTAACTATTTTTTATTATAAAGTATCAAAAGGCAAAAATAAACCACCTCATGTCCTCTCAAATAAATTGGATTCTTATGACGCTGTCTTAATTGGTGACAAATCTAATTCTCCTACCCCTCCTTTTCTTTTGACTTTTGAAATTTTTAACAAAGATGTTCACAATTGTCTAGTAGATTCAATTACTTCTTTTAATATCATTCCCTGTTCAGTGTGCCTTAAATTGAATGTAACACCTCAAAAATACGATGTGAAAATTGTTCAGTTAGACAGAACACAAGTCAAAGTTTTAGGAGAAATGAATGGTGTATTAATTAGACTATATTCTAATTCAAAAGTATTTTAAATCATTGATATCTTGGCAGCTAATATCCATGAATTTTAGGTCTCATACTAAGCATGGATTGGTCTGAAAAGTTACACGGTTATTTTGCAACATATTGGTCACACCTTTGGCTCTGTTACAACAATATTATGAAGAGATATATGAAGTATTATGTGACTGATTTAGATGAGGAGAATGAATTTGTAGCTTTTACCAATAACATTCAGGGAAATTACTCATTAGAATCCTTTTTTGGTATTTTTCCTACCCAAATTCTCCTTTTCCTGGTGATTCTATGTCATCACAAATAAAAAAATGTTCACAAACAAATTCATCAAGGTGTATTAATATTGTCGAGAATCTTGTAATTAAGCTTGATGATTTATTTTGGAACTTTATTTTGATGGATCGAAGTCCAGTGATGGTGCAGGAGCTGGTTGTATTCTAATTTATCCAAATGGAGAGAAAAGCTTGATTTCCTACAAGTTAGAGTTTGAATGCATTGATAAGGTAGTTGAATATGAAGCGTTGGTTCAAGGCTTGTAGAAAACTATTAGCCTTGATGTGAAAATATTAAACTTTTTGGTGATTCCAAAATCGTTATTAAATAGGTAAAGAATAAAATCCACTGTGTTTCTAATCACCTTAAGCATTACTAATCCTTAATTCAAGATTTGACTACATATTCCATGGCATTTAATATAACCACAATTCCTAGAATTCAAAATGCTAGTGCAGAGCTCTTAGCTAGTGCTGCTTCAAAACTCATACCTCTCGAAGATGTGGAGTACTAAAAAAGGTATGATTTTATTGTTTATTTTGTCATCTTTGCTTAAAAGCTCATAATCTTTTTTCATCATGAACCGGGCAGATAATAAGAAATCATGACAAAACCTATGGGATTTATATGCAACACAAAACTACTAATAATTTCCATTTTCTTATGCAGGAAGAGGAAAAAACGAAATATTGCCATCCCAAAGGAAAAGACAGGGCAAAGTTAACTATTGTCCCTCTAGCAGGGAACCGCATGCAAACAAGACGATCCAAATTGAAGCGTATCAGCCAAGGAAGGGAAAAGGAGATATCGAATCGACACAAGCGAACAAAAAGATAACTAGAAATTAACTGCTTGGTGAATCCCTCAGGATCCTTTGATCTTGAGGGATCGCTATCTTAACTATTTTTGCATCATTGATATCTCCGCTCAGCTGTTATAAAAAGGGGCAGAACTGCTAGCCCGGGGGGACGATCTACTGCTATTTTCTATGTAACTTTCCTTTGTATTTAAAACTTTGATCATCGACTCTCGTTGAGAAGTGATCCACTATAGCTCTGCTTTGATGCTTTAATATAAATCTGGTTTCTATTCCATCTTTGATCCTGGAATAATCTCAAGCAGTGTGTCCCTAGAGGCTAAGGGCCTGGCCCTAGTGGAACACTTGCTCCTGTACCATTATCTTTAATTCTTGCATGGTTTTCAGTATCATCTTTGTTCGGTAATCTGATGTGCTTTGTTATTTTACATCACGGTGCTGTTATATTGGATTTATGTTCGACTGAGTAATATCATTCCCTATGACAGGAATGTCGTATTGTTGATTCTGACTTTGTAATGCATTGTTGTTCCTTTAATCATTGATATAACATTGTTGGTCCTTACAGAATGCTATTGTTGTTCAATTGTAGAGTAATCGTGTTGTAACATTCATAAGTTGGTATTGCTATATTCATCTATGGTTTACACTTAATCGTGATTGTTGTCCAACTGACATTATTGTTCCATTACGAATTACAATCGTTATTCTTTGTAACTGAGATTGATATTTGTGGTATCGAAGTCAGATTACTGTTTCTCTTAATACTAAAGCATGCCGTGTGTGTTGTTTATTTTGGTTCATTGTACATTTACATTTAACTCTTTTTTTTTTTTTATATTACATTACTAATCAGTTGCCGTTCTATTTCCGTTTGTTGTCCGATTTATTCTTAGAGTAAAGATTGCCATCAGATTTCTGTAGGATACGATTTCCACGCCTATTTCTGTAGATTAAGGTTTTGTTGTTTATAAGAACTAGTTGCTGTTCCATTTCCTAGTTGTTGTTCCATTTCCTAGTTGCTATTTCGTTTCCTTTTATTTGCATTATCATTGCCTTGGTGTGCAGAATGATCTGAAACTGTAGTGAGCATTGACATTTGTTGTCTAGCTCCTGTTGGCATTATGGTACAGGTTTGAGCTATGGCACAGGTGTTGTCCTTGATGGCAACTCTATCTGATGACAAATCTCAGTTCAGGCTTTCAGAATGAAGAAAAAGTCATATATGCAGGTTCATCTTGACAAAGTCACGTATACACTCGGGTTAGACATTTCGAAGGCGCGTATGCGTATACACGCACTTTCATGCAAAGAAAAGCGCATATATGTTGGAAAACTTACCTTTGGTCCATGGTAGTTAGTCCTTGGTATTTGAACCTATGGTTTTGGACCATGGTATCTCGTCAGAAGGGTTGATCCCAAAGTATTGGGCCCGTGGTATTGTGTTATTATGGTTTTGGACCATGGTATTGAGAAAGGCCTAAGACTATAAAAGAGGAAGGAGATCATTTGGCAAAGTATCTTTGGAATCAATTGAATATCTAACATGTGCTAGATCTGAAAACTTTGGTGATTGGGGTTATGGTGCAGATCTGGATCTGAATGAAGGATGAACCTAAGCACATAAAAAAGGATAAGATCTATTGATGGGTCATAATCTTTAAGGCTTGAATGATAGTATCTTTGTATGATTTTGATCTATTCTGTGAGGCGCACGCTTGATGTATAAATCAGGTTAATTAGTATCTCACTGTTTGAAAGAGTGAATTATCCTTTATAGATCTGCATGCAGGTTCAATGAAGCGAAGGCGCGTATACACACAGGTTCAGTAAAGGAAAACTGCGTATACGCAGGTTGCTCCACACACAGGAGCGTATGCACACAGGTTTCAGGTTGTTTAAGTAGTGTATATGTATTTTATTGTGATCTAGCTGCCTCTGTTTGTTGCTGTAGTGTTCTGGGTTCAGAATTTGGTAGATGGTTATTGCCACTGTGTTCTGGGTAGAGCTATCAGAGAAGTGTTTATTGTGATTCAGTTTTTGTTCGGTAAAAAGGAGATTGGTTGAAGCAGAAATTTTTGATGATTGATTGATGTTCATGGATCTAGTCTAAAAATTTATGAAACGTGGTCCCTGGAAGAAAGAGAAGGTTGTAGCCTTCAGTAGGCCAGCACCTACATACTAGTATCTTGGCTAGTACAAGAGTTAAGGGGGTTGTAGCTCCCTTCCAGGAGAAGCTGGAGAACGAGAGAGGGTTGTAGCTCTCTGCAGGTTGCAGCCTACGTACTGGTAAAGGACTGCACCAGTACATTGTAAAAGGAAGTTTCTAATTAAAAGAAGATAGAGATGAATTGCAGCAAGTGGTTTTCACCCACATTGGGTTTCCACCTTATATCTTGTTTTCTTGTGTGTGATTGTCCTCTGCTCTGTTTTACTGTTCCTGGTTACTGGTTACTTGATTCTGATACACAGATTAATAATCATCATCTAAAAGATAAAGTAAAGTATAAGTTTGCATTGTATACGCGGGTTTCCTTCTACATAGTTGTGTATATACGCGGTTTTAATTAACTAAAGTAGCGTATATCATATGGATTTAGAAAAGGAATATTTGACTTGATAACACTGATTCACCCCCCCTCTCAGTATTATTTCCAACAATTGGTATCAGAGCAGGTCCTTCTGAAGAAGCTTGATCGCTTGGAGGAAGATCCATAATCATGAGCAACTACGAGAGAGAAGCATCTATCAGGCCACCGATCTTTGATGGGACAAACTTCGTATATTGGAAGGTAAGAGTTACTGCCTATCTTCAATCACTTGGTATAGAAGTTTGGGATATCATAGATATAGGGTACAATTTTCCTTCAGCAACTCCTACAGATCCGACTGAGAAGAAGAAATATCAAACAAATGCAAAAGCTATCAATACCCTATTGGGATGCCTATCTCAATCAGAATTCATCAAGGTTATGCAGTATAAATCCGCAAAAGAAATATGGGACAAGATTGTTCTGAGCTATGAAGGAGATGAACCGGTAAAACGAGCAAAACTTCAAACCCTCGGGATTCAGTATGAAAATCTCAGAATGCACAATGATGAAAGTGTGGCTAACTATTTCCTTCGTGTAGATGAGATTGTTAATTGTATGAAAAACTTGGGTGAAGAAATAAAAGAGGCTGTTGTGGTTGAAAAAGTTCTAAGATCTTTGTCCCCTAGGTTTGAATCTAAAGTTTCTGCAATAGAAGAAAAGGAGAATCTTCGAAACCTTACCATGTCACAGCTACACGGGATTCTAACTGCTTATGAAATGAGGAAAGGAGGACCATCAAACAGGAGAGAAGCAGCTTTCAAGGCTTCAGGAAAAGGAGACTACTATGAGTTAGGACATGCGTCAGAAGAGGAAGAAGAATCAATTTTTGTCAAAAACCTTCAACGAGGTACTGGAAGATTCAGAGGTAAGTTACCTTTCAAATGCTTTTCTTGTGGGAGAGTCGGTCACTATGCTGCCAAATGTCATCATAAGGATAAAATTGACAAAGGGAAGGAACCTGTTAGATGGAACAAGAAACAGAATGTAACTAAGAAAAGTTACTACACTCATGAAGATAGTGATGGTCTTTCAAATAGTGATGAAGATGAACGAGGTAATAACTATAAAATTTTAATGGCTTTTGAAGATGATGATTACATGGATGCTTTAGATGTGGATGGCTTTTATGAAGAGATTTCTAGACTCAAAACATGTTTAGAAGAAAAGAATGTGATCATTGATACTCTGCAATTCCAACTTGATGAAAAGGAAAAATTTCTTGAGAAGTTAGAGTGTGAAATTGTTGGCCTTACAAAAGAAATTGAGAAAACAAAGGCTCTTAATCTTAAATTTGTTAAAGGATCTGAAACTCTGGATGAGATTATCAATGTACAACGTTCTCCACTAATCAAGATAGGTCTGGGGTATAATGGAGAAGCATCTCAAGCATCCACCTCAAAGAGTTATCTCGATGCAGCAAGGAGGAATGAGAAAAATCCCAATGGAGATCACCAGGTAAAACAGGGACGAATTACATCAAGAATAAACAAAGACTACCAGGTAAATCAAGGGCAATCCACCTTAAGGATGAACAAAAGCTACAACTAGCCACAGGTAAAATCTTCTCAATTTTCCTCAAGAATGGATGACAATAGAAACTACAATCATTTGGTAGGTAGATTTGATAATCGCAGAAGTTTCTTCAATGGCCAATGTTTCTCTTGCCATAACTTTGGCCACAAAGTAGCTCAATGTGTTACCTATAAAACAATCATGACTAGAAAAGCCCAAAAACAAAGAAGTATGACTGGGATCACGAAAAGGACCTATAACAACTTTTTGGCCCTTGAAAATGAAATTGAATGTTCTATTTGTAATAGCTTTGGTCATGAAGATTCTGAATGCAGGAGCAGGTTTTGGCAGACAAAGGAACAAGCCTCAAGTACCAGAACATGGAGAATAAAGGAACCACAACCAGAAAGTTGTGGGATAGATTTTTATGCAGAAGGACAGGAAAATCAATGGTACATCAGCAGCGGAAGTTCGAAGCATATGACAGGTGATAAAGAAAAACTTGAAACATATAGTGCTTTAGAAAAGGGAAAGAAAGTTTCTTTTGGAAATGATACCCCTGCAGTCATAAAAGGAAGAGGCACTGCTCAGTTGAAAGAAAAGGTCAAAGCTGGAAATGTTTTGTATGTTGATGGCTTGAAGCATAATCTACTAAGTGTCAATCAGATGTGCAATCAAGGAACCGAGGTAATATTTCGATCAAATGGATGTAGTGTTTGTGATCTTGATACAGGAAAAACAGTGATCAAAGGCAGAAGAACTCCAAATAATTTATACATATTTGAAGATGGACAACAGCAATGCTATTTGAGCAAGGATGATGAACACTGGTTATGGCACCGAAGGTTGGGGCATCTAAGATTTTCACAAATAAGGAAAGCATGCAAATACTAGGCAGTTCGTGGTCTTCCAGATATCAAAATTCCAGACAATACCATATGCAAATCATGTCAGTTTGGTAAGCAAACCAAAACTAACTTCCCTAAGAAGGAAGGATCAGCCAGCAGGCCTCTTGAACTAGTCCATACAGATGTATGTGGTCCATTTAGGACGAGGTCACCTCGAGGAGAAGAATACTTTATCTTACTCATTGACGACTTCTCCAGGATGGTTTGGTTAGGACTTATGAAACACAAAGACGAAGCATTCGAAAAATTCAAATCTTTCAAAGCCTTGGTTGAAAACGAATCAGATCACAAAATTAAGTGCCTCAAGTCTGACAGAGGTGGGGAGTTTACCTCAAATGAATTTTTCGATTTCTATGAAGAACATGGAATAAGAAGGGAGTTCTCTACAGCTAGGACTCCTCAGAAAAATGGAGTGGTGGAAAGAATGAAAAGAATGGTTCAACAAATGGCTCGTGCTATGCTTGATGAGTCTGGAACTCCCGCAACCTTCTGGGGTGAAGCTGCATTTGCTGTGGTTGTTATTCTCAACAAAACAAATGTCAGAGTGAACAAAACTCAAACTCCTCATGAGCTCTGGTATGGTGAGACTCCTTCGGTAAAGCATTTCAAAATTTTTGGAAGCAAATGCTATATTAAGAATAATGATGACAGCTTGGCAAACTTGAACCTAGAGCAGATGAAGGCATTCTCCTTGGTTATTCTCCCCACAGCAAAGCATATAAGTGTTACAATAAAAGACTTGGAAGAATTGTTGACAGCATTGATGTGGTGGTTGATGAAAAAGGAAACATTCCTAGGCAAGTAAATTATGAAAATACCGAAGAGGATGAAGACTACCCTCCAAATCAGAATGAAGATGAAGAAGAACCTCAAGAGGCATTGTTATAGCTCCAAATCTCACTCTTATGGTTTGTGATGCTGCACTCATGACCTAGGGCAACCCCTCCTTCCAGACCTGGTCCAAAAATTTAAAAAACATTGTTTTATTCCCTATACGCGACATTGCCCTGAGTTAAACACGTCTACACGCGGGTCTGTGTATACCCAACCCGCGTGTATGTATTAAAACACTTAAAAAAATAAATAATTCCTCATTTTCGGGCGGAGATCGCGGGTTTTACCTGCTGATCACCTGTTAGTGTCCGTGGCCCAACTGTTCCCAACCAACTCCTAACTAAAAAACTACTTTGGAGATGGTATAAAAAGACATCAAAGGGAAGGCCTAAGGGAGAGAGAAAAGAAGAGCAAGATTATTATGCTGAGATTTTCCCCATAGACCAGGTCTGAAGTCCTTGGTGCCTTCTGTAGTTCCCCCATTTTGCATAGGAAACCCTTGTTTCCATGTGTATTGGTGATCATCCATCCTTTATATCACCATTGAGTAAGACTTGGAAGGAGCTCTTGTTGGAGGCTTGAGGCTGGAACGAATCCGGGAGGAAGCTTTGCTTGGAGCCTGCTGAAGGTGTTTCAGGTGAAATCTTTCCGTTATATGTACTTTACTTTCCTTTATATAAAGAAACACGTCTTGGTTCCCGAAACAATCTTTCTTTATGCTTATGAGATTCTTGTCTTGAATTCTTATGCAAGTAGTTACTTAAAGATTTTTATAACTAACTTTATAGCATGAAGATGGTTTTCATATAAGTATTTGTCCATGTACTGTTGTGTTCTTTGATTTGTTTGTTTTACAGGTGAAAGAAGAAGAAGGGAACTCCAAGAAGGGTTTGGACCCTAAAGGCCTTCTCCAACGTAGGACCTTAGGTACGTACCCTAAACATTAGAATTTGCTTAAAGTGAAGATAATGGCTGTGTGTGTGTTTCTTTGAATAAGCAATTTTCAGTCTGGTAGAGTCTTAACCCAAAGGACCCTAGGGGTACTTTCCCTTCAACCAGAATTGGCGACTCCGTTGGGGAACAACATTCTTGCTGTTCCTAGTTTGGGTAGCCTACAAGCCAATCAAGGCTCAGCCTCTCTGTTTGCTGGTTCTGACTGTCTGATCTGTTCTTGAACTCTAAGCTTTTCCCGTTTTTTCAGTCTGTGTTTTTTTATTTTTCTTGAAAGTCTTCATATACACTATTTTTCTGGATTACAGAAGCGTATATACGCAACTTGTACTAAGTGAACCCGCGTATACGCAGGTTTCCTTAGTTACAGTAGCGTGTACACGCACTCTGCACATCACTGCAGGCGCATATACTATATAATTTTCAAGATTTATAAATTTTCTTTTTGCTGAATATTTGTCTGGTGGTTTGGGTCAGTTTCAAGCAGTCATTTTCCAGTAACAGTCCTCTATTTAACAGGGGGCATCTTGTTCTGAACTCTCTCTAGTTATAAGGAGTATTAGTCTTGTTTTCGTTGATTGCAAGCATCATTGATTTTTGACACACAAGATTTCTGGTTAAGAATCTCGACTGCTCTGTTTTGGCAGAGTAGGAAGATTGGATTTCAACCTTTGTGTTCACTTTTGTTTTGATGACCCTTTTGTTTGCTTAACGAAACCATTTTTGTGACCATTTGCTCCTTCGTTTCGGGAAAGTTGTTTGTTACCATTTTCTTGAAACTTGTCTTTTGATCTTTTGGACTTTCATTGCTGCTTTTGATTGTCAAAAAAGCGATTTCAAACACATTTATTTTTGTTGAGTTTTCATCATTTAAAAGGTGTCAATTCACAAAAGTGTTTAGTTGCCTATTTATCAATCATTGGTGTCAGTATTTTTGAGAGCTTTCCTTTGAAAAAGACTTTTTGGTTTGATTGAAAGAAAATCTTTTGAAAGTTTTGAGTTTCGCTTTCTTAAACTTGCTTTTCATTTGATTTCCTTTTTTGCGAAGTGAAAGTGCTTTGTTTTTTATCTTAGAACTTGTTTTTATTGTTTGGACGAAATGATTGGTAACACATCATCTTCTATCTAGGCATTTTAGTGGCAAGACACAATTTGGTAAAGCAGCAACTTTCCTTCTTTGTTTTTAGAGTAGTCCTTAAATCTTGCATCCACATATAGTTCTTGCATTAGGATAGATTTGCATCTCTTTTTAGGCATATATAGTTTTGTTAGTTTTTGTGAGTGTGGAGTCTGAAAAGAAAAGAAAAATTTGTTTATATTAGAAGTACCTCTGAACCTCATAGAAATTGCTCTTCATCGAAAACAAAAAGTGCATGTGCATGTAGCTAATTTTTATTAATTTCTTTTGCGTCCATAAAAACACCACAAGTTTCATCTCCATTACCATGTGACTTAAAGAACAGCCTAATAAAATCAAGCGTTAAATTAAAATCCACTAGAACTTTTTTGTTTTAGTCAGTTACACCAACAAGTTTAGGATTTTAGGGCCTTGGATTAGGCGAGTGGAGAGTTAACTCTCCAAGGCCACATAAAACGTCAAACATAAGAGTCTGATTAATGAGAGAAAATCCAATAGCGTTAGGAAGACCAGGAAAGCTCCGGATCTGGGAGTTAAGCACGAGGGTCTGTGAAGACAGGGAAGAGAGATACCCCCTCTCCTACTTGTCCGAACTTACCTCACGACTGTTCCGCCTGGCTTCTGCGACGAGTTGGTATCCATAGTTGCCTCTCCTAGGGATCTGCATAGGTGGCTGCGGAGGGGAATCCCGTGGCACCTGAGGTCGACATTGCATCACTCTCGACAGTACTACTGGAGGGCACCCTTGCGAAGCTTGGGGGCTTGCACTGGTGCAGGCTGTTGTTAGGAGGTCAGCGTAACTTCCTCTGATACCTTCACTGATAGGACTGGGCCCTCATCATCCCAGACTATCTTCGGAAGGCCCTTTGATTCACTTTCTCGTATTTTGGTGTCCGGTCCTAATCACCCGGAGCGGAAATACGTGGAAGTTGTTTGACTGGCTGTATCTTTAGGGACTTTATAGTGTGTGCTCTGTGCTCCTAGTTGGCCTAGCTTTTAATTTTTTGAGTCTTTAGTTAGATCATCACAAAAAATTCAAAGTGGCTGACCGATCTCCAAGACGGTCTCGAAGACTTCGTGGTCTCTCGCCACCTAGTTTAGAGCCTTCTCCTAGAAGGCGCAGAGGCAATACTACCGGTGGGGTCCGTCCCACGCCGGTTGACGCATCGGGGATTGATCCTCCTCTCGGGGACATTAGCGGCCAAGCAAGACCTGGCACTTCTGAGCAAGAGAGGGATACTCCAGTCCTTTCTCGAGTTCGCTTTCAAGCGGAGAATAACGTAGAGGTAGAAGAACTTTCAGAATCATTAGTGGTTCCAAATTCTCCTCTACCATTTAGTCATCCAGACGTATTGCAATACGTTGGGACTCCATCACATAGACCAGCAAGTCCAGGTTACGCTACGTGCTTACCATTCATGACCACTACTGGAAGCATGGCTTCTACGAGTGCTGCGACTATGCAAACCCCTACATCGGTGCAAGGGGGAGGAACCATTTTTATCCCCTCCACTTCCTTGTTTGGATCTTTTGCGAGCACATCTCTACTTGGGTCTACCTCCATTCCGTCCACGAGTGGAAATGCCCAAACCAATGCTTTTAGTACTGGACTCTTCTCTTTTGGCACCCAATCACAGGATATTCCGTTGGTTCCGTTTAGTGCCGCTACGTCCATGATGGGCGGATCGGCTTCATTCCAGGGTTTTCCTTTCGGAAGTGGTCATATACCACATTCCAACCCAACGGTAGGATCCATGCCTTTTTCTTCTATAGGACAAAGCAGCAATCCTTTCCAAGGTTGGAATAACCATGGGGTTAGTAGTGCAGGAACTGGGAATCCATTTATCGGCCAACAAGGGAATAGTTCGTACACCACGGTTAGTTCGTTTCAAAGTATTCCTCCCCTTGCTTCGGCTTGGAATCCATATCAGGGGCTATCAACTCCTTACCATTCTTTAGGAGGAAACTTTGCGGGCTATGGAGGTTATACGGCAGGAGTTGGTCAAACTATGAATTTTGCTGGACCACAAGGCTTGCCTTTTAGTTCAGCCGGTTCTACTGGTCACTTCGGGCAGCCTGGTGCCTCCCAAATCCCAGGACAATCTTTTCAAAACTTTGGGAGCTCTGCCCAGTCTGGGTGGAATCCCCTAGGTCCTCCTAGGCTTCCGTTTCTGGCAACGTTAAACTTGCAAGATCTCACAAAGTTAACAAACGACCCAATCAGGTATAATCCGGCCTGGCCTCCGGTCCCAACCAAACTCCCTTCGGACATTCCAAAATTCGAAGGGAAGAGTGGTGAGGACCCGGGCGACCACGTAACCACATTCCATCTGTGGTGCTCATCCAACTCCCTCATCGAGGATTCGATTAGGTTGAGACTCTTTCAGCGCACCTTGACTGGTAATGCATCCAAGTGGTATATAGAGTTGCCAGGGGGCAGCTTTACATCGTTCGCCGACTTAGCCAATATTTTCTTAAATCACTTCCAGTTGCCTGTTCGCTATGACGTCGGAACCGAACTTCTGGCCACCTTTTGTCAGGATAAGGCAACCCACATTTCTGATCACATTCAGGAATGGAGACAGAGAAAGAGGCTCATTAAAGCCGAAATCCCTCCGGAGTACCGTCTAGAGTGGTTTTTGAAGTCTTTGCAACCCGAGATCTCCAAGGATGTCTCCATGTCTGGGGTCTATTCTGAAGAGCAAGCCATTTTCAGGGCCCAGCAGTTAGAACTGATTTACTCTCAGTCTGGGATCCTACAAAAGTACTTGCCAGATGCTCCTGGATCTAAGGTTGATTTAGCTAAGCCGAAGCCAGGTCCGCACGCGGACGGTATCGTTGGGTCAGTAGACACATCTACAGTGAACTTGTTGAATCAATTGCAGCAATTGTCTTTGCAAACTGCTTCTAACAACCAAGTCACATTGTCTAATCCTCCCGCTTCCCAAACTTCTTCAATTAATGCCGTCCAATCCGATAACCCCAAAGGAAATCAAAATTCCAATGGGAAGAAGAAAGGACGTGGTAAGAAGAAGAACTCGGATGGGAAGCCCGATGCAAATAAATTCGGTAACAACGCTGGTGGTGGTAAAGGTGAGTCGAGAAAGAAAGTTAAGTTTCCTTGCAAGTTATGCAAAGGAGACCATCTAACTCATCTTTGCCCTAGGATTGAAGATGCTCAGCGCTTGTTAGGATAGCAAGGGACTTCTAGTTCGCAAGCTGTGTTAACTAACCCGTTTCCCCAAGGGCAGCAACTTCTTGCTGGCGCGAGTTCGAACCCTGGTACCTCCTCAGGGGGCAACCAGGAAGGGGACAAATCATCGAATGTTTTCATGATGGGTGCTCATGCTAATGTGGCCACAAGGTCACGCGATTATGGTGAAGGTGAAAATTCTAAGGGTAAATCAGTTCCCGAAACTAACAACCCACTTCATATTGAGCGACCTTCTATTGAGACTATACCTCGGATACCGAAAGGTTCCGCCAAACGCGCGACGATTAACCCTAATGCTAGGGCCGCCCAGAATTACTCCATTGTGGAGGATTTGGCTCAGAGTCCATGTGCTATGTCCGCGTTAGAGGTTCTCCAGTCATGTCCTTCTCAACGAAGTGCCTTGCTATCGGCAATGGGGGCAGTGGATCCAAGTAACTCCTTAGCTCTCACCTTTGATATGAGTAATGTCAAAAAGAGACTTCCTCATCACATGGCTTTCCAGATAAAGTCTACCTACTAGAAAACGAATATTTTTCGGACGGTTGTAGATGAGTGAGCTTCCACGTGTGTCATGTCTATGTCATGCTGGAAGGCCATTGGATCACCGTCGGTTGTTCCTTCACCTACCCTATTGACAGCATTTGATGGTCACTCTCATAGGCCATACGGGATTATCCTGGCTTTTCCTATATGTGTTGGAGGAAAGGTCGTTAATATTGAAGTAGAAGTCATAGACGCTAACTTAGACTATAATCTCCTATTAGGAAGGAACTGGGTATACGAGATGGATGTCGTTGTTTCGACTCTGTTTCGTGTCATTTGCTTTCCTTATGAGGGGAAAATCGTTAAGGTTGACCAATTCGACTATTTCCCAGTTGATTCTCAAGCAAACTCTGACTCTACTATTCCTTTAGTGGGTAACCCCCGTCCGCCTACTGAGAGTCTAGGAGTCGAGATGTACTCTTCATTGATGGGTACGTTTAATCTTCCCCCTCCTACAGCTGGTATAGATACAATTTCATCCTCCAGGGATCCTTTACGGAGAGAGTTTGTCCAAACTCCTTATTCTTCGAATCTTGGAACCTTAGCTTCATCTGTGACCACATCAGGTGATGACAAGGTGGGTGAAATAGAGTCTCTTATGTCTGCAACAGAACCTAGATGTGAATCTATCGATAACTCTGTAGATAACCATTCTACTATTTCCTCTGGGAAAGAAATAGATGGTGATGTGGCTCATTTTCGGACCCTTGATTCCACCTCTGCATTGGATTGCTCGGATATTGTTTTTCCATCGGATGAAGCGATATTCGAAGCAATGACGGCCGTAGATCGACCTTTGGAAGATTTACATCGTCGGTTACACTTTCATTCCCCTGTGCATCAAGTAGAATCTCGGTCCTCCAGTTCGACTAGTGATGTTTGTACGGTCCCTTTGGCTCCAACACATTCATTTGCCGAAGAGAGTATATTGATTGGTTCGATCGTCGTACCTATAAACATCCCTAGGAGTCAGTTGGCGGAGCCCCCTGATGGGCTCTACCTAAAGAAGTACTTTGCTTAGTTCAGGCTGGGCAATGACTTCTTTGTACTTTATGTATATATTTATACATATATCGTCAAGCGTTTTCTGATATTAGTGCTTTTTGGTCTGCTGTGGCAGGTGCTGATGGATGATTTGGTCTATTTTGGGTTCGTCGATGGTGCTAGTCGACACACCTGGAATCTTGCTTCCACAGCTTGGGTACTTTATTATCCAACTGGTCAATTGATGGTATCGAGAGGCGTGTGTATCGGTCCTGCTTTAAACAATATGGCCGAGTATACAGCTGTTATCAATTTATTATCCGAGGCAATCTCTTATGGTAGTATATCTTGATTCTCAATTGATAGTGTCTCAATTAAATAACATTTATCGGGTTAGAGATCCATTATTATATCGCCAATATTTAAGGGTGAGGTTGTTGCAAAGATCATTTATTTACATTAATTATTTGCACATTCCAAGATCTCAAAATTGGTTAGCTGATTCTATCGCTAATCAAGCATTAGAATGGCATATCAATCATTCATCATCATAAAATCATGCATCAAAAAGTCAAACTGTATATATATATATATATATATATATATATATATATATATATATATATATATATATATATATATATATATATATCATAAAACGCCTCGAGTGTACATATGTGTGTCCAAAAATATACAAAATTAGGACTCAAATGCCCATAATCATGTCAGGCATATCTAGCGCCTCGGCTCAGGATGAGCGTCTAAGTATGTCACTATAGCGTGGGCCACGCGCCGAAAGATGCGAACCCAGTCACGTGGCATGCCAACCACATGATGCTGCATATCCGGAGGAAGGTCCTCTATCTCGGCCATCGGTACTTCGCAGCTCAGTCTCGCCAAGTGTCGTTGGACGTTGTTCAGGGTCCGTTCCGTATCCGCAGCCGCCTCTTCAGCTCCTCAGCCACGCCGTCCATGCCGCGGGAATCCATCTGGTCGTACAGGCCCAATGTCTGGAACATGATCATCATATTAGTCATTTGAATCTCATCAAAAAATATTTTTCAAAATTCATCATTATATTTAAAAAATCCAAAAAAAATCATAAAATCATAAAAAAAAAATCTTACCAATCTCGCCCCATGCTGCATTTGGTGGTAACACTAGATCAGGATCTCCTCGGAAATCCATCCCAGCATAGGGGTAGTCATCCACGGTGATGATCTGTTGCTCCCACCAAGCAAAGAAGTCGTTGGCAAATGCATTCCTTGGGACTTCCCAACCCCCCAGACGTTTCATCAAGTCAGCCCACCGGCCCATGCGTGGATCACGTGGACTACTGATGGCAACTGCTACCCTGGGACAGCGTGCGGGAACCTTCTCGAAGAAAAAAGTGCACAAGATGGTTCCGAACCCAAAGTTCTTGGTCTGTCCCCTCTTGATAGAAGTGAGTTGTTCCTTCATGTTGGCAAGGAGAGGAGTACACCAGTCAAACACAGTAGTGAGACAGTCCACTGCCACGCTCACGTTTACCCGTGACGCCTGATGTAGTGAGGATGATCCGTTCACTCGAGATATGGTGAACAAGATTATCCTGAGTGACAAAATCTCCACATGTGGGATAGAGATCTGGCTCCTGACCTTCCGATGACCCGGGCAGTAAAGCTGTACATAGTCATCTACACTGAGGCTATTCCGTGTCCTGCCCCGGGAATGTACTACCTCTCCCCTTCGAGAAAGGCCCGTGATAAAATATATGTCTTCCACTTCTACCCTGAGTGGCATCTGATCAATCAAAAATGCTTCCTCATCGACATCCCAATAATCAATGAGTCTCTCGAGCAGACGCGTGTTTGCTTTCATATTTGGCAATTTGAAGAATTTTAGCAACCCGCATCCCCGTAAGGCATCTAATGCCTCATCATTGTTCATAACTTCATTATCCACGGCTGAGTGCTCTCTTTCACGCCATGTGATAGTCATCCTGGAAGAAAAAATCATTTTCATCCGTTAGTTTTGTTTATAAAATTAGTTCGCTGCGCACACGCGGGTTCATATATACACAGTCGCGTGTAGGGCCATCGTATACGCGAGTTCAATATTGCCAACCCGCGTGTACGCCGCGAAAGAATTTTTTGCAAAAATCCAACGGTAAAACATCAACTAAAATTCCTAAAAACTATCACAATTAATTGCAAGACAAGTTTAGTGCTTACCTGGAAGTTTTCGGCAAGTTTGAACGGTTGGAAAAGTCACAGGGAAGTTTGCTCCTTCTGCTCCACAATTTTTGCTCTCCAAGTCAAACGGTGAAAATGGTAAGTCAAAAATGCCTTTTATAAGTTTTGAAAATGCAAAATTTTTTCAAAATTTTATTTTGTTTGGCCTCATGTCACTTTTAACTTGGGAGCTTGGAATGCCGAGTTTGGTTTGTTTTCAGGACATTTTGGACATTTTTCGACAGTTCGAGACGGTTCCATGACCGCTGACCCGTCATGGCAGGTATCGTGTTTTCACTGGCATATAGGTTAGGGACACCATTTTTTCCGTTGCATTATGCATACTAGCCTCCATCTGACCGATTCATCTGTCATAGGGTCCTCCCCGTCGTGTTTTGATTAGTAAGCCATTTTCACTCGCCGATTCTTTAAATCATGACACGATGGTAGAGCCATACCTTTACATGGGCTTCGTAGTTAGCACCTCACTGACATTTGTTGCCCATGCTACTTTGTTTTGAGTAGGCTCGGGAGTCCTCTGTAGTCCCGCCATGACTTATGCGTTGAAGACTCATTCCTCTTTGCTTCTTCATTTCGTTCTGGCCTTATACCCTAGAGGCTCCTATGTGTGTTGAGTTGTACTTCTGCATTGCATGATGACTATTTGCACCTTTTGGCCTAGATCCGGCTTCACTTGGACTCGTGTTTAAGCCAACTTTTGACCTTGACGTCTGCAAAATCAACCTTGCATACCTTTGACTTCTGCATCTTGACATACCTTGATCCGTGGAAGGAACATACCTCTGAGTGTCACTGACCAGTTTTCACCTCCCTGCATTGAGCATAGGAACGTTCCTTTCCCAGGAACTAGATCATCTGTTTCACCGACACTCGTTCTTTCCACTGTACCATAGCATTCTTTTATTCTTTTTCCAGCTTATCAGAAAAAAGACAAAAAAATTAAATATTTCAAAAAAGAGCGGGAACAGGGACATTATTTCCATTTATTGTTGGCAGCTAGAGTCAGTCGTGTCACCCTTGAACAAAGCACTCAAAACAAAGTCTCCTCCGCATGGGTGGGATTTAGTTTGACTTAGGTACGCCATAACCTTGTTATCGAGTCAGTTCTCCCCCGATTGGTTATCTCTTCCAATCATATGGAGGGTTCATTCGTGCCTCCTGCATGATGAACTTATACAGATTCATTATATGCTGCCACATAGTCACATTGAGTCGTGCTTTTGTTCAAGGGAAGTTAGCCTGAGTCGGCCTTTCTGCGGTGTCTCTTGACTCATTTTTAGTCGGCCATCCCTGGTTGTCAGTATCATGTCTATCATCACATCAATTATATTGGTCCTTTACTCGTGCCGGTTTGAGAAGGTCCCCATTGACTTCTTGATGGCGGGTCTTGTCCTTATCGACGACGACACCTTGCTCTGAGGACAGGCCTAGAGCCGCACCCTGGCCCTATTTTCATTATTGATAGGTCACCTTATGCTCAGCATCGATCAGTATCATGGGTCTTTGACTGAGTGGTTTCCCTTGTGTTCGACATCAGCATACATTATCACACATTGGGATTCGTGCAGTACCTTGGTTTCCATTTGACCCTATTGGTGGATACCTCGCCTCTGTGTCAGCTTTCATTATTGGTTGGTTCAGAGGGTTTCTGCCGTGCGCTAGCCACATCTTGTGTACGCCGGAAACGTACTTCGGTTGGGTTACTACATCTTTTTCGTCTGATTCCTTCCACATTATTGGCCTATGGGTTACACTTGCGCTAGATTGATGGAGGATGCCTTAATGCCTTCCTTCTAGCAGATCTTTCCCTATCGACTCCAACTCATTGCTCTGGGGCAAAGATCTAGAGTCCATTTGGCAGTACCTTGGGGTTTGCAGTCATTAGTGGCAGATCCTTCGCTATCGACAGTGGGAAACCATCATTGTCTCCTGATCGATAGATTCTTACAGGTGTTCAACTTGAGCTCATCTATTCACACTTGTTAGATTGTACTGGGTACCTTGACGCTCATTATCATTATCGGTGAGTAGTCTCGCGTTTGTTAACGGTATACATCAATGACCGGTAATCAAACGATTTCTCACATGGTCGACTTCAGATCATTTATTCCCATGGTGTAGAAACGTACCACGGCTGTCGGTGAAGACCTCAGGTTGTATCAGCATTCATTGGTTCACTTGACAGTTGCTCCTGTTACTGCTGGTTGATACCACTCCACCTTATATGTTGCAGTCAGTCATGGCAACATTCTATATGCTGGCACCTGAGTTTGCAGTGTAGTACCATCCTATTCCATCATGTTCAGTTGGTACCTTTTGGGATCAGTCTTTGATATCAGTGATCCGTTGCATCTTTCAGCATCATTGACAGTCTTATATGTGATATTCAGACATGTACTTACTCATTATGATCAAATGATCCATTATGTATCTTCCAGTCATTTATACTTGTATACTTAGTGGATCCGCCTGTACTTGATATGTGGACATGCTTTACTTTTCTTGAGCATGGGTATGCCCGCCTCAGACAGTGTTTCTTTCTAATCTCCTTTTGGTGGCTTGGCAGGCTGAATTCTGGTGCAGTCCTCCTCGGTTTTTCGACAGAGTTCCTTTCCATGTTCTTACATAATATATTTCGGCCATCATGTTCCCCTTCTGACCTCATACATTAGGGGGCATCTGTTATAGCTCCAAATCTCACTCTTATGGTTTGTGATGCTGCACTCATGGCCTAGGGCAACCCCTCCTTCCAGACCTGGTCCAAAAATTTAAAAAACAGTGTCTTATTCCCTATACGTGACATTGCCCTGAGTTAAATGCGTGTACACGCGGGTCTGTGTATACCCAACCCGCGTGTATGTATTAAAACACTTAAAAAAATAAATAATTCCTCATTTTCGGGCAGAGATCGCGGGTTTTACCTGTTGATCACCTGTTAGTGCCCGTGGCCGCCCAACTGTTCCCAACCAACTCCTAACTAAAAAACTACTTTGGAGATGGTATAAAAATACATCAAAGGGAAGGCCTAAGGGAGAGAGAAAAGAAGAGCAAGATTATTATGCTGAGATTTTCCCCATAGACCAGGTCTGAAGTCCTTGGTGCCTTCTGCACTTCCCCCATTTTGCATAGGAAACCCTTGTTTCCATGTGTATTGGTGATCATCCATCCTTTATATCACCATTGAGTAAGACTTGGAAGGAGCTCTTGTTGGAGGCTTGAGGCTGGAACGAATCCGGGAGGAAGCTTTGCTTGGAGCCTGCTGAAGGTGTTTCAGGTGAAATCTTTCCGTTATATGTACTTTACTTGCCTTTATATAAAGAAACACGTCTTGGTTCCCGAAAAAATCTTTCTTTATGCTTATGAGATTCTTGTCTTGAATTCTTATGCAAGTAGTTACTTAAAGATTTTTATAACTAACTTTATAGCATGAAGATGGTTTTCATATAAGTATTTGTCCATGTACTGTTGTGTTCTTTGATTTGTTTGTTTTACAGGTGAAAGAAGAAGAAGGGAACTCCAAGAAGGGTTTGGACCCTAAAGGCCTTCTCGAACATAGGACCTTAGGTACGTACCCTAAACATTAGAATTTGCTTAAAGTGAAGATAATGGTTGTGTGTGTGTTTCTTTGAATAAGCAATTTTCAGTCTGGTAGAGTCTTAACCCAAAGGACCCTAGGGGTACTTTCCCTTCAACCAGGCACCAGAGGAACAGACAAGGTTAGAATAGAAGACTCCATCCAGGTACGTTCAGAAGAATCATCCAGAATCTCAAATTTTGGGATAGAAAGAGGCAGGTATACAGACAAGAAAAACAATTGCAGAAGCATCAAGCTATTTTGCTTTTCTCTCCTCCACTGAACCACAAAATGTAAAAGAGGCATGCAAAGATGAATGCTGGGTCAAGGCAATGGATGAAGAACTTTAGCAGATCAAAAGGAACAACACTTGGGAGTTGGTTCCTAGACCAAAAGATAAGAATGTCATAGGGACAAAATGGATCTTTAAAAATAAGTTGAATGAAAATGGAGTAGTGATTAGAAACAAGGCCAGACTTGTTTGTAAAGGGTATGCTCAACAAGAAGGAATAGACTTTGAATAAACTTGTGCTCCCGTTGCTAGACTTGAGGCCATCCGAATGTTCCTTGCTCTCTCAAGTTTTCAGAATTTCAAAGTATTTCAAATGGACGTGAAATCAGCCTTTCTGAATGGAGACTTAGAAGAAGAAGTGTACATTGAGCAACCAGATGGTTTCATCCTTGGGAATGATCCAAATCTTATATGCAGACTAAACAAGGCTCTCTATGGTCTTAAACAGGCTCCAACAACTTGGTACTATCGTTTGGACAAATATCTTCATCAACAAGGATTCTCAAAAGGATCAGCAGATAGCAATCTTTATATAAAAATTGAAAATGAAAAATTACTAATACTAGTTGTGTATGTAGATGATATTATCTTTGGCAGCAATGAAGAAGCTATGAGTCAAATTTTTGCCTTGGTGATGCAGAAAGAATTTGAAATGTCCTTGCTTGGAGAACTGACATACTTTCTTGGATTGCAAATCCAACAAAATGAAGGCGGTATCTTTCTATCTCAAACCAAGTATCTCAAGCAGATCTTGAAGAAATATGGCATGGAAGATGCAAAACCAGTATGTACCCCCATGGTTACAGGATGCAGCCTCAGTGCAAATGATGAATCAGCAAAAGTGCATAAACCAACCTATAGATCTATGATTGGAAGTCTACTTTATTTGACAGGTACACGACCAGACATCATGCATGCAGTGGGAATAGTTGGAAGATTTCAAGCAAATCCTAAGGAAACTCATCTTCAGGTAGTTAAGAGAATCTTCAAGTACCTTCAAGGAACTCAAAACTATGGCTTATGGTATCCTAGAGATACAGATCTCACACTTCATGCTTATACAGATGCAGATTGGGCCGGAAGCATGGATGACAGTAAGAGCACAAGTGGTGGTGCATTCTTTATGGGTTCCAGATTAGTATAATGGTTCAGCAAGAAACAGAGTTCGATTGCTTTATCTACAGCTGAAGCAGAATATGTGGCTGCTGCATCTTGCTGCACTCAACTCCTTTGGATGATGCAGACCTTGCAAGATTTTCAAATCACTTGTACACCACCTATCTCCATCTTATGTGATAATACAAGTGCAATTAGCATTTCAAAGAACCCTGTCATGCATTCAAAGACCAAGCACATACTGATCAAGTATCACTTTCTCTGGGAACAAGTGTTGGAACAAAAGGTCAAACTGGTGTATGTTCCTTCTAAGGAACAAGTTGCTGATATTCTCACTAAACCACTGTCCAAGGAAACTTTTGAATACCTCAGACAGAAGCTGGGAGTAGTTGATGCATCGTCTTGTTGTTAAATTTTGTCTGTTTCAGAGAAAAGTGGGTGTACGTGAGTTTCCTGAGGAGGATCCGCGTACATACACCGGTTTGTGCAGAGACAGTCGCATATATGGAGGTTTTATGGATATCAGTAGGGACAGGGTCTGGTTGAAGATATTCTGATATGGGTCTGGCAGAGACCATCCGGCACAGGTTCAGGGGAGCAGATATAATTCTAATGATGCATTGTTGGAATTATCTTAGAAGCTTTTGGTTCTAGTTCACAGCTGTTGTTGGTTTCAGGTGGAACAAATGCAGAGGAAGAATAGAAGGAAATCATGGTTGTTGATCTGAATGGTGATTGACAGATGCTGCTGCTATCAGTTATTGGTGTCTTTCATAAGTATTGCTCTAGATATTTCGTCTCTATGTCATGTATCTCTTTTATGGTGTCAAGGTCATGTAACGGCCTATCTTGGTTTCCCCACTATGCCTGGGATGAAGATGTAATGTATTTGGTTGTCATATGTAAATTTCTGATGTATCCCCACTTGGTTGGGTGGATGATCCCCACTTGGTTGGGTGATGGATGTATGTATTGAGTATTTTGGTGATAGGCTGGTCTTCTATGATGTATAAGTCTTGGTTCTTCTTGAAGAACATCTTTTTGCAGATCTTGTCTATACTCAGGGGGAGCATGGTCATCACAGCAGGGCAGAAATTTCAGCATGCACTCAGGGGGAGCACAACCCTTTGCCCTTGATGACAAAGGGGGAGAATGACTTTGAAGATCTTGGGTTGCCATCAAGTCCAAAGGGGGAGATTGTTGGCATTATGGTACAGGTTTGAGCTATGGCACAGGTGTTGTCCTTGATGGCAACTCTATCTGATGACAGATCTCAGTTCAAGATTTTAGAATGAAGAAAAAGTCATATACGCAGGTTCATCTTGACAAAGTCGCGTATACATGTAGGTTAGACATTTCAAAGGCACGTATGCGTATACACGCACTTTCATGCAAAGAAAAGCGTGTATATGTTTGAAAACTTACCTTTGGTCCATGGTAGTTAGTCCTTGGTATTTGAACCTATGGTTTGGACCATGGTATCTCGTCAGAAGGGTTGATCCCAAAGTATTGGGCCCGTGGTATTGTGTTATTATGGTTTTGGACCGTGGTATTGAGAAAGGCCTAAGACTATAAAAGAGGAAGGAGATCATTTGGCAAAGTATCTTTGGAATCAATTGAATATCTAACATGTGCTAGATCTGAAAATTTTGGTGATTAGGGTTATGGTGCAGATCTGGATCTGAATGAAGGACGAACCTAAGCGCATAAAAAAGGATAAGATCTATTATTGGGTCATAATCTTTAAGGCTTGAATGATAGTATATTTGTATGATCTGTTCTGTGAGGTGCACGCTTGATGTATAAATCGGGTTAATTAGTATCTAATTGTTTGAAAGAGTGAATTATCCTTTATAGATCTGCACGCAGGTTCAATGAAGCGAAGGCACATACACACGCAAGTTCAGTAAAGGAAAACTGCGTATACACAGGTTTCTCCACAAACAGGAGCGTATGCACGCAGGTTTCAGGTTGTTTAAGTAGCGTATATGTATTTTATTGTGATCTAGCTGCCTCTGTTTGTTGCTGCAGTGTTCTGGGTTTAGAATTTGGTATATGGTTACTGTCACTGTGTTCTGGGTACAACTATCAGAGAAGTGTTTATTGTGATTCAGTTTTTGTTCGGTGAAAAGGAGATTGGTTGAAGCAGAAATTTTTGATGATTGATTGATGTTCATGGATCCAGTCTGAAAATTTATGAAACGTGGTCCCTGGAAGAAAGAGAAGGTTGTAGCCTTCAGTAGGCCAGCACCTACATACTAGTATCTTGGCTAGTACAAGAGCTAAGGGGGTTGTAGCTCCCTTCCAGGAGAAGCTGGAGAACGAGAGAGGGTTGTAGCTCTCTGCAGGTTGCAGCCCGCGTACTGGTAAAGGACTGCACCAGTACATTGTAAAAGGAAGTTTCTAATTAAAAGAAGATAGAGACGAATTGCAGCAGGTGGTTTTCATCCACATTGGGTTTCCACCTTATATCTTGCGTTCTTGTGTGTGATTGTCCTCTGCTCTGTTTTACTGTTCCTGGTTACTGGTTACTTGATTCTGATACACAGATTAATAATCATCATCTAAAAGATAAAGTAAATTATAAGTTTTCAATGTATACGCAGGTTTCCTTCTACATAGTTGCGTATATACGTGGTTTTAATTAACTGAAGTAGCGTATATCATCTGGATTTAGAAAAGGAATATTTGACTTGATAATACTGATTCACCCCCCCCCCTCTCAGTATTATTTCCAACAGTTCCCAAGTTGATGATCTGTTCCTTGATTATATTTAGTTACATCAGTTTACAGAGGGATGAGTTACTGTTACTGTACCCTTGACTGATAATTTGCTTAGTTTTCTGAATGTGTGATTTAAGTCTTAAAGTGCTTTGTTGTAAGTAGATCTTGTTTTAAGCATTCGTTTACTCTTGTATTCTGAGCACTATACTACTAGCATTACTCTGACAAATGACCGCCTCAAACTGAGTACACTCTTTGAGATAACAAATCGTTCCTAGATTGATAGGTTAATGTGAGGTAGATAGAGGTGAAAAAGACCCTTTTCACTGCTCGACATTTTTGCACCATTGTCGGGGAAGAGTGTAGCCATTAGTTTCTTTTTCAGGGTAAAGAACCTGTTAGGAAAGAATTGGGTTTTAAAAAAGGAAGGTAAGAACATATGTGTGGAGTATGTAATAGCCCTGCTCCCATGCCCGCTTTCCTGTAGATTTGTTGCTATTTTGTTTTGGTAGAACTTAGCAATTGATTTGTGTGCACGACTAAGCAGAAAAAGCCTAAAAAGAATCCCAAACCTCTACCCAAGCCTGATAAAGCTAAGGGGCCAGTGGCCCTTGTCCGATCGACCTTTATAGACGAAATCCTTAAGAAAGCAGAATCTCAGCCTTCAGTAGGACCTAGAAAAGTTACTTCTAGACAACCTACTAGTTCCCTTCATGCCACAGGATCACCATCTATAGCCTTTGCTGAGGTGCATAGTCAAACTGAAGAGAAAGATTTTCAAGAAATTGAAAATTCTAGCCCAAAATCATTGCAAGAAGGGAACCATAGCAACCTCTATGAAGGAAGAGGAGAAACAGGAGAGACTGAAGAACCAAGATCTCCTCTTGGTTTAATTCAGCTACTAAGCAACCCAGATAAGGGAAGTGCTGCAAAAATCATTTATAACGAAGTTGAAGAAACTCAAGAACATGAACCCCCCCAGACACTAGGCACTCTCATCATCCCAGATAAAGGAAGTGATGTTAAGGCCATTCCCGTTAGAGCCATTCCCCCTCGACAACCTAGGAATACCCTCCTAGATATCCCAAAAGGTTATTGGCATATATTTGACCAAATGGCCCAGAACCAGCCAAACACCCAAACCTCTACACTGCAATACCCGATTGTGGATACTATAGCTAATGCACCTATGAAAGTAATTCCTCTCCAGCATATCCCTACATTCCATGGCCTTACATCAGAAGATCTAGATGCATTCTTATTCGAATTTGTTGTGCTGTGTAGAGGATATGACAATACCACCGATCCCCAGAAACTGAAATTATTTCCCTCTACGTTAAAAGGGGCTGCTCTAAGATGGTTTATGGGATTAGGTGGTGGTGTTATAAATAACTGGGATCAAATGAAAGAGCCTTTTCTAATAAAATATCAAGATTATTGTAGGTCTAGAGAGTTAAAAGATGAAATATTTCAGATGGTAGCTAGACCAAATGAAACATTAGAAGAGTATGTTGAACGTTTCCAGTATAATCTTCAAAGATCTCCTTATGCATCATTACCCTTACCTGATAATGTATTAAAAATAGAATTAATTATGGGAATGAAGGAACAATGGATTGAAACACTAAAAATTATGGGAAAAGGAGATATTTATTAGGAAAATTTTGCTGACATTATTAATCTATGTTTCAGGAGCTCGAGAGGCAGCACAAGACTAAAACCAGCAAAACATGATCGATTTGCAAAAGATAGCAGAACTTCAGCAAAAGGAGTAACTCATGCAGAAATTGGAAATTTATTAGAAAATTTTAAAACTGACATATTGGGGACACTGACAACACAACTTGATATTATGCAGGCCAAACAAAAGTAAGCAAAGGCAGAACAGAATTTAGCAATCTTCTATCCCAGATGCAGAAAGAAACATAACCATAAGGAATGTCCATTAGATGCAGTCCAATTTTGTGCCATTTGTACAAAAGACCACTCTACAGAGAGTTGTCCCTCACTTCCTAGATTGAAAGCAGTATACAAGGAAGCAAAAGAAGAGCCAGAATTAGTGTATCTACTCAATCAGCGTCGTCAATGGCAGCCGCATCAATCAGGTATGTTCTCAGTCCCAGCTTCTTCTTTTCAACCTCCACAATATCATGCTCGATAATATAACACAATGTGGAAAAATCAACCTCCCTTCCTGAATTGGTCACAACAATCATTTCCTTCATCATCTCCATGGCCGAATCAAGCTAGCCAACCCAATTGGCCAAATTTTCCCTATACCCCACCATATTGGAAAAACAATGTATATCCAGCACAATGGACCCCTCCTACTTCACAGAGTCAAGCCTGGCAGACAAACTGGCAAAGACCGATGAATCAGCCAGTAGGAACCATCCCGCTCCCTCAACCTACACTGCCAGCATTACAACAAAACCCCTAGTCTAACTTAAGACCGCAACTCCCAGCCCAACCCAACCCCAATTCAAATAATAGACCAGTCCAATCCATTCAAATAATTGAAACACCAGAGATAGGAACCGATCTAAGGGAGTGTAATGACCTTCAATTAAGATCTGGGCGTATCATTGAAATAGAGGGAGATAAAACAGCTCAAGTTGAAAATCAATTACCTATAGAACAACTGCTACAAGAAGAGGACGTGACCAGACAACAAATTCATGATCCAGCAACCACATCCTCTCCCCCATTCCCAAAATGATTAATTATACCTCGACCTATACAATATCCTGATTTTGACATTCTGGGAGAACTACAAAATCTGTACATAAAAATCCCACTCCTCCAAGCCATTCAAGACATCTCGATATATGCAAAGACTATCAAAGAGCTATGTATAAAGAAACCAAGGAGGAAAATAACAAATAACCCAAAAGTCCAAGTAGTTGGCACTCTATCCGACTTATTATCAGGAAAAGAAACACCCGTTAAATATGAAGACCTAGGAAATCCAATAGTAACCATACAAATCAATGGACAAACCTTCTCAAATGCCTTAGTTGATCTAGGAGCTACAATTAATATCTTAACAACCACCACTTGCCAAAAAATGGGCATTACATCAGTAGAACTGACCTCCACTTTACTAGAACTAGCTGACCGATCTGTGGTTAGGCCAGAAGGCACACTACATGATGTCATGGTATCCATTGACTCTTGGGAGTATCTGGCTGATTTTATGATAATAAACCCCAAAAACTGACTTGATGGACATCCATTGATTTTAGGCAGACCTTGGCTTGCAACTGCCGATGCTTATATTGGCTGCCGACAAGGTAGTATGACCATAACTAGGGGGGCAAATATCAAGAATATAGCTTTATATCCCCCAACGCAGCCAAGTGTCACAATAATAAAAACTAACAAGCATCCTGTATCATACCTCACTGAAAATATTAGATCTCCATTAACCATAGAAGAGGCCCTCGATTTCAAAGACCAAACAGAAGATGATGCCATTAACAATTTTATTAGCCAAGCTAAACCCAGATCCCACATACAATGTCACATGATAGAAGTAGCATTTGATAATGAATTAGAAGAAGATCCTCTTAAAGATACACACAATCAAACAATACCTACTACCTTTGTCTCAAATAGCAAAATTGTAGAAATTGAGCCAGGAAAGACTTTAAACATTAATGCCAACCTGACTTCCGAACAAGAAAAGAAGCTCATCCAACTACTGAGGAAATAAAAAGAAGCATTTGCATGGGACTATCTTGATATGAAAGGAATTGATCCCCAGTTATGTACACACCACATTTACATAGAAAAAGATGTGAGACCTGTTCGCCAACCACAAAGGAGACTTAACCCTCATCTAAAAGACATTGTAAAAGCTGAACTTCAAAAAATTTTAGATGTGAACTTCATCTACCCTATCTCCGATAGTAAATGGGTCTCTCCGCTTGTTGTGGTACCAAAGAAGAATGGAAAGTGGAGGATTTGTGTAGATTATAGAGAGCTAAATAAAGCAACACAAAAAGACCACTTTCCCCTTCCATTCATTGACCAAGTATTAGACACTTTGGCAGGAAAGAAATTCTTTTCTTTCTTAGATGGCTTCAGTGGATACAATCAGATTTAGATTGCCCCTGAAGACCAAGACAAAACCACTTTTACTTGTCCTTGGGGAACATTTGCCTATAGAGTTACACCTTTCGGCTTATGCAACGCTCCTGCCACATTTCAAAGGGCTATCCTCAGCATCTTTTCAGATTTAATAAATGAAGGGCTCAAAGTATACATGGATGATTTTACACCATACAGAGATGATTTTGACCCAGCATTGGACACACTGGAAAAAGTCCTGCAGCCCTACATTGCCACCAAGCTTTGTTTGAGCCATGAAAAATGCTATATGATGATGACTGAAGGACTTATTCAAGGCCATTATATCTCAGTAGCTGGAATACAGGTAGACCCAGCCAAAATTCAAATAATTTTGCTAGTTCCCACTCCTACCACTCAAACAAAGGTACACAGTTTTCTTGGATTTTCTGGTTACTATAGAAGTTTTATAGAACATTTTTCACATATTGTTGCACCTATATATGCATTGACAGGTAATGTTGACTTTCGTTGGACAGAAAATGCGACCGTGCTTTCCAGGATCTGAAGAAGCTTGTGTCAACAGCCCCAGTCCTTCGAGGTCCACATTGGGACCTACCATTTCAAATTTCATCAGATGCTTCAGATCCAGCTATTGGAGCAGTCCTTGGGTAGGAAGAAGATAAAAAACCATATGCAATTTATTATATTAGCAAGAATTTATCTCCTGCTGAATTGAATTATATTGTTACTGAAAAGGAATTTCTAGCTGTAATACATGCTATCAATAAGTTCCGGCATTACATTACTGGATATCCTGTTATCTTGTATACAGATCACTCAGCCATAAAATATTTAGCAAATAAACCAATCACAAATGGTAGAATAACCAGATGGCTGATTTTATTGCAGGAATTTGATATCACAATCAAGGACCAACCTAGAAAAGAAAATCCTATAGCTGACTTTCTCTCGCGAATGCCAAAACCAGTGGACGCAACAGCAGTTGAAGATCAATTTCGAGATGAGCTTTTGTTTGTTGTCACTGTTAAAACACCCTAGAATGCTAATGTTGCAAATTACTTAGTAGTAGGCAAATTACCGAAACACCTGACCCCCAATGAACGAAAACAGATTGTCCAGCGAAGTGCTCGATTTTCTTGGATTGGGGGCTACCTGTTCCATATAGGGGCATATATGCACATCAGGAGATGCATCAGGGAGGATGAAATTTTTGACATTTTAAAAGCTTGTCACGACGGACCATGTGGCGGACATTTCGCCGATCAGAGAACTGGACATAAGGTGCTGCAAACAGGGTATTATTGGCCCACTATCTTCAAAGATGCAAAGAAGTTATTTCAAGCTTGTGATAGTTGCCAAAGAGCAGGACACCTTGGTCAGTCCGACGAAATACCCCTGAATCCACAGCTAGTTATTGAACCATTCGAGCGATGGGCCCTCAATTTCGTTGGTCCAATTAACCCATCCTCGAACTAGAAAACATATATTTTGGTAGCAACAAAATATGTCACCAAATGGGTTGAAGCAAAGGCATTGTCGAGAGATACATAGGATTCTATCATATAGTTCCTGTTCCATATATTTGTGCGATATGGGCTTCCAAGGGATATAATTACAGATGGTGGACCACAGTTTGCTAGTAACAAGATTGTTGCAACACTAAAAAACTATCATATCCAGCATAAAATTACTACTCCATACCACCCACAGGCAAATGGTCAAGTAGAAAGCAGCAATAAAATAACAGAAGCAATCTTAACAAAAACTATTGCGTCACATAGACGCGATTGGGCTGCAAGATTACGAGAAGCCTTGTGGGCTTACAGAACAACATGGAGAAGCACTACCGGCTATTCACCATACCAATTGGTGTTTGGAAAGGAACCCATATTTTCCATAGAATTCGAAATCCAAACACTGTGAACAGCACAAGAAGTCGGTCTAGATCTAAACAAGGCCCAGATTAATAGATTACAAAAGCTCAATGAGTTAGATGAAATCATGCTCTTTGCCCTTCAAAACATTGCATTAATCAAACAACAACGAGCTAAATGGCATGACGCTCTCATTAAAAATAAAATCTTCTGCAAAGGAGATTGGGCGCTCTTATACGATTCCAAGTTTCAGGATTTTCCTGGGAATGATCCAGGTGGATATTGGTGGCCACCTGCCAAGTCCACCTGGACCCCCACCATCGTCTTTCTCAACATTTTCAGTTTCCTTAATTGTAGCACAACTTACTATTTTTAGCAGTTTTTCGGGTCCTGAACTTCCGGAGCCGTTTTGAGGCCCTAAACGACGTTTTTTGGGGAATCCAGGGGCAACACAAGTCCATGGAATATGGACTGGTTCCAACAATGATAGTGCTCGGATAGATCTTTCTAATGAGCTATTGTACGCGTCAAACGGAGATCATATGCCAAAGTTACGACCCCGGGAAGTTGATGTACCAACTTACCCCCAAACGGGGCCCATAGTTTGGCGTTTCATCTCCTAGGGTTAGGTTTTGGAATGTTAAGGGTTTTTCCATTGTTTCTCAACAATAAATAGGCCTTCGAGCCTCATTGTAACACAGTTCAGAGGCATGTAGCCATCACATCTCTTCTCAGAGATAAGCTACCATCGCCCTAGCTAGTTTATTTCCATTTCTGTTTGTAAGCATATTTCAGTATTTCCCATTAATGAAATGAAGTATTATTTCCACTGCATCTTGGTGTATATGGTTATCTCTGTAATTTGTTGCGTTCCTGTTTAAATCCGGATCAGTGGTATCAGAGCGGTCTGCTTTCTCTCTGTTTTTCTTTGCATGTCCCCAACAAGGTCGGGATATAAGGAGTTAGGGCTTGAACTAGTTGAACCTTTGCAAGACCAGCCTCGCAAATCCCGACGGCCTCCCATGGCGGACGAGAAGAAAGACGAGGGGGCAGGAGATCCCATCAAAATCTTGCTTGAAGAAGCGCTCGAGCGACAACGGAACGCGATGATGGACAGCTTTGCGCAGATCCTTCAGTGGCTACCCAGAAGCGGCGCATCGACTTCCAACAGCTCCTCTGGAAACGCCACACCCTTTAAGGTACAAGTTAATTTTGAAATCCCCATATTCGAGGGTCAGATAGACGCCGATGCCGTAGATAAATGGTTAAATCTGCTAGAGGGTTATTTTTCTGTTCATGAATTTTCAAGTCGGGAAAAGATTGTTTTTGCTCTTCTCAAAGCAGCCCCCCACGTCAAGGACTGGTGGGAAACCTACTGCGAGCAGAAGGATGAAAGTACTGGCTCACTATTTTCAGCCGCACCCACCTGGGATTCGTTCCAGGATGCCATCAAGGAGCAGTACTACCCTGTCGGAAGCTATGAGGATGAATACATAAAGTGGACCACGCTGCCGCAGGGAAGGGACCAAGATGTGCCGGAGTTCACCAATCTTTTCCATACCCTTCGCACAAAGTTGGGTATCAAGGATTCGGAGCAACATTTGATACTCAAATACCGTGGCTGCCTGCACAAGTACATCCAGGAAGAAATACAGTTCCTAAATATCCCCTCGCTCGGCGCAGCATACCGGTATGCCGTCAAGGTCGAGCAGAAGTTTAAACAAAAGAAGCGAGACTTTGGATCTGCGAATCCAAAGCAAGGGAAAGGTGCCCCTAAACCACAGAACAAAGGACAAAGCCAAGGTCCAAGTCATTCGGGATTGGCCCTCTCCAACCACTCTAACAGAGCTCCGCAGCTTTCTAGGTCTTGCCAACTTCTACCGCAGGTTTGTGTTGGGATTTTCTCATATTTCTTGGCCCTTGAGTCAAGTCACCAAGGGCGGGGCGAAAGCAAAATTCTTTTGGTCTGAATCTCAACAGAAGGCATTCAGGGATTTGAAGGATCGCCTCTGCACGGCACCAGTGCTCGCGTTACCAGATTTACAACAACCATTTGAGGTCGAGACAGATGCCTCTGACTATGCTATTGGGGCAGTCCTTACTCAACATGGACATCCAGTGGCATATCACACTGAAACACTTTCAGACATAGTCCGGAAGTACCCCACTTATGATAAAGAGATGTATTCCATTGTACAGGCCTGCCGACAATGGAAGCATTACATTTTGGGGAAGGAAACGGTCATCCACACAGACCACCGACCTCTGCAGTTCATACAGACCCAAGGGAAATTGCAGAATGATCGCCATCAGAAATGGTCTACATACCTGCAACAGTTTCACTTGAATATCAAGTATAAAAAGGGCAGCACCAATAATGTTGCAGATTGCCTCAGTCGACCACCGATCATGGCGCTAACCACCGTGCTCAACTCTTGCGGGCACGAGACTTTTGATTGGCCACTTCTCTACAAAAGCGACCCAGAATTCGGCCACACATACCAGACGCTCTTGGAGGTTCGGCAGGTTGCAGATTTTCACCTCCAGGATGCCCTATTATGCCACCTCGGTCACCTTTGTGTTCCTTCAAGCGAGCGTGCCAAGATGATTTGGGAAGCACACTACAGTCGGGCTGTTGGGCATTTCGGGGTCGAGAAAACAGTGGCAGTACTGCAAAACTATTTCTATTGGCCGAATCTTCGACAGGATGTTGGGAAGTACATCTGATCATGTACTGCCTGTGCCATTGCCAAACCGACCATTAAGAAGCAAGGCCTCTATACCCCGTTGCCTACCCCTAGTCGACCTTGGGAATCCATCTCCATGGATTACATGTCAGGCCTTCCTTCCACTAAGCATGGAAATGACTGTGTTTTCGTGGTCGTCGACAGGTTCTCAAAGATGGCCATTATGATGGCCTGCAATAAGAATATCACAGCAGAAGCCACTGCTAAACTATTCTTTGAACGAGTGTGGGTGCACTTTGGTATCCCACAGTCTATCATCTCAGATCGGGACAGTCGGTTTCTCAGCACCTTTTGGTCCAGTCTCTGGTCAATGCTGGACACCAAACTCACGAAGTCCACAGCCTTCCATCCTCAAACTGATGGCCAGACAGAGGTTGTCAATAGGATGATTGTGCACATTCTGCGCATGTATAACTCAAAGCATCCACGCACATGGGACGACAGCCTCCCCTACGTTCAGCACAGCTACAACCGAGCTCTTCACAGCTCCACTGGCCATAGCCCTTTTCAGGTGGGTTTGGGATTCCAGCCACTATGCCCCATTGATGTGGCCATGCCACATGCAGCTACTCACATGAATTCAGCTCATGTCCAGTCCGAAACAGATAAGGCCACCAGCTTCATTGAGCGCATCCAACATATTCGCCAGCAGGTCCATGACATTCTTGAGAAATCAAATGCCAAGTACAAGCAGCGACATGATCAACATCGGGTGCCACACAAGTTTTAGGTGGGCGACAAAGTTTGGTTGCATTTGCAAAAGGAACACCTTACTGGAGCCTATCGGAAATTGAGACCACTCCGATATGGCCCTTACACCATTACTAAGGCTATGGGAGACAATGCATTTGAGCTCAGCATTCCCCCATTCCTTGGCCTGCACCCAGTATTCAATGTGGACCGCCTTCGGCCATACTTTCCACCATTTCTAGACACATCCGAAATTGCAGAACAGCTCAAACCCACAGAATTAAATCCAGATTGCATGGAACAAGCTGCAACTGATCGGATCATGGACACACAGATCAAGAACACTCGCCAACAGAATATCCAACTGTATCAAGTTGTCAAAGCGGGCCAACTCCTTCAGCAGGGCAAGTGGCTCACCAGGGAACAAGTTCAGCAGAAGTTTCCTCATCTCATGGAGGAGCTCAACGCAATGGGGACCATTGCTTCCTAAGGGGGGAGGAATGATCCAGGTGGATATTGGTGGCCACCTGCCAAGTCCACCTGGACCCCCACCATCGTCTTTCTCAACATTTTCAGTTTCCTTAATTGTAGCACAACTTACTATTTTTAGCAGTTTTTCGGGTCCTGAACTTCCGGAGCCGTTTTGAGGCCCTAAACGACGTTTTTTGGGGAATCCAGGGGCAACACGAGTCCATGGAATGGACTGGTGTTGCCCATTCCAACAATGATAGTGCTCGGATAGATCTTTCTAATGAGCTATTGTACGCGTCAAACGGAGATCATATGCCAAAGTTACGACCCCGGGAAGTTGATGTACCAAATTACCCCCAAACGGGGCCCACAGTTTGGCGTTTCATCTCCTAGGGTTAGGTTTTGGAATGTTAAGGGTTTTTCCATTGTTTCTCAACAATAAATAGGCCTTCGAGCCTCATTGTAACACAGTTCAGAGGCATGTAGCCATCACATCTCTTCTCAGAGATAAGCTACCATCGCCCTAGCTAGTTTATTTCCATTTCTGTTTGTAAGCATATTTCAGTATTTTCCATTAATGAAATGAAGTATTATTTCCGCTGCATCTTGGTGTATATGGTTATCTCTGTAATTTGTTGCGTTCCTGTTTAAATCCGGATCAGGGAAGCTTCAGACTTGTTGGCTAGGGCCATATGAAATCCAGAAGGTAGATGATAATGGCACCCTTACTCTAATCACCATTGATAGATCTGGACATACCTTCAAGGCAAACGGCCACCGATTTCGTCTATACCGTAAACCACTTACTTGGGAATCCTTCTACCAGCAACTCCGCGAAGACTTCGACATGAAAATTTTGGAGGAAGAGAAATCTTCCTCACCTCTGGTTCATTAAAGTGATTCAACTGTTGTTACATTTTGTACATAATTCCTTTGTTTTGCTAGCATAAATTATTCTCTGTACATTTTTTTTTATTTGCACTTTTTTGTTCCTTTTCGAAGAATCAGCAATTCTATCGTTTTTGTTGTTTCTTTTAGAAGGAACAGCACCTTCACCATTTTGTTGTTCCTCTCTTTCAAAAGAATAGCACTTGCATTTTTCTGTTGTTTCTTTTTCATAAGGAACAACACTGTCGTTTTTGTTGTTCCTTTTCTAAAGGAATAGCGTTTGTGTGCACTTTTGTTTTTCTGTTGTTCCTTTTCCAAAGGAACAACACTTTCATTTTGTTGTTCCTCTTCCGAAGGAACAACACTTTTTGTATTAGTCGTTCCTTTTTTACTTTCATTTTGCTATTCCTTTTCCAAAGGAACGGCACTTGCGTTTTCTGTTGTTCCTTTTCCAAAGGAATAGCACTTTTGGTTTCTGTTGTTCCTTTTCCAAAGAAATAGCACTTGCATTTTCTACTATTCCTTTTCCAAAGGAACAACACTTGTATTTTTTTGCTCTTCCTTTTTGAAATGACAACATTCTCATATTCCTTTTATTTACGCTTGTTCTCCTTATTGTTCCAATTAAACGACAGCTACTATTCCTCTCAATATATAATAATTTCGAGTCTTTTGGAGCACAACAATACACTTATGCAATGGATACAAAACTAGAGCATACTGAAATCAGCAAATGATATAAAATCGCTATTTTTACAAGAAATTTCTATGAATTGATATGAGGAAAGAGGAAAGGACACAATTATTCATCACTTTTGTTGTCATTATCCTACTAATACTAATATGATTGGATATCTTTATCATAGTGGTTCTTTCTTTCCCATAATCTTCTTTGATCATTATTAAGGAATAAGAACAAAGGGTATATTTTTCTATTGAGATGTTAAGACTTCTTCCACCATTCCTACTCTTAAGGAGTGTTGAACCACCCTTTGTGTATAAATAGGAAAGTACTTTATAAAAGAAAAAAAAAAGAGAAAAATGTTTATATGACTTGTCAAATGGAGGATAGGGGGTCTCATCAAGAGCCAGCCTACCATGATCATAAGGAAGAAAGTGAAGTGGCATTCCCACTATGGCCACCACACCAGGGATATGATCCAAGAGGCACATCAGAAAAAATAAAGAGTCCTTGGAACAAAAGGTCTCATCACGAGTTGGCCTGCCCACCTTTCACTCCTTCCTAGTGAATGGCATTATGGTTTAACTAGTTACCAAGCCAGCATAATGACCTCCATTTTGAAATTGCATGACACTTACTAAACATACACAAAGGATCGTGGTTCCATGGGTGAAATAAACAACTCTGTCGAGGTTATAGACACCTGTCGGCAGTAGAGCTCTATTAATGGTATTGAAGTCACATTCCTTATACACCAATAGCAATCATCAACACCCTTCTTTGTCTTATACCTTTGTAATACGTCAAATAAGATTATGTATATCACTTCCCCGAACCATTAAACACATGAAAATCTACTGCAACCAATCATGATGGAAAAATTTGATAATGACCGCATCAGAATTTTTGTCCACGTCAGCTGTCCTATCCTCCTAGCCTCGCATCATATCACAACATTCTCTTACTTGTTAAGCGATCCTACTATACACCTCAATTTTGGCAAGCTGCTCCTTTTGTAAACATGGCATTTCGGCATACGCTATTCCTTTATGACTCTGTACCATGGCAGTTCGGCACACCGCTCCCTCATTTGACAACCGAGAACGGCCTATCACATTGCAGGGGGGAGGCAGGTGACCTCACAATTTGTGGGTATACGTGTCAGACCATTATTCGGAAAACTTTTACTTGGGAATAGAAAGGCTTAACGGTATATCGTTTTTCAATTTTCATGGCTTGTTGTTTCTAAGCTATTTCCGTATTATGCTTTGTAGCAATTAGTAAGTGACTCAGGATTTGAACAAGCCTTGCTGTTTCGTTATTTTCTCTATGTTTCTAACAGTTTGAACAGCCTGTTGTCCCATTGTTGTCTTTGCGTTTTTATAGTGAACTAAAACATGGGAGGAAGATCAATTCAAAGAGAACCACAGGTATTGCCAGTTTCTGATGCTACACAGGAAATCCTAGCAAGGGCAGGATGGTTAGTTTATCTTAATCGTTTACAGGAATCCAACGAGACCGTAGCAATAGAATTCTTGCAGAACTTGCAAAAATATCACTCCACAGTAAGGGGGAGACACATAGTAGTCACCGATGACATAATTGCAGAGGTCTCGGGACTGCTAGCCACTAGACCTGTGTGGACTCTAAAGAAGGAGAGACTGCGAAAGATTATAAAAATATTCCAAGATGAAGGCCAGAACCTGACAGTGAAAGGAAAGGGAGTTCTACCAGCAGCATTGGGGGAGCCGTGGGAAGAATTGGCGAAGATCATCCAGAGCTACATCACCTATGAAGGTAGGAAAGACGTGGTAAGACCACAACACCTTAAACTTTTAGCCGTATTAAAACAAAAATGCTCTATGAACTTACCTGCATTTTTAAATTCATTACTTCATGATGTTGCCCGAAGCATGAAAAAATCACAACATGTAGAATCGATAGTAAGTCACCATGGGCTGATACAACTAATAGTTAGCCACAGTCTTGCTCAGCAACAGAGCAGCTGGGAAGAGCTAATTGCCATAATAGACAAGGGACTGACTCTGCCAGCCCCAAAACGAAAACATGCTACCAGTACACCGAATAGACCATTGAAATGGAGGAAATCAATTAGATTGGCATGGATTAGAGGGAGATTGGACAAATCCCAAGAGAATACCAACCAACTAGTGGAGATAGATGATTCAGGGGATAAGCAACCCCCGCAATTGTAAGGAGAAGAGAATGAGAAAGGATTGGAAGGAAATGAGGAAGGAGAAATGGAGGAAGAGACCGAGCAGTCTGGGCAGGCGGAGGAAGAGACAGAGCAACGCAAAGAAAGCCCATTGCAAAATCCATTGCAAGAGGATGAACTGGCCCAAATTTTGGCCAATATGGATGAATATGGCCAACCTCTCAGCCCGCTAGGCCTCCATATTGAAGAAGAACGAAAAGAGCATTCTGCTCAGGACAAAAATGCACCCAAAGAATTATGCAACGAGGAAGAAAAACAAGAGAATCATTCCATTCGTGACGAAAGTATGACAGGAGAGAAAAGTGATACAGAAGAGGAACAATCTGTTCCCAGCCAGACTACACCGGAAGAATTTCAGGGAGAAGAAGGGGTGGAAAAAGAAGTCACCCAGGAAATAATCGAACCAGCTAGGGTTTTTACTCCTGAGCAACCCGAACATAACAACAAAGGAGCACCCCAAGAAGAAAACCAGGGAATTGGCCAAGATGACAATCCAGGCCCGAGTAAACAGACAGTTGTTCCTTCTAAGAAAACAGAAGAAATTAACATATTACGAAAAGAACAACAAAGACTGTTGAATGACTTCGAAAACAAATCAGGGTTTTGAAAATGGGAAAGTGAGAAAAAAGGACCTCGTGGGTAAGACATGCAACCACCCCAGTGAGAACCCTCAAGAAAAAGGTTAGGAGGACTCAAGTCCAGACTGCCGTTCAAAACCAAAAGGAACAACATTCAATTGTTACCCACGTTGAAGTGCAAAGAGATGATATATCGGCATGCGACAAGGAAGTTCAGACAAAGGCATAGCCCTCTGAAGAAATGCGAACCATAAATACGAAGCGACACAATAAGAAGATTCAAGTAAATCTTCCACTTACCACTACCATGTGGGACAGTGATCCGAGGACGGTAACCCTACAGGAGGGTTTGATGCAATCTCAACAAGCAATATAAAAACTCACAGAACAAATGGTTTCTTAAGAAAAGTATGAAGAATTACAAAAACAGCTAAGGAATGTCAATTTATCCAAGAGCCAGGCTTTTGAAGGATGACGAAAGGAAGAAGAAAAAGTCACAAAGGTAACTCATAGTTTAGATGTAGTTATCAAGCAGATGGATACCTTATTCTCTTTATACACTGACATCCTAGCATGTAGAACCCCTACTAAGAATTATGCCTTGTTTTTAATGGAACGATATTTGCAATTGAAAATTAAGGCTGTCAAAGCCGGAGCCCCTATACAAACTAATACTATTGATGATTTTATAAATTGTTGTAAGCACTATGGAGTAAAGGTTCAAAGATTATTGTGTGAATTCTATCTGCATAACTTTGTGTTAGATCAAGAGATAGAGCAGAACCCCGACCCTTTCATTGGGGATATCCAACTATAGGCATTTATTTCATTTGGATTTAATCAAATCAAATGGCTTAAAGCCTATAATGCATTCCAAAGACAAGAAAATGGATTAGAATTATGGGTAAGAGCTGAGCCTAGAGATACATTACAGTTGTGGAATAAACATAGGAACCTTATGAGGACTCCAGGCCTGATTGAAGCATTAGGACCCATTCATACAACAATCAATCGGCAAGGGACCGAATACTTCTTTACCATTAAGGACCTTTCCATTGCAGCTGCTAAATTTCGATATCAGACCTCTAATCCGAATATCCAACTTAGGGAACCATTTAATTATGAGAACTTTAAGTTAGTCGCTGATCGCTTGAGCCTTTGTGGTGATCTTATCTTGAGGGTAGGGCCATCCTGGTTAGGATATAGGTTTAGGAGTCCGATTATTTGGCACCCTGCACCAGGATATCAAACCCTATATGAGATGCCTGATGGTCAGATAGGCCATCTTTTTGAACACCTAGCTAGGCATCATGGTTGTAGACCACCACATGAGATTTCATCTCCTGTCTACTCTCTCACCGTCTTACATGTCAACTACAATGTTTTCATGAGGGCATGAAAAAGGGTAAGTAGGGGGGGTGTGTGGAGTACTAAAAAAGGTATGATTTTATCGTTTATTTTGTCATCTTTGCTTTAAAAATCATAACCTTTTTGCATCATGAACCAGGAAAATAATAAGAAATCATGACAAAATCTATGGGATTTATATGCAACACAAAAATACTAATAATTTCCATTTTCTTATGCAGGAAGAGGAAAAAACGAAAGATTTCTGTCGCAAAGGAAAAAACAGGGCAAAGTTAACTGTTGTCCCTCTAGCAGGGAACCACATGCAAACAAGGCGATCCAAATTGAAGTGTATTAGCCAAGGAAGGGAAAAGAATATATCAAATCGGCGCAAGAGAACAAAAAGATAACTGGAAATTAACTGCTTGGTGAATCAGGGATCGCTATCTTAACTATTTTTGCATCATTGATATCTCCGCTCAGCTATTATAAAAAGGGGCAGCACTGCTAGCCCGGGGGGACGATCTGCTGTTATTTTCTATGTAACTTTCCTTTGTATTTGAAACTTTGATCATCGACTCTCGTTGAGAAGTGATCCACTGTAACTCTGCTTTGATGCTTTAATATAAATTTGGTTGTTGTTCCATCTTTGATCCTGGAATAATCTCAAGCGGTGTGTCCCTGGAGGCTAAGGGCCCGGCCCTGGTGGAACACTTGCTCCTGTACCATTATCTTTAATTCGTGTGTGGTTTTCATTATCATCTTTGTTTAGTAATCTGATGTGTTTTGTTATTTTACATCACGGTGCTATTATATTTGATTTATGTTCGACTAAGTAATATCGTTCAATGTGACAGGAATGTTGTATTGTTGATTCTAACTTTGTAATGTATTGTTGTTCCTTTAATCATTGATATAACATTATTGGTCCTTACAAAATGCTATTGTTGTTCAATTGCAGAGTAACCGTGTTGTAACATTCATAAGTTGGTATTACTGTATTCATCTATGGTTTACACTTAATCGCGATTGTTGCTCAACTGACATTATTGTTCCATTATGAATTACAATCGTTATTCTTTGTAACTGAGATTGATATTTGTGGTATCGAAGTCATATTACTATTTCTCTTAATACTAAAGCGTGTCATGTGTGTTATTTATTTTGGTTCATTGTACATTTACATTTAACTTTATTTGTTGTTCGATATTACATTGCTAATCAGTTGTTGTTCTATTTCTGTTTGCTATCCGATTTATTCTTAAAGTAAAGATTGCCATCTAATTTCTGTAGGATACGATTGCCACGCCTATTTCTATAAATTAAGGTTTTGATGTTTACAAGAACTAGTTGTTGTTCCATTTCCTAGTTGTTGTTCCATTTCTTGTTATTTGCGTTATCATTGCTTTGGTGTGTAGAACGATCTGAAATTGTAGTGAGCATTGACATTTGTTGTCTAGTTCCCAGGTTGATGATCTATTCCTTGATTATCTTTAGTTACATCAGTTTACAAAGGGATGAGTTACTGTTACTGTACCCTTGACTGATAATTTGCTTAGTTTTCTGAATGCATGATTTAAGTCTTAAAGTGCTTTGCTGTAAGTAGATCTTGTTTTAAGCATCCGTTTACTCTTGTATTCTGAGCACTATACTACTAGCATTACTCTGACAAATGACCGCCTCAAACTGAGTACACTCTTTGAGATAACAAATCATTCTTGGATTGATAAGTTAATGTGAGGTAGATAGAGGTGAAAAAGACCCTTTTTACTACTCGACAGAAGACTTTAGCTCAGATATATTTTTAATGGAACTGATTTTTTTTTCCCTTTTATTCCTAACAAAAATACGAATTGGTGTGTGTTTAATGATGATAATGATATTCTAATTTTCTTAACTTCTGAGGGTTCTTATACATATTAGCATATTGACAAAGATGAACATGATAGTTAGCCTAATAAGTATTCAGATGAAAATTAATTACCAAAACGTCTGGTAAATCTAGAGGATTTGTACGACTTGAAGGATAGATTCAAGAAAGCAGCAACTCGTAAACCATAGAGTAGTACTTTAAGTTCTGAACTTTTTAATTCAGGGTCTGAGGAAAAACCTCAGAATATTAATTTAGGACTTGGACTCTCCCCTCATGAAAGGCTTACCCACATACAATCATGAACTAGATATAATGATACTTTTTCCTAGAGTTACAATGAACTTAAGACATATGACGCCTCTATTATCCAACATACCATTCCCATGTTGCCCGATGTGAAGCCAGTTCAACAGAAACTTAGAAAAAAACACCGGAATCTTGAAACACAAATAAATACCAAGCTGAATAAATTTCATAGAGATAAAATCATTTTTCCTGTCAGATATTCCAAGTGGGTGTCAAATATACTCCCTGTAAGAAAGAAAAATGGAGATATTCAAATCTGTATCAATTTTAGAAACTTGAACAAAACATCTGAAAAGGACAACTTTCCTCTTCCTTTGATGGAACAAATCTTACAATTTGTTTCAGGCTCTGATCTTATGTCATTTTTAGATGGTTTTTCAGGTTATAACCAGATTCTTGTACACCTTGCAGACATATTAGTGACAACATTTAGAACCAAATAGGGAACATACGCTTATCAAAAAATGCCTTTTGGTTTAATTAATACTAGAGCTACATTCCAAAGAGTTATGAATATGGCCTTCAAAGGTTTGATTAACAGATCAATTGTTTTTTATTTAGATGACATTACAATCTATTCAAATAAAAGGAGTAATCATCTAAATGACTTAAAGAAAATATTTGAAATATGTAGGCGATTTGCAATTTATTTAAATCCTAAAAATCTTTCTTTGCGATTAGTGAGGAAAAGATTTTAGGCTTTATTGTTTCAAAAGAAGGAATCAATATAGACCCACAAAGAGTCAAGGCTTTATCCAAAATTGCCTTGCCTCATAATAAGAAGTTGATGCAATATTTCTTTGGACAAATCAATTTCGTCAAATGATTTGTTTCTAATTTTTCACAAATTTTCATGCCACTTCAGAATATGATTAAAAAGAAAGCAATTTACATGTGGGGAAAATATGTAAGAACATCTTTTGAATCAATTAAGCATGCCATTATAGATGCTCCTTCATTATTATCTCATGATTATTCCAACGGATTTTTCCTATATACTTTTGCCTGCGATCATTCTTAGGCAGTTGTTTTAACTCAACAAAACTAGGAACAAATTGAAGCTCCTATTTCTTTTTACAAATATGTTTTAAAAGGAGAAGAATTAAATTATTCAGAAGTTGAAAAATAATATTTTTAATTCTATAAATCAATAAAAAAAATTAGACCTTTTCTCTTAAAATCTCACACAAAAGTGATTGTTCGTTTCCTAGCGGTAGGGAAATTACTTATACAAAAGGAATTAGGAGAAAAGAGGGCTAATTGGGTTACAACTTTACATGAATATGACTTTGAAATCAAACCAGATAGGATTGTTAGGGGTCAAGGTTTTTGTAGGTTGGTTGCCGGTGCATCTAATAATACACTGGAAGATGACTCAAGTAAAAACATTCAAGTTTCAAAGCTATGTCTTCTTGATACTAAGTCTCAATATGTTGATTCTATTTTCTATTTAAAAAATGGCTATGCACGCTTTGAATTGGATTTCGAAAACAAAAGAGAGCTGACATTGAAATCTAATCAATTTCAACTCATTAATAATGCTTTGTTCAGAAAAAAAAAATTATGATTATGTCTTGCTTAGATTCTTAGAGAAGCCTGAAGCTGAAAAGGTGTTACAGAAGTTACATGAGGGAACCGCTAGTGGACATTATAGTGAATATACTACTACCCAAAAAATCCTCCATGCTTGATATTATTGGCCCACCTTGTTCAAGGATACTCATGCTTATGTGAGAAATTCAAAAATATGCCATACCACTTAAGGAAAAGAGAAGAAAGCAAACTTTCCTTTACAACCAGTTAATATTGAGCATCCCTTCGAACAATGGGGGTTAGATATCATAGGTGATATTCTTTAACATTCTTCTAAGTAGCACAAATATATTCTCACTCCTACTGATTATTTCACTAAATGGGTGGAGGTAGTACCCTTAAAGGCAGTCAAATTTGAAATTGTTATTGACTTTATTGATCAACATATAAATACTAGGTTTGGCCTTCCTAATTCTCTCATGTTTGATAATGCTTCATATTTTTCTGGCAATCTAATTACTAACTTTGTATTAAAAGGGGTTTTAAAATTAAGTATTTTGCAAACTATTATCCCCAAGGAAATGGTTTATCAGAATCCACTAAAAATATATATTAAGAATTATAAAATGAACCATAGATGAAAATCAAAATAATTGGCATAAAGCTTTAATTTTTCTCTATGGGCAGATAAAATTACCCACAAAGCTTCTTTATTAACTTCACCTTATTATTTAGTCTAGGGAAAAGAAGTAGTGTTGCCTCCTAATTTATCTTTACCTTCATTTTCCCTGTCGCAATCAATAGAAAAAAACCCATGCTCTTCTCTCCAATCAATATTATCTCAAGCATTAAAATTAGAAGAAGGGAGAGAAAAGGCAAAGTAAATTAATGTCAAACATCAAAAAATTATAAATTTATGGTTTGATACAAGTTTAGTAGGAAACATTTTTTTGAAATTGGTGACTTGGTTCTGAAATGGGATAAATCCCATGAAGAGAAAAGCAAACATACAAAGTTTCAAAAACTTTGTTTTGGACCATTTCATATTGTTGAGAAGATTGGCCCATCTACTTTTATTCTTCAATAGTTATATTGTTGGAAATAATCTCTCCCTATAAATGGGCTGATCTTGAAAACTTACTTTTTTTTTAAATACTAATGCTTTGTTGTAAATATGTAAATATGGTACGTTTTGAGGATAACTTTGTCGTTTGTTAATATTTTAGTTGTGCACTTCGGTTGTTATATATTCTCTTATCATTATTATGAAATGCATACACAAAAATAAAAATTCCCAAGAAAATGATTATTATGCTGAAGTTCAATCTTTCATAAACATTATAATCTATGAATTCTCTTCGTTATTTTCTGAAGTTTTTGTAGCCTAATGTTGGAAATGTTGCCATTGATTTCAATTGATCAAGATAATGATATGGCTAATTTATGCTAAATGTTATTGTTGCAAGGTTTCTTGAACTACAAAGGTTGAAAGTGATGTGAAGTGCAAGGGCTATGAAAAGCAATGTGAAGGTTGAATATGATAAAATGGGACATAAAATATTGAGACACGAGATGAAAAATATAAAATTTCATTGAAAAAAATGTATTATACAAGATAATACAAATATGATTTGTATCCTGTTATCATTGTTGATTGAGCTATTTTATTTCAACTCCTTTTTATTACAATTTTTTCCAGAATTGAAAATGAAGAGACAAGCTTGTGAACAATTTTAGAAGACCAAGCCTACAATGCCTCATTTCATGTTCCTGCAAGGAATACAAACAACCAATAAGGCATGCATATAAAAGATACATTGTTGAATGGAAAGAGAACTTTTTTTATGAAGCAATTTGTATGAGAAAGATGATAAGAAGCAACAAAAGAGACATAGAGTTAAAAAGAAGTTTTGAATATTTGCAATAGACTTGACAGTAGAATTATTTATGAGGTATCCAACACTTTTGACTTGAAATTATGATTGAGATATTATTGTCTCTTTCTATGTAGTAGCATGATAAAGAAAGGGTTACATAGCCTATTGAGATAGGAGCCTCCTTTGGGTTGTAGTTTGCATAATATTTGTAGAAATTGGAGCTTCCTTTGAGGTAGAATCCTCTTGTAGGTTGGAGCCTACAAAAATATGATGTAATAATGAGTAGTATCTTTCTTTCACATCACTTTCAACCTAAAATTCATGCTTTTTTCCCTTTGGGGTTTCCACTGATATCTAGTGTCTTCATCTGTTGGCTCTTGAATGTTACGTGAATGTTCTTGAATTCTTGATAAGTATATTTGCAAATCTCTTTCTCTGACACCTACAAAAGGAGTCCAATAATAATGGAGCATATACATAAATTGTTAGCTACATAAAAATAAAATTAAGTGAAGAAAAAAGAAAGGTCTTAAATTATTGGTTCACCCGCCCCCCCCAGTAATTTCCAAACATAAATATCAATTGGTATCAGAGCATGTCCATTCACAAGCAATCTAACAACTGGAAGGAGGTCCTAATTCAGTAAATTGGCTAGTCAAGAAGTATGCTCAACAAATAAAGCTCCTCTATTTACTGGTACAAACTATGCTTTCTAGAAAGTGAGAATGAAGACATATTTAATGTCTCTAGGAGTAGAAGTCTGAGATGTTGTGATGGTAGGATATGGAAAACCAAAGGAAACAACTAGTGACAAAGATTCTAAACTGAATTTTATAACTAATGCAAAAATATATGAATGCACTTCTTAGTGGTCTATGTGAGTCTGAATTTATTAAAGTATGAAACAGCCAAAGATATCTAGAGTAAATCAGAAAATATTCATGAAGGGGATAAAAAGGTAAATATTGGCTAAATTACAAGTATATAGAATGCATTTTGAGACCTTAAGAATGAATGAAGATATATATAAAGATAAATTATTTTTAAGGGTTGATGAATTCATAAATATCATGATGGGTCTAGGAGAAACAATCAAAGAAAGTGTAATAGTTAAGAAAATATTGAGGTCATTGCCTTCTAAATTCAATCATAAGGTTTCAACTCTAGAAGAAACAAAAAACTTTGAGACTTTGAACAAGGATCAACTACTTGGCTCTTTGACAAGATATGAAATGATAATTCCAAAGGGAAGGTAGTCACTAGAGAGGTAGCTTTCAAGGCATGCAAGTCCATAGAAGAAAAAGAATGTTCATGCTTAGGTTTTGATGAAGAAGAAGCAAATTTTTTCAAAAGGTTGAAGAAAGGCACAGGTAAGTACAAAGGAAAACTTCCATTTAAGTGTTTTAATTGTGGTAGAGTGGGGAATTATGCTTCAAAATGTCCTTATAATAAAGAAGAAAATCAACCTAAAGGGAAAGAGAAGAACAAGTCTAATAAAATGCAGAAAGAGAGAAAATTTAAAAGAAAATTTTTCTATGCTCAAGAAGATAGTAATATATCTGAAAGATCCAATGAATCCTCTAGTGAATATGGAACCAATGAATTCATGTTGATGGCCTCAGAAGAACTTGAAAAAGATTGCCTGGAATATGAAGATGAAGAGGAAGGTGAGGTAGACATTGAGGGGGAGTTGATCAATGCCCTAGATGAAATAGGAAGGCTTAACTAAAGAATAGAAAGAAAAAAGAGATCATATTGAAACATTTAAAAGAAGAATGAAATTCAGAAGACATTATCAAGTTAAAATTTGAACTTGAAGAATAAAAGAAGGTGGAAGACATTTTGATGCATCAAATAAAATAGAAAATACAGGAGTGTGAAAGATTAGAAGAAGACGTGGTAAGTATGAAGACGATATTAGAGAAGGAACAAACTGGATTAAAGATGAATTTTCAACAGATAAAAGGTTGTTAACAACTAAATGTGATATTAAATGCTTAGAGGTATCCACTCATAAAGACAGGGTTAGGCTATGAAGGAGAATCTAGTAAATCCAAGGCACAGGATAAAAGGACAATCACCTTTGTAAAAGCTTCTAGGGGAGAGAATGACAACTCACATCAATATGAGAACAAAAATTTGAGAAATACTTCAACATCAAATGAATAGATGTAAAGAGACATTGTTGGAAAAGTACAAAAAGCAAAAGGAATGGGCAATCAAACAACAATCTATCAGAAACAATACTTATTTAGGAGACAAGATTGTCAAATGTCAAGATGGTTATATTCTCAAACAACATCCACTTCCAGGTACAAATATTTATTTTATGGATATTTTATTGCTATAAAAATTTTGGACATAAATCCATAAATTGTAGAGCTTATGTCATAAGAATTGATTTGGCAAATTCTAAGAGAAGAAAGAATGGATTCACAATCATTAAAACAAACATGAATCTAGAAAAAAATGCATTTTGTCCTCTCCTTGATATCACTGAATGTTTCTATTGTCACAACTTTGGGCACAAGTGATATGAATGTCATCTTAAAGACAATTGATTAACATCTTAGAATAATGTAGTAAGCATGCCTTTGGGATTAATCACATCACTATTATTTGGTCAACGTTTCGAACCAACTAATGTTGTTCATCCTCAGGACTAAGGTGAAAAAATCTAGAGATCCTAATGCATAAATAAAAAGGATGCATCAGGTTCCAGAAATTAGCCGTTAGAAACTAGCTGTTTAGAAATTAGTTTTTTTTTTTAATAAATAAAAATAACTAGAAATAATAATTAAAAAATAAAAAATATAGTTTTTGTAAATTAGTCGTTTATATATATATATATATATATATATATATATATATATATATATATATATTAAAGTTATTATATATAGACTAATATTAAAAAAAAAAATTAATTAATTTATTAATACTATTAAATTATTATATATAACAATTTTATTTTTATTTTTTTTCAAAATCATAAAACTAATATTATTTATATTTCATAAATAGATCAATAAAATAGAATTAATAGAAATATAGCTATTTATTAATATTATTACTATTTATTATAATAACCATATAAGAAATTAATAATTTTATATGAGATGATGTTTTTTATAACCATTTTTGTTTATAAAACGACAAGACTCAATTAAAAACGAGTTAATATCGTCAACTAACCTTATTTCTATTCCATCTATAATTAGGAAATAAAATAAGATATATTATTATCTTCTATGAAATTACTCGTTACCAAAAAAAAAAGGATAAATCAAGATAAAAGAGTTGGAATTGAGCTCTTACTCAATTTCCACCCATCATCCCTATTGAGATTTATGGCATTCTTCTCAATCTCATTATCCTCTCTAAGCTTCCTATGGCGGAAATGATCAACCCTCGCAATGACCTTCACATCCTCAATACAAACATGATGCTTGAATTTCTCTGCATGTTCTGCAAGAACTAATGAACGAGATCGATTGTGCCTTTTGTCAGCGCATGCTCTCAGATTCTCTATTTCATAGAGTGCCCTATCTCCCCAATGTAGGGAACCCCACAAGAACATGGTATCGATCAAACTCCTTTCGTGTCCTTGGGGTCAATAGGGTCTTGTACTGATCTGAGAGAATTTCTAATGGTATTAAAGGGCTTGAAAGAAGAGGAGACTTTGTTCTTTTTTAGAATATGGGCAATCCTATCAGTGGTCCCTTGATAAACAGGAGTTTCACTTTAGATATTGGGCCATCACTAGGAGGTTTAACCCTCGATTCTTTATGGGCTCTTTGGAAATCCTTGAGACCTTGAGATCTTCTATAGCCATTATTTCTAAAAACATTAAGAAGATGATATTTTTCCTCTTCTAGGTGCATTTCATTCGAAATTCTTAAAACACGAGTGGCTAGAGTACTAAGAACCCCAAATTTTTGCGCTAATAATTTTTGCGGACAACTAATTTTTTCTATCTAGACTAATGCATCCTTGCTATTTATTCATTAGGACCTCTAGATTTTTTCACCTTAGTCCTGAGGATGAACCACATTAGCTGGTTCTAAACACCAACCAAATAATACTAATGTGATTAATCTGAAAGACATGCTTACTACATTATGGATCACAAAAGCCTAAGATCTAATCTTAGAATAATTATAGAACAAATCTATGCATGCAATGTAGAAAGAAGGAAGAAGAAAAGAAACTTGATAAGTGTGAGCTAGTTTTTTCTGGTCAAGATCAAAACAATAAATGGTATGTAGACAGTGGCTGCTCTAGACATATGACAGGAGATAAAAGAAAGTTTGTTTCCTTAGATGAAAATAAAACTAGAAATGTCACATTCAGTAATGATGAAGCAAGAAGAATTAGACGAAAGGGTACATTCAGTATGAATAATGGAAGAGGAAAGGCTTAGGATTTATTGTTTGTAGATGGTCTAAAACATAATTTTTTGAGTGTAATTAATTTGTGTGACAAAGTTTGTGATGTTCTCTTAGAGCTCAAGACTATGAAATTAGGTCAACATCTATAGGGAATATTCTTGCTAAAGGAGTTCGAACAGAGAATAATGTATATATATTGAGGGAAGAGAGCTAAGAACGTACATCAACAAACAAGATGAATCTTGGTTGTGGCATAGGAGATTGGGGTATCTCAATTTTGATCACATGATTAGACTCAGTAAGAAGAGAGTAGTTAGAAATCTACCAACAATAAAGACGCATCAAAACACTATCTGCAAACCATGTCAAATGGGTAAACAAACATGAACATCATTCAAAGTCAAAGATAAAAAATCAGGTAATAAGCATATGCATCTAGTTCACATGGATTTGTGTGGGCCTTCCAGAACAGAAGCACCGAGAAGAGAAAAATATTTCATGATGATAATTAATGGCTATTCGATATTAACATGGGTGCCATTCCTCATAAATAAGTCAAAAGCATTTGAGAAGTTCAAAATATTCAAGCCACTGGAAAAAAACCAAATAGGCTGGAAGATAAAGTGCATAAGGCCAGAGAGAGGAGGTGAATTTACATCATATGAGTTTTCAAAACTATGTAATTAATTTGGCATAAAATGGAAGTATATTATTACATACACACCACAACAAAATGGAGTTGTAGAGAGACAACATATATGTTCATCAAATGGCGAGAGTCATGATGCAAGAAAGAAACATTCCTCAAACCTATTGGGTAGAAGTGATGCATACAATAGTACATATTCTCAATAAGGCACATCTCAGACCAAACTATGATAAGACACCTTATGAGCTATGGCACAGGAAACCAACATCAATCAAGCATTTTAAAGTATTTGGGAGTAAATTCTATATCAAAAATAATTATAAAAATCTAGGAACTTTTGATGCTTGATCATATGAAGGAATATTTTTGGGATACTCATCAAAAAGTAAGGGATATAGGTGTTATAATAGGAGGTTGCATAAGATTATGGATGCATAGATGTAAATATTGATTAAGAGCTATCTGATAAGAACAAAAGCACAGGTTTTATTAATCCTCCAGATCATCACCATCATGACAATAAAGAGAATGAAGTACAAGATGAAGACCTAGAAAATATAGAGGCTCATTCAAAAGAACCCTAGAGACACACACAAAAGAATCATCTTGAAAATCAAATTATTGGAGATAAAAATGAAAGAGTACAAACAAGGAGGAAACTAGCAGAGAAATCTGAGCAATGTCATATTGTTATGTTGTCACAGATAGAACCAAAGAACTTTGATGAGGAAAGTAAAGGAAAAAGTTGGATAGATGCTATGAACAAGGAGTTAGACCAAATTAAGAATAACAAGACTTGGGAACGCACACCAATACCTGTCGGAAAGAATATCGTTGGCACAAAATGGGTATTCAAAAATAAGATGAATGAACAAGGTCAAGTTGTTAGAAACAAATCTAGACTAGTGTGTAAGGGTTACTCACAAGTGGAAGGTCTTGATTATGAAGATACGTTAACACCAGTCATGAGATTGGAGGCAATCAAGATTTTTTTTGCCTCTGTGTGCTACAATGGTTTCAAGGTATACCAAATGGACATGAATTCTAGTTTCCTAAATGGTGATCTTGAGGAAGAATTCTATAAGGAACAACCTAAAGGTTTTTCATTATCAAATAAGCCTAATTAGAGAACTTCTGAGGTCTAAAATAGGCCTCCTAAGAAAAATGTACAACCAAAATAAAGGTTTTTTTTTGTCACATAAGAGTGGAGCCTTTGATTAACCGATAAAAATATTACATATGGTACATGTCTTTACAAGTGTAAAGACCAACAAAAGATAGACCCGTTCATGATTAACAGTCAATAGGGTCAAAAAAACCCAAAACCTTACACATAAAACCTCTGACCATTTTACAACCCGATAGCCATTCGATTAGAACCCCAATGATCTGACGGTCCTCAAAGAAATCGCATCAGAAACTTGCGCGACCCTTACCCACTTCACAGAGCTGACAGAGAAAATAAACTAATGGTGTATAAAACTTTGGGTCTGCTCTTGGACTTAACCTCTGCGCATTTTGAAACCTGATATCCTTTCGATCAAGAACTCAAATTATCCGACAATCCTCAATGATATCGCACTGGAAACATGTGCGACACTTACCCGCTTCACGGATCCGATAAGGATTATAAGCCATTGGTCTATAAAAATTTGGGCCCACTCTAAGACTTAACCTCCGATCACTTTTAAAACCTGATATCCATTTGATCAAGCCCATTTTGATCCGACAGTCCTCAGTGATATCGGATCGGAAACTAGCATGCCATTTTCCTGCTTTATGGAGCCGATAAATATTATAAACCATTGATCTATAAATCTTTGGGTCCACTTGTAGACTTAACCTCCAACCATTTTCAAACCCGATAGCCATTTGATAATGAAGGCCATCAAAACCTATGGCATGTGGCCCTTCAACTAGCACATTGTTTACCAAATACTCATCCCCCGTAGTTAGCTTTGACTTAAGCATTGACTGTGGGATCGACGGTTAGGATTTACTGTGGCACTCTCTTACTTCCGCTCTCTCCTACTTCTGCTAGTCTTCCTCCTACTCATTACTCATGGTCTGGAAGTACTCCATATATTTTGCCACCTATTGTTGACAGTCATCGCGCAGTTTACCAGAGGGTATAGAATCCCAATCGTACCGAATATAGCTTTCCTTACATAGCACTCCTTCATTCGCCAGATGATTAGCTAACATATTGGCTTTTCTTTGCACATGAACGAAGCTGACGGTTCTGAGGGTTTGCAAGTGGGAATGAATATGTTGAAAGACCTGCGATAGCCTCTAATGTTTTGACACTTTTCCAGGTGTCGTTCCATTACACATTTTCTTGGCTGCATTAATGACCAATTCAGAGTTAGCTTCAATGATGGTGTTGTGTAAATTTGACTCAATCAGGATTTCCAAGCACTGCTCTAAAGCCATGAGCTCCGCCATGTTATTAGTGACAGTCCCCAAATGACTATGAAAGATATCCTTTATGCGCCCTTGCTCATCTCTTATGACACCCCCAAATCCAGCCATCCCTAGATTGCCCTTAGAGGCTCCATCTATATTGATTTTCAAAAAACCATGAGGAGGAGGCTGCTAGATATCTTTACCAGCAGTTATTTTTCTCACACACTTGTCAATGCCTTGGATAACTAGAGAATGGAGACCCAACTGCAGTAGTATGTGAGCATCATAGGGCGAAGGAGGGTTCTCAGGAATTTTCCACATAAGGGCTCCTACTATATCTTTGAGCTATCATAAAATTTGGACAACGATGTTCTGGGTTGAGCCTGTTTTGTTCTTGAAAATCCTACCATTTTGTTCTATCTAAACATCCCAGATAATAATGTTGGCATTATGAGACACGTGTTGTCCTTGATGGCAAACCACACTAACATAGTGCAGAAGGTCAGCAGCAAGGAATTGATGGTCAGACTATAAGAAGAAGAGAAAATTCATATACGCAGGTTCATCAAGCCCAAGTCGCGTGTACACGCAGGTTGGCTTCAGTAAAAGCGCGTGTATGTGGAAAACTCATTTTTGGTCCGTGGCGGTTATTCCTTGGAAGTTGTGCCTATGGTTTTGGACCTTGGTGTCTCGACGAACGTGTTGATCCCTAGTTTTGAGGATGATGGTATTGGATTTCTATGGTTTTGGCTCTTGGTATTGAACAAGGCCTAAGGCTATATAAGGATAAGGAAATCATTAGGCAAGGGCATCTAAAAAGTCTTGAATATCTGATGAAGTATTAGATCCAGTACGCAGGTTATTGGTTGATGATGTATTGCTTGATCTGAGCTAAGGAGAGATCTCATCGGTTGATGGAGAACAAGATCTAAGGAGTGATCGGGATCAAATGGTTTGAAATGAACTATCTTTATATGGTTGATTATGCGTATTTCTAGATCTGCTACTGACGCAATTTTATGTTCTGGGTATAACTGAAATCTGGTACAGCTGCAAGTTATGAAAAATTATTTTTAGATCTGTACGCAGGTTGTCTTCGGTAAAACCGCGTGTATACACGGGTTGCCTTCATTGTAGTAGTGTATATCTTTTGGAGCTTGATTTTTGGGTTGCTGCTGGATCTGACTGTTATTGCAGAGTTCTGTAGTCTGCTCTGTGTTCTGGTGATTGGGTTTGACAGGGTTTCAGTGGTTCAGTGATTCAAAGATTGATGATGCTAGTATTGGTTGTTTTATGCTTCAATGATTTGTGAATGAATTTTGGTCTTCAGATTGTAATGTTGTGCTTCAGGAGTATCCAGTCTGAAAATTGATGAAAAGTGGTACCTGAAGGAAAGAAGATTGTAGGCCAGCACCTACGTACTAGTATCTTAGCTAGTACAAGAGCAAAGGGGGTTGGAGCTCCCTTCCAAGGAAGTTTGGAGAATGAGAGAAGGTTGAAGCCTTCTGCAGGTTGTAGCCTGCGTACTGGTATAAGGCTGCACCAGTACAAAAGATTGTAAACTGAAGTTCTTATTAAAGAAAGATAGAGACAACTTGCAGCAGGTGGTTTTCACCCACATTGGGTTTCCACCTTATATCATGGTGTTCATGTGTGTGGCTTTTGTGTGATGATCTGTTTTGTTATACTGCATCTGTTTACTCTTAATATGGTGAATAATGACCTGATGCACTTAACTGAAGATAAACTAACTGAATTATAAGTTTTCTGGTTATACGCTGTTTTCTTTAGACACAGTAGCGTGTACACGCTGGTTCACTTAACTGAAGTAGCGTATATGTTTCTGAGCATTGAAAAAGTTTTATTAATCTGATAATACTGATTCACCCCCCCCTCTCAGTATTATTTCCAACAATTGGTATCAGAGTAGGTCCTTCAGAGAAGCTTGATCGCTTGAAGGTAGATCATTCATCATGAGTAACTACGAGAGAGAAGCATCAATCAGGCCACCGGTTTTTGATGGGACAAACTTCAATTATTGGAAGGTAAGAGTTACTGCCTATCTTCAATCTCTTGGTACAGAAGTTTGGGACATCGTAGAAACAGGCTACGTTTTTCCTTCAGCTACTCCTACAGATGCAGCTGAGAAAAAGAAGTATGAAACAAATGCAAAAGCAGTCAGTACCCTATTAGGATGTATATCCCAAATGGAATTCATGAAGGTAATGCACTACAAATCCGCAAAAGAGATATGGGACAAAATTGTCACGAGCTATGAAGGAGATGAATAGGTAAAGCGTGCTAAACTTCAAACTCTCAGGATTCAGTATGAGACTCTCAAGATGTATAATGATGAAAGTGTGGCTAACTATTTTCTTCGGGTAGATGAGATTGTTAATTGTATGAAAAATTTGGGTGAAGAAATAAAAGAGGCTATAGTGGTTGAAAAGGTTCTAAGATCATTGTCCCCCAAGTTTGAATCTAAAGTATCTGCAATAGAAGAAAAGGAAAATCTACGAATTCTTACTATGTCTCAGCTACATGGAATTCTAACTGCTTATGAAATGAGAAAGGGACGTCCATCAGACAAAAGAGAAGCTGCTTTCAAGGCATCAGGCAAAGAAGATTATTATGAAGCAAGCCACGTCCCAGAAGAAGAGGAAGAAGAATCAAATTTTGTCAGAAATCTTCAAAGGGGTTCTGGAAGGTTCAGAGGTAAGTTACCTTTTAAATGCTTTGGTTGTGGAAGAGTAGGTCATTATGCTGCAAAATGTCCTTATAAGGATAAAGGAAAGGAACCTGCTAGATGGAACAAGAAACAGAGTGCAAATAAGAAAAGCTACTACACTCATGGAGATAGTGATGGTCTATCAAATAGTGATGAAGATGAACGAGGTAATGAATATAAGTTGTTAATGGCATTTGAAGATGATGATTATATGGATGCTATAGATGTGGATAACCTTTATGATGAAATTACTAGACTCAAGAGATGTATAGAAGAAAAGAATATGATCATTGATACTCTACAATTTCAAATTGATGAAAAGGAAAAACATCTTGAAAAACTAGAAGGTGAAATTGTTGGTCTTAGAAAAGAGATTGAGAAAACAAAAGCTATTAATCTTAAATTTGTTAAAGGATCTGAAACCTTGGATGAGATTATCAATGTGCAGCGATCTCCTCTGATCAAGACAGGTCTCGGATATAATGGAGAAACATCTCAAGCCTCTACCTCTAAAAGTTATCTTGATGCAGCAAGGAAAAGCGAGCAAAGGCCAAATAAAAGTAATCAGGTGAATCAGGGACAGTTTACCTCAAGAACAAATAAAGACCATCAAGAAATTTGGGGACAAACTGCCTTAAGGACAAACAGAAGCTACAATCAGCCACAGGTAAAATCTTCCCAATTTGCTCCAAGAATAAATAGAAGCTACAATTGGTTGGATGATAGATCTGATTATCGCAAAAGTTTCTTTAATGGCCAATGCTTTTCTTGCCATAACTTCGGTCACAAAGCAGCTCAATGTGTTGCATACAAGAAAATCATGACTAGAGAAGCTCAAAAGCAAGGGAGAATGACTGAAACCATGAAAAGGACTTATAACAACTTTTCGGTTCTTGAAAATGAAGTTGAATGCTCTATTTGTAATAACTTTGGTCATGAAGACTCTGAATGCAGGAGCAGGTTCCGGAAGACAATTCAGAAGGAGCAAAACTCAAATGTCAGAACATGGAGAATAAAGGAACCACAACCAGAAAGATGTGGGATAGCCTTTTATGCAGAAGGTCAAGAAAGTCTATGGTACATTGACAGCGGATGTTCGAAGCATATGACAGGGGACAAAGAAAAGCTTGAGTCATATACCGCATTAGAAAAGGGGAAGAAAGTTTCTTTTGGAAACGATATCTCTGCAGCCATAAAAGGAAAAGGTGTGGCTCCATTGAAAGAGAAGGTCAAAGCTGGAAATGTTTTGTATGTTGATGGATTGAAGCATAATCTTCTGAGTGTCAGTCAGATGTGCGATCAAGGAACAGAGGTAATATTTAGATCAAATGGATGTTGTGTTCATGATCTTGATACAGGTAAAACAATGATCATAGGAAGAAGTACTCCAAATAACCTATACATATTTGAAGAAGGACCACAACAATGCTATTTAAGCAAGGATGATGAACACTGGCTATGGCATCGAAGGTTGTGGCATCTAAACTTTTCACAAATAAGGAAAGCATGCAAATATCAGGCAGTTCGTGGTCTTCCAGATATCAAAATTCCAGACAACACTATATGCAAATCTTGTCAGTTTGGGAAGCAAACCAGAACTAACTTTCCAGAGAAGGAAGGATCAGCTAGCATGCCTCTTGAGCTAGTACATACAGATACATGTGGTCCATTCAGAAAAAGAACACCTCGAGGAGAAGAATACTTGATATTATTCATTGACGATTTCTCCAGGTTTGTCTGGTTAGGACTTATGAAGCACAGAGATGAAGTATTCGAAAAATTCAAATCCTTCAAAGCCTTGGTTGAAAATGAATCAGGACACAAAATTAAGTGCCTCAGATCTGACAGAGGTGGGGAGTTTACCTCTAACGAATTTTTCGATTTCTGTGAAGAACATGGGATAAGAAGAGAATTCTCTACAGCTAGAACTCCTCAGCAAAATGGGGTGGTGGAAAGAATGAACAGAACAATCCAACAAATGGCTCGTGCTATGCTTGATGAATCAGGTACTCCTGCAACTTTCTGGGGTGAAGCTGCACATGCTGCGGTTATTATTCTTAACAAAACAAATGTCTAAGTAAACAGCACTCAAACACCTCATGAGCTCTGGAGTGGTGAGACTCCTTCGGTGAAGCACTTCAAAATATTTGGGAGCAAATTTTATATTAAGAATACTGATGAGCAACTTGGCAAACTTGAACCAAGAGCAGATGAAGGCATTCTTCTTGGTTATTCTCCATATAGCAAAGCATACAAGTGCTACAATAAAAGACTTGGCAGAATTGTTGACAGCATTGATGTAGTGGTTGATGAGAAGGGATATACTCCTAGGCAAGTTCATCATGAAGACATTGAAGAAGATGAAGGCTACACTCAAAGGCAGAATGATGAAGAAGAAGAACCTCAAGAAGAACCAGAGGAGCAGGCAAGAATAGAAGAGAAGACTCCATCCAGATATGTTCAAAAGAATCATCCAGAATCTCAGATTGTGGGGCAGAAAGAAGCAGGAATACAAACAAGAAGAAGAATTGCAGAAGCCTCAAGCTATTTGGCATTACTCTCTTCCACTGAACCAAAAAATGTGAAAGAGGCATGCAAAGATGAATGTTGGGTCAAAGCAATGGATGAAGAACTTGAGCAGATCGAAAAGAACAACACTTGGGAACTGGTTCCTAGACCAAAAGATAAGAATGTCATAGGGACAAAATGGGTCTTCAAGAATAAATTGAATGAAAATGGAGAAGTAATTAGAAACAAGGCCAGACTTGTTTGTAAAGGGTATGCGCAGCAAGAAGGGATAGATTTTGAAGAGACCTTTTCTCCTGTAGCAAGACTTGAGGCCATCCGAATGTTCCTTGCTCTCTCAAGCTTTCAAAACTTCAAAGTATTTCAAATGGACGTGAAATCAGCCTTTCTGAATGGAGACTTAGAAGAAGAAGTATATATTGAGCAGCCAGATGGTTTCATTCTTGGGAATGATCCAAACCTTGTATGCAAATTAAAAAAGGCTCTCTATGGTCTCAAACAAGCTCCAAGGGCTTGGTACTATCGATTGGACAAATATCTTCACCAACAAGGCTTTTCAAAAGGATCAGCAGATAGCAATCTCTATATAAAAATTGAAAATAACAAATTGCTAATACTTGTTGTGTATGTAGATGATATTATCTTTGGCAGCAATGAAGAGACTATGAGTCAAAACTTTGCCTTGGTTATGCAGAAAGAATTCGAAATGTCACTACTTGGAGAATTGACATACTTTCTTGGATTACAAATCCAACAAAATGAAGGAGGCATCTTCTTGTCTCAAACCAAGTACCTCAAGCAGATCTTGAAGAAGTATGGCATGGAAGATTCAAAGCCAGTATGTACACCCATGGTTACAGGATGCAGCCTCAGTGCAAATGATGAATCAGCAGCAGTTCATCAACCAACCTATAGATCCATGATTGGGAGTTTGCTTTATTTGACAGGTACCCGACCAGATATTATGCATGCAGTAGGAATTGTTGGAAGATTTCAAGCCAACCCAAAGGAAACTCATCTTCAGGCAGTCAAAAGAATCTTCAAGTATCTTCAAGGGACCCAAAACTATGGCTTATGGTATCCTAGAGATACAGATCTCACTCTTCATGCTTACACAGATGCAGATTGGGCCGAAAGTGTGGATGATAGGAAAAGCACAAGTGGTGGTGCTTTCTTCATGGGTTCCAGATTAGTATCTTGGTTCAGCAAGAAACATAGTTCGATTGCCTTATCTATAGCCGAAGCAGAATATGTGGCTGCGGCATCTTGTTGCACACAACTTCTTTGGATGATGCAGACCTTGCAGGATTTTCAAATCACTTGCACTCCACCAGTCTCTATCTTATGTGATAATACAAGTGCAATCAGCATTTCAAAGAATCCAGTCATGCACTCAAAGACCAAGCACATACCAATCAAGTACCATTTTCTTCGGGAACAAGTGCTTGAGCAGAAGGTCAAGTTGGAGTATGTTCCTTCTAAGGAACAAGTTGCTGATATTCTCACAAAACCACTGCCCAGGAAAACTTTTGAATATCTCAGACAAAAGCTGGGAGTAGTTGATGCTTCATCCTGCTGTTGAAGCTTGTCTGTTCTACAAAAAATTTGGTATACGCAAGTTACGTAAGGGATATCCGCGTATATACGCCGATTTATGCTGGTAAAGTCGCGTGTATGGTGTACGCATGTTGCAGAAATCATATCCGCGTGCATACGCCGTTTTCTGCAGGAGAAGTCGCGTATATAGAGTTCTGAACAACAAGGGCAGACTCTGGTCGGAGAAGATCTGAGATGGGTATGCCATAATTCTTTAGGCACAGGTTCAGAGGGAGCAGCAGGCACAGGTTCAGGGGGAGCAGATTAAAGTCTCATAAAGCATTGTTGGCTTTTAGATGCTTTTGGTTCTAGTACACAATGGTTGTTGGTTTCAGGAGAAGGAGCTCAAAGGAAATCTTGGTTGCTGATCAAAAAGATGTGTATCAGATGCTGCTTGTGACTTTCATAAGTCTTGGTCTAGATTTGTTGTCTCTATGTCATGTATCTCTTCTGTGATATCTCTTTTATGATGTCAAGGTCATGTAACGGCCTATGTTGGTTTCCCCACTATGCCTGGGATGAATGATGTAATATATTTGGTTGTTTCTGATGTATCCCCTCTTGGTTGGGAGTATGGATGTATGTATTGAGTCTTTTGGTAATAGGAAGGTCCCTTATGGTGTATAAGTCTTGGTTCATTTGAAGAACATCTTTTGCAGATCTTGCCTACAGTCAGGGGGAGCATGTTCAGCACAGCAGAGCAGAGAGATCAGCATGTACTCAGGGGGAGCACAGCCCTTTGCCCTTGATGACAAAGGGGGAGAATGATTCTAAGGATCTTGGGGTTGCCATCAAGTCCAAAGGGGGAGATTGTTGGCATTATGAGACACGTGTTGTCCTTGATGGCAAACCACACTAACATAGTGCAGAAGGTCAGCAGCAAGGAATTGATGGTCAGACTATAAGAAGAAGAGAAAATTCATATATGCAGGTTCATCAAGCCCAAGTCGCGTGTACACGCAGGTTGGCTTCAGTAAAAGCACGTGTATGTGGAAAACTCATTTTTGGTCCGTGGCGGTTATTCCTTGGAAGTTGTGCCTATGGTTTTGGACCTTGGTGTCTCGACGAACGTGTTGATCCCTAGTTTTGAGGATGATGGTATTGGATTTCTATGGTTTTGGCTCTTGGTATTGAACAAGGCCTAAGGCTATATAAGGAGAAGGAAATCATTAGGCAAGGGCATCTAAAAAGTCTTGAATATCTGATGAAGTATTAGATCCAGTACGCAGGTTATTGGTTGATGATGTATTGCTTGATCTGAGCTAAGGAGAGATCTCATCGGTTGATGGAGAACAAGATCTAAGGAGTGATCGGGATCAAATGGTTTGAAATGAACTATCTTTATATGGTTGATTATGTGTATTTCTAGATCTGCTACTGACGCAATGTTATGTTCTGGGTATAACTGAAATCTGGTACAGCTGCAAGTTATGAAAAATTATTTTTAGATCTGTACGCAGGTTGTCTTCGGTAAAACCGCGTGTATACGCGGGTTGCCTTCATTGTAGTAGCGTATATCTTTTGGAGCTTGATTTTTGGGTTTCTGCTGGATCTGACTGTTATTGCAGAGTTCTGTAGTCTGCTCTGTGTTCTGGTGATTGGGTTTGACAGGGTTTCAGTGGTTCAGTGATTCAAAGATTGATGATGCTAGTATTGGTTGTTTTATGCTTCAATGATTTGTGAATGAATTTTGGTCTTCAGATTGTAATGTTGTGCTTCAGGAGTATCCAGTCTGAAAATTGATGAAATGTGGTACCTGAAGGAAAGAATATTGTAGGCCAGCACCTACGTACTAGTATCTTAGCTAGTACAAGAGCAAAGGGGGTTGGAGCTCCCTTCCAAGGAAGTTTGGAGAACGAGAGAAGGTTGAAGCCTTCTGCAGGTTATAGCCTACGTACTGGTATAAGGCTGCACCAGTACAAAAGATTGTAAACTGAAGTTCTTATTAAAGAAAGATAGAGACAACTTGCAGCAGGTGGTTTTCACCCACATTGGGTTTCCACCTTATATCATGGTGTTCATGTGTGTGGCTTTTGTGTGATGATCTGTTCTGTTATACTGCATCTGTTTACTCTTAATATGGTGAATAATGACCTGATGCACTTAACTGAAGATAAACTAACTGAATTATGAGTTTTCTGGTTATACGTTGTTTTCTTTAGACACAGTAGCGTGTACACGCTGGTTCACTTAACTGAAGTAGCGTATATGTTTCTGAGCATTGAAAAAGTTTTATTAATCTGATAATACTGATTCACCCCCCCCCCTCTTAGTATTATTTCCAACAAATAAATCCTCGAACTAGAGTCCAAGATTTTTTAATGATTTCATTGCCTGAGAATTATTTTCCCCAATTCTTCAAAGCGTTGGTGATGTTGAGTCTGTCCCTGTCAGTTTGCCTGAATATCGAGGCCGCCCAATCCCACAATGGGAAGAGTTTTAGTAAATGTTCCATCATCTCCTCCTATAAGCCACATAGATGGCATTTGGATGGTCCAACAAATCCCCTTTTCAGAATATTCTCCCATGTGAGAACTTTCTTTTGGTGAACCAATCACATAAACAACTTGATTTTCAACCATTGCAAGTTCTGCCAAAGGTCATTCCAAACCTGATCAGGGTTTTAATAATCAAAACCTAGGGCCATTCATTTAGCTTCTTTGAGGTTAAAGGTGCCTTTGGTGTTTCGACCCCATCTCAGTTGGTCAGACAAGGATGACACCAAAATATTCCTCTATTCCAAGTCAAGAGCAAGAGAATCTGGCTAGGCCTTCAAAGGACTCTCTTCACTATAACCAAGATCCTTCCACATTCTCCATTTACCATTATCCCTTACCTGATCCTAGAAGTCACTTACCATAAGTAAACCTTTGTTTTCAGTGTCATTCTTGAGAGCGGTTAGTTTTCTCTAAACAAATTTGGTTCCTACTGTCAGTTATCCTCCAAAAAACATGCAAGGTTCCCAGTTCGGATCTCCCAGAAACTATGTTGTTGGACAATGGCTCTATTCTCCCAAGCAAGGTTCCAAATGTGGGAGCCCTTGATGAGACATCACATTCGGATATGAATCCTCTCCTACCAATTATTTGCATATTTCTGCTTTCAAAGCTTGGCCGAAGGGGTTGTCGATTCCTTGAGCCACCTCCACCAAAGTTTGGCTCCCAAAACTCTGTTGAGGGTTTCAGGCTCATGAAGCCCCAAACCACCATGGGCCTTAGGTTTGCAGAGCTTTTCCCAGGCTACCAAAGCCGACTTATTTTTCTCTTCCCCTTTGCCCCAAAGAAAATCTTGTTGAATACTCCTGATTTGTTGCATAACTCCTTTAGGAGCAGGAAGAGCTGAAAACATGAAAATGGGTATAGCCTATAGTACATCCTTTGTAAGCACAAGATGCCCCACCAAATTCAAAGACCTGTAGGTCCATTTCCTGACTTTGTCTTGAATTTTATTAGTTACCAGCTCCCACACTCCCTTGCCTAGAGGTTTGTCAGTAAGAGGCATTCCAAGGTACTTGGAAGGTAACTGATCCCTTTAAAACCCGAGAATTCTGGTGAGGTTCCTATGAATAGCAATGTCAATGTTAAAAAAGAACACCTTTGATTTGTCAAGGCTTACCTCTGTACCAGTAGCCAAAGAAAAGTCGTTCAGGATTTTTTTGAAAGCTCTAGCTTCCTTGATTGTAGGACTTCCCTGCAGCATTGTGTCATCCACAAATTGTTGATGACTAGAAGCAGCACCATCCGGGGTAAGTTTCATACCCTGGATTCTTCCTTCAGCATTTTTCATTTTGATCGCTCTGCCTAGCCCTTCCATCATGAGAACAAAGAGGAATGGGGAGAGTGGATCCCCTTGTTTAAGACCCCTAGAAGGCATAAAGGTTCTAGAGGGAGAGCCGTTAAGTAGAATGGAGAAGCTAGCCATGGATACAAGGGCCATAACCCATCTTATCCTCTTGTCTTCGAAGCCATAAGCTCTTAGCATTGCCCTGATGTAAGACCACCTTAGCTTTTCATAAGCTTTCGCTAGGTCAAGCTACATGATCATACCAGCTTGCTTACTACTCTTAAGAGAGTGTACCACCTCATGAGCTTGTATGATGTTGTTGAGAATCTGTCTTCCTTCCAGAAATCCAGTTTTTTCCTCTGAGATGAGAGCAGGAAGAAAGGGCTTGAGTCTGTTAGCGATCACTTTGGAAATTATTTTGTACACCACATTACATAAGGGTATGGGCCTGAATCTATCTAGTGTCATAGTTTTTTCCTGCTTTGGAATCAAAGCTATGAAAGAGGCATTAAGAGTCTTCAAAATAGTTTTGGATCTTCTAGATTCTTCCACAACATCAAGGATATCTTGTTTTACTATTTTCCAGCAAGATTTGAAGAAGTCCACATTGAAACCACCAAGGCTAGAAGCTTTCCCATTTTTGCATCTCATTGATAACTTCACTAACCTCCTCTTCAGAAACTGGCATGTTAAGATTGTGGCTGTCTTCCTTGGTTAAAAGCTTAGCAATGAACTTTGTGAATTTGTTAATGAACTGAGATCTGTCGATGAGAGGCTCCTCTACTATGCTAAGGAATCGTTGAACTAGGACAAATTCCATTTCTTTGTGAGAGACAAGCTCTTTCCCTTAAGAATCTTTAAGTTTTGAAATTTTGTTATGATATCTGTGATCCAAGGTTGATCTATGAAAACAATTCATGTTTCTTTATCCTTCTCTAATCCACTGCACCCTCGATTTCTGTCTCCAGAAAATCCCCTCTTGTATGCATCGATCTTCCCATTCATTCTGAAGATAGTCAACCTGAATTTTCCATTCCTTGGTAAAACCTTCTGAGATGATGATCTGATTAATCCCCAGGATTTTATGCTCAACTTCTCTTTTGGCTTTAAAAATGTTACCAAACTCTTTTTTGTTCCAATCTTTAAGCCTAGATTTGATGTGTTTAAGTCTTTGCTGTAACATGAACATTTTAGTGCCTTGAACGGGCATATCCTTTGTCCACCATTTGTCAATATTGTTGGTGAAGTCAGGGTGAGAGAGCCAAACATTTTCAAACCTAAAAGGTCTATTCCTTGGTGTACCCATAAAAGTAGCTTCAAGCTGGACAAGCCAGTGGTCCGAGCTTCCTAAGGGAAGGATTAAAGCTGACATATCAAGGCCTCTGAGAAGGAGGTCCTCTAAGATTATGAATCTATCTAGTTTAGAGGCAACTTAATGATCTGATAATCACCCTATGAGTGACCTCAGTTGAAGATTTATTAAACAAAAAGGTATTATAGACTCATGTGTTGGTGTGTGTGTGTGTTCTGCGTTATTGAAACAACGGATCGATCAGATTTCCAATACACAGAAAATAAGTGGAAAGATAGCAGAGAAATACAGTAAGCAACAAAAAGACACAAACTATTTTTAATAAGGAGTTCACCCTATTCTCTAGGGCTACGTCTCTGGTCCAGCTTCAGTGGTGGCCTTGTTTTATTGTTTCTTACAGCAGAGAAATTACAATACAAGGACTCAATATGAGTTCTCCCGAAGCAGATTTTGCTTGGTAGGGTGGTTCTTGGATTCCCCAAGCCACTCAGAGTTCACAAACTCTTTTTCTTCCTACCAGCTCTGTGACCCTTGGTCTACAGTGGAAAGAGCCAAATGTGATGCTCAGTCCAGATAGATTCCTCTATGGGAAGGCTTGAATCTTCAAGCTCTCTGGTGCTCGATGTTGCCTGTGGTCAACTCGGCCCTCTGTCTCCTCTACTTGGCTTTACTGCTCTCTGTGTTCCTATCTCTCTTAGTTGCTTGGACTCCTCTCAATTTGGGTTTCCAATTAACTCTTCTCTTCTCTCTGTCTCTCTCTCTGTCTCCGTTTCGACTGTCTTTATTCATGGCTTTAGTCATTTGATCCTATGCCTGTTTGGTTCCTCTCCTGCCTGCATTGATTCACCTTCTGCGGCTGCGCTTGGATTTCATTGTTCGGCGTCAGCATGAATGCTCGGGAAGTGGCCACGTGTCTCCATCTAACTGGTGCCAGCATGCTTCGTTGGTTCATTTCTTTCGTTACGCCGGGTATGCGTTCTTTCTCCACCGTGGCGGTCAAACAGAGTGCAAATCCCTTTAGAACGCGGCTTAATCCCCTGTCGATTCCGCTTCCTCCATCGGGCGCAATCTCAGCCGTCCGATCTAGGCTCCTCCAGATCCAACGTCATACACACATCGAGTGCAATTGACTTGCTCGACCGATAGCGTGCAATCAACGGCAGTTTTTCTCTCACCTTCGCTGCCACGCGTTGATCGCTGAGTGGTGTCGCTACGCTCTCTTCCAAAACCCCTTACCGTTCAAGGGCGCCCCGATCAATACCATCGGTTTTCCAGAGCGTGGGTCCCGCCTTTGTCCTTTAGCGCTTTTTGTTTCTCTTCCTGCAGTTCTCTGACTCCCAACGTGACCGAGTGCTTAAGGCTCTTCCATTTTGGCCCTATTTGCCCAACAATGCACAATTAGCACTAATCGCGCATCAAAATCACCTCCTTTTCCTGTTCCGGGGCTCCGAGGGGCTACTTTGACCTCCTGCGCAGTCTCCATGGGCCTTAGTCAACGCAATTTGACCGAGGTCCTCATTGTTCTACGTTGGCGTCCATTGCCACTGGTTCAAGGCGTTTTTTATCATTGTTTTGGAATTTTCAAGAATTTGTTCAACTCGATACAATCGAGGTTCTTGACAGTCTTTTGTGGATCTGATTCGAATCACGGCCTCCCTACTAAAAAAGTTTTTGGACCACCAAAAGTTCATTTTCTTCAAGCATCGACTAAGTGAGGAAACTACTATCTCACTTGTCCAATCTCAACCCACTTTGCACTGCTCGGCTTCGAACCCTTAAGCCCAATCTTGAGGTATTCCACTTGTCCACTACGCATCATCCTTACCTTCCTGTCCAGCACTGTATCTTCCTACAAATCATTAAGATATTCAGGTAGCAGGTTGTCAATAGAAGGTAATTGACTCTACTCTTCAGGGTTCTCAATCATTGAAGGTTCAAACAACCTCAAGCAATGTACGTTCACGACTGAGTAGATGTGCATGTAAGTTGGTAGATCAAGGCGAAAAGCATTTTCACCAATCTCCTCAAGTATCCTTGTTGAGCCTCGAACCTGCACCTTCCCATACACCCTCTCAGCCTTCTTTTCCACTCATTTTATCCACCAAGTTGATTAAATCATTGTATTTTAGTTTAAAAACGAGCTTTTGACATGGTTTTCTAACTACGCTGATGACTGTTGTTTGGTTTAGAATTTTGTTCAGACAGCTGCGGAAGCTTCTCAGTTTCCGCAGCCGATACAGGTTTCCGCAGCTGACCAAGGTTTCTACAGCGAGCACAGGATTCCGCAGCCGTTTTGTCAAACACCATGCTACAGGTGTCCTCTCAAGAAATGAGCCACATGGGCAAGTTACAGGAGTCAAGGACATGGATCGTGTCCCTCCATATCATCCAGCATGGCCATAAAAGCCCACGGTCAAACAAGGGGCAAAGGATAGTCAACGGAAGTGTTCAGCGGTGGCACGGCTCTGCGTAGCTCTATTTTTGAGCACGTGAAGCTACGTGGCACAGTCCTTAGCCACGAAGACATCCTGATAGCGTGAATCCAACAGCCATACCTCTCAGATTTAATAAACATGATGACAGTTACCTAGATCGGGGCTGAAGAGGATTTACGTGTCTCTGGCAGCGTGGTTAATAGCGTAGATTTAGTTAATCTATTTAGCTTTCTTTCCTTATAAATAATGCGTCCATGAACACTGTAAAAGTTAATATTTTTGTAATGTAATCCGAAGTTGTTGTATTTCCCCACTGCACTTTTACGTTGCTGTTTAATATATGAGAAGACTGGTTTAAACTTAAGCTTGTAGTTGTTCGTTGAATCGGTTTAAGTGGCAGAGGGCCCCTGCTTATTGAAGCCTTGTACAGTTGTCTTTTAACTCTTGCATTACTTTTTCCTGTTCATGTATATTAGTTGTACAGTTGTCATTTAAATGCTGCGTTTTATTTCATCATGTATATTAGTTGTACATAACAAAGCTTTTGATTTCTGTTGATTTACATTTTCATTGCTGCTCTTTTATGGTTACAACTGATCAGTGTTTTTGCAGGTTTTCTTAGGCAGCCCAGGGCAATTTTTCACCTTTTCTTTTTATAACTATTGGCATACGAGATCATCTTGTCTTTGTCGCTGACTCTTGTTTTCTGAAGTTTGATTTCCAGAACTGTCATTTCCTTAAGTTGTACATTTATTTTCTGCTCTTAGATATCATGCTATTCATCTGTTAACGGTTCCTTTCTATAATCAAATAACTTTATTAGGAACCAGAATATCACTCATTATAGCTTGATTTAGTTTGCTTTAGATCTCACATTGCTTGAATTGTTCATGACTGTTTCTCACAAGGTAAATTAAGCTGAAAGGCAAAAGGTCAAGAAAGTTAAAGTAGTGTGATTAGTTTCTTTTATGCAGTTTAACTTCTTTTAGATTTCACATTGCTTAACATTTCATGATATCTTTTCACAAGGAAGATTGAGTTGAAGAGTTGAAATAGTGTGGATTAGTTTTTCTTACTTTTAATTGAATTTAGTGTAGATTTCACTTTCATTTTCATTCAGCAACAAAGATACTGGGCCGATGTCATAGTTCATTGTTTTATGTCTTTATTTCTTTTGAAGAATTGATTTCATTACAGTTATTTTAAAGCTTTCTCTCTTTTAAGTTTTGAAAACCACTTAGAGATCACCATAATCATCGATATTTCACTTGCTTTATCACCTTTTCATCATCTCACATTAGGGAAAGATAAATTCAAAAACAAACTTAAAAAAACTAAAAACGACAAAAGACTAAGGAAATGGTTATCTAGTACATATAGTACACTTCACTTCGTCAGTTTACGAACCCCGGGTTGACATTATAAATAGCAATTTAGATCACACTAAATTGACCAAACATTTTGGCACCGTTGCCGGGGAAGTGAAATTAGGTAGCCAAATTCTTAAAAAAAAAACAAGAAAATTTCAAGGAAGGAAAATTGATAACCTCTCAAAGTATGCTCTCCTCTTGCACTTAATGTGATCTGGAGGATCAGAAAAGAGAAAGTTATTGGTTTAATAGTTTCTTGAGTATGCTCTCTTCTTGCACCTAGAGTGACCTGGAAGATCAGAAAAAGAATTATTAGCCCGACTTGAAGAAAAATAAAAAATAAAAAAAATGACATGCATAGAGCAAGAGTTTCTAGGGGAAGGATTTTAGCTAGAGCTAAGAGTTCGATTTTTTCAAGTCCATCTACTTCAAGGAATAGACAAGAGACACCTCCATCATCTCCAACTTACACTCCTAGCCCTAGGATTCCTGGAATTCAAGAGGCAGGAGTCGACTCTCCCACACCTTCCATCGAATCTGAATTAGAAAGAGATCCTTTCCTTCCTTCTACAGAGAGACAAATTGTAATTGAAGAAGTAGAATCATCTGAAGAAGAAGAGGGAGAAATTCCTTCTCGTTCACCCTTAGTAGAAGAACCAGAAGACTCTGAAGTCTCCAGGGAAACTACCATGACAGAGGAATGAGCAACTGGATTTGGTAGAGGTAGAGGTAGAGGAGGAGGAGGAGGAGGAAACAATGGAGGAGGTAGAGGTAACATTGGGGGAAATAGGGATGGAGATAACTCATTCGGATTTCCTATAGTCGATGAGGACTCTCGAGCCACAATGAAAAACATATCACCATCTGTCCTCCCAAACTTCCATGGGTTAAGGAATGAGGACCCTGAAACATTTCTATTTGAGTTTGAAGTCGTGTGTCGAACTTATGATTATCTGGAAGACTCTCAAAAACTCAAACTGTTTCCTTCAACATTGAAAGGAGCAGCCTTGAAATGGTTCATGGGATTACTCACTCAATCCATTAGGTCTTGGAATGATATGAAACAAACATTTTTGGATAGGTACCTGGATTATTGTATGCCCACCAATCACAAGGATGAGGTATTCAAAATGGTGCAAAAAGAAGATGAAAACTTGGAGGATTTACTTGAAAGATTTCAATACAACTTGAAAAGAGCAAAAATGAGTAACTTAGATGAGGAGACCTTGAAAGCCCTTCTATTAAAAGCCATTAGAGATGAATGGATAGATATTTTGAACATGATGGGAAAAGGAGACATATCTCAACTTCCACTTCATGATATAGCAAAGCTATGTGTCCATCTCTCAAGGGGGAAATCTAAAACTCAAAAAGGGCCTAGAGATCCTTCTCTCATCTGGGCAAACAAATATGCAACTGGATCAGTAAGTAGGGCTGAGATTGGCAACATGCTTGATGAATTCAAAACTGACATCTTAGGGAGTCTTAGCGAGCAACTAAACACCCTTAAGATTCACAATAAGCAGAAAGCAGAAGCTGAGGCTTTGGCCATCTTTTGCCCAAAGTGTAGGAAGAAACATGCTCTAAGGGAATGTCCCTTGGATGCGAAAGTTGTAGAAACATGTGTAATTTGTTCAGAGAATCATGAGACTAAGGATTGTCCTTCAATTCCTGGGCTCAAAGCTGTCTTTCAAGAAGATCCAAATACAATTGAATCTCTCTGTTTTGTTGCCAGGAGACCTTGGCAGGGGCAGCAAAATCAAGGGTTTAGCAACTCTATGAATTTTCAACCCCCACCAAATTGGAATCCTTGGCAACAACCTTGGTCCCAACCTCAAAATCCTTTTCAATCATGGGTACAAGGTATGCAAAATACTTATGGGAGATTTGCTCAATTTTACCAATATCCCCCATCTTTTCAAAACCAACAAGCTCCACAACTTCCAAATCAAAATCCACAACTATCATTGCCATTTCCACAACAACAACAACCTTCTCAATAGAATCCAAATTCTCAACTCTTGCTTCCATTCCAACAGAAGTCAAATCAACTTCCTTCTCAGCCATTGCTAAATCCCAATAATAAAAACCCTCAAAATGCTTACATGATGGAAGGTCAACAATTTCCTACCTATATGATTGTTCCTCTCAATGAAGTACAACTCAGATCAGGTAGAGTCCTAGATAAGCCTTCTATAAATGCTCAAAAGCAAAGCCTTTTTTAGGAAGATTCTCTTGAAGCCAATAAGGGTTTTGAAGCATCTCTTCAAAACCCAAACACTCGAAAAGAAAAAGAAAAAGAATTAACCCCCACAAATCCCATAGTTGAGCAACCTACATCTTTATCCACACTTCCTTTTCCTGAAAGATTACAAATTGACAAAGGAGTGGAAAAACAAATTTGGTTGCCTGACTATATTTTTCTAGATGAATTAAATAATGTCTGTATCAAGATTCCCTTGTTACAAGCCATTAAATAGATTCCTATTCTAGCAAAAACAATAAAGGAGTTGAGTCTTAAAAGACCAGGAAGGAAACCAAGAGATACCAGAAGAATCCACCTGGTAGGGAAAATTGCAGATATCATGATGGGAAAAATTACTATGCAGAAATATGTAGATCCCAGTAGTCCAATTGTCAAAACACATATCAATGGGGTAGAAATACCAAATACTTTGATTGATTTAGGGGCTACTATCAGCATCATGAGTAGACAGACTATGGAACAGCTAAAACTTCCTAATCTTCTTTTTACACCTACTTTATTGCAACTTTCAGATCGATCAATTATTAAACCAGATGGTGTATTAGAAGACATTCTAGTATCCTTAGACTCTTGGGAATATCCAGTGGATTTCATGATTTTAACTCCCAAGAGTAATCTAGGAGGACATCCACTTATTTTAGGAAGACCTTGGCTAGCCACAGCTGATGCTTTCATAAGTTGTAGGTCTAGGGATATGTATATTTCTAATGGTAATTCGACAATGAAGTTCAATCTGTATCCTCCAGCAAAAGCAATTACAGAAATAGGAGATAATGAGTGGGTTGATGATGAAGATACTATACAACCTATCTTTACCATTTCTGAGATCAGTGAAGATAGTCAAATTTTGAACACAATAGAAAACTTTGAACCATCTTCAGAATATGACCACACACAATTTCAGTTGGATTCTGACATTGAGTGTCTATCATCTAGACAAATGTCTCTTTTCTCTATGGAAGAATTTGGTAGTTCTGCCATTGAGATTTTTCTAGGAAAAGCATTGAATATCAACAAAAACTTGGAAAAATCACAACAGGGGGAGCTAACCAAAATCTTGCAGAAAAATTCTACTGCATTTGCATGGGAGTATACTGATATGGAAGGTATTGACCCTAAGACTTGCATTCATCACATCTACATTGAGGAAAACAGTAGACCAATCAGACAACCTCAAAAAAGGATGAATCCAAACCTTAGGAAGATAGTGAAAGAAGAGCTCCAAAAGTTACTTAATGTAAACTTCATTTACCCCATTTCAGATAGCCGGTGGGTTTCTCCTTTGGTTATAGTACCTAAAAAGAATGGTAAATGGAGGGTTTGCATTGATTACAGGGAATTGAACAAAGAAACTTTGAAGGATCACTTTCCTTTACCCTTTATTGATCAAGTATTAGATACTTTAGCAGGCAAAAAGTATTTCTCATTTTTGGATGGTTTTAGTGGTTACAATCAGATTCAGGTAGCACCTGAAGATTAGGACAAGACCACATTTACCTGTCCATGGGGAACTTTTGCTTACCGAGTACTTCCTTTTGGATTATGTAATGCACCCGCAACATTTCAAAGGGCAGTACTAGGAATCTTTTCTAATCTAATTCATGATTGTGTAGAGGTCTATATGGATGATTTTACAGTTTATGGTAATTCATTTGAAGAGGCATTAGAAAATTTGGAAAAAGTCCTTATAAGATGTAAAGAAACAAATCTTTCATTAAGTCATGAAAAAAATTTTATGATGTTTACTGAAGAGATTGTTTTAGGAAATCATATTTCAGGAGATGGGATTAAAGTTGATAGATCAAAAGTTGAAGTCATCTCCAAGTTACCTATTCCAAATTGTCAAAAAGATGTTAGAAGTTTTCTTGGATTTACTGGATATTATAGGAGATTTATTGAAAACTTCACCAAGATAGCATCTCCGATCTTCAAATTACTTACAAAAGACTGTGAATTCAATTGGGATCCTGACTGTCAATCTGCATTTGAAACTTTGAAAACAAGAATATCTGAAGCACCCATTTTGAGAGGGCCAAACTGGAAACTTCCTTTCCATATTTCTACAGATGCTTCAGATACAGCTCTAGGAGCTGTGTTGGGTCAAAAGGATTTAGTTCCTTATGCCATTTACTACACCAGTAAAAATTTGACTCCTACTGAGTTAAATTATACTGTGACTGAAAAAGAGTTCTTAGTTGTTGTTCATGCAATCAACAAGTTTAGACATTATATAACAGGCTATGAAACTTTTGTCCATACTGATCATTCTGCAATTAGATATCTCATGAACAAACCTGTTACTAATGGCAGAGTTACAAGATGGCTTTTACTTTTACAAGAATTCAATATTACTGTGTTAGATAGACCAGGGAAACAAAATACAGTAGTTGATTTCTTGTCTAGTATCCAAAATACTAACGAAGATTCTCCTGTAGAGGATAAGTTTCTAGATGAATATTTGTTTGCAGTAACTACTAAAACTCCTTGGTATGCAGATATTGCTAACTATTTGGTTACAGGGAAGCTACCTCCACACTTATTTCCTAATGAGAAAATGAAAATCATTCAGGAGAGTTCAAATTATTCATGGATTTCTAATGAATTGTTTAAAACAGGGCTAGATTGTGTGATCATAAGATGTGTTCGGGAAGATGAAATGTCTGACATCCTTAAGGCGTGTCATGATGAACCGTGCGATGGACACTTTGCTGACAAGAGGACGGCCTATAAAATCCTTTCTTTAGGATATTATTGGCCTTCTCTCTTCAAAGATGCAAAACAATATGTTAGAAGGTGTGACAGCTGCCAAAGAGTTGGGAGACCAACTCTTTCAAATGAAATGCCATTACAGCCACAGGTACTCATCGAACCCTTTGAAAAATGGGCTTTAGATCTCATTGGACCCATTAATCCACCATCTAAAAAAAAGAAGTATATATTGGTTTGCACTGATCATGTCACTAAATGGGTAGAAGCCAAGGCATTGCCTCTGCCACTGAAAATTCAGTTGTTCAATTTCTTTTTGAGGATATTTTTACTCATTTTGGTGTCCCAAGAGAAATTGTGACAGATCAGGGAAGTCAATTTACATCTAACTTGATGGAGAAGCTGATGGAAGAATACAAAATCAAGCACAGAAAATCTACTCCGTACCATCCGCAAGCAAATGGTCAAGTGGAATCTACAAACAAAGTTCTTGAAAGCATCATCACCAAAACTGTTCATCTCCACAGAAGAGATTGGGCAGAAAGGCTTCCTGAAGCCTTATGGGCCTATAGAACTACATGGAGGAACACAACAGGATATTCTCCCTATGAACTTGTTTATGGGAAAGAAGTCCTGCTCCCCATTGAGTTTCAAGTCAAGACCTTCAAGATGGCAGTTCAGTTGGGGATGAATCTATCAGAAGCCCAAAAGCACAGAATGGAGCAGCTGAATGAGCTAGATGAAATAAGACAAGATGCAATTTTCAGGACTGATCTAGTTCAGCACCAAAGAACTAAGTGGCATGACAGATATATCAAAGAGAGAAAGTTTCAAAAGGGAGATTGGGCATTACTGTTTGATTCCAAGTTTAAAGACTTCAAAGGAAAATTTCAGACTCATTGGCTTGGACCATATGAGATTGACGAAGTCTTTAGCAATGGAGCAGTTCGAGTCAAGACCATTGATGAGTTTCAACTCCTCTCATTGTGAATGGCCACCGATTGAAAATTTATCATAAGCCACTCTGAAAAGAGGACTTTGTCAAAATGTTTCAAGAAAATTTTGCAATGAGGTTGGTGGAGAGGAATCCTTCTCCTCCATCAGCCTAGTCTTTGTTTCTTTCAGTTAAAAAAAAAAAAAAAAAAAAAAAAAATTCTTTTGTATAAGCCTGAAAACCAATCATAGATTGGCAGTCTTATACAGAAAATGTAGAATGAAAATCAGGGGCGCCTGACACTCTATATTTTCCAAAAAAAAAAAAAAAAAACATTCTCTTTCCATCTTCACTCCACCTCACTTGTCATTTCACTTCACCTCCATCTCATTTTCATCTCCATTCCACTTCACTCCACTTCATTTCCATCTCATTCCACCCATTTCATTTCATTCCATCAATAAAAGTCCCTCTCATGACTATTTTATTTAGTTAGTTATTCTCTAACTATCTTTGTGCAGTTAAAGGGGTGTTGTCTTAGTTTCCGCAGCTGGAAACCGTTTCCGCATCTAGAACCAGTTTCCGCAGCCAGAAACGATTTCCGCAGCCAGCATCACTCTGTCTCTACAGCCGGCATCACTCTGTTTTCAAAAAAATCACAGTCAAAGGTTAGTGTCATCATCACCAAGTGCAGCAAAGACATGGGGCATCTTCAAGATCAAAGAACAACCATGGGTCAGAAGCCTTAATCAAGAAATGATAAACTTCCAAAGGTCTGATCAAAAATCTCTACCAAATAACAATTCAATGTCATTATTATGCATAGTTATTTAAACCATGGCAAGTTCCACTAAATGCAATGATTTGATACGACAAGCCCCATACCACTCCTCTTCCACGATGTCATTCCATACACACCATTCATTTTTAACGGTCCCATGATCATTCTAAATTTATGGACTGCTCTTCCATTTATTGGCCGTACTTTGAGACGTGACCTACTATACTACGGCTCTCCTTCACCATAATTTTCGCAGCCGTCTGCTGAGACGTGTGCGAAAGTCATCCGATTCAAAAGGACTCAGCCGTTATTCTGCCCATTTATCATTTCACTCCCGCATGCATTTGATGTTAAACTCGTTACTGTTGCTTACCCTTTACTCCTTCGGTACTCATACCATTCCCTGTTCTCCATTTCCGCTGCATCCACTACAGTTTGCTCCAAACCCTGGCTCCAGTCACCACATACATCCTGAACTTCGATTACGGCTACTCCAGTTACCCTAAGAATCCCGTAATCAGCCCATTTTTTTCCTGAACCTTCATACGCAGTAGAATTCTCAGTCGGAATTTAAAGCCGAGAATGGGAAAGCTACTAAGAGCTGAACCGGAGGGACCAAAATATCTGGAGGGTTATCCTCAAACGAAGGAGTCGTTGAAGAAAGCAAGGTGGCTCAGATTCATTCAAAAGTTCAGGGACTATAACAAAGAAGTGACTAAAGCCTTTGCACGGTCCTTTAATGGACACGCAGTGGAGATAGGAGACCTAAAATTTACAGTGACCGAGGCCACAATAGCAGCTACAACAAGTCTCCCACAAGAAGGCGAAAGGTGGTTCAAAAACAGAAGTGTGGACGATCAAGGATGGAAAATCATGCTCAAAAACCCAGGTATGGATACCTTTGTATTTACCAAAGGAATCCCTGTGCATGCAATAAAAGAAGAATGGTCCACTCTGTTATTACTTATCCAGAAGTTTATCACATGCGAGGGTCGTTTTGGTACCATGTACATGTATCATGCCAGGATAATGATGAATTTCATGGAAGGTTATACCCTTAATTTGCCTTATTTTCTGTTATCAAGCTTGAAGAAAATGAGCTCTACTATTCAAAAACACGTAGGTAGTATTGAATCCCATCTTTACCATCACGGGTTCATAAAAATCCTTATTGAAGATCAGTTGAAAAACACTAAGGATACTTGGGAAAAGTTTTTGACAAGAAACCACTTCCAAGAACTAACTGAAGCCTCTGGAAGCAGTTCCCCAAAAATTCCAAAGAGAAGTAGGAGGAAAGAAAAGAATATTACAGCCCAAGACTCTCCTCCAATAGACATTCAGGAAACTGTTCAGAAAGAAGAAGAGGAGGGAACTAAAAACAAGAAACACAAGAAGGACAAATGCAAGATAACCATTCAAGAAACCTATCCATCCCCTGAACAATCCATAGAAGAAGATTATCAACCTCTGTCAGAGAGGTTAATATATCTTCAAGCTGCTGCCATAACCAAGAAAAAGCAAAGAGGAAAACAGGCTGCACAAGAGAAGAGTACTAGTTCATACCTGAGAAGGAGCACTAGGCTAAAAGGGAAGGGGAATAAAACCAAAGAAAAACAGTCTCATTTTATTGATCTAGATAAAGAGACACTTGAGAAATCTCCAACTCAGCCAAGCATTGAGCCAAGTCCTCCACGCGAGGAAAGCCCTTTTCAGCCGGAAAGAGAAAGCAATCCTCCTTCACCAGAATTTGAGTTCAGGCCGAGAAAAACACCTGAGGTAGATTCCAACCAGCAAGAAGCATATAACTACCTAGAGTCCTTGGAACAATCAGCTGCAGGACCAAGCACCACCTTGCCACTTGATGCACAAGTACAATCTTTAAAACAGGAAGTGTTTGAATTGGAAGTCTTAAATAGGCACATCAAACAGGAAAACGAAGCACTCAAAGAGCAGAGTAAGGTAGACAAGATTGTCCATGATAACACTATGCTCCATTTAGGACTGTTGCAGAAGAAGAGCAGGAAGCTGAAGAAGAAGTGTAAAAAGTTGAGCAGGGCATTGATTAATCTTAAGTTCAAATGTCTAGTCAGGAAACCAAGGACCATTTTAGCATCAAAGAGAAAGAGAAGAGGACTAGATGTTCTTGCAGAAGCCTAAGAGCATATGGATTGAGAGAAAATAACTAATTTTTGGTTGCATGAGGACATGCAACACCTTCACAGTGGGGGTATGTTGAGCCTCGAACCTGCACCTTCCCATACACCCTCTCAGCCTTCTTTTCCACTCATTTTATCCACCAAGTTGATTAAATCATTGTATTTTAGTTTAAAAACGAGCTTTTGACATGGTTTTCTAACTACGCTGATGACTGTTGTTTGGTTTAGAATTTTGTTCAGATAGCTGCTGAACCTTCTCAGTTTCCGCAGCCGATACAGGTTTCCGCAGCTGACCCAGGTTTCTGCAGCCAGCACAGGATTCCGCAGCCGTTTTGTCAAACACCATGCTACAGGTGTCCTCTCAAGAAATGAGCCACATGGGCAAGTTACAGGAGTCAAGGACATGGATCGTGTCCCTCCAGATCATCCAGCATGGCCATAAAAGCCCGCGGTCAAACAAGGGGCAAAGGATAGTCAACGGAAGTGTTCAGCGGTGGCACGGCTCTGCGTAGCTCTATTTTTGAGCACGTGAAGCTACGTGGCACAGTCCTTAGCCACGAAGACATCCTGATAGCGTGAATCCAACAGCCATACCTCTCAGATTTAATAAACATGATGACAGTTACCTAGATCCGGGCTGAAGAGGATTTACGTGTCTCTGGCAGCGTGGTTAATAGCGTAGATTTAGTTAATCTGTTTAGCTTTCTTTCCTTATAAATAATGCGTCCATGAACGCTGTAAAAGTTAATATTTTTGTAATGTAATCCGAAGCTGTTGTATTTCCCCACTGCACTTTTACGTTGTTGTTTAATATATGAGAAGACTGGTTTAAACTTAAGCTTGTAGCTGTTCGTTGAATCGGTTGAAGTGGCAGAGGGCCCCTGCTTACTGAAGCCTTGTACAGTTGTCTTTTAACTCTTGTATTACTTTTTCCTGTTCATGTATATTAGATGTACAGTTGTCATTTAAATGCTGCGTTTTATTTCATCATGTATATTAGTTGTACATAACAAAGCTTTTGATTTCTGTTGATTTACATTTTCATTGCTGCTCTTTTATGGTTACAACTGATCAGTGTTTTTGCAGGTTTTCTTAGGCAGCCCAGGGCAATTTTTCACCTTTTCTTTTTATAACTATTGGCATACGAGATCATCTTGTCTTTGTCGCTGACTCTTGTTTTCTGAAGTTTGATTTCCAGAACTGTCATTTCCTTAAGTTGTACATTTATTTTCTGCTCTTAGATATCATGCTATTCATCTGTTAACAGTTCCTTTCTATAATCAAATAACTTTATTAGGAACCAGAATATCACTCATTATAGCTTGATTTAGTTTGCTTTAGATCTCACATTGCTTGACTTGTTCATGACTGTTTCTCACAGGGTAAATTAAGCTGAAAGGCAAAAGGTCAAGAAAGTTAAAGTAGTGTGATTAGTTTCTTTTATGCAGTTTAACTTCTTTTAGATTTCACATTGCTTAACATTTCATGATATCTTTTCACAAGGAAGATTGAGTTGAAGAGTTGAAATAGTGTGGATTAGTTGTTCTTACTTTTAATTGAATTTAGTGTAGATTTCACTTTCATTTTCATTCAGCAACAAAGATATTGGGCCGATGTCATAGTTCATTGTTTGATGTCTTTATTTCTTTTGAAGAATTGATTTCATTGCAGTTATTTTAAAGCTTTCTATCTTTTAAGTTTTGAAAACCACTTAGAGATCACCATAATCATCCATATTTCACTTGCTTTATCACCTTTTCATCATCTCGCATTAGGGAAAGATAAATTCAAAAACAAACTTAAAAAAACTAAAAACGAAAAAAGACTAAGGAAATGGTTATATAGTACATATAGTACACTTCACTGCGTCAGTTTACGAACCCCGAGTTGACATTATAAATAGCAATTTAGGTCACACTAAATTGACCAAACAATCCTGAAGGGTCCATACCTGATAGATTTTAGCTTTTTAACTTCACCTTGCATCCTGTCCTTGCTAATATACAGCTAGACTTGGTCTCTAACTTGAAAACTATGCTCCATCCGATGCTTATCATGCCTAGCCTTGTACTTGGCTTGGCTCTTTTCCAGTTGTTCTTGTACTGCCTGGTGGATCTCCTAGATCTGTTCAATGAACCTAGTTGCCTTGTCCACATCATTGTGTCTATCAACCATGGTATCTTTACCAAAGACAAAATCCAAAGGAGACCTCGGTACGAAACCAAAGCATGTCTCAAAAGGAGATCTATGTGTAGAAGAGTGTCTGGCTCTATTGTAAGCATGCTGCACATAACACAAGTGTCCATCCCAAAGCTTAGGGTGTTTGCTGCAATATCCTCTCAATAACTGGATCACCGTCCTGCTAACTACTTCTGTCTGGCCATCCGTTTGTGGATGAAAAGCTTGTAGAAATTTTGAATAATATGACACTTATTCACAGAGAGTGTCCTGATTATACACTATTTGTGGAATGCATGCATAATACATAACCTCCTCTACTATTGATCATCAATTTTGCGGAATTAAAAACAATGAAACATCAATCGCATGCACACATTAGCACAGTATGTAACCCGGGGAAAGCATACAGCTGAAAAACCCACACTATCTATATATCATAATGATTGAGAACATGTAACAATACATAGTACAATACTCCTCGCAACTGAGTACTATCTCCACCTATTACACACAAAACTAGCTCAGATCCGAACAAGTCACAGGTTCAAATATCCTCTGCTGCTTTTCCTGCCTCCAGTTCATAATCCAAGGTGAGAATCATGTGAGCACAAGCTACAATTGCCTTGGTATTGGCCCACACTGCGCAGTCCTCATTGGCATAACTCAATCCCATTGATTGTGTAAGATCTCATGCACAACTATAGTCACAACTGATAGCAATCTCAATCTCTAACACCTGTCTCCACTGAACTATCCATGCACTGAGTTAAATGATGTATTCTTTAGTTTCTTTATGAGTTAATAATTAGTGAATTAATTAACAATTAATTCACATCACTCATCACTAGTGTATTCTGCAATTAGACTAAATCCAACTAGTTTAACCAAGTCAAACTGAACACAACTCCATCAACTCCACAATCAACTCCACCAAACTCAACCACATGAGTTCTAACTGAAGTCCTGCATGCAATAGCTCAACTGACCCACAAGAAAAGCATATTTCCTTTTGACAGCTGCATGTGCCACATCTGTAGCTCAAACTGAAGTGCTCCAAGAGGATAAGATAATGTTTATAGTCCAAATATTATTATGAGACAATAATATCTGATTGTTCTATTTTTAGCCTGGCAGTCTAAAAATAGAAACCTGCCCATATGTCTAAAAATAGAGGTCCATCGTTTTTTACCAACATGACCAATCATCCACAAATAGCATCCTGCAACTCATAGAACATGATCCATATGTCTAAAAATAGACATAGTCTAAAAATAGACTTTGCGCCAAAAATAGCCTGCGGGCCCACTTAGTGAAGGCGACTTCTTTCCACTAAGCTCCATCATCTTGTTGCATTCTCAACAAAGTTGTGCTTTTCTTTAACTTAGTTTCCATTAGTTCCCACAGACTTGACCAAAACTTCCCCACAAATCGGGTGTCTCGATCAGATACAATAGAAGTGGGTAATCCAAAATGAACCCATACATGTTCAAAGAATAATTTTGCAGTGTGTTCAACTGTAATCTATTTACTACAGGGTATCAAAATACACATTTTTCTGAATCTATCCACAAAAACGTACAGATAATCATGACCTTTCCTAGATTTGGGCAGTCCTCCAACAGAATTCATGGAAATGCTTTCCCAAGGGTGAGAAGGAACTGGCAATGGAGTGTATAAACCTAGTACTTTGTTGTTGGGCTTGCTTTTAGCACACATAGCACATCCGCTTACATATCTAGAAACTGTCTCATTCATTTTCGGGCAATAGCAGAACCTTTGTAGTTGTGCAACTATTTTACTTACCCCAAAGTGACCTGATATCAGAGAAGTGTGGGCTTCCCTAATTATCTTTACTCTCTTAGTTTGTGGAATGCGGAGTTTCCCACAATGATATAAGAGTCGGTCCTTCACATGATAGTCCAATTCTTCTACTCTTTTGCCTTGACTCAAAGTTGCATATACATCTTTAAAGTCCATGTCCTGAGCATATTGTTCTATGTATATTTCATGCAGCACAGAATTATGCTTAAGTATGGTAGATGCATTTAAAATGGGTCTCGATAACATATCTGCAACCTTGCTATGTATGCCCTTTTTGTATCTGATGACCAAATGAAACTTTTGTAGAAAACCCATCCATCTGTAATGTCTTGATTGTTGCAACTTAGTTTGGGAGTGTAGATATTGAAGTGGCTGATGATCAGTGTGTATTACTGTTTCTTTGCCCATTAAGTAATGTTTCCACTTTTTCACACTCTGAACTAATGCATACAATTCTTTATCATATGTAGGATAGTTAACTACTGCAGGATTAAAAGTCTCAAAATGATAACATATGGGTTTACCGTGTTGTGTCAACACTGCTCCCATGGCATAGTCACTGGCATCAGTTTGGATCTCAAATGGTATTTGTAGATCTAGTTGTGCTAGTATAGGTGTTGTACTAATCTTTTCTTTCAAGGTATCGAAGGCTTTCTGTTGTTTGCCTCCCCACTGAAACACCTTGTTCAATCTTGTCAAAGCATGTAAGGGAGCTGCAATTGAGGAAAAAATTGAAATGAACTTCCTCCAATATTGTGTTGCTCCTAAGAAGCTTCTCACTTCTATAGCAGACTGGGGTTTAGGCCAGTTTACAATGACTGCCACTTTAGAGGGGTCTATTTTCAGTTCGCCTCCCCCTACTATGTGACCTAAATAATTTAGAGAGGTTTTTCCAAATTCACATTTGGAGAGTTTAACATAAATTTTTTCTCTTCTCAAAACATCTAATGTCTGCTTAACATGCTTTAAATGTTCTTCCCATGCTTTACTAAAAATCAAAATGTCATCCAGATACACAATAACAAAATCATCAAGAAAAGGTCTAAGTACATCATTCATTAATCTCATGAAAGTAGCAGGAGAATTAGTTAGGCCAAAAGACATAACCAGCCATTCATACAATCCCTGCTTTGTTTTGAAAGCAGTCTTCCATGCATCTTGCTTTGCAACTCTGACTTGATGGTATCCACTATGTAAATCCAGCTTGGTGAAATAAATAGCTTCCTTCAATTGATCTAAAATATCATCTATGCGAGGAAGGGGATAACGATTTTTTATTGTTATCTTATTTAGTGCTTGGTAGTCAATGCACATTCTCCACGAGCCATCTTTCTTTCTCACCAAAATGATTGGTGACCCACATGGTGATGTGCTAGGCCTGATGAACCCTTTCTCGAGCAACTCCTGCACCTGCTTCTTGTTTTCAGCATTCTCTAAAGCATACAACTTGTACATCCCAATGTTAGGCAAAGGAACATCTTGCTGCAAAATAATATCATGTACTATTCCATTTTTGGGTGGCAGACCTTTAGGCTCTTGAAATAAGACATCATACTCTGAAACAATCTTTTCTATATCAGCTTGCTGATTAGCATTACAGCCCCCAAATACATTGGTTTTATTAAATTTCTTTTCTTTTACAACCATTAGTAAGAACTGTTTGCATGAATTTATCATTCTTTTCATCTGTCCTGAGTTGATGAGAGTATAGTTATTCTTGAGCTTATGAGCCCTTACAAAGTATTCGATTCCATATTTAACAAGTAGATACTTGTTCTCAGCTCTATAGAAAATAGCTTTTCTATCATACAAGTAGGGACTTCCTAAAACAATTCCACATATATCCAAAGGAATTACATCTAACTCAACCTCATCTACAAATGCTGACCCAAAAGAAAACTTGAGTTTGCACTATCTAGTCACTTGTAGTTGTGCTTTATCATTCAACCATCCTAATGGGTATGGCTTCTTATGAGGTGTAGTCGCTAATCCCAATTTATTTACAATTGCTTTAGAAATCAGAGTTTCTTGTGAGCCACTATCAAACAAAGTATCAATCTTTTGATTTTTGGAAACAACTCGAATATGGAAAATCTCATGTCTTTTTCTCTCATATTCTTCATCAATAACATATTGAGAAGAATTACTAGTAGATGCTTCAGAACTCTTACCTTTTATACCTATGGCTGCAATGATTGTTTCATCTCTTGAATCTGACCCCAAATCTTTCTGAATAGCTACACCAGTCTTCTTCTTCTTGCCCTCGGACTTCTTAGGTCTCAGCTCTGGATGCAGAATCCAACAGTGCTCATCATCATGCCCCTCCTTTTTACAGTGAGTGCATGAAGCTTTGCCTTTTTGTGCAGTGTTAGCCTTCCTTGCTTTCCACTTCTGCTTCCTTTTCTCCTTGCTCTTGCTTACAGTGGGTTTGGATGGTCACCCAACTTCTGGATTTCCATTCTTTCCTCTAGCTTCTAGATGAGTAGCTTGTACAGATACCTCATCTATACTAGTGGGATTAAACATGAGGATGGTATGCCTCATGTAGCTGTGTAGACCACCAATGTACTTCAGAAGAGTCTCTGGTGAGTCTAATGAGATACCTAACATCAAGGCTCTCTTTCTGAACTCTTGAGTATACCCTTGTACACTTTTCCCTTTCAACTACTGAAGAGTTTGCCAACTCATCATGGCTTGTTGCATGTAGGCCAATGGATAAAACTTCTCTTCGATTGCAGCAACAAATTCGCTCCAGACAGAGATGGTCTTACCATGCTTCTTCATATCAACTTGGGTTCTACCTTCCCACCAAACTAAGGCAGTGCCTCCTAGGCGTAGGTTTGCCAACTGAATCTTACCCTTGTCTGAGTCTATATTTTGTACTCTACAATACACATCAATTTGCCTAATCCAATTGTCCAACTTTTTAGCATTTATCTCTCCATCATATATAGGCAAATCAAATTTAACATCTAACTTAATCAAAGATGCTTTCTTATTATGCACAGGGCTATTAGGAGGTGTGAGAAAGCTTTCCTCTTTCCCCTTTCCTTTAGAGTGGTCATGGGAATGAGACTCATCTTCTTCTTTATCTTGTTTAGAACCTGATGAATTTTCATCCCTATGCTTTCTAAAATCTCTATACATTTCCTCTACCATGGACTTTATAGCTAGGAAACTTTCTATGAATTGAGGATCTGGCCCTATAGAACCTTCCTCTGACATTGTCTTCTGAGAATAGACTCTCCCAATTTCAGGATTAGTTTCCACCAACTCTCCTTCTCCTAATTTGAGCTTTGATCTAGTAAGCATTCACAGCTAAACCAACACAAGCTTGTCTAACCTTACAGCCTAGAGCTCTGATACCACTTGATATGATAATCACCCTATGAGTGACCTCAGTTGAATATTTATTAAACAAAAAGGTATTACAGATTCATGTGCTAGCGTGTGTGTGTGTTCTATGTTATTGAAACAACGGATCGATCAGATTGCCAATACACAGAAAATAAGTGGAAAGAAAGCAGAGAAATACAGTAAGCAACACAAAGACACAAACAATTTTTAATAAGGAGTTCACCCTATTCTCCAGGGCTACGTCTCCGGTCCAGCTTCAGTGGTGGCCTTGTTTTATTGTGTCTTACAACAGAGAAATTACAATACAGGGACTCAATATGAGTTCTCCCGAAGCAGATTTTGCTTGGCAGGGTGGTTCTTGGATTCCCCAAGCCACTCAGAGTTCACAGACTCTTTTTCTTCCTACCAGCTCTGTGACCCTTGGTCTACAGTGGAAAGAGCCAAATGTGATGCTCAGTCCGGACAGATTCCTCTATGGGAAGGCTTGAATCTTCAAGCTCTCTGGTTCTCAATGCTGCCTGTGGTCAGCTCGGCCCTCTGTCTCCTCTGCTTGGCTTTACTGCTCTCTATGTTCCTGTCTCTCTTATTTTCTTGGACTCCTCTCAATTCGGGTTTCCAATTAACTCTTCTCTTCTCTCTGTCTCTCTCTCTGTCTCCATTTCGACTGTCTCTATTCATGGCTTTAGTCATTCGATCCCTATGCCTGTTCGGTTCCTCTCCTGCCTGCGTCAATTCACCTTCTGCAGCTGCGCTTGGAGTTCCCTGTTCGGCGTCAGCATGAACGCTCGGGAAGTGGCCATGTGTCTCCATCTAACTAGTGCCAGCATGCTTCGTCGGTTCATTTCTTCCGTTATGCCGGGTATGCATTCTTTCTCCATCGTGGCGGTCAAACGGACTCCAAATCCCTTTAGAACGCGACTTAATCCCCTATCGATTTCGCTTCCTCCATCGGGCACAATCTCAGCTGTCCAATCTGGGCTCCTCCAGATCCAACGTCATATGCACGTCGAGCGCGGTTGACTTGCTCGACCAATAGTGCGCGATCAATGGCGATTTTTCTCTCACCTCCGCTGCCACACATCGATCACTGAGTGGGATCGCTCTGCTCTCTTCCAAAACCCCTTACTGTTCAAGGGCGCCCCGATCAATACCACCGGTTTTCCATAGCGTGGGTCCTGCCTTTGTCCTTTAGAACTTTTTGTTTCTCCGCCCACGGTTCTCCAGCTCCCAACATGACCGAGTGCTTAAGGCTCTTCCATTTTGGCCCTATTTGCCCAGCGATGCGTGATTAGTGCTAATCGCGCATCAAAATCGCCTCCTTTTCCCGATTAAGGGCTCCTAAGGGCTACTTTGACCTCCTGCGCAGTCTCCATGGGCCTCAGTGAACACAATTTGACCGAGGTCCTCATTGTTCTACGTTGGCGGCCGTTGCCACTAGTTCAAGGCGTTTTTGATTGTTGTTTTGGAATTTTCAAGGATTTGTTCAACTTGATACAATAAAGGTTCTTGACAGTCTTTTGTGGATCCGATTCGAATCACTTGAGAAGCCCCTCCCCTCTTATTATTCCAAGTAAAAGTGCCATTTACTGTTTCGGTGTCCACTAGCCCCATGTTATCCATGAAGTTCTGGAAGGCAATGGAGTCTCTGCCTAGTTTTTTGGTACCACCTTTTTTCTCTGTAAGAGATCTGATCATATTGAAATCCCCTGCCAGAATCCAGGGCATATTAGGATATCTCTCTCTCAGCTCCTCAAGGGAGGTGAGAAGCTTAAGTTTGTCTTCTAGTTTTTGAGGACCATAGACGTTAGTGATCATGTAGATCTTCTTATCACCCAAAGGTTGAATCACCAACGATACATAGTTCCTAGAAGCTTCAACATCCAAGATTCCAACTGTTTGAGGATCCCATAGCGTAAGAATCCCACCCGCCAAGTTGTCTGCTTTAACCTCTAGATACCCATACTTGATTAACCATTTTCTATGTATCTCTCTGATCTTGTCCATCGAACATTTTGTTTCCTGAATAAAAACCATATTTGGTTTTTCTTCTTTTATTCTACTACTAAGATTTCTTTGTTTCCTTTTACTTCCTAGACCCCTAATATTCCAGGTCGTAAGCTTCATTAAGAAAGGTTTGTAAAGGAGTAACTAGTAAGATCCCTCATCTTACCTGATTTAATCATAAGTTTCCCACATTCGATCAGTAGCTCATTCTATTTTTTTCTTCCCCTTTTCCTACCCAGGTTCTTGAAAGAATGCATCGGTGTATACTCCATCATTTTCACCCCTCTATTCTCCTAGCTATCATGGTTTCTTTGGACTCCAGAACACTTCATTTGTGATCTCCAAGGGAAGAGTTGTTGAACCTTGCCAAACTCCTCTTTTGGAAGAGAGTCTACCCCTTTGGTGATTCCCTGCTCCAGAAACTTTTCTAGATCTAAATTCTCCCTCTCTAGAATCTCCTGCAGTTCATGGTCTTCCATTCTAGCCTCACTTGGGGTCATCTCATGGTCCCTATCGAGCTCCATAATGCTTGGCATATCATCCTTTTGTTGATTTTTTCTGGTATATCCTCCATATTAGTATCCATTTCCTTCTCAGTGGTAATATTATCTAATTCCTGGTTTGTCTCATTGTTTTCAACTTCTTCTTCTAAGATCTTGAAACTATTGTGGCTCAGTTGTCCGCCTTCATTAATTTTCTTTTGGTACCGCTTGCCTCCCTTCCCTTTACCCCAACCTTAGTAAAACCCTTGAGATCTTTGCCTGTAGTGGCTTTCATATGCTCTCTAGCTTGTTCAATAGGCAGTCCCTGTATAGGTTCCCAAATGGGATGTGTTCATAGTCCACTGCCTGCACCCATTCCTTGTCATACACTTCTAAAATGATTACATCTGGAAGTGCCCCAGATAAGTCCATTTCCACACATATTCAGGCAAAGGAAGTGTATTTGCCTCTTAGAGTAGCATCTGAGTGTTGGAATTATGATACAAGTGTTGTCCTTGATGGCAACTCACTAAGATTAAAGATCACGGTGCAACATGTCAACAACAAAGAATTACAGATCGGACTACAAAGAATGAAGAAATAGAGGTATATGCAGGTTCACCTTGACCAAGTTGCGTATACACACAAGTTCCCTGAACACAAGTAGCGTATACGTACACATGCACTTTCATAGAAGGAAAAGTGTGTATATGTTGGAAAACTATGTTTTTGGTTCAAGGTATTTGGTCTAAGGTATTCTGATCCATGGTATTGGTCCAAGGTATTAACCCTAGGTATTTGGTTCAAGGTATTGGTCCTAAGTGGTTTTAATCCATGGTATTGAGAAAGGCCTAAAACTATATAAGGAGGAGAAAATCATTAGGCTAAGGTGTGCAAGTATCAAATATCTTATGAAATGTGAGATCTAGTATACAGGTTATTGGCTTATGGTGCTTTTCTTGATCTGAACCAAGGATGAACCTTAGTCGTTGATGAGCGATAAGATCTTACGATGGATAGGGATCTCAAGGCTTGAAATGAATTATCATTATATGGTTTGATCATTTGTTTCTATTTGTTGTTGCAGAGTTCTAGGTTGTGCTTTGGGTTCAGTTATGATGTTGTTGATCAGTCCAGTATAAAAATTGAATGAAACATGGCCTTCAGATTGTGGTGTTGTGTTCTAGGAGTATCCAGTCTAAAAATTCATGAAACATGGTCCCTGGTAGAAGAGTGGAGTTTTCTGTAGGGTGGAACCTACCTACTAATAAACATATTGGCTAGTACAAGAGCTAGGGGGTTGTAGCTCCCTTCCAGTAGTAGCTAGAGAACGAGAGAAGGTTGTAGCCTTCTACAGGTGGGTGCCTACATACTAGTATGAGTATGCACTAGTACAAGATTGTAAACAGATTTTTCTTATTATTAAAGGAAGATAGAGACGACAAAAGCAGGTGGTTTTTACCCACATTGGGTTTCCACCTTATATCTTGGTGTTCACGTGTGTTTCTTATGTGTGATGCTTTATTATGATTTTACTGCATTGTCTAATAAATCTTTTATGTACTGGTTAAAGGTCAATACATGATAAACTATCTAAATCAAAATTTCTCTAAATATACGCTGGTTGCTTTAAGTGCAGTCGTGTGTACACGCTAGTTCACTTAGCTGAAGTAGCGTATATAAATATGTTTGGTAAATTAAATTATTGATCTTATAATACGAATTCACTCCCTTTCAGTATTATTTCCAACAATTGGTATCAGAGTAGGCACTTTAGAAGAAGCTTGATTGCTTGAAGGGAGTTCCATCATCATGAGTAATAAAGAAAGTGTGGGATCCATCAAACCACCAATATTTGATGGGAGTAATTTTGTTTATTGGAAAATATTAACCACAGCCTATCTACAATCACTTGGAACGGATGTTTGGGAAATTGTGGAAGGAGGATATACATTTCCAACAACAATTCCTATAGATATGGTAGGTAAGAAGCAATATGAAACCAATGCCAAAGTTGTCAATACCTTATTGGGAAGTCTGTCACAATCAGAGTTTTTCAAAGTCATGTAGCTCAAATCAGCCAAAGAAATATGGGACAAAATCGTTCTGAGCTATGAAGGAGACTCTCAAGTAAAACGAGCTAAACTTCAAACTCTCAAAATTCAGTATGAAACTCTTAAGATGCACAGTGATGAAAGTATATCTAGTTACTTCTTACGTATATATGAGGTTGTTAATTGTATGAAGAATCTGGGTGAAGATATAAAGGAAGTTACCTTAGTTGAGAAAGTTTGGTGATCCTTATCTGGTAAATTTGAATCAAAAGTGTCTACCATAGAAGAAAACCAAGATCTACAGACTATCACTATGACACAACTTCACAGAATCTTAACTTCTCCTGAGATGAGAAAAGGAGTTCCATCAGATATGAGAGAAGCCACATTTAAAGCTTCAGCAAAAGGAAAGGAAGAACACAATGAATCAGGACATATTTCAGAAGAAGAAGATGAGGTAAACTTTGTCAAGAAGCTTCAATGGGGTTCCGGAAGATTTAGAGGTAAGCTACCCTTCAAATGCTTTGCTTGTGGCAAAGTCAGTCATTATGCTACCAAATGTCCTCATAAAGATAAATATGAAAAAGGGAAGGAATATGCAAAATGGAATATAAAACAAGTTGTAAATAAAAGAAGTTACTATACTCATGAAGATAGTGATGGTTTATCAAATAGTGATGAAGATGAAAATAGTAATGACTATAGACTTCTAATGGCTTATGACGATGATAATTTTTGGGATGCTTTAGAAGAAGATGACCTTCATGAAGAAATTTCTAAACTCAAAATCTATTTAGAAGAAAAGAATATGATTATAGATACCTTGACATACCAACTTGTTGAAAAAGAAAAACACAATGAAAAACTAGAATGTGAAATTGTGGGTATAAGAAAGGATCTTGAGAAAACGAAATCTCTCAATCTTAGATTTGCTAAAGGATCAAAAACCTTAGATGAAATTATCAAAGTGCAGTGTTCTCCTCTGATAAAGACAAGTCTTGGATATACTGAAGAAGCATCTCAATCACAAAAGTAGCCAACCTCCACTAAAAGCTATCTTGATGCAGTAAAGACCAGTGAACAATATGACAATTGTCAGCAAAGGCATAAAGCAGATCACCGGGTAAATCAGACTCAATTTATTCCAAGGCTGAATAGAAATCACAACCAATCTCAGGTAAATCATACTTAATTTCCTCTAAAGATGAATATCAATAGAAACTACAATCACCAGGTCAATAGATTCGATAGTCGCAGGAACTTCTTTAATGGGCAATGTTTTTCATGTCAAAATTTTGGACACAAAGTTGCTCAATGTGTTGCTTACAAAACCATCATGAATAGAGAAGCACGAAATCAAAGGAATGTAATAGGGGTCAAGAAAAGTTCCTATAATAACTTTTCTCTTCTTGAAAATGAAATAGAATGCTCAATCTATAACAAATTTGGTCATGAAGAATCTGAATGCAAAAGAAAATTTCGGCAATCATCTCAAAAGGAGAAAACTCAATTAAATCCCAAGATATGGAGAAGGAAAGAATCTCAAAAAGAAAGATGTGGTATAGCCTTGTATGCAGAAGGACAAGAAAATCAGTGGTACATCGACAGTGGATGCTCAAAGCACATGACAGGTGACAAAGAAAAAATTCACTCATATAATGCCTTAGAAAAGGAAAAGAATGTCTCATTTGGAAACGACACTCCTTTTGCCATAAAAGGTAAAGAATCTGGTTTCTTTAAAGAAAAGGTTAAAGTTGGAAATGTTATGTATGTAGATAGTTTAAAGCATAACATGTTGAGTGTCAGTCAAATGTGTGATCAAGGAAATGAAGTGGTGTTTCGATCAAACGGATGTGTTCTTCATGAACTTTATACAGGGGAGATCGTGATCAAAGGTACAAGAACTCCAAACAACTTATAAATACTCAAGGGAGGACAACAACAATGTTATCTAAGCAAAAATGATGAAAAATGGTTGTGGCATAGAGGATTGGGACATCTAAGCTTTTCTCAAATAAGAAAAGCATGCAGATTCAAGGTTGTTCGTGATCTTCCAGATATTAGCATCCTTGAAAATACAATATGCAAACCATGTCAATTCGGTAAGCAAACCAGAGCTCACTTCATTGAAAAAGAAGGGTCAGCTAGTAAGCCTCTTGAACTTGTTCATACTCATTTATGTGGACCATCAAGGAAAAAGTCACCTTATGGAGAAGAATACTTTATTTTTTCCATTGATGATTTTTCCAGAATGTGTTGGATAGGTTTGCTAAAGCATAAATATGAAGCATTTGAAAAGTTCCAAGCCTTAAAATCTTTGGTTGAAAATGAATCAGATCGAAAAATAAAATGCCTCAGATCTGATTGGGGAGGAGAATTTACCTCGGATGAATTCTTAGACTTTTGTGAACAACATGGAATAAAAAGGCAATTCTCCACCACAAGGACTCCTCAGCAAAATGGAGTGGTAGAAAGAATGAATAGAACTATTCAACAAATCGCTCGAGCTATGCTAGATGAATCTAGAACTCCTTCAACCTTTTGGGGTGAAGCTGCATTCGTCGTCATAACTATTCTCAACCAAGAAAATGTTCGGGTAAATAGCACTCAAACTCCACATAAACGTTGGTATGGTAAGACTCCTACTATAAAATACTTTAAAGTTTTTGGAAGCAAATTTTATATCAAAAGGATTGATGAAAAGCTTGGTAAGTTTGAGCCCAGAGAAGATAAAGGTATTATCTTGGTTACTCTTCCCGAAGTAAAGGATATAAATGTTATAATAAAAGACTTGGAAAAATTGTTGAAAGTATCGATGTTGTATTGATGAAGCATGCAAAAATCCAAAACAAACAAAAACAGAATATTATGACAATGAAGAAGATGGAGAGTATTTTCCGACATCAAATCACGATGATATTGAAGAAGAAACCAATGAAGCACCAGAAGAAGAGATAACGGTAGAAGAAAAGACTTCGTCTAGGTATGTTTAGAAAAATCATCTAGAAACTCAAATTTTAGGGGAAAAAGTGGCAGGTGTACAAACAAGAAGAACTATTATAGAAACCTCAAGCTATCTAGCATTACTATCCTCCACCAAACCTCAAAATTTAAATGAAGAATGCAAAGATGAATGTTGGGTCAAGGCCAAGAATGAAGAACTTGAGCAAATTGAAAATAATAATACTTGGGAATTAGTTCCTAGACCTCATGATAAAAATATTATAGGAACTAAATGGATATTTAAAAACAAACTGAATGAAAATTGAGAAGTCATTAGAAACAAGGTCAGACTTGTTTCTAAAGGGTATGCTCAACAAGAAGGTATAGATTTTGAAGAAACTTTTGCACCTGTTGCTAGACTTGAAGCCATAAGGATGTTTCTTGCTCTTTCTAGCTTTCAAAAATTCAAAGTATGCCAAATGGATGTAAAATATGCTTTCCTTAATGGAGATTTAGAAGAAGAAGTTTATATTGAACAACTAGAAGGATTCGTTCTTGGAAATGATGCAAACCTTGTATGCAAACTCAAAAAGGCTCTCTATGGTCTAAAACAAGCTCCAAGGGCCTGGCATTACTGTCTTGACAAATATCTACAGCAAAAAGTTTTTTCAAAAGGTTCAATAGATAGCAATATATATACAAAGATTGACACTGATAAATTGCTAACTATTGTTGTTTATGTTGATGACATCATTTTTGGTAGCAATGAAGAATCCATGAGTTATAATTTTGCTTCAATAATGCAGCAAGAATTTGAAATGTCCTTGCTTGGTGAACTTACCTATTTTCTTGGTCTACAAGTTCAATAGAATGAAGATGGTATTTTTCTTTCACAAACCAAATATCTCAAACAGATCTTGAAAAGGTATGGAATGGAAGATTCTAAACCTGTATGTACCCCAATGGTAAAAAGATGTAGTCTCAGCTCAAATGATGAATCAACAGTAGCACATCAACCAACTTACACATCCATGATTGGTAGTCTTCTTTATTTAACAGGTACCTGACCTGACAGCATGCATGCAGTAGGAATAGTTGGAAGATTCCAAGCAAATCCAAAGGAATCACACCTTCAGGCAGTCAAAATAATTTTCAAATATTCTTCAAGGAACACGGAACTTTGGCTTATGGTATCCTAAAGATACAGATCTCACTCTTCATGCATATACAGATGCAGATTGGGAAGGAAGTGTTGATGACAGAAAAAGCACTAGTGGTGGTGCATTCTATATGGGTTCTAGGTTAGTGTCTTGGTTCAACAAGAAGCAAATTTCAATTGCACCATCTACAGTTGAAGCAAAACATGTCGCTGTTGCATCTTGCTACACACAACTACTTTGGATGATGCAAACCTTGCAAGACATTCAGATCACATGCACTCCACCCATCTCCTTTCTATGTGATAATACAAGTGCCATCAGTATTTCAAAGAATCCAGTCATGCACTCCAAGACCAAGCACATACCCATAAAATACCATTTTCTACGTGAACAAGTGCTTGAACAAAAGGTCAAACTAGAGTATGTTCCCTCCAAAGAACAGGTTGCTGATATATTCACTAAACCACTGCCCAGAGACACATTTGAATATCTCAGGCAAAATCTAGGAGTAGTTGTTGCATCATCCTATTGTTAAATCCAATTTTTTTCAGAAAAAAGGCTATTATACGCATGTTTCATGAAGTGGAGTCACGTAATGGGTAAAGAAGCATATATGTGTATCAGACAAGAAAAACAATGGGGCAGGATCAAATATGGCTGCTCTGACTGATATTGATGATTAATGTCTATATGCTCTGTTCATTAATTTTATTTGACTGACAAAGATGCCTTGATCATTAACCTGTTAACAATGCACATGTAGCACAGGTTCAGGGGGAGCATTAGCCTTCACGTACATTCAACATTGTTGGCATTATGGTTGCTGAGTCAAGCTATGGCTTCATATATTTACACCATTTGTTACTCAAGTCATGTAAAAGTCTACGAAGTGATATGAGTCCTCTTGAACAAATGATGTAATTTGTATCCGCACTTTACATGGGATGGATGATGTAATATTTCTTGTTGGTATATCCCCACTTGGTTGGGTGGATGAGTCAAATTTGGTTAAAGTGTTTGTGTAGGATCTATAGTCTATAGTTACATAATTTGTGCATGCTACCTTCAATCAACCAAGCCAGAATGCAACCTTGCTATAGTGAGGTGAGCCGTAATGAAAAAATTCTGTGCTATACTATAGGGCATGCTACGGTCCCTCGAGTCTCTCGACTAAGTGGGCAGCAGCGATAAGAGATAGATGCCCAGCAGTTAGTGACAGAATTTGCCGTAATTCTGGATAACACAAATTCACAAATGAAACTACTGCTTGCTATAGTATAGTGCCGTAACAAATTCTGGAAGCACGTTTAGTGGGTGCTAATTTGTTACGGCAACTACGATAGTGACAGAATTTGTCATTCTGCACCTGCCACGGGCTAAGCTAAGTTAGCTTGCGTTATCCCCACTCGGTTGGGAGATGGATGTATGTATGAGTCATTGGTGATAGGAAGGTCATCCTCACATAGTTGAGTTATAGAGTCATGTTATTCTTTTAGAAAATATTTTTTTGTAGACTCTGCTTGTACTCAGGAAGAGCATGGACAGTTTCAGTGCATCTCAGCATGTACAAAATGGAAGCTCAATCAAAGATTTCAGCATGTACTCAAGGGGAGCATGACTAGCATAATGTATGTCAAAGAAAGAAATTATCTTGGTCCACCATTTTCCCTTGATGTCAAAGGGGGAGAGTGACTTGGTGTTGTTGTTGCCATCAATTCCAAAGGGGGAGATTGTTGGCATTATGATATAGGTGTTGTCCTTGATGGAAACTCACTCAGATGAAAGATCACGGTGCAGCATTTCAACAGAAAAGAATTACAGATCAGACTACAAATAATGAAGAAAGAGAGGTATACGCAGGTTCACCTTAACCAAGTTGTGTATGCACGCAGGTTCCCTGAACACAAGTAGTGTATACTTACACACACACTTTCACAGAAGGAAAAGCGCATATATTTTGGAAAACTATGCTTTTGGTTCGAGGTATTTGGTCCAAGGTATTTTGATCCATGGTATTGGTCCAAGGTATTAGGTCCGAGTTATTAACCCTAAGTACTTGGTCCAAGGTATTGGTCCTAAGTGGTTATGATCCATGGTATTGAGAAAGGCCTAAAACTATATAAGGAGGAGAAGATCATTAGGCCAAGGTGTGCAAGTATCGAATATCTTATGAAGTGTGAGATCTATTATGCAGGTTATTGGATTATGGTTCTTTGCTTGATCTGAACCAAGGATGAACCTTAGCAGTTGATGAGCGATAAGATCTAATGATGGACCGGGATATTAAGGCTTGCAATGAATTATCATTATATGGTTTGATCATTTGTTTCTATTTGTTGTTGCAGAGTTCTGGGTTCTTCTTTGGGTTCAGTTATGATGTTGTTGATGGGTCCAGAATGAAAATTGAATGAAACGTGGCCTTCAGATTGTGGTGTTGTGTTCCAGGAGTATCCAGTCTAAAAATTCATGAAACGTGATCCCTGGTAGAAGAGTGGAGATTTCTATAGGGTGGTACCTACGTACTAGTAAACATATTGGCTAGTACAAGAGCTAGGGGGTTGTAGCTCCCTTCTAGTAGTAGCTGGAGAACGAGAGAAGGTTGTAGCCTTCTGCAGGTGGGTGCTTGCGTACTGGTATGAGTCTGCACCAGTATAAGATTGTAAATAGATTTTTCTTATTTTTAAAGGAAGACAAATATGACACTAGTGGGTGGTTTTTACCCACATTGAGTTTCCACCTTATATCTTGGTGTTCATGTGTGTTGCTTATGTGTGATGCTTTATTCTGCTTTTACTGCACTGTCTAATAAATCTCTGATATACTGGTTAAAGTTCAATACATGATAAGCTGTCTAAATCAAAAGTTCTCTGCATATACACTAGTTACTTTAAGTACAGTCATGTGTACACGCTAGTTCACTTAGCTAAAGTAGCGTATATAAATATGTTTGGGAAATTAAATTATTGATCTTATAATACTGATTCACCCCCCTCTCAGTATCATTTCCAACACTGATATCTTTATAAAATGCCCTAGCTTGTTGTTGATAGCCTTTAGAGACTCCGACAGCCAATAATCTAAAGGAAGGGAGTAGATTCTTATCCATACCGGTGTTGATGTGATAGTTTCTAATTCTAGGAAAAGGGTCATTGCCCATGGTCGCATATAAAGGCCTATAGAAGCGTAAAAATAGGGTCCTCCCTCGAGCACTCTATCTTTATCCTCTAAGCTTGTGAACACCACCATGAAGAAGCCTTTGGACCTAAGGTGAAGGTTAATTTCCCCCTTTGGTTTCTAGTGGTTCCTTATCTATGCTTGCAAAGCCTTCTCTGTCGGTCAAATCCCCATAAATTTACAAATAAACCGCATATTACGCCATGTGGTCTCTGTGCACCTGTAGCACTAGGTCACTTAAAATGACCCAAGGAATAGTGGTTGAATTGGGTTTACAGACCCCTGTTGTACTCATAGGAGCAACTTTCTGACTGCTAACCTCTGTCCTCTTCTCCTTACTAGCTTCCTCATGATTCTCTTCGTGTCTATGAGGTCTGATAGTTTCCGATTTTTCTGTATCCATAGCCTTTGTTACCAGGTCTGTTGGTTTCTTGAAGCGATGCGATCCAACTCCCTTGCTTCTATCTGCAACCACTTGACTATAGGAGGGAGTTGAACTCGCTCCTTCGTACCCTGCCATGGTGACCAGTGACAAAACCCTAATGCAAAACCCTAGTTCAGATTGCAGAGCGGCTTAACCAGTTTTCCATTCCTGTCATGCCAAAAAACCTACAACCAAAATAAACTTTATAAGAACCAATAGTATTCAATATGATGATGTCAACCATGGGGGATGATTCATAATTTTTGGGGTAAAAAGGTAAAAGGATAAAAAAATAATAAAATAATAAAACTACTTTTTTCAACTTATCTCCCTAATATTTTACTCAAATTTTGAGCGGGAGTACTCGTTGGATGAATAATTAAATTCTTCATCCAAGGATTACCCATGTTACATACTTTTGATGGACCCTACTACACGAAAATAGAGAAATACATGAAAACTGGTGATTGCAATCACGTTGTTCATGTATTTCTCATTTTTTGTGTAGCAGGGTCCTTCGAAAGTATGAAAAATGGGTACTCCTTCGACGAGGAATCTGTAGAAATTTGAATAATATAACACTTATTCACAGAGATTATCCTGATTATACACTATTTGTGGAATTCATGCATAATACATAACCTCCTCTACCATTGATCATCAATTTGCGGAATTAAAAAAAGAATTGCATGCGCACATTGAAACATCAATCACACATATCAACACAGTATGTAATGGGGTAAGCATACAGCTGAAAACCCCCAACTATCTGTATATTATAATGATAGATAACATGTAACAATACATAGTACAATACTCCTCACAATTACTTAATACTATCTCCACATGCTACACACAAACTAGCTCAGATCTAAACAAGTCACGGGTTCAAATATCCTCCACTGTTTGCCTGCCTCTACTGCGCAATCCAAGTTGAGAATGGATCAGATCCAAGTTCGAATTCCCTTCGCTTGTACTGCGCAATCCTCATTGGAAATCTCAATCAATGATTGTGCAAATCCCATGCACAGCGATAGTCACAACTGATAGTAGTCTCACCCTTTCACCCACCTCTAGCACTTGTCTCCATTGAACTGTCCATGCACTGAGTTAACTGATGTATTCTTTAGTTGATTTATGAGTTAATAATTAGTGAATTAATTAATAATTAATTCACATCACTCATCACTAGTGTATTTGGCAGTTAGACTAAATACAACTAGTTCAACTAAGTCAAACTGAACACAACTCCATCAACTCCTCAATCAACTCCACCAAACTCAATCACTTGAGTTCTAACTGAAGTCTGTCATGCAATAGCTCAACTAACCCATAGGAAAAGAGTATTTCCTTCTGGCAGTTGCATGTGCCACATCTGTAGCTCGAACTGAAGTGCTGCAAGAGGATAAGATAATGTTTATATTCCAAATATTATTAAGAGCTAATAATATTCGACTGTTCTATTTTTTGACTGGCAGTCTAAAAATAGACTCCGCCCATATGTCTAAAAATAGAGGTCCATCTATTTTTACCAACATGACCAATCATCCATAAATAGCATCCTGCAACTCATAGACCATGATCCATATGTCTAAAAATAGACTTTGCACCAAAAATAGCCTGCGGGCCCACTTAATGAAGGCGACTTCTTTTCCCTAAGCTCCATCATCTTGTTGCATTTTCAACAGAATCAAATTTTGCATCTAATGAGTGTTCCCGGTTGAAATTTGAATAAACCTATAGGGAGATAAGTAGAAAATACGAATTGAAAAAGTAGTTTTTTATTTTTTCCCTCTAAAAGTTGATGATGTAATCTAATCTTGTTTTGTTATTTCCACTATTATTTTATAATTTCCTTATGAGGCCCATTTTAGACCTCAAAATTCGCCTAATGACTATGTCTACAGGTTAAATAAAGTATTATATGGTCTTAAACAAGAACCACATGTGTGGTACTCTAGTTGGACAATTACCTTATAAAATAGGGTTTCAAGAGAGGAGGCACTGATAGTAATTTGTACATAAAGGTTGAAGGGGATGAATTGTTGATTGTAGTTGTGTATGTGCATGATATTATATTTGGAAGCAATAAATATCATCTAGTAAATGGTTTGATGAAGAGATGAAGTCCGAGTTTGAAATGTCAATGATTGGAGAACTTACCTTTTACCTAGGGCTCCAAATTCTACAAAAGTGTGGAGGCATATTCATTTCTCAAAAGAAATACCAAAGAGATATGTTGAAAATTTTCCAAATGGAAGACTATGAACCTGTCTCAACCCCCATGGCAACTCGATGCAAGTTATGTGCAGATGATGAATTGCCTAATGTGTATCAAACGCTTTACAGATCCATGATAGGAAGCCTATTATACCTAACAGCCTCTATAATAGATATAATGTTAGCAAATGGATTAGTGGAAAAATACCAATCAACACCTAAACAAAGTCATATATTAACAACAAAGATGATATTTATATATTTGAAAGGGACTATAGACTATGGACTATGGTATCCAAAGGTAAGGAATTTACATTGACAACATACACAGATGTTGATTGGGCCAATTGTGTGAGTGACAGAAAAAGTACAAGTGGTGGTGCATTCTACCTAAGAGAGTCTTTGGTTAGATGGTTAAGCAAGAAACCAGTTTCTCTATCTACAATAGAAGATGAACACATAGTAGTTGTAGCTTGTTGCACACAAGTCATGTTGTGGATGAAATAGACACTACAGGATATGAAGATAAATTTTAGTGAAGTTATATCAATCAAATGTGACAACACAAGTGCAATAAAAATTTCTAAAAATATTGTGCTTCATTAAAATAATAAACATATACATATAAAGTACCACTTTCTCAAAGAACAAGTGGTTGAGCAAACAGCGAAGATGGAGTACATACCCTCAAAAGAGAAAATAGGAGATATATTTACAGAGCAAACAGTGAAGATGGAGTACATACCCTCAAACAATAAAATAGGAGATATATTTACAAAGCCTCTTGCTAGAGCACCATTTGAGTATATAAGAGACAAGCTAGGGCTAATTCTTGTAGGTGCTTTTCACTAATGTGACTTCAAAAGGAGAATCTTAAGCTTGAAATTGAATGCACCATCTAAGGGGGAGACTACAGGAGTAGGAAGAATTAAAGAAGAGGAACAAGAAGCATATGATTTTGTCAAGAATTTGAAGTAGCTAAGAAGTAGCAAGAAAAAAAGCATCATCAAATTATGAGATCAAGTCATCTTCTTCATGAGAAATCAACATCAATCAGGTGCACCATTCAAAAGTTTAGTCTTTAATGTAATTTTCTTATAGAAAAATGTACACATGTATATATCATGTATATAAGCATCTAAATAAATGCTTTCAAATGAACATTTACATATCTAGACAAAGCATGTTGGCATCATCAAAATTTTGTCAAAATTCTTCATCTTGTGATGAATCTAATTGCTTATATGGAATGGATCAATGTACATTGTGATGATTCCTATATTTAACTAATAATTGATCTATAAAGTAACCAAATATATGAGACCTCTGAAACTATATGAAAGCAAAATTATTGGCATCAAAGTCTAAAGGAGTGGATTTATACATGTATATGTTTGGTTACTAGTATCCCTCATCATGAAGCATCATGAAGTCATCATCTGAACCATATTTCTTGTAAGTTCTATCTTAAAAAGGCATAGCAGATAAACTGGTAATCAAATGCAATATTGGGACAAAGGATTTCTGCATGCCTATACTCTCTAAAATTGTAAAAGATGGAATTGGAAAATACTGACAAGTGATTAAATCCAGCGGATGACTAATAGACATTACTATAACTTATTGCATCACTATGATTTTTATAAATCCTTCACTATTGTAGTATAAGCACAAAGATTTGAATACTATATTTTTGACAAAATCTTCTGCATCCAAATGGTGAGTGCTTGGAGAAGTAAAATGGATTTATCCTCAAAAGAAGAAATCTCTTGAAGTGATTTAGCAACAAAGTGAAAAAAATACATCTTGTTGATCGAATGAGGATCCACAATCTCATAAGGATTTGAGCATGGATTTAATTCATCATGAACTTAATATTGTTCTGAAACAAAAATATCAAAGAGGCATTTTCTGGATATGAGGATAGAATTAAAAAATAATAATAATTTGAACCTATTTTAATACAAAATCTATTTGCAAAAGGAAATACATCCCACACAAAGGTCATTCCACATATTTTTGGAAGAAAATGAGGATCATAAGTAACATAGCAAGCACCTACAACCATTTTGAAGAAAATGAGACTCTGCAATATCATATATTCTAGGAGAAAATTTCTATTGAATGAAAATGATGAAGAATATAATTCATAAGATAGACTTTCAAATATATTGTGTCGTGGACTATAGTCATTCAGTCACAAATATATATATATATATATATATAAAAGGTTGATTCAAATCCACTCTGTGTGAAGTGTTCACAAGAGAAGACCAAGAGAGCAACCAAACAACTTCAACAAAAATTTATGATCTATAATGACAAAGAATGAATGTCAGTAGAGAAGGCAGAATATCATCAATGTGGTCATTAATATAATGATATCTATTCAAAATTTGACTAAAATAGGAATGGACGGCACGCGACAAAATGTCAGATAAATAATATTGACAGCTTCAACAATCCTAGCCATGTGCTATTCTGGGAGATATTCAGTTACAATATAATGCAATATCAATTACCTTGAAGGTCAAAGAGCAAATACAGAGGAAGGAATATTGTTAACATAATTATTTTTACAGTTCTTCCAGCCTGGGATTTACCTGTTACAGCAAATACATCAATTGGTATCGACATTCAACTATGCAGTGATATATATATTTAATGCTATGGTATGATGATATATAATCTTCAAATGAGCGATGATTTATTACATGACAAAAATCTCCAACGTTTCGTAATAGAGTATTATCATTACATTCTTATCATTGCATTATGGAGCATTATGGCACAATATGGCAGCATTTGATGGCACAACATGGTTAGTTATCCATGTGATTATCCACCACAAACTCCAACGTTAACATTACTTGACATGGAATTAATCTCCAAACGATGTTATTCAAAGTTTGGGAATATATATGCTCATTATCACAGCATGGACCTCTCGTGCAAAATATATATATATATATATATATATATATATATTCATTAATATTTATGATATGATAATATATCACCAATATATAATGGTATATATAAATTCAGTGTTCATTTATATGAATGTTTATCATTTCACTGTCGCATTATTAGATGTCACCATCGTTGTCTTCTTGCATTGTTATATGTTCCTATCTACAGGTAGCATCAAAGTCGACTTATTTGTTGTATACATTAGGGTTTTGTTACCTAGGAAAGAACTATTCAGCACCTAATTCATTTATTAATGACCATTTAACTCACAATGGGCCTTGTATTACTTTGTTGTTCAAATATCCAATATATTAGCATCGAATTGGGCTAAAGTTGTCATTTCATTTTTGACCAGTTGTTTAGTACCTCATATTTGGCCAATATAATTTGAAATAATATGGTATACATAAGAAGACTCGCTATTCTCTCTGAAATAAAATTCGTCCTTGAGAATTTTTAAAGTTTTAACGAGGAGGCAAATTCATCAGAAATCGGCTCATATCTGTGGCAAAGGCAATGGTCATCAGCAAGGTTAAAACAAAGATCTAGTAAAAATTAATAATTGGCCTGGTTTGCATATGTTTATCTTAATTATTGTATGCCGCCTTCATCACAAAATTGGTGTCATACATAAGTACATATTTTCTTTCTTTCTTTTGATTTGATCTAGGTCATTAATTGTCCAAGAACTTGCTGAAGTTTGATTCGATCTAAGTATTTTCACCTTACCATCTAAAGTATTGGAGATTTTGTGGAACTATTGATGAAATTATCTAAGGAACTAACCAAACAAACCTAAGGTAACCTAAATTAAAAGTTTAAAATCACAATTCTAAGTCTATGAATGCTTCTCGGCCTTTACATCTTCTCAGTGTTGTCGGTATATACATATCTTTTCAACTGAAGTAAAACATGTATCTTGGAAAGTTGTAACACTCATTCAAATACAAATTGTGCATGCCATCATGGCACTGTGATCATCAAGTCTAATGTGTCTTTAAGTGTGGAGTCTTCCATATCATTGCAGTTACTGTGGAGGTTGGAGTTGTGCTTTAAGTTTGCATGGTGAAATTTAAATCAGAGATATTGGCATTCTTACCTACCTTGAGGAACCATGTCATAGCTAAGTCAACCATCACATTTTTTCTACTAAAAGAAATCTCAAAAGCCAATTTCATATACTTTTTTGGATTTTATCAAAATGATTTCCCATGATAAAGAAACTTTTGCTTTGTATATCTAATGGGTGAAAAAGATTCCTCTCGCAATTGATTTGCATTTTAAGGGAAAATTGTGTGTTTTTTCATTATATTTGGATGTTAGCAACATTGTAATGCTTTCTTATAGGGAGGAATCATCAAGATCAGAAGAATGAAATGTCAAAATGCATTCTTAACTACTTCATTCCCTTAATCAAATGGGAATGAGAATTAGCTAACATGCAAGAAGCTATCACATTATTTTCAACTTCTAATGCACCATCAAACTTCAAGAGGTGGAATATATTCAAGCTAATAAATGAAACATTGCAAGTGACTTGAGCACAAATACTCTCATGCATGCATGCCATCAGCAAGGAACAATGGTTCAATTTGTATGGGTAAAAGAGTTGATCTCTAAAGTCATTGGTAACCAAGACATTTGCAGAATGACTAAGTTGAAATTGGTATAAGTTGAAGTGCTCTCATGTTTTATCTCTTGCAACGTGGTTAAAGTTACTGTAGCATTATCCCATTATAAGCCTTCTTATTTTAGAACATCAGTATCTTAGGGGTTTGAAGTTTCCAAACCTAATGTGGCCGCTATGATAGTTGTGTAAAAGGTTCATAATTGCAAGTGATTGTATGTTGTGGTTTCATCACACATTGTGGGTGCAATCATAATTTTTCAATAGCAGTTGACACCTACATATTAGAGGGACATAGGCTAAAGGAAGAGGTCATATATCTTCACTAGTAATCAAGGAAAATATTTGGATAGTATGAACTGGGTGCAATCATAATTTTTCAATAGCAGTTGACACCTACATATTAGAGGGACATAGGCTAAAGGAAGAGGTCATATATCTTCACTAGTAATCAAGGAAAATATTTCGATAGTATGAAGTTGGTAGTATTGAATAAGTTTGGTTTGAGGGTTAAGGTGGCTGAGTTTGAAGTTTGGGACATCTTGCAAGAAATGAATCCATTGTCATTGATGTCAAAGGGGGGGGAAAAAATGATATTTTTTTGAAGGAAGAAGGAATTTATGTTTCCATCAATTCCAAAGGGGGAGAATGTGGGAAATGTTGGCATTGACGTCAATTGATTAGGTTGACGATATTGTCAATTTATTTTGAATGCTATTGTTACAAGGTTGCTTGAAGTACAAATGTTGAAAGTGATGTAAAGTGAAAAAACTATGAAAAGTAATGTGGAGGCTGAATATGGTCAAATGGGACATAAAATATTGAGACGCAAGATGAAAAATATATGCTTTCATTGAACAAAAAATGTCTGATACAAGATAATACAAATCTGATTTGTCTCTTGTAATCATTGTTGATTGAGCTAATCTATTTCAACTCCTTTTTATTAGAAGTTTTCTTTCCAAAACTGAAAATGAGGAGATAAGCTTGTGAACATTTTTATAAGACCAAGAGACAATGCCTCATTTCATATTCCTGTAAATAATAAAAACAACCAATAATGCTTTCATATAAAAGATACATTGTTGAATGGAAAGAGAACTTTTCTTTATGAAACGGTATGTATGAGAAAGTTAATGAGTAGCAGTAGAAGAGGCACAGTGTTAAAAAGAAGAATTTGTGAATATTTGCAGTAGACTTGACTGCAGAATTGTTTATTAGGTATCTATCACTTTTGACTTGAAATTATGATTGAGAGCTTGTTGTCCCTTTCTATGTATTAGCATGATAAAGAACGGGTTGTAGCCTATATAGGTAGGATCTTCCTGTGGGTTGTAGTTTGCAAAATATTTATGGAAGTTGGAGCCTCCTTTGAGGTAGTATCCTGTTGTAGGTTGGAGCCTACAAAAATATAATGTAATAAGGAGTAGTAGCTTGCCTTCACATTTCTTTTAGCCTAAAATTCATGGTTTCTTCCCTTTAGGGTTTCCACTTATATCTCTTGTCTTCATGTGTTGGTTCTTGAATGTTCTGTGAATGTTCTTGAATTATTGATAAGTATATTTGAAAATATCTTTCTCTGACACCTGTAAAATGAGTCCAATAATAATGGAGCATATACATAAATTGTTATCTACATAAAAAGAAAATTAAGTCGAGAAAAAAGCAAAGTCTTAAATTAGTGATTTAGCCCCCCCCCTCAGTAATTTCCAAACATAAATATCACCTAAATCATTAACAAGATATTTTTGTCTTATGACTAGTCATATTTTGGAACAATTATTAAAATAGATAGAGACTATAAAAAGGGTTTTAGCATCTTTTAACTCTCACTGTCATCCACAAGTCTTAAGGAGAAAGATCTGCCTCCCCATCCACTAATTTAACATTTTTAGAGTGCTAAAAAATATAAAGCTTGAAAGATAAGGGGTCTCATTAAGAACCATCTTACCATGATCATGGGGAATCGATGATATTGACATTATCATATCTAGATACCAAGCCAAGATAATGGCTTATAGTCAAAAAAATTTAAGACAAAAGGTCTCACCACGAGCTCGTTTGTTCATTATCATTAATACTTGTGAATGGCATTGTCATATCTCATCATCAAGCTATGAAAATGGATTTCAAGCAAAATCAAAATGTAAGTAAGTCTAAAATAATAGCCTCTAAAATATTTTCTAGTGGATAGAATATTAGTATTTCTTGGTTAAATGGTAACCCTGTTGAGATTATGGATGCCTATTGGGAGCAGTGGCACTACCAGTAACAAAAGAGTCTATCTTAATGCTAAATTTTCAATAGTTCTTTATTTTATCATTATAATGTCAACTATCATAAATAAATACACTTTTTCATAAATAATTGGTTATGAAGTTTACCAATAATGACTTTCATTTTATTCAAAGAAATTTTAATAAAAATCTGAATTTCAGCATTATAATCTTTTCAATTTTTTATTCCTTTATATTTTAAAATTTAATTTATTTAACATAGATAATTGTTGAATTGATACTTCTGTGATCCATATCAAGATTATGAGAAAAGTTTTTCGGCTTAAATCACATGATAGTACATTTGTCGACGCATTTCGAACCAACGAGTGTGGTCCATTGTGAGGACAAGTTGAAGAACCAGATCATGGTTTCATATTAAATAGGGAGAGCAGATCATCCAATGGCTAGGATTTACTAAAAAACGGCTATATTGAAAAAACTGCTAAATTAGGTCATACTTGATAAATGGCTAAGATTGACCACGAACGACTAGATTTGACTATTCAAGTTGTTTAATTATATAATATTATTATGCTAAAACAAATATTATTTTAATATCTATCATATGTTATTTAAGTGAAAAGTTAACCATATTTGAGTTAACAATAATATTAGGGAATATTTATAATAAAATTGTTTGAAATAATATATGAGGTACAATAATTGTTAGTAATCGAAAGGAATTAATAATAACTAATAATAATTAATATTATATTATTATTATAATAATTTTATAGTATTAATGTTATTATTAATGTCTTGTGTAACTAATCAATATAAATTTAATAGTAAGGCTAGGGATATTAGTAAATGTAAGGACTTAACATTAACTAAAATAATATTCATTATTGTTATATTATATATACTATATCATTCAGCTTAGTCATGAAAAGGGGAATATCTATTTATCATATAATTGAAAGTAATATTAGTTATGATAATAGTATTATTCTTATTATTAATGGTTAGGGTATCAATTTATTAGTAATCTAATAGGAACCTATATTAATAGTTCTAGGGAAATTAGGATTTATTGTATTGTTAATATTAATATAATAGTGTTATAATAATAGTATTTAATTAAGGGGTGGGTAACTAATTATAAATTTATTAGTAAAGTCATCTACTTAGAACATAAATTTGCTATTTAAATGTCTTATACTATATAATCTAACCCACTAAGAAAGGTATGAAAATGATTAAAAGAATTCAAGGAAGATTTCCAAAGAGGATCAAAGAACTATGGCTAAAGAAAGTAGGTTACAGGATAACAAGGGGAAAATCCTATTAAGAAATCTAGAACAAGCTACTAAAAGAGGGAGGGGAGGAAGGGGAGGAAACGACTAGGAAGCGATGGCTAGGACCCAGCAACTACTGATCTTCCTGCTGTCATTTATATTGAGATTACTTGGACTTCTTTCAATCTCAATAGCTTCCCTAAATTTTCGATGATGGAACTACGGAACTCTAGCAATAACATTGGCCTCCTCAATACAAACATGATGTTTGGTTTTCTCCACATGCTCTACTAGTGCGGAAGACTTAGTTCTCCTATGTTTAAGGTCATTTGTGTGCTCACTAATTCTTTGATTAATGGAGCATCCAGTCTCACCAATATAGGGGGTCCCATAGGAATAAGGAATAATATAGACACCCTTCATGTCCCTAGGGTCGATAGGATCCTTCACTGATCGGAGGGACTTACGAATGGTGTTAAGGGGTATAAAGGTCGAGGGAACATTATGCTTCTTAAGCATCCTTGCAATCTTATCAGTGGTCCCTTGAACAAAAGGTAGATGGACCCCTGGGACTCGGTCTTTAGGTTCTTTTTTAACTACCCAATTTTTGGAAGCCTTGAGGAAAGCCTTCTGACCCAGGTATCTGCTATAACCATTCTCAACAAAGACATTAAGGAGATGGGATTTCTCTTTCTCGAATCTCTTTTTATCAGAGATCCTCGGGGCATGAGTAGCTAGGGTGTTGAGAATGCCCAACTTTTGAGCTGGGAAATGGTGGGAACTGGCATGAAGATATTGCTCCGTATGTGTTTTCTTCTGAAACACTTGGTGGGAGAGGGAACCGTCACTATTCTTTGAAATAAGAATATCAAGGAAAGGGAGGTAACCATCAACTTCCTATTCCATGGTGAACTTAATGGCGGTGAATTGACTGTTGAGATGATGGAAGAAGAGATCTAACTTTTCTTGGACATGAGACCAGATGGCATTAGTGTCATCTACAAATATTTTCCAAAGTTTAGGAAGGAGGCGGGCCGAGGTCAGAGCCTTGGATTCAAAATCTTCCATAAAAAGATTAGCAACGGTAGGAGATAGGGGTGAGCCCATGGCAACACCACAGGTCTACTCAAAGAACTCGCCCTCAAAACTAAAAAATGTGGAAGTGAGACAGATCTCAACTAACCAAACTGTATCGGGGCCTGTTAGGTGGTTGATCACCTCCATGGCCTCATTTATAGGAATTCAAGTGTAAAGGGAGACTACATCAAAACTAACAAGAATGTCCCCAGGGTCAAGCTTTATGTCCTTGAGCTCTTCAACAAAGGAAGCAGAGTCTTTGACGAAGGACTCTGTATGGCCAACAAAGGGTTTAAGCTTTAAGGCAAGGAATTTAGCTAGAAGGTAGGCATGACCACCAATGGTGTTGACAATGGATCTAAGGAGAGCCCCCTCCTTGTGAATCTTAGAGAGCCCATAGATCCTTGGAGTAATGGGACTGCTCTCAATGAGTTTATGGCAAAGGAACTTACTGAGCTATTGGACTTCATGGCAAGAGCCACATTCCTAGAAATCTTCTTAAGTAGGTTTTTGGGAAGCTTTTTATAGCTTCCACTATTATAAAGATGATCTACCATCTTCTTGCAGTAATCCTCTTTGTAACTGTTTTTTCAATATAGTCGTTTTTCAATCAATCCTATCCATTGGATGATCTGCTCTCCCTATTTAATATGCAGCCATGATCTGGTTCTTCAACTTGTCCTGACAATTAACAACACGTTGGTTTGAAATGCGTCGACAAATGTACTATCATATGATTTACGCCAAAAAACTTTTCTCATAATATAGATAATTGTTTCACCTAGTGTATCACCAATTGTTGTAGCAAAACAACAACCCCCATTTTTAATTAGTTCCTAATAAATAATCGGGACCCTTTATCTTTTATACTTAATTTATTTAAATAAAATGTTGTGTTTTATTAATAAGGGGCATAAGAGAATTAATCACAAGCGATTTTAAAAGTAATACCTTTATTAAAACTTAAATTCTCTCCCTTTATCAGAACTCATCATATTAGAGTTGTATTTTAAAAAACATTACGAAATACCAAATCTACAATGAGCCCACTCCTGAGGTTCTCTTTATATTAGAGAATCTTTTTTAATCAACCTTTCCCATTTCATAAAGTCTTATCAATTGGTGTTAAAGAAAATGCTTCTCCCCAATGTCTGATCCTCTGATGCCTTCATTAAATACTTATATTGATTTCGAAGCGCTTATTGTAAAAAGTAATATAGTAACTCTTCCGACATTCCAACCGCTAAAACTTAATATTAAAATAATTGCATCGGAACTTATCATATCGGAAATTCATTTTAATTGCATCCTCGACAACAGGCTCCTTTGATATTCTTCAAAGTCCTTGAGTTACCTTTATCGAGCTTGTTTCATCGGAACCTCTTTAGAATTAAAGTTATGATTATGATCTCTCTCATAAACTATTATTATTATAATATTCAATTTCGGCAATGCTTTATCTTAGTGTTATATTTGAAATATTCCGATAACAATACTCCTGATAAGCATTATCTTAGTGTTATATTTGAAATATTCCGATAACAATACTCCTGATAAGCCTTACATAAGGTTCATCGGAGCTCTTATGCTTTTCGATAACCTAATTGCTCACATTTTTGCCTTCAGGAGTGGACGCAATATCTCTGAAAACAAATCCCTCCTTTCTATATGTCTTCCTATGTTATGGATGCTTTATGTTTTTCAATGGATTTTTCTTCTATGGGATGGAAATGGACTCTCCAAGATCCAATGCCAATCCATGTTGATCATGATATCTTATGGGAGTCAAAGCATCATCAACATTTCTATCAAATCTACCACAAAGTTATGTTGCCAATTTATCAAGTTATTTTTGGTACAAAAGCACCTCGGATGTCCCCGGAGGCTGAAGATGATCTTCAGCGAGTAGGAAATTGGTTCGGTGAGGAATATTTTACATATATAAGAGTTTATGGAAGTTTAGAAAACCCTCATGTTTTTCCATTATACATTCCAGATAAACTTCTGAGTAGAGAAATAGCCTATCAAACTATTGGATATGGTATTTCTAAAGTTCTGAAAGACTCAAATAAAAGGATGTGGCCTACCTTTCCAGCTAAATTTGGTATATTCTCTTTGGACAATTATAAGCATGTAGAGAAGGAAATTCAAGCTATTCAAGTCCTTAGTCTTCCTACTGTACTTAATAGATAGTATGACCCTAGTTCTATGGTTCATAATTTCACAGCTTCACAAAATATCAGAGAATTCATTCATGACTCTGGCAGATTGGATGATTTATTTGAGTAGTATTCATATTATTCACTAGTGTTAAAAAGAGAAGAGGAGCAATTGAGCCCTGAGGAAAAGAACCAATTTGCACAATATAGTTCGACCAGGGTAGTTATTATTACTATGGATTTATTGTAGGTACCTTAGGTGAAAGTTGTAAGAGATGATGTTCAGTTTATTGGTTCTTCACAGTCAGTTGATCCTCCCCAACCTAAAGGAGTAGTGGCTTCTTCTTCTTCACAGGAAGAAGGGTTTGTGACTGATCTTAAATTGGATGAGATTTGGAAATATTTTAGCCAAACTCTAAATTCCAAGAACGATGAGCCTCAAACTACTAAAATTTCACAACAAATGAATGTTTGGGACACTCCAAAGAATCTTGAACAAAGTTCCAAAGCAAATAAGATTACTGGAAAATCCCTTGGTGAAAAGGATGTTGAGGTTATCCCTGCATTTTCTTCCTTTGAAATCATTTTAAATATTGAGGAGATTACTCTATTAGAAATTTTCTACAGTCCTCAGCGCAAGGTTGTAGTGAAAAGAGAAAGAATGAAGAGAAAACTCTATCAATCCCAAGCATTGGTATCTGGTAATATATCCCCCTTTGAAGTTTTATGGAAAGGATCTATAAAAAAGCCAATAGAGGAATTGGGTAGACTCAATCATTTGATTGGTGCCTATGCCTCAACCATAATTGACAAAGCTGCAGGAGTTCTGAAACTAGTAAAAGAGAAAGAGGAAAAAAATGTCATATTAGAGACAAATATTGAAACTGAAAAGCACAATATCACTAAGCACTAGCAGTCATAGGTAACATAACTTCAACAAACGTTTGACTCCCTCAACTTCCAGTATGATACAGACGTGCAGGCCAGAGATGAACAAATTCAAGAAATGCAAAAAAGGATTGAACAACTACATATCAATCCTGAATTAAAAGAGTTCAAGAGGGAGGCCAAAGAGTTAAATGATTTTCTTGCACAATAGCAAACAGTCTTTTGCCATAAATTGGCAATAATTCAATATCAATGCAAGATTGTTGATTCTCCGGTTGATCAGTTATCAGACATGAAGATTTATTTTGAAGAAATGGATGTAAATCTCTTATGTTTCCTAACTTGGCAAGAAAGTGAAGAAGGTAGATCTGCTAATCTACCTAAACTTAAAGAGGCTCAAACAATTATTGTATTTAGAGAATGGGAAATCTGTATGAAGCAAGATGAAGCAACTTTATATGAGGCATGAGATATTTCCAACAATATCATTGTATCAATCGATGACAATTTACTACAATCCAATCTTATTTAGAGCTCTCCTAAATTTTCCTTACCTGACATGAGGTTGTTGGCAAAGATGTGGCAAGAACATTCCAGGAAAATCGTTGAAATAATTGATGAGTTGACGAAAATTACTCTTGAGCATCACTGGTAGTTGTTAGTGAAGCCACAAAGTCAATGATTTCTGCTTTGATGCCTTTCAAATGTCACTATAAAGCGCTTCGAGCTTTGAGGAATGTCATATTTATAGGTCAAAGGCAGATTAGGATGAATTATCCACCTGAACTCAATAATTTGATCAATATCTTCTATCTGCAATAACAAAATATTGGATAGTTTTCCTCCTAAGCATAGAAAGTTATTGTAACTATCTCCAATTTATCTCTTATTTTTACTTATGTTCAAGAGTTGTTGAAGATTTATTAGATCTTTCTATCTTTATATTTTATTTAAAAACTATAAATTCCCTCTCTAATATAGAGACGGGATTTTGAAATTTTGTAAGAAGAGACTTAAGTTGCACTACAGTAATTAAGTTTTTCTTAATATTAAGCAGAACCACTTGCTTTTATGTGATGAGCATATCTATGGTATATAGGGTACTACCATCCTTTTTCTGTATATTTTTTTTTAATGGAATGATTTAATGTTATTGTTCACATGTATGTTTTAGGAAATCTTTCATTATCACTATTGATGTTTTTTTAACTAAAATTTGAATTACATTTGTGAACAACGAGATCTCAGTAGATGTGAAGTTTTAATAAATTAATTTTATTAACTATTTAATAAAATTAATTTTATGTAATTGAGTTAATATCATAATTGCATGATGATCTATATTATTATGTTAATTATGACATATTTATAACACATATACCATCAACTTACCCGAGATTAATAGTAGTATATATTAGTTTCTATTTCAGTTCCTAGTTATATTAGAATACATACTCACATACACCACATCTCATATAGTTTTATTTGAAGGGAAACGGGTGCAAAATTCCAATGGGAGCCATCATTCCAAATGGAAAAGGATCTGATTTAAGGTCTCGACCTGGTGGTTTCCCAATGTTGATGCAATCATTTATGACCATCAACACAACTTCAACATATGGAACCTTCTTGATCTAGATTTATGAAGGAGAAAAATGAAGTATATATTTAAACAAAAACATATAATACAATGAAACATAACTTCAATTAATAAATAACAAATTTTGAGAAGTGTTTACATGCAGAAAGGAAACAAACTAGCTCAGGTGATGCTAACTTATCACTGACAAGGGATGTGATGTCTACATGCCTTTTAAACTATGTTACAATGAGGCTCGAAGGCCTTTTTATTATGAATAAACATTGAAAAATCCTAAACATCCAAAACTATAACCCTACGAGATGAAGCACCAAAAGGTATGGTCCTCGATGGGGTTAGTTTGGAATGTCAACTTCCTAGGATCATAAGTTTGGCATACAATATTTGTTTGGTGCACACAATAGCCAATTAGAAAGGTCTATCTGAGGAAAATTTTGATTAAAAATGTAGTCAATGACTAATATTACCTATTTCCCCAAAACACGTCGTTAAGGACCTCAAAACGGCTCCAGAAGTTCAGGACCCGAATATTGCCAAAAATAAAAAATTGTCGAAATAGAAAATTGTTCTGAAAAATAAGAAAATATAGAAAACAAAGTTGGGGGTCCAAGTGGAATAGGCTCATGGCCACCAATATCCACTTGGATCACTTCTACTTGAGTTGTGGTAAAAAGGATGGAACAAATTTTTATCTGTGTCACTTCCTTGATAGGAATATTACCAAATGATCTGATATCTTGTGACCTATAGTGTATAGCTATGTAGCCATCTACATTTATTTCACTTGTACTCCTTTCTCTTGAGACAAATATTATGGATCCTTGCCTCGGTAACCCTATCAATCCGTAACCCTATGAGCAATTAGATTTCATTCCTCTCTCTCTCTCTCTCTCACATCACGGATGACAACTAGAAAATCATGAAAATTTGAGGTCTCGTTTCCTAGATCTAAAAATTCACATCTACATCACTACGATTTGGATTTCAATGAGTGATAATATCTATAGTAATGGGGAGATAGAAAAATTATAGGGTCTTCATCGCTTTCAATTCCCTCAATAGAAATATCTTCATGTCTTACATCTAATAGGATGGCGAGTCCACTTTGGAGAGATCCTTTATATTTCTCCTCAAGCATGACAACTAGAAAATCATGAAAATTTGAGGTCTCCTTTCCTAGATCTAAAATATAACACCTACATCACTATGATTTATATTTCACTGAGTGATAATCACTCTAGTAATGGGGAGATATAGCAATGATAGGGTCTTCATCACATTCAATTCCCTCAATAGAAATATGTTCATGTCCTACATATAATAGGATGGTAACTTCACTTTGGATAGACCCTTTATATTTCTCCTCAAAATCTTGTTAATCCTTGGTCTTGATTGATCCCCGATTCTTCCCTACTAATTTCTCTCTAAGTTGTGTCATTCTTTAGTCAAACCCACCCTTCATCTCATATATTTGAGCTTGATTTCATTGGAAAACTTCTCCCAAACCCTTCATTTCTCTTCCCCTTCAATGATAGAGCAATAGTAGCAACTTTTCCATTAATTGCATCATTGCATCAAGTTATTATAGCTTGAGAATTGCTTAGTTTACTTTATGATAGAGATGATGCTCGTAAGAGGAAATTTTGGTGAATTTGGGTATATTTTCCCCTAATTGAGCTATATCTTAGACTCAAGAGGTCATGGAGGATTTATATTCCTTTGTGATCAGATTCAGAAGTCCCTATTATCATCTAATATCATTATATATGGTGTATTTATGCATATATGAATATTTTTGGGATTGTGTGTCCTTGGTTTGGTTGCTTGAGTGAATTGTTTGGTGAGAGGTGACATGAACAAGGTATTGAGTATTAATTGATTGATTTGGTTAAGTCGCTTTCTATTGTTTTTCAAAGGAGCTATGAAAATCAGATTTACTTGCGTAAGTTTTAACCCCGTATAGAAATCACCTGCATACGAATTCTAAAACACATAAAATAGATAATGCGAGAGCATAACACATGAAACACATATATACAGAGATTTTCCCCTAGATCCCAAAACCGGGACCACCAGCTTGATTTTTCATTATGTTCCTTTCAATGTTATAATACATATTTATACATGCCGAAGCATCCAATACCATGGACCGAAAACCATCGCGTCCAAAAAACATGTGTGAAAATCATGCACAAAACCATAGGTGGGTCTGCCCAACCTAACATAGGGTCCAAAACCAGAATTTTCTGGGCCGCTGCCCCGGACCCCATAAAGTGGGGTTACGTGTGCCCCTCAAACCCCCTGTTAACTACATGGAAAGAATATAACACAACCCAACATTCTCCCACTTGTTTTTTTCTTTCCACAGGGGTTCACAAGAGAGCTTAGTCATTTTCCCAGCCCTGACATGCCCATTGTCTCTCTACACCAAGAGAACTTCTCAAAAATCACAGATTTTGTCAATGCATCTGTAGTATTCTTCAAAGTGTCCACCTTTACCAGCAACACCTTTTTGTCTTCTATCATATCCCTCACAAAGTGATACTGAACATCAATGTGCTTTGTCTTTGAATGATATGCAGGGTTCTTTGCCAAGAAAATTGCACTTTGGCTGTCACAGTCTATCCTTATAGCTTCCTGTACTAACCCCATACCTGAACACAATCTCTGCAACCAAACTGATTCCTTGCTTGCATGAGTGGCTGCCATGTATTATGCCTCTGTAGTTGATAGTGCCACTACAGATTGTTTCTTACTCATCCAACTGACTGCACCTCCAAATAGGTAAACACATACCCACTTGTAGATCTTCTTTGATCCAGATCTCCAGCCCAGTCTTCATCAACAAAGCCATGAATATCAAACACTTTGTCCAATCCTAGTCTTCCTTGGTAGCACAGACCATAATCACTAGTGCCATGCAAATACATGAAAACCCGCTTCGCTATTGTCCAATGCTCCTTTCCTGTTTTTGACTTAAACCTGCTCAATACTCCCACTACATGTGCAATGTCTGATCTAGTACAAACCATTACATACATCAGGCTACCAACTGCACTTGCATATGGAACACGGGACATATCCTCTTCCTCTTCTTATGTCTTGGGACACTGTTCAGCAGATAACTTTACACCTACAGGAATAGGAACCTTCACTGGTTTACTATCCTGCATATTAAACCTCTGCAATATTGTCTCGACATACTTCCTCTGGTTTAACCAGAGCTTCCTCTTTTCCTGATCTCTTTTAATTTCCATGCCCAAAATATAGTTTGCAGCACCAAGATCTTTCATGTCGAATTTGGAGGACAATTGGGTCTTCAAATCCTGGATGATTTCTTTGTCATTTCCAACCAACAACATATCATCCACATACAAGACCAGATAAATAACACGGTCACCAATTAATTTAAAATACACACAGTGATCTGTTTTGCTTCTGGTGAAGCCAAGTCCCCATATAAATGTATCAAATTTATGATACCACATCCTTGGTGACTATTTTAACCCATACAGGGACTTCTTTAACTTGCATACCAGTTCTTTCTTACCCTTCACTGCAAAGCCTTCAGGTTGCTTCATGTAGATCTCTTCTTTCAGATCCCCGTGAAGAAAAGTTGTCTTCACATCCATCTGTTCTACCTCAAATCAAAAGCAACAACAACAGATAAAAGTAATCTAATAGAAGCTACCTTGGCAATAGATAAAAGTAATCTAATAAAGCTACCTGGGAATAACCTTTTTCTACCAACCGAGCTTTGTATTTCTCCACTTTTCCTTCTGCATTTGTCTTCTTTTTGAACACCCATTTTCTGCCAATGGGTTTCCTTTCAGCCGGCAACTCCACCAAATCCCAAGCCTCATTTTTGTGCAAAGATACCATTTCATCAACCATGGCCTCTTTCCAGAGTTTTCCATCCTCTAAATCTACTGCTTCCTTCACAGTTCTGGGATCATCGTCAGTAATAGATAAAGCAAAATTTGAATAGAAAGCAGATGGACTATAATTTTCTGGCTGCCTTCTTTCTCGAATTGATCTTCTCACACTCGAAGTTTGTGGTTCTTCATCTTCTGATTCCTCCTCTGCTATAGAGTCTAATTCTTCCTCCTTTAGCTCAAACTCTATCTTCTTAGGTTCCTTTGGTTGGACTTCATGTTTAAGAACATCTTTCACCTCTCTGAACACCACATCTCGGCTGTACACAACCTTCCTTGTTACTAGGTTCCAAAGCTTATAACCCTTTAAACCATCCTTATACCCAATAAAGATGCACTTTTCAGATTTACTATCCAACTTGGTTCGTTTCTCCTTTGGAACATGTACATATGCATCACATCCAAATACCCTCAGATGTGTAAGAGAGGGTTTCTTACCAAACCATACCTCTTGTGGAGTCTTATCCTCCAACGCTGATGAAGGTGACCTGTTGACCAGGTAACATGTAGTATCCACCGCCTCTGCCCAGAATTCTTGTCCTAACCCGGCACCACTGAGCATGCTTCTTGCCCTTTCCATCAATGTCTTATTCATTCTTTCTGCAACTCCATTTTGCTGAGGTGTATATGGAGTAGTCTTCTACCGTGCTATACCACACTTCTTACATAATTCTTCAAATTCCTTGCTACAAAACTCTCTACCATTATCTGTCCTCAGCACCTTTATCCTCTTATCTGTCTGATTTTCCACGAGAGCCTTAAATTCTTTAAACCTGTCAAAGACTTCATATTTCTTCTTAAGGAAATATATCTATGTATTCCTTGAGCAGTCATCAATAAATGATACATAGTACATAGACTTACCCAGTGATGGAACCTTCACAGGTCCAAACACATCACTATGCACAAGCTCTAATATTTGTTTCACCCTCTTACTACCAGAGGGGAAACTCACCCGATTCTGCTTCCCATATACACAATTTTCACAAAAATCAAAATCCAGAGAGTTATTACTCGTACCTTCTACCATACCTTTACCATGAATTATTCGAAGGCCCTTCTCTCCAATATGTCCAAGCCTTTGATGCCACAACATGGTCTTCTCTCCAGAGACCACTAGATTTTCTGCTCCACTTTCAAGAACCACAGAACTATTGCAGCCATCAACAACAGTGCTACCTTGAAGCTTGTACAGAGTTCCAGTCCGAACTCCCCGCATCAATACCAATGCTCCCCGAACCATCTTGCAGGTATCCTTCTCGAACACTGTTTTTACACCTGCATCATCCAATTTGCTTACAGAAATCAGATTTCTGGCCAATGCATGAATATGCAGAACACCCGGAAGTGTTCTAACCCTTCCACCTTGCAACTTCAACTTTACTTTTCTGTGACCAATGATTCTAGCCTTCTTTTCATCCCCCAAGAAAACATCACCACCATCGTATTTCTCATACTCACAGAACCACTCTCTATGGGGAGTGAAGTGAAAGGATGCACCTGAGTCAATCAACCATGCCTCATGATCTACATGTGTACTTGAAGAAGCCAAGTACACATCCCCACCTTCATCTGAGGTGGTTTTCACGTCTACAGAAGGAGCATCATCAGATCCCTTTCCTTTATCAGAAGCTTTAGATTTACAGTCCCTTTTGAAGTGCCCTTCCTTTCTGCATTTCCAGCGCACCACCTTTATAGGTTTTCCTGGAGATTTAGATCTCCCTCTAGATTTAGATCTCCCACTCGATGACTTATTTTTGTTTCTGTTCTGGGACCGTCCTTGTAAAGATAAGGCATCACCATTTTGGCTCTCCATATTTTTCTGTCTCATCTCCTCTGTCAGCAAGGATGATACTATTTCATCAAAATGCAAGGCAGTTGCATTGCTACCTATTGCAATAACCAGACTATCACATGAATCTGGTAGAGAACACAACAAACTGATGCACTTATCTTCATCTGAAATTTTAATATCAATAGATGCTAACTGACTTACCATAGTATTAAATGCGTTCAGATGCTCTATCACTGAGTCTACATCTTTCATCCTCAGGTTATATAGCTTTTTCCACAAGAACAGTTTATTCACCAGAGACTTAGATTGGTACAAAGTCCCTAACTTGTCCCACAAAGCCTTCGTCTTCACTTCCCCTGACACATTCAGCAATACTAAATCTGAGACACACAATCATATTGTGCTCTTTGCCTTCCAATCCAACTTCTTCCATTCTTCATTGGACACGCCTGTTGGTTTACTACACGGATCTACCGCGATCCACTGATCTTTATCCACTAACAGATCCTCCATCTTGAATTTCCACAACTCAAAAATTTGACCATTAAATTTCTCGATCTCTATCTTTCCACTGCTCGCCATCTTCTTTCACCATTAGGATCGATCTTGCAGATCTCCCACTGAACAAGGTCTACCACAGGCCTGAGCAAAACCCCTCAGTAACAAAGTCATCCCCTTGAAGCCAAAACTGCTCTAATACCAAATGTAAGTTTTAACCCCATACAGAAATCACCTGCATACAAATTCTAAAACACATAAAATAGATAATGCGAGAGCATAATACATAAAGCACATATACATAGAGATTTTCCCCTGGATCCCAAAACCGGGACTACCAGCTTGATTTTTCATTATGTTCCTTTCAATGTTATAATACATATTTATACATGTCGAAGCATCCAATACCATGGACTGAAAACCATCTCGTCCAAAAAACATGTGGGAAAATCATGCACAAAACCATAGGTGGGTCTGCCCAACCTAACATAGGGTCCAAAACCAAAATTTTTCAAGGTGCTGCCTGTTATAGACATTTTTGGGCACTGCAACCCCAAGCATAAAATTTCCATAAACCAAGGGCTCCTAAGTCCCTAAAAGTGTTGTTCCAACCCCTAAAGGAACAAGGTCAACTGATTACAGCTTCTCCGAAAAGTTCTCCATGAAAAACTACTCAGAACTGGTCAAAACAGGATCATTTCACCAGCTCCATAGGCAAAGTGCATTGCATATCACCTAAGTACACTCAGTGGGTGCATTGCATTTCAAAAAGCCCTTCTATGGGGTGCGATGGGTGAGAAGAGACAAATGGCAGTGTCAATCCGCGAGGTGGAGAAACATGGAATCTTCCAGAAACTTCTCCTGTGACACTTGCCTTTCTGAATTCCACCAAGGATGAGTAAGAGATCGTAAATCTCCAAGTGGAGGCAAGAACTATCAGAGGGAAGACACTAATCAAATCACAAGCTGACTCATCTCCCTTACAGATATCTATATATGGATCCCTCATCCCAGAGATCCAGAGGTTGGAATTTTGCATCTTGTAAGGAATTGTTGTTGGTTTCTTGAGGCAACATCATAGTGTTGGGTGATCTAAGCTTTGCATGAGGTGAAGAAGGGCTTACTTGCTGAGAGGATGATGCTGGGTCAGAACAACTGGTTGTAACTCTCTTGGCTCTTTCTTGATTATCAATAAAGCTATTCAACTTTTCCTCCATACTCTTGTGTAATCTATGTTTCATGCATTTGTATGGTCAATTTACATCTAATCCTAGATTGTTTATGATAATAGATCCATGTTCTCGTATAGTGTTATGCTTCTTTGATTCTACAGGTACTCTGTAAAGCTAGGTATACAAAGAAGCAAGTAGCAAAGGACTATCAGAAGAGAGAGGAATCGAGCAAGGAACCAAGTGCAGATAGAGGTTGGTCTCCTTTATTCTTCTCTCATCTATCTTTCATAAAGGAAAACGAAAGTAGTTTTACTTTGTTTGTTTCTAAGGTAGCTACCACACCTTAGTGGGATTAGCAGTTCTGCATAGACACTTTTCCCTGTAACAAAATGGCGACTCCACTAGGGAACGACTAGGTTGTTTGTTTATCTACATTTGTTTACTTTATAAACTTACAGACAGAGCCTGAAGTTGAGCCAGGTAGCTTTCGAACTGCATTTGCTATGCAAATGCAAAGTAGATAAATGTCGCTTCAGTCAATCTCCAGGTTTTGTTTATGATTTAAACAACTGATTTACAAACTCTCTAATTTCCCTTGTGGTGGCTCTAGTAACCTTCTTAGATCTACCCATGTTGTTGATTTACTGATTACCACTTGGTCGACCAAAATCCTTGAACTGAACTGCAAACTGTGACCCGGAACCCAAGCAAAGTCTCGTCCCTGGCCCAGCGCACTCTTTGTTCTGTGAATCTGAAATTCAACGCACTTCCCGAGTGTAGTAGGTGTGCTGCATTTCAAATTCACTGTGTTACAGGTGCGCTGATCAGACTAGGCATTGTTCCTGAATTTTGGTTTCTGTTCACTCTTTTCAGATCTATTCAAGAATTTTGCTGCCTGTAGTCAGTACACCTCTGTTTGAAACCCCTTTCCTTGCTGATATTCCGCCTCCATTGTGCAAAGAACTGTAAATGTTTTTGTGTATTTGTTGAGTCATTTTCAGTTCTCCTTTGCAAAAAAGTAACGTAATTGTACTGTCGTTTCTTGATTTGAAAGTGTCGCAAGTGTCGTTTTCAGTCATAGAAGAGAGTCTTATTGCTCTTGATAGTCGATTACCCTGTTACTATTGTATTTGATCTGAATTAGTAGTTTTTCTAGTGACGAAAGCAAGTCTTCATTTCCAAATCGCAAAGTGTTGTCATTGTCTTCATTTTGATTTTGAAAAGAAACTTGCTAGTAATTGTCGCTTTGAAAAGTAATTCAGATTTGCGCATTAGCTTTCTTTTTATCATTCACATATTAAGAAGGCTGAAAACAAATACATGCATGTGCATTTGCATTTAGACTGTTAGATTGGTTTGATTTAGGACAGTGCATATAGTGTGTGCTCTTTGCTCTTTGTTGAAAGAATTATGTCTTTCTTTCCTTAGTAGCTAGGATTTTCATTGCACAAAGAAGATAAAAGACTGTTTATCATCTTAGATTGAATTTTAGGAATTGTACATCTACATCATGCGGTGAGCCTGAAAGGCAAATTTCTTAAGCAAGATCAACTATAAAATAAATTTAATGAATCTAACAACGCTTTGGAACCTAACGCATGACATCTAGAAGTCTAGGCTAGATACGTATTCCGGCGTCGTAAAGCCTGGTAACTGTTGTTCTCACTATTGGTTGGGTGATTCCTCCACTTTGAGACGATAAGTACCAGTACAGACTTGTGCTCCCACGTACCTTTGAGTATATTTTGGGAGACCACAATAGGCTTAATCCTTTATCCATAGGAATCCGTGTCTGCCGCCCTATCGATCGCAATGCACTGAACACAGCATTCAGGAAGATTGACTGTCGTACCGTAAAAAGTATTCTGCGGTTTTGCGATTGGTTTGGTAATCCCTCTGCCTAGATTTCCAGAGCAGTCCCTTTCGTTCCTTTTCAGACTCCTTAACGGAAAAGGTCCATCTGAGCACTTGTCACTTCAGGCTCATTAAAAATCGAAGGCCACTAGAGTCATCTTTTGTTTTTTCTCGACTCTTTAAAATTGAAAAATTAAGTTGTGTCAAAGCGTCTAAAATTTATTTTAAACGGAATAATCGTCACCTTTCCTATGTTGGTCTTAGGTTGAGAAAATGGAGTCTACCAACCAAGGAGTTCCCCTTGGAGGAAATCCTAGTCCCTTCTCCTCTTGGGGAGATGTTGGTGCACCCCACATGGCCACATTGTCACTTCCAGGATTGACGATTGGTTTGCCCGTATGGTTTTTCTCAACCTCCGTCATTCAGAACACCACGATTCTTGAACAATCGAGTCAACAACTAGACAATTCCAGAGTTACCCCCCAACCCTCTACTTCATCCAATTCCTCTTCTCCTCCTTCCTCTTCGCTTGATGGGGCTGGTAAAGCCAAAAATCAAGTATTTGAGAAGAAGAAGGAAAAGAAGAAGAAAGAGCCAAAGGCGAAAGGGAGCAACCAAGCGTCGTCTAGTGAAAATCCACACACTGAACCGACCAGGCCTAAATCGCCATGTGTCATTTGCAAAGGAGACCACTATCATAGAGATTGTCCCTGCATCCCTCAGATCTTAAGGGACTGGTCTCCTCGTTTGCACATCTCGGTGTCATCAACCTCTGATGATCATGTTGAAAACACACCGTCGACTAGCGAAAGTGAAGTCCCTGGACAAAAGGGAAAGTGCAAATTTCCTTGTAAACTGTGTGAAGGCGATCACGTTGTCCACCGTTGTCCCTTCTTAGATGAGGCTAAAAGAGTTTTGGACGATCGTCCGGTTTCACCGTTACGATTTCCTCCGGGATATAAGAAACTCTTGCCGAGTCCGTCGCTAGTTGAAAATCCGGCTGACCTGCCTAGGTGGTCGGCCGAAGAATCTATCATTGAAGATAAACCTTCTGAACCCATGCCAGACGAAAGTCAAAAGGTCGAGGTGGCAGTTGACCCGGTCTTGCCTTCAAAGGTCTTATCTTCAGATGATACAGTCACCGAAGAGAACAAGGATGACACCGTCCAAATTCTTTTCGTAAACACAGACTCCGATGAACATGGGGGCAATTTACCCATTCCTTTACCGCAGGAAGGAAGTTCGTCAGAGTCGTACCTGACCGTCTATTCGGTCCCACCTCCAAGCAACCTAGTTGTTTCCTTCGACTGGAATCAGCTAGGCAGACCCCGTTTACCGGCTAGTATACCATTCTGAATCATTGCTCAAATATATAGAATGGTTATGGCAGGTACCATCATAGATGAAGGGGCTTTTGTGAGTATCCTTTCCTCGACTGCTCGGAAAGCGCTTGGTTCGCCATCGCTTTTGCCTGAGATGAGAAATCTAACAGGCTTTGACAAAGGAACCAGTCGACTGTTAGGGATCCTTCCCAATGTGCCCATAACATTGAGAGGGAAAACCGTTCATATGAACGTAATGGTAGTCCAAGGACCCCTGGATTATAATCTACTCCTTGGACGAGACTATATTTATTGCATGGGAGCCATTGTCTCATCACTCTCTAGAGTAATGTGTTTTCCGCACGAAGGAAGAGTGGTCAAGCTCGTAGACCAGCTTTCATTTCCCAATTCACACATAGCAAATAGTCATATACCATCCCTAAATGGTCTTTTCACGCAAGGAATGTCTCATCAATCCCCAATCCGTCCTCCTGATGAGAACGAGTGATTCGGAGGACATGACTAAAACCCAGGGGCATGCACCCTGGTCTGCTTCGGCAGGAAAACTTCAGATATAGGGTAGGTTTCCGCGAGGGATATATGACTAGTCTGATGCTCCCGTCCGTGATTGGAAAAGGGGGTTGGACTGGAATAAGATTCCCTTGTCAAAGTTATGTGGGTGGAGGCGTCTGCACCACTCGCCTTTGTCTATTTCGGTAGGCATCACCGAAGAAGTGTTTTGTTTGCGGTCCAGATAAAACAATCTTTGGTAACCTGAAAGAGGTAAACCTTTCCTGATAAAACGAATGTCTTGTCGGTAGAATAGAAGGTGACCTTGAAACTCTATTTTATACCTAGGGGCATGCAAACCTTTTGGCGTGCAAGCGAAGAGCGACCATTTATTTTTTAAATTTGTAGGTCCTCTAACCCTTTAAACTCGTAGGATTGGTCATTTCCTAACTTGCATAAAGAAAGGATGTGGGGCAAAGATTTGAAAATTGTCGTTTTTATATATGAGACATCCTTATTATATGACTAGATATATCGAGTAGTTTTAACGCGGACTTCATGCTCGTTAAAAAATAAACATAAGAAATGAGCAAATGTTTCCCCTAGCGTTTAAGCTCAATAAAAAATGAACCAATTCCCGGTAAATAATCATCGTGAATGTAGTACTTCAGCCTTTAAAGCCTTGGTCGTGTTCCCATCATCACCTCCACTCTGTATTGGCCGATCATTCACCTCCATTTGATTGTTTACCCTTTTTTGAGGAACAGCTGCGAAGAGTGATCCTATTAGCCATCCTTGTAACACTGCTGTGATTGGAAAATTCCAAACCTTACCTGGAATCAGTTGCTACCCAATTTTATCACTCGTTCCTCAAAGACGAGTCTCCTTTAAGCTCTTTTCAACTGACTCATAAAATATGAAAAGATTGCCGAGCCATTAGCCTCTCCAGCTCGTTAAAGGGACCGAAAGTGCTATCCCTCCTTTAGATTTTAATCTTTTTGGACCTGAGGGATTATTACACAAAAAGATCGAGCGCTTGTTTTGTTCGGCTTGTTAAAAGTATCGAAAATTCATCCCTTCTGTATTGTTTTATACTTTTTTAGGACTTAAGGGATTAGATGACGAAAAAGGATTTTTGGAGTTTCCTTTACATCCCTTTTCAGAGTCTCTAAAATTGAAAAGGACCAAGTTATCTTTGTCGTTAAACTCGTTAAAACCAAATAGCGACAAACTTGTCCATAGCAGACAAGAACGAGTTTCACTATCGCTAGACTCGTTAAAACATAGCGATGGGTTTGCCCGAAGGGAAAATTATAGAAAAAGCATATGTTATCCTCCTCAAGCTTGACAAAAATAAAGAGGTACTGGTCAGCAATGACTGGGGAAAAATTGGGAAGAAAACTTGAAGAAACTTTGTTGTAGCAAGTCGCTCTTGAACATGACACTTTCGCTCCGCATCCAAGTCGGGTTGGGTTGTTTCATTCACCGGTCACATCACCATGGTCCCATCACACCATCCACATTTGGGGTTAATGCTACCAGTCCATCACGTCAGTGTCACCAATATGTTCAAGAGAAGTCACTCAGAGAATTCACCTGTGTCTCACCCGCTGCAATACATTTACACTCCATTCTTTCATGACCGCCACCCTGAACCTTATATCACCAGATCGTTTTCACCTCCATTAAAATCATTTGCTCCGTTCCGTGTCATTGATGTGGGATTCATTAAGGCCCTCCTATGAAGGATCGCTTCTTGTCGACATCAGCTCATTATCCAAGAATTCGATCTAGGAACACCCCTTTCAGTACTTTGAAGCTTGCATGCCTCAATGGCAAGTTTCTCACTTCTGGCGACAGGTTTACATCAATGGCCTTCGACCAAAAGATTTTGCGTGGTGTTCGACGCCAATTCCTTTATTCACACCACGTGAATTGTACTGCAGTACCTTGAGGGTCATTATCATTATCGGTGATTCCTCTCGCACCTGTTAACAGCTTACATCATTGGCTGGTAATCAGGCGATGTCTTTCCATGTTCGACTCCAGAACATCTCTCACATGGATCGACTTGTACTTTGAGTGAAGATCGAACGATATTGAAGACCCCAAATCTACTTACATCCATCCGAGCTGCGATATATATTCAGGAAAATAAAGACATCAAATGTACATCATTGCTGCACAGATAATCATCCAATCTATGGGATGATGGCTCCTCCAAAAACATCAGTCTACACTCAGACGATTGTCTGTCCTATGTACATGAAAATGAATTTATAAAGCTGAGCATGGGAATGCCCGCCTCAGCTAGATCATGAAAATATTATGAAGATAATGTATTGTGTTGTATCTTATTACAGGTCTCCTCCCAGCTTGAAAGAACTTCGGATCCTCATGATAAAGCATTTCACCCGACATCAAAAAAGATTAACGACCTCATGCTTTAGGGGGCAACTGTTATAGACATTTCTGGGCACTGCAACCCCAAGCATAAAATGTCCATAAACCAAGGGCTCCTAAGTCCCTAAAAGTGTTGTTCCAACCCCTAAAGGAACAAGGTCAACTGATTACAGCTTCTCCCAGAAGTTCTCCATGAAAAACTACTCAGAACTGGTCAAAACAGGATCATTTCACCTGCTCCATAGGCAAAGTGCCTTTCATCTCACCTAAGTACACTCAGTGGGTGCGTTGCATTTCAAAAATCCCTTCTATGGGGTGCGATGGGCGAGAAGAGACAAATGGCAGTGTCAATCCGCGAGGTGGAGAAGCATGGAATCTTCCAGAAACTTCTCCTGTGACACTTGCCTTTTTGAATTCGACCAAGGATGAGTAAGAGATCATCAATCTCCAAGTGGAGGCAAGAACTATCAGAGGGAAGACACTAATCAAATCACAAGCTGACTCATCTCCCTTACAGATATCTATATATGGATCCCTCATCCTAGAGATCCAGAGGTTGGAATTTTGCATCTTGTAAGGAATTGTTGTTGGTTTCTTGAGGCAACATCATAGTGTTGGGTGATCTAAGCTTTGCATGAGGGGAAGAAGGGCTTACTTGCTGAGAGGATGATGCTGGGTCAGAACAACTGGTTGTAACTCTCTTGGCTCTTTCTTGATTATCAATAAAGCTATTCAACTTTTCCTCCATACTCTTGTGTAATCTATGTTTCATGCATTTGTATGGTCAATTTACATCTGATCCTAGATTGTTTATGATAATAGATCCATGTTCTTGTATAGTGTTATGCTGCTTTGATTCTACAGGTACTCTGTAAAGCTGGGTATACAAAGAAGCAAGTAGCAAAGGACTATCAGAAGAGAGAGGAATCGAGCAAGGAACCAAGCGCAAGACAGAGGTTGGTCTCCTTTATTCTTCTCTCATCTATCTTTCATAAAGGAAAACGAAAGTAGTTTTACTTTGTTTGTTTCTAAGGTAACTACCACACCTTAGTGGGATTAGCAGTTCTGCATAGACACTTTTCCCTGTAACACTGCCCCAAACCCCATAAAGTGGGGTTACGGGTGCCCCTCAAACCCCCTGTTAACTACGTGGAAAGAATATAACACAACCCAACAACTTGGTTAAATATTTCATTATAGGTTTGGGTGTGAATAATTGATGCCTTTAGCCTAACTTGTCTTGGACCTATATGTCCATATCCATCGCATAAATCTATGAGAAACCTATATAACGAGACCCTTACAGGGTGGAAAAAGATATAGGGAGATATATTTAACACCCTTATGTTGGTATATTTCTTAGAAAACTTCCCTGTAATGTGGTGGTGGACTTGATCATATCTAGTGAGCCAAGGAGGACAAAGAGATGAGGTATCTAGGAAGGAATGACCTTACATTAAGGTATATTTGTAAAAAATGTTGTTTTGTTAATAAATTCTAGATTGTCATTCCCCACAAATATAGTAGTATATGTTGTACTTAATGGCTGGATAAGAATGTGCTTATATGTTATAGTTGGATCAATTTTTTTGCACTAACAATTCTTCATTTGGAGATAGAGTTTTTTCCCATTTGGTTGGTGATGTGTGTAGGATACAACAATTAACTATGGAACCAGGATCTTTGGAGCCAAAGAAGGGTATTTCATAGCTAATTAAGTCGGAAAACACACTAATAAGCGAGGGGTGAAGGTATGAAAATTATATCATTTTTGGTTTCAATAATTATGAATTGAATTGTGTAGAAGATCTAGGGGGAATTGTAAGTAGTGTATCATTATTGCTTGTCATATCTAGGGGCAAGAACTATAGAGAAAAAAATCATCTTCCAATATGAAATTTTATGCAACCAATTTGAAGACCTTCAAATTTTCATTTTGTACCCCTACATAACAACAACGATAAAAGCAAGAGCTAACAAAATCAATTAGCCTTTTTGCATCTGTAGCAAACAAACAATAGACTAGGGTATAGGGCCTTAGATTAGGATTGGAGAATAAACTCTCCAAGGCCATCAAAATTGGGACTATATATCATTAGAGAGTGACTAAAATCCATTTTCACCTATATTACTTGTTGGGAATCTCCTCTAACATGGGAGTCAAGCATGAGGTTGTATTGGGAACATGTAGAGTGATATCCCCTTTTAAACTTTTTCTAGTGTTAGTTGGATCATTATGTGTATGGAAACCTCTTAAGGGCATGATTCTCTTTGAATAATCCATTATAACAGTGTTGGGCTTAGTTTCCCTACCCACTCATGTGCCCCAACCCCTGATCGTCCCCCTAGACATTCAATTGTGAATTGTGAGGTGGTGCCATAGTGGCATTTTTTAGGATAACCTTCCTAGAGGATTCGGGGTGGGAATTTAGTTTCCCTGCCTACTCATGTGACCCCAACCCGCAATCTTCCCCCTCATCCATTCAATTGGGAGGTAGTGTCATAGTAGCAATTTTTCAAGATAACCTTCTTAGAAAAATTAGGGGTGAGAATTTATTTGTGTACCTAATATAGATGTTACATCATCATATCAATTCTCCTAGGGGGTGAACTAATTGGGAGCTCACTTGTGCCAATAAAAGCTAGTATAGGGAGGTTAGCATAATTGTCTTTATTACCTTCATTGGTTGGATCTAGGCTCCTATCATCCTAATATGAAGACCCATGTATCCATTGGTTTTCATGTTCTTATCTATATTTTTTCTAGGAGTGTGCTCTTTCGTTGAGTCTAGTTTTACATAAGGGTGTATTTTTTCATTGTTAAACATATTTATCCCCATGGTTAAAAAATATATCCATATTTTCCTTCCTCCAAAGGAGGTGGGGAAGGCGTGATTACAAAGATGGATAAATCCTTTAGTGGAGGACTTATACATAGAAGATCTTAAGAGGATTTTTTTTGGTATAGAGGGAGAGGAAAACATTATTATTGAAGCAGTGAAAAAAAATCCACTAGTCAAAACAAATCCTTATTTAATTTATCCACTTAACCCTATACTCATTAGGGTGAGTGACAACATTCATCAGATCCTTTTTCATTATTTTCTCATTAAATGGTTGGTGAGAGCAAAGCCTCAACAATGGGGGAGATAGCGTCCTCTTTAACAAGTGTCTCAAAAATTTCTATCACGATGTACCATCAATAAGCATGATAGTACCCACTCCATCCATGTCTACTCCTTCCATATCCTCTCTTTGGGCCTACCACCAATTGTGCCAACAACTCCTATTAGTATACCTAGTCTTTTAGTGTCCCTATTCCCGACTAGATTTGTATTCAGTGTGGAAAAAAACCAAATCTCCAAACCTAGAGTTGGGTGGTTTCCACCTAGTTTTTCTATACTATAGTTAATATATACTTCTAGAGCTTGGGACATTCATCTATTAAAGGTATACAATTGGGGCCTATGCCTATTCCTCATAATCATGGGGGAAGTAGTGTATTTGGAGGGTCTCATAATCGTCGGGGAAATACAACATTAGAAGGAATGCTATTCCTTGGAGGCTTAAATGTTTTAGAGAGTTCCTAATCATTTAGCAGCAACGTCCCCACTAGTGCCATGTTCCCTAGAAATATTCCTACATAGGGGGTGCTTTTGCTTTTGGGCTTTATCCTTTTAGAATTGAATATGATCCCATCAATAGTCATGCCTTTGGGAGGTCCTTTATCCCCGGGGAAAATGATTTTTTTTCCATTACATTTGCTCCATAACCCCAAAACCCTGGAGTCACAATTCCTTTGGTAACCCATCAACTTCTAGAAAATATGTTATTGGAGGAGTACAAATTCCATCTAGGGTACCATCCCTCCCTTCAACCCCATTTGATGAGAATCAACTTCCAATTCTAACATCTCTTTACTTTTTAGAATTAGACAAACTCATGAATGACCCTATATGCCATGACCCATGATAGCCACTTATGCCTGTCAAACTACCCTTTGACATTCTATGTTTTGATGGAAAGCTAAGAGAGAGCCATATGAAACACATCACCACTTACCATTTGAGGTGTTCATATACCTCTTTGGTGGATGATAGTATTATTTTGAGTATCTTCTATTTTACCCTAACTCCTGATGTCACAAAATGGTATATTGAACATGATCAAGCATCCTATCATGACTATGCCTCTTTAGCACAAAAAAAAATTGTATCATTTCAAGTTACCATCATGAAAAGAGACCAGAACCGTTCTCCTATCTAACTTTAGACATGAGACCTCTACCCACATTTCTAATCATATCCATAAGTGGAGGATATTAAACAAATGATTAGAATGAAGATTCCTGATTGTATGTTAAAAAAATAATTTACTCAATCCTTGCTACCACAAATTGACAAGGATGTTGTAATGGTTAGGGAATTTGTTGAGGAGTAAGCTATTCTTCATGCCTAACATCTTAACTTGATTTATTCATATTAGAGCACTATGTATGGAATCATTCCTAATGCTCCCTAGTCATCAACCAATCCTCCTCATCCAAATCTAAGACCGCATGCTAATGGTGTGGTTGGTTCCATATCCACTAATGCAATGAACTAATTAGCTAGAAAAATGAGTCATATGATTGTTTCATCACAACCCCTAAGCACTGCGCATAATACTCAAACAACTTTAACCCTTAAAAACACTCTAAACATACTTCTCCTATCAAATATGAACCATTAACCTAATAATATTTAAATACCACATAAACCAACTTGTTTACCCTACATTACATGAATAAAATAGATGATTACATATAGATGATTCCAGAAGGTGAAGAAAAGATCCATATCCAATGGGTATCAACTTCTGTATCAACCTCAAATGAGCACATCATTATAATACGTGTCACCGTGCATAAATCTTCTAATATTAGCTTCCACACAAAAACCAATAGAAATATTAAAAGACGGAAGAATATTTGGACTCTCCGGACAAACGCAACGAGACAAGAAGATTAGGTCATTCAATCGTGTGCACATCAAACGATAACGTTGCTAGAAGGTATTCGATGCTCACCTACCTTATGCGACTGAACGTAATACGTGTCATAGTGCATAAATCTTCTAATATTAGCTTCAACCCAATAAAGGTTTCGTATAAAAGAGACAGATTAAAGCACACAAAAACATTTGAACTCCTTAAAGTAGCTTTACAAGTGGAACCAGAAGAAAAGATAATTCAATCTTATGTACATGGCAAAGTTATAAATCAAATGAGAGGCTATCATGTTGAAATGTCTTGTTTTGTTAAGTTATTTGACTTAGACTTACATAAAATAAAATTAAAATTAAAAAAATTATTATAATTCTTAATAAAATATTTTGTCAAATATTTTTTTTTAAAATAAAATAATAATAATTAAACTAAATCAAGGGGGTAATCCAATTGGTGAATACGATATTCTAAATTATTATGTAATTTGTGAGATTCAAGGTTCAAATCCCTTGAGGGCGTTCAACACATAACTAATAATAATTAAACCAATCTAGATCCATTGATCTACTAAGCTCTAATAGGGATCAAATCATCCCTCTTGGTCATTGGTTGGTTTTATTTTACTATTCAATAGAACCAAGCCTTAAGAGGGATCAGATCTCTTGAGGTGCAAACTTCTTTTAGAGTGAAGAAAAATTTGATCCCTCCTAGTCGTTGGTTGGTTTTATTTTATTGGATAAACACTTTGTTGTAATGTTCCCTCTTGTCACATTTTCACTCAGACAAATTGAATAAATAAAACAACTTTGTTGTAATGTTCCATCTTGTCACATTTTCACTCAGACAAATTGAATAAATAAAACAATGTAATAAATAAAATAAAACAAATGATAATTATAATTATTAATAAAATATTTTGACTCAGAAAAATTACATATTATAATAATAATATAATTAAACCAACTTAAATCCATCTTAATTTAGGATGTAGTAAGCATTAATCAAATCTCTTTGAGGTAGCAACTTTAAAAAGAGATTTGATCCCACTTAGATCTTGGTAAATTCAAAATTAAAATGAATCTAATTTTTTTTTAGTTTTTTATTTTTATTTCACCAAGTCAAAATGTTTAACAAAACATAACATTACAACATCTCTATCATACTCTACCATATTGAATTAGAGTGCCATAAAGTACATCTCTTAACACAATTAACCTTAAATATTTATATATCTTTTTAAAATAATATTTATATATTTTAAATATATCATAATAAACTTACTCTTAAAATAATAATAATAATAATAATAAATACTTTTTTTCCCATAAGGAAAATTTGTGAATTTCATTAAAAAGAGGAAATTACATTCTGTAGATGCTAGTGCATATAGTGCATGATCATAAATCATGTATATCAGAATTGTTGCCTTTGATCCACACAAGGGGCAACTGAAAAAAGAAACATAATTATGAAACATATGATAAGCAACCTGTTATCATGTTCAGTGACAATATATACAATCAAAAAAGGCATGTGCCTGATCAAAAAGCATAACTAAAAAATATCAAGAGATTAAACATCAAGTTCCATAAAAGGCCGATGATAATATTGATAGAAGGCCTGCCCATTTTTTTCTCTGATCATCCAGAAGCCCGGCTCCCCAATCGCAGCCTCTTTGGTTAAGTTGTCGGCAACTCCATTCTGCTCCCTGTAAATATGTGAGCAAGTAAATCTGTTAAAATATGAAATCAATCTCAATGTCTCATCCAAGATGTGCAATAATGTATATGTAGAACATCTAGTTTTCCTATTCAGCCAATCACAAATAATTTTAGAGTCCCCAAAAAGTTGTAATTATGTGCAGTTTTTCTCCAAGACGAATTGTATGAGATGTTTTGCAGCAAGGAGCTCAACTGAGTTGTTTGTGCATATGCGGAAACCTATAAGCATGTTGTAATAATGTTGATGGGATAAGTGTAGAATAGCCCTCCCTCCACATCCTTGTTCTTGGGCTGCTCCGTCAAAAAAAGCCCAAGGTTTGTTGAAATTTATTTGTAGAGGAGCAGGATTGCGCCGATTACTGGGAGGAGGGTCATCCGAAATGAGTGAGTAATCAACAATGACTTTAGTCGCCAGAACAGTCCAGTTCAGCTCTAAGTCTTGAAAAATGTTGTGATTCCTAGCAATCCAAATTGTCCAGCAGATTAACAGTGGCAGATTTCGAAGCTTCTGTGATGAGGAAGTGTGATACCAGGTTTGCCAAGCAACAAGAATAGAGTTTCCAGCCCAGATTGCAGTGGGTATCATGGGTTGTAGATAAGTTTCCACAGGTGACATATTGTTGTACATTCTAAGAATAGGTGAAAGGTGGTCTCATTTTCCAGCTTGTAGAAGCAGCACCAGTGGGATCCATGTTGCGCTCGCTTGAGAACGTTTTCGCCAGTAGCAATTTTGTTCCTGAGGATGGTCCACATTAAGAGTCTAGATCTAGGGGGGGCCTTGAGTTTCCAAATATGTCTCCACTAGTAGCAGAGGCTTCCTTGGCATTGACAAAGTCAAATAACAATCTTTAGGTGTATACCTGCCATTTTTTGAAAATGCCCAAATAATCTCATCATCACCATCAAGTATACGGATGTGGGCATCAGTAAGGGCTTGAGTGTATTCCTCCCAACGTTGTGTCCAGATAATAGGGATGTTTAATTGTTGTGCAGATTCCTAGACTTGTTAAAGGAAAGTGGAATTCTCCAGGTCAGCAATTTGTGATATATAAGTGAAATTCTATTGCTGGAGATATTGTATGAGATCCCTGGGTAGTTGATGCATGTCCCCACATCCCATCCAAGGATCAAGACCAATGCGAACAGAGTGCCCTGATCGAGGTGATACCTTCCCTGATCAGGCTTAAAGCCTTAAGAACAGTCTTCCAGATAATTGAGATACCTGATGTACATAGATGGGCTCTTCTAATCTAGCCCATGATGTGTAATGGAGCGATGTATTTGGAATATGTGACCCTCGTCCATAGGTTGTTTGCTATTATTAATTTCCATCCAAGTTTTGCGGCAAGTGCTAATGAGAAATCTTCTAGCTTTTTTAGGCCCCACCTCCCCATTTTTTTGGTAGGTTCAGGGCCTCCCACCTGACCCAAGAAAATACCCTGCCATGTTTGTTCCCTTGCCAAAGAAATCTGCAACAGAGGGCTTGTATTCTATTAAGAATGCCTCTGGGTATCCAGGCCAAGGACATCCAATAAACTAGGGTGGCCTCCAGGACACTTTTGATTAGAGTGAGTCTTCCAACCCGCAAAAGATATTTGAGGTACCATGTATTAAGTCTTTTCTCCATCTTGGAGATGAGCCAATTCCATTCAACAATTTTGTATCCCAGTGGCTTCAACTTTTACCCCAGAAATTTTAAACCATCAGCTAAATGCAGCTGAGTGAAGTGGAAGCACTGGAGTGCATATATATCTCGTGTTAGAAAATTATATATTACAGAGCAATGGAACACATAGAATATTGCATAAATATAAACACAAAAAACGCATAAAACCAGATAGACACAGATATACATGGTTCACCTAGTTTGGGCTACATCCACCCCGAACAACCAGTCCTTCCTTTCTATTATCCAGAAAAATGAAGAGACACAACCTACAGCAGATCCGCTGTAATATCCTCTGTTTTCTCTCACAATATCACCTCTCTATTTCTCTCTTGGAGAATACACATCTATTACACAACCTCAATACAATGCCCTCATACAAAAAGAGGGGTTTCCTTCTAGGGAAAAAAACCCTAAACTAAACATAAGTTCTACCGTCAGATCATCCGCCTAATGAACGGCCCAGATTGACTAGAAATTACTATACTTTTACAAGGCAATTTTACATAGGTTTTTAGCTTCGGGGGCGCTACCCCCGAAACCCCCGTTGGGGGACTGTTGGCCCCCAGACCCCCCAGTCGGGGGGGATTAGCACCCCTGGACCCCCATGGGGGGGACAAGTCCCCCCCACACCCCCCCGTGTGGAGGGGTGTACAAAATTCCTATAGTATACATCTCGCTAAAACAAATTCCTCTAAATAATCATGCTCCACACCCAACAATCTCCCACTTGGAGAATGATTGTAGCAACTCCACCGCTGCTTCATTTGTTGGACAATGACTCCTCTTTGGACCTGGTTGTTTCTCATCTTCATCATCATCCTTGAAGACCAATTGAAACTGAGCATATTCTTAGTTTCTCCCTGGTTACAACTTTTGTTAGCATATTTGTAGGATTCTGGCTAGTGTGTATCTTTTGCAGATTCAACTCTCCATCTTCCAACACTAATCGTATGAAATGGTACTTGAGCTATATGTGTTTAGTCCTGGAATGAAATGCTGAGTTCTTTGCAAGATGAATGGCACTTTGGCTATCACTGTATAATGTGCCCATATCATGCTTCTTACCCAATTCACCCATAAACCTTTGTAACCAAATCATTTCTTTACTAGCCTCTATAGTAGCAACATACTTTGCTTCTATTGTTGAAAGTGCAACAACAGTTTGGATTTTTGAAACCCAACTGATAGTCGTTCCACCTACAGTAATACATATCCTGTAGTGCTCCTCCTGTTATCTTTGTCACCTGCCATATCTGCATGAACATATCCCTGTAGAGAAATGTTTGAACCACCAAAGCATAATGCTTGATTTGTGGTACCTTTCAAATATTTGAGAATCCATTTCAGTTCCATCCAATGTTCCTTTCCTGGATTGTTCATGTACCTGCTTACAACTCCCACTGCATGTGCAATATCAGGCCTTATGGAGACCATTGCATACATTAATCTTCCAACTGTTGATGCATATGGAACTTTAGACATATAATCCATGTCTTCTTGGGTCTTTGGGCACATTTCCTTACTAAGTTTGAAATGGCTAGCAAAAGGTGTACTAACTGGTTTTGCATTGTGCATATTAAATCTTTTCAACACCTTTTGTATGTACTCATTCTAAGACAATGTTAATTTGCGATTTTTCCAGTCTCTAGTTATTCTCAAACCAAGGATTTGTTTTGCAGCTCCCAAATCCTTCATTGCAAATGAATTTGCCAATTTTCTTTTGAGCACATTTATTTCCTACATGTTAGACCCTGCAACAAGCATATCATCCACATATAATAACAATATAATATAGCTGCCATCATTTTGCTTTTTTAGATAAACACAATGATCAGAGTGACATCTAGTATAACCTTGTTCAAACATAAACTTGTCAAATTTTAGATACCACTGCCTTGGATCCTGTTTTAAGCCATACAAGCTCTGCTTCAACCTGCACACTAGTTTTTCTTTCCCTTTTACCTCATATCCTTGTGTCTGCTACATATATATCTCTTCCTCCAAATCCCCATAGAGAAAGGTTGTCTTTACATTTAACTGCTCAAGATGCAAATCTTCAACTGCTACTAGACATAAAATAGTTCTGATTGAAGTCATTTTAACAACAGGAGAAAATATTTCACCAAAATCAATACCTTTCTTCTGTGCAAACCCCTTCACCACAAGTCTAGCTTTGTACTTTTGTTTTCCTCCATCTTCTTCCTTCAGCCTGTAAACCCATTTATTCTTCAATGTAGTTTTTCCTATAGGCAACCTGACTAAGTCCCAAGTCTGGTTATGCATTAAGGAGTCCATCTTTTCTTCCATGGCTAGCTCTCACTTCTTCCTGCTTTCAACCTGCATTGCTTCTTCATAACATTCGGGTTCACCAGAATCAATTAACAATAAATAATATAATGAAGGAGAGTATCATTTAGGGGGTACACTTATCCTAGTAGATCTTCTAACACCACTTTCAGGTGTTTGGGTTGCCTGTTGCTATTGTGGTGGTTTTTGTTGTTGTGGTTGTTGATTATTATTATTTTCAGGCACCTTTACTTTTTCAGTGATTTCATTAAGAACTGCGTATTCCTTGTTTTCTTTTTCCTGTTTCTTTTCCTGCAATTGATTCTTATACAAGACCTTTTCATTGAATATTACATCTCTGCTCCTAATGATTTTGTGATTTTCGTAATCATATAAGCGATAACCAAAATCATTAACACCATATCCAATAAAGGTACATTTCTTTGACTTTGCCTCAAGCTTTGTTCTATTTTCTTTATTAATATGGACAAAGGCCTCACAACCAAAAGGCTTTGAAAAGAAGAAGTTTACGCTTTTACCTGTCCATGCTTCCTTTGGAACACCACCATCCAAGGAACTTGAAGGCCCTTTGTTTATTAGATAAACAATAGTATCTATAGCATCTGCCCAAAACTGTAAAGGCAATCCTGCATGCAATCTCATGCACCTTGCACGCTCCATGATTGTTCTGTTCATCCTTGTTGACACACCATTTTCTTGTGGTGTTCTTGGAACTGTCTTCTCTCTACGAATTCCATGATTTGAACAGTACCTATCAAACTCTTTGATGCAATATTCACCTCCATTGTCTGATCTGAGACACTTCAATTTCTTTCTTGTCTCAATCTCAACCAAAGCTTTCTATTTCTTGAAAGTATCAAATGCATCAGATTTATTCTTAATACAATAAATCCAAGTTTTTCTAGTTGCATCATCAATAAAAGTAACATAATAATGACAGCCACCGAGAGATGATACCTGAGCAGGTCCCCATACATCTGTATGCACAAGCTCTAATTTTTCGCTCTTCTTTTCTTTCCCAACTCAAAGAAATCTGACTCTCTTCTATTTTCCATAAATGCAATTCTCACAGAAGTCCAAATCAACATTCTTCAAACCCAGCAACAAATTCCTTGAGTGAAGAATCTTCATCCTCTTCTCACTCATGTGTCCGAGCCTATGATGCCATAATGTTGCATCTACTCCTTCGGAATTTAAAGCATTAACAGAGTTAGAAATACCATTGCATAAATCCAATGTACCAACCTTTTTCGCCTTTTGCTATTACCAAGGCTCCTTTGGTGACCTTCCAAGCTTTATCTGTGAAAGTTGTCACACAACCTTCACCGCCTAATTACCTTGTTGAAATCAGATTTTTCTTCAGATTTGGAACATGCATTACCTCATTTAGTAGCCATTGGTTTCCATTCTGCTGTTTTACAAGAACCTTACCCATTCCAACAATTTTATAGGGTTTATCATCACCCAAATGGACTTGTCCAAAATCTCCTTGAACATAGTCATGAAAATATTTCTTATCAGGTGTGGCATGGAATGAGGCCCCTGAATCTACCACCTAGGAATCAGTAATATTTTTTAAAGAAAGAATCAAAGCATCTTGTAACACCTCACCTATCACATTTGCTTCATGATTGTTTTCTTGCTATGCATCTCCTTCTTTTCCCTTCCGAGATCTACAGTATTTCTTTAGGTGTCCTTTCTTTCCACATTTATAGCACACTATCCCCGATCTGGACTTGGATCTGCCTTTCCTTGATTTACTGTGATATGTTGAGCTCTTTCCTCTTTCCATTTTTCTTCCCCTAGACTCTACACTTAAAGCATTACCCATTGTCTCACCCGAGCTTTTCCATCGCATTTCCTTGCTAAGGATAGCACCGAAAACATCATCAAACTTTAAAGTACTAGACCCAGAAACAGAGTTACTAATGGCCATTACTAAACCATTCCAACTTTTTGGCAATGAGCACAAGAATAACAGAGCTCTAACTTCATCATCAAAGATTACCTCTACATAACTTAACTGACTTGTAACAGTATTAAAATCATTTAAGTGGTTTGCAACAGATCCACCTTTCGTCTTCATATTAAATAACCGTTTCATAAGAAATACCTTGTTTGAGGCCAAGGGTTTTTCATATAGTTTCGCCAACGACTTAATCAAACCCTCTGTCATTGTTTCCTTTGAAATGTTGAAGGTGACCGACGCTGCGAGGCACAACCATACTATTCTGAGTGCCTTTCTATCGAGAAGGTTCCATTCTTCATCTGTCATACCCGTCGGCATCTTTGTTTTTCTGCCTAATGGTAGGTACAAATCTTTCTGATACAAATAATCTTCCATCTTCATCTTCCATAGTGAGAAGTTTTGGCCGTTAAATTTCTCAACCCTAAACTTACCATCTTCTGCCATTGCTCCCACTCGAACGAGGAACCCTTCTTTCCTGTGAGTTTATCAGCCAAATAGACCTTCGGCTCTGATACCAGTTGTTAGAAAATTATATATTACAGAGCAATGGAACACATAGAATATTGCATAAATATAAACACAGAAAACGCATAAAACCAGAGAGACACAGATATACGTGGTTCACCCAGTTTTGGCTACGTCCAACCCAAACAGCTAGTCCTTCCTTTCTATTATCCAGAAAAATGAAGAGACACAACCTACAACAGATCCGCTGTAATATCCTCTATTTTCTCTCATAGTCTCGCCTCTCTATTTCTCACTCGGAGAATACACATCTATTACATAGCCTCAATACAATGCCCTCATACAAAAAGAGGGGTTGCCTTCTAGGGCAAAAAACCCTAAACTAAACATAAGTTCTACTATCAGATCATCCACCTAATGAACAATCCAGATTGACTAGAAATTACTATACTTTTACAAGGCAATTTTACATCTGTTTTTAGCTTCGGGGGTGCTACCCCTGAAACCCTCGTCAGGGGACTGCTGGCCCCTAGACCCCCCCAGCCAGGGGGGATTAGCCCCCCCGGACCCACGCGGGGGGGACAAGTCCCCCCCGCACCCCCCACCCCCCCACGTGGAGGGGTGTACAAACTTCCTGTGGTATACATCTAGTTGAAACAAAGTCCTCTAAATAATCATGTTCCACACCCAACATCTCGTGCAGAGTACATTCAACTATTGTCATGGTGGACTTGCTGTCATTTATAGTCATACCTATTGCCACTTGGAAGAGGGTGAAATTTTCCTTGATGATACTAATGTCCCCAATACTGCCATTGATAAAAATTAGGATGTCATCAACAAAGAGAAGGTGTGTCAGGGTGCAACCTTCTGTTATCTTTATACCTTTTAGTCTGCCCCTTTGATTCTCATCTTTGATGAGATTGTTGAGACCTTCCATAATGAGCAAAAAGAGCAAAGGCGAGAGGGAACATCTGTGTCTCAACCCCCTTTTAGAGGTAAAAAAAAGGAGATGCACTTCCATTCACCAGAACACCGAAATGGATATTAGTAATGCAGTTCATGATCCATTTAATGAACAAGTAAGGGAGCCTAAATGAGTTAACAACATTCTAATATAAAGCCAATTTACTATGTCGAATGCTTTTGATAAATTGGCCTTCATAATCATACCTTTGCCTCACCTTGAGTGTAAAGTATGTATTACTTCTTGGATAGTGCCAATAGCTTCATGGATCTGTCTATCTTGTAGGAAATCGAATTGCTCTGGCGAGATATGATTAAAGAGAATAGGTTTCATCTTGTTGGCAATAATCTTAGCTATGATCTTATATATGTAGTTGCGAAGAGATATGGGGCGAAAGTCCTCGAAGGAGTCAGGGTTGTCTTTCTTCGAAATGAGTGCAAGGAAGGTAGAGGTGATAGAATTTTCAAGAAAGCCACTAATCCTCGATTCCTCGCCTATTCTGAGCAGGTCTTACCCAATGATGTCGAAGAAATCCAAGTATAACTCAATCGACCAACCATCGGGCCCCGAACTCTTATTCTTTTTGAACCACTTTAAGGTGTGTTCCAATTCCTCCAGAGTGACTGCATTTATTAGTTCATCTCCTTCCACAGGATCCACAAATCTAGGAAAGAGTTGTGCAACCCTGATGATTTCTGCAAGGTTTGTCTCCCTGGGGGCTCGGTATGTACTTTTGAAGTGCGAGGAGGAAAATTCAACAAGTTGTGGGAAAGTATTTAAAATCTATCCTTGATCATTCTGGAGCTGCCATATGGTGTTGATCGCCTTTCTTCCATTGGCGAATTTATGGTAGAATTTAGTGTTTTCATCCCCTTCAAGCATCCATATGGCTTTGGTTCTCAGGCACCAGGTTTCTGCCTTTTCCTTAAGAATTTTAGCCCTTTCAGCCTAATGAGAAGCCATCCTTTCCCTATGTTCTTCTAAGGTGTAGATACCTCCAAGATTATTTTCAAAAGCAGCAATTTCAGATTCCATTCTATAGAGATTTTGTTCCTCCTGTATTCTTTTCTTATGTGCCCAAAGTTTGGACATCCTCTTAAGGTTTGTAAGATTTTGTATAAATATTCTGGTACTGTCTTCTCTTCTCCTAGGGGGTTTGCGCTCTAGAAATCAGAGACCAATTTTTTATAAGAGTCATCCTTGAGCCAAACAGAGCAGAACTTAAAGGGTCCTTTAGGTTTTGCTCGCCCCCCTTCTATTTCCAGGTAAATGGGAAAGTGGTCAGAGATCCCACCAGAACCAACCCAATGTCTGATATGTAGCCCCAAGTCCAACACCTTTTCTTTGACAAGGAAGTGATCAAGTCTGCAGGCCAGACTGTCTTCCCCAATCCTGTTGTTCCTCCATGTCGCTTGAGGTTTTGCAGAGGGGATATCTATCAGATGGTGGGTGTCTAGTTTAGATAAAAAATAATCCAAGAGGGAGTCTCACTAGGCCCTGTGTCCCCAAGATTCATCATGTCCGATGGAAAAATTAAGGTCACCACCCAGGATCAGGTGGTTGGTCAAAAAAGAATTATAACCTAGGAGGTTCTGCCAAAATGCTGGTCTGTTCTAGCATGGGCCATAGGCATTTAAGATCTGAAATTGCATCCCCAGGTCTGCAGAACTGATGTCTGCTCCAAGATGACCCAGCCCACCCCAACAATTATGCATTTTTATAGTATGGGAGTTATAACCCAAAGCTAGACCTCCCGACCTCCCATGTGCATCAAGTCCTATAAAGATCCAACCAGGAAGTATGTTTTGGAGGGTCTGCGAAATGTTTAAAAAAGGTCCTAGGGTTTTTTGCAAAAAGATAATATCAAGAGGAGCAATTTTTAACAGTCGACAAAGAGCTAGTTTTTTGTCTGGCCTAGCCAACCCTCTACAATTGTAAGAGAAAATCTTCATGGGGAGGGGGTAGGCTGGGATTCTATGGCTCTAAGCATCCTTGGGATGGTAGATTGTACCTCCAAAGAAATCTCATCTTCCGTTGTGCCTTGGACTTTAGAAAGGAAGTAGGGTCGTCCCCTGTGCTGTTTAGGCGGGGGGAAGAGTGGAGAATCTCAAGCCCAATATGATCTTGGGCTTGTCTCTTAGTTTTCGAGCATGTCATGTATCTCCCAAGAGGGGGAACCAGGAGGGAGGGAGTAGCGGACAAGGTATGCGAAGGAGGATTTGAGGAGGGTGCAGGTGAGAAAATGGGGGCAAATGAAATCGAACAGGTGAGCGAAGCAGAGATAGGGGAGTTTGTACCAAAATCTTGACCCAGATGTTCGTGTGGGGGGTTCATTACATGAAGTTCAGAGAATGTACTAGATAAATTACAATCAATATGAGAATTGTTGTAAGAGGGAACAGGGATGGTAGGAGAGTTCATACCCGACGAGGGCAGGCCCTCGGATGGCAATTGTGGATGAGACGGAGGAGGCTGCTGTGAACGGTTGGGAGGCCGTCCTCGCTTCTTCGGCTGCGGAGGAGCTGCTGCCTCTTCTGTTGGAGCTTTCTGCTGTCTGGCCAAGATCTCAGATGCAGCCGGGACCTATGAGGCCAAGGGAGCCTGACTCTTAGGCTGTGATTTGTGCTAAGTGTGCAGATGTGAGGCAATATCCTCTGCAGAGGCCTGTTTTTTCTTTTCTTTTAGCAGAGGGCATTCCTTATAAATATGCCCGACCTTATGGCACCTTCGGCATAAAAAAGGGATGCCCTCGTAGACCAGCAACTGACATCTGGTGTGGTTCCTCCAGCGGATGTCAATAAACTCAAGCAAACCCTCAAAAAGGTCCAAATGAACCAAAATCCTTGCATATGATAAATTCCCCGTGGTCTGGTATGAATCGTCGAAGGTGAGGTAGATACTGAGGGCATTCCCAATGTGCTTGAAGGTGTCCTCCGTCCAGAAATGCAAGGGTAATCTGAGCAAACATACCCAAATAGGGCCTGCATCCACCCTTTACCTCTTTACGAGGGCGAGTTATTGGAGGAAGGGCTTCAATCTCATCGGTGAGGTCGGACATGAAAGGGAAGAGACCGACAATAGTGGTCGTGGAGGGTGTCCATATGGGCACATCCTCCGACGGGTCCCGGAAATCGCCCAGGTCATCCATGATTGTCGGGAGAAGTTATGATAGCTGCCAGAAGAGGACAAGAAAACAACATAAAACTGTGGTTAGTCACCGGGAAGACCTATAACCTAGAGCGGAGAAGGGAAACCGCAAACAGCGAGAGGCAGTTTAAGTAGATAACCAGAGCAGGTAAAGCAAGGGGTGCTAAGGTTGGTAGCTGGTTAAGGGGGTAGGTGCAGGCAAGCTTCCATGGAAATGTACCTCCAACAATTGCGGCATCGAAACCCAGGACCACCCCTCATTTTTCCGCTCCATAGACCCATGTTCTCTATCATCAAACAACTACCAACACATTAATAACAATGAGACAATATGATGCAAGATGTAGGCAATCATCTAGGGCTAAAACCTCTCGAAATTGAGAGGCTTGAAAAAATATATACAAAATATTATCTATCAATTTTTAAATTTATTTAAACATGTATCACAATCTTTAAGTTTTTTTAAATGTTGTAGCACAGATATGTAAATCATATTTACATTACAAGATATTAGTATTAATATTAAGTTATTTATAATTTCACGAAAACAAAAGTAAAGTATTATAAATTTATAAAAAATATAAATAATTAAAATAATAATATTTTTTAAGGTTAGAGTGAACATAAATATATAAAAAATTGTTTATTAATTTTATTGTTAAAAATTATATATTTTATTTTTCTAAATATATATATATATATATATGAAAAATACATACTTTTAACTATTAAATTTAATTAAAAGATTAATATATATTTAAAATATAAATAAAATGTTATATACGAATAGCATTAAGTTATTTCCATGTGATGTTTGATGTTTTGAGTGAGTACTTCACCTATATTCAACCACATAAATCATATAAAAAATGTCAAACCTAGTATAGATAAAATTAAAATATGACCAAAAAAAATTAAATACACATTTATAATTTATAATTTAATAATATTAATTAAATGAACCATTTATCAAATGTTATTATTAATTATATTCTTAGTGAAGCTCCATATACCACATGAAAATAGCACAATGCTCAGAAACTTTCATCATCATATTATAAATGGTGAAAATCTACCTCCTAAAATATTATATAACTTTTAAAAATTATTATATATTTATAAAAATATATAAATCCATTCTTAATTTTTCTAATTAAAAATTTATATTATATTGTACACCATTTACATATACTGTATTACAGTATTATACTGATTTACACATATTGTATTACAGTATTATACTCGTTTATAAATACTCAATTATAATAGGATCAAAACAATTAAAAGTGAGGTATTACATATCTTTCAAAATTTAAGAAATGATGAAATTGGTTTGGGCGTTTACTAATTAGTTCGAAAGATAGATAAGGCCACGTGTGACCTGTTGTAGTTCTGATCCGGTCCGAATCCTAAATGCAGGGGTTCCTATTTAGTAGATTATAAAAAAGTAAATGCTGGTTGACATGTTAGACATTTACTTTTTGTTCTTTTTTTCCAGGTTGCTATTTGGATTCACGTGTTGTGAGAAAGGGGACAAAAAGTAAATGCCTAACATGTCAGCCAGCATTTACTTTTCTATAGTCTACGAAATAAGAGTTTCGGTAAATTCACAGTACAACCTGTACAAGTAACTTGAGTTGGGAAGTCACGTCCACATTATCATGACGTGTCCAGATTAGAACATTGTGCGAGACATTACTTGTCCATACATGTAACTAACAGACAAATGGTGTACATTATTTCCTTCAACATGTAATTAACAGACAAATGGCATAGACTGCAAAGGCTGTCCATACATTCAAATCCCCGGTGTGTGAAGGAAAATGCACAATGCCAAAGCTGGCCGACCTCAAATGGGCACATCGCCATATTAAAGCGTATATTGTTTGGAATCACCTTCATGATTTAACAGATATCACATTATCTTAAGGTAGAGATATAAAGATAGTACGTGAATCATTAAATTACCATATATCGTGCGTTTACTATTTAGGGTTGACACATTTAATCCAATAATAAATTTTTAAATAAAAATCAAAAGCAAGAAGAGAGCCACGAAATGATAATTATGGGAGAAATCAGTAAGTAGTTATTGTAGTTACCATTTATTGTTGGATGAAAGACAAACTGTGGGTTCTGATCATGGCACTTTAGAGGTGAGTGCAGTTTCATTGCATTTTCAGGTCCCAATTGCGCCTATAAATTTTGTGTCTTGGCCCATTTTTGTGAAAATTTCATTGATGCAGAGAACTATGGGCAATCACCCTGAGGAAGCCCTGTAATAGTACTATAGCTTTGTGTGAGGTTTTGAATATGGATGACGCGATCAGAAACAGTGTTGAAGCACTGGTTTCCATTTTAGTTATTTTGTTTGGGAGCATAGTTGTCAAAATCTTCAGAGACTTGATATGGAGGCCTTATGCATCCCAGAAGGTCTATACAGCCCAAGGGATAAGAGGTCGACCTTACCAGATACTCTCTGGGAGCTTGCCAGAATACACACAACTTCTTAAGGAGGCTCATGCACAACCAATGCAAACTATTTCTCATGACATTGTTCCTAGGGTCACGCCACATTACCAGAAGTGGTGCCAGATATATGGTTCTCTTTCATTCATTCCCTTTTACTTCAAAGCTTGTTTTACTTTCATATGTTGATCTTGTAGGCACCAAACTGCTAAAACAGTGAATTTACAACTTATGTTTTCTGCTGGTTGTTTGGACGTTTTTTTAATTGGTATCAAGGTTGAAATCAATGTTTGATCGGTCTTTTGTAATTGTTTCTGTTCAGTGGAGATATTTTTCTATTGGTATGGACTCCATTCAATGCTATACATTTCAATGGTGTCAAAGTTGAAATCAATGTCTGATTAGTATTTGGTAATTGTTTCTGCTCAGGAGAGACATTTTTCTATTGGTATGGAACACATCCAAGGCTGTATATTTCAGAGCCAGAGCTAATCAAGGAAGTTTTATCAAATAAATTCGGTCACTATGGAAGGGTGACCCCCAAGCCATTTGTGTTGGCTTTGTTAGGGCGGGGACTGCCTCTTTTAGATGGATTGATATGGGTAAAGCACAGGAGGATCGTGAGCCCTGTCTTCGGTATTGATAAACTTAAGGTATGGATTCCTGGAATGTCTACCATCACTCTATAATAAACTTGATAATTGATAACAATTTTGTAAGAAATTGAATATTTTGGCACTTTAAAAAGGACTGTTACCTGAATATTGAATATAGGCATACTGCAGACCAACAAAAGCATTTCCTTAAATATATGCATCAAGTTACTATCAATCTGTGTTTATAATTTGACCTTATCAGACTGCTGCATACCTCCCATGTCAAGTTACAATGTAATGGTGGGTGTTTAATAAGGAAGTAAATATATGCATCGAGTTAATTGATGCTTATAATTTGAACATATAAGGTTGGTGCAGAACTCCCAAACCTCATTATACTGAGAATCGTGACTGTCTAATAACGGTACCTGATAACTATGATTAAGCAATTAAAAGAAATTATCAAATTCATCAACACTAGAAAGTTTTGATTTATTAATTACAGCAAAATTTTATTGATGACCATGTGATATCTTATTATCAACAGTGTTTTCCTCTAGCATATTAAATTATGTTTTATATGCTGTGAATTTGCCTACCCATGCCATTTGGCAAGGATGTGTATCAACTAGTGTTTTCCTCTTTGAATTTGCCTACCTATGTTAAACAAGGGTGCATATCCACTAGATTTCATAAAGAGAGTCCTTGAGATTTGGATGTGTATCAGCTAGACGATTTCTTAGGGAGGCCTTGAGATTTGGAGTCTTTCTAGAGTATGCAATTGACTTAAGCTATGTGCTCATGTTTCCAATGACAGCCAATGGTGAAGAAAATGGCTGCTTGCACTTCATCCATGCTCAAGAATTGGCAAGAAATGATGGCTCAGTCGGACTCTAATGGCAAAGAGATTGATGTTCACAAAGAGTTTAGAGCATTAACAGCAGATATCATATCTCATACTGCATTTGGTAGCAGTTACAATGAAGGCAAAGAAGTATTTGAATTGCAGAGAGAATTGCAAGAAATGGTTGCTAAAGCTGAACAATCTGTCTTCATCCCAGGAAGCCAGTAATTACTCTATACTTCTCTTCAATTATAGAGTTTTGCATGTCACTGCAAATTCATTAGTACTTCTTCTTTTGTTTATGCTTTTTCCAAAACGTCCATTAAAACCTGCGGTTTTAGAGGCTAGTGCCATAATCCATAGATCCATGCATAACGTTCTACTGAGTGCTATACATAGTCCATAAACATTCTACACTAACATAATGCTTCAGAGTACTTATAGGGGACTTATATTTCCCGACTTTTTGACAGATACATTCCTACCAGAAAGAACAGGTATGTATGGAAGATTGATAGAAGAGTTAAAAAAATCCTGAATTCAATAATTCAAAGTAGGTTGGAGCCCAGAACAACAAGAGGTCACGTTGGCTATGGAAGTGACCTGCTTGGAATTATGATGACGGCCAACCAGAAAGAATTGGGAGGGACTCAAAAAGATCTAGTCATGACTATTGATGAAATCATGGATGAATGCAAGACATTTTTCTTTGCAGGCCATGAAACTACTTCCATTCTGTTAACCTGGACAGTATTCTTACTCTCAATAAACCCGGAATGGCAAGAAACGTTAAGGAAAGAAGTGATCAGTTTTTGTGGCACAGATATACCAGATGCAGACATGCTTAGCAAGATGAAGTCGGTATGTATTCCATTCAAAATATTTCCATATTATTTTTTAGATTCCTTAATCAACTAAACTTCAGCTATCACTTTTGTCTTGAAACTGCATCATATATTTCACTAAGACAAAATATAAATGTACGTTAGGATTGATATACCATAAAACCATAATCCTCTGCTTTACATATGTTTGTTTATTGCGTGAGATCAAGATTGTCTACATCTTTCCTTAAAAATGTCTGCCCAGTTTAGACCCAAATAACCTAAAACTTGCCCAAGTTGAATGGACTATTTTCTAGACACGATAGTTAATATAAGAATGATATGCTGGCAAGTTGTATCATATACCAGAGAGTACTAAATTACTAACTACTTGTCAGATCATCCATTTGTCCAAACCTCACCATCTTCTAAAGCGGGGAAAGTAGAAAAATCAAGAACAGTACAAACTAAAAACCACTCAAATAGGTATTATTATATATACTATTACATTAAATGCATGAGTATCCATATATATAGAACAATGGGAAGCATGCAGTGGATAACTATTATAATTGGTAGGATAAAGACGTCTATGTAAGTTTACCACTCACGCTAGCTTTCAACATTGTAAAAGAAACCAAACTATAGTTACTTAGAAGAAAATAATGCATTGGAATACAACAACATTTCTCTGGTTAATTATATCACTCTTACTTAATAGAGATATTAATTTTCTACCATATCTAACTTGTCTCTATATATTTCACATTTAGCCTTTCGTAAAGGCTTGGTAAATATTTGTCACATTATCATTTGTATTATAATACATGAAGTCAATTACAATATATATATTTTTCTTACAAAATATTGATAGGTTTCAATATGCTTTGTCATGGCATTTGATGGTTGTCGATAATTTTTCCTTTCTCCCATGTCTTCAGGGATTTCCCTACAGCCAAACTACCTGGTACATGGCACTACATAATGGTTTATACTCATCTTGTGGTTGTTTTTTACTGCTCCAAGACTCAATTTTGGATCCTATATCAAATGCATATCCAGTTGTGGACTTTCTATCATCTAGATCTTCCACCCAATCAAAAGTATGAATAACCTATCAATTCAACTTTCAAGTCATTAGTATATTCAATATCAAAATATGTAATGCTTTTCAAATATCAAAGAGCTCTCTTTCCTTCTCTCCAATGCTTGTCATGTGGTTTAGCTATGATTGGCTAAGTATGCTAATTGAATATGCAATGTCTGACCTAGTTGTAATTAAAATAATTTAGACATCCAACCAATTGTCCATACAAACTATCATTTGCTTCTTTTGTTTTGTCATGATTGTTGAGCTTAACATTATTTATTAACAGAATAGACTCTAGTTTACATTCACTCATATTATGTCTCCTTATTAACTCATTAGTATATTGACTATGTGTAGTCAAAGTCTTACCATCGTCTCTCCATACCTCAAGGATTAAACAATCATGCAACTAACCAAGGTCCATCTCAAATTCCTATCATATTCATCTTTTGATTTCTTCAATCAACTCAATATGACTTCATGTTATGGTTAGATCATCAACATATAAAGAATTCAAAGTAGTGTGACCACTTTCATCCTTCTTAATATATAAATTAGGATCACTTTCACTTTTAATGAAACCTTGTTAAAAGAAGTATCAATTTTTACATACCAAGACTTGGGTGTCTGTTTGAGTTCATATAATGCTTTCTTTAACTTGTAAACAAGGTATTCTTGACCCTTCTTTACAAACCCCTCTGGATTAATAAGATAAACTTCTTCTTTTAACCATCCATTAAAAATGTTGATATAACTTCCAATTGTACTTAGTAGCAAATGCAATCATTAATCTAATGATGTTAGTTTTGTCTTTATGTGCAAAAGTTTCATCATAACCTATTCTTTGTCTACAATACTATCAACATTATATTTAGACTTGAACAACTAGTTCAAACCTATAGGGACTTTACGAAATTCTATTAGTTCCCATGTTTCACTTTTCATTATAGAATCATATTCTTCTTTCATGACATCCATCCATTATTTATGGTATTATTCTTACTAAAATTTTAAAGGTTCCTCTACCTTCATAGCTTGATTCACTAATGCATCATCTTTATATCTATGAGGTGTTTGAACTGCCCTAGTTGATCTCCATAATGCTTCACTCCCTTGTGGAGTTGCTCCACTCTTTCTTGGTGTTGCACCACTCTTTCTTGGTGTGCTCTAGCTGCTTATAGCTTCAATGCTACCTTGATCTCCAACATCAACCAATTGATGTTCAACATCTTCTACTTTGTTATCTTTAGGTAATTTAAATACATCAAACTTCCCTCCTTTTGAATCTCTTCTACATATTCATGAAATATAACACCTCAATTGCAAGGAATTTACGATTAATAGGGTCATTCATTTTATAAACTTTATAATCAATTCAAAAAATAATAAACATGCATTTAATTTCCTTGGAATAAGCTTTCTTCTATTTTCTCTTGGAATGTGGGAAAATGCTTTGTTCCCAAATATTCGCAAGTGACTAACTGTTGCTTTATAGCCATAAAATGCCTCATATAGGGTTGTACTCTAAAAAAATTGTAGGATTTCTATTTTTGAGATACATCACAGTAATTATTTCTTTAGCCTAAAAACCATTAGAAATATTTTTGTTTTTGATCCAGCTATGAGCACTTCCAACCAAAGTTCTATATTTCCTCTTAGCCACACCATTCTGCTGAGGAGTATGTAGCATTGTATACTATTGTTAAATCCCATTGTTATTGAAATATTTTTATGAATTCTCCTTATATGTATTCTTCTCCTTGATCCAACTCAAGGATCTTGATATACCTTCCTACCTATTTTTCAACCATGTTCTTAAATTCTTTAAAATATTAAACCATACCATTTTCCTTTTTTATAAAACAAATGCATGTAAATCTAATTCTCTCATCAATGAAAATAAGATATAAGAGAGCATAGCTTGTTGATATAGAGGAAAAAAATGGAGAGTTCAGGAAAGAGCAGTGGAAAGGGCGGGCAACTAGGAGCAGGCTCCAGGAAGCAGCCTGCGAGCAGAACAGCAAAGGCCGGATTGCAGATTCCGGTGGGGAGAAATGCTAGGCACCTCAAGAAGGGGCGCTGTGACAAGCGGGTTGGAGGCGGCGCAACAGTTTGCGTTGTTGCTACCCTCGAAGATCTAGCTGCCAAAGGGCTAGTTTTGGCCGGGAAGGCTACCTGTAACAACAAAAAGACTAGAATCGTCCCTCGCCACTTTCAACTGGGGGTGAGAAACGACGGTGACTTGAGGAAACAAGGAAACCCCTGCTGTCGTCGGACTGTATGCACACAAAATGCCCAATGCATGGATCTCTCATCAGAGGGCAATCATGCCCGTATTGGAGTTTGGAAAGATGAGATCTACCAAGCAGTTGGCCTCATCATTGATCTCCGTCAAACTGCATGGATCTTCCATGAGTATACCAACAAGCACCGGAAGGCAGCATGCAAGGAGCTAGCTGAGGAATACAACCCAGATCTGGGTCTTCAGATATCTGAGGCGGTCGGGAAGCAGAAGCGACACCTGAGCATTGACAAGACCAACTCAAGTAGACTTCAAGACATCACTTTTGCGGTAAGGGCCAGTTTGTATTTTACATATAATCCTTGTATACGCGATCTTGCCAAGGGTGTTTCTGCAGGGCCAAACCACAGATCTGAAGACAGTCAGCTACCCAGATCTGCTATTGATCCACTGGATCGGGCCCTTAGATGAATAACAAGCTTCACAAAACCCAGATCTGTGGGAAAAACAAGATACCCCATCGCCCGGACACCTAGGCCAAATTCGCAAAGGAACACCATTTGAAAGGCGATGACCTGGGGTTTGGAAATGAGACAATCCAAGGAATAGATCGGAGGCAACCTCAGATGGGCTCAAATCCCAGAGAGGTGGACTTCACACAACTCCTCTTAAAAGCACCGGAAGGTAGAAGTTACTGCGTGAGGTTATGGAGGGGCAGCAATATCCAAGAACTATGGAATAAAATTCAAAACCTTCTCAGCATCCCAGAACAAGGGAAAAATCTGATCTACAAGGGGCGCAGTTTACAAGACCACTACACTCTCCAGGAATATAGTATAACCACAGACTCAACCATCATCATTAACCTTCATCTGCGAGGAGGATGCTCTGGAACTAGCTCAAAGAATACAAACTCCAAGAACACAGGCTCCTTCAAGGATGCGGTGAAGGGTAAAGGGAAAGTGCAAGTCAATCTAGTAACAAACCCTATTCTTCTTGGGCCCTACATGATCAAACAAAAACCTGATAATCCTGCTCTCACCATTGAAATGCCTGAGGTAAATGATTTATACTCAGATCTATTTTCTCACTCTGTTATCTGCAGATTCAATGGCTACTGGCCCAAATCAGGGGATCTGCACCACTGGATCCATACTACCTGGACACCAAACTGTGAAATCTACTCATGCCCTAAAGGGTTTTTTATAGTAAGATTCAACACAGAACAAGAAAAGGAACACATCCTTAATAAGGGGCGATGGTTCTAGGGCAACGCAGGGCTCTGCATTACTCCATGGTTTCCATATTTCGACACTAACACAATGGTGGTATCAAAGATACCAATTTGGGTTAGGTTGCATAACCTCCCATTACACTTTTGGCATCACAAGGTTTTAATAACCATAGGGAACACCCTGGGGAAATTTCTAAATATTGACATTGATAGACTGACAAAGGAATTTTTACCTTCGCTAGAATATGTGTCGAAGTAGATCTCAGCCAGGGACTACCAGAAAGCATAATACTGAACTTCAACAACACATAGTGGCTTCAATCATTGGATTACGAAAACACAACATTCCGATGTCGAGGATATTTACAAACAAGCCACCTTCTCAATGCTTTTCCACAGGCAAGAAACACCCCCAATCAGAAAAAGCAACAATAGAGGAAGCCTAAAGGATGGCAAAACACAGTGCCATTGGATGAAGAAGAAGACATACCAGATACCACGGATTTCAAAATAGAAAAGGATGAACAAGGAATCTAGCCCAACACGCAAACAGGGAAAAATTTAAGAACCCCCCCCCAAATTTACATGTATAATAAATGGGTGAATCTTCATGGTATATAGGAAAAATTGAAGGCTATTTTATCAATAATATGATATGTATATATAATTTTTTGGCGAATCTCTCACCAGGCATGGCAAATATTTTACTCAATTATAAAATCTTGTGTTTATTGAATACACAAATGAAATCATTGCATTTCTTTAAAATATCTTTTGAAATCAAAATTACCGAAATTACATATCGATAACCTAGTGGGTGTAGGGTAAAATTCACCCGTGCCATTCACAGAAAGCATGAGAAAAAACCTAATACTATATATAAAACCAAAATAAAATCAAATTCATCACTTCTAGGGACCTCGTAACCACCCTGCCAATACAAAAGTATGTCCTCTTCAGATGTCGATCGTGCTTTGAGACGGGGCATCTAGCCAAAAATTGCCCAAAAGCCTCTGAGAAAAATTTTGCTAGAAAAAACCACCACAGATCTACATGGTGGGAAGGAGCACAAAAAGAACACTACACTATCATCAAAGAAGAATATTCTAGAGAAAACTCTGAGTCGCAAGAAATCAAGGAAGAAGGAAACAACTCTCAAAGCAAGCAAGGAGAAAGCCCGCCCCAACAAATCAACAGTTATGAGGATTTGAATACCGCAGAAAATAAACCTTCATTTAACATCAAAGCAGATCTCCTAAACCAAACTTCTCCGACTATAGATCGCGAAGCTAAGACACCAATGTCCCAAGAACCAGAAGAGATGAAGGAGATGCAAGACAAAGGAAGTTGGAAGACCGTAGAGAAAAGAAAGAAAGCTACAACACCAATCTCGCCAAGAAAGACGAGGAGTCAGACAAGTAAAAATTAAGAAAATTGTAGGTCCGATAGACCAATTTGGTCTCAGTGGACGTTAACCATCATCATCATCATCATCATCAATTAGAAAAATTACCCAAATTACAATCTGTTTACTCCAGCATATGTTGGAAAGTTATAGAAGGATGACTAGTGCAATCAATCCATTCCTTTTAGCCGTGGATTTGTTTCAGTTTAAAACAGAAGTATACAAATATACTTGTCCAATGTCTATGCTTTAACCATTCACCTTAAGATGTTTTTACAATATAATTTCCTAAGTCTATTTAATATCTTCATTATCATAAAAACCAACCTATATCCATCTTAACTCCACATCTATCACTCTTAGGGGATGAAATCTATTTATCCCTCTGAGCACTTGGTAGACCCAGAATTAAGATGGATCTAAGATGATAGAATTTCCCCTTTAAATAGCCTATGCTCACATGAATACCACGGTATTACCATGGGTCAATACCATGGGTTATCATAAACCTGGAGCTTAAAAATTACTATTAGTAATTTATAAAAATTAATAAAATTAATAGTTGATTTTTATTTTATTTTTTATTTTAACCAAGCTAAAATGTTTAACATACATTAAATTACAACATCCATTTTTACTCTTGATCGGATCAAATATTTTTTCACTCTATGCTAGTTTGCATATCACGATATTTGATACCTCGCGGGGTTAGTAGATCTAGAGTAAAGATGGATTTATGCTGGTTTAATTCCCCCATTTAAATAGGCTACATTGTGAATACCATGGGTCAATACCATGTGCCTTTTTTATTTTTATTAATACGAATATTAGGGTTAATAATGTTTTTTTGCATGGTATTAATAACAATCTAGTCCATGGTATTTGTCCCATAGTATTTTTCCCATAGGTTTCACCTAAATATAACACATTTTTTGAGTGTTCGTAAATATAAGGTGACTTATCGAGTAAATATAAAAAATGTTTTATTTGTTTATCATACCTCTCGTTTATTTATATTTTTATTAATTTACCATACCTCTTTTACAAATATGGTATTTGGCCCATAGGATTCACTTAAATAAAACCTTCATAAATAGAACAAGGGTTATGGACTAAATATAAAAAGAGGTTTTATTTATTTACCATGCGTCTAGTTTATTCATATTTTTATTTATTTACCATACCTTTTGAGTAAGTATAAAAAGACTTTTTATTTATTTACCATACCTCCACTTTACCTATATTTTTATTTGTTTACACCTTTGCATGTATATAAGGTGACTTATGGCCTAGAACTGATGCATTATACCAATGGATCCACACGGTTTGGACAAAAAACTGCCAAATACACCTATGCTCTAAGGGTTTCTTCATAGTAATTTTCCACTTAGAAGAAGAAAGGGAAAAAATTCTCAATCAAGGGCCATGGTTCTGGGGCAGTGCTGGACTTTTTGTTACTCCATGGTTCCCGGAGTTTGATGCCAACACTATGGTGGTATCAAGGATGCCAGTATGGGTTAGGCTGCATAACCTCCCGTTACATTTCTGGCATTCCAAGGCCTTAACAGTTATTGGGAATACCCTCGGGAAAATGTTAAAGATTGATGCAGCGAGACATATAAAGGGAATCTTTACCTTTGCTAGAATATGTGTCGAGGTAGATCTTAGCCAAGGATTACCTGAAAGTATAATTCTGAACTTCAACAATTCACAGTGGAAACAGTCTTTGGACTATGAGAATATAGCTTTCAGATGCAGGGGATGTCAACAAACAGGTCATCTGTACAATGCATGTAAAAGTCTCAACAAGAGCAAGCCACAACAAAGGAAGCCCAAAGGATGGCAAAATATAGATGATGTCGTAAAGAAGAGAGATTCTGAAAAGAAAGCCCCTCCGATATCAGAAGACGAAGAATCAGAAGCTGAAGAGGATGATACCATCATAGAGGAAGCTGAAACAGGGAATCAGAAGGAAACCACATCAGACAACAAGTCTCCACAGCTTCACCCAAATCAGGCAGAGAAGATAAACGATGACCAGAACATAGGAGGGATAAAGCGGCACCACCAATCAGACACATCAGATTCAGATAAGGAATCAGGCTTGCAGAAAGCTGAAACACAGTTAGTCATAGCCTCGATCGAGCCCACCCAAGGAGAGTGGCGCAAGGTCGAAAAGAAAAAAGGAAGAAAAACCTGAAGCGTGAGCCTACTCACATATGTAATTCAATTTTTCTTGCCTTCACTACTTTCCCTCTCTCTCTCTCTTTATTCTTTTCTCATCATTTTTGCACGTTAGTCATGTAACGTTGCGTCGGATGCCATGGCACTTGAGCCCATTGGGCAGCTTATGGAAATGCATCATGCATCTGCAATTGTAACTTTACATTTCTTAAATAAAAGGTTACAGATTTTTCCACTGGAAAAAAAAATATAAGGTGACTTATGGAGTAAATATAAAAAATGTTTTATTTATTTACCATACCTCTCATTTATTTATATTTTTATTAATTTACCATACCTCTTTTATAAATATGGTATTTGGGCCTTTGGCCCATAGGATTCACTTAAATAAAACCTATTCTTCAAAAGGGCGAATGGGTTCACTTAAATAAAACATATTCTTGAAAATGGGCGAATGGAAGGTTGTAACTCCTAATTTCAAGGGCTAAATTTACCTTTTTTACCCTCTCCCTTAAAATAAGGTGGGCTATTTGAGGTGATTTGTAAAAATGTACTATGATACAAAATATTTGCCCACTAAAAATTTAAAACCCCTTAATTTCTCGCAAAGGGAGAACATCCGCCCCTAAAATTTTCTATGCACGCAAAGGAAAAAGGAAGCTCCTAGCAACCCTCTGCAAAAACTCCAAATAACAGGAATTGAAATATCCGGCAACAAGAGAACTCATGGATTTGAAGGATCGGAGTCGGACAAGGAATCTCCCATAACAATAACAGAAAATCAACTCTCCATAGTAACCACCACCGCCAACTCTGGGGGATGGCAAAAGGTGGAGAAAAAGAAAGGGAGAAAAGTATAGTTTTCACTCCATTTTTTTATTTCTTTTGGTTTCTGGGAAAACTGGATTAATATCAGTGCATATGCTTCTGCATCTACAAAATGTAATTTTATCTTATGAAATAAAATTACAACTTTTTCTACTAGAAAAAAAAAAGATATAAGAAGCTCCACCAACTCACTTGTTTTGCATGGGGCCACACGCATCAGTACACACTAACTCAATAGTTTTCTTTTCCAATTTTTTGTACTTTTAGGAAACTCTCCTGATGTCGTTTTCATAAAGCACATCCCTCATATTCAATGCGTTGATTCTCAAAAATTGGAAGACCCTCCATTTCTTTCTTTAAAAGTAACATAAATTCATTATCATTTAGATTACCATACCTTTGATTCCATAACTCTTCTATTAAGATAATAGTATTGTTGATGCCAATGCTTGCTTATCCTTCCTTGTAACATCAACCTTGTTCAATCCTCCCATCCTTCCTTGTAACATCAACCCTGTTCAATCCTCCCATTTTGACTCCTGGTGTTATGACTTTAAAGCGATCCTATATATCCTTCACAAAACATCAAAACTTACCAAATTCAGCCTTTAAATTTTGATTTGAAATAGTGGAAACTAAGATTAGATTCCTTTTTGTTCTTGGAACACACATTATATTATGTATTTGTTTCATATGACCACTTGGAAAGGCCACACATACATATCCATAGCCTTTAGTTTCCTATGCCCTATAATTTCCTAAATAGATATTAGCACCATTACCATTATCATGATATGTTTGAAACCAATTCTTATTGTATATGAATAAAAGTACTAAAAACAATCAACTATGCATTAACATCTTCAATTTTGTTGATAAAGTGGCATGTAAGTTGAACAACTAATTTTGAAATCATCACTAATTTTTTCTTCTCTATCTACAAAATTATTTATATGTCTTCTATAATTGGCATCATTAAACTTTATTTTCCTACAATCCTTAGCATAGACCAATTTTTCTACAATAGAAGCATTTTTCATTACTTTTTACACCAGTATCTATTCTTGGTGGTATCATTCCTTGATGTCATTTAGCATATGTCTTACCTCCTTTATCTCTTTTCCACATATTTCCTTTGTATAGTTGTTTTCCTTTAGCTACCAACCCCAAATCTAAACTCTAAGATCTACTATTAAAATTATGTCTTTGTTCTTCTTCTTGTAATAGAATGCATGCCAATTGATCAATTGTCGATGATTTTCCTATAGTTGCAAGACTAGTGATAAAGATATGATGTTCATCTAGAATGTGATTCAATGTAACCATACATAGACTAATTCTTGAAATTGTTTCGTGAATATCATGAAGCTTATCTTTAAGGTCTTTGATTATAAAAATAAAATTACTAATATTTTCATTTTCCTCAATTTTAATTAAGAGAAGTTAGCATTTCAAAAACAACAATCGATTTGTATTTTCCATTTCATACAAACCTTTAAGTGTCTACCAAGTTTCATATGATGCTTTATATTACATGATAAGTGAAATGATGTTTTCTTGCATGAATATTCTCAAGAGCACATTCACTTTAGTCTCTCATCACTCCCAATCCTTGACTGAAGTTGACGGGGATGTTGGTTTGGTTTTGTTTCCAAACATAATTTCGCAAACATTATACATTTTGATCAAAGTGTGCCTCTTATACTTCCAATTTGCATAATTTTCCCCATCTAGCTTGGTTTATTCATTTAAATATGAATGCACCAATAGATTTTCCATTTTGTGAGCTCAATGAAAAAAATTTCCTTGTCCCTTCCATATTCTCTTATTTTAAAAATTGTATTTAACCAATTCTTAATGAGTTGCCACAAAAATGCTTGAAAATGCTCAACACAATGGAATAAGGAAAGAAAGCTAAATATGAAAGGAATCAACTATTTAGATCATGGTGAACATAAAATTTACAATAAAAGAGTTACCTATTACTATATTTTTAAACATCCCTTGCTTCATGGATCTTTAAACATATTTCTCCTTTGAGACATTTTCATGTAGCAATCAAATGGAAGATCATTTAGGAATTACAAGTAGTGGTTATCTCTAAAACCTTTCACTAAAATCACAATGAAGGATGGAATCTAGCTCTTTCCCACTAATATCTAAATTTCATCTCTAATACCAAATCAAAAAAATAAGAAACACTACAAACTAAAAATCCTCTACACAAGAGAGATTTTATTGGATTTGCTCATAATACACACACACACACACACACACACATAGTAATGGAATATGTGCAACGAATAAAATTACAACTAAGAGGAAAAAGATGCCTACATGAGGTTACAATTCACACTAAATTTCTACATTAAAAAATGTTATGTACCTTGCACCTTAAAAATGATAAGAAACTAATAATTACAGTCCACTTTGAGGGGAAACCTTCTTTTACAATGAATACAATGTATAAAAAAAGATTTGATGATCCTAAAGACTAGTTCTTCTTAGTGTATATATAAAACAAAGGGTATAATTACAATGAAATGGTACAATGAAAGGTTCTAGATGACATTAACAATATAATAATAAAAATATAATAACTCAAACCAGGGATTAGTAAGAGATTTTAGGGTTATCATGGGGCTTATATAGGGCTTAACATGTCTCTTCCCTTCAAACAAGTGTTGCCCTCAATGCTTGGCTACAAGTGTTTATGCGTGAAAAAATCATGTCTCGTATCAACTCTTCCAATGTTAGGTTCCTCCATTTGACGAGCTACTTAGTAATTGCTCAATTTTTCAGTTATTTAATCCTTGTTTCTAGGATTGTGTCTAGTTATACTATGATTTTTTCTTTTTCACTAACCTCTTGTAAAATAGTTTGGACTGTGATCTTGTGACAATTACATTCTTTGAGTAAGAAACATGGAAAATTTGATGTACACATGAATATGGAGGCAATTTCAATTTGTAATCCACACTTCTAATCCTTTGGCGCAACACCTTATAGGGGTCATAATACCTCAATGCTAATTTAATTATTGTGTTCTTTTGTTTGAGGGACATTTGTTTATATCATTGTAGTCTCACAAATATCTAATCCCCAACGTCAAAGTCCTTTTCATTGTGATGTTTATCTTATTGTTGTTTCATCCTATTTTATTTTATATCCAAGTATTCATTTATTAGTTTGAAAAACTCTCGTTGATGCCCTATGTGGTCCTCCATTAATTAAGCCTTTACAGTCCCTTTCAAGGGTGATTTGACAAATGATAGATGATATCCATAAAGTGCCATAAAGGAGGAAATTTTTGATGAAGTACACAAGGATGTGTTGCATCACTTGAAAGGGAAACCACTTAAACCACCATGTATATTTATTAGATACAAAACAATGTAGATATCCTTCTAACTATTTATTCACAATCTTAATTTTCCCACTGAAATGATGATGGTAAGAAGAACTGTGAGTCAATTGAGTACTCAAATAGGAAATTAATTTAGTGCAATTTTTTTAATGAAAATTGGATCTCCGTCACTTACAATAATCTTTTATATTCCATGTATATTTTGGACTATTTCTATGATACTTCTAGCACTATACCTGCTTTGAAAGAGTGAGAAAGATAACAAAAATGGGCATACATTATCTTTAATCTTTTTTTCAGAAGAAAAATCACGATGTATTTATATCAAGGAAATATAAAAAGCTGAATACATGAGAGGACATGTGAGAACATAACAGAACAACCCGGAGAAAACTGTTCCCGATAGTCAATTAGGCACTGCCTATGAGCCTGATAATAATATAAAAGAAGCTGATAGCCTAGAGCGAAACAGAGATCATGAGCAGAAAACAAAATATCCTTCCGGAATTTGTACCAAAGAAAGAGATCCTCATAGCAGTGAGGGAAAACCAAAAATGAAGAGAAAAACATATCAGCCCAGAGCCATCAGTGAAGATATGGAGTCCATCACCGAATCAATAGGAGCGTTTGAATCCTGGAAAATACGAGCATTCCTCCACTTCCAGAGAAGCCAGCAAGTGAGGATAAAAATCGATCGCCAAGATGGTTTCTGTTCACTCCACCACCTGAAAGCATCCTGTACAGAGGAGAAAGATTGGTAAGGAAAACCGTGAGTTAATGAAAGATCATACCATATTTTGGCCGATGCCGAGCATTGAAAAAACATATGGATGTTTGTTTCCAGTGCTTGACAGCACATAACGCATCTGCCAGGACCCCTCCAGCCTTTTTTTTGCAAAACTTCCCATGTAAGATTCCTGTTGGAAAAAACCAGCCAGGAAAATAATGTTGCTTTGAGCGAGCATGTTGTTTTCTAGAACTTCATGGGGAACAAGGGCAATTGGAGCGGCTGTAGAGGCAATGATGCAGCGGCATAAAGGTCTTTGACAGAGACAGGCATAGTGGATTTAGACTTCGACCAAACCAGTATATCATTTGATCCTGCTTGTTTAATTCCTTTGCCATCGAGACTCTTGACCGCCGATGCCCATAGTTGAGAGAGAGAAGAAGGCATATGAAGATCATCAGCGGACATCCAAGTGGGGGTCGATGAGGACCAATGAAGAATGAGCTTGTTCCATGTGAATAGACCCTGTGAGTGCAGGAAAGAAATGAGAACAGGGGAGAGGGATTCTTCCAGTCCAAGAACAGTCGGTTCCAGGCCAATCAGAATATTAGAGCCAGAGTTAAAACGCCATCGAAGGAAATAAAAAAAAAGCAGCTGAATCTTTCTGAATCCACGCCAAATAGCTGAACCCCCTGCAGAGCCGAGAGACTTTCTCCGATACCAGTAAACCAGAGGCTTTCCTTTCAGGTATTGTTGGTTGATGATGGAACTCCATTTTCCCTTGCCGAAGATACCACGCTGCAATGAATTACACAGGAGAGCTTTACCAAAAGATCTCATGTGAAGCAGTCCCCATCCGCCAGATCGCTTTGGTCTAGAAATTGTGTCCATCTTGACTAAATGCATCTTGGAAAATTGAGATCTGCCGCCCCATAGGAAATTAGCAGATAGTGAAACCATGGTGTTGATAATAGAAGTGGGGAGGAAGTAAAGGTGTGCCCAAAACACCGCAAGCTGCGATAAAACTGACTGTAGAAGGATGAATCTGCCTCCTAAAGACAAGAACCGCAACTCCCACCGAGATATTTTTTTGTAATAGCGGTCTATTAGCCATGTCCAGTCCAACCTGCGATTTCCTTTTGGTTTTAGAAAAAACCCCAAATACTTGAAGCCATCTTTAATTGGAGCGAGTTGAATGCCAAAGAGCGCTGCGATCCACATAGTCAATTCCTCATTTGTGTGGTTATGATATAGCAGGGATTTTGCTTTGTTAATGATCAAACCTGTTGCAGATTGAAACAATTGGAATATTCCATGGAGGCATGACCAGCTCGATTTTCGGAGCATGGCAAAGAGAAGAATATCGTCAACGAACAAATTGTGTGACAAAGAGATATTCTTGCAAATCTTGATGGGGGCGCATCGATTTTCTGCAACAGCTTGGTTTATGTGAGTGCTGAGTGAATTCATAACCAAGATAAAGAGAAGAGGAGCAAGCGGACATCCCTGACGAAGTCCTCTTTCCGCCTGGAAGAACGCTGAGGGAGAACCATTGATGATGACAGAGTATTTAATGTTCTCAACGCAAGCCATGACCCAGTTTATACCCTGAGTTTTCAGCCCAATTTTTGCGAGGAGAAGACGGAGAAAACCCCAATCAACACAGTCGTATGCCTTTTGTAAATCGATTTTAAGAATGGCAGCGTCTGTATTTTTCATAAGAACAGAGAATAAACATTCCTGAGTGGATGCGACAGCATCAATAATGTTCCTGTCCTTTAAGAACGCATGCTGATCCGAGGTGATGAAGGAGTTTAAGGTCGATTTCATTCTCTCAGCAATGATTTTAGAAGTGATTTTGAACAGAGTGTTACACAAAGCTATTGGCCTGAAATCCGCAAAATTTTCGGGCTGGACCTTTTTAGGGATGAGCGCTATGAAAGTGGCGGTAAGGGCGCTGTGCACATTTCCTGACATTCGAGATGCATCAATCATCCCAAGCAGATCATCCTTGAAGAGTTCATAGAAATGTTGGAAAAATTCAATGGGCCATCCATCCGGCCCAGGACTTTTGTCCTTTTTAAAAATCTTGATGACCTTCTGTAATTCTATTTCCGAAATGGGCTTGAAGAATTCCACATTTGCTGCTTCATCAAACATGACAGGGACATGTTCTATCATTCGAAAGGCATCCTCACACTGTATATCCCGCCGCTTGTATTGTTCCCGGAAATGCCTGAAAGCTTCAGACGAGATTTCATGCTGAGAATGAAAGAAGCCCCCATTGCCGTCTTGAATCTTCCAGATCGAATTTGCCCGTCTTCTTGCATTAGCAAAATTGTGGAAAAATTTTGAGTTTCGGTCGCCTTCCTTTAGCCAAACCGCCCTGCTTTTGAGTCTCCATGCAGCTTCTTCCATTTGCAGTAGCTCTTGCTTCTTCTTCTCTAGAGATCTGAGACGGGTTTTTTGTTCGAAAGACATGCCATCAGAAAGAAATGATGCAGATAAGATGCATAGTTCTTTTTTAATATCCTCAAGCTCCTGTTTATCCCGCTTTTTCTTTTTGATAACCCAATCTTTTGCCGCCACCCTCAGAGACTGTATGTTTTCACGGAAAGTCGTGAAAGGGGCGTTTTCTGAGCGCTTAAGTTCATCCCATTTTTTAGTTATAAGATCAGTGAAAGACTGGTCAGACAGATATGTTCTATTAAACTTGAAGGAATAACCAAGTCTAGTGTCCGCTTGCCTCCAGCATAGATGAATTGGCCGATGATCAGAGGTGGTTTCAAATCCGGTGCTCGCAAGAGGCATACCCCATGCTTCAATAACACTAGCGTTAATAATAAAACGATCCAGCCTTTTTGCGATATAAGCGGCGCCCGTCCTGCAATTGTCCCAAGTTGGAGACAGCTTTTGGGGGATGACATCAATTAAATTTCTGTTAAGAAACTCCATGCGTAATCTGTCAGCCATACTGTCATGATTCCTGCGCAGGCCCCAGCATTCATTAGAATTCAGGGTGATATTGAAATCCCCAGCTATCAACAAGGATTCAATGTCAAGAATGTTTGATGCAAGTAACCAGTCCCAAAATGAGGATTTATTCCTGGAAGGCGCATATAAATTTAGAATATGTAAAACCTTAGATCGACCCCTAATCGAAGCTGATATAAGAATTCCTGCGTTACATTTGTAAGCTCGTGCTTTTACCCATGACGGGTCCCATAGGACTGCCAGACCCCCCGATAACCCATCTGCATCTGATGCAACCATGTACCAAGTCGGGTACATTCTTCTGAAAAAGGCTAAGGCAGCCTTACTGGGGTGCATGGTTTCCTGGATAAAAATAATGTGAGACTGTGCTGTTTGAAAAATCTCTTTGAGCGCCAAGAATTTTGGGGATGCGCCCAAGCCCCTGATATTCATAGAGGTTAAAAAGGTCATGTTGATGGCTGACCAGCCATACAAGCTCTAAGAGGCTGGGGGGCAGGAGATTCAGTAATTGGAACTTCAACCAAAGAGAGATTTGTAATGCCACAATCAGATACGATTGTTCTGCCCCTAAAATGACGGGACCCCCCTCTTTGTTTTTTCCGGACAGTGATATTTTTTGCTGAGTTAGGACTGATAGTGGGGAAAGAGGGCTTATGAATGGTTAATGGTTCAAGAATAGAAGGGTTTCTCTGAAGAAGAATTTCGATATCACTGTCAATTTTATTCACCGGGGAGTCAGTTGGTGAATTGTAAGGAGTAGGTGAAGGCATGGGGTCCTTACCTCTGCGCTGACTAACAGGAGGGGGGGTCGATGATAGCGGAGAAGAGCTTAACATAATGGGATGGGTCCCAACCACAAAATCACCTTGCTTCATAGGTGAGGGAGAGGGAACCGGGACATCATCTTTAGGCTCTGGAATAGGAGGACAGTCGATGACCGGGGATAGAGGCACATCCGTTTGGTCATAGGAAAAAAACTGAGAGTGGCAGGAGGCTTTTCCCTGGTTGAGAGATTGCTTAAGAAAGATTCCTGTATCTTCCGATGAGGTATCCGCGACAGTCGATCTTCCCCTGTAGATAGATGGACGCTTGACTTTCCGGTTAAAGCGCATCCTGCAGTTTTTAATGAGGTGGCCAGTTCGATGGCAGAGAGAGCATCTGAAAGGGATGCCCCAGAAATCCAGTCTTTGACAAATGGTGGATCCTTCCCACGAGATCTCAATGTGCTCTGGGTAACCACCTTTGAAAGGCCTTTCTATCAGAATCCAAGCGATCCTTTTATCTTTCTCTCCCCTGACCCATGGATCAACATAAATAGCTTTGCCCACAGCATTACCAATGTCCATAAGGGTTTCGGCAGACCATAACTCCAGCGGCAGGTTAGGTAACTTGACCCAGATCATGCAATTGGATGGAGTGTTTTTAAGCGGGTCAAAACCCATATACCATCGAGATAAGAATAAGAAGCTCCTACCAGAGACCCAAGGCTTATTAAGGATCATTTCGAGGTCAGTAGCTTTCAAGAAATGGAATGAGAACCAGTCTTTCATCAGGCGGGATATCACTGGAACGTATCCAATCAGTGGAGTCCACTTTGTTGACAACCACGATCGCATGTCCTCCTCATTCATCTCCGGGAATTGCCATTTTCCTATGAGCGCAAGTCTTTGAAGACTGTCAATGCGGTCGGACAAGGTCACACTTGAAACAGAAACCGCTTTTGGAGGAGTAATTTTGACTGGGTTCGAGGATTTTTTAACTCTTCTGTCAGCTAACAGTGACGGGTCGACTTGTTGAAGATTTGCCTGACAGGAGGGCTGAATCATCTCTTCCACCGAGGCATGCCAGCTCATGTCCAGGGTGGCAGTTTCACGTGCCCTTTCTGCCTCTATGGCAGCTCTGAAAAGAGCCACCGTGGCAGGAGAGTCATTGTCAGTCGACATGTGAAAACCACCAAACTGACAAGGAGAGAAGGACGATCAGGGGATGATATGATAGGCAATTAGAACGTTCTGCAAAGTAGACCTGGATGACAAGATACCCAAATAGAAAAAAGGTACAGCAGGAGGGATCCCAAATAGATATTGTCAGGAACCTGGATATGGGTTTTAAGAATGTCGAGGATGAAAGTACAAAAGACCCGATAAAGAAAATGTTTTAGGGACATCCAGAATTTAATGAGATGGCAGTAACCACCGCCAGAAGATCCATTTTGCCTCGGATCGAGAGGCTTCTGAGCTGGAGAGATATGGCAGTTAGATATGGCGGATATTAGAATTTATTGACTGAACAGTCCCGGAAAACTGATTTGAAAAAAGGTCCAGTAAGAATTCCGGGCAAAAATTCCGACCAACAGTCAAAAAACTCAAACCAGAGAGCAGGGACACCTATCAGGATTCGAAGCTGCGTCTGCTATAGGCCTATTGAGTGGGTTCATTTTCACAGTCGATGCAGCAGCAGTAAAAACGACATATACACCACCACCTCCCTATGCGGAACCTGATATCTGTACAGGGACTGTATACGAAAATAGACACCTTAATTCTGTTTATGATGGCCTTCAGCATCATATAGCTAAACTAACGAAAGATATACCAGTCCCTATATCTGTCAGTCTATACGTTCTGAACAGTAAAAATGAAATTAAAGCTAAAAAACAGAGGAGTCGAGCTAAGTAGGAATAACTGACCCGGTGAGAGGAGCCGAGAATGCATCGAGAAACCACGAAGCCATGTCAGAGAGAGCTGAAAGCGCAGAATCCCCGCAATTTGTTCAATCTGAAGAAAGCAGATGAAGAGGAGAGGCCTATTGTTAGGCTCTCCTCCTGCAGGCCGAAACCGCCCAGAAGGAGGAGAAAAGGAAAAACGATCCGCAGGAGCACATTTATAAGGAGTTGCTGTGGTCGATAAGCGGAGAGAGCATGTTCGCTATATGACAGGGAAAAATGAACGTGGCCGGAAGATAGTGTGGGTGGCCATGCATTGCACTGGGTGATATGCCCCAACCTCAATAGGCCTGCATGTGTTGGGGGAGCGAAGAGAAAATGGCGATAGACGATTGGTTGTGAGCATGGTAAGGCAGAGTAGGTGGCTTAGCACTATGCTTGGTGGTGTACCCCGTCCTCAGTAGGCTCTATGTATGGCTGCTTCTGATAGGAGAGTGCGCAGGGAATAGCGGAAAAACGATTGGCTGTGCAGATGGCGTTCGCGTCCCGACGCGCTCCGGCTCCTCCGCGCTCTGAAATATCCTCAATGTTCCTTATCTTTAATCTACCAATAACATAATGACAATTTTCTTTCAAATTCATTTAACATATAACAAAATCCATTGAATTGTCTTCCCAATATCGAATTTGTATGGCTAATGGTTATTTGAGCCTTGGGGTCTTGATTATCTCTCACTCATTTTGTTGGCATTCCACACATTCAGCCACAAAATTTTACACATCTACTTTTAAACCTTCACAAGAAAACTTTTTTAATCCTATAGTATGTTTTTAAGAACTCTAAACGATCCTCGTATAGGATAAGTGTGTACTAACTCAAAAAATAACTTCTATTTGAGTTGAGAATATTACATAAGTGATATGGATAACACAATAGTTTTAACCAATTTGTCCAGTCTTATGCCCTTCTTGTGCCCTATTTATTATGAATACTTCCTGTTACCTTTAAGTGAACCTGCTAGTGCTCAGTTGAGCAATCAATGTTGTGCATCCCAGGTAGATTCCGACAACAATATTGATATTTATCTTTTTCTCATATTTATTATTTATTTTTATTTTGAAGTACTCAATTAGTTCGCCAGGGTGGCTGTATCAGTTTGGAGATGTTAACATCAATTTTGTTGGAAATTTTCAATCGTATAATTTTGCCATTCTGGCCAGGATGCGTTTTTTTGTCTAATCCTAAATAATTATATAGCAGACTGTGGGACATCCATAGAACAGGAAGCCCATCTTATTACACCAGTATCAAGTAGGCACCACTATTATGATTCCAATAGTTACAGTTGCTAGTCTAGACTCCTCCGGATTGGTTGCCTGCTCTGACTTCTCTCTCTCAAGAAAAAAGACTATACAACTTTTCCAAGTCTGACGAGTCTTGCTCGAATGACTAGTGAATCTCCTGTCAAATGTGTGTCTGACTCTACAGGCAGAGTATCCTGTTAATAAAAAAATAGAAATGAACAGAAACGAGCACCCTGCTTGTTTTTCCGACCCAATTTCAGGCAATTGAGATATGTCAATTGTCTAAAATCTATGGCTATGTAGATTCATCTATGAAATCTAGTTTATTTTAGCACCCTGCTTGTTTTTCCGACCAAATTTCAGGCAATTGAGATATGTCAACTGTCTAAAATCTATGGCTATGTAGATTCATCTATGAAATCTAGTTTATTTTTTATTTTGATTTTTTTGGTAAACTTTTCTTGTTGTTTTTCCAAGTTTGGACCAGACCTTACTCTTCAGCCTTGCCCAGTCATCCTCCAAGTGAGTTTTGTAACTTTGATTTATATTAACTAGGCATTATGCATTTTTATTACAACAGTATCTAATAGCTGAGTAATGGTGATAGGGCTTACCGTCCAACGTATCATTATATCCTTCAATTATAAGACTTGGCTCCTGTTAACCCAGTGCGGCCCCAATCAACTTGGTAATCTGTAGCCATCTAGATTTTAATTGGTTGATTATTCGTCATTTAAGATGTATTGCTTTTTTTTTCTCTGGTTGGCAGATGACTATGGTGCTGAATGAAACTCTAAGGCTATATCCGCCTGCCACTGCCATAATAAGAAAAACAAAGCAAGCGATCAAGCTCGGCCAGTTCTCTCTTCCAAAAGATGCACTTTTGTTATTTCCACTTTTGGCAGTGCATCATAATCAGAAGTTCTGGGGTCCCGATGCAAAGTTGTTTAAGCCGGAGAGATTTGCAGAGGGTGCTTCAAAGGCAGCTGTTCATCCAAATGCCTTTTTTCCATTCTCCTTGGGTCCAAGTAATTGTGTTGGCCAAAATTTTGCGATGTTAGAGGCCAAGAGTGTTCTAGCCATGATTTTACAGAGATTTTCATTCAGTCTCTCTCCAGCTTACAAGCATGCCCCCATTGCTGTGATGACTCTGCATACTCAGCATGGCATGCCGATCATATTCAAGAGTGTTGAAGTGTAAACACGATGATTCCTTAATGTTGTATTACTACATGTTTATGTACCAAACTAAGCCTCCAAGATATTTCATAACTGCAAGAAACCAAGGGCAAATATGGAAGATGTGTCCTACCGGCATGGAAAGATATTTTTTACATTTCAGTGTGAAGCAAATGTGTAATCCCTCCTATGTGTAAACATGGAATTATTAGTGATATTTAAGGGAATTATTAGTGATATTTAAGGTAATAATAATAATAGCAACAAAAAAAAATTTCGAGTGCTTTTTACTACCTACGAAGTGTATAATTTGTTTTAGGGGTAATATGGAATTGTTATGCCATATTAAAAAAATAAAAAATAAATAGTAATTCAATGTTTATCATAAGGAAAGGTTTGCACTTTGAAGGATTTGATCCCTCTCAATATAATGATAAATCTAGAATTAAAATAGACCTACTATAATTTTTGTACCATTTCTTCCATTACTATTCATATGTTCTTATGAAAAGTTTACTGTTTTCCCAATATTAAATCATAGTGAATATCTCCTCTGTTGTTTATGATTTGGTTTCGTACTAATAATAAACTTGCCTTTTACTAAGATTTGTTTTCCTTTAATTTATTTATTTTATTGATTTTTTATGATTTAGGTCTTCTTAAATGTGTTAAATCCATAAATCTAAAATTTCATGGTCATTGTTCCAATCAAGAAGGTAGAGCTATTACTTCAAATCCTACAATATTTGGAAAAGAATTTTATGAAATCAATTATATGATTTTCCAATTCTGACTAAGATGCAATTTTTCTAGTGTAATCATAATTGTTTATGGTAAATTGCCAACCATCCATAGAATAGAAGAAGGTGCAATGCATTTGGTATCTAAGTAGGCACAACTAGTATGATTTCAATAGATCTAGTACTTGGGTGTAGACTCTTTCAAGTCCACTATTTACATTCACTTTTCTTTATAAAAAAACAAGTCCAATAGAAGTATCTTGATCTAGACTTTTTCAAGCTGGTTGTCTACTTTGACTCTTCTCTCTAAAGAAAAGAGACTAGTCAGCGTTTCTGAGTCTATAAGTCATATTTAATTGATTGGCTAATAAATTTTGTACACACTTGCAAGTCAAATGTGATTTTGACTCTATAAACTTAGTCTTTGGCCTATAAAAAATAGAAAATAATAGAAAAGATTGCTCTGCTCATTTTTAAGAGCCAATTTCACCAATATCCAATTAGGAGATATGTCAACTAGCCATAGACTCATCAATGAAATTTATTGTATTTTTTATTTTTATTTTTTAATTAACTATTCTTATTTTTTTCCAAGTTTGAATCAATTCTTACTTGTCATCCTTGTCCCAACATCCTCCAAGTGAGTTTTGTAATTTTGATTCCAATAGTATTAAGTAGGCATTTATAATTGTGACTACAATAGTATTAAATAACCATGAAAATGGTGATAGGCCTTGTCATCCAACATATCATCATCTCCTTAACTTAGAAGGATTGGTTCTAGTTAACCCAATAAGGTCCCACTAAATCTGGTAATATCGACCAAGTGACAACCTTATAAAATGTAACTATGACATCAGTGTATTTAAAACAATATCTATTTGTATGGTATCATTGCATTTGTGAAAGAAAAAAAAGATTATATTGTATTTTGTTATGTTTATATGGAAGGATTGATAGCACATTATGGGGATATTAAGAGAAATACATTTTTAAGTGTATCGGTAAATCTCAGGGAAATATACATTCAATTACAAAACACATCTAACAACTCCAGAAGTTGAGCCTTAGGGTAAAGAACATTTTAGAGGATAATTTGTTAGACTTTTTTATGAGAACTTTAAAGGAAATCATCTAACGTGAGGTGTATCTTTTTGAACCTAAATCTTTAGAGCATGTGTTTAGTATAGAAAGGAAAATTGCAAGTAAAAATATGGCTACTAAAAATTGGTCTCTAATAACCATAAAGAAGCGCATGCTCCCTCTCCTAAATAAGCAAGGTTGACACATCAACAAATGGATGAAAAAAGAGCAAAGGGACTATGTTTTAGCTATGACTGAAAGTAAAATAAGGAGAAGAAATGTGGTGAGAAGAAATTATTCTACATAGATTAACAAGATCAAGAATCTTAACTATCACAAGATCTAGAGCTAGAAAAGACTCTCCAACAATATCTTGTCATGCATTGTCAACCTCGATGTTGAAGAAAAATGTCACTAGGTTTGGTATTCGTAAATGTAATTTTGATATTTGTACTTGTCAAGAAAAGGAAATATTATTTTTGTAAATTATTCAAATGAGTTTCTTTCTCATTCCATAGGTCTAGGAAAGTCAAAGAATCAAAGTCATGTTAAGGAGCTCTTCTTGAGCATGAATATGGGTCAACCTAGTGTCAAGTAGTCCTCCAAGACAAGCACCATCCTAAAAAGAAAAAGACTGCAAGCAAACGATGAACAAAAGGTCATATAAAGATGACACACCGGTTCAATGGTCATGTCGGCTTATTTATGGATACTAACTACTATATATAGGTGTGGAAAGTATCTACAATACAGGCAAAGAAATATCGGATGTATCTGAAGTTTCGTTGGTGATTACAGTGAGTAATGAGAGTCTCAAAGATCTCGCATAAAATCTCGGTCAAGTTCAGTTTTACAGGAATCTCGAATGGAGTATTATTGTGTCTCGGTTGGAGAAAGATACCATGAATTTCGGATGGATATGATAGGGGATACACTCTCACAATTTCGGCATAACTATGATATCAGTGCAAGAAGAATATAGTTACAATATTGGTGAAGACATTAGTAAGAGAGACACAGTCACATTCTTGACATAACTATTATGATAAGAGCTTTGGTGATCCTACAGTAATGTTCCCTGTCTCGGCATACATTCTAACTAACAACTATACTCTCTTAGAACTAATCATGTAAACATTTTCATGCTATCGATGAAGACAAGGCCAGTATAAAGATCTAGTTGACATGGTGATGATCTCAGTAAAAGTGCAGCAATCATCTAGATGAAGGTGCAGCAATGGTATGATGACCTCAGTGAAGCAGCAGTGATGAAGATGATTTCAACAGTGACAAAGAAGAGGATTGGTGTCTTGGTCTTAGAGTGGCATAGTAATTCAAGGGTCATGGTCTTGGTGTTCATCAATTGGAATCTCTATAAGAAGAATTATGCGCAGGTTTTCCTCTCCAAGAGGGAGAGGTTTTGGCCCTGGAAAAATGCCAAAATCTTCTGTTCTTGTCTCTTTGTTTTTTATAGCTATTTGATGAAATAATAAACAAACACTCTAATAATGTCAAAGAGAATATTGTGCTAATAATAAAATTAAAAAGCCTCACAAATAGTTATCAAGTCAAGAAGAATCTCATTAACTACATGGGCCATAGATTCTTCAACATGGTATCGGAGCTATGGTTGCAGTCTAAGAAAGGGCAGAAAAGAGACATACAAGGATATGTCTTCAAGGACATCAAAGCAAGTTGAAAGTTTTAAAGGAGCAATTCTACAACAAGAAAATCTACAACAATACATGGAGTATCAACTTCAGTGATTACATAATATGTCCTCATATGAAGTATGAGGTGATTGACTACAATGAATAAACTCTAATTGAAATATGTTTTGAATGGAATGTGTGAGGAAGGAAGAGATCAATATGAAACCCTCATGAAGGCGATCAACATACAAAAGACCAAGAATACTTGACTAGGAAATCTCCAAGAAAGATATGAAGACTCTGATGATGAAGACCCTTGACAATGGATATCTTTGGGAGATGTGTCAACATGTATGCAGGATGTTGATACCTACAGGAAGATGTCATGATGAAGAGCCATATTGTAAGGTATGATTTGATTTAATATTATGTTTTGATTTCTTTAATAATATATAGATGAGTTCATGCAGGGCTACTTGAACAAGAGTTGTAAGTACAAGTAAAACTAGCATTCATGTGGTGGATGGAAGAAGCATGATGAGAAAAAAGTAGTCATATGAATAAGGTTCCATATATGTATCAAGAAGGCCACTTTCCATGAAGAAAGGAATGGCATGACAAACCAAGAAGGAAAGTGATCGATGGTTGATTCCCTACAAGGAAGAATCTCCACTGAATTTCATGACATCAAGGAAATAAGTTGATCAAACAAATGAAGGACCCACGAAGAAGAAGTTGTTGATGAAAAAGGAGAGTCTCTTATTAAGAGGGAGCTCTGACATGTCCCTAATCAAGAGGGAGCTCTGACATGTCCCTGATCAAGAGGGAGCTTGGATTGGGTCACTCCTGATTAAAAATGAGTGAAAATTGTGTTTTTCTATTTCATGTGTCATACACTAGACCAAGGCTAACAACCGTAAGTCTTAGTGAAGGCCGTGAAGAGAAATGTAGACACATGATGGATGTGTCTTCCCTAGTTGAGAGGGAGATATAGACACAACATTCTTGTCCTCATTTGGGAAGAAAAAATGGAGGATTGAGTAATCATCTGGCATCGGATGCTCTTTGAGGATGTGCAGGGCATCCAAGGTAAGAGTAGGCAAGAGGACCAATATTCTTTGAGGGCTGGGAACCCAAGATAAGAATATTCCTAGAAGGCGATACTCAGTAAACACCCAGGTCGGTATGTACCTTGAGAGATAATGATGAAGGTGTCTATAATCATTGGTCTCGCCAGTATTGTAGCTCATGGTCTTGCGGAGAGATGGAGTTGTTAGTCAAGGCCTTGCACTATGACAATGGTGGTTGATATGATGCTATACAAATGGGATTACCAATTTGATTCTTCTTATGAGAAATTATTCAGATTGAGAATAACCAAGTACCATTGTAAATACCTCCCTAGTTAAGAGGGAGTGTTGAAGAAAAGTGTAACTAGGTTCGTTATTTGTAAATGTAATTTTGACCTTTGTACTTTTAAAGAAAAAGAAATATTATTTTTGTAAATTATTCAAATGAGTTTCTTGCTCATTCCATAGGTCTAAGAAAGTAAAAGAATCAAAGTCATGTGAAAGAGATCTTCTTGAGCATGAATATGGGTCAACCTAGTGTCAAGTAGTCCTCCAAGACAAGCACCATCCTCCAAAGAAGAAGAGAACAAGCAAACGATGAAGAAAAGTCATATAACTATCAATTTGGCTCATAAAAGATGACACACCGGTTCAGTGGTCATGTCAGCTTATTTATGGAGACTAACTACTATATATAGGCATGGAAAGTATCTGCATTACAGGAAGAGAAATCTTGGGTGTATCTAAAGTTTCGGTGGTGATTACAGTGAGTAATCACAATCTCAAATATCTTGCATACCTCTTAGAAATATCGGTCAAGTTCAGTATTACAGGAACCTCAAATGAAGGAGTATTATTGTGTCTTGGTTGGAGAAAGATACCATCACTTTCAGATGGGTATGACAAGGGATACACACTCTCACATTTTTGACATAATTGTGATCTCGGTGCAACAAGAATATAATTAAAATATCGGTGAAGACATTAGTAAGAGAGACACAATCATGTTCTTGACATAACTATTATGGTAAGAACTTCGGTGATCCTACAGTAATGTTCTCTGTCTTGGCATACATTCTAAGTAACAACTATACTCTCATATAACTAATCATGTAAACAGTGTCATGATATCAATGAAGACATGGCCAGTATAAAGATCTAGATGACATGGTGATGATCTTAGTAAAAGTGCAACAATCATCTAGCTGAAGGTGCAACAATGGTATGATAACCTTAATGAAGCAGCAGTGATGAAGATGATTTCAACAGTGAAAAAGAAGAGGATTGGTGTCTTGGTCTTGGAGTGGCATAGTAAGTCAAGGGTCATGGTCTTGGTGCTTGTCAATGGGAATCTCTATAAGAAGAATTATGTGCAGGTTTTCCTCTCCAAGAGGGAGAGGTTTTGGTCCTAGCAGAATGCCAACATCTTGTGTTCTTGTCTTTTTTTTTTTTTATATGGCTATTTGATGAAATAAGAAACACACACTCTAAAAATGTCAAAGAGAAGATTGTGCTAATAAGAGAATTAAAAGCCTCACAAATAGTTATCAAGTCAAGAAGAATCTCATTAACTACATGTGCCCTAGATTCTTCAACAATCAATACTCTACAAACCCTCAGGATAGAAAGATATATCAAAAAGAAAAGGGCAACAATGTTGATTGACTTGGGTAGTAATCCACAAACCCTCAAGATAGAAATATATATCCAAAAGAAAAATATGGTAATTTTGATTGATCCAGGTAGTACCCATAACTTCACCAATTATAAATTGGCCAAAATTTTTAACTGCTTTGTATATCTAGGAGTATAATTTCAAGTATTGATCACAGATGGAAGTACCATAAATTGTTCAATGAAGTGCCATATTATTAATTTGAATATAGGGGAATATATTCGATAGTTTCATGATTACAATCTAAATCGATGGTGATATTGGTTTATTAGGGGTCTAGCAGCTACAATAATTAAGAACAATGGCCCTTAATTCAATATTTTTTCATGATATTTTCCTCAAAAGAAAAGGAAATTAATCCTAGAGGTATCGAAGAGAAACACTCTAAAGTGAGAAACTCTAATATCAAGACAAAATTGCTAAAAAGGGGATACCATGGTGTAATTGAAAAAATTTGTTCATTATATTTTCAAACATCTTATCCTCCACTCAAAGGGATCTCCAAAAATTCATCAACAATTATTCCAAGGTACTTAGAGAGATGCCTAAAGGTCTTCTACCTATTCAAGATCATGACCATGCTATTCATTTCAACCTAGAATTGTTCCACGTCACATTAGGCCTTGTAGGTATCCATATGGAAAGAAGAGTGAGATTGAATGTATGGCTAAAGAAATGTTGGATGATGACATCATTCAACCTAGCCAACGTGCTTTCTCTTAAAAAATGGTGATGGTTATCAAAAAGGATGGTTTGTGGTGTACATGTCCAAATTACAAATAGTTCAACAATGTGGCAATCAAAGATAAGTTTCCTATTCTTGTCATTCATGAATTATTAGACAAATTACATGGACTAATTTTCTTTGTATCTTCATTTTAGATATCATCAAATTATAATGAGAAAATAAGGCAATCCCAAAACAACCTTTAGAACACATGAAGCTCATTATGAGTTTTTGGTTATGCCATTTAGACTTACTAATGCACGTTGAATATTTCAAAGCTTAACGGATTTTATTTTCAAACCCACCCTTAGAAATTTATGTTTGTATTTTTTTATGACATATTAAACTACATTCCTATTTCTATCATTGATGAATTATTAGACAAATTACATGGAGAAATTTTCTTTACTAAGTTGGATCTCTATTCTAGATATCACCAAATTACAATGAGAAAACAAGGCATTCCTAAAACAACCTTTAAACCACATGAAGGTCATTATGAGTTTTTGGCTATGTCGTTTGAACTTACTAATGCACTTTCAACATTTCAAAGCTTGATGGATTCTATTTTCAAACCCTCCCTTAGAAATTAGCTTAGTATTTTTTGATGACATACTGATCTACAACAAATCTTGGGAAGAGCATGTATAACATTTTCGAAGGTTTTTAACACTATTGGAAAAGCAACAACCATATGTAATTCCTATGTGCCTTTGGAGTTCAAAAAATGGAATAGATGGGTCAATAGTATCCCTTGAAGGTGTCAAAGTGGACCCTAACAGAATTAAATCTATGAGGGAATGGCCAATCCCTGACACCTTGAAGAAACTCAAAGGATTCTTAAGATTGATATGATATTAAGAAATGTTTGTCAAGAATTATGGTCAAATAGCAACACCTTTAACAAAGAAATATGTGCCCCTTCTAAGAACTTGGGAAAACACAAACATAAGAAAAAATACTAGAAATGTTTGGGAGATGGCAATTGGAAACAACAAAAACATACTGAAGGGGGAAGAATTTTCTTGGACTAAAGAAAAAAACAAATATTTTGAAAAACTTAAAGAGGCTATGTGCACAAGTCTTGTCTTGGTCATACCAAGCTTCACAAAAACCTCCATTATGGAGTGTGATGCCTCAAGCCATATCATTTGTGTAATTTTGATACAAAAAGGAAGTCCCCTTGCCTTTCAAAGAAACAAAACTAAAGGAAATAACTTACTCAGATGCATCTATTAAAAGGAAATGTTGGTCATACTTCATGTAATTAAGAAATGTAATACATACCTAATACGATGACACTTCAAAGTAAAAATAGATAACCATAGTATGCAATACTTCTTAGAACTAATACTTATGTAATACTTCTTGGATAAAATATTATCTTCATAATAACAACAAGAAAGGGTTAGAAAGATGACAGGTTATGACATTGAAATTATTTACAAAATGGGAAAACTAAATATTGTGGTAGATACACTCTCAAGGAAAGAAGCAGACACAATGGGTTTAGTATGCACTATTTCCATTGAATAATTTGATTAGGTGCAAGGCGAAATGATAAAATTGAAGAAATATGACAAGGTATGCAAGATCATTCAACAATTACAAGACAACCTTGAGCTAATAGAAGAAATAATGTGGAAGAAGGAATTGTTGTGGTATCAATATCACTTATGTAAGGTTCTCAACTCAAATAGAATTTCCTTTTTGAGTTTAAAACAACGACCCATGCCCTTACAATGTGATGGTTAGAGTGTTATTTACTTGGAAAAGAATTATAATTTTCATTCAACACTGAAGCATCTAGAGGTAAAATTCTACTATATTAGAGTACTGAGGCAAGGTAGGTAGGCATACAACCATGTGAGGTGGAAGATGTTAACATTGTTGTGATGGATCTGATGTCAACCTCAATAAATGGGAGATTGTTGGAATTGTTATGATGGCACTTGGCATTGATGAGAGAGCTTGTAGAGAAAGTGAGAAAATATGGAGTTGTAGTTAAGTGTATTTATTTGCCTAGAGGAGAAGGAGTTTGAGCTTGGTTGTGGAACCTGATGAGAGTGGAACCTTTGTAAGAAACTCGATGTCAAACATTGTCAATATCTGGGGGAGTGTGTTGGTATGTCAAGTTATTAGTTGAGAACCATAATAGTATCAAGACAAGTGAGTGATGAATCTTTGATAGTTAGATGGCCTAACTTTGTAGGAATTTTGCTTACTAGTGAATCGTTTAAAAGCATATGCAAACTACATAGATAGATAGGCCTCAGAAAGACCTTTCTAACAGTATATTGAAGCCTAAAAAAATCCTATAGGATCAAAAGTTATGGAAAGTTGAAATTTTGGCAAGGCTCAAGGCACCTCATGGCTCCATGGGATGAGAAAAGGCACGAGATAGATGCATTTCCTATTTTTTGTTGTGAACATTTCCACTCATGCTACAGAGGTTGATTTCATGAGTTACAATGTAGTGGAAGTGCAAAGGGTGCAAAGATAAATTGAGGGAATGAGATAAAAAAGTTCTTGGGGTTCCCCTTTGTACTTGATGACTTGGCAAGAAGGACATTTTTCACTCTTCTATTTTTTGATGGTGATGAGATGGTCAGTGATGTGGTAGCCAGTTGGAAGTGATGTAGTACCCTCGATAGGTGGCATGTGGTTGTTGAATTTTGGATTTTTTGCGTGGCTAAGTGGCCCCTTTTCTGGGTGACACATGGCACCACCTAGAGGTCACCACATGGTAGTGATGACATCAATAGTGATAGATGGAAGACAAGTGACATGATGTCACTTGATGTGGCATCTTCTTGAGATTCATGCCAAGGGGTTATTTTTTAACCTTTTTCTGCATTATGTAGTTCCAACGTCTCATGTCAAAAATGGCTAAGTGTTGAAAATTTCAAGAGTGCCGGTCAGAACAACAGGTTGACCAGTCAACACACCGCGCCAGTGTGAGAGCACCTAGAGATAGTGTTGGAAGTTGGCACGATGGTGTGGTCCCGTGATTGACAGGAACCAAGAGACAGAAACTTCCCCATCATTGTCATATAAGGGGAGTCTGCTTTGGCCCATTGTGGGTTACAAAGGAACAAGCGATGGGTCTGGGACATGATAAGACCAAGGTTAAAACCTTTGGGCATATAACTCCAAGACATAAGTGTGCAGGGATTTATATCTTTGGTGGAGTTAAGTGTTTCCCATAGTTGATAGGTGATCATAGCACCAAGTTGCGTGCACAAAGAGCCAAGTGATTAGAGGCACTTTGAGGTTTGAATTCTAGTGTTCTATGCAAAAATTTCAAAATGAGAATAGTGAAAGGCATGGATACAAGGACCATGATTTGTAGAAGCCATTCCTCAATTCATTGCAAAATAAACAAGTGAAGAATTTATTGAAATTTTCCTATGGAGGACCATAACTAGCTGAATCAAAACCACAATTTAATGACCATGGAATTGACATGAAGGAGTCTACAAAAGGACAACATGATGTATGGAAAGGCATGGGTTGACGTATCGATAATTGAAAGATAAGACAGAGCACCAAACTTAGCCCTGATAAATAAACAAAGTTCTATGGTTGATGGTGTTGGTTGAAAATGTATCATCTTGAGCCATAGGACAATTAATGAAGACTCTCCTCAAGCCATATGTGCTAAGAAAATTGCAGTTGTGCAATGTGGCAATTAAAAAGAATGTAGGTAAATATGGAAGCTATAAAAGGTGCAACCATTATGAAGATGAGGTTGGCCTACATATTGAAGATAAAAAAAGGTTGAGAGATGCAGTTTTGTGATGAGATTGAGATCTTGTCTATCCCTTAGGAGTGTTCAGACCAACACTGTGTAAGGTCATGTCGAAGCTTGAAGAAACTAAGCATAATTAATTGCACCTAGAGTGTAAGAAGTTGAGAGTATGTCTGGAGAGTGTATTAAGAAGGCTGAGAGATGAAAAAATGTTGGGTTTTGTTGGACGCTCTATGCTGAGTGAGAGTGAGATGCCACATTGTTGAAGGTAGAGAGTTGTTGAGATGAAACTGAGTGGGGATGTTGAGTTGAGTTGTTATGACATATCAGGCTGAGTTAGAGCCAATGAAGAGTGTAGAAAGTCTAGTGAACATAGTACCCATGGATATAGTTTTAAAATCCCATGAAATAGTTGTTTGCAGGTTCAAAAGGTTGGTTCTTTCACATAAAGAATTCAGTGCTTCTATCTAAGTGGATGTCTAAAGAATAGATTATGGGTTGGTGCCTCATACAAGTGGGTGCTTGCAAAATCAAGGAGTTAGTGCTTCTTGTTGTTGAGAATTCAATAGGGTAGTGAATATGTTAATTCTCTTTAACTTGATCACTGTTTGTGTTACCTTTTACCTTATTAGATTTTATCCTTATTATTACATCAAACAACTACAAAAACAATAAGAACAGTGACACTATATATAGGTTGCAAGCGAGGGCCAAAGTGATATTGAGACACCCTAAGTGACCTTCGCTTGACTTCCTTTCTCTCTTTCCTCCAAGATTGAACCAAAGATAACCCTGGCGTAGAAACCCTAGCTTCGACTTGCACGTGGGAGAGAGAGAACTAGCCCCAACACTTCGACTTCATTCGACCTCTTCTTCGTCCTTCTTCTTCAACCTTTTCTTATCCTCTTATTTGCATAGAATGAGAGTGAGTGAGTGAGTCCAATGGAGGACGAGTTCCTCTCTATATATATGCCTCTTCAAGGGTAGACATGGCTCATCATGTAGGAGGACTTGACAACTTTTAGGATGATTTGGTCTTGGAGGGAATTTCAACACTTTAAAGACAGAAACATTTTTTTCTTTACAAGATGAAATGTGCCCATAGGGTCTTCAATATATGACAATGACTCTTAAACGTAAGACAAACCCTAGAAGCACTCAATGGGTTCCTGACCTATAAAATAAAAGAACTTGAGCATGAAACCCATGCACCAATAATAATAATTTATTTTCCTTTTATAATTTACAAGAATACATTTCATGCTTATGAAGACCAAACCTAGTTACACATTTTTCAACACTCCCCCTTAACTAGGGAGGTATTCATAACAGGTACATGGTCATTCTCAATCTGAAGAGATATCATTAAAAGAGTCGGATTGTTAACCCATCTATCTAACATCATATTTAACCAGCATTTTCAAATAGCAAGGCCTTGAATAATAGCTCTATCTCTCCATAAGGTCATAGCACAATGTAGGTGAGACCAATGATTTATAGACACCATAATCATTCTCTCTCAAGGTACATACTCCACCCGGGTGTTGACAGAGTATGACCTTATTTGGACTATTCTTATCTTGGATAGCTAGTCCTAAAAGAATATAGGTCCATGACTACCCTTGTCTTGAATTCCCTACCACATTCTCAAAGAGTATCGAATGGCAAATGATTAACCAATCCTCCATTCTTTCTTCCCAAGTGAATACAAGAACGTAGTGTCTATCTCTCTCTCTTAATTAGGGAGGATACATCAACCAAACCAAGCTTGTCTCTCAAGTACACAAGCTTCTTGTTTGAAAGTGACTTTTTCAATATGTTAGTTCCCCAATCATCGGTGGAGATATACTGTAGTTGCAGCACACCACTTTGCACACTCTCTCTAATATAGTGATACTTGCTATTTATAGGCTTTGTCTTTCCATGAAACACTAGATCTTCAGACAAACATATACAACTTGTGTTATCACAAAGTAAAACTATAGGTTCCATCAATCCTTCAAACAGGTCAGTTAGTAGCTTCCTTAACCATACTGCTTCTATGCTTACTTCACATACTGCAACATATTTAGCCTCAACACTACTCAAAGCAACTGTCTTCCTTTATGCTCATCCATGGAGGATCCCAAACTAAAAAATCCTATTCTAGTCCTTCTTCCATCTTGTTCACTGTCTCACCAGTCATAATTTGTATATCCAATTTGTTGGAAATCATTCCTTCTATCATACTTTAGATAGTAGTGGATGGTTCCTCGCAGATATCTCATAATATGTTTTTCTGCCACCCAATGATCGTGCTTTGGCTCCACTTGGAATTGACTGAGTACATTTACTGCAAAGAATATGTGTGATCGAGTATTCACCAAGTACATCAATGAGCTAATAAGTTGCATATACTTGGAAGGATCCACAGGGCTTGATTATGAACTTCTTAGTCTCTTCAAGTTTGTGATCATCAGAGTGGTCATAGGTTTTCAATCTATCATTTCAAACCTCTTCAGCATCTAGACCATGTACTTTCCTTGACCCAAATAAACTTCATAAAGTCCTTGTCAGACTTCTAGTCCCAAATAGTAATGCATCAGCCCAAGATCCTTCATGTCAAATTTTGTTGATAGTTGCTTCTTACATTCTTCAATTCAACCTTCTACACATGTGAAGAGAAGATCATCTACATATAGAAGAATTATTACAGGTCTCCATCTACAACATTAATATAAAGGTTCAGATCAACAGAACATTTTGTGAATCCTATCCTTTGTAGGTATGCATCCATTCTAGCATACCATGCCCTTCGTTCTTGCTTGATGCCATATAATGCTTTCTTCAATCTTCAAACATATTCCTTCCTATCTTTAATGTTGAATCCCATGGGTTTCTTTATATAGACTTCTTCATCTATTGTTCCATTCATAAACAAAGTCTTGACATCCATTTGGTGGATGTTCCATCCCATCGATGCTACCAGAAAGACTAATGATCAAATCTTTGTATATCTTGTTCTTGGAGAAAATGTCTCTTCATATTTGATGCCTTCAAGTTGAGAGAATCCCCTAGCAACAAATCTTACTTTATACTTATCTATACTTCCATCTGCTACATGTTTGATATTATAGATCCACTTGGAAGTCACCACATATTTTTCTTCGGGCCTAGGTATGATCTCCTAGACTCCATTCTTCATTATAGATTGATAATTTTCATTCATGGCATATTTCCATTCTTGATTATTTATTGCCTCTTCAAAAGTGGATGGTTCTTCTTATATTAGTTTTGTAATGTATGCAACATACCCATGTTGGGTGTGGAGCCTAATTATCTTCTTTATTCAGAGGTATCACCGCATACGACCCCAGTTCGTAATGTGGCGGCAACGCTGCCCATAATATTTGTGCTACAAGGGGAGTCCAGGGGGGGGGGTTGCGGTCTTTGGGAGCCCCCCACTTGGCGGGGGATTGGGGGTATCACCCCCGAAGCTAAAAATAGATGTAAAATTGCCTTGTAAAATGTTGTAATTTCATAGTCAATCTGGGTCGTTCATTAGGCAGAGATCTGACGGTAGAAGTTACGTTTAATTTAGGGTTTCTTGCCCTAGAAGGAAACCTCTCAATACATATGAGGGAATTGTATTGCTTCTATGTACATCTGTATTCTGAGTGAGAAAGAGAGAGGAGATTGTGTGAGAAGAAAATAGAATTACATCGGATCTATTGTAGGTTGTATCTCTTCAGTTTGTAAGATAATATAAAAAGAAGGACTGGATGTTTCCCGTGGACGTAGCCCAAATTGGGTGAACCACGTATATCTGTGTCTCTCTTGTTTTATGTGTTTTCTGTGTTTATATTTCTGAAATATATTTTATGTGTTCCACTGCTCTGTAATATATAATTTTCTAACAACCCATAATATCGTTTGGGTTTCTTGCTTTCTCTAAATGATCCTTTCGCTTTCTCATGACCTCCTACATCAAGTAGAGTAGATTTCACCCAATTAGGTCTTTTTCTTGTTTCAGGGATAACCACAAGTTGAACAGGCTCACTAGGACCTTCTTCTTCATGGTTTAATTCTTCTCCCCCCTGTCAATTTCCTCCTCAAATATCGAAAGTTCTTCATCATCAAAGTCTATGGAAAGTTCCTTTGATTTCTTGAATGCTATGCTTTCATCAAATATGGCATCACAAATGACTTCTATGTGATGTCCATCTTTCATGTAGATCCTATAAGCTTTCGATGGGTTGTTGTACCCAACAAATGTTCCCTTCATTCCTGAAGGATCCAACTTCTTTCTTTTGTCATTCAGTATGTGGATATATATAGGATACCCAAAGATCCAAAGATGATCTACAGATGGATTCTTTCCAGTGAACACTTCTTCTGGAGTTTTGTTGTCTAGATATTTGCGAAGACTTTGATTCTGAATGTAGACACCTTTCTTCGTGGCTTCTCCCCAGAGAAACTTAGGTAGATCCTAATCGTGTAACATTGCTTTTTCACTTTCTTCAATGGATCTATTCTTTCGTTCTGCAACTCCATTTTTCTCTGTATTATATGGGACTATCAACTCCCTCTTAATCCTAGACTCCTTACATAATGCTATAATATCTTTGGATGTATATTCTCCTCCATTATCACATATAAGTATCTTGATTCTTCTTTTTGCAAGGTTCTCCACTTCAACTTTGAATTCTTCAAATTTTGTAAATACTTCGTCCTTGGTTTTCAGTAAGTAAACCCGGGTTTTTCTTAAGTGATAATCTATGAATGTGGCATAATATAAATTACCTCCAAGTTATTTAGGAGTCATAGGGCCACACATATCATAGTGAATGAGATCTAAGATTTCTTTTGACCATGAAGCACTACTTCCAAATGGTCTCTTGGTATTCTTACCCAATGCACATCACTTATGAACTCCTTCATGCTCTTTCTTCATATCTGGGATTCCATCTACTATGGAAATTAGAGTTGGAAGGATTTTGAAATGTATATGACCAAATATTCTATGCCAAAGTTCACATGGGCTAATTCAATGTGAACTAGGGCTTGGGCCACAAGAGATATTATTCTATAGAGTATTCCTTCTCGAATGCCAATGACTTTAGATTCATCTATACTTGAGTCTTTACTCCATACAATGACCTTACCATCAATGAAAGCTACTCTATCACCCTTATATTCTAGAATTGAAATGGAAAGTAAGTTCTTGTGAAAACCTGGAACAAATACAATGTTGTTGAGGTGAATGTTGCTTCCATCTTACAGTTTTATGGAGTTTGATCTAATACCTTTCATGGGATACCCCTTGTTATCTCCAAGTTCCACTGACTTAGTAGAGTTTCCTTTTGATAAGGTTTTCAATTGATTGGAATGGTTAGTCATGTGCCTTGATGCACCACTATCAATTAAACAAATGTATTCATCTTGGAATGTGCCAAAGAGAGCCAAGAAGAGACCTTCATCCTTTTCTTTGATTTATACCTTCTTTTAAGAAGATAATAGACTCCATGCTTTCTTGATACCTTTCTTGAAATGGCTTGCGATCTTCTTGATGAACTTATTCATTGTAGAGGAGATCTTCATGATGCCCTTAGATAACCTTACCTCTGATACCATGTTGAGAATTCAATAGGGTAATGAATATGTTAATTCTCTATAACTTGATAATTGTTTGTGTTACCTTTTATCTTATAGTTTTGTTCCTTATTATTACATCAAACATCTACCAAAACAATAAGAACAGTGACATATTATATAGGCTGCAAGACAAGGCCAAAACCCCTCCTCTTGAGGGGAAAACCCTTAAATCTCTTCTCTTTTTATATATCCTTTAATTTATGAATGCCATGACCTAGTGACTTAGAAAAATACCATCCAAGATCAAGATCAACTCTGACCCTAATGCAATATCTTCGACCTCCTATTGCAGATCCGAGATTCTGTCTCCCGACAACTATTGTAACTGTTGCTTCTCCTCTAAAAGAATTTGATCTTCTTTGTATGGCCTCCTCTTACCTTCGATTACCTATCCTTGAGACTTAGGGATAGTGATACACCCTAAGTGGCCTTCTCTTGACTTTCTTTCTCTCTTTCCTCCAAGATCGAACCAAAGATAACCCTAGTGTAGAAACACTAGCTTCGACTTGCACATGGGAGAGAGAACTAGCCCAAGGACTTTGACTTCCTTTGATCTCTTCTTCATCCTTATTCTTTGACCTTTTATTGTCATATTATTCACATAGAATGAGTGTTATGAATATAATTCATAACAAGTGAGATATATAAAATTAATATAAATATTAAATAATTAAAGATTGGTTATGTTAAATATCCATTAAGTTAAGTGAAAAGGCATGTCTAAAAGACATGCCTAATCACGAAAGGTCACCTGCTAAGGTATAAAAGCAGGGCCTCATTGTAACATTCATATCACTTATACATTTTATATATATAAGAAATTATTATTAAATACCTCTTGTGTATTTTTACATTCAAGTCTCCAAGCTATCAGTTTTCATACTTCGGTAATAGTTTTTATGCTTCAGTGGTATGAGAGGCATGGTGCACAATATAATTATGCAAGTCTTTGATCGTAGTTCGCCGCACAATATGCCATTATGTTCATGTCCTGAATTCATGGAGAATTTTAGTAAAATTCAAGAAGAGTTTCAGTGTTTATAAAATTCATATGCAGAAGTTAGTCGAAAGGAAAGCGAAGACAAGGAAAATGATCTAGATGATAATTCCGATGAAGCTTATATAGATCAAGATGAGGATTTAGATAAAGTTGATCTTGATGTGAATAAGGATGATCTAGATGAAGATAGTGACTCTGATGTACATGAGATAGATCAAGAAGAGGATGATCAAGTTACTTTGTTGGAAGAAGAGAAGCTTGCTAGATCAGAGGGTAATGATACAACCAGAAAGATTGAGTTTGAATTTGGGATGGACCTGGAATTTCAAGCACTATCTATATCTCCTAACCAAGACAATACAAAAGATAATGGAACAATTCAGAATCTCAGCAACTTAAGTCTGTCATCAACCCCTATGTCGATGGCCACACACACCAAAACCATCAGAATCATCCATCCTCCGCCGGACATTCGAAATATCATGGATAAGACCACACAATTCGTTGCTCGCAATGGCCCAGAGTTCGAGAAGAGGATTTTGGCAAACGAAAAGAACAACGCCAAGTTCAATTTCTTGAACCCTAGCGACCCTTATCATGCTTATTACCAGCACCGCGTTTCGTAGTTCAAAGCGCAGTTGTAAGGTCCAGTCTAGCAGCTTTCGGCAATGGTTGGTGGTGCCCCAACAGACGGTAGTGCATCAGAGCCGGGTGCAGCAGCGCAAGTAGCCGACGGGGCAGAGCCTGTGAAGAAATTTGATGTGACTGTGAAACCCGTTTCCAAAGTTCTCCGGCCTCCCAAGGCCAATTAGTATACCGTTAGACTGCTAGAGGGCATCACAGGCGAAGAGTTGGATATCATCAAGTTCACTGCACAGCTTTTTGCGAGGAATGGTAAGTCCTTCTTGATAGGATTGATGAGCCAAGAGATCAATAACCCCCAGTTTCATTTTTTGAAGCCCACTCACAGCATGTTCACCTTTTTTACCTCTCTTATGGATTCTTACTCCAAGGTTCTGATGTCTCCCAAGAGTTTGGTTGAGAAACTCAGGAAAGATATGGCAAACATGACAACTGTGCTCGAACGGTCCTTACATCGGCTCGAGTGGGAGTGGTTGCAGGAACAAGTGAGACAGAAGGCAGAGGATGAAATTAAGTAGGAGAGTCTGCACTAGTTTCATCTTTCTGCCAATCACCGGTTGCTTGCACTGAACAATGCAAATATATTATACCAAAACATGGGTAATGCAGACATTATGATGATCAGAGAGTATGACCTCTACCGGTAATTTCTCCACAGTCAAATCACTCATGATTCGATATTGTTGATAGACTCTATGAACATTATACTAGAAATGTTTCGCTGACTTGTGAAGCCGTTGCCACACCAAATCTCACTTCTAGCAACCACCACATTTCCTGTTGCGTACACCCTATCGTTCCACTATCGTCACCTCCACTCTCTGCGTCTCTGCCACCCTACCATCCACTGCAAACCTTTTCTTGGCATTCGGACAAACCAACACACAGTTAAAAAAATAAAAGAAAAGAAAAACTCGTCGTCATTCCCATGACATCAAGTATCGGTTAAAACATTGTAACCAAGGTCAAAGGGTCAACAAGTGTGACCCCTGGCGGTGATGCGTACGGGCTCGATGACTTATTGCTCGATATATATAATTTGATACAACATAATTAATATAATTAATATTCGTACGGCGGTGATTCGATTAATACGGCGGTGTAAGGGTAACATTACAAGAGATATATTATAATTAAATTTATAATTATTATAATTAAATAACATAATTTAATTAAAAAAAATATTATTATTTAAAAAAAAAACATTATTAAAAAAAACAACATTATGAATATATATATATATATATATATATATATATATATATATATATATATATATATATATATATATATATATCTATATATATATATATATATATCTAGGGAATATTATTGATGAGCTACATGACAAAACAATGACCAGATTGTATACATCGAGACGACGAACATTAAGTGAAGAAAATCGACAACATTAAAGCTTTGAGGACAAAGCTTCCGAAGGGAAGGGCTATGTTATGAATATAATTCATAACAAGTGAGATAAACAAAATTAATATAAATATTAAATAATTAAATATTGGTTATGTTAAATAGTCATTAAGTTAAGTGAAAAGGCATGTCTAAAAGACATGCCTAATCACGAAAGGTCCCCTGCTAAGGTATAAAAGCAGGGCCTCATTGTAACATTCATATCACTTATACATTTTATATATATAATAAATTATTATTAAATACCTCTTGTGTATTATTACATTCATGTCTCCAAGCTATCAGTTTTCATACTTCAGTAATAGTTTTTATGCTTCAATGAGAGTGAGTGAGTGAGTCCAATAGATGATGAGTTCCTCTCTATATATAGGCCTCTTCAAGGGTAGACATGGCTCATCATGTAAGCCGACTTGATCTTGGAGGGAATTTCGACACTTTAAATACAAAAACAATTTTTTCTTTACAAGACACAATTTTTCCATAGGGTCTTCAATATATGACAATGACTCTTAAACCTAGGACAAACCCTAGAAGCACTCAATGGGTGCTTTACCTAGACAATAAAAGAACTTGAGCATGAAACCCATTCTCCAATAATAATAATTTCTTTTCATTTTATAATTTAAAAGAATACATTTCATACTTATGAAGACCGAACCTAGTTACACATTTTTCAACACTTGTAAGATGAATAGATGTCTACCAAAGAGACAATGGTTGTTTCTTTCTAGTGGGTGCTATACAAGTAGATAAGGGAGTTAGTGCTTCTTGTGAATGCTCACGAAAAACTTGATGTAATTAGAGTAGTGGCTTTTGATCTACATCATAACAAACAAGATTTGTTGTTTTCTCCCTTCATGGGTTACATAAAAATATATGTGTCATATATGTATGTTTCTTATGATGTTGATGCATGGTTCATGTCTTCATTTATGTTGTTGTTTACATAATATGTTGTTGAATGTTCACATGAATGGTTGCTAAGTAAATGGAAATGTAAATTTGCAATAATTGTTTAAATCAACCTTAATATTGATTCGCCCTGAATTGAGTACAAAGGTAGAGCACATTGTTGCTACATAAGCTTCTAAGGGATGGGTTTTGTTATAAAGTTTGTATGGATATATTGGTTTCAAGAAATGACTTGTACCCTTAAAATGTGATGGTTAGAGTATTATTGATTTGGAAAATAATTATAATTTCCTTTCAAGAAAAAATCATATTGAGGTAAAATTATACTATATTAGAGTAGTGAGGCAAGGTAGATAAGCATACAACCTTGTGAGGTGGAAGTTGTGAAGTGTACTAATTACTCCTCAACAATGACAATAATGAAGATGCATAGTATACTAAATTAGTATTCTATTCAAATATCATAACTATTCTTGAATTAATATGAATGATAGTAAATATAGCATGTTTTTTTAACTACTAATAATCATCAAATCTAAAGTTAAGATGTTTAATTGAAAATTTAGCAGTGACTCTAATCATTGTGGTTCTTGTTTTTTAATAAATAATTAGGTAACTCTTTACTCATGTTTTATGTTATCTCTTATTTTTTTGGTTCAAGGTGTTATATCCAATTACATATATTGGAGATCTCTTTACATGTTATTGTCTTTTCATTACTAAATCTATGGAAATTTCGAAGCTCTACTAGCCCATAAATGTGGAGCCCAAATAGGAGAATAAGTTCGCCAGCATAGAGTTTTTTGGTGCTCATAAAAGTGTATGAAAAATAGGAGATTGAGCAAAGTGTTTGAGAATGAAGGCTAAACTTGAACAACAACATAAGTCCTAGGAGAAAAATGTGGCACTTAGACACATTTTACTTATACATCTTAATATTTGTTATGCTAATGTTATGTTTTTTCCACTCATAAATGTATGCACATTGTTAAGCTCTAGTATGCCATTAATGTGAAGGCCCAAAAAATCTCGTAAATGCGAACACCCAAAAAGGAGAATCCATTCACTGGCATGGAGTTATTACGTAATCATAAAGGGATAAAAACAAGAGGAGATTAAGAAAAAAAGGACTTCAAGAACAAATTTTGGACTCACAATTCCATAAATCCCAAGAAGAAATTATGGTGTGAAGATGTGAATTATCTCTACAAGTCAATATTTGTTATGCTAATAAGAATGAGTAGACCAATTCTTTGTTCTATCTATATTTTAAAGTTAGTGACTAAACAAATATGTTGTTCATTATTTTCCATCTACCACATTTTACAATTTTTATTGATTAAACATCTTACAACATGGTAGTAGAGTTTAGAAATTGCTCAAGGTTCCATTATAGAAGTGGAAATAAAGTTCTCACTGGGCATCATTGGCACCACAATACAGCCTAAAGGGCAACATCCCTGAGGTGTGTGACATATAACAACCAAAAAAGACAATGTAGGTTTTTAAAGGGAAGAAACCTCTATCTCACTTACCTAAAAACATGTATGTTGTTCCAAGGTGATCTAGATTGGATCATTGTATTGTTTTTCATCCATCTCGATGCTTTTAGTGTGGAAAAAGTGGAGGAATCAACTTAGAGAACCATTTTTATCTGTGGGACCTAGTTTGGCAAATTGAGGTCTATAACCTTTCGGGAACATTTTGAGGCATCAAATGAGATTTTTTGGGGGTAAAACTTTACCACTTTAGCACCACGCATTTTTCCCAATTCTACAAACAAAGGTCTTTCAAACAACATAAAAATCACATCAATCAGAGTTCATATGTGAAAGTTATGCCACTCAGAAGTTGACCTTCCTGTTTTCACCACCATAATTCGAGAGGATGCCACATCAACCCCCATTTTTCATGAAAAAGGGGCGAGCCACATGATTATGATGAAGAAGATTCTAGAAGAGTCTATGTTGAAAATGGAAACAAGCAAATCCTGATTTAATTTTCCCTTGACTTAAATTAGGAGAAAATTGTAATTATGCATCACAAGACAACAAGAATGAGTTAAGTTAGTTTCACTTAATTGGCTCAGTTAACTCGATTTGAAGGCTTAACTTGAGTCATGTAGAGTGGTTCCTAAATTTTAGGAGCCTAGAGTGAGTTTAATTTGGGTTGTAATAATTTAATTCGGTTAAACTGAGTTAAAGTCAGTTAAACTAGTTCCAATTGTTGGAGGAACTAGTAGGAGGTCTAGGAGTGGTGTGTAGCTTTAGTGTTCAACCATTTAACTAATAAATCATCCATAATTAACTCATGCATGCATGAAATTTGAGTTACCCAGTTGAGATTGGAGTTCAAGGGTAGTGTACTATCAATTGTATAATTTTCCGAGTTGTATAGGTGGTGCATGCAGTTAGAGAAGGGCCTACAGGGATTGCGCAATTCTAATTGGGAATTTCCCTAATTAATAGGGGGCTAATTCCTAAGGAAACAACACAAGGAAATAGGAGCTTGGCAAGCAACAAAATTGGCTAAGTATTGGCCAGAGTCAGCTTGTGAGGCAGTGAGATAGATTATACTTGTGCAGAGATTGTTCAGGCTTGAACAAGCATTGTATTTCTTCTCTATTTTCTGACTAATGCAATACAGATAGGAAGGGGTTTTGAGTAGTTGCTTTCCCCTTAGATAAATCTTTGAGAATATGTGATTGAATCTTGTCTCATGTTTATGTTGTGATTTCGCGAACAATTAATTGTTTCTACTGATGATTAGAGTATATTCAACTCTTTTATTTTAGAATATTATATAAGAAGTTTGAATCTACAAGGAATTTCTACATGGTATCAGAGCTAGAATCACAGTAGACAAGAGAATTCAAATTTTGTGTAGGAGGTTTGAATTACAAGATCAGCGTTGCAGGTTTTCTCCAGAAATGAGAATATGACTTCCATTGGACACAAGCTCAAGTATGCTTTGGAAGGAACCACAAATTTTGTGGCATGGAAGATTCGTATGGAAGCGTTATTAGATGATAATGAGCTACTAGATTACATAAATATATATTTAGTTAAACCCCTAGCAGCTAATGCCTAGGATCTCACTCAGTGGAATAAGGATGTAGGTAAAACGAGGAGGATCATATTGGAGGGAGTTCGAGATCATATTGTCTCGAATCTCGACGGGAAAGAAACTCCATTCGTTATGTGGAAAACATTGACTAACTTGTTTGAGAACCATAGTGATCACAGGAAGCTAGCACTAAAGAAAAAGCTTTGTAGAATCAAAATGCGGAAGGCTGAATCAATTTCACAGTATGTGAGAAATTCACATAGTATCGTGATGAAATTGGCAGGGTTGGTATTACTGTTCAAGAAGAAGATATGCTAGCTCTAGCTATGTTCTGCCTTCCCAAGATTTGGCATAGTTATTAGGATTTTATGAATGGTAGAGACAAACTACCAAGCTGGGAGTGGTTATGGTTCGATCTCGTGCAGGAAGAGATCAAGTGGAGCAACAGAGATGCAACTTCATCCAAGGTTGAGGATGAGGATAACTGTGCCTTGGCTGGAAAGGCAAAGAAAGGGAAAGGGAATAAATATCAATCCAAAGGAGATTCTGGTCAGGTGGGCAAGAAGAAAAACTTTTTGAAGATTAGATGTTTACATTGTCATGATCTGGGACACTGTGCCACTAAATGTCCACACAAGAAGGTCAACAAGAATCCCTCAAGAGGAGCGACAGGTGAAGATTTAGCTTCACAATTCGACTTGGATTTCACACTCATTGCATGCATGGTGACATTGGTGATGGGTAGTGTCTGGTATTTGGATAATGGAGCCTCATTCCATATGATGGTAAAAAAATATTTTTTTAGTGACTTGGAGGAGAATGACCTCCATATGCACATTGAGACAGGAGATGATGGAAGGTATAGCGCGACCGATATCGATACACTTACTTTTCAAAGGGAGTATGGTTCTCCTCTCATATTAAAATATGTCATGTATGTTCTAGGTCTGAAGAAGAATTTAGTTTCAAATGCTATGTTGGAAGACTGCGGCTATGATGTGATATTTATAAAAGGAAAGGCTTTCCTTAGACATATCACCACGGGACAAGTGAAGTGTATCAAGGTTCATGTGAAGAACCTCTACAAATTGGATGTAGAAGAATTTGTTTCTTTGAGCACAAAATCAGAGAAGGTGCGAGGCCGAGACATCGGTGAATTATGGCATAGGATACTTGGCCATTTGCACCACAGAGATTTGAAGATCATGGAACATATTTCTATAGGACTTCCCAAGGGTGCACTAGAGCAATGAGATACATGAAAAGGGTGTACACTGGGGAGGTACACCAAAGCCACCTTTCATGATAAGGACAGTAGAGTGCAAGTAGTCCTTGAAAGAGTTCACTTAGATGTGTTTGGACCCTTCTTGACAACCTGCATGAACAAGCACAAGTATTAGGTTATATTTGTAGATGATTTCTCATATAAGTGTTGGATTTTCTTCATGTAGAAGAAAGACCAGACATTCTCCAAATTTTGTGAATTTAAATCACTTGTTGAGAAAGACACAGGCAGGAAAGTGAAGGCTCTCAGGAGCGATAACGGTGGTGAATATGTGTCGAATGAGTTCGAGTACTTTTGTGCAAAAGAAGGCATTCGACGAGAGTTAATAACACCCCATAACCCACAGCAGAATGGGGTGGATGCGAGGAGGAATAGAATTATTGTGGGGGGTGCATGGGTGATGTTGCATGATTAGGACCTACCGTTGCACTTGTGTGCTCAAGCATGCAACATAGTTGTATATGTGTAGAACAAGAGTCCTCATCGGATTCTCGGGATGAGTACACCAGAATAAGATTTTTCAAGGAAGAAACTGGATGTGTCACACTTCAGGATCTTTGGTTCGTCAGATTAATTTTATGTTTCCAAGGATGTAAGGAAAAATCTAGAGCCGACAACTAAGTTGGGCATATTTGTGGGGTACACTGATACACCTCACAACTATTGGGTGTACTTGCCATCTCACAGGATGAAATTCATTCGTAGAGATGTGAAGTTCGATGAAGAGAAGGCCATGAGATGTTCCCTTAAGAGAAATCTTTAATGGCATGAAGATGAGGAGATTTTGGCTCCAAATAAAGAACCTCATGATGCTTTGGAGCAGCCACAAGGAGAGGAGCAGAGATTGGAAGCACCCACTCATGGAGAGACATCCAAAGATATAAGGAAGCACATCAGGGAAGCTGACATACAATGGCATGATGCTAGAGAAAATGTGGGAACACTCACATCACATCGCATGTAGAGGAGGTGTCCAAATCGGTACATTGGGTACATGGCTATGATGAGTGAGATAGTTGAGACAGAACCATCCTCATTTGAGGAAGCAGGGTAGAAGCCAGTATGGGTTGATGCCCTGGTAGAGGAATATGATTCCATATTCATAAAAAGTGTTTGGGAAGTTGTCCCAAGTCTAGAGAATAAGTCAGTGGTAGGTTCGAGGTGGATCTACAAGGTGAAGCAAGCAGCAAATGGAAGCATTGAGAAACACAAGACCAAATATGTGGCCAAGGGGTTCTCTGTTAGGATATTCCGACACATAGGAAATAGTTAAGTACAACTTGGTCTAGTATAGAATTAGGTATAGAGTTAGGTAAAGTGTTTTTCTTTACCTTGTACATTTTGTAACTTACAATCCAACGGTCACGATATGTAGTGATCCGACGGTTCATTCTCTCCTCGGTATTACCGACACTTGATCCGTGGCTTAACACCCGATTGGTCCATGATTTCTATTTAAAGCGCATGGAGGGTAATTTGTAGGGTAATCCGTCTATGAGAGAAGCATATGTAAATTTTCATTCTTTTATTAATAAATTGCCTGAAGTGGCCGTGTTGGCTCAGGCCGTGGACTGTTTCCCTCTTTGAGGGTTTTAACCACGTCAAAATACTGGTGTATTGATCTGTGATCTATTTGTGAGCGGTGTCCTTTAGTGTTCTGTCTAAGGAACTTACCCTGTAAATTCCTACATGGTATTAGAGCTATTTGAGGGCCGCGTCCGTTGGTGATCCAAATCTGAAGCCGGTAGAACTGCATCCGACAACCGTTTCCTAGATCTATTGTTTTTGACTACTTTCAGGCTGAGAGGACTGCTCTGTTGCGTTGGGAGCATCTGTTCCAGTGATGAACCCCTTTCGTTTCACGCGAAAAGGTTTCCGGTAGCCCTAGCTGCGTCATTTTTAAGATCTGGAGGTATACAGTGTTTATTTGCAGTTTACAATTATTTTCTCTCTGTTTATTTCGGTTTTCGGTTTATTTAGCCTTTTTTATTACTGGATCTATACCTTTCATTTCTGCGTATGCTCTTTGCCTTGCGACTCTGTGTGATCTGGGAAAATCAGAAACAGAAAGGAAGGATTTTTCTCATGCGTATGCTCTTTTCCGCTGCGCCTTAGTGTGATCTCGGAAAATCAGAAACATTGAGGAAAATATTTAGTTTCCGACTAAAGCTAACTTTGAGCCGCAAGGTTCATTTTTTAAAATATTTAGTTTTAAGGTTCGTTTTTTTTGTATGTCCGTGTTGGGTTTTGTGTTTTTTGTTTTGTAGGGAAAAAGAGCCGTCTCAAAGCAAGCACGCAACCCAAAGCATCAACCCCTTTCTCTCTCTCTCTCTCTCTCTCTCTCTCAGTGGGAAAATAGGCAAGACCAAGCACGTGGGTTGATAGGAATGTCTATTTCTCCAGATCTTAGATTCCATATTGCAGAACTTGATACTCCTGATGAAGCACTACAACAAATTACTAAAGTCTTTGGAATTAAAAATGAACTTAAAGCCCATCAACTTGAAAATGAATTGCTTACATTGGACCCCAATAATTTTTCTTGCATTGAAGATTTTTTGTCCAAATTCAAGACCCTTAGACTTCTCTTGGAAGGTGTTAAGGTTAAGAAAGAAGATAGTAGCCTTATCTACTCCATTCTTACTAAGTTGGGACCAGCCTATTCTGTGTTTGTTTCCACCTTCCATTCTACAAGAGAAGCCTTCATTTCTCAAGGACAAACCTACAAGTCCCCTTCCTTTGATTCCTTTTGTGATTCTTTAATAAGAGAACAAGAAAAACTCTTACACCTTGGTCTTCTTCATCTTGGAAACTCTTCTAAGAAAGCGTTAGCCGCCCAACAGCAACCAAATCCAAAGAATCCTAAGAATTTGTATTCTAAAAAGAATGGTCCTAAACCAAACAAGGGTCCTAAGCAATTTCAGCCTCAAAATAAAAAATCATTTCAACAAAATGATAAGACAAATAAAAACAAAGGGAAGAAGACTGATAGACATTGCAACTTTTGTAATCGAGATGGCCACTTAGAATCCAAATGCTTTAAGAAGATGGAAGCCTTGGAAGCAGCAATGAAGAAGCATACCATCCATTTGGAGAACTCTTCAACTTCAACTTCATCTTCAGGAATGGCACTTTCTGCATGTGGTTGTCAAGCATCTCGGTCTGGCTATGCACTAAATGTATCTTCTTCTTCTCATTCTCATGAGTGGCTCATTGATTCTGGAGCTTCTTATCACATGGCCAAAAACAAAGCCATGTTTTCTTCTTTAAATGATTGTAACGCCAAAAATATATATGTTTGTGATGATAGATCTCTTAGTGTTGTAGGGACTGGAATTGTTCATCTAGACAATGGTCAGTTTAATGATGTATTATGTGTTCCAACATTATCCTGCAACCTTCTATCTGTATATCAGATAACTCATTCAGGTGAAGGTAAAATCGTTGAATTTTCACCTCACGACGTTGTAATTAAGGACCTAAGAGATCCTAGACAGATTTTAGCTACTGGCATTGCTGATGATTCTACAAGGTTGTATAAGTTTCACAACTTTGGGTCATCAAATATTCCCTCAGTATTTGTTGCTCATAATGATGAAGTGAGCAAACTTTGGCATGAGCGATTTGGTCACTTAAACTATCTCTCTCTTCAGAATCTATGTAAAGAAAATATGGTGATAGGTCTTCCAATGGTATCTTGCAGAGATGGTGTTTGTTCCGGATGTGTACTCGGAAAACATCATCGGGACAGTTTTGAAAAACGTGCCTCTTGGCACGCCTCAGCCCCTTTACAGCTCGTGCATAGTGATTTATGTGGTCCACTTCCAGTTGCTTCATTCTCTAGCTACAAGTATTTCTTAACTTTCATTGATGACTTCTCCAGACGCACTTGGGTATACTTCTTAAAACTCAAGAGTGAAGTATTTAACATGTTCTTGGCCTTTAAGGCCTTTGTTGAAAAACAATCTGGACATCAAATTCTTAAGCTAAGATCTGATAATGGCGGAGAATATGTTAAAAATACATTCATCAACTTTTGCACTGAGAATGGAATTCAAATGCAACATACTGTTCCATATACTCCACAACAAAATGGTGTAGCTGAAAGGAAGAATCGCACCTTAAAGGAAATGGCTAATTGTATGCTTCAATCTAAAGGACTTAGTCTTAATTATTGGGCAGAAGCAATTAACTGTGCAAATTAAATAACAAATCGCACTCCTACTAAGGTTTTAAAGAATATCACTCCAGAAGAAGCATGGAGCTCAATCAAACCAGATGTAAGTCACTTTCGTGTTTTTGGAAGTGAAGCATGGGCCCATATTCCAGATGAGAAACATAAAGCTTTAGAACCAAAGAGTGAAAAATGTATTTTTGTTGGATATTCTGAAGATGTCAAAGGATATAGAATTATTCCACTTAAGTCCAAAAATGTTATCATTAGAAGAGATGTAAAGTTTGATGAAAATATATCGGCCTGCGAGCCTAGTTCGGCGGATGTGCCACCTCTCCCTATCTCTTCTACTTTTGAAAATATTTCTTCTTCAGATGATGAAAGCGAGGATGAAAATCCTCCCTCGCCTTCTCAGGATCCTCCTTCAGCTCCTCAGCTTCCAAAATGGGTCCGTGCTACTCGGGATGCAGCAGGTGATCTTGCCGGTGATCCTACAGATCAGCGACGTACACGTTCTCAGTTCGAGAGAGCCTCTTCTCTACTGGCTCAAGCTTCAGTGAATTATGATCCTGACACCTTTGTAGAAGCTTCAGGCCATCCAGATTGGGAAGCAGCTATGAATGAAGAATATCATTCATTATTGGCAAATGATACATGCGATCTTGTTCCTCTACCAAAGGGACGAAAACTTGTTAGAAGCAAATGGGTTTACAGAACCAAGTATGAACCAGATGGGAAAGTTGATAAACATAAAGCTCGTCTTGTTGCTAAGGGTTTTTCACAAGTTGAAGGCATTGACTACACTGAAACCTTCTCCCCTGTTGCCAAAATGAACTCTATCCGCCTTGTTCTTTCCCTTGCTGCTTCTTTCAAATGGGAAGTCCATCAGATGGATGTTAAATCCGCCTTCTTGCATGGGGACTTGCATGAAGAAATCTATATGGAACAACCTATTGGCTTTATACAAATAGACTCCAGCCTTGTATGTCGGCTTAAGAAATCCCTTTATGGTCTCAAGCAAGCTCCTCGAGCTTGGTATGCCAAAATGGATAACTTTCTTTTAGAATCTGGCTTCTCTAGGTGTCATTCTGACAATACTGTCTACACCAAGAAAGTGGGCAAGTCTCTTATCATTCTTGTTCTTTATGTTGATGATCGTATCCTGACTGGTAGTGATCCCAACCTTATAAACCATGTGAAGTCTAGCCTTAAAAGGAAGTTTGAAATGACAGACTTAGGACACTTACATTATTTTCTCGGTCTTCAAGTCTTGCAATCCAAGGAAGGTATTTCCCTTTCTCAGTCCAAGTATGCCTGTGATATTCTATGCCACTTTCACATGGAAGACTGTAAGCCAGCCCCTTCTCCCTTTCAGTGTGGAGTCAAACTTTCAGTCACTTGTACTTCTCCTGAAGTTGATGCTACCTTATACCATCAACTTGTAGGAAAAGTTTTGTATCTAACCCATACTCGTCCTGACCTTTCCTTTGCTATTGGCCTTGTTGCTCGGTTTATGCAAAACCCACGTGAAAGTCATTGGAAAGCAGCTAAAAGAATACTTCGTTATGTTCGAGGTACAGTTCAGTTTGGGATTCATTACAGTGCCGAAGCATCTCCTCTATTGGTTGGTTTCACTAATTCCGATTGGGCTGGTGACCCTGATGATCGGAAGTCTACTGCAGGTTATGTGTTCACTCTTGGTTCAGGACCGATTACATGGGCTTGCAAGAAACAAGGTGCCAATTCTCTTTCTTCAGCAGAAGCAGAATATCGTGGTGCCATAGAAGCTAGTAAGGAAGCCTTGTGGCTTCGTCAGATCCTGTTAGAGTTTGGCTTTCAACAGCAGCATCCGACTACACTTTGGTGTGATAATCAAAGTGCCATTCAGCTATGCAAAGATCCAGTCCAACATCAGCGCAGCAAACACATTGAACTGCACATGCACTTCATCAGAAAGCTCATTCATGACCATGTTCTTGAAGTGCAATATTGTTCAACAGATGATCAAGTTGCAGACATCTTTACAAAGGCTCTCACAGAGGTGAAGTTTACTGAACTTCGATTTATGGTTGGAGTTCAGGAAGTTGTCACTAATGGGGGATAGGCTCTAGTGCTTCCTTCCTTATCCTATTGTGTCATATTTGTAAATCCTTCAATCCTATCCCAAGTTGTTCTTAAGGGGGGATGTTAGGATATTCCGACACATAGGAAATAGTTAAGTACAACTTGGTCTAGTATAGAGTTAGGTAAAGTGTGCTTCTTTACCTTGTACGTTTTGTAACTTACAATCCGACGGTCACGATATGTAGTGATCCGACGGTTCATTCTCTCCTCAGTATTACCGACACTTAATCTGTGGCTTAACACCCGATTGGTCCATGATTTCTATTTAAAGCACATGGAGGGTCATTTGTAGGGTAATCCATCTATGAGAGAAGCATATGTAAATTTTCATTCTTTTATTAATAAATTGCCTGAAGTGGCCGCATTGGCTCAAGCCGTGGACTGTTTCCCTCTTTGAGGGTTTTAACCACGTCAAAATACTGGTGTATTGATCTGTGATCTGTTTGTGAGCGGTGTCCTTTGGTGTTCTGTCTAAGGAACTTACCCTGTAAATTCCTATATTCTCTTAGGTGGAGGGAATTGATTACGAGGAGACCTTTGCTCCAGTAGCAAGGCACTCTGGTATCAGATCAATTCTAGCACTTGCAGCGAAGATGGGATGGAAGATCCATCAGATGGATGTGAGTATATCATTCCTCAATGGATTGATTCAGGAGGAGGTTTATATTGAACAACCAGGAGGATTTGAGACCTTTGACAGAGAGTCGCATGTGTGCAAACTCAAGAGAGAGTTGTATGGATTGAAACAAGAACCTCGTGCTTGGTACACTGGGATCAAAAATTATTTCACCAGGTTGGGTTTCACCAAAAGTGAAGCAGATGCAAACCTTTACCATATTTTTTTTAATCTAAATTGTTGATTATAGTATTATATGTCGATGATTTTATTTTAACAAGTGATGAGAAGTTGATAAAATCTTGCAAAGAGGATCTTGCAAGAGAATTTGATATGAAGGACATGGGACTCATGCAATATTTCCTTGGTTTGGAAGTATGGCAAGGAGAAGGGGTACTATTTGTCTCTCAGGGAAATTATGCCAATGTGATACTGAAGAATTTCCACATGGAGAGTAGAAAACCTATGGACACTCCTATAGCAGGGAATTGGAGGAAAGAGGATGCCACTACTTACAGGAAGCTTGTGGGTTCACTTATGTATTTGGTGAACACACGACAAGACATGTGTTATGTACTTAACTAGCTTATTCAAGCAATGGTTAAGCCAACCAAACTTTATTGGAAGGTAGCCAAACATGTGTTGAGATACCTCAAAGGCACTACTCAATATGCTGATTGGTACAGACAGACATAGGGAGTGAAGATTTAAGGCTTCAAAGATGCAAATTAGGCAGGTAGTCCATCAGATCGGAAAAGAACTTGAGGAGGATTCTTTAGTATTGGGTCAACAACAGTTTCTTGGTACAGGAGGAAGCAGAGATCAATTACACTAAGTTCAATAGAAGCAAAGTACATGGCTACTAGTCAATGTAGGTTTTAACCCCGTACAGAAATTACCTGCATACGAATTCTAAAACATAGAAAAATAAACAATGCGAGAGCATAACACATAAGACACTTATACACAGAGATTTTCCCACTGGATCCCAAAACCGGGACTACCAGCTTGATTTTTCATTATTTTGCTTTCAATGTTATAATACATATTTATACATGCCGAAGCATCCAATACCATGGACCGAAAACCATCACATCCAATACAATGGACCGAAAACCATCACGTCCAATACCATCGACCGAACAAACCATCACGTCCAAAAAACATGTGCAAAAATCATGCACAAAACCATAGGTGGGTCCGCCCAACCTAACATAGGGTCCAAAATCAAAATTTTTCGGGGCGCTGCCCCGGACCCCATAAAGTGGGGTTACGAGTACCCCTCAAACCCCCTGTTAACTATGTGGAAAGAATATAACACAACCCAACATTCTCCCACTTGTTGTTTTCTTTCCACAGGGGGCCACAGGAGAGCTTGGTCATTTTTCTAGCCCTGAAACGCCCATTGTTTCTCTACACCAGGAGAACTTCTCAGAGCTCACAGATTTTGTCAATGCATCTACAGTATTCTTCAAAGTGTCCACCTTTACCAGCAACACCTTTTTGTCTTCTATCATATCCCTCACAAAGTGATACTGAATATCAATGTGCTTTGTCTTTAAATGATATGCAGGGTTCTTTGCCAAGAAAATTGCACTTTGGCTGTCACAGTCTATCCTTATAGCTTCCTATACTAACCCCATACTTGAACACAATCTCTGCAACCAAACTGCTTCCTTGCTTGCATGAGTGGCTGCCATGTATTCTTCCTCTGTAGTTAATAGTGCCACTACATATTGTTTCTTACTCATCCAACTGACTGTACCTCCAAATAGGTTAAACACATACCCACTTGTAGATCTTCTCTAATCCAGATCTCCAACCCAGTCTGCATCAACAAAGCCATGAATATCCAACACTCTATCCAATCCTAGTCTTCCTTGGTAGCACAAACCATAATCACTAGTGCCGTGCAAATACCTGAAAACCAGCTTCATCGTTGTCCAATGATCCTTTCCTGGTTTTGACATAAACCTGCTCAATACTCCCACTGCATGCGCAATGTCTTGTCTAGTACAGACCATTGCATACATCAGGCTATCGACTACACTTGCATATGGAACACGAGACATATCCTCTTCCTCTTCTTGTGTCTTGGGACACTGCAACAGATAACTTTACACCTACAGGAATAGGAACCTTCACCGGTTTACTATCCTGCATATTAAACCTCTGCAATATTGTCTCAACATACTTCCTCTGGTTTAACCAGAGCTTCCTCTTTTCCTGATCTCTTTTAATTTCCATGCCCAAAATATAGTTTGCAGCACCAAGATCTTTCATGTCGAATTTGGAGGACAATTGGGTCTTCAAATCGTGGATAATTTCTTTGTCATTTCCAACCAGCAACATATCATCCTCATACAAGACCAAATAAATAACACGGTCAGAAATTAATTTAAAATACACACAATGATCTGCTTTGCTTCTAGTGAAGTCGAGTCCCCGTATAAATGTATCAAATTTCTGATACCACATCCTTGGTGACTATTTTAACCCATACAGAGACTTCTTTAACTTCCATACCAGTTCTTTCTTACCCTTCACCGCAAAGCCTTCAGGTTGCTTCATGTAGATTTCCTCTTCCAGATCCTTGTGAAGAAATGTTGTCTTCACATCCATGTGTTCTACCTCAAAATCAAAAGCAGCAACAATAGATAAAAGTAATCTAATCGAAGTTACCTTGGCAACAGGAGAAAAAATATCACCAAAATCAATTCCCGGCACCTGAGAATAACCTTTTGCTACCAACCGAGCTTTGTAATTCTCCACCATTCCTTCTGCATTTATCTTCTTCTTGTACACCCATTCGCTGCCAATGGGTTTCCTTCCAGCTGGAAACTCCACTAAATCCCAAGCCTCATTTTTGTGCAAAGATGCCATTTCATCAACCATGGCCTCTTTCCAGAGTTTTCCATCCTCTGAATCCACTGCTTCCTTCACAGTTCTGGGATCATCATCAGTAATAGATAAAGAAAAATTTGAACAGAAAACAGATGGACTGTACCTTTCTGGCTGCCTTCTTTCTCGAACTGAACTTATTACACCCGGAGTTTGTGGCTCTTCATCTTCTAATTCCTCCTCTACTGTAGAGTCTGATTCTTCCTCCTTCAGCTCAAACTCTATCTTCTCAGGTTCCTTTGGTTGGACTTCATGTTTAATAACATCTTTCACCTCTCTGAACACCACATCTCGGATGTACAAAACCTTCCTTGTTACTGGGTTCTAAAGCTTATAACCCTTCAAACCATCCTTATACCCAATAAAGATGCACTTTTCAGATTTACTATCCAACTTGGTTCATTTCTCCTTTGGAACATGTACATATGCATCACATCCAAATACTCTCAGATGTGAAAGAGAGGGATTCTTACCAGTCCATACCTCTTGTGGAGTCTTATCCTCCAACGCTGATGAAGGTGACTTGTTCAACAAGTAACATGCAGTATCCACCGCCTCTGCCCAAAATTCCTATCCTAACCCAGCACCACTGAGCATGCTTCTTGTCCTTTCCATCAACGTCTTATTCATTCTTTCTGCAACTCCATTTTGATAAGGTGTATATGGAGTAGTCTTCTGCCATGCTATACCACACTTCTTACAGAATTCTTCAAATTCTTTACTGCAAAACTCTCCACTGTTATCTGTCCTCAACACCTTTATCTTCTTCTCTGTCTGGTTTTCCACCAAAGCCTTGAATTCTTTAAACCTATCAAAGACTTCAGATTTCTTATTAAGGAAATATATCCATGTATTCCTTGAGAAGTCATTTATAAATGATACACAGTACACAGACTTACCCAGTGATGGAACCTTCACAGGTCCAAACACATCACTGTGCACAAGCTCTAATATCTGTTTCGCCCTCTTACCACTAGAGGGGAAACTCACCCGATTCTGCTTCCCATATACACAATTTTCACAGAAATCAAAATCTAGAGAGCTATTACTCATACCTTCTAGCATACCTTTATCATGAAGTATTCAAAGGCCCTTCTCTCCAATATGTCCAAGCCTTTGATGCCACAACATGGTCTTCTCTCCAGAGACCACTAGATTTTCTGCTCCACTTTCAAGAACGACAGAACTGTTGCACCCATCAACAACAGTGCTACCTTGCAGCTTGTACAAAGTTCTAGTCTGAACTCCCCACATCAATACTAGTGCTCCCCAAACCATCTTGCAGTTATCCTTCTCGAACATTGGTTTTACACTTGCATCATCCAACTTGCTTACAAAAATCAGATTTCTGGCCAATGCAGGAATATGCAGAACACCCGGAAGTGTTCTAACCATTCCACCTTGCAACTTCAACTTTACTTTTCCGCGACCAATGATTCTAGCCTTCCTATCATCCCCTAAGAAGAAATCACCACCATCGTATTTCTCGTACTCGCAAAACCACTCTCTATGGGGAGTGAAGTGAAAGGATGCACCCGAGTCAATCAACCAGTCCTCATGATCTACATGTGTACTTGAAGAAGCCAAGTACACATCTCCACCTTCATCTGAGGTGGTTTTCACCTCTACAGAAGGAGCATCCTCAGATCCCTTTCCTTTATTAGGAGCTTTAGATTTACAGTCGCTTTTGAAGTGCCCTTCCTTTCCGCATTTCCAGCACACCACCTTTACAGGTTTTCCTGGAGATTTAGATCTCCCTCTAGATTTAGATCTCCCACTCAATGACTTATTTTTGTTTCTATTCAGGGACCGTCCTCGTACAGACAAGGGATCACCAGTCTGGCTCTCCATATTTTTCCGTCTCATCTCCTCCATCAGCAAGGATGAGACTATTTCATCAAAATTGAAGGCAGTTGCATTGCTACCTATTGCAATAACCAGACTATCCCACGAATCTGGTAGAGAACACAACAAACTAATGCACTTATCTTCATCTGAAATTTTAATATCAACAAATGCTAACTGACTTACCACAGTATTAAATGTGTTTAGATGCTCTGTCACCGAGTCTCCATCTTTCATCCTCAGGTTATACAACTTTTTCCGCAAGAACAATTTATTCACCAGAGACTTAGATTGGTACAAAGTCCCTAACTTGTCCCACAAAGCCTTCGTCATAGCTTCCCCTGATACATTTGGCAATACTGAATCTGAGACACACAATCGTATTGTGCTCTTTGCCTTCCAATCCAATTTCTTCCATTCTTCATCGGACACTCCCATTGGTTTAGTACCTGGATCTACCACGATCCACTGATCTTTATCCACCAACAAATCCTCCATCTTGAGTTTCCACAACTCAAAACTCTGACCATTAAATTTCTCGATCTCTATCTTTCCACTGCTCGCCATCTTCTTTCACCACCAGAATCAATCTCGTAGATCTCCCACTGAACAGGGTCTACCACAGGCCCGAGCGAAACCCCTTAGCAACAAAGCCGTCCCCTTGAAGCCAAAACTGCTCTGATACCAAACGTAGGTTTTAACCCCGTACAGAAATTACCTGCATACGAATTCTAAAACACAGAAAAATAAACAATGTGATAGCATAACACATATACACAGAGATTTTCCCACTGGATCCGAAAACCGGGACTACCAGCTTGATTTTTCATTATTTTCCTTTCAATGTTATAATACATATTTATACATGCCGAAGCATCCAATACCATGGACCGAAAACCATCATATCCAATACCATGGACCGAAAACCATCGCGTCCAATACCATGGACCGAAAACCATCACATCCAATACCATGGACCGAAAACCATCGCATCCAATACCATGGACTGAACAAACCATCGTGTCCAAAAAACATGTGCAAAAATCATGCACAAAACCATAGGTGGGTACACCCAACCTAACATAGGGTCCTAAATCAAAATTTTCCAGGGCGCTGCCTCGAACCCCATAAAGTGGGGTTAGGGTTCCCCTCAAACCCCCTGTTAACTACGTGGAAAGAATATAACACAACCCAATAGTCAAGTAGCTTATGAAGCTATTTGGATGAGGAAGATTCTTTGTGGGTTATTTGGTCAGATGATGGATCCCACTATGATTTACCATGACAATAAAATTTGTATCAAACTCTCTGAAAATCCATTTTTTCATGATCGATCCAAGCATATCGACAACTGGTATCACCATCTACGAGATTGTGTGCAGAGGCGGATCATCTTGTCGGAATACATTCCTACAGAGGAACAAGATGCAAATATTTTCACAAAGGAATTTTCAAGAGGAAAATTCGAGTTCCATAGAGACAAGATTGGGGCATTTGAAAGTCCCGTTCTTATTGAGAGGGAGTGTTGAAAATGGAAACAAGAAAATATTGACTTAATTTTCCCTTGAATTAAATTAGGATAAATTTGCAATTCCACGTCAAAAGGCAACAGGAATGAGTTAACTAAGTTATTTTCACTTAGTTGGTTGCAATAATTCAAGTTGAGGGCCTAACTTGAGTCATGTAGAGTGGTTCCTAAATTTTAGGAGCCTATATTGAGTTTAATTTGATTTGTAATAATTTAATTCAGTTAAACTGAGTTAAAGTGAGTTAAACTAGTTCCAACTGTTGGAGGAACTAGTACGAGGTCTAGTAATGGGGTGTAGCTTCATTGTTTAACCAGTTAACTAATAAATCATCCATAATTAACTCATGCATGCATGAACTTCAAGTTACCCAATTGATATTGGATTCCAAGGGTAGTGTACTATTAGTTGTATAATTTTTTGAGTTGTAGAGGTGGTGCATGCAGTCATAGAAGGGCCTACAGGAATTGTGTAATTCTAATTGGGAATTTCCCTAATTAATAGTCGGATAATTCCCAAGGAATCAATGCAAGGAAATAGGAGCTTGGAAGGCAAAAAAATTGGCTAAGTATTGGCCAAAGTCATCTTGTGAGGCAGTGAGATAAATTATACTTATGCAAAGATTGTTCAGGCTTGAACAAGAATTGTATTTCTTCTCTATTTTCTGACTAATGCAATACAGATAGGAAGATGTTTTGAGTAGTTACTTTCCCCTTAGACAAATCTCTGAGCATATGTGATTGAATCTTGTCTCATGTTTATGTTTTGATTTCTCGATCAATTAATTGTTTCAACTGATGAGTAGAGTAGATTCAAGTCTTTTGGTTTAGCATATTACATAAACAGTTTGAATCTACAAGGAATTTCTACAATTTATATTGTAACTCTAGTTAAGAATTGAAGTAGTCAAACCTAGCCACAAGCAGGCTATCAGGCTATGTTATAGCCAAACCACAAAGAGGAAAACGGGTTCCATTCTTTGGAGTGCATTTGTTCCATAGAAGAGAAAAACTAGCCAAGAGGGATAGGAGATAGAGCACAGAGAGAATTTTTTCATTGTAGTAGCCCACAAGCCACAAGCCACACTTGTTCGTACTTGCGGATATTTTCTATTCAAAGAAAGAGAGCAGAGTGGCCTCACATTATAGTTGGGTTTTTCTCTTGAAATGGTTTTCCAAGTCATATCGTGTGTCAAATATGTGTGTGATATTTTATTCTGGTGTTCTCTATTTTCTGCATAATTTTAATTTGCATGCATACATTATTAACAATAATCTATAAATCTATAAATATAAAGAGAAATAAAATTGTAATAGTGTAGATATTGGATTTTTAAGTATATTTTATTAGATTTGTTGTGATGAATTGTCTAGTAGAATATCCATGGCGGTTTACGAATCATATTAGTATCAAAGAATGTTTATTTGGGTGTATTATGGATATTTGCAAGGGATCTAGATTGAATGGGTCGTAAAACTATAATCATGATCGATGAATCTGTAAATAACTCTCGTGATCTTGCAAAGGAGAGGTTTTAATCACTTATATAAATCACTTATATAAATCATAATGCAAATCTCCTCATGGCGGCCCTGAGTAATAATATTGGGATATTTGGAGAAGATGGGGGTTATAACACAGAGGAAAAATCAGAGGGGGGATTAGGAGATCGGAAAGAACTAGAGAACCAATTGAAGAAAGGGCCCAAAAAAGATCAACTTAGTTTGAGTTTCGTGAATCATTCACAGTCCTTGTTCAAAATGGAATTGAAGGTTGATATCAAGTTTTACCATGGTGATATCAATTCTCTAAATATAAATCACTAGTTGCAACAAATCGAAGTGTATTTTAGTGTCTATCAAATTTAGGAAGAAAAAAATATTTCTTTTGCACTGCTGAAATTATAGGGTCATGCCCTAACTTGGTGGAAAATCCACATGGATACATTGAGCTTGGAGGGATTTCCTCTAGTAACTAAGTGGGAGGACTTCAAAACCCTCATAAAATCACAATTTTACCCTATTGGGTATGAAGAGGACCAGAGGATTTTGTGGCACTACTTCGGGCAAAAGTAAGGGAAAAGCATGTAGGAGTACACCACAGAGTTCATAAACATGGCCATAATGTTGAGTATCTCCCCAAAGAACCCATATGTACTCCTTAAGTATTTGGGGAGTCTACACTACCATCTGCAGGAGCAACTGATTTTATTCAATCCCAAATCGGTGGACAAGGCTCATGTACAAGCACACTACTTGGGGAACATAAGCCTGAAGAAATCATAATCAAGTGGATCAAAGTCAAAGGAGAAATAGGATGCTTCTAAGGAGGGGAATAAGAAGTAGAAAAGGAGGAAAGGTAAAAATACAGTAGCCACGATACACTAGTGCAAAGATCCCAACAACCACTACAACATTGAAAATCATACACAGAAGAAGTGTTGGAAGCTGCATCCAGAGCTTAACTCAAAGAAAAAACAAAGACAATAAGAAGAAGAATCTCATGGTCACTGATTGGAGCAACCAAGTTGAAAACAACTTAGACGTGGATGAGAAGATTGTTTGTACATCAATGCAGAAGGAGATGAATCTGAGTAGCCTTCAGCAATAGGAAGAGAAAGATATGACCAAACTCTTCCTATAAAGTTGTAGGTCAAGAAGACCAAGATTGGTGCTCTTTTTGACTCAAGATCGCAAGTGAATCTCATTGCATCAGAGTTGACCAAGAAGTTGGAGTTGGAAGTCTGTGATCATCCATGCCCATATCCACTAGGATGGGTAAATAAGGATGAAAAGTTGAAGGTAACAAAACAATGTGAAATTAGATTTTCAACCATTGTTGATTTTATTGATGAAGTATAACTAGATGTGGTTCCCCTTGATGTATGTGGAGTCATGTTTGAAATTCCCTACATGTACATGTGAGATGAAGTATTCATGTGGAGATTGAACCCATATTAGCTCGTTAAGGATGAAAAATTGTTCACCATCAACACGCATAAAGGAAAGTAAAAAATTCCACTGGTAAGTGTCAACCAAGGCAAGAAATTGATCAATTACAACAAGAAGTATGTTTTATTATTTTTAATAGAAAATCAGTATGTACAAGAGTTAGTAAGAGGCAAGGCATCCCTGGAGGGGTGTACTAAGAAACAAAAACAACTGGAAGAGTGTGTTACAGGTGAAACCACCCTAGGGCTTTGGGTTGAGAACTTGTTGATGCCTCTAAAATCACTGCATCAACATCGGGGATAACCACCCGGTCCGGACCTTAGTGCAACTCCTTTTCCGTTTTGTATGGTGGCTCCAACTAGATATAATGGGACCAATTTCCCAGTGATGTATGGGTTGATGGGTGATTTTTTTATAATGTGTAACGAAGGTGATAAGTGTTTTATCCTACAATTCAAAAATATACAAATATAACTCTATAACCCGGGTATCCTATTAACAATGCGATTTTTGATTATTTCTAATAGACAAATAATCATATAGATGGCTTACTTATCAATAGAAAGATGCATTCATATAATGATTACTTTGTTTAAGAAATTAAACAAAGTAATTATAAAAACATTATCGCATTCATCACACACTATATATATATATATATATATATAGATATATCGCTGACATATATCCTTTAAAATAAACAGTTCTCAATCTTCAAAAATGAAATAATAAAGAATAGTTTAAAAAAATCATACATATATCAACAATAGCAACTTTTAAGAAATGTTCATTCACATAAAGAAATAAGACAAAAACAGTGATAGAAGTACCGTATGCATTTGAATCCTTCTGATGTAAACAACACTCTGATTCCACTTTCCTATTTGAGAAACCTCCAGAAGATGCAAAAGTGCAAGTCTTGAAAAAGCTTCTTTCACAAAAATGCAAAACTTTGATCCACTTTTGATAAAAATATATATATAGAAGTACAGAAGTGAAACTCCCAAGTCAAGTTTTAATACAAATTGAGGACCCTTTCTAAATACATGAAAGGGTATTTAAATAATAAAAATTAAATAAATTATCAACAAAAATCGCTATGAGTTGTTCAAACTGTAGACATGAAAATCTAGGATTTGCTATAAAAATAGCAGTTTGATAGCGATTTAACTAATTCATTGAATCGACTTCCTTTCTTGTGCTTGTAGCTGAGAGATTGCGAGCATTGGCTGGATTTCCGGAGGTTGACTCATTCTGGAATGTAGTTGGTCTACGTAGGTGGCATGTAGAGTTCAGGAATCATGCAGTTGACTATGTCAGAAAGGCATTTCATGGCCATATGCTGGCTATGTGGCTTGACTTGAAAAGACCAGAATGTATCCCATGTCAAGTTTTTCACTTCTCTGATCTGTTTTTCTCTACTTGCCAGCTCCTGTCTCCAATGACGTTCTAGTGCCTTTACTTTCGAGTGTTTACCTGGAGAGCAATCGGAGATCAAATTAGACATATGTAAACTATTATTTACTAATTCAATTGCACCATTCATTGTAGCTCTAGATCTAGAAGTTGCTCTTTCGGCTCTCATTAGTTTAGACTCCCATTCCGAAAACAGGATTTCCTTGTGCGATTCTTGTATTTTTGGCAAATTGGTAGCCTTTCCTTCTTTGGAATCTTGCGAAGAAAGAAAATTTGTTATCCTTTCATCTTTTTTTTCCAATTCCAGTCTGGTGTCAACTGCCTTCTCAATCAGTGATGCAGAGATATCGCACAATGGGTTAGCCAATGATATATTATGGCAAAGGATGTTCAATTGTCGGGACAAGGCTTTGGTTATCTCCAAGGCTTCTTTTTTGAATTCACTGACCTGTGGATAACCCCTATACTTTTCTATCTATAATTGCATTTGCGCAATTTGATATTCCTTGGCCTTCTTTTCTTGCTCAATTGTCATCTGAAGCCTGCTTAGTTCTTGAGACAACTCCTGTTGTTTCTGGAGAGTCTGCTTATCAATCTTCTGTTTCTCTAGTTTCAACTACTCTTTTAGTTGCTCATTTTGTTGTCTCTGCTCTGCTAGCTGTTGTTCAAGCTGACTAATTCTTTGTTGTTCTTTTGCCGATTGCACTTCAAGTTGAGTGATCCTTTGATCCTTTTCCCTGATTAGCTAGCTGACCTCTGAGGCTTTGTCCATTGTTGCTACTGTGTAAGCCCCTGCATACTGAGATAATTTAGTTAAATCCTCAGAAGGATTGACTTCTGCCTTCCATACCACATTCATCATTTTTGCCTAAGGAGTTAGAAGAGGTCCTTGATCAATTTTCCTCTTTTTCCTCTGTCTTTTAACCACAACCCTGTGCTTCGGACTGTAGAATACATCTAGGGGTGGTATTTCTTCTATTTTTAGTACAATCTCCTCTGTAGGATTTTCGGGAATGATTTCTATATCCTGTTGAATCTTGGGTAGGCCGCTTGTCCCTTCAATCGGAACACTAATAACCTCAAGCTTTTGTGCTGCGGGCGATTTTGGTGTAGTGAGCTTTTGGGAGTCATTTGGGTTCTTGATGATTAGATCGAACTGCTCCCATTCCTTGATTAAAGAAGGATCAATATTTATATCAATATCAAGGGTCTCATTATTTCTTTCCTTTGTTTGTTCCCTTTCAGGGCTCTTTTCCTTTTTAGGAGTCTTTTCATTAGTTTTTTCTTCTCATTGGCCTTCCAGTTGCACCATAGAGGTTGCATTTAACAAGTCCAGAGGTAGTGTTTGCAACCTCTATGTCCTGAACTTCAAAAATTCCTCTAATCCCTCTGATCCCAATTTGATTTTTGCTAGATGTTTCACTTGAGAAAATAACTCAGCTGAAGTGAACAAATCATCATAATCATCCTTCTCATGTTCAAAATTGGCAATTTTCACATGAGAGGTGAAATTGTAGGCGACAGCTTTCGGATCATACTGCCTCTTTGGGATGACTGCTAACTTTAACATTTTAATTTTCTCAGATTCCTTCTCTGCATGTTTGAAGTCATGCAGTGTGAAAGTAACACATCAGAGGGGGAATGAAGGCCGCATTTGTTTTTTAGACTCCTTTAGGTTCCTTGGCATCCCTGCTTCTGTTATTTGATAAGCTATTTCTGGTGAATAGTTTATCAGGAATGTATAAGGGGAGGACATGTGCATCAGTAGTGCTGCCAAAAAGTTTGAGGTAGGTGAAGTTCTCTTCACCGAACCAACTACCAATTGATGTTAAGACGACACTGGCTTCATCGGACAAGCGAGGAGCGAGTTTGTTGAATATAGCATAATGAACATGCAAGACGAAACCATGACAGATTCTATAAAGATGATTTTTATAATGGGCTTTCCACAATTCCTTATGATAGATATGAATGGGGGTCGGGTCTTGTGGAGTCCATTTCCAACCTAAAATGGGGTAATCAGAATTGAAACAGATAGTGTCCAAAATGTAGGCACTCATATAAAACGGGGGTATTACCCGGGTAGTCACAAACTTGTTTCTTCTATAATCAAGGATTTGGTTGGCCATTTTATCAGATAAAATGGTTGCCCAATCCATGATATAAGAGTTAACTGTTGCTTCCATTAAAGGTACCATTTCTATAGAAAACCTAGCCGAATCATGGACTCCAAAGAGTCTGCATATCATAGCACCAACATAACAGTAAGGAGATTCTAATGAGTCTACGAAGTACATACCTGGTGATTCATGCTTGTGTTTGTTTGGGTAATGCCTCCACTGCTTGACAGGGGCTCCATGGTATTTTCCTTGGCGAAGGATTCCAAAAATGCCTTGTTGTACTGCTTCTGTGGTTCAGGCAAATGGTACATATTTTTGATATCTTCTGCCCTGAATGACCCAAACATCCTTCCATCAACTGTAAAGAATGCCATGTTTGTTATGTTGATACTCTCAATTACCCATCTGACCAAATCATTGTAGGGTAATATTTTAGCGTGGGCTGCTATTCTGTGAAGATAAGAGCTGGCCAAATCTTTAAGAGTACTCTCTGACTTGTTAGTGGAATCCGCTGTTCCCTTTTCTTCTTCAATCTCTTCTGGATCCTCGGCTTCCAGTAAATTGTATATGCTTTCCCATGAAGCCTGGCCCAGACCGAGGCAGGTAGTATCAACTATCAAGACCTTTTTTACTGGTTCCTCTTTGGTTATGACGAGGACCTTTGGTTTCTTTGATTTCTTCATCATTTTCACTGGATTCATAAATTCATACTTGCTCTGCACAAGGAAATATAAGAACGTAATAGAGGAAATATTTGCTCAAAGCTAATACATAGTATACAATAATAACATCAATTAAGTGCAATGGGTAATATGTGTTGGAAATAATACTGAGAGGGGGGGGTGAATCAGTATTATCAGATCAATAAAACTTTTTCAATGCTCAGAAACATATACGCTACTTCAGTTAAGTGAACCAGCGTGTACACGCTACTGTGTCTAAAGAAACCAGCGTATAACCATAAATCTTATAATTCAGTTAGTTTATCTTCAGTTAAATACATCAAGACATTATTCATCATATTAAGAGTAAACAAATGCAGTATAGCAGAACAGATCATCACACAAAAGCCACACACATGAACACCATGATATAAGGTGGAAACCCAATGTGGGCGAAAACCACCTGCTGCAAGTCGTCTCTATCTTTCTTTAATAAGAACTTCAGTTTACAATCTTTTGTACTGGTGCAGCCTTATACCAGTACGCAGTCTACAACCTGCAGAAGGCTTCAACCTTCTCTCGTTCTCCAAACTTCCTTGGAAGGGAGCTCCAACCCCCTTTGCTCTTGTACTAGCTAAGATACTAGTACGTAGGTGCTGGCCTACAATCTTCTTTCCTTCAGGTACCACTTTTCATCAATTTTCAGACTGGATACTCCTGAAGCACAACATTATAATCTGAAGACCATGATTCATTCACAAATCATTGAAGCATAAAACAACCAATACTAGCATCATCAATCTTTGAATCACTGAACCACTGAAACCCTGTCAAACCCAGTCACCAGAACACAGAGCAGACTACAGAACTCTGCAATAATAGTCAGATCCAGCTGCAACCCAAAAATCAAGCTCCAAAAGATATACGCTACTACAATGAAGGCAACCCGCGTATACACGCGGTTTTATCGAAGACAACCTGCGTACAGATCTAAAAATAATTTTTCTAAACTTGCAGCTGTACCAGATTTCAGTTATACCCAGAACATAACATTGCGTCAGTATGCAGATCTAGAAATACGCATAATCAACCATATAAAGATAGTTCATTTCAAACCATTTGATCCTGATCTCTCCTTAGATCTTGTTCTCCATCAACCGATGAGATCTCTCCTTAGCCCAGATCAAGCAATACATCATCAACCAATAACCTGCATACTGGATCTAATACTTCATCAGATATTCAAGACTTTTTCAGATGCACTTGCCTAATGATTTCCTTCTCCTTATATAGCCTTAGGCCTTGTTCAATACCAAGAGCCAAAACCATAGAAATCCAATACCATCAGCTTCAAAACTAGAGATCAACACGTCCGTCGAGACACCAAGGTCCAAAACCATAGGCACAACTTCCAAGAAATAACCGCCGTGGACCAAAGATAAGTTTTCCACATACACGCGCTTTTACTGAAGCCAACCAGCGTGTACACGCGACTTGGTATATAGCGAACCTGCGTATACGCGACTTGGTATATAGTGAACTTGCTTGTATACGCGACTTGGTATATAGTGAACCAGCGTGTATATATTTTTCTTCATACTTGTAGACTGATCAACAATTCCTTGCTGCTATCCTTCTGCACTATGATTTGTTATCAGTGTGATTTGCCATCAAGGACAATACTTGTCTCATAATGCCAACAATCTCCCCCTTTGGACTTGATGGCAACAACACCAAATCAAATCACTCTCCCCCTTTGTCATCAAGGGCAAAGGGCTGTGCTCCCCCTGTGTACATGCTGATATCTTTGCTTGGTTGTGCTGAAACATGCTCCCCCTGACTGTAGGAAAGATCTTCAAAAGATGTTCTTCAAAAGAACCAAGACTTATACACCATAAGGAACCTCCCTATCACCAAAAGACTCAATCCATATTCCCAACCAAGAGGGGATACATCAGAAACAACCAATTATATTACATCATTCATCCCAGGCATAGTGGAGAAACCAACATAGGCCGTTACATGACCTTGACATCATAAAAGAGATATTACAAAAAAAATACATGACATAGAGACAACAGATCTAGACCAAGACTTATGAAGATCACAAGCAGCATCTGATAAACATTTTTTTAGATCAACAACCAAGATTTCCTTTTGAGCTCCTTCTCCTGAAACCAACAACAGTTGTGTACTAGAACCAAAAGCATCTAAATAACAAAAATTCTTTATGAGACATTAAGCTGCTCCCCCTGAACCTGTGCCTGCTGCATTCTGGCATACCCATCTCAGACCTTCTCCAACCAGAGTCTGCCCTTGCTGTTCAAAAAACTCCATATACGCGACTTCTCCTGCATAAAACAGCGTATGCACGAGGATATTCTTTCTGCAACACGCGTACACCATACACGCTACTTTCCCAGCATAGATCGGCGTATATACGCGGATATCCCTTACGTAACTTGCGTATGCCAACTTTTCTGTAGAACAGACAAGCTTCAACAGCAGGATGAAGCATCAACTACTCCCAGCTTTTGTCTTAGATATTCAAAAGTTTCCCTGGGCAGTGGTTTTGTGAGAATGTCAGCAACTTGTTCCTTAGAAGGAACATACTCCAACTTGACCTTCTGCTCAAGCACTTGTTCCCGAAGAAAATGGTACTTGATTGGTATGTGCTTGGTCTTTGAGTGCATGACTGGATTCTTTGAAATGCTAATTGCACTTGTATTATCACATAAGATAGAGACTGGTGAAGTGCAGGTGATTTGAAAATCCTGCAAGGTCTACATCATCCAAAGAAGTTGTGTGCAACAAGATGTCGCAGCCACATATTCTGCTTCAGCTGTAGATAAGGCAATCGAGCTCTGTTTCTTACTGAACCAAGATACTAATCTGGAGCCCATAAAGAATGCACCACCACTTGTGCTCTTCCTCTCATCCACGCTTCCGGCCCAATCTGCATCTGTATAAGCATGAAGTGTGAGATCTGTATCTCTAGGATACCATAAGCCATAATTTTGTGTCCCTTGAAGATACTTGAAAATTCTCTTCACTGCCTGAAGATGAGTCTCCTTCGGATTTGCTTGAAATCTTCCAACTATTCCGACTGCATGCATGATGTCTGGTCGGGTACCTGTCAAATAAAGCAAACTCCCAATCATGGATCTATAATTTGGTTGATGAACTGCTGTTGATTCATCATTTGCACTGAGGCTGCATCCTGTAACCATGGGTGTACATACTGGCTTTGACTCTTCCATGCCATACTTCTTCAAGATCTACTTGAGGTACTTGGTTTGAGACAAGAAGATGCCTCCTTCATTTTGTTGGATTTGCAATCCAAGGAAGTATGTCAATTCTCCAAGTAGTGACATTTCAAATTCTTTCTGCATAACCAAGGCAAAGTTTTGACTCATAGTCTCTTCATTGCTGCCAAAGATAATATCATCTACATAAACAACAAGTATTAGCAATTTGTTATTTTCAACTTTTATATAGAGATTGCTATCTGCTGATCCTTTTGAAAAACCTTGTTGGTGAAGGTATTTGTCCAACCGATAGTACCAAGCCCTTGGAGCTTGTTTGAGACCATAGAGAGCCTTTTTCAATCTGCATACAAGGTTTGGATCATTCCCAAGAATGAAACCATCTGGCTGTTCAATATATACTTCTTCTTCTAAGTCTCCATTCTGAAAGGCTGATTTCACGTCCATTTGAAATACCTTGAAGTTTTGAAAGCTTGAGAGAGCAAGGAACATTCGGATGGCCTCAAGTCTTGCTACAGGAGCAAAGGTCTCTTCAAAATCTATCCCTTCTTGCTGCGCATACCCTTTACAAACAAGTCTGGCCTTGTTTCTAATTACTTCTCCATTTTCATTCAATTTATTCTTGAAGACCCATTTTGTCCCTATGACATTCTTATCTTTTGGTCTAGGAACCAGTTCCCAAGTGTTGTTCTTTTCGATCTGCTCAAGTTCTTCATCCATTGCTTTGACCCAAAATTCATCTTTGCATGCCTCTTTCACATTTTGTGGTTCAGTGGAAGAGAGTAATGCCAAATAGCTTGAAGCTTCTGCAATTCTTCTTCTTGTTTGTATTCCTGCTTCTTTCTGCCCCACAATCTGAGATTCTGGATGATTCTTTTGAACATATCTGGATGGAGTCTTCTCTTCTATTCTTGTCTGCTCCTCTGGTTCTTCTTGAGGTTCTTCTTCTTCATCATTCTGCCTTTGAGGGTAGCCTTCATCTTCTTCAATGTCTTCATGATGAACTTGCCTAGGAATATATCCCTTCTCATCAAACACTACATCAATGCTGTCAACAATTCTGCCAAGTCTTTTGTTGTAGCACTTGTATGCTTTGCTATGTGGAGAATAACCAAGAAGAATGCCTTCATCTGCTCTTGGTTCAAGTTTTCCAAGTTGCTCATCAGTATTCTTAATATAACATTTGCTCCCAAAGATTTTGAAATGCTTCACCGAAGGAGTCTCACCACTCCAGAGCTCATGAGGTGTTTGAGTGCTGTTTACTCGGACATTTGTTTTGTTAAGAATAATAACCGCAGCATGTGCAGCCTCACCCTAGAAAGTTGCGGGAGTACCTGATTCATCAAGCATAGCACGAGCCATTTGTTGGATTGTTCTGTTCATTCTTTCCACAACCCCATTTTGCTGAGGAGTTCTAGCTGTAGAGAATTCTCTTCTTATCCCATGTTCTTCACAGAAATCGAAAAATTCGTTTGAGGTAAACTCCCCACCTCTGTTAGATCTGAGGCACTTGATTTTGTGTCCTGATTCATTTTCAACCAAGGCTTTGAAGGATTTGAATTTTTCGAATGCTTCATCCTTGTGCTTCATAAGCCCTAACCAGACAAACCTGGAGAAATCGTCAATGAATAATATCAAATATTCTTCTCCTCGAGGTGTCCTTTTCCTAAATGGACCACATACATCTGTATGGACTAGCTCAAGAGGTATGCTGGCTGATCCTTCCTTCTCTGGAAAGTTAGTTCTGGTTTGCTTTCCAAACTGACAAGATTTGCATATAGTGTTGTCTGGAATTTTGATATCTGGAAGACCACGAACTGCCTGATATTTGCATGCTTTCCTTATTTGTGAAAAGCTTAGATGCCCCAACCTTCGATGCCATAGCCAGTGTTCATCATCCTTGCTCAAATATCATTGTTGTGGTCCTTCTTCAAATATGTATAGATTATTTGGAGTCCTTCTTCCTTTGATCACTGTTTTACCTGAATCAAGGTCACGCACACAACATCCATTTGATCTAAATATTACTTCTGTTCCTTGATCGCACATCTGACTGACACTCCGAAGATTATGCTTCAATCCATCAACATACAAAACATTTCCAGCTTTGACCTTCTCTTTCAATGGAGCAACACCTTTTCCTTTTATGGCTGCAGAGATATCGTTTCCAAAAGAAACTTTCTTCCCCTTTTCTAATGCGGTATATGACTCAAGCTTTTCTTTGTCCCCTGTCATATGCTTCGAACATCCGCTGTCAATGTACCATAGACTTTCTTGACCTTCTGCATAAAAGGCTATCCCACATCTTTCTGGTTGCGGTTCCTTTATTCTCCATGTTCTGACATTTGAGGTTTGTTCCTTCTGAGTTGTTTTCCGGAACCTGCTCCTGCATTCAGAGTCTTCATGACCAAAGTTATTACAAATAGAGCATTCAACTTCATTTTCAAGAACCGAAAAGTTGTTATAAGTCCTTTTCATGGTTCCAATCATTCTCCCTTGCTTTTGAGCTTCTCTAGTCATGATTGTCTTGTAGGCAACACATTGAGCTGCTTTGTGACCGAAGTTATGGCAAGAAAAGCATTGGCCATTAAAGAAACTTCTGCGATAATCAGATCTATCATCCAATCGATTGTAGCTTCTATTCACATTCATTCTTGGAGCAAATTGGGAAGATTTTACCTGAGGCTGATTGTAGCTTTTGTTTGTCCTTAAGGCAGTTTGTCCCCGAATTTCTTGATGGTCTTTATTTGTTCTTGAGGTAAACTGTCCCTGATTCACCTGATGACTTTTATTTGGCCTTTGCTCGCTTCTCCTTGCTGCATCAAGATAGCTTTTAGAGGTAGAGGCTTGAGATGTTTCTCCATTATATCCAAGACCTGTCTTGATCAGAGGAGATCGCTGCACATTGATAATCTCATCCAAGGTTTCAGATCCTTTAACAAATTTAAGATTAATCGCTTTTGTTTTCTCAATCTCCTTTCTAAGACAAACAATCTCACATTCCAATTTTTCAAGATGTTTTTCCTTTTCAGCTAGTTGACATTGTAGAGAATCAATAATAGCACTCTTCTCTTCTAAGCAAACTTTGAGATCTTTCATTTCTTCACAAAAGCCTTCTACATCTATAGCATCCATATAGTCATCATCTTCAAAAGCCATTAACAATTTATATTTATTACCTTGTTCATCTTCATCACTATTTGAAAGACCATCACTATCTTCATGAGTGTAATAGCTTTTCTTCCTTTCATTTTGTTTCGTGTTCCATTTAACAGGTTCCTTTCCCTTGTCATTCTTATTTTTGTGGGGACATCTGGCAGCATAATGACCTACTCTTCCACAAGTAAAGCATTTAAAAGGTAACTTACCTCTGAACCTTCCAGAACCCCTTTGAAGATTTCTGACAAAATTTGATTCCTCTTCTTCATCTTCTGGCACGTGACTTGCTTCATAATACTCTTCTTTGCCTGAAGCCTTGAAGGCAGCTTCTCTTCTATCTGATGGACCTCCCTTTCTCATTTCATAAGCGGTTAGAATCCCGTGAAGCTGAGACATAGTAAGAATTTGCAGATTTTCCTTTTCTTCTATGGCAGACACTTTAGATTCAAACTTGGGGGACAAAGATCTTAGAACCTTTTCAACCACAATAGCCTCTTTTATTTCTTCACCCAAGTTTTTCATGCAATTAACAATCTCATCTACCCTAAGGAAATAGTTAGCAACACTTTCATCATTATACATTCTGAGAGTCTCATACTTAATCCTGAGAGTTTGAAGTTTAGCACGCTTTACCTGTTCGTCTCCTTCATAGCTCGTGACAATTTTGTCCCATATTTCTTTTGCAGATTTATAGTGCATTACCTTCATGAATTCTGATTGAGATATACATCCCAATAGAGTATTGACTGCTTTCGCATTTGTTTCATATTTCTTTTTCTCGGATGCATCTGTAGGAGTAGCTGAAGGAAAAGTGTAGCCTGTCTCTACGATGTCCCAAACTTCTGTACCAAGAGATTGAAGATAGGCAGTAACTCTTACCTTCCAATAATTGAAGTTTGTCCCATCAAAAACTGGCGGCCTGATTGATGCTTCTCTCTCGTAGTTGCTCATGATGAACAATCTACCTTCAAGCGATCAAGCTTCTCTGAAGGACCTGCTCTGATACCAATTGTTGGAAATAATACTGAGAGGCGGGGGTGAATCAGTATTATCAGATCAATAAAACTTTTTCAATGCTCAGAAACATATATGCTACTTCAGTTAAGTGAACCAGCGTGTACACGCTACTGTGTCTAAAGAAACCAGCGTATAACCATAAATCTTATAATTCAATTAGTTTATCTTCAGTTAAATACATCAGGACATTATTCATCATATTAAGAGTAAACAGATGCAGTATAGCAGAACAGATCATCACACAAAAGCCACACACATGAACACCATGATATAAGGTGGAAACCCAATGTGGGTGAAAACCACCTGCTGCAAGTCGTCTCTATCTTTCTTTAATAAGAACTTCAGTTTACAATCTTTTGTACTGGTGCAGCCTTATACCAGTACGCAGGCTACAACCTGCAGAAGGCTTCAACCTTCTCTCGTTCTCCAAACTTCCTTGGAAGGGAGCTCCAACCCCCTTTGCTCTTGTACTAGCTAAGATACTAGTACGTAGGTGCTGGCCTACAATCGTCTTTCCTTCAGGTACCACTTTTCATCAATTTTCAGACTGGATACTCCTGAAGCACAACATTATAATCTGAAGACCATGATTCATTCACAAATCATTGAAGCATAAAATAACCAATACTAGCATCATCAATCTTTGAATCACTGAACCACTGAAACCCTGTCAAACCCAGTCACCAGAACACAGAGAAGACTACAGAACTCTGCAATAATAGTCAGATCCAGCTGCAACCCAAAAATCAAGCTCCAAAAGATATACGCTACTACAATGAAGGCAACCCGCGTATACACGCGATTTTACCGAAGACAACCTGCGTACAGATCTAAAAATAATTTTTCATAACTTGCAGCTATACCAGATTTCAGTTATACCCAGAACATAACATTGCGTCAGTATGCAGATCTATAAATACGCATAATCAACCATATAAAGATAGTTCATTTCAAACCATTTGATCCTGATCTCTCCTTAGATCTTGTTCTCCATCAACCGATGAGATCTCTCCTTAGCCCAGATCAAGCAATACATCATCAACCAATAACCTGCATACTGGATCTAATACTTCATCAGATATTTAAGACTTTTTCAGATGCACTTACCTAATGATTTCCTTCTCCTTATATAGTCTTAGGCCTTGTTCAATACCAAGAGCCAAAACCATAGAAATCCAATACCATCAGCTTCAAAACTAGAGATCAACACGTCCGTCGAGACACCAAGGTCCAAAACCATAGGCACAACTTCCAAGAAATAACCGCCGTGGACCAAAGGTAAGTTTTCCACATACACGCGCTTTTACTGAAGCCAACCAGCATGTACACGCAACTTGGTATATAGCGAACCTGCGTATACGCGACTTGGTATATAGTGAACCTGCTTGTATACGCGACTTGGTATATAGTGAACCAGCGTGTATATATTTTTCTTCATACTTGTAGACTGATCAACAATTCCTTGTTGCTATCCTTCTGCACTATGATTTGTTATCAATGTGATTTGCCATCAAGGACAATACTTGTCTCATAATGCCAACAATACGGATTTTGATATATTACGCTACTACGGATGAAATCTTCAAAGGACTCAACCATAACTGCTTAATTAATGATTTTTTGTAACTGCCAACGTGACACTTAAATCCCATAAAGATATGTTGCATCGCAAATCTTGATAATGATTCTTTTAAAAAAAATATCGTACTTCCCGATTAGTGATAAGCGATTAATCACATATCGCAAATCGGGAGGTATAACCGTTATGCTTAACTGTTTCCTTTGTGAAGTTCTGATTACGATATATGGTAAGTGGGATAACTTGAATAAAGCCTTTTTCTTTTTATTTATAATTGACTTATAATTTAGACCCGCAAACATTTGCTTAATGATTATATTTCACCTTTATTGAAAAATGGCTCCAATAATGAAATCGCATTGGAAGATTCCAAATGGGCATTTGTTATGCATTTTGTGCTTTCAATGATGGTCGATTGCGATCATCTTATCGCATCAGAATATTTATATGACCCCTTGGAATGATTCCTTGATAAGTTATGATATGCGCTTTCCGATGGCGTTATCGCATTGGCGATTGCCAATGGAAACCTTAAGTCTATCTTTTAAACAAAGGATGTGACACATTCATTTATATTTGTTTTATGACAAGGTCTTGTTTAATACTTAAATCGGATCAGACCTTTTCATAAGGATTTTCATGTGTTGTATAGATTTTGCAAAGTTGCAATTGTTATTGAACTTAACCTAAAAGAAAAAGACTTATTACTACTACTGATTTTTTTTTAAGTTTTATTGATTTTATCTAAGTTCTAAAAAGGGGACCCGTTTCTTGTTAAAGTTCTAGATAAAAATTTTGAAATGGGGAGGGTTGTTGTATAGCACAACAATTGGTGATTCATTGGGAGAAATAGTTATCTATGAGAAAATAATGCAATATCTATAACTTTCTTAATTTGGAAACCATTGAGGATAAAGAAAACAATCTAAGAATAGTTAAATAAAAATTAACTCTGAATATAATGACAATTTTTTGTAATTTCTTTTCCAATCTTAAAAATAAAAACATTTTGGGCTTCTTCAAGCTTTGATTGGTTGATATAGATAAAGCAGGGGGCTTCTCCAACTTAGCTTTTAAGTTTACTCTGTTGTCACAGGTAGTGCCTCTGCTGCCAGCAGACATTTATAGTCTCGACAGGGTTACCTTTTAACCACTAATCATTCATTGTCCCATCCATCTAAGAGTATAACTTTTGAAAGTTAAATTCAAAAAGATATGTTTACATATATTTTTTTCTTTTTTGATTTTTTATTCTTTTAATTTTTTAAAAGATAAAAATCCATTGTCCTAGTTTGGTGGCCAACTGTTGACAATTCCATTCACTGGTTGTAATTGAACTGAACAAGCTGGCTTGTGATGAGACCCCTTGTATTATGATTATAAGCCATTACCCTATTTTGATATGCAATATTGGTAATGTCAGTTTAATTAGTTCCCTATGATCATGGTAAGTAGGCTCATGATGAGACCCCTTATCTTTTATATCAGACATATTTTAGAATTACACTCTGAAAAATCATAAACTTAGTGGATGGGGTGAATGAATTTTTCCTCAAGAGTTTATGGATGACAATATTAGAGTTGTAGATGCTAAGTTTGGAAAATTCTTTACTTCTTACAGATAACCTCTCTCGGCTCTTTAAAACTTGGAATGATTTACAGTATTTTCAAGGCTTGTGAAGATTTTACAAATATAAAATAGGTTCTCAAAGTTTTATATTTTATCTTTCTTTCTAAAACTGTAGTCTTTTCCTTAAAGGTTTCCATCTATCGAAAGCAAGTATTTACAATGTTTCCTTAAAGAACTTTCCAATAGTAAAAATTCAATGGAAGACTATTTACAACCTTATTTTCTACAAATAAAAACTTAAAATAAACAAACTTGCATAATGAATATTTACAGGTAAGAAGGGGTTACCTCCTTAAGTAAATAATTTCTTCAAGATAAGCCCATTGACAAGAAGAGAATCTCTCTTTCCTGATAGATCTTGTAGTATGAACGTTGACAAGCCTATATTCTCAATGATTTGAAATGGTCCAAGCCACATCCTTTGAAATTTGGTATGTTTGCCTTTGTCTTTGTGTGTTTTGTCCCATTTCAAAACAAGATCACCGATTTGTAAAATTTTTGGGCCGGTAGAATTTGCATCAAAAGAAGATTTAATGACCTGTTGATGTTTTGCATGTGTGATTTTGGCTTTTTCCCTTTCCTCCTCTAATTTAAGGATTTGATTATATCTTAATTGAATAGAGGATGAAGGATTTTCTTCAATAAATTGTACTAGGGCTTGAGATGGGAGTGCTAAGTTTGTTGGTATTACAGCTTCTTTCCCATACACTAAGTTGAATGGAGAAGTACCTATTGAGGCCTTCTGAGTTATGTGGTCTGCCCATAATGCAAATATCAAAGACTTATGCCAATTATTTTGATTCTGATCAACAGTTCTTTTAATAATCTTAATGAGATTCTTATTAGTTGATTCTGCCAAACCATTACCTTGAGGGTAGTAGTTTGCAGAATACTTTAATTTAAATCCTCTCTTAAGAGAAAATTCAAGTATGGTACTTCTAGAAAAATAAGATGCATTGTCAAAAATAAGGGCATTAGGTACACCAAACCTGGTAATGATGAATTGATCAATGAACTCAATGATTACATCAGAATTGGCTACCTTCAAAGGAATTTCTCTACCCACTTTGTGAAGTAATTTGTGGCTGTAAGGATGTAATTGTGATGCTTGGAAGAATGTGGAACAATCTCTCCTATAATATCCAGCCCCCATTGTTCAAATGGTTGCTCAATGTTCACTGGTTGTAAAGGAAAGGCTAGTTTCCTATATCTCCCACTAGTAGTTTGGCATATCTTGCATTTCCTTACATAGTCATGGGCGTCTTTAAACAAAGTCGGCCAATAATATCCAGCATGTATTATCTTGTGAGCTGTGGTATCACCTCCAAAATGTCCACCTATTGGACCATCATGTAATTCCTGCAAAACCTTCTGTGCTTCAGTTTTTTCAAGGCATCTCAACAAAATTGAATCATAATTCCTTCTAAATAACACATCTTCAATGATTTCGAAGTCTTTTTCTTTTAATCTTAAGGCGCGTTTGTTTTTGTAACTGAAACTAGGAGGAGCATATCCATTTTTCAAATAAAAGACTAGATCTGCATACTGAGATTCAGAATTCATGATACTTATCTCGTTTACTTGAAGAGCATTATCTAAATCTCCATGTTCTGGAATATTAGAAGCTCCTACTAATAACCTGCAAAAACCTTATCCTTTTACAATTTTCGCTGGTTTAATATCTATATCATACTCTTGTAATGCTATAACCCAGTTGGCTCTCTTCTCTCCTACTTCCCTTTTGACTAGCAATTGTCTCACCGCAGAGAATGGGATTATTACTTTTGATGTGTTTTTAGGAGGAAAGGCCTAAAGTGTTTGATAGATTTAAACATAGCAAAAGCTTTTTTTTCTACTTCGGAATAGTTAAGTTCAGCACCTTGTAAATTAGAACTGAAGAAGGAAATGGGTTCTTCAATTTGCTGATCATTGATTTGCATTAACACAGCTGCATAAGATGTTTCAGTGGCTAATGTGTACAAAATAAAATGATTAGAAAAATTGGGAGTATTCAATGTAGTAGCATCCATGATTGCATGTTTGATTGAATCAAAGGCTTCTTTTTCGTTATGTCCCCATTTGAAAACTGAATTTTTCTTAATCATGGTCTGTAAAGGTAAAACAATCTGAGAAAAATCAGGAACGAATCTTTTTACAAAATTTATCTGTCCTAAAAATGATTGCATTGATTTTTTATTGTGTGGCAGAGGAATATCAGAAATCTCTTTGATCCTGTCTAGATCAATGTAAATTCCATCTTTAGATACGATAAATCCTAAGAGTTTACCTTCATCAAGAGCGAAGAATGATTTCTTGGGATTTAAAGAAATCCCATACCTTTTACATCGTTCAAAGATTTGTTTCAAATCATGTAGATGATTTTCTCTTTTCTTGGAAAAGACAGTTATGTCGTCTAGGTAGACAACAACTGACCTATTAATCAAACCCTTGAATGCTATATCCATTGCTCTTTGGAAAGTATCTCCAGCATTAATCAAACCGAAAGGCATTTTCTGATAGGCATATGTTCCCCATTTGGTTCTAAATGTAGTTTTTAGTCTGTCATCTAGATGTACAAGTATTTGGTTATATCTAGAAAAGCCATCCAGAAAAGACATCAACTCTGAACCAGCTACTATCTGAAGTGTCTATTCCATTGTTGGTAATGGGAAATTATCTTTTTGGCATGCCTTATTGATATTCCTGAAATCAATGCAAATCCTAATATCACCATTCTTCTTCCTAACAAGTACCAAGTTTGAAACCCATTTAGAATGCCTAACTAGGAAAATTATCTTAGCTTTCAAGAGTTTATTCAACTCTGCTTTGATATGACTCTCCATATTTGGGTGAATTTTCCTCAATTTTTGTTGTACAAGTTTCTCCTCAGAAATCATTGGAATTGTGTGTTGTATGATAGAAGTATCATACGTTCTCAAATCGTCATAATTCCAAGAAAAAACATTTTTATATTTGTTTAACAATCTGATAAAAGAAAATCTTTCTTTTGAAGTGAGTCCTAGTCCTAGATTAACATTTTGTGGTTTGGACTCAGTTCCCTAATTTACTAATTCAAACTTCAAAGTAGAACTTTGAAGTTTTGAATTAGTGACTTTTTTGAACCTATCTTTGATATCATAGAGATCTTCAAGTTTGACCACAGATTTAGGTATAGAATTCTCATTCGGTCTTTGTTTTATTTGAAGATCATGATCATTTTCATCAATAATCTGGTCATCATAAGATTTTTCAAAAGTTAAGAAATTTAAAATGTCTTCGTCATGATTAAATACCCGCCAATTGGTGACATTGTCTAGAACAGATGGTCTAAAAATTAATTCAACTGAAAACCTATTAGGACTGTAATCCTCGGATGGAAGGAGCTTAGAAGCAACATTAGCTAATAAATCAGCTGTTGCATTCTGAGATCTAGGGATAGGAGAAATATTAAATGCTAGAAAATGAGATATGAGGTCTTGAACCAGGGACTGATAATGCTTAAGATGTCCTGAAAGGCAATGGATAGTGTTCCTTACCTATTTGATGACAATCTCAGAATCACCAAATACTTTTAGATATTGAATCTTCAGGCCTATCGCTTTATAGAGCCCTTGAATCAATGCATCATATTCCGCAGTGTTATTTGTACAATCAAATTCTAGTCTGCATGATAGCATAGTTTTTTTCCCCTTTAGGACTATCTAAAATACATCCTACTCCTGCACCGTCATTGGATTTTGATCCATCAAAATATAAAGACCAAAATACAGGCTTATCTATAGATTTATTTACAATTTCCTCAGCAATAGTAACACACCTTGAGGTATCCATATGAGTGAAATTTTCCATCTGTGATGTGAAACTATTAATAGAAAAAGGTGATGATTGAGCATTAAAATTACTAAAGAATGATTCGGCTGAGTAATTTCCAAGAATGTTGTTATTGAAAGCTATAGGTTGGTTTTCCTGCTCAAACTCCGTTACAGTATGGGTCATGTGTTTCTCCCGATCGATTTTAATTTGATTTGGTTTCCCTTTATAGGGAAGCCACATATGAAACCAATCAGTAGAAATGTAACCATGGAGTTTCTCAGACCAATCCCTGCTTAAAATTAAACCATAAAACTCAGGGATGTTAGCAATCAATATATCAATTCTCTCGACTACTCTAGGATCAGTTGATAACCTAATGGTGATTGAATTAATCTATCCTAAGACTTGAACCTTAGTTCGATCTACCTAAACAATATGAATTGTAGATTTTGGGGGCTCAATGTTTAATTTTGAGAAAAACAAGGTTGGCATTATGTTTGATGAAGCCGCTGAATCTATTAAGCAGTTGTGCATATTTCTATTGTAGATCTCATAGTTCAAGAGAAAAGGAGGAGTATGAGAATTAAATCTATCTCCGATCAAAACAACATCAATAGCATCTACTTTATCCGATGGTGGCTTACCTGATCCTTTAGCCACCTTGGAAAATAAAACATTTGGAAGAGGAGAAGAAGATACTGCATTTAACTCTTTGAGCAACAATTTCTGTTGATATTTGAGCTTGCTAAGCTCAAATAAAGAAATATTCGCTCTAGTCTTCTTCACGTCTTCAATAATGTTGTAATCCATAGAGTTAGAGACTACCAATGTCTTGGATGATGAGGGTGGATTGGAAGATGATGGCTGATTTGGGTAGGAAAAACTAGAGTTTTCTTCATGGGAGCCTTATCTTTGGCAGTAGGGCTTGTATTTTTCTTCTTTTTAGTTGTTTGCACAGGCTTTGCAGCGATTTTACTTCTGGTATTTACTAGGAGAGCTTCTTGTTCGCTTTTAGTATCAGAGTTAGGCAAAATGAAGTCCCACATACCGTGACATTCAACTATCTCATCTTCTTATGTTTCCTTTGATGACAAAACTGTGTCTTCATCTTCATCGTTATCTAGATCTGATTTTGCATTAGATATGGCATTAGGTGGTTTTGATTCAGCTCTTTTAAAGTTCCTAAATGGTTTTTTAGTGGAGATTTTAGCTACCTGTTTCTTTATCTCTATCATTTCGTTGGACATAGTCTTTAGAACTTTTTGCAAACCTTCCATATCGTATGGATCTTTAGCTGCTTTATTTTTTTAATCATCTTTAAAGGTAACATTTTTGGACTTTCTTTCTTCAAGAGTAGTTTTCTTTTCTAAATCAATAATACGTTTTTTAACGGCGATTGCTTCTTTCATATTCTCTGCTAAGGTGGGCTTTGCAGCCCTATCAACAAAGATGGCTATATTCGAAGGTAAAGCAGAAATATACCATTCACTTTGGATTTCTTCACCGGGCTTAGACGTAGCAGGAATTTTATTTAAAACTTATTAAATCGTGAGTTGAAATCTTTAATGGGTTCTTTTGATTCAGTTTTAAGATTGGAGAGATCATTGATTAATGTCGCTGTGGACCTATCATCTCTGAACTTAATTAAAAATTGCTCTTGGAAAGCATTCCAACTATTAATGGATCCTGGTGGTAATGAAAAATACCATGATCCAACTGCTCCTTGTAAGGTGTATGGGAAAAGCCTAACAACAACATCTTCTTCTGTCACCCCATTTAGGTTTACTGACAACATAAAGTTGTTTATGTGTTCTTCTGCTAGTATGCCGATATCAGGATTAAACTTTGGCAACCACTTTTCAGGATGGGCCGGTAATTGACTCAAAGGTGCAAGAATTGCGACTGCCCTTGGATTTGTCCATGGCCTCAGTTGTGGTTGATTATGTGCCATTGTTGCACTAATAGAAGAAGAAAGTGCAGATGTAGTAAAAAGTGATTGGGTAGAGGATATCGGAGTACCTGTACCCTTTTGGACTATGATATGTAGTTGGGGAATGGATGGTTGACTTTGCAATGGTTCGGATGAAATGGATGATGATGATGAAAGAGTCTCATTGCCAAACTCTAAAGGTGTCTTCCTAGCTCTTTTTCGACTAGGCAGAGGAAATTATGTTGGTTCAATACCAAGCTTTTCGCTCTATAATCTTGTAAGAGGCTGACAAGTAATGTATTACGAAGTCACATTGCCTTGGGATAACTCATACTGTTCTTGAGATATGGAAAACCCTTGAAGTTTATGAATTAAAGACTGAACTTTAGGGGGTTCAAGGGTAGAATTGTCCGATATGTTCAAGTTTTCAGTAGTGGATGTTGTCTTTTCAACTTCTCGCTTAAAAATGGGAGATTTAGAATGAGAGGGAGAAGTTGGAGGAGATAGTCAGGGAGATTTACTCTCAGAATGGGCTAATGATTTGGATTTGCTCGCTATTCACAGTTCATGCCCTCCTTCTAGCGCCAAAAATGTTGATGCCTCTAAAATCGCTGCATCAACATCGGGGATAACCACCCTGTCTGGACCTTAGTGTAGCTCCTTTTCCGTTTGGTATGGTGGCTTGAACTGGATATAATGGGACCAATTTCCTAATGATGTATGAGTTGATGGGTGATTTTTTTATAATTTGTAACGAAGGTGATAAGTGTTTTATCCTATAATTCAAAAATATACAAATATAACTATATAACCCGGTATCCTATTAATAATGCGATTTCGGATTGTTTCTAATAGACAAATAATCATATAGATGGCTTACTTATCAATAGAAAGATGCATTCATATAATGATTACTTTGTTTAAGAAATTAAACAAAGTAATTATAAAAACATTATCGCATTCATCACAATATATATCACTGACATATATCCTTTGAAATAAATAATTCTCAACCTTCAGAAATGATATAATAAAGAATCGTTTGAAAAAAGCATACATATATCAACAATAGCAACTTTTAAGAAATGTTCATTCACATAAGAAATAAGACAAAAACAGTAATATAAGTAATGTATGCATTTGAATCCTTCTGATGTAATCAACACTCTGATTCCACTTTCCTATTTGAGAAACCTCCAGAAGACACAAAAGTGCAAGTCTTGAAAAAGCTTCCTTCACAAAAATGCAGAACTTTGATCCACTTTTGATAAAAAAAATATTTAGAAGTACAGAAGTGAAAATCCCAAGTCAAGTTTTAATACAAATTGAGGACACTTACTAAATACATGAAAGGGTCTTTAAATAATAAAAATAAAAGCAAATTATCAACAAAAATCGCTATGAGCTATTCAAACTGTAGACATGAAAATCTAGGATTTGCTATAAAAATAGCAGTTTGATAGCGATTTAACTAATTAATTGAATCGACTTCCTTTCTTGTGCTTCTAGATGACAGATTGCGAGCATTGGTTGGATTTCCGGAGATTGACTCATTCTAGAATGTAGCTGGTCTGTGTAGGTGGCATCGAAGAGTTCGGGAATCATGCAGCTGACTGTGTCAGAAAGGCATTTCATGGCCATCTGTTGGCTATGTGGGTTGAATAGAAAAAACCCGAATGTATCCCATGTCAAGTTTTGCACTTCTCCGATCTATTTTTCTCTGCTTGCCAACTCCTGTCTCCAATGATGTTCCAGTGCCTTTGCTTTCAGGAGTTTACCTGGAGAGCAATCGGAGATCAAATTAGACATATGTAAACTATTATTTACTAATTCAATTACACCGTTCATTGCAACTCTGGATCTAGAAGTTGCTCTTTCGGCTTTCATTAGCTGAGACTCCCATTCCGAAAACAGGATTTCCTTGTGCGATTCTTGTATTTTTGGCAAATTGGTAGCCTTTCCTTCTTCGAAATCTTGCCAAGAAAGAAAATTTGTTATCCTTTCATTTGCTTTTTCCAATTCCAGTCTGGTGTCAACTGCCTTCTCAATCAGTGATGCAGAGATATCACACAATGGGTTAGCCAATGATATATTATGGCAAAGGATGTTCAACTGCTGGGACAAGGCTTTGGTTATCTCCAAGGCTTCTTTTCTGAATTCACTAACCTGTGGATAACCCCTGTACTTTTCTATCTGTAATTGCATTTGTGCAATTTGATCTTCCTTGGCCTTCTTTTCCTGCTCAATTGTCATCTGAAGCCTGCTTAGTTCTTGAGACAACTCCTGTTGTTTCTGGAGAGTCTGCTTATCAATATTTTGTTTCTCCAGTTTCAACTACTCTTTTAGTTGCTCATTTTGTTGTCTCTTCTCTGCTAGCTGCTATTCAAGCTGACTAATTCTTTGTTGTTCTTCTGCCGATTGCACTTCAAGTTGAGTGATCCTTTGATCCTTTTCCCTGATTAGCTAGCTGACCTCTGAGGCTTTGTCCATTGTTGCTGCTGTGTAAGCCCCTGCATACTAAGATAATTTAGTTAAATCCTCAGAAGGATTGACTTCTTCCTTCCATACCACATTCATCATTTCTGCCTGAGGAGTTAGAAGAGGTCCTTGATCAATTTTCCTCTGTCTTTTAACAACAGCCCTGTGCTTAGGACTGTAGAATACATCAAGGGGTGGTATTTCTTCTATTTTTAGTACAATCTCCTTTGTAGGATTTTTGGGAATGATTTCTATATCATGCTGAATCTTGGGTAGGCCGCTTGTCCCTTCAATCGGAACACTAATAACCTTAGGCTTTTGTGCTGCGGGCAATTTTGGTGTAGTGAGCTTTTGGGAGTCATTCGGGTTCTTGATGATTAGATCGAACTGCTCCCATTACTTGATTAAAGAAGGATCAATATTTATATCAGTATCAAGGGTATCACTATTTCCTTCCTTTGTTTGTTCCCTTTCAGGACTCTTTTCCTTTTCACGAGTCTTTTCAATAGTTTTTTCTTCACAGTGGCCTTCCAGTTGCACCATAGAGGTAGTATTTAACAAGTCCAAAGGTAGTTTTTGCAACCTCTGTGTCCTGAACTTCAAAAATTCCTCTAATCCCTCTGCTCCCAATTTGATTTTTGCTAGATGTTTCACTTGAGAAAATAACTCAACTGAAGTGAACAAATCATCATAATCATCCTTCTCATGTTCAAACTTGGCAATTTTGACATGAGAGGTAAAATTGTAGGCGACAGCTTTCGAATCATACTGCATCTTTGGGATGACTGCTAACTTTAACATTTTAATTTTCTTAGATTCCTTCTCTGCATGTTTGAAGTCATGCAGTGTGAAAGTACCACATCGGAGGGGGAATGAAGGCCACATTTGTTTTTTAGACTCCTTTAGTTTCCTTGACATCCCTGCTTCTGTTATCTGATAAGCTATTTCTGGCGAATAGTTTATCAGGAATGTATAATGGGAGGACATGTGGATCAGTAGTGCTACCAAAAAGTCTGATGTAGGTGAACTTCTCTTCATCGAACCAACTACCAATTGATGTTAAGTTGACACTGGCTTCATCGGACAAGCGAGGAGTGGGTTTGTTGAATATAGCATAATGAACAGGCAAGACGAAACCATGACAGATTCTATAAATATGATTTTTATAATGGGCTTTCCACAATTCTTTATGATAGATATGAATGAGGGTCAGGTCTTGTGGAGTCCATTTCCAACCTAAAATGGGGTAATTAGAATTAAAACAGATAGTGTCCAAAATGTAGGAACTCATATAAAATGGGGGTATTACCCGGGTAGTCACAAACCTGTTTCTTCTATAATCAAGGATTTGGTTGGCCATTTTATTAGATAAAATGGTTGCCCAATACATGATATAAGATTTAATTATTGCTTCCTTTAAAGGAACCATTTCTATAGAAAACCTAGCCGAATCATGGACTCCAAAGAGTCTGCATGTCATAGCGCCAGCATAACAGTAAGGAGATGCTAATGAGTCTACGGAGTACATACCCGATGATTCATGCTTTTGTTTGTTTGGGTAATGCCTCCACTACCTAACAGGGTCCGACTCCATGGCATTTTCCTTGGCAAAGGATTCCAAAAAGCCCTTGTTGTATCGCTTCTGTGGTTTAGGCAAATGGTACATCTTTTTGATATCTTCCGCCTTGAAGGACCCAAACATCCTTCCATCAGCCGTAAAGAATTCCCTGTCTATTATGTTGATACTCTCAATTACCCATCTGACCAAATCATTGTAGGGTAATATTTTAGCGCGAGCTGCTATTTTGTGAAGATAAGAGCTGGCCAAATCCTTAAGAGTACTCTCTGACTTGTTAGCGGAATCGTTGTTCCCTTTTCTTCTTCAATCTCTTCTGGATCCTCGGCTTCCAGTAAATTGTATATGCTTTCCCATGAAGCCTGGCCCAGATCGAGGCAGGTAGTATCAGCTATCAAGACCTTTTTTACTGGTTCCTCTTTGGTTATGACGGGGGCCTTTGGTTTCTTTGATTTCTTCGTCATTTTTGCTGGATTCATAAATTCAGACTTGCTCTGCACAACGAAACAGAAGAACGTAACAGAGGAAATATCTGCTCAAAGCTAATATACAGTATACAATAATAACAGCAATTAAGTGCAATGGGTAATATGGATTTTGATATATTACGCTACTACGGATGAAATCGGCAAAGGACTCAACCATAACTGCTTAATTAATGATTTTTTGTAACTGCCAACGTGACACTTAAATTCCATAAAGATATGTCGCATCACAAATCTTGATAACGATTCTTTTAAAATAAATATCACACTTCCCGATCAGCGATAAGCAATTAATTGCATATCACAGATCAGGAGGTATAACCGTTATGCTTAACTGTTTCCTTTATGAAGTTCCGATTGCGATAGATGGTAAGCAGGATCACTTGAATAAAACGTTTTGATTTTGATTTATAATTGACTTATAATTTAGACTCGCAAACACTCGCTTAATGATTATATTTCACCTTTATTGAAAAGTGTGCTTTCCAATAATGAAATTGCATCGGCGGATTCCAAATGTGCATTGTTATGCATTTCGTGCTTTCAGCGATGGCCGATTACAATTGGCTTATTGCATCGGAATATTTATATGACCCCTTGGAATGATTCCTTGATAAGTTGCGATATGCGCTTTCCGATGGCATTATCGCATCAGCAATTTCCAATGGAAACCTTAAGTCTATGTTTTAAACAAAGGATGTGACACATTCATTTATATTTGTTTTATGACAAGGTCTTATTTAATATTTAAATCAGATCGGACCTTTTCATAAGGATTTTCATGTGTTGTATAGATTTTGCAAAGTTGCCATTGTTATTGAACTTAACCTAAAAGAAAAAGACTTATCACAACTACTGATTTGTTTTAAAAGTTTTAATGATTTTATCTAAATTCTAAAAAGGGGACCCATTTCTTGTTAAACTTCTAGATCAAAATTTTGAAATGCGGAGGGTTGTTGTATAGCACAATAGAACCCCAATAGAGCAAAGGGAAAACCACGACAAGAAATGCTCAAGCAATCAAGAAAAATTCTTATTCTACTAAATCGTGTAGGAGTGTCCTTACCCGGATGTCCTTCGTTTGGGTAGATTTCGCAGGGTGCAAACCCTCAACTTCTCCCGATGTTCTTGAAACCTGAAAATTATTCAAATGGAACATACATGACATTAGAAACATAAAGAATATTCATAATGTTAACTTTAAATCATATAAATGAATGACTAATTATACATCAATACAAGATTCATAAATGAATTACAACATAATTTGATGCATAAACACATTTCATATCGGAAATAGAACAGTATTCCTTTTATTGAAGTAAGCTATAAATAAGGTGGAGAAATATGACCTGAGTCCTTCTCTGGCTCCAAGCGGAACCATCCTCCGGATCCATCCTTTCCCGGCCTTCAGCAATCTTCCTCCATCACCAATACAAGGATATCTCAAGCAAGATGGGGGATATCTATAATGAAGGAAACAAGGGTTTCCTAAAGCTTTGGTGAGTGCAGGAGGCACATGGATTCTTCAGACTCGATCAGGGATAATCTCACTATAGTATCAATATCTCATCCTTTCTCTCGTAATGCCTTCCCATGGAGGTTTATTTATACTTCTCCAAATTAGTTTTTTCAGTTGGGAAACAGTTGGGCCATAGGCAATAGGAGGTGAGTAACAGGTAAAACTCGTGAACTCCGCCCAAAATTAAGGAAATTTAATTTTTTTAAGTGTTTTAACATATGTACGCAGGTTGGATATATGTTGACTTGCGTGTACACGCTTTTATCACGGGGAAAAGTAGCGTATAGGGAATAAAACACAGTTTTTTAGACTTTGGACCAAGTCTGGAAGGAAGGGTTGCCCTAGGCCATAATCAGAGCATCAGATCTACCAAGAGTGGTAAATGGTGCTATAATAGATGCCCCCTAATATATGAGGTCGGAAGGGGTACATGATGGTCGAAATGTATTAAGTGTATAGAAGGAATCATGCCAAGACCGAGGAGGAGTTCACCAGAATTTAGCCTACTAAGCCATCGAAAGAGATCATAAAGAAATTGTTATCTGAGGTGTACATACCCATGCTCAGAAATAGTAAAGCATGTCCACATGTCAAGTACAAAATCAAATCCAATATGAATATAAGTATAAAAGAATTGAAAATACATAATGTATCATCTGACCATAATCAAGAAAGTACATGTTTGAATATCACATATAAAGAGTTGATCAATGATGCTAAAGTATGAAGCTGATCACTGAAGCTAAGAAACTGATCCAAATAGTACCAAGTGAATATGATGGAATAAATGGTACTACATTGCAACTCGGGTGCCAGCATATAAAATGTCACTATAAGGAACTGCAACATATAATTTGGATGGTGTCAACGAGCAGAAACAGGAGCAACTGACAAGTGAACCAGGACATGTTGATGCAAACCCGAGGTCTTCACCGACTGCTGTGGTACATTTCTACACAATGGGAATGAATGATCTGAAGTCGACCATGTGAGAAATCGTTTGATTACCAGTCATTGATGTATACCGTTAACAAACATGAGACTACTCACCGATAATGATGATGAGAGTCAAGGTACCCAGTACAATCTAACAAGTGCAAATAAATGAGTTGTAGTCGAACACTTGAAAGAATCTATCAATCAGGAGACAATGATGTTTTCCCATTGTCAATAGCAAAGGAGTCTACCACTGATGACAGAAAACCCTAAGGTACTGCCAAATGGACTCTAGATCCCTTTCCCATAGCAATGAGATGAATTCGATGGGAAAAGATCCACTAGAAGGAAGGCATTAAGGCATCCTTCATCAATCTAGCACGAGTGTAACCCTTATGCCAATAATGTGGAAGGAATCGGATGAACAAAGATGTAGTAACCCAACCGAAGCATGTTTCCAACGTACACAAGATGTGGCTAGCACATGATATAAACCCTCTGAACAAACCAATAATGAAAGTTGACACAGAGGCGAGGAATCCACCATTAGGGTCAAATGGAAACCAAGGCACTGTATGAATCCCAATGTGCGATAATGAAAGATGATTTCGAACACAAGGGAAACCACCCAGTCAAAGACCCATGATATTGATCAATGTTGAGCACAAGGTGACCTATCAATAATGAAAATAGGGCCAGGGTGCGGCTCTATATCTTCCCTTAGATAAATTTGCCGTAGTCGATAAGGACAAGACCTGCCAGCAAGTAGTCAATGGATACCTTCTCAAACCGGCACGAGCAAAGGACCAATAAAACTAATGTGATAATGAACATGACTTTGACAACTTGGGATGGCTGAATAAAAAATAGGTCAAGAGACACCACAGAGAGGCCGACTCAGGTTTAATTCCCTTGAATAAAAGCAAGACTCAACTGTGGCTACAAGGCAACATATGATAACTTTGTATAAGTTTGTCATGCAGGAGGCATAAGAAAACTCTCCATATGATTGGAAGAGGTAAAAAATCAGAGGAGGACTGACTCGATAACAAGGTTAAGGCTCTCCTAAGTCAAACTAAAGCCCATCCCAATGGAGGAAAGACTTTCTTTTGAGTGCTTTGTTCAAGGGCGACACAACTGACTCTAGCTGCCATCAAAATATGGAAATAATGTCCCATTCCCACTCTTTTTTGGATATATATATATATATTGTCTATTTCTTTTATATGAAGCTTGAAAAAGAATAAAAGAATGCTATAGTACAGTGGAAAGAACGAGTGTCGAAAAAGAAGATGCTCTAGTTCCTGGGAGGGGAACATTCCTATGCTCAATGCAAGGTGGCGAAACTGGTCAAGGACACTCAAAGGGATGTTCTTTCCATGGGTATAAGGGTGTGTCAAGTTGCAGAGGCTAAGTGATTGCAAGGTTGATTTTTCATAAGACATGGTCGATAAGTGGCTTAAACACGAGTCCAAGTGAAGCCGGATCAAGGCCAAAAGGTGCAAGTAGTCAATATGCAATGCAACAGTACAACTCAACATAAAGGAGCCTCTAGGTTATAAGGCCAGAAAGTAGCACAGAAGAATGAGAATGAGTCTTCAATGCACAAGTCATGGCAGGACTAAAGAGGACTCCTGAGCCTACTCAATATAGCAGCATGGGCAGCCAATGTCAACGAGGATCTAACTAAGATGCCCATGTAAAGGTTGGCTCTACCATCACACCATGATTTTTAAAGTCGACGAGTGAAAATGGTTTGTAAATCAAGATACAATGGGCTCAACCCTATGGCTAACGTATCATAGTATGGAGGCTAGTATGCAAAATGCAGTGGAAAGTGGTATTCTCTAACCTATATGCTGGTAAGAAAACAATACCTTGCATGACGGGTCTGCGGTCATGGGACCAAAATGATGTCTCGAAGAAGTATCCAAAATTTCTTGAAAGACAACCTATTCTTGACACTCCAAGCCACAAGGTCAAAAAGTCCATAAGACAAAAATTATTTTTTGAAAAAAAAAATATTTTTCAACTTATATAAGGACTTTTGGACTCACAGTTTTGTCATTTGTGTTTTGAGCAAGGAGTTGTGGAGACAAACCCGAAAAAAGCTTCCTTCGACCAATTGAACCGTTCAAATCGCTCCAAAAATACCAGGTAACCCTTATATCCTGCTTGTAATTATTTGCAATACTTTTTAAATGTTTTTTTCAAGTTTTGATCGTAGGAAAATATGTCAAAAATTTCAACTTTGCATACACGCGGGTTGAATATAGGTAACCCGCATATACGAGGGCCCTACACATGACTATGTTAAAGGAAGCCCGCGTGTGTGCGAGTAAAAACTTTAAAACATAAATCTAATAGTTTGAAACATTTTTTTGTGCAGGATGATCATCGCCTGACGCGAAAGGGAGCATAGTGCTCTAGATAATCAAGTAATGGAGGACCAAAATGCTTTGGATGCTTTAAGAGGCTGTGGCTTGCTAAACAAAATTAAGATGCCAAATATGAAAGCAAACACACGATTGCTTAAGCTTTTGATTCATTACTGGAGTGCAGAGGATGACACATTCATGGTCGATCAAATGCCCCTAAGGATCGAGATAGAAGATATATACTTTATTACCTGTCTTTCTCGAAGGGGAGAGGTGGTGCATTCGACTGGCAAGATGAGGGATAGTCTTGTTGTAGAAGACTATGTCCACATATACTGTCTTGGTCATCCTGAAAAGATTGGAAGTCAAATTCCAATCAAACACATAGAGAGCTTGTCCTTGAAGATTTTACTATTTACCATTGCCAGGGTAAATGGCTCTGCTGCTTTACATCAAGCCTCACTAGTATCTATGTGCTAAGCAGTGGAATGTCTCACCACAGCGTTTGATTGGTGCACACCTCTACTAACCAATATGAAGAACCAATTGACCTCCATTCAGAAGGGTCAGACAAAGAATTTTGGATATGGCACAATCTTATGCTCATTCTTCTTTGAGAAAGTACTTGGGCTTCGACCCAAGGTATTATCGACTATCAGTAGCCCTAGAGATCCACGAATGGGTAGATGGGATGACCTGATGAAACACCTTGGGGGTGGCGATGTGCCCAGGACGACTTTTGACGACGAGTTTTTCGCATGGTGGGATCAACAGGTCATCATAGTTGATGACTACCCCTATGCCGGGATGGATTTCCGAGGAGATCCAGATTTAGTGTTACCACCGAATGCAGCATGGGGTGCCATAGGTAACAATTTTTTAATTTTTAAGATTTTTTGGTTTTTTAATGAACTTAAAAATATTTTTGATGAGACAAGACACTTACAAAATATATTGATCATGTTTCAGATGTGGGACCAGTGAGACCTGATGGATTTCCTAGACATAGGCATCGCGGGAGAGATGCCTAAGGGGCTGTAGCTGAGACAGAGAGAGTTCTCCATGCAGTTCAGAGGAACTTGGTGAGGCTAACTGTTATGTGGAATTTTTCATCTATGGTTAAATACAATTTCCCTAGGTGGGTAGCTACACCTAGAACAACAGATTTAAAGAGTTTAACCTTTTTCTATAGAAGATAAATAAGATAATGGACCTACTTGTTATCTTTCGCTTCCCTTTGTCTCCTTTGAATAGCTCCCATTGCTCCTTCTCGAACTGAATCCACTCGATAAGTACCTGCAATCATAAACAGAGGACAAAAACCAATCAAATCAAGATATTTATCTACTATAAGCAAATGGAATCAAAAGTATTTACACATATAATCATCATACATAAAGACAAAAATATGGGAAAAGGTGTAAACAACTTTATTAAGTAGAAGGAAGAGTTACAACCAAGAACCCTGATCCCATGTCACTCATCTAGCTTGAGTTCCCGCAGCATAACAATACTTTCTTACAATCTCAAACCTCAAACCAACAATATCTCCTTACAAATTCTCAAATTTCAGCCCTAATCACTATGATGAGTGCTCAATTTATAGGGAAATGGTGGTGGTTTTGTCATAAATTTGGCATTGAATGGCTTTCCAATTTGGGAGTTAGTTTCCATTGAGGAAGGGATGAGAGGATTGAAGGTTATTTGATTCATTCCCTATCCAATTTCAAGCTCGTAGGAGAGGATAAGAGGTGGGAATCTTCTAGAATGGTCTAGAATGTAGGAATATTCCCAGAACCCTATGAAGATTTCGCTCAATCTTGCCCAGTGCAGGTCAAAATGGGCCTAGGTGCTCTGCAGAGTAGGCTTGAATGGGCCTAAGTGCTCTACAATGCACTTACCCCTGACCAAGGTTGCGTTGGTCCCTCAAGGAGTCATTTCAGGATGTCTTCAGGCCATGAAACTCTCAGGAATGATTGAATTCAATGTGATGACTTTCTTATGGCATGTAGCAACTGAATTAGGGTTTGATGAACCCTAAAAGTATTGATCTGAATGATGGGAGTGATGTGTCCAAATAGACCTGTAACAGTTTCCCCCTAAAGCATGAACTCGAAAATGATAATGGCGAGTGATATGCTTTACGATATGATGAGGAGGTTCTGAAGCAAATGGTAACCTGCATCAATTACAATACATAATATCATGATATTTTGGATTTTTCATGAATTGCTGAGGGAAGGCATACCCATACTCAACATATAAACTTTCATTACATGTACATAGATAGTCATCTACATATATAGACCCATGATGGGATGACCATCAGTGTAAAGCCATCGTACAGATGATTTAGTACTCTCCTGAAATCGCAACCCAGATGGATGAAACTACATCTGGGGCCTTCTATCTCGTTCAATCGTTCACTCAATTACGAGTCTAACCATGTGAATATATGATCTGAATTCAAACATGGGAAGACACTGCCTGATTACCAACCAATGATGTAAGTTGTTAACAGACGCGAGAGAAATCACCGATAATGATAATGATCCTCAAGGTACTACAATACATTATGCATGGTGTGAATGTATGTTTTTATATCGAACACCATACAAAGTCTTTCAATCGAAGGCCAATGATGTTAACCTATTACCGGAAGCGAGAAACTTGCCATTGATGTATGCAACCCTCAAGGTACTGGAAGGGTGTTTCTAAGTCAAATTCTTGGATAATGTGCTGACATCGACAAGAAGCGACTCGTTGTAGGAGGGCCTTGATGTATCCCACATCAATGACATGAAACAAGTGTAATGATTTTGGAGACGGAATGTGACTGACGACACAAGGTTCAGGAATGGAAGTCATGAAAATGAAGTTTTAAGAGTATTGCAAAGGATGCGTTTTACTGAGTGACTTCTCTTGAACATATCGGTGACACTGAATGAATTGGCAGCATTGACCCAAAACCAAAGTAATGGATGGTGTGATAGACCATAGATATGATAACCATCAAGTAGATAACCCAAACCAAATAGTCTGAATGAATTGGCAGCATTAGCCCAAAACAAAAGTGATGGATGGTGTGATAGACCATAGGTATGATAACCATCAAGTAGATAACCCAACCCAAATAGTTACAGTGATGAAGTGAAAGTGTCATGTTCAAGAGCGACCTACTACCATAAAGTGGTTTACCCCTTTTCCAATTTTCCCCAATCATTGCTGACTAGTACCTCTTTATTTTATATCAAGCTTGAGGAGGATAACATATGCTTGTTGTATAATTCCACCCTTCGGGTGAATCCATCGCTATGTGATGTTTTAACGAGTCTAGTGAAGGTGAAACTCGGTCTTATCATGATGACCAAGCTTGTCACTATTTGATGTTTTAACGAGTTTAACGACAATGATAACTCAGTCCTTTTCATGTTTAGAGAGTTTGAAAAGGGAAAAAAAGAAAACTCCACAAGTTATTTTTTGCAAGTTTGTCTCTCAAGTCTAAAAAAGCATAAAATAATACTAGAGAGAACCTATTGACCATGTTCGATCAACGTATTCCTTTTTTGTAAATAATTTATCTCAGTCCAAAAAAGGGTTAAACTTATACTGATTAGATGTTGTTTCCAATCCGTTAACGAGCTGAAAAGGACAAGCACTCGGCAATCTTTTCATATTTCAAGATTCTGAAAAGAGCTTAAAGATGACTCCACTTAGAGGAACAAGTGGTGTCTATGACAACAGCTGGTTCTGGTGATGTTGGAAATTCTCAAAACATGTTGATTTATGTGAAGAGGCTAGCTAATAAGACCACTCATTGCAACTATTCCTCTAAAAGGGTAAAACAACCAAGTGAAAGCGTATGATCGGCCAAGAAGATAGTGATGATGGAAGGAGAAAAACCAAGGCTCATCTTACAGATGAGGCTGACTGAATGGCAATCACGAGGGTTAAAATGGAGATGGGTTATTTTTTACACAATCTTGAACCATAGGGAACTATGCTTGGATTCAGTTTCATCTTTACATAAGCTTGAAATGAAAAACCATGCTTGGATTCAGTTTCATGTTTACACAAGCTTGAAACATGGAGAACTCTACTTGGATTTAGTTTCATGTTTACACAAGCTTGAAAAGAAAAGCTATGCTTGGATTAAGTTTCATGTTTACACGAGATTAAAACGAAAAAATATGCTTGAGATTGGTTTACATGCCCCCAGCATGATGACTCGATTCTAGGTGCATGCCCCCCAAGCTTCATTGCATTCACCTAAGTAGACTAATCGTGGCTATCAGGTGGATAGAATGAAGGTTTATTTGTGAGATCAAGTGAAAGAATCGACTGGGATTTTATGAGATCTAATCAAAGACTTGAATTGGAACTTTGCTCCAGGGGACCTTGTTTCATTTTTAAAATGAGCTTGACACAAGACAAGGAACTCTGCTTAGATTCCTTGTTTCATTTTTTAATGAGCTTGACACAAGACAAGGAACTATGCTCTGGGACCTATTTCATTTTTTAATGAGGTTGGCACAGTAAAAAAACTATCCTCATATTCCTTGTTTCATTTTTTAACGAGCTTGACACAAGACAAGGAACTATGCTCGTACCCTTTGTTTCATTTTTTAACGAGGTTGACACAAGACCAGGAACTATCCTCATACCCTTTGTTTCATTTTTTAACGAGGTTGACACAAGACCAGGAACTATCCTCATACCCTTTGTTTCATTTTTTAACGAGGTTGACACAAGAATAGGAACTATCCTCATATTCTTTGTTTCATTTTTTAACGAGATTGACACAAGACAAGGAGCTATGCTCTGGGACCTGTTTCATTTTTTAATGAGGTTGACACAGTAAAAGAACTATCCTCATATTCCTTGTTTCATTTTTTAACGAGATTGACACAAGACAAGGAACTCTCCTCATATTCCTTGTTTTATTTTTGAACGAGCTTGACACAAGATAAGGAACTATGCTCATATACCTGTTTCCATTTTTAATGAGGTTGACACAGTAAAAGAACTATCCTCATATTCCTTGTTTCATTTTTCAATGAGGTTGACACAAGACAAGGAACTGTCCTCATATTCCTTTCTTCACGACCCATAAGAGGTCATGACTTCCAAGAGGTTCTCATTAGATGGGAGAACCATGTTTTGGAAGGGATCATTAGGGAGATCTAGTTCCAATGCCCCCAGTACATAATGTACAACATCATGGAATTGATCGTCAGTTGATGTAGGCATGGAACGGGTTGCCATATAATTGACCCATGGTGGGGAAGATACCATTGGGACAAAAGGACCTTTTAGGGAAGATGGTTGACTGGAAGCCATATTTGGACGTAGAAATTAAAGTTGGTCAACAGTGACAATTTTGCCTTCATGCGGGAAACACATCACTCGAAAGAGTGTTGAAACAATATCTCCCATGTCATAAACATAGTCGCTCCCGAGAATTAAATTGTAATCTAAAGGGCCTAGGACTACCATCACCTTGAGATAAACAATTTCTCCTCCCAAAGTAATAGGTAGCTGAGGAAGGATCGTTAATGGTTGATTGGTTCCTCCTTTAAAAGCCAACAAATTATAGGTAACAAACACAAGTGGCAGCGAACCAAGCGCCTGCCAAGCAGTGGAGGAAATGATACTCACAGATGCACCTTCATCTATAATAGTGCCATGTAAAATCATATTACAAACCTGTACTATGATTTGGAAAGGCACATAAGAAGGAAGACGACATCTTGCTAGTCGATTCCAATCAAAGGAAGTGACCAGACTACTTGGAGGCGGTATCGTTGAAATGGGAGAATTAACCCCTTGAGTTATGAGAGCAGGAGGATTTTCCTCCTATCTTGATGGAACAGGAGGATTGCCCCCAAGCTCATCGGAATATGAAGAAACGAAAAGAACCCGAGTGGTATCCTATTCACTCTCTTCAGGAAAGGTACGATTAACTGAAGGTGAGATCGGGTCAGCTATTTCCTCGACCTATGATTGGTCAGGTATAGACTCATGGGATTCACATTCAGAGAGAGTGGGTTTGACCGATGGTTGATTTGGGTCAATCACTTTATCAACTAGTGAAGGATTAAGGGAGAGTCTCCTGTAACCAGATGGAAGTCATTGCGGAGAAGCAGGATAGTTATCCAACACTTTTTTGGCTTCATCCAGATAGGGACAAAGGTGAATGGGGTGATTCCCTTCACATAACTGACAGGGAAACTTAGCTTTACCCTTCTTTCCATGACCTTTACTACCACTAGTTGATGGTGTGTCATCGGCATGATCTCCAGAAGTTGATGACATAGGACGATGTGAACGAGAAGACCAATCTTCTAAGATCTAAGGAATACCAGGACAATTTTGAAGAATATGGTCTCTCTACAAATTTTGCAAAGATATCGAACTTTCTGAGGCTTATCGGACGGTTTCTCATTAGAAGTTGCATTCAAAGCCATGGTTGCTTGGTTTCCCCCCTGATAATTTTGCTTCTTCTTCTTCTTCCCTTTCTTCTTCTTCTTAGGCACCTATTTACTAGTACCAATACTTTCACCAGGCGAAGAGGAAGAAGGGAAGGATGAAACAACAGACGAAGAAGGCAAAGGGTCAACTTTAGGAGCAACTGGTGGTTGATTTTGTCTAGTTGGAGGAGTACTTGATTGCGGACAAATCATGACATTTTGAACCAAGGAGGTTGAAAACAACTAAACTGGAAAGCCAATGGTAAATCCCAAAAGGGATAATGTAGCCATATAAGGAGCACCAATATTTCCGAAAGGAGGAAAACGACTAGGATTCCCATCAAAAGGAATTCCTTGTTCGGTGGTCTTCGAAGTTGTTTCCATATGTCTCAACCTAAGATCAACTAAGGAGTGATGTGGAGGATGTTATCCACAGTCAATTAATTTTATTTTAATCAAAATAACATAACAAAACAAAAGAGGGATAATTTAGGCAAAATGATTACCAAGCAACTGTGAACTGTAATAGACTACCTCAATAAACCAAGGACTTAACATACGTAAAGGAAATCTCCCCGAATGCTGTGTTCGGTGTATCACAGTGTACAAGGTGGCCGACTCGGTTACATAAGGATGGATAGCAACCTAATGTAGTCCTCCCATATATACCCAAAAGTATGTGGAGGCCCAATCCGTGTTAGCATTGTCTAATGCGAAACTGCACAGTGAGAGCAATTATTTATACTTTACATACTATAAAACCGCCCTATATACCCTAAGGTATGTCAATGAGCTACGATATACTCACATACGTGGAATGACATATCACACTCGGAATGTATTGCAGACAAGTTAGCGACAGCTTCTATGTTTTACGATGCCGGAACACATCTCTAGCAGGCTAGAACCTCTAAATGTTATTTGTTAAGTTACAATGCTCCATTAGGTTAATTCAAATAAATTTTAAGTTGATCTTCTTAAGAATTTGCCTTTCAAGGTTCACCACGTGATGTATGTTTGCAATTCCTAGAATGCAACTAACATGAGAAACATTATTTCTTTCAATTAAAAATGAAAATCATAGCTAGTAAGGGATAGAGAAATCAGATCTTTGACAAAGAGAAAAGAGCACACCTAATGCAATTTCCCTAGCTATTTCTATCAAGCATTCAAAAAATACAATATGAAAAATGCAATTTTTTCTTTTCAGTGCCTTTAGTTTTTAGAATAACAAAAAGGAACTAGATGCGCAAACAATCAATCAATACTTTTCACAAGAAACAAAGACTTTACGACAGTTTATTTTTCAAGGAAATGAAGGTTTTTACAACACTTTCTTTTGAAAAAAGATTAATTGACTATAAGATAACTTTGAAAATGAATTGATAATGATAAAGAAATCATTTAAGAAACACAAAACAATCAAGGCCAAAGTAGGGCTAGGAAAGGAAACACAAATTGATTTCAGAGACACAACAATCATTGATCTTTCAGCAAGCAAAAACATAAGGAAATTTGGGAAAAATCAAGTCAAAGGTGAGATTTTGACCTAAGGAGGATCAGAGCAGCCCTGAGTGGGAGACAGTGTGCTTCAGAGCACTATCCTCAAGCCAAGGGTGCTCTACAATGCTCTATGTCCTGACCAAGCCTGCGTTGGTGCCAGAGAGGCCATTCTAGGGGCTTTCAAGCACAATTTGTTTACCAAAAAAAACTTCAAAAAGGTTGAAAAAAGATCAATGGAGGCAAGTAAAGTCTACTAGGGTGTAGTAGGATGAAGATAAACTACCTGGAAGAATGATTGTTCCCCAGCGGAGTCGCCAATTTGTTATGTGGAATTTTGCATCTATGGATAAATACAATCTCCCTATGTGGGTAGCTGCACCTAGAACAATAGATTTAAAGAGTTTTACCATTTTCTATAGAAGATGAATAAGACAAGGGACCTACTTGTTATATTTTGCTTCCCTTTGTCTCCTTTGAATAACTCTCGTTGCTCCTTCTCGAACTGAATCCGCTCGATAAGTACTTGCAATCATAAACAGAGGACAAAAACCAATCAAGGAAAGAGATCTATCTACTATAAGAAAATGGAATCGAAAGCATTTGCACATATAATAATCGTACATAAAGACAATAATATGGGAAAAGGTGTAAACAACTTTATTAAGTAGAAGGAAGAATTACAACCAAGAAGTCCGATCTCATGTCACTCATCCAGCTTGAGTTCCATCCTTCATCACACCAAAAGCACAACACTCTGGCAGCATAACAATACTTGCTTACAATCTCAAACCTCAAACCAACAATATCTCCTTACAAATTCTCAAAGTCCAGCCCCTGATCACTATGATGAGTGCTCAATTTATAGGGAAATGGAGGTGGTTTTGTCATAAATTGGGCATTGAATGGCTTTCCAATTTTGGAGTTAGTTTCCATGTAGGAAGGGATGAGAGGATAAGAGGTTATTTGATTCATTCCTTATCCAATTTCAAGCTCATAGGAGAGGATAAGAGGTGGCAATCTTCTAGAATGGTCTAGAATGTAGGAATATTCCCATAACCCTATGAAGATTTCGCTCAATCTCAAAGAACGCGGGTCAAAGTGGGCCTAGGTGCTTTGTAGAGCAAGCTTGAATGGGCCTAAGTGCTCTGCATCGCACTTACCCCTAACCAAGGCTGCGTTGGTCCCTCAAGGAGTCATTTCAGGATGTCTTCAGTCTAGGAAACTCTCAGGAATGATGGCATTCAATGTGATGACATTCTTAGGGCATCTAGCACCTGAATTAGGGTTTGATGAGCCCTAAAAGTACTAATCTGAATGATGGGAGTGATGTGCCCAAATAGACCTATAACACTAACTCACCAAGTACCCATGATAGCCATAGAGGATCTACCCGAGGAGATGCAGCGTCGTGTGTTAGGAGTACCACGGGACTAGGTGCGACTATTCCTGCATGTAGCCAATGTTGTTTTTTATTTTTTGGATGCTCATCTTGAGCCATCTAGATAGATGATTAGATATTTTTATGATTGGACATGATGATGGGCATAAGCCCAAATTTTGTAGGAATTTTGTCCCAGTTTTTTTGTATATTATTTTGGACACAAACACTCTATCTATATACAGCCGATTTTATGATAGATGACATTTTGATTATTTTTTATGTTTTTTAATTTAATGAATGATTTATATGCCAATCTAATGCTTGATTAGCAATAGAATCTGCTAATGAATTTTCTAATCGTGGAATGTGGACATATGTGATATAAACAAATAATCGTTGCAACAATCTCACTCTCAAAAATTAGTGATATAAATAGGGATCTCATACCCGATAAGTGTTATTTATTTAAGATACCACCAGTTGTGAGTCTAAATAAACCACTAACGAATCAATACCAAGAGATATTGCTTCAAATAGCAAATTAATAACAGTAGTATATTCGGCAATATTATTCGAAGCGGGACTGCTAAATACTCCTCTCGAAACCATCAACTAGAAAGATGGATAATAAATCACCCAATCCGCGGAAGCAAGGTTCCGGGTATGCCTACTTGCACCATCGGAAAATCCTAGATATACTGAATTGTCCATCAATACCTACCCAAAGCAGATAAAAAATATCAACATCCCTAAAAATGCTAGCTATATATGTACAAACATACAATCTATACAAACAAACAAGTGCTTGGCTGAAGCCTAAGCAAAGTATGTCTTAAGGTAGATCCCATTTCTAGGCTCCGTCAACTTGTTTCCTTCAAAGTCAATTAATTTGTAAGCCCCCTTTTTCAAAACACACTTGACTATAAAGGGATCGTACCACATAGATTTAAACTTGCCTACCCCCAGGGCATCTTGGTCTTGATCGTAGACCGGGACAAGGTCACCTTCAGAAAAATTCCGAGCGCAGATAGCTTTATTGTATTGAGTTTTTACCCTCTTTTTATTGGCTTCGTTTATTATGGTGGCATCTCGACGCTGCTCATCAAGATGTTCTAAATGAACGAGGCATTCCTCGAGACTAGAAGTCTCTGGAAGAAGTTCAACAACTAGCTTAAGAGAAGGAATTTTATATTCAATAGGAAAGATAGGTTCCAACCCACAAACTAGTTGAAAAGGAGTAAAACAAGTGGCAGTCTTAACTAACGTTCAGTATGCCCAAAGTGCTGGATACAACATGATGTGCCAATTGGATTGAGATTTTTCAATCGTCCTTTGTAGGATGATTTTAAGGGACTTATTAACGGCTTTAACCTGCCCATTGGCCTGAGGATAATATGGAGATGAATGCTCCTACCGGAAACTCAACTTGAGAGCCAATTCGAACATCAATTGGTTTTGGAAATGACTACCATGGTCAGTGACAATCTCTTTAGGGATACCAAATCGTGAAATAACCTGATTGAAGAGAAACAAGGCCACTGTTTCACTGTCATTTTTGAAAGTAGGCATGGCCTCAGCCCACTTTGTAAAGTAGTCTACAGCTACAATGATGTACTTGTGATTCCCTGCCGAAGGCAGATTACAAGTAGTAAAATCAATGCCCCACTTCGTGAAAGGACCAACGGTGATAACAAGGAAAAGAGGAGCTGGTTGCGCATGCATTTTCCGAGTATAGACTTGACAAGGATGGCATATTTTGACCGCTTCAATACAATCTTTGAAAATCGAAGGCCAAAAGTAGCTTGCTCGCAAAAATTTTTGGGCTGTTGCAAGCCCTGATAGATGACCGCCACAAGCTCCACTGTGGCAATCATTAAGAACTAACTCAGCTTCTTCCAAATTCAAACAACACCTAAGGATTGAATCAATCTCGTGACGATATAATGTGTCACATATAATAACATAATTCTTAGTGAGGTGACGCAACTTTCTACGCTCATATTTGGAGAAAGTGGGTGGAAACTTCGAAGTCTCAAGATATATAATGAAATCTCCATACCAAGGATCTTGTGAAGAAATGAAAAAGGGAAAAGTTTCCTTGTGAATAATTTCTTCCTCACAAGACAACTCTGATATCAACTCTGCAAATACTAAATATTGGAGAGAAAAATTCCGAGCGCAGATAGCTTTATTGTATTGAGTTTTTACCCTCTTTTTATTGGCTTCGTTTATTATGGTGGCATCTCGACGCTGCTCATCAAGATGCTCTAAATGAACGAGGCATTCCTCGAGACTAGAAGTCTCTGGAAGAAGTTCAACAACTAGCTTAAGAGAAAGAATTTTATATTCAATAGGAAAGATAGGTTCCAACCCATAAACTAGTTGAAAAGGAGTAAAACCAGTGGCAGTCTTAACTAACGTTTGGTATGCCCAAAGTGCTGGATACAACATGATGTGCCAATTGGATTGAGATTTTTCAATCATCCTTTGCAGGATGATTTTAAGGGACTTATTAACGGCTTTAACCTGCCCATTGGCCTGAGGATAATATGGAGATGAATGATCCTACCGGAAACTCAACTTGAGAGCCAATTCGGACATCAATTGGTTTTGGAAATGACTGCCATGGTAAGTGACAATCTCTTCAGGGATACCAAATCGTGAAATAACCTGATTGAAGAGAAACAAGGCCACTATTTCACTGTCATTTTTGAATGTAGGCATGGCCTCAGCCCACTTTGTAAAGTAGTCTACAACTACAATGATGTACTTGTGATTCCCTCCCGAAGGCAGATTAAAAGTAATAAAATCAATGCCCCACTTCGTGAAAGGACGGTGATAACAAGGAAAAGAGGAGCTGGTTGTGCATGCATTTTCCGAGTATAGACTTGACAAGGATGGCATATTTTGACCGTTTCAATACAATCTTTGAAAATCGAAGGCCAAAAGTAGCTTGCTCGCAAAAATTTTTGGCCTGTTGCAAGCCCTGATAGATGACCACCACAAGCTCCACTGTGGCAATCATTAAGAACTGACTCAGCTTCTTCCAAATTCAAACAACACCTAAGGATTGAATCAATCTCGTGACGATATAATGTGTCACATATAATAACATAATTCTTAGTGAGGTGACGCAACTTTCTATGCTCATATTTGGAGAAAGTGGGTGGAAACTTCGAAGTCTCAAGATATATAATGAAATCTCCATACCAAGGATCTTGTGAAGAAATGAAAAAGGGAAAAGTTTCCTTGTGAATAATTTCTTCCTCACAAGGCAACTCTGATATCAACTCTGCAAATACTAAATATTTCTTAGATTTAGCTGACATGAATTCGAGATCAAATTCTTGCAAAATGACAATCCATCTATTATATTTTCCCCCAATCACTCGCCTACTGAGGACAAACTGAAATGGATTGACGGCTACTAAGACGAATGTTTTTCGAAGTAGAATGTAATGCCAAAGCCACTGGGTAGCATGAACAACTCCTAAATCCAATTTCTCGATGGGAGAATAGCGTAGTTCAACGCCTACCAAGGCTCGACTTACGTAGTAGATTACATGCTCATAGAAAGCATCATCTTCCTGAACTAGAACAATACCAATGGTTGATTCTGCTGCAGCAAGATACAAAAGGAAGTCTCTGCTATAATCGGCTGGACTCAATAATGGAGCAGAAGTTAATGCTTTTTTCAAAGAATCAAAATATTATTGCATGAAATCATCCTAAAAAAATGGGACTCCTTCCTTAAGCAAACACATAAATCCTTTTGTAACCTCGGCATAATTTGCTATGAATCTCCTCAAGGAATTTGCCTTTCCTTGGATACTTTGAAGTTGATGAATGGAAGACGGGGGAGGTAAATGAAGTATTACCTCAACCTTGAATGGATCAACACGAATCCCCTCTGGCGATGCGATGAATCCTAACCACTGACTGGATGTGACGGAAAAAATGCACTTATTTGGATTCAACCGAATTGTATAAAAATGACATCGTTCAAAGATCAACCGAAGGTGTTTAGGATGATCAATTCTCTTTCAAGAACGAGTAGCTAAATCATCTAGATATGCTTTGATAACATGTTTGATGTCGTGAAAAGTATAAGACATGGCCCGCTGAAAAGTGGCTCCAACATTTTTAAGGCCAAAAGGCATATTTTTGTATGCAAACGTACCCCAAGGAAAAATAAAGGTTGTCTTGTGCTGATCTTTAGGATAGATAGTAATTTTATTGTAACCAGAGAATCCATCCATGAACGAAAAAATTTCATTACCCACACATTCATCAATAATTTGATCAATAAAGGGCATGGGGTAATTGTCTTTTAGACAAGCCTTATTTAGGTCCCTAAATTCAATACATACTCGGATCGTTCCTTGCTTTTTATCTACGGGGACTGGATTAGAGACCCACTTAGTCAGAGGAATGGGGTATATAAAGCCCGCCTTAAGCAGCTTTTCAACTTCAGCTTTAATAGTTGCTACTTTTCTAGGATTGATCGGTCAAAGTTTTTGACGAATAGGTTTAGCGTTTTCATATGTCTTGATCTCATGTTGGACTATAGATGGATCTATTCCAGACATTTCCTCATAAGACCAAGCGAACACATCACGAAACTCTTTGAAGAGATCGGTGTAAATTTGAATTTCTTCAGGGGAACAGTCAACTTCGATGAAGACATTTTCAATTATGTTAGGATTCCTAGAGATGTTCACAGGTACAGTTCGTGAGATAACAGACATGTTACCTTCAGCAGAAAATTGTGCTGGGGCCAAAGGGTTTAAAACTGTATGAACATCACTAGTAGACGGACTGGACAAACTTGACTCAATTTCTCACAAATGAGGGAGGAAATATGAACGATGATGTAAATCATCCCATGGTCTATCAACACCCATCATTGCTTCTAGAATTGCTTCCTCATATGGTAAGATTGTATCTAAGCAATCCTGACCTGAAGTTGAATTGAGGGTCCAGGCCGGAGCCACATCTCCATCTAACTCCTTTGGTGAGAAAGGAGTAGGTTGGGAGTCTGCAGAGTTAACGACTGATAAGAAATCTCCACTGCAGACATAGGACATGCCATTCCACCTACCTTCCCTCCATCGAATGTGGTGGTGGATGAGGGTAAAGGCCAAGGGTCCGAAAAATAATGAGTTCTAAATAACTCTCTTCGAGAAGGTCCCCTGGAGGATGAAATAACATTGATTCTAGCTAAAGGAGCAGGGAGATCAAAACTACCCATTAAATAAGAGCACATCCTGACTACTAAATTCTCAATAGGTTGCCTGGGATTGTCCACTAATGCAACAGTAGAGTCAGAGGATGTGTGAGAATCACCCGAAGAATAATCCATTTGATCAAATTTTACAATCCTTCCCTCATGAGGAAAAAAAGGAAGCGAAATAATGATGAAACTATGGCATCCATCTCATAAATCTAATTCTTGCCTAAGAGGAGGTTGTAATCCAAGTTCGCATCGACAATTTATACCTCAATATTTACCACCTTTCCCCCAACATGGATGGGAAAGGCTGGAATAATCCCGTGTGGTCTATGAGAATGTCCATCAAATGTCGTCAATAGATTTTATAGACATATTTGGGCACATCAACCCCAAACTTATATGTCGATAAACTAGGGCTTTTTAACCCCTAAAACAGTTGTTTCACACCCTAAAAGAACATGGTCATCTGATTACATCATTCCCCAAAAGTTCCACCTGAGAAACCATCCAGAAATGGCCTAAACTGAACCATACTGACTGCTACACTGGCCAGGTGCAATGCATACTGAGTGGTACACTACCCAGGTGTGATGCATATTGATTAGGCCTTCTATAGGGTGCAATGGGCGAGAATGGACAAATGTCCGAGACAGTTTGCTAGGTGGTTGCTCATGGAATCTTCTAGAAACTTCTCCTATGACACTTGCCTCTTTGAATTCGCCCGGGATGAGTAAGAGATCCAAGAAATCTCAAAGTGGAACCAATTGTAACAAGTGGAATGACACTAATCAAAACCCCAGAGATGACTCACACTCTTGCACACATCTATAAATGGATCCCTCATCTAAGAGATCCAGAGGCTGGAATATTGTGAATTGCAAGGAAGTGCTGATAGTTTGTAATTGAGGAAAGAGCATTGTATTGTTGGTGTGATCTTGCTATTTCATGAGGTGAAGAGGGATTGAAGCTGGGAGGCTGATGCTGGATCAGACAACTGGGTTGTAATTCTCCATTTTATTAATAAAGTTCTTCAAGTTTTCTTCCATATGATTGTGCAATTGTGAATGTTATCATTTTTGAATGCTATCATTTGTTCATTATATATCTAATTTAGTAATGCTTATGTTGTAATAGATCAAGATGCTTTGACAGTTCTTTGTTGCTATGTTTCTGCAGGTACTCTCCAAGCGGGTTAAGTACGAGGAGGAGTTGCAAGCTCTATCAAGGGGGAGAGAGATCAAGCAAGGGATTAAGCGGAAGTTCCAGGTTGGTTCCATTATCTTTCTCTTATCTGTTACACATAGAAGAAATCGTTGAATTTCTTTAAACTATTGTTTCTAGGGTAGCTGCCAAACCTAGAGGGCTAGTCATTCGACAAGACACTAGTTTTCCTAGAAACAAATTGGCAACTCCACTAGGGAACGAATAGATGTTTGTTTGTTGTTATTGTTTGTTTTATAAACTATAGACAGAGCCTGAAGTTAGCCAGGTAGCCTTCGAACTGCTCTTGCTCTGCAATTTCATAGTAGATGAATGCTGCTTCAATCAATCTCTGATTTAGTTTATGAATTAAACATTTGACTTACAAGCACATCTAGATGCCCTTTTGGTAGCTCAGTAACCTCTCAAGACATTCCTTAATACTTTTCTCTTTACTTTCCATCAAAGCTCAGCTTAACTCACTGAAAACAGCTGCACATCTAAGCCAAAACCCACTTCAGTTGCGCTCCCTGGCCCATAACAATGACTGACTGAACCTCTTTCCATTCTAGAAATTGGGGGTTTTTGACCTTGTTTTCAGTTTTGTTTAGTTGTTTTTGCTACTTATGAACAGTGCCTACTGAAGCCTACTTTCATCACATAGATCAACCTCCATTAGATAAGGATTAGTAAATTTTTTTGTGTATTTGTTCATCATTTACAATCCTTTGTCGAAAGTTGCTTAAATCGATCTGTCTCTTTGGTACAAAAAGTGTTATAATTGTCATTTTGTGTCAAAAAGAGAAGTGTCATGGATTCTTCCTTCCCTAGATAGTCGATTGACTTTTTGTCATGTATTTGGTTTGATTTGTTTATATTCGAAGTGCCAAAAGCATTTTTTTTTATTCAAAATTGAAAAGTGTTGTTTAGTCTTCCTTTCTCTTTTGAAGAAGACACTATTGAAAATGTCATTTTGAAAGAAACATTTCAGATTTTTGCTACATTTAGATTTCCTTTTTGGCATTTTTCGCATTAAGGAGAACGAAAACAAATACATGCATTTGCATTTGCATTTAGTTTGTGTGTGGAAAATGATTTAGGAAAATGCACTAGTGTGTGCTCTTTGCTCTTTGTTTGAAAGAATTGTAATCTTCTTTCCCTAGTAGCTAGGATTTTCATTGCTCAAAATAAACAAAGATTTTTTATCGTTGTAGATTGCATTTTCGGAATTTCAAATCATCATCATGCAGTGAACCATTTAAAGGAAAAATTTAAACAAGATCAACTCTAAAATAAATTTCAATGAACCTAACAACGCCTTGGAACTTAACGCAACACATCTAGAGGTTTAGGTTAGAGACGTGTTTTGGCGTCATTAAAACTAGTAACTATCATTTTCATTGAAGGTTGGGTGATTCCTCCTCCTTGATACGACAAGTGCTAGCACGAACTTGTGCTCCCCGTACCGTCGCGTATATATTGGGAGACCACAATAGGCTTAAATCCTTTATCCATAGGAAGCCGATTCTGCCGTCTTATTGATCGCAATGCACTGAACATAGCATTCAAGAAGATTGACTACCGTACATAAGTCCTTGGTAATTTCTCTTTAATTTATCACCAAGGTGTATATTGTAGTTTTACGATTGGTTTGGTAATCCCTCTGTCTAGATTTTCTAGAGTAGTCACTTTCATTCCTTTTTCACTCTTTAAAAGAAAAGGTCCATCTGAGCACTTGTCACTTCAGGCTCATTAAAAATCAAAGGAGACTAGAGTCATCTTTAGCTTTTTCTTGACTCTTAAAAACTAAAAAATCAAAGTTGTGTCAAAGCGTCATTAAAATTAATTGAATTCGGAATAACATCATTTTCCCCTTAATTTTGAGTTGATCAAGTAATCCGCAGTCGTGGAAGAAAGTCAATCAAAACCCCATCATTCGCGGAGACTAGTGAGTCAACCGTCTTTGACTCTGAAAGCAAAACCAATCCGGACAAAGCGGTCTCGTTTAATTGAGTCCAATTCATCTGGTTTATTTGAAACTTTTGTTTCAACATCGTCAGAGACTACAGTTACTCCGATCATTTCTGGTACATCTGCCTTTAGAGAAGAAGTTCCGCAGTTACAAGAGGACATTAGAACTAATCCTAGTGTAATGGTAGACACTTCTATACCTGAAACAACTCCATCTAGAGTTGATCCAGAACCCATATCAATTCAAACCAAGGCTCCATTTGAACCAGTAGTTGTTCAAAAGCCTCCCTTTGAGACTGAAGTTCACTTACCTAAACATCTGGAAGTTGAGTTTCAGAATTCAGAAGGTGTCACCCCTCTAGTATCTGTCACTACAGAAGCTATACCTTCTTCGGCTCCAGAAATATTTTACGGACCTGACAGTCTACCTCTTCCACCTGGTCTGATTGCTATAGAGGAGATAGTAGAGGATCCTCCATCTAGTACCCCGTTACATTTTGGAACTGGGATTCATTTGTGTCCTTCTACTCCTGAGTTTGGTTCTTTTAATCCTCCTTCATTGCAAGTTCCTGTCGAATCGCTAGGAAATCTTTTGGATAGACTAAACATGTTTGAGCAACCATCAACATCTAGGAATGTGTCATCTGATGCAGCTACGGCAAAACTTTCTGCTGCAATTCCTACAATGTTTGTTGGTATACCATCTGTTCCGACTAGTTATCAATCACTAGCTGGAGTCCACTCAAGGGCTGCTTCAGCAACATGGTCTACTCCTATTTATTCATCCGGAATCCCATCTAGTATTTATTATGTTGAAACTCAGCAATTTGATCCTGCATGCTAGTATTAATTTGGGCAGACCAATCTTCAAAGACCGATATATCCTTTAAACACTGGACTGCCGCCATATGGAGGGCAGTATGCCCTTTCATTGTTTCCTCCTGCGGAACAACCATATGAGAGTTTTCAACAAAATTCAGGTCAAACTAGAATTACATCCAGTGGTTGGGTACCAATACTGCCACAACAACCAAGGGTTGTATATTCAACGCAACCGATCCAACCTGTGTCGAATATTCCCACTACGCCTACTAATATGACTATGTCGCAAGCACAAGCACAACCTATTGTGTCTCAACCTCAAGTCTCTCAGGTTGCGATACAACAGCCACTTGTCTCTACGGCTCAATCGCAACCTCAGGTTAGTGCTTCCTTATCTGGAACGACTCAAGCACAAACGGGTATTATCAATCCATATCTTGGTTAATCTTCTAGTATTGGGAATCAAAAAATGGTCCAACAACCATGGCTGGTACAATACCAACAACCACAATTCCAGCAAACCCAACCTCAGTTTGGTCTTGGTTTACAAGCTCAAACTAGATTTGGTCAATATCAAGCCTACCGGGGACTTGAGCAACAAGGCTTTGTAGGTAATGGACAACCGCATTTTCAAAATGGGTATCAACAACCACACTATACTGGTTATGTCCAACAACCTTATCAAAGTTACCAGCATCAGATACATTATGCTAGTATGCAAAGACCTACTGCTCAGGCAATTCCATCTTATCCTAGGTATGGTTTGCCTAACTTGAATCAGCAGTTGCCTTTTGTAGCAACTCTGGAATTACCAGATTTGAACTAGTTGACAAATGATCCATTTGCATATGCCCCTTGGTGGCTAGCAATTCCTCATAAACTTCCCTCCGATATTCCTAAATTCAATGGAAATCCAAGTGAGGATCCATTGAATCACGTAATGGCTTTTCATTTGTGGTGCTCATCTAACACCCTGAATGATGATTCGATTAGGCTTCGCATTTTTCAGAGAACGCTCACTGGTCTAGCAGCGAAATGGTATATTGAATTGCCTAGAGCTTCGTTTGATACCTTCAGCATCCTTTCCACTACTTTTCTAACCCACTTTTAGTTACCCATCAGGCACGAAACGGGAACAGAACTCCTTACCAACTTAAACAGACCATGGTCACTCACATATCTAATCATATTCATGAGTGGCAGCATCGTTGTCGAATGGTAAAGACGTATGTTCTTGATCAGCTTTTAGCTGAGTGGTTTATTAAGTCCTTATTGCCATCTATCACTGAGGACGTGGCGAAAGGAGGAGTTGTCACTGAAGAGAAAGTCATTGCTCGTGCCCAATATTTAGACTTGATCTATACTTAGTCTAGCACACTCTACGACAAAATTCTTGATGCTCCAAGACCAGAATTTTCCGTTCCACCTCCTCCTAAATCGAATAGGGACTCTCATGCCGGTGACGGTGTGATCGGTGCCTCAAGCACGCAAACCGCAAGAGGTCCATCTGGTAAAGCTCTTGTTGTTTCTAGTCAGAATGCAAATGACAAACCTCTTGCCTCGGAGATTAATGCCGTGTCATTTGACAAAGGAAAAAATCCAAAGCAACCAGGGGGCAAGAAGAAAGGGAAAAATAATAAGAAGAAACAGGAGAATTCCACTCCTGAAAAATCATCTGAGAACCCTACTAGACCAAAGAAACCTCCTCATTTTCCATTTTTGATATGCAATGAGGAGCATTATATGAGAGATTATCCACATCGATCTAAGATTTTGAAACTTTTGAAGGCTTCAAATACCTCAGCGGTGTTGACTGATCCGTTTCCAAACACAAAAACTAATCTGGTGGCTATCTGATCTGATATTCACCCTATGAGTGACATCAGCTAAATATTTATTGTTTCAAGGTATTGCAGGTTCATGTGCTAGTGTGTGTTCTATGTTATTGAAGCAACGAATCGATCAGATTGCCAATACACAGACAATAAAATGGAAAGACAATAGAGAAATACAGTAAGAAAACACAAAGACACAAGAATTTTTAATAAGGAGTTCACCCTATTCTCCAGGGCTACATCTCCGGTCCAGCTTTTAGTGGTGGCCTTGTTTTATTGTGCCTTTAAGTAGAGAATTACAATATAGGGACTCAATGTGAGTTCTCCTGAAGCAAGTTTGCTTGGCAGGGTGGTTCTTGGATTCCCCAAGCCACTGGAGTACACAGACTCTTCTTCTTCCTACCAGCTCTGCGACCTTCTAGTCTACAATGGAAAGAGCCAAATGTGTTGCTCAGTCCGGACAGATTCCTCTATGGGATGGCTTGAATCTCTCAAGCTCTCTGGTGCTCGACGCTGCCTCTGGTTAGCTCGGCCCTCTTCCCCTTTCTGATTTTGCTTTACTGCCTTCTTCTCTGGTCTTTGTCTCTCAGTGTTCAGTCCTCCTTTCAGGGTTCGCTCTGACTGACTCGACTTGTGTATTCTGTCTCTGTTCATCGGTTTTAGCCATTCGTTCTAATGCTTGTTCGATTCCTCTTCCGCCTCTGACGATTCACCTTCTGCAGCTACGCTTGGAGTTCCCTGTTCAACGTCAGCATGAACGCTCAAGAAGTGGCCATATGTCCTCCTCTAAACAGCGCCAGCCTGCTTCATCAGTTCGCTTCTCCAGTTACATCATGGATGAAGTCTTTCCTCCACTGTGGCGGTCAAACGGATTCCAAATCTTTGCAAATCGCGGTGTATTCCTTCGTTGATTCTGCTTCCTCCATTGGGCTTGATCTCAGCTGTCTGATCTGGGGCCTCCAGATCTGATGCCATATGCACGTCCCGCGTGGTTGACTTGCTCGACTGATAACGCACGATCAACGGTGGTTATCTCTCACCTCCGCTTGCCATGCATCGATCGATGTATGCAATCGCTCCGCTTTCTCCAAAACCATTTACCGTTTGAGAGCGCCCCGATCAATACCACTGGTTTCCAGAGTGTGGGTCTTGCCTTGTACTTCTAGCACTTTTTACCTTTTCCACCCGCTGTTCTCTGGTTCACAATGTGTCTGTGTGCTCGGGCTTCCCCCCACTTCAGCCCTGTTTTCCCAGCGATGCACGATTAGCGCTTATCAAAATCCACCTCCTTTTCCCGATCCAGGGCTCCCAGGGGCTACTTTGACCTCCTGCGCAGTCTCCATGGGCCTCGGTCAGCACGCTTTGTCCGAGGTCCTCGTCATTCCATGTTGGCTGCCATTGCCACTGGTTTAGGGGTGTTTATGATCACGGCTCTGAATTCATAGAGATTTGTCCCGACCTGATACAGTCATGGTTCTTTAACAGTCTTTTATGGATCCAATTCGAATCACAGCCTTCCCACTGAAAAAAGCTTTTGGACCACCAAAAGTTGGTTTTCTTTCAAGCATCGACTATGTGAGGATACTACTGTCTCACTTGTCCAATCTCAGTCCACTTTGCACTGCTCAGCTTCGAACCTTTGAGTCCAATTATGAGGTACTCAACATCTCCTCTGCACATCGTCCTTACATTCCTGTCCAAGACTGTGTCTTCTTGCAATTCATTAAGATATTCGGGTAGCAGGTCATCAATAGAAGGCAATTGACCTTGCTCTTTAGGATCCTCAATCATTGAAGGTTCAAACAGTCTCAAGCAATCTGCATTTACGACTGAGTAGATGTGCATGTAAGCTGGTAGATCAAGGCAAAAAGCATTTTCACCAATCTTCTCAAGTATCCTAAAAGGTCCATACTTGATAGGCTTTAGCTTTTTACCTTCACCTTGCATCCTGTCCTTGCTAATATACAACCAGACCTAGTCTCCAACTTGAAAACTATGCTCCATCTAATGCTTTTCATGCCTAGCCTTGTATTTGGCTTGGCTCTTTTCCAGTTGTTCCTGTACTGCCTGGTGGATCTCCTGGATCTGTTCAATGAACCTAGTTGCCTTGTCCACATCACTGTGTCCATCAACCATGGTATCTTTACCAAAGACAAAATCCAAAGGAGACCTTGGTATGAAAACAAAACAGGTCTCAAAAGGAGATCTCTGTGTAGAAGAGTGTTTAGCTCTGTTGTACACATGTTGCACATAACACAAATGTTCATCCCAAAGATTAGGATGTTTGCTGCAATATCCCCTGAGTAACTGGATCACTATCATGTTAAATACTTCTGTCTGGCCATCGGTTTGTGGATGAAAAGTTGTGCTTTTCTTCAGTTGGGTGTCCATCAATTCCCACAGACTTGACCAAAGCTTCCCCACAAATTGGGTATCTCGATCAGATACAATAGAAGTGGGTAATCCAAAATGAACCCATACATGTTCAAAGAAAATTTTTGCAGTTTGTTCAGCTGTAATCTGTTTATTACAAGGTATCAAAATACACATTTTGTTGAACCTATCCACAACCACATATAGATAATCATGATCTTTCCTAGATTTAGGCAGTCCTCCAACAAAATCCATGGAAACACTTTCCCAAGGGTGAGAAGGAATTGGTAAAGGAGTGTCGAAGCCTAGGTTTCTATTGCTGGGCTTGATTTTAGCACACATAGTACACCCTCTTACATATCTAGAAACTGTCTCATTCATTTTCGGCCAATAACAAATATTTGCAGCTATGAAACTGTTTTACTTACCCCGAAGTGACCTGATATCAGAGAAGTGTGTGCCTCTCTAATTATCTTTACTCTCTCTGTTGGTGGAATGTAGAGTTTCCCACAATGATATAAGAGTCGGTCCTTCACATGGTAGTCCAATTCTTCTACCTCTTTGCCTTGACTCAAAGTTGCATATACATCTTTAAAGTCTATATCTTGAGCATATTGTTCTATGTAGCTTTCATGTAGCACAGAATTATGCTTAAGTAGAGTAGATGCATTTATAATGGGTCTAGATAACATGTCTGCAACCTTGTTATGTATGCCCTTTTTATATCTGATGACTAAATGAAACTGTTGTAGAAAACCCATTTATCTGTAATGCCTTGATTGCTGCAACTTAGTTTGGGAGTGTAGATATTAAAGTGGTTGATGATCAATATGTATTACTGTCTCTTTGCCCATTGAGTAATGTTTCCAATTTTTCACACTCTGAACTAATGCATACAATTCTTTATCATATGTAGGATAGTTAACTACTACAGGATTAAAAGTCTCAGAATGATAACATATGGGTTTACCATGTTGTGTCAACACTGCTCCCATGGCATAGTCACTAGCATCTGTTTGGATTTCAAACGGTTTTTGTAGATCAGGAAGTGCTAGTACAGGTGTTGTACTAATCTTTTCTTTCAAGGTGTCGAAGGCTTTCTAATGTTTTCCTCCCCCCTGAAACACCTTGTTCAATCCTGTCAAAGCATGTAAGGGAGTTGCAATTGAGGAAAAATTAGAAATGAACATCCTCCAATATTGTGTTGCTCCTAAGAAGCTTCTCACTTCTATAGCAGAATTCGATTTAGGCCAGTTTACAATGACTGCCACTTTAGAGGGATCTATTTCCAATTCACCACCCCCTACTATATGACCCAAATAATTTAGAGATGTTTTGCCAAATTCACATTTTGAGAGTTTAACATAAAGTTTTTCTCTTTTCAAAACATTTAATGTCTGCTTAACATGCTTTAAGTATTTTTCCCACGTTTTACTAAAAATCAGAATGTCATCCAGATACACAATAACATAATCATCAAGAAAAGGCCTGAGTACATCATTCATTAATCTCATGAAAGTAGCAGGAGCATTGGTCAAGCCAAAAGGCATAACCAGCCACTCATACAATCCCTGCTTTGTTTTGAAACCAGTATTCCATGCATCTTGCTGTGCAACTCTGACCTGATGGTATCCACTGTGCAAATCCAGCTTGGTGAAATAAACAAATTCCTTCAATTGATCTAAAAGATCATCTATGCGAGGAAGGGGATAATGATTTTTTATTGTTATCTTATTTAGCGCTCGGTAGTCAATGCACATTCTCCACGAGCCATCTTTCTTTCTCACCAAAATGATTTGTGATCCACATGGTGATGTGCTAGGCCTGATGAATCCCTTCTCGAACAAATCCTGCACCTGCTTCTTGATTTCAACATTCTCTAAAGCAGACAACCTGTACATCCCAATGTTAGGCAATGGAACATCTTGCTGCAAAATAATATCATGTACTATTTCTTTTTGGGTGGTAGACCTTTAGGTTCCTGAAATAGGACATCATATTCTGAAACAATGTTTTCTATATCAGCTTGCTGCTGAGCATTACAGCCCTCAAATACATTGGTTCTATCAGGTTTCTTTTCCTTTACAACCATTAGTAAGAATTGTTTGCATGAATTTATCATTCTTTTCATCTGCCCAGAATTTATGAGAGTATAATTATTCTTGAGCTTGTGAGCTCTTACAAAGTATTCGATTCCATCTTTAACAAGTAGATACTTGTTCTTAGCTCTATAGAAAATAACCTTTCTATCATACAAGTAAGGACTTCCTAAAACAATTCCACATATATCCAAAGGAATTATGTCTAACTCAACCTCATCTACAAATGCTGACCCAAAAGAAAACTTGAGTTTGCACTGTCTAGTCACTTGTAGTTGTGCTTTATCATTCAACCATCCTAATGGGTATGGTTTCTTGTGAGGTGTAGTTGCTAATCCCAATTTCTTTACAATTGCTTCAAAAATCAAATTTACTTGGGAACCACTATCAAACAAAGTATCAATCTTTTGATGTTTGGAAATAACTCGAATATGGAAAAGCTCGTGCCTTTTTCTCTCATGTTCTTCATCAATAATAGTTTGAGCGGAATTGCTAGTAGATGCTTCAGAATTCTTACCTTTTATACCTGTGGTTGCAATGACTGTTTCATCTCCCGAGTCTGACCCCAAATCTTTCTGAATAGCTGCAACAATATTCTTCTTCTTGCCCTCGGACTTCTTAGGTCTCAGCTCTGGATGCAGAATCCAACAGTGCTCATCATCATTCCCCTCCTTTTTACAGTGAGTGCATGAAGCTTTTCTTTTCTATGTAGTGTTAGCCTTCCTTGCTTTCCACTTCTACTTTATTTTCTCCTTGCTCTTGCTTACAGTGGGTTGGGATGGTCCCCCAACTTCTGCATTTCCATTCTTTCCTCTAGCTTCTAGATGAGTAGCTTGTACAGGTACCTCATCTATACTAGTGGGATTAAACATGAGGATGGTATGCCTCATGTAGCTATGTAGACCACCAATGTACTTCAAAAGAGTCTCTGGTGAGTCTAATGAGATACCCAACATCAATGCTCTCTTTTTGAACTCTTGAGTATACCCTTGCACACTTTGCCCTTTCAACTACCGAAGAGTTTGCCAACTCATCATGGCTTGTTGCATGTAGGCCAATGGATAGAACTGGTTTTTGATTGCAGAAACAAATTCACTCCATACAGAGATGGTCTTACCATGTTTCTTTATGTCAGCTTGGGTTTTGCCTTCCCACCAAACCAAGGCAGTGCCTCCTTGTTATAGACATTTTTGTGCCTTACATCTCTAAGCATGAAATGTCCATAAACCAAGGGATCGTAAGTCCCTAAAAGTGTTGTTCCGGTCCCTAAAGGAACAAGGTCAACAAATTACAGCTTCTCCCAGAAGTTCTCCACCAGAAACTGCTCAGAATCAGTCAAATCAGGATCATTTCAGCTGCTCCACTAGCTAGCTGCGTTGCATAGCACCCAAGTACACTAGCTAGGTGTGTTGCAACGCACCTAAATGCACTACCAGGGTGCGCTGAGCGGGAAATGACAAATGGCAGTGTCATTCCGCGAGGTGGATAGACAATGGAAGCTTCCAGAATCTTCCCCAATGACACTTGCCTCACTGAGTTCGACCAAGGATGAGTAAGAAGCTCTCAGTCTCCAAGTGGAAGCAAGAACTGACAGAGGGAAGCCACTAGTCAAAAACCCAGAGCTGACTCACACCTCTGCAAATATCTATATATAGATCTCTCATCCCAGAGATCCAGATGTTGGAGGTTGGAATTTTGTACATAGCAGAGAATTGCTGTTGGTTTTGAGATAGAGATCAGAGTATTGGGTGATTTATGCTTTGTTGGAGGTGAAGAGGGGATTCCTTTGCTGGGGGGTTGATGTTGGATCAGGAATCATCGGTTGTAACTCCTCCTGGACCTTCTTGTTATATCAATAAAACTATTTGAGTTTCTCCTACATGCTTGTGTATCAATGATGTTTTGTTATATTTGCATGTTTAGCTTAAATCTGATCCTAAGCTATTTATGAATATAAATCCATGTCTTTGTGTAGTGTTCTCCTTCTATGATCTTGCAGGAACTTGGTGAAACTGGGCAAGTAAGGGAGCAGGTAGCTGGAAGCTGTCAAAGAGGAGAGATATTGGATCAAAGGACTAGCGCAAGACACAGGTTGGTTCATCCTATTCCTCTTCATTTATAGTTCATAAAGAAGAATACGAAAGTAGTTTTCTCTATTTGTTTCTAAGGTACTGTCACGCCTTAGTGGGATAGGGGCGTTCTGAGTAGACACTTTTCCCGTTAACAAAATGGCGACTCCACTGGGGATCGTGTCTAGTTATTTTGTTTGTGTTTCTCTTGTTGCTTGTTTCATAAACACAGAAGTAGCGATCGAACTACATTTGCCATTATCAAATGCAAAGTAGACATCTGCTACTTCAATCCATTCACTGGATTTGTTTATGATTTGAACAGCTGATTCACAAATGATCTGATTACCCTTTGTGATAGCTCTTAGACCTCCTTTAAATCCACCCTCTGATTTTGCATTACTGATTGCTTTCACTTGGCCAAAAACCATAGATTAAACTGCAAACCGTGACCCAGAACCCGGATAGAATTCTTTTTTCTGCCCCAGCGCAGGCTATGTGAAGAGATTCAGCATTTCAACGCAGTTCCCGAGAGGGCTACCTGCGCTGCAATCCAGTTTCTCTGTGTAACAGGTGCGCTGATCAGCCTAGCCCTGTGCAGCTGAGGTTCTTTGCTTCATTTTTTCAGTTTTGTCTTTGATTTTGCAGCCTGTGATCAGTGTGTGTCTGTTTAAAAACCCCTTTTCTTTTGCCTTAATTCCGCCTCCTTTGTACAAAAAGACTGTAGATGTTCTTTGTGTGTTTGTTACATCATTTACAGTTTTCCTTTGAAAGAGTAGAATAGTCATACTGTCGTCCTTTGATTTATATCTGTCGTAAGTGTCGATTTTGATCTTAGGAGAAAGTTTATTTGCTGTTGACAGTCGATTATGCTTTTACTTTTGCCTTTGGTTTGAATTTGTGACTTTCTAGTGTCGAAACGAGTGTTTATTTCAAAATCATAAAGTGTCGTAATCATCTCTACCTTTTGATTTCGAAAAGAAGCTTGTTTGTGTTTGTCACTTGAAAGCAAATTCAGATTTGTACATCAACTTTCTTTTTAGCCATCAATATTATGAAAGTGAAAACAAATACATGCATATGTGCATTTGCATATTGATAGTCTGTTTGGCTTGATTTAGGAAAAGTGCATCTACAGTGTGCTCTTTGCTCTTTGAGAAAAGATTGTGTCTTTCTTTTCCCCTTGTAGCTAGGATTTTCATTGCTGAAAAGAGATAAAAGTTTGCTTATCATCTTTAGATTGCATTTTAGGAATTACATCTACATCTCGTGGTGATCCCAAAAGGAAAACTTCTAAGAAAGATCAACTTAAAATAAATTGAATGAATCTAACAACGCTTTGGAACTTAACGCAAAACATTTAGAGGTCTAGGCTAGAGACGTATTCCGGCGTCATAAAGCCTGGTAACTGTTGTCCTCACTGATGGTTGGGTGATTCCTCCACTTTGAGACGATAAGTGCCAGTACGGACTTGTGCTCCCACGTACTGTCGAGTATATATTGGGAGACCCCTATAGGATTAAAACCTTTTATCCATAGAAAGCCGTGTCGGCCGCCCTACTGATCGCAATGCACCGAACACAACATTCGGGAAGATTGACTGCCGTACCGTAAAAAGTATTTTGCAGTTTTGCGATTGGTTTGGTACTCCCTCTACCTAGATCTCCAGAGCAGTCCCTTTCATTCCTTTTCAGACTCCTTAACGGAAAAGGTCCATCTGAGAACTTGTCACTTCAGGCTCATTAAAAACCGAAGGAGACTAGAGTCATCTTTTGTTTTTTCTCGACTCTTAAAAACTGAAAAAACAAGTTGTGTCAAAGCGTCTAAAAATTTATTTTAAACGGAATATTCATACCCTTTTCCTACATTGATCTTAGGTTGAGAAAATGGAGTCTACCAACCAAGGAATTCCCCTTGGTGGAAATCCTAGTCCCTTCTCCTCTTGGGGAGATGTTGGTGCACCCCATATGGCCACATTGTCGCTTCCAGGACTGACAATTGGCTTGCCAGTATGGCTCTTCTCAACCAATGTCGTTCAGAACACCACTATTCCTGAACAATCGAATCAAAATTAGACGAGTCCAGAGTTGCCCACCAACCTTCTACTTCCTCTAATTCTTCCTCTCCTCCTTCCTCTTCGCTTGATGGGGCTGGCAAAGCCAAAAGTCAAGTTCCTAAGGAGAAGAAGGAGAAGAAGAAGAAAGAGAAGAAGAAGAAGGAGCCAAAGGCGAATGGGGGAAAACGAGTGTCATCTAACGAAAATCCACACACTGCACCGACCAGGCCTAAATCGCCATGTGTCATTTGCAAAGGAGACCACTTTCACAGAGATTGTCCTTGCATCCCTCGGATACTAAGGGACTGGTCTCCTCGTTTGCACATCCGGTGTCGTCAACCTTTGATGATCATGTTGAAAGCACACCGTCAACTAGCGAAAGTGAAGCCCCAGGACAAAAAGGGAAAGCTAGATTTCCTTGTAAATTGTGCGAAGGCAATCATGCCGTCCACCGTTGTCCCTTCTTAGACGAAGCTAAAAGAGTTTTGGATGATCGTCCGGTTTCACCGTTACGACTTCCTCCTGGATATAAAAAACTCTTGCCGAGTCCGTCGCTAGTTGAGAATCCAGCTGGCCCGCTCAAGTGGTCGGCTGAAGCACCTATCATTGAAGATAAACCATCTGAATCTATACCAGACGAAAGTCAAAAGGTCGAGGCGGCAGTTGACCTGGTCTTGCCTTCAGAGGTTTTATCTTCGGATGATACAGTCACTGAAGAGAATAAGGATGACACCGTCCAAATTCTCTTCATCAACACAGACTCCGACGAACATGGGGGAAATCTACCCATTCCCTTACCAAAGGAGGGAATTTCATCAGAGCCATACCCGGCCTTCTACTCGGTCCCACCTCCAAGCAACCTAGTAGTCTCCTTCGATTGGAATCAACTAGGCAGACCCCGTTTACCAGCAAGCATACCATTCCAAATTATCATTCAAATATATAGAATGGTCATGGCTGGTACCATCATAGATGAGGGGGCTTCTATGAGTATCCTTTCCTCTACTTCTTGGAAAGCACCTGGTTCGCCATCGCTTTTGCCTGAGATGAGAAATCTGACAGGCTTTGATAAAGGAACCAGTCGACCTTTAGGGATCCTTCCCAATGTGCCCATAACATTGAGAGGGAAGACAGTTCAAATGAATGTAATGGTAGTTCAAGGACCCTTGGATTATAACCTACTCCTTGGAAGAGACTATATTTATTGCATGGGAGCCATCGTCTCCTCACTCTTTAGGGTAATGTGTTTTCCACAGGAAGGAAGAGTGGTCAAGCTCGTGGACCAGCTTTCATTTCCCGGATCACGCATAGCAAATAGTCATATACCATCCCTAAATGGTCTCTTCACGCAAGAAATGTCTCAATCTCCAGTCCGTCCTCCCGATGAGCGCGAGTAATTCGGAGGGATATGACTGAAACCCAGGGGGCATGCGTCCTGGTCTGCTTCGGCAGGAAAACTTCGGGTATAGGGTAGGTTTCTGCGGGAGAATATGACTAGTCTGTACCCCGTCCGTGATTGGAAGAGGGGTTATTCTAGAATAAAATTCTCTTGTCAAAGTTATGTGAGTTGGCGGGCATCGTCGCTCACCTTTGTTTATCTCGGTAGACATCGCCGAAGAAATGTTTTGTTTGTTGTGTGAATAGAACAATCTTTGGGTAACCTGTAAGAGGTATGCCTCTCTAGGTAAAACAAATGTTTTGGCGGAAGTGAAGTAGAGGTAACCTTGAAACTCTATTTTATACCTGGGGGCATGCAAACCTTTTGGAGTGCAAGCAAAGAGAGACTATTTATCTGTTTTTTGGATTAGTCGTTTCCTAACTTGCATAAAGAAAGGATGTGGGGCAAAACTCTGAAAATTGCCAATTTTATATGAGACATTCTTATCATATGACTGGATTAATCGAGCAGTTTTAGCACATAGTTCAAGCTCGTTAAAAAATAAACATAAGACATGAGCAAATGTTTCCACCCGCGTTTAAGCTCGTTAAAAAATGAACTATTCTCCGGTAAATAACCACCGTGAATGAAGCATTTCAGCCATTAAAGCCTTGGTCGTGTTTGCACCATCACCTCCACTTTTCCATTGGCTGATCATTCACCTCCATTTGATTGTTTACCCATTTTGAGGAACAGCTGCGAAGAGTGATTTCACTGCCATCCTTGTGACACTGCCGTGATTGGAAAATTCCAAACCTTACGTGGAATCAGCTGCTACCCATTTTATCACTCGTTCCTCAAAAGACGAGTCTTCTTTAAGCTCTTTTCAACTGACTCGTAAAATATGAAAAGATTGCCGAGTTTTGGCCTTCCAGCTCATTAAAGCGACCGGAAGCGCTATCCCTCCTCTAGATTTTAATCTTTTTGGACCTGAGGGATTATTGCACAAAAAGATCAAGCGCTTGTTTTGTTCGGCTCGTTAAAACTATCGAAAATTCATCCCTTATGTATTGTTTTATACTTTTTCGGACTTAAGGGATTAGATGACGAAAAAGGAATTTCGGAGTTACCTTTACGTGCCTTTTTAGACTCTCTAAAAATGAAAAGGACCGAGTTATCTTTGTCTTTAAACTCGTTAAAAAGATTAATAGCGACAAACTTGTCTTTAGACGAGAACGAGTTTCACTATCGCTAGGCTCGTTAAAACATGGCGATGGGTTTGCCCGAAGGGAAAATTATAGAACAAGCATTTGTTATCCTCCTCAAGCTTGACAAAAATAAAGAGGTACTGGTCAGCAATGACTGGGGAAAAATTGGGAAGAAACTCAAAGAACCTTTATTGGTAGCAAGTCGCTCTTGAACATGACACTTCCACTCCGTGCCTTAGTCGGGTTGGGTTGTTTCATTCACCAGTCACATCACCATGGTCACGCCATACCATCCACATTTGGGGTAAATGCTACCAATCCATCACATAAGTGTCGCCGACATGTTCAAGAGAAGTCATCCGTGTCCTATCCACTACCATACATTACACTTCATTCTTTCATGACCGCCATCCTGAACCATATATCATCAGATCGTTTTCACCTCCATCAAAATCATTTGCTCCGTTCCGTGTCATTGATGTGGGATTCATCAAGGCCGTCCTTTGACGGATCGCTTCTTGTCGACATCAGCTCATTATCCAAGAAGTTGATCTAGGAACACCCCTTCAGTACTTTGAAGCTTGCATGCCTCAATGGAAAGTTTCTCACTTCCGGCGACAGGTATACATCAATGACCTTCAACCGAAATATTTTGCGTGGTGTTCGACGCCAAGTCCTTTATTCACACCACGTGAATTGTACTGCAATACCTTGAGGGTCATCATCATTATCGGTGATTCCTCTCGCACTTGTTAACAGTTTACATCATTGACTGGTAATCAAGCGATGTCTTTCCATGTTCGACTTCAAAACATTTCTCACATGGATCGACTTGTACTTCGAGTGAAGATCAGACGAGATTGAAGACCCCGAATCTAGTTGCATCCATCCGGGCTGCGATATTTTCAGGAGAATAAAGACATTGAAATGTACAGCGTTGCAGCAAAGATAATCATCCTACCAAAAGGATGATGGCTCTATCAGAATCATCAATCTACCATCAGACGATTGTCTGTCCTATGTACATGAAAATGAATTTATAAAGCTGAGCATGGGAATGCCCGCCTCAGCTAGATCATGAAAACAGTATGAAGATAATGTATTGTATTGTATCTTATTACAGGTCTCCTCCTAGCATTGAAAGAACTTCGGATCCTCCTAATAAAGCATTTCACCCGATAAACGGCCTCATACTTTAGGGGGCAACTGTTATAGACATTTTTGTGCCTTATAGCTCTAAGCATGAAATGTCCATAAACCAAGGGATCCTAAGTCCCTAAAAGTGTTGTTCCAACCCCTAAAGGAACAAGGTCAACAAATTACAGCTTCTCCCAGAAGTTCTCCACCAGAAACTGCTCAGAATCAGTCAAATCAGGATCATTTCAGCTGCTCCACTAGCTAGCTACGTTGCATAGCACCCAAGTACACTAGCTAGGTGCGTTGCAACGCACCTAAATGCACTACCAGGGTGCGCTAAGCGGGAAATGACAAATGGCAGTGTCATTCCACGAGGTGGACAGACAATGGAAGCTTCCAGAATCTTCCCCAATGACACTTGCCTCACTGAGTTCGACCAAGGATGAGTAAGAGGCTCTAAGTCTCCAAGTGGAAGAAAGAACTGACAGAGGGAAGCCACTAGTCAAAAACCCAGAGCTGACTCACACCTCAGCAAATATCTATATATAGATCTCTCATCCTAGAGATCCAGAGGTTGGAGGTTGGAATTTTGTACATTGCAGAGAATTGTTGTTGGTTTTGAGATAGAGATCAGAGTATTGGGTGATTTATGCTTTGTTGGAGGTGAAGAGGGGATTCCTTCGCTGGGGGGTTGATGCTGGATCAGGAATCATAGGTTGTAACTCCTCCTGGACCTTCTTGTTATATCAATAAAACTATTTGAGTTTCTCCTACATGCTTGTGTATCAATGATGTTTTGTTATATTTGCATGTTTAGCTTAAATCTGATCCTAAGCTATTTATGAATATAAATCCATGTCTTTGTGTAGTTTTCTCCTTCTGTGATCTTGCAGGAACTTGGTGAAACTAGGCAAGTAAGGGAGCAGGTAGCTAGAAGCTGTCAAAGAGGAGAGAGATTGGATCAAAGGACTAGCGTAAGACACAGGTTGGTTCATCCTATTCCTCTTCGTTTATAGTTCATAAAGAAGAATACGAAAGTAGTTTTCTCTGTTTGTTTCTAAGGTACTGTCACGCCTTAGTGGGATAGAGGCGTTCTGAGTAGACACTTTTCCCGTTAACACTCCTAGGCGTAGGCTTGCCATCTGAATTTTACTCTTGTCTGAGTTGATGCTTTGCACTCTACAATACACATAAATTTGTCTAATCCAATTGTCCAACTTTTCAGCATTTAGCTCTCCATCATATATAGGGAAATCAAATTTAACATCCTGCTTAATCAAAGATGCTTTCTTATTATGCACAGGGCTATTAGGAGGCATGAGAAAGCTTTCCTCTTTCCTTTTCCCTTTGAGTGGTCATGGGAATGAGACTCATCTTCTTCTTTATCTTGTTTGGAACCTGATGAATCTTCATCCTTGTGCTTTCTAAAGTCCCTATACATTTCTTCTACCATAGACTTTATAGCTAGGAAACTCTCTACGAATTGAGGGTCTGGCCCCATAGAACCTTCCTCTGACATTGTCTTCCGAGGATAGACTCTCCCAATTTTAGAATTAGTTTCGACCAACTCTCCTTCTCCTAATTTGAGCTTTGATCTAGTGAGAATTCAACAGCTAAGCCAACACAAGCTTGTCTAACCTTACAGCCTAGAGCTCTGATACCACTTGATCTGATATTCACCTTATGAGTGACATCAGCTAAAGATTTATTGTTTAAAGGTATTACAGACTCGTGTGCTGGTGTGTGCTCTGTGTTATTGAAGCAACGGATCGATCAGATTTCCAATACACAGACAATAAAATGGAAAGACAACAGAGAAATACAGTAAGCAAACCCAAAGACACAAGAATTTTTAATAAGGAGTTCACCCAATTCTCTAGGGCTACATCTCCGATCCAGCTTTCAGTGGTGGCCTTGTTTTATTGTGCCTTTAAGCAGAGAATTACAATACAGGGACTCAATGTGAGTTCTCCTGAAGCAGGTTTGCTTGGCAGGGTGGTTCTTGGATTCCCCAAGCCACTGGAGTACACAAACTCTTCTTCTTCCTACCCGCTCTACAACATTTTGGTCTATAGTGGAAAGAGACAAATGTGGTGCTCAGTCTGGATAGATTCCTCTATGGGATGGCTTGAATCTCTCAAGCTCTCTAGTGCTTGACGCTGCCTCTAGTCAGCTTGGCCCTCTGTCCCTTTCTGCTTTTGCTTTACTTCCTTCTTCTCTGGTCTCTGTCTCTCAGTGTTCAGTCCTCCTTTCGGGGTTCGCTCTAACTGACTCGACTTGTGTATTCTGTCTCTGTTCATGGGTTTTAGCCATTCGTTTCAATTCCTGTTTGGTTCCTCTTCTGCCTTTGTCGATTCACCTTCTGCAGCTGCACTTGGAGTTCCCTGTTTGACGTCAGCATGAACGCTCAGGAAGTGATCACATGTCCTCCTCTAAATAGCACCAGCCTACTTCGTCAGTTCGTTTCTCCAGTTACGTCGTGGATGAAGTCTTTCCTCCACCGTGGCAGTCAAACGGATTCCAAATCTTTGCAAATCGTGGCGTATTCCTTCGTCGATTCTGATTCCTCCATCGGGTTTGATCTCAGCCGTCCGATCTGGGGCCTCCAGATCCGATGCCATACGCATGTCCCGTGCAATTGACTTGCTCGACCGATAACGCGCGATCAGCAGTGGTTTTCTCTCACCTTTGCTTGCCACGCATCGATCGATGTATGGGATCGCTCCACTTTCTCCAAAACCGTTTACCGTTTGAGGGCGTCCTGATCAATACCGCTGGTTTCCAGAGTGTGGGTCCTGCCTTGTACGTCTAATGCTTTTTTCCTTTTCTACCCGCGGTTCTCCAGTTCGCCATGCGTCTATGTGCTCGGGCTTCCCCCCCACTTCAACCTTGTTTGCCCAGCGATGCGCGATTAATCAAAATCCACCTCCTTTTCTCGATCCGGAGCTCCCAGGGGCTACTTTGACCTCCTGTGCAGCCTCCATGGGCCTCGGTCAGCACACTTTGACTGAGGTCCTCGTCCTTCCACGTTGGTTGCCATTGCCACTGGTTTAGGGATGTTTATGATCACAGTTCTGAATTCTTAGAGATTTATCCCGACTTGATACAGTCATGGTTCTTTAACAATCTTTTATGGATCCAATTCGGATCACTATCGATCATGCTTCCACATCCCAAGTGCTTATGCTATCCATCTCAAACAAGCAAAATGATGCTTTGATATCAACAAGGAATAAAGATTATGGGAATCCACTGTCGTCAAACAACCAGGCTACAGATCAACCTAGTGGTTCGACAACAACTTCGGTAGAAGTTGTTCCGCCCATTATCCCTGAATTAACTATAAAGCTGCCAAAGGGAGTCGTACATAAATCAACATTTAATCCTCATGCTGGAGCTGCTCAGAATTATAATATAGTGGAGGATCTTGCTCAATCTCCATCTGCTATGTCGACACTTGAGGTATTGCAAAATTGTCCCTCCCAAAAGTAGGCTTTGTTATCAGCAATAGGTGGGATTGATCTAGCGAATTCCAATCTTGTGGCCTTTAATCATAAAGGATATACACCTCAATTACTATCCCAACTCGCTTTCCTTATACAGGTAAAAGCCCTCAATAAAAATGTTCATCGAACCATCATTGATGAGGGGGCATCTACCTGTATTATGTTAATGAGTTGTTGGAAAACTCTGGGTTCACCAACCTTGTCACGATCATCTACAATATTAAAAGCGTTCAATGGAAGAACATACACTCCGTATGGGATTTTAAGTAACTTTCAAGTTGAACTGGGGGGCAAGACAGTAGAGATTGAAGTCAAGGTCATTGATGGAAACCTTGATTACAATATCTTACTAGGAACGCCCTGGATTTATGCTACTGTTGCCGTTGTGTCTACATATTTTAGAAAGATTGCATTTCCCTGCCAAGGTGGAATCACAATCGTTGACCAACTAACCTTTTTTCCTAATAGTTCACAAGCTACTGGAAGCATTCCATTGATCCATGGAAGTTCACAATCACTTCAAAATGTCAGAGTAGATCTCCTAAAAGATCCTTCCTTAATGGGAACTTTTGCCCTCCTGCCTCCATCTAGTTTCGCGGAAGTGGCCATAGTGGAAACCTGTCAAATGATCTCTTCTACATCATCTGAGTTTAAGAAGAGTTCTGACAATTTTGATAGTGAGGATCATCGCAAGGCGTTGCCCCCAAACCTCATCAAATCTTTGTAGCAATCAATTTTCTGGGCTTGGGTGGCAAACTCGAATTAGCAATCGACGAGTGTTTGGGTAGATAGGTCTTTACAATATGGTACCTCTTATGATCCTTGGTCTCGTATACATTCTGCAGATGAAGGAATCATCCAATCAATGATGATAGGAGAGACGTCGTGGGAAGATTACCACCATCATTCCCACCTTCGAGATGACAATGAAGATTATTCAACCGACCTCGATCATCCTTCAATTTTTTATTTTTTTTTAAATACTATAAATACAGTAAATTCCGAGCGAAATCTGTCCAACATTGAAGAAACTATCACCATTAATATTTCAACCAAACCTAATATTGTCGAGAATATTCACGCTGGCAAATCTTGTTCTCCATTAGAGCTAGAAATTTACTGTGCTCTCTTTCACGAATTCAGAGATGTCTTTGCATGGTCATATGAAGAAATGCCAGGCATTGACTCGAGAATTGTTGAACATGAAATCAAGATGTATCCAGATGTAAAACCAATACGACAACAGCTTCAACCTGTCCATCTGAAGAAAGTCGTTGCCATTAAAGAAGAAGTTGAAAAAATTTTGCATGCTGGTTTCATTTACCCTGTTCCTCTCACTGATTGGGTATCGAATATTGTTCCTGTAATGAAAAAACAAGGAACGATTAGAGTGTGCGTCGATTATAGGGATGTAAATCAAGCGTGTCCAAAGGACAACTATCCTACACCCTTCATCGACCATATTATTGACGAATGTGCCGGATGCAAAATCTTTTCATTCATGGATGGATTTTCTAGATAAAATCAAATTAATATCCACCCACAGGACCAATAAAAAACTGCATTTATATGTCTGTGGGGCACATTTTCATATCGTAAATTACCTTTTGGTTTGAAGAACGCAGGGGCAACTTTTCAGAGGGTAATGAATTATGCCTTCCATGACATCAAACACATCGTTCGACCATATCGCGATGATCTTCCAGCTCATTCGCGAAAACGGATTGATCATCCGCAACATTTGAGAGCCATATTTCTATGTTGCCAACACTACAAGATACGACTCAATCCGCACAAGTGTGTGTTTTGTGTTGGTTATGGTCAATTGCTTGGTTTTGTAGTTTCTAAGGACGGAATTCGACTTGACCCTTTTAAGGTTCAAGCAATCCTTGACATGCCTCCACCTTCAAATTTTCTTCAGATTCAGAGACTCCAAGGGAAAGCTAACTTTCTGAGGAGGTTCATTCCACATTATGCTGAGCTCGCTAAAGGTTATATATGTCTTTTGAAAAAAAGAGTACCCTTCCACTAGGATTAGGTTTCACAAGCTTCCTTTGATGCTTTAAAAGATTCTCTGATAAAAGCATCATTAATGTACGCTCCTGACTATCAAAAAGACTTCAACCTGTATCTCGTCGCTACAGATACAACTATTGCCATGGTTTTAGTACAAGAAGATAATGGAATTGAACATCCTATATATTATTTAAGTCGCAATCTTAATGATACAGAAAGGAAGTACTCTTATCTTGAAAATTTGGCTTTAGCAACCATTCAAGCAGTACAGAGATTTCGACAATATGTTCTCTTTCACAAAACTACCATTGTGTTAGATTACAACCCTATGACCTACATTCTGTCGCGTCAATTACTGGGGAGAAAATATTCCAAATGGATATCCATTTTGGAGGAGTTTGAACTGGAATTCACCAAATCCAAATCAAAGAAGTCTCTCATCTTCGCGGAGTTACTTTGTGACCTTCCCTCGTCATCCAATGATTCAACATCCAAAGCATCAATCGTGGATGAGACTCTGTTTCTGATATCACCAAGCGATCCGTGGTACGGGGATATACTGGTCTATCTCCAAACCCAAACTTTTAGGCCTAACATCTATCTCTCTGAACAACAGTGTACTTGATACCAAGCCAAAGACTATCTGATCATTGGTGATACACTTTACCGTCGTGGTGTCGATATGGTTCTACGAAGGTGCCTAAAGCATGAGGAGGCTGAAAAAGTTTTGAATGATTGTCATTCAGGTGCTTGTGGGGGGCATCTATCTGGTTACGATATTGCACAAAAGATCTTATGAGCTAGTTACTTCTGGCCCACCATATTCAAAGATTGCATAATTGCAGTCAGAAGTTGCCATGATTGTCAGATTTTTGATCGCAAAACCAGATTACCACCTGCACCACTGCATCCAGTCGTTGTTGTTGGGCCATTTGCTAAATGGGGCATTGATTTCATGACATAACTCCACCTCGGCCGAGGGGCATGGATATATTATAGTCATTGTCGACTATTTTACAAAATGGGCCGAGGCGACGCCTACATTAAACAACAGTGGCGAAACGGCTGCTCTTTTCTATTTCAATCATGTAGTTTCTAGATTTGGTGTACCACAGGCTATAGTCACAAATCATGGGTTGCACTTTCATAATCACATGATGATCGAATTCACTGCCAAATAAGGATTGTCCCATGATAGTTCTACTCCATATTATCCGCAGGCTAACGGATAGTTTAAGGCAATCAACAAAGTCCTTAAGCACATGTTGCAGAGAATGATTGGAGTCCACAAATGGAATTGGAATTTAATCCTATACTCAGCTCTGTGGGCATATAGGACTTTGGTGAGAAATGCAACCAGATTTATGCCCTTTCAGTTGGTGTATGGTCTGGAAGCAGTCTTACCAATTCAGTGTGAAATCTCATCCCTCAAGCTTGCAATTGATCTGCTTCTCGAAACTTCTAAAGAAGAGGCTCATTTCTTGGAACTAATCCATCTGGATGAAACCCGTCGTGATGCTGCGTTGGCTAATGAAGCACATAAGAAACGTGTCAAGGCGCAATATGACAAAAATGTCAAGCCTCGTGTCTTCTCAGAAGGTGACCTAGTCTTGCTTTACAATCAAGACTCTGACAAATTAGGAGCAGGTAAATTCGAACCATTATGGATGGGCCCCTACATTGTTAAATGAGTATTAACAAAAGGAGCCTACGAGCTGGTCGATTATGATGGGATTCCATTGTCACAACCCTGAAACGGGTTGTATCTTAAACGTTACTATGCTTGATTAAGTGTAGTAAACTCATTGTACATATGCTTTTATTACTTTTTTGAGTGTTTTATTTCAGAATTGTCATTTTGGTTAGGTAATCCACTTCAAATTTGTTGTAGATGTTAGACTTTTTGGAACCATTTGTTGGGTATGCCGACGGAGCTAGTCATAATACACAGAACCTATCCTCTACGGCCTGGGCCATTTTCGCTCCAAGCGACGAGTTAGTGAGTTTCAGGGGGATATGTATTGGTCGATCGCTAAATATATCGCGTTGATTGAACTTCTCTCTGATGCCATTTCACATGGCATATGCCGACTCATTGTCAGGCTAGATTCATAGCTAATCATTCTACAGCTTACTGGCATTTATTCCGTTCGGAACCCAGCTATTTATTGCATGTTCCTAAGAGTTAGGATTTTGGAAAGGCATTTTGATTCCATTCAAATCAACACATTTCCATAAACTTAAACACATTGGCTAATTCATTAGCAAACTATGTGTTAAATAGACATTTGCAGCATTTGTAAAGAAAGCATTTCACATCAACATTTGCATCAGGATTGCATCACTTAGCCAAAATAAAACTCCAAAAATCAAAAGTAGATAGCTGTTTATAGTTTTTACAAAATGTTTTGTGTCCAAGAAAAAATTGGTCATCTGACCAAGAAACTCAAAAATGAATGCAGAAAAACATCATAGACTAGTGATGTTGGTGATAACATGTCACTGCCTGTGCTATCATGCACAGGAGCCTAGTCCAACGACTCGGTACGCCAGTAGTATGGCGTTGTAACCTCAAAGGTAACTCATCGGTCCTGACATCCTGAATGCTGAGAGTGAGGCCCTCGATCTGATCCTGCAACACTACCAGGGTCTCCGATATGTCCAGATCCCGAAGGACGGCCCTCCCTATAGCCTCTCCTGCTGGAGCGTCATCTGCCGCTCGTGGGCGTGCCACTGGTCACACTGGTCCAATATCTGCACACACATATAAGTTTGTTTAGTCTTGGTAACATCAAAAACACAAAAACATTATAAAACTGAAAAACAATGATGTGGTCAAATCATTTTACCTATAGAACTCCACTGCTCACCAACTAGTAATGCCAAATCCGGGTCACCTCAGAAATCCATCCCTATGTATGTATACTCCACAAATACCATCTCCTGGTAGTTGAACCACTCGAAAAATGCATCAGAGAATGAAATATGTGACTAGCCGGCATGTCTGGCCATAAGATCAACCCATCTTTGCATTTGTGGTTCCCTCAGTGCTGGCAATCCCAGTGAAATGTTCTGAGGCTGCATCAGTGGAATCCTCTCCAAAGCGAAAGTAGTCAATATGGATCCATAACCAAAATTCTTGGTTCTTCCATTCTTTACTTTGGAGAGTTGTTATTTTATGACAAGAAGTATCACCTCACACCAATTGAACACCTTCGGTTCCAAGCATTCCAGGGCATACTGCATATAAGATATGTTCACCAAATGTAAGGCCGCGCTGCCAGCCAATCTAGCAAAGGTAAATAAAATGGTCCTCAAAGGATGATCAGTGACATCCCGGATATTAATCTTACCATCTCTACTGGGTTGATATCCATCCCTGCAGAACTTACGAATGTAATCTTTCACAGATTCACCCCCACAAGCAAATCCTGATAGTGAAAGAGGGGCACCACGCCTCGACAATCCTGTCAGAAAGTAAATGTCCTCGATCGTCAAAGGAATAGATTTACCTCTGATCTGGAATACCTGGTCAATTGGATCCCAAGCATCGAGAAAATACTGCAACAAACTGATCTGTTGCCTCATGCTGGATATGCGGAAGAACTTCAGCAAACCACAGTTTCTTAATGCATCAACTGTGCCCTGGTCATGTAAAGCAATCATGTCCTCCTCTTCATGTTCTCGTTCATGCCATGTGACAACCATCTTGATCCAACAAATATCTGAAATACAAACAAAAGATGAGCTAGGATCCAAATTTGAGCAAAAACAGGCAAAATTTTGATGAAAAAACACTGGGTAAAGTTTCCTTTCTGTGCCCATTGCACCCTGGCTTTGAGCAAGGTGAAATGCATACTAACTGGCCAGTGTACAGCTCAGTATGCATCTCACCTTTCAATATAGGCTAGGTGCGATGATTGGGGAACAAATTCTTCAAACCCCAGGGGCCCAGAAAAGTGCAAAAACTAGCTCAGAATCAACAAAAGATAGAATGAAAATGAAGAGCTCAGGGATAGCTCCTACCTGGTCTTGATGGCGTGGAAAATGGTCCACAGGATCTCCCGAAATCGACTGGTGAAATTTGAGGGGGAAAACCACTCCAGAGCTCCAAAATCCCAAATTTGACATGAAATGATGAAAGTAAAAGGTACAATTACTTTTTATATTTACTATTCACGTACTTCAAGTAAAATGTTAGTTTTAGTTCATTTTTCGTCCATATATATGTATTTCTAATCAATTTGATGGAGTAATTGAGCAGGTTGAATGACTAAAGAAAGAATCTGATGTGCTAAACAGTGAATTGAACATCTTTGACCACTGAACCAAGCATAGTTCCCCCATGGTTCAAGCTTGTCAAAAGTGAACCCACCTTCAACTAAATAACCTTTGTGATTGCCATTCTATCAGCCTTTTGAGCCTTGGTTGTGTACCTCTCATCACCTCCATCCCTTTGGCCGATCATACACTCTCACTTGGTTGTTTTACCCTTTTTTGAGGAACAGTTGCGATGAGTGGTCTTATTAGCCAACCTCTTCATAGAATTCACCATGTTTTGAGAAGTTCCAAATTCAGCGGAACCAGTTACTACCCTAGACACCACTCATTCCTCAAAATCGAGTCTCCTTTAAACCCTTTTCAAACTTGTTAAATATGAAAAGATTGTCAAGCCCTTGACCTTCTTAGCACGTTAAAGTGATTGGAAATGCCATCCCTCCTGTATGATTTTATACTTTTTCAGACCCGACGGATTATCTTATGAAAAAGTCGAGCGCTTGTCTTTTTCGGCTCATTAAAGTGATTAGAAAAGTCATCCTTTTTGTATTATTTTATCCTTTTTCGGACCTAAGGGATTATTTTACGAAAAAGAACTTCTGGAGTTTTCTTTTCGTCCCTTTTCAAACTCTCTAAACATGAAAAGGACCGAGTTATCCTTGTCGTTAAACTCATTAAAACAATAGCGACAAACTTGTCCATTCTAGACAAGACCGAGTTTCACTGTCACTAGACTCGTTAAAACATAGCAACAGGTTTGCCCGAAGGGAAAATTATAGAACAAGCATATGTTATCCTCCTCAAGCTTGACAAAAATAAAGAGGTACTGGTCAGCAATGACTGGGGAAAAAGGGAAAAAACTTGAAGAATTTATGGTAGCAGGTCGCTCTTGAACATGACACTTTCACTCCATCACCATTATTGAGTCGGGTTGGGTTATTCCATTCATCGGTCATCTCACCATTGGTCTTTCACACCATCCATCTTTTGGGGTTAACGCTACCAATCCATCTCAATTTCACTGACATGTTCAAGAGAAGTCATTCAGTTGAGAAACCACAACCCAGTTAATGCCTCATCCACTGCAATACCTTCAACCTTCATTTTTCATGACCGCCATTCCCGAACCTTGTGTCATCAGATCATTTTCACCTCCAGAAATCACTTACTTCATTTCGTGTCGTAGATGTGGGATACATTAAGGCCATCCTATGACAAGTCGCTTCTTGTCGAAATCAGCTCATTATCCAAGAAGTTGACTTAGAAACAACTCTTTCAGTACTTTGAAGCTTGCATACGTCAATGGCAAGTTCCTCACTTCCGGCGACAGGTTGACATCAATGGCCTTTGACCAAAAGATTTTGCGTGGTGTTCGACATCGGATCATATATTCACACCATGTGAATTGTACTGTAGTACTTTGAGGATCATTATCATTATCGGTGATTCCTCTCGCGTCTGTTAATAGCTTACATCATTAGCTGGTAATCAGGTGATGTCTTTCCATGTTCGACTTCAAAACATCTCTTCACATGGATTGACTTGTACATTGGGCGAATATTGAACAAGTTTGAAGACCCCAGATCTAATTTCATCCATCCAGGCTGTGATATATTCAGGGATATAAAAACATCAAATGTACAAAGGCGCTGCACAGATGGTCATCCGAACCAAGGATGATGACTCTACATCTGAAGAATCACCAGTTTGTATCTGCAGACGACTATCTGATCTATGTACATGAAATGAATTTATAAAGTTGAGCATGGGAATGCCTACCTCATCTAGATCATGAAAATTATATTATGATGATGTATTGTGTTGTAACTTATGCAGGTCACCTTCCAGTTCGAAACCTCATATCCTCATGATAAAGCATTTCACCCGACATCAATATTTACGACTTCATGCTTTAGGGGGCAACTGTTATAGACATATTTGGGCACATCAACCCCAAACTTATATGTCGATAAACTAGGGCTCTTCAACCCCTAAAAGAGTTGTTTCACACCCTAAAAGAGCATGGTCATCTGATTACATCATTCCCCAAAAGTTCCACCTGAGAAACCATCCAGAAATGGCCTAAACTGAACCATACTGACTACTACACTGGCCAGGTGCGATGCATACTGAGTGGTACACTGCCCAGGTGCGATGCATACTGATTAGGCCTTCTATAGGGTGTGATGGGTGAGAATGGACAAATGTCCGAGACAATTTGCTAGGTGGTTGCTCATGGAATCTTCTAGAAACTTCTCCTATGACACTTGCCTCTCTGAATTCGCCCAGGGATGAGTAAGAGATCCAAGAAATCTCAAAGTGGAACCAATTGTAACAAGTGGAATGACACTAATCAAAACCCCAGAGATGACTCACACTCTTGCACACATTTATAAATGGATCCCTCATCTAAGAGATCCAGAGGCTGGAATATTGTGAATTGCAAGGAAGTGCTGATAGTTTGTAATTGAGGAAAGACCATTGTATTGTTGGTGTGATCTTGCTATTTCATGTGGTGAAGAGGGATTGAAGCTGGGAGGATGATGTTGGATCAGACAACTGGTGTTATAGACATTTTTGTGCCTTACAGCCTCGAGCATGAAATGTCCATAATCTAAGGGATCCAAAGTCCCTAAACATGTTGTTCCTACCCCTAGAGGAACAAGGCCAACTAACCACAGCAATTCACAGAAGTTCTCCACCTGAAAACACTCAAAAACAAGCCAATTCTGGATCATGTCAACTGCTCCACTGAGCATCTGCGCTGAATGTCAACTGCTACACTGGCTACCTGCGTTGAATTTCAACTCCAACACTAGCTACCTGCGCTGAGCGAGTTTGGACATGTGGCAGAGTCATTCCTCAAGGTGTCAATGCCTAGGAAGCTTCCAAAATGACACTTGCATCAAGGAATTCGACTGGTGATGAGTAAGAGGTTCCAAATCTCCAAGTGGAAGCAAGAACCTCCAAGTGGGCTCAAGAACTGAGAGAGGGAGAGGACACTAGCCAGATCTCAAGCTGACTCATCCTCTCTCCAAACATCTATATATGGATCTCTCCTCCATGGGATCCAAGGAAAATTTTAAGGACGGAAAATTTTCTTGAAGTTTAAAATATTGGCGAATCTCACTAATCCCTAATATGCAAATTATAAATGTTTATTGATATATTTGTAAAATTAATCAAATTTATAATTATTTTATATATAGTCTCTATATAATGTTGGCGATTTTTAAGGTAAAATAATTTTATATTCTAAAATTTGGGCGAATCGTCTTTTATAAAATTGGAAATTGGCGAATCTTTTTTGTGGAAAAATCATGGAAAATTAGCCCACTGGGCGAACATTAGCCCCTAAAATTTTCCATGATGGGATCTAGGGGCTGGAATTTGGTGATTGCAAAGAATTGTTGTTGGTTTGTGGCTGGAAACATTGGGTGCTTAATGCTTTGAAGGGAGCTGAAGAAGGAATTCCATTCTGCTGGGAAGGAGATGCTGGATTGGAGCCCTATGGGTTGTATCTCTTCCTGAACCTTGTTACTTATCAATAAAGCTATCTTGATTCTTTCCTATATGCTGGTGTATTTTGTATGATTGCATTAGTGTATTTGATTTACTTCTAATCTTGAATCATTTATGAATATGTATATTTTCCTTTGTATTGTGTTCTTCTCTTGTCGCAAGTAGCTGTTCTCTTGTCACAGGTAGCTGTTCTCTTGTGATCTCGTGGGATTCAAGTAGCTGTTCTCTTGAGCAAGCGAGGAGACAAGTAGCTGTGGACACACAAAGAGAAGAGGATCTAGATCGAGGGACAACCGGAAGACAACGGTAAGTCTGCCGATCTCCCCTCTTTCACATTTCATAAAGGAAGAAATCATAATAGCTGTATTCGTTTGTTGCTAAGGCGCTGTCACACCTTAGGTGGATAGGATCATCCTGCATAGGCATTTTTCCCCACAACAAATTGGCGACTCCACTGGGGAAGAACTTGTTTATTCATTTCATTTGTGTTTCAGTCATTTGTTTACTTCATAGACTTGACAGCAACTATTGAACTGCATCTTTCCCGGATGCAAAGTAGAAAGTTGCTGCTTTGATCCAGTTGTTGGACTTGTCTATGATCTAAACTAGATCCACGAATGATTTGATGATCCTTGTGATAGTCTTTAGTACCCTATCAAAGTATCCCTCTATTTATACCTTGCTTGTGTTTCTGATTTGGCCTGAAACAGTTGATTTTTGAGCATTTTATGACCCAGAACCCAAGGGAAACGAGAGTTTCTCTTTCAGCGCAACTGCTGTGAAGGCAGTCTGCATTTCACCGCAGGTCCCGAAGGGGCTACCTGCACTGAATGTCAAGTCCTCAGTGTTGAGGTTGCGCTGAACCAGTTTGGCCTTGTGCAGCTGGGGTTCTTTGTCCTCTATTGCCCTGTTTTGATCTCTGTTTTTGCAGCCTTTAACCAGCATAGGTACCAGTCTGATAAGCCTTTTCTTTGCTTAGATTCCGCCTCTTTTTGTACAAAAAGACTGTGAATGTTTTTATGTGTTTGTGGCGTCAGTTACAGTTTTCCTTTGCATGAGTAAAGTAGTCATCCTGTAGCCTTTGATTCAGATCTGATTGATAGTGATCTTAGAAGAGAGTTCATTGGCTGTTTTCAGATTGATTATAGATTTACTTTTGATTATTGGTTTGAATTTGTCTCTTTCAAAGTGTCAAAACAAGTCTTTATTTCGAAAATCGCAAAGTGATTGTAATCTCTTCTACCCTTGTTGATTTCGAAGAAAGTGAACTTGTTTGTATTGATCATTTTAAAAGCAAATTCAAAGTTGTGCAAAAAGCTTTCTTTGTAGGCATTTATACTAAGAAAGTGGAAAACAAACACCTGCATTGTGCATTTTGCATTTGATAGTTTGCATGTTGGATATAGGGAAAGTGCATTAGAGTGTGCTGATTGATCTTTGAGAAAAGATAGTGTTATTCGTTTCCCTTAGTAGCTAGGATTTTCAAAGTTGAAAAGATAATAAAGCTTGCTTATCATCTTAGACTGCATTTAGGAATTTGTATCATACATCTCGTGGTGAACCTTGAAAGGAAAACTTTAAAAAGATCAACCTAAAATAAACTGAATGAACCTAACAACGCTTTGTAACATAACGCACAACATAGAGGTCTAGGCTAGAGACGTGTTCCGGCGTCGTTAAGCCTAGTGACTGTCGATCTCGAAGAAGGTGGGTGATTCCTCCTGAGAGACGGTAGCGCTAGTACGGATTGTGCTCCCACGTACCGTCACGTATATGTTGGGAGACCCCTATAGGCATATATCTTTTATCCTTAGGAAGTCGTGTCGGCCGCCCTACTGATCGCAATGCAGTGAAGACAGGATTCACGAAGATCGACCACCCGTACCGTAAAAAGTATTCTGTGGTTTTGCGAAAATTTTGGCACACCCTCTGCCTAGATCTCCAGAGCAGTTCCTTTTGGCCTTTTTCAGACTCTATAACAGAAAAAGTCCATCCGAGCATTTGTCACTTCAGGCTCGTTAAAACATCGAAGGAGACTAGAGTCATCTTTAGCTTTTTCTCGACTCTTTAAAAGTGAAAAAGCAAGTTGTGTCTAAAGCGTCTAATAAAATTCATTCAATTCGGAAACACCAATTTCCCCTTTTATTTTGGTTGATCGAGTAATCCGCAATCGTGGAGGAAATCCAATTTAAACCCCGTCGTTCGCGGAGGCTTACGAGTCAACTGTCTTTGTCTCCGGAATCGAAAACAGTACGGACAAAGCGAACTCGTTTAACCGGTTCAAAATCTCCTATCAAAGTTAGAACAAGTGTTCCAACTACATCTGAGATTCCGGTTACTCCAAACATTTCTGGAAACCCTGCCTCTATAGAAGAAGTTCAACAGCCACAGAAGGACAGTAATACTGATCCTAGTCTGGGGGCAAATACTTGTGCAACTGAACCAGTTCCATCTGTAACCGGTCCAGAGAGTTTTGTTCCTCAAACAACTGTCGCTGTCGAAACAACCCCTTCTTCGGCACCAGAAATATTTTACGGACCTGACGGTCTTCCTCTTCCACCTGGTTTGATTGTGATAGAGGAAATTGCAGAGGATCCGCAAGCAAGTACTCCAACCCATTTTCAAGTCGAGGTCACTCTATTTCCTTCATCAGAAGTTAATCCACCACAAGTGGAGGTTCCTGTAGAATCGCTAGGCAATCTATTGGATAGACTTAAAATGTCTGAGCAACTGTCAACATCTAGGACTGTGTCAAATGACACAACGACGGCGGAAGCCCCTGCTGTCACTCCGACAATGTTTGCCGGCATACCATCTGTCCCGACTAGCTCGCAACAGCTAGAAAGAGTCCACCAAGGGACTATTTCGACAGTGTGGTCTGTTCCAGTTTGTTCATCCGGAATAATATCCGGCAACTCTTATGTTGAGACTCGCCAGATTGATCCATTTGGAGGTCAGTTTGGGCAATCCAGTCCCCAAGGACAATCAATCCCCTTGAGTTCCGGATTGCTACCGTATGGGGGGCAGTATACCCTTTCATTACCCCCTCCGGGAGGGTATCCATACGGGAGTTCACAACAATATTCAGGTTATACTGGAATTACATCAAGTGGTTGGGTACCTATGCTACTTCAACAACCAAGGGTTGTATATTCTATGCAACAGTGTGTACCTGTGATGAACATCCCAACCACACCGGCTATTGTAACAGTGACACAAGTTCAAGCGATGCCTGTTGCATGTCAACCTCAGATTTCTCAGGTTGTAATGCAACAGCCCCTTGACCATGGGTCACAACGACAATCGCCAACTGGTGGGGCGACACAGGTCCAAACGGGTACAATTGCCCCACACCTTGGTCCAACAGTTAGCATAGTGCAACAGAACATGGCTTCACAACCGTGGCTAGTGCAATACCAACAACCACAATTCCAGCAAGTGTACCAAGGTTCTGAGCAGCAGATCTTTGCGAATAGTGGACAACCGTATATTCAAAACGGTCAAAACCAACCGCTTTACAGTGGTCAAGTCCACCAACCATATCAGTCATACCAACATCAATTACATTATGCTGGTATGCAAAGGCCCACTGCTCAAGTGATTCCATCGTACCCTGGTTATGCTTCACCTAACCTGAATCAACAGTTACCATTCGTGGCAACTTTAGAGTTACCCGATTTACACCGGTTAACCAACGATCCGATTGCTTACGCCCCTTGGTGGCCAGCGATTCCTCACAAACTTCCATCTGACATTCCTAAATTCAATGGAAATCCAGGTGAAGACCCATCGAATCACGTGATGACTTTTCATCTGTGGTGTTCATCAAACACCCTAAATGATGATTCGATAAGGCTTCGCCTTTTCCAGAGGACATTAACGGGTCCAGCGGAAAAATGGTATATTGAATTACCTAGAGCCTCGTTCGACAATTTTAGTTCCCTAGCCACGACTTTCTTAACCCATTTTCAATTACCGATAAGGTATGAAACGGGAACAGAAATATTAACCAACTTCAAGCAGACCACTGCCACTCATATATCTGATCATATACATGAGTGGCGTCGTCGTCGTAGGATGGTGAAAACATACGTTCCCAATCAGCTGTTAGCTGAATGGTTTATAAAGTCGTTACTTCCTGCTATAACGGAAGATGTGGCGAAGGGGGGAGTCGTAACAGAGGAGCAAGTTATTGCTCGTGCACAATATCTAGACTTAGTTTATACTCAGTCTGGCACACTCTACAACAAAATACCCGACGCCCCTAGACCGGAATTTTCAATTCCTCCTCCTCCTAAATCCAATAGTGACTCTCATGCCGGTGATGGCGTGATTGGCACGGCAAACACGAAATCGATAAGGGCTTCGTCTAAGAAAGCCCGTAAGAATTCGGATCAAAATGCAAAAGAAGAAATTCTTGCTTCGGAAGTAAATGCCGTATCAGCAGATAAAGGCAAAGAAACCAATCAATCAGGAAGCAAGAAGAAGCAAAACAAAGGGAAGAAGAAGAAACAAGGTGAGTCATCTCCTGGAAAAACTTCTTCAAACCCTCCTGGGAAAGGGAAACCAAATAATCCATGTCACATATGTGATGAGGAGGATCATTGGACAAAGAATTGTCCCTACAAAGCTGAGCTTAAGAGGTTCTTTAAAAGTTCGCAAACCTCAGCTGTGTTAACTGATCCATTTCCCAACCCAGGTCAAAATCTGGTTGATAGTGGAAATGCTTCCCCGTCGCAAGTGCTTATGTTGTCGGTTTCAAAATAGCAGAATGATGCTTTGATTTCGATAAGGAACAAAGATTACGGAAATCCGCAGCTGTCGAACGACAAAGGTAAAGATCAACCAAGTAGTTCGACAACAACTTCGACAGAAGTTGTACCGCCCATCATTCTTGAATTAACAATAAAACCGCCAAAGGGAGTAGTACACAAGTCGACATTTAATCCTCGCGCCAGGGCGGCGCAGCATTATAACATAGTGGAAGATTTGGCCTAATCGCCATCCGCTATGTCAACTCTTGAAGTATTACAAAATTGCCCATCCCAAAGGCAGGCTTTGTTATCGGCTATTGGTGGGGTTGATCCTAAGGATTCCAATCTTGTATCTTTTGATCACAAAGGATACGATCCTCAGTTACCAGCTCAGCTAGCTTTCCTTATTCAAGTGAAAGCCCTCAACAAAACTGTTCACCGAACAATTATTGACGAGGGGGCATCTACATGTATTATGTCGATGAGTTGCTGGAAAACTTTAGGATCTCCGACCTTGTCGCGATCTTCGACGACATTAAAAGCTTTCGACGGAAGGACTTATACCCCGTACGGTATCCTTAACAACTTGAAGATTGAACTGGGAGGAAAAACAGTAGAAATAGATGTTGAAGTCATCAATGGGAATCTTGACTACAACATCCTACTGGGTAGACCATGGATCTATGCCATGGCAGCTGTTGTGTCGACTTATTTTAGGAAGATCGCATTCCCATTTGAAGGAGGGATTACGGTCGTCGACCAACAGAACTTCCTCCCTAATGGTTCACAAGTTACAGGAAGCATTCCCATGATCCATGAGAGCAACCATTCGCTTCAAGATATCGGAGTAGGTCTACTGAAAGATCCCACAATGATGGGAACTTTCACGCTTCCACCTCCTATATACATAGGAAATATAGCGTTAGTAGCAACCTGCAACATGATATCTTCCATGAAGGTCGCAAAAGACAATGTTGACATGGATCATGCAATGGTTTTGCCCCCAAGACCTATAGAAATATTGTAGCAATCAACGTTTCGGGCATGGGAAGCGAACCCAAATCAACGCTCGTCAAGCGTTTGGGTAGATAGGTCTAGAGAATATGGTACCCCATTAGATCCTTGGTCGAAAGTACATGGGACTGACGAAGGAATTCTACAATCAATGTTGATTGAGGGGGCACCATGGAATGATCACCACCATCGTTCCCTTCTTCCAGAATATGAAGAAGATACTCAACATGACCTTTATCACCCTTCAGTTTTTGAATTCCTATCAAATACTGTAAATACGGTGGATTCCGAGCAAAACTTATCCAATATTGAAGAGACTATAGCCATAAATATCTCGACTAAAACAAATGTTGTAGAGAATAGCTATGTCGGCAAAGGTTGTTCCCCTTCAGAACTGGAAATATATAACGCTCTTTTTCGCAAATTCAGAGATGTCTTTGCTTGGTCATATGATGAAATGCCAGGCATAGACTCGAGTATTGTTGAACATGAAATTAAAATGTATCCTGATGTCAAACCGGTAAGACAACGGCTTCGGCAGGTGCACCCCAAAAAAGCCGTTGCCATTAAAGCAGAAGTTGAAAAGCTCCTCCATGCTGGTTTCATCTACCCAGTTCCTCTAACCGATTGGGTATCGAATATTGTCCCTGTTATGAAGAAACAAGGGACAATCAGAGTGTGTGTCGATTATAGGGATGTAAACCAAGCTTGTCCAAAGGACAACTACCCTACACCCTTCATCGACCATATAATTGATGAATGCGCCGGATGTGAAATCTTTTCATTTATGGATGGATTTTCCGGGTATAATCAAATAAATATTTGCCCACAGGACCAGTCAAAGACTGCATTTATCTGCCCGTGGGGCACATTCGCTTATCGAAAATTACCCTTTGGTTTAAAGAATGCAGGGGCGACGTTTCAGAGGGCAATGAATTATGCCTTCCATGACATCAAGAACATCGTTCAACCTTATCTCGACGACCTTCCGGCTCATTCGCGAAAGCGGACTGATCATCCGCAGCATTTAAGAGCGATATTTCTACGTTGCCGACACTACAAGATAAGACTCAATCCGCACAAATGTGTGTTTTGCGTCGGTTCTGGTCGTTTACTTGGCTTTGTAGTCTCTAAGGATGGGATTCGTCTCGACCCTTGCAAGGTTCAGGCAATCATTAATTTGCCTCCACCTTCAAATTTGCTTCAGATTCAGAAACTCCAAGGGAAAGCAAACTTTCTGAGGAGGTTCATTCCAAATTACGCAGAACTTGCTAAAGGTTATACTCGTCTTTTGAAAAAGGATGTACCTTTCGTCTGGGACCAGGTGGCGCAAGCTTCCTTTGATGCTCTGAAAGATTGTCTAGTAAAAGCATCATTAATGTACGCCCCGAACTATCAAAGAGATTTTAACCTGTATCTGGCTGCAGCGGATACGACCATTGCGATGGTTTTAGTTCAAGAAGTCGATGGAATTGAACATCCTATATATTATTTAAGTAAAAACTTAAATGATACAGAAAGTAAATATTCTTATGTTGAAAAACTAGTGCTTGCAGCTGTTCAAGCGATTCAAAGGTTTCGACATTATGTCCTCTTTCAGAAAACTACCATTTTATCAGATTACAACCCCATGACTTATATACTGTTGCGACAATTGCTGGGGGGCAAATATTCAAAATGGATAGCGATCCTTCAAGAGTTTGATCTGGAATTTGTAAAATCCAAATCAAAGAAAGCTCTAGTTTTCGCAGAATTATTGTGCGATCTCCCATCGTCGTCCAACGATGAAACATCAGAAGAGTCAATCGTGGACGAAAGTTTGTTTCTGATATCTACAAGCAATGAGTGGTATGGAGATATCATAATTTATCTCCAAACTCAAAAATTCAGGCCTAACACCTCTCACTCTGAACAGAAACGTATACGATACCAAGCCAAAGACTACATGATCGTCAGTGATACGCTTTACCGTCGTGGTATCGATACAGTTCTGAGGAGGTGCCTTACCCATGAGGAGGCCGAAAAAGCCCTGAATGAGTGTCATTCAGGCGCGTGTGCGGGGCATCAATCTGGATATGCAACAACACAAAAAATCTTACGAGCAGGATACTTCTGGCCAACCATGTTCAAAGATTGCATAATCGCAGTCAGAAGTTGCCATGCTTGTCAAATTTTTGATAGCAAAACCAAAAGACCGCCCGCACCTTTACAGCCAATAGTTGCTGTTGGGCCTTTCGCCAAATGGGGCATCGATTTCATGCAATGTAACCCCACCTCGACCGGGGGGCATGGGTATATTATAGTCGCTGTTGACTATTTTACCAAATGGGCCAAGGCGATGCCTACATTGGATAACACTGGTGAAACAGCTGCCCTTTTCTTTTTTAATCATGTAGTCGCCAGGTTCGGCGTACCACAGGCTATAGTTACAGATCATGGATCGCATTTTCGCAATCACATGATGGTCGAATTAGCTGCCAAGCTAGGGCTATCTCACGACAGCTCTACCCCGTATTATCCGCAAGCCAACGGACAAGTTGAAGCAATCAACAAGGTCCTGAAGCGTATGTTGCAAAGGATGATCGGGGTTCATAAAAGAAGGTGGCACCTAATCCTATATTCAGCCTTGTGGGCTTACCGAACGTCGGTAAAGAACGCGACCGGGTTCGCACCTTTCCAACTGGTGTATGGCCTGGAAGAAGTCTTGCCAATCCAGTGCGAAATTTCGTCGCTTAAACTCGCAATTGATCTCCTCCCCGGAACTTCGGAAGAAGAGGCTCGTTTCTTGGAATTAATTCAATTGGATGAAACCCGTCGTGACGCCGCTTTGGCTAACAAAGCCCATAAGAAACGAGTCAAGGCGCAGTTCGACAAAAATGTCAAACCCCGTGTCTTCTCAGAAGGTGACTTGGTCTTACTTTATGACCAAGAATCCGATAAATTGGGAGCAGGTAAATTTAATTCCTTATGGATGGGCCCCTATATTGTTAAACGAGTGTTAGCAAAAGGAGCCTACAAGTTAATGGATTATGACGGAATTCCACTGGCGCAACCCCGCAACGGATTGTACCTCAAGCATTACTATGCTTAATAGTGACCTGCATGCTTTTGTTGTATTTTGTTTTCGCTAAAGTATTTGTTCTGGTCGTGTGATCCACCTTTTTAATTTGTTGCAGATGTCAAACCTTCTGGAGACATGTGTTGGATATGCCGACGGAGCGAGTCGTAGTTCACGAAACCTATCCTCCGCAGCCTAGTCCATTTTTGATCCAAGCGGCGAGTTAGTAAGTTTCAGAGGTGTGTGTATTGGGCAATCGACGAATAACATCACTGAGTATAGCGCGTTGATAGAACTACTCTCTGATGCCATCACCAATGGTATACGCCGACTAATTGTCAGGCTAGACTCACAGCTCGTAATACTACAACTCACTGGTATATATTCCGTTCGCAATCCAGCTATTTATCGCATGTTCCTAAGGGTTAAGATCTTGGAAAGACAGTTTGATTCAATTCAATACCAACATATTTCCAGAAACTTAAACACATTAACCAACTCATTAGCAAACTATGTGTTAGATAGACATTTGCGACATTTATAAAAAGGGACACATCATCAATGATTGTACATATGGATCATATAACTCAACCAGAATAAAACTCGAAAATCAAAATATATATAAGCTGTTTATCGTTCGTACATAATGTTCTGTAACCAAGACAAAATCGGTCATATGACCCAAAAACTCAAAAATGCTAGGGGGCACCCTAGCCTAGTGGTGCTCATGATAGCACGTCACGGCCTGTGCAATCATGCGCAAGAGACGAGTCCATCGTCTAGGCACACCAGTAGTATGTCGCTGCAACTATAAAGGTAACTCATCAATCCTCACATCGGGAATGCCAAGAGTAAGACTCTCAACCTGCTCCTGCACAGCTGTAAGAGTCTCTGCCACATCAAGGTCGCGGAGAATAACCCTCCCAGCAGTCTCCCCTGCTGGGGCAGCAACTGGCGCTTTCGGGCGAGCTGCTGTACGAACAGGACCAACATCTGCATGCACACATGAGTTTGATTAAAGTCTTGATAGAATAAAGCACAAGGACATTATAAATAAGAACAGTAAACAGTAATATGGTCAAATATTTTACCAGTATCGCCCCACTGTTCGCCATCCGGTAGCACCAAATCCGGATCACCTCGGAAATCCATGCCAACATATGGGTACTCGGAATAGACCATCTCCTGGCGCTCGAACCACCTGAAGAAGGTATCAGTGAAAGTAATCTGAGATTGACCGGCATGCCTAGACATGTGATCAACCCATCTCTTCATGCGTGGCTCGGTAGGAGAAGGCAAGTCGAGTGCGATATACTGAGGTTGCATCAGTAGTATTTTCTCCAAGGCAAAGGAAGTCAGAATAGAACCATACCCAAAGTTCTTTAGCTTCCCATCCTTTACCTTGGTCAATTGACTTTTCATCTGAACAAATACTGCATCACACCAGTTGAATACTTTCGGTTGGAGACACTCCAAGGCGTGCTGCACATAAGATTTGTTGGCAACATGTAGAGATGCGCTACCGGCCATCCTACCAATAGTATACAGAATGGACCTGAGAGACCTGTCAGTGATCTCACGGATAACAACCTTGCCGTCTCTGCTCGGCTGGGAACCTTCCCTGCAATACTGGCGGACATAATCTCTCACGGAGTCATTCCCCCAGGCCGAACCTGACAAAGAAATGGGGGCACCCCGCCTTGACAACCCAGTCAAGAAGTAAATGTCCTCTATGGTCAAGGGGATGGATTTTCCCCTAATCTGGAATACTTGGTTGATGGGATCCCAAGCATCAAGCATATACTGCAGTAAAGAGATCTGTGCTCTCATGCTAGAGATACGGAAAAACTTCAGCAGGCCACAGTTCCGCAGCGCGTTCACCGTGACAGGGTCATGGAGGGAAATCATGTCCTCCTCTTCATGTTCTCGTTCTCGCCATGTAAGGGACATTTTGCTCAAAGATCCCTGCAAAACAAACAAGAGAAAGAGTAAGCTCCTGAATTTGATGAGAAACTGGCAAAATTTCATCAAAAAACTGTGCATAGGACTGATTTTCTGAGATCAACGCAGTTGGCAAGTGTCCTACCTGCGTTGAAGGTCAAACTGCCTTAAGGAAGCTTGACATTCAGCGCAGGTTTCGAATGGACTACCTGCGCTGATGCCAGAGTGCCCTAGCAAAACCATAGGGGCTCATGGGGGCAGGAAAATAGGCACAAAATTGAAAAAGGAAACCATGAAAAGAAAGAGCTAGGGTTTAGCTCCTACCTGGTCCAGACGGCGCTGAAAATCGTCCGCAGAATCTCCCGGAATCAGCTGGTGAAAATCAAGGGGGAAGAGGCACCTCCAGAGCTCCAACAAACCAAGTTCAAATGAAATGGTAAAATGAGAGGTAAAAACACCTTTTAATGGCTTTTTACGAAGTTCAAAGCGAAATATTAGGGTTATAATCTCATTTTCATGCAAATGTTATTCATTTCTAACTAAGTTTGATGCAGCAATTAAGAATGCAGTACTATCCTTGAAAAGAGAAAAGCTAGTTATGGTAAAAATCAAAATTTGACTATATAATCGAGCAGTTTTAGCATAAAGTTCATGCTCGTTAAAAAATAAACGCAAGATCCGAGCAGTTTTAACGCGGTCTTCATGCTCGTTAAAAAATAAATATAAGCAGTGAGCAGAGTTTCCTCCAGTGTTTAAGCTCATTTTTAACTAAAAAATGAACCTATCCTCGGTAAATAACCACCGTGATCGTAAATTTATCAGCCATAAAGCCTTGGTCATGTTTGCACCTGCCACCTCCACTTTTTCATTTGGCCGATCGTTCACCCCCATATGATTGTTTACCCATTTTGAGGAACAGCTGCGAAGAGTGATTTCACCTAGCCATCCTTGTGACACTGCCGTGATTGGAAAATTCCAACCTGTACCCGGAATCAGTTGCTATCCCTGTTTATCACTCGTTCCTCAAAAGACGAGTCTTCTTTAAGCTCTTTTCAATTGACTCGTAAAATATGAAAAGATTGCCGAGTTTTGGCCTTCCAGCTCGTTAAAGGACAGGAAGAGCTATCCCTCCTCTAGATTTTAATCTTTTTGGACCTGAGGGATTATTGCACAAAAAGGTCGAGCGCTTGTTTTATTCGGCTCGTTAAAATTATCGAAAACTCATCCCTTCTGTATTGTTTTATACTTTTTCAGACTTAAGGGATTAGATGACAAAAAAGGAATTTTGGAGTTAACTTTATGTACCTTTTCAGACTCTCTAAAAATGAAAAGGACCGAGTTATCCTTGTCGTTAGACTCGTTAAAATTGTTAAATAGCGACAAACTTGTCTTTAGACGAGAACGAGTTTCACTATCGCTAAGCTCGTTAAAACGTAGCGATGGGCTTGCCCGGAGGGCAGGTTATAGAACAAGCATATGTTATCCTCCTCAAGCTTGACAAAAATAAAGAGGTACTGGTCAGCAATGACTGGGGAAAAATTGGGAAAAAATCAAGAAAACTTTGATGGTAGCAGGTCGCTCTTGAACATGACACTTTTCCTCCGTATCACAATCGGGTTGGGTTGTTTCATTCACCGGTCACATCACCATGGTCTCGCCATACCATCCATATTTGGGGTAATGCTACCGATCCATCGCATCAGTGTCGCCATATGTTCAAGAGAAGTCGTTCAGAAAGAGTCAACCGGGTCCCATCCACTGCCATACATTATCCTTCATCCATTCATGACAGCCACCCTGAATCATATGTCACAGATCGTTTTCACCTCCATTAAAATCATTAGCTCCGTTCCGTGTCACTGATGTGGGATTCATCAAGGCCCTCCTTTGACGGATCGCTTCTTGTCGACATCAGCTCATTATCCAAGAAGTTGATCTAGGAACAAACCCTTTAGTACTTTGAAGCTTGCATGCCTTAATGGCAAGTTTCTCACTTCCGGCGACAGGTATACATCAATGACCTTCGACCAGAAGATTTTGCGTGGTGTTCGACGCCAAGTCCTTTATTCACACCACGTGAATTGTACTGCAGTACCTTGAGGGTCATTATCATTATCGGTGATTCCTCTCGCGCTTGTTAACGGTTTACATCATTGACCGATAATCAAGCGATGTCTTTCCATGTTCGACTTCAGCGCAATTCTCACATGGATCGACTTGTACTTAGAGTGAAGATCGAACGAGTTTGAAGACCCCGGATCTAGTTTCATCCATCCGGGTTGCGATATATATTCAGGAAAGATAAAGACATTTGACATGTACATCATTGCAACAGATGATCATCCTACTCAAAGGATGATAATTTCGCCAAAATTATCAGTCTACCATCAGACGATCGTCTGTTCTATGTACAAAAATTAGTTTATAAAGCTGAGCATGGGAATGCCCGCCTCAGCTAGATCATGAAAGAAGTATGAATCATAATGTATTGTATTGTATTTTATTACAGGTCTCCTCCCAGCAGATGGATGAACTTCGGACCCTCCTGGATAAAGCATTTCACCCGATAAACGGCCTCATACTTTAGGGGGCAATTGTTATAGACATTTTTGTGCCTTACAGCCTCGAGCATGAAATTTCCATAATCTAAGGGATCCAAAGTCCCTAAACATGTTGTTCCTACCCCTAGAGGAACAAGGCCAACTAACCACAGTAATTCACAGAAGTTCTCCACCTGAAAACACTCAAAAACAAGCCAATTCTGGATCATGTCAACTGCTCCACTGAGCATCTGCGCTGAATGTCAACTGCTACACTGGCTACCTGCGTTGAATGTCAACTCCAACACTAGCTACCTGCGCTGAGCGAGTTTGGACATGTGGCAGAGTCATTCCTCAAGGTGTCAATGCCCAGGAAGCTTCCAAAATGACACTTGCATCAAGGAATTCGACTGGTGATGAGTAAGAGGTTCCAAATCTCCAAGTGGAAGCAAGAACCTCCAAGTGGGCTCAAGAACTGAGAGAGGGAGAGGACACTAGTCAGATCTCAAGCTGACTCATCCTCTCTCCAAACATCTATATATGGATCTCTCCTCCATGGGATCTAGGGGCTGGAATTTGGTGATTGCAAAGAATTGCTGTTGGTTTGTGGCTGGAAACATTGGGTGCTTAATGCTTTGAAGGGAGCTGAAGAAGGAATTCCATTCTGCTGGGAAGGAGATGCTGGATTGGAGCCCTATGGGTTGTATCTCTTCCTGAACCCTGTTACTTATCAATAAAGCTATCTTGATTCTTTCCTATATTTTGGTGTATTTTGTATGATTGCATTAGTGTATTTGATTTACTTCTAATCCTGAATCATTTATGAATATGTATATTTGCCTTTGTATTGTGTTCTTCTCTTGTCGCAAGTAGCTGTTCTCTTGTCACAGGTAGCTGTTCTCTTGTGATCTCGTGGGATTCAAGTAGCTGTTCTCTTGAGCAAGCGAGGAGACAAGTAGCTGTGGACACACAAAGAGAAGAGGATCTAGATCGAGGGACAACCGGAAGACAACGGTAAGTCTGCCGATCTCCCCTCTTTCACATTTCATAAAGGAAGAAATCATAATAGCTGTATTCGTTTGTTGCTAAGGCGCTGTCACACCTTAGGTGGATAGGATCGTCCTGCATAGGCATTTTTCCCCACAACAACTGGGTTGTAATTCTCCCTTCTATTAATAAATTTATTCAAGTTTTCTTCCATATGATTGTGCAATTGTGAATGTTATCATTTGTGAAAGCTATCATTTGTTCATTATATATCTGATTCTGTAATGTTTATGTTGTAATAGATCAAGATGCTTTGACGGTTCTTTGTTGCTGTGTTTCTGCAAGTACTCTCCAAGCGGGTTAAGTACGGGGAGGAGTTGCAAGCTCTGTCAAGGGGGAGAGAGATCAAGCAAGGGATTAATTGGTTCCATTATCTTTCTCTTATTTATTATACATAGAAGAAATCATTGAATTGCTTTAAACTGTTGTTTCTAGGGTAGCTGCCAAACCTAGAGGGCTAGTCGTTCGACAAGACACTAGTTTTCCCATAAACAAAAGAGTCGATGAAGGAACAACTTGAGGTGATCCAATGGCCTTCCGACATGACATGGACATCACACATGTGGAAGCTCCCTCATCTATAACTATTCGAAAGATGTTAGTATTTCGATATGTAGAATTTATCTGGAAATCCATATGATGGGGAAGTCTCTTTTTGACATTTGACATATCAAAAGTGAGCACAAGAGAATTTTTTGGATCTACTGCTCTGATTTCCGAGAGAAAAGCACTCCTCTGAGTAGGGCACGATTGGAGTACCTCTAATGTTGACATAGTGCAAGGACTCTGAGCCAGATCTTCTACAATCGAGTAGTTTTAGGTTGCCCTAGCATTAGGGTTAATGGTCGAGTGCTTCGTGGAGCCTTTCGGCATCCGACGTATAGACTCAACAGAAGGCCTCTCAATATGGAGCGGCTTTGAGGCATTGGAAGCAGACTTAGCATTAGATGATTTTGATTCACTGAAATCACACGATCAAGTATCTACGTCGATATGTGAGCTCATCATATAGACATTTGACGAATTGTCCCCTTCTTGGTTGCCCCCTGCAGGGGTATCATCTTAATTTTAGGTATGTTCTATGCTTAGAGAAATTCATTTCAATTTTCACAGTTAGCTCAATATCTTTTCCAGATTAGCAATCACATCAGCATTAAAGTAAACTGCAGATAGAACATAAACATAAATCACGGAAGACAAGCCAAGACAAGAGGATACAATATGTGGCACTAGGCAGGGACAAACCCCAATGTGGGGAAACCCTTGATCAATTATTCTTATATGTTCTTCAATAGTTCCGCAGAGAGAGAGAGAGAGAGAGAGAGAGAGAGAGAGAGATAGTACATTTACAACAGAAGTCAACATTTTGACTTATCTAGATAAGAGCATAGATCATCTCTAAGAAGATGATACACGAGATCAGTTGAAGACATGCTGCTTCAACTAATTCTCCAAGGTGACTCCTTCACCTACCATTGTGTTGCATCTCGTCATCATGCTGCACCTCACCGTGATGCACCATACTGCACCCATCATCACAATGTTGGACCTCATGACCATGTTGTACACATCATACTGTTGCACCTTATGTTGCAATGTTGTCCCATGTACCATTGATGCACCATGATAGCCACTGTTGTCCTACGTTGCATACTGTTGTTCCACTATTAGTGACATAGTCATTCCGTGTTAGCTTACTGTCCCATTCTTTTTGTTGTTGTCCCATCATAGTATGTTCTTGTCCCATCATAGTATGTTCTTGTCCCATCATAGTATGTTGATGTCCCATCAATGTCATTGTTGTCCCATCATAGTATGCTGATGTCCCATCGCTGTCATTGATGTCCCATCATAGTATGATGCTATCCCATCAATGTCATTGTTGTCCCATCATAGTATGTTTTTGTCCCATCACTATCATTGTTGTCCCATCACTCTCATTGTTGTCCCATCACTGCCATTGTTGTCCCAACTGTTATTGCAGCACCATGTCTTGTTGTTGTCCCAATTGTTATTGCATCACCATGTCTTGTTTTTGTCCCAATTGCTATTGCAGCACCATGTCTTGTTGTCGTCCCAATTATTAGCATTGCTATCATGGGCATGTTTGAGTACTCAAACTCTCATGTTGTCCCTGTTTTGAGGGTCACCTATAGCCCACCTTTTCAGCTGTATTATGCCTACATCTAGGGCATCGTAGGTTAGTGTTAGGGCTGCATTTAGACAGCATTAGGGCTGCCTTTAGAAAGCATTTAGGGCCACCCTTTAGACTGCATTTAGGGTTGCCCTTTAGAGTAAATTTAGGGCTTCTCTTAGACTACTTCTAGGGCTGCATTTTTGACAGCGTTTAGGGCTACTCTTAGACTGCGTCTAGGGCTGCATTTTTGGACAATGTTTAGGGCTTCTCTTAGACTGCGTCTAGGCTTCCTTTTGTAAAATGTTAGGGCCTCTCTTAGACTACGCCTAGGGCTGCCTTTTGGACAGTGTTTTTTACTTCTTCTTTGACACCGTCTAGGGCTAGGGCATCTCCTCTAGGGTAGCTCCCTTAGTCTTCTTTCCTCCAATGTCTAGGGCTTCCACTCCTAGATTTCCCTTCCACTAAAACGCAAGACAAGTGGAGAGAAATCAAGATAGAAGTGTGTGTGTGAGAAATGACTCTCAAGTCATTTCCTTTTATACTAAAACGTTGAGCACTTGTGTGGTTTATTTGGTTGATGGCCGACCTTGACGAATTGTCTTATAACACAAATAAATTCATATCTCCATGAATACTTATCGAAATCGGATGATATTTAGATCAATCATACACCTCTCGATGAGAGGGATCCAAGAAATATATCAGGTGCCATAAATAAGATGACCCACATGGAGTTTTTCCCTAGTTCCAATTTAACACTCCCTCTCAACTAGGGAGAACTCCATCTGTTGATCCATCTGTCTGACTGTACTATCTCTACCATCAGTGCCTTGCACTGCTCGGCTCTACTCTTCTCTTCTCTATTGAGCTTTGCTCTACTCTACTAAACCATGAAGAAGAAGAATTGATCGAGAATGTCTCATACCATTCTCTACTGACTCGAAGTTAGTTTCATATGAGGAGAGTGTGTCATACAACTCTTACTGACCCAAAGTCAATTTCATTGATCCCAGATCAATATCACAAGGGAGTATCTCAAACCACTCATACTGATCCTAGATCAGTTTCATTGATCCCAGATCAATGGAGGTCATCCTAGCATAGGGAGTATGGTAGATATAATGATGCATCCATCAATAGTACTACTATGGTCCCTAACCCCATTTCCCTGCTCATTGATTAGATGAGAGGTACTTCCCATGAGTCCTAGACTACATGGGTAGGATGCATCAATAAGAGAACTAATCATCCTGTCCACCGGAGAACGAATCATCCTCTCCATTGGTCGCCACAGGAGAACTAATTATCCTGGCCCACAGGAGAACTAATCATCCTGGCTCATAGTCACCATGGGAGAACTAATCATCCCAGCCCATAGGAGAACTAATCATCCTATTCCATAGTTGCCACGGGAGAACTAATCATCCCAGCCCACAGGAGAACTAATCACCCTGTTCCATAGTCACCACAAGGTATCAGAGGGAAACGTTGAACTTGTCACCCTGTACATAGCGCACCACCAGGGGAGGGTGAGTTTTCCTGTGGTCGTATGTTGCTCCAGCAAGTACCCCAAGCCCCCAAAGCTCCCAGAGCTCAGTGCATGCAACATGTAGGACCCTTATACAAAGGTCTCTCAACGACTCCAAGTCGTTCGAGAAAATCACAGATTTGACCTTTCCCCGGGGCTTTGACAAAGTGTCTGCGACATGTACATTAGTCTCAATGCGATGGAGCCTCCTCACTCATGGACTTACCATATCCTAGATAAGGTAGTTTCTGATGTCTATCTACTGGAGCAATCATCGAATACGGGATTCCTCAATAATCGAATCCCCCCCTGGTTGTCACAAAGAATCACAGTGGTATTCATCATGTGTACAAACAGCTTACTGATGATCTTTCACAACCAGGCAGCTTCACACGAGATCATACTCATAGCTATGTATTCGGTCTCAGCGGTTCTTATAGCAACTGACTTTTGCTTCTTGCTCATCCATGATATCGAAGCAGAATTCAGAGAAAACCAACACTGAAAAGTGCTCTAGCGATCCTCCACACTGCTTTCGCAGTCAGCATTCGAATAATCATGCAGCGTCATATTTCTGGCAGTGTATCTCAATCCATGAGAGATTGTGCCCTGAAGATATCTCAGAAGATTCTTGGCACCAATCTAGTGAGTCTCGAGCAAATATGAGCTCACCATGCTAACTTCAAAGCATATATACGGATGGAAGTTTACGAACAACATCAATGCCGATGAGTTTATGAAACTCAGAGGAATTTCCCAAATCTAGTCCAGCATCACCACCATATAACTTCTGAAAGTTAAGATCCTCGAGGTATTCATGGGCTTGCAGTTTACCATTCCATATTTGGAATCCAACTCCCTCTTACTTCTTCAAGTGACAGGGTCTGCACTTGTTAGAAATAGGTTGTTTCTCAGAAGGCGCCGGTATGAGAGGTCTATCATCCACAACCTTCAAACAATGGTTTGGATCGGCTTCACTTTTAGTGAATCTCAGCTTCATCAGACAGTTATCAGTCCTCTCATATTAGGCCCGGGGTGTTTTTCTTCAAGCCATAGAGGGCTTTCTTCCACCTACATACATGAGATTCCTGATCATGAATCTCAAACCCCTCAGGTTGTTCCAAATCTGTGGACCTGCTACATGTGGGGAATGATCCCCTTGTAATATTTTCATTCGGTACATCTCAGACATGTACCTTCATGCTCTTCTTGAATTCAGGCATCCCTGTCACCATTTGACTCACATCGGGTAGGGTCCCATAATAAGTAGACCTCTGGTGCTATAGATGAGATATGTCAATTGACATGATCCCCAATGGACCATCCTGCAACTTGATACATATTGCCAACCCTGAACCCATGAGAAAAAGTATCTTTGAAAATTTCATTTTCACACTCATACCTTTCCATCGATGAATACCACCCTGTAGCCTTTGAATTCCATTGCCGAAATGGACACCAGGTTCTTCTTGCGATCAGGTACATAAAAGAAATTTTCTAAATGAATTGGGTTACCCTCATTCAATTGAGGGGTAACATTTCCTACACCCGTTCTGGGATAGGTGGCATGAACTCCAAGTATAATCCCACGATTGTTTCCATCTCTACCAAATTAGAGAGAGCACCCTTCTATTTGATGAAGTGCCTTAAAGCACTATAATCGATAAGCCATATTCCCAAAGAATCTGAAGGAGAGGGCCAATACAAGATAGCACTTCTTTATCTTATCAAAAACAACATTTGATTCTTCATACCTGGGGTTCCTTGCTTTCTCTGAAGAGTCGGTTGTTTCCTTGATGACCTGCATTACCTGTCATTCCTCTGACCATTGAAGACGTCCCTGGAATGATTTTTATCATCATCAAGTGACGTGTCCCTTCCATTCAGACACTCGTTCGCATAGTGGCCGAACTAGTTATCTTCCTTTCCTTCCACCCTGAGATCCGATCTTCCCAATGAAGTAATTTTTAGGTAGGCCATATTCCGTCGTGCCATTCTGATAATATTCTCTGCTTCGATTTCACCCTCGGTGAATTTGAAGAGGGATGAGGAACCCATTGATCCTTTTGTCCTTTCCTAACGGTCTTCGATGATTGCTCTTTCACTCTAACTTGGGCATTGTCTTCACCTCATCTCTGATACCATGTTAATTTTAGGTATGTTCTATGCTTAGAGAAATTTATTTCAATTTTCACAGTTAGCTCAATATCATTTCTAGATTAGCAATCACATCATCATTAAAGTAAACTGTAGATAGAACATAAACACAAATCGCAAAAGAAAGGCCAAGACAAGAGGACATGAGACGTGGTGCTAGCCAGAGACAAACCCTAATGTGGGGAAACCCTTGATCAATTCTTCTTATGTGTTCTTCAATAGTTCTGCAGAGAGAGAGAGAGATAGTACATTTACAATAGAAGTCAACATTTTGACTTATCTAGATAAGAGCATAGATCATATCTAACAAGATGATACATGAGATTAGTTGAAGACATGCTACTTCAACTGATTCTCCAAGGTGACTCCTTCACCTATCATTGTGTTGCATCTTGTCATCATGCTGCACCTCACCGTGATGCACCATACTGCACCCATCATCACAATGTTGGACCGCATGACCATGTTGTACACATCATACTGCTACACATTATGTTGCACTGCTGTCCCATGTGCCATTTTTGCACCATGATAGACATTGTTGTCCTATGTTGCATATTGTTGTCCCATTATTAGTGACATAGTCATTCCATGTTAGCTTTATGTCCCATTGTTTTTGTTGATGTCCCATCATAGTATGTTGTTGTCCCATCATAGTATGTTGTTGTCCCATCAATGTCATTGTTGTCCCATCATAGTATGTTGTTGTCCCATCACTGTCATTGTTGTCCCATCATAGTATGTTGATGTCCCATCAATTTCATTATTGTCCCATCATAGTATGTTGTTGTCCCATCGTTGTCATTGTTGTCCCATCATAGTATGTTGTTGTCCCATCACTGTCATTGCTATCCCAATTGTTATTGAAGCACCATGTCTTGTTGTTGTCCCAATTGCTATTGCATCACCATGTCTTGTTGCTATCCCAATTGTTATTGCAGCGCCATGTCTTGTTGTTGTCCCAATTATTAGAATTGCTATCCTGGGCATGTTTGAGTCCTCAAACTCTCATGTTGTCCCTATTTTGAGGGTCACCTACAGCCCACCTTTTCATCCATATTAGACCTGCATCTAGGGAATCATAGGTTAGCGTTAGGGATGCCTTTAGACAGTGTTAGGGTTGCCTTTAGACATCATTTAGGGCTTCCCTATAGACTGCGTTTAGGCTTTCCCTTTAGACTGCATTTAGGGCTTCTCTTAGACTGCTTCTAGGGCTGTATTTTGGACAGCGTTTAGGGCTGCTCTTAGACTGCATCTAGGGCTACATTTTTGGACAATGTTTAGGGCTGCTCTTAGACTATGCCTAGGCTTGCCTTTTGGACAACATTAGGGCCTCTCTTAGACTATGTCTAGGGCTGCCTTTTGGACAGTGTTTTTGACTTATTCTTTGACAACGTCTAGGACTAGGGAATCTCCTCTAGGGAAGCTCCCTTAGTCTTCTTTCCTCTAACGTCCAGGGCTTCCACTCCTAGATTTCCCTTCCACTAAAACCCAAGACAAGTGGAGCAAAATCAAGATAGAAGTGTGTGTGAGAAATGACTCTCAAGTCATCTCCTTTTATACTAAAACATTGAGCATTTGTGGGGTTTATTTGGTTGTTGGCTGACCTTGACAAATTATCTTATAACACAAATAAATTCATATCTCCATGAATACTTATCGGAATCAAAAGATCTTTAGATCAATCCCACACCTCTTGATGAGAGGGATCCAAGAAAAATATCAGCTACCATAAATAAGATGCCCCACATGGATTTTGTCCCTAGTTGCCAATTTAACATACCAGCATTAGAATTTGCACCAGCAAGTAATTGTTGCCCTTGGGGAAAGGGTTAGTGAGAACAACCTGGGAGCTAGAAGACCCATGCTGCATGAATAAGAATTGAGCGTCTTGGATCTTAGGGAAGAGATGAGTCAAATGATCCCCATTACATAACTTGCATGGAAATTTTACCTTTTTCTTGGACTCTTTCTTACCCTCTCTGGCATCCTTGCCGAGTTTGTTTGCATTGCCCTTCCCATCCTAGTTCTTCTTCCTGCCTCGTCCTTTATTCTTTCCATCGGATTGTTGATTTCCTTTGGGGTTATAAGTTTGGATGGCATTTATAGACGTAGTTTGAGAAGGTGTAGATGTGGATGGTGATGCCTGCATAGAGGAAGCAGTTTGTAAAGACAATTGTTGCAATTGATTTAGCAAGTTAACCGTGTTTACATCAATTGATCTGACTAGCCCATCCGCATGGGGACCTGGTTTCAGTTTGGCTATATCCACCTTGGATCTAGGAGTGTCAAGTAGAATTTTTTGAAGAACCCCAGACTGAGAATAGATCAGTTCTAACTGCTAGGCCCTAAAAATAGCCTGCTCTTCAGTGAAAACACTAGAGAGGGACACGTCCTTAGAGATCTCAGGTTGTAATGATTTAAGAAACCATTCAAGAAGGAATTCTTGTGGGATATCGGCTTTGATGAGCCTCTTCCTTCTCATACATTCCTAGATATGATCTGAAATTTGAGTCACCTAGTCTTGTTGGAAATTAGCCAGAAGCTCAGTTCCGGCATCATATCGGACAGGCAACTGAAAATGGTTCAAAAAGATAGTAGACAAATCATCTAAAGAAGTGAAGGTGCCCCCTGGCAGCTCTATGTACCACTTAGCCACATTTCTAGTTAGGGTACGTTGAAATAATCTCAACCTGATTGAATCGTCTATCAGGGAGTTGGACGAACACCATAAGTGGAAGGTGGTTACATGGTCACCCAGATCTTCACCTGTCTTCCCCTTGAATTTTGGGATATCGGAGGGAAGTTTGGTTGGGACCAAAGGCCAAACCGGGTTATACCTAATCGGATCATTAGTAAATTTAGTGATATTTTGCAAGTTTAACGTTGCAAGAAAAGTCAGATGTGGTGGACCCTGAGGATTCCACCAGGTGTGGGTGGAACTCCCAATGTTTTGAAAAGAATTACCTAGATTTGTGAAGGCACCAGATTTCCCGAAGTAATTCGTAGACCCAACTGAACCATAAGGAGCCCCTTTTGGTCTAGCAAAATTTGGAGTTTGACCAAATCTTGCCGAAAATCCTCCGTAACTAGTAAAATTACCCCCTAAAGGAGTGTTAAAAGGAGCAGAAATCCCCTAATAAGGATTCCATGCGTTAGCATAGGGAGAAAAGTTTTGAAAAGAATTGATAGAAGAATACGACATATTCCCCTGTTGGCCAAAATAATATTGATTCCCAGATCCTAACCCACTAACTGCAGGGTTTGTCCAACTTTGAAATGGATTATAACCTTGACCTGAAAAGGAAAAAGGCATGGATCCCACAGTTGGGTTGGAATGTGGTATATGACCACCCCTAAATGGGAAACCCTGAAAGCAAGTGAATCTACCCGCCATGGATGTGGAGGTAGATGATGGAATACTCAATAGAACCAAAGGAATCATGTTGGACAATATTCCAAAAGGGAAAAAACCAATGCGAGAGGCAACAGCTTGAGAACTTCCACTCGATGATGGAATGGAAGTAGAACCAAATATAGCAGTGCTAGGAGTAACAGAAGGTATAGAAATTGTTCCTCCTCCTTGTACAGATACAGGAGTCTACATACTCGTAGCACTTGTTGTGGATGCCATGCTTCCAGCAGTGGTCATCGAAGGAATAGATTGATGTAAACTTGGGCTCAAAGGCCTCTTGGTCGGAGTTCCGACGTATAATAAAACGTATGGATGATTAGGAGGAAGAGGAGAATTAGCAGCCGCAATAGACTCTGAAATCTTTTCGACCTCGATATTATATTCCGACTGGAAGAGGACTCGAGAAAGAACTAAAGTGTTCCCCTCTAACTCTCTACTTGTGCCAGGTCTATCTTGTGAATCAATGACTCCAAGCGGAGGATCAATCGCCAATGCGCCTGCTACCACTGGTTGAAAACCACTGGCAGTATAGCTCCTACGCCTTCGAGGAGAAGGCTTGGGAATCATAGGTGATAGCCCATGAAGTCTCCTAGACCAACGAGTCAGTCAATCAGCCACTTTGAATTATTTTTAAGAAATCTACTTAAAGACTCGAAAAAGTTGTAAAGCTAGGCCAACTAGGAGCAAAGAGCACTCTCTAAAAGTCCCTAAAGATAAAAGAAATCAAACAACTTTCAAGTATTTCCACTCTGGGTGATTAGGACCAGATACCAAAATACAAGAAAGCCAAAATCAAGGGCCTTCTGAAAGTAGACTAGGGTAATTACGCCCCAGGCCTACTAGCGAAGGTATCAGAGGCAGTTACGCTGACCTCCAGACAACAGCCTTTGCTGGTTCAAGCACCCAAGCTTCGTAAGGGTACCCTCTAGAAGTACTGCTGAACGTGATGCAACGCCAGCCTTAGGTGCCATGGGATTCCCCTCCGCAACCACCTATGTGATCCCTAGGAAAGGAAACTATGGATACCAACTCATATCAAAAGCCGGGCAGAACAATCGTGAGGCAGGATCCAACCTGTTGGAGAGGGGGTATCTCTCTTCCTTGTCTTCACTCTCCCTCATGCTTAACTCCCATTCACGGAGCTTTCCCGGTCTCTAACAATATTGGGTTTCGCTCTTTATTCAACTTCTATGTTTTGTAATTTGAGTGGCCTTGGAGAGTTAACTCTCCACTCGCCTAATCCAAGGCCCTAATGAACCTAAACTTGTTGGTGTTTGTTTAATGACAACAATAAAAGTTCTAGTTCATTTTATTAATCACTTGATCTTATATAGTTGTTCTTTAAGTCAGGGGGAATTACGAGATTGAAACTGATGATGTTTTTATGACGCAAAAGAAATCAATAGAAAACTAACTATATGAAGGCAGTCATTTTCTTCAATGAAGAGTAATCTCTACTTGGGTTCAATGAAAAATTATATATAAGAAAAAAAAAATTCTTTTCTTTTCTGAAACAATCCACACACACCCAAAAACTAAAAAAACTAAGAATTCCTTAAAATGCAAACTAAATTAATGCAAATTGCAATGATGATGAAAGATCCTAAACAACACCCATAAGCAAATGCAACTCTTTATAGAGACAATAAGCCAACTTAAAATGAAGAGGGGAAAAATTTGAACACAAATCTCTCTTCAAAGCAAGCGGAACAAATCGCAAAAGATCTCAATTTTCTTTTCAACACTAAAACAAAAGAAACCGAAAACCAAAAACTTTGAAAAAGAAAAGCAAAAACAAAGTTTTTTGACCTTTTTCTTTTAAAGGGAACAAAACAACTTTTTGAGGTGAAAAAAGTACTACTAAAACTCGAAATATCAATAAATAGGCACAAGGAGTCTTTCAATCTCGCAAGTTATAAACTCGAAAATGAATAAAACTTGAACAAGAAAGACTACAAACTTGTACAAACTGACCCAAGTAGCAGCAAAATATTTCTACAAACTGACAAAAAGGTCAAGAAAGAAATACTTTCAAACTCGTTAAAAAAACTCTCAAAAAGCAAGAAAAGCAACAAGGCCACCAAATAAGGGGAAGCAAAGCAAGGGATTTGAAATCTGGGTTGGAAATGAAATTGAAAACAATTTTTTGTTCCAGAAGACCAGAACAACCAAGAACTTCTTAAGGAAGCCTTGAACCCAAGATACAAACTACAAACTTGCTTAAGAAGCAATCCTAGGCCAAATCTTTTCAGTGAGAAAGAGATTTTTGAAAAAGAAAGCATGCAAGAAAAATGAATTCTCTAGACAGCAGATGACCATATAACAGCATAAACCACCAGGAAAAAGACCTAACTGGGCAGAAAGATTTGAAAAAACAATCGAAAAAATTGCATACATGACTCTGTAAATGCACAGGAGTGTGCACACACATTTCTAATACAGGGAACTCGCATATATGTGAGTCTGCTTTAAAGAAACCTATGTGTTTACGCTATTGTAGTCAAAGAAAACAACCTATACAAAGCTTTATTAAGAAAAACAAAAATCAAGGTCTGATCAAGAGGATCAGACTTGATGCCTAGGATACTAATGGACCAAACAATGCTGTAAAAGAAAGAAATCAAGAAACTGAACCCTGATTGAGAACAAACAGCCCAAACCAGGAATAACAAGATTGTTATCCCCAGCGGAGTTGCCAATTCTGTTATAGGTGAAACCACCCTAGGGCTTTGGGTTGAGAACCCCAATAGAGCAGAGGGAAAAACACAACAAGAAATTCTCAAGAAATCAAGAAAAATGTTTATTCTACTAAATTGTGCAGGAGTGTCCTTACCCAGATGTCCTTCATTTGGGTAGATCCCGCAGGGTGCAAACCCTTAGCTTCTCCCAATGTTCTTGAAACCTGAAAATTATTCAAATGGAACATACACAATAGTAGAAACATAAAGAATATTCATGATGTTAACTTTAAATCATATAAATGAATGACTAATTATACATCAATATAAGATTCATAAATGAATTACAACATAATTTGATGCATAAACACATTTCATATCAGAAATAGAAGAACATTCATTTTATTGAAGTAAGCTAAAATAAGTTGGAGAAATATGACCTGAGTCCTTCTCTGGCTCCAAGCAGAACCGTCCTCCGAATCCGTCCTTTCCCGGCCTTCAACAATTGATCCGAATCAGATCCATCAAGAACCATTAAGAACCATGACTGTGTCAGGTCGGGACAAATCTCAAAGAATTCAGAACCGTGATCAAGAACATCCCTGAACCAGTGGCAATGGAAACCAGCGTGGAACAACAAGGACCTTGGTCAAAGCGCTCTAACCGAGGCCCATGGAGACTATGCGGGAGGTCGAATTAGCCCCTGGGAGGCCCGAATCGGGAAACAGAGGTGGATTTTGATGCACGATTAGCGCCTAGGCAAACAGGGCCATAAAGGGGGAAGCCCAAGCACTTGGTCACGTCGGGAACCGGAGAACCGCGGGCGAAAAGGCAAAAGCGCTAAATGTACAAGGCGGGACCCATGCTCTAGAAACTGGTGGTATTGATCAGGGCACCCTCAAACAGTAAACGGTTTTGGACGAGGGCGGAGCGATCCCACTCAACAATCGACGCGTGGCGAGCGAAAGTGAGAGAAAACTGTCGTTGATCGCGAGTTATCGGTCGAGCAAGTCAACCACGCGGGACATGCGTAAGGCGTCGGATCTAGAGGCCCCTAGATCGGATGGTTGAGATCCAACCCGATGGAGGAAGCGGAATCGACAAAGGATTATGCCCCGATTTGTGAAGATTTGGAATCCGTTCGACCGCCACGGTGGAGGAAGAACGCATCCATGACGTAACTGAAGAAATGAACCGATGAAGCAGGCTGGCGCTGTTTAGAGGAGGACACGTGGCCACTCCCTAAGCGTTCATGTTGACGTCGAACAGGGAACTCCAAGCGCAGCTGCAGAAGGTGAATCGACAGTGGCGGAAGAGGAACCGAACCGGTATGAGTTCGAATGGCTAAAAACCATGAACAGTGAAATAGAATACACAGTGAAGTCTGAGAGACGAGGAAAGACCAGAATCCCGAGAGGAGGACGAAATACACAGAGAAGAAGGCAGTAAAGCAAGAGAAAAGTAGGAAGGGACAGAGGGTTGAGCTGGCCAGCGGCAGCATCGAGCACCAGAGGCTTGGGGAATTCGAGCCATCCCATAGAGGATCTTCCCGGGCTGAGCACCACATTGGGCTCTTTCCACTGTAGACCAAAAGGTCACAAAGCTAGTAGGAAGAAGAAGAGTCTGTGTACTCCAGTGGCTTGGGAAATCCAAGAACCACCCTACCAAGCATACTTGCTTCAGGAGAACTCACATTGAGTCCCTGCGTTGTAATTCTTTGCTTAAAGGCACAATAAAACAAGGCCACCACTGAAAGCTGGACTGGAGACGTAGCCCATGGAAAATAGGGTGAACTCCTTATTAAAAATTGTTTGTGTCTTTGTGTTTGCTTACTGCATTTCTTTGTTGTCTTTCCATTTTATTGTCTGTGTATTGGCAATCTGATCGATCCGTTGCTTCAATAACACAAAACACACACACACCAGCACATGAGTCGGTAATACCTTTAAACAATAAATCTTTAACTGATGTCACTCATAGGGTGAATATCAGATCAAGTGGTATCAAAGCTCTAGGCTGTAAGGTTATACAAGCTTGTGTTGGTTTAGCTGTTGAATGCTTACTAGATCAAAGCTCAAATTAGGAGAAGGAGAGTTGGTGGAAACTAATCCTGAGATTGGGAGACTCTATCCTCGGAAGAAAATGTCAGAGGAAGGTTCTATGGGGCTAGACCCTCAATTCATAGAGAGTTTCCTAGCTATAAAGTCTATGGTAGAAGAAATGTATAGGGACTTTAGAAAGCACAAGGATGAAGATTCATCAGGTTCTAAACAAGATAAAGAAGAAGATGAGTCTCATGACCACTCCAAAGGAAAAGGGAAAGAGGAAAGCTTTCCCACACCTCCTAATAGCCCTGTGCATAATAAGAAAGCATCTTTGATTAAGCTAGATGTTAAATTTGATTTGCCTATATATGATGGAGAGCTAAATGATGAGAAGTTGGAAAATTGGATTAGACAAATTGATGTGTATTGCAGAGTGAAAAACATCAACTCAAACAAGCGTAAAATTCAGTTGGCAAGCCTATGCCTAGGAGGCACTGCCTTGGTTTGGTGGGAAGACCGAACCCAAGCTGATATGAAGAAACATGGCAAGACCATCTCTGTCTGGAGAGAATTTGTTTCTACAATCAAGAAGCAGTTCTATCCATTGGCCTCCATGCAACAAGCCATGATGAGTTGGCAAACTCTTCGACAGTTGAAAGGGAAAAGTGTGCAAGGGTATACTCAAGAATTTAGAAAGAGAGCATTGATGTTGGGTATCTCATTAGACTCACCAGAGACTCTTTTGAAGTACATTGGTGGTCTACACAGCTACATGAGGCATACCATCCTCATGTTTAATCCCACTAGTATAGATGAGGTATCTGTACAAGCTACTCATCTAGAAGCTAGAGGAAAGAATGGAAATGCAGAAGTTGGGGGACCATCCCAACCCACTGTAAGCAAGAGCAAGGAGAAAAGAAAGCAAAAGTGAAAAGAAAGGAAGGCTAACACTGCACAAAAAGGCAAAGCCTCATGCACTCACTGTAAAAAGGAGGGACATGATGATGATCACTGTTGGATTCTGCATCCAGAGCTGAAACCTAAGAAGTCCGAGGGCAAGAAGAAGAGGACTGTTGCAGATATTCAAAAAGATTTGGGGTCAGACTCGGGAGATGAAACAACTATTGCAGCCACAGGTATAAAAGGTAAGAATTCTAAAGCATCTACTAGTATTTCTGCTCAAACTATTATTGATGAAGAACATGAGAGAAAAAGACATGAGCTTTTCCATATTCGAGTTATTTCCAAACATCAAAAAATTGATACTTTGTTTGATAGTGGCTCCCAAGTGAACTTGATTTCTGAGGCAATTGTAAAGAAATTGGGATTAGCAACTACACCTCACAAGAAACCATACCCATTAGGATGGTTGAATGATAAAGTACAACTACAAGTGACTAGACAGTGCAAACTCAAGTTTTCTTTTGGGTCAGCATTTGTAGATGAGGTTGAGTTAGACATAATTCCTTTGGATATATGTGGAATTGTTTTAGGAAGTCCTTACTTGTATGATAGAAAGGCTATTTTCTATAGAGCTGAAAACAAGTATCTGCTTGTTAAAGATGGAATTGAATACTTTGAAAGAGCTCATAAGATCGAGAATAATTATACTCTCATAAATTCTGGGCAAATGAAAAGAATGATAAATTCATGCAAACAATTCTTACTAATGGTTGTAAAGGAAAAGAAACCTGATAAAACCAATGTATTTGAGGGCTGTAATACTTAGCAGCAAGCTGATATAGAAAACATTGTTTCAGAGTATGATCTCCTATTTTAGGAACCTAAAGGTCTGCCACCCAAAAAGGAAATAGTACATGATATTATTTTGCAGCAAGATGTTCCATTGCCTAACATTGGGATGTACAGGTTGTCTACTTTAGAGAATACTGAAATCAAGAAGCAGGTGCAGGAGTTGCTCGAGAAAGGCTTCATCAGGCCTAGCACATCACCATGTGGATCACCAATCGTTTTGGTAAGAAAGAAAGATGGCTCGTGGAGAATGTGCATTGATTACCGAGCACTGAATAAGATAACAATCAAAAATCGTTATCCCCTTCCTCGCATAGATGATCTTTTAGATCAACTGAAGGAAGCTGTTTATTTCACCAAGCTAGATTTGCACAGTGGACATCATCAAGTCAGAGTTGGGGAGCAAGATGCATGGAAGACTGCTTTCAAAACAAAGCAGGGATTGTATGAGTGGCTGGTTATGCCTTTTGGCTTGACCAATTCTCCTGCTACTTTCATGAGATTAATGAATGATGTACTCAGGCCTTTTCTTAATAATTTTGTTATTGTGTACCTAGATGACATTCTGATTTTTAGTAAAACGTGGGAAGAACACTTAAAGCATGTTAAGCAGACATTAGATGTTTTGAAAAGAGAAAAACTTTATGTTAAACTCTCAAAATGTGAATTTGGAAAAACATCTCTAAACTACTTGGGTCATATAGTAGGGGGTGGTGAACTGAAAATAGATCCCTCTAAACTGGCAGTCATTGTAAAATGGCCTAAACCCAGGTCTGCTACAGAAGTGAGAAGCTTCTTAGGAGCAGCACAATATTGGAGGAAGTTCATTTCTAATTTTTCCCAAATTGCAGCTCCCTTACATGCTTTAACAGGATTGAACAAGGTGTTTTAGTGGGGAGGCAAACATCAGAAAGCCTTCGACACCTTGAAAGAAAAGATCTGTACAGCACCTGTATTAGCACTGCCTGATCTACAAAGACCATTTGAAATCCAAAAAGATGCCAGTGACTATGCCATGGGAGCAGTGTTGAGCAAGCACCGTAAACCCATATGTTATCATTCTGAGACTTTTAATTCTGTAGTAGTAAACTATCCTACATATGATAAAGAATTGTATGCATTAGTTCAGAGTGTGAAAAAGTGGAAACATTATTTAATGGGTAAAGAGACAGTAATACATACTGATCATCAACCACTTCAATATCTACACTCCCAAACTAAGTTGCAGCAATCAAGATATTGCAGATGGATGGGTTTTCTACAACAGTTTCATTTAGTCATCAGATATAAAAAGGGCATACATAACAAGGTTGCTGAAATGTTATCTAGACCTATTATAAATGCATCCACCATACTTAAGCATAATTCTGTACTACATGAAAGCTATATAGAACAATATGCTCAGGATATGGATTTTAAAGATGTATATGCAACTTTCAGTCAAGGTAAAAAGGTAGAAGAATTGGACTATCATGTGAAGGACCGACTCTTGTATCATTGTGGGAAACTCTGCATTCCACAAACAGAGAGAATAAAGATAATTAGAGAGGCACACACTTCTTGATATCAGGTCATTTTGGGGTAAGTAAAACAGTTGCACAACTGCAAAGGTTCTGTTATTGGCCGAAAATGAATGAGACAGTTTCTAGATATGTAAGAGGGTGTACTATGCGCACAAAAAGCAAGCCCAGCAATAGAAAACTAGCTTGTACACTCCTTTACCAGTTCCTTCTCACCCTTGGGAAAGTGTTTCCATGGATTTTGATGGGGGGCTGCCTAAATCTAGGAAAGGTCATGATTATCTATATGTGATTGTGGATCAGTTCAGAAAAATGTGTATTTTGATACCTTGTAATAAACAGATTACAGTTGAACAGACTGCAAAGTTATTCTTTGAACATGTATGGGTTCATTTTGGATTACCCACTTCCATTGTATCTGATCGAGACAACCGATTTTTGGGGAAGTTTTGGTCGAGTCTGTGGGAACTGATGGACACCAAACTGAAGAAAAACACATCTTTTCATCCACAAGCCGATGACCAGACAGAAGTAGTTAACAGGACAGTGATCCAGTTACTCCAAGGATATTGCAGCAAACGTCCTAAGCTATGGGATGAACATTTGTGTTATGTGCAGCATGCTTACAATAGGGCCAAACGCTCTTCTACGCAGAGATCTCCTTTTGAGACCTATTTTGGTTTCACACCAAGGTCACCTTTGGATTTTGTTTTTGGTAAAGATACCATGGTTGATGGACATACTGATATGGATAAGGCAACTAGGTTCATTGAGCAGATCCAAGAGATCCACCAGGCAGTACAGGAGCCGCTGGAAAAGAGCCAAGCCAAGTACAAGGCTAGGCATGATAAGCATTGGCTGGAGCATAGCTTTCAAGTTGGAGACCAGGTCTGGTTGTATATCAGCAAGGATAGGATGCAAGGTGAAGGTAAAAAGCTAAAGCCTATCAGGTATGGACCCTTCAAGATACTTGAGAAGATTGGTGAAAATGCTTTTCACCTTGATCTACCAGCTTACATGCACATCTACTCAGTCATAAATGCAGATTGCTTGAGATTGTTTGAACCTTCAAGGATTGAGGACCCTGAAGAGGAAAGTCAATTGCCTTCTATTGACGACCTGCTACCTAAATATCTTAATGAATTGCGAGAAGACACAGTGTTGGACAGGAAGGTAAGGACAACGCTCAGGGGCGATGGTGAGTACCTCAGAATTGGACTCAAAGGTTCGAAGCCAAGCAGTGCAAAGTGGATTGAGATTGGACAAGTGAGATAGCATTATCCTCACTTAGTCGATGCTTGAAAGGAAACTAACTTTTGGTGGTCCAAAAGCTTTTTCAGTGGGAAGGCTGTGATCTGAATCAGATCCATCAAGAACTATTAAGAACCATGACTGTGTTAGGTCGGGACAAATCTCAAAGAATTCAGAACCGTGATCAAGAACATCCCTGAACCAGTGACAATGGCAGCCAACATGGAACGACGAGGACCTCGGTCAAAGCGCGCTGACCGAGGCCCATGGAGACTGCGCGGGAGGTCGAATTAGCCCCTGGGAGGCTCGAATCGAGAAACAGAGGTGGATTTTGATGCGCGATTAGCGCCTAGGTGCTAATCGCACATCACTAGGCAAACAGGGCCATAATGGGGGAAGCCCGAGCACTTGGTCACGTTGGGAACCAGAGAACTGTGGGCGAAAAGGCAAAAGCACTAAATGTACAAGGCAGGACCCACGCTCTGGAAACCGGCAGTATTGATCGGGGTGCCCTCAAATGGTAAACGGTTTTGGATGAGGGCGGAGTGATCCCACTCAACGATCGATGCATGGCGAGCGAAGGTGAGAGAAAACCACCGTTGATCGTGAGTTATTGATCGAGCAAGTCAACCGCGTGGGACGTGCGTAAGGCGTCGGATCTGGAGGCCCCTAGATCGGACGGCTGAGATCAAACCTGATGGAGGAAGCAGAATCGACGAAGGATTATGCCGCGATTTGTGAAGATTTGGAATCCGTTTGACCGCCACAGTGGAGGAAGAACACATCCATGATGTAACTGAAGAAATGAACCGACGAAGCAAGCTGGTGCCATTTAGAGGAGGACATGTGGCCACTCCCTGAGCGTTCATGCTGACGCCGAACAGGGAACTCCAAGCGCAGTTGCAGAAGGTGAATCGATAGTGGCGGAAGAGGAAATGAATCGGTATGAGTTCGAATGGCTAAAAACCATGAACTGTGAAGCAGAATACACAGTGAAGTCTGAGAGATGAGGAAAGACTAGAATCCTGAGAGGAGGATGAAACACACATAGAAGAAGGCAGTAAAGCAAGAGAAAATCAGGAAGGGACAGAGGGCCGAGCTAACCAGCGGCAGCATCGAGCACCAGAGGCTTGGGGAATTCGAGCCATCCCATAGAGGATCTACCCGGGTTGAGCACCTATTGAAGCCCCGAAAATCGGGTCGACAACAAGGGGGATACCCACCCGGTCCGGACCTTGGTTGGCAGCTCCTTATCCGTTTGGTATAGCGGGTCCGACTAGGGATAATGGGACCAGTTTCCCAATTTAAGGGTGTGTGTGTGTGTAGAGTTGGATGATGCTGATATAAGAGTACTTAAAGCTAATTTAATTCAAACTTCTAAACTAACTCTATGCTATTGTAATCTAATGAGAAACAACACATCTAATCTACGCTAACCCGGGGTGAATTTCTTCTATTATGCGATCTAAAGAGATTTCAAACAATAACTGGTAATAAATATCATTCAGCTATCATAAGAATAGAAAACAATTAAGATAAACCACTTTGCATAAAAAGTTAGGCAAAACAGTTGTGAACAGCATATCGCATAATAAGTTATTCATATATCAAACATAAATAAATGACTCCACCGTACAAAAGTGCCAAATGGTAACTCATACATTCATGCAGTAACATATAAACAACTAAAAACTGTATATCACTTTAAGAATATAAACAGAAACAGTCAAGAGATAAAAGTACCATTTATGACTGGTTCCATTCATAAGCTTCAAGCAACAATGATTTATCTCTGTTGGAAATACTGAGAGGGGGGGTGAATCAGTATTTCTTTTTCCCACTATTGTTTTACCAGTTAAAACATATATATTCAGAACACAAGATGAACAGCAAGAATAAATGCTTTTATTAATATAAACTGTGCAGTAAAATAGATACAATATATAGATGGTTGCAATCAGTTGCCAAGCTCCAACTTGGACTTTGGTGAGGCTCCAACCTCCAGAGCACCAACTCTATTTTGCCAAGACACCAATCTTGGACTTAGGAGCACAAACTCTCAAGGACTTCAATCCTTTCTACTTCTGAGGCTTCAACCCCAAAGACTCCAATCCTACTTACTTCTGAGGCACCAGCCCAAGGACTCCAATCCTTCTTGCTCTTGAGGCACCAGCCCCAAGGACTCCAATCCTATCTTGTCAAGGCACTGCTTGATGGTAATCTTTTGCTCTCAGAACTCTTCTCAGCTGAGTTCTGTCTATTTACAGCTTCATTGTAGTCTCCAGGCTACAGTATCAATGACAACCAGTCTTCTTAAGAATGAGTCTTTACAACTCTGCACACTGCCCACACATAGTCTCCAATAGCCATTTTTCTCTCTGATAATGTCTTCACACAGCTTTAGTCAATCTTCTGTTAGCTGCACTAAACTCTGTATAAAGAACAATTTTCTATTCAAGCTTATGTTCTCATTGTCACAGTGAATGCTTCAGCATGACTGTTTTTCTACTGGCTGTTTCTCCCCTTCGACTGCCTACTATTATGTTGGTCCTTCATCCCTCTTTATGTTCTGCTGCACCTTGTTTCTGTTCTGTTGGACACTCACATGCCCTCTATTTCCTCCAGCGTATTTCAGCAGCTTTCAGCAGCTGTAACAGCCTTCACAGCGTATTTCAGCAACTTTCAGCAGCTGTAGTAACAACAGCAATCGCAACAGCAACAACAGCAACAACAGTAATAGCAACAGCAGCAGTAACAGCAGCAGTAGCAGCAACAGCAACAGCAGCTACAGCAACAGCAACAGCAGCTACAGCAACACTAACAGCAGCTACAGCAACAGCAACAACAACAGCAGCTACAGCAACACCAACAACAGCTACAGCAACAGCAGCAGCAGTAGCAACAGCAACACCAACAGCAGCTACAGCAACACCAACAGCAGCTACAGCAACACTAACAGCAGCTACAGCAACAGCAACAGCAACAGCAGCTACAGCAACACCAACAACAGCTACAGCAACAGCAGCAACAGCAACAGCAGCAGCAACACCAACACCAACAACAGCTACAACAATAGCAACAACAGCTACAGCAACACCAACAGCAGCTACAGCAACACCAACAGCAGCTACAGCAACACCAACAGCAGCTACAGCAACACCAACAGCAGCTACAGCAACACCAACAGCAGCTACAGCAACAGCAACAGCAGCTACAGCAACACCAACAGCAGCTACAGCAACAACAACAACAGCTACAGCAACAGCAACAGCAGCTACAGCAACACCAACAGCAGCTACAGCAATAGCAACAGCAGCTACAGCAACAACAACAGCAGCTACAACAACACCAACAACAGCTACAGCAACACCAATAACAGCTACAGCAATAGCAACAGCAACTACAGCAACAACAGCAGCAGCAACAGCATTCACCAGCAACTTCATACAACGCTTAACCACCTCTACTGCGTCTGTTGGCATACATTCTGGTTCTTTGCCACAACCACAATAGCTCCAACTACAACAGCTCTCTGTTTTTACTGTTTTATAAATTCTCATACCTTTGTCCATTCATTTCCACTTACTCAATGGCTCTTTGGCTTCCTCCTCACTCGCTTGAGCTTCGGCTTCCTCAACACTCGCTTGACCTTCCGGCTTCCCTCCTCCATTCGCTTTATCTTCCTCATGATTACCTTCGATTGATGGTGTCACAAAAATATAATGTCGTCGTGGAGGTGTTTCAACAACGCCGAAATATAATTTCGTCACGGAGGTGTTTCAGCAACGCCGAAACTGGTGTTTCAGCAACGCCGAAACTGGTGTTTTAGCAACACCGAAACTGGTGTTTCAGCAACAGAGAAATTGATGTTTTAGCAACTTTTCTCCAACTTTTTCAACAGTGTTCAACAGCTGTTAAAGCATGCATACATGGGTTTTACAAGCCCGATAACGTAGCCTGCTCATACAATATAAACTCTACCTTTTTCACTCCGTCAGTGTATTTGCATATGAGTCTAAATCTTCCGCCTCCGATAGCTCTGTTTGCGTTAAATGCATATACAGGTCTTTGCTGCCATATGCATGTTTATGCCGTGGATAGTGTTACAACACTCTGTGTGCTCCACTTGGGCTCCTCTAGCTCTGTCTGCTTCCTCTATGGCTCCGATGGTGGTGCTTCGTGCTCTGTTAGCTCCTCTTCGTCTCCATCTGCTCCTCTGGTGACTCTGTCTGCTCCTTTTTGTTTTAAACGCATCCATTGCTCCTTCGATGGCTCCTGATGACTCTGATATGCCTCCTTGCTATTGGAATTATGAGACAAGTGTTGTCCTTGATGGCAAATCACACTAATGACAAATCATAGTGCAGAAGGATAACAGCAAGGAATTGATGATCAGACTACAAGTATGAACAGAAAATATATATACGCAGGTTCACTATATACCAAGTCGCGTATACAAGCAGGTTCACTATATACCAAGTCGCGTATACGCAGGTTCGCTATATACCAAGTAGGGTATACACGCAGTTTCATGAACAGAAAAGAGCGTACATGTCGAGAAGCTTTCTTTTGGTCCGTGGTAGTTAGTCCTCGGTACTTGAGCCTATGTTTTTGGACCAAGGTATCTCGACAGTCGTGTTGATCCCGAGTTTTGAAGTTGATGGTATTGTGTTACTATGGTTTTGGACCGTGGTATTGTGAAGGGCCTAAGGCTATATAAGGAGAAGAAGATCATTAGGCAATGGCATCGAAAAGTCCTGAATATCTAATGAAGAAAGAGATCCAGTATGCAGGTTATGGGTTGACGATGCATGTCTTGATCTGAGCTAAGGAGGGATCTCACTGATTGATGGAGAACAAGATCTAAGGAGAGATTGGGATCAAATTGTTTGAAATGAACTATCGGTATATGGTTGATTACGCATATTTTTAGATCTGCATACTGACGCAATGTTATGTTCTGAGTATGACTGATGTCTGGTACAGCTGCAAGTTATGAGAAATTATTTTTAGATCTGTACGCAGGTTGGCTTCGGTAAAAGCGCATGTATACGCGGGTTTGTTTCATTGAAGTAGCGTATATCTTTTGAAGCTTAATTTTTGGGGTTGCAGTTGGGTCTGACTGTTATTGCAGAGTTCTGTAGTCTGCTCTGTGTTCTGGTGACTGGGTGTTGACAGGGTTTCAGTGGTTCAGTGATTCAAAGTTTGATGATGCTAGTATTGGTTGTTTTGTGCTTCAATGATTTGTTATGAAAAGTGAATGAATCGTGGTCTTCAGATTGTAATGTTGTGCTTCAGGAGTATCCAGTCTGAAAATTGATGAAAAGTGGTACCTGAAGGAAAGAAGATTGTAGGCCAGCACCTACGTACTAGTATCTTAGCTAGTACAAGAGCAAAGGGGGTTGGAGCTCCCTTCCAGGAGAGTTTGGAAAACGAGAGAAGGTTGTAGCCTTCTGCAGGTTGTAGCCTGTGTACTGGTATAAGGCTGCACCAGTACAAAAGATTGTAAACTGAAGTTTCTTATTAAAGAAAGATAGAGACGACTTGCAGCAGGTGGTTTTCACCCACATTGGGTTTCCACCTTATATCATGGTGTTCATGTGTGTGGCTTTTGTGTGATGATCTGTTCTGTTATACTGCACCTGTTTACTTTTAATATGGTTAATAATGTCATGATGCATTTACTGAAGATAAACTAACTGAATCATAAGATTTCTGGTTATACGCTAGTTGCTTTAGACACAGTAGCGTGTACATGCTGGTTCACTTAACTGAAGTAGCATATATGTTTCTGAGTATTGAAAAAGTTTTACTGATTTGATAATACTAATTCACCCCCCCCCCTCTCAGTATTATTTCCAACACTTGCTTTATGGTTCCTCCTGCAGCTCCTCTTAGTCCAATGTGGCTCCTCTAGCTTGGCAGTGTCTTTCAAAGACCTCCTTGCATATATGAATGCCTCTCTTGCTTTGATATCCTATAATATGCTTTGATATGCCTCCTTAGGTAACTCCTCTTTGCTTATGGCTTGGCTATCCTAATGGTCTTGCTCCTGTCTCTTCATGAATCTGCTCTGCATCCCCTTGGCTTCATGTCATCCTCTAGTATCCAGAATATTGCCATATTGACTTCAATGACAACCTAGCTCAACAATCTCTCCTTGCTCTAACATCTACTAAGAGTACAGAAGTGCAACATCAGTAGCAGATATCAAATGCAAACATTAATAAACCTTTATCCATCCATTCATCAAAACCCCCTCCGAGGGTGCAAAAGTGCATGTTCTGAGGACAAGTTTTTGACAAATTTCCGGACCCTTTTCCTAATGCCTGAGAAGGGTTTAAATACTGCTAACTAATTAACTTAATTACATAAATTTAGGATATGGTTTTAAATGACCGCCCTTCTGCTAAAGCAAAACTATTTCTAAAAATTGAATCTAATTCCTAACCATTTCTGTATTTGCTCCTTATTGTTGCAAGCATGCAACATTCGCCTGGGAAGAGTCGGCTGGTCGCCTTCTGCTTTTGTTTGAGCTATGAGAATAGAAATAACAAGCGCTGACACCACTTTCTGGTAAACTAGAAGATATTTTTTTTTGAGAATCTTCCTCTGGCTGGGTGTATTCACTGCGTGTATACTTGGTAATAACCCAAATTTCTCTCAAACTGATTCTGCTTTTGCTATTTCGGTTTCCGGCCTTGCGAATGACTGAATAAGTTAGGGACTTTGCTCTCTGAACAATTTTCTGCATCGAAAAATGCCTCCATTCTTTGTTCCGGGCTTTTCTGGTGCGTTTTCCTTCTTTAGCGCCTTTTTTCTTTTTGCTTTACCCAGCATAAGCTTCAGGATCTTTTCTTTGTGCGCTTTTGACTCTGGGCGTTGGATGGCCTATTGACATCAGCATCTGTTGAGTGATACTCTGGGATCTGTGGTCCTGTTGCATGCGGCATCCGTTTATGAAGGGATCTCTTCTCTGTTCTCCGAGCATTTGACGCTTTCCCCTTTTCCTTAGATGTTTCCTGCACATTGCTTCATGTTATTTCCTGTCTTACAGTTTACGCAAAGCAAAAGAGTAATGATAATAAAGATTGACATGAAAGCTTTAAGCTCTTATGAATGCATAATCATGACACCCATAACTAACTGACTCTTCAAAAAACACAAAACTGTCCTTCTTGAATAATTTGGCGTACATTCATTAATTTCTTTTCAGGCACGCGCCCAATTTTGGTTTACGGACAGCTTTCCTTGAATACTGCGCCGAGGAAAATTTGCGATGGGTGATTTCTGCGACTCGCATCACAGCATCGCGGATCGCATCGTCAAGATGTGTCATTGTAGAAATTCATGATCTCATTTATCGCAAATCGCAGATCGCAGCATCGCAGATCACAGATCGCAGATCGCAGATCGCGCTTAGTCATTCAATCATGGTGTGTTGCTTACGCGATGTTGCGATATGCGACATTGCATATCAGCCGTTGGAGATTTCTTAAGATTTTATTTTAAGAGCACTTCATAATGTATGCGATGCAATGAATTTCGCGTCACTTCTTCGCAGTTTACTATGCTCATAAGAAAACGTTTCATTCTTTTCTCGTGATGCGATGCAGTTTTAGGGAGTTGAATACAAAAATTTTCATAAAATGTTTTTTGGATTTTTTATTAAGGGTCCCCATTTGCTTGGTGTTATTGCTAATACCAAACAAAGAGGGGGGTTGTTGGTGGCCACAACAATGGCGATTCACTGGGAAGAACCAGTTATCTTTGCTTTTCTATTGAATTTTAACTTCCAAAGCAGAAAAATTTTCATAAGTCTAAATTTTGTTATGGACAGATAGAGTACATTATGCCTTATCCTATCAATGATATTTTGTTTCAACCTTTTTCTATTCCAATTGTTTGCTTCTCAGGCTTTGTCCTTGCATTTACATCAGCCATTACTTGGTCTTTTAAAGATAAAATAAGGTCTTCTCTGTGTGCTGGCTTTCAAAATATGCTCATTTGTCGTAGGTAGAGCCTCTACTGCCAGCAGGCGTCCATAGCCTCGACAGGGTTACCTGTTACCTAGCTATGATCCTTTATCCTGCTTAAGGCTATTTACAACTTTTCAGAGAAAAACCCATTTTGACACTTTTTTTCCTTTTTTTACTCTCTAAAGAACAATGTCTTGGTTTGGTGGCCAAATTATGACACAGTCATTCACTTGATTTACACTTTTGCTGAACAAGCTGGCTCGTGATGAGACCCCTTGTCTTTTGATTGCAACAATCTTGAGTCGTTGCCCTGTTTTGGTGGACAGTATTGGCAAAGTCAGCAAGTTATAATATCTGTGATCATGATAAGCCGGCTCTTGATGAGACCTCTTATTCTTTGAGATATAGTGTTTCCTCGGATTGTTCCCCTGAATGCTGCGATTTTCTTTAGCAGGGAGGAAATCATTGTTTTTCCTTAAGAAAGCTCTGGACGACAATAATAGAGTTTGAAAACAGCAGTTTTACAGAGAATATTTATTTTGTTATTGATACCTTTCATTGTGCTGATATAAAACAATTTCTCCGCTAAAGGTTGCTTTCATCAAATTTTTTGAAGTTGAGACTAGTATCATATCTAGGCTAAAGTAACTCTATCTGTCAATAATAAAGATTAGATTTTTCGAAAATTTTACTACTTGTACAAGCGAAAAAAAAATCAAAATCTGATAGAGAATTGGTGTCTTTTTCGTGAGCCCCTGTAGTAACCATCTACAACTGGTTTTATTATGAAAAAAAGAAAAAGAAAAACTAAAACTATCCTACAGAATAGAAGAGTAATCTTCTATGGAAAATATATTTTAAGGTTCTGTCCATTAACACGCAAAGAATCCCTTCTACCTACTAAATCCTGCAACACAAACGTTGATGGGCCTATGACTTCTACAATCTGAAAAGGACCAAGCCACATCTTCTGAAATTTTGTATGTTTGCCCTTTTCTTCATGAGCCTTATCCCATTTCAAAACTAGATCTCCCATCTGAAAAACATTTCTGGTCATTATGCTTGAAACAAAAGAGGATTTTATTAGCGCTTGGTGATGAGCATGGGTTTTCTTAGCTTGTTCTCATTGTTCTTCTAATTTAATTATTTCCATTTGTCTTAGTTGTATGGAGGAAGTAGATACTTCATCGATGTATTGTACTAAAGACAAGGAGGGGATCACTAAGTGATTTGGAAGAACCACTTCTTTCCCATAAACTAAATTAAAGGGAGAAGTGTCGATTGAAGCTTTCTTCATTATTCTATCTTCCCATAAAGCATTTACCAAAGCTTTGTGCCAATTATTTTGGTTCTGGTCAACTGTTCTTTTAATAATCCTGATTAGGTTTTTATTTGTTGACTCAGCTAACCCATTACCTTGTGGATAGTAGTTGGCCGAATATTTTAGTTTGAACCCTCTTTTAAGTGCAAACTCAGTCATTGCATTCCCAGAAAAGTATGAGGCATTATCAAACATTAAAGCCGTTGGCAATCCAAACCTAATGATTATAAATTGATCTATGAATTCAATGATGTTTTCAGAATTAGCTGTCTTGAGAGGAACTACTTCTACCCTTTTAGTAAAATAATCTGTTGCCGTGAGGATGTATCTATGCTGCTTAGAAGAGTGAGGAACGATCTCACCTATTATGTCCAAGCCCCACTGACTGAATGGTTGCTCGATGTTTACCGGCTGTAGTGGCATGGACGATTTCTTTTGTCTCCTTGCAGTAGTTTGGCAGACTTGGCATTTCCTCACGTAACTGTGTGAGTCTTTGAACAGCGTGGGCCAATAATATCCTGCACGTAAGATTTTATGTGCAGTAGCATCTCTAGCATAGTGTCCGCCTGCTGGTCCATCGCGGAGTTCTTGCAAAACCTTTTCGGCTTCAATTTTCTCAAGACACCTAAGAAGAACAGAATCGTAATTCCTTTTAAATAGAACATCATTTATGAGCTGATATTGTTTAGCTTTCAATCTGAGAGCTCTTTTCTTGGTGTGATCCAGGTGTGATGGAGCATACCCGTTCTTAAGATAATAAATGGTGTCAGCATATAATGATTCTGTATCGTTTAGGCTTACCTCATACATTTGTACCTCTTCAGATGAATTTTCAGGAATTTGCGATGCTCCAGCCAACATTTTGCAGAAGCCTTGACCTCTCACGATGCTTGCTGGTTTGATCTCAAGGTCGTATTCTTGTAAAGCGGTGATCCAATTTGCTCTTTTTTCACCCACATCTTTTTGTATTAGAAGATTTCTTACCGCTGGAAACGATACTATGACCTTAGTATGGGTTTTGAGTAAGAAAGGTCTGAAATATTTGACCGCTTTGAAAATAGCATATGCCTGTTTCTCCACGTCTGAATAGTTGATTTCAACACCTTGTAAATTCAAGCTAAAAATTGCGATTGGAGATTCCGCTTTCTCTTGATTTGCTTGAGTTAGAATCGCGGCATATGATTTCTCTGAGGCAAATGTGTATAAGATAAAAGATTCTGAAAAATTTGGGGTTGCTAAAGATGGAGCGTTAATGATAGCTTGTTTGATCAAGTTGAATGCCTCATGCTCATATTGACCCCATTTAAAATTTGAATTCTTTTTAATCATGGTTTGCAAAGGAGAAACAATTCGTGAAAAATCTGGGACAAATCTCTTCACAAAATTGATTTGACCAAGGAAAGATTGCATGGCTTTTTTGTTATGAGGTAGGGATATTTCAGAAATTTCTTTGATTCTGTCAGACTCAATGTGAATACCAGATTTTGACACTATGAATCCTAGAAGTTTTCCTTCACTTAATGCGAAAAAAGATTTCTTTGGGTTAAGTGAAATCCCATACCTTAAACATCTTTGAAAGATTTGTTCAAGTCTTTGAGATGGTCGCTTTGCTTCTTGGAGTACACTGTTATATCATCCAAATAATTACTACAGATTTATTGACTAAACCCTTGAATGCGATGTCCATGGCTCTCTGAAATGTAGCGCCGGCATTGATCAAACCAAATGGCATCTTCCGATATGCGTATGTGCCCCATTTAGTTCAGAATGTGGTTTTTAACTGATCATCGGGATGTACCAGCACTTGATTGTATCCTGAAAATCCATCCAAAAAAGACATTAGTTCTGAGCCTGCTACTGCCTATAATATCTGCTCCATAGGTGGGAGGGGAAAATTGTCTTTTTGACAGGCTTTGTTGAGATTCCGAAAATCGATGCAGATTCTAATATCTTCGTTTTTCTTTCTAACGAGTACCATATTGGAGACCCATTTGGAATGTCTGACGGGGAAAATTATTCTGGCTTTTAATAACTTATTTAGCTCAGTTTTTATCTGATTTTCTAAATTGGGGTGGATTTTTCTAAGTTTCTGTTGGACAGGTTTTGTGTTGTCAATCATAGGGATAGTATGTTGAATGATAGAAGTGTTGTATGTCTTCAACTCATCGTAATTCCAGGCAAAAACATTTTTGTATTGTCTCAAAAGACGAATATACGCTAGCTTTTCTTCAGGGGCTAGGCCGTGGCCTAGATTAACGTTTTGTGGTTTATCATCAGTTCCTAGGTTTACTAATTCGTAGTTCAAAGTTGAACTGTAGAGCTTAGAATTGGTAGACCTTTTAAACCGAATTTTCAAATCGTATAAGTCTTCCAACTTAACCACTGATTTAGGTATAGCATTATCAGTGCTATCTTGTTGTATTTGTCGATCGTGATGGCCTTCGTCAATTATTTGATTGGAGTAGGATCCTTCAGAAGTGAGGAAATTTACAATATCAGGATCATCATTGAATACTCTCCAATTTGTGATGTTGTCAGGGATGGACGGTCTAAAGATTAATTCTATTGAGAATCTATCTGGACTAAAATCTTCAGAGGGAATAAGTCTAGAGGCTACGTTAGCTAAAAGGTCTACGCTCGCGTTTTGGAGTCTTGGGATTGACAAAATATTGAATGCTATGAAATGCTCAGTCAGATATTGTACTAAAGATTGATAGTGTTTCAAATGACCTGATAGGCAATGTATGGTGTTACGTACCTGTTTGACGACAATCTCAGAGTCTCTGAAAACTTGAAGATACTTGACGTTCAACCCGATTGCTTTGTATAGGCCTTGCACCAAGGCTTCATATTCCGCTGTATTGTTTGTGCAATCGAATTCAAGTTTGCACATAAGCATGGTCTTATTTCCTTCTGGACTAATCAGAAAGCATCCTGCTCCTGCTCCTTCATTAGATTTAGAGCCATCAAAATATAATTTCCAAAACAAAGATGTATTTACAGGTTTGTCTACAAAATTAACACACTTTGAATTATCAGTTTGGGAACAGTTTTCGACTTGGGACAAAACTGAATTTTCTAAGTAAGGTGATGTATGAGCATTGAAATTGCCGAGGAAAGAATCTACCGAGTAACTGCCTATGATACTGCTATTATATGCTATTGCTTCATTTTCTCCCTCCAATTCCGTTACTATGTACTTCTGGTGTAACTCTCGTTCAACCTTTATTTGATTCGGTTTACCATTGTAGGGTAACCACATGTGCGACCAGTCGGTTGAGAAGTATTCATGGAGTTTTTCGGACCAATCCCTGCTAAGAATCAAGCCATAGGATTCTGGGATATCAGCTACTAGAATGTCAATAACCTGACATACCTTCGGGTTAGACGACAATCTTATGGTCACTTGATTAAGTTCACCAATCACTTCGACTTGAGATTGATCAAGCTGAACTATGCGCACTGCAGCTTTTTGTGGTTGAACATTCAACTTGGCACATATTGATCTGGGTAAAATATTCGTTGAAGCACCAGAATCTACCAAACAATTGTGCACATTTTTATTGAAAATTTCATAAGTGAGAAGAAAAGGGGGAGTATGAGACCTTAATCTTCCTCCAATCAAGGCGATGTCATTTGGATCAATCTTATTGATCGTGTTGGTTGGAGGTCTTCCCATGTTGTGGGAAGCTACAGCTGTAGGCAAAGATGTAGTAGGCACAGCATGTAATTCTTTCATCATTATCTTCTGTTGATGTTTCAATTTTCTCAATTCATAGAGAGTGATATTAGCCCTAGTCTTTTTCATGTCATCAATAATATTGTATTCCATTTCATCCGACACTATCAGTGTTCTTGATGGAGGTGTTTGATCTGGTTGGACTGGGCTAGATTGAGTCGCTTTAGCGGTCGTTTTCTTTGATTCGACTTTATCTTTTGCTGTAGGGCTTGCGCAAAGGGTTAACCAGAAATGCTTCTTGATCTTCTTCTTGTGGGAGGATGAAATCCCACATTCCTTGTAGTTCCACAACTTCTTCGTCATCGGTCTGCCCTTCAGTGGTACTCTCTTCTTCTTCCTCTTCTTCGGATTCGACATTTGAGATAGCGTTGGGTGGTTTCACATCCATAGAAGGGCCTCTTTTAAAAGCTCTGTAGGGCTTTTTTGAAGAAGTTTCTGCCACTTGTTTTTCTATGTCAATCATCTCATTGGACATGGTTTTTAATACTTTTTGCAATCCTTCCAAATTGAAAGGGTCTTTAGTTTGTTTCTTCTTGGGGTCTTCCTTGAAGGTGATTTTTTTAGATTTACGTTCCTCTATCACAGATCTCTTTTCCAGGGCTACTACGCGTTTCTCTACTGCCAGTGCCTCTGTCAGGTTTTCAACTAAGGTTGTTTTATTTGCCCTATCCACGAAGATTGCTAATTTTGATGGTAAGGCCGTAATATACTATTCACATCGTACTTCTTCACTGGGTTGGGAAGCAGTGGGGATTTTGTTAAGGATTTTATTGAACCGTAAATTGAAATCTTTGATGGGTTCTCTAGCCTCGGCTTTAAGATTGGATAGGTCATTGATTAACGTCACCGTTGACCTGTCATCACCAAACTTGGTAAGGAATTGACTTTGAAAAATGTCCCAACTTGTGATAGACCCAAAAGGTAATGAAAAGTACCATGACCCGGCTGTTCCTTACATTGTATAGGAAAAAGCCGAACAACAACATCCTCGTTGGTAACTCCGTTGAGATTAACAGAAAGCATGAAATTGTTAATGTGCTCTTCAGCTAGCATGCCTGCTTCTGGATTGAATTTGGGTAGCCATTTCTCAGGATGGGCCGGTATTTGGCTCAGGGGTGGAGGCATTAAAACTGCCCCAGGATTGTTCCATGGAGACTGGGCCATCGTTGAGCTGCTGGTAAATGAAAGTGCAGAGGATGATCCCTGAGGCTAGGAAGATGAAGATATTATGATCTTAGATGATTGAAGAAGAGGGGTTGTGGAAGATGGATGAGTGGTTTGGAATGAAGATGTGTGTGGCTGACTTCGCGGTGAGGGAGTTGAAATGGACGATGTAGATGAAAGAGTCTCACTATCAGACTCTGGTGGTGTCTTCCTTGCTCTTTTCCTGGTGGGGAGAGGGAATTCAGTTGGATGGATGCCAAATTTTTCACTCTTTAATCTGGTCAGGGGATGAGTAGGATTGTACTGCGAAGTCACGCTGCTTTGAGATTTATCAGACCTATGTGTAGAAATAGAGAATCCCTGGAGTTTGCGAAACAGAGTTTGAACTTCAGGGGGTTCAATGGTAGATTGGTCTGAAATATAAGGATATGTAGCAGCGGTTAATACTCGAGCGACTTCTGACTCTGGATTTAAACGTACTGGGGAAGTTGGGGGAGTTGATGAGGGCGATTTACTCTCAGAATGGTATTTAGATTTTGATTTAGGTGCCATTCATAGTTCGGGCCCTCCTTCTAGCGCCAAATATGTTGAAGCCCCGAAAATCGGGTTGACAACAAGAGGGATACCCACCCGGTCCGAACCTTGGTTGGCAGCTCCTTATCCATTTGGTATAGCGGGTCCGACTAGGGATAATGGGACCAGTTTCCCAATTTAAGGGTGTGTGTGTGTGTAGAGTTGGATGATGCTGATCTAAGAGTACTTAAAGCTAATTTAATTCAAACTTCTAATCTAACTCTATGCTATTGTAATCTAATGAGAAACAACACATCTAATCTACGCTAACCCGAGGTGAATTTCTTCTATTATGCGATCTAAAGAGATTTCAAACAATAACTGGTAATAAAGATCATTCAGCTATCATAAGAATAGAAATCAATTAAGATAAACCACTTTGCATAAAAAGTTAGGCAAAACAGTTGTGAACAGCATATCGCATAATAAGTTATTCATATATCAAACATAAATAAATGACTCCACCGTAAAAAAGTTCCAAATGGTAACTTATACTTTCATGCAGTAACATATAAACAACTAAAAACTGTATATCACTTTAAGAATATAAACAGAAACAGTCAAGAGATAAAAGTACCATTTATGATTGGTTCCACTCATAAGCTTCAAGCAACAATGATTTATCTCTCCTTGCTCTAACATCTACTAAGAGTACAAAAGTGCAACATCAGTAGCAGATATCAAATGCAAACATTAATAAACCTTGATCCATCCATTCATCAAAACCCCCTCCGAGGGTGCAAAAGTGCATGTTTAGAGGACAAGTTTTTGACAAATTTCTGGACCCTTCTCCTAATGCCTGAGAAGGGTTTAAATACTGCTAACTAATTAACTTAATTACATAAATTTAGGATACGGTTTTAAATGACCGCCCTTCTGCTAAAGCAAAACTATTTCTAAAAATTGAATCTAATTCCTAACCATTTCTGTATTTGCTCCTTAGTGCTGCAAGCATGCAACATTCGCCTGGGAAGAGTCGGCTAGTCGCCTTCTGCTTTTGTTTGAGCTATGAGAATAGAAATAACAAGCGCTGGCACCACTTTCTGGTAAACTAGAAGATATTTTTTTTTGAGAATCTTCCTTTGGCTGGGTGTATTCACTGCGTGTATACTTGGTAATAACCCAAATTTCTCTCAAACTGATTCTGCTTTTGCTATTTTGGTTTCCGTCCTTGCGAATGACTGAATAAGTTAGGGACTTTGCTCTCTGAATAATTTTCTGCATCGAAAACTGCCTCCGTTCTTTGTTTCGGGCTTTTCTCGTGCGTTTTCCTTCTTTAGCACCTTTTTTCCTTTTGCTTTACCCAGCATAAGCTTCAGGATCTTTTGTAAACATGCTGCTTTTGTGCGCTTTTGACTCTGGGCGTTGGATGGCCTATTGACATTAGCATCTGTTCAGTGATACTCTGGGATCTTTGGTCCTGTTGCATGCGGCATCCGTTTATGAAGGGATCTCTTCTCTGTTCTCCGAGCATTTGACACTTTCCCCTTTTCCTTAGATGTTTCCTGCACAATGCTTCATGTTATTTCCTGTCTTACAGTTTACGCAAAGGAAAAGAGTAATGATAATAAAGATTGACATGAAATCTTTAAGCTCTTATGAATGCATAATCATGACACCCATAACTAACTGACTCTTTGAAAAACACAAAACTGTCCTTCTTGAATAATTTGGCGTACATTCATTAATTTCTTTTAAGGCGCGCACCCAATTTTGGTTTACGGATAGCTTTCCTTGAATACTGCGCCGAGGAAAATTTGCGATGGGTGATTTCTGCGACTCGCATCACAGCATCGCGGATCGCATCGTCAAGATGTGTCATCGCAGAAATTCATGATCGCATTTATCGCAAATCGCATTCATCGCAGATCGCAGCATCGCAAATCGCAGATCGCGCTTAGTCATTCAATCATGGTGTGCTGCTTACGCGATGTTGCGATATGCGACGTCGCATGTCGGCCGTCGGAGATTTCTTAAGATTTTCTTTTAAGAGCGCTTCATAATGTATGCGATGCCATGAATTTCGCATCGCTTCTTCAGAGTTTACTATGCTCATAAGAAAACGTTTCATTCTTTTCTCGCGATGCGATGCAGTTTTAGGGAGTTGAATACAAAAACTTTCATAAAATGTTTTTTGGATTTTTTATTAAGGGTCCCCATTTGCTTGGTGTTATTGCTAATACCAAACAAAGAGGGGGGTTGTTGGTGGCCACAACAGCACCACATTGGGCTCTTGCCACTGTAGACCAGAAGGTCACAAAGCTGGTAGGAAGAAGAAGAGTCTATGTACTCCAGTGGCTTGGGAAATCCAATAACCACCCTGCCAAGCATACCTGCTTCAGGAGAACTCACATTGAGTCCCTGCGTTGTAATTCTCTACTTAAAGGCACAATAAAACAAGGCCACCACTGAAAGCTAGACTGGAGACGTAGCCCAGGGAAAATAGGGTGAATTCCTTATTAAAAATTGTTTGTGTCTTTGTGTTTTCTTACTGCATTTCTTTGTTGTCTTTCCATTTTATTGTCTGTGTATTGGCAATCTGATCGATCCGTTGCTTCAATAACACAGAACACACACACACCAGCACATGAGTCGGTAATACCTTTAAATAATAAATCTTTAACTGATGTCACTCATAGGGTGAATATCATATCAACAATCTTCCTCCATCACCAATACAAGGATATCTCAAGCAAGATGGGGGATATCTATAATCAAGGAAACAAGGGTTTTTTGAAGCTTTGGGGAGTGCAAGAGGCACAGGCATTCTTCAGACTCAATCAGGGATAATATCACTATAGTATCAATATCTCATCCTTTCTCTCTTAAGGCCTTCCCATGTAGGTTTATTTATACTTCTCCAAATTAGTTTTTTCTATTGGGAAACAGTTGGGCCACAGGAAATAGGAGGTGAGGAACAGGTAAAACCCGTGAACTCCACCCAAAATTAAGGAAATTTAATTTTTTTAATTGTTTTAACATATGTATGCAGGTTAAATATATGATGATCCATGTGTACACGCTTTTATCACAGGGCAAAGTAGCGTATAGGGATAAAACACTATTTTTTAGATTTTGGACCAAGTCTGGAAGGAAGGGTTACCCTAGGCCATAATCAGAGCATCAAATCTACCAAGAGTGGTAAATGGTGCGATAACAGAGTGATATAGGAATATATGGATGTGTTCCAGGAGCCTAAAGGGTTTCCACCTAATAGAGAAATGGAGCACGATATTTGTCTATTGTCAAACTCTGATTTCCAAACATTGGGTTGTATAGGTAGTTTGTTATAGAAGTAATTGAGGTGAAAAAATAGTTGCAACTACTAGAACAGGGTGTCATTTGACCAAGTATATCACCATATGGGTCACCCATCATCATTGTTCCAAACAAGGATGGGACTCGGTGGATGTATGTCGATTACATGGTGTTGAACAAGATCATGCTCAAGAATAGATACCCCCTTCCTAGGATAGATGATTTGTTGGATCAGTTGTAGCAAGCAAAATACTTCACCAAGCTAGACCTAGAGTCTGGATATCACGAGATTTAAGTTAGAGAAGAAGATACTTGGAAGATTGCCTTCAAAACTAGGAAAAGTTTGTATGATTGGTTAGTCATGCCATTTAGCCTATGCAATGCACCAACTACATTTATGAGATTAACGAATAATGTACCGTGCTCTTTTATAGATTCATTTGTTATTGTCTATTTGGATGATATACTGGTATATAGTGATACATGGGAGGAGCACATCTCATAATTGACATAGGTGCTGGAGACATTAAAGAAGCACCAACTACTAGCAAATCTCAAGTGTGAGTTTGCACAATAGTATTTGGTGTATCAGGGGTATGTGGAGGAGAGATGAAGATGGATCCCACCAAGATGGATGCTATCATGAAATTTTCAGTTCCTACTAATGTTTCTGAGGTCAAGAGATTCATTGGGGTAGCATAGTAGTTGAGAAAATTCATAGCCTTGTTTCCAATTGTAGCAGCATCGCTCCACGCCATAACAAACAATGGTAAGAGTTTCCAGTGGGGAAAGGGTCAAAGAGGGCTTTCGATGAGCTAAATAAGAAGATCAGTCAAGCACCAACTCTAGCATTACCAAACTTGCAACAACCCTTTGAAGTAGAGACAAATTTGAGTGGGTATGTTATGGGAGAAATCATGATGCAACAAGGAAGGCCTAAATGCTACCATTCTGAAGTATTTCATGGGAAAGTTCTTAACTACCTACCTATAATAAGGAGCTCTATGCCTTGTGAAATTTGTGAAGAAGTGGAAGCACGATCTACTGGGAAATGATAGAATAATCCACACAAATCACCAACCACTATAGTACATGTTGTTTCCCTACATGAATTTTCCAAGAAAGATGAGAAATCAAAGCCAAGGCTCATAGCTAAAAATACACTTTAAATCTACTAGGGAGGGAAAATTTCAGGCCCTAGAGCCATAGAAGAAGGTCTAAAGTTAAAAACAACGCTCACGGGACCCCATCAGGTAAGCGCAACAAGGAAAAGAGAAGTTTTTGCACAGGCGCACGTTATTGGTTAAAGGTTGAGAAGTTTTGGGCCGTATCATCATTCATCCCTTCCCGACCACCCCCTGGAAGTAGTTTCAGGAGGTAACCTATGCAAACGATAAGAAAGTGCCCCCCCCCCCACCCCCCCTAGGGAGTTGAAAAGTTAGACTAGCAGGCTCGTCGATCTAATGGCCCAGGTTCGTTCCGGGGGGTAAGCGTTGGATTTGGCCTCCTACTATCCTACCTTTCGTATGATGTTGGGGACCATGCGCTACGTGGTCCAACCCACCAGCACCAATTCAAGCGAGCATGAGTTTGAAAAGGTAAATGGTAACTTGTCTTCACTCGCTCTCGTTCACCTGTCCCCCGTCATCACCCAATCTCATCTAGCCATGTGTCCCTCCCATGATGTCATCCCACGTCAGATGATCGTTTCCCCTTCTCCACCTATAAGAACCTTTCCTACATCACATTTTCAAACATTCATTCCAGTTCTTGGTGTAAGCTCTCCCACGAGTCATCTGCCCAGAACATCGTTTGAGCTCTCAACTGGCCAGGAGCCTCCTCGCAACGTCATTTTCAACCCGCTCTATGACAACTAGGTAACCAATCGGTCCCCTCCACCTATAAATCATTTGAATATTCATAGAATATGAAGAAGGCTACTCCCGAGACCCCTAAGTCCCATGAGGCCAAACCCTCCTCTAGTGTCGACCCTCTCGTTGACACGGAGGCACAAATTTATGACCCCTCCTGCTCTTACCACCTCATTGACCTTCATTTCAACTTGTATGGTAGCCACATCAGGGGAGAAGACCCATTCTAGGTGGTCGAATATGGCTTATACTACCAAATTTCACCCTCAATGCACCATTTCCCTAAGTTTATCTCTTGGTTGACTATAGCCTACATAGAAGAGAAAATTTTCTTTGTCTCTTCTACTGTGGCCAAAATACTTGAAGTAACCCCAGAGCTGATTCAAAAGGCCCTGATTTACCCTAACTCTCCTAAACCCCAACATTTCACAAAAACCACACTAGTTTATCATTAATCCACCCTTGCAACGGATGAGAAACAAACCTTCCTACAAATGGTCCTAGCCCCTACCCTCCAGTCTTTGCCTATTGTTAACAGTTTCCCCATAACCCTCTTTGTAGAGCCCATTCAACCCATTTTATACCTAATTTCTCATCTGCTTGAGGATGATGATGCCAATATTGCTACTAAGGCCACTTTGGGTTTCGTGAGGCAAATGATGCAGCATGGCCATTTATTTGACATTCTTGCTTACTTATATGGGACCATATGATTTCAGGTGCACCATTTTCCAACCACATCCTTTTTCAGATATTATTCATTGTTGTTCTATTTGTTTGTGTGCAGTCATGTGGATGAATTCGAGTGCCTGGATCTCAGTTTGGTGGTCGGTAACAAACAGAGAAAATCTATGTTCGACTAGGATGTTGTTATTATGAAGAGGCCATGTTTTGATGGTTATTCCTAGTTTATATCTTCTTATATGGCCATTGCATACAAGATTATCCATGGTGTTTCCACCCTCAAAGTTATCCCTCAACAAAAAGAGATTTTCTAGCCTAGCAAGGACACCATGGCAAGGGATTGGTACATTCTTGAGAATTACACAGAAATCAGGGTCTATGGGGCTCCCTCCTTACCACTTACGTATGTTCATGCCTAGGAGAATTCTGGCTTTGGAATTCATCAGACAAAGCCTCAATGTGGACCAAGTCCACTTTGTCCCTTCAAAGAAGGGATATATGTTTAAATTGGGAAGGCTCGTGGGGCATTTTATTGTCAATTCCAGGCATACCTTTAGGGAAGTTGAAGCATTACTTCAAATGATGAATTTCGACCTAGGGGATGTTTGACATTATGATCCTCATGGTGTCATTTCCCAAAGAAGAGAAAAGATAAAGGCTTCAACTTATGAGCGTGAATCTAGGCGTGAGATCGAATGAAAAGCTAACTTTGATTCATGGCCTATGAACACAGAGATAGAGATTGAGACTCCAACAACAAAGGACAAAGCACAAAAAAGGATCGTGGACCAAACTGGAGATACAAATATGGAAGTTGTACATACAATTAAAAGGGAGAAAACCCAAGAGACAGAAGAAGAAGAACTTGAGACCATGTTATTGGAAACAAGACCAAATCAATCGGGTTTCCAAGTGACCTTGGAGGATCCACTACAAAATTTTCCTCATCCTCTTCAAAGGTAGCTATTTTAGGTGCAAAGGGAAGTGTAACTGCTACTGATTCAAGCTGGACTACTAGAAAGGCCATCGAAAAAAGAAACAAGAAGGTGAGGGAAGAGATGCAGCAACAAATGGCATCTCATTCAATTCCATATCATACCAAATTGTTGGTTTCTATGGACTTAGAAATAAATCAAATGAAGTTCTCACCATAGAATCCATTGATGCAGTCTTTGCCTTGAGGTTCTCAGTTAAAAGACTTGGATGTTTCTCTGGATTTGACAAGTGTCCCCCTCCCAGATAACATAAATTTCCATAGGCAAGTTGGGGACATGCTACACAGTGAGCTCAATAGGAATGCAGTGACTATCAGTAAGGCTGAGAAGCTATTGGAAAAAGATTCAACCATGTTAAAGCATGAGAGAGCCAACTACAGGGCTCTCCACATACATAACGAGAGCTTCAAAGAGTTGATCACAAAGCTAGGTGTAAATCCAAAATAAAAAACTGCTTTCGCAGGCCTCCTTCAAATTTCCCAAATAGAAATCCAAGAGCTAAGGCATAAATTGAAAATTCTAGGTAGTGAACATGTGCAATCTAAAGAACTTGCAAAGGTGGAACAAGAGAAGGAAATCCTATCCAAAGAGCTCATTGAAAGGAATAATTAAATAGTATCCCTCAAGCAGCAATCAACAAAGCTACAAATGAGAATAAACACGCATATATGTGCAGTAATTGTACCTGAAGATCCTCAAAACCCCACTTAACCACTTGTTAAGAACCTTACTAAACTCCATCTTTTAGAATGGGATCTTAAAACTGTGCAAAATGATTTGGAACTTTCCCAGAGAAGCCTAGTGTAGAAAGAGAAGTAGTTGGAGACTGCCAAGACAAATACATACATCATCAGTAAGAACCTAGAGGCAGCAAACCAGGAGGTCTCTAAGTTGAAGGGAAATCTTAAAGGAAACATGTCTATGATTCAAGCCAAGCAACTGGTCTAGGATTAGATCATTAAGGAGATAAGAAACAACTGGGAGTACGTGACCTTGATGGATGAAAAGAGAATTTTAATCAAAGATTATGAAGTCTTCATCCTATCACCCAAAGAGGATGGAGAAAATAACTCCCGGATTGCCAAAAAGTTCATGAAAGGCCACTTAGCCAGTTGAGGCCCATAGATGTGGTGGACAGAGTAACTGCTATCATGGAGATCTCCAAAGTTGTCCAGAAGGAGGAAGCTAGAGTCAAAGTTTATGAGTGCCTAGAGGTGGTATCAAAGGATGTGGTTTCTTTTAATGATGAGTTTGAGAGGATTTTTAGAGTAGGGTTTCCCAACTGTGGGGGCTTTGGGGGAGTATTAATCCAATGCGAACAATACAATCAAAGATTAGTGGAGGCCAAAATCAAGGTAGATTCTTCCCATGAGAGGACTTCCACTCTGAAGGGTAAGACTATAGTTAATTATTTGAAGAGGAATTTTAAACTGTTGGGGATAGTAAAGACCCTATTTCATCCTAGACTAAATTACACAGGTCTGACCAATCTCAAAATCGCATATCAGCAGTTCTTCCGGGTGCCTCAACCAGCTCCAGCAATGTGGCAAAGATGCAAGTAGTTTCTCAACCCTCCTGTGCTCCAAATCATCGAACCATCAACGTTGCCTCCACGACCTGCCTATCATGACAAAAGATATTGCAGATCATCTCGACCATGACACTTTAATTTCATGTTTTACGTAAATATTTTTATTTTAACTCAGTCAGTTAGAGGCTAGCTAGTACATATGTGCCACGAAGCACACTAATATTTTTTTATGATGATTCACTGTAAGAAAGCAAGAAGGAATATTTTGTAACGAGCTTTGCCTATGGGGCCCTATAAAAACAGTTTTATGATACAGAACCAAGGGTTCGGAATTTTGGTTTCAAAGAGAGAAGTCATGTAAACTATCAATGAACTGTATTGAAGATTAATACAAATTTTTGGCAATTCTGGTTCATTTGAATCTGTAGTATGTGTTCTTTTCTATGTATGTTCCATATGTTCTAATTATTCTTATTAGATTGCATGTAATAGTAGTTGTTGGATATGTTTTCATGAATTTATGGATTCGTCTAAGTCAAATGATGATTAAAGATGCCTATACTTATATGAAATCTAATCCTTAAAATGTGCTCCATGTATCCTAGCATTCCATTCAAATATTTGTCTCATCCATTTCACGTTGAACTTTGATGCACCAGATTCTTAGATTTAAGCCTTATGTATTGATTTTCTCTCTTGCTCAAGTCTTCTACCAAATCTACTATAACAACTAATAAGCTATAGGTTAATGTGATCTTGGCCATCGTGAATCTAATATTAATGCTTTTGTGAATAATAGTTTACATATAGCTTTGTGATTCCCCTCTTAAGTAAGGTTTTGAATCAATTTGTTCTCAAATATATTAAATACTAAATGTGATATGAATTCCGAGAAAATCTTTAAAACACTCACCAAGATGTCCTAGGCACTAGTCTCTCCTCAACCCAGGGGTTGTCTCTAAGAGCTACAACATCTAGCATCATTACTAGGGAGGAATCAGAATATTTTCCTTGGGTACAACATTTGTACACCCTTCAGTAAGGTGAGCAGGAAGGGGTGTGGGTTGAATATATCTCACCTTGGTGACTCCACTATCTAAATCTCATTTTTACCATCTAGGATTTCAAAAGGCCACACATTCACTCTGATATTTCACAACAAAGAAGTCCTCCTGTATTTGACCCTGAAAAAATGATATCTAGGAGGATCTGGAAGGAAAGAACCCCTGTCACCCCAATTCTTGTAACCTCTTTTCCAGAAGTATCTCCTTCTAGCCCTCGAAAGGTTGTGATAAACTGCTCAGAATTTCCCTCCAAAGTTTTGGAATATCCAAAGGAACATGGTTTATTGTTTATATTGTTCTCTTCAAGAGTCAAAAATGAATAATCTTCTGTCATTTCACCCTCTTTCTCATTTCATCCCTCCTGTTGTGGCTTTTTCTAGCACCTGTAGCACGAGTGCTTCAGGGGACATAGAAAGCCTCCTAGAGATAGCCTCTGGGTTGATTGTAGACCAATGCCTAGGAAATCTTAAATAGAGGAGTGCATGGAATATTATCTAAGAGGGGCTTTTTGCAGCACTCCAATTGTCACGTAATTAAAAGGGAATAAACAGGGCTTGGTTCAATAGTCTATCATGTAGGTAAACCCAGGCCGATACATGGATCCAAATGCTCAGGGGGTAGATCAGGTCGACCTCAAAGAGAAATTTTTGGTTCTGGTGGACGACACACAACAATAGGCAGTTTTATATTGAAGTTGTAGTGAAGTGAAGAGGAGGAAAGCAAGGACGGAAATCAATACATAGAGCTGTAAAATTGGCAGAATCCTAAGCAGCAATGTTCCGACAGAAGGATGGAATTTGATGTGTGGAGCTATAAACAACACAGAATCCTAAGCAACGATTTTCCAATAGAAATATGGAATAGGGGGGAGATGAAAGAGTGGATTTCTTACTGAGGTTCCATACTAGATATAACATGGGTACCATTAGCGATAAACAACAAAAGTAAATATGGGCTCACACAGGTACGGCAGGTTAATCAAATAACACAAGTAAATCTATCTTATACACAGTTACTATAGGTTATAGGCTAACACAATTAAATATATCGTGTGCTCAAGTACTATTTGCTTATTTAGTAGCCTAGATAAATCCATGAATCAGAGGGAAACCGACAGATTCATCACACTATTTTAGAGAAGGAAACACATATATCAAATGAGATTACATACTGCAAATTGATTTTCTTGAAATCGCCAAGGAGTTTCATTAATACTTTAAGGGTCCAAATACGATTGATTTTCTTGTCAATTACATTCAGCATGTGTCGCTTCGATCCCTTCTAAACAAGCCATTTTGAACTAAACATGGAATCGCAAAATTCAGACCCCGCGAGTGATAAATTTCTCCCTCTCCAAAGAGTTTATTTTTGCTATTTATAAGAAGAGGGGGAGCTTGGAATACACTTACAAAATTTCTCAGCTACAATATATACAGTTACAAAACATAGTTGAGTCTCAAAATTGTCTTCAATCTGCATCCATATTTCCATTTCGTAACCATTTAGCCCTCATTTCATAATTATCTAGCCTAAAATCCTACATCAAGTAATCATATTCATGATCATATGGGTTGGAATAATCATTTTCCAAAGTTATTTATTTTATGTATTATTAAGTGAATTTGTGATTAAAAACTAGGAAATTAACATGGTTTCATTTATATATGTGTGTGTGTGTGTGTTTTGTAACATGTGTAGGGTTATTTATAGGTTCTAGAAGGATCTTACTTGGCCTCCCAAGCACAAATTCGAATTTCAACTCAAGAGGTGGACCATATTCCAAGGAGAAAGATCATGGAGATCTTGATGTGTCATGGGATTTGTATCTAGTATTTAGGGATAAGTTGAGACAACAACAATTGTCAGTTATTCATTAGCATCATATTTATGATTGTTCATTCAACATGAATAATATCATTTTCTTGCAGTTATGAGTTATGAATGTTGCTTGATTCTTAATGAGTGATAGTTGTTCATGTGTGCTCATTGAGGAATGGGCAGATCCTCATCAACCACAATTCGCATACATCTATAAAATGGTTTAGTTTATGTTATTTGCTTTCATGTAGGTGTGTTTTACTTTCCACAAGTGTGTTTTGTTAGGTGAAAATTGATTTCCTTTCAATGGCTAGTTTTTATGTGAGAAGGACAACCAAGACTCTTGAACAAGAGACTCTTCTCCATGGGCTAGACTAAACTGAAACAAGATTTACTTTCTTATATGATTTCCTAGATTAAATTTATGTGAAGATTGATTTCCTTTTAGAAGCTAGTTTTTATGTGAGAAGGGCAACTAGGAATCTTGAATAAGAGACTCTTCTCTATGAGCTAAGAACTGAACTGAAAACAATATTTACTTGCTTTCATTTATATGCTTTCTTTCTTGCTTTCATATATGTTTGGCAATGTTATTATAGAAATATTGTAGAAGGACAAAACGAGACTCTTGAACAAGAGACTCTTCTCTATCTTCTAAATTAAACTAATTCCATTGATCAAACATTTTTATGCTTTCATAAAATAGATCTAAATCTTTTATTTTCAAAGTAGTTTAGATTTGTAATATGCATTTCCATTATTTGCATCTAAACAACTACTTCCTACACTAGTTTAATCTAAGGTTCCATATACTTTGGTTTGCTTCTAAGTTTACCAACCCGGATTGATAAATAAATGAATGCTCTAATTCACCTCAATAAATTAGACCAACATTTTGGCGTCGTTGTCAAGGAAGCAAACTTAGATGTAAGCTAGTTAGGAGGATTGTTTAGGAAGAATTTTTCATTTAGGGTTAACTGCATTTAGGCATTTTCATTTAAGTTTATTTTCATATAGAAAACATAGAACTTAAACAAAACATCCACAAATCAAAAAACCCCATTCACTAAAAAGTAAAAAAAATAAAACCACAATAAAAATCCAATTGTAGCAATAAGATCTGAAGAGCTTTGTGCTATGACAATTGAAGAAGATCAAAAACCTAAAGATCACATTCAAATTTGGTCTCAATTAGTCATTAGGATACATTTTTTAACATCAAATCTTCATAATCGTGTCCAAGAATTCACTAGGGTTTATTTTTCAAACTTGGATATGAGTTTACTCATGATCTTGTTACCCAAATGGATGCATTGGAAATTCTCTTATACTTAAGAGAATATCCCATTTCTTTAGTAGAATAGGACTAACAAAAAAAACAAATTTTTGTGATTTTTAGGATAAACTTGCAATTCTGTGGCGCAGTAAGAACAACTCATTTTCCAACCTCGCAAACAGTATGATTTTCAATATATAAAAAAAAAAGAAAAAAAAACATTTTTATAAAGAAGGAAAATGTGAAATTTTGAAACGGATAATTAATTCTTTTCACTCTGTTCTAATTTCCAGATTTTAATGTGTAGAAGAATTAACGGAAAATTGATAAGTAGGCTCTCATGCGACCTGGAAGAAAAAAAATTTGAATGCATTAGCTTAAAATCGAAATTCAAAGAAAGAAAAAAATCCTTCTTTGCCTTTGATCCAATTTGATGCATTTATGGCGCACCAGCAATTCACATGAATCCCATTCTGATTCATTTTTGCGGAGCTGCAGAAAAGGCTTGTTTTTGTAGTCGAGCCTGATTTGATCCATATCACCCACGTGAGAGCCATCACGATCTGATAATCTCGGTGATCTATCGCTAATATGTACTGAGAAAAAATGCCACTTCAACACTGGACCCATCCACAAGGTTTCCCTATTTTACGCTTTTACTATTTTACACCAGACTTAGCTATAGGATCACTTGCTAGGAACACTTTTCCTTTTTGCGTCTTACTTGGCCTGAACTACCATCTCTTCGTGCACTCACATCATGAATATTAGCCAAAGGAGACATTTGAAAGATTATACATAGTAATATATTGACACGATGTGATGGTATACTGAGGCAAGGAGTTGTTGTATTGATATCCATATTCAATACTAGTATCATTGTTGAGGGAAATCTAATCCTTGGCTTCTTCAATATACATATGTGTTGTGGGTGTGGTCGATTTCACATGGATTTATAATCCAAGGGTGTTTCAAGCAGCTTTTAAATCTGAGGTTGTGCATCTGAGGGTGATTCACAGGGCACCATGCATCCAAATGTTTATCTAGATGGCCATATTGCATTTCTATTCTTCATGCACCCGGGGATGATCCAAATGGCTAAGAGCTGAAGCCGAACTTACCCGTACAGACTTCCGCTCATCCTCATCCAGGCTTGGCGGTGGACATGGAAGATCAGACTGTGGTTACCAACTATGTGCACTTCGTAGCCCAGATCCGAATTCTTTTTTAGCAGAAACACTTCCATAGATTTTTGGACTTCACCTCCACTTCTTACGATCAAATCACAGGAGATTGCTCAAGTTCCAGTGATTGAAGGAGCATAGGTCATTGATACAACTAGTGACGGGGATTTTTTTGCCAGTTGTTTTCTGGAGGCAAATTGCTACTCACCAAACCATTGCTATCAGTGTGGTAATGATGCAGACTATCCATATGTAATGGTCAAGTCACGTGGCAAGATGCATGATTCAACGCTACCCAGTCAACTGATAGAAGACCAACGCATGAAAACGCCTTTCACTTCAAAGATATATGTTCGACATTGTCATAGGCATAAAAAATTATTTTCATTTCAACATGTCATATTTCGATTGATTGTGATCAACCTTTTCTCCCAGATTCAATCTTGAGCAAATCGATTAATGAAAATGATTCAACATGTTTCACTTTTCACCACATTTCACCACCGGATATAACCAATGCTTTTCAACATGTTTCACACATGAAAACGAGGCCAGAAAAGCCATGTTCTTATCTTTCACATTCTTCATGGAAAATTTTGTATAAATTTCGATGTTATGTGTTTTATTCGTATATAAATTTTGAGTGAAGTGTTGTTGTTTACACATGTTTTATATGTATAATGTTTTATATTTTATATGTTATGTTTTTTTGTTTGTACATATGTTTTAATATGTTACGTTTTAATGTTTTATATGTTATGTTTTTGTTTGTACATATGTTTTAATATTTTATGTTTTTTTATGTATATATATTTTAATTTTTTTTTTAATTTTGTAAATATTTCATTAATTTTTATATGGTATGATTTATTGTTATTTTCCAAGAAAATTGCCATGAAAGATTGACGTAAAAATTGATGTAAAATTGATTGACATTTAGCAAAGAGGAGTTGTGATGGTTCACTCAAACACACCTGTCGAAGTAAGAAAAAGAAGAAAGAATAAAAAAACACGAGACAAAAACAATTGAATAAAGGCACAATACCTCACTTAACTAAACTTAATTGCAAATTGAATTTTGTTAAGGTTGAATTTTTGCATTGTCGAAATCATGGTCAAAATTTATCATTGGTTTTGTCTAATGTTATGTTTTCAAGCATGATGCAGGGAAGAAGAAGAACTATAAAGGGCACTTTATCTACAGGTTGATTGATGAATTTTTTACCGAAGATTGTTTTGCAGGAATCATTAAGCATTCGAAAAATAATATTTCTTTATCTTTATGAAATGCTATGGTTCAAACATAAATTGAGGAAATTGTGCATATCGTCATTTTTTTAGAAATTGGATTTATTATCGCAATTGTGAAATTGGACTAACCATGATAATTTGAAACGAAGACACGTCATGAACCTGTTTTACTAGCATTAATTATGCAATTTTTTTGTGTATGTACCAAGAGAAATTGATCACTTCTCTTTGAACACACTTACGTTTTATTGCAATATTAGTGCCATGCTTGTTTTCAGGTTCCAGGACAATCGGAGAATTGAAGGAAGCCAATTTATGCATGATTGGTTTTCTACAACCAATTTCAAGAAACATGAACCACTTAAATCCATTTCTATCATCCATAAATGCCATCATTTTTCATCTCCAAACTCACAAACTATTCAATCATTTTCACTAAACATCATCGTCACCATTTTCCTTGCAAGTGTCGCATGTTTCCTTTACATTTTCCATAATTTCCATTCATTTTCATTAATTCATTAATAAAAACATTCATCTTGCTTACATGTTGATTTGTCCTTTTTCTTTCCATTCACTTGTTTACCCTCTTATCATTTTCCTTTCCATTAAATAAATCCTGCTCGATGCAAATTTTCCATATATGGTCCCTCAAAATCATTATTTCATACTTACGTTAGATGATGGGGGATTCATTAATACCTCCCTTCTAACAAGTCTTGGCCTATTGACATCAATACATTATCTAGGTTCAAGGCTAGAGTCCTTATTAGTACCTTGAAGCTTGTATGCATTAATAACAAGATCTCTAGCTGACAATCATGGGAATACATCAATGTCCCTTGATCGTTGGATCTTGCAACTAGCTCAACATCAGCTCATCTATTTGGACTTCGTAAGATGTACTTAGGTACCTCGGCACTTGTTGACATTAATGATGAGTTTGGCTTGCATTCGTTAACGAAATTCATTAATGGCCAGTAATCCAAGACTTCTCTTCATGCTTGACATCAACACATGTATTCTCATTACTAGAATTTTACTATCGGGTTTTGTAAAGATTGAAGACTACATCATTTCAACAGTTTGCAGTGGGAATCAATTTGTAAAAACAACAATAAAGATCAAAATATTGTCATCAACACAAAGAGAACAATGAAACAGATCAAATTCCTTTGTACTCCATGATCCAACATCAACAGCCACACTCTTCAGTAAACACAACTCATCCACATTGAAGGTAAGTGATGGTACGTTTTTTTCTAATTTTTAGTCATGCAATTCCTTAAAATGCTAAAATAGTAATTTTGGAAAATTCCTCACTCCATTTTTCATATTGTCATAAACTGAAAAACACCTTTAGTTGGGGGAGGGACATCAATTCATATTCACATTTCATACATCATCGCATATTTTCCTTTCATTCCAACTCACGTATTCTTCCCAATCAACTATTGTTGCAGTATGATTCTAAAAGATTATATGCTTTGCTAATTATCAATGTTTTCATGTACTTTGATGCAAACAAAAAAAAATTAATAAAAGTATTGTTACACAAAAACCAATGCTCAAAAATTTGGTTGTCACACAAGAACCAACCATCAAAAAAATATGTTGCAATCAAATGTATTACACTTTGCAAAAGAGAATATGATAATGCAAAGTTTGCAGAGAATCCGTAAAAGCAAAATCCCATAAAGAAGCAAAGCATTTCAAAAATATCAACTTATGGATAAATGAATCAATGCAATAGTTGCATGAGGACATGCAACAACTTTAGTTGGGGGGTACATTGAGTCTCAAAATTGTCTTCCATCTTCATCCATATTTCCATTATTTCATAACCATTTAGCCCTCATTTCATAATTATCTAGTCTAAAACCCTATATCAAGTAATCATCTTCATGATCATATGGGTTAGAATAATCATTTTCCAAAGTTATTTATTTTATGTATTGTTAAGTGAATTTATGATTAAAAACTAGGAAAATAACATGGTTTCATATGTGTGTGTGTGTGTGTGTTATGAGTTTTGTGACATGTGTAGGCTTATTTGGAGGTTCTAGAAGGATCTTACTTGGCCTCCCAAGCACAACTTCGAATTTCAACTCAAGAGGTGGACCATATTCCAAGGAGAAAGATCATGAAGATCTTGATGTGTCATGGGATTTGTATCTAGTATTTAGGGATAAGTTGAGACAAGTATGGATCTAGTAGATATTTAAGGGATTTAAATTTATTGAGAAGATATCCATAATTCATGTATAAATAAGAGGAACATCCTTCAAAGGAAACCAACAATTGTGAGTTGTTCATTAGCATCATATTTATGATTGTTCATTCAACATTGATGGGACCAGCCCACGTCGTCCCGCGCTATCCCAACTTACGTGGACCTACACTATTAAACTGGCTCGGATATATGGTAATTGCAAATTGATTTTGGTTTTAATTAACAATCAAACCACGGTACCTGGTATTGTTTCTCCTTATGACACCTGCCCTCCTCGAATTTGACAAACCCTAATTCACTTTTTACTGCCCGGTTCGCGCCTCTACCGTCATTCTTACCTTCGCTACTTGGTCTCTGCGAGCTCTATATGGTTTTGGCTCCGCCTCTGGGTTGTCTTTGTCTGTGGTGAAACCTTGTCGAATTTCCGCCGGTCCTGTGGTGAAATAATGCTGCTTAGCTATGTCTGGTCATTACTGTGAGACTGTATATTCGACTCCAGGTTGTGTTGGTGAGTTACTATGACTCCATCGTGCATTTGGTTCGCTTTTATGACTGTAAGAACATTTCTGGGTTTGCTATTGTGAATACTGTCGGTTCTGGTCTTCTTAGCAAATTTGTGGTGAATGCCTGTAATGTATAATGTCTGGTCCGCTCGGTCGACAGATGCACAGGTCGATGGTCTCTCAGCTTGGTTCTTCTTCGGCGCTCGACTCTGTAGGCAAGGTATGCCACCGCTTCATGCTATCATTCCTCTTTCTCTGTTTGCGCTGGAACTAACATTCTGCAGCCCCTCTGTGGACAGGGTCTCTGTTTCGGGTTCTGTTGGCCTTTTGTTCCGGCACATTACCAGGTATGGTTCTCCACCTTCTCCGTTCTCAGGGTTTCGTATTCACAGTGTTCTTGTTTCAATTTCTTGTGCAAGGGTTTTGACTGGGTAAAACCCTGACTCCACCTTCTATTTCGTTTGCAGGTGTGGCCGGTTCCCGTGCCTTCGCGAGGGCTTCTGTCGATTCCACCCGGGTAGCTCTGTTCTCGTTTCACTTTCTTTTTAATGACTCTCGGTCTTAGTCGCGTTTGCAATCGCTTGATGTGTGAACTGTTGGTTGGTCTGTCGAGTCTGGGCTTGGTGGGTTTACTCAAACCCTCAGCCGTAACGTAGGAGGGTTTCTATGAGTCGTTTGTAACTTGGTTCGGTGAACCCTCGATGTACAGTTTATGTAATTTTTTTATGTAGAAAATGCAATGTAATACACAGCGATATATAAACTTGTTTACAGTTAGTTCTGGTGGCTTACCCGGTTGCTGTTGTGGTCTAGTTTGTCCCTCTGTGTGTTTGCTGGTTCTTTCCGCCTTGTGCTCACTTTCGTCTCGGTCAGTTAATAGATTCTTGGATACTGTAAAACACTGTTATTATATTTAACTGAAATGAAATGATTATATAGCACTGTACATGTGGATTTAGGACATATGTATATTTGAACAGTTTGTTTTCTCGTGCACTCAATTAGATGAAGGAAAAATGTGTATTTATTATTCTCATGCAAATGCTCCGCTGCTGAACCCCTCTGGGTTATCTCGCTTGTCTTTTTATACAATATTTTTGGGTAGTTTGATAACTGCTGGTAGTTATTCGATTACAGTTTATTTTGCAGTTACTGTAGGCATGATTTTCTTGATTATCAATTTGTTTACTTTGTCTACCTTTCTACCATAGGGTTCGTTGTTTACATCACCTATTGACACTAATCTACTCTTAACGTATCTAACTAAGACCTGTTACAATATTTTAAATAAAATGAACAGAAATTTAAAATAACAGAAGTTAATACTGTAGCTGACCATGAAAGAAATAAAACAAATAATACAGGAACTTGATAGGCTTGCTGTCCGTTCACTGAACTGTTTAGCATTCCCAATCTCCTTCAGAAACTGTGTTCGCCCTCTCTCGGTCTTCACCCTGTTGACCAGATGCTCCTGCATCAAACATGAATAATATCATTTTCTTGCAATTATGAGCTATGAATGTTGCTTGATTCTTAAGGACTGATAGTTCTCATGTGTTCTTATTGAGGAATGGATGGATCCCCATCAGCCACAATTTGCATACATCTGTAACATAGTTTAATTTCTATTATTTCCTTTCATGTAGGTGTGATTTACTTTCCGCAAGTGTGTTTTGTTATGTGAAGATTGATTTCCTTTCAGTAGCTAGTTTTTATGTGAGAGGTGCAACCAGGACTCTTGAACAAGAGACTCTTCTCCATGAGCTAGACTGAACTAAAACAAGATTTAATTTCTTATATGCTTTCCTAGATTAAATTTATGTGAAGATTGATTTCCTTTCAATAGCTAGTTTTTATGTGAGAAGGACAACCAAGACTCTTAAACAAGAGACTCTTCTCCATGAGCTAAGAACTGAACTGAAAACAATATTTACTTGCTCTCATTATATGCTTTCTTTCCTTCTTTCTTATATGCTAGGCAATGTTATTATAGAAATATAGTAGAAGGACTAAACGGGACTCTTGAATAAGAGACTCTTCTCTATCTTCTAAAGTAAACTAATTCCATTGATCAAACATTTTTATGCTTTCATAAAATAGATCTGAATATTTTCTTTTCAAAATAGTTTATATTTGTAATATGCATTTCTATTATTTGCATCTAAACAACTACTTCCTACAGTAGTTTAATCTAAGGTTCTTAAAGTTCCATATACTTTGGCTTACTGCTAAGTTTACCAACCCAGATTGATAAATAAATGAATGCTCTAATTCACCTCATTAAATTAGACCAGCATTTTGGTGTCATTTCCAGGGAGGCAAACTTATATGTAAGCTAGTTAGGAGGACTGTTTAGGAAGCATTATTCATTTAGGGTCATTTTCATTTAAGGGTTAACTGCATTTAGGATTTTTCATTTAAGTTTATTTGCATATGGAAAACATAGAAATAAAACAAAAAATCCACAAATCAAAAACCCTCATTCACTAAAAAATAAAAAAATAAAAACACAATAAAAATCCAATTGCAACAACAAGATCTGAAGAGCTTTGTGCTATGACAGTTGAAGAAGATCAAAAACCTAAAGATCACATTCAAATTTGGTCTCAATTAGTCATTAGGCTACAATTTTTAACATCAAATCTTCATAATCATGTCCAAGAATTCACTAGGGTTTATTTTTCAAACTTGGATATGAGTTTACTCATGATCTTGTTACGCAAATGGATGCATTGGAAATTCTCTTATAGTTAAGAGAATGTTCCATTTCTTTATTAGAATAAGACTAACAAATAAAAACATTTTTTTGTGATTTTTGGGAAAAAATTGCAATTTTGTGATTTTTAGGAAAAAATTGCAATTTTGTGGCACAGTAAGAACAAATCATTTGCCAACCTTACAAAAGATTTTTCAATAAATAAATTAGGAAAAAAAATGTTTGTAAATAAGGAAAATGTGAAATTTTGAAATGCAAAATCAATTCTTTTCACTCTGTTCTAATTTCGAGATTTTAATGTGTAGAATAATTCACGAAAAATTGATAAGTAGGCTCTTGTGTGACCTGGAAGAAAAAAATTTGAATGTTTTAGCAAACTGATTAACGAAAACACTTCATCACGTTTGACTTTTCACCACAAATATAACCAACGCTTTGCAACATGTTTCACACATGAAAACGAGGCCAGAAAAGCCATGTTCTTATCTTTCACATTCTTCATGGCAAATTCTGTATAAATTTCGACGTTATGTGTTTTATTCATTTCGATTCTATGTGGTTTTTTTTGTATATATAAATTATGAGCGAAGCGTTTTTTTTACACATGTTTTATGAGTTATGTTTTTTGTTTATACATATGTTTTAATATTTTATATGTTATGTTTTTGTTTGTAAATATGTTTTAATATTTTATGTTATATATATATATATATTTTATTTTATTTCATTAATTTTTATATTGTATGTTTTATTGTTATTTTCCAAGAAAATTGCCATGAAAGATTGTTGTAAATATTGATGTGAAATTCATTGACATTTAGCAAATTGAGAAAAGAGTTATTGTGATGGTTCACTCAAACACACATGTCGAAGAAAGAATCAGAAGAAAGAATTAGAAAACATGAAACAAAAACAATTGAATAAAGGTGTAATAGCTCACTTAACTAAAATTAATTGCAAATTGAATTTTGTTAAGATTGAATTTTTGCATTGTCGAAATCATAGTCAACATTTATCATTGGTTTTGTGTAATGTTCTGTTTTCAAGCATGATGTAGGGAAAAAGAAGAACTATAAAGGATGCTTTATCTGCAGGGTTGTTGGATGAATTTTTGACCGAAGATTTTTTTGCAAAAATCATTAAGCATTCGAAAATTAATATTTCTTTATCTTTATGAAATGATATGGTTCAAACATAAATTGAGGAAATTGTGCATATCGTCATTTTTTATAAATTGGATTTATTATCACAATTGTAAAATTGGACTAACCATGATAATTTGAAATGAAGACACGTCATGAACCTATTTTACTAGAATTAATTATGCAATTTTTTTGCGTACGTACCTAGAGAGATTAATCACTTCTCTACATTTTATTGCAATATTAGTGCCATGCTTGTTTTCATGTTTCAGGACAATTGGAGAATTGAAGGAAGCCAATTTATGCATGATTGGTTTTCTACAACCAATTTCAAGAAACATGAACCACTTAAATCCATTTCTATCGTCCATAAATTCCATCACTTTTCATCTCCAAAATCACAAACTATTCAAGCATTTTCACTAAACATCATCATCACCATTTTCCTTGCAAGTGTCGCATGTTTCCTTTAAATTTTCCATAATTTTCATTCATTTTCATTAACCCATTAATAAAAAAATTCAGCTCGCTTACACATTGATTTGTCCTTTTACTTTCCGTTCACTTGTTTCCTCTATTCATTTTCCTTTCCATTAAATAAATCCAACTCGATGCAAGTTTTCCATCTATGGTCCTTCAAAATAATTATTTCATACTTGTGTTAGATGATGGGGGATTCATTAATACCTCCCTTCTAACAAGTCTTGGCCTATCAACATCAGAACATTATATAGGTCAAGGCTAGAGCCCTTGTTAGTACCTTGAGGCTTGTATGCATTAATGACAAGTTCTCTCGCTAACAATCATGGGAATACAACAATATCCCTTGATCGTTGCATCTTGCAAGTGGCTTGACATTAGCTCATCTATTCGCACTTCGTAAGATGTACTTAGTTACCTTGGCACTCGTTGATATTAATGGAAAGTTTGCCTCGAATTCGTTAACGGCATTCATTAATGGCTGGTAATCAAATGACTTCTCTTCATGCTTGACATCAACACATTTATTCGCATGACTAGAATTATACCATTGGGTTTTGTAACGATTGAGGACTACACCATTTCAGTAGTTTGTAGCATGAATCAATTTGTAACAACTGCAATAAACATCACAATATTGTCATCAACAAAAAGAGAACAAGCAGTAGATCAAATTCCTTTGTTTACATACTCCATGATCCAACATCAGAAGCCACACTCTTCAGTAAACACAACTCATCCACATTGAAGGTAAGTGAAGGTATGTTGTTTTCTAATTTTTAGTCATGCAATTACATAAAATGCTAAAATAGTCATTTTGGAAAATTCCTCACTCCCTTTCTCACATTGTCATAAACTCAAAACACACATTTAGTTGGGGGGAAGGGACATCAATTCATATTCACATTTCATACACCATCACACATTTTCATTTCATTCCAACTCACATATTCTTCCCAATCAACTATTGTTGCAGTATGATTCCAAAAGATTATATGCTTTGCTAATTATCAATTTTTTCATATACTTTGATACAAACAAAAAACAATTAATAAAAGTATTGTTACACAAGAACCAATGCTCAAAAAAATCAGTTGTCACACAAGAACCAACCATCAAAAATATATGTTGCAATCAAATGTATTACACTTTGAAAAAGAGTATATGATAACTCAAAGTTCGCAAAGAATACATACAAGCAAAATCTTATAAATAAGCAAAGCATTTCAAAAATATCAACTTATGGATAAATGAATCAATGCAATAGTTGCCTGAGGACATGCAACAACTTTAGTTGGGGGGTATGTTGAGTCTCAAAATTGTCTTCCATCTTCATCAATATTTCCATTATTTCATAACCATTTAGCCCTCATTTCATAATTATCTAGCCTAAAACCCTACATCAAGTAATCATCTTCATGATCATATGGGTTAGAATAATCATTTTCCAAAGTTATTTATTTTATGTATTTTTAAGTGAATTTATGATTAAAAACTAGTAAATTAATGTGGTTTCATTTGTGTGTGTGTGTGTGTGTGTTTTTTGTGACATGTGTAGTCTTATTTGGAGGTTCTAGAAGGATTTTACTTGGCCTCCCCAACACAAATTCGAATTTCAACCCAAGAGGTGGACCATATTCCAAGGAGAAAGATCATGGAGATCTTGATGTGTCATTGGATTTGTATCTAGTATTTATGGATAAGTTGAGACAAGTATGGATCTAGTATATATTTAAGGGATTTACATTTATTGAGAAGATATCCCTAATTCATGTATAAATAAGAGGAGCATCCTTCAAAGGAAGCCAACAGTTGTCAGTTATTCATTAGCATCAAATTTATGATTGTTCATTCAACATGAATAATATCATTTTCTTGCAATTATGAGTTATGAATGTTGCTTGATTCTTAAGGAGTGATAGTTGTTCATGTGTGCTCATTGAGGAATGGATGGATCCCAATCAACCACAATTCGCATACATCTGTAATAGTTTAATTTCTATTATTTCCTTTCATGCAGGTGTGATTTACTTTCCACAAGTTTGTTTTGTTATGTGAAGATTGATTTCCTTTCAGTAGCTAGTTTTTATGTGAGAAGGACAACCAGGACTCTTGAACAAGAGACTCTTCTCCATGAGCTAGACTAAACTGAAACAAGATTTACTTTCTTATATGCTTTCCTAGATTAAATTTATGTGAAGATTGGTTTCCTTTCAGTAGCTAGTTTTTATGTGAGAAGGAAAACCGGGACTCTTTAAAAAGAGAAACTTCTCCATGAGCTAAGAACTGAACTGAAAACAATATTTACTTGCTTTCATTTATATTCTTTCTTTCCTACTTTCTTAGATGTTTGGAAATTTTATTATAGAAATATTGTAGAAGGACAAAACAGGACTCTTGGACAAGAGACTCTTCTCCATCTTCTAAAGTAAATTAATTCCATTGATCAAACTATTTTATGCTTTCATAAAATAGATATAAATCTTTTCTTTTCAAAATAGTTTAGATTTGTAATATGCATTTCCATTATTTGCATCTAAACATAACTTCCTGCACTATTTTAATGTAAGGTTCCATATACTTTAGATTTCTTCTAAGTTTACCAACCCAGATTGATAAATAAATGAATGCTCTAATTCACTCAATAAATTAGACCAACATTGAAGTTGTAGCGAATTGAAGAGGAGGAAAGGAAGGAGGGAAATCGATGCATAGGGATTTAAACTTGACAGAATCCTAAGCAGCAATGTTTCGACAGAAGGATGGAATTCAATGTGCGGGGCTATAAATAACACATAACCCTAAGAAACGATTTTTCAATAGAAATATGGAAGAGCGGGGAGATGAAAGAGTGGAGTATTTACTGAGATTCCATACCAAATATAACATGGGTACCATTAGCACTAAACAACAAAAGTAAATCTGGGCTCACATAGGTACCGCAAGTTAATCAAATAACACACGTAAATGTCTTGTACATAGGTACTATAGGTTATAGGATAACACAAGTAAATATGTCTTATGCTTAGGTATTGTTCACTTATTTAGTAGCCTAGATAAATCCATGAATTAGAGGGAAACCGAAAAATTCATCACACTATTTTAGAGAAGGAAAAACATATATGAAATGAGATTACATAAGGGAAAACATATTGTGCATTCATCTGCTTGGAATCACCACAGATTTTCATTAATACTTGATGGGTCCAAATACCAATCCATTACATTCAGCATGTGTCGCTCTGATCCCTCTGAACAAACCATTTAGAACCAAACATGGAATCATAGAATTCAGACTCCATAGGTGAGAAATTATGTCGTGTCCCAAGAGTTTCTTCGTCATATTTATAAGAAGAGGGGGAGCTTGGAATACAATTACAAAATATCTCAGCCCGGGCCAATTGTCTGATTGACTGGCTGTCTCAGCCTATGATGGCTCTATTGCCCAAAATTATTACAAACAGGATTTGATCCCCTTTCTGAAAATAAACAGAAATTACATAATAATCAGAAATCAAGAAAACTAAAAAATGATGGAGGAAGTATCCCTCTTTTGTTCCTGTGAAAACCTCTGAACAAGCCACGTCTCTGTTGTTATGCATACCTCTAGATGCTCAGCTGGTCCCGTCGCTTTCATCTTAGCTGCCTGACTTCCCCACTCTCTGTAGCTAATAGCGGTCAACTATGTTTGCGTGTCACTAAGAATAAACACAGTTAGTTCTGGAAGTGCTTTGTTTCTTATCTGAGTGGAGCTCCATGCCAAGCCATTAAATACACTTGAGCCTCCCATACTGTCATTTCCTCATAGTAGACGTTCAGTGAAGCAGTCAAATCCATTTATGTGGCCAGGTAGTCCTTAGTTTCTTGTTACAGGGGCTTCCACAGGATTAGCCCATATCGCTCTGCTATTGCCCCATACCTCAATTCAAAGCTTCAGTTGTCGAGCCGTCCATATTTAAAGCTCTGTACCTCGCTCTTGGGGCCTTTTTCCTTTGTTACATCGAATCCTTGCATACTGGCAAATTTCAATGCTTTTCCTTTGATATCTCCCCTTGACCCCTGCGATCATCGATCTGTGGTATTGGACCTACCCGAGGTATCGCAATACGGGAGCGAATGTGAGGATGAGTGTTTTTCGAAGGGGGTCACCAGCAATAAGTAGTAAGTGGGGGGGGGGGGGGGGGGGGGGGGGGGGGTTGCGAAATGAATTGAGAGGGACATGTGTCAGAGAGGCCCGGTGGGGAAACCACTTTTCGGACCCCCCCCCCCTTCTCACTGATAATCAGAAACATGGTGGGGGAGGGGGGGGGGCAGAAAGGCCTAGGATCCATTGATCAAGGCGGAGTTAATTTGGGTCGTCCAGAGATGAGGGGCATTTAATAGATATACGACCTTTGAAAAAGGGACGGACCCAACAGCCTGTTAAATCAATTACATAAAATATTGAATCTAGTAGGGTTGATCAGCTATCGCAATCGCAACTGAGAAGGACATCGACATAGGAGGGCTTTCATTTGGTTGATTGTCGATCTGCGAGATTGGTCCCTTTATTGCTTGGCCCTTGGTTCTTCGTACCTCCGTGTGATCATGGGTCAGCCCCCTTACCGGAGCCCCTTTTACCACAAAATCGCAATCGCAGACATGTAATTGAAGTTGCGACCTTTTACCTTCGTCGATCATCGATCTGCATGATTGATGACATCATTAATGCCACGCGGCACTTCCTAAGTGGTGACATGTGTCACCTGGATATGCCCCCATAGGACCCCTGAAAATGCCAAATCGGCATGCCACATGGCCTTTGTACCGCCACATCATGCTGACATCAAATGCCCCGTGTCATTATCGGATCCAATGGCGCTCTGCCATGTGGTCCCCTGAGGAGAGAGAAAAGGGGTCCACCTACCCTTGGTTTTTCATTGATTTCCTTTGTTAATTGTTTTTCGTCCCTCCTGGCACTTTAACACTAAAGCCCAATTTTCGACAATTTTCATGACCAAGTGCTTGTGTGCACCCTTTTGCATCTATGATCGCTGATATGTGATATCGGCACTCCACATCGTGAACCGATGATACGTTATGTGCCATGGGCCTTCGATCACCGATTATGATCTGCAATATCGGTGATCGTTGATCACTAATTTCAATGACCGTTTACACTGCACTTTGAAAATCCCCGATTTCGATTTGCGATGATCCTTTACCTTTGGTATTTCCCTATTTGTTCTCTGGCTTGAGAGAGCATCTTAAATCTACTCTAATTTCTGATCTAGGAGTCCATTTTGGACTTCCATATACCGTTGGAAATCTTGTTCTCAGCACTATGTAATGGATAGGGCCCGATTAAGCATTGAAAGCTTTTGTGGCTTGGGAAATGGATTCAAAATTCACTGCTCTTTCTTACCCTTTTCACAGCTGAAAGCACATTTAGCAGTGAGTAACAACACCTCCCTTGAAACTTAAGAAGTTAAAGACATCATAAATAGTCTGACACAAAGTGTGAATAGCTTCCCAACCCATATCCAATTAGTTGCAACTCAAATACCCCCTCAAAAAGGACCTATAATAAACCTTCTACCACCTCCATTTCTCAATATGGTTGTCCCATGCTTTCTCTTGAACAGATATGCCCCACTAGACTTGCCAATTCCCTTGAATGGTGTGCCACAAGACTATCTCAAGCTCTTGCCAAAATTCATAGGATAAGATGACATCTCAGCACAAAGGCACATAGAAACGTTTTGTGCATTTTCATAAAATATTAATGTAGAACACCTAGATGTGGTCTTAAGACTTTTTGTCTAGTCTCTAAATGGGGAAGCCATGAAATAGTTTAAAGCCCTACCAAATGCTTCAATCACTACCTGGAGAGATGGAGAATTCTTTCATGAAAAATTGGGGAGAGAAGAGGGACCATGGGTATATCCTCATTGAATTTGATGCCATGAAGAAAAAACATAATGAATATGTGACAGAATTCATAAAAAGGTAAAACAAATTGTACAATAATCTCCTGCTGAAATCAAACCTCCACAGGTTGCTGCTAAATTGGTTTTTGTTGGGGCTTTTGAACCAGAATTTGGTTTCACTCTCAGAGAAATTAATTCTCGCTCCTTAGACTAGATTCAAATAGATGCTTTAGAAGTTTAACCAAATTTCACGTCTACTGGGAAGTGGAGAGGGAGAACTAATCATGGAGATAGAGAAGGGGAAAAGAGGAAGCTAGTTCCTCAAACCAGGGAAAGGAAATTCAAGAGCAGAAACTTGAGGAAATGAACAAATTAATAAGAAACATGTCTAACAAACTTTTGAAACTAGAGTTAGAAAAGAAAAAAAAAACCTCCTCAACAAAACCAACTAGCTCCTAACCGAAGTTTCAATCCTCAGTATAGGAGACCCCCTTTGCAACTCTTGCAAAAGGAGAGAAAAGAGAAACAAGATCACATTTAGCCTCCATTGTATTTGGAAGATGATCCAAAGGAACATGCTGAAGAAACTATGGAAGCCCAGGAAAACCAATTCTCTTCTTTTTTTGAAGAGGAATACGAAGTTAAAGCACATGCGGAAGGAGGCAATGATTTGGAGGCCGCACAGGATTATGGTTAGATCATCAACTATTTTAAACAATTTACTAACTTCATTGAAGCCCAACTACACAGGAAATATGATATTAGATCTTCTAGGAAAATATCTAGAATGCAGGACCAAAATGAGAAGTCCTCTCCCCCAAATCCTCATAGAAGCCCTTGCACCTTTAATCTTCAAAAAGAACTAGAGAAGGTGATCTAGATTTAAATAGGAACGCAACAAATTAGAGAGATAACCATAAACACAGAGATGCAGTAGAAATAACACTTCATTTCATTAATGTAAAATATTGAAATATGCTTACAAACAGAAATGGAAATAAACCAGCTAGGGCAATGGTAGCTTATCTCTGAGACGAGATGTGGCGGATACATGCCTCTGAACTATGTTACAATGAGGCTCGAAGGCCTATTTATTGTTTAGAAACAAAGAAAAACCCTTAACATTCCAAAACCTAACCCTAGAAGATGAAACGCCAAATTGTGGGCCCCGTTTTGGGTAAGTTGGTGCATCAACTTCCCGGGGTCGTAACTTTGGCACCCGATCTTCGTTTGACGCGTACAATAGCTCGTTAGAAAGATCTATCCAAGCACTACAACTTTGGGAAGAGAAACAGCGGTCTAGGGACCCATGTTGCTCCCAGTTTCCCAAAAAGCTTTGTTTAGGGCCTCAAAACGGCTCCGGAAGTTCATGACCCGAAAAACTGCTAAAAATAGTAAAATGTGCTACAATTACGGAAACTGAAAAAATGAAAGAGACAGTTGTGGGGGTCCAAATGGTATAGGTGGGTGGCCACCAACATCCATTTGGATCATTCCTCCCCCCTTAGGCAGCAATGGTCCCCATTGCATTGAGTTCCTCCATCTGCTGAACTTGGTCCCTAGTGAGTTGTTCTACAATCTTGGATGTGTCTAGTAATGGTGGGAAGCATGGTCGAGGGTGGTACACATTGAACACTTGGTGCAGGCGAAGGAATGGAGGAATGTTGTGCTCCAAAGAATCATTTTCCACAGCCTTAGCAATGGTGTAAGGACCATGTCAGTGTGGTCGGAGCTTCTGATGGGCTCTTGTAAGGCGTTCTTTCTACAGATGCAACCAGACTTTGTTTCCCACCTAAAGCTTGTGTGGTACCCCTGTGGGTGAGTAGAAGTTGTTCCTATGTTCTGTCATGACCATATTAGTTTGCTGCTACTGTTGCTGGATGGAGGAACCCTTCGTGAGGGTCATGTCTGCAGCAACGTTCTTCCCCTTACTTTGGGAGCGAACCAGACAGAAAATAAATTTCCTAGTCAATGATATGAGCTTGCTGCCTTTCTTAGCAGTGATAATAGAATTGGTGGTAGGTGGGGTTACCACCGGTATCCTGTATAATGAATTATTCAAAGAAATAATGATAGTGCGAGGCCTTGACTCATACACATAATGTCGCCTCAACAAGTATGGTTGTCCTTGTTAGCGCTGCTACATGTTTGAGCATTTTTTAGGGTCAAGGACAGCTTGGCCATGGTGTTTTCTAAAAAGGAGGGGCTAGCAGCAATTTTTTGGATCCTTCCTCCTTTATTTTTGTTATGCCCTTATAACTCCCCACATCTTCGATTCCTCCTTCCCCTTAAATCCTCCTTATGCTCTTTAAACCCCTTTTATCCCTGTTTTACACCCACTTTTGGCATAAAACCCTTGTTTACCTAGCTCCCGGGTGTTTATGTTTTAAAACCTTATAAAACCCTCAAAACCTTGTATAAACCCATTATGTGTTTAGTCCCCGGGTGCTTAAGTCTTAACACTTATAACCCACATGACCATATTCATAAAGCCGCTGGGTCTTTTCACCCGTCACATCAATCCAAAGTGCGCTTTTAAATCTCGGTCGTCCAATCATCCCACCTTATCATCCGACGGTGTTCGCAAGCCCTCACCCCGTAAACCGCTCATTCGTTAGCCCGCGGGAAAGTGTTTTCCCCCACCGGCCTACCTGCCACCTATCGTCATATTACTGCATCGCGCCCTCCATGTACGTAAACCACCTTTGACCATGAGTGATGCGAGGAAACCGCTTACCGCCATCTAGTACGGTCCCCGCTCGCTAGTCTTCTCACATCTTTCTCGCTCGTCAACCATCGGATCTGCCTAACCATGATCCGATGTTCCACGTTCTTCCCGCACATATGTCCTCCTATAGCCCACTTATCCTAATCTCTGCCATCCGAGTTGTCAGATCCGACGGCTAGCGTTCGTTCCCAACTCCTAGTTCTTGTTCATGCATTTTACGTGTTTTGGGCCTGTCCTATGCGCCCGAAGGAGGAAGGAGAACGTGATCCAGCAATCTGTGCATTAAATCCTGGGCTAGCACATTCAAAGAACAGCACGGCCGAGGAAGAAAGGACGATCCTCGAGCAGTTCAACACCTTCAGCAGTTATGGACATTTATTCATGAAACATTCCACCTGTTCAAGGAGTACAAAAAAACACCATAGAATGTCAAATTTGTTAATTAAAACAGTCAGAATGTATCAGAGGCCCATAATAGTTTGTAAATGTGGTTGGTGGTTAGTTATGACCCCTCCACGCATAGGTTAGCAGATATTTTTGTATTCAACCTCCATATATACCCAAAAAAAAGATGTAATAGGCTGATGGATGTTATTTTGATGTAAGGTTCAACTTCTGGAGACTGTAACTACTGTGATACCTATAGCGTCTAGTCTTCATTTTCAGCTAATAAAAGCTTCTTTTGCTGTTAATTGCTCACTTTCCACTTATTCTTTGTTCCAGGTTGTGCCTGTTATACATTTTTCGTGTGCTCTTGATGTTTAGCATTAGAGGGGATGTCATCCCACCTCTGTGTTAGAATCTAGTATGTATCATTGAATTTGTATGCAGGTTTCTGTTTATTTAATGCCAGAGAGCTATCATCCTGTCTGTGTGTTAAGAAATAGATTTGCAAACCTCTTTACTGGTTGCAGCCGGCCATCACAGGGTCCTGTGCATCTGCTGATGTGATCAGTATTCTCCATCATCACATTTTCCTTAAAACTATGAGTAATTGGTGGTCTAAAGCCTTGTAGTCTGGGGGTGTTCACCCATGTCTAGGGTCAAGCACAGTAGAAGTGGTTATCTGGCTTGAATATGCAGCATTTCTTTCATTCATCCACCATATTTCCAACCTTCGTTTTGAGTTTGTAATGTTACCGAGCATCTCTGAGTTACAACCTAGGAGAGTTTCTTGGGGTGATAACATTAATTGGCATCGTTGCTGGGGAGAGGAGAATTGAAGCTCAGCTTCCCTGGGAAAATGACACAGCTTCAAGCTTTGATGATAGACAAGGTTTGAACACAATTTCTGGTTGTAATCATCTATCTGGTGACTCCACTGGAGGAAGACCATATTTTGGCGACTCCACTTTGAAGTTCTGACTCAGTTTGTGAGACATACTCGAAGAAATCCTCAGAAATCACTAGTTGAACCAGTGCCTGACCTTGAGAAGGTTGTCAAATTGAAGAAATCATCTCAGAAAGGGGCTTCAAGATCAAGTAAGCCTAAGAAATCTCATGCATCTCTGAAAGATAAAGTTATTGTTGAAGATATACAGTTTGAAGATTTAGAACTTAGCACTGTTAATAAGGAAATCCCTTCAGAGATTAATATAGCCCCTTTGTCAGTTAGTTCCCCTTTGAATCTTAGTCCAAGGAAAGTTTCCCATACAGTCCATAACATCCCTTTTTCTCTGCAATCCATCACATCACTCCCTACCATTCAATCTGCTAGTGTTCCTCTACATATCCCAATCATGGAAGGATAGCAAGCACCCACGAAGATAGAGAGAATTGTTTCTACTATATATGGACCTTTAGTCTTGCATGTTCCTTTAAATCTTATGCCTGTGGGAGAATATCAGAAATATATGCCTAAATTCACTGGCATAGAGGGAGTGACAGCAGAAGAACACCTTGAAGCTTTTTACAGTTATGCTGATAATTTAGATATAAGTGAAAATGATGTGTGGATGAGAGTTTTTGTCCAGAGCCATGATGGAGAGGCTAGAAAATGGTTCAGAGAATTACCCTAGAGGTCCATAACCGATATTGAAGCCTTGGATGATGCATTTCTGAAGCAATGGGGAGATAAAAAAGACTTGATGTACTACCATACTGAGTTTGGTATCCTGAAGAGGGAAAATGGGGAATCATTGCCTGATTTTAATAAAGATTTAATCGTATGTATAGTAAGATACCAGCTAAGGTAAAGCCTACACCTACCTCTGCCAAACTTACTTATGCCAATGCTTTGACTCTGATTTTTGTGTGTTATTAAGAGAAAGGAGATGTGCTACGCTGGCATACATGCAGGATACAGCACTAGAAGTAAAGTCTAATATCATGGTTGTAGAAAAGATAAAAAATCAAGCTGATAGAAGGAGGCAGAGAGGTCAGACTTCTACTTCCTCTGTATCATCTTCAGAGCCAAAATTTGATAAAATGACTAAGATGATAGAGTCATTGGCTACTGAAATTTCTAAGCTAAAGGTTGAGCAGAATTCAGGGAAAACAAGGCAGCAAAACACATTTGCTCCAAGAAATCAGAATCCATTTAAAAGAGCAAATGAGCAATTACAAATAATGCAAAGGGGTGAAGAATCAAAAGAAGATCAGAAAGTTAAAGCTCCTTTCCAAAATTTAGTCATGGAGGAGGAACAATTTGAAGAAGATGAGGATCAAAATTCATTGCATGGAAGATAAAGGCAGTGTTGCATTATTGACTTTGGCTGCTTATGAAGAATCATTGTTACAATAACAAAATAGTCAGGAGTGGGACAGAGGAGTAGTTCTATAAACAGAGCAGCAGTAGAGATATAACCTGAGGTCAAATGCAAAAAATTTCAAAGAGAATCCTGTCCAAAGAGCTGTTGTCCAAACACAATCACATAATATCAAGCAGAGAAGACCAACAGTTGATCCAGTTGTCCTCAAAGCTCCAGTTCAAGAGGTAAAAAGTCTTGATAAGTCATCTTCTTCTTTCAACTTTAAGTCAGAAGTTCAGAATTGAAAATATATGTGCCTCTGATGGAGTTGGTGAAGAGTGAAGTATTTAGGAAGCCTATCCTTGAAGCCCTTGAGCTAGAAACCAAACAAACCTCCACTGAATCTGTTAATTTGCAAGATGACAAGCCTGCCATTGTGCTTAGTCCTATGATTGAGCCTGCTGATAATAATTCTCCATCTTTTTATGTCTCTTTGACCATTCATGACAAAATCCTCCACAACTACCTGCTAGATACAGGGGCCAACCACAATTTAATGCCTAAAGCTGTCATGGAAGAGTTAGGCCTTGATATCAGCAGACCCTATCATGATTTATTCTCTTTTGATTCAAGGAAAGTGAAATGCCTAGGATTAATCAAAGACCTGGCCATTACCTTAACTCAGCTACCAATGAAGAGTATGATGATGGATATTGTGGTGGCAGATGTCGCTCCTAAGTTTGGCATGCTGCTGTCCAGAGGGTGGATTAAGAGACTAGGTGGGACATTACAGAATGATCTATCTTATGCCACTGTCCCAGTTTTTGGAGGAGAAAGCAAGAGATTGTACAAAGAAGCACAGTTGGCATATATCATCAGTGATGAGAAGAATCCTCCAAATCATCCTATATATGCAGTGGACACTGATTTTGGAGCATGTATTCTCCAAATAGAAGAATCTCAGAAGGCCTCATTGCAGATCAAGAAACCAACAGTTCAAGCCGAGGAAAAGCAAGGAAGTCAGGTTTGGGAGATGTTTTTTGATGGAGCATGTTCCAGAGAGACCGCAGGAGCAGGGGTGGTGCTAGTATCTCCAAATAAAGAGAGCATTCAGCTGTCTTTTAAGCTGGTTTTTCAAGTCACTAATAACATAGCAGAGTATCAGGCTTTGCTGTTGGGCCTTAATGCAGCAAAAGACAGAGGAATCAATAATTTGAAGGTGTTTGGAGATGCTGATTTGATTATTCAGCAAGTAAATAAAACATTTCAAGCAAAGCACCCAAGGCTGAAGGCATACAGAGATGAGGTATGGAGAGCCAAAGATTCCTTTGATTATTTATGTATTTCATATATTCCTAGAGCCAAAAATCAGCTTTTTGATTCCCTTGCTGTGTCTGCTAGTCTATTTATCCCTCCAATGCCTCCGAGACTAGTTTATGAAGTGCAAATGAAATACAGACTTTCCTTACCCGATAATGTCCACCATTGGAAAGTTTTTGAAGATGATGATGAATTAAATAGGTTCCTTCAGGTCATTGATGAATTTTCTGAAATGCAAATTGACCAAGAAAATGAAGCCTTGTTAGAAAGCCCCCAATCCCAATTTAGAAATAAAATTGGTAAAGACAGCATTGTCCAGCTTCCTAGTAATCATATTCCTAAGGGTCTAATTCCTCTTGAAAGACTGTTTGATCAAAATGATGTGCCTTACAAAGCTGCCCAAAAAGAAGACCAATCTGCAGTCTATAAGCATGATATAGGAAGTCCAGGTCAACTTAAATATGTAAATTTTTCCACTCATTTGTCTGCTGATCAAAGTGTTGAATACTGTAATTTAATGAGGAAACTTTGCTTATGCGTTTTCCTGGGAGTATAGTGACCTGAAAACATATGATAAGAACATAATTCAGCACAAAGTCCCTTTCGCAAAAGACACAATTCCTTTCAAACAAAAGCTGAGACCAATAAATCCTATGTTTCTTCCACTGATAGAAAAATAAATTAAAAAGTTGTTCGCAGCCAAGATTATAGTTCCTCTTAGATATTCCAAATGGGTGGCCGATCTAGTGGTGGTGAGGAAGAAGAGTGGAGAAATCAGACTGTGTGTTGATTTCAAAAATCTAAACAAATGCTCAAAGAAATATAATTATCCCTTACCAAAGATGGAGAATTTGCTGCAAAAGGTCTCAGGTGCTAAAGTAATGTCTTTCTTGGATGGATTTTCAGGCTTTAATCAGATTTCTATGCACCCATATGATCAAGAAAAAACTACATTTACCACTCCTCGGGGCACTTTTATGTATGCCAAAGTGCCATTCGGATTGATGAATGCTGGAGCCACCTTTCAAAGAGCTATGGATGTAGCATTTGTGGGAGAGAAGGAAAAATTTGTGCTTATCTAGCTTGATGATATAACAGTTTAATCCAGCAGCCATCAAAATCATTTGCAACATTTGAAAAAAGTGTTCTTGAAGTGCAGGAGGTTTGGAATTTCAGTCAATCCCAAAAAGTCACAATTTGCTTTAAATGAAGGCAAGCTGTTAAGATATATTGTGTCTGCTGCAGGTGTTCAAATTGATCCAAGAAGGGTCAAAGCAATACAGACTTTGTCTATCCCTAGATCAAAGAAGGATATCTAATCCTTTCTAGGAAAAATTAATTTTGTCAGGAGGTTTATTCCAAATTTTTCTGAATTGGTGAAGCATATTACCTACATGTTAAAGAAAGGGGTATAAATCAAATGGAATGATATGGCAAGAAAATCATTTGATTCCATCAAGAAAGCTATAATGGAGGCTCCTACATTAATGAGTCTAGATTATAGCAAGGAGTTTCATGTATTCTCATTTGCCTCTGAAGATACTATTGCAGCAGTTTTATTGCAGCAAGATGAAGAAGGTTCAGAACATCCAGTAGCATTTTTCAGCAAGAACTTGAGGGATGTTGAACTGAGGTATGATATTATTGAGAAACATGCAAATGCTCTTATCAGATCCTTAAAAGCTTTCAGAGTTTATATCTTGCATTCAAAGGTAGTTGCATATGTACCCTCTGTTGCAATTAAAGATGTCTTGACACAACTTGATGTTGAAGGAAGAAGGGCAAAGTGGATTGCAAAAATGATAGAATTTAATATAGAGTTGAAGCCCACAAAGTTGGTCAGAGGTTAGGGGCTTGCCAAGTTATTGGCTGAGGAAAATTGCAGGTCCTTAGATATTTATTTCCTGTGCACAATTGCGGAAAATGGTCAGGCAGAAGAAGAGGAAGCAACGAAACCAGATAGAAAGCAATGAGTGGTCGAGAATCTAGCTTCATGTAATTGGTATGCTGAAATAATGAAATTCTTGCTGAAGCTAGAAATACCTTCAGGATTTACTCAAAGTCAAGCTAGAACTTTAAAGCTTAGGGCAGCAAAATATTGTATCAATGAAAATCTGCTCTACTGGAGGGATCCATCTGGGGTGCTTTTAAGGTGTCTGGACAAAGAACAGGCAATAGAAGTGATGCAGCAATTTCATTCCAGCATGTGTGAAGGGCATCATTATTGAAAAACTACAACCCACAAAATTCTCAGAGTTGGGTACTATTGGCCCACTTTATTTTCTGATGTATTTGCTTTTGTCAAATCTTGTGACAGGCGCCAAAGATTTGAAGGAAAACAACAGTTGAAGTCCCTAACCCTAAAACCAATACATGCAAGAGGACCTTTTCAGCAGTGGGGCTTGGATTTTATTGGAGAAATCAATCCACATTCCAGTGGCCAACATAGATGGATATTAGTAGCCACTGATTATTTCACTAAGTGGATTGAAGTAATTCCTACCAGGAAGGCTGATCATAATGTGGTCATGAAGTTTTTGACAGAGAACATATTTACCAGATTTGGTTGTCCACAGAATTTAGTCACAGATAATGCAGAAGCCTTGAGGGCCAAAGAGTTGATGGATATGTGTGATTCAATGGGCATTAAACTGATTCATTCCACCTCATGTTATCGTCAAGGAAATGGTCTGGCAGAATCCTCTAACAAAAGTTTGATCAAGATAATTAAAAAGTTGTTAGAGGACAATAAAAAGAATTTGGATTCAAAGCTCAAGTATGCACTATGGGCTGACAGAGTGACCATTAAAAGATCCACAGGGAATTCTCCTTTCAAGCTAGTATATGGCACTGAGGTTGTATTCCCAATTCAGCTTACTCTCCCTGTGGCAAAACTCCTTCAAACAAAACAGAATGAAGAAGAAGACATGGCAAAGAGGATCACTGATTTGGCAGAGTTACATCAGATTAGAGAACAGCTGGTTGAAAGGGCTGCAGCACATCAGAAAAGAATCAAGGATGCTTTTGACAAAGGAACAAAAGTAGATAATTTTTAGGTTGGAGACTTGGTTCTAAAATGGGATGCGCTAAAGAAAAAGAAAGGCAATCATGGAAAGTTTGATGCTTTTTGGACAGGGCCTTTCATCATTTCTCAGATTCAAGGGAACAACACCTTCATATTGAAAAGTATGGGAGGAGAAGCAGTTTTTGAAGGCCCAGTTAATGGGCATTTTCTGAAAATTTATATGATTTAAGGTCTTTGGCCTTAAAAGTTGTAAATATTTGATTTTATTAGTTTTAGTGTAGGTTCAACTAGACTCCATGCCCAATGGAACACTAGGAATTTTGCTAATTGGTTTTCATCAGGAAAGCATTGATCTGCAGGTTCTTGAGACCTCATAGGGAGGATCTCATCCCCAGAAGGAGCCAAATGTTAGCACTGCTACATGTTTGAGCATTTTTTAGGGTCAAGGACAGCTTGGTCGTGGTGTTTTCTGAAAAGGAGGGGCTAGTAGCAGTTTTTTGGATCCTTCCTCCTTTATTTTTGTTATGCCCTTATAACTCCCCACACCTCTGTTTCCTCCTTCCCCTTAAATCCTCCTTATGCTCTTTAAACCCCTTTTATCCCTATTTTACACCCACTTTTGGCATAAAACCCTTGTTTAACTAGCTCCCAAGTGTTTATGTTTTAAAACCTTATAAAACCCTCAAAACCCTATATAAACCTATTATGTGTTTAGTCCCCGAGCGCTTAAGTCTTAACACTTATAACCCACGTGACCATATTCATAAAGCCGCGGGGTCTTTTCACCAGTCACATCCAAAGTGTGCTTTTAAATCTCGGCTGTACGATCATCCCGCCTTATCATTCGACGGTGTTCGCAATCCCTCACCCTGTAAACCGCTCGTTCATTAGCCCGCGGGAAAGTGGTTTCCCCCGTCAACCTACCTGCCACGTGCCATCATATTACTGCATCGCGCCCTCCATGTACGTAAACCACCTTTGCCCGTGAGCAGTGCAGGGAAACTGCTTACCTCCATCCAGTACGGTCCCCACTCGCTAATCTTCTCACATCTTTGCCGCCCGTCAACTGTCGGATCTGCCCAACCATGATCAGATGGTCCACGTTCTTCCCGCACATATGTCTTCCTATAGCCCACATAGCTCGATCTCTGCCGTCCGGTCTGTCAGATCCGACGGCTAGCGTTTGTTCCCAGCTCCTAGTTCATTGTTCATGCATTTTACGTGTTTTGGGCCTGTCCTGTGCGCCCGAAGGAGGAAGGAGACTGCGATCCAGTAACCTGTGCATTAAATCCTCAGCTAGCACATTCAAAGAACAACACGGCCGAGGAAGAAAGGACGAACCTCGAGCAGTTCAACACCTTCAACAGTTATGGACATTTATTCATGAAACATCCACCTGTTCAAGGAGTACAACAAAGTACCAGAGAATGTCAAATTTGTTAATTAAAACAATCAGAATGTATCAAAGGCCCATAATAGTTTGTAAATGTGGTTAGTGGTCAGTTATGACCCCTCCACACATAGGTTAGCAGAGATTTTTGTATTCAACCTCCATATATACCCAGAAAAAAGATGTAATAGGTTGATGGATGTTATTTTGATGTAAGGTTCAACTTCTGGAGACTGTAACTACTGTGTTACCTACAGCGTCTAGTCTTCATTTTCAGCTAATACAAGCTTCTTTTGCTGTTAATTGCTCACTTTCCACTTCTTCTTTGTTCCAGTTTGTGCCTGTTATACATTTTTCATGTGCTCTTGATGTTTAGCATTAGAGGGGCTGTCATCCCACCTCTGTGTTAGAATCTAGTTTGTATCATTGAATTTGTATGTAGGTTTCTGTTTTTTTAATGCCAGAGAGTTGTCATCCTATCTGTGTGTTAAGAAATAGATTTGCAGACCTCTTTATTGGTTGCAGCCGGCCATCTCAGGGTCCTGTGCATCTGTTGATGTGATCAGTATTCTCCATCATCACATTTTCCTTAAAACTGTGAGTAATTCGTGGTCTAAAGCCTTGTAGTCTAGGGGTGTTCACCCATGTCTAGGGTCAAGCATAGTAGAAGTGGTTATCTGGCTTGAATATGTAGCATTTCTTTCATTCATCCACCATATTTCCAACCTTTGTGTTGAGTTTGTAATGTTCCCGAGCATCTCTGAGTTACAACCTAGGAGAGTTTCTTGGGGTGATAACAGGCCTAATAGTACATCACAAACATCCAGAGGTGTAACATCACACAATGCCTCGTCTTTGAAGGGCTTGATGTTGTAGGGAAGGTGGCACTGCTGGCGAACTTTGAGATATCGTCCTTCATGAAGCCACCCAATACTGTACGGTTACGGGTGTGGTGTAGTCGATAGGCCCAACCGCTTCATGACCTCTCCTAAAATGAGGTTCTTTTGACTGCCACTGTTGACAATGAATTGCAGCGGCAAACCCTTCACCCACATCTGTCAGTGGAAAAGACACTCCTCCTCCTCTGAGTCTTTGGGCTCATTCTTCTGGATCTTGGTAGTCGCAATAGTGACGTCGGGCTCTGCATCAATGATCTGCTTCCCTTTTTCATTCCCCTTGTCAGGTTCTAGCTCAGTGTTGGAACATGCATCTGATTCAGAAGCCTTCAACTCAGCCACTAGCGACTACTTGGTCAGACACTCACTTGTGTTATGAGTGGGACACTTGTGGAACTCACACCACTTTCCTGTGTCCTTCTTTGACTTTGTGGTGTTGTTCTTTTCTTGCGGCTTCGACGGGTTGTCTTGGGTCACCCCGCCTTGGCTTTGTCCTTCGGTCTTCAGATTTGCAGATCCAAAGTCTCGCTTCTTCTGTTTGAACTTTTGCTCGATTTTAATAGCGTATCGGTATGTCGTTCCAAGTGAGGAGATGTTCAGGAACTCCATCTCTTCCTGGATGTATCTATGTAGGTAGTCGTGGTATTTGTGTACCAGATGCAGCTTAGAATATTTGATACCCAATTGTGTGCGAAGGGTATGAAAAATGTTTGTGAACTCTGGCACATCTTGGTCCCTTCCCTGCCGTAGTGTGGTCCATTTGATGTATTTGTCCTCATAGCTTTTGATAGGGTAGTACTACTCCTTAACGGCATCCCGGAATGAATCCCAAGTGGGTACAGTTGAAAATAGTGAGCCCGTACTTTCATTCTTCTACTCGCAGTAGGTTTCCCACCAGTCCTTGACTTGGGGGGCTGCTTTGAGAAGAGCGAAAATAATCTTTTCCCCACTGGAAAAGTCATGAACAAAAAAATACCCATCTAGCAAATTTAACTATTTATCTACGGCATCTGCGTCTATTTGACCCTCAAATATGGGAATTTCAAAATTAACTTGTACCTTAAAGGGTGTGGTGTTTCCAAAGTAGCTATTGGAAGCCGATGCATCGCCTCTGGGTAGCCGCTGAAGGATCTGCGAAAAGTTGTCCATCATTACGTTCCTTTGTCGCTCGAGCGCTTCTTCGAGCAAGATTTTGATAGGATCTCCTGCCCCCTCGTCTTTCTTCTCATCCGCCATGGGAGGCCATCGGGATTTGCGAGGCTGGTCTTGCAAAGGTTCGACCAGTTCAAGCCCTAACTCCTTATATCCTGACCTTGTTGGGGACATGCAAAGAAAAACAGAGAAAAAGCAGACCGCTCTGATACCACTGATTCGAATTTAAATAGGAATGCAAAAAATTATAGAGATAACCATAAATACAGAGATGCAGTGGAAATAATACTTCATTTCATTAATGTAAAATACTAAAATATGCTTACAAACAGAAATGGGAATAAACTGGCTAGGGCGATGGTAGCTTATCTCTGAGAAGAGATGTGGCGACTACATGCCTCTGAACTGTGTTACAATGAGGCTCGAAGGCCTATTTATTGTTGAAAAACAATGGAAAACCCTTAACGTCCCAAAACCTAACCCTAGAAGATGAAACACCAAATTGTGGGCCCCGTTTTGGGTAAGTTGGTGCATCAACTTCCCGGGGTCGTAAATTTGGCACCCGATCTTCGTTTAACGCGTACAATAGCTCGTTAGAAAGATCTGTCCGAGCACTACAACTTTTGGAAGATCAACATCAATCCATGGACACATGTTGCTCCCAATTTTCCAAAAAAACATCATTTAGGGCCTCAAAACAGCTCTAGAAGTTCAGGACCTGAAAAAACTGCTAAAAATAGTAAAATGTGCTAGAATTACAGAAACTGAAAAACTAAAAGAGATAGTTGTGTGGATCCAAATGGGATAGGTGGGTGGCCACCAACATCCACCTTGATCAGAAGGTCAAAGTATTTTTCCCCTTGACTGAACTATTAAAACAACCTAATTATAAATATCAAGTGTCTCAATTCAAGTGCCCTTCCACTATAGCTCCTTTGCATGATGTTCTGAAACTCCAGGAAGAAAGGCCCATTATTGTATTTGGACCTTGTGTTGAGGAACAAGACTCTTCCACTGCCCCTTTTTATGTTACCTTGGTAGTTCATGAGCTTCTACTATAAAACTGCATCCTTGACTCAAGAGCTTCTCATAATTTGATGCCATTATCTGTTATGGAGCAATTGGGGTTGCAAATAACAAGGCCATGTAAATATCTATATTCTTTTGACTCCAAGAGAGTAAAATGTCTAGGGATGATTAAAGATTTGGTTGTCAATTTAGCCCAGATTCCTGTAAAAAGTGTGGTAATGGATATTGTAGGGGTTGATATCCCTGCAAGGTTCAGTATGCTCTTGTCCAGGTCATGGGTTTCTAATATTGGAGGATCTATCAAATTGGATTTGACATATGCTACCATCTCGGTGTTTGGTGGAGAAGAAAAATGACTGTATAGAGAAACAAGATTTTTGAAAACAGTTACAAGAGTTGTTTGTTAAAATATTTCCCATGTGTATGGTAAAGAAAAAGATTCCTCTTGTTTGTTGTTAGAAGAAGATGATCTAATCCTGGATGAAATATAGGTTGAATGTTCGGTCCATCTAAACCAACAATCACTGTATTGTGATAAAGTATGGAATCTATACTTTTTATGTTTCTTATTCCATGGAAGGAAATGGTGTAGGTGTGTTGTTGGTGTCCCCAGAAGGAAGCTTGATCCCTCTCTCCTTCAAGTTGGAGTTTGGAGCCACTAATAATATTACTGAATATGAAGCTTTCCTACTAGGTCTAAAATTTGCTAGGAATATTAACATTGTGTGCTTAGCATTTTTTGGAGATTCAGAGCTAGTGGTGAAATGAATCAGGAATTAATGCCAAACCAAACATCCAAGGCTAAAGGCTTACTAAAATGAGGTATGGGATTTGATTGGAAATTTCTTCTTAGCCTTTAATATCCAATTTTTTCCCAAAGAGTGAAATCGAATGGTTGATTTCTTGGCTATAGCTACTGGTTACTTTAAACATCCTCAAAACCCACCGCTGAGATATGAAGTTGAGATAAGGTACCGACCTTCAGTACCTGAAAATTTTAAACATTGGTAGGTGTTCAAGGATGAGTAACAAATTAAATGCTTCATGGAAGTTATAGGAGAATTTTCAAATTCGGTAATTGACGAGGAGGATGAGAGAGTGATAGATGAACAACAGGCTAGTTGGGAAGAAATCATTGCAAGGCACAAGATTTTATAGTTGAAAGGTAATACTATTCCCAAGGGTTTGGTTCCCTTGGAAAGATTGTTCAACCCAAATGATGTGGCTTCCATGCCAACCAAGCAAAAAATTGAAGAACAGGTGGAAGACTGCAACTTTACTTCAAATTAAGATCCCCAGATAATCAAGTTGACGAAAGGAGTTCCTCATAAGTACAAGAAAAGGTATCTGGACCTTTTCATAAATTATATGGATGTGTTTGCATGGTCTTATGATGATTTTTAGAAAAAAATGATACTATTATTATTCAACATAAGATCCCTTTGAAGGGTGGGGTGAAGTCATATAAGAACAATCTTAGGCAAATTAACCCTTTGTTATTCCCATCTATTGAAAAGGAGGTAAGGAAGTTTCTCCAGGACAAAACCATTATACCTTTGAGATATTCATACTGGGTAGAAAATCTAGTGTTAACGAAGGTTGTCATGGATGTCAATATGGTATTAACCGAGATGTCAATATTCTTGAGATGCCTAGTTCCAGATGATGATGTCATGATAAGGATACCATCAATGAAGATGTCAAGTCATAAAGAAGTCAAATCACTAATGAAAGAAGTCCTAATAAGGCTTTGAGTTAATGTTGCATGTACTTGTGATCTAGACCTTAGCGCTTGACGAAATATGGAGTCATACACTTAATGATATCGGACTCTTGAAGAGTGACCACACTTAATGATACTTGATGATGTCATACACATGATGGTGGTAACATGGTTGGAGATCATTTGAGGGTTGGAAGACTACTTTGGAGTTCTCCTAATGATGCTACACTATAACATATCATTGCACCATTATGTGATGACATGGATGATACACTCATTGCGAGACATTATCATGATGACGTGGATGTCCTACATGATCCTACGATGGTAAAGAAGCTAAACAAGGGAGAAGACAAACAATGGAGAAGCCAAATAAAGAGAAGTCATATTGTCCTAGTTAGCTTCTGCACTAAACAATTTGAGGACAGTTTCAAAGAAAAATAAAATTGAAGATCTTGGAGGCAACCTTTCAACATGGGACCTAGACCATCTGAAAGAGAACTTTTTCCTCTTTCCATTGAGCCCTTATTTGTCTCGAAGCTCTTAGTAGTTTGTGAGATATCGATTTTTTAAGTTAAGAAGAATATAATTAATTGTGAGCCGACCTACACTTTGGCACACAAGTCGGACTCCCTCCTAAAAGACGTGTCTCTTCATTTCTTTAGCGAAAAAACACTATATCTACAGTTCGGATTGCATTTATCCTCAATAATTTTTGGTGATTATCACAGAAATACTACAGGATCTCGGTCTACACATGTGAATGAACAAAAGTGAAAGGAAACATAGTAGTTAAAGAAGAAAGGGCAGCAGTGAATATTTTTGTTGGGTCTAAAATCTTTAGGACAATGTGGAAAATGATAATTACTTTGAAATGACTGTGTATACTCCTCGGGATTCATACCTTGAACTGTAATGACCCCTATGCCTCAGACTATGTATTTTTCCTGAACTGTGGCAGCTTGGCCTTTATAGCTTGACTTCGTTATAACTCTGTTATTATGTGGCTCGTGAAGGAGACTACAATAGCAACTATGAGATTGAAGACATTTTGTTGAAAAGCCTTGACTGGTCTTGGAGATAACATTGAAGACCATGATGCATTAGCCATCATGAGGTGATCTTGAAGATCTTTGTTTTCGGTACAATGAAGAGAAATGATGACACCTTCTAAGAGAACAAGGTTGTCATTGATGATGTGACATGGATGCTAAGTGACGACATAGCTGAAGATTGACATGGCTCATTGAAGAAGACGTTGGAGCCTCGAAAAGACAAGGTTAGTGCCTTTGAGGATAGGGTTGGAGCCTTAGAGGATCGGAGTCCTTAAGAAACCAGGTTGAAGCCTGAACCAGATATAGGGTTGGATCCCTTGGGGTTGATGCCTCAGAATTGACAAGGTTGGAGCCTTGGAAGTCCAAGTTGGTGCTTAGTAAATACAGGTTGGAGCCTGGGAGATTGAAGATCAGTGTCTTCATCTAGGGTTGGAGCCCTACATATATTGTACTTGATGTATTCAATAAATTAATAAAAGCATTTATTCTTATTGTTGTTCATTTTGTGTTCTAAATATAAGTGATATAACTAGTAAAAGTAACAATTGAAAAGGAATATTGATTCACCCGCCCCCCCTCTCAGTGTTTCCAACAATTGGTATCAAAGCCAGTACCTTCACTCAAAGCCTATCACCTTGAAGTTTTATCCTTAGAATACAAATGGAAAAGCCAAAGAAGAAAGCCTCCAATCCTCCTAAAGATGTCTCTTCCTCAACCATGAAAATTGAAGACAATCAAGTTGAGAAAGTTCCAATGTTCAATGGAAACTTTGATGTATGGAAGGTAAGAATGAGAAATTTTTTAATGGCTCAAGGCATTTGAGTATGGGAATCAGTGATTACTGATAACTTGAAGAATGGAGAATCGAAGGAGTACAATGCAAAAGCGATGAAGGAAATATTGAATGGGCTACCAGATTCTATAAAGGCCAATTTGGAAAAATGTTTGTCAACAAAGGGTATATGGGACAAACTTCATGAACTTCACTCAAAAGGAGCATTCACCATGACCACTAATGAAGAATATGATGGAAAGCAAAAAGGAAATCGAGAACCCATCAAGGAAGCTGAAAATAAGAATGATGACATCAAGGCCAAAGAATATCTAGAAGAAGAAGAAGGAAAAGAAGACTTTGAAGAAGATCTCCTCACTAAACTTATAGTTGCCATGGAAGAGATTAACAGTTTGAAAAAGGAAAATGAGTAACTTAAGAAGAAAGCGCAAGATGGTTACCAACACAAGACAAGGAAGGATTTTTACGTTTCAAGCTTCAAGTACTAGAAAGACATGAATATCTCACTAATCTTAAGGAGAAATTTCATCAAAACAAAGGAAAGCATCATGAAGAATTCATATCCATGACAAATCAATTGGATAAGTCAAATAAAAGGGAAGAAACTTTGTCAAGCCATCTTGAACAAAGACTCAATAGCTTGAACAAACTTGAAGCAGAGATTGGTTAATACAAGGAAGAGGTATCCTCCCTTAGATCTCAACTAGAAGAAGCAAGGAAACAAGCACAAGGAGTTGAGAAGGTGATGGAAGCTTTGGAATTCATAGAAGGATAAGTTGATGAAGCAGAAAATGAAATAAATATTGTCATGTCAACTAAAAGAAAAGGATGAAGAGATTTTCCTACTAAAATCAAATGTCATCTCTCTAAAAATCGAAACACATGAAGTAACAAGGATGATGGAAGAAATGAAGAGAAACTAGTTATGAAAGATGAATATTGTGAAAAGTTGAAAGAAGAAATTGTCTTTCTCAAAAAGGAAGTTGACTAGCTCAATAAGAACTTGAAAATCTCTCAAACCCTATATGACATCCTAAGTCATCAAAGGTCTCCCCTTGATAAATCAGGTCTTGGCTATGCAGGTGAATCCTCAAGAAAGAATAATAATGCTTCAAACAACAAGGATGTGAGGAAGCCAGAAGGAAATGTTAATGCTCCCAGTTCTAGCAAAGGCAAGGAGAAGAATCCAGAAAATAATGGAGGGAATCCTACTCCAAGGAAACTTGTAGATGGTGTCAAGAATACAAAACGCAATGAATATCATCAAAGAATCCCAAGTCGAAAAGACTTCAGAAGTGCATCAAGGAAATCTTCATCTCCTAGGTACCAAAGTATATTTCTTGGTTATTGTTATTCTTGTACAAACTTTGGGCACATGGAAAAGGAGTGTAGGGCATATCACAATGACACTTATAATGGTACCCATCAATCTCCTAGAAGAAATTTCGCAAGAAGTCATGATTATTCATTCATAAACAAGATGGAGTGCTTCAATTGCCATAACATTGGATATATGGCATGCGATTGTAACTTGACTTGGGTCCCTACACATGCTAGAACCATGAAAACCAAGCCAGAAAAGAAAGTTACACAAATATGGAGAAAGAAGAAAATTGGATCCGAAAATCTCTTTGACACTCTAGACAACAACACATGTTGTTGATCTGATGAAATCATCCTTGATATTCCAAGTGTTTGATAATGAGACTCTGCCAAAGGAGATCATGCATATTGTTAGAGAGAGCTTATGATTCTTAATCATTCTTGTAGAAGCTATCTGTGAATAGGCCCTATAAAATTCTTGATGAGTCACACATGGACAATCATCTTTTGATAGACTATCTCTTGGGAGCAACTTCATTGAAGAACATGATCCCTTACTTATCTGGTGGACTATTGTTGAATATTTCTTCCACTTGATCATAAGGCGGAAATATTTCTTGTCTAAAGAAGTTATAGGAGTTTATGCAGGTAGGGGGAGTTGGTTCATCACATGAAGAAATGTAAACACATCTATCATGGACCACATTGCTAGAAGGAAGAGCACCATGACAAGGGGAGTAACATACCTATGAAGAACTACTATTGATGAAGAAAAGAAGCAGCTTGACAGGGGGATTACTTGGGAACCCCGTTTTCCATTGATGTCAAAGGGGGAGAGAATGTTAGAAGGGCAAGAATATTTCCATCAATGACAAAGGGGGATATTGTTAATCAAGGTTTTCATTGATGTCAATATGGCATTGTCCGAGATGTCAATATTCTTAAGATGCCTGGTTCCAGATGATAATGTCATGACAAGGATACCATCAATGAAGATGTCAAGTCATGAAGAAGTCAAATCACTAATGAAAGAAGTCCTAAGAAGTCCTAGAGCTAATGTTGCATGCACTTGATGATATATACCTTAACTCTTGATTACATATGGATTCATAAACTTAATGATATCAAACTCCAGAAGACTGACCACACTTGATGATACTTGATGGTGGTAACATGGTTGGAGATCATTTGCAGGTTGGAAGACTATTTTGGAGTTCTGCACTATAACAATCACTGCACCATTATCTGATGACATGGATGCTACACTCATTTCTAGACATTATCATGATGATGTGGATGTCCTACATGATCCTATGATGATAAAGAAGCTAAAAAATGCAGAATCCAAACAAATAGAATTCATATTGTCCTAGTTAGCTTTTGCACCAAACAATTTGAGGACAATTTCAAAGAAAAATAAAATTGAAGATTTTGGAGGCAACCTTTCAACATGGGACCTAGACTATCTAAAAGAGGACTTTTTCCTCTTTCCAATGAGCCCTTATTTGTCCCGAAACTCCTATTATTTTGTGATATCAATTTTTTAAGTTAAGAAAAAAATAATTAATTGTGAGCCGACCTACACTTTGGTACACATGTTAGCCTCCCTCCTAAAAGACGTGTCTCTTCATTTATTTAGCGAAAAAACACTATATATGCAGTTCAGAATGCATTTATCCTCAGTAATTTTCGGTGATTATCATAGAAATACTACAAGAGCTCGGTCTACACATGTGAATGAACAAAAGTGAAAGGAAAAAAGGGAGTTAAAGAAGAAAGGGCAGCAATGAATATTTGTTTTGGATTTTAAATATTCATGATAGCGTGGACAATGGCATAATTACTTTGAACTAACTATGTATACTCCTCGGGCTTCATACCTTGAACTGTAGTGACCCTTGTGCCTCAGACTGTGTAATTTTCCTAAACTGTGGCAGCTCGGCCTTTATAGCTTGAATGTGTTATAACACTGTTATTTTTGTGGCTCGTGAAGGAAACTACAACAACATCTTGGATCCTTTTGTGGTAAATAAAGCAGCAGCCTCAAACTTAGGCTCGGATCTTCCTATGGTGGATAAAGTGAATCCTTACCTCAGACTGTGCTAGAACTTGGACAGTGATATAGTTGCCTATGGGTAGAATCATTGTGAAATTTGAACTATATTTCAATCTTTGGATTTGTGTAGAGCTCATACAGTCACTTATATTTTGGGACAAAGAATAGTCACAAGGTTAGGACCTATGGGTGAAATTGAATACATGTATGTGAAAACTCGTTTGAAGGCTCAGTGTGAGGACTCAAATCAGCCTTGTGAAGTCATATTTTGGAGCAAACACTAAGTTAGTCCTGAAGCACTCTATTTGCAGTCTTTTGAACAGTAAAAAGATTCGTTGAAGGATCATGAAGAGAACCTGGTAATGTAGCCTTACCAAAGAACATTTGAAGCAGATGAAAAGACTTGGAGATACATTCTAAGTAAACCTTTGAAGCATTCTGTGAAGCAGAGTTCCTTAAAGCATATTGGAGGGCTCTTGTAGCAGTGTATTGAAGATTAATGAGAACATTGAAGACACCTTTTTAAAGGTTAGATATTCTTGGAGATTTTGATTGAAGCCCTTGTGGAGTGACCTTGAAGAAGGTTCAAGATTGAAGACATTTTGTTGAAAAGCCTTGACTAACCTTGGAGATAACATTGAAGACCATGATGCATTAGCCATCATGAGTTGATCTTGGAGATCTTTTTTTTGGGTATAATGAAGAGCAGTGATGACACCTTCTAAGAGAACAAGGTTGTAATTGATGATGTGACTTGCATGCTAAGTGACGACATAGCTGAAGATTGACAGGGTTCGTTGAAGAAGACATTGGGAGCCATGAACTATAACCAAATACATCTTGACGAAGTAAAGTAAGGGTTTGAGCCCAAGAGGTTGGAGCCTCAAAAAGACAATGTTGGTGCCTTGGAGGATAGGGTTGGAGCCCTAGAGGATTAGAGTCCTCAAGAAACCAGGTCAAAGCCTAAACCAGATATAGGGTTGATGCCTAAGAATTGACAAGATTGGAGCCTTGGAAGTCCAAGTTGGTGCTTGGCAAATACAGGTTGGAACCTGGGAGATTGAAGATTGGTGTCTTCAGCTAGGCTTGGAGCCCTACATATATTGTACTTGATTTATTGAATAAAGTAATAAAAACATTTATTCTCATTGATTTTCATTTTGTGCTCTAAATATACATGATCTAACTAGTAAAAGTAACAGTTGAAAAGGAATACCGACTCACCCCCCCACCCTCAGTATTTCCAACATCTACCCTGTCAAAAAAAAGAATCGAGAAATAAGGTTATGTGTGGACTTCAGGAATCTGAACAAAGCCTCATTAAACGATAATTATCCTCTACCTAAAATGGACTACATTCTGAGAAGAATGTCGGATCTTCCGGGATGTCCATGATGGATGGTTTTTCTGGATACAATCAAGTAGTTGTGCATCTCAAAGATCAAAAGAAATTTGCTTTCACCACGTGTTGTAGGGAAAAGTATCCGATTCGGATGACCCTATCCCACTCTAAGGGTGATAGTACCTCAGCAACAACTGTAAAGAAAACTACTTAAGGTTTACTTCTTTACGAAAGCAAGAGAGAATGAGGAAATGCACTAACTGTTGCCTTGTGCTTAATGTCGAATCCAAACTCTTCTCTTTGCTGCTTGCTCCCAGCTCCTTGCTCTTTTGCTGGCCCAGCTACAATGAGATCCTGCAAAATAACAAAGAAGGAAACTACAAGAAGCATGCAATCATAACTGATTCAAGGATTAGCATAAATCAAATATACAATTATCACAATATATCATTGAAACAAGTGCATATAGAAGAACCTCAATAGCTTTTATTAATGAAGAAGTAAAGTTCTGAGAGAGTTACAACCATTGAAGGCCCCAATCTAGCAACACCTCCCAGCAGAAAGAATTTCTCCTCTTCACCTCCTTCAAGCAATCACCCAATAGCTCTATAATGAAACCAACAGCATATCATTACTTTGCACAAAATTCCAGCCTCCTGAGCTCATAGGAGAGAGCTCAATATATAGATGAATTGAGAAAGGATGAGTCATCTTGCAACTGATGTGTAGCTGCCTTGTGTCCTCTCTCTCTTCAGTTGATCTTCAGTTCTTGAGTCCACTTGGAGAACCTTGCTTCCACTTGGAGAAACAGAGCCTCTGACTCATCACAAGGCGAAATCCCTGATCCAAGTGTCATTTTTGGAAGATTCCAGAGCAATGACTCAGTGTGCCACTTGTCCCATCTCGCTCAGCGCAAGTGGCCTTTGTTCCATTTTCTTTGCAACGCAGGTACACCATGGAGGAGTTGAGTTTCAGTGCAGAAGCCTAGTGGAGCACCTGCTTTGATTTCAGGATTGCTTGTTTTTGAGTGTTTTCAGGTGGAGAACTGATCTGAGAGCTGTTGGTTTGCTGACCTTGTTCCTCTAGGGGTAGGAACATCATGTTTAGGGACTTTGGATCCCTTGGATTATTGACAATTCATGCCTAATGCTGTAAGGCACAAAATTGTCTATAACAGATGCCCCCTAAAGTATGAGGTCGTTTATCGGGTGAAATGCTTTATTAGGAGGATCCGAAGTTCATTCAATCTGCTGAGAAGTGTCCTGTAATAAGATACAATACAATACATTATTTTTCATTCTTTTTCATGATCTAGCTGAGGCGGGCATTCCCATGCTCAGCTTTATAAATTCATTTTGGTACATAGCACAGACGATCGTCTGATGATAGACTGATAATTCTCTGCTGAAATTATCATCCTTTGAGAAGGATGATCATCTGCTGCAATGATGTACATATCAAATGTCTTTATATCCTGAATATATATCGCAGCCCGGATGGATGAAACTAGATCCGGGGTCTTCAATCTCTTCCGATCTTCACTCGATGCACAAGTCGATCCATGTGAGAATTTCTTGAAGTCGAACACGGAAAGACATCGCTTGATTACCGGTCAATGATGTAAACCGTTAACAAGCGCGAGAGGAATCACCGATAAGGATGATGACCCTCAAGGTGCGGCAGTACAATTCACATGGTGGGAATAAAGGACTTGGCGTCGACCACCATGCAAAATCTTCTGGTCGAAGGTCATTGATGTATACCTGTCGCCGGAAGTGAGAAACTTGCCATTGAGGCATGCAAGCTTCAAAGTACTGAAGGGGTTGTTCCTAGATCAACTCCTTGGATAATGAGCTGATGTCGACAAGGAGCGATCCGTCAAAGGAGGGCCTTAATGAATCCCACATCAATGACACGGAACGGAGCTAGTGATTGTGATGAGGTGAAAACAAACTGTGATGTATGATTCAGGGTGGCGGTCATGAAATGGATGAAGGACAATGTATGGCAGTGGATGGGACACGGTTGACTCTTTGCAGAACAACATCTCTTGAACATATAACGACACTGATGTGATGGATTGGTAGCATTACCCCAAATGTGGATGGTGTGGCGAGGACCATGGTGATGAGACCGGTGAATGAAACAACCCAACCCGATGTGATACGGAGGACAAAGTGTCATGTTCAAGAGCGACTTGCTACCATTAAAGCTGTGAGGTTCTCCCAATTTTTCCCCAGTCATTGCTGACCAGTACCTCTTTATTTTTATCAAGCTTGAGGAGGATAACATATGCTTGTTCTATAACCTGCCCTTCGGGCAAGCCCATCGCTATGTTTTAACGAGCCTAGCGATAGGGAAACTCGTTCTCGTCTAAAGACAAGTTTGTCGCTATTTGATGAATTTAACGAGTCTAACGACAAGGATAACTCGGTCCTTTTCATTTTTAGAGAGTCTGAAAAGGTACATAAAGTCAACTCCAGAATTCCTTTTTCGTCATCTAATCCCTTAAGTCCGAAAAAGTATAAAACAATACAGAAGGGATGAATTTTCGATTGCTTTAACGAGCTGAACAAAACAAGCGCTCGATCTTTTTGTGCAATAATACCTCAGGTCCAAAAAGATTAAAATCTAGAGCAGGGATAGCTCTTCCAGTCGTTTAACGAGCTGGAAGGCCAAAACTCGGCAAACTTTTCATATTTTACGAGTCAGTGAAAAGAGCTCAAAGAAGACTCGTCTTTTGAGGAACGAGTGATGAACAGGGCAGCAGCAGATTCCAGGTACAGGTTGGAATTTTCCAATCACGGCAGTGTCACAAGGATGGCTAAGTGAAATCACTCTTCGCAGCTGTTCCTCAAAATGGGTAAACAAACATATGGAGATGAACGATTGGCCAAATGAACGGATGGAGGTGATGGCATATAAACACGACCAATGGCTTTTAATATGGCAGTTAAAGGTTACATTTCTCAAGGTTATTTACCGGTTCATTTTTTCTGGGTGAGCTTGAACTCTAGGGGAAGATTGCTCACAACTTATGTTTATTTTTTTAAACGAGCATGAACTATGTGCTAAAACTGCTCGGATCTTGCGTTTATTTTTTAACGAGCATGAACTGTGTGCTAAAACTGCTCGAATCTTGCGTTTATTTTTTAACGAGCATGAACATTGCTAAAACTGCTCGATTATACCAGTCTTAATACAAGGAACGCCTCAGGTGAGGTAGTCATATTTAAGGAGCTATACCTCACTAGTTACTCCAATTTGGCAAGTTTTGACTTTTGCCCCACATCCTTTCTTTATGCAAGCTGGAAACGGCTAATCCTATGAGTTTAACGGGTTAGACCTACAGGTTTAAAGGGAGGACCTAAAAATTTAAAAACTAAATAGTCGTCCCGTGCTTGCACTCCAAAAGGTTCGCATGCCCCCAGGTATAAAGTATAATTTCTAGGTTCTTCCTCTTACTTATTATCCGAAAAAAGGGTTCTGTTCGCTGCCGCAAACTAAACTCTTTTTTCCGGCGATGTCTATTACTAGGTTGCTAAGGATGGTGACTACTTGTTGCAGCAATTTCATCTCTTTCTTTGGAGGCTGCCCCTACTTATCCTTCAAAACATATGTTTTAATGGGTGAGGCTTGCCTTCAAAGATGGTGGCTACTTGCTGCCACAAATGGATCTCCTCCCTCAGGAGAGCCTATTTTTTAGACAAAGGGAGCCGATTATTTCGCTCACATAACTTTGACAAAAGAACTTTATCCTAGAACAACCCTCTCTTCCTTCCTTCGGACGGGGTACGGACTAGTCCCATTCTTCTGCGGAAATTAACTTTATACCCAAGGTTTTCTCTACCCAAGGCAGGCCAGGGTGCATGCCCCCTGGGTCCCAGGTTTTTCTTCCGAATCACTTGCATTCATCGGGAAGTAGAACCGGGGGTGGAGGCATTCCTTGAGTGAATAAACCGTTAAGGGATGGTATTTGACTATTTGCGATGCGTGATCCTGGAAATGAAAGTTGGTCTACGAGCTTGACCATTCTTCCTTCGTGCGGAAAACACATAACTCTAAAGAGTGAGGACACTATTGCCTCCATGCAATATATATAGTCTCGTCCAAGGAGTAAGTTATAAACCAAGGGTCCCTGGACGACCATGACGTTCATATGAATTGTCTTCCCTTTCAATGTAATGGGAACATTGGGGAGAATCCCTAACGGGTGACTGGTTCCTTTATCAAAACCTGATAGATTTCTCATCTCAGGTAAGAGCGCTGGGGAACCCAGTGCTTTCCAAGCAATAGAGGAAAGGATACTCACAGATGCCCCTTCATCAATGATAGTTCCAGCCATCACCATTCTGTAGGTTTGGACGATTATTCTGAATGGGATACTGGCTGGTAACCGGGGTCTGCCTAGTTGATTCCAATCAAAGGATACAACTAGGTTGCTTGGTGGTGGGACCGAATACACGACCGGATACGACCCTGACGATGTTCCTTCCTGCGATAAAGGAATGGGTGCATTGCCCTGATGCTCATCAGAGTCTGTGTTGATGAAAAGAATATGGACGGTGTCATCCTTATCCTCTTCAGTGAGGGTGTCATTTGAAGATGGGTCTTCAATGACAGAGTCATTTGAGGATGAAACCTCTGAAGGAAGAACCGGGTCAACTGCCGTTTCAACCTTTAGACTTTCGTCTGGTCTGGATTTAGCAGGTTCATTCTCAATGACCGACACTTCAGCTGACCACTTGAGCGGGCCAGCTGGATCTTCAACTATCGAGGGATTAGGCACGAGTTTTTGGTATCCAGGAGGAAGTCGTAACGGTGATACCGGACGATCTTCCAAAACTCTCTTCGCCTCATCTAAGAATGGACATCGGTGGATGGCGTGATCGCCTTCACACAACATACAGGGTGATCTTGGTCTCCCTTTTCGTCCTTCACTCTCGCTAGTTGACGGACTGCAATCAACATGACTACCAGAGGTTGATGCTACCGGATTGTGCAACCTGGGGGACCAGTCCCTTAGTATCCGGGGAATACAAGGACAGTCACGGTGGAAGTGGGTCCCTTTGCAAATGACACATGGCGATTTAGGCCCGGTCGGTGCAGTGTGTGGATTTTTGTCAGATGTCTTTTGCTTGCCCCCAGTCGCCTTCGCCATAGGCCCCTTCTGCTTCTTTTCTCTCTTCTTCTTTTCCTTCTTCTCCATGGGAGGCTGACTTTTGCCGGCTCTACCTTGCGAAGATAAAGGATCAGAGGAAGAATTGTAAGAAGTGGAAGGCTGGTGGGTAGCTCTAGACTGGTCTGACTGTTGATTCGACTGCTCAGGATTAGTGGTGATCTGAACTACATTAGTTGAAAACAGCCATACAGGTAGGCCAATTGTCAATCCTGGAAGTGACAATGTGGCCATATGAGGCGCACCAACATCTCCCCAAGAGGAGAAGGGATTGGGACTTCCACCAAGGTGACTTCCTTGGTTGGTGGGCTCCATACTTTTCAACTAAAAGATCAACGTGGGAATAACAGGTGATTATGTTCCGATTAAAATAAATTTTATTAACGACGCTTTAGACACAACTTTGCTTTTTCATGTTTTAAGAGTCGAGAAAAAGCTAAAGATGACTCTAGTCTCCTTCGATGTTTTAACGAGCCCGAAGTGACAAATGCTCGGATGGACTTTTTCAGTTATAGAGTTTGAAAAAGGCCAAAAGAAACTTCTCTGGAGTTCTAGGCAGAGGGTGTGCCAAACTTTTCGCGAAACCACAGAATACGTTTTACGGTACGGGTGGTCGATCTTCGTGAATGTTGTGTTCACTGCATCGTGATCAGTAGGGCGGCCGACACGGCTTCCTATGGATAAAGGCTTTGTTCCTATAGGGGTCTCCCAATATATACGCGACGGTACGTGGGAGCACAAGTCCGTATTAGTGCCACCGACTCTCAGGAGGAATCACCCACCTTCGTAGAGATCGACAGTCACTATGTTTAACGACGACGGAACACGTCTCTACCTAGACCTCTATGTGTTTGCGTTATGTTACAAAGCGTTGTTATGTAAATTGAATTTATTTTAATGTTGATCTTGTTTAGCAGTTTGCCTTTAAGGATCACCAAGAGATGTATGTAACAAATTCCTGAATGCAGTCTAAGATGAGAAGCAAACTTTTCAATCTTTCAACTTTGAAAATCTTAACTACTGAGGGAAAAGAAAGGCAAATCTTTTCACACAGATCATAGAGCACACACTAATGCAATTTTTTCCTAAATCGTCATGCAAACAGTCAAATTCAAAATGCACAATGCATGTATTTTCTTTTCCCTTTCTTAATGTTGATGTATTACAAAAAGAAAGTTGTTATATAACTTTGATTTCGATTTAAAGCGAAAGTAAACAAGCTAGTCCAAAATCAAAAGACACCTTAAGATTTACTTGTTTAATCACAGGAAATACATGAAATCAAACCATAATGACGAAAGTAAAAAGACTAATCAGCTATGGACAGCAAACAAGCTAACTCTTTAGACCAGCAAAATGCCTAACACAGGTTCGGATCTAAGAGGCCAAAGCAGGACTAGTTCACTTTCGTTATGGGAAATTGTAAATGAAGTAAGAAATACAAAAGAACAAGTACAATTTCGTTATATAACAGAGGCGGAATGATGGCAAGTAAGGTTGGTTTCAGAATAGGTACAAGAAAGACAACTTGCTGCAAAAACTATAGTGAAAACAGGCAAGAAAAAGGGAGGAAAGCCCAACTGCACAAGGCAAAATTGGGCCAATGTAGGTGCTGCTCAGCCAGTCTGGCTCTCAGCGCAGGTAGCCCCTTCGGGACCTGCATTGCAAAGCTGGTAGCCTGTGTACTATCTGCTTTGGAAAACGAAAGTTACGTTTTCACAGTTTCCGGGTCACAGTTTTCTCAAAAATTCACGGTTTTTGCTCAAATCAGAGGCTATCAGTCAAGCACACACTAAGGGATGACAAGGAAGATGAAAAGCTATCACTAAGAGCTTACAAGGATCCTTGTAGATCAGCTCTTCAAATCATGAACATGCTCAGAAATGAGCTAGAGTAGCTGCCCTCTACTTCGCTTTTGATATAGTCAAAAGCTTTTCGATTTGGTACTCTTTTGTTCAGGAAATGAATAGCAAAATACTACAAACAATCAAACAGATACGATCCCCAGCGGAGTCGCCAGTTTGTTGTAGGGAAAAGTATCTGATTCGGATGACCCTATCCCACTCTAAGGGTGATAGTACCTCAGCAACAACTGTAAAGAAAACTACTTAAGGTTTACTTCTTTACGAAAGCAAGAGAGAATGAGGAAATGCACTAATCGTTGCCTTGCGCTTAATGTTGAATCCAAACTCTTCTCTTTGCTGCTTGCTCCCAGCTCCTTGCTCTTTTGCTGGCCCAACTACAATGAGATCCTGCAAAATAACAAAGAAGGAAACTACAAGAAGCATGCAATCATAACTGATTCAAGGATTAGCATAAATCAAATATACAATTATCACAATATATCATTGAAACAAGTGCATATAGAAGAACCTCAATAGCTTTTATTAATGAAGAAGTAAAGTTCTGAGAGAGTTACAACCATTGAAGGCCCCAATCCAGCAACACCTCCCAGCAGAAAGAATTTCTCCTCTTCGCCTCCTTCAAGCAATCACCCAATAGCTCTATAATGAAACCAACAGCATATCATTACTTTGCACAAAATTCCAGCCTCCTGAACTCATAGGAGAGAGCTCAATATATAGATGAATTGAGAAAGGATGAGTCAGCTTGCAACTGATGTGTAGCTGCCTTGTGTCCTCTCTCTCTTCAGTTGATCTTCAGTTCTTGAGTCCACTTGGAGAACCTTGCTTCCACTTGGAGAAACAGAGCCTCTGACTCATCACAAGGCGAAATCCCTGATCCAAGTGTCATTTTTGGAAGATTCCAGAGCAATGACTCAGTGTGCCACTTGTCCCATCTCGCTCAGCGCAGGTGGCCTTTGTTCCACTTGCTTTGCAACGCAGGTACACGATGGAGGAGTTGAGTTTCAGCACAGAAGCCTAGTGGAGCACCTGCTTTGATTTCAGGATTGCTTGTTTTTGAGTGTTTTCAGGTGGAGAACTGATCTGAGAGCTGTTGGTTTGCTGACCTTGTTCCTCTAGGGGTAGGAACATCATGTTTAGGGACTTTGGATCCCTTGGATTATTGACAATTCATGCCTGATGCTGTAAGGCACAAAATTGTCTATAACACCACGCCTTGGGGAATGTTTATGTATGCCAGAATTCCTTTTGGCCTCATAAATATAGGAGCCACTTTCCAGAGAGCCATGGATATAGCTTTTGTGGGAGAACAAGACAAGTTTGTAGTAATTTACTTGGATAACATCACTGTTTTTTCAAAAACATATGAGGAGCATATTGAACATGTATGACTCACTTTTGAGAAATGTAGAAAGTATGGTTTTTCTGTAAATCCAAAGAATTCTCAGTTTTCTCTAAGTGAGGGAAAGTTGTTAGGACATATCGTGGAAATGGAGAGGGTGAAGATTGATCCAAAGAGGGTGGAAGTCATCAACAACATCCCATTACCAAGAACTAAGAATGAGATCCAAGTTTTCTTTGGCATAATCAACTTTTTTAGGAGGCTCATACCTAATTATGCGGAGATAGTTAAACAAATCACAAAGACGTTGAAGAATGATAAGGAAGTGAAATGAACGGTAAAGTCTCATGAATAATTTTCCATAATCAAAAGGCCTTTTTTATAAGCTCTTGTATTAGTAAGACCAGACTATCTAAAACCATTTTTCATTTTCTCTTTTGCTTCTCCTCATACATTGGTTATTGTCTTACTTCAACAAAACAATGAAGGACGTTAGCAACCAATAACATTTTTTAGTCAAGTGCTATGAGATGTTGAGCTAAAGTATAAAATTTTGGAGAAGTATACCTATGCCTTGGTCAAAGCCCTGAAGGCCTTCAGAATTTATGTCCTGCAATCAAACATAACTTCTTATGTTCCTACAGTTGTTGTGAAAGACATTTTGGTACAGGGGGATAGTGAGGGAAAAAGAGGCAAATGGATTGCTAAAATTTAGGAGTATGACATGGATATCAAGCCTACCAAGTTGATCAAGGGGAAGGGGCTAGCTAGAATTATATTTGAAGAAAATTTCCAAGCATTGGGAATAAAATTATTGGCTAGAGGAGATAGAGAAAGTGGAAATTTGAAGCAACAACAAGAGATTGAAACATCAACCTAGAAAATCCAAATGAAGTATATTGTGTCTCACTGGTATAAAAATATTGTTCATTATCTTCTTTTTTCTAAGGTGCCCGATAAATTTTGATAAAGTTAAAGACAAGGATCTGAGGTTGCAAGCCCAGGAGTTTGTTATCTGAAATGGCCAATTACACTGGAAGGATCCTATCGGGATTTTTCTTTTATGTTTGGTTGAAGAAGAAATCCACAAAGTGATGGATGAATTTCATAGTTGTGTCTATGGATGACATTATAGTTGGAGGGCTACAACACACAAAATCCTCAAAGCAGGTTTTTATTGGCCCAAACTATTTGGTGAGGTGCATACTTATGTTCGGGCCTATGAGAAGTGCCAAATGTTTGCTGAAAAACAAAAATTAGCACCTTTTCATCTAATCATGTTTTTGTTGAAGAACCTTTCAAACATCGGGGGTTAGACATTATTGGGGAAATACACCCACCCTCCAGTGGTTAACACAAGTGGTTACTCACAACTACCAATTATTTCACTATTTGGGTGGAAGCGGCCCCAACCAGGAATGAAACAGATGTTATAATTGTTAAGTTCATGGAGGAAAACATCCTTGCTAGGTTTTTCTACCCCAAGAAGGTTGTGACTGATAATGATTAGGTGTTCAAGTCAGCCAAATTTATTGATTTTTGCCAAAAATACAACATTATGTTAGGTGACTCCACCACCTATTACCCACAAGGAAATGGATTGGTTGAATCCTCAAATAAAACCCTCGTAAGGATTCTAAAGAAAACAATATCAAAAAATTAGAAGAATTAGGACTCACAGATGAAATTTTCCTTATGGTCCAACAAGGTTACCACCAAGATATCTAATGGGAAATCCCCTTTTGAGTTGGTTTATGGAAAGGCTGCAATCTTCTCCATAGAGTTAGCTATGCTAGTAGCTAGAATCCTAAAAGATATTGAGGAAGAGCTAGATGCTTATACCAGAAGGATAAATCAGTTGGTGGAACTTCAAGAGAGCAGAGAACAAGTGAATCATAATTTGATCACCTACCAGGAAAAAATGAATTCCTTGTTTGACAGAAAGGAAAAAAATAGCTATCTGCAACAAGGAGATTTATTACTAAGATGGGATGTCACGAGGGAAGATAAAGGAAAGCATGGAAAATTTGATCCTCTATGGTTCGGACCTTTCAAGATTGTTGAGGAAAAATGAAACAATACCTTCCTACTAGGAAATTTAGAAGGTGAAGTGGTTGGGCTGCCTGTGAAAGGGAAGTTTCTCAAACTTTACTTCCAACACTAAAATATTTCCCTCCCACTCACTGTAAATACTGGTGAGCCATTTGTAAATGACCATCATTGTTTTGAGTTTCTATTACTATTTTTGTTTTATGAAAGTCTCAGCCATGTGTCCCTCCTATGACATCATCCCATGTCAGAAGATTGTTGCCCCCTCTCCACCTGTAAAACCCTTCCCACCTCACATTTTCAAACATTCATACCAGTTCCTGGTGCAAGTTTTCTCGCCAGTCGTTTGTCCAGAATGTTGTTCGAGCTCTCAACTGGCTAGGAGCCTCCTTGCAACGTCATTTTCGACCCACTCCACAATAACCAGGTAACCAATCAGTCCCCTCCACCTATAAATCATTCGAATATTCATAGAATATGAAGAAAATGGCTCCCAAGACCCCTAAGGCCCATGAGGCCAAACCCTCCTCCAATGTTGACCCTCTCATGGACACGGAGGCACAAATTTCTAACCCCTCCTATTCCTACCACCTCGCCGACCTCTATTTCCACCTATATGGTAGCCACGTCAGTTAAGAAGACCCATTCCGAGTGGTGGACTCGGCTTATACTACCAAATTTCACCCTGTGTGCACCATTTCCCTAAGTTTATCTCTTGGTTGACTACAACCTACAAAGGAAGAGAAAAATTGCTTTGTCTCTTCTACTGGGACCAAAACCCTTGAAGTAACCCTATAGTTGATTCAAAAGGCCCTGCTTTACCCTAGCTCTCCTAAACCCCTACATTTCACAAAAACTACACTAGTTTATCATTACTCCACCCTCAGAGCCCATAGAAGTTGGCTTGAGCCCCTGGCGGACTTGTGCCAGCTGACCAAGTCACAGCTGCGGCAAGAGCTAGTACTTGTGCATACAGCACCATCGCTTCCAAGTTTGTTACGAACTATCGGGTTGATAAAAGTAAAGAAGGGAGTCCCAAGAGTTGTAGCATTATTGCTGCAATACTGGAGCTCACCACCTGTTTTTAGCGCCATTGCCGGGGAAGAGTCAGAGTATTTTTTATTACTGCTTTTCTTCTATTTTCCTACTCTCGCCTTCTACTAAGTAGTTTATTTCATTTCCATTCTGCAATTTCATTTCTGCAAAAGTAAACTAGACATTTCCTACTTTCATAGATTAACCTTTCAATTCTGCAAGCATAAAATAGAATTTCAATTTTGCAAGCGTAGTCTAGTATTTCCTTCTCGCAATTTGATTTCAGCAACATAGATTAGTCTTTTCCTTCTTTCATTTCAATTCCAGATTTTCATTTCTGCAAGATAGATTTTAGTTAGTTGCAATTCCATCTGTTTCAGTTTTGCAAGTACAAGCAGAGAAAAAAAACAAAACATCCAAAAGTCCTTTCATGCCTCGTAGGAACAGAGATAATACCATAAAATTCCTACCCAACACCCCCACCACTTCACTGAGTCGCCCTTCTCTCTTCTTTGGTGGCAGTGATCCAGAAGAACCTATAGGTGAACCTCCTGATATATACAAAGATCCTATAACAGAAGAAGAGCAAGAAAACATTCCTTTTGAGACTATAGCTGACAACAGAAATGGTAGAGACGATGATGAGAGAATAGAAGGTACCTTCCCCATCTGAGAGACTAACGAAGACATGAAAATGAAGAACATAAGTCCCTCAGCCTTACCTCATTTGCATGGATTGACCACTGAAGACCGTGATACCTTCCTGTTTGAGTTTGTTGTCCTTTGTCGAACTTATGAATATACAAAAGACGAGAAAAAGTTGAAACTCTTTCCCTCTACCCTCAAGGATGCAGCATTACGCTGGTTCATGGGGCTACCTGGAAACAGTATCACTACTTGGGCTCAGATGTAGCAAGCCTTTAACAATAAATACTGGGATTACTGTAGGTCAAATGAAACCAAGGGGGAAATCTTTCAGATGACCATGGGAAATGATGAGTCTCTAGAGGACTATGAGGAAAGGTTCCAACTTAGCTATAAACGGGCCAGGTGCACACTTGACCCTGAATCTCTAATGCTGGTTCTGCTCCGAGGAGTCCCTGAAGACCTTCTAGATACCCTTCACATGCTAGCTGGAGGAGATATTTACCAGCTACCTTATGAGGACATAAAGACTGTGTTTAGAAACCACTCTAGGGCAGCCCGGAAAAGATGTAGGGGGAATCCACTTTCAGCTAGTACTACCTTCTCCAAGCATGAGTTTTCTAATCAAATGGAAGACCTCAAAAGTGAGATGAGACAGACCATTGCCATGCAACTTGATACTTTTCGAATCCAACAAAAGAAAGAGGAAGCTGAGAGGGCTTTGGCCATTTTCTGTCCCCGATGTATGAGGGAGCTCCCTAAGAATGAGTGTCCATTGCACTCAGTGGAGGTATGTTTCGTTTGTGAGGAGAACCACCCCATAAACTAATGCCCAACCTTGCCCAGATTCAAATCCATGTACCAAGGGACATAGGCACCCACTGAACCTCTCTACTTCCTCAACCAAAGGAGATCGCATAGACCCAGACCTTACCAGCAGGGAATGCAAGGGACATCCCAAGCTTATTACAGCCCCAACCAATCTGCTCACATGCCTTCTTGGGGTCCCCCTGCTCATCCTTCCTGGTCTGCACCTCCTCCGTGGTCTTATCCACCTCAATACCATACTCAACCCACTGCTCATTCATTTCACTCACATGTCCAGCCACAGCCTCAGTGGAATGCCCCTCAACCGGGGTGGAGGCCCCAATACAACTCCCCTCCCACCATTCTGCCTCCACCACCGGCTCAACCACAACCATTACCTCCTGCTCCTCCAAGACAACCCCAGATGAATGCCCAACTGAACCCGAACCCCAACAACCGACAGGCCCAGCAGGTATACACTGGGGAGACAACATGTCCTACCTATGTTGTGGATATCCAGGAGATCAACCTGCGATCCGGAAAGACCCTTCCAGATCGCCAACCTCCTCCCCCAGAGGACGAGGAAGAGAAACAGGAAAGCGAACCCAAAGCCATTCCACCCTTTCCTGAGCGACTAACAGTAACCACACAACCAAACCCAGAGGAGACTGAAATTCTGGGGGAACTAAAACAGTTGTGTGTGAAAATACCCCTTCTCTAGGCCATCAAAGATGTACAGATATACAATAAATTGATTAAGGAGAAATGTTTCAAGCACCCAGGCAGGAGAAAGCGAGATGCCTCGACTATCAATGTCATAGGACAATTGTCTGATCTAATGTTGGGGCAAGTAATCTGTCCAAAGTATTTGGACCTTGGGAGTCCTATAGTTGATGTCCACATCAAAGACACCATTATCCCCCATACCTTGATTTATCTAGGGGTTGCCATTAATGTGATGACCAAGGACACCATGCTTAAACTCAACCTTCAGGGTTCCTTAAGGAAGACTTCGACAGTCCTACAGTTGGCAGATCGCTCCACCGTGACTCCTGAAGGGATTGTGGAGGATGTCTTGGTCTCTGTTGACTCTTGGGAGTATCCTGCAGACTTCTTGGTCCTTCAACCAAAGGCAAAGCTTACTGGATACCCCCTCATTTTGGGAAGGCCTCAGTTAGCCACTACGGATGCTTACATCAGTTGCCGAGCTGGAAACATGACCATCAAAAATGGTCCTATGTCCAAGAAGCTAGTCCTATACCCTCCTACCCAGCCTCTGCTAGAACATGACTTACCGCCCTGGCTGGAAGAAGGAGATAAGGATGAGGTCTACTTTGCACCCTTGTGCACAATAGAAACCACTAGGGGAGGTCCTCAAACCAAGGATGATTTGATTGAGACCTTGATTCAAAATCCACCTCCCAGTGCATTGTCCTTAAAGGAATTGGTGGAGGATACCCAAGCCAGCACCTTAGTGGACCTCTGTGTGACTAATCCAACCTCTCCCAGAGTTAAGAATGTGGAGTTTGGTCCCCAGAGAACTTTGAAGATCAACTCCTCCCTATCTCCTTCCCTGGAGAAGGAGATGTGTAGCTTACTGAACAATCATTTAGATGCTTTCGCCTGGAGCTATAAGGAGATGAAAGGAGTCCATCCTTCGGTCTGTACAGATCACATCTACATTAAAGAAGATTGTAAACCAGTCAGGCAGCCTCAGAGGAGAATGAATCCATCCCTTAGGGACATTGTCAAATAAGAATTGCAAAAATTGTTGGATGCAGGATTCATCTATCCTATCTCCCATAGTGAGTGGGTTTCACCTCTAATGCTTGTGCCCAAGAAGAACGAGAAGTGGAGAATCTATGTAGATTACCGAGAACTTAACAAAGCCACTAAGAAATACCATTTCCCTTTGCCTTTCATAGATCAGGTGTAGGATGGACTGGCAGGGAAGAAGTTATTCTCTTTCCTAGATGGGTTCAGCGGGTATAACCAGATCCAAATCAACCCGGAAGACCAATATAAAACCACCTTCATCTGTACTTGGGGTCCCTTTGCCTATCGAGTCCTTCCCTTTGGGCTATGCAACACTCCTGCCACTTTCCAGAGAGCAGTATTGAACATCTTTTCTGAGTTGGTCCATGATTCGGTAGAAATATATATGGATGACTTCACTCCTTATGGGTCCAACTTCCAAAAAGCATTGACCAATCTGGGAAAAGTTCTAACCAAGTGCATTGAGATGAACCTGTCCCTCAGTCATGAAAAATGTGAATTCCTGATGACTGAAGGGACTGTGTTAGGACATACCATTTCTCTCCAAGGATTACAGGTGGATCCTAATAAAATTGCTATCATCCAAAAGGTCCCACCTCCTCAAAAGGTAAGAGATGTTCAGAGTTTCCTAGGCCTAGCAGGATATTATCGGAGATTCATTAAAGACTTCAGCAAGCTAGCCTCGCCATTGTTTGGCCTCTTAGGGAAAGATGTTGAGTTTAAATGGACTGACAATTGTCAAGGGGCACTGGATGAGTTGAAAGAAAAGGTGGTGTCCACCCCGATCTTGAAAGGTCCAAACTGGGCCCTACCTTTCCACATCCACACTGATGCCTTGAACAAATCCATAGGGGCAGCCTTAGGACAAATTGAGGAGAAACTCCCTTATGCTATATACTTCGTAAAAAAAAACATGTCCAAGGCAAAAATGAACTATATTGTAACCGAGAAAGAGTTCCTGGCTGTAGTCCATTCCCTAAACAAGTTCAGACACTACATCACCGATTATCAAACATTTGTACACACTGATCATGCTGAGATTAGATACTTAATGAATAAGCCTGATGCCAATGCTCGTATTATTAGATGGTTACTTTTGTTACAGCAATTTGATTTGACGATCGTCGACAAGCCGGGTAAGGAAAATGTTGTTGCTGACTTCTTGTCTAGATTGGACTTGCCTACAGATGAAGAAGGAACAGTGGATGACCAGATGCCAGATGAACATCTATTTTCTATCTCAGTACTCTCTCCATGGTTTGCTGATATAGCAAATTACTTGGTCTCAGCACAGTTCCCTCCGCATCTGTCCTTAAAAGAAAAGAGTAGAATCGTAAGGAAGAGCGCCTCGTTCAGTTGGATTGGGGGAAACTTGTTTAAGCTTGGCCCAGATCAGATCTTGAGACGTTGTGTTAGGGAGGAGGAAGTCTTTGACATCCTCCTAACCTGTCATGATGGACCTTGTGGAGGCCACTTTGCAGCAAAAAGGACTGCCTTCAAAATTCTACAGGCAGGCTACTATTGGCCTACTCTTCATCAAGATGTCAGAAGATACATCAGCCAGTGTGACCGATGTTAGAGGATGGGGAAACCGACTCCAAGAGATGAAATGCCTCTCCAACCTCAAGTGACCTTCGAGCCATTTGAGAAGTGGGGCATGGATTTTGTGGGTCCTATAAGCCCTCCTTCAAAGCAATGGTCTTACATCATTGTGTGCACCGACTATCTGACCAAGTGGGCAGAAACGAAGGCAATCAAAGTAGAAACAGAAGAAAAGGTGGCTAAGTTTCTGAGGGAAAATATCTTCTACAAGTTTGGCTACCCAAGAGAGTTAGTCACAGATCAAGGAAGCCAGTTCACCTCCAACCTGATTGAAGATTTGCTTTCTCATCACAAGATCAAGCATAAGACTTCCACCCCCTATCATCCTCAAGCAAACGGGCAGGTGGAAGTCACTAATCGAGCATTGGAAGGGATTTTGACCAAGGTTGTGAGCAACAGCAGAAAGGATTGGGCAGATCGCCTGGTTGAGGCCACCTGGGCCTACAACACCACTTGGAAGACCACAACCGGTTTCACACCTTATGAGCTGGTCTACGGGAAGAAAGCTTTGTTGTCCATAGAGTTCGAGTACAATACATTGAGGTTGGCAGCTCAGCTGGACCTAGATCTCAGTCATGCTCAACGTGAGAGATTATTGCAGCTAAATGGATTAGATAAACAAAGAATGTAGGCCCTCCTCCACTCAGAAGTAGTTCAACTCCAGAGGAAGATATGGCATGACCGGCACCTTAATGAAAAGCAATTCCAGTCGGGAGATTGGGCGTTGTTGTATGACTCAAGATACAAGGATTTCAAAGGGAAGCTAAGGACAAGATGGTTAGGACCATATACAGTGGAGAAATGTAATGACAATGGTTCAGTCCTTATCAGGACCATTGATGAAGAGGCCATCCCCATGCTTGTCAATGGACATCGACTGGAAATCTACAAGAAACCCCTATCGAGGCAAGAATTCATTGAAACTGTGGAAAAAACAGTGCTGGTAATAGAGTAGGGTTCTACCTCTGTTCTGGCCACACCTTGATCATAAAAAAAAAAAGGAATAAAAATATCCTTGGACGAAAACCTCTCTGAGGTGGCCAAGGCAGGTAGTGAGGGTGAAAACCTCATGGAGGCGCCCCCGCTATCTCTCAGAAAATAAAGAAATGGAATAAAAAAAAAGGATCCTTGGGTGAAAACCTCTTTGAGGCGCCTAGGGTAGATAGTGGGGGTGAAAACCTCATAGAGGCGCCCCTGCTGTCTCTCAAAAAGAAAAATAAAAAAGGAAAAAGAGAAAAAGAAGAAAAAACAAGTCTGATCTTTGAAATTATTGCAGGTTGCAGGGATATAATGCAGATAAAGAGGGTCGATCAAATCAAGGACAGGGGTCCATCCCAAGCTACCAGCATCCTCACTAACACGCCCTCCATGGCCACACACTTTTTCTAGGATTTGGACACATTCGGGTCAAGATTCAACCTCCTACAGGAAGTTTCAGGGCTTTCTATAGAAAGCTCTGCATTTCTACAGGAAACATCCTGTAGAACCTTTGGACAAGCCAAAATCGATTTTGGAGGAGGATTTAAGACTTGAAGTTTGTTGGTGAGGCCTGCAGCCACCCCTTTGTCCCATCCATCACCTATTTCCTCTCTTTCCACTGTCATTACCACAATTTGGTCCTGTACTCCTGCACAATCATGCAAAAAAATCTTGTTTTCCTCAGATCGCCATTTTTTTCCAAGGGACAAATCAAATACATGAAGGCTCGCACACTATACCTGTCAAAAGCTCCAATAGGACCCTTCATCTGTGACTGTAGCCGTGGCCATTTCAGCATGCAGCCCAGGAGGAGAAGCAGCTAGAGGATGTCCTACAGGAATCCTGTAGCAATTGATCCGCCTGGAATACACACTATGGAGTTAGGAGCAGTTGAAATCAACACAGGAGGCATGCAACCAGCTCCGCATAGATATGAACACCTCCTCCATAGCTGAGAATAGTCGGGGCCGTGCATGCAATGTTCACCACCAGAGGACCGGGTCCTGAAAGCCTTGCATCCAGCATCAGCAAATGAACAAGGGAATTCAAAATCCTGTGCACGAAGCAGCAGTGAGCAAAGCCATTGTTTCACGTCCAAAAAAAACCTGCAAAACACATCCACGGTCGCACAGGTAACTTCCTAACCTTATTTCATCAAATTACATGAACTATACTATGAAACTTGCATGTCTTTGAATGTGCAGATTGAAAAAATGCAATGGCCAATCAACTGGCCACCCATAGTCAGCCGAATTGCCTCGCGGTATCCGAACAAGCATGGTTACACTCGATTCTGCCAGAAGGACATGGAGCCGACACGTGGGAAGTGTCCAGTCAGGGAAAGCAGTAGATTTGCAGTGAAATTGGCGCACTGACAGGGATGACGGCGGGCAATGGCGGAGATAGATATTGGCGGTCAGAGACACGCCGAGGAATGATGGCCGTGATGTTGTCTAACGGCTCGGCCTGGACACCTCACCCCCGCGCCATGAATTACGCCGTATTTCAAAATCATTCGGCCAGAGCACGCACATCAACCACTGTCATTTACGCCTACAACCGGTTCTTCAGCAAAGTGAGCATCCTCCTCCTCTGCAGTTCGTTAGCCCGAGTTTCTCGGCCCAGTTCAAACTCTTCCTGCATCCCAGACTTGCTCCGCAGCGCCGTGACGTCCTCCAGAAGCAGCAGAAGCTCTCTACAAGAAGGAGCTCTACAGGAAGCAGAGCGAAAGCTCCTGGAGCAGAGAAACCCATGTCTGTGCATCGGAATTGGAAATCTCGAAGAGAGGTAGGCTCGAACATGCCATCCCCATGCTTAATTTTTGAAAGGTGGTGAATTAGCTTGTTTGAAGTGGGGAAAATTGAAGCCAGTTTGCCTATGGGTCAAGAATGGTGGTTTTCTTATACGATACACTGAATTTCTTTTGAATGGTGCTACGTCATATTCTCCTCCGTGCTTCCTGTTAACAAACTCTCCCGATTATAACGATAAACCATTGTAAGGCTCACCTGTGCACATATAAAAAAATTTGTGACTGTTATATGATTGGTATGAAAATTTGCTCTACACTCTGTCTGTGAGAGCTTCATTCCTTTTGACAAGTCGAGTTTTGGGCGGCAACAGTATTTTAACCAGAGAATTGGTGAAAGGGGAGACACAAACAATAGAGAAACCCTGTCCTGAGAACCAAGGAGGAAAACCATATCCAAATTTCCAATCTAACCAGATCTCAAGCCGAAAACAGGGCATTTTCACCATGCCAGGAGGGTTTATCAGAAAGGAACCCTCAGATTCCAAGAAGTTGAGAGAAACTTCTGAGGTGGTAGACCTGTTTACCCGTGCAAAGTGGATGACCTTCTGTGATAAAATTCAAGGTCACGATGATGAAATAACAGAGGAGTTCCTAAGGTCCCTGCAGCCCAAATCAAAAACATTGGCAACTGTAAATTTTAGGGGATTGACCTTGAAACTCACCCCACAACTCATTAGCCGGGTCACTGATTTTCCATTGGGGATACCCTGGGATAAAGAGGAAAGGAAATTGGGCCAAAAAGCCAAAAAGGAATTCTTCCTACCAGAAGAACAGTTTTCAGAGGATAAAAATGGGGTCCGGAGAGCTAGCTTACAGCCATTTTGGAGTGAGGTCAGCCTTCAGATTATGAAATATATTACCTGTGAGGGGCGATTTAGTATTGTGTATGGTTATCACTTCCGCTTGTTAACTGAGCTCAGGCATAAGATGGATTTTCCCTCAGAACAAAAATTGAGCATCCCATACTTCCTCCTACAGTCATTGATTGAGTGTGGCACAAAACTGAAGGAGGGGACACCAGACCAGCTGGTTCATCATGGGCTTATCAAGCTCCTCGTAGAAGATGCCCTCCATACTTATACCATCCCTATCCCCTGGGATATTTTCTGCAATATGACTGACGATGATGATATCCAGACTCTGTCAGAAGAACTCACTTCATCCAGAAGTGAGGAGAAGGAGCATATTGAGGCAGAGAAGAAAACTAAGGGTAAGGAAGCTAAGGGTAAGAAAACTCAGGGCAGACCATCATAGGAAAAGCAACAAAAAGGACAAGCTGTTGAGGCCAAAGCTGGGAGTAAAAAGTAAAAGCACCAACACCAAGGGAGAAGCGGTTGCAAACTCGGGCAGAAAAAACTGAAAAGGTACAAACAAGTAAAGGCACCCCCAAGGCAACCACAGCACAAGTCAAAGAGAAGGCACCCCCAGCCAAGCAAGCCAAATCAGGGAAAACTAATTCTACAGGAAGCCAGCAGACTATTTCTACAGGAATCCAGAAAAATGCTTCTACAGGAAGCCGGAAAACGGCCACTACAGGACTTTCTACAGGAAGTCTGGGGAAAGGGAAGCAGAAGGAGAAATTGACCGAGATTTTAGCTAGGGAGGCAGCAGCTGTGCTGGCTACCCTAAGCACATCCCCCAAGCAAAAGGGAAAGCGAAAGAGGGAGCCTCCCCTATACTTTAAGGCAAGAAGAAGTGTAAGGATTAAAACCGACAGACCCCAACCTCCGTCCAAAGAACCAATCACCATTGTAGACACCCCTACCACAGCAAAGGAGAGGTCCCCCTCCAAGGCAACCATCACTTATGAGCGGGGAAGCCTGAAGACATCCACTTGGAGGGAGAGGATGAAAATGTTGGACACAAAAACCTCTCTACAGGATGCTGAAACTATTCTACAGGAAACATTGGCTAGACTGAAGGAGACTGAAGAAATGGAAGGTGATGCAGCCAAATCACCACAGAAGGAAGAAGAGGTTGAGCACATTATGGAACCTAGCCCCCAGCCCAGCTTGGGCTCCTATTATAACTTCTTTGAGGCTGGAAATATCATTCCTCAGAATTCACATTACCACTCTTCCTTGCACTAGAGGAAGAGAGAGTGAGGACCCACACTTGGATGAAAATCGCTAAGTCCAAGGGAGTGGCAGATATAGGTCCTCTGGAGGAGCAGCTCAAGGATGCCAGAAGAGAATTGGCTATGGTACGACATGTGGAGAGTAGCCAGCGGGTCAGGCTACAGGAATAACAGAGGAAGGAAGACGGGCCTCACATCTTGGGGGAACAAGAGCAATAGGAGGGGCCCACAACAGCCACAGATACCCCTTATGAACAGCAAAAAAAGGAAGGGACACAGACTGAAATTGAGGCACTGAACCAGCAGCTACAGGAACAAGAATTGTAGATATATTCTCTGAAATAGCAACTGCAAGAAAAGAAGGCCCAACTGGCTTGCACGGCTAGCTGGGCAATGGAAGCCCTGCAGTGCAGGCAGCCTGCCAAATCCTATGCCCTATACCTCAAGGACCAATGGTTACAGTTTCAAATCAATACCTTGGCTCAAAGGGGAATCACCCCTTTTCAAGATTATTACCAGTTTGTAGCTCTATGTGGCAGTAGTTCATCCAACGATAGGGCCAAATTATCAGAGTTCTACCTGCACAACTTTTCCCTTCTAGACATGAACGCACGGGATCCTAACACGGTGATAGGGGATGTCCATCTTATGGCCATGGCCTCTTGGATGAGACATGAGGAGAAGAGAGCAGCAGAGGTCCACAGTATCATAGGCAGAGAGCTCAGTGAGCCTCTCATGATCAGTGTAGAGCCAGATGACCCATCAGCAGTGATAAGCGCCCACCAGCACTTGGCCAATAGTCCTCGACATCTACCGGAATACATTGAGCAACAGGCTCAAGCCATTGCCCATTTTGAGGACATGGAGAAACTGTTGGGAGAAAATTGTATGCATGCCTGCACAAGGTGGTGGAACACACTGCCTCACAGCCTGAAGATAAGGGAATACCACTCTCCCACTAGGATGAGGGAGGCCTTGGCAAGGGTACCTCTCTATAAACAGTTGATCTAGAACTTTCAGGCCAATTGGATTGGCTTGAAATTCATTCCTCCTTTACTTCTGGGATTGTTAGAAGGAGTGAAGGAAGAGGAGGAAGGTACACAATGGGAGGAAGTGGAGAGGAAGGCAGGATTCCACGACCGGGAAGAGGATATCACAGCAGAGGCTTGGGACGTGAGGGAGGCGATCAAAGCCATAAAGGATGATGAGCTGGACTAGTTGCTCAAAGGATGAGCAACCGATTCAGCAGGGGGGTGATGATGAGCCCCCAAATTGGATAACCTATTGGGCTCATTTTGCCTAATTATCCTTGTTCAATCCTCCATTTTTCATATATTATGCATGTTTTTCTAGTATGTTTATGTTATTTGAACAAATAAGGGTGGTCACTCTATCTAGGAGGCTAATACGTGGTTATTTCAGGATTTTTGGACAAATTTTGGAGCAAAACCAAGCAATCATGGGTCAGCTGACAGCCAAGCTTGAGGTGAGGATTCGTAGGGAGGTTGTCTCTTGCATTAAATGGTCTTCCTCGAAATCTCCACCCTCAACACCGAGCTCCACAGGCCACCAAAATGAGTTTTAAAGGCAGCCAAGCAGTTTTGGAGGAGTGACTGTTCACTAGCAGTTGGGACAGCAAAGTCCCTTGAATCTAGGAGGGCTGCTAGCCCCCTCGTATTGTATAAGTAGGGAGGCCTCAGCCTTCGTAGTTTACTTTTGGAACTATTGTTATTTTTGCACTATAGTGCTGTCATTTTGCTCAGCCTGTTTTATTGTAGCTACTGCTGTACAACTTTCTTATGATGGTTATTTTTGAATAATGATAAGCAACTTTACTTGGTATCAGATCTGAGTTCTTTATAGGAGCCTGCAGCTCTTGGGGTTGGGCCCAACCTGAGTGCTAAGGCCTCCTCTATGTATTGTTATTTGTTCTTTATGCATTTGCAAAAACATTTTTGTTAAGTAGGTTAAAGTTTGTTGATTAACTAGGTCACTGTTAATGGCTACATAGACTTTTGAATGCTCAGATTTTGTTGATAGGTTGTTAACAGGAAAAAGCTTCAAGAAAAGGGCCATCAAACATCTTTGGTTTCACCTCTCCTTCAGTAGGATCTGGAGTTAGGATCAGGATAACTTTGTTGCCCACAAAAACACTGATTTTGCTTTGCCATGCAATCGCTAGTGTTTGATTTTCATGTGTAGAAGTTAGTTACAAGTTTAGACTCTCGTTTGTTTAGTTGCATGAGTTGAAATACATGGTTTCATTGCAGGTCACGCTTCTGTTCATTCTCTTTACTGGCAACTAGCAGATTAGGTCATCGTAATTAGGTTTTTGAATGTACAAGTCTTCGTTGGTTCAGTTGGAAAACGCCTTGCAGAGCACCTGTACCACTCCTTCATCTACTTATTCTCCATCAACACCATCCACTCAGCCCTCCACTTAGCATCCTTGCCTCCTGTTCGCCATTTGCTCCCATAACCCTAGTTTTGTGTGTAACATTGCTTCAATCTTCCCTGAACCAATTACAGCCATCCACAACTCCATCCACCGAGTTCTAGACCATCTCCAACCCTCACCCTACCTCCACACGCACTCCTTCACCTTTCCCTCTCCATTCATCTACCAAAAGCCTCATTTTCGAACATCCTGTAGAAAGTTACAAACATCCTGTATAAAATCGCAAACATCTTGTAGAACCCCTGCAGAGTTCCTGTAGAGGCTCACGAATGAGGTTTCTTGATAGCCAAACTCAGTGAAACTCTATGGAAGGGTGTTAGGGACCCCCTAGGCCCTCTCTGAACCTTCTTGACCTTTCCCAAGCATCTCTTCTTGCCCATCCACCTCTGCACAGCCCAAAAACAGTCAAATCATATGCATAATAACTCTGGCAACTTAGTCAAAAATACAAAAAGATGTTTTTTTCAGATGTTACTGTAGAAGTAGCTTAGATACATGTATTTACCTTCCTATAAGTCAATGGCATTTCTTTTAGTAGCTTGCATCCTCTTCCTTGCATCAGTAGGGTTAGCTAGTAGAATTAGGGTTTGCTAAGGTTTGTGTTTTCTTTTAGCTTTTCAATGTCTTTCTGCAAGTAGATCAGCCTTCTTTAAATTAGCTTTCATCGATCGGTTAAAAATCTTCTTCTCAGATCCCATAGAAGTTGGCTTGAGCCCCTGGTAGACTTGTGCCAGCTGACCAAGTGACAGCTGCGGCAAGAGCTAGTACTTGTGCATATAGCACCGTTGCTTCCAAGTTTGTTAAGAACTACCGGGTTGATAAAATTAAAGAAGGGAGTCCCAGGAGTTGTAGCATTATTGCTGCAATACTGGAGCTCACCACAAAGCTTATGCATTAATCACAGCATCTGTAAATGAATAGGTGAATCACCATATTTCGTCATATTCAACTGCCTTTGAAGCCTTACAAAAGCTGAAAGAACTCTATGACTCACATTCTGCACTTGAAGTTGTTCAACTCATGATTAAACTCTTCACTCTTGAACTACAAAATAATGATCCTCTTGCTCTTGCATCTAAAGTAAAGTCTATAATGCATGATATCAAATCCACTAAGGTTGAATTAGATATTCCTCTATCGCTTTTCTAAAGGCACTTTATCCTACTTACTCCAATTATCTTGAGTCATTGCAAGAAAATGGAAATCTCAAAGATATCGCCTTTGACTCTCTTGTGAAAAAGTTTGCTGAAAGAGAGAAAGCTTTTGGAAAGAAGACATCCCCTGAATCTTGTAAAGAGGCTATGTGCCTTGCTCATAAAGAAAAGCATCCTACTCAAGATTCTTCAAGAGGAAGAGGTGGTCAAAGAGGAAGAGGAAGATATTTCAGAGGCAGGGGGGCAGACATTCTCAAGGAGAAAAGGTAGATTTGCACTGCATTTGCTGCAAAAGAAATGGATCACATGATGCCTCTACATGCAAGCTACCATCGGACAAAATTGAGCAAAAAAGAAACCAACAGAAAGGTAAAACTAATGATACAGACAAGGGTAAAGCACCTGAATCTGCTCACTATGTTGTGGCACAATGTAATATTGGAGTAAATGAAGATTTATTTAATGCTTCACTTGCTTCTTGGAAAAATGATTGGTTGCTTGATTCAGGAGCAACCTGCTACATGACTCATAGAAAATATTTTTTTGAAGAGTTTACTGACAATGTTGATGGAGCAGTATACTTTGCAGACCAATCAAAAATCAAGCCATCAAGGCTTGGCACAAGTAGGCTTAAACTGCCTGGTCTTCCAGACTTTCTTCTGCATCATGTTCTATGTCTCCCACAGCTCAAAATAAACTTGTTGTCCTTGATCCACATCTGCCAACAAGGTCACTCCATTCATATGTTTGATGGCAAGCTTGAGGTAAGAAAAGCATCTGACCACTCACTTCTCATGAGGGGAATAGAAGAAGAAAGGATTCTCAAGATGCAAGGAACCTCTGCTCATGCACAACATTTCTCATACAATTCTCATCATGAAGAAGGTACACTTCCATCAAGTTTATTATGGCATGCTATATTTGGACATTTGAACTATGACAACCTCCGCTTGTTGAAGAAAAAAGATGTTGCTGGTTTGTCTACAATTCCTAGGAAACTTAAGCAATGTGATGCTTGCATTCTAGGAAAGCATAGCAAACAGTGTTTTCATGATTCACATTCAAGAGCACATAGAAAAATTTAACTCATTCATTCAAATTTATGTGGTCCTACACCAAAATGTGTTGGGTTTATTTATTGAAGAACAAATCTGATGCTTTTCAAACATTCAATAATTTTCATAAATGGATTGAAAATGATGCACAATCTCATATTGGGTCTATTCGCACTGATAATGGAAAAGAATACAAACCAAATGAATTTGAAAACTATCTTCGCCAACATGGGATCAAACATCAAACAACTGTGTCTTATAAACCCCAACAAAATGGTGTAGCTGAAAGAATGAATAGGACAATCTTAAATATGGTACAATCCATGCTCTTCTTCAAAAATGTAAAGATAATGTTTTGGGCTGATTCTATTCTATGTGCTGCATATATAAAGAATAGATCTCCATCTAATGCTATTAGAAACAAGACTCCTTATGAAATGTGGTATGGACATGTTCCTTCGGTAAAGCATCTCAGGGTCTTTGGTTCCACCTGTTATGCCTTGATACCAAAGGTACATAGAAACAAACTTGGTGCAAGAAGTCGTAAGTGTATCTTCCTGGGGTATTCAAACACCTCCAAAGCATACCGTCTCTATGATGAAGTAAATAAAAAGTTTGTTGTATCTAGAGATGTAATTTTTCTTGAATCATCCAAAACTGACAATGTTGTTGAGCGGCAACTTGATCACTTGGATAGATTCGAAAAAGCAAAATCATTTCAAGAATTTGATAATCAGATTCCACATCTTGAAGGGGGGATTCCTATACTAGATCAACATGTGGAATCTTCTTCTAAGGAACACTCTCCCCTGCATGAAACTCCAACAACAGATGATGCTTTAAGTGATGTCATTGATAGAATTGGGAGAATCAATCTTGATTCAGTCCCAACTCAATCAACAGAGCAGCCTGGACCATTTGAGAAAGGTCCCCCAAAGTGGCTTACAAAGACACTTGAAAGGGTACATACTGATGAAGTTGGAAAGACAGGAACTAGAAATTCAAACCGGAAAAATGGAGGTGATGTAGATGACTCTAATTCACCTATTGATATGGATGTTTCTTATGATTATGAATTGAACTTGTCTTCAGATTTTGAACCAACTTCCTTCAAAGAAGCTGCTTCTCATGATGAATGGAAAGAAGCGATGCAAAAGGAGTATGATGCCTTCATAAAGAACGGCACTTGGAAGCTGGTTGATCCTCCATTAGGAACCAAACCAATTGGCTGCAAGTGGGTCTACAAGAACAAGTATAAAGCTGATGGCTCGCTTGACAAGCACAAAGCTAGGCTTGTGGCAAAAGGTTTTGCACAGAACGAAGGGATCAATTATGAGGAGACTTTTTCCCCCACAGCAAAATGGGCTACCATTCGGACACTATTTGCACTAGCAGCTTAGAACGGTTGGAAAGTCCATCAAATGGATGTAAAAACTGCTTTCTTAAATGGATATCTAAAAAAGAGAATGTTTTTATGTCTCATCCTGAAGGATTTGTTGTGAAAGGACATGAACATAAAGTATGAAAACTTGTGAAGTCCTTGTATGGCCTCAAACAAGCACCACGAGCCTGGTATGAAAAACTAATAGAGCATCTTCTGAAACTCAATTTCAAACATTATGATCTTGATGATGCAACCTTATTTGTCAAGAAAGTTGGCAAGACAATTGTATATCTTGTGGTATATGTAGATGATCTTTTGATGACAGGGAACAATGAAAGCTACATTGCATCCATAAATAAGGAATTGGGGAAAAGTTTTGAAATGACTAATTTGGGCTATGTTCATTACTATCTTGGCATTGAAATAACCCAACATCCGAAGTCCATATTTCTTTCTCAAAAAAAATACATTGGAGATCTGTTGAACAGGTTTGGCATGACAGAATGCAATCCTCTTACTACTCCAATGGAACAAAACTTAAAGCTCACATCTATTGAAGGAAAAGAATTTGAGGATGCAACAAAGTATAGACAGCTTGTAGGAAGTCTCAACTACCTAACTACTACCGGACGAGACATTTCGTTTGTTGTTGGAATCCTCTCCAGGTTTATGCAAAAGCCTTCTTATGGACATTGGTCTGCTGCAAAAAGAGTTCTAAGGTACTTGAAGGGAACTCAAGACTTTGGAATCAAGTATACACAGGTGGACGACTTCAGCTTGATTGGATAGTGTTATAGACATTTTTGTGCCTTACAGCTTTGAGCATGAAATGTCCATAATCCAAGGGATCCAAAGTCCCTAAAGATGTTGTTACAGCTCCTAAAGGAACAAGGTCAACCAATGACAGCTTCTCCCAGAATTTCTCCTCCAAAAACCACTCAGAACTAGTCAAATCAGGATCAATTCAGAAGCTCCACTAGCTGCCTGCGTTGCAAAGCACCCAAATACACTGGCTAGGTGCGTTGCAACGCACTTGAATGCACTACCCAGGTGCGTTGAGCGGGAAATGACAAGTGGCAGAGTCATTCAACGAGGTGGAAAGACCATGGAAGCTTCCAGAATCTTCTCCAATGACACTTGCCTCACTGAATTCGACCAAGTGATGAGTAAGAGGCTCTCAGTCTCCAAGTGGAAGCAAGAACTGACAGAGAGAAGCCACAAGTCAAAACATAAGCTGACTCATCATCTCTGCTTACATCTATATATGGATCCCTCATCCCAGAGATCCAGAGGCTGGAATTTTGTACTTTGCAGAGAATTGTTGTTGGTTTGAGATTGAGATTAGTACATTGGGTGATTTATGCTTTGTTGGAGGAGAGGAAGGGATTCCTTTGCTGGGAGGTAGATGCTGGATCGGAACTCACTTGGTTGTATCTCCTCTTGGACTTTATTATCATATCAATAAACTATTTGAGTTTCTCCTACATGTTGTGTATCAATGATGTTTTGTTATATTTGCATGTTTAGCTTAATCTGATCTTGAGCTTTTGATGAATGTATATCTATATCTTCATGTAGTTTCTCTCTCTTGTGATCTTGCAGGAATTCGGTGAAGCTGGGCCGGTAAGGGAGTAGGGAGCTGGGAGCTATTGAAGAGAGGAGCGATTGGATCAACAAACTAGCGAAAGACACAGGCTAGTTACATCCTTTCTCCTCATTTACATCTCATAAAGAAGAATACTCAAATAGTTTTCCTTGTTTGTTGCTAAGGCACTATCACACCTTAGAGTGGGATAGGGGCATTCTGAATAGATACTTTTCCCAACAACAAATTGGCGACTCCACTGGGGACCGTATCTAGTTAGTTTATTTGTGTTTCTATTGCTGTTCTTCTCATAAACTTAGGAGTGTTGAATCGAACTGCATTTGCCATTTACAAATGCAAAGTAGAGATCTGCCACTCTAGTCCACTCACTGGGCCTGTTTATGATCTGAACAAGCTGATCCACAAATGCTCTAACTGCCCTTTGTGATAGCTCTTAGTCCTCTTTTAAATCATCCTTCTAATTGTACCTTATTGATAGCTTTTATCCGGCCAAAAACCTCAGATCAAACTGCAAACCGTGACCCAGAACCCAGAGACAATTCTTGTTTCTGCTTCAGCGCAGGCTCTGTGAAGAGACTCTGCATTTCAACACAGGTCCCGAGAGGGCTACCTGCGCTGCAATTCAGTTTCTCTGTGCAACAGGTGCGCTGATCAGCCCTTGCCCTGTGCAGCTGTGGTTCTTTGCATCCCTGTGTTCAGTTTTATCTCTGTTTTTGCAGCCTGTTATCAGTGTGTGTACCTATCTGAAAACCCCTTTTCTCTGCCTTAATTCCACCTCAGTTGTATAAAAGAAATTGTATTTGTTTTGTGTATTTGTTACATCATTTGCAGTTTCCCATTACAAAAGTAAACTAGTCATACTGTCGCCCTTAGATCTAGACCTGTCGTAAGTGTCGTTTTGATCTTAGGAGTAAGTTTGTTTGCTGTTGACAGTTGATTGCGCTTTTACTTTTGTCTTTTGGTTTGAATTTATGAATTTCTAGTGTCGAAACAAGTGTTTACTTCAAAATCATAAAGTGTCGTAATCGTCTGTTTTATTTCAAAAAGAAACTTGTTTGTGTTTTCACTTGAAATCGAATTCAAATTTGTACAACAGCTTTCTTTTTAGGCATCAATATTAAGAAAGTGAAAACAAATACATGCATTTGTGCATTTTCATATTGATAGTTTGTATGGTTTGATTTAGGAAAAGTGCATTTACAGTGTGCTCTATGCTCTTTGAGAAAAGATTGTGTCTTTCTTTTCCCCTTGTAGCTAGGATTTTCATTGTTGAAAAGAGATAAAAGCTTGCTTATCATCTTTAGACTGCATTTAGGAATTGTATATACATCTCGTGGTGATCCAAAAAGGAAAACTTCTAAGAAAGATCAACCTAAAATAAATTGAATGAACTTAACAACGCTTTGTAACTTAACGCACAACATAGAGGTCTAGGCTAGAGACGTGTTCCGGCGTCGTAAAACCTGGTGACTGTCGGTCTCACTGATGGTTGGGTGATTCCTCCTGAGAGACGATAAGCACCAGTACGGATTGTGATCCCACGTACCATCGAGTATATATTGGGAGACCCCTATAGGCATAAAACCTTTATCCATAGGAAGCCGCGTCGGCCGCCCTACTGATCGCAATGCACTGAACACAGCATTCAGGAAGATTGACCGCCCGTACCTTAAAAAGTATTCTGCGGTTTTGCGATTGGTTTGGCACACCCTCTACCTAGAACTCCAGAGCAGTCCCTTTCGTTCCTTTTCAGAATCCTTAACGGAAAAGGTCCATCTGAGCACTTGTCACTTCAGGCTCATTAAAAATCGAAGGAGACTAGAGTCAGCTTTTGCTTTTTCTCGACTCTTTAAAATTGAAAAAGCAAGTTGTGTCCAAGCATCGTTAAAATTTATTTTAAACGGAATATTCATACCCTTTTTCCTGCGTTGATCTTTAGGTTGAGAAAATGGAGCCTACCAACCACGGAATTCCCCTTGGTGGAAATCCTAGTCCCTTCTCCTCTTGGGGAGATGTTGGTGCACCCCATATGGCCACATTGTCGCTTCCAGGACTGACAATTGGCTTGCCGGTCTGGCTCTTCTCAACCAATGTCGTTCAGAACACCACTATTCCTGAACAGTCGAATCAGCAATTAGACCAGTCCAGAGTTACCCACCAGCCTTCTACTTCCTCTAATTCTTCCTCTCCTCCTTCCTCTTCGCTTGATGAGGCTGGCAAAGCCAAAAGTCAAGTTCCTAAGGAGAAGAAGGAAAATAAGAAGAAAGAGAAGAAGAAGAAGGAGCCAAAAGCGACTGGGGGCAAACGAATGTCGTCTAATGAAAATCCACACACTGCACTGACCAGGCCTAAATCGCCATGTGTCATTTGCAAGGGAGACCACTTTCACAGAGATTGTCCCTGCATCCCTCGGATACTAAGGGACTGGTCTCCCCGTTTGCACAATCCGGTGGCGTCAACCTCTTATAGCCATGTTGAAAGCACACCATCAACTAGCGAAAGTGAAGTCCCTGGACAAAAAGGGAGAGCTAGATCTCCTTGTAAACTGTGCGAAGGCAACCATGCCATCCACCGTTGTCCCTTCTTAGACGAAGCTAAAAGAGTTTTGGATGATCGTCCGGTTTCACCGTTACGACTCCCTCCTGGATATAAAAAACTCTTGCCGGGTCCTTCGTTAGTTGAAAATCCAGCTGGCCCACTCAAGTGGTCAGCTGAAGCGCCGGTCATTGAAGATGAACCAGCTGAATCCATACCCAACGAAAGTCAAAAGGTCGAGGCGGCAGTTGACCCGGTCTTGCCTTCAGAGGTTTTATCTTCGAATGATACAGTCATTGAAGAGGATAAAGATGACACCATCCAAATTCTCTTCATCAACACAGACTCCGACGAGCACGGGGGCATCCCACCCATTCCTTTATCGCAGGAAGGAAGTTCATCAGAGCGATACCCGACCGTCTACTCGGTCCCACCACCAAGCAACCTAGTTGTCTCCTTCGACTGGAACCAACTAGGCAGACCCCGTCTGCCAGCAAGCATACCATTCAGAATTATCGTCCAAATATACAGAATGGTCATGGCTGGCACCATCATTGATGAGGGGGCATCTGTGAGTATCCTTTCCTCTATTGCTTGGAAAGCGCTTGGTTCGCCATCGCTTTTGCCGGAAATGAGAAATCTGACAGGCTTTGATAAAGGAACCAGTCGACCTTTAGGGATCCTCCCCAATGTGCCCATAACATTGAAAGGGAAGACCGTTCAAATGAATGTGATGTTCGTTCAAGGACCCTTGGATTATAACCTACTCCTTGGACGAGACTATATATATTGCATGGGAGCCATCGTCTCCTCACTCTTTAGAGTAATGTGTTTTCCGCACAAAGGAAGAGTGGTCAAGCTCGTGGACCAGCTTTCATTTCCCGGATCACGCATCGCAAATAGTCATATACCATCCCTAAATGGTCTCTTCACGCAAGAAATGTCTCAACCCACGGTCCATCCTCCCGATGAGCGCGAGTAATTCGGAGGGATATGACTAGAACCCAGGGGGCATGCGTCCTGGTCTGCTTCGACAGGAAAACTTTGGGTATAGGATAGGTTTCCGCGGGAGAATATGACTAGTCCGTACCCCGTCCGTGATTGGAAGAGGGGTTGTTCTAGAATAAGATTCTTTTGTCAAAGTTATGTGAGTTGGTGGGCCTCGTCGCTCACCTTTGTTTATCTCGGTAAACATCACCGAAGAAGTGTTTTGTTTGAAATATTAACAGAACAATCTTTGGGTAACCTGAAAGAGGTAGGCCTCTCTCGGTAAAACAATTGTTTTGGCGGAAGTGAAGTAGAGGTAACCTTGAAACTCTATTTTATACTTGGGGGCATGCAAACCTTTTGGAGTGCAAGCAAGGGGCGGCTATTTATTTTTTAAATTTTTACGTCCTCCCTTTAAACCCGTAGGTATAACCCTTTAAACTCGTAGGATTAGTCGTTTCCGAACTTTCATAACGAAAGGATGCGGGGCATAGCTTTGTAAGGCGCAAGCTCCATAAAAAATGGCATCTTACATGAGACATTCTTATCATATGACTGGATTAATTGAGCAGTTTTAGCACATAGTTCATGCTCGTTAAAAAATAAACATAATATCGAGCAAGTGTTTCAACCCGCGTTTAAGCTCGTTAAAAAATGAAATACCCTCCGGTAAATAACCACCGTGAATGTAACATTATCAGCCATTAAAGCCTTGGTCATGTTTGCACCGTCACCTCCACTTTTCCATTGGCCGATCATTCACCTCCATTTGATTGTTTACCCATTTTGAGGAACAGCTGCGAAGAGTGATTTCACTAGCCATCCTTGTGACACTGCCATGCTTGAAAAATTCCAACCCTTACCTGGAATCAGCTGCTACCCATTTTATCACTCGTTCCTCAAAAGACGAGTCTTCTTTAAGCTCTTTTCATTTGACTCGTAAAATATGAAAATATTGTCGAGTTTTGGCCTTCCAGCTCGTTAAAGCGACAGGAAGAGCTATCCCTCCTCTAGATTTTAATCTTTTTGGACCTGAGGGATTATTGCACAAAAAGATCGAGCGCTTGTTTTGTTCGGCTCGTTAAAACTATCGAAAATTCATCCCTTCTGTATTGTTTTATACTTTTTCAGACTTAAGGGATTAGATGACGAAAAAGGACTTCCGGAGTTAGCTTTACGTACCTTTTCAGACTCTCTAAAAATGAAAAGGACCGAGTTATCTTTGTCGTTAGACTCGTTAAAAAGATTAATAGCGACAAACTTGTCTTTAGACGAGAACGAGTTTCACTATCGCTAGGCTCGTTAAAACATAGCGATGGGTTTGCCCGAAGGGCAAATTATAGAACAAGCATATGTTATCCTCCTCAAGCTTAGCAAAAATAAAGAGGTACTGGTCAGCAATGACTGGGGAAAAATTGGGAAGAAACTCAAAGAACCTTTATTGGTAGCAAGTCGCTCTTGAACATGACACTTCCACTCCGTGCCTGAGTCGGGTTGGGTTGTTTCATTCACCGGTCACATCACCATGGTCTCGCCATACCATCCACCTTTGGGGTAAATGCTACCAATCCATCATATAAGTGTCGCCGATATGTTCAAGAGAAGTCATCTAGAGAATTCAACCATGTCCCATCCACTACCATACATTATACTTCATTCTTTCATGACCGCCACCCTGAACCATATATCATCATATCGTTTTCACTTCCATCAAAATCATTTGCTCCGTTCCGTGTCATTGATGTGGGATTCATTAATGCCCTCCTTTTGACGGATCGCTTCTTGTCGACATCAGCTCATTATCCAAGAAGTGATCTAGGAACACCCCTTTCAGTACTTTGAAGCTTGCATGCCTCAATGGCAAGTTTCTCACTTCCGGCGACAGGTATACATCAATGACCTTCGACCGAAAGATTTTGCGTGGTGTTCGACGCCAAGTCCTTTATTCACACCACATGAATTGTACTGCAGTACCTTGAGGGTCATTATCATTATCGGTGATTCCTCTCGCGCTTGTTAATAGTTTACATCATTGACTGGTAATCAAGCGATGTCTTTCCATGTTCAACTTCAAAACATTTATCACATGGATCGACTTGTACTTAGAGTGAAGATCGGACGAGATTGAAGACCCCGGATCTAGTTTCATCCATCCGGGTTGTGATATATATTCAGGAAAAATAAAGACATTGACATGTACAGCACTGCAGAACAGATAATCATCCTACCAAAAGGATGATGATTTCATCAGAATCATCAGTCTACCATCAGAAGATTGTCTGTCCTATGTACATAAAAATGAATTTATAAAGCTGAGCATGGGAATGCTCGCCTCAGCTAGATCATGAAAACAGTATGAAAAATAATGTATTGTATTGTATCTTATTACAAGTCTCCTCCGAGCATTGAATGAACTTCGGATCCTCCTAATAAAGCATTTCACCCGATAAATGGCCTCATACTTTAGGGGGCAACTGTTATAGACATTTTTGTGCCTTACAGCTTTGAGCATGAAATGTCCATAATCCAAGGGATCCAAAGTCCCTAAAGATGTTGTTACAGCTCCTAAAGGAACAAGGTCAACCAATGACAGCTTCTCCCAGAAGTTCTCCACCAAAAACCACTCAGAACTAGTCAAATCAGGATCAATTCAGAAGCTCCACTAGCTGCCTGCGTTGCAAAGCACCCAAATACGCTGGCTAGGTGCGTTGCTATGCACTTCGATGCACTACCCAGGTGCGTTGAGCGGGAAATGACAAGTGGCAGAGTCATTCAACGAGGTGGAAAGACCATGGAAGCCTCCAGAATCTTCTCCAATGACACTTGCCTCACTGAATTCGACCAAGTGATGAGTAAGAGGCTCTCAGTCTCCAAGTGGAAGCAAGAACTGACAGAGAGAAGCCACAAGTCAAAACATAAGCTGACTCATCCTCTCTGCTTACATCTATATATGGATCCCTCATCCCAGAGATCCAGAGGCTGGAATTTTGTACTTTGCAGAGAATTGCTGTTGGTTTGAGATTGAGATTAGTACATTGGGTGATTTATGCTTTGTTGGAGGAGAGGAAGGGATTCCTTTGCTGGGAGGTAGATGCTGGATCGGAACTCACTTGGTTGTATCTCCTCTTGGACTTTATTATCATATCAATAAACTATTTGAGTTTCTCCTACATGTTGTGTATCAATGATGTTTTGTTATATTTGCATGTTTAGCTTAATCTGATCTTGAGCTTTTTATGAATGTATATCTATATCTTTGTGTAGTTTCTCTCTCTTGTGATCTTGCAGGAATTCGGTGAAGCTGGGCCGGTAAGGGAGCTGGGAGCTGGGAGCTATTGAAGAGAGGAGCGATTGGATCAACAAACTAGCGAAAGACACAGGCTAGTTACATCCTTTCTCCTCATTTACATCTCATAAAGAAGAATACTCAAATAGTTTTCTTGTTTGTTGCTAAGGCACTATCACACCTTAGAGTGGGATAGGGGCGTTCTGAATAGATACTTTTCCCAACAACAGATAGTCTGATTCAGACTTTGATGGAGACAAAGAAACTGGGGTATCTACTTCAAGATATGTTGTGAGTCTTGGATCGGGAGTTGTCTCCTGGAGATCACGCAAACAATCAGTTCCAACAGATTCCACAACAGAAGCAGAATACGTGGCAGAAGCTGAAGCAACAAAAGAAATTGTGGCTCAGGAAAATTCTTGAAGATTTGCAGGTAAAACAAGTACAATCAACTCCACTCATGATTGACAATACCTCTGCAATAAAATTGGCCAAGAACCCAAAGTTCCATGATCAAATGAAGCACATCAATACTAAATATCATCTGATTCAACATCATGTTGAGGCCAAAACAATCCATCTCCATCATTGTTCCACAAATGAGCAAATTGCAAACATCTTCACCAAAGCGCTTGGAAGAGAAAAGCTTGAATGATTTAGAATGATGCTTGGACTCACCAACATCCCTTCAGATTAAGGGGGGGAATGTTGACACCTAATCCTCATGATTGGGTGAATATAATGTAAATAGATAAATAAATAATATGAACATTCATCGGGAGATGAACTGAACAGTCTCTCCCTCATGTATTTAATGAAGACCTCCCTGAACGAATACACACGAATCATTTTTGCCTTGAGGAGTTACTGCCTGTTCTGACACAGGCATTTAAGTAGATGATGGCTCAATCCTCGAATAGCACCACCAATCCACAGTCAACATCAGCGTGCTAGGTTTTTTTCCACCAAACAATGCCTGATATGAATCTGCAAGGAATCTCATCAGAAAATCGTCTAAGTAGCGTTCCCCCTATGACTATCGCTTCTTTAATTAACAATTCAAGAAGACATGCCAATATGATATACCTTTTCATTAATTGGGATACAAATTAACCTCATAAGATCTATAAAATAGATGGAAAGGGATAGGTGAAAGTAGGTAAAAATGGGTAATTTCATCGGCCAACATCTCCCCCCAACTGGCTTGGTTTCATGTCCTCATGCAAACCACTTCCTACATAGATCAGGTTTAGACCCGTTGTGACTAGCATGGAGCCGAGAGAGGTCATATTGTTTCGCCATACTAGTCCCAAGTAGTCAATACCCATTTGTGTGAACGATGTCCTTCCACCAATCTTCATCCACAACATTAGTCGGCCCATACTGATCAAAAAGGAAACCGGAACCTTAACCCTAGCCAACCAACTCTACAATGTTGCATGCAAGCAATATATCGTGGGATTCTCTCCAATGCTCTTGAAAAGTTGGGTGCCCCAAAGGGTTCTTGTGCCCATACTACTGACAATGAAAGTATCCAATGCCTTTGACAAGCATCCTTGGCCTCTTCCTTAAAAGTGAAAATTTTCCTTGTGCACAGGTTGACACACCATCGTTGTGTCATAAACATCCAGCCCTTTCGGCCTTCTAATATAAGAAATCGATGATGTTTAGTACAAATATCCCGAAATTGGAAATTATCCATCCTAACCATCAATAGACAATTTTCTTGATTTGCCTCAAATGTATCAAGGGTCTTCTTCCATTTGACTTGATTGATCACAAAATATGTAAAAGCCCTTAATTGGATATCTCCTACAAATGGCACCGGGTTAAACGTTTGATTAGTTCCTAGGATATAATCATGCATGTATAGCTCACATAGCAAATGTTGTTTAATATGATTATTAGCTCTCAAAATCCTTAACCATTGCATGGGGTCTTCTATTTTGTGACACAACTCCTCATGAATACTTTCCAAAAACAGAAAAACAAAAAAATATAAGGCTCATGAAGAAAAAGGGCATAACATTTAGCATGGGGCCCCCATGCCATCATTTTTTGCACTAGAGTAAACATGTCATCATTATCAGTGTTCAACGACTGAACTTGTTCCTACGATTCTCCAATTCTTTTTATGAAATTATTGGAAACGTCCCTTGCCGCATTCCCCTGAATTTCTATTGTTTATTTTCGATGAGCCTCCGTGGGGATTGCACCACACTGGAAAGTAAAAGTAGTGGCCTTCCACTTCTGGATTTTTGCTACCAAAATAAACTCTCGTGCTTCTTGAAGGTGGATGAGGGCCTTGGTCTATGTGGATGTCGAGATTACCTCTTTGTCTTATGTTTGGGTAGATGATGAGACTACCTCCCTATCTTTTATTTGTACAGCCATCGAAATTGTCCCACTGGTTTGTGGGGGCGCAGACGTTCTTCCATGTTTGATTTTTCGCTTTCCTTTTTCTCGTTTCCACAACCATGTCACCCATTTCCTTAGATTTGTAATTTCCATCTTTAGTTGAACATTCTCTTTTAACAATAGTAAGTTCTGGTGTTGAATGGGAGTTTTCCTTTTTACAAGTTCCTCAACAGGTTCTTATTTTACCACATTATCCTCCATATGTTCTGAAGCTAGTACTAGTCCTTGTAGAGCAGTATCAACAAATTCTTCAATAGGTTCCTATTTTATCACAATTTCCTCAATTTTTTCTAATGTCAATACTAGTTCTTGTGGAGTAGTATCAGAACATTCCTCAACATGTTATTGTTTTATTGAAATTTCATCCATCTGTCTCGAAGTAGGTATTGGTTCTTGTGGAGGAGTATCAGAAAATTCTTCAACAGACTCTGGCACTACCAAATTTTCTTCTATTTGTTTTGAAGTCGGTATTGGTTCATGAGGAGCAGTGTCGGCCATAACCTCTTCTTCCATTTGTTCTGAGGTTGGTACTATTGTTGTGGACCAATTTCGGTTCGACCCTCTTCTTCCATTTTATCTAAAGATGGTACTAGTTCTTGTGGAGCAGTATCAGCAGCACCCTCTTCTTCCATTTTCTTTGAAGTCGGTGTTGGTTCTTGTGGAGCAGTATCAGCCGCACCCTCTTCTTCCATTTTCTCTGAAGTCGGTACTAGTGCTTGTGGAGCAGTATCAGTCGCACCTTCTTCTACAACAACTCCTAAGAACTTCAAATTGGGAGGAAAGACTTCTTATGTTGCCACAACGGTGGGAGAACGGAATTTCCTTGATCCTCTCAGCAAAGAGGCCATAAGTGGTGAGCGAGGGGGAGTAATTTTAGTTTCCATGCTACCAACATCCTTCATTTCTATCTCCTGAGTTCCTTCCCCGTCTCCCAAATCATCTTGTTGATCCTTCATTTCTTCGTCCCCTTTCTCCTCTACTTCCTCTGGTATTTGTTCCATTTCTTCTTCTTCAAGCAATTCCTCTTTTGGCCTTACAAGCATCATGGCTGCAACTTCTTCCTCTGATAATTCAACCAGTTTCTACCAAGTTACAGGCATCTGTAACAAGGCATGATTTACCAGCGATCTAACAAGTCTATGATTTGTAAGGATAACCAACACCTGGCACGAGAGGCGTGCAAACCGGGCCATCAATTGTAAATTGTTCAAAAGGAATAAAGGGATATTTATAACATGCATCTGATGAAATCGGAGACAAGTTAGGAATTTGAAATGATATTTAAAAATAATAGAAAATTGACCTTCACAAGTGATATACTAGATTAAGAAGTATGCGACATTTGACCAGGGTTGTGGTAGTGATTTCCAATCGTATCCCTTTCCTTTTTGCACCACGTTCTCCCCCACCTGTAAGAACAACTCTAGAAACTCTGGGAAGGTTTCTCTTTTGATAAACCACTTTTGTTTGTCCTGTGATAATGCACTAACCACTGAAATGACTTTGTCAGTTACTTGAACTTCCACTCCATGGGCCCTGGAGTGATTTCCTTCCAAATTCAATGCAAATTCTACTACCACTCCTTCATCAAACCCCTGTAGCTGCTCAAAGTAAGTATGCCAACCCACATTTTGGAAAATATTCCATAACTCTGGTGGGCATCGTACCTTCTCTATAATCTCATGTTCATGTCCGATAGCCTAGCCACCCATTATACCTATCAATTTCCCTGTATTAGCGTTCAGAGTAGCGGTCAACCGTTGAGGGAACAGTTAACTAAGAAACTACGTGGTAACATAAATGGTGATAAGGAAAATGAATCTGGGAGAGGGTTATGGTAAAACCAGTGGTAATCATGGTAATAATTATGGTAATAATTTTGATACATTGGAAATGACCACATTTTAATGTAGACATGTGTATTCGTACATGGTGTATTTTCCAATGAGTGTTGGTATATGTGAAGGATACGGATGGAGATATGATGTGAGTGGGTAATAATACAATATTAATGGTATGATTGAATAGTTTAAATGGTATTTAATGAGGTACGATAATAACAACAGATGGTATTGTTATTAATTAAATGTGATAGTCTCCCCCCCAACTAAGGTATGATCGTCATCAGCCCTAATTGGTCATGTCATTATTGAAATGTCAATTAAATTCACAGAGTCATTCAGAGATGTACCTGATGACTTACCGTAGTGTAGTATTAGTGTCAACGAGTATCAGCATGGGTAGAATATCAGCACCAATGGAGTATCGACACCAATAGAATATCAGCATTGGCAGAGTATCAACACCATTGGAGTATCGACATCGGCAATGATGTAATGGAGACAACTGAGATGCTACAATAGGAGTAGCAACAAGGGAAGGGAAAAAGAGCATTGCAAATGGAGTACCGGAAAGGGAAGGGAAAAGAGCGTTGCAACTGGAGTAGCAACAAGGGAAGGGAAAAAGAGCGTTGCAACTGGAGTAGCAACAAGGGAAGAGACAAAGAGCGTTGCAATTGGAGTAGCAGCAGAACTTAAAACTTTATTATTATTATGATTATTATTATTTTGAATTTATATTTTTATTCAATAAGAGGTGCACAGGAAGAATTTTCCACACAAATGACTTCAAAACTAGAATCATCAAAAAATTGTCTAATAAAGGAGTCCCTAGAGGTTGGACAGTGATACAACCTGAGGCGATGTCCATTTGCAAGTAAAGGAGTATGTGCATCATCTATTGTTATGATTTTAATAGTTCCATTGTCAAAAATTGTGTCAACCTCATATGGACCCATCCATTTTGAGCAGATCTTTCCTTCAACCTTGTTACACAGTAATTTGTCACCATCCTTGTTACTCCTCTTGTCGTACCTTAGAGGACTCATTCCGGGAGTTATAAGAAGTGACAAGGGCTAAAAACACTTGCATTATGTTCCCCTGAGTATGTACTCCATGTTCCCTGAAGACACCTTCTGCAGATCACCCCTAAAAAGTGCTCTTTTTCCATTGGCGCAAGTCCACAGTATCCTACCCGCGCCAATGATGGAGATCCTCAAAAGAGGGCGCGACCATTGGCGCTCTATCTTAGAGCAACAGTCGCGCCAACCAAATTTAGTCGTGCTTTTGCCTTAATGCACGTGCGACTGTTGTTTCCTTCATTACATGGAGCTTTTCTGAGGATAGAAAATTAGTTTTTTGTCGAGCTTTATCCATCTTTATGGCTTTTGCTAATTCCACGAAAGGTGTCCTGGTTCATCGCATCCTCCTCCCTTCTTCATCTATATAAGCTTGTCATTATGCATTGGACAAGCTAGGGTGCTAGTGCAAGAGAGAGTGATGGTGTTAGTGTTATGCTAGTGATTTGGTGATTGAGTGACAGTAGTGATGATTATTGGTCATGGAGTGTTAGATGTTGAGTACTAGAGAGGTTATGCTACCGGAGAAGAGATGCATGTCAAGACACATATAGTTACTCGCCCAGCCAGGAGAAGGGTCGACGTCAGAACAATGGTTGTAACTTTTCCTGTTTATTAATTGATGAGCGACTGCTATTATAGTTCCAATCTCATTATCTATCATGGTGATATGTTGATTTATTTCCTTTCTGACTGAAATATAGTTGTGCTCTGGTAGTTTTTATGTTGGTATCTGTCTCTTCCTTTGCATGTGCAGGTATTCGTTATGGTCTATTGGAGCAAGGGAGCGAGGATATCAACTCTGCTTCAATCATAGCGTTGGACACCAGGTTAGTCTTCTTGATTCACCTTTGATGCATAACTAGGAACTTGCGTAGCAGCGTGGTTTGTTTGTGGCTAGTTTTGTGATAGGCTAGTGGGATCGCCTCTGTCCGCAGAGGGGATTTACCTTACCAACAAATTGGCGACTCCACTGGGGAGTAACTCTTTGATTTCTGTCTTGCATGTTAATTTTCTTCTGTTTGCTTGAGTGCATGAGCTTCCTGAGTCAGTTTTGAGTTGATTCTTTACTGCTTGACCCATCTGAGCACTGTCAACCCGACCTGAGGTCGTATCATTTATCTTTTTAGTTGGCAAGCTTAATTGGCGCGGTTATTTCTCTGACAGTCGCGCCAGTTGGCGCACGTTGCTCAAAAGCAACTCGCGCCAATTCTGTGGTAGCGCAAGTTGCAGGCTGACAGTCGCGCCAGCTCTGTAAATTTTGCTTGTGTGTGGGTGGAAAGCTCATTCAGTCTCTTTATATATCTCTTTCAGCCTCTGGAACTATGTTGAACCTCTTCTTGACTGGTCTTAGCCTGTATCCCTCAGCCGTTTGCTTATTTCCAGTGACTTTGCATGTCTAGCCTTCTGTGGGAAGTTTCGGTCTCTTGATCATCCAGTCAGCTTGTTGATTGTTCTACACATATCCAGTGCTTTGTTAAAGCTTGACCTTCTATACTCTGAATACTTCACTTCTAGCCTCTTTGAAGTTCACTAGTTTTTGTGTTTTTCCTTGCTTGCATGGTTCATTTTGTGTTTTAGAATTGGTTCTATTTCATTGACTGAACTTGGATTGTGCATATCTCTTAGAATTTGTTTACATGCATCATGCCATTTTAAAGGAAAGAAAAACAAAAAATCTCTTGCATTATAGTAGTTAGCATTTATTGTTATTTGTTGCTATTGAAAAGAAAAATACAAAATTTTGTTTCTTGTTATTAGCTGCATTAGGATCTTTGTTCTTTGTTGAAGTGATCATTTCGTTTGTGAAAAAGATCTCAACCCTCCTGTAGATAGAATTCATCGAATCAAATGATTTAATTTCGGCATATAGTTTGCATGTAAGAAGTTTTCGAGATATCACATACGGTAGGACCAAAAAACTGAAACATAATCAAAGATAAACTTTAAAATGAACCCAATGAACATAACAACGCATTGGAACATAACGCAAACACTTTAGAGGTCTAGGTTAGAAACGTGTTCCGGCATCGTTAAACCTGGTAGTTTATCGTCGAGTGGTTGGGTGATTCCTCCACGGTGAAACGGTAGCTGCCAATACGGACTGTGCTCCCACGTACCGTCGAGTATACATTGGGAGACCCCTATAGGAATAAAGCCTTTATCCATAGGAAGTCGTGTCAGCTACCCTACGATTCGCAATGCAGTGAACACAGCATTCACGAAGATCGACCACCCGTACCCTAAAAAGTATTCTGTGGTTTTGCGAAAAGTTTGGTACACCCTCTACCTAGAATTCCAGAGCAGTCACTTTTGATCCTTTTCGGACTCCCTAAACGAAAAGGTGCCTATGAGCGTCTTGTCACTTCGTGCTCATTAAATGTTCGAAGGAGACTAGAGTCATCTTTTACCCTTTTCTCGACTCTTAAAAAATGAAAAGGTTAAGTTCAGTGTCTTAAAATTTATTGGCCACGATAACATCTACCTAATTAGATTTCGTTTGTATCAGTCCGAAGTAGGAGTTATCTCGATAAACTTCTCAAGTTTCATCCTGGCAGAATTACTAGTTTCGTCTTCTACCGAAACACCGGTGGTGAGTCTTCCTGTGGTTTTAAGTATACAACCACTTAGTTATCGTGCCCCGGGTGACGAGACTTACCAGTATCATTGGAACCCTACGTGGGAACCTTTTGAGGACGGTATCCCTTTTTGGGACCATCCTTCCTCTCGTGGGTCAGTCCCACAAGTTTCATCCGACATGGATGAATTATCCCCTACTACAACCGATGAGTCCGTTGCAACGAGCGGTGAAATTCCCACCTCAACGGACCCTATACATGTTAGTAGTACGCCTACTACTACAAATTTACCACTGGGTTATAAAGCTTTGAGAGATGCTACGCCTTCTGGAACTCCGTTCACAGGTCCCATGTGGTCATCACACACTTTTTCTGCTACGGAGCCTTTTACTCCACAAAGTCGCGGTCTATCTGTTACCTCCGTCACAACCGCTCCAACGGTATGTGCAGCCCCTTTGACTTCTATTTATAGTCGTCCCTCAGCTTCTTTGTTTGGAGTCTTTGACCCCATGATAAATGTCTCAATGCAGGAGCCATATGATCCATATTTGTCATCTCAACCGGCTGTTGAGGTATCGGTCCCATTGTCAATTGATTGGACCTCCACCTCTTTCCATGGTGGTCAAGTTTTATCTGCGCAATCTCCAATACAACCCCCTCAAGACCAACTAGGGCAATCCATTTATGGAAACCCTTTCGTTACTACCGCTCCTTTTTCCTCTTTGCAACCTTCTGGTAACTCAGGTCAGTCGTCTTTTCAACAAGTCCAACCTGGTATCCAGCAAGGCTATCCCACTGGACAAAGTGGTCAACAAACTGTTAACCCGAACCAATCCAATGTCCAGTATAGTCCAATGTCTGGACAAGGTACTCAACCACTCGGTCAACCTACTGTCCAGTATTCACAACCCTCTGGGCAGATTGGTCAGCCCCAAACACAGTTGGGCCAACCAACTGCCCAATCTCCTCAACCATCTAGTCTGCTAGGACAACCTTCAATTGCGCAACAACCGTTCCAGCAGGTAGGCCAACCTCAGTATCAGCAGGTCCAACCTTCTGGACAGATCGGCCAACCTCACCATCAACAAGGTTTTCCTTCTGGCCAGATAGCCCAACCTATAGGACAGTTCGTTGGTACTGCTCAGTCTGGTCCATGGCCCCAAAGGGGACCCCAACACCCATCTGGCCTTCAAATGCAGGCTGGGTCTCAATCACAAACTTTTCATCCAACCCAGCCTGGTCCTTCAACTCAATTCGGAGCCCCACCACTGTATGGCTACCAACAACCTCAAGGGCAATTTCCGTTTGCCCCGTACCAGAATTACCAACAACAGCAATACGGCATGTTTGCAGCATCATTTGGTAATCCTTATGCTGGGGGGCACTATACAAATCCTTACGCCCAATCCACTATGGGGCCAAATCCTTCCGGACAAACTCTATGGGGACAACCACCACCTGGGTGGAACCCTGGTGCTCCACCCTACCAACAACCCCAGATGCCTTTCAATCCTCAATTACCATTCTTAGCGACTTTAGAATTACCAGATGTATCCAAATTAACCAATGATCCTATCCTTCATAATCCTTATTGGCCTCCAGTTCCAACTAAAATACCTGGTGACTGTCCAAAATTCGACGGTAAAGCCAATGAAGACCCACAAGCCCATATTATGACCTATCATTTGTGGTGTTCATCTAATTCATGGCTTGACGATTCAATTCGGCTTCGCCTTTTTCAAAGGACTCTCACTGGCTGTGCCGCTAAGTGGTATATCGAACTTCATCGCGGGTCCTTTCAAGATTTCAATTCCTTGGCTATGGCGTTTCTCACTCACTTCCAGTTGCCCATTCGATACGAAACGGGTACACACCTCCTCACTTCCTTAAGACAAACGACAACTACGCATATCTCTGACCATATTCATGAATGGAGACGGCGTAGACGTATGATCAAATTTTGGATTCCTGACCAGCTTCTTACCGATTGGTTTACGACTTCGTTCGTGCCTCCAATAGCTCGGGATATCGCCATGGGGGCGTGTGTCACTGAAGAGCAAGCTATTGCTCGAGCTCAGTACCTTGACTTGGTTTATTCTCAGTCCGGTACGTTATATGATTATCTGCCTGATGTCCCAAGACAAGGAACATCTAAAGCCCCGCCAACACCCACTGTTGACGGTATCATCGGTTCGGTTAATTCACCCTCTAAGAAAAATACGAACCCTGCAAAGCAAAAAACATCTGCTTCGAACGGACAACCTTCCCAGGCATCGTCTGGTTCGAATGTTACTTCTGAGGTTAATGTCGTCCAATCTAATACGACAAGCAAGGATTCGAAAGAGAAGAAAAGAGGGAAAGCGAAAAATAAGATGGAGCAACCTAAGCAGGAAACCCCAAAACCTCAACCTGAGGACGGCACTAAACGCAAACCCAGATATCCTTGTCTTATTTGCGATGAAAATCACTTTACCAGGGATTGCCCGAGGTGGTCCGAAGTTAGTCGTTTATTAAAAGGCCCCTCTGGGACTCCTGCGGTGCTCAAGGAGCCCTTTCCCACCCAACACACTCAAAAAACTCAAATGGTGGCTGACCCTACTCAGCCTCCCTCTTCCTTTGGTTCTCAAGTGTTTATGGCTGGTACAATACCCATTAATGTCAGTACTCGAACGAAGGATTATTCGTCATCTGCCGGGAAAGAGCATGAGGTTCCCCCAAGTGCTCCCCCGTTCAGTTCCGGTCCACTCCACATTGAGAGACCTACCACCGAAACGCCTCTTCGACCCCCTCCAAAAGGAGTACTCCGTAAATCCTCGTATAATCCGAATGCTCGTGCTGCACAGCACTACAACATCGTTGAGGACTTAGCACAGACTCCGTCGGCTATGTCCGCTTTAGAGGTTCTCCAGAGCTTCCCTTCTCAAAGGAAGTCCATGCTATCTGCCATTGGTGGCATAGATCCGGCCGATTCGGATTTAATAACTTTTGACTTAGAACGCCACACTCTAAGACTACCTCCTCAAATCGCCTTCCTCATACAGGTAATTATTGATTCCAAGACAATTCATTGTACAGTTATTGATGAAGGTGCCTCAACTTGCATCATGTTCGTTGCCTGTTGCAAAGCGATTGGATCTCCGGCGTTGAGCCAATCTCCCACCACCTTGGAATCTTTTGATGGAAGAGCGTCACGTCCTTACGGTATACTCCAATGTTTACCAATCTCTTTGGAAGGGAAGACGGTCGAGATGGAAGTTGAAGTTGTTGATGCTACTCTAACCTACAACCTCCTTCTCGGACGTAGCTGGATATACGCAATGCAAGTTGTTGCTTCATCTTTCTTTCGAATTATTCGTTTTCCTCATCAAGGGAAGATCGTTACCGTTGACCAGCTCTCCTTTTTTGCTTCTTCTTCCGAAGGCACCATCCCGTTCGTGGACCATACTTCCAAATTACCTAAGACTCTGGGAGCTGGACTTTTCAAAGATCCTAATCTTATGGGTGTTTTTCCACTCCCTCCTATAAATGTAGCCTCTGTCAATATGATCGCTACTGGCTCTGATCCGTGGCTCGTACCCCCTACAGACCAAGTAGATTCCTGGGGCGACCAGATGCCGTTGAGTCCTGCCGAGTTTAATTATGTTGAAATCATTGCTGCCTCGGCTCCCTCTTCTGCGCTTACTCCATCCTCAGGACTTCTAGATGAGGCTTCTCCGGATTCTCTAGGAGAAATATTCCTCTCCGACGAAGCTATTATTGAGACCATGTCTCTAGAGGAACCTCCCTGGTACAGTTCTCACCATCATTCCTCATTTCTCCCTGCCTCGCAGCATTTCCTGACATGCCTCGAGCGGTTCGCTCCTTGTCTCCCATCACAAATCCTTCAAACGCCTATTCAAATTGATCAGGTTTTTTCTGAAGGAAATATGGCAAACATTACACGAACCCAACCCCTCGACATCTCTGTTAAACCCAGGATAGTCGAGCATCTTCATATCGGAGTCACTTGTACTCCAGAGGAGATTCAACTTTATTCTGAACTTTTTCGCGAATTTCGTGATGTTTTCGCTTGGTCCTATGAAGAAATGCCTGGCATTGATTCTAGTATAGTGATACATGAAATAATCACGTACCCAGATGCTAAGCCTGTTCGTCAATGTCTACGCCCTGTACATCCTAGGAAGGCTGCGGCGATTAAGGCCGAAGTAGAAAAGCTTCTTAACGCCGGTTTTATTTACCCTATTCCTCTTACGGATTGGGTATCTAACATTGTCCCTGTAACTAAAAAACAAGGTACAATCCGGGTTTGTGTCGATTACCGTGATATAAACAAAGCCTGTCCTAAAGATAATTTTCCCACACCATTCATTGATCAGATCATTGACGAGTGTGCCGGCAGTGAAATGTATTCTTTTATGGACGGTTTCTCCGGTTATAACCAGATCAATATTGCTCCTGTTGATCAACACAAAACGGCTTTTATTTGCCCATGGGGGACTTTTGCCTATAAAAAGCTCCCTTTCGGTCTTAAAAATGCCGGTGCTACCTTCCAGTGCGTAATGTCGTATGCATTTCATGACATTCGGCATATTGTGCAACCTTATCTGGATGATCTTCCTGCTCATTCAGCTAAACGTCAGGACCACCCTAAACACCTTCGTGAAATCTTTCTTCGCTGTCGGTACTACCGAATCCGGCTAAATCCCCACAAATGTGTCTTCTGCATTGAATCTGGCAGACTTCTCGGTTTTATCGTTTCTAAAGAAGGCATCCGTTTGGATCCCCTTAAAGTCGAAGCTATCGTCAATCTCCCTCCCCCAAATTCTTTGCATCAGTTACAAAGTTTGCAGGGGAAAGCCAATTTTTTACGCCGTTTTGTTCCCAACTATGCCGAAGTAGCTAAAGGTTTTACGCGATTACTGAAGCGTGATATCCCTTTCCATTGGGATACCACAGCTCAGGAATCTTTTGAACGTCTCAAGAGTTTACTTGTTTCTGCTCCATTGCTTCGTCCTCCGAATTATTATCGCGACTACACCTTGTATTTGGCTGCCGCCGATACTACTATCGGCATGGTTCTTGTCCAAACCGATGATGATAACACTGAACATGTTATTTACTATCTCAGTCGCAACCTGTTAGACACGGAAACTCGATATGCTTATATCGAAAAGTTGGCACTAGCCGCAGTTTGTGCTGTACAACGCTTCCGTCATTATATTCTTTTGCGTACTACTACTGTGATTTCTGATTGCAACCCCATGACGTATATATTGTCACGCCAGTTACTAGGGGGCAAATACTCAAAGTGGATTGTTATCCTCCAAGAGTTTGACTTGCAATTTACCACTGCCAAGTCTAAGAAATCTCTTGTGTTCGCTGAGTTAATTTGTTCTTTTCCATCGCCTTCTTCGATCTCGCCAGCAGAAGACCGAATACCAGATGAAACCCTGTTCCTAATTAGCACCCTCGATCCATGGTACGGAGATATAATCACATATCTGCAAACGTCTTCCTTCCGTCCGGGTGTGTCTAAAGACGCTCGGCGGAGGATTCGTCATCAATCTCAACCCTACCGTATCATCGGAGATACATTATATCGTCTTGGTGCAGACTCGGTTCTTCGTCGTTGTCTTACTCTAGAGGAAGCTGAACGGGTTCTCAATGACTGCCACGCTGGCGCTTGTGGCGGACATATGTCCGGATATGCTACAGCCCAAAAAATCCTTCGTGCTGGCTATTTTTGGCCCTCTATTTTCAAGGATTGCATTCTTGCCGTCCGGTCTTGTCATGAGTGCCAGATATACCAGCGGAAAATGCGAGCGCCTTCTGCTCCGTTGCACCCTGTGGTTTCCGTCGGCCCTTTTGCAAAATGGGGAATTGATTATATGACCTGTAACCCTCGCTCGGCCGGGGGGCATGGGTTTATCATCGTTGCCGTCGATTACTTTACTAAATGGGCCGAGGGGATGCCTACATTAACTGAAGACGGTCACACTGCGGCGCAATTTTTATTCAATCATGTTATTTCACGATTCGGTGTCCCTCAAACCATTGTCACTGATCACAGAAAGCATTTCCGTAATCATATGATGTCGGAGTTAACAACCCAGCTAGGCTTGCAACACGATAGTTCAACTACATACTACCCTCAGTCCAATGGTCAAGTTGAAGCTGTCAATAAAATCTTGGTCATAATGCTTCAACGTATCGTTGGTGTGCATAAATCTAACTGGCATTTGATGTTATTCCCTGCCTTATGGGCTTACCGAACTGCCGTGAAGGATGCCACTGGTTTCACTCCATTTCAACTAGTTTATGGACTAGAGGCTATCCTTCCAATTGAATGTGAAATCCCTTCATTGAAATTAGCCATCGAACTGCTTCCCAACACTACCCCGTTAGAAGAACGCCTTCTTTACCTAGAACGGTTAGATGAGACTCGTCGCCTGGCCTCTTTGGCCATCGAAACACAAAAAAAGCGAGTCAAGACTCACTTCGATCAGACCGTCCATCCGCGTTCTTTTGTTGAGGGAGACTTGGTCCTACTCTATGATCAAGCGAAAGATAAGCTAGGTGCGGGAAAACTTGAGTCTATGTGGCTAGGCCCTTATATTGTCAAGAGAGTCCTGCAGAAAGGGGCCTACGAGCTGATTGATTATGAAGGAAACCCTCTTGGGAAGCCCCGAAATGGGCTTTACTTGAAAAAGTACTATGCGTGATGCTGGTACATTTTATTATGTACATACATGTACTTTGGTGTGTTGTGTGTCGGTTTTCGAGACATAGCTGCCATTTATTGTGTTCTTCGCTTCTTGTGCAGATGCCGGATGCACCTTATGTTGGTTTCGCTGATGGTGCCTACCGCAGTACCCGCAGTTTGTCTTCTGCGGCATGGGTAATCTACGATCCTCATAACGAGCTAATAGATTGCCAGGGTGTGTGTTTAGGCCATACTACTAACAATGTTGCCGAATACTGTGCTGTAATCGAGTTACTTGCTAGAGCAATCAATTTCGGTATTCACGCATTGATAGTAAACCTGGACTCTCAACTTGTTGTCCACCAGCTCAACAGGCAATATTCCGTCAGAAACCATCATATACTAAGGTTGCATTTACGTGTAAGGTTGTTAGAAAGACATTTTGATTTTATTACATATCAACATGTTCCGAGACAATTAAACACATTATCTGATGCATTGGCCAATCATGTATTAGATAGACATCTGCATAATTTGTAATTAAAACATTATATAAGCAAGCACATGAAAACACAATAATGAACCATGAACATATGTATATATATACATGAGTGTCAAAATGTTTGTGCCCCGCGCATTACATAATCCAAAAAATAATACATGTCCAAAACTCATACAGTCGTCGACAACATGTCTCTCAAAAACGTGCAAAAAATGAAACCTAGGCGTCTAATCGCGGTGATGCTCATGATAGCATGTCACCGCCCGCACCACACGTCTCAACAGACGATGGACGCGAGTAGACACTCCCACCGTATGCCTCTGGTACACTCTAGGCACGTCCGCCAGTCTGCCGTAATCTGGGATCCCTCGAGTAAGTGCCTCAAGGTTCTGTACTAGGTCATCATCGTCACCCTCTGCCTGAGGGTCCGCTGCAGGTTGTACTCTCCGTACGTTGTGAGGCAAGTCGGCTGGTCGTTCTGCACCAACGTCTGCATACATATATAGATGTTGTAAGAAACAGACATAAATTATAAAAACTCGAATATGCTAAAGTATTGAAAACATAAAAGGTCCTTACCTAGCTCCTCGTCCCAGTCCTCTTCCTCAGGCAACGGGAGGTCTGGATCTCCAGTAAAATCAGTGCCCGCATAGGGCCAGTCCTCCACGACGATCAACTGGTGTTGGAGCCAAATGAAGAACTCGGGCCTCCAGGACATCTGCTGGCCCCCACCTCCTCTGGGCATAAGTGGTGCCCATCGAGCCAATCTCGGCTCCCGTGGCACTGGATCTGCCACTATACCTCCTGGGATCCGGAATATCGGTAGCCACTCCAGAAAAAATGATACTATGATGGATCCATATCCGAACTGTTTATTGCCATCACGCTTACATTTGGTAAGCTGCCTCTTTATATTTGTTGTTACTGCTGTGGCCCAATCAAATAATGTAGGGTGTAGGCACTCAGTTGCCAGCAGCAAATGATTCTTGCTGGCCTCGTGGGGTGCCTGTACCCCAGCCGTCCGAGTGATAGTGAATAGTATCACTCGTAGCACCAAATCTGGGATAGTGACAATGTCCACTTTGGCACTATTGGATCCAAAATGGGCCCCAGGACAAACTCTGGCCATTACCTCCCCCATCTTTTCCCCAAAAGATCTACTACCGGTCAAGATGGGCCGTGCGCCCCGCCGAGATAGTCCAGTAATAAAATAAACATCAGAGACATCCAACTCCAATGTCTGGTCTTTCAGGCGAAATACCTGATCCTCAATATCCCAGGCATCCACAATAAACCTTAGTAACTCGGGCTGTGCACGTAGATATGAGGTAACGAAGAATTTCTTCAAACCACAATCTCGCAAAGCATCCATGCATGCGTCATCTTCCAATGCCAAAGCATCTATGGCCTCATGTTCCCTTTCTCTCCATTCTATAGCCATTTTGACCAATTCCTGCAACCAAAACACCAAAATGTCATCATAAGATCAATGGTGGAACCAAAAATCAAAGAAAATTGCATTTTCAACGGTCAAAATTGTGTGTAAATTGGTTCGCGCAATTGGCGCGACTGTTTTACAAACAGACGTGACAATGGCGCGACCCCTTTTAGAAAAACAGCCCATTGGTGCGAACCCGCGAGGGAAACTCGCGCCAATGGGTGCAACCCTATTTTTTGCAATACCCCTTACAGAGGATGATTCTGTGGATAGAAAACTGAAAGAATGGGATAAAAATGAAGCTAAGGATGAGGCCTCTTACCTGTTTCAAACGGCGGCTCGAATGGTCTCCTGGATTGGTCGCAATCAGCAGTTGAAATTTGCACCCAAAACCCTCCAACGGTAAACTCACAAGGTAAAAAGTGAAAAGTAATTTTATTTTTTACTATTTCACTATTTATAACTTCTTTTGGCTTAAAAAACACATCAAAATCATATTTTTGTGAATATTTTTATGTCAAAGTAGGATTTTACGCTGTTTTTGTGTGTTGACAGGGATTAGTGCCACTCGAGCAACATAATGAACTCTTTTTTTCGGTTTTTGAGCTCGGTAAAACACGAGAAAAGGTTACTTCAAGGTCCGCTTTTAGCTCTTTTCTGACCATTTAAAGAGGAAAAGATTGCCGAGTCGCTCCTCTTGACTCGTTAAATGGTGATAAGAGGCGGTCGTGTTAAGTTCTTTTTGTCGACCGTTAAAACATAAAAAGATTACTGGGTTTTTGTCGTTTCAAACTCGTTAGTGGTTACAAAACGACGTGGTTTTGACCGCTTTTTTACTTTTTCAGGTCGAAGTCACTAATCATGAAAAGTACTCCTCGATCGTAATGATCGGGCGGTTCTTTCGGGTATTATTTTATGCTTTTTCGGACCCGAGAGACACAACTTTACGAAAAAGGACATCCCTGGAGTTTCCTTTTCTGCTGTCTTTTCAAACTCTCTAAACAAGAAAAGACGCCGAGTTCTTCCTTTGTCAGACTCGTTAAAACTTAAATGACATCGGATTTTGTCACAACACAAGCATATGCTATCCCCATGAAGCTTGTTAAAAATAACTGGGGTACTCGCCAGAAATGGTGGGGGAAAATAAAATTTTTTGAACCATAATTATTACCGTAACGACAGTATGTCGCTCTTGAACATGGCACTTTTTGCTTTCGTGACCAGGGTGGGGATATTTCATCTCATATCTTTCACTTGCTTCCATGGATTTGGGTACCCTATTTGACCTCTCATTCACTCATTGCCTCGTCATAATGACCTTTAATACATTGATGTCAAATACTGCCAATTCCGTTAATGTGCCGCCGATATGTTCAAGAGAAGTTGACCTCTGCAAATAAACAACCTCCCTCTGGTAGTTCGCACAATTTTGATTCACGACATTATCTCTCTGTCTCGTGTCGATGATGTGGGAAACATTATGGCCCACCTTCGATCAAGGTCACTCCCTGTTGACTTCAGCTCATTATCCAGGAAGTTGACCTAGAGACTCCCTTCCGGTGCCTTGGAGCCTGCATGCCTCAATGGCAGGTTCTTCGTGTTCGACATGAGGTTTTCATCATTGGCCTCCGATCGAATGATTCTACGGGTGTTCGACTTCAGCACATTAATTCACACACCGTAGATTGTACCTATAGTACCTTGAGGGCCATTGTCATTATTGGTGGTACCTCTCGCGTCTGTTAACAGTTTCCATTATTGACTGGTAATCAGGCGATGTTCATGCATGTTCGACTTCAGCTCATATATTCACATGCTTGGACTTGTACTCTTGTTCGGGTCGAGATGGAGCGCAAGACCCTGGATTGTGTCTGTTGTAATCCAGGCGTGATTCTTGGTACTTGACTCATTCACTGGATGGCTGCGACCATACCTGAGTCAATTCATTGATCCTAACCAGATGGCTGCGTCCATACTATGGATCCAGATTATTTATGTACTCTCTTATGGATGGCTGCGACCATGCCACGTACATCATGTAATTGAACTATCAGTCATACAGCTCCTCGGCGGCAGTAACTATATGTGCTCTTGTGTGCTCTTATGTGCGTTCTGGTAAAGCATTTCACCCCTCTCCACCTCTCGGACTTCATGCTTTAGGGGGCATCTGTTACACAGTAATTTGTCACCATCCATGTTACTCCTCTTGTCGTACCTTAGAGGACTCATTCCGGGAGTTATAAGAAGTGACAAGGGCTAAAAACACTTGCATTATGTTCCCCTGAGTATGTACTCCATGTTCCCTGAAGACACCTTCTGCAGATCATCCCTAAAAAGTGCTCTTTTTCCATTGGCGCAAGTCCACAGTATCCTACCCACGCCAATGATGGAGATCCTCAAAAGAGGGCGCGACCATTGGCGCTCTATCTTAGAGCAACAGTCGGGCCAACCAAATTTAGTCATGCTTTTGCCTTAATGCACGTCCGACTGTTGTTTCCTTCATTACATGGAGCTTTTCTGAGGATAGAAAATCAGTTTTTTGTCGAGCTTTATCCATCTTTATGGCTTTTGCTAATTCCACGAAAGGTGTCCCGGTTCATCGCATCCTCCTCCCTTCTTCATCTATATAAGCTTGTCATTATGCATTGGACAAGCTAGGGTGCTAGTGCAAGAGAGAGTGATGGTGTTAGTGTTATGCTAGTGATTTGGTGATTGAGTGACAGTAGTGATGATTATTGGTCATGGAGTGTTAGATGTTGAGTACTAGAGAGGTTATGCTGCCGGAGAAGAGATGCATGTCAAGACACATATAGTTACTCGCCCAGCCAGGAGAAGGGTCGACGTCAGAACAATGGTTGTAACTTTTCCTGTTTATTAATTGATGAGCGACTGCTATTATAGTTCCAATCTCATTATCTATCATGGTGATATGTTGATTTATTTCCTTTCTGACTGAAATATAGTTGTTCTCTGGTACTTTTTATGTTGGTATCTGTCTCTTCCTTTGCATGTGCAGGTATTCGTTATGGTCTGTTGGAGCAAGGGAGCGAGGATATCAACTCTGCTTCAATCATAGCGTTGGACACCAGGTTAGTCTTCTTGATTCACCTTTGATGCATAACTAGGAACTTGCGTAGCAGCGTGGTTTATTTGTGGCTAGTTCTGTGATAGGCTAGTGGGATCGCCTCTGTCCGCAGAGGGGATTTACCTTACCAACAAACCTCATATGGACCCATCCATTTTGAGTAGAGCTTTCCTTTAAAATCCTTGAATAGAGAATCATAGAGTAATGCCCAATCACCTTTTTGAAACACCTTTTTCTTAATAAATGTATCATGCCATTTAGTTCGATGCTACTGGATGGTGGAAGTGTTCTCTATAGCTACCAAACGAATTTCATCTAACTCATTGAGTTGATATAGTCAGTGTTTTTGGGTTGCAGTAAGATCCAGTTCTACTTCAAGAGTTGTCCTAAGCATTTTGACCTCGAATTCAACCGGAAACAGAGGGGATTTCCCGTATCCAAGTTCATATGGTGAAAACCTCATTATATTCCACCATGTAGTTCTATATGCCCAAATTGCTTCATGAATATTTTCATCCCAATTTCTGCGATGGTTAGCCACAATGTTTGTAATAATATTTTCCAATACTTTATTTGTACTCTCTACCTGACCATTTACCTGAGGGTGATATGGGGATGTCAACCAATGTTTGATTCTAAATTTCTTCATAAGTGATGTTGTTGAATGTGATGTAAATTGTGCCCCTCCATCTGAAACTATTTTCCTAGGAGCCCCATATCGAGCAAAGCTTTCTTGAAACAGGAAGTTCGAGACAGTTTGTTCAGTGGCTTTTGAAATGGCCTTGGCTTCCACCCATTTCGTGACATAAGCTGTACAGACAAGGATATGGACTTTCTGGTGAGACGGAGGGTTAAATGGCCCAACAAAATCAATGGCCCATTTCTCAAAGGGCTCGAGGACTAGTTGAGTCTTCAATGACATTTCATCTTATCAAACAAGTTGGCCCATTCATTGACAGTTTTCACACCCCCGGACATATCTTCTAGCATCTCAGAATACAGAGGTCCAATAGTATCCCATTCGCAGCATCTTGTGACCGATACATTTATCAGCAAAATGTCATCTCCAAGGTTCATTGTCGACAAATTTCAGGTCATTGTAGATCTCGTCCTCGCCTACACAACGTCATATTTGTTGATCTAGTCCAGTGTAGAAGATGTACCCTTCTATCTATGTATAGTAAACACTCTGCTGAATAATTCTTCATTGTTCCCTGTATGATAAATGATGAGGTACCTTACCTACAACAAGATAGTTAGTAACATTTTCATACCAAAGGGTGTGAATAGAAATTTCAAAAATATGTTCATTAGGAAAATTATCTTCTATAGGTGTCTCTTCATTATTAATATTCAGCGTCGATAGGAAATCTGCTATAACATTATCTTTTCCTACTTTTTCCATAATAGCGATATCAAATTCTTGTAATAATAATAACCATCTTGTGATTCATCCGGGATTTATAGGTTTTTTCATTAGATACCTAATGGTTGAATGATTTGTATGCACAAAGGTGGGGTACCCTGTAATATAATGCCAAAATTTGTTAACAACATAAATGACAGCCAAAAATTCCTTCTCAGTTATTGTATAATTAAGTTCAGCATGAGTTAAATTCTTGCTAACGTAGTAGATTGCATACGGCTTCTTATCTTCCTATTGTCCCAAAATTTCCCCAACTGTTGTATGGGAAGCATCTGTAGAGATATGGAATGGAAGTTTCCAATCGGGGCCACACAATATTGGAGCCTCACAGACTAATTTCTTGATCCCTGAAAAAGTCGATTCACAAGCATCAGTCCACACAAATTTTTCATCTTTAGACAATAGTTGGAAAAGTGGAAATGCTACTTTAGAAAAAAATTCTATGAAGCGTCGATAATACCCAGCATAACCAATAAAGCTTTGTACCATTGTCTGTGTCTTCGGAGTGGGAAAATTTAATATTACCTCGACCTTAGTGGGATCAACCCGTATTCCTGTAGCTGAAAGTAAATGCCCCAGGACGATCCCTTCTTCCATCATCATATGACATTTCATAGTGCTAAGAGAAACATGAGTCTGTTTACATTGTTTAAGTACCTTTTCTAAGTTTTCCAAACCATCTTCAAAAGAATCACCATACGGGGTAAAATCATCCATGTAAATTTCAACGCCATCATTAATCAAATCAAGAAAGAATCCCAATATTGCTCGTTGGAAAGTAGTAGGTGCATTACAGAGTCTAAACAGGAGGACCCAGTATACAGAAATTCCCCAAGGGTAAGTAATAGTGGTATTGTCTTGATCTTCAGGAGTTGTCTGGATCTATTTGTATCCACTAAACCTATCTAGGAAAGAAAAGAACATCTTTCCGGCTAGTGTGTCGAGAACCTGATCGATGAAAGGTAAGGGAAGTAGATCCTTCTGGGTAATTTATTTAACTCCCTATAATCAACACAAATCCTCCACTTGTCATTTTTCTTTGGTACTATGACTAATGGGGATACCCATTTTTTACACAAAAATATCGTCACCATGACTATTTGCAGTCAGTATGGGTCTATCATCACTTGTACTATCCTCCTAAGCAAGTCTCAGACCTCAGCTCTTCAAGTCAAGCTTTGAAAATGAGAGAAAGACATTGAAAATCAACAAAGCTCTGGTTCCACACTTTCTCTCACTATTTCCTGCGGTCCCGCACCCCCTGTTCACAATACCTGCGGAATTGCCCGCTTTGTCCCTAAAGGAGTGGGTGCGAACCCCTGTGAAAGTCAAAAGGGTGCAAGTTTATTCTAAAAAACTCATTTTGGGTTAATTCTAGATGATTCTAGAAGGAATTTTGACGTGGATTGTTCGCTCTTAGGTGGTTCATGCATCCCAAAAGAGAAGGAGCTAATCCCTTGATGAGAGGAGCTATCCCTTTGAAGGAGGGCTTTATCCCTTTGAAGGAGGACCTAGTAACTTCCCTCCATTGCACTATAAATTAAGGCATTGGGCTGGTTGCTAGGGAGGTTAAAAGCTGAACATTTTTTAGGGTAAATGTTGGTGGAATTGAGACTTCCTAGTTAAGCTTGAGAGGAGAGATCACATACCTTTTTGGCTTCATTGGGAAGAGAGTGAAACTTGTCAAAGTAGAGGAGACTTCTTGTTGGACCCTGGGAGGAGCTTGTACAGCATCAAGGCACAGGTTGTAAAGTTCTTCTTTGATTTGAATTAATACAATCATATTCATTTTTCTCAACAAATTGCCTTATGTCATTTGTTTCATGAATTCCTTGATCATCATGATAAGTATGCTTTATGATGTTGGCTTTTCAGGTGCTATTTAATTTGTTTGCTTGTTTGTTTTTGCATATTCGCTACAAGGGAGCTCATTTGGATCAAAGGAGCGAGCCTTCCACAAACTTGCATTGGATCCAAGGTAGGCCTAAAACACTTGTTTTCCTTTGCTTATATATTGCATATTTATAGAAAGATAGTTTTTGATTGGCTTGCTTGTCACTAGATATCATTAGATTCTAGGAAGGTCTATCTTGTCCGCAAGATCGACTCATTCCGTGTGACAAAATGGCGACCATACTAGGGACTTGATTTCTTTATTTGCTTTACTTTGACCTGAGAAACTGTGTTTTTGTTTCTATTTTTGGCTTGTTGTGTGTGGAATTGGGTAGATTTAGTAGATCTAGGATTATTTTCTGTTTTTCATAACTTTGGGAGAGGACCGCACCCTCGGCTTGCAACACAGTGCGGACCTATCCGCAGTTTTGCTTTTAGCACAGAGTGGTACCACACCTGTGTGAACTGTGGGCCTGCAGACCCTGTCAAAATTTTGGAAAACCTAAGATTTTCTCTATTAGTCAGCTTAGTTTTGTTTAGATGTTATTATCCCCTGCCCAGACCTACATATGAATTGTTAAGAACTTTTCTTAGGTTAATTCCATTGGTGTTAGGGTTTTAGGTGAAATTCCTAGAAGTTTTGGTTGCCAGGCTTGGTCTTCATTTTGGTCTTGTAGTAGCTCAGAGCTTAGAAGCTGTAGAAGCCTCAGATCACCTTGGTTTTTACTGGCCTTCTTATGAGTCTGACCATTTGCAAAACCTACCTTTGTTGAGGAACCCATCTTGTGTTTTCTCTTAGCGAAACTTCAAAAAGGCTTGTGTTAAAAGTTTGGATTTCATTTTTAGAAAAGAAAACAAAAATTAGTTGTTTTTTGACTGATTTGTGATTCTGGACAAATTAGTCCTTAGTTTTCTTATAGCTAAGTAAAACATCCTTAAAAAAGACATCTTGTAAGCTTTGACTTCAAATAGTTTTTTATAATTTATAAATCTCAAGATTAGTTATTTCCATAGTTTTGAGTGTTTTATAAAAAATAAAAATCTCTTTTGGAAAAAGTTTATTTTTGTAGTATTTGAGTGTTTGAAAGAAAAGGGAAATTTTTTTGAAAGTAACTAGTTGTCTCGTTTTGAGTGCATTGGAAAAGACAAAAAGCTCTTCTTTTAATTTGTTGGTTAAGAAAGATTTGTGTTTACAAGCATTTGCATTCTCAAACTCTTTCCTAGCTAGAAGTTCATTGAAGGGAAAAGATTGCTTAATCATCTTAAGTGCATTTTTTAGTGATTTCGAGTCGAGTCTTCACACCACAAGTTTCATCTCTGCACCTCTTGACTTAAACAAAATCCAATAAAAATAACGCTTAAAGTAAAATCTATCTAGTAATCTTTTTGTTTCTAGGGCTCTAATACACCAACATAGCTTAGGCTAGTGTCTTGGAGTAGGGAGTAATTAACTCTCCAAGGTAGTAAAACAAACAAGTAGTTGTATCCTACGGTAGGAGAAAAATCCAATTGTTGCATCTATGCTCTAGGAAAGCTCCTCTTAAAGGAGAAGTATGAGACGTTTCCGAACCAGTGTGGGAATCAATCCTTCCTCATTGGGAACGTCGCCAGATATTCACGTATTAAAAATGGTAAACCTCGGATTAACCATTGTCGAGGAGCCTGGGGTCACTTCTTGGTAAACCTTGGATTATGTCAGGAGCCTTCAAAGGAATTGAGCTTGTTACTCTGCCCTTGCATGCGTATCGGATCGTAGACTGTTCCCCCAGGTATATTTGTTTTTGTTGGTAACCATAGTGACCATATTCTATAGGATTCTTCCTAAGGTGACAGTGGTGGGAAGATCCCACTGTACCTGGAGCAGACGTCGGCTACACTCACTTGGATTTTCTGGGGGGTTCTCTTCACTCGAGATGGTTTAGTGGAGGAACTTGTGCCAGTCTATTCATTAAGCAAGTTGTCGGGGTAACTGTTCCAACCGTCATTTCTGTATTGAACTCTGCGACGTTGGATTTCATCACCAACTAGTGTTTTCAGTACGGAAAGTTACTGTTTGTGTGTGGTTTGATCTCCTAGATTATTTAGGCATGTGATTCAAATTTGTTTGGTTCTTTAGAGGCTTTAGGTGGTTTTCATTGAGATTTTACTTTGTTTGCGTGTGAAGTAGTTAAAATATTTAATCGTGGCTGAATTACCAAGGAAGTCTCGTACACTTCGGGGCCAACCTCCTGAGTTTTCACCGAGCCAGCCTGAAGGGTTAAGAGCCCTCGTAACTCCTAGAGACAGTAGAGTTGGGTCACCTGAAGAAGGAGAGTCTTCTTTGGTGGTACATCCTGATTTTCAAGCTCTAGTAGCAGATTATAATCCACAATCTGTGTCTGTTTCCGAAATTACTGATAGCTTTTCATCTACTAGTGATATAGGTGAGGAACCTGAAATATCCGAACCTGAGAGTGAAATTGCTGCTACTTCTAGTGGTCCTGGTTCACCCAGGATAGAAAGAATAATTACCCAAAATCTTCCTTCTGGACTCATAGCTATTGAAGAACTTGCTACTCCGGAAGAAGAAGTAGGCATCGCTATCCCTGAAAATCAACGTGTTATAGAACTTAGGGAGCGTGAATCAATCTTTTACAGTCCACCTAGGAGCAGTGCTTGGTATCTTTCATTGACTAATTTTTTGGAAAACCCGGGACTAAGTTTTTCACCACCTCGTATTCCTTATCACCCAACACCTAGAGGTTACTATCCTCCGTTAAATATGTCAAGACAGTCATCCATGTTTTCTCAATCTCCAGAATACTTTTTGTACGACGGTCCTTCTGTTCCCTCTGGGTATCAGTCACTTACTGGTACTTTTTCGGGAGCATCTCCTCAACCCATTGAACAAGGGTTATTAACTGGAAATAATGGTACTAAGCCGTTGAGTGTAGAAGATATTCTCATGATGTCAGGTACTATTCCTAATCCTCAACCTCAAGGTGGCCAGTTACCGCCTGGGGGGTAGCCTAAAAATCCTTAATTATCACCTGGGGGGCAACCTCAAGGTACACAATTTGCGCCTGGGGGGCAACCTCAAGGACAGTACATACCTACGGGACAGTATGTTCTGCAAGGTCCACCCAGACTCAATATGTACCTCAAGGTCAACCCCAGTATCAATATGTACCTCAAGGTCAACCCCAGTATCAGTACGTGCCTCAGGGTTATCAACCCCAAGGTCAGTACTCGAACCAAGGTTTCCAACCACCTTCCGGTCAATCATATGTTCAAGGAACTGGAAATGTACCTCTGAATTATCAACCCTACCCTCAACCTGGTTATGGTCCTCAATATTCTCAACCTGTTATGGGTCCGTACCCCGGAATGAACTTAGTGTGGGATACATCGCAAACTCAACAGGTCTTGCAACCGAATGTACAGTTGCCATCTTAAACTGGACAACCCTTAGTTTCTGGTTCATCCCAGCAACCTGTCTAGTCTACTATTCAAACTTCTGTACCTTCTGTAGTTTCTCAGCCTGGGCCTAGTACGCCTCGTACTCCGCCTCAAACGGCTGCTGCAACTGCTGCAACATCTATTCAATCTACCCCACCTACTTCTGGAGTATCGACAGCTCCGGTTTCTACTGTTCCTGTATCAACTCCTCAGACATCTTTACCTCAGTCTGGATCCACAATTCAAACTTCGGTTCAGATGCCTGTAGGACAACCTGGTTCAAGTACGGTTGTCACAAGTCAACATCAGTTTACTTATCAACCGTACCAGGGACAGTACCAACTCGATCTAGCTGTGCAGCAGCCAGTCTATCAGTATCAACCATACCCTGGGTATACATATCAACAGCCTCAACAACCCCAGTACGTTCCGGTTAATCCTGGTTTTCCGGGAGGATACAATATCCCAAATGCAATTCCAATTCCTAGTTATCCTGGATATCCTCCTCTTGGGGCTGGTATCATGACCCAAAGTTTTAGGGACCCTAATCGTCAGTTACTGTCTATCGCAACTTTGGACTTGCCTCACTTGTCGTGCCTAACGAACGATCCCATTAACTATCTTCCGTTTTGGCCGCCAATGCCGAATAAGTTGCTTAGTGATATTCCTAAGTTTGAAGGCAAATCAAGAGAGGACTCGTCGAACCATGTGATGACTTATCACCTCTGGTGTGTGTCTAATTCCATTTCAGATGATTCAATCCATTTAAGGCTTTTCCAGCGCACTCTAATTGGTCTTGTGGCCAAGTGGTACATTGAGTTACTGCGAGCCACTTTTTATAACTTTAGTCAGTTAGCTACTTCGTTTTTAACTCATTTTCAGTTGCCTGTCAGATATGACAATGGCACGGAATTATTAACGTCATTAAAGCAGTCAACGTCCACTTACATTTCAGATCACATTCATGAATGGAGACGTCGACGGAATTTAGTGAAGGTTTTTATTCCGGATCAGATCTTAGCTGAATGGTTTGTAAAATCTTTATTGCCAAAGATCACTGAGGATGTAGCTAAGGCCGGAGTCGTTACTGAAGAGCAAGTAATTGCTCAAGCATAGTACCTTGACTTAGTTTATACTCAGTCATGTACATTACACGAGAAAATCCCCGATCTTCCTAAGCAAAATCAAATCGCTGCAGCTCCTTCAGGGTCTCATGTCGCTGATGGTATGATTGGTACGGTTAATACCAAAAGTAAGAAGAGGTCTTCCAAGAATTCTTCTCCTATCATAACCTTGCCAGATTCCCCGACAGGAGATTCTTCCGCAGAAATTTCCACCGATATTCATGTTGTAGATTCATCTACAGCCAAATCAAAATCCGGTGGTAAGAAGAAAGTGAAGAAGAAAAATAAAACAGATAAAAATTCGAGAGAGAAACCAGAAAAAGCAGAATCAAATGATGAGAAACGCAAACCTCGTTATCCTTGTATCATTTGTGACGAAGAGCATTTTACAAGAGGCTACCCTCATTGTGCAGAGGTTGCGAAAATTGTCAAAGGTTCCCAAACGCCTGTTGTTTTGAAGGATCCTTTTCCAAGTCAAGACAGTAAGATGATAGGTTCTTCCTCAAATGCCAACGAAGAACCCATATTGATGATGTCCCATGTTAGGATTGCGACTCAATCACATGATTATGGTAGTAAAAGTCCTGTTGATGGTAAAGAAGCAGAATCTTCTCATTCTAACCCATCAACCTCAGCTCCCGGTTCCGATCCGCTACAGATCGAGAAACCTAACCCAGACTTAGTAATCAAACCGCCTGCCAAGGGTATACTTCGAAAGTCAGCTTTCAATCCACATGCGAGAGCGGCTCAGAACTATAACATTGTTGAAGATTTAGCTGTTTCACCTTCAGCAATGTTGGCTTTGGAAGTGCTGCAATCATGTCCAGCACAACGTAAATTACTATTGTCGGCTATAGGAGTTGTTGACGTTCAGGACTCAAACCTTATAATTTTCGATCTAGAAAATAGTACACCACGCTTACCTCATCAAATGGCTTTCCAGATCCCAGTGTTAGTCAAAAACAGACCTATTTACAGGACTGTAATTGATGAGGGAGCCTCAACGTGTATTATGTCGATACAATGTTGGACATCGCTTGGTTCTCCTTCGCTAAATCAATCCCCGACGATTCTAAAGGCCTTTGATGGCCGTGGGTTTCATCCGTTTGGTATTCTACAGGATTTACCTATAGGGGTAGAAGGCAAAACTGTTAATCTAGATGTGGAGGTGGTTGATGCCCCTCTAGATTACAACCTTCTCTTGGGTCGTAGTTGGTCTTACGCTATGACAGTTGTCGTTTCATCGGTCTTTCAGCTTATAAAGTTCCCTCATAATGGAAATATCGTAACTATAGACCAGCTGACTTACTTTTCATCCGACCCAGCCTCTTCTGAAAGTATTCAGCATGTCGGTAAAATGACTATCCCGTATAAGGATGTTGGAGTAGGACTAGTTAAAGATGTCGGTTTACTGGGAACTTTTCCTTTTCCTCCTATCAACGCATCGTCTTCTACTGCAGCCATTCATATGATTTCGTCAGACACCATTGTTTATGATGATCCTTGGATCGTACCTTCTAAATCTGAGATAGACTCATTTGGTGATGTTATGCCTTTGAGTCCATATGAAATTGCGTATCAGGCCGTGCAATCGTTTTCCAACCCATCTTCAACCAAAATTGACTTAGTGAATGTGGTCCATGAGGAATCACTTTTCACATCAAACTCAGATTCAACAACGTTTTCCAAACTTGTTCACACTGATGAGAAAATTCATGAAATCCTATGTGTCGATGATTTACCATGGGAAGATCTTCATCATAGATCTTTGTTTTTACCCGAGAGTGATCGTTTTGAAAATGATTTTTCACCAATTTTTACGACTGAATATGTCAAGGAACCTCATAATCCAATGACAAATCCTGATTCAAAGTTAAATTTGGGAAACATTTCTTGAACTATTCCTATTGACATTTCGGTTAAGCCTGGAATTGTTGAAAACATTCATATAGGTGCCTCGTGTACGGAAGATGAAATTCAAATATATAAGGCCCTATTTCAAGAATTCCACAATGTGTTTGCCTGGTCATATGAGGAAATGCCAGGAATTGACCTCGCAATTGTTGTTCATGAAATCAAAACTTACCCAGACGCTAAACCCGTCCGGCAACGTTTGCGTCAGATTCACCCGAGAAAAGCTGCTGCTATTAAAGCAGAAGTTGAAAAATTACTCAAAGCAGGTTTCAATATCCGATTTCGTTAACGGATTGGGTATCGAATATTGTTCTGGTTAACAAAAAGCAAGGGACAATAAGAATATGTATCGATTATAGGGACATTAATCGAGCCTGTCCAAAAGACAATTACCCAACTCACTATATCGACCAAATCATTGATGATTGTGTTGGCAGTGAAATATTCTCCTTCATGGATGGTTTTTCCGGATACAATCAAATCAATATTCTACCTGCCGATCAAACAAAAACGGCTTTCATTTGTCCATGGGGGACATTTGCTTATTGCAAATTACCTTTTGGGCTCAAGAATGCTGGGGCAACTTTTCAAAGGGCCATGTCTTATGCGTTTCATGACATCAAGCACATTGTGCAACCCTATCTCGATGATTTGCCTGCTCATTCATTACATCGAGCTGATCATCTCATCCATTTACGAGCAATATTTATGAGGTGTAGGCATTATCAGATTAGGTTGAATCCACACAAGTGTGTTTTCTGTATAGAAACGGGTCGGTTACTGGGGTTTGTTGTTTCAAAAGCCGGCATTCGCATTGATCCCTCGAAGGTTGAAGCTATTGTCAAATTTCCTCCTCCTTTGAGTCTTCGCCAACTCCAAAGTTTGCAAGGGAAAGAAAACTTTTTACATCGATTCATTCTTAACTACACCAAGATCACAAAGGGTTTTACCCGGTTGTTGAAACAGAATACTCCATTCTTTGGGATGAGATAGCTGAGAAATCTTTTGATGCACTAAAACACGCGTTGACCCATGCACTATTATTTCATCCTCCCAACTACAACCAGGACTACTTCTTGTATCTTGCCGCCTCCCATTCCACCATTGGAATGGTGTAAGTTCAGGAATATGAATTCGGTACTGAACATGTGATATATTGCCTTAGTCGAACTTTAAATCCAACTGAGCTAAAATACTCACATGTGGAGAAATTGGCATTGGCAGCTATTCAAGTTGTCCAACATTTTCGTCATTACATTTTACTACATAAAACTACAGTAATTTCTGATTGCAATCCTATGATCTATATTCTGACCAAGCAATTGCTAGGGGGCAAGTACTCTAAATGGATTGTGATCCTGTAGAAGTTCGACTTGGAATTTGAAAAGTCTAAGTCAAAGAAGTCTTTAGTTTTTGCGGAGTTAATGTGTTACGTCTCGCGTGTTGACACGGAAACTGTGGCGGAGGAGCCCATTGCGGACGAATCCTTGTTTCTAATCAACACTTTAGATCCATGGTATGGGGATATCATCGTTTATCTCCAGACCCAATCCTTTTGGCCAGAAATTTCACGGTCGGAACGTCGAAAAATACGATTCCAATCCCAACAATTCAGAATTATTGGAGATACTCTTTATCACCATGGGGCGGACTCTGTTTTTCGACGTTGTTTAACTCATGAGAAAGCTGAAAGGGTTCTAAATGACTGTCACTCTGGAGCGTGTGGCGGTCATATGTCTGGGTATGCCACAGCCCAAAAGATATTGCATGCTGGCTACTTCTGGCTATATTTGTTTAAAGATTGTATTAACGCGATCCGAAAATGCCACAACTACCAAATTTTTTATCGAAAGATGCGCACTCCACCTGCTCCTCTCCACCCTATAATTGTCGTCTATCCGTTTTCAGAATGGGGTATCGATTTTATTACATGTAACCCTCACTCGGCTCGGGGGGGCATGCGTATATCATCCTTGCGGTAGATTATTTTACCAAGTGGGCCGAGGCGATGCCTAGATTTGGGGCAGACGGCAAAACAGCTGCGATTTTCATGTTCAATCATATAATTGCTAGGTTTGGTGTTCCAAAGCGATTATCACTAATCATGGGCGTCATTTTCGAAATGTTATGATGACTGAACTTATAGGCCAGCTTGGCTTGCGTCACGATAGTTCAACTCCTTATTATCCACAAGCTAATGGTCTGGTTGAAGCCATCAACAAAGTTCTAGTCATCATGATCCAACGAATCATTGGGATTCATCGGTCGAATTGGCATAACATGCTATTTTTAGCGCTTTGGGCGTATCGAACCTCAATAAAAACGTCAACAGGGTTCACTCCTTTCCAACTAGTTTATGGTCTGGAAGCTGTGTTACCCATTGAATGCGAAATCCCATCATTGCAAATGGACATCGAGTTACTTCCAGCCACTTCCGAAGAGGAAAAACGTTTGTTATACTTGGCTCAGCTAGATGAGAATCGACGTGATGCTGCATTGGCGATCGAAACTCATGCAAAACGTATTAAAGCTCAGTATGATCAAAATGTGACCCCTCAAAATTTTTCAGAAAGAGACCTATTCTTATTATATGATCAAGCAAATGATGAATTAGGCGCTGGGAAATTCGTCCCTATGTGGCATGGTCCCTATGTTGTCAAGCGAAAGCTAGCAAAAGGGGTCTATGAATTGGTAAACTTTGACGGGGACTCTTTAGGTAAACCCAAAAATGGTCTTTACCTGAAGAGGTATTATGCTTAAAATATGGGTGTGGAGATTTTCAGTTAGGTTAGTTTTCTTTCTAGCTGGTGTGTTTTAGTTTAAAAAGTGTGCTTAGCTTAGAGAGTGATTTTCTTCATTATTCAAGCTTATCTTGGTTTTACTCTTGATATTGCAGATGTCGATGCCTCTCCAAACATACATTGGTTTTGCTGATGGTGCTTGTTGTAATACACGGAACATTTCTTCCGCAGCTTGGGTTATATTTTCTCCCTCTGACGAGTTGGTATCTATGATTGGGGTAAGTCTCGGTCAAACAACGAAAAACATTACCTAGTATAGTGTAGTGATTGAGTTATTATTTGAATCTATTTCATTCAGGATTTGGAGTTTGATAGTGAGATTAGATTCTGAACTCATTGTATTACAGCTTAATAGAGTATATGCTATTAGAAATCCAGTGTTATTGAGATTATTTTTTAGAGTGCGTCTCTTGGAACGTGAATTTGATTATATTGAATATCAACATATTCCAAGATCTTTAAAAACATTAGCAGATGCAATTGCTTCTCGAATGTTAAGTAGACATTTGCAATAATCATACAAGTAAATTTAAAAACATTCCATAACATTTTTTGCAAGATAAGCTGATAATAGTGATATAGTATAATATAGGAGTGTGTCAAAATATACATCGTCCTCAATCATAGGTTGAAAAACACCTTATGATCGGCAAAAATGATAAGTACAAAAAGCAAAAATGTCATATGTGTCTACAATAGGCGATCATCCTATCACTGGTGATGATCTCGATAAGAAACCACTGTACGGGCCACCTTACAAAGGAACCTCCTAAAAGGTCCTGGGACCCCAATCACGTAGTGCTATAGTAGACGAGGAATTTCATCTATGTCGGTCTCTTGAATGTCTCCTGTCAAACTCTCTAGATGGCTCTCCAATTCGTCCAAGGTCTCTGTTGATTCGTTTTGTGGGGTTGGTGCCGCTGCAGCTGGTTGTTTCCTCTCATAAGGCCGGAGAGTGGCTGGTTGCTATGGACCCACGTCTGCATTTGAAACTTTTACTATCAGTTTTGGGATGAGATAAAAACAAAAAAAATTAAAATAGGAAAATGTTGAAAATGATTTTACCTGAGTCATCCCATTGCTCTCCTAGTGGAAGAGCCATGTCTGGGTCACCGTGAAAATCTACCCCAGCATAAGGAAAGTCCTGAATAGCAAAAACCTGGTTTTCCAACCAATGGAAATACTCAGGTTTGAATCAAATGACCTTTGTCCCCTCATCAGGATGACGGGCCATAACTGCAACCCATTGCATCAGTTTGGGCTCTCGAGGAAGTCCAGCTCCACAGTGAGGTGCTGCGAGACCAACATTGGGACCCTCTCTAGACCAAAGCTCACAACTAAAGCACCATAACCAAAGGTCTTCAGTTTTCCGTTCTTGGCTCTGGTCAGTTGGCCTTTTACATTAGCCAACACAGCATCGCACCAGTTGAAGATGGTGCCTCGAAAGCAGTCGACTGCCATCCGCATCTGGGATCCAGTGGCTATATGTAGTGCGGCACTCCCACAGAGCTTGGTAACAGTAAATGCGATCACCATAAGTTCAGGACGGGATATGGTTTTGATGTCTATCCCTTTGTATCTAGTCTGGTTGCTACAGAACTCTAGTCGGAGGCTATCGACAGACTGGCCACCTGGCCTAGTCCCGAATAGAGTCAAGTCTTCACCTCTCTTAGGCAAACTAGTCAAAAAGTATATGTCTGCCGGCTCCATTTCGAGCTAGTGGCCACCAATGAAGAAACACTGGTCCTATATGCTCCACCTGTCTACCAGCCACTGCAAGAAGTCCACCTGGGCCCTCATGCCAGGTATGGCCTAGAATTTGTACAAGCCGCATGCCTTCAATGCATCGATCGAAGGTTGGTGATTTAACGCGGCAAGATCTACGTCCTCATGCTCCCGTTCTCGCCAATCAAGCATGATGTATACTCTACATCCAACAAAAAGGCGAATTAGAATGCAAAAAATTGAATTGTTTGGGTGAATTTTGAGAAATTTAGGGTTAAAAACCCTTGCTGCGGGGACCGCACCCTCTCTGTTAGAGATAGTGCGTGGGTCCGCACCTTGCCTTCACGACAGGTGCGAACCCCTGACTTTTTCCCCATTGAGAAAAAGTCGGGGTCCGCAGGCTGCATGTGTTGTGCCTGCGAGCCCCTGCGCGCGAGTTTCTAGCATAAAAATCCTATAAAAAATGAAATAAAACCCTAAAAAACAAATTGAAACAGATAAAATTGAAGAGTAGGATGATGTGGATTACCTGGAGGAGACAGCGCTCGATTTCGACGGATGGATTTTCCGCAATCTTCACGGGAAGTTTCTTACCAAAAGCTCTATTTTCTCACCCAAATCTCAAACGGAAATGAATTGACGAAAGCCCTTTTTATAAGTTTTTTGAATAAATGAATTGTAAATTTGTTTATGTTTCACTTTATAAAGGTAACTATTGCAACGTTTTTATCCATTTTAAACAGGTACGAGTAATTTTTGAAGTTTTTGTTCAGGATAATGGATTTTTCAGGCGAAATCAGTCATTTTCGACGAAAAAACATTAGAGTCACCTTTAAGCTCTTTTCTGACTCCTAAAACATGAAAAGATCACTGAGTTTTTCTTTTTAAACTCGTTAAAACGGAACTAAAAAGACGGTCCACTTACAACTCTTTTTCTGACTGTAAAAACATGAAAAGATTGCCGGATTTTTGTCATTTCAAATTCAATATTGGTTATAAAATGATGTGTCATTGATCGCTTTTTTACTTTTTCAGATCAGAGGCACTAATTACGAAAAGTACTCCTTGGTCGTAATGATCAAGCGGTTCTCTCAAGTATTATTTTATATTTTTTCGAGCTTGGGAGACATAAATTTACGAAAAAGGTCAACCCTGGAGTCTTCTTAAATTTTTTCAGACTCTCTAAAATTGAAAAACGCCAAGTTTCTCCTATACTGGACTCATTAAAATTTAACAGTAAAGGACCTGTTCAATTACAAACAGGAACGGACCACTCCTTCTTAGGGTTTGAATTTAAACTAATTTGGACTCATCTGAAGGATGAGATTATAATCAAGCAAATGTTATCCTCCTCAAGCTTGTCAAAAATAAAGAGGTACTTGCCAAAAATGGTGGGGGAAAAGAGAGAAAAATTAGCCTGTTTGTCATACTTTCCACTCTTGAACACGACACTTTCATTCACCTGGGTTGGGAAATCCTTTGCCTAACAGTTGATCAAACCACATTGAAAGTCTTCAGCCGATTTCTGGGTATTAACTTTGGGTCAATTGTCACCAAACCATCTGCTGTGTCGTTATGGTTTCAAGAGGTCAGTGCCAATAAGCCATTCATCTGCAAAATATCTGTCATCCATCTTGACCATCCCTGAGTCAATCCTTGCAACTAAATTTCTTCAACATGATCTATGATTTCATGTTGTAGGCTTGCCTACGACGGATCACTTTCTATCGACTTCAGCTCATTATCTAGAAAGATGACCTAGAAATCGTCAGTACCTTGGGATCTGCATGCCTCAATGGCAGTTTTCTGGCCTTTGACGATAGGTTGCATCATTGACCTTCGATCAAAGGACTCTGTGACATGTTCGACATCAACACATCTATTCACATCTCATGAATTGTACTGAGTACTTTGAGAGCCAGTGACATTACTGGTGGTTTCTCTCACACTTGTTAACAGTTTACATCATTGACTGGTAATCAAGTGGTTTCTACTATGTTCGACTTCAACACATTCATTCACATGGTTAGAATCGTACTATTTCAGGAAGTAGAAATGAAGACCCTGGATCTAGTTTCTACCACCCAGGCTACGAGGAATTTGTATTCATTATACTGTGGACTATTCATAAACAGATGGCTGCGTCCATACTATGTCTACATGTTTCTATACTTGTGATGTATTACAAGATCATTCGTATATCAGAGCAGTAGTTATTTTTCTAGTCAGTTTTGATCTGAGTATGGGAATGCCTACCTCAGCGATGATATGATCTCATATATATATTTTTCATTGAATGTTTTTATAAGTTCCAACCGGGCTCTCCACAAGATGATCCTAGAAATGATAAAGTACTTCACTCTTCCTAGATGATAAATGAAATCCTCATCTACTACAGACTTCGCACTTTAGGGGGCAATCTGTTACACAAAAATATTGTCACCATGACTATTTGCAGTCAGTATGGGTCTATCATCACTTGTACTATCCTCCTAAGCAAGTCTTAGACCTCAGCTCTTCAAGTCAAGCTTTGAAAATGAGAGAAAGACATTGAAAATCAACAAAGCTCTGGTTCCACACTTTCTCTCACTATTTCCTGCGGTCCCGCACCCCCTGTTCACAATACCTGCGGAATTGCCCGCTCTGTCCCTAAAGGAGTGGGTGTGGACCCCTGTGAAAGTCAAAAGGGCGCAAGTTTATTCTAAAAAACTCACTTTGGGTTAATTCTAGATGATTCTAGAAGGAATTTTGACGTGGATTGTTCGCTCTTAGGTGGTTCATGCATCCCAAAAGAGAAGGAGCTAATCCCTTGATGAGAGGAGCTATCCCTTTGAAGGAGGACTTTATCCCTTTGAAGGAGGACCTAGTAACTTCCCTACATTGCATTATAAATTAAGGCATTGGGCTAGTTGCTAGGGAGGTTAGAAGCTGAACATTTTTTAGGGTAAATGTTGGTAGAATTGAGACTTCCTAGTTAAGCTTCAGAGGAGAGATCACATACCTTTTTGGCTTCATTGGGAAGAGATTGAAACTTTTCAAAGTAGAGGAGACTTCTTGTTGGACCCTGGGAGGAGCTTGTACAGCATCAAGGCACAGGTTGTAAAGTTCTTCTTTGATTTGAATTAATACAATCAGATTCATTTTTCTCAACAAATTGTCTTATGTCATTTGTTTCATGAATTACTTGATCATCATGATAAGTATGCTTTATGATATTGGCTTTTCATGTGCTATTTAATTTGTTTGCTTGTTTTTGTTTGCAGATTCGCTACAAGGGAGCCCATTTGGATCAAAAGAGCGAGGCTTCCACAAACTTGCATTGGACCCAAGGTAGGCCTAAAACACTTGTTTGCCTTTGCTTATATATTGCATATTTAGAGAAAGCTAGTTTTTGATTGGCTTGCTTGTCACTAGATATCGTTAGATTCTAGGAAGGTCTATCTTGTCCGCAAGATCGACTCATTCCGTGTGACACCATTGACAGTCAGAGATCGGATAAATAAACCCAATATCCAATAGCTTCTGCAGTTCTTCCTTAACAATGTTTTTCAAAGCGGGGTTCATTCTTCTTTGTGGTTGGTGAATAGGACGACATTCCTCTTATATATGTGTGTGTGTGTGTGTGTGTGTGTGTTATGGGTACATAAATTGAGATGAATTCCTTCATATTCGTGTATTCCCAAGCAAAGGCCTCCTTCTCATTCTGAATAATTTTTAATAATTGTTCAGTTTGGGAGGGCGATAGGTTGGGATTGATGTTCAAAGTTTTCCCTGGATCAATCTCTACTAGAATAATGTTATGATTTGTTGTGCCAAGAAAGTTTTCAGTTTTAATTTCTGGTTGAATAACTTCCTGGGTAATACAGCTCATAACAGACTCTAATAGTCATAGGGTCGGGTAAGAAACGAAGCCTCGAGATCACTAATAAACGTACTAATTGTGTCGTCTTTTGTTTATTCTTTGAAACAAAGAGCTTTCCAAATAGTGAGAATTGGTCTAACATTTTCATTTTCAGGTTTAGATTCATCCCAAAGGGAAGGCTTTTGTGCTAGGGTAAACCCAGGTTCGACCGATGAGCTTGGTTCCGCAGGAGGGTAAAGAACAAGGTTCTTCATAATTTCCCCATTTGATATTACCATGTTCCCAGATTGACACCCAATGTAGGCATCGACCGTAGTGAGCCATGGCCTTCCTAAGATCAAGGGATGTCCCCCTACTGGTGATTGAGTGTGTAGTACTAAGAGATCAACAGGGTATTCCCAAGAATCCATGGAAATGATTACATCTTCAAATTTCCCTACAGGTCTCACAGTAGATCGATCTGCAAGTTATAGAACCATTGGGGTTGGTTTAAGGTTAAGTAAGCCCATAGTAAGTATAGTTGTTGAAGTTATAACGTTAATTGCAGCCCCAAGATCTACCAGAACATTTGGAATATCAACACCATTGATTTGGACTGTGAGGATCGAGTTTCCTGGGTCAGTCACCATATTTGACGGGTGTAGTTTTTCCCAACATCATGTCTGACAAATTCCCCATGACATGAATAGTAAGTGGGTATTTAGGCTTCCTCCCAGGTTTCTTTGAGAATAATTCCCTAATTGTTTTGGCATAAATCGGCACGCATTTCATGGTCTGGAGAAATGGAATTTTAACAAATATATATGTAATTCCCCCAAGAGATCAAATTCAGGTTGAGGGATATGTTTACTCAGGGACAACCTCTCAAGATAAGGTGGGCATGTGTGACCCCCTCGAGTGACAATTGTTTTGGTGGGGGGATGTTGTTCCACAACAATTTGTGTTGGATTACCCCCAACTTCCCCAGAGGGGTGTTCAAGTTCTGGTTCTGACGACGAGACTTCGCCCTCAGTTTGTTCAATAATTATTGGTGAAGTCTTTGTATTCACCACTCGCCCAAATCGAAGATTCAATTCATTGCATTCTAAATTGGCAATACAATATGCAGGAAGGTTGAGTGTCTCAACCTATTGGACTCCCCTATTATTTAGATTCAGGTTGGTTTGAATAGGCAGTTGAAGACGAAGATAAGGATTACTAGTGGAGGAATTTGGTGGGATTTGTAACTACTACTCTATCATAGGTTTAGGAATTTGATTTGTAGGAATAGGGGGTCCACGCCAATTCTGAGACCAAGAAGGGACTGGACCAGGTTGGGGTGACCATGAATGTCATGGCGTAGGATACTATTAATACTATGGCCATGAAGGTGGAAATGATGCAGGCTAAGACCCAAAATTCCAATTATTAAAATATTGAGAAGGGTCTTGATTCATACCTTGATTCATATTATGAGGTCACGGTTGCCATGACTTCTTTGGTCCCATAAAATAGAGTTGGTTCATCTCTTCTTTTGCCCACTGAAAGATTGCCTTCAGCCCAGGAAGTGATGGACACGTGCTTGTGGAGTGATATTTCTCACATATTGCACAGGTTTCAATGGCATTAAGCGGACACTCCTTTAGCTAGTGCTTCTTCCTACACTATGGGTAGAAGATGGTCATTGCTTTCTCGGCTTCATTTTGTTTCTTTTGTAGAACATCTAGTTGTTAAGACAATATGCATAGGATGTCAGTGCTCAAATTGTCCAGTAAGTTCCCAATTGTTGTTTTTGTGACCTCGTTGTTGGATGATTTGAGAGTTCTACCATAATCTTCTTGGTTTCCCTTTCTTATGCCTTGCAGCTCCTCGTGAATATTTGACACACAGTTCATAGATGGTATCAAAATCTTCCTTTGAGACATCTGCATTTCCTACCACATTAAGAAGTTCCAGAGATTCTTCTTTCAATGCTTAGAGTAAGATTATCTTTAAAATACCCTTATCCCTGATCTTTGCAAGCTATATTTAAAGTGTTCCACAAAATCCTCCATATTCCCATCCTCCTTCTACATTATCTTGATCTCTTCTTTAATATCTTGAGACTTGCAGTAGTCCTGATGCTTCTCAACGAAAGTTTGCTTCATATTATCCCACGTCGTAATAGAATTTCCTCCTAGACCCATAAACGAACGCAACGTTGTCCCCTTCATGTAGCAAGGAAAATCATCAATTTTTGAGCATCTCAAACATAGTCATATCTTTGACAGACAAAATCAAACTCGAAGAGGAATGTATCCAGATCCTCTGAAGAGAGGCCATGGAGCTTAGGTAATGTTGTTAGATGAATAGGTTTCATGGGTGCATCACCCCTAATTTCTCCAATTGGGAATTCGATTGTAGAAGTTGTGTTATTGGCCATGAATATCCTCCAATATTCACTTGGAATTTTAGCAGGTTTCAGTTGTTCAACGTTACGCAGTTGAGTTTGCTTAAAAACGCTTCCTCAATCATGTGGATGGTTTACTTCCCCTGCCTCTTCTTATCCAAGACTTTGAAAATTTAATTCCTCAGATCCTCTACTCCCTTCTTCCTCTTCTCTAGACTTTTATTCTTTTGTCAAGGATGGTTTTGGTTGCAAGACTATCTGGGCCCTGGATCATGTTTGAGGTCTTACCCTGACAGCACCCCTTGATGAATTTCCTGATTCATCTCTCGCGGTGATTCCCTGAACATAGGTGATTATGCCTATATCTTTCCTTCCTCGACCTCTTTTTGGGATCTTCCTCTTCCCCTTGATTTTGTTTCCTTGTTCATGCAATCTAAGAGATAGAGAATTAAATTAAAACAACCAAAAGAACTCTAATGCTCGGGTCCTAGTTAAAGGGTTGCTGCAAACCTCGCTTGACGAGGACAAGAGAGTGGTTTTTATAGTTAATTAAAAGACAGAAAATAAAAGCAATCAAGGAAATCTAATGCTCGAGTTCTGGAAAAGGGTTGGTACAAACCTTCACCTGACCAGGAGGAGAGAGTGGGTTTTAAAGTCAATTAAAAGACAGAAAATCAAAATAATCAAAGAAATCTAATGCTCAGGTCCTAGAAAAGGGTTGGTGCAAACATCCCCTGACCAAGACGAGAGAGTGGGTTCTACTATCAATTAAAAGGAAGAAAAATAAATCAAACAATCAAAACAATCAATTCAAATCTAGTGCTCAAGTCGTGAAAAATGTTTGGTGCAAAACCTTGCCTGACGAGGACGAGAGAGTGGATCCTATGGTCAATATTAGTTGTACTTTTGCGCCTTTGATAGCCTCCCTGGTAACGATGCCAAAATGTTGGGGTATTACTATAGGTTTATGAATTCAGTACCTCTTACATTTATTTTTCATTCTGGGGTTCATCTAGTTAATTCAAGGTTATCGTGCAAGGTCTATGCAGGCCACAGGTTCCCTACCCAGTATTGAGCAATTACGAAATACAAGGCCCAACGAGTTCTACAAATCGAGTAATAGAAAAATAAATAACACCAACTCTAAGTAATATCAAATTGAAGTAACAACACTCTGAAATAACAACAATATAATAAAGCAATAAAGAAATGAACAACAATCCTAAAGCATTAACAATATAACTAAACAACATACATATCCACATGACAGTGTCCAGCAGCACCTTATCGAAAGAGTGGGCTCAACTCTCCGATCAAGGTCATGGCTAAGAATTAAAGATTATGCGGAGTTACAAAATGTTGATATTCTCATTAATTCATAAAAAGGAATTACAACTGAAGTTTTGTTGTTACATGCAAAACGAAGCTTATCGTTCTTCTAAGTTGTGCCATACTTATACACAATCGTCATTGCATGAATAGAATTACATAACAAACCCAAAATCATGGTGATCTGTCTGTTCAAAAATATACAATAATTCCTCAAATATAAAACAGAATGAAAATATAGCAACAAAGCTAGTTCTGCCAGCTATTCGAGCAATTGATTATTTGATGGTTCAGTCCTCGAATAGCACCACCAGTCTGCAATCAACATCATCACGCTAGGTTTTGTTTCGCTGAACAATGGCCGATATGAATCTGCAAGGAATCTCATCAGCAAATCGTCTAAGTATCGTTCCCCTATGACTACCACTTCATTAATTAACAATTCAAGAAGACATGCCAATACGATATACCTTTTCATTAATTGGGATACAAATCAACCTCATAAGAGCTATAAAATAGATGGAAAGGAATAGGTGAAAGTAGGTAAAAATGGGTAATTTGATTAGCCACAGTTGGCCGACTAGAAAGGACATCGAATAAACAAATAATAAGGCGAGGGAAGAGATGTAGTAACAAATGGCATCTCATTCAGTTCCATATCAGACTAGGTTGTTGGTCGCTATGGACTTAGAAAGAAATCAAATGAAGTTCTCACTATAGCATCCACTAGCACAGTCTTTCTTTGGATGTTAAAGTAGGAGAGAGCCAACTCGAGGGCTCTCCACATGCAAAATGAGACCTTCAAAGAGTTTATCGTGAAGTTAGGTGTAAATTCAAAATACAAAACTACCTTTGAAGCCCTCCTTCAAAGTTCCCAAACATAAATCCAGGAGCTAAGGCATAAACTGGAGATTCCAGGTAGTGAGCATGTGAAATCTAAAGAACTTGCATGGATGGAAGAAGAGAAGGATATCCTAGCCAAAGAACTCATTGAAATGAATAATGAAATAGTAGCCCTCAAGCAGCAGGTAGCAGAGCTGCAAATGAGAATAGACACACATATATGTGCAGTAATTGTACCTGAAGATCCTCAAAACCCCATTGAACATCTCACTAAGACCCTTACTGAACTCTATCTTTCAGAAGGGGAGCTTAAAAGGGTGCATAATGATTTGGATGCTACCCAAAAAGCCTAGTGCAGAGAGAGAGGTAGCTGGAGACTGCCACAACAAATGCAGACATCATCAGTAAGAACCTACAGGCAGCAAACCAGGAGGTCTCTAAGCTGAAGGGAAAGCTGAAAGGAAACATGTCTTTGCTGCAAGCCAAGCAACTGGTCTGGGATGAGATCATTGAAGAGATAAGAAACAACTGGGAGTACATAACCTTGATGGATGAACAAAGAATTGTAATCAAAGATTATGAAGTCTTCATCCTATCAACCAAAGAGGATGGAGAAAAGAACTCCCAAATTTCCAAAAAGTTCATTCAATTTTTGAATGAAAGGCCACTTAGTGAGTTGAGGCCCATAGATGTGGTGGACATAGTAACTGTTATCATGGAGATCTCTAAAGTTGTCCAGAAGGAGGAAGCTAGAGTCAAAGCTGAGGAATGCCTAGAGGTGGTATCAAAGGATGTGATTGCTTTTAATGTTGAGTTTGAGAGGATTGTTAGAGCAAGGTTACCCAGTTGTTGGGACTTTGGGGGAGTGTTGATATATTGGGAACATTATAGTCAAAGACTAGTGGAGGCCAAAAGCAAAGTGGATTCTTCCCATGAGAGGACTTTCACTCTGAAGGGTAAGACTATAGTTAATTATTTGAAGAGGGATTTTCAACTATTGGGGATGGTAAAGACCCTATTTCGTCCTATACTAAATTACACAGGGCATACCAATCTCAAAATCGCATATCAGCGGTTCTTCTAGGCTCTTCAGCCAACTCCAGCATTGTGGCAAAGATGTAAGCAGTTTGCCATTCCTCCTGTGCTCCAAATCATCAAACCATCAATGATGCCTCCACAACCAGCCTATCATGTCTAAATATATTGCAGATCGTTTCGACCATGACACTTTAATTTCACGTTTTATGTAAATATTTTTATTTTTAGTTAGTTAGTTAGAGGTTGGTTAGTACAGTTGTGCCATGGATCATGCAAATATTTTGCTATGATGATTCGTTGTAAGAAATCAATCAGGAATATTTTGTAACAGACACTCCCTCTAAGGCCCTATAAAAGCATTTTTATGATACATAACCAAGGGTTCAGAATTTTTGTTTCCAAGAGAGAAGTCCTATAAACTGTTAATGAAATGTACACTCTATGGAAGATTAATAAAAAAATTGGCGATTTTGGCTCATCTGAATCTGTAGTATGTGCTCTTTTGTTAATTTTGGGTATGTTCTATGGTTAGAGCAATTTATTTAAATTTTCACAGTTAGCTCAATATCTTTTCCAAATTAGCAATCACATCAGAATTAAAGTAAACTAAAGATAGAACATAAACATAAATCGCAGAAGACAATACAAGATAAGAGGACACAAGATGTGGTGCTAACCAGGGACAAACCCCAATGTGGGGAAACCCTTGATCAATTCTTCTTATATGTTCTTCAATAATTCAGCACAGAGAGAGAGAGAGAGAGATAGTACGTTTACAATAGAAGTAAACACTTTGACTTATCTAGATAAGAGTATAAATCATCTCTAAGAAGATGATACATGAGATTAGTTGAAGACATGCTGCTTCAACTAATTCTTCAAGGTGACTCCTTCACTTATCGTTGTGTTGCATTTCATCATCATGTTGCACCTCACTGCGATGCACCCATCATCACTATGCTGCATCTCATCATGCTTCATTAATTATGACTGTACCCATCATTGTACTGCAGTATGTGCCATTGTTGCACCATGTTTCCATCCTGACCTATGTGTTGGTTGCACCTTTCTTGCTTATTGTCCCTTGCTTGCTTGTTGTCCCTAGCATGCTTGTTGTCCCTAGCATGCTTGTTGTTGCATGCTAGTTGTCCCTTGCATGCTAGCTGTAACATTGCATGCTTGGTGTATCTGCTAAGTACCATACAACTGTCGCAATGTTAGTTAGTTGTCCCTTGCATGTTGCTCTCCTTTAGAGACCGATGCTCCGGCTGTTTCGGCAATTCCATATAGTTCTGGCAGCTCTGGCTGTTCCCAGCAGTTCTGACAGTTCCGGCAGTTCCAATAGTTCCGGCTTTTCCGGCAGTTTTGGCTTTTCAGGCATTTCCGACTTTTCTGGCAGTTCCAGCTTTTCTAGCTTTTCCGGTTGTTCCGTCTTTTCCAGCAGTTCCGGCTTTTCCGACAATTCTAGCTTTTCCGACATTTCCGACTTTTCCGATGGTGCCAGCTTTTCTGGCTTTTCTAGCAGTTCTGGCTTTTTCGGCTTTTCCGGTTTTCTGCCCTCTGGAACAAGGCAACATTATTCCTTAGGATCTCTCCTATTAAAACCCAAAGACAAGTAGAGAGAGGAAGAGATCCCAAGTGTGTTGAAATGACTTGAAGGCCACCTCTATTTATACTAAAACGATGAGCACATGTGGGGTTTATTTGGTCGTTGTTTGACCTTGACAAATTGTCTTATAATGCAAATAAATTCATAACTCCATGAATACTTATCGGAATCAGATGATCTTTAGATCAATCCTACACCTCTCGATGAGAGGGATCCAAGAGAAATATCAGCTGCCATAAATAAGATGACCCACATGGAGTTTGGCCCTAGTTTCCAATTTTAACACTCCCTCTCAACTAGGGATAACTCCATCCATTGATCCACATGTCCCACTGTACTATCTCTGCCATCAGTGCCTTGCACTGCTCTGCTCTACTCTGATCTGCTGAGCTCTGCTCTGCTTTGATCTACTGAGCTCTGCTCTGCTCTTCTGAACCATGAAGAAGAAGAATTGATCGAGAATGTCTCATACCATTCTCTACTGACCCAAAGTCAGTTTCATCTGAAGAGAATGTGTCACATCACTTTTACTGACCCGAAGTCAGTTTTATTGATCCTGGATCAATATCACAAGAGAGTGTCTCAAACCACTCATACTAATCCCAGACCAATGTCACAAGAGAGTGTCTCAAACCACTCACACTGATCCCAAATCAATGGAGGTCATCCTGGCATAAGGAGTACGGTAGATACAGCGATATGTCCATCGATAGTACTACTATGTTCCCTATCCTCAATTCCCTGCTCATTGATCAGATGAGAGGTACTTCCCATGAGTCCCAGACTGCATGGGTAGGATGCCTCGACAGGAGAACTAATCATCTTGTCCATAGGAGAACGAATCATCCTGTCCATAGGAGAACGAATCATCCTGGCCCACAGGAGAACTATTCATCTTGTTCCACAGTCGCCATGGAGAACAAATCATCCTGGCCCACAGGAGAACTAATCATCTTGTTCCATAGTCGCCACAGAGAAAAAATCATCTTGTTCCACAGTTTTCATGGGAGAACTAATCATCTCAACCCATAGGAGAACTAATCATCCTGTTCCACAGTTGCCACGGGAGAACTCATCATCCCGGCCCACAGAAGAACTAATCATCCTATTCATAGTGCACCACCAGGGGAGGGTGAGTCACCCTATGGTCGTATGTTGCTCCAGTAAACACCCCAAGCCCCATAGAGCTCCCAGGGCTTAATGCATGCAACTTGCAGGACCCTTATAAGAAGGTCTCTCAATGACTCCAAGTCATTCAGGAAAATCACAGGTTTGACCTTTCCCCAGGGCTTTGACAAAATGTTTGTGACATGTACATCAGTGTCAATGCAATGGAGCCTCCTTGCTCATCAACTTACCATATCGCAGATAAGGCAGTGTCTGATGTCTCTGCTGGAGCAATCATCGAATACGAGATTCCTCAATAATCGAATCTCCCCTCTGGTTGTCACAGAGAATCACAGTGGTATTCATCATGTGTAAAAACAGCGCACTTAAGAGCTTCTGCAACCATGCAGCTTCACACAAGATTATACTCATAGCTATGTATTCGGTCCCAGTGGTTCTTATAGCAACTGACTTCTGCTTCCTGCTCATCCATGATATCGAAGCAAAATCCAAAGAGAACCAACACTGAGAAGTGATCTAGTGATCCTCCACATTGCCTGCCCAGTCAGCATTCGAATAATCATGCAATTTCATATTTTCGGCAGTGTATCTCAATCCATGAGAGATTGTGCCCCAAAGATATCTCAGAATATTCTTGGCACCAATCCAGTGAGGCTCAACCAGATATGAGCTCACCATGCAAAGTACAAAACATATGTCTGAACGGAAGTTCACCAAGAACATCAATGCGAATGAGTTTATGAAACTTAGAGGCATTTCCCAAATCTGGTCTGACATCACTACCATATAACCTCTGAAAATTAAGATCCTCGAGGTAGTCACAGGCTTGCAGTTTATCATTCCACATCTGGAATCCAACTCCCTCCTTTTTCTGCAAATGAGAGGGTCTGCACCTGTCAGAAATAGGTCGTCCTCATAAGGTGCTGGTATGAGAGGTCTATCATCCACAACCTTCGGGTAATGGTTTGGATCGGTTTCACTCCTAGTGAATCTCAGCTTCATCAGACAGCTATCAATCCTCTCATACTACGTCCAGCGTGTTTTGCTTCAAGCCATAGAGGGCTTTCTTCCACCTGTATACATGAGATTCTCGATCATGAATCTCAAACTCCTCGGGTTGTTCCAAACCTGTGGACCTGTTGCATGAGGGGAATGGCCCCCTTATGAGATTTTCCTTTGGTACATCTCAGACATGTACCTTCATGCTCTACTTGAATTCAAGCATCCCTATCACCATTTGACTCACATCAGGTAGGGCCCCATAGGTAGACCTCTGGTGTTATAGATGAAATATGTCAATTGACATGATCCCCACTGGACCATCCTGCAATTTGATACAAATTACCAACCCTGAACCCATGAGAAAAAGCATCTTTGAAAATTATATTTTTTTAACATGTACCTTCCCATCAATGAATGCCACCCTGGAACCTTTGACTTCCATTTTCGAGATGGACACTAGGTTCTTCTTGCGATCAGGTACATAAAAGAGATTTTGTAAATGAATCGAGTTACCCTTATTCAATTGAGAGTTAACATTCCCTACACCCTTTCCGGGATAGGTGGCATCGGCTCCAAGTATAATCCAACGATTGTTTCCATCTCTACCAAATTAGAGAGTGCACCCATCTATCCGATGAAGTGCCTTGAAGCACTACAATCTATAAGCCAGATTCCCAAAGAATCTGAAGGAGGGACCAATACAAGATAACGCTTCTTTATCTTATTAGAAACAACATTTGATTCTTCATACCTGGGATTCCTTGCTTTCTATGAAGAGTCAGCCATTTTGATGACCTGCATTACCTGTCATTCTTTTGATCATTGAAGATGTCCCTAGAACGATTGTTATCATCATCAAGTGATGTGTCCTTGCCATTCGGACACTCCTTCGCATAATGGTCGAACTAGTTATATGCCTTTCATTCCACCCTGAGATTCGGCCTTCCAAAGAAGTGATTTTTAGGTAGGCCACATTCCATTGCGCCATTCTGATAATATTCTCAGCTTCGACTTCACCCTTGGTGAATTTGAAGAGAGATGAGGAATCCGCTGATCCTTTTGTCGTTTCCCAACTATCTTCGGTGATTGCTCTTTCACTCTTGCTTGGGCAGTGTCTTCACCTCATGTTAGGCCCCTATACTACTAGTGTAACCCCTTATTGTTGTTAGTACAACCCACTTATTATATTGATGTACCCATGTAGTGCCCATATTGTTACTATTGTGCCACATAGAAGCCCACTATTGTTATTATTGTGCCTTACATTATTATTGTTATGTGGGCTCTGATTATGTTATGACCCCTTAGACTCCTATATATAGAAAGGAGGTTGCCCCCTCGAAGAGGCTGAATTTTAAGGCGTTGATCTATCTTTTCTATCTTTTCTTGAGCTGGTTTCATAACATTTGGTATTAGAGCTTTGTATTCTAGGGTTTCGCTGCTCCAAATAGGTCATCGTGGCATTTTTGCTATAACTTTTTTTCTGCGACGTTTCAAAAGTTGCAAAAAAAAACCATCTGAGAAGAATTTGCGTTGAACCTTGGGTCCGAATTTCAGAGCTTTTCGCGCTATATTTGCAGAGATATGATCTGAGGAAGTTCGTCTTTTTGCAGACTCCAGAATTACATTCCAAATAGGTGAACTGGGGAAAATCGTCATAATTTTCTCTCTGGGGATCGGATTGAAATTTCGTAAGAAGATATAGATAGAGGACGGACTGTAGTTTCTTGTATGCATTTTTCAGATCCAAAGGTCGAAATAGTGACACGTGACACTTCATACAAGTTCGCTCTTCTGGAAAGGTCTATAATCAGGGCATCTTGGGAGATTGTGCATAACTCTTTCATGGAGAATCCAATTTGGATCAGACTGGTGGCATTGGAAAGAGAACACAGAGGGCTACTACAGGTCACAAATTCAGAACTTAAATATCTGAAAGTACAGAGTTACAGTCGTTTCAAGATTGAGCTCCTAAAATCAAGAAAAAACATGATGAGGAAGTTTGATGGCAAGGATCCGGTAAATTGGATACTTCAAATGGAGCAATATTTTGATCTACATGGTGTACAACTGTTACAAAAGGTATGTATTGCATCTTCATATTTAGAACCGGATCAATTTTTATGGTATGAAGGGCTTTGTTCTCGTAAACAACTTGTTACGTGGTCAATTTTCACGGAGGAAATGATAGCACATTATGAGGATACAAAGAGCAACACCTTCTTTAGAGCAACACCACAACAATTGGAAAGAGTAAAAGGGCTTTGTGACATAGTGGAAAGCAAAATTATGGAAACCAGGAAGCGTACCCCTCATAACTATAAAGATGGAAGTGTTGTTTCTCCCAGCCTTCCACAACCTACAAGGGTTACACCACAAAAATTGGAAGAAAAAAGAGAAAAGGGGTTTTGTTACAATTGTGATAGCAAATGCACTAAAGGTCATAAGTGTGCCGAGAAGAAATTATTTTACATAGAATATGAAGAGGAGGAAGAAAAGGATCAAGAAACATCAAAAGAAGAGGATATACGCCAGGACCCCACCCCCGAGAATGAAGAAATGAATCAGACCATATCCTGTAAAGCATTGGCAAAAATTACCACTCCTCAAACTCTCAAGATAGAAGGACATATCAAGAAGAAAAAGGTGCAAGAAGTGAAAGATCACATTGAGAAAGAAGAAATGAATCCAACCATATCTTGTAATTCATTGGTCGAAATTACCACTCCTCAAGCTATCAAGATAGAAGGACATATCAAGAAGAAAAATGTTCAAGAAGTGAAAGATCACATCGAGCATCAAGAAAGGAATCCAACCATATCTTGTAAAGGATTGGAAGAAATTACCACTCCTCAAACTCTAGAGATAGAAGGACATATCAAGAAGAAAAAGGTTCAAGCAGAGAAAGATCACATCGAGCATCAACAAGAAGTTCTCCAACTTTTAAAGGATAACGCCACTTCGGTGCAAAATCAAACGAAACAACAGGTAGATCAACATCGTAGTGAAAAATGTTTTGATGTAGGTGATTGGGTATTTTTACTGCTACATCTCAAGCAAGCTATTTATGAGAAGGAAATGTTGGCAATACTACATGCACTTAAAAAATGGAACCTTACCGAATGGGAAGACTCTTCAAGGATGAGGATGTGGAAGCATTGTTTTGTGCCATTTCTATTATCCAACCAAATTGGATAAACGAAGCAATGGATGAATGGAAGAAGGACGAAGAAGTATGGCCACTTATTCAAAAGTTGCAAAAGATCCCAATTCAAAAAATATTGCCAGAAATTGAAGAGGAAGGAAAAATCATATTGGAACCTGGAGCAGTCACAGAAAAAAGAACCCGATAGCTACGAAATCGATCAATTTCAAAGTATCTCATCAACTGGAAGAACTTACCCGCTGAAGATTCCACATGGGAGGACAAGAATTTTATACAGAAGCATCAAGAACTACTCAAGCGTTGAGGACAACGCTTTTTGAAGGAGAGGGGCATGTTAGGCCCCTATACTACTAGTGTAACCCCTTATTGTTATTAGTACAACCCACTTATTATATTGATGTACTCATGTAGTGCCCATATTGTTACTATTGTGCCACATAGAAGCCCACTATTGTTATTATTGTGCCCTTACATTATTATTGTTATGTCGGCTCTGATTATGTTATGACCCCTTAGACTCCTATATATAGAAAGGAGGTCTTTTCATTTGTATCATTCAAGAATTGTTCATTTATGTAATGTAAAGGAGGTTGCCCCCTCGAAGAGGCTGAATTCTAAAGCGTTGATCTATCTTTTCTATCTTTTCTTGAGCTGGTTTCATAACATTCGACTTCACCCTTGGTGAATTTGAAGAGAGATGAGGAATCCGTTGATCCTTTTGTCATTTCCCAACTATCTTCTGTGATTGCTCTTTCACTCTTTCTTGGGCAGTGTCTTCACCTTAGCCCTGATTCCATGTTAATTTTAGTTATGTTCTATGCTTAGATAAATTTATTTCAATTTTCACAGTTAGCTCAATATCTTTTCCAGATTAGCAATGACATCATCATTAAAGTAAACTGCAGATAGAACATAAACATAAATCGCAGAAGACAATCTAAGACAAGAGGACACAAGATGTGGCGCTAGCCAGGGACAAACCCCAATGTAGGGAAACCCTTGATCAATTCTTCTTATATGTTCTTCAATAGTTTAGCAGAGAGAGAGAGAGAGAGAGAGATAGTATGTTTACAACAGAAGTCAACACTTTGACTTATCTAGATAAGAGCATAGATAATCTCTAAGAAGATGATACAAGAGATCAGTTGAAGACATGTTGCTTCAACTAGTTCTCCAAGGTGACTCCTTCACCTATTGTTGTGTTGCATTTCGTCATCATGTTGCACCTCACCGTGCTGCACCATGCTGCACCCATCATCACTATGCTGCATCTCATCACGCTACATTAATCATGATCGTACCCATCATTGTACTGCATTATGTGCCATTGCTGCACCATGTTGCCATCCTGACCTATGTGTTGGCTACACCTTGCTTGCTTGTTGTCCTTAGCATGCTTGTTGTTGCATGCTAGTTGTCCCTTGCATGCTACTTGTAACATTGCATGCTTGGTGTATTTGTTGCTAAGTACCATACAACTGTCCCAATGTTAGTTAGTTGACCCTTGCATGCTGCTCTCCTTCGGAGACAGATGCTCCGGCTATTTCGGCATTTCCCGGCAGTTCTGGCAGTTCCAGCTGTTCCCAGCAGTTCCGCAGTTCCGGCATTTTCGACTTTTCTGGCAGTTCCGGTTTTTCTGGCTTTTTCGGAAGTTTCAGCTTTTCCGGCGTTTCTGGCGTTTCCGGCAGTTCCGGCTTTTTCGACATTTCTGGCAGTTCCGGCTTTTCCGACAGTTCTGGCTTTTCCGACAGTGCCGGCTTTTCCAGCAGTTTCGGCTTTCTACCCTCTGGAACAGGGCAATGTTATTCCTTAGGATCTCTCTTCCTACTAAAACCCAAATACAATCAAAGAGAGGAAGAGATCCCAAGTGTGTTGAAATGACTTGAAGGCCACCTCTATTTATACTAAAACATTGAGCACATGTGGGGTTTATTTGGTTGTTGGCCGACCTTGAAAAATTGTCTTATAACGCAAATAAATTCATAACTCCATGAATACTTATCAGAATCAGATGATCTTTAGATCAATCCTACACCTCTCGATTAGAGGGATCCAAGAAAAATATCAGCTGCCATAAATAAAATGACCCACATGGAGTTTGGCCCTAGTTGCCAATTTTAACATCTTTTCTATGTTTATTACATATGTTCTCACTATTCTTCTTAGATTGCATGTAGTAGCAGTGGTTGGATATTTTTTCATGAATTTATGGATTCATCTAAGTCAAATGTTGATTAAAGATGCCTATAGTGATATGAAATCTAATCCTTAAAATGCGCTCCATGTATCCTAGCATTCCATTCAAATATGTGTCTCATCCATTTCACATTGAACTTTGATGCACCAAATTCTTATATTTAAGCCCTGTGTATTGATTTTCTCTTTTGCTCAAGTCTTCTAACAAATTTACTATAACAACTAATAAGCTACAAGTTTATGTGATGTTGGTCACCGCGAATCTAATATTAATGCTTTCGTGAGTATTAGTTTACATCTGCCTTTGCAATTCCCCTCTTAATGAAGGTTCTGAATCAATTTTCTCTCAAATATATTGAATACTAAATGTGATATGAATTCCCATCAAATCTTTAAAATAATCATCAAGATGTCCTAGGTATTGGTCTCTCCTCAACCCAATGGTTGCCTTTGGGAGCTACAATAATAATTGCAGAACCAAAGTAAGCAAAGACAGACCAGATATTGCAAGTGGATGGGGTTTCTACAACAATTTCATTTACTGATTAAATACAAGAAGGGTGACACAAACAAGTTCACTTACATGCTTCCAATTCTACCCACACCAAATATCACAACTTTGAGAACATTAATGTACATGAATCCATTCACCCATGATGCATACAAAGAGGCATATTCATAGGATAAGGAATTCAAGGAGGTGCTTCAATAGTTGTAGAGTTAGAGTCATGTGCATGATGGGAATAACATTGTTGATTACCATCTCTAGGATGGGTTACTCTATATGTTGGATAAGATATGTATTTTTAAAGTTGAGTGTTGCAACTAATTAGAGAGGTTTGCACCTTTAAGGTTGCTGGGCACTTTGTTGGAGGGAAGACTATGGTTAACTTGTATAGGTATATGTATTGGAAGATACAAGAGTAGATAGTTAGATTCATAAGAGGATGCATGATTTGTTGTACTAGCAAGCCTAGCAATAGGAAATTAGGTCTATATCATCCCTTACCTATACCCACTCGTCCTTGGCAAAAAAATTTCGTAAACTTTGTGGGAGGTTTACCAAAAACCAGAAAGGGATATGACTATATGTTTGTAGTAGTTGACAGGTTCAGCAAGATGTGTATTTTGAAGCCTTATAAGAAAACCATAAGTGGGAAAGAAGCATCAAACTTGTTCTTTGACCAAGTATGGGTGCACTTTGGGATGCCAAGGAGCGTCATTTTAGACAGGGACACAAGATTTCTCAGTGCATTTTAGACTACATTGTGGGAGAAGATGGACATAGAGTTGAAAAGATCTACAACATTTCATCCACAGATAGATGGTAAGACAGAGGTAGTCAACAATACTTTAGTGCAACTTCTGAGGGAATACAACTAGAAGCATCCAAAGACCCGAGATGAAAATATGGTATATATACAACATTCTTACAACAAAGCAATCCACACTTCTACAAGAAAGTCCCTATTTGAAACTTGTTTGGGATATTTTTTACCTTCACCTTTGGACATTGCATATGGGCGGCAAGGAGTGAAGGAAGATCTTACATGAAGCACCTTGAGCGCTGAAAATTTTATAGAGAAAATCAGGGAAATCCATATACAAGTACAAGAGACACCATGGAAGTTAAAGGAGAAATATAAGGCCACACATGATTAGCATAGACCAAAGAAATCATTCAAGGTGGGAGACATATCATGGCTATAGTTGAATAAGGAGAGACTAGAGGGGCTTGGTATGAAAACCAAGGCACTGCAGTATGGTCCCTTTAAGATACTGGAAAAGGTGGGTGATAATGCCTACTTAGTTTACACCATATATATTCATTTACTCAGTTGTGAATGTAAAGAATTTGAAACTCTATGAGCCCTCCATGTTAGATGAGGAAGAGTAACATGTGCTACCTTCTATTGAGGATTTAGTATCAGATACTCAAAAAGAGTTGACAGAAGATACAATTTTGCAGAAGAGGTCTACAACTACAGGATAGGGACAACATGATCTTTGCCAGATTGGGTTGAAATGACAACTTTCAAGGAAAGCTAAATGGTACACACGAGAGAAGGTAGGGGAAATTTTTCCTCGCCTCATTTAGTAGAAACTTTTGAGGACCAAAATCCTCCCAAAATGGGGAGGTGTGATCAAGATTGGATCATTATATTGTTTTTCATCCGTATCAATGATTTTAGAGCGGAAAAAGTGCACGAATAAACTCATAGAACCCTTTTTACCGATGAGAGTAAGTTTGGCAAATTGAGGTCTAAAATATTCCAAGAGCATTTTGAGGCATCAAACAACGTTTTCTGGGGATAAAAAATTGGTGCATTAATGCCATACTTTTTTTTCCTATTCTACATATAGAGACATTTCTAATGGCACAAGAATCATGTCAATCACCATTATTCATGAAAAAGGGGCTAGCCACATGGTTATGAAGAAGAAGTCTCTAGAAGAATCTATATTGTAACCAGACCACTAGGAGGAAAATTTGTTCCATAATTTCGAGTGTATTTGTTCCATAAATAAGCTAAAATAGCGGAGAGAGATAGGAGATAGAGTACACACAGAGGAATTGTGCACTATAGTAGCCCACAGGGCACAAATCATACTTATTTGTACTTGCAAATATTTTCTATTTAGAGAGAGAGCTGAGCAACCTCACCTTCTAGCTGGGTTTTTCTCCTGGAAGAGTTTCCTAGGTCATATCTTGTGTCAAATGTGTGTGAGAGCTTTTATTTTTCCGTTCTCCATTTTCTGCATAATTTTAATTCACATGCATACACTATTAACATTAATCTACAAATCTTTAAATCTAAAGAGAAAAAAAAACTGTAATATGTAGATCTTGGATTTTCAAGTATATTTTATCAAGAGTATTGTAACAAAGTAAAAACTATCCAGTGGAATATCCATGGCAATTTATGGATCACAAGGTTGCATGGAGTGGAAACATTTTTTAGTGTAGGAGTATCATTATACAAAAACCCCGAGTTATATATATATCTATATATATATATATATATATATATATATATAAACATCCATAATGCCAAATTAGTTGCAAAATATATCAAAATATATATATATATATATATATATATATATATATCCGTACATCAATAAATATAGGAATGGTATCCATAGTACATTAAGAAATTACAAACAAACATAAAAATATTTAAGCCATATTAAGGAAACTAGACCATTAACTTATGGAATGAAATAGGTTATCTAGTAGCTATCAATGATAACATGACAAAATATTTATGTTTATAAAATAGTTGATTTACACACCGAAGTATAAAGACTAAAAGTTCAGTCGCTCCAAACAATAAACTAAGCTAGTTGCTAAACACACCTCTATAGTGTTCCCCAATTGTGAAAGCACCCATGTTGCCTGATGTTGTAGATGTGAGGTAAAACCCCCATGTGTGTTCCATCATCATTTATATCAAGATCCTCATCATTAGTATCATCCTTTATTGTTTGCCTCTTGTCTAGACTTTTCATCTACCCCAATCTTCTAGGGACATCAATAGAAATCAACCAATTTTGATGACAATGCCTAATTGAAGCCTTAAAATAAGGTAGAAAAAGCTTAATATGTTTGATCAATGATTTTGGTTTGAGTGAAGGGTACATTCTTTTTAAGGCCAGACAAAGGAGTTCAACAATCAATGTCACCAACATTAGGATACATATAGGGATTGGTGTGCTTGATTAAATGTCAATCACATACCATTATATGTGAGAACCCAATGAAACTGTCGCAATCCCATCAATTTAAAAACCCCGAAAACTGAGAGCAGTTCAACAATCAACATCACCAACATTAGGATACATATAGGGCTTGGTGCTCTTGATTAAATGTCAATCACATACCCTCATATGTGATAGAATCCAATGAAAATGCCACAATCCCATCAATTAAAAAACCCTGAAAACTATTAAGTTTGTTGAATTTTGAATAACATATGAAATTCTATTTTCTCCATATAATGTCTAATGAGGTTGAACCACTCTCAAACATCCTAAAACAATTAATGGCATTGTTAAAAGTTTAAGTAAAAAGATAACAAGAAAAAATAAATGAAATGCTAACTTTGACTTACATTTCTTTCCTTTTTATCCCTTAACTTCAAGAATTTAACATTACTATTAAGAGCACCTAATCAGCACCAAGGGAGCATCCAAGGAACGCTTAGGGAGGAGCACACTCTTTGGTTTTAGAGTGTCCTCGGGAGTACCATGCTCTTGAATGGGCAGGTAGGATGCCCTAAAGGTCTAGAGTGCTCCCCTGGACTTTGGGATCCTGCTCTCAAGGGCATTCCCTAAGTGCTTCCGCTCATAACGCAATTTTAGGGGCCAAAGCGAGTTTGGGTGGGGTGGGGTGGGGTGGGGGAATGCTACCTGCAACTCTATATCAGCTCCCAGATTTTAGGAGTCCACTCCCTGGGCACTCCCTAAGCACTGACACTCAGAGCACGGTACTAGTGGCTGAAGAGGTGGGGAGGGACACTTCCTACAACTATGTTCTGTGCACTAATTTATTTGAATGCTTTCTCACAAAGCTGTGAGAAAATGAAAACAAGTTTCAAAATCCATGAAAAAAAGAGAAAATGAAAACAAGTTTCAAAATCCATGAAAAAAAAGACAAACAATGGGCGATTAATGAGGATGCTCATTCATTCCATGCCATTATCTCAGAACATGGCAACCAAGCTCACATTCAGCTGGAAACATGCATTCTATGCAGGAATTCATCCGTGTATTTCATCCCAGATATTTAAGCAAATGAAAACAAGCTTTAGAACTTATACACTATTAAAATCCAACATAGCTTTATAAACAGCATTAAATATCTGGTTGACTTTAGCTCTACGATCAGTAACAAATTTCATCTGAGCTTTATTTGACATTTCCTGTCCAAGAAATAAAATGAAGTCCCATAGTATCTTTGTTGGAAATGCTCATATTATTGACAATCTCTTCTGTTTTATTTGGTAAAGTTCCAGACTTATGAGATGGATAATCATGCAACACACAGAGTACAAATGAAGCTGTAACAATCATATCAAATACATAATATAAATAATCACGTGAATTGCATAAAGAAATATAAAAATAGAAGACAATCCAATAAAATATATATTGTTTTATTTCAATCACTACATTTACATTTTACTTACATAAGCTGATAAAAAAGCCTATCTCGTGAATTGCATAAAGAAATATACAAATAGAAGACAATCCAATCAAATATATATTGTTTTACTTCAATCACTACATTTACAGTTTACTTACATAAGCTGATAAAAAAGCCTATCTCACACTGAGCCATAAAATCTACTCACTTGAGCAATTTATTTTTCCTGGATGCATTACGTCCCACCATGACAAGGTTGAGAGATATATCTCTCAAGGCCTAAAAATTTGTCTCACTATGAAGTTTTCAGGTCACAGGCAAAAATGAGGAAAAAACAACAAAGATAACCAGAATACATACATTGAATTACATAATGCCTATCCATGCTTATAGAAACAAAGTCCCTTCTAGATGTTCAAGCCCAGCGGCTCTCTTTTTTCCCTAGTCTGTTGGAAGTTTCAGCCTCCGCAGCAAAGGGCTTCAATCTGTTGTTTTGGATGGCTTTCCATTAGAAGATTTTCCACTGATGACATTCTTAAGCTTCTGCACAGATTGAATCATCTTGGATCCTACATTTTGGAAGATCTCCCCTGAACGGCGTGGTGAAGGCTTTTCTCCATCGCTTGTCTCATGAACCACTGTAGTTGGAACATCCTCTGTTTTGCTCTCATCTCCAGCTCCGGATCTGTGATCCACCGCCGGAACGGAAACCTCTCGAACCTCTGCAACATTGACCTCCTTCTCCCTATCAGCCTCAGCAGATTCAGATACATCTTTATTCAATTTCTCTTCTGCCAACAAATCGGAAGAATCCTTGTAGGCCACCTCTTCATTGGAGCATTCCTTCTCTACAACATCAGGGGTTTCTACTGCCTTCAAGGTTTCTTTCTCTATAGCCTCAGGGGCATCTTCAAAAGCATCCTCCTCTTTAGCCTTTGGAATTTCCTGCACCTTTGAAAATTCACTAGCTCTGTTGTCGTCAATCTCACGGGAATCTTGTTCCTTAAGGGTTTCAGTTTCTGCAACCTTGAGAGAATCTTGATCCTCGGGGATTTCAGTTTCTTCAATGACAACTTCACGAGTCTGTTGCTCGTCTGGGCTTTCATTTTCCTTGACCTCATGGGCTTTTTCTTCCTTCAAAATTTCCTTTTCTTCAGCCTCTGGAATAGAAGAGTCAAATTCTTTCGGTGCGTCTTCTATCTTCTCAATACTAAGATCCTCCATTTTTTTCTCAATAGACTGAAACATCAATCAAATAAACAAGACCATTAGCAACTCAATCGACAGGAACTAAACCTGCGTGTTTGACAACCAAGTACAAATTGAGCCTATGTAAGCACAGAATCCATCCTAATTGTTAAAACTTCATCGCATAGTAACTAGAATCGTGAGCATGGAAACCCTTGATTGCAAAGCTTGCACTGGGAACATCGCAATCATCCAAGGCCTTTCTACATTTTGTTCCTGGCCCAAACAATTTCTCTGCATCTCTAGGGCTACACCGTGGGGACAAGCACACGACTTAATCTATGACCAAAAAGGCAAACCAAAGGCATCCATCCATTCACCTAGCACCGAAACAAGAATCAATGAACTAACACTTTGGGGTCATTTTACAACTTCAAGCGGGTAAAAGTATGTTCTGATTTCAAAACCTATAATGGGGCATCTCAACAACAGTCAACTAAAAGAAATCCAGTAACTTAAGCTCCATGCTTCTTTACTGCCCAGAATAAAAGCAAGGATGCAACATTTGGGGATGATTTTACAACAAGAATACCTTATATCCAAAACCTATAATGGTCACCTACAAACACAGAGCAGGCATGATTCTCTTGGGTTACATGCAATCACGTGAACATCAGTAAGCTATCTTAGGAATCTATAGAAAAACTTAAGGTTTGAATCTAGTTGAATCCCTGGCATAAACATTCCTAAGCAAGATGCCAAGGGAATATATGCATTGATTCAATCCTTTCACTGTCTCATTTGTACACATGTTTACAAAACAAAAACCATGATCAGATTCAATCTATAATTTATATGATAAATGCCATAATCAATACCATGATTATGGAGCCACCGAGGTCACTAATCAAACTAAAACCAGAGGAACTTTCATAGTCCATGTAAAATCCAAGGCAGATAACAGAAAAAAGAAATTATACAAATAATGATCTCCCATGGAAGAAACACCAATAGATAGCAGTGCAAAATGACCCACCTCGTTCATGCTAGACTCAGAAGGTGTTGTTCTCTCAGTGGCCATGTTCTTGATGCTATATCAAAGAGAATGAAATGATGGTAGTTCAGAAAACAAATAAATCCTTACACAATAATGAATATTCAGATATTCTTGCAGATGGGTTCTGAAACTTGAAGAGATTTAGACTGTAAATAGCAACTGAATACCGATATTCTTGCAAAAGGGCTTATTTTTTAAAAAGGATAGAAATGGTCGGTGGTCTGCCCAGATGGATTTTTCAGGTCATTTTCTGGTTGGATGTTCAAAGACGGAGCAGCAAAGCCAATAGAAGGCCTTACTGGACCGTGTATGTTGGAGCACTGACACCTCATCATACACGTGTAAGCACATTTCAGAATCTAAATTTGGTAGTGTCTGTATGGTTTAATGTGGAGATTTGAGGACCGTTGGATTGAAATTGTATGAGACATGGTATTGTTTTAATGAAAGCCTTTTTGGGTTTCTGTTTTTTCGTTTACTGACAGCTTTAGAGAGTGGAACAGTAGACGTCGGCCATATGCGCCCCTTTCTTAACTACTAACTATTGAAGGACGTGCCTTGCACCACAAGTCTTGAGATTCTAAACGCTTTATCCTAACAATGCTACAGTAGTCGGCATGCTGACTAGACAGTGGGACCGCGAACAGAGCGTTGTTTTACAGCTTGCTTTCCCATGATATGATGAGGCTTATTATGGTGCCATTAGTGATTTACTGAGTATGACATAACAAAATATTGATTTAATACCTAGCGGTTAAATCTATTTATTTCTTCTAGATATTTGAATGTATTTTTTATTTTAATGGAAATTTATATATTTGAATTTCTTAATTTTAAAAAATAGCATTTTTTATATATTATATATAATTTTATAAAATTATAGTCTTAAGGGATAGCTTAATCAGTTGAGTTCTTGTGGTTAAGTATCTTGTTTATTGAGAAGTCACAATGTCATATCTGGTGGACTTCTTTGAGGGTAGGTTTTGCTAGTTTGGCCCATAAGTAGATCCCTATGGTTGTATTTGGATTTTCCATAAAGGTTGGTCACTCAGTGTCCATGAACCATATATATTTATTTAAATTTTTAAGATGTTTTATAATTTCAAAATTTTCTTTTATAAATATGAAAACTTTAGAATTTCCTACTTTAATCATGATTGGAGAGAATTCTAAAACCTTTCATACAATTACTTTACATAAATGTTGTTATTTAAGTCTATCATAGTCCTATCTTTTTTTTCCCTTTATTTTAGTTTATCTACATTACACAAGATGGACTCTCATTAGGTTTATTGTGTTGTTTTTTAAAATGAAAACTTATTGTGGATCGAGGTAAATTTAAATTTTAGTTTTTCCTTAGTTTTTTTCTAAATTAAAAGTATTTATTTAGCGCTGCATTTTATAATTTAGTATGGTGGAGACATTTTTCAGACAAAAAAAACAAAATTTTCATTCTATGGAGAAAGTTTTACAATAACATCAGGCAGTCTTTGCCAGAAAAGAAATAGGATAGCCAAAATATGATTGTGTTCCAATTACATACATTATCTGTCTGAAGATTAGAAAAATCAAAATATCTGCTATCCAGATGTAAATAAGAGTCAAAACCAACAAAAAACATCCTAGCCTGAATGAAATATATGGGGATAGTGCATACCCCTCTCCAAGAACTGACATTGAGACCGTCTATCAACAATAGAAAAGAGGAGCTAAAACTCAAAGAAACCAACTTCATGACTCTGCCTAAAGGAGAACTTTTCAAAAAACAGGAAGCTAGGGCAGAGGGTGAGGCCACACTTGGATAGAGCGTCAGCCTCCATATTTTGTTCCCGAAAAACATGTTGAAAAGAAACCGTCGAAAAAGAGGGGATGAGTTCCCTAATCTATAGCATCCAATTACAAAGGATAGGGACCTCAAGAGAGCATTGTCCCAAAGCCCACTTAATCATTGAAAGAGAGTCACCAATGATCAGTAGATTGTCTAGCCCAAGCCAAGAAGAACACTGGAGTGCACCCCACATCGCAAGCAGCTCAGCCCTGCAATTATCTCCCCTACCTCCATACCAAAAGAACTGAAAGATTGTATCGAGATTAATGTGGAGGGTGACACCATAGCCACAATCATTATTTGAGGAAGCCCCATTGAAGGTGCAAATGGGGAAGATCCCATTCAAATCCATTGAAGAGATGGATCGAGAACAGGGTTTTGGCACCCAGGGGCCAATTTCTTGGAAGTAGGCCACGATATTCAAGGAAACATCCATGATCACAGGGGTCCTACTCTAAAAGATAAGAGCGTTCCTGGTCCTCCAAATCCCCCATGGAACATAGAGAGGGATTGTTATATAAGCTTTCACTTTGTCGTACCAAAGATTTATGCATTCATGTATAGAGTATGCATCGTTGAAATAGGGGACACCTATAAGAGAGGAGACCTTGGCCCAAATCTCAACAGCCACAGGACAGTTGAGGAAGAGGTGAGTGCTGCTCTCAGAGTTCTGCCAACAAAGAGAGCAAATGCGAGGGCCAGGAATCCCCTCTTAAGCAAGTTATCCCAAGTCAATATGTGCTTGTGCGTAGCTAGCCAGGAGAAGCGCTTGATTTTCAAGGGCATGTTCATGGTGAGACATATTATTGTCATTTTGATATAATGGTCATAACCAATTATATTTTAATGATAAGTGTTTTAGATTAATTTTAATTGGATTTTTTCATAGTTCAGAGAAATTAAATTTCTTAATAAATAATATAAAAATTTGTAAGAAAATTGAGCATTCAAAAATTTGATTAATAAATTCATATTAAAATAAGTATATCTGTGATAAAAAATTTATTTTAATTTTGAATTTATTATACATTTAAAAAAAGAAAAGAATCAAATATGAATTTCAAACTACTTCGAAAATTAAGATAGCTACAAATTTCTCATTTTTGAAAGGTTGAGATATATTTATGTTAATTCATATTTTAAGGTGAGTATTTTAAATTGGGTTTTCTATTTGTTTTCTTTTGTAGATATTGTTTTTTTTTTTTTTTTCAATTTAGCACATTCAAGTTAGACACTTAATTTTGTAAAAGGATTGGTATGGAGAAGTTTGAACGTTATTAACTTATGATAAATTCATATTAAGATAAAACTAGGTTTATGGTAAAATATTTATTAGGTCGAAGGTTTTTTTAATATGAGATTCCACGAAGCAACATTGTAGAGATATTTAAGTCCAGTGTAGAGATCTCCAAATGGTGTTTTTAAATCCACCTTCTATTTAACACTGGCAACGTTCCCTTTGCACCCTAAAGTGCAAATGTTACTTTTAACCTTGAATCTATTAAACATGTAAAGGAGGAAAAAAATCAAGTGTGACTCTCAAACTACCTCAAAAATTAAGATAGTTGCAAAACTCTCATTTCTTAATTAAAGTTGAGATACATTTATGTTAAATCATGTTTTTAGGCAAGTGTTTTAAAGTGGATTTTCGATGTATTTTTAGATATAGATTTTTTTATTTTTTTCCATTTTAATATATTCAAATTTTACACTTAATACATATAGCATGCCTCTTTCAACCTTTTAAACCAAAAAAACTAAATTACAACGAAAATAGTATATAATCTCATATATATATATATATATATATATATATATATATATATATATATATATATATCATTAATGCTAAATGCTATTTGAAAACATATGAACTCATTATTATAAATGTGATCATAGTAATACAAAATATTGATCTTCTTATACATATTATCTACATTAAAAAAAAAATATATATATATATATATATATATTTTAATTTTAAGGATAACCCTAACTTGCTTTTAATTAGCTAAAAACTTATTCCACCAAAATCGCCACCCCATTGACCATCTTAAAATAACATCAAAACCAAAACCTAAAAAATGGAGTTGTTTTTAGTGCGATTTTTTGGAGATTCGGGTGACGAATCCGGCAGAAAAAATTGAGGTTAAATCTTGATTTGCATTATTTAAAATGGTTTTTTAACTGCATATTTGGATTCAGCAACCTGAAATACCTCTAGGACGCTATGATTGTGCAAAAATTAACTATCAAACTTGCCATTTCAATAAATTACTGCCGAATTTTAGAAAAATTTAACCAAAAAAACTCACCAAAAAAACTTCCAAAAAATCTCATTAAAAACAACTCCGTAAAAAATATCTCCAAACCTCGCATAATAGCACAGAGGGAAAGGCTTCTATTCGAACGTTGCGTGAGTGACCCAATATTCCCTTTACCATTTTAGATACACCCCACGGAAGTAATTTTGAAATTGAAGTTTTTGATTGCATAGCCATGGCGGTGACTGCCACGTAATCAATTCGATACCAGACGCGGTAACCGACACGAAAAGTAAGTCGGCGCGGTGCCGAAACAAGAAGTCGGTGAACTGCGTGGCGTGGGTGCCACCAAAGCAAGGTGTCGCTTTCTCTGTCGAGGAAGAAGATAACGTAAAGAAATGACATGCCATGTGGCAGGCACACAGTGGCTGGAATTCGCCGACATGGATGAGCAGAGAATCACATGACGTTCAACTTTAATTGATAAGAAAATGATGTTCACAATACAAGGGAATGGTTGATACGTCACATTACAAAATAGTTTGAATTGATTGATCGTCATCTACCTGACACGGTGGCCTTGGAAACCTTGTCAACCCATAACGAAGCTTCATGCAGAAGGTTAGCTATAAAGGTATCCCATATTCAAGTTGATACATATATAATAAAATATAAATAAGAAGTCAAATATGGGAACAAGAGCATACCATAAAGTTTCTTCATTACAATATTATGAATAAATTGGTTATATATAGTAAGGTGGCATGAAAATGTGTCACCATGATGTAAGATAAAGCAAATCTCCACATTAACAACACTTTATTTTCATACAGTGGTTTTATATATATAGATAGGTGGTATGAAAATGTGTCACCATGATGTAAGAGATATCAAATCTCCATGTTCACAATAGTGTATTTTGATCAATTTGAATGGAAAGTAATGGCCCTTAACATAGAGAGGTAAGTAACTTGATTTTTATTTACCAAAGTGAGAAAGTTGGTGGAGTTTTTATATAGATAGATAGATACATTTGGTGGAGTTTTCATATAGATAGATTGATTTATTTATTTTTTACTATGCTTTAATCTGAGTTTAATGATAAACATTATATTAAGCTTTATGCATTTTCCAGTAATAGAATTTAACTTTGAATTTAGAACATGTTTAATTAAAGCTTAGCACACTGTAAAAAACACAGAGATGACGATGGAACAACAAGCTGTTCAAACTTTAGCTCACTGTTAAAAAAAACACAGAGAAGACGATGGAATAGCAAGTTGTTCAAACTTTAGCTCACTGTTAATTTTTATAGAGCCAAAACACAGAAATGGCGTTGGAACAACAAGCCATGCATATTGGGAAATACAATACCGTTAGACTTGCTATTCCCAAGTTTTGATGGAGTCATAATACCTCCAAATAATGAGTTGACACGTATGCCAGTGAATTATGGAGATCACCCGTGCCCCCTTGAAATGTGATAGGCTGTCCTCGGCCATCAAATAAAGGAGCAGCATGCTGAACTGCAATCGTACAGTAGAATAAAGGAACGGCATATAGATCCATGACATGTTTACAAAAATGAGCGGATTACTGAAATCGAGGCTTATGATGGAAATCGCTAATAAATATGGAAATGTCGTGATATGATGCGAAAAATAGAGGATAGGATAGCTAACGTAAGTAAAAGTTCTTATGCAATCATTATCCACTTTAACCATTATGATTGATTTATATATGATTTTCATGTATAAAAGGTTCGCAAAGGTTATATAACATAATCTCATTTGAAATCACTATAAAATTATAAGAAGAAGGGTTTATAATGACTATTGGTGTATGAAAAATATGACTTCAAATACCATTAACAGAGCTCTGTTGCCCACAGGTGTCCATAACCTTGACAAAGTTGCTTATTTCACCCTTGGAACCATAATCCTTTGTGTATGCCTAGAAAAGTGATGTGCAATGTCATAATGGAGGCCATTGTGCTAGCTTGGTAACCAGATGAATCACAATGCCATTCACCAAGAAGGAGTGAAAGGTGGGCAGGCCGGCTCATGATGAGACCTCCTGTTCCAAGGACTTTTATCATATCCCTGGTGTGGTGGCCATAGTGGGAATGCCACTTCACATTCTTCCTTATAATCATGGTAGGTTGGCTCTTGATGAAACCCCCTATCCTTCATTTGACAAATCATGTTAGTAATCATATAGATATGTATCTTTTCTTTTTTTCTTCTTTTCTTTTATATAACACTTTCCTATTTATATACAGAGGGTGGCTCAACACTCCTTAAGAGTAGGGATGGTGGAAGAAGTCTGAACATCTCAATAGAGGAAAATATGCCCTTATTCTTATTCAATAATAATGATCAAAGAGAATTATGGAGATTTAGAAAGAACCATCATGATAAAAATAATCAATCAAATTGGTGTTAGTGAAAATAAAGACAACAAAGTGATATAAATAGTTGTGTCCTTTCCTCTTTTCTCTTATCAATTCAAAGAAATTTCTTTAAAGATAATGATTTTTCTTTGGGTTGGCTGATTTCAGTATCCTCTAGTTTTTGTATTCTTGCATAAATGTATAGTTGTGCCTTAAATGACCATCATTCACAAAAATCCTCTAAATGGTGAAACACACATACACACAAAAAGAAGAAAAATGCACTCAAAAAGTGATGTTCTTTAGATGGAACAGCTGTTGTTTCTTTAGAGGGACAACAAAAGAACATCTGCACGCAAAAACCATGATTCCTTTAAGAGGAGCAGCAAGCAAAAAAGAAAAAAAACATACTCGAAATTGTTGTTCCTTGAGAGGAACAACAAATAAAGGAAGTGTGAACAAAAATGCGGAAATGTTGTTCCTTCGGAAAGGAATAGCAAAAAAACGAAAGTGTTGTTCCTTCAGAAAGGAAAAACAGAAAACGAAAGTGTTGTTCCTTTGGAAAGAAACAATAGAAAACGAAAGTGTTGTTCCTTCGGAAAGGAATAGCAAAAATGCGGAAGTGTTGTTCCTTCGGAAAGGAATAGCAAAAATGCGGAAGTGTTGTTCCTTCGGAAAGGAATAGCAAAACGTGAAAGTGTTGTTCCTTCGGAAAGGAACAACAAAAAGGCGGAAATGTTGTTCCTTCGGAAAGGAACAACAAAATGCAAAAGTGTTGTTCCTTCGGAAAGGAACAGCAAAAAAGGCGAAAATGTTGTTCCTTTGGAAAGGAACAACAAAATGAAAAAGTGTTGTTCCTTCGGAAAGGAATAGAAAAATGGCGAAAATGTTGTTCCTTCGAAAAGGAACAGCAAAATGCAAAAGTGTTGTTCCTTCGGAAAGGAACAACAAAACGGTGAAAATGTTGTTCCTTCAGAAAGGAACAGCAAAATGCAAAAGTGTTGTTCCTTCGAAAAGGAATAGCAAAATGGTGAAAATGTTGTTCCTTCGGAAAGGAACAACAAAATGCAAAAGTGTTGTTCCTTCGAAAAGGAACAGCAAAATGGCGAAAGTGTTGTTCCTTCGGAAAGGAACAGCAAAATGAAAAAAATGCAAAAATGCAAAAATCTGTACAGAAAGTAATTTTTACGAGCAGAAAAGAAAAAGTTATGTACAAATTTTAGGAATAATGAAATTACTTAGTGAACCACAGGCGAGGAAGAATCCTTTTCCTCGGCCAGAATCTGCATGTCAGAATCTTCCCGGAGTTGCTGCTAGAAGGATTCCTGAGTAAGCGGTTTATGGTACAGTCGCACTCGGTAGCCATTTGCTTTAAAGGTATGTCCGCTTTAAAGGTATGTCCAGATCCATCAATAGTAGTCAAAGTAATGGTGCCATTGTCATGCACTTTTTGGATTTCATACGGTCCAAGCCATTGAGTCTGAAGTTTTCCCAGAAAATCCTGAAACCTGGAATCGTATAGGAGTGCCCAATCTCCTTCGTGGAAGATTTTCTTTTTGATCAGGGTGTCATGCCATTTTGCTCTCTGTTGTTGGATTAATGCAGTGTGTTGAAGAGCTGAGAGCCTAATTTCATCTAGCTCGTTAATTTGTTGTAATCTATTAGTCTGGGCCTCATTTAAATCCAGACCGACCTCCTGTGCTGTTCTTAACGTTTGTATTTCGAACTCTATTGGAAAGATGGGTTCCTTTCCAAATACTCGCAGATATGGTGAATAACTGGTGGTGTTTCTCCACGTTGTTCGGTATGCCCACAGGACTTCCGCAATCTTGAAACCCAATCACGCCTGTGTGACGCAATGGTTTTTGTTAATATTGCCTCTATCACTTTATTCGTGCTCTCTACTTGGCCATTTTCCTGTGGGTGATACGGAGTGGTAATTTTATGCTGAATGTGATAATTTTTTAATGTTGCAGCGGTTTTATTACCTACAAAATGTGGTCCTCCGTTCGTGATTGTGTCCCTTGGGAGGCCATATCGCACAAATATTTGGAACAGGAAATGAATGACAGAGTCCTTTGTAGCTCTTGGAAGTGCCTCTGCTTCAACCCATTTGGTCACATACTCTGTTGCCACCAGAATATATGTTTTCTGATTTGATGATGGGTTGATCGGACCAACAAAATCAAGCGCCCAATGCTCAAATGGTTCGATTACTAGCTGTGGGTTTAAAGGCATTTCGTCGGACTGTCTAGGGCATCCTGCTCTTTGGCAACTGTCACAGGCTTGAACAAATTTCTTAGCATCTTTAAAGATTGTGGGCCAGTAATATCCTGTTTGCAGAACCTTGTGACCGGTCCTTCGATCTGCGAAATGTCCGCCACACGGTCCGTCATGACAGGCTTTCAAAATGTCAAATATTTCGTCTTCACGGACGCATCTTCTGATGTGCATATCTGCCCCTGTATGAAATAGGTAGCCCCCAATCCAAGAAAATCGGGTACTACGTTGCACAATCTATTTTCGTTCATTGGGGGTCAGATGCTTTGGTAATTTGCCTACTGCTAAATAATTTGCAACATCAGCATACCAGGGTGTTTTGACAGTAACAACAAATAAATGTTCATCTGGGAATTGATCTTCGACTACTGCTGTGTCCACTGGCTTCGGCATTCATGAGAGAAAATCAGCTACAAGATTCTCTTTCCCAGGTCGATATTTTATTGTGATGTCAAATTCCTGCAATAAGATCAAACATCTTGTTACTCTACCATTTGCAATAGGTTTATTTGCTAAATATTTTATGGCAGAGTGATCTGCATATAAAACAATAGGATATCCAGTGATATAATGCCTAAATTTGTTTACAGCATGTATTACAGCTAAAAATTCTTTTTCAATAATAGTATAGTTTAGCTCAGCAGGAGACAAATTCTTGCTGATATAGTAGATTGCATATGGTTTTTTGTCTTCTTCCTACCCAAGGACTGCTCCAATACCTGTGTCCGAAGCATCTGGTGAAATTTGAAATGGCAGGTCCCAATTTGGGCCTCTAAGCACTGGGGCTGTTGACACAAGCTTTTTCAGATCCTCAAAAGCACGGTCGCATTTTGTCTGTCCAAACAAAATCAACATTCCCTGTTAGTGCGTATAGAGGTGTAGCTATTTGAGAAAAATGTTCTATGAATCTCCTATAATAACCAAAAAATCCAAGAAAACTGCGTACCTCTGTATGTGTGGTAGGAGTAGGTATTAACAAAATTATTTGAATTTTGGCCGGATCTACCTGTATTCTAGCCGTTGAGATATAATGACCTAGGATGAGTCCTTCAGTCATCATCATATAGAACTTTTCATGGCTCAAGCAAAGCCTAGTGGCGATACATCGTTGCAACACCTTTTCCAATGTGTTAGTGTTGGGTCAAAATCATCTCCGTATGGTGTGAAATCATCCATATATACTTTGAGCCCTTCATTTTTAAATCTGAAAAGATGCTGAGGATGGCCCTTTGAAAAGTGGCAGGGGAATTGCATAGGCCAAAGGGTAGGACTCTGTAGGAAAATGTTCCCCAAGGACAAATAAAAGTAGTTTTGTCCTGGTCTTCAGGGGCAATCTGAATCTGATTGTATCCACTGAAGCCATCCAAGAAAGAAAATAATTTCTTTCTTGCTAATGTATATAATACCTGATCAATGAATGGAAGGGGAAAGTGGTCTTTCTGGGTTGCTTTATTTAATTCTCTGTAATCTACAAAAATCCTCCACTTTCCAATCTTCTTTGGCACCACTACTAGCGGAGAGAGCCACTTGCTATCGGAGATTGGATAGATGAAGTTTACATCCAAAAGTGATCTAAATTGGATCCATAAAGAATGATTAACAGAGCCATGGCTGTACCAGGTTGGGATAGACTTCAAAGAATTTAAAACAATGATCAAAAACACCTCTAAACTAGTGGTAGTGGCAGCCAACGTGGAACGACGAGGACCTCGGTCAAAGTGCGCTGACCGAGGCCCATGGAGACTGCGCGGGAGGTGAAATTAGCCCCTAGGAGGCCCGGATCGGGAAACAGAGGGATTTTTTGAAGCGTGAATCATGCATCGCTAGGCGAAAACCCTCAAAATGGAGAAGCCCCGAACACTCGGTCACGTGGGAGCCGGGAAAACCGTGGGACAAAAGGCTAAGCACTAAAGGCGAGACCCGCTCCAAAACCGACGATAATGATCGGAGGCATCCATGGGCGGTAAGCAGTTTTGATGAAAAAGGAGAAATTCCATTCAGCACCCGACAAGTGGCAGGGGGAGGAAAGAGAAAACTGCCACTCATCGTGTGCTAACGGACGAGCAAGTCCACCGTGTGAAACAAGCGGATGGCGTCGGATCTGAGGGCTACAGATCTAACGGCTGAGATCGCGCCCGATGGAGAAGATGAAATTGATGGAGGGTTAAGCTGCGATTTAGAAGAACTTGAGGTCCGCTTTGATTGCCAAGGTGGCGGAAGACTCATTCCACAACGTAACCAAAGAATTGGACTGACGAGGCAGGCTGGCATGGTTTGCAGGAGGACAAGTGGCCGCTCCCTGTTAGTCTGATGATGACGCCGAGAACAAGGAACTCCAAGTGCAGTTGCAAGCAGGTGATCTAATAGAGATGGAAGAGGAAGCGAACCACCATGAGCTCGAATGACTTTAAAGCCATGTATAGACCAGACAGAGGGCATGAGTCGGGAACCGAAAGACGAAACACCGAAGACAGAGGAGAAGAACTAGTAAGGCAAAAAGCAGAAAGAGGACAGAGGGCCGAGCTGACCAAAGGCAGCATCGAGCACCAGAGAGCTTGAGAGACTCAAGCCATCCCTGAGAGGATCTGTCAGACCAGAGAGGTCAAAGAGCTGGCAAAGAAAAGAGTCTGTGTACTCTAGTGGTTTGGGGAATCCAAGAACCACCCTGCCAAGCCAATCTGTTTCAGGAGACTCATATTGAGCTCCTTCATTGTAATTCTCTGCTTCAAGACACAATAAAAAGAAGGCCACCACTGAAGCTGGACCGGAGATGTAGCCCTGGAGGATAGGGTGAACTCCTTATTAATTTCTTGTGTTCTTGTATTTTCTTATTGTATTTCTCTATTGTTTTCCATTTCAAGTGTCTATGTATTTGCAATCTAATCAATCCATTGCTTAAATAACTTAGACACACTAGCACATGAGTCTTTAATACCTCCAATTAATAAATCTTTAACTGAGGTCACTCATAGGGTGATTATCAGATCAAGTGGTATCAGAGATCTAGGCTGTAAGGTTAGACGAGCTTATGTTGGTTTAGCTGTTGAATGCTCGCTAGATCAAAGCTCAAATTAGGAGGAGAGTTGGTCGAAACTAATCCTGAAATTGGGAGAGTCTATCCTCGGAAGACAATGTTAGAGGAAGGTTCTATGGGGCCAGACCCTCAATTCATAGAGAGTTTCCTAGCTATAAAGTATATGGTAGAAGAAATGTATAGGGAATTTAGAAAGCATAAGGATGAAGATTCATCAGGTTCTAAACAAGACAAAGAAGAAGATGAATCTCATTCCCATGACCACTCAAAGGGAAAAATGAAAGAGGAAATCTTTCTCACACCTCCTAATAGCCTTGTGCATAATAAGAAAGCATCTTTGATCGAACTAGATGTTAAATTTGACTTGCTTATATATGATGGAGAGCTAAATGCTGAAAAGTTGGACAATTGGATTAGACAAATTGATGTGTATTGCAGAGTACAGAACATCGATTCAGACAAGAGTAAAATTCAACTGGCAAGCCTACACCTAGGAGGCATTGCCTTGGTTTGGTGGGAAGGCAGAACCCAAGCTGACATGAAAATACATGGTAAGACTACCTCTGTCTAGAGTGACTTTGTTTCTGAAATCAAGAAGCAGTTCTATCCATTGGCCTACATGCAACAAGCCATGATGAGTTGGCAAACTCTTCGGCAGTTGAAAGGGCAAAGTGTGTAAGGGTACACTCAAGAATTTAGAAAGATAGCATTGATTCTAGGTATCTCGTTAGACTCACCAGAGACTCTTTTGAAGTACATTGGTGGTCTTCACATCTACATGAGGCATACCATCCTCATGTTTAATCCCACTAGTATAGATGAGGTATCTGTACAAGCTACTCATCTAGAAGCTAGAGGAAAGAATGGAAATCCAGAACTTAGGGGGCCATCCCAACCCACTGCAAGCAAGAGCAAGGAGAAAAGAAAGCAGAAGTGGAAAGCAAGGAAGGCTAACACTGCACAGAAAAGCAAAGCTTCATGCACTCACTATAAAAAGGATGGGCATGATGATGAGCATTGTTGGATTTTGCATCCAGAGCTGAGACCTAAGAAGTTCGAGGGAAAGAAGAAGAAGACTGCTGAAGTTATTCAGAAAGATTTGGGGTCAGACTCGGGAGATGAAACAATCATTACAGCCACCAGTATAAAAGGTAAGAATTTTGAAGCATCTACTAGTAATTCTACTCAACCTGTTATTGATGAAGAACATGAGAGAAAAAGACATGAGCTTTTCCATATTCGAGTTATTTCCAAACATCAAAAGATTGATACTTTTTTTTTATAGTGGCTCACAAGTAAATTTGATTTTTGAAGCAATTATAAAGAAATTGGGATTAGCAACTACACCTCACAAGAAACCATACCCATTAGGATGGTTGAATGATAAAGCACAACTACAAGTGACTAGACAATGCAAGCTCAAGTTTTCTTTTGGGTCAGCATTTGTAGATGAGGTTGAGTTAGACATAATTCCTTTGGATATATGTGGAATTGTTTTAGGGAGTCCTTGTATGATAGAACATCTATTTTCTATAGAGCTGAGAACAAGTATCTACTTGTTAAAGATGGAATCGAATACTTTGTAAGAGCTCACAAGCTCAAGAATAATTATACTCTCATAAACTCAGGGCAGATGAAAAGAATGATAAATTCATGCAAACAATTCTTACTAATGGTTGTAAATGAAAAGAAACTTGATCAAGCCAATGTATTTGAGGGTTGTCATGCTAAGCAGCAAGCTGATATAGAAAAGATTATTTCAGAGTATGATGTCCTATTTCAGGAACCTAAAGGTTTGCCACCCAAAAAGGAAATAGTACATGATATTATTTTGCAGCAAGATGTTCCATTACCTAACATTGGAATGTACAGGTTGTCTGCTTTAGAGAATGTTGAAATCAAGAAGCAGGTGCAGGAGTTGCTTGAGAAGGGGTTTATCAGGCCTAGCACATCACCATGTGGGTCACCAATTGTTTTGGTGAGAAAGAAAGATGGCTTGTGGAGAATGTGCATTGACTACCAAGCACTGAATAAGATAACAATAAAAAATCGTTATCCCCTTCCTCGCATAGATGATCTTTTAGATAAATTAAAGGAAGTTGTTTATTTCACCAAGCTGGATTTGCACAGTGGATACCATCAGGTCAGAGTTGCAGAGCAAGATGCATGGAAGACTGCTTTCAAAACAAAGCAGGGATTGTATGAGTGGCTGGTTATGCCTTTTGGCTTGACCAATGCTCCTGCTACTTTCATGAGATTAATGAATGATGTACTCAAACCTTTTCTTGATGATTTTGTTATTGTGTATCTGGATGACATTCTGATTTTTAGTAAAACATGGGAAGAACACTTAAAGCATGTTAAGCAGACATTAGATGTTTTGAAAAGAGAAAAAATTTATGTTAAACTCTCAAAATGTGAATTTGGCAAAACATCTCTAAATTATTTGGGTCATATAGTAGGGGGTGGTGAATTGAAAATAGATCCCTCTAAAGTGGCAGTCATTGTGAACTAGCATAAACCCAAGTATGCTACAGAAGTAAGAAGCTTCTTAGGAGCAACACAATATTGGAGGAAGTTTATCTCTAACTTTTCCTCAATTGGAGCTCCCTTACATGCTTTGACAGGATTAGACAAGGTGTTTCAGTGGGGAGGCAAACATTAGAAAGCCTTCGACACCTTGAAAGAAAAGATTAGTAAAACACCTGTACTAGCACTGCCTGATCTACAAAGACCATTTGAAATCTAAACAGATGCCAGTGACTATGCCATGGGAGCAGTGTTGACACAACACGATAAACCCATATGTTATCATTCTGAGACTTTTAATCCTGCAGTAGTTAACTATCCTACATATGATAAAGAATTGTATGCATTAATTCAGAGTGTGAAAAAGTAGAAACGTTATTTAATGGGCAAAGAGACAGTAATGCATACTGATCATCAACCACTTCAATATCTACAGTCCCAAACTAAGTTACCACAATCAAGACATTACAGGTGGATGGGTTTTCTTACAACAGTTTCATTTAGTCGTCAGAGATAAAACGGGCATACATAACAAAGTTGCAGACATGTTGTCTAGATCCATTATAAATGCATCTACTATACTTAAGCATAATTTTGTACTACATGAAATCTACATTGAACAATATGCTCAAGATATAGACTTTAAAGATGTATATGCAACTTTGAGTCAAGGAAAAAGGGTAGAAGAATTGGATTATCATGTGAAGGACTGACTCTTATATCATTGTGGGAAACTCTACATTCCACAAACTGAGAGAGTAAAGATAATCAGAGAGGCACATACTTCTCTGATATCAGGTCACTTGGGGGTAAGTAAAACAGTTGCATAACTGCAAAGATTTTGCTATTGGCCGAAAATGAATGAGACAATTTCTAGATATGTAAGGGGGTGTATTATGTGTGCTAAAAGAAAGCCCAACAATAGAAAACTAGGCCTGTACACTCCATTACCAGTTCCTTCTCACCCTTGGGAAAGTGTTTCGATGGATTTTGTTGGAGGGCTGCCTAAGTCTAGAAAAGGTCATGATTATCTATATGTGGTTGTGGATAGGTTCAGAAAAATGTGTATTTTGATACCTTGTAATAAGCAGATTATAGCTTAACAAACTGCCAAACTATTCTTTGAATATGTATGGGTTCATTTTGGATTACCCACTTCTATTGTATTTGATCGAGACACCCGATTTGTGGGGAAGTTTTGGTCAAGTCTGTGGGAGCTGATGGACACCCAACTGAAGAAAAGCACAGCTTTTCATCCACAAACTGATGGCCAGATAGAAGTAGTTAACAGGACAGTGATCCAGCTACTTAGAGGATATTGCATCAAACATCCTAAGCTTTGGGATGAACATTTGTGTTATGTGCAGCATGCTTACAACAGAGCAAAACACTCTTCTACATAGAGATCTCCTTTTGAGACCTATTTTGGTTTCACACCAAGGTCTCCTTTGGATTTTGTCTTTGGTAAAGATACCACGGTTGATGGACACAGTGATGTGGACAAGGCAACTAGGTTCATTGAACAGATCTAGGAGATCCACTAGGCAGTACAGGAATAGTTGGAAAAGAGCCAAGCCAAATACAAGGCTAGGCATGAAAAGCATCAGATGGAGCATAGTTTTCAAGTTGGAGACCAAGTCTGGCTGTATATCAACAAGGACAGGATGCAAGGCAAAGGTAAAAATATAAAGCCTATCAGGTATGGACCTTTTAGGATACTTGAGAAGATTGGTGAAAATGATTTTTGCCTTGATCTACCAGCTTACATGCACATCTACTCAGTCGTAAATGCAGATTGCTTGAGATTGTTTGAACCTTCTCTAATTGAGGATCCTGAAGAGCAGAGTCAATTGCCTTCTATTGATGACCTGCTACTTGAATATCTTAATGAATTGCAAGAAGACACAGTGCTGGACAGGAAGGTGAGGACAACATGCAGAGGAGACGTTGAGTACCTTAGAATTGGAATCAAAGGTTCGAAGCTGAGCAGTGCAAAGTGGATTGAGATGGGGCAAGTGAGACAGTAGTACCCTCACTTAGTCGATGTTTGAAAGAAAACCAACTTTTGGTGGTCCAAAAGCTTTTCAGTGGGAAGGCTGTGATTTGAATTGGATCCATGATTAACAGAGCCATGGTTGTACCAGATCGGGATAGACTTCAAAGAATTTAAAACAACAATAAAAAACACCTCTAAACCAGTGGCAGTGGTAGCCAGCGTGGATGACGAGGACCTTGGTCAAAGCGCGCTGACCGAGGCCCATGGAGACTACGCGGGAGGAAAAATTAGCCCCTGGGAGGCCTGGATTGAGAAACAGAGGGAGTTTTTGAAGCATGAATCACGCATCGCTGGGCGAAAACCCTCAAAATGGAGAAGCCTCGAGCACTCAATCGCGTGGGAGCCGGGAAAACTGTTGGAAAAAAGGCTAAGTGCTAAAGGCGGGACCCGCTCCAAAACCGACGGTAATGATCAGAGGCATCCATGGGTGGTAAGAATTTTTGATGAAAAAGGAGTGATTACACTCAGTGCCAACGCGTGGCAGGCGGAGGAGAGAGAAAACCTCCACTCATTGCACGCTAACGGATGAGCAAGTCTACTGCACAAAACGAGCGGATGGCATCAGATCTGGTGGCTCCAGATCTAATGGTTGAGATTGTGCCCATTGGAGAAGACGGAATTGACGGAGGGTTAAGCCGTGATTTAGAAGAACTTGAGGTCTGCTTTGACCGCCAAGGTGGCAGAAGACTCATTCCATGACGTAACCAAAGAATTGGACTGACGAGGCAGGCTGGCCTGGTTTGCAGGAGGACAAGTGGCCACTCCCTGTGAGTCTGATGATGACGCCGAGAATAGGGAACTCCAAGCGTAGCTGCAAGTAGGCGATCCAATGGAGGTGGAAGAGGAAGCAAACTGCCATGAGCTCAAATGACTTTAAAGCCATGTATAGACCAGACAGAGGGCATGAGTCGGGAACCGAAAGACGGAACACCGAAGACAGAAGACAGAGAAGAGAAGAACCAGTAAGGAAAAAAGTAGAAAGAGGACAAAGGGTCGAGCTAACCAAAGGCAGCGTCAAGCACCAGAGAGCTTGAGAGACTCAAGCCATCCCTGAGAGGATCTGTCAGACTAGAGAGGTCAAAGAGCTAGCAAAGAAAAGAGTCTGTGTACTCTAGTGGTTTGGGGAATCCAAGAACCACCCTGCCAAGCCAATCTATTTCAGGAGACTCATATTGAGCTCCTTCATTGTAATTCTTTGCTTCAAGACAATAAAAAGAAGGCCACCACTGAAGTTGGACTAGAGATGTAACCCTGGAGGATAGGGTGAACTCCTTATTAATTTCTTGTGTTCTTGTATTTGCTTACTGTATTTCTCTATTGTTTTCCATTTCAAGTGTCTATGTATTTGCAATTTGATCGATCCGTTGCTTAAATAACTTAGACACACCCGCACGAGTCTGTAATACCTCCAATTAATAAATCTTTATTTGAGTTCACTCATAGGGTGATTATCAGATCAAAAAGTTTTTGTAATTCAGCTTTCACAATATCCTTCAGGTGAGGGTTGAGTCTTCGTTGGGGTTGGCGAACGGGTCTCACATATTTTTCTATATAAATGTGGTGCGTACACAGCTGGGGATAAATTCCCTTCATGTCTGGATAATCCCATGCAAAAGCTTCCTTATATTTTTTCAGTAGTTGGACCGACTTTTCTTCTTGTTCAGGAGTCAAGTTTTTGTTAATGTTCAAGGTTTTTCTTGGCTAAATATCTATAGTTTTACTGTTTGAAACAGAGGTAGTGGATATTGTTTGATCATGAGTGTCTTTGAGAGGATCTTCTTCTAGTTCATCGTAAAATGCTGCCTCTATCATGTGACATTGTACATGGGATTTGGATTCAGATTGGTTAATGAAGTTGTTAATAACATCATCCTCTATTTGATTTTTAAATTGAGGGCATATTCTATGGTTAATGGGGACCTAATGTTTTCTGTGAGGTATGATATAGGATGTTTGTTAGTTTTTATTATTGTTACACTTGGCTGCGCTGGGGGTTATAGAGCTAGATTCTTGATATTACTCCCTCTAGTTATGGTCATACTGCCTTGTCAGCAGCCAATGTAAGCATCAACAGTCGCAAGCCAAGGTCTACATAAAATTAATGGGTGTCCATCAAGTCGGTTTTTGGGGTTGATTATCAGAAAGTCGGCAGGATATTCCCAAGAATCTATGGATACCATTACATCGTGAAGTGTACCTTCTGGTTTAACCACTGATTGGTCAGCCAATTCTAATAAGGTGGAGGTTGGTTCCACTGATGTGATGCCCAGTTTTTGACAAGTGGTGGTTGTTAAAATATTAATTGCAGCCCCTAAATCAACTAGGGAATTTGAGAAGGTTTGTCCATTGATTTGCACTATCACTATTGGGTTTCCTGGGTCTTCATATTTGACATGTGTTTCTCTTCCTGATAACAGATCAGATAGGGTGCCAACTACTTGGACTGTTGGGTTATTTGTTATTCTCCTCCTTGGTTTTTTTATACATAACTCTTTAATGGTTTTTGCATATATTGGGATATCTTGGATAGCTTGGAGGAGTGGGATTTTTATATACAAATTCTTTAGTTCTCCTAGAATATCAAAGTCAGGATGTTCTATAGGGCGCGGTATGATTAATCGTTCTAGGAATGGGGGAGAAGATGTGGTTGCTTGGTCATGAGTTTGTTGTCTGACCACATCTTCTTCTTGTAATGGTTGTTCTACGGGTAACTGATTTTCAACTTGAACATTTTTATCTCCCTCAGTTTCTATAATGTGCCCAGACCTTAATTGAAGGTCGTTGCACTCCCTTAGATTGGTTTCTAGTTCTGGTGTTTCGATTATTTGAACAGATTGAACCGGTCTATTATTTGGGTTCGGGTTGGGTTGGGTTGGGAGTTGTAGTCTTAAGTTGGATTGGGGATTTTGTTGTAGTGCTGGCAGTGTAGGTTGAGGGAGTGGAATGGTTCCTGTTGGCTGATTCATCGGTCTTTGCCAGTTTGTCTGCCAGGCTTGACTCTGCGAAGTGGGAGGGGACCATTGTGTTGGATATGCATTGTTTTTCCAATATGGTGGAGCGTAGGGAAAATTTGGCCAATTAGGTTGGCTTGTTTGATTGAGCCATGGTGATGATGAAGGGAATGATTGTTGTGACCAGTTTGAAAAGGGAGGTTGATTTTGCCACATTCTATTATATTGATGAGCATGATATTACGGAGGGTGGAAAGAAGAAGATGGATCGGAGGACATAATTGATTGTCGCGGCTACCATTGATGGTGCTGATTGAGTAGGTACACCGACTTTGATTATTCTTCTGCTTCTTTGTATACTACCTTCAAACCAGGAAGTGAGGGGCATTTCTCTGTGGAGTGGTCTTTTGTACAAATAACACAGACTTGAACTACATCTAGTGGGCACTCCTTGTGGCTATGTTTCTTTCTGCATCTTGGGTAGAATATTACCAGATTTTTCTCTGCTTCTACTTGTTTCTGTTTCTCTTGCATAATATCAAGCTGCTTTGTCAGAGTCCCCAATATATAAGTTTTGAAATTCTCCAATAAATTTCTGATTTCTACGCGGGTTATTCCTTCTCCAGAGATCTTGTTGTCCCTTGTGAACCTGTCATGCTTCGCTGGTTTTAGCCTTGTGCTGCCTCATGAAGTCCTGATACATAAATCAATAATGTCAGCAAAATTTTCTTGATAAATTTCTCCTTTTCCCATAATATTTAGTGTTTCAACCAATTGTTCCTTCATGCCTTTAATTAATGTTGTTTTCAATACATTGTCAGGTAAGGGTAATGATGCATAAGGAGATCTTTGAAGATTATACTAAAAATGTTCAACATATTCTTCTAGTGTCTCATTAGGTCTAGCTACCATATGAAATATTTCATCTTTTAACTCTCTAGACCTACAATAATCCTGATATTTCTTCAGGAAAGCCTCTTTCATCTGATCCCAGTTGTTTATGACTCCTCCACCTAACCCCATAAACCATTGTAAAGCAACCCCTTTTAATGTAGAGGGAAATAATTTTAGCTTTTGGGGATCAAAGGTATAGTCATACCCTCTGCACAGCACATTGAATTCAAACAAAAATACATCTGCATCTTCTGATGTTAGGCCATGGAATGTAGGGATATGCTGGAGAGGAATGGCCTTCATAGGTGCATTAGCTGCAGTATCTACAATGGGATATTGTAGTGTAGAGGTTTGGGGTGTCTCCTGGTTCTGGGCCATTTTGTCAAATATGTGTCAATAACCTTCTGGGATTTCTAGGAGGGTATTCCTAGGCTAGCTAGAAGGAGCAAGAATGGCCTTAACAAAAATGGTCTTAACAACACTTCTTTTATCTGGGATGATGAGAGTTCCTTGTTGAACTAATATCTGGGGGGACTTTAGCTCTTCAGGTTCTTCAACTTCGTTCTGGGTGATTTTTACAGCACTTCCCTTGTCTGGGCTGCTTAATGGCTGAACTATTCCAAGAGGAGATCTTGGTTCTTTGGTTTCCCCTGTTTCTCCTCCTCCTTCGTAAATATTACTAAAGTTCCCTTCTTGTAATGCTTTTGGGCTAGAATTCTAATTTCTTGAAAATCTTGCTCCTCTGTTTAGCTTTGCACCTCAGCAAAGGCTATGGATGGTGATTCTGTGGCCCGAAGGGAACTAGTAGGTTGTCTAGAAGCAACTTTCCTAGGTCTTACTGAAGGCTGAGATTCTACTTTTTTCAGGATTTCGTCTATAAGGGTCGATCAACCAAGGGTCACTGACCCCTTAGCTTTATCAGGCTTGGGTAGTGGTTTAAGATTCTTTTCAGGCTTTTTCTGCTTATTCATGCACAAAAATCAAATACTTATTTCTAGCCAAAATAAAAACAAATCTGCAGGAAAGCAGGCGGGGGAGCAGGGCTGTTACATGCTTCGTACGCAGGTTCTTACTTCTGTTTTTAAAACCCAACTCTTTCCTAGTAGGTACTTACACTACTCTCTTTTCAAAAGAAACAAATGGCTACACTCATCCTCGGCAACGGTGCCAAAATGTTTAGTAGTAAAAAGGGTATTTTTAACCTCTATTTACCCTACATTAATTATCAATCCAGGTATGATTTTTTATCTCAAGAGTGTACTCAGTCTGAGGTGGTCACTTGTTCAAGAGTAATGATAGTAGTATAGTGCTTTACAAAAGTAAATAAATGCTGGAAACAAACTCTAATTGTAATGGAAAGAAACTTAAATGCTTTGTAACTAAATCAAGAAACTATAGCAATCATCAGTCAAGGATGCAGTAATGATAACTATTTCCCTTGTAAATTGATGTAAATGAAAATCAAAGACAATATCTCCAATTTGGGAACTAGACATCAGTAGTCAATGTCCGCTACAGTTGTAGATATTTCTATTCACACCAAAGAAAATACTTGAAATGACAAAACAGAAAAGGAACAACAACTAATCTATTGAAAAGATCGAACATCAAAGCTTAATCTACAGGAATGAATTAAGCAGCAACCTTAACTGAAAGGAATTGAAAAACAATCTTTAACTAATAAATGAATTGAACAACAATCTAAGGAAGGAACAACAAACTTAAGTAAGTCTACGAAATATTGAACAACAAACTTAATCAAGTGTAAACACATAGCAAATCTAGAATGATTGAATCAGTAATCTTATTTAAGCATTAACCATAGTTATAAGGGAACATCAATTGCAGTTGTAATTGAACAGTAATCAAATGAACAATGATCACATTTGTGGGTAAACCGTAGCTAAATGAACAACAATATCAATCAATAATGTCAATCTGTAAATGAATAGCAATGTCCGTATTAGACAATGTGATATTGTTTCAGAATGAACAACATAACATTTGTAGTTGCAAATAGTAATCTTACTATTCAATTACGAATTCGATATAACAGAGCAAGAATTGTTCAGGAACATAAGACTACTAAATAAGAAAAGTAAAGGAAATCAAACCACACACGACTTGTAATCGGAAAGTAATGATATAGAAAGCAAGTGATCCACTAGGGTTAGGCCCTTAGCCACCAGGGACGCACTGCTGCGGTTACTCCAGGATCAGATAACAGAACAACAACAAAGTTTATGTATTAATCATAAAAACAGAGTTACAGTTATCGCTCTTTAAAGAGAGTCGATGATCAAAGTTCAAATTGCAATAGCAAATTCTATAAATCAACAATAATCTGCCCCCTGGGCTAGTAGCATTGTCCCTTTTTATAATGACCAGGCGGAAATACCAAAAATACAGATAGTCTTGAGGTAGCGATCCCTCAGTATCAAAGGATCCTGAGGGATTCGCCATATCTTTGATCTTCAGTTATCTTTTCGTTTTCTTGTGTTGATACTGTGTTTCTTCTTCCTTTTCCTGGTCCATGCTCTCCAATTTCGATTTCCTCGTCTGGATGCGGTTTCCTGTCAAAGGGACAACAATTGGTTTTTCCTTGTCTTTTCCTTCGGAATGGCGATTTTCCATTTTCTTCACTTTCTGCATAGAAACAGACAAGAATCAGTCATTTTACATTAATCACAAATCCCCTTAATCTTATCATAATCCTTTAACATATGACCATCTTAGAATGTAAAGAAGTTATGATTTAAAGGAAAAGACAGAGAAATAAGTGGTAATTACATACCTTTTCTAATGCTCAACAAGGTTCCCAAAGACGAACCTCATTTTGAACATTATCCTTTAAAGTCCCTATGAAGACATCAATCCTTTGCTTCTCTGGAATATCATTTACCCTTATATTCAATTTTTGAATGTCCTCATTGTACTCTACCATTGAACCCTTTTTTTTGAGATTTATCAATTGGCTAAAGAAGGTGTTTTTCTTTGTATCCTCATAATGTGTTATCATTTCCTCCATGAAAATTGACCATGTGACAAGTGATTTACGAGAACAAAGCCCTTCATACCATAAAAATTGATTTGGTTCTAAATATAAAGATGCAAAACATACCTTTTGTAAGAGTTTCACCTCATGTAGATCAAAATATTTCTCCATTTGTAGTATCCAATTTAACGGATCCTTGCCATCAAACTTCCTCATATCACCTTTTCTTGATTTTAGGAGCTCGATATTGAAACGACTGTAAAGCTATAATTTCAGATCTCCAAGTTTTGAAATTACGTCTTATAGTAGCACTCTGAGTCCTCTTTCTAACCCTGTAAGTCTGATCAAGATTGGGTTCTCGAAGAAAGAGTTATGTTGAACCTCCCATGATGACCTGATTATATAATTTTTCATTAGAGTGAACTTGTATGATGTGCCATGTGTCACTGTTTCGACCTTCGGATCTAAAAAAAGATACAAAGAAAACTACATTCCCTCCTCTTTTTGTAACTTCTTACGAAATTTCAATCTGATGCTCAGAGAGAAAGTTATGATGATTTCCCCAAGTCACCTGTTTCGGATGTAATTCGGGAGCTTGCAGAAACCCTAAATATCTTGGATTGTATCTTCGAACATATAGTGAAACAAGATCTGAAATTTAGGCCCGAGCTTCCCCATGATTTTGGCTTAAATGGGTTTTAATTTCAGAGTCTGAACTTTCGTAGAAAACAAATTATAGCGAAAATTCCATGATGACCTGTTTGAGATTGAATTTTGGAGCTTGGAAAGTCCCTAACTTCCTCAGATCGTATCTCCAAAAATATAGCTAGACAAGATCTAAAATTTGGATCCGAGGTTCAGAACGATTTTGTCTCAAATGGGTTTTTTTTTAATCTTCCGAAACATCATAGAAACAAAGTTATAGCAAAAATTCCACGATGACTTGTTTGGAGCAATGAAACCCTAGAATCCAAAGCTCTAATACCAAATGTTATGAAACCAGCTCACAAAAAGATAGAAAAGAAAGATCAACGCCTTAGAAATCAGCCTCTTCGAGGGGGTAACCTCCTTTACATTACACAAATGAATAATTCTTGGATGATACAAATGAAAAGACCTCCTTTCTATATATAAGAGTCTAAGGGGTCATAATATAATCAGAGTCGACATAACAATAATAATGTAAGGGCACAATAATAACAATAGTGGGCTTATATGGGGCACAATAATAACAATATGGGAACTACATGGGCACAAAAATATAATAAGAGGGTTGTACTAATAACAATAAGGGGTTACACTAGTAGTATAGGGACCTAATAAGTCATGTCATAATGCTTCTTCCAATAACATTCCTAAATGATGGTTCTTATTGGATTTTGATGATCCCTCTTTGCAAGATGACTACCTCTAATTTTATGTTAGAAAATTTTTGGACGAACTATAATTTTCTAGATGGTCCCCGATATTCTCATTATTTTAAGCTATATGACCCTTTTCAAAACAACTTGATTATGTAGACTCTAATTCCTCTACTATCATCTGCTTCTTTTGATGATGCCATGCTTTTACAAAAAACCAAGATTCTTCTAGAGAATGCAATGGTGTATGCTACTCTAGTTTCTACTTTTGAATAAAGGAAAGACAAATTGCAAATGAACCTATCGGAGTTGGAGCTTCCTTTAATAATTAAGATCATTGGGATCTTCTCCTTTTGGCTTCTTCTTAGGTTCTTCCTTTTCTTTAGCTATGAGATCTTCACTCCTTTCCTTTCTTTTGTTGTTTTTCTTGTTTGGACAATCCCTCTTAAAATGTCCATACTCATTGAAACCAAAGCATTGAATCTTAGACATATTTGGCTTCCCTTTGGATTACCAAACATTTCTTTTTTTTCTTCTTGGATTTTACAATAAAGGCTTGAAACTTCTCATTTGACTCGGTGTCATTATTTTCCTTAATATTAGTTTCTCCCAAGATACATTGAGCCCATAGCTCATCAAAGTGAGTAGTATATTTTCTTGAGTAGACACTAGTTGTTGGGAATCATGATTTCCATTGGACCAAAACCCGTAGGTGTTAGTCAACGATCACATCATCGAAGATAAGGATCCATGAGAGGTGGTTAGTCCATGTCATGAAACACACCGGGAACGTTGGTTTATACAATGTCACACAATCTCCCCCCAAATGCAAGTCAAACATGTATCAAACTCGGGACCTATGCTCTGATACCACTCGTTGGGAATCACAATTGTCATTAGACCAAAACCTGCAGGTCTTAATCAACGACCGCATTGCTAGAGATAAGGATCCGTGAGAGGTGGTTAGTCGATGTCGTGAAGCACACTGGGAGCGTTGGTTTATCCAATGTCCAACACTAGTTGCAAAACTACTCTAATCAGGTGGTAAATCATTTAATACACTAGTAGTCATTTGTGAATTGGAAATGACCTCACCAAGCCCTTGTAATTGGTCACCTATTTGTGAGAGCTTCAGAAGCTAAGTGGTCATGTATTCATCCTTTGAATTCCTTATTCTATATAGTTGATTCCTAAAGAATATCTTTTAACTTGATGTACTTATAAATTGCAACTTCACCAACTTATCATATATTTCTTTAGATGACTTCAAATCAACAACAAAGGGAATCTAATGATATTTTATAGATTCAATAAGAATCCTCAATTCCCTCACTTCTCCCTTCTTGTATCTTGCTAATTATTGACTTTTCTCTTTGCTTGGTTGAGTAACTTCACCAAGAACATATTCCATGACGTCATTTTCTGTGAGCACCAAGTCAATCCTCTTCTTCCATGCTAGGAAGTTTGTTGACCCAATGAGCTTGTTGATTTCCTTACAAAATGTAGCCATTTGATCTGTAGATTGATACATGGAGCACAAAATGGTACTTACTTATCAAACGAGTGTCATTCTCGATAACGTCTCCAAATATATTGATGCTTTCAAGGCCTTCAAAGAGACTTTAAAGATGCCCTACAATGATGACTTATAGGATGGCTTCAACAATAGTGTCTTCAAGAAGCTTCAGAGAGTGGATGATGATCTTAGGATTCTTTGGTTCTTCCTTTCCTTCATGATGATGGAGTGCACTAGAAATCATTCAACAAGATCTTATCCTTCCTTCCTTCAATGCGTGCTTGATACTTCTTAAGATGATTAGGCCTTTAATGAAAGTTTGATGTAGTAACCTTCCTTCTAGGTCAATAGGTATTCTTCTTCTTTCCATGTCCTTTTGCAAATGATTCCCCTTGACAGGAAATTTATTATGTCAACAGATGGTATTCAAGTTGCCTTCTCTTTCTTCACCTTTTCTCTGAAACCATGTTGGAGAATCTAGTAGGGAAACTATTTAAACCAATCCTCCTTATCCTCAATAATTTCTTATGAACTTTAGTTATCTTCTTATTTTTCTTTATCAAATTTTTTCATCAAACAATTATCAAGAGAATAAACAATAAATAAAATAGACATAAGAAGTAGGCTCCAAGATAGGGAAAAACCCCTCCAAGGGGAAAACCTAGAAAGAATCTCTTCTATTCTTATAGAATCTTATCAAATGAGAAAACCATGTTGAGAAATCTAGGGCAACTAAATGAGGTGATTTATCTTACTTTAATAACAACTTGTGATGTAATTTTACTTAACTTGATTATCTTCCTATTTTCACTTGATTATTATTAGTATTCAAAACTACTCCTACTGAGAGGAAAAACCACAAGAATTATTCTTTTCTTATAGAACTTAAATTGAATAATTTCAAGGCCTATGAACCTTGGCTAGGACCCTCTATGACTAAGTCAAAATTCTCCTCAAAGCACTTTCTCAACCGGAATCAAAATTTCCTCATAGAAACCTTCACTTTATTCTTCGACAATTTTTTTTGACTTGCAACACTGACAATAACTTCGACCTTCCTTACCTGTAACTTTCGACCTCTTATACTTCACACGTGTGCCAGACTTAAGGTAGTTTGAGACTTATTCTTTCCTTCGCTTGGGTAGGCTTCCTTTCTTTGAATATTCGGCTTACATTTTCAGACTTCTTTGACCCTTGATCCACCTCCTTGACAAGACTATGATTTTGTCCTTCTATAGATGAGAATATGCCCGAGTTATAGTCTACACATGTGAGGATTTAACACAAAACATACCTTGAAAGACTTTAGCTTATCCTTCCTCTTGTACTCTTCCTTTTTCACTTGATGTGAGAATCTTTCTTGTATTTTGATTGAACTTCTGTGATCTTGTTGGATGGTTTATAGAATGAGGTTGATTCCTCCGATATATATAATTTATTGCCCATGCTAGAAGGTCGACTTGACATTGTTCCTAGATTGACATGACTTCTTGATAGGACAACTTGCTTCTTTGGAGGACCAACTTGATTGTAGCACATAGACAAGATCTCAGAGGGTCTTTTGACTCTAACTTTGACTCTATTATATGGAAAATTCACTTTTGTAGAAAAAAATGAACTCCCTAGATCTAGTGGTCTGATCTAGAACAACAGAGGGAAAAAAATATCTATGTTTTCCTTATAGAGATTAGAATATGAAAAAGAGACCTACCTAGAATATGTAGTAAGTCCTCCTCTTCTCCTTGCTTGTAAGCTCCAACTCTAGCTCCTCACGCTATAAATGGAACCTGCAACAAAGACTAAAATAAGCAAGGGAACTACAATATCCACATAGAATAATCCAATATCTCTAATCAATGAGTCAACATGGCATTGAAATACATAAGCATCAACATGACACAAGTATAGGAAAACATAGTGCTTTTGTATTAATAAATAAAGGAGAGAGTTACAACCATATATAGAAGTTGAATTTGTAGATGTCTCCCCAATTGTATTGTCCTTCCTTGCCACAAAGAAATCATCCACACTCAACCCTAATTCATAAATGAATGATGCCTCCTTAAGCTTAAGGAAACAACATGAGGGCACTAAGAATCTCCAAAAGCCAACCCAGACTCTATTAGAGGCAGTAAATTTATAGGGTGAAGGTGGTAGTTTAAGATTTACCAATCTAGGCTTCAGATTCATATATGAGGGAGGATAAGCTATAGGGATAAGAGATAAGACCACTAGAGTAGGATGAGATAGGAATTCAAGATCTCTATTCATGATAAATGGTTAAAACCATCTTACAACCTTCTCGAAGAAGAAGATTTGAAAATATTTTTTAATTTCACCGAAATTATAGAATCAACACCCCTGTAGAGTAGAGCAACCTGCACTAATTAGTGTAGATGCTTAGATTTGCAACTTGCAAACATTGAAAGTGGACATGCATGTAAAGTGTGTTAGGGGTAAGATCATGTTTTTTGAGATGATTTACCTAGAAACTTAGACTTTTTGGAGAGGTGATGCTTAGGGATAATGACAAAGTATTCAAGGATGTTGATTGATCCGGTTTTCATTCCTTTTGAGTAGATGTGACAAAATGACATGTAATATATTTCCCCCTAAAGTACAAAGTTAGAAGTAGTGACTAAGGACTGAAGTGCTTTACCTTGTGTCAAGTTTGGATCAAGAAAAAATTAGGTCGAGATCATCATCTGTTACAATACATATTATCATTATGATATCATTTCTGAGGAAGGCATATCCATGCTCAACATATAAGCCAATAATACATATACAATGATCAAGCAGTCTCGTCCACTAATGAAAAGTGTGTACTCGTGCTTTGATGACTGTATGAATGATCATAGACATCATGCTTTTTAATATGGTATGATTACTGAAAATACAACTCGAATGGATGGAACTAGATTCGGGGCTTTCTACGTTGTCACACGGTAGTACAAGTCTAACCATGAAAATTAATGAGTTGGAGTCAAACATGGTAGACACCATCTGATTACCGGCCAATGATGGAATCCATTAACAGATGCAAGAGAAACCATCGATAATGATAATGGCTCTCAAGGTAATATAATACAATCTATGTGGTGTGAATGAATGAGTTGAAGTCGAACACCACACAAAATATTTTGGTTGAAGGCCAATGATGAGGACTTGTCACCGAGAGCAAGAAAAAATTCCATTGATGTATGCAAGATCCAAGGTATCAAAAATAGTTTCTAAGTCAACTTCTTGGATAATGAGCTGATGTTGATAGGAAGCGACTTGTTGCAGTAGGGCCTTGATGTATCCCTCATCAACGACATGAAACAGGTATCAAGATTTGAGACGGAATGAAGCTAATGCAGAGATGGTTCATGAATGACATACATGAATGAAGGATTAAGAGTATTGTAGTAGATGTTAAATGAAGGAATTCTCTTGAACATATCAACGACACTTTATGGAGTTGGTAGCATTGACCCAAAACCAATTGTGGAGTCTTTTGATATGGTGTGATTAACCAAAGAGGCAATAAAATTTCCCAACCCAACAGTCACGGAGATGAAGTGAAAGATTGTCATGTTCAAGAGTGACTCACTGCCATTAATAGGTTAAGTACCCTGTTTTCCCAATTTCCCCAATCATTTCTAGTTAGTACCTCTTTATTTTTTACAAGCTTAAGGAGGATAACATATGCTTGATCTATAAGTTCATCCTTCAGATGAATCCTTCTGAGTATATTTAATGAACCATGAGGAGTGGTTTGGTCATGTCATGTTTGATGAATCTAACATTGTTTGATGAATTTACGAGTCCAGCGAAGGTGTAACTCGAATTCTTTTTCATGTTTAGAGAGTTTGAAAAAGATGTGAAAAATAAAACTCCAAAGGTTCCCTTTCATAAATTTAGTCTCTTGAGTCTGAAAAGGCATAAAATGATATTTAGGAGAACCTTTTAGTCATATTTGACTAAAGTATTCCTTTTTTGTAAATAGTCCATCCCAATCTGGAAAATTGTTAAACTTATAATAGGAAGACGTCTTTTCATTTACTTTAACGAGTTTGAAAAGACAAGTTCTCGACAATCTTTTCATGTTTTGGGAGTCTGAAAAGAGTCAAAAGAGGACTCTAGGGGGTTCCTTTTTTGTAAGTTTACATAGCATGAAAAAGTGAAAAAAGTATACTCTTTTCATCAAAATGACTTGTATTAGACTTAAAATTTGTATCAGATCCTTCAATTAGTCTTTAACTTGCCCAGAACACCACAAAAAGTTAAGAATATATGTTCCATGGTAAAACTAGGTCAAAATATCAAAAGCATATTAAAATAATAATTAAATTGACCATAAATAGGAAAAAGTAAAAACATTCTTTACCATTTTCATTTTACCTCTTGTGAGTGAGATTTGAGTAAATATTACCCTCAAACTTCACTAGGTGATTGCAGCTAATTCGGTGGACCATTTCTAGTGCCGTCAGTTCTAGGTAGGAGATTTATCTTTTCTTTTCATTCTCATAGTTTTTTTTTTTTTATGCATATTTTTGAGAGTTTTTCAATGATTTTAAGTCTTATATTTTTTCCCTCGGCCCATCACACCCTCTTTGTATCGAAAGGTGTGTTGGGTCTATCTGGTCAAAACTGGGAAGAATGACATAGTGCACTTTTTTGGAAGGAAAAGTGTGTTGGGGCACTCTTTCCTCTTAAATACAGGTCCGATGGGCACAGTTAAAAAAATGGGTTTATGATTTTTACCTAAATTTTTCTCAATTTTTTACACAAGACTGACTCTAAATGTTTTTCTCATAAGTTTACAGCTATTCATTGGAGCAAAAATTGTTCTAATCTGGAGAGAAAGAACATGATTCCCAATATTTGGATGCTTCCAATGACCCAACAATAATACGAGCCTTAAGGAATTGTGGAATCCTTAAGTTTTTTTGGATTTCAAGCATGAGAGCTTAGCTTGAGTTACCGAAATATCTAGTCATAACATGGGATATTCAGGGACAATGCTTTAGGATTGGAGCACATATTGTGATGATAAAGGTATGAGATATCTGTCGGGCAGTATAAATGCAAGATTTACATCAACATTTAATTTGTAAATCTCGGTAAGTAAACTTAGAGGCGTAACACAATATATGCTAGAATACGACCTTAGGGATATGTCAATTCAAAACCAAGCTTTTACAAGAAATCTAAAAGAGAATCATTGAGGAAAAATGAACAAGGCTTTTCGAAAGTAAAGTAAACACACTCTCGGAATTTAATTCTGCCTCCTCTTATAGGTTGAGTTGACTCCTGCAGTAAATCTTCTTTAGTTGTTCAGGGGACAAAGGAATGTAGGCCCCATTCAAAAGAATTTGATTCAAGAAATAAGGAATGCAAAACCTATTAAAAATTACTGCTATGTTGCAAGGATGAAAAGCATGAAATTAAACTAGAAATCACATGGAAACTTCATTCCAACTAATTTAAGGAAAAATCGAATGCTTTAAAAAAGAATCAAGATAATAATGCATTGCTTCTATTAAAGACAATTCAGTGCTTTAGCTGTAAGAGAAATATGCAATTAGAACCAACATATAATTCATGTTGTTTACCCTGATCTTATTAAATACTTCCTTATAATATATGCATCATTTAATTATAATGAAGAATTCTGTGAGCGTTTTGTCAACAAGATTCACAATCTTTCCTTATGTTGATCCTGGCATTTGCTTGCAAAAGTGCAGGAATAAATGTTTTTCTTTCAAAGTGCAGGAATCAGTTTCACATTTAAAATAATGATTTTAAGGCAATCATGAATGCTCAATGATACATGTTAAGTTGAATTAACCAGAACTCTTACTCAACAATCGTTTCCTTCACCATTATATCCTGAAAGAAAACCTCGTTATGCAACAATGAGATCAGGGCAAGTATCACACTTAACTTGTAATGGAAATAAGAGATGCAGTAAAACATTCGATGCTTATCCTCTGCCTTGGTCTTTATAAAAATACATAACAATATTATTAATTGAACTAAAATGATCAAAGCTATGAGAAAGAGCTTTAGATAAAATCACCAATCGATTGATCAAAGCATAAAGCAGAAATATGAAATGAAATTGCAAATTTATATGAAATCGCACTCACATACTATGCAAAAAATAAAATGTAGCAAAATAATTCTAAGAGATTTGGGGCAACGGACTAGTTGATGGGTGCAACCACCCATCTCGTTGCCCTTGCAGCAATTAAATCATAGTGCAACCAAATTCATAAGAAACATAAATATAAGTAGAATGCCAAAATGTCTATTAATCTTGAAGTTGTGTTACATCATGACTGAACAAGTTGCGCTTGGCTCTAGTGGTCCCCTCTAGGGATCATCCCACTGGGCATGCAGCTCCTCCTTCCCTACAGAATCAGAACCAATCCTCCTTCTGCAATGAAGTGCACTTTACAATCTGCATCTTCCATCATGCACACCTACGTAACTCCTCCTTTTATATTATTTTTACATGATCATTCCCTTAGCAAATAACATGGGGATTGAATCCCAACTGATCTTCATCAGTAAAATATCAGTACAACCATTTCCCTATTAAATGAATGAAGATCTGGCACGAATTTTCCAAATCTGGCCATTTTTTGCAATTATGGAAAAACTGATATTTTTAACAAACTGCCTCCAAAGAACTCTGTGTATCCCCTTAACCATTACGAATTTGGGAAATTTGTTTGTTGGAAACCTAGTTTTTTTTATGTTTACAACAATAACCTTTCTTATATTTTTTTGGTTTAGCTCCACTGCCTCGGAAATTGTGCCTGAAACTGACTGTTTGAAATATGAGATCCTAAGATTCTGGAAAAATAGTTTATTTTTATAAAACAACCTTAAAGAACCTTATGTAACTTTTCCACCATCAATAATTTTAGAAACATGTTTGAGGCTTAGCGAACTTGCTATACTGGGACCAAAACCCATGTCCCCGAATTTCTCCATTCACCTTCAATTGCACGGAAAACGAGGTAGAATTTGGCAGTCTGGAAACTGCTGCGAATTTGGGGCTGAAGCATTAATGATTCCCTAAATATAAATCCATACAAATTGGGTGTATATTAGCTTATTTGGAAGTGTTCAAAAACCATTTGAACAAAAACCTCTTTCATATTTTCCTAGAAATGTATAAATGTATGAAAGCCCCAAATTGGTGCAGGTACAACTTTTGGTGCAGGCACAACTGGTGCAGGAATGTTGTATGATGCAGGAAGGTGAATGTAGGACCAAGGCTTGTTGGAATATGCATAGGAATGTCAAGGTCCATGCCAAGCTATCAAAACCAGTAGCATTAGTATCTCTGCACTGTTGGTATAGGAACTGTTGGTGCAGGAATGTTGGTACAGGAATTGCTAGTACAAGAATGTTAGCACCTGCCACAAAAGAGCCTAACATTAATGAAATTTTCACATTAAATACTCTTCAAATTAATAAAATAAGAAGAGTTCATGGATCAACAACTGTCAGCTCTAAATGCCTCTAAATAATAATTTAATAATGTGTAAAAAGAATAATAATGATTACAGACACTTAGTACAGGCATAAAATTACTCAGTAAAATCATGAAAATTTGGAAAAAAATCGAGGCTCAACACTCCCCCATGCTTACCTTCTTGCATGTCCTCATGCAAGGCAAACCATAAGATTATAAAACCATGGAAGAAGCAAGGGGGAATGTTTAAAGATCATACTATGCTTCCCGATAAAAATGTCACCAAAAATCTGAGCAAGGAAATATTAAGATACCTGGTACGTCATCATTTTTTAAGCATTCATTAAGTATGCAACATTATTATTACTGTGCCAACTAAAACCATGTTACATTCATAATGAAACATTATGGAAAAAATGTACTGCACCTTTATGATAGACATCACATACATGTTGTCCTGTTTCAGATGAATTCCCCGCTTGTCATATATTTGAGAGCTCCTATTTTTGTCCAGAATCTTACTAACAATCATGATAAAAAAATCAAATCTTTGTTGAAAAGGTGCAATTTCAAGAAAATTACCATAAGATTCCTGCACCTAATACAACAATCTTGTACCTAGGTCACATAGTTCTTATTTAGAGGCAACCACAATCAATAGACATTGTTTTCCATCAACACCTGGTGAGTAATCATCACTGAGAAATTCATCACTCTAAATACCATAAAGAATTGAAGTGAGTTATGATACCAGAAAAGGGAAATAAAAATAGAATAAGATGACACCTTCCTTGACCAATCAGAAAACACTCTAAATTTTGTTGTCATCCAAATGCAAAAGTAAGTTTCTTCTTAATCCAGTACAAAGAATTACATGCACCATGGGTACCACATCGTTAAAGATTCCTAATTTTTGAAAAATAGAACTCAAAGCATCATGTTCAAATCATCTTAAGACCATTGTCCAAGAATCAAAATGATGAATTTTAGGGAAAGAGAAGGATAATTGAGTAAATCTTAGTATGCAATTGAATTTGATACCACAGACATGGCCCTGCTGCCCACAGATGTCTATAACCTCTGTAGGGATATCTTTTAACCCAACGAAATGCCCATGTCCCACTTACTATATATAGATTCAGAGTTCGTTTATTTGAATTTTAGATGAAGGCCGCTATCCTGGCTTGGTAACCAACTGATGGTAGTGCCACTCACAAGAAGTAACATGGATGAATAGGCCAACTCATGATGAGACCCTTGTCTTCTAGCTTTTCAGCTGAAAGCCATTACTCTGGCTTGGTGACCAACACAGTAATGTCATGCATGTTAGGTCTCGTTATTGTGGTAGATCAGCTCATCATGAGACCTCCTATCCTCCACTAAATCTTCTATAAATTTTGATTGTAATTAACTTCAAATGTTACTTAATAAGTGGGGAGACAGATCTACTCCTTAAGAGTACGGGATGGTGTGAAATGCTTTTAATGACTAATCATTACTAGCTAGTTCCTCTACCCTAATAAAATATCCCAAATAATGACTGAAATATTCTTTAAGTTAATATTACTAGTGTTCTCATGAATGGCTTATTATGATATTTACAAGAGTGGTCCACCATAGGGGGCTCTCCAATAGTACCTTCTAAGGGAAACTGAAAATATATATCTCAGATGAAAACTTCATTAGAGTGGTTAATCATGGTTACTTTTGCAAAATCATAAGGTATTAGAGTGAATCATACTCAACAAGATTTGTCACAGATGTGTGTGTTAACAACCGATGTGGATCAAAAGCAGTTTCAGTGGCTATGCTTTGAAAGTCAAAACCTCAATTGCATTGTTGTAATAGCTTTATTCATGGCATTTCTTTATTCTTCTACCCTACTCTACCCTAAGAAGCGGAAGACTCCCTTTTAAGTATAGGAGGACTTCCAGTGCAACCAAGTGCACAACAAGAGGATAATCATATTCATGTTCAAATTTAGAAAGTATATGCGAGAAAATACCAGAACATGAGGTACCAGCTGCATTAACTGATGTGATGCTACAAATTGTTGAATGATAAGGGAGGGATGAATACTGACAGTCATTTGAAACCAAGATTTTATGGGATCCATATACTCTTGGTCATTTGATTCATGGGCAACATCTAATGTATCATGCAAATCCTCCAATTTTCTTTGTTGATCCTCTAAAGTGCAGGCTAGATCAGGTGGTGTTCTTCAATATCTTCTTCTGATGGCTTCTCCTCATAAAGAATGATCCATAGCTTCTTGGTCTCCCTACGAAGATCTTCTGGCTCTTCATGATTCTCTTCTTCCAGAGGAGTAGACCAATTTCTAATTGCTGCCAAGATGTGATTTCTATGAAACAAAGACCCCAACTTCTGCCAAAATTTGAGATAGTTCTTTGAATAGCATCACACTTCCTGGCATTTTCCTACTAACTGGAAAGTCTTGTTAGCACCTTGATTGATAGTGGGGGGTTCTTTTAGCACCTGAAAAACTCAAAATATAAATTGTAGTAAAAAGAACAAACCAATATTGTAAACTAAGCAAATCAAACTTGTGGAAATTAAATAACCTCTATTGCAGAAAAAAAGTAACACACTTCACAATAAAATAAATTGCTCATAAAAAACTCTTTTGCAGTAAATCAAGCATCACACTTTGCAAAAAAATTACTCATAAAAAACTAAATTGTAGTAAAAGAAACAAATCATGCATCACACTTTGCAGTAAAGGAAATCACTCATTTGCAGAAAGGAAAACCTGACTTGTGAGCTCTCTGGGAATGTCGTCTAGTATGCTTCACCAAGCAAGGGGAATCTGACTAATCTAGAAATTCAATTGCAAAGGAAAGGGAAAATCATGACAAATCATGAGGCCTTATCCTACAACGCCTCCCGACAATGGAGCCAAAATGTTGAGCAATATAAATGCAAGATTTACACCAACGTTTAATTTGTCAATCCGGGTAAGTAAACTTAGAGTTGTAGCACAATATATGCCAAAACACGACCTCAGGGATATGTCAATTAAAAACCAAGATTTTACAAGAAATCCAAAAGAGCATCATTCAGGAAAAATGAACACGGCTTTGTGAAAGTAAAGTAAACACACTCCGGGAATCTACTTTTGGCTCCTCTTTTGGGTTGAGTTGACTCCTGCAGTAAGTCTTCTTCAGTTGTCCAGGGGATAAGGGAATGTAGGCTGCATTCAAAAGAAAGTGATTCAAGAAATAAGAAATGAAAAACCTCTTAAAAATTGCTGCTATGTTGCAAGGATGAAAAGCATGAAATTAAACTAGAAATCACACAACAACTTCATTCCAACTAATCTAAGGAGATAATCGAATGCTTTAAAAAAGAATCAAGATAATAATGCATTGCTTCTCTTAAAGACAATTCAGTACTTTAGTTGTAAGCGAAATATACAATTAGAACCAATATATAGTTCATGTTGTTTACCCTAATATTATTAAATACTTCCTTATAATATATGCACCATTTAATTATAATGAAGAATTCCATGAGTATTTTGTCAACAAGATTCACAATCTTTCCTTATGTTGATCCTAGCATTTGCTTTCAAAAGTGCAGGAATAAATGTTTTTCCTTTAAAGTGCAGGAATCAGTTTCAAATTTAAAATAGGAAATCATGAATGCTCAATGATACATGTTAAGTTGAATTAACCAGAACTCTTACTCTTCAATCGTTTCCTTCACCATTATATCCTGAAAGAAAACCTTGTTATGCAACAATGAGATCAGGGAAAGTATCACACTTAACTTGTAATGGAAATAAGAGATGCAGTAAAACATTCGATGCTTATCCTCTGCCTTGGTCTTTATAAAAATACATAACAATATTATTAATTGAACTAAAATGATCAAAGCTATGAGAAAGAGTTGTAGATAAAATCACCAATCGAATGATCAAAGCATAAAGCAGAAATCATGAAGCAGAATTGTGAAATGAAATTGCAAAGTTATATGAAATCGCACTCACATACTATGCAGAAAATAAAATGCAGCAAAAGAATTCTAAGAGGTTTGGGGCAACAGACTGGCTGGTGGGCCCAACCACCCAGCTTGTTTCCCTTGCAACAATTAAATCACAGTGCAAGAAGATTCATAAGAAACATAAATGTAAGTAGAATGCCAAAATGTCTATTAATCTTGAAGTCTTGTTACATCATGACTGAACAAGCTGCGCTTGGCTCCAGTGGTCCCCTCTAGGGATCATCCCACTAGGCATGCAACTCCTCCTTCCTTGCACAATTAAAACCAATCCTCCTTCTGCAATCTGCCATCATGCACACCTACGTAACTCCTCCTTTTATATTATTTTTACATGATCATTCCCTTAGAAAATAACATGGGGATTGAATCCCAACTGATCTTCATCAATAAAATATCAGTACAAACATTTTCCTATTAAAGGAATGAAGATCTGACATGAATTTCCCAAATCTGGCCATTTTCTGCAATTTTGGAAAAACTGATATTTTTAACAAACTGCCTCCAAAGAACTCTGTGTATCTCCTTAACCATTACGAATTTGGGAAATTTGTTTTGGAGGAAACCTAGTTTGTTATGTTTACAACAATAACCTTTCTCATAATTTTCTGGTTGAGCTCCATTGCCTCAGAAATTGTGCCTGAAACTGACTGTTTGAAATTTAAGATCCTAAGATTATGGAAAAACAGTTTATTTTTGTAAAACTGCCTCAAAGACCCTTATGTAACTTTTCGAATCTTACGAATTTTAGAAATATGTTTGAGGCTTAGTCAATTTTCTCTACTGGGACCAAAACCCATGTCCAAGAATTTCTCCATTCACCTTCAACTACACGGAAAATGAGGCGAAAGTTGGCAGTTTGGAAACTAATGCGAATTCAGGGCTGAAGCATTAATGATTCCCTAAATATAAATTCGTACGACCTGGGTGTATCTTAGCTTATGTGGAAGTGTTAAAACATCATTTTGAACAAAAACATCTTTCATATTTTCCTAGAAACGTATCAATGTATGAAAGCCCCAAATTGGTGCAGACATGTTGGTGCAGGCACCACTGGTGCAGGAACGTTGGTGCAGGAACGTTGGTGCAGGCACAACTGGTGCAGGAATGTTGTATGATGCAGGAAGGGGAATGTAGGACCAAGGCTTGTTGGCATATGCATAGGAATGTCAATGTCCATATCAAGCTATCAAAACCAACATCATTAGTATCTCTCCACTGTTGGTATAGGAACGTTGGTGCAGGAATGTTGGTACAGGAACTGCTAGTACAAGAATGTTAGCACTTGCCACAAAAGAGCGTAACATTAATGAAATTTTCACATTAAATACTCTTCAAATTAGCAAAACAAGAAGAGTTCATGGATAAAAAACTGTCAGCTTTAACTGCCTCTAAATAATAATTTAATGATGTGTAAAAAGAATAATAATGATTAAGACACTTAGTACAAGCATAAAATTACTCAGTAAAATCATGAAAATTTGGAAAAAATGGATGCTCAACAATATCTATTTTTTTATAGGGTTGTCTTAGAGATGAGCTCCTATCTCATTATTTGGTATTAGAAGGGGTGGTGAAATTGTCAAGGACTACATTTCTACACACTATAGACCTTGTTCTCAACCAACAAGGGCGAGAAGATAGAGATTAAGGATGTGATTCAACTTCCTCTTAGGATGGTCCTCTTCATCATCACTTGGTTGGCTAGTAGTGCTGCTTTGGATTTGGCTACCAATTCCCTAATGTAATATGCATTGGAATGCATATAACCTACTGTGTTTAACTAGAGTGAGGGGGTGTTAGCAAATTTGAAGGAACAACTCAACAGAGCAAAGGATGGGCGACTAAATAAATTTGGATATGGTTCTATTTTGATAGAATTTTCTCTAGAGAGGATACCACTACTTCATCCTTATTTCATTTTGCTCGAGCTTCTAGGTCCTAGGGTTCCACATATGAGGCAATAGGTAGATCTTATGTCTTCTCATGAGGGTACATCTGCGATGAGTTTCACTCCCACTTTATTTCAATGGATCTTAGTGCAACTCATTATGATCGAGGACTATCCATATGCCAAATTTTATTTCCGAGGATACCCATAGCTCATTTTACCTAAAGGTGAGCAATGGGGTGATATAGGTAAAACAATGTCATTTTGATTTTTTTTTTTTTGGATTTTACAATTTTTTTTTTTTTTTTAATGTATCAGATACTAACTATTGACTTTACATGTAGATACTGGACTAGTACAACCAATAGGATCACCATGTCTTCAGCGATAGGGAGAGGCACAACTTGCACCGATTGGAGTTTTTGAAGGGGCAGAGGAGGAGATGTAGGATCTCAACATCGCTGATACTCTTGCCGAGTTTGAGTTCCATGTTGAGAGATTGACCCATAGTGTGCCAGAGACTAGGGTCAATGAAACTCTATACGCTTGTAATGATACACTGTTGGAGTGCCTAAGCACATCAGTCAGCTGTTGTGCAAAATTCCCCGCACGATTGTCTGTTATCGCGATCACCATTGGGACTAGGGTATTAGGAGGCCTTAGAGCCATATTTTGTCTATATTTATTTTGATATTATAGGTTGTGTGGCCATATGTGTCTCAGACATAGTTTTTTGTAAAACCAAACTCTATATACAATTTTCTATTGATGTTTCCTGTTTTCTCTATCTTGTTTAATGTGTGATGTTGATCGAAATTTTTTACATGTGTTACAAATGTCTATCTAAAACATAATTGGCTAATGCATCATTTATTGTGTTTAGAATTTTAGCAATATGTTGATATCAAATGTAATAAAAAAAATTCTATAAGGCGTACCCTTAAAAACATGCGAAGCATAGTTGGACTTCATAGTGAATAGACATTTTTCAAATGTAGTACTACAAGTCGTGAATCAATTTTGACCATCAAATGGAGAATACCACATGAAATAACATTAGACAATAATTGAATCACTATGTTATACTCAATGATATTATTAGTGGAGTGACCAATACAAATTCCTTGTAGACTCACTAACTTTCCATTTGGAGCATAAATAGCCCATGCTGCAGAGGAAACGTTCTGAGTACTACAACTAGTGCTATCAGTATAAACAACATATGTTTGAAGGAACGTCAACATCTGAAAATCAAATGTAAATCAAGATTAAGAGAGACGGTAGGAAACTCCAAAGGAAACACACTGTAAGCACACTAACACACATATATAGTATATACATAGTGACTATGCAAAGGTGATCTAGGCATATTATTTTTTAAGGTACAACCCATTTATGGGTTGTGCCAAAGGGATTCCATCAAAATAAATGAGCTCATAATCCCCTTTCATAAGTACATGTTTGACGATATACGGGCCTATCCACATTGGTTCGAGCTTCCCATCCCCTAATTTATCAACTTCTTGAGCATACAAAAGGATTAGGTCACCTTTCGAGAAGGCATGAGGTTTAAGATTTTTGTCATACTATGCTTTGATGTGTCTCTTGTGGGCCTCATTGGCCATTGTGGCATTTCATTGAGTTTCATCTAAGCATGTTAGATGTAAAATATGCTCTTCTTCTATGGAAGTTGTGGGAAGAAGATCGACGACAAGCTTCAAAGATGGGATCTCACATTCGATGGGAAGGAGTGCTTCTATACCATACACCAAATGAAAGGGTGTAAATCTAGTTGGAGTCTAGACAGATGTTCAGTATGCCAATTTGTTTTATTTATCCCAATCATGAGTTGCAACATTATTTTCAAAACCTTGTTAGTGGCTTGTACTTCCCATTGGCTTGTGGGTAATACGGAGTCAAGCTATCATATTGTTGAAGGCCCAACTTGGAGGTAAGTTCATACATCATGTGATTTTGTAAATGTTTACCATGTCCTATAACGATAGCTTGCGGCACACCAAATCTAACAATGACATGATGGAAAAGAAATAATGTAGTTGTTTTGTTATATGTAGGCATCACTTCAACCCATTTGGTAAAATAATCTACAACCATAATAATGTGGCCATTCCCCCTGGCTGAATGAGGGTTACATCTCATAAAGTCAATTGTAACAACACTAGGTTAAAATTTCATGTAATAAAGTTAATAGAGACAAAAATAAGACCAAGGTCATGGGACAAGTATTCCAAGCTGAATGTTGGGTAAAACATCCTAGTTGGTGTTCATTTGGTTTACTATGGCTAAGGAAAATGGAAAAGGCATTGGAAAATAAAAGAGGCATTAATTGGCATCTATTTATTAAAATAAAGGAAAATAGGAGAAAAGGGAGATGAAAGGTCACATATTTGCATAAGAGGAAAATAGAAGGAAAAATGAAGGAAAATGAAGAAATTAGAGGCCTCAATGATAAAAGTCTTAGGAGTATTAGTTCACAACCTTTTTCAAGTTTAGTATGGAATTGGTTTCAAAGAGGAGAAGAGCACCAAGAGGATTAGGAAAGAAAGAAATAAAAGGAAGGACAAGGAAAGCAAAGGAAAGACAAGGAAAGACAAGGAAAGAAAAGGAAAGCAAGGATCAGGCAAGGAAGAGTTGGATCAAGTGGCTTCAACAGGAATACTTGCAGGTAACAGGTTGCATGTATGCTCTCCTAGATGGTTTTGGCATGCATGGTATATGCATGTGTGTATATGGTTCATTTGTTGTCACTGGCATGGGTTTTGTTTGGTTTGACAGTGGTTTCAATCTTTCATTGCCATTTCGGGATAACCATGGTGTGATGGGATTCATTCATGGTTGAGCTTTGGATTGCTGGAAGTTTTTTGATCTGGGTGAGGTGGTATTAGGAAAATTCCAAGGGTTGGGAATGCATATGGTTTTCTTCAGGAAGTCCTCAATAGGTGGGTGGAGACAGGAAAATTTCTCAAGGGATGGTGAAGGAATACTAAGGCATCTAAGCTCGGTTTGGTTTTTTGATCTTGAGATCGGTTTAGGTGAGATCACAGTAGGGTGATGGTGGAGGTGGTTTAACCTCTAGATTCCTTTGGTTGTTTATGTATTGGTTTATCACATGAGATCCCACATTCATGCTTGGAATATGGCACGAGAGTGATTGACTAAAAGAAAGATTTGATTCAACCCAATCTATGGTCAGGTGGTACATGGAAGTCCCTGAATTGGTTGGTTTTTTCATATGTTAATAAGAGCTAAGTTCCTCTTGTATTTTATGAGTAAATGTACTTGTTATGATGTGGCTTTGACGGTTGTACTATCATTATTATTATCCTCGTTATATGTTGGTTATAAGCATAGTTTTATGATAGATTCAAGTTATGGTTGTTATCATGCTTGATTGGTAAATGAATGGCTATTGAATGCATGACTTTATAGATGTTATTGCAACTATTGTGAGAGGGAATTAGACCTTCTTGATGATTTTCAAATACGTTTCGGACCTCTATGTTTAGATATGCTTTCATGACCTGTAGATTTCATGTTCACCATGTGTTTGACGGAATGTTTGTCATGGTCAGGCTTGGTTATGTCAAGTCCTTGGATGATTTTTGTGTTAGAGGCTTTGTCCTTGTGTTATTCATTGTCTTGGAAAGTTTCATTAAGTTTTGGGCAGTGATCTAGAGTCTAGCCCTAAAAAGGCAGCACATATCTCATGGTCGCAAACACAGAACTAGGAAAATAGGACTACAATTTCTCCCTTGTAGGCTTATGCATGCGACTGGAGACCTACAATCAAATTTATATAGTGTTATGCCTACGACTAGGAGTCCAGTTCAATGAAAAAGAAATATGACCCAGGGTTTGGTCACCAGGAGGGGTGGTTTAGCTCTTGGGGGTCCTGTGGCTCTTGAGGAAGGTCAATAAAGTTTTAGTTTGTCGATTCCACTTCCTTAACTTTACTTAGGAGGTTGAGTCATGTCATAGTAGCCCTCAACTCTTGTTTACCCTAGCAGGTCGGTGAAACTGGATAAATATGGGAGGGGTGGGTTACAGATCGGTATCAGAGCATGGTTCAATACTTGGATTAGATGGGAAGAATGTGATTGTTATGAGTACATGTATATCATTTTCATGCATGACAGTGGGTATGTTTATGATGTATATAGTCGATATCATAGTTGGTTGAGATAGAGCAGGAGATGTAGGTCATCAGAGAGAGGTTGCAACACTGGATATTAGAGTAAGAGTAGATCACCATACAAGTTTGTATGTTGGGTATGCAAGTCTGTTGATTAATGGTTTTTATATGCCTTGTGGCTAAATGCATTCATGTCATCTATTGTTGTTATGGCTATATAGACATGGTAGATGTTAACTAACTAGGGTTGTCATATGCACATGTGTCAGATAGTTATGAATGGTAGTAACTTGTTGTTGTATGCATTATGGTCATACACATGATGATTATGGTTATTTCATTTAAGATCTTGATACTATATGTAGCGTGCTAATGTATATCGACCTGTGTAGATGGTTATGGTTATGGTATTCAGGTATGAGTCGGTGTACTTGTGATATTGTGTTGTTCTAATCTGGACTAACTTTTGTAGATGTGATAGCCTCCCCTGAGATACATTGAGGTATGAGTTTGATTATGTCATTTATTTGGTTTATCTAACATGGTATGTTTACAGGTTGTTTTAATGTTCGATTAATTTCATGTCATAAGTATGTGTCTGTAATATTGCATGAAGGAATTATCTTGTTGTAAGATGGTTGTACTAACACAAATGTGTTGAGAAAAATGATATGCACTTGAGTACAAGTGGGTGCTAGTTGTAGTATTATGGCCAATGAATGTGAGTTGATTATGACATGGTTGTTAATCTTGGTAAAGGTTGATTTGAAATTAATAAAAATAATGTCTTGATCTTTGGAACATGTGACTGACATGTGTGAACAGTTGTAGGGAAACATGCTTCGTATTAGCGTGACATGGTAACAATTGATTTATTTATATAACTAACAGTTGGGCGATGTGACAGGACATAATAAGACTCAATTGTAGCAAGGTAAAAGGTAAAAGGTGAGAATCCCTTTGGCTATGTTTGGAAACCGCAATTCCAAATGAATGAGTGTGTTGCATGAATACAAGAAGTCTTCTTAACCTTGATTGTGCTGACATTATGCATATATGTGCTATATTCACGAACATGTACTTGACATGTATAACGATTGGATTTCAATCAAGGTTGGATTCATCAAGGAGTTAGAGTCCCTTGAGAGCTAATATATGTACGTGTTCAGTTAGAAGGAAACATGCTTGGCACAAAAAGATAAGGTAACTTGTATATTTTTATGTTTATTTATGCGTTGACAATTGTGTGTCTATGGCAATATGATGCAAGGGATTGCATGGAAAAAGGGACTTCCATGAAATATTGAAGAAGGCTTGGGTTGAGATTTACCTTGGACGCATTGGGAACTCATGGGGATTGAGTCATGGTGTTTGTTGCTAGTTTTGTGCTTCGGTGCTTTGTGATTTGTTTGAGCTTGATTTGTAGTTTGTTTAGGTCTAGTGCATGGCCATGTAGTTTTGTTTGTGGTGTCGTATTGTTATTGGTTTCCATGAGTTTTCTTCTTATTTTTTTTGTTCTACCTTTTGTGCTTTGAGGGTTTTGGGAATTGGTTTTGGAAAGAGGAAACTTAATGGAGCTCGGGGAGAGCTTGATGAAGCCCAAAAGGTATGTAAGATCTTGATGAAGTGTGGTGCATGTATAACAACAATTGATGGCAAGAATACAACAGTTAGTTGGATTGGTTGGGTCCACTGGGATAAATGGACATTGGAAGGAAAGTCTTGAGAAAGGTAGTAGGAAAGGTAAAGTAAATGGATTTGAGGCATTATATGCCTTGGCTATGTTGGGAATTGTTTTTCTCATTGTTGTGCATGTTGTGTATGGATAAAGGGAGTTCTCTTAACCTTGACCTTATGTTATTTGGTAATTATGTTGTGATCGTGATTACGATGATGTCTATATGTGTATACATGTATGTATGTATGTCGTTGAATAATAGGGTCATCAAGGATCATGATTGATTTATGATAATTTTTATGTGTGTGTGTGTGTGTGTGTGTCGTTGTCTGACAAGGTCATCAGGGATTGTTATATTGGCATAAAAACAATCATAATCCCTGATGACCCTGTCAGACAATGACATATACACACACACACACACACACACACACACACACACACACACACACACACACACACACACACACATATATATAGGTCATTGTGTGACATGATCATCAGGGATCATGCTTGTGGATGAATGATTGTTTATGCAAGTGAATGGCACAAATAGGTTCCCGGTTTATGAGGAATCAAGTGAAAGAGTAGCCTGAAAAATCTATGAGGTTAGTATCATGTGAGTATGAATTGATATTATGTGATTATACTATGTCTATGTTTATGCTATGAAATGTAATGCTAAGGGATACATCAGTTGAATGAAAGCAGTGCAATCCATGACATGTTGGGACAAGAATGGATAGTGGAAATACGTTAGAAGCTAGGTTACTTGGTAGAGATAGTGTGGCACCTAGTTTTGCAGTACTATTGTTGTGTATAACTTGTACATGTTGTACCCATTGCATTGCATACATGTGGTATGGTGTGCATGTTGCATATGTGGTGATGTATACATATGGTGTTGTCTGCATGTTGCATATGTGGTGTTGTGCACATATGGTGTTGTGTGCATGTTGTATATGCAACGTTGTGTACATATGGTGTTGTGTGCATGTTGTGTATGTGGTGCTATGTACATGTGGTGCTCTATGCATGGGTGTTGTGTACATGTTCTGCAAGTGATGTTGTGTACATGGGGTGTTGTGTTCACATTGTGTAGGTGGTGTTGTATACATTGGGTACTGTGTACACATTGTGCAGGTGGTGTTGTGTACATTGGGTACTGTGTACACATTGTGCAGGTGGTGTTGTGTACATGTGGTATTGTGTACATGTTTTACATGTGTTGTGTATATTTGGTATAGTGTTAGGGGTATTGTGTGGTCATTGTATCGCGACATGTGTATTCATGGTATTGTACAATGTGTACATATATGTATTGTGTTGTACACCGGGTGTAGGTGTATGTGTCGTATTGTACACCAGGTGTAGGTGTATGTGTCGTGTTGTACACCAGGTGTAGGCGTATGTCATGTTCTAAATCGGGTGTTGGTGTATATGTTGTGTTGTACACTCTATATGTGTATGTGTTGTACAATGTGATAAGATAGGTAGGTACGAGATTCTTTGGGCCCTTGTTGTTGATATTGAGGGTTGAGGTGGTTTAGCCATGGGATACCCTTGTTTCTATTGAGGGTTGGTTGAGGCAATTTAGTCTCTGAGTGCCCTTCTTGTTGATATTGAGGGTTGAGGTGGTTTAGTTCGGGATACCCTTGTTTCTATTAAGGGTTGAGGTAGTTTAGCTTGGGATACCCTTGTTGTTGATATTGAGGGAGGAGGAGGTTCAGTCTCCGAACTCCCTTGTTTCTTAAAGCGAAGGCACTGTGTGCTTTCCAGGTTTAGAAACTGATTAAGTGTGTGTATAGAAAGGAAAAAGAACAAAGGTAGAAGCAAAAGAATCATTTGCAAGATAAGAATCAGTATGCATGTGATCTATGACTTTGGTTTATGATGGTTACATGTGATTCATGATTTTCATTTATGATGGTTGTGTTTCGAGCTCACCATATGTGATATGTTTATACATGATGATTTCGTCAAAGGCCTGGTTTGACTTGTTGTGACATGAAGTAAACAAGGTTGCAGGTGTACCTTATTAATGAGCTACCAATGAGGTATGATTTGAATTTATTTCAATTAGTTTTGATTCTAATGGAATTTATGTGCTTTGTATAGAAAATCAGGGAAATTCCTGGTTTTGGTGGTTCGAACTAACTACAAGGATTAGCAACAACAACCAAAAGGAATTCAAACATGAAAGAATATGATGGTAAAGAATTTAGGAGTAGGGCCATTATGGGACATTGGTACCCAATAATGTCCATTGATTTCCATGAGCATGTTATGACTGATATGATGGTTTTGAGGCAGGGATATGCCTTGGTTTTTGGACCATCCGATGCAAGAAAACTAGCCAAGGGATGGATCACCTAGGATAGGGAATGTCGGGGAACTTGGAAGGTGAGTGATTGCACAAAAGGGGGTGATCAGACTACCCGAGGGACTATGTAGTAGAGAAGGTAAGGTCAGGGGATGTATTTGTTTTGTTCATTAGAATTGCAAAATGGAATCCGATGCACATTGGGAGTGTGCCTTGGAACAATGAGTGGGGAACTATTCACTGAGAGACCAAGTGCCATAGTACCATAACACTAGACATTAGATGCAGGTTGAATTTGGCAATGGATTCTGGACTTCCAGGGAAGGAGATGAATCTTGGTACTTCTTTTCAAGGTATAGGTGTGAGCCTTTGAATTCCCTTGTTTTGGATGAAGACATCATATACTTTTATTTTTCGTTCTAAGAAAATGTGCATATATTTATATTATCGTAAATACTGCATCGATTTGGATTTATAAAGCTCCATATATACTATGATTATTTGCTAGTTGAAGAAAATGTACATGAGTATACGTGGTAGATATTTTAAATACAGTAAGGAGTTGTGTTATAAAGCTCGAGTAAGTTGTATCTTGTTTTTTTTCAGCAAAGGTCATTGTAAATACTATAACAAGTTGGGTTATAAAGCTCCATGGGAAATATGTTTTGGTTTTCAACAATTTGTTGGTCATAGGTGTCATAGAACACCGAGGACAATGTTCCCCCTAAGGGGGAGGGGTTTGTAACAACCCTAGGTTAAAAATTCATGGATTAAAGTTAATAGAGGAAAAAAAATAAGACCAAGTTCATGGGACACATATTCCAAGATGAATGCTGGGAAAAATATCCTAGTGGGCGTTCATTTGCTTTATTATGGTGAAGGAAAATGGTAAAGGAATTGGAAATGGAAAGAGGCATTAATTGTAATTTATTAATGAAAATAAAGGAAAATAGGAGAAAAGGTAGATGAAAGGTCACAAATTTGCATGAGAGGGAAACTGAAGGGAAAATGAAGGAAAATGAATAAATTAGAGGCCTCAATGATAAAAGGGATTTTTCGGATCAGTTCACAACCTTTTGTCAGTTCAGTCTAGAATTGGTTTCAGAGAGGAGAAGAGCACCAAAAGGAGAAGGCAAGAAAGCAAGCAAAGGAAGAACAAGGAAATCAAAGGAATGCAAGGATCAAGCAAGGAATAGTTGGATCAAGCGGCTTCATCAAGAATACTTGCAAGTAATAGGTTGAATGTATGATCTCCTAACTAGTTTTGGCATGCATTGTATATGCATGTGTGTATTTGGTTCATTTGTTGTCATTGGCATAGGTTTTTTTTTGGTTTGTTAATGGTTTCAACCTTGCCTTTCCATTCCTGGATAACCATGGTTTGATGGGATTCATTCTTGGTTAAGATTTGGATTTCCAGAAGGTTTTAGACCTGTTTGAGGTGGTCTCAGGAAAATCCCAAGGGTTGGGGGTCGAAATGGTTTTCTCCAACAATCCCTAGATAGGTGGGCAGAGACAAGAAAATTCCTCAAGGGATGGTGAAGGAATACTTAGGCATCCAAACTTGGTTTGGTTTTGTGATTTTGGGACTAGTTTAGGTGAGATCACAGTAGGGTGAGGGTGAAGGTGGTTTAACCTATGGATTCCCTTGGTTTTTTATGTATTGGTTTATCCCATGAGATACCACTTTCATGCTTGGAATATGGCACGAGGGTGATTGGTTGAAAGAAAGTTTTGGTTCAACACATTCTATGGTTGGGTTGCATGTGGAAGTCCATGACTTGGTTGGCTTTTGCATATGTTAATAAGAGCTAAGTTCATCTTGTATTTTATGATTAAATGTACTTGTTATGATGTGGCTTTGATGGTTGTACTATAATTATTATTATCCTCGTTATGTGCTAGTTATAAGCATGGTTTTATGTTAAATTCAAGTTACGGCTCTCTTGAAAGGAGCTGCTTTCAAGGTCCGGAGACAGGAAAATTCCTCAAGGGATGGTGAAGGAATACTTAGGCAACTCCTTTTCCATTTGGGATGGTGGGTCCGACTGAGGATAATGGGACCAGTTTCCCAATTTGTTTGTGATGATAAGAATTGATGTTTTCCTTTCTAAAGATTTCTAAATAAAATTCTTTTAATCTAAATCTAATCTAAAACATGCAATATTATTCTAATAAACGAAAACATCTAATTCTAAAACTAACCCGGGATTAACTTTTCACTAATGCGATCTAAAATAGTTTCTAACAACAATTGGTAATAAAGATCATTCAATTGCTATAAGAAAAGAATTCGTTAAAAATGAATTATTTCTTATAAGAAATTAGCTGAAACAATTGTGAAAAGCATATCGCATAATAAGTTATTCATACATTTTAGCATAAACATAATAGTCACCACCGTACAAAAGTGCCAAATGATAACTCAAACATTCAAGCTCTCATATATAAACAACTGAACATAAAATATTACTTTGACACATAAGCATAAATCATTAAGAGATAAAAGTACCATTAATAACAAGTCCTACTCATGAGCTTCAACAATATAGATTTATCTTCTCCTAATTCAATATCTACTAAGAGTACAGAAATGCATTTCAGTAGCAGACATTAAACACAGATATCAATAAATCTTGTTCCATTCATTCATCAAAACCTCCTTAGAGGGTGCAGAAGTGCATGTTTTGAAGAAATGTTTTTGAGAAATTTCTGAACCCTTCTCTAAATCCATGAGAGGGGTTAAAATACTACTAACTAAAGACTAAAAATAGTTTATTACAAAAATATAGGAGGAGGTTTAAATGACCATCCTCATTTAAGGAAAAAATAAATAAAAAATAAAACTAAAACTGTATCTGAAAATTAACTATGCATCTGTTCTCTGAGATCACAAGCATTCAGCATCGGCTTCAGGAGCGTTGGTTGGCCGACCTCCGATTTTAGTTGTCCTGTGAAAATAGAATCGGCAAGTGCTGGTGCTATCTTTTCAGCGGCATTTGTAAGGCATTTCAAAGTCATACATTGACTGTGTGGTTTAACCAAGTACTGCCAGTAAGTGTCCCAATTCAACTTGGTTAACTTCTTAATTGACTCTGCCCTTTCTTCAGCTTTCTGTCTCTAGCTTGTCTGTAGTTGCTGTGCCTTTGGGAGAAATCCCGGAGTGGTTTCTGATATCAGGTTTTCTCTATGCAGATTTTCATTGACATAGTCAATGACATTGCTCACCCCTGTCGTTTCTTCTTCCGCTGCCTATTCTTCCTTCTTAATCTGTGCATCCCACTTATTGAACAACATTTCTTTGTGGGCTTCATTGATTTTGAGCAACCCTACTCTCTTGCCTTCCTCCGATTCCTGCCAAATCAAATAATCATAAATTTTCTTATCAATTAAATCATAATCGAGTCGCAAATCCATGACTTGACTTGTAATTTTATCGCTCATCTCGCAATGGGAGCTCCATTGTGATATTCTTTGGCAGAGTGCCTCTTGCTGTTGCAAGAGTTGGTCATTCAAGGCAAGGGCTTCTGAGACAAATTCTGTGATTTTGGGGTCATCTTTATGCATTTCTAACATGGCCTGTAATTGATGTTCCTTTTCGGCCAAATTGCTCTGATACCCCAGCTGCATCTGTTGAAAGTCCTGTTGTAATTTTTCTAATTTTTCTTCTACTTCCTGGTTAGCACTGGCCTGCTGTAACTGTTGTTGCAAAAATAAGATTTTTTCCTCTTTATCCTTGAGCAATAGTTGTACTTCAGACGCTTTATCAATAGTAGCAGAAGCATAGGCTCCTGCGATCTGGGATAACTTAGTCAAATTTTCTGTAGGATCAGTGGTAGGGTCTCGCCAAAGGACATCTAGCTGCTCTGCCTCAGGTGAGAGCACGCTGTCTAATTTTCATTTCTTTCTTTGTCTTCTTACCACTGCTTTGTGCTGCGGACTATAAAATACATCTAGAGGAGGAATCTCCTCTATTTTCAGCATGATTTCAGACGATGGGGCCATGGGAATATGCTCCGTTTCTGGAGCATTGCTGACTGTTTCAATGACCATATCTGTCATTGTCTGCACTGTATTCTCAGGTGTCTTCATGTTCTTCTCCTCGGTATTGATCAATTCATTAAATGTTTCCCACTCTTTCTCCAGCTCAGTTCTCACTGGCTTTGGTGGCTGGATGAGGGGAGCGGGAACCTTCACCTGTGGTGTTGACAACACTTGTTGCTCTGGGTGCTCTTTAGATTGGGCAGTATCCCTGACTGACCCTTCACTTTTATTATGGTCACTCTCAGACTGTTTAGAGCATTCTGGTGATTCTTTCCTAGACTTAGACCTGGACTTGTTTGTACCCGAGCTTCCACTTAAACTGATGTTGGGAGTTGGCTCCCTTATTGGTTCTAAGCACAACTTATCCAAGGGGATATTTGCTAATCTACGCTCTCTGTAGAGTTTGAATTCCTGGAATTTTGCTGGGCCAAACTGAATTTGAGTCATATGCAAAATTTCTTTCAGTGTATTCTTCTATTGGAAGATGTCATCAAAGAGATCATCTTCTTTAGTGAATACCTTTATCTTGACAGTCGTAGTAAAATTCTTAATTACATCAAAGGGATCAAATTGTCTCCCTGGAAATTTAAATAGTCATAGACTCAGCATGTTGTCTACTTCTTTGAAGGCATGACCTAAATCAAACAGTGAAAAGGCCCCACAGGCCATAGGGAATTGCGGCCAGACGACCTTCTTCTTGTCTTTCAATTCTTTGCTCATTCCTCCAACCCCGCAGGTCTGGTAGGCAATTTCACGGGCCAATAAATTATTAAGAACATACAAAGGAAGCACATGAGGGGAAGCAATACTTCCAAATACTTTGATGTAAGTGAAAAACTCTTCTCCAAACCATCTTCTGACAAGGAGAATATCAACTTCAGCTTCGGGGGAAAATCTTGGGGCGTCTTTATTATACAACATTCTGTGAAGGGGTAACATAACTCTATGACAAATTATGTAAAAATATGGGGTAAAATTGGAATCCCACAATTCCTTATGGTAGACTTGAATGGGCAAGGGATTCTGTATAGTCTACTTCCAACTCATTAGAGGAAATCTAGAAACAGATTAGATTGCATCCATGACATAAGCAGTGAAAAAGAAAGGAGGATAAATCCTTTGAGAGGGAGTTCTTTTAGACCGGTAGTTCCAAATAGCTGAGGCTAAATTATCAGACAATATCTGGGCCCAATCCATAATAGTGGCGTTAGTGGCCGCATCTAATAGGGGTAGCCACTCGGATGAAAACTTGTTGATATCAGGCCTTCCAAATAGCCTACATAGCATAGTAGTAGCAAAAAAATATGGGGAGGAGAGGGAACCAGTACTGTACATACCATGTTTGTCTTTTTTCAATGGTTCTTCCTTTGATGACCAGTTCTTGGTGCACTCCGCCAAGTCTTCATTTTCCTTGGCGAATTTCTCCATGAACTGCTTGTTGTAGCTTGCCTGCGGCTCTGGTAAATGATACATAAGTCTTAAATCCTGTGGGGTAAATGACCCAATAAGCTCCTGGCTCCGAGACTTGAATTGCCTATCTGTTATATCAACACTGTCCAATACCCACTTGACCATGTCTGTATAGGGAAGTATCTTAGGCCTTGCTGCTATGCGGTGCAGGAATGAGCATGCAAGTTCAGTAAGTGATGCTTCAGATGACCCGCATGCATCTGCTGTCACTGTAACTTCCATAACTCTGGGGTTTTCTTCTTCCAACAGACTGTACATGCCTTCCCAAGTGGATATGCTAGCTTCTCTGGTACATGTGGTGTCTGTGAATAAGGGCGTCATCTCTGTTTTCTCAGCAACTGGAGCTTTTCCCTTTTTCCCTATTACGTTCTGTATTGCTCTGTATATTACTCTACTTTCCGCTCCTACAAGTTGACAAGTAAGGAAGGAATAATGGTAAGTGATAAGGTGACGGGAAAGCTCTTAATTTCGAAATCATATCAAATATATCACCCTACGTGAAACAACCTTTCTATTAGATCTAAATCTTTTCTCATAAATGACCATCAATAAGCCACTAAGTTAACATTAATGCCCATAACTCGGTATTGGATTACAAGAAATATTTCATTGAACAATGAGCTTTGTTGATTTGCAATAAAGCGATTTTGCGATTTGCTTCGCAATATCGCAGATTGCTATATCACTAATCCTTTTCGTTAACAATCATTTATTTCTTTATGCGACTGCGAGATGCGATTTGTGAGATGCTTTGTCGCATATCGCAGGATCGAGATGTTTTATCTTAGGTGGTGCTTGTGACATATGACATTTGCGATGTGCGATAAATCTGTAAGGCATGCGATCTCGCATCATCGCATTTTCGCAATTTCGAAAGTTTGTTTATATGATATCCTCCATTACCATTTTGTGATGCGATGTTTATTGTTAGGAGAACACTTTTATTTGAAACTCATCATAATACTTAAGTTTTTGGGTTTTGCGGATGTTTTTCCTAAGTTTATGATAGTGTGTTTTATTCGAAGGGAACTATAAGTGCTACTTTTTATTTTTTTAGAAGGGTCCCCATTTATTTAGTTTTATTACTAATACAAAATAAAAAGGGGGCTTGTTGCTGGCCACAATAGGCTCTTATCATGTTTGATTGGTAAATGAATGGTTATTGAGTGCATGACCTAATAGATGTTATGAAGCTATTGTGAGAGGTCATTAAACCTTCTTGATGATTCTTATATGATTTTCATACCTCTAAGTTCAGATATGCATTCATGACCTGTAGAATTCATGTTCATCCATGTGTTTGACAGAATGTATGTCATGGTTAGGCTTGGTTAGGTCAAGTCCTTGCTCAAGTTTTGTGTTAGAGGATTTTTCCTTGTGTTATTTATTGTCTTGGAAAGTTTCATCAAGTTTTCTGTAGTGATCTAGATTCTAGCCCTAAAAAGGTGGCACAGATCTTGCGGCCGCAGGAACAAAACTAGAAAAATGAGATTACATTCACTCCCTTGCAAGCTTTTGCATGCGACTAGAGGCCTAGAGTCCTGCAATCAAATTTATACATTGTTATGCCTACGGATGGGAGTATAGGTCGGTGATAAAGAAATGTGAACCAGGATTTGGGAACCTGGAGGGGTGGTTTAGTTCTTGGGGATCTTGTAGCTCCTGAGGAAGGTCAATAAAGTTTTAGTTTGTCGATTCCACTTACTTAACTATATTTAGGAGGTTGAGTCATGTCATAGTAAACCTCAGGTATTGTTCACCCTGGAAGGCTGGTGAAAGTGGGTAAATATGGGAGGGGTGGGTTACATCAATGCCCCATTTTGCAAAGGGACCAAGAACAATAACATGATGCATAGGAGTAGGCGGAGCATGAGCTTTATGATCATAGATCTAGCAAGCGTGACACTTTTGGACTGCAAGGATGCAATCTTGAAACATGGTGGGCCAAAAGTAACCGGCTTGAAAGATATTTTTGGCGGTGGAATATCCAAACATATGTCCACCACATGCTCCAATGTGACATTCGTTCAAAGCTTTCTTGGCCTCCTCATGAGTGACACACCGTCTAAATATCATATCAACACCATGGAGATAGAGTGTGTCATCAATTATGATGTAACTTCAAGCCTGGTATCGAATACCTCGTTGATCAGAGTGAGACATATTAAGATAGAAATTTTGGGTCTAGAGATAGATAATGATATCTCCATACCACATATCAGAGGAATCAATCAAAAACAACAAATCATCAGGAATAGAATTAGATGTAGACTTAGTTTTAGATGAGGGAAGGTCGCATATCAGTTCAACAAAGACTAGGGACTTATTAGACTTGGATTTGATGAATTCTAAATTAAAATCTTGTAGAATAATGATCCATTTAGAGTATTTCCCACCTAGAAATTGTAGTGACAAAATGTATGTTATCAGGTTGCAATCCGAAACTACCATAGTCTTCCGAAGAGGAATATAGTGTCGAAACCTCTGGACAACTTGCATAGCTACCAAAGCTAACTTTTCAACGTGAGTGTATTTGATTTCAGTGTCATTTAAATTATGGCTTAAATAATAGATAGGATGTTCATCCCCTAGGTCATCTTCTTGGACTAATACCATGGAAATTGTGGTAATAACAGGAACGAGATAGAGGAAATGGTCGCATTGATAATATGGGGGATACAACAATGATGCTAAAAATAGGACATATTTTAAAGCATCTATATTATTTTGGGTTGTATCATCCCAATATAAGGGAACCCCTTTTTTCAATAGGAGAGTAAATCCTTTCATAATTTCTGTGTTGTTCGGGACAAATCTCCATAGAAATTTAACCTTTGTAACACCCTCATCCCACATCTACCCAAGTAACCAACCAACTGGGGTAAATACACAATGATATGCCACTATAATGGGATACAAACCCCTAGGTGACCTTAAGCAAGTGGAATCGACAGAAACCCACAACACAAATCTTCTATACCTGCTACAGGACTCCCAGAAGCCTTCCTAGTCATCCCCATGACTAGTCCCTAGGTCCCACTGAATTTTTAGACCATTAAACCCATCAATGCTCCTTTTATTTGGACAAGGGTGTGTTTGGGAGGCTCCATTCCCTCCCACGGCAAAGCGTGGTGCGTCTGGGGAATTTTCACCTCAATCTTGTGCCTACGACTTTGGGTTTTGTGCCACTTTTTCAGGCCCAGAGCCCAGGTCACTTCCCAGAACTCCATGAAACTTTTAGAATTGAAAGATAAAAATAGAATAATGATACAAATGCAATTACTTGAACAAGGACTTGACCGCACCCCTACTAGCCATGAAAGGAATTTCGTCAAACATGTCACAAATATGTAATCTACATGTTTAAACAACAAATCTAAGCATAGGGGTCTCATACTTATCTTAGAATTTATAAGAAACATTATTCCCTTATACCATTAGCTACATTATCATCTATCAGGTCATAGATACATTGTTCATTCATTTACAAACAAAAACATGAGGAGAGCCATACATCATCATTGTCATAATACATGCTTATAACCAACATAATAACAACATAATTATCAAAGATACATTAGCCAAGAATCCACATATAAACTAGTACATTTACACATAAGATACCAAGGAAATAAACTCTTATTAATGAATGAAAAATCTAACCCAGTATGGGACTACCACAATCCGCCCAACCATATATTGGCTTAGTCAAATCTCTCTTCAGCCAATCACCCCCATGCCATATTCCAAGCATGAATGTGGGACTCAAAGCAAAAGAACTAACCAGGGAATCCTGAGGCTAAACCACCTCACCCTCATCAATAGAAACCAGGCTTTACCACAATCAAAATTGGATCACTAGGCCAACAGAATAAACATATAATAATCGGCTTTACCATGATCTCCACCAGATCACTAGGCCAAAACAAGCATGGATGCCATCAGATTTTTTCACCTACACTGTGAAGAATTTTCCTCTCTCCTAGTCTCTAGGCTTTATTGTAATCCACACTGGATCACTAGGCCCTAACCGAGACCCCACTCTCTAGGTTTTACCATATATTAGATCCCAGGATTACTAGGCTTGATGGAGAGCACCCAACTCTAGGATTTACCGAATATCCTGCCATTCACCATTCGAGGATTCCTAGGCCCAACAAGATAACATGAAATATGTCTTTACCACAACCCACAGTCCGATTCAGGGGTGACTAGGCCATGTGTTCTTTTATTTAGAGATCCACCTCACTCAACTTTGAATCCATCCGGCAATCCAACTCAACCAAAACATGAGAACCCCATCACACCATGGCTATCCAGAAATGGCAAGGCTAGGCTGAAAAATAGTGTCACACATGGCAAAACCCATGCCAATGACAAAAAGAGAACCGTGAACACACATCCACCACCATGCATGCCAAATGTAGCAAGGAAACCACACATGCAAATCGATACCTGCAAAGAATCTTGTTGTAGTTTCTTGATCTTTCTCTTCCTTGCGTGATCTTAGCTTCCTCTTTTCCTCCATTTCCTTTCTTGATCCAATGCCAAAGTTCTCCAAGAAAACTCTAAGTGTCCAGGAGTGAGAGAGAGAGAATAATGAGAGAGCTCCAAAATTGAATTGACAAAAGGTACCACCTGATCCTCAGAAGCCTTTTTATCAATTAGGCCTCTATTTTCATCATTTTCCATTATTTTCCTTCATTTTCCTCCTCACATGCAACCTGCGACCTTTCACCTTCCTTTTTCAGTTTGCCTTTGCAAATGCCTTAGCCATTGCCTTTGCCACTTTCCTTAGCCATAATAAACCAAATGAACACCCACACTACATTAGAGAACTTTTAAGGTCTAAAATGGGCCTCCTAAGAAAAATGAACAACAAAAATAAACTTTATAAGAACTAATAGGATTAAAGATGATGATGTCAACCATGGGGGATGATTCACCATTTTTGAGGTAAAAAAGTAAAAAGATTAAAAAAAATAAAATAATAAAAGTATTTTTTCAACTTGTATTTTCAGCTTATCTCCCCAAGGTTTTACTCCAATTTTGAGCATGAGTACTTATTAGATGCGAAATTTAATTCTTCATCCAAGGAGTACCCATGTTGCATACTTTCGATGGACCTTGCTACATGAAAAATGAGAAATACATGAAAAAACGTGATTGCAATCATGTTTTTCATGTATTTCTCATTTTTCGTGTAGAAGGGTCCATCAAAAGTATGCAACATGGGTACTCCTTGGATGAGGAATCAAATTATGCATCCAACAAGTGTTCCCACTCGAAATTTGAGTAAACCCATAGGGAGATAAGTTGAAAATACAAGTTGAAAAAGTAAGTTTTTCTTTTTTCCCTCTAAAATTTGATGATGTAATCTAATTTTATTTTATTATTTCCACTATTATTTTATAATTTCCTTAAGAGGCCAATTTTAGACCCTAAAATTCACCTAATGGGATGTTTTGCCCAACATTCAGCTTGGAATAGGTGACCCATAACCCGTGGTTATTATTTTGCCTTTATTAACTTTTATTACATGGAATTTTCACCAGGGATGTTACAGAACCCTCCCCCTTGGGTGACACCGTCCTTGGGGTTCAACCACACCTATACCTCAACAAAACGCTGAAAGGAAAAGATGCTTCTCATGGAGCTTTATAACTTAGCTCGTTGCAGTATTTACAATGATCACCCTACTAAGAAGCAAAACATCATGACAACATAACATCATAATAACATGACACCAATACCACTTATTGGAGCTTTATAACTTAGCTCATGGTGGTATTTACATCCACATACATATGTACACATATCAGAACATCACCCAAACATATACCATACATCATAACAAAACTGCTTTGCCTCAACTGGCAAACAATGACAGATACATAGCCCGCATCTAATCCACCATTTCCCATGTAGCCTCATTGGGCCCAAGGTTCTTCCACTGCACTTTAACCTGCTTGATTGCTCGGTTCCGGAGCATGAGCACCTTTCTCTGCAATATACATTGAGGTTTCAGCTAGAATTCTCCATCTGGCTCCACCTGCAATACAGACTAGTCAATCACATGATCAACATCTTTAACATACTTCTTAAGCAATGACACATGGAAAACATCATGGAATTTTACTGTTAGAGGTAGTGCAAGTCAATAGGCTACTGGCCCAATCCTCTCAAGAATATTGAGAGGTACACAGCACTGAGGTGTTAGCTTGGCACATGATCCAATACGCAAGGATATCTTCTTTGGTTTGATGTGCAAGTACACCTATTCCCCAACTTGAAGCTCCTTAAACAACCTATTCAAATTTTCATAAATTTTCTACCTATCATGTGCTACTTTCATATTCTTCTTGATTACCCACATTTCCTGTTCCATTTCCGCTAACATGTATGGTGCAATCAACACCTTGTTAACTGGATCAATCCAATTGATGGGAGTATTGCAACTCCACCCATATAATGCCTCAAACAGACTCGTCTCCAAAGATTCTTGATGCCCATTGTTGTAAGCGAACTCTACCAGTGGAAGACACTCTTCCCACTTTCATTGTTGATGCATCACGTACATCCTCAACATCTCCTCCAATATCTTGTTGACCCTCTCAGTCTATCCATCTGTTTGCGGATGATAAGTTGTACTGAAGACAAACTCTATGCCCAAAATCAGCGATAGCAGTTCACTTGGATGCTTACACTCCGCCTTTACCTGCTAATAATCTAAACATCTAGCCATAAATGCTGCCACATCCTTCTTCAGATTCGGCCAATAATAAAACTTCTTAACTACAATCAATGTCTTTTGATAGCCTGGGTGACTGGAATATGGTTTCACATGAAACTCCCTCAATATCACCTTCTTGATCTCACTATTGTCTGACACATATATCTTGTCTCTAAAGCTGATCAATCCATCTTTCGTGAGACAATAGCCACATCCTGTACACCTACACTTGTATCTGTACCTGTACTCTACTATAACATGTGCCTAAGCTCCAGGTACCTGACATCCTGCTGACCTGCCCACAAGATCTTATCCTGTAAATATGTCCCATAGGAACTCATGGCTGCTATATGATTTACCTGTATCCGCCTGCTGACAGCATATGCGACCTTGTTCTCCTTTCCTTTGATGTATCTCATCTCAAAATAAAACTCGCTAATCATGGCCAACCATATAGCTTGCCTGGAGTTCAGATTCGGCTGGTCGAATAGATACCACAAACCATTGTGATCACTCATCAATACAAACTTCCTGCCAAGAATATAGTGCCTCCACATCTTCAATGCATGTATGATTGGTGTTAGCTCAAGATCATGTATCATAGAATTTTTCTCATGCTCATTCCGTTTCTATGACTCATAGCACACTACCTGTCCTTCCTGCATAAGGAATCCACCAATTCCTCTCTTGCAAGTATATGTACATACTACAAAGTCTTTTTTTTGGATCTGCGATCTTTAACACTAGAGCATGTGTCAACAACTGCTTAAGGTGCTCAAAACTAGCCTGACACTCTTATGTCCATTCAAACTTATTAGCTTTCCTCTACAATGATGCAATAGGATAAGCAATATGTGAGAATTTCTTGATGAACCTCTTGGAATAACATGCCAATCCCATGAAGGATCTCACCTCATCTACATTTCTAGGAGATGCCCACTCCATGATAGCTCTTACCTTTTTTATATCCACTGATATTCCCTCCTTGGAGAAAACATGTCCCAAGCAATGTACCTCAATGTGAAAGAAACTGCACTTGTTGAGCTTAGCATACAATTGATGCTCTCTCAGTAACCTCAACACTGCTGCCAAATTCTCGACATGCTCTTCCTCATTTTTAGAATATGCCAATATATAATCAATGAACACAATAACAAACTTGTCTAAATACGGACGCACCGCACTATTCATCAAGCACATAAAGGTAGTTGGAGCATTAGTTAAACTAAATGGAACTACAACAAACTCATAATGCCCATACCTGGTCTGAAAATATGTATTGTAGATGTTCTCTTCTTTAATGCATACTATGATGATATCCAGATCTCAAATCAATCTTTGAGAACAATGTTTCTCCTTTCAACTGATTGAACAAGTCATCGATCCTAGGTAATAGATACCTATTCTTGATTATCACTTTGTTCAACTGCTTGTAGTCAATGCACAATTTGAGAGTACGATCCTTCTTCTTTACAAACAATACTGATGTGCCCCAAGGTGATACACTTGACCTAATGTATCCATTTTCAAACATTTCCTTTAACTGCAACTTCAACTCTACCAACTTTGGAGTGCTCATCCTGTATGGTGATTTCGATGCTAGAGCTTCCCTTGGCACCAAATCAATAGAAAAGTCTACTTCCCTGTGAGGTGGAAACTCTGATATATTTGCAGGAAATACATCCTAAAATTCATGTAGAAATGGGTACCTTCTCAAAACATCTACATCCTTAACTTCCTTACCTTTCTCACTAGAGATATGTACTTCAAATAACACACGCCCTTTCATACGACTACACTTGGCATGCATAGTTGTCACCATCCTAACTTATGTTTCTTTCCTCTTACCCTGTAATATTCTCAGATCCCCATTGTCATCCAAGCACTCAATTATTTTGTCAAAACAATCCACCTTGGTCATGTGAAGCTAGTCCATACACAATAACATACTATATGATCCCAATGACAATACATTCAAGTGCGTTGATGTAGACATGCCATTCAACTCAAATGCACAAGATCTTATCCAATGATGAACTATTTTCTTTGTACCTATAGGAAACTGCACTAACCAAGATTTTGCGTGCACTTATTTATTCAAACCACACTTATCCACAAAGTTAGGACTAACATAACTATAATTAGATACGAGGTTAATCAAAACAGAAACAACTTTATCACAAAGCTTACCATCCATTTCAATGATAGATGCTTGATGGTTTGCCTGCCTATTATCTAGTGCTACATAGATACGAGGAACGCTCTAATCAACATCCCCAATAGTCTGTGCCTACTGTGCACTATATATTTGAGACCCACCACCATGATCAGGTGGACAATCTCTCTTAAGGTGTTCCTTATCGCATGTCCAACACTCCAACTATCCAGTACCATCACCTATATGTTGTTGTTGTGATCCATGTCCCTGTCTAGCTACAATGAACTTCTTGTAAGGTGTCACATTCTCTTTCTCTTCTACATTCTCAGGCCTTTCTCTTTTCGGTTTCCATTTTCCCTTAGCTTTATCCTTATCCTTCCCTTTCCATCCTTACTGAGATTCATTCTTACGCTTTGATTTTTCATATCAATGCTTCAATTTCCCAATAACTTCCTCAAGTGACTGAGGCCCATCATACTCGATCTGATCTCTAAATGCTAATGGAAAATCACTGACAAATCGCTGAACTTTAGCCTTCTCATCTTTAAGATATAGTACATACCTGAATAGCTCCAGGAACTTAGTCGTGAACTCATCATCTCTCATTGATCCCATATTTAGCTCATATAATTATTTGGCCTTAACATTGTATTACCTTTATGACAACTACTTCTTCCTGAAAATTCTCATGAACTCATGCCAACACAAGTCCTTTGTCCTAATGTCTCTGACCCGCTTCACATCTTCCCACCAGATATCTTATTTACCTCTCAGGTTGAAGATAACTACTTTGGCCTTCATATTATCTGTGTATTTATGCAACTCGAAAAACTTCTTCATCCCAAGTATCCAAGCCTCTGCACCTTTATCCATCAAAAGTAGGTGGCTTTTCTTTCTTAAATTCATCTATAAAGTATCCCCTATCACTCCTCCTGTAATGATGATAATGATGACGATCATAATGCCTATCAGAACCAGAACTATAGTAGTACATGTGTCCATCACCTCTCTTATCCGAAGTATCCACTAACCTGCCATCTCTCACTGTGTCATCTCTATCTGACCTATGACCACCATGCAACCTACTGTCATATGCCCCATTAGTTTTTTCCTCCTGCGCATCGCTGATCCAAAGTGGCCCCTTGATCTGGATCTCTTCAGCTACCATGATTATCCAAGAGAATAAAAGAACCACACGTGTATGCATAAACAAGAGGAAACATAATGATGATCAGAAAATCAATAACACAATGCATTGATAACGAAGTTTACCCAGTCTGGGTTACAACTTTGGGCTCGGTGTCAAGAGTGTGGAGGTCACTTCATTGAATGTTGAAAATTATTATGATGTACATGGAATATTCTTTGTCATAACAAGGACAAATACCCTCAACAAGAGTGGTTTGTCTCTCCACGAGACATTCTCCCTATAGGTACTCTCACTCAAAATGGGTCTTCCTTCAACATGACAAGCTAATAAAATCTCACAATAATGTGGCAACAAGCATCCCTCAACATAGTGTTACATAGGGATATCAACAATCATACATCATCTCAGCGAAACAAATGGATGAATCACATAACTGCATCATATACCTCCACGTTCAAATATGGTCAAAAAATGAAAGGCTCAACTGTTGAAACTGACTGCACCACTGAATTTCTAGTGACGAGTAGTGTAATATTGACTGTCAACTCGTCCAATTCTGACACCGTCAAATTATAGGCCTTTGTGAATCTTGAAGATTCCATTAAAGATTCCTCTCCAGTAGTTGACTGGAGATCTGCTGCTTAGATGACAAATCTGATCTCATCATCATGATCCTTGCAAAATTCTGAGAAGAATGAGTTTAAAGTCGGCCACATTCCAGCACTGGAAAAATTCAGCTTCTAAGGGAATCTAAAGATTCCTTAAGATTCTTCAGAGATTCCTTACTGCGGGCCACCTGCAATTATTCTACTCAGATGTAAAATTTGACTCACCATCACGCTTCCTGTGAAAATTTGAGAAAAATGACTATAAACTTGATAGCATTATGTTACTGTAAAAATTTACCTCCCAAGGAATCTTTTCAGCATCAAAGAATATTCCCTGTCATCTCAAAAAGCGTGCCAACATAGTTTCGCTTTGATCTGCAAATCATGGTTCCATCATCTGCTCCTCCATGGCCCACTCTCCTGTTTGCCCACGGTTCTGCCTCCAAGTCACCAAAATGATGGCATGCTCCCCCGTCTGAATGATGGACGAAAGGTTACATAAATAAGGAAGGTGGAGTTGCCAAGGCATAAGGCGTTGGTGCGTTGGCTATAGAAGGAAAATGGTTTGGGGGTGGACGGGCACGGTTCAAAACCATGGCCACCCATATTGGATGTTGGTTTTAACTATTTGTAACAAATTTATATTTTAAACCAAACTTTTGGTTAAACATAATGGCCACCTGTTTCCGGGAAAACTAGTGTCTTTTCGATCTGCTAGCCCCACTAGGATTGGCAGCTATTCCAGAAACAAACAATCAAATCAATTTGCAATTTCCTCTATGTATGATAGATAAGAGAGAAGCAAAGGGACCAATCTGGATCTTCCGCTTGACTCCTTACTCGATTTCTCTCCCCCTTGATAGAGTTTGCAACTCCTCTCCTACTTGTCCCGCTTAGAGAATACCTATAGAAATAAAGTAACAAAACACCATCAAAGCATCTCGATCTATTATATCATAAACAATGTAGAATCAGAAATACATTGAACATACAATAGCATTCACAAATAACAAGATTCACAAGTACACGATTGTATGGAGGAAAACTCAAAGAAATTTATTAAAATAGAAGGGAGAATTACAACCTAGCTATTTGATCCAGCATCATCCTCCCAGCATCAAAGCCCTCTTCACCTCATGAAAAGCAAAATCACCCAATAATACAATGCTCTTTCTCAAAGACAAACTATCAGCACTTCCTTACAAATTACAAAATTCCAGCCTCTAGATCTCTCAGATGAGGGATCCATTTATAGATGTCTGCAAGGGTGTGAGTCATCTCTGGGTTTTTGATTAGTGTCATTCCACTTGTTGTTCTTGGTTCCACTTGGAGATTTCTTGGATCTCTTATTCATCCCTGGGCGAATTTAGAGAGGCACGTGTCATAGGAGAAGTTTCTAGAAGATTCCATGAGAATCCACTTAGCAAATTGTCTCGAACATTTGTCCATTCTCGCTCATTGCACCCCACAGAAGGCCTCTTCAGTATGCATCGCACCTGGCTAGTGTAGGAGTTAGTATGCATCACACCCTGATAGTGGAGCAGTTAGTATGGTCCAGTTTTGGCCAGTTCTAAGTGGTTCTTCAAGTAGAACTTTTGGGGAATGATGTAATCAGTTGACCATGATATTTTAGGGTATGAAACAACACTTTTAGGGGTTAAAGAGCCCTTTGTTTATTGACATATAAGATTGGGGTTGCAGTGCCCAAATATGTCTATAATAGTTGCCCCCTAAAGCATGAAGTTGTAAATCTTTTGATGTCGGGTGAAATGCTTTATCATGAGGATCCGAGGTATTCGAATTGGAAGGTGACCTGTATAAGATACAATACAATACATCATCATCATATTATTTTCATGATCTAGCTGAGGTAGCCATTACCATGTTCAGCTTTATAAATTCATTTTCATGTACATAGAATAGATAATCGTCTGCGGTTGCAGACTGGTGATTCTTTATATGTAGAGTCATCATCCCTTAGCTTGGATGATCATCTGTGCAGCTTCTGTGTACATTTGATGTCTTTATATTCCAGAATATATCGCAGCCCAGATGGATGAAACTAGATCCAGGGTCTTCAAAATCGTTCAATCTTCACCCGATGTACAAGTTGATCCATCTGAAAAGATGTCCTGAAGTCGAACATGGAAAGACATCGCCTAATTACCAGCATATAATGTAAGCTGTTAATAGATGTGAGAGGAATCACCGGTAATGATAATGACCCTCAAGGTACTACAATACAATTCACATGGTGTGAATATATGATCTGATGTCGAACACCACGCAAAATCTTTCAGTCGAAGGCCATTGATGTAAACCTATTGCCGGAAGTGCCATTGAGGCATGCAAGCTTCAAAGTACTGAAAGGGTTGTTTCTAAGTCAACTTCTTGGATAATAAGCTGATGTCGACAAGAAGTGACCCATCGTGGGAGTGCCTTAATGTATCCCACACCAACGACACAAAACGAAGAAAATTATTTTCTGGAGGTGAAAACGATCTGATGATACAAGGTTCAGGAATGGCAGTCATGAAAAATGGAGGGTGAAGGTATTGCAGTGGATGAGGCATTAACTGGATGGTGAATTCTTTGAATAACTTCTCTTGAACATATCGGTGACACTGAGATGGATTGGTAGCGTTAACCCCAAAAGATGGATGGTATGGAGGACCAATGGTGATATGACTGGTGAACGGAATAACCCAACCTGACTCAATCATGGTGATGGAGTGAAAGTGTCATGTTCAAGAGCGACTTGCTACCAATAAAATTCTTCAAGTTTTCTTCCCCTTTTCCCCAGTTATTGCTGACCAGTACCTATTTATTTTTTTCAAGCATGAGGAGGATAACATATGCTTGTTCTATAATTTTCCCTTCGGGCAAACCTGTCGCTATGTTTTAGCGAGCTTAGTGTTTGGTCAATTTAGTGTGTTCTAAATTGCTATTTAAAATGTCAATCCGGGGTTCGTAAACTGACGAAGTGAAGTGTACTATATGTACTAGATAACCATTTCCTTAGTCTTTTGTCGTTTTTGAGTTTTTTAGTTTGTTTTTGGATTTATCTTTCCTAATGTGTGATGGTGAAAATGAAAGTTAAGTATGGATGGTGATGGTGATTTCTACAGTGATTTCTCAAAACTTAAGAGTGCTCAAAAAGAAAGCTTTAAAACAACTGTAATGAAATCAATTCTTAAGAGGAAGTAAATGTATTAAACAGTGAACTAATGACAATGGCCCAATATCCTTGCTGCTGAATGAAAAAGAAAGTAAAAACTGAATTTAAAGCAACTCAAACTAAAAGCAAAGAAACTAATTCACACTACTTCAACTCTTCAGATCCTTTACCCTTCAGCTCAATCTACCTTGTGGGAAGCAATCATGAACATGTCAAGCAATATGATATCTAGATGGCAAGAAATTAAATTGCAGAAAGGAAACTAATCACACTACTTCAACTCTTCTGATCCTTTACCCTTCAGCTCAATCTACCTTATGGGAAGCAATCATGAATGAGTTTAAGCAATATGATAACTAAATTACACTACAATAAGTAATATTCTGATTTCTTACTAATAGAGTCACTTGACTATAGAAAGAAACCATAAACTGATGAGTAGTATGATGTCCAAGTAACAGAAAAATAAATAAACAAATCACAACTTGAAAAAGAACATTGCTGGAATTAAACTTCAGAAAATGAAAGTTAGCAGGAAGGACAAGATGATCTCATATGTCAATAGTTATCAAAAAAGATGAAAATTTGCCCGGGCTACCTAAGAAAACTTGCAGAAAAGCATTGATCAGCTGACAGCTATAAAAACGGAAGTGAGCATGTAAACAATAGTGAATTTAAAAACATCTAAACAGCATGTTATATACAAGCTAATGATTATGAAAACAAAAACATAATGAAATCAAATGACAACTATACAGGGCTTTAGTGTGCAGGGGCCCTCTGCCATCTCAGCCAGTCAACGAACAGTCACAAGAACGAGCTCAACAAAGTAGTCTTCTCATGTATTAAAGCAGCAACAACATATATAAAACAAAGTACAGTGGGGTGCTAATAGAAACAGTTCCAAAAATTACATCGCCAAAGCTTCTAAACAACGTTCATCAACGCGTTATTTATAATGAAAAAGTGCTGAAACTAACTAACTGAATCCTATGCTATCAACTGTGTTGCCAAGGACACATAGATCTCCTCAGCCGAGATCTAGCGTAATTGTCATCATGTCTATTAAATCTTCGGAGTGGTAGCTGTTGGATTCAGGTTACGGGGATGATCTCCAGGTGTGCCGGTGTCTTCGTGGGCTGAGGACTGTGCCACGTAAACGTTCACGTGCTCAAAACAGAGACGTGCCACCACTAAATTCCTTGGTTGGCTTTGCCTTTGACCCTTGTTGATCGTGACCTTCTATGGATGATTTGGCTGATTTGAAGGGACACGTTCCATGTACCCATCACCTGTAGCTTGCCCATGTGGCTCATTTCTTCATAGGACACCTGTAGCATAGCTTTTAACAAAATAGCTGCGGAATCCTGTGCTGGCTGCAGAAACCTGTGTTGGTTGCGGAAACTGACAAGTTTCCGCAGCTACCTGAACAAAAATATAAACCAAACAACAGTCATAAGCATAGTCAGAAAACCATGTAAAAAGCTCTTTTTAGACTGTAATGCAATGATTTAACAACTTGGTGGATGAATTAAGTGGAAAAAGAAGGCTGAGAGGGTGTATAGGAAGGTGCAGGTTTGAGGCTCAACACTTAGCGACAGTGAAACTCGTTCCTGTCTGGGTGGGCAAGTTTGTTGCTATTGTTTTAACAAGTTTAATGACAAGGATAACTCGATCCTTTTCATGTTTAGAGAGTTTGAAAAGGGAAGAAAAGGAAACTCCAGTAGTTCTTTTTTTGTAGCAAAATCTCTTAAGTCCAAAAAGGGATAAAATAATACGAAAGGGATGACTTTTCTGATCACTTTAGCGAGCCGAAAAAGACAAGCGCTCGAACTTTTTTGTGAGATAATCCCTCAGGTCCGAAAAATATTAAAATACATAGGAGGGATGGCACTTCCAATAACTTTAGCAAGCTGGAGAGGCCAATTTCTCGACAATATTTTCATATTTAATGAGTCTGAAAAGAGTTTAAAGGAGACTTGTTTTTGAGGAACGAGTGGTGTTTAGGGTAGCAACTAATTCCGGGTAAGATTGGAACTTCTCAAAACATGGTGATATGAAGAGGGTGGCTAACAGGACCACTAATTGTATCTGTTCCTCAAATGGTAAACAATAAAGTGGAGGTGTATGATCAGCCAAAAGGATGGAGGTGATGGAAGGAACACAACCAAGGTTCAAAAGGCTTATATAATTACGATCACAAGGGTTATTTACCGAAGGTGGGTTCATTTTTTAATGAGCTTGAACTCTGGGGGAACATATGCTCAGTGGTAGGTTTATTTTTTAATGAGCTTGAATCATACGATAACATTGATCATTGGCGGGTTTATTTTTTAATGAGCTTGAACCTTGTGGAAACATTGCTCATTGGCGGGTTTATTTTTTAACGAGCTTGAACCTTGTGGAAACATTGCTCATTGGTAGGTTTATTTTTTTAACGAGCTTGAACCATACAATAACATTGCTCATTTTCCTTTTTATGTAAGCTTGGAACAACCAAACTAAAAAACTAGAAAAACTAGAAAGCTAAGGAACTACTGAGGTTATGTAGGATGGTTTCGTCCGCGGAATGATCCAAACACTTCCTTTGCTTCGTCTACGGTGCAAAAAAAGGTGAATGGTGGATTAGACCAATCACCTAACCTAAGAAGTTGGAAAAACTAAAAAGCTAAAAAGTTAAAAAGCTAAAAAGCTAAAAACTGAAATTGGTCATTTTTTGCGTGCATAAAAAGGTTTACATGCCCCTAGGCATCGAGAAAAGGAGAGTTTCCAGTAACCATATGGAAATCACTGTGGTTAAGCAGAATTGTTTCATCAGCGGAGCCGACAAAACACTTCCTTGGCTTTGTCCATCAAATAGACAAAGGTGAATGGTGTGAGATAACACTTCCAATCACATAACCTACAGGGAAACCTATCTTTTCAGCTGGGTTCGTCTCAAAATAGACAAGGGTGCATGCCCCCTAAGCTTCGTTACATTCACCGGACTACTCGCAGTAATTAGATGGATGGAATGAAGGTTGAAGAGACACTCTTGACGCAAAAGGACCATTTAGGGATGATGTTTGTCTTGAATTTGTGCTTGAGCCGGGAAATGAAAGCTGGTCAACAGTGATAATTTTGCTTTCATGCGGGAAACACATCACTCGAAAGAGCATTGAGACAATAGCTTCCATGTTGTAAACATAGTCGTGTCCAAGGAGTATATTGTAAGCTAATGGTCCTTGGACTACCATCATGTTCAGGTGAATGATTTTCCCTATCAAAGTAATCGTTAACTTGGGAAGGATCCCTAACAGTCGACTGGTTCCTTTGTTAAAGCCTGAGAAAAATTTGAGTAACAGGCATAAGCGATGGTGAACCAAGCACTTTCCAAGCATTTGAGGAAAGGATACTCATTGAAGCCCCTTCATCTATGATAGTGCCAGACATGATCATTTTGTAAACTTGTCTATGATCTAGAATGGTACATTAGAAGGAAGGCGGGATCTTGCTAGTCAATTCCAATCAAAGGAAGTAACCAAACTGCTTGGAGGGGGTACTAAATAAATGGTTGAATTAACCTCTTGAGTCACGGGAATTGGGGGATTCTCTTCCTATTGTGAAGGAATGGGCCGATTTCCTCCAAGTTCATCGGACTCTGAAGTAACAAAAAGAATTTGAACATTATCGTTCTTACTCTGTTTGGGAATGGTATCATCTGAAGGTGGACCTTCTGAAGGAAAAAATGGGTTGAATTCCATCTCAACCTGTTTACTTTGGTCCAGTATGGACTGAGAAGATTCACTCTCAATGATAGGTGTTTCTACCGATGATTGAGTTATGTCAGTTGGATTTTCAACTAGTAAAGGACTTGGGGAGAGTTTCTTGTATCTAGATGGAAGTCGTTACGGTGAAGCAGGATGGTTATGCAAGACTCTCTTGGCCTCATCCAAAAAAGGACAATGAGGAAGGGTATGGTCCCCTTCACATAGTTTACATGGAGTTTTGACCTTTCCTTTCTGTCCGTGAACTTCACTATTACTAGTTGATGGTGTGTTGTCAACATGATCACCAGAGGTTGATGACACTGGATGGTGCGAACGGGGGGACCATTCTCTCAAGATCTAAGGGATGCATGGACATTCTCGATGAAAATGGTCTCCCCTACAAATTATGCAAGGAAATCTGGGAGATTTAGTGTGCGGATTTTCACCAGATGATTCATGGTTTCCCCCTTGCTTAACTGATTTCTTCTTCTTCTTCTCCTTCCCTTTCTTCTTATTCTCATCTACTTGGTTACTAGTATCACTATTTTCACCAAATGAAGAGGAAGAAGGGGAGGGAGAAACAAATGAAGAAGAAGGCGAAGGGTCAATTTCAGTATCAACTGGTTGCTGATTTGATTGTTGAGGAATCATGGTATTTTGAACGACAGAGGTTGAGAATAGCCATACCGGCAGACCAATTGTGATTCCTGGAAGGGACAATGTGGCCATATATGGAGCACCAATATTTCCCCAAGAAGAAAATGGACTAGGATTCCCCTCAAGAGGGATTCCATGATTGGTGGACTCCATTATCTCAGCCTAAGATCAACGAAGGAACAGGGATGTTATTCCGAATTAAATAAATTTTAATGACGCTTGGACACAACTTTTCTTTTTCAATTTTTAAGAGTCGAGACAAAGATAAAGATGACTCTAGTCCCCTTCGATTTTTAATGAGTGTAAAGTGACAAGTGCTCAGATGGACCTTTTCTTTTAAGGAGTTGAAAAGGAACAAAAGTGACCACTCTGGAAATCTAGACAAAGGGATTACCAAACCAATCGCAAAACTGAAATATACACCTTGGTGGTAAATTAAAGAGAAATTACCAAGGACTTATGTATGGCAGTCAATCTTTCCGAATGCTGTGTTCAGTGCATTGTGATCGATAGGGCAGCAGACATGGCTTCCTATGGAAAAAGGATGTAAGCCTATTGTGGTCTCCCAATATATACTCGAAAGTATGGGGTGCACAAGTCCGTGCTAGCACTTGTCGTATCAAAGAGGAGGAATCACCCAACCTTCGATGAAAATGATAGTTACTAGATTTTACGACGCCCAAACACGTCTTTAGCCTAGACCTCTAAATGTGTTGCGTTAGGTTCCAAAGCATTGTTAATTTCATTGAAATTTATTTTAGAGTTGATCTTGTTTAGAAGTTTTCCTTTCAATGGTTCACCGCATGATGCATATGTAAAATTCCTAAAAACGCAATCTACAATGATAAACAATCGTTGTTTATTTTTAGCAATGAAAATCCTAGCTACTAAGGAAAGAAGATTACGATTCTTTCGAACAAAGAGCAAAGAGCACACACTAAATGCACATTTCCTAAATCATTTTTTGCACACAGTCTAAATGAAAATGCAAATGCATGTATTTGTTTTTCGTTCCCCTTAATGTGAAGAATGCCAAAAATGAAAACTAAGTATAGATCTGAAATATTTTCTTCAAAGCGACATTTTGACAATTTCTTTTTCAAAATGAAAGGAAGACTAGACAACACTTTTCAATTTCGAATAGAAAAAGTTTTCGACACTTCAAATATCAGCAAATCAAATCAAATACATGACAAAAAGTTCAATTGACTATCTAGAGAAGGAAGACTTTACGATACTCCTCTTTTTGACAGAAAATGACAGTTACGGCACTTTTTGCACAAAAACAACAGATCGATTTAAGAAATTTTTTTACAAAGGATCATAAATGATGGACAAATACATAAAAACATTTACTAATCCTAATCAATGGAGGCTGAACTATGTAATGCAAGGAGGCTTCAACAATGAGATATTGTTCATAAGCAGCAAAAACAACTAAACAGAGCTGAAAACAAGGACAAAAACCCCAAATTTCAAGGAGAGAAATAGGATTACTCAGTCATCACACCTGTGCTTCACAGAAACAGGGATGCATCGCACTTGCTACACTCGGGAAGTGCGATGCATACTGGCTTCCAGTGACAGACAGTGCAATGGGCCAGGGAGCGCAACTGAGATGGGTTTTGGCTCAAATTTGCAGCTGATTTTAGTGAGTTAAGCTGAGCTATTATGGACAGTAAAGAGCAAAGTACAGGGGTATGATCTTGAGAGGTTATTGAGCTACCAAAAGGGCATCTAGAATTCTTGTAAGTCAGATGTTCAAATCATAAACTAAACTAGAGATTGACTGAAGCAACATTCATCTACTTTGCAATTGCAGAGCAAGAGTAGTTTGAAGGCTATTTGGCTAACTTTAGGCTTCGTCTATAGTTTACAAAACAAACAATCAACAACAAACAAACAAAATATTTGTTCCCCAGTTGAGTCACCATTTTGTTTTCTGGAAAACTAGTGTCTTTTCGATCTGCTAGCCCCACTAGGATTGGCAGCTATCCTAGAAACAAACAATCAAAGCAATTTGTGACTGCCTCTATGTATGACAGATAAGAGAGAAGCAAAGGGACCAACTTGGATCTTCTGCTTGACTCCTTGCTTGATTTCTCCCCCCCTGATAGAGTTTGAAACTCCTCTCCTACTTGTCCCGCTTAGAGAATACCTGTAGAAACAAAGTAACAAAACACCATCAAAGCATCTCGATCTATTATATCATAAACAATGCAGAATCAGAAATACATTGAACACACAATAACATTCACAAATAACAAGATTCACAAGTACACGATTGTATGGAGGAAAACTCAAAGAACTTTATTAAAATAGAAGGGAGAATTACAACCCAGCTGTCTGATCCAGCATCATCCTCCCAGCATCAAAGCGCTCTTCACCTCATGAAAAGCAAAATCACCCAACAATACATTGCTCTTTCTCAAAGAAAAACTATCAGCACTTCCTTACAAATTACAAAATTCCAACCTCTAGATCTCTCATATGAGGGATCCATTTATAGATGTCTGCAAGGGTGTGAGTCATCTCTGGGTTTTTGATTAGTGTCATTCCACTTGTTGTTTTTGGTTCCACTTGGACATTTCTTGGACCTCTTACTCATCCCTAGGTGAATTCAGAGAGGCAAGTGTCATAGGAGAAGTTTCTAGAAGATTCCATGATCATCCACTTAGCAAATTGTCTCGGACACTTGTCCATTCTCACTCATCGCACCCCACATAAGGCCTATTCAGTAAGCATTGCACCTGGCTATTGTTGGAGTCAGTATGCATCGCACCCTAACAGTGGAGAAGTCAGTATGGTCCAGTTTTGGCCAGTTCTGAGTGGTTTTTTAGGTGGAACTTTTGGGGAATGATGTAATCAGTTGACCATGATATTTTAGGGTATGTAACAACACTTTTAGGGGTTAAAGAGCCCTTGGTTTATCGACATATAAGATTGGGGTTGCAGTGCCCAAATATGTCTATAACACCACCGTTAAATGCTCCAAAGTGTTTACCACAGGGTTAGGCGAGACAGTCAAGGGTGGTACCCCCTCCCATACTTAAAATTTTTGTTACATTTTATGTGTCATGTTTAACCATTGTAGTTGGGGGTGGTAGGGTTGGTGGCCCACCATCCCACCATTTTTTTTTATTTTTTTTTTTAATTTTTTTTTATGCATATATGTCATTTTGTTTGCTTTGGCCAACCATAGGGGTTATTAGACAAATTAAGGTTTCTACAAATTTCACCACTTTCGGGGAGCCAAGTTCCATGTCTCGGACTTGGTCAATTTGTAGGATCATTAAACCTAACCCACATGCCCATTTTGACCAAAAATTTGGCCAACTCTATCTTCTTCATATGAACTTGGATTTGAGTGTCGTTCACACCATTGGAATCAAGGCAATGAGAACTATGATCTTGTTCTGATTTGAGAGAAATCTGACCACTTTAAATTCTAAGCTATTTTAAGCCCTCTTTGACCTTTGAGTGTGTCTAGAGCCAACTGGATCATTCCTCCCCACTAAGGAGCTTTTGGTCCACCATAAGCATGAACATAATCTGCAATTGTTGTGTACCTTTTCTGCACCACAAGTATCCTGACAGGTCACCCTCCCTTCTCCTTCACCCTTGTTCTTCGGAGCCATAAGCAATGAGATGACACTTGGATCCTCTGCAAACCTATAGTACAATATTTTGCAAATTAAATGCTTAATTATATGACCAATAATGACCTAAGCATCCGATGCTTTCCATGAGTTTATAACACATACTTTCTGGTCAAGTTTACATGAAAATGGAAACAATACCCCAGCTATCAATACAAGGCCAAAAAATCATTGTTGCTTCAACAAGTGATGGAAAACACATCACCACTTTTATATTTTAAGTCGTAACACATGATTTACAAAATACGGCCATGACAAGCTATCATGTCTAGTAAAACCATCTTTTACTTAATAAAGTAGACCACCATGAATGTAGTGGATTCATTTGTTGAACATCTTTTTCAACTAGTTTCTGCACAGTCACTTTGTCTTTAAGGTGTTGCTCTTGATGGAGCCTCCAACGCCTGGCTCTTTGTTGACCACCTCCGTTGCAATGGTTGCAATGTGTCTTCTTCCTATAGACTTGCTTAACCTACTTCCTTCCCTGATGTGGAGAATGCCTTTCACGCCTCATCCTCTTTCATGCTTCCATTCTCTTCCAAAACTCAACAATCACACGATTATGTAAGCCAAAAAAACTACATGTTTTTCGATGCCATGATTTATATTCATCATTAACAACATGATTTTAATTGAAATGAAATTTAGAATACTGAGACTTGTTATACCTTTTCTGGCTATCTATGGTGAAATTATGGTGATGAGAGCTTGCCTTAGCTCTTTCTCTACAATGTGCACTGTCATGGGATGATGGTGATGTATTCACATCATTCTCTTTCCTTGACAGTTTCAACAATGTCTCAAAAATTTCTGACACATTTGAGCATTCTCCTTTAGTGTATCCAAAACCTGCAAATCGAGGTCTTTGTACGACCTCCAATGGCTGAGTCATGCCTTGACCATTAACACCAAGTCCTCCTCCTTTATACCCCATCTTGGTAAGGAGTCTCATGTAGTTCCTATAATCGGTACCTCCACATTTCCAACAGAAATAACATCATATGAAGAAGAAACTGAAGAATTATCAACATTGTTTACCTTAGTTTTCGATTATGAAAAATGTGATGATGGATTCTTTAAGACTTCGTTTAAATTCAAGTCCTCCAAGGCCTCTTTCGTGGCTTATAGTTGAAGTTGCAGTATATGTTTCTCCAGTATATGTTTCTCCTCTTTCTCTTCTTGTAGGAACCTCCTTGATTCAACATTCTCTGCTTGAAGGCTCTATCATTGCACTTCAATTCTTCCAAGGCCTCTTTCATAGCTCGCAACTGAAGCTGCAATCTCTACTTCTCCTCTTTCTCTTCTCGTATAAGCCTCTTCAATTCATATTCTATGCTTGAAGGCTCTGGTTTATCTCCTCATTTGAATGATGAGAAGATGTTGAAGGCAATGAAAGTTCACTTGAGGGGGTAGATGGAGCACCATCCCATGCTATTTCTTTCTTCTCTTCCTCTATTCTCTTCTCATAAGCTTCATACATTATGTCTGCCATTTTGGACATCCTTAAGAAGGCCTTGTACATCTCTCTGTCATTCTCCATTGTTGCATGTTCAATTGTTCACACTCGCAATTCATATCAACGAGAAGACCTCTTTGATACCAAACTTGATCCAGATCTCTTCAACTACCAGAATTATCCAAGATCTTTTACTTTTGTTATGTTAATAGAATTTCATTTAAAAGAGCATAAAATAACCATATGTGCATGCTTAAATAAGAAGAATCATAATGACGATCGACAAATCCATAACAAAACACATTGATAATGAAGTTCACCCACTGTGGGTTACATCTCTGGGCCAAGTGTCAAGTATGTGGAGATCACTTCATAGAATGTTGTAAATGATGATGATGATGTACATGGAATATTATTTTGTCATAACAAGGACAAATACCCTCAACAAGAGTGGCTTGTCTCTCCACGGGACGTTCTCCATACAGGAAATCTCACTCAAAATGGGTCTTCCTTCAGCATGACAAGCTAATACAATCTCACAATAATGTGGCAAAAAGCATCCCTCTGTTATAGCTCCAAATATCACCCTTGGTATTTGTGATGCTTGGTTTATGGCCTAGGGCAACCCCTTCTTCCAGACTTGGTCCAAATATTTTTGAAAACAATGTTTTATTCCCTGTACGCTACTTTTCCCTGAGATAAAAGCATGTAAACGCGGGTTAGTTAATACCCAACCTGCGTATATGTGTTAAAACACTTAAAAAAATTAACTTTCCTTAATTATGGGTGGAGTTCACGAGTTTTACCTGTTGTTTACCTCCTAGTGCCCATGGCCCAACTATTTCCCAACTAAAAAACTAATTGGGAGAAGTATAAATAGACTTCTATGGGAAGGCCTAAAGGAGGAGAGAAGAGATAGAATTACTATACTGAGATTATCCCTTGAATGAGTTTGAAGTATCCCTGTGCTTCAAGTACTTCCCCAGGTTTCATGAAACCTTTGTTTCCTTGAGTGTTGATATTCTCCCACTTGCTTGAGATATCATGGTATTGGTTATGGAAGGAGGTTGTTGAAGACTGGGACTGGATGGATCTGGAGGACAGTTATGCTTAGAGCCGGAAGAAGAAGACTCAGGTGAACTCTTTCTGTGTTTATTATAGCTTTCTACAATAAAAAGAAACATTGTCTTGTTCCTGAGATTGACTTTGTTTATGCATCAGATGTTGTTGTAATTCATAACTAACCATTTGCTTATACGATATAAAGTTGATTTCATTAAAATGCTTTATCTATATGCTGCCATGTATGTTCGAATTGGTTGACTTGTAGATTCAAAGTTCATCAAGAGTTGCAGAGGGTTTGAATCTTGCTGGAACCACTCAAATGAAGGACATACACGTATGCTCGTTATCGTATAGTTTGTTTATATAAGCATGTTGCATGAGTTGTATGTTTGTTTCTTATTGTAGAATGCTCTTGATCTGTTGGGGTTCCAACCCAAAACCCTAGGGTACTTATTCCCATAACAGAATTGGCGACTCCATTAGGGATAATAATCTTTTTATTCTTAGTTTGGGTTGTTCAGTGCCAATCAAGGCTCAGTTCTTGGTTTGCTTGCTGTGACAATATTATTTGGTCGTGTAGGAACTCAGACCTTAAGTCTGATCTTTTTTATTTGGCTTTGTTTTTTTTTTCTTGCAAAACTCAGTATACGCACTTTTGTCTGTTTACAGTAGCATACAGCCGCTTGTTTCTCTGAAGTGAAACCGCGTATATGTGAGTTTCCTTTATCAGAAGCCTAGGTTTGCTTTTGAGCGAGTTTTATTTTTTGTGTTTTGATACACAAGACTTCTTATAGAGGTTCATGGTTGTTCTGGCTCTCTGGAACAATAAATTGTTTTCAATCTTTGCGTCAAGCTTGATTATTGGTCTACTTGCTTTTCTTTCCATCATTTTATGGCCTTACACCTTTTCTTGCTTGTTGAAAGTTTCTTTTTGATAAATTTGAAAGTGTTTCTTTCCTGACTTCTTGGTCAATTTCTCAAAACCCCTTTTTGCTGCCTTTTGGGTCGTTAGTGCAAGTTGAACCCTTTTTTGTTCAAGTTTTCATTCGTTGTCGAATTGGTAACTTGCAAAGTTTCCTTGTGATTTTCTTTCGATCTTTGAGTCTTAAGTGGCATTTTGAGTGCTTTAGAAAAGTTGATTTCATTGTTTCTTGAAAAAGAAAAGTCCTTAAAAACATTGTTTTTGTCTTCTTTTTCCAAGTTTGATTTTGGTTTCTTTTGATTTTTTGAAAGTGATTTGTGATCTTTTTTTATTAGTCCTTCTTGTTTGGAGAAGATTTTGTATTCGAAATTTGTATTCTTTTCAAACACTTAAGTTGGCTTATTAAAGTTATAAACAATTGCTTTCATTTCTTTTTAGAGTAATCTAGGATCTTGCATTATCATGTACACCTTGCATTAGGGTAGTTTTGCATTATTAAAGCATCAATAGTATTTTTAGTTTTTGTGAGTGAGAAGTGTGCTATAAGAAAAGAAAAGAAAAAGTTTTTGCTTTATAGAAGTTTCTTAGAACCCAAGTAGAAATTTCTTTTCATCGAAGAACAAACGATTGCATTTCATATAAGTTAGTTTTTCATTAATTTATTTTGCGTCATACAAACACCATCAGTTTCATTTCCATATTGTCCCTTTGACTTAAAAGAACATCGACTTAAAATCAAGCGCTTAATAAAATAAACTAGAACTTTTTGTATTTTCATCAGAATACACCAATAAGTTTTAGGTTTATTTAGGGCCTTGGATTAGGCGAGAGGAGAGTAAAATCTCCAAGGCCACTCTAAATTGTAAAACTTAAAAGTCCTATTAAAGAGTGAAATCCAATAGCGTTAGGGAAACCGGGAAAGCTCTGTGACTGGGAGTTAAGCATGAGGGTTTGTGAAGATAAGGACGAGAGATACCCCCTCTCTTACTTGTTGGATCCCACCTCACGACTGTTCCGCTCGGCTTCTGATACGAGTTGGTAACTTTAGTTGCCTATCCTAGGGATCCACACCGGTGGCTGCGGAGGGGAATGCCGTGGCACCTAAGGTTGACATTGCATCACGTTCAACCGTACTTCTGAAGAGAACCCTTGTGAAGCTTGGGGGCTTGCACCGGCAAAGGCTGTTGTCTAGTGGTTAGTGTAACTACCTCTGATACCTTCACTATTAGACCTGGGGCATAATTACCCTAGTCTATTTTTGGAAGGCCCTTATTATTAACTTTCTTGTATTTTGGTGTCCGGTCCTAATCACCCGGAGCGGAAATACTTGGAAGTTGTTTGATTGCTGATCTCTTTAGGGACATTTTTAGTGTGTTCTGTGCTCCTAGTCAACCTAGCTTTTAATTTTCTTGAGTCTTTAAGTAGATCTTATAAAAATAATTCGAAGTGTCTGACCGACCATCTCGACGGTCCCAGAGACTTCATGGGCTTTCACGTACAAGTCCAAAGCCTTATCGTAGAAGGCGTAGGAGCGATTCTGCCAGTGGTTTTCAACCAGTGGCAGTAGGTGCATCGGAGATTGATCCTCCGCTTGGGGGCATTAGTTCACAAGATAGACCTAGTCCTAGCACAAAGTTAGAGAGGAACACACCAGTTCTTTCTCGAGTACTCTTCCAGTCGGAAGATAGTATTGAAGTAGAAGAGCTTTCAGAGTCGGTTGTGGCTCCGAATTCTCCTCTCCCTCTTGATCATCCAGATGTGTTGTTATACGTTGGAACTTTGACTCATAGGCCTTCAAGCCCAGGTCCACACACATCTATCCCTTCGATGACCACTGCTAGAAGCATGTCATCCACCACAAGTGTTGCAAGCATGTAGACTCCCATATCTGTGCAAGGGGGAGGAACTATTTCCATCCCTTCTAACACTCCCAACACTTCTTTATTTGGGTCTACTTCCATTCCATCGACGAGTGGAAGTTCTCAGCCTTATGCATCCAGTTTTCGATTTTTCCCTTTTGGAATCCCCTCTCAAGGTATTCCTTGGGTTCCTTTAAATATACCATCAACCGCCACTACATCCATGATGAGTGGATCAGATTCTTTTCAGGGTTTTCCGTTTGGAAGTGGTCATATACCACATTCCAATCTAACTGTAGGGTCAATGCCTTTTCCTTTTACAAGTCAAGGTACTAACCCCTTCTAGAGTTGGAAAAACCCTGTGGTTAGTGGTATAGGAGTCACAAATCAATTTTTCAGCCAACAAGGGAATGTGTCGTATTCCTCGGTTACTTCATTTCAAAGTTTTTCACCCTTTTCTAATGCTTGGAACCCTTATCAGGGGCTGTCAACTCCTTTCAATACTTCGTTAGGGGGTAAATTCACCGGTTACGGAGGATTTTCGGCAGGAGTTGGTCAAACTCCGAGTTTTGCTGGACCCCAAGGATCACCCTTTGGTTCAGTAGGTTCTACAGGTTACTTCAGGCAACTTGGTACCTTTAAAAATCTAGGTCATTCTTTTCAAACCTATGGGAACCCTACCTAGTCTGGATGGAATTCCCAAGGTCCTCCACGACTTCCTTTACTGGCCACGCTTAATCCGTCAGACTTGACTGAATTGACGAATGATCCAATTAGGTACAATCTGGCTTGGTCTCTGGTGCCAACCAAACTTCCATCGGATATTCCAAAGTTCGAAGGGAAGAATGGTGAAGACCTGGGCAACCATGTAACCAAGTTCCATTTATAGTGCTCATCCAACTCCCTCATCGATGATTCGACCAGGTTGAGGTTATTTGAGTGCACCTTAACCAGGAATGCGACCAAATGGTATATAGAGTTGCCAGGAGGCACCTTTACTTCTTTCGCCGATTTGGCTAATATTTTCTTGAACCATTTTCAGTTGCCTGTCTGTTATGAAGCCGGAACGGAGATTCTGGCCAATTTTCATCAAGACACGGCAACTCACATTTCTGACTATATTCAGGAATGGAGATGGAGAAAGAAGCTTATCAAAGTTGAAATTCCACCAGAATTCCATCTTGAGTGGTTTATAAAATCATTACAACCTAAGATCTCCAAGGATTTTCCTCTTTTCGGTGTTTATTTGGAAGAGTAGGCTATTTTTCGAGCCTAGTAGTTAGAACTGATATATTCTCAGTCTAGGACTCTCTAGAAAATTCTACCTGAAGCTCCTGGATCCAAGGTTAATTTAGCCAAACCGAAGCCAAGCCCTCACACTGATGGTATAGTTGTGATCTGAAAATGGAATGTACTTGTTTAAGGGTGCAAGGTATCCATTTCCAATAATTTCAACTGTGAGCTAGACACTCCAAATGACCTCTAAAAATGTATAAAATTCTTATTTCTTATACAGAGATAGACTGTAGGGGAATTCACCGGACATGTCACCTATAAAAAGAGGATGAGTTCCAGAGGCTACCTGGCCCTCTACAGGCTCTGCCTAAAGAAATAACAAAGTAAACACTTAGAAGTCTTTGACATACACATACTTGAAGTTTAATGTCTTGCGGAATAAGACAAGGAACGTTCTGCAGCTGAACAAGTGATTATGTGTGTATGAAAGTTATATTTATTTTTTGTTTAATACTTTATATCAGTTTTGTTTAGCATATCATCTTCAGCAAATAAAGACATCAAAATGATAAAGCATCTCACCCTCCCTCTGGGCTACATCTGCTGGACCAAACCTCTCCAACTAGGCTTGTCCTCTTGTATTAAAATTGCTACAAAGGCTAATAAAAGAATATGGGTGTCTCAAAGGACATATCTGACTGTAAATACAGAATCAGAAGATAGGAATTAGCCAAACATGCTCCTTCCCAAACACTAAACAGTGAATTTGGTACCTTATACAGTACTTTCCCCAATTGGCCCTGGTGGCCCTTTAAAATTGCATGGAGAATTTCGAGGTGAAGATGACCTCAATTGGTTCTGAAACCTCTTCCATTAGACTCAGGAGGTCGAAAATAGCAGACATAGGCTTTTGAATCACCAAAAATGGATGAACAGAGCCCCCAAACAGCTCAATCCCTGAAATGGCCCTGGTGGCCCTGAAAGCTTCCCTGAAGCTAAACAGTGAGAAGAATGTCTCAGAAGGAAAAACGAGCTGTAGAAATGGATTCAAAATGCTGAAAACCTTCAGGAATGACCTTCGTTCCACATTCAATGGCTGCACAATTCCCAATGCAGCTCCCAAACTGATTTGGCCCTAGTGGCTCCTGGAACTTCCACGAAGCTAAAACACCTGCAAATGACCTCAGATGGCTGTGAAACTTGTGCCAATCACTTCAGAAGGTCGAAGAGACCCAAAATCAAAAAAACATTCGTCCAAAACCGACTTTCCTAGCCAAAGTTATGGCCATTTAAAGTTTCTCCAGTTTGCCCCTAGAAAAACTCTAGCTAACTTTAGTTAACTCCAGATAGCTCTGCCAATTACGGCGGGTCCGCCAAATTTGGTGCTCCTGCCAAAATTCCGCCAACTTAACTGCAGTTACATTTAATGTTTGGTGGTTGCCTCGGATTTCGTGCCTGGCGGAATATTCATTTTTTTTTTTTTTTTTGAAAAATTAAAATTTCTAATGTTATGGACAAATTCTTCTTTTTGCCATAACTTCCTCATACGGCAACCGTTTTTCGAACCGTTTGCGGCACCGAAATCGGGAAGAAGAGCACTTTTGAGTCATTCAACTTTGAACTAGTTCTAAGCACTTTAAATTTTGAGCATTTTACGACACTTAGGACATGAGCACCTGATCAAGTTGGATCAATTGACGCAAATACGATGAACCTTTTGAACCAATTACAACAGTTGTCTCTACAAACTTCTTCTTCTAACCAGGCTGCACCATCTACTCCTATGCCTTCCCAACCTTCTTCTATAAACGCCATCCAGGCCTCTAACCCCAAAGGAAATCAACAATCTGATGGGAAGAAGAAGGGATGAGGTAAAAAGAAGAATCAGGAAGGGAAGGGTAATGCGAATAAGCCCGACAATGGTGCTGGTGAGGGTAGAAAAGAGTCCAAAAAGAAGGTTAAATTTCCATGCAAGTTATGCAATGGAGATCATTTGACTCACCTTTGCTCGAAGATTCAGGATGCTCAACGCTTGTTAGTGCACTATGGGTCCTCTAGCTCCCAAGCTATCCTGACTAACCCCTTTCCCCAAGGGAAACAATTACTTGCTGGCGTGAACTCAAACCCTGGTACCTCCACAAGGGGCAACCAGGAAGGGGAAAATTACTCAAATGTCTATATGATGGGTTCTCATGTCGATGTTGCTACATGAGCATGTGATTATGGTGAAATGGAAACATCTAAGGGTAAATCTACTCCCGATACCACAGACCCACTTCATATTGAGCAACCCTCTGCTGAGCCTATACCTCAGATATCAAAAGGTTCCACCAAGTGCGCAACTATTAACCCTAATGCTAGGGCAACCCAGAACTACTCCATTGTAGAAGATCTGGCTCAAAGTCCTTGCGCTATGTCTGCATTGGAGGTACTCCAGTCATGTCCTGCTCAGAGAAGTGCTTTGCTTTCGGCAATCAGGGCAGTGGATCCAAAAAATTCTTTGGTGCTCACTTTTGATATGCTCAATGTCAAAAAGAGACTTCCTGACCATATGGATTTCCAGATAAAGTCTACTTACCGAAAAACCAATATTTTTCTGAAAGTTATAGATGAGGGAGCTTCCACATGCGTAATGTCTATGTCATTTTGGAAGGCCATTGGATCACCTTCAGCTGTTCCTTCACCTACTCTCTTAATGACATTTGATGGTCATTCTCATAGGCCACACAGAATTATCCCGGATTTTCCTATATGTGTTGGAAGAAAGGTCGTTAATACTGAGGTAGAAATCATTGATGCCAACTTGGATTCTAACCTCCTCTTGGGAAGAAATTGGATTTATAAGATGGATGCCATAGTTTCATCTCTGTTTCGCATCATTTGTTTTCCTCACGAGGGGAGAATTGTTAAAATTAATCAATTAGAATATTCTCCGGGTGATTCTCATGCAACTTCAGATTCTACTGTTCCATTGGTGGATAATCCTCATCAACCTATAGAGAATTTAGGAGTAGGGATGTACTCTTTCTTTATGGGTATATTGATCTCCCCCCTACCGCGGCTAGAATCAATGCAATTTCATCCTCCAAAGGGCCTTCATGGAAAGAGTTCTTTCAAACTCGGTATTTTTCAGACCCTTGGACCCTACCTTCATCTACGACCACATTAGATGGAGGGTAGGTTGGTGGAATGGCATTCCCCATGTCTACAACAGAACTTAGCTATCAATCTATCATTAACTCTGTAGAGAACCATCCCACTCCTTTTTCAGAGGAGGAGTTAAATGGTGATGTGGCCCCAGCTTGGACCCTTGACTCTACTTCTGCTCTGGATTTCTTGGATACAGTTTTACCATCTGATGAATCAATTTTAGAAGAAATGACGGGTGTAGATCGACCTTGGTAATATTTACATCATCGATCATATTTCTCCCACCATTACAGGAAGTCGAATCTAGGTTATCCAATCTGCTTACTAGTGATGTTTGTACGGTTTTAAACCCTTTGGCTCCAGAACATTTATTTTTTGAAGGTAATATGTCGATTATCTCAAAAACTGTACCCATAAACATTTCTAGGAATCCTAACATTATAGAAAATGTCTTCATCAGAGCCAATTATTCCCCTAAAGAGATTCAAATTTACACCAACCTCTTTAAAGAGTTTAGAGATGTGTTTGCTTGGTATTATGAGGAAATGCCTGGTATTGATCCATCTATAGTCCAGCATGAGATCAAGACGTACGAAAATGCAAAGCCTATTCATCAGAAGCTTTGGCCAATCAATCCTAGGAAAGCAGTAGCTATTAAGGCTGAAGTAGAAAATCTGCTAAAGGTAGGTTTCATATACCCTGTTCCTCTAATGGAGTGGGTTTCTAATCTAGTCTCGATGGATAAAAAACAAGGAACGATCTAAGTGTGCATTGAATTTAGGGATTTGAACAAAGCTTGTCCGAAAGACAATTACCCCACATTGTTTATTGATCAGATAGTTGATGAATGTGCGGGTAATGAAATTTTCTCATTCATAGACAGATTATCCAATTATAATTAAATATCTATCCGTCCAGAAGACCAGCATATGACAACTTTCATTTGTCCCTGGGGTACCTCTGCATACAAAAAGATGCCTTTTGTTCTTAAAAATTCTGGAGCTATGTTTCAGTGGGTCATGTATTACGCTTTCCATGATGTCAAGCATGTCATCGAAGCATACTTGGATGATTTAGCTTCTCATTCTCAAAAGAGAATTGATCATCCCAGCCACCTTCGGTTAGTTTTTGAGAGATGTTGATTTTATAAGATCCATTTGAATCTGAATAAGTGCATTTTCATGATCACATTTGGTCAGTTGTTAGGGTTCATCGTATCAACTGAAGGGATTTGAGTTGTTCCCTTCAAGGTTGAGGCAATAATTCAGTTTCCTCCCCCGTCTTCCACCTGACAACTTCAATGTATCCAAGGAAAGGCAAATTTCTTGTGAAGATTTATAGAAAACTATGCTAAGATAACTAAAGGGTTTATGCGTTTGCTGAAGAAAGGAGTCCCATTTTTATGGGACAACTTTGCGCAATGATCTTTTGATGCCTTGAAGTAGGCATTAATCTTTGCCCCATTGTTGAGTCCACCGGATTATGGCAGAGATTTCCTTTTGTATCTTGCAGCGGCAGAATCAACCATAGCTATGGTTCTGGTTCAGGAGGATGATGCACTCACGGAGCATGTGATTCACTACTTGAGTCGAGGCTTGGTAGGCCCTGAACTATGCTATCCTCCTATTGAGAAATTGGCCTTGGAAGCTGTCCATGATGTCCAGCGGCTTCGTCATTATATTCTGCTACACAGAATGTCCGTCTTAGCGACTATCAATCCTTTTTAGTTTGTTCTCAGTAGGTGAGTGATTAGGGGCAAATACAATCAATGGATTGTTATTTTACAAGAATTCGATCTCGAGTTCTTGTCATCCAAGTCTAAGAAGTCATTGGTTTTTGTGGAATTAATTTCCAAGCTGCCTTGTGAAGAAGACATTGTTTATGAGGAAAATTTCCCCATCGAGCATTTATTCCTCATTTCTTCACAAGATACCTAGTATGGATATATCATCATATATCTCCAAACTTCGAAGTTCCCACCTTCTTCCTCCAAGGATGAGCATCGAAAGTTACGTCGCCTTGCAAAAAACTATGTTATCATTGGTGATACATTAAATTGCCGAGGGGTTGATTCAATCCTTAGGCGATGCTTAACTTTGGAGGAAGAAAAGCATGTACTCAATGATTGCCATAGTGGAGCTTGTGGTGGTCATCTATCAAGGCTTGCAATAGCCCAACAAATTTGCGTGCCGACTACTTTTGGCCTTCAATTTTCAAATATCGTATTGAAGCAGTCAAACGTTTCCAACCTTGTCAAGTCTATACTAGGAAGATGTGCACGCATCCAGCTCCTCTGTTTCCTGTTATCACTGTCAGTCCTTTTACAAAGTGGGGCATTGAATTTACCACTTGTAATCTGCCTTTAGCGGCGAATCACAAGTATATCATAGTGGCTATAGACTACTTTACGAATTGGGCTGAGGCCATGCCTACTTATAAAAATTATAGTGAAACAACAATGTTGTTTCTCTTCAATCAGATTATTTCATGTTTTGGTATCCTTAGGGAGATTGTCACTGACCATGGCAGTCACTTCCAGAACCAACTGATGACTGAATTGGCTCTTAAGTTGGGCTTCTGGCAGGAGCATTCATCTCCATATTATCCTCAGGCCAATGGGCAAGTTGAAGCCGTGAATAAGTCCCTCAAGACGATCCTACAAAGGACAATTGATAAAAATCATTCCAATTGGAACGTCATGTTGTACTCGGCTCTCTGGGCATACCGAACCTCGGTGAAGGCTGCCACCGGTTTTACACCTTTTCAGTTAGTTTACAGGCTGAAATCTATTTTTCCTATTGAATGCGAAATTCCATCCCTTAAGTTAGTTGTTGAGCTTCTTCCAGAGACCTCTAGTCTTGAAGAGCACCTCGTTCATTTGGAACATCTCGATGAGCAGCATCGAGATGCCGCCATAATAAACAAGGCCCATAAGAAAAGGGTTAAAACTCAGTATGACAAAGCTGTCCATCCTCGAGTCTTTTCTGAAGGTGACCTTGTCTTAGTCTATGACCAAGATAAAGACGCCTTGGGGGTAGGCAAATTCAAGTCTATGTGGTATGGTCCCTTTGTAGTAAAATGAGTTTTGGGAAAAGGGGCTTATGAATTAGTCGATTTTGAAGGGAACAAGTTGGTGGAGCCTTGAAATGGGCTCTACCTCAAGAAGTATTTTGCTTAGGTCTTGGCCAAGCAATTGCTTCTTTGTATATTTTGTATTTTTGTACATATTTTGTTGGGAATTTTGTGATATCGATATTTGTTTGATCTACTTTGGCAGGTGTTGATGGATGACTTGGTATATTTCGGATTCGCCAATGGTGCTAGTCGGTACACTCGAAATCTTGCTTCCGCAACTTGGGTGATTTATTATCCATCTGGTCAGTTGATGGTGTCAAGGGGAGTATGTATTGGTCCTGGGTCAAATAACATTGCCGAATATTCTACCGTTATTAATTGAATATCGGAAGCTATTTATTATGGAATTGATTCACTGGTAGTGTATCTTGACTCATAGCTGGTAGTGTTAGAATTAAATAACATTTATCGAGTTCGAGATCCCTATTTATATCGCCAATTTTTTAGAGTGAGGGTATCGCAATGATCATTTGTTTATATTACATATGTACACATTCCACGATCTGAAAATTCATTAGCGGATTCTATCGCTAATCAAGCATTAGATTGGCATATCAATCATTCATCAAATTAAACAAACATAAAAAATTTGGAGCTATAACACCCTCAAAATAATGTTACACATGGATCTCAACAATCATACATCATCTCAGGAAAATAAAAGGACGCATAACATAACTGCATCACATACCTCTATGCTTGAAGATGGCTGCAAAATGAAAGGCTCAGCTGGTAAAACTGACTGCACCACTAAATTTCTGGTGATGAGTACTATAAAATCGATTGTCAACTTCTCGAGTTCTAACACTGTCAAATTTTTGGCCTTCAGGAATATTGAAGATTACCTCAAATGTTCCTCTTCATTGGCTGATTGGAGATCTGCTATGCAGATGAAAAATCTGATCTCCCCATCATGATTCTTGCGAAATTATGAGTAGAATGAGTATAAAGTCAGTCACATTCTGACACTAGAAAAATTCAGCCTAAAAAGGGAATCTAAAGATTCTCAAGATTCTTCAGAGATTCGTTACTACAAGGCACCTACTATTCTACTGATCATATGGCGAATATGACTTCACCATTGCACTCCTTGTGAAAATATGAGAAAAATTGACTATAAACTTGATAGCATTCTAACGCTGTAAAAATTTACCTCCCCAAAAATATTTTTAGCATCAAAGAATATTCCTTACCGTCTCTAAAAATGTGTTGGTATAGTTCTGCTTTGCTCTCCAAATCATGGTTGCGTCATACGCTCCTCCATGGGCCGCTCTCCTCTTCACTCATGGTTCTGTCTCCAAGGCTCCAAAATGCTGGCGCTCCCCCGTCTGAATGATAGGTGAAAGGTTAGATAAATAAGAAAGTTGAAGTTTACAAGGCATAAGCCGTTGGTGTGTCGGCTATAGAAGGAAAATGGTTTTGGGGAGGGCATTATTCAAACCCCCGCCCACCCATACTGGATGTTGTTTTTTACTATTTGTAACAAATATATATATTTTAAACTAAACTTTTGGTTAAACATAATGCCCACCGTTAAATGCCCCGGAGTGTTTGCCATGGGGTTGGGCAAGACTGTTAGGGGTGGCTCGCCCCCCATACTTAAAATTTTCATTACATTTTATGTGTCGTGTTTGACTGTTGCAGTTGGGGGGGGCGGGGTTAGTGGCCCACCACCCCACCATTTTTAATTTATTTTTTGTTTTTTTTATGCACATATGTGGTTTGTTTGTTTTGGCCGACCATAAGGGTTAATAGACAAATTAAGGGTTCAACAAATTTGACTACTTTTGGGAGCCAAGTTCCATGTCTTGAACTCGGTCCATTTGTAGGATCATTAAACCTCGCCGACATGCCCACTTTGACCAAAACTTTGACCAACTCTATCTTCTTCATACAAATTCGGATTTGAGTGTCATTTGCACCGTTGGAATTAAGGCGACAAGCACTACGATCTTGTTCTAGTTAGAGAGAAATCTGACCACTTTGAATTTTCAGCTATTATAATCCCTCTTTAACCTATGAGTGTGTCTAGAGCCACCTGAATGACCACTGCCACTGCATTTCTGAAAAAATCTCGAGGAGTATTGCATTAACCTCTAATCATTTCTCCTATGCCTGCATGCTTTTGTCACTATCCGCCTTACAACTCTTCATTTCTTCCTTCAAGATTCTCAATGTGTTTTCTAAATTAGAAGAGTGCCCAACACCATGCTGCTCATCTGATTCATAAGGAGAATCTTTGTAGTCCCACTCATCCCCACTCATCCCCATGAATAGTCCCTAGGTCCAACCGTGTTTTTAGACCATTAAACCTCTTGACGCTCCCTTGATATGGGCAATGGCGTGTCTGGGAGGCTCAGGTCTCTCCCACAACAAGGCATGGGTGTGTTTAGGGACTTTTCTCCTCAATCCTGTGTCATATTTTCAGGCCCAGACCCCAAGTCACATTACAGAACTCCATGACACTTTTGGAATTGAAAGAGAACAACAAAATAATGATACAAATGTAGTTACTTGAATAAGGACTTGACTGGACCCCTGCTAGCCATGACAACCATTTTGTCAAACATGTCACAAATATGTAATCTATAGGTTTAAATAATAGATCTGAGCATAGGGGTCTCATACTTATCTGAGAATTGCTAAGAATCATTGTTCCCTTATACCATTAGATACATTAACATCTATCAGGTCATAGGTACATTGTTCATTCATTTATAAATCAAAGCATGAGGAGAGACATACATCATCACTATCATAATACATGCTTATAACCAACATAATAACAACATAAATATCAAGGATACATCAGCCATAGTATCCAAATATAAACCAATACATTTACACATAAGATACCAAAGAAAGAACCTCTTATTAATGAATGCAAAATCCAACGCAGTATGGGACTACCACGTTTCACCCGACCATAGATTAACTTAGCTAAATCTCTCTTCAGCCAATCACCCGCATGCCATATTCCAAGCATGAATGTGGGACTCAAACCAAAAGAACCAACCAGGGCATCCCGAAGCTAAACTACCTCACCCTCATTAATAGAAACCTAAATTTATCACAATCCACACTAGATCACTAGGCCAAAACAATAAACATGTAATAACATGATCTCAACTAGATCACTAGGTCAAAAAAAGCATGGATGCCATCAGATTTCTACACCTACACCGTGAGTAATTTTATTGTGTCCTAGTCTCTAGGATTTACTGCAATCCATGTCAGATCAAGAGGCCCTAATCGAGACTCTACTCTTCAGGCTTTACTGTATATCCCATCCTAGGATTACTAGGCCTGATGGAGGGCACCCACCTCTAGGATTTATTGTATATCCTGCCATTCACTGATCGAGGATTCTAAGGCCTATCGAGGCAACACAAAATCTGTATTTACCACAACCCACAGTCTGGTTCAAGGGTTACTAGGTCATGTGTTCTTTTATTTAGAGATCCACCTCACTTAGCTTCAAATCCATCCAACAATCCAGCTCCACCGAAACATGATAACCCCATCACACCATGGTTATCCGGAAATGGCAAGGCTAGGCTGAAAAACACTGTCACACATGCAACACCATGCATGCCAAATATAACAAGGAAACTACACAAGTAAATCGATACCTACAAATAATGCTATTGTAGTTGCTTGATCGTGCTCTTCCTTTCTTTATCTTCGCTTTCTCTTTGCCTCATTTTTCCTTTCTTGATGTAATGCCAAAGTGCTCCATCAAAAATCTAAGTGTCCAAGGGTGAGAGAGAGAGAGAGAGAATAATGAGAGAGCTCCAAAAATGCACTGACAAAAGGTACCAACTAATCCTCATAAATATCTTATCAATTAGGCCTCTATTTTCTTCATTTTCCATTAGTTTCTTTCATTTTCCTCCTCACATGCAACTCATTACCTTTCATCTTCCTTATCTCCTAATTTCCATTATTTTTATAAATAAAATGCCAATTAATTCCACTTTGCCTTTCCAAATGCCTTAGCCATTGTATTTGCTAACTTCCTTAGCCATAATAAACCAAATGAACACCCACACTAGGATGTTTTGGCCAGAATTTAGCTTGGAATAAGTGTCCCATAATCCGTGGTTATTATTTTTCCTTTATTAACTTTTATTACATTAAAATAATCACCAAGAGTGTTACAACCTTTGATTGAAGGCATTTGTAATTGAACAAGTGAGGAAGGTGCAAGAAAATCAATAATTGATTATAGTTTGAGTGGATCAATACAGATTCCTTCCATGGACACAATGAAGCTGAGAAGTCTATCAGATTGGACACAAAACACACATTTTTGCGGGTTTAGTCTGATATTGTAATGCTAAAAAATATAGGAAAATATCCCTTAGATATATTGAATGATCCTCACAATGATTGGAGTGGGTAGGTAAATCATCCAAATAAGGTTGTACAATGTTTTTGATATCATGGAAGGCATAATTCATGGCACTTTGGAAAGTTGAACTACCATTCTTCAAACCGAAAGGGAGCTTACGATACGCAAACGCGCCTCATGGACAAATAAAGGCAGCCTTATGTTGGTCCAATTGGAGTATGTTGATTTGATTGTAGTAAAAAAAACCATCCATAAACAAAAAAACTTTGCTTCCAGCACAGTCATCAACAATTTGGTCGATAAACGAGGTAGGGTATTTATCTTTGGGACAAGCATGGTTAATATCCCGGTAGTAGATGCATACTTGAATCATTCCTTGTTTCTTCATCACAGGGGAGATGTTTGAGATCCGATTAGTGAGAGGAACTGGGTAAATAAATCCATCATGAAAAGAAATTTCAACCTATGCTTTGATCCCAATTACTTTTTTAGGGTGAATTGGACGTAAGCATTACCAAACCAGCTTAGCATTCAGATAAGTTTTGATCTCATGTACTATGATATTCAGATCAATACCTAACATATCTTCATATGTCCAGGAGAAAATGTCTTGAAATTATGGAAATAGGGCTTTATAAATCTTGATCTCATTATGAGAACAAGATGCACCAATATGGACATTTTCGATAGCTCCGGGTTTAATTTAAATATCAAGAGGAACAATCTCTTCAATATTTTCTATGTTCTTCTTGGATTCGATGTCATGAATAGAGACTGAATTCTTAAATGCCTCAATAATATTGTGTGAATAAATATCTCCAATATTATTCTCAAGTATTTCATGCAAGGAGGAATGATGATGATTGTCATCCCATGGTGCGTCATCTAACATCATGATTTCCATGATGCTTTCATCAGTAGAGAATGATTGGCAAAAGGATTAGGAGATGAACCAAAATATTGGGAATGATCAACCCAATTTATCGAGGAATTGAATTCAAAGTTTTCCAAACACGCCAAATAAATCGCTTCATATTCAATCTTATTGGGACTGGGCAGTATACAATCACCAAATGTATCAACATTGGAAATGTTTGGTACTATCCAAGGATTGGATGGAAAAGTACAAGAGGAAATCATATTAACAAAGGCAACCAGATTTGGAATTTTAGGAGGAGGGAGTGAAAAAATTCCCATCGAAGAGGAATCTTTCAACAATCCAACTCCGACATGTTGATAAGATTGTGGGGATTTTCCTACAAGTACAATTCTTCCAGTAGTTTGAAAATTATTGGAAAAATATGTAAGTTGATGGATAGCCATGATTCCCCCCTAGTGAGGGAAAGAGATCACCCTAAAATAAGTCGAGACGACTGTTGCCATGGCATAAATCCATGTTTGGCCCATTAAAATGTTATAATTAAAAGGTCCATCTATAACTTAAACTTCTACAGAAATCGTTTTGCTAGCTAATTCTACTTGCAATGTATTCAAAATTTCGTAAGGCTTGAAACCTCTTCCATCAAAAGATTCAAGAGTGGTGGGTGATTGATTAAGTTTTGGAGAATCAATATCTTTCCAACATGAAAGGGTCATGATACAAGCTGAAGCACCTTTGTCCACAATTGGCTGATGGATAGTTTTACTTCAAACAATAACTTGGATTATTAATGCCAATTGGGGTGGAAGTTTGGGAGTATGATTCTCATGATTAAATACCACACTATTAGAATTTGACGGATCTATCCCTCCAATTACCACAAGTAAAAACCTCTTTTGAGTAGGAAAATTATGCAATACCTTGAGAGTTGACATAGGAGAAGGAGCTTTGGCCAAGTGATCAACTATGTTGTAATTTTGTGCAACTATTGCTCGAGGATTGAATGCAGATTTGTGAATAATTCCTTTAGGATGCTTAATGGCTAATTTAGTCAGTATCACATTTGGAGAAGGATACAAAGTAGATTGAGTGGAACTAGCATAATGATCATTAGCCTTACCAGTCGAGGGATTCATATTATTGTAGTTTTATTTCTAGTAGTTGATCTCATCTTTATGTTTACTGGAAGATAACATCATAACCCAGGAAAGGGAAGTTGTATCTCATGCAACCATATTCGTCACTTGGTTGGGAAAGGGATATGTTAACACAATGGGTGTGTTAGATGACGACTTTAGGAATTGATTAACTTCTGCCTGATGTGGATAGTCCCGAGTAAAATGTTCCTCATTACAAATAAGGAAATAATAACAAGGCTTTCGTTTGTCCTCAAGATATTGATTATTTTGTTTTTCTTATGAAGAATGATCTTTCTTATTCTTTCATTTACCTTTTTTCTTACTTTCAGGTTGTTGATATTTTCCTTTCATAGATTGAACAATATTAATCTGAGAAGCAATTGTAGTAATAATAGAGGATGGGTTTTGAATAGCCACAACTGGAGATGAACTAGATAGTTTACTTACTAAATGTTGACTAACAGAACCAATCACACCATCAGTTGCATGTGATTCTTTAGTAAGAGGTGGTGGAATTGTATGCTAAGGTCACAAAGTATTGGGTATCTTGTCATAGATAATTCCATATTGATTATAAATCAAATCAAGGCATTGGGCATGAGAAATGACTTTCTCTTCAGTAACCACTCTACCTTTACCAATGTCTTTAGTTATGGATGGTAGAAAAGATTTGATAAACCATTCCGTTGATAACTGATTAGGAATGAAAGTTTTTACCAAATGACATCGACGCCTCCATTCATGAATATGATAAGAGATATGAGTAGAGTCGTATTGTTTCAAAGAGGTCAAAAGATTAGCTACAATTTCATATCAGATAGGTAACTAAAAATGGGTCAAAAATGTAGTTGCCAAGGCATTGAAATTGTTAAATGATGCTCGTGGCAATTCAACATAGAAAATCCATAAACAAATTGAATCTTCATTTAAGGAGTTGGATGAACACCATAGATGATATGTCATAACATGATTAGACGGGTCTTCTCTATAATTTCCATTGAATTTTGGAATATCACTCGGCAATTTGGTAGGAATGGACAACCACCAAGGAGAATGACAAATAGGGTCATTCATTAGCCGAGTTAAATATGGTAATTCAAGGGTTGCTATGAATGGAAATTGCCTATTAAATTCCAGTGGATGATATCCGGGGTATGACAAGATACAAGTTCTTTCTAGGATAAGAAGGATTTTGATAACCATGATAAACGTAATTAGGTTTTCCAGTTCCTTGATAACCTTGAAAAGGATGGAATGGTTGTGTTTGAATCTGTTGGCCTTGATAACGCATTTGCGAAATAGTTGTTTGACCAACAGGAATTTGTGAGATAATTTGGAATGATTTCCAAAAGGGATTCTGTATCATCCCGACATTGGGTTGACTAGTTGGTACTTGGGCCATACCATATACAGGTTGATTCACTTGTGTTTTAGGTATAGACTGACCAATTGGTGGGGTTTTCAATGCACCTTGAAGAGGATGGTTAGGTGGGATTTGAGAGATCCCAGATAATGGTGGAATAGGTGGTGTTTGAGGTGCAACCTGGACATGTTGACTTACTTGAGATAAAAACTGGGCAGGTTGAGGCATAGTTTGAATGGTTTGGCAAGTAGGAACTTGGGGTGTGACTGAGGTAGGTTGTGATGTGTGAAGTTGATTCAAAACAAAACCAGGTTGATTAGGTAGCAAAGGATTATAAATATTAGAATCCATTCCCAGAATGGAGGACTCGAATAGAATTGAGCACGCATTTGTGACATTTCATCAGGAGATGGAGACATTGAAGCAATAGGTTTCCCCACTGCCAAGGGATAAGGAGTATATGGAGGTAACCTTCCCCCAAGAGGAGAGTACCCAGTATAGGTTGGAGTACGCTATTGTAGATGTTCCAATCCACTAAGAAATGGACTATATTGTTGCTCCAAAGAATAATGGTGTGAAATAAGTGGAATAGATGAAGAGGCACTCATGAAAGAAGTATTGGATAATATTATAGACAAATATGACAAAAGACAAGTCATGGAATAGTCAACGCACCATAAAAGGTTCCAGATAATGACTGATAACCAGGTGGCACCGATGGACCACCATACAAATGGGTTTCTGGTGAAGTCGCAAACATGGAAGTAGTTGCAACTTCGGTTGACTCACTCATGATAGAAGACATGGGTTGAGAAACCGTCATTGACTCAGTCATGGTTAAACTTCCCAAAGAATTTTGTTGAGGGAAACTCAAAGGTGAGTTGAAACGAGGAGTGCTAGGTGAAGGAGCTTGTATTGGAGTATGAGGAGTATGAAAAGGATGAGCTTGATAAAGAGGATTCCCTCTTAAATGGATAGGAGATGAAGGTCGAGACCCTTCATTAATTTCATCAACGCACAAAAGACCAAGTGGAGTTTCTTCTCCATCGGGACTGAAATATACGAGTTGTGGTTGGGTCGAAGGAAAAGGAAGAGAAAGAGAAGGCCCCAATGTAATAGGTTAAGTTGACTAAGGATCCTCAGGTTGCAATGTATTTGAATCTAGAAATTTAGGTTCAATGATCTCAGGTAGTGAAGTTTCAAGGTTTTCAATTTCGATTGCGTTAGACTCACCAACTGGTAAAGATGTAATTTTGGGATCAGTACTTATGGGAAGTGATGATTCTGGTTGATTGATTTCAAATGTAGTTCTAGAAAGGGAAGCTTCCGAAGTACTAATTTTAGTAGTTTGTATCTTTTTATTCTTTCAACGACTAGGTATTTCCTCAGGAGCTAGAGGAGGAAACCTTTGCATTTTATGCGAATGATGAGATTATTGAGGGTGTTCTTCCACAATGGGTTAATAAATTTTAGAACTTTAAAAACATAAAATAAAACAAAGGGGTAACTAGGAGAAAAAGGATTACCAAGTCATTGTGAATTATGGAATACCATTTCTAGTATGTGTAGGAGATCTCCCAAAATGTTGTGTTCAGTGTATCACAATGGACAAGGCGATCGAATCGGTTACCTATGGCGATATAACAACCTATAGGGGACTTCCAAAATATACCCAGAGGTATGTGGGAGTGAAGTTTGTAGTAGTTTTGTCTAATGTGTCTTGTACGATAGGAAGTATTCTGATATACTTTTCATACGTGGAGCGCCATCTGATATACCTGAAGGTACATGGAGAATGATCTAATATACTTACATACATGGAGTATCGACTATGCCCAGAATGTACCACAGACAAGTAATGACATCTCCTACGTTTAAAGATGTCAGAACACGTCTCTAACCAAGACCTCTATGTGTGTCATTAATGTTCCAAATGCCCCTTAGATTGATTGAGTAAATTTTAGATGTTGATCTTCAATTATGTTTTAGTTTCAAGGCTCACAGTACAAGTTCACCTGAATTCCATATGATGCAACTAGTATGAGAACAAGAGCTCTTTTATTTTCAATGAAGATTTATCTATGAGAGAGAAGAGACAAATAATAATGCAAAAATCATTGATGCATAAAACAAAGTGATGAGCCTCGGTATTACAACAAGAATGTTGCAACTCCCAAGGCTGCCAACTTTAATTATCAACCCGAGGTTCGTACAAACTTAAGAGGTATTGGAACTATATGTGCAACATACAATGTATCCTTCCTTTGTTTTCATGAGAGAAAAGAAATGTTGCCTTTTTGCAGGAATGAAAGACTGAATTTAAAAATGCTTGTAAAGTAACATGAAATCCTATATCTACTTATTAACACACTTTGCTTGCAAAAGAACCCTATTTTAACCCTATTTTCCACATGTGATGATTTAAACTAATTGAACATGGAGCATGATCTAGGGAGTATTAACTGATATGTGCATGTGTGAATATAAAATAACTCTTTTTTTATCTTTTTGTTTTATAAATGCAAATGCTAATCCTCACTTGTTCTTTGGCGGGGGAGATAGGTATGGAGGAAGAGAGTTAAAGTGGTCTTGATGGCATGGAGGTCAAGTAGAGGCCTGATCCTAGATTCAATGATTATTTTTCTCAATTCGGGCTCAAAATAGGCCACTACAGGATTTCCTACAGGATGTACTAGTTCTCCTACAGGATGTACTAGTTTTCTTACAAGATCCCCTATTTTAATACAGGATGTTACAGATTTATTATATGAAATTATAATTCATCTAATGAACAAGAAAATAAAATATAAATTGGAGGAATTTTTTTTTTAATTGACTATGATGTCTTAGGTCTCCATTCCAAGTGGAATCACTGAAAAATACCTCTGTTAACCCATGCTAAAAAATCGCAGAAAATTACTAGTCTAAAAATCAAAAATTTGAAAACTAGTGAGCTAGTAAATCCATCAAATGCTTAACCTAATCAAGTGAAAATGCAATCGGGTAATTTTTTTTATGAAATAGACTGTTTTTTTTATCTAATACAAGTGGAACCAACTTTATTGAAGCTCATTAGCATGATCTGAAAAATAACAAAAATTTACTGCTAGTTGCCACAAAGGAGTTCCAAAAATCTAGATTTGGGAATAAGAAGACTAATCCAAGTAGCCCAATGATTACTATGACCTTCCAAATTTTTTCCAAGGATGAAATGGTGCTTGTGATCCTACAAAAGATCTTACATCAACCATTTAACCCAATCCTACAACATGAAATCATTAATACTAAATGCAGAAATAGAAAGAAATAAAAACAAGAGATGCATGTGAATAAGAAGTGAAAAGAAGGAAAGCAAATGATACAAAAGGGCTTTGAGGCTCCTGGGATGGCCAAGCCCAAGGAAAATCAAAGACCTATGGAGGAGAAAAAAATTTATAAGCTGAACATGACACCAATCTTCATTATTTTGATCAATACAATTACATCCCTGCAAGAAAATACAATGGAGCTGTAAAAATACGAGTTCTCTCCACAAGAAGACTAATGAAAATGTACCCCTAGAGAAAAATTAGGCTTGGTACTTATACAAAATTATTATGAATAATTCCCCATGAAAGGAGGAAGCTTTCTCCACCAAAATTCCTTGATTAGTGGATCTGGTTCCCAATACTAGGAATCTACATTAAATGGTAGGAAACACATTCCTAGACTTTCTCAATCATTGGAGTTCCACAATCTGTGCCATAATTCCATAATATCTTGTTGATTTATTATTTAATAGTGATCCTCTTGTAGTAGGGAGAAAGTCCCTAAATTATCTCCTCCTCCAAATCTTCATGATTTGTCCAATATTCTCATAATATTTCACAAAAATAAATAATATTAGGCACAAATATCCAATTATTCATAAACCTTTCTAATGAATATATTAAAGTTAAAAATACATTATCTAATGCAAAAAGAGAGGTTTAATGTGCTGAAGGATGGTCATAGGCCATAACTTATGTTTAATTTAGAGGCATGGGCCTTAATTTATGTCTAATTTATAGGCCCATCACAAAGCTTCCCTAAATAGATCTTTTAATGGAACTTTTCCAATTTAAATTTGAAATCCTATATGTAATGAAAACAATGAAAATTTTCTTTTATTTCCTTTTAATTTTCAAATCCAATGAAAACTAAAATGGAGCTAGATCATTGATAAAAAAACCACACAGAGTAAAACCGTAACTTAAAAATTTCTTCAAGTAATAAAAAATCAAGCCAAATGTTTACAAACCTAATTGATAAGAAAAAAGAAAAAATCAAAGAAACTCTCATCAAAGGCTAACAAAATCAAATGTAAACACTATGATGACTTTACAAAGACACAAACAAATTCAAAGACTCAAGAAAACCTTCTGAAACAAAGAAGAACAAAGAGCAAGACAAAGAAATGCACGTTTTTGCATTCTACAGGATCATCAAAGGTGCAAAGTGGGCACTAATGCACTTCATCACACTTCCATAGAGCCGAGACCATTTTGGGGTACTCTGTCTCAGAACAGAGAGTGAAATAGGCTAATTTGGTCAAAATATGACACAAGAAACCCTACCAAGCTCAAAAATGTGTTTTCTTAAGGTCAACTATTGTATGCATAAGTCAATCAAGGTTGCTTTGAAAGGTGCAAAATGCCAAGGCCAAGGAAGACACTAAGGGAAATCTCATTCCCCAGTGTGGTCACCAATTCGTTATATGGAAAATTCACTTCTGTGGACAAAAATGAACTCCCTAGATCTAGCGGTATGATCTAGAACAACAAAGGACAAAGTGATCTATGTTTTCCTTATAGAGATTAGAATACGAAAAAGAGGTCTACCTGTAATTTGTAGCAATTCCTCCCCTTATCCTTGCTTGTAATCTCCAACTCCAATTCCTCACACTATAAATGGAACCTTCAACAAAGACTAAAACAAGAAAGGGAACTACAATATCCACATAACATAATCCAATATCTCTAATTAATGAGTCAACATGGCATTGAAATATATAAGAATCAACATGACACAAGTATAGGAAAACATAGTGCTTTTTTATTAATAAATAAAGGAGAGAGTTAACAACATATGTAGAAGCCGACATTGTAGACATCTCCCAAATTGTCTTGTCCTTCCCTGCCACAAAGAAAAATTTCACACTCAACCCTAATGCATAAATTGATGATGACAACTTAAGCTCAAGACAACAGCATGAGGGCACTAGTAATCTCCAAAATCCAACCTAAACTCTATGGGAGGATAAGCTCCGGGGATAAGAGATAAGACCACTAGAGTAGGATGAGATAATAATTCGAGATCTCTATCCATGGTAAATCCTTAAAACCACCTTAGAAGCTTATGGAAGAAGAAGATTCAAAAATATTTTTTAATTTTCCCGAAATTCTAGAATCAACACACCCATAGAGTAGAGAAACTTGTGCTAATCAATGTAGATTCTCAGTTATGAAACTTGCAACCATTGCACATGGATAGGAATGAAAAGTGTGGTAGCACTAAAAACATGGTTTTTGATCTGATTCACCAAGAAACTCTGGCTTTTTGAAGAGGTGATACTTAGGGATTTGCAAAGGGATAATGACAAAGTATTCAAGGACATTGATTGATCCAAATTTCAGGCCTTTTGAGTAGTTGTGACAAAATGACTTGTAACATACTCAAATATTTTTCTTTACAATACGTAATATGCCCAAGGAGGGTCTTTCATACATGACAATGAATTTCTTGACTTGTAGTTTCAATGAAAATCCCTAGAAGCTCTCAATGAGAGCTTTTCCTATATTATAAGTTTCCTTGAGCATGAAACCCATGCCTCAAAAATAAAAATAATAAATTTATTTATCAAATACATAAAATCATGATTAAATATGGCATTATGAAGACTGAACCTAGTTACATATTTAAACACTCCCTCTTAACTAGGTATATATTCATAATCCACACAAGGTACTTGGACATTCTCAATCTAAAGAATTCTCATAAGAAGAGTCAGATTGGTAAGCCAAATTTTTGTGTCATACCAACTAACATTGTCACCATTAGGGGAATTTTGAGGTCTAAAATGGGTCTCCTAAGAAAAATGTACAACCAAAATAAATCTTATAAGAACCAATAGGATTCAAGATGGTGATGTCAACCATGGGGGATGTTGCGCCATTTTTGGAGTAAAAAAGTAAAAAGATTAAAAAATAATAAACTAATAAAACTAATTTTTCAACTCATATTTTCAACTTATCTCCCTAAGGTTTTAATCAAATTTCGAGCGAGAGTACTCGTTGGATGCAAAATTTAATTCCTTGTCAAGATAGTACCCATGTTTCATACTTTCAATGGACCCTTCGACACAAAAAATGAGTAACACATGAAAAAACGTGATTGCAACATGGGTACTCCTTGGATGAGGAATTAAATTTTGCATCCAACAAGCGTTGCCGCTTGAAATTTGAGTAAATCCATAGGGAGATAATTTGAAAATATGAGTTGAAAATAACATTTTCTTTTTTCCCTCTAAAATTTGATGATGTAATCTAATCCTATTTTATTATTTCTCTATTATTTTATAATTTCCTTAGGAGGCCCATTTTAGACCTCACAATTCCCCTAATGATAGCAAGGCCTTGACTAACAACTATATCTCTCCACAAGATCAAAGCACAATGTTGGTGAGACTAATGACTGATAGAAATGATTGTCATTGTCTCTCAAGGCAGACAACCCACCTGGGTGTTCATAGTGTATGTCCTTCGAGGACTATTCTTATCTTGGATTCCAAGTCCTTAAAGAATATCGATCCTCTTCGACTACTATTATCTTGGATTCCCTACCACATCGTCAAAGAGTATCAGATTCCAAATGCTTACCCAATCCTCCATTCTTTCTTCTCAATGTGAATATAAGAATGATGTGTCTATCTCTCCCTCTTAACTAAGGGAGATATACCCATTCCTATAAAAGGAATGTACCCAAGCTCCCTCTTAGCTAGGGACTTGTTTCCAACAAATTTATGTTCTTTCGTGGAGATCATGGTACCTTCAGTTTCTTGTAGAGCTCCTCCTTTCGATGTCATGAAATTCATCTTTAATATTATGGAGCCTTCATCTTATAGGGCATCAACCATCCATCACTTTCCTCTATGAACCATATCATTCATGTCATTCTTCTCTTCATCCGAAAGTGATCTTCTAGCCCTTAACATGATTTTCTTCATACAACTACCTCTTCCATGTTATGTTTCCTTTAGGATATGCCATCCTACCACATGAGTGCCATCTGTAGGTGACATCTACAACTCTCTTTCAGTAGCCCTGTATGAACCCATCTAGATGTTGTTAAAAAATAAAAAAATAAACATAAAGTTAAAGTTACCTTTTATGGTTGCCTTTCATCATCACCAATGCTTATTACAACATCAACATCCTTCATATTCATAAACACATCTCCAATAATTTATATGTCAAGGGTCACCTTTCTTTACAAACCTTATCAGGGTCTTCATACCTTCTCTATGTAGATGTCACAATCAATTATTCTAGTCATCTGATGTTGATTTCTTATAGTTTCTTATGTGACCATAGTTTCATATTTCATGATCTCTTATTTCTTTCTTCACATATTTCTCGCCAGGAACTTCCATCCATAGTTCCTTTGTCTTTGTCAACTACCACATATTCCATATAAGGACATATTACGTTGGTTTCATCTTATCAATATGTGAACCATGATTTCATGCATATTTCCAAGGAAATATATCCCTTTTTCTTTGATGATGCTCATGAGGTAGATCATTTACCCATGCTATCGAAAACTATATGATGACCTGACTTAATCTATCAAATATATACATACCTATTTTCTTTTTTTCGTCATCTAGACTTCCTTTGGAAACTTCCTTTCCTTGATTGAAAGTAATTCAACCATTTTTACATGTTGTGGTCCTTTTTCATAATATCATTATGCTTCTAAGTAATGTATCCCACACAATGTGGAATGATCAGCAAGAGATTTTCTTCTTTCAAGTAGAGGGGAGTCTTCTAATGAAGATTCCAAAGGAGGAACTAGATTATCCTCATCCAAAAAATGCTCCTTTCTCATGATGATGATGTATGATGAATTCCCTCTATCATGCTAGATGAATTTATTTTAACCATATGTACTATATATTCTTTCAATGAGGTTACTAAGAGCTACTTCCTTTATATGATGACTGCTACATCCATGTAGATTTCTACTTCAACTATTCTTTCAATCTACTCTAATGATGTCACAAGCTCTTGCTTCAACGATATGCTTCTAGTATGATGCCATGTTCTACTAAGATGCATCTTGTCATAATGCTTCTCATCTTGACTACCATGGTGGAGTCTTTTCACTTCCACTTCACCTTGTTATGTATTGGAGAAACCCTAATAGTGAAGATCTATTGTTATAGGACAAAATGACCTCCCCATCAACTGAGAGGTGAAAGATAGGATGACTAAAGCAAAGACCACAATTTCAGGCCTAGAATCCACACTAATGCTATTTGCACACTACTAACCTGCTTTATAAAGATCGTTACCAAGCATAGAGGAGCGTTAGTCAACCTGCTAACTCATGTTGTTAGAATAGGGGGAGCGTTAAAGAACCTAAGGGAAGTTCAGAGGCTCAAGCCAACGAATCTGCTCACAAATATCTAGATATTAATCCATAACTTTGCTCATGAAAAGCAAGGAAACTCCAAAAATCAAGATATTTGGAGAAATTCCAATCTGAGAATGAAGGCAAATGGGAAAAAGCTTGTAAACAAGGAAGGTTCATGGATTTTTCCCTAATGAACTCTAGGAGGAGCTCGGTAGCCCTAATTCGTTTGCTACATAAGCAATGAGAGGGCCATTGTGAAAGGGGTCAGAGCATTTGGAAGGATAGCCCATTGAACTGTTTTGAACTGTCATAAACTTGAAGAAGTGAGCTAAAAGAGGGAGAGAGAGAGAGGAAGAAGGGGTAGAGGAAGGCTGATACAATGGATGGTTGTAATCACTCTTCCACTATAAATATAGAACTGCAGTTGTGTTCCCTACTCCATAGTGTTGATAATGTTGTTCATTTATTTGTTCATTCTGATTCTTTTCGAGATGAGTAGTTAAGTTATACACTAATATATGTTTATTGTGCATTCTTACATTAGTTTTCTAGAGCATATGCTATGATTGGTTTACCTTGTCCTTTGTGTAGGAATTGTCTTGGAGCCGGCATTGAAGGAGTTCTTCTTGCTGCATAGAGATCTCCAAACAAATCTAGAAGGAGCTAAAGGTGATCCTCTTTCCATACCTTGTCAATTTATGTTTGATAGATGAACATGTGTGTAACTTGGTAGCTTTTGCAGATAATCTTACAGTCTGTCGAAGGTCCAGGGAAGGCCTTTGAGGGTAGTTTTCATCCTATGCATTTTACCCCATAGCATCTATCCCTTTGGATTTATTTTCAATAAGTTCTTCCACTTCTTCGCTGATATGAGCATCGTTTCTTTCTTTCCTCTTGTTGTCTTTATTGAATTTTTAACAATCTCTCTTGCAATGCCCATATTCCTAACAACCATATCATTGAATCTTTGACATATCCTTCTTCTTCTTCTTTCCAAGGACCAAAATTTTCAAACTTTCCTTTTCTCTTATCCATGGCAGCAAAAGATTGAACTTGATCGTTTGATCTTGCATCACTTTTTTCCTTCATCCTGGTTTCTTCAATCTTACACAATGACCAAAGTTCATTGAATGCGGTAGCTTCCTTCTTTCCATAGATGCTTAAAAAAGTATTGGATGCCAGATGCTTATCCATTCCTCCATTCTTTCTTCTCAATATGAATACAAGAATAATGTGTCTATCTCTCCATATTAACTAGGGAATATATACCCATTCCTGTAAAAGGAATGTACTTAAGCTCTTTCTTATCCAGGGACTTGTCCAAGCTCCCTCTTAACTAGGGACTTGTTTCCAACAACTTTCTTCTCTTTGGGGGAGATCATGGTACCTTAACCTACTTGTAGAGATCCTCTATTAAATGTCATGAATTTAATATTCAACATTATTGAGTCTTAATCTTGGAGGGAATCGACCATCCATCACTTTCCTTTATGAACGATATCAGTCATGTCATTCTCCTCTTCATCAGAAAGTGATCTTCTAGTCCTCATCTAGATTTTCTTCATACAACTACCTCTTCCATGTCATGTTTCCTTTAGGATCTTCTCTCCTACCACATGAGTACTAGCTGTAGGTGACATCTACAACTCTCTTTCAGTAGCCTTGTATCAACCCATCCAGATGTTGTTCAAAAATAAAAAAATGAACATTAAGTTAAAGTTACCTTTATGGTGGCCTTTCATCATGACATCTACTTCTTGAAACATCAACATCCTATATATTCACAAACACATCTCCAAGAATTTATATGTCAAGGGTCACCTTTCTTTATAGACCTTATTAGGGTCTTTATACCTTCTCTATGTAGATGTCACAATCGATTCTTCTAGTCACCGAATGTTGATTTATTATAGTTTCTTATGTGACCATAGTTGCATATTTCATGATATCTTCTTTATTTCTTCACATATTTCTCCCTAAGAACTTCCATCCATAGTTCCTTTATTTTTTTCAACTACCTCATATTCCATATGAGGACATATTATGTTGAATTCATCTTGTCAATATGTGAACCATGCTTTCATGAATTTTTCCAAGGGGATATATCCCTTTTTATTTAATCATGCTCATGAGGTAGAGAATTTACCCATGCTATCTACAAATATATGATTACATGACTTAATCTATCAAATATATACATACCTCTTTTCTTATTTTGGTCATCTAGACTTCCTTTGGTAGCTTCCTTTCCTTGATTGAAAGAACTTCAACCATATTGACATGTTGAACTCCTTTGTCATAATACCATCATCCTTCTAAGCAATGTTTCCCACACAGGGTGGAATGATTAGTGATAATTTGCTTATTTCAAGTAGAGGTGGATCTTCTAATGAATATTCCAATAAAGGATCTAGATTATTCTCATCGGACAAATGTTCCTTTCTCATGATGATGATGTATGATGAATTCCTTATATCATAGTAGATGACTTTCTTTCAACCATATGTACTATATATGCTTTCAATGAGGTTACCAAGAGCTACTTCATTTATATGATAATTGCTCCATCCATGTACAATTCTACTTCATCTATTATTTCAAGCTAGTCTAACAATGTCACAAGCTCTTGCATCAATGATATGCTTCTAGTATAATGCCATATTCTACTAAGATGCATCTTGTCATAATTATTCTCATCTTGATTGCCATGGTGGAGGTATTTTCACTTCCCACTTCTCCTTTCTATGCATTAGAGAAACCCTAATAACGAAGATTATCCCTTTGTATTTCTTCTCATCAATTTCTTCCACTTCTTCGATGATATGAGCTTCATTGTTTCTTTCCTCTTGTTTTCCTTCTTGAATTTTAGAAAATCTCACTTGTAATGCCCATATTCCTAAAAACCATAGCATTGGATCTTCAACATTTCCTTCTTCTTCTTTTTCTGAGTACCAAATTTGTCAAACTTTCCTTTTCTCTTAGCCATGGCAACAAATGCTTGAACTTGCTCATTTGATCCTACATCACTTTTTTCCTTCAACCTGGTTTCTTCAATCTTACATAATGACCATATTTCACTAAATGGGGTAGCTTCCTTCTTTCAATAGATGCTTGAAAAAACATTACCCCATTCCTCTAGTAGTGCATTGAGCACAACTGTGGTCATATCTTTATTAGACATTATTTCTCCCAACTCTTGTAGTTGGTATTGTATATTGACACACTCATGAGATATGAGGCTATTCATTATTATTTTGATACCTTCATATTATATAGATAAGTTATTCTAGACATGACTTCTCCAATAGTTCTTACGGAGAACAATTCTACTAAATTCTCGTAGATTTTTTTTGATATTTCAATTTTTGCAACATAAGGTAAGAGGGATCCTTGATGGATTATATGAGAATCCTTTGTGCCATCATTTCCCATTTCATATACTTAGCTAGAGCTTGATATTATTCCTTTGGAGGCTTAGTGATTGAACCCTTAACATGTTTAATGACTTCATTTTCTATAAGGATCAAATTTGTCCTCTTCTTCCATGTAATAAAGTTTGATGACCCAAACAAATTTTTGCTTTCCTTTGCAAAATGAAGTCATTTTGATATTATTTTCAGACATAAATATAGAGATATTTACTTGTCTAGTGAATATGCTTCTTGATGGTGATATCTTCAACTTGGTGCATTTCTTGATAATGTAGATGATAGAAGATGTCTTCCTGATGAAGATCTCTTCCTTCAAAACTGATCCTTCAAAGAGAGGGAGATCACATTGGTTCCTTGATGATGATGACAATGCCTCTTCTTGATTCCCTTGGATGTAGAGACTTGAATATGCTTCAATGTGTAGCCCTTCTTTGAATGGAGGTAGGGTCCTTCAGGTCTTTTTTGCATGAGCTTCTCATGAATGCTTCAAGTGTTTAACCTCTGTTTGGATGAGCTAGGGTTTTGAGATCTTCTTCTATTTGAAATGTGATGAACCTTGAAATGTTATTAATGGTCCTCCTTTATGATCCTTAATTTTTTTTGGTCCTTATGCTTCCCTTCTTGATGGTTTCATGTCCTCTTTGATACGTTGACATTTCTTGATACTTTTTTTGATGGTCCTTCTTTAAGTCGTCTTTCCTTAATGTAGTCACCTTAGTTCTGATACCATGCTGAGAAATATAGGGCGCCAGATTAAGTGATTTCTCTTACTTTGATAACTTCTTGTGACGTAATTTTACTTGATTATATTCTTCTTTTCACTTGATTATTATTAGTATTATCTTCATCAAACATCTACCAAACCTTGAAAAAAAAGATAAGAAGGCACAAGATATAGGCGATCAACCAAGGCCAAACCCTCTCCATTTGAGAGGAAAACCCACAATAATTCTCCTCTTCTTATATAAATTCAATTGACGAATTCCAAGACCTATGACCCTTGACCAAGACCCTCGAACACCAAGTCAAACTTCTCCTTGAAGCACTTTATCAACCTGAATCAAACTTGCCTTAGCCTTCACTTTCTTCTTTGACCAAATATTTCGACTTACAATACCAACTATAGCTTCAATATTCCTTACCTATAACTTTAAACCTCTTATACTTCACACATGTGGCATACTTGAGGTAGTTTGAGACTTCTTCTTTCATTCACTTGGGTAGGTTTCGTTTCTTTGACTATTCGACTTGCATTTTCAGACTTCTTTGACCCTTGATTCACCTCTTTAACCTAATTCTACTTTCATCCTTATGTAGCTGAGAATGTACCCTAGTTACAGTCCGAACGTGTGAGGATTTAGCCCAAAACAAACCTTGAAAGCCTTTGAATTATCCTTCATCTCATCCTCTTCCTTCTTTGCTTGATGTGAGACTATTTCTTGTCTTTTGATCGAACTTCCATGATCTTTTTGGATGGTTTCTAGGATGAGGCCAAGTCCTCCTATATATAGGCTTCTTACCCATGAAAGAAGCCTGAATTGACATGGTTCTTAGGCCGACATGATTTCTTGACAGGATGACTTGCTTATTTGGAGGGCTAACTTGATTGTAGCACATGGACAAGGTCTTGGAGGGTCTTTTGACTCTAACTTTGACTCAAATAATTTTCTTTACAATATGTAATATGCCCAAGAAGGTTCTTTCATACATGACAATGAATTTACTGACTTGTAGTCTCAATGAAAAGCCTTAGATGCTCTCAATAGGAGATTGACCTATAAAACAAATTTCCTTGAGCATGAAACCCATGCCTCAAAAATAACAATACTAATTTTATTTATCGAATACATAAAAACATGATTACATAGGTCATTATAAAGACCAAACCTAGTTACATATTTGAAAAAACCAAGACCCAAAGACCAAAGTCAAAACTTCTTCCATGCACCAACTCAGCATTCCAAGAATCCCTTTCAAACAAGTCAAGGTTTGACCGAATCAATAAAGGTCAAACTTCTTCCAATCTTTTCCAATTCAGAACTTTGGCGTTCTACTTCAGATCTACAACATCAACTTCTAGTGACAATAGAAACCCTATCCTTCTTGCACGTGTCATACTTGTAGAAATTTTGCATAATAAACACTTATTCAATAGAGATTATCCTGATTATACACTATTGCGGAATACATGCATAATACATAAGCTCCTCTACGTTGATCATCAATTTAGCAGCATCAATAACAATGAAACATCAATCACATGCACATATTAACACAGTATGTAACCCGAGGAAAGCTTACAGCTGAAAACCCCACACTATCTGTATATTAATGATTGAGAACATGTAACATTACATAGTACAATACTCCTCACAAGTATCCAGCACTATCTCCACCTGTTACACACAAAACTAGCTCAGATTCGAACAAGTCACAGGTTCAAATCTTCTCTGCTGCTTTGCCAGCCTCCTCTGCACAATACCATGTGAAAATCACTCACACTGAAAATCACGTGAGCACAAGCTATAATACTGGGCATATACTATGCAATTATCATGGGCATACTCAATCCATTGATTGTGCAAGATCTCATGCACAACTATAGTCACAACTGATAGCAATCTCAACCTCTAACACTTGTCTCCATTGAACTGTACATGCACTGAGTTAACTGATGTATTCTTCAGTTGCATTATGAGTTAATAATTAGTGAATTAATTTAATCAATTAATTCACATCACTCATCACTAGTCTATTTGCAGTTAGACTAATTACAACTAGTTTAACAAAGTCAAACTGAACACAACTCCATCAACTCCACATCCAACTCCACCAAACTCAACCACATGAGTTCTAACTGATGTATTGCATGCAATAGCTCAACTGACCCACAAAGAAAGCATATTTCCTTCTGACAGCTGCATGTGCCACATCTGTAGCTCAAACTGAAGTGCTCCAAGAGGATAAGATAAAGTTTATAGTCTAAATATTATTATGAGACAATAATATTTGATTTTTCTATTTTTAGCCTGGCAGTCTAAAAATAGACTTTGCGCCATAATTTGCTTGCGGGTCCACTTAGTGAAGGCGACTCCTTTCCACTAAGCTTCATCATCTTGTTGCATTCTCAACACTCCCTCTCAACAAGATATGGATTATCAGCAACCCCTATCCTGCCTCGGTGGTATTCGACTTTTCTCCTGGTGAGCGCCTTCGTCAAGATATCAGCATCCTGATCCTTCGTTGGAATGTATGAAAGTAACATGATTCTCCGCTGCACACAATCTCTGATATGATGGTACCTGATGTCAATGTGCTTAGATCTATCATGAAATACTGGATTAGCCAAGAGTTTAATGCAACTCTGGTTATCACAATAAATCACAGTAGGCTCCAAGTAAGAACCGAACAAACCGACCAGGATCTTCCTCATCCATATAGCCTCGCATGCAGTCAAACTTGCTGCCATATACTCGGCCTCTGCTGAATTGAGTGCCACGGATCTCTGCTTCCTGTTGTACCAAGAAACTGCTGTCAACCTGATACTGAAGACCCCTCCTGATGTGCTCTTTCTGTCCGTTGGGCTCCCTGCCAAATCTGCATCCGTGAAGCCACATAGCTTCACCTCATCCTCCTGTCTGTACCACAATCCATATCCCGATGTGCCTCTCAAATAACGCAATACATGCTTGCCTGCCTTCCAAAGGAGCTTGGTTGGCTTAACCATAGCTTGTGAAAGCTGGTTAACAGCATAGCATATATCGGTTCGTGTATTGACCAGATACATAAGTGACCCCACCAACAGTCGATAAATAGTGGCATCCACTTCTTCTGCCGAAGTGGCATCCTCCTTCCTCCAACCTCCAGGAAGAGGAGTATCAACAGGCTTGCAGCCATGCATGTTGAACTTCTCCAGTATCTCTTGAGCATACTTACCCTGAGAAACAAATAGTCCATCATTGCGTTGCCAAATTTCCAATCCCAGGAAATAATGAAGGAGGCCCAAGTCCTTCATTTCAAACTCCTTAGCAAGATCATCCTTGCATGAAAGTATCAACAGCTCATCACCCGTTAGAATCAAATCATCTACATAAAGTACAATGATAAGCAACTTACCCTCCACCACAATCTGGTATAGGTTAGGATCTGCCTCACTCTTGGAGAATCCAAATCCTGTGAAATAGCTATCTATCCATGTGTACCAAGCACGTGGTGCTTGTTTCAACCCATACAACGCTCTCTTGAGCCTGCACACACGCGACTCGCTGCAGAAGATCTCGAAACCTTCAGGCTGCTCAATATACACCTCCTCCTCAATGACTCTGTTGAGGAACGTAGTCTTCACATCCATCTGATGAATGTGCCACCCCATCTGTGCTGAGAGAGCAAGAATCGTCCATATGGAAGAATACCTTGTGACAGGTGCAAAGGTCTCCTCATAATCAATCCCCTCTATCTGTGAAAAGCCTCGGGAAACAAATCTTGCCTTGTACTTCTCCACACTCCCGTCAGCTGCCTGCTTAACTTTGTAGATCCATCTCGAACCCACCACTGATTTCCCTTTCGGTTTAGGAAAAATCTCCCATGCACTATTTCTGACAATCGAATCATACTCTTCCACCATGGCGTCTACCCATGCAGGATCCTCCACAACTTCCTCGAAAGAGGATGGCTCAGTCACAACACATTTGCTCGTAAGAGCCATGTATCCAGTGTACCGATCAGGTGACTGTCTCTGCCTGCGTTGGGCTGTAGGTGGTCCTACAACTTTCTCTACATGTTGAGCCAGTCGTTCAGCTTCTGTCAAGCACTTTCGCCCTCTGATGGTTGGCACTGCATGAGTGGTCTCTTCCACTCCATGAACCTCGTCCTGTGGCCAATCCACATCCTGAAGCTCATCTTTAGGAACTAATAGCTCCTCATCTATGTGCAAGTGTGGCTCCCTCTCAAGCGAACACTTCATGGCTTTCTCCTCCTGAAATTTTATATCCCGTCGCACAACAGTCTTACCACTGTCTGGCAAATACACACGATAGTTGTGGGGCGTATCAGTGTACCCAAAAATTATCCCAACCTCTACGATCAGCTCCAACTTCTTCCTGGCATCCTTCGTCACATGCATGTAAACGTTAGCACCAAAAATCCTAAAATGAGAAAGATTAGGCTTCTTACCAGAATAAGCCTCCTCGGGTGTACTCATGCCAAGTATCCTGTGAGGACAACGATTCTACACATAAACTGCTGTATTGCATGCTTCCACCCACAAGTGAAGGGGTAGGCCCTGATCATGCAACATCGCCCGTGTAGCACCGATGATCGTTCTGTTCTTCCGCTCAGCAACCCCGTTCTGCTGTGGGTTATGGGGAGCTATGAGCTCTCTTCGAATCCCTTCTGCACTGCAAAAGTCCTTGAACTCGCCAGAGATGTATTCACCACCATTATTGCTCCTAAGAGCCTTCACCTTCTTCCCCGACTCCTTCTCGACCAGTTCTTTGAACTCACAGAACTTTGATTATGTCTCGCTCTTCTTTTGCATGAAGAAGATCCAGCACTTATGAGAGAAATCATCAACAAAAATCACATAATACCTTTGTTTTGATGTCGAAGCTACTGAGAAAGGTCCACACACGTCTGTGTGAATTCTCTCAAGGATCGTCGTGGCTCAACTATCCTTCTCGTGAAAGGTGGCTTTCACAAACTTTCCCAAAGTACACCCCTTGCACTGATCTGACTGTGAAAGTGTGCCTTTAGGAAGCCCTATAGTGATCTGCTGCAGTATCTTCAAGGCTCCATGGTGAAGGTGACCCAATCTCCTGTGCCACATCTCGCCATCATCCCGGCTCACCAATCCTTCTGCCTTGCATGCCATTGCTGCACATCCATCTACATGCAACTGATAAAGGTTCCTCACTCGAACCCCTATCTTCTGGGTTTCTCCAGTTGTCTTGTTGCACAAGAAAGCCTTTCCCTCGCTGAAAACAACATCATATCCCTTGTCTTCTAACATCACCACAGAGATAAGATTCAATCCTGGAACATGCATCACTTCCTCTAATACGAAGGGTTTACTAGACTCCCTCTCAAAGGAAATGGTACCGATACCGGTCGCACTGTATCTACCATCATCGCCCATCTCGATGTGCACTCCAAGATCTTTCTCCTCCAGATCAGAAAAAAAATCTCGATCTCTTGTCATGTGAAAAGATGCACCACTGTCCAAGAACCACATTGATCCCATCACACTTGAAACCAAGCATGCGATCAATGAAAAATCAAGCTCAAACTGCGAGGCTAGAGCCTCTCCTGCTGCCGATCCAGCAGCTTGCTTGTTCTTCTTCTTCTACGGACAATTAGTGGCATAGTGTCCATGCTGGTGACAGTGAAAGCACTTCACCTTGGAAATGTCCTGCTTCTTTCCTTTCGCACCGGATTGAGAAACTTTATTGCTCTTCCCCTTCTTTGCTTTGGCAGCCAAAGCACAATTTTCTTCATCAGGTCCCTTTGATGAAGATCCGTCCCTGGTATTCCGCCTGATCTCCTCCTGCACAAGATCTGACCAAAGTCTCTCCCATCCTGGCAATTTCTCCCGACCATTGATAGAGTCCTGATAGGAATGCCAACTCTTCGGAAGACCAAGGAGAGCCAAGCTCACCAAGTCCTCATCATCGATAGTCACCCCCACACTTGCCAGCTCATCCCGACACTGAGTGAACTTCATGAGATGCTTGGGCATACTGTCTCCCTTCTCACATTTGATGTTTCTGAGTTTATCCTTGAGTTCCAGCTTCCTCTGATCGCTCTTCCTTTGGAATAGATCTGTCAACACTTTCCACATCAAGTATGGAGAAGTATTACCATGCAGGCTGGACACAATGTGATCCTTCACGCCCTCCAACAGAATCCTTCGACACTTTGCTGTCTTCTTTTGCCAAGCATCAACCTGCGCAGTATCAGTAGGCTTTGGGACATCAGCCTCTATGAACTCCTGAGCCCATTATCATCCCATACTGCCTCCATCCTATCCTTCTATGCAATATAGTTCGATCTGCCCTCAAGAGCATACTCCAATCGCAATCTGTTGAAAGACATTGCCACGTTGATACCAAGAAAACACTGCTGCAAATTCGAATTCCACCAGCTCCAAACTCAACCGCCTCTGATCTAGAATTCATGAGAACAAAGTATTTCTTGTACAGAGATTGACTGTATGGGCTTTTACCAGATATCTCACCTTCCAAAGGAAGGATGAATCCAGAGGCTACCTAGCCCGATTACAGACTCTACCTAAAGAAATAAGATGTAAACACTTTCTGAATAGTAGATCTGATGATCAACAACTCTGATACCATGTAGAAATTTTGAATAATAAACACTTATTCATAGAGATTATCCTGATTATACACTATTGCGGAATACATGCATAATACATAAGCTCCTCTACGTTGATCATCAATTTAGAAGCATCAAAAACAATGAAACATCAATAGCATGCACACATTAACACAGTATGTAACCTAGGGAAAGCTTACAGCTGAAAACCCCACACTATCTCTATATTAATGATTGAGAACATGTAACATTACATAGTACAATACTCCTCACAAGTATCCAGCACTATCTCCACCTGTTACACACAAAACTAGCTCATATTCGAACAAGTCACAGGTTCAAATCTTCTCCGCTGCTTTGCCTGCCTCCTCTGCACAATACCATGTGAAAATCACTCACACTAAAAATCACATGAGAACAGGCTATAATACTGGGCATATACTGTGCAATTCTCATGGGCATACTCAATCCATTGATTGTGCAAGATCTCATGCACAACTATAGTCACAACTGATAGCAATCTCAACCTCTAACACCTGTCTCCACTGAACTGTACATGCACTGAGTTAACTGATGTATTCTTCAGTTGCATTATGAGTTAATAATTAGTGAATTAATTTAATCAATTAATTCACATCACTCATCACTAGTCTATTTGCAGTTAGACTAATTACAACTAGTTTAATAAAGTCAAACTGAACACAACTCCATCAACTCCACATCCAACTCCACCAAACTCAACCACATGAGTTCTAACTGATGTCATGCATGCAATAGCTCAACTGACCCAAAAAGAAAGCGTATTTCCTTCTGACAGCTGCATGTGCCACATCTGTAGCTCAAACTAAAGTGCTCCAAGAGGATAAGATAAAGTTTATAGTCTAAATATTATTATGAGACAATAATATTTGACTTTTCTATTTTTAGCCTGGCAGTCTAAAAATAGACCTTGATCACTCCGCTGTGAACTAGAAATAGAAGTCCATCTATTTTTTCCCAACATGACCAATCATCCATAAACAACATCCTGCAACTCATAGACCATGATCCATATGTCTAAAAATAGACATAGTCTAAAAATAGACTTTGCGCCATAATTTGCTTGCGGGCCCACTTAGTGAAGGTGACTCCTTTCCACTAAGCTCCATCATCTTGTTGCATTCTCAACAATACTTCCAAGAGATCTTCCTTCAAGGAAGTCAAGGTCTCAAACGTCAACGAAAGTCAAACTTGATCAAATCAAAGTGTCGACCCTTTATCTATGTCTGCAATCATGATCCACAACTTTTAGTCCTGTTACAACTATATAAACCTTAATTCGTTCACACATGTGAGAAAATAAGGCTCAAAAATCATATCTTTCATCTTCTTTCAATTTCTCCTTGCTTCGATGACCTTCGCTCTTACTTCCTTCTTGTTACTTTCTTCATATCTAACTTGTGTTATGGAAAATCAAATATGTGTCCAAATGACATCAAGAAACTTCTATAGATATGCTTCTATGGAGATCTAATAGCCTCAAACTGGGCTGACTACTTCTTGACTTGGGATGACTTGGCATTAGAAGTCTTCTTCACTTTCATACACTCTAAATAAATTTGTTTACATGTTACAAATTTCCAAATAGGGTCTTTTACAACTTATAAAGACTTTTTTTATTCAAAACAATTATTCTTTTGACTTGACAAACCCTAGAAGCATGAAATGCATGCTTGACATAGTTGACCAATACAATTAGAGCAGGAAACTCATGCTTGAAAATAAATTTTTTTTCTTCTTTCTTTCTTGTAAGATAAGATATACATAATGACATGAGTACAATGAAAATTATGAAGACCGAAACTAGTTACATTTTCCAATGGGATTTTCATTCCTTTATTCCTTCCATTCTCATTTCGACTCTTCATCTTGCATGCACAGTGTAATTCTTAGGGTTTGTTCTACAAAAATTTGTTCACCTTATTTTATTGAAGCCACCACCCAATGTTCTTGTGTCACGCTGTAATGGATAGGGTTTGAAACTATGTTTGGCTTGCTTTACCTCTCCAAATAGAATCACAACTGGGTTTTATTAGGTATTATGTAATGCCTCCAGTGGTTCGAACAAATTTGATTGGTTGTGAAATTATTGAATCATACGAGGAGTAGATGACTTTGCTTCAAGAGGTTAGTTGGTGATATTTTATTGAATTATTCAAGCGTTTTAGTAAGAGGAAGTGGTTAAGGATTTCTCCTCAACTTTCTATAGGTTTTAAACCCGTATAGAAATTACCTGCATACGAATTCTAAAACCACAGAAAATAAATAATGCGAGAGCATAACACATAAAACAAATATACACAGAGATTTTCCATTGGATCCCAAAACCGGGACTACCATCTTGATTTTTCATTATATTCCTTTCAATGTTACAATACATATTTATACATGCCGAAGCATCTAATACCATGGACCGAAAACCATCGCGTCCAAAAACATGGACCAAAAATCTTTGTGTCCAAAACCATAAGTAGGTTCGCCCAACCTAATATAGGGTCCAAAATTTTTTTCCCCAGGGCACTGCGCCGGACCTCGTACAGGGGGGCTACCCACCCCCCTCAAACCCCTTGTGACCCCCCCGCTACGCAATCGACACAACGAAGGGGAGGCGGAGATCCCCCTGTTAACTACGTAGGCTGGTCGTGGAAGGAATATAACACAATCCATCATTCTCCCACTTGTTATTTTCTTTCCACAGGAGAGCTTAGTCATTTATATAGCGTTGAAACGCCCATTGTTTCTCTACACAAAGAAAACTTCTCAAAGCTCACAAATTTTGTCAATGCATCTGCAGTATTCTTGAAAGTGTCCACCTTTACCAGCAACACCTTATGTCTTCTATCATATCCCTCACAAAGTGATACTGAACATCAATGTGCTTTGCCTTTGAATGATAAGCAGGGTTCTTTGCCAAGAAAATTGCACTTTGGCTATCACAGTCTATCCTTATAGCTCCATGTACTAACCCCATACTTGAACACAATCTTTGCAACCAAAATGCTTCCTTGCTTGCATGAGTGGCTGCCATGTATTTAGCCTCTGTAGTTGATAATGCTACTATGGATTGTTTCTTACTCATTTAGATGACTGCACCTCCAAATAGGTTAAACACATACCCACTTGTAGACCTTCTCTGATCTAGATTTCCAGGGCAGTCTGTATCAACAAAGCCACGAATATCCAACACTATCCAATCCTAGTCTTCCTTGGTAGCACAAGCCATAATCACTATTGCCACGCAAATACCTGAAAACCCACTTCACTATTGTCGAGTGCTCCTTCCCTGGTTTTGACATAAACCTGCTCAATACTCCCACTGCATGTGCAATGTCTGGTCTAGTACAGACCATCACATACATCAGGCTACTGACTGCACTTGCATATGGAACAGGGGACATGTCCTCTTCCTCTCCTTGTGTCTTGGGACACTGTTCAGCAGATAACTTTACACCTATAGGAATATGAACCTTCACCAGTTTACTATCCTGCATATTAAACCTCTGTAATATTTTCTTGACATACTTCCTATGGTTTAACCAGAGCTTCCTCTTTGCCTGATCTCTTTTAATTTACATGCCCAAAATATAGTTTGCAGTACCAAGATCTTTCATGTCGAATTTGGAGGACAAATGGGTCTTCAAATCCTGGATAATTTCTTTGTAGTTTCCAACCAGCAACATATCATCCACATACAAGACCAGATAAATAACACAGTCACCAATTAATTTAAAATACACACAGTGATCTGCTTTGCTTTTGGTGAAGCCAAGTCCCCGTATAAATATATCAAATCTCTGATACCACATCCTTGGTGACTATTTTAACCCATACAGAGACTTCTTTAACTTGCATACCAGTTCTGTTATGAAACCAACTCACAAAAAGATATAAAATAAAAATCAACGCCTTAGAAATCAACCTCTTTGAGGGGGAAACCTCCTTCACATTACAAAAATGAATAATTCTTGGATGATACAAATGACAAGACCTCCTTTCCATATATAGGAGTCTAAGGGGTCATAATATAATCAGAGTCGACATAACAATAATAATGTAAGGGCACAATAATAACAATAGTGGGCTTCTATGGGGCACAATAATAACAATATGGGGACTACATGGGCACAATAATATAATAAGGGGGTTGTACTAATAATAATAAGGGGTTACACTAGTAGTATAGGGACCTAACATGCTCCTCTCTTTCAAAAGGTGTTGTCCTCAATGCTTGAGTAGTTCTTGATGTTTCTGTATAAATTCTTGTCCTCCCATGTGGAATATTCAACGGGTAAGTTCTTCTACTTGATGAGATACTCTGAAATTGATCTATTTCGTAGCTGTCGATTTCTCGGTTCTGTGACTGCTTCAAGTTACAATATGATATTTCCTTGCTTGTCAAGTTCTCGCAATACTGTTTGAACTGGGATCTTCTGCAACTTTTGAATGAGTTCCCACTCTTTCAGGCATATGGATATTTGTAAGGCCTGATGTTTGGAGGAACACTTCTTGGAATCAAATGAATATCATGATCATGATCAAAAATAGGTGGGAGGCTTTTGGGAGTTTCAAATACCTTGGAATGATTGTCCAAAACGTTTTGGAGATCTGGAGAAATACATGATTTTGATGTGGGATCCTCTAGTGAACATAATTGTGCAATTACACCCCGTTGTTCTTTATTTAGAAGCTTTTTATGCTATTAGAGTTGGTATTTTTTCCCAGTTTCCCTTCGATACCCCTTAATTCAACTTCCTTTCCTTCCCAAAAAAATTTCAAGAAAAGTTCTTGGAAATTAAAAGCTATCGTACCCAAAGATTGTAGCCATTGGACTCCTAGTAAAACATCAACACCACCCATTGGAATGGAAAGCATTGGGCTATTCAATACATACTCTCCCATGGATAGCTTGATATTATGGCACTTTCCAGACAATTTATGGTTCCTCTACTTGCAACCATCACTTGACACTCTGGTGCTGGATATAGGAAGCAATTCAATTCCTTGGATATCTCATAGTGAATAAAATTATGGGTACTGCCCGAATCAATCAACGCTATTACATTTTTCTTCTTGATATGTCCTTATATCATGATAGTTTGAGGAGTGGTAATTTCTTCCAATTCATTACAAGATATGGTCATGTTCATTTCTTGATGCTCGATGTGATCTTTCACTTCTTGAACATTTTTCTTCTTGATATGTCTTTCTATATTGATAGTTTGATGAGTGGTAATTCCAGCGAATGCATTACAAGATATGGTCGGATTCATTTCTTATTTCTCAATGTGATCTTTCACTTCTTGAACCTTTTTCTTCTTGATATGTGCTTCTATCTTGAGAGTTTGAGGAGTGGTAATTCTTTCCAATGCTTTACAAGATATGGTTGAATTCATTTCTTCTTTCTTTGGGGTGGGTTCCTGGTGTATATCCTCTTCTTTTGATGCTTTTTGATCCTTTTCTTCCTCGTCTTATAATCTATGTAAAATAATTTCTTCTCAGCACACTTATGACCTTTAGTGTATTTTCTATCACAATTGTAACAAAGAACTTTTTCTCTTTTTTCTTCCAATTGTTGTGGTGTAAACCTTGTACGTTGTGGAAATCTAGGAGAAAAAACACTTCCATAATTATAGTCGTGAGTGGTGGGATTCCTTGTTTCCATAATTTCTCTTTCAATTTTTCTTGCCAACCTGAATGCCTTCTCCAATGAAACAGGTTCGCAAATACAAACATCGTGTTGAATGTTATCCTTTAAAGTCCCTATGAAGACATCAACCATTTTCTTTTTTGGAATTTCATTTACCCTTATATTCAATTTTTGGAAGTCCTCAATGTGCTCTGCCATTGAACCCTTTTGTTTGAGATTTATCAATTGGCTAAAGAAGGTGCTTCTCTTTGTATCCTCATAATGTGCTATCATTTCCTCCGTGAAAATTGACCAAGTGACAAGTGGTTTACGAGAGCAAAGCCCTTTATACCATAAAAATTGATTCAGTTCTAAATAATTAGATGCAATACGTATCTTTTGTAATAGTGGTACACCATGTAAATCAAAATATTTCTCCATCTGTAGTATCCAATTTACCGGATCCTTGTCATCAAACTTCCTCATCTCGATTTTTCTTGATTTTAGGAGCTCGATCTTGAAATGACTGTAACTCTGTAATCTCTGATCTTCTAGTTTTGAAATCGTGACCTACAGTAGCCCTCTGCGTCATCTTTCCAATGCCACCAGTCTGATCGAAATTGGATTTTCCAAGAAAAAGTTATGCACAATCTCCCAAAGTAACATGATTATATACCTTTTCAGTATATCGAACTTGCATGGAGTGCCACGTGTCACTTTGTTGATCTTCAGATCTGAAAATATACACAGAAAACTACAATCTATCCTCTTTCTATAAATTCTTACAAAATTTCAATCTGATGCTCAGAGAGAAAGGTATGACGATTTTCCCAAGGTCACCTATTTAAGATGTAATTCAGGAGTTTGCAAAAACCCTAAATTCCTCATATCATATATCTGAACATATAGCGAGATAAGATCTGAAATTTGGACCCAAGGTTCATGCTGCTTTCTTCTCTAATGGTTTTTTCTTTTTACTTCGGAAACTTCGTAACGAACAAGTTATAGCGAAAATTCCACGATGACCAGTTTTAGATGAAATTCTGGAGCTTGCAAAAACCCTAACTTCCTCATATCATATCTCCGAAAATAATGAAAGAAAATATCTGAAATTTGGACCCGAGGTTCAGCGAGATTCTTCTCAAATGTGTTTTTTTTTAGCTTCTGAAACGTCATAGAAAAATAGTTATAGCGAAAATTCCACGATGACCTGTTTGGAGCAGCGAAACCCTAAAATCCAAATCTCTGATACCAAATGTTATGAAACCAGGTCACAAAAATATAGAAACGAAAGATCAATGCCTTATAAATCAGCCTCTTCGAGGGGGAAACCTCCTTTACATTACACAAATGAACAATTCTTGTATGATACAAATGACAAGACCTCCTTTCTATATATAGGAGTCTAAGGGGTCATAATATAATCAGAGCTGACATAACAATAATAATGTAAGGGCACAATAATAACAATAGTGGGCTTCTATGGGGCACAATAATAACAAAATGGGGACTACATGGGCACAACAATATAATAAGGGGGTTGTACTAATAAAAATAATGGGTTAAACTAGTAGTATAGGGACCTAAAAAGTTCTTTCTTACCCTTCACTGCAAAGCCTTCAGGTTGCTTCATGTAGATCTCCTCTTCGAGATCCCCGTGAAGAAATGTTGTTTTCACATACATTTTTTCTACCTAAAAATCAAAAGCAGTAGCAATAGATAAAAGTAATCCAATAGAAACTACCTTGGCAACAGGAGAAAAAATATCACCAAAATCAATTCTCGGCACCTGGGAATAACCTTTTGCTACCAACCGAGCTTTGTATTTCTCCACCTTTCCTTCTACATTTGTCTTCTTCTTGAACACCCATTTGCTGCCAATGGGTTTCCTTCCAGCTGGCAACTCCACCAGATCCCAAGCTTCATTTTTGTGCAAAGATGCCATTTCATCAACCATGGCCTCCTTCCAGAGTTTTCCATCCTCTGAATCTATTGCTTCCTTCATAGTTCTGGGATCATCATTAGTAACAGATAAAGAAAAATTTGAACAGAAAGCAGATGGACTATACCTTTCTTTCTTCCTTCTTTCTTGAACTGATCTTCTCACACCTGAAGTTTGTGGCTCTTCATCTTCTGATTCCTCCTCTATTGTAGAGTATGATTCTTCCTCCTTAAGCTCAAACTCTATCTTCTTAGGTTCCTTTGGTTGGACTTCATGTTCAATAACATCTTTCACCTCTCTGAACACCACATCTCAGTTGTACACAACCTTCCTTGTTACTGGGTTCCAAAGCTTATAAACTTTTAAACCATCCTTATACCTAATAAATATTCACTTTTCAGATTTACTATCCAACTTAGTTATTTTCTCCTTTGGAACATGTACATATGCATTGCATCCAAATACCCTCAGATGTGAAAGAGAGGGTTTCTTACCAGTCCATACCTCTTGTGGAGTCTTATCCTCCAACACTGATGAAGGTGATTTTTTGACTAGGTAACATGCTGTCTCCTCTGCCTCTGCCCAGAATTCCTGTCCTAACCCGACACCACTAAGCATGCTTCTTGCCCTTTCAATCAACGTCTTGTTCATTCTTTCTGCAACTCCATTTTGCTCAGGTGTGTATGGAGTAGTCTTCTGCTATGCTATACCACACTTCTTACATAATTCTTCAAATTCCTTGCTGCAAAACTCTCAACCGTTATCTGACCTCAACACCTTTATCTTCTTCTTTGTCTGGCTTTCCACTAGAGCCTTAAATTCTTTAAACCTGTCAAAGTCTTCATATTTCTTCTTAAGGAAATATATCATGTATTCCTTGAGAAGTCATCTATAAATGATACATAATACATAGACTTACCCAGTGATGGAACCTTCACAGGTCCAAACACATCACTGTTTTCAAGCTCTAATATCTGTTTCGCCCTCTTACCACCAGAGGGGAAACTCACTCGATTCTGCTTCCCATACACACAATTTTCACAGAAATCAAAATCCAGAGAGATATTACTCACACCTTCTACCATACCTTTACCATGAAGTATTTGAAGACCCTTCTCTCCAATATGTCTAAGCCTTTGGTGCCACAACATGGTCTTTTCTCCAGAGTCCACTAGATTTTTTGCTCCACTTTTAGGAACCACAGAACTATTGCACCCATCAACAATAGTACTACCTTACAGCTTATACAGAGTTCCAATCCCAACTCCCCGCATAAATACCAGTGCTCCCTAAACCATTTACAGGTATCCTTCTCGAACACTGTTTTTACACCTGCATCATCCAACTTGCTTACAAAAATGAAATTTCTTGCCAATGCAGGAATATGCAGAACACTAGGAAGTGTTCTAACCCTTCCACCTTGCAACTTCAACTTTACTTTTCCGCGACCAACGATTCTAGCCTTCCTATCATCCCCTAAGAAGACATCACCACCATTGTATTTCTCATACTCACAGAACCACTCTCTACGGGGAGTGAAGTGAAAGGATGCACCTGAGTCAGTCAACCATGCCTCGTGATCTACATGTGTACTTGAAGAAGCAAAGTACACATCCCCACCTTCATCTGAGGTGGTTTTTGCCTCTATAGAAGGAGCATCATAAGATCCATTTCCTTTTTCAGGAGCTTTAGATTTACAATCCCTTTTGTAGTGCCCTTCCTTTCCCCATTTCCAGCAAACTACCTTTACAGGTTTTCTTGGAGATTTAGATCTCCCTCTAGATTTAGATTTCCCACTCGATGACTTATTTTTGTTTATGTTCTGGGACTGTCCTCATATAGACAAGGCATCACCATTCTAGATCTCCATATTTTTCCGTCTCATCTCCTTCATCAGCAAGGATGAGAATATTTCATCAAACTGCAAGGCATTTGCATTGCTACCTATTGAAATAACGAGACTATCCCACGAATCTTGTAGAGAACACAACAAATTGATGCACTTATCTTCATATGAAATTTTAATATCAATAAATAATAATTGACTTACCACAATATTAAATGCATTCAGATGCTCTGTCACTGAGTCTCCATCTTTCATCCTCAGGTTATATAGCTTTTTCCATAGGAACAGTTTATTCACCAGAGACATAGATTGGTACAAAGTCCCTAACTTGTTCCACAAAGCCTTTGCCGTAGCTTCCCCTGATACATTCAGCAATATTGAATCTGAGACACACAATCATATTATGCTCTTTGCCTTTCGATTCAACTTCTTCCATTCTTAATCAGACACTCCCATTGGTTTAGTACCTGGATCTATCACAATCCACCGATCTTTATCCACCAACAGATCCTCCATCTTGAGTTTCCATAACTCAAAAATCTGACCATTAAATTTATTGATCTCTATCTTTCCACTGCTCACCATCTTCTTTCACCACCAGAATCGATCCCACAGATCTCCCACTGAATAGGGTCTACCATGGGCCTAACCGAAACCCCTCAACAACAAAGGCGTCCCCTTGAAGCCAAAACAATGCCGATACCAAATGTAGGTTTTCACCCCGTACAAAAATTACCTACATACGAATTCTAAAAACACAGAAAATAAATAATGTGAGAGCATAACACAGAAAACACATATACACAGAGATTTTCCCCTGAATCCAAAAACTGGGACTACCAGCTTGATTTTTCATTATATTCCTTTGAATGTATGATACATATTTATACATGCCGAAGCATCCAATACCATGGATTGAAAACCATCGTGTCCAAAACCATGGACCGAAAATCATCGCATCCAAAACTATAAGTAGGTTTGCCCAACCTAATATATGGTCCAAATTTTTTTTCCTTGGGGTGCTGCCCTGGACACCATAGGGGGGGATACCCAGCCCCCTCAAACCCCCTATGACCCCCCCATTGTGCAATCGGTGCAATGAAGGGGGGGCTCCACCCCCACTCTAATCCCCCAATTAACTATGTAGGCTAGTCCTGGAAAGAATATAACACAACCCAACAGTTTCAATGGCAAGAAATCCAAGGTTGGTGATGTAGAGATATGGGTTGACATAGACTTCATTACAAGAGAAACTTCTCTCTCCATTGAAGGTGAGAATTGGTAAAAAAATTGTCCGATGTGTAACATGTTGTGGTAAAAATTTCTATCCTCCAAAAGCTATGTGTATAACGTTAAAGGTATGCCAATAAGCTTTCTTAAAACCAAGTGGTAGGAATTGCTGTATTTTGTTCGACGGTTTATTACTTGTGAAGGTAGATATGGGTTTGTCTTTATGTACCACATACACTTGTTAATGGTATTTTTAGGTTTCATTCTTAATCTCTTGTTCTATTTACATAAGAGCCTCACTAAGATGGCGAAGGCATACCAAGCTTAACACAAAAATCCTAACCGATCTCTTTTTTCACCATGGTTTGATTTTCATTCCTGTAAAACATTACTTGGCCAAGACTGATGGTGCCTATGATGTATTTATTATACATAATGGATTTCATAAATCCCACGCTATCGAACAATAAGAAGTTATCCCTAGGCTTTCATCCAATCGTCAACTAGTCATTCTGTCTCCATCTGACTCTCATAGTATTGATGATTTTGGCGTTGATGAGCTGTATCATTCTCATGGGTCAAAATTTTCTAATGGTACTAGGGTTTAAACTCCTAAAACGGTGTCTATTCATATCACATGTAGTATGGAACAAAAATATGAGTTCCACCATGTTGAATTAGAACTTGAATTTAGGGATAATGTTGAACCAAAGTTATCAAACTGTAACTTTCATTCACACAAGAAGAGGAAATCAGTGAGCTAGACCTTTAATCTCAGGTGAATAGAAAATAATTAGAAATAAAGATATCAAGGGCAACGCTCTATAGGGGTAAAAATGTCCCTTTCAAGGAAGTTTATGTTGATCTAGAATATCCTATCAAGCCTTTGTCAAAGAAGAGTAAACCCCAGTCTAGTAATAACTCTAAATTCATTAATAACTGTAATTTCACTCGGTACAGAGCCAATAATTGTGATAAACGTCGTCAAAGAAAGATTAAATCTGATAAATCTATACATGACATGTATGGGAATCAACAATATTTGGTTATGGTACCTCATCTTGAGCACTGGATTAACTAGATTATACAACAGAATAATCAACTCATAATGCTTAATAAATTTAGGAATAATAAAAAAGATTAGAAGTCTTTAGGGTCTAAGAAGAAAGAACAATCATTGGACACACACATAATCATTAAATCACCTAATGTTAAAGTGATCATTGTTAGGATATTCCGACACATAGGAAATAATTAAGTATAACTTGGTCTAGTGTAGAGTTAGGTAAAGTGTGTTTCTTTACTATGTACTTTTGTAACTTACAATCTAATGGCCACGATATGTTCGAGACATGAAGTGATCCGACGATTCATTCTCTCCTCAGTATTATTGACACTTGATCTGTGGCTTAACACCCGATTGGTCCATGATCTCTATTTAAAGATCATGGAGGGTCATTTGTAAGGTGACCATTCATGAGAGAAGCTTATGTAAAGTTTCTTTTTTTTACATTAAAAAATGTCTGAAGTGGCCGTGTCGACTCAGGTCGTGGACTATTTCCCTCTTTGAGGGTTTTAAATATGTCAAGAATAATAGTGTACTGATCTATGATCTAGTTGTGAGCGGTATCCTTTGTCGTTCTATCCGAGGAACTTACCTTATAAATTCCAACATGGTATCAAAGCCAAGTTTGAGGGCGCATCCATTGGTGATCCAAATCTGATGCCGGTACAACTGCATCCGAATATCATTTCCTAGATCTACTATTTATGACTGTTTTCAAGCCAAGAGGACTACTCTATTGTATTAGGAGAATTTGTTCCAGTGAGGAACCCCTTTCATTTCACACGAAAATGTTTTCGATAGCCTTAGCTACGTCATTTTTAAGATCTGGAGGTATACAGTGTTTATTTGCAGTTTTAGTTATTTATATGTGTTTATTTCGGTTTATTTATCTCTTTGTTTTTTATTACCAGATCTATATCTTTCATTTTTGTGTATGCTCTTTGCCCCATGACTCTATGCGATCTGGGCAAATCAGAAATAGAAAGGAGGGATTTTTCTCATGCATATGCTCTTTTCCATCGTGCCTTAGTGTGATCTTGGAAAATTAGAAACATTGAGGAAAATATTTAGTTTCCGGCGAAAGCTAACTTCAAGCCATAATTTTTGGTTATTTTTGCATGTTTGTGTTGGGTTGTGTGGTTTTTTTTTTGTAGGCAAAAAGGGTTTTTTCAAGTAAGCATGTGCTCCAAAGTTTCTGTGACTTAAAAAAAAAACCTTCCTCTTTTCCAAAAATTATTGACCTTGTAAAGTAGCTCATTTGGTCCAAAGTTACTTTATAACAATAGAGGTCTTGGGTTCAAGTCTTTCCTTTTGTTGAGTTACTTTTTCAAAAAAGCACATGTAACTTATGTTTTAAAGTTACTTTATGTAAAAGTGTTCTCATCTATTATAAAAAGTGAGTCACTTATGGTTCTAAAGTCACTTTATCTTTTATTTAAGTTACAATTTAGTGGGTAGCTCATAAAGTACCATTGTAAAAGTGACTTTCACTTACTTATAAAAGTGGGTCACATTATTTTTATTTTCTTAAGTGAGCTAATTATATTAAGTTTGGAAAGGGGGGATATTTTTCTTAAAAATACAACATTATTATTCACTTCCGCACATTCACGTACTTCGTCGACATCTTCAATAACTTTTCTTCAAAAAGCCCTAACTTCTTCATCCGGAGGTCATTTTCAGAGCTATTTATTTTAATCGGCCTAAGTTTTTGAGATCTTTCCATTGGAACACTTAGTTTCAACATCTACAACTTTAGTTTCTATTAAAATGGAAATTCCATGCCAACTTATTATTGACAGCACCAACTACTTCCAACGGGTGTACTACATGGAATATTTACTTAGAAGGTCTTTATAGAATAGCCTTAGGCTAAGAGTCTAAACCTAAAGATGAAGATAAGCAAGACAAATGGGAAAATAGACAAGATAAAGCACGTGGGTTGATATGGATGTCTATTTCTCCAGACCTTATATTCCATATCGCAGAACTTGATACCCTTGATAAAGCAATGAAACAACTCAATAAATTTTTTGGAATTAAATATTAAATTAGAGCCCATCAACTCAAAAATGAGTTTCTTACGTTGGACCCCAATAATTTTTCTTCCATTGAATATTTTTTGTCCAAGTTCAAGACCCTTAGACTTATCTTGGAAGGTGTTAAGGTTAAGAAAGAAGATGGTAGCCTTATCTATTCCATTTTTACTAAGTTGGGACCAGCCTATTCTGTGTTTGTTCCCACCTACCATTCTACTAGAGAAGCCTTTATTTCTCAAGGACAAGACTACAAGTTCCCCTCCTTTGATGTGTTTTGTGATTCTTTAATAAGAGAACAAGAAAAACGCTTACATCTTGGTCTTCTGAATCTTGGAAACTCTTCTAAGAAAGCCTTAGCTGCCCAGCAGCAACCAAGTTCAAAGAATCCTAAGAAGCATCTTCTTAAAAAGAATGGTCCTAAACAAACGAAGGGTCCTAAGCACTTTCAGTCTCAAAATGAAAAATCAATTCAACAAAATGATAAGGCAAATAAAAACAAAGGGAAGAAGATTGATAGACATCGCAACTTTTCTAATCAAGATGGCCACTTAGAATCCAAATGCTTTAAGAAGATGGAAGCCTTGGAAGCAGGAATGAAGAAGCATAACATCCATTTGGAGCATTATTCAACTTCAACTTCATCTTCAGGAATAACACTTTCTGCATGTGGTTTTCAAACATCTCGATCTGGTTATGAACTAAATGTATCTTCTTCTTCTCATTCTCATGAGTGGCTCATTGATTCTGGAGCTTCTTATTACATGGCCAAAAACAAAGCCATGTTTTCTTCTTTAAATAATTATAACACCAAAAATATATATGTTGGTGATGATAAATCTCTTAGTGTTGTAGGCACTAGAACTTTTCATCTAGACAATAGTCAATTTAATGATGTATTATCTGTTCCTACCTTATCCTGCAACCTTCTATCTGTATATCAAATAACTCACTCAGGTGAAGGTAAAACTGTTGGATTTTCACCTCATGATGTTGTAACTAAGGACCTAAGAGATCCTAGATAGATTTTAGCTACTGGAATTGCTGATGATTCTACAAGGTTGTATAAGTTTAACAACTTTGGGTCATCAACCCTTCCCTTGGTATTTGTTGCTCATAATGATGAAGTGAGCAAACTTTGGCATGAGTGATTTGGTCAAACTATCACTCCCTTCAAAATCTATGTAAGGAAAATATGGTGACAGGTCTTCCTATGGTATCTTGTAGAGATGGTGTTTGTTCTGGATGTGTACTCGGAAAACATCATTGGGATAGTTTTGAAAAACGTGCCTCTTGGCATGCCCTAACCACTTTACATCTTGTGCACAATGATTTATGTGGTCCACTTCCAGTTTTTTCATTCTCTGGCTACAAGTATTTCTTAACTTTCGTTGATGATTTCTCCAGACACACTTGGGTATACTTCTTAAAACTCAAGAGTGAAGTCTTTAATATGTTCTTGTCCTTTAAATCCTTTGTTGAGAAACAATATGGACATCAAATTCTTAAGCTAAGATCTGATAATGGCAGAGAATATGTTAACAACAAATTCATCAACTTTTTTTAGAGCATGGAATTCAAATGAAACATACTATTCCATATAATCCACAACAAAATGGTGTAGCTGAAAGGAAGAATCACACCTTAAAGGAAATGACTAATTGTATGCTTCAATCTAAAGGACTTAGTCTTAATTTTTGGGCAGAAGCAATTAACTGTGCAAATTACATAGTAAATGGCACTCCTACTAAGGTTTTAAAGAATATCATTCCAGAAGAAGCATGGAGCTCAATTAAACTAGATGTAAGTCACTTTTTTGTTTTTGGAAGTGAAGCATGGACCCATCTTCCCAATGATAAACATAAAGCCTTATAACCTAAGAGTAAAAAATGTATTTTTGTTGGATATTCTGAAGATGTCAAAGGATATAGACTTCTTCCAGCTAAATCCAAAAATGTTATCATTAGAAGAGATGTAAAGTTTGCTGAAAATCTATCGGTCTATGAGCTTAGTTCAGCGGATGTGCCACCTCTCTCTATCCCTTCTACTTCTGAAAATATTTCTTCTTCAGATGATGAAAACGAGGATGAAAATTCTCTCCCACCTTCTCAGGATCCTCCTTCATGTCCCCAGCTTCCAAAATGGGTCCATGCTACTCAGGATGCAGCAAGTGCTCTTGCAGGTGATCCTACAGATCAACGACGTACACATTCTTAGTTCCATAGAGCCTCTTCTTTACTTGCTCAAGCTTCAACGAATTATGATCATGAAACCTTTGCAGAAGCTTCAGGCCATCTATATCTGGATGCATCTATGAATGAAGAATATTGTTCATTATTAGAAAATGATACATGGGATATTGTTCCTCTTCCAAAGGGACGAAAACTTGTCATATGTAAATGGGTTTACAAAACCAAGTTTGGATCATATGGAGAAGTTAATAAACATTAATCTCGTCTTGTTGCTAAGGGTTTTTCACAAGTTGAAGGAATTTACTATACTGAAACCTTCTCCCCTATTGCCAAAATGAACTCTATAATATATGCCTTGTTCTTTCCTTTACTGCCTCTTTCAAATGGGAAGTCCATCAAATGGATGTTAAATCTGCCTTTTTGCATGGGGACTTGCATGAAGAAATCTATATGGAACAACCTCCTAGCTTTATACAAATAGACACCAACCTTGTATGTCGTCTTAAGAAATCCCTTTATGGTATCAAGAAAGCCCCTCGGGCTTGGTATGCCAAAATGGATAGCTTTCTTTTAGATACTAGCTTTTCTAGGTGTCATTCTGACAATACTGTCTACATCAAGAAAGTGGCTAAGTATCTTATCATTCTTGTTTTTTCTGTTGAAGATCTTATCCTTATTGGCCGTTATCCTAACCTTATAAACCATATGAATTCCAACCTTAAAAAGCAGTTTGAAATAACAGACTTAGGACACCTGCATTATTTTCTTGGTCTTCAAGTCTTGCAATCCAAGGAAGGTATTTCCCTTTCCGAGTCCAAGCATGCCTGTGATATTCTACGCTACTTTCACATGGAAGACTGTAAGCCATCCCCTCCTCCATTTTAGTATGGAGCCAAAATTTCAGTCACTTATGCTTCCCCTGAAGTTGATGCTACCTTATACCGTTAGCTTGTAGGAAAACTTTTGTATCTGACCCATACCCGTCCTGATCTTTCCTTTACTATTGGCCTTATTTCTCAGTTTATGCAAAACCCACATGAATACTTCATTATGTTTGAGGTACAGTTCAGTTTGGGATTCATTACAGTGTAGAAGCATCTCCTCTATTGGTTGGTTTCACTGATTCCGATTGGGTTGGTAACCCTGATGATCGGAAGTCTACTGCAGGTTATGTCTTCACTCTTGGTTCTGGACCTATTACATGGGCTTGCAAGAAACAACGTGCCATTTCTCTTTCTTTAGCAGAAACAGAGTATCGTGGCGCCATAGAATCTAGTAAGGAAGCCCTGTGGCTTTGTCAGATCCCGTTAGAGTTTGATTTTTAGTAGAAGCATTCGACTACACTTTGGTGTGATAATAATAGTGCCATTCAACTATGCAAAGATCCAATCCAACATCAACGCAACAAACACATTGAACTACACATGCAATTCATCAGAAAGCTCATTCATGACCATGTTATTGAAGTGCAATATTTTTCAAACGATGATCAAGTTGCAGACATATTTACAAAGGCTCTCACAGAGGCAAAGATAACTAAACTTTGATTTATGGTTGGAGTTTAGGAAGTTGTCACTAAGGGGAGATAGGCTCTAATGCCTCCTTCCTTCTCCTATTGTGTCATATTTATAGTTGTTCTTAAGGGGGGCTGTTAGGATTTTCCGACACATAGGAAATAGTTAAGTATAACTTGGTCTATTGCAGAGTTAGGTAAAGTGTGTTTCTTTACTATGTACTTTTCTAACTTACAATCTGACGGTCACGATATGTTCTAGACATGAAATGATCCGACGGTTCATTCTTTTTGGGTTGTGTTATATTCTTTCCATGACTAGCCCACGTAGTTAACTGAGGGGTTAGGAGGGGGGTAAAGCCCCCCCTTTGTTGCGCTGATTGCATAGCGGGGGGAGTCACACAGGGTTTGAGGGGTGCAGGTAACCCCACTCTATGGGGTCTAGGGCAGTGCCCCAAAAAATTTGGTTTTGGACCCTATGTTAGGTTGGGCGGACCTACCTATGGTTTTTTGCATGATTTTCGTACATGGTTTTGGATGCGATGGTTTTCGGCCGATGGTATTGGATGCTTCAGCATGTATAAATATGTATTGTAACATTGAAAGGAACATAATGAAAACTCAAGCTGGTAGTCCCGATTTTGGGATCCAAGGGAAAATCTCTGTGTATATGTGTTTTATGTGTTATGATCTCGCATTTTTTATTTTCTGTGTCTTAGAATTCGTATGCAAGTAATTTCTGTATGGGTTTAAAACCTACATTTGGTATCAGAGCTATTTTGGCTTCAAGGGGATGCATTTATTGCTGAGGGGTTTCGCTCGGGTCTGTGGTAGATTCTGTTCAGAGGGAGATCCGCGAGATAGATTCTGGTAGTAAAAGAAGATGGTGAGTAGTGGAAAGATAGAGATAGAGAAATTTAATGGTCGGAGTTTTGAGCTGTGGAAACTCAAGATGGAGGATTTGTTGGTGGATAAAGATCAATGGATCACGGTAGATTCAGGTACTAAACCAACGGGAGTGTCTGATGAAGAATGGAATAAGTTGGATCAGAAGGCAAAGAGCACAATATGATTGTGTGTCTCAGATTTAGTATTGTTGAATGTATTAGGGTAAGCTACGTGAAGGATTTGTGGGACAAGTTAGGGACTTTGTACCAATCTAAGTCTCTGGTGAATAAACTGTTCCTATGGAAAAAGCTGTATAACCTGAGGATGAAAGATGGAGACTCGGTGACAGAGCATCTGAATGAATTTAATACTGTGGTAAGTCAGTTATTGTCTGTTGATATCAAAATTTCAGATGAAGATAAGTGCATTATTTTGTTGTGTTCTCTATCAGATTCGTAGGATAGTCTGGTTATTGCAATAGGTAGCAATGCAACTACCTTGCAGTTTGATGAAATAGTCTCATCCTTGCTGATGGAGGAGATGAGACAGAAAAATTTGGAGAGCCAAAATGGTGATGCCTTGTCTATACGAGGACTGTCCCAAAACAGAAACAAAAATAAGTCATCGAGTGGGAGATCTAAATCTCCAGGAAAACCTGTAAAGGTGGTGTGATGGAAATGTAGAAAGGAAGGGCACTACAAAAGGGACTATAAATCTAAAGCTCCTGACAAAGGAAAGGGATTTGATGATGCTCATTCTACAGAGGCGAAAACCACCTCAAATGAAGGTGGGGATGTGTACTTGGCTTCTTCAAGTGCACATGTAGATCATGAGGCATGGTTTATTGACTCAGGTGTATCCTTTCACTTCACTCCCCATAGAGAGTGGTTCTGCAAGTATGAGAAATAAGATGGTGGTGATGTCTTCTTAGGGGATGATAGGAAGGCTAGAATCATTGGTCGTGGAAAAGTAAAGTTGAAGTTGCAAGGTGGAAGGGTTAGAACACTTCTGGGTATTTTACATATTCCTGCATTGGCCAGAAATTTGATTTGTATAAGCAAGCTAGATGATGCAGGTGTAAAAACAGTGTTTGAGAAGGATACCTGCAAGATGGTTCAGGGAGCACTGGTACTGATGGGGGGAGTTTGGATTGGAACTGTGTACAAGCTACAAGGTAACATTGTTGTTGATGGGTGCAATAGTTCTGTGGTTCCTGAAAGTGGAGCAGAAAATCTAGTGGTCTCTGGAGAGAAGACCATGCTGTGGAATCAAAGGCTTGGACATATTTGAGAGAAGGGCCTTTGAATACTTCATGGTAAAGGTATGAGTAATAGCTCTCTGGATTTTGATTTCTGTGAAAATTGCATATATGGGAAGCAGAATCGGGTGAGCTTCCCCTCTGGTGGTAAGAGGGCAAAACATATATTAGAGCTTGTGCACAGTGATGTGTTTGGACCTATGAAGGTTCCATCACTGGGTAAGTCTATGTACTATGTATCATTTATAGATGACTTCTCAAGGAATACATGGATATATTTCCTTAAGAACAGTTTAAAGAATTTAAGGCTCTGGTGGAAAACCAGACAAAGAAGAAGACAAAGGTGCTGAGGATAGATAATGGTGGAAGAGTTTTGCAGTAAGGAATTTGAAGAATTCTGTAAGAAATGTGGTATAACATAGCAGAAGACTACTCCATATACACCTCAGCAAAATGGAGTTGCAGAAAGAATGAACAAGACGTTGACGGAAAGGGAAAGAAGCATGCTCAGTGGTGCCAGGTTAGGGCACGAATTCTAGGTAGAGGCGGTGGAGACAACATGTTACCTGGTCAATAGATCACCTTCATTAGCATTGGAGGATAAGACTCAACAAGAGGTATAAACTAGTAAGAAACCCTCTCTTTCACATATGACGGTATTTGGATGTGATGCATATGTACATGTTCCAAAGGAGAAATGAACCAAGTTGGATAGTAAATCTGAAAAGTTCATCTTTATTGGGTACAAGGATGGTTTAAAGGGTTATAAGCTTTGGAACCCAGTAACAAGGAAGGTTGTGTACAACTAAGATGTGGTGTTCAAAGAGGTGAAAGATGTTATTAAACATGAAGTCCAACCAAAGGAACCTAAGAAGATAGAGTTTGAGCTAAAGGAGGAAGAATCAGACTCTATAGCAAAGGAGGAATCATAAGATGATGAGCCACAAATTGCGGGTGTGAGAAGATTAGTTCGAGAAAGAAGGCAGCTAGAAAGGTATAGTCCATCTACTTTCTGTTCAAATTTTGCTTTATCTATTAGTGATGATGATCCCAGAACTGTGAAGGAAGCAGTAGATTCAGAGGATGGAAAACTCTGGAAAGAGGCCATGGTTGATGAAATGGCATCTTTGCACAAAAAAAAGGCTTGGTATTTGGTGGAGTTGCCGGCTAGAAGGAAACCCATTGGCAGCAAATGGGTGTTCAAGAAGAAGACAAATGCAAAAGGAAAGGTGGAGAAATACAAAGCTCGGTTGGTAGCAAAAGGTTATTACTAGGTGTCGGGAATTGATTTTGGTGATATTTTTTCTCTTGTTGCCAAGGTAAATTATATTAGATTATTTTTATCTGTTGTTGCTGCTCTTGATTTTGAGGTAGAATAGATGGATGTGAAGACAACATTTCTTCACGGGGATATGGAATAGGAGATCTACATGAAGCAACCTGAAGGCTTTGCGGTAAAGAGTAAGAAAGAATTGGTATGCAAGTTAAAAAAGTCTCTGTATGGGTTAAAACAGTCACCAAGGATGTGGTATCAGAAATTTGATACATTTATACGGGGACTTGGATTCACCAGAAGAAATGCAGATCACTGTGTGTATTTTAGATTAATTGGTGACTGTGTTATTTATCTGGTCTTGTATGTGGATGATATGTTGCTGGTCGGAAATGACAAAGAAATTATCAAGGATTTGAAGACCCAATTGTCCTCCAAATTCAACATGAAATACCTTGGTGCTGCAAACTATATTTTGCGCATGAAAATTAAAATAGATCGGGCAAAGAGGAAGCTCTGGTTAAACTAGAGGAAGTATGTCGAGATAATATTGCAGAGATTTAATATGCAGGATAGTAAACCGGTGAAGGTTCCTATTCCTGTAGGTGTAAAGTTATCTGCTAAACAGTGTCCCAAGACACAAGAAGATGAAGAGGATATGTCCCGTGTTCCATATGCAAGTGCAGTCGGTAGCCTGATGTACGTGATGGTATGTACTAGACTAGACATTGCACATGCGGTGGGAGTATTGAGCAGGTTTATGTCAAAACCAAGGAAGGAGCATTGGATAGTAGTGAAGCGGGTTTTCAGGTATTTGCGTGGCACTAGTGATTATGGTTTGTGCTACTAAGGAAGACTAGGATTGGATAGAGTTTTGGATATCCATGGCTTTGTTGATGCAGACTGAGCTGGAGATCTGGATTGGAGAAGATCTACAAGTGGGTATGTGTTTAACCTATTTGGATGAGAAGTTATTTGGATGAGTAAGAAACAATTTGTAGTGGCACTATCAACTACAGAGGCAGAATACATGGCAGCCACTCATGCAAGCAAGGAAGTAGTTTGGTTGTAGAGATTGTGTTCAAGTATGGGGTTAGTACAGGGAGCTATAAGGATAGACTGTGATAGCCAAAGTGCAATTTTCTTGGCAAAGAACCCTACTTACCATTCAAAGACAAAGCACATTGATGTTCAGTATCACTTTGTGAGGGATATGATAGAAGACAAAAAGGTGTTGCTAGTAAATGTGGACACTTTGAAGAATACTACAGATGCATTGACAAAATCTGTGAGCTCTGAGAAGTTCTCTTGGTGTAGAGAAACAATGGGTGTTGTAGGGTTGTATAAATGACTAAGCTCTATTGTGCCCCCCCTGTGGAAAGAAAACAACAAGTGGGAGAATGTTGGGTTGTGTTATACTATTTCCACGACTAGCCCACGTAGTTAACTGGGGGGTTAGGAGGGGTGTGGAGACCCCCCTTCATTGCGCCGATTGTGTGGCGGGGGAGTCACAGGGGGTTTGAGGGGTGTAGGTAACCCCACTTTATGGGGTCCACGGCAGTGCCCCGGAAAATTTTGGTTTTGGACCCTATGTTAGGTTGGGCGACCTACCTATGGTTTTGTTGTGTGTGGAACATGATTGTTCAGAGGTCTTTGTTTCAGCCGGATGTATACCCCAAGAAGTTTGTACACCCCTCCACGCGGGGGGGTGCGCCCCCAAAGCTAAAAACAAATGTAAAATTTCCTTGTAAAAGTATAGTAATTTCTAGTCAATCTGGGCTGTTCATTAGGCAGATGATCTGACGGTAGAACTTATGTTTAGTTTAGGGTTTTTTGCCCTAGAAGGCAACCCCTCTCTTTGTATGAGGGCATTGTATTGGAGGCTGAGATATAGATGTGTATTCTGTGAGCGAGAAACAGAGAGGTGAGACTGTGAGAGAAAACAGAGGATATTATAGCGGATTTGTTGTAGGTTGTGTCTCTTCATTTTGCTGGATAATAGAAAGGAAGGACTGGCTGTTCGGGGTGGATGTAGCCCAAACTGGGTGAACCATGTATATTTGTGTCTCTCTTGTTTTGTGCGTTTTCTGTGTTTATATTTCTGCAATATTTTATGTGTTCCATTGCTCCGTAATATATAATTTTCTAACAGGTTTTGTGCATGATTTTCGCGCATGGTTTTGGACGCGATGGTTTTCGGTCCATGGTTTTGGACGCGATGGTTTTCGGTCCATGGTTTTGGATGCGATGGTTTTCGGTCCATGGTATTGGATGCTTCGACATGTATAAATATGTATTGTAACATTGAAAGGAACATAATGAAAAATCAAGCTGGTAGTCCCGATTTTGGGATCCAGGGGAAAATCTCTGTGTATATGTGTTTTATGTGTTATGCTCTCGCATTGTTTATTTTCTGTGTTTTAGAATTCGTATGCAGGTAATTTCTGTACGGGGTTAAAACCTACAATTCTCTCATTTGGTATTACCGACATTTGATCTGTGGCTTAACACCCGATTGATCCATGATCTATATTTAAAGAGTAAGGAGGGTCATTTGTAAGGTGACCGTTTATTAGAGAAGCTTATGTAAATTTTCTTTCTTTTACATTAATAAATTGCCTAAAGTGGCCGCGTTGGCTCAGGTTGTGGACTGTTTCCCTCTTTGAGGGTTTTAACCATGTCTAGAATACTAGTGTACTGATTTGTGATCTGTTTGTGAGCAGTGTCCTTTGGTGTTCTATCTGATTACTCTGGATACACATGATTCAAACTCTACAAAATAAAGATTTTATTATTTATCTATCTTTTCAGGATCAAATATTTTGACTATGTTTTATATTTGATTAAGTTTGCTAATTATAAAGGTCTCTACAAAATCAAAGATTATGTAGTGTCCTTATTTCAATATGGATTATTAATACCATTTTCTTAATTTGTAAACCAATTATTCTCGTCGACCATATTTTAGTCTTATTTTGCACAAAGTCTGTTATCGTGAATACAATGCAACTGTTCCAAATCTTGAATGGATACAATGTTAGTTAATCATGTTATTTTCTTTTAAACATTTGTAATTTGACTGGGGGGCCAAGACAAAGAATTATATTTTTGAAAAAACTTTTTCAGACTTAGTTTAGAATATTGTGGGGCTTAGCTTCATGTATATAAACCCTCAGTTTTGAAAGTAAAGGGGGAGGGGTAAATACTGGAAAATTTTGTGGTCACTATGGAACACATCAGATTATGATATTTGTAAGTTTTTTCAATTTGAACTACTTCAACTCGTTAATGCTTCTATATATATTATTTTAATTTCGATGGTTGCTTTGATATATGTCTTTTGAATTTCTGTAACTTTATTTTGGAGATATTCTAAAGAAATAACATTGTTTTTGTATGACTTAGATCTTGGAATAAACAATAATGTCATTGCATTTTCCACTTTACTGTATTAGTTATTTCCATAAAAAATTATTCGATGTAATTAACCCTCACATGCTTGTGTCTTAAGGGATAATTACAATTTGTACATAGCTTAAGTTTAGGTTTCTATGAAGTCTTTTTGGGAATTTAAATTGTTTGAGAATGTTGCGTGTTCATGAACATGACTAATACTCACAATGTAACAATTTATGCAATTTTTATAATCTTTTACTGCTCACCTACTGAACTAATTCGAGGCTTAAGTGGTGGAAGGTTTACTATTATGTTGAAATTGTAATGGTTATTTAGTTTGGTTGCCTTAGATGAGAGTAATGCTAGATCATATTAGTTAGTTTTAGATATTTTCATTTACATTAATTCTTGATGTGAACTATTAAAACAAATGTAGATTGTTCTTTGTTTTCTTAAATGATCAAAAGCTTGTGCTATTATAGTTTTCCGTCTTTTACCTATCGCATAAAGAGTTATTGATATTTTTAAATTATAATTTCATTTATAATTTAAATTTAGTTTTAAGTTTTGCATTAAAAATATACAATGAAAGACATAGAATTTATTCTCTATTATTTCCACTAGTTAACGCATGTTTTCTCGTGCATTCCTTTCGATATTATATTTCCTGTAGATTTTGTATTATAGTATTGTATATTAATAGCCACTTACTAATTATTGTATCATATTTTACTAATTATTTAACTGATAGATTAGGTATATTAATATAACATAATAGTTTAGGTTTCATGTACATATAACATTAGATAGCTCTAGGATTCCCTGGCTCTTTTCTTTGCGAGAGGAAGAGATCCAAAGGTCAACAAAGCCTTTAACCCATTGGGAGTGGCTACTCAAAAGACTTGGGCTATTTAAAGAGCCTCGATCCGGGCTACATCCCCTTTGTTGATAAAAGGTCCAAAAGCCAATGTCAAGAAGTCCCTCTCACCTAGTTTTAGTTTTCTCCTGTGACATCAATTTGAGATCTAGATCACTATATTGTTTGGAAGCATTGTATTTTCTAGATATTCTCCTTAGAGGTTGACAGTAAGGACCACTTTGTATTGTGATTCCCCCCCCATTATGAGATTAGAAGAAAACTCTTTTGAATTTTTAGATGTTCCCTTGGCTCTCTCTAGACACTCATGGCTTACAAGGACTAGAGATTCCTAGCTCTCTTCCTCTAAGAAATGTTCAACCTATGTTGATGACTTACTATAGGCTAGTCTCCTAAATTGACACACACCATGTTGATTACGTCTTACTCTTAGCCCTTTGTCATTCATAGGAAAAGGCTTAATGACTAGTTTCTAAACCCAAACAATAAGTCTATATAGGATCAAAGACTTACACTGGCCTCATGTTCATTATGCATTTTAGTAATCTTAAATGCTAAAAATACTTCTTCAATGTAATGAGTTTCATCAAATAAACCTCCTTTTTAATATTAATTATCGTCTATCTTACTATTTACCAAATATTATATTAAATAATAATAATAATAATAATAATAATAATAATAATAATAATAATTAACAATCATTTAAAAATGATTAAATACCAAAAAACTAAACTTTAAAACACTTTAATGCATCTTCCATCATTCTAATTGTTACTTTAATTATCTTAAACGACTACTCTTAAATGATTTGGTTTTGGATTTTGAAATTTGAAATATAAATCAATATTTTCAATTTTTTCACACTTCCGTTCAATGATAATGGTAAAATTAGATGGCCCAACATTTCTAACATATTTTATTACTATGTACATTAATTAAAATAACAACCTTAAATGTTTGAAATTTTATTTATAAAAATTATTAATTAAAAAAATTACTTTCTATGAAAATAATAAAAAGTATTTATAATTCACTAGAAAAAAATAATTTATAAAATGGTTTTAATTAAGATTTCTTTCTATAGAAAAAAAAGAAATATCAATTATTAAAATAGGATAGGCAAATTGATTTATGATTCAATGTGTTGTTACGTAAAAAGATTGAAACAATGAAAAATTTCAAAACTTTAATTAGAACTATTAATAGCATATTATTTAGAGGGAAGTTCATTTATGAACAAAAAGTCGGGGAAATTGTTGTTTAAGATATTTTTAAAGATTTTATGATTGTAGGTGTTATTTAAATGGAGTTGTTTTTAGTGTGATTTTTTTTGGAATTTTTTCTGATTAGTTTTTTGGTCTAATTTTTATAAAATCTGGAAGAAATTTATTGAAATTACAAGCTTGATGGGTAATCCCTTCATAATGGAAGTTCCCTAAGGTTTTTGAGGGTGCTCAATTCATATATACAGTCAAAAACCCAGTTTAAATAACGCAAATCAAAATTTCACCTCAAATTTTTCTGCCAAAATTCAACATCAGAAAATCCAAAAAATCACACTAAAAACAACTCCATTCTAGATAATATCATGATTGTAAGTAATAATATGATGATGATGATGGTTAACGTCCACTGAGACCAAACTTTGGTCTATCGGACCTAAAGAAACGAATTATTTAGTTTGAATTAAGATTTTATTCCTATGCTCAAAAAGCTTGGAGAGAAGCCTCCTGAGCTCATTGTAATTTTGACAACGTAAAAGGCTATGAAAGTCAGTATTGCAACAAAGATTTTGAAACTGAGATCTGATGTGGTTGTATGCGGGGCACTCTAAGAGGAAGTGATTTTCATCCTCGATGTTAGTATTCTCACAGAGATCGCAGAACCTTTCCATCCATGGTGTTTTAGGAACTACCCAATGACCCGTTTCACTATGGAGCTCATGAGAGTTCGTTCTAATCTTGGCTATATTAATTTTCTTCTTTGAGCTAGTTAAAATAGAGAGATACTTTTGATCTTCTAGGGTGGGGTTGATGACCTCCTTATAATATCTTAATTTTCTTTTAGCTGTTAAATCTTTCTCATACCACAATTTTTCTTTGAACTTAGAAGTAACAATATTTTTAATGTTATTAATGTTTTGCAATGCAACATTCTCATCGATCTCCCAATGGTTTAACCAGGCCTTGGTGTCTCCTATGTTATTGAGTTTGTGCTTGTACAACAGAAGCCTAGTCATAGATAGGCTCTCGATAGGGGAAAGACTCACTTCTACAAGGAGAATAGGATAGGGTGTGTTGCTTTTAATTTTGAGGTTATACATTATAAAATGATTCTGGATTTGCTCAATTTTTCTCCAAGATTCTCTAGAGATGCTACAACCCCAAACCTCACATGCATATAAGATAATGGAGTGACTAAAGTTTCAAAGAGGAAATTATTTCTATCCCACATTATGAGGTTTGCCGTTTTACAGTTATTTTCAAGACCAAAATAAGCTTTCCATCCCACATTAATCCTTTTATCAATGTTATAGTTCGAGTTGAGCTTGTGATGAATATCAATTCCTTGGTACTTGTAGGAAAACACTTCCTCCAAGTTACTATTGTCATACATAAAATTAGCGTAAGTGTCCTTCTTAGATTTGATAATCATAACTTTTGTTTTGTCAGTGTTAACAATCATACCCATGGTAGAGCAGAAACCTTAAGAAGTATAAGTTGCTTATCAATATCAGATGGGCACCTTGCGAGAAGAACAATATCGTTAACGTATAGAAGAAGGATGATGGCTATCCCAGCTAAGATCGTGCCAGCACATCCTGCTTCCTCTAAAAAACCTTCTAGCTTGTCGATGTAAATACCAAATAGGGTAGGGGAGAGGGGGAAACCTTGTTTAACTCCTATATTACACTTAATATCTTTCGACCACCCCTCATTGCTCTTTAACTTGGCAATTACATTCTCGTATAACCTTATGGCTGCAACTCTCAACTCAAAAGGAACCTTTAGCTCTTCTAATATGTTCCAAAGTTTGTTTCTAGGAACCGCATCGAAATCCTTTCTAAATTCCACAAAGAAACAAAAGAGATTGGATTTATCATTGTGGCATTCCTCCACAATGATCCTAAGCGTAATGAGGTGGTCTATTGTTGAGTGCTGCTTTCTAAAACCCGCTTGGCCTTTAGCCCGCTTACCTTCACTTTCAAGCCATATGCTCAACTTCCTTTCCAAAATAAAGTAATGGTGCCCCAACTCTTCTATATGTCTAAGACGTTGAGGTTTACAACACAGTTAAACCAGCCCCAGTCTAGTACAGTTTCTCCAATATAAACGAAGAGGCCCAGACTTAAATATAATGGAGATTATTTTAAAACAATTTCTCCTCCTTTTTTTTTTTTTTTTTAAAAGAGAATTCTTGTAATGATTAAAATATATCAAGAAGTAATTACTAATTTTAATATATATATATATATATATATATATATATATATATATATATATATATATATATATATATATATATAGGCTGTGGTTCACGGACACCCTGGTCAACGGGTGGCACTACTTCCATGGGAAAATTTGGGCTGATCGACCTCGAAGGGAATCTAGCCCCGTGGCCCACTAGTAAGGCCTAACCCCAAGGACTTCGGGGAGATTGGACCCTGTGACCTCCCTATGGCGAGGCATTGATTTTGACCAACTAAGCTAACCAATGGGGCTATATATATATATATATCTATATATATATATATATATATATATATATATATATATATATATATATATATATATATATATATATATATATATAGTTTAATTAAACATATTTTAATATAATTTTAAATTAATATAATGTTAAAATTTAATATAATAAGAGTTTAATAAATTTCATAGAATATATTTAAAATTTTAAAACTAATTGAAAATCAAAACTTTAGATTAAAATAAAAAAAATATAACTTGTTTTTTCGAAGTATATAAATGTTATAAAATAAAATAAAAATATTTATAGAATATTTTGATTTTGAAATGAGTTATGGTCTTTGGGCAAATGGTATTAATAAGCCATGGTAGTGACCCATTGTTATAGACATTTTTGTGCCTTACAGCTCTAAGCATGAAATGTCCATAAACCAAGGGATCCAAAGTCTCTAAAAGTGTTGTTCCTACCCCTAAAGGAACAAGGTCAACAAACTATAGCTTCTCCTAGAAGTTCTCCACCAGAAACTGCTCAGAACTAGTCAAATCAGGATCATTTCAGCTGCTCCACTAGCTACCTGTGTTGCATAGCACCCCAGTACACTAGCTAGGTGCGTTGCAACGCACCTAAATGCACTTCCAGGGTGCGCTGAGCGGGAAATGACAAATGGCAGTGTCATTCCGCGAGGTGGATAGACAATGGAAGCTTCCAGAATCTTCCCCAATGACACTTGCCTCACTGAGTTCGACCAGGGATGAGTAAGAGGCTCTCAGTCTCCAAGTGGAAGCAAGAACTGACAGAGAGAAGCCACTAGTCAAATGACAAGCTGACTCATCTTCTTTGCATACATCTATATATGGATCCCTCATCCCAGAGATCCAGAGGCTGGAATTTTGTACTTTGCAGAGAATTGTTGTTGGTTTTGAGATTGATATTAGAGTATTGGGTGATTTATGCTTTGTTGGAGGTGAAGAAGGGATTCCTTTGTTGGGAGGTTGATGCTGGATCGGGAATCATTGGTTGTATCTCCTCCTGAATCTTCTTGTTATATCAATAAAACTATTTGAGTTTCTCCTACATGCTTGTGTATCATTGATGTTTGTTATGTTTGCATGTTTAGCTTAAATCTGATCCTAAGCTATTTATGAATATAAATCCATGTCTTTGTGTAGTTTTCCTCTTTTGTGATCTTACAGGAACTTGGTGAAGCTGGGCAAGTAAGAGAGCAAGTAGCTGGAAGCTGTCAAAGAGGAGAGAGATTGGATCAAAGGACTAGCGCAAGACACAGGTTGGTTCATCCTATTTCTCTTCGTTTATAGTTCATAAAGAAGAATACAAAAGTAGTTTTCTCTGTTTGTTGCTAAGGCACTGTCACACCTTAGGTGGATAGGGTCATTCTGAATAGACACTTTTCCCCACAACAAAATGGCGACTCCGCTGGGGAGCGTGTCTAATTAGTTTATTTGTGTTTCTCTTATTGTTTGTTTCATAAACACAGAAGTAGCAATCGAACTGCATTTGCCATTATCAAATGCAAAGTAGACAGCTGCTACTTCAATCCATTCACTGGATTTGTTTATGATTTGAACAGTGGATTCACAAATGATCTGATTTCCCTTTGTGATAGCTCTTAGTCCTCCTTTAAATCATCCCTCTAATTGTACCTTACTGATTGCTTTTACTCGGCCAAAAACCATAGATTAAACTGCAAACCGTGACCCAGAACCCGGATAGAAGTCTTGTTTCTGCCCCAGCGCAGGCACTGTGAAGAGACTCTGCATTTCAACGCAGTTCCCGAGAGGGCTACCTGCGCTGCAATTCAGTTTCTCTGTGTAACAGGTGCGCTGATCAGCTTACCCTTGTGCAGCTGAGGTTCTTTGCTCATTTTTTCCAGTTTTACCTCTGATTTTTGCAGCCTGTGATCAGTGTGTGTACCTATCTGAAAACTCCTTTTCTTTGCCTTAATTCTGCCTCAGTTGTATAAAAGAAACTGTATTTGTTTTTGTGTGTTTGTTACGTCATTTACAGTTTCCCATTGCAAAAGTGAACTAGTCATACTGTCGTCCTTGGATTTAGATCTGTCGTAGGTGTCGATTTTGATCTTAGGAGGAAGTTTATTTGCTGTTGACAGTCGATTATGATTTTACTTTTGCCTTTGGCTTGAATTTGTGAATTTCTAGTGTCGAAACAAGTGGTTACTTCAAAATCATAAAGTGCCGTAATCGTCTCTACCTTTTGATTTCGAAAAGAAGCTTGTTTGTGTTTTTCGCTTGAAATCGAATTCAAATTTGTACAACAACTTTCTTTTTAGGCATCAATATTAAGAAAGTGAAAACAAATACATGCATATGTGCATTTGCATATTGATAGTCTGTTTGGCTTGATTTAGGAAAAGTGCATTTACAGTGTGCTCTTTGCTCTTTGAGAAAAGATTGTGTCTTTCTTTTCCCCTTGTAGCTAGGATTTTCATTGTTGAAAAGAGATAAAAGATTTGCTTACATCTTTAGATTGCATTTAGGAATTACATCTACATCTCGTGGTGATCCCAAAAGGCAAAATTCTAAGAAAGATCAACTTAAAATAAATTGAATGAATCTAACAACGCTTTGGAACTTAACGCACAACATAGAGGTCTAGGCTAGAGACGTATTCCGGCGTCGTAAAGCCTGGTAACTGTTGTCCTCACTGATGGTTGGGTGATTCCTCCACTGTGAGACGATAAGTACGAGTACAGATTTGTGCTCCCACGTACCGTCGAGTATATATTGGGAGACCCCTATAGGCTTAAAACCTTTTATCCATAGGAAGTCGTGTCAGCCGCCCTACTGATTGCAATGCACCGAACACAACATTCGGGAAGATTGACTGCCGTACTGTAAAACGTATTCTGTAGTTTTGTGATTGGTTTGGTACTCCCTCTACCTAGATCTCCAGAGCAGTCCCTTTCGTTCCTTTTCAGACTCCTTAACGGAAAAGGTCCATCTGAGCACTTGTCACTTCAGGCTCATTAAAAATCGAAGGAGACTAGAGTCATCTTTTGTTTTTTCTCGACTCTTAAAAACTGAAAAAACAAGTTGTGTCTAAAGCGTCTAAAAATTTATTTTAAACAGAATATTCATACCCTTTTTCCTACGTTGATCTTAGGTTGAGAAAATGGAGTCTACCAACCAAGGAATTCCCCTTGGTGGAAATCCTAGTCCTTTCTCCTCTTGGGGAGATGTTGGTGCACCCCATATGGCCACATTGTCGCTTCCAGGACTGACAATTGGCTTACCGATCTGGCTCTTCTCAACCAATGTCGTTCAGAACACCACTATTCCTGAACAATCGAATCAACAGTTAGACCAGTCCAGAGTTACCCACCAACCTTCTACTTCCTCTAATTCTTCCTCTCCTCCTTCCTCTTCGCTTGATGGGGCTGGCAAAGCCAAAATTCAAGTTCCTAAGGAGAAGAAGGAAAAGAAGAAGAAAGAGAAGAAGAAGAAGGAGCCAAAAGTGAATGGGGGCAAACGAGTGTCGTCTAACGAAAATCCACACACTACACCGACCAGGCCTAAATCGCCATGTGTCATTTGCAAGGGAGGCCACTTTCACAGAGATTGTCCTTGCATCCCTCGGATACTAAGGGACTGGTCTCCCCGATTGCACAACCCGGTGTCGTCAACCTCTGATGGCCATGTTGACAGCACACCGTCAACTAGTGAAAGTGAAGCCACTGGACAAAAAGGGAAAGCTAGATTTCCCTGTAAACTATGTGAAGGTGATCATGCCGTCCACCGTTGTCCCTTCTTAGATGAGGCTAAAAGAGTTTTGGAAGATCGCCCGGTTTCACCGTTGCGACTTCCTCCTGGATATAAAAAACTCTTACCGAGTCCGTCGCTAGTTGAGAATCCAGCTGGCCCACTCAAGTGGTCAGCTGAAGCGTCTATCATCGAAGATAAACCAACTGAATCCATACTTGACAAAAGTTAAAAGGTCGAGGCAGCAGTTGACCCGGTCTTGCCTTCAGAGGTTTTATCTTCGGATGATACAGTCACTAAAGAGAACAAGGATGACACCATCCAAATTCTCTTCATCAACACAGACTCTGACGAACATGGGGGCAATCTACCCATTCCCTTACCGCAGGAGGGAAGTTCGTCAGAGCCATATCCGGCCGTCTACTCGGTCCCATCTCCAAGCAACCTAGTTGTCTCCTTCGACTGGAATCAACTAGGCAGACCACGTTTACCAACTAGCATACCATTCCGAATTATCGTTCAAATATATAGAATGGTCATGGCTGGTACCATCATAAATGAGGGGGCTTCTGTGAGTATCCTTTCCTCTATTGCTTGGAAAGCGCTTGGTTCGCCATCGCTGTTGCCTGAAATGAGAAATCTGACAGGCTTTGATAAAGGAACCAGTCGACCTTTAGGGATCCTTCCCGATGTGCCCATAACATTGAGAAGGAAGACAGTTCAAATGAACGTAATGGTTGTTCAAGGACCCTTGGATTATAACCTACTCCTTGGACAAGACTATATTTATTGCATGGGAGCCATCGTCTCCTCACTCTTTAGAATAATGTGTTTTCCGCACGAAGGAAGAGTGGTCAAGCTCGTGGACCAGCTTTCATTTCCCGGATCACGCATTCGCAAATAGTCATATACCATCCCTAAATGGTCTCTTCACGCAAGAAATGTCTCAATCCCCAGTCTATCCTCCCGATGAGCGCGAGTAATTCAGAGGGATACGACTGAAACCCAAGGGGCATGCACCCTGGTCTGTTTAGGCAGGAAAACTTCAGGTATAGGGTAGGTTTCTGCTGGAGAATATGACTAGTCTGTACCCCGCCCATGCTGGAAGAGGGTTATTCTAGAATAAGATTCTCTTGTCAAAGTTATGTAAGTTGGGTCGGCGCCGCTTACCTTTGTTTATCTCGGTAGACATCGTCGAAGAAGTGTTTTGTTTGCATCGCGAATAAAACAACCTTTGAATAACCTGTAAGAGGTAGGCCTTTCCTGATAGAACAAATGTTTTGTCTACAAATTGAGGGGTAACCTTGAAACCATATTTTATACCTGGGGGCATGCAAACCTTTTGGAGTGCAAGCAAGGGGCGGCTATTTATTTTTTAAATTTTTAGGTCCTCCCTTTAAACCTGTAGGCTAACCCTTTAAACTCGTAGGATTAGTCGTTTCCTAACTTGCATAAAGAAAGGATGAGGGGAAAAAATCTAAATGTTGCCGTTTTATATGAGACATTCTTATCATATGACTGGATTAATCGAGCATTTTTAGCACATAGTTCAAGCTCGTTAAAAAATAAACATAAGACATGAGCAAGTGTTTCAATCCACGTTTAAGCTCGTTAAAAAATGAACTATCCTCCGGTAAATAACCACCGTGAATGTAGCATTATCAGCCATTAAAGCCTTGGTCGTGTTTGCACCATCACCTCCACTTTTCCATTGGCCGATCATTCACCTCCATTTGATTGTTTACCCATTTTGAGGAACAGCTGCGAAGAGTGATTCCACTAGCCATCCTTGTGACACTGCCGTGATTGGAAAATTCCAAACCTTACCTGGAATCAGCTGCTACCCATTTTATCACTCATTCCTCAAAAGACAAGTCTTCTTTAAGCTCTTTTCATCTGACTTGTAAAATATGAAAAGATTGCTGAGTTTTGGCCTTCCAGCTCGTTAAAGCGACAGGAAGTGCTATCCCTCCTCTAGATTTTAATCTTTTTGGACCCGAGGGATTATTGCACAAAAAGATCGAGCGCTTGTTTTATTCGGCTCGTTAAAACTATCGAAAATTCATCCCTTCTGTATTGTTTTATACTTTTTCGGACTTAAGGGATTAGATGACGAAAAAGGAATTCCGGAGTTAACTTTACGTACCTTTTCAGACTCTCTAAAAATGAAAAGGACCGAGTTATCTTTGTCGTTAGACTCGTTAAAAAGATTAATAGCGACAAACTTGTCTTTAGACGAGAACGAGTTTCACTATCGCTAGGCTCGTTAAAACATAGCGATGGGTTTGTCCGAAGGGCAAATTATAGAACAAGCATATGTTATCCTCCTCAAGCTTGACAAAAATAAAGAGGTACTGGTCAGCAATGACTGGGGAAAAATTGGGAAAAACTCAAAGAACCTTTATTGGTAGCAAGTCGCTCTTGAACATGACAGTTCCACTCCGTGCCTGAGTCAGGTTGGGTTGTTTCATTCACCGGTCACATCACCATGGTCACGCCATACCATCCACATTTGGGGTAAATGCTACCAATCCATCACATAAGTGTCGCCGACATGTTCAAGAGAAGTCATTCAGAGAAGTCACCTGTGTCCCATCCACTACCATACATTATACTTCATTCTTTCATGACCGCCATCCTGAACCATGTATCATCAGATCGTTTTCACCTCCATCAAAATCATTTACTCCGTTCCGTGTCATTGATGTGGGATTCATTAAGGCCCTCCTTTGACGGATCGCTTCTTGTCGACATCAGCTCATTATCCAAGAAGTTGATCTAGGAACACCCCCTTCAGTACTTTGAAGCTTGCATGCCTCAATGGCAAGTTTCTCACTTCCGGCGACAGGTATACATCAATGACCTTCGACCGAAAGATTTTGCGTGGTGTTCGACGCCAAGTCCTTTATTCACACCACGTGAATTGTACTACAGTACCTTGAGGGTCATCATCATTATCGGTGATTCCTCTCACGCTTGTTAACAGTTTACATCATTGACTGGTAATCAAGCGATGTCTTTCCATGTTCGACTTCAAAACATTTCTCACATGGATCGACTTGTGCTTCGAGTGAAGATCAAACGAGATTGAAGACCCCGGATCTAGTGTCATCCATCCGGGCTGCGATATATATTCAGGAAAATAAAGACATTGAAATGTATAGCTTTGCATCACAGATAATCATCCTACCAAAAGGATGATGGCTCTATCAGAATCATCAGTCTACCATCAGACGATTTTCTGTCCTATGTACATGAAAATGAATTTATAAAGCTGAGCATGGGAATGCCCGCCTCAGCTAGATCATGAAAACAATATGAAAATAATGTATTGTATTGTATCTTATTACAGGTCTCCTCCCAGCATTGAAATAACTTCGGATCCTCCTAATAAAGCATTTCACCCGATAAACGGCCTCATACTTTAGGGGGCAACTGTTATAGACATTTTTGTGCCTTACAGCTCTAAGCATGAAATGTCCATAAACCAAGGGATCCAAAGTCCCTAAAAGTGTTGTTCCTGCCCCTAAAGGAACAAGGTCAACAAACTACAGCTTCTCCCAGAAGTTCTCCACCAGAAACTGCTCAGAACCAGTCAAATCAGGATCATTTCAGCTGCTCCACTAGCTACCTGCGTTGCATAGCACCCCAGTACACTAGCTAGGTGCGTTGCAACACACCTAAATGCACTACCAGGGTGCGCTGAGCGGGAAATGACAAATGGCAGTGTCATTCCGCGAAGTGGACAGACAATGGAAGCTTCCAGAATCTTCCCCAATGACACTTGCCTCACTGAGTTCGACCAGGGATGAGTAAGAGGCTCTCAGTCTCCAAGTGGAAGCAAGAACTGACAGAGAGAAGCCACTAGTCAAATGACAAGCTGACTCATCTTCTTTGCATACATCTATATATGGATCCCTCATCCCAGAGATCCAGAGGCTGGAATTTTGTACTTTGCAGAGAATTGCTGTTGGTTTTGAGATTGATATCAGAGTATTGGGTGATTTATGCTTTGTTGGAGGTGAAGAAGGGATTCCTTTGCTGGGAGGTTCATGCTGGATCGGGAATCATTGGTTGTATCTCCTCCTGAATCTTCTTGTTATATCAATAAAACTATTTGAGTTTCTCCTACATGCTTGTGTATCATTGATGTTTGTTATGTTTGCATGTTTAGCTTAAATCTGATCCTAAGCTATTTATGAATATAAATCCATGTCTTTGTGTAGTTTTCCTCTTTTGTGATCTTACAAGAACTTGGTGAAGCTGGGCAAGTAAGAGAGCAAGTAGCTGGAAGCTGTCAAAGAGGAGAGAGATTGGATCAAAGAACTAGCGCAAGACACAGGTTGGTTCATCCTATTTCTCTTCGTTTATAGTTCATAAAGAAGAATACAAAAGTAGTTTTCTCTATTTGTTGCTAAGGCACTGTCACACCTTAGGTGGATATGGTCGTTCGGAATAGACACTTTTCCCCACAACACCCATGGTATTGTAACAAATTCTATTTACAAGTTAATAATAACTATGGTAAAATGACAGTAAATATCGAATATGAATCACTGTGGAAATATCCATTATATAATTTCTAGTCTCTACAGAGAGGCATGTTCCTGATGATTGGTGGAGTTTCCACCCAAAACCTTGGACATGATATAAATCCTATAAACAGTTCCACTAAAAATCATCTTCTTCAAAATAACAGTGGAACTCTTATATTCATTCTATCATTTCTAGATTTTACAAAGAAGCATGTCCTTAATGATGGTTGAAGTGTCCATACGAAATGTTGGACATGATATAAATTCTATACACAGTTCCATCCATAAATCTTCTTCAAATATGAAAAATTTTAGAAATCTTCATTCTACTATTTCTAGCCTCTACGGAGAGGCATGTCCCTGATGATAGGTGGAGTGTCCATCCGAAAAGTTGGACATTGTAACACTCACACCTACACTACTCATAAAAAATTGGAAAAAGTAATTTACTCCATGGCTAAATAAATCTATAAGCATTAATCAACCCTTTACTTTAAAGTTACTTAAACTGTCACGCATATAAATTCGAAGTACAACTAGATACATTTATTGTTAAATGTCTTACTATGGTTTTGATCACCGCATATAGAGAATTGACAATAGTCATTTATAGTTTCATTGTTTTGATATTTATGATGTACATGCAATACGAAGCTTGTCCCTTAGACACTTATACAAGTTTACATTGCATATTCAATTTCTTAATTAAATTGATGTGACCTCCTCGCATCTTCGCCGTCCATGTGTTTCTTGATCTGACGGTCAAAAGAGGGCAGGTTTCCCTTGTGCTAACTACCCTCGCTCGAACTCATGAAGCTTCTCCTCATTCTCTCACTTCAAGCCAGGGTTTTCGGTCTGCAACAAGTTCTTACAAGTGCAGGTTTTCTCTCTAGTGCACTGCCATGATATTCTGTGGGATTCCTTCCTTACCGACCTAGTTAGTTTTACGGGATTATGCATTTTGGAGGGTTTTATATTGACTCCTTTTCTCACTTCTCAAAGTAAGGCTCACAGTCCAGAGATGGTGCTAGGGTTTCTAGTGGGATACACGACCATGGCCCCATCTTTAGCTCAGGGGTTGTCCCTTTACTCTAGAACTAGAATTCTCTCGGTGTTTTTCTAATAAAGAGTCTAGGGAAACTAATTGCTCCTTCCACTATTTGTAGGACAACGACAAAGAACCTACATGCTGATTTTAGGTAACCCATCACCTCCATACTCTGTGCCTTATATTATTCGGTAAGCCTACCGTCTCAAGTTTAACTTGACTTTGATTTTATTCGCAGGTACCCCTACTCCATTTCCTCGTGTTGACTGCTCATGCTATGCAAACTCACTGCTCATATGCCTTCCATGTTTCTCTTTTACCAAGTTCTTTTCTCTGACTTCCACTTATGGAAATGAGGGGTGGTCTGAGGCTTAATGCAATTCAAACAACTTTTATATACCCTAGGGTTTGATTACTGGACTAAATTTTTAGGAGGGTTTTTTGTTTGATAAGTTTTCAATGTATGGTGCTTCTTGGCTACAGTTAAACTAATAGGGTTTCCACATCCTCGCAGCACAACCCCTCATTTTCTGTTTTAAACTAATATCACACAAATGATTACGTATAATTTCGCTGCAATGGAATAATGAATTTCCTGTGACTATTTTTTGTCCTGTTTAACGTCGTGAACCGGTTTTCAACTTTTATGTGCTAATACATGTTTTCCTTCATGATATGAACTATTGTTATTTTAGATCTTTACCATGCTTATCATTTATAAAATTGCACACAGTCGTTGAATAGGAATTTATTTAAAAAAATGTAATGCCCAACTTCGAGGCATAGAGCCAAGGGTTTGGTCCTTCACATGGATAACTGTACAGGTTTTTACTTTTTGTTTCCTTGAAATTTCCAAATGGGTTTCACAGTTATGGTACCCTGTAGTTCCATCTGTTGTACAATATTCAAATATTAAATCATTTGTTTCTTTTTGGAGCTTCTCGCACCACATTCGGTTATCCTCAACATCTATTCTTGAGTATTGTTTTTTAAGAATGCTATAACGATGACATACACTTGGTTGCAAAGTAGTTGGCTCTGTTGTCCACTTCTTTCGCCGCCCAGTTTCTTAACATGTTTGGCCTTGATTTTGGATTGTCTTGAAGGGGTTTCTAGACCTCTTGACCCAGGACTAACCAGAATCCCTGCATGGCCTCACCTTTCTTTTATTGTTTACAGTATCTTGGATGTATATATGAGAAAGAAAAACATCTTCTATTGTAACCAGATTATGTCTGTAATACACAGTTCTAATTCTACTAGGTAGAAAGAAATATTGATTACTCTCTACATTTTGTATGTTTATTCATTCACAGTATTTACACTTCATGTTTTTTTTATTTTTTGAATCTTCATAACACTGTCTAGCTCTATTTTCATTATGAAAGACATATTGTCTAGTTATCTTTTCATTATGAAATACATACTGTACTTTTCTACAAATTCACTTTTCTCTTCCACCACAACCAAATGTACTTAGCATATCTGTAGAATCATTGTTCATTTCTGTAATAACATAATACATCACACATTTCTACAAAATATTTTTCCTTTTTTGTAACAACAAGATACATTACCCTACTTTGGAAAGTCATAACAAAAATAGTTTACTTATCTTTCACGAAAATTGGTGGTGGACATTCATTGGGAAAATAGACCGAACCTCCCAACTATGATAATGGAAATTACGTCCAATTCTCTCCCCCAAGCTTCCACTTCCTAGAATAATTTTCTTTGACAGTGGCATGGAATAATCCATTCATGGACATCAAGACCTCTCGATTCCAACCCATAACTCTTAAACTCATACTCATATACCTAAGGAATTCCATTTATTCCATTCCCAACTCAAGAATCTCCTTGGTTGGTGATGAGCCCCAATTTTGGTAACATTTTGGGCTCATTTGGCCTCACTACCCTTGCTCAACCCTTCATTTTTCATGACTTATGCATCATTTTTTAGTATATTTATGTTATTTGTACAAATGAAGGGCAGTCACTATTCCTAGGTGGCTAATACATGTTTATTTCAGGTTTTTTGACATTAAATGGAGCAAAACCACGCATATGAAGGCTAGGAGACAACCAAGGTGGCATTGAGGTTTCGTAGGAAGGTTGTCCACGCCATTGAATGGCCTTCCTTGTGATATCCACCCACAACTCTGAGCTCCAACAGCTATCACCACCGAGCTAGAAGGCAGCCAACGGATTCTAAGGGAACAACAGTTTACTTTTAGTTGGTCAGCCAAGCCCCACTAATTTAGGAGGCCAGCTTGGCCCTCATAATGTATAAATATTGAGGCTATAGCCTTCGATGGGAACTTTTGAACCTCTGTTGCAGATTCTGAATTACGAGCTATAGCTCTGTTTTGCTTTTTGTAAGCCATTTTTGGCATGTTATGAGACTGATGACTATTATCTTTTAATAAAAGGCAGGCAGATTTGAGTTCCATTCTGAGTTCTTAGAGGAGCTATAGCTCTCAGGGTTGGGCCCAACTTGAGAGCAATAGACCTCCTTTCCTTGTATTGCTACTTTTCTTTCAGCATTGTATTTCTTTCCCTTTACATGCATTTGGAAACACAGTTTGCTGAGTTGAATTTCTTGATGTGATTAAGTAGGTTAGTTTTATGGATAAAGTTGCTTTCAGTAGTTTAGATTAGAGTAAGGAGATTAGAGTTAATCAGAGCTCCAAAAAGGGTTGATTGCACACTCACTTCCACCTCTGTTTAGAGATTGGGAGTGCAGACCGTGCCAACTACCAAAAACACAGTTTTACATGTTCATGCAAGCTTTAACGTAATATTTCCACTTTGTAGAAGTGTCCATGCATTTAGATCTTGAGCAATAACTCTTTGTTTCAGCACCATGCACGATTTTCCCTTAAAAACGACATTGCTGTTCTTTGGTTTCTAATAAAACAGTTAGAGTAGGTTGATGACATTTCGGTTATACGCAAGACAAGGGTGATTTGTTTCATTTACACTGCGCAGCACCACTCCATCGTTTTCTTATCCTTCTAAGCCATACCTAGGCCATCTACTTATCTCCCAGTTAGATCATTTGCCTCCCAACTCTTCTATTATCCACGTTGTTTTATCTTTTCGGCCTTCCATTGCCTCTACCCTCCTCTAGACCAACCAGCTTTGCACACCCCCTCTCCATCTCATCTCTTTGTCCATAAGCCATCAAAAGCTCGCCTCCTACCTCCCTATCCACCCATACAGCTCATTCACTCATCCATCACCCAAAACTCTGATTGCAGAACATCCTGTATAAATTACGGGACTTCCTGTAGAAAGCCTGAACTTCCTGTAGAACCCCCTGCAGACATCCTGTAGAAGCTTGCAAACACGGTTGCCCGGCATCTGAACTTTGTGAACTTCTGTGGAATGATGTTAGGGATCCCTTGGACCCTCTCAGGAGTCCTCCTGACCTTTTCCAAGCCTTCCTCCCCTTGATCTACCCCTGCACAGTCAAGACCCAGTAAGAAGCACAGTCATAATAACTCCAACCACTTGAGCAAAAATACAAAAACTTGTTCTCTTCAGATGAAAGTAGTTTAGACACATGCATCCCATCTCAATAGAAGTAATGGCATCACTTTTAGAAGTTGCATTCCCACCATTGCATCATAAGGATTAAGCTGGTAGAATTAGGGTTTCCTAGGGTTTCCATGTTTTGTTGGCTTTCAGTTCATTCTTGCAAAGTAGGTTAATTTCCTTTGAGATAGCTTTCGTTCATCACTTAAAAAGCTTCTTCTGAGAACAAATAGAAGTTGGCTTGAGCCCTAGCGGACTTGTGCCAGCTGACCAAGTGACAGCTGCGACAAGAGCTAGTACTTGTGCATATAGCACCGTCGCTTCCAAGTTTGTTACGAACTACCGGGTTGATAAAATTAGAGAAGGAAGCTCCAGGAGTTGTAGCATTATTGCTACAATACTGGAGCCAACCATATTTTTGGCGCCGTTGCCGGGGAAGTGTCAGAGTATTAGTAATTGTTGCTTTTCTTCTATTTTCCTACTCTCGCCTTCTGCCAAGTAGTTTATTTCATTACCATTCTGCAAAAGTAGCATAGACATTTCCTGCTTTCATAGATTAACATTTCAATTCCGCAATTTCATTTTTGCAAGCATAGATTAGCATTTCAATTCTGCAAGCGTAGACTATCATTTCCATTCCTGCAATTTCATTTGAGCAAAGTAGATTAGTTCTCTCCTGCTTTCATTTCAATTCTGCATTTTCATTTCAGCAAGATAGTTAGTTGTAGAGCAATCTATTTCAGTTTTTGCAGGTACCAGAGAAAAAAAAACAAAAGCAATCAAAAGTCTTTCCATTTCATGCCTCGTAGGAATCGAGATAAAACAGGAAAATTCTTACCCAACACCCCCACCACATCACTGAGTCACCCTTCTCTCTTCTTCGGTGACAGTGATCCAGAAGAACCTATAGGTGAACCTCCTGAGATATACGAAGATCCTATAGCGGAAGAAGAATTAGAGACCATTCCATCTGAAGCTATGGCTGACAATAGAGGAGAAGATGAGAGAATAGAAGGTGCCTTCCCCATCCGAGAGACCAATGGGGACATGAAAATGAAGAACATTAGCCCCTCCGCTTTACCTCACTTCCATGAACTGACTACTGAAGATCCTGATACCTTTCGGTTTGAGTTTGCTGTCCTTTGTCGAACCTATGACTATACTAAAGATGAGCAGAAGCTGAAACTCTTCCCCTCAACCCTTAAGGATGCAGCATTACGCTGGTTCATGGGCTTACCTGGGAACAGTATCACCACTTGGGCTCAGATGCAGCAAGCTTTCAATACCAAGTACCGGGACTACTATAGGTCCAAGGAAACCAAGGGAGAAATCTTCCGGATGACCATGGGAAATGATGAGTCCTTAGAGGATTATGAGGAAAGGTTCCAACTTAGCTATAAACGGGCCAGGTGCACACTTGACCCTGAATCCCTCAAGTTGGTCCTGCTCCGAGGAGTCCCTGAAGACCTCTTAGATACCCTTCACGTGTTAGCTGGAGGAGATATTTACCAACTGCCTTATGAGGACATAAAGACTGTGTTTAGAAACCACTCTAGGGCAGCCCGGAAGCGAGGTACATGAAACCTCCTCTCAGCTGGTATTCCTTTCTCCAAACATGAGTTTTCAAATCAATTAGAGGATCTCAAAAGTGAGGTGAGACAGACCATTGCCATGCAACTTGATACATTCAGGATCCAGCAGAAGAAGGAAGAAACTGAGAGGGCCTTGGCTATCTTCTACCCTAGATGTACAAGGAGACACCCTAAGAACGAATGCCCATTACATTCGGTTGAAGTATGTTTCGTTTTTGAGGAGGATCACCCCACAAACCAATGTCCAACCTTACCTGGGCTTAAAGCCATGTATCAAGGGATAGAAGCCCCAACTGAGCCTCTCTATTTCCTCAACCAAAGCAGGCCACAAGGACCTAGACCTTACCAGCAGGGGATGCAAGGGGCACCCCAAGCTTATTACATCCCCAACCAATCTACTCCTATGCCTTCCTGGGGTCCCCCTGCTCATCCTTCCTGGTCTGTGCCTCCTCCATGGTATTATCCACCTCAGTACCATACTCAACCCACTACTCATTCATATCACTCACAGGCCCAGCCACAGCCTCAGTGGAATGCACCTCCATTGGGGTGGAGGCCCTAGTACAACACTCCTCCCGCCATTTTGCCTCCACCACCAGTTCAACCTCAACCATTACCTCCTGCTCCTCCAAGGCAACCTCAAATGCCTGCTCAACCGAACCCAAACCCCAACAACAGACAGGCCCAACAGGTATACACCGGGGAAACATCATGCCCTACCTATGCTGTGGAGATCCAGGAGATCAATCTGCGATCTGGAAAGACTCTTCCGGATCGCCAACCTCCTCCCCCAGAGGATGAGGAAGACAAACAGGAAAGTGAACCAAAGGCTATTCCACCCTTTCCTAAGAGACTAACAGCCACCACACAACCCAACCCAGAGGAGGATGAGCTTCTAGGAGAGCTCAAGCAGTTGTGTGTGAAAATACCACTTCTCCCAGCCATCAAAGATGTACCGATATACAACAAACTGGTTAAGGAAAAGTGTTTCAGACACCGAGGCAGGCGAAAGAGAGATGCTTCAACCATCAATTTCTTAGGACAGCTGTCTGACCTTATGTTGGGACAAGTCATCTGCCCAAAGTATCTAGATCCTGGGAGTCCTGTAGTAGATGTCCACATCAATGGCACAATCATACCTCACACCTTGATTGATCTGGGGGCTGCCATTAATGTGATGACCAGGGATACCATGCTCAAACTCAACCTTCAGGGTTCCTTGAGGAAGACCTCGACAGTCCTATAACTAGCAGATCGCTCCACCGTGACTCCCGAAGGGATTGTGGAGGATGTCTTGGTCTCTGTTGACTCTTGGGAATACCCTGCAGATTTCTTGGTTCTGCAACCAAAGGCAAAGCTTACTGGATACCCTCTCATTTTGGGAAGGCCTTGGTTAGCCACTGCAGATGCTTACATAAGCTGTCCTGCAGGAAACATGACCATAAAAAATGGTCCTATGTCCAAGCAGCTAGTCCTATACCCTCCTGCCCAACGCTCCTTAGAGCATGACTTACCACTTTGGTTGGAGGAAGGAGAAGAGGATGAGGTGTACTCAGCACCTTTGTGCACCCTAGACACCACTAGAAGAGACCCCCCAACTGAGGATGACTTGATTGAGACCTTGATCCAGAATCCACCTCCCAGTACACTATCCTTAGAGAAATTGGCGGAGGATGCCCAAGCCAGTGCCTTAGTGGATCTTTGTGCGACCAACCTTGTCACTCCCAGAGTCAAAAATGTGGAGTTCGGCCCTGAGAGAACGTTAAAGATCAGCTCCTCCCTATCTCCTTCCCAGGAAAAGGAGCTATGTAGCCTGTTGGCCAGTCATCTAGATGCTTTTGCTTGGAGCTATAAGGAGATGAAAGGAGTCCATCCTTCGGTCTGTACCCATCACATCTACACCAAAGAGGACTGTAAACCGGTTAGGCAACCCCAGAGGAGAATGAATCCAGCCCTTAAGGACATTGTCAAGGAAGAATTGCAAAAACTGTTGGATGCCGGATTCATCTACCCCATCTCGGATAGCGAATGGGTGTCCCCTCTAGTGTTGGTTCCCAAGAAAAATGGGAAGTGGAGAATCTATGTGGACTACCGTGAACTGAACAAAGCTACCAAGAAAGACCATTTTCCTCTACCTTTCATAGATCAAGTGTTGGATGGATTGGTAGGAAAGAAGTTTTTCTCTTTCCTAGATGGGTTTAGCGGGTACAACCAAATCCAAATCAGCCCGGAAGACCAAGATAAGACCACCTTCACTTGCCCTTGGGGTACCTTTGCCGACCGAGTTCTTCCCTTTGGGCTATGCAATGCTCCTGCTACCTTCCAGAGAGCTGTCTTGAGCATCTTCTCGGAGCTGGTCCATGATGCAGTGGAAATCTATATGGATGACTTCACTCCTTATGGGTCCAACTTCCAGGAAGCATTGTCCAATCTGGGAAAAGTCCTAGCCAAATGCATTGAGATGAACCTGTCCCTTAGTCCTGAAAAATGTGAATTCCTGATGACTGAAGGGACCGTGTTAGGCCATACCATTTCTTGCCAAGGGTTATAGGTGGATCCTAACAAAATTGCTCTCATCAAGAAGGTTCCACCTCCTCAAAAGGTAAGGGATGTTCGAAGTTTCTTAGGATTAGCAGGGTATTACAGGAGATTCATTAAAGACTTCAGCAAGCTAGCCTCGCCATTGTTTGGCATGTTGGCAAAAGATGTGGAGTTTAAATGGACTGACGATTGTTAGTTTGTAGCACTCTACCAGCCTTCATAGCGTTCTGTATAAGGCTTCCACACTTTTTTTTCTCCTCTTGTCAAATAATGTTATGAAACCAACTCAAGAAAAGATAGAAAAGATAGATCAACGCCTTAGAATTCAACCTCTTCGAGGGGGCAACCTCCTTTACATTACATAAATGAACAATTCTTGGATGATACAAATGACAAAACCTCCTTTCTATATATAGGAGTCTAAGGAGTCACAATATAATCCAGCTGACCTAACAATAATAATATAAAGCCACAAAAATAACAATAGAGGGATTCTATGGGGCACATAAATAACAACATGGGGGTAATAGGGGCACAACAATATAAATAAGGGGTATAACTACAATAGTAATGGGGTAATCACTAGTATTATAGGGACCCAACATGCCCCTCTCCTTCAAAAAAGTGTTGTCCTCAACGCTTGAGTAGTTCTGGATACTTCTGCATAAAATTCTCATCCTCCCATGTGGAATCTTCAGTGGATAAGTTCTTCCACTTGATAAGATACTCTGAAATTGATCGATTTCGTAGCTGTCGAGTTCTTGTTTCTGTGACTGCTTCCGGTTCCAATATAATTTTTCCTTCCTCATCAAGTTCTGGCAATATTGTTTGAACTGGGAGCTTGTCACCTATAACCTTCTTTAAACATGAAACATGGAAAACTGGGTGCAATCGAGAAGCTGCAGGAAGCTCCAATTTGTATGCCATAGTACCAATCTTTTGCAACACCTTGTATGGACCATAATACTTTGGTGATAATTTATTATCCTTCTTAGCTTGCTTTAGGGACATTTTCTTATATGGTTTTAGCCGTAGGAATACCCAATCACCTACATCAAAACTTCTTTCACTGCGATGTTGATCTGCCTGTTGTTTCATTCTATTTTGTGCCAACACGAGGTTATCCTTTAAGAGTTGGAGGACTTGTTGTTGATGTTCGATGTGATGTTCCACTGCCTGAACCTTAGAATTTTCTCTTAAATATGATGTGATGGATGGTGGTTGATACCCATAAAGTGCCATAAATGGGGTCATTTTTGTTGCTGTATGGAAGGAAGTGTTATACCACCATTCAGCCAGAGGCAACCATTTGACCCATTGTGTCTGTTTATCAGATACAAAGCAACGAAGATATCCTTCCAAACATTTGTTTACTATCTCAGTTTGCCCATCAGATTGAGGATGATAAGATGAGCTATGAGCTAACTGAGTACCAAGACAAGAAAATAATTCTGTCCAAAAATTTCCAGTGAAAATGGGATCTCTGTCACTTACAATAATCTTTTGGTTTCCATGTAGCTTTTGAATTGTTTCCATAAATGCAGTAGAAACTGTACTGGCTTTAAATGGATGTGATAATGCACAAAAATGTGCATACTTGGTAAGTCTGTCAACTACCACCATGATGACACTCTTTCCCTCAGACTTGGGTAAACCTGTGATAAAATCCATTGAAACCTCCTCCCAACGTTGGCTTGGAATGGATAAAGGTTGTAATAGACCCGGTGTCTTAATTGTTTCAACTTTATTTTGTTGGCAAACCAAACATTCCGCCACAAACTTTTGAATATCTGATTTAAGGCCATCCCAAAAAAATTCCTTCTTAACCCTGTGGTAAGTTTTTAAAAATCCTGAGTGCCCTCCTAAGGGAGAAGTGTGCAATTCCATAAGAATCTTTTGTTTTAGCTGGGAATTCTTACAGAGGTATAAGCGATCTTTGTACCATAACGAATCATTTTTCCAGCTAAATGTATCAGACGTACTGGAATCTTGTTGTAGCTTTCGAATAAGTGCCCACACTTCTTCATCATTCTTCCATTCCTCCCTTGCTTCGTTTATCCAATCTGGTTGGATAATAGAAATGGCACACAACAATGCTTCCACATCCTCATCCTTTCTTGAGAGTGCATCTGCCACCACATTTTGCTTCCCTTTTTTGTAGATGATTTCAAAGTCATAACCCAACATCTTTGTGACCCACTTTTGTTGCTCTTCAGAGGATAATCTTTGTTCTAAAAAGTATTTAAGGCTATCATGATCTGTTTTTACCTTGAAGTGTCTTCCCATTAGGTAGGGTCGCCATTTCTTAAGTGCATGGAGTATTGCCAACATTTCCTTCTCATAAATAGCTTTGCTTAAAAACTTTCCCTTGATTGGACGACTTTCAAAAGCAATGGGTCTTTCATCTTGCATTAGAACAACACCAATTCCATTTCCTGAAGCATCACATTCCACAATAAAGGTTTTTGTGAAGTCCGGTGTAGCTAAGACCGGTGCTTGGCACATTGCCTCTTTAAGATGTTCAAAGGCCTTTGTTGCTTCTGGAGTCCATGAAAATGCATCTTTCTTCAATAATGTTGTTAGAGGTGCTGCTATTCTCCCATAATTCTTAACAAACTTGCGATAATACCCTGTCAACCCAAGAAATCCTCGCAGATGCTTTATGGATGTGGGGATTTTCCATTCCTTAATGGCTTTAATTTTGCTAGGGTCTACCTTAACTCCTTCATGAGATACAATATGACCCAAATATTCCACCTCCTGGACTCCAAAGAAACATTTGGATCTTTTTGCATATAATTGTTTCTCCTCCAATAGTTGTAGCACCCTGTCAACATGTTCAACATGATCCTTCCAAGACTTGCTGTAGATTAGTATATCATCAAAAAATACTAACACAAATTTTCTAAGGAATGGTTTGAAAATTGAATTCATCAAACCTTGAAATGTTGAAGGTGCATTGGTAAGGCCAAAAGGCATGACCAAAAATTCATAATGACCCTCATGAGTTCTAAATGCCGTTTTCGGAATGTCTTCAATCTTCATTCTGATTTGATGATATCCCGAACGAAGATCCAACTTGGTGAAGTAAATTGATCCATGCAATTCATCCAGTAATTCATCAATGACAGGAATGGGGAACTTATCTTTAATAGTGAGCTTGTTGAGCTCCCTATAATCCGGACACATGCGCCATGATCCATCCTTCTTGTGCACCAATACTACTGGAGCAGAGAAAGAACTTTGACTTGGTTGAATTATAACAGCCTCTAGCATTTCTGCAACCATACGTTCAATTTCACCTTTTTGGACATAGGGATATCTGTACGGCCTGATGTTTGGAGGAACACTTCCTGGAATCAGATGAATAGCATGATCATGATCACGCATAGGTGGGAGACCTTTGGGAGTCTCAAATACCTTGGAATGATTGTCCAGGACTTTTTGGAGATCTGGAGAAATAGATGATTCCGATGTGGAAACATCTAGCGAACATAATTGTGCAATTACACCTCTTTGCTCCTTTTTTAGAAGCTTTGTCATACCATTAGAGCTGATTATCTTTCCTGGTTTCCCTGCAATACCCCTTAATTCAACTTCCTTTCCTTCCATAGAAAATTTTATGAAAAGTTCTTGAAAATTAAAAGCTATTGTACCCAAGGATTGTAGCCATTGGACTCCTAGTACAACATCAGCACCTCCCATTGGAATGGAAAGCATTGGGCTAGTCAATACATATTCTCCCATGGATAGCTTGATATTATGGCACTTTCCAGAGAAATTTATTGTTCCTCCATTTGCAATCATCACTTGACACTCTGGTGCTGGATATAGGAAGCAATTCAATTCTTTTGCTACCCTACAATGAATAAAATTGTGGGTGCTTCCTGAATCAATCAACACTATTACCTTTTTCTTCTTGATTTGTCCTTCTATCTTGATGGTTTGAGGAGTGGTAATTCCCGCCAATGCATTACAAGATATGGTCGGATTTATTTGTTCTTCATCTAGGCTTTGTTCCTGGAGTATATCTTCTTCTTTTGACCTTTCTTGCTCCTTTTCTTCTTCCTCTTCACAATCTATGTAGAATAATTTCTTCTCAGCACACTTATGACCTTTAGTGTATTTGCTATCACAACTGTAACAAAGCCCTTTTGCTCTTTTTTCTTCCAATTGTTGTGGTGTCAACCTTATAGGTTGTGGAAGACTAGGGGCAACAACACTTCCATCTTTATAGTTGTGAGTGGTATGCTTCCTGGTTGCCATAATTTTGCTTTCCATTTTTCTTGCTAACCTGAATGCCTTCTCTAATGAATCAGGTTCCCAAAGGCGAACATCATGTTGGATATTATCCTTTAAAGACCCTATGAACACATCAATCCTATGCTCCTTTGGAATATCTTTTACCCTTATGTTCAATTTTTGGAACTCCTCAATGTGCTCCATTACTGAACCCTTTTGTTTGAGACTTATCAATTGGCTAAAAAAAGTGTTGTTTTTTGTATCTTCATAATGTGCTATCAATTCTTCCGTAAAAATTGCCCAAGTGATAAATTTTTTACGAGAGAAAAGCCATTGATACCATAAAAATTGATTTGGCTTCAAATATACAGTTTCCATACGTACCTTTTGTGTGTTTTTCACATTATTGAGATCGAAGAACTGCTCCATCTGTAATATCCATGTGGCGGGATCCTTGCCATCAAACTTCCTCATATCGATTTTTGGAATATGGTGGGTCTTCGATCCAACATTAACGTCTATTGAATCATGATTAACATTACTTTTGTTCACATCATGAGTTTCCTTTACAACATTTTCATCATTAGTAAGTATTTCGTGTAGGAAATTTGTCAAATCTGTCTTCAAACCTGCCATGTTTGTCTTCAAATCCGTCTTCAAATTTGCCATGTCTCTCTTCAAATATGTCTTCGAATCATCCATCTTAGCTTACATGCCCTTTATCTTAGATTCCACACCATTTATCTTAGATTCCATGCTATTTATCTTAGATTCCACGCCACTTATCTTAGCTTTTGTTAGCTTTTGTGAGCGTGACATTTGTTGCACTTGTTCTTATAATTTTGATATATCATGTAGCATTTCTTCCTCTTCTTCATGAGTCATGCTAGAGCTTTCAGGTTCCTTACTAGGTGTTTGCATTTTCTTTCCTCGGGGCATCAGTTACCGATAATAATGCTTTACTATGCCCTTTGAATTCCACTAAACCAAGCTTACACAAAAATTTTAAAAAAACTACACACCTTTTTTCACTTTATAGAAGCCTGATATTGAATCTGATGTATCTCTGTAATTTCGGATCATCCAATTTTGAAATTACGACCTGTAGTAGCCTTCTGTGTCCTCTTTCCAATGCCACAAGTCTGACCCAAATTGGATTCTCCAAGGAAGAGTTATGTGAAATATCCCACAGTGACTTGCTTTTAGACTAATTCAGTAGAGCGAACTTGTACGACGTGCCACGAGTCACTATTTCAACCTTTGAATTTGAAACACACATACAACAAACTAAAGTCCATCCTCTTTCTGTACCTTCTTACGAAATTTCAATCCGATTCCCAGAGAGAAAGTTATGACGATTTTCCCCAGGTCACCTGTTTTGAATGTAATTCAGGAGTCTGCAAAAAGACCAAATTAGTCAGATCATATCTCCGCAAGTATCGCGCGAAAAGCTATGAAATTTGGACCCAAGGTTCAGCACGATTTCTTCTCAAATGGGTTTTTTTTTTACTTCTGGAAAGTCACAGAAAAAAATTTATAGCGAAAATTCCACGATGACCTGTTTGGAGCAGCGAAACCCTAGAATCCAAAGCTCTGATACCAAATGTTATGAAACCAGCTCAAGAAAAGATAGAAAAGATAGATCAACACCTTAGAATTCAGCCTCTTCGAGGGGGTAACCTCCTTTACATTACATAAATGAACAATTCTTGGATGATACAAATGACAAAACCTCCTTTCTATATATAGGAGTCTAAGGAGTAATAATATAATCCAGCCGACCTAACAATAATAATATAAAGCCACAAAAATAACAATAGAGGGATTCTATGGGGCACAGAAATAACAACGTGGGGGTAATAGGGGCACAACAATATAAATAAGGGGTATAACTACAATAGTAATGGGGTAATCACTAGTATTATAGGGACCCAACATGCTTCTAGCCTGTTCATGTTCTCTTTCTCCTCTTTTGGCTTTGCCCATGGAGATGTTTTATCTCTAGGGTGAGAGGAAGAGAGAGTAACTGTCTAACTATCTAGTAGTTAAAAATTTCCTTTTTGGTCTTTTTCCTATGAATTCTCGGACTCACCAAGTTTCCTTTGAAACAAAATAATTAAAATAACTTTGAGACTTTTCAAAGTTCACTTAGGCTTTACACTAAGCCCATAAGTTATTAGGTCCCAAGCAGTAAAAGTAAATAGCAGTAATAAATAGATATTTTATACTAACTGAGGGTGTTACATCTTCCTCCCTCAAGCGAAACACCATCCTCGGTGTTTCTTAGCCCTTAAAATAGGCTGGAATATTCCCTCATGCATATAATATTTATTCTCATCTCCTCAGGTAACATCTCTCAGTTGAAGTGCTTCTACTGCACTTAACCTGGGTAACTGCTTTCTTTTGTAGCGTCAATTTTCTCTGGTAGAGAATGTATGGAGGTTCGACCAGGATTCTTTTGTCTAGTTCGACCCACATCCATAATCATTATGGTCATTAGATTTCCATCAATTAAGAAAATATATATTCAATATTTATGAAAAAATCCATTAGTTATTGTTTATATACCCAACAAGGGTAAGAAATATTCATCACAACTCGACAAGGGTCAGTAACCTATGCTCAGTAAGAGTTAGAAACATTATGATAAGCTCATCATTGTAAATTCTTTTTCTTACCCAATGACTATGTCAATGGGTGAAGACCCCACCATGTGGTTCCAATATAAGTTTCAGATTACAAAAGTAATATGTTCAGAAACCATTTACAGTTCTTGTCCTTTATAAGAGATTGCAACTACTGTATTTTGTACTAAATAGCACTATTACACCTTTATCTTAGTTCAGGCGTTATATACATATTAGCCATGCATAAGTAGAGTTTTTAGATAACTCCTCTTTTTCCTGCCATATTCTAGATGGCCATATTGTTGTCTTACTGATGCCTGTCATGGGTTGTTTTGCAATTTTATTTAATGCCAACCAAGGGTCCATTTTGTAGTATTTTCAATTTTGGTCCTCTTTTCATCATATATTACAAGTTATTGATGTAAAATCATATGCAATTTGGCTTCCATGTACAATTGTTGGGTTTCTCCTTTTGGTGCTCATATGCATATGGACTCTTCATACTCACCTAGTTACCCTTGTTTTATAAATCGAAACACTCTCTTCTATCCACTTCATTCAACAATAATTTATTTAATATTTGATATATAAGGTCCGGTGGTATATTAATAGATAATATCTCTATCCCAATTTGGTAATAATTCATTATCTTAGTATACTCTCACACAAGAATTCATACTTGTTATCGTCCCAAGGAAGGGTTCCTTACCTTGTTCCAATGATATCTTGCAATTAATGGTTTATTCCTTAGGTACCACCATACTTCTATGATATCACACATGTCACAACAAAACATTACCAAGTTCCAGAGAAATCACTTCAAGTCACTACTTTCATGGTAAATATTATTTCTTCCTTGTGCAAGGGAACAACTCAGAGTATTACTTGCATGCTTACAATCTTGATAGATAACAAATTACATTATCGAATTTATCTTTGCAGTACTCTCAGACACATTACTTATGATTTTTCACAACCCGCAACTTCAGTTTACACCCCTTCTAGTACTACAATTCACTGATTAAGATATCTGGGGTCACATATTCCACGACTATAGGACCTTTCCCCTTACATCATCCATGCCTACAAACTGCCTCAATAAATCATGTTAGTGTGGTTGTTTCAACATATTTGTTTTTTTTTGTAAACATAGGTTCATTCGATTAATCACTCGACTAAGTCCACTTATTTCTATAGAAGTCATACTAAAGTTCCTAAAGATACTTATCTGGGTAACATGGGTAGGTGGCACACTACACCTTTCATGTCAGCACATCACATGACAACAAGCATAGGCTATCCTTGCCCAATGTGTTACTAACATCCTAGCTTAATTTTCGCATGATTAGGTGTTACGCCTCCAATTTTTTTTGCCTTATTTGGCTACCTGCCAATTACTGGCCACACCCTGTCTGTACCTACTTTAAGACAATAGATTCTTAGAAGTATTTAATATCCTTGTTCGTTGTCGTGGGTATCATTTCATTTTAAAGCATCAGACCAACAAGGATCTGATTAAGAATTTTCTTATTACAGTTTGTAGTTGTATCATTTGGTCTTATCATATATATATATATATATATATATATATATATATATATATATATATATATATATATCTATATATATATATATATATATATATATATATATATATATCTATATATAGATATAGATATATATCTATATATATAGATATATAGATATAGATATATAGATATATATATATATCTATATATATAGATATATAGATATAGATATATATCTATATATATAGATATATAGATATATATTGGTGGTTCTACTAAATTGTCCATATAATTTAGCACACATCTATTCTTGTTCATCCTATTGTAACCACTTATATCAAATCTTTATATATTGGATTTACAATTAATAGTCATTTCAATCAACCACAATTCACTTGTCATCTTGTTTTTATCCTATTTAACTTTCCATTTGCGAGGTGATTATATAATAAACCATTTAACGAATCATTCTATGATTTAACATTGTGAGTTTGTAACTCACAAATTCTTGAGCCCTCTGCATCCGCAAGTTGCAGGAATTTCAAAAAATACCTGCATCTATATTTCAAGGTCATGGTAATCCTCTAGAAGATTCCATATTCCAGAAAATGGCTCTAATCTTGCTCTCTTTATACTTACTAATTTTGATGTAAAGCGGATATCCTTCTAGTTCCAACAACACTCTTCTGATGTGCCCTATATTTGTTTGTTATCTTGGAGTAGATCATGTTACTCTCAACTCAAAAACCTCAATTATGTTCCTTCATTATGTCTGAGAAAAATCTTCTTTTCATCACAAATTATCACAGATGCCTTATCGCAACTTACCTCCACTTCACTGGTTTTTTTAGACAAGAATTTTATCAAGAAATCCTACTACAGTTCTCTATTGCTTGAATATTTTATTTATTTATGTTGTTTTGTGATTGTTTGAAGAGAAATTATTGACCTTGTTCTGGGCCACATTTCTCAGCCCTTTCCAATTCAATTCTTGTGATTTTTTTTTTAATTTTTTATTACTTGAAGAATTTAGGAAGATTTCTCTTTGAAAATATAATAACCATAATACCTTACTTACATAAGAAACATTGAAACATTATCAATGATATAAATTTATGTAGAATCCACCATGTTGATGGTGTGTGCCAAACATTCTACCGTTGTAACCAGTCCTTCAGTGGCTCCCTTTAAAATACTTTTTCATGTGAAATCTCATTAAGTCCCTTATCAGTTTAGACTTTATTTTCATCCCTCATGAATCTTATATCAGACAATTATTATTGCATAGGATTTATTTATACTTTAATTATATTGTTGGCATATAGGTTTGTATTTTTGTTATCATTATTATCACTGATTACCATTTTACTTTCTAAAGTTTAACTTGGTAAAAAGGAATCCTCCCCTTCCTATCAATCACCCAAGATGCCTCAATGGCTCATAATTATATTTATGTTTTATATACATATTTTAATCATAAGAGTCCTTAGTCAAAATCCAACATAGGTGCCAAGAGGTAGTTATACCAATCAAATGATTATCTTTCTGACTGTATCTAATGTAACAATTAGGTATTACTAACTTTGGAACCAATAGAACCCTTCACCTCTTTTGTACTAGTCTCCTTCCTCAACAATCTTATATCAGATTTTTAATTTTAAAACATCTTTAATATTGATCTTATAATTTGTAATAAACAAAAATGTCTTGCAAAAAAAAAACAAGTAATCATTATACAAATATCCCTGAACCTTTTAGGGTGCAACACCCTACCTTCCCAGTTAACATAACCATTTGATATTTTTTTTATATTTTTTAACAGTATATGACTTGATACTATACTTTAGTTATGAACATATATATCTCCTGCTTTGTTTCACCTATATACTTCCTTATGGTGATGAACCATAACTTAACTTTTGTAATAATATTTATTTTCCAGTATGTTCAAGTAAAAGATTCTTCACTCCTCATTGCCATGAATTTTGACACAAAATTTATTTGGTTTCTTATTATGGTTCATTTTCAGCTCTTAATCATTAATTTTTCCTTTGATTTTGTATTATTTTAAACCATAAGGGTGCAAAAGTTTGTCATATTGTTAATTATTTATCTCTGTGGGCACAAAATAGTTTGTTAACATTTCCCCTTAATCAGACCACAATGCTGAACCCTTTAGCTTTGATACCACTTATAACACTCACACCTACACTACTCATAAAAATTTGGAAAAATAATTTTGCTTTGTGGTTAAATAAATCTTTAAGCATTAGTCAACCCTTTAATTTAAAGTTACTTACACTATCATGCATATAAATTTGAAATACAACTGGATATATTTATTTTTAAATGTCTTACTATGGTTTTGATTGCCACATACATAAAATTGACAATAGTCATTTATAGTTTCATTGTTTTGATATTTATGATGTACATGCAATATGAAGCTTGTCCCTTAGACACTTATACATGTTTACATTTCATATTCAATTTCTTAATTAAATTGATGTGACCTCCTCGCATCTTCGTCGTCCATGTGTTTCTTGATCTGATGGTCAAAAGAGGGTAGGTTTCCCTTGTGCTAACTACCTTGCATGAATTCGTGAAGCTTATCCTCATTCTCTTGCTTCGAGTTAGGGTTTTTGATCTGCAACAAGTTCCTATACGTGCAGGTTTTCCCTCTGGTGCACTACCATGATATTATGTAGGATTCCTTCCCTTATTGACTTAGTCAGTTTTATGGGACAATGGGTTATGGAGGGTTTTATACTGACTCCTTTTCTCACTTCTCAGAGTAAGGCTCACAGTCCAGAGACAATGCCAAGGTTTCCAGCAGGAGACATTACCATGGCCCCTTCTTCAAGCATAGGTGTTGTCCCTTTACTCCAGAACTAGAATTCTCTAGGTGTTTTTTTTATAAAGAGTCTAGGGAAACTAATTTCTCTTTCCACTATTTGCAGGACAATGATAGAGAGTCTGCATGCCGATTTTAGGTAACCCATCACCTCCATACTATGTGCCTTATATTATTCGACAAGCCTACGGTCTTGAGTTTAACTTGACTCTGATTTTCTTCTCGTAGGTACCCTTACTCCATTTCCTCGTGTTGACTTCTCACACCGTGCAGCCTCGCTACTCATATGCCTTTCATGTTTCTCTTTTACCAGGTTCTTTTTTCTGGCTTTCACTTATGGAAATGAGGGGAGGTTTGAAGCTTAATACAATTCGAACTGTTTTTATATACCCTAGGGTCTGATTACAGGACTGAATTTTTAGGAGGGTTTTTTGTTTGATAAGTTTTCCAGGTATGGTGCTTGTTGGGCCTCCAAAATGTCATCCACTTTCACCTTCATTTCCAATATTTTACCCTCATTCCGTAACTTTGTAACCCCATAACCCTACATTAAGTAACCATTTTCATAATCATATGGGTTTATCATTATCATTTTCCAAGTCATTTATTTTAAGTATTTTAAGTGAATTTATGATTAAATATTAGGAAATTAACATGTTTTCATATATATATAAAAGTGTTATGAGTTTTGTGATATTGTAGGCCTACTTGGAGATTCTAGAAGGGTCTTACTTGGCCATCCAACCACAAATTCGAATTTCAAATTCCAACTCATGAGGATTTGTGGAATAATTGTAGAAGATGTGGATCATTAACTATGCACATTCAAAGGAGAAGAATCATGGATGAGATAATTTTGAGAGGATTTGTATCTTACATTTTTAGGAGATTGGTTGTAACCACAAGAGATAAATGTGGATTTAGGAGAGATCTAAGGATCTATATTTATTGAATAGTTATCCTTATTTTTTGTATAAATAAGAGTGCACCCTTCATACAAAGGGTTGTCAAGTTGTTAATTATAAGTAGTAGCTAGTGGTTAAGTGTTAGTGTTAGTTTCTAGTTGGAGGTTCCAAGTTCCATCCAAGATGTGATTTGTAAAGTGAGGAGAGAGAATTCTTGCAATATCTTGTGACTTCATTTTATGAAATACTTATTGCCACTTTGATCTCCAAGATGCGATAGTTGTTTAGTGTGCTTACTGAGGAATGGAGGCCCCCCATCAACCACAGTTTGCACACCTTTGTACATATTGGTAACATAGTGTAGTTGTTTTATTTCATTTATTTTTAGAAAGTGTGTTTTCATTTTATGCAAGTGTGATTTCAATTAAGCAGGTGTGGTTTCAATTATGAAAGTGTGGTGTGATTTCATTTATGCAAGTGTGGTGTGATTTCAATTCTGCAAGGGCGATTTCATTTTCAAGAAAGTGTGATTTCATTTTCAAGCAAGTGTGATTTCATTTATGCAAGTGTGATTTCAATTTATTTATGTTTGGTTGGATTTGGATTAGATTGATTTAATTTTTTTTGTAAATTTGTTTCAATTGCATTAGATTAATATATTCTAATAAATAACCACCTAGTACATATAGTACAAGTATACCTTGTCAGTTCTACGAACCCCGGGTTCACAATTAATGACAGGGATTTAACTCACAATTAAATCACCCAACATTTTGGCATCGTTGTCGGGGAGGTATACATAGGTTTTTATTTTGAAGTTTAGACAACTCATTATATTTGCATTCATTTTTAGATGCATGATTAAAAGCATATTAAAATCATTTAGGATGCATATTAGATTTCAATAATTTTTCAAAAATTTGTACTAATCTATGTGCATGACAAGAATTATCAGCAAGTTGAAGTAATTCATAGACAATTAAGAGCTTGAAGAATGTAATTCCAAGAATTTTCTCGAATCCTAGCAATCGCTGGGATATATGCTTCTCAGGAAGAGTATATCTTAACTGCATTCAAAAACTTATCTGTCTCTCCACCTCCACAAGAAGATCTTCAAGTCTATTTTGATTCCTCTTGTCAATCTATTGAAGAGACTAAAGAATCATGCAATACTTTTGATGGGGAGAAACCAATAGAATCTAAGATTGAGGAATGCATAACAAAGGAGGATATTCAATGTGATCTAAACCAAGAAAGGAATCAGGAATGTCATGGCCTTATTGAAAGATGGTTCCAATCAAGGATCAAATCACATCACTCTTTCATTCTTCCTTACTTCTTGATTGTATTATCAAAACAACTGTTTTTTCATGCTTTGATGTGTTTTGATGAATATTTATCATAACAAAGCATGAATATTTTTTTACTCCTGTTACGCAAATGGTTACATTGGAAATATGCATACATTTGAAACAATATTTCTATTTCGAGTAGAGTAGAGTAAGATAGAATTAGTGAATAAAAACCAAGTTTGGTGATGAGTGTAAAAAAAAGGGTTTATAAGTTAGATTTTATTTGCAATTTTATTTACTAGTGGTTAAGAGTCACCCAGCTCACTAATCATTTGCAAGAAGATGTAGAAAGAGAAGGAATATTTGAGAAGAAGGAGAACAAATAGAGTTTTGAGAGCCACAATTTGAATTTAGAGATCAAATCCTTTCACTTTGTATTTTTAATTTCACATTCCAAATGAATAAAGAGTTTCAATATTGTTGAGTATGCTCTCTTCTTGCACTCTCTGTGACCTGGAAGATCAGAAAAGAAAATTGAACCAAGTTAGTTTTAAAATTTTGCAATAAAAATTGGATAAGAGATCTAAATTCATAATAAAAAGTATAATTATAGGCTTTTAGAAAGCTCAAACAGAAAAAATAATGTCTCCAATGGATCCATCACTGTCGAAAACCCCTGTTTTGACTCTTTTTGCACCTCATTTGGCCAAAAATTGAGTAAAATATCATTGTTTCAAGTTTTTTCCCAATTCTGCTATTAATAATCCTACAATTTGACCTAAACACATCCTGTGCACCCCGAAAGCGGAAAATGCGCGGAAACCTGACATACATTCCTGATCAGTGGTCAAAATTGTAGGACGGTTAATATATGTGTTTAGCCCCTAGTTCCGAATATCACAATCATGTGGCACCATGTGACCACATCAGGTGCCGAAAATCAGGGACTAATTGCCATTTATCCGCCGTGCCCCTTTCATTGTGGTGCTGGTCATATACAGTGGCATGGGACCATGGCCAGGCTAAGGCCTAGCCCTTGGCCCCCTCCCATGGTTCTATGGTGCTGGAGGGATAGTGTCTAGGCCTTAGCCCGACCCCATTCTCCAAATGCGCACCCATAAAACTTAAATACGTATTTATAATGGTTGTTAAATAAGAAATAGACGTAGGTGGATTGGTAAAGGCTCTTTTTTGTTAGTCAAGAGGTCACAAGTTCGATTCATGAGGAGGTTGTTCTGCCTTGCAAAAATTTTATTCCACCGCAACGATGCCACGTGGAAACCAATGGTTGGTCCATGTGTCACTTCCTCGTTGTCGCACCACAACAACCCGTGACCCAATAAAAAGAAACCACATGTCAACCAATAAAACAGTGGCAAGTATCAACCATATATTAGCTGATGAGAACAAGTAAAAACTTGCCACATCATGACCCAGTTAGTGTACGGACTGCTGACTGGGCATTCCTGCAACTCAAATTCATTTTTTTAGTTGTTTCCTAAGATGAAAAAAACACGATTCCGGGAGAATCCAAAGTCGGATTTTAATAAAAGGAATTGCATTGGATTCAGGGCGATGAGATCTACACTTTGCCATTGGTTTCAAGCTAATACAATAATTTTGAACTTGAGCATTTTCTTGATCCACGAGATCATGGGCAAGGGAGGAGCGCTAGAGAAAAAGAACAAACACAGTTACAGATTTATAATTTCATAAAAGCCATCAAAAATTAAAAATCCAACTATGATAATTAAAAAACCACCATCTGAGTCAAATTGCAAGTTGTAAAGCGACAAGACAATGCAACAATCTAGATTTTTGGTAGATGTAGAATCAACACAATTTAGTAGCTTATGCAAATTTGGTTGATGGACTATTGATGAAGCATTAAGTGTGTAGAGAAGAGGTCTCAAGCTCAAAATTGGTTAGAAACACAATGAAGAAGTCACCAAAAAAACAATAACAGGCGATCCATGGTATTGATAAGGTAAAAGTGCATTTAATTTTTCGTTCTTAAATTTGTTTTATTAGTATTATATCTGAGTTTTTTGTGTATATATCAAATGAAGAGGGACTAATCACCTCTCTCTTTTGATAGTCTTACATTTTATTGCATAAATTGCTAAGTTTTTGTAAGTTCAAGGACGATGAAAGAAGATCATTATATGCATGAGTAACCCTTTTTTTTTAAAGACCAAGTTTCTTTCAAAAGAGAATGATAATTCAATGTAAAATCATATCCACTACACCATTTATACTAAACACATACCAGTTTTAGCATTGCTACACATTTTAAGCCTGTAGTCAATCCATAATTGTCCATCTCCTTACTACCAAAAACTCATTTCCCTTGCAATCTTCATACTTTCCTGCCTCATATCACTCACCCTTAACCCAAAAATAAATTCATTCAACTCCCTTACAAAGTTGAGTCACCCCATTTTCCTTTTCCTTTCTGTCAAATAAACCTTACCTCAATGCAAATTTTCCATCTATAGTCCTTCAAATTATTGTTTCATACTCACGTTAGATGATGGAGGATTCATTAAGGTCTCCCTTCTAACAATTTTTGACCTATCGACTTCGAAACATCACCTAGGATCTATCTGGCTTGCATGCCTTAATGGCAAGTTCTGTCGCTAATAAGCAGTGGCAATACATCAATGTCCCCTATTTATCAGATCTTCTAGGTGACTCGACTACGACACATCTATTCGTACCTAGTAAGATGTACTTAGGTATCTTGACTCTCATTGACATCAATAGTGAGTAGTCTCATGTTGGTTAATGGCATTCATTAATGACCAGTAATACAACAATTTATTTTCTATGTTCGACATCGACACATTTATTCACATAGATAAGAATTATGCCATTGAGTGGGAACAAATGAAGACTACATGATTTTAGCAGTTTGTAGCAGGACTCAATTCAACAGCCATAGCAATAAATATTCCAATGTAATCCCTAATTCATACAACCAAGGGAAAGAAGAAGCATATAAGATTCTTTTACTTCACAATCCATGATTCAACAATAATAACCCCACTCTTCTATATATAGAGTGTTGGACCTCAATTTTGGTCATCTTTGCCTATCCTAAATAAATTTATTTACCACCATATTCCATCCTATTTCACATATATATGCCTCATTTTAGTCCTATTTTTCATATTCACGTAACTAAATTAAGTTTTTCAATTTTTGGAATTTTTTGTAAAAATCGGGTTTTAAGAGTAAATTTGGATTGCATTAAAAATTCCCATAATAGCTTCATGGAAGTCATATGTGCAGGATAATTGGGAAATATATGAGCGCATATTTGGAAATATTGGGAACCACGGATGAAGAAACACCTATTGGTTCAGTCAAACTGAGAAAATACAAGCCCGATCAATGCTGGTCAAACTTGACCTGTCATTCAGGAATTCCTAGTAAAAATGACCATATTTATTATTTTGTGGAATTTTTCCTGATTTTGTGAACCAAACTTGATGAGTTTGACCTGTATGGATGGATTAGGATTGATAAGGCTATTAGATCCATTATAGCAAAGTTTGTTTATGATTTTCTTATTTAAACAAAGTTTATGGACCATTCAAGTGTGTGTAATTTTGTATTAAGATTATTAGAGACTTTTGAGATAATTTGAAAAATCATTTCTACTATTCTATTTGTTGTTCATGCTATGGATGCTTTATTAAGTTAACTGTAGGTGAAGAGTTCTTCAAGTGCACAAGGCAAGGTTGGAGGGCCCTCTATTAGAAAATTATATATTACAGAGCAATGGAACACATAAAATATTGCAGAAATATAAACACCAAAAACACATAAAACAAGAGAGACACAGATATATGTGGTTCATCCAGTTTGGGCTACATCCACAGAGAAACAGCCAGTCCTTTTTTTTATATTATCCAGCAAACTGAAGAGATACAACCTACAACAGATCCACTATAATTCCCTCTTCGCTCTCAATCTCCTCTCTCTTCCTCACTCAGAATACATATCTACCTAGATGCAATACAATTCCCTCATATATAGCGAGGGGTTGCCTTCTAGGGAAAAAAACCCTAAATTAAACATAACTTCTACCATCAGATCTCTGCCTAATGAACGACCTAGATTGACTACGAAATTACAACATTTTACAAGGAAATTTTACATCTATTCTTAGCTTCGGGGGCGTTGCCCCCGATCCCCCCACCAAAGGGGGCTCCCAAATGTCACAACCACCTCCCCTTGGACCCCCCCTGCAGTGAATATTTTACGGGTGGAATTTCTGCCCCATTACGAACTGGGGTCCAATGCGGCGATACCTTTGAATATAGAAGATAATCAGGCTCCACACCAAACACCCCCACACCAAGCTAACTACACTTTGGTTAAATTTTGTATAAATTAGCATAGTTTTGATTCAACATTTCTTGTTTCAGTTTTATGATTCAGTTACTTAGATGTGTTATGATTTCTCTATGATTTTTGGATGATTTTGGCTTAAAATCTAATTTGTGTACTCTTTCTATCAAATTATGAATCACAACTAAAATCATCCTTTTGCATTTCTTGAATTCCAGTTTATGATTTGATGCAATGGTAATGTTGTTGGAGTAGAACTATGAGGAAGGACAACCAGGACCTCCTAAGTTAGGAGCCTCTTCTCTTGATTTCTATACATCACAAATTGCATCTCTTTAGTTTCTCTTCTTGAGGACAGTACCATGAGGAAGGACAACTAGGACCTCCTAAGTTCGGAGCCTCTTCCTTCGCTTACTGCATATTGAATCATAGACTTTTTAGTTTCTTTAAACTTAGCATTTATTTGTAATATGCATTTCCCTCAACCTCTGAGCCTTGCATTCCAAAATTGACTTTACCTAAAATCCATATACTTTGGACGTGCTTCCAAGTCTACAAACCGGATTAACAAGTAAAACACATGCGTTAGTTTACTTAGTAAATTGACCTAATATTTTTGGTGTTGTTTTTGGGGAAACACATTCAGATTTAATCAAAATAGGAAGCTTTAAAAAAAAAAAACATAAAAAAATTAAGATTTTTCATTAAGGTCATTTATGCCTAGACAAAGAGATGAAAAGGGTAGATACACAAAACAAGACCCCCCAACTACTAAACCATTGGTAGAAGCAGGACTACCTCCATTTGAATTAACTACACCAATTGCTAGAAAATCAACTTTGGAAGAGTTAGAGGAAAAACAACGTTCAGGACAAAGATTAACGCTTGTTGAAAGACAAACTTTGTTAGCTTATGAAGTGAAGATAAAACAAAAATGAACAGGAACATCTTCCATAGGAAAACAAAGTGAGAGAAGAAAACCAATTGATCAACCTATTCTTGAACAAATAGATCAACCTATATTTGAAACTATTTCTAAAAAAACCAAACAAGTTGAAAATACACAATCTCAATTTATTACTGAAACATTTGAAACTACTGAAAAAGATATGGCAGAAGAAGGGCATGGATCTAACATCCCAATACTCACTCTAGAACAAAGGTTACAATATGAAAAACAACAAAAAGAATGGAAAAGAAAAAGGGAAGAAGAGACAAGAAGAGAAGCAGAAAGGAAAAGAGAGGAAGATGCCAAAAGAGAATATGATCATAAGAGAAGACAAGATGCAAAAATAGATAATGATGGAGAAGCTACTTTTGGATTCCCAATTTTAGATATTAGAGCAATTCTTTGGATTACCAAATTTCATGGAATGTCTTCTGAACATCCAAATTCATTCATGTTTGAATTTGATATCTTATGTCATACTTATGGTTATACTCATGATACACATAAGCTTTGTCTTTTTCTTGATACTTTTAAAGTAGCTGCATTAAAATGCTTTATTGGATTAGGAGAACACATTATTACTTCTTGGGAAGACATTAGGAAAATTTGTCTTAAGAAGTATCAACCCTATTGTAGACCTATAGATTCAAAGGAAGATATTTCTAGGATGTCTCAACAAGAAGATGAGAGTTTGGAAGAATACTTATAATGATTTCTTTACAACGTACAAAAATCAAAACAACATTCTCTAAATCTCGATACCATTAGAACAATTTTTCTCAAAGGAATACGAGATGAGTATCTTGATATTCTCAATGTGATGGGTAAAGGAGATATTTCATACTTACCATTCGATTAAATTGCTGAATTAGGTTAGAATTATTCTAGAGGTAGAGCCAAAATAGGAAATAGAGATATACCTTCAAGAGCTTCCAAATCAACAATAGGAGGAGTAATAAGAGCATAAATAGGGAGTTTGTTAGAAAACTTTAAAAATGATGTTTTGAGTACTTTAGGAACACAAGTTTGTTGAAAATAGCAACAAGAAATGCTAAAAATAGCATTGTTATAAATAGCATTTCAGGATATATTCCAATTTTAATTTGTCCTCGAATTAAAATTGAGAATTAAAATTCGAATTTAGTCTCACCACCTGTTCGAAAAATAATTAATTAATTCATCTTGAGTTAATTAGTTGGTGAAAATCAAACATGAAGTCTTTGTGAAGACATGCAACAATTGTCCTTTTGATTGAGGAAGTTATCCCTTAATTAAGGAGATAAGGACGAGTTGTATTTGAGTTGTAATTAGTTAGCTCAGTTAACTAAGTTAAGTCTAGTTAAATTACTTCCAAACAGTTTGTGGAACTTGTTATCACCCCAAGAAACTCTCCTAGGTTGTAGCTCAGAGATGCTTAGGAACATTACAAAATCAACATAATGTTGGAAATGGATGAATGGAAGGAATGATGCTTGTTCAAGCCAGATAACCACTCCTACTTTGCTTGATTCTAGACATGCGTGAACACCCCCAGACTACAAGGTTTTAGACCACCAATTACTCACAGTTTAAGGATTGGGTGAATATGGAGAATACTAAGCACACCAGCAGATGCACAAGACCCTGTGATGGCTGGCTGCAACCAGTAAAGAGGTATGAAAATCTAATTCCATAATGCACAGACAGGATGACAGCTCTCTGTCACTAGGTGAAAAGAAACCTGATTAATACATTCACTGATACATTCAGGACTTTAACACAGAGGTAGGATAACAGCTCCTCTAATGCCAAACATCAAGAGTTTAGGAAAATAGCATATCAGGCACAACCTGGAATAGAATATAAATGGAAAGTGAGAAATTAACAACAAAATAAGCTTGTATTAGCTGAAAATGAAGACGAGACGCTGTAAGTATCAAAACAACAACCATAAGTTACAGTCTCCAGAAGTTGAACCTTACATCAAAACAACAACCATCAACCTTGATTACATCTGTTTTCTGGGTATATAAAGAGTTTCATTACAAAGGCATTCTATCATTCTAGGTGCAGAGGGGTCATAATTGACCACTAACCACTTTAACTGCTTGATGGAGTCTTTGGTGCAATCTATCTGCTTCAGTGAATGAATTTGATCTTCTCGGGTGCTCTGTTGTACTTCTCAAGCAGGTGGATTGTCGTATGGATAAAGTTCCATAACTGCTAAATGCATTTAACCGCTCGAGGCATGTCCTTTTTCTTCTCGGCCATCCTGCTTCTTCAATGCAGTTGTTGAAGATGAAATGAGCCGGGTACTGGTAGATGATTTCTCTTGTCCTTCGGGTGCACGACATGATCAGGGTGTGCGGACTGCATGGTGGATGTACGAGCAGGGCAGAGGAGGGAGATGGGCCCTTGGATCAAATAGATGAACGACAAAGATCACTTGGCGGGTAGTATCGGGAAATGTGAGAGCAGAGTGGGCACAGGCCGTTGAATCTGGGGCGAACAGATCCAACAGTCATCGGGCATCGAAGGTGTGCGGGGGTTAACGGCTGGGGAAAATGGTTTGAGCGGTAAATGGTATTGCTCACACCGTCGTTGACGGTTGGGTGGTAATTGTACAAGAACGTGTGATCCCATACAATGTATGATCCGTGGCGATGGGGAACGGATGAAAACCACTTTTATCGTGAGTTAACGTCCTTGCGGTTTGATGGTGCGGGAAAGCGACTACCGTCCAATCACGAGGGAAGATGATCAAACGACAAGGAATGGTTACACAAGTTTCTGCAATGAGAGCCGTTAGATTAAGGTGGTGGAGGTCAACGTCTACGATTATATGGTGGTGATGGACTATAGGAGTGCGGGGTCACATGAACATGGTTTTGCGGGAACTTAAGCCTTGCGCTCAGGGCTTGGAGAAACAGGGTTTATTCCGGGTTTTGGAGGAAAGAACAAAGATAGTGGGGGTTATGAGAGTGTGGACGGAGTGAAGGGGTAGGAGAAGAATGACTGATGCAAGTCCTTTGTGAGCATAACCAACACGGTCAGACCTGTATTTGACCCTTGAAATATCAAAGTATACAGCAGAGCTAACACTAGCTCCTTCTGGGGATGAGATCCTCCCTATGAGGTCTCAAGAACTTGCAGATCAATGCCTTTCTTGTGAAAATCAGATTAGAAAAATTCCCTAGTGTTCCATTGGGCATGAAGTCTAACTGAGTCTACACTAAAACTGATAAAGTAACATATTTACAACTTTGAGGCCAAAAGACCTTAAACAACATAAATTTTCAGAAAATGCCCATTAACTGGGCCATCAAGAACTGCTTCTCCTCCCATACTTTTCAGCATGAAGGTATTGTTCTCCTGGATCTGAGAAATAATAAAAGGCCCTGTCCAGAAAGCATCAAACTTCCCATGGTTGCCCTTTTTCTCTTTCAGTGCATCCCATTTAAGAACCAAGTCTCCAACCTGAAAATTATCCGATTTTGTCCTCTTGTCAAAGGCTTCCTTGATCTTCTTCTGATGTGCTGCAAACTTTTCAACCAGTTATTCTCTGATTTGATGTACCTCTGCTAAATCAGTGATCCTTTTTGCCATGTCTTCCTCCTCATTCTGCTCTTCTTGTAAGAATTTTTCCACAGGGAGGGTTAACTGAATTGGGAATACAGCTTCAGCACCATATACCAGCTTGAAAGGAGAATTTCCTGTGGATCTCTTGGTGGTTACTCTGTCAGCCCACAGTGCATATTTGAGCTTAGAATCCCAATTCTTCTTATTGTCTTCCAACAGCTTTTTAATTATCCTTATCAGGTTTTTGTTGGAAGATTCTGCTAGAAAATTGCCTTGAGGATAGTATGAGGTGGAATGAACTAGCTTAATACCCATTGAGTCACACATATCCACCAACTCTTTTTCCCTGAAGGCTGCTGCATTATCTGTGATTATTTATGTGGACAACCAAATCTAGTGAAGATATTCTCTGTCAAGAACTTCATGACCACATTATGATCAGCCTTTTTGGTAGGGATTGCTTCAATCCACTTAGTGAAGTAATCAGTGGCTACTAATATCCATCTGTGTTGGCCACTGGAATGTGGATTGATTTCTCCAATGAAATCCAAGCCCCACTGCTGAAAAGGGCCACTAGCATGTATGGGTTTTAAGGGCAGGGACTTCAACTGTTGCTTTCCTTCAAATCTTTGGCACCTGTCACATGATTTAACAAATGAAAAGACATCAGAAAATAAGGTGGGCCAATAGTACCCAGCTCTGAGGATTTTGTGCGCTATAGTTTTCCAATAATGGTGTCCTCCACATATGATGGAATGAAACTGCTGCATCACTTCCATGGATTGTTCTTTGTCCAGACACCTTAAAATAATTCCAGAGGGGTCCCTCCAGTAGAGCAGATTGTCGTGGATACAGTATTTTTCTGCCCTAAGTCTGATGGTTCTGGCTTGTTTTGAACTAAAATCTGGAGGAACCTCTAGCTTCATTAAGAATTGAGCTATGGCAGAGTACCAATCACATGAAGCTAGATTTTCAACCAGTGTCTGATTCTTTTCTGGTTCAACTGTTTCTTCTTCTTCTGTCTAACCATTTTCTGAGATTAAGCCCATGAGATTTATGTCCAGTGTTTTGCAATTTTCTTCAGCCAATAGTCTGGCAAGGCCCTGACCTCTGACAAGCTTAGTGGGCTTCAGTTCTATATTAAATTAAATTAACTTTTCAATCCATTTAGCCCTTCTTCCATCAACATCAGGCTTAGCTTAGCATCCCTTAATGTTTTGTTGAAGAATGCCACTGGATGCTCTGAGCCTTCCTCATCTGCTTGCAATAAAACTGTTGTAATGGTGTCTTTAGAGGCAAATGAAAATATATGGAACTCCTTGTTGTAATCTGGACTTTTTAAAGTGGGAGCCTCCATAATAGCTTTCTTAATGGACTTGAAGGATCTTCTTGCTACCTCAGTCCATTTGATCTCCTACCCCTTTCTCACCATGGAGGTAATGTGCTTTAAAAGTTCTGCAAAATTTGGGATAAACCTCCTCACAAAATTTATTTTTCCCAGAAAGGATTGGATATCCTTCTTTGATCTTGGGACAGACAAGGTCTATATTGCTCTTACTCTTTCTGGGTCAATTCTGACACCTACAGCAGAAACAACATGTCCTAATAGCTTGCCCTCCTCTAAAGCAAACTGTGATTTTTTAGGAGACTGAAATTCCAAACCTTCTGCACTTAAGGAATACTTTCTTTAAATGTTGCAAATGGTCATGATGGTTTCTGGAGTATACTGTTATATCATCAAGGTAAATAAGGAAAAACTTGTCCTTCTCCCCCACAAATGCTATATCCATGGCACTCTGAAAGGTGGCTCCAGCATTCATCAACCCAAAAGGCATCTTGGAATACATAAAAGTTCCCAAAGGAGTGGTGAATGCAGTCTTCTCTTGATCATCTGGATGCACAACAACCTGATTGTACCCTGAAAATCCATCCAGGAAAGGCATCACTTTGGCTCCTGAGACCTTCTGTAGAAAATGCTCCATCTTGGGTAGAGGATAGTTGTCTTTCTTAGAGCATTTGTTCAAGTTTTTGAAATCAACACAGAGTCTGATTTCTCCACTTTCTTCCTCACCACTACTAAGTTGGCTACCCATTTTGAATATCTGAGAGGGACTATGATTTTGGCAGCCAGTAACTTCTTGATTTCTTTTTCAATTAGAGGAAGGAGCAAAGGATATATTGGTCTCAGTTTCTGCTTGAAAGGGATGGTGTCTTTCTCTAAGGGGATTTTATGTTGGATGATATTTTTGTCATATGTTTTCAGGTCACTATATTCCCAACCGAAGACATCAGCAAATTGCTTCATTAAATTGCAGTATTCAGCACCCTGGTCGACAGAAAGGTGAGTGGACAGATTTATGTATCTTGGCTAATATGGACTCCCTATGTTGTCCTTGCAGACTACATATTGGTCTTCTTTTTGGGCAGTCTTATAAGGCACATCATTTTGGTCAAACAACTTTTCTAATGGAACTAGACCCTTAGGTATGTGATTGTTGGGCAGTTGGACAATGCTATCTTTACCAATTTTGTTTCTAAGCTAGGACTGGGGATTTTCTTCCAAGGCTTCATTCTCTTAGTCAATTTGCATTTTGGAAAATTCATCAATGAATTGCAGGAACCTATTCAATTCATCATCATCCTCAAAGACTTTCCAATGATGGACATTGTCAGGCAAGGATGGTCTATATTTCATTTGAACTTCATAAACTAGTTTGGGAGGCATGGGAGGGATAAACATGCTAGAAGATACAACTAATTTTTTACTCTGGGGATATATGAGATACAAAAATTATCAAAGGAATCTTTGAGTCTCCATACCTCATCTCTATATGCTTTCAACCTTGGGTGCTTTGCTTGAAATGTTCTGTTCACTTGATGAATGATCAGAACAGCATCTCCAAACACCTTTATGTTTATGATTCCTCTGTCTTTAGCTGCATTGAGACCCAATATCAGAGCCTCATACTCTGTTATATTGTTGGTAACTTGAAAATCCAGCTTAAAAGACAGATGTGTGCTTTCTTGTTTTGGAGATATCAGCACCACCCCTGCTCCTACAGTCTCACTGGAACATTCTCCATCAAAGAACATCTCACAAACTTGACTTCCTTGCTCTCCCTCGGCCTGATTTACTGGTTTCTTGATTTGTATTGAGGCCTTCTGGGATTCTTCAATTTGGAGGATACATGCTCCAAAATCAGTGTCAACAGCATAAATGGGATGATTAGAAGGGTTCTTCTCATCACTGATGATGTATGCCAGTTGTGCTTCTCTATAAAATCTCTTGCTTTCTCCTCCAAAAACTGGGACAGTGGCATAAGATAGATCATTCTGTAGTGTCCCACCTAGTCTCTTAATCCACCCTCTAGACAACAGCATGCCAAACTTGGGAGGGACATTTGCTACCACAATATCCATCATCATACTCTTCATGGGTAGATGGGTTAGGGTAATGGTCAGGTCTTTGATTAATCCTAGGCACTTTACCTTCCTTGAATCAAAAGAGAATAAATCATGATATGGTCTAGTGATGTCAAGGCCTAACTCTTCCATGACAGCTTTCGGCATCAAATTGTGGCTAGCCCCTATGTCTAGCAGGCAATTGTGGAGGATTTTATCATGAATGGTCAAGGAGACATAAAATGATGGAGAATTATAATAAGCAAGTTTGATCATAGGGATAAGCACGACTGCAGGCTTGTCAACTTGCAAATTGACATAGTCAGTGGGGGTTTGTGAGGCTTTCAGCTCAAGAGCATCAAGGATAGGCTTTCTAAAAACTTCACTCTTTACAAGCTCTATCAGAGGCACAGATATTTTTAGCTTTTGGATTTCTGATTCGAAATTGAAAGGGGAAGGGGTCTTGTCAGGACTTCTCACCTCTTGAGCTGGTGCTTTGAGGATGACTTGTTCAGCTGCTGGCTTCTTCTGTCTAGTATTCTGTGACTCTGTTTGGACAACAACTCTTCGGGCAAGGTTCTCCTTGACATTGTTTGCCTTTGACCTTAAATTATATCATTGTTATTCACCAATCTGCAGAACAACCTCTCTGTCCCACTCTTGACTGGTTTGGTCCTACAGCAGTGATTCTTCATATGCAGCCAATGTAAAAAAGGCAGCACTGCCTTTGTCTTCCATGCAATGGATTTCATCCTCTTCTTCAAGCTGTTCATCCTCCATGACTACATTTTGGAAAGGAACCTTCACTCTTTGTTCTTCATTTGTCTCTTTACCCCTCTAAATGATTTGTAATTGTTCATTAGCTCTTCTGAATGGATTTGGATTTCTTGGAGCCAATATGTTTGGAAGCCTTGTCTTTCTGGAGCTTTGCTCAACTTTCAGCTTAGATATTTCAGCAGATAATGACTCTATCATTTTAGTCATTTTATCTAACTTGGGTTCTGAAGATGAAGCAGAGGAAGAAGAAGCCTCACCTCTCTGCCTCCTTCTATCAACATGAGTTTTAAGCTTTTCTGTAGCCATGATATTTGATTCCACCTCCAGTGCTGCATCCTGCATATCAGCTAGAGTGGCACATCTTCTTTCTCTCAAAAGTAGGCAGAAATCCGAGTCAAAAGCATTGGCATAAGTGAGTTTGGCAGAGGTGGGGGTAGGCTTTACTTCAGCTGGTATCTTACTATACATACGGTTAAATCTTTTATTAAAATCAGGCAAAGATTCCCCATTCTCCCTCTTTAGGTTTCCAAACTTAGTATGGTAGTAGAGCAGATCTTTTCTATCCCCCATTACTTCAGGAATGCATCATCCAATGGCTCAATTTCTGTTATGGACCTATGGGGAAATTCTCTGAACCATTTTCTAGCCTCTCCATCAAGGCTCTGGACAAACACTCTCATCCACACATCATCCTCACTGATATCTAAGTTATCAGCATAACTATAAAAAGATTCAAGGTGTTCTTCAGCTGTTACTCCCTCTGTACCAGTGAATTTGGACATATATTTCTGATATTCTCCTGCAGACATGGCATTCAAAGGAATAGGCAAGACTAAGGGTCCATACCTAGCAGCTATGATTCTTTCCATATTCGTGGGAGCTTGCTGGCCTGCCATGACTGTGATGGGTGGAAGGATACTAGCAGATTGAATAGTAGGAAGTAATGGAATGGATGACATAAATGAAGGGAATTGATGGACTGTATGGGAGGCTTTCTTTGGACTGAAATCCAAAGGGGAACTGACTGAAATAGGAGCTTTAAGAATCTCTAAAGGTATTTCTTTACTAACAATGCTAGGGTCTAAATCTTCAAACTGTGTATCCTCAGCTATAACCTTCTCTTTCAGAGATGCATGAGTTTTCTTAGGCTTACCTGATCCTGATGCTCCTTTCTGTGATGTTTTCTTCTGCTTAGCAATCTTCTTAGGGTCAGGCACTGGGTCAACTGGTGATTTCTGAGGATTTCTCCGGGTATGCCTCAAAAACTGAGCTAGAACTGAAAATGTGGAGTTGCCAAAGGTTGGTCCTCCAGTAGAGTCGCCAGATAGATGATTACAACCAGAAATGTGTCCAAACTTTGTCTATCATCAAAGCATGGAACTGTGTCATTCTCCAAAGAAAGCTGAGCTTCAATCTCCTCTCCCCGGCAACGGCGCCAATTAATGTTATCACCCCAAGAAACTCTCCTAGGTTGTAGCTCGGAGATGCTCAGGAACATTACAAACTCAACATAATGTTGGAAATGGATGAATGGAAGGAATGATGCTTGTTCTAGCTAGATAACCACTCCTACTTTACTTAACTCTAGACATGCGTGAACAACCCCAAACTACAAGGCTTTAGACCACCAATTACTCACAGTTTAAGGATTGGGTGAATATGGAGAATATTTCTCACACCAATAGATGCACAGGACCTTGTGATGGCCGACTGAAACTAGTAAAGAGGTCTACAAATCTAATTCCCTAATGCACAGACAGGATAACAGCTCTCTGTCACTAGGTGAAAAGAAACCTAATTAACACATTCACTGATACATTCAGGACTTTAACACAGAGGTAGGATGACAGCTCCTCTAATACCAAACATCAAGAGTTCAGGAAAACAGCATATCAGGCATAGCCTGGAACAGAATAGAAATGGAAAGTGAGCAATTAACAACAAAAGAAGCTTGTATTAGCTAAAAATGAAGATGAGACGCTGCAAGTATCAAAGCAGTTACAACCTCCAGAAGTTGAACCTTACATCAAAACAACAACCATCAACCTTGATTACATATGTTTTCTAGGTATATAAAGAGTTTCATTACAAAGGCATTCTATCATTCTAGGTGCGGAGGGGTCATAATTGACCATCAACCGCTTTAACTGCTTGATGGAGTCTTTGGTGCAATCTGTCTGCTTCAGTTAATGAATTTGATCTTCTCAGGTGCTCTGCTGTACTTCTTGAGTAGGTGGAGTGTCGTATGGATAAAGTTCCATAACTGCTAAATGCGTTTAACGCTCGAGGCATGTCCTTTTTCTTCTCAACCATCCTGCTTCTTGAATGTAGTTGTTGAAGATGAAATGCGCCGGGTACTGGTAGATGATCGCTCTCGTCCTTCGGGTGCATGGCATGATCGGGGTGCGCGGATTGCATGGTGGATGTACGAGCAGGGTGGAGGAGGGAGATCGACCCTTGGATCAAATAGATGAATGGCGGAGATCACTTGGCGGGTAGTATTGGGAAATGTGAGAGCAGAATGGGCATAGGCCATTGGATCTAGGGCGAACAGATCCAACGGTCATCGGGCGTTGAAGGTGTGAGGAGGTTAACGGCTAGGGAAAACGGTTTGAGCGGTAAATAGTATTGCTCGCACAGGCGTGGAGGGTTGGGCAGTAATCGTACAAGAACGTGTGATCCCATACAATGTATGATGCGTGGCTATGGGGAACGGACGAAAACCACTTTTATCACGAGTTAACATCCTTGCGGTTTGATGGTGCGGGAAAAGTGACTGCCGTCCGATCACGGGGGAAGATGATCAGACGGTAGGGAACGGTTGCGCGAGTTTTTGTGACGAGAGCTGTTAGATTAAAGTGGCGGAGGTCAACGGCTACGATTATATGGTGGTGATGGACTATAGGAGCGCGGGGTCACATGAACATGGTTTTGCGGGTACTTACGCCTTGCGCTCAGGGCTTGGAGAAACAGGGTTTCTTCCGGGTTTTGGAGGAAAGAATAGAGATAGTGGGGGTTATGAGAGTGTGGACAGAGTGAAGGGGCAGGAGAATAATGACTGATGCGAGTCCTTTGTGAGCATAACCAACATGGCCAGACCTGTATTTGACCCTTGAAATATCAAAGTATATAGCAGAGCTAACAGAACTAATTGTGAGTTCAATTCGTTAATGCATGGATGCATGCAACTAGTGGTTCTCCAGATAACTAAATATTCTCTCATAAATAACTCATGCATGTCAATTCATACAAAGACCCAGTTGAGATTAAAGGCAGGGACAGTGTATTATTAGTTTCTAGAATATTCCCATGTGAATATCTCTTGCATGCAGAAGGAATTCCTTGAGGATTGCGCAGTTACTACAGAGGTCAGAGCAGTGTGTGAGGTGAGAATAACACAGGTGGCAGCTAGAGGACCCAGGAGAAACTGCGTAAGGAAATAGGAGTCTTGGAGGACTAAAGAAAGGCATATGTGTTGTTTATTCTGTCTATGAGCAGTAGTGAGGGATTTTACTGAGTGCTGGATAGCTTGAGAGATAAAGCTTTGTGTAATCTTGAGATATTTCCACTTGTATGATAATACAGATAGCGAGGTTTTTAGCTGAGGATTTCCCCAGAGTATTCTTCTGTGTTTCATGTGTGATTGAATCTTCTTCTTTGTTATATGTGTTCTGTTTGATCTTGCTCAAAATCGATTAAGCTTCCGCAAGTTTGATAGTAGAAGTAGATCAAATATTTTGCTTTAGTTACATTGCACTATTAGGTGATCTACAGTGAGAATTTCTACATGGTATCACAGCAAAGTTGATCAAAGTGGAGAACAATGTACAAAGAAGGGAGAAGTTCGAAGTTTGAAATTCTTGACTGTAGGTACAAAATCTATTTCTTATCACATCTCAAAGTTCACCAATGGCATTCCATGGCTTGAGATTCAAGTATGCCATGGATGGTAGCTCGAATTACATAGCCTGGAAGGATCACATGGAAGCGGTATTAGAGAATAAAGGTTTGAAGGACTTCATTGATCAAGAACTCTCCAAGTTAGTAGCAGCTAATGCCCAAGAATTGGCGGAATGGAAGAAATGCGTGGCGAGAGCGAGGAGGATTCTTCTGAAGGGAGTTCGAGACCATATTGTCTTGAGTCTCCATGGGAAGGAGACTCTATTTTCAATGTGGAAGACATTGAAGGATCTATATCAGAACAACAGCAACCAGAGGAAGTTGGCGTTGAAGGACAAGCTTCGGAAAATCAAGTGTGAAAAGGGTGACATGATCTCTACATATCTGAACAAGCTCACCACCTGCAGAGATGAGCTTGGAAGTGTAGGAATCATGACAGCTGATGATGACATGGTGAGTCTTGCTCTCCTCGGTCTTTCTAAGAGCTGGCATAGCTACCAGGACTCAGTGAATGGAAGAGAGAAACTGCCAAATTGGGAACAACTATGGTTGGATCTGATGTAGGAGGAGATCAGGAGGAGCACTAGAGATGGTTCTTCATCCAAGGAGGATGAATAAAATCTAGCCTTAACAAGTAAGGCAAGGAAAGGGAAGGAGAAGGATTCTCATTCCACATCAAGTTCTTCCCATTGTGGGAAGAAGATTGACAAATCTAAAGTGAGATGCTTTAATTGTCATGAGGTGGGCCATTATGCAACTAATTTTCCATTGAAGAAATCTAAGAAGGGATCCTCGAAAGGATCTGAAGGTGAGGCACTGGCCTCACAATTCGAATTGGATTTTACCCTCATCGCATGCATGGTTTCATCGATGATGGGTTGTGGTTGGTTTCTTGATAGTGGAGCCTCATTCCACATGACCGACGATAAGAGTTTATTCAGTACCTTGGAGGAGAAGGACCTCCAGATGCGCATAGAGATGGGCGATAATGGAAAGTACCATGTTTTAGGTGAAGGTACAGTTGTGCTTCAGAGGGAGCATGGAGCTCCTCTCACCCTGACTGATGTAAAGTATGTGCCTAGACTAAAGAAAAACTTGGTATTGATCACGATGATGGAGGACAAAGGCTACGATGTTGTGTTTAGTAAGGGAAAGGTTTTCCTTAGACACATCACCATGGGTCAGGTGAAATAGATCAGTTCACGGGTACAGAACCTGTATGCTCTTGAGGTTCAAGATGCATGCAAGGCCTTGAGGAGCAAGGAAACTATTAGAGCCTTGGTGGTTGAGAGGGAAAGTACATTACCTCTCAACATGCAACGCTAGAAGAAGTCTTAGACAATTATGGAGGAGCCACAATTGAAGAAGTCAGCAGAGGGATCACATGCAACCATACCTCCAGGTGTGAGGTGGGGTAATATGAAGTGACAGTCCCATGAAGGCTGAAATAGGGGCAGGATCCTTGAGGTACCCAGCCTCTTTCATTAGACCTTGCTACGAGAGCCTCGACGAGGAGTAGCAGGACTGGCTAAGTGGGTAGAGACAGATGCGGATGGAGCGATAGAAGGAGCTTCAACATTAGAGGGTGTTTCTAGCCCAACAGGGAGGTCAGTTGGGAGATCAGTTACTTGCTTCTCAGTAACTGAGTTGCAGTGTAGTAGTGGGCAACACGATGCAACATGATGAGAGGAGGTGCAATGCGGATGCCATGCTAGGAGATAAGACTAGTAGCATCACGGATGCAGCAGGAGGAATCAGTGTGATTGATGCAGTCAGATATCAAAGTGACAGAGGCTAGAGTAGTCAGATACTGAAGAGCACAGAGGTGCAAAGTTTTCAGTCGACGGAGGCAATAACAGTCAGAGAATTTGATGACAAAGGCATCATTCTGATTCAGGTTGGATGTTTTTTTGTTGCTGGAGCAACAACACTTGAGAGAAGTGTTGCATGCAGAACATTCCAAAGGTTCAGGATCAGGATCGAGTTGAATTCCTTTCTTGTTGAGAGGGAGTGTTGAAAATAGCAACAATAAATGTTAAAAATAGCATTGCTATAGATAGCATTTCAGGATATATTCCAATTTTAATTTGTCCTCGAATGAAAATTGAGAATTAAATTCAAATTTCGTCTCACTAGCTATTTGAAAAATAATTAATAATTCATCTTGAGTTAATTAGTTGGTGAAATCAAACATGAAGTCTTTGTCAAGACATGCAACAGTTATCCCTTTGATTGAGGAAGTTATCCCTTAATTAAGGAGATAAGGATGAGTTGTATTTTATTTGTAATTAGTTAGCTCAGTTAACTGAGTTAAGTCCAGTTAAATTAGTTCCAAACAGTTTGTGGAACTAATTCTGAGTTCAATCAGTTAATGCATGCATGCATGCAACTAATGTTCTCTAGATAACTAAACATTCTCTCATAAATAACTCATGCACGTCATTTCAGACAAAGCCCCAGTTAAGATTAAAGGCAGGGACAGTGTACTATTAGTTGCTAGAATATTCCCATGTGAATATCTCTTGCATGCAGGAGGAATTCATTCCTTGAGGATTGCGTAGTTACTACAGAGGTCAAAGCTGTGTGTGAGATGAGAATCACACATATGGCAGCTGGAGGACCTAGGAGAAACTGCACAAGAAAATAGGAGTCTTGGAGGACTGAAGGAAGGCATATGTGTTGTCTATTCTGTCTATAAGCAATAATGAGGGATTATACTGATAGCTGGATAGCTTGATAGCTAAAGCTTTGTGTAATCCTGAGATATTTCCACTTGTATTATAATACAGATAGCGGGGTTTTTAGCTAAGGCTTTCCCCAGAGTATTCTTCTGTGTTTCATGTGTGATTGAATCTTCCTCTCTATTATATGTGTTCTATTTGATCTTGCTCAAAATTGATTAAGCTTCCACAAGTTTGATAGTAGAAGTAGATCAAGTATTTTGCTTTAGTTACATTGCACTATCAGGTGATCTACAGTAAGAATTTCTACAAGGTTGATGTATTGAAATCAAAAGAGAAAAAAAAGAATAAGAACAAATACTATCAATATTTTGTCCTAAGTGTAGGAAGAAGCGTCCTTTATGAGAATGTCCTTTGGATAATATACATGTTTGTGGACTTTGTATAGAAAATCATGACATAGATGGTTGTCCAACATTAAAAGAGTTGCAAGAATTCCAGCTAGAAGAAACTCAATGATTTTATTATATGGCACCAAGAAGAGCTTGGAAACCACATTTTGCAGGTACATATCAATAGTTTCCTCAACAAATTCCCTAGAATTTTCAATATCAAAATTCATGGAATACTCCTATGCCATGGAAAACTTGGCTCCCTCAAACTCAAAACCAAGGTTGGAGAGGATATGCCCAACCATCTCAACCATTCTATCCATATCAAGCTTATCCTAAATAGTCGTAGCAACAAACTTACCCTCAACAACCAATGAAATTTCCATAGCGAAATCTTGCACCATTACTAACTCAGCCATAGGATCTTCAGCTACCATCTAACCAACCACCACCCAGACCAACTCAATTACCATCTCAGCTAGTAGAAAATCTGAGTAATAGAGTGGAAAGGCCATCATATAATGTGGAAGAAACAACATTATTTCCTACATATTCTATTCTTCCTATTTAAGACATCCACTTGAGGTCTGAAAGTTTCTACAAAAAGATTCTCCACCAATCATAGAAGAACAACTTAAAGAAGTATAACTGTTAGGAAATTATATATTACAGAGAAAAGGAACACATAAAATATATTGCAGAAATATAAACACAAAAAACGGATAAAACAAGAGAGACACATATATACTTGGTTCACCCAATTTGGGCTACGTCCACGGAGAAACAACTAGTCCTTCCTTTTATATTATCCAGCAAAATGAAGAGATACAACCTACAACAGATCCATTGTAATTCCTTTTTGCTCTCACACAATCTCCTCTCTCTTTCTTGCTGAGAATAAAGATCTACATAGATGCAATACAATTCCCTCATATATAGTGAGGGGTTGCCTTCTAGGGAAAAAAAACCCTAAATTAAACATAACTTTGATTGTTAGATCTCCGCATAATGAACATCCCAGATTGACTACGAAATTACAACATTTTACAAGGAAATTTTACATCTATTTTTAGCTTCGGGGGCGTTGCCCCCGATTCCCCACCAATTGGGGGCTCCCAAAGATCACAGCTGCTCCCCTGAGACCCCCCTTGTAGCGTACATTTTACCGGTGGCGTTGCCGCCACATTACGAACTGGGGTCCAATGTGGCAATACCTCTAAATAAAGAAGATAATCAGGCTCCACACCCAACAATCTCCCACTTGGAGACTGATTATAGCAACTCCACCGCTGCTTCATTTGCTGGACAATGACTCCACTTTGGACCTGGCTATTTCTCATCTTCTTCATCATACTTGAAGACCAATTGAAACTGAGCAAAATCTCAGTTTCTCCCTGGTTACAACTTTTGTTAACATATCTGCAAGATTTTGGCTAGTGTGTATCTTTTCTGGCTTCAACTGTCCATCTTCCAATGCTGACCATATGAAATGGTACTTGAGATGTATATTTTTAGTCTTGGAATGAAATGTAGAGTTCTTTGCAAGATGTATGGCACTCTGGCTATCACTGTATAAGCTGCCCAACTCCTGCTTCTTACCCAATTCATCCGGAAACCTTTGTAACCAAATCATTTCTTTACTAGCCTTTGTAGCAACAACATACTCTTCTTCCATTGTTGAGAGTGCAACAACAATTTTCAGTTCTGAGGCCCAACTGACAGTTGTTCCACCTACAGTAAACACATACGTTGTGGTGCTCCTCCTGTTATCTCTATCACCCACCATATCTGCATCAACATATCCCTGTAGAGTAATGTTTGAACCACCAAAGCGTAATGCTTGATTTGTGGTACCTCTCAAATATTTGAGAATCCACTTCATTGCCATCCAATGTTATTTTCCTTGATTGTTCATTTACCTTCTTACAACTCCCACTGCATGTGCGATATCAGACCTTGTGAAGACCATTGTATACATTAAGCTTCCAACTGCTTATGCATATGGAACTTTAGACATATAATCCATTTCTTCCTGAGTCTTGGGACACATTTCCTTACTTAGTTTGAAATGGCTAGCCAAAGGTATACTAACTAGTTTTGCATTCTGCATATTAAACCTTTTCAACACCTTTTGTATGTACTCACTCTGAGACAATGTTAATTTGCGATTCTTCCTGTCTCTAGTTATTCTCATACTAAGGATTTGTTTTGCAGCATCCAAATCCTTCATTGCAAATAAGTTTGCCAATTTTCTTTTGAGCATATTTATTTCCTGCATGTTAGAACCTGCAACAAGCATGTTCTAACATACAATAACAATATAATATAGATGTCATCATTTTTCATTTTGAGATAAACACAATGATCATAGTAACATCTAGTATAACCTTGTTCAGACATAAACCTGTCAAATTTTAGATACCACTGCTTTGGAGCTTGTTTTAAGCCATACAAGCTCTTCTTCAACCCGCACACTAGTTTCTCCTTTCCTTTTACCTCATATCCTTGTGGCTTCTGCATATATATCTCTTCCTCCAAATCCCCATGGAGAAAGGTTGTCTTTACATCTAACTGCTCAAGATGCAAATCTTCAGCTGCTACTAGACTTAAAATAGTTATGATTGAAATAATTTTAACAACAGGAGAAAGTATCTCATCAAAGTCTATACCCTTTTTCTGTGCAAACCCTTTCACCACAAGTCTATATTTATACCATTTTCTACCTCCATATTCTTCCTTCAACCTGTAAACCCATTTATTCTACAATGTTGTTTTACCTGCAAGCAACCTGACTAAGTCCCAAGTCTGGTTATGTGCTAAGGAGTCCATCTCTTCTTTCATGGCTTGCTCCTATTTCTTCCTAGTTTCTACCTGCACTGCTTCTTCATAACATTTTGGTTCACCAGAATCAGTCAACAATACATAATATAACGAAGGAGAGTATCGTTCAGGGAGTCTACTTATCCTGGTAGATCTTCTAACACCACTTTCAGGTGTTTGAGGTGCTTGCTGTTGTTGTGGTTGTTGTTGTTGTTCTAGATGTTGATCATTATGATTTTCAAGCACCTTCACTTTTTCTATGATGTCATCAGGGATTTTGTATTCTCTATTTTTTTTTTCCTATTTGTTTTCCTGCATCCGATCCTTATACAAAAAATTTTCATTGAATATGACATCTCTGATCCTAATGATTTTGTGTTTTTCATAATCATAAAAGCGATAGCCAAAATCATTAACACCATATCCAATAAAGGTACATTTCTTTTATTTTGCCTCAAGCTTTGTTATATTTTCTTTATTAATGTGGACAAAGGCTTCACAGCCAAAAGTCTTTAAAAATGAGCAATTTACATTTTAACCTGTCCATGCATCCTCTGGAATACCACCATCCAAGGAACTTAAAGGCCCTCTATTTATTAGATAAACATTAGTATCTACAACATCTACCCAAAATTGTAAAGGCAATCCTACATGCAATCTCATGCACCTTGCACACTCCATGATTGTCCTGTTCATCCTTTCTGACACACCATTTTCTTGTGGCGTTCTTAGAACTGTCTTCTCTCTGCGGATTCCAATCTATGAACAGTACCTATCAATCTCTTTGCTGCAATATTCACTTCCATTGTCTGAAATGAGACACTTCAACCTTTTTCCTATCTTGTTTTCAAAAAAAGCCTTCCATTTCTTGAAAGTATCGAATACATCAGACTTGTTTCGAATACAATAAACCTAGGTTTTTCTGGTTGCATCATCAATAAAAGTAACATAATAACGATATCCACGATGAGATGATACCTAAGCAAGTCCCCATACATCTGTATGCACAAGCTCTAATTTTTCGCTCTTATTTTCTTTCCCAACTTCGAGGAATCTGAGTCTCTTCTATTTTCCATAAATACAATTCTCACAGAATTTTAAATCAACGTGCTTCAAACCCGGTAAAAAATTTCTGGAGTGAAGAATCTGCATCCCCTTCTCACTCATGTGCCCGAGCCTATGATGCTACAATGTTGTATCTTCTCCTGTAGAGGTTAAAAAATTAACAGAATTAGGAATACCATTGCATAAATAGAATGTACCAACCTTTTCTCCTTTTTCTATTACCAGGGCTCCTTTAGTGACCTTCCAGGTTTTATTTTTAAAAGCAGTCACATAGCCTTCACCTCCCAACTGCCCTGTTGAAATAAGATTTTTCTTCAAATCTGAAACATGCCTTACCTCCTTCAATAGCCATTGATTTCCATTCTATTGTTTTATGGAAACTATACCCATTCCAATTATTTTACAGGGTTTATCATCACCCAATCGAACTTGTCCAAAATCTCCTTAAACATAATCATGAAATGTTTCCTATTAGGTGTCGCATAGAAAGAGGCCCCTAAATCTACCACCCATTCTATGTCTGTCATACTCGTCGGCTTCTTTGTCTTTCTGCTCAATGGTAAGTACAAATCTTTCTGATACAGATAATCTTCCATTTTCATCTTCCACAACTGGTAGTTTTTGCCGTTAAATTTTTTGACCCTAAACCTACCATCTTCTGCTATTGCTCCCACTCGAACCAGGAACCCTTCTCTCTTGCAAGTTTATCAGCCAAATATACCTTCGGCTCTGATACCAGTTGTTAGTAAATTATATATTATAGAGCAAAGGAACACATAAAATATATTGCAAAAACATAAACACAAAAAATGCATAAAACAAGAGAGACACATATATATGTGGTTCACCCAATTTGGGCTACATCCACGGAGAAACAACTAGTCCTTACTTTGATATTGTCCAGCAAAATGAAGAGATACAACCTACAGCAGATCTACTGTAATTCCATTTTCTCTCTCACACAATATCGTCTCTCTTTCTCGCCCATAATACAGATCTACATAGACGCAATACAATTTCCTCATATATAGCGAGGGGTTTCCTTCTAGAAAAAAAAACCTAAATTAAACATAACTTCTACCGTCAGATCTCCACCTAATGAACGGCCCAGATTGACTACGAAATTACAACATTTTACAAGTCAATTTTACATCCATTTTTAGTTTCGGGGGCGCTGCCCCTGGTCCCCCACCAGGGGGGGGCTCCCAAAGACTGTAGCTGCCCCCCTGTACCCCCCTTGTAGTGTACATTTTACGTGCGGTTTTGCCACCACATTACGAATTGGGGTCTAATGTGGCGATACCTCTAAATAAAGAAGATATTCAGGCTCCACACCCAACAACAACAATCTAAAAAATCTAATCCAAAGAATCAAATTCAGAAAAGTAAAACTATTATGAATCAAACACCACCTTTCCTAGAAAGGTTAGCAGAGCAGAAAACTTCACTTTCTCTTCCTAAATTTAATATATTAGATGAATTAAAGAATTTTGATGTCAAAATTCCTTTGTTGCAAACTATCAAAGATATTCGAATCTATACAAAAACAATAAAGGAATTATTTATTAAGAAACCTGGCAGAAAGAAAAGAGATCTACTGACAATCCAAGTCATTGGAAAATTAGATAGTCTCATGTCTGCAAAAACAACAATTGAGAAGTATATTGATCCTGGGATACCTATGGTTATGATTTCAATCAATAATCTTTTAGTTCCTAAAACTTTAATTGATCTAGGAGCTGCTATAAATGTCATGACAACAAAAACTATGAAGTATTTAAAATTGCCAAATATCTGACCTACTACTACAATTTTAGAACTAACAGATAGATCTAAAGTTGTACTAGAATGAATACTTGAGGACATCATTGTTTCTTTGGATTCATGGGAGTACCCTATAGACTTTATGATCTTACAACCAAAAAAAAATCCAGGAGGCCATCCTTTAATTCTTGGTAGACTATGGTTAGCCACAACAAATGCCTTCATTGGAAGCAGATCAGGAAGCATGATCATAACACATGGAGATGAAAGGAAACATATTACACTCTATCCTCATGCTCAATCTCCTTATTTACTATCATGGCCTGATGACCAACAAGAAGAAACTCAACCTGTTTTAAGCATTAATCGAGCCTTTAATTTTAGAGAAGAAGAAGAAAATGAGGATTTAATAGACCTTTTTATCTCAGAACCCGATATTTTTGAGCAGCGACGAATAATGCAATATGAAGTTGCAAATCATCTTTTAAATCAAAGTTTTTAGAAAAAAATTACTATTCAACCATTGTAGGATTAATTTGAAAGCATTTTTCCTGTCATCTCAATTAGCAATTCTCAAAGAAAAACCATTGAAATCAATCCTGGAAAGAATCTAAATATTGGTAATAATCTACAATCATCACAAGAACAATAGGTAATTGCATTGTTACAGAAATATTCAAAAGCTTTTGCCTGGGATTATACAGATATGCAGGGAATCCATCCAAAAACATGTATCCATCACATTTACATGGATGAAACAATCAAACTAGTAAGATAGCCACAAAGAATAATGAATCTAATGATGAAGGAGATAGTGAAAAAGGAATTGCAGAAACTATTATAGGTAAGATTTATCTACCCCATCTCTGATAGTCAATGGGTTTCTCCCTTAGTTGTGGTTCCTAAGAAAAATGGAAAATGGAGAATTTGTGTAGACTATAGGGAACTGAATAATGCACCACTCAAGGATCATTTTCCACTACCATTCATTGTTCAAGTACTAGGTTCACTAGCAGGAAATAAATTCTTCTCTTTTCTTGATGGATTTAGTGGATACAATCAAATCAAGATAGCATTGGAGGATTAGGATAAAAATACATTTAATTTTCCATGGGGTACATATGCGTACAATGTTTTACCTTTTGGATTATGTAATGCACCTGCTACATTTCAAAGAGAAGTCCTAGCTATCTTTGCAGATCTTATACATGAATGTGTTGAAGTCTACATGGATGATTTTATTGTCTATGGAGGTACATTTGATGATTGTTTAAACAACCTTGAAAAAGTTCTAAAGAGATGCATAGAGACAAACTTATCCCTCAACAATGAGAAATGTTTTATGATGTTAACTGAAGGGATAGTGTTGGGACACCACATTTCTTCTTCTGGAATAAAGGTAGACCCAACAAAGATACAAGTCATTGTAAATTTAATGCCACCAACAACACAAAAAGAAGTAAGAATTTTCTTGGGATATGCAGGCTATTACAGAAGATTCATTGAAAACTTCAGCAAAATAGCTTTACCCTTGTTCAAATTACTTGCAAAAGACATTGAGTTTCAATGGACTACATATTGTCAAAATGCATTTGAAAAATTGAAAGAAAAATTGTCTATAGCACCCATTCTCAGAGGACCAAATTGGTCATTTCCATTCCACATATCTACTGATGCATCAGATATAGCTATAGGAGAATTTCTAAGAAAAAAAGAAAATCAGTTTAACTATGCCATTTATTTCATTAGAAAAAATCTAACTCCGACAGAATTAAACTATACAGTAACTGAAAAAGAAATGCTAGTTGTTGTGCATGCAGTCAATAAATTTAGGCATTATATAACAGGATATCAAGTGTTTATTCATACATATCATTCAACCATTAAATATTTAATGAACAAAATGATTATCAATGGTAGAATTACGAGATGGCTGTTACTAATGCAAGAATTCAATCTCACTGTTCTAAATTGACTAGGAAAATATTATCAAGTGGAAGATTTCCTATCAAGACTTCATTCTCCTAGTGATATTATTCTTGTTTCATACAAATTTCCTGATGAACATCTATTTTCTATAATAGGTAAAACCCCATGGTTTGCATATGAAGCTAATTATTTATCATCTGAAATATTACCATCTCATTTCACTAGCAAGCAGAAAAGAAAAATAATCAGAGAGGGTGCTAGATATAGTTGGGTCGATGGTGACCTCATCTACACTCGTCCTGATCTTTTGATAAGAAAATGTGTAAGAGAAGATGAAATTTTTGATATTCTAAAATCATGTCATGACGAACCATGTGGTGGCCATTTTGCAGATAAATGAACAACATACAAGGTGCACAAGCTTGGCTACTACTGGCCAACAATTTTCAAGGACTCAAAGGCCTATGTCAAAATATGTGATAGCTATCAAAGAACTGGAAGAGTTGTAGTATCAGATGAGATGCCATTGAAACCACAAGTAGTTATAGAACCATTTGAACAAAGGGATTTTGACTTTGTGGGACCTAAAGAAGTACATCTTAGTGGTGTACATACTATGTTACAATATGGGTAGAAACAAAAGCAGTGGCACGAGAAACAAAAGAAACAATGGTTTCATTCCTCTTTGAAGAAATATTTGTAATATTTGGAGTTCCAAGATAGATTGTTACAAACCAGGGATCACAGTTCACTTCTAAACTTGTCCGAGATCTTATGGAAAAATACAAAATCAAGCATAGAAAGTCTACTCCATATCATCCTCAAGCAAGTGGACAAGTGGAATCTACTAATAAGGTTATAGAAAACATCATGACAAAGAAAATGCAAATGAATAGAAAAGATTGGTTAGACAAATTAAAAGATGCATTATGGGCATATAGAATTACATGGAGAAATACTACTAGATTCAACCCATATCAACTGGTATATGGTAAAGAAGTTTGGTTACCAATCGAATTTCAAATTCATAAATTTAAACTTGTAGCAGAATTGTGATTGTACCTGTTAGAAGCCCAACAGCAAAGAATTATGTAGCTGAATGAACTAGACGAGATTAAACAACAAGCATTTGAGCATACATCACTAGTACAACAATAGAGAATCAAATGGCATGACAGATTTATCAAAAACAAAAATTTTCATAAGGGAGACTAGGCACTTCTTTTCAAATCCAAGTACAAAGATTTCAAAGCTAAGTTTACTACTCATTGGCTTGGGCCATATCAGATAGAAGAAATATTTGACAATGGAGTAGTCAAGATCAAGACAATTGATGAAGCCACCATTTCATTTCTAGTTAATGGTCATAGACTCAAAGTTTATAATAAGCCTGTCAATAAAGAAGACTTTCTAAAGAGAGTCTCAGCAGAAAACATTATAGAAGTACTAAAACAACATAGTGATATGTCTTCCCTACTTCCAGAATAAAAAATAAAATTAAAAAAGTTAAAAAATAACAAATGAGTTTGGTTGTGAAAATCCAGGATACTAGCACAATACAAACTCAAATTCATATTGGAAAACCAACTTGTTTGACCAATAAGAATTCTCTCTTATGTTTTTTAATTTAATTTTGCAGAATCATCCTCCAAAATTCAAAGACTTGAGGAGAAGTCTCAAGATCAGCAAGGGGGAAGATTCATAATAAACCAACAAACTATGCAACTAGTTTAATGTCAAGCAACTGTATTGCAGAAGGGACCTGAGACATCATAATCAATATTTATTAGTAAGGGACGTGAACAAGATCAATGCCATATGTTTTTTTTTCCGGGGTGCCATATGTTATTGTAGAAGGGACCTAATTATTCATCTTAAAATCAACATCAAAGGGACCTGAGAAGCAACTACAAGCATCTACAATCTAGCAAAATCATTCAATAGAATTCATTTTGAGCTCAAAGTATCATCATCATTAGCAAAAGGTCAAGTGTTGACAAAAGAACTAAGGTCATCATCAACAGAAGAAAAGCATTGACAATGAGATATCAAGCGAAAGAAAAGTGTTGTAAGTTTTAAGTATTCTTAATGCCTTTGATTTTGATTTTTTTTCTAAGATTGATAAACCAATTTAAACTTGAATATGCAGTACCCCTATCCATGCATATATCATCCTACATTATCCTATATCCTACATCACCCTACATTATATACATTTACCTCTTACATTATTCATTCACCTATTACATTCATTAACCTTATTATAACCTTACATTCATCAATTCATCATTCACTTAACCACATTCATTTTCATTTTTGACCAAAACTTTTTGGCCATATCTCCTTTTTGGCCAATTTTTTTTTGCCTCATGGAAAATTTCCAACAAAACAAAAAGGATTAGTCTCATATGCCTACAAAACAAGAACAAAGAGATTTAGTATCATTACAAATATACTTAACATCTTATCTCAAAAATAATTTTATTTGAAATGACCCAAGATTATGGTCATTTCAAAACAAATCAATACATAAGTATATCTAAACGATGACACAAAAAAATGGCAAGTATGCAATGATATAGGAATAATAATGGATATGCAACATGCAATGCAAGTATAATGGATCTAAAAATGCAATGAACAAGCATAATGCATAATCAAGGAAGCATGCAATGCAAAAGCCATTGACTAGTCCTAATAGTGATGAGTATTGAAAGCTCTAAACTACAAGAAGTTACAAGCTATGATGTAACATTAACAAGAAACAAAACAAGTATCGAGACAATGATCAACACTTGTGATGCAAAGCGGTGATAAGAGTGTAAAATCACGATGCAAGTTATGTACAAAGTTTAAACAAATGGTAAGATATGTACAAAGGGAATAGAGTTATATCATGCACATAAAACCACGATGCATCAAGTAAAACAAGTGGCAGCCAAAGGTACAAGGGACATGATGAACAATTAGCTAGTCAAATTAAAAAAAACATAGCAAAATATGGTCCAAATATGTTTCAAAGGGTTGCACGCACAGTTGAACACTGTCTGCGCGTTTTTCTTCATCATCATAGCTAATTTTCATCATAACCTAGCTCAGAATCAAAGGACACTGTGTATTCATTGTTTATCCATAGCCTAAAGAAAACACGACAAAACAAACCCTGTTTGACTAACAAATATGTAGAGATTGAAAGAGAACTACGTGAAAAGAGGAGAAACCTATGCAATAGAGATAGCACGAGGAATTGCATGGAGAAATAAGGAGGAGCATTGTGTTTAAAAGGAGGAGATATAGGAGAGCGCAAAACCGAGATTTCCTCTGCGCTGAGCAGACATATTCTCCATCAAATCCCATAAATTGTTTAGTGATTAGGTAAGAGTAGATCTCGGGTCTTCTCAATAGTTAAAGATTTCTAAGATTGTGTTATTCTCTCGAAAAGGGTTCAATTTAAGTTGTTGTTTAAATGTGTCATACTACGAGAGAAACAGGACTTCAGTCCTAGATTAACAATGCTCTGTCACCCTAAAAAGGCTCTGCCACCTATAGAACAATGATTTTTCGAATTGTTGGAGATAGAGAGTTTCACTAGGGCTGTATGTTTACATAGGAGAAAACAAACCTTAACAAGATAACCTTTACAAGGTTTCGACAGTCATTTACAACTCAGATCTCGTTTCGAAAACGATTTCCTCATACATTTTTAAACACAGTTTGCCAAATTTTGCACATAAAAAAACACAGTGAGCATCCTTTTGTATACACAATGAGCAGTTTTGTATGAAATTTTGCAAACAGAGAAGGTTTTTCATCGATTTTTATGGGCAATTTTGCAAACAAAGAGGATTTTTAAACACAATTTTGCAAACAGTGAGAGATTTTTGTAGTGGAGATGTTTTTACATGGTTTTTCACACAGTGAGAGTTTTTTTACCCAGTTTTACAAACAGAGGATTTTTTTTTTGAATACCATTTGCAATAGGAGATAGAGAAATTGAAGACCTAAAAGCAAAATAAGTAATATCATTGTTTTTTTTCAAAGCTACAGAGGTTTGGTAAGTACATTCACCATGATTTTTATCCAAATATTGCATGAATGAGAAGGTCAAATATATATATTTTTCTTGTTATATTCATGATGAGGTTATTTACTAGACAAGGCCATATTAATTGGTACACAAATCAAATGCAAATGGAAATCAAAACTGAACCTAAAGACTTCAAGATAGAAAACTGGAGTAAGGATGCAGTAGAGAAGCTATACTAGGCAGGGCTACTCGAGTTTCTTAAAAAGTTCAAAGGTCACATTGATTAAATCACACAGGAGTTCATAGAGCATTTTGAACATGGACAAACCAGAGTTGGTGAAATTTCTATCCCATTGAACCCAACATTTCTTTCTCAAATATTGGACCTTCCTTTGATAGGAGAAGAGTATCACAAGGGTATGCATTTTAAGGAGAAGGGATGGACCTTTTTCCTGGAGAAACAAAGGAAGGGGTCCTTTGACAGGACACGAGGGATTCCAAGAGATTGGCTCAGAGATCCATGGTCATAGTTGGTTTTGATTATCTAGAAGTACTTCACTTGTGATAATCTATACAATTTGGTATACCTTTATCATATCAAATTGATTCAACATATGAAGGGAGATTGTAAAATCAACTTACCCTACTTATTTTCAAAAAGCCTAACCAAAATGATAAAGAATGTCAAGAACAAAACAGAAGCCAAGAAAGCCAATATCTATCATCAGGCGCTAATCAAGATACTTTTTGAGTATCAGGTAAGAATAAGGGGTTTCTTTGGAAGGATTTTTTGGCTAAACAACATTTTGAAGAACAAACAACAAGGAATGAGGAGAAGTTTGAGCAGTTGCATGTAACAAGAAGTATCATGCATTCTCCTTTGTATCCTAAGACAAGATTGAAGAAAAAGCAAGATGATAATATGATTGTAAAAGAGAAATACTTTCTGTCCATTCTTAGAAGGCCTAGAAGAAAATCACAAGAGGAGCCAAGCAACAAAGGAAAAGATCCAAAAATTGAAATTATTGGAACTGAGCCTCCACAAACATCAAATAAGATTGATGAGATTACAAAGAGATTAGAGGAGGAAGTCCAAGAAGAGCCCATATAGAAAGACTCCTATTTCAAGGATGCATGGGTGGGAGCCACATGATCTCACTCATATGCCAAAGAGACCAGGGAAGAATCTAAAGAACTGCATAGTGAAGTATATCTTAAGAAAATAATGGAGTTGACAAGTGAGCTGGAAAACATCAAAATCATGGAGATACATTTGAAAAAGGAGAAAAAAATGTATAAATAAAATAACAACAACATAATCAAGGAGAACAAGAAATTGAGCTAGAAGATTAAACAACTTAAGACTCAAAATATCATCATCTTCAAGCAAGCCTATAGATGGCTAAAGGAGAAAAAGTTATGGTAGTACAAATATGAGAAAAAAAAAAGTGAAGAATGCCATTTATAAAGAAGAGAAATATGAGGGTATTTACATTCTCCTTCAGGCTGCACAGGAAGAAGCTACAAGATCAGGAACAACAGGGCATCATCACTCAGAAGATCCAAATGGAGGAGGAAAGCATGAGGACATGCTTGAACATCAGCAAGGGGGAGATGTTGGCCCTCAATTTTTGTCATCTTTGCCTATCCTGTAGGAATTTGCAGGGTAAGTTCCTCAGACAAAACACCAAAGGACGCCGCTCACAAACAGATCATAGATCAATACACCAATATTGTTGACGTGGTTAAAACCCTCAAAGAGGGAAATAGTCCATGGCCTGAGCAAATGCGACCACTTCAGGAAATTTATTAATAAAAGAATGAAAATTTACATAAGCTTCTCTCATGAACGGTGATCCTACAAATGACCCTCCATTCTCTTTAAATAGAGATCATGGACCATTCAGGTGTTAAGCCACGGATCAAGTGTTGATAATACCGAGGAGAGAATGAACCATCGGATCACTACATATCGTGACCGTTAGATTGTAAGTTACAAAAGTACATAGTAAAGAAACACACTTTACCTAACTCTACACTAGACCAAGTTATACTTAACTATTTCCTTTGTGTCGGAATATCCTAACATCCCCCTTAAGAACAACTTGGGATAGGATTGAAGGATGTACAAATATGACACAATAGGAGAAGGAAGGAGGCATTAGAGCCTATCCCCCCTTAGTGAAAAATTCTTGAACTCCAACCATAAATCGAAGTTTAGTAAACTTTGCCTCTGTGAGAGCCTTTGTAAAGATGTCTGCAACTTGATCATCTATTGAACAATATTTCACTTCAAGAACATGGTCATGAATGAGCTTTCTGATGAAGTGCTTGTGCAGTTCAATGTGTTTGTTGTGCTGATGTTGGACTGGATCTTTGCATAGTTGAATGGCACTTTGATTATAACACCAAAGTGTAGTTGGATGCTGTTGTTGAAAGCCAAACTTTGATAGGACCTGACGAAGCCACAGGGCTTCCTTACTAGCTTCTACGACACCACGATACTCTGTTTCTGCTAAAGAAAGAGAAATGGCACTTTGTTTCTTACAATCCCATGTAATAGGTCTTGAACCAAGAGTGAACACATAACCTGCAGTAGACTTCCGATCATCAGGGTCACCAGCCCATTCGGACTCAGTGAAACCAACCAATAGAGAAGATGCTTTGGCACTGTAATGAATCACAAATTGAACTGTACCTCGAACATAATGAAGTATTCTTTTAGCTGCTTTCCAATGACTTTCAATTAGGTTTTGCATAAACTGAGCAATAAGGCCAATAGCAAAGGAAAGGTCAGGACGAGTATGGGTTAGATACAAAATGTTTCCTACAAGTTGATGGTATAAGGTAGCATCAACTTCAGGTGAAGTACAAGTGACTGAAAGTTTGGCTCTAGACTGAAAGGGAGAAGGGGTTGGCTTATAGTCTTCCATGTGAAAATGGCGTAGAAGATCATAGGCATACTTGGACTGGGAAAGGGAAATACCTTCCTTGGATTGCAAGACTTGAAGACCAAGAAAATAATGCAAGTGTCCTAAGTCTGTCATTTCAAAATTCTTTTTAAGGTTGGACTTCACATGGTTTATAAGGTTTGGATTACTACCAGTAAGGATAAGATAATCAACATAAAGAACAAGAATGATAAGGGACTTGCCCACTTTCTTGGTGTAGATAGTATTGTCAGAATGACACCTAGAAAAGATAGTTTCTAAAAGAAAGTTATCCATTTTGGCATACCAAGCTCGAGGGGCTTTCTTGAGACCATAAAGGGATTTCTTAAGCCGACATATAAGGCTGAAGTCTGTTTTTATAAAGCCAATAGGTTGTTCCATATAGATTTCTTCATGCAAGCCCCCATGCAAGATGGTAGATTTAACATCCATCTAATGGAATTCCCATTTGAAAGAGGCATTAAGGCAAAGAACAAGGCGGATAGAGTTCATTTTGGCAACAGGGGAGAAGCTTTCAGTATAGTCCATGCCTTCTACTTGTTAAAAACCCTTAGCAACAAGATGAGCTTTATGTTTATCAACTTTTCCATCTGGTCCATACTTGGTTCTGTAAACCCATTTGCATCTAACAATTTTTCGTCCCTTTGGTAGAGGAACAAGATCCCATGTATCATTTGCCAATAGTGAAAAATATTCTTCATTCATAGTTGCATCCCAATCTAGATGGCCCGAAGCTTCTGCAAAGGTGTCAGGATCATAATTCGTTGAAGCTTGAGCCAGTAAATAAGAGGCTCTATCGAACTGAGAACATGTACGTCTTTGATCTGTAAGATCACCAGTAAGAGAACCTGCTGCATCCCAAGTAGCACAGACCCATTTTGGAAGCTAAGGAGTTGAAGGAGGATCCTGAGAAGGTGGGGGAGGATTTTCATCCTCACTGTCATCATCTGAGGAAGAAATATTTTCAGAGGTAGAAGGGACAGAGAGAGGTGGCACATCTGCCGAACTAGGCTCGTAGGCCGATATATTTTCAGAAAACTTTACATCCCTTCTAATGATAACATTTTTGGACTTAAGTGGAATAAGTTTGTATCCTTTGACATCTTCAGAATATCTAACAAAAATACATTTTTCACCCTCAAGTTCTAAAGCTTTATGTTTCTCATCTGGAATATGGGCCCATGCTTCACTTCCAAAAACACGAAAGTGACTTACATCTGGTTTAATTGAGCTCCATGCTTCTTCTGGAGTGATATTCTTTAAAGCCTTTGTAGGAATGTGATTTATTATGTAATTTGCACAGTTAATTACTTCTGCCCAAAAATTAAGACTAAGTCCTTTAGATTGAAGCATACAATTAGCCATTTCCTTTAAGGTGTGATTCTTCCTTTCAACTACACCATTTTGTCGTGGAGTATATGGAACAATATGTTGCATTTGAATTCCATTCTTAGTGCAAAATTTGATGAATTTGTTGTTAACATATTCTCTGCCATTATCAGATCTTAGCTTAAGAATTTGATGTCCAGATTGTTTTTCAACAAAGGCCTTAAAGGCCAAGAACATCATGTTAAATACTTCACTCTTGAGTTTTAAGAAGTATGCCCAACTGTGTCTGGAGAAATCATCAATGAAATCTAAGAAATACTTGTAGCCAGAGAATGAAACAACTGGAAGTGGACCACATAAATCACTATGCACAAGCTGTAAAGGGGCTGAGGCATGCCAAGAGGCACGTTTTTCAAAACTATCCCGATGATGTTTTCTGAGTACACATCCAGAAAAAACACCATCTCTACAAGATATCATTGGAAGACCTGTCACCATATTTTCTTTACATAGATTTTGAAGGGAGCGATAGTTTAAGTGACCAAATCGCTCATGCCAAAGTTTGCTCACTTCATCATTATGAGCAACAAATACCGAGGGAAGATTTGATGACCCAAAGTTGTTAAACTTATACAACCTTGTAGAATCATCAGCAATGCCAGTAGCTAAAATCTATCTAGGATCTCTTAGGTCCTTAATTACAACATCGTGAGGTGAAAATTCAATGATTTTACCTTCACTTGAATGAGTTATCCGATATACAGATAGAAGGTTGCAGGATAAGGTTGGAACACATAATACATCATTAAATTGACCATTGTCTATATGAACAGTTCCAGTCCCTATAACACTAGGAGATCTATCATCACCAACGTTTATATTTTTGGTGTTACAATCATTTAAAGAAGAAAACATGGCTTTGTTTTTGGCCATGTGATAAGAAGCTCCAGAATCAATGAGCCACTCATGAGAATTAGAAGAAGAACATACAGTTAGTGCATATCCAGACCGAGATGTTTGACAACCACATGCAGAAAGTGCTATTCCTGAAGATGAAGTTGAAGTTGAAGAGTGCTCCAAATGGATGTTATGCTTCTTCATTGCTGCTTCCAAGGCTTCCATCTTCTTAAAGCATTTGGATTCTAAGTGGCCATATCGATTACAAAACTGGCAATGTCTATCAGTCTTCTTCCCCTTGTTTTTATTTTCCTTATCATTTTGTTGAAATGATTTTTCATTTTGAGGCTGAAATTGCTTAGGACCCTTGTTTGGTTTAGGAACATTCTTTTTAGGATACGACTTCTTAGGATTCTTTGAATTTGGTTGTTGTTGGGAGGCTAAGGCTTTCTTAGAAGAGTTTCCAAGATTAATAAGACCAAGGTGTAAGAGTTTTTCTTGTTCTCTTATTAAAGAATGACAAAAGGAATCAAAGGAAGGGGACTTGTAGTCTTGTCCTTGAGAAATGAAGGCTTCTCTTATAGAATGGAAGGTGGAAACAAACACAGAGTAGGCTGGTCCCAACTTAGTAAGAATGGAATAGATAAGGTTACCATCTTCTTTCTTAACCTTAACACCTTCCAAGAGAAGTCTAAGGGTCTTGAACTTGGACAAAAAACCTTCAATGGAAGAAAAAATTTTGGGGTCCAATGTAAGCAACTCATTTTCGAGTTGATGGGCTCTAAGTTCATTTTTAATTCCAAAAACTTTAGTGATTTGTTTCATTGCTTCATTAGGAGTATCAAGTTCTATGATATGGAATCTAAGGTTAGGGGAATAGACATCCCTATCAACACACGTGCTTGATCTTACTTATTTTCCCATTTGGCTGCCTTATCTTCATCTTTCGATTTGGTTTCTTGGCCTGAGGCTATTCTGTAAAGACCTTTACTTCTAAGTAAATCCATAATGTAAGACCACCATTGGAATTAGTTGGTGCTGTCAAGAATAACTTGGCATGGAATTTACATTTTAACAAAAACTGAAGATATAGATGTTGAAACTAAGTGTTCCAATGGAAAGATCTCGAAAAGTTAGGTTGATTAAAAAAAAACGGCTCTAAAAACGGCTTCTGGATGAAGATGTTATGGATTTTTGAAGAAAAGTTGTTGAAGATGCCAACGAAGTGCGGGAATGTGCGGAAATGAATGATAATGTTATATTTAAAAAAAATCTAACCCCTTTCCAAACTTAATCTAATTAGCTCAAGAAAGAGAAAGACTTGAACTCAAGACCTCTATTCTCATAAAGTAACTTTGGACCAAGTGAGCTAGTTTAAAAGGTTAGTAATTTTTGGAAAAGATTAAGGATTTTTTTTTTTTAGTCACTGAAGCTTTGGGGTGCATTCATACTTGAGAAAGCTCCTTTTTGCCTCCAGATCTTAAAAATGACATAGCTAGGCCTACTAGAAACATTTCGTGTGAAATGAAAGGGGTTCCTCACTGGAACAGATGCTCCTAACACAATAGAGTTGTCCTCTTGACCCAAAAGCAATAAAAAACAGTAGAACTACGAAACAGCGGTCAGATGTAGTTCTACCGGCTTCAGATTTGGATCACCAAGGGATGCAACCCTCAAATAGCTCTAATACCATGTAGGAATTTATAGGGTAAGTTCCTCAGACAAAACACCAAATGACACCGCTCACAAACAGATCACAGATCAATACACCAGTATTGTTGACGTGGTTAAAACCCTCAAAGAGGGAAATAGTCCACGGCTTGAGCCAATGCGGCCACTTCAGGTAATTTATTAATAAAAGAATCAAAATTTACATAATCTTCTCTCATGAATGGTTACCCTACAAATGACCATCCATGCTCCTTAAATAGAGATCATGGACCAATCAGGTGTTAAGCCATAGATCAAGTGTCGATAATACCGAGGAGAGAATGAACCATCAGATCGTTACATATCATGATCGTCAGATTGTAAGTTACAAAAATACATAGTAAAGAAACACACTTTACCTAACTCTACACTAGACCAAGTTATACTTAACTATTTCCTATGCGTCAGAATATCCTAACATATCCTAAATCCATTTATTTACCATCATATTCCATCATGTTTCACCTATATATGCCTCATTTTAGTCCTATTTTGCATATTTAGGTAACTAAATTAAGTTCTTCAATTTTTGGATTTTTTTGTAAAAGTCAGGTTTTAAGAGTAAATTTGGACTGCATTAAAAATTCCCATAATAGCTTCATGGAAGTCATATGTGCACGACACCTGGGCAAGATATGAGTTCATATTTTGAAATCTTGGGAACCATGGATGAAGAAACACCTATTGGTTCAGTCAAACTAAGCAAAAACATGCCCGATCAACGCTCACCAGGATACGAGATTCAAACATGACTTGTCGCTATTTTCCCTCCTTCGTTGTCGGTCATCTCCAAGTGTGAATGTCGATGTACTTAATCTGAATGCAATGAGCCACCGTTTGACCTCCCATCCTACTCCTTGGGTACTCTCCTTCCCCGCGGACCCCCGAGTTGAAATGGGGTTGTAAAATGGAGGAATGTAATAGCCGGTAGAGGAGAGCACTCTTTGGCTCAAGAGTCCTGTCTCTAAATTCCTCTACCTCACCAAATTCACTATAGCTCGTAGTCACTACTATGACATAGTCTCATCTATCCAATAGTAGGGTAAAGAAAAAGTCCTTTCTCCCATGGCCTGCCCCTTCTTTTATAGGAGTCCTCATAGGTGACACTTGGCATTTCATGCATAATTAATTATTTTTGATAATTTAATAGTTTGATTATTCACCCACCTATGTGTCACTCTCTCATCAAGGGTCTCCAAAATTATTTACTTAAATTTTAATTTAAAACTAATATTTTTCCTCACCTCAACAAGATTCCTATTTCTTCTCCTAGTTGTCTCTTGATCCCCAATTTTACTCCTTAACTTGTGTTCATTACTAAAGACAATTGATAAGTCAAGATTTGATCCCCTATCTACTCCCTAATTTAATTCACGTTTTCTCTTAGATGGATATTCTTATGTTGGTTGTTGCCACGTGGAGGTTCTCTAAATTTCTCTAAGATTTAATTTATTAATCTTATTTTAATTCACCATCCTCTTCTCTTAATTAAGTTTAACTATTTTAGGATTAATATTTATCCTTACATTTATGTCCTTCTTTCCCCTTTTTACCTAATTAAAGTACATTATCTACCTAATATTTTCCAACATGGGAAAGGTAGAGTTTTTAAGGTAAATATTTTACTTCTTCCTATGATCCTCTTAACCCAAGTTTTATTCTTGATTTAATTACCTCAATTTCTAACATCATTTACCCTTGATGTGAATTTACCTGGTTTTCATATCTTGATTATATTTATTAATTTATTTTTTTTTAATGATTCTAAGGGTGCCAAGTTTGGTTGTGCCCTTCAAGAACTTCCCTTGAAGTTCCAAGGGTGTCACACCTAACAATTTATTTATGATGCCAAGGGTTCCAATTTGGTCTTTCCCTTCAATAAATTCCCTTGAAGTTCCAAGGGTGCCACACCACTTTCCCTTCAAGCATTCAGTGGCTATGAGGGGAAAGTATAGGTGCAATGACAAAGACCACTATCATCTCTTATGTTGCTTGCTATAGTGAGACTAATGGTGTAAAAAGGAGTTGATTTGGGATGTTTCCTGATTTTGTGAACCAGACTTGATGAGTTTGACCTGTATGGATGGATTAGGATTGATAAGGCTATTATAGCCATTATAGCAGTTTTTTTATGATTTTATTATTTAATTAGAGTTTATGGACCATTCAAGTGTGTGTAATTTTGTACTAAGATTATTGGAGACCTTTGAGATAATTTGAAGAATCATTTCTACTGCTCTATTTGTTGTTCATACTGTGGATGCTTTATTATGTCAGCTGTAACTAAAGAGTTCTTCGGGTGTACAAGGAAAGGTTGGAGGGCCCCCATACCAAGCTAAGTACACTTTGGTTAAATTTTGTGTAAATTAGCATAGTTTTGATTTAGTATTTCTTGTTTCAGTTTTATGATTCAGTTACTTAGATGTGTTATGATTTTTGTATGATTTTTGGATGATTTTGGTTTAAAATCTAATTTGTGTATGAAAGGAGAACCAAGGATTTAATTTAAATTATCTTTCTATCAAATTATGAATCAAAACTAAAAATCATCCTTTTGCATTTCTTGAATTCCAGTTTATGATTTGATGCAATGGTAATGTTGTTGGAGTAGAACTGTGAGGAATGAAAACTAGGAACTCCTAAGTTAGGAGCCTCTTCTCTTGCTTTCTATACATCACAAACTACTGCTCTTTAGTTTCTCTTCTTGAGGACAATATTGTGGAGAATGACAACCAAGACCTCCTAAGTTAGGAGCCTCTTCCTTCGCTTACTACATCTTGAATCAAAGGCTTTTTAGTTTCTTTAAACTTAGAACTTATTTTTAATATGCATTTCCCTTAACCTTTGAGCCTTGCCTTCCAAAATTGACTTTACCTGAAATCCATATACTTTGGGCATGCTTCCAAGTCTACAAACCCGGATTGACAAGTAAAAAACCTGTGTTATTTTACTTAGTAAATTGACTTGACACATAGCTTGTTCACTTTTCAAATAAGTGAAGATATGCAAATTTCTAATCTTTAATCATGTAATTCCTTAAATGCTAAAATTATGATTTTGGAAAATCCCTCATCACATTCATATTCCCTTTTTCATTTGCCAGAAACTAAAAACACCTTAAGTTGGGGGGGAGGGATGTTCATATTTCATGCCACATGTCACATTTCATTTCATCCCAACCAACATATTTTTCCCAATCAACTATTATTGCATTTTTTATTCAAAACGTTTATATGTTTTGCAATGATCAATTGATGAGCACATCAAATGGCTAGCAATCACTATGAGACTTGAAAAGATTCATGTTTTCAAGTATTTTGATGCAGCAAAAATAAGAAAAGTATTGTTACACAAGAACTAATACTCATAAATTTTGGTTTTCACACAAGAACCAACCATAAAAAATATATGCTGCAATCAAATGTATTTCAAAGTACACTTTGCAAAAAGAATAAAATTTTCAAATGATATGATTATGCAAAGTTAAAAGAGAATCAATACAAATACAAAGCTCATATAGAAGCAAAACATTTCAAGAATGTCAACTTATGATTAAGGCAATCAATGCAATAGTTGCATGTGGAAATGCAAAATCTTCAATTGGGGGGTACATTGGGCCTCCAGAATGTCATCCACTTTCACCGTGCTTTCACCTTCATTTCCATCATTTTACCCTCATTTCGTAACTATGTAACCCCATAACCCTACATTAAGTAACCATTGTCATAATCATATGGGTTTATCATTACAGTTAATTTTTTTTTAGTGTGTTGTTCAAAACCAACATAGTTCTATCTTAAATTCATATCTATGAGGAGATGAGAGGAATTTAATATATTCAGGTGCAAACCTTTCCTCAAGTTTTGAGTTTGTATGTTGAGAGATTTGATCCCTCTTGATGGTGCTTGGTAGATCGAGAGGTAAGAGGTGCTCTACAGTCTAGTATGAGGGAAATGTTGTATGTGTTGTTACATTAAAAATAAAAAAATAATAATTACATTAACAAATTAAAAAATACTATTAACAAAAGAACAAATGCCTACCATAAATAATATACTTCAATTTAGTCTCGAGGATGTGGTCCAATGGTTAGGTGGGGAGGTTTGGTCCCCACAGGTCATGTGGTTGTCCAATGCTTAGGTGGGGAGGTATGGTCCCCACAAGTCATGGGGTCATCCAATAGTAATACTTCAAGTTCCACCTTAATTTTACATCAAACTTTATATAGAGAGCTAAAATAATTGAAAATAAAAAATAATAATTTACTTTTTAGTATGAGAGGCATGTGTAATTTCTTGGCTACATAACATGTAAAAATAATATTATTGATACTACATTATGTGTAATTCATTCTTTAGTTGACATGTAACATTTAGAACAAAAATATATTAATAGCAAAACAAATATTTTATCATTGGATAGAGAGAGAGTTCTTATTCAATTACTAGTTTCTTTCTAATTCAATTTATGATAGAGATTTGTAATTCTTTCAATGTTTAATATAAAGTTGGCATGTAGCATTTTAAAAAATATCAATAACAAAGACAATTATATATGTACCATTTAAAAAAAAAATATTAATAAAAAATAATTCTATATATTATACAAAACAAGTGAAAATAAAAAAATTCTTATAGTTAAATAATTTTATTAGTGTGTTGTTCAAAACCAACATAGGTTCATCTTAACTTCATATCTATGAAGAGTTGCGAGGAATCAAATCTATTGAGGTGCAAAACTTTCTTTAATTTTTGCACTTAAAATATATTTGTATCTTGAGGGATTTAATCCCTCTTGGTGTTTGGCAAATTCAGAGTTAAAATAGATCTATGCTAATTATATAAATATTAACAAGAGAGAAATTGTGACAAAATATGGTAACACACAAATTAAATTTTATGAAAAAGTTTAAAATACTCAACTACCTATTAAAAAAATAAATTGTAAAAGCATGCTAATGTGTCTCATTATATGGCAAAAGCAAAACAGTACTCAAATGAAAAAAGATAAAAAAAAATAATATAAAAATATCAATTAAATGAGTTGAGTTTCATACTTGTTAATTATAAAAAATAAATGCTAAATTTGTAATAAAGCTAACTCACAATAAATTTTAGTAAAAGCTATAGTGAACCTATTTAATGGGTTTAGAAAATATAAATAATGTTATAAAAAGTAAATACTAAATTTGCAAATAAGTCAACTGATAGTAAATATTGGTAAAAACTATGGTTAATCACTCACAAAATATAAATAACTTTATGTAAAGTTAAATGAAATGATAAAACTCTTTAAAAATATATATAAAAATAGAATTAGAATTTCTAAACAAATAATTTTATTTATTATATTTTGAATAATATAAAATATGTTATTATAATCATAATTAAAAATTTTATTATAAAAAATTTAAAATATATTTTAAAAATTTTCAAAAAATAATTTTAACATTTTGTTATATGTTATTTTCAAATTTCTATTAAAAAAAAATTGATTTTATAAACTCGAAAGGGTAGTTTCTTGGGTCGCGGTTTTATATATACGAAAAGATGATCATTTTTACAAGTATTTTAATAATAATTAAAAAATATGCTTACTTTTTATTTTTAAATTTGTTTAGCAATCTTTAGAATGTTTACAACACATCTCTTAAAGAAATTGGAATTGAAAAGCATAAATCAATATAGAAATGGGGGGTCGCGGTTTTGTCACTACTTAAAAATTTATGTAAAATATTAATGATATCTTTTAAAGAAAATGAATAAATTAGATAAAAAGTATATATTAAATTTTAGAAAAAATATGACATGAAATTGAATTTAAATTGACATGTTTTGTCTTCTTTTACCACACCACCTAATTTTTGATGATTTTGTAAATTTAAGAGTAAACTTTCCAACTCCATTTATTTTTATAAAACTTCTTTGCCACAAAAAGGGAAAAAGTGATACACATTAACATGCTTTTACCCAAATGTTTATATATAATTTTACCTTTTAAAATTAAAAATTATACTATTTATAATTTATATTGAAACTTAAAGGATGAGTAAACATACGCCTGGCAACATATTCAATGAAGTTTGAAAATGAGTGTGTATTTGTATGACAATATAACTTCACGATATGATATTTTTTTTGTGTAATATATATGATATGATATTTGTATGAGAAGACCATTAGATTGAGTGCTTCGATGACGAGGAGACCCAAGTTTTTGCCACAAAAGAAGACCATGACCTTTCTACTAGATGCTCGAGAGAAAAAGACAGTGATCATCTCTGCGACTCTGTTGTCTATCAGCAGGGATACAATAATGTGGTATCAAGTTTTCAAAGATAGTACAACCTCAGAAACTGGAATGTTCCTATGAAAGGTCCGCTACAAAAGACAAAAACTGAACAATAAGCTGAACCCAGAAAATAGATACTAAAGAGGCCAGAACTGCCAAAGAAGGACAATCCAAAAGAAGCAAGAAAGGAGATCAAAGATGAAGAAAAATTATAGTCAACTTTTAATTTGGAGCCTGAAATTAGTAAGTTGAAAGTGTCCATTCCTTTTGCTGAACTTTTAAGAAATGAGAAATATAGGAAAATCATTTCTACTATGATTAAAGATTCAGAGTTTGATCAAGTCAACATGGTTTCAAAAGATTCTTTGAACCTAGATGATGATGCTCCCGAATTTGTATTTGGCCCACATGTCACAAGTGCACATGATGATGTGCCCCCTTTTTATGTACGTCTAAATGTGTATGATATGATTCTTCATAACAAAATGTTAGACTCCGGAGCCTCACATAATCTCATGCTCAAATCAATCATGGACTATCTAGGACTTCAAATTACTAGACCCTATAAAGATTTGTTCTCCTTTGATTTCAGAGAAGTAAAATGCTTAAGGATGATTAGGTATTTAGTTTTCACCTTAGGTCATATCCCAGCTAAAAGTGTTTGATTGATATAGTAGTAGCAGACATTCCTACTAGATTTAGAATGTTGTTATCCTGATCTTGGGCACAAAGATTGGGAGGAACTTTACAAATGGACATAACTTATGCTTCTATACCATTTTTTGGTGAAATGAAAAGGATATACCAAGAATTTCAAATGGCCTATATGATGAGCAACAGAATGGAACTAGATAATCATCCAATATATGCAGTAGACACAGAGCTAGGATCACAATTTTTTTTCAATGACTTTTGTTTTGAGGGAGAAATATCAATAGCAAATGAAATTGATATTCAACAAGAACAGGTTCAGATTTATTTAGGGGTGGTTTGGAAATTATAATTTGATGGATCCACATGTGAGAAGGGTTCAGGAGAAGGTGTGTGGATTTTTTCACTAGATTGTATAAGTCAATTTCCTTCTTTTAAATTGTTGTTCGATTGTACAAATAACATAACAAAGTATGAAGCTCTCGATATTGGTTTAAATCTATTATGAGAGAAAATGGCATAGAAGGTTCACATTTTTTGAGATTCCAAGTTAAATATGTTTATCAAACTAGGCATCTGAGAATGAGAGCTTATAGAAATGAAATTTGGGATTTTTTTTCTAACTTCTTTGCTGAACATGAAATCTCGTTGATGCCAAGAGAGAAATATGGAATTGCAGATGCTTTGGAAAAGGTTGCTAGTAAATTCAAAGCTCCATTGTACTCAAATGAAAAATATGAGATAAATGTTAGACACCGACCTTCAATTCCAGATAATACAAAGAATTGGAAGGTTTTTGAAGACGATCAACAAATCAGGAGATTTCTGGAGGGAACAAATGAATTTCTCAGCACTCTAATAGAAAGGCATGAAAATGAAATTATAGATGAAAATTATGAAACAATACTCTATTTGAATGATGTATCAGGAAAAGAAATTATTCAACTTAATAATAATTTAATTTCTAGAGGCTTAGGACCTTTAGAAAGATACTTTGATTCTAATGATGTAGCTGTGAAGCCAAGAATTTTACCAAAGAGGATGACTTCAACTGCCAAGGCCTAGTTCTAAAATGGGATTTCCACATTGAGGATAAAGGTAAACACGAGAAGTTTGAGAACATTTGGAAAGGGCCATAAAAAAATTGCAACTTTCCGTGGAAAAAACAATTTCATCTTAGAAGGTCCACATGGAGAATCTTTACCAGGAGGTATAGTCAATGGGTGTTTCCTGAAGCATTATATTTCTTAAACACGTGGTGATTTTAAAGTTTCATTGTAAATATCCATATATTTTGAAAAGTATCTTGCAGGTGTGGATGAATTTTCTAAAGAACTTGAAGCCTGAAGCAAAGGCCCTAAGGTTCTACTGATATTCATCAGAAAAATAAGAATTTTTTTAGAAACAGTTGTATTTACTACTTTCAAGTTCAAAATCTATAAAATCATCTCTTAAAAAGATGAAGTTCTATTTCTCAGTCAGTTTTGGTTTTAGACAAATTTTGTAATGGATGAGGCAAATGGTCTATGGGGGGTTCTTTCTACCATCATTGATCGACAACATCCCCATGGAGCCAACTGTTATCACAATAAACATTTCGATTTTTTAAAATATTTTTTGGAAAATGTCGATAGTTGTAGTGCCAGTATTTGAAATTATATTAAACAGGTAAAATTTCTTGATAGCAAGGTTGTCAACATTTTTTGGAAATCTGAGTAAATAAGCAAAGAATTTTGTAGTTATTTTCCAAGCAACCAAAGAACTCAAAGTCTACATAGGACCCTCTTCACTGGAAAGATACTTGAACAAGCTTTCCAACGATATGTGGAAGTCCAAAAATGGACTCCTGGATCAAAAGATATGCCTTGTTGAAGTTTAAGGGTTTGAAGCCTTTGAAAGGAAGGCATATTAGAGCTCCAGGGCACATCGACAATCACATGTCAGAAGGTCCTACATTTTGTAGAATTAAGCATATCAATAATCGCATACCAACGATCACATAACGTCCAATCGACAATCGACTGATTGGAGGTCTAGAGCATATCGATGAATTGGCGAATCAGTAAATCGGGGGATCAGAGAATGTGACAACCTTTAAAAAGTGTGATATGAAAATGTGCCGACAGTGTTAAAACCGTCGGGGAATGTTGATAGTGTTACAACCGCTGGGGAACACCGATACAGGTTAACAAAGAATTTCATCACAAAACTAAAGGAGGATGGGCCCTTTTCTCTCTCCTCTAGTGGGACACATGGAAACATATGATTGGTTCTGATAAAGCTATAGTCACATTTGACATCAGCATGACATGGTGGCATGAAAGGACACGTGGCAGGCAGTTTTGGCATTTTGAGGGGCCTAAGGGGGAAAATCAGGGTGACATGTATCACCACTCTTGAGATGCCACGTGGAATGATGACATCATATCAGAGGTCATATATCAGAGGTTTAGGAATATCGCAACTCCAAAGAAAATCCTCCAATTGGAAACTTCCAATGAGAGGGGCTCTGATATTAGGCTGGCACATGGTCGAGAGGAATTTAAAGAAACTCGGGTTCTAAGCACTTAGCAAAGGAAAAATAGCCCTCGGCAGTGAACAAAATGCCCTAGCACCTCAAGGCTAAGCGGTAGGTCACATCCTCAGTCCTATGGTGAAGAAATGCAGGAAAGGCTAAAGAAAAAGGAGCCAGGAAAAAATCAGAACTTCATGTTAAGTTACGTTATAAAGGGGCTCCAATAGGGCATTAAGTAGATATTCACTGGCCTAAATATATAACAAAATAAAGGACAAAGGAGAAAAGCGCAAGCGGTTGAGGAGTATTGATGAAACAATAAGGAAAAAACTTCTTCGATAAGACCATATAGAGAATTGAAAGCATATGAGTTGGAAGCTGTTGAATCACAGGAAAAGAGGGGTTGGTAGTTTGAATGGATAGTCAACAAGTTTTTACGAAAACAACTTCAGCCACTCCAGATTACAAGGCAGAGGATCAACATTAATGAACCAATTTCCAGATTTGAAGGCTAAAGATTTTCTAGTATAATTGAAGAAGAACGAGAAAAACAAAGGAGAAATTTTGGTGGATTGTTGCAGAGGGACCTGTTATGCTAGCAGAAATGTTAAACTACAATTTAGGGACTTGTTCTACTTTCAAGGGAGGCAGTTGACTAGATATTTATTTTTGCCTAAATACAAACATATTTTCCTATAGTTATTCTAGGAAAGACAAAATATTTTTAAGTTTATCTTTGCATACATGAACTTAAGATATATTACAAATATCTCAGTTTATGTAATTATGTGATGACTATTATTTTGAAAACTATTATGTAAGCACTATATAAACAGTTTATGAATATTGAAACGAGTTTGGATTTTATTGGAAAAACACTTGTAGTCCAAATATATTTGAGCAAATATTGAATGTATTCATAGTGTTTAATGAGAAGTTAGTAGGAAATTCATGTGTTACTTCTCCCTGTCAGTATTTCTCTGTTATATAATTGTCTTCTTCAATGTCTGAGAATGTTAGATTATGAGATGGGATTTCATTTATGCCCCTCTCTTAAATGATCAGTCATTAATATTTGTTATTCTATTGATCTATAAACTATGTTTTCCTTCAATCATATTTCTTCCAAAACTCTGAAACAATCAAAGGAATTGTGACTTTCATGATTTGTACAACCTTCCCATTGGAGCTGTGATCTCATTTGTTTAATAGCTAGAATCCATGCCCAATGGTTTTGAATATCACCCAACCAATTTATTCCTAGACCTAAATCTAGCCACCTGAACTCAATTGCACAAACAAATTCTACTACAATGACCATAGGGTAGTTGAGTTGTACAAAGATATCCCTCTCTGGGTTGAAGGGTCAGCTTCAACCTAAAAGAGGTTCTGAGGTTACCTTAGGGTTTTTCCCTACATCCAGGGTTTTCCCTGAGTGATAACACACATAATCACATATTTTATTAATGTATTATAATATTCTATAAGCGACCTTACATTAAATTCCTTTTCAATATTTCATATATTTTGATATTGTGCCAGTGTCATGATTGACAGCAAGTTGAGTAATGGTCTAGAAATTCAATTCCCCATTATTGATTTGTACAAGGTCATAATAATAAACTAGCCCACTTCATTCTTTCTAAACTTAATCCTAGGGTCCATAGGTGTATTAGTTTATTTAAAATCCATTTATTAAAATTTCTAAATGAGTTCATTGATATATGTGGTTTGAGATAGTTTTTTTTTTTTTTAGTGTATCTCAATCCTAAGATACTATCATAACACTTCAAATTGAAAGAGATAAGTGGATGACACTAATGTGAAATGATCCCATGGAAGAGAAGAGCTCATAAATTTGTTGAAGAACCTTAAATATCTAACTAATGACATTAAATTTCACAGTCAAGTTAGAGGAGAGTGGGAGGATTTCCTTAATTTTTTGGTCAGTAGGAAGCATAGTGAGACTATTGGCCATCAATTCTTTAGAAATAAAATACACTCTAAGAATTATCTCTGCATCAACTCTAATCACCACCGTATTCAAAAGATTGGGATCCATAGCAACTTGGCTATGAGGGAAGTTAGAACCTTATATGAGGAGCATCTTAAGCAATAACATTACCACCCTTCTTCTCCCTAGTGGTCTCATACCCTAGCATGAAAATAACACCCACAAAGAATTTTACTAGAGTTCAAATGAAAAAGGTTCAACCACAATTATTTTCCTTGTAGCTCATTTTATGAAAAAGATAGGATTCTTTGATTTTCTAACTTCGGTTTATGATGATCAATGAAATTCCATTCTTTATTATGAGATTAATATTAACATATTATGGAAATTATGAGTGAATGAGCTATTATTTTTAATCAATTAGAATGCGATATGGATGTGGAAATACAAAGGGAAAACTCATACATGATATATTTTTGGTGGAAGAATGTTATTGAAGAATCATTTCCTCTATTAAAATAAGTTGAATATCTTTATAGGTTCAATAACTGAGTGAAGGCTCCTCCCTCTCTTCCATTCACCCATATCCATTAATGAAAATTTGAATGGTGGAGAGTCGCTTAAGAAAAAAGAGATTTACTAAGAGAAAAAAAGAGTATTGATGAGGAGAAAGTTATCGCATCCTTCAAACGATCTATGGAGAGAATAAAAGATGGATGGATGTGTGATATTGAGCATTAATAAGGAGTAGATAGATATCCTTCTAAATCTATTTATATTATTGACTTGTTTGGTTGTCTAAGAAAACATAAAACTATTATTCAAGAAGATACACAAGGTTTGAGATGCAATCTAGAAGTGGATAATGAACTTGGGCTCACAATGTACATAGTAAATAGCACAAAGAGGAAGAGCATCTCTCAAGGACTAAAGAATGGAGAAGGTATGTCTTCTTATATTGTATGGGGGTAGTAGACTGAGTGCCAAGTGTTATGCTAGCTAAGAAATTGGATAAGGAACCCAATACTAACTTTCTTGGTTGCTTTTGGAAGTGTTTGGTAATGACGAATGTGATTTAAAAGCATTGACATACCTTCTTCTCCCTAATGGTCTCATACCCTAGCATGACAATAACATCCACAAAGGATTTTCCTTGAGTTCGAATGAAAAAGGTTTAACCACAGTTATTTTTCTTGGAGCTCATTTTATGAAAAAGATAAGATTCTTTGATTCTCTAACTTCGATTTATGATGATCAATGAAATTCCATTCTTTATTATGAGATTTATATTAACATCCTATGGAAATGATGAGTGAATGAGCTATTGTTTTTAATCAATTAGAATGCGATATGGATGTGGAAATACATAGGGAAATCTCATACATGGTTATTGAAGAATCATTTCCTCTATTCATATAGGTTTAATATCTTTATAGATTCAATATCTTGTGTTGGTTCAATGTCTTTATTTCTATTAATCAAGTACAATACATAAATCTATGCATATGGAGGCCTACCATATACAAAATTATATAAAAAATTATTTCATCTTCCAAAAAATCATTATAAATCACTTCAATATAAATGCCATTAAAAAATATTGAATAAACCACCTCACCTCCCCCTCTCAATTAGATATAAAATTCCTTTTTGTGTTGTCATTCTTTAGCTCTGAAATGTCAATTTTGTAAATTTTATCTCTAAACTTTAGTCATCTGTAATTAATTTCCATGTCACATTTTCCGTATTTCTTAGATATTATATATATATATATATATATATATATATATATATATATATATATATATATATATATATATATATATATATATATATATCTTACAAATAACTATACACTCATAAATTACAAATAACTTTTATATATGATTCATTAAATTAAAATAAATAACATGTTTAAAAAACACAAATATTTATTCACAAACACATGCTTTACCTAAGCTCTTTGGCAGCTTTTATCCATTTGACCAACAATAACTTGAAGAAAGATTTGAACAATAAACACGATAGAATGACAATGACATGTTATGGAAAAGGGCGCTCAGTCAATGATAGAGTTTTAATTAGTATAATATTAATTTTCAACCGGAATAATGAAAAGTATAATTCATAATTGTAAATTTAATTTATGATTATTTTTAAAAGAATTCTTTTATAAATCACTCATAAAATTAAAAATTATATAATATTTTTTCATGATTAATGTTTTTAAAACCTTTATTGGTATATTATTTTACTCTATTAATATATATTATATTTTAATATATTAATGTAATTTGTTTATTTAATATGAAAAATATTATGTAAATTATAAGAAAAATATTATCTAAATTATTTAATTATATATATATATATATATATATTCTTTTATATAAAATTATAAAAATAATCATATTGAATTTTTTTGGTAAATTTTAATCATAGTTTATGTGTTATTCCATTATAGTTGTTTTTATATTTGACATTATAAATCATAATTTTATTTATTAGAGTAATTTTCAGAAATATATATATATATATATATATATATATATATATATATATATTATTTTAAAACAAAAAAACATCTAGGGGAAAAAAGTTAAATTAACATGTTATTTAATTTTATAGGAGAAATTAATAAAATGATTTTAACATTGAACAAGGTGAATGAATTTACGAAATATGACAAGGATATTAAAAAGAAATATGATTCATTTAAATATAATTATTCCATACAAAAAAACTACATTCATTGTGATAGTATGGGTTCCCATTTGCCTCTCATTCTTGCTAATATAACATTGAGCAGGAAGACAGTAGAGTACACCATAACCCCATGGCTAAACACAAAATCTTGTTGAATGTGTATTGTTACTTGGTTTCAAGTTCGTTGTTACTATGTGAACTATTTGGCAGGTTAACTAATGATTCTTTTTATTATCCTATGTGCCTTTACTAGAATAATACTATTAATTTTCTCTTAAAGGCTTACTCTTTCTACTATGTTCATGGAAGGACCTTATATACATTGCAATTGGATGCTTCATAGTGTCAATTTACTTGCTTATCTCAAAGTTGTGTATAATATCTTATGTTGTTTATTGCATCCAAGGTAAATCTTTAAGTTATGGCATCCAAGCCTATGATCTGGATGGGGCTCCTACTCCACACATCGTGAGGTCTAATTGGGACTTCATATCGGGAAAACCCCTACTGTTGGTGGCATCTAAAACCATCAATATAAGGTATGGTCCCTTTGGCACACTGGAAAAGGTGGGTGATAATTCCTATCGACTTAGTTTACCACCATATATGCACATTTACTCAATTGTGAATGTAGATAATTGAAACTTTATGAGCCTTCCATCTTAGATCAGGGAGAGGAATAGGTCCTAACTTCTGTGGAGGATTTGGCACTAGATGTTGAGGTAGTGTTGATGTGGTGATGATAGAAGACATAGTTTTGCAGGAGACGTCCAAGACTACAAGATAGGGGTAATATGAAATTTGCAAGATTGGGTTGAAAGGATAACTTCTAGGCAAAGATAAATGGTACACCAAGGAGAAGGTGGAGGAAAATTCTCCTCACCTCATTCAGTAGAAGATTTTGGGGATCAAAAGCCTCCCAAAATGGAGAGGTGTGATCTCGATTGGATCATTATATTGTTTTTCATCCATTTCGATGCTTTAAGAGTGGAAAAAGTGAAGGATAAGCTCTGAGGAAAACTTTTACCAATGGGACCCACTTTAGCAAATTGTGGTCTGAAACCATCTAGGAGAATTTTGAGACATCACATGACATTTTTTGGGGTAAAAATTTTCCACTTTAGTGCAACACATTTTCATCATATTCTACACACAAATACGTTTCCAATGGTGCAAGAATCACATCAATCAGAGTTTGTATGCAAACTTTATGCCACTTAGAAGTTGACCTTCTTGTTTTCACCACCATAATTTGTGAGAATTTCATGTTAGCCCCCATTATTCATGAAAAAAGGGCTAACCACGTGATTATGACATAGAAGACTCTAGAAGAGTCTATATTGTAACTATGGTTAAGAGTTGAGGTAGTCAAACCTAACCAGTAGTAGGCTATTGGGCTTTGTTATAACTAGATCACTAGGAGGAAAAGGGATTTCACTCTTTTGAGTGCATTTGTTCCATATATGAGAAAAAATAGCCAAGAGGGATAAGACATAGAGCACACATAGAGGATTTGTGCATTGTAGTAGCCCGTAGGCCATAAACCATGCTTCTTTGTACTAGCAACAATATTCCTATTCAAAAAGAGTGAGCAGAGCAACCTTATCTTCTGGGTTTTCCTCCATAAAGGGTTTTCTAGGTCATATCTTGTGTCAAATGTGTGTGTGAGGTTTTGTTTCATTGTTCTCTATTTTCTACATAGTTTTAATTCACATGCATACACTATTAACAACTACATAGTTTTAATTCACATGCATACACTATTAACAATAATCCACAGATCTATAAATCTAATGGGAATTCCAACTGTAATAGTTTAGAATTTCAGATTTTAAATATAATTTTATCAAATATGTTGTGACGAACTGTTTATTTGAATATCCAGATAATTTACAAATTAAATTATATCAATAAACACTTAGAATGGAAAAGAGGCAAACCAAAATTAATGGTTAAATAGAAGAAGTTGATCAAATCACTCCTACCTATAAGGTATATACTTCCCAACAAAGAAAATATTCCTTAAAAAATTAACGAATTCACAACATCGTCTAAATTTGAATTAAATTCAAGTTTTCAGCAGAACATGATCAACCCAAAACTAGTTTTCTAGTTGCACATGGTTAATATCAGGGGAAGGTAATTCCTTTTGGTATAAATGATTCTCCAAAAATAAATGGATTATCTTTCGGGGAATCCCTCAGATATATATATATATATATATATATATATATATATATATATATATTCCAAGGGTTTAAAAGGACATACAAACCATTTGGAACAATTTTATGAGAGATTCTATAAATATTGGTTAGCATTATCTTAAAGTATGATGCATATAACTAGCACAGACGTAGAGTTTTTGGGATTTAAAACCTTTGCTCGATGTTATCCTTAATAAAACTCAATTACAAAGATTTCTTGGCTCCTTCAATTATACTAGAAATTTTTATCTAGGTTAAGGAAATGATACAATAGTCTTCTAGCAAATGAGTAAATAAAAACCCAACATAATGGACTCCAAATATGACATAGTTAGTAAGAAAAATCAAGTCCAAAATTGATAGCCTTTGTACATTAGCACTCTCCATAGTTAATGGGTGGTTTATTAATGAAACTACCGCATTTGAACAATGTTGGGGAGGAGTTATGATAGAAAAGATTGGAGAGGTTGAGGAAATATGCATGTATATATTTACTATATTTAATGTACTAGAGTCAATGTATCCATCGAATCACAATAAAACATTGATGGTTAAACTTAGAATTGCAAGACTCTGATTATATTTAAGTCCAATTGAATTCAGTACAAAAACATATTTGAAGCATATGAATGCTATGCTTAAGCATGAAAAAAAAGAAACAAGAAACAATGGAATTCTCAAGTGGTTTGGATTTCAGTATAAGGCTAGGAAAGAAATTTATTTGGTAATTAAGTTGATTCTAGAAAAAAGCTTGTATAAGTTCAATATTTTTATTTCCCCTATTTTAGTTTTTGTGGTTTATATTTCTCCATAGTAGTGCCCTTAATTTATTGCTTCTATTGGTTAAGTAGACAATATATTTACGTATATGGAGGTTGACATCTATAAAGTTTCATGTTACTCACATAACCGTGTTCTTCATTTTCGACAATAGAAACTTTATAAAACACCTCAATGTGAAACTTTATATTTACCTGAAGCCGAGGCGCGAAGTTGCTGGAGTAAGAAGGATTTCAGAACAATGTAATCGCCACAGTGCTGTGAGCGGCACAGTCACACTAAAATGAAAAATAGAATCAGTCGAAAAAGGGAAACACACCTCTTACAGATATCTCATCCGCCTTACCACATCGTGGCGCAATCTTAACCCTCGATCCGGAGCAGCCTCTTACCACCGTTCGATGGCTCGTTGGAGTTCGGGAAAGATCAGGCGCGAAATGGCAAGCCCAAGGTATCCGGCCGTATGGCGCTTGGAGCCCCGGGCACGCGTAGTCACATGGCGGGTTGCCAGCTGACCGTTCATCCATCCAAATGGACGATGGTGATGTTGCCAGCGGGTTCAACGCACAGTTTCGGATATCTTGGGATTATAAACTGAAGTTCGACAGCAATTGCCATAAATCCAGCATTTAAGATTGACAACCACTCCATGCGTTGTATAGATCCCGCATTTGCAACCGCAGAGTTGTATTATGCCATTACATCAAACTTTGTCAACGTTCAACTATTAACGAACCTTTGAAATGGGTGATAGCATTGAAAGGAGGCAAATATATAATCAGCATAACCATTATATAGAGTGTGTAAGTATGTGTGTAACCATATTTATGTATAAAAGCAAAACTTGAAACTGTGCTGCTCGATAAACCGAGACACATGTAGATATTACAAAAGTGTGTATTCAAGAAATATTAATATGGATCGCATGTATAGTTTATGCATGGTAGATAAACCAATTTACTTTACTTGTATAGCAAGGGAGTGTGACATGTTATTTTCATCCACTATAAAGTTTTTTCCTTAATTAAAAATTTATTTTTATTAAGTTAATCATTATTATATATATGTTTTTTTGTCCTAAACATTTTTAAACTATAATTTTATTTATTAAAAAATTGGTTACTTTCATAAATATTAAAAAAAACATATTTTAATTAGATGAAAAAGTATTTAATTTGTTATTCAAGTTAAAAAGCCAAAGGCCATGCAAGGAAAACATAGAAAAGGAGCTATGTGATTTTGGATAAAAAGAGGATAAAATGATTTTAAATTTAAAACATCAATTCAAACGAAAACAATCGTCAAAATGACTTCAAAGTATGACTGCAAGCTTCTTAAAAAGATTCCATACAAAAGCAACACTATGATTGAAAAGCAACACTATGATTCAATACAATACTTCCATACAAAAGCAACACTATGATTCCCATTTGCCTCTCACTCCAGCTAATATAGCATTGAGCAGGAATGCAGTAGAGTACACCATAACCCCGTGGCTAAACACCAAATCTACAAAGAAGCTGTTTATGAAACGTCTTTCTTTGTCCGTTGAATCATGCTTTAGTGGATAATAGTGCACTCTTTCTTTGCCCGTTGAATCCAACCTCACTCTATCATCGCGGTCACCCAGAAGATAACTACCAATTCCCCACTTGACCCAAATCAGAATATGGAGAGCACTATATACCCATCTCCCTTTCCCGGAGCTCTTCTGCATGCCCAAACCTTTTACTACTACGCAACCTGAGCTCTTCTGCATGCCCAAACCTTTTACTACTACTACGCAACCTGCTACAATGTATAGTATCTGCAGAACCATCATGCCACAAACCATACGAATCTTTTTCTTAATTTTATTTTCGCTTAATTCTCTTATTCCCATGCTAGATAGACCTTCTTTTGATGAAAACAGAAAAAGCAATCCCCAGGAGTCCATGAGCAAAGCAATCCCAATGCCCACTAATACTACAATCACTCTATATTTAGAGGGTGGCGTCGAGTGTATCACATACCCTTTGCCAACACTTCCTTCATTTGCAATCAATACAACCCAACCGATGGAGCAGATCAAGTTAACACACCCTACCACATACGCTAACGTTCTCACGCCTAGAATCTTACCTCTAAACCAAAGAACTTGGCAAACACTGCTCTGATTACACTTGATTCTACCCTCAGTCAGAAACGCATCGGCAGCAAAACCCGTTCCTTTACTATCAACAAGATAGTCGCGGACGACCCGTCTAGCGATGAGAGAGCTAGACAAACCATCCACTCTTAACCACCCTGTCAGTAAAACATTCACTATTATTTCGGAGTAGTCTTTAAAGCGACTTTTTGAAAGCCTTTCCGGTGATTTTTTCCGGTGAAAATCCGGCAGTAATTTATTGGAATCCAAGTTTGATAACGAATTTCTGCACAATGAAACCGTCCCAGGGGTTTTTCAGGGTGCTGAATCCGAATATGCAGTTAAAAAACCATTTTAACTGCAACAAATCATGATTTCATCTCAATTTCTTCCGCCGGATTCCGTCACCGGAATCTCAAAAAGTTGCATTATAGACAACTCCCATTATTTCTATAGATCTTTGCACTAATAACGAGAAACCGGTGTAGCTTTCTTCTATTAGGGCTGTTGTTACCCGCGCCCCTGATTCTCCGCTCCGATCGATGTATTTCTCCATACCCACGCATTCTCAACTTATCGCCATCAAGGAGACGAAACCAACCACCGGGAGGCTCAAGTATTTGACAGACGACATTAAGGGATTTCGCCCTGGATCCCTCCTCTGTCAACCTCTGCTGCACAGTGTCCTTGATATCAACATGTATTTCAGCACAGGATTCCGCCTTGGGCTCCCCCACTTTCAATCTCCGCGCAGCCTCAGCCTCAGCATCACTATCCTCCACTTGTATTTCACGGAATGTCGTAGCAGGGGATTCTTCACTACCGGATTCCTTCACATGCAACAGGCCCTGGTCACATATATCCAACTCCATAGGAAAGTAATTGAGCCGTGACATGCGCCGGAGATAGCCATATAAAAGGCGCACGGTAATGATTAGAGAAGAAAAAAAAAGACCCGCGGTGTTATATGGCTATCTCCAGCGCATGTCAGGCGCAATTACTTTCCTATGGAGTTGGATATAGGAACTGCCCCCATGGCAACCTCTTGTCAGGCACCCCTCAGATGGCAGTAGGCAGACGGAATCAGACAGCTGTTTCAGTGTTCCGGGTATCCTACGTGCGACCATCATTCTTATCTCTTCCTCCTCTGTCCACAACAAAATGCACCCGCAGGAATGCTGATGGCACTTGATCTTAGCCCAGTCATCGGTCGCCTCTCCGAGAGGAAGGCATTTGAGTAGGATGGAGTGGACACCATGTGAATATTGGATATACCTCATGAAATGTTTGATTGAAGGATCGGACGTGTTGTCTGACAACATTAGAACGGCGGCATCTTTATATTTCCTTCCACCATTACCATCAGCATTACCTTCAACTTCACCATCACCATTACATGTTGTCCATCCATGGTGTTCAGACTCATTTGTCTTCACGAGCTGGGGACCTCTATTGGTGGCCAGAACATCTCTGGCACCATTCTCGAGGTCGAGCCTCCCTCTTAATAGACTAGTAAAGAATACTGCGAGATTTCCTATGCAAGCAAATGCTACATCAGGAAAACTAACAGATCCGGAAATACCTTCACTGAACTCAAACTGTGCAAAGGCAATGCCACAAAGGCATGCGAAGCAGGCAACTGAGTTTATCGTTGCCAAGGAGCCATTTCAAAAGACAATATATAACACACAATTTCTCCCAACGTCTTGATAACAATAACTATTATTATTCCTCCCCTCCCATCAATAATATGAGCTAATTCCCTCCAACTATTTATAACAAAGTTGGACAGATTTAACATTCAAGTTTCCCGGGGATGAAGAGTAAAGTTATAACAGAGTTGCACACAGGTGGGACTACTGGTAAAACGATCAAAGTTTCCCGGAATCACGGATAAAGTAGCTTTGCTTGACGCCTAAGTCAAGTGTTTGAGACGATTGTTTCATTTGTTGAGGTTAGGGATATATCTCTAAATTCCAAGTGAAATTAAAGTTAAAGTTGAGATGATTATTGAACGCGAAGCTCGATAAAGATAATGTAATACCAGGTGGAGAGAGACTATGACAGTAACTTTGATAAAGAGACGAATAGAATAAATTCCCGTACGACCCCAGAGAATTCTATAGAAAATGATAATTATTTTTATTTTTATTTTTTTGTTTTGTGTTAATTTTTGGACAAATAAATTTCATGTAGGACCTAAAAGAATTCCAGAATAAAAATTTATATTTTTCTTTTTTCTTTTGACTCAATTCTTAAAAAATTATATTCTGGCTAAGAATTAAGAAAATTCGAGACAAAATCATGATATAGAAAATGAAAAGCTTAAGAATTTATCTTTGAATGTGTTTTTTAAAGAAAATAATTTTTTTATAAAACTTAAAAAAAAAAATCCATAAAAAAACTATAAAATAAAGATCATAAATCCCTATAATATTAAAAAAAAATCCATAAAAATTAAGATGTTACTTTAATATTTTCCACTCAAAGTTTTAGTTTCCATAAAGATTTATATCTTATTAATGTATTTACAATAGAATATATTTACTTCTTTAAACCAATAATTTTTTAACAACTATTTTTAATTAATTTTATAATTTAATTTTAATATTTAATTAGAATAATCACAATTATAATAACATAAAATATATATATTTTTTTAATATAATAAAAAACATATCATATTATTTTTTTAATTATAATAAGAAAACCTATCATAACTATTTTCATATAGCAAAATAAAACTCTAAAAAATTTCTAAAATACATCTTGGATTTATAAAAAGCATTTATAATTATAATAATTGTAATAAATTTAACGTATATTTATTTATTTTGATTTGAAAATTATAAAACATTTTTAATTATATTCTTGAATATTATTTATATTTATATATATATATATATTTAATTTGAAAATTATTATATTTTTACTAAAACTTTTTAAACCAAACATGCATAACAGAATAACAAAAAACAAACATGCATACCAGAAAAACTAAAAGCAATGGTAGAAATAATGAGTCATGAAAACTCAAAAGATGAGATATATGTTGTTATTGATGTATGAAAAGAGACAGAGGTTTACTTATGAGTTTGATGTCATGTATACCTGTTAATAATGTATGGTTGTATGAGAGACAAAGTTTTTCTTAAGTTATTGATTAAGAATGATGAGTAGAGGATAAGATGGAGTTTGAGTGCTAGGGTTTAGCAATGTTTTGTATTTATATTGTGTAGAGACAATTATATGGATCAAGTCTCAAAATTGTAAAACGAGGAATATAAATGTTTGAGTGCAAAGTTCACGGGCCTGGTTTGAAAATGGATGAAATGTTGTCAATAAAGATTTGAAGGTTAGGGTCTTCAATGGGCAAGTGGTGGCTTGTTGATTCAGGGAATGGTGGCTCCTTCATGTTGCAGCTTGAGAAATTAAGAGTGGTGGTTTCCTAGGAAACTACTAGAGGTTGGGGCTTGCAGAATGTTGGGATTTGTGTATAGTTGGAAGTGGTGGCTTCCATTACGTATTGGCTTAGAGTGAGTGATGGCCTGCGTGCATCGCAAGTTAGGGCTTACACACTCATGGTGGCTAGTGCATGATGTAAAGAAGATTTATTAATAAGAAGAAGACAATGATAAGAAGACAATGTTTTTTCTCTCAAAAGTGTTTCCACCTAACATCTAGTGCTTATGTGTATGTGTTCATGTGTTGATTTCATCTTTATATTGTGTTTATGATGTATGCATGCAATATTTGATGATTAAATATATGATGCTAGTCAACTATGATTGAATTAGTTAATGGTTTGTAAAGAAAAGGGAAAATTTGTTATCCATCAAGCAAAATACTATTTTACCCCCTCCCCCCTCTTAGTATTGTCAATTTCCCAACAATTGGTATCAGAGTGGGTGTCTTTGGGTGCAAATCAATCGCTAGAAGGTAGATTTGGTGAAATTTTACAAAAAAAAAAGTAACTTCGATGGATCATCAAGGAGTGTCAATACTCAGTGCTACAAATTATCAAGTATTGCATGAAAAGGTTAAATCTAAATTATTATATTATGGATCTGACATTTAGAAGATAGTGTGTGAAGGTTGTGGAAAAGAACCTATCCCAACAAAAGTGATGCAGCAGAATGCCCAACTGAAATGTTTGATATATGATCATCTCCCTAATATAGATCTAGAGAAGATAGTGGATATGACATCCACTAAATAAATATGGGATAGATTCTAGGTGTTGTATGGAGGCAACAACATTAGCAACAATAGAGAGCAAGAGAACAATAACAAAAAGAAAATGAAGAAGAAGGCCTCTCAAAGGGAAGAGTCACAACCTAATGAGGTCCATCCCCCTAGTGTGAGTTCCATAGCTAATATTCAAGTGAAGAAATTAGAAGATGAAGATGAAAGAGAAATAGATGTATTGCAGCAACATGGATCTGAAGGTAAAAGTGTCGATGAGTTATTTCTAAATTATGCATTAGACAGTTCTGAGAATAACCATTCATATCTGATAAGTTAGGATGATGATATAATGGTTCTTAAAGTTGAACTTGAGTAAGTTATGATTGTGATTAATAAAATATCCATTGAAGTAGGGAAACTAACTACTGTGAACAAAGATCAAGTAAATTTGATGTAGACTTTGTATGAAAATGAGAATGAGCTTAGAGAATAAATAGTGAGTTTGAAGATCTAATTGTAGGAGTTTAAAAGGATTGAAGATGTGATGAGAAGCCAACAAAAAAAAATAAAAAAATATTGTATTAAAAAACTTGATTTTGAGGTTGTCCATTAAGGAAGTAGCTTGAAGAGAAATAGAATCCGCTCAAGTAGGAGAAGAGTATGAGACTCTTGGACATCATGCTTAAGAGCCAAATATCTCCATTGAAGAGATCTAGTCTTGGATTTCATATGGGAGAGTTAATCTCACAAGCACATGCAAATAATGATGCAAAACTCAAACATCCTATAAAAGGATATGGTAGATGCATGAGTAGCAAAGGAAGAAAGAAGCAAATGATCCAGTAGTCAAGAATAGTACTTAAAGGAGAAACTATGTCTAGAAGACTTCTCACTCCAAGAGATGAGTTTGGTATATTTTAGAGGAGGAGACAAAACCACTTTTCTCCCTTGATGGATGAAATCGGGTGTTATATTTTCCATAACTATGGACATGTTGCAGTCAGTTATAGAAGCCAAAATTTCATATCTGATCAAGAGAGTATGAAAAAGTATGGGTAGTAAGGACATCAAAACATATTACCATCCATTAGGTATACTAATGCATTTAATGGTTAATTTTTCTCATGTAACCTATTTGGCTACAAGGTGGTTGATTGCAGATCTTGTGCATGGAGTAGAAGCATGATTAATTCAAGGAAAATATTTGACCATCCTACCTCATATCTCAGACATGTAAGGTGATTTATTTGTGATAATATTGGTCACATGGCGAAGAGATTGCAAGTTGTTCTATTTTTCAAGAAAAAATAGACAAAAAGGACAATTAATCCAAAGAAGTCCTAGTAGGAAGTAAAATGAGAATGTACATACTAAGAAGGAGCCTACCATAGTGTTGAAAAAGAATGAGGAGCAACAAGTAAAATGTGGTACTTCCTTTTTTACGTTTGATGATGATGTTCAATGGTACTAATATACTGGTATTGCCCATCATATGTTAGGGGACAAGAGTAGTTTTATTTCCTCAAGGAATACCGAAGATGGCCATGTCATTCTCGGAGACAATACACCTGTGAAGGTGTTGGGAAATGGAAAGGTGAATTGTAGTGATAGTAAGACAATAGTAGTTGATGTGTTGTTGGTAGAAGGACTGAAGCATAAAATTTTGAGCATGAGTGGTATGGTAGATGGAGGCCAAGCGGTGATCTTCAACTCCAACATTTGTTGCATTCAGAAAGAAGGGTTAAAGAGAGTGATTGTCAAAGGAATTAGAACCCCAAAAGGTGTGTACATGTTGAAGGGGAGAGTAAGCAAAATAATCGAATTTAAGAACATCTCTTCCTCTTTAGATTTCATGTGGGAGCTACTAGTCCCCACAACAATCCTTTGTTACCTGGTAGATATTTAGAAATGTTTGCAAAATAAGAGTATGAGGTTTGCATGGTCTCATGTAGAGCACATGGTAGTAATACGGTAGCATCATGAGTTAATCCACTTGAGTAGCAATAACAAAAAGGCGTGATCAAGAGTCTACTAACATGATTAGGCCTATGGGATCAATAAGGATATTATATCAACAAGAATGTATAATGAGATTAGGGGGAGGTATGCATACATTAGGGTCTCAAGGGTTTTATGCATTTTCATTTTGTTTTTGCTGACTCTTTTGTTGTATATCATATTGTATACATCAGTAGAAAGTTGTAGATGAACCATATGCGTTTATTTGTTTATGATTTGGAAAAATTGGTTGAAAATTCCCTTGTACCAGTTATGCATAGAATAAAATCTTTGGTTCATCCATAAGTAGGAGATTGTTGAGTTTTGGCATGTATAACAGTGAGTCATATTTCAACCATGCATAGGATTTTGGGTGTCATTGATATAGTCTTGTACTTTGATAATGAAGCCTTGTACTATATGTTCATTATTTGGACATGGGTTGTTTTGAGTCCTTGGTCTAGTGGTTTAGTCTCTTTCAAGTGGAAAGGAGACTTGTTGAAGAGCAGTAGAAGGTTGTTCTACAACAAATTGAAGAAGATGACTGCAACCCCAATACATGTTCAGGAGAAGCATATTTGACGAGAGGAAGATCATGGTGTTGGAATAATTGGCCTTATTGTTATTGTTGTAGGAGTTACTAGAATTAGCAATATATTTTCTTGATTCTAATGCCTATTTTGTAAGAATGTTGTTTATCATGTTTCATCAGTAAAATAGTTGGTATCAATAGAGTTTCGTTAGTGCCTGTAGGGTGTTTTAAGTGAGGCTTGGTCACCCTTTCCCATTGATGTCAAAGGGGAAAAGTGAGAGTAGCTAGCTAAATATGAATGAAGATCGGTTTGGTGATGTGGCTATAGGTATCTATCAATGATAAAGGGGGAGATTGCTCGCAACATGGTGTTGACATTGACGTCTGATGGGCCTCTAAATTAGACATAAATTAAGGCCCATGCCTCTAAATTAAACATAAATTTTTTGGGTGTGGAGCATGATTATCATCCTAATTCAGAGGTCTTTGTTTCAGCCGGATGTATACCCGAGGAAGATTGTACACCCCTCCACACGGGGGGGTGCAGGGGGGACTTGTACCCCCGCGGGGGTTCGGGGGGGGCCATCCCCACTAGCTGGGGGGTCCAGGGGCCAACGGTCCCCCGGCAGGGGTTTTGGGGGCAGTGCCCCCAAAGCTAAAAACATATGTAAAATTGCCTTGTAAAAGAATAGTAATTTCTAGTCAATCTGGGCCATTCATTAGGCGGATGATCTGACAATAGAATTTATGTTTAGTTTATGGTTTTTTTCCCTAGAAGGCAACCCCTCTCTTTGTATGAGGGTATTGTATTGAGGCTGTGGAATATATGTGCATTCTCAGAGTGAGAAACGGAGAGGTGAGACTGTGAGAGAAAATAGAGGATATGACAATGGATCTATTGTAGGTTGTGTCTCTTCATTTTGCTAGATAATAGAAAGGAAGGACTGGCTGTTTAGGGTGGACATAGCCCAAACTAGGTGAACCACGTATATCTGTGTCTCTCTGGTTTTATGTGTTTGTTTTTTTTCTGCATATTATATGTCTTGCATTTCTCTGTCATATATAATATTTTTCTAACAAAATTAAGGCCTATGACCATCCTTCAATGCATTAAACCTATCTTTTTGCATTAGATAATGCATTTTTAACTTTAATATATTCATTAGGAAGGTTTATGAATAGCTGCATATTTGTGCCTAATATTATTTATTTTTGTAGAATATTATGAGAATATTAGGAAGATTATGAAGATTTGGAGGAGGAGATGACTTAGGGGCTTTCTCCCTACTACATGAGGATCACTATTAAATAATAAATCAACAACATATTATGGAATTATGGTATAGATTTTGGAACTCCAATGATTGAGAAAATCTAGGAATGTGTTCCCTTCCACTTAATGCAGATTCCTAGTATTGGGAACCAGATCCACTAATGAAGGGATTTTGGTGGGGAAAGCTTCCTCCATTCATGGGGAATGATTCCTAATCATTTTGTATAAGTACCAAGTCGAATTTTCCTTTAGATAGATTTTTTCATTCGTGTTCTTGTGGAGAGAACTTGTATTTCTATGGCTCCATTGTATTTTCTTGCAAGGATGTAATTGTATTGATGAAAATAATGAATATTGGTGTCATGTTTAGCTTCTAAATATTGTTCTCCTCCATAGGTCTCTGAGTTTCCTTGGGCTTGGCCATCCCAGGAGCCTCAAAGCCCTCTTGTATCATTTTTTTTCCTTATTTTCACTTCTTATTCACATGCATCTCTTGTTTTTGTTTCTTTCTACTTCTGCATTTAGTATTAATGATTTCTTGTTGTAGGATTGGGTTAAATGGTTGATGTAAGTTATTTTGCAGGATCACAAGCATCATTTCTTTGTTGGAAAATATTTGGAAGGTCATAGTAATCATTGAGCTACTTGGATTAGTCTTCTTATTCCCAAATCTAGATTTTTGGAACTCCTTTGTGACAACTAGCAGTAAATATCTGATACTTTTTAGAGAATGCTAACGAGATTCAATCGAGATGGTTCCACTTACATTAGATCACAAAAACATTCTAGTTCATAACAAAAATTACCCCAATGAATTTGTACTTGATTAGGTTAGGAAATTTATAGATTTACTAGCTCACTAGTTCTCGAATTTTTAGATTTTTGACTAGTAATTTTCTACTACTTTTTAACATGGGTTAACAGAGGTATTTTTGAGTGATTCCACTTGGAATGGGGGCCTAAGACATCCTAGTCAATAAGAAAAGTTTTCCCATCTAATTTGGATTTTATTTTCTTGGTCATTCGATGAATTATAATTTCGTATAGTAAATATGTAATATCCTGTAGTAAAATAGGGGATCTTGTAGGAGAACTAGGGGATCCTGTAGGAGAACTAGTACATCTTGTACGAAATCTTGTAGCGGCCTATTTTGAGCCTGAATTGAGAAAAATCATCATTGATGTTGGGATTAGGCCCCTACTTAACCTCCAAGCCATCAAAATCATTATACCCCTCTTCCTCCACACCTGTCTCCCCTGCCAAGGATCAAGTAAATATTAGCATTTTCATTTATAAAGCAAAAAGATTTAAAAAATGAGCTCTTTTATATTTATACATGCACACAACAGTTAGTACTCTCTAGATCAAATTTCATGCCTAGATTAGTTAAAACATTACATGTGACAAATAGGGTTAAAATAGGGTTCTTTTGCAAGCAAAGTGTGTTAATAAGTAGATATAGGATTTCATGTTACTTTACAAGCATTTTTAAATTCAGTCTTTCATTCCTGCAAATAGGCATCATTTATTTTCTCTCATGACAGCAAAGGAAGGACACATTGTATGCTGCACATATAGTGCCGATACCTCTTAAGTTTGTATGAACCCCGGGTTGATAATTAAAGTTGGTAGCCTTGGGAGTTGCAACATTCTTGTTGCAATGCTGAGGCTCATCATGTCAACCATGTGGAGTCAACCAACAAATTTTGCATTGATGAGCTTGTGGATGACGATTTGAGTTATGTAGCTACATCTGAGGTGTTACAAATGTTGCAGAGGTGCCTGAGGAAGTGGTGATGTAAATGGAAGAAAATTTGGGAAGAGAAGTTAAAGGTTTCCCAGGATTATAGAGTTTGTCATAGGCGTGCCACAATCACCTAATGGAGTTGTCAAATTGTTGTAGGCTTGCCACATCTTGCACATGAAATTGTTGCAGCCATCCTAGCTTGTGCCTATGGAATTGCCTATAGGGTGGGAAATCAAATACCTCAGTTTAAACGATTTATTTGAAAAATGTGTTGTTATTGATCGAAGTCTTGCCTTGGCCTGTATCAATTATGTTTTATTTGATTTTCATGAGTGGAATGTAATTTGAATAGTTAGTAGACCGATCTTGTCAAAGGCACAGTGGGAGGATTTTAATGTGCTGAATTAGTCTTAGTTTGACCTGGTCCATAATACACATAAACCTAACATCTTGATCCGGTCTTAACGTTAGTGGAATGTATTAAAAAATTATTAAATTGATCTAAGCCTAAAAAGTAGTTTAAAATACCTTTGATATGGATCAATTTGGGGTTTTATGATATATGAATTGAATGAAAATAGCATATACCTTGTAGTTGTGCGTATGACAAAAAACTAATGCGATGAAAACATTTTACAATTAATGTATTAGTGTGATTAGAGGTTGATGACTATAGTAGAGCATATATGGTGGATCAAATGTCAAAGTGAATGTGAGATTCCTTTAAATAGGCAAGAACACTCCTTTAATTATAATTGCATTAATATGATTATATTTTCACGCACTAGCATCCAATCTATGATTTTTTATTTGCACATGATAAATTGCATTAAATGAACACATTTCTACATCAATATTCCCAATACTCGCCTCAAGGTAACATTTTTCCTTGCTATTAATGTTCTTGGCATAAATTTCTCAAACTTACCTTTTATTAAATGTTTTCTTGAAATTATTTCTAATGTTGATTGTACATAATTTCAATCATCTTAATTCTCTATTGATAAATTGTATCCTTTGTTGGAATTAAGGAATTGTTGAGAAGGGGGGTGAATCAGTAATTTAAGAAACTCTTTCTTTTCTTTTCTTATTGTGCTTATAGTTCCTTCTTATGTTCTTTCATATGTGAAAGCATTCATCCATAAAGCATTAAATATTATAAACTTTCAAAACACATACTCAAACAACAATCTCATGACCAACATACATTTGACACAGTGTTTTCACGTGGAAACCTAGAGGGAAAAAACCACCAATTTGTTGTTTGTTTTATGATGTAATTTAAGCACCAACTTAATTACATCTATTTGTTTGTGAGCACCCACTCACTAGAGGCACCAACTCCCTTTTGTTTAGCAAGCACCAAATTTCCAAGATGCACCAACCTCTTTTGTTTAGCAAGTACCAACTTGCCTAGAGGAACCAACCTCTTTTGTTTAGCAAGCACCAACATTCCACTGTGACTATTTTACTATTTCATATAATTTTCATACTAAAAACAGAGGCATTCAAATTACAAGTAAAATACCAACTTAATGGTTGTCTGTAGATTCAACTTCTGCACTCTTCTTTTTGAACACTTGTGGTAGTCTTCCTCTTGCTGCTCACTATAACACTTGCTATGTTCTCTACTTTCTCTGCTCAGGGCTCTCCACTATTTCACCATAGCACTACACCTTACAACAATTTTCGCTAATACATACCTCACTGCTCTACACTCTTGCAAGTATGCTCATGCTCACCATTACCTCAATGGACATTCATTGTTTTGTTCCTGTGCTTCTCTTGGCTTGATGTACTCATTGTCATCATCAATTATACCCACGCATGTACCCCTGGCATGACACCCCATTCTTTTGCTAATTTATGCAAACTATAGTTCAGTCGTTTCATTAAACTCATAAGGATGGGCGACGATCACTTCTCTATTATATAACTAACTCTCCATGATGTGTATTAACTCTCATTCCCCCTTACATTTTTCATAGAGGTTCCCCATGCATATTTATGGATTGCAGAGATTTAGTTGTACATCCTCATGGAGTCTCTGTTCTTCATTTATATTTACAATGCGTGCACATGAATCCTTCAACCATCAACCTTATTGTTATGCATTCAAGACCACAATTGTCGATTCATACATCTTTAATGGCTTCCTGAACCATCATATCATATCTTTTCATCACGGTGTCATGTAGTGGTGTAACACTATGAAATAGACGATTACTGACGTCTGGTCAAGTCTATACCCTTTTGCATTAGACCCCTACTATATCTCCACCATAGGACTTGGTTTGGTGACCAGGCGCCAACCATATCAGAGCCCCCTATATCAACATTTTTCATTTGTGGCCAATGTGCTAGCAATCACAAACCTGTGATCATTGATCTCCGATTTTCAAGCTCCTTCCTCTTAGCCCTTACTGCACACTTCTCACCAAAGGATCGATGTTGGTAAATGAGGCTTGGCCTTAAGGCGCTAAGTCTTTCAGTGCTCTACCATGGACCTTTGGTTTCATGTTTGTTTCAAACACAAAAACTTAATACCAAAAAATCCCTTTTATTGGGGATTTCTACTTCATGCTGCTTATGCCAACAATCATAAAGAATTGATTGTCGATTACCTATAGGCTCCTCTGCTAAGCCCTAGCCTTTGGTTTCTTAAGACTTCATGAACACCTGCTAGCCCTCAAATAGTTGATTCCCCATTGTAGCAAATGTGCCAACCATCGCAAACCTTCGATCACCGATTGCTGATGTGACATCATTGCCACCACGTGGCATCTTCTGAGTGGTGACACGTGTCATCTAAAAATGGCCCATTAGGCCACCTCAAAACACCAAAACTGGCTGCCATGTGTCCCTCCATACCACCACGTCATGATTACATCAACAACCACTTGGAATTATCAAAATCGATCAGATCCTACCGCGTGTCCACATCGGAACCAATCGGATGCTTCCATGTGTCCTCCTTGGAGGAGAGAGAAAGGGGCCTCACCTACCCTTGTTTTAGATCAAATTCCTTTTTAAATTTCTCTTTGTCTCTCTCGACAATTTAACAAAGGATGCAAAATCCTGGCTTATTTAACTCAATCGAAATTCGCTGATCCGTGAATTTCCTTCGTTGTTGCGCCATACCCTAGACTCCTCTGATTGCTGATATGACGGGACCTCCTGTTAGGATCCTATAATAATAGAATTCATAATTTTGAATTGGCTATGGTTAGTCTTGTAATGTTGTACATAATTTGCTTTCTACAAAATGTTTTCCATATTAAAAATTAAAAAATGTAAAGAGGGTATGTCCTAAAAGAAATATCAAAGGAAAAAAAGAATAAGAAAAGATTAAAAAATGAAAAAATATGAACCCCAAACAAAAACAGATCATGAAAGTGTGCAAGTCCAAGTGCCACTACTTTTTACTTTACTGTACAAAATAATGGTTGTGTACAGCTTGTCATAAATGCCACAACCCATGATAGTCAAACTGTTTAATGTTGACTAAATCATTCTTTAAATTTCATGTTTATAGTTAGAGAATAAAGATATAGCCAAACTGTTTAATCTTGACAGTTCAGTAGTTAGGTAGAGAAATAAAATGTGCTCATAAGCTTAATCTGAGCCATTGGAAAATATAAGGTTACAATTAGATAGTTTGTTTGACAAAATAAAAAGGAAAGAAAGGGTCTACTAGCTTAAATGCACCCAATAAAGTGAAGAAAAAATGTTAGGGTAAGTAAAGGGTAGGTAGAAGAAAGGTTGTAGAAGTACAAGGTTGTTAAAAGAATAAGCACATTTATCATGCTTAATCCTATGTTTCAGTATACAGGAGTAGTTATGAGAGTAAAATGATGTTTACAAGCTTATTTGATTAATTTCCCCTCATTTCATTTCACCCCCCACTACATACTTACTAATTTCCCCATTATCCCATCATTTCTTATGAAATACCCTTTTCCCTTCATTTTCACCCTTGCCCTTTGGTTTCACACATTTCCCTAGAAAATTACCCTCCAAAGGTCATTTCCCAACCCAAAACCCCTTTTCCCTAGTGTGAAACCCATTCCCGTTTGAAAAAGTCACTTTCCCCTTATTAATTTCCCTAAATACCCATAAAAAACCCATAAAGACCCTTTATCCTAAGTTTTGTCTCCTCCCCCCCGCATTATTTAATTAACTCCGCCAATTCACATTTTTCGCTTAAAACCCACTAAACCCTCTTATCCTAAGTTTGAATAATGTATCGGGCCCCATTCAAAAAACCATACCCGATACCCTTTTAGACTCAACCCTTACATTATTCATACAATAATCTCGCTTTATATATTTTAACCAACCACCCTTGGTGCGGTTAACAAATCTCTACTATAGACAACCCCGGTCCCACTGTATTAAACCCACTCATTATATTTTTAACCCGCACCATATTCATTAATTAATTACAAATAAGTTGTAATTAATCCCCGGGCCTCACAAATCTCCGCCCTATTTCCCTCCGTGTAGCTTCACTGCGCGATAGCCATTAGATCTTTCACCCCCAGATCTGATGATGCTTATCAATATTGCGCTGATTCCTTTCCTGATCTTTACATGTACGAGAGCATGCGAGATTGACAATTTTTCAAAGGCCCTTTTTGGCTATGTGGTAGTTCCAGGTGAACTTGCGTGCTCTCAAAGAAATACCGCCCGACTGCCAAAAGCGGTGTGATGGCCCCTGAAACTGCCTCCCTGCCAAAAGCCAAAACCACTCACTATTCATTTATAAAATTCCGTGCCAAATATAACTGTTACCCGTTAAAAGGCCGAAGATGCTCATTTTCACTCTTTTCGTTCATTCACTCTGTGAAAGCTGCCTAAACCTTCTTGCGCCACCCTAAGCCTCTGCAACCAAATTTGACCACTGATTGCTTCTTGAACACAGTCCGGACTCTTTCCATAGACTTCCCTATTCCCTGAAGCCATTATCACCTCCTTCCAACCTATGTTCTTATTAACAATTGTTGTATTTTGCAGGTAATTAACAAGGCCAAGAGATTGGACATACAAGTTTTGATACTAGTTCCAAAACCTATTTACTCCAAGATTCGCAAGGAAATGTATTCAAAAGGCTTTATTCAGAAGGAAAAGACAATTATCATAGAGCAGAAGGAAACAATTTACACAGTAAATGTTAAAACAGAGATGAAATCATTTTCACCAGCACAACAAAATATTCTTACAAACTACTCTCCAAGAAACATTTTGTATTCTACATGTGTCTTTTAGTAAAAATCATTTTTACTAAAAACACAGAAGCATGAAAGAGTGAGTAAGATTTACAGTAAAAGGTAAAAATGAAAGTAGGTGACAAAGCATACAGTTAAAAGACTAAACAGAGGAAGCAGATAAAGAAATGTAGATGAAAGTGTATTAGATGAAAGGTCATAAGTAAATATAACATCTAGCGTGAAGACCAAACAACCAAGCAGCTTAAAGGGCAAAAGATCAAAGTTTAAAAGATAGCAGAACCTAAATAACAAGGACAACAAATAACAGTTCAATAGTTGTCTCTATCTTCTTGCATGAAGATATTTATTTTTCCTGGATTAGTTCTCAATACAGTTTGAGATATTTTGTAAATTCCTTTTTGTATAAATACTTCATAATTCGAAGTATTGAGGGTGGATTACTATACATTTGTAGAGTTATTTTGATCTTGAACCTAAGGGTGATTGTACCAATTTTCAAGTCAACAGAGTAGAGCAAGTAATAAAAACATTGCATTACAGGATTCATGAGATGAGCTATTTGCAGTGAAGTATCTTCTTTGTCTGATTTTGTTACTTTCTTATGTGTTTCATAAACTTAAATCTATTTCCAAATTTGAATGAATTAATTGGAAATATAACTCAGAACTTGTGTAAGTACACTCTATTTTGCACATTTAGTCATTTATATGTTTTCCTCTGATATCCAGATTTGAGAACCCTTAATTGCTCTCCCATCCCGGTTGACCTCTTTCATTCTCTTCATAATCTAGCCTAAGGAACCCTTAATTGCTCCCTGGATCCGATTAGAAACCACTTCACCATCCAGCCTTTGAGATCTATAATAACTCACCTATCTTGCCCTGTAGACACAGTTTTTAGAACGTAATCCAGTCCTGTTTGTCTGACATTTGACCCCATAGCCCAATGGTAAAAGACAACCCTTTTTCATCTAAGTAAGTGATCCCACCACCCAAATTCAAATCAAAACCCCAGTACAATCATAACTAGCCTAAAATCAATTAACTAAAACAAGGTTAAATCATAAAGAGAGAGCCCTCTCTGAGATTAGGAAGGCTAGATCCTGATCTCCAAAGTTGGTTTGTGGTTACCTCTATCATTTCTTTCTTTAACAACTTCTAAAGATATTTTGGAGTGATAACATCATTGGCGACCATACAGGGGACTCGATTCTAAGTCTAATAAAACTTTAAGGAAACCTTAAATTTCATCTTAAGCCCCTTAAGATCATTTTTTGAAGTTGTTCTTGAAATGTACATAAAAAACAGTTAAAAAAGTTAAAATTTTGGCTCCCAAGAAGACTCACTGTACTAGGGAAAATCTAGATCCAAACCTTGCTACCATAGTTGATGACCGAGACAAGATTTTAAGAAAACCTAAAAAGGTAGAAACTCAGGCAAGTAGTAGCCAATTAGTTAAAGAAAATTCACTCCTTGAGGAGTTTTCAACTTTAGAGGAAATACCTTTTGATGTGTCATTTGACATCTTGTTGTTTAGAACTAAATAAGAGAATGCAATCCATGAAACAGTGTTAGACCCTGAGTTTATTCAACTCATTGAATAAAAAAGGGTCATTATCCATCCTGATTTAGATAAATTTTTCTTGGAGACTTTTGACAAGTTAGAAGCTTTGACCTCTACATTGATAAGCCATATAGATGATGCATACCTTCAACAATCTGTTGAATTAGCTGCCCTCACTGTTGCTGCCTCTGAAATTTCTGCACAATCTTCACTCACTGTAAATACACCTTCTTTTACCACGACCTCACCTATAGTTGTTGGAAATAATACTGAGAGGGGGGGTGAATCAGTATTATCAAGTCAAATATTCCTTTTCAAAACCAGATAATATACGCTACTTCAGTTAATTAAACCTGTGTATATACGCAACTATGCAGAAGGAAACCCGCGTATACAATGCAAACTTTTAATTTACTTTATCTTTCTGATGTTGATTGTTAATCTGTGTTTCAAAATCAAATAACCAGTAACCAGAAACAATAAAACAGAGCAGAAAGACAATCCCACACAAGAACACAAGATATAAGGTGGAAACCCAATGTGGGTGAAAACCACCTGCTGCAATTCGTCTCTATCTTCCTTTAATTAGAAACTTCTTTTACAATGTACTGGTGCAGTCCTTTACCAGTACGCAGGCTGCAACCTGTAGAGAGCTACAACCCTCTCGTTCTCCAGCTGATCCTGGAAGGGAGCTACAACCCCCTTAGCTCTTGCACTAGCCAAGATACTAGTATGTATGTTCTGGCCTACATAAGGCTACAACCTTCTCTTTCTTCCAGGGACCACGTTTCATAAAGTTTCAGACTGGATCCATGTACATCAATCAATCATCAAGATTTCTGCTTCAACCAATCTCCTTTCCACTGAACAAAACTGATTCACAATAAACACTTCTCTGACAGTTGTACCCAGAACACAGTAACAGTAACCATATACCAAATTCTGAACTCAGAACACTGCAGCAACAAACAGAGGCAGCTAGATCACAATAAAATATATATACACTACTTAAACAACCTGAAACATGCGTTCATACGCTCTTGTGAGTGGAGAAACCTGCGTATACGCAGTTTTCCTTTACTGAACCTGCGTGTATACGCGCCTTCGCTTCACTGAACCTACGTACAGATCTATAAAGGATAATTTACTCTTTCAAACAGTCAAATACTAATTACCCCAGATTATCAGATTTATAGATCAAGTGTGCGCCTCACAGAACAGATCAAAATCATACAAAGATACTATCATTCAAGCCTTAAGATTATGACCCATCAATAGTACTTATCCTTCTTTTTGCGCTAAGGTTCCTCCTTCATTCAGATCCAGATCTGCACCATGACCCAATTACCAGTATTCCAGATCTAGCACTTTATCATATATTCAATAATAATTCAGATGATCCTTTTCCAAATGATCTCCTTCCTCTTTTATAGTCTTAGACCTTTCACAATACCACGGTCCAAAACCATAATAACACAATACCATGGACCCAATACTTGGGATCAGCACTTCTGACGAGATACCATGGTCCAAAACCATAGGTTAAAATACCAAGGACTAACTACCACAGACCAAAGGTAAGTTCTCCAACATATACGCGCTTTTCCTTGCGTGAAAGTGCGTGTATACGCATACGCGCCTTTGTAATGACTAACCCGCGTGTATACGCGTCTTCGTCTATATGAACCTACGTATATGTCTTTTCCTTCATTCTGAAAGCCTGAGCTGATATCTGTCACCAGATAGAGTTGCCATCAAGGACAACACCTGTGCCATAGCTCCAAACCTGTGCCATAATGCCAACAATCTCCCCCTTTGGACTTGATGGCAACCCCAAGATCCTCAAAGTCATTCTCCCCCTTTGTCATCAAGGGCAAAGGGTTGTGCTCCCCCTGAGTATATGCTGAAATCTCTGCCCTGCTGTGCTGACCATGCTCCCCTTGACTATAGGCAAGATGTGCAAAAAGATGTTCTTCAAGAAGAACGATGACTTCTACATCATAAAAGACCTTCCTATGACCAAAAGACTCAATACATACATCCATCACCCAACCAAGCGGGGATCAACCATCCAACCAAGTGGGGATACATCAGAAATTTACATATGACAACCAAATACATTACATCTTTATCCCAGGCATAGTGGGGAAACCAAAATAGGCTGTTACATGACCTTGACACCATAAAAGAGATACATAACATAGAGATGAAATATCTAGAGCAAGACTTATGAAAGTCACCAATAATTGATAGCAAAAGCATCTATCAATAACCATTCAGGTCAACAACCATGATTTCCTTCTGTTCTCCCTCTGCAATTGTTCCACCTGAAATCAACAACGACTGTGAACTAGAACCAAAAGCTTCTATGATAATGCCAACAATGCATCATTAGAAGTTTATCTGCTCCCCCTGAACCTGTGCCAGATGGTCTCTGTCAGACCCAAATCAGACTAACTTCAACCAGAGCCTGTCCCTACAGATATCCATCAAACCTCCATATACGCGACTGTCTCTGCACAAACCTGCGTATGTACGCGGATCCTCATCAGGCAACTCGTGTACACCACTTTTTCTCTAAAACAGACAAGTTTAACAGCAAGATGATGCATCAACTACTCCCAGCTTCTGTCTGAGGTATTCAAAAGTGTCCCTGGGCAGTGGCTTGGTGAGTATATCAACAACTTGTTCCTTAGAGGGAACATACTCCAATTTGACTTTTTGTTCCAACACTTGTTCCCGGAGAAAGTGATACTTGATCGGTATGTGCTTGGTATTTGAATGCATGACAGGATTCTTTGAAACGCTGATAGCACTTGTATTATCACATAAGATGGAGATAGGTGGTGTACAAGTGATTTGAAAGTCCTGTAAGGTTTGCATCATCCAAAGGAGCTATGTGCAACAAGATGCAACAGCCACATATTTTTCTTCAGCTGTAGATAGAGCAATCGAACTTTGTTTCTTGCTGAATCAAGATACTAATCTAGAACCCATAAAGAATGCACCACCACTTGTGCTTTTTTTGTCATCCATGCTTCCAGCCCAATCTGCATCTGTATAAGCATGAAGAGTGAGATATGTATCTCTTGGATACCATAAGCCATAATTTTGAGTTCCTTGAAGATACTTGAAAATTCTCTTTACTGCCTGAAGATGGGTTTCCTTAGGATTTTCCTAAAATCTTCCAACTATTCCCACTACATGCATGATGTCTGGTTGGGTACCTGTCAAATAAAGTAGACTTCCAATCATGGATCTATAGGTTGGTTGATGCACTGCTGCTGATTCATCATTTGCATTGAGACTGCATCCTATAACCATAGGGATACATACTGGTTTCAAATCTTCCATGCCATACTTCTTCAGAATTTGCTTGAGGTACTTGGTTTGTGACAAGAAGATACCACCTTCATTTTGTTGGATTTGCAATCCAAGAAAGTATGTCAGTTCTCCAAGCAAAGACATTTCGAATTCTTTCTGCATCACCAAGGCAAAGCTTTGACTCATAGCTTCTTCATTGCTGCCAAAGATAATATCATCTACATACACAACAAGTATTAGCAATTTGTCATTTTCAATTTTTATATAAAGATTGCTATCTGCTGATCCTTTTGAGAATCCTTGTTGATGAAGATATTTGTCCAAACGATAGTACCAAGCCCTTGGAGCCTGTTTAAGACCATAGAGAGCCTTTTTTAGTTTGCATACAAGATTTGGATCATTCCCAAGAATGAAACCATCTGGTTGCTCAATGTACACTTCTTCTTCTAAGTCTCCATTCAGAAAGGTTGATTTCACGTCCATTTGAAATACTTTAAACTTCTGAAAGCTTGAGAGAGCAAGGAACATTCGGATGGCCTCAAGTCTAGCAACGGGAGCAAAAGTTTCTTCAAAGTCTATTCCTTCTTGTTGAGCATACCCTTTACACACAAGTCTGGCCTTGTTTCTAATCACTTCTCCATTTTCATTCAACTTATTTTTAAAAATCCATTTTGTTCCTATGACGTTCTTATCTTTTGGTCTAGGAACCAACTCCCAAGTGTTGTTCTTTTCCTCACCTCAACAAGATTCCTATTTCTTCTCCTAGTTGTCTCTTGATCCCCAATTTTACTCCTTAATTTGTGTTTATTACTAAAGTCAATTGATAAGTCAATATTTGATCCCCTATCTACTCCCTAATTTAATTCACGTTTTCTCTTAGATGGATATTCTTATGTTGGTTGTTGCCACATGGAGCTTCTCTAAATTTCTCTAAGATTTAATTTATTAATCTTATTTTAATTCACCATCCTCTTCTCTTAATTAGGTTTAACTATTTTAGGATTAATATTTATCCTTACATTTATGTCCTTATTTCCCCTTTTTACCTAATTAAAGTACATTATCTACCTAATATTTTCCAACATGGGAAAGGTAGAGTTTTTAAGGTAAAATATTTTATTTCTTCCTATGATCCTCTTAACCCAAGTTTTATTCTTGATTTAATTACCTCAATTTCTAACATCATTTACCCTTGATGTGAATTTACCTGGTTTTCATATCTTGATTATATTTATTAATTTATTTATTTTTAATGATTCTAAGGGCACCAAGTTTGGTCGTGCCCTTCAAGAATTTCCCTTGAAGTTCCAAGGGTGTCACACCTAACAATTTATTTATGATGCCAAGGGTTCCAAATTGGTCTTTCCCTTCAAGAAATTCCCTTGAAGTTCCAAGGGTGCCACGCCACTTTCCCTTCAAGCATTCAGTGGCTATGAGGGGAAAGTATAGGTGCAACGACAAAGACCACTATCATCTCTTATGTTGCTTGCTATAGTAAGACTAATGGTGTAGAAAGGAGTAGATTTATTATTTTGTGGGATGTTTCCTGATTTTATGAACCAGACTTGATGAGTTCGACCTATATGGATGGATTAGGATTGATAAGGCTGTTATAGCCATTATAGCAGTTTTTTTATGATTTTATTATTTAAATAGAGTTTATGGACCATTCAAGTGTGTGTAATTTTGTACTAAGATTATTGGAGACCTTTGAGATAATTTGAAGAATCATTTCTACTGTTCTATTTGTTGTTCATGCTGTGGATGCTTTATTATGTTAGCTGTAACTAAAGAGTTCTTCGGGTGTACAAGGAAAGGTTGGAGGGCCCCCATACCAAGTTAAGTACACTTTGGTTAAATTTTGTATAAATTAGCATATTTTTGATTCATTATTTCTTGTTTTAGTTACTTAGATGTGTTATGATTTTTGTATGATTTTTGGATGATTTTGGTTTAAAATCTAATTTGTGTATGAAAGGAGAACCAAGGATTTAAGTTAAATTATATTTTTATCAAATTATGAATCAAAACTAAAAATCATCCTTTTGCATTTCTTGAATTCCAGTTTATGATTTGATGCAATGGTAATGTTGTTGGAGTAGAACTGTGAGGAAGGAAAACTAGGAACTCCTAAGTTAGGAGCCTCTTCTCTTGCTTTCTATACATCACAAACTACTGCTCTTTAGTTTCTCTTCTTGAGGACAATATTGTGGAGAATGACAACCAAGACCTCCTAAGTTAGGAGCCTCTTCCTTCGCTTACTGCATCTTGAATCAAAGGCTTTTTAGTTTCTTTAAACTTAGAATTTATTTTTAATATGCATTTCCCTTAACCTTTGAGCCTTGCCTTCCAAAATTGACTTTACCTGGAATCCATATACTTTGGGTGTGCTTCCAAGTCTACAAACCTGGATTGACAAGTAAAACACCTGCGTTAGTTTACTTAGTAAATTGACCTGACACATAGCTTGTTCACTTTTCAAGTAAGTGAAGATATGCAAATTTCTAATCTTTAATCATGTAATTCCTTAAATGCTAAAATTGTGATTTTAGAAAATCCCTCATCACATTCATATTCCCTTTTTCATTTGCCAGAAACTAAAAACACCTTAAGTTGAGGGGAAGGGATGTTCATATTTCATGCCACATGTCACATTTCATTTCATCCCAACCAACATATTTTTCCCAATCAACTATTATTGCATTTTTTATTCAAAAAGTTTATATGTTTTGCAATGATCAATTGATGAGAACATCAAATGGCTCGAAATCACTATGAGACTTGAAAAGATTCATGTTTTCAAGTATTTTGATCCAGCAAAAATAAGAAAAGTATTGTTACACAAGAACTAATACTCATAAATTTTGGTTGTCACACAAGAACCAACCATAAAAAATATATGTTGCAATCAAATGTATTTCAAAGTACACTTTGCAAAAGGAATAAAATTTTCAAATGATATGATTATGCAAAGTTAAAAGAGAGTCAATACAAAGACAAAGCTCATATAGAAGCAAAACATTTCAAGAATGTCAACTTATGATTAAGGCAATCAATGCAATAGTTGCATGTGGAAATGCAAAATCGTCAGTTGGGGGGTACATTGGGCATCCACTTTCACTGTGATTTCACCTTCATTTCCATCATTTTACCTTCATTTTGTAACTCTGTAACCCCATAACCCTACATTAAGTAACCATTTTCATAATCATATGGGTTTATCATTACAGTTAAAAATTTTGTTAGTGTGTTGCTCAAAACCAACATAGTTCTATCTTAAATTCATATCTATGAAGAGATGAGAGGAATTTAATATATTCAGGTGCAAACCTTTCCTCAAGTTTTGAATTTGTATGTTGAGAGATTTGATCCCTCTTGATGGTGCTTGGTAGATCGAGAGGTAAGAGGTGCTCTACAGTCTAGTATGAGGGAAATGTTGTATGTGTTGTTACATTAAAAATAAAAAAATAATAATTACATTAACAAATTAAAAAATACTATTAACAAAAGAACAAATGTCTACCATAAATAATATACTTCAATTTAGTCTCGGGGATGTGGTCCAATGGTTAGGTGGGGAGGTTTGGTCCCCACAGGTCATGTGGTTGTCCAATGCTTAGGTGGGGAGGTTTGGTCCCCACAAGTCATGGGGTCATCCAATAGTAATACTTCAATTTCCACCTTAATTTTACATCAAACTTTATATAGAGAGCTAAAATAATTAAAAATAAAAAAATAATAATTTACTTTTTAGTATGAGAGGGATGTGTAATTTCTTGGCTACATAACATGTAAAAATAATATTATTGATACTACATTATGTGTAATTCATTCTTTAGTTGACATGTAACATTTAGAACAAAAATATATTAATAGAAAAACAAATATTTTATCATTGGATAGAGAGAGAGTTCTTATTCAATTACTAGTTTCTTTCTAATTCAATTTATGATAGAGATTTGTAATTCCTTCAATGTTTAATATAAAGTTGGCATGTAGCATTTTAAAAAATATCAATAACAAAGACAATTATATATGTACCATTTAAAAAAAATATTAATAAAAAAATAATTCTATATATTATAGAAAACAAGTGAAAATAAAAAAATTCTTATAGTTAAATAATTTTATTAGTGTGTTGTTCAAAACCAACATAGGTTCATCTTAACTTCATATCTATGAAGAGTTGCGAGGAATCAAATCTATTGAGGTGCAAAACTTTCTTTAAGTTTTGCACTTAAAATATATTTGTATCTTGAGGGATTTAATCCCTCTCGGTGTTTGGCAAATTCAGAGTTAAAATAGATCTATGCTAATTATATAAATATTAACAAGAGAGACAATTGTGACAAAATATGGTAATACACAAATTAAATTTTATGAAAAAGTTTAAAATACTCAACTAACTATTTAAAAAATAAATGTTTATATATAATTTTACCTTTTAAAATTAAAAATTATACTATTTATAATGTATATTGAAACTTAAAGGATAAGTAAACATATGCCCAACATATTCAATGAAGTTTGAAAATGAATGTGTATTTGTATGACAATATAACTTCATGGTATGATATTTTTTTTGTGTAATATGTATGATATGATATTTGTATGAGAAGACCATTAGATTGAGTGCTTCGATGACGAGGAGACCCAAGTTTTTGCCACAAAAGAAGAACATGAACTTTCTACTAGATGCTCAAGAGAAAAAGACAGTGCTCATCTCTGCGATTCAGTTGTCTATCAGCAGGGATACAATAATGCGGTATCAGGTTTTCAAAGATAGTACAACCTCAGAAATTGGAATGTTTCTATGAAAGGTCTACCACAAAAGACAACAACTGAACAATAAGCTAAACCCAGAAAATATATACTGAAGAGGCTAGAACTGCCAAAGAAGGACAATCCGAAAGAAGCAAGAAAGTAGACCAAAGATGAAGAAAAATTATAGTCAACTTTTAATTTGGAGCCTGAAATTAGTAAGTTGAAAGTGTCCATTCCTTTTGCTAAACTTTTAAGAAATGGGAAATATAGGAAAATCATTTCTACCATGATTAAAGATTCAGAGTTTGATCAAGTCAACATGGTTTCAAAAGATTCTTTGAACCTAGATGATGATGCTCCCGAATTTGTATTTGGCCCACATGTCACAAGTGCACATGATGATGTGCCCCATTTTTATGTAAGTCTAAATGTGTATGATATGATTCTTCTTAACAAAATGTTAGACTCCGGAGCCTCACATAATCTCATGCTCAAATCAGTCATGGAGTATCTAGGACTTCAAATTACTAGACCCTATAAAGATTTGTTCTCCTTTGATTCCAGAGAAGTAAAATTCTTAGGGATGATTAGGTATTTAGTTTTCACCTTAGGTCAGATCCCAGCTAAAAGTGTTTGATGGATATAGTAGTAGCAGACATTCCTACTAGATTTGGAATGTTGTTATCCTGATCTTGGGCACAAAGATTGGGAGGAACTTTACAGATGGACATGACTTATGCTTCTATACCATTTTTTGGTGAAATGAAAAGGATATACGGAGAATTTAAAATGGCCTATATGATGAGAAACATAATGGAACCAGATAATCATCCAATATATGCGGTAGACACAGAGCTAGGATCACAAATTTTTTTCAATGACTTCTTTTTTGAGGGAGAAACATCAATAGCAAACGAAATTGATATTCAACAAGAATAGGTTCAGATTTCTTTAGGGCTGGTTCGGAAATTATAATTTGATGGATCCACATGTGAGAAGGGTTCAGGAGAAGGTGTGTGGATTTTTTCACTAGATTGTATAAGTCAATTTCCTTCTTTTAAATTGTTGTTCGATTGTAAAAATAACATAACAAAGTATGAAGCTCTTGTTATTGGTTTAAATCTATTACGAGATAAAATGGCATAGAAGGTTCACATTTTTTGAGATTCCAAGTTAAATGCGTTTATCAAACTAGGCATATGAGAATGAGAGCTTATAGAATGGAATTGCAGATGCTTTGGAAAAGGCTGCTAGTAAATTCAGAACTCCATTGTACTCAAATGTTATAGACATTTTTGTGCCTTACAGCATGAAGCATGAAATGTCAATAATCTAAGGGATCCAAAGTCCCTAAACATGTTGTTCCTACCCCTAGAGGAACAAGGTCAGCAAACCACAACACTAAATATCAGTTCTCCACCTGAAAACACTCAAAAACAGGCTAATTCTGGATCATGTCAACTGCCCCACTGAGCATCTGCGCTGAATGTCAACTGCTCCACTCTGTACCTGCGCTGAATGTCAACAGTAATGAAGGCTACCTGTGCTGGGCGAGATTGGCCAAGTGGCACAGTCATTCCTCAAGGTGTCAAATGCCTAGGAAGCTTCTAAAATGACACTTGGATCAGGGAATTCGCCTTGTGATGAGTAAGAGGATCTAGATCTCCAAGTGGAAGCAAGAAACTCCAAGTGGACTCAAGAACTGAAGAATAACTGAAGTGGGAGAGGACACTAGTCAGCTCCATGCCAAGCTCAAGCTGACTCATCCTTTCTCCAAAACTCCTATATATAGAGCTCTCTCATGAGGTCTGAGGAGGCTGGAATCTTGTGAATGTAAGGAAGTGCTGTTGGTTTGAGTATAGAACTATTGGGTGATTGCTTTGAAGGAGGTGAAGAGGAGATTTCTTTCTGCTGGGAGGTGTTGCTGGATTGGGCCTCTTATGGTTGTAACACTCTCAGAACTTTACTTCTTCCATTAATAAAGCATTTGAGGTTCTTCTATATGCATGTGTCTCAATGGCGTATTGATTCTTGTATATTTGATTTATTCTAATCCTTGAATCAATTATGGATGTATGCTTCTTGTAGTTTCCCTTTCTTGTGCTTTTGCAGGATCTTTGTGTAGCTGGGCCAGTGAAAGAGCAAGGAGCTGGGAGCAAGCAGCAAAGAGGGAAGATTGGATCAATCATTAGCGGAAGATAACGGTTAGTGGATCTCTTTCTCCTCTCTCTTACATCTCATAAAGAAGTAATCTTGAATAGCTTTGCATTCGGTTGTTGCTGAGGTACTATCACCCTTAGAGTGGGATAGGGTCATTCCGTATTGGATACTTTTCCCAACAACAAATTGGCGACTCCACTGGGGATCGTATCTTGTTGGTTGTTTGTGTTTTTGCTATTCATTTCATAAACACAGGGAGTACCGAATCGAACTGCATTTGGATCTTTCAAATGCAAAGTAGAGGGCAACTACTCTAGCTCAGTTTCTGGGCAAGTTTATGATTTGAAGAGCTGATCCACAAGGACTCTAAATAAGCTCTTAGTGATAGATTTTCATCCTCCTTTTCATCCCTTAGTGTGTCCTTGACTGATAGCTTCTGATTTGGCCAAAAACTGTGAATTTTTGAGCAATCTGTGACCCGGAAACCAAGAGAAACGAAAGTTTCGTTCTTCAGTGCAGGCTGTGTGAAGGCTGTCTGCATTTCAGCGCAGTTCCCGAAGGGGCTACCTGCGCTGAAGGTCAAACTGCCTGTGTACCACCTGCGCTGAACCAGTCTTGCCTTGTGCTACTGGGGTTTCCTGCTGTTTCTTGCCCTGTTTTCACCCTTGTTTTTGCTGCCTGTTACCAGTCAATGTACCTATCTGAAACCAACTTTCCTTGCCACTATTCCGCCTCGGTTGTATAAAGAAACTGTATTTGTTCTTTGTGTATTTCTTACATCATTTGCAGTTTCCCATAACGAAAGTGAACTAGTCTTGCTGTGGCCTCTTAGATCTAGACCTGTGATAAAGTGTCGTTTTGATCTTAAGAGTTAGTTTGTTTGTTGTTCATAGCTGATTGAGCTTTTGCTTTCGTCATATGGTTTGAATTTATATATTTCTAGTGTCGAAACAAGTAAATCTTAAGGTGTCTTTTGATTTTGGACAAGCTTGTTTGCTTTCACTTGAAATTGAATTCAAAGTTATACAACAGCTTTCTTTTTGTATCGCACAAACATTAAGAAAGAGAAAAGAAATACCTGCATTTTGCATTTTGCATATAAGTTTACTTGTTGATTTGGGAAAAAGTGCATTAGTGAGTGCTCTTTGATCTGTGTGAAAAGATTTTGTCTCTCTTTTCCCTCAGTAGTTAAGATTTTCATAAGTCGAAAAGATTGAAAAAGCTTGCTTCTCATCTTAGACTGCATTTAGGAATTTGTATCAAAACATCTCGTGGTGAACCTTGAAAGGCAAAATTTAAAAAGATCAACTTAAAATATATTGAATGAACCTAACAACGCTTTGAAACATAACGCAAACACATAGAGGTCTAAGCTAGAGACGTGTTCCGGCGTCGTTAAACGTAGTGACCGTCGATCTCGACGAAGGTGGGTGATTCCTCCTGAGAGTCGGTGGCACTAATACGGACTTGTGCTCCCACGTACCGTCGCGTATATATTGGGAGACCCCTATAGGAATATATCTTTTATCCATAGGAAACCGTGTCGGCCGCCCTACTGATCCATAGGAAACGAAGATCGACCACCCGTACTGTAAAACGTATTCTGTGGTTTTGCGAAAGGTTTGGCACACCCTCTGCCTAGATCTCCAGAGCAGTTTCTTTTGGCCTTTTTCAAACTCTATAACTGAAAAAGTCCAACCGAGCATTTGTCACTTCGGGCTCGTTAATACATCGAAGGAGACTAGAGTCATCTTTAGCTTTTTCTCGACTCTTAAAAAGTGAAAAAGCAAGTTGTGTCTAAAAGCGTCTAATAAAATTCATTCAATTCGGAAACACAAATTTCCCCTTTTAATATTTTAGTTGATCGAGTAATCCGCAATCGTGGAAGAAAGTCAATTGAAACCCCATCGTTCGCGGAGGCTTACGAGTCAACCGTCTTTGTCTCCGGAATCGAAAACAGTACGGACAAAGCGAACTCGTTTAACCGGTTCAAAATCTCCTTTAAAAGTTAGAACAGGTGTTCCAACTACATCTGAGGTTCCGGTTACTCCAAACATTTCTAGAAACCCTGCCTCTATAGAAGAAGTTCAACAGCCACAGAAGGACAGTAATACTGATCCTAGTCTGGGGGCAAATACTTGTATAACTGAACCAGTTCCATCTGTAACCGGTCCAGAGAGTTTTGTTCCTCAAACAACTGTCGCTGTCGAAGCAACCACTTCTTCGGCACCAGAAATATTTTACGGACCTGACGGTCTCCCTCTTCCACCGGGTTTGATTGCGATAGAGGAAATTGCAGAGGATCCGCAAGCAAGTACTCCAACTCATTTTGGAGTCGGGTCACTCTATTTCCTTCATCAGAAGTTAATCCACCACAAGTGGAAGTCCCTGTAGAATCGCTAGGCAATCTATTGGATAGACTTAAGATGTCTGAACAACCGTCATCATCTAGGACTGTGTCAAATGACACATCGACAGCAGAAGCCCCTGCCGTCACTCCGACAATGTTTGCCGGCATACCAGCTGTCCCAACTAGCTCACAACCGCTAGAAGGAGTCCACCAAGGGACTATTTCGACAGTATGGTCTGTTCCAGTTTGTTCATCCGGAGTAATACCAGGTAATTCTTATGTTGAAACTCGACAGATTGATCCTCATGGAGGTCAATTTGGGCCATCTAGTCCTCAAGGACTAACAATCCCTCTGAGTTCCGGATCGCTACCATATGGGGGGCAGTATGCCCTTTCATTACCTCCTCCGGGAGGATATCCATATGGCAGTTCTCAACGGTATTCAGGTTATACTGGAGTTGCATCAAGCAGTTGGGTACCTATGCTACCTCAACAACCAAGGGTTGTATATTCTATGCAACAGTGTGTACCTGTGACGAACATCCCAACCACACCGGCTATTGTAACAGTGTCGCAAGTTCAAGCGATACCTGTTGCATGTCAACCTCAGTTTCTCAGGTTGTAATGCAACAGTCGCTTGACCATGGGTCACAACCACAATCGCCAACTGGTGGGGCGACACAGGTCCAAACGGGTACAATTACCCCACACCTCGGTCCAACGGTTAGCATAGCACAACAAAACATGGCGTCACAACCGTGGCTTGTGCAGTACCAACAACCGCAGTTCCAGCAAGTGTACCAAGGTTCTGAGCAGCAGATCTTTGCGAACAGTGGTCAACCGTATATCCAAAACGGTCAAAACCAACCACTTTACAGTGGTCAAGTCCACCAACCGTATCAGTCATACCAACATCAATTACATTATGCTGGTATGCAAAGGCCCACTGCTCAAGCGATTCCATCGTACCCTGGTTACGCTTCGCCTAACCTGAATCAACAGTTACCATTCGTGGCAACTTTAGAGTTACCCGATTTACACCGTTTAACCAACGATCCGATTGCTTATGCCCCTTGGTGGCCAGCGATTCCTCATAAACTTCCATCTGACATTCCTAAATTCAATGGAAATCCAGGTGAAGACCCATCGAATCACGTGATGACTTTTCATCTGTGGTGTTCGTCGAACACCCTTAACGACGATTCGATAAGGCTTCGCCTTTTTCAGAGGACATTGACAGGTCCAGCGGCTAAATGGTATATTGAATTGCCAAGAGCCTCTTTCGACAATTTTAGTTCCCTAGCCACGACCTTCTTAACCCATTTTCAATTACCGATAAGGTATGAAACGGGAACAGAAATATTAACCAACTTCAAACAGACAACTGCTACCCATATATCTGATCATATACATGAGTGGCGTCGTCGTCGTAGGATGGTGAAAACATATGTTCCCGATCAGCTATTAGCTGAATGGTTTATAAAGTCGTTACTTCCGGCTATTACGGAAGATGTGGCCAAGGGAGGAGTCGTAACAGAGGAGCAAGTGATTGCTCGTGCACAATATTTGGACTTAGTTTATACTCAGTCCGGCACACTCTATGACAAAATACCTGACGCCCCTAGACCAGAGTTTTCAATTCCTCCCCCTCCTAAATCAAATAGTGACTCTCATGCCGGTGATGGCGTGATTGGCACGACAAACGCGAAATCGATAAAGGCTTCGTCAAAGAAAGCCCGTAAGAATTCGGATCAAAATGCAAAAGAAGAAATTCTTGCTTCGGAAGTAAATGCCGTATCAGAAGATAAAGGCAAAGAAACCAATCAACCAGGAAGCAAGAAGAAACAAAACAAAGGGAAGAAGAAGAAACAAGGTGAATCATCTCCTCGGAAAAATTCTTCAAACCCTCCTGGGAAAGGGAAACAAAATTATCCATGTCAAATATGTGATGATGAGGATCATTACACAAAGAATTTCCCATTCAAAGCTGAGTTAAAGAGGTTCTTTAAAAGTTCCCAAACCTCAGCTGTGTTAACTGATCCATTTCCCAACCCAGGTCAAAATCTGGTTGATAGTGGAAATGCTTCCCCGTCGCAAGTCCTTATGTTGTCGGTTTCAAAACAGCAGAATGATGCTTTGATTTCGACAAGGAACAAAGATTATGGGAATCCTCAGCTGTCGAACGAAAAAGGTAAAGATCAACCAAGTAGTTCGACAACAACTTCGACAGAAGTTGTAACACCCACCATCCCTGAATTAACAATAAAACCGCCAAAGGGTGTAGTACACAAGTCGACATTTAATCCTCGTGCCAGAGCGGCGCAGCATTATAATATAGTGGAAGATTTGGCCCAATCGCCATCCGCTATGTCGACTCTTGAAGTGCTACAAAATTGTCCAACCCAAAGGCAGGCGTTGTTATCGGCAATTGGTGGGGTTGATCCCAAGGATTCCAATCTTGTATCCTTTGATCACAAGGGATATGATCCTCAGTTACCAGCTCAACTAGCTTTCCTTATTCAAGTGAAAGCCCTTAACAAAACTGTTCACAGAACAATAATTGATGAGGGAGCATCGACATGTATTATGTCGATGAGTTGCTGGAAAACTTTAGGATCTCCAACCTTGTCGCGATCTTCGACGACATTAAAAGCTTTCGACGGAAGGACTTATACCCCGTACGGTATCCTTAATAACTTGAAAGTTGAACTAGGAGGAAAAACAGTAGAAATTGATGTAGAAGTCATTGATGGAAATCTTGACTATAACATCCTACTGGGTAGACCATGGATTTATGCCATGGCAGCTGTCGTGTCGACTTATTTTAGGAAGATCGCATTCCCGTTTGAAGGAGGGATTACGATCGTCGACCAACAGAATTTCCTCCCTAATGGTTCACAAGTTACAGGAAGCATTCCCATGATCCATGAGAGCAACCATTCAATTCAAGATATCGGAGTAGGATTATTGAAAGACCCCACATTGATGGGAACTTTCGCGCTACCACCTCCTATTTATATAGGAAATGTACCGTTTGTAGCAACCTGCAACATGATATCTTCCACGAAGGTCGACATGGATCATTCAATGGTTTTGCCCCCAAGCCCTTTAGAAATATTGTAGCAATCAATGTTTCAAGCATGGGAGGCGAACCCAAATCAACGCTCGTCAAGCGTTTGGGTAGATAGGTCTAGAGAATATGGATCCCCATTAGATCCTTGGTCGAAAGTACATGGGACTGACGAAGGAATCTTACAATCAATGATGATTGAGGGGGCACCATGGAATAATCACCACCATCGTTCCCTTCTTCCGGAATACGAAGAAGATACTCAAAATGACCTTTATCACCCTTCAGTATTTGAGTTCCTAACAAATACTGTAAACACGGTGGATTCCGAGCGAAACCTATCCAATATTGAAGAGACTATAGCCATAAATATCTCGACTAAAACAGATGTTGTAGAGAATATTTATGTCGGCAAAGGTTGTTCCCCTTCAGAACTGGAAATATATAACGCTCTTTTTCGCGAATTCAGAGATGTCTTTGCTTGGTCATATGATGAAATGCCAGGCATTGACTCGAGTATCGTTGAACATGAAATTAAAATGTATCCTGATGTCAAACCAGTAAGACAACGGCTTCGGCAAGTGCACCCGAAGAAAGCCGCTGCCATTAAGGCAGAAGTTGAAAAACTTCTCCATGCTGGATTCATCTACCCGGTTCCTCTAACCGATTGGGTATCGAATATTGTCCCTGTTATGAAAAAACAAGGGACGATTAGAGTGTGTGTCGATTATAGGGATGTAAACCAAGCTTGTCCGAAGGACAACTACCCTACACCCTTCATCGACCAGATAATTGATGAATGCGCCGGATGTGAAATCTTTTCATTTATGGATGGATTTTCAGGGTATAATCAAATAAATATCCGCCCACAGGACCAGTCAAAGACTGCATTTATTTGTCCGTGGGGCACATCCGCTTATCGAAAATTACCCTTTGGTTTGAAGAACGCAGGGGCGACGTTTCAGAGGGCAATGAATTATGCCTTCCATGACATCAAGAACATTGTTCAACCTTATCTCGACGATCTTCCGGCTCATTCGCGAAAGCGGACTGATCATCCGCAGCATTTAAGAGCGATATTTCTACGTTGCCGACACTACAAGATAAGACTCAATCCACACAAATGTGTGTTTTGCGTCGGTTCTGGTCGTTTACTTGGCTTTGTAGTCTCTAAAGATGGGATTCGTCTCGACCCCTGCAAGGTTCAGGCAATAATTAATTTGCCTCCACCTTCAAATTTGCTTCAGATTCAGAAACTCCAAGGGAAAGCAAACTTTCTGAGGAGGTTCATTCCAAATTACGCAGAACTTGCTAAGGGTTATACTCGTCTTTTGAAAAAGGATGTACCTTTTGTCTGGGACCAGGTGGCGCAAGCTTCCTTTGATGCTCTGAAAGATTGTCTAGTAAAAGCATCATTAATGTACGCCCCGGACTATCAAAGAGATTTTAACCTGTATCTGGCTGCAGCGGATACGACCATTGCAATGGTTTTAGTTCAAGAAGTCGATGGAATTGAACATCCTATCTATTATTTAAGTAAAAACTTAAATGATACAGAAAGTAAATATTCTTATGTGGAAAAACTAGCGCTTGCAGCTGTTCAAGCGATTCAAAGGTTTCGACATTATGTCCTCTTTCGGAAAACTACCATCTTGTCAGATTGCAACCCCATGACTTATATACTGTCGCGACAGTTGCTGGGGGGCAAATATTCAAAATGGATAGCGATCCTTCAAGAGTTTGATCTGGAATTTGTGAAATCCAAATCAAAGAAAGCTCTAGTTTTCGCGGAATTATTGTGCGATCTCCCATCGTTGTCCAACGATGAAACATCGGAAGAGTCAATCGTGGACGAAAGTTTGTTTCTGATATCTGTAAGCGATGAATGGTATGGAGATATCATAGTTTATCTCCAAACCCAAAAATTCAGGCCTAACACCTCTCGCTCCGAACAAAAACGTATACGATACCAAGCAAAAGACTACATGATCGTCGGTAATACACTTTACCGTCGTGGTATCGATACAGTTCTGAGGAGGTGCCTTACCCATGAGGAGGCCGAAAAAGCCCTGAATGAGTGTCATTCAGGCGCGTGTGGGGGGCATCAGTCTGGATATGCAACAGCACAAAAAATCTTACGAGCAGGATACTTCTGGCCAACCATGTTCAAAGATTGCATAACCGCAGTCAGAAGTTGCCATGCTTGTCAAATTTTTGATAGCAAAACCAGACGACCGCCCGCACCTTTACAGCCGATTGTTGCTGTTGGGCCCTTCGCCAAGTGGGGCATCGATTTCATGTAATGTAACCCCACCTCGACCGGGGGGCATGGGTATATTATAGTCGCTGTTGACTATTTTACCAAATGGGCCGAGGCGATGCCTACATTGGATAACACTGGTGAAACAGCTGCCCTTTTCTTTTTCAATCATGTAGTCGCCAGGTTCGGCGTACCACAGGCTATAGTCACAGATCATGGGTCGCATTTTCGCAATCACATGATGGTCGAATTAGCTGCCAAACTAGGGCTATCTCACGACAGCTCTACCCCATATTATCCGCAAGCCAACGGACAAGTTGAGGCAATCAACAAGGTCCTGAAGCGTATGTTGCAAAGGATGATCGGGGTTCATAAAAGAAGGTGGCACCTAATCCTGTACTCAGCCTTGTGGGCTTACCGAACGTCAGTAAAGAACGCAACCGGGTTCACACCTTTTCAACTAGTGTATGGCCTGGAAGCAGTCTTACCAATCCAGTGCGAAATTTCGTCGCTTAAACTCGCAATCGATCTTCTCCCCAGAACTTCAGAGGAAGAGGCTCGTTTCTTGGAATTAATCCAATTGGATGAAACCCGTCGTGATGCCGCTTTGGCTAACGAAGCCCATAAGAAACGAGTCAAGGCTCAATTTGACAAAAGTGTCAAACCCCGTGTCTTCTCAGAAGGTGATTTGGTCTTGCTTTATGACCAAGAATCCGATAAGTTGGGAGCAGGTAAATTCAAGTCCTTATGGATGGGCCCCTATATTGTTAAAAGGGTGTTAGCAAAAGGAGCCTACGAGTTAATGGATTACGATGGAATTCCACTGGCGCAGCCCCGCAACGGGTTGTACCTCAAGCGTTACTATGCTTAAATAGTAACCTGCATGCTTTTGTTGTATTTTGTTTTCGCTAAAGTATTTGTTCTGGTCGAGTGATCCACCTTTTTCATTTGTTACAGATGTCGAACCTTCTGGAGACATGTGTTGGATATGCCGACGGAGCGAGTCGTAGTTCGCGGAACCTATCTTCCGCAGCCTGGGCCATTTTCGATCCAAGCGGCGAGTTAGTAAGTTTCAGAGGTGTATGTCTTGGGCAATCAACGAATAACATCGCTGAGTATAGCGCGTTGATAGAACTACTCTCTGATGCCATTACACGTGGCATACGCCGACTAATTGTCAGGCTAGACTCACAGCTCGTAATACTACAACTCAATGGTATATATTATGTTCGTAATCCAGCTATTTATCGCATGTTCCTAAGGGTTAAGATCTTGGAAAGACGATTTGATTCAATTCAATATCAACATATTTCAAGAAACTTAAACACATTAACTGACTCATTAGCAAACTATGTGTTAGATAGACATTTGCAGCATTTATAAAAAGGACACATCATTAAAGATTGTACATATGGATCACATAAATCAACCAGAATAAAACCCAAAAATCAAAATACATATAAGTTGTTTATATAGTTCATACATAATGTTCTGTAACCAAGACAAAATTGGTCATATGACCTAAAAACTCAAAAAGATTCTAGGGGGCACCCTAGCCTAGTGGTGCTCATGATAGTACGTCACGGCCTGTGCAATCATGCGCAAGAGACGAGTCCATCGTCTAGGCACGCCAATAGTATGCCGCTGCAGCTGTAAAGGTAACTCGTCAATCTGTACATCCGGAAGACCGCGAGTAAGGCTCTCAACCTGCTCCTGCACAGCTGTAAGGGTCTCAGTATCGTCAAGATCGCGAATAACAACTCTCCTAGCAGGCTCCACTGCTGGGGCAGCAACTGGCGATCTCGGACGAACTGCTGGACAAACAGGACCAATATCTGCATGCACCCAAGAGTACAATTAAAAGTCTTGATAGAATAAAGCACATCAACATTATGAATAAGAACAGTAAACAGTAATATAGTCAAGGAGTTTACCAATGGCGCCCCACTGTTCACCATGGTAGCACCAAATCCGGATCGCCTTGGAAATCCATACCCACATATGGATACTTGGAAAACGCCATCTCCTGGCGCTCGAACCACCTAAAGAAGGCCTCAGTAAAAGTAATCTGAGGTTGACCAGCATGCCTAGACATGTGGTCGACCCACCTCTGCATGCGTGGCTCGGTCGGAGAAGGCAAGTCGAGTATGATGTACTGAGGCTGCATCAGTGGGATTTTCTCCAAGGCGAAGGCAGTCAGAATAGAACCAAACCCAAAGTTCTTCAGCTTCCCGTCCTTTACCTTGGTCAATTGACTTTTCATCTGAACAAGTACTGCATCACACCAGTTGAATACTTTCGGTTGGAGACACTCCAAGGCGTGCTGCATATAAGACCTGTTGGCAACATGTAGAGCTGCACTGCCGGCCATCCTACCAATAGTGAACAGAATGGACCTGAGAGCCTGATCAGTGATCTCACGGATAACAATCTTGCCGTCTCTGCTCGGCTGAAAACCTTCCCTGCAATACTGGCGGACATAATCTCTGGTGGAATCAGTCCCCCGGGCCGTACCTGACAAGGAAATGGGGGCACCTCGTCTTGACAGTCCAGTCAAGAAGTACATGTCCTCTATGGTCAAGGGGATGGCCTTTCCCCTAATCTGGAACACTTGGTTAACAGGATCCCAAGCATCAAGCATGTACTGCAGCAAAGAAATCTGTGCTCTCATGCTAGAGATACGGAAGAACTTCAGCAGGCCACAGTTCCGCAACGCGTTCACCGTGACAGGGTCATGGAGGGAAATCATGTCCTCCTCTTCATGTTCTCGTTCTCGCCACGTAAGGGACATTTTGTTCAAAGTTCCCTGCAAAGCAAGCAAGAGAAAGAGTAAGTTCCTGATTTTGATGAAAAACTGGCGAAAAAATCATCAAAAAATGACCTGCAAAACTCAGTTTTGAGCCCAGCGCAGGCAGAGAGTCTCCCACCTGCGCTGAGGGTCAGGCTGCCTTAAGGCAGCTTGACCTTCAGCGCAGGTTTCGAAAGGGGAACCTGCGCTGAAGCTAGGGCGTTTTTGCAAAACCCCTGGGGCTCAGAAACACTGAAAAACAGGCCTGAAACAGGAAAATGAAACCATGAAAAGAAAGAGCTAGGGTTTAGCTCCTACCTGGTCCAGACGGCGCCGAAAATCGTCCGCAGAATCTCCCAGAATCAGCTGGTGAAAATCAAGGAAGAAGAGGCACCTCCAGAGCTCCAACAAACCAAATGCAAATGAAATGGTAAATGAGAGGTAAAAACACCTTTTAATGGCTTTTTACGTAGTTCAAAGTGAAATATTAGGGTTATAATCTCATTTTCATACAAATATTATTCATTTCTAACAAAGTTTGTTGCAGCAATTGAAAGTGCAGTACTATATTTGAAAAGAGAAAAGCTAGTAATGGTAAAAAATCAAAATTTGACCATATAATCGAGCAGTTTTACCGTGGAATTTATGCTCGTTAAAAAATAGAAAAGCGAGATCCGAGCAGTTTTAGCACATAGTTCATGCTCGTTAAAAAATAAACATAAGATCGAGCAGTTTTACCGTGGAATTTATGCTCGTTAAAAAATATAAAAGCGTGAGCAAGAGTTTCCTCCAAAGTTCAAGCTCATTAAAAAATGAACCTATTCCAATAAATAACCATTGTGATCGTAAAATTATTAGCCATAAAAAGCCTTGGTCGTGTTTTGCACCCGCCACCTCCATTCCATTGGGCCAATCGTTCACCTCCATATGATTGTTTACCCATTTTGAGGAACAGCTGCGAAGAGTGATTTCACTTAGCCATCCTTGTGACACTGCCGTGATTGGAAAATTCCAACCTGTACCTGGAATCTGCTGCTATCCCTGTTTATCACTCGTTCCTCAAAAGACGAGTCTTCTTTGAGCTCTTTTCATCTGACTCGTAAAATATGAAAAGTTTGCCGAGTTTTGGCCTTCCAGCTCGTTAAAGTGACCGGAAGAGCTATCCCTCCTCTAGATTTTAATCTTTTTGGACCTGAGGGATCATTACACAAAAAGGTCGAGCGCTTGTTTTATTCGGCTCGTTAAAGTTATCGAAAACTCATCCCTTCTGTATTGTTTTATACTTTTTCGGACTTAAGGGATTAGATGACGAAAAAGGAATTTTGGAGTTAACTTTCTGTACCTTTTCAGACTCTCTAAAAATGAAAAGGACCGAGTTTTCCTTGTCGTTAGACTCGTTAAAATGATTAAATAGCGACAAACTTGTCTTTAGACGAGAACGAGTTTCCCTATCGCTAGGCTCGTTAAAACATAGCGATGGGCTTGCCCGAAGGGCAGGTTATAGAACAAGCATATGTTATCCTCCTCAAGCTTGACAAAAATAAAGAGGTACTGGTCAGAAATGACTGGGGAAAAATTGGGAGAACCTCATAGCTTTAATGGTAGCAAGTCGCTCTTGAACATGACACTTTGTCCTCCGTATCACATCGGGTTGGGTTGTTTCATTCACCGGTCTCATCACCATGGTCTTCGCCAAACCATCCACATTTGGGGTAATGCTACCGATCCATCACATCAGTGTCGTTATATGTTCAAGAGATGTTGTTCAGAAAGAGTCAACCGTGTCCCATCCACTGCCATACATTATCCTTCATCCACCATGATCGCCACCCTGAATCATATTTCACAGATTGTTTTCACCTCCACTAAAATCATTAGCTCCGTTCCGTGTCACTGATGTGGGATTCATTAAGGCCCTCCTTTGACGGATCGCTTCTTGTCGACATCAGCCCATTATCCAAGAAGTTGATCTAGGGACAAACCCCCCAGTACTTTGAAGCTTGCATGCCTCAATGGCAAGTTTCTCACTTCCGGCGACAGGTATACATCAATGACCTTCGACCAGAAGATTTTGCGTGGTGTTCGACGCCAAGTCCTTTATTCACACCACGTGAATTGTACTGCAGTACCTTGAGGGTCATTGTCGTTATTGGTGATTCCTCTCGCGCTTGTTAACGGTTTACATTATTGACCGGTAATCAAGCGATGTCTTTCCATGTTCGACTTCAGCGCAATTCTCACATGGATCGACTTGTACTTAGAGTGAAGATCGAACGAGTTTGAAGACCCCGGATCTAGTTTCATCCATCCGGGCTGCGATATATATTCAAGATATAAAGACATTTGATATGTACATCATTGCAACAGATGATCATCCTACTCAAAGGATGATAATTTCAGCAGAGAATTATCAGTCTACCATCAGACGATCGTCTGTTCTATGTACCAAAATGAATTTATAAAGCTGAGCATGGGAATGCCCGCCTCAGCTAGATCATGAAAGCAGAATGAATCATAATGTATTGTATTGTATTTTATTACAGGTCACCTCTCAGCGATTGAATGAACTTCGGATCCTCCTGATAAAGCATTTCACCCGATAAACGACCTCATACTTTAGGGGGCAACTGTTATAGACATTTTTGTGCCTTACAGCATGAAGCATGAAATGTCAATAATCTAAGGGATCCAAAGTCCCTAAACATGTTGTTCCTACCCCTAGAGGAACAAGGTCAGCAAACCACAACACTAAATATCAGTTCTCCACCTGAAAACACTCAAAAACAGGCTAATTCTGGATCATGTCAACTGCCCCACTGAGCATCTGCGCTGAATGTCAACTGCTCCACTCTGTACCTGCGCTGAATGTCAATAGTAATGAAGGCTACCTGCGCTGGGCGAGATTGGCCAAGTGGCACAGTCATTCCTCAAGGTGTCAAATGCCCAGGAAGCTTCTAAAATGACACTTGGATCATGGAATTCGCCTTGTGATGAGTAAGAGGATCTAGATCTCAAAGTGGAAGCAAGAAACTCCAAGTGGACTCAAGAACTGAAGAATAACTGAAGTGGGAGAGGACACTAGTTAGCTCCATGCCAAGCTCAAGCTGACTCATCCTTTCTCCAAAACTCCTATATATAGAGCTCTCTCATGAGGTCTGAGGAGGCTGGAATCTTGTGAATGTAAGGAAGTGTTGTTGGTTTGAGTATAGAACTATTGGGTGATTACTTTGAAGGAGGTGAAGAGGAGATTTTTTTCTGCTGGGAAGTGTTGCTGGATTGGGCCTCTTATGGTTGTAACACTCTCAGAACTTTACTTCTTCCATTAATAAAGCATTTGAGGTTCTTCTATATGCATGTGTCTCAATGGCGTATTGATGCTTGTATATTTGATTTATTCTAATCCTTGAATCAATTATGGATGTATGCTTCTTGTAGTTTCCCTTTCTTGTGCTTTTGCAGGATCTTTGTGTAGCTGGGCCAGTGAAAGAGCAAGGAGCTGGGAGCAAGAAGCAAAGAGGAAAGATTGGATCAATCATTAACGGAAGATAACGGTTAGTGGATCTCTTTCTCCTCTCTCTTACATCTCATAAAGAAGTAATCTTGAATAGCTTTGCATTCGGTTGTTGCTGAGGTACTATCACCCTTAGAGTGGGATAGGGTCATTCCGTATTGGATACTTTTCCCAACAACATCAAATGAAAAATATGAGATAAATGTTAGACACCGACCTTCAATTCCAGATAATACAAAGAATTGGAAGGTTTTCGAAGACGATCAACAAATCAGGAGATTTATGGAGGGAACAAATGAATTCCTTAGCACTCTAATAGAAAGGCATGAAAATGAAATTATAGATGAAAATTATGAAACAATAGTCTATTTGAATGATGTATCAGGAAAGGAAATTATTCAACTTAGTAATAATTTGATTTCTAGAGGCTTAGGACCTTTAAAAAGATAATTTGATTCTAATGATGTAGCAGTGAAGCCAAGAATTTTACCAAAGAGGATGACTTCAAATGCCAAGGCCTAGTTCTAATATGGGATTTCCACATTGAGGATAAAGGTAAACACAAGAAGTTTGAGAACATTTGGAAAGGGCCATAAAAAATTGCAGCTTTCCATGGAAAAAACAATTTCATCTTAGAAGGTCCACATGGCGAATCTTTACCAGGAGGTCTAGTCAATGGGTGTTTCCTGAAGCATTATATTTCTTAAACATATGGTGATTTTAAAGTTTCATTGTAAATATCCATATATTTTGAAAAGTATCTTGCAGGTGTGGATGAATTTTCTAAAGAACTTGAAGCCTGAAGCAAAGGCCCTAAGGTTCTACTGATATTCAACAGAAAAATGAGAATTTTTTTAGAAACAGTTGTATTTACTACTTTCAAGTTCAAAATATATAAAATCATCTCTTAAAAAGATGAAGTTCTATTTCTTAGTCAGTTTTGGTTTTAGACAAATTTTGTAATGGATGAGGCAAATGGTCTATGGGGGGTTCTTTCTACCATCATTGATCGACAACATCCCCATGGAGCCAATTGTTATCACAATAAACATTTCGATTTTTTAAAATATTTTTTGGAAAATGTCGACAGTTGTAGTGTCAGTACTTAAAATTATAATAGACAGGTAAAATTTCTTGATAGCAAGGTTGTCAACATTTTTTGGAAATCTGAGTAAATAAGCAAAGAAGTTTGTAGTTATTTTCCAAGCAACAAAAGGACTCAAAGTCTAAATAGGACCCTCTCCATTGGAAAGATATTTGAACAAGCTTTCCAACGATATGTGGGAGTCCAAAAATGGACTCCTGGATCAAAAGATATGCCTTGTTGAAGTTTAAGGGTTTGAAGCCTTTGAAAGGAAGGCATATTAGAGCTCCAGGACACATCGACAATCACATGTCAGAAGGTCCTACATTTTGTATAATTAAGCATATCAACAATCGCATACCAACCATCACATAACGTCTAATCAACGATCGACTGATTGGAGGTCTAGAGCATATCGATGAATTGGCGAATCAGTAAATCAGGGGATTAGAGAATGTGACAACCTTTAAAAAGTGTGATATGAAAATGTGCCGATAGTGTTAAAACCATCGGGGAATGTTGATAGTGTTAAAACCACTAGGGAACACTGATACAGGTTAACAAAGGATTTTATCACAAAACTAAAGGAGGATGGGCCCTTTTCTCTCTCCTCTAGTGGGACACATGGAAACATATGATTGGTTCTGATAAAGCTACAGTCACATTTGACGTCAGCATTACATGGTGGCACAAAAGGACACGTGGCAGGCAGTTTTGGCGTTTTGAGGGGCCCAAGGGGGAAAATCAGGGTGACTTGTATTACCACTCTTGAGATGCCACATGGAATGATGACATCATATCAGAGGTCGTATATCGGAGGTTGAGGAATATCGCAGCTCCAAAGAAAATCCTCCAATTGGAAACTTCCAATAAGAGGGGCTCTGATATTGGGCTGGCACATGGTCGAGAGGAATTTAAAGAAACTCGGGCTCTAAGCACTTAGCAAAGGAAAAATAGCCCTCGACAGTGAACAAAATGCCCTAGCACCTCAAGGCTAAGTGGTAGGTCACATCCTCGGTCCTATGGTGAAGAAATGCAGGAAAGGCTAAAGAAAAAGGAGCCAGGAAAAAATCAAAACTTCACGTTAAGTTACATTATAAAGGGGCTCCAATAAGGCATTAAGCCGATAGTCACTGGCCTAATTATATAACAAAACAAAAGCCAAAGGAGAAAAGCGCAAGGGGTTGAGGAGTATCGATGAAACAATAAGGCAAAAACTTCTCTGATAAGACCATATAGAGAATTGAAATCATATGAGTTGGAAGCTGTTGAATCACAGGAAAAGAGGGGTTGGTAGTTTGAATGGATAGTCAACAAGTTTTTACGAAAACAACTTCAGCCACTCCAGGTTACAAGGCAGAGGATCAACATTAATGAACCAATTTCTAGATTTGAAGGCTAAAGATTTTCTAGTAGAATTGAAGAAGAACGAGAAAAACAAAGGAAAAATTTTGGTGGATTGTTGCAGAGGGACCTGTTGTGTTAGCAGAAATGTTAAACTACAATTTAGGGACTTGTTCTACTTTCAAGGGAGGCAGTTGACTATATATTTCTTTTTGCCTAAATACAAACATATTTTCCTATAGTTATTCTAGGAAAGACAAAATATTTTTAAGTTTATCTTTGCATACATGAACTTGAGATATATTACAAATATCTCAGTTTCTGTAATTATGTGATGACTATTATTTTGCAAACTATTATGTAAGCACTATATAAACAGTTTATGAATATTGAAACGAGTTTGGATTTTATTGGAAAAACAGTTGTAGTCCAAATATATTTGAGCAAATCTTGAATGTATTCACAGTGTTTAATGAGCAATTAGTAAGAAATTCATGTGTTACTTCTCCCTGTCAGTATTTCTCTGTTATATAATTGTCTTCTTCAATGTCTGAGAATGTTAGTTTATGAGATTGGATTTCATTGATGCCCCTCTCTTAAATTATCAGTCATTAATATTTTTTATTCTAGTCATCTATAAACTATGTTTTCCTTCAGTCATCTTTCTTCCAAATCTCCGAAACAATCAAAGGAATTGTGACTTTCATGATTTATACAACCTTCCCATTGGAGCTGTGATCTCATTTGTTTAATAGCTAGAATCCATGCCCAATGGTTTTGAAGATCACCCAACCAATTTATTCCTAGACCTAAATCTAGCCACCTGAACTCAATTGCACAAAAAAATTCTACTACAATGACCATAGGGTGGTTGATTTCTACGAAGATATCCCTCTCTGGGTTGAAGGGTCGGCTTCAACCTAAAAGAGGTTCTGAGGTTACCTTAGTGTTTTTCCCTACATCCAGGGTTTTCCTTGAGTGATAACACACATAATCACATATGTTATTAATGTATTATAATATTCTATAAGAGGCCTTACATTAACTTCCTTTTCAATATTTCATATATTTCGATATTGTGCCAATCTCATGATTGATAGCAAGTTGAGTAATGGTCTAGAAATTCAACTCCCCATTATTGATTTGTACAAGGTCATAATAATAAACCAGCCCACTTCATTCTTTCTAAACTTAATCCTAGGGTCCATAGGTGTATTAGTTTATTTAAAATCCATTTATTAAAATTTCTAAATGAGTTCATTGATATATGTGGTTTGAGATAGTATTTTTTTTTAGTGTATCTCAATCCTAAGATACTATCATAACACTTCAAATTGAAAGAGATAAGTGGATGACACTAATGTGAAATGATCCCATGGAAGAGAATACCTCATAAATTTGTTGAAGAACCTTAAATATCTAACTAATGACATTAAATTCACAGTCAAGTTAGAGGAGAGTGGGAGGATTTCCTTAATTTTTGGTCAGTAGGAAGCATAGTGAGACTATTGGCCATCAATTCTTCAGAAATAAAACACACTCTAAGAATTATCTCTGCATCAACTCTAATCACCACTGTATTCAAAAGATTGGGATCCATAGCAACTTGGCTATGAGGGAAGTTAGAACCTCATATGAGGAGCATCTTAAGCAATAACATTACCACCCTTCTTCTCCCTAGTGGTCTCATACCTAGCATGAAAATAACACCCACAAAGAATTTTCCTAGAGTTCGAATGAAAAAGGTTCAACCACAATTATTTTCCTTGTAGCTCATTTTATGAAAAAGATAAGATTCTTTGATTTTCCAACTTCAGTTTATGATGATCAATGAAATTCCATTCTTTATTATGAGATTTATATTAACATATTATGGAAATTATGAGTGAATGAGATATTATTTTTAATCAATTAGAATGCGATATGGATGTGGAAATACAAAGGGAAAACTCATACATGATATATTTTTGGTGGAAGAATGTTATTGAAGAATCATTTCCTCTATTAAAATAAGTTGAATATCTTTATAGGTTCAATAAGTGAGTGAAGGCTCCTCCCTCTCTTCCATTCACCCATATCCATTAATGAAAATTTGAATGGTGGAGAGTAGCTTAAGAAAAAAGAGATTTATTAAGAGAAAAAAAGAGTATTGATGAGGAGAAAGTTATCGCATCCTTCAAACGATCTATGGAGATAATAAAAGATGGATGGATGTGCGATATTGAGCATTAATAATGAGTAGATAGATATCCTTCTAAATCTGTTTATATTATTGACTTGTTTGGTTGTCTAAGAAAACATAAAACTATTATTCAAGAAGATACACAAGGTTGGAGATGCAATCTAGAAGTGGATAATGAACTTGGGCTCACAGTGTACATAGTAAATAGCACAAATAGGAAGAGCATCTCTCAAGGACTAAAGAATGGAGAAGGTATGTCTTCTTATATTGTATGGGGGTAGTAGACTGAGTGCCAAGTGTTATGCTAGCTAAGAAATTGGATAAGGAACCCAATACTAACTTTCTTGGTGCTTTTGGAAGTGTTTCGTAAGGACGAATGTGATTTAGAAGCATTGACATACATTCTTCTCCCTGGTGGTCTCATACCCTAGCATGAAAATAACATCCACAAAGGATTTTCCTTGAGTTCGAATGAAAAAGGTTTAACCATAGTTATTTTTCTTGGAGCTCATTTTATGAAAAAGATAAGATTCTTGATTCTCTAACTTCGATTTATGATGATCAATGAAATTCCATTCTTTATTATGAGATTTATATTAACATCCTATGGAAATGATGAGTGAATGTGCTATTGTTTTTAATCAATTAGAATGCGATATGGATGTGGAAATACATAGGGAAATCTCATACATGGTTATTGAAGAATTATTTCCTCTATTCATATAAGTTTAATATCTTTATAGATTCAATATCTTGTGTTGGTTCAATGTCTTTATTTCTATTGATGAAGTACAATACATAAATCTATGCATATGGAGGCCTAACATATACAAAATCATATAAAAAATCATTTCATCTTCCAAAAAATCATTATAAAACACTTCAATATAAATGCCATTAAAAAATATTGGGTAAACCACCTCACCTCCCCTCTCTCAATTAAATATAAGATTCCTTTTTGTGTTGTCATTCTTTAGCTCTGAAATGTAAATTTTGTAGATTTTATCTCTAAGCTTTAATCATCTGTGATTAATTTCCATGTCACATTTTCCGTATTTCATAGATATTTTTTTTTAATGATATATATAGATATATAAATCCTTCTAATACTATACACTCATAAATTACAAATAACTTTTCATAAATTACAAATAACTTTTATATATGATTTATTAAATTAAAATAAATAACATGTTTAAAAAACACAAATATTTATTCACAAACACATGCTTTACCTAAGCTCTTTGGCTTCAACCCACGAGCTTTTATCCATTTGACCAACAATAACTTGAAGAAAGATTTGAACAATAAACACGATAGAATGACAATGACATGTTATGGAAAAGGGCGCTGAGTGAATGATAGAGTTATAATGAGTATAGTATTAATTTTCAACCGGAATAATGAAAAGTGTTATTCATAATTGTAAATTTAATTTATGATTATTTTTAAAAGAATTCTTTTATAAATCAATCATAAAATTAAAAATTATATAATAATTTTTCATGATTAACGTTTTTTAAACCTTTATTGGTATATTATTTTATTCTATTAATATATATTTTATTTTAATATATTAATGTAATTTGTTTATTTAATATGAAAAATATTATGTAAATTATAAGAAAAATATTATCTAAATTATTTAATTATTAATATATATATTAATTCTTTTATATAAAAATAATTATATTGAATATTCTTTTTTGTTAAATTTTAATGATAGTTTATGTGTTATTCCATTATAGTTGTTTCTCTATTTAACATTATAAATCATAATTTTATTTATTAGAGTAATTTTCAGAAAAAATATATTCTAATTATATATATATATATATATATATATATATATATATATATATATATATATATATATATTTTAATTTATTCATATTAGAGTAATTTTAAAAAAATATATATTTTAATTATTTATTTATATATATATAATTTATTCTTTTAAAACAAAAGAACATCTAAGGAAAAAAGTTAAATTAACATGTTGTTTAACTTTATACAAGAAATTAATAAAATGATTTTAGCATTGAACAACGTTTATGACTTTACAAAATATAACAAGGAAATTAAAAAGAAATATGATTCATTTAAATATAATTATTCCATAAAAAAAACTACATTCATGATGATAGTATGGGTTCCCATTTGCCTCTCACTCTTGCTAATATAACATTGAGCAAGAAGACAGTGGACCCCATGGCTAAACACAAAATTTTGTTGAATGTGCATTGTTACTTGGTTTCAAGTTCATTGTTACTATGTGAACTATTTGGCAGGTTAACTAATGATTCTTTTTATTGTCTTGTGTGCCTTTACTAGAATAATACTATTAATTTTCTCTTAAAGACTCACTCTTTCTACTCTGTTCATGGAAGGACCTTATATACATTGCAATTGGATGCTTCATAGTGTCAATTTACTTGCTTATCTCAAAGTTTGTGTATAATATCTTATGTTGTTTATTGCATCCAAGGTAAATCTTTAAGTTATGGTGGCCAAGCCTATTATCTGGATGGGGCTCCTACTCCACACATTGTGAGGTCTAATTGGGACATCATACTGGGGAGAACCCCTACTGTTGGTGGCATCCAACACTATCAACATAAGGTATGGTCCCTTTGACATACTGGAAAAGGTGGGTGATAATTCCTATCGACTTACTTTACCACCATATATGCACATTTACTCAATTGTGAATGTAGATAATTGAAACTCTATGAGCCTTCCATCTTAGATTAGGGAGAGGAATAGGTCCTACATTCTGTGGAGGATTTGGCACTAGATGCTTAGGTAGTGTTGATGTGGTGATGATAGAAGACATAGTTTTGCAGGAGACATCCAAGACTACAAGATAGGGGTAATATGAAATTTGCAAGATTGGGTTGAAAGGGTGACTTCTAGGCAAAGATAAATGGTACACCAAGGAGAAGGTGGAGGAAAATTCTCCTCACCTCATTCAGTAGAAGACTATGGGGATCAAAAGCCTCCCAAAATGGGGAGTTGTGATCTCAATTGGATCATTATATTGTTTTTCATCCATTTCGATGCTTTAAGAGTGGAAAAGGTGAAGGATAAGCTCTCAGGAACACTTTTACCAATGGGACCCACTTTAGCAAATTGGGGTCTAAAACCATCTAGGAGAATTTTGAGACATCAAATGACATTTTTTGGGGTAAAAAATTTCCACTTTAGTGCAACACATTTTCATCATATTCTACACACAAATACGTTTCCAACGATAACTATAACTTTATAGTATATTCCAAGGGTTTAAAAGGACATACAAACCATTTGGAACAATTTTATGAGAGATTCTTTAAATATTAGTTAGCATTATCTTAAAGTATGATGCATATAACTAGCACAGACATAGATTTTTTGGGATTTAAAATCTTTGCTCGATGTTATCCTTAATAAAACTCAATTACAAAGATTCCTTGGCTCCTTCAATTATACTAGAAATTTTTATCTAGGTTAAGGAAATGATACAATAGTCTTCTAGCAATGAGTAAATAAAAACCCAACATAATGGACTCCAAATATTACATAGTTAGTAAGAAAAATCAAGTCCAAACTTGATAGTCTTCATACATTAGCACTCTCCATAGTTAATGGGTGGTTTATTCATGAAACTACCGCATTTGAGCAATGTTGGGGAGAAGTTATGATAGAAAAGATTGGAGAGATTGAGGAAATATGCATGTATATATTTACTATATTTAATGTACTAGAGTCAATGTATCCATCCAATCACAAGAAAACATTGATGGTTAAACTTAGAATTGCAAGACTCTAATTATATTTAAGTCCGATTGAATTCAGTACAAAAACATATTTGAAGCATATGAATGCTATGCTTAAGCATGAAAAAAAAGAAAGAAGAAACAATGGAATTCTCAAGTGGTTTGGATTTTAGTATAAGGCTAGGAAATAAATTTATTTGGTAATTATGTTGATTCTAGAAAAAAGCTTGTATAGGTTAAATATTTTTATTTCCCCTATTTTACTTTTTGTGGTTTATATTTCTCCATAGTAGTGCCCTTAATTTATTGCTTCTATTGGTTAAATAGACAATAAATTTACGTATATGGAGTTTGACATCTATAAAGTTTCATGTTACTCACATAACCGTGTTCTCCATCTTCCACAATGGAAACTTTATAAAACACCTCAATGTGAATACCATTAAGGCATCTTGACCCAGAAACCTTCACAATGGATTTAAAATTGTTATACAGATAGATATACTTTCTCTTTCCTTCTCTTTCTCTCACACAGATTCTTTGTCCTTCTTGTGTGTAAATTTATCTCTAAACATTAATTATGTATATGAGGGATTTCCACTCAACTTGTATTTATAAATTATTTTATTAAAAATAATATAACATGATTTTCTTTTCAAGCAATTTATCATATATTTTAAAATATTTTATTTACAAACTGTTTTGGGTTATTCAATATGAAAAAAAAAATTATAAACAATTTCATGATTTTTTAATTGATTTTTTTTTCTAATTTAAATAAATTTTAAATAATTAAACATGAATTTTTAAATACATTTATCCACCTATCATTCAATATATTAAGAAATATATGCTCCATGTAAACTCTTTGACTTCAAACCTTCTTATATGAACCTTATAAAAAGAGACGCTCATGTTTCATCAAAACTTTCATATGAATTCTCATCGCAAATGCTTTGCGAATAATGTGTTGAAAATAACATTTAAACCATAAAAAAAATACTTTAACAATGAAGTACACTCATATTATTAAACAAGGGAGTTTATTCAAATTCGAATAAACATTATTGTTACTGGAAGTTTTCATAATGATTATAGATTTATGATATTTTTAAATAAAAGTTTAAAAATTATTTATAAAATTAAAGTTATATATGGTTTATAATTAATTTATAATTATTTATTTTATTAAATTAATTTATTTTTCATTTAAAACGGTAGTGGCAATAAACAAATTATTTAGTTATTAGTTTGTGTAGAAATATTACATATTTATAATTTTTGTTTATAGAAATATAAAACTTATATTTTTCATAATACTTAATTTTTACCCTTTTTTTGATATGTTATTTTTTTTTGTGATAATGAAATGTTATTTTCATCCACTATAAAGTTTTTTGTTAATTAAAAATTTATTTTTATTAAATTAATCATTATTATATATATGTTTTTTTGTCATAAACATTTTTAAGTTATAATTTTATTTATTAAAAAATTTGTTACTTTCATAAATATTAAAAAAACATATTTTAATTATTTGAAAAATATTTAATTTGTTATTCAAGTTAAAAAACCAAAGGCCATGCAAGGAAAACATAAAAAAGAAGCTATGCGATTTTTGATAAAAAGAGCATAAAATGATTTTAAATTTTAAATATCAATTCAAAGGGAAACCATCGTCAAAATGACTTAAAAGTATGACTGCAAGCTTCTTAAAAAGAAATATAATTGCTTTAAATACAATGCTTCTATACAAAAGTAACACTATGATTCCCATTTGCCTCTCACTCCAGCTAATATAGCATTGAGCATGAATGCAGTAGAGTACACCATAACCCCGTGGCTAAACACCAAATCCACAAAGCCGCTGTATTTGAAACGTCTTTCTTCCCCCGTCACTCTTACCCACGGATCATAGTTCACTCTATCATCGCGGTCACCCAGAAGATAACTACCAATTCCCCACTTGACCCAAATCAGAATATGGAGAGCACTATATACCCATCTCCCTTTCCCGGAGCTCTTCTGCATGCCCAAACCTTTTACTACTGTTACGCAACCTGCTACAATGTATACTATCTCCACAACCATCACTCCACAAACCATACGAATCTTTTTCTTAATTTTATTTTCGCTTAATTCTCTTATTCCCACTGTAGATAGAGATTCTTTTGCTGAAAACAGAAAAAGCAATCCCAAGGAGTCCATGAGCAAAGCAACCCCAATGCCCACTAATACTACAACCACTCTATATTTAGAGGGTGGCGTCGAGTGTATCACATACCCTTTGCCAACACTTCCTTCACTTGCAACCAATACAACCCAACCGATGGAGCAGATCAAGTTAACACACCCTACCACATACGCTAACGTTCTCACGCCTAGAATCTTACCTCTAAAACAAAGAATTTGGCAAACACTGCTCTGATTACACTTGATGGCAGCCTTAGCCAGAAACGCATTGGCAGCAAAACCCGTTCCTTTACTATCAACAAGATAATCGCGGACGACCCGTCTAGCGATGAGAGAGCTAGACAAACCATCCACTCTTAACCACCATGTCAGTAAAACATTCACTATTATTTCTATAAATCTTTGCACTAATAACGAGAAACCGGTGTACCTTTCGAATATTACGTCTGTTGTTACCCGCGCCCCTGATTCTCCGCTCCGATCGATGTATTTCTCCATGGCGTCGGATGCCACAACTCTGACGCCTCTGCCTTCTTTATCTTTAGACCTCAACATTCTGATCACCAGCTTTGTCCACTCATCCTTCTCTGCTTCACGCAGTGGAATGCACATGCACCCACGCTCATCATGTAAACGCAACCAACATGAATGATCATCAAGTATTTGACAGACGGCATTAAGGGATTTCGCCGGGGATCCCTCCTCTGTCAACCTCTGCTGCACAGTGTCCTTGATATCAACATGTATTTCAGCCCGGGATTCCGCCTTGAGCTCCCCCACTTTCAATCTCCGCGCAGCCTCAGCCTCAGCCTCAGTATCCTCCACTTGTATTTCACGGAATGTCGTAGCAGGGGATTCTTCACTACCAGATTCCTTCACATGCAACAGGCCCTGGTCACACCCATGGCAACCTCTTGTCAGGCACTCCTCACATGGCAGTAGGCAGACGGAATCAGACAGCTGTTTCAGTGTTCCGGGTATCCTACGTGCGACCATCATTCTCATCTCTTCCTCCTCTGTCCACAACAAAATGCAGCTGCAGAAATAATAATGATGATGGCACTGGATGTAGGCCCAGTCAACGGTCGCGTGTCGGAGAGGAAGGACTTTGAGTAAGATGGAGTGGACACCATGTGAATATTGGATGTACCTCATGAATTGTTTGATTGAAGGATCGGACGTGTTGCGTGACAACATTAGAACGGCAGCATCTTCATATTTCCTTCCATTACATGTTGTCCATCCATGGTGTTCAGACTCATTTGTCTTCACGAGCTGGGGACCTCTATTGGTGGCCAGAACATCTCTGGCACCATTCTCGAGGTCGAGCCTCCCTCTTAATAGACTAGTAAAGAATACTGCGAGATTTCCTATGCAAGCAAATGCTACATCAGGAAAACTAACAGATCCGGAAATAGCTTCACTCAACTCAAACTGTGCAAAGGCAATGCCACAAAGGCATGCGAAGCAGGCAACTAAGTTTATCATCATCAGTTGCATCATGTATTGGCTTCGTTGCCAAGGAGCCATTTCAAAAGACAATATATAACACACAATTTTTCCCAACGTCTTGATAACAATAACTATTATTATTCCTCCCCTCCAATCAATAATCCATATTATTGTGAGCTAATTCCCTCCAACTATTTATAACAAAGCTAGACAGATTTAACATTCAAGTTTCCTGGGGATGAAGAGTAAAGTTATAACAGAGTTGCACACAGGTGCGACTACTTGTAAAACGATCAAAGTTTCCCGGAATCACCGATAAAGTAGTTTTGCTTGACGCCTAAGTCAAGTGTTTGAGACGATTGTTTCGTTAAAAAAAAAGCTTCAACTCTTTCATTTGTAAAATAAAGGTGGAGGAGGATAACACGAATCCAATTGGGAGCACACAAATTTAGCACATTTTAATTCAATGACCACGCCGTACCTTTACTCACCACCGACTTGAGTCATTGCAGATTATGGCAGTCAAGAAAATAAAGAAAGACATCAGTGGGTTGCAGTTGTACAGCAGTGGAGTGAAGCTTCTCTCTGTCAAAAAGAAGTTATACGGTAGAACATAAAACAATTTGCGCCTCTTCAATTAAAGGTTCGTGGAAATTTTCCCGTCAGTGGAAAACAAAATTAAAGGTTCGTGGAAATTTTCCCGTCAGTGGAAAACAAAATTAAAGGTTCGTGGAAATTCTCCCGTCAGTGGAAAACAAAATTTCTGTCATTTCGTGGGAAACAAAATTTCAATCATTTCATGCCTGCTTCCTCACAATAATGGTCATTGACTCCGGATTTTCACAAGTCAATCCTTAAACTGTCAAAAGTTGAACAGTGGAAAACAAAATTTCAGTCCTTTCGTGGAAAACAAAATTTCAATCATTTCATGCCTGCTTCCTCACAATAATGGTCATTGACTCCGGATATTCACAAGTCAATCTGACCGGTCAAAAATTGAACAGTGGAAAACAAAATTTCAATCCTTTCGTGGAAACAAAATTTCAATCATTTCATGCCTGCTTCCTCACAATAATGGTCATTGACTCTGGATTTTCACAAGTCAATCTGACCAGTCAAAAATTGAACAGTGGAAAACAAAATTTCAATCCTTTCGTGGAAAACAAAATTTCAATCATTTCATGCCTGCTTCCTCACAATAATGGTCATTGACTCCGGATTTTCACAAGTCAATCTGACCAGTCAATACTCAACCTGTCAAAAATTGAACAGTGGAAAACAAAATTTCAGCCCTTTCGTGGAAAACAAAATTTCAATCATTTCATGTCTGCTTCCTCACAATAATGGTCATTGACTCCAGATTTTCACAAGTCAATCTGACCAGTCAACCCTCAACCTGTCAAAAGTTGAACAGTGGAAAACAAAATTTCAGTCCTTTCGTGGAAAACAAAATTTCAATCATTTCATGTCTACTTCCTCACAATAATGGTCATTGACTCCGGATTTTCACAAGTCAGTCTGAGCAGTCAAAAATTGAACAGTGGAAAACAAAATTTCAATCCTTTCGTGGAAAACAAAATTTCAATCATTTCATGCCTGCTTCCTCACAATAATGGTCATTGACTCTTAAAAAACCTACCATATTATTTTTTTAATTATAATAAAAAAAACCTATCATAACTATTTTCATATAGCAAAATAAAACTCTAAAAAAATTCTAAAATACATCTTGGATTTATAAAAAACATTTATAATAATAATTGTAATAAATTTAACGTATGTTTATTTATTTTGATTTGAAAACTATAAAACATTTTTAATTATATCCTTCGATATTATATATCTATATATATATATCTTAATTTGAAAATTATTATATTTTAACTAAAACTTTTTATTATTAAAAAATCAAAATTATATTGTTCTAGCAACTAGTGTGAGAGGACATTTTGTTCCTCATATAAACTCATGGATTCCAAATACTAAAACCCATATTATCGGGTCAAGAAAAAGCCAAAAATACATAGCAAAAAAACTAAAAACAAACATGCATATCAGAAAAACTAAAAGCAATGGTAGAAATAATGAGTCATGAAAACTCAAAAGATGAGATGTATGTTGTTATTGATGCCTGAAAAGAGAAAGAGGTTTACATATGAGTTTGATGTCATGTATATATGTTAATAATGTATGGTTGTATGAGAGAGAGAGTTTTTCTTAAGTTATTGTTTAAGAATGATGAGTAGAGGATAACATGGAGTTTGAGTGTTAAGGTTTAGCAATGTTTTGTATTTAGATTGTCGAGAGACAATTATGTGGTTCAAGTCTCAAAATTGTAAAACGAGGCATATAAATGTTTGAGTGCAAAGTTCGTGGGCCAATATGAAAATGGATGAAATGTTGTCGATAAAGATTTGAAGGTTAGGGTCTTCAATGGGCAAGTGGTGGCTTGTTGATGCAGGGAATAGTGGCTCATTCATGTTGCAGCTTGAGAAATTAGGAGTGGTGGTTTCCTAGGAAACTACTAGAGGTTGGGGCTTGTAGCATGTTGGGATTTGTGTATAGTTGGAAGTGGTGACTTCCATTACGTATTGGCTTAGAGTGAGTGGTGGCCTGCGTGCATCACAAGTTAGGGCTTACACACTCATGGTGGCTAATGCATGATGTAGAGAAGATTTATTAATAAAAAGAAGATGATGACAAGAAGACAATGTTTTTTCTCTCAAAAGTGTTTCCACCTAACATCTAGTGCTCTTATGTGTTCGTGTTGATGTGTTTATTTCATCTTTCTATTGTGTTTATGATGTATGCATGCAATATTTGATGATTAAATATATGCTGCTAGTTAACTATGATTGAATCAGTTAATGGTTTGTAAAGAAAAGGGAAAATATCTTATCCATCAAGCAAAATACTATTTCACCCCCTCCCCCCTCTTAGTATTGTCAAGTTCCTTATCTTCATCTTTCGGTTTAGTTTCTTGGCCTGAGGCTATTCTGTAAAAACCTTTACTTCTAAGTAAATCCACAATGTAGGACCACCATTAGAAGTAGTTGGTGCTATCAAGAATAACTTGGCATGGACTTTACATTTTAACAGAAATTGAAGCTATAGATGTTGAAACTAAGTGTTCTAATGGAAATATCTTGAAAAATTAGGCCGATTAAAAAAAAATGGCTCTGAAAACGGCTTTTGGATGAAGACGTTATGACTTTTTGAAGAAAAGTTGTTGAAGATGCCGACGAAGTGTGGGAATGTGCGGAAATGAATGATAATGTTATATTTAAAAAAAAATCTGACCCCTTTCCAAACTTAATCTAATTAGCTCAACAAAGAGAAAGACTTGAACTCAAGACCTCTATTCTCATAAAGTAACTTTGGACCAAGTGAGCTAGTTTAAAAGGTTAGTAATTTTTGGAAAAGAGGAAGGGTTCTTTTTTTTTAGTCACCGAAGCTTTGGGGGCATGCTTATTTGAGAAAGCTCTTTTTTGCCTCCAGATCTTAAAAATTACGTAGCTAGGCCTACTAGAAACCTTTTCGCGTGAAATGAAAGGGGTTCCTCGCTGGAACAGATGCTCCTAACACAATAGAGTTGTCCTCTCAACCCAAAAGCAGTCAGAAACAGTAGAACTACGAAACGGCGGTCAGATGTAGTTCTATCGGCTTCAGATTTGGATCACCAATGGATGCGGCCCTAAAATAGCTCTAATACCATGTAGGAATTTATAGGGTAAGTTCCTCAGACAGAACACCAAATGGCATCACTCACAAACAGATCACAGATCAATACATCAGTATTATTGATGTGGTTAAAACCCTCAATGAGGGAAATAGTCCACGGCCTGAGCCAACGCGGCCACTTCAGGCAATTTATTAATAAAAGAATCAAAATTTACATAAGCTTCTCTCATGAACAGTTACCCTACAAATGACCCTCCATGCTCTTTAAATAGAGATCATGGACCAATCAGGTGTTAAGCCACAGATCAAGTGTTGATAATACCAAGGAGAGAATGAACCGTTGGATCATTACATATCATGATCATCGGATTGTAAGTTACAAAAATACATAGTAAAGAAACACACTTTACCTAACTCTACACTAGACCAAGTTATACTTAACTATTTCCTATGTGTCGGAATATCCTAACATATCCTAAATCCATTTATTTACCATCATATTCCATCTTGTTTCACCTATATATGCCTCATTTTAGTCCTATTTTTCATATTCCGGTAACTAAATTAAGTTTTTCAATTTTTTGATTTTTTGTAAAAATCGGGTTTTAAGAGTAAATTTGGAATGCATTAAAAATTCCCATAATAGCTTCATGGAAGTCATATGTGCAAGACACTTGGGCAAGATATGAGTTCATATTTGGAAAGCTTAGGAACCATGGATGAAGAAACACCTATTGGTTCAGTCAAACTAAGCAAAAACATGCCCGATCAACGCTCACTAGGATACGAGATTCAAACATGACTTGCCTCTATTTGCCCTCCTTTGTTGTCGGTCATCTCCAAGTGTGAATGTCGATGTGCTTAATCCGAATGCAATGAGCCACCGTTTGACCTCCCGTCCTACTCCTTGGGTACTATCCTCCCCCGCAGACCCCCGAGCTGAAATGGGGCTGTAAAATGGAGGAATGTAATAGCCGGTAGAGGAGAGCACTCTTTGGCTCAAGAGTCCTGTCTCTGAATTCCTCTACCTCACCAAACTCACTATAGCTCATAGTCACTACTTTGACATAGTCTCATCTATCCAATAGTAGGGTAAAGAAAAATTCCTTTCTCCCATGGCCTGCCCCTTCTTTTATAGGAGTCCTCATAGGTGACACTTGGCATTTCTTGCATAATTAATTATTTTTGATAATTTGATAGTTTTATTATTCACCCACCCATGTGTCACTCTCTCATCAAGGGTCTCCAAAATTATTTACTTAAATTTTAATTTAAAACTAATATCTTTCCTCACCTCAACAAGATTCCTATTTCTTCTCCTAGTTGTCTCTTGATCCCCAATTTTACTCCTTAATTTGTGTTGATTACTAAAGTCAATTGATAAGTCAAGATTTGATCCCCTATCTACTCCCTAATTTAATTCACGTTTTCTCTTAGATAGATATTCTTATGTTGGTTGTTGCCACATGGAGGTTCTCTAAATTTCTCTAAGATTTAATTTATTAATCTTATTTTAATTCACCATCCTCTTCTCTTAATTAGGTTTAACTATTTTAGGATTAATATTTATCCTTACATTTATGTCCTTCTTTCCCCTTTTTACCTAATTAAAGTACATTGTCTACCTAATATTTTCCAACATGGGAAAGGTAGAGTTTTTAAGGTAAAATATTTTATTTCTTCCTATGATCCTCTTAACCCAAGTTTTATTCTTGATTTAATTACCTCAATTTCTAACATCATTTACCCTTGATGTGAATTTACCTGGTTTTCATATCTTGATTATATTTATTAATTTATTTATTTTTAATGATTCTGAGGGCGCCAAGTTTGGTCGTGCCCTTCAAGAACTTCCCTTGAAGTTCCAAGGGTGTCACACCTAACAATTTATTTATGATGCCAAGGGTTCCAATTTGGTCTTTCCCTTCAAGAAATTCCCTTGAAGTTCCAAGGGTTCCACGCCACTTTCCCTTCAAGCATTCAATGGATATGAGGGGAAAGTATAGGTGCAACGACAAAGACCACTATCATCTCTTATGTTGCTTGCTATAATGAGACTAATGGTGTAGAAAGGAGTAGATTTATTATTTTGTGGGATGTTTCCTGATTTTGTGAACCAGACTTGATGAGTTCGACCTATATGGATGGATTAGGATTGATAAGGTTGATATAGCCATTATAGAAGTTTTTTTATGATTTTATTATTTAAATAGAGTTTATGGACCATTCAAGTGTGTGTAATTTTGTACTAAGATTATTGGAGACCTTTGAGATAATTTGAAGAATCATTTCTACTGTTCTATTTTTTGTTCATGCTGTGGATGCTTTATTATGTTAGCTGTAACTAAAGAGTTCTTCGGGTGTACAAGGAAAGGTTGGAGGGCCCCCATACCAAGTTAAGTACACTTTGGTTAAATTTTGTATAAATTAGCATAGTTTTGATTTAGTATTTCTTGTTTCAGTTACTTAGATGTGTTATGATTTTTGTATGATTTTTGGATGATTTTGGTTTAAAATCTAATTTGTGTATGAAAGGAGAACCAAGGATTTAAGTTAAATTATCTTTCTATCAAATTATGAATCAAAACTAAAAATCATCCTTTCACATTTCTTGAATTCTAGTTTATGATTTGATGCAATGGTAATGTTGTTGGAGTAGAACTGTGAGGAAGGAAAACTAGGAACTCCTAAGTTAGGAGCCTCTTCTCTTGTTTTCTATACATCACAAACTACTACTCTTTAGTTTCTCTTCTTGAGGACAATATTGTGGAGAATGACAACCAGGACCTCCTAAGTTAGGAGCCTCTTCCTTCGCTTACTACATCTTGAATCAAAGGCTTTTTAGTTTCTTTAAACTTAGAAATTATTTTTAATATGAATTTCCCTTAACCTTTGAGCCTTGCCTTCCAAAAAATACTTTACCTGAAATCCATATACTTTGGGCGTGCTTCCAAGTCTACAAACCTGGATTGACAAGTAAAACACCTGCGTTAGTTTACTTAGTAAATTGACCTGACACATAGCTTGTTCACTTTTCAGGTAAGTGAAGATATGCAAATTTCTAATCTTTAATCATGTAATTCCTTAAATGCTAAAATTGTGATTTTAGAAAATCCCTCATCACATTCATATTCCCTTTTTCATTTGCCAGAAACTAAAAACACCTTAAGTTGGGGGGAAGGGATGTTCATATTTTATGCCACATGTCACATTTCATTTCATCCCAACCAACATATTTTTCCCAATCAACTATTATTGCATTTTTTATTCAAAAAGTTTATATGTTTTGCAATGATCAATTGATGAGCACATCAAATGGCTGGCAATCACTATGAGACTTGAAAAGATTCATGTTTTCAAGTATTTTGAAGCAGCAAAAATAAAAAAAGTATTGTTACACAAGAACTAATACTCCTAAATTTTGGTTGTCACACAAGAACCAACCATAAAAAATATATGCTGCAATCAAATGTATTTCAAAGTACACTTTGCAAATGAATAAAATTTTCAAATGATATGATTATGCAAAGTTAAAAGAGAATCAATACAAAGACAAAGCTCATATAGAAGCAAAACATTTCAAGAATGTCAACTTATGATTAAGGTAATCAATGCAATAGTTGCATGTGGAAATGAAAAATCTTCAGTTGGGGGGTACATTGGGCATCCACTTTCACTGTGCTTTCACCTTCATTTCCATCATTTTACCCTCATTTCGTAACTCTGTAACCCCATAACCCTACATTAAGTAACAATTTTCATAATCATATGGGTTTATCATTACAGTTAAAAATTTTGTTAGTGTGTTGCTCAAAACCAACATAGTTCTATCTTAAATTCATATCTATGAAGAGATGAAAGGAATTTAATATATTCAGGTGCAAACCTTTCCTCAAGTTTTGAATTTTTATGTTGAGAGATTTGATCCCTCTTGATGGTGCTTGGTAGATCGAGAGGTAAGAGGTGCTCTACATTCTAGTATGAGGGAAATGTTGCATGTGTTGTTACATTAAAAATAAAAATAATAATAATTACATTAACAAATTAAAAAATACTATTAACAAAAGAACAAATGTTTACCATAAATAATATACTTCAATTTAGTCTCGAGGATGTGGTCCAATGGTTAGGTGGGGAGGTTTGGTCCCCACAAGTCATGGGGTCATCCAATAGTAATACTTCAATTTCCACCTTAATTTTACATCAAAATTTATATAGAGAGCTAAAATAATTGAAAATAAAAAATAATAATTTACTTTTTAGTATGAGAGGGATGTGTAATTTCTTGGCCACATAACATGTAAAAGTAATATTATTGATACTACATTATGTGTAATTCATTCTTTAGTTGACATGTAACATTTAGAACAAAAATATATTAATAGAAAAACAAATATTTTATCATTGGATAGAGAGAGAGAGTTCTTATTCAATTACTAGTTTCTTTGTAATTCAATTTATGATAGAGATTTGCAATTCCTTCAATGTTTAATATAAAGTTGGCATGTAGCATTAAAAAAAATATCAATAACAAAGACAATTATATATGTACCATTGAAAAAAAATATTAATAAAAAATAATTCTATATATATACAAAACAAGTGAAAATATTTTTTTTTTTTATAGTTAAATAATTTTATTAGTGTGTTGTTCAAAACCAACATAGGTTCATCTTAACTTCATATCTATGAAGAGTTGCGAGGAATCAAATCTATTGAGGTGCAAAACTTTCTTTAAGTTTTGCACTTAAAATATATTTGTATCTTGAGGGATTTAATCCCTCTCGGTGTTTGGCAAATTCAAAGTTAAAATAGATCTATGCTAGTTATATAAATATTAACAAGAGAGACAATTGTGACAAAATATGGTAAGACACAAATTAAATTTTATGAAAAAGTTTAAAATACTCAACTACCTATTAAAAAAATAAATGTTTATATATAATTTTACCTTTTAAAATTAAAAATTATACTATTTATAATTTATATTGAAACTTAAAGGATAAGTAAACATATGCCCAACATATTCAATGAAGTTTGAAAATGAATGTGTATTTGTATGACAATATAACTTCATGGTATGATATTTTTTGTGTAATATGTATGATATGATATTTGTATGAGAAGACCATTAGATTGAGTGCTTCGATGACGAGGAGACCCAAGTTTTTGCCAAGAACATGAACTTTCTACTAGATGCTCGAGAGAAAAAGACAGTGCTCATCTCTGCGTTCAGTTGTCTATCAGCAGGGATACAATAATCTGGTATCAGGTTTTCAAAGACAGTACAACCTCAGAAATTGGAATGTTCCTATGAAAGGTCCGCCGCAAAAGACAACAACTGAACAATAAGCTGAACCCAGAAAATAGATACTAAAGAGGCCAGAACTGCCAAAGAAGGACAATCCGAAAGAAGCAAGAAAGGAGACCAAAGATGAAGAAAAATTATAGTCAATTTTTAATTTGGAGCCTGAAATTAGTAAGTTGAAAGTGTCCATTCCTTTTGCTAAACTTTTAAGAAATGAGAAATATAGGAAAGTCATTTCTACCATGATTAAAGATTCAGAGTTTGATCAAGTCAACATGGTTTCAAAAGATTCTTTGAACCTAGATGATGATGCTCCCGAATTTGTATTTGGCCCACATGTCACAAGTGCACATGATGATGTGCCCCCTTTTTAAGTAAGTCTAAATGTGTATGATATGATTCTTCTTAACAAAATGTTAGACTCCGGAGCCTCACATAATCTCATGCTCAAATCAGTCATGGAATATCTAGGACTTCAAATTACTAGACCTTATAAAGATTTGTTCTCCTTTGATTCCAGAGAAGTAAAATTCTTAGGGATGATTAGGTATTTAGTTTTCACCTTAGGTCAGATCCCAGCTAAAAGTGTTTGATGGATATAGTAGTAGCAGACATTCCTACTAGATTTGGAATGTTGTTATCCTGATCTTGGGCACAAAGATTGGGAGGAACTTTACAGATGGACATGACTTATGCTTCTATACCATTTTTTGGTGAAATGAAAAGGATATACCAAGAATTTAAAATGGCCTATATGATGAGCAACAAAATGGAACCAGATAATCATCCAATATATGCAGTAGACACAGAGCTAGGATCACAATTTTTTTTCAAATGACTTCTGTTTTGAGGGAGAAACATCAATAAAAAACAAAATTGATATTCAACAAGAACAGGTTCAGATTTCTTTAGGGGTGGTTTGGAAATTATAATTTGATGGATCCACATGTGAGAAGGGTTCAGGAGAAGGTGTGTGGATTTTTTCACTAGATTGTATAAGTCAATTTCCTTCTTTTAAATTGTTGTTCGATTGTATAAATAACATAACAAAGTATGAAGCTCTTGTTATTGGTTTAAATCTATTACGAGAGCAAATGGCATAGAAGGTTCACATTTTTTGAGATTCCAAGTTAAATGTGTTTATCAAACTGGGTATATGAGAATGAGAGCTTATAGAATGGAATTGCAGATGCTTTGGAAAAGGCTGCTAGTAAATTCAGAACTCCATTGTACTCAAATGAAAAATATGAGATAAATGTTAGACACTGACCTTCAATTCCAGATAATACAAAGAATTGGAAGGTTTCCGAAGACGATCAACAAATCAGGAGATTTCTGGAGGGAACAAATTAATTCCTTAGCACTCTAATAGCATGAAAATGAAATTATAGATGAAAATTATGAAACAATAGTCTATTTGAATGATGTAGCAGGAAAGGAAATTATTCAACTTAGTAATAATTTGATTTCTAGAGGCTTAGGACCTTTAGAAAGATAATTTGATTCTAATGATGTAGCAGTGAAGTCAAGAATTTTACCAAAGAGGATGACTTCAAATGCCAAGGCCTAGTTCTAAAATGGGATTTCCACATTGAGGATAAAGGTAAACACAAGAAGTTTGAGAACATTTGGAAAGGGCCATAAAAAATTGCAGCTTTCCATGGAAAAAACAATTTCATCTTAGAAGGTCCACATGGAGAATCTTTACCAGGAGGTCTAGTCAATGGGTGTTTCCTGAAGCATTATATTTCTTAAACACATGGTGATTTTAAAGTTTCATTATAAATATCGATATATTTTGAAAAGTATCTTGTAGGTGTGGATGAATTTTCTAAAGAACTTGAAGCTCGAAGCAAAGGCCCTAAGGTTCTACTGATATTCATCAGAAAAATGAGAATTTTTTTAGAAACAGTTGTATTTACTACTTTCAAGTTCAAAATCTATAAAATCATCTCTTAAAAAGATGAAGTTCTATTTCTCAATCAGTTTTTGTTTTAGACAAATTTTGTAATGGATGAGACAAATGGTCTATGGGGGGTTCTTTCTACCATCATTGATCGACAACATCCCTGTGGAGCCAACTGTTATCACAATAAACATTTCGATTTTTTAAAATATTTTTTGGAAAATGTTGACAGTTGTAGTGTCAGTACTTAAAATTATAATAAACAAGTAAAATTTCTTGATAGCAAGGTTGTGAACATTTTTTGGAAATTTGAGTAAATAAGCAAAGAAGTTTGTAGTTATTTTCCAAGCAACAAAAGGACTCAAAGTCTACATAGGACCCTCTCCATTGGAAAGATATTTGAACAAGCTTTCCAAGGATATGTGGGAGTCCAAAAATGGACTCCTGGATCAAAAGATATGCCTTGTTGAAGTTTAAGGGTTTGAAGCCTTTGAAAGGAAGGCATATTAGAGCTCCAGGACACATCGACAATCACATGTCAGAACGTCCTACATTTTGTATAATTAAGCATATCAACAATCGCATACCAACGATCACATAACGTCTAATCAACGATTGACTGATTGGAGGTCTAGAGCATATCGATGAATTGGCAAATCAGTAAATCAGGGGATTAGAGAATGTGACAACCTTTAAAAAGTGTGATATGAAAATGTGCCGATAGTGTTAAAACCATCAGGGAATGTTGATAGTGTTAAAACCATTGGGGAACACTGATACAGGTTAACAAAGGATTTTATCACAAAACTAAAGGAGGATGGGCCCTTTTCTCTCTCCTCTAATGGGACACATGGAAACATATGATTGGTTCTGATAAAGTTACAGTCACATTTGACGTCAGCATGACATGGTGGCACGAAAGGACACATGGCAGGTAGTTTTGGCGTTTTGAGGAGCCTAAGGGGGAAAATCAGGGTGACATGTATCACCACTCTTGAGATGCCACGTGGAATGATGACATCATATCAGAGGTCATATATCGGAGGTTGAGGAATATCGCAACTCCAAAGAAAATCCTCCAAATGGAAACTTCCAATGAGAGGGGCTTTGATATTGGGCTGGCACATGGTCGAGAGGAATTTAAAGAAACTCGAGCTATAAGCACTTAGCGAAGGAAAAATAGCCCTCGGCAGTGAACAAAATGCCCTAGCACCTCAAGGCTAAGAGGTAGGTCACATCCTCGGTCCTATGGTGAAGAAATGTAGGAAAGGCTAAAGAAAAAGGAACAAGGAAAAAATCAGAACCTCACGTTAAGTTACATTATAAAGGGGCTCCAATAGGGCATTAAGCCGATAGTCACTGGCCTAATTATATAACAAAACAAAGGCCAAAGGAGAAAAGTGCAAGGGGTTGAGGAGTATCGATGAAACAATAAGGCAAAAACTTCTCTGATAAGACCATATAGAGAATTGAAATCATATGAGTTGGAAGTTGTTGAATCACAGGAAAAGAGGGGTTGGTAGTTTGAATGGATAGTCAACAAGTTTTTACAAAAACGACTTCAGCCACTCCAGGTTACAAGGCAGAGGATCAACATTAATGAACCAATTTCCAGATTTGAAGGCTAAAGATTTTCTAGTAGAATTGAAGAAGAACAAGAAAAACAAAGGAGAAATTTTGGTGGATTGTTGCAGAGGGACCTGTTGTGCTAGCAGAAATGTTAAACTACAATTTAGGGACTTGTTCCACTTTCAATGGAGGCAGTTGACTAGATATTTCTTTTTGCCTAAATACAAACATATTTTCCTATGGTTATTCTAGGAAAGACAAAATATTTTTAAGTTTATCTTTGCATACATGAACTTGAGATATATTACAAATATCTCAGTTTCTGTAATTATGTGATGACTATTATTTTTCAAACTATTATGTAAGCACTATATAAACAGTTTATGAATATTGAAACGAGTTTGGATTTTATTGGAAAAACACTTGTAGTCCAAATATATTTGAGCAAATCTTGAATGTATTCACAGTGCTTAATGAGCAATTAGTATGAAATTCATGTGTTACTTCTCCCTGTCAGTATTTCTCTGTTATATAATTGTCTTCTTCAATGTCTGAGGATGTTAGTTTATGAGATTGTATTTCATTGATTCCCCTCTCTTAAATTATCAGTCATTAATATTTGTTATTCTAGTCATCTATAAACTATGTTTTCCTTCAGTCATCTTTCTTCCAAATCTCCGAAACAATCGAAGGAATTGTGAATTTCATGATTTATACAACCTTCCCATTGGAGTTGTGATCTCATTTGTTTAATAGCTAGAATCCATGCCCAATGGTTTTGAAGATCACCCAACCAATTTATTCCTACACCTAAATCTAGCCACCTGAACTCAGTTGCACAAAAAAATTCTACTACAATGACCATAGGGTGGTTGATTTTTACGAAGATATCCCTCTCTGGGTTGAAGGGTCGGCTTCAACCTAAAAGAGGTTCTGAGGTTACCTTAGGGTTTTTCCCTACATCCAGGGTTTTCCCTGAGTGATAACACACATAATCACATATGTTATTAATGTATTATAATATTCTATAAGAGGCCTTACATTAACTTCCTTTTCAATATTTCATATATTTCGATATTGTGCCAATGCCATGATTGATAGCAAGTTGAGTAATGGTCTAGAAATTCAACTCCCCATTATTTATTTGTACAAGGTCATAATAATAAACTAGCCCACTTCATTCTTTCAAAACTTAATCCGAGGGTCCATAGGTGTATTAGTTTATTTAAAATCCATTTATTAAAATTTCTAAATGAGTTCATTGATATATGTGGTTTGAGATAGTATTTTTTTTTTTTAGTGTATCTCAATCCTAAGATGCTATCATAACACTTCAAATTGAAAGAGATAAGTGGATGACACTAATGTGAAATGATCCCATGGAAGAGAAGAGCTCATAAATTTGTTGAAGAACTTTAAATATCTAACTAATGACATTAAATTCACAGTCAAGTTAGAGGAGAGTGGGAGGATTTCCTTAATTTTTGGTCAGTAGGAAGCATAGTGAGACTATTGGCCATCAATTCTTTAGAAATAAAACACACTCTAAGAATTATCTCTGCATCAACTCTAATCACCACTGTATTCAAAAGATTGGGATCCATAGCAACTTGGCTATGAGGGAAGTTAGAACCTCATATGAGGAGCATCTTAAGCAATAACAGTACCACCCTTCTTCTCCCTAGTAGTCTCATACCCTAGCATGAAAATAACACCCACAAAGAATTTTCCTAGAGTTCGAATGAAAAAGGTTCAACCACAATTATTTTCCTTGTAGCTCATTTTATGAAAAAGATAAGATTCTTTGATTTTCTAACTTCGGTTTATGATGATCAATGAAATTCCATTCTTTATTATGAGATTTATATTAACATATTATGGAAATTATGAGTGAATGAGCTATTATTTTTAATCAATTAGAATGCGATATGGATGTGGAAATACATAGGGAAAACTCATACATGATATATTTTTGGTGGAAGAATGTTATTGAAGACTCATTTCCTCTATTAAAATAAGTTGAATATCTTTATAGGTTCAATAAGTGAGTGAAGGCTCCTCCCTCTCTTCCATTCACCCATGTCCATTAATGAAAATTTGAATGATGGAGAGTAGCTTAAGAAAAAAGAGATTTATTAAGAGAAAAAAAGAGTATTGATGAGGAGAAAGTTATCGCATCCTTCAAACGATCTATGGAGAGAATAAAAGATGGATGGATGTGCGATATTGAGCATTAATAAGGAGTAGATAGATATCCTTCTAAATCTGTTTATATTATTGACTTGTTTGGCTGTATAAGAAAACATAAAACTATTATTCAAGAAGATACACAAGGTTGGAGATGCAATCTAGAAGTGGATAATGAACTTGGGCTCACAGTGTACATAGTAAATAGCACAAAGAGGAAGAGCGTCTCTCAAGGACTAAAGAATGGAGAAGGTATGTCTTCTTATATTGTATGGGGGTAGTAGACTGAGTGCCAAGTGTTATGCTAGCTAAGAAATTGGATAAGGAACCCAATACTAACTTTCTTGGTGCTTTTGGAAGTGTTTGGTAAGGACGAATGTGATTTAGAAGCATTGACATACCTTCTTCTCCCTAGTGGTCTCATACCCTAGCATGAAAATAACATCCACAAAGGATTTTCCTTGAGTTCGAATGAAAAAGGTTTAACCATAGTTATTTTTCTTGGAGCTCATTTTATGAAAAAGATAAGATTTTTTGATTCTCTAACTTCGATTTATGATGATCAATGAAATTCCATTCTTTATTATGAGATTTATATTAACATCCTATGGAAATGATGAGTGAATGAGCTATTGTTTTTAATCACTTAGAATGCGATAGGGATGTGGAAATACCTAGGGAAATCTCATACATGGTTATTGAAGAATCATTTCCTCTATTCATATAAGTTTAATATCTTTATAGATTCAATATCTTGTGTTGGTTCAATGTCTTTATTTCTATTGATGAAGTACAATACATAAATCTATGCATATGGAGGCCTAACATATACAAAATTATATAAAAAATCATTTCATCTTCCAAAAAATCATTATAAAACACTTCAATATAAATGCCATTAAAAAATATTGGATAAGCCACCTCACCTCACCCTCTCTCAATTAAATATAAGATTCCTTTTTGTGTTGTCATTCTTTAGCTCTGAAATGTAAATTTTGTAAATTTTATCTCTAAGCTTTAGTCATATGTGATTAATTTCCATGTCACATTTTCCGTATTTCATAGATATTTTTTTATGATATATATATATATCCAATACTATACACTCATAAATTACAAATAACTTTTATATATGATTTATTAAATTAAAATAAATAACATGTTTAAAAAACACAAATATTTATTCACAAACACATGCTTTACCTAAGCTCTTTGGCTTCACCCCACGAGCTTTTATCCATTTGACCAACAATAACTTGAAGAAAGATTTGAACAATAAAACGATAGAATGACAATGACATGTTATGGAAAAGGGCGCTCAGTGAATGATAGAGTTATAATTAGTATAGTATTATTTTTCAACCGGAATAATGAAAAGTGTTATTCATAATTGTAAATTTAATTTATGATTATTTTTAAAAGAATTCTTTTATAAATCACTCATAAAATTAAATATTATATAATAATTTTTCATGATTAACGTTTTTTAAACCTTTATTGGTATATTATTTTATTCTATTAATATATATTTTATTTTAATATATTAATGTAATTTGTTTATTTAATATGAAAAATATTATATGAATTATAAGAAAAATATTATCTAAATTATTTAATTATTAATATATATATTAATTCTTTTATATAAAACTATAAAAATAATTATATTAAATATTCTTTTTTGTTAAATTTTAATGATAGTTTATGTGTTATTCCATTATAGTTGTTTCTCTATTTAACATTATAAATCATAATTTTATTTATTAGAGTAATTTTCAAAAAAATATATTCTAATTATATATATATATATATATATATATATATATATATATATATATTAATTTATTCATATTAGAGTAATTTTTAGAAAAAATATATTCTAATTTTATATATATATATATATATATATATATATATTTAATTTATTCTTTTAAAACAAAAGAACATCTAAGGGAAAAAAGTTAAATTAACATGTTATTTAACTTTATATAAGAAATTAATAAAATGATTTTAGCATTGAACAACGTTTATGACTTTACAAAATATGACAAGGATATTAAAAAGAAATATGATTCATTTAAATATAGTTATTCCATACAAAAAAACTACATTCATGATGATAGTATGGGTTCCCATTTGCCTCTCACTCTTGCTAATATAACATTGAGCAAGAAGACAGTGGAGTTCACCATAACCCCATGGCTAAACACAAAATTTTGTTGAATGTGCATTGTTACTTGGTTTCAAGTTCATTGTTACTATGTGAACTATTTGGCAGGTTAACTAATGATTCTTTTTATTGTCTTGTGTGCCTTTACTAGAATAATACTATTAATTTCCTCTTAAAGGCTCACTCTTTCTACTCTGTTCATGGAAGGACCTTATATACATTGCAATTGGATGCTTCATAGTGTCAATTTACTTGCTTATCTCAAAGTTTTTGTATAATATCTTATGTTGTTTATTGCATCCAAGGTAAATCTTTAAGTTATGGTGGCCAAGCCTATTATCTGGATGGGGCTCCTACTCCACACATTGTGAGGTCTAATTGGGACATCATACTGGGGAGAAACCCTACTGTTGGTGGCATCCAACACTATCAACATAAGGTATGGTCCCTTTGACATACTGGAAAAGGTGGGTGATAATTCCTATCGACTTAGTTTACCACCATATATGCACATTTACTCAATTGTGAATGTAGATAATTGAAACTCTATGAGCCTTCCATCTTAGATTAGGAAAGGAATAGGTCCTACCTTCTGTGGAGGATTTGGCACTAGATGCTTAGGTAGTGTTGATGTGGTGATGATAGAAGACATAGTTTTGCAGGAGACGTCCAAGACTACAAGATAGGGGTAATATGAAATTTGCAAGATTGGGTTGAAAGGGTGACTTCTAGGCAAAGATAAATGGTACACCAAGGAGAAGGTGGAGGAAAATTCTCCTCACCTCATTCAGTAGAAGACTATGGGGATCAAAAGCCTCCCAAAATGGGGAGTTGTGATCTCAATTGGATAATTATATTGTTTTTCATCCATTTCGATGCTTTAAGAGTGGAAAAAGTGAAGGATAAGCTCTCAGGAACACTTTTACCAATGGGACCCACTTTAGCAAATTGGGGTCTAAAACCATCTAGGAGAATTTTGAGACATCAATTGACATTTTTTGGGGTAAAAAATTTCCACTTTAGTGCAACACATTTTCATCCTATTCTACACACAAATATGTTTCCAACGATGCAAGAATCACATGAATCAGAGTTCGCATGCAAACGTTATGCCACTCAGAAGTTGACCTTCTTGTTTTCACCACCATAATTTGTAAGAATGTCATGTTAGCCCCGATTATTCATGAAAAAGGGGCTAGCGACATGATTATGACATAGAAGACTCTAGAAGAGTCTATATTGTAACTCTGGTTAAGAGTTGAGGTAGTCAAACCTAACCACTAGTAGGCTATTGGGCTCTGTTATAACCAGCTCACTAGGAGGAAAAGAGATTTCACTTTTTGAGTGCATTTGTTCCATATATGAGCAAAAATATCAAAGAGGGATAAGACATAAAGCACACATAGAGGATTTGTGCACTGTAGTAGCCCGTAGGCCATAGACCATGCATATTTGTACTAGCAACCATATTCCTATTCAAAAAGAGTGATCAGATCAACCTCACCTTCTGGGTTTTCCTCCTAAAAGGGTTTTCTAGGTCATATCTTGTGTCAAATGTGTGTGTGAGGTTTTGTTTCATTGTTCTCTATTTTCTACATAATTTTAATTCACATGCATACACTATTAATAATAATCCACATATCTATAAATCTAAAGGGAATTCCAACTGTAATAGTGTAGAATTTCAGATTTTAAATATAATTTTATCAAGTATGTTGTGACGAACTGTGTATTTGAATATCCATGATAATTTACGAATCAAATTGTATCAATAAACACTTAGAATGGAAAAGAGCCAAACCAAAATTAATGGTTAAATAGAAGAAGTTGATCAAATCACTCCTACCTATAAGGTATATACTTCCCAACAAAGAAAATATTCCTTAAAAAATTAACGAATTCACAACATCATCTAAATTTGAATTAAATTCAAGTTTTTGGTAGAACATGGTCAACCCAAAACTAGTTTTCTAGTTGCACATGGTTAATATCACGGGAAGGTAATTCCCTTTGGTCTAAATAATTCTCCAAAAAAAAATGGATTATATTTCGGGGAATCCTTCATATATATATATAACTTTATAGTATATTCCAAGGGTTTAAAAGGACATACAAACCATTTGGAACAATTTTATGAGAGATTCTATAAATATTGGTTAGCATTATCTTAAAGTATGGTGCATATAACTAGCACAGATGTAGAGTTTTTGGGATTTAAAACCTTTGCTCGATGTTATCCTTAATAAAACTCAATTACAAAGATTTCTTGGCTCCTTCAATTATACTAGAAATTTTTATCTAGGGTAAGGAAATGATACAATAGTCTTCTAGCAATGAGTAAATAAAAACCCAACATAATGGACTCCAAATATTACATAGTTAGCAAGAAAAATCAAGTCCAAACTTGATAGTCTTCATATATTAGCACTCTCCATAGTTAATGGGTGGTTTATTCATGAAACTACCGCATTTGAGCAATGTTGGGGAGGAGTTATGATAGAAAAGATTGGAGAGGTTGAGGAAATATGCATGTATATATTTACTATATTTAATGTACTAGAGTCAATGTATCCATCCAATCACAAGAAAACATTGATGGTTAAACTTAGAATTGCAAGACTCTAATTATATTTAAGTCCGATTGAATTCAGTACAAAAACATATTTGAAGCATATGAATGCTATGCTTAAGCATGAAAAAAAAGAAACAAGAAACAATGGAATTCTCAAGTGGTTTGGATTTTAGTATAAGGCTAGGAAATAAATTTATTTGGTAATTATGTTGATTCTAGAAAAAAACTTGTATAGGTTAAATATTTTTATTTCCCCTATTTTACTTTTTGTGGTTTATATTTCTCCATAGTAGTGCCCTTAATTTATGGCTTCTATTGGTTAAATAGACAATAAATTTACGTATATGGAGGTTGACATCTATAAAGTTTCATGTTACTCACATAACTGTGTTCGTCATTTTCCACAATGGAAACTTTATAAAACACCTCAATGTGAATACCATTAAGACATCTTGACCTAAAAACCTTCATAATGGATTTAAAATTGTTATACAGATAGATATACTTTCTCTTTCTTTCTCTTTCTCTCACACACAAAATTTAATATGAGATTCTTTGTCTTTCACACGTGATGCGTGTAAATTTTATCTCTAAACATTAGCCATGTATGTGAGGGATTTTCATTTAACCTGTGTTTATAAATTATTTTATTAAAAATAATATAACATGATTTTTTTCCAAACAATCTATCATATATTTTAAAATATTTTATTTACAAATTGTTTTGACTTATTCAATATGAAAAGAAAAAACTTTATAAACAATTTTATGATTTTTTTTTTAATTGATTTTTTTTGTTAATTTAAATCAATTTTAAATAATTAAACATGATTAAACATGGATTTTTAAATCCATTTATCCACATATCATTCAATATATTATGAAATATATACTCCATGTAAACTCTTTCACTTCAAACCTTCTTATATGAACCTTATAAAAAGAGACGCTCATGTTTCATAAAACTTTCATATGAATTCTCATCCCAAATGGTTTGCGAATAATGCGTTGAAAATAATATTTGAACAATAAAAAAAAATACTTACACTCATATCATTAAAACATTGGATAATGATTGGATGGACAAGGGAGTTTATTCAAATTCCAATAAATATTATTCTTATTGGAAATTTTCATAATGATTATAGATTTATGATATTTTTAAATAAAAGTTTACAAATTATTTATAAAATTAAAGTTATATATTGTTTATAATTAATTTTTTAATTATTTATTTTATTAAATTAAATTATTTTTCATTTAAAAGAGTAGAGGTAGTAAACAAATTATTTAGTTATTAGTTTGTGTAGAAATATTACATACTTATCAGTTTTTATAAAAATATAAAACTTATATTTTTCATAATATTTATTTTTAACTTTTTTTATAGGTTATTTTTTTGTGATAATGAAATGTTCTTTTTATCCGCTATAAAGTTTTTTTATTAAGTTAATCATTATTATATATATATGTGTGTTTTTTTGTCAGAAACATTTTTAAACTATAATTTTATTTATTAAAAAATTTGTTACTTTCATAAATATTAAAAAAACATATTTTAATTATATGAAAAAAATATTAAATTTGTTATTCAAGTTAAAAAACCAAAGGCCATGCAAGGAAAACATAGAAAAGGAGCTATGTGATTTTGGATAAAAAGAGCATAAAATGCTTTTAAATTGAAACCATCAATTCAAACGAAAACAATCGTCAAAATGACTTAAAAGTATGACTGCAAGCTTCTTCAAAAGAAATATAATTGCTTTAAATACAATGCTTCCATACAAAAGCAACACTATGATTCCCATTTGCCTCTCACTCCAGCTAATATAGCATTGAGCATGAACGCAGTAGAGTACACCAAAACCCCGTGGCTAAACACCACATCTACAGCCAAGCTGCTTCTGATCAAAATTTTTTCTTCGACCGTTGAATCATGCTTTAGTGAATCATAGTTCACTCGATCATCGCGGTCACCCAAAAGATAACTACCAATTCCCCACTTGACCCAAATCAGAATTTGGAGAGCACTATATACCCATCTCCCTTTCCCGGAGCTCTTCTGCATGCCCAAACCTTTTACTACTACTACGCTGTTAAATTTGTAATTTTAAACAGTGCAGCGGTTTTTGAAAACCACCCCGGTCTCCCCGCACCGCCATTCTCCAAAGAATGTACGAGCAGGAGGGGCTCCGACACAATGAAACTCCGCCACGCGTCCCCTGTACAACACCAAATCCGCCTGCTCCCCAGACGTTAAAGTCCGTTTGGTTTGCCCGAGGTTGGCTCCCGAACCTCGTTGGATCAGCCAAGTGTTCTGGGCGCGCAATCTCTGCCGTCGATCTCCGGAAGGTGCACGGGCCCACGTCAAATCAGATTTTGCGTGGAGTGTTTTTTTTGTTGTTGACCGCCGAGAAGGGAATTAAATGTCTTTAATGTTTTTCGTAGTTTTTTGGTGGAGGCCTTTAATTTTGGTTATGGGCATATGTCCCATATGATATACGTTATATGTTTTTATATGTTTTATATACGTTGTCAAAAATGTCTACGAATTTTTTTTTTGGTTTTAGTTTTTTTTGTGTGGGTTGTGCCTGCGGGTGGCATATCTTTTGTGAAATGAATAGAACGCACAGCAGTGCGAATAGAGTTTGAAAACTGTGATGTAATGTTTTATGCTCGCCATTGTAAAACACAGGAACACTATGAAATTGGTTTTGTAATATCCACAGCAGTGGAAAATCTGTGAATGCAACAGAGTTTGTTTTGTGAATCGCTCTGTGCAAAGAGGATGAAATATGTAACAATTTTTTTTGTTTTAAATCAATAGAAATGTGTTGTGACTGTGTAATGGACTGTGTTCTGAGTTAATTTTTTTTAAAGAGGTTCTCTGCAAAAGATCCTGGACAGAAGAAACAGAGCATTGCCTCTGTGGTGGTTATTTTTATTTGGTTTTGGTATTTTCCCCATCAAAAATATCCAACAGTGGTATCAGAGCAGGCTCAGGCTCTTTAAAGAAGTTAAAGAAGCTGAAGGGAGAAGGTTGTTGCTGCAGCAAAACTTCTCAGGCAGACAGAAGACTCAGACAGCGAAGGATTCAGGTATTCCCCAAAAGCATTTCTCTTGTTATTGCTGAAGACAGTCAGTGTTTTTTTTTTTTTAAATCACAGTCAAGGATTTAAAACCATAGTTCAAGATGCAAGGAATGGCAAGCACAAGCATGGGTATGTTCAACACCCAGCTCCCACAGTTTAATGGGAAGAACTATGACTACTGGTCAATAACTATGACAGCCTTGTTTGCCTCCCAAGACTTATGGGAAATAGTTGAAGATGGTTTTGAAGAACCAGCAGATGAAACTGAGTTTAATAGATTAACTCCAGCAGAGAGAGATCTGCTGAAGAGCAATAGGAAGAAAGATTCAAAAGCCTGTGTGTTGTTGTATCTAGCGGTAGACCAGAGTATGTTTCCAAGGTTAGCAGCAGCTAAGACAGCCAATGAAGCATGGCAAACCCTCAAGACAACCTATCAAGGCATGGCGAGAGTGAAGACAGCAAAACTACAATTGCTGAGGAAGGATTTTGAGAATCTGTGCATGAAGGAGTCAGATAACATTGACTCATTCTTCACTCATGTGATTGGTGTAATCACACAAATGAGAACTCATGGAGAAACCATTGAAGATAGAAGGATTGTGGAGAAAATATTGAGGGTCTTACCCTCAAGGTTTGATGCCATAGTCACCACCATTGAAGAAACAAAGGATCTCTCAAACTATTCAGTTGATGAGCTACATGCATCACTGATAACACATGAGCAGAGGTTGAGTAGGAATGAAAACTCATCTCTTGAGCAAGCCTTCAAGACCCAGATGTCCTTTGGAAGAGGAAGAGGTCAAGGAAGAGGAAATCAAAGAGGAAGAGGCAGAAGCCAGAACAGAGGTGGAAGGAACAGCCCATCAAATGCACAAGGAAGAGGCAGCGATCCAAATCAGAACCAAGGCCAAGGCAGCAGCCAACAAGGAGGACAACATCATGCTCAAGGACAAAGGTATGATAAATATAATGTTCAATGCTATTATTGCAAAAAGTATGGACATTATGCAAGTGATTGTAGAAAGAAACAGCATGATATGAACAGTAGACAAAATGCAAATGTTACAAGAGAAAACAACAGTCAAAATAATGTGTTGTTAGCTTGTAACATGGCTGAAACAAATAGTGAAGACATATGGTTTTTAGACTCAGGTTGCAGCAACCATATGACAGGGAATATAGCCCTCTTTTCAGCCTTAAATCAGAATTTTAAATCAGAAGTCACACTAGGAACTGATAGTAAAGTGTCTGTTATGGGAAAAGGGGAGGTAAAAATATTTACAAAACAATGAGAAAGGAAAACCATAGCAGATGTCTACTATGTCCCCGGAATGAGATGTAACCTCTTGAGTATTGGACAACTTGTCCAAAAGGGTTACAATGTTTACTTTGTAAATGATGTGTGCACCATCATGGACATACCACCCAGCAAAAGATGCATTGCTAAAGTGAAGATGACAAGGAACAGGATGTTCCCTCTCCGGATCAGGGCAGACTTGAAGAACAAGAAGGAAATGGCCGCAGTTACCCAAGAGGCCTTCCAAAGCGTGCCAAAGGATGAAACTTGGTTATGGCACTTGAGATTTGGACATCTCAATTTTGGAGGTCTAAACTTGTTGAGCAGGAAAGGAATGGTAAGAGGATTACCATTGATAGAGAAGCCAGACAGCCTTTGTGAAGGTTGTATATTGGGCAAACAACATAGAGAAAGTTTTCCATCAGGGAAAAGCATAAGGGCAAAGGCACCCTTAGAGATTATCCACTCAGATTTGTGTGGACCAATGCAAGCTCCATCATTAGCAGGCAGCCTATATTTCTTAACATTCATTGATGACTTTACAAGAAAAACTTGGGCATATTTCCTTAAAAACAAAAGTGAAGTGTTTGAGAAATTCCAAAATTTCAAAGCACTTGTGGAGAACCAAAGCGGGCTGCATATAAAAGTTTTGAGAACTGATAGAGGAGGTGAGTATATCTCCAATGAATTCATAAAGTTTTGTAGAGAAAATGGAATTTATAAACAGTTTACAACTCGGTACACCCCACAGCAAAATGGAGTTGCTGAAAGGAAGAACAGGACCATCATGGATATGGCGAGGAGCATGCTAAAGGCAAAGCATTTGCCAAATGAGTATTGGGCTGAAGCTGTACATTGTGCAGTTTATATTTTGAACAGGTGTCCTACAAAGGCAGTCATGAACAAAGTGCCAAAAGAGGCATGGAGTGGGAGAAAGTAGGGAGTCACCCACATGAGAGTTTTTGGATGTGTGGCTTATGCACACATTCCAGATCAGCTAAGGAGGAAGTTGGACAGCAAAGGGGAGAAATGCATCTTCATTGGATACAGTGATGAATCCAAAGCCTACAGGCTGTACATTCCATCTACCAAGAAGTTCTTTGTCAGCAGGGATGTTCAATTCATTGAAGAGGAAGCTTGGGATGGAAGCATAGAGAAAACAGTGAATGTTAAACACTGTTTCTCTCATGATGAAGATGATGAGGAGGTGGCTGAGATACATCCCCAAACAGCAGCGCCAACACAAGGACAGCAAGGGACACCATTGAGGACAACACAAGGACAACAAGGTACACCATTGAGGATCAATGAGAGTGCTTCTCCAAGCACACCACAAGGAGGAAATTCAAGTGCATCTTCAAGCACTTGCACACCAAATGAAAGAGGTACAAAGTTTAGAAATTTAAGTGAAATTTATGAAGAAGGAATGAATTCTTTATTTGCCTTGTTTTGTCATGTTGATGATCCTATTCATTTCGAAGAAGCAATTAAAGATAGGAAATGGATAGAAGCTATGGATGAAGAGATCAATGCCATAGAGAGAAACAAAACATGGGATTTGGTTGAGCTACCAAAAGGCAAAGAAGTCATTGGAGTCAAATGGGTGTACAAGACCAAGAGCAATGCTGAAGGCAAGATTGAAAGGCATAAAGCAAGGCTGGTTGTCAAAGGGTACAAGCAGCAGTATGGGAGAGATTATGAGGAGACTTTCGCCCCGGTTGCAAGAATGGAAACAGTGAGAGCAGTGATGTCCATAGCAGCTCAAAACAAATGGAAAGTCTACCAAATGGACGTGAAGTCAGCATTCCTAAATGGAGTGTTAATGGAAGAGGTTTATGTGGAACAACCTCTCGGATATGAGAAGAAAGGTGAAGAGCACAAAGTGTGCAAATTGAAGAAAGCTCTTTATGGGCTGAAGCAAGCGCCAAGAGCATGGTACAGCAGGATAGATTCATATCTATTGGATAATGAATTTGACAAATGTGAAGGAGAACCCACAGTCTACATCAAGGAAAAGGATGGTAAAATTTTGATTGTTGTCTTGTATGTAGATGATGTTATTTTCACTGGAAATGATATTTATCTTATTGAGAATTTTAAATCAATCATGAAGGATGAATTTGAAATGACTGACATGGGTTTGTTGAGATACTTCTTAGGCATAGAAGTAGATCAAAATGAAAAAGGAATTTTTATATCTCAAGCTAGATATGTAAATCAAGTTTTGGGCAGATTTAACATGCAAGAATGCAAGGCAGCCATCACTCCCACAGTGATGGGATTAAAGCTCAGCAGAGAGGACAGCAACAAGGATTTTGATCCTAGCTTGTATAAAAGCATTGGGGGCAGCCTTATGTATTTAACAGCAACTAGGCCTGACTTAATGTATGCTGTTAGTTTGATTTCCAGATTTATGGAGAGGCCAAAGGAGACACATTGGCAGGCAGCAAAAAGAATTTTGAGGTATGTCAAAGGCACCAAAATGTTTGGAATTTTATATCATGCCTCAGAACATTCAGATTTAGTTGGATACACAGATAGCGATTGGGCTGGAAGTGTAGATGATCGGAAGAGCACTTCCGGTTATGTTTTTAATATGGGTTCAGGAGCCATCTCATGGGCTTCTAAGAAGCAATCCATTGTAGCATTATCTACAGCAGAGGCTGAATATGTGGCAGCCACAGCAGCAGCATGTCAGGCAGTATGGATGAGAAGGATGTTGAGAAGCTTAGGCCAAGAGCAGGCAAAAGCGACAGTGGTCTTTTGTGACAATAGCTCTGCTATTGCTTTGTCAAAGAATTCAGTGTTTTATAAGAGAACGAAACACATTGATACAAGGTTTCACTACATCAGAAAATTAGTGAACAATGGAGAAATCGTCCTAGAACATTGCAGGACCTAGGAACAGGTTGCAGACATCTTGACAAAGCCATTGGTTCAGAAGAGTTTCGAATTTTTGAGAAAATGCTTGGGAATGACTGAACGTGCGGCTGTTAAAATTAAAGGGGAGTGTTAAATTTGTAATTTTAAACAGCGCAGCGGTTTTTGAAAACCACCCCGGTCTCCCCGCACCGCCATTCTCCAAAGACTGTACGAGCAGGAGGGGCTCCGACACAATGAAACTCCGCCACGCGTCCCCTGTACAACACCAAATCCGCCTGCTCCCCGGACGTTAAAGTCCGTTTGGTTTGCCCGAGGTTGGCTCCCGAACCTCGTTGGATCAGCCAAGTGTTCTGGGCGCGCAATCTCCGCCGTCGATCTCCGGAAGGTGCACGGGCCCACGTCAAATCAGATTTTGCGTGGAGTGTTTTTTTTGTTGTTGACCGCCGAGAAGGGAATTAAATGTCTTTAATGTTTTTCGTAGTTTTTTGGTGGAGGCCTTTAATTTTGGTTATGGGCATATGTCCCATATGATATATGATATATGTTTTTATATGTTTCATATATGTTGTCAAAAAAAATGTCTACGGATGTTTTTTTTTGGTTTTAGTTTTTTTTGTGTGGGTTGTGCCTGCGGGTGGCATATCTTTTGTGAAATGAATAGAACGCAGAGCAGTGCAAATAGAGTTTGAAAACTGTGATGTAATGTTTTATGCTCGCCATTGTAAAACACAGGAACACTATGAAATTGGTTTTGTAATATCCACAGCAGTGGAAAATCTGTGACTGCAACAGAGTTTGTTTTGTGAATCAAGAGGATGAAATATGTAACAATTTTTGTTTGTTTTAAATCAATAGAAATGTGTTGTGACTGTGTAATGGACTGTGTTCTGAGTTAATTTTTTTTAAAGAGGTTCTCTGCAAAAGATCTTGGACAGAAGAAACAGAGCATTGCCTCTGTGGTGGTTATTTTTATTTGGTTTTGGTATTTTCCCATCAGAAAATACCCAATATACGCAACCTGCTACAATGTATACTATCTCCACAACCATCGTTCCACAAACCATACGAATCTTTTTCTTCATTTTATTTTCGCTTAATTCTCTTATCTATGAGTCTCCTCCTACTTTTTTCATCATATACAAATAGCACAAACACACGCAAAGCAATCCCGATGCCCACTAATACTACAATCACTCTATATTCAGAGGGTGGCGTCGAGTGTATCACATACCCTTTGCCAACACTTCTTTCACTTGCAACCAATACAACCCAACCGATGGAGCAAATCAAGTTAACACACCCTACCACATACGCTAACGTTCGGACGCCTAGAATCTTACCTCTAAACCAAAGAATTTGGCAAACACTGCTCTGATTACACTTGATGGCAGCCTTAGTCAGAAACGCATTGACAGCAAAACCCGTTCCTTTACTATCAACAAGATAATCGCGGACGACCCGTCTAGCGATGAGAGAGCTAGACAAACCATCCACTCTTAACTACCATGTCAGTAAAACATTCACTATTATTTCTATAAATCTTTGCACTAATAACGAGAAACCGGTGTACCTTTCGAATATTACGTCTGTTGTTACCCGCGCCCCTGATTCTCCGCTCCGATCGATGTATTTCTCCCTGGCGTCGGATGCCACAACTCTGACGCCTCTGCCTTCCTTATCTTTAGACCTCATCATTCTGATCACCAACTTTGTCCACTCATCCTCCTCTGCTTCACGCAGTGGAATGCACATGCACCCATGGCCATCTGAAAAAAAAAGCGAAGAAAATAGATCATCAAGTATTTGACAGGCGGCATTAACGGATTTCGCCCTGGATCCCTCCTCTGTCAACCTCTGCTGCACAGTGTCCTTGATATCAACATGCATTTCAGCACGGGATTCCGCCTTGGGCTCCCCCACTTTCAATCTCCGCGCAGCCTCAGCCTCAGCCTCACTATCCTCTACTTGTATTTCACGGAATGTCGTAGCAGGGGATTCTTCATTAGAGTCTTCCTCTCTCGACCTCCGCTCCGGCTGAAGCTGATCACTACCCTCCGCATGTATATCACCGGATTCCTTCACATGCAACAGGCCCTGGTCACACCCATGGCAACCTCTTGTCAGGCACTTTCCAGATGGCAGTAGGCAGACGGAATGAGACAGCTGTTTTAGTGTTCCGGGCATCCTACGTGCGACCATCATTCTCATCTCTTCCTCCTCTGTCCACAACAAAATGCACCCGCAGGAATGATAGGAAGAGCGACAGGCTTCAGCCATGTTGGTCGGCGCGTGTACGAGAGGAAGGCATTTGAGTAGGATGGAGTGGAGACCATGTGAATATTGGATGTACCTCATGAATTGCTTGATGGATGGATCGGACGTGTTGCGTGTCAACATTAGAACGGCAGCATCTTCATATTTCCTTCCACCTTCAACTTCACCATCACCATTACATGTTGTCCATCCATGGTGTTCAGACTCATTTATCTTCACGAGCTGGGGACCTCTATTGGTGGCCAGAACATCTCTGGCACCATTCTCGAGGTCGAGCCTCCCTCTTAATAGACTAGTAAAGAATACTGCGAGATTTCCTATGCAAGCAAATGCTACATCAGGAAAACTAACAGATCCGGAAATAGCTTCACTGAACTCAAACTGTGCAAAGGCAATGCCAGAAAGGCATGCGAAGCAGGCAACTAAGTGTATCATCATCAGTTGCATCATGTATTGGCTTCGTTGCCAAGGAGCCATTTCAAAAGACAATATATAACACACAAGTTTTCCCAACGTCTTGATAACAATAACTATTATTTTTCCTCCCTCCAATCAATAATATGAGCTAATTCCCTCCAACTATTTATAACAAAGTTGGGCAGATTTAACATTCAAGTTTCCCGGGGATGAAGAGTAAAGTTATAAGAGAGTTTCAGACAGGTGGGACTACTTGTAAAACGATCAAAGTTTCCCGGAATCACCGATAAAGTGGTTTTGCTTGACGCCTAAGTCAAGTGTTTGAGACGATTGTTTCATTTGTTGAGGTTAGGGATATATCTCTAAATTCCAAGTGAAATTAAAGTTAAAGTTGAGATGATTATTGAACGCGAAGTTCGATAAAGATAATGTAATACCAGGCGGAAAGAGACTATGAAAGTAACTTTGATAGAGAGACGAATAGAATAAATTCCCCGTAGGACCCAAGAGAATTCTATAGAAAATGAGATGAAAAAAATATATTTTTTCATCTTTATCTTTTTTTGTTTTGTGTCAATTTTTAGACAAATAAATTCCATGTAGGACCTAAAAGAATTCGAGAATAAAAATTTCTATTTCTTTTTTCTTTTGACTCAATTCTTAAAAAATTATATTCTTGGTAAGAATTAAGAAAATTCGAAACTAAACCGCTTAAGAATTTATTTTTAAATGAGAATATATGTTTTTTTTAAGAAAATAAATTTCTGATAAAATTTAAAAAAAATAAAAATTTCATAAAAAAAACTATAAAATAAAGATCATAAATCCCTATAACATATTAAAAGAAAATCTATAAAAATTTAAACGAAAATAAAAATAAATACATAAAAATTTAAACGAAAATAAAAATAAATACATAAAAATTGAGATGTTACTTTAATGTTTTTCACTGACAGTTTTAGTTTCCATAAAAATTTATAACTAAAAATTTAAACGAAAATAAAAATAAATACATAAAAATTAAGATGTTACTTTAATGTTTTTCACTCAAAGTTTTAGTTTCCATAAAGATTTATAACTTATTAATGTATTTACAACTACTTCTTGAGTAGGTATATATATTTCTAAGACATAAACCAATACGTTTTTTTACAACTACTTTTCATTAATTTTATAATTTTAATTTTAATATTTAATTAGAATAATTACAATTATAATAAAATAATATATATATATATATATATATATATATATATATATATATATATATATTTAAATATAATAAAAAACTTATCATAACTATTTTCATATAGCAAAATAAAACCCTAAAATTTTTCTAAAATACACCTTTGATTTATAAAAAAACATTTATAATTATAATAAATTTAACGTATATTTATTTATTTTGATTTCAAACTTATAAAATATTTTTAATTATATATCTGAATATTATATATATATATATATATATATATATATAGTTTAAAATTATTATTTTTTAACTAAAACTTTTTATTATTAAAAAATCAAAATTATATTGTTCTAGCAACTAGTGTGAGAGGACATTTTGTTCCTTATATAAACTCCCATGGATTCCAAATACTAAAACCCATATTATCGGGTCAAGAAAAAGCCACACATGCATAACAAGAAAAACTAAAAACAAACATGCATACCAGAAAAACTAAAAGCAATGATAGAAATAATGAGTCATGAAAACTCAAAAGATGAGATGTATGTTGTTATTCATGTATGAAAAGAGAGAGAGGTTTAAGTATGAGTTTGATGTCATGTATATCTGTTAATAATGTATGGTTGTATGAGAGAGAAAGTTTTTCTTAAGTTACTGTTTAAGAATGATGAGTAGAGGATAAGATGGAGTTTGAGTGCTAGGGTTTAGCAATGTTTTGTCTTGAGATTGTCCAGACATAATTATGTGGGTCAAGTCTTAAAACTGTAAAACGAGGCATATAAATGTTTGAGTGCAAAGTTCGTCAGCCTGGTATGAAAATGGATGAAATGTTGTCAATAAAGTTTTGAAGGTTAGGGTCTTCAATGGGCAAGTGGTGGCTTGTTGATTCAGCAAATGGTGGCTCATCCATGTTGCGGCTTGAGAAATTAGGAGTGGTGGTTCCTAGGAAACTACTAGAGGTTGGGGCTTGTAGCACGTTGGGATTTGTGTATAGTTGGAAGTGGTGGCTTCCATTTCGCATTGGATAAGAGTGAGTGGTGGCCTGCGTGCATCACAAGTTAAGGCTTACACATTCATGGTGGCTAATGCATGATGTAAAGAAGATTTATTAATAAAAAGAAGATGATGACAAGAAGACAATGTTTTTTCTCTCAAAAGTGTTTCCACCTAGCATCTAGGTGCTCTTATGTGTTCATGTTGATGTGTTGATTTCATCTTTCTATTGTGTTTATGATGTATGCATGCAATATTTGATGATTAAATATATGTTGATAGTTAACTATGATTGAATCAATTAATGGTTTGTAAAGAAAAGGGGGAATATGTTATCCATCAAGCAAAATACTATTTCACCCCCTCCCCCCTCTTAGTATTGTCAAGTTCCCAACAATTGGTATCATAATGGGTGTCTTTGGGTGCAAGTTGACCGCTAGAAGGTAGATTTGGTGGAATTAAAAAACAAAAAAGTAACTTTGATGGATCATCAAGGAGTGTCACTACTCAATGCTACAAATTGTCAAGTATTGCATGAAAAGGTTAAATCTAAATTATTACATTATGGATTTGACATTTAGAAGTTAGTGTGTGAAGGTTGTGGAAAAGGACCTATCCCAAGAAATGTGATGCAACAGAATGGCCAACTGAAATGTTTGATATATGATAATCTCCCTAATATAGATCTAGAGAAGGTAGTGGATATGACATCCACTAAATAAATATGGGATAGATTCTAGTTGTTGTATGGAGGCAACAACATTAGCAACAATGGAGAGCAAGAGAACAATAACAAAAAGAAAATGAAGAAGGCCTCTCAAAGGGAAGAGTCACAACCTAATGAGGTCTGTCCCCCTAGTGTGAGTTCCACAGCTAATATTCAAGCGAAGAAAATAGAAGATGAAGATCAAATAGAAACAAATTTATTGCAACAACATGGATCTAAAGGTAAAAGTGTCGATGAGTTATTTCTAAATTATGCATTAGATAGTTATGAGAATAACCATTCATATCTGACAAGTCAAGATGATGATGTAATGGTTCTTAAAGTTGAACTTGAGTAAGTTATGATTGTGATTAATAAAATATCCATTGAAGTAGGGAAACTAACTACTGTGAACAAAGATCAAGTAAATCTGATGTAGATTTTGTATGAAAAGGAGAAGGAGCTTAGAGAATAAATATTGAGTCTAAAGATCCAATTGTAGGAGTCTAAAAGGATTGAAGATGTGATGAGAATCCAACAAAAATAAAACTAATATTGTATTAAAATTATTGATTATGAGGTTGCCCATTAAGGAAGTAGATTGAAGAGAAATACAATCCACTCAAGTAGGAGAAGAGTATGAGGCTCTTGGACATCATGCTTAAGAGCCAAATATCTCCATTGAGGAGATATAGTCTTGGATTTCATATGGGAGAGTTAAGCTCACAAGAACATGTAAACAATGTTGCAGAACTCAAACATCCTATAAAAGGATATGGTAGATGCACGAGTAGCAAAGGAAGAAAGAAGCAAATGATCTAGCAGTCAAGAATAGTACTTAAAGGAGAAACTATGTCTAGAAGACTTCTGACTCCAAGAGATGAGTTTGGTATATTTTATAGGAGGGGACAAAGCCACTTTTCCCCCTTGATGGATGAGATCAAGTGTTATATTTTCCATAACTATGGACATGTTGCAGTCAAATATAGAAGCCAAATTTTCATATCCGATCAAGAGAGTATGAAAAGGTATGGGTAGTAAGGACATCAAAGCATATTACCATCAACCAGGTATAGTAATGCATCTAATGGTTAATTTTTCTCATGTAACCTATTTGGCTACAAGGTGGTTGATTGCAGATCTTGTGCATGGAGTAGAAGCATGATTAATTCAAGGAAAATATTTGACCCTCCTACCTCATATCTCAAACATGTAAGGTGATAGATTTGTGATAATCTTGGTCACATGGCAAAGAGATGGCAAGTTGTTCAATTTTTCATGACAAAATAGACAAAAGGGACAATTAATCCAAACAAGTCCTAGTAGGAAGGAAAGGGAGAATGTGCATACCAAGAAGGAGCCTACCACAGTGTTGAAAAAGAATGAGGAGCAACAAGTAAAATGTGGTATTGCCTTTTTTACGTTTGATGATGATGTTCAATGGTACAAATATAGTGGTATTTCCCATCATATGTTAGGGGACAAGAGTAGTTTTCTTTCCTCGAGGAATACCAAAGATGGCCATGTCATTCTTGGAGACAATACACCTATGAAGGTGTTGGGAAAAGGAAAGGCCAATCTTAGTGATAGTAAGACAATAGTAGTTGATGTGTTGTTGGTAGAAGCATTTAAGCATAAAATTTTGAGCATGGGTGGTATGGTAGATGGAGGCCAAGAGGAGATCTTCAACTCCAACATTTGTTGCATTCAAAAGGAAGGGTTAAAGAGAGTGATTTCCAAAGGAATTAGAACCCCAAAATATTTGTACATGTTGAAGGGGAGAGTAAGCAAAATAATCGAATTGAAGAACATATCTTCCTCTTTAGATTTCATGTGGGAGCTACTAGTCCCCACAATAGTCTTTTCTTACCTGGTAGATATTTAGAAATGTCTGCAAAAGGAGAGTATGAGGTTTGCATGGTCTCATGTAGAGAATATGGGAGTAATATGGTAGCATCATGAGTTAATCTAGTTGAGTAGGAATAACAAAAAAGCATGATCAAGAGTCTACTAACATGATTAGGCTTGTGGAATCAATAAGGAGATTGTATCAACAAGAAGGTATAATGAGCTTAGGGAGAGGTATGCATACATTACAGTTTCAAGGGTTTTACAACTTTTCATTTTGTTTTAACTCACTCTTTTGTTGTATATCATATTGTATACATCAGTAGAAAGTTGTAGATGAACCATATGTGTTTATTTGTTTATAATTTTGAAAAATTTGTTGAAAATTCCCTTGTACTATTTATGCATAGAATAACATCTTTGGTTCAGCCATAAGTAGGAGAGTGTTGAGTTTTGGCATGTATAACAGTGAGTCATATTTCAACCATGTATAGGATTTTGGGTGTCATTGATATAACCTTGTACTTTGATTATGAAGCCTTGTACTATATGTTCATTATTTGGACATGGGTTGTTTTGATTCCGTGGTCTAGTGGTTTAGTCTCTTTCAAGTGGAAAGGGGACTTATTGAAGAGGAGTAGAAGGTTGTTCTACAACAAATTGAAGAAGATGACTGCAGCCCCAATACATGTTCAGGAGGAGCATGTTTGATGAGAGGAAGATCACAGTGTTGGAATAATTTGCCTTATTGTTATTGTTGTAGGAGTTACTATAATTAGCAATAGCTTTTCTTGATTCTAATCCCTATTTTGTAGGAATGTTGTTTATTTTGTTTCATCAGTAAAATAGTTGGTATTAACAGATTTTAGTTAGTGCCTGTAGGGTGTTTTAAGTGAGGCTTGGCCACCCTTTCCCATTGATATCAAAGGGGAAAAGTGAGAGTAGCTAGCCAAATATGAATGAAGATCATTTTGGTGATGTGGCTATAGGTATCTATCAATGCTAAAGGGGGAGATTGTTGGTAGCATGGTGTTGACATTGATGTCAACCATGGTGAGTCAACCAACAAATTGTGCATTGATGAGCTTGTGGATGATGATTTGAGTTATGTAGCTACATTGGAGGTGTTACGAATGTTGCAGAGGTGCCTGAGGAAGTGGTGATGTAGATGGAAGAAAATTTGGGAAGATAAGTTAAAGGTTTCCCAAGGTTACAAAGTTTGTCATAGGTGTGCTGCAATCACCTAGTGGAGTTGTCAAATTGTTGTAGGCTTGCCGCATCTTGCACATGACATTGTTGCAGCCAGTGGCATTGCTTGTAGGGTGTGAAAGAAAATACCTCAGGCTAAACCATTTATTTGACAAAGGTGTCGTTACTGATCGAAGTCCTGTCTTCGCCTATATCAATTATGTTTTATTTGGTCTTCATGAGTGGAATGTAATTTGAATAGTTAGTAGATCGATCTCATCAAAGGCACAGTGGGAGGATTTTAATGTGTTGAATTAGTCTCAGTTTGAAATGATCTATAATACACATAAACCTAACATCTTAATATGGTCTTAATGTTAGTGGAATGTATTAAAAAATTATTAAATTGGTCTAAGCTTGAAAAGTAGTTTAAAATACCTTTGATATGCATCGATTGGGGGTCATATGATATATGAATTGAATGAAAATAGAAAATAGAGCATGTACCTTGTAGTTGTTCATATGACAAAAAAATAATGTGATGAAAACGTTTTACAATTAATGCATTAGTGTGATTAGAGGTTGACGACTGTGGTGAAGCATGTATGGTGGATCAAATGTCTAAGTGAATGTGAGCTTCCTAAAAATAGACAAGAACACTCCTTTAATTATAATTACATTAATATGATTATATTTTTCCCGCACTCACATCCAATCTATGATTTTTTATTTGCACATGATAAATTGCATTAAATACACACATTTCTACACCAATATTCCCAATACTCTCCTCAAGGTAACATTACTCCTTGCTACTAATATTCTCGGCATAAATTTCTCAAACTTACCTTTTATTAAATTTTTCCTTGAAATTATTTCTAATGTTGATTGTACATAATTTCAATCATCTTACTTCTCTATCGATCAATTGCATCCTTTGTTGGAATTAAGGAATCGCTGAGATTGGGGGTGAATCAGTAATTTAAGAAACTCTTTCTTTTCTTTTCTTATTGTGCTTATAATTCCTTCTTATGTTCTTTCATATGTGAAATCATTCATTCATAAAGCAGTAAATATTATAAACTTTCAGAACACATACTCAAACAACAATATCATGACCAACATACATTTGACACAGTGTTTTCATGTGGAAACCCAGAGGGAAAAAAGCACAAATTTGTTGTTTGTTTTATGATGTAATTAAAGCACCAACTTAGTTACATCTATTTTTTTGTGAGCACACACTCATTGGAGGCACCAACCCCCTTTTGTTTAGAAAGCACCAACTTGCCACTGCCACTATTTTACAATTTCATACAATTTTCATACTAAAAATAGAGGCATTCAAATTACAAGTAAAATACCAACTTAATGGTTGTCTATAGATTCAACTTTTGCACTCTGCTTTCTGAACACTTGTGGTAGTCTTCCTCTTGCTGCCCACTATAACACTTGCTCTATGTTCTGCTTTCTCTACTCAAGGCTCTCCATTATTTCACCACAACACTACCCCTTACAACACTTTTCTCCAATACATAGCTCACTGCTATAGACTCCTGCAAGTATGCCCACACTCGCCATTACCTCAATGGATGTTCATTATTTTGTTCATGTGCTTCTCTTGGTTCGATGTACTCACTGTCATCATCAATTCTGGCCATGCATGAGCCCCTGGCATGACACCCCATTATTCTGTCGATTTACGCAAACTCTAGTTCAGTTGTTGCATTAAACTCATAAGGATGGGTGACAATCACTTCTCTGTTATATAACTAACTCTCCATGTTGTGTATTAACTATCATTCCCCCTTACATTTTTCATAGAGACTCCCCATGCATATTTATGGCTTGCAGATATTTAGTTGTACATCCTCATGGAGTCTTTGTTCATTTTTATTTACAATGCGTGCACGAGAAGCCTTTGACCATCAACCTTATTTTTATACATTCAAGACCACAACTGTTGATTCATACATCTTTAATGGCTCCCTAAACCATCATATCAGAGCTTTTCATCGCAGTGTTGTGTAGTGGTGTAACACTATGAAATAGCCGATCACTAACGTCTGATCAAGTCTAGCCCCTTTTGCATTAGACCCCTACTATATCTCCACCATAAGACTTGGTTCGGTGACCAAGCGCCAACCATATCAGAGCCCCCTATATTGGCATTTTTTCATTTGTGGCCCATGTACCAGCAACCACAAACCTACGATCATCGATATTTGATTTTCAAGCTCCTTCCGCTCAGCCCTTACTGCACACTACTCACCAAAAGACTGATGGCGGTGACCAAGGGCTTGGCCTTAAGGCGCTAAGTCTTTCAGTGCTCTACCGGGGACCTTTAGTTTCATGTTTGTTTCAAACACAGTCGCTTAATACTAATGAAGCCCTTTTATTGGGGATTTCTACCTAATGCTCCTTATGACAACAATCATAAAGCGCCGATTTCTGATTGCTTGTAGGCTCCTCTGCTAAGCCCTAGCCTTTGATTCCTTAAGACTTCATGACCACCTGCTAGCCCTCAAATTGGTGATTCCCCATTGTAGCAAATGTGCCAACCATCGAAAACCTCTAATCGTTGATTGCTAATGTGACATCATTGCCACCACTTGATGTCTTCTAAGTGGTGACATGTGTCATCTGAATATGGCCCATTAGGCCACCTCAAAACACCAAAACTAGCTGCCATGTGTCCCTCCATACTGCCACATCATGCTAATGTTAGAAACCACTTGGCATTATCGAAACCAATCAGATCTTGCCATGTGTCGACATCGGAACCAACTCAATGCTTCCATGGGTCCTTCTTGGAGGAGAGAGAAAGGGGCATGACCTACCCTTGTTTTATATCAAATTCCTTTTTAAATTTCTCTTTGGCTCTTGCGATGATTTAACAAAGGATGAAAAATCTTGGCATATTTAACTCAATCTGCATTCATTGATCCGTGAATTGCCTTAGCTGTTGTGCCGCACCCTGGAGTCCTCCAATTGCCTATATGCCGGGACCTCCGACATGTGATATCGTTAATCACTGATCGGAAATTCACAATCCTTATGTGATGCTCCTTAGAAACTCCAAATTCCTATGTGTAATATGTTGAGACCTCCAATTGGACACGTGTCAAAAGGACACCAAATTATTTTCCTTTGCCTTCTGGTTTGGAGAGACAGAACTTCACCTGGCTCTAACTTTTGATCTAGAAGTTCATTATGGGACTTCCACATACCGCTGGAAAGCTTATTCTAAGCACTATCCAATGGAGGGGTTCCAATTCATATTTGAGCCCATATGCTGCCTCAATGAGGGATCCAAATTCTCTGCACAGCTGGAATTGCAACCACCAAGGCATGAATCCCAATCATTAGGCTAATCCTTGTTTGACATCAATGCCAACACTTACACAGCTAGCCACATACAAACCATCAAATTTCCAACAATCACCCCCTTTGGCATTGATGGCAACTCTGCAGACTCCCCCTCAGGCTTGGCATGATCTGCTCTATTGAAAAATTTCTCCCCCTTTAACATCAGTGCTAAAGAAAACTTCACTTGCACTCCCCCTGAACTAATGCAGCCTACTCTGCCATGAGTTCCTCCTACTAAGTAGCTACCACCTCCTACCAAAATAAAGTCATTTAGAGGGAGGAGTTACAACTCCTATCTGCTTCTTGAGATACTCAAATGGTTCTCTTGCAAATGGCTTGGTAAAGATATCCACAAATTGCTCTTTAATGGTCACATATACAAGTTTAAAAATATTGGCTACAACTTGGTCCCTCAAGAAATGATACTTGATAGGAATGTTCTTGGTTTTTGAATGCATGATTGGATTTTTTGAGATGTTGATTGCACTAGTGTTGTCACACATTTTTGGAATGGGATTAGGAAACTCTACCTGTATATCCTTTAAGGTTTGCTTCAACCATAGAATCTGTGTACAACAAGCTGCGCAACAATATATTATGCTTCAACAGTCAATATAGAGATGGAGCGCTGCTTCTTACTAATCCACGAATCACGATAGCAAGAAATCACCCAAAAGGAAAGTTGCACCAGAAGTACTCTTCCTGTCATCTAGACTTCTAGCCCTATCTGCATTTATGCAGGCTTTCAGATTGAAGTCTTTACCCCTGGGATACCTCAACCCATACTAGGTTGTACCTTGAGGTATTTTGATTGATATATAAAAACTCCTCATGGGGATTGAGTAATTTGCAGACCCTAGAAGAAGGACAAATCGCAAATCATGGACATTTCAAACTCTATTTTCATATAGTTTGGAAACCGATGCCCCAACTCCTCCACATCGCGACCAAATATGATCTCATCCACATACACAATAACTATCAATAGATGATCATCTTCATATTTTACATAGATATTGTTGTCAATTGAGCCTCTCTTAAAACCTTGTTGTTGGAGATACTTATCCAACCTTTCATACTAGGCTCTAGGGGCCTATTTCAAACCATAGAGAGCCTTTTTTAATGTGCATACAATCCCTTCATCAAAGGAGAGAAAAAAACATTCAGGCTTCTCAATGTAAACCTCCTCTTCTAAGTCTCCATTGACAAACTTTACATCCATCTGATAAACTTTGATGTTCTTGTGAATGACAAGAGAAAGGAAGATTATGATGGATTCTAGTCAAGCTATTGGTGCAAATGTTTCTTCAATGTTTACTGCTTCTATCTAGGCATACCCTTTGCAAACCAACCAAGCTTTGTTCCTGATTACTTGACCTTTTTCATTCAGCCTATTCCTGAAAAGTCCTAGTAGGAAGGAAAAGGAGAATGTGCATACCAAGAAGGAGCCTACCACAGTGTTGAAAAAGAATGAGGAGCAACAAGTAAAATGTGGTATTGCCTTTTTTACGTTTGATGATGATGTTCAATGGTACAAATATAGTGGTATTTCCCATCATATGTTAGGGGACAAGAGTAGTTTTCTTTCCTCAAGGAATACCAAAGATGGCCATGTCATTCTTGGAGACAATACACCTATGAAGGTGTTGGGAAAAGGAAAGGCCAATCGTAGTGATAGTAAGACAATAGTAGTTGATGTGTTGTTGGTAGAAGGATTTAAGCATAAAATTTTGAGCATGGGTGGTATGGTAGATGGAGGCCAAGAGGAGATCTTCAACTCCAACATTTGTTGCATTCAAAAGGAAGGGTTAAAGAGAGCGATTGCCAAAGGAATTAGAACCCCAAAATATTTGTACATGTTGAAGGGGAGAGTAAGCAAAATAATCGAATTGAAGAACATATCTTCCTCTTTAGATTTCATGTGGGAGCTACTAGTCCCCACAATAGTCTTTTGTTACCTGGTAGATATTTAGAAATGTCTGCAAAAGGAGAGTATGAGCTTTGCATGGTCTCATGTAGAGCATATGGGAGTAATATGGTAGCATCATGAGTTAATCTAGTTGAGTAGGAATAACATAAAATCATGATCAAGAGTCTACTAACATGATTAGGCTTGTGGAATCAATAAGGAGATTGTATCAACAAGAAGGTATAATGAGCTTAGGGGGAGGTATGCATACATTACAGTTTCAAGGGTTTTACACCTTTTCATTTTGTTTTAACTCGCTCTTTTGTTGTATATCATATTGTATTCATCAGTAGAAAGTTGTAGATGAACCATATGTGTTTATTTGTTTATAATTTTGAGTAAGTTATGATTGTGATTAATAACAATAACTATTATTCCTCCCCTCCAATCAATAATCCATATTATTGTGAGCTAATTCCCTCCAACTATTTATAACAAAGTTGGGCAGATTTAACGTTCAAATTTCCCGGGATGAAGAGTAAAGTTATAACAGAGTTGCACACAGGTGGGACTACGGGTAAAACGATCAAAGTTTCCGGGAATCACCGATAAAGTAGTTTTGCTTGACGCCTAAGTCAAGTGTTTGAGACGATTGTTTCATTTGTTGAGGTTAGGGATATATCTCTAAATTCCAAGTGAAATTAAAGTTAAAGTTGAGATGATTATTGAACGCGAAGCTCGATAAAGATAATGTAATACCAGGCGGAGAGAGACTATGACAGTAACTTTGATAAATAGACGAATAGAATAAATTCCCCGTACGACCCCAGAGAATTCTATAGAAAATGATAAGTATTTTTATTTTTATTTTTTTGTTTTGTGTTAATTTTTGGACAAATAAATTTCATGTAGGACCTAAAAGAATTCCAGAATAAAAATTTATGTTTTTCTTTTTTCTTTGGACTCAATTCTTAAAAAATTATATTCTGGGTAAGAATGAAGAAAATTCGAGACAAAATCATGATAATCTTTAAATGAGAATAAAAAAAATTCCATAAAAAAACTATAAAATAAAGATGATAAATCCCTATAACATATTAAAAAAAATCCATAAAAATTAAAATGAAAATAAAAATAAATACATAAAAATTGAGATGTTACTTTAATATTTTCCACTCAAAATTTTAGTTTCCATAAAGATTTATAACTTATTAATGTATTTACAATAGAATATATTTACTTCTGGAGTAGATATATATATTTCTAAAACATAAACCAATATTTTTTTAACAACTATTTTTAATTAATTTTATAATTTTAATTTTAATATTTAATTAGAATAATCACAATTATAATAACATAAAATAGATTTTATTTTTTTTAAATATAATAAAAAACCTATCCTATTATTTTTTTAATTATAATAAAAAAACCTATCATAACTATTTTCATATAGCAAAATAAAACTCTTAAAAATTTCGAAAATACATCTTGGATTTATAAAAAAACATTTATAATTATAATAATTGTAATAAATTTAAGGTATATTTATTTATTTTGATTTGAAAACTATAAAATATTTATTTTATAATTATATATCTGAATATTTTATAATTATATATATATGTATATTAATTTGAAAATTATTATTTTTTAACTAAACATTTTATTATTAAAAAATCAAAATTATATTGTTCTAGCAACTAGTGTGAGAGGACATTTTGTTCCTTATATAAACTCTCATGGATTCCAAATACTAAAACCCATATTATCGGGTCCAGAAAAAGCCAAACATGCATACTAGAAAAACTAAAAGCAATGATAGAAATAATGAGTCATGAAAACTCAAAAGATGAGATGTATGTTGTTATTGATGTATGAAAAGAGAGAGGTTTACATATGAGTTTGATGTCATGTATATCTGTTAATAATGTATGGTTGTATGAGAGAGAGAGTTTTTCTTAAGTTATTGTTTAAGAATGATGAGTAGAGGATAAGATGGAGTTTGTGTGCTAGGGTTTAGCAACGTTTTGTCTTTAGATTGTCTAGAGATAATTATGTGGGTCAAGTCTCAAAATTGTAAAACGAGGCATATAAATGTTTGAGTGCAAAGTTCGTGGGCCTGGTATGAAAATGGATGAAATGTTGTCGATAAAGATTTGAAGGTTAGGGTCTTCAATGGGCAAGTGGTGGCTTGTTGATTCAGGGAATGGTGGCTCATTCATGTTGTAGCTTGAGAAATTAGGACTGGTGGTTTCCTAGGAAACTCCTAGAGGTTGGGGCTTCAGGCACGTTCGGATTTGTGTATAGCTGGAAGTGGTGGCTTCCATTACGTATTGGCTTAGAGTGAGTGGTGGTCTGCGTGCATCGCAAGTTAGGGCTTACACATTCATGGTGGCTAATGCATGATGTAAAGAAGATTTATTAATAAAAAGAAGACGATGACAAGAAGACAATGTTTTTTCTCTCCAAAGTGTTTCCACCTAACATCTAGTGCTCTTATGTGTTCGTGTTGATGTGTTGATTTCATCTTTCTATTGTGTTTATGATGTATGCATGCAATATTTGATGATTAAATATATGCAACTAGTTAACTATGATTGAATCAGTTAATGGTTTGTAAAGAAAAGGGAAAATATGTTATCCATAAAGAAAAATACTATTTCACCCCCTCCCCCCTCGCAGTATTGTCAAGTTCCCAACAATTGGTATCATAATGGGTGTCTTTGGGTGCAACTTGACCGCTAGAAGGTAGATTTGGTATAATTTTACAAAAAAAAAGTAACTTTGGATCATCAAGGAGTGTCACTACTCAATGCTACAAATTATCAATTATTGCATGAAAAAGGTTAAATCTAAATTATTATATTATGGATTTGACATTTAGAAGTTAGTTTGTGAAGGTTGTGGAAAAGAACCTATCCCAACAAAAGTGATGCAGCAGAATGCCCAACTGAAATGTTTGATATATGATAATCTCCCTAATATAGATCTAGAGAAGATAGCGGATATGACATCCGCTAAATAAATATGGGATAGATTCTAGGTGTTGTATGGAGGAAAAAACATTAGCAACAACGGAGAGCAAGAGAACAATAAAAAAAAGAAAATGAAGAAGAAGGCCTCTCAAAGGGAAGAGTCAAAACCTAATGAGGTCCATCCCCCTAGTGCGAGTTCCATAGCTAATATTCAAGCGAAGAAACTAGAAGATGAAGATGAAAGAGAAACAGATTTATTGCGACAACATGGATCTAAAGGTGAAAGTGTCGATGAGTTATTTCTAAATTATGCATTAGATAGTTCTGAGAATAACCATTCATATCTGATAAGTCAGGATGATGATGTAATGGTTCTTAAAGTTGAACTTGAGTAAGTTATGATTGTGATTAATAAAATATCCATTGAAGTAGGGAAACTAACTACTGTGAACAAAGATCAAGTAAATTTGATGTAGATTTTGTATGAAAAGGAGAATGAGCTTAGAGAATAAATATTGAGTCTAAAAAGATTGAAGATGTGATGAGAAGCCAACAAAAATAAAACGAATATTGTATTAGAAGTCTTGATTATGATGTTGTCCATTAAGGAAGTAGCTTGAAGAGAAATACAATCCGCTCAAGTAGGAGAAGAGTATGAGGCTCTTGGACATCATGCTTAAGAGCCAAATATCTCCATTGAAGAGATCTAGTCTTGGATTTCATATGGGAGAGTTAAGCTCACAAGCACATGCAAAAAATGATGCAGAACTCAAACATCTTATAAAAGGATATGGTAGAAGCACGAGTAGCAAAGGAAGAAAGAAGCAAATGATCTAGCAGTCAAGAATAGTACTTAAAGGAGAAACTATGTCTAGAAGACTTCTCACTCCACGAGATGAGTTTGGTATATTTTAAAGGAGGAGACAAAACCACTTTCCTCCTTGATGGATGAGATCAAGTTTTATATTTTCCATAACTATGGACATGTTGCAGTCAGATATAGAAGCCAAATTTTCATATCTGAACAAGAGAGTATGAAAAAGTATGAGTAGTAAGGACATCAAAGCATATTACCATCAACCAGGTATACTAATGCATTTAATGGTTAATTTTTCTCATGTAACCTATTTGACTACAAGGTGGTTGATTGTAGATCTTGTGCATGGAGTAGAAGCATGATTAATTCAAGGAAAATATTTGACCCTCCTACCTCATATCTCAGACATGTAAGGTGATATATTTGTGATAATCTTGGTCACATGGCAAAGAGATTGCAAGTTGTTCAGTTTTTCAAGACAAAATAGACAAAAGGAACAATTAATCCAAAGAAGTCCTAGTAGGAAGGAAAAGGAGAATGGGCATACTAAGAAGGAGCCTCCCAGAGTGTTGAAAAAGAATGAGGAGCAACAAGTAAAATGTGGTACTGCATTTTTTTATGTTTGATGGTGATATTCAATGGTACACATATAGTGGTATTTCCCATCATATGTTAGGGGACAAGAGTAGTTTTCTTTCCTCAAGCAATACCAAATATGGCCATGTCATTCTTGGAGACAATACACCTATGAAGGTGTTGGGAAAAGGAAAGGCCAATCATAGTGATAGTAAGACAATAGTAGTTGATGTGTTGTTGGTAGAAGGATTTAAGCATAAAATTTTGAGCATGGGTGGTATGGTAGATGGAGGCCAAAAGGAGATATTCAACTCCAACATTTGTTGCATTCGGAAAGAAGGGTTAAAGAGAGTGATTGCCAAAGGAATTAGAACCCCAAAAGATGTGTACATGTTGAAGGGGAGAGTAAGAAAAATAATCGAATTGAAGAACATCTCTTCCTCTTTAGATTTCATGTGGGAGCTACTAGTCCCCACAACAGTCCTTTGTTACCTGGTAGATATTTAGAAATGTCTGCAAAAGAAGAGTATGAGGTTTGCATGGTCTCATGTAGATCATATGGGAGTAATATGGTAGCATCATGAGTTAATCTAGTTGAGCAGCAATTACAAAAATGCGTGATCAAGAGTCTACTAACATGATTAGGCCTATGGGATCAATAAGGAGATTGTATCAACAAGAAGGTATAATGAGCTTAGGGGGAGGTATGCATACATTACGGTTTCAAGGGTTTTACACCTTTTCATTTTGTTTTCGCTCACTCTTTTGTTGTATATCGTATTGTATACGTCAGTAGAAAGTTTTAGATGAACCATATGCATTTATTTGTTTATAATTTGGAAACTTTGGTTGTAAATTCCCTTGTACTAGTTATGCATAGAATAACATCTTTGGTTCAGCCATAAGTAGGAGAGTGTTGAGTTTTGGCATGTATAACAGTGAGTCATATTTCAACCATGTATAGGATTTTGGGTGTCATTGATATAACCTTGTACTTTGATTATGAAGCCTTGTACTATATGTTCATTATTTGGACATGGATTGTTTTGATTCCTTGGTCTAGTGGTTTAGTCTCTTTCAAGTGGAAAGAAGACTTATTGAAGAGGAGTAGAAGGTTGTTCTACAACAAATTGAAGAATATGGCTGCAGCTCCAATACATGTTCAAGAGAAGCATGTTTGATGAGAGGAAGATCACGATGTTGGAATAATTTTCCTTGTTGTTATTGTTGTAGGAGTTACTATAATTAGCAATAGATTTTCTTGATTCTAACGCCTATTTTGTAGGAATGTTGTTTATCATGTTTCATCAGTAAAATAGTTGGTATCAATAGAGTTTACTTAGTGCTTGTAGGGTGTTTTAAGTGAGGCTTGGTCACCCTTTCCCATTGATATCAAAGGGGAAAAGTGAGAGTGGTGCAGGCAGCCACTCCAGGCCGCCCTTCCAGGATCTTTCCTACGCAACTCGAGCTCTTTAAGAAATTCTTACAAGAAACATACTGAGAAGGTCACACCAAATTCTCCCCTCAACGCTGGTTACTGGCTGTCCCTCATTCCAACAAAGATGCAATCAACATATATAATCTGCTTTATTTTAACCGAATTACGAATTGACATCTATGATGCTGCTCCCGGATAGTCACAAGAGCTTAACCAGCAAACAGCTCACGGCTTATAACATACATATATATATGCTTTGTTATATATGTCTACGCATCCTCTTGGTGTGAAGGCTTAACGGTGGTGACCACTTAAAGATAAAACCACGCTGGCATTAAGTCCAATTCCAAACTCAACAAAAATATTGCGCCCTTACGGTCATTTCAACCCACATAAGAATTCATATGATAGCCCACTATCTTATCTTAACAACAAAACAACTCGGAGGTTTTTTCCCGTTTCAGCATCCTCACAATTTGGTTACCCAGCATAATAACTATACTATGCTATGTTCCCTGTCCTGAGTCATATGGAGGAAAATGTGATTTTATTCTATGGCGAAGACATATAATTCTGCATCGGAATTGTCTACATATACAGCTTTAAAACTTCAGAATTTTTATGTCAGTTTCAACACCCGCCGTGGAATGTAAAATATAACAAGAGCGCCATTGTATATATAAAGACAGTGATTTACAATAGGCAACTCTGCATGACAGTCTCGATTCATTCTTGGCATAACCCTTTTACGCCCATATGCTTCCTTGGTAGTCAAGCCACAATACGCAGGTAAATAAAGAACGAGTCTTGATTATATGTGTATCTGTTGCACAGGTTCTGGTTACATGCGCATTATCATGTCCAAGCCTGTTATCAAATGAAGATCGAACAACAGATTGTCAACAGTATTTTCATAACCGAAACTGCACACCGATACGGCTTACCTTCACATACTATATGGGCATACGCCTTTCCCCATACGCTCCTCCGCAAGACAAAGAGTAAAGAGTATATGCGTATCAATTAAAACCAGTCCTTAATTAAACTTTTAATAGCGCTGATCCTTATACAACCAGCATTCATACTTCAAATGTTGAATATACATAACAGGTTGCTCTCGGAGTTATATCCCTGCAAAGGAAATCTCTGCATAACAATCGGTTTGATGTGGCTCATGTGAAACGCGCATCAACAAATTACATAGATGCCAGATTTGAAAACAACCAGATTTGAACACGCAGTCAAGAACTAATACACACAGTGTGTATTGTAAAAATATACAACTTTAATCACTGCACTTCACACAATTCCAACATTTCAAAACATCAAGTTCTCTCAGTAAGTGCGCATTGGAAAAAAGGCAACTTCAACCCAAACCATATCTCAGAATTTTATTAACACAACCATGTCCGTACAATCGAATTCAACAGTGTCATGTTCACATAAAACAACAGATTCATATTCACATAAAAGAAGTATTTACAAAAATTCTATTCATGGCCATATAAGCAAATCCATGACCCTTTTACAAACTGCCCGAAGGCTCACACTCCACACTCACTCCTCACACTCTCTCATTGCTCTCTCCCTTTCTCTCAAAAAGCCCTCCTAATTACACAATTAAAAAAAAATCATTTAATTAAATGCTCAATCCCTTCAATTCCTCAACAAACCCCTAAATCTCTCAACATCCCAAAGGATAGATCTTTATCCCTAAAATCCTTCAATTTATTAAATTTCCTCATATCCTTTTATTAAATAAAAAGATATTTACATAAATCCTCACCTTCTCCTATCTAATTCAAATTAATTAATAAAATATTAAAAATCATCACACCCCATATTTACAAATTAATATTATCACACCCCATATTTACAAATGGAGAAAAAGGTCTTGATGCTCCTGCATCAGACTTCCCATGTAAGAAAATTCATGACCACCTGGTCATAAGTCTGGATATCTCCTCCTGGATCCCAAATTTTATTTTGTAATCCTTCCGTGCTTGTCGATTGCTTCATTGCTGTTGTCATCTGCTATTGTCTTCCAGGTTTCCATATTTTGTGTTGTAGTGCTCCATTTGCTCTGCTCTTGCAATCTTTCACTGTCATTCTCTTGTTGTCGCTCCTTTTCTTTCTTTCGGCTGTCTTTCTCTGGGATGTCTTTATCATTAATCTCCTTATCATCTCAATTTCTTTGTCCAGTATGTCCTCTGTCCGCTGATTGTTTCCAACATCTTCAATAAAACATGTTGCTCTTGTTGTCACTATGGATGTTGCGGCCTCCCAATCTTCCTTTCCCTCTGCAACATTCCTTTGCTCATCATCTACAACTTCTTTTATGACAACTGCTTCGTCATCCTTCATCAGCAATCTATCCTGGACATTCATCCTCTGTTCTTCCAATTTCCTCCTTTGAAAATCCATTTCTCTATATAACTCAATGATTTTACTTGGAGTGGACTTCAGAAACTTTACACGATCTTCCATTTCCTTACATGGTCTTTCTTCTGCTAAATCTTCCTTAACATCCTTCAGTAGATGTTCTTCCAAACCTGCAATCATACACAAATAATTAGTTTTAAAATCACAAGACCTTACGGTCTTGTTTGATGCTTCAGTCATCAAATCTTCGGGCTGCTTTGAATCATTCATATGATTCAACTCCTCTAGCTCTTCATCACTTTCAAAAAGTAATGGTCCACTCTCTGGGTAACATAACGAAACTTCAACATCTTCCTTTTGCTGTAGCTCAACTGTTTCGAGCTTCTCTATCCTCTGTCTGGCATCTATAACCTGTTCAAGTTCCCTTAGTTCCTTTATCAACCGCAAATTTACCTGATGATTCCACTTCTCTTGTAGTCTCTTCCACCTCAACTTCTTTCTTATGACATAACCATGCTTCTGGTTTTCTTCATTTCTTTGCAACATCTCCATTAACACCTCAAACTGAACTGCTATCTCAGCCTTCTCCCTTTCATATTCCTCTTTGCTTAACTATCTCTGTATGCCAATTGCCTTGGCATCCTTCTCCTTTTGTCCTCTGCTGTGGTTTATTTCAGAACCTTTGTGACGACTGTCACTAGTCATCATCCTTTCCATCTCTATGAGTTCCTCACTCATTTTACTATGAGTTGTACTAAATCCTCTTTCGCAGTAAGTCCTTTCCTGCCGCCACTTACCTCACCAAGCTCTCCTCACTCAGTCTTTTGGCAAGCAATTGGTTCTATCTCTGGAACCTCCTTTGAGCACTTCTCTTTGCTCTTCCTCACTTCAACTCATCTGCATGTTCACAATTGTCTTCCTTATCCAATCTCTATTGGATTTCCTCAAGGTTCTGCCACACCTATGCTTTCACCAGTTTTCTGTTAGCAATTTTAAACATGTCTTCTATGGATTTTCCTTTTGGGAGTTGCAAAAATACTTCTGCTTTAATGCAAAGACTACAATCTTCAAATTCAAATAAACCCAGATCACCTTACCTTCAAGATCTCAGTCTGATCTTGTTTACCTGTACTTCAATCTCATCACTCCTGCAGTTCTGTCCAACAAATCTTTATGCTTTCAGCAACAATTCCTTCCTTGCTGTGTTTCTTCTTTGCTGTAATCATCAATTCTCATTTCATTTCTTGTCAGTAAAACTCAAATCAAAATTCAACAACACAATACCTGCACGATCCAAGTGAATTTCCATTCTCCAACATCACTGTGGATTCTTTCTGTTCTACAAACCCAGAATTCAAATGCCAAATAACACAATATGGTTACTCATATGGTAAATCGATCTATGCTCATGTAATTTACTTACTTCCCCTATGGGCAATCTGGCCCATACAACTTGCATTCATTTAAACAATGTTCAAATGCCTCTTTAAACCATATCAATGCCATCATTCACGTGGAATTACATATATCATCCCAAAATTCAAAACCTGCATTTCCAATTCAGATTTACACACTTCCACATATCATCCCAAAATTCAAAACCTGCACTTCCAATTCAGATTTACACACTTCCACACCAATATGCGCCTTCAAACTCAAACTCAAATCTTGTATATGCGCCTTCAATATCAGATTCAAAGACCAATCAAACAAGTGCACCCATATTTACATTCAACTCAGAACAAATTCGGATTCCAATATAAAGCTCTGACTAAATAATGCCATAGCGAATATTTATTAGATTTGTACTTTCTAACATATCACAACAGCGCAAGGAATCAATAATAAATCTGAATATGCTAACAAAAGTGATTACCTCAACAACGCCTCTGCAATTCACCCATTGACTCTACCTGCTCACAAGTCGAGGTTTAACCATTTCTTCATGATCTGTGCCTTTGATTTCTTTAAATGTTTGGACAGTGATATGCACGAGGCTTCTACCAGCAATTTTATTCCTCTGCAAAATTCTGTCTTCAATCCCTTCTCACTGCTCGGAATTCTGGAATGAATTCTCAATTGTGTTTCTAATTTCTTGGGCGCTCCATGCAGTCATACATTCAGAAATACATTCTAGTTCAACAAACCTTCTGTCTTCATTTAGGAAAAAAAAAACAAACATTCTTTTTAACAGAGCCAGGCTCTGATACCAAAAATGGTGCAGGCAGCCACTCCAGGCCGCCCTTCCAGGATCTTTCCTACGCAACTCGAGCTCTTTAAGAAATTCTTACAAGAAACATACTGAGAAGGTCACACCAAATTCTCCCCTCAACGCTGGTTACTGGCTGTCCCTCATTCCAACAAAGATGCAATCAACATATATAATCTGCTTTATTTTAACCGAATTACGAATTGACATCTATGATGCTACTCCCGGATAGTCACAAGAGCTTAACCAGCAAACAGCTCACGGCTTATAACATACATATATATATGCTTTGTTATATATGTCTACGCATCCTCTTGGTGTGAAGGCTTAATGGTGGTGACCACTTAAAGATAAAACCACGCTGGCATTAAGTCCAATTCCAAACTCAACAAAAAGATTGCGCCCTTACGGTCATTTCAACCCACATAAGAATTCATATGATAGCCCACTATCTTATCTTAACAACAAAACAGCTCGGAGGTTTTTTCCCGTTTCAGCATCTTCACAATTTGGTTACCCAGCATAATAACCATACTACGCCATGCTCCCAGTCCTGAGTCATATGGATGAAAATGTGATTTTACTCTATGGCGAAGACATATAATTCTGATCTCGGAATTGTATACATATACAGCTGTTCAAACTTCGGACTTTTATATCAGTTTCAACACCCGCCGTGGAATGTAAAATATAACAAGAGCGCCGTTGTATATATAAAGACAGTGATTTACCATAGGCAACTCTGCATGACAGTCCTGATTCGTTCTTGGCATAACCCTTTTACGCCCATATGCTTCCTTGGTAATCAAGCCACAATACACAGGTAAATAAAGAACGAGTCTTGATTATATGTGTATCTGTTGCACAGGTTCTGGTTGCATGCGCATTATCACGTCCAAGCCTGTTATCAAATGAAGATCGAACAGCAGATTGTCAACAGTATTTTCATAACCGAAACTGCACACCGATACGACTTACCTTCACATACTATATGGGCATATGCCTTTCCCCATACGCTCCTCCGCAAGACAAAGAGTAAAGAGTATATGCGTATCAATTAAAACCAGTCCTTAATTAAACTTTTAACAGCGCCGATCCTTATACAACCGGCATTCATACTTCAAATGCTGAATATACATAACAGGTTGCTCTCGGAGTTATATCCCTGCAAAGGAAATCTCTGCATAACAATCGGTTTGATGTGGCTCATGTGAAGCGCGCATCAACAATTTACATAGATGCCAGATTTGAAAACAACCAGATTTGAACACGCAGTCAAGAACTAATACACACAGTGTGTATTGTAAAAATATACAACTTTAATCACTGCACTTCACACAATTCCAACATTTCAAAACATCAAGTTCTCTCAGTAAGTGCGCATTGGAAAAAAGGCAACTTCAACCCAAACCATATCTCAGAATTTTATTAACACAACCATGTCCGTACAATCGAATTCAACAGTGTCATGTTCACATAAAACAACAAATTCATATTCACATAAAACAAGTATTTACAAAAATTCTATTCATGGCCAGATAAGCAAATCCATGACCCTTTTACAAATTGCCCGAAGGCTCACACTCCACACTCACTCCTCACACTCTCTCATTGCTCTCTCCCTTTCTCTCAAAAATCCCTCCTAATTACACAATTAAAAAAAAAAAATCATTTAATTAAATGCTCAATCCCTTCAATTCCTCAACAAACCCCTAAATCTCTCAACATCCCTAAAGGATAGATCTTTATCCCTAAAATCCTTCAATTTATTAAATTTCCTCATATCCTTTTATTAAATAAAAAGATATTTACATAAATCCTCACCTTCTCCTATCTAATTCAAATTAATTAATAAAATATTAAAAATCATCACACCCCATATTTACAAATTAATATTATCACACCCCATATTTACAAATGGAGAAAAAGGTCTTGATGCTCCTGCATCAGAGAGTAGATAGCCAAATATGAATGAATATCGATTTGGTGATGTGGCTATAGGTATCTATCAATGCTAAAGGGGGAGATTGTTGGCAGCATGGTGTTCACATTGATGTCTGATGGGCCTCTAAATTAGACATAAATTAAGGCCCATGTCTCTAAATTAAACATAAATTAAGGCCTATGGCCATCCTTCAACACATTAAGCCTCTATTTTTGCATTAAATAATGTATTTTTAACTTTAATATATTCATTAGGAAGGTTTATGAATAACTGCATATTTGTGCCTATTATTATTTATTTTTATGGAATATTATGAGAATATTGGGAAGATTATGAAGCTTTGGAGGAGGAGATAACTTAGAGACTTTCTCCCTACTACATGAGGATCACTATTAAACAATAAATTAACAAGATATTATGGAATTATGAAACAAATGGTGGAACTCCAATGATTGAGAAAATCTAGGAATGTGTTCCCTTCCATTTAATGCAGATTCCTAGTATTGGGAACCAGATCCACTAATCAAGGGATTTTGGTGGGGAAAGCTTCCTCCATTCATGGGGAATTATTCCTAATCATTTTGTATAAGTACCAAGTCGAATTTTCCTCTAGAGATGTTTTTTCATTAGCGTTCTTGTGGAGAGAACTCGTATTTCTGCAACTCCATTGTTTTTTCTTGCAAGGACGTAATTATATTGATGAAAATAATGAAGATCGGTGTCATGTTCAGCTTCTAAATCTTGTTCTCCTCCATAGGCCTCTGCGTTTCCTTGGGCTTGGCCATCCCAGGAGCCTCAAAGCCATCTTGTATCATTTTCTTTCCTTCTTTTCACTTCTTATTCACATGTATCTCTTGTTTTTGTTTTTTTTTCTACTTCTGCATTTAATATTAATGATTTCTTGTTGTAGGATTGGGTTGATGTAAGTTCTTTTGCAGGATCAAAAGCATAATTTCATCCTTGGAAAATATTTGGAAGGTCATAGTAATCATTGAGCTACTTGGATTAATCCTCTTATTCCCAAATCTAGATTTTTGGAACTCCTTTGTGGCAACTAGCAGTAAATTTCTACTATTTTTTAGAGCATGCTAACGAGCTTCAGTCGAGATGGTTCCACTTGCATTAGATCACAAAAACATTCTAGTTCATAACAAAAATTAACCCATGCACTTTCACTTGATTAGGTTAGGAATTTTATAGATTTACTAGCTCACTAGTTCTCAAATTTATAGATTTTCAACTAGTAATTTTGTTGTTTTTTAGCATGAGTTAACAGAGGTCTTTTTGAGTGATTCCACTTGGAATGGGGGCCTAAGACATCCTAATCAATAACAAAATTTGTCCCATCCAATTTGGATTTGATTTTCTTGGTCATTTGATGAATTATAATTTCATATATTGAATCTGTAACATCCTGTAGTAAAACAGGGGATCCTGTAGGAGAACTAGGGGATCCTATAGGAGAACTAGTACATCCTATAGGAAATCCTGTAGCGACCTGTTTTGAGCCTGAATTGAGAAAAATCATCATTGAAGTTGGGATTAGGCCCCTACTTGACCTCCAATCCATCAAAATCATTGTACCCCTCTTCCCCCACACTTGACTCCCCTGCCAAAGATCAAGGAAAGATTAGAATTTGCATTTATAAAGAAAAATGATTTAAAAAATGAGTTTTTTTATATTTACACATGCACACAGCAGTTAGTACTCTCTAGATCATATTTCATGCTTAGATTAGTTAAAACATCACATGTGACAAATAGGGTTAAAATAGGGTGCTTTTGCAAGCAAGGTGTGTTAATAAGTAGATAGAGGATTTCATGTTACTTTACAAGCATTTTTAAATTCATTCTTTCATTCCTGCAAATAGGCAGCATTTATTTTCTCTCATGACAAAAAAGGAAGGACACATTGTATGATGCATATATAGTGTCGTTACCTCTTAAGTTTGTACACACCCCGGGTTGATAATTAATGTCAGTAGCCTTGAGAGTTGCAACATTCTTGTTGCAATATCGAGGCTCATCAATGTCAACCATTGGGAGTCAACCAACAAATTATGCAGTGATGAGCTTGTGGATGATGATTTGAGTTATGTGGCTACATTGGAGGTGTTACAAATGTTGCAGAGGTGCCTGAGGAAGTGGTGATGTAGATGGAAGAAAATTTGGGAAGAGAAGCTAAAGGTTTCCCAGGATTACATAGTTTGTCATAGGCATGCCACAATCACCTAATGGAGTTGTCAAATTGTTGTAGGCTTGCCACATCTTGCACATGAAATTGTTGCAACCATCCTAGCTTGTGCCTATGGCATTTCCTGGAGGGTGTGAAAGCAAATACCTCAAGTTAAACCATTTATTTGACAAAGGTGTCATTATTGATCGAAGTCTTGTCTTGGCCTGTATCAATTATGTTTTATTTGGTTTTCATGAGTGGAATGTAATTTGAATAGTTAGTAGATCAATCTCGTCAAAGGCACAGTGGGAGGATTTTAATGTGTTGAATCAGTCTCAGTTTGACCTGGTCCATAATACATGTAAACCTAACATCTTGATCTGGTCTTAACACTTAATGGAATGTATTAAAAAATTATTAAATTGATCTAAGCTTGAAAAGTAGTTTAAAATACTTTTGATATGGATCGATTGGGGGTTATATGATATATGAATTGAATGAAAATAGAAAATAGAGCATATACCTTGTAGTTGTGTGTATGAAAAAAAACTAATGCGATTAAAACATTTTACAGTTAATGCATTAGTGTGATTAGAGGTTGATGATTGTAGTAGAGCATATATGGTGGAACAAATGTCAGAATGAATGTGAGCTTCCTAAAAATAGAAAATAACACTCCTTTAATTATAATTTCATTAGCATGATTATATTTTTCACGCACACGAATCTAATCTACGATTTTTTATTTACACATGATAAATTGCATTAAATGCACACATTTCTACATCAATATTCCCAATACTCTCCTCAAGGTAACATTTTTCCTTGCTATTAATATTATTGGCATAAATTTCTCCAAATGACCTTTTATTAAATGTTTTCTTGAAATTATTTCTAATTTTGAATGTACATAATTTCAATCATCTTACTCATCTATTGATCAATTGCATCCTTTGTTGGAATTAAGGAATTACTTGGGGGGGGGGGGGGGGGGGGGGGGGGGTGGGGTGGTGTGAATTAGTAATTTAAGAAACTCTTTCTTTTATTTTCTTATTGTGCTTATATTTCCTTCTTATGTTCTTTCATATGTGAAAGCATTCATTCGTAAAGCATTCAATATTATAAACTTTCAAAACACATACTCAAACAACAATTTCATGACCAACATACATTTGACACAGGGTTTTCACGTGGAAACCCAGAGGGAAAAAAAACCAAATTTTTGTTTTTTTTTATGACGTAATTTAAGCACCAAATTAATTACATCTATCTGTTTGTGAGCGCCCACTCATTGGAGGCACCAACCCCCCTTTGTTTAGCAAGCACCAATTTTCCAAGAGGCACCACCTCTTTTGTTTAGCAAGAACCAACTTTCCTAGAGGCACCAACTTCTTTTGTTTAGCAAGCACCAACTTTCCACTGCCACTATTTTACTATTTCATACAATTTTCATACTGAAAACATAGGCATTCAAATTAAAATTAAAATACCAACTTAATGGTTTTCTATAGATTCAACTTCTGCACTCTGCTTTCTGAACACTTGTGGTAGTCTTCCTCTTGTTGCTCACTATAACACTTGCTCTATGCTCTACTTTCTCTACTCAGGGCTCTCCATTATTTCACCATAGCACTACCCCTTACAACATGTTTCGCCAATACATAGCTCACTACTCTACACTCTTGAAAGTATGCTCATGCTCACCATTACCTCAATGGACATCCACTGTTTTGTTCATGTGCTTCTCTTGGCTCAATGTACTCAATGTCATCGTCAATTCTACCCACGCATGTACCCCTAGCATGACACCCCATTCTTTTGCTAACTTACGCAAAATCTACTTCAGTCGTTGCATTAAACTCATAAGGATGGGTGACGATCACTTCTCTGTTATATAACAACTCTCCCTTCTGTGTATTAACTCTCATTACCCCTTACATTTTTCATAAAGGATCCCCATGCCTATTTATGGCTTGCAGAGATTTAGTTGTACATCCTCATGGAGTCTTTGTTCTTCATTTATATTTACAATGAGTGCACGGGAAGCCTTCTACCAACAACCTTATTGTTATGCATTCAAGACCACAACTATCAATTCATACATCTTTAATGGCTCCCTAAACCATCATATCATATCTTTTCATCACATTGTCGTGTAATGGTGTAACACTATGAAATAGATGATTAATGACGTACGATCAAGTCTAGCCCCTTTTGCATTAGACTCCTACTATATCTCCACCATAGGACTTGGTTCGGTGACTGAGCTCCAACCATATCAGAGCCCCCTATATCAACATTTTTCATTTGTGGCCAATGTGCCAACAACCACAAATCTGCGATTGTCAATCTCCAATTTTCAAGCTCCTTCCACTTAGCCCTTATTGCAGACTTCTCACCAAAAGATAGATGGTGATGAACGAGGCTTGGCCTTAAGGAGCTATGTCTTTCAGTGCTCCACTGAGGGCCTTTGGTTTTGTTGACACCTAATCATCAGGATTGGGTGAATAAGTGTAACTGATGTAAATAAATAATAAGAAATATGAATAGTCACCGGGAGATGAAGTGAACAGTCTCTCCCTCATGTCTATAATGAAGACCAACCTAAATGAATATGAACGAATTAATTTTGAGGAGTTACTTCCTAGTCTGACATGGTACTAGAGCCAGCTCCCAAAATTAGCTTTTGTGTAACTCCTGGTGTCAGTTTCCTGCCTATTTTGCAGAACTCACACCTCTGCCATGCTCCTGAGGCCTGAACCCAATGTCATATGCATTTATATTCCCTCTGAACAGTCGGCCTACTCAGTGGTATCGCTGGAATCGCAGTGACAGCTGTGGGATATGAACGCACACCTTTCACCCTGTGCGGCTCCGACACTTCCAGTTTTTACATTGAGGGAACAACGCAGCAGCAAGGAATGGATATTGTGAGGCTCTGCAACATTGAATGCTGCCATATGTGTGGTTAATACGCTGCCTCTGGTTAATATGCTGCCATATGCATGGTTAATACGTTGCCTCTGGTTGTTCATTAACGTGTAATACCACACAGGTCCCAGTTATCAGTGTTGTGGTGCCATTGTGGCTCTGAGTCACACTTTGGAAGTCTCTACGCCCTCCTCGCTGGTCTGTAAGTTGTATTTAGTTATATACTTTGCGGCCATGACTGCTAGTTTATTTTGCAGTGTCTATTTAGTTTATGATTCATTGCCCCGCTGATTCATATGCTGTTCATTTTAATACCACGCTGCCTATGTTTTTCTATCCATAGTGGTAATACATGCACTGCCTATTCTTCGACTGAAGAATCCTTCTCAATTCCCAGTATGGTGAAATAATATGTGCCATACCTCCAAAAGATCCAGGCCATATGCTGCCATATGCTCCATAAGCTCCATACACTCCATACGCTCGGTCCATACACTCTCCCCCATCCACGCAGTACAACCTACAGAATGTAATAATATCCCGGTGGCTGGGCATCATTGGAGCCTCCCAAAGGTTCAGGTTTCAAGGAATGATTACGTGTGGCATCTATGAAAGGCAGACAAAGCGAATTGGCAGATTATGAAGCAATTTTTTCCATACTCTGGCCCTGATTACTATCTGTTATAACCTGCAAAAAAAAAAATTTGATGAGGAAGAGATTTGAATTTTTTTTGAGAGTGCATAGCTGATCTGAATATTTCTTTGGGAAATGTTTTATAATAATCAATTTTCATTTATTATTGTTGGGTTTCATCTTTAACATTAAAGACAAAGATAGTACAAAGCCCTATATGGAGAGAATGCAAAGGGACAGATTCTTTTCCAGTTGGTATCACGCTGATAGTAAAGTGTTTTGAAGACTCCGCCATACGCTGTCATGGTACCTCTAATATATACATCAGAACTATATTTTACTACACTACATTTTTTTTCTCTTTTACACAACAAGTGCAAATTGTTTTACCAGTAGAAGAGCGATTTTTTTCCCATGGTACACATATTTTACAATGCATTCAATCATATCTATTGTGGGAATAGTTCTCACTGGCAAGGAAAACTATCCTAAGTGGTCTCGGATGATAAAACACACCCTCATTTTCAATGAGTTGTGGAAAGGAGTGTGTGTCAGAGACAGAGACAAAGAGCCAGAACAACCTACCTCAGACAAAGAGTTTGCCATTTGGGAAAATAAGAACAGCAAAGCCTATGCATTAATTGCAACATCTATAAGTGAAGAGGTGAGTCACCATGTTTCGCCATTTTCAACTGCTTTTGAAGCCTTACAAAAGCTGAAAGAACTCTATGACTCACATTCTGCACTTGAATTTGTTCAACTCATGATTAAACTCTTCACTCTTGAATTATAAAATAATGATCCTCTTGCTCTTACATCCGAAGTAAAATATATAATGCATGATATCAAAGCCATTAAGGTTGAATTGGATATTCCTCTTATCACTTTTTTCAAGGCACTTTATCCTACTTACTCCAATTATCTTGAGTCATTGCAAGCAAATGGAAATCTCAAAGATATTACCTTTGACTCTCTTTTGAAAAAGTTTGTTGAAAGAGAGAAAGATTTTGGAAAGAAGACAACCCTTGAATCTTCTGAAGAGGCTTTGTTCCTTGGTCATAAAGAACAGAATCTTGCCCAAGATTCTTCCAAAGGAAGAGGTGGTCGAAGAGGAAGAGGAAGATATTTCAGAGGTAGGGGGGGCAGACACTCTCAAGGAGAAAAGTTAGATTTTCACTGCATACACTTCAAAAGAAATGGATCACATGATGCCTCTACATGCAGGTTACCTTGGGACAAAATTGAGCAGCAAAGAAACCAACCTAAAGGTAAAACTAATGAAATAGACAAAGGCAAAGCACCTGAATCAGCTCATTATGTTGTGGCACAATGTAATATCGGAGTAAATGAAGATTTATTTAATGCTTCACTTGCTTCTTGGAAAAATTATTGGTTGCTTGATTTAGGAGCAACTTGCCACATGACTCATAGAAAATATTTTTTTGAAGAATTTACTGACAATGTTGATGGAGAAGTATACTTTGCAGACCAATCAATGTTGGCATTATTATGAATGTTTTGTACTTGATGGCAACCATCCTGTAGCGGAACAACTCACTAATACATGGTAACTAGATGAATCTTCACAAGAGATATCAGATGTGATATTAATACATGGTAGTTGTGTTAACAGATGTGATGCAGGGCAGTTCAAAGGAAATGACAGTTCATAGTGTAGCAAGTTACCATTATGATACAGGTGTTGTCCTTGATGATGAAGATCAAAGTACTACAAGTTAACAATATGAATCACAGTTCAGTCTCACGGAATGAAAGAAAAAGAGGTATATGTAGGTTTACCTTGACTAAGTTGCGTATACAGGTAGGTTTATTGAGCATAAGGCGCGTATGTGTATACACGCACTTTCACGCAAGGAAAAGCGTGTACATGTCAGAAACTAAGTTTTTGGTTCGTGGTATTTGGACCATGGTATTTTGGTATTCATCCATGGTATTTGGTCCGAGGTATTAACCCCGGGTAATTGGACCATGGTATTGAGTAAGGCCTAAGACTATAAAATGAGGAGAAGATCATTAGGCAAACACACTCAGAAAATCTCGAATATTTGATGTAGTGTGAGATCCAGTATGCAGGTTATGGGTTTATGATGCTTTACTTTATCTGAGCCAAGGAGGAATCTCAGCAGTTGATGGAGGACAAGATCTAATGATGGATCGGGATCTTATGGCTTGGAATGAATCATCTCTATATGATGCTTATTCTAGATCTATATACTAACATAGGTAATGTTCTGTAAATATTATGATCTAACTCAAGTTTGGAATAACTACAAATTGTGAATGAATATTTATAGATGTATACGCTGGTTGACTTTGATAAAAGCGTGTATACACGCAAGTTAGATACATCTAAGTAGCGTATACCATATGAACTATTATGTTTGAAGTTACAGATGGCTCTAGTTGTTGATGCAAAGTTATGAGTTCTGGTGACTGTTTACTGGTGTCAGTATTCTGCATATTCAGATTGGTAGTGATTAGCTTCAGTGTTGATGGATGAGATCTAATAATGGATCAGGATCATAATGACTTATCTTTATGTGATCTAATGGACTAGATCTAGTTTCTAACACACGTATTATCCTTGTGTATGTAATAATCTGGTATGTCTGAAGTCAGGAAGTACAACGAAGTTATAAGTAAGTATTTGATGACATATACGCTGGTTCGCTTTGGTGAAGTTGCGTATACACGCTGGTTTGGCTCTTCCAAGTAGCGTATGCACTCTGATGCATGATTTTTGGTGATACAGTTGGCTCTGAATATTGTTGCAGAGTTCTGGGTTCTGCTCTATGTTTTGATGACAGGGTTTCAGTGATTCAGTATTGGGTGATTGGTTGATGCAATAGTTGTATTGCAGTGGTGATTGATTTTGAGCTTCAATGTTGTTGATGGGTCTAGTATGAAAATTGGATGAAATGTGGCCTTCAGATTATGATGTTGTGTTCCATGAGTATCCAGTCTGAAAATATATGAAACGTGGTACCTGGAGGAAGAAAGAAGGTTGTAGCCTTCTGTAGGTTAGCACCTACGTACTAGTACATCAGCTAGTACAAGAGCTAAGGGGGTTGTAGCTCCCTTCCAGGAGAAGCTGGAGAATGAGAGAAGGTTGTAGCCTTCTGCAGGTAGAAGCCTGCGTACTGGTATAAGACTGCACCAGTATATAAATATTGTAAAAAGAAGTTTCTTATTAAAAGGAGATAGAGACGAATTGCAGTAGGTGGTTTTCACCCACATTGTGTTTCCACCTTACATCATGGTGTTCATGTGTGCTTCTTATGTGTGATGATTTGTTCTATTTTACTACACCTGTTTACTGTTCATATGGTTAATGAAGTTCTGATGCACTGATTAAAGATCAACATTTAATGGATTAACTGAATCATAAGTTTACTGGATATACGCTAGTTGCATTAGACACAGTTACATGTACACGCGGCTTCCCTTAACAGAAGTAGCGTATATAAATCTAAGTATGTAAACGAAAAAGTTATTGATCTGATAATACTGATTCACCCCGACCCCCCCCCCCCCCCCAGTATTATTTCCAACAATTGGTATTAGAGTAGGTCCTTTGGTAGAAGCTTGACTGCTTGAAGGAGATCCATAGAACAATGGGAAAGAAGTGAAAGAAGAAAGCACCTCAGAAGAAGAAGACATCTCAGAGGAACTATGACAATGGGAGAATCGATTGGGGGATATGTGGAAGCAACACTCCAGATTCAGAATCACCTCAGAATGAAGATGAACAAACAAAAGAACTATCAAGTATGAATCTGTTATCCTCTGGTGATACATTTCTCCATCCATTTGAAGATGATGAAAGTGATAGAAAAACAACTAAATTTGCTCTTATGGGTGAGAAAGAAAGATATCAAATAGAGCAGAATTTAAAAGGCTTACAGATAAAATTAGAGATCAACAAGATCTATTGCACAAAAGGGAATGTGTCTCCAAAGAAGAAGTTACCAAACTAAAGGCTCAACTAGAGGAAGGAAATAAGGTAAGGAAGCTATTCAAGGAAAATGAAGATCAATGTCAAAAGTTGCAAGATGAAGAAACATCACTAAGAAATGAAGTAAATGAAAGGAGCACAACAATCAAGAAACTCAGAGATAGATCCAGTTACTATGAAAGTCTTGAAGCTAAGATCCTCTCGCTAAAAGAAGATCTTGAAGAATCAAATAAACAAAACAAAGAACTACTCCAAGCTCTTGAAAAACAAGAAAACGAAGTTCTTGAATTAAGACATCAGTTGGAAGAAGGAAGAAAATCCGAAGGAAACATGAAGAAGTAGTATCTTGAAAAGGAAGAGCAACATCAGGTTGAGGTAAATATTCTAAAAGATAAATTACAAGAAAATGATAAGTTCTTACGATTTCAAGATAGTACTAAGATCTTGGATGATATTCTTAGTAGTCAAAGGTCTCCTGCTATCAAAAATGGTCTTGTTTTTCTTGAATCTATTGAAGGCGAATCTAGTTCACATAGTAAGACAAGGAACTCTAATGCAAAATCTAAAATGATCAACAAGGAGATGAGAGGTCAATCCCATCAACAACCAAGGAAATAAATTCTTCAAAAAAATCTTTTACTCCTAATTTTTGAAGTGATAGTCAGTCAATTCTTCAAATGAATAATGTTGAATTTTATGTATGTCATAATTTTGGACATGTTGCAGCCAGATGTAGAAGAAGAATGGTTCAAGACCATCACATAGAAATATCATCACGTTCCAGGTACTTTAAGGGATATTGTTTTACTTGCAATATGTTTCGTCACAAAGCCATTGACTACTATAGAAGAAATATGAAACATATGAGATGTTATGCATGTAACAAGCTTGGAAATATAGCAAAGGAATGTAGGAACAAAGTACGGGCACCATACCAAAAGGAGAAAACATCATCACACTTGAAGATATGGAAGAAGAAGGAAGTACAATCAGAAAAATGTGGCACAACACAATGTACAGACATAACAGACTCAAAGGGAGCTGAAAGTGTGAAACTTTAGTGTTCTAAATCTCATATACAAGTTTCATGAAGAGAAGTCACGTATATATGTGAGTTAGACATTGCACAGTCGCGTATATGTTAGTTTGAGGAAAAGCAATGGGACAGGCTCAGGAAAAAGGGTCTGATATGATTCAGTCCATTATTTTCTCTATTTGATAATGGTTACAATCTTCTGATGATGTGTGGAAATGTCTTAATACTCATAAGATGTTTAGAATTGTTTTTGATCCTAACTTGATGATGATGATGCCTTGATACTTCTTGCTGATATATGCATGATCAGATCTGACAGTAAATAGATGGCACAGGTTCAGGGGGAGCATATGCTTTGAATAATGCATTGTTGGCATTATGGTTAGAAGTCCTTGGTGATGATTCTTATATGGCTAAATGATACACCTTGCTATGATACGGTTATGAGTTGTCCATGACAAAATCTTATATGATTCTTGCGGTTACATAGTTGGTGCTCAGATTAGATTTGTGGTTGATTCTCTGATGATGCATATATGTTGCTTACATGGTGATCTTCATAAGGGTAAGGAGAAGTACAAAGCTTGAATACACAACTTCATTACTTGAAGATGAGTCAAGTTTATCCCCACTTGGTTTGGAAAATGAATGTATGAGTCATTGGTGATAGGGAGGTCAAACTCACATAGTTGAGCTATAGAGTCATGCTATTTTCTTGAAAAAAAATTTAGACTCTGCATGTGCTCAGGGGGAGTATGGATGATATAGTACATCTCAGCATGAACAAAGGGGGAGTTCAATCAAAGACTTCAACATATGCCTAGGGGGAGCATGATATGAAAGTCTTCTGCTCTTAGGGGGAGAAGATCTTGGTCCGCCCTTTGCCCTTGATGTCAAAGGGGGAGAGTGACTTAGTGTTGTTGTTGCCATCAAGTCCAAAGGGGGAGATTTTTGGCATCATGATTAATGTGTTTTACTTGATGGAAACCCTCTTGTAGCAGAACAACTCACTTATAAATGGTAACTAGAGAATCTTCACAGAGCTATCATATGTGATATTAATACATGGTAGTTGTGTTAACAGTGTGATGCAGGGTAGTTCAAAGGAAATGACAGTTCACAATGCAGCAAGTTAACATTATGATACAGGTGTTTTCCATGATGATGAAGATCAAAGTACTACAAGTTACCAGTATTGAATCACAGTTCAGGCTCACAAAATGAAAGAAAAATAGGTATACACAGGTTTACCTTGACCAAGCTGCATATACACGCAGGTTCATTGAGCATAAGGCGTGTATGTGTATACACGCACTTTCATGCAAGGAAAAGCACGTACATGTCGGAAACTAAGTTTTTGGTCCGTGGTATTTGGACCATGGTATTTTGGTATTGGTCCATGGTATTTGGTCCGAGGTATTGACCCCAGGTATTTGGACCAAGGTATTGGTTCTAAGTGGTTTTGGACCATGGTATTGAGTAAGGCCTAAGACTATAAAAGGAGGAGAATATCATTAGGCAAACACACTCAGAAAGTCTCGAATATCTGATGTAGTGTGAGATCTAGTATGCAGGTTATGGGTTTATGATGCTTTACTTGATCTGAGCCAAGGAGGAATCTCAGCAGTTGATGGAGGACAAGATCTAATGATGGATCGAGATCTTATGGCTTGGAATGAATCATCTCTATATGATGTTTATTCTAGATCTGTATACTAATGCATGTAATGTTATGTAAATATTATGATCTAACTCAAGTCTGGAATAGCTACAAATTGTGAATGAATATTTACAGATGTATACGCTGGTTGACTTTGATAAAAGCGCGTATACACACAGGTTAGATACATCTAAGTAGTGTATACCATATGAACTATGATGTTTGAAGTTACAGATGGCTCTGGTTGTTGATGCAAAGTTATGAGTTCTGGTGACTGTTTACTGGTGTCAGTATTCTGCATATTCAGATTGGTAGTGATTAGCTTCAGTGTTGATGGATGAGATCTAATAATGGATTAGGATCATAATGACTTATCTTTATGTGATCTAATGGACTAGATCTAGTTTCTAACACACGTATTATCCTTGTGTATGTAATAATCTGATATGTCTGAAGTTAGGAAGTACAACGAAGTTATAGGTAAGTATTTGATGACATATACGCTGGTTTGCTTTGATGAGGTTGCGTATACACGCTGGTTCGGCTATTCCAAGTAGTGTATGCACTCTGATGCATGATTTTTGGTGATACAATTAGCTCTGAATATTGTTGCAGAGTTCTGGGTTCTGCTCTATGTTTTGATGACAGGGTTTCAGTGATTCAGTATTGGGTGATTGGTTGATGCAATAGTTGTATTACGGTGGTGATTGATTTTGAGCTTCAATGTTGTTAATGGGTATAGTATGAAAATTGGATGAAACGTGGCCTTCAGATTATGATGTTGTGTTCCATGAGTATCCAGTCTAAAAATATGTGAAACGTGGTACCTGGAGGAAGAAAGAAGGTTGTAGCCTTCTGTAGGCCAGCACCTATGTACTAGTACATCAGCTAGTACAAGAGCTAAGGGGGTTGTAGCTCCCTTCCAGGAGAAGCTGGAGAACGAGAGAATGTTGTAGCCTTCTGTAGGTAGAAGCCTGCATACTGGTATAAGACTGCACTAGTACAAAAATATTGTAAAAAGAAGTTTTTTATTAAAATAAGATAGAGACGAATTGCAGCAGGTGGTTTTCACCCACATTAGGTTTCCACCTTACATCATGGTGTTCATGTGTGCTTCTTATGTGTGATGATCTGTTTTGTTTACTACACCTGTTTAATGTTCATATGGTTAATGAAGTTTTGATGCACTGATTAAATATCAACATTTAATGGATTAACTGAATCATAAGTTTACTGGATATACACTAGTTGCATTAGACACAGTTGCATGTACACGCGGGTTCCCTTAACAGAAGTAGCGTATATAAATCTATGGAAATGAAAAAGTTATTGATTTGATAATACTGATTCACGCGCACCCCCCCCCCCCCCCCCCTCTCAGTATTATTTCCAACAATCAAAACTCAAGCCATCAGGGCTTGGCACAATCAGGCTCAAATTGCTTGGTCTTCCAGACTTTCTTCTGCATCATGTTCTATATCTCCCACAACCGAAGAGAAACTTGTTGTCCTTGGTCCACATCTGTGAGCAAGGTCACTCCATTCATATGTTTGATGGCAAGATTGAGGTGAGAAAAGCATCTGACCACTCACTTGTCATGAGGGGAATAGAAGAAGAAAGGCTTCTCAAGATGCACGGTACCTCTGCTCGTGCACAACATTTCTCATACAATTCTCATTATGAAGAAGGTACACTTCCATAAATTTATTATGGCATTCTATATTTGGACATTTGAACTATGATAGCCTCTGCTTGTTGAAGAAAAATGGTGTTGTTGGTTTTCCTACAATTCCTAGGAAACTTAAGCAATGTGATGCTTGTATTCTAGGAAAGAATAACAAACAGTCTTTTCATGATTCACATTCAAGAGCACATAGAAAAATTGAGCTCATTCATTTAGATTTATGTGATCCAATGCTTGTTCCTTCTACAAATGGAAATACATATATGATGACATTTATTGATGACTACAACAGAATGTGTTGGGTTTATTTATTGAAGAACAAATTTGATTCTTTTCAAACATTCAAGAACTTTCATACATGGATTGAAAATGATGCACAATATCATATTGGCTCTATTCATGCTAATAATGGAAAAGAATATACTTCAAATGAATTTGAAAACTATCTTCGCTAACATGGGATCAAACATCAAACAACTGTGCCTTATAATCCCCAACAAAATGGTGTAGCTAAAAGAATGAATAGGACAATCTTAAATATGGTGCGCCCCATGATGTTTTTCAAAAATGTAAAATTGATGTTTTGGGCTGATGCAGTTCTATGTGCTGTATATATAAAGAATAGATGTCCATCTAATGCTATTAGAAATAAGACTCCATATGAAATGTGGTATGGGCACATTCCTTCGGTAAAGGATCTCAAGGTCTTTGGTTCCACCTGTTATGCCTTGATACCAAAGGTACATAGAAACAAACTTGGTGCAAGAAGTCATAAGTGTATCTTCCTATGGTATTCAAACACCTCCAAATCATACCTTCTTTATGATGAAGTCAATAAAAAGTTTGTTGTATCTAGAGATGTAATCTTTCTGATCATCCAAAACTGACAATGTTTTTGAGCGGTAACTTGATCGCTTGGATAGATTCGCAAATGCAAAATCATTTCAAGAATTTGATAATCAGATTCCACATCTTGAAGGGGGGATTCCTATACTAGATCAACCTGTGGAATCTTCTTCTATAGAGCTCTCTCCCCCACATGAAACTACAAGAACGGATGATACTTTAAGTGATGTGATTGATAGAATTGGGAGACTCAATCTTGATTCTGTCCCAACTCAATCAATGGTGCAGCCTGGACCATCTGAGAAAGGTCCCTCAAAGTGGCTGACAAAGACACTTGAAAGTGTTCATCCTGATGAGGTTGGAAAGACAGTAACTAGAAATTCAAACCGGCAAAATGGAGGTGATGTAGATGAATCTTATTCCCCTGTTGATATGGATGTTTCTTATGATTGTGAATTGAATTTGTCTACAGATTTCAAACCAAGTTCCTTCAAAGAAGCTGCTTCTTATGATGAATGGAAAGAAGTGATGCAAAAGGAGTATGATGCCCTAATAAAGAATGGCACTTGGAAGCTGGTTGATCCTCCATTAGGAACCAAACCAATTGGCTGCAAGTGGGTCTACAAGAACAAGTATAAATCAGATGGCTCACTTGACAAGCACAAATCCAGGCTTGTGGAAAAATGTTTTGCACAGAAGGAAGGGGTCGATTATGAGGAGACTTTTTCCCCCACAACAAAATGGGCTACCATCCAGACACTCTTTGCCCTAGCAGCTCAGAACAGTTGGAAAGTCCATCAAATGGATGTAAAAACTTCTTTCTTGAATGGAGATCTAAAAGAGAATGTTTTTATGTCCCAGCCTGAAGGATTTGTTGTGAAAGGACATGAACATAAAGTATGCAAACTTGTGAAATCCTTGTATGGCCTCAAACAAGCACCGCGAGCCTAGTATGAAAAACTAACTGAGCATCTTCTGAAACTCAATTTCAAACATTATGATCTTGATGATGCAACTTTATTTGTCAAGAAAGTTGGCAAAACAGTTGTATATCTTGTGGTATATGTAGATGATCTTTTGATGACAGGGAACAATGAAAGCTACATTGCATCCATAAATAAGGAATTGAGGAAAGGTTTTGAAATGACTGATTTGGGCTATGTTCATTACTATCTTGGTATTGAAGTAACTCAACATCCGAAGTCCATATTTATTTCTCAAAAGAAGTACATTGGAGATCTGTTGAACAGGTTTGGCATGACAGAATGCAATCCTCTTACTACTCTAATGGAACAAAACTTAAAGCTCACATCCATTGAAGGAAAAGAATTTGAGGATGCAACAAAGTATAGACAGCTTGTAGGAAGTCTCAACTACCTAACTACTACTAGACCAAACATTTCATTTGCTATTGGAATCCTCTCCAGGTTTATGCAAAAGCCTTGTGAGGGACATTGGTTTGCTGCAAAAAGAGTTCTAAGGTACTTGAATGGAACTCAAGACTTTGTAATCAAGTATACACAGGTGGACGACTTCAGCTTGATTGGATACTCTGATTCAGACTTCGATGGAGACAAAGAAACTTGGGTATCTACTTCAGGTTATGCTATGAGTCTTGGATCAAGAGATGTCTCCTAGAGATCACGAAAACAATCAGTTCTAGTAGATTCCACAACAAAATCAAAATATGTGGCAGCAGCTGAGGCAACAAAAGAAATTGTGTGGCTCAAAAAAATTCTTGAAGATTTGCAGTTAAAACAAGTACAATCAACTCCACTCATGATTGACAATACCTCGGTAATAAATTTGGCCAAGAACCCAAAGTTCCATGATCGAACGAAGCACATCAATACTAAATATCATCTGATTCGACATCATGTTGAGGCCAAAACAATCCATCTCCGCAATTGTTCCACTAATGAGCAAATTGCAGACATCTTCATCAAAGCGCTTGGAAGAGAAAAACTTGAACAATTCAGAATGATGCTTGAACTCACCAACATCCCTTCAAATTAAGGGGGGAATGTTGACACCTAATCATCAGGATTGGGTGAATAAGTGTAAATGATGTAAATAAATAATAAGAAATATGAATAGTCACTAGGAGATGAAGTGAACAATCTATCCCTCATGTATATAATAAAGACCAACTTGAGTGAATACGAACAAATTGATTTTGAGGAGTTACTGCCTAGTCTAACAGGTTTCATGTTTTTTTCAAACACAAGCGCTTAATACCAACAAATCCCTTTTATCGGGGATTTCTACTTGATGCTCCTTATGCCAACAATCATAAAGCATCGATTTCTGATTTCCTATAGGCTCCTTTGCTAATCCCTAGCCTTTGGTCCCTTAAAACTTCATGACCACTTGCTAGCTCTCAAATCGGTGACCCATTGTAGCAAATGTGCCAACCATCGCAAACCTCCGATCGCCAATTTCTGATGTGACATCATTGACACCACGTGGTGTCTTCTAAGTGGTGACATGTGTCATCTAAAAATGGCCCATTAGGCCACCTCAAAACACCAAAACTGGCTACCATGTGTCCCTCCATACCGCCACATCATGATGACATCACCAACCACTTGGAATTATCGGAACCGATCAGATCCTGCCATGTGTCCACATCGGAACAAATTGGATGCTTCCACGTGTCCTACTTGGAGGACAAAGAAAGGGGCCTCGCCTACCCTTGTTTTATATAAAATTCCTTTTTAAATTTCTCTTTGGCTTTCTCGACGATTTAACAAAGGATGCAAAATCCTAGCTTATTTAACTCAATCGGTGTTCATTGATCTATGAATTTCCTTAGTTGTTGCATCACACCCTGGAGTCCTTCGATTGCCAATATGACAAGACCTCCGACATGTGATATCGCTAATCGCTGATCGGAAATTCGCAATCATTGTGCGCTGCTCCTTAGAACCTCCAAACGCTGATGTGCAATATGTCGGGACCTCCAATTGGACACGTGTCAGAAGGACACCAAACCTTTTGCTTTGTCTTCTAGTTTGGAGAGACAAAACTTCACCTGCCTCTAACTTTTGATCCAGAAGTCCATTATGGGACTTCCACATACCACTGGAAACGTATTCAGAGCGGTACCCAATGGAGGGGTTCCAATTCATATTTGAGCCAATATGCTTCCTCAAGGAGGGCTCCAAAGTCTCTACACAACTGAAATCACAACCACCAAGGCATGAAGCCCAATCATCAGGTTGAGCCTTGTTTGACATCAATGACAACACTTACACAACCAACCACCTACATACCATCAAATGTCCAAAAATCACCCCCTTTGGCATTGATGGCAACACTGCAGACTCCCCTTCAGGCTTGGCATGGTCTGTCTGATGCCAAATTTCTACCTCTTTGACATCAGTGCCAAAGAAAACTTCATTTGCACTCCCCCTGAACCAATGTAGCCTACTCTGCCACGAGTTTCTCCTGCCGAGTAGCTACCACCTCCTACCAAAATCAAGTCATTTGGAGGGAGGAGTCACAACTCCTATCTGCTTCCTGAGATACTCAAATGGTTCTCTTACAAGTGACTTGATAAATATATATTCCAGTTTCTCTTCAGTGGGCACATATACAAGTTTAACAGTATTTTCTACAACTTGGTCCCTCAAGAAATGATACTTGATAGGAATGTGCTTGGTTTTTGAATGCATGACTGAATATTTTGATATTTTGATTGAACTAGTTTTGTCACACATTATTGGAATGGGATTAGAAAACTCTACATGTATATCGTTTAAGATCTGCTTCATCCATAGAATTTGTATACAACAAGTTGCGGTAGAAATATATTATGCTTCAACAGTCGATAGAAAGGTGGAGCCCTACTTCTTGCTAATCCACGAATCACGACACCAAGAAATCACCTAAAAGGAAAGTTGCACTAGAAGTATTCTTCCTGTCATCTAGACTTCCAACCCAATCTGCATCTGTGCAGGCCTTCAGATTGAAGTCTTTATCCCTACGATACCACCACTGATACTCTACTGTACCTTGAGGTATTTGAATTGATATATAAAAACTCCTCGTGGGGACTGAGTGATTTGCAAACCCAAGAAGAAGGACAACTCACCAATCATGGAAATTTCAAACTCTGTTTGCATACAGATTGCAAACCAATGCCCCAACTGCTCCACATCGCTGCCAAATATGATGTCATCCACATCCACAACCATGATCAGTAGATGATCATCTTCAATTTTTACATAGGTTGTTGTCAAATGAGCTTTTATTAAAACCTTGTTGTTGGAGATACTTATCCAGCCTTTCATACCAGGCTCTAGGGGCCTGTTTCAAACCATAGAGAGAGCCTTCTTTAATTTGCATACAAGCCCTTCATTAGAGGAGAGAAGAAAACCTTCAAGATTCTCAATGTAAACCTCCTCTTCTAAGTCTCCATTAACAAAAGGCAGACTTTACATCCATCTGATAAAATTTGATGTTCTTGTGAATGGCAAGAGAAAGGAAGATTCTTATGGCTTCTAATCAGGCTACTCGTGCAAAGGTTTCTTCAATTTTTACTCCTTCTATCTGGGAATACCCTCTGCAAATCAACTGAGCTTTGTTTGTGATTACTTGACCTTTTTCATTCGACTTATTCTTGAAAATTCACTTCGTTCCAATAAGATTTTTCTCTTTTGGTCTTGGGACAAGCTCCCATGTGTCATTCTTTTCAATTAGTCTAGCTCTTCATTCATGGCTTTCACCCAGAACTTATCTTCACTTGCTTGATAGAGGTTTTGGGGTTCTATTTGTGATAGTGTAGGTTTTAACCTCGTACAAAAATTAACTACATCCAGATTCTAAAAACAAAAATAAACAATAGCGAGAGCATAACACATAAAACAAATATACATAGAGAGTTTCCCCTAGATACCAAAATCGGGACTACCAAATTGATTTTTCGTTATGTTCCTTTCAATGTTACAATACATATATATACATGCCGAAGCATCCAATACCATGGACCGAAAACCATCACACCTAAAACCATGTGCGAAAACCATGCACAAAACCATGGAAAAAACCGTGGGTCCAAAAAAACAAATTTCCTCGGGGTGTTGCCCTAGACCCCATAAAGTGGGGCTGACCGCCCCTTTCAACCCCAACATTCTCCCAGTTGTTGCTTTCTTTCCACAAGAGGCCACAGTAGAGCTTAGTCATTTATCCAGCCCTGCAACGCCCATTGTTTCTCGACACCAAGAGAACTTCTCAGAGCTCACATATTTTTTCAATGCATCTGCAATATTCTTCAAAGTGTTCACCTTTACCAACAACACCTTTTTGTCTTCTATCATATCCCTCACAAAGTGATACTAAACATCAATGTGCTTTGTCTTTGAATGATAAGTAGGGTTCTTTGCCAAGAAAACTGCTCTTTGGCTGTCCCAATCTATCCTTATAGCTCCATGTACTAACTCCGTATTTGAACACAATCTCTGCAACCAAACTGCTTCCTTGGTTGCATGAGTGGTTGCTATGTATTCTGCCTCTGTAGTTGATAGTGCCACTACAGATTGTTTCTTACTCATCCAACTGACTGCACCTCCAAATAGGTTAAACACATACCCATTTGTATATCTTCTCTAATCCAGATCTCTAACCCAGTCTTCATCCACAAAGCCACATATATCCAAAACTCTGTCAATTCCTGGTCTTCCTTAGTAGCGCAAACCATAATCAATAGTGCCATGAAAGTACCTAAAAACCTACTTCACTGCTATCCAATGCTCCTTCCTTGGTTTTGACATAAACCTGCTCAATAATCCCATTGCATGTGCAATGTCTGGTCTAGTACAGACCATCACATACATCAGGCTACCGACTGCACTTGCATATGGAACATGAGACATGTCCTCTTCCTCTTCTCATGTCTTGGGAAACTGTTCGACAGATAACTTTACACCTACAGGAATAGGAACCTTCACTGATTTACTATCCTGTATATTAAACCTCTGCATTATTGTATCTACATACTTCCTCTGGTTTAACCAGAGCTTCCTCTTTACTCAATCTCTTTTAATTTCCATGCCCAAAATATAGTTTGCATCATCGAGATATTTCATGTTGAATTTGGAGGAAAATTGGGTCTTCAAATCCTGGATAATTTCGTTTTCATTTCCAACCAGCAACATATCATCCACATACAAGACTAGATAAATAACACGGTCACCAATTAATTTAAAATACACACATCGTTCTTCTTTGCTTCTGGTGAAGCCAAGTCCCTGTATAAATGTATCAAATTTTTGATACCACATCCTTGGTGCCCGTTTTGACCCATACAGAGACGTTTTTAACTTTCATACTAGTTCTTTCTTACCCTTCACTGCAAAACCTTCAGGTTGCTTCATGTAGATCTCTTCTTTGAGATCCCCGTGAAGAAATGTTGTCTTCACATCCATCTATTCTACCTCAAAATCAAAAGTAGCAACAATAGATAAAAGTAATCTAATAGAAGCTACCTTGGCAACAGGAGAAAAAATATCACCAAAATTAATTCCTGACACCTAGGAATAACCTTTTGCTACCAACCGAGCTTTGTGTTTCTCCACCTTTCCTTCTGCATTCGTCTTATTCTTAAACACCCATTTGTTTCCAATGGGTTTCCTTCCAGCTGGAAACTCCACCAGATCCCAAGCCTCATTTTTGTGCAAAGATGCCATTTCATCAAACCATGGCCTCTTTCCAGAGTTTGCTATCCTCTGAGTCTGCTGCTTCCTTCACAGTTCTAGGATCATCATCAGTAATAGATAAAGAAAAATTTGAATAGAAATCAGATGGACTATACCTTTCTGATTTCCTTCTTTCTCGAACTGATCTTCTCACAATCGGAGTTTATGGCTTTTCATCTTCTGATTCTGTTATGAAACCAGCTCAAGAAAAGATAGAAAAGATAGATCAACGCCTTAGAATTCAGCCTCTTCGAGGGGGCAACCTCCTTTACATTACATAAATGAACAATTATTGGATGATTGAAATGAAAAAACCTCCTTTCTATATATAGGAGTCTAAGGAGTCACAATATAATCCAGCCGACCTAACAATAATAATATAAAGCCACAAAAATAACAATATAGGGATTCTATGGGGCACAGAAATAACAATATGGGGGTAATAGGGGCACAAAAATATAAATAAGGGGTATAACTACAATAGTAATGGGGTAATCACTAGTATTATAGGGACCCAACATGCCCCTCTCCTTCAAAAAAGTGTTGTCCTCAACGCTTGAGTAGTTCTGGATACTTCTGCATAAAATTCTCATCCTCCCATGTGGAATCTTTAGCGGATAAGTTCTTTCACTTGATAAGATACTCTGAAATTGATCGATTTCGCAGCTGTCGAGTTCTTGGTTCTGTGACTGCTTCCGGTTCCAATATAATTTTTCCTTCCTCGTCAAGTTCTGGAAATATTGTTTGAATTGGGAGCTTGTCGCCTATAACCTTCTTTAAACATGAAACATGGAAAACTAGGTGCAATCGAGAAGCTGCAGGAAGCTCCAATTTGTATGCCATAGTACCAATCTTTTGCAACACCTTGTACGGAGCATAATACTTTGGTGATAATTTATTATCCTTCTTAGATTGCTTTAGGGACATTTGCTTATATGGTTGTAGCCGTAGGAATACCCAATCACCTACATCAAAACTTCCTTCACTGCGATGTTGATCTGCCTGTTGTTTCATTCTATTTTGTGCCAACATGAGGTTATCCTTTAAGAGTTGGAGGACTTGTTGTTGATGTTCGATGTGATGTTCCACTGCCTGAACCTTAGAATTTTCTCTTAAATATGATGTGATGGATGGTGGTTGATACCCATAAAGTGCCATAAATGGGGTCATTTTTGTTGCTGTATGGAAGGAAGTGTTATACCACCATTCAGCCAGAGGCAACCATTTGACCCATTGTGTCTGTTTATCAGATACAAAGCAACGAAGATATCCTTCCAAACATTTTTTTACTATCTGAGTTTGCCCATCAGATTGAGGATGATAAGATGAGCTATGAGCTAACTGAGTACCGAGACAAGAAAATAATTTTGTCCAAAAATTTCCAGTGAAAATGGGATCTCTGTCACTTACAATAATCTTTGGGTTTCCATGTAGCTTTTGAAATGTTTCCATAAATGCAATAGAAACTGTACTGGATTTAAATGGATGTGATAATGCAAAAAAGTGTGCATACTTGGTAAGTCTGTCAACTACCACCATGATGACACTCTTTCCTTCAGACTTAGGTAAGCCTATGATAAAATCCATTGAAACCTCCTCCCAACATTGGCTTGGAATGGATAAAGGTTGTAATAGACCCAGTGTCTTAATTGTTTCAACTTTAGTTTGTTGGCAAACCAAACATTCTGCCACAAAATTTTGAATATCTAATTTAAGGCCATCCCAAAAAAATTCCTTCTTAACCCTGTGGTAAGTTTTTAAAAATCTTGAGTGCCCTCCTAAGGGAGAAGTGTGCAATTCCATAAGAATCTTTTGTTTTAGCTGGGAATTCTTACAGAGGTATAAGCGATCTTTGTACCATAACGAATCATTTTTCCAGCTAAATGTATCAGAAGTACTGGAATCTTGTTGTAGCTTTCAAATAAGTGCCCACACTTCTTCGTCATTCTTCCATTCCTCCCTTGCTTCGTTTATCCAATCTAGTTGGATAATAGAAATATCACACAACAATGCTTCCACATCCTCATCCTTTCTTGAGAGTGCATCTGCCACCACATTTTGCTTCCCTTTTTTGTAGATGATTTCAAAGTCATAACCCAACATCTTTGTGACCCACTTTTGTTGCTCTTCAGAGGATAATCTTTGTTCTAAAAAGTATTTAAGGCTATCATGATCCGTTTTTACCTTGAAGTGTCTTCCCATTAGGTAGGGTCGCCATTTCTTAAGTGCATGGAGTATTGCCAACATTTCCTTCTCATAAATAGCTTTGCTTAAAAACTTTCCCTTGATTGGACGACTTTCAAAAGCAATGGGTCTTTCATCTTGCATTAGAATAGCACCAATTCCATTTCCTGAAGCATCACATTCCACAATAAAGGTTTTTGTGAAGTCCGGTGTAGCTAAGACCGGTGCTTGGCACATTGCCTCTTTAAGATGTTCAAAGGCCTTTGTTGCTTCCAGAGTCCATGAAGATGAATCTTTCTTCAATAATGTTGTTATAGGTGCTACTATTCTCCCATAATTCTTAAAAAAACTTGCGATAATACCCTGTCAACCCAAGAAATCCTCGCAAATGCTTTATGGATGTGGGGATTTTCCATTCCTTAATGGCTTTAATTTTGCTAGGGTCTACCTTAACTCCTTCATGAGTGTTATAGACATTTTTGTGTCTTACAGCTCTAAGCATGAAATGTCCATAAACCAAGGGCTCCTAAGTCCCTAAAAGTGTTGTTCTAACTCCTAAAGGAACAAGGTCAACAAATTACAGCTTCTCCCAGAAGTTCTCCACCAGAAACTGCTCAGAATCAATCAAATCAGGATCATTTCAGCTGCTCCACTAGCCAAGTGCGTTGCATAGCACCCAAGTCCACTAGCTAGGTGCATTGCAACGCACCTAAATGCACTACCAGGGTGCGTTGAGCGGGAAATGACAAGTGGCAGAGTCATTCCACGAGGTGGAGAGACAATGGAAGCTTCCAGAATCTTCTCCAATGACACTTGCCTCACTAAATTCGACCAAGGATGAGTAAGAGTCTCTCAGTATCCAAGTGGAAGCAAGAACTGACAGAGAGAAGACACTAGTCAAATCATAAGCTGACTCATACTCCTTGCATACATCTATATATGGATCCCTCATCCCAGAGATCCAGAGGCTGGAATTTTGTACATTGTAGAGAATTGTTGTTGGTTTTGACATAGATATCAGAGTATTGGGTGATTTATGCTCTGTTGGAGGTGAAGAGGGGCTTCTTTGCTGGGAGGTTGAAGCTGGATCAGGAATCATCGGTTGTAACTCCTCCTGGATCTTCTTGTTATATCAATAAAACTATTTGAGTTTCTCCTACATGCTTGTGTATCATTGATGTTTGTTACATTTGTATGTTTAGCTTAAATCTGATCCTAAGCTTTTTATGAATATAAACCCATGCCTTTGTATAGTTTCCTTCTTCTGTGATCTTGCAGGTACTTGGTGAAGTTGGGCAAGTAAGGGAGCAGGTAGCTAGAAGCTATCAAAGAGGAGAGAGATTGGATCAAAGGACTAGTGCAAGACACAGGTTGGTTCATCCTATTCCTCTTTGTTTATAGTTCATAAAGAAGAATACAAAAGTAGTTTTCTCTGTTTGTTTCTAAGGTTACTGTCAAACCTTAGTGGGATAGGGTCGTTCTGAATAGACACTTTTCCCGTTAACAAAATGGCGACTCCGCTGGGGACGCTTTTCTAATTAGTTTGTTTGTGTTTCTCTTGTTGTTTGTTTCATAAACTTAGAAGTGGCAATCGAACTGCATTTGCCATTAACAAATGCAAAGTAGACATCTGCTACTTCAATCCATTCACTAGATCTGTTTATGATTTGAACAGCTGATTCACAAATGATCTGATTGCCCTTTGTGATAGCTCTTAGACCTTCTTTAAATCTACCCTCTGATTGTGCATTACTGATTGCTTTTACTAGGCCAAAAACCATAGATTAAACTGCAAACTGTGACCCAGAACCCGGATAGAATTCTCGTTTCTGCCCCAACGCAGGTACTGTGAAGAGTTCCTGAATTTCAGTGCAATTCCCGAGAGGGAAACCTGCGTTGCAATCCAGTTTCTCTGTGTAACAGGTGCGTTGATCAGCCTAGCCTTGTGCAGCTGAGGTTCTTTGCTTCATTTTTTCAGTTTTGTCTATGATTTTTGCAGCCTGTTATCAGTGTATGTGTCTGTTTAAAAACCCCTTTTCCTTGCTGTAATTCCGTCTCAGTTGTACAAAAAGACTGTAGATGTTTTTGTGTGTTTGTTACGTCATTTACAGTTTTCCATTGCAAAAGTAGAATAGTCGTGCTGTCGTCCTTTGATTTAGATCTGTCGCAAGTGTCGATTTTGATCATAGGAGAAAGTTTATTTGTTGTTGACAGTCAATTATGCTTTTACTTTTGCTTTTGGTCTGAATTTTTGACTTTCTAGTGTCGAAACGAGTATTTATTTCAAAATCATAAAGTGTCGTAATCATCTCTACCTTTTGATTTTGAAAAGAAGCTTGTTTGTGTTTATCACTTGAAAGAAAATTCGGATTTGTACATCAACTTTATTTTTAGGCATCAATATTAAGAAAGTGAAAAACAAATACATGCACATGTGCATTTGCATATTGACAATCTATTTGGCTTGATTTAGGAAAGTGCATTTACAGTGTGCTCTTTGCTCTTTGTGAAAAGATTGTGTCTTTCTTTTCCCCTTGTAGCTAGGATTTTCATTGCTGAAAAGAGATAAAAGTTTGCTTATCATCTTTAGATTGCATTTTAGGAATTACATCTACATCTCGTGGTGAACCCAAAAGGAAAACTTCATAAGAAAGATCAACTTAAAATAAATTCAATGAACTTAACAACGCTTTGGAACTTAACGCACAACATTTAGAGGTCTAGGCTAGAGACGTATTTCGGCGTTGTAAAGCCTGGTAATTGTTGTCCTCACTGATGGTTGGGTGATTCCTCCACATTCAGACGATAAGTGCCAGTACGGACTTGTGCTCCCACATACCGTCAAGTATATATTGGGAGAACCCTATAGGCTTAAAACCTTTTATCCATAGGAAGCCGTGTCGGCCGCCCTACTGATCGCAATGCACTGAACACAGCATTCGGGAAGACTGACTGTCGTACCGTAAAAAGTATTCTACAGTTTTGCGATTGGTTTGGTACTCCCTCTACCTAGACCTCCAGAGTAGTCCCTTTCATTCCTTTTCAGACTCCTTAACGGAAAAGGTCCATCTGAGCACTTGTCACTTCAGGCTCATTAAAAATCGAAGGAGACTAGAGTCATCTTTTGTTTTTTCTCGACTCTTAAAAACTGAAAAAACAAGTTGTGTCAAAAGCGTCTAAAATTCATTTAATACGGAAACATACTTTCCATTTTATTTTAGTTGATCGAGTAATCCGCAATCGTGGAAGAAAGTCAATTGAAACCCCGTCGTTCGCGGAGGCTTACGAGTCAACCGTCTTTGTCTCCGGAAGCGAAACTAGTACGGACAAGGCGAACCCGTTTAACCGGATCCAAGTCTCCTATCAAAGTTAGAACAAGTGTTCCAACGACATCAGAGACTTCGGTTACTCCAAACATTTATGGAATCCCTACCTCAACAGAAGAAGTTCAACAGCCACAGAAGGACAGTGGTACTGATCTTAGTTTGAAAATAAACACTGGTGTTACTGAATCAGTTCCATCTATAACCGGTTTAGAGAGTCTTACTCTTCAAACATCTGTCACTGCTTCTTCGGCACCAGAAATATTTTACGGACCTGACGGTCTTCCCCTTCCACCTGGTCTGATTGCAATAGAAGAAATTATAGAAGATCCTCAAACAAGTACTCCAATGCACTTTGGAGTCGGGATCACTCTATATCCTTCGACATCAGAAGTTAGTCTACCACCAGCGGAAGTTCCTGTAGAATCGCTAGGTAATCTTTTGGATAGACTACAAATGTCTGAACAACCGTCAACATCTAGGACTGTGTCTTCTGACACAGTGACGGCAGAACTCCCTGCTATCACTCCGACAATGTTCGCCGGCATACCATCTGTCCCAACTAGCTCACAACCGCTAGAAGGAGCCCACCCAGCGGTTATTTCGACAGTCTGGTCCGTTCCTGTTTTTCATCCGGAATAATATCTGGAAACTCTTATGTTGAGTCTCAACAAATTGATCCATTTGGAGGTCAATTTGGGCTGTCCGGTCCCCAAGGGCAAACAATTCCCTTGAGTTTTGGATTACCACCGTATGGGGGGCAATATGCCCTTTCATTATCCCCTCCGGGACGATATCCATATGGGAGTTCACAACAGCATTCAGGTTATACTGGAATTACCTCAAGTGTTTGGGTACCTATACTACCTCAACAACCAAGAGTTGTGTATTGGATGCAACAATGCGTACCTATGTCGAACATCCCGACTACGCCAGCTATTGTGACGGTGTCGCAAGTTCAAGCGCTGCATGTTGTATGTCAACCTCAGGTTTCTCAAGTTGTAATGCAACAACCCCTTGACCCTGCGACTCAACCACAATCGCCGACTAGTGGGGCGACACAGGTCCAGACGGGTACAATTACCCCTCACCTTGGTCAAACGGTTAGTATCGGGCAACAACACATGGCTTCACAACCGTGGCTGGTGCAATACCAACAACCACAATTCCAACAAGTATACTGAAGTGCTGAGCAGCAGATCTTTGCGAACAGTGGACAGCCGTACATTCAAAACGGTCAAAATCAACCATTTTATAATGGTCAAGTCCACCAACCTTACCAAACATACCAACATCAAATGCATTATGCCGGTATGCAAAGACCAACTGCTCAGGCGATTCCATCGTATCCTGGGTATGCTTCACCTAACCTGAATCAACAGTTACCATTCGTGGCAACTTTAGAGTTACCTGATTTAAACCGATTAACAAACGATCCAATTGCTTACGCCCCTTGGTGGCCAGCGATTATGCATAAACTTCCATCAGATATTCCTAAATTTAATGGAAATCCGGTTGAAGATCCATCGAATCACGTGATGACCTTTCATCTATGGTGTTCATCAAACACCCTAAATGATGATTCGATAAGACTTCGCCTCTTTCAGAGGACGTTGACGGGTCCAGCGACAAAATTGTACATTGAATTGCCTAAAGCTTCGTTCGACAACTTCAACACCTTAGCCACAACCTTTTTAACCCATTTTCAATTACCAATAAGGTATGAAACGGGAACAGAACTGCTTACCAACTTCAAACAGACAACGGCCACTCACATATCTGATCATACACATGAGTGGCGACGTCATCGTAGGATGGTGAAAACGTACGTTCCCGATCAGCTATTAGCTGAATGGTTTATCAAGTCATTACTGCCTTCCATCACGGAAGATGTGGCAAAGGGAGGAGTCGTAACGGAAGAGCAAGTAATCGCTCATGCACAATATTTGGACTTGATTTACACTCAGTCCGGCACACTCTACGACAAAATACCCGACGCCCCTAGACCGGAATTCTCAATCCCTCCTCCTCCTAAATCGAACAATGACTCTCATGCCAGCGATGGCGTGATTGGCACGACAGACACGAAATCGACAAAGGCTACATCCAAGAAGGCCCGTAAGATTTCAGGTCAAAATGCAAAAGACGAACTTCTTGCTTCGGAAGTAAATGTTGTATCGACAGATAAGGGCAAAGAAACCAAACAACCAGGAAGCAAGAAGAAAGGCAAAGGGAAGAAGAAGAAACAGGATGAGTCATCTCCTGAAAAAACTTCTACAAACCCTTATGGGCATAGGAAACCCCCTGCAGGGTGTCATATATGCGATGAGGATCATTGGACGAAAGAATGTCTGTACAAAGCTGAGCTTAAGAAATTCTTTAAAAGTTCGAAAACCTCGGCAGTGTTAACTGATCCGTTTCCAAACCCAAGAACGAATCTGGTTGGAAGTGGAAATGCTTCCCCATCTCAAGTGCTAATGTTGTCGATTTCAAAACAACAGAATGATGCTTTGATTTTGGCAAGGAACAAAGATTATGGGAATCCGCAGCTGTTGAACAACAAGGATAAAGATCAACAGAGTAGTTTGACAACAACTTCTACAGAAGTTGTACCACCCACCATCCCTGAATTAACAATAAAACCGCCGAAGGGAGTAGTGCACAAGTCAACATTTAATCCCCGCGCTAGAGCGGTGCAGCATTATAACATAGTGGAAGATTTGGCCCAATCGCCATCCGCTATGTCGACTCTTGAAGTACTACAAAATTGCCCATCCCAAAGGCAAGCTTTATTATCGGCCATTGGTGGGATTGATCCAAAGGATTCCAATCTTGTATCCTTCGACCACAAAGGGTACGATCCTCAGTTACCAGCTCAATTAGCTTTCCTTGTTCAATTGAAAGCCCTCAACAAAACTGTTCACCGAACGATTATTGATGAGGGGGCATCTACATGTATTATGTCGATGAGTTGTTGGAAAACTTTAGGATCTCCAACCTTGTCGCAGTCTGCGATGACATTAAAAGAATTCGACGGAAGGACATATACCCCATACGGTATCCTAAATAACTTGAAAGTTGAACTAGGAGGGAAAACAGTAGAAATAGATGTTGAAGTCATCGATGGGAATCTTGATTACAACATCCTACTGGGACGACCATGGATATATGCCATGGCAGCTGTTGTGTTGACCTATTTTAGAAAGATTGCATTTCCCTTTCAGGGAGGGATCACAATCGTCGATCAACAAAACTTCCTCTCCAATGGTTCTCAAGCTACAGGAAGCATTCCCATGATCCATGGAAGCCCCCATTCGCTTCAGAATATCGGAGTAGGCCTACTAAAAGATCCTATACTAATGGGAACTTTCACTCTTCCACCTCCAATCAATCTGGTGGAAGTAGCATCAATAGGAACCTGCAACATGATATCTTCCAAAAAGATCTCAGAGAACGATATCAACATGGATCATGCAATGGTTTTGCCCCCGAGCCCAATAGAAATGTTATAGCAATCAATGTTTCTGGCATGGGAGGCAAACCCATATCAATGATCATCAAGCGTTTGGATAGATAGGTCTAGAGAATATGGTACTCCTTCATATCCTTGGTCGCAAGTGCATGACACCGACGAAGGAATTCTCCAAGCTATGGTAATTGAAGGAGCACCATGGAATGATTCCCACCATCATTCTCTTCTTCCAGATTATGAAGAAGATACTCAAAATGACCTTTACCATCCTTCAGTAGTTGATTTTCTATCAAATATTGTAAATACGGTGGATTCAGAGCGAAACTTGTCCAACATTGAAGAGACTATAGCCATAAATATCTCGACCAAAACAGATGTTGTAGAGAATATTTATGTCGGTAAATGTTGTTCTCCTTCAGAACTGGAAATATATAACGCTCTTTTTCGTGAATTCAGAGATGTCTTTGCTTTGGCATACAGTGAAATGCTAGGCATCGACTCAAGTATCGTTGAACACGAAATTAAGATGTATCCAGATGTCAAACCAGTACGACAACGACTAAGGCAGGTGCACCCCAAGAAAGCTGCTGCCATTAAGGCAGAAGTTGAAAAACTTCTCCATGCTGGTTTCATCTACCCAGTTCCTCTAACTGATTGGGTATCGAATATTGTCCCTGTTATGAAAAAACAGGGGACAATTAGAGTGTGCGTCGATTATAGGGATGTAAATCAAGCTTGTCCAAAAGACAACTACCCTACACCCTTCATTGACCAGATAATTGATGAATGCGCCGGATGCGAAATCTTTTCATTCATGGATGGATTTTCCAGGTATAATCAAATAAAAATCCGCCCACAGGACCAGTCAAAGACTGCATTTATTTGTCCGTGGGGCACATTCGCATATCGAAAATTACCCTTTGGTTTAAAGAACGCAGGGGCGACGTTTCAGAGGGCAATGAATTATGCCTTCCATGACATCAAAAACATCGTTCAACCATACCTCGACGACCTTCCGGCTCATTCGCGAAAGCAGACTGATCATCCGCAGCATCTAAGAGCGATATTTCTACGTTGCCGACACTACAAGATATGACTCAATCCACACAAATGTGTATTTTGCGTCAGTTCTGGTCGTTTACTTGTCTTTGTAGTCTCCAAGGATGGGATTCGTCTTGACCCGTGTAAGGTCCAGGCAATCATAAATTTGCCTCCACCTTCGAATTTGCTTCAGATTCAGAAACTCCAAGGGAAAGCAAACTTTCTGAGGAGGTTCATTCCAAATTACGCTGAACTTGGTAAAGGTTATACTCGTCTCTTGAAAAAGGAAGTACCCTTTGTCTGGGATCAAGTTGCGCAAGCTTCCTTTGATGCTTTAAAAGATTCCCTAATGAAAGCATCATTAATGTACGCCCCTAATTATCAAAGAGATTTTAACCTGTATTTGGCTGCAGCAGATACGACCATCACAATGGTTTTAGTTCAAGAAGTCAATGTAATTGAACATCCTATTTATTATTTAAGTAAGAACTTAAATGATACAGAAAACAAATATTCTTATGTTGAAAAACTAGCGCTTGCAGCTGTTCAAGCGATCCAAAGATTTCGACACTATGTCCTCTTTCGGAAGACTACCATTCTGTCAGATTGCAACCCCATGAATTATATATTGTCGCGACAGTTGCTGGGGGGAAAATATTCAAAATGGATGGCAATCCTTCAAGAGTTTGATCTGGAATTTGTAAAATCCAAGTCAAAGAAAGCTCTAGTTTCGCAGAATTATTATGCGATCTCCCATCGTCGTCCAACGATGAAATATCCGAAGAATCAATCGTGGATGAAAGTTTTTTTCTAATATCTACAAGCAATGAGTGGTATGGGGATATAATCATTTATCTCCAAACCCAAAAATTTAGGCCAAACACCACCCACTCTGAACAAAAACGTATACGATACCAAGCAAAAGACTACATGATCGTCGGTGATACACTTTACCGTCGTGGTATTGATACAGTTCTAATAAGGTGCCTCACCCATGAGGAGGCCGAAAAAGTCCTGAATGAGTGTCATTCAGGCACATGTGGGGGGCATCAATCTGGATATGCTACAGCACAAAAAATCTTACGAGTAGGATACTTCTGGCCAACAATATTCAAAGATTGCATAACCGCAGTCAGAAGTTGCCATGCTTGTCAAATTTTTGATAGCAAAACTAGAAGACCACCCACGCCTCTACAGCCAATAGTTGCTGTTGGGCCATTCGCCAAATGGGGCATCGAGTTCATGACATGTAACCCCACCTCAACCGGGGGGCATGGGTATATCATAGTCGTAGTTGACTATTTTACCAAATGGGCCGAGGCGATGCCTACATTAGATAATACTGGTGAAACAACTGCCCTCTTCTTTTTCAATCATGTAGTCGCCAGATTCGGCGTACCACAGGCTATAGTCACAGATCATGGATCGCATTTTCGCAATCACATGATGGTTGAATTAGCTACCAAACTAGGGTTGTCTCACGACAGCTCTACTCCATATTATCCACAGGCTAACTGACAAGTTGAAGCGATCAACAAGGTCCTGAAACGCATGCTGCAAAGGATGATCAGAGTTCACAAAAGAAGATGGCACCTAATCCTGTACTCAACTTTGTGGGCTTACCGAACATCGGTAAGAAATGCAACTGGGTTCACACCCTTCCAACTGGTATATGGCCTGGAAGCAGTCTTACCAGTCCAGTGTGAAATCTCGTCTCTCAAACTCGCAATTGATCTCCTCCCCGGAACTTCAAAAGAAGAGGCTCGTTTCTTGGAATTAATCCAATTGGATGAAACCCGTCGTGACACCACTTTGGCTAACGAAGCCCATAAGAAACGAGTCAAGGCGCAGTTCGACAAAAATGTCAAACCCTGTGTCTTCTCAGAAGGTGACTTGGTCTTGCTTTACGACCAAGAATCCGATAAATTGGGAGCAGGTAAATTTAAGTCTTTATGGATGGGCCCCTATATTGTTAAGCGGGTGTTAGCAAAGGGAGCCTACGAGTTAATGGATTATGACGGAATTCCACTGGCGCAACCTCGTAATGGGTTGTACCTCAAGTGCTACTACGCGTAGTATTAACCAATATGCTTTTGTTGTATTTTTGTTTTCGCTAAAATGTTTGTTTTGGTAGAGTAATCCACCTTTTTAAATTTATTGCAGATGTCAAACCCATTCGAGCCATGTGTTGGATATGCCGACAGAGCGAGTCGTAGTTCGCGGAACCTGTCCTCTGCAGCCTGGGCCATTTTTGATCCAAGCGGCGAGTTAGTAAGTTTCAGAGGTGTATGTATTAGTCGATCAACGAATAATATTGCTGAGTATAGCGCGTTGATAGAACTTCTCTCTGATGCCATCACTCATGGGATACGCCGAATAATTGTCAGGCTAGACTCACAACTCGTAATACTACAACTCAATGGTATATATTCTGTCCGAAACCCAATTATTTATCGCATGTTCCTAAGGGTAAAGATTTTGGAAAGACAATTTGATCTTATTCAATACCAACATATTTCCAGAAAGTTAAACAAATTAACCGATTCATTAGCAAACTATGTGTTAGATAGACATTTGAAACATTTATAAAAGGAAACACATCATCAATGTTTTACATGTGGATCATATAACTCAACCAGAATAAAACTCCGAAAATCAAAAATATATATAGCTGTTTATGGTTTACATATAATGTTCTATAACCAAGACAAAATCGGTCACGTGACCCAAAAAATCAAAATGCTAGGGGGCACCCTAGTCTAATGATGCTCGTGATAGCAAGTCACAGCCTGTGCAATCATGCGTAGGAGATGAGTCCATCGTCTGGGCACACCAGTAGTATGCCGCTGTAACCGCAAAGATAGCTCGTTAGTCCTCACATCTGGTATACCAAGAGTGAGGCCCTCAACCTGCTCCTGCAAAGCTGTGAGAGTCTCGGCCACATCGAGGTCGTGAAGAATAGCCCTTCCGGCTGCCTCTCCTGCTGGAGCAACAGCTGGTACTCTCAGGCGAACTACTGGATGAAAAGGACCAACATCTGCATGTACACATGAGTTTGATCAAAGTCTTGATAGGATAAAGCACAAGGACATTATAAAACAAAAAACAGTAAACAGCAATATGGTCAGAGATTTTACCAATAGCACCCCACTGCTCGCCATCTGGCAGTACTAAATCTGGATCACCCCGGAAGTCCATGCCAACATATGGATACTTGGCATAAACCATCCCCTGACGGTCAAACCACCTGAAGAAGGTATCAGAAAATGAAATCTGAGATTGGCCAGCATGCCTAGACATATGGTCAACCCATCTCTGCATACGTGGTTCAGTAGGAGAAGGTAAATCGAGTGCAATGTACTGCGACTGCATCCGTGGTATCTTCTCCAAAGCAAAGGCGGTCAAAATAGAACCGAACCCAAAGTTCTTCAACCTCCCATTCTTTATCTTGGTCAACTGTTCTTTCATCATAAGAAGTACTGCGTCACACCAGTTGAACACCTTCGGTTGGAGGCATTCCAAGGCATGCTGCATATAGGATCTGTTAGCTACATGAAGAGACGCACTACTGGCCATCCTACCAAAAGTAAACAGGATAGTCCTAAGGGACCTGTCAGTGACATCACGGATGATGATCTTGCCGTCTTTACTCGGCTGAGATCCTTCTCTGCAATACCGGCGGACATAATCTCTCACAGAATCGCCTCCTCGGGCCGAACCTGACAAAGAGATGGGGGCACCCCGCCTCGACAAGCTAGTCAAGAAATAGATGTCTACTACAGTCAAGGGGATAGATTTTCCCCTAATCTGGAAAACCTGATTAGTAGGATCCCAAGCATCGAGCAAATACTGCAGTAAGTTAATCTGTTGTCTCATGCTAGAAATACAGAAGAACTTCAGCAAGCCACAATTCCGCAGCGCGTCCACTGTAACTGGATCATGTAGGGCAATCATGTCCTCTTCTTCATGCTCATGTTCTCGCCATGTAAGGGTCATTTTGCTCCAAATCTATGAAAAAACAAACAAGAGAGGAGTTAGATCCAAATTTTGGTGAGAAACAGGCAAGAATTCCATCAAAAATTGTGCAGCAAATTCCCTTTCTGCGCCCAACGCACTTGCAGCAGTGTTGTAGGTGCGTTGAATGTCAAACTGCCTTTATACAAGCCAGCATTCAACGCAGGTTTCTATACACTGGGGGTGCGTTGATGGCAAAACGAGTCTCTCAAACCCCAGGGGCTCAGAAAAGCAGGGAATCAGGCTCAAAAAGCAAAATGGAAACCATGAAATGAAAGAGCTCAGGTTTAGCTCCTACCTGGTCCAGACAGCGCCGAGAATCGTCCACAGAATCTCCCGGAATCAACTGATGAAAATCGAGGGGGAAAGCACCTCCAAAGCTCCAACAAACCAAGTTCAAACGAAATGGTAAAATGAGAGGTAAAAAACACTTTTATTTACTTTTACGTAGTTCAAAGTAAAATATTAGCGTTTTAATCTCGTTTTCAAGCAAATATTGTTCATTTCTAACTAGTTTGATGAAGCAGTTGAAAATACAGTACGATCTTTGGAAGGACAAAGCTATTTATGGTAAAAAATCAAAACAAGACCATCTGATCGAGCAGTTTTAGCACATAGTTCAAGCTCGTTAAAAAATAAACATAAGACATGAGCAAATGTTTCCACTCACGTTTAAGCTCGTTAAAAAATGAACTATTCCCCGGTAAATAACCATCGTGAATGTAACATTTCAGCCATTAAAGCCTTGGTCGTGTTTGCACCGTCACCTCCACTTTTCCATTGGCCGATCATTCACCTCCATTTGATTGTTTACCCATTTTGAGGAACAGCTGCGAAGAGTGATTTCACTAGCCATCCTTGTGACACTACCATGATTGGAAAATTCCAAATCTTACCTGGAATCAACTGCTACCCATTTTATCACTCGTTCCTCAAAAGACGAGTCTTCTTTAAGCTCTTTTCAACTGACTCGTAAAATATGAAAAGATTGCCGAGTTTTGGGCCTTCCAGCTCGTTAAAGCAACAGGAGGTGCTATCCCTCCTCTAGATTTTAATCTTTTTGGACCTGAGGGATTATTGCACAAAAAGATCGAGCGCTTGTTTTGTTCGGCTCGTTAAAGCTAATCGAAAATTCATCACTTCTGTATTGTTTTATACTTTTTCGGACTTAAGGGATTAGATGACGAAAAAGGAATTTTGGAGTTACCTTTACGTACCTTTTCAGACTCTCTAGAAATGAAAAGGACCGAGTTATCTTTGTCGTTAGACTCGTTAAAAATATTAATAGCGACAAACTTGTCTTTAGACGAGAACGAGTTTCACTATCGCTAGGCTCGTTAAAACATAGCGATGGGTTTGCCCGAAGGGCAAATTATAGAACAAGCATATGTTATCCTCCTCAAGCTTGACAAAAATAAAGAGGTACTGGTTAGCAATGACTGGGGAAAAATTGGGAAGAAAACTCAAAGAATCTTTATTGGTAGCAAGTCGCTCTTGAACATGACACTTCCACTCTGTGCTCGAGTCGGGTTGGGTTGTTTCATTCACCGGTCACATCACCATGGTCACACCATACCATCCATATTTGGGGTAAATGCTACCAATCCATCACATAAGTGTCGCCGACATGTTCAAGAGAAGTCATCCAGAGAAGTCACCTGTGTCTCATCCACTACCATACATTATAGTTCATTCTTTCATGACCGCCATCCTGAACCATATATCATCAGATCGTTTTCACCTCCATCAAAATCATTTGCTCCGTTCCGTGTCATTGATGTGGGATTCATTAAGGCCCTCCTTTGACGGATCGCTTCTTGTCGACATCAGCTCATTATCCAAGAAGTTGATCTAGGAACACCCCATTCAGTACTTTGAAGCTTGCATGCCTCAATGGCAAGTTTCTCACTTCCGGCGACAGGTATACATCAATGACCTTCGACCGAAAGATGTTGCGTGGTGTTCAACGCCAAGTCCTTTATTCACACCACGTGAATTTTACTGCAGTACCTTGAGGGTCATTATCATTATCGGTGATTCCTCTCGCGCTTGTTAACAGTTTACATCATTGACTGGTAATCAAGCGATGTCTTTCCATGTTCGACTTCAAGACATTTCTCGCATGGATCGACTTGTACTTCGAGTGAAGATCGGACGAGATTGAAGACCTCGGATCTAGTTTCATCCATCCGGGCTACGATATCTATTCAGGAAAATAAAGACATCGAAATGTATAGCATTGCAGCACAGATAATCATCCTACCAAAAGGATGATGACTCTATCAGAATCATCAGTCTACCATTAGACGATTGTCTGTCCTATGTACATGAAAATGAATTTATAAAGCTGAGCATGGGAATGCCCACCTCAGCTAGATCATGAAAACAGTATGAAGATAATGTATTGTATTGTATCTTATTACAGGTCTCCTCCCAGCATTGAAAGAACTTCAGATCCTCCTAATAAAACATTTCACCCGATAAACGGCCTCATACTTTAGGGGGCAACTGCTATAGACATTTTTGTGCCTTACAGCTCTAAGCATGAAATGTCCATAAACCAAGGGCTCCTAAGTCCCTAAAAGTGTTGTTCTAACTCCTAAAGGAACAAGGTCAACAAATTACAGCTTCTCCCAGAAGTTCTCCACCAGAAACTGCTCAGAATCAGTCAAATCAGGATCATTTCAGCTGCTCCACTAGCCAAGTGCGTTGCATAGCACCCAAGTCCACTAGTTAGGTGTGTTGCAATGCACCTAAATGCACTACCAGGGTGCGTTGAGCGGGAAATTACAAGTGGCAGAGTCATTCCACGAGGTGGAGAGACAATGGAAGCTTCCAGAATCTTCTCCAATGACACTTGCCTCACTGAATTCGACCAAGGATGAGTAAGAGGCTCTTAGTCTCCAAGTGGAAGCAAGAACTCACAGAGAGAAGACACTAGTCAAATCATAAGCTGACTCATACTCCTTGCATACATCTATATATGGATCCCTCACCCCAGAGATCCAGAGGCTGGAATTTTGTACATTGCAGAGAATTGTTGTTGGTTTTGAGATAGATATCAGAGTATTGGGTGATTTATGCTTTGTTGGAGGTGAAGAGGGGCTTCTTTGCTGGGAGGTTGATGCTAGATCAGGAATCATCGGTTGTAACTCCTCCTGGATCTTCTTGTTATATCAATAAAACTATTTGAGTTTCTCCTACATGCTTGTGTATCATTGATGTTTGTTACATTTGTATGTTTAGCTTAAATCTGATCCTAAGCTTTTTATGAATATAAACCCATGTCTTTGTATAGTTTCCTTCTTCTGTGATCTTGCAGGTACTTGGTGAAGTTGGGAAAGTAAGGGAGCAGGTAGCTGGAAGCTATCAAATAGGAGAGAGATTGGATCAAAGGACTAGTGCAAGACACAGGTTGGTTCATCCTATTCCTCTTTGTTTATAGTTCATAAAGAAGAATGCAAAAGTAGTTTTCTCTGTTTGTTTCTAAGGTTACTGTCACACCTTAGTGGGATAGGGTCGTTCTGAATAAACACTTTTCCCGTTAACAATGAGATACAATATGACCCAAATATTCCACCTCCTGGACTCCAAAGAAACATTTGGATCTTTTTGCATATAATTGTTTCTCCTCCAATAGTTGTAGCACCTTGTCAACATGTTCAACATGATCCTTCCAAGACTTGCTGTAGATTAGTATATCATCAAAAAATACCAACACAAATTTTCTAAGGAATGGTTTGAAAATTGAATTCATCAAACCTTGAAATTTTGAAGGTGCATTGGTAAGGCCAAAAGGCATGACCAAAAATTCATAATGACCCTCATGAGTTCTAAATGTCGTTTTCGGAATGTCTTCAATCTTCATTCTGATTTGATGATATCCCGAATGAAGATCCAACTTGGTGAAGTAAATTGATCCATGCAATTCATCCAGTAATTCATCAATGACAGGAATGGGGAACTTATCTTTAATAGTGAGCTTGTTGAGCTCCCTATAATCTAGACACATGCGCCATGATCCATCCTTCTTGTGCACCAATACTACTGGAGTTGAGAAAGAACTTTGACTCGGTTGAATTATACCAGCCTCTAGCATTTATGCAACCATACGTTCAATTTCACTTTTTTGGACATAGGGATATCTGTACGGCCTGATGTTTGGAGGAACACTTCCTGGAATCAGATGAATAGCATGATCATGATCACGCATAGGTCGGAGACCTTTGGGAGTCTCAAATACCTTGGAATGATTGTCCAGGACTTTTTGGAGATCTGGAGAAATAGATGATTCCAATGTGGAAACATCTAGCGAACATAATTGTGCAATTACACCTCTTTGCTCCTTTTTTAGAAGCGTTGTCATGCCATTAGAGCTGATTATCTTTCCTGGTTTCCCTGCAATACCCCTTAATTCAACTTCCTTTCCTTCCACAGAAAATTTGATGAAAAGTTCTTGAAAATTAAAAGCTATTGTACCCAAGGATTGTAGCCATTGGACTCCTAGTACAACATCAGCACCTCCCATTGGAATGGAAAGCATTGGGCTAGTCAATACATATTCTCCCATGGATAACTTGATATTATGGCACTTTCCAGAACAATTTATTGTTCCTCCATTTGCAATCAACACTTGACACTCTGGTGCTGGATATAGGAAGCAATTCAATTCTTTTGCTACCCTACAATGAATAAAATTGTGGGTGCTTCCTGAATCAATCAACACTATTACCTTTTTCTTCTTGATTTTTCCTTCTATCTTGATGGTTTGAGGAGTGGTAATTCCCGCCAATGCATTACAAGATATGGTCGGATTTATTTGTTCTTCATCTAGGCTTTGTTCCTGGAGTATATCCTCTTCTTTTGACCTTTCTTGCTCCTTTTCTTCTTCCTCTTCACAATCTATGTAGAATAATTTCTTCTCAGCACACTTGTGACCTTTTGTGTATTTGCTATCACAATTGTAGCAAATCCCTTTTGCTCTTTTTTCTTCCAATTGTTGTGGTGTCAACCTTGTAGGTTGTGGAAGACTATGGGAAACAACTCTTCCGTCTTTATAGTTGTGAATGGTATGCTTCCTAGTTGCCATAATTTTGCTTTCCATTTTTCTTGCTAACCTGAATGCCTTCTCTAATGAATAAGGTTCCCAAAGGTGCACATCATGTTGTATATTATCCTTTAAAGACCCTATGAACACATCAATCCTATGCTCCTCTGGAATATCTTTTACCCTTATGTTCAATTTTTGGAACTCCTCAATGTGCTCCATTATTGAACCCTTTTGTTTGAGACTTATCAATTGGCTAAAAAAAGTGTTGCTTTTTGTATCCTCATAATGTGCTATCAATTCTTCCGTAAAAATTGCCCAAGTGATAAATTGTTTACGAGAACAAAGCCATTGATACCATACAAACTGATTTGGTTCCAAATATAAAGTTTCCATACGTACCTTTTGTGTGTTTTGCACATTATTGTGATCGAAGAATTGCTCCATCTGTAATATCCATGTGGCGGGATCCTTGCCATCAAACTTCCTCATATCGATTTTTGGAATGTGGTGATTCTTCGATCCAACATTAGCATCTATGGAATCATGATTAACATTTCTTTTGTTCTCATCATGAGTTTCCTTTACTACCTTTTCACCATTAGTAAGTATTTCTTGTAGAAAATTACTCAAATCTGTCTTCAAATCTGCCATGCTTGTCTTCAAATTTGTGTTCAAATCTATCTTCAAATTGTCCATCTTAGCTTCCATTCCATTCATCTTAGCTTCCACGCCATTTATCTTAGCATCTGTTAACTTTTGTGAATGTGACATTTGTTGCACTTGTTCTTGTAATTTTGATATATCATGTAGCATTTCTTCCTCTTCTTCATGAGTCATGCTAGAGCTTTCAGGTTCCTTACTAGGTGTTTGCATTTTCTTTCCTCGGGGCATCAGTTACTGATAATAATGCTCTACTATGCCCTTTGAATTCCTTCAAAATAAATTTTTAAACCAAGCTTAAGCAAAAATTTAAAAAAAAAATTACACACCTTTTCTCACTTTGTAGGAGCTCGATATTGCCGCTGATGTATCTCTATACTTTACAATCATCTAGTTCTAAAATTGTGACCTGTAGTAGCTCTCTTTGTCCTCTTTCCAATGCCACAAGTCTGACCCAAATTGGATTCTCCAAGGAAGAGTTATGCGAAATCTCCCACAGTGACTTGATTATAGACTAGTTCAGTAGAGCTAACTTGTACGACGTGCCGCGAGTCACTGTTTCGACCTTTGGATCTAAAAAACACCCACAAGAAACTATAGTCCATCCTATTTCTGTACCTTCATACTAAACTTCAATCCGATCCCCAGAGAGAAAGTTATGACGATTTTCCCCAGGTCACCTATTTTGAATGTAATTCAGGAGTCTGCAAAAAGACCAACTTCCTCAGATCATATCTCCGAAAATATCATGCAAAAAGCTCTGAAATTCGGACCCGAGGTTCAGCGCGATTTCTTCTCAAATGGGTTATTTTTGCGACTTTTGAAACGTCCCAGAAAACAAGTTATAGTGAAAATTCCACGATGACCTGTTTGGAGCAGCAAAACCCTAGAATCCAAAGCTCTGATACCAAATGTTATGAAACCAGCTCAAGAAAAGATAGAAAAGAAAGATCAATGCCTTAGAATTCAGCCTCTTCGAGGGGGAAACCTCCTTTACATTACATAAATGAACAATTCTTGGGTGATACAAATGACAAAATCTCCTTTCTATATATAGGAGTCTAAGGAGTCACAATATAATCCAGCCGACCTAACAATAATAATATAAAGCCACAAAAATAACAATAGAGGGATTCTATGGGGCACAGAAATAACAATATGGGGGTAATAGGGGCACAACAATATAAATAAGGGGTATAACTACAATAGTAATGGGGTAATCACTAGTATTATAGGGACCCAACATGTTCAATTTTTGGAACTCCTAAATGTGCTCCATCATTGAACCCTTTTGTTTGAGACTTATCAATTGGCTAAAAAAAGTGTTGCTTTTTGTATCCTCATAATGTGCTATCAATTCTTCCGTAAAAATTTCCCAAGTGATAAATTGCTTACGAGAACAAAGCCATTGATACCATACAAACTGATTTGGTTCCAAATATACAGTTTCCATACGTACCTTTTGTGTGTTTTGCACATTATTGAGATCGAAGAATTGCTCCATCTGTAATATCCATGTGGCAGGATCCTTGCCATCAGACTTCCTCATATCGATTTTTGGAATATGGTGATTCTTCGATCCAAAATTAGCGTCTAGGGAATCATGATTAACATTTCTTTTGTTCTCATCATGAGTTTCCTTTACTACCTTTTCACCATTAGTAAGTATTTCTTGTAGAAAATTTGTCAAATCTGTCTTCAAATCTACCATGCCTGTCTTAAAATTTGTGTTCAAATCTATATTCAAATTATCCATCTTAGCTTCCATGCCATTAATCTTAGCTTCCATGCCATTTATCTTAGCTTCTGTTAACTTTTGTGAGCGTGACATTTGTTGCACTTGTTCTTGTAATTTTGATAAATCATGTAGCATTTCTACCTCTTCTTCATGAGTCATGCTAGAGCTTTCAGGTTCCTTACTAGGTGTTTTCATTTTCTTTCCTCGGGGCATCAGTTACTGATAATAATTCTCTACAATGCCCTTTGAATTCCTTCAAAATAAATTTTCAAACCAAGCTTAAGCAAAAATTTAAAAAAATCTACACATCTTTTTTCACTTTGTAGGAGCTTGATATTGCCTCTGATGTATCTCTGTACTTTCCAATCATCTAGTTCTGAATTTGTGACCTGTAGTAGCTCTTATTGTCCTCTTTCCAATGCCACCAGTCTGATCCAAATTGGATTCTCCGAGAAAGAGTTATGCACAATCTCCCAAGATGACTTGATTATAGACCTTTCCAGAAAAGCAAAGTTGTATGAAGTGCCACGTGTACAATTTTCAATCTTTGGTTCTAAAAACAATATAAAAGAAACTACAGTCTGTCCTCTTTCTGTAACTTCTTACGAAATTTCAATCTGATACCCAGAGAGAAAGTTATGATGATTTTCCCCAGGTCACCTGTTTTGAATGTAATTCAAGCATTTGCAAAAATACCAACGTCCTCAGATCATATCTCCACAAATATCACGCGAAAAGCTCTGAAATTCGGACCCAATGTTCAACGCGATTTCTTCTCAAATGGGTGTTTTGTGCGACTTCTGAAACGTCACAGAAAAAAGGTTATAGCGAAAATTCCACGATGACCTGTTTGGAGCAGCGAAACCCTAGAATCCAAAGCTCTGATACCAAATGTTATGAAACCAGCTCAAGAAAAGATAGAAAAGATAGATCAACGCCTTAGAATTCAGCCTCTTCGAGGGGGCAACCTCCTTTACATTACATAAATGAACAATTATTGAATGATTCAAATGACAAAACCTCCTTTCTATATATAGGAGTCTAAGGAGTCACAATATAATCCAGCCGACATAACAATAATAATCTAAAGCCACAAAAATAACAATATAGGGATTCTATGGGGCACATAAATAACAATATGGGGGTAATAGGGGCACAAAAATATAAATAAGGGGTATAACTACGATAGTAATGGGGTAACCACTAGTATTATAGGGACCCAACAGATTCCTCTTTTGCTAGAGAGAGTCTGATTCTTCCTCCTTAAGCTCAAACTCTATATTCTCAGGTTCCTTTGGTTGGACTTCATGTTTAATAAAATCTTTTATCTCTCTGAACACCACATTTCGACTGTACACAACCTTCCTTGTTACTGGGTTCCAAATCTTATAACCCTTTAAACCATCCTTATACCCAATAAATATGCACTTTTCAGATTTACTATCCAACTTTGTTCTTTTCTCCTTTGGAACTTGTACATATGCATCACATCAAAATACCCTCAGATGTGAATGATAGGGTTTCTTACCATTCCATACCTCTTATGGAGTCTTATCCTCCAACGTTGATGAAGGTGATCTGTTGACCAGGTAATATGCAGTATCCACCGCCTCTGCCCAGAATTCATGTCCTAACCCTACACCACTGAGCATGCTTCTTGCCTTTCCATCAACTTCTTGTTCATTCTTTCTATAACTCCATTTTGCTGAGGTGTGTATGGAGTAGTCTTATATCGTGCTATACCACACTTCTTGCAGAACTCTTCAAATTCCTTCTTGCAAAATTTTCCATTGCTATCTGTCATCAACGTCTTTATCTTCTTCTCTGTCTAGTTTTCCACCAGAGCCTTAAATTCTTTAAACCTGTCAAAGACTTCAGATTTCTTCTTGAGGAAATATATCCATGTATTCCTTAATAAGTCATCTATAAATGATACATAGCACACAAACTTACCCAGTGATGGAATCTTCACATATCCAAACACATCACTATGCACAAGCTCTAATATTTGTTTCGCCCTCTTACCACTAGAGGGGAAACTCACTCGATTATACTTCCTATATACAGAATTTTCACAAAAATAAAAATCCAGAGAGTTATTAGTCCTACCTTCTACCATAAAATTACCATGAAGTATTCAAAGGCCCTTCTATCCAATATGTCCAAGCCTTTGATGCCATAGCATGGTATTTTCTCCATAGACCACTAGATTTTCAGCTCCACTTTTAGGAACCACAGAACTATTGCACCCATCAACAACAGTGCTACCTTGTAGCTTGTACATAGTTCCAATCTGAACTCCCCATATCAATACCAGTGCTCCCTGAACCATCTTGCAGGTATCTTTCTCGAACACCGTTTTTACACCTGCATCATCCAACTTGCTTACAGAAACCAGATTTTTGGCTAATGCAGGAATATCCAGAACACATGGAAGTGTTCTAATCCTTCCACCTTGCAACTTCAACTTTACTTTTCCATGACCAAAAATTCTAGCCTTCCTATCATCCCCTAAGAAGAAATCACCACCATCATATTTCTCATACTCGCAGAACCACTCTCTATGGGGAGTGAAGTGAAAGGATACACCTAAGTCAATCAACCATGCCTCCTGATCTACATGTGTATTTGAAGAAGAAGCCAAGTGCACATACCCACCTTCATCTGAGGTGGTTTTCATCTCTGTAGAAGGAGCATCATCAAATCCCTTTCTTTTGTCAAGAGCTTTAGATTTATAGTCCCTTTTGTAGTGCCCTTCCTTTCCACATTTCCAGCACCTTTACAAATTTTCCTGGAGATTTAGATCTCCCACTGGATGACTTTTTTTTGTTTTTGTTCTCGGACCATCCTCATACAGAAAATGAATCCCCATTCTGTCTCTCCATACTTTTCCGTCTTATCTCCTCTGTCAGCAAGGATGAGACTATTTCATCAATCTACAAGGTAGTTGCATTGCTACCTATTGCAATAACCAAACTATCCCATGAATCTGGTAGAGAACACAATAAACTGATGCACTTATCTTCATCTGAAATTTTAATATCAACAGATAATAATTGACTTACCATAGTATTAAATGCGTTCAGATGCTCTGTCACCTAGTCTCCATCTTTCATCCTCAGGTTATACAGATTTTTACGTAGGAATAGTTTATTCACAAGAGACTTAGATTGGTACAAAATCCCTAACTTGTCCCACAAAGCCTTTGCCATAGCTTCTCTTGATACATTCAGCAATACTGAATTTGAGACACACAATCGTATTGTGCTCTTTGCCTTCTTATCCAACTTCTTCCATTCTTCATTGGACACTCCTATTGGTTTAGTACTTGGATCTACCATGATCCACTGATTTTATCCACCAATAGATCCTCCATATTGAGTTTCCATAACTCAAAACTCTGACCATTAAATTTCTCGATCTCTATTTTTCCACTGCTCGCCATCTTCTTTCATCACCAGAATCGATCCCGCAAATCTCCCACTAAACAGGGTCTACCACTGGCCCGAGCGAAACCCCTCAGCAACAAAGGTGTCCCCTTGAAGCCAAAACATCTCTGATACCAAATGTACATTTTAACCCCTTACAGAAATTAACTGCATATGAATTCTAAAAACATAAAACAAACAATAGCGAGAGCATAACACATAAAGCAAATATACACAGAGATTTTCCCCTGGATCCCAAAACCAGGACTACCAGATTGATTTTTCATTATGTTCCTTTCAATGTTACAATACATATATATACATTTCGAAGCATCCAATACCATGGACCGAAAACCATCGCACCCAAAACCATGTGCGAAACCATGCACAAAACCATGGGTCCAAAAATAAATAAATCCCCGGCCTCGTAGAGGGGGGCTAACCGCTCCATTCAAAGCCCCCATGCAAAGGGGGCTGCCACCCCCACTATGACCCCCTCGATGCGCAACGAGGGGGGGCTCCAGCCCCCCTCTAACCCCCTAGTTTAGCTAGGGGGGATAGTTGTGGAAAGAATATAACACAAGCCAATAGATAGTATAGCACAAATTTGTGTGACTTGTATTTCCCACAAGTCTCCTTCTGGTTTGGACAACCTTTCTTTGATCTCCAAGAATCTGACTCACAGGGTGTTCCTTTTGCACGTACCTAGAAGGAAATTTTGGCCTTGAAGATGTGCTTATTTCTTGGCCTTCATTGTCTAAATTTGTTTCATTCAGATTTGCGTCCCTCAACTTTGAACTCTCTTCATCATCTAAGTCCATGTTACTTTTGGAGGGTTTAGATTATGAGCCTACTTCATCAACCACTATGTCAATGCAGTCTTATATCTTCCTTGTCCTCTTGTTTTAGCATTTGTACCCTTTGCTTCAAATACAATATCCAATTAGTATTCCTTCATCAGCGCGTGATTTAAGCTTCCAAGGTTATTTTCATTTCTTTTAATGAAGCACTTCCTCCCAAACACCTTGAGGTGTTTAACGGATGCAGGTCTACCCTTCCATAATTCATATGGGATTTTGTCACTGTCAAGCCTGAGATGAGTTATGTTTGACAAGTATACTACAACTTGAGTTTCTTCACCTCAGAAGTGGTGAGCCACTCCTGCTTCATCTAACATCGTTTTGGCCATTTCCTGGATTGTTCGGTTATTCCTCTACATAAATCCATTTTACTGAGTTCTGACCACTGAGAACTGCCTTCTAATACCTTTCTCTTCACATAATTCTTCAAACTCTTTTGAGGTGAACTTCCCCCCTCTGTTTGATCTAGGGAAAATTTTAAGGATGAAAATTTGTCTTAAAGTTTAGAAACCTTGGCGAATCTTACTAGTCCCCAAATTGCAAATTATAAAATGTTTGTTGATATCTTTCTAAAAATATGAAAATTATTAATAGTTTTATATATAGTATTTATACAATTTTGGCAAATTTTAAGGTAAAAATAATTTTATACTATAAATTTGGGCGAATCATTTTTAGAAAAATATGGAAATTGGTGAACATTTTTTTTTTAAAAAAACCATCGAAAATTAGCTCACTTGCGAATATTAGCCCCTAAAATTTTCCATGATCAAATCTCAAGCATTTTATCTTCAAATCTTCCTCATTTTCTATCTAAACCTTAAACTTATTGAAGTGCTCAAATGCTTCCAACTTTTCTTTTAGGAGAAAAATCCAAGTAGCCCTCGTGTAATCATCAATGCATAGCAAGAAGTACCTTTCTCCTTTTGATGTTTTTGTTCTTGTGGGGCTACAAATATCTGTGTGAATAAGCTTTAGAGGTCTTGATGAGAACTCTTTCATTTTGAAATGAGTCCTAGTCTACTTACCAAACTGACATGACTTGCAAATGGTGTTATCAGGCCTTGAAAATTTAGGTAATCCTTTTACCATGCCTATCTTGCTTATCCTTATCAAGCTATCAAAATTCATGTGTCTAAGCCTCTTATGCCATAGTCATGCTTCGCTAGTTTTGTTGAAGTAACAACTGAACCTTCAATCATTGAACACATAAACGTTATTGTGAGTCCTGACTACTGTTGGTCGATAAATTTGCCCATTTTTGCTTGATTTTACCCATTTCACCTTACCCATTCCATAGTCTTGTGAGGTTAATTTATGTTTCACAACAATGAAGGTATATTAATTTTTTTGAAAATAACAACAAGAAATGATGGAAATATAACCTAGAAATTCGAGTTTAATTTGTCCTTGAATTAAACTGAGAATTAAAACCAAATTCTGTTCTCATAGAAACTTGTAATAGTTAACTAGAGTGAGTTGACTTAGTTAACTTAGTAATTTCGAGTTGGAAGTATTTCTAAAGTCATGTTTATGTTATCCCTATATTATAGGGGTCCAGGATGAGTTAATTGTGAGTTGTAATTAGATAACTCAGTTTATTCAGTTAAGTTAAGTTATATTAGTTCCAAACTGTTTGAGTAACTAATAGTGAGTTAACAGTCGATTGGTGCACTATTGCATTAACTAGTGCTACTCCATTTAACTGAAGATTCCCTCATCAGAAACTCATGCATGTTGATTCTAAGAAAGACCCAACTCAGACTAGAGTGCAGGGACAATGTACTATCAGTTCTATAATTTTTTGAGTTGTACAAATGGTGCATGCAATCACGAATTGAACCTTGAAGGGATTGCACAGTTTTGGATGCACTATTTTCCCTTTAAGATGGGCTAATCAACAATAGGAATTTTGCAAGGAAATAGGGACTTGGAGAGCTAGAGAATTGGCTATGTATTGGCCAAGAGTTTTCTTGTGAGCTGGAGATTGATTTTACTGAGTGCTAGGATTGTTCTTATGAGAATAAGCATTGTATTATCATCTTGGATTTCTTACTTAATGCAATATAGATAGTGGGGTTTTGAGTTGTGGCTTTCCCCAGATACTTATTATGTTATGTGCCATTGATTTGTCTTCCTCTTACTATTATTGTTTTCATCAATCTATTGGCTTCCACTGGTTGAAAGTAGAAGTAGATTCTTGTCTTTTGATTTAGTACATTGCATGAGCTTGTGAATCTACATGAAAATATACATGGTATTAGAGATGAGAATAGTATACTAGATGAGATTTCGAAGTTTTGAGTTTTGGGTTACAGGTGAAATTCGGATTTGCAATACAAACTTTTCGATCGACACATGGCGTTCTACTGTTTGTGGCTCGAGTATGCCTTAGATGGCAACTCAAATTATATAGCCTGGAAGGACAAGATGGATCCCACGTTGGAGGATAATGGCTTGAAGGAATTCATTGATTAGGACATTCCTAAGCCACCAACATCGAATGCTCAAAATCTGGACGAATGGAAGAAGTTTGTGGCAAAGGTGAGGTGGATAATCCTTGAGGGAGTTTGATACCACATTGTCTCGAGTATCCATGGGAAGGAAATTCCACATGCTATGTGGAAAGAATTGAAGGACCTTTTCCAGAACAATAGTGACCAAAGGAAGTTGGCACTGAAAGATAAAATTCGAAAAATCAAGATAGAGGCAGATGACCCAATTCCAAATTACTTGACCAAGTTCACTCAATGTCATGATAAATTACTTGTAGGACCCAAGAGAATTCTATAGAAAATGAGATTTTTTTATTTTTTTTTAATCTTTATCTTTTTTTGTTTTGTGCCAAATTTTGGACAAATAAATTCCATGTAGGACCTAAAAGAATTCAGAATAAAAATTTATCTTTTTCTTTTTTCTTTTGACTCAATTTTTAAAAAATTATATTCTTTGTAAGATTAAGAAAATTCGAGACAAAATCATTATATAGAAAATCAAAAGCTTAAGAATTTATCTTTAAATGAGAATATATATTTTTTTGAGGAAAATACATTTCTTAAAAAACTTAAAAAAAATAAAAATTTCATGAAAAAATTATAAAATAAAGACCATAAATTCCCTATAACATATTAAAAAAAGTCCATAAAAATTTAAATGAAGATAAAAATAAATACATATAAATTAAGATATTACTTTAATGTTTTCCACTCAAAATTTTAGTTTCCATAAAAATTTATAACTTATTAATGTATTTACAATAAAATATATTTACTTCTTGAGTAGGTATATATCTTTTTAAAACATAAACCAATATATTTTTTTTACAAATACTTTTAATTAATTTTATGATGTTAATTTTAATATTTAATTGGAATAATCACAATTATAATAACATAAAATCATTTTTTTTTAAATATAATAAAGAAACCTATCATATTATTTTTTAAAATATAATAAAAAACCTATCATAACTATTTTTATATAGCAAAATAAAACTCTAAAATATATCTTGGATTTATAAAAAACATTTATAATTATAATAATTGTAATAAATTTAATGTATATTTATTTATTTTGATTTGAAAACTATAAAATATTTTTAATTATATACCTAAATATTTTATTATTTATATATATATTTGAAAATTATTATTTTTTAATTAAAATTTTTTATTATTAAAAAATCAAAATTATATCGTTCTAGCAACTAGTGTGAGAGGACATTTTGTTCCTCATATAAACTCTCATGGATTCCAAATACTAAAACACATATTATCGGGTCAAGAAAAAGCCAAACATGCATAACAAAAAAACTAAAAACAAACATGCATACCAGAAAAACTAAAAGCAATGATAGAAATAATGAGTCATGAAAACTCAACAGATGAGATGTATGTTGTTATTGATGTATGAAAAGAGAGAGAGGTTTACGTATGAGTTTGATGTCATGTATATATGTTAATAATGTATGGTTGTATGAGAGAGAGAGAGTTTTTCTTAAGTTATTGTCTAAGAATGATGAGTAGAGGATAAGATGGAGTTTGAGTGCTAGGGTTTAGCAATGTTTCGTATTTACATTGTCTAGAGACAATTATGTGGTTCAAGTCTCAAAATTGTAAAACGAGGCATATAAATGTTTGAGTGCAAAGTTTGTGGGCGTGGTATGAAAATGGATGAAATGTTGTCGATAAATATTTGAAGGTTAGGGTCTTCAATGGGCAAGTGGTGGCTTGTTGATTCAGGGAATGGTGGCTCATTCATGTTGCGGCTTGAGAAATTAGGAGTGGTGGTTTCCTAGGAAGCTACTAGAGGTTGGGGCTTGCAGCACGTTGGGATTTGTATATAGTTGGAAGTGGTGGCTTCCATCACATATTGGCTTAGAGTGAGTGGTGGCCTACGTGCATCGCAAGTTAGGGCTTACACACTCATGGTGGATAATGCATGATGTAAAGACGATTTATTAATAAAAAGAAGACGATGACAAGAAGACAATTTTTTTCTCTCAAAAGTGTTTCCACCTGACATCTAGTGCTCTTATGTGTTCATTTTGATGTGTTGATTTCATCTTTCTATTGTGTTTATGATGTATGCATGCAATATTTGATGATTAAATATATGGTGCTAGTTAACTATGATTGAATCAGTTAATGGTTTGTAAAGAAAAGGGAAAATATGTTATCAATCAAGCAAAATACTATTTCACCCCCTCCCCCCTCTTAGTATTGTCAAGTTCCCAACGATTGGTATCATAATGGGTGTCTTTGGGTGTGCCTTAACCGCTAGGAGGTAGATTTGGTGAAATTTTACAAAAAAAAAAAGTAACTTTGATGGATCATCAAGGAGTGTCACTACTAAATGCTACAAATTCTCAAGTATTGCAAGAAAAGGTTAAATCTAAATTATTATATTATGGATCTGACATTTAGAAGTTAGTGTATGAAGGTTGTGGAAAAGAACCTATCCCAACAAAAGTGATGCAACTGAATGCCCAACTGAAATGTTTGATATATGATAACCTCCCTAATATAGATCTAGAGAAGATAGTGGATATGACATCCACTAAATAAATATGGGATAGATTCTAGGTATTGTATGGAGACAACAACATTAGCAACAATGGAAAGCAAGAGAACAATAACAAAAAGAAAATGAAGAAGAAGGCCTCTCAAAGGGAAGATTCACAACCTAATGAGGTCCATCCCCCTAGCGTCAGTTCCATAGCTAATATTCAAGCAAAGAAATTAGAAGATGAAGATGAAAGAGAAACAAATGTATTACAACAACTTGGATCTGAAGGTAAAATTGTCGATGAGTTATTTCTAAATTATGCATTAGATAGTTCTTAGAATAACCATTCATATCTGATAAGTCAGGATGATGATGTAATGGTTCTTAAAGTTGAACTTGAGTAATTTATGATTGTGATTAATAAAATATCCATTGAAGTAGGGAAACTAACTACTGTGAACAAAGATCAAGTAAATTTGATGTAGATTTTGTATGAAAAGGAGAATGAGCTTAGAGAATAAATATTGAGTCTGAAGATCCAATTGTAGGAGTCTAAAAGGATTGAAGAGGTGATGAGAAGCCAACAAAAATAAAACAAATATTGTATTAAATGTCTTGATTATCAGGTTTTCCATTAAGGAAGAAGCATGAAGAGAAATACAATCCGCTCAAGTAGGAGAAGAGTATGAGGCACTTGGACATCATGCTTAAGAGCCAAATATCTCCATTGAAGAGATATAGTCTTGGATTTCATATGGGAGAGTTAAGCTCACAAGCACATGAAAAAACTGATGTAGAACTCAAACATCCTATAAAAGAATATGGTAGATGCATGGGTAGCAAAGGAAGAAAGAAGCAAATGATCCAGCAATCAATAATAGTACTTAAAGGAGAAACTATGTCTAGAATACTTCTCACTCCAAGAGATGAGTTTGGTATCTTTTAGAGGAGGAGACAAAACCACTAATCCCCCTTGATGGATGAGATCAAGTGTTATATATTCCATAACTATGGACATGTTGCAGTGAGATATAGAAGCCAAATTTTCATATCTGATCAAGAGAGTATGAAAAGTATGGGTAGTAAGGACATCAAAGCATATTACCATCAGCTAGGTATACTAATGCATTTAATGGTTAATTTTTCTCATGTAACCTATTTGCCTACAAGGTGGTTGATTGTATATCTTGTGCATGGAGTAGAAGCATGATTAATTCAAGGAAAATATCTAACCCTCCTACCTCATATCTTAGACATGTAAGGTGATATATTTGTGATAATCTTGGTCACTTGGCAAAGAGATTGCAAGTTGTTCAGTTTTTCAAGAAAAACTAGACAAAAGGGACAATTAATCCAAAGAAGTCCTAGTAGGAAGGAAAAGGAGAATGTGCATACTAAGAAGGAGCCTACCAGAGTGTTGAAAAAGAATGAGGAGCAACAAGTAAAATGTGGTACTATCTTTTTTACGTTTGATGATGGTGTTCAATGGTACAAATATAGTGGTATTTCCCATCATATGTTAGGGGACAAGAGTAGTTTTCTTTCCTCAAGGAATACCAAAGATGGCCATGTCATTCTAGAAGACAATACACCTATGAAGGTGTTGGGAAAAGGAAAGGCGAATCGTAGTGATAGTAAGACAATAATAGTTAATGTGTTTTTGGTAGAAGGATTTAAGCATAAAATTTTGAGCATGGGTGGTATGGTAGATGGAGGCCAAGAGGTGATCTTCAACTCCAACATTTGTTGCATTCAGAAAGAATGGTTAAAGGGAGTGATTTCCAAAGGAATTAGAACCCCAAAAGATGTGTACATGTTGAAGGGGAGAGTAAGAAAAATAATCGAATTGAAGAACATCTCTTCCTCTTTAGATTTCATGTGGGAGCTACTAGTCCCCACAACAATCCTTTTTTACCTGGTAGATATTTAGAAATGTCTGCAAAAGAAGAGTATGAGGTTTGCATGGTCTCATGTAGAGCATATGGGAGTAATATGGTAGCATCATGAGTTAATATAGTTGGGTAGCAATAACAAAAAATCGTGATCAAGAGTCTACCAACATGATTAGGCCTATGGGATCAATAAGGAGATTGTATCAACAAGAAGGTATAATGAGCTTAGGGGGAGGTATGCATACATTACGGTTTCAAGGGTTTTACACCTTTTCATTTTGTTTTCACTCGCTCTTTTGTTGTATATCATATTGTATACATCAGTAGAAAGTTGTAGATGAACCATATGCGTTTATTTGTTTATAATTTGGAAAAATTGGTTGAAAATTCCCTTGTAATAGTTATGCATATAATAACATCTTTGGTTCAGCCATAAGTAGGAGAGTGTTAAGTTTCGGCATGTATAACAATGAGTCATATTTCAACCATGTATAAGATTTTGGGTGTCATTGATATAACCTTGTACTTTGATTATGAAGCCTTGTACTATATGTTCATTATTTGGACATGGGTTGTTTTGAGTACTTGGTCTAGTGGTTTATTCTCTTTCAAGTGGAAAGGAGATATATTGAAGAGGAGTAGAAGGTTGTTCTGCAACAAATTGAAGAAGATGACTGCAGCCCTAATACATGTTCAGGAGAAGCATGTTTGACGAGAGGAAGATCATGGTGTTGGAATAATTTGCATTATAGGAGTTACTATGACCATCCTTCAGCACATTATAACTCTCTTTTTGCATTAGATAATGTATTTTTAACTTTAATATATACATTAGGAAGGTTTATGAATAACTGCATATTTGTGCCTAATATTATTTCTTTTTGTGGAATATTATGAGAATATTGGGAAGATTATGAAGATTTGGAGGAGGAGATAATTTAGGGACTTGCTCCCTACTACATGAGGATCACTATTAAATAATAAATCAACAAGATATTATGGAATTATGAAACAGATGGTGGAACTCCAATGATTGAGAAAATCTAGGAATGTGTTCCCTTCCATTTAATGTAGATTCATAGTATTGGAAACCAGATCCACTAATCAAGGGAGTTTGGTGGGGAAAGCTTCCTCCATTCATGGGGAATGATTCCTAATCATTTTCTATAAGTACAAAGTTGAATTTTCCTCTAGAGATATATTTTCATTAGTGCTCTTGTGGAGAGAACTCGTATTTCTGCAGCTCCATTGTATTTTCTTGCAAGGATGTAATTATATTGATGAAAATAATGAAGATTGGTGTCATGTTCAGCTTCTAAATATTGTTCTCCTCTATAGGCCTTTGAGTTTCCTTGGGCTTGGCCATCCCAAGAGCCTCAGATCCCTCTTGTATCATTTTCTTTCCTTCTTTTCACTTCTTATTTACATGAATCTCTTGTTTTTGTTTCTTTCTACTTCTGCATTTAGTATTAATGATTTCTTGTTGTAGGATTGGGTTAAATGGTTGATGTAAGTTATTTTGTAGGATCAAAAGCATAATTTCATCCTTGGAAAATATTTGGAAGGTCATAGTAATCATTGAGCTACTTGGATAGTCCTTTTATTCCCAAATCTAGATTTTGGAAACTCCTTTGCGGCAACTAGTAGTAAATTTCTGCTATTTTTTAGAGCATGCTAACGAGCTTCAATCGAGATGGTTCCACTTGCATTAGATCGCAAAAACATTCTAGTTCATAAAAAAAATTACCCCAGTTCATTTTCACTTGATTAGGTTAGGCATTTTATAGATTTACTAGCTCACTAGTTCTCAAATTTCTAGATTTTCGACTAGTAATTTTCTGATGTTTTTTAGCATGGGTTAATAGAGGTCTTTTTGAGTGATTTCACTTGGAATGGGGGCCTAAGAAATCCTAGTCAATAAAAAATATTTGTCCCATCTGATTTGGATTTGATTTTCTTGGTCATTCGATGAATTATAATTTCATATACTAAATCTATAACATCCTGTAGTAAAATAGGGGATCCTGTAGGAGAACTAGGGGATGCTATAGGAGAACTAGTACATCCTGTAGGAAATCTTGTAGCGGCCTGTTTTGAGCCTAAATTGAGAAAAATCATCATTGAAGTTGGGATTAGGCCCTACTTGACCTCCAAGCCATCAAAATCATTGTACCCCTCTTCCTCCACACCTGTCTCCCCTGCCAAAAATCAAGGAAAGATTAGAATTTTCATTTATAAAGAACAAAGATTAAAAAAAAGAGTTTTTTTTATATTTACACATGCACACAACAATTAGTACTCTCTAGATCATATTTCATGCTTAGATTAGTTAAAACATCACATGTGAAAAATAGGGTTAAAATAGGGTTCATTTCCAAGCAAAGTGTGTTAATAAGTAGATAGAGGATTTCATGTTACTTTACAAGCATTTTTAAATTCAGTCTTTCATTCCTGCAAATAGGCAACATTTATTTTCTCTCATGAAAACAAAGGAAGGACACATTGTATGATGCATATACAGTGTCGATACCTATGAAGTTTGTATGAACCCCGGGTTAATAATTAAAGTCGGTAACCTTGGGAGTTGTAGCATTCTTATTGCAATACCGAGGCTCATCAATGTCAACCATGGGGAGTCAACCAAAAAATTATGTAGTGATGAGCTTGTGGATGATGATTTGAGTTATGTAGCTACATTGGAGGTGTTACGAATGTTGCAGATATGCCAGAGGAAGTGGTGATGTAGATGGAAGAAAATTTTGGAAGAGAAATTAAGGTTTCCCAAGATTACATAGTTTGTCATAAGTGTGCCACAATCACGTAATGGAGTTGTCGAATTGTTGTAGGCTTGCTTCATCTTGCACATGGAATTGTTGCAACCATCCTAGCTTGTGCCTATGGCATTTCCTGGAGGGTGTGAAAGCAAATACCTCAGGTTAAACCATTTATTTGACAAAGATGTCGTTATTGATCGAAGGCCTATCTTGGCCTATATCAATTATGTTTTATTTGGTTTTCTTGAGTGGAATGTAATTTGAATAGTTAGTAGATCGATCTCATCAAAGGCATAGTGGGAGGATTTTAATGTGTTGAATTAGTCTCAGTTTGACCTAGTCCATAATACACATAAACCTAACATCTTGATCTGGTCTTAACGTTAGTGGAATGTATTAAAATATTATTAAATTGATCTAAGCTTGAAAAGTAGTTTAAAATACCTTTGATATGGATCGATTAGGGGTTATATGATATATGAATTGAATGAAAATAGAAAATAGAACATATACCTTGTAGTTGTGCGTATGAAAAAAAACTAATGTGATGAAAACATTTTACAATTAATGCATTAGTGTGATTAGCGGTTGATGACTGTAGCAGAGCATATATGGTGGAACAAATGTCAAAGTGAATGTGAGCTTCCTACAAATAGAAATGAACACTCCTTTAATTATAATTTCATTAATATGATTATATTTTTCACACACTCGCATCCAATCTACGTTTTTTTATCTGCACATGATAAATTGCATTAAATGCACACATTTCTACATCAATAATCCCAATACTCTCCACAAGGTAACATTTTTCCTTGCTATTAATATTATTGGCATAAATTTCTCCAACTAACCTTTTATTAAATGTTTTCTTGAAATTATTTCTAATGTTGATTGTACATAATTTCAATCATCTTACTTATCTATTGATCAATTGCATCCTTTGTTGGAATTAAGGAATTACTGAGAGGGGGGGTGGGGAGGGTGAATTAGTAATTTAAGAAACTCTTTCTTTTATTTTCTTATTGTGCTTATAGTTCCTTCTTATGTTCTTTCATATGTGAAAGCATTCATTCATAAAGCATTAAATATTATAAACTTTTAGAACACATACTCAAACAACAATCTCATGACCAACATATATTTGACACATTGTTTTCACATGGAAACCCAGAGGGAAAAAAAAAAACAATTTTTTGTTTGTTTTATGATGTAATTTAAGCACCAACTTAATTACATATGTTTGTTTGTGAGCACCCACTCACTGGAGGCACCAAACTCCTTTTGTTTAGCAAGAACCAACATTCCAAGATGCACCACCTCTTTTGTTTAGCGAGAACCAACTTTCCTAGAGGCACCAACCTATTTTGTTTAGCAAGCACTTGCTCTGTGCTCTGCTTTCCTCAGGGCTCTCCACTATTTCACCATAGCACTACCCCTTACAACACTTTTTGCCAATACATAACTCACTTCTCTACACTCTTGAAAGTATGCTCATGCTCACCATTACCTCAATGGACGTTCATTGTTTTGTTCATATGCTTCTCTTGGCTCGATGTACTCAGTGTTATCATCAATTCTACCAATGCATGTACCCCTAGCATGACACCCCATTCTTTTGCTAACTTACGCAAACTCTAGTTCAGTCATTGCATTAAACTCATATGGATGGGCAACAATCACTTCTTTGTTATATAACTAAATCTCCCTTCTGTGTATTAACTCTCATTCCCCCTTACATTTTTCATAGAGGCTCCCCATGCATATTTATGGCTTGCAGAGATTTAGTTGTACATCCTCATGGAGTCTTTGTTCTTCATTTATATTTACAATGAGTGCACGGGAAGCCTTCGACCATCAACCTTATTGTTATGCATTCAAGGCCACAACTGCCTATTCATACATCTTTAATGGCTCCCTGAACCATCATATCATATCTTTTCATAACAATGTCGTGCAATGGTGTAACACTATGAAATAGACGATTAATGACATCTGATCAAGTCTAGCCCCTTTTGCATTAGACCCTTACTATATCTCCACCATAAGACTTGGTTCAGTGACTGAGCTCCAACCATATCAAAGCCCCCTATATCGACATTTTTCATTTGTGGCCAATGTGCCAACAACCACAAACCTACGATTGTCAATCTCCAATTTTCAAGCTCCTTCCACTAGCCCTTACTACACACTTCTCACCAAAGGATAGATGTCGATGAACGAGGCTTGGCCTTAAGGAGCTAAGTCTTTCAGTGCTCTACTGGGGGCCTTTGGTTTCATGTTTGTTTCAAACACAAGCACTTAATACCAACAAATCCCTTATATCGGGGATTTCTACTTGATGCTCCTTATGCCAACAATCATAAAGCATCGATTTTCGATTGCCTATAGGCTCCTATGCTAGTCCCTAGTCTTTGGTTCCTTAAGACTTCATGACCACTTGCTAGCCCGCAAATCGATGATTCCCCACCGTAGCAAATGTGCCAACTATCGCAAACCTCTGATCGTTGATTGCTGATGTGACATCATTGCCACCACGTGGTGTCTTCTAAGTGGTGACATGTGTCATCTGAAAATGGCCCATTAGGCCACCTAAAAACACCAAAACTGGTTGCCATGTGTCCCTCCATACCACCACGTCATGATGACATCAGCAACCACTTGGAATTATCGGAACCAATGAGATCCTGCCGTGTGTCCACATCGGAACCAATTAGATGCTTCCACGTGTCCTACTTGGAGGAGAGAGAAAGGGACCTCACATACCCTTGTTTTATATCAAATTCCTTTTTAAATTTCTCTTTGGCTCTCTCGAAGATTTAAAAAAGGATGCAAAATCCTGGCTTATTTAACTCAATCAGCGTTCGTTGATCCGTGAATTTCCTTAGTTGTTATGTCGCACCCTGGAATCCTCCAATTACCAATATGATAGGACCTCGACATGTGATATCACTAATCACTAATAAAAAATTCGCAATCATTGTGCGTTGCTCCTTAAAACCTCCAAACTCCGATGTCGGGACCCCCAATTAGACACGTGTCAGAAGGGCACCAAACCATTTCCCTTTGTCTTCTAGTTTGGAGAGACAGAACTTCACCTGGCTCTAACTTTTGATCTAGAAGTCTGTTATGGGACTTCCACATACCGCTGGAAATCTTATTCGGAGCACTATCCAATGGAGGGGTTCCAAATAATATTTGAGCCCATATGCTTCCTTAAGGAGGGCTCCAAAGTCTCCACATAGCCGAAATCACAACCATCAAGGCATGAAGCTCAATCATCAGGTTGAGCCTTGTTTGACATCGATGACAACACTTACACAACCAACCACCTACATACCATCAAATGTCCAAAAATTGCCCCCTTTGGCATTGATGGCAACATTGTAGACTCCCCCTCAGGCTTGGCATGGTTTGCTTTGATGATAAATTTCTACCCGTTTGACATTAGTGCCAAAGAAAACTTCACTTGCACTCCCCCTGAACCAATGCAACCTACTCTGCCATGAGTTCCTTCTGTTGAGTAGCTACCACCTCCTACCAAAATCAAGTCAATTTGAGGGAGGAGTCAAATTTCCTATCTACTTCCTGAGATACTCAAATGGTTCTCTTGCAAGTGGCTTGGTAAATATATCTTCCAGTTTCTCTTTAGTGGGCACATATACAAGTTTGACAATATTTGCTACAACTTGGTCCCTCAAGAAATGATACTTGATAGGAATGTGCTTGGTTTTTGAATGCATGACTGGATTTTTTGATATTTTGATTGAACTAGTGTTGTCAAATATTATTGGAATGGGATTAGGAAACTCTAAATGAATATCCTTTAAGATCTGCTTCATCCATAGAATCTATGTACAACAAGTTGTGGTAGAAATATATTATGCTTCAACAACCGATAGAGAGATGGAGCCCTGCTTCTTTCTAATCCACAAATCATGTTACCAAGAAATCACCCAAAAGGAAAGTTACACCAAAAGTACTCTTCCTGTCACCTAGACTTATAACCCAATCTGCATCTGTGCAGGCCTTCAGATAGAAGTATTTATCCATGGGATACCACAACTGATACTCTACTGTACCTTGAGGTATTTGAATTGATATATAAAAACTCTTCGTGGGGACTAAGTAATTTGCAGACCCAAGAAGAAGGACAAATCACCAATCATGGAAATTTCAAACTCTATTTTCATACAGTTTGCAAATCGATGCCCCAACTTCTCCACATCACTGCCAAATATGATATCATCCACATACACAACCACGATCAGTAGATGATCATCTTCAGGTTTTACATAGATATTGTTGTCAACTGAGCCTTTCTTAAAACCTTGTTGATGGAGATACTTATCTAGCCTTTCATACAAGGCTCTAGGGGCCTGTTTCAAACCATAGAGAGCCTTCTTTAATTTGCATACAAGCCCTTCATTAGAGGAGAGAATAAAACCTTCAAGATTCTCAATGTAAACCTCCTCTTCTAAGTCTCCATTAAGAAAGGCATACTTTACATCCATCTGATAAAATTTGATGTTCTTGTGAATGGAAAGAGAAAGGAAGATTATTATGGCTTCTAATTGGGCTACTGGTGCAAATGTTTCTTCAATGTTTACTCCTTCTATCTGGGAATACCCTTTGCAAATCAACCAAGCTTTGTTCCTGATTACTTGACCTTTTTCATTCGACTTATTCTTGAAAACCCACTTGGTTCCAATAAGATTTCTCTCTTTTGGTCTTGGGGCAAGCTCCCATGTGTCATTCTTTTCAATTGGTCTAGCTCTTCATTCATGGCTTTCAACCAAAACTTATCTTCACTTGCTTGATAGAGGTTTTGGGGTTCTATTTGTGATAGTGTAGGTTTTAACCTCGTACATAAATTAACTGCATCCAGATTCGAAAAACAAAAATAAACAATAGCGAGAGCATAACACATAAAACAAATATACATAGAGAGTTTCCCCTGGATCCCAAAACTGGGACTACCAGATTGATTTTTTGTTATGTTCCTTTCAATGTTACAATACATATATATACATGCCGAAGCATCCAATACCATGGATCGAAAACCATCGCACCCAAAACCATGCGCAAAAACCATGCACAAAACCATGGGTCCCAAAAAAAAAAATTCCTCGGGGCGCTGCCCTCGACTCCATAGAGGGGGGCTGACCGCCCCTTCAACCCCAACATTCTCCCACTTGTTTTTTTCTTTCCACAAGAGGCCACATGAGAGCTTATTCATTTATCCAGCCCTGCAACACCCATTGTTTCTCTGCACCAAGAGAACTTCTTAGAGCTCGCAGATTTTGTCAATGCATCTACAATATTCTTCAAAGTGTTCACCTTTACTAGCAACATCTTTTTGTCTTCAATCATATCCCTCACAAAGTGATACTGAACATCAATGTGCTTTTTCTTTGAATGATAAGCAGGGTTCTTTGCCAAGAAAATTGCACTTTGGCTATCACAATCTATCCTTATAGCTATGTGTACTAACCCCATACTTGAACACAATCTCTACAACCAAACTGCTTCCTTGGTTGCATGAGGGGTTGCTATGTATTCTTCCTCTATAGTTGATAGTGCCACTATAGATTGTTTCTTACTCATCCAAATAATTGCACCTCCAAATAGGTTAAACACATACCCACTTGTAGATCTTCTCTGATCCAGATCTCCAACCCAGTCTGCATCAATAAAGCCACATATATCCAAAACTCTATCCAATCCTGGTCATCCTTAGTAGTGCAAACCATAATAACTAGTGCCATGCAAATACCTAAGAACCCATTTCATTTCTTTCCAATGCTACTTCCCTGGTTTTGACATAAACCTACTCAATAATTGCATTGCATGTGCAATGTCTGGTGTAATATATACCATCACATACATCAGGCTACCGACTGCACTTATATATGGAACACGGGACATGTCCTCTTCCTCTTCTCATTTCTTAGGACATTGTTCGATAGATAACTTTACACCTACAGAAATAGAAACCTTCACTGGTTTACTACCTTTGATATTAAATCTCTGCAGTATTGTCTCTACATACTTCCTCTGGTTTAACCAAAGCTTCCTTTTTTCTCGATCTCTTTTAATTTCCATGCCCAAAATATAGTTTGCATCACCAAGATCTTTCATGTTGAATTTTGAGGACAATTGGGTCTTCAAATCCTGGATAATTTCTTTGTCATTTCCAACCAACAACATATCATCCACATACAAGACCAGATAAATAACACAGTCACCAATTAATTTAAAATATACACAATGATCAGCTTTGCTTCTGGTGAAGCCAAGTCCCCATATAAATGTATCAAATTTCTGATACCACATCCTTGGTGACCGTTTTAACCCATACAGAGATGTTTTTAACTTGCATACCAGTTCTTTCTTACCCTTCACTGCAAAACCTACAGGTTGCTTCATGTAGATCTCTTCTTCTAGATCCCCGTGAAGAAATGTTGTCTTCACATCCATATGTTCTACCTCAAAATCAAAAGTAGTAGCAATAGATAAAAGTAATCTAATAGAAGCTACCTTGGCAACAGGAGAAAAAATATCACCAAAATCAATTCTCGACACCTGAGAATAACCTTTTGCTACTAACCAAGCTTTGTATTTCTCCACCTTTCCTTATGCATTCATCTTCTTCTTGAATACCCATTTGCTTCCAATGGGTTTCCTTCCAGTCAACAACTCCACCAGATCCCAAGCCTCATTTTTGTGCAAAGATGCCATTTCATCAAACCATGGCCTCTTTCCAGAGTTTTCCATCCTCTGAGTCTACTGCTTCCTTCATAGTTCTGGGATCATCATCAGTGATAGATAAAGCAAAATTTGAACAGAAATCAGATGGACTATATCTTTCTGTTTGCCTTCTTTCTCGAACTGATCTTCTCACAACTGGATTTTGTGGCTCTTCATCTTCTAATTCCTCTTTTATTGTAGAGTCTAATTCTTCCTCCTTAAGCTCAAACTCTATCTTCTCAAGTTCCTTTGGTTGGACTTCATGTTTAATAACATCTTTCATCTCTCTGAACACCACATCTCGGTTGTACACAACCTTCCTTGTTACTGGGTTCCAAAGCTTATAACCCTCTAAACCATCCTTATACCCAATTAATATGCACTTTTCAGATTTACTATCCAACTTTTTTCCTTTCTCCTTTAGAACATGTACATATGCATCACATCCAAATACCCTCAGATGTGAAATATAGGGTTTCTTACCAGTCCATACCTCTCATGGAGTCTTATCCTCCAATTTTGATGAAGGTGATATGTTGACCAGGTAATATGCAGTATCCATTGCCTCTGCCCAGAATTCATGTCCTAACCCTACACCACTGAGCATGCTTATTGCCCTTTCTGTCAACTTCTTGTTCATTATTTCTACAACTCAATTTTGCTGAGGTGTGTATGGGGTAGTCTTCTATCGTTCTATACCACACTTCTTGTAGAACTCTTCAAATTCATTCTTGCAAAATTCTCCATTGTTATCTATCATCAACGTCTTTATCTTTTTCTCTATCTAGTTTTCCACCAGAGCCTTATATTCTTTAAACCTATCAAAGACTTCAGATTTCTTCTTGAGGAAATATATCCATGTATTCCTTGAGAAGTCATCTATCAATGATACATAGCACACAAACTTACCTAGTGATGGAACCTTCACAAGTCCAAACACATCACTATGCACAATCTCTAATATTTGTTTCACCCTCTTACCACTAGAGGGGAAACTCACCCAATTCTGCTTCCCATATAGAAAAAATTTCACAGAAATCAAAATCCAAAGAGCTATTAGTCCTACCTTCTACCATACACTTACCATGAAGTATTCGAAGGCCCTTCTATACAATATGTCCAAGCCTTTGATGCCATAGCATGGCCTTTTCTCCATAGACCACTAGATTTTCTGCTCCACGTTTAGGAACCACAGAACTGTTGCACCCGCCAACAACAGTGCTACCTTGCAGCTTGTACATAGTTCTAATCTGAACTCCCCACATCAATACCAGTGCTCCTTGAACCATCTTGCAGGTATCTTTCTCGAACACCATTTTTACGCCTGCATCATCCAACTTGCTTACAGAAATCAAATTTCTGGCTAATGCAGGAATATCCAGAACACATGGAAGTGTTCTAATCCTTCCACCTTGCAACTTCAACTTTACTTTTCCACGATCAACAATTCTAGTCTTCCTATCATCCCTTAAGAAGAAATCACCACCATAATATTTCCCATACTCGCAGAACCACTCTCTATGGGGAGTGAAGTGAAAGGATGCACTGAGGCAATGAACCATGCCTCATGATCTACATGTGTATTTGAAGAAGAAACCAAGTACACATCCCCACCTTCATCTGAGGTGGTTTTCATCTCTGCAAAAGGAGCATAATTAGATCCCTTTCCTTTGTTAGGAGCTTTAGATTTACACTCCCTTTTGTAGTGCCTTTCATTTCCACATTTACAGCACACCTTTACAAATTTTCCTGGAGATTTAGATCTCCCTCTAGATTTAGATCCCCCACTCGGTGAATTATTTTTGTTTCTGGTCTGGGACCGCCCTCATACAGATAATGCATCCCCCTTCTGGCTCTCCATATTTTTCTATCTCATCTCCTCCGTCAGCAAGGATGAGACTATTTGATAAATCTGCAAGGTAGTTGCATTGCTACCTATTGCAATAACCATACCAACCCATGAATCTGGTAGAGAATACAACAAACTAATGCACTTATCTTCATCTGAAATTTTAATATCAACAGATAATAATTGACTTCCCATAGTATTAAATGTGTTCAGATGCTCTTTCACCTAGTCTCCATCTTTCGTCCTCAGGTTATACATATTTTTCTGTAGGAATAGTTTATTCACGAGAGACTTAGATTGGTACAAAGTCCCTAGCTTGTCCCACAAAGCCTGCACCGTAGCTTCTCCCGATACATTCAGAAATACTGAATCTGAGACACACAATCGTATTGTGCTCTTTGCCTTCTGATCCAACTTCTTCCATTCTTCATTGGACACTCCCATTGGTTTAGAACCTAGATCTACCACAATCCACTGATCTTTATCCACCAACAGACCCTCCATCTTGAGTTTCCACAACTCAAAACTCCCACCATTAAATTTCTCGATCTCTATTTTTCCACTGCTCGCCATCTTCTTTCATCACCAGAATTGATCCCACAGATCTCCCACTGAACATGGTTTACCATAGGCCCGAGTGAAACCCCTCAACAACAAACGCATCCCCTTGAAGCGAAAACATCACTGATACCAAATGTCGGTTTTAACTCCTTACAAAAATTAACTGCATACGAATTCTAAAAACATAAAATAAACAATAGCAAGAGAATAACACAAAAAAAAAATATACACAAAGATTTTCCCCTGGATCCCAAAACTGGGACTACCAAAGTGATTTTTCATTATGTTTCTTTCAATGTTACAATACATATATATACATTTTGAAGCATCCAATACCATGGACCTAAAATGATAGCACCCAAAACCATGTGTGAAAACCATGTATAAAACCATGGGTCCAAAAAAAAAAAAATCACCGACCCCGTAGAGGGGGGCTAACCATCCCCCTTAAAGCCCCCATATAGGGGGGGTTGCCAGCCCCCCATTGTGCAACAAAGGGGGGAGCTCTACCCCCCTTCTAACCCCCCGGTTTAGCTAGGGGGGATAGTTGGGGAAAGAATATAACACAAGCCAACAGATAGTAGAGCGCAAATTTGTGTGATTTGTATTTCCCACAAGTCTCCTTCTGAATTGGACACCCTTTCTTTCATCTCCAAGAATCTGACTCACAGGGTGTTCCTTTTGCACATACCTGGAAGGCATTTTTGTCCTTGAAGATGTGCTTTCTTCCTGACCTTCATTGTCTGAATTTGTTTCATTCAGATTTGCGTCCCTCAACTTTGAACTCTCTTCATCATCTAAGTCCATGTTACTTTTGGAGGGTTCAGGTTGTGAGCCTACTTCATCAACCACTATGTCAATGCAGTCTTATATCTTCCTTGTCCTCTTGTTTTAGCATTTGTACCCTTTGCTTCAAATAAAATATCCAAGCTGTATTCCTTCATCAACGCATGAGTTAAGCTTCCAAGGTTCTTTTCATTTCTTTTAATGAAGCACTTCCTCCCAAAAACCTTGCGGTGTTTAACTGATGCAGGTCTACCCTTCCATAATTCATATGGGATTTTGTCACTGTCAAGCCTGAGATGAGTTACGTTTGACAAGTATACTACAACTTGAGTTTCTTCTCCTCAGAAGTGGTGAGCCACTCCTACTTCATCTAACATCATTTTGGCGATTTCCTTGATTGTTCGGTTATTCCTCTACATAACTCCATTTTACTGAGGAGTTCTTACCACTGAGAATTGCCTTCTAATACATTTCTCTTCACATAATTCTTCAAACTCTTTTGAGGTGAACTTTCCTCCTATGTTTGATCTAGGGAAAATTTTTCTTAAAGTTTAGAAACCTTGCGAATCTTACTAGTTCCCAAATTGCAAATTATAAAATTTTTGTTGATAACTTTCTAAAAACATGCAAATTATTAATAGTTTTATATATAGTATTTATACAATTTTGGCAAATTTTAAGGTAAAACAATTTTATACTATAAATTTGGGCAAATCATTTTTAGAAAAATATGGAGATTTGTGAACCTTTTTTTTTGGAAAAAACATGGTAAATTAGCTCACTTGCGAATATTAGTCCCTAAAATTTTCCATGGTTTGATCTCAAGCATTTTATCTTCAAATCTTTCTCATTATCTATCTAAGCCTTAAACTTATTGAAGTGCTCAAATTTTCTTTTAGGGGAAGAATGCAATTAGCCCTCGTGTAATCATCAATGAATAGCAAGAAGTACCTTTCTCCTTTTGACGTTTTTGTTCTTGTGGGGCTACAAATATCTGTGTGAATAATCTCTAGAGGTCTTGATGAGAACTCTTTCGTTTTGAAATGAGTCCTAGTCTGCTTGCCAAACTAACATGACTTGCAGATGGTGTTATCAGGCCTTAAAAATTTAGGAAATCCTTTTACCGTTCCTATCTTGCTTATCCTTATTAGGCTATCAAAATTCATGTGTCTGAGCCTCTTACGCCATAGTCGTGCTTCGCTGGTTTTGCTAAAGTAACAACTGTCCCTTGAATTATCAAACACATAAACGTTATTATGAGTCCTTACTGCTGTTGGTCGATAAATTTGCCCATTTTTTCTTGCTTTTACCCATTTCACCTTACCCATTCCATAGTCTTGCGAGGTTAATTTATGTCTCAAAACAATGAAGTTATATTAATTTTGTTGAAAATAGCAACAAGAAATGACAGAAATATAACCTAGAAATTCCAGTTTAATTTGTCCTTGAATTAAACTAAGAATTAAAATCAAATTCTATTCTCATAGAAACTTGTAATAGTTAACTAGAGTGAGTTGACTTAGTTAACTTAGTAATTTCGAGTTGGAAGTCTTTCTGAAGTCATGTTTATGTTCTCCCTATATTATAGGGGTCCAGGATGAGTTAATTCTGAGTTTAATTAGATAACTCAGTTTACTGAGTTGAGTTTAGTTATATTAGTTCCAAATTGTTTGAGGAACTAATAGTGAGTTAACAATCAGTTGGTGCACTAATTCATTAACTAGTGCTACTCCAATTAACTGAAGATTCCCTCATTATAAACTCATGCATGTTGATTCTGAGCAAGACCCAGCTGAGACTAGAGTGTAGGGACAATGTACTATTAGTTCTATAATTTTTTGAGTTGTACAAATGGTGCATGCAATCACGAACTGAACCTTGAAGGGATTGCACAGTTTTGGATGCACTGTTTTCCCTTTAAGATGGACTAATCAACAATAGGAATTTTGCAAGGAAATAGGGACTTAGAGAGCTGGAGAATTGGCTAAGTATTGGCCAAGAGTTTTCTTGTGAGCTGGAGATTGATTTTATTGAGTGCTGGGATTTTTCTTGTGAGAATAAGCATTGTATTATCATCTTGGATTTCTTACTTAATGCAATACAGATAGTGGGGTTTTGAGTTGTGGCTTTCCCCAGATACTTATTGTGTTATGTTCCATTGATTTGTCTTCCTCTTACTATTATTGTTTTCATCGATCTATTGGCTTCCACTGGTTGAAAGTGGAAGTAGAATCTTGTCTTTTTCTTTAGTACATTGCATGAGCTTGTGAATCTACATGAAAATATACATGGTATTAGAGCTGAGAATAATGTACTAGAGGAGATTTCGAAGTTTTGAGTTTTGGGTTACAGGTGAAATTCGAATTTTCAATACATACTTTTGGATCGACACAAGGCATTCTACTATTTGCGGCTCAAGTATGCCTTGGATGGCAGCTCAAATTATATAGCCTGGAAGGACAAGATAGATGCTATGTTGGAGGATAATGTCTTGAAGGAATTCATTGATTAGGACATTCCTAAGCCACCAACATCAGATGCTCAAAATCTGGACGAATGGAAGAAGTTTGTGGAAAGGGCGAGGTGGATAATCCTTGAGGGAATTCGATACCACATTGTCTCGAGTATCCATGGGAAGGAAACTCCACATGCTATGTGGAAAGAATTGAAGGAACTTTTCCAGAACAATAGTGACCAAAGGAAGTTGGCACTGAAAGATCAAATTCGAAAAATCAAGATGGAGGTGGACGACCCAATTCCAAATTACTTGACCAAGTTCACTCAATGTCGTGATAAACTTGGAAGTTTTGGAATCATGATTTCCAAGGATGATATGGTAAGCCTTTCTCTTATAGGACTCCCAAAGAGTTGGAATAGTTATCAGGACTCTATCAATGGTCGGGAGAAGTTTCCAGATTGGGAACGACTATGGTCAGATTTTATGTAGGAGGAAATTAGGAGGAACACCAGAGATGGGACCTCTTCCAAGGAAGTGGAAGAGGATTTTTCCTTAGCGAGTAAGGAAAAGAAGTCTAAGGGAAGTAATTCCAAAGGTGAGGATCACGGAAAGAAGATGGACTTGGCGAAAGTCAAGTGTTTTCACTACCTTGAGCAAGGGAATTATGCCAAGAACTACCCATAGAAGAAAGAAAGCAAGAAGGAGTTGATAGTAGCAACAGCAGGTGAAGCTCTAGCTTCACAGTTCGAACTTGATTTAACTCTCATTGCATGCATGACCAACACTACCATGGGAGGTGTGTGGTATCTTGACAGTGGTGCCTCATTCCGTATGACGAGGAATAGATATCTCTTTAGTGATTTTGAGGAGAAATACCTCAAGCAGAGCATAGAGTTTGGAGATGATGAGAGGTATAGAGCTACAAAGATCGGTACAATTACCTTTCATGGGGAGTATGATTCCCGTCTCAGGATCATAGGTGTGATGTATGTTCTAGGACTAAAGAAGAATCTTCTTTCAGTTGCGATATTAGAAGACCGTGGCTATGATGTGGTTTTTAGTAAGGGCAAGGTTTTCCTTAGACACATCACCACCGGATAGGTGAAATAGATAGGTGCATGGATCAAGAACCTATATTCTCTTGAGGTTCAAGATGCATGCAAAGCCTTGAGGAGAAAGGAAAAGGTTAGAGACTTAGTGGTTAAGAGGGAGATTAAATTACCTCTTAACATATAGCTTGAGAAGAAGCCTCTGAAGCAGCTTCAAAAAGTTGTGGAGCAGACACAACTAGAGAAGTTGAGAGGAGGCTGAGTGGAGAGATCCACTCAACCAGAGAAGATGCAGTCTTAAAAGTAGTCTCAGACAATTGTGGAGAAGCCACAATTGGAGAAGCAGAGAGGAGACCTAGTGGAGGCATCCACTCATGTAGAGACCTCTAGTAGGGGGAAATTTCGAGCCAAGTGGGTAGGGGGATGACATGCAGCCATGCCTCCAAGTGTGAGGTGGGGCGATGTGAAGTGATAGTTCCAAGAAGGCCCAAATTGGGCAAGGTCCATTCAGAGGTTTTATCTCATGGATCGTAGTAGCAGGAGGAATTAGTGGGATTGATGCAGTCAGAGATCAAAGTGGCAGAGGCTAGAGCATTCAGATACTAAAGAGAGTAGAGAAGGGTTGAAAACAATGCAAAAAGGGAGAGTCAACAGAAGCGCAAAATTTTCAGTCAACAGAGGTAATAATAGTCAAAGAATTTGATGACAGAGGCATCATTCTGATTCAGGTTGGATGTTTTTCTCTAGAGTTGCTCGAGAAACAATGCTAGAGAGAATTTTTTCATGTAGAACATTCCAAATGTTCAAGATCAATATCTGAGTTGAATTCCTTTCTTGTTGAGAGGGAGTTTTGAAAATAGCAGCAAGAAATGATAAAAATAGAATCCAGAAATTCTAGTTTACTGAGAATTAAAATTGAATTTTATTCCCATAGCAACTTGTAATAGTTAACTAGAGTGAGTTGACTTAGTTAACTTAGGAATTCTGAGTTGGAAGCCTTTCTAAAGTCATGTACATGTTCTCCCTATATTAGAGGGGTCTAGGATGAGTTAATTGTGAGTTTTAATTAGATAACTCAGTTTACTAAGTTAAGTTTAGTTAAATTAGTTCCAAACTATTTGAGGAACTAATAGTGAGTTAATAGTCAATTGGTGCACTAATGTATTAACTAGTCTACTCCAGTTAACTGAATATTCCCTCATCAGAAACTCATGCATGTCGATTCTGAGAAAGACCGAGTTGAGACTAGAGTGCAGGGACAATGTACAGTCAGTTGTATAATTTTCTGAGTTGTACAGATGGTGAATGTAATCCAGAACTGAACCATGAAGGGATTGCACAGTTTTGGATGCATTGGTTTCCATCTAACATGGGATAATAAGATATAGGAATTGCACAAGGAAATAGGGTCCTGGAGAGCTGGAGAATTGGCTAAGTGTTGGCCAAGAGTTTGCTTGTGAGCTGGAGATTGATTTTACTGAGTGCTGGGATCGTTCTTGTGAGAACAAGCATTGTATTATCATCTTGGATTTCTAATTTAATGAAATACAGATAGTGGGGTTTTGAGTTGTGCCTTTTCTTGGATACTTCTTTATGTTATGTTCCATTGATTTATGTTCCTCTTGCTATTATTGTTTTCATCGATGTATTAGCTTTCGCTAGTTGAAAGTAGAAGTAGATTCTTGTCTTTTGCTTTAGTACATTGCATGAGCTTGTGAATCTACAAGAAAATCTACATGGTATTGGAGCTAAGAATAGTATACTAGAGGAGATTTAGAAGTTTTGATGCTTGGATTACAGGTGAAATTTGAATTTGCAATACATACTTCATGATCGACAGATGGCGTTCTATGGTTTGTGGCTCGAGTATGCCTTGGATGGAAGCTTGAATTATATACCCTAGAAGGACATGATGGAGGCCGTGTTGGAGGATAATGGCTTGAACGAATTCATGAAGTGTGTGGCAAGGGCGAGCTAGATAATACTTGATGAATTTCGAGACCACATTGTCTCGAGTCTCCATGGGAAGGAAACTCCACATGCTATGTGGAAAGCATTGAAGGGCCTTTTCTAGAACAACAATGACCAAAGGAAGTTGGCACTGAAAGATAAACTATGAAAAACCGAGATGGAGGCGGGCAACTCAATTCCAAATTATTTGACCAAGTTCACTCGATGTCATGATGAACTTTAAAATTGTTGGAATCACGGTTTCCGAGGATGATATGGTAATTCTTGCTCTTCTAGGAATACCAAAGAGTTGACATAGTTAGCAAGACTCTGTCAATGGTCAGGAGAAGCTGCCAGATTGGGAATGACTATGGTCGGATCTGATGCAGGAGGAGATCAAGAGGAACACCAGATATGGGACCTCTTCCAAGGAAGAGGAAGAGGATTTTTCCTTAGCGAGTAAGCCAAAGAAGGCCAAGGGAAAGTATTCCCAAGACGAGGAGGGCAGAAAGAATATGGACTTGACAAAAGTCAAGTGTTTTCACTGTCACGAGCATGGGCACTATGCCAAGAACTACCCACAGAAGAAAGCAAGCAAGAAGGAGCCGAAAGTGGCGATAATAGGTGAAGCTCTAGCTTCAAAATTCGAACTTGATTTCACTGTCATTGCATGCACGACCGACACTACCATGGGAGGTGTGTGGTATCTTGACAGTGGTGCCTCATTCCATATGACAAGGAATAAAGATCTCTTTAGTGATTTTGAGGAGAAATACCTCAATAAGAGCATAGAGTTTGGATATGACGAGAGGTATAGAGCTACCGGGATTAGTACAGTTACCTTTTAGAGGGAATCTGGCTCCCCTCTTAGGATCACAGAGGTGATGTATGTTCCAGGACTAAAGAAGAATATTGTTTCAGTCACGGTATTGGAAGACCACTGTTATGATGTGGTTTTTAGTAAGGGAAAGGTTTTCCTTAGACACATCAACACAGGACAGGTGAAATAGACCGGTACATGGGTCAAGAACCACTATGCTCTTGAGGTTCAAGATGCAGGGAAAGCCTTGAGGAGAAAGGAAAAGGTTAGAGACTTGGTGGCTAAGAGGGAGAGTAAATTACCTCTTAACATGCAGCCCAAGAAGAAGACTTTGAAGTAGTTTCAGGAAGTTGTGAAGCATCCACAACTAGAGAAGCTGAGAGGAGACTGAGTGGTGAGATCCACTCAAGTAGAGAAGAAGTAGTCTCAAAAGCAGTCTCAGACAATTGTGTAGCAACCACAATTGGATGAGTCGAGAGGAGACTGAGATCAGACATCCACTCATGTAGAGACCTCTAGTAGGGGGAAATTTCCATCCAAGTGGGTAGAGGGATGACATGCAGCCATACCTCCAGGTGTGAGGTGGGGTGATGTGAAGTGATAGTCCTAATAGGATTGCAATTGGGCAGGGTCCATTGAGAGGTTTTATCTCATGGATCATACCTTGCTACGGGAGTCCAAAGTACATAGTAGCAAGAGGAATCAATGGGATTGATGTAGTTAGAGATCAAAGTGATAGAGGCTAGAGAAGTTAGATACTGAAGAGCATAGAGAAGGGTTGACAACAATGCAGAAAGGAAAAGTCAACATAAGTGCAGAGTTTTCAGTCGACAGAGGCAATAACAATAAAAGAATTTGATGACAGAGGCATCATTCTGATTTAGGTTGAATGTTTTTTTCTAGAGTTGCTGGATCAAGAACACTAGAGAGAAGTGTTGCATGTAGAACATTCCAAAGGTCCAGGATTAGGATCGAGTTGAATTCCTTTCTTGTTGAGAGGGAGTGTTGAAAATAACAACAAGAAATGATAAAAAAAGAATCTAGAAGTTCTAGTTTAATTTTTCCTTGAATTAAACTGAGAATTAAAATCGAATTTTATTCTCATAACAACTTTTAGTAGTTAACTAGAGTGAGTTGACTTATTTAACTTAGGAATTTCGAGTTGGAAGTCTTTCTGAAGTCATGTATATGTTCTCCCTATATTATAGGGGTCGAGGATGAGTTAATTGTGATTTGTAATTAGATAACTCAGTTTACTAAGTTAAGTTTAGTTAAATTAGTTCCAAATTGTTTCAGGAACGAATAGTGAGTTAACAGTCAGTTGGTGCACTAATACATTAACTAGTGCTACTCCAGTTAGCTAAAGATTCCCTCATCAGAAATTCATGCATGTCGATTCTGAGAAAGACCCAATTGAGACTAGAGTGTAGGGACAATGTACTACCAGTTGTATAATTTTCTGAGTTGTACAGATGGTGCATGGAATCAGGAACTGAACCTTGAAGGGATTGCGCAGTTTTGGATGCACTAGTTTCCCTTTAAGATGGGGTAATCTTCCATACGAATTGCGCAAGGAAATAGGGGCTTGGAGAGCTGGAGAATTGGCTAAGTGTTGGCCAAGAGTTTTCTTGTGAGTTGGAGATTGATTTTATTGAGTACTAGGATTGTTCTTGTGAGAACAAGCATTGTATTATCATCTTGGATTTATGATTTAATACAATACATATAGTGGGATTTTGAGTTGTGGTTTTCCCCAAAAACTTATTGTGTTATGTGCCATTGATTTGTATTCCTCTTGCTATTATTGTTTTCATCGATCTATTGGCTTCCACTGGTTGAAAGTAGAAGTAAATTTTTGTCATTTGCTTTAGTACATTGCATGAGCTTGTGAATCTACAGTAAAATCTACAAATTTGGCATGTCTTTATGAAATATTGATTAATGAAACGTAGTACTAGGGAAACATTGCCTATGCGACTTGCTAATTGAAATTCTTTTGCAAAATCGAGATACTGATGACCAACAGGCTACAAATCAGTGCAATGGTTGTTAATGAGCTGGTAATGCTATTCCAAGGCAGGGGCTGCAATGATGTTCAACCAATGAGCAGTTGATGGATTGATACAATTTCTGTTTTTTCATTATGTTTCTGTTTTAATGATTACTGTATATTTGTGAGAAGACAAAGCTACTGTTATTTTTTAGTTTTTTAATACTATTTATGTAATGATACAATATATAAGTAATGGTTATTGTGGTAGAAATGCAAACAATGGATCCAAGAAGTGTAACAACAGACTTTGTTTTATTAGGAGAGTCGGGCCCACTCTCCTGATCAAGTGTTGTTATATTAGTTGTGTGCGTAGATTTATATTGGTTGTGTTGTTATGATTTCCTTTCTATTTTTGTTGATTTATCGATTTTGTGTTGCTGTGAATTCAGATTTCTATTACTCTAATTTGTTGTTACTATCATTAGTTTTATGTTACTCAATTATTATGCTTGTTTGAATGCTCAATGCTAGGTAGGGAACTTGTGGCCTACATAGACTTTGCATGGTAGCCTTGAAACAATTAACAAGCCCCGGGTTGACAATAAATGTGGGGAAGGGTGAAATCCATAATTCATATATGAACACCAACATTTTGGTGTCATTTCCGAGGAGGCTATCTAAGGTGCAAAATTACAAACAATATTGACCATAGTAACACTCTGTCGTCCTGATTAGGTAGTTCTTACCTCTTTCAGGACCCGAACTTTAGATTTTTTGATTGGTTTTTTTTTTTCTTTTATTTTCCCTTAGGAACACTCTCTCGTCCTGATTAGGTAATTCTTTCGAGACCCAAGATTTAAATTTTGTGATTGGTTTGTTTTTCTTTTGTTTTCCATTAGGAACACTCTCTCATCCTGATTAGGTAGTTTTTACCTCTTTCAGGACTCGAGCTTTAGATTTTGTGACTAGTTTATTTTTCTTTTGTTTTCTTGATTCTAGGAACACTCTCTCGCCTTGGTTAGGTGAAGTCTGTACTAAACCTCTTCCAGGGCCCAAGCTTAAACTATTGGATTGTTTATTTTTTCTATCAACTATATGGGCCATCCTCTCGTCCTTGTCAGACATGCTTTTTCTTACCTTGTTCCAAGACCTAAGCCTTAGATTTGTTTGGATGTTTTTCCTTCACTTTCAGATTGTATGAATAGAGAAATGAACAAAAGGGGTAGAGGAAGACCCCCAAAAAGAGGGAGGAAAGATCTAGGCAGAATTACCTATATCCAAGAGATCATTTCGAGCCCTGAGTCAGGAGAATCATCACGAGCTGCTGTTAGGGTTAGATCTCATACGAGATCTGGAGGACAGTCAGTTTCACAACCAGAGCCTCCCCCAATAACAAAAGCAGAACTCAGGGAAGAAGAAATAGGAAGCAGAGGATCTGAGGAATTGAGCATTGCAAGTTCAGAAGAAGAGGAAGGAGACTCAAGGGAATTAACTTTGCCATTTGATTGAGGGAGTGTTGTCAAACAAAATCAACCATGCATTATAGAACAACCAGAACCTGTTGAGATCCCAAGTGAATATTGGAAGATATTCATGGCCCATACAACTTCTACGATCGAGTTTCCAATTGGAGATATTAGAGGTGATGCACCTATGAAGCCTATTCCTTTAACAACATTACCTAATTTCCATGGTCTCTCTTCTGAAGATCCAGACACATTCCTCTTTGAATTCGATGTTGTCTATCAAGGATATGATTATATTTCTGATGCTAAAAAATTGAAGATATTCCCTGCTACTCTAAAAGGAACAACTCTAAGATGGTTTATGGGTTTAGGGGGGAAATATATTACAACATGGGATGACATGAAGAAAATTTTCCTTGAAAAATATTAGGACTACTGCAAGTCTCGAGACATTAAGGAGGAAATCTTTAAGATTATGCAGAAAGAGGATGAGAACATGGAGGACTTTGTGGAATGCTTTAAATACAACCTGCAAAGATCAGGCCATAGTGACTTGGATAAGGATATTTTAAAGATAATCTTTCTTTGAGCACTAAGGGAAGAATCCCTGGAACTCCTGAATGTGGTAGGAAAAGGAGATATCTCAAAGGAATAATTTGACACCATCTGTGAGTTTTGTATCAAATTTTCACGTGGAGCTACTATTGGCTGCATGGGGCCTGACCCAAGTTCAACATTAGTTAGCCAAACAAATCCCTACACTACTGGCCCTTTCGGCATCAGCCCGCAGAGCGTGGACTGAAGTCTCACCCGAAGTAGTATGGAGGGATGCTGGAACCATGTTTCCACACCCTGAGATGGTCGTGATGTCAGTTTATTCCTTCTATTCATGCTTTCGCGCAGGTCGTTAAGTCTAGGGCTCTCTCAGTTCATCCCTTTACTCCGCCCTTCGGTACCTCTGCGAAGGGGTACGATTGGCTTTCGTGCAGCCCTAACCTGTGACTCAGGTACTTTCGCGTTGCTAGGGCAGTGTATCGTGTAGATAACCAAACTAGCTTAAGTGACTTACTTATCTTATTAAACAATCACAGTTAGCACCACATAAACAAATATCCTTATTTGTGTTCAATCATCCAACACAATTACATATATTCGCGCATCACAAAAGCATTATAAATGAAATTCATACACAACATGACAAGATGCATTAACAGGAAACAAAGACACAAAATTTGGAAAATGATTCTCTTTATTGATATCTTCAGATTATTACAGACTCTATCCACCTTGTGCACATAGCTGTAGGGGTCTGTGCACTCAGCTGCAGACTTCTACCCTAGGCCTCTACGCACTCAGTTGTAGAGCCTCTACCTACACTAAGACCTAAAACTTAGACTTATCTCCTTATCGCTCAAGACTTCTTCTACAACTTATTACTTATGACTACTTAGAGCTTACTTACTTAGCTCTTTTTATACAATCCCATGGTCCGTGTACCATGGGTAGATTCTTTATAGCTGACTTTACAGTTTACAAAAATAAGGGCGGACAACCCTTTATGACTCATGACACCTTCGCGCTCCATGACCACAAAATGCAGAGACTTTACAATTTATTACAAAACATGACCCAAAACATGGGCTTTTAGCCTCAAAACTGTCCTTAGGGGATCCCGTTCCCAATAGGCCCCCAACACAAACATCGTGACTCGCCCTCGAGTCACTTGGTAGGTGTGGAGATCTTAGCGTGAAGACCTCCTAGCTCGACTTGTATGACCGCAACCTCAGCAGTGCATTGTGCGGCCGCCTGCTTCGCATCTTCAACCATCTGCTCGGTCACTGCTCTTGAACTATCGACCTTAAGCTTTTGCTGAGTTGCTTGTAGAGTCGTATGCTTTCCTTCAATAGAGGCTGTGACCATGTAAGCCTCATTCAGCCAGGGCTTCAGTCGCCCCTTCAGCACTACTTCCTTTTTCGGTGCTGCGTCCACTTGTTCTTTCAGCTGCTTGGCCTCCTACAGGTTTTCCATTCTCTGTGTGAGCACGACAGTTCACGTTGTGCCTTTAACCTCATCATATTGTTGATGTAGTTCTCACATTTCTGTCTCCAGTCGTTGTACATTAGGGTCCTCTTGCAAGCTCGTCAGGACCTCGAATGACTGTTCAAAGAGTTGTGTGCAGTTCGCTACTGCACTGTCAAGCGTCGTTATTGCCTATGTGACAGCGGTCACACATTTCTCCTTTACTTCTAACAGAGTTGAAGATTGGACCTTCAACTATAACTCGGTGATCTGCAGGTACAAATCCAACTGAACCCTCACCATTTCTGTATGAGCGTCACGCACCCCTGTAACCAGCTTGCAGACGTGCACCTAGACTGGTTCTTCCTCAAGAATGGCCAACTCTGGGACCATTCGGCATGCCTCCTTGATGACCTGCATTATATGCTTGTTTTGATTGGTCGCCTTGGTCATGGTGGTGTTTCTAAGATAGCTTCCAATCTTAGTGGGACTAGTAGATCGAAAAGACACTAGTTTTCCTGGAACAAGTTTGTCGCTATTGTTTTAATGAGTTTAACAACAAGGATAACTTGGTCCTTTTTATGTTTAGAGAGTTTGAAAGGGGACGAAAAGGAAACTCCAACAGTCCTTTTTCGTAGCATAATCCCTTAAGTCCAAAAAGGTATAAAATAATATGAAGGGGATGACTTTTCGATCGCTTTAGCGAGCCGAAAAAGACAAGCACTCGATCTTTTTGTGGGATAATCCCTCAGGTCCAAAAAGATTAAAATGTACAGGAGGGATGGTGCTTCCCCTTACTTTAACGAGCTATAAAGGCCAATAGCTCGGCAATCTTTTCATATTTAATGAGTCTAAAAAGAGCTTAAAGGAGACTCGTTTTTTAGGAACGAGTGGTGTTTTAGGGTAGCAACTGGTTCCGGGTAAGCTTGGAACTTCTCAAAACATGGTGATGTGAAGAGGGTGGCTAACAGAACCACTCATCGCAGCTGTTCCTCAAAAAGGGTAAACAATCAAGTGGAAGCGTTTGATCGGCCAAAAGGATGGAGGTGACAGCAGAACACAACCAAGGCTCAAAAGGCTGATAGCATGGCAATCACAGAGGTCGTTTACTAAAGGCGGGTTTATTTTTTAATGAGCTTGAACCTTGCATTAACATATGCTCAGTGGCAGGTTTATTTTTTAACGAGCTTGAACCTTGTGGAAACATTGCTCATTGCTCCTTTTTATGTAAGCTAGGAACGACCAAACTAAAAAGCTAAAAAAACTAGAAAGCTAAGGAACCATGAATGCCAGATTTATATAAGATAGTGATGGGCTGCCATGAATGCCAAGTTTTTCAAGGAAAAAGGAAGTTTCTTCCTCTTCCTTTGAAGCTAGTTGAAGTAAATGCACCTTTCCAGTAGTGGGGACTTGATTTCATAGGAGAAATCCATCCTACATCATCAGCACAACACAAATGGATTTTGACAGCTACCGATTACTTCACCAAGTGGATTGAGGCCATTCCAACAAGGCAAGCCATGGACACGGTAATTATCCAATTTTTAGAATCTAATATCTTGTCTCATTTTGGTTGCCCTCACAAGATTATAACAAATAATGCAACAACATTTAAGTCCAAGAAGATGGTCAAGTTTTGCAACAAGTACAATATTACATTGGGTCATTCCACGACATACTACCCGCAAGGCAATGGATTGGCTGAGTCATCAAATAAATCCTTGGTGAATATTATCAAGAAAATGTTGGAGGCAAACAAGAAGAATTGGCATCGAAAGCTTGTTAATGCCTTGTGGGCTGACAGAGTGAGCAGCAAGAAATCAATAGGTATGTCACCTTTTGAGTTGGTTTATGGTACTGATATAGTATTTCCTACATCACTTGTAGTCCTGGTCATGAGATTATTACTTGGCAACGAAGAGGGTGATATTCAGTGCATAATTAATCAAATGATTCACCTTCATCAAACAAGGGAAGAAGTTTCCCAAAACACTTTCCAGTTGCAAGAGAAGATAACGAAAAATTATGACCACAAAACCAAAGCAGAAAAGTTTTAGCTGGAAGATGTAGTGCTACGGTGGGAGGCACGGAATGACGAAAAGGGAAAGCATGGTAAGTTTGAAAATATATGGAAATGACCATATAAAATATCAGCTTATTGAGGACATAATGCATTTTTGTTAAAGGAAATCGATGGTCAGGAATGTTCAGGAGGGCCAGTGAATGGTAGGCTCCTGAAGCACTACTATTTTTGAGGTTGTTCCCTGAAGTTACTTCACATTCATTGTTTATACCATTTTTCTTTTCCTTGCAAGGTTTCAAGTACAATGTCATCTGAGCTTGGGGCCAAAAGTGAAGGCTATAAAGTTTGAATGATTTGTGTCAAGTTTTGTCGATTTGGTTTATAGTCAAGTTTAGAGTCAGTTGTGAGTCAGTTTTCAGTTTGTATTGAGTCTTTTTTCATTCTTTTGTTTTGACTGTATTTCCCAATGGATGAGGCACTTGGTCTATGGTGTTCTTGACACCTCCAAGGAGCTTCCTTCCCCAATAAGGCCAATTTTAGTGTTTGTATCTGCATACTTCCATCACGGATCAAAATTTGCTCTTTGCATTTTCATTTTTAGGGGTCCCATACTGAAATTTTTACATCATTTCATTAGGTCATGTCGAACTGATCCACTGATGGTTGTATTCTCTTCAAAAAATCTAATTTCTCCCTCATAGAGTATACTTGATGACCCTTCTTCAGGTTGTTTTCAGTTATGGTTTCATGGTCAATTTGCAATCATGCTTTCATTAGGTCATAGGGCATGTTTCATTAGATCTTAGGGTTTCATTACCAAGGTCAAGAAAATGATTTAAAAGTGTAAATAAAGGTCAGCAAGGGTATGAGGATGATAAATAAGTCAAGCATGATGGCTTGTGGGTCATAGTCACTATATCATTATCTTTTAACCTAATGTAATTTTCACCTCAAAAACATGTTTTTGAGGTGAAAACAGAGTATTTTGAGTTTATTTGTATTTCTTATGTAATTTTAAGTCACTTTATGTAATAAATGATCCCGGCTGCACCAAAGCATCTCTCCTTGCTACAAGAAAAAGAAACACTACAAAAATCAGTTCAAGTTGAGCATTATCCACCTAAAAAGAAACCAAGAAGAAAAGGAATTAAAAACAAAGTTTTGAAGAAGGTCAACAAACATTAGAAAGTAGGCCTTTCAAGTGAAAAATCAAAATTTACTCCTATATAAGCTCTCACATTTCATTTTCAAGTTCATCATTCTCATTTGGCAAGCAAGAAGTCAAAAAGTGAGGAGAAGAGGAAAGGTTGAGTGAGTTTTGGGTGAAGGAGAGTTGGCGTTGCGCGTCTGAAGCAGTGGTGGAGTGGCATTGCGTGTAGGCAGGCTGGCGCTGCATGTTTCAGGCAAGAGGAGTTGCCATGCGGATTGAGAGCTTGGCGCTGTGCATCTGGGCCTGATGCTACGTGTCTGGGAATTTCCATAGTGTAATTATAAATTGTGCTACGTTTCTAGAGGTGGCATTGCGCGTCTGTGCAGTGGCGCTGCGCGTTTAGCATAAGGGCCAGAAAGGCCTCAAAACTTCAACCAACTTCAAATTTTCCCTCTCTTACCTGCATACATGTAAGTCATCCTCCATACTATATTGATTGGTTTGCAATTTAAGTTTTAAGCTAAATTATCCATTGGTTATGTCAAACCCAAAAAATTTCCCCTAGTTATTGTAGGTTTTAACCCCATACAAAAATTGCCTGCATACAAATTCTAAAACATAGAAAATAAACAATGTGAGAGCATAACATATAAAACACATATACACAGAGATTTCCACTGGATCCCAAAACCGGGACTACCAGCTTTATTTTTCATTATGTTCCTTTCAATGCTATAATACATATTTATACATGCTGAAGCATCCAATACCAAGGACCAAAAACCATCATGTCCAAAAAATATGTGTGAAAATCATGCACAAAACCATAGGTGGGTTCGCCCAACCTAACATAGGGTCCAAAACCAAAATTTTCTGGGGCGCTGCACCAGACCCCATAAAGTGGGGTTACGGGTACACCTCAAACCCCCTGTGACCCACCCCCCCATGCTACACAATCCACGCAACGAAGGGGGCTCCGCCCCCCTCCAACCCCCCGATTAACTATGTGGGCTGCTTGTGGAAAGAATATAACACAACCCAACATTCTCCCACTTCTTGTTTTCTTTCCGCAAGGGGCCACAAGAGAGCTTAGTCATTTTTCCAGCCCTAAAATGCCCATTGTCTCTCTACACCAAGAGAAATTCTTAGAGCTCACAGATTTTGTCAATGCATCTGCAGTATTCTTTAAAGTGTCCACCTTTACCAGCAACACCTTTTTGTCTTCTATCATATCCCTCACAAAGTGACACTGAACATCAATGTGCTTTGTCTTTGAATGATATGTGGGGTTCTTTGCCAAGAAAATTGCACTTTGGCTGTCACACTCTATCCTTATAGCTCCCTGTACTAACCCCATACTTGAACATAATCTCTGCAACCAAACTACTTCCTTGCTTGCATGAGTGGTTTCCATGTATTCTGCCTCTGTAGTTGATAGTGCCACTACAGATTGTTTCTTACTCATCCAACTGACTGCACCTCCAAATAGGATAAATAAATACCCACTCTTCTCTGATCTAGATCCCCAGCCTAGTCTGCATCAACAAAGCCATGAATATCCAACATTCTGTCCAATCCTAATCTTCTTTGTTAGCACAAACCATAATCACTAGTGCCACGCAAATACCTGAAAACCCGCTTCACTGCTATCCAGTGCTCCTTCCCTGGATTTGACATAAACCTACTCAATACTCCCATTGCATGTGCAATGTCTGGTCTAGTACAGACCATTGCATACATCAAGCTACCGACTACACTTGCATATGGAACATGGGACATATCCTCTTCCTCTTCTTGTGTCTTGGGACACTGTTCAGCAGATAACTTTACACCTACAGGAATAGGAACCTTCACTGGTTTACTATCCCGCATATTAAACCTCTGTAGTTTTGTCTCGACATACTTCCTCTAGTTTAACCAAAGCTTCCTCTTTGCCCGATCTCGTTTAATTTCCATGCCCAAAATATAGTTTGCAACACCAAGATATTTCATGTCGAATTTGGAGGACAATCAGGTCTTCAAATCCTAGATAATTTCTTTGTCATTTCCAACCAGAAATATATCATCCACATACATGACCAGATAAATAACATGATCACCAATTAATTTTAAATACACACAGTGATCTACTTTGCTTCTGGTGAAGCCAAGTCCCTGTATAAATGTATCAAATTTTTGATACCACATCCTTGGTGACTATTTTAACCCATACAGATACTTCTTTAACTTGCATACCAGTTCTTTCTTACCCTTCACCGCAAAGCCTTTAGGTTGCTTCATGTAGATCTCGTCTTCCAGATCCCCGTGAAGAAATGTTGTCTTCACATCCATCTGTTCTACCTCAAAATCAAAAGCAGCAACAACAGATAAAAGTAACCTAATAGAAGTTACCTTGGAAACAGGAGAAAAAGTATCACCAAAATCAATTCCCGGCACCTGGGAATAACCTTTTGCTACCAACCGAGCATTGTGTTTCTCCACCTTTCCTTCTACATTTGTCTTCTTCTTGAACACCCATTTGCTGCCAATGGGTTTCCTGCTAGCCAGTAACTTCACCAGATCCCAAGCCTCATTTTTGTGCAAAGATGCCATTTCATCAATCATGGCGTCTTTCCAGAGTTTTCCATCCAATGAATCTACTGCTTCCTTCACAGTTCTTGGATCATCGTCAGTAATAGATAAAGAAAAATTTGAACAGAAAGAAGATGGACTATACCTTTATGGATGCCTTCTTTCTCGAATTGATCTCCTCACACCCAGAGTTTGTGGCTCTTCATCTTCTTATTCCTCCTCTACTGTAGAGTCTGATTCTTCTTCCTTAAGCTCAAACTCTATCTTCTCAGGTTCCTTTGGTTGGACTTCATGTTTAATAATATCTTTTACCTCTCTGAACACCACATCTCGGCTATACACAACCTTCCCGGTGACTGGGTTCCAAAGCTTATAACCCTTTAAACCATCCTTATACCCAATAAAGATGCACTTTTCAGATTACTATCCAACTTGGTTTGTTTCTCCTTTGGAACATGTACATATGCATCACATCCAAATACCCTTAGATGTGAAAGAGAGGGTTTCTTACCAGTCCATACCTCTTGTGGAGTCTTATCCTCCAATGCTGATGAAGGTGACCTGTTGACCAGGTAACATGCAGTATCCACCGCCTCTGCCCAGAATTCTTGTCCTAACCCGGCACCATTGAGCATGCTTCTTGCCCTTTCCATCAACGTCTTATTCATTCTTTCTGCAACTCCATTTTGCTGAGGTGTATATGGAGTAGTCTTTTGTCATGCTATACCACACTTCTTATAGAATTATTCAAATTCCTTGCTACAAAACTCTACACCATTATCTGTCCTCAGCACCTTTATCTTCTTCTCTGTGTGATTTTACACGAGAGCCTTAAATTCTTTAAACCTGTCAAAGGCTTCAAATTTCTTCTTAAGGAAATATATCCATGTATTCCTTGAGAAGTCATCTATAAATAATAAATAGTACACAGACTTGCCTAGTGATGGAACCTTCACAGGTCCAAACACATCACTATGCACAAGTTCTAATATATGTTTCGCCCTCTTACTACCAGAGAGGAAACTCACCCGATTTTGCTTCCCATATACACAATTTTCACAAAAATCAAAATCTAGAGAGCTATTACTCATACCTTCTACCATACCTTTACCATGAAGTATTCGAAGGCCCTTCTCTCCAATATGTCCAAGTCTTTGATGCCACAACATGGTCTTCTCTCCAGAGACCACTAGATTTTCTGCTCCACTTTCAAGAACCACAGAACTGTTGCACCCATCAATAACAGTGCTACCTTGCAGCTTGTACAGAGTTCCAATTCAAACTCCCCACATCAATACTAGTGCTTCCCGAACCATTTTGTAGGTATCCTTCTTGAACACTGTTTTTACACTTGCATCATCTAGCTTGCTTACAGAAATCAAATTTCTAACCAATGCAGGAATTTGCAGAACACCCAGAAGTGTTCTAACCCTTCCACCTTGAAACTTCAACTTTACTTTTCCGCGACCAATGATTCTAGCCTTCCTATCATCCCCTAAGAAGACATCACCACCATTGTTTTTCTCATACTCGCATAACCACTCTCTATGGGGAGTGAAGTGAAAGGATGCACCTGAGTCAATCAACCATGCCTCATGATCTACATGTGTACTTGAAGAAGCCAAGTACACATCCCCACCTTCATCTGAGGTGGTTTTCACCTCTGCAGAAGGAGCATCATCAGATCCATTTCCTTTATCAGGAGCTTTAGATTTACAGTCCCTTTTGTAGTGCCCTTCCCTTTCCACATTTCCAGCACACCAGCATTACAAGTTTTCCTGGAGATTTAGATCTCCCACTTGATGACTTATTTTTGTTTCTATTCTGGGACCGTCCTCGTACAGACAAGGCATCACCATTCTGGCTCTCCATATTTTTCTATCTCATCTCCTCCGTTAGCAAGGATGAGACTATTTCATCAAACTGCAAAGCAGTTGCATCGATACCTATTGCAATAACCAAACTATCCCACGAATCTGGTAGAGAACACAACAAACTGATGCACTTATCTTCATCTGAAATTTTAATATCAACAGATGCTAACTGACTTACCACAATATTAAATGCGTTCAGATGCTCTGTCACCGAGTCTCCATCATTCGTACTCAGGTTATATAGCTTTTTCTGCAGGAACAGTTTATTCACCAGAGACTTAGATTGGTACAAAGTCCCTAACTTGTCCCACAAAGCCTTCATCGTAGCTTCCCCTAATATGTTCAGCAATACCTAATCTGAGACACACAATCGTATTGTGCTCTTTGCCTTTTGATCCAAATTCTTCCATTCTTCATCGGACACTCCCGTTGGTTTAGTACCTGGATCTACCATGATCCACTGATCTTTATCCACCAACAGATCCTCCATCTTGAGTTTCCACAACTCAAAACTCTAACCATTAAATTTCTCGATCTTTATCTTTCCATTGTTCGCCATCTTCTTTCACCACCAGAATCTATCTCGCAGATCTCCCACTGAACAGGGTCTATCATAGGCCCGAGCGAAACCCCTCAGCAACAAAGGCGTCCCCTTGAAGCCAAAAGTGCTATGATACCAAATGTAGGTTTTAACCCCATACAGAAATTACCTGCATACGAATTCCAAAACGCAGAAAATAAAAATGCGATAGCATAACACATAAAACACATATACACAGAGATTTCCCCTCGATCTCAAAACCGGGACTACCAGCTTGATTTTTCATCATGTTCCTTTCAATGTTATAATACATATTTATACATGTTGAAGCATCCAATACCATGGACCAAAAACCATCGTGTCCAATACCATGGACCAAAAACCATCATGTCCAAAAAACATGTGCAAAAATCATGCACAAGACCATAGGTGGGTCCGCCCAACCTAACACAGGGTCCAAAACCAAAATTTTCTGGGGCGTTTTCCTAGACCCCATAAAGTGGGGTTACGAGTACACCTCAAATCCCCTGTGACCCCCCCCCCCCCCCCCCAACTACACAATCGGCACAACAAAGGGGGCTCCGCCCCCCCTCTAACCCCCGGTTAACTACGTGGGCTAGTCGTGGAAAGAATATAACACAACCCAACAGTTATGCCTAAAACCCTAAATCCCCATTGTTCCTCCTATCCCCTCTTCCCAAAAAACAATATATCAAATAAACCAAGCCCTCCCTCTCATTTTTATTATTCCTACTCCCTCATTCATTTTCTAGCCCATAAGGTAATCTCCCATCCCTTCACTCCTAAATCACTCTCACTCATTCCCTTCATACAACCTCAAGCCTTGCAAACATGGACAAAGAGGACCAGGACTATGAGGAGGAGAAACACACAGGAAGTGACACTTCGACAGATAGACCTTGGCATCAGAGAAAACCACACAATGGGGGCATAATTATCAGAGAGGAGTCATCAAACCTCAGAGAATTGTAGGCCTCTCAGTTGGCTATCACTTATTTCAGATATCTTAGCTGCTATGAGTTCTGTGAACAAGTAGAGAGAGTTCAACACCACCCTGAGCTCACGACCTTTTTTTAGCTCATATTCAAGACAACAAAGTGACTCTTGCTGGGGTGACATTCACAGTCTCACCTTCCATTATTACAGATGCCACCAGGATTCTAAATGTAGGGGAGAAGTGGTAGAAGGCACGAGACATGGATGAACACTATTATGAGCCTTATATCAAACCCCGATACAAAAATGAGGTGAAAAGACTTTTTCCTTTCAGATTTCTTGAAGACAAGTATGTCCTGATGATGAAAATCATCATGAAATATTTCACTGGTGAAGGCAGATTTTCCAGGCTGTGCACCTATCACATCAGGCTCCTCATGCATTTTATCAGGGTGAAGTTGTTAAACCTCCCTTATTACTTGTTCAGAAATATTGAGAATATGGCCCATTTTGTGCAAAAGAAGCCATACCCTCAGCAGATGAGCAGTCCCTATCATTATTCCCTGATCAAGATGATTGTGGTTCATCATCTTAGCCTCCTCAACATCTCTTGGGAGACGTTTATCGCTCATGACATCTTCAGGGGTCCTCAAATTCCTCCACCAATGTCTCAAGAAGCAGGGGGACCTTCTAGCAGTGCTCAGGTGAAAACAGATGAGGAAGCCAAAGAGACTAGAGCTACTGAGGTGCCCGGGACTTACATGACATATCAGAGGGGCACAAGGAGATTATTTGTAGCTGATAGGCAAGTGTTTGCTCCACGAGATGTGGAAGGGACCTTGCCTTCTTCATCAACCCATAGGCAAATGCTTGCTCCACAGGATGTGGAAGGGGCTTTGCTTTCTTCATCAACACAATAGGTATAGGTGCAGTAGCTGCACAAAGGGAAAGAAAAGATGTCGGAGGAGGGTTTTGATGATGAGGAGAAAGAGAGGGACTTTGATCTGACAGAGCATGATGAGCCAGAGCAACATTATACTCATCATGGCAAGGAAACAATTGACTTAGAGGCTCGGGATGAAGAAACAATAAAGGACATCATCATATGGGAAAAGGAGGCTCAAGTCCGAGCATTGATGGACAATTTGGAGAGAGCCAAGTATGTCATCACATATTTGGAACAAGAAAACAAGTAATTGAGTGACAAACAAGTCCTCATGGAGTTGGAATTGCTCAAGGTAAAATGATAAAGTGACAAAGAGGCACAAATCACTTTGACTCCTATTAAGAAGGAGATTGAAGATAATAGAGAGACTTGGCTTGAGAGAGCCAATTTTCACCTTGAGAACCTATTGCAGAAGGCTAATAGAGACAATCATATAATCAGGCACATGGCCTACCATTACAGGACTCGAAACAAAATTTGCAACATGAGGGTCAAAAATATGAAAGCTAGGCTAAGGCGGGCTCTGAAAGGCAAAAAGGAGGAGGATAGGCTTAGGTTTCTTGCTGAAGCTTCCTTGGATCATCAGGACACTTGATGATGGTGCTTCTCACCAATTTTGGGCAAGTTTGGAAGAATTATTGTCATTTGCAAATTTTGAAATTTTACACACAGAAAAACTACCTAAACGCACAGCGCCGCTGGCACTTCACTTTTCCTAGGGGCACCCAATGGAGAAATGGCTTGAATTTTTGGACTTCGAGTGATGAAGACATCCACCCTATGGATTTTCTGAGTTTTTGGGGCAGAACTAGTCCACCAAAAGGTTAAAAAACACCCTAAAAATGGCTTTTCTCCCACTTTGTGGACACATAGAAGTAGCATTGGGAGAATCAAGTTTTGAGAGGTCAAATGAGCTTCAAATTTAGACATTTTAGGTTTTTTGGATGGCATACTTGAAGACCTTTCCAATGAGCTATCATGAGCTCAATTTGGATGCCGATAAGGCCTCCAAAAGGGGCCTGAAAGTGCCGTTGCGCGTTGGGCCAGTGGCGCTGCGGGTAGGGAAGATTTTGCATAGGATGGCTATTTTTACATTTTTTTTTATTGTGTTCATGTATTTTCTCTCATGGAGGATGTTTTACCATTGTAAATTATGACTGCTCTTGTAAATATGATAGAGAATTAGTAGTAGAGGGTAGATTCATTGCATTAAAAGTCAATTTGAGCTCAAATGAATCAGTTTTTCACTTTTAGAGGCAAGTTGTTGAGATGCTTATATTCCTGTTTCTTGTTCAGTGTTGGTTAGATTAGCTCCTCATCTTAGGGATTTGACCCCTAAGGATGGGAGGAGGTTGAAAAAATGCCTATATCTTCTTCTTCTTTCTCATTGTAGAGGGTTAGACTCAGTTGGATGCTCAGACCTTGATTGTACATCATTTTGTAGCAGTTTAGTAGGAGATTAATAAGAATTGCAACTATTTTTATGGGATCCATGTGGTATGGAGTTTTAGTATAGTTTCTTCTTTTGTGATCATATGTTAATGTTTTTTATATACTTCGTTAATCATTTCATTGCTTCTAAGTGAATGCTTTCAAGTTGATAGGCATAATTCATTACATCAGTGCTCTGCTTTGGGAAAACATTCACCATTTCATGTTTTCTACAGTCTAGGAAGGATCCATGGTTTTCACATGCTCTTCTTAGCTTCTCACCAGTCTTAAACATCTCACCCCATCAAGCCCTAGAGTGCTAAAACTTATGCCTACCTTGCCCCATTGAACACCCTGCAATTTTGACTTAATTCCCTAGCCCTAAACTGTCCAGCTCCTCCTGATCCAGCAAAACCCCTTCAAAATCCAATCAAAACTTTGTGCTACTATACCTAGCCTAAAATCCTTTTCCTGATCCAGTCATCTTGGCTGAGATCCTTACGGAGAGAGCCCTCTCCCGGCCTAGTAGGGCTAGCTACTTGGCTAAGTGTGGTTTGTGGTTACCCTGGCATTGCCTTCCTTCAGCCTAAGGTTCAATCCAGGTGATAACACTCTCTCACCTCTTTCCTACTTCCTTCTCCCCTCCTTCATTCTTCCCTCTTTTTCTTTCCTTGATTTTTTATTTTTTATTTTTATTTTATCTTATTTCATTTTATATTAGATTATTTTCATTATATTTTAGTCTATATTATTTTATTTTATTTTATGTTGTCTTTCTTCCATTTCTCTTAATTTATCATTGGGTTCTATTCTCTCTATTTTATTATTTTATTACATTTTATTACTTTATCCTTTTATTATTTTTTTGCTTACCCTTATATTATTTTTGTTTATTTAATTACTTCCTTCATTCTTCCCTCTCTTTCTTTCCTTTATTTTTCATTTATTATTTTATTATTTTTATTCCCTCTCATTCCTTCGTTGATTTTTCATTTATTATGTTATTATTCTATTATTTGATTTTATATGTTATTTGATTTTATTTTTTATTTTTATTTTTCTTGTCTATTTTGTCTTCTCATTTATTATTTTTTCTTAATTTATTATCATTATTTTTTTGTATTATTATATTCTTATTTTATCTAATTTTATTCTTTCTCTTTTTTTCTTTTATATTCTATTTATTTTTATTACTATTTCTATTTTTATTTCTTTTACTTATTCTCTATATTCTATATTATTTTTCTTACTCGTATCTTTTCCTTTTAACATTAATTGGTGACTCATCCCTTCTCTTTTTTTCTATTTTTCATCCATTTTTATTATTTCTTTATTTATTTGTTCTTCTTCCGTTTCCTTCTCTCGACAATCATGTCTTGATGATGAGTCTTGTTTGTGACTCAAAACGTTGACTTATAAATGGAACTTGTGGATTTATTTCCGAAATAACAATCCTCAATCTCATCCTTATCTAGTACAATATAAACAAGCTTCCATGTATAACTTCATAAGCACTAACACAAAAATTGTGACACATATAGTAGGAAAACTAAACGATATATTAAATAATGTAAAACACTTTATTATTCATGGCATGGAATTGTAAATGTGACATAAAAGATATAATATGGCGTGACTACTACAGTACCTCTAAGGTTTTCGTACCAACAAGGGACTATTGTATAATATATATAGACTTGGAAAGTCCAGGCATAGTAAGACCTAATACCTTTGTGTTTCATAATGATGAATTTATAAACTACTCCTTATTATAGCACCATTTACCAACCTTGGTAGATTTGATGCTCTGTGATATGGCCTAGGGCAGCCCTTTCCTTCCAAACTTGGTCCAAATTCTAAAAAACAATGTTTTAAATCCCATACGCTATTTTTCCCTATATAAAAAGTGTGTACACGTGGGTCAGTCTATACCCAACCTGCGTATATATGTTAAAACATTAAAAAATATATAATCTCCTTAAATTCAGGCGAAGTTTACGGGTTTTACCTATTACTCACCTACTATATCCCGTGGCCCAACTATTTCCCAACTAAAAATAAACAATAAACAAAACAAAAACAAAAAACAAAAACAAAAAAATAACAAACAAAAAAACAAAACAAAACAAAACAAAACAAAAAAACAAAAAAACAAAAAACAAAACAAAACAAAACAAAAAACAAAAACAAAAACAAAAACAATAACGAAAAAACAAAAAAAAAAACAAAAACAAAAACAAAACAAAAACAAAAACAAAAACAAAAAAACAAAACAAAAACAAAAACAAAAAACAAAAAACAAAACAGAAACAAAAACAAAAAACAAAATAAAACAAAAACAAAACAAAAAACAAAACAAAACAAAAACAAAAACAAAAACAAAAAAAAACAAAAAAACAAAAAACAAGAAACAAAAAAAAAAAAAAAAAAAAAACTAATTTGGAGAAGTATAAATAAACCTCCATGGGAAGGCCTAAAGGACGAGAAAAGATTACATATTGACATTGTAGTTGATTAAATCGCTGATCATGTCTAAAGAAATCCTCATGCCTTCTTGTTGTAGTGGCTACAACCACCCTCCAAAATTTTGGCCTGCACCCAATTTCAGAGGCTCCCTTGAGATTTTCACTTGATGACTACACACAATCAGGTTCACTCCATGAGCCCGTGTGAGTCTTTTCATCCACATTGATTGTTCATTTCATCCAAGATTTTGCATGTTGGTATCAAAGTCATGCTTGCGACCATGTTCTGGTCATGATCAAGGTCTTCGCTTCGTGTGTACATGTTGTGTTCATTATGAAAGCATCTGTCGCACTCACACACGGAGTCACACTCACTGTCACACAAGCGTTGTCACGATCGATCAACGATCAATCACAAGTGTCGCACTTGTCGCTCACACTGTTGGTCAATCATGTTGAGCATGTGTGTTTGGATGGTTTGGGTCGTCTCGTCATCAAGTCATGTTGGTGTGTGTTTGCAAGATCACATGTGCATCTTTCACTCATTCACACTCAGTCATTTTTCTAAAGTTCCGACACCCGGACTCCCCTCTGACAACTGGACCATCACCCTACCATCGACTCCATTGACTGTCACCCAGAACAATGTAGAAGCAACAAGCAAGTCATTTGAAGTTATGCTCCCCGCAAGCATATCAATCAACCTCCAAGCTAGTCGATTGGAGGATTTGACCCGACAGCCAGCCCGGAACTCATTCCCCTCAAAATTTGTGCAAAAGCAATAGACCTTTCCCGCTATGGTTGTTAGGAAAATTATGCATACATGCCGGAAAAACACCAGTGCTCATCCCTGTCTCCATCAAGAAATTGCGTAGTTTTCCAGCCAATCCTCTCAACAGTTGACTGGTTGCTCAACCAAAAAATTGCACAGAGATGATCAGTAGGTCGACCTCCCAACCTCAATGCATTTTCTCTCTCTACCAACTCCCAACAGCAGATTGCCAAGCACCCGATGAGCTAACTACCAGCTCCCCTTGGGAATTGAACAGTTTCTACTACCAGTAACCTGACCAAATGACTACCAGTTCCCCTTGGGAATTGTGTAGTTTCTGCTGCCAGCCTCTTGGCAAGTTCCTCCAAAAAACTGTGTAATTTCTGCCTGTTGAACCTCCATGTAGCTCAACCTGTTTCTTCAGAAAATTGCGCAAATTTTGCTATCATGCCTCAGCTGCTCACTCATTCCAGAAAATGTGCAGATATTGTCTGCCTTGCCTTCCTGTAGCCCAACTATCCCTCCCAACATTTCTGCAGTTTTTCCTTCTAGACAAGCCAGACCTCGTGAAAACTCACTGTCGACTCAGATTGCCCATCTTCATCACCCAGTGACTCTTGCGTGGTTTTCATCAGTAATACCCGGAGCCATCATCTCGCCTCCCAACCTTGCTACTTCTCTCGATCACCTACATCCGAAATGATCATGTGTCATGGTAGACTAGGAGGTTTTTGGATTTGATGTCGTCCCGTCATGAATGACTGCACGTACAGGTACACTGACAAACATGGCGCGACGACGAACGCGATGAATGAAGGGAGTACACGCAGAAGGAAAGGTCCACCAACGGATGAATAAATGATGCATGCAAAGAGATGCACTCGTGAACGGATGATCATGCAAATATGTGTTCACGGAAGGACGAACGAGCAAACATGCAAGATGTTTTCACGAATGGATGAACATGCACCTTTCGCAAGCAGACGAACCTGTCAAGCCTTCCAACATACAAGCAAGGAGCAATGTGCCAAAGCAACATCAAGTGAACCAACGACCATCGAAGACTTCGTGCACCTTTCCATGTGAAGGTGAAGTTGTGACACACCATGAAGACATCCATTACTCAACAACACTGTAGCTCAACATGCACTCCAGCAGCAACAAAAATGTACCAATATTGTCATGTCGAGTCATGTCATGAGTCATATCTCCCACATCTCTACTATGGGCCATGTTGTCAAACAATGTAATGTAACGTGGAAGTCAAAGAGATCCACTTGTTGTATAAAGAGTCATGTAAAGTCGAAAAGTCATGGAAGTCAAACAGTCATGAGGGTAGTCGAACAACCATAAGGGTCAATTTCGCCCTTGGCTATAAATACCCCCTCATTTGTACATGAAAAGGACATTTTCACCTCAGCTCCCCCGACATAGCCTTGAGAGTCTGTAATCTTTTCTTTGAGTAAGTAGTGGCTCCAATGCTCTGCACACAGGGTTAGTGATGTATGGTGTAACGATGTGTCTTGGAAGTTTCACTTAATTCAGAAGCCTGCTAACAGGAAACACGTTTTCACACATGTATTGTATCTGTTGTAAGACTAATATTTAACACTTTTAATGCATGTTTCTTGAACCTGTGTTTAACACTTGAACTAATTCACTTGTTGTAATACACATATGTTAATGAAAATGTGTTGTATATGCTGTTAACATTGTCTCACCCGTGTAGACTACTCTCCCAAACATCAGACATACCTTTCACATGGAACTTTCTATAACAACCGTTGTACTCGTGCAGACTAATCCACCGAGTGTTATACGTGTTATCTTCCCTTGTGTGTTGTGACTGACACATCCGTGTGGACTGTTCTGCCAGAAGCTACACATTTCCTATTGTGTTGTGTGTTCCTAGCAAAGTTGGGACTTCTCCCAATCAACTTGGGACTCACTCCCACCCTCTCCCTTTACGGTGAAAGAACCATTGACACAAGTGAGACTTACACTCACCAAGCATGTGAACCTCACTTCTCACAAGACAAAGTAGACCACTCTCATGTGCTAACAAGCAAGAGTTGAGGCAAATCTTTAAGATAATGGAAACTGGGCCATCGTACCGGATAGAACTCCCACACCAAATAGTGTGAGGTCTAGTTGGTACTTCATACCAGGGAGATCCCCTGATGTTGGTGGGTCCAGCACCATCAACATTTTGGCACTAGAAGGAGTGCCAGATGACACGCTGAGCCTGCACATATGGGTTGAATCTCTTACCCAATGAATAATACTCAATTCGTTCTTCCAGGGTGTTTCTCTCATTTCTCCCTTAATTGGTTATCAATCCCCGATGAGCTTCTCAATCACTTGTCCTCGTTAAAGTTTGATGGTTTGGACATAACATCCATAACTGAGCACATTTCTGATTTTCTTCATTTCTATGAATCACATTAAATCAATAGTGATGATCTTGTTTGCGTACTCTTCTTCCTCACCCTTGAAGGTCATGCTAATCGGTGGTGTCATACCTTGCCACCTGCTTCCATCCATTCCCTTCTCACTTTTCTCGAGGAGCTCCATCAAGCCTTCAATGAGTGTGACCACCAAGATATCTATCAAAGAATCTCTCATTCAAGAATGGAGCCTAGCGAGTCAGTTGAGGACTTTGCTACCTGCTTCCTTCACCTATATCACGAAATTCCTGAGCAGTTTGTGGACCTTGACTTCATGAGCCAAGAGCTGAAACACTTGGTTCATGTCTCCCGAAATGGTGACCTTCCTGATTTCCCTTCTTCCTCAACTCTTGTGGATCACGAGACACCTCATGTCTCAAAGAGGGTGCCCCCTCACAGCAACTGCAAAACTAATAAATTTGTGCAGCGGGTCCCCCCTTGTAGTAGTTGCAAAGCTGAGAAATCTACGCAGCATGTTCCCAATCCATCTACTCAGCTATCTCCCACCCCAACAGAGGAAATTCCATAATGGTTAGGAAATCCTATGGAAAAAACTCATCCCTCCATTCCACAAGAGGACATCACCATTCCTAACCCAAGTCTTGAGTCTAATATGCATCTCTACCATCCTCCATCATCTACAAGCCATGACTCCTTGCACCATGACTCGCTTGAGCGATCTACTTCACAAGCTAGCTACACGCACTCTCTTGATTCTCGAGTTGCTAGCTCAAGTTGCAGTCATGTGCAAGGCAGTCTCATCATACAAGTGAAGGAGAAAGATAGTGAAGACATAATCAATTCCTCTCAAAACATTAAGCTTCCATTCTTGATCGATCCTTGATCCGTGAATCTTGGTGAAACATCATGCACAATCAATTCTTTCGATCAACCTCCAGTCTTGGGTTGTCATCACTCCCACGCTTCTGTATGTTGTGATGAACACCCAAGCACATCATATGATCTATTGTCATCTCATGTACACTCTAACTCAGATCTGGAATGCGCATCAGTCAAAGTAGACATCCATATTGAAGCTTCCTCTACACCTCACTTGCCTATGTGTCCTATCATTCACAGCACATCAACATGCGTCAAAGACACTCCACATTCTCTTGCTTCTTCATCTTCTGAGTTATCTCCTCAATCAACACAAGGCAATGAGGTTGTCCATGATGAAAATAGTCTCAACACACAGGACTCTTCCCACTCGTCATCATCTTGTGTGTTGCATGAAGATAGCTCGTCAAGTCAGCTTGCTGAAAATTTTGATGAAGCCTGTGACAAAGATGGTTGTCATCCTAAGAGAAGTTTTGAAATCAGTAACAACAACCATCCTCAAGCCATGCATGATCTGGTTCACATCCCAAAATGCAATTTTTCAATTCTGGAAAGTTCCGAGATATGCCAGGGAGTCGAGGCACTTCAACGTCCATTGATGGTTATGTCAAGACCTCATGACTCTAGTAAGCCCGTCAAACCAAATCAGATCTCGTTTCTCACACACAATCCGTTTATATGCATGGTTTCACTTGACGTGGATCCCTGTGTAAATAATATTTACTATTCGGGGTATGATATTTCAAAATTTCATATTTTCGCTAATGATCGAATCCACGAGTCTGTTACAACATGTTCGTCTTCATGCACCTCTCTTACATCCAATTCAGGTTGGGAGTGTCCGTCCCTCATCCAATCATGGGACAGTGAAGTTGATCATCTCAAAGACTATCTTTATCCAGAATCACACTTATCAGATGTTCTCTCTCGTAATCATCTCCTTGGTCTTTTTGCAAATTTTTCATGTCAAATCTGCCCACTCATCACAACAGCAATCTCCCTATGTGATGACAAGTGCACAACCTATCACGCAAATCAAGTTACTCTCATTTCGCCACACCCCAACCAGTTTCACACATTCACAATGTTGGCATCCTTTCTACATTTTGGTGATGACCATGATGCCTGCGCATGTTTTCACCAATTGCAAGTGAGTGTTTTGTCATGCCTAATGCACAACGAACTTGGTTCCCTCATTCATAGTGTTTGTACGATTGTTCAAAAGGTTTCTTTGTTCATGTCAAACTGGGAATCCGACATCTCGACCAACTAGTCTGATTTCTCTTCTATATTTGGTAATTTTCATGGAGTTTATCATTTTCCCAACAATACATCCATGCAATGACAAACGCTCTGCACACTATGATCTTCACCATGTAACATCTTGCTTCTTAGACTTCTATCAAGAAAGTGAGGCACTTTGGCCTGCACTGATGGATATGGTAGGCCCTCACTATCTTGACATGACTGATGAGAATGACCAAATCTATCTATCCATATCAGATTCCCATCGTGATCCCCTCCCTCGAATCAGGAATCCATCTTCTCAAAGATCACGAATCTTTCAAAAAAGCCATCAAAAATTTTATGATCTAATTGTTGAATGGTTGGAACAATATTACTTGGCGAGTCGTGTTGTAGGTAACAAGCTTCAGTCCTTCATCGCACTCGCTGAGAAACTTGGTGCAAAACAACACACAATGGCAAGAGGCCTCCAAGGTTTGTTGAAAAACAGTAGTAACAGAAGAGGTAAGCATGTGTGTTGGGTGGTTTTGACACATTCTTTCACCCAAAGGCGAGACCTTCTTTCTTGTGTGCAAGTTTTTTCATTTTTTGTTGCACACTATTGTTTATCTATTTTAATCGCTCATATCTTTGTGACTGCATGTCGGGTATGCCTATGGTGGTTTCATTGGAAATTTCATTTCACGTAACCCCGACCATTTAATGTAGGAGTAGGAGTAGTTTTTTTCTTTTTTGCTTATCTTTTCTTTCTGGGTTACATGTTTGTTTGCTTGTTGACTTGGTTGCTTTGCTTGCTGGTTATTGTTTTCACTTTGTTTGCTTTGCTTACTATTTTTGTTTTCATTTGTTTGGTTTTCCTAATACCTTACTATTTTTGTTTCCGTAAATAAGTGTTTCCAACTACTAAGTTATGGGTTTTGAATAAAGTATGTGGCTGAAATTTGAAGAGACTTGTGACACTGCAGCACTTGGCAAGTCTTATGTCTGTCTTCTCTATGCTTGGTTGTAACGTTCGGCCTATGAAGTCTTAACAAAAAATATGAACCATCTACAAGGGAAGTCTTGGTCCAACCATGAACCTATGTCCACACTAGGAAGCCCCATGTCTGTACTCAACCTCCTGCTCTGTGTGTTCAAGCTCATCCAACTAGTAGAAACGGAGGAGGGGAAATCTAAACAAGAAAACCTATGTCAGAGATATTACATGCTTCTCTAAAGGAACAACCTCTTCTGCTCTCAATAAGTCAAGATCCCTTTTCCACACCAAAAATAAATAAGTGCCTATGCACATTCCTCTTGAAAAATACAAAGGCGAAAGAAGAGAAAGGCTTCCTGCGCAGAGAGGTGAAGCATGCCTCCACCAGCGTACTGAACAGGCTCACTGGAAGTGGACAAATGTGTGTGTTCCTACATGACTCTATCAAGGTACTTTCCAGGCCTACTAGCACCGGAGCAACACCAGAGATGAAAACTTATACTCTGAAAATTTTCAACTCGCGAGCTAAACTACCCTTCCTAGATGCGAAACACTCTGATCAAGCTGAACTTTTGATTGTGTTTGACTGAGTTGGAAAAAGGTGAACCACGTATGTCCATGGGTTATGTGGGGAAGCCGCAGTAACCCGCACAATGATTCAATACTCCTCTAGAGACCAAGGCCCTGTGTTATCAATGAACCAAAACAGAGAAGCTGGAATTCTACCAGTGTGTTGCCAAGAGTTGTAGCAACTACAACCACCCTCCAAAATTTTGGTCCGCACCCAATTTCAAAGCCTCCCTTAAGAGTTTCACTTGATGATTGTACACACTCAAGTTCACTCCATGAGCCCAGGTGAGTCTTTGCATCTGCCTTGCTTGTTCATTTCATCCAAGTTTTTGCATGTTGGTATCGAAGTCATGTTTGCGACCATGGTCTGGTCATGATCAAGGTCTTCGCTTTGTGTGTACATGTTATGTTCACTATGAAAGCATTTGTCGCACTCACACACAGAGTCACACTCATTTTCGCACAAGCATTGTCACAGTTGATCAATGATCAATCACAAGTTTCGTGCTTGTCACTCCCACCATCGGTCAGTCATGTTGAGCATGTGTGTCTGGACGGTTTGGGTCATCTCGTCGTCAGTCATGTTGGTGTGTGTTTGCAAGATCACATGTGCATCTTTCAATCATTCATACACTTAGTCATTTTGTTGAAGTTTTGACGACCAGACTCCCCTCTAACAACTAAACCATCACCCCGCCATCAACTCGATCGACCCTCACCCAGAACAGCGCAGAAGCACCAAGCAAGTCATTTCAATTGCATTTCCTAAAAGCATATCAATTAGCCTTCAAGTTGGTCGATCGGAGTATTTGACCCGGCAGCCACCCCAGGATTCATTCCCCTCAAAATTTGCACAGAAGTTGTAGACCTTGCCCACTCCACTGTGTTATCGGGAAAACTAGTGTCTATGCAAAATTGCTAGTCCCACTAAGGATGATAGCTACCTTAGAAACAAACACACTAAAACTACTTTCGTTTTACTTTATGAGAAATACATGAGAGAAGAATAAAGGAGACCAACCTCAATCTTGCACTTGATTCCTTGTTTGATTCCTCTCCCTTCTGATAGTCCTTTACTACTTGCTTTCTTGTATACCCAACTTCAAAGAGTACCTGTAGAATCAAAGCAGCATAACACTATACGAGAACATAGATCTATTATCATAAGCAATATAGGATCAGATGTATATTAACCACACAAATGCATAAAACATCAATCACACAAGTATGTGGAGGAAAACTTGAATAGCTTTATTAATAATCAAGAAAGAGCAAAGAGGATTACAACCAATTGTTCTGACCCAACATCATCCTCTCAGCAAGTAAGCCCTTCTTCACCTCATGAAAAGCTTAGATCACCCAACACTATGATATTGCACCAAGAAACTAGCAGCACTTCCTTACAAGATACAAAATTCCAGCCTCTGGATCTCTGGGATGAGGGATCCATATATAGATGTTTGCAAGGGGGGTGAGTCAGCTTTTGAGATTTGATTAGTGTCTTCTCTCTGATAGTTCTTGATTCCACTTGGAGATTGATGATCTCTTACTCATCCCTGGTCGAATTCAGAGAGGCAAGTGTCACAGGAGAAGTTTCTGGAAGATTCCATGTTCCTCCACCTTGCGGATTGACCCTGCCATTTGTCCCTTCTCGTCCATCGCACCCCATAGAAGGGGTTTTTTACATGCATCGCACCTACTGTGTGTATTCAGGTGGGATGCAGCGCACTTTGCCTATGGAGCAGGTGAAATGGTCCAGTTTTGACCAGTTCTGAGTAGTTTTTCATGGAGAACTTTTGGGAGAAGATGTAATCAGTTGACCTTGTTCTTTTAGGGGTCGGAACAACACTTTTAGGGACTTAAGAGCCCCAGGTTTATTGATATTTATGATTGGGGTTGCAGTGCCCAAAAATGTCTATAATAGTTGCCCCCTAAAGCATGAGGTCATTAATTTGTTGATGTTGGGTGAAATGCTTTATCATGAGGATCTGAAGTTCTTTCAAGCTGGAAGGAGACCTGTAATACGATACAATACAATACATTATCTTCATAATATTTTCATGATCTAGCTGAGGCGGGCATTCCCATGCTCAGCTTTATAAATTCATTTTTCATGTACATGAGACAGACAATCGTCTGAGAGTAGACTAATGATTCTGGTAGAGCCATCATCCCTTAGATTGGATGATTATCTGTGCAGCAATGATGTACATTTGATGTCTTTATTTTCCTGAATATATATATCGCAACCCGGATGGATGAAACTAGATCCGGGGTCTTCAATCTCGTTCAATCTTCACTCAAAGTACAAGTCGATCCATGTGAGAGATGTTCTGGAGTCGAACATGGAAAGACATCCCCTTATTACCAGCCAATGACGTAAGCTGTTAACAGGCGCGAGAGGAATCACCGATAATGATGATGACCCTCAAGGTACTACAGTACAATTCACGTGGTGTGAATAAAGGACTTGGAGTTGAACACCACGCAAAATCTTTCGGTCGAAGGCGATTGATGTAAACCTGTCGCCAGAAGTGAGAAACTTGCCATTGAGGCATGCAAGCTTCAAAGTACTGAAATGGTTGTTCCTAGATCGACTTCTTGGATAATGAGCTGATGTCGACAAGAAGCGATCTGTCATAGGAGGGCCTTAGTGAATCCCACATCAATGACATGGAACGGAGCAAATGATTTTAATGGAGGTGAAAACAATCTGGTGATATAAGTTTCAGGGTGACGGTCATGAAAGAATGGAGCGTAAATGTATTGCAGTGGGTGAGACACAGGTGAATTCTCTGAGTGACTTCTCTTGAACATATCGGCGACACTGTCATGATGGATTGGTAGCATTAACCCCAAATTTGGATGGTGTGACGGAACCATGGTGATGTGACCAGTGAATGGAACAACCCAACCCGACTCGGATGCGGAGTGAAAGTGTCATGTTAAAGAGCAACTTGCTACCAACAAAGTTTCTTCAAGTTTTCTTCCCAATTTTTCCCCAGTCATTACTGACCAGTACCTCTTTATTTTTGTCAAGCTTGAGGAGGATAACATATGCTTGTACTATAATTTTCCCTTCGGGCAAACCCATCGCTATGTTTTAACGAGCCTAGCGATAGTAAAACTCGTTCTTGTCTGTTATGGACAAGTTTGTCGCTATTAGGTTTTAACGAGTTTAACGACAAAGATAACTCGGTCCTTTTCAATTTTAGAGAGTCTGAAAAGGGACGTAAAGGAAACTCCAAAAATCCTTTTTCGTTATCTAATCCCTTAAGTCCGAAAAAGTATAAAACAATACAAAAGGGATGAATTTTCGGTATTTTTAACGAGCCGAACAAAATAAGCGCTCGATCTTTTTGTGTAATAATCCGTCAGGTCAAAAAGATTAAAATCTAAGGGAGGGATAACACTTCCGGTCACTTTAACGAGCTAGAGAGGCCAATGGCTCAGCAATGTTTTCATATTTTACGAGTCAGTTGAAAAGAGCTTAAAGGAGACTCGTCTTTGAGGAACGAGTGATAAATTCGGGTAGCAGCTGATTCCAGGTAAGGTTTGGAATGTTCCAATCACGGTAGTGTCACAAGGATGGCTAACAGGATCACTCTTCGCAGTTGTTCCTCAAAAGGGGTAAAAAATCAAATGGAGGTGAATGATCAGCCAATACAGAGTGGAGGTGATGATGAGAACACGACCAAGGCTTTAAAGGCTGAAGTACTACATTCACGATGGTTATTTACCAGAAATTGGTTCATTTTTTATTTTAAAATGAGCTTAAACTCTAGAGAAACATTTGCTCATTTCTTATGTTTATTTTTTAACGAGCTTGAAGTCTGCGTTAACACTGCTCGATCCAGTCGTATAATAAGAATGTCTCATCTAAAAACGACATTATTTCAAAGCTTTATTTCAAAGCTTTGCCCCACATCCTTTCTTTATGCAAGTTAGGAAACGACCAATCCTACGAGTTTAAAGGGTTAGAGGACCTACAAATTTTAAAAATAAATGGTCGCTCTTCGCTTGCATGCCAAAAGGTTTGCATGCCCCCAGGTATAGTGAAATAGAGTTTCGAGGTTACCCCTCAATTTGCAGGCAAAAAATTTGTTTTACGGGGAAAGGCCTACCTTTTTCAGGTTACCAAAGATTGTTTTATCTGTACCACAAACAAAACACTTCTTCGGCGATGTCTACCGAAATAGACAAAGGTGAGTGGCACAGACGCCTCCACTCACATAACTTTGACGAGGGAATCTTATTCCAGTCTAATCCCATTTTCCTAAACGGACGGGTGTGTCAGACTAGTCATATATCCCTCGCGGAAACCTACCCTATACCTAAAGTTTCCCTGCCGAAGCAGACCAGGGTGCATGCCCCCTGGGTTTCAGTCATATCCTCTGAATCACTCGCGCTCATCAGGAGGACGGACTAGGGATTGATGAGACATTCCTTACGTGAAAATACCATTCAGGGTTGGTATACGACCATTTTCCATGTGTGAACCGGGAAATGAAAGCTGGTCTACGAGCTTGACCACTCTTCCTTCGTGCGGAAAACACATTACTCTAAAGAGTGATGAGACAATGGCTCCCATGCATTAAATATAGTCTTGTCCAAGGAGTAGATTATAATCCAGGGGTCCTTGGACTACCATTACGTTCATGTGAATGGTTTTCCCTCTCAATGTTATGGGCACATTGGGAAGGATCCCTAACAGTCGACTGGTTCCTTTGTCAAAGCCTGTTAGATTTCTCATCTCAGGAAAAAGTGATGGCGAACCAAGAACTTTGCAAGCAGTTGAGGAAAGGATACTCACAGAAGCCCCTTCACCTATGATGGTACTGGCCATGACCATTCTATATATTTGAGCAATGATTTGAAATGGTACACTAGCCAGTAAACGGGGTTTGCCTAGTAGATTCTAGTCAAAGGAAACAACCAGGTTGCTTGGAGGTGGGACCAAATAGATGGCCGGATACGACTCTGACGAACTTCCTTCCTGCGGTAAAGGAATGGGTAGACTGCCCCCATGTTCGTAGGAGTCTGTGCTTACAAATAGAATTTGGACGGTGTCATCCTTGTTCTCTTCAGTGACTGTATCATCTGAAGATGGATCCTTTGAAGGCAAGACCGGGTCAACTGCCGCCTCGACCTTTTGACTTTTGTCTGGTGTGGATTCAGATAGTTTATCTTCAATGATAGACGCTTCGGCCAACCACAAGGGCGTGTCAGCTGGATTTTCAACTAGTGATGGACTCGGCAAGAGTCTCTTATATCCAGGAGGAAGCCGTAATGGTGAAACCAGACGGTCGTCCAAAACTCTTTTAGCCTCATCTAAGAAGGGACAACGGTGGACGGTGTGATCGCCTTCACACAGTTTACAAGGAAATTTACATTTTCCTTTTTGTCCAGGGGCTTCACTTTCACTAGTTGACGGTGTACTTTCAACATGATCATCAAAGGTTGACGACACCGGATTGTGCAAACGAGGAGACCAGTCCCTTAAGATCCGAGGGATGCAAGGACAATCTCGATGATAGTGGTCTCCTTTGCAAATGACACATGGCGATTTAGGCCCGGTCGGTGCAGTGTGTGGATTTTCTCTAGACGATGCTTGGTTGCCCCTTTTCGCCTTTGGCTCCTTCTTCTTCTTCTTTTCCTTCTTCTTCTCAGTTACTTGATTTTTGGCTTTACCAGCTTCATCAAGCGAAGAGGAAGGACGAGAGGAAGAATTGGACGAAGTAGAGGGTTGGGGGGTAACTCTGGAATCGTTTAGTTGCTGACTCGATTTTTCAGGAATCGCGGTGTTCTGAACGACGGAGATTGAGAAGAGCCATACAGGCAAGCCGATTGTCAATCCTGGAAGCGACAATGTGGCCATATGGGGTGCACCAACATCTCTCCAAGATGAGAAGGGACTAGGATCTCCTCCAAGGGGGACTCCTTGGTTGGTGGACTCCATCTTCCTCAACCTAAGAACAACATAGGAAAGGTGATAATTATTCCGTTTAAAATAAATTTTAGACACTTTGACACAACTTTTTTTTTCAATTTTTAAGAGTCGAGAAAAAACAAAAGATGACTCTAGTTGCCTTCGATTTTTAATGAGCCTGAAGTGACAAGTGCTCAGATGGACCTTTTCCGTTAAGGAGTCTGAAAAGGAACGAAAGGGACTACTCTAGAAATCTATACAGAGGGATTACCAAACCAATCACAAAACTGCAGAATACTTTTTACGGTACGGCAGTCAATCTTCCCGAATGCTGTGTTCAGTGCATTGCGATCGATAGGGTGGTAGAAACGGCTTCCTATGGATAAAGGATTAAGCCTATTGTGGTCTCCCAAAATATACTCAATGGTACGTGGGAGCACAAGTCCGTACTGGCACTTATCGTCTCAAAGTGGAGGAATCACCCAACCAACAGTGAAAGCAACAGTTACCAGGCTTTATGAAGCCGGAATACGTCTCTAGCCTAGACTTCTAGATGTTGTGTGTTAGGTTCCAAAGTGTTTTTAGATTCATTAAATTTATTTTATAGTTGATCTTGTTTAATAAATTTTCCTTTCAGGTTCACCGCATGATGTAGATGTACAATTCCTAAAATGCAATCTAAGATGATAAACAATCGTTTAGTCTTCTTTTTGCAAATGAAAATCCTAGCTACTAAGGAAAGAGAGATGGCGTTCTTTCAACAAAGAGCAAAGAGCACACACTATATGCACTGTCCTAAATCAAACCAATCAAACAGTCTAAATGCAAATGCACATGCATGTATTTGTTTTCAGCCTTCTTAATATGTAAATGATAAAAAGAAAGCTAATGCGCAAATCTGAATTATTTTTCAAAGCGACAATTACTAACAAGTTTCTTTTCAAGACAAAATGAGGACAATGACAACACTTTGCGATTTGGAATTGAAAACTTGCTTTCGACACTAGAAAAACTACTAATTCAGATCAAATACAAGAGTAACAGTGTAATCGACTATCAAGAACAATCAGATTCTCTTCTATGACTGAAAACGACACTTGCGACACTTTCAAATCAAGAAACGACAGTACAATTACGCTACTTCTTTGTAAAGGAGAACTGAAAATGACTCAAAATACATAAAAACATTTACAGTTCTTTGCACAATGGAGGCGGAATAACAGCAAGGAAGGGGGTTTCAAACAGAGGTGTACTAACTATAGGCAGAAAAACTCTTGAATAGAACTGAAAAGAGTGAACATAGAAACCAAAATTTAGGAACAAGGCCTTGTCTGATCAGCGCACCTGTAACACAATGAAACTAAAATGCAGCGCACCTACTACACTCGGGAAGTGTGATGCATTTGAAATTCACAGAACAGACAGTGCACTGGATCAAGGACGAGACTTTGATTGGGTTCCAAGTCACAGTTTGCAGTTCAGTTCAAGGATTTAGGTCAAGCAAGTGGTAATCAATGAATCAGTCACAGGGGTAGATCTAAAGAGGTTACTAGAGCCACCACAAGGGCAATTAGAGAGCTTGTAAATCAATTGTTTAATTCATAAACAAAACCCGGAGATAGATTGAAGCGGCGTTTATCTACTTTGCATTTGCATAGAAAATGCAGCTCGAAGGCTACCTGGCTCAACTTCAGGCTCCGTCTGTAAGTTTATAAAGTAAACAAATGTAGATAAACAAACAATCTATTCGCTCCCCAGCGGAGTCACCATTTTGTTATCGGGAAAACTACTGTCTATGCAAAACTGATAGTCCCACTAAGGGTGATAGCTACCTTAGAAACAAACACAGTAAAACTACTTTCGTTTTCCTTTATGAGAAATAGATGAGAGAAGAATAAAGGAGACCAACCTCAGTCTTGCACTTGATTCCTTGTTTGATTCCTCTCCCTTCTGATAGTCCTTTGCTACTTGCTTTCTTGTATACCCAGCTTCAAAGAGTACCTGTAGAATCAAAGCAGCATAACACTATACGAGAACATAGATCTATTATCATAAGCAATACAAGATCAGATGTATATTAACCACAAAAATGCATAAAACATCAATCACACAAGTATGTGGAGTAAAACTTGAATAGCTTTATTAATAATCAAGAAAGAGCAAAGAGGATTACAACCAATTGTTTTGACCCATCATCATCCTCTCAGCAAGTAAGCCCTTCTTCACCTCATGAAAATCTTAGATCACCCAACACTATGATATTGCACCAAGAAACCAGCAGCACTTCCTTACAAGATACAAAATTCCAGCCTCTGGATCTCTGGGATGAAGGATTCATATATAGATGTTTGCAAGGGGGGTGAGTTAGCTTTTGAGATTTGATTAGTGTCTTCTCTCTAATAGTTCTTGATTCCACTTGGAGATTGATGATCTCTTACTCATCCCTGGTCGAATTCAGAAAGGCAAGTGTCACAAGAGAAGTTTCTGGAAGATTCCATGTTCCTCCACCTTGCGGATTGACCCTGCCATTTGTCCCTTCTCGCCCATCGCACCCCATAGAAGGATTTTTTGACATGCATCACACCTACTGTGTGTATTCAGGTGGGATGCAGTGCACTTTGCCTATGGAGCAGGTGAAATGGTCCAATTTTGACCAGTTTTGAGTAGCTTTTCATGGAGAACTTCTGGGAGAAGATGTAATCAGTTGACCTTGTTCTTTTAGGGGTCGGAACAACACTTTTAGGGACTTAAGAGCCCTAGGTTTATTAACATTTATGATTGGGGTTGCAGTGCCCAAAAATGTCTATAACACACTGGCTAGAAAAATTGCAGAGACAGGGCGGACACACACCCAGTGCCTATCCTATCTCCCTCAGAAAATTGCGCAGTTTTCCAGCTAGTCCTCCTGATAGTTGATTGGATGCTCATCCAAAAAATTGCATAGTTTTCCAGCCAGTCCTCCCGATAGTCGACTGGCTGCTCATCTAGAAAATTGCACAATCTTCATGAGCAGACCCTCTGCTGCCTAGCAGTCCGCTTAGCTCAAAAATTGTGTAGAGATGATTAGCAGGTCGACCTCCCAGCCTCATTGTAGTTTCTCTCTCCAATAGCTCCCAACAACAAACTGCCAGTTCCCTCCAGGAATTGCGCAGTTTCTATTGTTGAGCACCCAACCAGCTGACTACCAGTTCCCCTTAGGAATTGTGCAGTTTCTGCCACTAGTGACCCGACCAACTGACTACCAGTTCGCCTTGGGAATTGTGTAGTTTCTGCTGCCAGACTCTCGACCAGTTCCTCCAAAAAATTGCGCAATTTCTACCCGTTGATCCTCTATGCAGCCTGACCTGTTCCTCCAAAAAATTGCGCAAATTTTGCTGTCAAGCCCCAGCTACCCGCTCATTCCAAAAAATGCGCAGATTCTATCTGCCTTGCCTTCCTGCAGCCCGGACTGTCCCTCCCAAAATTTGTGTAGTTTTGCCTTCCAGCCGAGCCAAACCTCCCAAAAAGTCACTTTCAACTCAGATTGCCCGTCTTCATCACCCAATGACTCTTGCGCAGTTTTCATCAGTAGTACCAAGAGCCATCATCCCGCCTCACAACCTTACTGCTCTTCTCGGTCACCTGCATCCGAAATGATCATGTGTCATGGTAGACTAGGAGGTTTTTGGATTTGATGTCGTCTTGTCATGAGTGACTGCAGGTACAAGTACACTAACAAACATGATGCAATGATGAACGGGATGAACGAAGGGAGTACATGCATAAGGACAGGTCCACCAAGAGATGAATGAATGAGCAAACGAATAAATGAGCAAACATGCAAGATGTGCTCACAAACGGATGAACATGTACATTTCGCGAGTAGACGAACCTGTCAGGCCTTCCAACATATAAGCAAGGAGCAATGTGCCAAAGCAACATCAAGCGAACCAACGACCATTGAAGACTCCGTGCAACTTGCCATTCAAAGGTGAAGTTGTGACACACCATGAATACATCCATCACCCAACAGCACTGCAGCTCAACATGCACTCCAGCAGCAACACAAAATGCACTAGTACTGTCATGTTGAGTCATGTCACCCACATCTCTACTATGGGCCATGTTGTCAAATGATGTAATGTAACGTGGAAGTCCAAGAGACCCACTTGTTGTACAAAGAGTCATGTAAAGTTGAAAAGTCATGGAAGTCAAACAGTCATGAGGGTAGTCGAACAACCATAAGGGTGAATTTCGCCCTTAGCTATAAATACCCCCTCAGTTGTACATGCAAAGAACTTTTTCACCTCATCTCCTCCCACATAGCCTTGAGAGTCTGTAATCTTTTCTTTGAGGAGTAATTAGTGGCTCCAACGCTCTGCATGCAGGGTTAGTGATGTATAATGTGTCTTGGAATTTTCGCTTAATTCAGAAGCCTGCTAACAGGCTAGCACATTTTCACACATGTATTGTATTTGTTGAAAGACTAATATTTAATAGTTGTAATCAATGTTGCTTGAACCTGTGTTTAACACTTGAACTAATTCACTTGTTGTAATATACATGTTAATGAAAATGTGTTGTATATGATGTTAACATTGTCTTGCCCATGTAGACTACTCTCCTGGACATTAGACATACCTTTCACATGGAACTTCCTATAACAACCATTGTACTCGCGCGAACTAATTCGTTGAGTGTTATACATGTTATCTTCCCTTGTGTGTTGTAACTGATGCATCCATTTGGACTGTTCTGCCAGAAGTTGCGCATGTTATGTTGTGTTGTATGTTCCTAGTGGAGTTGGGACTTCTCCTAGCCGATTTGGGACTCGCTCCACCCTCTGCCTCTACGATGAAATAACCATTGACACAAGTGACACTTACACTCACTGGGCACGCGAACCTCACTTCTCGCAAGACAAAGCAGACCACTCTCATGTTCTTACAAGCAAGAGTTGAGGCAAATATTTAAAATAACGGCAACCAGGCCATCGTACCAGATGGGACTCCCACACCAAACAGTGTGAGATCTAGTTGGGACTTCATACCGGGGAGATCCGCTGATGTTGGCAGGTCCAACACCGTCAACACTTCTGCACTCCTAAGTCATAGGAAACCTTTGTTTTCTTCTTGAGATGTCCATCATCCCTTCATGACATCCCTGTGTATACTTATGGAGGAGGATTGTTGAGGACTGGGCAGGATGGATCCGAAGGATGCTTTCTCTTGGAGCCGACAGACGGCTCAGGTTGTAGTTCTTCCATATTTTCTTAGCTTACACTAATAAATAGGTGTTGTCTTGTTCCTGATGTTTATGGTCTTTATGATTTAATCTATGTTATTATTTGCTTATAAAATCTTATGTTAATGCTTATTTACTTACATGCTTATATGACCTAACACTTATATCATGAACATACTTTCTATTACTGTTGTTGTATATGCTTTGTTTGAATGAGTTGCAGGTTCTAAGGCATTGAAAGAAGCAGAGGGTTTGGAATGACGTCAAGCGTAGGACCTCCGAGTAATACCTCTTCTTCATACTTCAATATTTTAAGTATTAGGACTGCCTACTTGCATGTCTCTTTATGTTGTATGCCCTCCGCTCTGTTGGGGTTCTCAACCCAAGACCCTATATTTGAGTATTTGTGACAAACAATATATGAGTAAACAAGAGAAAATAAGATAAAATAACCAAAATAAGCAGTATCTATATATATATATATATATATATATATATATATATATATATATTCAAAACCAAAAGAACCAACTCTTTCATAATTAAGACATTCATCTCAAATATTTTTGAGTAAATATATCATATCTTTACTAGTGAAAAGATTACAAATAAGACAAACATATCAAAGTTTATTCCAAGGTAATTTAATATAAATTAATAAAAGTCAAGGACAATGCCATAGTAGTCCAACCATAATGAAGGCTCATATCCATAACAAGTATGTCAAACCATGGTAGGGTCAGAAACAAAAAAACAAGTAAATTAAAGGACCTCTTGCACCAGGTTGTGAAACGCATAAGTCAATTTTATAAACCGTGTACTTCCACGCCATCAAATGGGGATACAAACTTAGTAAAGAACCTCACATATAGACAAGGAAGTCGAAATCAAAATGTGCAAAATTGTAATGGAGTGCTTAAAGAGGATTATCAACTTACTTGACGTCGAAGTTAGACCTATAAATGATAAAAATTGTGAAAAGAGATAAAACTGTAATGGAGTGCTTAAAGAGGATTATCAACTTCCTTGGCGTCGAAGTTCGACCTATAAATGATAGAAATTGTGAAAAGAGATAAATTAGGGTCGCATAGTAAACTAAATTAGCGTATAAATGAATATCGGAATGAAAGACTCTCATAAAAATTATTTACCTATAAACGAGTTTGGCCAAATTCCATTCCCAAACAGTTAGGTCCGCAATTTTAGTAAGAGGGATGGAACCCCAAATAAAAAGGGAATTTGGAATTTTACCAAAAATACAATGTACAAGTGAAGCAAGAAAATAAAGTTACTTACTAGTATCATGTAAAATATTGGCACTCTGCAAATGGGGTAGCAAGTTAAGTGGGCTTGATTGTGGGGAAAACTCCACAATTAAGCGCGCTTGAGCCAAAGGAGATCTGGGATGGGTGACCTCTCGGGAAGTCTTGGTTACCGGGTGCAAGCCCCGGAAGTGACGATTGATGCTATGTGATTCATTTCAACGCTTAAAATCATCTTTTAACTTCTTCATCATATGCCATGTATACAGGGACAGAAACGAGGATGCCGACAGGTTTTCTAAGGCTGGTGTACAACAAGTTTTGGGAAGCTGGACAATAACTGAATACAGGCAGGGGCAGACCATCAGTTCGACAGATCTTCCTTTCGAACAGTCTCAGTGATAGCGGCATCCTCTCCCTTTTCGCCTTTTGGTCATGGATATGTCCGTCATTTCAGTTTCCGTTCTCTATTTCACATTTTATTTTGTTTTCAGTTTTATATGTCAGAACTCAAGTAAATTTTCCTTTTCTTACTGAACATATCAGCACGTCTGAAGAACTGTTAACAGATTTGTAAGAGGTTGTTTTTTTTCTCTGAAGGAGACCTCAAAACTGCAAAAATGTATATATGTCTAGTGTTCAAAGACTCGTTTAAGGAGGAAGAACAAACAGTAATATATATGACCATAATAGAGGAATGTCAGATATCTGAACCTTCTACAAACAGTCAAAAAGGACTGTGATTTTTGTGTTTTCTTCAGCAGAATAATCTTGCATCTGGACTACAAGTGGCACACAGTATGTAACTTTTTATTTTTCTTAATAAAAAGTTGGCTTTTTTCTTCGGAAAAAATGTAAAATATTGGCACTCAAAAAGGGTACGTGATTCCGAAAAAAGGTATTTGATTCCTATCCTTTAGTAACCTTACAATAGAACATAACAAAAGTGAGTAAAACAACAATGGGATGAAGTCGAACACTGTGAGCGTCACCTTTAGCATGTTTCTGAAAAATGGGAGGGATCATTTATTGGAAACTCCAAGAAAGTTTTAAAATCCACCATGGTATAGAGCATTAAACAAAACCACATGTTAAAATAAAACCCAATCCTTCGTGAGCACAAAGGAAATAGTGCTGAAAAAATAAATGTTTGAGGAAAATAAATAAACAAACTCTCGTGAAACCCTTGAGAAAAACAAAGAAGAGATTACCTGAAACCGTTGTTTCCAAATGGAAAACAAAACAACTAAGGCACGGGTCATATTAGCTAGAGTGAAAGTAAGGAGCCATGGGAAATACAATGTAGCCAAAGCGACGCTATGGTCTTTACAAAAATAATAACAAATGGGAATAATGAATAACTCGCTCCCATCATGGCACTACCCAAGCGTGATGTCAAAACATCATGTGAAATTCCCGTGATCGCTCTTAATGTGGATATTGATTGTTGGATGATTTATAAATTAAATTCAAATTATAAATACAGTTTACATATAATGGTTACGATGGAATTGGGATGTTAACCCTTAATTTGATGGATCGGAAATTATGCGTAAGACAATTCCAATATAGGTGTATAGCACATAAACACCTATATGGAGGCAAATTCATTAACTACTACATATAAAAACCTTAGTAAGAACAATAAGTAAGAGGAAAAGGGAAAGGATTTGGGATATCTAAAAATAACAGGTATAGGTATAGGTATAGGTATAGGTATAGGTATAGGTATAGGTATAGGTATAGGTATGAAAATTAGCATTTGAAGTTTTTGTGTTATGGGGAGCTTATTTAAGGGTTTGAGTTGAGCCTTTGTGCTCAATCTCAAACTCTCAAAGAAGATTGAAATATGTAAAGCTTCTAGTCTTGTAATCCATAGTTTTTAATATAAATCTCTACATGTTTTGTTTAAAATAATAATAATAATATAATTTGTAAGTATTTGAAATATATATTTCACTTATATTTAATTATAAAATATAATTTTTAATTTAATAATTAGATGGATAATAATGGTTTCAAAATTTTCATATTTGTTAAAAATTAAAATATATTGATAAACTAAATTTAATAGTGTGAGAATATTATTTGTTCTATATAATTAGAAAATCAAGGATTTCCAAATCATTTTCCCATTTAGATCTTATGTGGTGTTTTTGTTACCTCCATTTTTTCTTGACTTTACAAATTCTCAATTTTATATAAATTAAATGACACATAATTGTTTGAAGACAATGAACATTTCTCAGTCATTTAATTTATATAACTATGTTAATCATATCAAATGATATATTTTATCTTTATTAAATTATATTTTGAGTAATTGAGAAAAATTAAAATATATCGTTTTATATGAATTAAATTTTGAGAATATAAAATTTGGTTTCCTTTATTATGTCGTAAAACTACTTCTGCTTGGCTAAGAGCTCGTCTTCCTCGGACGTAAGGAAACAAGTTAACGGCCCAAGACCCAGAGGCATCTGGCAGGAGCGAAAGCCTGCGCCCTTACGGACCACCATCGGGTTATTACAGGTGGCATGGTTTTCCTTGATAACAGTGATGAGTCAAACCGACATTCACGGATAGCAGCCAGAGATGGTTGTCCTCACTCTTGGTTTGACACCTGAGTTTGATAGGTTTTGCCACCTTCGGAAAAAATAAATAAATAAATAAATAAAATTAAAAAATAAATAAATAATAATAATAATAAATAAATAAAATAAATATTTATTTATTTCAATTAAGTAGAAAAAATATGCCTTTCATGAATATTTTTTCTTATTGAGCTTCCTTCTCCTTTTTAAGAAAATATATTATATAAATATAAACTAAAAGAGTATATGAAATATATCTATCTTATAATACAATAGAATTATTTCAATATTATAATGTTTATGATAAATATCAATATAAACTATTTAAATGTGGGGTATTTTCCTTAACATTCTCACTTAAAAAAATAATTAAACATTCGAAAGAACTATAATTAAATATAATGTATTTATAGATATGATAATTAAAATGTAATACAATAAACAAGCATGTATTAGCACAAGCTAAACTAATGCTTAGGACCAAATTTAAGCACAACCATACATAACATACAAAATACTTAATTTCCATTACATAAAAAAATTATTTGTACATCTATAAACAATTATAGAGTACTTATCTTTTAACAATAGTCAATCTAAGGAATTAGTTAAACACTGGTAATTTTCCACCCCACCATACTTATTGAGTATAGATACCTACCACAAAGTTAGGTTATGAAGCCACATAGGTGAAGAAAATAATTTATGGGTTTAAATCCATCCCTAATCCAACCCATTTATTTTAATGCCTAGCTAATTTTCTCATTTTGGAGCATTCTAAACATCTCATCCACCATCAAATACCCATAACACTCTCTTCTGTTGCCCCATATAACACAGGAAATATCTACCTTTCTTTTCCTAGCAATATTTAAGCACATTCTTACCTCCAATGCTCTCTAGTGCGATTGAAAGATACCAATCATTTGTATGCTCTTTTTGATATATTTTTTTATGCTCCTATTGTATTTATCCTATCCCCAATTTTTTCTTGATAGTCATTTTCAAGAAAAATATATGGAAATACTCTTTGTTAGTGTCAGTCAATTTGTCCTGTCACCAGTGATCAAATATGCTCTTACAAGGTTTTGTTAGGGGTCTCAAGTCAAATTTTATCATTTCACTAGGTTTTCAAAATAAAATTTGGTCACTAGCTAGTGTGTCTAGGTCTATTGTTGCTCCTTCAAAATTTTCATGTTCCGGTCACTGCCATCACTCAGTTGGATGTGCCATCACTGAAAAGTCATCATCATCATCTCATTCATATCACCATGGTCTTCATTCAGCTCAGTGTCACCATTAGGTCATTAGGGTTAGAGTCATCAAAACTGTCATGTCATTCATAAAACCGGCAAATGAAGGAGTAGTGATAGGGTTTTGCTCAAAAGGTTTTGTTCTAAAGTGTGATTCATTTCAAAGTGATGTAATAAGTTTTATGTTTCAAAGCTGCATTTGAAAGTTCCAAAGTTACATAGTTTATTCCAAAGCAAAGTAAAAATGTATGGTGGGCCACCCTACCATTATAAAATTGAGTTCCACAAGCTATAAATACCATTTCATTCCACCTCTCTCTCTTATATTCATTGCTAAAGAGCTCTCATTTACCAACAAGACATTTCCTCAGCATTTTCAAAGGCAGAAACACTCCCAAGGGCCATCCAAACACTTTCACTATGTTTTCTCATAAATTCGTTGTGTTTTCCAGATTTCGTGGCATTTTCTTTATTTCATTGCGTTTTCTCAAGTTTTCGCTATGTTTTCTCTCTAAGGGCCCTAACACCTATTTTGAATGATTTTTCACAGCAGTTGAAGTCTTCTAATGCTTTTTGCAAGTAAGTTCTAATCTCTCCACCTCTCCAATAAGTCTATTTCCTTTGTTTTCATGTTGCAAACCTCTATCACTCCCTACGCTGCGTTTTCACTGTTTTCACTAGTTGGACTGTGTTTTAATTCTCCAGACTAGACCCTATACCCATTTTCCCTCATTCCACTTCCCAAAGGTCCCTAACACCCCTGCCCATCTCCCTAAATTTTCCTACCCCCTTTCCCCTTCCCTAAACCCTCCATCTTATCCCCTCATTCAAATCCCCTATTTTCCTAATTAGGGTTTTACTTGCACACAGTCAAAATGGAGGAGGAGAAGAAATCCTATAACAAAGGAGGTCAAATATTGAGATATGAACCATTAAACACTGAGGAGTTGATGTCTTCCCCATTGTCCAAGCAGTGCTTTGAGAATGCAGAGTGTTTATGGTTTTGTGAGTTAGTTCAAAGAGTCAAATACCATGACAAATTGACTAGTTTGTTTTCCACTCATTTGAGGAGAGATAAAGTCACTATTATAGGTGTTACTTTCACTATATCAACTGAAATCATAGCAGCAGCCACATGGATACCCAACAATGGAGAAAAATGGTTTAAGAACTTAGATTTGGGTTTGCAAAACTATCAACCTTTCATCAAAGGCCACTACAGACACAACATTAAGAAGGTTTTTCCTTTTGCACAACTCCTTGACAAATTTTCTCCATTGATGAGGGTTATAATGAAATACTTTAGTTTTGAAGGAATGTTATCAAGATTGTACAAATACCATGTCAGATTGCTTATGTATTTCACAGGGGTAAAGCCACTAAACCTAGCCTACTACCTCTACAAAATTTTGGCTAAGATGGCAGAGAAGGTGCAACATAGACAAAGTGACCATGAAAAAAGCCTTTTTCACCATGCCCTCATCAAGATTATTGTATTGCATTATCTTTCTAAAAATAACATCACTTGGGAAACATTTATTCAGTCAGATGTTATATTGTCTTCTACTAGTCAATCTACAAGCCCAAGTACATCATCAGCACCACCATGTGAAAGGTAGCTCATCTAGTAGACCTGCATTTGAGAGGATACCTAGGCCTGAAGTAACTCAGACATATTAGAAAGGAAGGAGGCTTGTGTTTACTCCACATTTTGTGGAAGGGGCCAAGCTTACATCAGCAGCATCAACAAAGCACGAATTACAATCACAGTATGAAGCACCATTGCAAGATGAGGAAACTTTTCATCTTGACGTTGACATGGTTGAATTGAAGACTAATGAAGAACCTAAGACAATGGAGCAAGTTATCATGGAGAAGGATTTTGAGATAGAAAAGTGCAAGGACAGTCTATCAAAGGCAAACTTCATGATTTCATTCCTAGAGCAGCAAAATCAACAATTGAAGGTAAAGCAGCTACTTTTGGAAAAGTATGACGTTGATGTTGGAAAAGATGATATAAAGGGAAAAAAAGTGATGGATGCAAAGGATTCATATGAACATCAGGAGCAGGTGACAAGGAAAAGGACAAGGACTGGAGGCCTCAAAAGAGCACTTCAGCAGCAAAGAGAACAAATGACTTCAATTGACCTAATTGCAGTAGAAATCAACAAGGATAGAGAATTTTGGCTTGAAAAGGTGAATTATCATTTGGAGATGCTTCTAAAGAGGGATAATAGAGACAAAATGCTACAAAGACACATGGTTGTCCATTATTATACAGGGAATTAGGTTGTTACAATTAAGATCAAGCAGTTAAAGGATAAACTCAATGAAACCCTAATCAAGAAAAAAGGGAAAGTAAAATTGGATTTGATTGTTTATGCCTCCCTCATAGCATATCATAGCACCTAAGGACAGGTCATAAACCAATTTTGAAGATTTTTGGAGAAATTTTGGTTTTTATGAATTTTTGCACTTTTTGGCATAGTCATGGAGACAAAAATGCAATGTGCTCCATGCTGTGCTTTTGTTAGGGAGATCCAAATCACTTTTTGCTTACATATATGGATTTGGAATGGTTCATACATCACTTTTGGCCTGAGAGGAACATACTTTTAGCAAGTTTTGACAGGATAAAATGCCCCAAAACCACCTAAAAACCACCTTTTTTGCCACCCCGTTGAAGACCACGTTGTGTTTTCCATAGTACTTATGGGAGAATGAACTTTTGAGGGGCTAGAAGTGGCCTTTTTCAACTCTTACAGAGTCCATCATGTAGAAGACATCCTCAAATTTCCAATGAGCCATAAAGATCAGAATTTGGACTTCAGGAAGGCCTTCGAAATCCAGTTTTCTCGAATTCGTTGCGTTTTCTCTAGGCTCACTGCATTTTCTCATAAATTTGTTGTGTTTTTGCCTAGGACAGTTTTTCTCCGATTTGGTCAGTTGGATTCGACCTTCTATGGTGTAATTGATTAATCTTGATGTAAATATGATGTGATGTTGAGTAAATAGTTGTGTTAAAGTTGTTTGATGTAAAATTAGGCTTCATTAATGAGAGTGGTTTGAGTCAAAGTTAATTGGAGGAGTTGTTTTAACCTCCCTAGATATTATGGTTTGGTTGGAAAACCTCATGTAGCAGTTCCTAGACTCATGGCTTTGACCCCTGAGGGCAGGGATATGTTGTTTTCATCTATATGTATCATTTTCTCAGTCATAGAACAAGTTGGACATCAGAGGAGAGAACTGTTGTAGCTTGTATTTGAACATTTTCAGGAAACCAAAGGATACATTTTGCAGCTATTATCTAGGAATTCATGTGCAGTAAGTTTGTGATGTTGTATTTTCTCTGTTATAGCTTTATATGAAATATATTCATCTTCTCTTTCCATTCATCATTTCTTCAGTGGTTTTCCTTAAAGTTTATAAGCATAATTATTTGCATAAAGCTCTATTTTGATGGGAATATCATTGTGTGTTAATTTCCTTCTTGCTTAATGAATTCATGGTGCACATGCTCATTAAGACCTTTTTCTTCTTCCAAACACTACACTACATCGACAAACCCTAAAGCCATCACAAAATTATTGCTACGTTGCTCCTCCATATCTTTGCCATTGTAATCCTTTGATCCTTTGACCTAGCTACCTGTTGTTCATCCCTTATCCAACATCAAAACGCTAAATTTTCAAAACCTACCTAAGCCTAACATATAGAGCCTAAAATTCTTCTCGTTCGAGTCATCTCTAGCTATGAATTCATAGAGAGATTCCTCTCTGGTTTAGCAGGGCTAACTGTTGAACCGTAAGTGGTTTGAGGATACCTCCTTCAATCTCCCTTCTTAGCGTAGGGATATTGTGGAGGATAACACTCTTCACCTTGCAATTTGAAAATCCTTGACACTCCGCACTAAGGTTTCTTCATTTCCAATGCTTAGGAATTTTCCTTTATATCTAGAATGATTCATCGACTATTTTTTTACACATATATGTTTCCACACATGTACTATCTCATAGATCATTTTTCACACATTCAGCCTTCTACATAAGCATCATTTTGTACAGCCATTTTTATGCACAACATTCCATACCTTACCTTTTCACTTTTGTTCTACACTTAGTCAAAATCAGTCGTTTTCTCCTTTGGATGCTAATTGAAAGATTATTTAAGGAACTTTGATCATCAAGGTGGAAAAAAATTCTTCATATTTTACGACATGAACCATATCTTCCTCCACCTTGATTTTGAGTTATGTGAATTATATGTGTGTCAAGTCCTTGTTGGCCCTCAATTTTAGTTATTTTTTCCTATCCTAAATCCATTTATTTACCACCATATTCCATCCTATTTCACCTATATATGCCTCATTTTAGTCCTATTTTGCATATTCAAGTAACTAAATTAAGTTATTCAATTTTTGGAGTTTTTGTAAAAATTGGGTTCTAAGAGTAAATTTGGACTGCATTAAAAATCCCCTTAATAACTCCATTGAAGTCATATGTGTAGGACAATTGGGCGAGATATAAGAGCATATTTGGAAATATTTGGAACCACGGATGAAGAAACACCTATTGGTTCAGTCAAACTAAGCAAAAACAGGCCCAATCAACGCTAGTCAAACTTGACCTATCATTGAGGAATTCCTAGTAAAAAGGAGCAGATTTATTATTTTTGTGGATTTTTCCTGATTTTGTGAACCAGACTTAATGATTTCGACCTATATGAATGGATTAGGATTGATAAGGTTTTTAGAGCCATTATAACAAATTTTGTTTAGGATTTTCTTATTTAAACATAGTTTATGGACCATTCAAAGGTGTGTGATTTTGTGTTAATACTATTGGAGACTTTTGAGATAATCTGAAGAATCATTTCTACCGTTTTATTTGTTGTTCATTCTGTGGATGCTTTATTAAGTTAGTTGTAGTTGAATAGTTCTTCAAGTGTACAAGGCAAGGTTGGAGGGCCCCCATACCATGCTAAGTGCACTTTGGTTAAATTTTGTATAAATTAGCATAGTTTTGATTCAGTATTTGTTGTTTCAATTTTATGATTCAGTTTCTTAGATGTGTTATGATTTTTGTGTAATTTTTGGATGAATTTGGTTTAAAATCTAATTTTCATACGAAAGGACAACCAAGGATTTAAGTTAAATTCTCTTTCTATCAAATTATGAATCATAACTAAAAATCGTCCTTTTGTATTTCTTGAATTGTTTCTCAAATTCTAGTTTATGATTTGATGCAATGGTAATGTTGTTGGAGTAGAATTTTGAGGAAGGACAACCGGGACCTCCTAAGTTAGGAGCCTCTTCTCTTGCTTTCTACACATCACAAACTGATGCTCTTTAGTTTCTCTTCTTGAGGACAGTACTGTTGGGAAGGACAACCAAGACCTCCTAAGTTAGGAACCTCTTCCTTTGCTTACTGCATCTTGAATCATAGAATTTTCAGTTTCTTTAAACTTAGAACTTATTTTTAATATGCATTTCCTTTAACCTTTGAGCCTTACCTTCTGAAATTGACTTTACCTAAAATACATATACTTTGGACGTGCTTCCAAGTCTACAAACCTGGATTGACAAGTAAAACACCTGTGTTAGTATACTTGATCTGGAATTTATCTAGGACAAAGAATTAAAGGTATTACAAACTCATGTGCATGGATGTGCCTATGCTACTTTATGCAACAGAACGATAAGATTTCGAAATACATAGACATTGAAGTAGTTAGGGAAAACACAATAGGAAAATAGGTAATACAACAAGTTTAATAAGGAATTCACCCAATGCTCCTTGGCTACGTCTCTTAATCCATCCTTCAGTGGAGGCCTCTCTATTATGTTTCCAAAGTAGATTTTTTACAATAGTGAGCTCAATTTGAGTCTCACTCAACAGATATGAATCAATAGGACTGGAGTACACATACTTTCCTTACTGAAACTTGATCTCTACTCGTCACAGTAGTATGAGCCCAATCTGAGACTCATACATGATAGGCATATACAGAGGAGTTCGCTTGAACCTCTTAAGCCTTCTATGGAGTGCAGAGACTCTCTAACTCTCTCTGGCTCTGTCTCGATGCTGTCTTTTCTCTGCAGGTCAGCTCGACTTACTTTCTATGTTCTCTACTCCTAGCTTTCTTACTCTCTTTTCTCACTACTCTCTAGCTGCTTGCATGTTGCTTCTGTCAGTTTGTGGTTTTAAAGCTAGTCTGCTTTCTGACAGTTCAGGCATTCTGGTTCTTTTGCCTTTTTCCATTTGAATTTCCCTATTCTGCGTCATCATCACTGTGTAATGCTTCTCAGTGAGGTGGCCACCTGTTTCATAATGAATTGAGTGTCAGTTCTCTTGGAAATTTTTGAATGGTCGTTATTTCCATTTAACTCCCAGATTGCTCGTGAACATGATTCCCCTGCCAACTCATCGTTCATGCCGGACTTCAAACTTTATACAACTCGGCTTGTTTACCCCGTTGAATCCGATCATCCATCTAATTGCATGCTCGCTGTCGATCTGGAGCCTCCAGATCCTACGATCTCTGTCCATATCAGGCAGGTAAGTTGCATGACGTTTACCCATCCGATTTGAGCGGTTTTCTCTCTCTTTCGTTGGACGCGTGGCACCCAGTGTGTGGTATCGGGCGGGACTCGGTTGAAACCGCTTACCGCTCGAAATCCTTGTGATATCCTACTGGTTTTCATGTGGGACCCACCTCTGACGGAATCGGAAAATTCCGTACGGTTTTTGACTTTCTGGTCCGAGTCACTCGGGGCTTTTCCTTCTCTGAGGGGTTTTCCCAGTGATATGCGATTCACGATTAGCGACATGTCACTAATAGCATATCAGAAACCTCCCCCGTTTCTCCAAAAGACCTTCCATTTTGCTGTTTCGTGGCAGCACACGTTACCATGGGCCAACGGTCTACGCGCTTGACTGAGGGTTCTCGTTGCTTCGCACTGCTCACAAATTACAACTATTCTGAGGGTATTCCTGATAAGCTCGACCTTTGCAAGTCTTTGAAACATTGGCATGAATTTTACAGAGTTATGAAAACTTAGAGAGTGTTTTTAGGATCCAATTCGAATCATGGCCTTCCCACTGAAAAAGATTCTGGACCACCAAAAGTTGGCTTTAAAGCATCCATCAAGTGATGGTATTGATTCCTCGCTTGCCCAATTCCTATCCATTTTGCACGGCTTGGTTTCGAACCTTTGAGTCCAATCCTGAGGTACTCAACATCCCCTCTGCATGTAGTTCTCACATTACAGTCCAGAGTTGTATCTTCTTGCAATTTGATAAGATATTCTGGCAACAGATCATCAATAGAAGGCAATTGACTCTACTCTTCAGGATCTTCAATCAATGAAGGTTCAAATAGTCTCAAGTTGTCTGCATTAACAACTGAGTAGATGTGCATGTACACTGGTAAATCAAGGCGAAAAGCATTCTCACCAATTTTCTCAAGTATCTTGAAAGGTCCATACCTTATTGGCTTCAACTTCTTACCTTCACCTTGCATTCTGTCTTTGCTGATATATAGCCAGACTTGATCACCAACTTGGAAACTATGCTCCATCCGATGCTTATCATGCCTTGCCTTATACTTGGCTTGGCTCTCTTCTAGCTGTTCCTATACTACCTGATGAATATCTTGGATTTGTTCAATGAACTTGGTTGCCTTGTCCACATCATTGTGTCCATCAACCACTATTTTCTTACCAAAGACAAAATCCAAGGGAGACCTTGGTGTGAAACCAAAACAGGTCTCAAAAGGATATCTCTGTGTAGAAGAATGTTTAGCTCGGTTGTAAGTATGCTACACATAACATAAATGTTCATCCCAAGCTTGGGATGCTTGTTGCAATAGCCTCTGAACAACTGGATCACTATCCTGTTGACCACTTCTGTTTTTCTATCTGTTTGTGGATGAAAGGATGTGCTCTTTTTCATTCTGGTGTCCATCAATCCCCACAAACTTGACCAAAATTTCCCAACAAATCAGCTATCTCGATCAGATATAATGGAAGTGGGTAATCCAAAATGAACCCATACATGTTGAAAAAACAACTTTGCAGTTTGTTCAGCTATAATCTATTTGTTGCAAGGTATTAAAATACACATTTTGTTGAACCTATCTACAACAACATATAGATAGTCATGGCCTTTCCTAGATTTAGGCAGTCCCCCCAAGAAGTCCATGGAAACGCTTTCCCAAGGATGAGAAGGAATTGGTAGTGGAGTGTACAAGCCTAGTTTTCTATTGTTGGGCTTTCTTTTAGCACACATGGTACACCCTCTTACATATCTAGAAATTGTCTCATTCATTTTTGGCCAATAACAAAATCTTTGCAGTTGTGCAACTGCTTTACTTACGACCTGATATTAGAGAAGTGTGTGCTTCTCGAATTATATTTACTCTTTTAGTTTGTGGAATGCATAACTTTCCAAAATGATACAAGAGTTGGTCCTTAACATGATAATCAAATTCTTCTACTCATTTTCCATGACTTGAAGTTGCATATACATCTTTAAAATCATATCTTCAGCATACTGTTCAATGTAACTTTCATGCAATACTGAATTATGCTTAAGTCTAGTAGATGCATTTATGATTGGTCTGGACAACATATCTACAACTTTATTATGTATGCCCTTTTTATCTCTGATGACTAGATGAAACTGTTGTAGAAAACCCATCCATCTATAGTGTCTTGATGGCTGCAACTTAGTTTGGGAGTGTAAATATTGAAGTGGTTGATGATTAGAATGTATAACTGTCTCTTTGCTCATTAAATAATGTTTCCACTTTTTCACACTCTGTACTAATGCATACAATTCTTTATCATATGTGGGATAGTTAACTACTGCAAAATTAAATGTCTCAGAATGATAACATATGGGTTTACCGTGCTGCATCAACATTGCTCCCATGGCATAGTCACTGGCATCCGTTTCAATCTCAAATGGTATTTGAAGATCAAGCAGTGCTAGTACTGGTGTTGTACTAATCTTTTCTTTTAAGGTGTCAAAGGTTTTTTGCTGTTTTCATCCCCACCAAAACACCTTGTTCAATCTTGTTAAAGCATTTAAGGGAGCTGCAACTAAGGAAAAGTTAGAAATAAACTTTCTGCAATACTGTGCTGCTCCTAAGAAGCTTCTAACTTCTATAGTAGATTTGGGTTTAGGCCAGTTTACAATAACTGCAACCTTAGAGGGATATATCTTCAATTCACCACCCCCTACAATATGACACAAATAATTCAAAGATGTTTTGCCAAATTCACATTTTGAGAGCTTAAAATACAGATTTTCTCTTTTCAAAACATCTAGAGTCTGCTTGACATGCTTTAAATGTTCTTCCCATGTTTTACTGAATATAATAATGTCATCCAAATATAAAATGACAAAATCATCAAGAAAAGGTCTGAGTACATCATTCATTACTCTCATGAGAGTGGCAGGAGCATTAGTCAAGCCAAAAGGCATAACCAACCACTCATACAATCCCTGCTTTGTTTTGAAAGTCATCTTCCATGCATCTTGCTCTGCAACTCTGACCTGATGATAGCCACTATGCAAGTCGAACTTGGAAAAATAAACAGCTTCTTTTAACTGATCTAATAGATCATCTATGCGAGGAAGGGGATAACGTTTTTTTATCGTTATTTTATTCAATGCTCGGTAATCAATGCACATTCTCCATGAGTCATCTTTGTTTCTCACCAAGACAATTGGAGACCCACATGGTGATGTGCTAGGTCTGATGAACCCCTTATCGAGCAGCTCTTGTACCTACTTCTTGATTTTTGCAATCTCTAAAGCAGACAACCTGTACATTCCAATGTTAGGCAATGGAGCATCTTGCTGCAAATTGATATCATGTACTATTTCCTTTTTGGGTGGCAAACCTTTAGGTTCTTGAAATAGTATATTATATTCTGAAACAACTTTTTCTAAATCAACTTGTTGTTTAGCATCATAGCCCTCAAATACATTGGTTTTATCAAGTTTCTTTTCCTTTACAACCATCAGTAAAAATTGTTTGCATGAATTTACAATTCTTTTCATCGACCTTAGTTTATGAGAGTATAATTATTCTTGAGTTTATGAGCTCTTACAATATATTTGATTCCATCTTTAACGAGTTGATACTTGTTCTCAGCTCTATAGAAAATAGCTTTCCTGTCATACAAGTAAGGACTTCCTAAAACAATTCCACATATATCCAAAGGAACTATATCTATCTCAACCTCATCTACAAATTATGACCCAAAAGAAAACCTAAGTTTACATTGTCTAGTTGTTGAAAAATGTGCAACAAGAAATGCTAAAATTTAGAATGTGCTAAAAATAGACCTGCTAAAAATAGCATGTCTAAAAATAGTAGTTTGGCCAGTGAGGTCATTGGCCACATTGGGTGAGAGGTGAAACTGCTAAAAATAGAAAGTTATAAAAATAGCATTTTTGGGTCCCTTCCTATTTATAGCAGTCCCTAGTCTATCTATAGGAAGTAAAATTATTTTTGGTCTTAACAGTAGTTGGAAATATTAATTAATTAATTCAATTGAGTTAATTAGTTAAGGAAATTCGAATTTGAAGTCTTTGTGAGCATGCACATGAGTTGTCCCACTGATTGAGGAATTTATCCTTAATTTCCTCCACTGATTGAGGGAATAAGTATGAGTTCTATAATGGGAGAATCAGTTGACTTAGTTCTAACTATTCAAGTCCAGTTATATTGTTTAACAAGTTGTTAAAATAATAAAATATAGTTTGTTAATGCTTGCATGCATGTGACAACTATTATTTTAGATAACTGAGGATTCACTCATGGATAACCGTTTCATGTCAGTTCTGTCAGAGACCCAGTTGAGATCAGATGTGGGACAGTGTACTATCAGATGCTTGACTATTTCTAGTACGTAGTTTTTGCATGGTTGAGGAACTAGTGTCCTCAAGGATTGCGTAGTTGGACCATTGGTTAACTTGGTATGTTTGGAATTAATTGCATATGCTTTTGCTATTATTTCCTAAGCAAATTGCGCAAGGAAATAGGGATTGGGCCATAGGTAAAGCCTTTATATACAGGGCTTGGTTGATTCATGAGATATATCTTCATATCTTCATAGTTCATTAAGAACTGGATAGCTTGAGAGCTAATTCTTTTGTATTGTGAAGAGGATTTCCACTTGATTGATAATACATGGTTGGGGTTTTACGTTGGTGCTTTCCCCTAGATATATCTTGTTATGTGTGATTATTTCTCTTGATCAGTTATGGATGTTTCTACTTGATGTTGCTCATGAATTTGATTATGCTTCCGCTTAATGTTTTGTAGAAGTAGAACAGTATTATGTTTTAGGACATTGTATATATCGGTTTGTTCTACAGGTGAAATTTCTACATGGTATCGGAGCATAGGTGATCAAGCAAGAACAATATACTAGCAAGAGAAATTCAAAGTTTATTATTCGGGATATAGATCTCAAGTTCTTATCACATCTATTTCATCGATGGCGTTCTATGGTTTGAGGCTTGAGTATGCCCTTGATGGCAGCTCAAACTATATAGCTTGGAAGGATCGCATGGAGGCAGTTTTGGAAGATAATGGCCTTAAGGATTTCATTGATCAAGAAATTCCTAAGCCTACTGACAAGACTGAGCAGGTGGAATTGAGGAAGTGTGTGGCTAGAGCTAGGAGAATTCTCTTGGAGGAAGTGCGAGATCACATTGTCTCAAGCCTCCATGGGAAGGAGACTCCGCATGCAATGTGGAAAACATTAAAATATTTATATCAGAATAGCAGTGATCAGAAGAAGTTTTCACTAAAGGACAAACTTCGAAAGATCAAGTGTGAAAGGGATGAGATGATCTCTATGTATCTAACCAAGCTCATCACATGCAGGGATGAGCTTGTAAGTGTAGGGGTCGTGACATCGGATGAGGATATGGTGATTCTAACACTCCTTGGCCTTCCTAAGAGCTGGCATAGCTATCAGGACTTGGTGAATGGAAGGGAGAAACTGCCAGATTGGGAATGACTATGGTCGGATTTGATGCAGGAGGAGATCAGACAAAGCACCAGAGACAGTTCTTCATCCATGCATGATGAGGAGAACTGTTCCTTAGCGAGTAAGGCGAAGAACGGGAAGGAGAAGGTTTCTCTTTCCGAGTCTAGTTCTTCCAATGATGGGAAGAAGGTTGGCAAATCGAAAGTGTGATGCTTTCGTTGCCATGAGGTGGGCCATTATGCTGCAAATTGACCACGGAGGAAATCCAAGAAGGGATCCAGGGAAGGATCTGAAGGTGAGGCACTTGCTTCACAGTTTGAGTTAGATTTCACACTCTTCGCATGCATGGTTTCATCCATGGTGGGAAGTGGTTGGTTTCTTGAAAGTGGAGCTTCTTTCCACATGACTAGCGACAAGAGTTTGTTCAGTACTTTGGAGGAGAAAGATCTTGAGATACTCATAGCGATGGGTAATGATGAGAAGTATAGTGTCTCAAGTGTAGGCACAGTTATTTTTCAGAGGGAGCATGGATCTCGCCTTACCTTGACCGATGTCAAGTATGTACCAGGACTAAAGAGAAACTTGGTGTCAATCGCGATGCTGGAAGACAGAGGCTATGATGTAGTCTTTAGTAAGGGAAAGGTCTTCCTTAGACACATCATCACTAGACAGGTGAAGCAGATTGGTTCACGAGTCAAGAACCTGTATGCTCTTGAGGTTAAAGATACATGCAAAGCCTTAAGCAGCAAGGAAACTAATGGAGACTTGGTCGTTGAGAGGGAGGGTATATTACCTCTCAACATGTAGAGCCAGAAGAAGTCTCAAACGATTGTGGAGGAGCCACGATTGGTGCAGCAGCTTCAGGAGGTTGTGGAGCAGCCACAATAGGGGAAGCTGAGTGGAGATCGAGTAGAGACATCTACTCATGCAGAGACCTCTAGTAGGGGGAAACTTCGAGCTAGGTGGGCTGAGGGATCACATGCAGCCATATCTCCAGGTAGGAGGTGGGCCGATATAGAGTGATCATCCCAAGGAGGAGGGGCATGATCCTTGACGTACCCAACCTCTTGGATGAGACCTTGCTACAAAAGCCCTGATGTGGAGTAGTAGGAATGACTGATTGGGTAGAGATAGATGCAGATGGAGTGGCAGAGAGAGCTACAGTGTAATATCCCTTCCCTTAATAATAAATAATAAATAATAAAAATAATAAATAATAATATAATAATAAATAATACAAATAATAAATAATACAAATGAATAATAATAATATAAATAATAAATAATAAATCACTTAATAATAAATAATAAAAATAATAAATCATAAATAATGAATGATATTTAAAAATATACAAGAAAATAAATAAAAATAATAAAAATAATAAAAATAAAAATAGTAATAACTATACTAAAACTCTAAATCAGAATAAATAGAAATAAAACAAGAAAGCTAAAAAATCAAAAGAAAAGTAAAGAAATAAAACAAGAAAGCTAAAAATCAAAAGAAAGTTGCACGTAGACACATGGAGTGTGTGCATGTGGTTCCCCTTCCAATGTTGTTCTATTTAATAGATGGTGAGGAAGATGAGAGTCATTCCTGCATTCCATCATTCCTAGATTCTATCTTGCATTCTCTTGGGAGAATGGTGTTCTAAGACTTAGGAGTCACTGGCAGTAGTACGTTGAGGGTGGCCAGTTGTAGCTGAATCCTTGCACAATTGAGCCTACGGTTGGGTGGAGAGTCATCCCCAAAAACCTTGTTGCGGTAAGCCTACTTCTACGACAGGTAAGCACTATTCTTAGTTGAATTTAATGTTAATCAGAAAAGTTAATTAGATATTTATCTTTGGACTGTTACATATGGTATCAGAGCTTAAGTTTAACCCTTAGGGCCTATGGGCATCTTAGAAAAAAAATTATTTTATTGGAATTTTTAACTTGACTTGTTTTGAAGTTACAGGATGCTTACTTCCAGGAGGCCGCATATTTTTTTCTTGAGATTTATCCATCAGTGAACAAGTATGTGTATGATAAAATAAACTTGGTGTATTATGCTTTGAAGATATAGTACACTATTTCAAGTGTTTTCAATGCTCATCATATATTCTTGGTGTCCCTTTCTTTATTTTGTTTATATGGAGTTATTTGATTGATCGTGAGGATTAAATATCTTGGTTGTATGATCATTCATGTCATGGAGGCATTTCTAGGTTTTATAGAATTATGCTTGACTATCCATCTACAATATTACTGGTATGTGTTGAGAACAATTCTTGTTACAATACTAGATGTTTAACAATGTTCACCGAGGATTGTTTCATATTATGCCCAATCCTCCAATCTTGCAAATTTGGATATGCGATTTTGTTCATCAAGCTTTTGTTCTTCTCATTTTATCAACATTATAAAAAAAATCACATGCCTTCCAACATTCCTCTTGATTGTTTCTTGCATTACACGAGCAATTTTTTTTTTCTGCACGTCTAACACAATCATATAAAAAAAAATCTTAGGTAAAATAATCTCTGCCCTGGCACTAATATTCTCTGTCCTGGCACTCACTTGTGACCAATTAAAGGTTTTCTTCAATTTTGTCTTTGCCAGTTTCGGTTTCTTTCACTAAGGCACCATTTCTAGACACCCTACCATTCTCCCAAGATCAGTATCTTTGTTGTTAACAACCGCTCGATTGTGATGCAAATGCATTACTCTAATGGCATTAGTGGATTGAAACATCTTCAAACTTCATATTGAAAGTCATAAGTGGAATTTAACTTTGCAAATATTTGCAGTCCTTTTAATATCTTTTAGGATTTGATTACCTGTTTTCTCCTTTCAATATCTTTTAGATTTGCAGTTAATCAAATTCATTTTGGAGGGTGTTGGAGGCGTTCACAAACAAGGGATTTCGACAAAGCTAACGGGATTCATTCCCACGATCTCTCAGCTATAAACCCGACACATTAAGATGTGTGTCCGTGCTTTATACGTGTTTTCCCCGCGAGAGTTCGAATCTCTCCGGCGACGAAGAAGGTTTTCGATTTTATCTCAGCCCGTTATTACGGAAGGTAATCGTTCAATGTCTGACTGGTAGAGTTAACCATATTTCTGGAGGTCTATTCGTAAAGTTCACAAACAATGGAATTTGGCCGGATCTGGATTCTTTCACCCTCGATTGCTATAGTATCTTCTCTGGTTTTCTTGGTACTCCTGTGGATCCTGACATATGCTTTGGATTTTTAAGGGCATTTGAATCCAGTGCCAAGATGGATGGATTAGCAGTATTTCTGGAGGATCCCACTTCTCTGAAAAAGGTAACTGACATCCATAATTAGAAAAAACATCTTAGTGTGAATGCCTACTTTGTTGAATTAAGATTAATATAAGGTATCAAACGTTCAATCTTTGGAAAACCCATGATGGATTCTTAAGATTGTAATGCTAATGGATATCAAATAGGCAGTAATGCGAGATATGACTGATCTCGAGCCCACTTCTACCCATGTTCAGAATTTAGATAAATAAATGATAATTGTTGTGAGTTATGGTGTCAAAGGGCCTATTTTGAAATTGTTAGCGCCTACTAGGGGAATGACGTCGCGGTAGAGGCAGGGGTAGAGCCCTCGGGCTAGGGAGAGAATGCAGACCGTTCTTTTGAAGATAATATAAACCGATTGATTCAGATATCCCATTTTAAATGCAGGCAAAGGGGAGAGTATGTAATATCCCTTCCCTTAATAATAAATAATAAATAATAATATAATAATAAATAATAAATAATAAAAATAATAAATAATAAATCACTTAATAATAAATAATAAAAATAATAAATCATAAATAATAAATGATATTTAAAAATATACAAGAAAATAAATAAAAATAATAAAAATAAAAATAGTAATAACTATACTAAAACTCTAAATCAGAATAAATAGAAATAAAACAAGAAAGCTAAAAAATCAAAAGAAAAGTAAAGAAATAAAACAAGAAAGCTAAAAATCAAAAGAAAGTTGCATGTAGACACATGGAGTGTGTGCATGTGGTTCCCCTTCCAATGTTGTTCTATTTAATAGATGGTGAGGAAGATGAGAGGCATTCCTGCATTCCATCATTCCGAGATTCTATCTTGCATTCTCTTGGGAGAATGGTGTTCTAAGACTTAGGAGTCACTGGTAGTAGTACGTTGATTGAGGGCTCGGGGGTGGCCAGTTGTAGCAGAATCCTTGCACAATTGAGCCTACGGTTGGGTGGAGAGTCATCCCCAAAAACCTTGTTGCGGTAAGCCTACTTCTACGACAGGTAAGCACTATTCTTAGTTGAATTTAATGTTAATCAGAAAAGTTAATTAGATATTTATCTTTGGATTGTTACATACAATGCAAGGAATCCCAGGACAGCGCATAGCTAGCAGGCTACAGCTATGCGAGAGGCACAAGTGTTTTGCACAACACTAGGTGGCACAATATGTGTGCAATGGTGCGAGATACATGGAGATGTTGCAGTAGCGCAGATTTCAGAGAGGGAGCACTTGTCAGTAGCAGGGAGAGCTTCAGCATCAGAGTATGTTCCTAGCACAACAGAGTGGTAAGTTGGGAGTGTTTTTGTTCCAAGTGTTTTTGGAGCAAGTGGACCGGGTAGATGTGTTACATGCAGAACATTCCAGAGTTACAGGATCAGGTTCGAGAGAAAGCCTTTCTTGTTGGGAGGGAGTGTTGAAAAATGTGTAACAAGAAATGCTAAATTTAAAATGTGCTAAAAATAGACCTGCTAAAAATAGCATGTCTAAAAATAGCAGTTTGGCCAATGAGGTCATTGGCCACATTGGGTGAGAGGTGAAACTGCTAAAAATAGAAAGTTCTAAAAATAGCATTTCTGGGTCCCTTCCTATTTATAGCAGTCCCTTGTCTATCTATAGGAAGTAAAATTAATTTTGGTCTTAACAGTAGCTGGAAATATAATTAATTAATTCAATTGAGTTAATTAGTTAAGGAAATTCGAATTTGAAGTCTTTGTGAGCATGCACATGAGTTGTCCCACTGATTGAGGAATTTATCCTTAATTTCCTCCACTGATTGAGGAATTTATCCTTAATTTCCTCCACTAATTGAGGGAATAAGTATGAGTTCTATAATGAGAGAATCAGTTGACTTACTTATAACTAGTCAAGTCTAGTTAGATTATTTTAACAAGTTGTTAAAATAATAAAATATAGTTTGTTAATGCTTGCATGCATGTGACAACTATTATTTTAGATAACTGAGGATTCACTCATGGATAACTGTTGCATGTCAATTCTGTCAGAGACCCAGTTGAGATCAGATGTGGGAAAGTGTTCTATCAGATGCTTGAATATTTCTAGTAAGTAGTTTTTGCATGGTTGAGGAACTAGTGTTCTCAAGGATTGTGTAGTTTGACCATTGGTTAACTTGGTATGTTTGGAATTAATTGCATATGCTTTTGCTATTATTTCCTAAGCAAACTGCGCAAGGAAATAGGGATTGGACCATAGGTAAAACCTTTATATACAGGGCTTGGTTGGTTCATGAAATATATTTTCATATCTTCATAGTTCATTGAGAACTGGATAGCTTGAGAGCTAATTCTTTTGTATTGTGAAGAGGATTTCCACTTGATTGATAATACATGGTTGGGGATTTATGCTGCTACTTTCCCCTGGATATATCTTGTTATGTGTGATTATTTCTCTTGATCAGTTATGCATGTTTATACTTGATGTTGCTCATGAATTTGATTATGCTTCCGCTTAATTTTTTGTAGAAGTAGAACGAGTATTATGCTTTAGGACATTGCATATATCGGTTTGTTCTACAGGTGAAATTTCTACACTAGTCACTTGTAGCTGTGCTTTATCACACAACCAACCTAATGGATATGGCTTTTTGTGAGGTGTGGTTAGTAATCCCAACTTCTTTACAATTTCTTCAGAAATTAAATTTACTTGTGACCCACTATCAAACAAAGTATCAATATTTTGATGCTTGGAAATAACTCGAATATGAAAAAGCTCATGCCTTTTCCTCTCATTTTCTTCATTATTAGTAGATTGCATGGAATTAGTAGCATATGCTTAATAATTTTTACCTTTTATACCTGTGGTTGCAATTTTTGTTTCATCTCCTGAATCTGACCCCAAATCCTTTTGAATAGCTACAACAGTCTTCTTCTTTTTTCCCTCGAACTTCTTGGGTCTCAGCTCTGGATGTAGGATCCAAAAGTGTTCATCATCATGCCCATCCTTCTTACAGGGAGTGCATGAAGACTTTGTCTTTTGTACAGTATTTGCCTTCCTCTCTTTCCATTTATGTTTTCTCTTTTCCTTGCTTTTGCTTGCAGTGGGTTTTGATGATCCCCCAACTTCTAGGTTCACATTCTTGCCTCTAGCCTCTAGATATGTAGCCTGAACAGATACCTCATCTATGCTAGTGGGATTAAACATGAGAATAATGTGCCTTAAGTAGTTGTATAGACCACCTATATACTTCAGAAGAGTTTCAAGTGAGTCTAAGGAAATTCCTAGAATCAAAGCTCTTTTCCTAAATTCTTGAGTGTAGCCTTGTACACTTTTCCCTTTTAATTGGTGAAGAGTTTACCAACTCATCATGGCTTGCTGCATATAGGCTAGTGGATAGAATTGCTTTTTAATTGCAGAAACAAATTCACTCCAAACATAAAGAATTTTACCATGCTTCTTCATGTCAGCTTGTGTCCTGCCTTCCCACCATACCAAAGTAGTGCCTCCAAGGTGTAGGCTGGCCAGCTGAATCTTACTCTTGTCTAAATCGATGCTTTGCACTCTGCAATAAACATCAATTTGTCTAATCCAATTATCTAGCTTTTCTGCATTCAACTCTCCATCATATATCGACAAATCAAATTTAACATCTAATTTAATCAAAGATGTTTTTTTTGTTTTCAGGGATACTGGGAGGTGTGGGAAGTTTTTCTTCTTTCCCTTTGCCTTTAGAGTAGTCATGGAGGAGAGATTCTTCTGCTCCTTTATCTTGTTTGGAGTTTGACGGATATCCTTCTCTACCTTTCTTAAATTCTCTATACATTTCCTCTACCATGGCTTTTGTGGTCATGAAACCATCCATGAACTAGGAATCTGATTCCAAGGGACTTTCTTCTAACATTTTCCTCTTAGGATAGACTCTTCCATTTTTAGGATTAGCTTCAATCAATTCTTCTTCTCCTAATTTAATCTTTGATCTAGTTAGCATTCAACAACAAAATCCAACACAAGCTTGTCTAACCTTAGTAACCTAGAGCTCTGATACCACTTGATCTGGAATTTATCCAGGACAAAGAATTAAAGGTATTACAGACTCATGTGCATGGATGTGCCTATGTTACTTTATGCAACGGATCGATAAGATTTCGAAATACATAGACATTGAAGCAGTTAGGAAAAACACAACAGGAAAACATGTAATACAACAAGTTTATTAAGGAGTTCACCCAATGCTCCTGGGCTACATCTCTTGGTCCAGCCTTCAATGGGGACCTCTCTATTATGTTTCCAAAGGAGAGTTTTTACAATAGTGAACTCAATTTGAGTCTCACTCAACAGATATGAATCAGTAGGACTGGAGTACATAGACTCTCCTTACTGAAACTTGACCTCTACTGGTCACAGTAGTATGAGCCCAATCTGAGACACATAGATGACAGGCATATACAAAGGAGTTTGCTTGAACCTCTCAAGCCTTCTCTAGAGTGCACAAACTCTCTGACTCTCCCTAGCTCTGTCTCAATGCTGCCTTTTCTCTGCAAGTCAACTCAACTTACTTTCTCTGTTCTCTGCTTTTAGCTTTCTTACTCGCTTTTCTCACCGCTCTCTAGCTGCTTGCTTGTTGCTTCTGTCAGTTTTTGGTTTTAAAACCAATCTACTTTTTGACGGTACGTTTTAGCTTCCCGACATTCTAGTTCTTCTACCTCTGTCCATTTGAATTACCCTATTCTGTGTCATCATCACTATGTAACGCTTCTCAGGGAGGTGGCCACCTATTGCGTAATGAACTAAGTGCCAGTTCTCTTGGAAATGTTTGAATGGTCATTATTTCCGTTTAACTCCCAGATTGCCCGTGAACATGATTCCCTTGCCAACTCATCGTTCATGCCGGACTTCAAACTTTATACAACTCAGCCTGTTTACCCCGTTGAACCTGGTCATCCATCGGATTGCATGTCTTCCATCGATCTGGAGCCTCCGGATCCTACGGTCTTCGTCCATATCGAGCGAGTAAGTTGCATGACGTTTACCCATCCAATGTGAGCGGTTTTCTCTCTCTTTCGCTGGATGCGTAGCACCCAGTGTGTGGCATCGGGTAAGACTCGGTTGAAACTGCTTACCACTCAAAGCCCTTGCGATATCCTACCAGTTTTTGTGTGGGACCCGCCTCTGACGGAATCGGTGAATTCCATATGGTTTTTAACTTTCCGGTTCCGGTGGCTTGGGGCTTTTCCTTCTCTGAGGGGTTTGCCTAGCGTATGCGATTTGCAATTAGCAACTTGTCACTAATCGCATATCAGAAACCTCCCCTGTTTCTCCAAAAGACCTTCTGTTTCATTGTTTCGTGGTAGTGCGCATTACCATGGGCCAACAATCTGTGTGCTTGACTGAGGGTCCTCGTTGCTCACAAATTACAACTATTCCAAGGGTATTCCTAATAAGCTCGACCTTTTCAAGTCTTTGAAACTTTGGCATGAATTTTACAAAGTTATGAAAACCTAGAGAGTGTTTTTAGTATCCAATTCGAATCACGACCTTCCCATTGAAAAAGATTTTGGACCACCAAAAGTTGGTTTTTAAGCATCCATCAAGTGAGGGTATTGATTCCTCACTTGCCCAATTTCTATCCATTTTGCTCTTCTTGTTTTCAAACCTTTTAGTCCAATCCTAAGGTACTCAACATCCCCTCTACGTGTAGTTCTCACCTTCCAGTCCAGAGCTGTATCTTCCTACAATTTGTTAAGATATTCAGGCAACATATCATCGATAGAAGGCAATTGACTCTGCTCTTCGGGATCTTCAATCAATGAAGGTTCAAATAGTCTCAAGTTGTTTGCATTAACAACTGAGTAGATGTGCATGTAAGCTGGTAAATCAAGGCGAAAAGCATTCTCACCAATTTTCTCAAGTATCTTGAAAGGTCCATACCTTATTGGTTTCAGCTTCTTACCTTCACCTTGCATTCTGTCTTTGCTGATATACAGCCAGACTTGATCACCAACTTGGAAACTATGCTCCATCTAATGCTTATCATGCCTTGCCTTGTACTTGGCTTGGCTCTTTTCCAGTTGTTGTTGTACTACCTGGTGAATCTCTTAGATTTGTTCGATGAACTTGGTTGCCTTGTCCACATCACTGTGTCCATCAACCGCTATGTCTTTACCAAAGACAAAATCCAAGGGAGACCTTGGTGTGAAACCAAAACAGGTCTCAAAAGGAGATCTCTATCCAAAATAATGTTTAGCTCGGTTGTAAGCATGTTGCACATAACATAAATGTTCATCCCAAGCTTGGGATGCTTTTTGCAATAACCTCTGAACAACTGGATCACTGTCTTGTTGACCACTTCTGTTTGGCCATCTGTTTTCGAATGAAAGGTTGTGCTCTTTTTCATTCTGGTGTCCATCAATCCCCACAAACTTGACCAAAATTTCCCAACAAATCGGCTATCTCAATTAGATATAATGGAAGTGGGTAATCCAAAATGAACCCATACATGCTGAAAGAACAAATTTGCAGTTTGTTCAGCTGTAATTTGTTTGTTGCAAGGTATTAAAATACACATTTTGCTAACCCTATCTACAACGACATATAGATAGTCATGACCTTTCCAAGATTTAGGTTGTCCCCCAACGAAGTCCATGGAAACGCTTTCCCAAGGATGAGAAGCAACTAGTAGTGGAGTGTACAAGCCTAGTTTTCTATTATTGGGCTTGCTTTTAACACACATGGTACACCCTCTTACATATCTAGAAATTGTCTCATTCATTTTTGGCCAATAAAAAAATCTTTGCATTTGTGCAACTGTTTTACTTACACCAAAGTGACCTGATATTAGAGAAGTGTGTGCTGCGCAAATTATCTTTACTCTTTCAGTTTGTGGAATGCATAACTTCCCAAAATGATACAACAGTTGGTCCTTAACATGATAATTCAATTCTTTTACTCGTTTTCCATGACTTGTTCCATATACATCTTTAAAATCTATATCTTGAGCATATTGTTCAATGTAGCTTTCATGCAATACTAAATTATGCTTAAGTATAGTAGATGCATTTATGATTGGTCTGGACAACATATCTGCAACTTTATTGTGTATGCCCTTTTTATATCTGATGACTAGATGAAATTGTTGTAGAAAACCCATCCATCTATAGCGTCTTGATTGCTGCAACTTAGTTTGGGAGTGTAAATATTGAAGTGGTTGATGATCAGTATGTATAACTCTCTCTTTTCCCATTAAATAATGTTTCCACTTTTTCACACTCTATACTAATGCATACAATTCTTTATCATATGTGGGATAGTTAACTACTACAAAATTAAATGTCTCAGAATGATAACATATGGGTTTATCGTGTTGCATCAACACTGCGCCCATAGCATAGTCACTCGCATCTGTTTCAATCTCAAATGGTCTTTGAAGATCGGGCAATGCTAGTACTGGTGTTGTACTAATATTTTCTTTTAAGGTGTCGAAGGCTTTCTGCTGTTTGCCTCCCCACTGAAACACCTTATTCAATCTTGTTAAATCATGTAAGGGAGCTACAATTAAGGAAAAGTTAGAAATAAACTTTCTCTAATATTGTGCTACTCCTAAGAAGCTTCTAACATCTGTAGCAGATTTGGGTTTAGGCTAGTTTACAATGACTGCAACCTTATAGGGATCTATCTTCAATTCACCACCCCCTACAATATGACCCAAATAATTCAAATATGTTTTTCCAAATTCACATTTTGAGGGCTTAACATAAAAATTTTCTCCTTTCAAAACATCTAGAGTCTGCTTAACATGCTTTAAATGTTCCTCCCATGTTTTACTGAATATAATAATGTCATCCAAATATACAATGACAAAATCATCAAGAAAAGGTCTGAGTACATCATTCATTACTCTCATGAAAGTGGCAGGAGCATTAGTCAAGCCAAAAGGCATAACCAACCACTCATACAATCCCTGCTTTGTTTTGAATGCAGTCTTCCATGCATCTTGCTCTGCAACTCTGCCCTGATCATAGCCACTATGCAATTCAAACTAGGAAAAAATAAACAAATTCTTTTAACTGATCTAATAGATCATTTATGCGAGGAAGGGGATAACGATTTTTTATCATTATCTTATTTAGTGCTCGGTAATAAATGCACATTCTCCATGAGTCATCTTTCTTTCTCACCGAGACAATTGGAGACCCACATGGTGATGTGCTAGGTCTGATGAACCCCTTCTCGAGCAGCTCCTGTACATGCTTCTTGATTTCTGCATTCTCTAAAGCAGAAAACTTGTACATTCTGATGTTAGGCAATCGAGCATCTTGCTGGAATTAATATCATGTACTATTTCATTTTTGGGTGGCAGACCTTTAGGTTCTTGAAATAATATATCATATTCTAAAACAACTTTTTCTAAATCAGCTTGTTGTTTAGCATCACAACTCTCAAATACATTCGTTTTATCAGGTTTCTTTTCCTTTACAACCATCAGTAAAAATTGTTTGCATGAATTTACAATTCTTTTCATCTACCCTGAGTTTATGAGAGAATAATTATTCTTGAGTTTATGAGATCTTACAATATATTCGATTCCATCTTTAACGAGTTGATACATTTTCTCAGCTCTATAAAAAATAGCTTTCCTATCATACAAGTAAGGACTTCCTAAAACAATTCTACATATATCCAAAGGAACTATGTCTAACTCAACCTCATCTACAAATTCTGACCCAAAAAAAAACCTAAGTTTACATTGTCTAGTCACTTGTAGTTGTGCTTTATCATATAACGAACCTAATGGATATGGCTTTTTGTGAGGTGTGGTTAGTAATCCCAACTTCTTTACAATTGCTTCAGAAATTAAATCTACTTGTGAGCCACTATAAAAAAAAGTATCAATATTTTGATGCTTGGAAATAACTAGAATATGAAAAAGCTCATGTCTTTTCCTCTCATTTTCTTCATTATCAGTAGATTGTGCAAAATTACTAGCAGATGCTTCAGAATTTTTACCTTTTATACCTGTGGTTGTGATTGTTGTTTCATCTCCTGAGTCTGACCACAAATCCTTTTGAATAGCTGCAACAGTCTTCTTCTTTTTTCTTTCGAACTTAATGGGTCTCAGCTCCAGATGTAGGATCCAGAAGTGTTCATCATCATGCCCATCCTTCTTACAGTGAGTGCATGAAGACTTGGTCTTTTGTACAGTATTTTCCTTCCTCTCTTTCCATTTCTGTTTTCTCTTTTCCTTGCTTTTGCTTGCAGTGGGTTTTGATGATCCCCCAACTTCTAGGTTCACGTTCTTGCCTCTAGCCTCTAGATGTGTAGACTGAACAGATACCTCATCTATGCTAGTGGGATTAAACATGAGAATAGTGTGCCTTAAGTAGCTGTGTAGACCACCTATATACTTCAACAAAGTTTCAAGTGAGTCTAAGGAAATTCCTAGAATCAAAGCTCTTTTCCTAAATTCTTGAGTGTAGCGTTGTACACTCTACCCTTTTAAATGGCGAAGACTTTGCCAGCTCATCATGGCTTGTTGCATATAGGCTAGTGGATAGAATTTCTTTTTAATTGCAGAAACAAATTCACTCCAGACATAAAGAATTTTACCATGCTTCTTCATGTTAGCTTGTGTCATGCCTTCCCACCATACCAAAGCAGTGCCTCCAAGGCGTAGGCTGGCCAGCTAAATCTTACTCTTGTCTGAATTGATGCTTTACACTCTGCAATAAACATCAATCTGTCTAATCCAATTATCCAGCTTTTCTGCATTCAACTCTCCATCATATATCGCCAAATCAAATTTAACATCTAATTTAATCAAAGATGTTTTTTTTGTTTTCAGGGCTACTAGGAGGTGTGGGGAGTTTTTCTTCTTTCCTTTTTCCTTTAGAGTAGTCATGGAGGAGAGATTCTTCTGCTCCTTTATCTTGTTTGGAGTTTGATGGATCTCCTTCTCTACCTTTCTTAAATTCTCTATACATTTCCTCTACCATGGCTTTCATGGCCATGAAACCATCCATGAATTGGGAGTCTGATTCCAAGGGACTTTCTTCTAACATTTTCCTCTTAGGATAGACTCTTCCAATTTCAGGGTTGGCTTCAATCAATTCTTCTTCTCCTAATTTAAGCTTTGAACTAATTAGCATTCAACAACAAAATCCAGCACAAGCTTTTCTAACCTTAGTAACCTAGAGCTCTGATACCACTTGATCTGGAATTTATCTAGGACAAAGATTTAAAGGTATTACAAACTCATGTGCATGGATGTGCCTATGTTACTTTATGCAACAGATCGATAAGATTGCGAAATACATAGACATTGAAACAGATAGGGAAAACACAACAGGAAAACATGTAATACAACAAGTTTAATAAGGAGTTCACCCAATACTCATGGGCTACGTCTCTTGGTCCAGCCTTCAGTGGGGGCCTCTCTATTATGTTTCCAAAGCAGAGTTTTTACAATAGTGAGCTCAATTTGAGTCTCACTCAACAGATATGAATCAATAGGACTGGAGTACACAGACTCTCCTTACTGAAACTTGACCTCTACTAGTCACAGTAGTATGAGCCCAATCTGAGACTCATACATGACAGGCATATACAGAGGAGTTCGCTTGAACCTCTCAAGCCTTCTCTAGAGTGCACAGACTCTCTAACTCTCTCTGGCTTTGTCTTGATGCTGCCTTTTCTCTGCAAGTCAACTCAAATTAATTTCTTTGTTCTCTTCTTTTAGCTTTCTTACTCACTTTTCTCGCTTCTCTCTAGCTGCTTACTTGTTGCTTCTGTCAGTTTGTGGTTTTAAAGCCAATCTGCTTTCTGACAGTTCGTTTCTGCTTCCCGCTGTTTTGGTTCTTCTACCTTTGTCCGTTTGAATTTCCCTGTTCTGCGTCATCATCATTGCGTAACACTTCTCAGGGAGGTGGCCACCTGTTTCCTAACGAACTGAGTGTCAGTTCTCTTGGAAATGTTTGAACAGTCATTATTTCCGTTTAACTCCCAGATTGCCCATGAACATGATTCCCCTGCCAACTCATCGTTCATGCCAGACTTCAAACTTTATACAACTTGGCCTGTTTACCCCGTTGAATCCGGTCATCCGTCGGATTGCATGTCCACCATCGATCTAGAGCCTCCAGATCCTACGGTCTCCGTCCATATCGGGCGGGTAAGTTGCATGACGTTTACCCATTTGATGTGAGTGGTTTTCTCTCTCTTCCGCCAGACGCGTGGCACCCAGTGTGTGGCATCGGGTGGGACTCGGTTGAAACCGCTTACCGCTCGAAGCCCTTCTGATATCCTACCGATTTTCGTGTGGGACCCGCCTCTGATGGAATCAGCAAATTCCGTACAGTTTTTGACTTTCTGGTTCCAGTCGCTCGGGGCTTTTCCTTCTCTGAGGGGTTTGCCCGGTGATATCAGAAACCCCCCCCCCAACCGTTTCTCCAAAAGACCTCCTGTTTCGTTGTTTCGTGGCAGCGCGCATTACCATGGGCCAACGGTCTGCACGCTTAACTAAGGGTCCTCGTTGTTCCGCGCTGCTCACAAATTACAACTGTTCCGAGGGTATTCCTGATAAGCTCGACCTTTGCAAGTATTTGAAACTTTGGCATGAATTTTACAGATTTATGAAAACTTAGAGAGTGCTTTCAGGATCCAATTCGAATCAATACTTAGTAAAGTGACTTGAAAATCCTATTATTTACCGCATTTCGTTGACATTCTATTATGTGAATTAATTTCCATGGAATTTCTTTAAGACTAGTTAGAATTTATTAACTTCCACTATCATTCTTGCATGGATTGATAAAATGGATATGTGAAAAGGTGATATCCTATTATAGACTCCCATAACTCAAGGATTTAATAGCCATGACTTCCACTAAGAAATCATTGATCCTCCACACATCTCTAGAATACATTAAAGCAATGAGAAATATGGAAACTAAAGGAAGGAAGGAGTCAATTTGTGGAGACACAACCAACTCATTATCTATAAAAGATTGAAGTTTCCACTTGTCTACACATACCAAAAGAGTGATATAGAAATAAAATTTGGAACATAAGGTTGATGAATGTTGCATGCATTCCATAATTCCTTGAATTCAAGGAAATAATGCACTGGTGTGCAAGACAGATTGCTTCAAAGACTATAACCATTCATTTCAATACGAATAAAAATCGATTTATTCCTACTCCTAAGGATAAAAATGTGAAGCTTCTCAAGCCCAATAAAATGATCAAGCTTATAGAAATTGACTCTTTTCTACACTCACAAGGTGATGAGATGAATATTTTATAGGAATTTATATTTCCTTATATAACCATCCCATCTAGTCTTTCCTCTATAGATATATCTATTTTTGTTGAGTCATATGGATATTTCTCATAGTTGTTTTCCAAAATGATGGGGTTTGAGTAAACTCTAATAGTTCTTAGGTAAATATTGTATATGTTGTATTTTTCTTTCAAAAGGGACACTTTGTTTGGTTGGGGGGAAGTAATTTCCAACAATATTTCATATTATTTTTTCAATTTCCAAAAGACTAAAACATTATATATGGTGTCCTGCCTAGTAATAGTGATAGTTTCATGCAATATTTTCCACTAGCTAGCTTGTAAAAATAATATGGACCTGTTGATGCCTCGAAAATCGCTGCATCAACATCGGGGAAAACCACTCGGTCCAGACCTTAAAGGCAACTCCTTTTCTATTTGGTGTGGTGGCTCCGACTGGATATAATGGGACCAGTTTCCTAATTATTTATAGATGGGATGGATAAGTGATTGATTTTCTAATATCTAATGGGAATGATGGATGATTTATTCTAAAATGCAACGATATAAGTAACTAATCTATCCCGAGAAGTCTTTCTCTTAGTGCAATTTTTTTATGGTTCCTATTGACAAGTAGGCATATAGATGACTCTACTTATAAACAAAAACATTTATTCATATGATAATTACTTTGTTCAAGTAGTTGAACAAAGTAATAATTAAAACATTATCGCACTAATATTTATATATCATTGACATACATATGTATGAAAAATAACAACTCTTAAACATTCAATAGCGATAAGTCAAAGAATTGTTGTGAAAGCATATACATATATCAATAATAGCAAAATAAATAAATGTTTATTCACATAAAAACATGAAGAAAAAACATAGATAGTAGTACCATATGTATTTGAGTCTTCTCCAATATGAATTGCATTCAGATGCCCCCTTTCAACTTGGAAATTCTTTTACAGGAAGCAATAGTGCATATCATATAAAAGTATTCTTCATCAAAACTCAGAATTCAAGTCCAGTTTTTATAAAAATAAATATATCGGAAGCACAATAGTGCAACTTCCGATCCAAGTCTTAATACAAAAATTTGAGGACCCTTTCTAAAAACATGAAAGGGTCTATAAATACTATTAAACTAACAAACTATGAAATAAATGTGCTATGTGCTGGTATAACCAAATCACAGAAATTGTGACAATCTTCTTAAAATAGGCATGCTGCAGTCGGTCAGAATGGTTCACTATTTTGGCTAACTATCTTGTGGCTTGAGCTGGCAAATGGCGAGCATCGGTTGAAGTTCTGGTGGATGACTCATGCGCGAATGTAACTGGGCAGTGTATGTGGCATCAATAATTTCGGGAATCATATAACCGATTGCATCGGTGAGGCATTTCATCGTTGTTCGCTGACTATATGGTTTAACAAGGAAGAACCAAAAGGTTTCCCATGTTAAAGTTTGAATGCCTGTGATTAATCTTTCCCTCTGCTCCAGCTCCTGTTTCCATGTTTGTTCTAATGCTTTCACCGATGGAAGTTTCCCTGGAGAACACTCTGAAATTAAATTTGATAAATAAAGAGTATCATTAATCAATTCAACCAGATTACTTGTTGTTGATCTACATCTTGATGTCGCCCTTTCTGCTTTCATTAGTTGAGATTTCCATTCAAGGAATAGGATTTCTTTATGCGATTCCAGAATTTGGGGTAGATTTGCAGCTTTTCCTTCTTTGGTTTCTTGCCAAGAGAGAAACTCTATTAATCTTTCATCTGCTTGCTCCAATTTCTGTCTCGCATCAACTGATTTATCAATCATAGATGATGAAATTTCACATAGGGGAAGAATGAGAGAGATATTATGACATAACAGGCTCAATTTATTAGACAATGCTTTGGTAATTTGGAGAGCATCCGATCTAAATTCTCCCACTTGGGGATATTCTTTGAATCTTTCTATTTGCAATAATAGTTGAGTGATATGTTCTTCCTTTGATTTGCTCAACTGTTCATTTAATGATCGCAACTTGCTCAATGCTTGAGATAGTTATTGTTGTTTCTGAATTGCATGTTGATCAATTCTTTGTTTTTCTTTGAGCAATTGCTCGATCAATTGATCATTGGACTGCTTCTGGGCTGCTAACTGTTGTTCCAACTTCTCTATCTTTTGTTGCTTCTCTTGTACCTGTGTTTCCAGCAAAACGATTGCTTGGTCCTTTTTCTTGAGCAAGTTGCTTACCTCCGATGCTTTGTCCATTGTGGTCGTTGTGTATGCTCCAACATACTGAGAAAGTTTAGTGAGATCTTCGGAAGGATTGACTTCTTCTCTCCATACCATGTTTGTTATCTCCATTTTTGAAGGCAAAAGAGGAAATTGATCGATTTTCCTCTTTTTTCTTTGTCTTTTGATTACAGCCCTATGATTAGGGTTGTAAAAGACATCCAAGGGTGGTATTTCTTCTATATGTAGAACAATTTCATCGGATGGATTCTCGGGAATTATTTCTACATCATTTTGAGTCATGGGTGGGCCGCTAGTTCCTTCAGTCGGAACTGTATTAGTTGCTGACTTCTGACCAGTTGTCACCTCAGGTGTGCTGAATCCTTGTAGACTTTCAGTATTACTGATGATAGAATCAAATTGTTGCCATTCTTTGAGCAGTTTGGGATCAACATAAATGTTTGAATCAATGATTTCACTACTTTTTCCTTGTCCCTGCTCCTGCTCTGGCAATTTTTCTTTTTCGGAGATCTTTTCCACTACAGGAGTCTTGTCAGTAACTTTCTGTTCAGTTTGACTTGGTGGCTGAACTGTAGGGTTTGTAGCTAATAGGTCTAAAGGTAAAGTTTGCAACCTCTAGTCTCTGAGCCTATTGAACGTTTCTAACCCTTCTTCTTGATACCTAATTCTAGCCAATCCTTTAACTTGAAAAAATGTATCGGCCGAAGCAAATAAATCATCAAAGTCATCCGCTTCATGATCGAATTTTGCAAGTTTAGCTTGAGCGGTGACATTATGGGCAACCTTTCTTGGATCATATTTCCTGTTCGGAATGGTGGCAAGATTCAACATCTGAATCTTCTCTGCCTCTTTCTCTGCATGCTTGTAGTCATGTAGGGTAAAAATGCCACATCGTAGGGGAAATATAGGCCACATTTGTTTCTTGGAGTCCTTAAGGGTTCTTGATGTCCCTTCAACAATTATCTGATATGCCAATTCCCGTGCTAACAATTTATCAGGCACATACAAGGGGAGGACATGGGGTTTAGTGAGGCTGCCAAAAATCCTTACATAGGTAAATTTTTCCTCTCCGAACCAACTACCTACTGCTGTCAGGTCAATTTCTGCTTCCTGGGATATCCTAGGGGCAGGCTTATTGAAAATAGAATAATATACAGGTAAAACAAAACCATTGCAAATTCTGTACAGGTGATTTTTATAGTGTGCCTTCCACAACTGCTTATGATAAATATGAATCGGGTTCGGATCTTGGGAAGTCCACTTCCATCCGAGTACCGGGTATTCAGAATTAAAACAAATAATATCCAGAATATATGCACTGTAGTAGAAAGGAGGAATGGTCCGGGAAGTTGTATATGCATTCCTTCTGTATTCTAATATCTCTGTGGCTAGTCTATCAGACAAAATATTTGCCCAATCCATAACATAACCATTAATTGTTGCTTCCATTAACGGGACCATCTCTATAGTGAATTTAGCAGAATCATGTTGTCCCCACAGTCTACACATCATAGCTCCAACATAGCAATAAGGAGAAGCTAATGAGTCGACAGAGTACTTACCCGATGACTCGTGCTTGTGTTTCTCCAGGAAATGCCTCCATTGCTTGATTGGGTCTGACTCCAAGTCATTTTCCTTTGCAAATGCTTCTAGGAATGCCTTGTTGTATCGCTTCTCAGGTGGAGGTAAATGGTACATTTGCCTGAGATCTTCAGGCTTGAATGAGCCGAATATCCTTCCATCTACCGTGGAAAATGTTCTATCTGAAGTTGGGATTTTCTCAACCACCCATCTTACCACATCAGTATATGGAAAAATTTTGGCCCGCGCTGCTATCCTGTGAAGATAAGAACAAGCCAATTCTTTGAGAGTTCCCTCTGACTTGTTGGTTGAATCGGCAGTGGCTTCCTCTTCTAATTCTTTGGGCTCCTCTGCTTCTATCAGATTATAAATGCTTTCCCAGCTGGTATTTCCCAGACCGAGACATGTTGTATCTGATATCAATCCTTTCTTGCTCGGTCCTGGGTCTTTGGCTGCAGGAATTGTTGTGGGATTCTTTGATTTCTTCCCCATTTTCTCTAGATTTATGGGTTCGGAGAGACTCTGCACAGACAATTGCAAACCGTAACACAGAGATATTTCCACTGAAGCCAATATGGAAATGAACAGAACTACAGTGATTGTCATATGATAAATCAAATGTAGTTAAGAATTACCACGAATAAAATCTTTTGAGGGATTTACTCTTGACTGTATAATTTAATAGTCGTTCAAACTGCCAATCATGGTGAATTAATATCATAAATACCCATCTCGTCGATCGTATACCGAATGATTATCTCAAGCATACAACGGATTTCCTCGATCGGCGATCGGCGATAAATCACAAATCGCGATCGGGAGTTTCAAAGGGGGAGGCTTTATGACTTGCAATGGATATCTCCGATTGTAGAAAAGTAATATTATAATAAAGCGGAGTACTATGCATGCAAACTATTTTAACATATGTTTTCCTCTTGAGATGCGCACCTAATTGATTTGGTCACAAATCGGGGTTTGGCTTGTGCTTTATCCCTTTGTCAATGAATATCTCCGATTACCGATTGTGATATCGGATCGGAAGATTTGATGAGGCCTTTTGTGTGTGTACCTTTGGCATTTGATTTCTCCGATTGCCGATTGCGATTTCTTTATCGGATCGGAGGATTGGATGAGGTCTTGCTTGCCAATGTTCCTTTGTTATTGTGATATGTGATCTTTGATTGCTTTATCGCAATTTAAAATTTCTTATAAGATTTAAAAGGAACACTTTTATCAAAGGCTTTTGAAAATGAATTATTCACATCGGGCCTTTTGATAAAGATTTTTCTTGTAATGAGGTTAATACCATTTTTATTCATCAACTCACAAATCTAACTAAGTTTGTTTTAAAAGGGGCCATTTCATATTAAAAATTTTGTGTAAATATTTTATAGAAATGGGGGGTTCTTGTACAACGCAACAAGGCCCAAATAGGAAACTAGCTTAGTTCCACTATCCTATCTTATGGGAGCATAAAGCCCCATTCAATTTTTAACTACTCGAGGATCATTTTTTCATGAATTCAACCATATACTAACAGGGAAAGAGCCCAAGAGGATTTATGATGAAGGAAAAAATTCTTTAGTTGGAAAACATAGATATGAGGAGTGAGAGGATAATACTCTCATCAGAATATACAAATATCAAGGCAAACTATTACTGCTCCCTGAGTTTGTCCTTGATAAATACATCGTTGTAGAATTGTACAAATAGTCCACCCATATTTGATTTATTTGAAAGGAAAAATAAAAGGAAATTCATTGTACTCCTTTTACTCCGAGAGAGACTGCTAAAATAAATTCTATATTCCATCTTGCAAAATTTGTCAAATTATTGAAACCTTTTAATTTAAATGAATCCAAATCCATCCAAGGATTCGACCATAATGGTATATTTATACTCACTTGGAATCTGTGACATAGGCCAATTTTTTTATAAGGATTTCAGAATAAAGAAAAGAAAATAAAGACTCTATAATACTACCCTAGTCTACCAAGGTACCACTGAAGCAAGTAATAATACTAATGGAAAATACTAATACTCTTGGATGGAAATATTTGTGTTGTGCTCTTCCACATGGAGGTTCTCTCATGAAACTAAACTTTCTCTAATTTTGAATCATTTTACCTTAATTTCTTACACCACTCTCTTTTCCTAATGAGATTAAACTATCATTGAATTAATGTTTCTAATTAATTTTATGTCCCATTTCACTTTTGTTATTAGAAATTATATACTTTGGTGTTATTTTAATGCACATTATCTACCTACAGTTTTCCAAATGTGAGAAGGGTAAGGTTGCATAATTGGTCTAGTTTTTATAATTTTTCTTATTCTCCCTTTATCCCAAGGTTTACCCTTGATTTAGTTAATTTGATTCTAAAATGTCACTTACTACATGGTGTATATTGGTTCTCATCATTGTATGATTATTAGCTCTAAATTGTCTTTCATCTTTTTCTGTTTGATGCCAAGGCTATCAAGTTGATAGTTCCCTACAAAAACTTTCCTTTGAAGTTCCAAGGGTGCCATGTTGCTTTCCCTTAAGGTATCTTGTGACTACAAGGGGGTAAACTAGGCATGATCATGAAGACCACTATCATCTCCCTTTTCACCCTATATAATGAGACTAATAGTGATGGGGATCAAGAAACTTGCCTTGATATGTGCCCCTAGTAAATCCCCGTGAGCGACCGAATCCAAGGTTTTCCCCCATGAAATCATGATCTTTAAGGAGAAGATATCCAACACATTCCAACCCAAGTCATGGTGGGAATGGTAGCAGGTGAAACCAAGGATGTTGTCTTGCCACTCCCATGAAGTTCCATCTATCTGTACAGCCCCATCACCCTTGTCTGAGTCATTCAACCAAACAACTAACTTGTTCATGCAGTCACTAACATGACATTAAAAATCATAGTAGAATATTAATTTGATCTTTAAATTTTTGAAAAAATAGTATGCAACTCATTGAAACTAAAGGTCATTGATTCATCACATGCAAGTGCATCTGAGTGGTCTCATGCCACACTCAATAAGCATCACTAATATTTGTTCACAATATTAGTCACCAATATAATTGTGTATGTTAAATCATCGCCATGACATAATGATCAACATAATTGCTAATTGTAAGCAAGAAACTAATAAAAATAAGATAACATGATGAATCTATCATATGATTAGACCTAGTCATCAAAACATGTCTATCATGACCATTATCATCATAACATTAAACTAGCATATCACAATTATTATCACATCCATTAATAGTAAAATTCAAATAACCAGATTATCGATCTAAGATCCTCAAAGAATAATGTATGAGCTCTAAGGCTATATTAAGGCAAATGTAATACCAAGGTCAATCAACGAGACCAAGGCACTAAAAAACACCCCAATGTAAATGTCATCAAAGAATCTTAACCTGAACACCTTCACAACATAGTTACATTTCTTTTACTAATAGATATATTTCTTTTTTTCTCTCTCTCACACAATTCAATATAAAATTCTTTATTGTATTATCATTCTTTAGTGTTAAAATACAATATTTTGTAAATTTTACCTCTAAACATGAACCATATATATAAGAGATTTCCATTTAACATTTATTTTAAAATATATTTATCTAGAAATCATTTTGACTTCTTCCATAAACAAAAAAAAATTGTAAACAATTTTTAAATTTAAATAAATTTTAAAACAATTAATAATATATTTAAAAAAATATTTATCCACAAATTATTTAATATATTAAAAATATATTCTCCATCTGAACCAAGATTCAAACCTTCTCACATTAACACACCAATGTTCGTCAAAACTTTCATATAAACTATCATCCCACTTTCATATGAACTCCATCCCAAATATTTCACAAATAGTGTGTTGAACTATCATGGGAACAATAAACGCAACATCAAAACTTCAATCATGTTACTAAAGCATTCGAGAGAAGAGGGTGCTTATTCAAATTCCAATAATTATGGTCTTCGTTGAATTTTTTAAAATGATTATAGATTTATGACATTTTTAAATAGAATTTTACAAATCATTTATAAAATTAAAGTTATATTAATTATATAAAAATATTAGTTTTTTAATATTTTAATTATTATTATTATTTTTTTTTTTTCCTCTGAGTAAAGATTATTCTATTATGTAAAAAGAAAAGAGTAAAATATTTACAAAGAGGTAGTAACCTCTGAGGGGGCTAAAGCCAGCCCTCTGTCAGAAAAATTCCGGCCATCGGCTCTTGACTGTTTGTTTACATAGATAAAAACGAGAGCCCAGGACTCTGTATAACTAGACATCACCACCAAAAAGCAAAAACAAGAAGACGATGGAGCATTACATTGAAAAAAAGCTGACGTGGACATCAGCGGCAGCACAAAACCGCTTAACAAAAACCACCAGTTTATCGGACCGCCGTCGACCAACGAGCGGTTTCCGTATGAACGAGCCCGATAAAGCCTCCTGTTGACGCGTGGCTCTCGCCTGACGTCATCAAGTCTGACTTTTCGGGGCGTAAAGTTCCGCCAAAAAGGGCCTTCCGAAATCCTCCACCGCCGTCCGATCTGCTCCATCAATCTCCGCCGTTGATTGATTCTGCCCGAGGTGGTAACTCTGCATCTTCGCTATTGGCTTTGCACGGAGAACTGACCCAATCAATCATCACATTGTCTTCAACATCCGTAATACTACGACCAGGAGGCATCACCGGATACAGAACAGTGCCAGAGAACTGCGCCGGTGCACAGATAATGACCTCCTCGTGTGAGGAAGTTTGCTGAAGACGTGCATCCTCTTCATGACCTTCATCCTGCTGCACCTCTGGAAGATTGGGGGTATCCTCTACCCTGCCTCCTTGAGAGTCCTTGGAATTCTGTGAGAGATTTCTGTCTATGGAATGTTCAGCAGAGCCAGGGAGGTCATCTTCTTCCTCTGAGAAGATGACCGTGATAATAGCAGAGATAGTAGGCTTGTTTAGCTTGCTTTTAAAAGTGTAACGGGAGGAGTGGAAAGAACTGGAGAGGGACGGACCAGAGTGGTCGGAAGGTGGAGAGGCCGGTGAGACTGAAACAAGCGGGGAGATGCGTCGAGGAACAGGACCTCCCCTTCCTCTAACCCCCCCCCCTCGTGTGCCTGAATTTCTTCCCCTTCGGGAACCTCCTCGAGGTCGAGCCATACCAGCAATAAGTGATAAACTGAGAGGACAAAAGGGTTGGATGAGGAAGAAGAACGACCCACCCCAATTTGAAATAAACCGAGGATAGCAGTACTCAGAGTAGAAAATGCCCAGAGAAAGCACCACACAGATAAAAAACAGAACCCCGAAATAACTTCCAGAATTGTCAGAATGATTCCAACACCCAGCCCAAACAGCTTCAACCGACTCCGTGACCTGACCAATTGCAGTTATATACCCAAGGAAAAAACAATAACCATACCAGATGAGGCTGGCCTGTTGCAGGCTTCGGTGGAGCCCTGATGGCTTCCAAATGCTTAGCACTGCACCTAACTCCTGTGAACCAATTCGACCTGGAATGTCTCTGCTAGAATGAGCCAGAGAGAGTGTCGAGCTCTGGGAAATTGATATAGATCGTATGCTCATCATCCTGAAGTACTTACTCCGCATGCTGTTCACCCAATTCCTCATTAATGGGACTTAATGCGCTGACAAAAGTCGCCTACTTGCTCTACGATGGCGCCCAACGCCGGCGTCGCTCGTATGGCCATTAACTGCTCATAATATCACCCACATCCAGGTAATTATTTATTTTATTAAAATAAATGTAATTTTTCATTAAAATAATGGAGGTACGGGGCCTACTTATTTGTTACTTTATAGGGATTTATTATATATTTATCCACTTTTATTAACTACTTATTTGTTACTTTATTTGGAATTATTATATATTTATCCACTTTTGTTTATAGAAATAAAGAAACTGTATTTTCCATAATACTTATTCAAAAAAAATTAATATATTATTTTTATTTGAAAATCCAAGGTTATTTTTTTCATTATAATTTTTTTCCTTTAATTTTAATTTTGTATTAAATTAATTATAATTATATAAATCTCTTGACGTGGTGAGTTTTGAGATTATTCTCAAGGCAAGGAGCATAACTCCCATTACATGCGGCAATTTCAATGTAGGTGGGCGGTAAGAGGGGCATTGGAAAGTGGTCTAAAGAAATTTTTGGATGCGGTGTATAGTATAACTGTAGGGACAACGAGAATGGTGGCAGGGTTTGTAAGTCAGGGGATGAATTTTGGAATTGTAGGGTTATTGGTAGTGTTTGTATGGAGTTTCTTCGGAAACATTGTTTAGTTCTCTAGGGAAAGGGAGACTCAACCTACAGGAAATATTGGCCTTGAAACCCATTGAGCACCTAGAATTCGCTTTGTTCCTATAACTTGGGACCTGGGAGTTCATTGTACACCGGGACGAATATGTTTGGAAGATTATCGGTTGGATATTCTTTATACATGGCTTAGATGGTGGTGGTGTTACAAGGCTAGTGGTGGCTGCCAAAGCGTGAGGTCGCCTCTGCCTGCCTTGTTGTTGATAACGACCTTCTCTCTTTTATATCCTTCTTGGGTAATTGTGATTTCCTCATCTTGTGTCGATTCCTCTCCCGACTTCATGGTGAGATCATTCTACTTCTGGAGGGCAGGGTCGATTGTGCTCTTGAATGTAGATTTGTCTTGGAAGGCAAGGTCTGGGCGCAAGGCTACATGGAGTGTTAATTCATGTTTTGATGGTGTCATAATCCCGAAGTTGTCTCAATTTAGAGTGCATGGGGTGGGCTTGGTTCTTGGAGCTAACATTATATTTCCTCGTTGCTGCTAGGGTGGTGGGCCGCATAACAAAGGGGTATTGTGCTAGTGGTGTTGTGCTCTATCCCTGTGTGGAGAATTTTTTCGAGAGTTTAGTTGGTCGGCCAACACCTATAGGATGCTTCGTCAAAGAGGTCGCCTGAGGTAGGGGGGGCATCATAGAAGAGGAAACCACGAGGAGAAAGGGGAGTTGGTAGCTCCACGTAGAGACTCGACTGGAAATGTGGACTTGTCGGTGCCATTTGAATCTATTGAGGCTTAAATTCGACTCCTCCAACACTTAGTAGACCAACTTTCACAAGCTCAACAACTGGACCATGCCAACCATGTTAGCTTCTTTGCAGACATCCTGCACAACCAGGGCTGTATTCTTGAACATTGGGCATCCCTCCGAAGGAACTAGCAGCGTATTCAAGCACGTATGGATGGATTTGAGACATGTGTGGCTCATATGCAATCTCACATACATGAAGCCTTCCACCATCCAGCGAGTGGAGAGACTGAGGTAAATGGCCCTACTACAAAAAATGTGCTAGAATGAAAATAGTTTTTTTCTAGTTTTTTGACAAATTTCGTGCCTGGTGAGCTATGGACTGTAAGCGATCCAATTTTTTGAGGTTACTCTCAAGTTTATTTTGTATGTAACTAGATGCCAACAAATAAGACCGGAATGAAGATATTTTTACATAATAATAATAATAATAATAATAAAAAAAAAAACTCACCATAATATAATTTTGTTCTAAATTAATAAAAATGATATATATATATATATATATATATATATATATATATATATATACTTACTTTTCTATTCTTAAACTATCTTTTTATTTATTAAAAAAATTGTAATTTTCATAAATATTAAAAAATCACATTTTAATTTAAGAAAATTATTTAATTGGTTATTTAAGTAAAAAAAACAAAAGACAATGTAACGAAAATGGTTAAAAAAAAAAAACTCTGTGATTTTAAAACAATCCATTCAAACGAAAACAATCATTAATCGTCAAAATGACTTAAATAATAATATTTGTCAATGATGTATAGTTTGGGTTGCTGGAGGGTTTAATGATAATTTTTTTATTTGGGTTTCAGTGACACGAGACAAGACTATGTTGAATAATTCTGAAAAAAAAGTTTGAAAAACAGATTCTATGTACAGTTAAGCTTTTTCAGTATTGAAAAAAAGAAAACAAATAGAATAAATATATTTAATGGAAAGACTTGGATTTGGTCATGCACATACTAAGGGTAATGAAGGGGCAAAGAATATTGAGACAAGCAGAACAAAGAAAATGAAAAGAATAAGAATTTATAGGTTTTTTTTTTTTTGTCGTTAAAAGACTATCTAAATTTTTCTATTATATTTACAAATAGACATTACAGACAGTGAGACAGGCATTCCAGGGCCAGCAGTTGCACCCTGGATAATTTAACTTTGAGACAAGAAGCTCCCTCGCAGGGGCAGCACCGACAAAACTTCCAAAATTACCAGCCAAACTAACAGAGTTCCTCCAAAATCTAATTGCTTCTGGAGGCCCAGAAGAAGTGAGAGTCAGCAAGCTAAGGGGCCTCATTACTCTGAACAGATTCAAGACTGCCCACGCAGGGGCTATCGACATTGACTAACTGAACCCAACAGTAAAGAAAATTGAAACTAGACTCGACATACATAAACCAAACAGACAGACGCAGAAATTGCCAACCAGACAGACACAGAAATTGCCAACCATCAAGCACAGTAGAATCCGGAACCGACATACCCGCAGGAGCTTTAGTCCTGGTTTCTGGTGGAGAGAGGAGGAACTGTGTGGAGCTGGGGCTCAGTGTCCTGGTCCTCGCAGAGGCTTGGGTCTTCCACCACATAGCACCATCCCCTTCCCTCCGGGACTCCTTCCCACATCGCTTTCCACTTGTCCTCATCCATGCCCGGAGGTGCTGGCCCCAATTGGGGTGAGGTGCCTTGCACCGTCTCCTTCCCCAAATTGTCTGGCTCATTCGGTGGCAACTCCTCAAGGCTTTCCTTGCCAGCGCTATCCTTGCCCGAACTTCCTGGTGGCTTCTCCATCGCTTCCTTGCCCGAACCTTCTGGAGGTTTCTCCGCCATGCCCTCAGGAGTTCCAGCACCGAATTCTTCAGGGATTTTTGTGAAAAGAACAGAAATGTGGGCATTGACTCCTGTATTGTCCATTGAGCCGCCCAGAGTGAACACCACCGAGCCAAACGCTGGCAGCAATGGCCCTCCCTCGCTCGAGCTACCGACCTCCAAGAATTGTCCGCATGGGAGTTGTGTGGCTCTTGCCCTCCTATGACAGTAGCAGCAACAGCAATGGTGGTGTTCGTCTGCTGCAGGGGTTCGAGAGGAGGACCCTCTCCCTGGTCCTCGTCTGCTAGGCTGTCGTTCCCGTAATTTGGCCATGTCTTCTTCGTTGCCACCCGCGTATGCCCACACCAATGAAATTTCTGAGCACCCTCCTCCTGCATGCGAATTGACCCGTCTTGCTTCCAATTGAACCAGAAATCCTTCGAATTGCCTCCCCTGCTTCCGGCCACAACCTGAATTGCAGCGGCAGACCAGAGCTTGTACTGCAGCAGGAGGCCTAGCATCCACCGGCTCACAATTCCTCTGCTCTCGCATCCGTCTGATCTTAACTCGCCAATGCACCCACATCCTTTGCTGATATTGAGTTCTAATCCTGCTCTGCAACAGAGCATTAACTGCATTCTGCGCCACCATCGAGAACCTCTGCGCTGCATTGAATTCCCATCGCATATCTGCTGAACCATTATACTGTGACGGCGGTCGAACCAGGCTCATTAAGGTCACCACGGGGCGGCACATGCTGGGCATGTGGCACGTCCCTCCTTAGCACGTCATCACCCGCATCCGGGGATAAGAATTTATAGGTTACCAAGCATGTAAATTTAAATAAATTCTTTATAAAATTTTACAATTTATTTTTAAACAATAATATATTTGAATATAAATATAAAGAAAATAAAGAGAAATTTTAAATTAGAATATAGTTTTGTAATGTCTATTCTTCTCAAAATAAATTCATGGTAAGACAAAAAAAAAATATAGACAAAATGAATATATAAAAAATGAAAAGAATAAGAATTTATTTTTAAATGAGAACATATTATATTTTTGTTGGAGATTTGATTAAAATGAGAAGGGGGTGAATCATTTTAGTATATTCATTGATATAAATTATTTTTCTTTTCAATGGTTAACTGAACTATTAAATGAGCAGATTAACACAATATGAACAATAGATTTAATGTGTGAACATGTAATATGTAAACCATAACATCAAATCAACATATAAAAGCAACACATATGAACACCATATGTAAGTGGAAACCCATAAAGGGAGAGAACCATGACTTTATTATAGTAGTGATGCAAAGAAAAACTCCTACTCTTTTATTACATCATATTTTTTGTAGACTTGAACCTTCAAGAAGTTGCCACCTCAATTTTTCTGCAAGCTTCAACTTGCAAGGAAGCTTCAACTCCCACAATTTTTTTGTAGGCTGCAACCCACATGAGGCTCCTACCTCAACAAACTCCAATATGTTCTTTATCAAATTAGAACTTGAAAGGAGACTACAATCCCTTGATACATACAAGAAACAATATATTGGTTTACCTGGTCTATAACTCTACATACCTCCATCTCTGTCTTTGCTTCTTCTTGTCCAGAAATTTGCTTCACATCTGCTTTATATGTCCTAGGTAACTATTAATAACTCAATTAGCTTTCACATTCTCTAACTCTCTAACCATATGACCTTCCAACCTCACACATTTTTATAATTTAACTTTGATAATTGTTAGTATTCCATACATGAGTCTAAAATGAATAGCTTGTCTCTTTGCATTCAAGGGTATTTGTTTGTTTCCAAACTGTTTCAACTTTTAAATATTAAGAAAAAATAAATCATCCACCAAATTTCATTTTCAGCCTCCTTTGATGATTAAATACACCAATATAATCTTGTCAACATTTATTGCTCAAATAGGGCATTTCATGAGCACCGCTAAAATAATTTAGGTGAGATTAAGCAGAGCTTTGAGGAAACCCTAGTGACTAGTTTGATGGCAGATCTTCAACCAACTACAGATGGAGATAGGTTTGAAGGGGGCTCCTCCCCCTCCTCCTAACAATGAAATTGTGGCCTTTCAAGCCCTTGTGGTAGACCTTAAGAAGAAACCTCCTTCAAAAGGTCAACATTTGTGAAATAGGTAGAGAACATCCCATCGACCCCACTATCATCTGTATTCTACAAATCAACCTTGTCCTTTTCGAATAGAACCTTGATTGGGAAGTTTACCGAAATGTGGCCATCCCCTAAGTCAATGGAGTAATGGATCGACAAGAAATGGAAACCTAAGATGAAAGGAAACATTAGCCTCTTTTCTATTGGAAATGGAACCTACGTGTTTCTCTTTTAACTCAAGGAAGATCGAGAAACAATCTTCTAGAACAATCCATATTTCTTTGGATCTAGAGGTATGTGTATTAATGCTTAGTCTCTTGACTTTGACCTAGTTGAAGATATCCCCAATGTGATCCGTATATGGGTTAAACTGTTGTGGCTTCCTTTATGTTGTTGGAGCGATGATTGCCTTTGTGCGATTGGGAATGGAGTAGAAAAATGCATTGATCGAGCCGAGCCAAGAGAACATCATTTTGCATGTGCTAGAATATGTGTGGAAGTGGACCTGGAAAAAGGGCTCCCTACTAAGATCAATATAACCCAAGGTGAATGGAGACACTATCAGGTTCTGGATTACAAACAAATCCCCTTTAAGTGTAGATTCTTCCACGAGCATGGCCACTTTGCCAAGGATTGTAAATATTATTAGCTTGAAAACGGAGAGGTGAAAAAACAAGGCCTAAAGGAACAATGGAAAACACGGAGAAAAGGGGGTAATCGAGGGTGATCGGGGCCTCCTAAAAACCATTAAGGAGTTAGAAAAAATGGAGCCTTATCCTCTCGAAACTCATTTGGGGTTCTTCATGACCTTGATCCACAAGGTCTAGAAGTTCCACCTTAAGAAACCTCAGGGGCAGTGTTAGGATATTCTGACACATAGGAAATAGTTAAGTACAACTTGGTCTAGTATAGAGTTAGGTATAGAGTTAGGTAAAGTGTGTTTCTTTACCATTGTACATTTTGTAACTTACAATCCGACGGTCACGATATGTAGTGATCTGACGGTTCATTCTCTCCTCGGTATTACCGACACTTGATCCGTGGCTTGACACCCGATTGGTCCATGAATTCTATTTAAAGCGCATGGAGGGTCATTTGTAGGGTAATCCATGCATGAGAGAAGCTTATGTAAATTTTCATTCTTTGATTAATAAATTGCCTGAAGTGGCCGCGTTGGCTCAGGCCGTGGACTGTTTCCCTCTTTGAGGGTTTTAACCACGTCAAAAATACTGGTGTATTGATCTGTGATCTGGTTGTGAGCGGTGTCCTTTTGGTGTTCTTTCTGAGGAACTTACCCTGTAAATTCCTACATGGTATCGGAGCTATTTGAGGGCCGCGTCCGTTGGTGATCCAAATCTGAAGCCGGTAGAACTGCATCCGACTGCCGTTTCCTAGATCTGCTGTTTCTGACTGCTTTCGAGCCGAGAGGACTGCTCTGTTGTGTTCGGAGCATCTGTTCCAGTGAGGAACCCCTTTCGTTTCATGCGAAAAGGTTTCCGGTAGCCCTAGCTGCGTCATTTTTAAGATCTGGAGGTATACAATGTTTATTTGCAGTTTACTGTTATTTTCTCTCTGCTTATTTCGGTTTCGGTTTATTTAGTTTTTTTTTTAACCGGATCTATACCTTTCATTTCTGCGTATGCTCTTTGCCCTGCGACTCTGTGCGATCTGGGCAAATCAGAAACAGAAAGGAAGGATTTTTCTCATGCGTATGCTCTTTTCCCTACACCTTAGTGTGATCTCGGAAAATCAGAAACATTGAGAAAAATATTTAGTTTTTCGGCTAAAGCTAACTTTGAGCCGCAAGGTTCATTTTTGAAAATATTTAGTTTTTTGGGTAAAGCTAACTTCGAGCCATAAGGTTCGTTTTCTTTGCATGTCCGTGTTGGGTTTTGTTTTTTGTTTTGTAGGGAAAAAGAGCTTTCTCAAAGCAAGCACGCAACCCAAAGCACCATCTCTCTCTCTCTCTCTCTCTCTCTCTCTCTCTCTCAATTTTTTTGTATAGATCAATTGGTTCAAAGCTAACTTCGAGCCGTAAGGTTCGTTTTCTTTGCATGTCCGTGTTGGGTTTTGTGTTTTTTGTTTTGTAGGGAAAAATAGCTTTCTCAAAGCAAGCACGCAACCCAAAGCACCCCCCCTCTCTCTCTCTCTCTCTCTCTCTCTCTCGGTCTTGGGTTCAAGTCTCCATTTTGTGGGGGCGGACTTTTTCATTTCCGCACATTCCCGCACTTCGTCGGCAACTTCAACAACTTTTTTTCAAAAAGCCATAACTTCTTCATCTGGAAGCCTTTTTTAGAGCCGTTTTTTTTAAACCAGCCTAATTTTTCGAGATCTATCCATTGGAACACTTACTTTCAACATCTTCAGCTTCAGTTTCTGTTGAAATGGAAATTCAATACCAAGTTACCCTTTACAGCACCAACTACTTCCAATGGTTGTCCTACATTGATGATTTACTTAGAAGTAAAGGTCTCTATAGAATAGCCACAGGACAAGAGAAGAAACCGAAGGATGAAGATAAGGTTTCTAAATGGGAAAATAGATAAGATCAAGCAAGTGGTTTGATAGGGATGTCTATTTCTCTTGATCTTAGATTCCATATTGTAGAACTTGATACTCCTAATGAAGCATTGGAACAAATCACTAAAGTTTTTGGGATTAAAAATGAAATTAGAGCCCATCAACTTGAAAATGAGTTGCTTACATTGGACCCTAATAATTTTTCTTGCATTGAAGATTTCTTGTCCAAGTTCAAGACCCTTAGATATCTCTTGGAAAGTGTTAAGGTTAAGAAAGAAGATAGTAACCTTATTTATTCCATCCTTACTAAGTTGGGACCAGCCTACTCTGTATTTTTTTCCACCTTCCATTCTACAAGAGAAGCCTTCATTTCTCAAGGAAAAGACTACAAGCTCCCTTCCTTTGACTCTTTTTGTGATTCTTTAATAAGAGAACAAGGAAAACTCTTACACCTTGGTCTTCTTAATCTTGGAAACTCTTCCAAGAAAGCGTTAGCCGCCCAGCAGCAACCAAATTCAAAGAATCCTAAGAAGTCATATCCTAAAAAGAATGGTCCTAAACCAAACAAGGGTCCTAAGCAATTTCAGCCCCAAAATGAAAAATCATTTCAACAAAATGATAAGACAAATAAAAACAAAGAGAAGAAGACTGATAGACATTGCAATTTTTGTAATCGAGATGGCCACTTAGAATCAAAATGCTTTAAGAAGATGGAAGCCTTGGAAGCAGCAATGAAGAAGCATAACATCCATTTGGGGCAATCTTCAACTTCAACTTCATCTTCAGGAATGGCACTTTCTGCATGTGGTTGTCAAGCATCTCGGTCTGGCTATGCATTAAATGTATCTTCTTCTTCTCATTCTCATGAGTGGCTCATTGATTCTAGAGCTTATTATCACATGGCCAAAAACAAAGCCATGTTTTCTTCTTTAAATGATTGTAACACCAAAAATATATATGTTGGTGATGATAGATCTCTTAATGTTGTAGGGACTGGAACTGTTCATCTAGACAATGGTCAGTTTAATGATGTATTATGTGTTCCAACCTTATCTTGCAACCTTCTATCTGTATATCAGATAACTCATTAATGTGAAGGTAAAATTGTTGAATTTTCACCTCATGATGTTGTAATCAAGCACTTAAGAGATCCTAAACAGATTTTGGCTACTGGCATTGCTGATGATTCTACAAGGTTGTATAATTTTCACAACTTTGGGTCATCAAATCTTCCCTCAGTATTTTTTTCTCATAACGATGAAGTGAGCAAACTTTGGCATGAGCAATTTGGTCACTTAAACTATCGCTCCCTTCAGCATCTATGTAAAGAAAATATGGTGACAGGTCTTCTTATGGTATCTTGCTGAGATGGTGTTTGTTCCGGATGTGTACTCGGAAAACATCATCGGGACAGTTTTGAAAAACGTGCCTCTTGGCACGCCTCAGCCCCTTTACAGCTTGTGCATAGTGATTTATGTGGTCCACTTCCAATTGTGTCATTCTCTGGCTGCAAGTATTTCTTAACTTTCATTGATGATTTCTCCAGACGCACTTGGGTATACTTCTTAAAACTCAAGAGTGAAGTATTTAACACTTTTTTGGCCTTCAAGGCCTTTGTTGAAAAACAATCTGGACATCAAATTCTTAAGTTAAGATCTGATAATGGCGGAGAATATGTTAAAAACACATTCATCAACTATTGCACTGAGAATGGAATTCAAATGCAACATACTGTTCCATATACTCCACAACAAAATGGTGTAGCTGAAAGGAAGAATCACACCTTAAAGGAAATGGCTAATTGTATGCTACAATCTAAAGGACTTGGTCTTAGTTTTTGGGCAGAAGCAATTAACTGTGCAAATTACATAATAAATCGCACTCCTACTAAGGCTTTAAATAATATCACTCCAGAAGAAGCATGGAGCTCAATCAAACCAGATGTAAGTCACTTTCGTGTTTTTGGCAGTGAAGCGTGGGCCCATATTCCAGATGAAAAGCATAAAGCTTTAGAACCTAAGAGTGAAAAATGTACTTTTGTTGGATATTCTGAAGATGTCAAAGGCTATAGACTTATTCCATTTAAGTCCAAAAATGTTATCATTAGAAGAGATGTAAAATTTGATGAAAATATATCGGCCTGCGAGCCTAGTCCGGCGGATGTGCCACCTCTCCCTATCTCTTCTACCTTTGAAAACATTTCTTCTTCAGATAATGAAAGTGAGGATGACAATCCTCCCCCACCATCTCAGGATCCTCCTTCAGCTCCTGAGCTTCCAAAATGGGTTCGTGCTACTCGAGATGCAGCAGGTGATCTTGCTGGTGATCCTACAGATCAGCGACGCACACGTTCTCAGTTCGAGAGAGCCTCTTCTTTACTGGCTCAAGCTCCAGTAAATTATGATCCTGACACCTTTGCAGAAGCTTCAGGCCATCCAGATTGGGAAGCAGCTATGAATGAAGAATATCATTCATTATTGGCAAATGATACATGGGATCTTGTTCCTTTACCAAAGGGACGAAAACTTGTTAGATGCAAATGGGTTTACAGAACCAAGTATGGACCAGATGGGAAAGTTGATAAACATAAAGCTCGTCTTGTTGCTAAGGGCTTTTCACAGGTTGAAGGCATTGACTACACTGAAACCTTCTCCCCTTTGCCAAAATGAACTCTATCCGCCTTGTTCTTTCCCTTGCTGCCTCTTTCAAATGGGAAGTCCATCAGATGGATGTTAAATCTGCCTTCTTGCATGGGGACTTGCATGAAGAAATCTATATGGAACAACCCATTGGCTTCATACAAACAGACTCCAGCCTTGTATGTCGACTTAAGAAATCCCTTTATGGTCTCAAGCAAGCTCCTCGGGCTTGGTATGCCAAAATGGATAGCTTTCTTTTAGAATCTGGCTTTTCTAGGTGTCATTCTAACAATACTGTCTACACCAAGAAAGTGGGCACCTCTCTTCTCATCCTTGTTCTTTATGTTGATGATCTTATCCTTACTGGTAGTGATCCCAACCTTATAAACCATGTGAAGTCCAGCCTTAAAAAGAAATTTGAAATGACAGACTTAGGACACTTACACTATTTTCTCGGTCTTCAAGTCTTGCAATCCAAGGAGGGTATTTCCCTTTCCCAGTCCAAGTATGCTTGTGATATTCTACATCATTTTCACATGGAAGACTCTAAGCCAGCCCCTTCTCCCTTTCAGTCTGGAGTCAAACTTTCAGTCACTTGTACTTCTCCTGAAGTTGATGCTACATTATACCGTCAACTTGTAGGAAAACTCTTGTATTTAACCCATACTTGTCCTGACCTTTCCTTTGTTGTTGGCCTTGTTGCTCGGTTTATGCAAAACCCCCGTGAAAGTCATTGGAAAGCAGCTAAAAGAATACTTCGTTATGTTCGAGGTACAGTTCATTTTGGGATTCATTACAGTGCCGAAGCAGCTCCTCTATTGGTTGGTTTCACTGATTCTAATTGGGCTGGTGACCCTGATGATCGGAAGTCTACTGCCGGTTATGTGTTCACTCTTGGTTTAGGACCTATTACATGGGCTTGTAAGAAACAAGGTGCCATTTCTCTTTCATCAGCAGAAGTAGAGTATCGTGGTGTCGTAGAAGCTAGTAAGGAAGCCTTGTGGCTTCGTCAGATCCTGTTAGAGTTTGGCTTTGAGCAGCAGCATCCGACTACACTTTGGTGTGATAATCAAAGTGCCATTCAACTATGCAAAGATCCAGTCCAACATCAGCGCAGCAAACACATTGAACTACACATGCACTTCATCAGAAAGCTCATTCACGACCATGTTCTTGAAGTGCAATATTGTTCAACAGATGATCAAGTTGCAGACATCTTCACAAAGGCTCTCACAGAGGCGAAGTTCACTAAACTTCGATTTATGGTTGGAGTTCAGGAAGTTGTCACTAAGGGGGGATAGGCTCTAGTGCCTCCTTCCTTCTCCTATTGTGTCATATTTGTAAATCCTTCAATCTTATCCCAAGTTGTTCTTAAGGGGGGATGTTAGGATATTTCGACACATAGGAAATAGTTAAGTACAACTTGGTCTAGTATAGAGTTAGGTATAGAGTTAGGTAAAGTGTGTTTCTTTAGCGTTGTACATTTTGTAACTTACAATCCGACGGTCACGATATGTAGTGATCCGACGGTTCATTCTCTCCTCGGTATTACCGACACTTGATTCGTGGCTTGACACCCGATTGGTCCATGAATTCTATTTAAAGCGCATGGAGGGTCATTTGTAGGGTAATCCGTGCATGAGAGAAGCTTATGTAAATTTTCATTCTTTGATTAATAAATTGCCTGAAGTGGTCGCGTTGGCTCAGGCTGTGGACTGTTTCCCTCTTTGAGGGTTTTAACCACGTCAAAAATACTGGTGTATTGATCTGTGATCTCGTTGTGAGCGGTGTCCTTTTGGTGTTCTTTCTGAGGAACTTACCCTGTAAATTCCTACAGGCGGACGAGGAACCTCAAGTGATGTAAGAGGGAGAAATTTCAGAAGAAATTGAAGGAAATATCAAGACTCTTCTAGTCCACTAACATACAATTGTAAAAGTTCAAGGAAATAATCAAAATCAAATGGACTTTGATTACACTCCACAATCCTCTTCATCCGCCACAAGGCATCCCTCGGGTTGAGCTTAAAGGCACCCCTAAATCAAAAGTATTGACCTCTCATATGGGGTTCAAACAAGAAATAACAGGAAGAATATGAGTAGAGGAAATAAAAACAAAAGCCTTGAATATGAAGGGAATAAAGGAGGGTGATAAATACAACAAATAAATAAAGGGGAAAGAGGTGAAGTTGAACAAAAAATTTGGAAATCAGCCTCAAATATCATATGTGTTCAAGTTGGCCACAAATAAGGATCATGGAGGTAGTAATTTTGGAGGAGGTAAGAAATCCAATCCCCCTAGATTGTAATGAAGATTGTATCTTGCAACACAAGGGGATTGGGGCACCCTGCAAGGTCCCAAGTAGTTAAGAATTAATATTAAAGGAAAAGCCTTAGATCCTATTCCTTTAAGAGACAAAACTAAGAGAATATTAGACGATTTTTCTCACTTCAAAGTCCTAGAGAGGTAGTGTTGGAATCGCTTAGAGCTCCAGAGGAGTGTAGTTAGGTATAACAATTTTATGGATGGATGGTCATTTTCCCCTTAAGGACGATAAAAATTCTAAATTTTGGATAGCAGTGAGGATAGAACATGTCAACACATAGGAGCTATTTTCAATTATTAATGTTTATGATCCTACAAGTTATGGAGAAAAGTCAAAATTCTAGGATTCCTAATCTCCCTCAAGGTTGAGCTATGGTAGGAGAACAACATTGTGGGAAGCCACTTCAACACAATCCTGTATTCCTATGAGAAAGGGGGGGTGTGGTCCGAGATTCATTCAAGGATAAAATGGAGGACTTGATAGACCAATGGGACTTGGTAGATATTCCTCCAAAAGCAGGGAAGTGCACCTAGACCAATAAAAGAACAACAGATGACCACATGGCTGCAAGACTGGATCACTTCCTCCTGAACAACAATTGGCTAATGAGAGGAATTGAGTGCAGGTCATCAATTTTAGTGCAAAGCAAATCAGATCATCACCCTATATCAATTGACATCAATCCCACGGAAAATTCAGGCCCTTTCCCATTCAGGTATAACCCATGTTAGATGAAATAGGATGTGGTAACTAACATCATAGTAGAAGCATGGAAAACCAGAGTTGAATTTTTTCCTGCCTATGTATGGGAATCCAAATTGAAGGCAGTAAAAAAAGGCACTTTGATCATGGGTTAAATTAAACTACAATCCCCTCAGGCTTAAAAAAAAAAAATTATATTCCAAAATGGAACAACATATTAAGCTTCAAGAAGTTGCACAAGTAGAGGCATGGCATATGGAAGAAGAAAAATACTTAACAAAAAGAATTCAATTAGTGCAAAGGAAAGAGGAGTATTGACAATTTAAATAGAGAAAAACGTGGTTGAAGGTGGGAGATCAAACACAAACTTATTTCACAATTAAGCAAAGGAAAGGTAAATATAAAATCAAGTCAAATAAATCATCCCAGAGGGATGCCCAAATCTCTCCACCTTTGCTAAAATAAAATAGGAAGCCTTCTCTCATTTATAGAAACTATATTATGAAGGTTTTGAACTTGACATAAATAAGGCTGGCGAATTTTTGTCATGCATCCATTCTATAGGAACTATCTCTAAGAACTAGATGTTAACACAAGAGGTGAATGAGGAGGAGGTGATAAAGGCCATTTGGTCTCTGGACCCAAAAAGAGCACCTAGACCATACAAATTTTCAATAAGCTTTTTTTTCACCTTCTAGACCCTCATAAAAAAGAATGTAATGTATGATAAATTCCTCAAGAGTAAAAAAAAACTAGGATGGGGCACAAATTCCTCTTTTCTTGCCTTCATTCCAAAGGAATAGAAGTTGTCTTCCTTCTCTATGATCTAACCAATATCTTTGATTTGGCTTACAGAATCATCACCAAGGTAATTGCTAATAAACTAAGGAAAGTTCTCCCGGAAATAATTTCTGAAAATCAAGGAGGATTCATGCAACACGAACATATTTTGGATAATGCCATATTTGTTCAACAAGTTATCCATTCCAGCAAGGAAAACAATGTGATCCAGGAATCGTCATCAATTTGGACATGGAAAACACGTTCAATTGGGTAAGGCATTCCTTCTTATATTTGATAACGAAAAAGTTTGGTCTTAGAAAATATTTTATAAAATGGATTCGAGCCTGTATTGGTGCTCCATGGATAGCCCTTTTAGTGAATGGAAGACCAACAATTTTTTCCGAACATCTAGAGGTCTTCGATAATGTTTTCTTCTTTCTCCATGGCTATATATATTGGTTGTAGAGAGTTTGAGTCAAAATATAGAGATTGCAAGAAGAGAAGGGAGATTAATGGGATTTAACATAGTCAGGAACATTAAAGAAATTAATCACTCCCAATTCTTCGATGACACCCTTCTGTTGGGAGGGGCTTCTAATATTATAGCTCATTGTTTATAAATGGTGCTATATTCTTATATGGATTTATTAGGTAAATTAATAAATAAAAGGAAGAGCCAATTATTTAGTTGGAACTACCCAGATGTTCAACTACAGGACATAGTTCATACCTTGGAGTTCCAAGCTGAGATAGGAAAGGACCAATTCAAATATTTGGGAATCCCCCTCTCTATAATAAAGGCGAGAGTTGAAGATTGGTTTGAGCTAATCGAACCAATCAAAAAATAATGCAGACACATGGAGCATAATGGATAAACCCGACGAGAAGAATTTTTTTGATAAAGGTTGTTTTATCATCCTTGGCTATATATATGTGTTTTGGTCTCTTGGTACCAAAGTCAATCATTAATAATATTGGAGGGCTTAATAGAAAATTCATATGGCAAGGCAACAAACATAATGAAAAACATTTTCATATTGTCCATTGGAATATGATTCGGCTTCCAAAACCTCTTGGAGGGTCAGTGATAAAGGATCCCTTTTTTATGAACCTAGACCTTAGTGCCAAGATCATGTGGTGACTAATATCAGACTCCAGGAAGTGGTGGAAGAAGTCATTCCTGAAGAAGTACTTCCACAACACACATTTATTAAGAGAAAAAAAGGTGTTGGAAATAATACTGAGAAGAGGGGGCGGGTGAATCAGTATTAGCAAATCAATAAAACATTTTCATTTCATACTCTGATTCATATACGCTACTTCAGTTAAGGAAACCCGCGTGTATACGCAATTGTGTTTAATGCAACCAACGTATATCCAATAAACTTATGATTCAGTTAATCCATTATATTTTGTTCTTGCATCAGAATTTCATTAACCATATAAACAGTGAACAGGAGTAGAAAAACAGAAAAAATAGTCATACACATGAATACAAGATATAAGGTGGAAACCCAATGTGGGTGAAAACCACCTGCTGCAATCGTCTCTATCTTCTTTTAAATTAGAAACTTCTTTTTACAGTTTTGTACTGGTGTATACTTATACCAGTATGCAGGCTTCTTCCTGTAGAAGGCTACAACCTTCTCTTGTTCTCCAACTTCTCTTGGAAGGGAGCTACAACACCCTTAGCTCTTGTACTAGCTGTTGTGTTTACTAGTATGTAGGTGCAGGCCTACAGAAGGCTACAACCTTCTCTTTTCTTCCGAGGACCACATTTCATTAATTTTCATAATGGATCCATCAGTAACATCAATCAACCATCAAATATATTGGCATCAATCAATCTCCTTTGCACCAACCAATACTGAATCAATCACTTCTCAGAAATCTGTAACTAGAATACAAAACTAGAAACTAGAACCCATGCTATAACCCAGAACATTGCAGCATCAAACAGAAGTAGCTAAAGCATATTTTATTAGGTATACACTACTGCAACGTGTCGAACCTGCGTACATACGTAGTTTACTCAAGGCGAACCTGCGTATATGATCTTTTGATATGTAGACCCAGCGTGTATATGCACCTTTGCTAAATTGAACCTACATACAAGTCTATAATTGATGATTTAAAACTTTACAATAACTTCAGACATCAACTATACCCAGATCATCATATATACAACATACGCCAGTTATTCAGATAAGAAATCAAAACCACACAAATATAATTCTCTTCAAGCTTTAAGATTTTGACCCCTCAATAAAACTTATCCTTCATCAAGCGCTCAGGTTCCTCCTTGATTCAAATCTAGCTGTGCACTATAACCCAATATTCTAGATCTTGCTCTTCCTTCGATATTCAATTCATGAATGTCTTTGCCTAATGATCTTCTCCTCCTTTTATAGTCCTAGGCCTTGCTTAATACCATGGACCAAAACCACTTAGAACCAATATCGTGGACCGAATACTTGGGATCAACACTTCAGATCAAATACCATGGATCAATGCCGAAATACCATGGATTAAATACCACAGACCAAAATTTAGTTTTCCAACATGTACGCGCCTTTCCTTCCGTGAAAGTGTGTGTGTACACATACACGTCTTTTTTTCAATGAACCTGCATGTATACGCGGGTTGGTCAAGATGAACCTGTGTATTCCTTTCTTTCTTCATTCTAAGTGGCCTGAACTATGATTTGTCATCTGAGAGAGTTGCCATCAAGTACAACACCTATATTATCTGTATCATAATGCCAAAAATCTCCCCATTTGGACTTGATGGCAACAACACCAATCACTCTCCCCCTTTGTCATCAAGGGCAAAGGGTCATGCTCCCCCTGAGTACCTGCCGAAACCTCTGATATGTTGAAGTGCTGATTGAGCTCCTATGATCGAGTCCATGCTCCCCCTGAGCATAAGCAAGGTCTGCAAAAAGATAATGTGACTCTATACATACATCACCAAAGATCTTCCTACCACCAAGGACTCATACATACATCCATCTCCCAACCAAGTGGGGATATACCAATTTGACTCACCCACCCAACCTAGTGGGGATATATCAATTGTTTATACATGTCAAAACAAGAACATTACATCATCCATCCCATGCATAGTGGGGTAACAAAATATGACCTTTCCATTGAAATACATACAGAGATCAAACATCTGAAATAAGACCATGATAGTCAACAACAACTATCATCAGCATCATCTAACAATCAGCATCCAGACATGCAACCATGATCTCCCCCTGAATCTTGTTCTACCTGAATCAAAACAATTGTGGATTTGTCCCAAGACCTTCTAAGATAATGCCAACAATGCATTACTATAAGTATATGCTCCCCCTCAATCTGTGCCGGAAGATCACTGTCAGACCCATATCAGACTCCTTTCATCCACTGTTGTCTTCAAACCAATATATACGCGACTGTATCCATAGAAACCAACGTATATACACGGGTACGCTTCATGAAACTTGCGTACAACCACTTTTCTCTGAAATAGATAAGTTTCAATGGCAAGATGATGCATCAACTACTCCCAGCTTTTGTCTGAGATATTCAAATGTTTCTCTAGGCAGTGGTTTGGTGAATATATCAACAACTTGTTCTTTGGAGGGAACATACTCCAATTTGACCTTTTGTTCAAACACTTTTTCACATAGAAAATGATATTTTATGGGTATGTGCTTGGTTTTGGAATGCATGACTGGATTCTTTGAAATACTGATTGCACTTGTATTATCACATAGAATGGAGATGGGTGGTGTACATGTGATCTGAATGTCTTGCAATGTTTGCATCATCCAAAGGAGTTGTGTGTAGCAAGATGTAACAGCCAGATATTCTGTTTCAGCTGTAGATAATGCAATGGAACTTTGTTTCTTGCTAAACCAAGACACTAATCTGGAACCCATATAGAATGCACCACCGCTAGTGCTTTTTCTATCATCCATGCTTCCTGCCCAATCTACATCTGTATATGCATGAAGTTTAAGATCTATATCCCTAGGATACCATAAACCAAAATTCTGAGTTCCTTGAAGATATTTGAAGATCCTTTTGACAGCCTAAAGGTGTGATTCCTTTGGATTTTCTTGGAATCTTCCAACTATTCCCACTGCATGCATGATGTCTGGTCGGGTACCTGTTAGATAAAGCAAACTGCCAATCATGGACCTGTAGGTTGGTTGATGTACTTCTACTAATTCATCATTTGAGTTGAGACTGCATCCGGTTACCATGGGGGTACATACTGGTTTAGAGTCTTCCATGCCATATGAGTCTTCCATGCCGTATTTTTTCAAGATCTGCTTGAGATACTTGGTTTGTGACAAAAAGATGCCATCTTTCTTTTGTTGAACTTGTAGACCAAGAAAATATGTGAGCTCACCTAGCAGGGACATTTCAAATTCTTTTTGCATTACCAAAGCAAAGTTTTGACTCATGGCTTCTTCATTGCTACCAAAAATGATATCATCAACATACACAACAAGTATTAGCAATTTATCATTATCAATATTTATATATAGATTGCTATCAGCTGATCCTTTTGAAAAACCTTGTTGATGTAGATATTTGTCAAGATGGTAATATCGTGCCCCTGGAGCTTGTTTCAGACCATAGAGGGCCTTTCTGAGTCTGCATACAAGTTTTGGATCATTTCCAAGGATGAATCCGTCTGCTTGCTCAATATATACTTCTTCTTCTAAGTCCCCATTAAGAAAAGAAGATTTCACATCCATTTGGTATAATTTGAAATTCTGAAAACTAGAAAGAGCAAGAAACATTCTTATGGCTTCAAGTCTTGCAACAGGTGCAAAAGTTTCTTCAAAATCTATACCTTCTCGTTGAGCATACTCTTTACAAACAAGTCTAGCCTTGTTTCTAATAACTTCTCCATTTTCATTCAGCTTGTTTTTGAATATCCATTTGGTTCCTATGATATTCTTATCATGAGGTCTACAAACTAATTCCCAAGTATTATTCTTTTAAATTTGCTCAAGCTCTTCATTCATGGCCTTGACCCAACATTCATCTTTGCATGCTTCACTTACATTTTGAGGTTCGATGGAGGAAAGTAATGCAAGACAGCTTGAGGATTATGTAATAGTTCTTCTTGTCTGCATACCTGCCTCTTTCTGTCCCAAAATTTGAGTCTCTGGATGATTTTTCTGGACATACCTGGATGGAGTCTTTTCTTTTACCGTTATCTGTTCTCCTGGTGCTTCATTAGTTTCATCTTCTTCAGAATTAGTATAATTTGATGTGGAAGGATAATCCTCATCTTCTTCACAATCTTCGGTTTTTACTTGCTTTGGATTTTTTCTTGCTTCAACAATCACAACATCAATACTTTCAACAATTTTCCCAAGTCTTTTATTATAACACTTATATCCTTTACTTCGGGAAGAGTAACCAAGGAGAATGCCTTCATCTGCTCTAGGTTCAAACTTGCCAAGGTTTTCATCAGTCCTTTTGATGTAGCATTTTCTTCCAAAAACTTTGAAGTATTTTACAGTAGGAGTCTTACCATACCAAAGTTCATGAGGAGTTTGAGTGTTATTTACCCGAATGTTTGTTTTGTTGAGAATAGTGACGACAACAAATGCAGCTTCACCCCAGAAGGTTGCAGGAGTTCTAGATTCATCTAGCATAGCCCAAGCCATTTGTTGAACAGTTTTGTTAATCCTTTCTACCACTCCATTTTTTTGAGGTGTTCTTGCAGTGGAGAATTCCCTTTTATTCCATGTTCTTCACAAAAATAAAAAAAAATCATCTGAGGTAAATTCCCCTCCTCGATCAGATCTACGACATTTGATTTTGCAATCTGATTCATTTTCAACTAAAGCTTTGAACTTTTCAAATGCTTCATATTTATGCTTTATAAGTCCCATCCAACACATTCTTGAAAAATCGTCAATGAACAATATAAAATATTCTTCTCCATGAGGTGACTTTTTCCTTGATGGTTCACATAAATCAGTATGAACAAGTTCGAGAGGCTTACTAGTTGATCCTTCCTTTTCAGGGAAATGTGTTTTGGTTTGCTTACCAAATTACCATGATTTTCATATTGTATTTTCTGGAATGTGGATATCCAGAAGATCACAAACCGCCTGGTATCTACATGCTTTTCTTATTTGAGGGAAGCTTAGATGCCCCAGTCTTCTGTGCCATAGCCAATGTTCATCATTTTTTCTTAGATAGCACTGTTGTTGTCCTCCTTTGAGAATGTACAAGTTTTTGGAGTTCTTACACCTTTGATCATTGTTTCTCCTGTATCAAGCTCACGAACAACACATCCATTTGATCGAAATATTACTTCATTTCCTTGATCATACATTTCACTAACACTAAATAGATTATGCTTTAGACCATCAACATACATAACATTTCTAGCTTTAACATTTTCTTTTAAGAGAACAGAGTCTTTACCTTTAATGACTGCAAGAGTGTCATTTCCAAATGAGACCTTCTTTTCCTTTTCTAAGGCATTATATGACTGAAGTTTTTCTTTATCACCTGTCATGTGTTTTGAGCATCCACTGTCAATGTACCATTGATTTTCTTGTCCTTCTGCATATAAGGCTATACCACATCTTTCTGTTTGTGGTTCTTTCTTTCTCCATGTTTTGGGACCTAATGAAGTTTTCTCCTTCTAAGATGTTTGCCGAAATTTACTCCTGCATTCACAATCTTCATGACCGAAGTTGTTACAGATAGAGCATTTTATTTCATTTTCAAGGGTAGATAATTTATTGTAGGTCCTTTTCATGATCACAGTCACATTCCTTTGATTTCGAGCTTCTCTAGTCATGATGGTCTTGTAAGCAACACATTGAGTAGCTTTGTGTGTAAAGTTATGACATGAGAAACATTGGCCATTAAATAAATTCCTGCGATTATTGAACCTACTGACCTGGTGATTGTAGTTTCCATTGACATTTATTCTTGAATAAAATTTAGTCTGATTTACCTAAGGTTGTTTGTAGCTCTTGTTCATCCTTGAAGCAGATTGAACCTGATTTACCTGGTGATCTGCTTTATGCCTTTGCTGACGATTGTCAACATGTTCACTTCTCCTTGCTGCATCAAGATAGCTTTTGGAGGTTGATGGCTTATGTGCTTGAGATGCTTCTTCAGTATATCCAAGACCTGTCTTTATCAGAGGAGAACACTGCACTTTGATAATTTCATCTAAAGCTTCTGATCCTTTAGCAAATCTGAGATTGAGAGCTTTTGTTTTATTAATATCTTTTCTTAGACCCACAATTTCACACTTTAATTTTTCATTGCGTTTTTCCCTTTTAGCAAGTTGGAATGCCAAAGTATCTATAATCATATTTTTTTCTTCTAAACAAATTTTAAGTTTATAAATTTCTTCATAAAGACCATATTCATCTAAAGCATCCAAGAAATCATCATCTTCAAAAGCCAACAGAAATCTATAGTCATTACCATGTTCATCTTCATCACTATTTGATAAACCATCACTATCTTCATGCGTATAATAGCTCTTCTTACTTACATTTTGTTTTCTATTCCATTTTTTTGATTCCTTACCTTTATCAAGCTTACCTCTATGAGGACATTTGGCCGCATAATGACCGACTCTTCCACAAGAAAAGCATTTGAAAGGTAGCTTACCTTTGAATCTTCCAGTACCCCATTGAAGGTTCTTGACAAAGTTTTCTTCTTCCTCTCCTTTTGAAATATGTCCTGATTCATTGAGTTCTTCTTTTCCTGAAGCTTTGAATGCAGCTTCCCTCATATCTGATGGACCCCTTTTTCTCATTTCGAAAGAAGTTAGGATTCCATGCAACTGTGTCATAGTAATATTTTGAAGATTCTGCTTTTCCTCTATGGCATAAACTTTTGATTCAAATTTAGAAGACAAGGATCTTAAAACATTTTCAACTGCAGTAACTTCTTTTATCTCTTCACCCAAGTTTTTAATGCGATTAAAAATCTCATCTATACTTAAGAATTAATTAGCTATACTTTCATCATTGCGCATTTTGAGAGTTTCATATTGAATTCTGAGAGATTGTATTTTTGCATGTTTTACCTGATCGTCTCCTTCATAGCTTAGAACGATCTTGTCCCATATTTATTTGGCAGTTTTGAGCTGCATAACCTTGACAAATTCTGATTGTGACAGACTCCCCAATAATGTATTGACAACCTTGGCATTTGTTTCATACTTCTTTTTACCTGTTGTATCTGTAGGAATTGTTGATGGAAATGTGTATCTTCCTTCCACAATTTACCACATCTGTTCCAAGAGATTGAAGATAGGATATGTTTCTTACCTTCCAATAGATGAAGTTGCTCCCATCAAAGATCGGTGGTCTAATGGATCCCTCTCTTTCGTAGTGACTCATGATGATAGATCTTCCTTCAAGTGATCAAGCTTCTTCTGAAGAACCTGCTCTGATACCAATTGTTGGAAATAATACTGAGAGGGGGGGGGATGAATCAGTATTAGCAAATTAATAAAAAAAATTCATTTCATAATTTGATTCATATACATTACTTCAGTTAAGGAAACCCATGTGTATATGCAACTGTGTTTAATGCAACCAGCGTATATCCAGTAAACTTATGATTCAGTTAATCCATTATATTTTGTTCTTGCATCAGAATTTCATTAACCATATAAACAGTGAACAGGAGCAGAAAAACAGAATAGACAGTCGTACACATGAATACAAGATATAAGGTGGAAACCCAATGTGGGTGAAAACCACATGTTGCAATCATCTCTATCTTCTTTTAAATTAGAAACTTCTTTTTACAATTTTGTACTGGTGCAGACTTATACCAGTACGCAAGCTTCTATCTGCAGAAGGCTACAACCTTCTCTCATTCTCCAACTTCTCCTAGAAGGGAGCTACAACCCCCTTAGCTCTTGTACTAGTTGTTGTGTTTACTAGTATGTAGGTGCGGGCCTATAGAAGGCTACAACCTTCTCTTTTATTCCAGGGATCACGTTTCATTAATTTTCAGACTGGATCCATCAGTAACATCAATCAACCATCAAATATATCTACATCAATCAATGTCCTTTGCACCAACCAATACTGAATTAGTCACTTCTCAGAAAGTTGTAACTAGAATACAAAACCAGAAACCAGAACCCATGCTATAACCCAGAACACTGCAACAGCAAACAGAAGTAGCTAAAGCATATTTTATTAGGTATACGCTACTGCAACGTGTCGAACCTACATACATACGTATTTTACTCAAGGTGAACCTGCATATACACTCTTTTGATATGTAGACCCATCGTGTATACGCGCCTTTGCTAAATTGAACCTGCGTACATATCTATAATTGATGATTTAAAACTTTACAATAACTTCATACATCAATTATACCCAAATAATCATATATACAACATGCGCCAGTTATTCAGATAAGAAATCAAAACCACAAAAGATACTTCTCTTCAAGCCTTAAGATTTTGACCCCTTAATAGAACTTCTCCTTCATCAAGCGCTCAAGTTCCTCCTTAATTCAGATCAAGCTGTGCACCATAACCCAATATTCTAGATCTTGCTCTTCATTAGATATTCAATTCATGAATGTCTTTGCCTAATGATCTTCTCCTCCTTTTATAGTCCTAGGCCTTGCTTAATACCATGGACCAAAACCACTTAGAACCAATACCGTGGATCGAATACCTGGGATCAACACTTCGGATCAAATACCATGGATCAATGCCGAAATACCATGGATCAAATACCACGGACCAAAATTTAGTTTTCCAACATGTACGTGCCTTTCCTTCCGTGAAAGTGTGTGTGTATGCATACACGTCTTTTGTTCAACGAACCTACGTGTATACGCAGGTTGGTCAAGATAAACCTGCGTATTCCTTTATTTCTTCATTCTAAGTGGCCTAAACTGTGATTTTTCATCTGAGAGAGTTGCCATCAAGTACAACACCTGTATTATCTGTATCATAATGCCAACAAAAGGTAGATTGAATCGGACTAGGATCAAAGATATGGAAACTATGTAAAACAGTGGCCCCTCTTTTGGTGGAATGCCTAATATGGAAGACTGGAAACGGAGCACACATAAATATTTTGAATGATAGCTTTCATGAATAGCGCCCATTAGGAAATCAATCAGAAATAAGGGAGCTAGCAGATTAGATGACACAAAAGGGACTAAAGAAGAGCAAGGATATTACTAAATGGGATGATCATGGAGTATGGATTGGCTAGTCTCGTCCAAGTCTTATTCCTAGAATACAAAATCAATGGAAAATTCTTATCAGCTTCGTCTTGGGTATGGCTCTTATCTCTCATGATGAGAGATATATCTGATCATGGAAATTGTGTTCCAATCAACATTACTCTGTCAAAGCAGGATATGCACATCTTGTAAATCAGTTGCCCGACTCACCTCCTGATAAGTCATGGAAGGTTTTTTGTCAAAGGGGAAACATTCCAAAGGTAAAAAAATTTTGTTTGACACTTGTGCATCAAAATATTCTCACATCAGAGAATCTTCATAAGATTAAAATTTAGGGGCCCTCTAGGTGTGCTCTATGTTTGCAAGAAGAGGAGAGTATAAAACATTTATTCAAGTTGTGTACTTTCTCTATGCTTGTTTGGAAATAAGTAATCACAAATTTATCCAAGATAGGCACAATTCCTCAACAATGGTTTGCAATGTCTATAAACTAGAAAAACAATTATCCCTAGTAATAGAATTCCTCCTCACTAATCATGAGATGTTGGAAGGTGCTCCTCAAAATATCTACATTGGCTGCTTTGGTTGGCTAGAAAATTTGTAACATTTAAGAATGAGAACAACACTCCCTTGAAATTTTCTCTCAAATAAACCTCCTTAATGTTTGAGGCAATCACTTCTATGGGATTTAATGCCTTTGATCTTGGCAATCTTTCCCCGATAGAAAAAATTTGGCTCAAGGTAGGACATTCCTCAGATCATGCTTGCATATTCAATCTTCATCCAAATGAAATAAAAATTCCCATTCTTCGTCAAGAGCCAACTACTTTTTAGAAATGGTGTTTTGATCATCATTCCTTCTCTTTATTCTTTGATGGGGATTTATATGGAAATCTAGGGGCGACATGAGTGGGAGTGGTGATTTTTGGCCCCAACCAACAAATAGATATTCAATTTGCATGGGGATTGGGAGCAACAACAAATAACCAAGCAGAGTTCCTTGCTCTATGGAAAGGATTAAAGAAAGAAAGAACCCTGAAAAATATAAGAAATAATGATATTTTTGATTCACTGATAATTATTTGAAGAGTTTGGGAAGCTTACTATCACTTTAAATAAACCTATTCTTTCATTGAGGTGAGGATTATTCTCCTCCTCCATCAATTAGGGAAGGTAGAAATCAAGCATGTGTTAAGGGATCTTAATTCCTCACCAGACATGTTATAAAAACATGGAGCAAGATTAGCCCAAAGAACCTTAGAACTAAGTCGTAATCAAGTATCATATTCACCCTTTCCATAAGGATGCAAGACTTTACCAAGGAACCAAATATGCCAATGTATGATCAATTTACAAGTAGGAATAATGATGTCATATGATGTATTGGAATCAAAGGCAATTAATTGCAATGGTATTGTAGATCGGGATGGATAGGCGACTATCCTTCATGATAAGACATTGAACCTAGATCAAGGTGGACTCATCTCAACTCAACTTCAACACTTGGCTAATGATCCCCTTCCCACTTTGCATGGCACATAATAAATTTTGCAATGAGTAGAGAAGTAAAGGAATGTTGGGGAAGCCCCATTTAATTTACAATAGGTTAGAGATAATTCCTTCTCCACACCATAGTAAGTGGCATTTTCAATCAGGATTCTCAAGTGATCTCCTTCTTAAAATTTCTAGTATGCATTCAATGGAGGCAAGGCATACTTTGAGAATTTTCATGGCCAATGTTAAGACATTCAAATTCAATGCTTCTAAAACTAGTATTAATATCCCTCTTAGGTCCTCTCGAAGGGAAAGGATTAAATCAATGCTTTCTATGAATTGTTGTGTTTTTTCTAAACACTTGGTGGTGCGACTTGGAAATGAAGTCATCATTGTAGTTGATTCTACCTCCAGTGACTCAAAACCAATGGACATAAACAAAATCTTGGATCGAGTGTTGGTAGGCATGGAGAGTATGCATCTGGGGCATAAAGTAAGACACGAAGTAGATGAAAAGGATCGTCATTCATTTAAGTTGATGGTGAAGTCTAATTTGAACGTTTTTCAAGCTCATCGAGACAAGATCCAACGTGAGGTTAGGACGAAAATGATGGTCCTTCATTGCAAGTTAGGTGAGATGGAAGAAATGTTCATGACTTGCCTCTAATTATCACCAGAGAGAAATCAGACTAAAGATGATCCTGTTGTGAAACATGGAAGGATGGACCAAGCACTGGGAAACCCAAGTTAACTCGGTAGGAGGCATGGCATCAAATTGTGGAGGCTACTTTGTTAATTTTGTTTTGTAATGCAATGTAAATATAGATTTCTTTTTAGATATTTTTGTAAGGATTTATAGTAGGCATCTATTTAGAATTAGTGGGAAAATATGGCAAAATGTGAAATTGCATGTGTGTTAAGCCTAAAAAAGGAGAAGTTTGATGGAAATTGATGGACTTTCTAAGGGTACTAGCCTATATACCATATTTTTTTTTTTTATAATAGAATTCCTCGATTGCTTCTTACAAAAAAAATTTATGGATCTAATGGATAAACAATAATACTACAACACGATCTAAATGAAGAGATATTGTGTTATATTATACGGTAAATGGTCTACATAGTAATGACCTACATTATAACTTTATTTCTCAAAGAAAAAGGGTGTGTTACAGGTCATATTTTTGTTTTGTATCAACACTTTTGTATTGGAAAACCACACTTCTATTTTATAGGATAAACATACCTCAACAACATATTGTCATTTCCTTAGCCGTCTATCATGCCTTTTCCTTGCATCACAACATCTCAGCTCAACCATAATATGCATACAACAACATAAGCCAACCAACATCTTTGCAACTTTGTCCCCAGCTCATCAACATCTCCATCCAACTAGGTCATGCCAGTGTTATACCTTCGTTCTCGTACCTCCTCACACACATGTGGTGGCCACACTTGTGTAAAGCATCACAAGCATAACTCAATAACACAAGCTCGACTCCTTCATCTTTGATCAACACAAACTCTGCAACATACCTTAAAACATATCAAGAATACAAAGCCATCAAGCATAATTGGCATAACTTTGTGCTGCTATTGTTCCTTTTCCATCAATGACAACAATGCCAATGTTATGCAACCAGCTCACAAAATAGAAGAAGAGATAGATCAACGACTTCAAAATAAGTCTCTTCGAGGGGGAAACCCCGTTTACATTACACAAATGAATAATTCTTGAATGATACAAATGACAAAACCTCATTTCTATATATAGGATTCTAAGGGGTCACAATATAGTCAGAGCCAACATAGCAATAATAATGTAAGGGCACAATAATAACAATAGTGGGCTTCTATGGGGTGCAATAATAACAATATGGGGACAACATTGGCACAACAATAATAATAATGGGTTTCAATGACAATAATAATGGGTGAGTACACTAGTATTATAGGGACCTAAAATAGCCCCCTCCTTCAAAAAAGTGTTGTCCTTAATGCTTGAGTAGTTCTGGATGCTTCTGTATAAAATTCTCATCCTCCCATGTGGAATCTTCAGCAAGTAAGTTCTTCCACTTGATGAGATACTTTGAAATTGATCAATTTCGTAGTTGTCGAGTTCTTGTTTCTATGACTGCTTTAGGTTCCAATATGATTTTTCCTTCCTTGTTAAGTTGCGGAAATATTTTTTTGAAATGGGAGCTTGTCACTTATAACCTTCTTTAATCATGAAGCATGGAAAATTGGGTGCACTCGAGAAGATACAGGAAGCTCCAATTTGTATGCCATAGTACCAACCTTTTGCAACACCTTGTATGAACCATAATACTTTGGTATATTTCTTGAGGGACATTTGTTTGTATGGTTGTAGTCATAGAAATACCTAGTCACCTACATCAAAACTTCTTTTGCTACAATGTTGATATGGCTATTGTTTCATTCTATTATGCACCAAAGTGAGGTTATCCTTTAAGAGTTGGAAAACCTGTTGTTGATGCTTGATGTGATCTTCCATTGCTTAAACCTTAGAATTTTCTCTTAAATATGATGTGGTGGATGGTGTATGATATCCATAAAGTGCCATAAATGGGGTCATTTTTGCTGCAGTATGGAAGGAAGTGTTATACCACCATTCATCCAGAGACAACCACTTGAACCATTGTGTCTATTTATCAGATACAAAGCAACGAAGATATCCTTCCCAAATTTTGTTCACTATCTCAGTTTTCCCATCAGATTGAGGTCAATAATATGAGCTATGAGCTAACTAAGGACCCAAACAAGAAAATAATTATGTCCAAAAATTTCTAGTGAAAATGGGATCTCTCTCACTTATAATAATCTGTGGGTTTCCATGTAGCTTTTGAATTGTTTCCATAAATGCAGTAGCAACTGTACTAGCTTTAAATGGATGAGTTAATTTACAAAAGTGTGCATACTTGGTAAGTCTATCAACTATCACCATGATGACACTCTTTCCTTTGGACTTGGGTAAACCTATGATAAAAATCCATTGAAACCTCCTCCCAACATTGACTTGGAATGGATAAAGGTTGTAACAAACCCGGGTCTTAATTGTCTCAACTTTATTTTTTTGGCAAACCAAAGATTCCGCCACAAACTTTTGAATATCAGATTTGAGACCATCCCAAAAAAAAAAAAAAAAAGTCCTGGGTGCCCTCCTAAGGGAGAGGTGTGCAATTCCAGAAGAATATTTTGTTTGAGTTGGGAATTCTTACAGAGGTATAAGCGATCTTTGTACCATAAAGTATCATTTTTCCAGCTAAATGTATCTAATGTACTGGGATCTTACTGCAACTTTTGAATGAGTTCCCCCACTTATTCGTCATTCTTCCATTCATCCCTTGCTTCGTTTATCCAATATGGTTGGATAATAGAAATGGCACAAAGCAATGCTTCCACATCCTCATCCTTTCTTTAGAGTGCATCTGCAACAACATTTTTCTTCCCTCTTTTGTAGATGATTTCAAAGTCATAACCCAACATCTTTGTGACCCATTTTTGTTTCTCTTCTGAAGATAATCTTTGTTCTAAAGAGTATTTAAGACTATCATGAACTGTTGTTACCTTGAAGTGTCTTTCCATTAGGTAAGGTCGCCATTTCTTAAGTGCATGTAGTATTGCCAACTTTTCCTTCTCATAAATAGCTTTGTGTAAATAATTTCCTATGATTGGATGACTTTCAAAAGAAATGGGTCTTCCTTCTTGCATTAAAACAACACCAATTCCATTTCTTGAGGCATCACATTACACAATAAAGGTTTTTGTGAAGTCTAGTATAGCTAAGATCGGTGCTTGGCACATTTCCTTTTTAAGATGTTCAAAGGCCTTCATTGCTTATGGAGTCCAAGAAAATGCATCTTTCCTCGGTAATGTTGTTAGACGTTCTATTATTCTCCCATAATTCTTAACAAACTTGCGATAATACCCTGTCAAACTGAGAAATCCTTGCAAATGCTTTATGGATGTGGGAATGTTCCATTCCTTAATGGATTTAATTTTGCTAGGGTCTACCTTAACACCTTCATGAGATACAATATGACCTAGATATTCCACCTCCTGTACTCCAAAGAAACATTTGGAGGTTTTTGCATAATGTTTTCTCCTCCAATAGTTTGAGCACCTTGTAAACATGTTGAACACGATCCTTCCAAGACTTGTTGTAGATTAGTATATCATCAAAAAATAATAAAACAAATTTTCTAAGAGTTTTAAAATGGAATTCATCAAGCCTTGAAATGTAGAAGGTGCATTGGTCAGGCCAAAAGGTATGACCAAAAATTCATAATGACCCTCAGTAGTTATAAATGTTGTTTTCATAATGTCTTCAATATTCATTTTGATTTGATGATATCCTGAACAAAGATCCAACTTGGTGAAGTAAATTGCTCCATGTAATTCAGCCAATAATTCATCAATGACAGGAATGGGAAATTTATCTTTAATAGCGAGCTTGTTTAATTCCCTATAATCCAGACACATGTGCCATGATCCATCCTTCTTGTGCGCCAATACTACTATAGCATAGAAAGAACTTTGACTAGGTTGAATTATACCAGCCTCTAGCATTTCTAAAACCATGCATTCAATTTCACTCTTTTGGGCATAGGGATATTTGTAAGGCCTTATGTTTGGAGGAACACTTCTTGGAATCAAATGAATAGATGATCATGATTACGAATAGGTGGGAGGCCTTGGGAGTCTCAAATAACTTGGAATGATTATCCAAGACTTTTTGGAGATCTCGAGAAATATATTATTTCAATGTGGGAACCTCTAGTGAACATAATTGTGCAATTATGCCTCATTGTTCTTTCTTTAAAAGCTTTTTCACGTCGTTATAGTTGATTATCTTTCCCGATTTCCCTGTGATACCCCTTAATTCAAACTCCTTTCCTTCCCAAAAAAATTTCAAGAAAAGTTCTTGAAAATTAAAACCTATTGTAACCAAAGATTGTAGCCATTGGAATCCTAGTACAACATCAGCACTACCCATAGGAATGGAAATCATTGGACTATTCAATACATATTCTCCCATGGAAATCTTGATATTATGGCACTTTCCAGAGAAAAATATGGTTCCTCCATTTGCAACCAACACTTGATACTCTGGTACTGGATATAGGAAGCAATTCAATTCCTTCGCTGTCTTACAATGAATAAAATTATGGGTACTACCCGAACAATCAACACTATTACCTTTTTCTTCTTGATATGCCATTCTATCTTGAGAGTTTGAGCAGTGGTAATTATTACCAATGTATTACAAGATATGGTCGAACTCATTTCTTCTTTCTCTGGGGTTTGTTCCTGGTGTATATCCTCTTCTTTTGATGTTTCTTATTCCTTTTCTTCCTCCTCTTCACAATCTATGTAAAATAATTTCTTCTCAGCACACTTATGACCTTTAGTGTATTTTCTATCACAACTATAAAAATACTATTTTTCTCTTTTTTCTTCCAATTGTTGTGGTGTCAACCTTGTAGGTTGTGGAAGGCTAGGGGAAACAACACTTTGATATTTATAGTTGTCAATGGTAGGCTTCCCTGTTGTTATAATTTTGCTTTCAATTTCTCTTGCCAACCTGAATGCCATCTCCAATGAATCAGGTTCCCAATGTTGGATGTTATCCTTTAAAGTCCCTATGAACACATCAATCATATGCTCCTCTAGAATATCTTTTACCCTTATATTCAATTTTTTGAAGTCCTGAATGGGCTCCACCATTGAACCCTTTTGTTTGAGATTTATAAGTTGGCTAAAGAAGGTGTTGCTCTTTGTATCCTCATAATGTGCTATCATTTCCTTTGTAAAAATTAACCACGTGACAATTTTTTTATGAGAGAAAAGACATTGATACCATACAAACTGATTGGGTTCCAAATATAAAGTTGCAGTGCGTACCTTTTGTGTGTTTGCACATTATGGAGATCAAAATATTGCTCCATCTGTAATATCCAAGTTATGGGATCCTTGTCATCAAACTTCCTCATAACGGTCTTTGGAACATGTTGGGTCTTCAATCCAACATTAGAGTCTATGAAATCATGATTAGCATTTATTTTGTTCTCATCATGAGTTTCCTTTACTACCCTTTCGTCATTAGTAAGCATTTCTTATAGCAACTTTGTCAAATCTATCTTCAAATATTCCATGTTTCCTTTAAGTTTTGCTTCTATACCATCCATCTTATCTTCCATTCCATTCTCTAAACCATCCATATTAGATTCCATTCCATTATTTAAACCATCCATCTTAGCTTCAGTTACTTTTTGTGAGCACGAAATTTGTTGCACTTGGTCTCGTAATTTTGATATATCATGTTGCATTTCTTCCTCTTCTTCATGTGTCATAGTAGAGCTTTCGGGTTGCTTACTAGGTGTTGTCATTTTATTTCTTCGGGGCATCAAATAATGATAGTTTTCTTCACTATGTCGCTTTAATCACTTCAAACTACTTTTTCAAACAAAACTTATGCAAATTTTTAAAAAGACTACACACCCTTTTTCACTTTGTAGGAACTCAATATTGAATCTGTTGTATCTATGTAATTTCATATCTCCAAGGTCTGAAATTTTGTCCTATGGTATGCCTCTAAGTACTCTTTCCAACCCCATAAGTCTGATCAAGATTTGATTTTCCAAGAAATGGTTATGCCCAATCTCCTACAATGACCTAATTATATCATTAGAGTGAACTTGTACGACATCCCATGTGTCCCTGTTTCGACCTTTGGCCATGAAAACACTACAGTCCATCCTCTTTCTATCACGTTTTAAGAAATTTGAATCCAATGCTCAGAGAGAAAGTTATGATGATTTTCCCAAGGTCACCTGCTTGCAATGAAATTCGGGAGCCTGCAAAAACCCTAACTTCCTTGGTTCATATCACCGAAAATGTTGTGAGAAACAGTTTGCAATTCAAACACGACGTTCATCACAATTTCGTCTCAAATGGGTTTATTTTTCAACTTCTAAAGCTTCGTAGAAAAACATTATAATGAAAATTCCACACTGACCTATTTGAAGCAGCGAAACCCTAGAATCCAAAGCTTTGATACTAAATGTTATGCAACTAGCTCACAAAATAGAAGAATAGATAGATCATCGACTTAAAAATAAGCCTCTTCAAGGGGGAAACATCCTTTACATTACACAAATGAATAATTCTTGGATGATAAAAATTTCAAAACCTCCTTTCTATATATATGAGTCCAAGGGGTCACAATATATGTCAGAGCCGACATAACAATAATAATGTAAGGGCACAACAATAACAATAATGGGCTTCTATGGGGAACAATATAATAATATGAGGATAAAATTGGCACAACAATAACAATAAGGGGCTACAAAGACAATAATAATGGGCGAATATACTAGTATTATAGGGACCTAATAGCCAACAATATCCCCTTTTGGTATTGATGGAACCATTTTGATCTTCCCTCTTTTTTCCTGAGAATCATCCTTCTCATCTCTACTTTATTTCCCCTTTGACATCAATGGAAAGGGGCCTGGTTCTAAATTAAAGTTAACTATTTTCAGGTTTCATGATTTAGTCCCAGATGGTTTAAGAAATTTCCTCTAGAGAAAGTAAGCATCATACAGTCTTCTATTTGAAATAATGAATAAATATTTTTTGCATTATACATCTCTGATTTGAATTCTAGTCTTTGACATGATTATGGCCCTCCATTGATCAAGTCTCTTGGATATACTATCCAGATTCTCTCTCTCTGTTCCTTTCTACATATTAAATACTTTAACATGTCCAAGTAGGAAAGCGAGGGGCAAGGTGAAAAAGAATAACAATCATCAATTCTTCCAAATTATGACTGTGTTATCAATAGAGGATGTGATCATACAAATTTCCTTTAGACAATTCCATATGCTTGTACCTTCTGATGCATGAACTCTAAACAATGAAATAAATGAACCCTCCACTAGAAGAAGAAAAAAAATTGCATTTGTTTTTGTGAGGTGACTATCCATCTAGTTTTAGTAATAATTTCTAGCTACTTTCCATTACTCCTATCCGTACCTTTCTTCCTTTGTTTTTAGAAAATACAGAGATAACATTTGAATCCATGGATAAAGTTCCAAGTGAAAAGAATAGTAGCACTAACCATTGTAGCCACAACAACATGTACATAAGTCAAGAGTACTCCTCACCACAAATATAAGCAAGAAGTTTTACAATCACAAGTTCAATGCAAAACATGATAAAATGATATAAAATAGTGACCATATTTGATAGCATTAACAACCATATTACAACTTTTTCATCAATCGTTCATGTGTACTAAATCCAAAACTGCCATTTCTACACATTCTCATTCGTCGTACATCAGATGACTACTCTGTGATCAATATAATGTATCCCAGGTTGCTTCAAACACATGATACATAATTAATATAATTAATAACACACATCTGGAACTACCTTTGTCCTTAACACGTCCTTGATAAATGGTATACCTCTGTCCTTCTCAACTCCTATAAGTATTTTGATTAAGCGCTCATAATGTTCTTGTAATAAGTACCACTGGTCAATTGCATAACATATCCTATATGTATAATTGTCGACCCTTGCCTCTATTTTCAATGCCTATGTCATATTTTTCCTCTCCTTCATCTGATATTCCTCTGTTCTCATAATAGTTACATTGAGATTCTCTGCATTATTCAATTCCTTTGTTTGTTTGTCCTCTGTTATTTGTCATACCTCTTTATCTGTCTATTGTGTTACATTATTTCTTCCATTCCATATGAATTATAAATAGGCATACTCCCGATATCTTAAGCCTCTTTATATTGTGGTGTGGCAAAGCCACAAACCCCCATTTTTAATTTATTATCTTCATGATAATAATGGAGACCTTATTGTAAATTCTGGTCATATCACCCTTTAATATTTTCTTTGGTTAATTGTGTGACATTTTTGCAAGATTTTTGTTTTCTTTGTATTCACATTTTGATTGCTTCATTGCATTTGGTTTCTCACTAGCTTTCCATTGGTTCTCATTTCATCTCATTTGGACGCACGGTTTGCAAATGACGCCTTTTCCATGTATGATAATTTTTTTCATTTGGTGCACACCTCATACAATGTTAATAGTGACTTTGATGCGCTTCTACATGTTAATGAATCACAATCACAAATCCTGGAAGAATTTGCTAATAAATTGCAAGAAGATACTAATAGCATACTTGAAGAAATAACTTACTTAAAATCTAAAAATCAACAAGTACAAGCACAAATTGAAAATTACAACAATGAACAGTTCGCTACAGAAATTTCGGAATTTTATCATGTTGATCAAATGAAAAATTCAAGGTAGCGAAACCACATCCTTCAAGAAAGTGTAAATAGTCAAATGAATGATCAAGAATATGAAATTTGCAATGGATAAAATGCACAAGAGTCTAGAAAGAGAGATATTTTCAGGTTCACTACCTCTAACTCTCATTTCTCTCTTTATCTTGATATTTTTACTGATAGCAATTCATTTTCTATTTGATTAATGTTATTCCAGAAAATAGAGAGGCTAATATAAATGAATTTCCAATTATATTTTGTCAATATAAAGAGACATTCAATGATCATTCTTTAAATATTGATGAAAATGTGCTCAATACTCTTTGTTTTGATGCATCATATGGAAATGAACGTAATTCTAGTGAATGTCATGAAGTCATTTATGATTATTACTTTGACATTGAGGATGTTTATTTATCATACTATCGATTAGATCCTCGTGATCCAAATCAAACCATATTTGAAAATGAACAAAACCAAAATTTAAAAATTGTTCTAGCTAATTATCATTTTCAATATTTAATCATTGTCATGATTTCAACATTCTAGAGTCCATCCCAATTTATGATTCTTATGATGATCAAGTTCTCGCTCCCATTCATGGTCCTGGACTTTTCTCTTTCACAAGTTGATGTTGATGACCATTCTAATTGTACTATCTTGGCTAATTCGTGTGAAAATTAACTTGTCTCAAATTAGTCCCAATTACATTGTAACTTTTTTTTGTAAGTCAACATTCCATTCATTCAGAAAAGAGATATACATCCAAGAATTCTGAAAAGCATGTGGTATCACCCCAACTGAGTTTGTTGGCCATGACCTACAGAAGGTGAAAAAAATACAAAAAAGATGTTATTTCCAGTGTCCACAAATGAGAGGGCCATATGCTCCAATAAACAAACAAAACATAAAGAAAACCAGAGGACATACTAGTCATCTGAGGTGACTGAAGTTGGGTTGTCTGGAGCAGTTCCTAGAGGAGGCGGAGGATGGAAGGTGCATTGAACGTGCCCTTCAAAGTGCACCATCCAAGTCTCCAGCTATTCCACTTTCTCCGCTAGATGGTTTTATCCCTGCCAGACTACCACCACTTGCTCCTTGACCTAGCATTGGAAATAATGCATGTGGTCCAGTGTAGCCATCAACTCATCATTCTTTTCCTAGTTAATTCATTATGCTGCATCTACCCGGTCCACCAAGGATTGGATTAGGTCTCGACAGCTTTCCAGGAAATAATGTTGCACTCCCAGTGGGTCCGTGGTGTCACAATGTCCATCATTTGTAGCTGCCTGAGCCCTCTTGCACCCTCCACCTATCCGAGATCCAAGAGTCTACGAACTGCTGCCAGTGCAAGGTGTCTTCATGCCACTGCCATGCTGAATCGACTTCCCCCGACTCCGGCCACCTCGTCAAACACCATGAAGCCTGCCACCCCACCCTCCATGTGCTCCAAAACTTTAACCCCGATCCTTTCCCACTGGTGCACTCTCGCTTCCATCCACCATGGTTTACAATGAAAGGGCCTCCTCCCTTCCCATCTCTAGCTACACCGGGAGGTTAGAATACCCCCATCGAGGAATAGGTCTCATCTGTCTCTGACCAATCACACCCAATTCCACCGGACACACTGCCCTGTCTGTTGTAGTGACTTGTTGCCCTCCTGCCCACCAAACCAAACTTAAAGCAACATCGTTAGCATCACCACCACATTCCCCGCCACATTAGTCACTCCATTGTACAGAGCCGACTACCAGGAGGACGACAATTCTCCAGAAATAAGACGACTCCCAAACACAACCCTCACCATAGAACTGTCAGCTTTTACATAGCCACTCTTTACCCCAAATTAATAAAAAATAACATTTTCCTTCACGTCGCTCCTGCCAACCCAGTTTGGCCCTGCAAGGCCCGAGAAAATCCAGGAATTGGCCTCCTTTATACGTATAAAACCACAATTCCATGAAGAAAATCAAGAAACCACCAATTATTTCACGCCTCCGATGCCCCTTTCGTTGTCGAGTAAGAGGCCAAGTATAGTTCCACCACCAAACCTAAGCACTAAACTATAATCCCTGTACCTTCCTCATCCCACCTATCAACCCATTATCGCTTCCCTTTCTAAAGGCATCGTAAATTCTCACACACCTGAGAGATAATGTTCTTGTACACCATCCCCTCCTTTGCATGTTATGAGGGGACCTGGAGGTATGACCTGCCCCTCTGGCCCATTTTTCATACCACATTAGACCTGACAACGACGTTTGTCTTAATTCTCACCCCCATCGGGGAAATGGCCTCCTCCTCCACTATTTTCCGCAGCTCTTCTAGGTGGTTATCTCCACCGGAGGGAGGCCATTCTTGCTGCATTTCCTATCCCTATAACTCACAAACCCTATTTGCAAGGAGGTATGCTACCTTGTTACCTTTTCTATCAATGTGCTCCATGATCACATAATCAAAATATGAGAGGTGTGATTGGATGTGTTCCCCTATCAATTCTAAGCGCCAACTTTTAATTACCTTGTCTGGGAGTGAGCCATTGATAAGGCACTGAAGCATAGAGATTGCTATCTGAGAGTCCCCGGTGACCTATAGTTTTGTGATTCTGAGATCCTTGGCCATCTGTAATCCTCTGTCTAGGGAAAGATACTCTACCACGTTGTTTGTTGTGTGTCCACACGAAGCTGCATATAATCTAGTCGCTTGCCCTTTGTCATTTCGAATGATTCCCCCAAGGCTCTCTTTCCCAGGGTTGCCCTTAGATGCTCCATCGAAGTTAAGTTTGTGGAATCCCTGTGGGGGGCATTTGAACATGATGGAGGACACCTGCTTTGATTGCGAACGTCGAGGAGGAGGAGGGATATAGGACTTTTGAGAGATACCTAACGCCAAGAGGATGGCTTGCTCTCATCCCTCCGCTTTCCAATCTTCGTCCACCCATTGGGTGATGGTGAGGGTCTCTTGGATGTTGTACTTGATAGTTGTCCAGATAGTGAGGGGATGAAAAGGTTTTGAATGAAATATTACTTTGTTCCTTGCTTTCCAGATGTTCCATAGTATTAAACCCTATGAGAGGCACCAAGCTCTGTTAACGATAGGGTTATTGAAAAGGGACCATCGCCATGTTTCTATGGTTTCCCCAAGGCTATTTACAAACCTGTATGAAGCTCCAAAGAGCTCTGAGTGACACCCCTAGAATTCTAGTGCCTTTGGGCATGAATTTAAGAGATGGTCTGTCGTTTCCTCCTCATTGTGACATAGTGGGAAACATGATGGTCCACTAAAGCCTTTCTTTCTTATTTTGTCCCATGTTAAAAGTTTACCCTGTTATCACTCCATAAAAACCCTTCAGGCTGAGGAAAGGGCTACAGAGGTAACCACAAACCACTATAGGCTAGGAAACTAGCCTTTCTAGCTGGAGGGGGCTCCCTCAACTAATGAAAACTAAATATTTGACTCTATATCATACAGAGACCAATTCTGGAAATGTTTGGATTTTGATAATGAAGGTGGTAGAGGATTCTACGAAAAACTATTGACAGTAATAGTGATCTCCCTATTGTGACATGCTGATGTATTTCCAACCAGCTTCATATATGGAGGCTTAATTAGTACAACTTTCAGAATGAATAACAAAATTGTAGTATAGAGAAGGTAAGAGTATCAAGACATTTATCAAAAGATCAGAAATAATAACATGATATCACTGCAACTTAGATCAATTACCATCAGGAAGAAAAGACAATACTTCAAAGGCATACATATTTCATTTACAACTGAAATATACCCGATTCAGTCAGACATGATAATGTAAAATGAATTCAAGTACAACTATCCCATACACCTTTAAATTAATATGAAGAAAACAGACAAGAGAACGACATATAAACTGAGAGATACAAATTTATTCCAAAAACATCAGTACCATAAGAATCTCCATAAATTGACCGGAACCCCTTCAACATCCAGGAATGATCATTAAAACCAAATCACAAGCATAATTGCAATAACTCCTCAATTGAGAAACCAACAACGACAACTTTCTCTATCTTCATTCATGAAAATATATAATAGATACATGGATCAAAATAAGCCCAGGTTCACTGCATGTTTGATCCCACAGAGGGTCGATTCAAAAGTTAAACAAACATAGTAAATTATTGTTTTTTAATGTCTTTCATCAAGAAATAAGGCATAAATCACCATTTGTCCCTTTCAAATAAAAAACAAACTATTTTAATACAAATTAACTTAAAAAATTCTTCGAACTGATTCACAATGACTGAAATATCAAAAGCAAAAAAAACTGCTTTTTTGACTGTTCAAAAGCCTGTGTAGCAGTTGCGTAGCATTGAAAACTTCATCCTTATAGAAAAGACATGTGGCAAGATTTTGAGGAGGTGAGTTGGACACCACATGTACCTCACGCAGTATCTTCAAAACCTAATAGGTGGCCATCATCTAGTGTATGTGAGATAGTCAGAGCATGGCCTGCGTAACGAGTGTGCAATGCCTACACAACACCTAATTCTGTCAGTAGAAACGACGAAAATAGGCCACCTTTTGATGCGTGTAAATCCAAACATATAGCACCTGTGTAAACTCTGAGATAGGTTTTTTTAGATGAGATTTTTTTTTAAGAAACACCTCTCTCTGTTTCTTCAAATTCGCCCCCAGAGCCTTAGAAACTACTTTGCAAAACCGTGACTAAAGCAAAGTATTTGTGTAGTCCGAAAAAAAAAAGGCTTTGAAGATGCAATCAAATCCCCCGATATGTGACATAGGTGTAAAATATGGAAGTGGTAATTGTGCTCTGGTATGTTTTTAAGAAAAAACTCTTTCCATTTTCCAAAATTCACCTCCATGTGGTCATAAATGGTTATGCAAAATGGTGGCTAAAACAGTCAATTTCAGAGGAAATTGTATTGCAAAGCGTAAAAGACCTCCATACTTGGTATGAGTGTAGGGATTATGATGTCCCTTAGGTGATGGGGGAGGGGGGAGTTTCATGTTATACATGAGGGTTGTACATGTTATGATTATATGGGAGTGGTAGTGGTAGTGGTGTCATGGGGATATGTTTAGAATGAAGGGAGGGAAAGGAAATGAAATGTGAATAAGATGTAAATGATATGTGAAAAGTGGATAGGATGTAGATGATATATGAAGGTATGTATAAAGGGAAATAGGGAAATATGGTAGGAAATAAAAGGAAGCACGACTTGACTGTACAAACATACATGACCATGACTCCCATTGACTGAGACCCTTTCAGAATTTGAATGAACCCTTCATGCAAGAAACTCAAAGATGTTGGAAAACATTCTGGAGGTTATGACAGCAACAGTATTGACAGGCTCGAATACTCCAAACTAAAAATTAAAGGATAGGAAAAAACATTTGACGATAAAACTTATGACCCTAACATTGGCTCTAATGGGGATGGTAGCCTCCCTATGAGGTGCCAAGAACAAAATCGAAAACAAAAGGTAACCCATAAAAATCCTTCAAGCTAGGGAAAGGGTTACAAAAGTAACCACAAACCGCTTTGGGCTAGGATACTAGCCTTTCTAGCCAGAGGGGGGTCCCTCAACTAATGAAAACTAAAGATTTGGCTCTATAGCATATAAAGACCAGTTCTGGAAATGTTTCGATTTTGATAATGAAGGTGGTAGAGGATTCTATGAAAAACTATTAGCAATAATAGTGATCTCCCTATTGTGACATGTTGATGTATTTCCAAACAGCTTCATATATGGAGGCTTAATTAGTAAAAATTTCAGAAAGAATAACGAAATTGTAGTATAAAGAAGGTAAGAGTATCAAGACATTTATCAAAAGAGCAAACATAAGAAAATTTTATCACTGCAACTCAGATCGATAACCATCAAGAAGAAAAGACAATACTTTCAAAGGCATACATATTTCATTTGCAACTGAAATATACCTGGTTCAGTCAGACATGAGCATGTAAAATGAATTCAAGTACAATTGTTCCATACACCTTTAAATTAATATGAATAAAACAAACAACATAACGACATATAAACTAAGAGAGACAAACTTATTTTGAAAACATCCATACCATAAGAATCTCCATAAATTGACTGGAACCCCTTCAACATTCAGGCATGATCATTAAAAAAAAATCACAAGCATAACTGCAATAACTCCTCTAATAATTGAGAAACCAACAACAACAACCTTATCTTCCTGCATTCATGAAAATATATAATAGATACATGGATCAAAACAAGTTCAGGATCACTGCATCTTCAATCCCGCTGAGGATTGATTCAAAACTTAAACAAAACTAATAAACTATTGTATTTTAATGCCTTTCACCAAGACATAAAGCATAAACACCTTTTGTCCCTTTGAAAGAAAAAAAAAAAAATTCTATTTTAATACAAATTAACTTAAAAAATTATTCTAATTGATTCACCATGACTAAAATACCAAAAGCAAAAAAAATTTCTTTTATGATTGTTCAAAAGCCTGTGTAGTAGCTGCGCAGCACTGAAAACTTCATCCTTCTAGAAAAGACATGTGGCAAGATTTTGAGGAGGTGAGCTGGACAACACATGTACCCCATGCCAGTATCTTCAAAACCTAACAGGTGGCCATCATCCAGTGTATGTGAGGTAGTCAAAGCATGACCTACGTAGCGAGTGTGCAGCGTCTATGCAACTCATAATTCTATCAACAGAAAAGGCAAAACTAGGCCACCATTTTACGCGTGTAACTCAAAACATATAGCGCCTGTGTAAAATTTGAGATAGGTTTTTGTATATGATATTGTTTTTAAGACCAAATTCTCTCTGTTTCTTCAAATTCGTCCTACGAGCCTCAAAAACGACTCTACAAAACCTTGAATAAAAGAGAGTATTTGTGCTATTTGAAAAATAGGCTTTGAATATGCAATTAAATATCCCGATTGGTTACACTTGTGTAAAATATGGAAGAGGTTATTATGATCTGGTCTGTGTTTAAGTGAAACCTCTTTCCATTTTCCAAAACTCACCTCCATGTTGTCAGAAACCATTCTGCAAAATGGTGACTAAAATAGTCAATTTCAGAGGAAATTGTATTGTAGTGTACAAGCCCTCCATGCTTGGCATGAGTGTAGGAAGTATGATGCCTCTTAGGTGAAGGGGGGGGGTTCATGCTATACATGAGTGTTGTACATGTTATTAGTATAGGGGAGTGGTAGTGGTGTCATGGGGATAGGTTTAGAACGAAGGGAGGGAAAGGAAATGAAATGTGAATAAGATGTAAATGATATGAGAAGAGTGTATAGGATGTAGATGATATATGAAGGTATGTATAAAGGGAAACGGGGAAATATGGTAGGAAATAAAAGGAAGCATGACTTGATTGTACAAACATACATGACCATGACTCCCATTGACTTAGACCCTTTCAGAATTTGAATGAACCCTTCACGCAGGAAACTCAAAGATGTCGGACAACGATCTGGAGGCTATGGCAGAAGAAGTAGTCATACGCTCAAATACTCCAAACTAAAAATTAAAGGATAGGAAAAAACATTTGACAATAAAACTTATGACCCTAACATTGGCTCCAATGGGGATGGCAGCCTCCCTGTGAGGTGCCAAGAACAAAATCGCAGACTAGTGGCCTAAACCATTGGGCGATGGAGTCAAACATGAAAACTGAAAAATTAAATGACTCACTACAAACTGACTAACTGAATTAAACTTAACTGACTGAATGACTTACATGACTGAAAAATTTAAAGGAAATAAGAAATTTGACAGTACATCACCAAAGTCTTAGGGCCTTCTCCTCGGGCTTCAAACTCTGATGATAGTTGTATACACCTGTTGAAGATATCCATACAATCATGTGAAATGATCCTTCCAATACAGTTAATCAAGAAAATGATCATCTTATTGAAGTTTGTATTTAGATGATGAAAGTTCAATATGATAACTAAAATGAATCCATGTGTTCACAAATAACCCCAAATCCACCTTTAAAACTGCTTCCAAAATGTTTGCAAAAAGGTCCTCAAAAGCATGAATGAATAACTCTTGTTGATTATCAAGAAGGAAAATGCATTCTTCACCTACATCTATGGTTTGATCCAAGTTTTCTTTTTCACGATAAAACTCATAATTAGTTCTAAGTGAAATAATGGTATGTTTCTCACTCTTCTCATCCTCAAGAAAAAAATTTGAACTTTCTTGAAAGACTGCAAATGGAACAACTACATTATGAATAATGGGAGTGTCAAGAGTCAACCTTTCATGTACTTTAGCAAAACTATGATCTTGATCTCAAAAATATTTTGTGTTTGTTACTTCAATATGCATATTTTCCTCAATAAAATCTTCATGTTCAAGAGGCTCTAGATCAACCTTTTATTTTTAACTGTTGTTGACACCTAATCATAGGGATTGGGTGAACAACTGTAATTAGTGTAAATAAATAATAGATAAAACGGAGAGTCATCGGGAGATGAACTGAACAGTCACTCCCTCTTGTATATAATAATGAACAACCTGAACGAATAATACAATTACATTTGAGGAGTTACCTCTTGGCCTGACATGGTATCAAAGCCAACTCTATTTCTGGCACTGCAGTCTTCCATTGTAACTCCCTTCTTCCATTTTTCAGAAATTTGTAGTCTGCCTGACATGGTATCAGAGCCAACTCTATTTTTGGTACTGCAGTCTTCCATTGTAACTCCCTTCTTCCATTTTTCAGAAATTTGTAGTCTGCCATATTCTTTAGTTCTTTGCCCTCTGCCCTCTGCATAATAATCTAGTGTAACACTTGAAATTAGTCTCACTCCACACAATTGTGTCAAACTCATCTCATGCTCTGTGTTCCAAGCCTCCTTTCTAATTCTGTTGACTATGGAATCCCTGTTTTCAAACCAATAACCTACTATGCAGCGTTTGTTGGGCAGTCTCGTTGCCCTGAAAATGTCTTGTTGCATCACTAATATCTTGTGACCCAACACTGTAGAACATCCAGATTTGAAACGCTGCTGGAAGTGTTACTCCCTGTAAAAGCTGCTCTCCGTACCTCTCCATGCTACCTCCAATACGCTGACAACTCCAATATAATGGTTGAAAGACTTGCTCCCTCACATCAATACGTTGCTCCCTTGCATCAATACGTTAGTTAAAAATAAATTTGCTCCCTCACATCAATACGATGGTTGAAAGACCTGGTCCCTTACATCAATGCGCTGGTAAAATAAAAGAGTTGCTCCAGTATGCGAGGTGCATTAACCACAGTGCGAGCCCTTGCGTAGTAGTCTTAGAGGTTGAAGTTACATTCATCGAGACAACATCTATATCTTACGCTAGGGTATACGAATTATTTGCAAGCAAAGCATTTGTAATCAATAGGGAGAATGTCAATGAATAGTTGGCTATCATGTAAAAAAAAATAAAAAAATTTGCAATCTCATTTTCCTCCATACTGCTCCAGCGTCTAGTGAATGCCCAGTATCACAAATTTTTTTAATATTGCATTGTGCCTCCACCACATAACCCCTCCCTCATATATATATACGTCTGTTATATATATTAATTTTTTTTAAACCAGAAGTGCAATTTCTTATAGAGTATTGGCAGCAAATGTATATTTCTTTTTATAGTACATAGTTTTTAAAATGCATTCATTGATATCTATTGTGGGAGTGGTTCTCACTGGAAAGGAGAACTATCTAGAATGATCACGCAAAATCAAACACACTCCCATTTTTAATGAGCTGTGGAAAGGAGTGTGTGTTGGAAACGGAGACAAAGAGCCAAAATAACCTACCCCAAACAAGGAATTTTCCATTTGGGAAAATAAGAACAGCAAGGCTTATGCATTGATTGCAGCATCAGTAAATGAAGAGGTGAGTCGCCATATTTCACCATTTTCAAATGCTTTTGAAGCCTTACAAAAACTGAAGGAACTCTATGACTCACACTCTGCACTTGAAGTTGTTCAACTCATGATTAAACTATTCACCCTTGAATTACAAAATGATGATCCTCTTGCTCTTGCATTAGAAGTAAAATCTATTATGCATGATATCAAAGTCACTAATGTTGAACTAGATATTCCTCTGATAGATTTTCTCAAGGCACTTTATCCCACTTACTCAAATTATCTTGAGTCATTGCAAGCAAATGGAAACCTCAAAAATATTACCTTTGACTCCCTTGTGAAAAAATTTACTGAAAGAGAGAAAGATTTTGGGAAGAAGACAACTCCTCCATCTTCTCAAGAGTTTGTGTGCCTTTCTCATAGAGAAAATAATCTTGCTCAAGATTCTTCCAGAGGAAGAGGTGGTCAAAGAGGAAGAGGAAGAAATTTCAGAGGCATAGGGGGCAGACATTCTCAAGGAGAAAAGTCAAATTTGCACTGCATATGCTGCAAAAGAGATGGATCACATGATGCATCCACATGCAAGTTGCCTTGGGACAGAATTGAGCAGGAAAGAAACCAACCCAAAGGTAAAACTAATGAAAAAGAGAAAGGTAAAGCACCTGAATCTTCTCACTATGTTGTGGCACACTGTAATATTGGAGTAAATGAAGGCTTATTTAATGCTTCACTTACTTCTTGGGAAAACGATTGGTTGCTTAATTCAGGAGAAACTTGCCACATGACTTTTAGAAGATATTTTTTTGAAGAATTTACTAACAGTGTTGATGGAGCAGTATACTTTGCAGACAAATCAAAACTCAAGCCATCAGGGCTTGGCACAATCAGGCTTAAATTTCCTGGTCTTCCAAACTTTATTTTGCATCATGATCTATATCTCCCACGTTGAGGAGAAACTTGTTTTCCTTGGTCCACATCTGCCAGCAAGGAAACTCCATTCATATGTTTGATGGAAAGCTTGAGGTGAGAAAAGCATTAGACCACTCACTTGTCATGACGGGGATAGAAGAAGAAAGGCTTCTCAAGCTGTAGGGTACCTCTGCTCGTGCACAAAATCTCTCATACAATTATCATTATGAAGAAGGTACATTTCCATCAAGTTTATTATGGCATGCTAGATTTGGACACTTGAACTATGACAGCCTCCGCTCGTTGAAGAAAAATGATGTTACCGGTTTGCGTACAATTCCTAGGAAACTTAAGCAATGTAATGCTTGCATTCTAGGAAAGAATAGCAAACAGTCTTTTCATGATTCACATTCTAGAGCACATAGAAAACTTCAACTCATTCATTCAGATTTATGTGGTCTAATGCCTATTCCTTCTGCAAATGGAAATAAATATATGATGACATTTATTCATGACTACACCAGAATGTGTTGGGTTTATTTATTGAAAAACAAATCTGATGCTTTTCAAACATTCAAGAACTTTCATACATGGATTGAAAATGATGCACAATCTCATATTGGTTCTATTCACACTGATAATGGAAAAGAATAAACTTCAAATGAATTTGAAAACTATCTTCGCCAACATGGGAACAAACATCAAACAATTGTGCCTTATAATCCCCAACCAAACGGAGTAGCTGAAAGAATGAATAGGACAATCTTAAATATGGTGCGCTCCATGATGTTTTTCAAAATGTAAAATTGATGTTTTGGGCTGATGCAGTTCTATGTGTTGTATATAAAGAATAGATGTCCATATAATGCTATTACAAACAAGACTCCTTATGAAATGTGGTATGGGAACATTCCTTTGGTAAAGCATCTCAGGGTATTTGGTTACACATGTTATGCCTTGATACCAAAGGTACATAGAAACAAACTTGGTGCAAGAAGTCGTAAGTGTATCTTCCTGGAGTATTCAAACACCTCCAAAGCATACCATCTCTATGATGAAGTCAATAAAAAGTTTGTTGTATCTAGAGATGTAATCTTTCTTGAATCATCCCAAACTGACAATGTTGTTGAGTGGCAACTTGATCGCTTGGATAGATTCGCAAATGCAAAATCATTTCAAGAATTTGATAATCAGATTCCACATCTTGAAGGGGGGATTCCTATACTAGATCAACTTGTGGAATATTCTTCTAAAGCACTCTCTTCCTCGCATGAAACTCCAACAATGTATGATACTTTGAGTGATGTGATTGATAGAATTGAGAGACTCAATCTTGATTCAATCCCAACTCAATCAACGAAGTAGCCTGTATCATCTGAGAAAGGTCCCCCAAAGTGGCTGACAAAGACACTTGAAAGTGTTCATCCCGATGAGGTTGGAAAGACAGGAACTAGAAATTCAAACCGGAAAAATGGAGGTGATGTAGATGACTCTGATTCACCTATTAACATGGATGTTTCTTATGACTGTGAATTGAATTTGTCTATGTATTTTGAACCAACTTCCTTCAAAGAAGCTACTTCTCATGATGAATGGAAAGCAGCAATGCAAAAGGAGTATGATGCCTTAATAAAGAATGGCACTTGGAAGTTGGTTGATCCTCCATTGGGAACCAAACCAATTGGCTACAAGTTGGTCTACAAGAACAAGTATAAAGATGATGGCTCACTTGAAAAGCAAAAAGACAAGCTTGTGGCAAAAGGTTTTCCATAGAAGGAAGGGGTTGATTATGAGGAGACTTTTGCCCCCACAACAAAATGGGCTACCATCCAGACACTCTTTGCCCTTTTAGCTCAGAATGGTTGGAAACTCCATCCAATGGATGTAAAAACTGCTTTCTTGAATGGAGATCTAAAGAGAATGTTTTTATGTCCTGGCCTGAAGGATTTGCTGTGAAAGGACATGAACATAAAGTATGAAAACTTGTGAAATCCTTGTATGGCCTCAAACAAGCACAGTGACCCTGGTATGAAAAACTAACTGAGCATCTTCTGAAACTCAATTTCAAACATTATGATCTTGATGATGCAAATTTGTTTGTCAAGAAGGTTGGAAAAACAGTTGTATATCTTGTGGTATATGTAGATGATCTTTTGATGACAGGGAAAAATGAGAGCTACATTGCATCCATAAAGAAGGAATTGAGGAAAGGTTTTGAAATCACTGATTTGGGCTATGTTCATTACTATCTTGGTATTGAAGTAACTCAACATCCGACGTCCATATTCGTTTCTCAAAAGAAGTACATTGCAGATCTGTTGAACAGGTTTGGCATGACTGAATACAATCCTCTGACTACTCCAATGGAACAAAACTTAAAGCTCACATCCATTGAAGGAAAATAATTTGAGGATGCAACAAAGTATAGACAGCTTGTAGGAAGTCTCAACTACCTAACTACTACCAGACTAGACATTTCGTTTGTTGTTGGAATCCTCTCCAGGTTTATGCAAAAGCCTTGTGAGGGACATTGTTCTACTGCAAAAAGATTTCTAAAGTACTTGAAGGGAACTCAAGACTTTGGAATCAAGTATACACAGGTGGGCGACTTCAGCTTGATTGGATACTCTGATTCATACTTCAATGGAGATAAAGAAATTGGAGTATCTACTTTAGGTTATGCTATGAGTCTTGGATCAAGAGATGTCTTGTGGAGATCACGCAAACAATTAGTTCCAGCAAATTCCAAAACATAGGCAGAATATGTGGCAGCAGCTAAGGCAACAAAAGAAATTGTGTGGCTGAGGAAAATTATTGAATATTTGCAGGTAAAAGAAGTACAATTGACTCCACTCATGATTAACAATACCTCGACAATAAATTTGGCCAAGAACCCAAAGTTCCATGATCGAACGAAGCACATCAATACAAAATATCATCTCATTCAACATCATGTTGAGGCCAAAACAATCCATCTTCACCATTGTACCACTAATGAGCAAATTGTAGACATCTTCACCAAAGCGCTTGGAAGAGAAAATATTGAAAGATTCATAACGATGCTTGGACTCACCAACATCCCTTCAGATTAAGGGGGGTAATGTTGACACCTAATCATAGGGATTGGGTGAACAATTGTAATTAGTGTAAATAAATAATAGATAAAATGGAGAGTCATCGAGAGATGAACTGAACAGTCACTCCCTCTTGTATATAATAATGAACAACCTTAAAAATGAATAATACAATTACATTTGAGGAGTTACCTCCTAGCCTGATAACTACTTTGAAGCCTAGTATCCTCAAAATCTGAAGCTACATGTATATATCCTTGAGAAAATGGATTCATGAGTAATCCTTCATGTGAGTTTGAATTGAGAGCTTCTAAAGTAGTAGATTCATTAGATATTTGAAAACGATTAACTTTAATGCACTCTTCAATAACTGGCATAGTAAGATGCAATTCTACGTCACGTGCCTTTTCAATTTGATTGTCTTTGGATGAATTCTCATGCTGTTGAGAATAATAATTTTTAATAGGATTTATAATCTTCTTTTCTTCAATCACTGACCCAGAAAATGAATGAACCAATGGACTATCTATTTCCTTTTCTTGATCATTTGAAATCTGTTGAATATATCCACCAAGACCATGAGGACAAACTGGCTGAGAATCCACTTGAATATCATGAACATTGTCCTCGTCAATGTCCTGGTCCCCTGAACACTGTTGAATATCTTCATATGAATCAAGCGAATGAACCTGATCTTCATCAATTGATTGTTGATTAATATTATCTTCAGTCAAGGAAGACATTGTTTGCTGGAAATTTTCCTGAATTGGATGGCAACCATGTTCTAATTTTTCTTCATTATATTGGAAAGGAATTTCAAGCAAAACCTCTTGAATTTCCTCATTCATTAACTTTTCACTACCATATAAACCTTCCAGATTTTGAATGAAACTCCCAAAATGTTCACAACAATATTTAACTAGCAGTAAAGATGGATATGATTCTTTAAACTTTTCAAAAAACACCATATGAAAATCATCAAGGGAATACAAACTCCCAGGTGGCAAGCTTTCATACCAGGATCTTTCGTTTCCCTCCAAAGTTTCCATAAACATCTTTATCGGACAATCTTCAGGAAAATGAATTTTTAGTCTATGTACATGAATGTGAAACTCGACCAGGTGAAGGGCAACATCATTTCCTTCTTGATCTTTGAATATGGGTAAATATGTTTGCCAATATAAATAAGGAATGTGATTTGGAAAACCTGGAATGTGAGAACGATTCATAGGAGCATACCTTGCAAATCTGGAATCCATCTTGAAAACGTGGAGACACCAGTGGAACTTGAAAATCTGAGTTATGCTTGATTGGTGTTGCCAAGTGAAAGGTTCAGCCTTCTGATGTCCAACTATTGTTCACCATCAGCAATTAGATTTAAACTATGATGATTGTTGACACCTAATCTTCATGATTGGGTGAATTTATGTAAATAATTAAATTAGGAATGTGAGCAGTCATTGGCAGATGAATTGAATAGTCACTCTCTATTGTATATAACAAAGACCTACCTAATGGAATAATACACGAATCAGTTTTTGTTTTGTGGAGTTATTGCCTGGCCTGACATGGTATCAGAGCCAGCTCCTTTTTTTAGCTCTTATGCTCCTGTAACTCCTCTGTCTACCATATCTCCTTTGTCCTGACATGGTACAGTCCTGAGTTACCTACATGCTGCCTTTGCCATATTCCTTTCCAGCGCTGCCTCTGTCCACAACACGCTGCCTCTGCCATATTCCTCTCCAGTGCTGCCTCTGCCATATTCCTTTCCAGCGCTGCCTCTGTCCATATTCCAAAAAAAAACGATGCCAGGCGCTGCTGCAAACTCACTATCGACCGCTCGACCTTCCGCCTCTGTCTGGCCTGCTCGATCTTGGACATATGGGTATCTGTTTTCCTCATAATGCTAGCCTGAAGAGTCACGGGAAATTGTTTTTTCTTACTCTTGTTATTACATTCCTACGCCTGCTAATGTTGCCCTATATTGAATTGTTGTATACGGGCTTCATTCTAGCTACCATCGTTGCAGTTCACCACGACCACCACCACTCGTTGATCTGAGAACCAGAAACCGTCGGCCTCCTGTTGCTTTCACTGCTGAATTGGTGGATACAGAAATACGAAGGAAAACCACAACTTCCATGTTTGTTTATAATGAAATTCTCTTCTTCCCATCGGTCTCGAATTGCTCATCAATCAAGTTTGGATTTCTCTCGGCAGGGTTGCTTTCGGCACCGCTTTCGTTTTTTGTAAATATTGTTTCAGAATCTATTGACCAGGTTTGATACCTCTGGGCCATTATATCATATTAAATTAAATTCTCAAGGAACGAGGCGGGAACATCGTATGACCATTCCTCCGGACTTGAAGCGAAAATTCAAACTGCTTCATAAAATATCCTTTTACCTCTCCAACCCTGTTTGATTGCAAGCACTTTTTCTTATTTGTTCGTCAGGGTTGTGGAGAATTTTCTGTTTGAAGATAAAATACCGGGGGGCAAGGGTCTGCTGAACGGCAAATTAGCTACCGAGTAATTGTCATTACAGAGGTTTTCAAATCCCGCAAACCCTCGGCACAGCATGTCTGGAGGCATGCGTGGACATGGAGACCGATGAGTGTTTGAATGGTGTTAAAATATAATGCATTAAAATGTTATATGCAGTAAATATTTTTAGGGCAGTGAGGTATAATGATGTTTGTATTATTTGAGAATACATACATATGTATTATATCATAGTGTTGTTTGGGCTACCATAGTGTTGTTTTCATAAAACTGTTTTCAAAGTGACTAACATAGTTAACGCTCTTGCGTTTGACTATGTTTAATATATTGTCTGAGGCCAGAATACATTTTGATATCATAATCAATTTTATTTTAGCAGCAGAATTATTTTTATAGCTCTTGGATTTTACAATGCATTCAATCATATCTATGGTGGGAATAGTTCTCACTGGCAAGGAGAACTATCCTGAATGGTCCTGGATGATAAAACACACCCTCATCTTCAATGAGTTGTGGAAAGGAGTGTGTGTCAGAGAAGGAGACAATGACCCAGTATAGCCTACCTCAGACAAAGAGCTCGTCATTTGGGAAAACAATAACAACAAAGCCTATGCATTAATCGCAACATCTGTAAATGAAGAGGTGAGTCGCCATATTTCATCATATTCAACTGCCTTTGAAGCCTTACAAAAGCTGAAAGAACTCTATGACTCACATTCTGCACTTGAAGTTGTTCAACTCATGATTAAACTCTTCACTCTTGAACTGCAAAATAATGATCCTCTTGCTCTTGCATCTGAAGTAAATTCTATAATTCATGATATCAATTCCACTAAGGTTGAGCTGGATATCCCTCTTATTGCTTTTCTCAAGGCACTTTATCCTACTTACTCCAATTATCTTGAGTCATTGCAAGAAAATGGAAATCTTAAAGATATAACCTTTGACTCTCTTGTGAAAAAGTTTGCTGAAAGAGAGAAAGCATTTGGAAAGAAGACAGCCCCTGAATCTTCTGAAGAGACTGTGTGCCTTGCTCATAAAGAAAAGCATCCTGCTCAAGATTCTACAAGAGGAAGAGGTGGACGAAGAGGAAGAGGAAGATATTTCAGAGGCAGGGGGGGCAGACATTCTCAAGGAGAAAAGGCAGATCTGCATTGCATTCACTGCAAAATAAATGGATCACATGATGCCTCTACATGCAAGCTACCATGGGACAAAAATTGAGCAGAAAAGAAATCAACAGAAAGGTAAAACTGATGATACAGACAAAGGTAAAGCACATGAATCCGCTCACTATGTTGAGGCACAATGTAACATTGGAGTAAAAGAAGATTTGTTTAATGCTTCACTTGCTTCATGTAAAAATGATTGGTTGCTTGATTTAGGAGCAACTTGTCACATGACTCATAGAAAATATTTTTTTTAAGATTTCACTGACAATGTTGATGGAGCAGTATACTTTGCAGATCAATCAACAATCAAGCCATCAGGGCTTGGCACAATCAGGCTTAAACTGCCTGGTCTTCCAGACTTTCTCTGAATCATGTTCTATATCTCCCACAGCTTAAAAGAAACTTGTTGTCCTTGGTCCACATCCGCCAGCAAGGTCACTCCATTCATATGTTTGATGGAAAGCTTGAGGTAAGAAAAGCATCTGACCACTCACTTGTCATGAGGGGAATAGAAGAAGAAAGACTTCTCAAACTGCAAGGAACATCTGCTCATGCACAACATTTCTCATACAATTGTCATCATGAAGAAGGTATACTTCCATCAAGTTTATTATGGCATGCTAGATTTGGACATTTGAACTATGACAGTCTCCGCTTATTGAAGAAAAATGGTGTTGCTGGTTTGCCTACAATTCCTAGGAAACTTAAGCAATGTGATGCTTGCATTCTAGGAAAGCATAGCAAACAGTCTTTTCATGATTCACATTCAAGAGAACATAGGAAGCTTGAACTCATTCATGTTGGCATTATGATTCTGTTTTGGCTCTATGGTACAGGTGTTGTACTTGATGGCAACTCACTCAAGTGGCAAAACTCTTTTCATGCTCTTAAAATGATGGAAAATAAGAGGTTCGCATGTGCATTGTTCAAAAGGTGCGGACCCGCAGGGTCGCCGTCCAGGGAGTGCGGACATACACGCAGGTTCATCATTCATAAGGTGCAGTCCCCCAGTTCACTCACTCCAATGCAGAGAAGTGCACTCTCGTGGGGTATCCTATGTTTGGACCTTAGTATTTAGCCCGTCTTTTACGATCCTATGGTTTTGGCCCGTGGTGTAGGATCTAATTTATTGAACCCCGGTTTGGATCCCTTGTATTGGTTTTGATGGTTTTTTCCCATGGTGTGGATAAGGGTTTGACTATAAAAAGGGGAAGGAGATCTCTTGGCTGGTCACTTGTGAAAAATTGAATATCTTAAGATCTGAAATTTTGGGTGTTTGGTTTTACAAAGCTAAGATCTAAATCAAGGAGAAATCTGAAGGTGAATCTATTGATAAGTCGTGAACTCTCGAGCAAATGATCAGATCTATGGATCTGACTGACTGTGGCACATTGGAGGACTGTTAATTTGGCCCTAATCAGAGGTTCGCAGGTGATCCACGACATAGGTGCGGGGGTACGCAGTGCAGGGGTACGCAGCGCATCAGAAGGCGTAGTGCGAGGTACGCAGCGCAGAAGAAAGCAAAGTGCGGAGATACGCAGAGGCACAGAAGGAACAGTGTGGAGGTACGCGGTCTGACACACAGTGCAGTGCGTATCTGAGTTGAGGTACGCAGTTCAGCAGAAGGGGAAGTTGCATTGGTACGCAGAGCAGCAGAAGGATACAGTGCGGATCTGCGTAGTTCAGGCACAGAAAGGCTGCGGATACCCGCAGGTTTATATTGGTGAAGTTGCGGACTTGTCTTGAAACATTTATTGGCTGTCTTTTATCTATTGTTGCAGAGTTCTGGGTTTAGATTTCTGGTATTACTTTTCTGTTTACAGCATTCTGAGTAGTTGGGTGATTCATTGGTTGTATAAGGAGATTGGGTGATTTGCATGTACTTGATGATTATTTGATCTTCTTGGATCCAGTCTGAAAATTAATGAAACGTGGTCCTTAAAGAAGTAGAATAGCAAAGGGGGTTGTAGCTCCCTTCCAGGAGAGACTGGAAAACGAGGGAGAGTTGCAGCTCTCTGCAGGTTGTAGCCTGCGTACTAGTAAACGACTGCAACAGTACAAAATCCTTGTAAAAGAAGTTTCTAAATTGAAAGAAGATAGAGACATATTGCAGCAGGTGGTTTTCACCCACATTAGGTTTCCACCTTATATCTGGTGTTCTTTGGTGTGCTTATCTATTTTTCTGGTTCTTGTTCATTATTATATGGTACTGACATACAAATTAATGATCAATATCTGAAGAATAAATTAAAGTATAAATCTGGAAGGCATATTGAAAAGAATTTGATAATACTGATTCACCCCCCCTCTCAGTATTATTTCCAACAATTGGTATCAGAGCCAGGTTCTTCAGAAGAATCTTGATCACTTGAAGAAAGATCTTGCATCATGAGCAACTACGAGAGGGAAGCATCAATCAGGCCACCGATTTTTGATGGGACAAACTTCGTTTATTGGAAGGTAAGAGTTACTGCCTATCTTCAATCTCTTGGTACAAAAGTCTGGGATATCATAGATACAGGGTATACTTTTCCTTCAGCAACTCCTACAGATCCGGTTGAGAAGAAAAAATATGAAACAAATGCAAAGGCCGTCAATACTCTATTAGGATGCCTATCTCAATCAGAATTTGTCAAGGTAATGCAATTTAAATCTGCAAAAGAGATATGGGACAAGATTGTTCTGAGCTATGAAGGAGATGATCAGGTAAAAAGAGCAAAACTTCAAACCCTCAGGATTCAGTATGAAAATTTCAGGATGTATAATGATGAAAGTGTGGCTAACTATTTTCTTCGTGTAGATGAGATTGTTAATTGTATGAAAAATTTGGGTGAAGAAATAAAAGAGGTTGTTGTGGTTGAAAAAGTTCTAAGATCTTTGTCCCCTAGGTTTGAATCTAAAGTTTCTGCTATAGAAGAAAAAGAGAATCTAAAAAGCCTTAAAATGTCACAGTTGCATAGAATTCTAACTGCTTATGAAATGAGGAAAGGAGGTCCATCAGACAGGAGAGAAGCTGCCTTCAAGGCTTTAGGCAAAGGCGAGTACTACGAGTCAGGACATGTGTCAGAAGAAGAAGAAGAATCAAATTTTGTTAGAAATCTTCAACGGGGTACTGGACGGTTCCGAGGTAAGTTACCTTTCAAATGCTTTGCTTGTGGGAGAGTCAGTCACTATGCTGCCAAATGTCCTCACAAGGATAAGATTGACAAAGGAAAGGAACCTGTTAGATGGAACAAGAAACATAATGCAACTAAGAAAAGTTACTACACTCATGAAGACAGTGATGGCCTATCAAATAGTGACGAAGATGAACGAGGTAATGATTATAAACTTTTAATGGCCTTTGAAGATGATGATTACATGGATGCTATAGATGTGGATGACTTTTATGAAGAGATTTCTAGACTCAAGACATGTTTAGAAGAAAAGAATGTGATCATTGATACTCTGCAATTTCAACTTGATGAAAAAGAAAAATCTCTTGAGAAGTTAGAATGTGAAATTGTTGGCCTTAGAAAAGAAATTGAGAAAACAAAGGTTCTTAATCTTAAGTTTGTTAAAGGATCTGAAACTCTGGATGAGATTATCAATGTACAGCATTCTCCACTAATCAAGACAGGTCTAGGTTATAATGGAGAAACATCTCAAGCATCCACCTCAAAGAGTTATCTTGATGCAGCAAGGAGGAATGAGCACAAGCCCAATGGAGATCATCAGGTAAAGAAGGGACGAATTACATCAAGAACAAATAGAGACTACCAGGTAAACCAGGGGCAACCCATCTTAAGGGTGAACAAAAGCTACAACCAGCCACAGGTAAAAACTTCTCAATTTGCTTCAAGAATGGATGACAATAGAAATTACAATCATTTGGCTGGTAGATTTGATAATCGCAGAAGTTTCTTCAATGGCCAATGTTTCTCTTGCCATAACTTTGGTCACAAATCAGCTCAATGTGTTGCCTATAAGACAATCATGACTAGAGAAGCTCAAAAACAAAGAAGTATGACCGGGATTACGAAAAGGACCTATAACAATTTTTCGGCCCTTGAAAATGAAATTGAATGTTCTATTTGTAATAACTTTGGTCATGAAGATTCTGAATGCATGAGTAGGTTTCGGCAGACAAAGGAACAAGCCTCAAGCACTCGAACATGGAGGATAAAGGAACCACAACCAGAAAGATGTGGGATAGCTTTTTATGCAGAAGGACATGAAAATCTATGGTACATCGACAGCGGATGTTCGAAGCATATTACAGGTGATAAAGAAAAACTTGAATCATATACTGCTTTAGAAAAGGGTAAGAAAGTTTCTTTTGGAAATGATACCCCTGCAGCCATAAAAGGAAAAGGCACTGCTCACTTGAAAGAAAAGGTCAAAGCTGGAAATGTTTTGTATGTTGATGGCTTGAAGCATAATCTACTGAGTGTCAGTCAGACGTGCGATCAAGGAACCGAGGTAATATTTCGATCAAATGGATGTAGCGTTCGTGATCTTGATACTAGAAAAACAGTGATCAAAGGCAGAAGAACTCCAAATAATCTATACATATTTGAAGAAGGACAACAACAATGTTATTTGAGCAAAGATGATGAACATTGGTTATGGCACCGGAGGTTGGGGCATCTATGCTTTTCACAAATAAGGAAAGCATGCAAATACCAGGTAGTTCGTGGTCTTCCAGATATCAAAATTCCAGACAACACCATATGCAAATCATGTCAGTTTGGTAAGAAAACCAGAACTAACTTCCCTGAGAAGGAAGGATCAGCCAGCAGGCCTCTTGAACTAGTCCATACAGATGTATGTGGTCCATTTAGGACAAGGTCACCTCGAGGAGAAGAATACTTTATATTATTCATTGACGACTTCTCCAGGATGGTTTGGTTGGGACTTATGAAACACAAGGACGAAGCATTCGAAAAATTCAAATCTTTCAAAGCCTTGGCTGAAAACGAATCAGATCACAAAATTAAGTGCCTCAGGTCTGACAGAGGTGGGGAGTTTACCCCAAATGAATTTTTTGATTTCTGTGAAGAACATGGAATAAGAAGGGAATTCTCTACAGCTAGGACTCCTCAGAAAAATGGAGTGGTGGAAAGGATGAACAGAACGGTCCAAAAAATGGCTCTTGCTATGCTTGATGAGTCTGGGACTCCCTCAACCTTATGGGGTGAAGCTGCATTTGCTGCGGTTGTTATTCTCAACAAAACAAATGTCCGAGTGAACATCACTCAAACTCCTCATGAGCTCTGGTATGGTAAGACTCCTTCGATAAAGCATTTCAAAATTTTTGGGAGCAAATGCTATATCAAGAAAACTGATGAATAGCTTGGCAAACTTGAACCTAGAGCAGATGAAGGCATTCTCCTTGGTTATTCTCCCCACAGCAAAGCATATAAGTGTTACAATAAAAGACTTGGAAGAATTGTTGACAGCATTGATGTAGTGGTTGATGAAAAAGGATACATCCCTAGGCAAGTAAATCATGAAAATATCGAAGAGGATGAAGACTACTCTCCAAATCAGACAAATGATGAAGAAGAACCTCAAGAGGCACCTGAGGAGCAAATAAGGATAGAAGAGAAGACTCCATCCAGGTACGTTCAAAAGAATCATCCAGAATCTCAGATTTTGGGGCAGAAAGAAGCAGGTGTACAAACAAGAAGAACAATTGCAGAAGCCTCAAGCTATTTTTCATTTCTCTCCTCCACTGAACCACAAAATGTAAGAGAGGCATGCAAAGATGAATGATGGGTCAAGGCAATGGATGAAGAACTTGAGCAGATTGAAAAGAACAACACTTGGGAGTTGGTTCCCAGACCAAAAGATATGAATGTCATAGGGACAAAATGGATCTTCAAAAATAAGTTGAATGAAAATGGAGAAGTAATTAGAAACAAGGCTAGACTTGGGTGTAAAGGGTATGCTCAACAAGAAGGAATAGACTTCGAAGAAACTTTTGCTCTCGTTGCTAGACTTGAGGCCATCCGAATGTTCCTTGCTCTCTCAAGCTTTCAAAAGTTCAAAGTTTCTCAAATGGACGTGAAATCAGCCTTTTTGAATGGGGACTTAGAAGAAGAAGTGTACATTGAGCAACCAGATGGTTTCATCCTTGGGAATGATCCAAATCTTGTATGCAAACTAAAGAAGGCTCTCTATGGTCTTAAACAAGCTCCAAGAGCTTGGTACTATCGTTTGGACAAATATCTTCATCAACAAGGTTTTTCAAAGGGGTCAGCAGATAGCAATCTTTACATAAAAATTGAAAATGACAAATTACTAATACTTGTTGTGTATGTAGATGATATTATCTTTGGCAGCAATGAATAAGCCATGAGTCAAAGCTTTGCCTTGGTAATGCAGAAAGAATTCGAAATGTCTTTGCTTGGAGAACTAACATATTTTCTTGGATTGCAAATCCAAGAAAATGAAGGCGGGATCTTCTTGTCTCAAACTAAGTATCTCAAGCAGATTTTGAAGAAATATGGCATGGAAGATGCAAAACCAGTATGTACCCCCATGGTCACAGGATGTAGCCTCAGTGCAAATGATGAATCAGCAGCAGTGCATCAACCAACCTACAGATCTATGATTGGAAGTCTACTTTATTTGACAGGTACCCGACCAGACATCATGCATGCAGTGGGAATAGTTGGAAGATTTCAGGAAAATCCAAAGGAAACTCATCTTTAGGCAGTGAAGAGAATTTTCAAGTACCTTCAAGGAACTAAAAACTATGGCTTATGGTATCCTAGAGATACAGATCTCACACTTCATGCTTATACAGATGCAGATTGGGCCGGAAGCGTGGATGACAGGAAGAGCACAAGTGGTGGTGCATTCTTTATGGGTTCCAGATTAGTATCTTGGTTCAGCAAGAAACAAAGTTCGATCGCTTTATCTACAGCTGAAGTGGAATATGTGGCTGCTACATCTTGTTGCACTCAACTCCTTTGGATGATGCATACCTTGCAGGATTTTCAGATCACTTGTACTCCACCTATATCCATCTTATGTGATAATACAAGTGCAATCAGCATTTCAAAGAACCCAGTCATGCATTCAAAGACCAAGCACATACCAATCAAGTATCACTTTCTCAGGGAACAAGTGCTTGAACAAAAGGTCAAGTTGGAGTATGTTCCTTCTAAGGAACAAGTTGCTGATATACTCACCAAACCATTGCCCAGGGAGACCTTTGAATACCTCAGGCAAAAGCTGGGGGTTGTTGATGCATCATCTTGTTGTTGAATCTCATCTGTTTCAGAGATTGTTGGCTGTACGTGAGGTTCATATGGGGTATACGCGTACATTTGCTAGTTTATGGATTGGTCGAAGATCGCATAGCACTGGTTCAGGGGGAGCACATATAATGCATTGTTGGCATTATGGTAGCACAGAAGGTGAACATGGATACTGATCTGAATATCGCTGCAATATGTCTCTTTCATTCATGGTGTATGGTGGATTATGGTTTGCAGATCTGGTTTCAGATCTGGTTTACAGTCAAGGGGAGCATGATCAATAGAACAAAGACTTAAGCATGGTCTTATGGGGAGCATAACCCTTTGCCCTTGATGTCAAAGGGGGAGAATGACGATGAGGATCTTGAGGTTGCCATCAAGTCCAAAGGGGGAGATTGTTGGCATTATGATTCTGTTTTGGCTCTATGGTACAGGTGTTGTACTTGATGGCAACTCACTCAAGTGGCAAAACTCTTTTCAGGCTCTTAAAATGATGGAAAATAAGAGGTTCACAGGTGCATCGTTCAAAAGGTGCGGACCTGTAGGGTCGCCATCCAGGGAGTGCGAACATACACGCAGGTTCACCGTTCATAAGGTGCGGTCCCCCAGTTCACTCACTCCAATGCAGAGAAGCGCACTCTCGTGGGGTATCCTATGTTTGGCCCTTGGTATTTAGCCCGTCTTTTACGATCCTATGGTTTTGGCCCGTGGTATAGGATCTAATTTATTGAACCCCGGTTTGGATCCCTTGTATTGGTTTTGATGGTTTTGTCCCATGGTGTGGATAAGGGTTTGACTATAAAAAGGGGAAGGAGATCACTTGGCTGGTCACTTGTGAAAAATTGAATATCTTAAGATCTAAAATTTTGGGTGTTTGGTTTTACAAAGCTAAGATCTAAATCAAGGAGAAATCTTAAGGTGAATCTATTGATAAGTCGTGAACTCTCGGGTGCATGATCAGATCTGTGGATCTGACTGACTGTGGCACATTGGAGGACTGTTAATTTGGCCCTAATCAAAGGTTCGCAGGCGATCCACGGTGTAGGTGCGGGGGTACGTAGTGCAGGAGAAGACGTAGTGCGGGGGTACGCAGCGCATCAGAAGACGCAGTGGGGGGTACGCAGCGCGGAAGAAAGCAAAGTGTGGAAATACGCAGAGGCACAGAAGGAACAGTGCGGAGGTACGCGGTCTGACACACAGTGCAATGCGTATCTGAGTTAAGGTACGCAGTTCAGCAGAAGGGGAAGTTGCGTTGGTACGCAGAGCAGCAGAAGGATACAGTGCGGATCTGCGCAGTTCAGGCACAGAAAGGTTGCAGATACCCGTAGGTTTATATTGGTGAAGTTGCGGACCTGTCTTGAAACATTTATTGGTTGTCTTTTATCTATTGTTGCAGAGTTCTGGGTTTAGATTTCTGGTATTACTTTTCTGTTTACAGCATTCTGAGTAGTTGGGTGATTCATTGGTTGTATAAGGAGATTGGGTGATTTGCATGTACTTGATGATTATTTGATCTTCTTGGATCCAGTCTGAAAATTAATGAAACATGGTCCTTAAAGAAGTAGAAGAGCAAAGGGGGTTGTAGCTCCCTTCCAGGAGAGACTGGAAAACGAGAGAGAGTTGTAGCTCTCTGCAGGTTGTAGCCTGCGTACTGGTAAAGGACTGCACCAGTACAAAATCCTTGTAAAAGAAGTTTCTAAATTGAAAGAAGATAGAGACATATTGCAGCAGGTGGTTTTCACCCACATTGGGTTTCCACCTTATATCTGGTGTTCTTTGGTGTGCTTATCTATTTTTCTGGTTCTTGTTCATTATTATATGGTACTGACATACAAATTAATGATCAATATCTGAAGAATAAATTAAAGTATAAATCTGGAAGGCATATTGAAAAGAATTTGATAATACTGATTCACCCCCCCCCTCTCAGTATTATTTCCAACAATTCATTCAGATTTATGTGGTCCAATTCCTGTTCCTTCTGCAAATGGAAATAAATATATCATGACATTTATTGATGACTACACCAAAATGTGTTGGGTTTATTTATTGAAGAACAAATCTGATGCTTTTCAAACATTCAAGAATTTTCATAAATGGATTGAAAATGATGCACAATCTCATATTGGGTCAATTCGCACTGATAATGGAAAAGAATACACATCAAATGAATTTGAAGACTATCTTCACCAACATGGGATCAAACATCAAACAATTTTGCCTTATAATCCCCAACAGAATGGTGTAGCTGAAAGAATGAATAGAACAATCTTGAATATGGTACGATCCATGCTTTTCTTCAAAAATGTAAAGATAATGTTTTGGGTTGATGTTGTTCTATGTGTTGCATATATAAAGAATAGATGTCCATCTAATGCTATAAGAAACAAGACTCCTTATGAATTGTGGTATGGACATGTTCCTTCGATAAAACATCTCAGGGTCTTTGGTTCCACCTGTTATGCTTTGATACCAAAGGTACATAGAAACAAACTTGGTGCTAGACGTCGTAAGTGTATCTTCCTGGGGTACTCAAACACCTCCAAAGCATATCGCCTCTATGATGAAGTAAATAAGAAATTTGTTATATCTAGAGATGTAATTTTCCTTGAATCATCCAAAACTGACAATGTTGTTGAGCAGCAACTTGATCGCTTGGATAGATTCGTAAAAGCAAAATCATTTCAAGAATTTGATAATCAAATTCCACATCTTGAAGGGAGGATTCCTATACTAGATCAACATGTGGAATCTTCTTCTGAAGAACACTCTCCCCCCCATGAAACTCCAACAACGAATGATGCTTTAAGTGATGTAATTGATAGAATTGGAAGACTCAATCTTGATTCAGTCCCAACTCAATCAACAGAGCAGCCTGGACCATCTCAGAAAGGTCCCCCAAAGTGGCTGACGAAGACACTTGAAAGTGTTCATCCTGATGAAATTGGAAAAACAGGAACCAGAAATTCAAACCGACAAAATGGAGGTGATGTAGATGACTCTAATTCACCTGTTGATATGGATGTTTCTTATGATTGTGAATTGAACTTGTCTACAAATTTTGAACCAACTTCCTTCAAAAAAGCTGCTTCTCATGATGAATGGAAAGAAGCGATGCAAAAGGAGTATGATGCCCTCATAAAGAACGACACTAGGAAGCTAGTTGATCCTCCATTTGGAACCAAACCAATTGGCTGCAAGTGGGTCTACAAGAACAAGTATAAAGCTGATGGCTCACTTGACAAGCACAAAGCTAGGCTTGTGGCAAAAGGTTTTGCATAGAAGGAAGGGGTCGATTATGAGGAGACTTTTGCCCCCATAACAAAATGGGCCACCATCCGGACACTCTTTGCACTAGCAGCTCAGAACGGTTGGAAAGTCCATCAAATGGATGTAAAAACTGCTTTCTTGAATGGAGATCTAAAAGAGAATGTTTTTATGTCCTAGCCTGAAGGATTTGCTATGAAAGGACATGAAAATAAAGTATGCAAACTTGTGAAGTCCTTGTATGGCCTCAAACAAGCACCGCGAGCCTGGTATGAAAAACTAAATAAGCATCTTCTGAAACTCAATTTCAATCATTTTGATCTTGATGATGCAACTTTATTTGTCAAGAAAGTTGGCAAAACAGTTGTATATCTTGTGGTATATGTAGATGATCTTTTAATGACAGGGAACAATGAAAGCTACATTGCATCCATAAAGAAGGAATTGGGAAAAAGTTTTTAAATGACTGATTTGGGCTATGTTCATTACTATCTTGGCATTGAAGTAACCCAACATCCAAAGTCCATATTTCTTTCTCAAAAGAAATACATTGGAGATTTGTTGAACAGGTTTGGCATGACAGAGTGCAATCCTCTTACTACTCCAATGGAACAAAACTTGAAGCTCACATCTATTGAAGGAAAGGAATTTGAGGATGCAACAAAGTATAAACAGCTTGTAGGAAGTCTCAACTACCTAACTACCACCAGACCAGACATTTCATTTGCTGTTGGAATCCTCTCCAGGTTTATGCAAAAGCCTTGTGAGGGACATTGGTCTGTTACAAAAAGAGTTCTAAAGTACTTGAAGGGAACTCAAGACTTTGGAATCAAGTACACACAGGTGGATGACTTTAACTTGATCGGATACTCTGATTCAGACTTCGATGGAGACAAAGAAACTGGGGTATCTACTTCAGGATATGCTACGAGTCTTGGATCAGGAGCTGTCTCCTAGAGATCACGCAAACAATCAGTTCCAACAGATTCCACAACAGAAGTAGAATACGTGGCAGCAGCTGAAGCAACAAAAGAAATTGTGTGGCTGAGGAAAATTCTTGAAGATTTGCAGGTAAAACAAGTACAATCAACTCCACTCATGATTGACAACACCTCTGCAATAAAGTTGGCCAAGAACCCAAAGTTCCATGATCGAACAAAGCACATCAATACTAAATATCATCTGATTCGACATCATGTTGAGGCCAAAAAAATCCATCTCCATCATTGTTCCACAAATGAGCAAATTGCAGACATCTTCACCAAAGCGCTTGGAAGGGAAAAGCTTGAACGATTCAGAATGATGCTTGGACTCACCAACATCCCTTCAGATTAAGGGGGGAATTTTGACACCTAATCTTCATGATTGGGTGAATTTATGTAAATAATTAAATTAGGATTGTGAGCAGTCATCAGGAGATGAACTGAATAGTCACTCCCTATTGTATATAACAAAGACCTACCTAATGGAATATTACATGAATTAGTTTTTGTTTTGTGGAGTTACTGCCTGGCCTGACAATGATCTTTCCTAGGGAATATGAAATCATTCACTCGCTGGCAATGACGCCACTATGTTATCACTCCATAAAAACCCTTCAGGCTAAGAAAAGGGCTACATAGGTAACCACAAACCGCTCCGGGCTAGGAAACTGGTCATTCTAGCCAGAGGGGGCTCCTTCAACTAATGAAAACTAAAGATTTTACTCTATAGCATACATAGACCAGTTTTGGAAATGTTTGGATTTTGAAAATGAAGGTGGTAGAGGATTCTACGAAAAACTATTGACAATAATAGTGATCTCCCTATTGTGAGATGCTCATGTATTTCCAACCAGCATCATATATGGAGGTTTAATTAACACAACTTTCAAAATGAATAACAAAATTGTAGTATAGAGAAGGTAAGATTATCAAGACATTTATCAAAAGAGAAGAAATAATAACATTTTATCATTGCAACTCAAATCAATGACCATCACGAAGAAAATACAATACTTTCAAAGGCATACATATTTCATTTGCAACTGAAATATACTTGGTTCAGTCATACATGCGCATGTAAAATGAATTCAAGTACAACTGTCCCATACATATTTAAACTAATATGAAGAAAAGAGACAAGAGAATTACATATAAACTAAGAGAGACAAAATTATTCTGAAAACATCCATACCATAGAAATCTCCATAAATCGATAGAACCCCTTCAACATTCAGGCATGATCATTAAAACCAAATCACAAGCATAACTGCAATAACTCCTCCAGCAATTGAGAAACCAACAACAATAACCTTATATGCCTTCATTCATGAAAATATATAATATATACATGGATCAAAACAAGTTCAGGTTCACTGCATCTTCGATCCCAAAAAGGAGCAATTCAAAACTTAAACAAAATTAGCAAATTATTGTTTTTTAATGCCTTTCACCAAGACATCAAGCACAAATCACCTTTTGTCCCTTTGAAAGCAAAAAAAACTAATTTGATACAAATTAACTTAAAAAATTCTTCGAACTAATTCACCATGATTGAAATAGCAAAAGCACAAAAAATTGCTTTTCTGACTATTCAAAAGCCTGCGTAGCAGTTGCGCAGCACTGGAAACTTCATCCTTCTAGAAAAGACATGTTGTAAGCTTTTGAGGAGGTGATATGGACACCACATGTACCCCACTCTAGTATTTTTAAAACCTAACAGGTGGTCATCATCCAATGTACGTGAGATAGTCATAGCACGGTCTACGTAGCAAGTGCACAACGCCTAATTTTGTCAGCAAAAACAACGAAAATAGGCCACCATTTGATGTGTGTAAATTCAAAACTATAGCACCTGTGTAAAATATGAGACAGGTTTTTGTAGGGGAGATTGTTTTTAAGAAAAACCTCTCTCAATTGCTTCAAATTCTTCCCCAGAGCCTCAGAAATGGCTCTGTAAAACCATGACTAAAACAGAGTATTTGTGTAGTCCGAAAAATAGGCTTTGAAGATGCAATTGAATCTCCCAATCTGTAACACCTGTATGAAAGAGTTTATTTTGCTATGGTATGTTCTTAAGAAAACCCTCTTCCCATTTTCGAAAATTTGCCTCCATGTGGTCAAAAACCGTTCTGCCAAATGGTGACTAAAACAGTCAATTTCAGAGGAAATTGTATTGTAGAGTGTAGAATCCCTCCATGCTTGGCGTGAGTGTAGGGAGTATGATGTCGCTTAGGTGAATGGTGGAGGGGGGGGGCGCTCTTTCATGTTATACATGAGTTTTGTACATGTTATGAGTATAGGGGAGTGGTAGTGGTGTCATGGGGATAGGTTTAGAATGAAGGGAGGGAAAGGAAATGAAATGTGAATAAGATGTAAATGATATGTGAAAAGTGGATAGGATGTAGATGATATATGAAGGTATGTATAAAGGGAAATAGGGAAATATGGTAGGAAATAAAAGGAAGCACGACTTGACTATACAAACATACACGAACATCACTCCCATTGAATGGATACGCTTTCAGAATTTGAATGAACCCTTCATGCAAGAAACTCAAAGATGTTGGAAAACGATCTGGAGGCTATGATAGCAGTAGTAGTCATAGGCTCAAATACTCCAAACTAAAAATTAAAGGATAGGAAAAAACATTTAATGATAAAACTTATGACCCTAACATACCCAACCTTTTTAACCACATGAAGAATGATACTTTGGGCCACAGGTGAGAATACTAGATTCATTTCCATATGGAATCTAGCTCTGGGTTTCCTTCTGTTGACAGGAGGGAGTAGGCTTCCTTTAAGGTGAACATTCCTTGGGTCTTGTATCCCCATCGCAGCTTATCTGGTTCCCCATTGTTGAGGATGGGTCATTGCCGTAGAGTTTCAAGGAGGCCCTCCCATGCCCTGTGGGGAATCTAAGGGGGCCAATCCTCAGAGGTCTTCCATTCCCTCCATTTTGATTCTGGGAGTGAGTCCTTCCAAAAATCCTTGACGAATTCCGCTCCTAGCGGAGAGGTGAAATCCCTGACCGCTGAGAAGGCCTAGTCTTGATCTAGTCAAGGATGTTGCATCCAACGATCACTCCAGAATCTGGCGCTACCACCATTCCTGATTTCCCAAAATCCATGAGTTCGGATGAAGGCTTGTTGGGTTTTAGCCTGGTTCCAAATCGTGAATCCATTAATAAGGTTCAGATATTCTTGCAAGGGTTGTGATCCACCCTCGACCCCATATTTGGCGTTCCACATTTGTTTCCATATCTCATGTCCCCCTTGTATCCAATGCCACCACACCTTGGCACCGAGGGCCTGGGATAAGGTCTCTAGGTCTTTAAGGCCTAGGCCTCCCTGGAGTTTTGGTTTACACAACTTGTCCCATGCCACCAATGCCCATTTTCTCCCGATATACGTCCCAAACCAAAGAAATTTCTGGAAATTTGCTGTCAATTCTCTGTAGATGCTTTTGGGTGCAAGCAATGCCGAGAGTTGATATATCAGGATTGCCTGCAAAACTGATTTCAACAAAACCAACTGCCCTGCTGAGTTAAGAGCCCTGAATGTCCAGCTAGATAGTTTCTTATCAATACAAGACAATATTTGTTTCCATATTGTAAGCTTAAGGGAATTGGAAACCAAGGGAACCCCTAGATAAGTGTTGGGAAGCACTCCCTCTCTGAATCCCAAGGTTCTAGCCAGGTGATTTCAGACTCGCAAGTGAGTATTGAAGAAGTATATGTCCGAATTTTTTCCATTTATCTGGGTACCTGAAGCCTGTTGGAATGTCTCCAAAATCTCACTGATTTTCTTTGCCTCTCTTAGTGATGGCTTTCCAAACAACATGTTGTCATCTACAAATTGTTGATGAGTTATCGATGGGGTTCCATGGGATATTTTGATGCCCATAAGATCCCCAGAGACAACTATAGCTTTGATTAGGCGGCTCAGGCCTTTAGCAACAATGATGAAAAGGAAAGGGGATAAAGGGTCACCCTTCCTAAGCCCTTGTGATCCTTGAAAGGGTCAGGAGGGCGCCCCATTCACCAAGATTGAGAAGAATGGCATTGTTATTAATGATTTGACCCATCTGATCCATGTTGGGGAGAAGTCGAACACTGCGAGGATCGATAACAAAAATTTCCAATTTAATCTATCATATGCTTTAGAGAGATCTAGCTTTATGATCATACCTGGAGTGTGTTGATGTTAAGGTATGCACTACCTCATGGGCTGCCAGAATTCCATCCAATATCTGTCGGCCTTCAACAAAACTGGTTTGCTCTGGTCCTATGATAGTCTTCAACAAGGGTTTGAGTCTTCTAACCAGGATCCCCGAAAGAATCTTGTAGATGACGTTGCATAGGGCGATCGGGCGGAACCCGCTCAGATCTAGGGCTTCACCCTTCTTGGGGATGAGGGAAAGAAATGTTGCGTTCAGGCCCGCCCATAACCACTGGTATCATTGGGAGTATTCCACAATCTCCAAGATTTCTTCCCCTAATAATTTCCATCCCACCTTGAAGAACTCAATTGTGAACCCATCCGAGCTTGGTGCCTTGTTTGTCGGAAGGGTCTTCACCACTTCCTCAACTTCTTCTAGGGAGATTTCTCGCATGAGGGCTGCATTTTGTTCCTTCGAGATGAGGGAAGGAATGTGTTTTTGAATTTGTTGAATTGCTTGATGTCTGTCTACTTCTGGTTCCATGAAAAGGGACTAGAAGTTCCAGATCAATTCTTCAGTGATCTCCTCATGGTAGACCAAATGACACCCCTCCTGGTCCTTAAGGGAGAAGATACAATTGAAGTGTCTATGCTTGATCATAGTTCAGTGGAATTTTTTTATTTTTGTATTTTTGCTCCCCTTCCCGTAGCCATTGCACTCTTGATTTTTGTTTCCACAAAATCTCCTCCTGCTTCTGCCTCTATTCTAAGGCATTGAGGATTCCCCCCTCTTGAGCTATGTGATACTTTGTCTGACCTTCCAATATTATCTACTATTGGAGGGATCACATGGTGTCCTCCAGGTAGCGCTTCTCCTAGTTAATGTTCCCAAAATCCATCTTGTTCCAGGCTTTGATTTTTCCCTTGAGCTCTTTGAGTTTGAGTTGAAATGTTTCCATCAGGTTTCTCCCTCTAGCCCTTGAGGCACTCCACCATTCTTCCATTTTGGGTAATAGATCTGGTCGATCTAGCCAAAAGGATTCAAAGTGAAACGACCTGTTCCGAGGGGCCATTCGCAAGTCGATCTCAAGGCTTATAGGCCAATGATCGGATCCCATGCACAGGAGGATCTCAGCCTGGAAGAACAGATCCTGTAATAAAATGTTGTCAAAAAGAAGAAAATGATCTAACTTTGAGGCTATTTGGAATTTACCTCCTCGCTGATTGTTCCAGGTAAAAGTTCCATTCCTGAATTCCACATCTTTTGTTCCTAACTCTTGGATCGTTTCCTCGAACACCCTCGAGTTTTGATCCAGGCGGTGTATGCCCCCCTTCTTCTCATTAAGATCCTTGATGAGATTGAAGTCTCCCACTAGAATCCAATTTTCCATCCCCACTATTTCCTTCAAGTGTCACAGTCCTAGAAGAAAGCTTAGTTTTGACCCCGACATAGTGGGACCATATACCCCTGTTAGCCAGACCTTTTCTGGAGTGCCTATACATTCAAATTGTCCTGTAAGGGAGTAGGGGTTGGCCATCCATTTATCAAAGGCAATGGATTTGGGGTCCCATAGGATTCCCAGGCCTCCCACACTACCTCGGGCATCCAAGGCCATGAAATCCGCCAATGGCCAGTTTTTGCTTGCTATTTCTTTGAACCGCTCCTGTGTCACCTTGGTTTCCTGAATAATGAGAATATCAGACTTCTCTTTTTGAATTATTTCCTTCAGGTACCTCATCTTCCCTTTGGAGTTGAGGCCATAAATATTCCATGAGATCAATTTCATTGATAAAGAGAGGGGGTGGAGCGATGATAATACTCCGTCAATACATTTGTCTATCTTGAATTAACCAAGATTTCCCCTACTTCCCGAATCACCTCCCTCGTTGGTCTTCTTCCCCTTTTCCTTGGGCCATGGATTTGATCGGAGCGTGGGGGTTGGGATATTTCCTCCCATGTTACTAAAGCCAATGTCTGCTACTAATCCGTTGACGCTTGTCATTTATCCCATTCCTTGAAGATCTGATGGAACTATTCCAGTTGATCCTGGGGAATTTCGGTTGACCAATATTTCACTCAACTGTGGAGGTAAGAAACCATGAATCGCTCGTCAGAGTTTAACTGATAAAGTTTCACTTCATGATCTAATGTGTGGCACACTTGAGCCAAGGCTTGAAGTATCTATTTTCTATTGGATTGGCCTGTTGAAAATAACAACAAGAAATTCTAAATATAGAAATGCTAAAAATATCACTGCCATAAATAGCATTTTGGGATACATTCCAATTTTAATTAGTCCCTAAATTAAAATTGTGAATTAAAATTCGAATTTGAGCTCAGCAGCTATTTGTAAAATAATTAATTAATGCATCTTGAGTTAATTAGTTAGAGAAAATCAAACATGAATTCTATGTGAAGACATGCAACAATTATCCCTTTGATTGAGGAAGTTATCCCTTAATTAAGGAGATCAGGATGAGTTGTACTTTGAGTTGTAATAAGTTAGCTCAGTTAACTGAGTTAAATCTAGTTAGATTAGTTCCAACAGTTTGTGGAACTGGTTGTGAGTTCAGTTAGTCAATGCATGCATGCATGCAACTAGTGTACTTCAGATAACTGAATATTCTCTCATAAATAACTCATGCATGTCAGTTCAGAAAGAGACCCAGTTGAGATCAAAGGATGGGATAGTGTACTATCAGTTGCAGAAATATTCCCTTGAGGATATCTCTTGCATGCAGAAGGAATTCTTTCCTTGAGGATTGTACAATTATTTCTTAGTTTGGTGAGCAGTGTGTGAGGTAATTACACACAAGTGGCAGCTTGAGGACCCTGGAGAAACTGTGCAAGGAAATAGGAGGCTTGGAGGACTGAAGGAGGGCATATGTGTTGTCTATTTTGTCTATGAGTAGCAGTGAGGGATTGTACTGAGGGCTGGATAGCTTGTGAGCTAAAGCTTTGTGTAATCCTGAGATACTTCCACTTGTATGATAATACAGATAGTGGGGTTTTTAGCTGAGGCTTTCCCCATAGTATTCTTCTGTGTTCATGTGTGATTGATTTCTCGTTCTCTATTATATGTGTTCTATTTGATCTTGCTCAAAATCGATTAAGCTTCTGCAAGTTTGTTGTAGAGGTAGATCAGGTATTTTTCTTTAGTTACATTGCCTTATCAGGTGATCTACAGTGAGAATTTCTCCATGGTGTCAGAGCAAAGGTGATCAAAATGGAGAACAGTATACAAAGAAGGGAGAAGTTCGAAGGTTGAAGTTCTTGATTATAGAAATCAAATTCTTATCACATCTCAAAGTTCCCCAATGGCGTTCAATGGTTTGAGACTCGAGTATGCCCTGGATGGCAACTCGAATTCTATAGCCTGGAAGGATCGCATGGAAGTGGTATTAGAGGACAACGTTTTGAAGGACTTCATTGATCAAGAAGTCCCCAAGCCAATAGTAGCTAATGCCCAAGAATTGGCAGAATAGAAGAAATGTGTGGCTAGAGCGAGGAGAATACTTCTTGAGGGAGTTCAAGACCATATTTTCTCGAGTCTCCATGGGAAGGAGACATCGTTTTCAATGTGGAAAACATTGAAGGATCTATATCAGAACAACAACGATCAGAGGAAGCTGGCGCTGAAAGACAAGCTTCAGAAAATCAAGTGTGAAAAGGGAGACACGATCTCTACATATCTGAACAAGCTCACCACCTACAGGGATGAGCTTGGAAGTGTAGGAATCACGACAATCGATGATGACATGGTGAGTCTTGCTCTCCTCAGTCTTCCTAAGAGTTGGCATAGCTACCAAGACTCAGTAAATGGAAGAGAGAAATTGCCAGATTGGGAACGACTGTGGTCGGATCTGATTAAGGAGGAGATCAGGAAAAGCACGAGAGATGGTTCTTCATCAAAGCATGATGATGAAGAAAATCTAGCCTTAGCGAGTAAGGCGTGGAAAGGGAAAGGGAAGGCTTCCCATTTCAAATCGAGTTCTTCCCATGGTGGGAAGAGGATTGACAAATCTAAAGTGCAATGCTTTAATTGTCATGAGGTGGGCCATTATGCTACAAATTGTCCATAGAAGAAATCCAAGAAGGGATCCTCGAAAGGATCAGATGGTGAGGCACTGGCCTCATAGTTCGAATTGGATTTCACCCTCATCACATGCATGGTTTCCTCGATGGTGGGTTGTGTTTGGTACCTGGACAGTTGAGCCTCATTCCACATGACTGACGACAAGATTATATTCAGTACCTTGGAGGAGAAGGACCTCCAGATGCGCATAGAGATGGGCGATGATGGAAAGTACCATGTTTCAGGTGAAGGCACGGTCGTGTTTCAGAGGGAGCATGGAGCTCCTCTCACCCTGACCGATGTAAAGCATGTGCCTCGACTGAAGAAGAACCTGGTATTCGTCGCAATGTTGGAAGACAAAGGCTATGATGTAGTCTTTAGTAAAGGAAAGGCATTCCTGAGACACATCATCACGGGACAGACCAAGAGGATTGGGATCCGAGTGAAGAATCTCTACAAGCTGGAGGTAGATGACTGTGCTACATTGAGTTCCAAAGCAGAGTTGATGCAAAGCCAAGATACTGACGAGCTATGGCATAGAATATTGGGCCACTTGCACCATGGGGCCTTGAAGATCATGCAGCAGATTCTATTGGACTTCCCAAGGGTAAACTTGAGCAAGTGGATACATGCAAAGGTTGTACCTTGGGTAAGTATGAAAAATCTTCCTTTCAAGATCGAAATAGTCGAGCTGGAGCAATCTTGGAGCGAGTTCATACATATGTGTGTGGACTATTCTTGATAGCCTCCACCACTAAACAAAGGTAATATGTTATTTTCATTGATGAATTTTCTCGTAGATGTTGGATCTATTTCATGCAAAAGAAGGATCAAACCTTCTCAAGGTTTCGCGAGTTCAAAGCCTTGGTTGAGAAAGAATCAGGAAAGAAGATAAGGGCCTTGCGAAGCGATAATGGTGGAGAGTATTTCTCTCAACAGTTTAAGGACTTTTGTGCAGCAAAAGGAATTAAACGGGAGTTGACGGCACCCCATAGCCCACAACAGAATGGGGTGGCCAAAAGGAAGAACAGAACGATTGTGGGATCATCTCGGGAAATGCTGCATGACCAAGGCTTACCACTTCATTTGTGGGCTGAGGCATGCAATACAACAGTATACTTGCAAAATAGAAGCCCACATTGTATACTAGGGATGAAGACACCAAAGGAGGCCTTGTCCGGGAAGAGACCAGAAGTGAGTCACTTCAGGATCTTTAGCTCATCGGTATTTTTCCATGTGACCAAAGATGCCCAAAAGAATCTAGAGCCAACAGTTGAGTTGGGGATACTTGTGGGGTACAATAATACACCTCACAACTATCGAGTGTTCTTGCCTACCAGTCAGAGGACAGTGGTACGCAGAGATCCAAAGTTCGACGAGTAGAAGGCCATGCGAGTTTCTCTTGAGAGGGAGCTCAACTTGCATGAAAAGGAGGAACTTTTGGTTCTGTTGTGCCCTACAACAACCCCCCATTTCATATCATTCTTATTTTTCAAAAATTAACATATGGAATGGGTCCCTTTTAAAATTTTGGCATCAATGCTTGCATGTTCAAAAAAGGCCGCATAATCAAATGAGCTTTCAGGTATTTAAGCCTTTTTGGGACATCAATGTTTCAAATAATAAATAATCTTTTGTTATTGCGATAAAGCGATCGCAAGATCGCATATCGCAACAACATGAGAGATGCATTCAAATGGCATTTTGGTCTCCGCCGATGCGATATCGCTATCGGCGATCGGCAATGTTACGGCACATAACTCATGTCCCGACGCGACGCGATATCGGCAATCGGCTATCGGCGATACCTCATGCGAAACCGCTTTGTGATTTAAATCCCGACCCGATGCGATATCGCTATCGGCCGTCGGCAGAATTCCACGTACTTCGGTGGGGCACCCGGTTCCTACCTCCGATGCAATGCGATATCGCAATCGGTAACCCCAAACCATTTTATATGCACCTAGCTCTGTTTCCATGCGCTAGCCCAATACGATATCGCTTATCGGCTGTCGGCACGATCATTTGGTGATAATTGTGCAGCACCTATTCCCCGAAGCGATGCGATATCGCTCATCGGTGGTCGGCAGTCTTAAAAGCCATCACTTAAAGCTTTAATTTTATATTCATATCCGGTCGACAAAGCGCGAATCCCAAAATGCCGTTAATGCAAGGGATAAGGTAATGCATGTGTATTTAAAAGATTTTTCCCCTTCGATTAATGAACACCTGCGTTTAACCGCCAGAATATCTGTTGCACGCTTAAGTGAGTCATTCACCTGGATAACGGTGTAATCATCACATTTAATGGGTAGCAGGCCTCAAATCACCATTAATGCATCTGCAATATCCTCTTAGCGATTGGATCCGCAGCCACTTTTGAAAATTAATCTTGGCACGCTTCAAATGATATATCTATCCCACCGTGAAGCGTTATTGCTATTATGTTGTTACGATTTCTCTTGCAATTGTGTAGGATTCGGCTTTTGAGAGAAGCTTAAGCATGATGGGGTAAGGATCCAAGAGGGCTACGGGCTCTGCTGTTACACCTGTAGCAGGACAAGCAGCCGCAGATAAGAAAAAAGGCCTCATTTCAGATACTACATGCACTGGTCTTAACAAGACTACATGGCAGGGCACATATAATTTATTAGAAGCCGAACAACCAGAAATTTCAGTGACAGTGGCTACTGCAGACCCACTCAAAAAGTCCGACGCAACTCTCAAAGAGTTGGCCGATTCCTTTCTTCATAGAATAGCCGCCAGAGAGCAAGTCCTTCCCTACACTGATGTAGTGCGATGGGCAATTGAGGAAATTCCAATCATTGACAGAACGTTCCACACAAGAGACGGACGGATTTTTGGGTCGTTCAAGCCAGAGCACCTGAGGGAAATGTATCATTTGCCTGAGCCAGAGAAAATCTACAACAAAGACTTCGTGGAGAAGTTTGCAGCTGAAAATGATGTACCATCTGAGCCCATTCGGGATTGGAGGCAGAACCCAGCCAAACACAAGCACGAAAGCTCGGGTAAGTACTCCGTCGATTCCTTGGCTTCTCCCTATTGCTATGCGGGAATTATGATGTGTAGGCTATGGGGATTACATGATTCTGCCAATTTCGATATAGAAATGGTTCCCCTAATGGAAGCAGCTGTTAATAGTTTTATCATGGATTGGGCCACCATTCTTTCTGATAAATTGACTGTAGCTGTTCGGGATTTTAGAGCTAAATCTGTAGTCATCGAAAGGAAAATCCCCCCATTTTATTATAGCGCCTACATTATGGACACATTGTGTTTTAACTCTGAGTTTCCCATCCTCGGTTGGAGATGGACCACCCAAGACCCTTCGCCCATTCATTTGTATCATCGGAAATTATGGAAGTCCTCTTACAAGGACCATTTGTATCAAATTTGCAATGGTTTTATGGTTCCCATTCATTATTCCATTTTTGATCGACCTATTCCCAAAATTTCCTATCTCGCTTCCTTTGACTTACCAGCTGTAGCAGGATGGTTTGGAGAAGAGCACTTTACCTATATTAGGGTTTATGGAAGCCAAGCCAAGCCGCATGTTCTCCCTCTATATGTTCCAGACAAACTGTTAGCCCGAGAGATCTCCTACCAAATTATGGCCGAGAGTGTCACTCAAACTCTCAAGAAAGAGAAGAAGAGGGGCTGGCCCTCTTTTCCCTTGACGATGGGTGTTTTTACTCTGCATAATTTTCAGCATGCAGAAAAGGAGGCTATAAAGATGCAAGCTTTATCCCTGCCCACTATGCCAGCCAGACTCTATGATCCTAAGAAGACTGCTTTCATTGCCCTAGAACAGGCCAAACTGACTAAGATTGACCATCAAGAGGATGAGTTTGATGACCTGTTCGCAGCTGCCGATTCAATAAGCCAAACCAAGCAGCTTGCCAAGATGAGATACAATGATGAGAATTTAACTGAGTTCAATAAACTTAGAGAGCAGAGGTTGCAAACTCTGCCTCTGGATTTATCGACATTAACCTCAGCGTCCTCCTCAAGCGAGCCCGGTCAGAAACAAACAAGCCAACCTCCTGTTATAAATAAAGAACAAAATAGACAACAGGAAGAAAGTCAAGAGAAGCAGCAGGCAGAGAAGCAGAGAAAGGAGCAAATGGATAAGCAGCAGAAAGAGCAGAAGGAACAAGAACAGAGAAAGCAGAAGCAGATGGAGGAACATCGGAAGAAGGAAGAAGAAGAAAAACAAAGGATAGAACTGGCAGATAGGCAGAAAAAGGAATTAGCGGATAAGCAAAGAAGAGAGCAAGAAGAGAAACAGAGAAAGGAGTTAGAAGAACAGCAGCAGAAAGAGTTGGAGGAGCAAAAGAGGTTGGAACAAGAAAAGGAGAAAAGTAAATCCCAGACCTCCATAGATCCTGAATTGCTGAAACAATGGAATCAATTCTATTCCATTATCAGTGGAAAGGAAGGCTCCAAAGACGCACCAGACACCACTTCTTCTCAGGTTCTAAGCGGAACCAGCGGCCCACCCACTTCAAAGGATCTCGAGGTAATCACCAAAGACCCTTCCAATCAGATTGTGCTCCAGGTGGAAGATATTCCTCCCCTGGACGTTTTCTACAGCCCTAGGCACAAAGCAGTTGTTAAGCGCTCAAGGAAGAGATGAAGGCTCGATCAACCTTCCATCTTTCCTGAGCAGACAGTCACGGGGAATGTAGTCTGGAAAGAAGAATTAGACCCCTTTGATGATCTAACCAAGCTATCGCAGTATGCGGGAGCTTATTCTGCAGCAACTATTGATAAAGCATCGGAGGTAAGTCTTTTGTTAAAGACTAAGGACGAGGAAATTTGTGCATTACAAGCAGAAGTAGCCGAGGCGCGAAACAAGGCAGCACAGGTAGAAGAGCAGTTGTTGGCACAACAGCAAGCAAACAATGTATTAACCCAGCAACTGCAGACTGAAAAACAGAGGATTGATCAGAACGCAATCCTAAAGCAGAAAGAATTAACAGAGGCATTGGCACAATTGAGAGCAGCAAACGAGCTAATGACGAAGTCAAAGGATGAGCAAATCGCTCAACTATTAGCACAGCTCGAAGATATCAAGGGCACTAAGAAAGTCGAAGATTTCAGAGCAGAGGCAGCTCAAATAAATAATGCATTAATCTCTCAGGTTAGACTCTTGTGCCAACAATTAACTGAGGCTGAACCATTATGTGAAGTATCTACAGCAGTATGTCAGCAAATTGAAAAAGCCAGAAATGAGCTAGATCAGGCCGAAGAAACCATAACCTCATATCTTGATTGGCAAGATACTGATGTGGGAAAAGAAGCAAACTTGCCTAGGATCTATGAGCCATTCAAAGACATACTCTTCACGGAATGGAACACTCAGATGATGAAAGCGGAAAGGGCAGCTTCAAGGTGTAAAATGATTGCCAACAATATGATTGATTTGGTCAACAATACACTCTATTGGGCCAACATGATCTCTCAGTGTACACCTGGAAGCATAACCACGGCGAACATGATTGAACAAACAAGTTATCATGGACTGGAGGAAAAGAGAAAGTTAATCGCTGGAGTAAAAACTTTAACCTCCGACGCATATTGGCTCTTTCTAATCAAGCCGCACACTCAAAGGTCGGCTCTTAAGTGTTTAACAGATGCTCTCAAGTGCCTAATCCCCGACATTCAGGATGCCACATATGATGCCCAGCTCACGTCGCGTCTCAACACTCCACCGGAAATAGAGCCAATGCTGGCGATATGTCAGTTGAGGTTTAAAGGTAAAGAGCCCACCGAATGAAGCATTGCTGCTGACTGCCAGATCGCAAAGAAAGATGGAGAAATATTTATTGATGCCAATTTCATAGCTGTTCAGTTTTTCTTAGATATTTAGATTAGATTAGTATTTATAGACCCTTTCATTGTTTTGGAAAGGGTCGTAAAATTTTGTAATAGACTTAAAGGCTGAAGTTTGCACTATTGTGCTTCAGCCTATATTCTTTTGTGAAACTCGACCGATAGTCCTTAATTTGACGAGAAGGCTGTTTTATGCATTTGTGCACTATTGTCTCTTGTTTGGAATGCTTTCTGGTTTGAAGGAAGGACTGCGACGTAGCGATTTATATAATGGATTGTTGAGCAGCTTACATGGTACTTTTATCTGCATCTGTCCTCTTTCCTTTCATATGAATTGCTATGTTATTATCTTTTGCTATTGTTGAATACATGTATGCGCTGTAACAGCAAATCTTCATTTCATTCCACTATTGGATGTTTTGTGATATGCCTTTCTTTTAATCATGCATGTAGCAATGATATGAATGACAATGTGTAGTAATTCGCTATTATCGCTCTGCATAACTAATTATTCAGAGCAATCTTAAATGGTTTAAACGTCTATGCTTTAGTGTTAGAGTCATCTATATGCCTGCCTTAAAGCACAGATTATCAAACACTACGCTTGGAAATATTGATAAGTCCCGGGATTAGATTATAGTTAATATATATTTCGCTGATAGTTTTAGTTGTTCACTTATCACTATCATACCTCATAAATTACTCGTCCATCCCACTTTTATCCATTATTGGGAAATTGGTCCCATTATCCCCAGTCTGAGCCACTATTCCAAACGGAAAAGGAGCTGTACTAAGGTCCGGACCGGGTGGTTTCCCCTTTGTTGTGGCAGCGATTTTCGAGGCCTCAACAAAATTGGCGCTAGAAGGAGGGCCTCAGCTGTGAATGGAACATAAGTCCAAACCTATAAGCCATTCCAAGAGTACTTCGCCCTCTGAATCCCCTCGATCTTCCCATTTGTATACTGGTTCGCCGGTACCCGAACAAGAAGAAGAGGAATCAACTACCACTGCTCAAACCCATCATACCACAGAACAATTAAGTCTTGAATCACCTGAAGTTCAGTCTCTAATCCATAAACTTCAGAGCTTCTCGATTTCACCACAGAAATCTGAGGTATCAGAAAGCAGTGCAACTTCGCAGTTCAACCTCACTCACCCTCTCACCAGACTTCAGAGCGAAAAACTCGGTATTGAACCCACTGAGTTTCCTTTACCTAAAAGGAAAAGGGAAAAGAAAATTACTGAAGGATCTGATAGTGAAAGGCTTTCATCCACGTCCTCCATTTCATTTTCTCCACTGCAAGGTCGACCATCCACTCCCCCATTACAAATTGTCGTTCACCAGGGATCAGAAGCCTCAATATCCCAACCTATTCACTCCTCATCTTTAATCCCTTCCCATACATCCGGAATCCCAGCATTAGTCTCAACCATTGTTGCTATCATAATGGCAGATCCATGGACTAGGCCAGGAGCAGTCAACATGCCTGGACCATTGCATGATCTACCCGATGCTCCCGAAAAATGGCTGCCTAAATTCAATCCAGATGATGGGACCCAGGCTGAAGAACACATCAACAACTTTATGTTAGCAGTTAACCTAAAAGGAGTGACAGAGCAAGATGTTGTTGTAAGACTTTTCCCTTACACTTTACAAGGATCAACAGGATCCTGGTATATTTCCTTACCTTCTGGTTCGATTACCAGTTGGAACACATGTCAAGAGCAGTTTCTTACCAAATATGGAGATGATAGGTCCTTAGCAACTTTAATAAACGACCTCTCCAATTTGAGAATAGAGCACAGGGAACCAATAAAGGAGTTTAATGCCAGATTTAATAAACTACTGAATAAAATCCCTACCGCTTCTAAACCAAGTGAACAAATCCGAAGCGAATGGTATATCACTGCCCTACCTGCCAACATAGCCATTTTTGTAGACAGGGCTGGCAAACCTACCTTAGCTGAAAACATGAGAGAGGCACTTGCTGTTGAAAAGTGCATCAATGCTCTAGAAAAGAAAGCTGCTCTGGAGGATAGAAAAGCTAAAAAAGTCTCGTTTAAAGAAGATTCCAAGAAGAAAACCCCGAAGGACCCGTATGACATGGAAGGTCTACAAAAGGTCCTTAAAACATTGTCTAACGAAATGGTTGAGATAAAAAAGCAGGTGGCCGAAACTTCAAACAAAAGACCATTTAGAACTTTTAAGAAAACCGAATCTAAGCCGCCCAATGTTATATCTAACGCTGATTCAGACCAACAAGAAGACGAAGAGGAAACATCTTCACAGACCGATGATGAAGAAGAAGTAGCTGAATGCCACGGAATGTGGGATTTTATACTCCCAAACTCTGATACCGAGAATGAAGAAGAAGCCTTTCCGGTTACTACAAGAAGTAAAAGCACTCCTGAACCCGCCCAGGCAACTTCAAAGAAGAGGAGTGCAGGCGCTACTACAGCAAAGGAAAGAGTTCCCCCAAAGAAGTCACCTGTAGTAGTTCCTCAAAACCAGCCTTCAACTTCTAGTTCTCCTTCAACATCTAAGAATCTAGTGGTATCCGATTCAATGGAATATAACATTGTTGATGACATGAAGAAAACTAAGGCAAATATAACCATGTTTGAACTTAGTAAACTGAAACATCAACAAAAGCTACTTCTTAAAGAATTAAATGTTGTTCCCTCTACTCCCCTTCCCAGTGCAAGAGCTGGCAACGATTCAGGCCAACCTCCTGCGGGTATGGTTGAAATTACCGATTCAGTTTTAATCGGAGATAAATCAAATTCTCACACTCCACCCTTCCTGCTGACTTATGAGATTTATAATAGAAACCTGCACAACTGCTTAATTGATTCAGGGGCCTCAACTAATATAATGCCAGCTTCAGTTTGCTCTAAGCTGAACATTGAACCCCAAAAGTCTACCATTCATATTGTACAGTTGGATAGGACTAAGGTGCAGGTTGTGGGAGAAATTAATTCTGTAACCATCAGGTTGTCAGCCGACCCCAGAATTGTTCAGAGGATTGACATCTTAATTGCCGACATACCTGAATTTTATGGTTTGATTTTAAGCAGAGATTGGTCCGAAAAACTACATGGGTATATTTCCACAGATTGGTCACATATGTGGCTTCCCTACAAGGGAAAGCCGAATCAAATAAGGATCGATCGGGAGAAGCATATGACCCATACAGTTACCGAATTTGAGCAAGAAAACCAACCAGTGGCATTCAACAACAATATTTTGGGGAACTATTCGTCCAAATCATTCTTTGGCAACTTTGTTGCCCAACCATCTCCTTTTTCAGTTAATCATTTTACATCTCAAATTGAAAATTTTTCACAAACAGATAAGTCCAAATGTTTTAATGATGCTGAGAAAAATGTAGATATTTTTGTTAATACTTCTTTATTTTGGTCTTTATATTTTGATGGCTCTAAGTCCAGTGAAGGCTCAGGAGCAGGTTGCATTTTGGTTAGCGCGCAAGGAGAAAAGACAATGATGTCTTGTAGGTTAGAATTTGAGTGTACTAATAACATAGTCGAATATGAAGCTTTGGTCCAGGGTTTATATAAAGCGATCGGTCTTGAAGTGTGATATCTAAAAGTGTTCGGTGATTCGGAAATCATTGTTAAACAAGTCAGAAATGCAATTCATTGCCTTTCGACTCACCTTAAGCATTATCAATCGCTAGTGCAGGATCTCACCTCACACTTTTCAGCCTTCAACATTTCTTCCATTCCTAGGTCACAAAATTCAGCAGCCGACCTACTAGCCAATGTAGCTTCTAAGCTTCTACCTTCCGAAGACTACAGCCTTGATAGATTTTCTATAGAATTACTTTTTAGGCCTTCAATTCCTGACAATGTCACTAATTGGAGAGTATTTAACCATGACGAAGATATCTTGCAATTTCTAACTTTGGAAAAATCCTATGACAATCAAGTCATTGAGGAAGATGATCACGATCTACAGATGAAACAAGCGCCTCAAGAAAATTCAATTCCCAAACCCGTGGTGAAGCTTGAAGACCTTTACGATATCAAAGACAGGTTTAAACCTGTAATTAATGCAAAGCTTCAAAGTTCCACCCTTAGGTTTGAATTAATAAATCTAGGCACGACGATGCTCCTCAAAACATCAACTTAGGAATAGGACTTTCCCAAGAAGAAAAGGAAGCATTTATTAAACTATTGAGAAAAAACAAACAGGTCTTTGCTTGGAAATATGACGACCTAAAGACATATGATACATCTATTATCCAGCATACCATCCCTATGCTTCCTGATCAGAAACCAATTCAGCAAAAATTAAGAAAAATACATCCAAATTTGGAGACCCAGATAAAGTCAGAGCTTAATAAGCTTTTGAAAGCCAAAATTATCTTTCCGGTCCGACATTCAAATTGGGTCTCTAATATGGTGCCAATCAGGAAGAAGAATGGTGACATTCGAATCTGTATTGATTTCAGGAACCTCAATAAAGCAAGCTTGAAAGATAATTTCCCGTTACCTACTATGGAGCAAATTCTTCAATCAGTAGCAGGTTCTGAATTGATGTCCTTTCTTGATGGATTCTCCGGATATAACCAAGTTTTGGTTCATCCTGATGACCAACTTAAAACCAAATTCCGAACAAAATGGGGAACTTATGCATATCAGAAAATGCCTTTTAGACTCATAAATGCGGGAGCGACATTCCAGAGAGCCATGGATATAGCCTTCAAAGGATTGATTAATCGATCAGTAGTCGTCTACCTAGACGATATTACTGTATATTCTAAAAAGAGATATAATCATTTGCATGACTTAAATCAAATCTTTCAGCGATGCAAAAGATATGGTATTTCTCTAAACCCAAAGAAGTCTTTTTTTGCTCTTGATCAAGGAAAACTCTTAGGCTTTATAGTATCCAAAGATGGCATCTATATTGATCCTGATCGGATTAAGGAAATTTCTGAAATCCCTTTCCCACACAATAAAAAATCGATGCAGTCATTCTTGGGTCAGATTAATTTTGTCAAACGATTTGTTCCAGATTTTTCTCAAATTGTATTACCACTTCAGACAATGATCAAGAAGAATTCAGTCTTCAAGTGGGGATTAGAAGAAAAGCAAGCTTTTGATGTTATCAAGCAATCAATAATCAATGCCCCAGCCTTGAATACTCCCAATTTTTCTAATCATTTTACATTGTATACCGTTGCATCCGATGTATCCTATGCTGCAGTTCTCACGCAGCCAAATGCTCACAACTTGGAAGCACCCATTTCATTTTTTAGCTCAAATCTTCAGGGTGCCGAACTAAATTATTCCGATGTGGAGAAACAAGCCTTTGTTGTGTTCAAAGCAGTGAAACATTACAGGCCCTTTCTTTTGAAAACTCACACGAAAGTTATAGTCCCTTTCCCAGTGGTAAGGAAACTATTAATTCAAAAAGAACTGGGTGAAAGAAGAGCCAATTGGGTCACAGCACTTCAAGAATATGACCTAGAAATAAAGCCAGCAAAGATTGTTAGGGGCCAAGGTTTTTGCAGGATATTGGCAGGAGCATCAAACATTCTTGAATCAAGCGACATGGATCAGACTCGATCAATCAATCAGATAAGTGTCACTGATTCCGAATCTCAATATGCAGATTTAATATTTTATTTGAAAAATGGTTATGCTCCTCCAAATTTATCTTACAAAAATAAAAGGGCCATTAGGTTAAAAGCGAAGAATTTCACTCTCATTGATGATGTGATTTTTAGACAAAATTATGATTCTATCCTGTTAAGATGTCTTGAGAGACCTGAAGCTCAAAAAGTTTTACAGGAGCTACATGATGGGCCAGCGGGAGGACATTTTGGAGCGGACACAACAGCCCACAAAGTTATTCATGCTGGATATTATTGGCCTACTCTGTTTAGAGATGCTCATGAATACGTAAGAAAATGCTTCAATTGCCAAACTGCTAGTGGAAGACAACGGAAATCAGCTTTCCCCCTGCAACCTGTCAACATTGAACAACCATTTGAACAATGGGGATTAGATATCATTGGAGAGATTACTCCACCATCTTCCAAACAACACAGGTATATCCTCACTGCTACCGATTATTTTACCAAATGGGTAGAGGCTATTCCTTTAAAGGCAGCAAATTCAGAGGCAATCATTGACTTCATAGACCAATTCATCATTACCAGGTTTGGTGTTCCAAACGCTCTCGTTTTTTATAATGCTTCCTATTTCTCAGGAAATGCTATATATGATTTCGCTATTAAGAGGGGATTTAAACTGAAATATTCTGCTAATTATTATCCCCAGGGAAATGGTTTAGCAGAATCTACTAATAAAAATCTCATCAAAATCATTAAGCGAACTGTTGAACAGAAGCATAGAAACTGGCACAAATCTCTAGTGTTTGCATTATGGGCTGATAGGGTTACACAAAAGGCTTCTATAGGTTCCTCCCCATTTAATCTAGTATATGGAAAAGAAGCAGTATTGCCTACCAATCTTGTTTTACCCTCTTTAGCCCTGGTACAGTACATCGAAGAGACTCCTTCTTCCTCTGTCCAACTTAGACATGACCAAATTCTCAAATTAGAAGAAGAAAGGGAGAAAGCCAGAATCACCCACGCCAAACATCAACAAATGATCAAAGCATCCTTTGACTTAACCTCATCCGATTCCAAACACTTCCAAGTTGGTGACTTAGTTCTCAAATGGGACAAGGCCCATGAAGATAAGGGTAAGCATACCAAATTTCAGAAAATGTGGCTTGGACCATTTCAGATCTATGACAAGATAGGCCATTCAACCTTTATGTTGCAAGATTTATCAGGGTTGAGAGATTCTCTCCCTGTTAATGGCCTGATCTTGAAGAAATTCTTTAATTGAGAAGGTGATCCCTTCTCCTCTTTGTAGATTTGTGTAGTTTGTAGGATCGATAGGAAATAAAACTGTAGAGTATCTCCATTGACCTTTAGCTTGGTTTGAAAAAGCTGTCTCACAAAATAATACAAATATTTGCTTTTAGATAGTAGAACCCTCAACCAAAAGGAATAATTTCTAGGGAACTAGATATCTGTTTGTTCTGAAATCACCACCTAATGTTTTGAAGACTCTTCTCGAAAGGTATGTAGGAATTTACAGGGTAAGTTCCACAGAAAGAATACCAAAAGGACACCGCTCACAACCAGATCTCAAATCAATACACCAGTACTTTTGACGTGGTTAAAACCCTTAGAGTGCAAGGAGGGAAACAGTCCACGGCCTGTCCCAACGTGGGTACTACAGGCGATTTATTAATCAAAGAATGAAAATTTACATAAGCTTCTCTCATGCACGGATTACCCGAACAATGACCCTCCATGCGCTTTAAATAGAACTCATGGACCAATCGGGTGTCAAGCCACGGATCAAGTGTCGGTAATACCGAGGTGAGAGTGAACCGTCGGATCACTACATATCGTGACCGTCGGATTGTAAGTTACAAAATGTACAACGGTAAAGAAACACACTTTACCTAACTCTAACCTAACTCTATACTAGACCAAGTTGAACTTAACTATATCCTATGTGTCAGAATATCCTAACATCCCCCCTTAAGAACAACTTGGGATAGGATTGAAGGATTTACAAATATGACACAATAGGAGAAGGAAGGAGGCACTAGAGCCTATCCCCCCTTAGTGACAACTTCCTGAACTCCAAGCATATATCGAAGTTTAGTGAACTTCGCCTCTGTGAGAGCCTTTGTGAAGATGTCTGCAACCTGATCATCTGTTGGACAATATTGCACTTCAAGAACATGATCATGAATGAGCTTTCTGATGAAGTGCATGTGTAGTTCAATGTGTTTGCTGCGCTGATGCTGGACTAGATCTTTGCATAGCTGAATGGCACTTTGATTATCACACCAAAGTGTGGTTGGATGCTGCTGCTCAAAGCCAAACTCTGATAGGATCTGACGAAGCCACAAGGCTTCCTTACTAGCTTCCACGGCACCACGATACTCTACTTCTACTGACGAAAGAGAAATGGCAGCCTGTTTCTTACAAGCCCATGTAATAGGTCCTGAACCAAGAGTGAAGACATAACCGGCAGTAGACTTCCGATCATCATGGTCACCAGCCCAATCAGAATCAGTGAAACCAACTAACAGAGGAGCTGCTTTGGCACTGTAATGAATCCCAAACTGTACTGTACCTCGAACATAACGAAGTATTCTTTTAGCTGCTTTCCAATGACTTTCACGGGGGTTTTGCATAAAACGAGCAACAAGGCCAACAACAAAGGAAAGATCAGGACAAATATGGGTTAAATACAAGAGTTTTCCGACAAGTTGACGGTATAAGGTAGCATCAAATTCAGGAGAAGTACAAGAGACTGAAAGTTTGACTCCAGACTGAAAGGGAGAAGGGGCTGGCTTACAGTCTTCCATGTGAAAATGACGAAGAATATCACAAGCATACTTGGACTGGGAAAGGAAAATACCCTCTTGGGATTGCAAGACTTGAAGACCGAGAAAATAGTGTAAGTGTCCTAAGTCTGTCATTTCAAATTTCTTTTTAAGGCTGGACTTCACATGGTTTATAAGGTTGGGATCACTACCAGTAAGAATAAGATCATCAACATAAAGAACAAGGATGATAAGAGAGTTGCCCACTTTCTTGGTGTAGACAGTATTGTCAGAATGACACCTAGAAAAGCCAGATTCTAAAAGAAAGCTATCCATTTTGGCATACCAAGCCCGAGGAGCTTGCTTGAGGCCATAAAGGGATTTCTTAAGTCGACAAACAAGGCTGGAGTCTGTTTGTATGAAGCCAATGGGTTGTTCCATATAGATTTCTTCCTGCAAGTCCCCATGCAAGAAGGCAAATTTAACATCCATCTGATGGACTTCCCATTTTAAAGAGGCAGCAAGGGAAAGAACAAGGCGGATAGAGTTCATTTTGGCAACAGGGGAGAAGGTTTCAGTGTAGTCAATGCCTTCAACTTGTGAAAAGCCCTTAGCAACGAGACGAGCTTTATGTTTATCAACTTTCCCATCTGGTCCATACTTGGTTCTGTAAACCCATTTACATCTAACAAGTTTGCGTCCCTTTGGTAGAGGAACAAGATCCCATGTATCATTTGTCATCAATGAATGATATTCTTCATTCATTTTGCTTCCCAATGTGGATGGCCTGAAGCTTCTGCAAAAGTGTCAGGATCATGATTTACTGGAGCTTGAGCCAGTAAAGAAGAGGCTCTTTCAAACTGAGAACGTGTACGTCGCTGATCTGTAGGATCACCGGCAAGATCACCTGCTGCATCCCGAGTAGCACGGACCCATCTTGGAAGTTGAGGATCCTGAGAAGGTGGGGGAGGATTATCATCCTCGCTTTCATCATCTGAAGAAGAAATTTTTTCAAAAGTAGAAGAGATAGGAAGAGGTGGCACATCCGCCGGACTAGGCTCGCAGGCCGATTTATTTTCATCAAATTTTACATCTCTTCTAATGATAACATTTTTGGACTTAAATGGAATAAGTCTATAACCTTTTACATCTTCAGAATATCCAACAAAAGTACATTTCTCACTCTTAGGTTCTAAAGCTTTATGCTTTTCATCTGGAATATGGGCCCATGCTTCACTTCCAAACACACGAAAGTGACTTACATCTGGTTTAATGGAACTCCAAGCTTCTTCTGGAGTGATATTCTCTAGAACCTTAGTAGGAGTGCGATTGATTATATAATTTGCACAATTAATTGCTTCGGCCCAAAAACTAAGACTGAGTCCTTTAGATTGCAGCATACAATTAGCCATTTCCTTTAAGGTGCGATTTTTCCTTTCAGCTACACCATTTTGTTGTGGAGTGTATGGAACAGTATGTTGCATTTGAATTCCATTTTCGGTGCAAAAGTTGATGAATGTGTTTTTAACATATTCTCCACCATTATCAGTTCTTAGCTTAAGAATTTGATGTCCAGATTGTTTTTCAACAAAGGCTTTGAAGGCCAAAAAAGTGTTAAATACTTCACTCTTGAGTTTTAAGAAGTATACCCAAGTGCGTCTGGAGAAATCATCAATGAAAGTTAAGAAGTACTTGCAGCCAGAGAATGAAGCAACAGGAAGAGGACCACATAAATCACTGTGCACAAGCTGTAAAGGGGCTGAGGCGTGCCAAGAGGCACGTTTGTCAAAACTGTCCCGATGATGTTTTCCGAGTACACATCCGGAACAAACACCATCTCTGCAAGATACCATAGGAAGACCTGTCACCATATTTTCTTTACATAGATGCTGAAGGGAGCGATAGTTTAAGTGACCAAATCGCTCATGCCAAAGTTTGCTCACTTCATCATTATGAGCAACAAATACTGAGGGAAGATTTGATGACCCAAAGTTGTGAAACTTATACAACCTTTTGGAATCATCAGCAAGACCAGTAGCTAGAATCTGTTTAGGATCTTTTAGATCCTTGATTACAACATCATGAGGTGAAAATTCAACAATTTTACCTTCACCTGAATGAGTTATCTGATAGACAGATAGAAGGTTGCAGGATAAGGTTGGAACACATAATACATCATTAAACTGACCATTGTCTAGATGAACAGTTCCAGTCCCTACAACATTAAGAGATCTATCATCACCAATAAATATATTTTTGGTGTTACAATCATTTAAAGAAGAAAACATGGCTTGATTTTTGGCCATGTGACAAGAGGCTCCAGAATCAATGAGCCACTCATGAGAATGAGAAGAAGAAGAAGATACATTTAATGCATAACCAGACTGAGATGATTGATAATGACATGCAGAAAGTGCCATTCCGGAAGTTGAAGTTGAAGTAGGCTCCACATGGATGTTATGTTTCTTCATTGCGGCTTCCAAGGCTTCCATCTTCTTAAAGCATTTAGATTCTAAGTGGCCATCTCGATTACAAAAGTTACAATGTCTATCAGACTTCTTCCATTTGTTTTTATTGGTCTTATCATTTTGCTAAAATGATCTTTCATTTTGAGGCTGAGATGGTTTAGGACCATTCTTTTGAGGATATGACTTCTTAGGATTCTTTGAATTTGGTTGCTGCTGGGCGGCTAACGCTTTCGTGGAAGAGTTTCCAAGATTAAGAAGACCAAGGTGTAAGAGTTTTTCTTGTTCTCTTATTAAGGAATCACAAAAGGAGTCAAAGGAAGGGGCCTTGTATTCTTGTCCTTGACAAATGAAAGCTTCCCTTGTAGAATGGAAAGTGGAAACAAATACAGAGTAGGTTGGTCCCAACTTAGTAAGGATGGAATAAATAAGGTTACCATCTTCTTTCTTAACTTTAACACCTTCCAAGAGATATCTAAGGGTCTTGAATTTGGACAAGAAATCTTCAATGCAAGAAAAATTATTAGGATCCAAAGTAAGCAGCTCATTTTCAAGTTGATGGGCTCTAATTTCATTTTTAATTCCAAAAACTTTAGCAAGTTTTTCTAATGCTTCATGAGGAGTCTCAAGTTCTGCAATGTGGAATCTAAGATTAGGAGAAACAGACATCCCTATCAAACCACGTGCTTGATCTTGTCTATTTTCCCATTTTGCCGCCTTGTCTTCATCTTTTGGTTTCTTCTCTTGGTCTGTGGCTATTCTGTAGAGACCTTTACTTCTAAGTAAATCTCCCATTTAGGCTACCCATTGGAAGTAGTTAGTGCTGTCAAGAATGACTTGGCATGGACTTTCCATTTAAAAAAAAAAAAAAAAAACTGAAGCTGAAGATGCTGAAAGTAAGTGTTCCAATGAATAGATCTCAAAAAAATAGGCGGTTTTAAAAAAAACGGCTCTGAAAAAGGCTTCCGGATGAAGAAGTTATGGCTTTTTGAAAAAAAATTGTTGACGTTGCCGGCAAAGTGCGCGAATGTGCGGGAATGAAAAAATCCGCCCCCACAAAATGGAGACTTGAACCCAAGACCTCTACTCTCTTAAAATAGCTTTGAACCAATTGATCTATACAAAAAATTTGAGAGAGAGAGAGAGAGAGAGAGAGAGGGGGGGGGGCCTTGGTTTGCGTGCTTGCCTTGAGAAAGCTCTTTTTCCCTACAAAACACAAAACACAAAACCCAACACGAATATGCAAAGAAAAACGAACCTTACGGCTCGAAGTTAGCTTTAGCCAAAAACCTAGAAATTTAAAAAAAAATCTCAAAGTTAGCTTTAGCCGAAAAACTAAATATTTTTCTCAATGTTTCTGATTTTCTGAGATCATACTAAGGTGCAGGGAAAAGAGCATACGCATGAGAAAAATTCTTCCTTTCTGTTTCTGATTTGCCCAGATCGCACAGAGTCGCAGGGCAAAGAGCATACGCAGAAATGAAAGGTATAGATCCGGTTAAAAAAAAAGGCTAAATAAACTGAGACCGAAATAAGCAGAGAGAAAATAACAGTAAACTGCAAAAAACACTGTATACCTCCCGATCTGAAAAATGACGCAGCTAGGGCTACCGGAAACCTTTTCGCGTGAAACGAAAGGGGTTCCTCACTGGAACAGATGCTCCGAACGCAACAGAGCAGTCCTCTCGGCCTGAAAGCAGTCAAAAACAGCAGATCTAGGAAACGACAGCCGCATACAGTTCTACCGGCTTCAGATTTGGATCACCAACGGACGCGGCCCTCAAATAGCTCTGATACCATGTAGGAATTTACAGGGTAAGTTCCACAGAAAGAATACCAAAAGGACACCGCTCACAACCAGATCTCAAATCAATACACCAGTATTTTTGACGTGGTTAAAACCCTCAGAGTGCAAGGAGGGAAACAGTCCACGGCCTGTCCCAACGTGGGTACTACAGGCGATTTATTAATCAAAGAATGAAAATTTACATAAGCTTCTCTCATGCACGGATTACCCGAACAATGACCCTCCATGCGCTTTAAATAGAACTCATGGACCAATCGGGTGTCAAGCCATGAATCAAGTGTCGGTAATACCGAGGTGAGAGTGAACCGTAGGATCACTACATATCGTGACCGTCGGATTGTAAGTTACAAAATGTACAACGGTAAAGAAACACACTTTACCTAACTCTAACCTAACTCTATACTAGACCAAGTTGAACTTAACTATATCCTATGTGTCAGAATATCCTAACAAGGTAAAAGTTCTGTAAATCATTCTCGGTTTTCAAAAACTGGTCTCCAAAGGTCATTCATTTTAAGATGAAAACTAACCCATTTTCAGCATCTTCAACTCCTCACCTGTCATCCATTTACTCTTAAGGAGAAAATTGTTCACCCCATTCACTAAAGTTTATGGTTACTCAGAGTGTAATTCTAAAATATAAAAGATTAAAGATAAGAGGTCTTATTACAAGCCTGCTTACCATGTTCATAGGAAAATAGTTTGACTGACATTACCATTACTGCCTATCATAACAGGGTAATGGCTTGAAATTTCAAGACAAGAGGTCTCATCACGAGCCGGCTTGTTCAGTTAAATTATTACCAGTGAATGGCATTGTCAACAGCTGGCCACCAAACTAGGACAATGGCTTTTTATCTTATCGATGACAAAGAAGAAAAAAATAGATAAAAACATAAAATATGGGAACATATTTTAGTTTCATTCTGTTAACCACAATCTTATGTGAATGGAAAAGTGAATAATACTATGGTTAAAAGGTATCCCTGTCGAGACTATAAACGTTTGCTGGCAACAGAGGCTCTACCTATGGCAGAGGGGTTAATTATAAAAGCTGATTTGGGAAAGTTTTTGTTTTATCATTATAAACCAATAAAGGCCTATTTTGAGACTTAGAATGTATTTATTTTTCTCGAAACCAAAAGGAAAGAAGTTAACAGAATTCACTTGGTTCAGAACGCACGAATATCCAGTTAAATTAGAAGTTTTTCCCTTCTGATTGAGTTTCTAGTTTTGAAAAGTTTAAGTGTTTGCATTACTTTCAGAGATAACTGGTTCTTCCAGCGAATCGCCAATTGTTGTGCCCTACAACAACCCCCCATTTCATATCATTCTTATTTTTCAAAAATTAACATATGGAATGGGTCCCTTTTAAAATTTTGGCATCAATGCTTGCATGTTCAAAAAAGGCCGCATAATCAAATGAGCTTTCAGGTATTTAAGCCTTTTTGGGACATCAATGTTTCAAATAATAAATAATCTTTTGTTATTGCGATAAAGCGATCGCAAGATCGCATATCGCAACAACATGAGAGATGCATTCAAATGGCATTTTGGTCTCCGCCGATGCGATATCGCTATCGGCGATCGGCAATGTTACGACACATAACTCATGTCCCGACGCGACGCGATATCGGCAATCGGCTATCGGCGATACCTCATGCGAAACCGCTTTGTGATTTAAATCCTGACCCGATGCGATATCGCTATCGGCCGTCGGCAGAATTCCACGTACTTCGGTGGGGCACCCGGTTCCTACCTCCGATGCAATGCGATATCGCAATCGGTAACCCCAAACCATTTTATATGCACCTAGCTCTGTTTCCATGCACTAGCCCGATGCGATATCGCTTATCGGCTGTCGGCACGATCATTTGGTGATAATTGTGCAGCACCTATTCCCCGAAGCGATGCGATATCGCTCATCGGTGGTCGGCAGTCTTAAAAGCCATCACTTAAAGATTTAATTTTATATTCATATCCGGTCGACAAAGCGCGAATCCCAAAATGCCGTTAATGCAAGGGATAAGGTAATGCGTGTGTATTTAAAATATTTTGCCCCTTCGATTAATGAACACCTGCGTTTAACCGCCAGAATATCTGTTGCACGCTTAAGTGAGTCATTCACCCGGATAACGGTGTAATCATCACATTTAATGGGTAGCAGGCCTCAAATCACCATTAATGCATCTGCAATATCCTCTTAGCGATTGGATCCGCAGCCACTTTTGAAAATTAATCTTGGCACGCTTCAAATGATATATCTATCCCACCGTGAAGCGTTATTGCTATTATGTTGTTACGATTTCTCTTGCAATTGTGTAGGATTCGGCTTTTGAGAGAAGCTTAAGCATGATGGGGAAAAGATCCAAGAGGGCTACGGGCTCTGCTGTTACACCTGTAGCAGGTCAAGCAGCCGCAGATAAGAAAAAAGGCCTCATTTCAGATACTACATGCACTGGTCTTAACAAGACTACATGGCAGGGCACATATAATCTATTAGAAGCCGAACAACCAGAAATTTCAGTGACAGTGGCTACTGCAGACCCACTCAAAAAGTCCGACGCAACTCTCAAAGAGTTGGCCGATTCCTTTCTTCACAGAATAGCCGCCAGAGAGCAAGTCCTTCCCTACACTGATGTAGTGCGATGGGCAATTGAGGAAATTCCAATCATTGACAGAACGTTCCACACAAGAGACGGACGGATTTTTGGGTCGTTTAAGCCAGAGCACCTGAGGGAAATGTATCATTTGCCTAATCCAGAGAAAATCTACAACAAAGACTTCGTGGAGAAGTTTGCAGCTGAAAATGATGTACCATTTGAGCCCATTCGGGATTGGAGGCAGAACCCGGCCAAACACAAGCACGAAAGCTCGGGTAAGTACTCCGTCGATTCCTTGGCTTCTCCCTATTGCTATGCGGGAATTATGATGTGTAGGCTATGGGGATTACATGATTCTGCCAATTTCGATATAGAAATGGTTCCCCTAATGGAAGCAACTGTTAATAGTTTTATCATGGATTGGGCCACCATTCTTTCTGATAAATTGACTGTAGCTGTTCGGGATTTTAGAGCTAAATCTGTAGTCACCGAAAGGAAAATCCCCCCATTTTATTATAGCGCCTACATTATGGACACATTGTGTTTTAACTCTGAGTTTCCCATCCTCGGTTGGAGATGGACCACCCAAGACCCTTCGCCCATTCATTTGTATCATCGGAAATTATGGAAGTCCTCTTACAAGGACCATTTGTATCAAATTTGCAATGGTTTTATGGTTCCCATTCATTATTCCATTTTTGATCGGCCTATTCCCAAAATTTCCTATCTCGCTTCCTTCGACTTACCAGCTGTAGCAGGATGGTTTGGAGAAGAGCACTTTACCTATATTAGGGTTTATGGAAGCCAAGCCAAGCCGCATGTTCTCCCTCTATATGTTCCAGACAAACTGTTAGCCCGAGAGATCTCCTACCAAATTATGGCCGAGAGTGTCACTCAAACTCTCAAGAAAGAGAAGAAGAGGGGCTGGCCCTCTTTTCCCTTGAGGATGGGTGTTTTTACTCTGCATAATCTTCAGCATGCAGAAAAGGAGGCTATAAAGATGCAAGCTTTATCCCTGCCCACTATGCCAGCCAGACTCTATGATCCTAAGAAGACTGCTTTCATTGCCCTAGAACAGGCCAAACTGACTAAGATTGACCATCAAGAGGATGAGTTTGATGACCTGTTCGCAGCTGCCGATTCAATAAGCCAAACCAAGCAGCTTGCCAAGATGAGATACAATGATGAGAATTTAACTAAGTTCAATAAACTTAGAGAGCAGAGGTTGCAAACTCTGCCTCTGGATTTATCGACATTAACCTCAGCGTCCTCCTCAAGCGAGCCCGGTCAAAAACAGACAAGCCAACCTCCTGTTATAAATAAAGAACAAAATAGACAATAGGAGGAAAGTCAAGAGAAGCAGCAGGCAGAGAAGCAGAGAAAGGAGCAAATGGATAAGCAGCAGAAAGAGCAGAAGGAACAAGAACAGAGAAAGCAAAAGCAGATGGAGGAACAGTGGAAGAAGGAAGAAGAAGAAAAACAAAGGATAGAACTGGCAGATAGGCAGAAAAAGGAATTAGCGGATAAGCAAAGAAGAGAGCAAGAAGAGAAACAGAGAAAGGAGTTAGAAGAACAGCAGCAGAAAGAGTTGGAGGAGAAAAAGAGGTTGGAACAAGAAAAGGAGAAAAGTAAATCCCAGACCTCCATAGATCCTGAATTGCTGAAACAATGGAATCAATTCGATTCCATTATCAGTGGAAAGGAAGGCTCCAAAGACGCACCAGACACCACTTCTTCTCAGGTTCTAAGCGGAACCAGCGGCCCACCCACTTCAAAGGATCTCGAGGTAATCACCAAAGACCCTTCCAATCAGATTGTGCTCCAGGTGGAAGATATTCCTCCCCTGGACGTTTTCTACAGCCCTAGGCACAAAGCAGTTGTTAAGCGCTCAAGGAAGAGACAAAGGCTCGATCAACCTTCCATCTTTCTTGAGCAGACAGTCACGGGGAATGTAGTCTGGAAAGAAGAATTAGACCCCTCTGATGATCTAACCAAGCTATCGCAGTATGCGGGAGCTTATTCTGCAGCAACTATTGATAAAGCATCGGAGGTAAGTCTTTTGTTAAAGACTAAGGACCAGGAAATTTGTGCATTACAAGCAGAAGTAGCCGAGGCGCGAAACAAGGCAGCACAGGTAGAAGAGCAGTTGCTGGCACAACAGCAAGCAAACAATGTATTAACCCAGCAACTGCAGACTGAAAAACAGAGGATTGATCAGAACGCAATCCTAAAGCAGAAAGAATTAACAGAGGCATTGGCACAATTGAGAGCAGCAAACGAGCTAATGACGAAGTCAAAGGATGAGCAAATCGCTCAACTATTAGCACAGCTCGAAGATATCAAGGGCACTAAGAAAGTCAAAGATTTCAGAGCAGAGGCAGCTCAAATAAATAATGCATTAATCTCTCAGGTTAGACTCTTGTGCCAACAATTAACTGAGGCTGAACCATTATGTGAAGTATCTACAGCAGTATGTCAGCAAATTGAAAAAGCCAGAAATGAGCTAGATCAGGCCGAAGAAACCATAACCTCATATCTTGATTGGCAAGATACTGATGTGGGAAAAGAAGCAAACTTGCCTAGGATCTATGAGCCATTCAAAGACATACTCTTCACGGAATGGAACACTCAGATGATGAAAGCGGAAAGGGCAGCTTCAAGGTGTAAAATGATTGCCAACAATATGATTGATTTGGTCAACAATACACTCTATTGGGCCAACATGATCTCTCAGTGTACACCTGGAAGCATAACCATGACGAACATGATTGAACAAACAAGTTATCATGGACTGGAGGAAAAGAGAAAGTTAATCGCTGGAGTAAAAACTTTAACCTCCGACGCATATTGGCTCTTTCTAATCAAGCCGCACACTCAAAGGTCGGCTCTTAAGTGTTTAACAGATGCTCTCAAGTGCCTAATCCCCGACATTCAGGATGCCACATATGATGCCCAACTCACGTCGCGTCTCAACACTCCACCGGAAATAGAGCCAATGCTGGCGATATGTCAGTTGAGGTTTAAAGGTAAAGAGCCCACCGAATGAAGCATTTCTGCCGACTGCCAGATCGCCAAGAAAGATGGAGAAATATTTATTGATGCCAATTTCATAGCTGTTCAGTTTTTCTTAGATATTTAGATTAGATTAGTATTTATAGACCCTTTCATTGTTTTGGAAAGGGTCGTAAAATTTTGTAATAGACTTAAAGGCTGAAGTTTGCACTACTGTGCTTCAGCCTATATTCTTTTGTGAAACTCGACCGATAGTCCTTAATTTGACGAGAAGGCTGTTTTATGCATTTGTGCACTATTGTCTCTTGTTTGGAATGCTTTCTGGTTTGAAGGAAGGACTGCGACGTAGCGATTTATATAATGGATTGTTGAGCAGCTTACATGGTACTTTTATCTGCATCTGTCCTCTTTCCTTTCATATGAATTGCTATGTTATTATCTTTTGCTATTGTTGAATACATGTATGCGCTGTAACAACAAATCTTCATTTCATTCCACTATTGGATGTTTTGTGATATGCCTTTCTTTTAATCATGCATGTAGCAATGATATGAATGACAATGTGTAGTAATTCGCTATTATCGCTCTGCATAACTAATTATGTAGAGCAATCTTAAATGGTTTAAACGTCTATGCTTTAGTGTTAGAGTCATCTATATGCCTGCCTTAAAGCACAGATTATCAAACGCTATGCTTGGAAAGATTGATAAGCCCGGGATTAGATTATAGTTAATATATATTTCGCTGATAGTTTTAGTTGTTCACTTATCACTATCATACCTCATAAATTACTCGTCCATCCCACTTTTATCCATTATTGGGAAACTGGTCCCATTATCCCCAGTCGGAGCCACTATTCCAAACGGAAAAGGAGCTGTACTAAGGTCCGGACCGGGTGGTTTCCCCTTTGTTGTGGCAGCGATTTTCGAGGCCTCAACAGGTTCCTAAGGAGGAGGAGCCTAAAACTAATGTGGAACAGCCGCATGCAGAGGATCCAGGAGTGGAGACATCCACTCATGCAGAGTCTTCCAAAAATGGGCGGAATCGCTCAAGGGAAGATGACAGATTGTTGATGGATGCGAGAGAGGATGTGGGAGAGCCATCTTCTCAGTACAGACAGAGGAGGTCACTTAAGTGGTACACTGGTTACATGGCCCTTGTTGGGGAATGTATAGAAACCGAACCATCTTCCTTCGAGGAAGCAATGCAACAGCCAGTTTGGGTTGATGCTATGGTGGAGGCGTATGACTCCATAGTTCGAAACAGTGCTTGGGATGTTGTTCCAAGACCGAAGAACAAGGTAGTGGTGAGTTCCCGATGGCTTTACAAGATAAAGCAAGTAGCTGATGGTAGTGTGGAGAAACATAAGGCAAGGTTTGTTGCCCGTGGTTTCTCACAGGTCGAGGGGATCGACTATGATGAGACTTTTTCTCCTATAGCAAGGTACTCATCTATCAGATCGATGTTGGCACTATCAACACAGATGGGTTGGAAGATCTATCAAATGGATGTAAAGACTGTGTTCCTCAATGACAAGATTAAGGAAGAGGTGTAAATAGAGAAGTCGGAAGGATTTGAGACCTTTGATCGTGGGTCACATGTTTACCGACTCAAGAGAGCTTTGTACGGGTTGAAGCAAGCACCTCATGCTTGGTACACTAGGATCAACATCTATTTCACCAGGTTGGACTTCACAAAGAGTGAAGCAGATGTGAACCTATACCACATCATGGTAGAAGGTAATTCATTGATCATTGTTCTTTATATTGATGATCTAATATTAACAGGTGATGATCAGTTGATCAAGTCTTGCAAGGAGGACCTTGCAAGAGAGTTCGAGATGAAAGACATGGGTCTCATGCACTACTTTTTAGGAATGGAAGTGTGGCAAAAGGATGGGGAAGTGTTTTTGTCTCAAGGCAAGTATGCCAATGAGATACTTAGGAGATTCCACATGGAGAAGTGCAAGCCCATGCAAACTCCTCTAGCAGGTAACTGGAGGAAGGAGGATGCCACCTCAGGTGAGGTAGTATGTTGGTTCCCTATAATACTAGTGATTACCCCATTACTATTGTAGTTATACCCCTTATTTATATTGTTGTGCCCCTATTACCCCCATATTGTTATTTCTGTGCCCCATAGAATCCCTCTATTGTTATTTTTGTGGCTTTATATTATTATTGTTAGGTCGGCTGGATTATATTGTGACTCCTTAGACTCCTATATATAGAAAGGAGGTTTTGTCATTTGTATCATCCAAGAATTTTTCATTTATGTAATGTAAAGGAGGTTGCCCCCTCGAAGAGGCTGAATTCTAAGGCGTTGATCTATCTTTTCTATCTTTTCTTGAGCTGGTTTCATAACATTTGGTATTAGAGCTTTGGATTCTAGGGTTTCGCTACTCCAAACAGGTCATCGTGGCATTTTTGCTATAACTTTTTTTTTGTGATGTTTCAGAAGTCTCAAAAAAAACCCATTTGAGAAGAAATCACGCTGAACCTTGGGTCCAAATTTCAGAGATTTTTGCGTGATATTTGCGGAGATATGATCTGAGGAAGTTGGTCTTTTTGCAGACTCCTGAATTACATTCAAAATAGGTGACCTGGGGAAAAATGTCATAACTTTCTCTCTGGGGATCGGATTGAAATTTCATCAGAAGGTATAGAAAGAGGACGGACTGTAGTTTCTTGTGTGTGTGTTTTAGATTCAAAGGTTGAAACAGTGACTCGTGGCACGTCGTACAAGTTTGCTCTACTGAACCAGTCTAAAAGCAAGTCACTGTGGGAGATTTCACATAACTCTTCCTTGGAGAATCCAATTTGGCTCAAACTTGTGGCATTGGAAAGAGGACACAAAAGGCTACTACAGATAGCAATTTCAGAACCGGATGATCCGAAATTACAAAGATACATCAAATTCAATATCAGGCTTCTATAAAGTGAAAAAAGGTGTGTAGTTTTTTTTTTTAATTTTTGTGTAAGCTAGGTTTAACGGAATTCAAAGGGCATAGTAAAGCATTATTATTGGTAACTGATGCCCCGAGGAAAGAAAATTCAAACACCTAGTAAGGAACCTGAAAGATCTAGCATGACTCATGAAGAAGAGGAAGAAATGCTACATGATATATCAAAATTACAAGAACAAGTGCAACAAATGTCACGCTCACAAAAGCTAACAGAAGCTAAGATAAGTGGCGTGGAATCTAAGATAAATGGCATGGAATCTAAGATAAAGGGCATGGAAGCTAAGATGGAGGATTCAATGGCAGATTTGAAGATAGATTTGAAGACAGACATGGAAGAATTGAAGAAGTTGCTACAAGAAAGGGTCACTAATGGTGAAAAGGTAGTAAAGGAAACTCATGATGAGAACAAAAGAAATGTTAATCATGATTCCATAGACGCTAATGTTGGATCGAAGAATCACCATATTCCAAAAATCGATATGAGGAAGTTTGATGGCAAGGATCCCGCCACATGGATATTACAGATGGAGCAATTCTTCGATCTCAATAATGTGCAAAACACACAAAAGGTACGTATGGCAACTATATATTTGGAACCAAATCAATTTGTATGGTATCAATGGCTTTGCTCTCGTAAAAAATTTATCACTTGGGCAATTTTTATGGAAGAATTGATAGCACACATTATGAAGATACAAAAAGCAACACTTTTTTTAGCCAATTGATAAGTCTCAAACAAAAGGGTTCAGTAATGGAGCACATTAAGGAGTTCCAAAAAATGAACATAAGGGTAAAAGATATTCCAGAGGAGCATAGGATTGATGTGTTCATAGGGTATTTAAAGGATAATATCCAACATGATGTTCGCCTTTGGGAACCTGATTCATTACAGAAGGCATTCAGGTTAGAAAGAAAAATGGAAAGCAAAATTATGGCAACCAGGAAGCATACCACTCACAATTATAAAGACGGAAGTGTTGTTGCCCCTAGTCTTCCACAACTTATAAGGTTGACACCACAAAAATTGGAAGAAAAAAGAGCAAAAGGGCTTTGTTACAGTTGTGATAGCAAATACACTAAAGGTCATAAGTGTGCTGAGAAGAAATTATTCTACATAGATTGTGAAGAGGAAGAAGAAACGGAGCAAGAAAGGTCAAAAGAAGAAGAACAAAGCCTAGATGAAGAACAAATAAATCCGACCATATCTTGTAATGCATTGGCAGGAATTACCACTCCTCAAACCATCAAGATAGAAGGACAAATCAAGAAGAAAAAGGTAATAGTGTTGATTGATTCAAGAAGCACCCACAATTTTATTCATTGTAGGGTAGCAAAAGAATTGAATTGCTTCCTATATCTAGCACCAGAGTGTCAAGTGATGATTGCAAATGGAGGAACAATAAATTTCTCTGGAAAGTGCCATAATATCAAGCTATCCATGGGAGAATATGTATTGACTAGCCCAATGCTTTCCATTCCAATGGGAGGTGCTGATGTTGTACTAGGAGTCCAATGGCTACAATCCTTGGGTACAATAGCTTTTAATTTTCAAGAACTTTTCATAAAATTTTCTACGGAAGGAAAAGAAGTTGAATTAAGGGGTATTGCAGGGAAACGAGGAAAGATAATCAGCTCTAATGGCATGACTAAGCTTCTTAAAAAGGAGCAAAGAGGTGTAATTGCACAATTATGTTCGCTAGATGTTTCCACATTGGAATCATCTATTTCTCCAGATCTCCAAAATGTCCTGGACAATCATTCCAAGGTATTTGAGACTCCCAAAGGTCTCCCACCTATGCGTGATCATGATCATGCTATTCATCTGATTCCAGGAAGTGTTCCTCCAAACATCAGGCCATACAGATATCCCTATGCCCAAAAAAGTGAAATTGAATGTATGGTTACAGAAATGCTAGAGGCCGGTATAATTCAACCAAGTCAAAGTTCTTTCTCAGCTCCAGTAGTATTGGTGCACAAGAAGAATGGATCATGGCGCATGTGTCCAGATTATAGGGAGCTCAACAAGCTCACTATTAAAGATAAGTTCCCCATTCCTGTTATTGATGAATTATTGGATGAATTGCATGGATCAATTTACTTCACCAAGTTGGATCTTCGTTCAGGATATCATCAAATCAGAATGAAGATTGAAGACATTCCGAAAACGGCATTTAGAACTCATGAGGGTCATTATGAATTTTTGGCCATGCCTTTTGGCCTTACCAATGCACGTTCAACATTTCAAGGTTTGATGAATTCAATTTTCAAACCATTCCTTAGAAAATTTGTGTTAGTATTTTTTGATGATATACTAATCTACAGCAAGTCTTGGAAGGATCATGTTGAACATCTTGACAGGGTGCTACAACTATTGGAGGAGAAACAACTATATTGAAAAAGATCCAAATGTTTCTTTGGAGTCCAGGAGGTGGAATATTTGGGTCATATTGTATCTCATGAAGGAGTTAAGGTAGACCCTAGCAAAATTAAAGCCATTAAGGAATGGAAAATCCCCACATCCATAAAGCATCTGCGAGGATTTCTTGGGTTGACAGGGTATTATCGCAAGTTTGTTAAGAATTATGGGAGAATAGCAGCACCTCTAACAACATTATTGAAGAAAGATTCATTTTCATGGACTCCGGAAGCAACAAAGGCCTTTGAACATCTTAAAGAGGTAATGTGCCAAGCACCGGTCTTAGCTATGCCGGACTTCACAAAAACCTTTATTATGGAATGTGATGCTTCAGGAAATGGAATTGGTGTTGTTCTAATGCAAGATGAAAGACCCATTTCTTTTGAAAGTCGTCCAATCAAGGGAAAGTATTTAAGAAAAGCTATTTATGAGAAGGAAATGTTGGCAATACTCCATGCACTTAAGAAATGGCGACCCTACCTAATGGGCAAACACTTCAAGGTAAAAACGGATCATGATAGCCTTAAATACTTTTTAGAACAAAGATTATCCTCTGAAGAGCAACAAAAGTGGGTCACAAAGATGTTGGGTTATGACTTTGAAATCATCTACAAAAAAGGGAAGCAAAATGTGGTGGCAGATGCACTCTCAAGAAAGGATGAGGATGTGGAAGCATTGTTGTGTGCCATTTCTATTATCCAACCAGATTGGATAAACGAAGCAAGGGAGGAATGGAAGAACGACGAAGAAGTGTGGGCACTTATTCGAAAGCTACAACAAGATTCCAGTACTTCTGATACATTTAGCTGGCAAAATGATTTGTTATGGTACAAATATCGCTTATACCTTTGTAAGAATTCCCAGCTAAAACAAAAGATTCTTATGGAATTGCACACTTCTCCCTTAGGAGGGCACTCAGGATTTTTAAAAACTTACCACAGGGTTAAGAAGGAATTTTTTTGGGATGTCCTTAAATCAGATATTCAAAAGTTTGTGGCAGAATGTTTGGTTTGCCAGCAAAATAAAGTTGAAACAATTAAGACACTGGGTCTATTACAACCTTTATCCATTCCAAGCCAACGTTGGGAGGAGGTTTCAATGGATTTTATCACAGGTTTACCCAAGTCTAAGGGAAACAGTGTCATCATGGTGGTAGTTGACAGACTTACCAAGTATGCACACTTTTGTGCATTATCACATCCATGTAAAGCCAGTACAGTTTCTACTGCATTTATGGAAACGGTTCAAAAGCTACATGGAAACCCAAAGATTATTGTAAGTGACAGAGATCCCATTTTCACTGGAAATTTTTGGACAGAATTATTTTCTTGTCTTGGTACTCAGTTAGCTCATAGCTCATCTTATCATCCTCAATCTGATGGGAAAACTGAGATAGTAAACAAATGTTGGAAGGATATCTTCGTTGCTTTGTATTGATAAACAGACACAATGGGTCAAATTGTTGCCTTTGGCTGAATGGTTGTATAACACTTCCTTCCATACAGCAACAAAAATGACCCCATTTATGGCACTTTATGGGTATCAACCACCATCCAAAACATCATATTTAAGAGAAAATTCTAAGGTTCAGGCAGTGGAACATCACATCGAACATCAAATAAAGCCTAGATACTTAGGAGATTCCACATGGAGAAGTGCAAGCCCATGCAAACTCCTCTAGCAGGTAACTGGAGGAAGGAGGATGCCACTTCAGGTGAGGTAGTAGCTGCTACTGTGTATCAACAGCTTATGGGTTCATTGATGTATTTAGTGAACACACGACCAAATTTGTGCTTTGTGGTGAACTAGCTGAGTCAAGCTATGGTTCAGCCTACCAAGCTATTTTGGAAGGCAGCAAAGCATGTGCTGAAATACCTCAGAGGCACATCTTAGTATGGATTATGGTACAGATGGACAGAGGAAGTGAAGCTTTAGGGCTTCACAGATGCAGATTGGGCAGGGAGTCCATCAGATCGGAAGAGAACTTCAGGAGGAATTTTCAACCTTGTTTCAGCTGTAGTTTCTTGGTACAAAAGGAAATAGAGTGTTGAAAAGTGTGCAACAAGAAATGCTAAATTTAGAAAGTGCTAAAAATAGAACTGCTAAAAATAACATGTCTAAAAATAGCAGTTTGTCCAATGAGCATTTTGGCCACCTTGGGTGAGAGGTGAAACTGCTAAAAATAACATCTTCTAAAAATAGCATTTCATGGTCCCTTTCTATTTTTAGCAGTCCCTGGTCTAACTATAGGAAGTAAAAACGAATTTGGTCTTAATAGCAATTTAAAATATTAATTAATTAATCTCCATGAGTTAATTAGTTATGGAAAATTAAACTTGAAGTCTTTGTGAGAACATGCAATTAGTTGTCCCACTAATTGAGGAATTTATCCTTAATTCTCTCCACTGATTGAGGAATTAAGTATGAGTTTTATAATGAGAGAATCAGTTGACTTAGTTTATCTTAGTCAAGTCCAGTTAGATTATTTTACCAAGTTGTTAAAATAATGAGATATAGTTTGTTAATGCTTGCATGCATGTGACAACTATTATTCTCAGATAACTGAGTATTCTCTCATGGATAACTGATGCATGTCAGTTCAGACAGAGACCCAGTTGAGTTCATATGGTGGGACAGTGTACTGTCAGTTGCTAGGATATTTCTAGTAAGTATTCCTTGCATGGAAAAGGATTTATTTCCATGAGAATTACGTGATATAGGAGATTGGAGGACTTGTGGCTTATATATTGAGGCCTAGGTAGTCTATGATCTTCATCTTCTGATTGCAGAAAGAGCATGATAGCTCTTGGGCTTATTCTTTTTTTAAACTGAAGAGGATTTCCACTTGATTTATAATATAGTGTTGGGGTTTTATGCTGGTGCTTTCCCCAGTGATATATCTTGTGTTATGGTTGATTATTTCTCTTGATCAGTTATATGTGTTTATGCTTGATGTTGCTCATGAAATCGATTGTGCTTCCACTTAATGTTTTGTAGAACTAGATCAAGTATTGTGCTTTAGTACATTGCATATATCAGTTTGATATATAGGTGAAATTTCTACATGGTATCAAATCACAGGTGATCAAGGAAGAACAGTATACATTCAAGAGAAATTCAAAGTTTATTATTCAAGATATAGATCTCAGTTTTTATCATATCCATTTCACTGATGGCTTTCTATGGTTTGAGGTTTGAGTATGCCCTTGATGGCAGCTCAAACTACATAGCTTGGAAGGATCGCATGGAGGTAGTATTGGAAGATAATGGCCTTAAGGACTTCATCGATCAAGAAGTCCCTAAGCCTACTGATGCTACTCAACTGACAGAATGGAAGAAGTGTGTGGCTAGAGCTAGGAGAATCATCCTGGAGGGAGTTTGAGATCACATAATTTCGAGCCTCCATGGGAAGGAGACTCTGCATGCAATGTGGAAAACATTGAAAGATTTATATCAGAATAACAATGATCAGAGGAAGCTGGCACTGAAGGAAAAACTTCAAAAGATCAAGTGTGAAAAGGGTGACACTATCTCTACGTTCCTGAACAAGCTCACCACCTGCAGTGATGAGATTGCAAGTGTAGGGGTCACTACAACTGATGATGATATGGTGAGTCTAGCACTCCTTGGCCTTCCTAAGAGCTGGCATAGCTACCAGGACTCAGTGAATGGAAGGGACAAACTGGCGGATTGGGAACGACTATGGTCGGATTTGATGTAGGAGGAGATCAGACAAAGCACCAGGGATGGAGCTTCTTCATCAAAACATGATGATGAAGAGAACTTGGCTTTAGCATCTAAAGCTAAGAAAGGGAAAGGGAAGGCATCCCAATCCAAGTCTTCTCAAGGAGGGAAGAAGTTTTACAAGTCAAAAGTGAGATGCTTTCATTGTCATGAGTTGGTCCATTATGCTACTAATTACCCAAAGAAGAAGTCCAAGAAAGGTTCCTCCAAGGAATCTAATGGTGATGCACTAGCATCACAGTTTGAGATGGATTTCTCACTTATTACATGCATGGTTTCATGTAGCATGGGATGTGTTTGGTACTTGGATAGTGGAGCCTCTTTCCACATGTCAGGTGACAAGAATATTTTCAGCACTTTGGAGGAGAAGGATCTCCAGATACGGATCGAGATGGGCGATGACGGAAAGTACCGTGTCTCAGGTGAAGGTACGGTTGTGTTTCAGAGGGAGCATGGTTCTCCCCTCACTCTTTCTAATGTTATGTATGTACCAGGGCTAAAAAATAATCTTGTGTCTATTGCTATGATTGAGGATAAAGGTTATGATGTAGTCTTTAGTTTGGGAAAGGTTTTCCTAAGGCATATCGGCACTGGACAGACCAAACAGATTGGGATTCAAATTAAGAATCTCTATAAGTTACAGGTAGAATATTGTGCTGCATTGAGTTCCAAAGCAGAGGTGGTGCATGGCCAATATATTAGCGAGTTATGGCATATGAGTCTAGGCCACTTGCATCATGGGGCCTTGAAGATCATGCAGCAAATTTCTACCGGATTACCCAAGTGCAAGCTGGAGCAAATGAGCACATGAAAAGGTTGCACTTTGGGTAAGTATGCAAAATCTTCCTTTCATGATAGGGATAGTAGAGCAGGAGCAGTTCTGGAGCGAGTTCATTCAGATGTATGTGGGCCCTTCTCTATAGCCTCCACAGCAAATCATAGGTCCTATGTTATTTGTGTTGATGATTTTTCTCGTAGATGTTGGATTTACTTCATGCAAAAGAAGGATCAAACCTTCTTGAAGTTTTGTGTTCAAAGCTTTGGCAGAGAGAGAATCAGGGATGAAAGTAAAGGCCTTGTGGACTAATAACGGTGGAGAGTATGTTTCCCAACAGTTTAAGGACTTCTGTGCTTCAGAAGGAATTAAACGGGAACTCACGACACGTCATAACCCACAACAGAATAGGGTGTCCAAAAGGAAGAACAGATCTATTTTCGGAGCAGCTTGAGTGATGTTGCATGACCAAGGCCTACCACTTCATCTGTGGGCTGAGGCATGCAATACAGCAGTGTATCTTCAAAACAGAAGTCCTCATTGTATTTTGGGGATGAAGACACCTATGGAGGTTTTTTTGGGGAAGCGACCAGATGTGAGTCACTTCCACATCTTTGCATCACCAGTCTTTTGTCATGTGACCAAAGATGCTCGGAAGAAGCTAAACCCAACAGCTAAGTTGGGAATACTTGTGGGGTACACGGATACACCTCACAACTATCGTGTGTTTCTGCCTGCCAGTCAAAGGACCGTAGTGCGTAGGGATCTGAAGTTTGATGAGCAGCAATCCATGCGAGTGTCACTTGAGAGGGAGCTCAAGTTGCATGGTGATGATGAGGAACTATTAGTTCCTAAGGAGGAGGAGCCTCCTGATGATGCGGATCAGCCGCATGCAGAGATTCCAGTAGTGGAGATCACCACTGCTGGAGAGTCTTCCAAAGATGGGCGAAAATGCTAAAGGGAAGCTGACAGATTGATGCAGGATACGAGAGAGAATGTGGGGCAGCCATCCTCTCAGCGTAGACAGAGGAGATCTCCTGATAGATACACTGGCTACATGGCCCTGGTTGGGGAGTGTGTAGCGACTGAGCCTTCTTCTTTTGAGGAGGCAGTGCAGCAGCCAATTTGGGTGGATGCGATGGTAAAGGAGTATGATTCTATCATGCGGAAAAATGTGTGGGATGTTGTCCCTAGACCAGAGGACCAGTCAGTGGTTACTTCTCGATGGCTTTACAAGGTAAAGGAGGCAGCTGATGTCAGTATTGAGAAACACAAGGCAAAGTTTGTTGCCCGTGGTTTCTCACAGGTTGAGGGGATTGACTATGATGAGAATTTTTCTCCTGTTGCAAGGTACTCATCGATTAGATCGATTCTAGCACTATCAGCTCAGATGGGTTGGAAGATCCATCAGATGGATGTGAAGACAACTTTCCTCAATGGGGAGATTGAGGAAGAGGTATACATAGAGCAGCCTAAGGGATTTGAGACCTTCAATCGTGAGTCGCATGTGTGCCAGCTCAAGCGAGCATTGTATGGGCTGAAGCAAGCACCCCGTGCTTGGTATACTAGGATTGACAAATATTTCATCGGGTTGGGCTTCACCAAGAGTGAAGTGGATGCGAACCTCTACCACATCATGGTAGAAGGTAAGCTATTGATTATTGTACTTTATGTCAATGATCTGATTTTGATAGGTGATGATCAGTTGATAAATTCTTGTAAGGAGGACCTTGCAAGAGAGTTTGAGATGAAGGACATGGGCCTCATGCACTACTTTTTAGGCATGGAGGTGTGGCAGAAAGATGGGGAAGTATTTGTGTCTCAGGGCAAGTATGCCAATGAGATACTCAGGCGCTTCCACACGGAGATGTGAAAGCCCATGGAGACTCCTCTAGCAGGTAACTGGAGGAAGGAGGATGCTACTTCAGGTGAGGTAGTAGCTGCTACAGTTTATCGGCAACTTGTGGGTTCACTCATGTATCTGGTGAACACATGACCGGATTTGTGCTTTGCGGTGAACCAGCTGAGTCAAGCTATGGTTCAACCAACCAAGTTGTTTTGGAAGGTGGCAAAGCATGTGCTGAGATATCTCAGAGGCACTACACAGTATGGATTATGGTACATACGGACAGAGGGAGTGAAGCTCCAAGGCTTCACGAATGAAAATTGGGAAAGGTAGCCCATTAGACAGGAAGAGCACTTCTGGAGGGATCTTCAACCTTGGGTCAGCTGCAGTTTCTTGGTATAGCAGGAAACAGAGATCAGTTGCACTTAGCTCAACAGAGGCTGAATACATGGCTGCTAGTCAGGTTGCATGTGAGGCCATCTGGATGCGGAAGATTCTAGTGGGATTGTTTGGTCAGATGATGGATCCTACGGTGATATATTGTGATAATCAGAGTTGCATTAAACTCTCTGAGAATCCAGTGTTTCATGACAGGTCCAAGTATATAGATATCTGCTATCATCATCTACGGGATTGTGTGGTCAAGAGGATCATGATGTTGTTGTACATTTTGATCGAGGAACATGATGCAGATATTTTGACAAAAGCATTGTCAAAGGGAAAGTTTGAGTTCCATAGAGACAAGATCGGGGTTGCTGATAATCCCTTTCTTGTTGAGAGGGACTGTTGAAAAGTTTGCAACAAGAAATGCTAAATTTATAAAGTGCTAAAAATAGCATGTCTAAAAATAGCAATTTGGCCAATGAGCATTTTGGCCACCTTGGGTGAGAGGTGAAACTGCTAAAAATAGCATCTTCTAAAAATAACATTTCATGGTCCCTTCTATTTTTAGCAGTCCCTAATCTAACTATAGGAAGTAAAAACGAATTTGGTCTTAATAGCAGTTTAAAATATTAATTAATTAATCTCCATGAGTTAATTAGTTATGGAAAATTAAACTTGAAGTCTTTGTGAGAACATGCAATTATTTGTCCCACTAATTGAGGAATTTATCCTTAATTCTTTCCACTGATTGAGGAATTAAGTATGAGTTCTATAATGAGAGAATCAATTGGCTTAGTTTATCTTAGTCAAGTCCAATTAGATTATTTTAACAAGTTGTTAAAATAATGAGATATAGTTTGTTAATGCTTGCATGCATGTAGCAACTATTATTCTCAGATAACTGAGTATTCTCTCATGGATAACTGAAGCATGTCAATTCAGACAGAGACCCAATTGAGTTCAGATGGTGGGACAATATACTTTCAGTTGCTAGGATATTTCTAGTAAGTATTCCTTGCATGGAAAAGGATTTATTTCCATGAGAATTACGTGATATAGGAGATTGGAGGACTTGTGGCCTATATATTGAGGCCTAGGTAGTCTATGATCTTCATCTTCTGATTGCAGAAAGCGCAGGATAACTCTTGGGCTGATTCTTTTCATAAACTGAAGAGGATTTCCACTTGATTTATAATACAGTGTTGGGGTTTTATGCTAGTGCTTTCCCCAGTGATATATCTTGTGTTATAGTTGATTATTTCTCTTGATCAATTATATGTGTTTATGCTTGATGTTTCTCATGAAATCAATTATGCTTTCGCTTAATGTTTTGTAGAACTAGATCAAGTATTATGCTTTAGTACATTGCATATATCAGTTTGATCTACAGGTGAAATTTCTACAGAGGTCAGTTGCACTTAGCTCAGCGGAGGCTAAATACATGGCTGCCAATCAGGCAGCATGTGAGGCCATTTGGATGCAGAAAATTCTAGTTGGATTGTTTGATTAGAGGATGGATCCAACTGTGATCTATTGTGATAATCAAAGTTGTATCAAACTCTTTGAGAATCCAGTATTTCATGACAGGTCCAAGCACATCGATATCCGGTATCATCATCTTCGAGACTGTGTGGTGAAGAGGATCATGTTGTTGCAGTATGTTTTGACCGAGGAGCAGGATGCAGACATTTTGACTAAGGCATTTTCAAAATGCAAATTCGAGTTCCACAGAGACAGGATCAAGGTGACAGATAATCCCTTTCTTGTTGAGAGGGAGTGTTGAAAATAGCAATAAGAAATGATAAATATAGAAATGCTAAAAATAATATTGCTATAAATAGCATTTTAGGATACATTCCAATTTTAATTAGTCCCCAAATTAAAATTGTGAATTAAAATTCGAATTTGAGCTCAACAGTTGTTTGTAAAATAATTAATTAATTCATCTTGAGTTAATTAGTTAGAGAAAATCAAACATGAAGTCTATGTGAAGACATGCAACAATTATCCCTTTGATTGAGGATGTTATCCCTTAATTAAGGAGATTAGGATGAGTTGTCCTTTGAGTTGTAATTAGTTAGCTCAGTTAATTGAGTTAAGTCTAGTTAGATTAGTTCCAACAGTTTGTGGAACTGATTGTGAGTTCAGTTAGTCAATGCATGGATGCATGCAACTAGTGTACTCCAGATAACTTAATATTCTCTCATAAATAACTCATGCATGTCAGTTCAGACAGAGACCCAGTTGAGATCAAAGGATGGGACAGTGTACTATCAGTTGCAGGAATATTCCCTTGAGAATATCTCTTACATGCAGAAGGAATTCTTTCCTTGAGGATTGTGCAGTTATTTCCGAGTTTGGTGAGCAATGTCTGAGGTAATTACACACAGGTGGCAACTTGAAGACCCAGGAGAAACTGCACAAGGAAATAGGAGGCTTGGAGGACTGAAGGAAGGAATATGTGCTGTCTATTCTGTCTATGAGCAGCAGTGAGGGATTGTACTGAGAGCTGGATCGCTTGTGAGCTAAAGCTTTGTGTAATCCTGAGATATTTCCACTTGTATGATAATACAGATAGCGGGGTTTTTAGCTTAGGCTTTCCTCAAAGTATTCTTTTGTGTTCATGTGTGATTGATTTCTCGTTCTCTGTTATATGTGTTCTATTTGATCTTGCTCAAAATTGATTAAGCTTCCGCAAGTTTTTTGTAGAAGTAGATCAAGTATTTTTCTTTAGTTACATTGCATTATCAGGTGATATATAGTGAGAATTTCTACATGGCCTTTCGAGATCTTTCACTTGCTCTGTTTCTTTCCTTTTTTTCCCTCTGTTTGCCACTTAATCTCCATTGTTTTACATGCTGAGGAATCTGGTCCTAGAGTTTCAATCATCTCTATATATGAGGCATCCGTCAGAATGGAAAAGCAATTTTCTTGAGCAAACTATGGGGATGAATGGGGGTTTATCGATGGTCAACTGGAGGTAGCAGTGTTGGAGTCCCCTGCTCAACTAGGCAATGCATTTGTGGTCTTGTCCTGGCTTGTGGATTGGGGGGGGGGGGGGTTATTTGTAGGGGGGCGTCGGCGCTGCACTTCCTGGAATCCATCTGAGGTTGGAGGCACATACGGAGGTTGGGCCTGTTGAGGGCAATCCCTAAATAAGTGGCCTTACCAGTGGCACAATCGGCACTTGAACGACACATGCTCGTAGTCCAGTGGTTGTGACCAGGTTTCATCCTAGTACTCTATTTCCACCGATTCCGGGAGAGGTTGAGAGATATTCATGTACACACAGATGTAGGCATATGATGAAAATCTTCTTCGACAGGTGACCTCCGAGATCTGGACAAACTCTCCAATGGAATTTCCTATTAGTTCCAAGATATTCATTTCCTATAAATCTTCTGGGAGCGAATATAGATGAACCCAAATCGGGGCCGCTAGGAATTGCTCCTTGTCTGGGTTGTAGCAAGGTTCCCAGTGTCTCATGAAAAGCCCCACATTGTTCATGAAATAAGGGCCATTTTCCAGGATTCACTTTCAATCCTCTATGTCTTCAAAGATTACTATGAAGAAACCCTTAGCCAGTAAGTGGAGATCGATAAGGGCTTTTGGCTGCCATTTTGTGTGGATCCATCAGAGGATATTTGCTTCCCTGGGCCAGACACCCATAAATTTACATGAACTGGCAGGATCACTCAAGCTAGTTGCTGGGGATGGTCACTTTAGTGTTTTTTACTACCTTTGGGAGGGAACGCCCCTTCATTCATGCCTGCCATTGAGCTCTAAGAACTGGTGGTTATGGTGTTTTCTCACTGTGCGGCCCTGATGAGGATGACGGTGCTAAATATGGCTTTTTTGCTCCAGTAAGGATTGATTTGAAGGAGTGGGTTGCTCCGCGGAGGCCCCATCAAACGTTTGATTAGTCTGCCAGTGCACGGATGGTGATGGAGGTTGCAACGTCAGTGGAGAAGGCCTATGGTGATTCAGAATAGAGACCATGCTTCAAACAAAACCCTAGCCAAAAGCGTGCTCCAGATTCTCAAAAATCCTTCCCGTGTAAAACAATTAGAATGTAACATTAATGGTAATAACAGTGTAAATTATGATTTGATTTTATTATTTTTCCTTTATTCATTTTGGTTATTTTCTGATTTATTTTTAGATTGCATTTTCAGTTTTTAGATGTCATTTTCTGGCATATTAACCAATTAAATGCCCAATATTTACAATGTGCATTGCTAGAATGTAAAAATGACTCACAAGATTTAAATTATGACCATCAAGAGTTTTTGATCTTATAATTTCATTTGATAGTAATATCATACTAACTTACTTTTACTTCTAGAATTCATTTTCAACATGAATCATCAATTTTAACTGCATTGATGCAATATGTCTAGCCTCTTAATTTAGCTAATGATCTTTTGATAGGTTCATCATGCTCCCATCTAAATTTCATTGATACGTTTGATACTTGTTTGAGAGATTCAGTTCTACCGAAGATTTCTAATGACTTGTTTCATGTTCATAACACTAATTTTTGTTCAACCTCTCTTTCATTTAACCTCTTCCATTCTTTATTAACTATCCATCCATATTTTTATGATCCCATAGAGATTTGGTTGGAGGAAACTTTCCAAGAGAAAATGACTGTAAATAAGTTGTTTTTTTGTAAATATGTTAGCAATAAGTGTACATACTGCATTCATATTTATTTATGTTGATTTAATTATAATAATTGTATTTTTTTTATTGATATTTGACCTGTACATACATGCAGGAAATAAAATGATTGAATGGCTACATTGGAAGTATAACTATAGCTTTCCATGTTTCCCTTCATCTAGTTAGGATATGATTAAAACTAGAGTAGTTAGTTTGCCTTTTTATTTGTTTCTTCTTTTAATAATACAAGTAGAAGAATAGAGTGAGAAACTAACTTTTTCTGAGCTATAAACATATTTTGGGAAGTATTTTCTTTCTCATCAGAACTTTTTTACTATGTATTAGTGCTTCTCTCAATATTTCCTTTACTTTGCAAATTTTCAAAATTAGTCAATAATCATACTTTGCTTCTCGTTGATGTAATTGAAATGGAATGCTCAACTCTTTCTTGTTCATATTTTCTGTGGATATAAAACATCTCATATTTTAAATGTTAAATAAATAAGGCCCACAAGCAAAGGAAAGTCACAAAAACCTTGCAACAAGTTGTAAAATTACTCTAGTCTATGATTTTAACTATGCTTGTTCTGAATCTTACATTTGTTGAGTTAAGTCGAACCTTTGCACTGCACTCATTTATCTTTCATCCACTTTAATCACAATCCTTTCATAAATTCTGATATGACTCAAAACCTCTAAGCTACAAATCTCAGAATCCTATACTCTCGGCTATCCCGTATGATATTCAAAATATTTTTTTGGGATTTCTAATCTGAGATTCTAGTACCTCGAAACCTCAGAACTCCGCTATATCAGAAGCATGTCAAAACTTGTTCTCATATTTCTGACCTAGGATCCACATGGCCCTTTCCTTGACTATCATGCACATTTTGGCATGTTTTCGCAATAAAATGCTTAATTAAGAAAATGACCCCCACTTCACTGTCTTCAATTAGACCTTATGATCTCAAAATCTCATAAGTCGATTTAAATTACAAAATGGTCTCCGATATTTCTGATACGAGATTCGATCCACCTCACTCCTATTCATTGATCGTAGACTTACATTCCTGGAACTTTATTTTTAAAAACCTTACGATATTTCTCTACTGGTATTTCCATTTCCCTCTATACCGAGCCCCCTTAATACCTCAGAACCTCAAAATATCAAACTAATGTAATTTCGTAGGCCTCTGGTAAATTCATTCATTACTTGACAATCTCACCTATTTGTTATGCCCACATGGATTCCTCTCTTTGCTTACCTCTCTTTATCTTTATGCGTTATTCAATCATGACTTCCATGTTACCCCGGCATTCGAGATCTTGGGTGTATTTTAATTATAATCTCGTCAAATCCTTAAGCACTCATTCCTCTGGATGACTAAGTGACTTTTGGGATATCCAATCTTCGTGGTTTATGCATGGATATTATCATTGTGCCTTCATTGGACATATATCCTCACATGTATAGTTGGTCTTCTTTTACTCTTCACGCCAATATTTCGGGCTAATGAAAAGTTCATCACCTATGACTCACTTGCGTTTTTGTCTTTGTTTCACTACTGGATGCTCATAATTTTATGCATCTTATCATCCCGGTATTCCTTTAGAAGTGCATCCTCTTTCTCTTCCCAAGGCACTCTTGAGCAGCCACTATGGTGATGCAGCCAATTCATAAGAAAATACAAAACATGTAAAGGTAATGGATCCTGGGAAATTTATGTTTGAATTCTCTTGTGGTTTTATTATTTTTGATATATCATTCCATACTTATCATGCAAAGGTTCAAGTCCTCTCCATATACACATAAGTGCTACATAGGTTGGGATGTGGCCTTGATTTTTGAAATTTTATGAAAACCTTAAAGTTGATATGAAATTTGAAAAAACAAAGAAAACAATTGTTGCTGTAATTCATTAAGAATCAAATTTTCATTTTCATATTTGATGGAATTTGTTTACTTCTGACTCCTTGAACATTAAAAATTATTTTTATAGCTTTACTATTTGCTTCAATTTAGATTTAGTAAGTGATGATTGTGGGCCAAGGAAAACCTCATAGAAATCCACTTCTTCATAATTTTAATTCCAATTAAAAGAAGAGGTTATCTTTTGTTGGAGAAAATCGACATCTTTTAGGTAAAATTAAACAATATTCTTCAATGGTAAGTATCATATACCCATTTTCATCATTTTCCACTTCTTTACATTTTTTGTTTCAATTTTGGTTTTAGCTGTTGATTTTATGTTTTATCCTTGCACGTCTCCAAGAATTGTTTTACACTCCTACCTACTCACATCTGAACTCATTATACTTTTTTTGCTTGCTTTTGAGTTTTGGAAGAGCAACAATGATGTTCATCAAATCAGTTAAATTGGGGAGTCCCTAACCCTTTAGTGTGTTTCTCAAGCCTTGTTTTTATTACAAAATTGTTAAGATGTTCTTATGTAGCCTTTGTTTTGAAACCAAAAGTTTGGCTTAGAAACTTCTCATTTGACTTCATTTTACCTCATGATTGTTATTCACTTTACGGTTTGAGAGCCTAATTGCTTATAACTCTGCAAGATAGAATTTATTAAAATATCAACATAAGACGAACACACATGCTTGTCTTATTTTACTCTTTTGTTGAGACATTTTTATAGTTAGTCTTGTTGGGGTTGTCTTTTTTAATTTGGACTTTTCTTTTATTTTTCTTTTCCTTATTTGACATTTTTAGAGTTTGTTGATTTCTTCTTTCATTTTAGTTTGGATTTCTTTTTCCTTTTGTTGTTGGTTATGGATTCATTTTACTGATATTACCAAGATTTATGTAAAAGGGCTTTTCTTACCCAACATTGGTTGGTAGACATGGAAAATTTTTACTTGGTCAATTTCATGGGTTTCATTTACCTTTAAAGGGATATCTTTATGGAATTCTAAAGCCATCTTGCCTTAAATATTTTCCATGGAGGAACATGCATCCTTTCTAATGTAGTTCATCTTTTCAGGGAAGGTACCGACCTTGAGTTTAACTCAATGAATCCCTCCCATCCCTCCACTTTATAAAAGCCTCTAAATTGATAGTTGCGGGGAAAGATATGGAGTCAACATTATGGAAGTATTATATCCATTTGATAAAGTCTCTTTTACCATCTCACATTTTTGTCTTAGCTACAGCATAAAATTAGCTCGCAAATGTGCTTATCAAAAGGGTGATCAAAAGGGGAAGCATGGGAAATACAAGTAAACCCGTTGGGGCTATGGATGCTTGCCAGCAGCGGGGCCATACTTGTATGGCATTAAAATAAAACTTCATCAAGGTATTGACCAGGTTCACTGGCAACGAAGCAATGTCAGAGACCATTCATATCAATGTATATATGCTTTATCTAAAACTCCCTATATGTACTCCCTTATATCACTCATACAAGGTAATATTAAATATTAAATATTCCCAAAAATTCAGATTCATGATCTTATACTTAGTGTATTTCAAGTACTTATCTTTTTGAACTTATATTGCTTGATAAATTATTGTGGGACCCATGGGAAATGTTTTACTATTTGACGACTTAATAGAATTCCTTACTTTAACCTTTGGGCAAAGTTAAACTCATTAACATTTACCTAGAGATAATTGTTTCTTCCCCGTGTGTCACCATTGTTGTGGAAAAGCTACAACCCCCACATTTTTAATTTATTAATAATAATAATAATAATAATAATATCCATTTTTAAGGTCACAGCCAAGCCAGACATCAAATTGGTGTATGAGACCCCCTTGTTTGTAGGACAAGGGACCCACCTCCGCGCAGTGATTTGACTACTAAGTCTACGAAGGCATACATACTCTACCCCCCGCTGGTTTTGAACCTGTGACCTCTTAGGAGGAAACACATGCTCTTAACCATTAGGCCCACTCAAGTTGTATCACCCGGAGGGGACCCTATATGTAAATTCTAGTCATATCACCCTTTAATATTTTCTTTGGTTAATTATGCAACATTTTTGTGAGTTTTTTGTTTTCTTTGGATTCACATTTTGATTGCCTCATTGCGTTCGGTTTCTCTCTAGATTTCCATTGGTTATCATTTCATCTCATTTGGACCTACGGTTTGTCAATCACGTCCATTCAAAGTTCCAAAAAGTTTCACCACCTAGACTAAACAAATGTACAAAATGTATATTATTTTAATTTTTGTAAATGAACTAATTTTAATATATAAATATTAATTTTTAATTAATTAAATTTTTTTAATAATTAACTATTGTACGGAACAACCATAACAGAGGAGATGGTATAATAATTAAAACCATATAATATGAGAGTTTATATTATTTATAATTTAAAACTTTTTATGAAAATTCTTAAATTTCAAAAGTTAATTTACATTTCAAATTTTAAGAGCTCCCTCCCAAAATTCCGAAATTTCTCATAAGAGTGGTTGTAATTTTATTTCAAAGAAAAATACCTACCCCACATGACCCTCCTCTCCTCAACTCCTCACTCCTCCTCGGGACCCAGACTCCTAATCGTTCTCGGCTCTATTTCCTTATACCTCATCAGATCCTTCACCTTTGAGATCTATGCAATCCCTCCTTATGACTCCCCTCGTATCCACCTTATGCCTCCCACTACGTGATCATGCCGTGGCTAATTCAATGAGACCCAAAGCCACATAATATATTAAATATTTTTAATTTAAATTAATCTAATTTGTAAATAATAATAATTTTGTTTATGCAAATAAATTTTAAATTAATATTTTATTAATAATTTGTATATATATATATATATAAAGATATTAGATTTTTGGCTTAGATATGTATTTCTCAGTATATTGGCAATTTTGATATCTTGAATTTGGAAGCTCATAAATTGAGTTTTATTTAGCCAAATGAGGCTCAAGATGATTTGTTGGAAAACTAGAATCGAGAATAACAATCCGGGATTATTAAATCAACCAAATATATACACTTATTATGCCAAAAATTTAGCAGAAAAATGAGATTACGAAAGTGTAACAAAAAATTCAATTTTGGAAAATTTGTTGAAACAATTTCATCTACACAAACTTTTGTTGTTGCAAAATTGGTTTCATGAAAGCTTCTTTCAACCATAGATACTCTGAGAGTGGTCAACGTGAACACAATTTTCCTTTAATTTATTTATTTAATTTGATTTTTATTGGAGAGTTGATTTTTCCCATATTTTGTAATTCTGATTTTAGTGTGCATTTTATTTTATTTTTGAATGGTTTTTGGAAGGAGAGAAGTTGGGGAGATGAAATAAAGAATATTTGGAGCAATGATATTACACCAACAGGGAAGAAGATGGAGAATTTTCAGCTCTAATTGAGGATCTGAAAAACTACTCTCAACAACTATCCATTTTGGAATTTTTTGTAATTATTAAATATCAAATTTGATATTGAGGAAGGGGTTCCTCTTCTCTACATCTTGAGGATTTTGAAGCACTTTTGTAAGGGATTTATAGTTGTAGAATCAAGGGGAAAACTCATATCTTGGTTAATGGGGATTTTTATTTTCAAATATGGATTATGTATTGAGGTAGAGCCTTGCTCTTTTTATAGTGGCAAAGTTCCTGATTTGTGAAAGATGGTTGGAGATAAGTTCAAAAAATAGAGAAAGAGACTAGGTTTCATTAATGTTTATTTGAATTATTCTATCTATAATGCAAATTTTATTTATTTAATAATAGATATGTGCAAATTTTCTCATATTGCGCATTCTTGTTTGATGTCAAGACAGATATATTTTGAATTGACTATCTAATTTCAAAAGATATAAACCACAGAAGTCTTAAATCCAAAATCATTTCCCTATACGAAGGGGATATATGGAGTGAGATCATTTTACTCGAAAAAGTTATCAAGTAGCCCTGATGATGGATCCCATTTGGGATTTGAAACGTTGACGGAAAAATAGTTTTTACTGTGGATTCTATGGTAATTTCAAAAGATATAAACCACAGAAGTCTTAAATCCAAAATCATTTCCCTATACGGAGGGGATATATGGAGTGAGATCATTTTACTCGAAAAAGTTATCAAGTAGTCCTGATGATGGATCCCAGTTGGGATTTGAAACGTTGACGGAAAAATGGTTTTTACTGTGGATTCTCCAGTAATTTCAAAAGATATAAACCACAGAAGTCTTAAATCCAGAATCATTTCCCTATACGGAGGGGATATATGGAGTGAGATCATTTTACTCGAAAAAGTTATCAAGTAGTCCTGATGATGGATCCCAGTTGGGATTTGAAACGTTGACAAAAAAATGGTTTTTACTGTGGATTCTTCGGTAATTTCAAAAGATATAAACCACAAAAGTCTTAAATCCAAAATCATTTCCCTATATGGAGGGGATATATGGAGTGAGATCATTTTACTCGAAAAATTTATCAAGTAGTCCTGATGATGGATCCCAGTTGGGATTTGAAACGTTGACGGAAAAATGGTTTTTACTGTGGATTCTCCGGTAATTTCAAAAGATTTATTGTTATTTTTCTCTTTTCTCAAGTATTTAAATCAAATTACTGAGTAACTATTTACTCAAAAATCTCCCACCTAAAATTGATATAATAACTATTGAAAGTTATGAGAACTTTTTCCTAGTTTTAATAGTTAATCACTCATCGATATTAAGATATTCAAACATAACATGTTTTGGTAATTATAATGTTAGCTAGTAGAACTATTTCATTAGCCAGATATTCATCATAAACGAGGCATGTTAAAATCCCCAATTGTGTAGTTATTCAACTCTCGGTTGGGATAGATCTATATCTTCACAATCGAAATAGATTTAGAATTTATTTTTATCACCTGCGTAGAATAAATCTGCATTTAGATTTAAGTTTGTATTATAGAATTCCCTTACGTAAAGGAAGACTTTAGGTGCGTCTAAGCTAAGCCCTCAAGTCAGGTTAAGGATTTTCTTTCTGTGATGTGCACAACAAGATGGAAAAGTTGATTTTTTTCTTTCTATTGGTAAGTAATAAACAAACCATAAGCCAACAGGGAGGGAGAGGGGGTAACTAGACCCAATTGAACAATTTGTAGCTATTATACAAATAGAGAAGAGTCAAATTTGGGACTTTGACTAGGTGGCCTTCCCTAATGTTGACGATGTCATTTTTGGCTATCAACACATCGTTGAAATTTCTCTTCCTTCAGCCTATAATATATTTTGGATATCAAATTTTTTGTCTTCATGTTAAATTTTATGGTTTAATGTTCATATGGTGTCTTCCTTCTCTAGTATCATACTTATCACTTTGTCTTTGTTGTAGGGTTCAAGTTTTTTAATTTCAGATTTATGCATTGGTCAAACACTCGGTGCATTGTTAGTATTTTATTTCTAACATTGATAGAATCACCAAAAATAAACACCAGGATTGAGTCAGATGCCCCAACAACACTTTTATCATCGACACTATTCTCCTCTCTTATTAATTCCTCTATAACCATCCATTGTTTATGATCCAGGTGGATGTTGGTGGCCACCCACCTATCCCACTTGGACCCCCACAACTGTCTCTTTCAGTTTTTTAGTTTCCTTAATTGTAACACAATTTACTATTTTTAGCAGTTTTTCGGGTCTTGAACTTCTGGAGCCGTTTTGATGCCCTAAATGACGTTTTCTAGGAAAACTAGGAGCAACATGGGTCCATGGACTGATGTTTCTTTTACTAAAGTTATAGTCCTCGGATAGATCTTTCAAATGAGGTATTGTGCACGTCAAATGGAGATCATATGCCAAAGTTATGACCCCTGGAAGTTGATGTACCAATTTACCCAAAATGGGGCCCATAGTTTGGCGCTTCATCTCCTAGGGTTAGGTTTTTGGATGTTTAGGGTTCTCCATTGTTTCTCAACAATAAATATGTGTTTAATCCTCATTGTAAGAGAGTTTAAAGGCATGTAGCCGCCATATCTCTTCTCAGAGATAAGCTACCATCGCCCTAGCTGGTTTATTTCCATTTCTGTTTGTAAGCATATTTCAATATTTTACATTAATGAAATGAAGTATTATTTCTGCTGCATCTCTGTACTTATGGCTATTTCTGTACTTTATTGCGTTCCTGTTTAAATCCGGATCAGTTTATGTATCAATTCATTGGAACAATGGCTCTAAAGTGTACACAATGGTTTCCATACTAGGTAGAATTCCACAATATAATTCCCTTTCCTTTCAAAGAAAGCTTTTGACCATGTTGTGTCCCTTCACAGAGTTTTAATACAATGTCTCTCGTTAGATTTGGAAACTGAATAGTCTCACCAAGTATTACCTAGGAGAAGCTTATGACTACCTTTACATGAATGTCAATTCCTCTACGAAGCACCTTTAGGGTCTTCCCCACCATATCCAAACATCCTCAATGTTTTTCTATTATTAAAGCATGGTACAACATCCAAATTTACTCTTTTCGGTGCTCTAACAACTCCTCTGCCATGAAATGACTTACAAAACTCCCTTATAACCTTTTTAATTCCACAACACTTTGAACATGTAATTTTCACTTAAAAGGGCCATGCTACATATGTATCATTCTTGAACCTCTACAAGCTTTTCATTTCTGATGATTAGTTCCAGTAGGCATTCCAGTCCCAACGCATGTTGAATAATTCACATCAATTTCATGAGGGGACTACATCTATGAAGACAATTCTATAGTTCTTTTATTATCTTATCCTCCAAAGGGATTTTCATGAAACATGTTCTTCAAAGCATCATTAGAATAGTCTTTATTTGTATATGAAATCATGGCTCTGCATATGGCATCCCCTACATTGATTGTGGATTTTTATCATTCTAGCAAGTTGTCTCCACCCTTTATGGAAGTATTGACTCTAAGAATCGAAAGTGTTGCTTAAACACTCACTTTCAATATTCCTTTGGGATTATGAGGGTTGTAGGATTTCTCATATAGGTGATGAAACTTCTTTAGGCCTATGATGCCAACACTTCCTAGAGAATTTCTATTACTTTTACATTACTTCAACTACCATAGAATACTACTTTGATATATTTTATGCATTAGATACCAAGGCTTCATCTTGAGTGACAGATCATGTATTTGATGGTTTAGTTATTTTGTTGAATCCCTTAATAGAATAAAATAATTCAGCACCATATCATGCTAATTTTCTTTTCGAGATCAAACCATTTAGTACACATACTCAACAAAATAACCTTTGAGTGCCTCACTTCTAGATTGTTTAGGAATTTTACCTCGTTGCCAATGATGTCTTGGTCCATGTCCATGGGACTCCCATGCTAATTCCTTTGATATGGTTTTTTCACTTGCAACCATTGCCATTTAAGCTTTCTAGGAGATCTATTGGTATGCTTTCTTCATGTGTCAACTTTGTTTATGAATTTAGCTTCAATTATGTTCAAGGATACCACCATTTGTTTTGGTTTCTACCTATCTTTACCTTTTATGTTACCCACAAGTAAAGCACTTCTCCCACATTTCATATCTAACTAGTATCCTTTTCAAGATGTTCTAAGGATTACTCTCCCACTAAGTTGTTGTTTCTCTTCTAACACTGACTAGATGGTGGCATTCATTTCCTTTAGCATCTCCCCCTGAGGCCAAGTTGACTTCAATTCTTCATTGAAGTCACTGGTTATTCTTTCTTCACCTTCCACACTTTAGTGGGTTGCCTTCTATTGTTTGCATTTCCTTTTGAATCAGTGTTTGATATGCTTGGAGTGGCCTTCAACTTTTGTCTAGAGTTCTTTAGGGTACTTGGCAAGTTGCAATCTTTGGTTTTATGGCCAAGGTTGCTACATAAATAACACCTTATATGACCAATAAATGAAGGAAATGGTGTGCATTTTCTTGAGTTATTTCTACTCTTCTTTACATACATTTTGTATTCAACAAATATATGTCCAAACCCATTGCACAAATGATGGTACTCATAGAAATTATCTGTGTAACTGATGGATTTGTTCTCTTCATTTGATTGCTTGAGGAAACTTAATTATTTGCTGCACCTTTTGCCGATTAGTCTTGATTTGATTGTTTTTACATTCTGCTACTACATGTACAAGTTCACAGGAAGAAAAAAACTTGATATCTTTCAAGGGAGAAAATAATCTCCTTTGGGATCATCCAAATTTTCTGAACTCAACTTCAGGAGAAAATGACCTTCTTGAAAAGGACCCTTTCTTCACCTCATTATTTCCATTTTTTTTTTGTTGCTTACCTTTGTTTGCTTCTTTACTAATCATTTTGTTGTTGGCTTCTACCACTGGTCTTTTTTATGTTTTTGTATCCTCTTTTGTGATTGCCTTTGACTTACTGCACTCCTATTATTTCTTCATGGAGACAATCTCCTCTTTTAGCTTTGTACATAGTCTATTCTTTTCACCTAATTCATTTCTAGCTGAGATAATCTCATCCTCTAATCTTTCAAACTATAGGTCTCTCTCCAATCCAGGAAGATTGTGACACATTTTCCAGTGAGTACCATTTCAAATTCAAAGTTCATTAAATCCTAGTAAATGGGTTTTTGAGCTTCATGAGAATGCGCTCATAGTTTAATTTTTAAAATTTTTAAAATAGAAAATGAAACTATGAGAGGAATTTCCTCAAAAATCAATTTCTAAATTAATGTTGAAGTTCAGAGTCTCATGGGATTTCTATGATCCCTTGAGTTTTGGAAAAGGACCTTGATAGGTGGATTTGAGGGATTTACTCCACATAAATCTCATGGAGAATCTTTTAAGGGATTTATAGAGTTATTTTCTCCTTGGAGTAGGGGATCTAAGGATATATTCTCTCATTTGTTTTGGGGTTTTGAAAGCTATATAAAACTCTCCTATGTACTTTGTGTGATATGAGAGTTTTGGGGAAGAGAGATTGAGAGATTTTTTTAGAATTCTTTTAGGACTTCATTTTCTTTGGAGAGCTTAGAGAGATCAAAAGGTCTTTCGGAGGATTTGTTGTTATGTACAAGTCCTGAACTCCTTTGTGTAAAACACAGCTTTAGATTTGGCTACCCTTTCGTAATAGAGCATTGCAAATCTTCCTCATGACAAAAAGAAAATAAAAGTGATTCGACTTGTTGGAGGTGAATCTGGAGACGTGGCCCAGTGGAGGGGGTGAACTCTGTTACCAACCTTGATGTTTTCATGTTTTGTTTATTCTTGGTTTGATCAAGTTATTTTACATGCATTTTAAGTTACAAATTATGATGAAATGAACATGTTTATGGATGAACTATAACTTAATCTTTCAAGCCCTTATGTCGATTAAAAGGGTATTATTTATAAGTGTTTAAGTCCTCTCAAATTTTCAAATCATTTGGTATGAGAGCAATTCATTGCCTGGCTTAGTGGGTACATTTGTCAGGTTTAATTCAAGCAAACAGAAATAGACTTCTTAAGAAGGTAATCTCTTAAGTTTCAAAATGTAGAATTCAGAAAATAAGTCATTTTATGGTCCTTTCTTTGCAAATATTTATCAAGATTAAAATATGTTTAAATAATTTATAACCATGAATAAAATGGTAGAGGAGTTGTATCTTGATGATAGAGAAATCAATAAACAATTGAAAGCATTGGAAGATGTGAAGCAAGAGCTACAAGATAGACTTCAAGTGATGGAGTTGCAAATATAATCTTCAGAAGAGGCGCTATCAAAGTGTTAGAATGGTAAGATGAATGAGGTAAGCAAAACTTGTACAAATTCAGTTTCCTCTCAAGAATATGTTTCTTTTGGTTCCTTCAAGAAGCACACTCAAGGAATTGGGTCGAAACTGTTATTGAAAATGGTTTACGAAGGGAAAGGTTTGGGAAGCCATGCCCAAGGTATGATAGAACCAATTATGTTTGAAGATCGCCCTCGATATGCTAGAATTGGATATGGCAAAAAAGAGGTTGGAGAGAGTTCCAAGGCTGCTTAAGAAAATGATTTTTCAAAAGGAACTTTTGTCTTATCAGGTTCACCTCATCAGAATCGTGACAAAGGTGACCATCAAAGGTATAGGTTTGATTATACAAAAGTTTCTTTTGAATATAAGAAGCACCTCATCAGAATCTTGACAAAGGTGACCATCAAAGGTATAGGTTTGATTATACAAAAGTTTCTTTTGAATATAAGAAGCATGGTAATCTCATTCATAATTTTTTTCATAAGATTCCATGCTCGTTTTGTGGGCTATATAATCATAAAGTTTCAAAGTGTTGAAGGAGAATGTCTTCATACAAGAAAGTTTTAAAGGAAAAGCAAAAAAGGACCAATATTCAAATCATAAGGAAGTTAATAGCAAAACAAAGTCGCAACTTTGTTGCACACATTGTCATCAGAGTGGTAATTTGATTGACAAATGATGGAAGTTGTATCTGAAATTTCGTCAACAATATTGGAGAAAAAAAGATTGCACAAGATCCCGCAAAAAATGAAAAAGTTAGTCCAACAAATATCATTAAGGATACAGAGCATGATGAAATGCAGTTAAAGAGGGATTCATTCAAATGTAAAATTTCCATTAACAGCCCAAGATTATCAATACCAAATATTTCACATTCAGAACTTAATATGTTGTTTAAGATGACATACCTTGACTAACGGCGGAAGATGTAATGGCTGCCATCTTCTGTCTTCTGTCTTCTGTCTTCTTCTCAGAATTCGGTTTCTCTCCTCTTGCCCTCACTTCCTTTATGTGCTTCTTGATGGAGAAGAATGCAACTCTTGTATGGGAGAGAGAGGACCCAATCCTTTATATATTATTTAACTCTAATCTGGTACGTCCATCATATACCAATTCAACGCTTAAGATCTAATGCTTTAGATTAGAAACTGCTTTAGTGCTTTAATGCTTTAATGCTTTTAACGCTTTAATGCTTTAATCGGGTCACATTAAGATTTAGAAACTGCAGATTTCTAACATTCTCCCACTTGACCCGACTATTCATAATATTAAGTGTTGAACATCATACTATGATAAATTGCTGAGAGTTATGGCGGTTGTGCACTATTAATTCAATGCATTCCCTTTCCATATACTACAAATACCAACAATCTATCAATTCATACTCATAATTTATATAAAACAGCATAATGGTCCACATAATGTCTTATATCATAATGATTAAACATAATATCTTTATAAGACTCTTTCTTGTTTAAAATTACATAAAATACGTACTACTACATTAATACAAGAGACACATAATTGTATATCAGAAACACATAAAAGAGATCAGAATGTCACACATCAATTATTATTAATACAACCAAGACCCATTCTTTGAACATGTTCCTTAAATTGTCTTGGTTGTAACCCTTTCGTCAAAGGGTCTGCAATCATAAGTTCTGTCCTGATGTGCATGATTGACACTCTTTGTTTCTGAACCTCATCTTTCACAACAAGATACTTCAGATCTATGTGTTTGGCACCTTTAGAGTACTTGTCGTTCTTTGAGAAAAATACTGCTGCAGAGTTATCACAATAAATTTTCAGCGGCTTGCTAATGGTGTCGACAACCGCAAGTCCTGAAATAAAGTTCCGCAACCATAATGCATGAATTGTGGCTTCAAAACATGCCACAAATTCTGCCTCCATAGTGGATGAAGCAATGATAGTCTGTTTCGCACTTTTCCATGATATGGCACCTTGAGCAAACATAAACAGGTAACCAAAAGTCGATTTTCTAGTATCGATGCATCCAGCAAAATCTGAATTGCTATATCCAATCACCTCTGATTCATTGGATCTTCTATACATGAGCATGTAATCTTTCGTGCCTTGTAAGTACCTCAAAACTTTCTTTGCAGCTTGCCAATGTTCCCTTCCTGGATTACTTTGATACCTCCCTAACATACCGACCGCAAAGCTGATATCCGGTCTAGTACAGGTTTGAGCATACATTAGGCTACCAACAACAGATGCATATGGAATTGATTCCATTTCCTTTCGTTCAACATCATTCTTAGGACATTGCATGAGATTGAATTTATCACCTTTCTGTACAGGAACTATTCCAGGTGAACACTTACTCATTCCAAATCTCTCTAGAATCCTTTCGACATATCCTTTCTGAGACAATCCCAATACTCCTTGTGATCGATCACGGAATATTTCTAGTCCAATCACATAGGATGCCTCTCCCATATCTTTCATTTCAAAGTTCGTTGAGAGAAATTCCTTAGTCTCATGCAATATACTTGAATTATTTGCAGCAAGCAAGATGTCATCAACATAAAGGACCAGAAAAATAAACTTGCTCCCACTGATCTTTTGGTATATACAGTGATCAAACGTATTTTCCTTAAAACCAAAAGATGTAATAATGGTATTGAACTTAATATACCATTGCCGGGATGCTTGTTTAAGCCCATATATTGACTTCTTAAGTTTACACACCAATTGTTCTTTACCTTCTACAGAAAAACCCTCAGGTTGATCCATATAAACATCCTCATCAAGATCTCCATTCAGAAAGGCTGTTTTCACATCCATTTGATGTAACTCCAAATCATAATGAGCTACTAATGCCATTATTATTCTTAGTGAGTCCTTTTTCGAAACAGGAGAAAATGTCTCCTTGTAATCAACACCATCTTTCTGAGTGTAACCCTTAGCAACAAGTCTAGCTTTATACCGTTCGATATTACCACTAGAGTCGTGTTTGGTTTTAAAAACCCATTTGCATCCGACTCTTTCACAGCCATGTGGTAACTCAACGAGATCCCAAACTTCATTATGTTGCATGGATTTCATTTCTTCTTTCATGGCATTAATCCATTCCTTTGACTCTTTACTTTCTACAGCATGTGAAAACGAAACTGGATCCTTATTGATTCCAATATCATAATCTGATTCTTGCATATAAACCACATAATCATCAGAAATAGCTGACCTACGATTTCTTTGAGGTCTTCTTAATGCTACTTGTTGTGGTTCATGCATATCAGTATTATGTAAGTCATTTCCTTCAGGAAGTACTTCTTCATTTATATGTTGTTCATTATCATCATGCTGTTCTACAACAGCTGGAACAACATTTGGAGTAATAGTAGATGGAGGAACTATTCTAGGCAATGTAACATTTACCCTTGTTTCCTTTATTTCTACTATTTCTCTTCTAGTACTCCCACTGACTTCACCATTCTCAATGAATCTTGCATTACTAGTTTCTATAATTCTTGGACTATGATTAGGACAGTAAAACACATACCCTTTAGATTTATCAGGGTAACCTAAAAAATACCCACTGATCGTTCGAGAATCTAATTTATTTTCATGTGGATTATAAATTCTCGCTTCCGCTGGACAACCCCAAACATGCAGGTGTCTTAAGCTAGGTTTCCTGTTAGTCCATAACTCAAAAGGAGTCTTTTGAACAGCTTTACTAGGAACCCTATTCAACAAATAATTAGCGGTTTTGAGAGCATACGACCACAAATTCTTAGGTAGTGTAGAATCTGACATCATACTCCTAATCATATCCATTAACGTCCTATTGCGCCTTTCTGCTACACCATTTTGCTGTGGTGTACCTGGCATTGTGTATTGCGCACATATGCCATGACTTTCGAGGAATTTTGCAAATGGACCTGGACACTGGCCTGACTCATTATATTTACCATAATATTCACCACCTCTATTAGACCTTATGATTTTCACCTTTTTATCTAATTGCCTCTCAACTTCCTTTACAAACGTCTCAAGGACATTCACAGATTGAGATTTTTCATGAAGCAAATAGACATAACCATAACGGGAAAAATCGTCAATAAAAGTGATGAAATACTTTTCTCCATTAAATGCTGGAGTGTCCATAGGTCCGCAAATATCAGTGTGTATTATTTCAAGAAGTTGGCTGCTTCTTGTGGCTCCTTTCTTATTATGTTTGGTTTGTTTACCTTTAATACAATCCACACATAATTCTAGATCACTAAAGTCCAAATTTGACAAAATTTCATTACTTACTAATCTCATCATTCTTTCTTTGGATATATGACCTAGTCGTTTATGCCACAAGAAAGCAGAATTTTCATTCAACCTGCTACGTTTACATCCAACATTATTTACTACATTCAACAAGGAATTCGCATAAGTGTCATTCAGTTTCAATTTATATAAACCATCAATTAGAATACCAGAACCAACATTATCAGTTTTCTTATATAAATCAAAACAGCCAAATCCAAACATACATCTAAAACCAGAATTATCCAACTTACTTACGGAAATAAGGTTTCTAGATAATGAAGGTACATAAAGGGTACTGTATAAGTCTAATACATATTCACTTTCTAGAATTAGACGATAAGTCCCAATGCCTTCAATTGAAGATTTCATTCCGTTTCCCATAAAGAGAAAACGATCTTCATTTGGATTTATGGTTCGGATCGTAAGAAATCCCTGCATATTGTTGGAAACATGAGTTGTAGCACCAGTATCAAGCCACCATGTATTAATAGGAACTTCAACTAAATTCGATTCAAAACCTACGAAAGATAGATAACCTGCAAATCAAAAATGAAATAACTATAAGCTCATAACTAACGCGATTCAGATGTAGACATAATAGTATAATATAGCACTCCTTTGGGTAGATACTATCTTATACTTAACATAATTAAATACCAAAACATAACTAGGTAATAAATATATTCAATTAAATAGAACTGACATCTTTGGATGATCAATATTTATTTAATCAAAATATCTATCAAACCTCATCATGTCAACTAGTTATAGAACAAGACTTTCCTTTGGGTAAGTTCTCAGGTTCTATCATTAGTGACGCCAGTTCTTAATTGGTATTATTATAACTGGCAATTTCTATCAATAATCATTATGTCACTTATGCACTAAATGATTATTCTGATTTTGACCACTTTGGTGATTAACAAAATCATAAATCTCATGTGCATAAATAATTTATAACACATACCTTATGCAAAACAACATTCTGATTTTGACCACTTTGGTGATTAACAAAATCATAAATCTCATGTGCATAAATAATTTATAACACATACCTTATGCAAAACAATCAGTCATAGAGCAATTACTTTTATGCCCAAATTTCAAACAAGGTCGAAAACTTTATATCCGACGGTAATATACACCATGGTTGCATGGTAATATACACCATGGTTGACATGCAACCTCAAAATTTTCAGAATCCGGATCATCAATGTATCATTATATCATATAAAACATGAACTCTACACTCAATAGAGTAAACAAGGCCATATGCTAATCTTGAATCACCTTTGGCATTCTTCTACATTGATAATTCTCTAATATTTTGTGCATGAGTAAAGCGTTGGAAAGGTTGAAACATTTAAATATATATGTTAGCGTTCAATTAACAGGGGCGTATCTTCCCTTCACAACGCTCTTTGATTAGCAAGCATTCCATCGCAGAACTAATTTTATATTCCCCATTCTTTACGAACTAAAGAAATCAAAACACGCGCTTGCTAAGGAAGAATAAATGATGCACGAAAAGACCCTAAAACTCTGGAATTGTTTTGGGGAGGCCTTAACATACAGAGATGAGGATCCGGAACAAATTTGAGAGTGAAGGCGATCATCATGGGAATCGCACGACTGTCCGTGAGGTTCATCCGCGTCCTTCCCACAACTTGAGGAACGCTTGCAAATCCAACATAGCGGCGAAGAAAACTATAAAAACCAGGCTATTGAGGACGGCGGGGATGGAAAAAGAGCAGACCATAAATGGAAGGGGAGTACAAGAAATGAATGGGATAAGATCGACATCGGAGTCTTTACAAAGAAAAGTCGAAAACTTTAATCACGAGACTTAACCCACGAGGATAAAACACAAAATTTTCCATCTTATAACGACTGCGCTCCTTCTGTTTGTGGCAATTCCACTATCCGAAGTCCCTTCGGAAGATGTGGCCGAGTATTTGTTGATTGCGTAGACAATCACACAGTTAACTTTTACGATATAGATGGTGGAGACGGTCCCAGAGTGATGGGAGACTTCCTTGGCACAGTAATGGGAGATATTACGGAATCCTCTTACTCCACACAAACCGAGCAAATCGCACAACATATAGGGCATTCCCCACAACCGATTTTTCTTGATTAAATTTGATTAACATCATGAGTAAAGCACAGAACAGTCATAGGAAATATTCAGTTATTGATTGGTGGCTCTGATACCAAATGTAAAATTTCCATTAACAGCCCAAGATTATCAATACCAAATATTTCACATTCAGAACTTAATATGTTGTTTAAGATGACATACCTTGACTAACAGCGGAAGATGTAATGGCTGCCATCTTCTGTCTTCTGTCTTCTGTCTTCTTCTCAGAATTCGGTTTCTCTCCTCTTGCCCTCACTTCCTTTATGTGCTTCTTGATGGAGAAGAATGCAACTCTTGTATGGGAGAGAGAGGAACCAATCCTTTATATATTATTTAACTCTAATCTGGTACGTCCATCATATACCAATTCAACGCTTAAGATCTAATGCTTTAGATTAGAAACTTCTTTAGTGCTTTAATGCTTTAATGCTTTTAACGCTTTAATGCTTTAATCGGATCACATTAAGATTTAGAAACTGCAGATTTCTAACATCAAATGGTTAACATTTCTACAAAATTGAGTTTTCATGCATGATTTAAAACCTCCAAAAATAAATTTGTTTTCGTTGATGAAAACAAGAAAATAAAAGTTGAATTGTCTACATGCCATAGAAGATTTCCAAATTATAGGTTGTGGTAGTGCATAATAGCTATCGTCAAATGGTAAATTATGATATGGCTTATGGTGGAAAAGTGATGGTTTTTGAGGATTCCATGTTCTGCAAAACATGCAATGATAGTTATATTGAAAATATGGAAAGTAATTAAAAATTGTTGCTGATGCACTAGAACACTATTAAATGGAGTTTCCCAATTTAATCCTTTTTGTGCACTTCAATTCGAGTTGTATCACGCATCTATAACGTTAATGGTGGTGAATAAAATGGTGTTGGATAAAACCTGTAATTTCAACAGTCCGGAGCTCATGAAATGAATGGACCGCGTTGCAGTTTGTTACGAGTTATATTTCAATGGATCATGCCATATTTTACATTACTGCAATGGTTACGATTTGGTGTAAACCCAACCAGCAGTTACGTCGACAACAACAGTGGATACCTGGACAGATGGAAAATTTTGGTAGGGATATATTATCAACCGTTATGGATAGACCATATTAATGGTTGGTATTTAATGGTTCAACATATATCGCCAAAGGTAAAAATAAAATCACGTAAAATCCGATGATGGTAGTTGAAATATTCATGCGACTCCAATTTTGTTGTAGTTACTCGATAACAACATTAAATCCATTGTGTATGCCCATCGTGTAATCAACAGAACCATTAATCGATGACAAATTTGGGTTTAAACCACAGAAAATATGAGGATAGCTGTTCAGAATCGATCCAATCTAGTCGAAGATTGTCAAGGCATGGTGATCATTATGAAGTGTAAAGTGTAGTTTGCACTTGAATGGAGAAATATCTCAGTACGCAGTTTATGGTGGGATTTTTCCCAGGGTTTGTGCAAAGATTTTGTTTTCCACTGCGTTGTTGCAAACATCTGCAAATTTCGAGGGAGTACAGCGAGGGAGTTTTTCATTTGGTGGAAATACCACATCGTACACAACCCTGCAATGGTCAACGAGCGATGTTTTGACTTGGACACGATTTTTGGCTCAGTGAAAATTACGCTATCTGGTCAAGAAATATTCAATTTTGTTGCACTCTTCTGGGGTCCACGTATTGCAGGTGGTTATGACGGTCCAAAATAACAATGGAACATATATTCAATGTTTATCTAGTGGTAAAATTGAGCCACTATTTATCCAAGCGTCATTATGAGTCAAAGAGATAAAAGGAGGCTCGAATTTTTTTTAGCAGAAATGAGGGTGTATTTCTGCGCGGACTTTATGGGCAACCAACCGAGAAACATATGTTAGGTTGTATGAAGGATGGGTCAACACAATCACTGTTCAAAGTTTGTATGCCATACCTATCGGCCCTCCAAATGAATGTGAAAACAGTATTAATGCTGACATCAAAGGAGATTCACTATGAATTTACAGTTGGGAGATTATTTTTAACTACGAAAAACACATATTTGGTGGAGAGTTGGGTGGCATGGGCCACCCAAAACATGTTACAAAAATTGAAGAAAAAATTTACGCGGAGAGGCAAAGTAATAATATTTGGCCAAGCTAGCACCTCTTTTCCCGGAGGTGCGGAAGTCTATGACATTCCCTAAGGTGATTTTGCGGACTTGGATTTCGCGGAGGATATTACGTAGACTTAAAACGCAAAAAGACACAATAAAATAGAGTAGGTTTGGAGCAACAATAAAACTTAAGACTAATTTCTAATATATGAAAAATACATTCATATGACAGTGCCACTCATTGCCACTCATTCACCAAGTAAAACAAGGTTTATATAGATTTACATTCACGCACAATAACACACAATAACTGTTATTTTCAGGGGCCCACCAAAATAGTAACTCTTGTTTTCATGCGCCCACCAAAATTTGCCCCACCATTTTCTCTCCAGAAGCTCTCGCTCTCTTTTTCTCTTACTCTCCTCTATGCCAAAATGACTTTTACATTCATATTTATCTCAACATACAATTTTACATTTAATTCATGACAAACTAAAATAATTAATATTATTTTGCTTTTGAGTGTGTTTGTGGAGTGTGGGCAATAGTAGCTGAATGAATGCTTGCCTATATCTATTTACCAAAGTACATTAGATGTTTTAAATTTCTTGTTGCATTTCGGAATGGTTCGCGTCTGGCTTCAGTGCTTCCATCTTCAAACAGAGACACAACCTACAAAAAAACCCCTGACAAGTAATGTTGTTGTCATGCTGTTTATTGCGGTGGTTGGGATTATTATTTCCAACACTCCCCCTTAATCACAATCACCGCCATTGACAATTCCCAAACAATTTATGAGATAAACAAAACTTTCACTTGCCAATGGCTTTGTGAAAATATCAACAAATTGTCCCTATGACCTGCAGTGTTGCAACACAATTTCATCATTGTTAATTAACTCTCTAATAAAATGATATTTAGCATCAATATGCTTGGTCCTCTTGTGGTAGACAAAATTATTTGACAATGCAATTGCTGAGGTGTTGTCACGGAAAATAGTTGTCGCTCCCTCTTGGTCATGACGAAGATCCCTCAACATCCTTCTCATCCAAACTGCCTAACACACTCATGTTGTTGCTGCTACATATTCAACTTTTGTTGTTGACAGTGACACTATTGGTTGCTTCTTGGAGGCCCATGAAATGGGTCCGAAACTCAAATGAAAAACATATCCTGGCGTGCTCTTTCTGTTATCGACACTGCCTACCCAATCACTGTCAGTGTAACCAACTAGCATGAAATTACTTGTTGCTGTGTACAAAACGTCATATTGTTTTGTCCCATTGACATACCTTAGAATCTTTTTTGCTACTTGCCAATGTATCTCCTTGGGTGTCTCCATAAACCTTGACACCAAACTTACTGCATACATTATATGTGGCCTAGTGGCGGTCAAATACATCAAGTTGCCTATCATGTTTTTGTATAATGTCGGATTGACATTGCTGCTGCAATCTTCTTTACTCAACTTCAACCCTATGACAGTTGGAGTTAGTGTGGACTTGTTGTTATGCATTTTAAACCTCTCCAAAATGTATGCCACATACTTCACTTGAGAGATAAAAATGTCATTTTCTATCTACTTCACTTCTATGCCCAAAAAATATCTTAGCAATCCCAAATCTGTCATTTCATATTCACTCTCCATGACTTGTTTGAAATCAGTGATGAGGAAATCATCACTGCCTATAAAAATCAAATCATCTACATATAAGACGACAATGAGAATCTTACATTCGTTCTCTTTGATGTAGAGAGTAAGCTCACTGTCACATTTGTCGAAACCATTGTCCAACAAGTAAGCATCTATCCTGCTATACCATGCATGCGGTGTTTGCTTCAACCCATAAAGAGCTTTCCTCAACTGATACACTTTGTCTTCTTGGCCTTCAACCTCATAACCAGGTAGTTGTGCAACATACACTTCCTCTTTCAGCACTCCATTCAAGAACGTTGATTTTACGTCCATCTGATACACTTTCCATTTATGCTGCGTGGCAATCACCACAATTGCTCGCATTGTCTCCATCCACGCGACTGGAGCAAACGTCTCTACATAATTTTTTCCATGTTGCTGTTTGTATTATTTGACAACTAGTCTTGCTTTGTGTCTTTCAATCTTTCCCTCAACGTTTCTTTTGGTCTTATAGACCCACTTCACTCCAATGACATGTTTCCTTTCGGAAGGCTCACTAACTCCCATGTGTCATTCCTTTCTATTGCTTCTATTTCTTCCTCCATTGCCGCAACCCATTTTCTTCTTTGACTGCATCTTCAAAGTGGATTGGGTCATCTACATGACAAAATAATGCAAATAAGGAATTCAGACCTACGCTACTATCAACTTCATCTTGCTCATAAATTTCATTTAAATTTCTGAACTTTGGTCTTCTTGTGCTTGCTGAAGATGGGCTTGACATGTCACTTGGTGTCACGCTTCGCGGTGTGCTTGGAGAAGCACTTGCCTAGCAGCGCGACACTGTCATGTTATTTGTTGATGTCGTTGCTTGCTGCCTTCTTTGTTGCGCTTGAATAGGAGTAGAGGGAGTCATTGTTGAGGAATTACTTGCTGCTGTTAATTCCTCTTTGTCCTCATGTGGTATGCATGCTTTGACATTGACTGTCTTTTCTAAACTTCCATCCCATGCTTCCTCTTCTATGAACTACACATCTCTGCTGATTATGACCTTCTTGGTTGATGGATTGTAGAGCTTATATGCCTTGGATTCATCACTGTATCCAACAAATATGCATTTCTCCCCCTTTATGTCCAACTTCTTTCTCAACTCATCCGGGACATATGCATACGCCACACATCCAAAAACTCTCATGTGAGTGACACTATGCTTTCTTCCACTTCATGCTTCTTTAGGAACTATGTTCTGAATGCTTTTGGTTAAACATCTATTCAAGATATATGCTGCACATGCGACAACTTCAGCCCAATAATCATTTGGAAAATGTTTTGCCTTCATCATACTCCTTTCCATCTCCATAATGGTTCTATTCTTCCTTTCTGCCACACCATTTTGCTGGGGTGTATATCTTGATGTAAATTGCTTGTGAATTCCATGCTCCCTGCAAAATAGAAGGAAGTCATTTGAGATGTATTATCCACCTCTGTCAGTCCTAAGGAATTTGATGTAATGTCCGTTTTGCTTCTCAACAAGAGCTTTGTGTTGGCGAAAGCACTCAAAGACTTCACTTTTATGTTTTAGGAGAAAGACCCATGTCTTCTTTCTGTAATCATCTATGAAGGTCAATGCATAGTGGCTTCCACCAATTGATGGTGTCTGCATTGGTCCACATAAATTTGAGTGAACAATCTCCAAAGGTGCCTTTGCCCTTACAGACTTTCCTGCTGGAAATATCTCTCTATGTTGCTTGCCCAAGATACATCCTTCACATAGGTTGTCCAGTTTTTCTATGAGTGGCAGTCCCTTGACCATGCCTTTCCTATGCAGCAAGTTCAAACCTCCAAAGTTGAGATGTCCAAATCTCAAATGCCATAACCAGTTTTCATCTTTTACCTCTGCTTGAAAGTTTACTTATGTAATAGCTGCCGATTTTCGCACAGCTTCTGGTAAGTTCATTGAGATTTGTGCTTACGCACCTTCTTTCTGCAAATCTGATTTTAATTTTAGGGGAAACATTCTATTGTTTGTCATTTGAACCTTTGCAATCAGTTGTCTGCTTGGAGGCCTATCCAAAATTGTGCATACATCATTCTTGAAAAAGATATTGTAGCCCTTTTGCATGAGTTGTCCAATGCTTATGAGGTTATGTTTGAAACCGGGAATAAAGTAAACATATTGGATGTACTTCTTCTCCCCCTTCTTTGTTAGGATATTAACTCTTCCTTTTCCCATGACAGAGACTTTGCTATCAGTCCCTAATGTCACTTCAGATTTCACACTCTCATCTAGATCGGAAAACATGTCTATGTTTCCTGACATGTGGTTGCTACACCCTGAATCTAGATACCATATATCACTCTGTTTTTCTTGTGTTACATTACAAGCTAAAAACCTTCCATCATAGTTTTGATTTTCTCTTGTGAAATTTACACTTGGTTTGTTACTAATGTCATATTGCTTCTTTCTGCATTCATTTGCATAATGACCATACTTCTTACAGTAATGACATTGAACTTGAGATTTATCATACCTCTGACCTTGTGCTTGATTTTGGCTTGGGCCTTGACTTGGATTTTGATTGTTGCTTCTTCTAGTTGAGCTTGAAGGGCTGCTTCTTCCACCTCTGTGTGGGCTTCTTCCTCTTTCTCTAGCATATGATCTTTCTCTATCTCGTCCTTGACCAAATGATATTTGTGTCTTGAAGGCATGCTCCAATGAGGATTTTGCTGCTCTATTCAGTCTACGTTCATGAGAAATCAGTGATGCATTAATCTCATCCACTGAGAATTGTGAGAGATCCTTTGTCTCTTCTATGGCCACAACGATGGCCTTAAACCTTGCTGGCAAACTTCTCAAAACTTTCTCAACTATTATTCTTTCCTCAAGTGTCTCACCTTGAGACCTGATTTGAGTAACCAGCCCACTTACATGTGTAAAAACGAGTCTATATTCTCAGACTTTCATACAAAGTGTTTCAAAATCTCTCCTCAACATTTGTAGCTTTGTCGTCTTGACTTTTTCCATGCCTTGGTAGGCTGTATAGAGAGTGTCCCATGCTTGCTTGGACTTCGTTGCTGCTGCAACTCTTGAGAAAATACTTTCATGAACTACTTGGAAAATATAAAACAGGGCTTTTCAATCCTTCTTCCTGTTGTCCCTTAACAACTATTTTTATTGTTGAGATAAGGCATCGTATGTTGCTGCATCTGTTGGTTCTTGAAAACATTCTCCACCAAATCCCAAATATCTTGAGAAGAAAACATGGCCTTCATTGTAATAGTCCAATAATCATAATTTTTGCCATTAAACTGAGGTATTTGAGGATTAGTCAAGCTTGTGCTTGATGTTGCCATTTCTGAGTGTAAAAAAAACTTTCTACCTGCTGGTAAATATGCTAAAAACAATCTGCTTTCAAAACAATTCTTATTGCTAGTAAAAACACTTGCTTTTACACTAACAACATTTAACCTGCTCTGATACCATGTTAGAAAAATTGAAGAAATTTTTTACACAAAGAGGCAGAGTAATAATATTTCGTGAAGCTACTTTCGCGCACTCTTTTTGCTGAGGTGTGGAGGTCTATGACATTTTCGAAAGTGATTTCGCAGACCTAGATTTCGCGGAGCTATTACATAGACTTAAAAAACACAGTATTCACTCACGACAAAAGACACAATAAAATAGAGTAAGTTTGGAGCAACAATAAAACTTAGGATTAACTTCTAATACATGAGGAATACATTCATATGAGACTGTAGCTCATTCACCAAGTAAAACAAGGTTTACATAGATTTACATTCACGTGGAATAACACACAGTGAAACACAGTAACTGTTGTTTTCATGCGCCCACCAAAATTTGCTCCACCATTTTCTCCCCAGAGGCTCTTGCTCTTTTTTTCTCTTACCCTCTTACTCTCTTTTACTCTCCTCTATGCAAAAATGACTTTTACATTCATATATATATTTTCTGAATTTAGCTACTTCTATATTGATACAAAATAAAATTACAGAGGGACAAGGGCCCCTAGAGTTCTAGCCTTGAAGAAGGCATGCTTACAAAAATCACTTGGAAACCTGACCATAAATCCTTCATAGTGACTTGCTTTGAGACTTGATGAGTTTTGTAGCTATAACTGAAAGCTGGAACAGAGTGTTTGGAACCATACAAAATCTCAAAACTGCACGGCCTTTCCATAACCGAAAGAGAACCTATGAACATATTGAACCAGTACAAAATCCAGTGGGACTTAGACTGTAAGACAATGGTTATGACAATGACTAAAAAACTGGAGAGGGCCGCCCACGCAGGGGAAATCGGCGAGTCTATATTAACAAAAAACCTGATGTTGAGCATTGTGAGACAAGAAATGACTGTGGATTCTGAGAGGATGGGATGTCTTCTTACCACAGTGGAGCAAAAACAGAAGGTGCGGACCTGTTCAATCATTAAGCGAGGTGGGAGGTGATTCCTCAATAATGCGGCAACCGAATTGATCAGAACCTTCAGACTCAGAGGATCAGCCTTTATTGCCTGAAGAACCACCCTCTGCAGGAGCGCCAGGACCAGCGTGAGTGGTGGTTTCCTGATTTGCTGGGCCGCCTGGATCCTTTCGCTGAGTAGCCTTAGTCTGCGTGGAAGCGTTCCTGTCTACTGTCATTGGCTCCAAGGGACCAATTGCCTTTGAACCAACAGCTCCTGAACCCATAGCGTCTTCACTCAGCTCAATGGTGACTGACGCGATGAAGGAAGAGTTGTCGAGGGAGCAGGGGAAGCGGAATCGTACAGTGTGGGATTGGGAGTGGTAAGAGCAAGCTTCGGAGATGAATTGCCCTCTTCCTCTGCCACGGCCGCTTCTGGTTGCAGGGTATCTATCAAAGCTGAATTCCGAAGCATCCAACTGAGGGCTCAAAAGTCGTGGAGGATGGCTGGCGGGAGACATGACCACGGGAGCTGCCTCTCCTGCAGCTCATCCTGGAGCGAGTTCTAGGCATTTTGAGGATGGCAGGAGAAGTGGAAACAACAGCAGCGGAGGAGACAGAAATGGCGCTGCAAAGGGAGGTACATGACGGAACAAAGGGAAGATGGATGCACTGGTGAATGGCAGCATTATGAACCCGAGCTTGACAGTGGACTGAACTTATTCGAGAGCCATGAGCGACATTCTCACTGTAACAGCTTAAGCACAAGGATGGGACTAGGATGAGAAACCAACAGAGCGCCATGACCATTATATTGTTGAACTGGAAGGTGGTGGTATGTTGCATTAATGCCACAATTAATTCAAGGTACTGAGATATTAAATCAATCCTCCTGCGAAGCTGGCTGGCACTAGTGAGGAGCCACACCCCTCCCTTACATGCCGTCGTCGAACTGTACTCAGTTTTATACACCCGCATCCAGGTCTTTTAGATTCATATTTAACTCAACATACGATTTTGCATTTAATTCATGACAGGGAAAAATAATTAATATGATGTCGTTGTTGAGTGTGATCAGAATCGCGCAGGTGTTTGGGTAGTGTGGGCAATAGTCGCTGAATGAATGCTTGCCGATATCTATTTACCAAAGTACATTAGATGCTTTAAATTCCTTGTTACGTTTCAGAATGGTTCACCCCTGGCTTCAGTCCTTCCATCTTCAAACAAAGACGCAACCTGCCAAAATACGCCTAACAAGTGTTTATTGTGGTGGTCGGGATTATTATTTCCATCAAAACATGGCCATATGCCACAATCAATGTTATTTTTCAATGATGGTCCAACTCAAATCAACCAGAGGTAGTTACATTCCACTTATCAAATATTAAATAGTGGTCAACAATATTAATGATGAGTTTGTTCCATACATGGCTCCAACAACTACTATAGCTCATTTTCCTGTGAAGAAGATTAATCTGAATGAAATATTCACGTTGGACAGAGACCACGATGATGGGATTATGTGAAGATGCCTCTTGGATATATGGCATGCTCCAGTGGAGTGCCAATTAATTTTATGAATGTTACCTCTTGTATCAAATTGAATGGGTGTTTCTCGTAGCTTCTCATCCTCATTTGCAGGTGACAAGTTCGTTGGATGGTAGTAAAGAGGAGTAGTTCCGTGATGGTAGGAGCACAAAACTATGATCAGAATTTTCTCAAATATTTTTTATTTTTTAGCTGGCCAACTACATGCTGATGAGAACCTCAATTTTATTCTTTCCTCCCTCCCTGAGGTCGTTAAAACTTGTATATATGTTAAAACTTGCAGGTCATGAATTTGAAATTTCACAATAATGTACTCTTTAGAGAGTTGCTAGCTATGGTCGGACTTTTTGCAGTTGGGTTTAACAGTCATTTTCAGCAGGATCGTTTCTGGGAGATGTGCCAAACATTGCGAATACTCAATGCTATTCGATTGGTATTCCTCTCAACATTCAATAGTATAAGGTACTCATGCTGCCAGTCATAATTTCTTGTCTAATAAATGAATTTCAACGCCTAGTGTTAAGAATATCTGAGTACATCAGTCTGAGCTAAGAAATTGTTGTTATGCACTGGTCTTGTGCCAACATCATTGTTGCATCAACTGTTCAAGATGGTCCCCTCCAAGAGTTTTTGCTCGAGAAGCTAAAGGCTTGTAAAGGAATTTCTTATTCAGCTATTGTTGAGCATGAAAATAGGAAGGGTCGACGAAAACTGGCTCAATTCTTCTTGAATATAAACCACGCTCTTATGAACAGGTTCCACCCTTAGAAAGTATGGGAGAGGAAGAGTGAGCCCTGGTAAAGGCAATGAAAAGCTACAACATAGATCTTGTTTATCTTGTTATTTTCCATGTTTGGAAGCGAAAGCCATCATTGGATTTTTTTTAGGCGAAGTCACTTGCACGTGATCTCTTTATAGCAATTAGATTGTGGGTATGTATAAGACCACCCTCAATGAAGGCTGGTGTGTAAAGGTCATAAATCCATTTTGATGGTACCTAGTCAAAATTCTGTATATTTTTGAATTTTTATCGAGAGTTGGTTTCAAATTTTATGCTGACAGGATTGAATTCCAAATTTGGTAAGCAATGGTGATGGTGTGGCCCTGAGTATCCTGAGCATATTGATGTCACTAAGGAGGATCCATATTTTGATATTTTCTACATTATTCTCTAGTTATGGGTAGTTGTCGACCAAATGTTTGGTTTGTTTACCACATATAGAAAGTTTATGCAAATATAATCGAGATCAGAATTTGCTTGTTATAGAGTTACATTGGAGAAAGAAGCAGATTTCTGAGCAGTTATATAGGCACCACAATGTCAAGATTGGAAATGTACCCTGGTACATGACATATGAGACAATAATTCCATAATGTAATATATATGTGGCAATTCGGTGCACCAATAGCAAAGACAATGCTTCATTCACACAATTTATGATGCATGTGAATCAAATTATCCTGGGAATTATTGTAGCTGGATTCAAAGCTACTATTTCCAGCAGCAAGTGCCGACTGGTCTATTTCATTCATGCAAGATGTTGCAAACAAAGGGTAGAATGAAAGGAGAAAGAACATATGTCCCAGAAAATCAATACCCTAATATTAGAATCAACTTCAACTTCTTCATATTTTGGTGGACCAAAATCCTTCCTTTGTGGGGAGGTATGATCCAGGAGGATCGTGACACATTTTCCAATGAGTACCATGTCAAAGGAAAAGTTCATTAAAGCCTAGGTAATGGGTTTTTGAGCTTCATGTGAATGTGCTCATAGTTTAATTTTTAAAATTTGTAAAATAGAAATTGAAATTATGAGAGGATTTTCCTCAAAAATCAATTTCTAAATTCATGTTGAAGTTGAGAGTCTTATGGGATTTCTCTCATCCCTTGAGTTTTGGATAAGGTCCTTGATAGGTGGATTTGAGGGATTTACTCCACATAAATCTCATGGAGCATCTTTTAAGGGATTTATAGAGTTATTTTCTCCTTGGAGTAGGGGATCTAAGGAGATATTCTCTCCTTTGTTTTGGGGTTTTGAAAGCTATATAAAACCCTCCTATGTACTTTGTGTGATATGAGAGTTTTGGAAAGGTGAGATTGAGATATTTTTTGAGAAGTCTTTGAGGGCTTCATTTTCTTTGGAGAGCTCAACAGGTATTTTGGAGGATTTCTTTTTATGTACAAGTCTTGAACTCCTTTGTGTAGAAGACATCTCTAAGATTGTCCACCCTTTTGTAATAGATAATTTTACATCTTCCTCATCACAAAAAGAAAATAAAAGTGATGCCTGGTTGCCCCTTTTTGCCTTCGGCTCCTTCTTCTTCTTCTCTTTCTTCTCCTTCCCCTTCTTCTCCTTCTTAGTTACTTGACTTTTGGCTTTACCAGCTTCATCAAGCGAAGAGGAAGGAGGAGAGGGAGAACCGGATGAAGTAGAAGGTTGGGGGGTAGCTTTGGTATCGTCTAGTTGCTTACCTGATTGCTCAGGAATCACGGTGTTCTGAACGACATAGGTCAAGAAGAGCCATATGGGCAGGCCAATTGTCAATCCTGGAAGCGACAATGTGGCCATATGGGGTGCACCAACATCTCCCCAAGAAGAGAAAGGACTAGGATTTCCTCCAAGGGAAAATCCAAGGTTGGTGGACTCCATTTTTCTCAACTTAAGACCAACATAGGAAAGGTGATATTTATTCCGATTAAAATAAATTTTAGACGCTTTGACATAACTTGTTTTTTCAATTTTTAAGAGTCGAGAAAAAACAAAAGATGACTCTAGTCTCCTTTGATTTTTAATGAGCTTGAAGTGACAAGTGCTCAGATGGACCTTTTCCTTTAAGGAGTCTGAAAAAGAACAGAAGAGACTACTCTAGAAATCTAGACAGAGGGATTACCAAACCAATCGCAAAACTGTAGAATACAACCTATGATACGGCAGTCAATCTTCCTGAATGCTGTGTTCAGTGCATTACGATCGATAGGGCGGCAAACACAGCTTCCTATGGATAAAGGATATAGCCTATTGTGGTCTCCCAATATATACTCGACGGTACATGGGAGCACAAGTCCGTACTGGCACTTGTCGTCTCAAAGTGGAGGAATCACCCAACCAGCAATGAAAACAACAGTTACCAGGCTTTACGACGCCAGAATACGTCTCTAGCCTAGACTTCTAAATGTTGTGCGTTAGGTTCCAAAGCGTTTTTAGATTCATTAAATTTATTTTACAGTTGATCTTGTTTAAGAAATTTGCCTTTCAGGTTCACCGCGTGATGTAGATATACAATTCCTAAAATGCAATCTAAGATGATAAACAATCGTTTAATCTTCTTTTTGCAATGAAAATCCTAGCTACTAAGGAAAGAGAGATGATATTCTTTCAACATAGAGCAGAGAGCACACACTATATGCATTGTCCTAAATCAAACCAACAAACAGTCTAAATGCAAATGCACATGCATGTATTTTTTTTCAGCCTTCTTAATGTGTGAATGATAAAAAGAAAGCTAAGCGCAAATCTAAATTATTTTTCAAAGTGACATTACTAACAAGCTTCTTTTCAAGGCAAAATGAAGATAATGACGACATTTTGCGATTTGGAATTGAAAACTTGCTTTCGACACTTGAAAAACTATTAATTCAAATCAAATACAAGAGTAACAGTGTAATCGACTATCAAGAACAATCGGATTCTCTTCTATGACTGAAAACGACACTTGCGAGACTTCCAAATCAAGAAACGACAGTTCAATTACGCTACTTCTTTGTAAAAGAGAACTGAAAATGGCTCACAATACATAAAAACATTTACAGGTCTTTGCACAATGGAGGCGGAATAATGGCAAGGAAGGGGGTTTCCACAAAGGTATACTGACTACAGAGAGCAAAACTTCTGAATAGTGCTTAAAAGAGTGAAGAAAAACCAAAGTCCGGAGGCAAAATTAGCCTTTTCTAATCAGCGCACCTGTTACACAGGGATTCCAGTATGCATCCCACCTACAGCACATGGGAAGTGCGATGCATACTGATATCTTTGAAGAGAGGGTGCGATGGTATAGTGCGAGACTTTTGATCTAGTTCTTGATCATAGTTTGCAGCACAGTTCAGGGATTTAGGTCGAGCAAGTGATAATCAGTAAATAAATCACAGGGGTAGATCTAAGGAGGTTACTAGAGCCACCACAAGGGCAATTAGAGAGTTTGTAAATCGATTGTTCAGTTCATAAACAAAACCTAGAGATAGACTGAAGCAGCATTGATCTACTTTGCACTTGCATAGAAAATGCAGTTCGAAGGCTAGCTAGCTTGACTTCAGGCTCCATCTGTAAGTTTATAAAGCAAACAAATATAGACAAACAAACAATCTATTCGCTCCCCAGTGGAGTCGCCATTTTGTTATCGGGAAATCTAGTGTCCATGCAGAGCTGCTAGTCCCACTAAGACTGGTAGCTATCTTAGAAACAAACAAACTAAAACTACTTTCATTTTCCTTTATGAGAAGTAGATAAGAGGGGAACAAAGGAAACCAACCTCTGTCTTGCGCTTGGTTCCTTGCTTGATTCCTCTCCCTTTTGATAGATCTTTGCCACTCGCTTCTTCGTCTACCCAACTTCAAAGAGCACCTGTGGAATCAAAGCAGCATAACACTATCCAAGAACAGAGATCTACTATCATAAACAATATAGGACCAGATATATATTGACCACACAAATGCATATATCATCAATCATACAAGAATGTGGAGGAAAACTTGAATAGCTTTATTAATATCAAGAATAGCAAAGAGGATTACAACCAATTGTTCTGACCCAACGTCATCCTCTCAGCAAGAAAGCCCTTCTTCACCTCATGAAAAGCTTAGATCACCCAACACTATGATGTTACACCAAGAAACCAGCAGCACTTCCTTGCAAGATACAAAATTCCAACCTCCTGGATCTCTGGGATGAGGGATCCATATATAGATGATTGCAGGGAGGTGAGTCAACTTCTGAGATTTGATTAGTGTCCTCTCTCTGATAGTTCTTGATTCCACTTGGAGATTGATGATCTCTTACTCATCCCTGGGCGAATGCAGAGAGGCAAGTGTCACAGGAGAAGTTTCTGGAAGATTCCATGATCCTCCACCTCGCAAATTGACTCTGCCATTTGTCCACTCTCGCCCATCGCACCCCATAGAAGGGCTTTTCAATATTCATCGCACCTCCCGTGTGCATTTAGGTGGTATGCAATGCACTTTGACCATGGAGCAGGTGAGATGGTCCAGTTTTGACCAGTTCTGAGTAGTTTTTCATGGAGAACTTCTGGGAGATTGTGTAATCAGTTGACCTTGTTCTTTTAGGGGCTGGAACAACACTTTTAGGGACTTAGGAGCCCTTGGTTTATGGACATATATGATTGGGGTTGCAGTGCCCAAAAATGTCTATAACAGTTGCCCCCTAAAGCATGAGGTCGTTAATCTTTTGATGTCGGGTGAAATGCTTTATCATGAGGATCCGAAGTTTTTTCGAGCTGGAGGGCGACCTGTAATAAGATACAATACAATACATTGTCTTCATAATATTTTCATGATCTAGCTGAGGCGGGCATTCCTATGCTCAGCTTTATAAATTCATTTTCATGTACATAAGACAGACAATCGTCTGAGTGCAGACTGATGATTCTGGTAGAGCCATCATCCCTTAGATTGGATGATTATCTGTGCAGTAATGATGTACATTTTATGTCCTTATTTTCCTAAATATATATCGCAGCCCGAATGGATGAAACTAGATCCGGGGTCTTCAATCTCGTTCGATCTTCACTCAAAGTACAAGTCGATCCATGTGAGAGATGTTCTGGAGTTGAACATGGAAATACATCGCCTGATTACCAGCCAATGATGTAAGCTGTTAACAGGCACGAGAGGAATCACCGATAATGATGATGACCATCAAGGTACTACAGTACAATTCACGTGGTGTGAAAAAGGGACTTGGCGTCGAACACAACGCAAAATTTTTCGGTCGAAGGCCATTGATGTAAACCTGTTGCCAGAAGTGAGAAACTTGCCATTGAGGCATGCAAGCTTCAAAGTACTGAAAGGGTTGTTCCTAGATCGACTTCCTGGATAATGAACTAATGTCGACAAGAAGTGATCCATCATAGGAGGGCCTTAATGAATCCCACATCTACGACATGGAATGAAGCAAATGATTTTAATGGAGGTGAAAACGATCTGATGATATAAGGTTCAGGGTGGCGGTCATGAAAGAATGGAGCGTAAATGTATTGCAGTGGATGAGACACAGGTGAATTCTCTGAGCGACTTCTCTTGAACATATCGGTGACACTGACATGATGGATTGGTAGTGTTAACCCCAAATGTGGATGGTGTGATGGACCAATGGTGATATGACCAGTGAACGGAACAACCCAACCCGACTCGGATGCGGAGTGAAAGTGTCATGTTCAAGAGCGACTTGCTACCAATAAAGTTTCTTCAAGTTTTCTTCCCAATTTTTCCCCAGTCATTGCTGACCAGTACCTCTTTATTTTTATCAAGATTGAGGAGGATAACATATGCTTGTTCTATAATTTTCCCTTCGGGCAAACCCATCGCTATGTTTTAACGAGCCTAGTGATATGAAACTCGTTCTTGTCTATATGGACAAGTTTGTCGCTATTCGGTTTTAACAAGTTTAACGACAAAGATAGCTCGGTCCTTTTCAATTTTAGAGAGTCTGAAAGGGACGTAAAGAAAACTCCAACAATCCTTTTTCGTCATATAATCCCTTAAGTCTAAAAAAGTACAAAATAATACAAAAAGGATGAATTTTCGGTAATTTTAACGAGCCGAACAAAACAAGCGCTCGATCTTTTTGTGTAATAATCCCTTAGGTCCAAAAAGATTAAAATCTAAAGGAGGGATAGCACTTCTGGTCACTTTAACGAGCTGGAGAGGCCAATTACTCGGCAATCTTTTCATATTTTACGATTCATATGAAAAGATCTTAAAGGAGACTCGTTTTTCGAGGAACGAGTGATAAATTCGGGTAGCAGCTAATTCCAGGTAAGGTTTGGAATTTTCCAATCACGACAGTGTCACAAGGATGGCTAATAGGATCACTCTTCACAGCTGTTCCTCAAAAAGGGTAAACAATCAAATGGAGGTGAATGATCGGCCAATATAGAGTGGAGGTGATGATGAGAACATGACCAAGGCTTCAAAGGTTGATGATAATTCATTCATGATGGTTATTTACTGGAAATTGGTTCATTTTTTAATGAACGATCTTAAACTCTGGGGGAAACATTTGCTCATTGCTTATGTTTATTTTTTAACAAGCTTGAACTCCACATAAAAACTACTCGATCCAGTCGTATAATAAGGATGTCTCATCTAAGATGCCATTTTTTATGGAGCTTGCACCTTACAAAGCTTTGCCCCAGCACCTCTCGCATGCAAGCTAGGAACGACCAACTACGCCCCCCTACTTAACTACCAAGATCACTACCAAGGTTAGGTAGGAAACTTTTTCCTTTACTTTGCCGGTGCCATGGTGGCCCCTGCGAAGATGAATGGTCGATTTGACCACTCACCCGACCTAGGCGGTTGAAGTCAGCAGAATCATAGAGTTAACGTTAGTTGGTTGTTTCTCGCTTGCTCACAAGAGGTTTGCATGCCCCCAGGTATAGCGAAAAATTCCCAGGCTACCAAAGATTGTTCCATCCACATTGCAGACAAAACACTTCCTCGGTGATGTCTACCGAAATAGACAAAGGTGAGTGGCGCAACTTGCCTCCACTCACATAACTTTGACGAAGGAATCTTATTCCAGTCTAATCTCATAAACTAGTCATATATCCTTCGCGGAAACCTACCCTATGCCCAAGGTTTTCCTGTCGAAACAGACCAGGGTGCATGCCCCCTGGGTTTCAGTCATGTCCTCCCGAATCACTCGCGCTCATCAGGTGGACGGACTGGGGATTGATGAGACATTCCTTGCATGAAAAGACCATTTAGGGATGGTATTTGACTATTTGCTATGTGTGAGCCGGGAAATGAAAGTTGGTCTACGAGCTTGACCACTCTTCCTTCATGCGGAAAACACATTACTCTAAAGAGCGAGGAGACAATGTCTCCCATGCAATAAATATAGTCACGTCCAAGGAGTAGATTATAATCTAGGGGTCCTTGGACTACCATTACGTTCATGTGAACGGTTTTCCTTCTCAATATTATGGGCACATTAGGAAGGATCCCTAACAGTCGACTGGTTCCTTTACCAAAGCCCGTTAGATTTCTCATTTCAGGCAAAAGCGATGGCGAACCAAGTGCTTTCCAAGCAGTTGAGGAAAGGATACTCATAGAAGCCCCTTCATCTATGATGGTACCAGCCATGGCCATTCTATATATTTTCATAATGATTCGAAATGGTACACTAGTCGGTAAATGGGGTCTGCCTAGTAGATTCCAATCGAAGGAAACAACTAGGTTGCTTGGAGGTGGGACCGAATAGACAGCCGGATATGACTCTGACGAACTTCCTTCTTGTGGTAAAGGAATGGGTAGACTGCCCCCATGTTCATCGGAGTCTGTGTTTACGAAGAGAATTTGAACGGTGTCGTTTTTGTTCTCTCCGGTGACTATATCATCTGAAGATGGACCTTCTGAAGGCAAGACCGGGTCAACTGCCACCTCAACCTTTTGACTTTCATCCGGTGTGAATTCAGATGGTTTATCTTCAATGATAGACGCTTCGACTGACCACAATGGCGTGTCAATCAGATTTTCAACTAGTGATGGACTTGGCAAGAGTTTATTATATCCAGGAGGAAGCCGTAACGGTGAAACCGGACGGTCATCCAAAACTCTTTTAGCCTCGTCTAGGAAGGGACAATGGTGGACGGCGTGATCGCCTTCACACAGTTTACAAGGGAATTTACTTTTCCTTTTCTGTCCCGACACTTCACTTTCACTAGTTGACGGTGTACTTTCAACATGATCATTAGAGGTTGTTGACATCGGATTGTGCAAACGAGGAGACCAGTCCCTTAAGATCTGAGGGATGCAAGGACAATCTCGATGATAGTGATCTCCTTTGCAAATGACACATGGAGATTTAGGCTTTGACAGTGCAGTGTGTGGATTTTCACTAGATGATTCCTGGTTGCCCCTTTTTGCCTTTGGCTCCTTCTTCTTCTTCTCTTTCTTCTCCTTCCCCTTCTTCTCCTTCTTAGTTACTTGAATTTTGGCTTTACCAGCTTCATCAAGCGAAGAGGAAGGAGGAGAGGGAGAACCGGATGAAGTAGAAGGTTGGGGGGTAGCTTTGGTATCATCTAGTTTCTTACTTGATTGCTCAGGAATCACGGTATTCTGAACAACAGAGGTCGAGAAGAGCCATACGGGCAGGCCGATTGTCAATCCTGGAAGCAACAATGTGGCCATATGGGGTGCACCAACATCTCCCCAAGAGGAGAAAGGACTAGGATTTCCTCCAAGGGAAAATCCTTGGTTGGTGGACTCCATTTTTCTCAACCTAATACCAATGTAGGAAAGGTGATATTTATTCCGATTAAAATAAATTTTAGACGCTTTGACTAAACTTGTTTTTTCAATTTTTAAGAGTTGAGAAAAAACAAAAGATGACTCTAGTCGCCTTTGATTTTTAATGAGCTTGAAGTGACAAGTGCTCAGATGGACCTTTTCCTTTAAGGAGTCTGAAAAGGAATGAAAGAGACTACTCTGGAAATCTAGACAGAGGGATTACCAAACCAATCGCAAAACTGCAGAATACTTTTTACGGTACGGCAGTCAATCTTCCCGAATGTTGTGTTCAGTGAATTGTGATCGATAGGGCGGCAGACACGGCTTCCTATGGATAAAGGATATAGCCTATTGTGGTCTCCCAATATATACTCGACGGTACGTGGGAGCACAAGTTTGTATTGGCACTTGTCGTCTCAAAGTGGAGGAATCACCCAACCAGCAATGAAAACAACAGTTACCAGGCTTTACGACGCCGGAATACGTCTCTAGCCTAGAATTCTAAATGTTGTGCGTTAGGTTCCAAAGCATTTTTAGATTCATTAAATTTATTTTACAGTTGATCTTGTTTAAGAAATTTGCCTTTCAAGTTCACCACGTGATGTAGATATACAATTCCTAAAATGCAATCTAAGATGATAAACAATCGTTTAATCTTCTTTTTGCAATGAAAATCCTAGCTACTAAGGAAAGAGAGATGATATTCTTTCAACATAGAGCAGAGAGCACACACTATATGTACTGTCCTAAATCAAACCAACAAACAGTCTAAATGCAAATGCACATGCATGTATTTGTTTTCAGCCTTCTTAATGTGTGAATGATAAAAAGAAAGCTAAGTGCAAATCTGAATTATGTTTCAAAGCGACATCACTAACAGCTTCTTTTCAAGGCAAAATGAAGATAATGACGACACTTTGCGATTTGGAATTGAAAACTTGCTTTCGACACTTGAAAAACTATTAATTCAAATCAAATACAAGAGTAACAGTGTAATCGACTATCAAGAACAATCAGATTATCTTCTATGATTGAAAACAACACTTGCGACACTTCCAAATAAAGAAACGACAGTTCAATTACGTTACTTCTTTGTAAAAGAGAACTGAAAATGGCTCACAATACATAAAAAAATTTACAGTTCTCTGCACAATGGAGGCAGAATAATGGCAACGAAGGGGGTTTCCACATAGGTATACTGACTACAGACAGCAAAACTCCTGAATAGAGCTGAAAAGAGTGAAGAAAAACCAAAGTCTGGAGGCAAAATTAGCATTTTTCTGATCAGCGCACCTGTTACACAGGGATTCCAGTATGCATACCACCTACAACACACGGGAAGTGTGATGCATAATGATATACTTGAAGAGAGGGTGCGATGGTACAGTGCGAGACTTTTGATCCAGTTCTTGATCACAGTTTGCAGCACAGTATAGGGATTTAGGCCAAGCAAGTGATAATCAGTAAATAAATCATAGGGGTAGATCTAAGGAGGTTACTAGAGCCACCACAAGGGCAATTAGGGAGTTTGTAAATCGATTGTTCGGTTCATAAACAAAACCTGGAGATAGACTAAAGCAGCATTGATCTACTTTGCACTTGCATAGCAAATGTAGTTCGAAGGCTAGCTGGATTGACTTCAGGCTCCGTCTGTAAGTTTATAAAGTAAACAAATATAGACAAACAAACAAGCTATTCGCTCCCCAGTGGAGTCACCATTTTTTTATCGGGAAATCTAGTGTCCATGCAGAGCTGCTAGTCCCACTAAGAGTGGTAGCTATCTTAGAAACAAACAAACTAAAACTACTTTCGTTTTCCTTTATGAGAAGTAGATAAGAGGGGAACAAAGGAGACCAACCTCTGTCTTGCGCTTGGTTCCTTGCTTGATTCCTCTCCCTTCTGATAGATCTTTGCCACTCGCTTCCTCGTCTACCCAGCTTCAAAGAGCACCTGTGGAATCAAAGCAGCATAACACTATCCAAGAATAGAGATCTACTATCATAAACAATATAGGACCAGATATATATTGACTACACAAATGCATATATCATCAATCATACAAGAATGTGGAGGAAAAATTTAATAGCTTTATTAATATCAAGAATAGCAAAGAGGATTACAACCAATTGTTCTAACCCAGCGTCATCCTCTCAGCAAGAAAGCCCTTCTTCACCTCATGAAAAGCTTAGATCACCCAACACTATGATGTTACACCAAGAAACCAGCAGCACTTCCTTACAAGATACAAAATTCCAGCCTCCTGGATCTCTGGGATGAGGGATCCATATATAGATGATTGTAGGGAGGTGAGTCAGCTTCTGAGATTTGATTAGTCTCCTCTCTCTGATAGTTCTTGATTCCACTTGGAGATTGATGATCTCTTACTCATCCCTGGGCGAATGCAGAGAGGCAAGTGTCACAGGAGAAGTTTCTGGAAGATTCCATGATCCTCCACCTCGCAAATTGACTCTGCCATTTGTCCACTCTCACCCATCGCACCCCATAGAAGGGCTTTTTAGTATGCATCACACCTCCCGTGTGCATTTAGGTGGGATGCAGCGCACTTTGACCATGGAGCAGGTGAGATGGTCCAATTTTGACCAGTTCTGAGTAGTTTTTCATGGAGAACTTCTGGGAGATGATGTAATCAGTTGACCTTGTTCTTTTAGGGGTTGGAACAACACTTTTAGGGACTTTGGAGCCCTTGGTTTATGGACATATATGATTGGGGTTGCAGTGCCCAAAAATGTCTATAACAGCTGTTAGGCTTTACACGCAATGAACCTACTCTGATACCAAATGTTGGAAACTTGACTAAACTAAGAGAAGAGGGATGAATCCATTTATTACATTCATGGACATAAATTACCTTTCTTTTCAATGGTTAACTAGACTATTAAATGAACAACTTAACACGTTATGAACAATAGATTTAATGTGTGAACATGTAATATGTGAACCATAACATCAAATCAACATATAAAAGCAACACCTATGGACACTAGATGTAAGTGGAAACCCATAAAGGGAGAAAACCATGACTTTGTTATTGTTGTGATGGAAAGGAAAGCTCCTACTCCATTATTACATCATATTTTTTGTAGGCTCCAACCTTTAGGAGGCTATTACCTCAATTCTTTTGCAAGCTTCGACTTGCAAGGAAGCTTGAACTCCTACAAATTTTTTATAGGTTATAATCCATAAGAAGCTCCTACCTCAACAGGCTTCAACCTATTCTTTATCAAGCTACAACTTGAAAGGAGACTACAATCCCTAGAAACATACAAGAAACATTATGTTGGTTTACTTGGTCTATAACTCTATCTACCTCCATCTCTATCTCTACTTCTTCTTGTCCTCAAAAAGTGTGTCACATCTACTTTACATGTGTTAGGTAACTAGCAATAACTCAATCATCTCTCACATTCTCTAACTCTCTAACCATACAGTCTTCCAACCTCACACATTTTTATAGTTGAACTTTGATGGTTGTTAGTATTCCATACAAGTCTGAAATGATCATATTGTCTCTTTGCATTCCAAGGTTCTTTCTTCACTTCCAAACTATATCAACTTTCGAATATTAAGGAAAAACAAATGATCTACCAAATATTATTTCCAATGACCTTTAATGGTTAAATAGACCAATATAATGTTGTCAAAATTTATTTCTCATATGGATAAATAAACGTATTATAAAGAAAGTTGTCTAAATTGATATTACATTATAGTATAGGGTAACACAATCTACACAGTACATTTTTTGTGTTATAGTTGTTTCTAAGAGAAAAAGGGTGTGTTACAAGTCATACTTTTGTTCTAATATCAACATTTCTATCTTCAAAGATGACACTTCTATTCTATTGGATCAACTTACCTCAAGAACATATTATCATTGTCTTATCCTTGCATCATGCCTTTATCTTGCATCACAATATCTCACCTCAACCATCATATGCATACAACAACATAAGCGAGGCAACATCTCTGCAACTATGTCACTAGCTCGTCAACATCTCCATCCAACTAGGTCGTACCTTTGTTCTACCTTGTTGCTCATACCTCCTCACACACATATGGTGGCCACACTTGTATCAAGCATCACAAGCATAACAGGCATCATAAGCATACCTCAATATCACAAGTTCTACTCCTTCATCTCTGATCAACATAGCCTTTGCAGCATACCTTGCAACATATCAAACATACTGAGCCATCAAGCATTAAAGGAATACCTTGTTTCTCCTCTTGTTCCTTTGTCATAAATGACAACAATGCCAACATATTTTAGATCAGTTCTTAAAAAAAAAAAAATCCTTGTAAGATGGACAAAAACAATCCATGAAAAAATCAATATTATCAAGCCACGAGTAACTCTACGAATGAAATTGTATTTTTCATTAAGAGAGAACATGAATATATAAAATGAGAGGGAGTCAATTGTCATTCTTCTACCAATGTCTCTTTGTCTTTCAATTTCCTTTATTTTTCTATTTATAATATTTACGTAGATTTTCCTAATCCCAAAGATTTGGTGTCAACATTCCCCCCCTTAATCTAAAGGGATGTTGGTGATTCCAAGCATCATTTTGAATCTTTCAAACTTTTCTCTTCTAAGTGCTTTGGTGAAGATATTTTCTATCTTCTTACTTGTAGAACAATGCCTTAGGTGGATTGTCTTGGCCTCAACGTGATGTCGAATCAGATGATACTTTGTATTGATGTGCTTGGTTCAATCATGGAAGTTTGGTTTCTTGGCCAAGTTGATTGCAGAAGTGTTATCAATTAAAAGAGGAGTTGAGTGAACTTGTTTCTCCTGAAAATATTCCATAATTTTCTTCAGCCACACAATTTCTTTTATTGCTTAGATGACTGAGATGGGGCCGAATCAAGATTTAGTGTGATTCAACCTCCCAATCCTATCAATCACATCACTCAAAGTGTCATCTTGATCAGTGGTTGGAGCTTCATGAGGGGAAGAGAGTGCTTCAGAAGGAGATTCCATAGATTGATCCAGTATAGGGACCCCCCCTTCAAGATGTGGAATATCATTATCAAACTCTTGAAAATACTTTGCATGTTTGAATCTATCCCAGCGATCAAGCTATTGCTCAACAACATTGTCATTTTTGGAAGATTCAAGAAAGATCACATCTCTAGATATTATAAACTTCTTATTCACTTCATCATAAAGACAATATTCTTTGGAAGTATCTAAGTACCCCAAGAAGAGTTTGGTTCTCTGTTCCTTAGGTATCAAGGCATAACAGGTGGAACCAAAAACCCTGAGATGAATCATCGAGGGAATGTGGCCATACCACATTTCATAGGGATTCTTGTTCTTGATAGCATGATATGGACACCTATTCTTTATAAACATATCACACATAACTACATCATCCCAAAATGTCATCTTAACATTCTGGAAAAACATCATCGAAAGTACCATATTTAAGATTGTCCTGTTCATTCTTTTAGCTACTCCATTCTGTTGGGTATTATAAGACATAGTTGTTTGAAGTTTCATCCCATGTTGGTGAAAATATTTTTCAAATTCATTTGAAGTATATTATTTTCCATTATTAGTACGAATAAAGTCAATATGATATTGTGCATCATTTTCAATGCATGCATGAAAGTTCTTGAATGTTTCAAAATCTTCAAATTTTTCCTTTAATAAATAATCTCAACACATTCTATTGTAGTCATCAATAAATGTCATCATATATTTACTACCATTTGAAGAAGGAATAGAAATTGGGCCACATAAATAAGAATGAATGAGTTCAAGATTTCTATGTGCTCTGAAATGAGAATCATGAAATAATTATTTGTTGTTCTTTCCTAAGATACAAGCATCACATTCCTTAAGTTTCTTGGGAACTGTAGGCAAACCAATAACACCATTATTTTCAATGAATGAAGGTTTTCATAATTCAAGAGTCCAAGTGAACCAAACTTAAACAGGAACACAAAAACTTATAGATATAATCATAAACATAGATATGCAACAGAAAAACACTTCATTTCATTAATAAAAAAATATTGAACTATGCTTACAAACAGAATGAAAATAAGATAGTTCAGGTGATGGTAGTTTATCTATGAGAATAGATGTGGCGGCTACATGCCTCTGAACTGTGTTAAAATGAGGATCAAGGGCCTACTTATTATTGGAAAACATGAGAAAATCCTAAACAACCAAAACCCTAACCCCAATAGATGTAACACCAAGAGTTTGTGGGCCTCGTTGGAGTTAGTTGGGCAGCCAACTTCCTAGGGTCATAACTTGGTCATATTATCTCCGTTTGGCGCATACGATACCTTGTTAGAAAGGTCTCACCGAGTACTACAAGTTTCATTGCAAGCCCATGCCTTTGGTTTTGGGATTGCCGTAGACCCCCAAAAAACACTGCTTAGGGGGTCAAAACTGCTCCGGAAGTTCAGGACCCGAAAAGCTGCTAAAAATAGTAAATGTTGAAATGAACAAGGAAACAGATGAAACTGACTGCTCAGGGTCTAGGTGGAATAGATGGGTGGCCACCAATATCCACCTGGATCATTCCTCCCCCCTTAGGAAGAAATCATCCCCATTGCATGCAGAGCCTCCATGAGGTGAGGAAATTTCTGTTGAACCTGGTCCCTGGTGAACCACTTGCCCTGGTGAAGGAGTTGGCCTGCTTCGACAACTCTATATAATTGTATCATCTCTTGGCGAGTGTTCTTTATCTGTTTGTCCATGATCTGATCAGTTGTGGGATGTTCCATGCAGTCTAAGTTGATTTATGTTCGTGTGAGTTGTTCTACAATGTTAGATGTGTCCAACAATGGTAGAAAGGATGGCCGAAGGTGATCTACATTGGACACTGGGTGCAGACCAAGGAACGGTGGGATGCTAAGCTCGAAGGCAATGTCATCGACGGAATTTTTGATGGTGTATGGCCTATATCGGAGTGGGTGAAGCTTGTGGTGGGGTCCAACAAAGCGTTCCTTCTGCAAATGTAGCCAAACTTTGTCACCCACTTGGAACTTGTGCGGCACTCGATGTTGATCATGGCATTGCTTGTACTTAGCATTGGCTCTATCCAATATATCATGGACCTATTGGTAGATGTGTTGAATGCGCTCAATGAAGTTGTTAGCCCTTTCAGCTTCGGACTGAACGTGAGCCGAATCTACCTGAGTGGCTACAAATGGTATGGCCACATCAATGGGGCATAATGGCTGAAATCCCAGCCCTACCTGAAAGGGCCCGCTACATGTTGAGTTTTGGAGAGCTTTATTGTAGTTGTGTTGGAAATAAGGGAGACTTTCATCCCACGTGTGTGGATTCTTCGAGTTGTACATGCACAAAATGTGTACGATCATCCTGTTGACAACCTCTGTTTGGCCATCAGTTTGGGGATGGAAAGTCGTGGACTTAGTAAGTTTTGTATCCAGCATTGACCAGAGACTTGACCAAAATGCACTCAGGAATCTGTTGTCCCAATCTGAGACAATGGACTATGGGATCCAAAAGTGTACCCACACTCGCTCAAAGAAGAGATTAGCAGTGGCCTCTACTGTGATACTCTTCTTGCAGGCTACCATGATGGCCATCTTAGAGAATCTGTCGACGACCATGAAAATGCAATCATTGTCGTGATTAGTAGAAGGAAGGATCAACATGTAATCCATGGAGACATATTCCCAAGGCCAGCTAGAAGTAGGTAGAGAATTATATAGGCCTTGCTTCTTGATGGTTGGTCTGGCAATGGCGCAGGCAGTGCAGGATCTAATGTACTTCCCAACATCTTGACAAAGTTTCGGCTAATAAAAATACTTCTGCAATACCATCATTGTTTTCTCTACTCTGAAATGTCCAGTGACCCCACTATAGTGCGCCTCCCAAATCATCTTGGAATGCTCACTTGAAGGAACAAACATGTGTCCTAGGTGGCATAATAGTGCATCCCGAAGGTGAAATTTTAGAACTTGCTTCCCTTCCAGGAGTGTCTAGTATATGCTACCGAATTCTAGATCACTCTTGTAAATATGCGGCCACCCCAATGTCTCGTGTCCACAAGTTTCGAGCACAGTGATCAACGCCATGACCAGTTGTTGGCTAAGGAAATTAGTGACGTTGTTGGTGTTGCCCTTCTTATACTTAATGTTCAAATGGAACTATTGCATATAGGTGGACCATTTATGATGGCGATTGTTCTGCAACTTCCCATGTGTCTATATGAACTATAGAGGTTGGTGTTCTGTGTGAACGACCGTTTCCTTCCCCAAAGTGTAGTGCTTACATTGAAGACAGGCCTACAAAATGGAATACATTTCTTTGTCGTAAGTGGGGTACTTTCGGAATGTGTCTAAAAGTGTCTCACTATGGTAAGCCATTGGATACCCAGGTTGAGTAAGAACTGCACCAATAACATAGTTGGAGGCATCTGTCTCAATCTCAAATGGTTGTTGCAGCTCTAGTAATGTGAGCATTGGTGTAGAACAAAGGTGATTCTTCAACTCAGAGAATGACTTTTATTGGGTTTCCGAAAAAAAATAAAATCTTTCACTTTGCCCTTGGTGACTTGACTTAAAGGCCAAGTGATATGAGAGAACCCCGACATGAACCTATGGTAGAAATTGGCAAGACCCAAAAAGTTGTGGATCTCTGTTAGAGTGGTTGGGGCTAGACAATCCTGAATGACTTGTATCTTGGATGGGTCCACATGTACACCTTGCTCATCAATGATGTATCCCAAATATTGAACCTGGGTCAGGCCAAAGGTGCATTTCTCCAAGTTAGCACACAACTTGTGTTGTCACAGGGTTTGAAGGACTTGTCGAATATGGTGGAGGTGCTCTTCCCAACTCTGGCTAAAGATCAAGATGCCATCTAAATACACCACCACAAATGCATTGGTGAAGGGTCGCAAGATGTCGTCCATCAGTCTCATGAAGGTTGTAGGGACATTCATCAATCTAAATGGCATGACCAACCATTTGAAAAGGCCCTCCTTAGATTTTAAGGCAGTCTTCCACCCATCGGAGGGTTCGATAGGAACTTGGTGATAACCTGACTTCAAGTCAACCTTGCTGCAATATTTGGTCCCTTTGATCTCTTCTAGAAGGTCATCAATCTGCAAGATTCGGTACCTATTCCACACAATGATCTTGTTCAGTGCCTGATAGTCAATACAGAGCCTCCAGGTCCCATCCTTCTTCTGTACCAATATAATCGGGCTCCCACAAGGTGATGAGTTTGGCTTGATGTGCCCTTTCTGCAATAGTTCTTGAATTTGCCTCTTGATCTCATCGTTCTCCAGAACAGAGCGTCGATAGATCATTCCATTGGGTAGCGACGCACCTGGGGTCAAATCGATGGAGTGCTGTTGTTGTGCAGAGGATCACTTTCTGGAATCCATGGCCATAACTTTCTTCTTTCCCTGGGGGCAAATCATAAGGAAAACAAATTTTCTGGTCTGGGAAATGATCTTACTACATTTCTTTGTAGTGATCAAAGAGATGGTGGTAAGCAGTGCTACCTCCGGTATCCTGTACAATTTATTAGCCAAAGTAATAATCACAGAGTGAAATCTAGACTCATATACAACATGTTGATTCCACAAGTATGGTTGTCATAACAATATATGACAAAATTTAAGAGGAGAAACATCACATAGTACCTCATCCGTGAAGGGGTTTATGTTGTAGGGAATGAGACACTATTGGCTGACGCAAAGATATCATCCTTTGTGAAGCCACCCGATCGTGTATGGTTGTGGATGTGTTGTGGTCTTTAGGCCCTGCCGCTTCATGACCTCTACTGAAATGAGGTTATTTTTTCTCTCGATGTTGATAATGAAATGCATCAAAGAAACCTTCACCCACATTTGTAAGTGGAAGAGGCATTCCCCCTCCTCTGGATCTTTAGGCTCAATATTCTGGATCTTGGTGGTGGCCATGGTGGCACTGGGCTCTGCATCAGTGATCTGCTTCCCTTTGTCAGTTCCCTTATTGGTTTCTGATTTAGAGTCAAAACCTACGTCTGATTCGGAAGCCTTCAGCTCGGCCACCAGTGACTGCTTGACCCGACACTCACTTGTATTGTGAGTGGAGCTCTTATGGAACTCACACCATTTTCTCGTGTCCTTATTTATCTTCGTGGTGTTTTTCTTTGCTTGCAGCTTCAACAGGCTATCCTGGGTAGCCCCGCCTTGGCTTGGTCCTTTGTTCTATGGTTTGGGGGCGCCTTTTCCTTGCTCTGTATTTGCAGATTCAAAGTCCCTCTTCTTCTATTTAAACTTCTACTCAATCTTGCCAATGTACCGATACATTGTGCCGAGTGACGAAATGTCTAGGAACTCCATCGCGTCTTGGATGTACTTATGTAGACAATCATGGTACTTGAGCACCAAATTTCACTCAGTATCCTTGATACCCAACTTTGTGCGAAGGGTATGGAAAATATTTGTGAACTCTAGCAGATCTTGGTCCCTTCCCTGTTGTAGTGTGGTCCACTTTATGTATTTGTCTTCATAGCTCCCAACAGGGTAATATTGTTCCTTGATGGCGTCTCGGAAAGAATTCCAAGTTGGTGCAACTAAAAACAATGAGGGTTCACTCTCGTCCTTTTGTTCACATTAGGTTTCCCACTAGTCCTTGACATGTGGGGCGACTTTGAGAAGTGAAAAGGTAATCTTTTCCCGATTGGAAAAGTCATGAACTGAAAAATATCCTTCCAACAGGTTTAACCATTTATCTATGGCATATGCATCTATCAGGCATTTGAATATGGGAATATTGAAGTTAACTTGTACCTTAAAAGGAGTGATGCCTCTAGAGTGGCTGCTGGATGAAGATGCATCGCTTGTGAGTAGTCGTCGAAGGATCTGGGCAAAGTTATCCATCATCGCGTCCCTCTGTTTCTCTAGGGCTTCCTCGAGCAAAATTTTTAAAGGATCTCCTGCCCCTTCATCTTTCTTTTCTTCCGCCATGGGACATCGTCAGGTTTTGCGAGGCAGATCTTGCAATGGTTCAACCAGATCAAGCCCTAACTCCTTATACCCTGACCTCATTGGGGACATGAAAGAAAAAAAGAGAAAGAGCATACCACTCTGATACCACTGATTTGAACTTAAACAAGAATGCAACAACTTATAGATATATTCATAAACACAGAGATGCAACAAAAAAACACTTCATTTCATTAATATAAAAATATTTAACTATGCTTACAAACATAATGGAAATAAGATAGCTCAGGCAATGGTAGCTTATCGCTGAGAAGAGATGTGGTGGCTACATGCCTCTGAACTGTGTTACAATGAGGCTCAAGGGCCTATTTATTATTGGAAAACACGAGAAAATCATAATCAACCAAAACCCTAACCCCAGGAGATGTAACACCAAGAGTTTGTGGGCCCTGTTGAGGTTATTTTGACAGTGCTGGACCCGCCAACATGTCAAGGAATCTCCCCGGTAATAAGCCCCAACTAGAACTCAGACCATTTGGTGTAGGAGTCCCAATAGTGGGTCGTATGGTATCGCCTTGACCGCGGTTGCGCACAGAGGTAAGTAAGATGTCCTTGTTGGTAGCAAGGGTGTGACATGCGCAGCAAGCCAAGGAAGGTGCATGAATGGTTCTAACACATGGAAGGTGGAATGAGTGCACCCCTTGGAAACCTATGTAAACACGCAGCTTGGAAGGGAACACACAAGAAAAGATGCATCACAAACTGGAAGGAAGGTGAACCAAAAATCTAAAGTGATGGTTAAACCAATAACACATCTCAGTAATATTCATACATACATATACAAAAAGAGTCTATACATACATGCGTAAGTAAACATATACATATATCATTAGAGTAACCAAGTTAATTGAAACATAATACAACATATGCATGAAACGTGTTGGGCTTGTTATATTAAGAAGTGAAAGTTCCAATGATACAGTACAACTAGACCAACTACTAGTCCCGATAACAGAACGTTACAGTCACTGCCGCCTGCTCCTCCAAAGAGATGTACTAGCTTTGCACTATGGAGAAGCCAAGGCTCATTACAATACTCTCCAATATTTCTCCAAGATGCTCCTATTGAAAGCTTGGATGACCAAAAGCCCTTACAATGAGTTATGAGGTTCTATAAATAACAAAGGGTGGGGTGACCCTTGACATTCCCCTTTGTGACTCTTCACCTACCCTCATGAATCTTCATCTACTATATGACTGTTACATTCAACTATAGACACTTGGACTTTCACTTTAAAATATGTGACATACAATTTGCACATGTACCCATGTGAGACAAAATAGGCTTGAGCAAGCCATGAAAGACATCACTAAGACTTGAACAATTGTGGGAAGACCAACTCTTCGAAATCCTTGCGATGATCGACGGTGACGAACTGATGCCAAGCTTGGTCATTTGTAATGGTGTCCGCGTGCTCAATGGTGACATCCTTTTGAAAGCAAACTCTTGCCTCCATTGCATCCGGGTACACCGATATGGCTCCTCTATCCAACTCGTCTAATAACATGTGCATCATCATCTTGAGTGCAACTGGACCAGCAACATACTGATGCATAGTGTTTGTTCTAATCTATAAGTGTGTGCTAGTGACCATGCGCATCAACTTGTCGAAATACATGTTCAACTCCAGCTGGACTTGCTTCTTGTCTTCGCCTCGGTGAGTGTGCCAAATGGGTGGGATCGCATGCGTGTGCATAATGACATCCATGCTCTTGAACACCATTGCATGCGATCGAAGGCATTGATCACCCTGTTTTCTCTGTGCCAGCTGCTGAACGGGTCTATAACCTGTATGGATGCAGTTTCATCAGTATGTTCCTATAGCACCTCTTGCTGTACTTGTTCCTACTACAACTCCTTCTCTCGTATGTGTAGCTCCTGTTCATCCTTGAGTTGCCGCTTCAGCGCCTGGAACTCCTCTATTTCTCTCTCTGCCTTTGAATGATTCTATTGCTACACTGTCACCTAATAGCCTCAATCTCCAAAGCTGCTTTCATCACTAGTGGATCTTCTTGAACTTGCAACTTTGCTCCGCCCCTGCACTGCCAGCAACCTTCCTCTTGCATTTATCACACGCAGGTATGCTACCTTCTGCTGCTACTGATGGTTCTTCTCGTTATTATGTCGTTACCATTTCATCTTGATATCCTTGTTCATGAACAACTTGATGTCTTCATAGATAGGCAATTTCATAGACACTTGATCGACTACATCCCCATTTGTGCTCTCAATGTTGTTTTTGAATCTACTCTCCTGGAAGCCATTGTACCTATGCTGCTAAGAGGAAAATGAACACCTGTAATACCTGGAGACATAGTAACACTCATGGCAATCAATCTATTAGTTGAAAACCAAAACGAGCTGGAGGACTAGCATGCAACATACCTGTGACTATCTGTGAAGATTGTGCAATTTTCTTCAGGAGGCTGGGAGACTAACTACCAAAACTACGCAAGGCACAGTCTGGGCTGTTGGGAGGTTGACTTACTGTTGGAACTATGCAATGCATAGTTGAGCCTGGCCTGCTGAGGACTGAAACTGCTCAACGCACAATTTCAGTCAGCAGAAACATGCAAACCAACAAACTACATTGTGTAGTTTCTGGGGCTAGAAAGGAACTTCCTCCCATAATTTCGCAATGCAAGCTTGGAGGTCGATGTTGGGCTAGAATTGCACAATTTCTGGAGGGAAGGCAAAGCCTTCACTTCCAGAAATTGGCAATGCTAGTCGGGTAAGGCAAGGTTCGAGCCAAGGCAGCCCAGACCCACCGACGGGCGACTAAAAACATGAGAAGTCTCAATGCATGGTGATACTGAGTGTAAAAAAGAGTGAATGATCATGCATGAAAACAGTAAGTGCAGGATTCAAAAAATGAGAAAACATGCATGTGTGTGAAACGGGTCACCGCAATGGTGACCGCCAGTGAAAAAACAGTGTCATGCATGCGACAACAGTGAGATGCAAATGAAAAATGAAATGGTGCTTCTACAAGCTAACATACATCAAAACGATAGCAAATGCTCAATGAAATCAAGTAGAGAACACTTACACAAAGCGAAATACAAAAAGTGTCAGAAACGCGACACAAGACATAAGAAGCGGACTTACCCTAAAACAGCTAAGCTAAAAGTGTCGAAGACTCCTGGATGTGGTGTGGGATGTTAGAGCTACAAGATCGATGTTAAGAATGATCTCTGTAGCATCCAATTCATAAGTTTTGATAAGATCGAGGTTATGACGTGCATGCCACAAATCTAGGAAAAAGCGACACTTGGCGAGAGGTTTCTAAAATGATCTATGCATGTAACCTCCAGCTACTAAAAATAGGTCCCTAAATCTAGGGATGCCTTTTGCATGCTACCTTTTTCTATTTCGGGAAAAGCAACCCATGCATGCAAATCAGTTTTTCTCGGTCCCAGAGGGAACTGGTCAACCCTGAAGGCACATGCATCGGTCTGCGAGCCTGGGATGAAAATTTGTGCAGTTTCTAAGATGAGAAGAGCTGCTTGTCTATTAGGCATTGCGCAATTTATGGGCTTAGCAGGTCACTGCCTCCCAGAATTGCATAATTTCTGGGCTGAGGCCTAGTGCTGGGTCAGATTGCACAGTTTTTTGAAGGAGGACTACCTAACTGCTCTGCGCAATTCTGGAGCCCAGGTGATTTACACAATTTCTAGAGGGAAGGTTGGCACCCCTCCAGAATTGCACAATTTTATGGGGGAGTGTCTCTGTCAGCCAATAGTCTAAGTCTGGAATGCTGACCTGTAGGAGGGAGACAAGCACGCTGACATGCACAAGCCGGTATGCCAATGAAACTTAGCTGAAGCCTAAGTACGTGACAGTGCAAGACATGTTGTTAAGTATGTTTGGTAGGGAGGCTCCAAAACGAAGCTAAGGAAAATTTTGGAGGATGGTTATAGCCACTACAACAGGTTAGTTGGGCAGGCAACTTCCCAGGGTCGTAACTTGGTCATATTATCTCTGTTTGGCATGTATGATACCTTGTTGGAAAGGTCTTGTCACGTACTATAGGTTTCATTGTAGGCCCCTTCCTACAACAATGGGCCTATCATGGACCCCAAAAAAACATTGTCAAAACTGCTCCAAAAGTTTAGGACCTGAAAAACTGCTAAAAATAGTAAATGCTGAAATGAAAAAGTAAACAAATGAACCTCACTGGGGGTTCTAGGTGGAATAGGAGGGTGGCCACCAATATCCACATGGATCACGAAGTCTATCATGCCATAAAATACTTCATGGAAGTGTAGCTTCAGCATAATGAGAATTGTATGAAAAGTCATTTGCACGAGCAGAGGTTCCTTGCATGTTCAGAAGTATTTCTTCTTCTATCCAAGTCATGACAAGTGAGTGGTTTGATGCTTTTCTGACTTCAACCTTGCCATCAAGTATGTGAATGGAGTGTTCTTGTTGGCAGATGTGGACCAAAGACAAAAAGTTTCTCCTCAACTCCGGGAGGTATAGAACATCATGTAGAAGAAATTTTGGAAGACGAGGTTGTTTGAGCCTAATGGTGCCAAGCCCTGATGGCTTGAGTTTTTAATTATCTGCAAAGTAGACTGCTCCATCAACATTGTCAGTGAATTCTTCAAAGAAATCTCTTCTGAAATCAATGTGGCAAGTTTCTCCTAAATCAAGCAACTAAGCATCTTTTCAAGAAGAAAGTGAAGCATTGAATAAGTCTTCAATAACTCTAATGTTGCAATGTGCCACAACATAATGAACAGACTTGGTTACTTTTCCTTTCCCTTTACTAGGTGTTTTACCTTTTTCTTCATTTCTTTCCAGCTCTATTCTGTCCCAAGAAAGCTTACATGTGGAAGCATCATGTCCATTTCTATTACATCATATGCAATGAAGATCATACCTTTCTCCCAGGAAATGTTTGCCCTGCCTACCTTTGAAATTATTCCTTCCTCTTCCTCTTCGATCACCTCTTCTTCTAGAAGAATATTGTGCATGATTCTTCTCTTTATATGCAAGGCACACAACTTCTTCAAAATATTGAGTAGTTGTCTTCTTCCCAAAATCCTTCTCTCTTTCAATGAACTTCTTCTCCAAGGAGCCAAAGGAAATATCCTTAAATTTTCCACTTGCTTGCAATGACTCAAGATAATGTGAATAATTGGGATATAGTTCCTTTACATAGGCTATGAGAGGAACATCTATCTTTACACCAGTGGATTTTATGTTATGCATAATGGATCTTATTTCTGATGCTAAGGCAAGAGGGTTATCATTTTTCAACTCAAGCTTGAACAAATTTACATCAATTGAACAACTTCAAGATCAGAGTGTGAGTCATATAATTCCTTCAAATTATTTAAAGCTTCAAAATCATTTGAAAATGTCCAAATATTTTGGCTCACCTCTTCATTTACTGACACTGCAATCAAGGCATAGGTCGTGTTTTTCTTGTTTTCCCAAACGGAAAGCTCCTTGTCAGAAATGGGCTTCTCAAGTGCATTGCCTCCTTCTCCTTCACACATTCCTTTCCAAAGTTCATTAAAAATGAGGACGTGTTTTATCTTACTAGATGACTCATGATAATTCTTTTTTCGAGAAAGTACTACTCACACAATGAAGATTACTGAATGCGTCATCAAAAAAAACTATGTGATTTTTATTTCCAAAATAATAATAACCATACTTTCTACCTTCTTAGAAAACTGATTTAAAACCCTTACTACCCACTTCACTCTTCACTATTCACTCTTCACTATGAAAAACAATAACTTAATGTAAGTATATAAATCTCCACTCACCAACTATATATTATATACCTTCCATATACCCCAATGGTAGATTTATATAATTTAATATATGCCCATTAAAAAGAGATCAACGAATTCATGTGTCATTATGGTATATGTAAAAGGATCACATTACAGATATACGCCATGGTCTTTCCCTTCTTTTTATTCCATTATATACCATTTTAGACCATATATTCCCCTTTTCATTATGAACCATTACCATTCATACCCATGGCCTTCAAAGATATATGCTAATTTTCAAGTCAATGTTATATTAAAAGGGTACACATAATAAATTCAATGCACCAAATGATGGATATGAAGTATGTACGAAATTCAAAAAATTGTTTGATGCATATCTGAATCCACACTCACCGCAACAACCATAAGCATCTTGGTCTTGAATGTATATATGAGAGCCAACATACATGCGGAGTATCATAGAGCTGTACATACAGATTCTTGATGTTGCAGTAATGTACACACCAGAAAATTGGACAATTAAACCCTTCAACGAAATTTATGGTATTCAAGGGTCAATTCCAATGCATAGGAGGAGATTGAAACGCGATGTAAATCTAGAGAATAATTATGGAGAGTCTTCAACGAACATCATTCGAGCACCATTTTTTAAGGGAACTCAATGCATACTACAACCTTTTACCATGAACTTCAACAATATTCAAGGTAGGATTTGTTAAAAATATGAAACTGCGGTTAAATTCAACTTTGAACTATTCATTTTATTGATATGATGATGATATCATATTCCTTTTTCTGAGAGGACCAAAATCGACCTAACGATCACCTCATTTGGACAAGCAGAAATTGAGTTATGAATTATTTTATTCATACATATATTCTTGATCACGTCAGCCCTATGCACATCTACCAATGGACAGGTCAAGTGGACCCTCATGGAAACCTATAAATATAAGATACCTCAAGATCATTTGGACACACATCAAGTTGTCTTCTTCTCTTTTATTTTTTCTTGGCTCACATAGGTCTGACAAAGGAAGTTCACACAAGGGTCTGAAACTACAAGGTGAAGCTTGCACTGAACTAGGGTTTTTTATTCCTGGACACTGGCACAAAACTGAGCATTTTAGTTCCTTAATGCTGGCACACAGTGGTCATGAGACCGTCTAAGGAACCTTGGATGTTGGCATAGAGTCTTCATGAGAGCATCTTGGAGTCTGGGTCAGTTTGGTCCCTAGACACCTGCACATAATGGTATGAGAGCGTGTGAGTTGCCATAGTCGTTGTCATACATTTCACAAAGAGCGTCCAAGTCTACCACAGTCACTAACATAGCTCCTCCTCCCTATGTTTAGGACTTCAAGATTATAATTCAATATTCCGAAGATTTCTCTTAGTGGCAGGAGTGTTCAGTAGAAGGCTACAGGGAGTGACAGTGCATCACATTTATCATAATCAGAGTTTTAGATGTGTAAATGGATTTCATGGATGTTCTAGTTGTTGTTAAGATATGGATCATGATACTCTCTTTTGCTGAATCATTTGATGACAATCTATTAGAAGAATATTTTCAAGGGTTTTTCCCTGGTCTCCGACCAATCCTGGGGTCTCTATGTGTGCATGCTTTTCTTCAATTATTCCTTTATGTTCCGTTGCATTGATGATGATGTTATTTTTCTTTCTACATAGTTGCATATGTTGATGAATAATTATGTAAATATGTATACTGTTATGATGTTATGGGGTGAAGTTAATGTGTTAATGGAGAAATTAAATTATCAAAGCAAAGAATAATATAGCCCTATGAAAAATTAATATGGTTTCAGAGCTGGGATGAAGAAAAGCCATGGTGATCACCCCCATGGAGACACTTTTGATGGAAGCAAGAAGAGGATGGTGGAGACCTAAAATAATCCTAGGGTATGAAGGAAACACTAAAGCCATGGTGATCACCCCCATGGAGACACTTTTGATGGAAGCAAGAAGAGGATGGTGGAGACCTAAAATTATCCTAGGGTATGAAGGAAACACTAGGTAGTTAGTGCGTAAGGATTTGATGGTTAGGGTTTGAGAGAAACCCTAGTTTATGGCAAAGATTTGAGATTTGATGGCATCTAGCATGGTCTATGTGAAGATCCTCAAACACTTGGGACATATCTGATGAAGCCCTAAATGGCCTAGTTGTTGATAAAGTTGATTGAAGGAAACATTCTTATGTGAACTATGGATGGTGATGGCTCTTAAAGGTTGGTTCAAGAGGGAGAGGATCACCTCCCATTGAAGATAAGTAATCCTTGACTTATGATGTTTATTTGTGTCTTTACTCTTGTTTAGACTTATGGATATTATTATTATGATTATTGTTATGATAGTTGCTTATACTTCCTGAACGTATATTTGAGTATATGGATGTATCTAACCTCCTTTATGAGATGTGATAAGTAGATCCCTCTTGAGGATCATTTGATATGCAAGAAAGAAAAGCTAGATATGGAAAGAGGTAAAGAGGAACTTGATGAAAAGGTGACAAGCACCACAAGTTTCCTATGAGAAGGTGCACATGTATTTGAACACTACAAGGTATGAAAGGTATATTGTTTCAATGTTATGTTTCAGCTATAACCTTGGATGACTAGGTAATCCTTATGGTATGTTGAGAATGTCTCCTTAGCAAATGGCTCATGCTTGCATATGAAAGAGATTTGGATTTATGTTTCCTATGATGAAATGTTGCACTTGATATTGAATATTTTGATCATGTTAACCTTATTGATCCTATGAGGCTACTTATTGTTGATATTGGATATAGTGGCATGACTTGATGTTTAGCTAATATCTGTTGTTATTGGAGATCCTGATTCTGTGAAGAAGGCTAGTACCTTGACTCTAGTAAATGATACACTTGACACTTGACATGATGGATTTCTTATAGAAGGTTACCTCATTGATACTGATAATGCTTGTGATAAGTATGAAGGAAGTGTGTGGACACTCTTGTTGTTTTGGTAAAGTTTTATTGAATGAACTAACTTGGCCCTATGGTAACCTTGATGATAGAACTATGAGTTTGATACTCTAAATATATTATTAACCGTGTTCATGTCTTTGATAGTAATTATGGCATATGGTAAAATTGAATGCCTTAACTTGATGGATTGACTAGATAAAAGTGATATTGTGTTCATGACCTTTGAAGTATGTTGTCACACTTGTTTGTTGTCCCTATCATGCGAATCTAACCTTTGATGAAAGATTGATCTCATGATATAAAGTAGTAGCTGACATGAGCATGATATGGACATGATAAATAGATGTTTATGATCTAACAGATCTGTCGTTATATGATTCTAGTAAAGACATATTGATGACATGAAAGAAGACGAATGAAGTAGATTCCCAGACAGAGGAAGAATCTCTTCTCTAGATTCTTACTCTTATTGCTATTTGCATTCTCTATTGCTGGAATATGATTCATGTGCATATGACATTATTGATCTACAACAAGGTCTCAGATATGAAGCATGTACATAAATTAGGGTTTCTACTCTGGACGCAGGCATAGAAATGGGAATACTCGTCCTTGAACACACGCATGCTAAGGCCCAGGTAGTGTCCATGTAGCTAAAGACACTCCCATGCTAACCTGAAGGGAGCATCCAAGGGTTTGACTACATTTGACCATCATCTAAAGATTTCTGAAGCTGCATTAACTCTAAATCAAATGTTCCCTTGGAGGATGCCAGTTCCATAGATAAGTAGCAGATATCCAAAAGATCTGAGAGCAGGGAAGTTTGAATGTTTGCAGGTGACCATGACATGCATATAGATATGTCATTATATTCAAAGTTTGTTCTTTAAGAGTTTGACATGATTTTTATTATTGATATATATGAGTTGTATGATGTCTGATGATGACCCATACCTCTAACTCAATGTTGAGATATGTCTTGGAATATAAATCTTAATATGATAGAAAATTTGGATACTGACATGATGTCTAATGTTTTGACTTGACGATTGATGATTTTCCTTGATCTCAATGATATATGAGCATAATGACTTCCTATGACTTGTATTATGGGAATGACTTGATTGATATTGCATGGTTGATGACAACCCATTGACATGATAATAGATGATTACATGACTTGATGAAATCCCTACCTGACATCTAGTTCAAAGAATTGACACTAAGATATTGATGACTTTTGATATTAGTATTGATCTTCCTTCTAAACTTTGATGAGATGATTTGATTGACGAATAAGTATTTATGAAAGGTTGATGGTTTCTTAAAGTGTTATGGTTACAGTGAGTACTGCATGAAGCAAGCTCACCCGATCTAGATATGTCTGCATTGACAATTATCTAATGAAGTCAGATGATGTGTTGATCCAAGCCTTTACCTCAAAAGTGTTCCAAGGTATGACTTTGATTTTGATTATGGTTTTTATATATACTGGAAATCTACTATTGTTAGGTAAAGAGCCTCTCATGATATAAGTAAGAGGGAGATGGTTTTTGAATCTTGTAATAATGTATCATGGCATGATGAATCAATTTCTGAAGTTGGGAAAATATAATATATATTGTGAAGCTATTAAAGAAGCATTGAAAATTGGAAATGAAAATCCTTGAAGTTAAAGATGTTGTTGAACTTGACATGACACCCGACAGTTGATTGAAGCATTGATGTTTCGTTTTGAACATCCATATATATATATATATATATATATATATATATATATATATATATGATGTGCATAGAACTTGAATAAGTTAATGATTTATCTGCTTCATATACATTTCCTCCAAGAATCCTTCGATATGTTTGCATGATATGATCTATTCTTGGTCTAAGATATTCTTCCTATGATATATGATCGTATGGATATGCTAATGTTGATTATTGATGAGATGAGAACATATGAGTGTTTCCTTAGTATGATATCTACCATGATGAGAGGTTCGTAGCACAATCAAGGATGAGTATGATGTTGCTATCATGACTAGCTATGAGCAGGTTGAAGAAGCTCCTTAGAGAGTTGTATGAGCATGATCTAGATATGACATGGATACATGTAATAATAATGAGTGGGATTCGATTGGCAGAGAATCCCATATATATATATATATATATATATATATATATATATATATATATATAGATATTTGGGATTGTGATACTCTCATATATTGAGACAGTGCAGCTATACGATACAAGCTTAGGCTTGTGGTTGGCACCTACTTGAGAGGGAGGATGATTATGGTATACTTTTGTGATTTATATGATTATTTGTGCTCTAACATGATATTTGATTTGATGTCATGTATAAAAAAGAGACAACTATTGTTGCTATGATGATTACTTGATACAAGTACGATGATATGAGTATGATGAGAGCAACCCTGATCGAGGACACTGAGCCAAGCTATTCCTCCCCTGTATGAGCTCCCAGGATATGGAATTGAGATAGAGGGCTCCTAGGGTTGAGGGAACATTGGATAATATGACATTACCCCTATCTATTACCCATAGGGTTGGAGTAGTAGCTCATCCTATCTTGGTCTTTCTAGAGTATACCCCAATTGGCATCATACCTATAAGTTGGGATTGTTGGGATTATCCCTCTCTGTCTGGCCAACAGTTGAGGAGGCTTGGGGATGTGAGATCCTTACCTTTGGTAATTAGGGTATCTTGTCCAAGATATATTATCATGCAAGTGTTCTACCACTTGAATATTTAGGGTCATTGATGGGAAGATCAGTAGGCAATAAGATGGGTTAAGTAGTAGCTCCCCAATGTGGTTATAGGTTGAGGTGTGCTCCTTGATTATATGCTCTCCAATGTTGATGCGGGTCTTAGATCTAACTCCTCACCAATATTTCTCGGGTAGTAGCCCGATGACATTTCTAGGTAGTAGCCCATCAACATGTATTTCCAGGTAGTAGCCTGATGACATTTCCTAGTAGTAGCATGATGACATATTTCCGGGTAGTATCCTGTCAACTGATTCTGTGTAGTAGCCTGTCAACTAATATTCTGGGTAGTAGCCCATTGACAAATATTCTAGGTAATAGCCCATGTTGGAAACAAATGATAATACTGAGGGGGGGGGTGTAACAATATTAAGGATAATTTTAGCTTCTTTATGCCACTTTACTTTTCTTATTTAAACTTGGCAATCATCCATGTACTCAGTAGAAATGTGTAATATGGTAGCAACATGAAATCAACAAACAAGCATACACACCATGAGCATCATACACATGAGACACAAGGTTTCACGTGGAAACCCTTTCGAGAAAAAACCACAAATCTTGTTGTTGTTATTGATGTAAAATAAGAGCACCTACTCTATTACATCAATCTATTTTGTGAGCACCCACTCACAAGAAGCACCAAATCCCTTTGACGATTTGCTAGCACCGACTAGTAGGAAGCACCAACTCCCTATGTTTCTAAACATTTGTCTAGCTTACCGGAAGCACAATGTGAGGCACTGAACTCACGGATTTGTTTCAAGCACCAACTTGTAGGAGGCACCAACCCCCAAGCCTTCTCAAGCACCCACTAGAGAATTGAAGCACCAACTTCCTGTATGCAGGCACCAACCCACATTCAAATAGGAACTGAATGTTCTCTATATTTTGGAAGCCACTCTGCCTGATAAGAGCTTTTATTTCTTCTCACTCTGTTGCACTTTGCATCACTATGCAACACTCTGATCTGCTTCACCAACAATCACTCATCTCCACCCACACAACTCTTTGATCTCTACTCTTTATCAACATATAACAACTCTTGGCCTTCTACTTTCCAAGACAAACACATGGCCTGACTCACACAACACATACACATCTCTTGGTCTTTCTCACATAGCATAGGAAACTATGGCCTTTAACACAACACGCAGACACTTCAGCCTTACACACAACTCATAGGAAAATTTCAACCTAACACATAGACCACATCTCTCGAGGTTTCTTACCTCTGCATAGGCACTCTCAGCCTTTGTCTGCAGAAATGGCCCTCACTCAGCCTTACACAACAGTACACACACTCAGGAATTTTCCACTTAGCTCTCTAGCAACTGTGTTGCTACCCTCCCCATTGCTCATTTAAGCTCTTGGGTTTTGTTCCTCTGCTTCCCCCCCGATCAATGCTACCACTCTGTCTTGTATTCACAATGTGCAATTGTACCTCAACATCACCCTTCTATTATTTTTTTGCGTTTGACTTGGTCTTTTCCACTACATTAACCATGAGAATGAGAACCTGATAGTTTATCCATACTGAGAATGAATTCTCAGTCCACCTGCACACTCCAACTAGGCATAAACATCTCTGCGTGCAAATCTCCTGTCACTAAGGCTCTCTGTGCAAGGTAGACTCTACTACATATTGTCTGGATTGGATGTGCTTCAACATGGCTTCTCAATTGTACTCAAGCATGGCCTTCCTTGTCGTAGTTGTGTCTCCTATCAGCTACTTGTCTCAGTGCAGAAATAGATATCGACCTTGTAGTCCTTCATCACCTTACTGCATGGAGCTCCATGTTGAGAAATTAATTCTCAGATGACCTACACACTACTTCACGAGTCCCATACTTTCATTTAACTCATTAAAGACATGCATTGGAGCACAAAGATGGCTTGTCTCACCTCAAGGCAAACCCAACACTCTTTCCTGCAGATCGTGGTCCTTGTTGCCTTGACTCAACAATATTTGATAGTCTCCTTTACTCTTGAGACTAACTCTTTTTCCTCTACACTCATTCTTTCAGCTACCGACCTGTACACCTTTACCATGGAGAAAACTTAAAGGATCGGAGAAATTCCACATTGTTACACCACAATGGTACAATGTTCCTACTAAGGGTCAATCTTCCTATGCTACACTCTGCGCGCTTGGCTCTATGGATTTACATGACCAAGAGCCTACCCAATATCGAAAGCCCCTCCGTCAGAAATTTCTCAATAACCAACTATTCTGAAGTTTCACTATCGTACCCTTCAATTATCGAGCTCCCTCTGCTTACCCCTTAGCGCGCTTCTCACCATAGGACCATTGCCTTTGATCTGCCGCTTAGCATTAAGGTACTAAGTCCTTTAGCATACTATCGAGGGTCTTTCTCCTTGGGTTATTTCTTTGCACCCTTGGTTTTCTGAGTTTCCTCTTGACTATGTACTAGCCACATATCAAAGCCCTTCTCATCGAAATGTTTTCAATAACAAACTCTTATAAAGTTCTGATATGCTAATCCTCCAATCGCCGACCTCCGATATGACATCATCATTGCCACATGGCGCTTCCTGAGTGGTGACATGTGTCACCAATACCTACCACATGTCCTTCCATACTTCCACATCATGCTAACATCAACTACCACTTGTCCCTCATCGGAGCCAATCAAATCCTGCCATGTGTCCTTATCGGAGCCAACCAGACACTGTCATGTGTCCTTATCATATCCAATCAGATGCCACCACATGTCTTGATAGAGGAGAGAGAAAAAGGCTCGCCCACCTTTGGTTTTGTGATGAATTCCTTTGTTATTTCTCTTTTGGCACTCCTGACATATTTTAACACTATCGGTGTTTTAATAATATTGCAACATTTAAAAGGTTCACCACTTGGAAAGTTCTGATATTGTGATTCGTTGATTTCCGACATTCCAATGCATCGACCTGTCAATCTCCTTCGAGCTCCAACGCTGCCTACTTCGATGTATTGGACCTCTGACATGCAATCGCCGATATACCGACCTTCAACATTCCATTACACTGATACATCGAGATCTAGGGTTCCGATCTCCGAATGCACCGATACACTAATGTATTGACCTCTGATTGTGATCACTGGTATGTCTGGTGTCACTGATGTGTGATCACTGATATCCCTGGTCCTCTGATCTACGATTTCCAATATGTATGGATCACCAATATCCGATATGTGATATTCTTCCCTCCCTAAGGCTTCGAAACCCTGAACTTGAGTAGGTCGTGACTTTTGGACTAAGAGTAAATTTTAGGACTTCCACATATCATTGGAAAGATCTTCTAGAGTAAGTTCCAACAAAGAGGGTCCGATGTAGGCTTTGAGCCCATCTACTACCTTTAAGATGGCTCCAAGCTCTCTGACATTATTCTTCACCTTGACTCTCCAGAAAACTGGAATGACAACCACCAAGGTGATCCATTGCATGAAGCTTGCAACTACCATGGACTTCCATCTGGTCCATGACTCTAATCATCATTTGATGGATTCTCCAATAAGCCTGCTATTATGATTATTTTCTTCATGTAACCTACAGCTATCATGAGATTCCTCATGGGCCATCACTACCAACATCCACTACGAAAAGCATCCAAACTAGTCTGGTTGACATGAATGCCAACACTCCTTCCAACAGTTAGGCAATGCCAACTGACCAACACTTCTCCCCAACATTATTGTTGTCATCAATGCCAGCACACTTTCAGATGCCTTCACTAGGCCACTGGCCATCCAGACAATGCCAACTATCCAACAATCTCCCCCTTTGGAATTGATGGCAACACTCCATCCTTCTCTTCATGTGATGGCCAAATCTCATGTTGTTTCTACACATCTCATTGCATGAGACACCAATGGTCATATTTCTTCTGCACAGGCCATCACAACTTCTCTCCCCCTTTTACATCAATGGCAAGGGGCTACAAGCTTCTTTTCTTTCCCCATGTAATCGCTTGGTTTTGAAGACCAAAGTCTAATTGTTGAGATGTGCATTCTTCCTCGCAGACATCTCTTCCGGGACTATCAATATTGTTTCTCCATAAACTGAGCATATGTGATATACTCCCCTTGAACATATACTACCTATGATTTGAATGCCTCTAGTTTTGGAATCCTTATGGTTGCTGCCTGAGCACTCTCTCCATTAATGCATCTTTTGTATCAATTAAGATTAATACCCATTAAACAAATCATGGTATTGTTGATGTTGCAAATACCAATTAACAATGATGCATTTCAACTCACACTTCTTGATTTTTTTTGCTACTTTCGAGATTGTGCTCACATTATTTAGCATCTCCACTTCTCCCCTTGAGATCATATCTTTAAAATAGGGACTGCTTCATAGCTAATACCAATTGCACCAAAATAAATTATACGAATGGAACAATGTTCCAGGCAAACTCTAATATTTATTTTCTCAAAAATAAATGTTCATTTTCACACAAGGTTACTCAACATGATCCCAACACAACCAATTGACATAGTGATACCAATTGAAGGTTAAGGGACATGAAAAGCTTACACCAATTTTTTTTCATGAACACGAGATTTCTATGCATCAAACTTACAACTTAAATGAAATAAGGGTATTTCACCAAAGATGAAAACCTTTCATTTGCTCAACAATCTCCCTTTTCTGAGGCTGCCCATTGTTTCTTGCTACTAATTATCAAAGAAGTCCCCCTTGAGCTAATGGTTTTTGATCTCTTGCAACAAATTTCTCGCCTTTGCATGGGGACTGATCCTGTGGACCTAAAATGACTATGAGATTCCTGTCATGCCACACTTCCATTGCAGCTCATCTTCTTCCCACGACATAAGATACTGTTGTGTACTCCTCATGTTGGTTGCACTCCACCTTCATCAATCAGCTGCACCTTTTTGTTCATTCTTCTTGGCTGCATGCATCTGACTTATTCAGCCTCCCTTTAGGCCCTTCTCTTCCTTCATTATGGAGAAACAGATGATCTACTCCCCTTGAGCAGATCATCCTCCTTCTTCCTCCAGACCTTCAATGATCGAGTCTTGATAGAAGCATTACTCTCCATCTTCTTATTTTCCTCTGTTTGGGCTTCTCGACTTCACATGGGTAGAGGAACCTTCTCTTTTACCTCCTCTTTCTTCACCCAAATCCTCTTGGAGCCTTTCTGCCTTAAAGAGGGGTCTGCTACAATAGTAGGAGGATCATTCTTTTGATTTCTTCCTCCTTTATTCACCTTACTCTGTTGACACAGAGTATCAGTAGTAGAAAATGAGCAATTAGTGACTAGGTGACTAAAAAAGTTAGTCACCACAGCTTTTCCAAGTGAAATACTACCAAAAATGAGCAATCTTAAGTGACCGAACTAAAAACGACTAACATAAATCACTAATTTAGTCGCAGGTTAAAATATGTGACTAGATAATAAGTAATACAACTAAAAATGACTAATTTAGTCTAAGAACAAAAATACAACTACCTAACAAGTACTACAATAATATGAATCAATTTTTTATGTTAGTCATCTTAATTGTGTCAAGCAATCTAAACTTACAAGTGATAGGGGATTGAAAGGTTGTTAAAGATTGGTTGAAAGGTTATCCTTCCTTAAACACTTCTTCATCCTCACATGGTGTATAGGTGAGCCAACTTTGCACTATGTATCTCTAATAATTTGTAATTTTAAAAATATATTTTTTAATAAAAAAAAAATATTTTATGTATTTTTTAAAAATCTATTCATTGAATCTAATTGGGTCTAGTTCTAATTTGAAATTAATTTAAAGGGAAATTTTAATTTTTAAGACTATAATATCAAATAAAAACTACTTTAATTTCATATTAACTAACCTACATCCATCTTAACCTCGGATTTATCGAGTGCTGAGAGGGGTCCAATCTCTCGAGGTGCAAACTTTTTTTCTAGTGCAAAACTTGAGGAAATGTTTTCACCTCGAGAGATTAGATCCCTCTCGGCACTTGATAGTTATAGGGTTAATATGGATCTAGGTTGGTTATATAATACTATATAATATCTATATTTGTATTTGTGTCTCTTTGTTATTCCCTCTCTCTATATCACCCCCCAAACATATACACACACTCTCTCCTTGTCTTCCCCTTCTTTGTCTATCTCTCTCTTCCCCTGTTCTCCCTCTCTATCTATATCCTTCTCTCTATTACCTCCTACTCTCTTCTCTCCCTCACTCTCTCTCCATGACTCCCTTGTCACCCCCTTTCTCTCTCCACCTTTCTCCATCTATGTTTTTCTTGTTCCCTCCCTCTCCTACCCCCTCCAATTCCATCTCTCTCGCCCCATCTCTATCTTCCTTCCTCTCTATCCCTTATCTCCCACCTCCCTCTATCTCTCCCCCCAAATCACTCTCCCTCTCTCTCTCTCTCTCTCTTCCATCCAACTCTATCACTATCTCCCCCCCTCCCTGTCCTTCTCCATCTCTATCCCTTCCCCTTCTCTCCCTCTCTATCCTCTCCTCTTCTTTCTCTTCCCTCCTCTCCTCTCTCCCTCACTCTCTCTCCATCTCTCCCTTCTCACTCTCTCTCTCCACCTATATCTCGCTATGCCTTTGTTCTTTCCTCTCTCTCTCCCCCACTCCAAATCAATCTCTCTCTCTCTCTCCTCTCTCTTCCTTCATCTCGCTCCCTCTCTCCCACCTCACTCTCTCTCCCCCCATCACTCTCTCTTTCTCTCTCTCTATCCTCCAATGTTTTCACCGTCTCGCTGCCTCTCTCCACCCCCTCCCCAACTCTCTCTTAAATTTGATCACATTGTATTGTGTTTAAGAAATTATCTAAATTAGAAAAACTTAATTGGTTGTAACAAAGTGGATTTACAAGTTAATATCCATGGTAAAGTGAGGGTGAATATCCATGGTTAACAATCTTGTCATATTGTTATAAAATATTTTGATTGTGAAATAATTTATGTTTTTTGGGCATGTGGTATTGTTATAAAATATTTTGATTGTGAAATAATTTATGTTTTCTGGGCATGTGGTATTGATAATCCATGGTATTGACCCATGGTATTGTAACAAAGGCTATTTTTTACAAGTTAATAACATCTACCGTAATGTGGCCTTGAATATCAATGGTTAATAATCTTGTCATATTGTTGTAAAATATTTTAGTTGTGAAATAAGTTATGGTTAATAACATCTACCGTAATGTGGCGGTGAATATCAACGGTTAAGAATCTTGTCATATTGTTGTAAAATATTTTAGTTGTGAAATAAGTTATGGTTTTTGGACTTATAGTATTGATAAGCCATGGTATTGGTTGTAAAATATTAAACCTATATTCTGAATCAATCATGTCAAAGAAAATAAAATAATGAAAAACTTTATAAAAACATGCACTATATTTAATCTATTATAATTAGTCAATTTGCTTGCTCTCATACCTTGCATCCTTAGCTAAGATGGATCTATGTCAATTCTATATATATATATCAAATTGTAACATTTTCCCTTTTATATTCAATTAAAAAAATGTTGTAAAATTAAGTTAAAATAAAATATTTTTACTATGAAATAAGTTATGGTTTTTTGACATGTGGTATTCATAAGCCATGTTATTGGCCCATGGTATTGTAACAAAGCGGGTTTACAAGTTAAAATCCATGGTAAAGTGAGGGTGAATATCCATGGTTAAGAATCTTATCATAGTGTTGTAAAATATTTTAAAATCCATGGTAAAGTGAGGGTGAATATCCATGGTTAAGAATCTTATCATATTGTTGTAAAATATTTTGGTTGTGAAATAAGTTATGTTTTCTGATTTGTAGTATTGATAAGGCATGGTATTGGCTCATGGTATTATAACAAAGTCTATTCACAAGTTATAAACAAAATCAAAATATAACAAATTAAATTTTATTATTTTTATTATTAATTGAGGTAATATTTAAATGTTTACACTCATCCCAATATCATTTTTAACTTCTTGTCCTTTTTAGTTTAGCATATTAGACAAAAATAACAAATTCTTATTAAAAATAAATCATTAACCCAATTGCAATTTATATATTTTATTTCATATTATAAATATTTCTTTTATTTTTTCTGTTATGAATATTTCTTTTCTTTTTCATTTAGTTTAGCGCTGGGTTCAAATAAAATATTCACAGATTACAACATCACATTGTAGCACTATATTTTTCTCTTCCTTGTCTATATCTGCGTGGAAATTCCAAAAGAAGGAAGACAATCAACCTGATCTATGGATTTCGAATAAGGAAGACCATCAACCTAATCTATGGATTTCATGGGATTCGAACCCCATGGAGTTTGCATGGGAAACGCCTTAGGAGAGCATCAACGATTAGATGGAGGAAGGGCAAAGTCACTCCGTGTGGATATTTTGGTAATTTGTTCATGGGTATGAATTTGGACTCTGTTCACCCTTTTTACTAAAGAGGATTTTTGTTTGTATGGGTAAATAATTTCGAGGGTTTATATGATCAAAGCATAAATTTTATCTGAGTTGAGGATTTAATGATTTTGGTAAGGACAAGGTCATTTGGTGTGGATATTTTGGTAATTTGTACATGGGTATGAATTTGGACTCTTTCCTTCCTTTTTATTAAAGAGGATTTTTGTTCTTATGGGTAAATAATTTCGAGGGTTTATATGATCAAAGCATAAATAGAGGATTTTTGTTCTTATGGGTAAATAATTTCGAGGGTTTATATGATCAAAGCATAAATTTTATCTAGAGTTGAGAGTTTAATGATTATGATATTTTGGTAATTTGCACATGAGTATGAATTTGGACTCTGTTCTTCCTTATTACTAAAGACGATTTTTCTTTTTTTCTTTTGGGTAAATAATTTTGAGGGTTTATATGATCAAATCATAAATTTTATCTAGAGTTGAGAGTTTAATGATTATGATGGAGATCTTGATTGCGACCAACAATTCATCAAAAGACAATGCACAAGTAAGCATTTTTCATGTCCTTATTGTACAAAGGGTTTAATGATTATGATAATGCAGATCTTGATTGCGGCCAACAATTCATCAAAATAAAATGGACAAGTAAGCATTTTGCATGTCCTTATTGTACAGATCAGTTCGATCCTCCCTAACTTTTCTAGGGTCAGAATGCATGAAATTTTATTTTTTCTTTTCACCTTTTTTTAGTGGTTGATTGTTTGTGTAATGGACTCTACCATGCCCAAATTAAAAGGGCTCAAGTGATGCAAGAAAATTTTCTGGTATGATGCAAATGCTAGACCTTCCTCAAACTTTGTTACATGAAATTAAAATTTCTTGTAATCATGAACATAAAATCTTTTCCGTTTCATCCTTAGATTCTGATCTCAATGCCTAAATTTTTAAACCATGTTATTATATTTTAAGTAGAATATACTTAGATCCATTAAACCTTACAACTCTCCAAAGCTTAAGTTAATTTCAGCTAAAAATAAGGAACCTAAATGACTTTTTCAATTTAGATTCAATTCTTACAGACAATGATTAAAAATGGAAGAAATTAATGGTCTGATAATTTTTACCCACCCATCAATTTCGAAGACCTTTGGTATTATTCTGAACCTAAACATAGAGAGTAGAAGAAGAAGAGGAGCTTGGATGAGGTGGTCCCTGACCTGCTTGATACTTTTCAAAATTTGGGCATGCCCTTGACTAGAAGAAGAGATTGACCAACGTTGTTGTAGATGTTGTTTGCGACAATGTTTTCATTGCTACCATGCATAGGTAGACTCTATAGGTAGTTGAGGTTATCTTTTGTTTGTTATAAGAGGTAATTCAAGAGCATATTTATCTAGTTAGGAAGTAACTTGCCAGGTTTGTTGCTCCTGCTGATAACTATTATGCTACATTGTATTTTTATTTTTTTAGTGATAGCTCTTTCTATTAAATCTCCAAGCACACTTTGTCACCCATGGAAATATCCACTTATTTCAAGATGAATGAGATGGAGACCAGGCATTTGGGAGGACTCTTATTTTTGTAGATGAGAGGAGTTATGTGAGGTGAGAGGGGTTCCGTGACATATATTGAAGGATGAACTGTACCATTTTATGACACCAATCATCTCCATGCCACAGTAGTGGATCTCTATTGCACTGAGGGAGAAGTGATAAAGTATTCCATTGTAAAGAATTGGTATGTTGGGGATGAGGAATGCATATGTGAGATTTATAATTTTATTACGACAAGAGGTTTGTGTGATGGAGAAAAATCAAGGATTTCATGGACCTGAGTAGAGACTGGTTCAACAATCACCTGGAAATACTCAAGCATTGTTTTGAAAGGCGATGATGCAATTGGAGAGTTCTATTCTGTTGCCTTGAAAAATAACTATCAATAGGGGGGAAAAATATGATCCATATAGTGAAGAATTGCAAGAGTAGGATTGTTTATAAAATTATATCTATAGGCAAGTCAAGGGACTACTACAGAGGATTAGTGCAGGTGCAACCAAATTATCATAATGCAAGGATTTTTTCATAGTATGATTTGATGCTCATCGGTGACCAGGAAGTTGTAAATACTTATGGTTACATTTAGGTACAATTGAGTTGCATTCTAAAGTCTCTAATTTCATTTACTGATAGTCCTTTTTGTGTCCTTATATCTCTTAATTTAATTATGGTAGGATTGGAATGGGTTAAAAAATCAAGCATATCATTGAGTCAAATAGACACCCACATGTCACTACATGTCATTGTGCATACTCTTTGTTTTTGATACAATTAGAAGTGAGCAATATGACGTGCGCACACAAAAAATCCTAGCATGCATGATGAATCCCCCTCTAATTCAATTTTCTATGGTGACATTTTATTTGTTTTGTTTATATAGGTCATCTAGCCACATAGTGGCCACTATCGAATGTTTAGGTATATGTCATATAAATCTTTTATAGTCTACTTTATTTTATATTCAAGTATTCATCATCTTTCATGTCTTATACTCTGCATTGTATCTTCTTTCATTTTCAGGAGAGGAACTCAATATTGATAGTAAGAAGTAACAATTGAAGAAAGAGGAGAATAATAACACTGGAGCGACAAATGCAAAATGAGAGAGAGAAGAGAATTTGCCTAGTGATACCCTTAGAGCCAATATCTTGCATAAGACATACTCATAGAGATTGATGGTTAAGCCTTCAGAGTTGGTGAATTCACCTGCAATGCTTTGGAAACACAGTGATAATGTTTCGAAATGATGAAACAATATTTCATGTGTAAATTGTAGCCCAACCCATATTAAGTTCGAAACTCATATTGTAATACTTGATATTTTATATAATAATATTTATATGGTTGAAATTATTTTTATTTGCATGTGATATTATTTAGTCTTGTAATTAACATATGTAACTTTGCATTATCATATTAGATAAACATGCATATTGTATGACATTTTTTTAAAATTTAGTCGCAAAATCATACTAATTAATTTATGGTGATTAATAATAAACACATAAAATCAATCTAAAACTACTAAATTAGTAGTTTATATTAATTAATGATGAACACGAATAAAATGAATATATGACTAAATTAGTCATTTATAATGATTATGAATGAAATGAAATGAAATGAATAGAAACTACTAAATCAGTCGTTTATATAATGAATATGAAAATACCAAAAAAAGATAAATGACTACTGCAAATGATAATTTTTTTATTATTAAATAATGACTAAATTTTGCATATATACGACTATTAGTAGGTAATTTACATCATCTTATAACACGACTAAAATTTAGTCATATTTCTTTGGTTATTAATTGGTTTTAAATGATGACTAACATATGCATATACATGACTATTAGTAGCTAATTTACAATATCTTATAACACGACCAACGTTTTGTTCATATTTCTTTGGTCATTAATTGGTTTTCTCGAGGATTCATATAGTAATATATTTTGTTATATATTTGGTCATTAATTATGAGAATTAATGACTAAACCAATGAAAAATTTATGACCAAATTTATGAATAAATATACTATTAGGTGATAAAATTGAGGAAACCAATTAATGACTAAGCTAAAAATGACTAAAAGTTGGTCGCGTTATAAGATACTGTAAATTAGCTATTGTTGGTCACCGACTGAAAAATGGTCATTTATATGAAGATTTTATTGTTTTTTAGTAACTAATTAGTCATTTTGTACTAGTGTATTGAAGATAAATGTGTATCTCTCAACTCCATTCTTTCTCCTTGTCTTCAAAACCCAAGTTGTTGCATTGGCATGCATATGCTGAGACATATTCCATTTCTTCTCATTTTTGCAGCTAGCTCTCTTGTGCCCAAATTTGCCACAATTGTATCATTTTATTTGGCCTAGGAGTGGGGCAAAGGAGTTACTATTTTTGACAATTTTTTTTCAAAACTTCTATCATGGCCATCATGCCTTCTTCTATTCTTTTTGTGCATTCTTGGGTTGCTTCTACCCAACACATTTTTTTTCCTTGTGTGCTATATACAATCTATGGATTTATGTCCATAATTATTGCAAGAAAAACAATACCCATGAAAAGGATTTTGATGATAGAGGTTACCTTTTCTTTGAAGGCTTTGTAATTGAGGTGGAAGGGACCCCTGTTGGCTCTTAATGTGCTTTTCATGATAGTATGCATTGCTATCATGCACTCTTCCTTGAAGTTTCCTTTCCCTCTTCTGTTGCACTTCTTGTTGCTGCTTATTGGCCTTCTGCTACATTACCAGCTGCTACTTCTTAGCCTTCTGTTGCACTATCAGTTATTGCTTCTTAGCCTTTTGTTGCTACCTTTCCTTCTTTTGTTGCTATTGCTTTCCATGTTGTTGTTGCTATCCAATAACCTTTCTTTTTTGTTGTTGGAACCCTCAAGCTTCTGATATTGAGACGACTCTATTTTTGAATTTTCTAAGTCATGTCTCAATGAGACTACCTCAATTTGTAGTCTCTCATAGTAAGCTTCCTTCTCACTCAGCTGATTGGTTAACATCTCAGTCAGATTACTAGCCTCTTCTTGTTGAGAATTTAGTTCAACTATTTTTTTTCTCAACTTCTCATTCTCAAGCTCATAGTTTTTTAGTTTCTCCTCTTTCTTGAGATTTTCCTCTGATAGGTCCTTTCGCTCCTTTAGAGCCAAGGTCAACCTATTTCTAGAAAGCATCCCTTCATCTAGATCCTTTTCTTCACTACCATAGGTGCTAGCTTCTAAGCAGCATGGTCTCTCTTCTGAGGCTTCTTCCTCATCAACAAGAGTGTGATGAGCAACAACTTCTCCCAATTTTGGTTCATTTCTAAAGTAGGAGGGCTCATTAACCTCTTCTTGAGTCACATGGCAATATCCACCATATGAACATTGCACTCTGTCTAACAATTCCTTTGCTGACTCACAATGCCTCACTTTATCAGCATCCGACTTAGATATCCCTTTCATGATAATCTTCTGGGCTTCTTCATCCTTCTCTCTCTTTTCTCCATTCAATACGGAGAGCCATATATCACCATCCAAGGACATCAAATAGGCTTCCATTCTAACCTTCCAGATTTCTTACAAGAGCTCATGGCCTGATCTGTATAAGAATGGAACTTCTTTTGTTGTTAGCCAAGCTAGATTAGCCATTGTTTCCCTTTGATCTACCTTCTAGCTATTAAGCTATTCCTAAAGGAACTTGGCTTTGATACCAATTGTTGGAAACAAATGATAATACTGAGACGGAGGTGAATCATAATTAAGGCTAATTTTAGCTTCTTTGTGCCAATTTAATTTTCTTATTTAAACTTCGAAATCATCCATATACTTAACAACAATACGTAATATGGTTGTAACATGAAATCAACAAACAAGCATACACACCATGAGAATCATATACATGAGACACAAGGTTTTCACATGGAAACCCTTTCAGGAAAAAACCACAAAGCTTGTTGTTGTTATTGAAGTAAAATAAGAGCACCTACTCTATTACATCAATATGTTTTATGAGCACCCACTCACAGGAAGCACGAACTCCCTTTGATTGTTTTCTAGCATTGACTAGCAGGAAGCACCAACTCCCTCTGTTTGTAGACACCTTTCCATCTTACCAGAATCATCATGTGAGGCACCGACCTCATGGATTTGCTGGAAGCAACAACTTGCCACTCCTTGGATTTTTGCAAGTACCAACTTGCAGGAAGCACCAACCCCCAAGCCTTCTCAAGCACTCACTAGAGAATGGAAGCACCGACTTCCTGTATCCATGCACCAACCCACATTCAAATAGGAATTTGATTTTATTTGTAGTCCGGTGTCCACTCTCCCTTATAACAATTTTGATTTCTTCTCACTCTACTGCACTTTGCAACACTCTTATCTGCTTCAAAAACAGTCTCTCATCTCCACCCACGCAACTCTCTGATCTCTGCTCTTTATTAGCATACAGTAGCTCTCGACCTTTTGCTCTCCAAGGCACACACACGACCTTACTCACACAACACAGGCAAAAATCTCGGCCTTGCTCACACAGCATAGGAAACTACGACCTTTAACACAGTGCACAGGTACTTCATCCTTACACACAACCCACAAGCAACTTTCGGCCTAACACACAAAGCATAATTCTCAAGGTTTTTTACCTCTGCATAGGAACTCTCAGCCTTTTTTGTTGGCTTATATGGGCCTGACCCAGGTTCGGAAGAGTTGTTTAGCCAAACAAATCCTGCAGCTACCGGCCCTTTCGGCAACAACCTACGAAGCGCGGATTGAGGTCTCACCCGAGGTAGCAGGGGAGGGTGTTGGAACCAAGTTTCCACACCCTTGGGATGTCTTGATGTGGTGTGGAAGGTTCGCACACCATTCTGTAGCTTCGCGCCACTCAGCCTTATGTAGATCCGGATCCAGGAAAATCCTTACTACTTATTAATGCACTGTTTATAGATTAGATCTACTTTTTATGGTATTTAAGCAAACATTTACCAAAAATAACTAGTTCGCACACCTAGAAAAGATATAGATTCACATAGACTCATAACATAAGCATACGTGCATAGATCAACCAGTTATATCAACCATAAATTAGCCAGATCCGCCATAATTCAGATTTAACATAGAATTTCAAAATAAACTTATCTTTATTCACTTTCTTCACCAATACATCCATATCCACCCTGCGCACTCAGCTGCAGGGGTCTGTGCACACAGCTGCGGACTCTACCAAGCCTCTGTGCACACAGTTGTAGAGCCTCTATCTATCTACCAACACCCTTGACTCGGACTTACAAACGCTTCAAGACTTCGTTCTTCAAAAACCCATTACATTCCAGATCCAAAAGTACATACCAAAAACTGACTTCTATCCATAGAGCCTCGCTCTATTTATACATTCCCATGGTCCGTGGACCATGGGCAAGCTGACTTACTTCCTATTATTTTACATTATTTTTGGGCAAACAACCCTTTGACTAGACTCATTTACAATTCATGCTCCGCACACTTCGCAGAGTCCTTACCATACCTTTCCCAAAATTGTGGGCTTTGAGCCCCAACACCGTTACGCAAGCCCTCTACTACCCAACAGTCCCCCAACACAATCATCATAACTCGTCCCGAGTCACTCAGTTGGTGCAGTAATCTTTGCAGGGAGGTCGTTCAACAATTTCTGCGCATTGCTTGTGCTTGTAACACACTCGGCCGCTAGCTTCTGTACCTGTTCTACGCGAGTCGCCGATGCATCCATATCACTTGGAGTTACCTGTTCAGAATCACATACTGCCTGCATGTGCACTATATTTCCTTCTATGGCGGTGGAGACCGTGAATGCTTCATCAATCCAAGGGTGGATGCAGTCCTTAAGCACTGCCTCCTTTTGTCGCGCGACGTCAACTTGTGTCTTGAGATCCTAGGCCTCCTTCATTTTAGCCAACCGTTGTGTGATAGCGACCATCTACACAGTCCCTTGGACTGTGTCATAAGCCTGCTACAACTCCCGCGCCTCGGTTTCTACCTGTTGTATGGTTGGGTCTTCTTGGAGGGTGGTGAGCGTAAGGAGGGACTGATCTAATAGTCCCGAGCAATCTCGTACAACGCACTTTATCATTTCCAATCCTGCTTGAATTTCACTGTGGCACTGCTCCTGGATTTCTGGTGGTGTGGCCGGCTGCGCCTTTAGTCTTAGCTCTGCAATTTGTAGATTTAATTCCCATTGAGCCTTCGCGGCCTCCTCCTGGGCCGTACGGAATCCTGTGGCCATGCAATGAATCTTGTCAGTGGTTGGAAGTTCGGCTGGGATAGCTAACTCTAGGACCTTGCTGCAAGTGGCCATCACGGCCTGTTCCACTTCCTGGGTGTGTGAGATCAAATCATCTTGCTGGAGACTGACCTGCTCCAAATTTGCCTTGTGCTCCATCACTATTTGGAGGGTGCGGCCTTCCCGGGCATGAAGCTTAGTAGTTACCCCATCCTGTAGTTGGTATAAGGTTTCTCGAGGAAGAGCAGCCAGATTCAATCCCCAAATTCGCACATCCCCCTCTACTTCAGCCAAGACAACACCTGCTAGCAACACTAAGGTGTTCATTGTATTAGTACGCACCATCTGGTCGGCTGTGGTTGTGCCCTCGGTTAATTGTAGTCTTACCCCGCCCGGGGGTCGGACCTATAGTGCTTGAAATTGCGCTCAGATCCCCCCACAACATAGTTGTTTACTCAGTGATCAGTTCTGTCCATGCATCAATAGGGACATTACTCGGTGGTTTGTTGCTATCAAGAAACTCCTTCTCCATAGCTTTAGCTGTCTTTGACTTTTTGTGTCTGTGCGGTGATTCTGTGCTACGCAGTCACTTGACGGGGTTTGATTCGGTAAGATTTACATGCGTTCCTGTATCTCCTTCTCCTATTGCAAATCGTGGTATGAGGCCATTTCCTGATATTTCGTGGTTCCTTCAAATAGCACTTGCTTGGGTGCTTCCTTCTACGAAGCTGCCTGTTGTCCTTAACGGGCCTTTTCTGCCAAGTTAGTGAGTTGTTGCTGGAGGTCCTTTTTACGCTGCTGCGCTGCCATTTTTTCTAGTACAGCCTTGGCAGGGGCACGCCATTCTGGGGGCCATGTTGCTAACACCACATAAATAGCATCGTCTGTTGCCATGAACGGAAGCGTGACCCATGCTCACTTCAGATCCTTCCGCGCTTGGATATATAAGTTATGCATGTCCGCTTTGAACTCAGCCGTGCTTTGCAAAGTGTTGTAGATTGTTGGAGACATTTAGGGTCGGCGAGCAATCCGTGTCCGAATAGTACCCTCCATGAAGGTCCAAAAAACCTTGATGTTATAAGCCCTCGCTGCGTCCTTTGTAGCCCAAAGCGAAGTATACCGCACTGCTTCTGGTAGGTTGTCTTCAATGCTGGGAAACTGGATACCCTATGGCATTTCTCCTGAAACCAGAAGGATTGGTAGTAGCAACCATACATAATAAAATGTCTTACCTTTGTCCTGTTCTTCTTGACAGTTTGTCAAAAATTCGTCGCATAAGAACTGTGCCCAGTTAAACTGAACCCCTGCCGCGCACTGTTCCGCAAGTGCAATGACAGGAGCTAGCACCTCATCTGCACGACATTTCCTCATTAGATTACTGACTAGTAACTAGGTGGCAATTTGCACCCCTCGTTCTTTGATGCTTGCTATTGCATACCCCTGCTTCCGCTTCTCCAACTTATACTTAGCCTTCATTGTTCCTGCTTCCACATTGCTACTTGTTCTAGCGTGACCCGCATTGCTACTTGTTCTGGCTATGTTTGTGGGATCATTCCCTTTTACCGGCAAGTGGGTAATCCGGTGTACTAAATCAGCTGTGATCAGAATCAGCTCCTCCAACCAGAGAAACCCATCATGTACTAGACATAGTAATTGCCGGATAACACAGATGGTGAGGGTTGTGTGGTGATAGTGAGGTATCCACCTTAGATTGAGTAACCCCGCCTTCTCCACACCTAGTAACCACTTCCATGGTAGTAATTTGTCTTCGGCCAATTTGGGGAACTTTTCGCTGTCTGCAAGGTCCCAGTCTTCAAACTTGATACTCGGGACTCGGCCCAGTGGCAGCCCATCGAACCTTATCTCATCTAGAAGAAGCGGGGTTTGGAGTGTATTCTTTGTAGCGTCCACGTCCTTTGGTAGCTTAACCATGCTGATCCATGGGGGAATATATGGGGGTTGTGATGGGATTTGGAAAGCATCCTCTTCGTCCTCATCTTGTGCGTCAATCTGATCGATCAAAGCTTACAAATCTTCATCGTCCTCCTCAAGGTTGGTGGTGATTGCTTTGCCCTTTTCAGCTCCTGATAGCTTATTGAACCTCGACAATATCCTAACTAGCCCCATCAGCTGCTTATTTTTCTGAGACCGCGGTGTCTGTGGGGATTTTGGGACTTCGGGGACCGCGACAGCTTCATCTAGCACCTCCTGGGTTGAGTATAGTTCTTCCGCGAATCGTGCTTGGGTTCTCGCCATGGTACTCATGGAAACCTTGGTAGCCGAGTGTTTGTTGGTCATTATTGGTTCCAATCTCAAATATCTCGGTGCCGGCCAGAGGTTATTAGATGAACATGTAAATTTGAATGAATCCCTTCCCTACACTTCTAGCTTCTTAACATCGTTTAGGCGGCAGATCTTTTTGTATCTAGCTCGAAACTTTTGTCTTAATGGCCCGCCGCCCACTCCTCCCTGACATAACTTGACTCTCTTGTCAGGAATAGTGATGTTAACGGTCAATTCTCGAGTTTTCCGTGTGGCAACGCCGTCACCCAGGCGCCGCCACAATGTTGTGGCCCATATGACTCTGTAGAGAACCTTTTTGCCGCGTCGGCCTCCCGTAGACTCGTTTATAGTCCCGCACCCTCTTTCAACTACTTGGGGTGCTAGGACTGTGCTTCCTATAGCTAGTCAGGTGGTTGCACCCCTGGTGCGATTTCGGGACTTCCCTACTAGCCCGGGCTGCGAGCACCTTCCAAGTGTCTTTGTAGCTGTTATCTCTTCGTGCACCGTTGTGTGGGGTGTATCCTTCCGTAGGTGTGGGCTTAGCCATGATAGCAGGGTTGTGGCATGTTCGCGTTCTGCGAGATACCCGACCGAGCCCAATTCCCTTATGCGCAGACTCGCATAGCCTTCGACTGCGCTTTTCTTCCGGAGTCGTACCCATAGGTTCTCGATTTCACGAGGCTTGCTGCTACCCTGCTTAGTCTGGGCTCCTGTCCATTTACTTCTTGACATTGTCATTTGTGCCTCCCTTCTGGTATAGGCCCATTGAACCCGTGGTATCCGCAATTTCCCGGTGGGTCATTTTCTCAAGCGAACGCTGAGCAAACTTCCCCCTATTCCCCTGCTAACTTTGTCATGGGCTAATAGTGAACGGGACTGCCCCCTAGCCCTTGCACATACTTGCTTCTGATATCCACGCCACTTTCGCTAAATCTTTGGGCATGTGCTCCATTCGTGGACAATCGTTGTGCACGGTGTCTCCGCAGGGTCATCCTGCGGCCTTTGTCTCAGAATCGTCGTGTCGCACTAGTCAACCGCCTGTGTGGCATCCTCATCCATTGGCCTATCCCTTGTTTCCATGGTTGCACAGTGTAGTGATCTAACCATCATATTACAATTTAGTGTCGTTACCTCATGCAATTGGTTCTGCCACCGCTCAATCTCTTCATCTGAGTCCGATGTGCAAGAACTGTCACGGTCCCATGAGATTCGTCCGTTCGCAGTCGGATTCACTCGGTCCTGATCTTGCGCGGTGATCTAGTAAATACAATCCAGTTCATCATCGTTGTCCTCGTTGCGAACTAGTTCGGTATAACGTGCTCCTTTGGCTAGGTCTAGCGGAACCACTACGCGGAGAGATTTTTTCTCGAATATCATTTTTCGTTTCTTTAGGTTGATGACTCCATTCATATCCGTTGCCTAGTCTATCCCTAATAATGCAGGATATGGGTTACTGTCATCCACAATCTCTATGACCTCAAAATCAGTTAGTGTGCTTACATCGTCGATGTCTACTGTAACTCCCTGCAGTCTTCCCATAGGCAAGATCTTCTGTTGATTCGCCATCCGTAGCTGGATAGGGGACCATTGTAGTGCGGGCCTACCCATGCGCTCCCAAGTTTTTTTAGGTAGGACATTTGCATCTAAACCCAAGTCCAGAACAACCTGATCCATCTCATAGTCCCCAATCTGGGCAGTCAACTGCATTTCCCGCCCTGTTCGCAATGCATGCTTGCCCAACTTCCGTACCATTTGAGGTTCGTCTGATCCTGCACACCTAGTTATTAACTCTTGCAATCCCTTCACCACTTTGGTATCCCGGAGTAGCTTCATGCATGTCTCTAAGAAGGTAGTTAGCATAGAAGTATCCCTCTCCAACTCTGTTTGATCCGTGCTACCCGAAGTGGAAGCTTCCGCGAAGTTCTTCTTGGCCTCCATAAATGTTTCCTTCGCGCGCTCCAAGTCAAACTCTAGTTGTTTTGGGGAGCCTTGCGAACCCATGCATCCTCCTCTGGTCGCTTCCCTTTATCTTCTCCCGTAGTTGCACCACTTCTAAGCATCATATTCACGTTAGGGTCTTCCACGCACGGTTCAACCTTCATCATTTGGACGTTCTGAGTGGGGGTGGCCGGAAGCACTCCTTTTTCCCGCATTTGAGAAATTAACGTGGGGAAATCGACTAATTCGTGGTTGAATTGATTACAATATGGGCAATAGGTTCTGGTCGGGTTCATGCAATCATGCGCGTAGTGCCTCGGTCCTCCACAATTATAGCAGATCAATTGTCCTCGTTTGCGTCCGGGTCCCATTCCCCCTCGACCCCATCCGCGTCCTTGGAATCTGCCCCGCGCTATTGCTATGGCAAGATCTTGCCCACGCGCCTCCATATGCATCCTATAAGTAGGTCTTCGATCCATCAACATCTTGTAACTTCAGAATTTTCTTTCATCATGGCCCACTGTCCTACAAAAGTTGCAAAATAACTGCTAGGGGGGGGGGCTATCTCAGATTCTGTAATAGATGACAATTGTTCATGGCATGCTTTCCTCCTTCTTGGCATATCGCGCACCAGAGTACAGGCGTTGTGGTTGGCCCTGCTTGTACTTCTGGTCACAATGGTATTGGTCCCCCGCCACCACATAGTTGGCAAAGACCGGACAGTGTTCCTTGTCGTGGCCCGAGCCCTTACATTTGATACACCATACTTATTCGCACCCTTCTGACCGTGACGCTTGTCCTTGTTTCAAACTTCACATATCTAAGCATAGGTTTTGTAGTTGCGCGTGGATTTGCTGAACTCCCAACCCCAGATCCTGTATTGGGGTTTCGTGCAATCTCATCGTGGTTTCTAATGCTTCGGCTTGGGTTGAGATCTTTTACTGTGATAGTGCCATTCTTAGATGTGGTGTCAATGATGCCAAAAACCACGTGAAGTTTTGTGCATCCGTCAATGTCATGTTAGCCTCGCGGATTGTGCTCTTTAATCTCTGATCCAAATCCCATGGGGTTTCACCCGGTAACATCGCTATCTCCTTGAACCCAATGACCAACTGGGTCTCTGATTTTGGCTAACCAAATTCTTTGTTCAATGCGTCCTGGATCGCCGTTATTCCTGCATTCGGATGATCGCTTGAGTACTTTATATACCATTTCAAATCACGGTCTTACAGTGCGCTCACCAGGGTAGCCTTTTTGATGTTATCGTCCGTTATGCCTTGGGCTTCCCATACAGCCCTTACCACAAACTAGAAATGACCTGGTTCCTCATTTCCTGCACCCTTAAATACCGGCAACTTGACTATGCTTGCCATCCCAACCTTCGGTGGTGGCGGAGGTGGAGGTGGAGTGGGTGAAGATGGATTTGATGTTGGTGAAGTAGGTGATGGCGTAGATGGAGGTGGTATCAGTGGAAAGCATTGCTTAATCAACCGGACCGCGCTTCTTGGGGAGAACCTCGCGAGCTCCTCCTCACTTTCCTGTGAAATAGAAATTAGCAAACTATTCTATAATCCTTCGGTTCCTCAATAACCTCTTCCACTCCGCGTTACGCCAGAAATCAATAAATGCGCATAATCTATTTTTCACACAACAGCATCTTAATCCAAGTATTCAATGATTTGATGTACCTACCCCGCGGTCCTTGGAGAAAGCGCCTTTCTACTTCACTATAACTCACGGTTGTGTCTATTGTGAACTCAGTAATAAACCCTCCTATTACTCGATCCAACCAGTGATCTACTGCGCGTGCGATTTTATCTTTGGATGCTTCTATCCCGCGCACCAATTCTGGAGTCCACACAATAGGTTGATCTAGTCTGCACCTTCCCACACTATTAGTTAACCTCGCGATCCACTCGTACAAATATATCGGGAATGTTACGAAGAAGATTTTGTGGATATCTGTGTATATGTAACGGTCCAACCACCCTTCCTCCGATATCTGCGGGTTTCTGTTTTCTTGAACCACGAACTCGTGAAGTTTCTGATCCAGCCAATCTTCAAGCTCTTTTTTTGTAGGATTCCAGTGTTCCGACATCAGACATCCCTTAGGCAGATCCCGGTCCCGGCAACGGAACCATTTTTTGGCTTATATGGGTCTGACCTAGGTTCGAAAGAGTTGCTTAGTCAAACAAATCCCGCAGCTACCGGCCCTTTCAGCAACAGTCGGCGGAGCGCGGACTGAGGTCTCACCCGAGGTAGCAGGGGAGGGTGTTGGAACCAGGTTTCCGCACCCTTCAGATGTCTTGATGTGGTGTGGAAGGTTCGCACACCGTTCTGTAGCTTTGCGCCACTCAGCCTCGCATAGATCCAAATCCAAGAAAATCCTTACTACTTATTAATGCATTGTTTATAGATTAGATCTACTTTTTATGGTCTTTAAGCAAACATTTACCAAAAATAACCAATTCGCACACCCAGAAAATATACAGATTCACATAGACTCATAACATAAGCATACGCACATAGATCAACCACTTATATCAACCATAAATTAGCCAGATCCGCAATAATTCAGATTTAACACAGAGTTTCATAATCAACTTATCTTTATTCACTTTCTTCACCAATACATCCAGATCCACCCTGTGCACTTAGCTGCAAGGGTCTGTGCACACAGCTACGGACTCTACTAGGCCTCTGCGCACATAGCTACAGAGCCTCTATCTATCTACCAACACCCTTGACTCGGACTTATAGATGCTTCAAGACTTCGTTCTTCAAAAACCCATTACATTCCAGATCCAAAGTACATACCAAAAACTGACTTCTATCCATAGAGCCTCGCTCTATTTATACATTCCCATGGTCCGTGGACCATGGGCAAGCCGACTTACTTCCTATTATTTTACATTATTTTTGGGTGGACAACCCTTTGACTAGACTCATTTACAATTCGTGCTCCACGCACTTCGCAGAGTCCTTACCATACCTTTCCCAAAATTGCGAGCTTTGAGCCCCAACACCATTATGCGGGCCCTCTTCTACCCAACATTTCTCTTTAGAACTAGATCTCACTTAGCCTCACATAGCAGTGCACACACTCAAATCATTTCCCCTTAGGTCTCTAACAATTATGCTTCTACCCCCGCCCATTGCTCATCTGAGCTCCTAGGTTTTGTTACTCTGCTACCCATCGATCGATGCTGCCACTATGTCATGTATTCACAATATGTGTGTGTACCTCGGCATGGCCCTTCTATTCTGTTGTTGCATATGACTTGGTCTTTGCCACTGCATTAACCATGAGAATGGGCACCTGACAGTTTCACCATACTAAGAATGAATTCTCAGTCCACTTGCACACTCCAACCAGGCACAGTCCTCTCTAAGTGAATCTTCCTGTCATTGTGGCTCTCTACACAAGGTAGACTCTACTACGTGTCCTATGGCTTAGTTGTCCTTCGGTATGGATTCTCAACTGTACTCAAGCATGGCCTTCCTTGTCGCAGTTGTGTCTCTTATCAGCTACTTGTCTTAGTGTAGAAACATAGATCGACCTTGTAGTCCTTCATTTCCTAACTACATGGAGCTCCATAATGAGAAATTAATTCTCAGATGACTTGCAGACTACTTCCCAAGTACCATACTTTCATTTAACTCACTAAAGACGTGCATTGGAGCACAGATATGGCTTTTCTCACCTTAAGGCAGCCCAACACTCTTTCTTGCAAATCGTGGTCCTTGTTGCCTTGACCCAACAATCTCTAACAGTCTCCATTACTCCTGAGACCAAATTTTCTTCCTTTGCATTCAATCTCACAGTTGCTGACCCATACGCCTTTACCTCTTTGTACTGCGCTATCGGAGAAATTCCACATTGTTACACCACAGTGGTATAATGTTCCTACCGGGGGTTAATCTTCCTGTGCTGCGCTATGCGCCCTTATCTCTATGGATTTACATGACCAAGAGCCTACTCAAAATTAGAAGCCCCTCCATCGAAAATTTTTCAATAACCAACTGTTTTGGAGTTCTGATATCCTAATCCTCTGATTTTTGAGCTCCTTCTGCTTAGCCCTTACCATGTGCTTCTCACCATAGGACCGCTGCTTGTGACATGTCGCTTAGCATTAAGGTGTTAAGTCCTTTAGCATCCTGTCGAGGTCATTTCTCCTTGGGTTATTGCTCTGGAGACTTGGTTTTCTGAGTTTCCTCTTCACCATGTGCTAGCCACATATTGGAGCCCCTCTCATCGGAACGTTTTCAATAACAAACTCTTATAAAGTTCATAAATTCTAATCCTATGATTTCCGACCTTTGATATGATGTCATCACTACCACATGGCGCTTCCTGAGTGGTGATATGTGTCACCCATATATGGCCCAATAGGACACCTCAAAATTCCAAAACCGCCTGCGATGTGTCCTTCCATACTGCCACGTCATGCTAATGTCAGCTGCCACTTATCCCTCATCGGAGCTAATCAAATCCTGCCATGTGTCTTTATCAGAGCCAACCAGACATTGCCATGTGTCCTTATCAGAGCCAAGTAGATGCCCCCACGTGTTCTACTAGATGAGAGAGAAAAAGGCTTGCCAAATTTTGGTTTTGCAATGAATTCCTTTGTTATTTCTCATTTGGCATTGCCAACGACTTTTAATGCTATCAGCGTTTTAATAATATTGCAACATTTAAAATGTTCACCACTTGAAAAGTTCTGATATTACGATTTTTTGATCTCCAACATTCCAATGCGTTGATCCGTTGATCTCCTCTGAGCTATGATGCTCACTGCTCAGATGTATTTGACCTCCAATATGCGATTGCCGATATCCCGACCTCTGACATTCCATAGCGCTAATACACCATGCTTCGGGGTTTCGATCTCCTGATGAGACGATACGCCAATGTGTCGACCTCAAATTGTGATCATCGATATGTCTGGTGTCGCTAATGTGCGATCGCCGATATTTCTGGACCTCCGATCTATGGTTGCTGATATGCCTGGATCATCGATCTCTGATATGCGATATTCTTCCCTACGTAAGGCTTCAAAAACCTGAACTTAAATAGGCCACAACTTTTAAACTAGGAGTCCATTTTAGGGATTTCACATATCGTTGGAAAGCTCTTCTAGATTAATTTCCAATGGAGAGGGTTTGACATAGGATTTGAGCCCATATTCTACCTCTAAGATGGCTCCAATCTCTCTGACATTATTCTGCTCCTTGACTCTCTAGACAACTGGAATCACAATTACCAAGGTGATCCTTTGCATGAAGCCTGCAACTACCATGGACTTCCATTTGTTCCATCACTATAATCATCATTTGACAAATTCTCCAATAAGCCTACTACTATGATGATTTTCTTCATGAAGCCTGCAACTATCATGAGCTTCCTCCTGGGCCATCACTAACAACATCTGTTGCGACAAGCATCTAGGCTATTCTAGTTGACATGAATGCCAACACTCCTGCCAACATTTAGGTGATTCCATTTTCCTAACACATCTCCCCAGCATGACTGTTATCATCAATTCCAACACACTTGCAGATGCCTTCACTAGGCCACTAGCCATCTAGATAATTCCAATTGTCCAATAGCTCACTAATAGAGATTTCAGGTTGTAGCCCGATGAATAGAGGGTGCTAGCTTAAGGTCCCCTCTAGTGGCAAATAATTCCTCTTCTAGATTTGAAAATATTCAGCACATAAGCAAGAACAAGTAGGAATTAGCAATATATGTACATTGATGATCCGAGATGATGACATACTTGAGATGAGACGTATGTCATGTTGATTGATGGTCAAATATTGATAGGTGGAATTCTCCCTAGTTAAGAGAAAGTGATAAAAATATGAAAATGTGGTCAAATTCCACTTTGGAATACTCATTTTATGGATATGATGATGGAACGAGATTCCTCTTTTCAAGAGGACCAAAATCGACCTAAAGATCACCTCATTTGGACATGCAGAAGTTGAGTTATGAATTATTTTATTCATACTATTATTTTTGAAATTTAATACAAAGGAACATGCCAGTTGTGAAGTTTTATGTTTTGATATCGTTGTGATGCTCCATTTGAGCACTTGAAGTTTCCATTTTGTTACAGGGAAACGAGCTGGTTGGCTAGGGCCCAGCCAACCCAACTCGTTCTCCCTTTGTTAAAGGTGTGTTAGATTTATTTTTATGCAAGGTTAGTGAAGCAGATCATGTTTGGATTCTTTCTATAACTGATGAACTTTAATTTCTTGCAAGCTGTGTGATCTGGATCTAGGTGTGTGCGTGGTTCATTTTCATTCACTTTTATTTCCTTACATTCTTTCTTGCAAATGCGTGCTTCCTTTTTCTTTACAAAGAAAACGTACATCTAGCTTCCTGCACTGGTGTGTTTTTGTTTCAGTAAGATTGAAAGTTTCCTTTATTCATTGCAGCCAATCGTTCTTATTCTGCAGGTCTATTATTATTTTGCAAATAGTGTTTGGATTTTTAGTGAAGCATATTCTAATATTCAAGTTCAGATTTAGATTTGATTAATGCTTATAAGATTTCGCTAAAACACTGTTACATTATTTGGGTTTGTACCTGCACTCATTGCTGGATTTAATATCAAATTTATCAAAAGGATTCCCTGAGTTAAAATTATTATTTGTATAAGGTTGCAGAACTAATTTATTCAATAAATAGTCATCTCAGGAAAGAGCTTGCTGATGTTTGAGTCAAAGTAGTTTCCAAGTAAAACGGTTTCTTATTTCAATAGAAATTTCCTTTGGCTGTGAAATCACTTTTCATTTCCGAGCATGAGATTAGTTAATGGTTCATTTTGCTTATAGAAGTTCACCTTACAGTTCCGTTTTCACCTTGCATTTATTTTCCTTAGTTAACATGCTTTTATTTCTTGCAACCGATCTAGAAACCAAGTATAGGAACTCTGGTTTCCTAGTACAAGAATCGACATTCCGAGTACAGGAACAAAATGCTCTAGTACAAAGGCTCAGAGCTCTTATATGTAGATCAAGGTCTTCAGTAAGGGCACAATATGCATACTTCTAGTATAGGAGCTTCACTCTAGTACAAGAACAGTGTTCCAGTACAGGAAACTTGTTGCGGTACAGGAACGGCAGCTTGGTACAAGAAGGGAAATATCGAGGAAGATAGACATCCTAATTAGTTAGATCATTCTTCTGTCTTACAATTATACTTAATAGAATCTCAAAGAGTTATTTTATTGATTCAGATTGTTCATGACAAATTGAGAGTTTCCTTTATTTGAATTTCTACAAAGCACATTCTTTTCATTTGGCACGAGAGTTTTCTTGGTACTCATTGTCGTGTGATCTTTCATTTCGATTCTACAATTTGTAATTAAAGAAGTAGGAATACAATTAGAGAAGGTTCATATCATTTCTTGGCATTTCCTGTGCTATGCCTCGAAGTGTATGAAACCCTAGGTTGACAAATTAAGTGTTGAAAGGAGTTTTCTTAACTGCAATTCCTGTACCCAACAGACGGTTCGTTAAATGAAACACTATTCTGAACAATTTAGCTTATCGACTCCTAGAAATTTGAAGATGAGAGTCTATGCAACAATATATGGCACAAGTCTATGATTGAAGGATAGATAGTTTGAACAAGATGGCAGTTTCATTACAGGTTATTGGGAACAAGGCAAGATTAGTATGCAAAGGATATGCACAAGTTGAAGGAATCCATTTTGAAGAAACATTTGCTCCCGTTGCTAGAATGGAAGCTACCAGGATGTTTCTCGCTTATGCTTGCTCGAGAAAAATCAAGGTCTACCAAATGGATGTTAAGTCATCTTTTCTAAATGGTGAATTGGAGGAAGAAGTTTACATTGAACAACTAAAGGTTTTCCGCTCTCTAACAAAGAAGACTATGTCTGTAGCTTAAAGAAGGCTCTATATGGTAGCAAGCAAGCTCCTAGGGCTTGGTATGCTCATCTTGACTGATATCTACATCAACAAGGATTCAGGAAAGGAAGCAATGACAAGCAATCTGTATGTGAAAGTGGATCAAGACAATCTAACAATTATCGAGATATCTCAACAGGATAAAGGAATATTCATATATCAAGCCAAGTACATCAAAGAAATGCTCAAGAAATTCTAGATGGAAGATTGCAAGTTAGTCGTTACCCCCATGGTAACAGGTTGCAAGTTAAGCTTAGAAGACTCATCAAAGGATGTGGACCAAAGGTTGTATAGATCCATGATTGGTAGTCTCCTATATGTGACAACCTCCTGGCTAGATGTGATGCAGGAATTTGGACAAGTAGCACGATTCCAAGTAACACCAAAAGAATCTCATATCATTGTCGTCAAAAGGATTCTTCGATATCTTAAGGGCATAGTGGAATATGGTCTCTGGTATCGCAAAGGAAATGATCTGTGTTGAAAATAGCAACAAGAAATGCTAAAAATAACACTGCTATAAATAAAATTTCGGGATACATTCCAATTTTAGTTAGTCCCTGAACTAAAATTGAGAATTAAAATTCGAATTTGATCTTAGCAGTTGTTTGTAAAATAATTAATTAATTCATCTTGAGTTAATCAGTTGTAGGAAATCAAACATGAAGTCTATGTGAAGACATGCAACAGTTTCTCCATTGATTGAGGAAGTTATCCCTTGATTAAGGAGATCATAATGAATTCTACTTTGAGTTGTAATTAGTCAGCTCAGTTATCTGAGTTAAGTCCAGTTAGATTAGTTCCAACAGTTTGTGGAACTAATTGTGAGTTCAGTTAGTTAATGCATGCGTGCATGTAACTGCTGCACTTCAGATAACTAAATATTCTCTCATAAATAACTCATGCATGTCAGTTCAGTCAGAGACCCAGTTGAGATCAGGCGATGGGACAGTGTACTATCAGTTGTAGGAATATTCCATTGAGGATATCTCTTGCATGTAGAAGGAATTCATTCCTTGGAGATTGCGCAACTACTTTTGAGTTTGATGAGTGTGTGATGAGGCCAATTCACACAGGTGGCAGCATTGGACCCCAAGAGAAACTACACAAGGAAATAGGAGGCTTGGAGGGCTTAGGGAAGGCATATGTTGTGTCTATTCAGTCTGTGAGCTGTATTGAGGGATTGTATTGAGAGATGGATAGCTTGTGAGCTAAAGCTTTGTGTAATCCGGACATATTTCCACTTGTATGATATTACAGAGATCGGGGTTTCTGGCTGAGGCTTTCCCTAGAGTATTCTTCTGTGTTCATGTGTGATTGCTTTCTCATTCTCAGTTATATGTGTTCTATTTGATCTGGCTCATAATCAATTAAGCTTCCGCAAGTTTGTTGTAGAAGTAGATCTTGTATTTTGCTTTAGTATATTGCATAATCTGTTGATCTATAGTGGGAAATTCTACATGGTATCAGAGCAACGGTGATCAAAGCGAAGAAAGATATACAAAGAAGGGAGAATTTCAAAGGTTGAAGTTCCTGATTATAGAATTCGAATTCTTATCACATCTCAAATTTCACCAATGGCATTCAACGGTTTAAGACTCAAGTATGCCCTTGATGGCAGCTCGAATTATATAGCCTAGAAGGATCGCATGGAAGCAGTATTAGAGGACAACGGTCTAAAGGACTTCATTGATCAAGAAGTCCCCAAGCCGGTAGCAGCTAATGTTATAGAATTGGCGGAATGGAAGAAATGTGTGGCTAGAACGAGGAGAATCCTTCTGGAGGGAGTTCAAGACCACAGAGTTTCGAGTCTCCATGGGAAGGAGACACTGTTTTCAAGGTGGAAACATTGAAAGATCTATATCAGAACAACAGCGATCAGAGGAAGTTGGCGCTGAAAGACAAGCTTCGGAAAATCAAGTGTGAAAAGGGCGACACGATCTCTACATATCTAAACAAGCTCACCACCTGCAGGGATGAGCTTGGAAGTGTAGGGATCATGATAGCCAATGATGACATGGTGAGTCTTGCTCTTCTCGGTCTTCCTAAGAGCTGGAATAACTACCAAGACTTGGTAAATGGAAGAGAGAAACTGCTAGATTGGGAACAATTTTTGTCGGATCTGATGCACGAGGAGATAAGAAGAAGCACCAGAGATGGATCTTCATCAAAACAAATTGATGAAGAAAATCTAGCCTTAACGAGTACAGCAAGGAAAGGAAAAGGGAAGGTGTCCCATTCCAAATCTAGTTCTTCCTATGGTGGGAAGAAGTTTGACAATTTGAAAGTGCGATGCTTTCATTGTCGTGAGGTGGGCCATTATGCTACGAATTTTCCACAGAAGAAATCCAAGAAGGGATCCATTAAGGGATCAGATGGCGAGGCACTGGCCTCACAATTTGAGTTGTATTTCTCTCTCATCGCATGCATGGTTTCATCCATGGTGGGATGTGTTTGGTACCTGGATAGTGGATGATCTGAAATGGGGCATTAAAGGCTTCTTGTCAAGCTTACAAGAACCTCTCCCACTCTAAAGCTTATTAATTTCCAAGATCTAGCTTATGATTAACCAATTGCGGAATTAAAAGTGCTTGACAGAAGGTGTATGCTTGTGTTTGTTCTTTAGCTGTTAAGTGCTTTAAGTTTATTTGCTTGAACTGATATAAAACATATAACAACAAATACAATGCAGCAATAGCAATCACACATAACAACAATATAATATGGAGTTGACCCAAACCTCTTGGGCTACGTCTCCGTGAGCTCTAATCAACTCAATTTGACTCTTTGGGATTATGGATGAATTCTTTTACAAGCTCCACGCTCAACTCCATTGGTTTACAACTGAAACAATGGGCTTAGAATACCATTTTATCCCTGGATCTAAAGCTCTCAGGCTTTCTGGCTTTGGCTCTGGCTCTCAGCTTTGGCTCTGGCTCTGGCTCTGGCTCTGGTTCTTGTCTCTCACTCTGGCTCTCGCTCTTGGCTCTAGCTCTTGGCTCTCTCGACCTCCAATCGACCCTCTATCAATGATGCTCTTTGTGTTATCCCTCGGCCTCTGCGCATCCCTATTGACTGTGTTCTCTGTGTTTTTGTAACACATCGGTTACAGTCCTCCATCATGGAAAACCTGACTGTTCACCACAAGAATCCATTTACAATGGAAAGGAACCGGTGGGCATGGGCAACCCGGTCGTTTTTCCTTCCTCTGGCTGAAATAGCCAAATAACGAAAATACACAGGAAACACATGCAAAACACATCATGGGCATTTAACCAGACTTCAAATATTATGAAATTGCGTCCATAATTCCTATCGAGTCTGCCTTTTCATCGCATATCGTAATCGCTTTGCATTATGGCCAAAAACCCAGTTACATGGATAATACACAGAAAATCTGAAAGTCTAGATTTGAAATTTTATGCACTCGCGCTTATAATTCTCATCAGGTCCGCCCTTTATCGGCATATCATAGTCACAAGTTTCATGGTTCTTTGGCCTTTGTATCGGGGATTCGCTGATCGCTGATCGTCGATATGGCCGATCTGCTAATTCAATCAAAATTGTTGATCTCTTTTCCGATTTGACGGTTGATATCACACATCGCATATCGCTATCGCATTTGTAACGGCTCAGGGGTTCTTCCATTTGAATATGTTGATCGTTGATCCTCCGATCCACTGATCATCGCAATCTCTTTATCGCATTGATCGCATATTGCATATCACTTTGCCTGGGGTCCCAATATCAGGCAAAGGCCTACCTCCAATGCGACATATTGGAGATTGCTGATTGGGGGTCCTTAAGGCCTTCGGTCTAAGTCCACCCTTTAACCCTTCCGATGTGATTTTTATATAGAAGGTCTTATTTCTCTTAAGTCCCATTTTTATAATAATTTGCCTCCTTTTCAAAGGACAATGGGTAAACTTCTTTCTGTGATAACTTCTTCATCCAAAGTCCGTTTTAGCCCATTCAAATTGCATTAGATTCAGAATTAAGAGATCTCTGCAATGAGACTATTTCCAAGAGCATCCTTTGACTTTCATTTTCCTCTGTGAGGAACATTTTTAGACTTAGAAGTCTATTCTAGATCCATTTTGGATCACACCTTCCCACTAAAAGGAACTTTTGGACCCCAAAAGACTGAAATACTGATCTGAACAATAAATGAGAGCACCTCACCCTCTTCTTTCAGCCTCCATACACTTGCCTTGCATAGCTAGTGCCTCTGAGCCAATACCTTTGAGCACTTCCTTCCTGGGTGTGCTTGTCCTCTTGGGAAGAACTGTTTTCCTCCTTGACTTCATGCAGAACTCCTGCTGAGAAGGTCACAAAAGGTAGTTTGAACTTCTCTGCCTTGATCATTGATCCAAGGTGGATCAAACCAATGTGAAGTTACATCTGCTTCACAAAATTTTCATTTGTACATGTTTGACATACTATCAACAACAATTGTTAACAACAATAGGATTATCAACAACTGGATGGCCTAATCTCCTGCTTCAACAAAAGAAACAGATTTTCATATCTTGTGAACACCTCCATGTCTTTACATCTGCATACAAATGATTGACTAGATAACAAGCCAACAAAACATGCCTTTAAACAATTGACCCTTCAAGTCAAGAATGTGGAAAATATCTCAAGGATTCTTTTCCAAAGATGAAACACTTCATCATTATCTCCATCTTGGAGACCAAATCAACTTTTCCCAAGTCAATATTGCATCACATGCATGTCAAAGCAATCAACCCTGCAAGTTAATTACACATACATGTTCAAATACAAGGAAATCATCAACATCCCTGTGTTCATGCATATCATGCTTATGCATGCATTTCATCTTTCAACTTTCGCTTAAGCACATTGTACTTTCAAAGTTGAAATGAATATAATGTTGTATCAATAAAGTGAGTCTCTTACTCAACTTTTCCATTCACCTTCTTGGTAAAAACCTGCAACTTGCATCTCATTAATAAAGAAATGCATTCTATTGATTTGATGCATTTTGAAAAGACATGGAACCTTAATTGCATAAGAACTCTAACCATTTCTTACCAATCCATCTCAAAGGTAGGACCTTTGTCTGCACATCAGCATCAACATGTGAATCATCCTGAAACACATCATTCATGGAATCTTTCTTTCCATTCCTGTCATTTTCTCTTTCCACCTTCTTCAAGTTTCGTGGAAGCATTGTTGGATTCAGAGTCCAACATTTTGCAGCAATATGTCCTTGCTTATGGTAGTAAGTGCAACACATGTGCATCTTCTCAACAACATGATTTGCCTTGTCCAATGGACCTTTGGCTTCTTGCTTCTTTTCCTTCAAAAGTTTCCTGCATGTGGCTATCCTCTTCCAACATCTAGAAACAATATGGTTATCCAAACCACAAAAGGAACAAGCAATTCTTTTCCAATTCTTATATGGAAATTTATCATGCTTTACATAATCAAAAGGAATATGGTTAGAACCATATTTATACCTTTCTTTTTCACCTTTATTGCCTTCATGAGGAGGTGAATTGAATGAAGAAGTAGCTCCCTTTGGAACACCATCAATCTCTTCAAGGCTGTCAGAGTTTCCACAACTCTCTGGTTCAAGTGCATGCTTATGAACACCTGCATCCTGCAAATGATGTCTCAAGCTATTGCATTCTCCACGAATACAATCTTTACACTCTTGAGGTAGAAGACCTGACATGAAACTCCTTCTTGGAACTGTTTCAATGGCCTTCATGGCAACTTTGGAACTTTCTCCATAATATTGTCCATAGCCAAGACCCAAATGCTTAGGCCTTTCCTCTACCATTATTGGCTCAACAATACCTTGTGCATGTTTACCCAAGCCTTTTCCTTCATAGCCCATCTTGGACATTAACTTGGAACCTATGCCTCTGGTATGTTTTTCAAAAGAACCAATATAAACATTCTTAGAATAAGTTGAAGACAAACAAGAATTGTTTACCTCTTCTTCAAGTTGATACTTGACTAAGGCTTCTTTGGCAACAAAGAGCTGTGTCTCCAACTCATGCATCCTTTTCAGGTTCATATTTTCAATATGAAGTTGCCTCTCCATTTCCTGCAATTTGTTAGAAAGCAACTGCTTCTCTTCCTTCATAGAATTCAACTGCTCTCTAAGGGTGATGCTCTTCCTTCCATCCTCATACATTTCTCTCACCATGTCCATCATGATGAACAAGTCTTGATTCATGTCTTCATCAAAGAATCTTGTGATGAAGGAGGAATTTGAGGATTCACTTGTAGAAGTTGTCATTATGCAAATGAACAAAATAACTTCAAACAAGGTTAACAAAGAGCTTATTCAAGCAACCTTTTGCAACAAACCTCTTGTGCTTCAAGGATTGTCTTGAGGTCCTTTGGGATAAGAAGAATGCCTTCAACCCTTCTTCCTTCTTGTCCTCTCCTAGACTTAGCTAACAATAGCTTTCACTTCTGCAAACTCACACAATAGTCAGTCTACAAACAAGCATACAATCAATCCCTGATTGTTTAAACACCTTTCAGACAAGCAAGCAAATGGATTTCTCTGTCAATCAAGCATTCTGATATGATACCACATGCTCTGGTATAACTTACTCTGATATAACCAGCTTTGATATCACCTTCTTTGAAGGTGGGGTTAATAAAAAACCAGCTCTGATACCACCTGATCTAAAATGGGGCACTAAAGGCTTCTTGTCAAGCTTACAAGAACCTCTCCCACTCCAAAACTTATTAATTTCCAAGATCTAGCTTATGATTAACTAATTGCGGAATTAAAAGTGCTTGACATAAGGTGTATGCTTAGGTTTGTTCTTTAACTGTTAAGTGCTTTAATTTTATTTGCTTGAACTGATATGAAACATATAATAGTGAATACAATGCAGCAATAGCATTCACACATAAAAACAATATAATATGGAGTTCACCCAAACCTCTTGGGCTATGTCTCTGTGAGCTCTAATCAACTCAATTAGACTCTTTGGGATTATGGCTGAATTCTTTTACAAGCTCCATGCTCAACTCCATATTTTTACAACTGAAATAATGGGCTTAGAATACCATCTTATCCCTGGCTCTGAAGCTCTCAGGCTTTCTGGCTCTAGCTCTTGCTTTGGCTCTGGCTCTGGCTCTGGCTCTGGCTCTTGGCTCTGGCTCTGGCTCTAGCTTTGGCTTTGGCTCTTGGCTCTGGCTTTGGCTCTGGCTCTAGCTTTGGCTCTCGCTCTTGGCTCTCACGAGCTTCTGGGTTCGCTCATCCTCCAAGCGACCCTCTATCAATGATGCTCTCTGTGTTATCCCTCGACCTCTGTGCATCTCTATTGACTGTGTTTTCTGTGCTTTTTGTAACACATCGACTACAGTCCTCCATCATGGAAAACCCGACTGTTCACCACAAGAATCTGTTTACAATGGAAAGGAACCAGCAGGCATGGGCAACCCGATCGTTTTGCCTTCCTCTGGCCGAAATAGCCAAATAACATAAATACACAGGAAACGCACACAAAAAACATCATGGGTGTTTAATCAGATTTCAAATATTATGAAATCACATCCATAATTCGTATCGGGTCTGCCTTTTCATCACATATCGCAATCGCTTTGCGTTATGGCCAAAAACCCAGTTACACAGATAATACACAGAAAATCCGAAAGTCTGGATTTCAAATTTTATGCATTCGTGCTTATAATTCTCATCGAGTCCACCCTTTATCGGCATATTGCAATCACAAGTCGCATGGTGTTTTGGCCTTTGTATCAGGGATTCGCGATCACCAATCACCGATATGGACGATCCGCTGATTCAATCACTATTGTTGCTCTCTTTTCCGATCCGACGACTGATATCGTACATCGCATATCACTATTGCATTTGTAACAGCCCGAGGGTTCTTCCCTTTGACTATGTCGATCGCCGATCTGTCGACCATCACAATCGCTTCATCACATTGATCGCATATCACATATCACTCTGCCTGGGGTCCCGATATCGGGCGAAGGGCTACCTCCGATGCGACATATCGGAGATCCCTGATTGGGAGTCCTTAAGGCCTTTGGTCTAAGTCCGCCCTTTAAACCCTTCCGATGCAACTTTTATGTAGAAAGCCTTATTTCTCTTAAGTCCCATTTTTATAAGAATTTTCCTCCTTTTCAAAGGACAATAGGCAAACTTCTTTCTGCGGTAACTTCTTCATCCGAAGTCTGTTTTAGCCCATTCAAATTGCATTAGATTTAGAATGAAGAAATCTCTGCAATGAGACTATTTCCAAGAGCATCCTTTGACTTCCATTTTCCTCTGTGAGGAACATTTTTAGACTTAGAAGTCTATTTTAGATCCATTTTGGATCAGTGAAGCTTCGTTCCACATGACTGACGACAAGAATCTTTTCAGTACCTTGGAGGAGAAGGATCTCCAGATGCGGATCGGGTTGGGCGATGATGGAAAGTACCATGTTTCAGGTGAAGGTACGGTTGTGCTTTAGAGGGAGCATGGAACTCCTATCACCCTGACTGATGTAAAGTATGTACCAGGTCTAAAGAAGAATCTTGTGTCCATTGCTATGCTAGAAGACAAAGGCTATGATGTAGTATTTAGTAAAGGAAAGGTATTCCTGAGGCATATCGACACTGGATAGACCAAGAGGATTGGGATTCTAGTAAAGAATCTCTACAAGTTGGAGGTAGACGACTGTGTTGCATTGATTTACAAAGCAGAGTTGGTGCAGATCCAAAATGTTGGCGAGCTATGGCATAGAAGATTGGGCCACTTGCACCATGGAACCTTGAAGATCATGCAATAGATTTCTACCGGACTACCGAAGGGAAAACTGGAGTAGACGGATGCATGCAAAGGTTGTACCTTGGGTAAGTATGTGAAATCTTCCTTTCAGGATCGAGATAGTAGAGCTAGAGAAATCCTGGAGCGAGTTCACACAGATGTTTGTGGACCATTCTCTACAGCCTCCACCGCTAAACAAAGGTACTATGTTATTTTTATTGATGATTTTTCTCGTAGATGTTGGATCTACTTTATGCAAAAGAAGGATCAAACCTTCTTGAGGTTTTGTGAGTTTAAAGCCTTGGCAGAGAAAGAATCTGGAAAGAAAATAAGGGCCTTGCGTAGTGACAATGGTGGAGAGTATGTCTCCCAATAGTTTAAGGACTTCTGCGTTGCAGAAGGAATTAAACAGGAGTTGACAACACCCCATAACCCACAGCAGAATGGGGTGGATGAAAGGAAGAATAGATCGATTGTGGGAGCAGCTCGAGTGATGTTGCATGACCAAAGCCTACCACTTCATTTGTGGGCTGAGGCATGCAATACAACAGTATACTTGCAGAACAGAAGCCTGCACCGTATACAGGGAATGAAGACACCTATGGAGGCCTTTTCCGGGAAGCAACTAGATGTGAGTCACTTCAGGATCTTTGGATCATCCTTTTATTACCATGTGACCAAAGATGCCTGGAAGAAGCTAGATCCAACAGCTGAGTTGGGGATACTTGTGGGGTACACCAATAGACCGCACAATTATCGGGTGTTCCTGCCTACCAGTTAGAGGACAGTGGTACACAGAGATCTGAAGTTTGACGAGCAGAAAACCATGTGAGTATCACTTGAGAGGGAGATCAAGTTGCATGCAGAGGAGGAACTTTCAGTTCCTAAGGAGGAGGAGCCTCAGATTGATGCGGAGCAGCCGCATGCAGAGGATCTGGGAGTGGAGACATCCACTCATGCTGAGTCTTCCAGAGATGGGCGGAAATTCTCAAGGGAAGCTGACAGGTTGATGTTGGATGTGTGAGAGAATGTGGGACAACCATCTTCTTAGTGCAGACAGAGGAGGTCACCCGAGTGGTACACTGGTTACATGGCCCTAGTTAGGGAGTGTGTAGAGTCTGAACCTTCTTCATTCGAGGAGGCAGTGCAACAACCAGTCTGGGTTGATGCTATGGTGGAGGAGTAAGACTTCATCATTCAAAACTATGTTTGGGATGTTGTCCCATAACCTCAGGACAAACCAGTGGTGAGTTCCAGATGGCTTTACAAGGTAAAGCAGGCAGCTGGTGGCAGTTTTGAGAAACATAAGGCAAGGTTTGTTGCCTGTGGTTTCTCACAGGTCGATGGGATCGACTATGATGAGACTTTTGGTCCTATAGCAAGGTACTCATCTATCAGATTGATGTTGGCACTATCAGCTCAGATGGGTTGGAATATCCATCAGATGGATGTGAAGACTGTGTTCCTCAATGGGAAGATTGAGGAAGAGGTGTACATTGAGCAGCCGGAAGGTTTTGAGACCTTTGATCATGAGTCACATGTGTGCAGACTCAAGAGGGCTTTGTATGGGCTGAAGCAAGCACCTCATGCCTGGTACACCAGGATGGACAATTATTTCACTGGGTTGGGCTTCACCAAGAGTGATGCAGATGCAAACCTTTACCACATCATGGTAGAAGGTAAGCCATTGATCATTGTTCTTTATGTCGATGATCTAATTCTGACACGTGATGATCAGTTGATCAAGTCTTGCAAGGAGGACCTTGCAAGAGAGTTCGAGATGAAAGGCATGGGTCTTATGCACTAATTTCTAGGCATGGAAGTGTGGTAGAAGGATGGGGAAGTGTTTGTGTCTTAAGGAAAGTATGCCAATGAGATACTCAGGAGGTTCAACAGGGAGAAGTGCAAGCCCATGCAGACTCCTCTAGCTGGTAACTGGAGGAAGGAGGATGCTACTTCAGGTGAGGTAGTAGCTACTACTGTTTATCGGCAGCTTGTGGGTTCACTAATGTATCTAGTGAACACACAACCAGACTTATCCTTTGCGGTGAACCAGCTGAGTCAAGCCATGGTTCAGCCTACCAAGCTGTTTTGGAAGGCAGCGAAGCATGTGCTGAGATACCTCAGAGGCACATCTCAATATGGATTGTGGTACAGACGGACAGAGGGAGTGAAGCTTCAGGGTTTCACAGATGTAGATTGGGTAGGGAGTCCATCAAATCAGAAGAGAACTTTAGGAGGAATCTTCAGCGTTGGTTCAGCTGTAGTTTCTTGGTACAACAGGAAACAGAGGTTAGTTGCACTTAGCTCAATAGAGGCTGAATACATGGCTACCAGTTAGGAAGGATGTGAGGCCATTTGGATGCGGAAGATTCTAGTGGTATTGTTTGGTCAGAGGATGGATCCAACTGTGATCTACTGCGATAATCAGAGTTGTATCAAACTCTCTGAGAATCTAGTATTTCATGACAGGTCCAAGCACATCAATATCCGGTACCATCATCTTCGAGACTGTGTGGTGAAGAGGATCATGTTGTTGCTGTATGTTTCGACCGAGGAACATGATGCAGATATTTTGACTAAGGCATTGTCAAAATGCAAGTTCGAGTTCCACAGAGACAGGATTGGGGTGACTGATAATCCCTTTCTTGTTGAGAGGGAGTGTTGAAAATAGCAACAAGAAATGCTAAAAATAGCACTACTATAGTTATCATTTTGAAATACATTCAAATTTTAGTTAGTCCCTGAACTAAAATTGAGAATTAAAATTCGAATTTGATCTTAGCAGTTGTTTGTAAAATAATTAATTAATTCATCTTGAGTTAATTAGTTGTAGGAAATCAAACATGAAGTCTATGTGAAGACATGCAACAATTTCTCCATTGAGTGAGGAAGTTATCCCTTGATTATGGAGATCGGGATGAGTTGTACTTTGAGTTGTAATTATTTAGCTTGGTTATTTGAGTTAATTCCAGTTAGATTAGTTCCAACAGTTTGTGGAACTGATTGTGACGTCAGTTAGTCAATGCATGCATGCATGTACCTGCTGCACTTCAGATAACTAAATATTCTCTCATAAATAACTCATGCATGTTAGTTCAGTCATAGAACCAGTTGAGATCAGGTGATGGGACAGTGTACTATCAGTTGCAGGAATATTCCATTGAGGATATCTCTTGCATGCAGAAGGAATTCATTCCTTGGAGATTGTGTAGTTACTTTTGAGTTTGATGAGTGTGTGATGAGGCCAATTCACACAGGTGGCAGCATTGGACCCCAAGAGAAACTACGCAAGGAAATAGGAGGCTTGGAGGGCTGAGGGAAGGCATATGTTGTGTCTATTCAGTCTGTGAGCTGTATTGAGGGATTTTACTGAGAGCTGGATAGCTTGTGAGCTAAATCTTTGTGTAATTCAGACATATTTCCACTTGTATGATATTACAAATATCGGGGTTTTTCACTGAGGCTTTCCCCAGAGTATTCTTCTGTGTTCATGTGTGGTTGCTTTCTCATTCTCAGTTATATGTGTTCTATATGATCTGGCTCATAATCGATTAAGCTTCCGCAAGTTTGTTGTAGAAGTAGATCTTGTATTTTTCTTTAGTATATTGCATAATCTGTTGATCTACAGTGGGAATTTCTACAATCTGATCATCCAAGCTTATACAGATTCAGATTGGGCAGGAAGTGTTGATGATCATAAGAGTACCAGTGGAGCAGCGTTCTACCTAGGTGTTTTCCTTGCCTCATGGTTAAGTAAAAAATAGTCTTCAATCTTGTTAACCATAGCGGAAGAAAAATACATCACTGCAGCAGCTTGTTGTACTCAAGTTTTCTGGATGAAGCAAACCTTGCAAGATCTTCAAGATAAGTTTGATGATCCTATTCCCATCTTCTGTGATAACACCAGTGCCATCAGTATCTCCAAAAATCTTGTGATGCATTCCAAAACAAAGCACATTCCAATCACATATCATTTCGTTAGAGAGCAGGTCACAGACAAGAATATCAAGCTTGAATATTTTAGCACAAAGGAACAAATTGCTGACATCTTTACCAAACAATTACCTTGTGAAGAATTTTAGTATCTTCACGAACAGCTTGGGATTCTCCCAAGTTCTCATTAGAATCTTTCTCTTATCTAACTAAGTAGAAAGGGGGAGTGGAGGTCTGTACAGGTCCACAGGATGACATTTTGTTAGGGGGATTTATCCTTTTCCATTGATGACAAAGGCGGGGAGAAGGTAGTAGGAAGAGGTGTCATGATTGCAGGGGGGTACTTGTGTTGCCATCAATGCCAAAGGGGGAGATTCTTGATCAATGGTTGTCATTGATTTCAACCCAAGTAGCACCAGGGGCTACCCCAATATAACATGGGCATTTTGACTTAACAAATTACTATATTCTGAGTCAAGGATCTTCTAGATGGATTCTACTCGTTAAGATGTTTCCCTTGAAATATGGCACACCACGTAATTCTTCACGATTTGAGAGATATTCGTGTTTGAAGTTAGTAACCCGAGTTAGTGGGCTAAAACCCTGTGGAGTTGTGGCATGGAACTCATAATTGGCTATGGTCATTGAATAGTCAATAATTAATAATGTTTTTTTCTGCTCCTAAAATCCCTCCAATGTTCACTTGTTGAGGACCCTCTCAACTCAAGACATTCATATAAATAGTGACCCTCATATCCTCCTCTAGTAAGGATTGTGTGGCTTCAAATAAGTCATCATGGAAGTTTCGCTATAACGTTTTTCCTGCGAAGCTTCAGAAGTAGAAATTAAAATCCATTTGAGTTGAAATCTTGATGAACCTCGTGACCAAATTTTATATCTTGGTTCGCTATAGTTTTGGAGAGACAATCTGAGGAATTTAGGGTGTTTGCAGGCTCCCAAATTCCATGTCAAACAGGTGACGTTGGGAAAATCATCATAACTTTCTCTCTGAGCATTGGATTCAGGTTTCATAAATAGTGATAGAAAGAGGACGAACTCTAGTTTGTTGGGTATCATTTTTAGGGCCGAAGGGTGCAACCATGATACGTGGCACTTCATACAAGTTCGCTCTACGGAACTACTCTATAATCAGGTCATCGTGGGAGTCTGGGCATAAATATTTCTTGAATAATCCAATCTTGATCAGACCTATGGGGTTGGAAAGAGGACTCAGAGGGCTATTACATCATGAAATTTCGGATCCTGGATATCTGAACTCACATAGATACAATAGATTCAATATCGAGCTCCTAGAAGGCAAGAAAACGCATGCCTGCAAGGATCATTGCAGTAAGGACCAAACATCAACAGTAAAGGGTAAGTCTCCTATGGAAATGTATGTATGATTAGTGTTTACATTTGAATTTTAAGTATCATCTCTGACATATGTTTTTGCAGGACAACATAAGTATATACAGGGTCTCGATTATACCTTTATGTCTCTATATGTCACAGTTAGTTTTGATACCACAATTCGGATGTCTTATTCTTGATACTACACATTTGATGCTACATATTCTTGATGCTACACCAAGTCTGTTAAATCTATATGATGTTGTAAGTTCCTGTTTCTTGTCTTGTCATAGTTGATAGAATGGTTGTTAAAATTGGCAACTAGGGCCAAACTCCATGTGGGCCATCTTATTTATGGCAGCTGATATTTTTCTTAGACCCCTCTCATTGAGAGGTGTAGGATTGATCTAAATATCATCCAATTCCGATAAGTATTCATGGAGTTATGAATTTATTTGTGTTATAAGACCATTCATCAAGGTCGGCCAGCAACCAAATAAACTCCATATGTGCTCAACGTTTTAGTATAAAAGGATATGACTTGACAGTCATTTCACACACACTTCACTCTTGATTTCTCTCCACTTGTTCTGGGTTTTAGTGTGAGAGAAATCTAGGAGGAAGTAGCCCTAAAATGTAGGAGGGAAGGAGGCCTACACACTACCCTCTACAATCCCTAGATGTAGTCCTAGATGATCTACACAGTCCTAAGGGGGATGCCCTAACACTGTCCTAACCTAGAGGATGCAGTCATGAAGAGATGCCCTATCCTCCATGTTGTCACAAGGGTAACCTAGCCACAGTCAAGAAAAGGATATACGTTGCCCAAATAGATCCTAGCCACAGCAAAGGCATGGGTCTTTTGGAGGACCGGGCTGCTATTAGGAGGGCTGAGGAGCCGGGCTAGAAGGCCACAATATAAGGTCTATTTCAGCAAAGGAGAGGGGACGTTAAGGTCACCCTTGTGACTGTTTGAAGAGACAACAAGGTCTGTGTGAAGGGATGATTAAACCGCAGCCCTATATGTATTGTTTTGATGGTCAAAAAACCCTATACATCGATATGTAGGTGTCTCCTCAAATAGTGAGGTCACTTACCTTGTAAAGAAAGGGAGGCCACATAATTCAAGGTGAGTTATGACATAATTGTTGGGCTGTTGTAGGTTACAGGAGGATGCCCTAACCAGTGACCAAACTCTGTCCATGAACAGTAGTACAGAGGTAAGTATGTTCTCCATTAATGAATTGTGTTGGGTCCATGATTTTGGATCAGTTTGGATGGGAAGTGATTTCAGCCTGTTGTAACCAAAGTGGAGGGGTAGACTTGGTGGTTAGATGCCCTAACCAATGCCAACATCTACAGTGATTTATCAGACATTTGGAGAATATGTTAGCAGCCATGTGGAGGGGTTTCTTAGGTGTTGGATACTGCCACATAGGAGCAGCAATGTCACTAACAATGGGACAACAGTGCTAATAGTATGATGGCATGATGCAATTGGATAGCAGCAAGCATGGTGCTGCAAGCTCATTAGGACATCAACAAGGTACAACAATATGCCAAACACGGAATGGAAATGTCACTAACAGTGAGACAACGACAATGGCACATAGAACAGCTATGGTAGCATGGTGCAACAATGGCACATGGGACGACAGTGACAACATAAGGTGCAACAGTATGATGTGTGCAGCATGGTCATGAGGTCCAGCATAGGGATGATGGGTGCATCATGGGGCAGCACAGTGAGGTGCAACATGATGATGAGATGCAATACAATGATAGGTGAAGGAGTCATCTTGGAGAATCAGTTGAAGCAACATGTCTTCAACTAAGTTCAGCCATCTCATGTATCATCTTCTTAGAGATGATCTATGCTCTTATTTAGATAAGTCAAAGTGTTGACTTATGTTGTAAATATACTATCACTCTCTCTGTGTTGAACTATTGAAGAACATATAAGAAGAATTGATCAAGGGTTTCCACACATTGAGGTTTGTCCCTAGTTCGCGCCACATCTTATGTCCTCTTGTCTTGGCTTGTCTTCTGCGATCTATGTTTATGTTCTATCTACAATTTACTTTAATGCTAATGTGATTGCTAATCGGGAAAATATATTGAGCTAACTGTGAAAATTGAAATAAATTGCTCTAAGCATAGAAGACAAATCCCAAGCAAGAGTGAATGAGCAATCACCGAAGACAGTTGGGAAAGGACAAAAGGATCAATGGATTCCTCATCCCTCTTCAAATTCACCAAGGGTGAAATCGAAGCAGAGAATATTATCAGAATGGCGCATCAGAAACTTCTAATGACCTACCTAAAGATCACTTCAATGGGAAGTCTCAATTTAAGGGTGGAAGGAAAGGTAGATACCTTGGGTGTAATAAGTTCGGCCATTATGCGAAGGAGTATCTGAGGTAGGGACACATCACATGATGATGATAACAATCATTCTAGGGACATCTTCAATGATCAGAGGAATGACAGGTAATGCAAGTCATCAAGGAAATACCGACTCTTTAAGAATGAAAGGAACCCCAGGTATGAAGAATCAAATGTTGTTTCTGACAAGATAAAGAAGTGTTATCTTGTATTGGCCCTCTCCTTCAGACTCTTTGGGAATATGGCTTATTGATTGTAGTGCTTCAAGGCACTTCATTGGATAAAAGGGTGCTCTCTCTAACTTGGTAGAGATGGAAACAATCATGAGATTATACTTGGAGTCAGTGCCATCTATCCTGGAAAGGGTGTAGGGAATGTTACTCCTCAAGTGAATGAGGGTAACTCGATTCATTTACAGAATCTATTTTATATACCTGATCACAAGAAGAAACTGGTGTCCATTTTGGCAATGGAAGTCAAAGGTTTCAGGGTGGCATTCATCGATGGAAAGGTACATGTTTGAAAATGGAATTTTCAAATATGCTTTTGAGTTCAGGGTTGGAAATTTGTATCAAGTTATAGGATGGTCCATTGGGGACCATGTCAGTCGACACTTCTCATTTATAGCACTGGAGGCCTACTTATTATGGGGCCCTACCCGATGTGAGTAAGATCGTGACAGGGATGCCTGAATTCAAGAAGAGAATGAAGGTACATGTCTAAGATGTACCGAAGGAAAATCTTACAAAGGGACCATTCCCCTCATGTAGTAGGTCCACAGGTTTGGAACAACCTGAGGGGTTTGAGATTCATGATCAGGAATCTCATGTATGCAGGTGGAAGAAAGCCCTCTATGGCTTGAATAAAAACATCCCGAGCATAGTATGAGAGGATTGATAGTTGTTTGATGAAGTTGAGATTCACTAGGAGTGAAGTCGATCCAAACCATTGCTTGAAGGTTGTGGATGATAGACCTCTCATACTGGCACCTTGAAAGGACGGCCTCTTTCTGATAGGTGCAAACCCTCTCATTTGCAGAAGTAAGAGGGAGTTGGATTTCGGATTTGGAATAGTGAACTACAAGCCTATGACTACCTCGATGGAGCTTAACTTTCAAAAGTTATGTGGTAGTGATGTCGGACCAGATTTGAGAAATGCATCTGAGTTCCATAAAGTCATTCGCATTGATGTTCTTGGTGAATTTTTGTTCGGATATATGTTTCGCAGATAGCATGATGAGCTCATATATGGTTGAGCGTCACTGGATTGGTGCCAAGAATCTTTCAAGATATCTTTAGGGTACAATCTCTCATGGATTGAGATGTTGGGTGTGGAGCCTGATTATATTTTGTATTCAAAGGTTTCAACTGGATGTATACCCCAGGAAGACTGTACACCCCTCCACACGCGGGGGGGGGGGGGGGGGGGGGCTAATTCCCCCCAGTTGGGGGGTCCGGGGGCCAGCGGTCCCCTGGTGAGGGTTCATGGGCAGCGCCCTCGAAGCTAAAAATAGATGTAAAATTGCCTTGTAAAAGTCTAGTAATTTCTAGTCAATCTAGGCCATTCATTAGGCAGATGATCTGACAGTGGAAGTTATGTTTAGTTTAGGGTTTTTTTCCCTAGAAGGCAACCCCTCACTATATATGAGGGAATTGTATTGCGTCTATGTATATCTGTATTTAGAGTGAGGAAAAGGGAGGAGATTGAGAGCGAAGAGAGAGTTACAACGAATCTGTTGTAGGTTGTATCTCTTCAGTTTGTTGGATAATATAATAAAAGAAGGATTGACTGTTTCTCTGTGGATGTAGCCCAAACTAGGTGAACCACGTATATCTATGTATCTCTTGTTTTATGCATTTTCTGTGTTTATATTTATGCAATATTTTATGTATTCCATTGCTCCATAATATATAATTTTCTAACAACTGGTATCAGAGCCGAAGGTCTATTTGGCTGATAAACTTGCAGGAGAGAAGGGTTCTTGGTTCGAGTGGGAGCAATGGCGGAAGATGGTAGGTTTAGGGTCGAAAAATTCAACGGCCAAAACTACCAGCTATGGAAGATGCAGATGGAAGATTATCTGTATCAGAGAGATCTGTACCTACCATTAAGCGGAAAGACAAAGAAGCTGACGAGTATGACAGACACAGAATGGGATATTCTCGACAGAAAGGCACTTGGAACAATACGGCTGTGCCTAGTGGCGTCAGTAGCGTTTAATATTTCAAAGGAAACGACAACAGATGGTTTAATGTCAGCATTGGCCAAACTATATGAAAAACCCTCGGCCTCAAATAATGTATTTCTTATGAAGCGTTTATTTAATATGAAGATGTCAGAAGGTGGATCTGTTGTAGACCATTTAAATGATTTTAATACAGTTACAAGTCAGTTAAGTTTTGTAGGGGTAAATTTTGATGATGAAGTTAGGGCTCTGCTATTTCTATGCTCATTGCCAGAAAGTTGGAATGGCTTGGTTATGGCCATTAGTAACTTTGTCTCTAGATCTAGTACTTTAAAGTTTGATGATGTTTTCGGTGCAATCCTTAGCGAGGAAATGCGATGGAAAAGCTTCGGTAAGACATCAGGTAATGCTTTGACTGCAGAGACTAGGGCAAGAAAAATGGAAATAGGAAAGAGCACAGGACATCGCAGTAAGTCAAGAAAAGGCAGATCCAAGTCCAGATCGGGGATAGTGTGCTAGAAATGTGGGAAGAAAGGACACCTGAAGAAAGATTGCAAGTCTCGGAAGGGAAAAGAAGGAGACGCGCAACAAGAAACTAATCATGAAGTGAATGTAATAGGTGATCTGTTGCAAGATGCTTTGATTCTTTCATTAGAAAATATTATTGATGCCTGAGTGGTATTTTCAAGGGCCTCATTCCATGCCACACCTGATAAGAAACATTTTCATGATTATGTTCAAGGAGATTTTGGACAGGTTCAATTGGGTGGTGATAAACCCTGTAAAAATGTTGGAATGGGTACAATTTTCATAGAACAACATAATGGAAATCAATGGCTATTAAAGGAGGTAAGGCATGTTCCAGATCTGAAGAAAAATCTGATTTCAACAGGGCAGTTGGGAGGTGAAGGTTGCGTAACTAATTTCACAGATAAAACTTGGAAGGTCACTAAAGGATCCTTAGTAATAGCGAAAGGAGGAAAGGTTGGTACATTGTATTTATGCAATGGTATTTCTAATTATATTAATGCTTTAACCTCTACAGGAGAAGATACGACATTGTGGAATGATAGGCTTGGGCACATGAGTGAGAAGGGGATGAAAATTCTTCACTCAAGAAATTTGTTGCGAGGTTTGAAGTATGTTGATTTAAAATTTTGTGAGAATTGTGTTTATGGAAAACAGAAGAGAGTCAGATTCCTTAGAGTTGGGAAAGAAAAGAAGAGCGAAAAAATAGAGCTTATGCATACAGATGTATGGGGACCTGCTCAGGTATCATCTCTTGGTGGCTCTCATTATTATGTTACTTTTATTGATGATGCAACCAGAGAAACCTGGATTTATTGTATTCGAAATAAATCTGATGTATTTGATACTTTCAAGAAATGGAAAGCTTTGGTTGAAAATGAGACAGGAAAAAGGTTGAAGTGTCTCAGATCAGATAATGGAGGTGAATATTGCAGCAAAGAGTTTGATAGGTACTGTTTAGAGAATGGAATTCGTAGAGACAAGACAGTTCCAAGAACACCACAAGAAAATGGTGTGTCAGAAAGGATGAACAGGACAATCATGGAGCGTGCAAGGTGCATGAGATTGCATGCAAGATTGCCTTTACAATTTTGGGCAGATATTGTAGATACTGCTATTTATCTAATAAACAAAGGGCCTTTAAGTTCCTTGGATGGTGGTATTCCAGAGGAGGCATGGACAGGTAAAAAGGTAAACTACTCTTTTTTAAAGACTTTTGGTTGTGAAGCCTTTGTCCACATTAACAAAGAAAATAAAACAAAGCTTGAGGCAAAATCAAAGAAATGTACCTTTATTGGATATGGTGTTAATGATTTTGGTTATCGCTTATATGATTATGAAAATCACAAAATCATTAGAAGCAGAGACGTAATATTCAATGAAAAGGTCTTGTATAAGACTCAGTTGCAGGAAAAGAAACAGGAAAAAGAAAACAGAGAATACACAGTGCTTGACAATATCACAGGAAAAGTGATGGTGCCTGAAAATCATAATGATCAACAGCTAGAACAACAACCACAACAACAACAAGCACCTCAAACACCTGAAAGTGGTGTTAGAAGATCTACCAGGATAAGTAGACCCCTTGAACAATACTCTCCTTCATTATATTATGTATTATTAACTGATTCTGGTGAACCAGAATGTTATGAAGAAGCAGTGTAGGTGGAAACTAGGAAGAAGTGGGAGCAAGCCATGAAAGAAGAGATGGACTCCTTAGCACATAACTAGACTTGGGACTTAGTCAGGTTGCTTGCAGGTAAAACAACATTGTAGAATAAATGGGTTTACAAGTTGAAGGAAGAAGATGGAGGTAGAAAAAGGTATAAAGCTAGACTTGTGGGGAAAGGGTTTGCACAGAAAAAGCGTATAGAATTTGATGAGATATTTTCTCCTGTTGTGAAAATGACTTCAATCAGAACTATTCTAAGTCTAGTAGCTGCTGAAGATTTACATCTTAAGCAGTTAGATGTAAAGACAGCCTTTCTCCATGGGGATTTGGAGGAAGAGATATATATGCAGCAACCACAAGGATATGAGGTAAAAGGGAAGGATAAACTAGTGTGCAGGTTGAATAAGAGGTTGTATGGCTTAAAACAGGCTCCAAGGCAGTGGTATCTAAAATTTGATAGGTTTATGTCTAAACAAGGTTATACTAGATGTCACTCTGACCATTGTGTTTATCTCAAAAGGAAAAATGATGGAAGTTATATTATATTGTTATTGTATGTAGATGACATGCTTGTTGCAGGTTCTAACATGCAGGAAATAAATGTGCTCAAAAGGAAATTGGCAAACTCATTTGCAATGAAGGATTTGGGTGCTGCAAAACAAATCCTTGGTATGAGAATAACTAGAGACAGGAAGAATCGCAAATTAACATTGTCTCAAAGTGAGTACATAGAAAAGGTGTTGAAAAGGTTTAATATGCAGAATGAAAAACCAGTTAGTATACCTTTGGCTAGCCATTTCAAATTAAGTAAGGAGGCATGTCCCAAGACTCAGGAAGAAATGGCTCATATGTCTAAAGTTCCATATGCATCAGCAGTTGGAAGCTTAATGTATGCAATGGTCTGCACAAGGCCTGATATTGCACATGTAGTGGGAGTTGTAAGCAGGTAAATGAACAATCCAAGAAAAGAACATTGGATGGTGGTGAAGTGGATTCTCAAGTATTTGAGAGGTACCACAAATCAAGCATTATGCTTTGGTGGTTCAAACATTGCTCTACAGGGATATGTTGATGCAGATATGGCAGGTGACAGTGATAACGGGAGGAGCACTACAGGATATGTATTTACTGTAGGTGGAACAGCTCTCAGTTGGGTTTAAAAAATCCAAAGTGTTGTTGCACTTTCAACAACAAAAGCATAGTATGTTGCTGCTAGAGAGGCTAGTAAATAAATGATTTGGTTACAAAGGTTTATGGATGAATTGGGTAAAAAACTGGAGTTGGGCAGGTTATACAGTGACAGCCAGAGTGCCATACATCTTGCAAATAACTCTGCATTTCATTCCAAGACTAAACAGATACAACTTAAGTACCATTTCATACGGTCAGCGTTGGAATATGGACAGTTGAAGCTGGAAAAGATACACACTAGCCAGAATCCTGCAGATATGTTAACAAAAGTTGTAACCAGGGAGAAACTGAGAATATGCTCAGTTTCAATTGGTCTTCATGTATGATGAAGAAGATAAGAAACAGCCAGGTCCAAAGTGGCGTCATTGTCTAGCAAATGAAGCAGCAGTGGAGTTGCTATAATCAGTCTCCAAGTGGGAGATTGTTGGGTGTGAAGCTTGATTATCTTTTGTATTCAAAGATTTTAGCTGGATGTATACCCCAGGAAGACTGTACACACCTCCACGCAGGGGCGTATTGGGGGGACTTGTCCCCCCTACAAGGGTCCGGGGGGGCTCATCCCCCCCGGTTGGGGGGTCTAGGGGCCAGCGGTCCCCCGGTGGGGGTTCGAGGGTAGCGCCCCCGAAGTTAAAAATAGATGTAAAATTACCTTGTAAAAGTCTAGTAATTTCTAGTCAATCTGGGCCGTTCATTAGGCAGATGATATGACGGTGGAAGTTATGTTTAGTTTAGGGTTTTTCCCCTAGAAGGCAACCCCTCACTATATATGAGGGAATTGTATTGTGTCTATGTATATCTGTATTTAGAGTGAGGGAAAGGGAGGAGATTGAGAGCGAAGAGGGAGTTACAGTGGATCTGTTGTAGGTTGTATCTCTTCAGTTTGATGGATAATATAATAAAAGAAGGATTGGCTGTTTCTCCATGGATGTAGCCCAAACTGGGTGAACCACGTATATCTGTGTCTCTCTTGTTTTATGCATTTTCTGTGTTTATATTTCTGCAATATTTTATGTATTCCATTGCTCCGTAATATATAATTTTCTAACATGAGATACATTGTTGGAAATGTGAAGCCGCATGACTATTCGAATGCTGACTGGGAAGGCAGTGTGGAGGATCGCAAGAGCACTTCTGGGTGCTAGTTCCCTTTGGGTTCTGCTCGATATCCTGGATGAGCAAGAAGCAAAAGACGGTTTCTATAAGCATCGCTGAGACCGAATACATAGCTACGAGTATGATCTCGTGTGAAGCTACCTGGTTGTGGAAGATTTTCAGTAAGCTGTTTGCACACATGATGGATACCACCATGATCCTTTGTGTCAACCAGGGGGGATTCAATTATTGAGGAATCCTATATTCTATGATTGCTCCAACATATAGACATTAAATACCACTTTATCTGTGATATGGTACATCGATGAGCGAGGAGGCTCCATTGCATTGAGACTGATGTACAGGTCGTAGACATTTTGTTGAAGCCCCAGGGAAAGGTCAAATTTGTGACTTTCCTGAATGACTTGGAGTCGTTGAGAGACCCTCTTATGAGGGTCTTACATGATGCATGCATTGAGCTCTGGGAGCTCCAGGCAACTTGGGGTACTTCTTGGAGCAACAAGCGACCACGGGGCGACTCACTCTCCCCTAATGCTATGCTATGTACAAGGTGAATGACTCAACCTTCCCATGTGATACTCCATAGCGACTTAGGGACAGGATGAGTGGTTCTCTTGTCGAGGCATCCTACCCATGTAGTTTGGGACTCATGGGAAGTACCTCTCATCTGGCTAATGAGTAGGGAAATGGGGTTAAGGACCATAGTAGTATTATCGATGGATGCATCATTGTATCTACCATACTCTCTATGCTAGGATGACCTCCATTGATTTGGGATCAATGAAACTGATCTGGGAACAATATGAGTGGTTTGATACACTCTCCTATGATATTGATATGGGAGAAATGAAACTGACTTCGGGACAGTAAGAGTGATATGACTCACTCTCTTGGAACTGATCTGGGATTAGTAAGAGTGGTATGACACACTCTCTTCATATGGAACTAACTTCGAGTCAGTATAGAATGGTATGAGACATTCTCGATCAATTCTTCTTCTTCATGGTTCAACAGAGTAGAGCAGAGCTTAGCAAAGCAGAGTAGAGCAGTGCAAGGCATTGATGGCAAAGATAGTACAGTCTGGTAGATGTATCAACGGATGGAGTTCTCCCTAGTTGAGAGGGAGTGTTAAAATTGGAAACTGTAGAAATTTTGAATAATATAACACTTATTCACAGAGATTATCCTGATTATACACTATTTGTGGAATGCATGCATAATACATAACCTCCTCTACTATTGATCATCAATTTGCAGTATTCAGAAACAATCGCATGTGCACATTGAAGCATCAATCACACATATCAATACAGTATATCACGGGGAAAGCATACAGCTGAAAACCCCCAACTATCTGTATATTATATTGATTGAGAACATGTAACAATACATAGTACAATACTCCTCACAAGTACTCAGTACTATCTCCACCTGTTACACACAAACTAGCTCAGATCTGAATCAATCACAGGTTCAAATCTCCTCCGCTGCTTGCCTGCCTCCACTGCGCAATCCTACATTAGAATGGATGAGAATGGCTGATCCAAACTCGTATTTCCCTTATCTGAACCATGCAATCCTCATTGGCAATACTCAATCCATTGATTGTGCAAATCTCATGCACAAATATAGTCACAACTGACAGTTGTCTTGCCTTTTCACTCACCTCTAACACTTGTCTCCACTGAACTGTCCATGCACTGAGTTAACTGATGTATTCTTTAGTTGATTTATGAGTTAATAATTAGTGAATTAATTAATAATTAATTCACATCACTCATCACTAGTGTATTCTGCAGATAGACTAAATACAACTAGTTCAACTAAGTCAAACTGAACACAACTCCATCAACTCCTCAATCAACTCCACCAAACTCAACCACATGAGTTCTAACTGAAGTCCATCATGCAATAGCTCAACTGACCCATAAGAAAAGCGTATTTCCTTCTGGCAGCTGCATGTGCCACATATGTAGCTCCAACTGAAGTGCTCCAAGAGGATAAGATAATGTTTATAGTCCAAATATTATTAAGAGCTAATAATATTCGACTGTTCTATTTTTAGACTGGCAGTCTAAAAATAGACTCCGCCCATATGTCTAAAAATAGAAGTCCATCTATTTTTACCAACATGACCAATCATCCACAAATAGCATCCTGCAACTCATAGACCATGATCCATATGTCTAAAAATAGACTTTGCGCCAAAAATAGCCTCTGGGCCCACTTAGTGAAGGCGACTCCTTTCCACTAAGCTCCATCATCTTGTTGCATTTTCAACATAAACGAGGGCCAAACTCCATGTGGGCCATCTTATTTATGGAATTTGATATTTTTCTTGGATCCCTCTCATCGAGAGGTTTAGGATTGATCTACAGATCATCTGATTCCGATAAGTATTCATGGCATTATGAATTTATTTGTGTTATAAGACAATTCGTCAAGGTTCTCCAGCAACCAAATAAACCCCATATGTGCTCAACGTTTTAGTATAAAAGGAGATGACTTGAGAGTCATTTCACACACACTTCACTCTTGATTTCTCTCCACTTGTTCTAGGTTTTAGTGTGAGAGAAATCTAGGAGGAAGTATCCCTAATACACAGGAGGGAAGGAGGCCTACATGCTTCCCTCTACAAGCCCTAGATGCAGTCCTCAATGATCTACACAATCCTAAGGAGGATGCCCTAACATTTTTCTAACCTAGAGGATGTCGTCATGAAGAGATGCCCTATCCTCCACGCTGTCTCAAGGGTAACCTAGCCATAGTCAAGAAAAGGATATACGTTGCCCAAATAGATCCTAGCCGCAGCAAAGTCATGGGTCTTTTGGAGGACCGAGCTGTTGTTAGGAGGGCCGAGGAGCTGGGCTAGAAGGCCGCAATACAAGGTCTACTTCAGCAAAGGAGAGGGGACGTTAAGGTCACCCTTGTGACTGTTTGAAGAGGCAGCAAGGTCTGTGTGAAGGGATGATTAAACCGCAGGCCTGTAAGTATTGTTTTGATGGTCAAAACAACCCTATACATGGAGTTGTAGGTGTCTCCTCAAACAACGAGGTCACTTACCTTGTAAAGAAAGGGAGGCCGCATAATTCAAGGTGAGTTATGGCATGATCGTTGGGCTGTTGTAGGTTACAGGAGGATGCCCTAACCAGTGACCGAACTATGTCCATGAACAATAGTACATAGGTATGTATGTTCTCCATTAATGAGTTGTGTTGGGTCCATGATTTTGGATCAGTTTGGATGGTATGTGCTTTCAGCTTGTTGTAACCAAAGTGGAGGGGTAGACTTGGTGGTTAGATGCCCTAATGAGTGCCAACATCTATAGTAATTTATTAGACACTTGGAGAATATGTTAGAAGCCATGTGGAGGGGTTTCTTAGGTGTCTGATACTGCCACATAGGAAAAGCAATGTCACTAACAATGGGACAACAATGCTAATAGTATGATGCCATGATGCAATGGGATAGCAACAAGCATGGTGCTGCAAACTCATTAGGACAACAACAAGGTACAACAATATGCTAAACATGGAATGGCAATGTCACCAACAGTGAGAGAACAACAATGGCACATGGAACAACTGTGGTAGCATGGTGCAACATTGGCACATGGGACAGCAGTGGAAGCATAAGGTGCAGCAATATGATGTGTGTAGCATGGTCATGAGGTCCATCATACTGATGATGGGTGCAACATGGTGCAACACAGTGAGGTGCAGCATGATAACAAGATGCTATACAATGATAGGTGAAGGAGTCATCTTGGAGAATCAGTTGAAGCAATATGTCTTCAACTGAGTTCAGCCATCTCATGTATCGTCTTCTTATAGATTATCTATGCTCTTATTTAGATAGGTCAAAGTGTTGACTTCTGCTATAAATATACTATTTCTCTCTCTCTGTTGAACTATTGAAGAACATATATAAGAAGAATTGATCAAGGGTTTCCCCACATTGGGGTTTGTCCCTGTCTCATGCCACATCTTGTCTCATCTTTTCTTGGCTTGTCTTTTGCGATCTATGTTTATGTTCTATCTGCAATTTACTTTAATGCTGATGTGATTGCTAATCTGGAAAATATATTGAGCTAACTGTGAAAATTGAAATAAATTGCTCTAAGCATATAACATACTTAAAATTAACAATGGTCTCTATTGTTGTACTTAGAACTTGGTCCATCACAAGTCTAGGGTATGTCATCAATTTTTATTGTATATATATATATAGTTCAGTTTTGGATATAGTCTTGCCTAGAGTCCAAGCCTATATCAAGATTGGGAGACTTTGTCTACTACTGCAACAAGTCAACAACAAAAGTGACCAGCACACATTAGGTACGCATTATAATTTTAATTTGTATTTATTCATTATTATGCACTTACATGTGTTTTTTAGGCAGAGGTAAGTTGAAGGGTATTTTGTTTTTTTTTGGGATTGGTTTTGTTGGGAAATTTTTGCATGCAGGTAGAAGAAGATTCAATTACAACATCAAGCAAGAATTCAAGAGCAGAAGTATCAAATCAAAGGAAGCATTGCATCGGGACATCCTTTAAGACATGACAGCCATCCATATATTGTGAAGTATTGTTAAGGCCAAGAGTCATCATTATAAAGTTGTAAAAGAGTCATTTATAAAAGAGTCATCATTGTAAAAGAGTCATTTTTGTAAAGTTGCAAAAGAGTCATCATTGTAAAGATTGTAAAAGAGTCATTTGTGAAAGAGTCATTCTTCCTAGAGTTGAAATGGAAATGTTGGGAGGTAGAGGAGTCACTGTTGGGATGATGTCATGGTTGGGTTGCAGGTCATAGAGTGATTGGGTATTTGGTAAAGTACTCAAAAATCATTGTACATCTTATTGTATCATGGATTGTTGTCCCTAATTTTGGAATCCACAGTCTTGTCTTATTTTAGTCATTATAGGGTGGCAGGGAGGTGCTAGGAAGGTGTATGAAGTCGCCTACAGGTTGGGGCCTGTGAACAATTTACGGTGGTAGGGTGGTGCTAGGGCGAGTTGTGGCTCACTAGGGTGTTGGGGCATCCATTTAGTTGATTACTGAAGAAACCATGGTGTTAGGGCATCCTTCCAATGGTAGCTGGAGAAGAATGATTTTCTATAATTCTAGGAAGTTGTTTCTTTCATTTCAGTTGGGGCTGAAGATTAAAGAATTTATTAGAAAAGCGTTCGGTGGTTTTTGACCTGGAGGGGGTTTTCCACCTAAAATTCTTGTTCTTACTGTGTTCTTTTATTTACTATTATTACTGCATAAATATTAATAATAATTAAAGATTAACTAGTGCTTTGAAAAAATTTAAAAGTGATAATTGCTAAGGAATATTGATTCTCCCCCCCCCCCCCCCGTCTTAGTATTTCCAACACTAGATCCCCCTCCAAGTGGAAAATGGCTAGGTCTAAAGAAGTGCAAAAATTTGAATAAATCATAGAGAATAACAGTTAGTTGATGCTTGATCCATGCCAAGATTAAATCTTGTCCCTTGATCCAGAGGAAAAATTCGAATTCCATGATAAGGCTCTTTTTCCTTGGTCCAAAAAATATTATTTTGAACTTATTTCCTCAAAAAATCCCTTTTGACTTAACCACCTTGGTCCATAAGTTCATTTTTTCTTAAAAAAATTGATTTTTCCCTTGATGTAGGACCTCAGAAAATTAATTTCTTTTGTACCCACAAATTTTTGAGGGATTTTTCTCCATGGGAATGAGTCTTTCACATTTATTCTTCCTTGGAATTTCCATCTTCCCCAAAAATTCATTTTTACACTTGGAGAGAATTTTTGTTTTCTCCCATTTTTGTGCTTTGACCATTTTTTGGCTAAATTTTGTCATTTTTTGCCAGAAAATAAATTAAAATGACATTAGAGGGGATTAGACATATTTTCATCCTCCAAGTGGGTCTAAAAAAATATTTTTGCAATGGTGTCTAAATATGAATAACCATCCACCCAAAATATCCCTAGACAACACTCTTTACATCAAGATAAACTTACATAAACATCCTATTAGAAGGGGAATTTTTACAATTGACACGACCTATAGACTTAACCAAATTTTGTGGCACAAGAAATATGATCTACTATGATAAAAATACATAGACTTGGTAACACTAGGACTCACCTAAGACCTTACCATCGAGCCCCACTCTAGCTTTGGGGGATATGTGGGAGAAAAACTTTGTCGATTATTTGGGTTCGAAAATGCAAATAATTGGCGGAGGGTAAACAACTCCCTAGATTGAAACTCTTTGCTAATAATCAAAGGCTTACCTAGATGTTTTACATGGATTCATTGTCATACTAGAATAACTTTTACAACGAAGGCCCACGGGGATGTAAAATTTGGATTGCAATGATAATCTAGAAGTTGCATGATGAAGATGATCTTGAAAAATTTTATCTATTGATGTGTACTCTGCTTCTTGGGGGTAATTGACACACAAGTGGTCAACACCAAGCTCTTCTTGCATCTTCTTCATTGATCCTTCTTCCCTAAAATTTCATATTTAATGATTTCCTTTGGAAGGCCAACCATCACAATCATTTTTTTGTGCTTCCCATTTTGCTAGAAAGACAAATTAGATTTAAAAAATAAAAAACAATTACAAGCTTATTACAACTTAAAAAAAAAACTTTAGACAAGGATTCAATTGATCACACCTCCCCATTTACAATCTTTTGATCCCCAAAAGATTCAACTCCCTTTAATCTTCTTCTTTTATCATCAAGTAGAGTTTCGAAAATCTCCAAGAAAGGGTTCCTTCCCTATATGATAGAAGATAAGAACTGAGTGTGGATTGCGTTTGGCATAACCCTAATGTCCATCTCATAGCTGGAGATGACATTTTCTGCTGCAATAGATCATTGGAAAACCACTCTTCCTTGGGATAAGAGTGCAAAAAACTCCTCTTTCCCCTTGACCTGGACTTTCCAAGCTTTCTTCTTAGTTGTCTAGTTCTTGGGATGGTGGCGTCATTAACTGTTGAAATTGGTGTGTTTTCTTAGAGGTATTGGCCTGAGAAATTGGTAAATTTGCTAGTGAAACATGGCCTATCAATATGGACCAAGGCAAGATTGCATTGTTCGATTGGCTCAAACCCTGTATTTGGAAGAACAATCTCATGGAGTACTAGCTTTTCCGTACATGTTAATACATCGTGGGCTACTAAGTAGGCAAGATAGGGAGGGTGTCTTACAAACAAACAAATAGGAGTATGAGGTAAAAAACCTTCAATGCGCAGGCCATGGGCAGTTTAATCCTTCCATCGGTTGAGATATTATATAAGGTGATATCTAGTGAAACAGTTCTTGAACAAGGCCAAGACTCTCGAAGGCCCAATATTATTTCTTTCTTCCTTGTGGGAACCAGAAGAAACAGATCTAAATGTTACTTTATTAGGTAGGAAGGGCTTAATGAATGTCAGCCGAAAAAATAGTTATATTATATATAGATAGCCCTTTGGCTAGCTTGTTGAGTGTCCCACATTCATCACCAAATTGCAAGAGAGGTAGCCAACATTGTGCTTGCACAGATACTGTAAATTGTACTGCTTAAGAAAATCTAGCCTCTTCATGTCTACCAAACTACTTGGTTTTTATTGGGGTCTGGTTAAGCTCACATTAGACATATTACCTATTCATTCCTCTAAATCCAATGAGATATGTATTTCTAGCATAGCTATGCTTCTGGGCGGCTAATATGAATGTGTTATCAAGCCCCCTGGTTTCGCTTAGCCAATTTGTGGCATTCAGAGTTACTTTTGATTCCTCACAAGACCTTTGGACCTTGACATCTTATCATCCTCATGATCCATGTTTCCATGATTCTATGCTTTCTTATCTTCTTCCTAATGAGAATCAATTTATAGGTGCCCTAAGGCCACTCTCAGTTACGGGGAGAGGAAGGAAGGAAATTAGGTAATGTAGGAGGCAACTCCTGAAATCAACTTTCTAGCCAACAAATAAGATAGTTACGTAGGCAGGCCCACGAACCCCTACCCACTTCTGCTTGACCCGCTATTCTCAGCAGGTTGGCTAGTTGGAAGGCAAGACATCTATAGAAGGTGGTTGGGAGAATTTTGAGTGAAGCATCCAATAATTGGCCTCTCAATGTCTAGTCAAACTACTAGCAATAGTTCCTACATGGGTTTCTTGGCCTTCTAGAGTTCCAACAATTTCTAGCCTTATGACCCCATTTTCTTGCAACAAAATACACTATGCCATACATTTTACATTTATGATGATTCTTGCTGGCTTGGTTGCTTGGTTCCCCAAAATCTGGAGTAAATCTAAATGTAAAAATCATATATTCACTATTGTCTTCCAAGCTTCTACAAGCATATTTGAGTGGATTTTTACACACTCCTTTTAGAATTTCCTTTTATTCCATGGGGATGGCTTCTTTGTAATGTCCCAATTACAATTTATTGAGTTTTGCTTCAAAATTTTGCACTATTAATTTCACAAAAAATTTATGCAAAATAAACCATAAACGAATGAAAAAAACTGCAAATATAAACTGCAACTGAAATATATGAACAAGATAAACTTGCAGAAGAACTCTCAACCTTATTTTATTAATATGGAATATGAAATAACATGCTAATAAAAAATGTTGAAGATGGTTGAATGATGCCCCAAAAGATCAATAATACTGCAACAACGGGCCTCCAAATATACACTGATATGCTGAAAACACTTGCGAATTCTGAATCAATTCACAAAGGGGAGAGACCGGTACTCGCCCACTCTCATTGAAATCACCTGAGGGTTTTTATCCTCGGGCTACTATATTAGAGAACTAAATTCTCCAATCCACACCAAAGACAAATGCTCAAAACCAGATGTCTCCAAATGACCTCCTCCTCATCTTTTATAAATCTAATGGATAGATCTCTAAGCCTCTAGAAGCATCTTATTTTATTAGTTTACTATTATTCTAGATGCTCCTCCATTGACTTTACCTTAAGTGACATTTTAATTTTATTTTATTTCACTTAAGACACTTTTGGACCTTTTCCTCTAATTAATTATTTTTTCTTTAATTAAATGACTAATTAAAGTCATTTTAATTAAAGAAAATGATAAATCACCAACCATACTCTCTCTGACCACTGGAAGTCACTTCTCAGCTTATCATCTTGTAGATATTCTCGTTTTGGTTCCAAAGAGCTATTACACTGAGGTGTTCCATCAGATAATATTCTCGGAATTCCACCTCGAGCATAATTAATTTAGGCCCCATAATAATGTTATTTTTTTAAATTTGTCGAAATGCAACGGAACGAAAGGCAAGTTGTGTGGATGATGGAATATGCCAAGAAAATTCCATCGAATTCCATAAAAACTCCTCAAAACTCATCTGAGATCCCTGATGATGTAATCCTGCTCCTACAGTCTGGTCATCACATACCCTGGTAACCCATCTTGGTTGTACTATAGAGGAAAATAAAAACGGGGACATGATAAATCCTCCCGCCCCAAGATTTCATTCCCTCAATCAATACGCACCCATCCATTGTAGAGGCATCTCCCAACTGATACCAATATCCCATATGAACCATTATTCCACATCATGCCTCCGAGCAATCCAAACATAATTGGAACCCTCAATACCTAGATCTCAAGCCCATATCTGACTCAACCTGCTACTAGCAGATCCACCTAGATCCCAATGCCACCATGGCCAATCATCGCCCATGTCCCATGGCTCCAATTATGCTTTGTATATAGCCATAAATGCTACTCCACTAGTAAAAAACCAACTCATTACCTCTCTCCAATCCAACCTCTAGCATAGGCCGAGGTCAACCGAAATCTGCTATTGTTGGGATAGTGCTACTGGAATACTGATGAATTGTCAGTCCACATCCCACTACCCACTGAAACATGTAATAATCCTCTCATCTAAGGGTTCCTATTGTACTATACCCCTGACTAAGAATGATGCTCCATCAATAGGATACCAACTCATGATCTCCTACCAATCTAAGGCATGAACACCAATGTAAGGAACAAGTCTTCTAGGTTGATGTTGGTCCACACTCAACTAATGTTTTTATGTCTAGTCAATCAACAATATCCACTGAGAAAACCTTGCTTCTCTCCCTACAATGAGTACAGGTGGCCAAATTATGTTGCACACCTTGTCTATGCACCCTTGGAGGGAGCTGCTCCCTAAAAGTACTGCAACTCTGCCAGCTACATGTGCATCTATATGCACCACCATCTCCAGAAGATCCTCTCTCATTTGTCTAGAAACTCCATGCTCCTTCGGTCTACTAACCTCTTGCAAAACTATCATGTCAGGCTCCAACACCTTCTAATGACAAGTGTCTGCAAATACTACCACCCCATTGGTTGTTTGTACCTTTGTCTGATCCTCGCCAATGAATGGCCCAAGGGTCTGCTGCTCATCCTCCCCCATCATGGGCTCATCATGAATCACCATCTGGCTCTCCAAAAATGGCCAATCACACACAATGTGCATATCATCCTCCCGATCTAACTCATGCCCCACCATATGCTGCTCATGTTGAATCGTCATAGATGACGCCTCTCTCTGAATGTTCCCCATGGGGTCCACTTCCTACTCATCATACACACAATAATATATATTTGGCCTACTATCAACAACCCCACATGACTTTTCATGCTCCTCAGAGGCATCTTCATCTGAACCCATGGACTCTTCGAAAGAAGAATCCTCATCCTAAAATTCTTAAGGAACCTCCTACTTCTCTAATTCTATCATCTCCTCGGTGTCACCCATGCATGAGTGGTAAGGTCCCCAAGGTTCCTTGCAAATTAATCCTCCTCATCTCTTTCTTGTTGCACGGTTTGTAACCAATAATCCTCCGCAACTCCTCCTAGGTCAATCATCTCATGAACAAACCAATGACCTACTTAACCAACCTTTCAGCTAGTTCATAAGTAGCAAGTGAGACCAATTATTCTCTCCTCCAAATGGCCAACAATCTTGACTACAACCTCGTGCAAATGGCTTCATGGCCTCCCATACATGAGGAAAAAATGGATTGCATGTGTTTTTTTATCGTGTCAGGACGATGTTTCTTAATGCTAAAGAAGCATTAGAACATTTGATGGATCAAGTCATCACACCCTAGATAAATCATGATTTCATATGTTTTGACCATGGCCATGATTTCTAGAATCTCAAGCTTATTCCTAAAGGTAGAGCTTGCATTGTTGTCGAAGTCCTGAAAAGTCTCTACTATCAGTCTGAAAACTCTCCTCATAACATCATAGTTGTAACGAGGTATAGGTGTGGTTGGTCTCATGATGTTACTGAGACAAGATGCAATTGGATGTTTGGCCCCTTCACAAGGTTCCTCTAAGAACTTGTGTTGTATGAGAGAAAACATAGTTGGTTTTAGAGCCCAAATTAGTTTCCTCCCTTATAATTGGTTCACTTCAGAAATGAGTACATCTAGTTTATCTAGTTTGAAAAGGACTTTCCCTGTGGCCTTCATGTGTTTTAAATTTGTCCCAAGTGAAAATATTATATGTCCCATCTCATGCTCTTCCTGTGGCTACACTTGTTGAAGAATGGCATTGACCCCTCTTGAGAAAGGCCTACTATTTTGCTTGGTTTTTTGGTCCAATGGTGCATGGTGGTGATGAGCCTTAGGATTGCAAAAATAATGTTGCAACTCCCAAGGCTACCAAATTTAATTATAAACCCAAAGTTTGTACAAACTTAAGAGACATCAACACTATATGTGCATCATACAAGGAGTCCTTTTGTTGATCTGATTTAATGGAGTGAATGTCATGAAATCAAAGCCTAAACTAATTGCAAAATTGGAATTGTTACTCTGTTTGCAAGAAATGGAAATGTTACTTGCTCAACTTGTAAATGCTAGCTAATCAATTCATGAAAGGACAAAAGTTAATCTAATTGCAGAATGAAATATATTTTATCTTGCATAATTCATCAAACTACCAATCAAAATTGCATGTACCATCTACTTAGTTCACACTTGCTTGTAAATCAATAACCTACTTGCATCATACTTGGGATAAAGAAACTAAGTCTACTCTATTTTTGAAAGGAAGGGTTGGAGTGTCTTAGGAGCTCCCCCTGATCATAAGATCATATATGGGGATCATAATTCATCTAGACTATGTCATAGTTGCAGTGGGGATCAAAACAAATGAAGGAAAGTGGTGTTACAGGTTTTCTACAGGAAGGGAAATATTTGCTATAGGAGAAGACAAAATTGCTACACGACGAGATAATTAATCGAATTAGCAAGTAAATAAAATTATTGGACAGATTTTTTTATTAATTAGGATGTCTTATGTCTCCATTCCAAGTAGAATCACTCCAAAATACCCCTGTTAACACGTGCTAAAAAATAACAGAAAATTACTAGTCTAAAATATGGAAATTCGAGAACTAGTGAGCTAGTTAACCTATCAAATGCCTAACATAATCAAGTGAAAATGAAATGGGGTAAATTTTTTTATTGAATTGAATTTTTTATGATCTAATGCAAGTAGAATCAACTCAAATGAAGTTCATTAACATGTTCTAAAAAATAGCAGAAAACTATTACTATTTTTCTACAAGGACTTCCAGAAATTCTAGATTCATGAACTAGTAACTCAATCTAAGTACTTCAATGATGCCAATGACCTCCAAAATCTGTTCTAAAGATGAATCATGAGTGTGACTATGTAAATAACTTTCAAAATAACTCACTTCAACCATTTAACCCAATCCTACAGCAAAAAATCATCAATACTAAATGCAGAAATAGGAAAAACAAGAATAAGAGATGCATGTGAATAAGAAGTGGAAAGAAGCAAAACAAATTATGCAAAAGGGCTTTGAGGCTCCTAGAATGGCTAAGCCCAAGGATACTCAGAGTCCTATAAAGTAGACTAGGCTTTAGAAGCTAAAAATGACACCAAACTTCATTATTTGAATTAATCCAAGTACATTCCTACTAGAAATGAAAGTGGAGAAGTAAAATACAAGATTTCTCCACAAAAAGACTAAAACATGCATGCCTCTAAAGGAAAATTAGAAACGGTACTTATACAAAATGATGAAGAAACATTCTCCTTGAAAGGAGGAAGCTTTACCCTCCAAAATCCCTCAAATAGTGGATTTGGTTCCCAACACTAGGAATTTGCATTAAATGACAGGGAACACCAGGCCTAGATTTTCTCAATCACTAGAGCTCCAAAACTTGTCAATGATTTCATGATATTTTGTTCATTTATTATCCAATCTTGACTCTATGTAGTAAGGAGCAAGTCTCTAGATTATCTCCTCCTCCAAATCTTCATAATCTTCACAATATTCTCACAATATTCTACATACATAAATAATATTAAGCACAAATATGAAATTATCTTTAAAACTTCCTAATGAACATATTAAAAAAAAAAACTTTATTAAGCGTAAAAGGAGAGGTTTAATATAGCCTTCATGTGCCTAAGAAAGGTTAAATGGGCCCTAATTTGTGTCTAATTTAGAGGCCCATCAGGTGGTTCCATGAATTAACTTCTATATTGTTCAATCTTTTTAGTTCATTCAGGAGATTTGTGAATTTATCCATGGTTAAGTTTACTTATACAAGACTTTGAATGACAATGATATGACCAATTGACTCAAAAATATCTCACATTCAACTCAAGAATATGCTAGTAGCACCCCAATATACAACAAGCTACTCAAGCCCTAACAGCTCATCATACAACTCATGATACAAGACACATGACTCTAACTCAGCAACAAGCTCTCTTTCAACCCAACCTCGTACATTTTTTCATGACATTTCGTAGAAATCTTATAGAAATACAGGTTTTTTACATGCAATGCATAAATATGAGCTCTCAAGCTAGCTATATATATATATAGATATATATATTACCCTGTCACTTATTTTCAAAATACAAAGTCACTGGTGGATTTTGCTACCACACAGTATGGTTTGGGACTCGTAATTTCAGATCTTTCTTTGACATGTTTTAATTAAACGTGTTGCGGATAGAGAAAGAGCAAAAGCAAATTTCAAGTGTAAAGCAACACTTGAACCTGAGGCCGCTTCTCGGCAAAAATGATCTCTACTAAAAACATCAAGATCCTTTGTTATATCTTCCTAGAATAGAATTATGCTACATGCATAATCATTGCACTTTGTTTCTCTATCGTTACTTTGTCCATCAGCATCAACGTGGAGCATAGTTATAGGGCACCTCAAAACTTTCTCCGACTCTCTACAATTTATAGATGTAAAAAAAAATGTTCAAGCTGCCTCATGCATAGGTTATACTTTTAATCACAATGTTGTACGTTATCATTTAGTGACTCCAGCACATTAACATGAATAGCAAAGTTGTATAATATGATTCCAGCATGCAATGATCAACAATTTATGCACCCAAAACTGATGAGTTAAAGGAAACGTGCGCAGATCCCCGAACTCAACCATGACTCAGGTATTGTATTCTGCTTCTAGTCTCACACACTAGACTCAATGCGTTGTTCAAGCACCAGATTTAACCTTTATGTATCTCACTGAAGGTTGCAGCATGCAACGTAATAGCCTTGTGTGCTACCGGGTATCGATTCATTCTTACAAACTTGTCGAACTTTGTCATGTCCACTATATTTCCACCTCTGGATTCATACGTGGTCGTTGAATGGATGTTACACCTTGCATTTGATCCTGGCAACACAATCTAACAACCACGGTTCTTCTTTAAAAATGGTGGCACTAGTCCCCTGTGTTCTGCATTGGCTCCATCCCACTCGCCTTTCGACTCCCACGCGAGCTCCTAATATAGGGCAATAACTGTTGTTGCAATAAAATTTAGAAAAGGAATAAGGAATTTGGTGGTGGCTTGTGGTAATACGGCCTAGAGGCCCATCACTCAAACTTTTGTTGTCGTTCTGATATTTGGTCAGACACACAATAAATTAATTATTTAATGGCCAATATGGCTAACCTTCTTGTAACCAGTGACAGAGGATTAATCAATCTTGTCTTCAATTTGGCTCTGCGTTCAGCTTCAAATATTGCTCTGAGAAATTAATGGTCATCTTTAAGTCGATTGCAGATTTTTGGAATATTTCGGGATCCGAAGGACATAAACCGCGCCAATGTCCATCAGATCCTGGAATATTTGAAAAATCTGCAATCGACTTAAACTCACCGCTTACCGCTTAAGAAACAATAATCATGGCTCCCATTGAATTAAGACTCTCCATTTGGATCGATTGACCAAGGCGACTCAAATAATTAAGTCTAGGGATGACACAGTGCTTCCTTGACATTCTGTTATAGGGTGTCTATATGCTTTGTCCTCAGCGCCTAGATATACCCACTAATCTCTCCACTGCAATGTCATAGTCACAATCAGCAGTTCATACGCCATTCCAGTCAGTTGCTTCAATCCACGATTTTGATGTGACCATCTTCCAATAACTCCAAATGATCTTAGCTTGATTCGTTTGTCAACATCTTGATGAATCAATCTATCAGCCCATTCTTGCCCAAATTCCACTAGCAAACTTCTCGATTGTTATCAATAGTGGAGTCAACCATGGTCAACTCATGGCTTCCTCAAAAGTTTAAAATCGGCCTTGAATTATACACGACCTCCTTCAAATAATTGGACGACGATGAATTTTAGGCTTCGACAAATATTAAACCATGGCCATTTTAAGAATTCATCCTATGGGACCCATAATATATAGATTTGTCAAAAAACTTTATTCATCGACCAATTTTCTCATGGGACAATAATTTGTCGAACATTTTGTTAAACAATCGAGATGGAACTCTCCAGATCCAATAATGACTACAAAATAATAAACCTTCAATCTTCCTCTAATGATGGATCTGCAGTAAAAACCCTCAGGTTGTTATGAATATTAATTTTGATACCATTGTAATGTTCCAATTAAAAATTTACTGAGTTTTGTTTCAAAATTTTGGACTATTAATTTCACAAACAATTTATGCAAAACGAACAATAAACGAATGACAAAAATTGGAAATATAAACCGCAACCGAAAGATATGAACAAGATAAACATGTAGAAGAACTCTTAGCCTTATTTTATTAGTATGGAATATGAAATAGCTTTCTAATAAAAAACTTTGAAGACGGCTGACTGTGTTGGACATTGGATAAACCAATGCTCCCCGTGTGTTTCGCTACATGTGCTTAACTGCTTCTCGTGGATTCATTAACTCTAGTGATGTGTTTGTTTACTAACACCTATGGGTTTTGGTGTAACAACAATCATGATTCTATCAATTGGTATTACAGCAAGGTTCCTTCGGTGTAAGCTTAGCAGCTTGAAGGTAGACCTGGTTAAGTCATGTATTAACAAAGTCTTTTCATGCTAAGTGTAGCCAATTTTAATGAATGGAGAGATAAGGTAAAATATGAATTGATAGCTTATGGACTTGGTGTATGGACACTAGTGTGTGAAGGATACTGCAAAGACTTCCCCTATACTCAAGAACAACAATGGAATGCTCAAGCAAAATGTGTAATGTATAATAACCTTCACAATAAGGATCTTGATACAGTGATACATTTAAATTCTGCAAAAGAAATTTGGGAAAGGTTACAAATCATGCATGAAGGAGACACTAGTAGCAACATTGTCGAAAAGGAGAAGAAAAATAAAAAGAAGAAGAAGCTTTGTCAAAAGGAAAATGTTCAGTTAAATTAAACCTTTGCATGTGTGAATGTACCTAGCTCTTATGAAGAAAAGACAAATGAACATCAAGCTAAGATTGATTTAGCATTGGTTGAAATAGATAGACTGAAGAATGAAAACAAAGACCTAAAGAAACTTGCGCATATATGTGATGAGAGAGAGCATGAGTACAAGGAAGAAATTGTTATTCTGAAGACACAGCTTAAGGAACCAAGGAGATTAGAAGGGGTTATGAATAATCAGATGAAGGAGAAATAGGTACAAGGTAAAATATTAGAATTTGAAGTTGTCCCAACAAATAATGAATTAGATGAAAAGAGCAAATTTCTTAAAGAGTTAGAAGAGGAAAATGTCTTCAAGAAAACCTCAAAGCAGAAGAGAAATAAGTCAAAAGCAGCCATCAATGAAGATGAAACAACTTCAAAATTAAATTTTCAAGAAGCGAGTAGTAGCATGATTAAATACAAAGGCAAGTTTCAAAATCAAGAAAAGTTGGGCAAATTTGTAAGGTCTCAAAGGAGATTCTTTGCTCCTTCAAAAAATGTCAAATGTTTTTCCTACCATGAACCTAGACATGTAGCAGTAGAATGTAAGATAGGGAAAAGCAAGACTACTAAGCAAAAATAGCAGTAAAGAAGAAGGTTCACTCAAGAAAGCAAGCAGAGAAGACCCCATTCACCAGGTACACAATTCATTTCTATGGTTATTGTTGTTTATGCAGTGAATTTGGACATAAAGAAATTGAATGCAAATTGTATGCAAAGATGAAGATGAGCACAAGAAGACACATCATTTTAGCCATTTCTTAGTCCAATAAGGTGTTATTTATGTAGCAACCTTGGAAACAAATCCAAACACTGCAATCTTCCAAATACCTTAAAAAACTCTAGACAAATGATGGAAGCCAATCAAATTAGACCAAACAATGAAAGGAATGCACACAAAAGAAGACAATTTATTAAAGTATGGAAAAGGAAGAAAAAGGAGAAACATGTTAATTCAATAACATAATGAAGTTGTTATAATCTCAAGGAGAGTCTCTCAAGGAAACAAAGAAGAATCAAACCGTATTAGAGAAACAACATTTTAGGGGGGGAGCAGCCTCATTAGTATCTTGAGAATACATTACATATGTTGGAATCTCTACAATAATACTGTAATGAAAAAATAAAACATGATATGTACAGAAGTAGTTTTTAAGAAAAAAATTCATTGAAGAAATGTCATTGTTTCTTCTAGTACATCATATTTTTGCAACCCCAAAAACAATTTTGTGAAGGTTGTAAAATGGTCTTGTGATGGCTCTTACTTTCTAACAAGTTGTGATGGCAATACTCTTCGTATATTTGACATGCATGATTATGGTAGCAAGAGTGCATTAGGTTGTGATTTATGTTATTATGAAGTTGATTCCTTTGCTTCAAGGTTGATGATCCATGAGAGAGAATTTGTTTATGACAACTGTTAGAAATCTCATATGCTTGCTTCAGAACCAACTACTTGTGTTTTAACAGCTGCAACTTGTAATCATCTAGTTCATGCTTGGGATTGTATTTATGGTTAACATCATGGTACATATAAAGCATATGATTCTATGGATGAAATAGTGACAACCTTTTCTATTGCATTTAATTTTTGGGAAACAAAAATGATTTTGTGGATATTGCTACCGCTCAAACTAGCAGGGGTCTTATAAGGGGATCCTTGAAGGGATACTACTAGGCTAAAGGAAACAAATGGAGCACAGCCTACTTTCACCTCGGCTAAGGCTCCCTTCTCTTTACGTATTTTCACTGATGGGAGGAGACCCGTTATGACGAGGAACACTAAATAGATAGACCAATTATAGGGTGAAGGGTGATCCTAGAAGCCCATTCACAAGAGAGGCTCAAATATGTGGCTTGCTTGCTTTGCAGGAAAGGTTTAAAGCTCTCAAGGAAGGGCTTAAGGGGAATTTCAAGGTTTAGGTTTAGGGTATGTATCTTATAATGGAGGTTCCTAGGCCTTGAAATTCTTGTGAAATCTTGGATTCCCAATGATCCTTGAAGAATTAACCTTGATAGTGCATGGGACCACACGAGACCAAGTGGACTCGAGGTTAGGTCAAGGGGATAGGATTTAGCTACCAATGATATACTTGACTTCAATGTTAGGATCAAGGAATGAATTTTCAATGAAAGGCAATGCAAAGATCTCGGTGAGGTTTCTAGCTGAGGGAAACCAAGGGAAAGAATTGGTCTTCAAGCTAGGGCTTTTGATATCTCAAGATCCCACTATCGAAATCTCATGAAATTTGGAGGGCTTCCTGAGGAACCACCAGCGCAGATGTGGACCAAAAATTGAAGTATTTGTATGTCTAGATTTTGAGATATTCGCTGCCCTAGGTTACCTATGGGGCTAGACCTAGAAAGAAGAAGAGAATGTGAAGAAAAATAGGTTTTAGGGTGATCACCTATGGTATACCAGTGCCTAATATTTTGGGGAGATTGGAGTCAAGAATGATTATGAATTTAGATTGAATTTTCTTAGTTAAGGAGGCCTTAAAGGAAACTTCACTTAGCATTAGGGCAAAGGAGAGCAACTTCAAAGACTTTATACTTCATTTTGAAAAATAGATGGCTTATCAAGATCAAGTTCAACAATAAAACATCCCTAGTAACATTCACTCATAATACATGGCTCATACATGGAGCATCACTATCTACAAACAAAATTCCCACAACTTTGCAATAATGGATGCAACAAATTAGCCCTAGTAGGGAGGAATCCCAGCAACAATGTATGTGAAAAAAATAGAAAAATAATAGCATTAAAATTGCACTTACATATATATCCAACCGTCAAAATATTTCCAATCAAGAAGCTCCAAGACAAGAGAAAATGATCCAAACATCAAAATTCACTCCATGCTCCAAAATTTTGTCCTCCAAGAAGGATAGCAAAGTTCTTACAAGACATACAAGTCCAACCAAGTGATGATCCTAAAATTAATTCACATCAATTGTATTTATACACTTATAATAAGTTTGATTTAGATAATTAGGCCAACATTAGCCCCTGCAATAAAATAATGTGCAAAACAACTAAATTTTGGTGACAAGCCCACCAAACTAGCTCATAAACAAAAGAATAAGCTTCTCAAGAGGTTGAATAATGAATAGTTCATTTCCTTGGACCTTGAAGGAGGCCTAATGGAGTCCATATGTGCCATAATGTGTAGTTGAACTCCCAAAAGCAGTGGACAAGGGGTTGGCCCCTTGTAATAACTTGTGGTGCTCCAAATGACATGTAGTACCATCCCTAAAACCAATAGATCAGTAAAAGAGATCCCACGGGACTAGGGTGCAAGGTTAACATCCCAAAAGAGACCTAGGGGACAAGAGCACAGACCTAGACCACGTTTTCCACTGAATCCCCCCATTAATCCATGCCCAAATTTTCCATGGTAGATAACCTGGAATACTCAATCACCAAATAACAAGGCATATCTTTAGGTTTGGGAGGCCCACCTTCAAACATACGATCATGACAGATGGATGAGGGACCACATGGCTGGCCGAGAAATGGCACATCGAGCTAGTTGGTGGCTGCAAGGGGTTGTTGGATGAGGACCATCATGGAGAAAAAATTTCTCCTAGGGATATAACCCACAAAATGGTGGGTAATTGATACAACAAAGCTCTTAGAGTCTTTGAAATACATCGTACAGGTCATGATTTGAGCAGCACTCAACACTTACTATTACCAAAAAAAAAATTGAGGTTTAACATTTGCTGGAAAAGTTAAGGATGAATTGAAATAATTTCAGAAGACAATTCTAGAAGATTTATAGGAAATGGATTCACCTAGAATAACAGGAGTTTGATGTTACTGAGACTGTAGAAAAAGAAGTAGGAAATATCCATGGCAAAGGAATTGTTTGAAGTTAAATCTCTTTCAAGACATAAGAAAAAGGAAATAGAATTGAACAACTTGAATAGAAGGAATATCAAATTGGAAGAGTGCATCAAATTGTTGAGTGTGGAGAGTTAGGTTTTGTAGAACATTACACTAATTCGAACGTGTAAGAACGTTAACTTAGTCTAGTAGTATTCAATGGTTGTAGTAACATTATGATCTAACAAATACATAATTTGGCAAAACAAAAGTTTGAGAACCTCATTTGTAACGAATAAGTGGTATGAATATGTTGACGAGTTGGACGTACCAACATGTCAAGGGGATCTCCCTGGTAAGAAGTCCCAATTAGACCTCAGATTGTTTGGTGTAGGAGTCCCAGTAGTGGGTCGTAAGGTAATGCCTTAACTGCGATGTCGCACAGAGGCAAGTAAGATAACTCTATCAATAGCAAGGGTGTGACTATTGTAGTGAGTCAAGGAAGGTGAATGAAAGGTTCTAACACAAGTGGGTTGGGATGAGTGCGCCCCTTGACAACCTGTATCAGTACTCAATTGGGAAGGGAACACACGAGCAAAGATGTATCACAAGCTAGAAAGCAGATCACTTGACAATCCAAAGTGATGGTTAAACCAACAACACATCAGCGACAAGATTCATATAATTACATACGAAGCAGTTCATGCAAAAATACATAAGTTAAAAAACATACATCATTAAAGCAGCCAGAGCAGTCCAACTACAATAAAAACATATGCATGAAAATGTGTTGGCTCTTATTATATAAAAAAATGTAAGTTCCAATCATACAATACATCCACGTAAACCTGCTAGCCCCAACAGTGAAATGTTACAGCCACGTCCCTCTACTCCTCCAAAGAGATGAACTAGCTTCGTGCAGTGGAGAAGCCAAGGCGCATTACAATAATGTCAAAGTTTTCTTCAAGATAGTCTTAATAGAAGCTTGGCTGACCAAAATCCCTTACAATGAGTTATGAGGGACTATTTATAGCAAAGGGTGGGGTGACCTTTGACATTCCCCTTTTTGACAATTCAAATACCCTCATGACTCTTCACCTACTCTATGACTACTACATCCAACTATTAACACTTGACTTACACTTGACATGACTCAACATTACAATGCACATGTACTCATGTGAGACAACATGGCTTGACTAGCCATGCAAGACATCACTGACACTCAGTCTGTTGTGATGAGACCAACTCTTTGACATGGTTGAGATGGTGAAGGTGGTGAGCTGATGCCAAGCTTGGTCGTCTATGATGGTGTGCATGCACCTCATGGTGACATATTTCTGAAGCGAACTCTTGCCTCTATTGCAACCGGTGCATTGGTTCGACTCCGTCATCCAACTCGTCTGCTAACATGCGCATGGTCTTCTTGGGTGCGGCTGAACCGGAAACACACTGATGCATAGTGTCTATGCTGATCTTCAAGTGTGTGATGGTGGTCATGTGCATCAACTTGCATAAGTACATGTTCAGCTCTAGTTGGACTTGCTTCTTGTCTTCACCTTAGTGAGTGTGCTGAATAGGTTGGATCGCATGCGTGCGAACAATGACATGCATGCTATTGAATCCCTTGCATGTGATCAACAACACTGCTCACCATGTTTTCTCCGTGTCAGCTGCTAGGATGGATCTTTAACTTGTACAGGCGCAGTTTCGTCCGTGAGTGCATGTTGCGCCCGTTGTTGCTCTTGTTCCTGTTGCAACTCATTCACTTGTTTTTGAAGCTTCGTGTTCTTCCTTGAGTTGTTGCTTCAGAACATGCAACTCCTTATTTGTTCCATTCTCTGTCTCCATGCGATCTTCATGTCGCGCCATCACCTCATAGCCTGAGTCTCCAAAGTTACTTTCATCATCAATGGATCTGCTTGAGCTTGCAACTTTGTTCCACCTTCGTGTTGTCAACAACCCTCCTCTTACATTCGTTGCATCCGGTATGCTTCCTTCAGCTGTTGTTCATGATGTTGCTCGCTATGATGCTACTATTGTCATATCTTGATGCCCTTGCCTATGAACAACTTGATGTCTTCGTGAGTAGGCAAGCTCATAAACACTTGATTGATTGCATCCCCAAGTGTGCTCTAAACAGTGTCTTCGACTTTGCTCTCCTGGAACCATTGTACCTTTGTTGTTGAGAGGCAGATGCAAACCTGTGATACCTGGAGACATGGAAACACTCATGTCAAGCAACCTGTCAGTCGAAAACTGAAATGAACTTGAGCATTGAGTTGCAACATACTTGTGTGACTAATCATGAAGGTTGCACAATTTCGGCTGGGAGGTCGGGAGATTGACTGCCAAGAACACACAAGGCACAATCCGGGCTCTCATGAGGTTGAATGGCTACTGGAACTGCACAATGCACAGTCCATCCTAACTGCTGACTGCTGGAATTGCGCAATGCACAATTTTAGCTGGCAATGATTGCAGGCTCAGTGACTTCATTGCACAATTTTCTGGGCCAGCTGTCACTGTACCTCAAGATTTCATAAGACATGCCTGGGGAACAGCTGCTAGGAAGAAATGTGCATTTTTTGAGAGGAAGGCATAGCCTTCCCTCTCAAGATTGCGCAATGTTGTCTTGGTGAGGCTCTTGGTGAGGCAGAGTCCGGGTCAGGGCTGGCCAGACTCATTGACGGGCAACTGAACGCGAATGTGAATGTGAATGCATGATGATACTGAGTGTAAGCATAAGTGAATGATCATGCATGCAGATACTGAGTGTAAGAATAAGTGAATGATCATGCATGCAAATGGTGAATGACAGATTTAGAAAATGGAACAACATGCATGTGGGTGAGGCAAGTCACCGAATCGGCGACCGTTCGTGAAAAATAATTTTATGCAAGTGACAGTAGTGAGATAGCAATGAAAACTAAAACAGTGCTAGGACAAGCTAGTATACATGTAAACGATAGAAAGCATTCAAAGAAATCAAGCAAACAATACTCACACAAGCGAAAACACAAAAAATGACCGAAATTCAACACAAGGCATGGAAAGCGAGCTTACCCGAAAACAGCTGAGCTGAGTGTGCCAAAAACTCCTAGATGTGATGTGGGATGTCAGAGCTGCAAGGTTGATGTGAGGAATGAGATATGTAGCGTCTGGGTGATGAGTTTCAATAACATCGAGGTTGTGACGTGCATGCCACAAATCTAAGGAAAGCGACACTTGGTGGGAGGTTTTTGAAATGATCCTTGCATGTAACCTCCAACTGCTAAACACAGATCCCTGAAACAAGGGATGCCTTTGCATGCTGCCTTGGGAGAAGAAGCCCATTCATGCAAGTCTGTGTTTCTCGTTCCCGAAGGGAACAAATCAACTCAACTGCACCTGCAAGAGGTTTCTTGACAACTTTAAGGAAATGTGCATTTCTATCTGGGAGTTGGGCTGACTACCTAGAAGATTTGTGCAATTTTTGGGCAGAGCAGCTGACTGCTACCCATATTTGTGCAAATTATGGGTTGAGTAGCCCTGCTAGGGAAAATTGCGCAATTCCTACAGGGAGTGTTTACTGGCAGAATTGTGCAATATTGGAGCCCAACAGGCTGCCAAATAGGATTACGCAATTTCTAGAGGGAATGTTGGTTTCCATCTAGAAATGCACTATTTTCTAGGGGAAGCTTCTTATCCTACAGCTGGACCAAGTCCGGGTGGGTAGCCTGCAAGGGAAATGGATCAAGTTGTGCTTGACAGGATGCCTTTATGCATGAAAAACACTGAAACTTGTGTACTTGACGAAGCAAGAGGAGGTGTTGTAAAAGGTTGGTAGGGAGGCTCCAAAACGAGCTAAGGAAAAATTTTGGAGGGTGTTTGTAGCCGCTACAACACTTGGCGACACATTGGTAGAACTCCAACTCTCTGAATGGACCTTGTTCTTGAAAATCAAGTCTAACACCTCCGGGATTATTATTCAATTCTCATCTCATCTTGTTTTCACACGAACTTGATTGTAAGATTTAGCATCTACCAAGCTCTTGATCGATTGACACACATTCCAAGCCAAGGTAACACATTTGTTTCAATTAGTGTTGAGGGGCATATTGGTGCATAAGCAGTATAGTCGTCAGAGTCTTAGTTTCATCTCTAGTGTTGCTCTGATGCCAGCAGGCCTGGATAGTACCCCGGTGGAGTCACATAGGAACACAAGCATGGCTCCGCTACTGGCGAGCCTGGTCAGTACCCCGACGGAGTTACTTGCATCACCTCCTTTCACAGGACTCCTTTCTCTTCTTTCATCTTATTCAATTTTCATTTTGAATTTTCTGAATTTTCATTTTTTCATTTTCGTCACTGTGCATAACACTTATTCATTTCAGAGGCGGAAGATGGATCCCAACTTATTGAGAGCAGAAGAGGTTGTTCCAACAGAGAAGCAGTTTATTAGATCTCTGACGTGCATGTTAAGGTTTCCCCCCTCACCTTACTCTACTTGATTGAGCTGACAAGGGTTAACCCAAAAACAACCGACTAGAGAAGGTGACACTAGTTAGCGCGTAAGAGTTTTGTTTTCACCAAGGTTCACTTTGAACAGTACGTATTTTCCTACGACATATCATGGACTAAGAGGAAAAAACCCTTCATATAGAAGCAAGACGACAGATAACCAAGTAGTGATAGTTGTACAAGCCCTCTTGTACTTCACCCAGCTCGTTTCAAGAGTCACGCATGATTTCATGCAAAAATAACATATGAATGAAAACAAGAGAATTAACAAACATCAAAGCAAAGGAAAAAGTAGAACTAAAAGTGAAAGCGAAGCAAGTAAGCAAACAAGCAAGTAGAAAACAAGCAAACAAAGCGAATAAGCAAACAAGCATGCAAGCAGACTGACTGAAAGAAAACACTACTCCTACTCCTACACTAACAGTGCATGGGTTTGATCACGTGAAGTGATATTTCCAATGCAGCCACCGGTGCATTGGTAGACCCATGTTGGTGAAGGCTTGGTCCGTGAGCAACCCAGTTGTGTGAACCAGCAAACAAGAAAGACATAATAATGAAGACAACTACACTTCGTGTCTTAAAGTGCCCACAAGACAGAAGTGAGTACAAGTGCATGACAGGCAGTTCATGGACTTATCATGGTGCTATGTGACACTATGTGCAACTTTGAAGCATAAGCACACTCTTGACTGAGACATGCAAGCAAACGAAAGAAACACATATAACTTGTGTCGTGCATGTGTGCTTGCAATGTAATATTCCTCCAATGAATGAGCAATGGGATCATGTAGTTCAAGTGGAGTAAATGTGATCTGTGTGTGAGATGGATCTTCAATGCATACAGATGAGTGATGAGGAGCCTTGGGTGATTGAATAGTTTCCTGATTGGAAGTGAGATTAACCCCAAGAGAGCAAGGACCTGACATAATCATTAACTCGGGCTAAAGTGCCTCGACAGTCTTGGGTGTCTCAACTTCATCATCAGGTAGATCATCATACGTCGGTGGCTTCGAAAGATCAACTGTGAGAGATTCGTAATCATGATAAAAAATGGAAACAAATGGATCACGACTGCCATGATCAGAAAAATCAATGAATTCATTAGCATCCTCATGATCAAATGTATCAAACAAAGGGGTAGATGAAAAGTGAACAAACTCATCCTTTGTGTTTCAGAAAAGACAGATGAAAGATCAAGCGGATTTTCAATGAATAACTTATCCTCTCCGTTGTCGAATGATGGACCAACATCCAGTGAGTTCTGCAAGTGATCAACAATGGTGCATTCGTGGATGAAGATACACATGTGAAATCATGGATGGCAGGTTCATCAAAGATGTTAAGAAAGAACGTAGGGGGCTCATATGGAAGGGAGTCATCCTTCGCTAAGTGTTGATCCTCAAGCTCCCACTCATACTATTCATGAATGACATCGCATTTTGGTTGTGCAACACCAACTCCGTTAATGGGTTGCTCCTCATTCACAACAAGTGAAGAGTTTGGAATGGATGAACACAAGACAACGTCATTTGGAGGAACACCCGAGTGCGAAGACAGAGGTCGTAGAAAAGAAAGCATATGAGAACTCAAAGGACTCACAACCAAATCTACACGAAAATTTAGTGAAGTGATGTTGGAAGAATGTGGAAGATGAACAGGTGTGTGAGCATGATCCTCAACATCACTGGGTAGTGGTGGAGTTGTTGAATGAGAGGGAGGTGGACAGTCAATGGAGACAGTGACCGCATCCACATGAGATTGCGCAGCTCCATCAATGAAGAATGTTGAGCGAGGCTTGATTTCAAACTTTCTCTTGGGACAGGCAGATTTCTTAAGGAAATACTTGAACCGGTCCCAAAGATAAGCAAATTTCATCTGGCTCCTCGGAGCTTGAAACTGCAAGTCATGAAAGCGCTGCCAAAAATTAATAATTGATTCATGGGGAGCCCTTCGTTGCTGTAACAGTTCTGGTCAATATGGTCTAGATCAAAATGATAGAACGTGTCTTCAATAAGATCATAGAAGTGCTCAAATGAGTGCACGTTGCCAGCTGGTAGGTTGAGCAGCCAACGAAATGGAGATTTGCGAAGTGTGTATGCAAGCAACAAACTGGCTTGTTCGTCAGAAAACTCATCTTCCTCATGAAGCATGGAAAGAAAGTCATGTAAGTACTTAGGCCAGGCCACTTCACCTTCACCATCATACATGAAGGGGGACAAGAGATCAAAAAACTTCCCCATGATGGAGACATCTTCACGATTCAAAAAACATCGCGAAGGAAGAAGAGTGGAAGAATCCATGAAAGGTATGCAAAGGTTCAAAACTGGATGAGAGGACACAGCTTGTCATCAAGCCCTCCTTCTAGCACCACAAATGTTGATGGTACTAGACCCACCAACATGTCAAGGGGATATCCCAGTAAGAAGTCCCAAATAGACCTCAGACCACTTGGTGTAGGAGTCCTAGCAGTGGGTTGTAAGGTAATGCCTTGACTACGATGTCACATAGAGGCAAGTAAGATAACTCTGTCAGTAGCAAGGGAGTGACTGCTGTAGTGAGTCAAGGAAGGTGAATGAAAGGTTCTAACACAAGTGGGTTGGGATGAGTGCACCCCTTGACAACTTGCATCAATACTTAGTTGGGAAGGGAACACACGAGCGAAAATGCATCACAAGTTGGAAAGCATATCACTCAAAAATCCAAAGTGATGGTTAAACCAACAACACGTCTACAACAAGATTCATATAATCGCATACAAAGTAGTTCATACATAAATACGTAAGTTAAGCAACATACATTAGTAAAGCAACCGAAGCAGTCCAACTAAAATAACAACATATGCATGAAAATGTGTTGGCTCTTATTATATAAAAAAATGTAAGTTCCAATCATACAATACATCCACGTAAACCTGCTAGCCCCAACAGTGAAATGTTACAGCCACATCCATCTGCTCCTCCAAAGAGATGAACTAGCTCCGTGCAGTGGAGAAGCCAAGGTGCATTACAATAATGTCCAAGTTTTCTTCAAGATAGTCTTAATAGAAGCTTTGCTGACCAAAATCCCTTACAATGAGTTATGAGGGACTATTTATAGCAAAGGGTGGGGTGACCCTTGACATTCCCCTTTGTGACAGTTCAACAACCCTCATGACTCTTCACCTACTCTATGATTGTTACATCCAACTATTGACACTTGACATGACTCAGCATTACAATGCACATGTACTCATGTGAGACAACATGGCTTGAGCAGCCATGCAAGACATCACTGACACTCGGTCTGTTATGATGAGACCAACTTTTTGACATGTTTGTGATGGTGAAGGTGGTGAACTGATGCCAAGCTTGGTTATCCGTGATGTTGTGCATGCACCTCATGGTGACATCTTGCTGAAGCGAACACTTGCTTCCATTGCAATCGGTGCATTGGTTTGGCTCTGTCATCCAACTTGTATGCTAACATGCGCATGGTATTCTTGGGTGCGGTTGAACTGGCAACACACTGATGCATAGTGTCTATGATGATATTCAAGTGTTTGTTGGTGGTCATACACATCAACTTGCCTAAGTACATGTTCAGCTCTAGTTGGACTTTCTTCTTGTCTTCGTCTTGGTGAGTGTGTTGAATGGGTTGGATCGAATGCATGCGCAAAATGACATGCATGTTGATGAATCCCTTGCATGCGATCAACAACACTTCTCACAATGCCTTCTCTGTGTTAGCTGTTGGGATGAATCTTTAACTTGTACGGACGTAGTTTCATCCGTGAGTGCATGTTGTGCCCGTTGTCGTTCCTGTTCTTGCTGCAACTCACTTGCTTGTCTGTGCAGCTTCATGTTCTTCCTTGAGTTGTTGCTTTAACACATGAAACTCCTTCTTTGTTCCATTCTCTGTCTCCATGCGATCTTCATGTCACATCGTCACCTCATAGCTTGAGTCTCCAAATTTTCTTTCATCATCAATGGATCTACTTGAGCTTGCAACTTTGTTCTGCCTCTGTGTTGTCAACAACCCTCCTCTTGCATTCGTTGCATCCGGTATGCTGCCTTCAGTTGTTTTTCATGATGTTTCTCGCTATGATGTTGTTGTTGTCATATCTTGATGCCCTTGTCTATGAACAACTTGATGTCTTCGTGAGTAGGCAAGCTCATAGACACTTGATCGACTGCATCCCCAAGTGTGCTCTGAATGGTGTCTTCGACTCTGCTCTCCTGGAACCATTGTACCTGTGCTGCTGAGAGGCAGATGAAAACTTGTGATACCTGGAGACATGGAAACACTCATGGCAAGCAACCTGTTAGTCGAAAACCGAAATGAACTTGAGCATTGACTTGCAACATACCTATGTGACTGATCATGAAGGTTGCGCAATTTCGGCTGGGAGGTCGGGAAATTGACTGCCAAGACCGCGCAAGGCACAGTTTGGGTTGTCATGAGGTTGACTGGCTACTAGAACTACACAATGCACAGTCCATCCTGACTGCTGACTGCTGGAATTATGCAATGCACAATTTCAGCTAATAATGACTGCAGGCTCCGTGATTGCATTGCGCAATTTTCTGGGCCAGCAGTCACTGTCCCTCAGGATTGCGCAAGGTAGGCCTAGGGAACAGGTGTTGGGCAGAAATGCGCATTTCTGGAGAGGAAGGCAGAGCCTTCCCTCTCAAGATTGTGCAATGCTATCTTGGTGAGGCTCTTGGTGAGGCAAAGTCTGGGTCAGGGTTGGCCAAACTCACCGACAGGCAACTGAACGCGAAAGTGAATGAAAATGCATGTTGATATTGAGTGTAAGCATAAGTGAATGATCATGCATGCAAATGGTGAATTATAGATTCAGAAAATGGAACAACATGCATGTGGGTGAGGCAAATCACTGAATCGGCGACCGTTCGTGAAAAACAGTTTCATGCATGCGACAACAGTGAGATAGCAACGAAAACTGAAACAATGCTAAGAAAAGCCAGTATACCTGTAAATGACAGAAAGAGTTCAAAGAAATAAAGCAACCAATACTCACACAAGCAAAAACACAAAAATCGACAACAATGCAACACAAGGCATGGAAAGCGGGCTTACTCCAAAACAGCGGAGCTAAGTGTGCCGACAACTCCTAGATGTGATGTGGGATGTCAAAGTTGCAAGGTTGATGTGAGGAATGAGCTCTGTAGCATCCGGTTGATGAGTTTCGATAACATCGAGGTTCTGACACGAATTCCACAAATATAGGGAAAGCAACACTTGGTGGGAGGTTTCTGAGATGATCCTTGCATGTAACCTCCAACTGATAAACACAAATCCCTGAAACAAGGGATGCCTCTGCATGATGCCTTGGGAGAAGCAGCCCATGCATGCAAGTCTGTTTTGCTCGGTCCCGAAGGGAAACGGTCAACTCAGCTACACATGCAAGAGGTTGTTCAGCGGCTTCAAGGAAATGCTCATTTCTGGCTGGGAGTTGGGCTGACTGCCCAGGAGATTTGTGCAATTTCTAGGCAGAGCAATTGATTGCTACCCAGATTTGCTCAAATTTTGGGCTAAGCAGCCTTGTTGGGGAAAATTGCGCAATTTCGGTTGGGAGTGTTGATTGGTAGAATTGCGCAATCTTGGAGCCCAGTAGGACAGGATTGCTCAATTTCTGGAGGGAAGGCTAGTTTCCCTCCAAAAATGCACAATTTTCTAAGGGAAGTTGCTCAGCTTACAGCTGGACCAAGTCCAGGTGGGCAAACTGTGAGGGAAATGGATCAAGTTGTGCTGGACAAGCTACCTTTTTGCATGAAAAATATTGAAGCTTGTGTACTTGACGAAGCAAGACAAGGTGCTGTGAAAGGTTGGTAGGGAGGCTCCAAAACGGGCTAAGGCAAAATTTTGGAGGGTGGTTGTAGCCGCTACAATAGAATACTGATCTAAAGCGTAATACAATCTATTATATACATTTGCAAGCTCAGAGCATCCATTACACATAGTTGGGGGCATTATCTATCATGTGTTAATGAAGGATACCAACCTGAATTGAAACGCTACAATCATCAAGAGCGCCTAGAAACACTACATACTCTGTCATAAATGTAGCATACGTTACACTCCAAACTTCAAACCAAATATGTCAAACCTGAGAGTTTTTTGTCTATTCACTCTATTTCCAGAGACCATAATAGTTTGATTTGTTGAGAAATCTAGAGGCATCCAGTGTAGCTGATTTCTCTTCTTTTGATAATTTCTTGTGATGTATTTTTACTTTACTTGGTTAAATTCTTCTTTTCTTTGTTATTATTAGTGTTCTTTATCATTAAACAGCTACCAAAACATAAGGAACAATGATACAAAGGACACAAGATATAGGTTATCTATCGAGGCCATAACCTCTCCAATTGAGAGGAAAACTCACAAGAATTCTTCTCCTTTCTATAGACCTTCAATTGACGAATTCCAAGACCTATGACCCTTGACCAAGGCCCCTCCAAGACCAAGTCAAAGCTTCTCCTTGATGAACTTCTCTTCCTTCAAGTAAGCGTTGATCAAACTTTTCCTACAACTTCAAATTTCAGCCCTAGCTTAGAAATTCATCTTGTTTTCATAGACTTGCAATTTTAGCTTCTTCTGCAAAAACCCTAGGTTACACGTGTGGCTTGAAAACAACTAATTTTTCCTCCTTTATTCTTTGCTTGGCTAGACTTCCCTTCTTTGACAATTCGGCTTGCTAGAGAGATGTGTCTTGACCCAAAACTCAGCCCTTGATGATGATTGTAATTGTGGTACTTGTTGTTGTAGAAGGATGCCTTAATCCACTTCACACGTGTGAGAAGAATACCCAAAATCAGTCCTAGAAACTCATGTTTTCTTCTCTTCCTTTTGTCCTCCTCTCTCTTGCACTTCTCCTCTTCCTTGATCGAACTTGTGTGAGTTGTGAGTTGTGTCCTTGAATGAGGCCGAGTCCTCCTTTATATATGCTTCATGTCTCTGTTTGTAGATCGACTTGTAACTACCTTTACTTCGACTTGTTGCTTTTGTAGGCTAACTTTTTCATTGCACTATGAAAAGGCCCTGGAGGGTCTTTTGACTCTAGTTTTGACTCTAAGATTTTTTTTTACAATATGTGTTGGGTGATTTGATTGTGAGTTAAATCCCTATCATTAATGGTCAACCCGAGGTTTGTGAACTGAAGAGGTATACGTGTACTATATGTACTAGGTGTTTATATATCAGAATAGATTAATCTAATGCAATTGAAAATAATTACAAAGAAAATTAAATCAATCCAATCCAATTCTAATCCAATCATAAAGAAATTGAAAATCACACTTGCTTGAAAATGAAATCACATCACACTTACATAAATGAAATCACACTACACTTGCATAAATGAAAATCACACCACACTTGCTGAATTGAAATCATACTCACACCTACTAAAATGAAATCACACTTGCTAAAAGGAAAAGCACACTTGCATAAAATGAAAACACACTTGCTGAAAATAAATGAAATAACATAACTATACTATGTTACCAATATGTACAAATATGTGCAAATTGTGGTTGATGGGGGCCCTCCATTCCTCAGCAAGCACACTGAACAACTATCACATCTTGGAGATCAAAGTGGCAGTATGTATTTCATAAAATGAAGTTACAAGATATTACAAAAATTCTCTATCCTCACTTTACAAATCACATCTTGGATGGAACTTGGAACCTCTAACAACTTTGCAACCAACAACTAATAACTAATTAGCAACCTAACAACCCTTTATACAAAATTTGAGGATAGTTATTCAATAAATATAAATTCTTAAATCTCTCCTAAATCCACATTTATCTCTTGTGATTACAACCAATCACCTAAACATGTAAGATACAAATCCTCTCAAAATTATCTCATCCATGATTCTTCTCCTTTGAATGTGCGCAGTTAATGATCCACATCTTCTACAATTATTCCACAAATCTTTATGAGTTGGAATTTGAAATTCGAATTTGGGGTGGGGTGGCTAAATAGGATCCCTCTATAATCTCCAAGCAGGCCTACAATATCACAAAACTCAAACCACTTTTAGATATATATGAAAACATGTTAATTTCCTAATATTTAAGCATAAATTCTCTTAAAATAAATGACTTGAAAAATAATAATAATAAACCCATATGATCATGAAAATGGTTACTTAATGTAGGGTTATGGGACTATAGAGTTACGGAATGAGAGTAAACTGATGGAAATGTGGGTAAAAGTGGATGACATTTTGGAGACCCAACATACCCCCCAATTGAAGATGTTGCATGTCCTCATGCAAATATTGCATTGATTCCCCTTAATCATAACTTGATCTTCTTGAAATGTTTCGCTTCTATGTGAGCTTTGGAATTATATTGATTCTCTTTTAACTTTGCATAATCATATCATTTGACAATTTTATTCTTTTTGCAAAGTGTACTTTGAAATATATTTGATTGCAACATATATAATTTTTATGCTTGTTTCTTGTGTGAAAACCAAAATTTTATGAGTGTTAGTTCTTGTGTAACAATACTTTTGTTATTTTTGTTGGATCAAAATACTTGAAAACATTGAGAATTCCTTTTTTAAGTCCCATAGTGATTGTCAGCCATTTAATGTGCTCACCAATTTATCATTGCAAAACATATAAACTTTTGGAATCAAAATGCAATAATAGTTAATTTGGGAAAATGTTGGTTAGGATGAAATGGAATATGACATGTGACATGAAACATGAATATGAATTGATATCCCTTCCCCCCAACTAAAGGTGTTTTCAATTTTTGGAAAATGAGAAAAAGAATATGAATGTGGTGAGGGACTTTCCAAAATCACAATCTTAGCATTTAAGGAATTAAATGATTGAAGACTAGAAAACAATATACCTTCAGTTACCTAAAAACTATACAAGATATGTATATCGCAGAGTGTGGTTGTTGCTGTTGGATCATGGAATATGAAGTAAAAGAATCTGATCTTGCTTCATCTTTCTCTTGGTTGTATGAATTGAGGATGAGATTGGAATCTTTTTCTATGGTTGTTGAATTATGAATTGAGTCCTGCTGCAAACTGTTGAAATCACATAGTCTTCATTTGTTCCCGCTTAGTGGAATAATTCTTATCTATGTGAATAAATGTGTCGATGTCGAACATATAAAAGAAATTGTTGGATTACTAGCCATTAATGAATGTCATCAACCAACACAAGACTACTCAGCATTGATGTCAATGAGAGTCAAGATGCATAGTAAGTACATATTACTAGGTACGAATAGATGTTTCGTAGTAGAGTCACCTAGAAGATCCTACAAACAAGGGACATTGATGTATTCTCACTATTTATTGGCAAGAGAACTTTCCATTAAGGCATGCAAGCCTCAAGGTAATTGAAATATCTCTAGTCATGATCCCAAATGATGTGTCAGAGTCAATGGGTCAAAATTTGTTAGGAGGCCTTAATGAATCCTCCATCATCTAATGCTAGTATAAAATAATAATTTGAAGGACTATAAATGGAAAATTTGCATTGAAGTAAGGTTTATTTGATAGAAAGGAAAATGGATTGACTCAACTTTGTAAGGGAGTTGAATGAATTTATTTTTGGGTTAAGGGTGAGTGAAAATGAGGCAGGAAAGTATGAATATTACAAAGAGAAATGAGTTTTTGGTAGCAGGGAGATGGAAATTTATGGATCGACTATGGGCTTAGAATGAGTAGCAATGGTAAAATTGGTATATGTTCAGTAGAAATGGGGTAATGGATCTGATTTAACATGGAATGATCATGCTCTTCTTAGAAGAAACTTCGTCTTTAAAAGGTACTCGTGCATATAGTGAGCTTCTTCATCATCCTGGAATCTGCAAAAGCTTAGCAATTTCTGCAATAAAATGTAAGACTATTGAGAGAGAGATATGATTAGTCTCTCTAAATTTGATATATACATAAAAACTCAGAAATAGTACTAATAAAACAAATTCAAGAATAAAACATTAAATGCACTTTTACCTGATTGGAAAGAAATACCATGGATCACTTGTTATTATTTTGTTGGTGACTTATTCATTGTGTTTCTAACCAATTTTGAGCTTGATACCTCTTCTCCATACAATTAATGCTTCATCAATAGACCATAAACCAAATTTGCATAAGATACTGAATTGTGTTGATTCTGTAGCTACCAAATCTGGATCATTGCACTATCTTGCCACTTTTCATATTGCAATTAGAATCAGATGGTGGTTTTTCAATTATCGTAGTTGGGTTTTTAATATTTGCAGGTTTTTATGAAAGTCTAAGTTCGTAACTGCATTTATTGTTTTTTCTCTAGTGCTCCACCCTTATTCATGATCCCATGTATCAAGAAGCTACTCAAAATTCAAAATGCTTGGATCAGCTTGAAACTAACGCCAAAGCGTAGATCTTGTCGCCCTGAATCCAACTCAATTCATTTCACTGAAATTCAACTTCGGATGCTCCCATATTCATGTTCTGTTCATTTTGGGAAACAACTAAAAAAAATGAATTTTGAGTTGCAGGAATGCCCAGCGATCATGTCGTACGTTGACTGGGTGATGACTTGGGAAGTTGATTGGACCTTCATTGGCCAATGATTTGTTGACATGTGGTAATTTGTCATTGGTTACGATTTTATTGTGGAGGGCCAATGAGTGAGTGCCACATGGGCCAACCAGTGGTTGCCACGTGGGCTCTTCATAGTGAACCAAAATTTTCGTGTCAGCTCGAACTACCTCCACCAAAATTGAAACTGAGACCTCATGTGTATCAACAAAGATCTTTACCAACCCACCTATCATGTTTCTTGTTTAATATAGCTCTCAAATATGTATTTCAATTTTAACTTCCATTGGGGAAAGGATTCGGGGCTAAGGCCTAGCCCCTGACCCTCCAGCAACATGGAACCATAGGCAGGGGCCAAGGACTAGGCCTTACCCTGGCCCACGGTCATGGTCCTGTGCCAAAAAATCGTAAGGTGCCAGCGCAGAAATGAAAGGGGGCTAGCCCCAAGGCACATAGTGCCATATGACCACGGGCGCGGTGAAGGAATGGGGCCATCAGTTCATTGGCCCTCAACCTAGGATCTTAGGCACCCAACGTGGTCATATGGTGCCACGCGACCATAATATTCGGAACTAGGGATTATTGGCGATTTTATCCTTCCTACAAATTCAACCGTCAATCAGGAATATACGTCAAGTTTACGTGCAGTTTCCGCATTCGAGGCGCATGGGTCCGGTTTAGTTCAAATTGTATGATTATTAACAGCGGAATTGGGCAAAAACTTGAAACAATGATATTTTACTAAATTTTTGGCCAAATGAGGTGCAAAAAGAGTCAAAACAAGGGTTTTCGACATTGTTGGATCCATTGGAGACATTAGTTTTGTTGTTTGAGCTTTGTTAAAAGCCTGTAATTATACTTTTGAGTGTAAATTTGGATCTCTTATCCAATTTTTATTGAAAAATTTTAAAACTAACTTTATTCAATTTTCTTTTCTAATCTTCCAAGTCGCAGAGAGTGCAACGAGAGAGCATACTCATCAATATTTAAACTCTTTATTCATTTGGAATGTGAAATTTAAAAAGACAAAGTGAAAGGATTTGGTCTCTAACTTCAAATTGTGGCTCTCAAAACTTTATTTGTTCTCCTTCTTCTCTTTCTACAACTTCCTGTAAATTATTAGTGAGCTCAGTGGCTCTTATTGCACCACCAATAAATAAAATTGCAAATAAAATGAAATCTAACTTAAAAACTTATAATAATAATAATAAAATAAAAAATAAAAACATCACCAAACTTGGTTTTATTCATTGATTCTATTGTACTCTCTCTATTGGAAATAGAAGAATTATTTCAAGTGTATGCATATTTCCAGTGTAACCATGTGTGTAACAAGAGTAAAAAGATATTCATGCTTAGTTGAAAAATATGCATTAAAACACATCAAAGCATGAAAAACCAGTTGTTTTGATAATACAATCAAGAAATAAGGAAGAATGAAAGAGTGATGTGACTTGATACTTGATTGGAAACATCTTTCAATAAGGCCATGACATTCTTGATTCCTTTCTTGGTTTAGATCACATTGAATATCATCCTTTATTATGCATTCCTCAATCTTAGATTCTACTGGTTTCTCCCCATCAAAAGTATTGCATGATTCTTTAGTCTCTTCAACAGATTGACAAGAAGAACCAAATGAGACTTGAAGATCCTCTTGTGGCGGTGGAGAGATAGAAAAGTTTTTGCATGTAGTTAAAATATACTCTTCCTGAGAGGCAGATATCCCAACTGTTGCTAAGATTCGAGAAATTTCTTGGAAGAACATTTTTCAAACTCTTAATTGTCTGTGAATTACTCCAGCTAGTTGATAATTTCTGTTGTGCACAGAGATTAGTAAAAAGTTTTGAAAATATATATATATATATATATATGATTTTAACCATGCATTTAAAAATGAATGCAACTATAATGAGTTGTCCAAACTTTTAAAATAAACACCTATGTATACCTCCCTAGAAACGACGCCAAAATGTTGGGTGATTTAATTGTGAGTTAAATCCATGTCATTAATTATCAACTCGGGGTTCATGAACTGACGAGGTATATATGTAATATATATTCTTGGTGGTTATTTATCATAATAGACCAATATAATGCAATTGAAACTAATTACAAATCAAATTAAATCAATCCAATCCAATTCTAATCCAATCATAAAGAAATTGAAAATCACACTTGCATAAATGAAAATCACACCACACTTGCATAATTGAAATCACACTTTCTAAATTGAAATCACACTCACACCTGCTGAAATGAAATCACACTTGCTGAAAGGAAAAATAATCTTGCATAAAATGAAAACACACTTGCTGAAAATAAATGAAATAATATAACTATACTATGTTACCAATATCTACAAATATGTGAAAATTGTGGTTGATGGGGGCCCTTCATTCCTCAACAAGCACACTGAACAACTATCACATCTTGGAGATCAAAGTGGTAGTATGTATTTCATAAAATTAAGTTACAAAGTATTACAAAAATTCTCTATCCTCACTTTACAAATCACATCTTTTATGGAACTTGGAACCTCCAACTAGCAACTAACAACTTTGCAACCAACAACTAATAACTAATTAGCATACTAACGACCCTTTATACAAAATTTGAGGATAACTATTCAATAAATATAGATCCTTAGATCTCTCCTAAATCCACATTTATCTCTTGTGGTTACAACCAATCACCTAAAAATATAAGATACAAATCCTCTCAAAATTCTCTCATCCATTATTCTTCTCCTTTGAATGTGCATAGTTAATGATCCACATCTTCTACAATTATTCCACAAATCTTTATGAGTTGGAATTTGAAATTCGAATTTGTGGTTGGGTGGCCAAATAGGATCCTTTGATAATCTCCAAGTAGGCTGACAATATCACAAAACTCAAACCACTTTTAGATATATATGAAAACATGTTAATTTCCTAATATTTAATCTTAAATTCTCTTAAAATAGTTAAAATAAATGACTTAGAAAATAATAATGATAAACCCATATGATCGTGAAAATGGTTACTTAATGTAGGGTTATAGGGCTATAAAGTTACAAAATGAGGATAAAATGATGCAAATGTGGGTAAAAGTGGATGACATTTTGGAGACCCAACAATATGTAACATGCCCAAGAAGGGTCTTTCATACATGAAAATGACTTGTTTGACTTGTAGACTCAATAACAAACCCTAGAAGCTCCCAATGGGAGATTGACCTATAAAATAAATTTCGCTTGAGCATGAAACCCATGCCTCAAGAACAAAAATAAAAAAAAAATTATTTTTCTCTTTCATTAAATACATAAAATCATGGTTACATATGTTATTATGAAAACCGAACCTAGTTACATATTTCAACACTCCCTCTTAACTAGGAATATATTCATAATCTATACAAGGTACTTGGACATTCTCAATCTAAATAATTCTCATAAGAAGAGTTGGATTGGTAACCCATTTGTTTAGCAGCATACCAACCAACATTGTCACATAGAAAGGCTTTAACTAATAATTCTGTCTCTCCACAAGGTCAGAGAACAATACTGGCAAGACCAATGACTTATAGACACCATCATCATTGTCTCCCAAAGCACATACCCAACCCAGGTGTTCACAAAGTATGTCCTTCCAGGACTATTCTTATCTTGGATTCCCAATACTCAAAGAATATTGATCCTCTTCGACTAATATTATCTTGGATGCCCTATCTCATCCTCAAAGAGTATTAGATGTCAGATGCTTACCCAATCCTCCATTCTTTCTTCCAAAGTGAATACAAGAATGATGTGTCCTTATATCCCTCTCAACTAGGGAGGATATACCCATTCTTATGAAGGAATGTACTCAATCTCCCTCTTATCCAAGGACTTGTCCAAGCTCCCTCCTAACCAGGGACTTGCTTCCAACAACTTTCTTCTGTAGATGGATATCATGGGACTATCAGCTGCTTGTGGGGCTCCTTATTTTAATGTCATGAAGTTCATCTTCAACATTATGGAGCCTTCATCTTTTTGGGACTTCTTGTAGGGCATCGGCCATCCATCACTTTCTTTCATGAACCATGTCAGACTTTTCATCCTTTTCTTCATTGGAAAGTGATCTTCTAGTCCACATTTGGCTTTTCTTCATATAACTACATTTTCCAAGTCTTGTTTTCTCTAGGATATTTCATCCAACCACATGAGTGCTAGTTGTAGGTGACATCTACAACTCTCTTTCAGTAGCCCTGTATCAACCCATCCAAATGTTGATAAAAAATAAAAAATTAACATCAAATCAAAGTTGCCTTTTGTGATGGCATTTCATCATGACATATGCTTCTTGCAACATCAACATCCTGCGTACATATTGAAACATCTCCAAGATATTCAATGTCAAGGGTATCCTTCCTTTCCATACTTCATTAGAGTCTTCATAATTTCCCATGGAGATGTCATGGTTAATTCTTCTAGTCATCATATGTTGATTTCCTTTTATATGTTAACATAGTTGCATCTTTCATGATCTCTTATTTCTTTCTTCACATATTGTTCCCCAAGAACTTCCATCCGTACTTCCTTCATCTTTGTCAACCACCTCATATTCCATATGACATATTATGTTGATTTCATCTTTATAATATGTGAATCGTGCCTTCATGAATCTTTTCAACAAAAGAGATCCCTTTCCTTTTATCATACTCATGAGGTAGATCATTTACCCATGTTATCTACAACTATATGATGACATGACTTAATTTATCAAGCATATGCATACATACCCCTTTCCTTCTTTTGGTTATCTAGGCTTCCTTCAGCAACTTCATTTCCTTGATTGAGAGTACTTCATATATCTTGACATGTTTCATTCCTTTGTCATCATATCATCATTTTTCTAAGCAATGAATCCCATATAAGGTGGAATTCTCAGCGAGACACTAACTTCTTCCAAGAGATGAACCTTCTAATGAAGATTCCAACGAAGGATTTTGATTATCCTTATCCTACAAATTCTCCTTCCTAATGATGTATGATGAGCTCTATACTAGACTTTGTTCTACCCTTAAGTACTATTTATGCTTCTAATGAGGTTACCAAGAGTTACATTCCTTCTAATGATGATCGTTATAGACTTTACCTTCAACTACCTTTCAAGCTTCTTATGATGATGTCATGAGCTCTTGCTTCAATCATAAGTTATTATGATGACATGTCCTAAAATGGTGCATCCTATCATGCTTCTAATGTTTCCTACCATGATATCTATACCTTACAAAAACTAAAAAGAACTTGGTGGAGAAGATTATCTCAATCTTTGGTAATATGGGCTTCTTCCCTTCCTCTTTGTTGTTTTCCTTCTTGAGTTTAGGACAATTTCTATTATAGTGCCCATATTCATGACAACCATAGCATTGGATTTTCAACATATCCTTTTTTTTTTTTCTGAGGGCCAAACTTTCCAAATTTTCCTTTCTTCCTAGCCATGTCAGCAAATGCTTGTGCTTGCTCGTTTGATCCTACATCGCTTTTTGCATTCAGTCTTGTTTTTTCAATCTTAAACAATGACCAAAGTTCATTGAATGGGGTATATTCTTCTTTCCATAGATACTTGATGTAAATTTGCCCCATTCCTCTAGTAGTGCATTGAGCACTCTGGTGGTCATTTCCTTATCAGACATTATTTCTCCCAACTCTTGTAGTTGGTCTCTTATTTCGGACACCCTCATAAAGTACGAGGTTATTCCATCTGCCTTTGATATCTTCATCTTGTAGAGTTCTTGTATTAATGATAGCACCTCTCTAGCAATACTTACAGAGAATAATTCTACTAGCTTCTCGTATATTTATTTTGATGTCTCCAACTTTGATACATAGGGTATGAGGGGATCTTTGATGGATTCTATAAGAATCCTTTGAGCCCTTACTTCCCCTTTCATGTACCTTGCAAGAACTTGAACTTATTCCTTTGGAGATTTAGCGATTGAACCCTTAGCATGATCAATGATTTTTTTTTTTTTATATGAGGATCAAATTTGTCCTCTTCTTCCATGCAAGAAAGTTTGATGACCCAACCAACTTGTTTCTTTCATTGCAAAATAAAGTCATTTTGATATATTCAAATGTGGACATAAAGATACTTACTTGTGAAGATACTCCTTGATGACAATATCTTCAGCTTGTGACCTTCTTGATTTTGATGATGATGATGATGATAGACTATGTCCTCTTGATGAAGATGTCTTCCTTCAAAAGTGATATTTCAAAGAAAGGGAGATCACCTTGGTTCCTTGATGATGATGACAACGCCTTCTCCTTGTTTTTCTTTGATGTAGAGGCTTCAAGATGCTCCAATTCGTAGTCTTTCTTTCTTTGAGTAGAGGTAAGGTCTTTGATGTTTCCTTCATCTTGAGGTGATGATTATGCAAGGTTCCCAAGAATGCTTCAAGTGTAGAGTCCTTCTTTGAACGAACTAAGGTTTTGAGGTCTTATTTAGTAACATCCTTCAATATGATGATATAATCTTCATCCTTGTGGTGCTTTTGAGATGATAGGTCCTTCTTGATGATTGATGATCTTGATGCTTTTCTATTGCTTCGGACTTTGAGTGTCCTTCTTTAAGTTTCCTTTCCTTGTATTGTCACCTCAGCTCTAACACCATGTTGGGAAATCTAGAGGTAACAAGTGTAGAGGATTTCTCTTCTTTTGATAATTGCTTGTGATGTATTTTTAGTTTACTTGATTAACTTCTTCTTTGTTTTGTTATTATTAGTGTTCTTTACCATCAAAAAACTACCAAAACATAAGGAATAATGATACAAAGGACACAAGATATAGGTGATCAACCACGGCCAAAACCTCTCCAATTGAGAGGAAAACCCACAAGAATTCTTCTCCTTCTTATAGACCTTCAATTGACGAATTCCAAGACCTATGACCCTTGACCAAGACCCCTCCAAGATGAAGTCAAAGCTTCTCCTTGATGAACTTCTCTTCCTTCAAGTCATTGTTGGTCAAACTTGTCCCACAACTTCAAATTTTAGCCCTAGCTTAGAATTTTGGCATGTTTTTCTAGACCTGCAATTTCGGCTTCTTCTGCATAAACCCTAGGTCACACTTGTGTCTTGAAAATGATCAAATTTTCCTCATTTCTTCTTCGCTTGGCTATACTTCCCTTCTTTAACAATTCAACTTTCTAGATAGACCTTTCTTGACCCAAAACACGGCCCTTGATGACGACTGTAATTTTAGTACTTATTGTTGTATAAACATGCCCTAATCCACTTTGCATGTGTGGGAAGAATACCAAAAAAAGTCCTAGTAACTCGATTTTTCTTCTCTTCTTTTCATCCTCCTCTTTCTTGCACTTCTCCTCTTCCTTGATCGAACTTGTGTGAGTTGTGAGTTGTGTCCTTGAAAGAGGTTGAACCCTCCTTTATATATGTTGTATGTCCATGTTTGTAGGCCAACTTGTAACTGCCTTTAGGCTGACTTGTTGCTTGTGTAGGGCGACTTGTTCATTGCACTATGACAAGGTCTTGGAGGGTCTTTTGACTCTAATTTTGACTCGAATAATTTTCTTCACAATATGTAACATGCCCAAGAAGGGTCTTTCATACATGAAAATGACTCTTTTGACTTGTAGACTCAATGACAAGCCCTATAAGCTCTCAATGGGAGCTTGACCTATAAAATAAATTTATGTTGAGCATGAAACCCATGCCTCGGAACAACAATAAACAAATTTATTTTTCTCTTTTCATTAAATACATAAAATCATGATTACATATGTCATTATGAAGACTGAACCTAGTTACATATTTTAAGATGATTCACTTGCTTACTGTGGCATCTACTAGATAACACCTTGAAGATCGTTGTCTGCTTGTATAGACCCTCCATTCTAGAGAATGATTAACATTTACAATTTGTGGAAATGAAGTATGAATTTACAAGTTGTGGAAAAAAAGTATATGTTGAATGTGCAAAAGACATGCCAACGGTCCAAAGTGTAGTTGTAATAGATGAGATTGTCTAACAATAGTCTTCATTAAGCGTTGAGAATTCCAGTGATCAGCGTTGCTCAAGCATAGGAGCACAAATGAAAGTGGTGCAAAGAAACAAAATGTTAGTGTTATTAGTGGATTGTGTTTAGTTTGTACCCATGCGCAAGAAGTTGAGGTCGGAGGGTTTTATACATTATTTTTTCACTCCCAGTTTCACATCCTAAAGTGTCACACTTTGTGTTGTCGATGCCACAAGTGTCACAAAGTGATGAAATTTGTCGCAAACAATGTATTCGCCATGAAACATGTTTATAACATCCCTGAAGAAAAGGGAAAACTTGCCTTGAAAGAATTTTGAAGAGGTTGTCAAAAACCTTGTTTTGCAAGCCCAGTGCAACTTTTATCAGGAAAATCCATGGTGGTAACCTCTGTCATTACACATGTCTAGTGCTGCTAGCATGACTTTTATCAGGCAAATCCATGTTGGTCCTCTTTAGGAATTTTTTTCCCAAAATGGAGGAAAAGCTTCTCTTACTAGAAGGCTCGAGAATGACGATGTGGTTTTAGATAAATGAAGATTGGAACGAGACCTCCCATTACTAGCCCTTGATCCTATTTGCATGGATATCTCCCTTGATATGTGTAACTCCTCCCTCTTTTCATGGATCCTCAACTCCCTGTCCTTCCCTATAAATGAATTGACCACCATCCACTAATTGTTGGTTGTTGGTTGGTTGGTTGTCATCCTAGTACTGAATTGTGCCCAAATGCTACCCATTTGCAAAGGAGAAAAGGTATTTGAAGGCTACGACTTGGACTTGAAATATCACTTGGAGGAGGCTTCATTGGTCGTAATGCTCCCTTTTTCATCTATTAATATTACAATATATGTTTTCTTTCCATAAATGTGTCAATTATTTTCCATTTATTTTGATGTGCCTTGATCTATTACATAACTTGCATTAGAAAATGTTACGCTTTACGTAGGTTTTTAGTCTCTACTTGATATTTTTTGCAGGCACTCATCTACACCGGCGAAGAGGAGATTGTGAGCTCGGAAGCCAAAGAGTCAAGGTCGACAACAAGGTTATTAGCATCAGAGAGAGGTAAGAGATCTATCCTCCCTTCCATTTTCTAATATGAATTAGGAAAGATTGCATGTAGTTTTCTTTTGTAGTTGCTAGATCCTCCCGTAGGACTAAAGGGATTGTTTCTATCTACAAAAAGAATTTCCTACAACAAAAACGATCCCTCTAGTCCTATGGGAGGATCTAGAAAATACAGAAGACAACTACATGCAATCTTTCTTAATTCATACTAGAAAATGCAAGGGAGGATATATCTCCTACCTCTCTCTTATGCTAATACCCTTGTTGTCGACCTTGACTCTTTGCCTTACGAGCTCACAATCTCCTCTTCGACGGTGTAGATGAGTGCTTGCAAGAAAGATCAAGTGGAGACAACAAAGCTATGCAAAGAATAACATTTTCTAATGCAAATTATGTAAGACATCAAGGAGCATCACAATAAATGGACAATAATTTACACATGTATGGAAAGAAAACATATATTATATTATTAATAGATTAAAAATGGAGAATTACAACCAATGAAGCCTTGATGTTGGAAGCCTCCTTCAACTGAGATTCCAAGTCCAAGACTTAGCCTTCAAACACCTTTTCTCCTTTGAAAATGGGCAGCATTTGGGCAATTCAGCACTATGATGGCAACCAACCAACCATTAGTGGATGGTGGGCAATTAATTTATAGGTAAGGAGAGGGTGTTGAGGATCCATGAAAAGAGGGAGGAGTTCCACATCTCAAGGGAGAGATCCATGGAAATAGGATCAAGAGCTAGGAATGGGAGGTCTCATTCCAATCTTCATTTACCAAAAACCACATCGTTGTTCTTGAGCCTTCTAGTAAGAGAATCTTCTCCTCCAGTTTGGGAAAAACTGACTAAAGAGGACCAACGTGGATTTGCCTGATAAAACTCGCGTTGGCAGCGCTAGACATGTGTAATGCCAGAGGTTACTAGCGCGGATTTTTCTGATAAAAGTCGCATTGGGCTTGCAAAACAAGGTTTTGACAAGCTCTTCAAAATTCTTTCAAGGAAAATTTTCTTCCTTTTCTTCAGGGATGTTCTAAACATGTTTCGTGGTGAGTACATTGTTTGCAACAACTTTCATCACTTTGCGACACTTGTGGCATCGACGACATAAAGTGCGACACTTCATGATACGGGACTGGGAGCGCGAAAAAATATTCTATAACAGAGGATGCATGAATAAATGTTTGAAGGATGCATAACAATGTGTAAATAATTGAGATGTCAAGGTGGAATGATCGAAAACTTGTGAAATGTTGTATGAAACCATACAAATTAGCATTGTCTGTAACCATACACAATAGTGAAAAATTTGCATACATCTGTGGAAATCTACATAAAAGTCTAGTCAATATAAAGCATGGTGCAAGTTAATATATGGGAACGCTTTGTTTGATTTTATTTCGGAAGCAACATTTTCTCAATGGAATAGCGCTTTTGTCACTCTTTTTTCTTAAATATTTGTCTGTTATTGTCTACCATCGAGAGTTTCTACTTCGAGGAGTTTTTATGACATAGAAAGCAAGCTGAAGTTGAGAGTGTATGACGATGGCGAATATGGGTTTTACGTACAAGGGAATTTGTTCCTTTCAGCCTCCTTTTGTCTGATGTTTACATAAGCCCAACACTAATGCTGCAGCCATTTCTTCTTTGTGGTTCATCCATTCAAATTCAAGTGGGTTTTTCAAAAAGAACATTTACAATGATTAATCAAAATTCATTTTGTCAAGCGTCCATGAAAACGCAATGTATGAGAATTCTGAAAAATGAAGATGAAGTCAACGACTCTCTAAAGGATTGGATTCGTATTTCGATAATGGAGAAAATCAACTAGTTATTGTCTTGTTAATGGAAGTGACAGGATGGAATTCAACCTCTTTGATATATTTGGAGATAGGCATCCATTCCCATAATGAAAGATGCAGAACCAATGCTCATCCAACAGTCTCTTGGTTTTGTATCCATCAAATTTGATGTTGGAGGATTGGTGTTTACTTAAAAAAAAATCTCAGAGAGTATTTAAAGGCATTTGATCAATATAGCAATAGTATAGTGGTGGTTTAGTTGTGGTTGATTGATGATCCACAATCTGCTTGTGCGATGGGATATTTTTTTTCATCATTCTCTAGTCGTGATCTAATGTAGCAATGGTGTAGTTGTGGCTCATATGTGATTGATTGATGAATCAAAATCCACTCGTGTGCTATGATATTTTTTGTGGTCTTTCGCTAGTGGTGACTTAATGACACACCCTACATTGGTATATTATTTTTGGTGGTCATTTTCTAGTCATGACCTAATGACATGTTGACCCATTCATCATGCATGCATGTTAAAGGTCCATCATTCAATGTTGTATTACCTTGCTCCACCGATTATTTCATTTTTTTTAAGAAAGGAAGAAAGGGAGATTCCATCATACCACTGATAGAAGTTGACGAGGTCTGAATATGTTTCAAAGAAACTATCACATTATTGCATCTTTTCTCAATAAGTCCATGGTACATATCCTCTTGATGTGAGAATCCCATGATTTTGAATATTATGGAGGCAGGTTATTCCATTGTCATGCATGGCCACACAGGAAATCACCAATGGAGGGTTGTTATACCATGAGGTACATGAATCCAAGCTCTGTGTGTTCCATTGTGTCAACACTATGCTGCAAAGGCCAATTATATTGGTTTAATAGAGAAATGCATTTTGTGTTGTCTATGCTTCGAGTCAATAATAATAAATAATCAAAATAAAATAAAATTAACAATATTAAACTAATCAACTTTACTTTATAATTCCTTGAAACATATTTAAAACTAGGGTTTCTTCTTTGTAAATTAGTCATGAGGATGAGTCTTGTTCTAGACTCGAAACATAGACAACACAAAATGAAAATTGTGGAATATCTGAATTCTGAACCTCAAAAACCACACCACAGAAATCTGCAAACCATCAGAGAAATGCATATTAACATGGATATGTTTGTATTTGGGTGCATATGCTTTACGATGGCGTTAATATATATTACAATTTGTTGCAAATGGTTTGCCAATGTGCAAATTCCAAAAACTAGAATTCTATTGCAGCAACTCGAAATTATTCTTCTAATTGTTAATTAATTTTAACAACCTATTTGCTACAACAAATACTAAATAAATCACACTGCAACCTTCAAAAAAAAAATATTGTGGAAATAATAGCATGGGAAAACTGAGAAAATACTAGCACACACACAATAAAAATGACACTGTTATTTTTGGACAATTGACCCTGGAAAAAAACCAACTTGGGAAAACCAGTGCAGCAGTGAGGGTTTTTATTATTATGTAACAGTGAAAATCTAAGTACGATATATGGATGCCCAACTGGAAATCCAAACAGCAAGAAAATATGGACAAAATTATTTTAAGGGATTTACCCTTCTTCGACAAGCAATCCCGGCACAACTTCCTTTAGAAAACTCGACCTCCTAGACCCTTTGTGTCGGCCTCTGTGTTGCTCTGCACAAACCCTATGACGCTAAGCCTCCATCCTGCCTCTGATGAAGTCATTATGCCTTTCTCTACTGAGGAAATCGCCTATACAGCACTCTGGAGGACCCTCTACCCGGCCTCTGGAACTAAGAATGAATTTCTCTCCCGCAAATCGAATTGCTCCTCTGAAGACACTGCGTAGTCCTCTGCACTTTCTCACTGGGAATAAATTGGCCCTCTTGCTGTTGCCTCTCCGGATCTGGAAAACTTCCTCTGGATCACTGTCCCTGCCCGTTACTAACTCTGCTTCCTCATTGAAGCTCGAACTCTCTGGTAATTGACTGCTGCTACTCTGGAAAATTGAATTCTCTAAGTGACTTTGGTGTATTCTCCATCACCACATCGATCCCTTCTTACATCTTCCTGTTGGGACTCCAACAGCCAAGTTTAAATATGAATCGATGGCTCAGATCATTTTTGGGTCGATTTGTGTGAGTTTCTAGAGAATTATCACCTTGACTTAATTAATTAGCCATATTCCTTAAGTTTAGACCTGGGAAATATATTTTTATTGTAATATTGGCAAGACCTTTTCTATTACTTTTCTTAAAAGAGAAGTTACATACATAGATCAAATCCTTAAGTTGCCTCAACCTAATCAACAAGAAACCAGATTTGTTGGCCACTTAACTGTATTATATGCCATCCAAAACTAAAAGAGTTTGATACTGTCAAGCAAAGCTAAATATGTCTAAATGTCATGATTCCTACTATATGCTAAATATATAAAGTCTAAAACTATAAACTGAAAACATTGCATATGGAGAAATAAAAGTCAAAATTGGAACATCTAATCCATTAATCTTCAGAAGCATCCACTGGGGTCAGATCCTTCACACTAGAACCTGGAATTTTTGACTTAGGGATGCATGGAATGTGGCTCTCAATGTGACTAATTCGTCCATTTTGTTACTACAGTTGAAACTGGATCTATTGCGGGTTTCTTTTGAATTTCCTTTTTAATTTTTGCATGTCCATAATCAATCTAAGTACATTCACCTCGGGGGGAAGCCAAGGATTTGGCTACGATATTCTTCATTATCCAATAAAGATAAACAATTTTTTTATATTGGGTGGAGTTGTCACGGGAGTGTCCTGGGTTTGGAGCCAATCCCTGCCAATCACCTAAATCCACATCTGATTATACAGATGTACTAGTTCAATTCTACCTCCCACCTTGAGATTAATTAATGAGCCTATTTTGGAGTGTGAATATCAAAAACCTGAGTTGCATCATGAATAAGGCTAGAGGTGGTTTGATGACCACACTTTCTTGAAGGTCAATACTAGGGCTAACTGGGTCTGTGTTATTTCCCATTCCTTCTTTCGTGACCACGACCTCCTTTGGTCGATGATATAGAGGCAGACGAAGGGAAAACCATGAATTTAACAATAAAAACAGATGCACAAATGACTTTTGAGATGGTTGAACCCAAAATTGGGCGTGACAGAGGCCAACACACAGTTGGTGTCCGACTTAATATTCCACGATTGTTTCCACACTAAACAACCTGTATGAGTAGTTAGGAAGACAAACAGATAGCTATGAGATAATATTTTAGCAATCCACCCAATGATAGGGTTATAGTAGTGAATATGGCTTACAGAGTGGAAAAATACCATCCCAGTCTCCTCTAGACAATGAGAACCAAAATAATTAAACAAAGAAAGGAGGGCTATGTTCAAATTCCCGAACAAATTCAACAAAAACCCCAAACTATCGGCATAAGAATGACTACAAGCAGGCCAATGAATAAATCCAATGAAATTCCATACCAGAGCCTCTAAATACATTCCCATATGAAAAAGGAAAATACCAAAGTATGTAGAAACAACAGATAGATCCATAGACAATTCACCATACAAACCCATAATTTCCTTCCTCCTTTCACGGGTTGGTATCTCATTGATGTTGTCTATTGTGACCAGACTTCACCAATGGAAACACACATACATAGACTGTACAGGGGGGAATACAAGACAGTGAACTGCCATAGGGACATACCCGCAAGAGAATACCCATGAAGGAGTCGATTCCTCTGGATGCGGGTGATGAGTTGTGCTACCCTCCACTTCCTGCCGACATCTTCTGCTCAGTTCTCTAGCCACCAGGGTCTCTCTGCCTTATTGAGAGTTATGAAACCTCGACAGAGAAACACCATTCATGATTTCCAAGAAGAATTAGGAAATATTTTAAAAACAGCTAATAATCTAATTAAGTCATCTCTAGATGTTATTTCTAAAAATGATTTTTGGATTATGGAGATCTCATGTATTTTAGCCTCTCTGCGAAATTTTGTGGCTATAACACATCCGATGCTACAAAAAATAACACTCGCTATTAGCAAGGAATGTGTTCTAGTGTTGCACATCTTGCCACAACACCCTGTCTTTGTATCACCTCCTGTCACACTATTGCTGTCTAGCTACTACGACTACCTTCCACTACCCACAAACCACTGTGCAACTCTGATCTTGCATCTATGTTGTTGTTGACCCTGTTGTATTGTTTCCAACACTACATCTACATTGTAACTCTATTGTTGTTGCAAGTAAAACATCTGCAATTGAAAAGCATCCAAAATATTGAATCGATTGTGTTTTGAATGATGCATCTTTCTCCTAAGTCTCTGACTGCTACTTTCTTTTGCACTGTCACTGAAGTATTTGTGTTGTTTTTAACTTTGCACTGTGCTCCTCAGTATCTGACTGCTACTAGTATGCAATTGTCACTCTGGTTCTAATTGCATAAACTTCCATTGATCAATCTCACTACTAAACATTGTGGGTCCTCATAGCCAAGTAATGATCCATGAGGTGGATTCCTCAAGGACCCTGCCCAATATCTGTATCTCTCTCAGGATGCAACTTCAAGTCACCCCACTTCACTCCTGGAGGTATGTGGGAAATCATAGCGAAGTCTTCCTCCAACCTGGAGGATAGCCTATCTATCTTAGCATTTGTTGTTTCCTGTTCATGCTTCTCCTCTTTGTCCTTCTTTTTGAGAGGACGTTGGGTACTATAGTGGCCAACCTCACCACACCTGAAGAACTTAACCTTAGATAGGTCCTTCTTCTCTCTCTTCTCCCCTTGCCCCTGACTAGGACCCTTAGATGTGAGGGCTACATTCTCCTCCTCCTTCACCACCTTCGCTCCATTGCTACAACTCCCACTAATGGAGCTCTTCAACAAAGCTTGTCTCAACTCCTCCTGTTGCAAATCAGCCCACATTATGTCCCATCCTGGTAGCATGCCTCTGCCCAATATACTTTGGACTAAGACTTGTCAATCCTCTGAGACATTGTTAAGTGCTAATCATACTAGATCTGAAGGTTGAGGCATTGCTCCAACATCTAAAAGCTAGTCTCGGACTTCCTAAATCCTAGTGAGGAAGGGATCCATGCCTTCCCCCTTTTGTATCTTGATGCATCTTAGCGTCTCCTCCAGGAACATCTTTTGTTTCTTGACAGTACCCTGGTATAGCTTGGTGAGAGCATCCCACATCTCTATTGTCATTCCCTTGACCACTATATATGAGACTATATGGTCTCGAGCTCCATCCAAGATCAACCACTTCGCTTGCACCATCTCCTTCCTATATTCCTTGAGCGGGTTTGCATCCTGAGGAAATGCCACTACATTATCAATGTAAGCTTTCAGACCATAATCATTTAGAAGGAAGGACATCCTAGCCTTCTAGATGACATAGTTGGAAGCTCCATCCAACCTATCATGATATCTAAGCCCTATAGTGTCCATATCTGAAATTGTCGAAAACTCCCTCTTTTTTATGTTCGGTTGTTGCTCTGTTATTCACACTCCTTCTTGGAATGTGTGGCTCTGCTAATTGTTACTGCCAGTCTATAAATAGTAATTTCGAACTTCCGAGATTCGAAGTTCCCTGAGGAAAATTTTCCCTTTGTTATGTGTGCTTTTCTCTTCCACCCAACGCAGATTCTACTTCTGCAACCTGCAGCAAGACCCTTTGTGTCCAACCACGAATCTACTCAGCAAAAATCTGAGCTGCAGTTACTCCTTCTGACTACTAGAATCACTCTTATGGGCAAATCGAATTTTTTGCACCCCTGCAACTGAAAATCGAGCTGTTGGCCGAGCAATTCAGCGTGCATGATTAAGCACTGCACTGCCTCAAGAATTTTGGCCTGTTGCTCCCTTTGAGTAGCAAAATTATTTCCTTCACTTTTGAGCTTTTGTCTAATCACTTACATTATGATACCATGTGAAAATTCCAAAAACTTGAATCCTATTGGAGCAACTAGAAATTATTCTTCTAAATGTTAATTAATTTTAACAATTTATTTGCTACAACAAACACTGAATAAATCATACTGCAACCTTCACAAATAAAATATTATGGAAATAATAGCACTATAAAAGTGAGAAATACTAGCATGCACACAATAAAATTGGCATTGTTATTTTTGGACAATTGGCCTCGAAATAAAACCAACTTGGGAAAATCGAAGCAGCAGTGAGGGTTTTAATTATTATGCAGGAGTGAAAATTTGAGTACAATCTATGGATGCTCAGCTGGAAAAACAAACAACAAGAAAATATGGGAAAAATACCCTTCTTCCACAAGCAATCTTGGCACAACTTAGTTCAGAAAACTCAACCTCCTAGACCTTCTGCGTTTCTTTGTACAGACCCTATGATGTCAAGCCTCCAACCTACCTCTGATGAATTCGTTATGAATGTCTCTGCTAAGTAAATCACCTCTTCAATACTCTGGACCTTCTGCTCGGCCTCTCGAACTCATAACGAAATTCTCTCCAGCGAATCGAACTGCTCTTTGAAGCAATTACGCAGTCTCTGCACTGCCTCACCGTGAATAAATGGCCCTCTTGATGTTGCCTATCTGGATATGGAAAAATTCCTATGGATCATTGTCCATGCCCCTCACTATCTTTGTTTCCTCACTGAAGCTCAAACTCTCTAACAACTTTGCTACTTTGGAAAATCAAATTCTCCAAGTGACTCTGGTGTATTTTCCATCACCACATCAATCCCTTCTTATATATTCTTGTTGGGACTCCAATGAACAATATTAAATCTTAATCAATGGCTTAGATCATTTCTGGATCAATCCATGTGATTATCTAGAGAATTATCAGCTTAACTTAATTAATTTTGATTAATTAGGCATACTCCCTAAGTTTAGACTTAGGAAATATTTGAAAATCGGCTAATAATCTAATTAAGCCATCTCTAGGGGGTATTTCGAGAAACGATTTCGGGGGTTCGGAGATCTCATTTATTCTAGCCTCTCCACCAAATTTCATGGCTATAACACATTCGATGCTACAAAAACTAACAGTCAATGCATTAATATGAGAGCATGGTTTAATATGAGAAAATGGTACAATGCATTATAACACGGTTTAATGTTACTGGAGTAGCGTTGAGTTTGCAACACACTTTAGAGCCAATTGCAACACACTTTGTAGCAATCTTAAATGTTACTTTGGATCAACTCTATGCATTTAGAGCAACACTATGCATTTGGAGCTTATGGAGCAACATTTAGGAAGATGTGGAACAATGTTTATTGTTTATGGACAACGTTTATTGGAACAATATGTATTGATCCGAATTGGATCATTATATTGTTTTCCATCCATCTCTATGCATTTGGAGTGGAAAAAGTGGAGGAATCAACTCATGGGACCATATTTACCAGCGGGACCCAGTTTGGCAAAATAGGGTCTAAAACATTCTGGGAGCATTTTGAGGCATCAAACGACATTTTTTAGCATTAAAATTTTGTCTCTTAATTGAAACACCTTCTCATGTTATTCTACACAGAGAGATCTTTCCAACGACACAAAAATCACGCCAATCAGAGTCCGTATGCAAAAATTATGCCACTCAGAAGTTGACCTTCTTGTTTCACACCTATAGTTTGGGAGGATGCCGCGTCATCCCCCATTATTCACGGAAAAGGGGCTAGCCACGTGTTTATGATGTAAAAGACTCTAGAAGAGTCTATTTTGTAACTCTAGTTAAGAGTTTATGTTGTCAAACTTAACCACTAGTTGGCTATCGGGTTGTGTTATAACCGGGCCACTAGGAGGAAGAGGCATTCCATTCTTTCGAGAGCATGTTGTTCCATAATTGAGAAAAGATAGTCAGGAGAGATAGGAGGTAGAGCACACGGAGAGGATATGTGCATTGTAGAAGCCCACGAGCCAGGGGCATTACTTCTTTGTATCTGCATCCATATTTCCAGACAGAGAAAGAGAGTGAAGCAGCCTCACCTTCTAGTTGGGTTTTCTCCCGAAAGGGTTTCCCAGAGAGCATATCTTGTGTATTATGTGTGTGAGCTTATTTTGTCGTTCTCTACTTTTATGCTTGATTTACTTTTACATGCATGCACTAATTATAGTTAATTTTACAGATCTATAAATTAAATAAAACTGTAATAGTGTGGAATCTCAGATTTTAAATATAATATTATCAGCTTTGCTATGAGGAGTTGTCCAGTGGAATATCCACAGCAGTTTACGGATCATGTATTGAAGCATTTATGATATATATTGGAATGATATATGAACGTTGCTTTATGATGCAACCATTTCATGCTTTATGTTGTATGGAATGTTGTTATATGGAATTCTCTCAAGAAAGTTGTCAAGAATGTTGGTTCATAATGTTATATCACAACACTATACCACTAAAAAATAAGCAGTGTTAATATCACTCTACGATATATATTGAGCAACATTATACATTGAACAATGTTACATGTCATTCTATGCAACATTCATACCATTCTAATGCTTTAATGTTGAAAGTAAATGCATTCTAGCATTGAGGCAAGCGATGAGTATTCTGGAGCATTGAGTTTTATAAATGTTAATAGTGCGTTGAGCATATATATATATTTTGATACATTGAATTTAGGGTTTATTGCCCTAATTCATCAAAGTTGTGGCTTTCTTTATTTATCAAGGGTTTCAAATTTTGAAATTCCTACCTACCGACCATATCCTTCAATGTCCAATGAACTCATATTTTCGTGTTGTAGCACCCATGTTTGGATGAAAAGAGTCATCAACTAGTTTTAGAATATACTCATGTGCAACCAGAGTGCAAAACTTCAATTGTGTATTTAAAGTCAATCCTAGAACATTTGTTTCAAATTCTATTGGCAGGCCTATAAAACCCCTTTCCATTGATGTCAAAGGGGGAGTTAAGTGGGGGAGAGGAGAAGTGTTTTCTCAAACAAAAGGGGGACAAACACAGTTTTTCCATCAATGGAAAAGGGGGAGATTGGTGGCATTTTTGTCATTGATGGAAAAGGAACAACTGAAGCAACATAGTATGCTTGGGATGCTTGATGATAGCAGTTAAGGAGCAACAGCAAGGAAAGGAGCAACGGGAGAAGCAAAGGCAAAGGAGTAGCAACAAGGAACAATAAACTTGAGCAACAGGAGCAGCAAGAAGTGTGCATAGTTAATTTATGCATAAATGATTATGCATTTAATGTATGCACAACTGAATAGAAGAAACAAGCAAGATAAGTCTTCCAGCAAAGAAGTTGTTGTAAGGCATGTTTGATATGCATAAACAAGAGCAAGGGTGATGGCAAAGGAGCATCAAAGTAAAATGGAAAATGTTTTAGATTGTGTTGCTTCAAGATGATATTGATGTTTCGTTGTAGCGGCTACAACCACCCTCCAAAATTTTTACTTAGCCTATTTTGGAGCCTCCCTACCAACCTTTCACAACACTTTGTCTTGCTTCATCAAGTACTCAAGCTTCAATTTTTTCCTCGCACAAAGGTAGCTTGTCGATCATAGTTGATCCATTCCCCTCACATGTTTCTCACCCAGACTTGGTCCAGTTGTAGGCTAAGCAACTTCCCCTTGAAAATTGTGCATTTCTGGAGGGAAACCAACCTTCCCTCAAGGAATTGTGCAATCCTCTCTAACAGCGTGTTGGGCTCTAGGATTGCACAATCTTGCCAGCCAACCTTCCCAGCGTGATTTGCGCAAATTTTCCCAGCAGTAGGCTATTCAGCCCAAGATTTGCGCAAATCTAGGCAGCAATCTGTTGCTCTATCCAGAAATTGCGCAAACCTCCTGGGCATTCAACCTAGCGCCCAGCCAGGGATGCACATTTTTCCCAAGAAGTTGAGCAACTACATGCATGAACAGTCTGATTGACCAGTTCCACCCGGGTCTAAGGAAATTTGACTTGCATGCATGCATGACTTGATCTTCCCGGAATAGCAAAAGACAACATGCAAAAGGCATCCCATGATTCAGGGAGCTATTTTTAGCAGTCAGGGGTTACATGCAAAGTTGTTTTAGAAGTTTTCCTCAAGTGTCACTTTTTCCTAGATTTGTGGCATGTGTGTCATGATACCAAACTTATTTATTCGACGCATCAGAGATCATTCATTCACATCGATCTTGGAGCTTTGACATCCCACAGCACATCCAGGACTCTTCGACACATCCGGCTCAGCTATTCACGAGTAAGTGGCCTCAACTTGTCTTTCTCAGCAATTTTGTCGCTTTGTGTGTATTCGCTTGTGTGAGTGTTGTTTGCTTGATTTCTTTGAACACCTGCTATCATTTACATGTATTCTAGCTTTTTGTAGCTCTATTTCAGTTTTCGTTGCTATCTTACTGTTGTTGCGTGCATGAAACGGTTTTGCATGGACGTTTTCCCAACCGGCAAACAGCCTCACCCTCATGAATGTTGATCTGTCTGCTAAATATTTCATTCATGTTTTGCATGCACTGTCAATCACTTCTACTATCACTTAGTGTCGCCATGAATTTCATTATCTTACTTGCTTTCAGTTGCCCGTTGGCGAGTCAGGCCAACCTTGGCCCGGGCTCTGCCTTCATCAAGGTTGCATTGCGTAATCTGGGAAGGAAGGCTCACCTTCCTCTCCAGATTTGCGCATTCTTGGCCAGCACTGGCCTCCAAGACTGTTTTGCACATTTTTGGAGGACAGTAGCTGCTTGGCCCAAGAAATTGCGCAAATTTGTCCCTAGGCCAGCAGTCCTTCCTAGCTGGAATTATGCATTTCACAGATCTAGCAGCCAGTCCTACCTCCCAGACAGCGCAGACTGCCTTTTGCGCAATTCTGGCATCCAGTCACTCAGCCTCCCAGTAAAATTTGCACAATCTTGCTCATCAGTTCCCGAGGTATGTGCTATGTCTTTCCCCAGATTTACTTTGTTTTCACTGACATATTTCTTACCATGCATGCTGCTTGTTTCCAGATCTTTCAGGTGTTCATCTGTCTCAATGGCTTCCAAGAGAACAGGATCACAGGACACTGATGGTATTGCAGTTGGAGCAACAATTGAGCAGGTGTCCTCTAGTCTGCCAATCTATGAAGATACGAAGTTGTATCTAGACAAGGACATCAAACTGAAGTGGCAAGAGGTTAATGAAGCATTCGCAGGCACTTTTGGGGAAGACCTTGAAGACCGTCAGGTGTACGTAAACATTCAAAAGTCCAGCTTGTACCGGATTGCATGCAGATACCCCACGTTCCCATGTGTGGACATGATTCACTAGATCTTCTCTCACACTGACTCCGAGACGATGACCTTGAGCAGTTTCAGTGCGACGAAGCTTGTAACCTTCTGGGCACGATATTACGACGAAATGTATCAGATGTCCAAGCCCATGATTGTCATGATCCCTCCATTCAGCTTGCCCAACAGGAGAGCTCGCTCCAGAGACATTCTAAAGGATTGGGTAAAGGAGCCAGCTCAGTTCAAGATGACACCCAACCAGATATACAAGACAAAGATATTGAGGAAGGCATACCAACACTTGGTCATATTCGCATGTCGACTGAGTGGCTAAGCAAGCACTAAAACCTTTTCTTAAAGTTGGGTGATCGCGTTGGACCAACTAGCTAAAGAAGGAAGACCATGCAATTGGTCCAGAATACTGGCTCACCAGCTGAAGGAACAAGTCACGAAGGCTCAACAGTCACCCAAGGGTATGCATGCAGAGATTTATATGTCTGCTTACATTCTAGATGCAGTATGTGCCCGACATGGTTTATCGGGATTGGAGTGGGCATGGTCACCGACAGAGACTATTATGAACACGTATTTCAAGTTGTTGTCCAAATGCAGCTTTAGAGGAGTGATCATACGACTGTATGACCAATTTTTCACCCTAGTGTATAGGTTGATATTCGAACAGGATCCACCTTGCATGTCAGAGGAAGTGATGAAGGCATTGTTAGGCATTGTAGATTGGTATGCCTCACCGTCCAACATGTTCATCCGAGTGTTCAGTGCGGAGAAGTCTCCGCATTTTTTGCCAAAGTTCGCCTTGGACGTGCTTGTCATGTAGGAAGTAGCGTACCACATCTCGGTAGGATTGAAAGCTAGACTATAGAAGAAGAAGAAGAAGCAGAACATATGAAGAAGTATCATTTCGACCTCCAAAGCTTCAACTCATAAGACCCACATTGCATTATGAAGGATCACTGTGCGAGAGTTCAGTTCAACTGGATCCATGGGGCATGTCATTGGGCCGAGGAGGACTCATGGAGGTATTGCAACAATTCCTCCAAAACCAATGAACAGGTCAGCTTCGCCGTAGAGTGGTTAGAAAAGCAGCATCATAGAGAGCACCAACAATAGCAACAGTAGCAGCAGCAGCAGAGGCAGTAGCACGATAAGTGCATCGCACGAAGGTAGAGGGATAAGAAGAGAATGGAAGAAGCAGAGAAGGAGTTACATTAGCTGAGGGAGCAACTCTGGAGAGAACAAGAACTGAACCAACAGGAGAAGGAAGAGCAGCAGCAACAGACACAGCGAGGGGTGCATCATGTGCAGACAGACGAATCAGCGCCCGTACAGGTAGTTGATTCATCTGAACTGCTAGCATCAGGCGAACAGGGTGAACCATTGCAGGGGCAAGACTTTTCTCATGAGATAGAACAGGTGCTTGAACAGTTGGATGCAAATATGGAGCAGCGGGAGTTGGAATAAGATACCGACCTCATGCCTCATCACAAAGAGGTCGACTCACCCACTTCATTGCATCCTGATGATGAGCAAGTCTCAAATGACCAAGGGGGCACTGAGATCCTTAGTGGCCGGCCAGAAGCAGAGACGCACAACATCTCCTTTGACGAATCTCATACAAAGTTGTGCATTCTCAGAGAGTACCGACTCCAGAGGACCAAACATCCCCTGCACAATTTGAAGAGAAAGTGATCATGATTGATGTGCACAAGCATCCAACTGCTTTGGTCGATGCAACTAGAGTGTATGTTGAAGCCACTAGCTCAAGTATTCATTTTCTCATAGTTGAGAATGAGTGAATGGCGAAGGAACTACAGGTGGCCAAGCAGGGAGGAGACTTGGTGACAATGTCTGCCCCAGCTGAAGTGAAGAAGGCAATATTAGATGAACTATTGTCCTTGGACACAATTATGAAAGCATTGTACTCTAAGTTTGGTACCGTGCATCAAGCAATCGTTCATCTCCACGGATGGCAGCAACGATGTCTGAGAAGAGCACGCATCTTGAAGAACATACATGCTGATGTTGATAACATGCAAGCATGGACGATGAAGTACAAGGGATCCCCGCTTCACTTGCCAAAGATGATGAAGGCTAATGTGGTCAAGTTGCAAGCACATATCCGGAGTCAAATCCGGAACTATGAAGACCTTCCGTAACTCATCACTAGCATACAGGCTTCCCATGCACGAGTAATCAAAATCATGGATGTTATATTGCACACTCACGTGATCCCATCACTTGGGACTCTCACCCAGGCGAAGACAAAGAAGCAGGTCCGACAGAATCTTGACTCATACTTTGACGAGTTGATGTGCACCGCCACCAGCCCAGACTTGCCTATCAATGCAGACATCATGCACAAGTACGTTGCTAGTCCAGACACACTGAAGACAATGATGCGCATGCTCACAGATGAGTTGGATAGAGGAGCTCGACCAGTGTACCCAGATGCTATGGAGGCAAGGTTTAGGTTTCAAACGGATGTCACAACAGAACACACAAAAACTATCAAGGACTACCAATCTTGGCATCAATATGTCACTGTTGATCAGCATGAGGATGTCGAGCAGTTGGAATTCTATGCTTGTCTAAGTCCAAATGATGTCTAGTTGGGCTTATCCAAGCCATTGTTCACATGGGTACATGTGCATTGTAATGTTGATTCATATCAAGTGTAAGTCAAGTGTCAAGAGTGGATGTAACAGTCATGTTGATCACTACGTGTCAAAGACCCATAGCAGTACACCCATTTTTTCGCAAAAGGGATAGCGCCTGATCGATGTGTCTGTGTCGTCCAACTATCATCATCAGCCTGATTATCATGTTATAATGTAAACCCATTCTACATATATGTGATGTAAATAATCTTAGCAGATTTGTGTCATGTATGTAATTGCCTAGGTAAACCTATTTTTCTGGTAACAATCTACATTACGGGAGTTTTTTTGTCTCACCGATACATTCTCGGATGGTCGGTAGAGTTTTCCTTCAGCCTTACCCCAAAGCCCGAATGAATTTTGTCACCAGGATCTTAGGCGAGTCCTAGTGTTATAGATCGAGTTTGTGTAAAAGTGACTTGGGAGTAATCCTAACTATTGGGTTAGGTTATTTTATTACAAGTTGCTTAGTCTGCTGGATTATATTTGTGTCGCAGAAATGGGTAGTCTATGAGGGTATTTTTCAAATGGGTTTCCCCCCTTGAGACGTAAAAAATGTAAAAAATCATGATGTGAAATGTCTTGAGGGTTAGAAAAATAATTTATCCCCTCATAAGTCCTAGGTCCTAGGTAAATTTAAATTTTCCAGAGGTAAAATTCATGGATCCTTTAAAAAATTAAAACTTAACAGGTCCAAGGACTAAGGTTAATTGATTATTTTGCTAAATTTTAACCCTTAGGTCCCTAGGGTTAAGTCAAAGTCAAAATTTTGAGGAAATACATGCAAAATTTTAATTTTTGAATTCATTAAAATACATTAAATTGAAAAATTCGAAATTTCCTCAATATTTAAAATTTCGACGGATGAGATTAAAAGAGATTTTGATCCTCATCAATGGTCGAGATCACTTTGAGAAGGATCACTCAAAGTAGTCGTTGCAAGATTTATTTTTAAATAGGAGGTCAGTTGTTAGTTGAGATTATTCGATCTTTGAGACGTGTGCTAATTGAAAGCTCTCTTGTAATCTTTTTTTTTTAGCAATAAAGAAAGACTTTAGGGTTAATTTCTGCTAGTGTTACTCTTCGTGGAAATGTTGTAAGATGTATTATTTTCATGCATAGATTTCCTTTCAGCCATTGATGATAGCTTTCTGAAGAGTGAATTGAGCACAGGTATCTTGCTCAATCACTAGGGTTTAAATGGTAATTTAAATTTTGAATATAATGGCAGGTATCTCTATTAAATCTGAATGTTATTATCGTTTTCTCGCCTTTTGTTGATAGTTGAACTGAGTTGTGTAGGAAATTATTGATTTTTAGATCATCAGGCATTCGGGGAAGTTTTCAGTTGGCCCAGCCAACTCCTGATTAGTATTTTCTGAAGAGCCCATCTTGATTAAATCCCAGGCTTATCATAAGAAGTTTCATCGTTGATACATGAAGAGATTTGGGTGAAGCACCTCCGTTTAAATTTAAAATTTCCAAAAATTTTATGTGCTAAATTGATAAATTTGGCTTTTAAGAGCCTTAGATTATCAGACCTAGGAGCGGAGTTGGACTCACACTCGACATATCTGATAGATCTGTTGTCCCTGTGCATAGATCTGTAATTTTATTTTTATTTTTTCTAACTAGGGTTTCTGGGGTTTCATTCATTTTTTTGGTATATCGGAATTCTAGGTGTTTGTGTTTTCAGGAACAGGTTACAGATCTGAGGGTGAAGTTTTATTTTGAAGCTAGATCTTGGCCTTGGAGGGTAAGATCTGGCCTCAGAACCATCTCTTGCAGGGGCATTATTTCTGCAGTCCAGGGTTTAAATTTTTTTTATCTGGAGATGATTATGCACGGGTTTCATTAATAAATCTAAGACAAAATTTAATCTGGAAATTTTTGGGTTTCATTGGGCTGCAATTTTCTACTTTGTTTGTTGCCTAGAATTATTTTCAAATTTATTTTGCCTTGGGTTTTATCCCTCACCCTTTTTGTCCTCCATTTTCGTTGTTTTTCTCTCATCTCCTCAGCCCTGCAACTCTATTCTCTCATCGCTGCTCAAACCTTGCCGCCACCGTCCAGAATCTGCGTCCTCGCCTCATCCACACAGCTCCAAGTCTGCTGCCATATCTACGGAGCTCTTTTTTTCCCTACGTAGCCTAGCAGTTTCATTTCCACGCATCTCCTTTACCCATTTCCCCATCTAGCCTCCTCTGCCAGCCGTCACGCAGCTCCCATCGCTGCTGCTATCCCCTTAAACACAGTCCTTATTTACTACTGTTGCCCTCTCCTTAACCCTCACGCTGCCCCTTTGACCTGCGTCCTCTGGCATCCATTCATCCCCTTGCTAAAACCCTCATTCTACTTGCCTTATGCCATCCATTCATCTCTCACGCTGCCAACATACCTTCCTGTGTGCTACCCTCATTCTACATCCTCCACGCAGTCTCAACCTAAACCCTTGTCCTCCTCTCGTTGCTTCGATCTACCCTCGGCCTTCATTTCCCATGGCTCCGATAAGCTGCTCTCCGTCGCTGCACCTGCATTACAAGAAACAAATATAATACGCACAAGACTTTTTCATTTTATTTGTATTCTTGAATAGTTAGGGTTAGCGTATTATTCCATCTGATTTTTGACTTGGTACGTTTTTGTCTTTCTATTATTTGTTTGTTTCATATTTTTTTTGTTACATATTGCTATGAATTAGATTTATCTTATTTTTTTTAGTTTGGTTAGATTTCATTTCATTTAGATTTTATTTTGATTTTGATTTTGATCTAATTTTTGTTGAAAATCCTAAAAAAAATAATAATAATCTAAATCTAAAAATCTCTAAAAAATCCAAAACATTTTAAAATTTTAAATCTAAAAAATATAAAATTATAAAGTCTTGAAAAACATTAAAAAAGTTTAACAAAAAAGGGCTTCAAATTAATTTTATTTGATTTTTAGTCATCTTGAAATTTTTTTAAATCAAAAGTAAATTTTGGTGTTAAATTTTTTATGTGGCCTCTGGCCCATGAAATTTTTTTAAAATATTTAATCTTCCGATCTACTTTGGTCATATTAAAAGAAAATTTTGATTAATCATTTACTACACATTAAGTCTTGCTTAGAATATTGACAAAAAGATTTCCTAAAGGACTAGTTAAATTTGTCAAAAATTTTAATTTCTTCTTGGTGTCTTTTGTGCTAAGGATAAAATCTAAAGGTGAATTTTTGTGGTATTAACATTTTCATTTCTCTATAGTAAAATGTTCTTAAATTTTTATATCTGAGGATTAACTATTTGAAAGTGGTGAGTTTCCTAGGTTTGGGTCATTGAGCATAATCATTTAAATTCTAGGATCTGAACTGGTTAGCTTTTAAATTTTGTGGTTGATTAAGGTATTTGTATCTCTTGAGATTTAATTGCTAAGGCATTGTGCATCTAGTGAAAGTGATCGTCATTGCTTGAACTATCTAATGTTCATTACATGCTAGACATTCTTGCAAATATTTTCAAGTAATTGTTAAATATTTTCATTGTGGAATTACAAGCAAATTTCATATCTCTGTTTCCTAAGCAACATTTGATAATCAATTACTTGGATCATTGACTCCATAAGGCACTGGTATTAATCATTTAAAATTTAATCAATTTCTAAATCTTGCTAAGCCTTAATCAAGTATTTGATTGTCTCGCTGTGTCTCCCGAGCTGGTTGACTCCCAGCTAGTTCTCCTTCATCCCATTTATTCATAGGGTCTACCCCCCTTAGCTTGCTATAGGGAGACAGTTTAAACGGAGAGATTGGGGATCAGGGTGACAACCCCCGATCTGAACCGTTGTCGCAATGCCTAGACATTCTGTGCGACAACATTTTTTTGGCACCGTTGCCGGGGATAGAGTTTTTTTTGTCCTTGGTTTCTTTGACATTTCATCTCATTCTTTTCTTCTCATCCTTTCATCTCTTAACAGGATACGTTCCTTATCCTTGGCTCCTTGCTTTCAGGTTTTTCTGAGCTAGACTTTTTGTCCGAGTGGCAAATCCACTTCATCTATTTTCAGCAAGAGTGTATACTAGAAGACATCCAAGCAGGTTGGTTAATCCTGCTCCTGATCCTGAAAGGGCTCTCAGAGTACGATTACACAAACTCTCTTCTCGTATCCTTCTTGTTAATCTCAGACAAGAAGCCCTCTCTGATATCTGATTGCTTTTTACTAACCCGGTCGAGCACGACATCATGGACATATTCGCCCCTTGTGACTTTGCTAACATTCAAGGTTATCCCAATGATATTCCAAAGCATGGGATGAATAAATTTTCCATCTTTCAGGGCAATAATGCAGTTAGTGCTAACTCTCATCTAAAATCTTTTAGTTCATGGTTGGGTAAGTATGCAAGGGCTGTTGATTTTAATCATGAAGATGTAAAAATGACCCTTTTTGTTCTTACCTTGGAGGGGGATGCTTTAGATTGGTTTACGGAAAAGCCTCAAAATTCATTTGATTCTTTGCAATCGATTGTTAATGCATTTAAGGAAAAGTGTGGAGATAAAAGAGAAGGAAGGCATCTTGTAAAAGCTATTAGTATCATTAAAAAGAGAGAAAATGAGACCATAGAATAATTTAACAAGAGGTTCAATGATATCATTAAGGAATTACCTCAAGATTATAAACCAACTGATAAATCCCTTCGAGACTTTTACATTGATGCCTTTAGCCCTAAACCTTCTTATGAGTTAAGACGTGTTAAACTTCCTGATTATAGGGATTGTCAAGCTTTAGCAGTAGAGCTTGAAAAGGATAAGGCAGCGTCTGGGAAGTCTAAAATCCCAGGTTTTGATAGGGCTTCAACGAAATTGAAAGAACCTAAAGGAAAAGAGGTTCAGGAACCTGATAATGATCTTGTTCAAAAATTACTGCAAAAAATTGAAAGCATGGAGATTAACCAAGCGAAATTAACCTCTAACCATGCTAAGGAAATAACTACTTTGCAGAATAGGTTGGTCCAAATGGAAAGAGCTCAAACACAAAATTTTCAGCCTAGAAATAATAATAATCGAAATAATAATTGGTAGAAGAAAGGTCGATATAGTGAGCAGAGACCACCTAATCCACTTGAACATACTAATTTCGTCGATGATGCTCCGCCTTATTGTCGGGCTTGTGATGCTCTTCATGAGGAGGAAAATTTCCCCATAGTTAGAAGGATTTTGGATAATGGAATGTTTGGGGCAGGTAATCAAATAAATTGTGTGGGTAAAGAGTTTACTTTGTCTATGAAACACTAGATGGAAGTTAAGGAAAACAGTCGAGATGTTATGAATCCCACTTCGGCTTTTAGTATAAATAATTTTGAGAATGAAGATGTTATGATGGTTAAATTATATGGTGAGAAGCCTTCTCCAGAGCAAATCATGGAAATTGCTAAAGCTAAAGGTTTAACTTATCAGAGAAGGGATAAAGATCAAAGCAGGAATCAAATTCACCCTTGAATTTTCAACCCGGGTTCAAACTCTGGATTAGATGTCGATGTGGGAAGTTGGTTTAATAATGCAAAAATCTGGGTTCTTGTCTTCGAGATTGCGAAGATTCCTTCCCAAAGGGCTAAGTTACTAAAAGCTATTGAAGCTCCTCAAGTGAATGTTTTTCAACAGAAGGCACCTGAGGTTGATTATCAGGATGCTCCTATATATTTGAAAAGTTTAGATTCAAATAACAAGGATCATTAGCCATTCTTTATTACTTTGATGGTTAATGGGTATAAATTAAATAATTGCATGCTAGATTATGGTGCGTCAGCTTGTGTCATGACCAAGAGGGTCATGGAACAACTTAATTTAAGAGTTTCTAGGCCCTACTACAATATATGTGCCATGGATTCTAATAAGATTGAAGTTCACGGTCTGATCAAGGATTTACTGTTGGGTGTGGAGCCTGATTATCTTTTGTATTCAAAGGTATTGCCACATTGGACCCTAGTAAAATATTCGTTGCAGGGGGGTCCAGGGGTGGCGGCTGTGACCTTTGGGAAGCCCCCCCCTGGTGGGGGGTTTCGGGGGCAGCGCCCCCAAAGCTAAAAACAGATGTAAAATTGCCTTGTAAAAGTATAGTAATTTCTAGTCAATCTGGGCCGTTCATTAGGCGGATGATCTGACGGTAGAACTTATGTTTAGTTTAGGGTTTTTGCCCTAGAAGGCAACCCCTCTCTTCGTATGAGGGCATTGTATTTAAAGTTGTGTAATAGATGTGTATTCTCTGAGCGAGAAACAGAGATGTGAGACTGTGAGAGAAAACAGAGGATATTACAGCGTATTTGTTGTAGGTTGTGTCTCTTCATTTTGCTGGATAATAGAAAGGAAGGACTGGCTGTTCGGAGTGGACGTAGCCCAAACTGGGTGAACCACGATATCTGTGTCTCTCTTGTTTATACGTTTTCTGTGTTTATATTTCTGCAATATTTTATGTGTTCCATTGCTCCGTAATATATAATATTCTAACATTTACAAGTTCATTTATCAGTTTACCCTGACATTCTGATTGTTATGGATGTTGTTGTTAATGTGCCTGATGCTTGGGGTATGCTTTTATCTAGAAAATGGGCCTCTGATCTAGGAGGGAGTATTCAAATGAATTGGTCATATGCTATGATTCCTTCTCCTAGAGGGGATGGTTTTGTGAGACTTAATAGAGAGCTTGAGAGAAGATTCCATGTTGAAGATCCTAGGAGACCTCATAATGAAATAATTAAAGAACAATCTGACGTTGGAAATTATCCTATCCTGTCTAATTCCATAGTTCTTCCCGATGATAAGGTTGATAAAAACATTGGGGGTCTCAAGGATAAAGTTTGGTACATGTATTTTGATGGGGCGTCGTCTAGGCATGGTAAAGGTGCATGAATAGTATTAAAATCTCCCCTTGGTCATATTTTCAATTTTTCCTATCGGCTAGAGTTTGAAGCAACCAACATCGTTGTTGAATATGAAGCTTTGTTGTTGGGTCTAGAGTTGGCAAAGGCTTTAAAGGTTAAGTTGCTTAGCATCAAGGGGGATTCTGACTTAATTATCATGCAAATTATAAAAAAATTTACATGTAAAAATCAAAGGTTAAAGAGTTATCGAAATGTTGTATGGGAGACTATGGAATACTTTGATGCCCTTGACTTTGAGGCTATCCCAAGAGAGCAGAATAGTTCGGCAGATGAGCTTGTTGTAGCTGCTTCTACTTTGCTATTATCTGATGAGATGATTAAGGATAAGATAAAAATGGAAGTTATATTTAAGCCTTCTGTTCCAAATAACTCAAAGCATTGACAAGTTTTTGATGACGAGAAACAGGTGATTCATTTTCTTGAAATTTGGATGAGTTTGAAAATTTTCAGATAGATTCTAAGGAGGATGGATCTAATGATCATGAAGATATCATAAATCCTACTCCTAGGAATGTGGTTTCTTTAGAACAACACTTTGATCGGCATGATGCCACAAAGATGAAAGAGGAAAATAAAATGGATCCAGGGGAATACATTGAGGTAAACATTGGTACTTCGAGGGATCCAAAGATTATTAAAATTGGTAAGGGTACTAATGTTGAAGAAAGAAAAAAGTTAACCAATTTACTTCATGGATATCGGGATGTTTTAGCATTTTCTTATGATGAATTGAAAGGTTATAGGGAAGATGTCATGGAACACACTATCCCTTTAAAAGATGAAAATGCTAAACCATTTCGTCAAAAGCTTAGGCAGATAAATCCTAAGTTAGCCCCTTTGGTTCAAAAGGAGATTTTAAAGATGCTTGCAGCAGGAATTATTGCTCAAACGTGGCATTCAACATGGTGTTCCAACCTGGTGATTGTTAGGAAAAAGAATGGTACAATAAGACTTTGTGTTGATTTTTGAAACCTTAATCTAGCATGTAAGAAATTACAAAGAGTAACTGGTTTTGGAATGATGTTGTTGCTAGATGGTTTTTCTAGATATAATCAGGTATGGGTTAATAAGGAGGATCATCACAAAACTAAATTCACTACACCATGGGGTACTTTCGAATATATTAGAATGTCGTTTGGATTAACCAATGTTGGGGCTACATTTCAAAGAGCTATGGATTATGCCTTCAAAGGTTTAATTGGGAAATTTATAGAAATTTATCAGGATGATCTTACTGTTTTTTCTAAGGATGGTATTAGTCATTTAAGTCATCTTAGGTAAGTTTTTGATAAATGTAGAGAATAAGGGATTTCTTTAAATCCGGCTAAATCTGTTTTTGGAATAACTGAAGGGAAATTACTTGGTCACATCATTTCTAAGGATGGAAGCAAGATTGATCCTGAAAGATTTGAGGCAATCCAAAAGATTCCTCTTCCCCATAATCTTAAGTCCCTCCAGTCTTTTCTTGGAAAGACAAATTTTCTTAGAAGATTTATTCCAAATTACGTAGAAGTAGCTAAGCCTATTCAAAGTCTCTTGAAAAAAGATGTAAAATTTGTTTGGCAAGAAGATGGCAAAAAGGCTTTTCAAGAAATCAAAGGTGCTGTTGCAAAAGCCCCTGTTTTAGTCAATCCTAATTATTCTAAGGATTTCATGATTTTCTCTTTTGCTTCTGAAGATACCATTGCTAGTGTCTTATTGCAAAAAAATAAGGATGGTCACGAGCAGCCTATTGCTTTCATGAGTAAAGCGCTTCAAAATTTTGAATTAAAATACAATACCATGGAAAAGTAGCCTATGCCTTAGTCAAATCTCTTAAGCATTTCAAGGCTTATGTGGGTTATTCCAAAATCATTGCTTTTGTCCCACATTTTGCTATTAAAGATATATTACCTCAAACGGATTGATTAGGGACTCATGCTAGGTGGGTTGCTAAAATACAAGAATATGATTTAGAGATTAGACCCACCAAGTTAGTCAAAGGCCAAGGCTTGGCTCAAATGATGACCAAAGGTAATGAAAAAGCTCTTGGTTTGATTTGTCTTAACAATCTATCTTCGCATGAGCTGCAAATATTAGGAGAACATGAGTGGTACAAGGAAATTATTTATTACTTGTTAAATCTTACATGTCCTAACCATTTAGTCGCTCATAAGAGAAGGGCTCTTAGATTAAAAGCCACTAAGTATTGCCTCATGAAGGATGGCCTTGGATGGAGAAATCCTGAGGGCATAGTACTTAGGTGTGTTGACGAAATTGAGTCCAAGAAGTTAGTTTCTGAGTTTCATTCGGGGTTTTGTGGTGGTCATTATGTTGCTAGAACTACTGCCCACAAAATTCTGAGAGCTGGTTATTATTGGCCTTCGATTTTTTCTGATGTGCATAAGTTTGTTAGAAGTTGTCAAGCCTGCCAACTGTTCACTGGGAAACAGAAGCTTGCTTCCCTACCCTTACAACCTGTCGTTGTGGAAGCACCTTTTCAGCATTGGGGTCTAGACTTCATTGGGAAGTTTCATGAAAATTCTAGCAATGGCTACTCATGGATTTTGAATGCTACCGATTATTTCACTAAATGGGTTGAAGCCATCCCTACTAAGAATGCCACTGAAAAGGTCATTATGGATTTCATTTAAAATATATCATTACTAGATTTGGTGCCCCTGCTAAGATCACTACTGATAATGCCAAGGCTTTTAGTTCTTCAGAATTTTCGTCTTTTTGTTTTAAGTATGGCATTGTTTTATCTCATTCATCAAATTACTATCATCATGGTAATGACTTGCTAAATCAAGTAATAAAAATCTCATAACCATTATCAAGAAGATAGTAGGAGATAATAAGTGATCTTGGGATAGCAAAATCAAGTATGATTTATGGGCAGATAGGATTACTAAAAAGAAATCTACTGGTAAAAGTCCCTTTGAATTAGTTTATGGCTTAGATGTAACCTTACCTGTGCACCTAAAACTGCCAGCTTATCGACTCCTTCAGCATTTTTCCACTAATAAAGATGTTGTTCAAAATAGAATTGATCAAATTGTGGAGTTGGATGAAACTCGTAAGACAGCTTTTGATAATATATGTAAAATTCAATCTAACATTAAGAAAAGCTTTGATAAATCATCTCGATCTAGATCTTTGCAGGTTGGACATATGGTACTCCTTCGGTATCGCAAGAATGAAAAACCTGGGAAACATAAAAAAAAATTGACAATTTGTGGCTGGGACCATACATTATTCGAGACATTGCTGGGCCAAATTCATTCCACTTGAGCAGATTGGATGGTGAACCACTTGACTTACCTACGAATGGCCAAATGCTCAAGCTATTCTTCAAAGATAACATCTGATGCCATGGGGCATCCTCTCTATTATATTTTTAACCCTACACCTTGTCATTTCAGCGTTTCATTTTTGTTTTAGGATTAGATTTACTTTTCATGTTACTAGATAGTTAATAAATGAAGAGATTATATCTTTCCTGTGCTTAATTTTATATGATGATTTATGGATGGACGCTACTTATGTTTTGTTGTGTGTTGCGTGGATGCAGATTCTGAATTCTCACATTCCTACAGTGCAGCAAAGTGTCCCCAAGTAGAGCCAGATGTTGATCACTACATGTCAAAGACCCATAGCAGTACACCCCTTTTTTTGCAAAAGGGATAGCGCCTGATCGATGTGTCCGTGTCGTCCAACTATCATCATCAGCTTAATTATCATGTTATAATGTAAACGCATTCTGCATATATGTGGTGTAAATAATCTCAACAAATTTGTGTCATGTATGTAATTGCATAGGTAAACCTATTTTTCTAGTAATGATCTACATTCCAGGAGGTTTTTTGTCTCACCGATTCATTATCGGATGGTCGACAGAGTTTTCCTTCAGCCTTACCCCAAAGCTGGAATGAATTTTGTCACTAGAATCTTAGGCGAGTCCTAGTGTTACAGATCGAGTCTGTGTAAAAGTGACTTGGGAGTAATCCTAACTATTGGGTTTGGTTATTTTATTACAAGTTTCTTAGTTTGCTGGATTATATTTGTGTCGCAGAAATGGGTAGTCTGTGAGGATCTTTTTCAAATGGGTTTTCCCCCTTGAGATGTAAAAAATGTAAAAAAATCATGATGTGAAATGTCTTGAGGGTTAGAAAAATAATTTATCCCCTCATAGGTCCTAGGTCCTAGGTAAATTTAAATTTTCCAGAGGTAAAATTCATGGATCCTTTAAAAAATTAAAACTTAATAGGTCCAGGGACTAAGGTTAATTAATTATTTTGCTAAATTTTATCCTTTGGGTCCCTGCGGTTAAGTCAAAGTCAAAATTTTGAGAAAATAAATGCAAACTTTTAATTTTTGAATTTATTAAAATGCATTAAATTGAAAAATTCGAAATTTCCTCAATATTTAAAATTTCGACAGACGAGATTAAAAGAAATTTTGATCCCCATCAACGGTCGAGATCACTTTGACAAGGATCAATCGAACTAGCCATTGGGAGATTTATCTTTAAATAGGAGGTCAGTTGTCAGTTGAGATTATTCGATCTTTGAGTCGTGTGCTAATTGAAAGCTCTCTTGTAATATTTTTTTTAGCAATTAAAAAATACTTTGGGATTAATTTCTGTTGGTGTTACTCTTCGTGGAAACGCTGTAAGATGTGTTATTTTCATGCATAGATTTCCTTTCAACCATTGATGATAGCTTTCTGAAGAGTGATTTGAGCACAGGTATCTTGCTCAATCACTGGAGTTTCAATGGTAATTTAAATTTTGAATATAATGGCAGGTATCTCTATTAAATCTGAATTTTATTATCGTTTTCTCACCTTTTGTTGATGGTTGAACTGAGTTGTGTAGGAAATTATTGATTTTTAGATCATAGGGCATTCGGGGAAGTTTTCAGTTGGACCAGCCAACTCCAGATTAGTATTTTCTGAAGATCCTAACTTGATTAAATCCTAGGCTTATCATAAGAAGTTTCATTGTTGATGCATGAAGAGTTTTGGGTGAAGCACCTCTGTTTAAAGTTAAAATTTCCAAAAAATTTATGTGCTAAATTGATAAATTTGGCTTTTAAGAGCCTTAGATTATCAAATCGGGGAGCGGAGTTGGACTCACACTCGCAAGACCTGATAGATCTACTGTCCCTATGCATGGATCTGTAATTTTATTTTTATTTTTTCTAACTAAGGTTTCTGGGGTTTCATTCATTTTTTGGTATATCGGAATTCTAGGTGTTTGTGTTTTCAGGAACAGGTTGCAGATCTGAGGGTGAAGTTTTATTTTGAAGCCAGATCTAGGCCCTAGAGGGTAAGATCTGGCCTCAGAACCATCTCTTGCAGGGGCATTATTTCTGCAGTCCAGGTTTTAAATTTTTTTTATCTGGAGATGATTCTGCAGGGGTTTCATTAATAAATCTGAGACAAAATTTAATCTTGAAATTTTTGGGTTTCATTGGGCTGCGATTTTCTACTTTGTTTGTTGCCCAAAATTATTTTCAAATTTATTTTGCCTTGGGTTTTATCCCTCACCCTTGTTGTCCTCCATTTTCGTTGTTTTTCTCTCATCTCCTCAACGTTGCAGCTCTATTCTCTCATCGCTGCTCAAACCTTGCTGCCACCGTCCAGAATCTGTGTCCTCGCCTCGTCCACGTAGCTCCAAGGCTACCACCATATCTACGCAGCTCTATTTCTCCCTACGTAGCCTAGCTACTTCATTTCCACACATCTCCTTTACCCATTTCCCCATCCAGCCTCCTCTGCCAGCCCTCACGCAACTCCCATCGTTGCTGCTATCCCCTTAAACGCAGTCTTTATTTACTACCGTTGCCCTCTCCTTAGTGAAAAATTTGGGGACTACCGCCAAGAGTTGATTAGCTTGATGCCTTGGATTAAACCGTATATTACTAAAGGGATCACCCATGGTGGCGCGATGCAGATGGTGAACTGCGCGACGCAGATAGTGAAAACAAAAGGCAAATTTGTTCCAGGAAAGGCGATGGATGACCGGTTGGAACCCTATACAGGTGACATGGCCACCTGACTAGCTGTGGGAAGTACAAAATTAACGCTCCGGGCAGTTGAAAAGAGGCGCGGGACTATAAACTACTCTACCTGGGAACTGCGCAACGACGAGGCTGCGCGCAGGAGCAAAGTTTCACAAGGTCTATGACCACGCAAGGGGGGCTATGCTACCGCGCGGGTTGGCTAGAAAGTGACTGTTGTAGTCACTATTCACGATGTGATGCTTGACTTGAGACCAAATGGAGCGGGCAGCAGGCATTTAAGACGAGCTTTATTGGCAAGACTTGGGAAAATCTGCCGCCAAGGTAGCATCAATGGACCGGATTTGGGGGGAGCAATCGAATTCAAATCCAAAAGGCAATATAAATTACAAAGGGCTGCCTAGCAAACAACACTTGATCATTTGCGAATTGAGTTATCGTGCGACCCGAGTATTTCGAATCGAGACCTATTTGTCCTATGGAGAGCGTTGGTTGAGCACCTGAGTGAACGGTTGAGAGCTTTCTGGACGACCAAGATGGCAGCATCTGGAGAAGCTAGGGAAATTGCAGAGATAACCGTCGAAGAAGCCGCACAAGCCATGACTATAGAATATGCCCCTGAGAGTGCTGCGGTTGTTGCAAAAATCTCTACATCACTGCGCACGTTGAGATCGAAGAAAGATAAGCAGCCCATGATTCCGATGTGTATGTCCCTGCAAAACCCGTTGAGAACTAAAGTGACCATGGAGGAAAAAGGGAAAGCGGTTAACCTGGAAACCGATGAGGAGAAAGAAGACCTTGAGGACATCATAATTGAAGAGGACGAGGAAAAAGACATGGAGGAAGAAATCGAGGCTGTGCACCCTCCAAAAAAGTTGCCTGCGTATGTCCCCCCGTTGAAGGGGAAGGCAAAGGTTCCCAAGGACCTCGATGAGAGCAAGAGCTCTTTGCAGACTCCGCTCCTCCTGGACAATATCATTTTTGAGGGCACGCACCTGGGACGGGTGCCGAATTTGAAGTTTAAATATTGGGATCTCGCCAACCATAAGAAATTCCCTCACCTGGTGACCACACAACTCATGAAGCAGAAGCAGAACACCGCAAGGAGTCATAGAGTTGGAGCCGCGCAAGTGGTTACGCGGAGTTGAAAAGGCAAGGTTGTTAAACCTGCTCTAGGTGTCGCATTACAATCGCACCCTAGTGACTATCTTCGTCATCAGGCAGCTGCTCTACCTAGTGCATGGTGGGTGTTTGTGGCTAGAGGAGCCCATCCCCATCATGGACCACTTAATCCATCGAATTACCCAGCTCCCGTGTAAAGGAGAGGACCCTGCAGACAATTCAAAGGGTAAGAGCAGCGATTTGGCCATTGCAAAGGCCATGAAAAAGAAATACAAGCTAGAGAAGAAGAAGAGGGGCTACGCAATCTCTAGTATCAACAACAAGGCAATCAAAGTTGCGACTCAGGTACTGGCAGGTAAGCTCATGAGGAAGTGCCACGCGAATGAGGTGCCCACGCCAGTGGTGGCACTTGCCAAACAGTGCGCAGAGAGGGTCCATTTTAACTGGTCCGAATTTTTGTGCAAGGAGTTCCTAGAGAATTGTCGCGAGGCACAGGAACAAGGAAAAACTTTCCACTATGCATGGCTTCTGTTGTCCATATTGTTGGTGGCTGGGGAATTGCCTAAGGACAGCCAGTTCCCCACAATCACAAGGGATCTCCCGAAGGCCGCAAAGTACGCTTCGCTGCGGGCCACAAAAGACGCAAACCGGATCTGCGACAATAAAATATTATGGGTGTTCATGGAGATGAACATCAAAATGGGGATTAACCGCAAGCCGCGATTATCACCCACTATCTACAACAGCTTGCAAAGTTTCATAGTGATCCGAATTGGATCCATGAAGAAAAATCAACGCACCGTGACTGTATCAGATCGGGACAAACTTCGAATTCAAGAGCACAAAGCGATCAGAAAAACCTCTGAACAGTGGCAGTTGGTAGCCAGTGTGGAACGACGAGGACCTTGGTCAAAGCGCACTGACCGAGGCCCATGGAGACTACGTAGGAGGCGAAACTGGCACCTGGGAAGCCCAGATCGGGAAAAGGAGGTTGTTTCTGATGCGCGATCAACGCTAATCGTGCATCGCTAGGCAAAACCCCTCGAGAAGGAAGGGCCCCGAGCGCTCGGTCGCATGGAAGCTGGGAGAACCATGGGGAAAAGCACTAAAGGCTAAAGGCGGGACCCGCGCTCCAAAATCGGCGATATTTATTGGGGGCACCCCTGGGCGGTAAGCGGATTTGGAGAAAAACGAACGATTCAACTCAACGCCCAACACATGGCAAGCGGAGGAAAGAGAAAACCGCCACTCATCACGTGCTAACGGTCGAGCAAGTCAACCGCGTGAAATGAGCGAATGACGTTGGATCTGCGGGCTCCAGATCTAACGGCTAAGAACGCGCCCGATGAAAGAACCGGATCTGATAGGTAATTTAGCCGCAGTAGAAAGAATTTTGACGTTCGATTTGACCGCCGTGTTGGGGGATAACTCATTCCACAATGCAACGAAAAAAATAATAAATAAAAATAAATAAATAAACTGAACCGACGAGGAAAAGCTGGCGCAGTTTGCAAGAGGACAAGTGGCCACTCCCTGTGAGCCGTTGATGATGACGCCAAGACAGGGAATTCCAAGCGAGCAGCAGCAGGTGACCCGACGAAGGAAGAAGAGGAAGCGAACAGTCATGAGATCGATTGGCTTTAAAGCCAAGAACAGAGACCGAGAGAGGAAACCGAGAGGAAGAACCGGAGAAAAGAAGACAAAGACAGAGAAAGGAAGAGACAGTGAAGCAAAGAGCAGAAAGACAGAGAGTCGAGCTGACCTACAGCATAAGGCAGCATCGAGCAATCCCTGAGAGGATCTGTCGGGAATCGAGCACCATATTGGGCTCCTCCCATTAAAGACCAGAAAGGTCAAGTTCTGGTAAGGAAAGGAGTCTGTGTACTCTAGTGGCTTGGGGGATCCAAGAACCACCCTACCAAACATTGTTCTGTTTCAGGAGACTCAATTTGAGCTCCTCATTGTAATTCTCTGCTTTAAAGACACAATAAAAGAAGGCCACCACTGAAAGCTGGACCAGAGACGTAGCCCTGGAGGATAGGGTGAACTCCTTATTAATTGTTGTGCTCTTGTATTTGCTTACTGTGTTTCTTTGTTGTTTTCCATATTTCCAGTGTCTGTGTATTTCGCAATCTGATCGATCCATTGCCTAAAATCACATAGACACACACCAGCACATGAGTCTATAATACCTTCATTCAATAGTTAATTAACTGAGGTCACTCATAGGGTGATTATCAGATCAAGTGGTATCAGAGCCCTAGGCTGTAAGGTTAGACAAGCTTGTGTTGGTTTAGCTGTTGAATGCTCACTAGATCAAAGCCCAAATTAAGAGAAAGAGAGTTGGTCGAAACTAATCCTGAAATTGGGAGAGTCTATCCTCGGAAGACAATGTTAGTGGAAGGTCCTATGGGTCCAAACCCTCAATTCATAGAAAGTTTCCTAGCCATAAAGTCCATGGTAAAAGAAATGTATAAGGACTTTAGAAAACACAAGAATGAAGATTCATCAAGCTCTAAACAAGACAAAGGAGAAGATGAATCACATTTCCATGACCACTCCAAAGGAAAAGGGAAAGAGGAAAGATTTCTCACACCTCCTGATAGCCCTAAAAAGAAAGCATCTTTGATCAAACTAGATGTTAAATTTGATCTACCTATATATGATGGAGAGTTAAATGCAGAAAAGTTGGACAATTGGATTAGACAAATTGATGTTTATTGCAGAGTATAGAACATCGACTCAAACAAAAGCAATATTCAGCTCGCAAGCCTACGCCTTGGAGGCACTGCCTTGGTTTGGTGGGAAGGCAGAACCCAAGCTGACATGAAAAGACATGGTAAGACTATCTATTTCTGGAGTGAATTTGTTTCTGCAATCAAAAAGTTGTTCTATCCATTGGCCTACATGCAACAAGCCATGATGATTTGGAAAACTCTTCGGCAGTTGAAAGGGCAAAGTGTGCAAGGGTACACTCAAGAATTTAGAAAGAGAACATTGATTCTAGGAATCTCATTAGACTCACCAGAGACTCTTTTGAAGTACATTAGTGGTCTACACAGCTACATGAGGCATACCATCCTCATGTTTAATCCCACTAGTATAGATGAGGTATCTGTACAAGCTACTCATCTAGAAGATAGAGGAAATAATGGAAATCTAGAAGTTGGGGGACCATCCCAACCCACTGCAAGCAAGAGCAAAGAGAAAAGAAAGCAGAAGTGGAAAGCAAAGAAGGCTAATACTGCACAAAAAAGCAAAGCTTCATGCACTCACTGTAAAAAGGATGGGCATGATGATGAGCATTGTTGGATTCTGCATCCAGAGCTGAGACCTAAGAAGTTCGAGGGCAAGACGAAGAAGACTGTTGCAGCTATTCAGAAAGATTTGGGGTCAAACTCGGGAGATGAAACAACCATTGCAGCCACAGGTATAAAAGGTAAGAATTCTGAAGCATCTACTAGTAATTCTGCTCAATCTATTATTGATGAAGAAAATGAGAGAAAAAGGCATGAGCTTTTCCATATTCAAGTTGTTTCCAAACATCAAAAGATTGATACTTTGTTCGATAGTGGCTCACAAGTAAATTTGATTTCTGAAGCAATTGTAAAGAAATTGGGATTAGCAACTACACCTCACAAGAAACCATACCCATTAAGATGGTTGAATGATAAAGCACAACTACAAGTGACTAGACAGTGCAAACTCAAGTTTTCTTTTGGATCAGCATTTGTAGATGAGGTTGAGTTAGACATAATTCCTTTGGATATATGTGGAATTGTTTTAGGAAGTCCTTACTTGTATGACGAGAAAGCTATTTTCTATAGAGCTGAGAACAAGTATATGCTTGTTAGAGATGGAATTGAATACTTTGTAAGAGCTCATAAGCTCAAGAATAATTATACTCTCATAAACTCAGGGCAGATGAAAAGAATGATAAATTCATGCAAACAATTCTTACTGATGGTTGTAAAGGAAAATAAACCTAATAAAACCAATGTATTTGAGGGCTGTAATGCTAAACAACAAGCCGATTTAGAAAAGGTTGTTTCAGAGTATGATATCTTGTTTCGAGAACCTAAAGGTCTGCCACCCAAAAAAGAAATAGTACATGATATTATTTTGCAGCAAGATGCTCCTTTGCCTAACATTGGAATGTACAGGTTGTCTGCTTTAGAGAATGCTGAAATCAAGAAGCAAGTGAAAGAGTTGCTCGAGAAGGGGTTCATCAAGCCTAGCACATCACCATGTGGGTCACCAATCGTTTTGGTGAGAAAGAAAGATGGCTCGTGGAGAATGTGCATTGATTACCGAGCACTCAATAAGATAACAATAAAAAATCGTTATCCCCTTCCCCGCATAGATGATCTCTTAGATCAATTGAAAGAAGTTGTTTATTTCACCAAGCTAGACTTGCACAGTGGATACCATCAGGTTAGAGTTGTAGAACAAGATGCATGGAAGACTACTTTCAAAACAAAGCAGGGATTGTATGAGTGGCTGGTTATGCCTTTTGGCTTAACTAATGCTCCTGCTACTTTCATGAGATTAATGAATGATGTACTCAGACCATTTCTTAATGATTTTGTTATTGTGTATCTAGATGATATTCTAATTTTTAGCAAAACGTGGGAAGAACACTTAAAGCATGTTAAACAGACACTAGATGTTTTGAAAAGAGAAAAACTTCATGTTAAACTCTCAATGTGTGAATTTGGCAAAACATCTTTAAATTATTTGGGTCATATAGTAGGGGGTGGTGAATTGAAAATAGATCCTCTAAAGTGGCAGTGATTGTAAACTGGCCTAAACCTAAGTCTGCTACAGAAGTGAGAAGATTCTTAGGGGCAGCACAATATTGGAGGAAGTTCATTTCTAACTTTTCCTCAATTGCAACTCCCTTACATGCTTTAACAGGATTGAACAAGGTGTTTCAGTGGGGAGACAAACATCAGAAACCCTTTGACACCTTGAAAGAAAATATTAGTACAGCCCCTGTACTAGCACTGCCTAATCTGCAAAGACCATTTGAGATCCAAACAGATGCCATTGACTATGCCATGGGAGCAGTGTTGACACAGCACGGTAAACCCATATGTTATCATTCTGAGACTTTTAATCCTGCAGTGGTTAACTATCCTACATATGATAAAGAATTGTATGCATTAGTGCAAAGTGTGAAAAAGTGGAAACATTACTTAATGGGCAAAGAGACAGTAATACATACTGATCATCAACCACTTCAATATCTACACTCCCAAACTAAGTTGCAGCAATCAAGGCACTACAGATGGATGGGTTTTCTACAACAGTTTCATTTAGTCATCAGATATAAAAAGGGCATACATAATAAAGTTGCAAACATGTTATCTAGACCCATTATAAATGCATTTACTATACTTAAGCATAATTTTGTACTACATGAAAGCTACATTGAACAATATGCTCAAGATATAGACTTTAAAGGTGTATATGCAACTTTGAGTCAAGGCAAACGGGTAGAATAATTGGATTATCATGTGAAGGACTGACTCTTATACCATTGTGCGAAACTTTGCATTCCACAAACTGAGAGAGTAAAGATAATTAGGGAAGCACACACTTCTCTGATATCAGGTCACTTTGGGGTAAGTAAAACAGTTGCACAGCTGCAAAGATTTTTTTATTGGCCAAAAATGAATGAGACAATTTCTAGATATGTAAAAGAGTGTACTATGTGTGCTAAAAGCAAGCCCAGCAATAGAAAACTAGGCTTGTACACTCCATTCCCAGTTCCTTCTCACCCTTGGGAAAGTGTTTCCATGGATTTTGTTGGAGGACTGCCAAAATCTAGGAAAGGTCATGATTATCTATATGTTGTTGTGGATGGGTTTAGTAAAATGTGTATTTTGATACCTTGTAATAAACAGATTACAGCTGAACAAACTGCAAAATTGTTCTTTGAACATGTATGGGTTCATTTTGGATTTCCCACTTCCATTGTATCTGATCGAGACACCCGATTTGTGGGGAAGTTTTGGTAAAGTCTGTGGGAACTGATGGACACCAAATTGAAGAAAAGCACAGCTTTTCATCCACAAACTGATGGCCAGACAGAAGTAGTTAACAGGACAGTGATCCAGTTACTCAGAGGATATTGCAGCGAACATCCTAAGCTTTGGGATGAACATTTATGTTATGTGCAACATGCTTACAACAAAGCAAAACATTCTTCTACACAGAGATCTCCTTTTGAGACCTGTTTTGGTTTCACACCAAGGTCTCCTTTGGATTTTTTCCTTAGTAAAGATACCACAGTTGAGGGACACAATGATGTGGACAGGGCAACTAGGTTCATTGAAAAAATCCAGGAGATCCACCAGGCAGTATAGGAACAGCTAGAAAAGAGCCAAAGCCAAATACAAGGCAAAGCATGACAAACATCGGATGGAGCATAGTTTCCAAGTTGGTGACCAAGTCTGGCTGTATATCAGCAAGGACAGGATGCAAGGTGAAGATAAAAAGATGAAGCCTATCAGGTATGGACCTTTCCAAATACTTGAAAAGATTAGTGAAAATGCTTTTCGCCTTGATCTACCAGTTTACATGCACATCTACTTAGTCGTAAATGAAAATTGCTTGAGATTGTTTGAACCCTCACTGATTGAGGATCCTGAAGAGCAGAGTCAATTGCCTTCTATTGATGACCTGCTACCTGAATATCTTAATGAATTGCAGGAAGACACAGTTCTGAACAGGAAGGTGAGGACGACGCATAGGGGAGATGTTGAGTAGCTTAGAATTGGACTCAAGGGTTCAAAGTCGAGCAGTGCAAAGTCAATAGAGATTGGACAAGTGAGAAAATTGTACCCTCACTTAGTCGATGCTTGAAAACCAACTTTTGGTGGTCCAAAAGCTTTTTCAGTGGGAAGATCGTGATCCGAATTGGATCCATGAAGAAAAATCAAAGCACCGTGACTGTATCAGATCAGGACAAACTTCAAATTCAAGAGCACAGAGCGATCAGAAAGACCTCTGAATAGTGGCAGTTGGCAGCCAGCGTGGAATGACAAGGACCTCGGTCGAAGCGCGCTGACCAAGGCCCATGGATACTGTGCAGGAGACGAAACTGGCACCTGGGAAGCCTGGATCGGGAAAAGGAGGTTGTTTCTTATGTGTGATTAGTGTTAATCGCGCATCACTGGCCAAAACCCCTCGAGAAGGAAGGTACTCGAGTGCTCAATCGCATGGAAGCCGGGAGAACAGTGGAGAAAAGCGTTAAAGGCTAAAGGCGAGACCCGCACTCCAAAACTGGCGGTATTTATCAGGGGCACCCTTGAGCGATAAGCGAATTTGGATAAAAACAAGTGATTCCACTCAGTGCCCGACGCGTGGCAGGCGGAGAAGAAAGAAAACCACCACTCATCACACGCTAACGGTTGAGCAAGTCAACCGCGTGAAATGAGCGAATGACGTTGGATCTGGGGGCTCCAGATCTAACGGCTAAGAACGCACCCAATGAAAGAACCGATTTGACAGGGGATTTAGCCGCAACAGAAAGAGTTTTGACGTCCAATTTGACCGCCGAGTTGGCGGATGACTCATTCCATAATGTAATGGAAAAAAAAACCGAACCGATGAGGAAAAGCTGGTGCAGTTCGCAAGAGGAAAAGTGGCCACTTCCTGTGAGCCATTGATGATGACGCTAAGACAGGGAACTCCAAGCGAGCAGCAGCAGGTGACCCGATGGAGGAAGAAGAGGAAGTGAACAATCATGAGATCGATTGGCTTTAAAGCCAAGAACAGAGACCGAGAAAGGACACCGAGAGGCAGAATCGAAGAAAAGAAGACAAAGACATAGAAAGGAAGAGACAATGAAGCAAAGAGCATAAAGATAGAGAGTCGAGCTAACCTGCAACATAAGGCAGCATCGAGCAATCCCTAAGAGGATCTGTCGGGAATCGAGCACCATATTGGGCTCCTCCCATTAGAGACCAAAAAGGTCAAGTTCTGGTAAGGAAAGGTGTCTATGTACTCTAGTGACTTGAGGGATCCAAGAACCACCCTACCAAACATTGTTCTGTTTCAGGGGACTTAATTTGAGCTCCTCATTGTAATTCTCTACTTTAAAGACACAATAAAAGAAAGCCACCACTGAAAGTTGGACCGGAGACATAGCCCTAGAGGATACGGTGAACTCCTTATTAATTGTTGTGCTCTTGTATTTGCTTACTGTGTTTCTTTGTTGTTTTCCATATTTCCAGTGTCTGTGTATTTCGCAATCTGATCGATCCATTACCTAAAATCACATAGACACACACCAACACGAGTCTATAATACCTTCATTCAATAGTTAATTAACTGAGGTCACTCATAGGGTGATTATCAGATCACATAGAGTTTAAAGCGGACTTTCATCACATCTACCTCAGAGCGCACAAGGACCCTACAAAGAAGTGGAACGAGCTACCTTATATGGCCACAAATGATGTGATCTTCGACGTACTGGAGACATGATAGTTGGAGTGGTGCGCTCCAGACATCTCTGCACTAGAAAAATCTGTTGTGCAGAAGAAGGAGGAGGCCAAACTGCATGTGGCACAGTTGGCGAAAAAGATAAGGAAAGAAGCAGTAGCAGCAAAGGCGAAGGAGGCACGGGACGTTGTGCAGACAGCAGCAGAACAGAAAAAGGCTGCAGTAGTAGAACAGAAGGTAGCAGAGAAGGAGCACGAGGGCCAGAAGTTGCCTTCGCCTGAGCAGGAGCAAGAGATGGAAACAGAGGTAGAGGAGGGCAGCACAGACCCATAGACAACGTCAACATTATTGAAGCGCCAACGCCCGAGAGAGCAGATGGGGTCGCGTAAGAAGGTAAAAGTGTTTACGCTGTCTATCGACTCGATCACCCTTACTGAGGGAGATCTGCAAGATATAGGAGAGACGGTGCGCAATGTCACCGAAGAGGCCCTCTAGAACTTTGCGAAGGAGAATCAGATTATGTTGGGGGCCCTCTGAGCGTAGATATAGGACAATTGGCATTGTTTGATTGATTGGTGGCACTTGGGATGTTGGCATTGATGTCAATCGAACTAGCATTGAGGTAGATTCCAGACAGAGAGTTTGCAGCCATGTTTCAGGTAGAAAATGGGCTCAAAGACTACATTAGACCTTGTCCACTGGAAAGTGTTTTGAAAAATATTTCCAATGATATGTGGAAGTCCATGAATGGATCTCGGGATCAAAAGTTGTTGACACCTAATCCTCAGCGGTTGGGTGTACCCGGAATGTGAACAGTCATCAAGAAGATGAACTGATCAGTCACATTCATGTATATAAACAATAGCTACCTAATGAAATATACCAATCAGTTTTTCTGAATTGTTCTGCCAAGTCTGGAGTTACTCCTGGTCTGACATGGTATCGGAGCCAGTCTTAAGAATAGTCGTAACTCCTTTCATTGATTCTCTGCACATGAATACCTGAGCACTGCCTCTGTCCTGCATGTCATTGATTCTTTGCGCATCGGTTAAAAGTCATTGATTGTCCTGTGTTTCATTGATTCGCTGCCTCTCCACACCAGATGCACCGGCTCTGCAACAGATCATCGAGGACGTTGTGGAAATACTGAAGAATAATCCAAATCCTTCCGTTGAGGAGATTTCAAAGGAGACGGCGTACACGACCTCCTGACTCCTGACTGTCAAGGAGGCCTCCTCTGGCTCCACCTCAGACCGCCTCTGCCGTTGGCTCTACGGCACCTTCCTCTCCTCCGACGCCGACTTGCAGCTCGTTGTTCTCAGGTACATTCCCCCGTCGTACTCCTTGAGCTTCCCTATGGCATATTCATCGATAGCATCCACCGCCTTCTTGCTCTCGCCGGTGACATAATAGATGTCTTTCTGCCCCTCTTTCATCCGGGTCTCCGTTGACATCTCTCATAACAGTGAACGATCCCATCTATTTCTCCTATCTTGTATCGGGCATCCACTCCCTCCACGAGCCCCTTGCCGGATTCGAGGCCATCCACTAATGTTAAAATATTCAAAAGCTGGTTTCAGAAATTGATACATGCCCGTATCTTTTCTTCCGAGATCAAGGTACCTTTAGCTACATCTTGTGCTTTTCTTGACAGAGAATCCGCTTCCGTATTTCTCTACACCAGTGAAGTCAAGAGCAGAGGTGGTAAGCCTCTGCTTGTCCACGCTCCCGACCTATCCGAGCCCTCTCTCTATGGTTGAACCTCAGTAACACCCTCACCAACATGCAACAGCAGCTTTGCATGTGATGACCTGACCCTGTGTCGACATCGCCGAGGGTTATATACACAGAAACAGAGATCAAATGAATGGATACAGCTGACGCGCGTATATTGAAGATGTCCAAGTCGCAACACCTCAGGCTGGGGAGGTCCGCATAAAGATATTGTATGTGGCTCTATGCCACACAGATGCTTATACTTGGAGCGGAAAGGATCCAGAGGGTCTTTTTCCATGCATTCTTGGACACGAAGCTGCTGGGATAGTTGAAAGTGTTGAGTATTGTGCAGTATCATTCAAAACATTTATATCATTCAAAGCATTTATATATTGCGCTGCTTTCAAAGTAGTATTACATGATATATTGATATATTGAAGTGATATGAAATGCTTCTAGCAAACATTAGAGGGATTTGAAGGTTGTAACGTACGGAAAAAAAAATTTATCAGCAGAAGTAATTTTTTTACAGAATGCATTCAATCGTCTTTATGGTAGGAATAGTTCTCACTGGCAAGGAGAACTATCCTGAATGGTCCCGGATGGTAAAACACACTCTCATCTACAATGAGTTGTGGAAAGGAGTGTGTGTCGGAGAAGAAGACAGACCCTGTGCAGCCTACATCAGATAAAGAGCTTGTCATTTGGGAAAACAAGAACAGCAAAGCCTATGCATTAATCGCAACATCTGTAAATGAAGAAGTAAGTCGCCATATTTCATCATATTCAACTGCCTTTGAAGCTTTACAAAAGCTGAAAGAACTTTATGACTCACATTCTGCACTTGAAGTTGTTCAGCTCATGATTAAACTCTTCACTCTTGAACTAAAAAATAATGATCCTCTTGCTCTTGCATCTGAAGTAAAATCCATAATGCATGATATCAAATCTACTAAGGTTGAGCTGGATATCCCTCTTATTGCTTTTCTCAAGGCACTCTATCCTACTTACTCCAATTATCTTAAGTCTTTACAAGCAAATGGAAATCTTAAAGATATAACCTTTGACTCTCTTGTGAAAAAGTTTGCTGAAAGAGAGAAAGCCTTTGGAAAGAAGACAGTCCCTGAATCTTCTGAAGAGACTGTTTGCCTTGCTCATAAAGAAAAACATCTTGCTCAAGATTCTACAAGAGGAAGAGGTGGACGAAGAGGAAGAGGAAGATACTTCAGAGGCAGGGGGGGCAGACTTTCTCAAGGAGAAAAGGCAGATCTGCATTGCATTCGCTGCAAACGAAATGGATCACATGATGCTTCTACATGCAAACTACCATGGGACAAAATTGAGCAGAAAAGAAACTAGCAGAAAGGTAAAACTGATGACACAGACAAAGGTAAAGCACCTGAATCCGCTCACTATATTGAGGCACAATGTAACATTGGAGTAAATGAAGATTTGTTTAATGCTTCACTTGCTTCTTCGGAAAATGATTGGTTGCTTGATTTAGGAGCAACCTGTCATATGACTCATAGGAAAGATTTTTTTGAAGATTTCACTGACAATGTTGATGGAGCAGTATACTTTGCAGATCAGTCAAAAATCAAGCCATCAGGGCTTGGCACAATCAGGCTTAAACTGCCTGGTCTTCCAGACTTTCTTCTAGATCATGTTCTATATCTCCCACAGCTCAAGAGAAACTTGTTGTCCTTGGTCCACATCCGCCAGCAAGGTCACTCCATTCATATGTTTGATGGCAAGCTTGAGGTAAGAAAAGCTTCTGACCACTCACTTGTCATGAGGGGAATAGAAGAAGAAAGGCTTCTCAAACTGCAAGGAACCTCTGTTCATGCACAACATTTCTCATATATTTCTCATCATGAAGAAGGTACACTTCCATCAAGTTTATTATGGCATGCTAGATTTGGACATTTAAACTATGACAGTCTCCGCTTATTGAAGAAAAATGGTGTTGCTGGTTTGCCTACAATTCCTAGAAAACATAAGCAATGTGATGCTTGCATTCTAGGAAAGCATAACAAACAGTCTTTTCATGATTCACATTCAAGAGCACATAGGAAGCTTGAACTCATTCATTCAGATTTATGTGGTCCAATGCCTATTCCTTCTGCAAATGGAAATAAATATATCATGACATTTATTGATGATTACACCAGAATGTGTTGGGTTTATTTATTGAAGAACAAATCTTATGCTTTTCAAACATTCAAGAATTTTCATAAGTGGATTGAAAATGATGCACAATCTCATATTGGGTCTATTCGCACTGATAATGGAAAAGAATATACATCAAATGAATTTGAAAACTATCTTCGCCAACATGGGATCAAACATCAAACAACTGTACCTTATAATCCCCAACAGAATGGTGTAGCAGAAAGAATGAATAGAACAATCTTGAATATGGTACGATCCATGCTTTTCTTCAAAAATGTAAAGATAATGTTTTGGGCTGACGTTGTTCTATGTGCTGCATATATAAAGAATAGATGTCCATCTAGTGCTATAAGAAACAAGACTCCTTATGAATTGTGGTATGGACATGTTCCTTCGGTAAAACATCTCAGGATCTTTGGTTCCACCTGTTATGCTTTAATACCAAAGGTACATAGAAACAAACTTGGTGCTAGAAGTCGTAAGTGTATCTTCCTGGGGTATTCAAACACCTCTAAAGCATACCGTCTCTATGATGAAGTAAATAAAAAGTTTGTTGTATCTAGAGACGTCATTTTTCTTGAATCATCCAAATCTGACAGTGTTGTTGAGCGGCAACTTGATCGCTTGGATAGATTCACAAAAACGAAATCATTTCAAGAGTTTGATAATCAGATTCCACACCTTGAAGGGGGGATTCCTATACTAGATCAACATGTGGAATCTTCTTCTGAAGAACAATCTCCCCTGCATGAAAATCCAACACCGGATGATCCTTTAAGTGATGTAATTGATAGAATTGGGAGACTCAATCTTGATTCAGTCCCAACTCAATCAACAGAGCAGCCTGGACCATCTCAGAAAGGTCCCCCAAAGTGGCTGACAAAGATACTTGAAAGTGTTCATCCTGATGAAATTGGAAAAACAGGAACCAGAAATTCAAACCAACAAAATGGAGGTGATGTAGATGACTCTAATTCACCTATTGATATGGATGTTACTTATGATTGTGAATTGAACTTGTCTACAGATTTTGAACCAACTTCCTTCAAAGAAGCTGCTTCTCATGATGAATGGAAAGAAGCGATGCAAAAGGAGTATGATGCCCTCATAAAGAATGGCACTTGGAAGCTGGTTGATCCTCCATTTGGAACTAAACCAATTGGCTGCAAGTGGGTCTACAAGAACAAACACAAAGCTGATGGCTCACTTGACAAGCACAAAGCTAGGCTTGTGGCAAAAGGTTTTGCACAGAAGGAAGGGGTCGATTATGAGGAAACTTTTGCCCCCACAGCAAAATGGGCCACCATCCGGACACTCTTTGCACTAGCTGCTCAGAACGGTTGGAAAGTCCACCAAATGGATGTAAAAACTGCATTCTTGAATGGAGATCTAAAAGAGAATGTTTTTATGTCCCAGCCTGAAGGATTTGCTGTGAAAGGACATGAACATAAAGTATGCAAACTTGTGAAGTCCTTGTATGGCCTCAAACAAGCACCACGAGCCTGGTATGAAAAACTAACTGAGCATCTTCTGAAACTCAACTTCAATCATTTTGATCTTGATGATGCAACTTTATTTGTCAAGAAAGTTGGCAAAACAGTTGTATATCTTGTGGTATATGTAGATGATCTTTTAATGACAGGGAACAATGAAAGCTATATTGCATCCATAAAGAAAGAATTAGGAAAAAATTTTGAAATGACTGATTTGGGCTATGTTCATTACTATCTTGGCATTGAAGTAACCCAACATCCAAAATCCATATTTCTTTCTCAAAAGAAATACATTGGAGATTTGTTAAACAGATTTGGCATGACAGAGTGCAATCCTCTTTCTACTCCAATGGAACAAAACTTAAAGCTCACATCTATTGAAGGAAAAGAATTTGAGGATGCAACAAAGTATAGACAGCTTGTAGGAAGTCTCATCTACCTCACTACTACCAGACCAGACATTTCATTTGCTGTTGGAATTCTCTCCAGGTTTATGCAAAAGCCTTGTGAGGGACATTGGTCTGCTGCAAAAAGAGTTCTAAGGTACTTGAAGGGAACTCAAGACCTTGGAATCAAGTATACACAGGTGGACGACTTCAGCTTGATTGGATACTCTGATTCAGACTTCGATGGAGACAAAGAAACTGGGGTATCTACTTTAGGATATGCTATGAGTCTTGGATCAGGAGCTGTCTCCTGGAGATCATGCAAACAATCAGTTCCAGCAGATTCCACAACAGAAGCAGAATACGTGGCAGCAGCTGAAGCAACGAAAGAAATTGTGTGGCTCAGGAAAATTCTTGAAGATTTGCAGGTAAAACAAGTACAATCAACTCCACTCATGATTGATAACACCTCTGCAATAAAGTTGGCCAAGAACCCAAAGTTCCATGATCGTACTAAGCACATCAATACTAAATATCATCTGATCCGACATCATGTTGAGGCCAAAACAATCCATCTCCGTCATTGTTCCACAAATGAGCAAATTGCAGACATCTTCACCAAAGCGCTTGGAAGAGAAAAGCTTGAAAGATTCAGAACGATGCTTGGACTCACCAACATCCCTTCAGATTAAGGGGGGGGATTGTTGACACCTAATCCTCAGCGGTTGGGTGTACCCGGAATGTAAACAGTCATCAAGAAGATGAATTGATCAGTCACATTCATGTATATAAACAATAGCTACCTAATGAAATATACCAATCAGTTTTTCTGAATTGTTCTGCCAAGTCTGGAGTTACTCCTGGTCTGAAAAAAGTTATTATCAGTCAAAGTAAGGATCTCTAAGTCCTAGAAGCAAGCCAAATTTCATAACTAGAGGGGAAGACCGAAATTTCAGAGAATCAGAGTTTCAGAGTCTTGGGACCTCGGAAGGTCAAAAGCTCGGGACCTCAGAAGGGTCGAATTTCAGAGGCCAAATTTTAGAACCAAGAAGTAGGCCAGACTTTGGAACGTTAGAGGGTTGGAGACTTTGGGACCACGGAAGGACAGAACATCAAAACCGTTCAGAAATTTAGAGTTTCGGGATTTGGTTACTCCTTACAAATTCCATTTCCTTGAAAAACGTCGAGGGTTGCAGGGAGCAGAGTTTACAAAGGAACTCGTTGCAAAATCAAAGGACCGAGGGACCCTTTCTCTCTCCTATAACAGGACACATCGCAGCAGGTGATTGGTCCTCAGTAGGTGATGGTGGCAGATGATGCCAGCATGATGTGGCAGTATGAAGGACACATGGAAGTTAGAATCAACATTATTGGGTGGCCTAATGGGGCAAATCCGAGTGATACATGTCACCACTAAGGAGACGCCATGTGGAGATGATGTATAAAGCATGACATCACCTCGAAGGTCAGGATTTCATAACTCCTTTGTAATTGCAATTTGAGAAAAGTAACGATTCTAGGGGCTTCTGATGTTGATTCCCATTTGGTCATAGAGACCCAAAGAAGTAAGGGCACAGAGCAAGGCATAGCAACTAAGAGCTATGGAGATTCCACTTGGGTATTTCAGACCCCGGAGATTTTATAACTTCGTTCTAATTGAATTTTGAGAAATGTTTTGATCCATGGGAGCTCTGATGTTGGTGGCGCTTGGTTGTGGAAGACCAAAGAACCATGGTCAGAGAGAAAATACACAAGGAGATAAGCCCTCGATGGGATCCCGAAGGCCTTAGCACCTAAGTGCTATGCCGCCGGTCATAACTCACGGTCCCATGGAGGAAATGTGATAAGGGGCTAAGAAAAAGGGGGCTAAAGGCCAGAATCAGGATCTTGTAATATCGTAACTTCTTCTTAATAAAGTTACGAAATGATTGGACTCCAAAACTGCAATACATAGGAGTATGAAGCCGTCGGTCACAATTCTCGGTCCCATGGTGGAAAATCAATAGGGGGCAAAGCAGAAGGGGCTAAAGGCCAATTGTAATCTCACGATTTCGTAATGTCTAGCCTTAACAAAGTTACGAAATGATTGGGGCTCTAATATAACAACACATAGGTGTATGGAAGATTTGAGTCAGAAGCTAAAGAGTAAATGTGCATAGTAAGATTGGTCAATGGAGTTAATGGCGACTGCAAAGATCGTTGAGTCAACGTAGTGAGGACCACGGTTGCACAGATGATTTAATGGAACCTGTCATGAGCTGAGAAGTAAGCCACCTCTGATCTCCCTATGCACGCCTTATTAAATTAAATGAAGAACAGAGAATCTATGTTGAAGTATTTGTCAAGCTCTATGAGCCATGAATAAGCATGGAGAGGCTCGTTGTAGTGTGTAGGTGGACTGAGGATTTATTTCTTAGGATGGAAACTCTAAGAAGCCCATTCCCAATGTTTAATGTGGCTGGAGAGATTAGGTTATTCGATGCAACAACATCATGGAAAACCATGCAGAAGTACTCTTGTGCAACGTGAATGGCAGGTTAATATTCAATAGAGAGAGAGAGCATCGTTCCTAACACCGAAGATGAACAAAAAAAAGGAGCGTAGTTAAGGAAAAGTGGGATACAGTATTGTTGTGTGCGCTGAAGAGAGTGGAGTGGAGTATGTGAAAGTTGAGCAAATGGACAAGTGTTGAACTGACGAAGAGTGTTGCAAAGAGTTATGATTAGGAGTTGAAGGAGTAGCGAGGGGCATAGTTTAGAGAAAAAGGGAAGAGTGGGCCAGTGTTGCTATCTAAGGCTGATATTTCTTGTGGAAGCGTAGAGGGCCGAGAGAAGAATTATTATACTGCAATGAACCAGATTTGTATTTCTCGGTATATGTAATTTCCCCTGTTTTTAGTTTGAAAATTGTATGAAAGGTAGAATAATGGCTAGAGCAAGTGGTGGTTTTCATTCATAAGAGGTTGGTGCCTCTTGGAAAGTAGGTTCTTGTTATTTTAAGGGGGTCAATTCCTCCTGTGAGTGGGTGCTCACAAACAAATTGATATAATTAAGTAGGTGTTTAATTTACATCATAATAACAAACAAATTAGTGTTTTTTTCCCTTTGGGTTTACATGTAAAAATATCGGTGTCAATATGTATATGTTGCTCACGTGATGGATTGTATGTACATGTGAATGCCTTATCTTGTTGATCATTTATATTGTGTAAAATCTCTCACAAGTAACTGCCCATAGTGAAAAGAGTTAAAGACTTTTACTTAAAATCTGAAAGAACTTCATTATTACTAATTCACCCTACCTTTCAGTGATTCGTTATTCCAAGAATTGGTATCAGAGCCAAGTTCCTTCAGGAACAGTCTAACCACTGGAAGGTATATCCATAAGGAATTATGTCTAGGCAAGAGATTCAAGATGTTTACTCAAGAAAGATACCAGTCTTTGATGGGACAAACCATGCCTTCTGGAAAGTTAGGATGGAAGCCTATCTTATGTATGTAGGAGTAGATGTTTGGAGCTTTATACTAGTAGATTATGATGACCATGATGTCCCTCCCACTAATGCAAATGGTAAAAAATTGTATGGAAATAATGTTAAAGCCAAGAATGTCATTCTCCTTAGCCTTAATCAATCTAAGCTCATAAAGGTTATGCACTATAAGTCTGCCTAGGAAGTGTGGGTGAAGCTCAATCAGAGTCATGAAGGAGATTACAAAGTAAAGTAGGCCAAACTTCAAACCTTCTGAATGAGGTTTGAAAGCTTAAAAATGAGTGAAGAAGAAGACATAGCAAAATAATTCCTCAAAGTTGATGAAGTAGCCAAAATGATTAGAGGACTTGGTGAATAAGTCAAGGAAGATATGACTGTTCAAAAGGTCTTAAGATCTCTACCCATGAGATTTAATGCCAAAGTCTCTGTTATTGAAGAAATGGTTGATTTAAAGAATCTCAAGATGGATCAAATGCTTGGTACTCTCACAGCCTAAGAGAGAAGTCTAAACCCAAGGATGCAGTGCTCAAAGTGTCTAAGAATGCCAAGGAGCACAAAGATCATCAAGATTGCTCCAGTTGTGAATCTGATCAGAAGTTGGCTCAATTTGCCCGGAAACTAAAGCGTGGCTTAGGAAAATATAAAGGGAAGTTTCCTTTTAAATGCTTTGACGATGGGAGAGTTTGACATTTTTCATTTAAGTTCCCTTACAAAGAGAGGACGGAAAAGGAAGATGATCATAAATTTAGAAAAAAATCTCAGAAACATCAGAAGGAGAAGTTCCATAAGAAAAAGGGGTTCTACTACAAAGAGGATAGTTCAGCACAAGAGTCAGACAGCGAAAACTCTTCAGAAGATGATTCAAATAAGTATTTACTTATGGCATTTGGAGAAGACTCCAAGAAACAAAATATTACTGACTTTGAAGAGGAAGAAGAAGAAGTAGGAGTAGTGGACTTTGAAGGGGAACTCATCAGTGTTCTTGATGAGTTAAAGAAGGCAAGGAGAAATAACAAGCAACTAAAAGAACAACTACATTGTGTTGAAGAAGGTATGTACAACTCTGACAATGAGGAGTTGTTTATCAAAAAGAAAAACTTGAAGAAGCCATTAAAAGAAAAGATAGTTTAGCCTTTCTACTAGAAGAAAAACAAGGAACATGTGAGAAACTAGAAGAAGAGAACAAGAATTTAAAACAGGATTTGTTCAAGGTAAAGAAGGAAACAATCTCAAAAACATGCAAAGATGAAATTATGTCCTTGAAATTCAAATTAGAAGAAGCTAAACGAAAGGAAGAAGTTCTTCAAGATTTGATCCATGAATGGGAAGAGAACTATCAGAGTCTCGAGGTAGAGGTCGTCTCTCTGAGAACGGATCTTGAGAAAATGAAGATCGAGAAAGGCATAAATGAAAACTTTGTAGAAGGAACAAGAAAGCTAGATCAGATTCTAAGCAGTCAAAGGTCTTCAAGAAATAGAACAGACATGGGATGGTCCAGACCACAGGAACCTTCCATGGGAAATATGAACTTCAAGTCTGCAGGATTTGAGGAACCTCAGAGCTATGCAAATATGTATCAATAAAGAATCAATGAAGACAAAAGGGGAGAAATCCATAGAGGATCCCATCACTGGAATAATAACTCCATCTACCCCAAGGAACCACACCAGCAGAGAATGAATCAATCAGCCAGACAACAAAGGTACCTTCATGCACAAACTCATGAACCTTCCAACTTCAGGCACTCTCATTTATTTTATGGTCATTGTTATAAGAATCACATATTTGGACATAATATTGTTGATTGTAGAAGGATCAAAGTTGAAAGAGACGAAATTTTCAGATACAATAAGTATCAGAATTTTAGATCTCAAAGCTCTACTTTCGTAAATTGAAATGCCTTCTCTCCCCTAATGAATGATGTTGAATGTTTCAAATGTAGTAATTCTAGGCACAAGGCAAGTGAGTGCAAAAGAAGGTTCAAGTACCCATCTAAGTCTTAGAACACTTGGAAACCATCTTTTCGAAAAGATAAGGAGAACTGGAAACAAAAATCTGGAAAGAGCATGGAATGTGAACTTGCTCTATCAAGACATAATCAAGAAACAGATGGTATTTGGATAGTGGTTGCTCCAAGCATATGACTGGGGATAAGAGCAATTTTTTGTTGCTAAAAGATTAGGACAAAGGGAACAATGTTACTTTCGGCAATAATGCCCCAGCAAGAATTAAGGTTAAGGGCATAGTCAGTCTTGATGAAAAGACTAAAGCCCAAAATGTGTTGTATGTAGAAGGCCTCAAGCACAATTTTCTTAGTGTAAGTCAGATGTGTGATAATGGATTTAATGTGACTTTTTGATCCAAGCAATATGAGATCCGAAATGAAGAAAATGGAAAGTTGGTGAGAAAAGAAGTTAGAACTCACAATAATGCATATGTGTTTGATGAATCCATAGTAAGATGTTATTTGAGCAAGTCGAGTGAAGCCTGGTTATCGCACGGGAGACTTGGTCATATGAATTTTGACAATCTGATAATAGTAGCAAGCTGGGAGCTGTGTGAATTTTTCCAAGACTGGCAAGGCCTGATAATTCAATTTGCAAGTCATTTAAATTTGGTAATTAGACTATGACTCATTTCAAGACAAAAGAGTTCTCTTCATTTAGACCACTAGAGCTAATTCACACATATATCTATGACCCTGTTGGCATTATGAGATAAGTGTTGTCCTTGATGGCAAACCACACTGATGACAAATCATAGTGCAGAAGGTCAGCAGCAAGGAATTGATGATCAGACTATAAGAAGAAGAGAAAGTTCATACACGCAGGTTCATTAAGCCCAAGTCGCGTATACAAGCAGGTTCACTATATACCAAGTCGCGTATACGCAGGTTCGCTATATACCAAGTCGCGTGTACACGCAGGTTGGCTTCAGTAAAAGCGCGTGTATGTGGAAAACTTATCTTTGGTCCACGGCGGTTATTCCTTGGAAGTTGTGCCTATGGTTTTGGACCTTGGTGTCTCGACAGACGTGTTGATCCCTAGTTTTGAAGTTGATGGTATTGGATTTCTATGGTTTTGGCTCTTGGTATTGAACAAGGCCTAAGGCTACATAAGGAGAAGGAAATCATTAGGCAAGTGTATCGGAAATGTCTTGAATATCTGAAGAAGTATGAGATCCAGTATGCAGGTTATGGGTTGATGATGCATTGCTTGATTTGAGCTAAGGAGGGATCTCACCGGCTGATTGAGAACAAAATCTAAGGAGAGATCGGGATCAAATGGTTTGAAATGAACTATCTTTATGATGCTTATTCTAGATCTACATACTGACGCATGTATTGTTCTATAAGTGTTATGAGTATGACTGATGTCTGGTACAGCTGCAAGTTATGAGAAATTATTTTTAGATCTGTACGCGGGTTGTCTTTGGCAAAAGCGCGTATACACGCGGGTTTGATTCATCGAAGTAGCGTATACATTGTAAAGCTTGATATTTGAAGTTGCAGATGGGTCTGATGGTTATTACAGAGTTCTGTGTCTGCTCTGTGTTCTGGTGACGGTGTTGTTAATAGGGTTTCAGTGATTCAGAGTTTGATGATTGTTTTGAGCTTCAATGATAGTTATGGGTCCAGTATGAAAATTGGATGAAAAGTGGCCCTTCAGATTATATGTTGTGCTTTAGTGTATCCAGTCTGAAAATTGATGAAACGTGGTACCTGGAGGAGAGAAGATTGTAGGCAAGCACCTACGTACTAGTATCTAAGCTAGTACAAAAGCTAAGGAAGATCTTTGGAGCATTGTAGCAGGTAGCAGCCTGTGTACTAGTAAATGGATCGGCTAGTACAAGAGCAAAGGGGGTTGTAGCTCCCGTACTAGTATAAGACTGCACCAGTACAAATACTGTAAAAGGATTTTCTTATTAAGAAGAAGATTGAGATGACTTGCAGCAGGTGGTTTTCACCCACATTGGGTTTCCACCTTATATCTTTGTGTTCATGTGTGTGGCTTTTGTGTGATGATCTGTTCTGTTATACTGCACCTGTTTACTGTTAATATGGTTAATAATGTTCTGATGCATTTACTGAAGATAAGCTAACTGAATCATAAGATTTCTGGATATACGCTAGTTGCTTTAGACACAGCAGCGTGTACACGCGGGTTCACTTAACTGAAGTAGCGTATATGTTTCTGAGCATAAAACGAAAAAGTTTTAATGATCTGATAATACTGATTCACCCCCCCCCCCCCCTCTCAGTATTATTTCCAACAATTGGTATCAGAGCAGGTCCTTCAGAGAAGCTTGATCGCTTGAAGGAGATCCGTGGAACAATGGGAAAGAAGCTTAAGAAGAAAGCTCATAAGAAGAAGAAGACATCTCAGAAGATCTATGACAGTGGGAGAATCGATTGGGGATTAGGTATAAGAAGCTCTTCAGATTCAAAATCATTATCAGGTATGAATGTGTTATCCTCTGATGTTCCTGCTATATTTCCTTGTGAAAGTGATGGAAGTGATAGTGAAACTACTGAACATGCTTTTATGGGTGAGCAAGAAAAGTATCAAATAGAGGCAGTATTTAGAAGGCTTGCAGACAAAGTTAAAGATCAACAAGATCTATTGAACAAAAGGGAATGTGCTTTCAAAGAAGAAGTTACTAAACTAAAGGCCCAACTAGAAGAAGGAAACAAGGTAAGAAAGCTTCTCAAGGACAAGGAAGACCAATGTCAAAAATTGCAACATGAAGTGACATCATTAAGAAAAGAAGTCAACGAAAGAAGCACAACCATCAAGAAACTCAAAGATAGATCCAGCTACCATGAAAATCTTGAAGCTACAATCCTCGCACTAAAAGGAGATCTTGAAGAATCAAAGAAGCAGAATACAGATCTACTCCAAGCTATTGCAATACAAGAAAACGAAGCCACCAGCTTAAAATCTCAACTAGAATGTGCCTTCCGAGTTCGTCAAATGCAGCAGGATCTGAATGAAGAACAAGAAAAGGAGATTCTCAAACTAAGGGAACAAATGGAAGAAGGAAGGAAAGATGAAGAAGATTTGAAAAAGCAATCTCTTGAAAAGGAAGAACAGCTTCAGGTTGAGGTAAATATCTTGAAAGGTAAACTAGAAGAAAAGGATAAGCTTTTACGATTTCAAGATAGTTCTAAAGTCTTGGAAGATATTCTTAGTAGTCAAAGGTCTCCTGCTATCAAGACTGGTCTTGGTTTTCATGAATCTGTTGAAGGTGAATCTAGTTCACAAGGTGAGGCAAGGAACTCTAAAGAGAAATCTAAAATGATCAACAAGGAGATGAAAGGTCAACCCCATCAACAATCAAGGAAAGAGACTCCTCAAAGAAAATCTTTTACTCCTCCTATGAATAATGTTGAATGTTATGTATGTCATAATTTTGGACATGTTGCAGCTAGATGTAGAAGAAGAAGGGTTCAAGACCATCATGCAGAAAGATCATCACACTCAAGGTACTTTAATGGATATTGCTTTGCTTGCAATATGTTTGGTCACAAAGCTGCTGATTGCTACAGGAGGAACATGAAACATGTTAGATGTTATGCATGTAACAAGCTTGGACATATAGCAAAAGAATGCAGGAACAAAGGATGGACATCACACCAAAAGGAGAAAACCTCATCACACTTGAAGATATGGAGGAAGAAGGAAGTATAGTCAGCACAATGTACTGAGACACAGCACAGCACAGACATATCAGACTCAGGGGAAGCTGAAAAACTTCAGCGTTCTGAATCTCATACGCAAGTTCCTTAAAGGGAAGTCGCGTACATACGCGAGTTAGACACTGCAAAGTCGCGTATATGTCAGTCTGAGGAAAAGCAATGGGGACAGGATCAGAAAAAGGATCTGATATGATTCAGTGTATTATTTGCTCTATTGGTTACAGTCTGCTGAGGATGTGTGGAAATGTTTTGTTACTTGTATGATGTCTAGAAGTGTTTTGATCCTAACTTGAGGATGATGATGTTTTGATGCTTATTGCTGATATATGCATGATCAGATCTAACAGATGGCACTGGTTGAGGGGGAGCATATGCCTTTAGTAATTCATTGTTGGCATTATGGTTGATTCTTTGATGATGCATATATGGTGCTTACATGGTGATCTTCATAAGGACAAGGAGAAGTACAAAGCTTGAATACACATCTTCCTCACTTGATGATGAGTCACTTATATACTGTTGTTGTCATATGCATAAAGATCGTACAGTTATGATGCAGGCACTCATGTGAATAAGGATTGTTGCTGATCATGATATCAAGAAGCTTTGTCAAAAGAGTTTGAGCTCAAGATACATAGTGCTGATACATGGATGACTCCTCAATATCACTTTGTTGGAGACATGATGATGAGTTCATGTCTATATGATGATAGGTTTATACTTACATATGTTGGTTGATATAGATGTTCCCAAGTAATGATACTTGAATCATGCAGATCTTGACGTTGATGAAATGGCTATGGTGGTTTCACATGTAATGTGAATGATTTCATGATGATGTTTAAAAGGAGGAGTTGACATCTATGTTCAGACATACCTTGCTGCAGGACATTTACAGGTTGCTGATATGAAAATAGCTGTACGCGAGTTTCATAAGGCCTATCCGCGTATATACGCTTGTTTATGTGGATGCAGACGCGTATATGGAGTTTTGAAGGAAATCAGCAGGGACAGATGTTGGTTGCAGAAAGTCTGCTATGGGTCTGACAGAGATCATCTGGCACAGGTTCAGGGGGAGCAGATAATCTTCCAATGATGCATTGTTGGCATTATCTTAAAGCTTTTGATTCTGGTTCACATTTGTTGTTGGTTTCAGGTGGAACAAAGGTGAAAGGAGAACAGAAGGATCTCTTGGTTACTGATCTGAATGGTGATTATCAGATGCTGCTGGTGACTTTCATAAGTCTTGTTCTTTCGTCTCTATGTCATATATCTCTTTTGTGGTATCTCTTTCATGGTGTCAAGGTCATGTAACGGCCTATTTTGGTTTCCCCACTATGCTTGGGATGATTGATGCAATATGATTGGTTGTCATATGTAAACTTTTGATGTATCCCCACTTGGTTGGGTGGATGAGTCAATTTTTGTATATCCTCACTCAGTTGAGAGATGGATGTATGTATGAGTCTTTGGTGATAGGAAGGTCTTTTATGATGTATAGAGTCATGTTCTTCTTGAAGAACATCTTTTGCAGATCTTGCCTATAGTCAGGAAGAGCATGAACAGCACACTTCAGCAGTACAGAGACTTGGCATGTACTCAGGGGAAGCATTGACAGATTGGTACACTTTGGCATATACAAAGGGGGAGATCATTCAGAGATTTTAACAGATACTCAGGGGGAGTATGGACAGCGAAATGTTCAGCAAAAGAAGAGAACATCTTGGTCCACCCTTTGCCCTTGATGTCAAAGGGGGAGAGTGATTTGGTGTTGTTGCCATCAAGTCCAAAGGGGGAGATTGTTGGCATTATGATGCATGTGTTGTACTTGATGGCAACCCTCTCATAGAAGAATATCTCACTTATGTATAACTGGATGAATCTTCAGAAGAGGTATCAGATGTGACTGATGGAGGACAGCTCAAAGGAATCAGATGATAGTTCTAAGTGTGACAAGTTAGCTTTGCCATCAAGTCCAAAGGGGGAGATTGTTGGCATTATGAGATAAGTGTTGTCCTTGATGGCAAACCACACTGATGACAAATCATAGTGCAGAAGGTCAGCAGCAAGGAATTGATGATCAGACTATAAGAAGAAGAGAAAGTTCATACACGCAGGTTCATTAAGCCCAAGTCGCGTATACAAGCAGGTTCACTATATACCAAGTCGCGTATACGCAGGTTCGCTATATACCAAGTCGCGTGTACACGCAGGTTGGCTTCAGTAAAAGCGCGTGTATGTGGAAAACTTATCTTTGGTCCACGGCGGTTATTCCTTGGAAGTTGTGCCTATGGTTTTGGACCTTGGTGTCTCGACGGACGTGTTGATCCCTAGTTTTGAAGTTGATGGTATTGGATTTCTATGGTTTTGGCTCTTGGTATTGAACAAGGCCTAAGGCTATATAAGGAGAAGGAAATCATTAGGCAAGTGTATCGGAAATGTCTTGAATATCTGAAGAAGTATGAGATCCAGTATGCAGGTTATGGGTTGATGATGCATTGCTTGATTTGAGCTAAGGAGGGATCTCACCGGCTGATTGAGAACAAGATCTAAGGAGAGATCGGGATCAAATGGTTTGAAATGAACTATCTTTATGATGCTTATTCTAGATCTACATACTGACGCATGTATTGTTCTATAAGTGTTATGAGTATGACTGATGTCTGGTACAGCTGCAAGTTATGAGAAATTATTTTTAGATCTGTACGCGGGTTGTCTTTGGCAAAAGCGCGTATACACGCGGGTTTGATTCATCGAAGTAGCGTATACATTGTAAAGCTTGATATTTGAAGTTGCAGATGGGTCTGATGGTTATTACAGAGTTCTGTGTCTGCTCTGTGTTCTGGTGACGGTGTTGTTAACAGGGTTTCAGTGATTCAGAGTTTGATGATTGTTTTGAGCTTCAATGATAGTTATGGGTCCAGTATGAAAATTGGATGAAAAGTGGCCCTTCAGATTATATGTTGTGCTTCAGTGTATCCAGTCTGAAAATTGATGAAACGTGGTACCTGGAGGAGAGAAGATTGTAGGCAAGCACCTACGTACTAGTATCTAAGCTAGTACAAAAGCTAAGGAAGATCTTTGGAGCATTGTAGCAGGTAGCAGCCTGTGTACTAGTAAATGGATTGGCTAGTACAAGAGCAAAGGGGGTTGTAGCTCCCGTACTGGTATAAGACTGCACCAGTACAAATATTGTAAAAGGATTTTCTTATTAAGAAGAAGATTGAGATGACTTGCAGCAGGTGGTTTTCACCCACATTGGGTTTCCACCTTATATCTTTGTGTTCATGTGTGTGGCTTTTGTGTGATGATCTATTCTGTTATACTGCACCTGTTTACTGTTGATATGGTTAATAATGTTCTGATGCATTTACTGAAGATAAGCTAACTGAATCATAAGATTTCTGGATATACGCTAGTTGCTTTAGACACAGCAGCGTGTACACGCGGGTTCACTTAACTGAAGTAGCGTATATGTTTCTGAGCATAAAATGAAAAAGTTTTAATAATCTGATAATACTGATTCAACCCCCCCCCCCCTCTCAGTATTATTTCCAACAGACCCAACTAGAGAAAAAATCCCAAAAGGAGAAAGGGATTTTATGTTGCTTATTGATGATTTTACCAGGGCCAATTGGATCGTGCTCTTGAAGGAAAAATCATAAGCGTTTAAACACTATAAAAATTCAAAGCTCAAGTGAAGATCTCAAGATTAAATGCTTAAGATCAAACAGAGGAGGAGAATACACTTCAAGAGAATTTGAAGAATTATGTGAAGAGCATGGCATAAGGAGGCAGTATTTTGTGGCTAGAACTCCACAACAAAATGGAGTAGTTGAGAGAAAGAATAGAACAATCTAGGAAATGGCTAGAGCTATGATGGATGAAGTAGATGTACCTCACATCTTCTGGGGAGAAGCAACACAAGCAACAATGTACTTATCAAACATAACACAACTCAAGCATAATAGTGATAAAACTCCCTATGAGTTGTGGAAGGGAAGACCTGCATTAGTTAAACACTACAAGGTGTTTGGGAGTAAATGCTTTATCAAAGGAATGACAAAAATCCTAGAAAATTTGATACACGCATTGATCATGGTATATTACTCGGGTACTCCGCTCAAAGTGAAGGATACAAGTGTTACAGCAAATGAGCAAAGAGGTTTGAGGATTGAATTGATGTAGTAGTAGATGAAATAGCTTCACAACCTGAGTCCTCCAAAGGAAACATGAAATTAGATGGAGAAGAGAGTTTAGACATCAGGCCCTCAGATCAAGATGAAACAGATTCAGATAATGAAGACGTGGAAACGAGCACAACTCCAAGGCCCAAAACACCTTCCAGGTATGTATAGAAAGAACACCCTGAGAGTCAAATTCTTGGAGATCAAAGACTTGGTGTTCAGACTAGGAGGAAATTTGTTGGCAGTTCAAGTTGTGTAAATATTTCTCTGCTATCTCAAGTTGAGCCTAAAAATCTCAGCCAAGCAAGTGAGGAAAAGTTCTGGGTGAGAGCTATGAATGAAGAACTTGACCAAATTGAGAAGAATGACACTCAGGAGCTTATTTTATGACCTAAAGAGAAAAATGTCATAGGTATAAAATGGGTCTTCAAAAATAAGCTAGATGAGCAGGGTTAAGTAATTATGAGCAGGGCTCGATTAGTTTGCAAAGGGTATGCCCAGATGGAGGGGATAGATTTTGAGGAAACCTTTGCACCAGTAACTAGACTGGAAGCTATCGGATTGTTTCTTGCCTTTGTCAGTCATGAGAACATCAAGGGATATCAGATGGATGTGAAGTCTACATTTCTCAATGGAGATCTGGAAGAAGAGGTTTATATTGAGCAACCAAAAGGATTCACGCTCACCAAAGATGAGGGTTTGTGTGCAAACTGAAAAAGGCCTTATATGGACTCAAATAGGCTCCCAGAGCCTGGTATGCAAGATTGGATCGATACCTTCAGAAACAAGGCTTTAAGAAAGGTACGATAGAGTCTAGACAACAATCTCTACATAAATCCTTAAGATGATCATCTAGTAATTGTAGTAGTGTATGTGGACAACATAATCTTTAGCAACGACCTGGAACAATTGGGACATCAATTCGCAAACTGTATGTAGATAGAGTTAGAGATGTCCATTATCGGAGAATTGTCCTTCTTCTTAGGACTGCAAATTTCTTAATTAGAAAATGGGCTATTTATCTCCCAATCCAAGTACATACAGGAAACTCTGAAGAAGTTTGGGCTAGAAGATTGCAAGCCAGTTAGCACACCTATGGTTACAGGTTGCAAATTGTTCAAAGAAGATGAGACATTGTTGGTAAATCAAACTGAGTACTGATCAATGGTAGGAATCTTTTTGCATCTCACAGCTTCGAGACCAGACATCATGCAAGAAGTGGGTCTTGTGGCCAGATTTCAAGCTTTTCCTCATGAAATTCATGTCATCGTTGTCAAAATGATTTTCAAATATCTTCAAGGAACAACTGATTATGGACTATGGTATGCTAAAAGAAAAGATTTTAAGTTGAAGGCCTATACTGATGTTGATTGGGCAAGCAATATTGATGACAGGAAGAGCACCTTCAGTGCAACATTATTTTTGGGAAATTTCTTAGTGTCTTGGGTCAGCGAGAAACAAAACTCCATTTCTTTATCAAATGTTGAAGCAGAGTATATTGCAATTACTACTTGTTGCTCACAAATTCTATGGGTTAAGCAAACATTGAAGGAAATTAAGGTAGAGTTGACTGATCCCATTCCAATCATGTGTGATAATACTAGTGCCATCAGTATCTCTAAGAATCTTATCATGCACTCAAAGACCAAGCACATCCCTATCAAGTTCCATTTCTTAAGAGAGCGGGTTGCAGCTAATGTTGTTCAACTTGAATATGTGGCCACTAAAGACTAACTTGAAGACATCTTTACTAAGCCACTGGAAAGAGAACACTTTTAATATCTTAGGCATCATATAGGAGTTGTGACTCCTACTCCCAAATGACTCAATTATAATATGTGTTGGCAGCTACTCAACATGTAGAATCAATTGGAGAGTAGGTTGCAGTGGTTTAGGGGGAGTTTTCAAGGGCATCCTTTGCCATTGATGCCAAAGGGGGAGAAGATTATTGTTGCATCGAAGAATAACAGCAGTGAAGAAGACCATGCCTGATTTCAAAAGATTATTGTTGCATCAGAGAAGAACAACTGTGAAGAAGACCATGTCTAGTTTTAGGGGGATCTTATGTTGTTGCCATCAATGCCAAAGGGGGAGATTGTTGGACAATTGAAATTGTCTGATTGATTGGTGGCACTTGGTATGTTGACATTGATGTCAACCAGACTATCATTGAGGCAAATTCTAGGAAGAGAATTTGCGGCCATGTTTAAGGTAGCAAATGGGCTCAAAGACTGCATCATACCTCCAATGGAAAGTTCTTTAAAAAAACTTTCCAACGGTATGTGGAAGTCCATGAATGGATCTTGGGATCAAAAATTATTCTCAGCGAAGGTAAGGATCTTGAAGTCCTAGAAGCAAACCAAATTTCAGAACCAGAAGGGAAGACCGAAATTTTGGAGAGTCAAAGTTTTGGAGGTAGGAGTCTCGGAAGCTCAAAAGCTCGGGACCTCGGAAGGGCTGAATTTCGGAACCAAGAAGCAGGTTGAACTTCGGAACGTCGGAGACTTCGAGACCTCGGAAGGATGGAACATCGAAACCCTTTGGAACTTCGGAGTTTCAGGATTTTTCATAACTCCTTACAAATTGCATTTCTTTGAAAAGTGTCAAGTGTTGCAGGGACTAGAGTTTACAAAGGAACTCATTACAAAACCAAAGGACCGAGGGACCCTTTCTCTCTCCTCTAACAAGACAATGGCAACAAGTGATTGGTCCTCACGAGGTGACAATGGCAGATTACATCAGCATGATATCGCAGTCATAATTAGCACTATTGGGTGGCCTAATGGGGCAAATCAAAGTGACACGTGTCACCACTAAGGACACACCACGTGGAGATGATGACGAGAGCATGACATCATCTCAGAGGACGAAATATCATAGTAACTCCTTTGTAATTATAATTTTAGAAAAGTTATGATGTCAGGGGCTTCCGATGTTGATTGGTGTTTGGTCATAGAGACCTAAAGAACCAAGGGCGCAGAGATTTTGGACCCCAAATATTTCATAACTCCGTTCTAATTGAATTTTGAGAAAAGTTCTAATGCCTAGGAACTTCGATGTTGGTGGTGCTTGGTTTTGAAAGCACAAAGAACCAAGGGCGGAAAGAAAATACACAAGGAGATAGGCCCCCGACGGGATCCTGAAGGCCTTAGCACCTAAGTGCTATGCCGCCGGTCACAGCTCCTGGTCCCATGGAGGAAATGCGATAAGGGGCTAAGCAAAAGGGGGCTAAAGGCCAGGATCGGGATCTTGTAATATCGTAACTTCTTCTTAATAAAGTTACAAAATGATTGGGCTTTGAAATTGCAATACAGAGTAGTATGAAGCAGTCGGTCACAGTGCCCGGTCCCATGGTGGAAAATCAATAGGGAGGCAGAGCAGAATAGACTAAAGGCCAATCAAAACCCCGTTATTTCGTAATGTCCAGCCTTAATAAAGTTACGAAATGATTGGGGCTCCGATATAACAACACAAAGGTGTATGGCAGATGAATGATTCAATAGCTAAAGAGTAAATGTGCATAGTAAGGTTGGTCGATGGAGTTAATGGCAACTGTAGAGATCGTTGAGTCAAGGTAGTGAGGACCACGATTGCACAGATGATTTCATGGAACCTATCATGACTTGATAAGTAAGCCACCTCTGATCTCCACGTGCATGACTTATTGAATTAAATGAAGAAAAGAGAAGCCATGTCAAAGTACCTATCAAGCTCTATGAGCCATGAATAAGCATGGACAGCCTCGTTGTAGTGTGCATGTGGACTGAGGATTTATTTCTTAGCATAGAAACTCTCAAGAGCCCATTCCCAATGTTTAATGTGGCTAAAGAGATCAAGTTGTTCGATGCAACAACAACATGGACAACCATATAGAAGTACCCTTAGGTAGCGTGAATGGTTGGTTAATGGTCAACAAAGAGAGAGCATTGTTCCTAGCACTAGAGATGAACAAAACATAGGAGCGTAGTTAAGCAAAAGTGGGATACAATATTCTTGTGCGTGCTGAAGAGAGTGGAGTGGAGTATGCGAAAGTTGATCAAATGGCCAAGTACTGAATTAAGGTAGTGTTGCAGAGAGTTGTGATTAGGATTTGAAGGAGCAACAAGGGGCACAGTTTAGAGAAAAGGGGCAGAGTGGGCCACTGTTGTTGTGTGAGGTAGAGAGTTCATATGGAAGCATAGAGGGCTGAGAGCAGAAGTATTATACTGCAATGAATCAGATTTGTATTTCTCTGTATATGTAATTGTCCCTGTTTTCAGTTTGAAATTTGTATGGAAGGTAGAACAGTGGCTAGAACAAGTAGTGGTCTGCATTCATAAGAGGTTGGGGCCTCTTGGCAAGTAGGTGCTTGCTATCTTAAGGGGGTCGATGCCTCCTATGAGTGGGTGCTCACAAACAAATTAGGTAGGTGCTTAATTTACATCATAATAACAAACAACTTGGTGGTTTTTTCCCTTCGAGTTTTCACGTAAAAATACTTGTGTCAATATGTGTATGTTGCTCATGTGATGGATTGTATGTACATGTGAATGCCTTATCTTGCTAATCATTTGTATTGTGTATGAAATCTCTCTAAGTAAGTGACCATAGTGAAAAAAGTTAAAGACTTGTACTTAAAATCCGAAAGAACTTCACTATTGTCGATTCAACCCCACCACCTCCCCCCCTCTCAGTAATTCCTTATTCCAACACTTCTATTGAACTACAATGGGGATGAGAATCCTTTGGCATTCCTTGCATAGCCCTTGGCCATCACAGCCCATTGGCCTCATGAACTTCAAACTGATGCCTCTAGTGTGCTTTTTAAAGTTTCAAAGTCACCAAATATTTCTTGAGGAAGGGTCTTCAAAGGTGACTTTACCATGCTTGATGTTGTCACAGCATTGGCTTCAACAATGGTAATTGAAGGCCTTTTCTTGGTATCTTGGACAACTACTTCTAGCTCCTTCAAGGCCTCTTCCTTAATTTCCAATTCTTGGTATAACTGAGCAATGACTTTAGTGAATATGTTCCCCAATTGCAAGAGCCACAATTTTCACCTATCTAATTTTGTCCCCATGGTGGTGGAGTCCTAGCACTTGGCAAGCCCTTTTTCTAGTTCATCCACTCTCTACCCCCAATATTGGATTTTCTCTTGCATGTGCCTATTTGAGTCCCTCGACTCTTTTAACTTATACCTCTTCAAGGCATTGACCATGGCAGTGGCTTCAAGGTCTCGAACAAACCTGCTATGGTACCATTTGATCTATAAATGGTAGGACTACAACCTGTCCATTTCATCAACAAGGATATCTATTGCAGAATGAATTTGCTTCTTGGTCCAGTTTTGTTTCAATGCTCTACTTAGAATTCGATGCATTCTATTTTTACTACCCACAATGGAACAAACTCTACAATCATGAATCTAATGGCAAGTTGTTTTTCTAACTTATCTAGTCTTAGACCTCCAATACTAGATTTCTCTTGGATATGCCTCTTTAAGTCTCTCAACTATTCCAACTTATCCCTCTTCCATTAAGAGGTTTTCAACTAGTGAAGTTGTAGAAACTTCAAGCAATCAAACTCAAACTACAATAAGCATATTACACAAACACATAGTATAAACTATATATATATTTATTTTGATCGGGGATTCCTTACGAAGTGTGACCTATGCATGCTCAAAAATCTGATGTATTGTTACTCATGAAGGGGAAAAATTGCAAATGGGCATGGCTTAAAGACACCTTCGCTCATTCTGGGCAGGTTCCTTGACTCCACCCCTCAATATTCAAGCAGACTGCACTCTTCAAACTCTCATTTCTGCTCTTCAAACTCCCCAAATTCTGCTTGCATCACCTATGGTGTTCCCTCTTCACTACAACCTTCATTTCTAATGGCTATCTTGGAAGATCAGAAATCATACCAGTTCGATTCCCCTTCCCATTTTGCCAAAAAGACAAAAAAAAAAACTAAAAAAACAATTACATGCATATCATGACTTTACAAAATAATTTAGGAAAGGATTCAATTTGGATCGCATGATCAGCTAACTTAGAAATGAGTCAAGATCTTTTGAAATGGAGACTTTGGTGAATAAAGAAACAACATCAAAGCTTATCATGATGTCTTGCTCATTTAAACAGAGTTAGCAAATTTTATGCATGAAGATGGAGGAAAATTTAATAAACAAGGAGGCTTGGCTTATAAAATGTCAATGATTATTAACAAGGAATCGACATGATTGTAACTAGGAATTGACAAAATCTTCCCTAATGTCTTCAGCTTCATGAGTGGGAAGACGGTGAGTGATGGATTCAATGGAACAAAGAATATCCTCAATAGGGATCCAACACGGGCAATGGCATAACTAAAGCCTTTCTGAAGAAGTTAGATGATGGGCAACTCAAGATCAAGGGAAAACAAGCTAATAATAGTAGAAAAGAATGATTTCGGTGGAACATGGACTTTCTGAAGAAGTTAGATGATGGGCAACTCAAGATCAAGGGAAAACAAGCTAATAATAGTAGAAAAGAATGATTTCGATGTGGAACATGGAGGGGGGTGTTCAAAGGAGGGAAGGGAAGGGAAGGGTCATGAGCACTAGGTAGAGAAGAAGAGGAGACCTCAAAATCTGAGTTATTATAAGAATTCAAGCTTGAGTTTATGATGTTTTTACTAAGGTTTAATTAAAGTTATTCTTGGGGTTAGAGCTTGAATTGAAATTTGAAATCAATTTAGTGTAAGTTTTAATTTTGAAGAAGCTAGGGCTTAGTATAGTGTTTATGATATTATAGCTTAAAGAAAATTTAGATATAGTATGTGGAGAATGCATGAAGAGAAAGTATGTGGAGATAAGCATGAAGAGAATATTTAGATATAATATGTGAAGATAGCCATGAAGAGAAAGTATCCCGTTTTGGTGGCTTTCAAATTATCCAATGCCAGTGTCTTCACCAATGCCATCCCTGTTCACATGGAGGGCATTATCAGCCTAGTTTAGCGTATTGCAGATGTGAACCCACGTCAGTAAGTGAAGTCAGCCATATTTTTTTCTCATCGTCCTTGAGTTAATACTTCCAGTTGCTGTTACTATCAGTTTGTGTAAGCTTCAGTCCTTGTCCGACTGTAATCAGATCTTGTCAGGCCTAATAAGGTTCGCTTTGACTGTGCTTTTTGCATATTTGGACCGTTACAAATGAAAGGAAAGAAGCTTAAGCAGTCTCTGTACTTTGTATCATGTACTTTCTATTGCTACATATTGCTGGCTGAATTGTATCTTTGGTCAAATTAGTGATTTGACTGAATCTCCAGTTTATCGATCTATTTTTTTAAATTGTGACTTGAATGAAATCTGCAATAAACAAATTTCTAGTTTAAAAATGGTTATTTATATTTCAATGTGACAACTATAAGATATTGCACTAAATATGTTCCCCTCACATATGATTATTTTTTGGGGTAAAGAATGCTCCTTGTATCAAGAACTTCGTAAAATAAATTGCACAGATGTCTATCTGAAGGTTGATAAAAGGACCTTCAGATCAGAACTCGTGCCCCAATTGAACAGAAATGCAAATCATGCAAGAGCACAATGCTAAAGACTCTGAGTACCAACCCCTCAATTGTGTACCAACCCCTCAATTGTGATTAAAAATATGTAAGTGCAAGTACAAAGAATTTCTATAAGGATCAAATATCATGGTAAGGAATGGGCACCTCATCACAAGGTTTGCGAGTGAAAAACAGAAAATTAATTGCATACAAGTAGTCACTTTTACAACTTAAAGGAATTAGTCATGTACTGTAGTCCTAAATCATTGGAACAAGACAAACTTTTCAGAAACCAACTAGCCCAGTTATATATGCTAAATGGTTGATGAACCCCAATAGGCTTAGGACACCAATGCAAGGAAGAAGACAACTGTGGCAACAGGGTTGACAAGAATTCAAATTTTAGGGTTGGAAGTCAGCTACATGGCTTAAAAAAGACATTTCAATAACACAATCACAAATTTCCATTTATAAAATGTAAATTAATAAATTTAATCACAATCTATCATTCATTTCACCATGGCCAGGAAGGACATTCTTTTTTTATTAAATACTGAACATACACATAATATTTGTAATAAAAATATTCTAAAATCTGGTAACCTCTTTCTGATATAGACAAGCCTATTGGCATAATTACTCCCACACAAGGACCATATAATCGACCCAGACCTGCATGATAACACCATACTCTGGATCCACCAAATAATTCAACTTAAAACTGTGCTGTGCTTCAAGGAGCAGAAAAAAGGCAAACTAGATAACTCTTACAATCTTAATTACAGTTGATACAAAAGAAACTCCCAGCAAGTGCCGCTGCTTGTTGCAAAACCATATGTACCTAAACGCTATTTCACTTTATACTGGTACCCTTCTCTGTCGATAGCCAAAAAACTGTAGAAAAATACAAAATCTAATTAGCTCTTTCAAATATGCATCAGCCAAAACCACCCAGAGCTAGAACTACGTTTTGAAATCAAAGCAAACTTTTCTTACCGAACTAAGGAATGGATATTGGAGAAACCAGCCAAGAACAGGAATCCTCCGCAAAAAAATCAAAACAGTGGGCCAGAAACCGCTGCCAAAACCAAACAAATTGGCACTAAGAATATTAGTCCACAGTATTAGATAATAATGCTTCTCTAGAAAAAGTTCTTATAGGCTTAGCTATAACATTGGATGTTAAAAGAGTCCAACCTGAAGAGAACAATAAAGCCATAAACTTCCATTATCATGCCAATGACGGACCATCCAACAAGAACCACAAAAAATCCAACGACAAAGGCAATTGAACCCTGAAGAAGAGGCAAATGTATCAAGTATACTCGAGCTTCAGAGCTATCTTTCTCATTTACCGAAAACAATAGCAGTTAAATTTCTCTAGCTAAAAATCAGGGCATACTAAACTAGGATGCAAAAACATATGTAGAATATGTGATTTGCTGCGAGTACTTAACTACTTACTGCTTTATTGCAAGTACATATTTAACAATGCCCAAGAAACATAGATTAATACTTCAAAATCAAACATCGAATGCATTGGAACAGAACAGGATATTGCTAATCGTTGTAGCAAAAAGGTATTTAAAGATGTCCAGACAATCATGAATTGAATGGCAACCCGAAAAAAACAGAGTACCAAAATCTGCATGAAACAATACTAATTTGGAGACTCTAAAAACTCCATACCTTGTAATGGCTTTGTTTCATAAAGAATTGTGCCGTTGACTTCATACCAATTGTTAACATAACGCCTGCCAAGAAGAGGATCTGATAAAGATCACGAATCAACCATTGGTTGAGTGAGGATTCATAGCAGCCTCTTAAAGCATAAAAAATGTCAATACCATGCTAGGCACTGTTAACTTACATTTCCCAATGCCAAAAGACCCTTGTCGAACAAGAAGATAACTCCCAAGAAAAAGAAAAGAATGCCAAAGCCTGTCAGGCCTATCCCAATCTCTGTTACATTGCAGAACAGTTAACCACATAAAAGAATAATATTTTTAAATTTGTGATCTTTAATGTCTAGAATAGCCAAAATTTACTTAAGCTCTACGCAAAATCACATATTTGGTCTAATAATTGGTGTGTTAATTGATAAATAATGCAATGTCCAGAGCACTGGGATGGTCATGCATCAATAACAACATTATTAAGTACAACCTAAGTCACATGGTTCATGTTTGTCTTCAAATTCTTTGACAAAGAAAATTCATTGGGATGGTCATGTGTCAATAACAATATTATTGAGTGCAACCTAACACATGGTTCATGTTCATTATCAAATTCTTTGACAAAAAAATCCAGAAAAAAATTGTCAGTACAAGAGAGAATGATAAAATCCTTGAAGTCTGTGAAGAGAACTAAGCAGTTATGGTGGTTTAGCCTATCAATTAAATTTGCAAAGGGCTGAAAAATATTGTAAAATAGTTAATGTCCCTCTACAAAGTTAAAAGATATTGCAAAATATTTAATGTCGCTCTATAGAGTTAAAACTTAAAAGATATTGTAAAACCGTTAATGTCACTCTATAGTCCCTTGAGAAAAGAAACTCTTCACATGCTCAACTAATAATATTATAAAGGGACAGGACTCGGAAGAGTATGCAAAAAATTCAATTCAAGTGATTTTGGGCTTTTACGTCAAAATGATTCTAAACAATCTGTGGCTTAGGTTGACAGCACTGTCAAAGAATAAACAACTGCATGCCTAATGAAATTGCATGAATCAAGCAATGCCTGGTGGAACACCTTAATCTCTCAAAAACCCAGCAACATGCAGTTGAATTTGGATGCAAATAACACCTTCCAACAGCTCATTGAAGAAAGAATAAAACCTGAAATGAGTCTCGCACAGCACAAGGTGACAGAGCTGAAGGAATTGGCTTTATGGATCAGGGCAAATGGTACAGCTGAAGTCAGTAAAATGAAGGCACAATCAAGGACCACCACAGGAAATGAATTTATTCTGGAACCGAATTCTCTCAAGTCCAGCCACTTTTCGATTCATTTCATAGTGATTAAATTCACCAAATCTGAAAAATTTCATCACTGGTTTGAATTTTTTTTATTTTCATTTTTTTCCAAATAATAAAATTCAAATCTACTGGCAGGGTACTATTAGCAGAACAGAAAACTGAATAATGAAGATTGTCGATTATCACAAACTAATAGATCCGTGAGATAGAATCAAACAGTTGGTAAATGCATAAAATAACACAAACAAATGCTATCTATTCCTAGCTAGTGCACTAAACAAAGAAAAAATATAGAACATTGCACATGAACAAAGATATGTGTTGGCTGTGAGGAGCGATGGCAGCAAGTGACCCCGGTTAGGCTTTTCTGCAGTCTGACATTGTCAAAGGTACCAAGGATTCACTCACAGAGCTCAGAGCGGTTTACAGCGGAGGCAGGAATAGAGCATGGCCATGAAGCCAATCAGCTGGAAGGTAAGGAGAGTCTGTCAGGTGGGAATACGAACGGCCCAAGGACGGAAGCAAATCCAAGGGCATTCAAGGAAGCGATGAAAGGGGCCTCTCATGAGCTCCCGAAGGACATGGTAATGGGGGGTGCAGGGAAGTCTCAGCCTGATACAGAGATCACAGAAACCATGAAGTACATAATACAGCAACCGGCATGATGCTTAACCAATGGTTGCCTTGCTAAGGCACCCAAAAACCCAAGCTATGAGGTCACTTCGAGAGGGGTAGGTGAAAATATCCAATTTAGGAGAGATCATGCCCTAATAGGCAAGTTTCTGGGTCTCTAGTACTCTACGAAGGCCCTAGTCCAATGGATCAAAGCTAAATGGAAAACCTAGGGTCAAATGGAGCTGAAATTAGGCTTGAAGGGGTTCTTCACAATGATTTTTCACTGGGCAAAAGACAGAGAGGTCTTCAAGGAAGTCCCTTACTTCTATGACTCTGTTGGTCTTCACCTAAGATATTGGACAAAGAGATTCTCTCCTAAGAAGGAATCCTTCAGCTCAGCACCAGTATGGATCAAGCTTTATTCACTTCCACGGGAATTTTGGGATCCAGAGACACTGGAGGGTATTAGGCTTTAGCAATGCCCAGGACAGGCTCATGAAGATCTTAGACATCACCAAACTAGAACAATACACCTCCTATGACAAATTGTGTGTGTACATGGATGTTATGAGCGCCCTACCGGAATCCATAGTCATATCATATCAAGATGTAGATTGGGTCCAAACCATTGACCATGAACACAGCCATTTCGGTGTTGTTACCGCTCAAACTAACAGGGGTCCTAGGAGGGGGTCCTATAGGGCAACTACTAGGTCAAGGGCAACAATGGAGTGATAGCCCACTGTCACCTCAGCTAAGGCTCCCTGCTCTTTACGGACTTTCACCGATGGGAGGAGACCCGGTATAATGAGGATCACGAAGATGAATGGATCAATGATAGGGTGAAAGGTGATCCTAGAAGCCTATTCACAAGAGAGGCTCAAATGTATGGCTTACTTCCTTGGAAAGCAAGATGAAAGGCTCTCTAGGAAGGGCTTAGGAGAATTCCAAGGGCTAGGGTTTGAATATATGACTTGTCAAGGAGATTCCTAGACCATAAAATCCTTGTGGAAAATTGGATTCCAAGTGGTCTTTGTGGATTTATCTTTAAAATGTTGTGGGACCACACAGGACTAAGTGGACCCAGAATTAGGTCAAGGGGATGGAATTGATCAATCAAGAGTGTTTTTGACCTAATTGAGGGGGGGAAGGGATTAAAGGATGCAATAATCCTAATGAGGTCACTAGCCAAGGGAAACCTAGGGAAAGAAACAGTCCTCGAGCTAGGGCTTGCAATATCTCAAGATCTCACTGTCGAATTTGTTTCAAATTTGGAGGGCCTCTAAAGCAAACTCTAGCATACTTGTGGACCAAAAAGAGAAGTATTTGGATGGCTAGATTGTGAGATGAGTGATGCCCTAGGTGGGTATAGGTGGGTATCGCGGGGAAACCGGGAAAGATAATCAACTCTAATAGCATGACAAAGCTTCTAAAGAAAGAACAACAGGGCGTAATTACACAATTATGTTCTCTAGAGGTTCAAACATCGAAATCATCTATTTCTCTAGACCTCCAAAAAGTCTTGGACAATCATTCCAAGGTATTTGAGACTCCCAAAGGCCTCCCACCTATTCGTGATCATGATCATGCTATTCATTTGATTCCAGGAAGTATTCCTCCAAACATCAGGCCTTACAGATATCCCTATGCCCAAAAGAGTGAAATTGAATGTATGGTTGCAGAAATGCTAGAGGCGGGTATAATTCAACCTAGTCAAAGTTCTTTCTCTGCTCCAGTAGTATTGGTGCACAAGAAGGATGGATCATGGCGCATGTGTCTGGATTATAGGGAACTCAACAAGCTCACTATTAAAGATAAATTTCCCATTCCTGTCATTGATGAATTACATGGAGCAATTTACTTCACCAAGTTGGATCTTCGTTTGGGATATCATCAAATAAGAATGAACACTGAAGACGTTCTGAAAACAGCGTTTAGAATTCATGAAGGTCATTATGAATTTTTGGTCATGCCTTTTGGCCTTACCAATGCACCTTCTACATTTCAAGGTTTGATGAATTCCATTTTCAAACCCTTCCTTAGAAAATTTTTGTTAGTATTTTTTGATGATATACTAATCTAGAGCAAGTCTTGGAAGGATCATGTTCAACATGTTGACAAGGTGCTCAAGCTATTAGAGGAGAAACAATTATATGAAAAAACCTCCTAATGTTTCTTTGGAGTACAAGAGGTGGAATATCTGGTTCATATTGTATCTCACGAGGGTGTTAAGGTAGGCCCTCACAAAATTAAAGCCATTAAGGAATTATTAATGCAAGAAGGGAGACCATTGAATTTTGAAAGCAAACAATTAAAGAGAAAAGATTTGGTGAAATCTGCATATGAAAAAGCAATGGAAGCAATTTTACATCCAATAAAAAAAATGGTGATAGTATCTAATTGGGAAGCAATTTAAAGGCAACAAAGACCATGATATCCTAAAATATTGTCTAGAGCATAGATTGGCATTAAAAGAGCAATAAAAATGTGTAGCAAAAATGCAAGGGTTTGATTTTGAAACAATCTACAAAAAGGAGAAGGCAAATGTAGTAGTGGATGCTCTCTTTCTAGAATCAAAAAAGCCTCAAGTTTATATTCTAGGACATCTTCTACTCATGTGTGGCTAGAAGAAGATTGCCATGAATGGCAAAATGACAACGATATTAAACAAAAAGATTAATTTATAAAGGAATGGATGAACTCAGTGGAACATTGGAAAGGGAGATATATTTTGGTACAAGGGTAGAATATGTTGATGCCCAATATCAAATATGAAGCAACAAATATTAACGAAGTCCCAGGAATCTCCAATGACAGGACATGCAAGGTTCCTTAAAACATATCAAAGGATCAAATTTTTGTTTTTGTGAAAGGAATAAATAAATATACCCAAAAATCTATAAGAGAATGTCAATATTTCCAAAGAAATAAAGGAGATACAAAAAAAATTATTAAATTATCCATTACACATACCTAATCAAAGATGGAAGAGATATCAATAGACTTCATTATAGGGTTACCAAAATATGAAGGTAAGGATGTCATTTTGTGGTCATTTATAGAGGACAAAATATGTTTATTTTTACATAATTCAAAATACATATACAACAAGCCAAGTGGCAAAATTGTTCACGAAGTAAATTCATAGACTTCACGGTTTTCCTAAAGTAATAATAAGTGACATATATCCAAAATTCATAGGAAAGTTTTGGAAAGAATTATGAAAGATGAGTGGAACAACACTAGCTATGAGTTCAACATATCATTCACAAACAAGAATAGTAAACAAATGTTTAGAGGATTATCTATGATTTTATTCTTCAAACAAGCAATCTCAATGGATGAAGTTGACAACTTTGGCATAATGGCGGTATAATACTAGAAGTCATCACACAACTACTAAAAAGGCCTCATTTGATTCCCTTTATGAATATTCAGATTCTAGTATCAAATATTTTTTGCAAGCTAACTCTGAAATACAAGCAATAGAGTAACATATGGGGAAGACTTAAGAAAATTTGACAATTAAGGAAAACCTTCAAACAGTGCAAAACATGATGAAATAGCAAGTAGATCAACATTGAAGTGAAAGACAATTTGAGTGTGATTAGGAATTTTTGAGACTACACCTTTAGAAGAAATATACACTTAAGAAAAAGAAGAAGGCCTAGAAAGAAAGAGAGAAAATGAGAAAAATATGCTTTAAGGTGATCACCTCTGGAGGACCAGTGCCTAATCCTTTGGGGGAAATGGAGTCAAGGATATTTCAATGATTGGAATGGATTCACTTAGTCAAGGAGGCCTATAAAACAATTTTGCATGGCAATTAGGGCATGGACAATTGCTTCAAGGTCTTTATACTTCGATATGCAATATGTGATGACTTATCAAGACAAAATTTCAACAAAATGTCTCTAGGAACATTCACTTATTCAAACATGGCCCATGACATTATGGAACGCTAATAAAAGACAAATTTCCACCATTTCACACAAGAAAAGCAGCAAATTTCAGCCTAGTATAGCGAAAATCCCCAACAACATGCATGTGACATAAGAAAAAGACAAATTAGCATTAAAAGAGCACTTACATGAGAGAACAAGTATATCCAATCATCATCATATGCCAATATAGAAGCTCCAAGACAAAAATGAAGAAATCCCAACATCAAAATTCATCCATCCATCCAATTTCGTCCTCCAAAGAGAATAGCGAAAATCTCACAAAAGAGAACAATCCAATCCAAGAGATGATGATCCAAATGGTTCATCACACTTCTATTTATAAACTTCCTAATGAATTCGATTTAGCTAATTAGGCCTAATTTATCCCCTAGAATAAAATAATGGGCATAATAACAAAATGTTTGGTGACAAGCCCACCAAATATCTCCATAATACATGAATAAGCCTCTCAAGAGGGTCAAATGCTCAACAAAGCAAGTCATTGGGCCTTTGAGGAGGCCTAATGAAGTCCAAAGGGTGCCATAATGAAGAAATGGACTCCCGTCATAGTGGACAAGGGATTGGCCCCTTGTTCTCCAAGCAAAAACCTGTGGTGCTCCCAAGTGGGTGTGGGGGGCACAAGGTCATCCTCATGGGTTTCCAAATGGATCGAAGTGCCTGTAGACCATCTGTAAGGGCTAGAATGATGACATAAGCCCTGCCTCTGCAGCGGGGAACAATCCTTTGGACCTTGGAACATCTACCAAGTGTATGGTGCATCTGTGGAGTCGGTTGAGCATGGTGAACCAGGTGCATCATCCTCATCCAAAAGGTGGAATAGGAGCAATCAACGAACACTACTAGGGATCCATGAAGTAATCTCGTCTATGGTGGAGGCCCCTGGCTCTCAACTCTCACCCTACAAGTACTAATGTGGCCCTCTAGAGGGCTAGGAACCCGTGCAGGGAGACCAAGCCCCAAATGGGAACCCATTTGCAATCCTGTATAAGATCCAATGTGTCCTCTGTCCCTCCAATACAACAAATCATTAGAATAATCAAGTAAAAGAGCTTACAAGTCATGGAATCAATGGGGCACTGCATGCCCTTCCATAGTGGGCTTTAGTATGTACAAGTGTCTCCAAGCTCAATAGGGGGTTAGCCAAGGACCCTATTAGGTGGTTTCAGCTGTGAAAATTTATGAATCTAATAAACCAGAAATCCTACTGCAGTAAACTGATTTACATTACCTACTTGTATTCTTCATTTAACAAGTTATTTTCGGAAATATTTAGAAAATATAAATGTAAATACACTGCAGCCTACACTTCTATACAGATCAAGTACTGAAAAATAAATGAGACAATCATGCAAAGGACACACTTATTTTTGGACTAAACGTCCCCAGAAAAACCCAATGCGAGAAAACCAGTGCAACAGCTCTGAGGGTTTTCTATTATTAAGCAGAAGTTCTGAATACATATGTTGGTTGCCCTCCCAACAAACTAGTGACAGAGGAATACAATAGCGGAGAATCTCAGTGAGTTTTACCTCACTTTACCCGACAGAATCCGACTGATCCGGCAGCAAATCTAGGTGGCCTCAGTTACAACTTCACTGCCCCTTTGCAGTAACTGCGTGGGCCTGCGTGGAGCTCTTTGAGGCTCTGCGTCAGCCCTTCTGCCCACTGCTTCAACCTTCCTGGCTGTTCCGACAGTTTTCAGCAACTCCCTAGCTTTCTGCGTGGAAGGCAGTTCTTCCTCTACACTGGCCCTCCTAGCTCTGCGTCAAGGTTGTGTGGGCCCAAACTAGCCCAGCGTCAGCTCTCCCAGCTACTGCGCTGCCTCCAAAATTTTATCTCTGCCTCTTCATCTGTATTCCCGAACTATCATTGTCCCTCAGCTGTAAGATCTCCCCAATCAATTTCCTCCTGAGAACTTCTCACCTCAGAAAATCAATTTCCTCAATCTCTCTGTGTGTTTTCTCCAACTGACCCCAAGCCTCCATTTATACTTTTCCTGTTGATAGATCAATAGCCGAGATTAAGTCTCTAATCAATAGCTAAGATTAAATTAGACTTGATCCTCGTCTCTTAGAAACTTCTCACCCATATTTTCATTAATACCCATTAATATTTTTATTTTCCTAAGTTTAGACTTAGGACCCCACTAAAAATATTAATTATTTTAATAAAATACAATCTGGGTGGAATTTCACCAAACGATTTCTAGGTCTTGGAGATCTCATGTGTTCTAGCCCCTCCACAAAATTTCGGAGCTAGAGCACATCTGATCCTACCCAAAAATGAACACTCCCTCTTAGCGAGGAATGTGCTCTAGCAATACTTCCTAGCAGAAGTATCACACTAATCCACAGCATCGGACCTCTGCGTTGCTGATGCTCGGCCTGCTGCCCTTCATCCACTACGTTGCCGCAACCTGTACTGCTACCCATGACACTGCCACTGTCACTGCTGCATCTGTACTGCAACTCCCTCTCAATATGCTGCATCATGCTGCCCATAGCACTGCCACTACTAATTGTTGCACTGCAATTCATTTGCTGAGAAGTAAGCAACTGAAAAGCCACCCAAATGCTGACACGCTGGTCCATTTGGATGCCCCATGATGTTTAAGCTACCTCTATTGTTAATATGTGATAACCCTCTTATGCTACTGTGCTATTGTTGTATCTGCTTTGTGTTTCCCACACTGCTCAACACTCTATTGCGCTGCTTCAGACTTTGGCACTCTAGCTCTACCACTGTTGCTCCATCATCCCTTGCACCAACTGACTCCCATCATTTTGCTATTGTCATTAAGGGCTCCTGTAGCCGTATGTGATCCAAGAGTTTGGGCACCTCAAGGATCTTGCCCCTATGTAGTCCTCCCGACTACAACTCAATATCACCCCACCTCTTCTCTAGAGGTGCATGAGCACTCATGGTGCAATCCTCATCATCGCCCTCTTTGTCAACTTTCGCTGGAGTAGCCTTTGAGTCAGACTTCTCTTCCTTGCCCTTCTTCCAAGGGCACTGAGTGGCGAAATGTCCCAGTTCTCCACATCTGAAGCATATGACTTTGGATATATCTTTCTTTTTCCTCTTCTGTTGCCCTTGTTGTTCCACTGATGCGAGAGCTGCATCCCCTTTTCCTCCTTGACTCTGATCCATTTGTTGTTGTTTCTGCCTTGGTCAACCGTCTGTTTTTTCCTGTCGAAGAGCTGCCCACATCTCCTCCCAACTGGGGAGAGAAGCCCTGCCCAAGATGCTTTGGACAAAGGTTTCCTAGTCTTCAATCACTGCATTCAGGGCAGTCCAAACCATGAATTCAGGATCTAATGTATGTTGACCTAGGTTGTCATTGATGTCAATATGGCAATATTCTAGATACTAGAAGCCAAGGGGAAGCCGAGCAGATCCATGGAGAGACAAGAGCAAGGCCATCATGATAGCCAAGCCATAAGCAAGAGGAGTTACCAAAGGAGGCAGATCAAAGCATATCACAGGATATCAAAGCAAGAGAGGCGTTCATATATGCAAGGAGGTCTTTGAAAGACACTGCCAAGCTAGAGGAGCCACATTGGAGCAAGAGGAGCTACAGGAGGAGCCATATATATATGTAATATATATATATATGCCAAAACTGAGTTCTCAGAGCTACAGGAGCAAACAGAGCGAGCAGAACAGAGCACATATATATGCCAAAGAAGAGGAGCAAATGGAGCAAACAAAGCAAACGGAGGAGCCATATATATATAACATATATATATGCCAAAACAAAGCCATCAGAGGAAGCAGATTACACAATCGGGAGCTATCAGAGGCCAAAACCCATCTATATATGCATTAACAGCTATCGGAGCAACAATGCCAAAGGAAGGACTATCGGAGGAGTAGAGCTATCGCATATGCCAAGAGTAAGGTGCATAAGCGGAGGAGCATATAAACAAAGTTAAAACAGTGGAGCAATATATATATAAACATCGTAGCATATAAACAAAGTTAAAACAACGGAGCAATATATATATCGCAAAGTTCAAAAGGGTTGTCACCCCTGAAACCCTCCGATTGCGATAATATATGCATGGACCCATGGGACCATTGCAATACGTTGCAATTTAATATCGCGTCCGCCGCGTCGGGATTATGTATCGCGAGTGGTAAAGGCCCTACCACATTAAAACTCCGATTGCGATATACAATTTCAGACCCGATGATCCTATTATATCGTGCCTATTGTAATGTCGCGTCCGTCGCTATATCGCAAGCCGTAAAGCCTTGCCACATGAAAGCGCCGATTGCGATAGAACTGTGGACCCGACAGACCTATTATAAACAGTTTAATATAATATCGCATCCGGTATCGGCCATCGGCCATTGGCAATGCTTTAGGCTCGACTTGTAGAAGAACCTCTGAAAGTGGCAATTGCGATAAAAGGATGATGTGGCATGTGGGACCGCCATATGGGTATACCATGTTTATATGGGTTCCGTGAGCAATAAGTCTATAATGGAAGACTCTCCAAGTTATATATTTTAAATGAGAAAAACTCATAAGTCGGCCCCTCCTCCCAAGGAACGTGTCCTTTGGTGATTTGCAAAAGTCATATATATATATATATATATATATATATATATATATATATAAGCTGAGACGCTTCATTTAGTGGATTGATCTCGGGCATCTATATTACGAAGAAATAATAGTTCACGACTCGTGAACTTGAAAAGAAAAAAAAGAATCTCTCTGATATTTGCCGTGCGCGGGCCTTTGAGGCAGAAATGCTATACAACAACGCTCCTGATAGTTCAAGAGGCCTGAACTATAGTTCAAGAGGCTGAATCAAGCCAATTGCAATTGCGATTGGGACGTGGTTGTCCGTTAAACTATGTCGACTCTGTGTATGCCTGCCATCATTAAAAAAGGAGAGCGTTGTTACAATCTTTTGAATATGTGTTCTCTATGCATGATTCGGTCCTCACCGTTGAATCAACGTGTCTCAGGAGTGCTGGTGAGCACGAAGAGACAGAGGAAACCACAGAGACCGAGGAGGAAGCTAAAGGGCCAGCGAAGAGAGGAAACCAGGAAAAACAGAGGCATGGGGAACAAATAAAAGGAGGAAAAACAGAGAACAGAATTTTGTTGAATGCGGTTGAACGTTGTTGAACATTTTTGTGGAAATAAGCTAGAGGAGACAAGCAGCGAGAGGATCCAACTGAACAGAAAGAGGGCCAACCCCCCATGACCCCTCACGACCCCCTTTTTGGAAACGACCCCTCAGCACAGGGAAACAACCCCCTAGCACGTCCCCCTGCGTACCCTGTTTTTTGGGAGCGTGGGGAAACGACCCCTTGTCGTCCCCAAGTCCTCGAAGCGCGGGGGATCTAGGAAACTAGACCCCTAGGGGGGGGGGGGTGAGTCCCCTTGGAACACTGAATAAAACCATATAGAAAAGAAAATGTATTCTATGATGCAAGCCTAATCCAAACGCACCTACTCTAACATGAGGACATGAGATGATGATAGTAGCAATGCAAAATCAACATGCAATGCATCCTACTCTAACATGCATGCTACACTATGAAATTATGAATGCTAAGTATAATCATTTAGCCAATTGTAACTAGTGTATCACTAGATCAAGATCATATTTCCTATCCCTATGATCAATTACGATATACATTTGAAAGCAAACATGACAATCACAACACTCATATGCAAGGTCACAAGGGTGGGAGGTGGGAAAATAACACAACCATGAATCATGTAAAGGAACAACAGACAAAGGACAGGAACATGAGTCAGGCCCACACCATCAGGTCTTTCCTTTAATCAAGAATATGGAGAAATCAACGGTCAAAAAGCATAACTTTTTCTGAAAGGTTCTTTTATTCATGAAGTTCCCTTTTATATCCTCATGCTCTAGCAAGAAAAACAAGAGGGAAAATAGGGCAGGCAAGGGGAATTACACCAATCAGGTTGTATATTGCAAGGATCATGTTCAAAAGGGGAGACAACCATGTGTTTATCATTTTTAATACTAAGGCTCAAGGATTGCTCAAAAGTGATCAATGTTTCTTGATGACATGGAATACAAGGCAAATCAAGATCCTTATCAGGCTCATCATCAACAACATGAATGGGCTCTTTGTTAAAGTGGTAGCTAATAATCTGCCATTTCCCTTCTACAATATGCGAGTAGTCTTCAATGTCAATTCTCAAAGGGGCTCCAAATGCGTTTCATTAAGAATAATATCCTTGACAGAAATAGGGCTAGCCTCAACTTCACTTTCCACAAATTCCCCTTCTTCATTGATGTCATAGATAGGATCTTTGTCAAAATGATGGCTCGTGATCTCCCACTTCCCTTCTTCAATATGCAAGAAATCACTAATGTTCAAGGGGTTAATGGGATCGTCTTTCTCAAGGTCTTTGATATGTACAACATTAGAGATAACGTCCTTGAAAAGGATGTCGGTATCTTTAATTTTACTTCCTAGGGAACCTTCTTCATTAAACTCCTTATCTTGCTTCCATTCAAGATCTCCCTTAATGTCTTCATCAATGATCTAGAAAGGGAACATCTTCTTATTCATGATCCTCCTTATGTTCAATGAAGGCTTCCTTTTGAAAATCAATATCTAATTTTGGGCAAGCCTAGTCCTTAGTTTGATAATGCTCCAAAAAGTTATCAAAGAATGCTTCAATTGATGAAATACTCCTAGGCTTGCAATTATACAACCATGAGTTATGACCTTGAAGGGACCTTATGAACAACATTATGAGCACATCATGATGAACCAAATCAACTTTTGTGGTATAAGTAGCAAATCTTGTCACATGATCAATAGCAGAAGATGGACCACCATCAAACTTAGGCACCCCGAGTATTGTGCGTAAGGTGACACGGTTTGGGTGCCCAAGAATGCTAGCAATGTCCAAGGTGAAGATTTTATCAAGGTAAGACATCCTATTAGGTTACATATATCAATCATGTAGGAATCGTCGAGGTGAATTCAAAGATGCCTTGAGAGATGCCTACTTCACCCTACAAGCATTGACTTTGAGGTTGAATGAAGAACTAGGGCTTCGTTCTTCCAATCGAGTAACCAAAAGAGGATCTATATTGCCGTGAAAGGAATCACCCCATCAAATATTACACCAAGGAGGCAGGGCTGCTTCCTCCCCGGTAACGAGGCCAAAAATGTTACCACACAATATAGCAGGGCCCTAAGGAAGGGAAAACCTAAGCGACAACTACTATACTAAGTGACAACAATGGGACAATGATGCACTGTCACCTCAGTTAAAGTCCCCTGCTTTTTACGGACTTTCACCGATGGGAGGAGCCCCAATAGGAAGGGAATCACTAAGAATGATTTAGGTATAGGGTGATTCAACAAAGCCCATTCAAGGAGAGACACAAGAATGGCTCAATGCTTCAAGGCAGTTAAACACTCTCCAAGAAAGGCCTAGGAGGAGATCAAGACCTAGGGTTTAGGGTATGATGATAATATTAGATATTACTAAGGTCAAGACTCTAGGAGAAGAGGTATGACCTCTTTAAGAAGCTCTATGGGATGATTTACACTTCCAAAAGGCTCTTTGCTCTCTTTGAGAGACCTGAGAAAGACTTGCGCTAAACCTATTGTTTTATGAACAAATGTGGGAAGAAATGCTTCCAAAGTACTCACTAGGTCAAGGCAAGGGAGGAGAAAGGGGTTCTTATGATTTATTCCAATGAATACTACACTCATACAACCTTCAAAGAAGTCCCCAAGGTGAGAGAGAAAGACCTAGGTTTTCCCTCTTAGAGTAACACCTAGAGCAAGAGATTTTATTGATGAAACTCAGGTGGATGCCCACCAAACTTGGAGCATAGGTATCCTAAACCTTGAGTTTGATGTTTGGACCCTCGGATTCCCGAAAAATCACATTCCTAAAATTTCGCTGCAAGCCCTAGATTTTTGCCCTACCTTTAGGGGAACGAAATTTAGGAGAAAATATGGCGCAAGAGGAGTTTGATCACCAAATTCCTTGCACTAGTGCCTAGTCCTTTGGGTTGTGGAGACTTAAATGCATTAGATTGGCCAAATTTGTCCTTAAGGAGGTCAAAAGTTGATGCCCTAGCTACCAACCTTCAACAATTACCTACTATTACTATTAGAATAGGCAGTAAAGATTTTCTCGATCTTGATAATTATTTGTGATGTTACTTGTTATTACGATTCTTTATATCTTCTTTCTTTAGTTCATCACGCAACTACACAAAGCAGCAGCACATAAAACAATGAACACAAGATGTAGGCACATTCCAGGGAAAAACCCCCATCGAGGGGAAAACCCAGGCAAAGTAATTCTTCCTTTCAATAGTATTCTTTGAGACTTTTCACCCTTGGCCTTGACCAGACCTTTCCTCCACACCAAGTCAACCTCCTGTTGACCACTACGTGTCAACTTCCCATAGCAGTACACCCCCCTTTTTCGCAAAAGGGATACGCGCTTAATCGACATGTCCGTGCCATTTGACAGTCATCGTCGACTTGATCAACTTATGTTGTAAACCCAGACTACATGTGTGAATTGTAAATAATCTTAGCAGAGTTGAGTCATGTATGTAAATTGCCTAGGTGGACCTATTTTTCTAGTGATAATCTACGTTCCAAAAGGTTTTTTGTCTCACCGATCCATGATCGGCAGAGTTTTCCTTCAGCCTAACCCCAAAGCCGGAATGAATTTTGTCATTAGAATCTTAGAGGAATCCTAGTGTGTTGATCTGCTAGATTATATTTGGTCGCAGAACTGGGTGGTCTATGAGGGTCTATGTCAAATGGGTTTTCCCCCTTGAGATGTAAAGTTGTAAAAGTCATGATGTAAAGTGTCTTGAGGGTTAGAAAATGTTCTAATCCCCTCATAAAGTCCTAAGTCCTAGGTCCTAGGTCATTTTTCCCAAAGGCTAAGTTCGAGGATCCATTTAAAAAAAAAATTAAAAAATTAAAAAAAAAAAAAAAACTAAAAAATAAAATTTAAAAAAATAAAATAAAATAAAAAACTTAAAAAATAATAAAATAATAATATTTTGAGTAAATAAATGCAGAATTTCAATTTTTTAAAACATTAAAAATTCGACGAATGAGATTAAGAGATATCTTGATCCTCATCGACGGTCGAGATCATTTTGACGTGGATCACTCGAACTAGCCGTTGGGAATTTTTCCTTTAAATAGGGTGCTAGGGGTCATTTGAGATTGGATCTGTGAGTCTTGTGCTGAAGAAGCTCTCTTGTAAACTTTTTCTGGTGCTAATAAAGAAAGACTTTGGGGTTGAAATCTTGCTGGTGTTACTCTCTTGAAGTGCTGTGAGCTATTTTATTTTCTGCATATTTTAATTTTCAGCCATTAGTAACAGCTTATTGTAGAGTATTGTTGAACACAGGTATCTTGTTCACTTACTAGGGTTTGAATGGTATTAGAATTTCTGAAATAATGGCAGGTATCTCCATTGCATCTGAGATCTAGTACTGTTTTTCCTCTCTTTATTGATGGTTGAAGTGAATTGTGCAGGAAAACCCTTATTGAAGAAGATCAGTGGGCATTTGGGGAAGTTCTCGGCTCCCGCAAGCATTTTCTTGCAAAGCCCAGCCAATTTCAATTCTGGGTTTATCATTTAAATTTGTTTTCTGATTTGCATGAGATATTTCTGAAGTACTTCATAGTAAATCTAATATTCTGAAAATATTATGGAGGGTTACTGACAAATCTAGCTGTTGCAGAGTCACAAAACTGTAAATAATTTTCGCTGGTTCTTAGGGTTTCATTTATTTTTATTATTTTCAGGTTCTGGTTGCTTGTTTCATTGTTTTCAGGTCACAGGTGCAGGTTTTGAGAAATTTTCAGGGTTTTATCAAGCAAATTTGGAGCAGGGAATTTCAAATATTGATTTTGTGGAGAGTTTCAGTGGTTTTTCTGGGCAATCTGGGCAATCCATTCCATCTCCACGTTGCAATTTTATCTTCACGCAGCTCCTTTACCACGTTGTTGCAGCTTCCTCCAGCAAACAAATCGTTGATTTTTTCCTTTTTTTTACGCAGCTGAACCTTCTATTCACGCTGCCCCATAACCATTCACGCAGTCCCTGTACTATTGGGCTCTCAGCGCCTTCTTTACCCATTCCGCGTGGTCTAACCTCCCTTGCTGCAATAACCATTTCGCAGCCATACTCCTGCCCACGCATTTTTACATCCCCATTCAGAACCTGTCACTACACTCCTTTCCAGCTCTTCGCTCCTCTTTCCTTCGCCCGCGTGCATCCCTTGCCGAACCAGCATTGCAGTTCTTTTCCCAACATTACTCCATCTCCACGCTGCTTAACCTTTAGCTGCTTGCATACCTTCTCTCCACGCCGCCGTCCAGATTTCCGTCGACCTGATCTCCCTTCCTTGCAGCTGCATAAACCTCCCTATTCCGCAACAAATCCATTGAGCTGCCTGTCTGCAACGTATTGCTTAGCTCCTCATCGAATCTACCAGACCTGCTCACCTGTGTGCTGCATGGATCAAGTCCTCGTCCCATCTGCATCTTCTCCGTCCGCCCTCGAAGAGCATTCCGCCGTCAAAATCTGTAAATCGCACAGTAAGAATGCGTTTTTGGTATATACGGGCCAGGTATTATTTCATGCGTTTGACATATTGGTTAGCATAGTCAGAACGTTCTTTTTCCTTTTTAATTGTGTATTTTTTTATTTTTTTTATGAAGGGAGCGTTTAACATTTCAGGCGTTGGTTTAGTTTAGATTTTAGATTTAATTAGTTTTGTTTGGTTTGATTTTTGGCTTTAAAAATAACATTTAAAAATATAAAAAGTCCCGTTTTAGACTTTAAGTTAGGGTTTTAGTTTTATTTTTTAGGACTTTAGTTTTAGTTTAAATTTTAATTTTAAGTTATATTTATAACAAATAAAAAGTTCCTAAAAATTATAAACTTTCAAAATTCCTAAAAATTTTCTTTTCTTATAGTTTAAGCTTTAGACTTTAATTTAAATTTGATTTTTATAGTTTTAGATTAGATTAGATTAGATTTTATTTTGCGTTTTTGCTAGTTTTGTTTCATTTTGAGTATTAAAAAATCATAAAAATATATAAAAATTAAAAATTCATAAAAAATATATAAAAATTAAAAAATCATAAAAATTATAAAATTATAAAAGAAATAAAAAATAAATAAAATTGTATAGTTTAGGTTTTGATTTTTGTTAGAAGTAAATAAATAAAAAAAATTTGACTAAAAATTTCCTTTTTAGTTTAGTTCATTTGTTGGATTTAAAGTTTCATTTTCGTTTAAAAAACATAAAAATATTTTGGAAACATTTTGCCAGATTCAGTCTTGGCTCAGGGATTTATCACGTTTTATCTTTTCTGTTGAGGCTAAAATTTTGATATGGAATCAATGTTTATCATTTTTATGTCATTTAGCATGCTTGATTGATCATTTTTTAAGATTAGTACATGAATGAGATATCTGGTTAGCGTTTAAAATTACATGGTTGTGTATCGAACTTTATCTTTCGAAATTTTAAATTGCTGGAGTATCATTAAGCCGTTAAGCATTTTCTTGCATTTGATAAAAGTTAATCTTCGCTCGGGTTATTTGAATTTAAATGATTGCACTACATGGTTTACATTTCTGCAACATTTAGTAAGTAATCATTTAAACATTAACTTCATAAGGCACTGGTCTATTTATTTAACAAATCAATTGAGTGCTTGTTTCCTCGTGTCTCCCAACCCAACTGGTCCCCAATTGGTCTTCATCATCTCATAGGGTCTACCCCCCTTAGCCACGGGAGACAGGCTTAAACGAAGAGATCAGAGATCAGAGTGACAGCCCCTGGTCTGAGCGTTGTCATGTCAATCTGTGCGACAACACCTCCAAAAGGTTGATCTCTTTCCAACAACTTCAACTATCAGCGACTTGCGGCAACTCGCAGCTTGGGGCAGTAGTCCAACTTGGGAGACTTCGTTCTCCCAATCTAGAGCATGAAATAGAGAGAGACCACCACCAAAATTTCGATTTTCCTTGACTCCTTAGACTTCCCCAAACTCGCATTCACTTCAGCTTCCCGGCAACAAACTTTCCCAGCTTCATACTTCGCACTTCTACCCGGCAAACAAATTTTTGCACTTCTGCCCATAAGAGAGAAAATAAGAAGTGATGCACCAAATGAATTCATTGTCCTTCCTTTTATAGGCTTCTTGTGGGTTCAAATGGGTCCTTAGGCCAACTTGATCTTCTCTTAGACCGACATGGTGTGGAGGTTCCGTAATTCATATTTGACTCAATACTAAACTGATTTACATGATTCAAAAGCCCAAGAAGAGTCTCTTTAAATGTACAATAATTTTATATACTCAGAATAAATCCTAGAAGTCCTTAATGGGGAATTTGACCTAAAACATGGTGACCCAAGCATGAAACCCATGCTTTAATAAGTCACAAATAATAATAATAATAATAATAATAATAATAATTCTTTTCTTTATTCTTTTGACAAGTATATTACATAATGACTCAAGTACATTATTAAAGACCGAACATAGTTACTTTTTCCCACACTCCCTCTTAACTAGGGAGGTATTCATAATGTACATATACAACGGAAGATCTCAAACTATATGAACCATGAAGAACTTTAGGCACCTCAATGCCATGGAGTAGATTCCTGACCAGGGCAATCTATCCAACCAGTGAATCAATTTAGGCACCGCAATGCTGATGAGCCCCAAAAATGGATAATTATTTGGGCTCATTCAACCTCCTAATTCGACTTAATCCATCATTCTCATTAGTTTATTGCATGTTTTTGATTATATTTATGCTAATAGAGTGAATTGGGTTAGTCATTATGCCAACAAGTCTAATGGGTGCTTTGTGTAGCCTTTTTGGTCAATTTGGAGACAAAATTGAAGGTCTTAATGAGCACTTGGCAACCAAATTCGTGGGAGAACAAGGGAGAGGATTTGTAGGAAGGTGTCCCCTTCATTTATGGGCCCTTACCTCGAATTCTCCACCATCAGCTCGGAGTTCAAGGGCCACCAAATCAATTAGCACAAGGGCAGCCAAGCAAGTCAAGTAGGACTGATGTTAACTACAAGTTTTGGGCAGCCGAGTCCCTAAAGTTTAGGAGGACTGTTGGGGTCCTCAATTTGTATAAATAAGAAGGCTTAGGGCCTCATTTTGGTTAGCTAGTAGTTAGTCATTTTGTAGTTCGATTTTTAGGCAATATATTAGCTTTGCTTTCAGCTCATTTTCAAGTTTCCCTTGTGGACAGTTTTGATGTAACTCTTCTTTTCTTGCTCAATAAAGATGAATCCAGCTTTGCACCAGCTCTAAATCTCTCTTAGGAGGCTGTAGCTCTTGGGGTTGGGTCCATCTCAAGCGCCCAGTACCTCCTTGGTTTACTTTCATGTGTCTTTGCGCATTCTTAGAATAAAATCTGCTATTTAGATTTAGATATTGTGTTGTTATTTAGGTTGCTTTTGATGATTAAAAAGGTTCTTCATGTTCAGATTTACTTGATAGGTTAATCACAGGGAATATATTCAGAAAAAGGCTACCAAGTACTTTGGATCTCACCTCCCCTTCAGTGGAATCATGAGCTGGGACCAATGTAACCTTGCTGCCCACAAAAACACATTCTTTGCTTCACCATGCAATTAATAGTGTTGGATTCTTAGTTGTCGAACTTGATATCAGTTTTGATTGCATGCTTCAGTTTATGATTGCTTAGTTGCATAGTCATTTCACGTATTTCATTTCGAATAAACTTCTGTTCATTTCCTTTTGCTGTTAGGTCAGATTAGAGTAAAGTAACTAGGTCATAGGTTTTATAAGTGTTTGTTTGGTCAGTTTGAAAAACCACTTGCAGAGTACCTGTTATCCTTCCTTACCTGCCCATACTCCATCCAACCTACCTGCTTCACCCTTCACTTAGAACCCTTACCTTACATTTGCCTCATTCACTTACTTTGCCATGATTCTCATCTTCTTGTGCAACATCATTTCATCTCTCCCTTGAACAAATCGAACCATCCTCGCCATTCCTTAGCTCCATCCACCAGTTCCTGGGCCACTTCAGACCCCTATCCTACCTCCATATCACTCACCCATCCTCCAAAATCCAATTTTTAAACATCCTGTAGAAAATCGCAGAACATCCTGTAGAAATTTCAAAACATCTTGTAGAACCCCTGCAGACTTCCTGTAGAAGCTCATAAACGCGGTTTCTTGGCAGCCAAACTTTGTGAAACTCTCTAGAAGGGTGTTAGGGACCCCTTAGGCCCTCTCCGAACCTTCCCGACCTCTTCCAAGCATTTCTCCTCCTTGATCCACCTCTGCACAGTCAAAAATAGTTAGAAGCACATGCATGATAATTCCAACAACTTAATCAAAAATACAAAAAGATGTTTTCTTCAGATAGTGATAACTTAGACACATGCATTTTACCTTCATAGAAGTAATGGCATCTCTTTCAGTAGTTTGCATGCTCTCCTTTGCGTCAATAGGACTAGCTGGTAGAATTAGGGTTTGCTAGGGTTTGTGTTTCTTTTTGGCTTTCAGTTTCTTTTCGCAATTAGATTAGCTTCCTTCGAGTTAGCTTTCATCCATCAATTAAAAAGCTTCTTCTAAGAGCTCATAGAAGTTGGCTTAAGCTCCTAGTGGACTTGTGCCAGCTGACCAAGTGACAGCTGCGGCAAGAGCTAGTACTTGTGCATACAGCACCGTCGCTTCCAAGTTTGTTACGAACTACCGGGTTGATAAAATTAAAGAAGGGAGTTCCAGGAGTTGCAACATTATTGCTGCAATAGTGGAGCCCACCAAATGCCATGGACTAGATTCCTGACTAGGGCAATCTATCCAAGTGGGACTAAGACGGAATCAAGCTTTCAACCCTTTAGGTACCATCAGGCTTACTTGCTAACCACCAACCCAAAAATCCAGGTGTGTAACCAAAATAGAGCTCAATAATCAACACCACATTTCCAACTTCGGTGACTCAGACATCAACACAAAGTGTCAACTAGATGTCTCCCCAGGGAATGCTTCACTCCCAAAGCCTCAACACCCCTTGATCCAACAAATCAAGAATGTCCAATCTCTCCCAATCAACCTGATTGGTAAACCAACATGCTTTCCTTCAAGAGATTCACCTGTACAAACACAACCCCAATCAATAATATACTTTTTCATGTGCATAATCAAACACAATCCTCCGGGGCCTTCTATGCAATAGATGTTGCTTCTCATCTTTTCATAGTAGGACTATGAATAGAATCTTTGACAGAAGATTCCTTGATCATATGTTTTCCTTCCTACCTTAGATGCAACAACATATTCTTCAATTGGATCCTGCGTTCCTTCTTTCAGTAGTACTACAGAGTGCATTCTCCAATTTCCTTTTCCTGTTCATGGCCTTCACTCGGACTTACAGTTGTTAGTCCTGGTCTAGTGCATGACACATGAAGCAGAGAACCATATCTGTCACTCCCTCTCAACTAGGAAGCACCTCTTTTTTCTAGATTCCCTCTTAATCTTAGGGAGATCAACTTCTTCCTTTTCGACATCGGAGAATCTTTCATGGCTTCCAACCATTTCATCAGAGTTATCATCATCCTCATCATGCTTGTCACATCAAGCATCTTCACCAAGTTGAAGATTGTGTACCAACACAGCTTGCTTGTTACATCGAGCATCTTCACCAAGTTGAAGATTGTGTACCTACACAGCTTAGATAGCAACTACAACCTATTGACCACTACATGTCAACGACCCATAGCAGTACACCCCCTTTTTTCGCAAAAGGGATAGCACTTGATAGATGTGTCCACGCCGTCCAGCTATCATCATCAACTTGACTTCCAGGATGTTATGTAAACCCTTTTTGCATGTGTATAATGTAAATAATCTCAGCAAATCTATGTCGTGTATGTAACGACCTAAGTAAACCTACTCTTCTAGTGACGATCTCCATTCTGCGAGGTTTTTTGTCTCACCGATCCATTCTCGGATGGTCGATAGAGTTTTCCTCCAATATTACCCCAAATCTGGAATGAATTTTGTCGCTAGGATCTTAAGCGAGTCGTAGTGTTCTAGATTGTTAAAATTGGGAACTAGGACCAAACTCCATGTGGGTCATATTATTTATGGCAATTGATATTTTTTTGGGATCCCTCTCATCGAGAGGTGTAAGATTGATCTAAAGATCATCCGATTCCGATAAGTATTTATGAAGATATGAATTTATTTTGATTATGGACAAATTGCCAAGTCGGCCAACAACTTATGTAGGCTCAGAAGCCCAACAGTCATGTTTATTCAACCTCTACGTTTTAGTATAAATAGAAGAGGACTTGAAGTCATTTGTCACACACACACTCACTCTTGTGATCTCACTTCATCCTGTTTTGGGTTTGATGAAGATGAGAGCTAGAGGGAGTGCCCTAGGGTATACGTTGCTCTAGATAACATGCCCTAGATCTAAATGCAGTCATGGGAGAATAAGCTCTACGTTGCTCAAAAGCCCAAAAAGCCGGAAAAGCCAGAACTGCCGAAAAAGCCGAAACTGCCGGAACTACCGAAGAAGCCAGAAAAGCCGGAAAAGCCGGAACTGTCGGAAAAGTTGGAACTGCTGGAAAAGCCGAAACTGCCAGAAAAGCCGGAAAAGCCGGAACTACCGGAAAAGCCAAAACTGCCAGAAAAGCCGAAAAAGCCGGAACTATCAGAACTATCGGAAAAGTCGAAAATGTCAGAAAAGCCGGAAATACTGGAAAAGTCAGAATTGCCAGAAAATCCGGAAAAGCCAGAACTGTCGGAAAAGCCGGAACTGTTGGAAAAGCCGAAACTGCTGGAAAAGCCGGAACTGCCGAAAAATCCCGAACTGCTGGAAAAGCCAGAACTGTCAGGAACAGCCGAAACTGCCGAGAAGAGCTAGAACTGCCAGAACTACCGGGAACTTCCGGAACAGCCAGAGCATCTATCTCCAAAGGAGAGCAGCATGCAAGGGACAACTAACTAACATTGGGACAGTTGTATGGTACTTAGCAACAAATACACCAAGCATGCAATGTTACAACTAGCATGCAACAGAAAGCATGCTAAGGACAACAAGCATGCTAAGGACAACAAGCAAGCAAGGGACAACAAGCATGCTAGGGACAACCAACACATAGGTCAGGATGGAAACATGGTGCAACAATGACACATAATGCAGTACAGCGATGGGTACAGTCATGATTAATGAAGCGTGATGAGATGCAGCGTAGTGATGATGGGTGCAGCATGGTGCAGCGCGGTGAGGTGCAACATGATGACAAAATGCAACACAACGATAGGTAAAGGAGTCACGTTGGAGAATTATTTAAAGCAACATGTCTTCAATTGATCTCATGTATCATCTTCTTAGAGATGATCTATGCTCTTATCTAGATAAGTCAAAGTGTTGACTTTTGTTGTAAATGTACTATCTCTCTCTCTCTGTTGAACTATTGAAGAACATATAAGAAGAACTAATCAAGGGTTTCCCCACATTGGGGTTTGTCCCTGGCTAACACCGCATCTTATGTCCTCTTGTCTTGGCTTGTCTTCTACGATTTATATTTATGTTCTATCTGCAGTTTACTTTAATGTTGATGTGATTGCTAATCTAGAAAAGATATTGAGCTAACTGTGAAAATTGAAATAAATTGCTCTAGCATAGAACATACCTAAAATTAACATGGTATCAGAGTTGAGGTGTAGACAATGCCCAAGCAAGAGTGAAAGAGCAATCACCAAAGACAGTTGGGAAAGGACAAAAGGATCAGTGGATTCCTAATCCCTCTTCAAATTCACCGAGGTTGAAGTCAAAGTAGAGAATATTATCAGAATGGTACAGTGAAAGTTTATGATGGCCTACCTAAACATCACTTCATTGGGAAGTTCGGATCTAAGGGTGGAAGGAAAGGCGGATGCCTTGGTTTCAATAAGTTCGGCCATTATGCGAAGGAGTGTCCGAATGGCAAAGACACATCTCTTGATGAAGATAACAATCATTCCAGGGACATCTTCAATGATCAAAGGAATGACAGGTAATGTAGGTCATCAAGGAAATGGCCGACTCTTCAAAGAAAGCAAGGAACCCCAGGTATGAAGAATCAAATGTTGTTTCTGATAAGATGAAGCGTTATCTTGTATTGGCCCTCTCCTTCAGATTCTTTGGGAATCTGGCTTATTGATTGTAGTGCTTCAAGGCACTTCATCGGATAGATGGGTGCACTCTCTAATTTGGTAGAGATGGAAACAATCGTGGGATTATACTTGGAGCCGATGCCACCTTTCCTGGAAAGGGTGTAGGGAATATTATCCCTCAATTGAATGAGGGTAAGTCAATTCGTTTACAGAATCTCTTTTCTGTACCTGATCGCAAAAAGAACCTTGTGTCTATTTCAGAAATGGAAGTCAAAGGTTTCAGGGTGGCACTCATCGATGGAAACGTACATGTTTGAAAATAGAATTTTCAAAGATGTTTTTGAGTTCAGGATTGTATCAAGTTGCAGGAAGTCCACTGGGGACCATGTCCATTGACACATAGCACCAAAGGTCTATGAGTCAGATGGTGACAGGGATCCCTGAATTCAAAAAGAGCATGAAAGTACATGTCTGAGATGTACCAAAGGAAAATCTTACAAGAGGACCATTCCCCTCATATAGCAGGTCCACAGGTTTGGAACAACCCGAGGAGTTTGAGATTCATGATCGGGAATCTCATGTATATAGGTGGAAGAAAGCCCTCTATGGCTTGAAGCAAAACTCCCCGGGCATAGTATGAGAGGATTGATAGCTGTCAGATGAAGCTGAGATTCACTAGGAGTGAAACCAATCCAAACCATTACCCGAAGGTTGTGGATGATAGACCTCTCATACCGGCACCTTATGAGGATGACCTATTTTTGACAGGTGCAAACCCTCTCATTTGCAGAAGTAAGAGGGAGTTGGATTCCGAATGTGGAATGATAAACAGCAAGCCTGTGACTACCTCGAGGATATTAACTTTCAGAAGTTAAATGGTAGTGATGTCGGACCAGATTTGGGAAATGCCTCTGAGTTTCATAAACTCATTTGCGTTGATGTTCTTGGTGAACTTCCGTCCAGACATATGTTTTGCAGTTAGCATGGTGAGCTCATATTTCGTTGAGCCTCACTGGATTAGTGCCAAGAATCTTCTGAGATATCTTCGGGGCACAATCTCTCATGGATTGAGATACACTGCCAGAAATATGAAACTGCATGATTATTCGAACGCTGAGTGGGCAAGCAGTGTGGAGGATCACTAGAGCACTTATCAGTGCTAGTTCTCTTTGGATTCTGCTTCGATATCATGGATGAGCAGGAAGCAGAAATCGGTTGCTATAAGCACCGCCGAGACTGAATACATAGCGACGAGTATGATCTCGTGTGAAGTTGCATGGTTGCAGAAGCTCTTAAGTGAGTTGTTTGTACACATGACGAATACCACTATGATTCTCTGTGACAACCAGAGGTGGGATTCGATTATTGAGGAATCCCATATTCGATGATTGCTCTAGCAAATAGACATCAGATACTGCCTTATCTGGGATATGGTAAGTCAATGAGCGAGGAGGCTCCATCACATGGACACTGATGTATAGGTTGCAGACATTTTTTGTCAAAGCCCCAGGGAAAGGTCAAATCTGTAACTTTCTCGAACGACTTGCAGTCATTGAGAGACCTTCTTATAAGGGTCCTGCATATTGCATACATTGAGCTCTGGGAGCTCTGGGGGGCTTGGGGTACATACTGGAGCAACATACGACCACAGGGCGACTCACCCTCCCCTGGTGTTGCACTATGGAACAGGATGATTCGTTCTCCGTGGCGACTATGGAACAGGATGATTCGTTCTCCTGTGGGCCAGGATGATTCGTTCTCCGTGGCGATTGTGGAATAGGATGATTCGTTCTCCTGTGGGCCAAGATGATTCGTTCTCCGTGGCATCCACTGACAGGATGATTCGTTCTCCTATGGACAGGATGATTCGTTCTCCTGTCAAGGCATCCTACACATGTAGTCTGGGACTCATGGGAAGTACCTCTCATCTTATCAATGAGCAGGGATATGAGAATAGGGACCATAGTAGTTCTATCGATGGACACATCGTTGTATCTACCATACTCCCTATGCTAGGATGACCTCCATTGATCTGGGATCAGTATGAGTGGTTTGAGACACTCTCTTGTGATATTAATCTGGGATCAATAAAACTAACTTCGGGTCAGTAAGAGTGATGTGACACACTCTCTTCAGATGAAACTGACTTCGGGTCAGTGGAGAATGGTATGAGACATTCTCGATCAATTCTTCTTCTTCATGGTTCAGCAAAGCAGGGCAGAGCAGAGCTTAGCAGATCAAAGCAGAGCAGAGCAGTGCAAGGCACTGATCGCAAAGATAGTACAATCAGACATATGGATCAGCGGATGGAGTTCTCCCTAGTTGAGAGGGAGTGTTAAAATTGGCAACTAGGGCCAAACTCTATGTGGGTCTCTTATTTATGGCAACTGATATTTTTCTTGGATCCCTCTCATCGAGAGGTGTAGGATTGATCTAAAGATCATCCGATTCTGATAAGTATTTATGCAGTTATGAATTTATTTTGATTATGGACAAATTGTCAAGTCGGCCAGCAACTTATGTAGGCTCAGAAGCCCAACAGTCATGTCTATTCAACCTCTAAGTTTAAGTATAAATAGAAGAGGACTTGAAGTCATTTGTCACACACACACTCACTCTTGTGATCTCACTACATCCTGTTTTGGGTTTGATGAAGATGAAAGCTAGAGGGAGTGCCCTAGGGTATACGCTGCTCTAGATAACATGCCCTAGATCTAAATGCAGTCATGGGAGAATAAGCTCTACGTTGCTCAAAAAGCTGGAAAAGCCGGAAAATCCAGAACTGCCGGAAAATCCGGAACTGTCGGGAAAGCCGGAAAAGCCGAAACTGCCAGAAAATCTGGAACTGCTGGAAAATCCGGAAAAGCCGGAACTGCCGGAAAAGCCAGAACTGCCAGAAAAGCCTGAAAAGTCGGAAAGCTGGAACTACTGGAAAAGCTGGAACTGCCAGAAAAACCAGAAAAGCCGAAACTGCCGGAACTGCCAGAAAAGCCGGAAAAGTCGGAACTATCGGAACTACCAGAAAAGACGGAACTGTCGGAAAAGCCGGAACTATCAGAACTACCGAAAAATACGGAACTGTCAGAAAAGCTGGAAAAGTTGAAAATCCTGGAAAAGCCGAAAATGCCAGAAAAGCCGGAAAATCCAGAACTGCCGGAACTGTCGGAACTGCCGAGAAGAGCTAGAACTACCAGAACTACCGGGAACTCCCAGAACAGCCGGAGCATCTGTCTCCGAAGGAGAGCAGCATGCAAGGGACAACTAACAAACATTGGGACAATTGTATGGTACTTGGCAACAAATACACCAAGCATGCAATGTTACAGCTGGCATGCAAAGGAAAACTAGCATGTAACAGCAAGCATGCTAAGGAGAACAAGCATGCTAGGGACAACAAGCAAGCAAGGGACAACAAGCAAGCAAAGTGCAACCAACACATAGGTCAAGATGGAAACATGGTGCAACAATGGCACATAATGCAGTACAGCGATGGATACAGTGATGATTAATGAAGCGTGATGAGATGCAGCATAGTGATGATGGGTGCAGCATGGTGCAGCGCGGTGAGGTGCAACATGATGATGAAATGCAGCACAACGATAGGTAAAGGAGTCACCTTGGAGAATTAGTTGAAGCAACATGTCTTAAACTGATCTCATGTATCATCTTCTTAGAGATGATCTATGCTCGTATCTAGATAAGTCAAAGTGTTGACTTCTGTTGTAAATGTATTATCTCTCTCTCTCTCTCTTGAACTATTGAAGAACATATAAGAAGAATTGATCAAGGGTTTCCCCATATTGGGGTTTGTCCCTGGCTAGCGCCAAATCTTGTGTCCTCTTGTCTTGGCTTGTCTTCTGCGATTTATATTTATGTTCTATCTGCAGTTTACTTTAATGCTAATGTGATTGCTAATCTGGAAAAGATATTGAGCTAACTGTGAAAATTGAAATAAATTGCTCTAGCATAGAACATGCCTAAAATTAACATAGATAGAGTCTATGTAAAAGTAATTTGGGAATAATCCTAACTATTTGGTTAGGTTATTTTATTACAAATTGCTTGGTCTGTTGGATTATGTTTATGTCGTAGAAATGGGTAGTCTGTGAGGGTCTATTACAAATGGGATTTCCACCTTATGATATAAAAAATATGGAAATCATGATGTAAAGTGTCATAAGGATTGGAAAAATAATTTATCCCTTCATAGGTTAATTAATTAAATTTTCTGGCCAAAAAGTAATTAAAATCCTAAGCCAGAAATTTAATTAATTCTAGGTCCTAGGTAAATTTAAATCCTCCAAAGGCAAAATTCGAAAGTCCTAAAAAATTAAATTTTAAAAGGTCTCGAGACTAAGGTAAATTAGTTATTTTGTTAAATTTTAAACCTTTGATCCCTGGGCGTTAAGTCAAAGTCAAATTTTTTGGGAAATTAACTCAAAAAAATTATTTTTGAGTTAATTAAAATGCATTTAATGAGAATTTTCGAATTTCCCCAAATATTTAAATATTTCAAAGGATGAGATTAAAAGAAATTTTAATCTTCATCAATGGTCGAGATTGCTTTGACGAGGATCACTCGAACTAGTTGTTGGAGAATTTGTCTTTAAATAGGAAGTCATTTGTCAGTCGATTCATTCGACCTTTGAGTCGTGTGCATAGCAAGAAGCTAGTGTAATCTTTTTCTGGGTAATAAAAAAAGACTTTGGGGTTAATTTCTACTGGTGTTACTCTTCATGGGAATATTGTAAGATGTGTTGCTTTCATGCATAAGTTTTTCTAAAGCCATTGATGATAGCTTCTAAAAAGTGATTTGAGTACAGGTATCTTGCTCAGTTGCTAAGGTTTAAATAATAATCTAAATTTTGAACGTAATAGCAGGTATCTCTATTTGTCTGAGTTTTATTATTATTTTCTCACTCTATTTTTAATGAGTTGTCTTTAGTGCAACTGTTTGGACTTTCCGGTGCCGGAATCCGACAGAAAAAATTGAGTTGAAATCTTGATTTGTGTTATTTAAACTAGTTTTTTAACTATATATATGGATTCAGCACCCTGAAAAACCTTTAGGGCATTTAGATTGTGCAAGGATTACCCATCAAGCTTGTGATTTCAATAAATTCCTGCCAGATTTTAGAGAAATATGACCAGAAAAACCTACCGAAAAAGCTTCCAAAAAGTCGCACTAAAGACAACTCGTATTTTTAATGGTTGGATCGAGTTTTGCAGGGAAATCTTGATTTTAGATCCTCGGGCGTTAGGGGAAGTTTTCAGTTGGACCAGCGAACTCCCGATCCGTGTTTTCTGAAGAGCCCAACAAAATTAATCCTAGGCTTATCATAAGATTTTTTTTTGCTTTATTGATGCATGAGGGTTTCGAGTTAGCACCTTTAAAATTTAAAAATCTTTTAATTTATGTGCAGCATAATGGTAGATCTAGCTAATTAGAGCCTGCAGTTTGTAAATTTTGTAATTATTTTTCTAATGTGGGTTTTTCTGGGTTTTAGTTTTTATCATTGTATATATCGTTTGGGTGTTTTCTTGTTGTCGTGCAACTACAGATCTGAGGAAGAAATTTGTGTAGAGTCCAGATCTAGGCCCTGGAGGGTAAGATTCGAATCTTTAGGGTTTATCAACATATTTTTGCAAGGATGTATTCAAATTTTTGTAGTCCAAGGGTTTAAAATTTCTTAGATCTGGAAATTTTCATAAAGGTTTCAGAGACAAATTTGAAGCAAGAGGATTCAACATTTTAATCAGAATTTTTGAAAAAAAATTAAAGGGTTTTTTGGCTACCATTAATTTGTTGACTGAGTTTTCTGATTTGTTGACTGGGTTTTTCGATTCGCTGCAAAATTTCGAATTTTTTTTTAGAAAAACCTTATCCCTCCATTACTCCAACCCTGTGTTTTTTCCAGCTCAGTGTGACAGCTCCTTCCTCAAAAAACCCGCTGCCAAAGCAACCCTTCCATTGCTGCCATCCAAGACTATGTTTTTCTTTCCTACTGCAGCTTTCATCTCCTGTGTATTGCCTTTTTCCTCTCTGCTCCCTCATTTTCGACCTGCTACATTTTGTTTATGCAAATTAGTGTACCCCCATTTGCTGCATTTCAAATGTTGCCTGCTCTCCTCATCGACATGCAAAGAAAAACATTGTTCCTTTTCCTCCTGCGTGCTATCCGCACCTGCAACCCTCGACTCCATACCTTTCCGCTGCAATCATACCCCTCACTACCCTCGAGAAACTGTTAGTTGACGTCGCTCTCCTTCATCGCTGTTGTCTGCATACTCTGCACACCATCAAACGTCCCTACATTTCCCTGCGCGTTCATCCTTTACAAACCCGCAACAATTTTTCCTCTCACTGCCAAGACCTGCACACAAACAATAACATTCGAATTCCCTCTTTTTTGTTTTCTTTCTCATGTTTTGGCTTGTTAGGGTTTTAATTCTGACAATGCAATTTTTTTTTATTTGTTTATGTTAGTTTAGGTTAGGATTCCATTATTTCAATTTCATTTTAATTTACTTTTCGATTTGCTGTTTTATTTTGATTTGATTTTTTTTTGTCTTGTTTTGATTTCACATTTTCTTTTTTACTTGTGATTTTTTTATTTTGATTTTGATTACCTTTTCTTTTTTTTATTCTTTTTTATTTTTCTTTAAAGATCTAAAAAAAAAAACATTAAAAAAAATCTTTAAAAAAATAAATCTTGGTGACTTTGATTGCTAATGAAATAAATCAATGAAAATTTTTAATTTTTTATGTGGCCTACGGCCCAAAAAAAAAAAAAAATATGATTGAGTCTTTTGATTTGATTTTTTTGGTCACATTAAAAAATTCTGCCACATTAATCTTTGCTTCATAAGCTTAGCATATTACCTGAGGGATAATTAAATTCTAATCCAAATTTCCTTGGTGACATTTTGTGTGTTAAGTGTAAAATTTTAATTTTTGTGGTAATGATTTCTCTTGTCAAGCGCGATTAATGTTTTAAAAATCGTATTGACTATAGCAGAAAGATAAATGCTTCTAAGATCTGGGATTTAATTGCTAGAAACTCATGCATGATAAAGTTTGGGCGTTGACATTTAATCATTCATGATCGTCACTATTTGTCATATTTATAAATTGCTCTGGATAACTTGTTTTTATTTATTTAGTCTATGGTTAATTGAATACAAAGGCACTGGTCTCTAATCATTTTTATCTTGTGGTTGTGTATTAATTGTATTAATTGTTCGATCTATCTATCTCAGTTAACTAGGATTCATTTACATTTGTCAAGTTGTCCATCTTTAAGTCTCCTAGACCCTGTGTTTCACAAGCTATCCTCATTCATTCACCCCAGGGACTACCCCCCCTGACTTGTCTAGAAAAGAGTCTAAACGGAGTAAGGATTAGAGTGACATCCCTTACTCTGAGCGTTGTCGCAGTGCCTAGACACTTTGTGCAACAACACAAACAAAACTATAGAAGCATGATGATAGCCATATCAGAATCGCGAAAGCATTTCAACTTCATTCATATCAGATACCCAGACTTAATGACAAACAAGAGACATATGCTCTTCAACATCTTGCTAGGGACTTTATACACCTAGACTCCTTCATAAGATCATTCATTCCATCTAGGGTTTCAATATGTCTTCCAAAGGTCTAACATACCTTACTACAACACATAGCAAACCCTTGAAACAACTCAAAACAGATATAGATCTTCAAAGCATCTAACAACCTTTCAAAATACATATGTTAGATTTCTCACTAGGGATTCATATAAATCCTAGATTTCATACAAGCAAATCAATCTAAGTCAATCACAACTTTGTCATCAACTTGACCAGCTTCCACTAGGGTTAGTTCCAAGCCCCTAGATTTTCAATCAACCATATAGACTCCTTCATAAGATCATTCATTCCATCTAGGGTTTCAATATGTCTTCCCAAGGTATAACATACCTTACTACAACATATAGCAAACCCTAAAAACAACTCAAAACAGATATAGTTCCTCAAAGCATCTAACAACCTTTCAAAATACGTATGTTAGATTTATCACTAGGGATTCATATAAATCCTAGATTTCATACAAGCAAATCAATCGAAGTCAATCACAGATTAGTCATCAATCTGACCAGCTTCCACTAGGGTTAGTTCCAAGCCCCTAGATTTTCAATCTATGAAAAATTCTGAATCTATACAAACAAAAATCCTACTGCAGTCACTAGTTTATCATCTCCTACTTGTTATTTCATAAAACAATGATGAAAAACACTACTACAGACTACACTGACATACAGATCATAAACTGAAGCAATAGATGAGACAAACACACAACGGACACCATTATTTTTGGACAACACATCCCCGGAAAAACCCAATGTAAGAAAACCAGTGCAGAAGATAGAGGGTTTATATTATTAAGCAAGCAGAATATGAATACAACAGGTTACCTCTCACACCCGCTAACCTTACAAAGAGATCAAGATAGCAAGAAATACACATGAGGGTTTACCTTGTTCTCCAAGTCACAACTAATCCACTGAGTGTCCTGACTCCGGCAAACACTACGAAATCCCAGCACAATCCCTGCTTGGGCCCGCATCTTGCCTCTAGGAGATTGTGTCACCCCTTTTACTAGATCGATTTGCTAGAGGAAGACTATTGTTTAGCCCTCCCAACTCAGAACCTCACTTCTCCAGCAAAATCTCGGACTTCTGACGAATACTCTACACTGCCACTGCAAGAGACCCTCCTAGCCTGCATCAACACTGTGTGAGCCCCTTCCTAGCCTGCGTAGGCCTCTACACTGCCTCTTTGATGCTATTGTTGCCTCTCTGCCACGTACTCTTTGGATCGGAACTCCTTTCCGATCCAAATCTATGCTACTACCCCTCTCACTGCAACTCAAATCATTAGTTTGATTTTCTCAACAAACCACGCCCCAGAAAAATCGAATTGATTTGATCACTCGATGTACCTCCAACTGACCCTCAAGCCTCCTCTTATACTTTTCCCGTTGATGAATCAACAGCCGAGATTAAGTCCCTAATCAACGGATAAGATTAAAACAGACTTGATCCTCGTCTCCTAGAAGCTTCTCACCCATATTTTTATTAATACCCATTAATATTTTTATTTTTCTAAGTGTAGACTTAGGAACCCCATTAATAATATTAATTATTTTAATAACTCACAATCTAGGTGGAATTTCTCCAAACGATTTTTGGGTCTTGGAAATGTCATGTAGTCTAGCCCCTCCACAAAATTTCGGAGCTAGAGCACATCTGATGCTACCCAAAATCAACACTCCCTCTTAGCGAGGAATGTGCTCTAGCAATACTTCCCAATAGAAGCATCACACTGATCCACGACATTGGTTCTCAGTGTTGCTGATGCTTGGTCTGCTGCCATTCATCCACTACACTACTACATCATATACTGCTGCCCATGACACTGCCACTGTCACTGCTACATCTGTACTACAGCGCCCTCTCAATATGCTACATCATGCTACCCATAGCACTGCCACTGCTAACTGTTGCACTGCAACTCAGTTGCTGAGAAGTAAGCAACCGAATGCCTCGTGATGTTGAAGCTACCTCTATTGCTAATCTGTGCTGACCCTTTGCTGCTATTGCGCTGCTGCAATCTACTATGTGCCTCTCGCACTGCTGTAACCTCCACTGCGCTGCTTCAGACTCTGGCACTCTAGCTCTGCCATTGTTGCTCTATCATCCCTCGCACCAACTGACTCCCGTCATTCTGCGACTCTCATTAAGGGCTCCCGTAGCCGTATGTGATCCAAGCGTTTCGGCACCTCAAGGATCCTACCCCTGTGTAGTCCTCCCGACTACAGCTCTATGTCGCCCCACCTCTTCTCTAGAGGTGCATGAGCACTCATGGCACAATCCTTGTCATCGTCCTCCTTGTCAGCGTTTGCTGGAGCAACCTTCGAGTCAAAATTCTCTTCCTTGCCCTTCTTCCGAGGGCACTGAGTGGTGAAATGTCCCAGTTCCCCACACCTGAAGCACCTGACTTTGGTTATTTCTTTCTTTTTCCTCTTCTGTTGCCCTTGTTGTCCCACTGATGCGAGAGTTGCATCCTCCTCTTCCTCCTCCTTGACTTTAACTCCTTTGTCGCTGCTTCCTGCCTTGGTTAACTGCCTAATCTCTTCCTGTCGAAGAGCTGCCCACATCTCCTCCCAACTGGGGAGAGAAGCCCTACCCAAGATGCTCTGGACAAAGGTCTCCAAATCTTCAGTGACTACATATAGGGCAGTCCTGACCATGAACTCTGGATCTATCATAGATCCCACAAAAGTCAGTTGGTCTCGAATCCCTTGTAACCTGAGAAGGAAGGGATCGATTTCTGCTCCCTTCTGCATCTGAGACTATCTCAGCTAGTTCTCAACCAACATCTTCCGTCGGATGGAAGTTCCCTCATACAAGGTGATCAAGGCCTCCCACATCTCCCTTGTTGTTTCCTTTTCAGCAATATGTGGGACCACATGATTCTTGACTCTGTCCCAGATCATGCACTTCACCTTTGCTTGAGCCTCCTCGTATTTCTTGAGAGGATCAACATTGACCAGTACAACAACCACTATCAAGGCATAATCCTTTATGTGAGTCTTGTCCAAGACTGCCAGGATCCTAGCCTTTTAGATGACAAAGTTGGATGCTCCATCCAATCTGTCCTGATCCCTCAGTCCATTGACTTCCATATCTGCTCAAACAAGTATAGAACAGGTTCTCTTCTCCCTCTCTCGTTGCTGCCCCAGCAAGACTCGGATTTGGATTTCTTTGGCGCTAGAAATCCTCGAAGGAACAAGTTCCTTCTAGACTCCCTCCGAGTCCTGATTCCCTTCACGGAAATCCTCCCACCAAATAATGTCGAATCACCCCTTCTCTAATCCTCCTTTGTTGCTACTCAGAAACCCGAACCTAGATTTCTTTGGCAAGAAATCCGTTAAGGCAATGACTCCCTCTACCTCGGTTTCATCTCCACAGACACTATTCTGCAACAATAGAAACAGCGTCCCACCAGCACCATAGATCGAATCTGCACTTCTCCTTCTGCCCCGACAACTGACAGATTTGAGCCCCTCAAGCTCTGCGCTGGCCCAGAGAGTTGACGCAGTCACTGCGTGATCTCCTCTCGGCTCCTGCGTCTCCCCCTCCTAGCTTAGAAAGCTAACGCAGGCACTACATGAGCCTCTGTGTCACCTTTTCTACACTGCATCACCCTTCCTCTATGCTCTCTGGCTCAGGAACAACACTGTCACTCGAGACAATTGCCACTCTGCAGCAGATTTGTTGGATTTCCTAGCTGATGGATTCAGTATCCTATGATCTGCAATGCTCTGATACCATGTGAAAATTTTTGAATCTATTCAAACAGAAATCCTACAGCAGTCACTAGTTTATCATCTCCTACTTGTTATTTCAATTAACAAGTTATTTAATTATAAACAATGATGAAAAACACTATTGCAAACTACACTAACATACAGATCATAAACTGAAATAATAGATGAGACAAACACACAAGGGACACCGTTATTTTTGGACAACACGTCCCCAGAAAAACCCAATGCTGGAAAACCAGTGCAACAGATAGAGGGTTTGTATTACTAAGCAAGCAGAATCTGAGTACAACAGGTTGCCTCTCACACCGGCTAACCTTAAAGAGAAATCACGGCAGCAAGAAACACATATGAGGGTTTACCTCGTTCTCCAAGTCACAATTGATCCACTGAGTGTCCTAACTCCAGCAAACACTGCGAAATCCCAACGCAATCCCTGCTTGGGCCAACGTCTTGCCTCTAGGAGACTGCGTCACCCCTTCTGCTGGATCAATTAGCTAGAGGAAGACTGTTGTTCAGCCCTCCTGGCTTAGAATCTCGCTTCTCCAACAAAATCTCGGACTTCTAACGAATACTCTGCATTGCCACTACAAGAGACCCTCCTAGCCTGCATCAGCACTACATGAGCCCCTTCCTTGCCTACGTAGGCCTCTACGCAGCCTCTCTACTGCTACTGTTGCCTCTCTGCCACGTATTCTTTGGCTCAGAACTCCTTTCCGATCCAAATCTCTGCTACTACCCCTCTCACTGCAACTCAGATCACTAGTTCGATTTTCTCAGCAAACCACGCCCAAGAAAGATCGCACTGATTTGGTCACTTGGTGTACCTCCAACTGACCCTCAAGCCTCCTCTTATACTTTTCCTGTTGATGAATCAACGGTCGAGATTAAGTCCCTAATCAACAACTAATATTAAAACAAACTTGATCCTCGTCTCTTAGAAGCTTCTCACCCATATTTTTATTAATACCCATTAATATTTTTATTTTCCTAAGTTTAGACTTAGGAACCCCATTAAAAATATTAATTATTTTAATAACTCACAATCCGGGTGGAAATTCTCCAAACGATTTATGGGTCTTGGAGATCTCATTTATTCTAGCCCCTCCACAAAATTTCCGAGCTAGAGCACATCCAATGCTACCCAAAATCAACACAATCAACCATCAATCAGTGACTAACATGACCAACTACTAGGATAAATATGCAAATCCTAGATTTCCGAGCAATCATCATACTCAACACTTTCTTCGCAAATCTCAAATTATCATATTGTCAACATTCATCAAAGATTTCTACTTCGACTAAGGTTCAACTCCAAAACCCTAGAATTCCATTTTCACAAATTCAACAATCAAATCTTAAATCATCATATTTCAGAGATTTTGTTTGACTAAGGTTTAGTTCCAAAACCTTAGAATTCCATTTCCACAACCTCAACAATCACTATATGCATAAATATCAGATTGTTATATTTCACACTAGACAATGTCACTACTAGGGTTTAACTGCCAAACCCTAGATTTTCATTTTTCAACAATCATCTAATAGATTTCATATTGTTATATGACACATACTAAACAACTTTTAACTTCACTAGGGTTTAGCTATAACACCCTAGATTTCCAAGCATCAACATCCTAGAATTTCAGACAAGGACTTCATTAAATCCTAAGACTCGTGACCATCAATAACTAGGTCATCACACATATCTAGGAATTCATAATCATGCATAAGCATATCATATGTCCAATAACATAAATAGATATAACCTAGACCAAGCTAGGTATTCAACCAAAAAGGACATATCTATATATGCCTAGATTTCATTATCATGCAAAGACATTTCATATCATGTGTTAGTCAAACCGAACTTCACAATAATATCAAATAAGAGTTAGACACACAGACATTTGATTATATTAGGGTTTGATCAGACAACATACACATACCAAGTAAATCAATTCTAAGACAATCTATGAGACTCTTGCTCACACATTCCACCAAACCCTAATGAGCTAGGGTTCTAATCTAGAACATGCATTCCAACAAACCCCAATGAGCTAGGGTTCCAATGTAGAACACACATTCCACCAAACCCCAATGAGCTAGGGTTCCAATGTAGAACACACATTCCACCAAATCCCAATGAGCTAGGGTTCCAATGTGGAAACATAGCAAACCCTATATTACCAAAACTTCAAAGGTTCCGAGATTTTAGATCTTATCATTCCATCCTAACAAGTTAGGATTTCCCGATCATACCAAAATCCCAAACATGAAATCATCAATAAAGACTCCAACTAGCATTTCACAATATCCCTAATTAGTTTAGGGTTTCAAATATTCACAACAGCATACCCTTCGGTTAGGGTTTTCCAGAACCTGTCTAGGGTTCTACCAAATCAGATAAGAGTGGGGTGGGTAGATTTATCAAGAGATGAATCACCCAAACAAGAATCACTAGGATTCAATATTGTTAGTCATAACAAGGTTAGTAGTAGATCATCAAATGAAACTTCCTTTTAATCAATGAATTCAAAGCATACCTTTGTTTCTTGACTAACCTTGTCTTGAGAGATCCTCCTCCTTGCGGATGTTTTCCCTTGTCTTGAGAGTTCCTCCTTGCAAATGTTTTCCCTAATTAAGACAATAGAGGGAGAATGGTGATTAGTATTTAGCATAATCAAAACTAAATGAATGCATGAGCCCAAAACTGAAAATACATGAGATACTTATTTTTTTCCGAAACAATCTCATTAATGGCCAAGAGATCATCCCTGAATCTAGCTATCTTCACAAAGAAGGTTGCCACAATATCTTCCTTTGTCATCTTTGTATTCCTCAGCTCATTCTTCAAACTTGCCACTTGACCGATGTTCTTAATAGTGAACAAATTCAACAAGGCTTCATACATCTCTTGAGCATAATTGATGTTAGATATGAATGGGACAAGATGGTCTTTTACCCCTTCTACCATTAGAGTCATAGCCACCAATTCTAGATCATTGAATTTCGTTGTCGGCATCACTAGCTTCTTTACATTTCCTTTTACCAAATCCAATACCTTGTTGTTCTCGAGGATTAGGTCAATCCTCTTCTTCCAACATCTGAAGTTAGATGCTCCTTCAAGCTTGTTCTCACTCTTGATAAAGTTGGACATCTTCCTTGAATACGATAGATTCCTTCCCTGAGATAGTGCCTCTGAATGGATCTGCCTTTTTCTTCTTTCTTCACCAAAGCTCTCATACCATGTTGGAAAATCAGAAAGGCAATAAAGATTTTCTCGATCTTGATAATTATTTGTGATGTTACTTGTTATTATAATTCTTTATATCTTCTCTCTTTAGTGAATCAAGCAATTACACAAAGCAGCAGCACATAAAACAATGAACACAAGATGTAGGCACATACCATGGCAAAACCCCCCTCGAGGGGAAAACCCAGTGAAAGTAATTCTTCCTTTTAATAGTATTCTTTGAGACTCTTCACCCTAGACCTTGACCAGAACTTCCCTCCACACCAAGTCAGCCTCCAGAAGATTGATCCCTTTCCAACAACTTTGACTATGCAACAACTTGTGGCAACTCACGGCTTCCGATAGCAGTCCAACTTGGGAGACTTCGTTTTCCCAATCCAGAGCACGAAACAAAGAGAGACCACCACCAAAATTTCGATTTTCCTTGACTCCTTAGACTCCCCTAAACTCGCATTCACTTCAGCTTCCTGGCAACAGAGTTTCCCAACTTCCTGCTTCGTACTCCTGCCCAGAAAACAGATTTTCGCACTTCTGCCCATAAGAGAGAGAATGAAAAGTGATGCACCAAATGAATTCAGTGTCCTTCCTTTTATAGGCTTCTTGTGGGGTCGAATGGGTCCTTAGGCCAATTTCATCTTCTCTTAGGCCAACATGGTGTGGAGGTTCCATAATTCATATTTGACTCAATACTAAATTGATTTACATGATTCAAAAGCCCAAGAAAGGTCTCTTTAAATGTACAATAATTCTATAGACTCAAAATAAATCCTAGAAGTTCTCAATGGGGACTTTGACCTAAAACATGGTGACCCAAGCATGAAACCCATGTTTTAATAAGTCACAATAATAATAATAATAATTCTTTTCTTTATTCTTTTGACAAGTACATTACATAATGACTCAAGTACATTATTGAAGACCGAACATAGTTACATTTCCAACAACAATTACATATAAGATCCAATGCGCTTCCTCACCATCAGGTACAATAATTCATTAGTGCATCTAAGTGAACCAAGCTTGTTAATCAAGGACACATTGAGACTTCATAATGGGCTTCCCTTCCAAATTTGCAGCTTTAAGCTTGTAATAGTGTTACCTCCCTCGGTAGAACCAACTAATAAACAACCCTATTATGTGTTCCCAACCCTCAAGAGGAAAGACAAGTCCAAAGTACATCCTTCAATTGATAGGGTTCATGTGAATAATGATGATATGGATAGGGACACAGGGGTCTCAAAGCCAAATGACATGGATTCAAGGATGGCAATGATGAGAGAAGCCCACATATTTAGGTTTATAGATGTAGGAGGGAGCAATCGTGGATACATGAGTTACCTCGGCCTTTGTTTTTCCACCCTTCTTCATTTTCCTTTTGCCTTTTCTTGATTTTTTCTTTGTATTACTGCTCGGGCCTTCAGGAGATGAGAGCACCTTGTGTATGATACAAGTAGTTATTATCCCCTTAAGGTGGGGTAGTTTAATGCCTGTCAGGGGTCGGGATGTGCATGGGTTCCTTAATGATGTGGGGGCACTCATGGTGCGCTAGGAACCAAGGTGATGGCCATAATGATAAGAGGTAGAGCTCATGTTCAGCTTTTGCCCATGTGCTATCTTAATGTCTCGACCATCTTTTGCATTTTATAAATATTCTTTTGTTTTGTTTCTCGCTTGTGGCCATGATATGCTTTTAATGTTCTTTTAGCTGCATCAACCTCTAGTGCAACATTTCCAAGTCCGACCCAAACATGTGGACAAGGGGACGGGGTGTACCAGTGCCTTATGGACCCAAAGAGGGAAAATGATGAAATAGGGCTTGTAATGTGCAGAGGGGAGTGAAAAATGTGAAACGAGAAAACGTGACCGCGCTACCAAAATCGAGGTTTCCCAAGTAGTGTCATTCCTGAAGTTATAAGCCAATAGGGGAGATACCATGAGACTATGATTGATGTTGATTTTGGGTAGCATCAGATGTGCTCTAGCTCTGAAACTTTGTGGATAGGCTAGAACACATGAGTTCTCCAGAACCCAAAAATCGTTTGGAGAAATTCCACCCGGATCAGGAGTTATTAAAATAATTAATATTTTTTACAAGTTCCTTGTTGATTTGGGGTAGCATCGGATGTGCTCTAGCCATGAAAATTGGTGGAGAGGCTAAAGTACATGAGATCTCCAAGACCCAGAAATGGTTTGGATAGATTGTACCCGGTTTGGTAGATATTAAAATAATTAATATTTTTAATGGAGTTCCTAAGTCTAAGCTTACGAAAATAAAATATTAATGGGTATTAATATAAAACTGGGTTAGAAAGTTCCAAAAGTCATGGATCAGGCCAAATCTAATCTTAGTCGTTGATTAGAGATTCAATCTCAGCCATTGATGGACCAACGAGAAAAGTATAAGAAGAGACTTGAGGGTCAGTTGGAGAACACACCAGAGTGATCAGTCATTCATTTTGCTAGAGTGGGGTTGCTAAGCAAAGTTGAATCAGTGATCAACAGCGAGGGGTAGTGAGTACGAGGCAGAGAGGCAGAGACAGTACTGGGAGACCAACGGAGAAGCAAAGAGAGAGAGAGCAGCAGCCAATCCAGGCTACGCAGAGCCCAGCAGAGCCAGCGCAGAGGCCAGAGGGACTACGTCATCCACGCAGAGGCTGCTGGAGTGATGCAGAGTTTCCCAAAGACTGTGTAGTGCCTTAGAGGGCTGACACAGAGGGTCCTGGGGCTGACGCAGAGGCCAAAAGGGCCAGCACTGAGCTTCAGTTCTGCCAGAGAGGGTTTCGTGGAACAAGTTTTCCGAATACCTGTTTCCAAATATAGAGGTATTGTTTCCGTGTATTTTTCTTTGTCGGGTGAGCCAGTTAGGCACCCTGTTGTACTCAGAAAGACTGCATAATAATATAACCCTCAGAATAGCTGCATCGATTTTCCCGCATTAGGTTTTTCCGGGGACATTTGTCCAAAAATAACAGCGTCACTTGTGCGTTTGTTTTCTTTCATTTGTTGATCTGTAGATGTTGTGATTGTATTTTGTTTATTTTGGTATTTAAATGTATTAAATAACTTGTTCGAATTTAAACAAGTAGAAGAAATAAACTAGCAGAATACAGATTTAATTTCTAATGGATAGACTTAGAAAATTCAACATCGTATCAAAGCATGGTTACAAATCACAAGAATGCTAAAGGCGCCAGCGAAAGCAAAGCATTTGCAGCAGAAACAATTGTCCCGAGTGACAGAAGTTATTCCTAGCAGAAAGCAGCAAGGAAGGGGTGATGCAGAAGGCCTGTGTCATCAATTCGAGCCAGAAAGAGGATCAGCACAGAGACAGAGAGGAGTAGATTTGACCTACGCAGTGTCCGGTCATCTTTCTTAGCCATGAAGGATCGACACTGTGGCCAGGAGGTGCAGATTTTGCCGATGTCGGGATTGCACAGAGCCTAGAGGTTCAGTCCTTCAGTTGCTAGGGCATAGGAGGCTGTGGGCAGTTTACGAGAGAAAAGCTGGTGGGGTACTATGGTTAGAACAGTACCTAACAGGGCAAGACCAAGATAGAGGGAGTTGTTGCCGAGGTAGATTTCTAGCCAAGGAATATGGATCAGTGTTGCAATTGCATAGACAATCGGAGAGGGGAAACTTAACGTTGGCAGAAGGATTTTCAGGAGAGAAATCGGGACTTAGAGGAAGTCCAGAAGAGAACTGCTAGACAGGAAGTAGAAAGACCCAGAAGGTGTGGAACCGAGAACTTCCAGATGGGAAGTAGACAGACTCAGAGGGAGTCGAAGAGAGAACTTCAAGAGGGAAGTAGAGACTCGGAGGAGTCATAAAGAAGAGCAGAGAGATGGCCATAAATGGACTGAGGGATTAGGACAGGCTGGACGAGACGTCCAACTTTTTCATCTGGATGGCCAGGATCTTGTCTGTTCTGTGTGACATGAGTGCTCAAGAACCTCTAGAGAAGAGGTGGGGAGACATCGAGCTATATACAGGAGGACTACAGGGGATGAGGGGCAGGATCCTTGAGGTACCCAACCTCTTGGATTATAACTTGCTACGGGAGCCTCGAAAAGAGAGTAGCAAGACTGGTGGATGTCGGTAGAGAGGGATGCAGATGAGCGGCAGAGAGTGCTACAGTTGAGGAGTCCCCGGGCAGCACAAGGCTAGCACGCTGCAACAGTGTCATAGGCACGGAAGTGTTGCACCAATGCATGATGGCACAGAGAGGTGTGCAATAGTGTGAGATGTAGGGAGTTGTTGCAGCAGCGCAGAGATCAGTAGTGGGAGCACTTGTTAGCAGCACAGGGAGCTTCAGTATCGGGAGTGTTTCTAATCTAACAGGGATGTCAGATGTTGGGTGGATCAGTTACTTACTTTGCAGTAACTGAGTTGGAGTGTAGTAGCAGTATGCAGTAGCACGTGCAGAATGATGAGAGGGGGATGCAGTGCAGATGCAGTGTTGGGAGGATGGACCAGCAGCAGCACGAATGCAGAGGGAGTTGTTGTACGGATGCAGCAGTGGTAGTGGTAGGGCCATGGGCAGTGGTGCAAAGGATGTTGGGCGGGAGGCCTAGCATCAGCACAGGTATTAGTGCCGGATAATCGTGTGATGCTCAATGCGGAGTATTACAAGAACACAGTCCTTGCCAAGAGGGAGTGTTGATTTGGGGTAGCATCGGATGTACTCTAGCCATGAAAATTGGTGGAGAGGCTAAAACACATGAGATCTCCAAGACCCAGAAATGGTTTGGACAGATTGTACCCGGTTTGGGAGATATTAAAATAATTAATATTTTTAATGGAATTCCTAAGTCTAAACTTAGGAAAAATAAAATATTAATGGGTATTAATATAAAACTGGGTTAAAAGGTTCCAAAAGTCATGGATCAAGCCAAATCTAATCTTAGTCGTTGATTAGAGATTTAATCTTGGTCATTGATGGACCAACGAGAAAAGTATAAGAAGAGGCTTGAGGGTCAGTTGGAGAACACACCAGAGTGATCAATCATTCATTTTGCTAGAGCGGGGTTGCTAAGAAAAGTTGAATCAGTGATCAACAACGAGGGGCAGTGAGTACGAGGCAGAGAGGCAGAGACAGTACTGGGAGACCAGCGCAGAAGCAAAGAGAGCGAGAGCAGTAGCCAGTGCAGGCTACATAGAGCCCAACAGAGACAGCGCAGAGGCCAGAGGGACTGCGTCATCCATGCAGAGGCTGCTGGAGTGACACAGAGGGTCCCAGAGGCTGCGCAATGCCTCAAAGGGCTGACGCAAAGGGTCCTAGGGCTAATGCAAGTCAGCAGAAGGCTGACACAAAGGCCAAAAGGGCCAGCACTGAGCTTCAGTTGTGCCGGAGAGGGTTTCGTGGAACAGGTTTTCTGAATATATGTTTCCGAATATAGAGGTATTGTTGCCGTGTATTTTTCTCTATCGGGTGAGCCGGTTAGGCACCCTGTTGTACTCAAAAAGACTGCATAATATATAACCCTCAGAATACTGCATCAACTTTTCGGCATTGGGTTTTTCCGAGGACATTTGTCCAAAAATAACGATGTCACTTGTGTACTTGTTTTCTTTCAGTTGTTGATCTGTAGATGTTGTGATTGTATTGTGTTTATTTCGGTATTTAAATGTATTAAATAACTTCTTCGAATTTAAACAAGTAGAAGAAATAAACCAGCAGAATACAAATTAATTTTCTAACGGATAGACTTAGAAAATTCAACATTCCTAAGTCTTAGGAAAATAAAAATATTAATGTGTATTAATAAAAATATGGGTGAGAAGGTTCTAAGTGACAAGGATCATGCTTGTTGTAATCTTAGTCGTTGATTAGAGATTAGATCACGGCCGTTGATTCATCAACAGCAAAAGAATAAGAGGAGGCTTGAGGGTTAGTTGGAGATACACCGAAGAGATCAAAGAGTTCGATTTTTCTAGGGCAAGGTTTGCTAAAAAAATTAAGCTAGTGATCTGAGTTGGAGTGAGGGGCAGTTCAGCAAGGGAATTTATGTCCAAGGCCGAAGAATACATAGCAGAGAGGCAGAGCAGCACCAGGAGAGACAACGCAGTCCCGAAGAGGGTGACACAGAAGCCGTAGGGGCTGATGCAGGTGATGCAGAAGCCATAGGGGCTAACACAAGCCCTTAGAGGCAGTGCTGGGGAGATTTTGTGCGGCAGAGAGGGAGAAATTCAACAAATCGACTTTCTAAGCAAGGAAGGCTCACTATGGGGGTGACACAGCTCCTAGAGGAGGTGACACAGTTCCAGCACAGAGCTTGGAGCAGCCATCGCTGTCTAGCACTGGGAACAGTCGGGTCACCTGTGGGGTTTGATTATCCAGTTGCTCAATTTGCCGGAATCTCTGTCTCCAGATAGAGGTACTTCTACCAGGATTTTTTCTCTGTCGGGTTAGCCATATCTGGCACCCTAGTTGTATTCAAAAATCTTCTTAATAATACAAACCCTCTATATGTTGCACTGGTTTTCCCGAATTGAGTTTTTCCGAGGACGATTTTCCAAAAATAACAATGTCCTATTTTTTAGCAGAGATGGCAATTGTTGACACCTAATCATAGGGATTGGGTGAACAACTGTAAATAGTGTAAATAAATAATAGAGGAAATGAAGAGTCATCGGGAGATGAAACTTAACAGTCACTCCCTCTTGTATATAATAATGAACAGCCTAAATGAATAATACAATCTCATTTTTGAGGAGTTACCTCCTGGCCTGACATGGTATCAAAGCTAGCTCCCAAAATTAGTTGTTGTGTTGTAACTCCTATCATTGCCTGCCATTATTCTCCTTTGATAGAAAATTTGTCCTGCGTTTCCTGCCATTTCCAGCCTTGCATAACTGTGAGCATGGAGACTCTGGAGACTGTGCGATGAGCATGAAGGACTGAATGTTGGTGGGTCTAAAAAAAAAGGTAATATCACTCAGTTTTTTGAAGAAATTTATGGTTCTGACATCGTGGTGCAGCGGACGCTATGAAGTCTGGACCAAGCAATTTGAAGAGGAAAAGTAGAAAGATTCGAAAGAAAGATTGAATATCCTTGGTCGGTGCTCCTCTGTCCAAAATTTGCGTGGCTCTTCTCTTGGTAGACTATGTTAATTTTTTGCCGCACTATTATACCTCAGCCCTTGGCCCTCTTTCGCACTGCCCATACTCATGCATAGTCAGCCCTGGTAATAAGGAGAAGTCCAAGAGAGCCCTGTGCTTTGGATATATAACTCTAGTGAAGGCCAACCAATTGAAGCAGATTCTGAAGATTCTGATAGCTTTGGTCCTTGTCCGCTTATCGGAGTGAGAGCAAATTTCTTGAATAAGAAAGAGAAGTCACCCCTCGGCTTCAGCCCTTCCTCCAACTTTGTGAATTGAGTGAATGTTTGAAGTCCTATTACGCCTATCCGCTCTGCTATATAACATTGTCACTAAACCACCCTCTATGGGCTCGTGTCCAGCGAAGCATTCCTCCTTCTGCGCAATGTATTACTCCTCTCCACCATAGTCATCCCTCTCCACTCCAGTTGGCCCTCCCTTGAACACTGCCATATAACGCTACTCCACACAAATATGCTTCCATATAAACACTGCTCCTCCACAAGCGCTGCTCCATACGCTGTGATATAAGCGCTGCTCCTCCTTATACATACGCTCCCTGCGTCGAATGCCCTTCCCCATATAACCCTAGCCCATATAAACCTGTCCTAAAATATCAAATTGCATTTTTTACACCAAAAGTGCAATTTTAGCCACCAGAATTGCATTTTTTTGCCACCAGCAGTTTTTTTTACAATACATAGGTTTTACAATGCATTCACTAATATCTATTGTGGGATTGGTTCTCACTGGCAAGGAGAACTATCCAAAATGGTCGCGAAAAATCAAACACACACTCATTTTTAATGAGCTGTGGAAAGGAGTGTGTGTTGGAGACGGAGATAGAGCCAGAACAGCCTACCTCAGACAAGGAATTCGTCATTTGGGAAAATAAGAACAACAAGGCTTATGCATTGATTGCAGCATCAGTAAATGAAGAGGTGAGTCGCCATATTTCGCCATTTTCAAATGCTTTCGAAGCCTTACAAAAACTGAAGGAACTCTATGACTCACACTCTGCACTTGAAGTTGTTCAACTCATGATTAAATTGTTCACCCTTGAATTACAAAATGATGATCCTCTTGCTCTTGCATCAGAAGTAAAATCTATTATGCATGATATCAAAGTCACTAATGTTGAACTAGACATTCCTCTAATAGCTTTTCTCAAGGCACTTTATCCCACTTACTCAAATTATATTGAGTCATTGCAAACAAATGGAAACGTCAAAGATATTACCTTTGACTCCCTTGTGAAAAAATTTGTTGAAAGAGAGAAATCTTTTGGGAAGAACACAGCTCCTTAGTCTTCTAAAGAGGTTGTGTGTCTTGCACATAGAGAGAATAATCTTGCTCAAGATTCTTCCAGAGGAAGAGGTGGTCGAAGAGGAAGAGGAAGAAATTTCAGAGGTAGGGGGGGCAGACACTCTCAAGGAGAAAAGTCAGATTTGCATTGCATACGCTGCAAAAGAGATGGATCACATGATGCATCCACATGCAAGTTGCCTTGGGATAGAATTGAGCAGGAAAGAAACCAACCCAAAGGTAAAACTAATGACAAAGAGAAAGGTAAAGCACCTGAATCCGCTCACTATGTTGTGGCACACTGTAATATTGGAGTAAATGAAGACTTATTTAATGCTTCACTTGCTTCTTGGAAAAATGATTGGTTGCTTGATTCAAGAGCAACTTGTCACATGACTTTTAGAAGAGAATTTTTTGAAGAATTTATTGACAATGTTGATGGAGCAATATATTTTGCAGACAAACCAAACCTCAAGCCATCAGGGCCTGGCACAATCAGGCTTAAATTGCCTGCTCTTCCAGACTTTCTTCTGCATCACGTTTTATATCTCCCACAGCTGAGGAGAAACTTGTTGTCCTTGCTCCACATCCGCCAGCAAGGACACTCCATTCATATGTTTGATGGCAAGCTTGAGGTGAGAAAAGCATCAGACCACTCACTTTTCATGACGAGGACAGAAGAAGAAAGGCTTCTCAAGCTGCAGGGTACCTCTACTCGTGCACAAAATTTCTCATACAATTCTCATTATGAAGAAGGTACATTTCCATCAAGTTTATTATGGCATGCTAGATTTGGACACTTAAACTATGACAGCCTCCGCTTGTTGAAGAAAAATGGTGTTACTGGTTTGCCTACAATTCCTAAGAAACTTAAGCAATGTGATGCTTGCATTCTAGGAAAGCATAGCAAACAGTGTTTTCATGATTCACATTCTAAAGCACATAGAAAACTTGAACTCATTCATTCAGATTTATGTGGTCCAATGCATGTTCTTTTTGCAAATGGAAATAAATATATGATGACATTTATTGATGACTACACCAGAATGTGTTGGGTTTATTTATTGAAGAACAAATCTGATGCTTTTCAAACATTCAAGAACTTTCATACATGGATTGAAAATGATGCACAACCTCATATTGGCTCTATTCGCACTGATAATGGAAAAGAATACACTTCAAATGAATTTGAAAACCATCTTCGCCAACATGGGATCAAACATCAAACAACTATGCCTTATAATCCCCAACAGAACGGAGTAGCTGAAAGAATGAATAGGACAATCTTAAATATGGTGCGCTCCATGATGTTTTTCAAAAATGTAAAATTGATGTTTTGGGTTGATACAGTTCTATGTGTTGTATATGTAAAGAATAGATGTCCATCTAATGCTATTAGAAACAAGACTCCTTATGAAATGTGGTATGAACACATTCCTTTGGTAAAGCATCTCAGGTTCATTGGTTCCACATGTTATGCCTTGATACCAAAGGTACATAGAAACAAATTTGGTGCAAGAAGTCGTAAGTGTATCTTCCTGGGGCATTCAAACACATCCAAAGCATATTGTCTCTATGATGAAGTCAATAAAAAGTTTGTTGTATCTAGAGATGTAATCTTTCTTGAATCATCCAAAACTGACAATGTTGTTGAGCAACCACTTGATCACTTGGATAGATTCGCAAATGCAAAATCATTTCAAGAATTTGATAATCAGATTCTACATCTTGAAGGGGGGATTTCTATACTAGATCAACCTGTGGAATCTTCTTCTGAAACACTCTCTCCCCCGCATGAAACTCCAACAACAGATGATACTTTGAGTGATGTGATTGACAATATTGGGAGACTCAATCTTGATCCAGTCCCAACTCAATCAATGGAGCAGCCTGCACCATCTCAGAAAGGTCCCGCAAAGTGGCTGACAAAGACACTTGAAATTGTTCATCCTGATGAGGTTGGAGAGACAGGAACTAAAAATTCAACCCGGCAAAATGGAGGTGATGTAGATGACTCTAATTCACCTGTTGATATGGATGTTTCTTATGATTGTGAATTGAATTTGTCTACAGATTTTGAACCAACTTCCTTCAAAGCAGTTGCTTCTCATGATGAATGGAAAGAAGCAATGCAAAAGGAGTGCGATGCCTTGATAAAGAATGGTACTTGGAAGCTGGTTGATCCTCCATTGTGAACCAAACCAATTGGCTGCAAGTGGGTCTACAAGAACAAGTATAAAGCTTATGGCTCACTTGACAAGCACAAAGCCAGACATGTGGCAAAAGGTTTTGCATAGAAGGAAGGGGTCGATTATGAGGAGACTTCTGCCCCCACAGCAAAATGGGCTACCATCCAGACACTCTTTGCCCTAGCAGCTCAGAACGGTTGGAAAGTCCATGAAATGTATGTAAAAACTACTTTCTTGAATGGAGATCTAAAAGAGAATGTCTTTATGTCCCATCTTGAAGGATTTGTTGGGAAAGGACATGAACATAAAGTATGCAAACTTGTCAAATCCTTGTATGGCCTCAAACAAGCACTGCGAGCCTGGTATGAAAAACTAACTGAGCATCTTCTGAAACTCAATTTCAAACATTATGATCTTGACGATGCAACTTTGTTTGTCAAGAAGGTTGGAAAAACAGTTGTATATCTTGTGGTATATGTAGATGATCTTTTGATGATAGGGAACAATGAGAGCTACATTGCATCCATAAAGAAGGAATTGAGGAAAGGTTCTGAAATAACTAATTTGGGCTATGTTCATTACTATCTTGGTATTGAAGTAACTCAACATCCGAAGTCCATATTCCTTTCTCAAAAGAAGTACATTGGAGATCTGTTGAACAGGTTTGGCATGGCTAAATGCAATCCTCTGACTACTCCAATGGAACAAAACTTAAAGCTCACATCCATTAAAGGAAAAGAATTTGAGGATGCAACAAAGTATAGACAGCTTGTAGGAAGTCTCAACTACCTGACTACTACCAGACCAGACATTTCGTTTGTTGTTGGAATCCTCTCCAGGTTTATGAAAAAGCCTTGTGAGGGACATTGGTCTACTACAAAAAGAGTTCTAAAGTACTTGAAGGGAACTCAAGACTTTGGACTCAAGTATACACAGGTGGGCGACTTCAGCTTGATTGGATACTCTGATTCAGACTTCGATGGAGACAAAGAAACTGGGGTATCTACTTCGGGTTATGCTATGAGTCTTAGATCAGGAGCTGTCTCCTGGAGATCACGCAAATAATCAGTTCCAGCAAATTCCACAACAGAGGCAGAATATGTGGCAGCGGCTGAGGCAACAAAAGAAATTGTGTGGCTCAAGAAAATTCTGGAAGATTTGCAAGTAAAACAAGTACAATCGACTCCACTCATGATTGACAATACCTCAACAATAAAGTTGGCCAAGAACCCAAAGTTCCATGATTGAACGAAGCACATCAATACAAAATATCATCTTATTCGACATCATGTTGAGGCCAAAACAATCCATCTTCGCCATGGTTCCACTAATGAGCAGATTGCAGACATCTTCACCAAAGCGCTTGGAAGAGAAAAGCTTGAAAGATTCAGAACGATGCTTGGACTCACCGACATCCCTTCAGATTAAGGGGGGAATGTTGACACCTAATCATATGGATTGGGTGAACAACTGTAAATAGTGTAAATAAATAATAGAGGAAATGGAGAGTCATTGGGAGATGAAACTGAATAGTCACTCCCTCTTGTATATAATAATGAATAGCCTAAATGAATAATACAATCTCATTTTTTAGGAGTTACCTCCTAGCCTGACAGCAATGAATGGGTTGAGGGATCAGAACAGATTGGGCGAAGCATCCAATTTTGTCATCTGGAAGGCCAGGATCCTGGCAATCCTAGACAAACATCGCATCAAGGACTATGCCTTTAGATTAGTTGTTGTTCCGGTTGACATTGATCCATTATAGAAGTACGAGGAGGCCCAGGCGAAGGCCAAGTGCATGATCCTAGACGGAGTCAAAGATCATGTAGTACCCACACATTGCTGAGAAGAACACAGCGAGGGAGATGTGGGAGACCCTGACCACCTTGTACCAGGGCTCTTTAGTGCAATGGAAAATGTTATTAGAAAATCAACTGATACAATATCAGATGCAGAAGGGAGAAGAAATCGACCCCTTCTTTCTTAGGTTGCAAGGGATTCGAGACCAGTTGACTTCTGTGGGGTCTACACCAAATCATGAGTTCATGGTCAGGACTGCCCTCAATGCAATCACCGAGGACTAGGAGACATTTGTCCAAAGTATTTTGGGCAGAGCGACTCTCCCCATTTGGGAGGAGATGTGGGCAGCTCTTCGACAAGAAGAGCTCAAGAGCTTGACCAAGGCAGGGAGTAGCAAAAAGGGAACCCGGGTCAAGAAGGAGGAGGAGGATGCAGCGCTCGCATCAGCGAAACAACAGGGGCAGTAGAAGAGGAAGAAGAAAGACATCACCAAGGTCAGATGCTTCAATTGTGGGGAGCTGGGACATTATCAGTGTCCCCAGAAGAAGGGCAAGGGGAGGCTTTTGAATCAAAGGCTACTCTAGCAAAAGCGGACAAGGAAGGCAAGGATGACAATTGTGCTATGAGTGCTCATGCGCCTCTAGAGTAGAGGTGGGGCGAAATGGATTTGTAGTCAAGAGGACTATATGTGGGGCAGGATCCTTGAGGTGCCCAAACTCTTGGATCACATATGGCTACAGGAGCCCTTAACGACAGTAGTATAATGACGGGTGTCGGTTAGAGCAAGGTGTGATGGAGCAACAATGGCAGAGCTAGTGTGCCAAAGTCTGACGCAGCGCAGTGGATGTTGTAGCAGTGCCAGAAGCACATGGCAGCTTGCAACAGCGCAATGGCAGCAGAGGATCAGCACAAATTAGCAGCAGAGGTAGCTTCATGATCACAAGGCATCCATACTTACCAGGACGTCAGTGTTTGGGTGAGTTTTTAGTTGCTTACTTCTCAGCAACTGAGTTGTAGTGCAACAGTTAGCAGTAGCAGTGCTATGGGTAGCATGAGGCAGCGTTTTGAGAGGGAGTTGTAGTACAAATGTAGCAGTGGCAATGGCGGAGTCATGGGAAACAGTACAGGAAGCAGCAGTGCAGTGAATGAAGGGCATCAGGCCAAGCATCAACAGCACAGAGGTCCAATGCAGTAGATTAGTGTAATGCTTCTATGGTGAAGTGTTGCTAGAGCACATTCCTCGCTAAGAGGAAGTGTTGATTTTGGGTAGCATCAGATGTGCTCTAGCTCTAAAACTTTGTGGAGGGGCTAGAACACATGAGATCTCCAAAACCCAGAAATTGTTTGGAGAAATTCCACCCGGATGAGGAGTTATTAAAATAATTAATATTTTTAATGGGTTACTAAGTCTAAACTTAGGAAAATAAAAATATTAATGTGTATTTATAAAAATATGGGTGAGAAGGTTCTAAGTGACGAGGATCAAACCTGTTTTAATCTTAGCCGTTGATTAGAGATTAGATCACGGTCGTTGATTCATCAACAGGGAAAGTATAAGAGGAGGCTTGAGGGTCAGTTGGAGATACACCGAAGAGATCAAAGAGTTCGATTTTTCTGGGGCAAGGTTTGCTGAGAAAATCGAGCTAGTGATCTGAGTTGCAGTGAGGGGCAGTTCGGCAAGGGAATTTCTGTCCAAGGCCAAAGAATACATAGCAGAGAGGCAGAGCAGCACCGGGAGAGACAGTGCAGTCCCAGAGAGGGTGACGCAGAAGATGTAGGGGGCTTATGCAGGCCCTTAGAGGTGATGCAGTTCCAGCGCAGTGCTTGGAGCAGCCATCGCTGCCTAGCACTGGGAACAACCAAGTAACTTGTGGGGTTTGATCATCCAGTCGCTGAATTTGCCGGAATATCTATCTCCGGATAGAGGTACTTCTACCAGGATTTTTTCTCTGTTGGGTGAGCCATATCTGGCACCCTAGTTGTATTCAAGAATCTGCTTAATAATACAAACCCTCTATATGTTGCACCGGTTTTCCCGAATTGGGTTTTTCCTGGGACAATTGTCCAAAAATAATGGTGCCCCTTGTGTGATTGTCTCAGTCAAGGTTACTTGGGAGCGGGAGCGAAAACGGAGAGCGAGAGCAAAAACGGGAGCGGGAGCGACATTTTGAGAACCTCCCAGTTTGGGAGTGAATCCCGGAGCGTTTTTTATATTTTTTTATATTTTGATGCATATATGTGAACAAAAACATGTAGAATGATGAATTAGATATAAAAAAACATAGATTGTATCATATAACAACAATCATCTAGAAGTTATAATCTTCATCAACCACATCCACAAGTTAGTAACATACAACATATTGAGTCTCATGAATTATGATTCATCAATCTTAAAGTTTCAATCTTTCAAAATTTAATATATAACATTTATCATCATTGATCACCAAAGTTGTACTTGTAAGCTAAGTGTAACCATTACAACAAATAATATCTAACATGAAATGAAATGTTATAAAATGAAATGAAATGAAAAAACTTTCAACTTTCACGAAGCATCATATTCATAATTCATTATCAATGAGTTATAATTGCCAACTTCAAACTTAAACTGTCATATATTGTTTACAAAAAATATCATAATAAATATGAAAGAGTCAACAGTTATAAAAACTACTAGAAACTAGAAAAGACAAGTAAATCTATCATCTATATCTTCCTCTTGCCACCACGAATAATGTCTAATTTCTGAGCAAGTCGTGGTGGTCTTCTAGGAGTTTCCTCCTGCACAGTCCCACGATTAGAACCAAAAGGAACATGCCCTCCACGTGAGGATGTACATGGAGGCGGCGATAGCAAAGGAGCAAGACTTGGAACTCGAGCACTGCTACTGGATGGTGGGGGTGGCATGGTTGTTGCTTCATCTTCCTCTCTCATAAGTTCTGCTTCCAATTCTTCAAGATGTATAGTGCCATCCTCCAAATTATCGTCCTCTAGGTGGTTGTCCCAAATTTTATATGTTGGATCCTCATAAGCCCGATCACAGTAATGACTCAACAACCTCAAGTTGTAGTACACATAAACCAAGCTTTCTGCTCAGTTTTCATTGAGTCTATTTCTTCTCACATTATGTATGAAGTTGTAGGTGCTCCAACACCTCTCTGCAGAAGAAGTATTTACAACCTATGAGAGAACTTTTTTTGCCAATTTTGGCAAAAGTCCCATGCCGCCATATGCTTCCCACCATGTGAGAGCATCAAATTTGTCTATATCTTCCACTGCATGCAAATAACCAAACAAACTAGTGCAATTGAAGTATCTGCCTAATTCAAGAGCCGATTAGCACATTCCTCCCTGTCAGGTACCAACTTGTCTAATGCTTCCATATATCCTATAGCTACCTCTAGATCCATATGGGGTTTGACCCTAACCCCACCCCCAGGTGCAGGTTGGCCCAACCAAGTTGGAGAGTAGTATTTTGGCATAAGGATATATGCCAAGGCATGTAGTGGAACATTAAGCTTATTCCACCATGTACACACACAATTGTGAATCAATGTATACAAGTTGGGATCATCTTTCTGAAAAATATCTTTTATTTGCCCCAACATGGTATCCATCTGCTCATACACCTCCCCAATCACTGGTTTATTTGTATCTGCAAAATGAAACATGTGATAAATGGGCTTGGTGAATTCCAATACTTGCCTCACACATTCCCAAAACTGACCATCAAGAGCGGTCGCCTCCACAGGTTCAAAAACCTTGCCTGTCAGCTGCATTTGTAGCCCTTTCCTTTAAAACCTGCCAGTGTGGACTTGATATCTTGCTAGCCAATGACTCTCTTACCTTCAAAAGGCACCTGAAGGTGAAGTAATAGCTAGCAAATCTAGTCTTCGCAATCTTCAACAGCTCCAATCTTGAGTGACTGCGGAAAAGCCCATGGGTATTGCTATGATTTATAATAAATTTTATCATTTCTTTTGCCTCTCTTGTACAAATCACCAATTCATTTGTATTGTTGGTTTTTTTCTTAATAATATCATGCATGAAAAGGTTCATTGTGTGAACCAAACACCCAGACCAAAATATGTTAGGGTATTTATCCTCAATAATTGCTCTCGTTGCCTTACAATTAGCAGCATTATCAGTGATGACTTGGATGACATTGTATGGACCAATATGTTCAATTGTTTTAAGTAATGGTTCTGCAATGTTGATGTCGGTCTTGAACTTGTCTGAGTAATCATATGCTGAAAGAAAGATGGCACCACTAACAGACACAGCAAGAACACTTATCAATGGATTGCCTTTTACATTTGTCCATCCATCAAATACAATGGACACCCCATGCTCAGTCCATGAATTTGTCATTCTACTCAAAGAATTTGATATTTTTTCTTTTTCATGATCAAATCCAACGGTTCTAGCCTTTTCATACCCAGGGCTGTTGTATCCTTTAGGGGCATCATTTATGGCAAAAACCATTTCATGCCAATAAGGTGATCGAAGAACATTGAACGGTATCCCACATGCATAGAGAAACCGGTAAACTTTTGAATCCACATCATTCCTACACCCTTCATCAAGGAATGATATGGTTCTACCCAGTGTTGCACGAAGCACCCTCCCCCCCCCCCCGGTTCCAAGCCCCGAAGCGCATGGAAGCGCCTAGGAAGCTTCGTCGGAAGCGGCGCTTCGGCTTTTTTAGACGCTTCCTGGAATTTCCAAAGCGCCAGACGGAAGCGCCGCTTCCATGCCTCCGAAGCGCGCTTCGTACGTCGCTTCGGAGGAGGAAGCGCACGCTTCCGTACGCTTCGGGCAAACAGGGCGCGCGCAAGGGAAAAAGACACTCTTTTTTAAAAAAAAAATTTAAGTTATGTTAACTTAGCATTAAGGGGGTGGATTAGGGTGAGGTTAGAGTGAGGTTAAGGTGAGGAATGAAAAGAATAATGCCCCCATTCATTCCTCATTTTCTCACTTTGAGTTTATGAGAGTTGGAGAAGAGAAGAGAGGAGAGGAGAAGAGAAGAGAGGAAAGGAGAGAAGAGAGGAGAGCTTGGAGGAGTGAAGAAGGAGGAGCTAGGAGAAGGAGGAGGAGCTTGGAGCAAGAGCTTGGAGGACTTCATCTACAAGAGCTAAAGAGGTAAGTTCAAACCCCAAACTCCCTTATTTTTTTGACAATTTTTTTGTATTTTTCTCCTCCCTCTCCTACTCTTTCCCATTGTTTCTACTTGCTCCTTTATTTACAGGTTGTCCATCACCTATATCCATATTCCAAGATAGTGTTCTTTTGGCTTCTGTGTCATTCCACTCTTGGTTTTAATGATGGCAAAGGTGAATAGGAATAGAAGGGAAGAAACAGAAGAGGACAGTGGTGATGGTCCCAATATGAGTGACCCAATGTATGATGAGGAGGAAGGGTTTGAAGAGGAAGGGGATGAACCTGAAGGGGACACTGAAACACAAGATGGGAAAGCTACATCAACACCCTTGTGGAACTATGTGACCAAACTTGATGGGGGAAAGGGTGGTGGATCTTACAAATTTGTGTGCCCTCATGGTTGTCATGGAGGAAAACCATATTGTGGTTCATATACCCGTCTGAGGAGGCATCTTTGTGGGGTGCTGGATATTGATGAAAAAAAGGGTTCTGTGGGGGTACAAATTTGCCCAAACATTTCAACTGAAGAAAGAAGAAAATACATCCAAATAGAGATGGCTGCACAACAAAAAAACAAGAAACAAAAAACTCATTCTGAATCAAGTGCAACCTCTAAATTTGGTAGTTGCTCATCTCCTCATGGTACTTCTGCAAGCTCTGGAGGTAGAAGAACAATAGGGGATTTCCTTAATGTTGCTGGGAGGGATGATGTGGATGGAAAGATAGTCCGTTTTCTTTGTGCTTGCGGTGTACCATTCAATGTGCTTCGCTCTCCCTATTGGCATGAAATGGTAAAGGCCATCAATGAAGCCCCAAAAGGATACAAGGCCCCCAACTATGAGAAAGCTAGAACAGTGTTATTAGAAAGAGAAAAACCTAAGGTTCAAAGAGCTTTGACACGTTTTACAAATGAGTGGGTAGATTCTAGGGTATCCATTGTATCAGATGGGTGGACAAATATTAGAAACCAACATTTGATAAATGTTCTTGGTGTTTCTTCTAGTGGTGCAATATTTATTGCATGTCATGACTCCTCCTCCATCACTGCATCTGCACAAAACATTGCAGATCTCCTATTGAAATCAATCAAAGATGTTGGTCCAAATAATGTGGTTCAAGTAATCACAGATAATGCAGCAAATTGTAAGGCAGCAGGAAAAATTATTGAGCGTACTCATCCACACATCTTTTGGTCTGGGTGCCTGGTTCACACATTGAACCTTTTGATGCATGATATTATGAAACACAAAGAATGTGGGTGGATTGCTGAGGTTTACAGGAGAGGGAAGCAGCTCATTAAATTCATCACAGGGCATACAAGGGTAAACTACTTCTATGGCACTTACTCCAAGTTGCAATTGCTTAAAATTGCAAAGACAAGATTTGCTAGTTATTACCTCACCTTTAGGCGGCTAGTGAAGGTGAGACAAGCTTTAACTAATCTGGTGTGTGCTGAAACATGGGATGAAATTAACACTGACATAGATGGTGCTAATGCAGTCAAGGACACTGTTCTTGATAGTTACTTTTGGGGACAGGTTAAATATGTTTTGCAATTCACCAAACCAATTTATTACATGATCAAGTTTGCAGATTCAGATCGACCAGTAATTGGGGAGGTGTATGAGCAAATGGATAGCATGTTGGGGCAGATTAAAGACATTGTTGAGCCTAGAGATACCACCTTGTACAATTATATTCGTGTAGAGGTGGAAAACCGATGGGAAATGCTAAATGTTCCATTGCATCCATTAGCATATGTTTTGACACCTAAATACTATCATCCATCATGGCTTTCAACACCAGCACCTGGGGGGGAAGCAGGAGAAAACCACACCAAGATCAAGAGGTTCACAAAAAATATATGGCTGCATTGAGTAAATTAATCCCTGATGAGGAGGAGGCTGCATTGGTACGGAGACAGGTGAGCAACTATACGCTCAACACTGGTCCATTTGGGAGCATGCATGCAATTAAAGATCGAGAGACTTTTTCTGCTCTTGAGTGGTGGAACATGCATGAGGGGGTACTCCACTTCTACAGAGTTTGGCATTGCGGGTGCTATCACAGGTGGTAAACACTTCTTCTGTAGAGAGGTGTTGGAGCTCTTATTCTTTCATCCATAGTGTTAAAAGGAACAGGTTGAATTTAGACCGGGCAGAGAGCTTGGTTTATGTTCATTACAACTTGCGATCGTTGTCCCATTACTGTGAAGATGCAAAGTGTAATAAAGACTTGTTGATTTGGGACAAGAATCCAGAGGAGCCCAATTTGGAGGATGGAGTGTTGCGATTAGAGCAATTAGAGGATGCTCTTATCCAGGTATGTCCATTGTGGTATGAATTTTCCAATTTTCCCTTATAAAGCATTTCCCTAATTCATGTTTTTAATTTTTTTGTTAACTAGTGTTTTTTTTTTGCATGAATTTTTTGAGCGATTCTAGGAGGATGATGCCCGTGTTGATATGCCACCCCCACCCCCATCTGGTCCCTTGGTTCCTAGGTTCCATGGTTCAACACCAACAGCAGGGGGTTCTTCTTCATCAGTTTCAGTGCCATGACTTCCACAGGCACCATCTTCTTCATTGCCACCACGTGGAGGCCCGCCACCACGTTCTATTCGTGGTGGAAGGAGGAGAGATTAGTAGATATATTCACAATCTACTACTTTTTGTCATAGATTACTCATTAGACTTGTAGACTTGTGAATTTGAATTTTGAACCTTTTTGGCTTGGCGGTGACCCCCACCCCCATCTGGTCCCTTGGTTCCTAGGTTCCATGGTTCAACACCAACAGCAGGGGGTTCTTCTTCATCAGTTTCAGTGCCATGACTTCCACAGGCACCATCTTCTTCATTGCCACCACGTGGAGGCCCGCCACCACGTTCTATTCGTGGTGGAAGGAGGAGAGATTAGTAGATATATTCACAATCTACTACTTTTTTGTCATAGATTACTCATTAGACTTGTAGACTTGTGAATTTGAATTTTGAACCTTTTTGGCTTGGCGGTGACCAAGTGACATATTTTGTAAACATTATTATTTGAATTTTGGACATGACAAATGTTGACAATTGCTCACTTGCTAGATTCGGCCTGGAGTATGCCGTAAAACTGCTTCTGCTTGGCTAAGAGCTCGTCTTCCTCGGACGTAGGGAAACAGGTTAACGGCCCAAGACCCAGAGGCATCTGGCAGGAGTGAGAGCCTGCTCCCGATTACGGACCACCAGCAGGGTTATGCCAGGTGGCGTGGTTTTCCTATTTAACAGTGATGAGTCAAACCCAGCATTCGCGGATAGCAGCCAGAGATGGCTGTCCTCACTGTTGGTTTGACACCTGAGTTGATAGGTTTTACCACCTTCGGAAAAATTGCTCACTTGCTAGATAAATCATAATATGCTCTATGTTTTATGTTTTATAATATGCTTAAATGTTTTATGTTTTATAATATGCTTAAATGTTTTATGTTTTATAATATGCTTAAAAATTTGATGTATGTTTGTAATAGCTAGAATATAGATGATTGTTGTACATACTAGTAACTACAATGGAATCATGGATGCCATATCTATCTTGACTTATGCAAAAATATGCATGCTTTCATGTCTTCTACAATTAATTTGGTATTTGGGATGTTTATTTTGAGTATAAATGCAAAAAAATATAAAAAAAAATATATATATATATAGCAGACGCTTCCGCGGACGCTTCGCTTCCTAGATTTTTGGAAAATGACGCTTCGGCATCCTCGCTTCCAAAAAATGCTTCCGCTTCGCTCCCGCTTCGTGCAACATTGGTTCTACCCCTTAAAAGAGATGTTCGGTGACCCTGTGCCTCCATATCCACTGCCATAGAAGGATGCTGAAGAAGTTCTTTGTGCATGTGATTGTGAGCTTGGTTCAAAGAAACCCTTTGATCTTTTAGATTTGTATTGGGCTTCCTCCTCTTCCCTTATGTATTTGGCTCTCTCTACTGCTGACACACCTGTACAAGTTTTGATTCCTATTTGTTTATCTCCATTCCATGGCCTTTTCCTGCAGAGGTGATTTCTAACACGGGTGTATGAACCTGTGTAATTATTGTTGCAATGGGGGCAGTGAAATTTAGTGGTTCCACCCCCTTTCCTTGCTTCAAGCTTAGTAACATATTTCCACAATGGGGTTAGTTCTTGTTTAGTTTTTTGAGCTGAATCATGTTCACTCTCCTCCAGCTCCTCCTCACCAAGGTACTCCTCTCTGGGGTTTTCATCAAATCCACTATAACCCACTTCTTCATCCCCTTCTTCATGTTCATCCCTCTTTTTTCTACTCCCCAACACCATAATAACCAAGAAGAAGAAAATGCCAAGAAATATAGCCATGATGTTTGAAATTTGAAATTTTGAATCTACAAAAAAATGCAATGGGAATGGGAATGGAAAATAGAGAAAAAAATTATTTATTTATTTAGCAATGAACATAAAAAGAAAAGAATAAAAAATCCTAGATTAGAGTGTAGATCCTACCTCTTTGGCCTCCAATCTCCCCTTGCAAGCTCTTCAAACTCCTCCAAGCTCCTCTCCTTGCTCCAAACTCTCTCTTGCTCTCCAAACTCTCTTGCCCTCTCTCACTCTCTCTCACTTAAGATGAAGTGAATAATGAGAGGGAGAGGGTTTATTTATTGCCGACCCTCTTCCCCTCTCCCCCTTTTTTCCCTCCCCTCCCCTTCCCTCTCTCCACGCCATCGTCACCTCTCCTTGGCCGTGCAGGCGTCACTCTCCACCAATCGGGAGTGATTTTTCCAACCGGGGAGAGATCACTCCCTGACCGCTCCCCGGTTGGAAAAATCACTCACGGAGCGACAGGAGCGATGCTCCCTCCGTCAATCCCAAACAAAACAGGGAGCTCCCGACCTGCTCCCGAGTCGCTCCCGATCAGAGCATGGATTGGGAGCTGGATCAAGGGGGGCGTTCCCCCGCAACCTTGGTCTCAGTTTATTTCAGTTCATGATCTGTATGTATGTGTAGATTGCAATAGTGTTTACATCGATGTTTATGTAATTAAATAACTTGTTAATGCAAAGAAAAAGTAGGGGATGATAAACGAGTAGTTGCAATAGGGGTTTCTGATGTGTAGATTCAGAAATTTTCACAATTGAGGATTAACCCCACATTTTGTGAAAATTTGGATGCCCAAATTTCTACTGCAACAACTGATTACATTTCTCCTATTTGTTGATTACTAAACCAAATTATTTATTGTTTCCTATAGTAAACACTGAAAGAAATACACTGCGGCCTACACCATTTAAATTATAAGTGGAAACAAGAAACTGAACAAGAAAGAAATACAACACATCTACACAGTTGTTTTGGACCAATGTCCTCAGAAAAACCCAATGCGAGAAAATCGGTGCAGCGGCTCTAAGGTTTTTCTTATTATGCAGTAGTAATTCTGAGTACAATTTTTTGGATGCCCAACTGGCTATCTTATATAGAGAGAAAGTAGACAAAACAAGTAGTGAGATGCTCTCACCCTGTCACTGGAAGAATCTGACTCTGATCTCGCTGGAATAGAGGCTTTGCATCCCTTATACGTCAGCTTTTACACAGAACTCCGTCCACCACACGCAGTCCCTACGTCACCTCTGTTAGGGATAGCGTTGCTCCTTCAAACCCTCTGCTGGCCAAAAACTTCGATTTCCAGCGTCTCGAAGTCACAACACGGCTCCTGGCTTTTGAAACTCGATTTCCTCAGCAAGAATTCGATATCCCTCGAGGCTCTCCGCTGCCACTGCATCAGCACTGCGTGGGACAACGTCAGCCTCTCTCTAGACATCGTTCTGTCCCTCTCTTCCTTGTACTCTCTGGTCCAGGAAAACTCCTCACAGGCTACTATCCCTACCCCTCGCTGCAAAAGATCACTTCGAAATTCTCTCCAGCAGTTGCTTTGCTTAAGAAAATCAATCTTCTGATCTTTACTATGTATGTGTATTCTCCAAGTGCCCCTCAAGCCTCTTCTTATATTTTTTTGTTGAACAACCAACGGCCCAGATTAACTTCTAATCAATGGCTTAGATCATTTTGGCTTGATCCTCATCTTCTTCTAAAAGTTACACCCACAATTTAGATTAATACCCATTAATTATTTTAATTTCCATGAGTTTAGACTTAGGGTCCCATTAAAAGTAATTAATTATTTTAATAAAACTGTCTCTAGGTGGAATTTCCCAAAACAATTTCTAGGTATTGGAGAATGCATGTGTCTAAGCCTCACTGCAAAGTTTGAGACTTAGAGCACATCCGATGTTACCAGAAATCAACACTCCCTCTTAGCGAGGGATATGCTCTAGCAATACACCCTGTTGAAGCATCACTTTGTTCTTTAACATCTCCTTCTACGCTGCTGATGTATGACATCATGTCCATCAACTACTGCACAAGCGTTGCATTTGTATTGTTGCTGACCTTGCCACTACCAACACTGCATCTGTACTACAACTCCCTCTCAATTCTGCATCTGTGTTGCTGCTAGCACTGCCACTGCCACTGCCAATTGTATCTGCACTGCAACCTTCTCCAACTGTTGTTGCTACTGCATCAGCAATGGAAAAGCATCCCAAATTACTCGACTACTGTTCAGTATGATGCATCTCGTTGTTGGAGTTCTGACTGTTGCTAGTCTCTAAGCTGACCCTCTAAAGCCACTGCGTTGCTACTGACTTTTTCTCTGTGCCAACTGCACTACTGCCAACTCTGCTCTACGTTGCTCAATCTCTAGTGGTACTAGCCACTGCAAATGTCACTTCAGAACTCCTCTGCACCAACTGACACTGGTCCTGTTGTCACACAGATTGTCTGGGCAGCGCGACAACGCTCAGACTAGGGGTTGTCACCCTGATCCCCAATCCCTCCGTTTAAGCCGTCTCCCGAAGCTAAAGGGGGTAGACCCTATGGGATGAATGAAGACCAACTGTGGACCAGTTGGGTTGGGAGACATATCAAGGCAATTTAGCACTTGATTGATTTTAGAAATTAATGTACCAGTGCCTTATGGAGTTAATGATTAAATGATTATTTATCAAATATTGCATAAATATGAACCATGTAAAACAATCATTTATCATCAAATATCCCAAGCAATAAAAGCTATTCAACAAACTCACAATGCTTTAATAATGATCCAGCAATTAAATTTCTAAAGATTAAACGCTTTAAACGACCACGAAATTTAAATGCTAACCAGATTTAAATAGTTAATCTCCAGATATAAACATTTAAGCACATTTAACTCTACCACAACAGAAAAAGACTTTTAAAGGAATTTCCAATTAGTCTTTTCAAAAAAAATTAATTTTTATATATTTTTATATTTTTAAATAAAACAAAACTAAACTAAGCAAAAATTAAAGTAAATGAGACCTAAAATTATTAACACTAAACTAAACTAAATGAAAAGGAAAATACTAAAAAAACTAACTTTAAAAAAAATCAAATATTAAACTAATCTAAATTTAATTCTAAAACTAAATAAAAGAAAACTAAAAAATAAATTTCTTTATGCCTTTTTTAATTTTTAATTTTTATGATTTTTTTATATTATTTTAAAATCAAACTTTTTAAAAAATTAAATCTAAATTTAAAGAAATCTAAAACTAAACAAAACTTAAAACTAAAAAAGCTAAGCTAAAAAGAACTAACACCTAATAGCATCAAATATAGAAAAAAAATCGAATTTATTTTTATTGTTTTTATTTTTTATGTTTTTTATAGATTGAAATCTAAATCAAATTCAAAATTAAATTTCTTTTACCAAAACTAAAATGAAATAAATTTAAAATCGAAACCTAACTAAAATCTAATTCTAAAACTAAGCTCTAACTTAATAAAAATCAAAATCAAAAATCTTTAAACTAAGACTATCTCTAAAATCTAAAAACACTAACCCTAAGCTTAAATCATGAAACGCAACTTTAAAAAAATCGAAATGCTTTTGAGTTTTGTTTGCTGTGTAAACACAAAAAGGAACCCACTTTTGTCTTGTTGTTCGTAGGTGCAAAGAAACCTGGACGGCGGCATAGGAATGACTGCGTGGATGGCTCAGCTGAATGAAGAAAATGGATAGTGGCAGCAAGGATGTCGAGGGTAACACACATAGAAGGACACAGCAATATGGATGGCTAAGGACGTGGAGTTGGGCAGCATGAAGATTTGCGTGAGGGTTTGGTGGAATGCATAGAACAGGCGTGGAGCTGACTGCTGCTTGGCGTAGAGAAGGAGGGCAGGCTTTGCAGGATAAGGAAAGGCAGTGTTGAAGGGAAAGCTGGCAGAGGGATAGCATAGAGAGGAAACGCACGGAGGTGAAACAGCAATCACCCAACCTGCCTTTAAAAAATTTTGAAAAAATTTCTATGAAATGAAACCCCAAGATGCCACAGCGTAAAGAAAAAATTTCGAAAATTTCTATCAAAATGAAATCCTAGGCAGCAAACAGATAGTCTGGAAGAAACCCTTGAATTTCTTCAGAAAAACTTGAAAATCCTTTTGAAGAATATCCCTGCAAAAAATGACGCTGAGGCTAGATCTTACCCTCCAGGACCTAGATCTGGCTTCAAACAAAAAATCTCCTCTTTAGTCCTGCAACCTACAATAGCAAAACAGAATACCCAGAAACAATATGTGCAAAGATTAAACCTAAAAGAAACCCAAAAACCAGCTAAAGAATTACAATATTTATAGATTAACGACTCTAAGCAGCCAGATTTATCGTTATGCCACAAAAATATTTTCAAAATTTTAAACTTAATGTGAGGTGCTTCAGAAAACCCTTCATGCATCTGCAACAAAAATTCTAATGATAAGCCCGGGATTAAAACTGGCTAGGCTCTTTCAGAAAATGCAATCCGGGCGTTCGTTGATTCAGCGGGGAACTTCCCCTAATGCCCGGTAAACTCAAAATTAAGGATATCCTACACAGCTTAAATCAACCATTAACATAGAGGAAGAAAACAACAGTGAAATTTAGATCAAATGGAGATACCTGCCATTATATTTCAGAAATTAAACTATCTTTCAAACCCTAGAGATCAGACAAGATACCTGTGCCTAAATCAATCTTCATCAAACTATCATCAATGGCTGAAAATAAAATTATGCAGAAAAATAAAACATCTTACAGCATTTCCAAAAGAGTAACACCAACAAGATTTTCAAACCCAAAGTCTTTATTTATTGCACAAAAAATGAGAGCTTTCTTTAGCACGCGACTCTAAGATCGAATGATCTCAAATGACCCCAGACACCCTATTTAAAGGAAAAATTCCCAACGACTAGTTCGAGTGATCCATGTCAAACTAATCTCGACTGTTGATGAGGATCAAAATCCCTTTCGATCTCATCCGTCGAAATTTTAAATGCATTTTAATATATTAAAAATTAAAATTTTGCATTTATTTTCTCAAAATTTTGACTTATTTTATTATTTTATTTCAAATTTTAATAATAATTTTTTTTTTATTTTTTTAATTTATTATTATTATTTATATCTTCTATTATTTTTTTATTTTTTTTATTTTTTGGATCCTCGAACTTACCCTTTGGAAAAATCACCTAGGACCTAGGACCTCGGACTTATGAGGGGATTAAAACATTTTCTAACCCTCAAGACACTTTACATCATGACTTATACAATTTTATATCTCAAGGGGGAAAACCCATTTGACATAGACCCTCATAGACCACCCAGTTCTGTGACACAAATATAATCTAGCAGATCAAGAAATTTGTAATAATCTAACCAAATAGTTAGAATTATTTCCAAATTACTTTTACATAGACTCGAAACACACTAGGATTCCCCTAAGATTCTAATGACAAAATCCATTCTGGCTTTGGGGTTAGGCTGAAGGAAAACTCTGTCGATCATGGATCGGTGAGACAAAAAACCTTCCGGAAAGTAGATTATCACTAGAAAATTAGGTTTTCCTAGGCAATTTACATACATGACTCAGATCTACTAAGATTATTTACAATTTACACATGCAGACTGGGTTTACAATATAACACGATCGGGTTGAGATGACAGTCAAATGGCACGACACGTCGATCAAGTGCTATCCCTTTTGCGAAAAAGGGGGTGTACTGCTATGGGTAGTTGACACGTAGTGGTCAACAGGTCCATCTTGCTACTACTGATTTGGGCTCCCATAGCAAGGAATTGACCCAAGAGGTGGGCTCCTCAAGAATCTTTCCCATCTGCGGTCCTTTCGAACTACAACTCTAAATCACCCCACCTCCCTCCTGGAGATGCTTGGGCTATCATGGTGAATTCCTCCTCGATCTTCGCGACTGCAACCTTCAGATGCTTCTCATCTTTGTCCTTCTTCCTGAGAGGACACTATGTTGCATAGTGACCATATTAACCACACCTGAAGCATTTAATCTTCAAGACATCTTTCTTCTTCTTCCATTGCTCCTGCTGCCCCTTGGATGCGAGGGTTGCATTCTCTTCCTCCTCCTTGGGCTTCAACCCACTACTACTGCTTCCTCAGCTCCTCTTGCTTAAGAGCTACCCACATTTCATCCCAATTTGGAAAAGCCACCCTACCCAAGATGCTCTGGACAAAGACTTGCCACTCATATACTGAATTTAGGGCTAGTCTTACCATTTCAAAACCTTGAGGTGTTGACCCCACAGCTGCCAGCTCATCTCAGGTCTCCTGAAGCTTAGTGAGGAACAGATCAATGTGTTCCCCCTTCTGCATCTGTATAGATCTCATCTTTTGCTCCAAGTACATCTTTCATTGCATGGAAGATCCTTGATACATCGTCAACAATGCATCCCACATCTCCTTAGCAATCCTTCTACTAGCGATGTGACAAACTACATGATCCTTCACTCTGTCGAGGATCATTTGCTTTCTCTTCGCCATTTCTCCCTTGTACTTCTTGAGCGGATCTGGATCCGCGGGCACAACTACCACGCTGTCGACATAGGTCTTGAGAAAATGCTCATCCAGGAGGCACGACATCCTCGCCTTCTAGATCACATAGTTGGATGCACCATCCAACCTATCCTAATCTCTCAACCCACTAGTTGCCATCCCTGCCAAACGAAAAAGTCGAATAGCCTCCTCTCTCCTCTTCGCAACACTAGACTGGCTTATGCACACCCTACTGGAGCTTGTAGATCTGCCCATCTCCGCTCCTACTCAGCAAGTGAGAATTCAGACACCTTGACTGGAATTTCTCCGAGGAAGGATTCCCTCAACCGTGTCTCTCTCTTCCTTCTAATGTCTTTTTGCCTAGCAACTAGCTGCAGAAAACTGCGTTCCGCCATAACTGCCCCTTCGTTGAAGCTTCTATTGCGTTGCTCCCTCTACCGCTGACAAATCTCGCTCTAGAAATCTTACCTCTCTGTCAACTCACTCAGATAAACATTTACCACGAAAAAATTTGCCCCCTGTCTTGGACTGCACAATCCCTCTAGGGATTCGATTTGTTGCCTTTGCAGGAATTTCGAACTCCCTTCCTCCTTCAGCGTTGGGATCTTCCAACACTGTTTTCTTCTTTCACCTGTAGCTCTGATACCATGTGAAAATTTGGATGCCCAAATTTCTATTGCAGCAACTGATTACGTTTCTCCTATTTGTTAATTACTAAACCAAATTATTTGCTGTTTCCTACAGTAAACACTGAAACGAATACATTGTAGCCTATACCATTTAAATTACAAGCGGAAACAAGAAACTGAACAAGAAAAATACAACACATCTACACAGTTGTTTTTGGACAAATGTCCCCAGAAAAACCCAATGTGGGAAAACCGGTGCAGTAGCTCTGAAAGTTTTATTATTTTATGCAATAGTAATCCTAAGTACAATTTGTTGGATGCCTAACTGGCTATCCTATACAGAGAGAAACTGGACAAAACAAGTAGTGAGATGCTCTCACCCTATCACTGGAAGAATCTGACTCTGATCTCGCTGGAATAGAGGCTCTGCATCCCTTCTACATCAGCTTCTGCGCAGAACTGTGTCAACCCCACGTAGTCTCTACGTCACCTCTACTAGGGACTGCGCTGCTCCTCCTTTGGACCCTCTGCTGGCCAAAAACTTCGATTTCCAGCCTCCTGGTCTCACACCCCAGCTCCCGGCTTCTGAAACTCAATTTCCTCAGTAGGAATTCGATCTCCCTCTAGGCTCTGCGTTGCCACTGTGTCAGCACTACGTGGGCCAGTGTCAGCCTCTCTCTGGACGTCGTTCTATCCTCTCTACCTTGTACTCTCTGACTCAGGAAAACTCCTCACCGGCTACTATCCCTGCCCCTCACTACAAAAGATCACTTCGAAATTCTCTCTTGCAGCTGCTCTACTTCAGAAATCAATCTTTTGATCTTTACTCTGTATGTGTGTTCTCGAAGTGCCCCTCAAGCCTCTTATATCTTTCTGTTGAACAACCAACGGCCCAGATTAACTTCTAATAAATGGCTTAAGATCATTTTGGCTTGATCCTCGTCTTCTTCTAGAAGTTACACCCATAGTTTAGATTAATACCCATTAATTATTATAATTTCCTAAGTTTAGACTTAGGGTCCTGTTGTCGCACAGATTGTCACGACAACGCTTAGACTGGGGGCTGTCACCCCGATCCCCGATCTCTCCATTTAAGTTGTCTCCCGCGGCTAAGGGGGGTAGACCCTATGGGATAATGAATGACCAACTGGGGACCAGTTGGGTTGGGAGACACGAGGGGAAACAAGCACTAAATTGATTTTATTAAGTTAATAGCCCAGTGCCTAATGGAGTTAATGACTGAATGATTATTGATCAAATGCTTGCAGAAATATGAGCTCATTAACAATCATTTACCATCAAATAACTCAAACTAAGGTTAACTTTTGCCAAATGTGAGATAATCAATAAATGCTCAATGGCTTAATGATACTCCAGCAACTAAAATTTCAAAAGATAAAATACTTTAAACAACCACGCAAAATGCTAACCAGAGATCACATTCATGCAGTTAATCTTCAAATGAACATTTAATTATGTTAAAAATGATAAACATTAATTCCCACATCAAAATTTTAGCCTCAACAGAAAAGATAAAACATAACAAATTCCTGAGCCAAAACTCAAACTGGCAAAAAAAAAATTTCCAAAAATATTTTATTATATTTTTCAAATAAAACAAAATTAAAGACAAAATGAAACTTTAAATAAAAAATCTAAATAACATTAAAATCTAAACTAAATTGAATCAAAATCTAAAGTAAAAGAAAAGGAACTCTTTATGCTTTTTATAATTTTAGAATTTTTATGAATTTTTTATTGTTATATTAAAAAAAAAAAAACAAAAAAAAAAAACAAAACAAAATAACTTAAATCCTGAATCTAAATCTAAAACTAAAGTCTAAGAAAAGAAAAGCTTTTTGATCTTTTATGAATTTATATTTTTTTTTATTTGATTTTTGATTTATAAAATAAAACTAAACCCTTTTTTTTTATTTTAGAAAAAATAAAATAAAATCTAAAACTCAAACTTTTATGTGAAAACAAAAATTTAAAATTTTTCCTTTTGAAACATAACTAAAAGGCAAACATATCTAAATAAGAAATAACAATCTAAACTAAAATCTAAAATCTAGAATATACATCGGAGCACCTAAGTTAAAATAAAAATTTAAATGAAAGTCAAATTCTTTTTATTTTAAATATTTTTTTATTTTTTATGATTTTTGGATTTACTTTAAAATTAAAACAAAGCTAAACATTAAACATTCTAAATATTAAAACTAAACTAAAATCTAAAACATAACCTAACCAAAATCACAACATATTTATTTTTTGTACTTTTTGATTTATTAAAAAAATAAAACATAACTAAAACTAAACATAACTATATATGAAGACTATAAGCTAAACTAAAATGCAATCTAATATATATAAAAAGTAAAATTTATAAAGTCCAAAATTTAAACTAACACTAACAAAACATGAACGCTGACTAAATACAATTCAAAACCAAAAAAAAAATAAAAATAAAAAAATATATATCATAACAAAAACAAAACCTACGCTAAACTTTAGCAACGCATATTGAATTTTTTTTTTTTTTTTTTTTTTTTTTTTGCTGTGGTGTTTTCAACGTGTGCAGGCGTAAGGGAATCTGGCGGCGTAAAGGAGCAAGGAGTCTAGACGCGGGCAGGGTAAGGGATATGAAAATTTGTTTGACGCAGGAACCACGCAGATCTGGCAGCAATGGCAGATTGCGTTTGCAACTTGAAGGGGATGAACGACGGATTTTGTATGCTGCGGAGGAGGTGCGGTTTCTGTTGCAGGTTAGAGGCGGAAACGATGAAGATAGGAGAGCTGAATGCTTGTTTGTAGGTGCGTGGAGCATATAACTGGAATGGAGCAGCGTAAATTCAGCTTTTGGAGTGGCAGCAGCGTGGGATGGGATGTATCTTGTAGATTGAACGCAGGGAGCAGAGGTATGGCAGCAATCCAGCCTGCCCAAAAAAAATATTTTTTCCTGTAACAAAAATAAACCCCGAGCAGCAAAATAACTTTGATCAAACCCTCGGAAATCTTCAGAAAACCCTGCAACCTGTAATGGAAAAACACCCAAAAATAATATGTGCAGAAAATGAAACTAAAACCCTAGATCAGCTAAACAATTACAGTATTTACAACTTGCAGGCTCTAAAATAGCCAGATTTCTCGTTATGCCACAAATATTTTCATAATTTTAATTTAATGTGAGATGCTTCAGAAAACCTTGCATGCATTCATAAAAAAAATTCAGATGATAAGCCCGAGATCGAAAACTAGCCGGGCTCTTGCAGAAAACACAATCCGGGAGTTGGCTGGTTCAGCCGAGAACTTTCCCTAACGCCCGGTAAACTCAAAACTAAAATTTCCTGCACAGCTTAAAATCAACCATCAACATAGAGGGAGAAACAATAGTGAAATCCAGATCAAATGGAGATACCTGCCATTATATTTCAGAATCTAAACCATCATTCAAAGCCCAAAAATCAGACAAGATACCTGTGCCTAAATCAATCTTCATCAAGCTAAAATCAATGGCTGAAAATAAAATTATGCAGAAAAATAAATCATCTTACAACACTTTCAGAAGAGTAACACCAGCAAGATTTTTAACCCCAAAGTCTTTCTTTATTGCACAAAAAATGACTACAAGAGAGCTTTCTTTAGCACCAGACTCTCAGATCCAATCTGATCTCAAATGACCCCTAGCACCCTATTTAAAGGAAAAATTCCCAACGGCTAGTTCAAGTGATCCATGTCAAAATGATCTCGACCGTCGATGAGGATCAAGATTTCTTTTAATCTCATCCGTCGAATTTTTAAATGCATTTTAATATATTAAAAAATTAAAATTCTGCATTTATTTACTCAAAAATTTGACTTATTATTATTTTTTATTATTTTTTAATTATTTTTATTTATTTTTTAAATTTTATTTTTTTTATTTTTTTATTTTTTAATTATTTTTTAAATTTTTAAATTTTATTATTATTTTTATCTATTTTTTAATTAATTAATTTTTTTAATTTTTTAATTTTTATTTTTGGATCCTCGAACTTAGCCTTTGGAAAAATCACCTAGGACCTAGGACTTAGGACTTATGAGGGGATTAAAACATTTTCTAACCCTCAAGACACTTTACATCATGACTTTTACAATTTTACATCTGAAAGGGGAAAACCCATTTGACTTAGACCCTCATAGACCGACCACCCAGTGCTGCGACCAAATATAATCTAGCAGATCAACACACTAGGATTCCTCTAAGATTCTAATGACAAAATTCATTCCGGCTTTGGGGTTAGGCTGAAGGAAAACTCTGCCGATCATGGCTAGGTGAGACAAAAAACTTTCCAGAACGTAGATTATCACTAGAAAATTAGGTCCACCTAGGCAATTTACATACATGACTCAACTCTACTAAGATTATTTACAATTCACACATGCAGACTGGGTTTACAACATAAATTGATCAAGTCGACGATGACTGTCGAATGGCACGGACACGTCAATCAAGCGTTATCCCTTTTGCGAAGAAAAGGGGGTGCACTGCTATGGGAAGTTGACACGTAGTGGTCAACATGTCCCATTAAAAATAATTAATTATTTAATAAAACTGTCTCCGAGTGGAATTACCCAAAACGATTTTTGGGTATTGGAGAATGCATGTGTTTAAGCCTCCCTGCAAAATTTGAGACTTAGGGCACATCCGATGCTACCAGAAATCAACACATCTAAGGTGAGGGAACAAAACTATGGTCAAAACCCTTCCTTCTTCCAAGTCACCCAAATATCTATGCCCAAAGTGCCCAAGGAAAAGCAAGCATAAGCACCTGATTGCACAATAAATAACATATCTTTAGGATTGGATTCCCCACCTTCAAAATATGCTCTCGACAGATGGGCGAGGGGACATATGACTGGCTCAGGGAGCAGACATCAAGTGGCACAACACATTGGCTACACTGGTGGCTATCAAGGGGTGTTGGTTGTCGGCGAAAGACACATGTAGGAGAAAAAATTTCCTATGGGGTCACCCACTTTCAGTTGGTAACAGGCTAAAACAGTGAATTCTTGACGAACACTATAAAAGGCCTTTTGGCTCACCCAAGTTATCAAAAAAAATATTTCAGCACTCCGTAAAGAATTATTTTTCCCTGGAAAGAAAAAAAGTGGTAGTTGTGTATTTGACAAAATGCCAGGAATGCCAAAAGGTAAAGGTAGAACATCAGCATCTTGCTGGATTGTTGGTTCCTTTACCTATACCGGAATGGAAATGCGAAATAATTTCTTAGATTGTATCACTAGATTACCTAGAACTAAAAGGCAACATGACTTGATTACAGTTGTAGTAGATAAATTAACAAAATCTGCTTATTTTATACATGTCCAATCAACTTATAAAGCTATTCATGTGGCAGAATTTTTTATGAAGAAATTTTTTAGATTACATGGAATACCGAAAACTGTTATATATAACAAGGGCACGAAATTCACTTCCAATTTTTGGAAAGCATTATTTGCAAGGATAGGCACACAGTTGAACTTCAGCACTAGATATCATCCGCAAACTTATCGGAAAATTGAAAGGACCAATCAGATACTTGAGGACATGTTGCATATACATGTTATGGATCAACCACAAAGTTGAAAGATTATTTGCATCTAGTAGATTTTGCCTATAACAATAGTTATCAGGCATCCCTCAAAATAAATCCCTTTTGAAGTTTTGTATGGACGAGTGTCATACTCCCTTGAGTTGGAGGCAGCTTACAGACAAACTTGTCTTGCGACTGGATCTTTTACAAGAGATGGAACAAATTGTGAAAAATGTAAAACAGAATTTAGAGGCGGCCTAGGACAGGCAAAAGAATTATGCAAATTTAAAAAGGAGACATAGAGAATTCCAAGTAGGGGAACATCGATACATTAAAGTTAGACCAAAGAAGAGTACCATAAAACTAGGAAATTGTGCTAAGTTAGCACCATAATTTTGTGGACCATTTTGAAACACTAGCAAGAGTAGGGTTGGTAGCCTACCAACTAGCATTACCAACCCACATTAAGGCTCACAATATATTTAATGTGTTTCTTGAGTCTTTTGGAAAAGTATATTCATGATCCAACTCATGTTATTGATTGGAATGTTGTACAGGTCGAACCGAAAGGCAAATTCCAAGTCGAGCCTCTGCAAATCTTAATACTTTGGAATCAAGCCATCACCTAGGTTAAACTGCAATGGAAGCACTTTGGGCCTGAAAGGGCCACCTGGGAAATGGAGGAGGAAATGAAAGAGGCATTCCCTACGCTGTTTTAGGAAGAATGACTACAGGGAAACACCGAGGATGGTGTTCCCTTAAGAGGAGGGGAAATGTAGTGCCCTTGATAATTAATTCTTATCAAAGTTTTATGATTTTATTTTCGTAAGTATGGATGATGGCCATGAGGCAAAAAGTAAAGTTGAACATTTTTATGATAATGTAAATATTTATAGCTATAATGAAATATTGTTATTTTTACTTATAGCTATTCTGAAAGTATAAGAGGAGCCACCACATGAGTAGTTAGGCTCCCAGCTGTCAAGAAACAGTTAAAAATCAACTATAGTCTAAGAGAAGACGGTTGACACAAAAAAAGAAAAGAAATAATCATGATGGGAGAGAAAGGTCATGGGAGAACCAAGATGATTCAGAAATTAAGGTTGCAGGAAAGAAAAACAATCTGAGAAGTTCTAGTGAGGGAGAAAGACTGTACCTGCATAGATAAAGATTTCAGCCCAGATTTAGTAGGACATTGCTAGGGCTTGAGGAGGTAAAACTATGAAAGATTATTGGTTTGTTTTTGACAGGAATGGAGTCTGGAGCTTGGGGCCAATTGCTGACAGTATTTCAATGGTTGGGAGGAGTGTGGTAGCTCTTATTATATTTTCGAAAATACATATATGTTTGAGTTATCTGATTATGTGTTGTTGAGAGCTTGAGTTGCAAAAATTGTTTTGGTTGCTCGGTGATAGATAGGGATGACTCTAAAAGTCTTATAGAGTAAAAGGTTACTTGCCTGAAAAATCTTAAGTTCTCTTATATTTATCTCTAAGAAAGTAGTCTTGCATGTAATGTAAAAGAAAGGGGGGGAGGGGGTTTCTCTTATTCTGAATAATGTTGTACTGAAACTATGAGCTAAGTAGGAAAACTATCTTCGGCTAAGTTCCACAAGGAATATATATATATATATATATATAAAGTCCATTATGCAAGAGAAAGTTGTGGAAAATTGCAAATCATAAATAAATCTACTCACCGGCATTTAAAGTTATATATATATAAAAAATAAAAAAAAAATTGATAAGGTAAATTTGAGGTATGTTACATGGGCTTGTAAAATGCAACAAGCTATTGGTATTTCTTTAGCAGAAGCAAAGTAACGAGCAATGATAATGCAAGTCAAGAAGTCTTGTGGCTTTGACAAATCCTTTCAGAGTTTGGATTTCAACAACAACATCCAACACACCTCTAGTGCAACGACCAGAGTGCCATCAAGCTCATCAAAAATCCAGTTTAGCATCAACGCAGCAAACACATTGAGCTACAAATGCGCTTCATCAAAAATCTCATTCATGTTTGAGTTATTGAAGTGTTATTTTTCCCTACAGATGATCAAGTTGCAAACATTTTCACAAAATCTCTTACAAAAGGGAAGTTTTCTAAACTTTGATCTATGTTGGGAGTTCAAGAAGTTGTAATTAAGGGGGGATAGGCTCTAATGCCTCCTATTGTGTCACATTTGTAAATATTTCAATGTTATCCCAAGTTTTTCTTAAGAGGGGATGTTAGGAAATATGTTCAGGACATAGAGTGATCTAATGACTCGTATTCTCCTCAATACTAATGGCTTGATTTGTCGCTTAACACCCGATTGGTCCATGATCTTTATTTAAAGAGCATGCAAGTTCATGGTTGATGATCAATTGTGAGAACTCTCTTATGTAAAAAAATTGTGTTTGCCTTAATAAAATTGCCTCAAGTGGCCATGTTGGATGGGGGACTGGGGCCATGGACTGCTTCCCTCTTATAGTGTTTTAGCCACGTAAAAATGCTAGCATTATGATTTTTGATCTGGTTGTGTAAGTGGTTTCTGAAGGCATTTGTCCTGTATGGAATTCCCTGTTTACCTGAATAATGCTTTATCTAGAATTCTAGAAATTAATTAATTTATGTGCTGGTATCAACAGATAATTAAAGTCCTTTTTATGTTCACTGGATTGAAGTTAGAACAGGTTTTACAATTTTACACACAAGGAAGGTTAACCTGTAACTGCATGTGAGCGAGTACAGATAAGAATATGGCAGGGTTGTATGATAAACAAGCAAATAGGTATTTAGAGAGCACACATACTTATCCTCCTTCCCAGTTTTCCCTATTGTATCTCTCAGTGCCAATCATCAACTGGCTTGGGATGTGGGTGCTGACAAAGGCCAAGCATCGCTTTCCATAATCTCTCTTAACCTTTTCATTCGTTCCATTTTGTTGCGCTTTTCATATCTATTAACTGTCCAACTTCATATGAAACTATAGAGTTCGTGTCCACTACAAACATGTATAACCAATAAGTAATAAAATTACAAGAGAGTGGAATGCACAGCAATACTATCCAGTGATCGCCACGGATCTAAGCAAGAAGCAGCTGGAGCTTGCACAAAAGCATCCAAAGGGGCATATGCTCTTGTTATGATGCATGACGATGTCTCTTTAATCATTGGGAGAAGGAACGAATGGATCTCATAACAGTGGCCACGATAATCTACTGGTTTGACTTGGAGACCTTTTACTCCCAAGTTAAAGCAGCAGCTGTGATAGCCGTGTTGACTGATGAGAATGCCAGTGACTAGGGTCTTAGTGGACAATGGAATCAGAAATGCCTTACTAGAACCCTAAAACTCAGTGTTCAGTCAAGGGATACAGGAAGTTTCCCTTGCCATCACCCTTCCCCTGTGAACCAGCACTAGAAAATAGGCAAGGAGCAAGGGAAATCCCAGGAAACAGAGATGGAGAGATGTGTTGATGGATACATATTTGGGATTTTTACCTTAAGGAGGAACACCTGCACAATCACGACAGATGGGAAATGTGTAAACTGGATGCAATATATAGAGACCAGTCTAATGAAAAATTTTAAAGAAATGTTCCCCCTTTCAACAAGGCCTTTGGCGTAGATATAACTGCATAGAGGATGTTCTCCATATAGTTACTTGGAACTTAATTCAGAAGGAAGCTATGTTTCTCCAGGACCCAATACAGTTAATTTGCAAAAGAAAATAACTGGAATGCATCACAATATTTAAATTATGATGCAATAAAATACAAAAACCACCTATTCTCATATTTTAGCTCAAAGTATTTCCACAAATAAATTGGGTTGATTATGGCATACAAAGTTTCTTATCTGTAGAAAATGCTGTAACCTGCGATAAGCAACAACACCGTAACACCTCAATGAAAGAAACTTTATAAAATACAGTTTACCAATGCATGTGAGCATAGGAGAAGATAAAATACAGTCTCGCAATGCATAGGAGCATGGAGAAAATATGCTTACTTTTGCGATCATTCATCTCAAAGGAAAGCATGGTGCTGAGTTCAAATTGATCACAACCTCCCCGGCAACTAACTGATATCGCCAAGCAAATTGCACTTAATGAACTCCACAATATTGTTCACAAATGTCTTGACCTATAGGGAATCCTACATGACAAAAGAATAACATAGAAAGCATTAATTCAAGCTTTCGTAGTTTTGCGCTGAAATCTGTGCCAGCAGAATGAACATTTATATTTTCATTTTTGAACTGAATGAAGACTTTATATATACTCCACACACCCTCACACTAGAAAATTACAAAGATAATACTAGCCCTTGTTTTATTGGATTGCAAACCACATTTAAACTGATGACAGACTGACCCACAAAATATTAGAAACCCAATGGGATTTAAAAAGTTACATAGAAAAGTAGAAAAGAGTGCTTAACCTGATGTTGAAAATATCCCTGATTTCTCCCAATATTTCCAAGTTTTTGAGGTTGCCAATATTTTCAAGTTTTCTTACCTTTTCAGGTCCAAGTTTATGCTTGCCAATATTTTCTGATATCTTCCACAATATTTCTGATAAGTTTCTTTCCAGAACCTTGGCAGTATATTCCCTGAAAAAATATTTGCAACATTGGTTTAAAACCAATGGCAATACAAAATAAGGTGCCAGAGGTAATGGTGTGGATCAAATTGACTTCCTTTACTTCTTCAATCAATGCAATGGTGTGGCTTCTATCAGCTTCGTTTCTTCAAATACGATGCCGTGGCATTGATCTTAGATATTATTATCTTTCTGCTTTATCATTGTTCTAGGAGATGCCTTGGTACTCCTCCTCAATGTTGCACGAAGCGGGAGTGAAGCGGAAGCGTTTTTTGGAAGCGGGGACGCCGAAGCGTCATTTTCCAAAAATCTAGGAAGCGAAGCGTCCGCGGAAGCGTCTGCTATATATATATATATATATATTTATATTTTTTTGCATTTATACTCAAAACAAACATCCCAAATACCAAATTAATTGTAGAAGACATGAAAACATGCATATTTTTGCATAAATCAAGATAGATATGGCATCCATGATTCCATTGTAGTTACTAGTATGTACAACAATCATCTATATTCTAGCTATTACAAACATACATCAAATTTTTAAGCATATTATAAAACATAAAACATTTAAGCATATTATAAAACATAAAACATAGAGCATATTATGATTTATCTAGCAAGTGAGCAACTGTCAACATTTGTCATGTCCAAAATTCAAATAATAATGTTTACTAAATATGTCACTTGGTCACCGCCAAGCCAAAAAGGTTCAAAATTCAAATTCACAAGTCTACAAGTCTAATGAGTAATCTATGACAAAAAGTAGTAGATTGTGAATATATATACTAATCTCTCCTCCTTCCACCACGAATAGAACGTGGTGGCGGGCCTCCACGTGGTGGCAATGAAGAAGATGGTGCCTGTGGAAGTCATGGCACTGAAACTGATGAAGAAGAACCCCCTACTGTTGGTGTTGAACCATGGAACCTAGGAACCAAGGGACCAAATGGGGGTGGGGGTGGCATATCAACACAGTCATCATCATCCTGGAATCGCTCAAAAAATTCATGCAAAAAAAACACACTAGTTAACAAAAAAATTAAAAACATGAATTAGAGAAATGCTTTATAAGGGAAAATTGGAAAATTCATACCACAATGGACATACCTGAATAAGAGCATCCTCTAATTGCTCTAATCGCAACACTCCATCCTCCAAATTGGGCTCCTCTGGATTCTTGTCCCAAATCAACAAGTCTTTATTACACTTTGCATCTTCACAGTAATGGGACAACAATCGCAAGTTGTAATGAACATAAACCAAGCTCTTTGCCCGGTCTAAATTCAACCTGTTCCTTTTAACACTATGGATGAAAGAATAAGAGCTCCAACACCTCTCTGCAGAAGAAGTGTTTACCACCTGTGATAGCACCCGCAATGCCAAACTCTATAGAAGTGGAGTACCCCCTCCATGCATGTTCCACCACTCAAGAGCAGAAAAAGTCTCTCGATCTTTAATTGCATGCATGCTCCCAAATGGACCAGTGTTGAGCGTATAGTTGCTCACCTGTCTCCGTACCAATGCAGCCTCCTCCTCATCAGGGATTAATTTACTCAATGCAGCCATATATTTTTTGTGAACCTCTTGATCTTGGTGTGGTTTTCTCCTGCTTCCCCCCCAGGTGCTGGTGTTGAAAGCCATGATGGATGATAGTATTTAGATGTCAAAACATATGCTAATGCATGCAATGGAACATTTAGCATTTCCCATCGGTTTTCCACCTCTACACGAATATAATTGTACAAGGTGGTATCTCTAGGCTCAACAATGTCTTTAACCTGCCCCAACATGCTATCCATTTGCTCATACACCTCCCCAATTACTGGTTGATCTGAATCTGCAAACTTGATCATGTAATAAATTGGTTTGGTGAATTGCAAAACATATTTAACCTGTCCCCAAAAGTAACTGTCAAGAACAGTGTCCTTGACTGCATTAGCACCATCTATGTCAGTGTTAATTTCATCCCATGTTTCAGCACACACCAGATTAGTTAAAGCTTGTCTCACCTTCACTAGCCGCCTAAAGGTGAGGTAATAACTAGCAAATCTTGTCTTTGCAATTTTAAGCAATTGCAACTTGGAGTAAGTGCCATAGAAGTAGTTTACCCTTGTATGCCTTGTGATGAATTTAATGAGCTGCTTCCCTCTCCTTTAAACCTCAGCAATCCACCCACATTCTTTGTGTTTCACAATATCATGCATCAAAAGGTTCAATGTGTGAACCAGGCACCCAGACCAAAAGATGTGTGGATGAGTATGCTCAATAATTTTTCCTGCTGCCTTACAATTTGTTGCATTATCTGTGATTACTTGAACCACATTATTTGGACCAACATCTTTGATTGATTTCAATAGGAGATCTGCAATGTTTTGTGCAGATGCAGTGATGGAGGAGGAGTCATGACATGCAATAAATATTGCACCACTAGAAGAAACACCAAGAACATTTATCAAATGTTGGTTTCTAATATTTGTCCACCCATCTGATACAATGGATACCCCAGAATCTACCCACTCATTTGTAAAACGTGTCAAAGCTCTTTGAACCTTAGCTTTTTCTCTTTCTAATAACACTGTTCTAGCTTTCTCATAGTTGGGGGCCTTGTATCCTTTTGGGGCTTCATTGATGGCCTTTACCATTTCATGCCAATAGGGAGAGCGAAGCACATTGAATGGTACACCGCAAGCACAAAGAAAACGGACTATCTTTCCATCCACATCATCCCTCCCAGCAACATTAAGGAAATCCCCTATTGTTCTTCTACCTCCAGAGCTTGCAGAAGTACCATGAGGAGATGAGCAACTACCAAATTTAGAGGTTGCACTTGATTCAGAATGAGTTTTTTGTTTCTTGTTTTTTTGTTGTGCAGCCATCTCTATTTGGATGTATTTTCTTCTTTCTTCAGTTGAAATGTTTGGGCAAATTTGTACCCCCACAGGACCCTTTTTTTCATCACTATCCAGCACCCCACAAAGATGCCTCCTCAGACGGGTATATGAACCACAATATGGTTTTCCTCCATGACAACCATGAGGGCACACAAATTTGTAAGATCCACCACCCTTTCCCCCAGCAAGTTTGGTCACATAGTTCCACAAGGGTGTTGATGTAGCTTTCCCATCTTGTGTTTCAGTGTCCCCTTCCTCCTCATCATACATTGGGTCACTCATATTGGGACCATCACCACTGTCCTCTTCTGTTTCTTCCCTTCTATTCCTATTCACCTTTGCCATCATTAAAACCAAGAGTGGAATGACACATAGAAGCCAAAAGAACACCATCTTGGAATATGGATATAGGTGATGGACAACCTGTAAATAAAGGAGCAAGTAGAAACAATGGGAAAGAGTAGGAGAGGGAGGAGAAAAATACAAAAAAATTGTCAAAAAAATAAGGGAGTTTGGGGTTTGAACTTACCTCTTTAGCTCTTGTAGATGAAGTCCTCCAAGCTCCTCCTCCTTCTCCTAGCTCCTCCTTCTTCACTCCTCCAAGCTCTCCTCTCTTCTCTTCTCCTTTCCTTTCTTCTCTTCTCCTCTCCTCTCTTCTCTTCTCCAACTCTCATAAACTCAAAGTGAAAAAATGAGGAATGAATGAGGGCATTATTCTTTTCATTCCTCGAATCCTCACCTTAACCTCACTCTAACCTCACCCTAACCCACCCCCTTAATGCTAAGTTAACATAACTTAAAAAAAAAATTAAAAAAAGAGTGTCTTTTTCCCTTGCGCGCGCCCTGTTTGCCCGAAGCGTACGGAAGCGTGCGTGAAGCGTGCGCTTCCTCCTCCGAAGCGCCGCGCTTCTGAGGCCCGAAGCGCCGTACGAAGCGCGCTTCGGAGGCATGGAAGCGGCGCTTCCGTCCGGCGCTTCGGAAATTCCAGGAAGCGGCTAAAAAAGCCGAAGCGCCGCTTCCGACGAAGCTTCCTAGGCGCTTCCGTACGGGACGCGCTTCGGGGCTTGGAACCGGGGGGGGCCGGGGCGCTTCGTGCAACACTGCTCCTCCTTTGTACTAACACTGGATGAACTTTATTAGTCCCTTTGACGTTCTTCTATGGTCTTTTGTCAGACATTATTAAAATTATCTTATCTTACCTTATCTGGTCATTGCGATTGTAAAGTTAAAATAATTTGCTACTTCTTCTAAGGGGATAGTTTGGTTGATCTTCCCTTTCAGCTGAAAAGAGATAGTCTCAACTCTAAATCTATATTCAATCAAAAGCTTTGTGAGTGTTTAGTTGGGATCTCAATCTCCAGGAATGGCTAAAACCTATAAATAAATGTCGAGAAATAATTGACTATTTAGTGGAAATTCTTAGTCTTGGCATTGGCAATGTTATGATTTGGTTGCCCTAACATCTCCCCACCATATCTTCAAAAGCATATATATTTATAGAAGGAAGAAGAATATTTATGTGGAACAAAATTCTATCACAGGTATATGCCCTATAGGAAGATAGCTGTCAACTATAGACATCACGTATATAGCAATCACATATCAGAGGGCTAACAAGGTACAACACAAAAACAATGTGTAATACTAATAACGGTACTAAAGGGAGGGAGGATGCTTGCACATCAAGTTAGGGGCTTGTGCCACAAATCCTACTTCTATATTGGCAAAGATTTTGGTAATGCCTCAAAACCAACCTTTATCTCACAAATGGTATTAATGTAGGATAGAGAAAAACAAATTAGTTAACATGCAATGCAATCTATTCAAACACTAGAGAGTGACTAGTGATCATATTTCGTCCTAAGAATCTCACATGAGGGGATGAAACATGCCCAACAATAAAATCCCGTGTAGGAAAGGAGTCAAGGAAACAAGCAATGAACACCACTTGACAATCATCACCATTACCCATACCATAGAAGCCAAATATGGCCCTAGTTCACTCAACATTCATGGCATGACCATCGCCACTCATAAAAAGTAGAGAAAAGTGAATAAGGAAAATGACATTTGTTTGGTATATAGCCCACTGAAAAGTATGATTCCCCAATGTAATTATTCTATTGAAAATGTTGTTTAGTCTTCCTAATGTGAAAGTTCCTTGAAATGCAGCAACTGGAAATATTCTTCTACCTGATAAATTAATTATGCAGTTTATTTTGTTTACAGCAAAATAACAAAATATTCACACTGCAATTTCATCACCATAAAAATTAACTGCAGAAGAAAAAATAGGAATTGAGAAATGCTAGCAAACACAAAAAATATTGACACCATTATTTTTGGACAAATGTCCTTCGAAAAACCCAATGTGGGAAAACCAGGTTTATTTTACCATGCAGCAGTGAATTATGAGTAGAATCTTTGGAAGCTCAAATGGCTATCCAATTAGCAAGAATCTGACAAAAATTATCTCCCTCCTCAAACAAACCCAACCTCTATCTCCCTCTAAAAATTGGTCATCCAACTCTTGCATAGGCCAATTCTACTTCTGTCGATCTACGCGGTTGTGCTAGGAAAACCTGCACAATCCTCACGGTTGTACTGGGAAAACCTACGTGACCCTAAATGTGACTCATCAGAAAAAAATTGAGCGACCCTTGCGGTTGTTATGGGCTAGCTTCATCATGGAATATTTCTGTCACTTGTTGTTGCCACTTCGAAACTCAATATCTTCCTCCGGATCACTGTCTCTCCCTAGAAATCTTCCTCTGGATCATTGTCTCTCCCCTCTAACACTTGCTACTCAATCTCTAACTCAATCTCTCCTGCTGATCACCTGCACTGGAGTATCGAACTGTCTAGATCACTGAGTATTTGCAATGTATGTTCTCCCTTTACCCATCGACCTCTTCTTATAATCTCCAGTTGGGACTCCAACAACCAAGATTAAATCTTAATCAATGGTTGAGATTATTTCTAAGTCAATCCACGTGGGTTTCTAGATAATTCACACATTTCTCAATTAATTCCTATTAATTAACCATTTTTCCTAAGTTGAACTTAGGAAATTTTTAATTATGGTCAATTAATTTAATTGAGTCATCTCTAGGTGGAATTTCCACCAAAGATTTTTGGGTTTTAGATAACTCCTATGTTTTAGCCTCTCCCCAAAGCCTCGAGACTAGAACACCATCCGATGCTACAAAAACTCACACCTAAAAGGAGTAGTGCAAGAGTTCTTCCTTAGGGAATGAGTTATGTAGAAGAGATTTTCCTTAGGGAAAGAGTTACATATTGAAAGTCAAATATAAAATATATTAATGAGAAATTGATGAATGAACAATGATTCAACAATAGAGGCTATATATTTGTATTATGTAGTGTATGCCTCTTTATATAGACACAACTAATAGTTATAGTCATTCATAAATAATTGTTACATAACATCAATGTATGTATGGCATAAATTACACCCTATGGAGATGCTTTGTACTCTATGCATACCAGTAAAAACAACAAAAAGATCATTGAAACTTAAAACTATATTGATACATCACAAACACATCAATACAACCAAGGCCCGCCTTAATTGGATTTATTTTAGGATAAGCCTTCTAAAAAAGGTTCTCACATTATGAATCCATGTACATCATTATTGACAAGGGTGCTAGCCTTCATAGTGTAAGCATATTGATACCTATGTGGATGTTGATTATGTGTCATACTAGAGTAAAGAATACCACAATTAGGATGACAATAAGATTCACCTATATAATTCTCTTTGTTGCTCTTAGAATTGGGGTTAAAACATTCAACTTCCATCACACGTTGTTCACAAATATCTTCAACAAATGCTTCAATTGATTTGTTAATGCAAAGATATCTTCAATAGTGACAGATTGATGATATAGCTCAATTGAATATGCAAATGATGCTTTCTCAAACAATTGGACTTTGACTTTTGAATGTGACTTTTTCCCTTCCTTTAACCATTTAGCTATGCTCAATTGAATACGAAAACAATGCTTTCTCAACCAATTGGGCTTCGATTTTTGAATCTGACATTTTCCCTTTCTTTAAACATTTGGCTTTTGTAAGATTGATTTGACTTTGGTTTCTTACATGAATAATTTTCATATATTTGTCTCATTGGACATGTTACCACTCAAACTAGCAAGGGTCCTAGAGGGGATCCTATAGAGCAACTACTAGGTCAAGTGGCAACAACGGAGCAATAGCCCACTGTCACCTTAGCTAACGCTCCCTGCTCTTTACAGACTTTCACCGACGGGAGGAGTCCTAGTATGAAAGGAATAACTAGGAATAATAGATCAATGATGGGATGAGAGATGATTCCTAAAGCCTATTCACAAGAGAGGCTCAAATAATTTGTTGGCTTGCTTTGAAAGCAAGGTGATTAGCTCTCTAAGAAGGGCTATGAGGATACCTAGACCTAGGGTTGGGAATTATTCCTTAACAAGAGGTATCCTAGACCTATGAATCCTATAGGAGGAATGGGTTTTATGCAATCCTTGTGGAATGTGAGTCACAAAGTTGTGGGACCACAAAGAACCCAAGCGGGCCCAAACTAGGTCAAGGGTGTGGAGCAGATCAACAATAGAGGGGCTTGACCAAGTTAGGGAGTAGAATAGGATCAAAGGAATAATTTTCTTTTGTAATTCAAATGCAAAGATCCGAATGAGGACACTAACCCAAAGCAACCTATGGAGAGGAATGATCCTTGAGCTAGGGCTTGCAATATCTCGGGATTCCACCATCAGATTGCATTAAGGAATATTCCCCAACCCTAGGTCTAGGTATTCCTCTTAGCCCTTCTTAGAGAGATAAATAATCTCCTTACTTTCAAAGCAAGCAATCCAATTATTTGAGTCTCTCTTGTAAGTTTTGAATAGGCTTTAGGAATCACATCTCTTCCCATCATTGATCTATTATTCCTAGTGATTCCTTTCATACCGAGACTCCTTCCATTAGTGAAAGTCCGTAAAGAGCAGGGAGCCTTAGCTTGGGATATCGCTCCGTTGTTGCCACTTTACCTAGTAGTTGCTCTATAGCATCCCCTCCTAGGACCCCTGCTAGTTTGAGCAGTAACATTTTTGGCATCGTTGTCGGGGAGCAAGTGGGTCTACCTCCTTAGTGAATCATTGAGGAATTGATTCATAAACTGCATTTCAACAATTCCTCTTACGACTCCATTCATTGTCCAATCCCCTAGTTTGCTTGAAGTGCCGACATTCCTCCTTTAACTAGGCTCATTGCAAGAAGGGGAGAACGAACTCCATCACCTGTTAGAACCAACCTTCTCCCTGAGTTTGAAAAAGTCGATGATCCCACCCCCAAGATGGCAACAGACTCTAGCACTAACCTAAACCAAGAACAACCCAAAATGTCACGAAGTAAAAGGCATTTAGTTAGTGTCTTTGCACCCTTGAATTTGAGTGACAATCCTGAGCTTCTACCCAAGAAATACAATAATTGGTTACCCAAGTTTATGCTACCATTAGTTTCGTGACCATGTTGAAAAATTCTATTGGGCCATTTCTCCTAGGTTAGTATTCGACGAAGATAGGATCATGATGCTATTTGCCTTATCTTTTGAAGGACAAGCAAGGGAATGGTACCTTAGTCTTCCCCCAAGGTGCATAGAAAACTCTGACCAATTTGAAGATATTTTCATAAGGAGATGGTCGTGTGATGCTCAAGGGACTTTCAACATTGAAAAATTTTACCAAATAAGTAGGGGAAGGGAAGACATCAAGGAGTTTATCCAAAAATTTGATAGGGTAGTTAGGGATATCCCTGACCATTTGAGACCCCCTGATGCTAATATACTTGACAAATTCATTAAAGTTGTGGGTGGTCATCTGACATATGCATTAAGGGATAAGAAACCTAAGACCTTGGCTAAGGCTAAAGAGTTAGTTATGGAAGTTGAACAAAACCTACGAATTTCCAAAATGGATGTGGATGAACATCCTAAAGCTAAGGTTGAAGTCAAAAAGGGAAAATCCAAGGACCAAACCGAAGAAACCCTTTTAGTGCTCCTTAAGAAAGTCGATAAGCTAACTGAGGAGATGAACTCACAAGATAGACTCTACATGAACAAGCTCACCACCTTGGAAAGGGACCAAAAATCAAATTATATTCCTAAAGGCAAGCCTTTCCCTAAGAAGCAAAATGATGAAGGCAAGCCAAGCTCATCTCAAGTCCCCAACACTTTGGCTCCAACAAACATAGTGGAACAAGAATCATCCTCTGACAATGAACACTGTCATGAAGATGAGAGTGAAGATGAAGAAATCAATGAGTAGGCTAATATCGTACAATTCGAAGCCCTCAACAATTTGCTAGGTGGTTCGTACACTCATCCTCCCATTAGTGAAGTGACTATTAAGGAAGAGAAAAATGAGCCAATCCTCAATGTTGATGATAGTGGAATATTTGAAGGGATCCAATATTCACGAAAGAACAATGATGAGAACCCCACAACCTCCAAGGAAACCAACAAGAATGAATCTTTTCCTAAGTAGACCCCTCATAAAGAACCTCTCCTCAAAGAGCCCCCTAAGAAGGATCCTCCAAAGAAAGTCAATTCTAAAAGGAATCCTCAAAAGGGAGAACCCACAAAAAAGGATAAGGGTAAAGAGGTCGAGCTTTATGTTGATATAGAGGCTGCTATAGGAAAAATGACCGTGTAGCTTCCATTGAAGAGATTGCAAAACTTCCACGACAGTGTTGGCAAGCCAAGAAAACCCTTGGGTTTGAAGAAGAAGACATACACATAGCATTGCAAAATATCCAATTTCTCGATCTAAACCCAAGACATTAGCTGTTCCTCCTCACCTTAGTTGTTAATGACCTCCTATTGCATAATTGCATGTTAGATTCAAGGGCTTCCACAAATATTATGCCATTAAAGGTCATGAAGCAATTGAATCTTAACATTACTCGTAGGTACAAGGCGGTTGTGGGTTCAATTCTCAACCAATTGAAGTAGAGGGCCTCATAAAGGATCTCAAAGTTTATTTGGCTATGAATGTCGATATATCATTATTCATGGATGTTGTGGTCATAGATATTTCTGATGTATGGGGTTGTCATTATCAAGGAAATGGGGTGCCACTTTGGGTGGTCAACTTCAAATGGACTTATTTTAAGTCACCATTCTGCAGTTTGATAGGAATATCTTCATTATTTATAAAGAAACTACGTACCCTACCCATGTGGTGAAACCTGGACCAATCCCTTATTATAAGGTGCCCGAGACTGAAAAACCTTCTCCCATTCTTCCTTCACAAGAAGTCTGTATCCTTAGAAGGCCTAGTCACAAAAAAAGCAAGAAATGGAAGCCCAAGAAAGAATACAAGGCTGGGGATGTGGTTTTGGTAGACAAAAACCTTGTGCCTGTCAAGATTCATGGAAAGGTAGGAGAAGATTATTATTACATTTCCAAACTGAATGATGAACTTTGGCCACCACTGGTCAAATTGAGTCATATCACCCCTTTCCTTTACACTTGACATTGTATCATATGCATGTTAGGGTAGGATGCATTGCATGTTGATTTTATCATTAGAACTAACATCATATGATATTATCATGATAGATTAGTTGCATTTAGAATAAATTTTATTTTCTCGTTGATTTTATGACCTAATACTAAGCATGGGTGATCAAAAGACACCACGAAAACATGTTGCCCCGTGTGTTTGGTCGTTCATATGTGCAGGTAACAATTCTGCAGTCCCAGGAGATTGTTGGCGTTCTCATGACGTCTCATTCAAGTACATTTGTGCACTCTTCTGAGAGCTCATGTCCCAGTTAGAGGCAGATGTTACCCACCACCCATAGGTAGTATTCATAGGAGAAACTTTTCTCCTAGATGGCCCTCAACTGGCAACCAGCAGCCATCAGATAGCTCAATGTGCCACTATCTCTGCCACCTAAGCTGGCCATGTGGTCCCTCGCCCATCTGTTATGATCGTATGTTTGAAAGTGGGCCTCTCGACCTTAAACATATGGCAATTCATTGGTATAGTTGAGTAATTTTGTTTACTTAGCATGGACACTTTTGGGCATGGTTGGTGGGGGGATTCAGTGAAAAGAGTGGGATAGATATGTACTCTTGTCTCCTTTGCCAGATTTGGTGCTTATCCTTGTATCCTAGTCCCATGGATGTTGAGAAATCTAGGGCATCAGTAGTTAGGAGGATTCTCTTCTAGATAATTGCTTGTGATAGACTTTTACTTCTTTTATTATGATCTTCTCTTCCTTAAGGTTATTATTGTGTTCTTTCCATCAAGACAATTACCAAATAAACAATAGAAGACAAGAGACACAGTATGTAGGCTTGTGAGCCAAGGCCAAAACCTCTCACTCTTTGAGAGGAAAACCCAAACAAAATTCTTCTTATAGATCTTCAATTGACGAACACCAAGACCATGACAAAGACCCTTGACTCTAGAGTCCTCCCAAGACCAAGTCACTAGCCTCCTCTTTAACGTTGCTTTTCCTCTTCTCATTCTCGGCTTCCTTTCCCTTCTTATTCTCAGCTTCTTCCCTTCTTGATCTCGGCTTCCTTTGATTCTCGATCTCTTCTTGTAGGCTTGCAACCCTACCACAAAAACCCTAGATTATCTTTGCTTCCTCTATAGTCTCCTCAAGAGAGAGACCTCTTGTACCTTTACTCGGCTGCTTCTAGAGAGGCTCTATAGCCAAACAATGATCACCTCAAAGTGACAGCAACTCATTCGACTTCCTCTAGATACCTTTGGATCTAATACCTTCGCACGTGGGAGGACAAACTAACCCAAAAACAATGCTTGACTATCTTCACTATCCTTCCTCTTTGTTGCATTGATATGGAGGCTTCGTCTGATATTTATTTTGCACTTCTTTCTAAACTTGCTTCACCAAATTCGTTGTTTCCAAATGAGGCCGAGTATGGGTATATATTCTAGTTTGTTCATGACCTTTAGGCCAACATGATCTCTTGGAGGAAACCCGACTTCATCTTGTAGATTCATCCCTTCATTGTAGGCCGACATGATGAGGACTAGTGACATGATCTTGGAGGATGACCTTTACATAGACAAGTATGACTCTTTACAATGCGTAACATGACTTCATTTCATGACAATGACTCTTTTAGACTTTTATGACTAGATGACAATATTCCTAAGGGCTCTCAATGGGAGCCTTCACTAAAAATAAAATCTCTTGCTCATGAAACCCATGAAGCAAATAATTACAATAATTTTATTTTTCTTCTTTACATCTCATACATAAAATCACAATTACATGTCATTATGAAGACCGAACCTAGTTACATTTTTCAATACTCCCTCTTAACTAGGGAGGTATTCATAATGGTACTTGGTCATTCTCAATCTGAAGAATTTATCATAAGAAGAATCGGATTGGTAACCCATTTGTTTTAGCATCATATCAACCAGCGTTGTTACATAGCAAGGCCTTGACTAACAGCTCTATCTCTCCTCAAGATCTGAGCTTAAATGCTAGCGAGACCAATGATTTATAGACACTCTCATCATTGTCTCTCTCGGAATATACCCCACCCAGGTTCTTAGGGTGTGTTCCATTAGGACTATTCTTATCTTGGATTCCCAGTCCTCACAGAATATCAGTCCTCCACGACTACTCTTATCTTGGATGCCCTATCTCATCCTCAAAGAGTATCGGATGCCAAATGATTACCCAATCCTCTCATTCTGTCTTCCCAAGTGAAGAATGGAATGATTTGTCTATCTCTCCCTCTCAATTAGGGAGGACATATCTATTCCAATAAAGGAATTTACTCATTCCTACATAAGGAATGTACCTAATCTCCCTCTTGGCTTAGGAATTTCCATGTTTCTTACAAGTAAGAAACTTGCTTCCAAGCTCCCTCTTAATTAGGGACCTACAGCAGATTCTCAGGTGGAGATGATGGGACAACTAGCTGCTTGAAGAACTCCTTCCTTTGATGTCATGAATTTCTTTTTCGATATGGAGTCTTCATCTTTTGGGACCTCTTCATAGGGCACAGACCATCCATCACTTTCATCCATGAGTCAGTCATGTCATCATTCCTTTTATCAAAAAGTGATCCATCAATCTTCATTTGGCATTGCTTCATGTTATGCTACTTTCATCATGCTTTCTTTTCCAGAAGGTTCTTGCATCCTTCTACATGGTTCTTCATGGAAGACATTCATAGTTATTCCCTTTGGTAGCCCTGCATAAGCCCATCCAGATACTAGTTCATAAATAATGAACACTTAAATCATAATTACCTTTGTGATGGTCTTTCATCATGACATCTTCCTGTAGGCATCAACATCCTGCATACATGTTGACACATCTCCTAAAGATATGTTTTGTCAAGGGTCTCCATCTTTTTCTAGACTTCCATCAGAGTCTTCATATCTTTCTGGGAGATATCATAGTCAAATCTTCTTGGTCTTTCGGATGTTGACTGCCTTTACCATTGTTGCATATTTTCATGATCTCTTCCTTCCTTTCTTCACACATTTCATTCCTAGGAGCTTCAGAGTTCCTCAGTTGTAGTCAACCACCTCATACTCCATATGAGGACATATTATGTTGATTTCATCTAATAAATATGTGACCCATGCATTCTTGCATCCCTTTTAAGGAGGAGATTCTTTCTTTGATCATGCTTCTTAAGATAGAGCAGTGATCCATGTTGTCTGCAACCATATGACATGACTTCCATAATATCAAATGTGAGCATACATACCTCATCTTTCCTTTGGGTCATCCAGACTTCCTGCAGCAGCTTCCTTTGAATGAAGGAACTTCATCCCCTTGATCTGCTTCACTGTTATGTCATCATATCATCATCCCTCGAATTCCACAAGTTTGGAATTCAACACTTGCTTTCCCTCATGATCGGTGAACCTTACAATGAAGATTCCATCAGAGAATCTGGAGGATCTTGCATATCCTATCCTGCAGATGTTATCTTATTGACCAATGTATGATGAGCCTTGTCCTAGATGACTTCTTCCTTTTTCCATAAGTATCACTTGTGCTTTCAATGAGGTTTCCAAGAGCTATATCCTACATAGTTGATTGTCATAGATTTTTTTCCAGACATCCTTCATGTTGCTTATGTCACGGGCTCTTCTAATGCTTCTACCATGATGCCGTTCTCTAATATGATGCATCCTATCTTATTTACAATGCTTCCTATCTATAATTTACATCTTCCACTTCCTCCTTCTCTGGCTTCTTTGTCTCAAGCTCTTCCACTTCTTCGGTAATATGGGCTTCTTCCTTATTCTTCTTGTTATTCTCTCTTTTAAGCTTAGTACAATCTCTTCCATAGTGCCTATATTCTTGACATCCATAGCACTACACCTTAACCATGTTCTTTTTTTTCTATTGAGGACCAAATTTTCCAAACTTTCCTTTTCTTCTTGTCATAGCAGCATATGCTTGCTTCTGCTCATTTGTTCCTACATCATACTTCGCCTTCAGTTTGGTTTCTTCGATCTTACATAATGACCATAGATCTTGGAAAGGAGTGGCTTCTTTCTTCCCACAGATACTTGAAGTGAAGTTGCCCCATTCCTTCGGTAGTGCATTCAATACTACAGTGGTCATTTCTTTGTCAGACATTATTTCACCCAGATCTTCAAGTTGATCTCTTATTTCTAAAATCCTCATAAAATATGAAGCTATTCCTTCTTTCCTTGAGAACTTTAATTTGTAGAGTTCTTACCTTAGAGAGATTACTTCTCCTGCAGTACTTACGGAAAACAACTCTATCAATTTGTCATGTATTGCTTTTGCAGTGTCTAATTTTGATACATATGGGATGAGAGAATCTTTGATGGATTCTATGAGAATCCTATAGGCCCTCACTTCTCCTTTCATGAATCTAGCATGTGCTTGAGTATCTTCTTTGGGAGGTTGGGTTATTGACCCTTTGATGTGGTCCATGACTTCATTCTCAATGAGATTTAGGTATGTTCTTTTCTTCCATGCAAGGAAATTTGAAGCCCCAACCAATGTGTTTCTCTCCTTCCAAAAAGACATTTTGATAGTATCAGATGAAGCCATAAACTTACTTGAGTAGTTGTTGCTTACTTCTTAATCTTGATGTTGATAGAAGATTACTCCTTGAAAGATTGATGAGAGAGAGCTTGCTTCACGATCCTTCTTGAATGTTCTAGTCTTCCTTAGTCCTTGAAGAGCTTCCTCAGATGATGATCTCGAAAATGCTTCTAGGGTTTTGGTCTTTCTTCCTGCTTCCTTCTTGAAGATGATTCCAAGACTCTTGCTAGAGTAGATTTCTTCGATCTAGGGTTTTGGTATGATGAAGATCTTGATCTCTTGCTTGGTATCCTTTTTCTTGCTTTGATCCTTCTTTGAAACTCAATTCTCATGTGTCTTCTTGATTAGATGCCCCTTCTTGACTTCAGCACCTAAGCTCTGATACCATGTTGAGATATCTAGGGCTTCAATAGTTAGGAGATTTCTCTTCTAGATAATTGTTTGTGATAAACTTTTACTTCTTTGATTATGATCTTCTCTTCCTTAAGGTTATTATTGTGTTCTTTTCATCAAGAAAATTACCAAATAAACAATAGAAGACAAGAGACACAGTATGTAGGCTTGTCAGCCAGGGCCAAAACCTCTCTCCCTTTGAGAGGAAAACCCAAACAAAATTCTTCTTATAGATCTTCAATTGACGAACACCAAGACCATGACAAACACCCTTGACTCTAGAATCCTCCGAAGGCCAAGTCACTAGCCTCCTCTTTCACGCTACTTTTCCTCTTCCCGTTTTCGACTTTCTTTCCCTTCCTGTTCTCGGCTTCTTCTCTTCTTGATCTCGGCTTCCTTTGATTCTTAGTCTCTTCTTGTAGGCTTGCAACTCTACCACAAAAACCCTAGATTATCTTTGCTTCCTCTATAGTCTCCTCAAGAGAGAGTCCTCTTGTACCTTTACTCCGCTTCTTCTAGTGAGGCTCTATACCCAAACAATGATTACCTCAAAGTGACAGTAGCTCTTTCGAGTTCCTCTAGATAGCTTTGGATCTGCTACCTTCGCGTGTGGGAGGAAGAACTAACCCAAAAACAATGCTTGACTATCTTCGCTATCCTTCCTCTTTGCTATGCTGATATGGAGGCTTCTTCTGATATATATTTCACACTTCTTTCTAAACTTGCTTCACCAAATTCATTGTTTCCAAATGAGGCCGAGTATGGGTATATATACTAGTTTGTTCATGACCTTTAGGCCAACATGATCTCTTGGAGGAAACCCGACTTCATCTTCTAGATTCATCCCTTCGTTGTAGGCCGACATGATGAGGACTAGTGACAAGGTCTTGGAGGATGACTTTTACATAGACAAGTATGACTCTTTACAATGTGTAACATGACTTCATTTCATGATAATGACTCTTTTAGACTTTTAGGATTAGATGAATATATTCCTAAGCGCTCTCAATGGGAGCCTTCACTAAAAATAAAATATCTTTCTCATGAAACCCATGAAGCAATTATTACAATAATTTTAATTTTCTTCTTTACATATCTTACATAAAATCACAATTACATGTCATTATGAACACTGAACCTAGTTACACTTTTCAATAATGGAATCTCCTTTACTGGCTATTAGCTTTAGGCTAGCACTACATAGGAAACCCCGATTTTGGTTGCGTGGTATTGCTTCCCGATACCACATACATCATTCCCCTTTTGCTCATTACAACCCTATTCATCATTATTCCCATCTGGGTCCACATTTGTCCACTCTGTCCACAAGGAGTTAGCCTCCCCCTCCCCTTGGTCACACCTCAGGCCGGACTTGGAACAAAGCCCCAGAGGTTGATGCAGCTAAAAAGAAAAGAAAAAGCATAATTTTGCCACTCTAAACAGGAAATGTACCACAAAATGCAAAAGATGGTCGGGACATACAAATTTAGCACGTGGGAAAAAGCCAAACATGAGCTGTACCCCTTATCTATGGCCATCACTCTAGTTCCTATGGGCCCCCTATATGAGCCCCCTTCATCATTAAGGAACCCATGATTGTCCCAACCACTGTTGGGCAATGAACCACTCCATCTTGAGGGGGTAATCACTGATATATCCCACACATCATGCTATCATCCCCTGGAGCTCCGAGCCGTTATAAAAGAAAAATCAATAAAAGGCAAAAGGCTTATGAAGAAGGGTGGAAAAACAAAGGTCAAGTAGTTCATGTACCACGATTGCTCCCTCCTACACTCATGCACACAAGAGTAGGATTTCCATATTATGGCTACCCTTGTACTATGGCATGTGGCTTGGAACCTTCCCCTAATGCCCCATTTTGTTCCACAATTATATCACATGCTACCTGCCAATTAATGGATTGTGAAAATTTTTGAATCTACAAGTCAGAAATCCTACTACAATCACTGGTTTATCATCTCCTACTTATTTTTACATTCAACAAGTTATTTAATTATTAAACAGCGATGAAAACACTATTGCAGACTACACATGCATACAGATCATGAACTGAAAATAGAACGAGACAAATACACAAGGGACACCGTTATTTTTGGACAAATGTCCCCGGAAAAACCCAATGCGGGAAAATCAATGTCGCAGCTCTAAGGATTTTCCATTATTAAGCAGTAGTTCTGAATACAACTCTGGATGCCCTCTCAGCAATCCAGTTACAGAGATAAGAATATACTGGCAAAAACCTAAGTGAGATTACCTCACTTCACCCAGAAAAATCTCTCCGTTCTGGCAACTCGACTAGTTGTCCCCGGCTACAACTGCGCTGCCCCTTCGTAGTAGCTGTGTGGGCCTGCGTGGAGCACACTGGAACACTGCATCAGCATTACGCTGAGTCCTCTGCCTCCTGGAGCTCTGACGTCAACCTTCTCGGTTGATCCTGCTGCTCCCTGGTTGAATTTGCATTTCTGCTGAAGGGTGGCTCTACCCCAGCGCTGGAAATGCGTGGGCCCTTCTTGGCCCAGCGTCAGTCTCCCTAGGTTTGCACTGCCTCCTCTGGCATCTCTCTGCCTCTCTCTACTGTGTATTCGAGGTCTTGGAGAAGATCCTCCAACCTCAACTATCCCTGCCCCTCTGCTGAAACGGATCACATGTTCGATTTTCTCAGCAAACCTCACCCCAGAAAAATCACACTGACTAACCTCTCAAGTGTGTCCCCAACTGTAGTATCCCGTTTCAGGGATATCCCTCAAACCCCAGCAACTCCAACCAAATAACATACAAGAGATATAGTAACCGGGAAGCTCAAAGAGATAAAAATAACAGCAGTGCAACATACAATAATGTAAACATGGGATACAAACAGATACTCAAGAAATACAGAGAGAAATGCTAAGCCATTTTATTATGCTGAGGAATGGAATGAGTACAGGAGGTGATCAGAAGGATAGCACCTCGACTTGCACAAGGGAAGTGAAGAAATACACCCAGAATGATAAAGAAATGGCCTCTCTCTGAACTACGTCCAAGTTGTCGGAGAACTACTGTGTTGCTACTACTACATGGCATCAAGTGAGGATTTGGGGCTGTTACCCTCCTCAGAAAATGTTGAAACTCTAGAATCAACCTCTACTCAAGAAACCCAGAAAAGCCCAGAAAGCTTTTCCAAAATGGCTGACCCCCGAAAATCACCCCCTTGAGGATCCACGCAATCCCTCAAGGCTCTGCGCTGCCACTAAATAGAACCCTCCAAAATTCTGCCCGAAACTCTGCCAAAATCCTCCAATATGCAAGGGTTGATCCCCTGCTCAATCTCCTAGCTCAAATCCTCCACAAAACCCCAATCCAGAACTGCTACCCAGAAAGACTGCGTCATCCTCTCTCAAGACTACGTAGTCATCAAAATGCTCAGCTCCTCCTCAACTCCAAAAATCGATCCTCCTGCAAAAGACTGCTGAAAGCTACCTTGCCCGAATAGGCACTTGAAGTCCCCCAGGGCTAAGGGTGAGATCTCCGAACGAAGACACTCAATGCACCAAACAGTGTTGTAGACAGGCTAAATAGCCAATGTGCTCTAAGTCGAAGTGACTAGCTCAAATGCACATAATTGAATGCCAAAATGAGGAGGCTCCTCTCTCCTTTATAGCATTGGACTATCTCAACCCTAAGGCCCACCTCCTCCAACGTAGCTTCCCTCTTGTCACGTGCTCCTATCCATCTGCGCAGTCCCTCCAAGTGTCTATGTGGGCCCCTCCTCTACGTGGTCCTTTGGCCCCCTTGGCTCCCCTTTTAAGTCACAACGTTGTGCTACTAGGGAGTGAATTTATTCAAAAAGTGAGTTATGTCCCCCCTTTTCTCACCTTTTTATTTATTAATAACTATAAAAGGCAAAATTGAGCAAAATCGAATATTCCAATTAGCCATGGCTAATTAGGAATATTACAGTCTCTCCCGGCAAAATGTTGCTTGTCCTCGAGCAACGTGATGGATGCTGCAAAATTTTCTCACTCTCCCAAGTGGCATCCTCATCCGGTAAATTCTTCCACCTCACCAAGAATTCCCGGACTGTCCTACTCCGCAGCTACCTCTCCCTGGTATCAATAATAGCCTCTGGCTGTAACACCAAATGCCCCTCATCATCCATGGGTGGTAGCTCATCTGTCACTGTCACATGTTGTCCCAATGCCATCTTCAGGCATGATACATGAAAGACGTTATGAATCTTGCTACCTTGGGGCAGCTCCAATTCATACGCAACCTATCCAATCCTGCGTATCACCCTGTATGGCCCATAAAAGCAGGGCTTGAGCTTCTCAGCCCCCTTCTGCTTCAGTGACAACTGTCGATATGGCTATACTCGTAGGTAGACCAAGTCCCCTACCTCAAACTGTCTCTCCACCCAACCCCTGTCAGCATACAGCCAATGTTTTTAAAACCGGAACCGGTGACCGGACCGGTCCACCTAATGAACCGGTTTACTGACCGGAACTGGTCTAACCGGCACTGGTTTGGTTTAAACAAACCGGTTTTAAAAAAATACATTAAATAATTAATTTTTAATGAAACAAAACTATTTTTAAGATGTAAAACCATGATTCCAAGCCAATAGAGACAAAATATGCAAAGTTTGCTCATTTATATACCATGTAAAGGTGAATACATCAAAATGGCACCGAGTGCAATACATATCATCAACAAAATAGCAAAATACATAACAAATGAGGCTCTAAATGGCCTATAAAGTCCAAAAACATTGCTGCAAGCTATGAGGCCATTGGCCTACTACAAGTCTACAGTATACACATGATCAATCATCAAGTTCATTACCACTACTAGTAGTAGACACATGATCATCATCAGGAGCTACATAGACATCATCTGGTTCAGAGTCTGAGGATGCCTCAGCCTGATCTGCAACCTCAGTATCAATGCCACCAATGACAATAGAAGTGGACCTAATGGAAGCACGAGTTTGTCGACCTACATGACTAGTGCCTTCCATTGGTTCCTTGCCTTTCCTTGATGCCACTATTGATCCTGGTTCTGATGCCACCACATAATCTGCTTCATCCCCCGCCAAAGCCATGTCGATATCAAAATCAGCCTCAAACACAGGTTCTTCAGTCTCCTCCACCCATTCTGATGTTGGATCAATATCGTCCAACACAATGGGATCTAGATCAGGAGTTTTTCTTATCATTTGGAGCTCTAATTGCATTTATTGTTTACCCCCAAACCATGAAACCCTGAAAACCATTAAGTCTGCTGAATTTTGAGTGAAATCTAAAATTCTAGTTTCTCCATATGAAATCCAATGAGGTCGAAACCACTCTCAAACATCCTGAGTCATTTCATGGTAATGTTAAAAATTTAAGTAAAAGGATGAAAATGAAAATTAAAGGAAATGTCACTTTTACTTTAAGAATTTAACATTACCATTAATTGCCAACATTGTTAGGGTTGAAACACCCTTAGTCCCCCCCCAAAACCCCTCAAACACAGTCAAAAACATGTTTTTTTAACTTTATGGTGGTTGTGCCTAAAACCGGCCAGTTTTCACCGGTTAGGGCCAAAAATCAGGCAAATGAAGGGTCTGACCGGGTTTTTAGGCCGGTTCGGACCGGCCAGCTAGCTAACCGGCCGGTTTGACCGGTTACCAGTTTTTCTGAGCGGTTTTTAAAACTATGCATACAGCTTCTGCTAGTTCTGCGCTGTAGCCATATTATCCTTGAGGGCTCGGAGGATATCCTGACTCTCTTGGATCCAAATCTTGGATCTCGGAGCCTTGCTAGCACCAAACATCATATCAGCAAAAGATAAAGGATGATATCCATACAAAGCATAGAATGGTGACATACCGATGGACATGTGACGTGTAGTGTTGTAGCAGTACTCCCCTAGATGCAGCCACTTCAGCCATGCTCTATGCTGCCCACTGACATAGTTACGCAAGTAGCCCTCCAGCCACTTGTTAACTATCTCTGTCTGTTCGTCTGTCTATGGGTGATAACTGGTACTCGGTGTCAACTCCGTCCCCACTAGCCGAAAAAGCTCCTGCTAAAACCCACCCATGAAACGGCTATCCCTGTCACTGGTGATGGTCTTAGGAAGACCATGTAGCCTGAAGACCTCTCTGAAGAACAGCTCAGCCACCTGCGCTGTTGTGTAGTGTGCGGATATGGTGAAAAAATGTGCGTATTTTGTCAGTGGATCAACGACGACAAAGATGCAATCCTTGCCCTATACCATGGGCAACCCTATGATGAAGTCCATCCAAATACACTCCCATTTCCCCTCCAGAATGGGAAGAGGCTGCAATAACCCTACGGGATGGCTCATCTCCCCCTTGTTCCTTTGGCAAACATCGCACTCCCGGACATGCTGGAGTATGTACTCCTTAAGGCCCTTCCATGAGAACCTCTCTCTAATGGACCTGTAGGTTTTGGTAAACCCCTGATGGTCGGCCAATGGTGAATCATGTGACGCTTGAAGTATCTTCTTCTTGAGCTGAGATCTCTCAGTTAAGAAGATCCGGTCCCTGTAGTAGATGATCTCATCGACCACCCTGTATCTGTCATCCGCCACCTGCCCATCCAGAACCTCACATGCAAATCGGTCCTTGGAGTACTCTATTAAGAGTCGAGCCCTCCAGTCTGCGTCCAAGCTCATAAGAGACAACGTGGCTGGTCTACGTGAAAGAGCATCTGCTACCACGTTGTTCTTACCCTTGACATACTCAATGTCAAAGTCATATGCTTGGATCTTACTGATCCACTTCTGCTGCCTCTCCTGTAGCTGCTTCTGCTCCAAAAAGAACCTGAGGCTGTTGTGATCAATCCTCACTCTGAACCTGTTACCCACTAAATACTATCAAAACTTGGCCAATGCATGCATGATGGCCAACATCTCCTTATCGTATATAAAATACAACCTCTCGTGCGGAAGGAGCTTCCGGCTCTCAAAGGCTATAAGGTGACCTCCCTGCATCAATACTGTGCCGATCCCCTCTCCCGACGCATCACACTCCAAAACGAATGGCTGCGTGAAATCCGGCAATGCAAGCACTAGGCAACTGCCCATAACCTCCTTGAGCCTGTCAAAGGCTTGCTGCGCTGCATCCAACCAACTGAATGCCCCCTTCCTCATCAGAACTGTCAGGGGTGCAGCAAGCTGTGAGAAACTCTTGACGAACTTCCTGTAGTAAGTACAAATACCAATGAACCCTCGAAGTTCTGTCACGTTCCTCGACTCCAGCCAATCTCTGATGGCCTTGATCTTCTCCTCGTGGACCCTCACTCCGTCCACCCCTATGATGTGTCCCAAGTACAACATCTCCGTCAACCCAAGCTCACAATTGGAGAGCTTGGCATAGAACTGCTACTCCTCCAAGATGCGCAATACTATCTCAGTGTGTTGGAGATGCTCCTCCCAAGTCCTGCTGTAAATGAGGATATCATCAAAGAACACCAACACAAACTTCCTCAAGTGACTGCGGAAGATGTGATTCATGCAGGACTGGAATGTAGCTGGGGTGTTGGTTAACTCGAAGGGCATCACCAAAAACTCAAAGTGCCCATAGTGACACCTGAAGGCAGTCTTGAGAATGTCTTGCTCCCTCACGCGAATCTGATGGTACCCAGATCTCAAATCAATATTTGAGAAGAACCATGCTCCTCTCAACTCATCGATCTTGGGTATGGGGTACCTGTTCTTCGGTGTCTTCTTGTTCAGGGCCCTGTAGTTAATGCACATCCTCAATGTGCCATCCTTCTTCACCCACACCACGGAAGAAGCAAAAGGACTCATGCCCGGTCGAATGTGCCCAAGAGCCAGCAACTCCTGAATGGCCCGCTCAATCTCGTCCGGATAGGCCTTGGGATGCTTATAGGAGGTAGTGATCACTGCCTGTATGCCTGCTCAAGCTCAATGGTGTGCTCAAACCCCCGGTCTGGTGGCTATCCTGGCGGAATCTCCCCAAACACTATGGCATACCGGTCAAGGATGGACAGTATCTCTGGGTGCACTGCCTGCCCTGTAGTCCCTGTCTCGGATGCACGTAGCTCCACTGCCCACTCTACGTCTCCCTTCCGGAAGACGGCCTCCATCCGATGAGCCAAAACAGTCTGAGGCGGGTATGTGTGCTGTCCCCGTATCTTCTCATCGTCCCACTCCATCTCCAAGGCCTTCCAATCTGTCGTGACCTTCCCAAGAGTGATAAGCCACTGAACACCCAGTACTATGTTGGTGTCCAGAATATCGACCACGAAAAAGTGGTCAGTCAGTGTGTAGGCGTCCACCGTCACTGATAACTCTGGGACATAACAAGCACACACCATGGTCTGATCTCCTAGGACCAAAACTGGGAATCCATCGGAGCTCTCTGTCTGTATAACCCTCCGCTCAACCATCTGTGCATCGATGAAATTGTGGGTTGCCCCACTGTCAACCAAAACTGATACTCGCTGGCCATGTACTGTCCCCCGTACGCGCAGCGTCAAATACTTGGGAACTCCTCGCAATGCTGCAAGGGCTCCTCCGGTAGGTGCAAAAGCTGCACCACCTGCTGCTGGTGGTGGAGGCGGCAAGGGACCCTGCACGGCATGACTATCTCCTACCTCCACATCATCCTCCTCATCCTCTTCCCCACTGCTCTCGGAGAAGACCTCAATAAAATGTGCTTTGCTAGCAGCACATCTATGTCCTGGTGCCCACGGCTCCTGACAGGTAAAGCACAACTGCTTCTTCTTCAACTCCCTCCTGGCGTCATCATCAATCTGTGCTCGTCCTGGATTCCCCTTCGGAGGCGAAATCCTCACATCCTTCCCCTTAGGCTGGAAACCCTGTCTCTGGGGGTAAGGTGTCCGGGTCCTAGGTAAGGCATCTTGTAAGTCCCGGGTCCTGCTAATAGCATCCTGGAGTGTGGCTGGTCTAGTGGATCTGACTAGACACCGAAGTGGCTCTGCTAACCCCTCAACAAACATGTAGATCCTCCATGTTGTGGATAAATCTGGCACCATCACTGAAACCCTCGAGAAGTTTGCAATGTAGGTATCTGGGCTCCCAGTCTGTTTGAGCCTCGTCAGCTCAACAAAGCGTTGTTCCAGATCCCTCCGGTCAAGCCTCTCGATCAATCTCCTAGTGAACTCGGCATATGTCGTCACTGTGGAATGTCCGAGTGTAACCATCCCATGGAACCACCAATCCTGGGCCTCACCATCCAAATGTAATGTCGCCACCTTGATGGCCTCTGTCTCCGACATCTGGTTAAGCTGGAAATAGATGTCCAGCTTCTCCACCCAAGACCTTGCCGAACTGTTTGATGAACCATCAAACATAGGCAAGTGGAATCTACTAGCTGTGCGGTGGGTGTCTCCATCATGATAATGTCGTACCCTTTGTGATGGTCGCGGGGTCTGCGATCCCGCTGGAGCTGAACAAAGTCTCTGAATGAGAGAGCATCCCTGAACTCCTGCCCATAGGCCTGGTACTCTGCAAAATAATCGCCCATATGACCGGGCTCTGCCTCTTGCTGGGCTCCGGCCCCCGTGTCTGCTCCTAGGAAAGTGGGCATGGTAGAGCGTGTAGGGGCATGTGAGGCCATCTGCTGAGTAGTATCACGCAAAGTGGCACCCTGCTCTGGAAAATGGTGGGATGTACCCGATCCCTCACCAACCTGGAAAACCCGTGGGTTTTTACGCTGTCTCGCCTCTACTGCCGTGAATCTCTGCCCCATCACCTCGATCTGCCTCGACAGATCCTGCACTGATTTGAGGAGCATGTCCGCAAATCTCTTCCCGTCCTCATCTGCCATCGGATCCTCCTGCTCTACGTCCACCACAGGCTCCTCCTGTTTTGCGTCCACCACCCGAACACAGTCTCCCTCTCCGTAGGTGTTCTCCAACCTACGCTCAATATCTCTGTATTTCCTACCTCTGTAACAGATGTAGGGTTTCTCCCTCGGTGTCATAGACTGCTAGCTCCACAAGCTGAGCCAGATCTATGCTCTGATACCACTATAATATCTCGTTTCAGGGATATCCCTCAAACCCCAGCAACTCCAACCAAATAACATACAAGAGATATAGTAACCGGGAAGCTCAAAGAGATAAAAATAACAGTAGTGCAACATACAATAATGTAAACATGGGATACAAACAGATACTCAAGAAATATAGAGAGAAATGCTAAGCCATTTTATTATACTAAGTAATGGAATGAGTATAGGAGGTGATCAGAAAGATAGCACCTCGACTTGCACAAGGCAAGTGAAGAAATACACCCAGAATGATAAAGGAATGGCCTCTCTCTGAACTGCGTCCAAGCTACCGGAGAACTACTGTGCTACTGCTACTACATGGAATCAAGTGAGGATTGGGGCTGTTCCCCTCCTTAGAAAATGCTGAAACTCTAGAATCAGCCTCTACTCAAGAAACTCATAAAAGCCCAGAAAGCTTTTCCAAAATGGCTGACCCCCGAAAATCACCTCCTTGAGGATCCACGCAATCCCTCAAGGCTTTGCGCTCCCACTAAATAGAACCCTCCAAAATTATGCCCGAAACTCTGCCAAAATCCTCTAATATGCAAGGGCTGATCCCCTGCTCAATCTCCTAGCTCAAATCCTCCACAAAACCCCAATCTAGAACTGCTACCCAGAAAGACTGCATCATCCTCTCTCAAGACTGCGTAGTCATCAAAATGCTCAGCTCCTCCTCAACTCCAAAAATCGATCCTCTTGCAAAAGACTGCTGAAAGCTACCTTGCCCAAGTAGGCACTCGAAGTCCCCCGAGGCTAAGGGTGAGATCTCCAAACGGAGACACTCAATGCACTAAACAGTGCTGCAAATAGGCTAAATAGCCAGCGTGCTCTAAGTCGAAGTGACTAGCTCAAATGCACATAATCAAATGCCAAAATGAGGAGGCTCCTCTCTCCTTTATAGCGTTGGCCTATCTCAACCCTAAGGCCCACCTCCTCCAACGTAGCCTCCCTCTTGCCACGTGCTCCTATCCATCTGCGCAGTCCCTCCAAGTGTCTACGTGGGCCCCTCCTCTACGTGGTCCTTTGGCCCCCTTGGCTCCCCTTTTAAGTCACAACGTTGTGCTACTAGGGAGTGACTTTATTCAAAAAGTGAGTTATGTCCCCCCTTTTCTCACCTTTTTATTTATTAATAACTATAGAAGGCAAAATTGAGCAAAATCAAATATTCCAATTAGCCATGGCTAATTAAGAATATTACACCAACTGACCCTCAAGCCTCCTCTTATACTTTTTCTGTTGATGAATCAACCACCGAGATTAAGTCCCTAATCAACAGCTAAGATTAAAATAGACTTGATCCTCATCACTTAGAAGTTTCTCACCCATATTCTTATTAATACCCATTAATATTTTTATTTTCCTAAGTTTAGACTTAGGAACCCATTAAAAATATTAATTATTTTAATAACTCCTCATCCAGGTGAAATTTGCCCAAACGATTTCTGGGTTCTGGAGATCTCATGTATTCTAGTCCCTCCTCAAAATTTTGGAGCTAGAGCACATCCGATGCTAGCCAAAATCAACACTCCCGCTTAGCGATGAATGTGCTCTAGTAACACTTCTCAATAGAAGTACTACACTGATCCACTACATCGGTCCTCTGTGTTGTTGATGCTTGGCCTGATGCCCTTCATCCACTGCACTGTTGCTTCCTATACTGCTACCCATGACTCTGCCACTGCCACTGCTACATCTATACTACAACTCCCTCTCAAAATGCTGCCTCATGTTGCCCATAGCACTGCCACTGCTAACTGTTGCACTGCAACTCAGTTACTGAGAAGTAAGTAACTGAAACTTCACCCAAACACTGACATGTTGGTCAGTATGGATGCCTCGTGATGCTGAAGCTACCTCTGTTGCTAATCTGTGTTGACCCTCTGCTGCTATTGCGTTGCTGCAAACTACTCTGTGCCTCTCGCACTGCTACAACATCCACTGCGTTGCCTCATACTTTAGCACTCTAGCTCTACCACTGTCACTCCATCACACCTCGCTCCAACCGACACCCATCATTATGCTATTGTCGTTAAGGGCTCCCGTAGCCATATGTGATCCAAGAGTTTGGGCACCTCAAGGATCCTGCCCTCCTGTTCATGTAGTCCTCTCTACTACAACTCCATGTCGGCCCACCTCTTCTCTAAAGGCGCATGAGCACTCAAGGCACAATCATCATCCTCATCTTCCCTATCAGCTTTCGCTAGAGCAGCCTTCAATTCAAAATTTTCCTCCTTGCCCTTCTTCCGGGGGCATTGAGTGGCATAATGTCCAAGTTCCCCACACTTGAAGCATCTGACCTTGGAAATATCCTTCTTCTTCTGCTTCTTCTGCCCTTGTTGTCCTGATGATGCGAGAGTTGCATCCTCCTCCTCCTCCTTCTCGACCCAAGCTCCTTTGCTGCTACCCCCCACCTTGGTCAACCTCCTAATCTCTTCTTGTCGAAGAGTTGCCCACGTCTCCTCCCAACTAGGGAGAGTCGCTCTGCCCAAGATACTTTGGACAAATGTCTCCCAATCCTCGGTGACTGCATTCAGGGCAGTCTTAACCATTAACTCAGGATCTGGTGTAGACCCCACAGAAGTCAACTAGTCTCTAATCCCTTGCAACCTGAGGAGGAAGGGATCGATCTCTTCTCCCTTTTACATCTGGTATTGTCTCAGCTAATTTTCTAATAACATCTTTCGTTGGATGGAAGTGCCTTGGTACAAGGTGGTCAGCGTTTCCCACATCTCCCTTGTTGTGTCCTTCTCAGCAATGTGTGGGACCACATGATCTTTGACCCCATCTAGAATCATGCATTTAGCCTTCGCTTGGGCCTCCTCATACTTCTGTAATGGATCAGCGTCGACCGGAACAACAACTACTTTCAAGGCATAGTCCTTGATGCAATATTTGTCTAGGATTTTCATGATCCTAGCCTTCCAGATGACAAAATTGGATGCTCGATCCAATCTCTCCTGATCCCTCAGTCCATTGACCTCCATCTCTGCTTAACAAATATAGGACAGTTTCTCTTCTCCCTATCCTACTGTTAATCCAACAAGACTTGGATCTGGATTTCTTTGGTGCAAGAAACCCTTTAAGGAACAAGCTCCTCTAGACTCCCTCTGAGTCCTGATTTCCTTCACAGAAATCCTCCATCCAAATGTCAAATCACTCCTCTCCAATCCTCCTTTTCCGTGGCAACCTAGATATAGATTTCTTTGGATAGAAATTTGTCAAGGTAGTGACTCCCTATACCTCGGTTTTGTCTCCACAAACACTGTTCTGCACCAACAACAACAGCGTCCCACCAACTCCTCAGCTCAAATCTGCTCTGCTCCCCCAGCCCTGGCAACTGAAGAATCTAAGCTCCTCTGGCTCTGCGCAATCACTGCATGAGCTAGATCAGCTGCTCCTGGCCACTGCATCACTCCTTCCTAGTCCATAAGGATGAAGTGGCTCTGTGTGAGCTTTATCCGCCCCTCTGCTTCTGCACTGGCCTAGATAGCTGACACAGTCACTGCGTGGGCTCCTCCTAGCTACTGCGTCACCCCCACCTAGCTCAGAATGCTGACGCAAGCGTCACCTCTTCTGTACTTGTTACACAGCATTTTGTCACTATCCCTGTACTCCCCGTTCCTTGATCCTGGAGGACCTCTACAGTGAACCCTACATGTTTTCCCTTCATGAAGACACCCCCATTGTGTCCCTCTTCATGAGCAGATCAATTCCTTTTTGCACCATTTCCCCTGAAACTTCTATTTTGCCCAATTTACAAGACCGTCTCTAATGGCCTTTGTCTCCCCCGTGCCGATGTACGGAGATTAGCACTATCCCTAGCGCCAATCGGAGCGACTGAGCTGTGTTCCAGTCACGCTGATCCTGTTATGGAAAGTTTTTTAAATTAAGAGTCACGCTGATCTGGTAAATGGTTTGGCCGGATGGGGTCGAGGACGTCAGTTTGGGCTCCTTTCCCCTATAATGATGGAACTACCTCAAGGGATAAGCCCTTCTCCCATGAGAAGAGGATCCGTCTCCCATCCATTCAACCTATATAAACCTCCCTTTTCCCCAAGCACAAGCTAGTGTTAGTGTTGAAGTGTTAATGTTGGTGTGCTAATGCTATTTTGGTTTGGAGTAAACAGCAAGCTATTACTAGTTGTAGCTATCTAGTTGTGTGAGGGAGAAGTGTGATTTGGTTTGGAATGAAGCCTAAAGGGAAGAGCCTTAAAACTATTGTGGATTGAGGTCTTCATGGAATGCTAGCAGAAGTGTATGGGAACCTGGTTTTGTCAAAGCAAGACTGCAACGTCAAGACAATGGTTGTAATCTCTCTTTGATATTAATATATGCAACTATTCATTGATTTCCTACATGATTTGTCATCTTTCATATTCATGGCTTAATGTTTCTTGACTTGTTAAGTAGGTTGAATTACAATTTGTCTATTATGACGGTTGTTGTTTGTTGTTGTTTACTTATTTTAGGTGCTTGAAGAAGGAAGCGAGAGATAGCTGGAGTGAGCAAGCAAGGACATCATCAAGCGGGATAAGCGTACTAAGAGGTAGGCCCTCTTAATTGGTTCTAACCTAAGGAAATCTTCCATAGAATGTATCTGTTGTGGCTAGACCCATTATCGGGCTAGAGAAATTTGTTTGTGTCCGCACTTATAATTTTACTTCACCACAAATTGGCGACTCCGCTGGGGATCCCAATCCTTTTGTTTGTCTTGGATTTCATGATTTCGTGAGAACTTTTCTAGTTCCATTTTTTCCCTTTGATTATGTTTCTTTTCTCCTGCTTATTGGCCCGAGTCTAAAATTCATAGTAGCAGATCTGGTCCCTGTTTCAAAATTATTTTTTTTTCCTTAGCTCCCTCAATCAGTGTGCTTAATCTGCTGACAGTGGCACCGATCAGCGCGATTTGCTGAGAAACAGTCGCGTCGACCAGCCTTTGGCGCTTGATGTCAGTTAGGCAGTCGCACCAATGCCTGTAAGTGAAGATTAGGGTTTGTCCCCAATCTTGGCCAGTGTGTTTTTCTCTCATGATTTTGACCCCGTAAGCCTTTTGGACCATTTTCTCCCTGACTAGAAAGCTTCATTTAGCTTCCTTTGTGTGCTTGCTTTGTTTAGCCCACTCTCTGATGTGTTAAGTCTGGCCCTGTGTGAAGTTCTTTTTCATTTTTATTTTTTTTTTTGAATCCCTCGATTAGCGCTATTTTTGGCCAAACAATCGCACCGATCAGGCCTATCAGCACTAGTTTCAGCTTGAAAGTCGTGCCGGTCGTGCCGATCGGCGCTACTTTTGGTCCAAAAGTCGCTTCGGTCTCTGAGTAAAGAAAAATCAGAACTTCTCCCATTCCAATGCTAGTTTGTCTTGACCCTCAAACTCTCTTCTTCCACCCAAAAGTGACTAGGATGCTTTGTTTTCAATTGAATGAGTGAAAGAGTCTTGTTTGTTCTCTTATTCTGAGTGTCTCTTTTCTCTTTCCAAGCATAGATTACATTGCTTGGTTTGTCGATTGAAGCATTTATGTGTTTGGTTTGTTCGATTCAGGGAAGAAGTTGCTTTTAGTTTCAATTATCATGCTTTGGATTTGATTGATGCTTGTTTGTTCGAAATTGTGAAAGTTTTCATTAAAGTGCTTTGCATTTTATGAAAAGAAGAACATCATTCTAGTTTACTTAAGCGAAATTATTGCATTAGTAACATCGTTAAGAAGCTAGAATTGCATCAGCATAAGCATCGGAAATGAAATGGAACTTCTTTTGTTGTTAAGGGAACATTAAGTACATTTAGGACATGTATTAGTGAAAGTTTTCATTCTTTGATCGTTGCATTGATTGTGTGCTCTCTATCCCTCAATTAGTGTTAACTTTCATCGAAGACAAAGATCTCTTTTCTCATATAGTTGCATGTAGGAGTTTTTTCAGATGACAGCGGTAGGGCCTTGTAATTGAAACCTAATTCAAGATCAACTGTTAAAATTTATTGAATTAACCTAAGGAAGCATTGAAACGTAACACTCACATTTAGTGGTCTAGGCTAGAGATGTGTTCCGGCATCATTAAACCTAGCAATTGTCATTCGCTTTGGCACTAGACAGCGCTAATATGGACTTGTGCTCCCCGTGCCGTTGTGTATATAAAGGGAGACCCCACTAGGTTTGCAATCCTTTATCCATTGTGTTGACCACCACGTGTCAACTACCCGTAGCAGTACACCCCTTTTTTTCGCAAAGGGGATATCGCTTGATCAACGTGTCTGTGCCATTCGACTATCATCATCAGCCTATTCATGTTATTTTGTAAACCCAGTCTGCATGTGTAAATTGTAAATAATCTTAGCAGATCTGTGTCATGTATGTAATTGCCTAGGTAAACCTAATCTTCTAGTGATGATCTACGTTCCGGAAGGTTTTTTGTCTCACCGACCCATGGTCGGCAGAGTTTTCCTTCAGCCTAACCCCAAAGCCGGAATGGATTTTGTCATTAGAATCTTAGGGGAGTCCTAGTGTGCTAGGTCGAGTCTATGTAAAAGTGATTTGGGAATAATCCTAACTATTTGGTTAGGTTATTTTATTACAAATTGCTTGATCTACTAGATTATGTTTGTGTCGCAGAATTGGGTAGTTTGTGAGGGCCTATATCAAATGGGTTTTCCCCCTTAAGATGTAAAAATGTAAAAATCATGATGTAAAGTCTCTTGAGAGTTATAAAAATAATTTATCCCCTCATAGGTCCTAGGTCATAGTTAAATTTAAATTTTCCAAAGGTAAAATTCGTGGATCCTTTAAAAAATTTAAATGTTCACTGGTCCAAGGACTAAGTTAAATGATTATTTTGCTAAATTTTAGGCCCTTGGTCCCTTGGGTTAAGTCAAAGTCACAATTTTGAGGAAATTAATTCAAAAATTAAATTTTTTAATTAATTAAAATGCATTTAAATGATAATTTCTAATTTCTTTATTATTTTAATTTCGACAAATGAGATTAAAAGATTTTTTGATTCTCATCAACGGTCGAGATCGCTTTGACAAGGATCACTCGAGCTAGCCAATGGGGAATTTTTTTTTAAATAGAAGGTCAGTTGTCCATTGAGATCATTCGATCTGAAAGTCGTGTGCTAAGGAAAGCTCTCTTGTAATCCTTTTTTTTTATGTGCAAATAAAAAAAGACTTTGTGGTTAATCTATGTTGGTGTTACTCTTCGGAAAAATGTTGTAAGATGTTTTATTTTCTTGCATAGATTTATTTTCAGCCATTAATGTTAGCTTATTGAAGAGTGACTTAGACATAGTTATCTTGTCTAATCACTGGGTTTGAATGATAGTTTAATTTCTGAATATAATGGCAGGTATCTCCATTAGATCTGAATTTTATTGTCGTTTTCTCTCTCTATGTTAATGGTCTCTTTACTGAGACCACCAAAACCATTTAGATCACCTTTTTAAACACTTTACAAGGAATTGACTTCCTTATTAAGGCTGACAATCATGGAACCTATAGCTTCATATAGTTAGTTACAACACCACCTATTACATTAACATTCATCACATTTCTTAATTTTTCACATTCATAGAAGGATAATGCATCACAAAACCTGTAGGCAATCCCAAGTTAACACATAATCCTTCTATGTTTAATGCCATTGACATTCAATTTCACCTGTAAGATGTTTTATTCTCTTGGATAGATTTATTTTCAGCCATTAATGTTAGCTTATTGAAGAGTGACTTAGACATAGTTATCTTGTCTAATCACTGGGGTTTGAATGATAGTTTAATTTCTGAATATAATGGCAAGTATCTCCATTAGATCTGAATTTTATTGTCGTTTTCTCTCTCTATGTTAATGGTTGAATTAAGTTGTGCAAGAAATCCTTGGTTTTGAGATTACTGGACGTTTGGGGAAGTTCTCGGTTGAACCAGCCAACTCCCGGATTGCATTTTCTGAAGAGCCCAGCGAGTTTTGATCCCGGGCTTATAATTAGAACTTTTGTTGTGGATGCATTAAGGGTTTTCTGAAGCACCTCATCTTAAATTTAAAATTTTAAAAAATATGTGTGGCATAATGACAAATCTGGCTATTTAGAACCTTTAAACTGTGAATATTGTAATTATTTAGCTGGTTTTAGGGTTGTTAGTTTTATTTTTTTTTGCATATTTTGTTTCTGAGTATATGTTTTTGTCATTACAGGTTGCAGATCTGAGAGTGGAGTTTTATTTTGAAGCTAGAACTAGGCCCTAGAGGGTAATATTTGGCCTTAGAGCAATCTCTTGCAAGGGCATTATTTCTGCAATCCAGGGTTTTAAATTTTTTTACTTGAAGAAGATTCTGCAGGGAATTCATTAATAAATCTGAGACAATTTAATCTGGAAATTTTGGGGTTTCATTGAGCTGCGATTTTCTAGTTTGTTTGTTGCCCAAAATTATTTTCAAGCTTATTTTGCCTTGGGTTTTGTCCCTCACCCTTGCTGTCCTCCATTCCCATGCAACTGTCTCATTTCATCACGCAGGCTTCATTCCTTGTCACACCGTTCCTCCAATGGACCTCCAAGCATATCCGTTGAACCTTCACCAGAAGCAAGCTCGCTCCTATTCACTACTAAAACCCTGCATTAACTCCAGTACTGCACTTTCTCCTCGCTCCACACTACCCTCATCCTTGTCAGCGTGTATCCATACCCATCGTTCAGCTCAGCAAACGCGCTGCCTACTCCACTCAAACAACCATTCACGCATCCTCAGCTGCATTCTTGCTTCTCTTTGCCTGCACGTAGCTTTCATTGCAACCCTACCCACAGCTCCTCACGCCGCTGAAGCCTCCACTGATCCACGCAGCCATCACCAGCGCGCTACTTTTCCCTCCTACATCACACCATCTCTCACGCTGCCTATCCCCGCCGTCTTCCCTTGCCATTCCGCAGCTCCTATCCTTCCTCTTTTCAACCTGCAAAATCAAATCCGCTGCCATTCCGTCCTTTGCTCCCGTCGTCACAAACCCACAATCAACCAAAGCACTCGAATCTTTTATTTTGTATGCTATGTGGCTAGGTTTTTTTTTTGCGTTTCATTTTCTTTTTAACTTTGGTGTGTTCATAGATTAGGTTTGACATATTTATGATTTTTTTTTTTGTTTTATTTTGATTTTAATCATTAAAAAAAAAAAAAAACTTTTGAGTTTTATTTAGTTAGGATTTAGACTTTATAAATTTTCATAGATTAGGTATTAGTTTTTATTTTCGATTTCTTTTAGCTTAGCTTTTAGTCTTTAGTCTTTAGTTTTAGTTTAGTTTAGTTTTATAATAAATCATCAAATAATAAAAAATAAAAATATAATAATAAAAAATAAAAATAAAAAAAGGATCCCAAATACATTTTTAGCCATTTGGATGTGTGGTTATTAAAAAATTAAAAAAATCCTCCAAAAGGATTTTCTAAGATTGTGGATTTAAAACTTTGAAAGAAAAGATTTTTATGGTGTCAGTATTTTATCATTTACTATAGTTGAAGGTGCCTAAATTATTATCTGGAGTTTAACTATTGGAAAACAATAAATTTTCCCAAGTCTGGAATTTCAAGCATAATCATTTTAAATTCGAGGTGCCTAGCTTTTAAATTTTTTGGTTATTCAAAGTATTCTATCTTTTGAAAATTTAATTGCTGGAGCTTTGCTAAGTCATTGATCGTTATTGCTTGATTGATTTAGTGCTTATCGTATGCTAGACATTTCAGTAAATATCTTCAAGCAATTGCTAAAAGGTTTGTTCATATTTATATTTCCTAAGCATCAAATCAATTATTCGATTTTCACTTCATCTAGCAAAGGCACTGGTCTTAAGTATTTAAAGGGCTAATCATTTTTTAAAATCAATCAAGTGCTTGATTCCCTCGCTGTGTCTCCCAAGCCAGCTGATTCCCAGTTGGTCTTCTTTTATCCCATAGGGTCTACCCCCCTTAGCCTAGGGAGACGGCTTAAACGAGGAGATCTGGGATCAGGTTGACAGCCCCCAATCTGAGCGTTGTCGCGATGCGTAGACACTCTGTGCGACAACATATTTTGGTGCCATTGCTGGGGATATTTTATTCTCGACGTTTCAACGACATTTCGTCATCATTCTTCTCATTTCTCATCTTCTCATTTTGGTCGGCAACGCCAACATTTTTTGGCGCCATTGCTAGGGATAGATTTTTTCTGTCCTTAGTCCTCACGACATTCATCTTTTCAATCATCTCATCTTTTCCACCATTCATTAGCCTGTCAAACAGCCAACATTTTTTGGCGTCATTTGATCTTTTCATTGCCCTATCTTTCGTCACATCATTTAATCGTACCTTAAGCACCTGGAATTCTCAATTCATTTCTTGTTTGGGTGGCGACTCCATTTCTTTTCATTTATATTTCCCAGACAAGAAGCCTCCATATTATCTGGTTGTTTGTTGCCTTTTTGATCCTAGAGTTAGATTCATGTTCAAGTGGCGACTCCACGTCTTTCATCTCTTGATTTTCTTGAGCAGAGATCTCTCTCTATCATCCATTTGGTCCCTCATTATTCATCATGGATTATTCGTTTACCCCGTGTCATTTCACTGATGTTCTCCACGATATTCCGGAAGTGGCCATTTCTAAATTGTCTTTGTTCTCGGGTGGTGATTCAGTCGCTGTTAGAAAGCATCTATGCAAGTTTTCTCGTATAATGTTAATATATTGTAGACCTCCTTAGTATGATTATGAAGATGTCAAAATGCGTCTATTTGTCTTTTCTTTAGAGGGTGATGCTTTGAATTGGTTTAATAATTCTCCCGAATACTCTTTCACTTCTTTACAAGACATTGTCAATGATTTTAAAGATAGATATGGTTATCAAGATAGCTCGCCTTGTGCCCCTAAAATTGTGCAACAAAATGAAAGTAATCTTATGAAGGGTCCAGCTATCGATGAAAGATTTCAGGACAATTCTTCATATCAGAATGTGCCATCCACCTGTACCATTGCAAATCAAATCCATGATAGTGGAAAAGCAGGGACAAATTGTAAAATCAGTGTCGACAATGAAAGGGAAAATCAGAAGCAAATTATAGAAGAACTAATGCGGCTGGTAAAAAATATGGAGATCAATCAAGAAAAATTTGTAACTGATTATGCCAATGATATGAGAACTTTATACACCCACTTGGATAAGCGAGATAAGGAAATGGAAACCATGAAAGCTAATCATGATAGGGAAATTAATTCTATGCAAAACAAATTATTAACTATGGATGAAGAAATGACTATCATGACATTCGATTATAATAATCAGTGGGCTACCATGCAAGCAAATCATAAGAAAGAGATAAACTCTATAGAGCATTGCTTGATGACCATAAAGGAAAAGAATGATAAAGTAATAAAAGATATGGAAGAAGACCATGCCAGGGAAATCAATGCTATGAAGGTTGAACACTCTAGCCAGATGGATGCCATACAAGTATACAAATTTCAACAGCAATCAGAGAATGAAAGAAACCAGGAAACGTCAATAGATCAGTAACCTCCTTATCTGCTGCAACAAGCTCCATCTTATTATGAGGAGGTCATTGGTTCGATTGAAAGGTTACCCAAATAAAATTGAAAACAATAAAGATCAGATACAAAATGAAGAAAGACATGTCACGCATATCTTGCATACTTCATCTGAGAGTTTTGAAGCAGAATGTTTCACAAAGAAAAAACGCAAGAGAAAGAGAACGAGAAAGCGATTTGATGCATTAGATGGCCGCAAGCAACTGGATTTTCAGATAGGAAAAAGTCCTACGTTATGCAGGATTTGACATGGCACATTCGAGAAGCAGCCGACAGATTTGCCTGAAAGCAGGCAAACGCTCAGTATTCACTATATTGAATACATATGATGTCGTGGGGCATCTCTGTATTGTATTTCTAACCTTATGCCCTGTTATTTCAGTGTTTCATTTTGTAGTTAGATCTGGTTTTTCATGTTGTTAGACTAGTTAATAAATGAAGAGCTTATATCTTTCATGTGCTTAACATTATATGATGATTTTTGGATGGACGCTACTTATGTTTTGTTGTGTGTTGCGTGGATGTAGATTCTGGATTCTCACATTTCTCCAATGTAGCAACGTGTCCCCCAGTAGAGCCAAATGTTGACCACCACGTGTCAACTACCCATAGTAGTACAACCCCTTTTTTCGCAAAGGGGATATCGCTTGATCAACGTTTCCGTGCCATTCGACTATCATCATCAGCCTATTCATGTTATTTTGTAAACCCAGTCTGCATGTGTAAATTGTAAATAATCTTAGCAGATCTGTGTCATGTATGTAATTGCCTAGGTAAACCTAATCTTCTAATGATGATCTACGTTCCGAAAGGTGTCTTGTCTCAACGACCCATGGTCGGCAGAGTTTTCCTTCAGCCTAATCCCAAACCCGGAATGGATTTTGTCATTAGAATCTTAGGGAAGTCCTACTGTGCTAGGTTGAGTCTATGTAAAAGTGATTTTGGAGTAATCCTAACTATTTGGTTAGGTTATTTTATTACAAATTGCTTGATCTGCTAAATTATATGTGTCGCAGAACTGAGTAGTTTGTGAGGGTCTATATCAAATGGGTTTGCCCCCTTAAGATGTAAAAATGTAAAAATCATAATGTAAAGTCTCTTGAGGGTTAGAAAAATAATTTATCCCCTCATAGGTCCTAGGTCCTAGGTCCTAGTTAAATTTAAATTTTCCAAAGGTAAAATTCGTGGATCCTTTAAAAAAATTAAATGTTAACTAGTCCAAGGGCTAAATAAAATAATTATTTTGCTAAATTTTAGGCCCTTGGTCCCTTAGGTTAAGTCAAAGTCAAAATTTTGAGGAAATTAATTCAAAAATTAAATTTTTGAATTAATTAAAATGCATTTAAATGATAATTTCGAATTTCCTCATTATTTAAATTTCGACGGATGAGATTAAAAGATTTTTTGATTCTCATCAACAATCAAAATCGCTTTAGCAAGGATCACTCGAACTAGTCGTTGGGAAATTTTTCTTTAAATTGGAGGTCAGTTGTCCATTGAGATCATTCGATCTGAGAGTCGTGTGCTAAGGAAAGCTCTCTTGTAATCCATTTTTTTATGTGCGAATAAACAAAGACTTTGGGGTTAATCTATGCTGGTGTTACTCTTCGGAAAAATGTTGTAAGATGTTTTATTTTCTTGCATAGATTTATTTTCAGTGATTGATGTTAGCTTATTGAAGAGTGACTTAGACACAGGTATCTTGTCTAATCACAGGGGTTTGAATGATAGTTTAATTTCTGAATATAATGGTAGGTATCTCCATTAGATCTGAATTTTATTGTCGTTTTCTCTCTATGTTAATGGTTGAATTAAGCTGTGCGGGAAATCCTTGGTTTTGAGATTACTGGGCGTTCGGGAAAGTTCTCGGCTGAACCAGCCAACTCCCGGATTACGTTTTCTGAAGAGCCCAACTGGTTTTGATCCTAGGCTTATAATTAGAACTTTTGTTGTGGATGCATGAAGGGTTTTCTGAAGCACCTCATCTTAAATTTAAATTTTTTAAAATATGTGTGGCATAATGACAAATCTAGCTATTTATAGCCTTTAAACTGTGAATATTGTAATTATTTAGCTGGTTTTAGGGTTTTTAGTTTTGTTTTTTTTTTGCATATTTTGTTTCTAAGTGTTTGTTTTTGTCATTACAGGTTGCAGATCTGAGGGTGAAGTTTTATTTTGAAGCTAGATCTAGGCCCTGGAGGGTAAGCTCTGGCCTCAGAACAATCTCTTTCAAGGGTAATATTTTTGTCATCCAGGGTTTTAAATTTTTTTACCTGGAGAAGATTCTGCAAGGATTTCATTAATAAATCTGAGACAATTTAATCTGGAAATTTTGGGGTTTCATTGAGCTGCGATTTTCTACTTTGTTTGTTGCCCAGAATTGTTTTCAAGCTCATTTTGCCTCGAGTTTTGTCCCTCACCTTTACTGTCCTCCATTCCCACGCAGCGGTCTCATTTTCTCACGCAAGCTTCATTCCTTGTCACATCATTCCTCCAATCGACCTCCAAGCATATCCGTTGAACCTTCACCTGCAGCAAGCTCACTCCTATTCACTGCTAAAACCCTGTGTTAACTCCAGTACTGCACTTTCTCCTCGCTCCACACTACCCTTATCCCTGTCAGCGTGTATCCAAACCCATCGTTTAGCTCAGCAAACGCGCTACCTACTCCACTCAAACAGCCAGTCATGCATCCTCAGCTGCATTGTTGCTTCTCTTTGCCTGCGTGTAGCTTTCATCGCGACCCTACCCACAGCTCCTCATGCAGCTGAAGCCTCCACTGATCCACGCAGCCATCACCAGCGCGCTGCTTTTCCCTCCTGCGTCACACCATCTCTCACGCTACCTATCCCCGTCATCTTCCCTTGCCATTCTGCAGCTCCTATCCTTCCTCTTTTCAACCTGCAAAATCAAATCAGCTGCCATTCCATCCTTCGCTCCCACCGTCACAAACCCGCAGCCAACCAAAGCACTCGAATATTTTATTTTGTATGCTATGCGGCTAGGGTTTTTTTTTTATTTGCGTTTCATTTTCTTTTTAACTTTCACTTGTTCATAGATTAGGTTTGACATATTTATGATTTTTTTTCGTTTTATTTTGATTTTAATCATTTAAAAAAAAAAAAAAAAACATTGAGTTTTATTTAGTTAGGATTTAGACTTTATAAATTTTCATAGATCAGGTATTAGTTTTTATTTTAGATTTCTTTTAGCTTAGCTTTTAGTCTTTAGTCTTTAGTTTTAGTTTAGTTTAGTTTTATAATAAATCATCAAATAATAAAAAATAAAAATAAAACAGGGTCCCAAAGACATTTTTAGCCATTTGGATGTGTATGGTTATTAAAAAATTAAAAAAAATCTTCCAAAAGGATTTTCTAAGATTGTGGATTTAAAGCTTTGAAAGAAAAGATTTTTATGGTGTCAGTATTTTATCATTTTAGTATTTTACTATAGTTGAATGTGCTTAAATTTTTATCTGGAGTTTAACTATTGGAAAATGATAAATTTTCCCAAGTTTGGAATTTCAAGCATAATCATTTTAAATTCTAGGTGCCTAGCTTTTAAATTTTGTGGTTATTCAAAGTATTCTATCTTTTGAAAATTTAACTTCTGGAGTTTTGCTAGGTCATTGATCATTATTGCTTGGTTAATTTAGTGCTTATCGTATGCTAGACATTTCAGTAAATATCTTCAAGCAATTGCTAAAAGGTTTGTTCATATTTATATTTCCTAAGCATCAAATCAATTATTCGATTTTTACTTCATCTAGCAAAGGCACTGGTCTTAAATATTTAAAGGGCTAATCATTTTTCAAAATCAATCAAGTGCTTGATTCCCTCGTTGTGTCTTCCAAGCCAGCTGATTCCCAGTTGGTCTTCTTTTATCCCATAGGGTCTACCCCCCTTAGCCTAGGGAGATGGCTTAAACGGAGAGATCGGGGATCAGGGTGACAGCCCCCGGTTTGAGCGGTATCACGGTGCGTAGACACTCTGTGCGACAACATTTTTTGGCGCCGTTGCCGGAGATATTTTATTCTTGACGTTTCAACGACATTTCGTCATCATTCTTCTCATTTCTCATCTTCTCATTTTAGCCGACAACACCAACATTTTTTGGCGTCGTTGACGAGAATAGAGTTTTTCTGTCCTTGGTCGTCACGACATTCATCTTTTCAATCATCTTATCTTTTCTGCCATTCGTTAACTTGTCAAACGGCTAACATTTTTTTGCATCATTTGATCTTTTCATCGCCCTATCTTTCATCAAATCGTTTAATCGTACCTTTAGCACTTAGACTTCTCAGTTCGTTTCTTGTTTGGGTGGCGACTCCATTTCTTTTCATTTATTTTTCCCAGACAAGAATCCTCCCTTATATCTGGTTGTTTGTTGCCTTTTGGATCCTAGAGTTAGATTAATGTTCGAGTGGCAACTCCACTTCTTTCATCTCTTGATTTTCTTTAGCAGAGATCTCTCTCTATCATCCATTTGGTCCCTCATTATTCATCATGGATTATTCATTTACCCCGTGTCATTTTACTAATGTTCTCCATGATATTCCGAAAGTGGCCATTTCTAAATTGTCTTTGTTCTCGGGTGGTGATTCAATTGTTGTTAGAAAGCATCTATGCAGGTTTTCTCATATAATGTTCATATATTGTAGACCTCCTCAATATATCATGAAGATGTCAAAATGCGTCTATTTGTCTTTTCTTTAGAGGGTGATGCTTTGAATTGGTTTAATAATTCTCCCGAAGACTCTTTCACTTATTTACAAGACATTGTCAATGCTTTTAAAGATAGATATGGTTATCAAGATAGCTCGCCTTGTGCCCCTAAAATTGTGCAACAGAATGAAAGTAATCTTATGAAGGGTCCAGCTGTCGATGAAAGATTTCAAGACAATTCTTCATATCAAAATGTGCCATCCACCTGTACCATTGCAGATCAAATCCATGATAGTGGAAAAGCAGGGACAAATTGTAAAATTAGTGTTGACAATGAAAGGGAAAATCAGAAGCAAATTATAGAAGAACTAATGCGGCTGGTAAAAAATATGGAGATCAATCAAGAAAAATTTGTAACTGATTATGCCAATGATATGAGAACTTTATACACCCACCTGGAAAAGCGAGATAAGGAAATGGAAACCATGAAAGCTAATCATGATAGGGAAATTAATTCTATGCAAAACAAGTTATTAACTATGAATGAAGAAATGACTATCATGACATTTGATTATAATAATCAGTTGGCTACCATGCAAGAAAATCATAAGAAAGAGATAAACTCTATATAGCATTGCTTGATGACCATAAAGGAAAAGAACGATAAAGTAATAAAAGATATGGAAGAAGACCATGCCAGGGAAATCAGTGCTATGAAGGTTGAACACTCTAGCCAGATGGATGCCATATAGGTACAAAAATTTCAACAGCGGTCAGAGGATGAGAGAAACCAAGAAACTTCAATAGATCAGAAGCCTCCTTATCTGCTGCAACAAGCTCCATCTTATTATGAAGAGGTCATTGGTTCGATTGAAAGGTGACCCAGATAAAATTGAAAACAATAAAGATCAGATGCAAAATGAAGAAAGACATGTCACGCATATCTTACATACTTCATCTGAGAGTTTTGAAGCAGAATGTTCCACAAAGAAAAACGCAAGAGAAAGAGAACGAGAAAGCGATTTGATGCATTAGATGGCCGCGAGCAACTAGATTTTCAGATAGGAAAAAGTCCTACATTATGCAGGATTGGACATAGCACATCCCAGAGGCAGCCGACAGATTTGCCTGAAAGCAGGCAAATGCTCAGTATTCACTATATTGAACGCATCTGATGCCATGGGGCATCTCTGTATTGTATTTCTAACCTTATGCCCTGTTATTTCAGTGTTTCATTTTGTTGTTAGATCTAGTTTTTCATGTTGTTAGACTAGTTAATAAATGAAAAGCTTATATCTTTCATGTGCTTAACGTTATATGATGATTTTTGGATGGACGCTACTTATTGTTGAAATTTGGTACCGGAGGACAGGTGGTTCCCTTAGGCTTTGATCTTTGGCCTAGGGAAAAGTGTCCAAAAGAATTTAATTTTTCTCCTAAAGTGACTTTATAATTTTATAAAGCTAAATCTAATTTAAAAGTGACTTTAAGTGATAAAGTTATTAAGTCTAATTTTAAAATGACTTTTATAAAGTCAATGAAAAATTAGAAAGGAAAAGTGACTTTGGAAATAAATGACTAAGTGGGTCTTTATTAAAGTGGGGTGAATTAAAAAAATAGAAAGTGAGATTTAAATGAGCATTTAATCTCAACCATTGATCTAAATCTATTTCAGCCATTGGATTTAGAGATCACCCAAAAGTCACTTGGATCACTCAAAAGTCACTTGGAGTTATATTAAAGGAGGAAAAGGTCATTCATTCTTTCATGCGCAGATTGGGAGAAGCAGAGCAAGAGAGCAAGAGAGATTTCTGAGCAGGAAGGAGAAGGAGACAGCAGCTTGACACACATTCCAAGGCAGCAGTTGAGCAGATTTGTACAGCTGATTCAGCACATAGTGAAAGGCAGATTTTTGCACAAAAATCGAGGAGCAGTTTGCTGATTTTTCTGCACACAAAACGGAGGTCGTACAGCATTTATTGCTGTCCTGTTTGCTGTAATTTCCAGATTGCTGTGAGGCACGGGAAAGGAGATAAGTTGTAAATTTGCTTGCTGATTTTTTGCTGAATAATTCTCACTGTAAAAAGACAATTTTCAGAAATAAAGAAGAGCTCTCAAACTGGTTTTCCCCAAGAGTTGTAGGGGGTTTTTCCAGAGTCAAGTTGACCAAAAATATCAGTGTTTTAATGTGTTTTAATGACTGTTTTTGATTGCTGATTTTTATTTCTGCAATTTCCAGCATTCTGAAAAATTTCCAGAATTTGTGTTTTCAGCCATATTTATTTTTTTCAGTCTGTTAAATGTATGGTTATGGGAACGAGCATTTAACTACATGGGAGAAATAAGGTGAAACTGAAAACCGGGGTGGGAAAACAGAAATTTTTACATGATATCGGAGCTTGAGTGCTGAAGGGCAGTTTGGGACAGCAAAAGGAAAAATTACAGTTGCTGATTTTTCATTCAGAAAATTCCAGCAAGCTGATTTTTTCATAAACAGCAGTTTTATCTTTACTACAACAGTGTTATTTTTCAGTTTTAGGACAGCAGGATGTCATTGGGATTGAGGGTGGAGGATAGGCTGGATGGGCATATAAATTACAGCGTTTGGAAGGAGAGAATGCAGAGTATCTTTGAGGAGGCAGAAGTCTGGGATATCATGGTGCATACCGCACAGAACCCTGTTGTTGTGCCCACTGATGTTACTCAGTTGGCTGAGTATAAAAAGAAGAACAATAAGGGTAAGAGGCTGATTCTAGACGGAATCAAAGACCATTGCATTCCTCATGTGAGAGGAAAGAGCAATGCCCATGAGATGTGGACAGCATTGTCCAATCTCTACCAGAGTACCAATGAGGACCGGAAGATGGTCCTGAAAGAGAAGTTGAACAACATTAAGATGGGGAATGATAGTGCAGCTGGATATCTCACAAAGATTACCAATGTGAGAGATGAGTTGGCAGCGATTGGAGAGGCCATTCCACCCACTGAGTTGGTGCGGATTGCAGTGAATGGCCTCCCCCGTTCATGGTTGAACTTTGCTGATGGGGTTTGTGCACGTGAGACCCTTCCCACATGGGAGAGGTTTTGGGATGATTGCATTCAGACAGAGATCAGGAAATGACAGCTTGGGGCAGCCAAGCCAGTTGAGCAGGATGAGGACGTAGCACTGGTGGCAGGAGGCAAGAAAGGCAAAGGGAAGAAGCAGGCTTCCACAAGCAGTGGTGGGGGCAAAGGCAAAGGTAAAGGTAAACAGGGGAACACACAGAAGGACTATTCCAAGGTGAAGTGTTGGAATTGTCAGAAGATGGGACACTATGCAGTTGTGTGTCCGGAGAAGAAGAAGAAGAAGGGGAAGAACCAGGACGTGGCAGCTTCAGCAGAGATTGAGGACTTTGCAGGTCGTTTTGACCGGGAGTTTGCGTTCACTATGTGTGAGTCCTCTAGTGCAGGATCAACTGCCACACAAGTTCAGAGGGAGCATGCTTTTCCCTCGATTAGCAGAGCATCTTCAGGTATCTGGTATGTGGACAGTGGGGCTTCACGTCATATGACAGGAGTCCGTGAGTACTTCTCAGAGCTTTCAGAGAGTGGCACTGATATTGAGGTAGTACTTGGTGATGACAGAGTTGTTAAAGCAGTCGGGGTGGGGACAATGACATTTCAGAGGGAGTCCAAACCTCCCTTGAAGGTGTCAGAGGTTCTTTATGTGCCAGGGATGAGGAAGAACCTCATATCCGTCTCAGCTTTGGAGGACAGAGGATATGAGGTACTGTTCAGGGGAGGACAGGTGTTGATGTATCCCAGGGGCACTCCAGCTGATTCAGCTAGAGTGATAGGTGTACGCCATGCAAAGGTGTACAAGTTTGCATTCCAACCCCTTTTGGCATTGAGCAGTAGTACCGACAGCAGAGCTAACAATTCTGAGCTGTGTGAGATTTGGCACCGCAGGATGGGACATATGTATCATGGAGCCTTGAGGACATTGCGGGAGATCACTACAGGTGTGCCAGATTTCAGTACTGATCACTTTGATACTTGCAGAGGTTGTGCGATGGGCAAGTTTGCCAAATCCCCTTTTCCCAACAGTGACAGCAGAGCGACGGGGATACTTGATTTGATTCATTCCGATGTGAGCGGTCGGATGTCTCATGTTTCCTTGAGTGGATATGAGTACTATGTTTTATTCATTGATGATCACTCCAGGAGGACCTGGATTTATTTTTTGAAGACCAAGAGTGAGGTCTTCAAGCGGTTTCAGGAGTTCAGAGCTCTTATGGAGACTCAGACAGGTCGAAAGATCAAGTCCTTGAGGTCGGACAATGGAGGAGAGTACACCCTTGGAGAGTTTGTTGACTATTGTGCGGAGGCAGGCATTAGGAGGGAGTTCACTGTTCCTTACAACCCCCAGCAGAACGGGGTTGTGGAGAGGAAGAACAGATCCATCATAGAGGCTGCCAAAGCCATGATACATGATCAGGGGTTACCATTGTTCTTGTGGGCAGAGGCCTGCAACACAGCTGTTTACTTGCAGAACAGGAGTCCGCATCGTGCTTTGGGGCACATGACTCCAGAGGAGGCTTTCTCTGGGAAGAACCCTGATATTGGTCATCTTCACATCTTTGGATGCATTACATACTCCTATATACCCAAAGAGAAGAGGACCAAACTAGAGCCCACCGCAGAGAAGGGTATCTTTGTGGGCTATAGTGAGACCTCAAAGGCCTTTCGGATTTACATTCCTGCACAGAGGAGAGTTGTTGTCAGACGGGATGTGAAGTTCGAGGAGGACAGGGCCTTTAGGAGGTCACGGGAGTTAGAGTATCTGGATCAGCCAGACCCTCAGCAGCAGTTGAGTCAGTCGCAAGGATCCAGTGGGCAGGGATCAGGAGGATCCGGAGGTACATCTATGAGGATGTCAGGTCCATCAGTGAGCAGTGGCTCGCCGAGCCAGAGGGGTGGTGCTCCGGGCAGCATGCAGAGCAGTTCACAGAGCAGTTCACTAGGGAGTCCACTGATGGACAGTTCACACGGTACCTCAGCTTCTACAGGTTCAGGTGCAGGCAGGAGGACAGCAGACAGACAGTCAGGAGTTCAGGCTACTGATGGTGATGAGGAGGAGGAGTTTCATTCTCCTATGGGAGAAGCATGCTCAGGGAAGAGGAAGCCCAAGTGGCTTCAGGACACCTTGAGAGATGCCACATCTGTTGCTGAGCCGAAGAGGCCGGTCAGAGAGAGTAGACCACCTGAGAGGTTTTGTAGTTATATGGCGATGGTTACCAGCATCCTTGACTCTGAGCCTTCTAGCTATGAGGAGGCAGCTAGCCAGCAGGTCTGGAGAGAGGCCATGCAGGAGGAGTATTCTTCTATCATGAAGAATGATGTTTGGGAGGTGGTGCCGAGGCCTGAGGGCAAATCCGTGGTTACTTCCAGATGGCTTTACAAGGTAAAGCATGCTGCAGATGGCAGCATTGAGAAATTCAAAGCGAGGTTTGTGGCTAGAGGGTTCTCCCAGGTAGAGGGAGTTGATTATGAGGAGACCTTCGCTCCCGTGGCTCGATATACTTCGATCCGCTCCATTATATCGATAGCAGCAAAGATGGGTTGGAAGATCCACCAGATGGATGTGAAGACCGCATTTCTCAATGGCTTCATACAGGAGGAGGTGTACATTGAGCAACCACAGGGCTTTGAGGTGCATGGGAAGGAGTCCCATGTGTGCAGATTGAAGAAGGCCCTTTATGGCCTGAAGCAAGCTCCCAGAGCTTGGTACTCCAGGATAGATGCATACTTGCAGGGGATGGGTTTCACAAAGAGTGAGGCAGATCTGAACCTTTACTTTATTGTGATTGGTGAGGAGCCTCTCATTCTGGTGCTGTATGTGGATGACTTGATCATTACAGGTGCAGAGAGACTCATAGAGCACTGCAAGAGAGATCTTGCGGCGGAGTTTGAGATGAAGGACATCGGCTTGATGCATTACTTTTTGGGTTTGGAGGTGTGGCAGGAGGAGGGGCATTTCTTCCTGGGGCAGGGGAAGTATATTGTGGACATCCTTAGCAGATTCCACATGGAGGATTGTAGACCCATGTCGACACCGATGATCACCAACTGGAAGAAGCTTCATGCTTCGGATTCCGAGTTGGTGGATCTCACATTGTACAGGCAGCTGATTGGTTCCTTGATGTATTTGGTCAACACTAGACCAGATATCTGTTTTGCAGTCAACACGATGAGTCAGTTTATGTGTGAGCCTAGGAAGGTTCACTGGGTGGCTGCAAAACACATTTTGCGGTACTTGCAGGGGACAGTGGATTATGGTCTGGACTACAGGCAGGGAGATGGAGTGAGATTGGCAGGATACACTGATTCTGATTGGGCAGGTTGTGCTTCTGATAGGAAGAGCACTTCAGGGTGTTGTTTTGGGTTGGGTTCAGCAGTAGTGTCATGGTTCAGCCGGAAGCAACAGTCAGTAGCACTGAGTTCAGCGGAAGCAGAATATATGGCAGCCAGTCTAGCTAGTTGTGAGGCTATCTGGCTTCGCAAGATGTTGTTTGGCTTATTTGGTCAGCCGTTGAGACCTTCAGTGATTTACTGTGATAATCAGAGTTGCATTAAACTCACGGAGAATCCAGTATTTCATGACAGGTCAAAGCATATCGGGATCAGATATCATTTCATCAGAGACTATGTTCAAAAGGGAGCTGTGAAGCTTGAGTATATTTCCACTGATAAGCAGGTTGCAGATATCCTTACCAAAGCCTTACCACGGGGCAAGCATGTCTACTTCAGAGACAAGATGGGTGTGGTGAGGAACACCTTCCTCGGTAAGAGGGAGTGTTGAAATTTGGTGCCGGAGGACAGGTGGTTCCCCTAGGCTTTGATCTTTGGCCTAGGGAAAAGTGTCCAAAAGAATTTAATTTTTCTCCTAAAGTGACTTTATAATTTTATAAAGTTAAATCTAATTTAAAAGTGACTTTAAGTGATAAAGTTATTAAGTCTAATTTTAAAGTGACTTTTATAAAGTCAATGAAAAATTAGTAAGGAAAAGTGACTTTGGAAATAAATGACTAAGTGGGTCTTTATTAAAGTGGGGTGAATTAAAAAAATAGAAAGTGAGATTTAAATGAGCATTTAATCTCAACCATTGATCTAAATCTATTTCAGCCATTGGATTTAGAGATCACCCAAAATTCACTTGGATCACCCAAAAGTCACTTGGAGTTATATTAAAGGAGGAAAAGGTCATTCATTCTTTCATGAGCAGATTGGGAGAAGGAGAGCAAGAGAGATTTCTGAGCAGGAAGGAGAAGGAGACAGCAGCTTGGCACACATTCCAAGGCAGCAGTTGAGCAGATTTGTACAGCTGATTCAGCACATAGTGAAAGGCAGATTTTTGCACAAAAATCGAGGAGCAGTTTGCTGATTTTTCTGCACACAAAACGGAGGTCATACAGCATTTATTGCTGTCCTGTTTGCTGTAATTTCCAGATTGCTGTGAGGCACGGGAAAGGAGATAAGTTGTAAATTTGCTTGCTGATTTTTTGCTGAATAATTCTCACTGTAAAAAGACAATTTTCAGAAATAAAGAAGAGCTCTCAAACTGGTTTTCCCCAAGAGTTGTAGGGGGTTTTTCCAGGGTCAAGTTGACCAAAAATATCAGTGTTTTAATGTGTTTTAATGGCTGTTTTTTATTGCTGATTTTTTTTTCTGCAATTTCCAGCATTCTGAAAAATTTCCAGAATTTGTGTTTTCAGCCATATTTATTTTTTTCAGTCTGTTAAATGTATGGTTATGGGAATGGGCATTTAACTACATGGAAGAAATAAGGTGAAACTGAAAACCGGGGTGGGAAAACAGAAATTTTTACACTTATGTTTTCTTATGTGTTGCATGGATGCAAATTCTGGATTCTCACATTTCTCCAATGCAGCAGCGTGTCCCCAAGTAGAACCAGATGTTGACCACCACGTGTCAACTACCCATAGCAATACACCCCCTTTTTTCGCAAAGGGGATATCGCTTGATCAACGTGTTCGTGCCATTCGACTATCATCATCAGCATATTCATGTTATTTTGTAAACAGAGTCTGCATGTGTAAATTGTAAATAATCTTAGCAAATCTGTGTCATGTATGTAATTGCCTAGGTAAACCTAATCTTCTAGTGATGATTTACGTTCAAGAAGTTTTTTGGTCTCACTGACCCATGATCGGCAGAGTTGTCCTTCAGCCTAACCCCAAAGCCGGAATGGATTTTGTCATTAGAATCTTAGGGGAGTGCTAGTGTGCTAGGTCGAGTCTATGTACAAGTGATTTGGGAATAATCCTAACTATTTGGTTAGGTTATTTTATTACAAATTACTTGATCTGCTAGATTATGTTTGTGTCGCAAAATTGGGTAGTTTGTGAGGGTCTATATCAAATGGGTTTCCCCCCTTAAGATGTAAAAATGTAAAAATCATGATGTAAAGTCTCTTGAGGGTTAGAAAAATAATTTATCCCCTCATAGGTCCTAGGTCCTAGTTAAATTTAAATTTTCCAAAGGTAAAATTCGCGGATCCTTTAAAAAAATTAAATCTTAATTGGTCCAGGGACTAAGTTAAATGATTATTTTTGCTAAATTTTAGGCCCTTGGTCCCTTGGGTTAAGTCAAAGACAAAATTTTGAAGAAATTAATTCAAAAATTAAATTTTTGAATTAATTAAAATGCATTTAAATGATAATTTCGAATTTCCTCATTATTTTAATTTCGACGGATGAGATTAAAAGATCTTTTTATTCTCATCAACGGTCGAGATCGCTTTGACAAGGATCACTCGAACTAGCCATTGAGAAATTTTTCTTTAAATAGAATGTCAGTTGTCCATTGAGATCATTCGATCCGAGAGTCGTGTGCTAAGGAAAGCTCTCTTGTAATCCTTTTTTTTATGTGCAAATAAAGAAAGAATTTGGGGTTAATCTATGCTGGTGTTACTCTTCAGAAAAATGCTTTTATTTTCTTGCATAGATTTATTTTCAGCCATTGATGTTAGCTTATTGAAGAGTGACTTAGACACAGGTATCTTGTCTAATCACTAGGGTTTGAATGATAGTTTAATTTCTGAATATAATGGCAAGTATCTCCATTAGATCTGAATTTTATTGTCGTTTTCTCTCTCTATGTTAATGGTTGAATTAAGTTGTGCAGGAAATCCTTGGTTTTGAGATTACTGGGCATTCAGCGACGTTGTCGGCTGAACCAACCACATCCTGGATTGCATTTTTTGAAGAACCCAGCTGGTTTTGATCCCAGGCTTATAATTAGAACTTTTGTTGTGGATGCATGACGAGTTTTCTGAAGCACCTCATCTTAAATTTAAAATTTTAAAAAATATATGTGTGGCATAATGACAAATCTAGCTATTTAGAGCCTTTAAACTATGAATATTGTAATTATTTAGCTGGTTTTAGGCTTTTTAGTTTTGTTTTTTTTGCATATTTTGTTTCTGGGTGTTTGTTTTTGTCATTACAAGTTGCAAAGCCGATAGTGGAGTTTTATTTTGAACCCAGATCTAGGCCTTAGAGGGTAAGATCTGGCCTCAGAACAATCTCTTGCAAGGGCATTATTTCTGCAATCCAGGGTTTTAAATTTTTTTACCTGGGGAAGATTCTGCAGGGATTTCATTAATAAATCTAAGACAATTTAATCTGGAAATTTTGGGGTTTCATTGAGCTGCGATTCTCTACTTTGTTTGTTGCCCAGAATTATTTTCAAGCTTATTTTGCCTTGGGTTTTGTCCCTCACCCTTGCTGTCCTCCATTCCCACGCAATTGTCTCATTTCCTCACGCAGGCTCCATTCCTTGTCACGTCGTTCCTCCAATCGACCTCCAAGCATATCCATTGAACCTTCAACTGCAGCGAGCTCGCTCCTATTCACTGCTAAAACCCTGCGTTAACTCTAGTACTGCACTTTCTCCTCACTCCACACTACCCTCATCCCTGTCAGCGTGTATCCATACTCATCGTTCAACTCAGCAAATGCACTGCCTACTCCACTCAAACAGCCATTCACACATCCTCAGCTGCATTGTTGCTTCTCTTTGCCTGCACGTAGCTTTCATCGCGGCCCTACCCATAGCTCCTCACGCAGCTGAATCCTCCACTGATCCATGTAGCCATCACCAGCGCACTGCTTTTCCCTCCTGCATCACGCCATCTCTCACGCTACCTATCCTTCCTCTTTTCAACCTGCAAAATCAAATCCGCTGCCATTCCGTCCTTTGCTCCTGCCGTCACAAACCCGCAGTCAACCAAAGCACTCGAATTTTTTATTTCGTATGCTATGCGGCTAGGGTTTTTTTTATTTGTGTTTCATTTTCTTTTTAACTTTGGTGTGTTCATAGATTAGGTTTGACATATTTATGATTTTTTTTGGTTTTATTTTGATTTTAATCATTTAATAAAATAAATAAAAAATAAAACTTTGAGTTTTATTTAGTTAGGATTTATACTTTATAAATTTTCATAGATCAGGTATTAGTTTTTATTTTCGATTTCTTTTAGCTTAGCTTTTAGTCTTTAGTATTAGTTTAGTTTAGTTTTATAATAAATCATCAAATAATAAAAAATATACATATAAATAATAAAAATAATAAAAAATAAAAATAAAAAAGGGTCCCAAAGACATTTTTAGCCATTTGGATGTGTATGGTTATTAAAAAATTAAAAAAATCTTCCAAAAGGATTTTCTAAGGTGCTTAAATTTTTATCTGGAGTTTAACTATTGGAAAACAATAAATTTTCCCAAATCTGTAATTTCAAGCATAATCATTTTAAATTCTAGGTACCTAGCTTTTAAATTTTGTGGTTATTCAAAGTATTCTATCTTTTGAAAATTTAATTGTTGGAGCTTTGCTAGGTCATTGAACGTTATTGCTTGGTTGATTTAGCGCTTATCGCATGCTAGACATTTCAGTAAATATCTTCAAGCAATTGCTAAAAGGTTTGTTCATATTTATATTTCCTAAGCATCAAATCAATTATTCGATTTTCACTTCATCTAGCAAAGGCACTGGTCTTAAGTATTTAAAGGGCTAATCATTTTTCAAAATCAATCAAGTGCTTGATTCCCTCGCTGTGTCTCCCAAGCCAATTGATTCCCAGTTGGTCTTCTTTTATACCATAGGGTCTACCCCCCTTAACCTAGGGAAACGGCTTAAACGGAGAGATCGGGGATCAAGGTGACAGCCCCCAGTCTGAGCGTTGTCGCGGTGCGTAGACACTCTATGCGACAACACATTGGAAGCCGAGTTTGTCACCTTGTAAACGTGATACACTGAACACAGCATTCGAGGAGACTGCTTGCCTATACTTCTTGGTTCACCTGGAGGTATTCTGCAGTTCACGGTTACCTGACAATCCCTTTTGCCTAGATTATCCTGAGTAGTCGTTTTGGTCTTTTTGACTCTTTAAATTTAAAAGATCACTAAGTGCTTGTCCTTTTGAGCTCGTTAACTCCAAAATCGACTAGAGTCACATTTCGCCCTTTTCTCGACTCTTAAAATATGAAAAGGCCAAGTTTTGTTTCAGTGTCTTAAAATTAACTGCCCACGAAATATTACTGGTTAAAGTTATCTTCCTTAGTTATTCTTTAGGGTCGATTCCAATGGCAACGTTCCCAGAGTCTACCAATCAAGGGTTCCCCTCGGATGGGAATCCTGGGTTAACCATTGGTTTACCTGTCTGGCTATTTTCAACCTTGGTGGTCCCGAGTGTCTAGACTCCTGTGCAAACGTCTCCTTCATTTGAATCACATCACGTTGATTCTAAAAATGACCTCTCACCTTCTTCCCCTATTTCTTCACCTTCTTCTTCTACTGCGCCCAATGAAAGTTTCAAATCTAGTAACCAGGAGGCTAAGAAGAAGAAGACGAAGACGCAGAAGAAGTCAGATAAGCGAGAGGCCAATCGTGCAGCTATTACTCTAAACACACCTCCTGTAGACGAACCTTCTAATCTTCCATGGAAGGTTAGATTCCCTTGCAAGCTGTGTAAGGGTGACCATCTCCTTCGAGACTGTCCTGGCATTCCTAGAGTCTTAGAGGTATGGTCTCAAGACCTAAACTGACCATCCCCGTCAACCTCTGGAGATCATTTCGATGCTACGCCTTCAGCTAGCAATGGTAAGAAGAAAGGGAAGAATAGATTCCCCTGTAAGTTATGTGAAGGAAAGCATCTTCTTCACCTTTGTCCTTCTATGGATAAAGCTTCCAAAGTTTTGGAAAACCTTGCAGCTCCTCAACCCCAACTTCCTGTTGGTTATCAGAGGCTTTCTTCTAGCCCTCGCCTTGTTGGTAAAGAGATTGACTTGGATTCATCTCTTGCCCGTCCTGCTCTTCCTAAGCGAGCCCATCTTGTGTATGTTCCCGACCAACCATTGGTCGAAAAGAGTGTTAACTTGGCTCCGCCCTCAATTGTTCACTCGGTTCCCGAAGAGAGTAATGATCATACTGCTCATGTTCTTCTCATCTCCTCAGATTCTCATGAATCGAAGAGTGACCCTCCGGTCCCAATTGTTCAGGAGAGTCCTTCTCCTATTCCTGTTCAGCATGGGGGTAATCATATGATACCCCCACCAAGAAGTTCTATTGTCACTTTCGATTGGGGTCCATTGACTGCTTTCCGCCTCCCATCTTATGTGCCTTTCCAGATTATAGTACAAGCCTATAATATGGTAGTACATGGCACTATATTAGATGAAGGCTCGTCTGTTAGCATCATGTCTTCTACTACTTGGAAAGCTTTGGGCTCCCCATAGCGCATGCCTCACTAAGAATCTGTTGGCTTTCAACAAAGGAACCAGTCAACCCTTGGGGGTCCTTCCGAAATTCCCTATTAGTTTGGGAGGAAAGACCGTCCATATAGACGTGATGGTAGTCCAAGGTCCGTTAGATTTCAATCTCCTCCTTGGACACGACTATGTTTATGTCATGGGAGCTCTTGTTTCTTCACTTTTCCGTCTGGTTTGTTTTCCGCACAAAGGGAGAATTGTAATTATTGATCAACTGTCGTTCATTGGTCACCAAGCGCCTCCTTTGCAACCATCGTCCCCTATCGGCTCTTGTTTGCAAGCAGTACCTTCCCCACCACAGGTCAATTATGTGGCTAACCGTTCCATCTCCGCGTCTGCTAATGATCACACAAATGGTATAGTACATTATGTACTGGGGGCATTGGAATCCGATCTGTCTTTGGTACCAAATGACATGTATTCTGTTAGGCCCCTATAATACTAATGATTCCCCCATTACTATTGTCATTGTATCCCTTACTGTTATTATTGTGCCCCTATTGTCCCCATATTATTATTAGTATGCCCCATAGAAACCCACTATTGTTATATTGTGCCCTTATGTTATTACTGTTATGTCGGCTTGATTATATTGTGACCCCTTAGACTCCTATATATAGAAGGGAGGTTTAGTCATTTGGATCATCCAAGAATTGTTCATTTGTGTAATGTAAAGGAGGTTTCCCCCTCAAAGAGGCTGAGTTCTAAGGCGTTGATCTATCTTTTCTATCTTTTTGTGAGTTGGTTTCCTAACATATTCTTCCCAGAGCGTGGTTCTTCCATCTAGTGAAGACCTCTTGGGATCCATGTTCTCGTATGGTCCATGATCAGATAAATGAGGATAGTTCCTCGTCTTGTGTCAACCTCATTAAAAAATGAAACAAGAGGTGAGCATAGTTATTTTTCTTGTGTCATCCTCGTTAAAAAATGAAACAAGGAGTCATGAGGATGGTTCATGGTCTTATGTCAACCTCGTTAAAAAATGAAACAAAGGGTGTGAGCATAATTCTTTATCTTGTGTCAAGCTCATTAAAAAATGAAACAAGGAGTTATGAGGATAGTTCTTTCACTGTGTCAACCTCGTTAAAAAATGAAGCAACTCCCTTTTCGAGTCTTTAATTAAGATCTCATAATATCCCAATGGAGTCTCTCATGGATCTCGAAAGTGCACCTTCATTCCATCTACCTACTTGACTGAAATGAAGCTTGGGGGGCATGTACCTCGATTGAGTCATTATGTTGGGGTGTTAAAATAAGGCTCCAACATATTGGTACAAATGAACAGGTCGCCGACATTCTGACAAAGCCCTCTAGGAAAGATCAAATTCCTGACTTTCCGAGAACGACTTGGTGTCGTTCAAAGACCCTCTGATGAGGGTCAAGCATGATGTACTAAGCTCTGGGAGCTCCAGGGGGGGCGGGGTACATATTGGAGCGACATATGACCACAGGGTGACTCACCATCCCCTATTGGTGCACTTTGTACAAGGGAAAAGGTTCAACCTTCCCTTGTGACACCCCGTGGCGATTATGGAACAAGATGATTAGTTCTCCTGTGGGCCTGGATGATGTGTTCTCCATGGCAATTGTGGAACAGGATGACTAGTTCTCCTCTAGGCCTGGATGACGTGTTCCCCATGGCGATTGTGGAACAGGATGATTCGTTCTCCCGTGGGCCAGGATGACTAGTTCTCCGTGGCATCCACTAGACCGGATGATTCGCTCTCCTGTGGACAGGATGATTAGTTCTCCTGTTGAGGCATCCTACCCATGCAGTCTGGGACTCATGGGAAGTACCTCTCATCTAATCAATGAGCAGGGAAATGAGGATAGGGACCATAGTAGTATTGATGGACGCATCGTTGTATCTACCATACTCCCTATGCTAGGATGACCTTCATTGATCTAGGATCAATGATACTGGTCTGGGACCAGTGAGAGTGGTACCCACTATAACACTGACTTCGGGTCAATAGAGGACTGGTCTGGGACCAATGGTACACACTCTGAGACTGACTTCGGGTCAGTGGAGGATGGTATGATACATCCTCGATCATTTCTTCTTCTTCTTCTTCATAGTTCGAGCAGAGCAGAACAGAGCAGAGCATAGCAAGGCAGAGCAGAGCAGGGGTCAAGTTGTTTAGGGCAGTGCATTTGATGGATGAATAGTAGCGACGGTCAGACGAATTGCAGATGGAGTTCTCCCTAGTTGAGAGGGAGTGTTAAAATTGGCAACTAGGGCCAAACTCCATGAGGATCACCTTATTCATGGCTGATAATATTTTATCTAGATTCCTCTCGTCGAGAGGTGTAGGATTGATCTAAAGATCATCCGATTCCGATAAGTATTTATGGAGATATGAATTTATTTTGATTATGGACAAATTGTCAAAGTCGGCCAGCAACTTATGTAGGCTCAAAAGCCCAACAGACACATCTATTCATCATCAACGTTTGCATATAAATACAAGATGTCTCCTCCTCATTTGGACACACACTTCTCATCACATCTCTTCTCTCTCCTACGCAAAAAAGAGTCTCTTCTCTCTCCTGCGCAGAAAGGACTCTATCTCTCACACGTGTGGAAAGGAGGACGCAGATTTTAGGGCTGAAGCTGTAGATCGGAACTTTGACCAGCGTTGACCAGCATTCTCTCTCTTTGAACTGCGCAGTAGGTGAAGCTGACTCTCTTTGGAAGGCCGCATTTTTTGGTGAAGGAATCAAGGTGATCCGACCACTGGTTTGGCAGATATTGACTGCCCTAGTTTAGCGCTGACGCCGATGATGCTAATGCTGCTGATGCCGCTGATGCCGATGATGCCAATGCCGCTGATGCCGATGATGCCAATGCCGCTGATGCCAATGATGTTGATGCCGATGATGCTAATGCCGATGATGTTGATGCTGCTGATGCCGATGATTCTGATGTCGCTGATGCTGATGCTGATGCTGATGCTGATGCCGATGATGTTGATGCTGCTGATGCCGATGATACTAATGTCGCTGATGCTGATGCTGATGCCGCTGATCTAGGGTTTGCTGTTGCTAATATAAATCAAATTTTTGTACTATTTCTCTCTGCTGAATTATTGAAGATAAAAGAAGATTTGATCAAAGGGTTTCCCCATATTGGGGTTTGTCCCTGGCTAGCCGCCACATCTTGTGTCTCTTGTCTTGGCTTGTTTTCTGTTAATCATTTAATGTTCTATCTGCACTTTACTTATGTACATGTGATTGCTAATCTGTGAATAATAATAAGAAAGATAAGTAAACTGCTCTAAGCATAGAACATACCATAATTTAACATGGGGGCATGCAAACTTATGGCAAGCATAGTTTTTCATTTCAAGCTTGTGTAAACATAAAACCGAATCCAAGCAGAGTTCTCCATGGTTCAAGCTTGTGTAAAAATGAACCCATGCCCAATTGATTGTCATTTTTATCAGCTAATTTATGCTAGATGAGCCTTGGTTGTTTAATTCCATCGCCACCATCTCTTTGGCCAATCATATGCTTTCACTTGGTTGTTTTTCCTTTCCTGAGGGACCACAGCAATGAGTGGTTTTATTAGCCAGCCTCTTGACCATTACATGTTTAGAGCAGTTCCACTATTACCAGAACCAGTTGCTACCCTTTATACCACTCGTTCCTCCAGGCCGAATCACGTTTCAACTCTTTTCTTGACTCGTAAAACTCATATGAAATATTGCCCAGTGTTTTTCCCTTTTGACTCGTAAAAGAAAATAAAATGGGGGGTCTGCTTTCAGCTCTTTTCCGACCCTTTAAAAGCGAAAAGATAGTCGAGCCCTTGTTGTTTCGAACTCGTTAACGGATGCGAAACGTCGTGTGCCTAGTATAAGTTTACCCCTTTTTCAAGCTAGGATGCACTATTTACAAAAAAGGTACTCCTTGACTGAAATGGTCAAGCGATTCTCTCAAGTATTGTTTTCTACCTTTTCGGGCTCGAGAGACACAAATGTACGAAAAGGGACTATGCAAAGTTTTCTTTTCCATGTCTTTTTCAAACTTTCTAAACATGAAAAAGATACCGAGTTACACCTTTGTCGGACTCGTTAAACTATTAAACGACATCAGGTTCGTCGTCATGACGAACATGAGCTTCTCCTTCCTAGGGCTCGTTAAACTTACTAGGTTGGATTCGTCCAAAGGATGAACTTACAGTGCAAGCATATGCTATCCCCTTCAAGCTTGCGATTAAAAAATAATTAGGGTGGGAAATTTGGAAATCTATCAGTTGCGTCGGCAGCTCACTCTTGAACATGACACTTTCTGCTTCGTGTCGGGTTGGGATATCCTCCTTTGTATTGTTGACCTTTCATTTTTTGCCTTCCATTTGATCTCTGCCAAGTCATCATGACCACCGATCCTATGGATCCAAAAGCTGCCAAACTTTCAGTTGTCTCGCCGATATGTTCAAGAGTTGTCCTTCTGCAGTTACACTTACTTATGATTCTCTGTATCATCCAAAATCATTTTACATCCTTTCGTCTCGTGTCGATGATGTGGGAAACATTATGGCCCTCCTTCGACACGGTCATTTCCTGTCAACTTCAACTCATTATCCGAGAAGTTGACCGAGAGACTCCCTTCCAGTACCTTAGAGCTTGCATGCCCTAATGGCAAGTTCTTCGCACTCGATGACAAGTTCACATCATTGGCTTTCGATCGAGTGATTTCACGAGTGTTCAACTTCAGTTCCTCTATTCACATTCCATGGATTGTGCTGATAGTACCTTGAGGACCATTGTCATTATTGGTGGTTTCTCTCGCACTTGTTAACAGTTTACATCATTGACTGGTAATCAAGCAACTTTCTAGCATGTTCGACGTCAACACATCTATTCACATGTTAGAATTTGTACTTTGATCGGGTCGTGTTGGAGCGCAAGACCCTAGGCTCAGATCAAAAAAGTCCAAGTTGCGAAGTGATGTGACATGGTTATGATGATATGCATGTGTCTTTCAGATGGCTGGCTGCGACTAGACCATGAGTTATCATATGTGACCCTTCTCATTATTGGATGGTTGCGACCATACTTGGTTTCATTGTGATCCTCTTTGACAGATGGTTGCGCCCATGCCTGGATCCATTCACATGATCATTATCTGGATGACTGCATCCATACCACGATTCATGTATTGTTTAACAGAGTTCTCAGTTATGTATATGTATCTGTACTTGCTTGCAGGTTTTCCAATGGCAGACTACGGTTCCCCGCATTGATTCATAAAGCATTTCATCCCTCACTCTAGTTTGGCCTTCACGCTTTAGGGGGCATCTGTTACACAACATTTTGTCACTATCCCTGTACTCCCTGTTCCTTGATCCTAGAGGACCTCTACAGTGAACCCTACATGTTTTCCCTTCATGAAGACACCCCCATTGTGTCCCTCTTCATGAGCAGATCAATTCCCTTTTGCACCATTTCCCTGAAACTTCTGTTTTGCCCAGTTTACAAGACCGGCGCTAATGGCCTTTGTCTCCCCCGCGCCGATGTGCAGAGATTAGCACTATCCCTAGCGCCGACCAGAGCGACTGAGCTATGTTCCAATCACGTTGGTCCTGTTATGGAAAGTTTTTTAAATTAAGAGTCGAAGCTTCCAACTCTAGAAGCTTCGTAACGGAAGTCGGGTAAATGGTTTGGCCAGATGGGGTCGAGGATGTCAGTTTGGGCTCCTTTCCCCTATAATGATGGAACTACCTCAAGGGATAAGCCATTCTCCCATGAGAAGAGGATCCATCTCCCATCCATTCATCCTATATAAACCTCCTTTTTCCCAAGCACAAGCTAGTGTTAGTGTTGAAGTGTTAATGTTGGTGTGCTAGTGCTATTTTGGTTTGAAGTAAATAACAAGCTATCACTAGTTGTATCTATCTAGTTGTGTGAGGGAGAAGTGAGATTTGGTTTAGAGTGAAGCCTAAAGGGAAGAGCCTTAAAACTATTGTGGATTAAGGCCTTCATGGAATGCTAGCAGAAGTGTGTGGGAACTTGGTCTTGTCAGAGGAGGACTGCAACGTCAAAACAATGGTTGTAATCTCTCTTTGATATTAATATGTGCAACTATCAATTGATTTCCTACATGATTTGTCATCTTACATATTTATGGCTTAATGTTTCTTGACTTGTTAAGTAGGTTGAATACAATTTGTCTATTATCACGGTTGTTTGTTGTTGTTTACTTGTTTCAGGTGCTTGAAAAAGGAAGCGAGAGATAACTGGAGAGAGCAAGCAAGGACATCATCAAAAGGGATAAGCGTACTAAGAGGTACGCCCTCTTAATTGGTTCTAACCTAAGGAAATCTTCCATAGAATGTATCTATTGTGGCTAGACCCATTATCGGGCTAGAGGAATTTGTTTGTGTCCACACTTATAATTTTACTTCACCATAGTACTACGTCACTCTCCCTCTACGTCTCTGGCTCTGGAACAATGTTGTCACTCAGGACAGTGGCCTCTCTACAACAAACTCTCTGGATCTCCTAGCTGGTGTCTTCAGTCTCCTATGATCTACAATCCTCTGATACCATGTGAAAATTTCTGAATCTACACATCAGAAATCCAAATGCAATCATTGGTTTATCATCTCCTACTTGTTTTTACATTCAACAAGTTCTTTAATTATTAAACAGCAATGAAAACACTATTGCAGACTACAGATACATACAGATCATGAACTGAAAATAGAACGAGACAAATACACAAGGGACACCGTTATTTTTGGACAAACGTCCCCGAAAAAACCTAATGCGGGAAAACCGGTGCAGCAACTCTGAGGGTTTTCTATTATTAAGCAGTAGTTCTGAATACAATTCTAGATGCCCTCTCAGCAATCTAGTTACAGAGATAAGAATATACTAGCAGAAACCTAAGTGAGATTACCTCACTTCACCCGGCAAAATCTCTCCGTTCCGGCAACTGGACTGGTTGTCCCCGACTACCACTGCACTGCCCCTTCGCAGTTGTTGCGTGGGCCTACGTGGAGCACACTGGGACACTACATCAGCACTACGCTGCCTCCTCTGCCTCGTGGAGCTCTGACATCAGCCTTCTTGGTTGATCCTACTGCTCCCAGGATGAATTTGGATTTTTGTTGGACGGTGGCTCTACCGAACATTGGAAATGTGTGGGCCCTTCTTGGCCCAGCGTCAGTCTCCTTGGGGTCTGCGTTGCCTCCTCTAGTGTCGCTTTGCCTCTCTCTGCTGTGTATTCGAGGTCCTAGAGAATATCCTCCAACCTCAACTATCCCTGCCCCTTTGCTGCAACAGATCACTTGTTCAATTTTTGTTGGAATTTCTAAGTTTAACCTATTAGAAATTTTTCCTGTACTATCTGATTTATTTCTTTCTACTTGTTTAGTTACTTAACAATTTATTTACCATGTAAATACTGAAAATAAATACAAGTATAGTATCAAACGCATACAGATCATCAACTGAAAGTAAACAAGCACACAAGTGACACCGTTGTTTTTTAACTAATGTCCCTGGAAAAACCTAATGCGGGAAAACCAGTGCATCTATTCAGAGGGATTTATTATTATGCAATTTCATAATACAACTTGGGTGCCAGAAATGGCTCACCCAACAAAGAATGCCCTCGACAGTAGTACCTCTCAATCAAAGACAGATATTCTGGCTAAATCACCGGATGAACGATCCCACAGCAACAATGCAGCTTCTGCTGCTCTGCGTCACCCTATCCGACTCTCCAGCTCCCAGTCTGTCCCCCGAAATTCTCCCAGCGTTGCCTCTAGACCCTGCGTCAGCCTCTCTAGCCCAGCATTAGCCTCTTTGGCCCAGCGTCAACCTCTCTAGGCTCTGCGTTAGCCTCTGGAGCCTTTGCGTCTCACATGCTGGCCCTCTCTGGCTCTGCGCAACTCTTGGTTGCCTCTATGTGGCCTCTGGCTGGCTCTGTGTGGCCTCTAGCTGGCTCTGCGTCAACCTCTCTCGGCTTCTACATTGATCCTCTCGGTACTAACTCTGCCTCTCTTCTATGTATTCACTACCCCTTAACTGCAACTCAGATCACTCACTCAATTTCCTCAGCAAGCCCTGCCCCAGAAAACCGAGTTCTTGATCTCTCTCGATGTGTTCTCCAACTGACCCTCAAGCCTCCTCTTATATTTTTCTCGTTGGTCCATCAACGGCCGAGATTAAATCTCTAATCAACAGCTAAAATTAGATTTGGCTTGATCCATGACTTTTGGACCATTCTAACCTAGTTCTGTATTAATACCCATTAATATTTTATTTTTCCTGAGTTTAGACTTAGGAACTCCATTAAAAATATTAATTATTTTAATATCTCCCAAACCGGTTAGAATCTGCCCAAACCATTTCTGGGTCTTGGAGATCTCATGTGCTTTAGCCTCTCCACCAATTTTCATGGCTAGAGAACATCCGATGCTACCCCAAATCAACAATTTTCTCAACAAACCTCGCCCCAGGAAAATCAAACTGACTGATCTCTCAAGTGTGTCTCCAACTGACCCTCAAGTCTCCTCTTATACTTTTCATGTTGATGAATCAACGGCCGAGATTAAGTCCCTAATCAACGGCTAAGATTAAAACAAACTTGATCCTCGTCACTTAGAAGCTTCTCACACATATTCTTATTAACACCCATTAATATTTTTATTTTCCTAAGTTTAGACTTAGGAACCCATTAAAAATATTAATTATTTTGATAACTCCTCATCTGGGTGGAATTTCTCCAAACAATTTCTGGGTTTTGTAGATCTCATGTATTCTAGCCCATCCTCAAAATTTCGGAGCTAGAGCACATCCGATGCTACCCAAAATCAACACGGATGTACCATGGACATGTCAACCCCTTTAGAGGAAGAAACCACCTAATAGGGTCCTTGGTTAACCCCCTTATTGAGCTTGGAGATACCTGTACATGCTAAAGCCCACTATGGAAGGGCATGCCACCATGAAGTGTCCATTTGATTCCATGATTTGTGAGTTATTTTACTCGATTACTCTAATGATTTGTTATACTGGAAGGCAAGGGGACGCATTGGACTATACAGGATTGGCACTTGTAGGGTGAGCATTGAGAGCCATGGGCATCCACCATAGCAGAGACCACTTCATGGACTCCCAGCACCATTCATTGATTGCTCGTGTTCCACTTTTTGGATGAGGATGATGCACCTGGATCACCACGCCCAGTCAGCTTCACAGTTGTACCATACACTTGGCAAACGTTCCAGGGCCTAGATGAGGATGTGTCTCACCATGGGAGACAAAGGGAGGGATTATGTCATCATTCTAGCCCTTACATATGGTTTACAGGCATTGTCGATCCACTTGGAGACCCATGAGGATGCCATTGTGCCCCCACACCCACTTGGGGACACCACATGTGACTTGTTTGGATATCAAGGGGCCAACCCCTTGATCATTGTGTTTGGAGCAATGTTGCGAAAATCGCAATTTTTTCGGCATGGCGATTTAATCAACAATTTTTTCATTTCGAAAAAATCGCGATAAAATCCTAAAAATCGCCAAAAAATCATAAAAATCGTCAAAAAATCGTGGATGCTTCGATACTTAAAAATTTGAAAAAAAAAAAATTATATTTTTTTAATGTTGCCGATGTTTTGCCGATTTTTACCGCTTTTTTCTCGATTTTTACGATTTTTTCCCCTCGTCGATTTAATCCCAATCGCAGTGTTCGCAACACTGGTTTGGGGCCTATTCTCTCAACTTGGCACACTTTGGACTCCACTAGGCCTTCTCAAATGCGCAACGACTCATCATGTTTATTATTGGAGCTATCTTGGTGGGCTTGTCACAAAGATATATCATTATTATACATTATTTTATTATTTGGGGCTAAATTAGGCCATTTGAATCCCCAATTGGATTGTATAAATAGATGAGAGGATGATTCATTTCTCTCATCATCACTTGGATTGGATTAGTATCTCTTGAGATTTTTGCACTTGTTCTCTTGGACGAAATTTGGAGTTTCTTGATGCACTATGATGTTTGGATTTTCGCTATTGTCTTTGGAGCTTCTATTTATGTGAAATTGATGAATGGATATACTCTCTCTCTCTTGTAAGTAAAATTTAATGCTATTTTGTTTTCTTACTTGTCTAATGCATGAGATATTTTATCATTGTTCTTGTAAGGGCCATAAATAATGTGAAATTCTTCTTAAAGCCTTGAATAATTGATATATTGCATGCATTGTCATTGAGAGGAGGGTGAATGTTCCTAGAGGCACCCTAATAGGTTAACAAGCCTTGAAACTTCATCTCTTTTGCAAGTTGAAGTATAAATCTCTAATGACCTAGTTATTGCACTTGGAAAGGCTAGCGAAGGTCATTTAGGGCTCCTTAGCTCACGAAACTTCTTGATCTAGGTGTATCTTGAATACATTAAGCCCAAGAAGCAAGGCATTGATCCTCGAATGCCTTTGATGGTCAAAATAACCTTTCTTTTTTTCATCTTTTCCAATTATAATCCTAAGCCTAAAAGGTCTCCTAGGGCACTATTGACCACTGAAATGTACTTGAAGATTTAATGACTCCATGCCCGAGGATATGTCAAAGGCTTCATGTACCATCAGAGTTCATTATATCATCAAAGTTTTTAAAGTCTATTTATTCTTCTTATCTTCTTCTCATGTTATACTCAGATTCCACAAGCCCTATGGGGATGATGTAAAGTGATGCTAGTATGATGAGTTGAGTCATATAACAGGCCTAGATAACTTGGAACGTTGTCATCAAGTGAGTTTACTCTGGGAGGTTGTTTTTACTTGGTTAATTATTAGGTATTTTTGTTGATTTAATAAATAATTGAGTTTTTCCTCCACGCATAACCCCAAAGTCGGAGTGCGGCTTGATGACAAGCCCTTGCGTGAGTCCTAGTATCTAGAGTCATCGAATATTACCATACTAGATCACTCGTAAAATTTCACGGAATTTGATTAAGTTTAGGGATCAATTTTTTAATTTTTTTAATTTCCCGCAAGGCAGAAATTCGAATAAAATATGAATGTAAAGTGTAATAAGTGATGTCTAGAGAAGTTGTATAGGGTATGTGTGCTCAAAATTACACCTTTCATCATCAACTTTCTACTATGACATACTTTGAAGGGTAAAAAATAAGTTCTAGACCCTCAAAACCCACTTTTCCTAAGTTTAGTGGAACATGTGGCAATAAATTGAGTCAGCAATTAAATAAATGGAGAAAAAGAAATATCCACACATGCGTAAATGATGTGGAAATTCATCTAAAGGTCAAATTTGAGTTACCAAGTGATGTGGACTCCCCATAATCACAAATCAAGCAAATCGAATTTTTTGTGGAGAAGACAACAAGTTCCAGTGATAAGATCCACGATTTGAGAAAGTTAACTCAAGCTTCAAGGAGATATCATGAATTGACTTGAGATTGGATTAGAGTTTACTTGAGTGAGGTCTCTTACCATGTGAAAATTTCTAAACAAAAATTCTATTACTGCAGCAACTGATTTATTTTACCAACTTATTTCTCAATAAGTTATTTACAAAATCCCTTCAGTAAATATTAAAATAAATTCTACTGCAGATATTACACCATTATACAGAAACAAATATATGCACAAGAATCAAACACATCAACACAGTGATTTTTGGACAATTGTCCCCGAAAAAACCCAATGCGGCAAAACCGGCGCAACAGAGGAGGGGTTTATTAATCTTCAGCAACAATCGCTTTTACAGAAGAAAAAAAAAAAAAAAATTGCATAAACACTGGGAGAAAACACTTGAGACTTTGCTCTGAGACTTTCTGACACCCTGGAGGACTTCCCTTCCCTACTGCACCAGCCCTGCGTCATTCTGTGCGGCTCTGCGCTGCTCTATCTTTCTCTGTGTCATCCCTACGTCTCTATGATCTGCGTCTCCCTCTACGTTGTCTCTCAGAGTCCCTGCGTCACTTCTTCTGAGCTCCCCGACTGCTACTAATCACCCCCTCTTCCTCCACCCTGCAACTCTCCCTCTGAAATCAATCTCACTCTCTTTGAGAATCGATTTTCCTTGGGATGTTGAGTATCTGTTGGTGTGTCTCCAAATGACAAGTCGTCTCTTATACTTTTCTTGTTGATGAATCAACAATCGAAATTAAGTCCCTATTCAACGACTAAGAATCAAACAGACTTGATCCTCGTCTCTTAGAAGCTTCTCATCCTTATCTTTATTAATACCCATTAATATTTTTATTTTCCTAAGTTTAGACTTAGGAACCCATTAAAAATATTAATTATTTTAATAACTCCTCATCTGGATGGAATTTCTCAAAACGATTTCTGGGTCTTGGAGATCTCATGTGCTTTAGCCTCTCCACCAATTTTCATGGCTAGAGCACATCCGATGCTACCACAAATCAACACTCCCTCTTAGCGAGGAATGTGCTCTAGTAATGTTCCACCACTGAACATCACACTGATCCTTCTGCACCGGTACCTGTGCTGATGCTTGGCCTACTGCCCAACATCCACTGCACTGTTGCTTCCTGTACTGCTGCCCATGGCTCTGCCACTGCCACTGCTACATCTGTACTGCAGCTCCCTCTCAACATGCTGCCCATGCTGCCCATAGCACTACCACTACTAACTGTTGCACTGCAACTTCTGATACTTATCCATTTCTGTTACTGAAATGGATTCTTTACCATCCCCATCTTCTCCCTAAAATAAATGAACTTTGTTCTTCCTAGGGCCTTGGTGAGAATGTCCGCCACCTGTTCTCCTGTAGGAGTGTAGCTCAACTGTACAGCTCCTCTTTGGACACAGTCTCTAACAAAGTGACACCTGATATCAATGTGCTTTGACCGATCATGAAAAATTGGATTCTCAGAGAGCTTGATGCAACTTTGATTATCACACATGATCCTGATCGCATCCATCCTTCTATTGAATAGGTTCACAAGCAACTTTCTAAGCTATATGTCTTCGCACGAAACTGTGCTAGCGTCCATATATTCTACTTCAGCTGAGCTCAGAGCTACGAATTTCTATTTCCTACTGCACTAGGAGGTCATCCTCGATCCAATGTTGAAACAGTACCCAGCGGTACTTTTCCGATCTACTAAATTTCCAGCCCAATCTGCATCAGTAAGGCCACTCAGTCTGATGTCATTACTTCTGGTGTACAATGCTCCATACTCAACTGTTCCCTGTATATATCTGAGAACATGTTTGGTTGCTACCCGCGCCCTCTTAAGTTCCACTATGAACTGACTGAGGGTGTTGATAGTGTAACAAATGTCTAGCTTGGAATTGACCAAATACATCAGGGACCCTATGAGCTGCCTATATAAGGTGGGATCAACATCTTTGTCTTCTGATACATCAATTTTCTTCCAGTTGGTGATCATTGGAGTAGCCATAGGCCTACAGTCCTGCATCTTGAATCTCTTCCGGATTTCTATAGCATATCTCCCTTGTCCAAGGAAGATCTCACCCTTCTACTTCCAAACTTCCAACCCCAGGAAATAATGCATCTGTCCCAAATCCTTCATGCCGAATTCTATGGTTAGATTCTTCTTGCAGTCCTCGATGAGCCTAGATGATCCTGTCAGGAAGAGATCATCCACATATAATACTAGGACTAGAGGCTCATTCTCTACAACCAGATAGTAGAGATTGGGATCTGCATCACTCTTGACGAACCCCATCTTTTGCAAGTAGTTATCAATTCGACAATACCAAGCTCTAGGTGCCTGTTTGAGCCCATACAAGGCTTTCTTCAATCTGCATACATGAGATTTATTCTCATGTGTCTCAAAGCATTTTGGTTGTTCAATGTATATTTCCTCTTCTATCACCCCGTTCAAGAATGTCATCTTGACATACATCTAATGAATCTCCCACCCCATCTATGCTACAAAAGATATCAAGGTTCTAACAGATGCATACCTGACTACCAAGGTGAAGGTCTCTCGTAATCTATTCCCTCCTTCTGAGCATACCCCTTAGCCACAAACCTGACTTTTTATCTTTCCACACTGTCGTTTGCAACGTATTTTATCTTGTATATCCATCTCGAACCTACCACTGATCTGTCCTGAGGCCTAGGCACTACTTCCCAGACCTCATTCACCATTATAGAGTTGTATTGGTCCACCATCGCATCCATCCAAACTTGATGTTGAACGGCCTCCTTAAAACTGGAAGGTTCCCCAACCTGAGGTACTAAGGCCTGATATCTGTCTGGCTATATTCGCTCCCTTTTACTGTTCCTCGGTGCACCAATGAAATCTTCTGCATCCCGTAGAATTTGTCGAAGTTCCCCGCTCTTTCTTCCTCTAGTAGTAGGTGCATCTGTTAGCTCTTCCTCTTCCTATGACTCCTGTTCTGAAGAAGAATTTCTGGTACTTGCTTCCACTGGTTGAAGTGGTTTGACCAACAGCTCATCTTTTGACTGCTCCTCGGAAGGCATTTCTAGAGATTTTATGAAGGCCCTATCCTCCATGAACTTTACATCTCTCCAAACTACTACCTTCCTGCTCCCTGGAAGATAGATTCTATATGCCTTATCATTCTCGCGATATCCCACAAGATATCCTTTCTTTGCAGTTTGATCTAACTTCTTCCTCTTCTTCTCAGGTATAAGGAAATATGCTAAACTCCCAAATATCCTAAAATGACTAACTTCGGGTGTCTTCCCAATGAAGACCTACTCTAGAGTAATCTTGCCCAATGCCCTATGAGGAGTTCTATTCTGGACATAGACTGTCGTGCTACATGCTTTTGTCCACAGGAATTTTGGCATATCTTGATCATACATCATTGCCCTAGCTACTTCCACAATATTCATGTTCTTTCTTTCTGCTACTCCATTCTGCTCCAGGTTGTAGGGAGCTATCCACTCTTTTCTGATGCCCTCCCTAGCGCAAAAATCGGTGAAGTCCTTGTCGACATACTCTCCACCATTGTGTGAGCGCAACACTTTTATCTTCTTTCCTGTCAAATTCTCCACTAGAGCCTTGAATTCTTTGAATCGACAGAAAACCTCATCCTTGGTTTTCAGAAAATAGATCAAAGTCTTCCTGGAATGGTCATCGATGAAGGTGACGAAGTATTCGGCACCACTAAGAGCTTTTGTGGACATCGGTCTGCAGATGTCTGAGTGTATCAATCCTAGTACACTCTTGGCCCTATTGTTACTTCTAGGAAACGCTGCTTTGGCATACTTGCCCAGAGTACACCCTTTGCATACATCATCTCATTCGGTACTTAGATCTGGAACTCCCGTTACAATTTTTCTGAGAATTCTCAGAGCCCCATGGTGCAAATGTCCCATCCTTTTGTACCATAGTTCATTCAAATCCTTATCTCCATTACTGCCTATTAGTGCCATTGGTGATTCTAGCTGCAACCTATACAACTTGTTACTTCTGATTCCGATCTGGACCACCTTTTTCCAACTTGGGTGTTTGACGTATACTTTCTCCTTAATGAAGAAAACGTCATAGCCCTTGCTTTGAAGTTGAGATACGGAAAGTAAGTTCATCCCCATTCCTGGCACATGCAGCGCATTGGTAGCTCAAAACCGCTCTCCCATTTCTGTTTGAAAAACTATAGTACCTTTCCCAACTGGAGTACACTTTGCCTTATTCCCCATGGTGATCTGAAAATTCATCCTTTCTTCCTAATAGTCTGAAAAACATTCCCGTATTCCTGTCATATGCTAGGAAGCTCCACTATCTATATACCAAACCCCCGAGGAGGCAGAGCATGCTATGCAAGCAACTTCTTCTTCCAATCTAGAAGCCAACATAGAGAAATCGTAATTTCTATCTCTTGTGCATTCTTCTGAAAATCTGCACAAGTCTCCTGAAGTGGATGCCTCTGCACCATGCTCCTTTTTCCCTTCCTATCTCTAAATCTTTGCTCTAATACCATGTGAAAATTTCTAAACAGAAATTCTATGACTACAACAACTGATTTATTTTACCTACTTATTTCTCAATAAGTTACTTACGAAATCCCTTAGGTAAATATTAAAATAAATTCTATTGCAAATATCACACCATTATACAGAAACAAATATATGCACAAGAATCAAACACATCAACACAGTTATTTTTGGACATTTGTCCCCGGAAAAACCCCATGCGGGAAAACTGGTGCAGCAGAGGAGGGTTTTATTAATCTTCAGCTACAATTGCTTTTACAGAAAAATTGCATAGACACTGGGAGAAAACACCTCAGGCTTTTCTCTGAGACTTTTTGACACCCCGGAGGACTCCCTTTCCCTACTGTGTCAGCCCTGCGTCATTCTGCGTTACTCTGTCCTTCTCTACATCATCCTTGCGTCTCTATGGTTTACGTCTCCCTCTTCGTTGTCTCTCAGAGTCCCTGTGTCACTTCTTCTGAGCTCCCTGACTACTGCTAATCACCCCCTCTTCCTCCACCCTGCAACTCTCCCTCTGAAATCGATCTCACTATATGAGAATCGATTTTCCTTGAGATGTTGAGTATCTGCTGATGTCTCTCCAAATGACCCTCAAGTATTCTCTTATACTTTTCCTGTTGATGAATCAACAGTCAAGATCAAGTCCCTAATCAACGGCTAAGATTAGAACAGACTTGATCCTCGTCTCTCAGAAGCTTCTCATCCTTATCTTTATTAATACCCATTAATATTTTTATTTTCTTAAGTTTAGACTTAGGAACCCATTAAAAATATTAATTATTTTAATAACTCCTCATCCAGATGGAATTTCTCAAAACGATTTCTGAGTCTTGGAGATCTCATGTGCTTTAGCCTCTCCACCAATTTTCATGGCTAGAGCACATTCGATGCTACCACAAATCAACATACAACTCCACTTCACTCTCCCATATGTCCTCTCATCCAATTCGAGCTCTCTCATCAAGGATTGTGTGTGCCTCTAAGGAAGACATCAAGTTGCCACTTGGGAAATTCGAATTTGCATGAAGCAGCATTGAGATTGTCACATATTTGTCTTGGAATTGTCACCATTTGCCTTGGGATTTGCTCTCAAGCTTCTATATAATAGAGCTATGGGCTCTCACTATGTAATGATTGATACGAGTTATTGGGCTTGAGGATACTTTGCTAGATTGTACAATAGTATAAAGATTATTTACTTGCTCTAAATAGAGAATGTTTTAGTTGATGTGCAATATATTTCTAAGATTTTCTCATCATTGCATGTGATTTAAGCCCATATGGATTTAATTTGTCTACGTGAAATTGTGTAGAAAATCTTTCTTTGGAAGTTCTCGGAGGAACCAACCCACTCTTGAAATACTCAAAGAGAACCCACGTTTGTCAATTTCCAAAGCCTCATCTTTCGAATTTGTCTTACAGGAATTTATTTTGGGTGTTGGGATCATATCTCAAGCATAATCCATTTAATATTTATTTCTCAAAATATTGTGTTTCATTTGCTATAATCTTGTTATTTTAGAGCCAAATTATGGCTAAGCAAAGAGGAGAGTTTACTCATACTCTTTAGCTTAGCCTTTGTAGACTATTGTATATATACATTTGTAATTTTCTTGATTAATTTCATAGCTAACACTTGGTTTGTTTTGCAGCCCTCTCTAACTTGTTCTTGTGGCAGCTTGCGGGATTCATTGTTTGAAACTTTTAACAAGTTGTGTGCAGGACCTTGGGCTCTCACTTCAAGACTAGTTTTCAAGGGAGGTTGTGGGTTGTTGTGAGGGCTGCTAATTTTTTCCTCAAGGGCCGAGAGCTAGAGGAGGCTTAGCCTCTCTCCTCTTGCATGCATTGTGATTGTAAAGTGGTTGATTTGTGAATACCAAAATAGTTCACACATTGGGTAGATTTGGGGAGTTTCACAATCTAATTTTTACATGTAAACATTTCTCCAAGATTGCAGACTTTAGAGGCCTCTCCTCTATGACATACATTTGCCAATTACTTTGGGCATCTAAGGAGGAAGTCTAGTGCATTACAAGCACAAGTTTTGTAGATATTTCCTTTCTTTTCGAAGTCTCTTGAGAGGTCTTTTTCATTGTAACTATTCACTAATAAAAACGCTAAATTTCCTTGTGAAGGAGCTTGGGATATTTCCCATGGTATCTCTTCTCCCCATTTAGAGGGAGGATCTTTGCTTGTGGGTGAACTTATCATCTTAGTTTAATTAATCTAGTTCTCGTTTGCTAATTTCATTTCACTCATGCATGATTAGTTTTTGACATAGTACTGACATCCAGATTCATTTTAGCACAATTGTGACATTTGTTTATTTCAATTTTTTGAGTGTTTGCATTGAGCTTTCCATTACAACACTTGCAATATCCTTTTTTTATAGCAAGAAAGTACTTTATACAATTAGCAAAGCTTAAACTGGTTTAGTTTAGCCATCTTGGTTTCACAAGTCTCTTAAGCATTTTGCTTTATCATTGTCAATTTAATTTATGTGGCATCTTGGTTATTATTGAACATTCTTGTGTTGAAGCAATTTGGCATTGACTCTATTTCTTGCAAAGCAATTGTGGACTTGTGAAGTTTCATCTTCATTTCCATTTGAAGATATTGGTATTTTTACTTAAGCATTGTCCATTATACTCAAGCACCAATACTTTATTTTGGAAGCAACAACATTTACTCAAGCATCTCACTTAGTCACATTTTATTACTAATTGGCATTTCCAAAATTAACCTCCAACTTAAGTTGGTTGTATAGACTTTAGGGACCCTCCACCCCTATTGACTCCTCATTGTGAGATCCAGATTTCCGGGCGAGGATGAGGTCTAGGGACCGGAGTTCAATTGAAACTTTGTTTTAGAATACAACTAATAAAATAAACCAAGAGCATCTCTACATCACAATTTCACTTTACTTGCAATACAACTCTCCTATATATGCTATCTTGAATTTATTTGAGTCATATTTGCAAATATCCTCATTTTCTCAAGAAGCATTTGCTTTATAGTGCAAGTATTTGGATCTTTTACTTTTGCAACAATTAGCTTTCTTGTACTTGGAATATCCTTCATTGGTGCAACTCTATTTCAAGTTATTTCATATATTTGTTGCTTTGATGATCATTTTGCTCATGAGTAGTTGATGTCATTATCTTGTCATTTGAGCATTTACTTTCAAGTACTATCTCCTTTATAGTTGCAATTGATGTTTATATGCTCATCTTGGTCTAACATTTGATCTTGCAAGGATTATCTATCATTGTATCTTGATTTCATTTTTTGGGCAAGCTATTGTTATTTATTTGAAGGCACTGGTCTATACTTTGAATATATCTTTGAGATTTGCTCATTTATTCATATGTTTGCTTAATTCTTGGAAACAAGTTAATTTTGACAAGTACTCAACTTAATCTCCTAGAAACTCATATCATATAACTTTCCATTAGGGACTATTACCCACCATTTTGTGGGTGATATCCCTGGAAGAAAAAAAAAATCTCCAGGATGATCCTTAGCCGGCAACCACCAGCTAGCTCATTTTGCCATTTCCCCGCCACCTGATTAAGCCATGTGGTCCCTCACCCATCTGCCATGATCATATGTTTGAAGGTGGACCACCCGAACCTAAAGGTATGCCTTGTCATTTGGTAATTGAGTATTGTAGTTTGCTTATCATGGACACTTTTGAGCATGGATTAATGGCAGGATTCGGCGGAAAGAATGGGTTAGGTTTGTGACTTTGTCCCCTAGACCCCTTTTGGATATTAACCTTATATTCTATTCTCGTGGGATCTCTTTTACTAACCATTTGGCTTTAGAGATGCCATTTCATGGGAAACCCTGATTTTGGTTGCGTGGTCTCACTCTCTTATCCGCTTATATTACCATCTTTCCATTCATTATTACCCCATTCATCATTTCTCCCACCTAGGTCCACATTCCTCCACTGGGTCCACAAAGGGTTAGCATGCCCCTTCCCCTTGTCCACACCTTGGGCCATTGCCTGAAATGAAGCCCGAAGTTGATGCAACAAAAAGGAAAGATAAAAGCATATAAGGCCACATTCAACAGGAAAATGTACCACAAAATGCAAAAGATGGTCGGGACAAACACATTTAGCACATGAGCAAAAGCCAATACATGTGCTCTACCCCATCATCATGGCCATCACCCTAGTTCCTACAGGTTCTATGAACCTCCTCCACCGTATGGGAACCCATGATTGTCCCAACCCTTGGTGGGCAATGAACAACCCCACCTTAAAAGGGGATGTTCACTGCTATATATTATACATCATGCTCTTACCCTTTGAGCATCGACCAGTTAATCAAAGAAAATCACAAAAAGGGCAAAAGGCATATAAATAAGGGTGGAAAAATCAAGGTCCAGGCACCTAATGTACCACGATTTCTCCCTCCTATACATTATAAACTCAAGTGTGGGCTTCCCTCTTATTAGTTACCCTTGTGCCCCAACATGTGACCCAGGGCTTCCCCTTCTCATCCCCTACTTCATTCACCTATCTGTCACATGCCACCACCTTTTGAAGGATGTACCTTGAATATATTATCCCCTTTAGAAGTAGAAACCACTTAATAGGATTCTTGGTTAACCCCATTTGGAGTTTAGGAGACATTAGCACATCCCGAAGCCCATTATGGAAGGGTAGGCCATTATGAAGTCCCCACCTGTGGTCCATGATTGGTAAGCTTGTTTACTCGACCTCTCTAATGAATTGTTGTACTGGAAGGTTAGGGGACGCATTGGATCTTATGCAGGATTGCAGATGGTCTCCATCTTGGATTTGGTCTCCCTATACGGGGTCCTAATCCTCCAAAGGGATACATTAGCACATGTAGGGTGTGCGTTGAGAGCCATGGGCCTCCACAGCAGTAGACAACACTCCATGGATCCGCAAAGCCATTCATAGATTGCTCGTGGTTCACTTATTGGACGAGGAAGATGCACCTGATCCATCATTCCCAACTGACCCCAGATTTGCACCATACACTTTGCAGATGATTTAGGGCTTGCACGATGATGTGGCATCACCTAGACCATCATCTTAGCTCTTGCAGGCGATCTACAAGCATCTTCGATTTGTTTGGAGACCCATGAGGACACTTGTGTGCCCCCACATGTCATTCATAGCACCACAGGTTATTACAAGGGGCCAACCCCTTGTCCACTACTTTTAAGGGTCCTACTCTTCATTATAGCATCCATGGACTTCACTAGGCCTCTTAGAGGGCCCTACGACATGTATAGATTATTATTTGACCTCTTGAGAGGCTTATTCTTTCATTTATGAGCTAGTTTGGTGGGTTTGTCACCAAAAGTTGGATTATTAGAACATCATTTTATTTTTGGGGCTTATGTAGGCCAAGGAGGCTAATTCAAACTCCTCGTTAGTGTATAAATACAAGTGAAATGAGTTCATTCTCTCATAATCACTTTGGATTGGATCTCTCCCTTCTTTAGAGAATTTCAAACTTTTTCTGGAGGATGAGTTGGAGATTTATGGATGAATTTCGATGTGTAGATATTGGTCTATCTTATCTTGGAGCTTCTCTTTTATCAATTGTGGATGGTTGGATATACTTTGTTACATGTAAGTACATGCTTTTAATGTTATTCTTGTTTTACTTTGTCATATACATTGGACTGGGATTTTCACTATTTCTAGGGCTAATTGTTGCATGCATTTACTGCTTAAAATTGTGGAATTTTGTCTCTATTATAGCATCTCTCAATGTATGGGCCATGTAATGTGAACGAAATCTCCTAGGGGTAATTCTATCAAAGAATTTGACCTTGATAAGCCATCTCCTTTGCACATCGAAGTATAAAAGTTGCAAGATTGCTTCTCCTTGACCTAGAAGGCTAGCGAAGTGGTCTTGAGGCCTCCTTGACTGAGAATCAAGAATCCTACTCATATTTCATCATAGATTCCATCCTCCCAAAGACTAAGGCAATAATCTACAAAGAGTTGGTAACCAAAAATCACATCCTTTCACCTTCTTTCAGTTCTAGCCAAGTTGGGGCACCTAGGGCATCAATTTCCTGACAAGATATCCCTCCAAAAAGTTCGATCTCCTGGGGCCTCCTGTGTTGAAATTTCTAAGTCTAAAACGTCAGAAATCCCTATGCATTATCTGGTTTATTTTCTCCTACTTGTTCTTTTCATTAACAATTGATTTATAAATATAAATATCGAAAATAAACAAAAATGTAGCCTTAACACATACAGATCAGTGACTGAAATAACTAAGACAAACACACAAGGGACAACATTATTTTTGGACAATCGTCCCCAAAAAAACCCAATGCGGGAAATCTGGTGCAGCAAATATGAGGGTTTTATTATTATGCAGTTTCTGAATACATCTAGGGTGCCAGAAATCGCTCACCCAACAGAGAATGCCCTCGGCAGTAGTACCTCTCCTCGGAGACAGATATTCTGGCTAATCAATTACCGGATGAACGATCCCACAGCAACAATGGCAGCACCTTAGTTGGACCATGAAAGCTGCTCAAAGCTTCTCTGTTGCTCTGCGTCACTCTGCAAGGACTGCATCACCCTTCCCGGCTCACCAGCACTCAGTCTACCTCACGAAATTCTTTCGAGGCTGCCTCTTGGCCCTGCGTCAACTCTGCTAGCCCCTACGCAGCTACTGGAGCCTCTGTGTCAGCTCTCAGACCCTCTACATCACCAACACTAGCCTTTCTTAGCCTCTGCATAGCTCCGAGCTGCCTCTGCGTTAGCCTCTCCAGGCTCTGCGCTGTCTCTCTGGCACTATCTCTGCCTCTCTGCTTATGTATTCTCGACCTTGTGCCGAACAGCGCCTCACTGCAACAGATCACTGGTTCGATTCTCTCAGCAAACCCCGCTCCAGAAAATTGAATTAACTGATCAACTTGGTGTATCTCCAACTGACCCTCAAGCCTCCTCTTATACTTTTCCTGTTAGGCTTCAACGGCCAAGATTAAGTCCCTACTCAACGGCTAAGATTAGATTTGGCTTGATCCATGTCATTTAGAACATTCTCACGCAGTTTTATATTAATACCATTAATATTTTAATTTTCCTAAGTTTAGACTTAGGAACCCCATTAAAAATATTAATTATTTTAATATCTCTTCAACCGGGTGGAATTTCCCCAAACTATTTCTGTGTCTTGGAGATCTTATGTGCCTTAGCCTCTCCACCAATTTTCATGGCTAGAGCACATCCGATGCTACCACAAATCAACACTCCCTCTTAGCGAGGAATGTGCTCTAGTAATGCTTCACCATGGACACATTACACTGATCCTTCGCACCGATACCTGTGATGATGCTAGGCCTACTGCCTCACATCATCACATTGTTGCTTATCCTTCGCACCAGTACCTGTGCTGATGCTAGGCCTGCTGCCTCTTATCATCTGCACTGTTGCTTTCTGTACTACTGCCCATGACACTGCCACTGCCACATTTGCACTGTAGCTCCCTCTCAATATACTGCCCATGCTGCCCCTAACACTGCCACTGCTAACTACTGCACTGCAACTCAATTACTGAGAAGTAGGTAACCGACTTCTCCCAAATACTAACATCCCAACCACTCTGGAAGCCATGTGAAACTGAAGCTGCCTCTCCTACTATAGTGTGCTCCCTCTGCTGCTACTGCGTTGTTGCATACAGCTTTGTGCCTCTCGCACTATTGCACCCTGCACTGCACTGCCCCAGATTTCTACACCCAAGCACTGCCTTGCTGCTTCACTACACTTTGTTCCACCTAACATCTGTCATTCTGCTATTGTCGTTAAGGGTTCCCGTAGCCAGATATGATCTAAGAGTTTGGGCACCTCAAGGATCCTGCCTCTAGTATATAGTCCTCCTGACTACAACTCGATGTCTCCCCACCTCTTCTCTAGAGGTGCATGAGCACTCATGGCACAGTTGTCATCAGTCTCGACCACAGAAACAGCACCCCACCAGCTTCTCAATCACAATCTTCCCACAGCTCCCCAAGCCCTGGCAACTGAAGAAATTAATCCTTTCAGGCTCTGCGCAATCCCAGCAATGGCAAAATCTGCTCCTCCTGGCCATAGCGTCAATCCTTCCTAGCTGAGAAAGATGACGGGCATTGCGTAGGTGTGATCTGCCCCTCTCTGCCTTTGCGTTGACCCTCCTCCTAGCTCGAAATGATGACGCGGGCCCTCTACGTCACTTCTTCTCAGCTTCTTCTACTCTGGAACAGCGTTGTCTCTCGGGACAGCTGCTACTGCTGCAAATTTCTAAGTCTAACACATCAGAAATCCCTAGTGCATTATCTGGTTTATTTTCTCCTACTTGTTCTTTTCATTAACAAGTTATTTATAAATATAAAATACCAAAAAATAACACAAATGCAGCCTTAACACATATACAGATCAGCGGCTTAGATAATTAAGACAAACACACAAGGGACACTGTTATTTTTGGACAAATGTCCTTGGAAAAAACCCAATGCGAGAAAACCAGTGCAGCATATATGAGGGTTTTATTATTATGCAGTTTTTGAATACATCTAGGGTGCCAGAAATGGCTCACCCAACAGAGAATGCCCTCGGCAGTAGTACCTCTCCTCGGAGACAGATATTCTGGCTAATCAATCACCAGATGAACGATCCCACAGCGACAATGGCAGCTCCTTAGCTGGGCAGTGAAAGCTACTCCAAGCTTCTCTGCTGCTCTGCGTCACCCTTCCCGACTCACCAACACTCAGTCTGCCCCACAAAAATTCTTTCGATGCTGCCTCTTGGCCCTGCGTCATCTCTGCTAGCCTCTGGGCAGCTATTGGAGCCTCTGCGTCAGCTCTCAGACCCTCTGCATCACCCACATTGGCCTTTCTCAGCCTCTACGTAGCTCCCAGCTGCCTCTGCGTCAGCCTCTCCAGGCTTTGCGCTATCTCTCTGGCACTATCTCTGCCTCTCTGCTTATGTATTCTTGGCCTCGTGCCAAATTGCCCCACTGCAATAGATCATTGGTTCGATTCTCTCAGCAAACCCCGCTCCAAAAAATCGAACTGACTGATCAACTTGGTGTATTTCCAATGACCCTCAAGCCTCCTCTTATACTTTTCCTGTTGAGTCTTCAACAGTCGAGATTAATTCCCTAATCAACGGCTAATATTAGATTTGGCTTGACCCTTGTCATTTAGAACATTCTTGTGCAATTTTTTATTAATACCCAGTAATATTTTAATTTTCCTAAATTTAGACTTAGGAACCCCATTAAAAATATTAATTATTTTAATATCTCTCCAACCGAGTGGAATTTCCCCAAACCATTTCTAGGTCTTCGAGATCTTATGTGCCTTAGCCTCTCCACCAATTTTCATGGCTAGAGCACATCCGATGCTACCACAAATCAAAATCCTACATTGGTGTTTCCTCAAGGTCTCCTCTAATTTTGAAGCCATCCCAACGAGGGTGTTGGGAGAAAAGCCAAGCCCTAGCTCCAGGATCAAACTCTGCCTTAGCATCCCCAAGGCTAGTGCCGCATAGGATCAAATCAACGCCTTCAAGTAAAAATTATTTCTTTGATCCTTCCCCCACCTTTCCTAGGGTAAGAATATCATTGGTTGTTATACTCATTCCCCCTATCCTAGACCTGGTCCACTTGGTCCTGTGTGGTCTCGTTCCTTTGAAAAGACCATTCTTCAAGAACCATCCGAGATACCAATTACAATAAGGATTGGGAAGTTTCTTCATAAGTCATATCCCATAAACCTGACCCTTAAATCCTCCCTTCCTTTCCCTATAAGACATTGTACCTTGCTTAGAAAGCAAGCAAACCTTATCTGTCTAACTCTTCCAAGAAAGTGATTGTTTGGGGCACTCCACACCATTTAACTGACTTATCCTTCGTCAGTGACTCCATAAATACCAGGTCTCCTCCCATCGGTGAAAGCCCGTAAATAGAAGGGAGCCTTAGCTGAGGTGACAATGGGCTAAGTCTCCATTTGTTGCCCTTGGCCTAGCGTTTTCCCTTTAGGGATCCGATTTAGGTCCCCTGCTAGTTTGAGCAGTAACATTTTTGGCATCGTTGTCGGGGACACGAAACATGCGTTTTGTTCCCCATACGACATATTGACATATCATTATTTGGCAACTCCATTGGAAGAACAAAGTCGTAGTTCTTCATTGAACTTCAAAGTCAATGCTTGTAGGGTGAAGCAAGCATTTGTTAAGCCAATTTCATTCACCTTGGTGACTCCCATTTCATTAAGGACCCAGCAACATGTTGACACATATATTCCCGCCATAAATATAACAGGGACCCCAAGATTTCCTTCATCGAAATCCATGAAGAATATGCCAATGTTCGATGGGGATCTACATTCCGTAGCCAACCATGTGGTAAGGTTCATAAGGTACCTTTCAAAGCAAAATATAACTCAACCTTATGACCAAATGGAATTGTTTGTCCTATCCATTACCCAAGTACCAATTGGCTTGAGTCATGTAAACCTAAAAGCATTCATTCTCTTCCACTGTTAACCACGCACTTTTTTGTTGCATGAAGGGTCGAGTTTCCAATCTCATGAAGACATATCCCAAATGTTAGATATGGCCCTTCGGGAGGAGGAAGTTATCGAATATGGTTTTATGCTTGAGGAAGAGCCTCTTATTGATGCATACTTTAATGATAGTGCTAAAGGAGAGACTCATGAATTGGAAAGCATGTCCTCTAAGGATAATGAGGAAGATCTCAAAACCGAGAGCCCTTAGACATTGCAAGAAAGGATGATGGAATATGAAAAGTCTTGCAGGAAACTGATGGCCACATATAATTCCCAAGAGATTTTCCCCCACTATTGTGAGCATTCGGAAAGGCTCTGTAACACGAAGAGTGAATATAAAGAGATTCCTATCGATGGCCGCCTTCTTGAGGCATTTTATCAAAATTGTATAGTAAATACCTTGGAGATCATTCTTCGGGAACGGATGAAGGAGGAAAAGTCCTCCCTATCTAAAGAAGCCAATGAATGACATCCTAACCAACACCAAATATATAGTGAAAAATGGGAGGATTCTGAGGAAGATCATGATATTCGAATAAACGAAGAATCTACAAGTGACTTTTGGGTTGTCGATTGGGGAATTGGGTATGATTTGTTTATTTTTGTAGCATCAGATGTGCTCTAGCCTCGAAATTTTGCAAAGAGGCTAAGACACATGCATTCTCCAAGACCCAGAAATCGTTTGGGAAAATTCCACATAGAGACGGTTTAGTTAAAATAATTAATCATTTTTAATGTATTCCTTAGTCTAAACTTCGGAAATGTGATTAATTAAAGGGTATTACTGAAATCTAGTGTGAATCTTCTAGATAAAGACGAGGATCAACTCCCAGTTAATCTTAGCATTTGATTATGTTTTAATCTTGGTCGTTGGTGCTCCAACGAGAGATTATAAGAAGGAGCTTGATGGGCACTTGGAGAACACACCGAGATATTGAGATCTAGAGATCGAATTCTCAAGAGAAGCAGCGCTGAGTTGTCGGAGAGAGATCGAGTGATCTTCTTGCAGTGAGGGGCAGGGATAGTAGACCAGAGGGGATTTTTCCAGTCCCGATGAGTGCAAGGCAAAGAAGGCATTGAGAGGTCCAGAGAGGCAGCATAGTGCTTCAGAGGGAGTTCGCAATTTTGTTGAGGAGCAGTCGAGATCCAATGCCAGAAGTCGGGGTGTGAGTCCGGAGGGCCAAAGGGTCAAGTTTCCAGTTGGCAGAAGATCAGAAGGAGGAGGTGACGCAGTCCCTTGAGCTGTGACGCAGTGACTGTGTGAGCCCACACAGAGACTGCGCAGAGATAGCGTAGGGCAACTCATCTAGAGCCCGGATCAGTGTCAGATCTCCAGTGACAGTGTGAGATATTTTCTCACTACCTCTTTGCCAGTTTATTCTCTATATCAGATAGCCAATTTGGGCACCCAATGAGCCGGATCAGTGTCAGATCTCCAGTGACAGTGTGAGATATTTTCTCACTACCTCTTTGCCAGTTTATTCTCTATATCAGATAGCCAGTTTGGGCATCCAATGATTTGTACTTAGATTACTACTGCATAATAATCAAACCCTCAACTGCTGCACTAGTTTTCCCACATTGGGTTTTTCCGGGGACGTTTGTCCAAAAATAACGGTGTACTTGTGTGTGTTTATTTCTTTCCTGTGCAGTATTTTGTTTCCGCAGTATTTTATGTTGTGAAGGTTGTAGTAGATTTTATTTCAATGTTTACTGTGTAACACTGTAAATAACTTGATTCAGAAATTAACAAGTAGGAGAAATTTAATCAGTTGTTGCAGTAGGGATTCGGGATCACCGAATTTTCACATGGTATCAGAGCACAGATCGTAAGTCGGAGAGCACAATAGCAGAAGAGGATATGGAGGTTTCAATTTCTGCATAGGCAGCAATTCAAAACCCCAGAGGAAACACAGTCCCTTGGGCCAAGAGGGTCAATTTTTGAGGAAAATTTATTTCTGAGTGAATCAACAAAGAAAATAAATTTTCTAGATTGAAGATTGCCAAAGGTAGAGGGGGTAGCAGCAGTTTCCTTGCAGAGCAGATCTTCAGCTGGGACGCAAATATTTTGCAGCAATTCGCTAGTGCGAAATAGCGTCAAGAGGGAAGAAGAGCACAATCAGGGAAATCTCTCCTCAGGGGACTTCCAGCCAAGAAGTTCAAATTTTCCTAGCAGAGCAGCAGTGGTTGTGTGCAGAATTTCTCAGTCTAGAAGGGAGTGCAAATCGTTGGGAAGTAGCTGCGTAGAGGAGAAGAGGAGGAATTCAACATTTTCTGAGAGATGGCATCAGCTGGGTTGAGAGATAAAGATCAGCTGGAGGGAGCCTCCAACTATGTGATCTAGAAGGCAAGAATCTCCTGCCTTCTAGATGAACATGATCTCAAGACTTATATCAATAGTATGGTAGTTGTACCCGCTGATGCAGATCCGCTTAAGAAATACAAGAAGGAGATGGTGAAAGCTAAGAGGTTGATTCTCGATGGGGTTCGAGATCACGCGGTATCTCACATAGCTGGCAAAGGTACTACCCGGCAGATGTGTGAAGCACTAGCTACGTTGTACGAAGGGTCTTCCGAGCAACGAAAGATGTATTTTGAGGATTCGCTAAGATGCACGAGGATGCAAAAAGGGGAGCATATAGACCCCTTCCTAACTAGGCTTCAGGATGTCCGAGACCAACTCTCTTTAGTAGGGTCAACGCCCTAGCCTACAGAGTTGGTGCAATTAGCTCTAAATAGTGTTTCCAAAGAATGGAAAGTTTTCGTCCAAAGTATCCTAGGCAGAGAAAAACTGCCAGATTGGGATCGTGTGTGGGTTGATTTGCAGCAAGAGGAGATGAGGCGAGATCTGGTGAAGAGCACCATCAGTGGTAACAACTACAGCAGTGGGACGAAGCAAGTAAAGGAAGAGGAGAATGCGACCCTCACATCATAGGGGTAGCAAGAGCAGCGCAGGAGGAAGGACATTTCCAAGATCAAGTGCTTCAGATGTGGTGAGTTTGGCCACTATACCTCTCAATGTCCTCCTAGAAAGAAGGACAAGGAGGGGAAGCAGGATCATCAGGCTGTATCCGCTGAGATCGACAGGCTATCCTCCAGATTGGAGGAAGAGTTTTCCATGATCACCAAGTTACCTCCAGGGGTGAGGTGGGGTAATTTGGTTGTGTAGCCCCAAAGAGCTACAGGATGGGCAGGATTCTTGAGAAGGTCCACATCATGAATCAATTCCTTGCTACGGGAGCCCATAGTATGCAGTAGCAGGATGGACCAATGGCAGTTGGTGAAGTTAGGTGCCGAGTGACGGATGCAGTAGCTAGTAGCAGTCAGATACTGAGCAGCGAAGAACAGAGTTTGCAGCAGTGCAATTGGCACAAAGCAGAGCCAGCAGTAGCGCAGAGGCTTCAGTGACATCGCAGAGTCTAGCAAATGTCAGGACTTAGGTGACAGATGCATCATACTAGCCACAGTTGGTTTAGTATTTTGGAATTTTTTTGTTGCAGTTGCAGCAACAACTGTTGGAGAGGGTTGCAGCAATTCAACAAAGTCAGCAACAACACGGATGCAGCGTAGAATCAGAGTTGCGCAGTAGTTGGTGGGCAGTGGAGCCAAACATCAGTAGCGCAGCAGGAGATGCTGCAGAGGCAGAGTGATGCTTCAGTGGGTTGCAGCACTAGAGCACATTCCTCGCTAAGAGAGAGTGTTGATTTCTATAGCATTGAATATGATCTAGCCTTGAAATTTTGCAGAGAGGCTAAGACACATGCATTCTCCAAGACCCAGAAATCATCTTTTAATGTATTCCTAAGTCTAAATTTAGGAAATGTGATTAATTAAAAGGTATTAATTAAATCTTGTGTGAATCTTCTAGATAAAGACGAGGATCAACTCCCAGTTAATCTTAGCCTTTGATTGTGTTTTAATCTTGGTCGTTGGTGCTCCAACGAGAGATTATAAGAAGGAGCTTGATGGGCACTTGGAGAATACACTGAGAAATTTAGATCTAGAGATCGAATTCTCAAGAGAAGCAACGTTGAGTTGTCAGAGAGAGATTGAGTGATCTTCTTGCAGTGAGGGGCAGGGATAGTAGACTAGAGGGGATTTTTCCAGTCCCGGTGAGTGCAAGGCAGAGAAGGCATTGAGAGGTCCAGAGAGGCAACGCAGTGCCACGCAGAGGCAACGCAATGCTTCAGAGGAGTCTGCAATTTTGCTGAGGAACAATGAAGATCCAGTGCCAGAAGCTGGGGTGTGACTCTGGAGGGCCAAAGGGTCGAGTTTCCAATAGGTAGAAGATCAGAACGAGGAGGTGACGCCCTCGAGGTGTGACGCAGTTACTGCGTGAGCCCACGCAGAGATAGCGTAGGGCAGAACATCCAAAGCTCGGATCAGTGTCACATCTCCAGTGATAGTGTGAGATATTTTCTCACTAACTCTGCCAGATTATTCTCTGTATCAAATACCCAATTTGGGCATCCAATGATTTGTACTCAAATTACTACTGCATAATAATCAAACCTCAGCTGCTGCACCAGTTTTCCCACATGGGGTTTTTCCGGGGACGTTTGTCCAAAAATAATGGTGTACTTGCGTGTGTGTTTAATTCCTTCTTGTGCAGTGTTTTGTTTCCACAATATTTTATGTTGTGAAGGTCGCAGTAGATTTTATTTCGATGTTTACTGTGTAACACTACAAATAACTTGATTCGGAAGTTAACAAGTAGGAGAAATTTAATTAGTTGTTGCAATAGGGATTCGGGGTCACTGAATTTTCACATGGTATCAGAGCACAGATCGTAAACCGAAGAGCTCAGTAGCAAAAGAGGAGGAGGAGGTTTGAATTTCTGCGTAGGCAGCAATTCGAAACCCCAAAGGCAACGCAGTCCCTTGGGCCAAGAGGGTCAGTTTTTGAGGAAAATTTATTTCTCTGAGTAAGTCGACAAAGAAACTAAATTTTCCAGATCAAATATTGCTAGAGGCAGAGGGGGTAGCAGTAGTTTCCTTGCAAAGCAGATCTTCAGCTAGGACGCAGATATTTTGCAGCAATTCGCTAGTGCGAAATAGCGTCAAGAGGGAAGATGAGCACACTGATGGAATTCTTTCCTCAAGGGACTTCTAGCCAAGAATTTTGAATTTTCCTAGTAGAGCAGCAGCAGTTGTGTGCAGAATTTCTCACTCCAAATGGGAGTGCAAATAGCTGGGCAACAGCGGCATAGAGGAGAAGAGGAGGAATTCGACATGGCATCAACTAGGTTGAGAGATCAAGATCGATTGGAGGGAGCCTCCAACTATGTGATCTTGAAGGCAAGAATCTCCTGCCTTCTAGATGAACATGATCTCAAGACTCATATCTATAGTGTGGTAGTTGTACCCGTCGATGCAGATCCACTTAAGAAATACAAGAAGATGGCAAAAGCTAAGAGGTTAATTCTCAATGGGGTTCGAGATCACGTGGTATCTCACATAGCTGGCAAAGATACTGCCCGGCAGATGTGGGAAGCACTAGCTACATTGTACGAAGGGTCTTCCGAGCAACAGAAGATGTATCTTGAGGAGACGTTGAGATGCATGAGGATACAGAAAGGGGAGCATATAGACCCCTTCCTTACTAGGCTTCAGGATGTCCGAAACCAACTGTCTTCAGTAGGGTCAGTGCCCCAACCTATGTGAAAATTTCAAAATCTTGAATCCCTACTACAGCAATCTGATGTTATTTCTCCTACTTCTTAATTATCATACAAGTTATTTACTATAAACATCGAAATATACAATTGTAGCCTTCACAACATAAATAAAATGTGGAAACAAGTACTGAGCAAGAAGGAAATAGCACACACACAATTGACACCATACTTTTTGGACAATGTCCCCGGAAAAACCCAATGTGGGAAAACCGGTGCAACAGCTGAGAGTTTTAACTATTATGCAGTAGTTTCTAAATACAATCTTTGGATGCCTTATTGGCTATCCGATACAAAGAATCTGACTGGCAGATAAATTAGTGAGAAATACCTCACACTATCACTGGCAATTCGACACTGATCCAACCATTGAATGGCTAGCCCCAAGCTGCCTCTGCGTAGTCACTGCGATGCTCTGCGTCACAACTGATAGGGACTGCGTCACTCCCTCTGGCTAATTGATCTGTTGGCTGGATGCTTGATCCTCTGGCCCTCCAGTGTCACACCCCAGTTCCCGGCACTGGATCTGATTTGCTCCTCAGCAAATTTGCAGATCTCCTAACAGGCTCTGCGCTGCCTCAACATGCCTTTACGCTGCCCAGCGTTGCTCTATGCTGCCTCTTCTGGATCTCTCTCTGCCTCCTCTGCAATGTATCCCCGGATCAGGAAACTCTCCAACCGGAAAACTATCCCTGCCCCTCACTGCAAGAAATCTCCTCGACAACTTCTCCGGCAACTATTGCACTGCTCTCTTGAGAAATTGATCTCTTGATCTCACTCAATGTGTATTTCCAAATGCCCATCAAACCTCTTCTTATAATCTTCTCGTTGATCAATCAATGGCCCAGATTATATTTTAATCAATGGCTCAGATCATCTTGATTTGATCCTCGTCTTTCTCTAGAAAATTCTCACCCAGTTTAATTAATACACTTCAATTATTTTAATTTCCTAAGTTTCGACTTAAGCATCCATTACAAATAATTAATAATTTTAATGAAACCTCCTCCAAGTAGAATTTCCAAAAACAATTTCTAGGTATCATGGAATGCATGTGTCATAGCCTCCCTGCAAAATCTTGAGGCTATAGCACATTTTATGCTACCAGAAATCAACACTCCCTCTTAGCGAGCAATGTGTTCTAGTGTTGCAACCAACTGAAGCATCACTTTGTCTCTGCACCATCTCCTGCTACACTGTTGATGTCTGGTTCTACTGCCCACCAACTGCTACGCAACTCTGATATGAGTTGCATCTGTGCTGCTGCTGACCTTGCGGAACTGCTGTCAACTACTACATTTGCACTGCAACTCTCTCTCCATCTGGGGTTGTTGCAACTGCAACATCTGCAACAGAAAAGCATCCAAAATACTGAACTAACTGTATTCAGTATGATGAATTCGTCATCCGAGGTCTCACTGTTGCTAGCTTGTACACTGTCACTGAAGCCTCTATGTTGATGCTGACTCTACACTGTGCCACCTGCACTGTTGCCAACTCTGCTCTGCACTGCTTAGTCTCAGACCGCTACTGACCACTGCATCTGTCACTCTAGCACCTGACTGCACCAACTGCCACTAGTACATCCTGCTACTGCTAACTATGGGCTCCTGTAGCAAGGTCTTGATCCAAGAGGTGGACTCCTCAAGGATCCTGCCCATCCTGTAGCTCTCTGGGCTACAACTCCAGATCACCCCACCTCACCCCTGGAGGCATCTCGGTAATCATGGCAAACTCTTCCTCCAGTCTGGAGGAAAGCCTGTCAATATCAGCGAATGCAGCTTGCCGATCTTTCCTCTCCTCCTTGTCCCTCTTTCTGAGAGGACACTAAGTGTTGTAGTGACCCATCTCACCACACCTAAAGCGCTTGATCTTTGAAACGTCCTTTTTCCTCCTGAACTGCTCCTGCTGCCCCTTCGATGCAAGGGCCACGGCCTTCGTCCCACTGTTGCTACTGCCACTGATTGTGGCCTTCACCAGATCATGCCTCATCTCCTCCTGCTACAAATCAACCCATACACGTTCCCAATCTGGCAGGTGTTCTCTGCCCAAGATGCTCTAGACAAACACTTGCCAATCTTCAGAAACACTATTCAGCGCTAATTGAACAAACTCTGTAGGTTGGGGCCCTGACCCTACTGAAGCCAGTTGATCCCGGACTTCCTGAAGCCTCTTAAGGAAGGGGTTTATTTTCTCCCCTTTCCGCATCCTCGTGCAACTCAACTTCTCTTCTAAGTACATTTTCTGATGCTCGAAAGATCCTTCATATAGCGTGGCTAAGGCTTCCCACATCTGTTGGGCAATATCCTTGCCGGCTAAGTCACCTGACACGGGGATTCGGGATTCGCAGGATACAAGGATTCGAGAGTCGGATTCAAACACAATGACCCCGTGGAACAGGACACGTAGGATTTGTTATATATTATTTTATTAAAATATATATATATATTAAAAACTAGATATTTCTTACACAAATTCTCATTAATGATACAAATTCATTGATTTCAAACATAGATCATCTAGATGTTAGTTTTATTGTTTACAAAGTAAGTTAGTAATAGTAACATTATAGCAATTAGCATGCATACTACATACCAAAATCAAATACATCAACATGTCACATAAAATAATAAATCATGATTCATAAATGAAAGACAACTTACAGTTACAAGATAGTAAGATAAAGACACTGACAACTATAGTTTTCTCATTAAGTCATCAAATCAAAATGTGTTACATAGGTAGTGCAATGGCAATGCCGCAATGGCAAATAGAAATAGAAAATATAAAACAACTACAGGTATACAAGCCTCAAGGCAATAGGTAGCCGGAGCCCATGACTCATGAGTCAACAATCCTCATAGTCATCATCAAAATCAACATCAATGTCCTCATCATCATGGTCACCACTGCTCTCCTCTGCATCGTCCTCCTCCCCTGTATCCATAGTCGCCTCTGCATCTGCCGATGTGGAGGATGACCCCTCGAAAATATCACCATCATCAAATCTAACAGGCTCTAGCACTAGATCATTAAGATCCATGTTGGCCAATGCCAACTCAACACCGTTGTCCAAACCCATATCATCGGGAAAGACAATCCACATCTTTGTCTTTCCCCTCAACCACTCTTCCCTCTGCCTGTAAATAAGACGAAGGTTGGTGTGCACATACACCATTGTCTCTGCCCTGGACTACTCAAACCTGCTCTTCTTCACACTATACAAATTCCCATATGTGCTCCAATTCCTCTCACAACAAGAGAATGAAGTCACCTGAGAGAGGAGCCTCATGGCTAACTGCTGAAGAGGAGGTCTTGTTGCCCCATGATTTTCCCACCAAGAATAGGGCTTCTTAGCCCCCTATCTCTAATCACATCATATCCTACAAATCGACCAGTGCCAGTGGAAAACTCTGCAAAGGCATCCTCCACCTCATCAAGGGATGCTCTATCCTGGAAAACCCGCCTGAATGCATCTTTCCTCCCCTGTGAGATTTCACCATCCATGTGAGGAAGGAATCTATGGGAAGGTCCACCATTTAGCCACTCATGGTTGTAGTATTTTGGGTTCAATGAGTGAGCCAAACAATGTAAAGGTGTGCAATTCTTGTCCCATTTGCGGACAAGAATATCCTGTATAGTATCACAGAAGGCCTCTAGTGATGTCTCATACTCGGGGCACTCACTCTGTAGAATAATGCTCCTCACAGACTCAATCATGGAATCCCATCCCTCATAAACCTCTCCTAGGATGGGTTTGTCTGTATCTGCAAATCGAAGCAAAGAAATGATAGAGTCCATGATCTAAATAATTAGATCTACCCTCTCCCACCAAGCATCATCTAGCATTGTGTCCTTCACTCTTTTAGAGGCTACTTGATCTGTCTTCCTCCAAAAAGACCAAAAGTCATAAATAACCATGGCCCCAAGAGCATTCTTGACCTCCCTCAACCTCTTCAACATCATGAATGAAGAGGCAAATCATGTATCAGCAATCTTCAACAATGATAGATTGTTGTACTCTTTGTAAATAGTGAGGGAATTTGTATGATTTTGCACAAAGTTACGGATATGTCGTGCATCCTCAATAATGTTACCAATCTAAAGCACATCAGAAGCAATGGATTTCAGTGCTAAGTTCAATGAATGGACAATGCAAGGTGTCCAAAACACTTGTGGATATTTAGCTTCCACAATCATGCCAGCAGCCTTGCAAACAGGTGCATTATCTATAATGATTTGCATGCAAGAATCAACACCTACATCTTCAATAACTTCAATAAATAACTCACCTATAAATTGTGCATCCTTTTATTCTCCAAGTGTATCCACTGCTTTCAAGAAAACTGGACCATTCAAGGAAGACACCATGAAGTTGATGATTGGGTGTCATGCTGGATCTGTCCATCCATCAGAAACAATGCTAAACCCAGATGTTGGCCATAACGCTACAATAGGCTCAAGCATTTTTTGCACCTCTTTTTTTGCCTTCGTCAACAATGTGGTTCTAAGCTTCTCTGAACCAAGAGGCACATACCATGATGGAGACCCGTGAGTTAGAGCTCGACACATCTCAATAGATAGAGGTGAGCGTGCAAAATTAAATGATATGAAATTTTGATAGAAAAAGAAGGCAATGGTGAGATCAAGCTCTTCCCGTTTCTCTTTTTGAAAAATCTTGTCCATTGGACCAAGTGTAATTGCTCTTCTTTTTGCTTCTTGTCCCCCAATAGAACTCTCAAATGGAAATTTGGTGGTGCCTTTCCTCAAAAATGGAAGGGGGTCTTCATTCTTGGTTTTTCTTGATTTTGCAGCCACATTTTCCATACCAACAATGAACTCCTTTTCCATTTCTTTCCTCTTTTGTAAAGGAACAGCTTTACAAGCTCCAATTCCACAACTTGGTAAAGCCAACAAATGGCCTTTCACACGGTAATATGTGCTTTTGGAAGAAATGTGGCAAAAGTTGCATCTCCATTACACATTGCCTCCTCCCTTCCACTTGGTGCTTGTCCCATCCTCTTGTGACATATTCCACAAGGGATATTTCTCAATGCTATCTTTAGGTCCTCCTCTTCCCTCAACATTACTTGCAGCAGACTCTAATGATATTGGGGGAGGAGGGGCATCTCCAATGGAAACATTTTTCCCCTTCCTTTGCCCCCTAACTGCTGCCCTTGATTGAGCCATGAATACTGTAAAAAAAATAAACAAAACATGCACAAATTTGTAAAAAAAAATCATATACAAACTGCTGTAATAGAAATGCAAAAAAATAGAGATGAAATGCACTTACCTGGTGCTTGAATCTCCTTGCCGAACGCTCCACACCCTTAGCTCCTTGCCCACAGCTCAATGTATGCAAAACTGAAAGAGAGAAATGGTAAAACACTTAAAGAACAGCGCCTTTTTTATGCCCGTGGGTTTCATTTTTTGGGGATTCGAATCCCAAAATCGGGACACGTTGTGTCCTAACGAGACACGTACGGGATTCGTACGTGTCCCGTTAGGACACGACGTGTCCCCTTCTGGGATTCGAATCCCCAACGAATCGTGTCCGATTCACGGGATTCGGACACGTGGCCTCTTTTCAGCAAATCAGGTTTCTTAGCTTGCCGGCTATATGGGATACTACATGATCTCGAACCCCGTCAAGAATGATCCTAATAGTTTTCTCCCAAAATCGGGACACGTAAGGGATTCGTATGTGTCCCGTTAGGACATGACGTGTCCCCTTCTGGGATTCGAATCCCCAACGAATCGTGTCTGATTCGCGGGATTCGGACACGTGGCCTCTTTTCAGCAAATCAGGTTTCTTAGCTTGCCGGCTATATGGGATACTACATGATCTCGAACCCCGTCAAGAATGATCCTCTTAGTTTTTGCCATCTCAGCCTTGTACTTCTTGAGTGGATCTGCATCGGCAAGCACAACTACCACACTATTGACATACATCTTGAGATCGTGCTCATCTAGAAGGCAGGAGATCCTAGCCTTCCAGATCACATAGTTGGATGCTTTGTCCAACCGATCTTGATCTCTTAACCCAGTTGATGCCATCCCTCTTGAAAAAATTGAACTGCTCCCTCTCTCCTCTGCACAGCTGCTAGCTTGCTCTACGCACTCCCTACTAAAGTAGATCTACACCCGGCTACTGCTGCTCTGCAGTGAGAAATCGAATTCCCTAGCTAGGAATTCTCCGAGGAAGAAATTCCCTCAATGTGCCTTCTTCCTTTTTCCGACGTTTTTCTGTCCCAACAACTGCTGCAGAAAACTACGTCCCACCTGAAGACTGCTCTGCGCTGAAGTTGCTGCTGTGTTGTTCCCTCTGCAACTAATAAATCTCAATCTGGAAAATCTCTCTCTATCGACTCACTCAGAGAAAGATTTTTCCTTGACAATCTTGCCCTCCTGGCACTGGACTGTGCAATCCTTTTGGGGATTCGATCTGTTACCTACACAGCTCTTCGATCTCCCTCTTCAGCTCAGCGTTGGGCTCTTCTAGGTTTTCTTTCCCGCTTCACCTGCGCTCTAATACCATGTGAAAATTTTGGAATCTTGAATCCCTATTGCAGCAATCTAATGTTATTTCTCCTACTTGTTGATTCTCATACAAGTTATTTACTGTAAACATCGAAATAAATACAACTATAGCCTTCACAACATAACTAATATGAGGAAACAAGTACTGAGCAAGAAGGAAATAGCACACACAGAATTGACACCATTGATTTTGGGCAATGTCCCCGGAAAAGCCCAATGTGGGAAAATCGGTGCAACAGTAGTTTCTGAATACAATCTTTGGATGCCTTACTAGCGATTTGATACAAAGAATTTGACTGGCAAAGAAATTAGTGAGAAATACCTCACACTATCACTGGCAATTCGACATTGATCCAGCCACCAAATGGCTAGCCCCAAGCTACCTCTGCGCAGTCATTGCGTTGCTCTACGTCACAACTGATAGGGACTGTGTCACTCCCTTTGGCTGATCGATCTGCTAGCTGGATGCTTGATCCTCTATTCCTTCGGTCTCACACCCCGGTTCCTGGCACTGGATCTGATTTGCTCCTCAGCAAATTTATGGATCTCCTCACAAGTTCTGCGCTGCCTCAGCGTGACTTTACACTGCCCAACGTGGCTCTACGTTGCCTCTTCTAGATCTCTCTCTGCCTCCTCTACAATGTATCCCCGGATCAGGAAACTCTCCAACCGGAAAACTATCCCTTCCCCTCACTGCAAGAAATCTCCTCGATGACTTCTCCGGCCACTGTTGCGCTAATCTCTTGAGAAATCAAACTCTTGATCTCACTCTGTGTATTTCCAAATGCCCATCAAGCCTCTTCTTATAATCTTCTCATTGATCAATCAACAACCCAGATTAGATTCTAATCAATGGCTTAGATCATCTTGACTTGATCCTCATCTTTCTCTAGAAGATTCTCACCCAGTTTAATTAATACACTTTAATTATTTTAATTTCCTAAGTTTAGACTTAGGCATCCATTAAAAATAATTAATAATTTTAATTAAACCTCCTTCGGTTGGAATTTCCCAAAACAATTCTGGGTATTGTGGAATGCGTGTGTCCTAGCCTCCCTGCAAAATCTTAAGGCTAGAGCACATCCACGACCTTGGGTCTAGGTTAGAGTCTTAAGATCATTGATGCTACCAAACCAAGAATCTCAACCATAAACTACTTTGCACATCGGAAAAATAAATTAGTGAATCACATATGCACAAATATACACGCTTTTTAACAAAATTGTACAATATGTACAATCCCAATCCTTGTTATATTAAGCCAAATTTGAATAATACAACAGCCTATGGTATACAAGATACAATGACAAACTTCGTTGCGCAACTTCAATGTCGTATCTTGTCCTGTCGGTCCTTTGCTCCCATACTGCTCATTAGTAGTGCCTTAGTCCATCAAGGCCACCATACATCGAGCCTCCAAGAGGGCATTGAAACTCCAAGGGGGATACCCTCTAACACTGATGTAAGTCACTTCTGTAGAGTGTACACGGGATCATCAAACTGCTCTCTAGGCTGGCCAATACCTGAGCTCCAACCTGCCTTCTAGTAGCCTCTTTCGTCCATCAAAGAGTTACTCATAAGGCTGCAATCCTTCACCCAATCACGCACCAACAATGTCCTTCTTGTCTACTGCTCTAGGGCTACTTTGGGTAGCCACCACACTGCCCTCCAATCAAATCTATGGCACCCAATCCAATCATTGCAGAATCTGCACCAATGAAGACACACAATCACCCAATCTCGTCTTCAAATTGGCTCTCGGAGGCTGCAAGGTAAACTGATCCAAATCTGGTCAATACTTTGACCCAACACTCCACAAAACACTGTTGTCCTCCACGCTTGCTTGTTGCTCCTGCAACCCTGGTTAGGGCACAAACTGCAACCCTCAATCCTCTACGCAATCAACAATCTAGCCCTTTAAGGATTATGGTCTTCCTTGGAGAGAGCCCTGCACTGCCACGCTACCTCAACTAGGGCTTGTTAACCCAATGTTGCCCTTGAAATAGCCTTCGCTGCTAGCTATGGCCTACAGCGTAGCACAGCAGTAGTTGTAGGTCTTGGCCTCCCTCAAATCTAACCCAAACTGCCCTTAAATAGCATTGTCATGCTCCTTGGCTCCTCGGCCCTCATTGTCAAGCAAACCGACCTTGAAACAACCCTCAAAACAGACCTCTAGACAATTCGCACCATGCCCAGCACCTCGGCCTCCACTGCAAGGTTGTCCCACATTGTTTTGATGTTGTCCCTTGACTTCTCCTTGCTACGGGCTTGACTACCTGCCTTCACTGCACTAAACCGCACTTGAAACAAGCCCAAACAAATCCATATTGAGCAACACTCATACAAAAGAGCTCTGAATTTGGAGGCCTAGCCGCAACTAGACAAGAAGACTTGGAACAGCATGAGGAGTCTGCCCTAGACAGCGTGGAAGGAGCTCTGGATAGCGTTTCCGAAGAATGGCAAGTTGTGAAGGTTGCAGTATATTTTATTTCGATGTTTACTATGCAACACTATAAATAACTTGATTCAGAAATTAACAAGTAGGAGAAATTTAATCAGTTGCTGCAATAGGGATTCGGGGTCACTGAATTTTCACATGATTATAGAAATGAAAACCCCATGGTTTCTCAAGTCTATAAGAATAAGCCCAGGGAAGAAGAAAATGTTCCGCCCCTTCTGAATAACAATGTTGGTCCTTATGAAGCCCTTCCTAGTCATTGGAAAGGTCTCTTCTTTATGTTCCAAGATGATTCAATCAAAGAAGAGCCTTCCGAGATTGTGGGAAATTCTGATGACTCTAATATAGAAGAAATTGAGGAAGATGTTTCCCTAGGCCATGCCATTGATAAAGGGTTTTTCTTCATGTTTGAACGTTCCTCCCCTACCCAGGAAATAGATGTTTTTGATGATGTTCATTCCCCTAGTCTTGATGAAGAGTTTCTTTCCCCTATGAAGGACAAAGAATAATGGTTTTTCCCCAAATACGATGATGGGTCTGCTTCTTGTTTTCCCAATGACCAAAATAGTATCATCCTAAACATGTCTGAGTCTTTCACTCCTTCTTACCCTAAGGATGATAGGCCTGAGATAATTCTTCATCAAAGATTCATATACTTGGTCATTGACATTTCCATCTCCTGGTTGGAGGATCAAATCCAATCCTCTTGACGACTGGTGCCTTTTCCTTCCTCCAGGGTTCCTTTCTATGGCATGTGGGTCTCTTCTTCTCCCACCTCCCTCCCTCACAACCCCTCATATCATTGTTCCCGTTTGTATTGCCAAGTTTGCTGCAAATATAATCATGGAAGCATGCATTCTTGTATTGATCAATTGACATGTTGGTTGCATTGGGTCTATGATTATACCTAGCACTTGACATTGTATATTATGCATGTTAGAGTAGGATGCATCGCATGTTGATTTTGCATTAGAACTAATGTCATATGATTTTTCTCATGATAGATAGATTTGCATATTTTATTTTCTATTGATTTTATGGCCTAACATATAGCATGTGTGATCATGTGACACTGCGAAAGCATGTTGCCCCTTGTTTTTCCATCTATTATATGTGCAGGTGACAGGTCTACAGTAACCATAAGATTGCTAGAGTTCTCGTGACCTCCCGTTCAAGTAGCTTTGCCCACTTCTTCGAGAGATCACGTCCCAGTTGGAGCCAGATGTTACCCACCATTTTGTGGGTGATGTCCATAGGAGAAAAAAAATTCTCCAAGATGGTCCTCAACCGACAGCCACCAACTAGCTCATTGTGCCATTTCTCCGCCACCTGAGCCAACCATGTGGTCCCTCGCCCATCTACCATGATCGTATGATTGAAGGTGGGCCTCCCAAACCTAAAGGTATGCCTTGTTATTTAGTAATGGCCTGGAATGAAGCCCAGAGGTTGATGCAGCTAAAATGAAAGATAAAAGCATATAAGGCCACATTCAACAGGAAAATGTACCAAAAAATGCAAAAAATGGTCGAGACAAACACATTTAGCGAGTAGGCAAAAGCCAATACATGAGCTCTACCGCATCATCATGGCCATCACCCTGGTTTCTACAAGTTCTATGAACCTCCTCCATCGTATGGGAACCCATGATTGTCTCAACTCTTGGTGGGCAATGAACCGCCCCACCTCAAAAGGGGGTGTTCATTGCTATATCTTATACATCATGCTCTTACCCTTTGAGCCCCAAGCAGTTAATCAAAGAAAATCACAAAAAAGGCGAAAGGCATATAAAGAAGGGTGGAAAAATCAAGGTTGGGGCACTTCATGTACCACGAGTGCTCCCTCCTATACATTATAAACCCAAGAGTAGGCTTCCCTCTTATCAGTTACCCTTGTGACCCAGGGTTGCCCCTTCTCATCGCCTACTTCATTCACCTATCTATCACATGCCACCACCTTTTGAAGGATGTACCTTGAATATATTATCCCCTTTAGCAGTAGAAACCACCTAATAGGATTCCTGGTTAACCCCATTTGGAGTTTAGAAGACATTGCCACATCCTGAAGCCCATTATGGAAGGGCAGGCCATTATGAAGTCCCCACCTGTGGTCTATGATTGGTAAGCTTGTTTACTCAACTTCTCTAAAGACTTGTTGTACTGGAAGGCTAGGGGATGCATTGGATCTTATGCAGGATTGTATATGGTCTCCATCTTGGGTTTAGTCTCCCTATATGGGGTCCTAATCCTCCAGAGGGCTACGTTGGCACATGTATGGTGTGCGTTGAGATCCATGGGCCTCCACAGCAGCAGACAACACTCCATGGATCCCCACATCCATTCAGAGATTGCTTGTGGTTCACTTAATGGACGAGGAAGATGCACGTGATCCATCATGCCCAACTGGCCCCAAATTTACACCATACACTTGGTAGGTGATCCAGGACTTGCACGATGATGTGGCATCACCTACACCATCATCCTAGCCTTTGCAAGCGATCTACAGGCATCTTTGATTTGTTTGGAGACCCATGAGGACACTTTTGTGCCCCCACATGTCATTAGGAGCACCACCAGTTATTACAAGGGGCCAACCCCTTGTCCACTGCTTTTGAGGATCCTACTCTTCATTATAGCACCCATGGACCTCATTAGGCCTCTTAGATGCCCTACAACATGCATCGATTATTATTTGACCTATTGAGAGTCTTATTCTTTCATTTATGAGCTATTTTGGTGAGCTTGTCACTAGAAGTTCGATTATTAGAACATTATTTTATTTTGGGGGCTTATGTAGGCCAAGGAGGCTAATTCGAACTCCTCATTAGTGTATAAATACAAGTGAGATGAGTTCATTCTCTCATGATCACTTTTGATTGGATCTCTCTCTTCTTTAGAGAATTTCGCACTTTTTCTGGAGGATGAATTAGAGCTTTATGGATGAATTTTGATGTGTGGATATTGGTCTCTCTTATCTTGGAGCTTCTCTTTTGTCAATTATGGATGGTTGGATATACTTTGTTAAACGTAAGTACATGCCATTAATGTTATTCTTGTTTTATTTTGTCATATACATTGGACTAGGAGTTTCACTATTTCTAGGGCTAATTGTTGCATGCATTTACCGCTTAAAATTGTGGAATTTTCTCTCTATTATAGCATCTCTCAATGTATGGGCCATGTAATGTGAACGAAATCTCCTAGGGATAGTTATAACAAAAAATTTGATCTTGATAAGCCATCTCCTTTGCACATCGAAGTATAAAAGTTGTGAAATCACTTCTCCTTGACCTAGAAGGCTAGTGAAGTGGTCTTGAGGCCTCCTTGACTGTGAATCAAGAACCCTACTCATATGTCATCATAGATTCCATTCTCTCAAAGACTAAGGCACTGATCACCAAGAGGTGGCCACCAAAAATCACATCCTTTCACCTTCTTTCAGTTCTAGCCAAGTTGCGGCACCTAGGGCATCAATTTCCCAACAAGCTAGCCCTCCAAAAAGTTTGATCTCCTGGGTCTCTTGCATTGGTGTTTCCTCAAGGTCTCCTCCAATTTTGAAGCCATCCTGACAATGGAGTTGGGAGAAAAGCTAAGCCCTAGCTTCGGGATCAAACTCTGCCTTAGCATCCCCAAGGCTAGTGCCTTATAGGATCAAATCAACACCTTCAAGTAAAAATTATTTCTTTGATCCTTTCCCCGCCTTGTCTAGGGTAAGAATATCATTGGTTGCAATACTCATTCCCCCTATCCTAGACCAAGTACACTTGGTCTCGTGTGGTCCCGTTCCTTTGAAAAGACCATTCTTCAAGAACCATCTGGGATACCAATTACAATAAGGATTTTAGAGATTGGGAAGTTCCTTCATAAGTCATATCCCATCAACCTAATCCTTAAATCCTCCCTTTCTTTCCCTAGAAGACATTGTACCTTGCTTAGAAAGCAATCAAGCCTTATCTTTCTAACTCTTCCAGGAAAGGGATTGTTTGGGGCACTTCACACCATTTCATTGACTTACCCTTTGTCGGTGACTCCATAATATATCGGGTCTCCTCCCATCGGTGAAAGTCCATAAAGAGAAGGGAGCCTTAGCTGAGGTGATAATGGGCTAAAGTCTCCATTTGTTGCCCTTGGCCTAGCATTTTCCCTTTAGGGATCCCCTTTAGGTCCCCTGCTAGTTTGACCGGTAATAGGGACCACCCCACTTAGCTTTAGTAGGAGAGAGCTTTAAATGGAGAAAGTTTGAAATAGGTGACCGCCTCATCTCTTAGTTTTGCCACCAAACCAAACCTTGTGGGGTTCAGGGCTTTTTCTTGCTAACTTAGGTGTGTGTGCTAAGCGGAAACAACAGGCATCAAGCGAAATATTTTGTAGCCATCCAAAACCCTAGAAAATTGGTCCACTACTGCACTGGGGTCCTCCTATTGAGAAATCAATGCTAGTAGAGTTAGGGTTAGATTTCTCTTTCTTGATAATTACTTGTGAATTATATTGGCTTATTTTATATCTTTGTTATATTATCTTTCATTAAGCAATTACCAAATTATATGTGTATGAAGCAATGCTTTAAAAACCGGCCGGTTTGAACTGGAAACTAGTCAAACCGGATGGTTCATTAGCCAATCGGGTCAAACGATTAAAAAAATTGGGTTTAACCCACCTCTTCGCCCAAAAATCACATAAACCGGTGCTAACTGACCAGTTTATGGTCAAACCGGTCGATTCACTGCCAAGGCCGCGGAGGACCCACACAACACAGTTTAGGAAGGTTCTAGGGTGTTTGGGAGGGAAAATAAGGGTTGTTTCCCTCCAAAAACACCCTCTTTAAGCCTTTAAAAGGAGCTCACCCCCCTCAGTTTCCTCACACATATCATTTGGAGTTTTTGTGAGTTTGATTGGGAGCTTGAAGGGTGTTGAGTTTTTGCTGGAGTAGTGGAATAGCAGAGAGTTTGAGCTAAGTAGTAGTCATCATGTCTCCAAAAGCCAAGGACCTACAAATATGGCCAAAAATCTATTGAAGGAGGGGGTATTAATAGGTTCAAGAGAAACTTGGCTAGGATAGGAGGCCATGTAAAGCCATGTGGAGCACCAAATGAAGTAATAGGGCATATCAGTGAAGAATACCTTCAGAAGATTGAGACTCAAGTCACTGAACCAATAGAGAAGTTTCTAACTCAAGCAGTTGCAAAGTTTGGGAGTCGAGACTCAACCAACTGAGTTTGATCATGATTACTCATGAGAAGTTTCAAGTGATAATGTTGATCACTAATATCATATATATAGACTTGTAGTAGGCCAATGGCTCCATAGTTTGTAGGCTTTCTTTTTGCACTCTAGAGGCCATTTAGGGCCTCATTAATTATATATTTTGTTGCTGATATGTATTGCACTTGGCGCTATTTTGATATATTCACCTTTACGTGGTATATATATGAGCAAACTTTGCATATTTTGTGTCTATTGGTTTGAAATCATGGTTTTAAATCTTAGAAATATTTTTTTCATTAAAATATAATTATTTCATGTGTTTTTTTAAAAACGGTTCATTGAGATTTAACCAGTGTCGGTTTGACCGATTCCAGTTTGAAACCCAGTTTATTAGGTGGATCGGTCCGGTCACTGATTCCGGTTTTTAAAACTATGGTATGAAGATCACAAGAACAAGAGACACAAGATGTAGGCACTATGTCAGGGCAAAACCCCTATCTAGGGGAAAACCTAATCAAACTGTTGGAACTAGTACTAAGAGGGGGAGGGGGGGTGAATCAGTATTAGCAGATCAATAACTTTTTCATCTCCATAATCAGATTCATTTACGCTACTTCAATTAAGGGAACTCTCGTGTGCACGCAACTGTGTTTACTGCAACTAGCGTATATCCAGCAAACTTATGAATCAATTAATTCATCATATGTTGATCTTTAATCAGTGCATTAGAACTTCATTAACCATGTAAACAGTGATCAGGTGCAGTAAAAATAGAACAGATCATCACACATAAGAAACACACATGAACACCATGATATAAGGTGGAAACCCAATGCGGGACAAAAACCACCTACTGTTGTCTTCCTTTTAATATAAGAAAAACCTATTTACAATCTTGTACTGGCACAGACTCATACCAGTACGTAGGCACCCACCTGCAGAAGGCTACAACCTTCTCTCGTTCTCCAGCTTCTACTAGAAGGGAGCTACAACCCCCTGGCTCTTGTACTAGCCGATATATTTACTAGTACGTAGGCGCCGACCTACAGAAGGCTACAACCCTCTCTCATTTTCCAGCTGCTACTGGAAGGGAGCTCCAACCCCTGGCTCTTGTACTGGCCGATATATTTACCAGTACGTAGGCACCGGCCTACTAAAGGCTCCAACCTTCACTCTTCCTCCAGGGACCACGTTTCATAAATTTTCAGACTGGATACACCTAGATCACAACACGATTATATGAATGCCACGTTTCATCCAATTTTCATACTAGACCCATCAACAACATTTGAAGCTCAAAATCAATCACCACTGCAACACAACCTTTGCACTCACTCATCAATCTCTAAATCACCCAACAATTGAATCACTGAAGCCCTGTCATCAAAACACAGTCACCAAAACACAAAGCAGAACCCAGAACTCTGCAACAACCACTAGAACCAACTGCAAATTCAGATATCATATTTCATAATGTATACGCTACTCTGATGAACTGAACCAGCGTGTATACGCACTTTTACCAAAGCGAACCGCGTATAGATCTGCAAATACTAACTTAAACACTTCACAACTATTTCAAAATTCAGTCATACCCAGATCATAACATTTGCAAAATAAAACATGCGTTAGTATTCAGATCTAGTCTATCCATGATCAAACCACATAATGATAATACATTCCAAGCCTTAAGATCCCGATCCATCATCCATCATCATCCACATAGGTGCATCCTTGGTTCAGATCAAGCAAAGCATCACAAACCCATAACCTGCATACTGGATCTCACACTTCATCAAATATTCAATACTTGCACACTTGGCCTAATGATCTTCTCCTCCTTTTATAGTTTTAGGCCTTTCTCAATACCATGGTCCAAAACCACTTAGGACCAATACCTTGGACCAAATACCTGGGGTCAATACCTCGGACCAAATACCTTGGACCAATACCATGGACCAAATACCTCGGACCAAAACTTAGTTTTCCAACATGTACGCACCTTTCCTTCTGTGAAACTGCGTGTGTACGTTATACGCTCCTTTTGGTCTGTTAACCCGCGTGTATACGCTCCTTTGTCAAGGTGAACCTGCGTATACCTCTCTGATCATTAAATCTTTGCTATTGACCTACTGCACTATGATCTGTCATCTGAGTGAGTTGCCATCAAGGACAACACCTGTATCATAATGCCAACAATCTCCCCCTTTGGACTTGATGGCAACAACAACACCAAGTCACTCTCCCCCTTTGACATCAAGGGCAAAGGGCGGACCAAGATATTCTCTCCCTTTGATATACATTATGCTATCCATACTCCCCCTGAGTACATGCTGAAATCTCTGATTGAGCTCCCCCTTTGTACATGCTAAGATGTACCAATCCGTCCATGCTCCCCCTGAGCACATGCAGAGTCTGCAAAAATATTTTTCAAAAGAATAACATGACTCTACAACTCAACTAAGTGAGTATGACCTTCCTATCACCAATGACTCATACATACATCAATCTCCCAACCAAGTGGGGATACACCATTTTGACTCATCCACCCAAATGTTTATACATGACTGAAAATAGAAATTATTACATCATCCTTCCCATGCAAAGTGGGGTTACAAATTACATCATATGACTCATGGGTCTTTAAAAGATATACATGACATTTAGACCAAAGACCTAAACAATACCATGATAGTCATCAGCAACTATCATACACCATATATGATCTGCACCATAAGCATCTATCAATAGCATCCAGACCTGTAACCTGCAATACCATTCTCTTGGCCAACCAACAATAATATGCCACTTAATTGAACATCCATGAATCTGATCTGAATACCAACAATGTGACCCCAAGTATCATCTAAGATAGCAAGATGTATCATTTAGCTACATAAGCATCATCACCAAAGACTTCTAACCATAATGCCAACAATGCATTATTCGAAACATATGCTCCCCCTGAACCTGTTCTATCTGTTCAATGTCATATCTGATCATGCATATATCAGCAAGAAGTATCAAAGCATCATCATCAATCAGATATACATCAAGTTAACTTGTGAGGATCAAAAGCACTTCTAAATAACATCTTATGAGTACCAACACATTTCCACACATCATCAGCAGATTGTAACCATCATCAAATAGAGCAAATAATTGACTGAACCATATCAGACCCCTTTTCCTGAGTCTGTCCCACTGCTTTTCCTCAAACTAACATATACGCAACTATGTAGCTTCGAACTCGCGTATATACGCGACTTGTCTTCATGAAACTTGCGTATGAGATTTGGAACACTAAAATTTCACACTTTCAGCTCCCTCTGAGTCTGTCATGTCTGTACATTGTGCTGTGCCACATCTTTCTAACTGTACTTCCTTCTTCCATATCTTCGACTATAATGATGTTTTCTCCTTTTGGTATGGTGCCCAAAATCTTCTCCTGCATTCCTTTGCTATATGTCCAAGCTTGTTACATGCATAACATCTCATATGTTTTATATTCCTTCTATACTAGTTAATGGCTTTGTGACCAAACATATTACAAGCAAAACAATATCCCTTAAAGTACCTGGAATGCGATGATCTTTCTGTGTGACGGTCTTGAACCATTCTACTTCTGCATCTGGCTACAACATGTCCAAAATTATGACATTTGAAACATTCAACATTATTCATCGGAGGAAATAACCGTCTATCACTTCCACAGTTAGGAGTAAATGATTTTCTTTGAAGAATTTCTTTCCTTGGTTATTGATCGAGTTGACCTCTTATCTCCTTGTTGAGCATTTCAGGTTTTGCATTAGAGTTCCTTGCCTCGCCCTGTGAGCTAGATTCACCTTCAACAGATTTATAAAAACCAAGACTAGTTTTGATAGCAGGAGATCTTTGACTACTAAGAATATCATCCAGAATCTTAGTACTGTCTTGAAATCGTAACAATTTATCCTTTTCTTCTAATTTACCTTTTAAGATATTTACCTCAACCTGATGTTGTTCTTCCTTTTCCAGATGTTGCTTCCTCAAGATTTATTCAGCCTTTCTTCCTTCTTCCACTTGTTGCCTTAATTTGAGAATCTCATTTTCTTATTCTTTATCTGCTTGAGGTAGTTCTTCATTCTGCTTATTTTTTAATGATATCACTTCATCCTGTAGCATCTGACGTACTTTGAAGGCACACTCCAACTGAGCTTTTAATCTAGTAACTTCTTCTTTGAGGGCACTCTCCCTTTTGTTAAATAGATCTTGTTGATCTATGATTTTATCTGATGCTTCATTTGCTTTGGAATCTGAATCCTTGCTTCCATCTAACGGTCTGCTGTCATCGTTCCTTTGAGTTGTGTTCTTCTTCTGAGGTGCTTTCTTCTTTAGCTTATTTCCCATTGTTTCTACAGATCTCCTTCAAGCGATCAAGCTTCTACCAAAGGACCTACTCTGATACCAATTGTTGGAAATAATACTGAGAGGGGGGGGGGGTGAATCAGTATTAGAAAATCAATAACTTTTTCATTTCCGTAATCAGATTTATATATGCTACTTCAGTTAAGGGAACTCACGTGTACACGCAATTGTGTTTAATGCAACTAGCGTATATCCAGCAAACTTATGATTCAGTTAATTCATCATATGTTGATCTTTAATCAGTGCATCAGAACTTCATTAACCATGTAAACAGTGATTAGGTGCAGTAAAAACAGAATAGATCATCACACATAAGAAACACACATGAACACCATGATATAAAGTGGAAACCCAATGCAAGACAAAAACCACCTGTTGTTGTCTTCCTTTTAATATGAGAAAAACCTATTTACAATCTTGTACTGGCGCAGATTCATACCAGTACGCAGGCACCCACCTGAAGAAGGCTACAACCTTCTCTCGTTCTCCAACTTCTACTAGAAGGGAGCTACAACCCCCTGGCTCTTGTACTAGCCAATATATTTACTAGTACGTAAGCGTCGGCCTACAGAAGGCTACAACCCTCTCTCGTTTTCCAGCTGCTACTGGAAGGGAGCTCCAACCCCCTGGCTCTTGTACTGGCTGATATATTTACCAGTACATAAGCGCCGGCCTGCTGAAGGCTCCAACCTTCACTCTTCCTCCAGAGACCATGTTTCATAAATTTTCAAACTAGATACACCTGGATCACAACACCATTATATGAAGGCCACGTTTCATCCAATTTTCATACTGAACCCATCAACAACATTGAAGCTCAAAATCAATCACCACTACAACACAACCTTTGCACTCACTCATCAATCTCTGAATCACCCAACAACTGAATCATTGAAGCCCTGTCATCAAAACACAATCACTAGAACACAAAGCAGAACCCAAAACTCTGCAACAACCACTAGAACCAACTGAAAATTCAGATATCATATTTCATAATGTATACGCTACTCTAATGAACCGAACCTGCGTGTATACGCGCTTTTACCAAAGCGAAACCATGTATAGATCTGCAAATACTAACTCAAACACTTCACAGCTATTTCAGAATTCAGTCATACCCAGATCATAACATTTGCAAAATAAAACATGCGTCGATGTTCAAATCTAGTCTATCCATGATCAAACCACATAATGATAATACATTCCAAGCCTTAAGATCCTGATCCATCATCCATCATCATCCACATAGGTGCATCCTTGGTTTAGATCAAGCAAAGCATCACAAACCCATAACCTGCATACTGGATCTCACACTTCATCAGATATTCAATACTTGCACACTTGGCCTAATGATCTTCTCCTCCTTTTATAGTTTTAGGCCTTTCTCAATACCATGGTCCAAAACCACTTAGGACTAATACCTTGAACCAAATACCTGGAGTCAATACCTCGGACCAGATACCTTGGACCAATAGCATGGATCATGGACCAAATACCTCGGACCAAAACTTAGTTTTCCAACATGTACGCGCCTTTCCTTCTGTGAAACTGCGTGTGTACATTATACGCTCCTTTTGGTCTGTTAACCCGCGTGTATACGCTCCTTTGTCAAGGTGAACCTGCATATACCTCTTTGATCATTAAATCTTTGCTATTGACCTACTGCACTATGATCTGTCATTTGAGTGAGTTGCCATCAAGGACAACACCTATATCATAATGCCAACACAAACTTCTTCCTTTAGTAGTTAAGATGAGATAATCCAAGACTCTTCGACCTAGACACAGACCTCCTCCAACCACCAAGTCAGCCACTCCTTCTAGCAACTTCAACCTAGATCTTCGACCTTGCAGCAGCAACACTTCGACACAGCAAATCCAGAATTTCGACCTTCCAGCAGCAAAATATTCGACCCAACACTTTCAAAACTTCGACCCTTCTAGCAGTAAAATTTTGATCCAACAACTGGCCCAGTAACTTCGCATAAGAGAGAGAGAGAGTCAGCCCAAAACCTTTGACTTGTATTTCTTCCTTCTTCACCTTGAACTTTGCACTTTTTTGCACTTTCTTGATGTAGATCAAACTTCTTGAGTTGATGTCTCCAAATGAATTCAAATTGCTTGTATATATAGGCTTTAGGTGAGGTCGAATTGCCCAGTTTGAGGCCAACTTGGTGTGGAGGTGACAAATACCTTATTTGACTCAATAATAAACATTTTTACATGATTCAAAAGCCCAAGAAGGGTCTCTTTTAATGTACAATGACTCAGAATAAATACTAGAAGTCATCAATGGGGACTTTGACCTAAAACATGATGACCCAAGCATGAAACCCATGCTTTAATAAGTCATAATAATAATAATATAAAAATTTATTTTTCATTCTTTGACTCAAATATAAATATGAAGACCGAACCTAGTTACATTCTTCAACACTCCCTCTTAACTAGGGAGGTATTCATAAATCACACATGTATATACAAGTACAAGGAAGATTTCAAAACACAAAAACTACGAAGAACCTCGGCACACAAGGTGTCGCGGACTAGATTCCTGACCAGAGAAATCTATCTAGGGAGGACTAAGATGAACTAAAGCTTTTAGCCAGTCTAGGTACCATCAGGCTTACTTGCTAACCATCAACCCAGGGATCTAGGTGTGTATCCAAGGTCAGAGCTCCATGACCAACGCCACCCTCCCTCTTCGGGATCTAGACATCAATACATATGTCGGCCAGATGTCCTCCCAGGCACTTTGTATCACACAAGATGCCTCCTCAAGTCTCTTCCAAACATCTTTCATTAACGAAATCAGTAATATCAACCAAACCAAGCATGCTTCTCAAATACTCAAACTTCTTATTAGGAAGAGACTTTGTCAACACATCAGCTACTTGTTCATCAGTCGGAACATACTGTAGCTTCACGATCCCATCTTGTACCAAACTTCTAATATAGTGGTACTTATTGTTGATATGCTTCGTCCTTGCATGGAACACGGGATCTTCAGACATCTTAATGTTGCTTTGATTATCGCAATTTATCACTATAGGACTTAGAGGTTTTTCAAACAAATCTGACAAAAGCTTCCTTAACCATACAACCTCCTTTCCCACTTCACAAGCAACCACATACTCAACTTCAACACTACTTAAAGCAACAGGATCTTGTTTTCTACTCATCCATGAAATCATTGTAGACCCCAAACTAAAACATCCACCAATAGTGCTTCTTCCATCAGTCTCACTGCCACCCCAATCAGAATCTGTAAAACCTATCAACTTGACTTCCTTGCTATCATACTTTAGGTAGTGATGAATAGTACCTCGTAGATATCTCAATATATGCTTGGCATCTATCCAATGATCATGATGAGGCTCCAACTAAATTGACTAAGAATGTTCACAGCAAAACATATATCCAATCTAGTGTTTACCAGATACATCAGAGAACCCACCAACTTTCAATAGGAGGTAGGATCTACGAGACTTGAGTCAGAGCTTCTCAACTTCTTGAGATTGGTGATCATGGGAGTAGTCATGGGCTTGGAATCCATCATACCGAATTTCTGCAACAACTTAATTATATACTTTCCTTGCCCCAAATAGATTTTTGCAGGTTTCTGCCATACTTCCAATCCTAGGTAATAATGCATTAGACCCACTGTCGGAATTTCTATCAAAATTGGAGAGTGCCTAGGAGAAACCCACCGTCGGAATTTCGTAAAATTGGAGAGTTCCTAGGAGAAACCCCAGCGCAGAGGATCCCAAGAGATCGAATTTTTTTAGTGGGTTGTTTGCAAGATAAATGATGCCCTAGGAGACCTAGAGGGCTAGACCTAGAAAAAAGAAGTGGGAGAAGGAGAATAGGATTAAGGTGATCACCTTTATGGTGGAACAGTGCCTAATCCTTCAGGGAGATTTGGAGTCAAGAGTAATTATGACTATGGATATTGAATTTTCTATGTCAAGGAGGCGTTGAAGACAACTTCGCATGGCATTAGGGCAGCAGTTTCAGGAGCTTTATACTTCGTTTTGAAAAATAGATGGCTTATCAAGATGAATTTCAATGATGAAGCATCTCTAGGAACATTCACTCATAATACATGGCCCATACATGAAGCATCACTATCTAGAAACAAAATTTCCACAACTTCGCATAAATGGATGTAGTAAATTAGCCCTAGTATAGCGAAATCCCAACAACAATGTATGTGACAAAAATAGAAAGAAAGAATAGCATTAAATTGCACTTACATGTATTAAGAGTATATCCAACCATCAAAACTTTGCCAATCAAGAAGCTCCAAGACAAGAGAAAATGATCCAAACATCAAAATTCATTCCATGCTCCAAAAATTTGTCCTCCAAGAAGGATAGCGAAGTTCTCTAAAGAGATACAAGTCCAATCCAAGTGATGATGCTAAAATGAAATCACATCACTTGTATTTATACACTTCTAATGAGTTCGATTTAGCTAATTAGTCCTAATTTAGCCCCTAGAATGTACCAGATAACTAACTTTTGGTGACAAGCCCACCAAGCTAACTCATAAACAAAAGAATAAGCCTCTCAAGAGGTCGAATGATCAAAAATACATGTCATTGGACCCTAGAGGAGGCCTGATGAAGTCCATAGGTGCCATAATGTAAAATAGGACTCCCAAAAGTAGTGGACAAGGGGTTGGTCCCTTGTTCTCCAAATAATAAACCTGTGGTGCTCCCAATGGGTGTAGGGGCACACAAGTGACCTCATGGGTCTCCAAACAAATCAAAGATGCCTGTAGACCATCTGCAAGGGCTCGAATGATGGTGTAAGTGATGCCACATCATCATACAAGTCCTGGGTCATATGCCAAGTGCATAATGTAACTGTGGGGCCCGTTGGGCATGGTGAACCAGGTGCATCTTCCTCGTCCAATAGGTGAACCACGAGCAATCTCTAAATGACCCTGGGGATCCATGGAATGTTGCCTGTTGCTATGGAGGCCCATGGCTCTCTACACACACCCTACATGTGCCATTAACCAGTTGTTGCATGAATTCCTTTGCTACAGGCTAGATGACTGTTATCAATGCATCGGGCTAATGTATAACGAATTATTTTGTATGTTGTTATCTACACTACAAATTCTTCCTTTCCATAATGATAATATTTTTAACCAGGCAACCATAAGTCTTTATATCAAAGTGCCCAAGGATCCAACTAGATTACCAACTTTACCATTTACAGGGTTCTTTATAGTTCCTTCTCATTGTGCTTGCCAAAAACATAGGATCCTCTTTACTTATCCTTCTTCATTCTTTTCTTCATGATGTACCCGCAACTCTTATTGACAAATTGTTGCGGGCCTCAGAATTCTACTGCCGAAACATGGGGGATAACCACCCAGTCCGGACCTTAAGACAACTCCTTTTCTATTTAAAGTGGTGGCTCCGACCAGGGATAATGGGACCAGTTTCCCAGTGTGGGTTTTAAGATGACAATGGGTGGTTCATGAGTGTTTGCAATAGAATAATGATAATCTAAATGACTTATTCTATGATGCAATTCTCTAACTAACTTATTCTAATATAAACTCGGGTATTCCTGTGTGGTATGCGATCTACAAAGATATTTGCTTAAAATGTGATAATAAAGATTGATCACAATTAAACAGAGATGATAACGTATAAAGATAATTTATTTGACTAAATAGTTAGTCAAAGAAATTTATAAAATATATCGCATATATGATGAGTTATATATGAAAATCACAATTTCAACTAGGCATCATACAAAAGTGCAATTAACGCTCAACAGAAACAATAAATCTTACACACAGTTCATGAAAGTAAAGTTTTGCCACTAATTAAATGTAAACAGAATCAATCATACAAGATAATAGTACCATATGTGTGAAGTCCCTCTCATTTGACAAATGACATAGACCAACTTCTTTCTTCAAATCAAATTGTCTCCCAAGAATACAATAATGCATCAACAAAGGAAAGTAGTCTGATATCTAAAAAAAACAATCATGTTCCATAATTTCACCAAAGCATTCACAAACTTACAATAGTACATTCTTTGCAAATATTTTTGATAAAATTCTGGACCATTCTCTAAATGCATGAGAAGGGTATAAATACTATTCTAACTAATGTGCAAAAATAGATTATACAAAATTTGAGGAGGTTTCAAACAACCTTCCTCCTAACTAGGTAACTAACTCCAAAAATAAACAATGGCTAAATGAACAGAACTAAGAGGATGACTTGTTGTCTACTAGCTTGTCCTTCAAATCGCATATATCGGTCATCGATTGAATTTGAGGAGGTGCCCCAAAATGTGTCTTGAGTTGTCCTGTGAAAATCACATCAGTGAGAGGTGGCAGCATCTGCTGAGTCGTATGAAGGGAACAATTGAGAGTCATAACCTGGCTGTGTGGCTTGACGAGATACTGCCAATATGACTCCCAGTTGGTCCTGGTCAATTTTGTAATTGCCTCCCTTTGAGTCTCCGCCTTTTCTTGCCAGCTTTTATACAGAGCATTTAAATCGGGCATTTCTTTCAGATTGCCTTCTTTAATCAGGTTGGTGGCAAACAGGGTGTGATTCACTGCCTTAATGATATTCTTTGATACCCCGACTGCCCTTGCAACTGCTAGCTCGGCCTGTTTGATTCTCGCATCCCAATCCATGAAGAGAATGTCTTTATGAGTTTCCTCAATCTCGGGTAGATTGGCTTTCCTTCCGTCTTCTGTTTCCTGCCATTCAATGAACTCAGAGATTCTGGTGTTTAAATCGTTAAACTCAGTTCTCTGGTCAATTGCCTTATCTGTCAGCTGGTCGCTAGTAGTTAGATAGGGAGTAATGTGTGACATCTTTTGGCAGAAATACTCTTGCTGTTTCACCAAAAGGGAATTTAATTCCAATGCCTCTTTAATAAACTCCTCAGTAGTGGGAACATCCTTGTATCTTTCCATGGCTTGCTGTATTTCTTGGAGTTGCATGTTTTTGGCTGATATATAAGCTTCATGGCTTATTTTCAGAACCTCCATGTCTTGCTGCAATTACGCGTGCTGCTCAACCGCTTGCCTGTTTACGCTTGCTTTCTCCACTTTGAGCTGTTGCACAAGCTATGCAATCCTCTCCTCTTTTTCCCTTAACAAAGTAGAGACTTCAGTAGCCTTGTCCATAGTGGCCAATGCATATGCTCCTATGAACTGTGATAGTCTAGTCAAGTTCTCGGTCGGATTGAAAGGAATGTCCTTCCGAACAACATCCATCGCTTGTTTCCAGGTGGGAATTCGAGTGTGTCTACCCTTTTCCTTTTTCTCTGCCTTCTTACTACAGCCTTGTGGAGAGGGCTATAGAACACATCAAGTGGAGGTATTTCAGTTACTTTCAAAACAATTTCTGATGTGGGCAGAGCAAGGATAATTTCAGTATGTTGGGACGTTGTCGCTTGTTCCTCCATAAGCTTGGACTGCTCATTGATAGACTTGGGCTTTGTATCCTTATGAACATGCAGAGGAGTTTTATATTCCACTGTTTCTTGGGTATTTGTCGCTTTGGGAGTGCCTTGCAATTTCTGATTAAACTGATCCCACTCCTGCTCCAAACTACTGCCTTTGACCTCTGAACTGATTTCTGTAGTCGGGGTGCTCATCACTTGTTTCTCAGCTGACTTCCTGCTGGACTCAGTTGTGTTATCTGCGTCTTGGGGTTTCCCTGTGTCTAGTGTCTTCTCAGTATTTACCTGAGAATCTATTCGAGAACTAGGACCTTCACTATCAACAGTGACACTTGGTGTAGGCTTATCCTCAGGCTTTAACAAATGCATTGGGATCACTTCAAGCCTTTCATTTCTGAATTCCTGAAAGCTTTGAAAATCTTCAGGTTTCAGATTCGCCTTTGCCCATTTGAATGCTTGTTCGAAGGATTCAGCCGACTGTAACAAGTCTTCAAAATAGTTATCCTCATGGTTGTATGGCTTGAGCTTTACTCCAGTAGTGACATTATATGCCACTTTGTCTGGATCAAATTGCCTCTTAGGCAATGTATGAAGCCTGAGGGCTTCCATATGTGTTGACTCTTTAGTAGCATGAACAAAATTTTCTAAAGCAAAAGAACCACACTTGACAGGAAAAGAGGGCCATAATGACTTCTTGTCGTCTTTGAGAACTTTAGTCAGGCCTTTTCCCACGGTCTGGTAGGCAATCTCTCTTGCTAATAATTTATCAGAAACATATAAAGGAAGGACATGTGGATCGGTTGTGCTACCAAAAACCCTAATGTAGGTGAACCATTCTTCAATGAAATATTTGCCGACAGTAAACAGGTCTATTGTGGCTTCTTGGGAAAACCTGGGGGCTTTCTTATTGAAAATTATTTGATGTAGGGGCAACACAACAGCATGAAATATCTTATAGAAGTGAGGTATATAATGCGATTCCCATATTTGTTTATGACTGAGATGGATTGGGTAGGGGTCCTGTAAGGTCCATTTCCAACCCATGGTTGGAAATGTCGTGCAAAAACAGATGGCATCCATAATGTAGGCACTAAAATAGAACAGAGGGAGGTTATCTGGACTGGAGGCTCTCTTCTGTCGATATTTTGTAATGGTGGTGGCTAGGTTATCAGATAGGATGGAGGGCCAATTCATGATGTGGGAATTAACACAGACATCAATCAGAGGAATCCATTCTATGGAAAACTTAGTATTATTGGGTAGCCCATATAATCTACATAACATAGTTGTTGCATAGTTGTAGGGGTTTGCCAAAGAGGTTATAGCATACATACCCGATTTGTCATATTTGAATTTGTTGTCCAATACTCTCCAACCCTGAATCAGCTTGAAGGGGTCTGGGTTCTTCTTTGCGAAGTTAGCCACAAATGTGTTGTCGTAGATATCCTGAGGGTCAGGTATGTGGTACATTTTCTTCAAGTCCTCTGCTCTGAATGACCCTATGAGCTCCATTCTTGAATTCTTGAATTGTTTATCTTCAATAATGAGGTTTTCGATCACCCACCTAATCACATCTGTCTATGGAAGGATTTTAGTTCTTGCTCCTATCCTATGAAGGAAAGAACAGGAAGCATCCCTGAATTGAAGTCTTGAAGGCCTTGTTGAATCAATTGTTGCTCTTGTGACAATGATTTTAGGACGTTCGTCCTCAAACCTATTGTATATGACCTCCCAAGCTGTTGCGCCTCTGGCAACATCGCAAACTATATTAGAGAAAATAGGAGCCATCTCTGTAGACTCGGATTCAACAATGGTCTGCTTGCTCTGTTTTTGCATCACCTTCCTTAGTGACATGTCTTTTGTAGCTTGCCTGAAATAGACAAGATATATCAGCGCAGACGGTATCAGGTAATTAAGATTAAAAGCTTCTCTGAAATGACTTTGGATCGTGAGAAAGGTTTAATGAGATACTCGATGTTAACTACCCATAACTTGGAAAATGATTATCCTTCCTCGAGCCGCTAAATATTTATTAACCTGTCAATTCGTTCGTTTTGATATTTAAAACGTAATTATTTCACACATTTTACCGCTCTTAATCGCACATCGCAATCTTTAAATGGATATAGTATAGCGCTACCAGATGCATAAAGCGAAATGCGATTGTGAATATCGCATTTCGCAAATCGCTAATGGACATTCTAATGGCATAGCTAAGTTTCTTGCGAAGTTTGTGAAGTGCGAAATGCGATTGCGAAATGACAAGGTGCTATTTATCGGGTTATCGCAACGGGAGATTTAATCGCATATCGCAATTTTTTGAAGATGTTTTAAGATAGTCACGCGGAAAAGTGCAATTTGCAATTTGCGATGCGGATTTCATCCTTTGTTCGTTTTGCAAGGTTTTGCTAGGTATTTTCTTAGAGTTAGGTATTATTATCCAAAGCCTAAAAATTTTAAAGGATCCCCATTTATAACTCTAACCTTAGCTATTGTTCTTTATAAATGGGGGGGTTGTTTCATAGTACAACACAAACACAACCAAGCAAATATATATGAAAGTATGATGTCCATTAGTCATTCCAAGGTTTCCATGGAATCTAAGAGGATGGACTCCTAGGATTTTCAAGTACAAATCCTAGATCATGAGACGAGATGTCATATTCAACTAACAATCCTCATCAATTATTACTAGGGATTATGATAGATGCCCTAGAAATCTAGATATAGGGTTTCTATGAGGGAACAAGCAACTTAGGATTAGGGTTTTCTCATGAATCATCTAGGGATTACAATCAACTTTCAATAATGAAAACAGTATACCCTAGAACCACATAAGCAATTAACCCTAAACCATCTTTTGATAGACCTTTAACAAATAAATATGTTATACGTTCCTCATGATTGCTTTCCTATGATTATAGAGGCTGCCTTAATGCCTGCTGCTAGATGCCGTGCTCTCTTAACTGATCTTCAAGAGTGAAGACTTCAAAGGGTACAACAACCTTTGTCCATGATGCCGAAGTCAAAGATGCTGCAATTTTTTTACTGTAGGTACTACTACTCTTCTAATCGATTTCAAGAGTGAGAACTTTTCCTACTGTTCTTTAAGATAGCTGCTACAAGCCATTTGAAAGACTTTTTCTTTCAACCTCATTCCTAGCCCAAGAGACCAGATACAACAAGCCTTCAATGAGTCAAACAGATTTTCCTCTTCAATACTATTACTGTTGAGGACCTCTAAGAGATGATGTCATTGCTCTAACATATGTCTTAGGTAGAAGACTTCCTTTAAAGTAAATGCCTTTTTAATGTGACAGGATCTTCTTCTACACATATGTAGCTTTCCTAGACTCTATGTCTAGATCAATTGACTTCAAAACATGTCAAGAAATATTTGAATGTTGCTATGATGCTGCTTTAGGATATGCTATAGGCCTTCATAATAGATCTTGAAGCTTCTTCCCACTTGTTATTGAGATCTAGTCCCTCTGGTTTGACTGCTCAGATTTCAAATGTATACCCTTGTTTCCAAATAATGAATTTTAGAGTAGAAACTCCAACTGTCATATGTTCCTTGTCATACTACCCAGACTCCAAGTACTGTAATTATATGCTTAGAAAGAAGTAAGATATTTGATCTATATTCCTGTAGACAATCTTCAAAAATTTGATTTCTCTTGTGTGATATGAAATATTCCACATGTCTGTGATTTTTTCTTTATGAAAGGTGACTATTGCTATGAGAATAGGTCGGCTCCTTGACTTACTGCTCAAACTCGCATAGTATATAATATATATATATAGCCCTCAGAATTGTGCTTCTTAACCACGAATTTCTATAAAGCATTGTATAGTACTTTTATCACAAGTCTTTGTTCTCTGTATTATTGTAGATAAGCATGTACCAGACGACCACAAACTAGTGGTTCCTATACTACTGAATAGGTATGTGATTATTCTCAACGAATGGTGACAACTCTTCCAAGATAGGCCTAATGTGCTTCCAATCAGCTTGCTCTCGAATTCTTACATGTCTGAAGCAGGATTCTCGGATCAGGCCTCAAATCACGTCCTCTGAAACATACTTATGCTCAGATCAAGAGTTGGTCTCGACTTCTCTTCAAAGTGACTGCAGCTTTATGATGTGTTAATCAACTAGGCTTATAAGGCCTCTAACTAACTCGGGTCCACTTGCTTATTTTGTTTGCTAAGAGAGCTGACTTATACCCACTAAGAGATTCTTCAAACAAAGATTCGGTCACCCATAAGTTTTGCTCAGAACTCTGAGATTCTGTATGTCTGAGGTAGACATGAATTTCGGACATCTTTAACTGAGATTTAAGATCACACGAATTGTGACCAGAATTTCGATCCTTGTCTTAATGAATGCTACCTTGAGAGGGGTATCTCCTTAGCCTCTTGGTCCTCTAAAATGGTGCTTTTTGCTTTCCTCAAAACTTCTTCGCTGTTCAGGAGTAGGCTTGCGGTCTAGTTACTGAGCATAGGGCTAATTGAAGTGCCCAGAATTTTATTTACCTTCTTCTAGGAGCTCAGTCCTAGGAGATCTATCCTTTCTTCTTGACTTAAAGCTTGCGAGATCTTCTTTCCTGCCCTTACTCAAGCAAACCAAGCTTTGATCCCATGTTGAGAAATCTAGGGCAGACTGTATAGGGTATTTTCACAATAGATTTTTCTTTAACTTGACATTTACTTGTGATATATGAGTTCTTTTATCATTATCATTATTATGTTCTTTAACATCATCAAGATAAATGGCAAAAGAAGATCACTAACATAGAGAACACCAGAGATAAGCTCCAAGCCATGGCAAAACCCCACATGGGGAAAACCCAAAAACTCTTCCTTATAGAATCAAATAAATGAAGACTTCGAAGCCCAAGACACTAGACCCTCCACCAATAAACCAGGCTAGCCACCCAAACAGAGAAACAAACTTGCTCCTTCTTGCACAATTTCAGACTTGTGTAACTTCTATTCTTCCACAGAAAGTTTGGCTGCCAAAGAGAGTAGATTTTCCAAGATCCAAGATCAAATGACGTCTTCCTACTTCGTTGTTCTTCTGCTTCTTATTCTCACTCCTTTTATGCCTCAGACTTGCTCAAGAAAAAATGGACTTATTGTCTCCACAATGGAGGACGAATTCTCCTCAATATATATCTTTTAGGGTGGGTCCTCAAACCTCTTCTAGGCAGACCTTTAGGGCTAGCCGACCTTTTTATGACATAAAAATTTTTCCTTTACATTGATAGAAGAGCCCTCCAAAGGACTTTACATCATGACTTTGGCTTGAGTCATTGTACAAACCCTAGAGCACACAATGGGTGCTTAACCTAGAACCAAAACCATGGGCAAGAAACCCATTTACAATAAATAATTTTCTTTTACAAAAATAAATATTTTTCTTTTCTTTTTCTTTTGACAAGTACAAAATACAATTATGAAGACCAACACTAGTTACATTTTTCAACACCTATGTCTCTACCAAGAAAGCGAATTGCCTCTTATTGAGGCCTTAAGCCTATATTGTGCCTTCCTTGTAGAGAACCTATTTAAGTCACCTTGTAACTTGAAAATCAGGATACCTATCTTAGGTGACCTTCTCACATATAGGGACTCCTCCCGTTGATGAAAATTCATAAAGAGTAGGGGGTTTTGGCTGTGGTGACAGTGGGCCACTACCTCATTGTTGTCACTTGGTCTAGTTTTAGCTTTGTAGGGTACCCATCTCCAAGGCATGCTAGATTTTATGGCAACATGCCCAAAATTGAATTCCAATCAACCAATGTTGGGAACCTGCAAAAACAACCCATTCTTTAGGACCATAGAACTTGTCTAGTCTAGCTTGGATGCATACCTACCTTGGTAGTTGGCACATATTACAGCAAGTGAACCAACCCCCTAGGTCAAGTTGTTTCTTTTTCCAATTGGTATTGAACACCTAAAAACAGGATTGACACCTACTCCATGCTTTCCTACCAAACCTAGAAAGAACCTAGGATTTTCTTCATTCCCATCCAACCATATAAAAATCAACCCCTAAGATCCACTCAAATTTGGAAATGAAAGGACCAACCATCCCATAAAAGGACTATATCTTGAGTGAAATGAGGGGAACAGATAGAAAAATATCTGAGTACCCTACCCATAAGAAGAAAAGTTGCCATAAAAGTCGCCATACACATAGGTGGTATGTATCCTTGCCACGATCAAAAGTAATATTGTAACCAAGGAACCATAACAAAACTGACCCCGGGAAGACTGACCCCGTTTCTTCCTGACACATTATATGTCCAAGAAAACAAACCACTCCAAAAACAATCCATTCTATATCTAAGCACAAAACTAGAAGATTTAACCTCTTGAAGAAAGAATACATCCAACTTTGTTTTGCTTGGGACATCATTCACAAGCACTTCTTCTACTCAGAAAAAGTCATCACTCTCACATTCCATGAAAACAAGGAAGGAGAGTATTAAGGTTAAGATGGATCTATGCTAGTTTAATAGTTTGGAAGGAAAGGTAGTATTAATATGGAATGAAACCTAGAATTAAATTTTTTCTACACTGGTACATAGATCTTTGAACAATACCCCCACAAAGCCATAGTTCATATTATATACTTCTAACATCATATGCAAACATAGATCTTTCAACAATGCCCCACAAAACCATAGTTCATATTATGTACTTCTAAATCATATGGGAACGTTATGGTCTTTCAAATTTAATCATGATTTTTTGTACCTCTGTAAAATGTAGTGGTAGAAGTGTGCAGTTATTCAAAGAGAGAATGTATGAATTTATGGAACTAGGCAGTGGTTACCTAGTGTATAAATAATAATCATTAATCATCCTAGAAAAGATTGATGCAATACTGTATAGGGGTGACCTGCTATAATTGTATGCAGGTCAAAGTTATATGGTGTGGTGGCAGCCTACTTTGGATAGGTCAGCCCTCGTAAATACATATATATCCCGATTAATGTTTTTTTATTATTTATTTATGTGTCTTGCTTATGTCAAAACTATAACAAATCTCCCACCTTCAAGAGACTTATTCACCCAAGTGAGTCAAATTTCTCTTTTGGAGGAGGATGATTTAAAGTAACTTGTTTTATCCTTTACAAAGGGTTCTACAATATCATGGGAATGCTTTGTACAACTATACTTGTAGGTAGATAATTGATTTATTTGGGTATATACTTTGTCTTTTAAGTTGGAAAGAGTTTTTTTGTGTAATTTGGCCCTATATTTATGTTGCCTAATTTGATTTTCAACTGAACTCTTAAAGAGACCTTTCTTCAATTTGTAAGCCAATTTGTGGATTTTGTTGTTTATAATGTCCCATGGTGGGCTTTATTTTTATGGAAATGTCAAGTATAGTCATTTGGCCAAGCTACTTGATGATTCACTCCACCTGCCATCATGGTGATTCTCGAAGGAATGAGTCTTGCCATTTTTGTGATACTAGCAAAATTTGTCATTCTGCTGCTTTGAATACTTGCAGAGGTTCATAACAAAGACCACTAATGTGCTTCCACATTTTGTTCTCAGGAATGCATAATGGTTTTAAGCTTTCAGTGGCAATTTTTACGCAAGGGCTAGTGGAAGGCCCTTGATATTGAAGATCCTGCACCAATTCATAGTCAACAGGTTTGCCAATTTATTAAAAACGTTCATATTTTGGCAAAATTTAACGACCTGCCATATCAGGGCTGGACCTAATTTTGTCATGACTGGAGCTTGGGAATTTGATCCGGGCATTATTATATGACAAATATGGCCACAATATGTCAGATGCCAAGGTACAAATTACGCTAGTTTCTCATAAAATTCACAAAACCTCCTGCATATAGGTGAGAGGTGAGAAGCGGAGATATTGCAAGATTCAAGCAGGGAAAACTTAATAAAGAATTTTATCAGTTTTTGCACTGGCAATTTGTTTCCTGAATTTAATTGTTGCCTTGCGAATGGGATAAGAATGAGTGCAGCAATAATCTCCTTGCTCATACGGTTGCTCAAGCAAGATATATTGTTTTTATATTTTTAAAATTGCCAATCAGGACTAATATTTTCTTATTATTTTGATTTTGAGTTGTCAAAGATCACGGCTCGATCAAATGCAACTCCCTGTATAGTATGCATTAACTTTCTCACCATGGTCTAGGAAGTCTGCACCAACTTCAACCTTGCCTCTGGTGCTGGGGTTGTGCCAACCCACAGTCACAACATTCTGACTTCATCATTTATAAAATATTTTTCCTAGAAAGGACATAATTTACAATGAATACCCCTACTAACTATGAGGCCACAAATCGTATAACTTTCACTCTCCAACTCAACAATCTTTCACAATTTTCGGAAGCTTTTGGAAATCATCGCATTCAAAACAACAAATTCAACCCACACGAAACCCCATTCAAATTGAATTTTACCAAATGTCAACTGAATTTAATGAACTGCTCTTTACGCCCAAAATTGGAATCGGGCATTGGCTCTACACTACAATTTGGCAATCTAACATCAAACAAACAAGAACCATGGACAGATACCTCACCGTGGGATTTGCATCGACTCTGAAGACAGTACAGCATTAAGCTATTAAGAATGCTTATTGATTTGCATGTCTGTGTGATACCACTTCAAACGGTGCAAATGCTGAGCTGAATTAGAAAGTAGAAAACCAACTCTTCTGGGCAAACTCTTTTGTCTTCTTCCTCAAGCCCACGAGAATCAGAAGATGATTTAGATATAAGGCACATAATTGAAAATATAGGTAAAAATTACTCAGAGAAATTACAATCCATCTCCCTAATTTAAAATTATATATGTAAATTAAATTGACAAATTAAATATGAAAGTTTACATATTACTAAATATAAGAAGATTTAAGATTTGTATATACATGCTCTAAAGTTCAGAATGAAATTTTCCTTAAGCGAATATTCTAATCTCGGACCCAATTCAATGACAACCTTCATGACTATGTCCATCTATTTTGGAAAAAAAATTAGCGATACATAGATTACTTAAGATACAAGAAAGCATAATTAATGCATAAGTTTTGTAATACATGAAAGGATAAATATTGTATATTTGTTACTTTTTAATTGGGTATAAAAATTATGTTAGTATGATAAAATTGTATTTTTTATTTATAAATTTAAATATAGAAAGTCGCATTTGTAATACTAGTAATAAAAATTAAATTAAAAATTTGATTTTTAATGAAAATAAATTAGAAAAGTTATAAAAGGTTGATTTTTTATTTTTTTCAAAGTTGTTTATTGTATGTCTACGGGGTTTTGGATAGACCGTGATGTGCTTTCTTAAGGCATTCATTGATGTGAAGTTATCAGTTGAATTCTTCCACTCGATCAAGGTGATATATTGGACATGATAAAGATGTAGTCCTACCAAGGTTACAAAAAAAATATTGAATAACAATAGATATATGATAAAGGTATTTTGTTAAGAAATATCATTATTGTTGTAGAAAAATAAAAAAACTAATACACAAGAATAAATAAATTTACTAAATGATGTCACATTTTCCTTTATATGATATAAAAATAATATCCACACAACTTTTTGTCCATGATCACTATTCATTATCACTCTCTATATTAACTAATCCTTTTTTAGTTACTTTTCTCTCTTTTATTAAAATTTTAACCTGTTTTCGGTGAAAAGGAAAGAAGATGGACCGTTTGATTCTAGTTCGTTGCTCAGGCCTATGGGTCTGTTTCTGGGAAAACTAGTGTCTTTTCAATCAACTAGCCCTCTAGGTTTGGCAGCTACCCTAGAAACAACAGTTTAAAGTAATTCAACGATTTCTTCTATGCACAATAGATAAGAGAAAGATGAGGGGACCAACCTGGAGCTTCCGCTTAATCCCTTGCTTGATCTCTCTCCCCCTTGACAGAGCTTGTAACTCCTCTCCGTACTTATCTCGCTTGGAGAGTACCTGTAGAAACACAGTAACAAAGAACCATCAAAGCATCTTGATCTATTATAACATAAACACTACAGAATCAGATATATAATGAACATACAATAGCATTCACAAATGATAACATTCACAATTGCACAATCATATGGAAGAAAACTTGAAGAACTTTATTAAATAGAAGGGAGAATTACAACCCAGTTGTCTGATCTAGCATCATCCTCCCAACATCAAACCATCTGTATAGGTGTCTGAAGGGGTTGGTGATCCGGATTTAAACAGGAACGCAATAAAACACAGAGATAACCATAAACATAGATATGCAGCGGAAATAATACTTCACTTCATTAATGTAAAATACTGAAATATGCTTACAAACAGTAATGGAGATAAACCAGCTAGGGCGATGGTAGCTTATCTCTAAGAAGAGATGTGGTGACTACATGCCTCTGAACTGTCTTACAATGAGGCTCGAAGGCCTATTTATTGTTGAGAAACAATGGAAAACCCTTAACATTCCAAAACCTAACCCTAGAAGATGAAACGCCAAACTATGGGCCCTGTTTGGGTAAATTGGTACATCAACTTCCCGGGGTCGTAACTTTGGCATACGATCTCCGTTTGACGCGTACAATGGCTCGTTAGAAAGATCTATCCGAGCACTACCACTTTGGGAGGCAACATGGGTCATGGGTCCATGGACCCATGTTGCCCCAGATTTCCCAAAAAAACGTCGTTTAGGGCCTCAAAACGGCACTGGAAGTTCAGGACCCGAAAAACTGTTAAAAATAGTAAGTTGTGCTACAATTAAGGAAACTGAAAATGCTGAGAAAAACAATGGTGGGGGTCCAGGGGGACTTGGCAGGTGGCCACCAAGATCCACCTGGATCATTCCTCCCCCCTTAGGAAGCAATGGTCCCCATTGCGTTGAGTTCCTTCATGAGATGAGGAAACTTTTGCTGAACTTGGTCATTGGTGAGCCACTTGCCCTGGTGAAGGAGTTGGCCTGCTTTGACAACTCGATACAGTTGGATATTCTGTTGGCGAGTGTTCTTGATCTGTGTGTCCATGATCTGATCAGTTGCAGCCCGTTCCATGCAATCTGGATTTAATTCTGTGGGTGTGAGCTGTTCTGCAATTTCGGATGTGTCTAGCAATGGTGGAAAGTATGGCCGAAGGCGGTCCACATTGAACACTGGGTGTAGGCCAAGGAATGGGGGAATGTTGAGCTCAAATGAATTGTCCCCCACAGCCTTATTAATGGTGTAAGGACCATATCGAAGTGGTCTCAGTTTCCGAAAGGCTCCAGTAAGGCGTTCCTTTTGCAAATGCAACCAGACTTTGTCGCCCACCTGAAACTTGTGTGGCACCCGATGTTGATCATGTCGCTGCTTGTACTTGGCATTTGATTTTTCCAGAATGTCATGGACCTGCTGGCGAATATGTTGGATGTGCTCAATGAAGCTGGTTGCCTTATCTGTTTCGGACTGGACATGAGTCGAATCTGTGTAAGTAGCTGCAAGTGGCATGGCCACATCAATGGGGCATAGTGGTTGGAATCCCAAGCCCACCTGAAAAGGGCTGTGGCCAGTCGAGTTGTGAAGAGCTCGGTTGTAGCTGTGTTGAACATAGGGGAGGCTCTCATCCCATGTGCGTGGATGCTTTGAGTTGTACATGCGCAGAATGTGTACAATCATCCGATTGACAACCTCTATCTGGCCATCAGTTTGAGGATGGAAGGTTGTGGACTTAGTGAGTTTGGTGTCCAGCATTGACCAGAGACTGGACCAAAATGTACTGAGGAACCAACTGTCCCGATCTAAGATGATAGACTGTGGGATCCCAAAGTGCACCCACACTCGTTCAAAGAAGAGTTTAGCAGTGGCTTCTGCTGTGATATTCTTCTTGCAGGCCGCCATAATGGCCATCTTCGAGAACCTGTCGACGACCACAAAAACACAATCATTTCCATGCTTAGTGGAAGGAAGGCCTGACATGTAATCCATGGAGATGGATTCCCAAGGTCGACTAGGGGTAGGCAACGGGGTATAGAGGCCTTGCTTCTTGATGGTTGGTTTGGCAATGGCACAGGCAGTACATGATCTGATGTACTTCCCGACATCCTGTCGAAGATTTGGCCAATAGAAATACTTTTGCAGTACTGCCACCGTTTTCTCAACCCCGAAATGCCCAGCAGCCCGACTGTAGTGTGCTTCCCAAATCATCTTGGCACGCTCGCTTGAAGGAACACAAAGGTGACCCAGGTGGCATAACAGGGCACCTTGGAGGTGAAAATCTGGAACATGCTGACCCCCCAAGAGTGTCTGGTATGTGTGGCCAAATTCTGGGTCACTTTTGTAGAGAAGTGGCCAATCAGAAGTCTCGTGCCCACAAGAGTTGAGCACAGTGGTTAACGCCATGATTGGTGGTCGACTGAGGCAATTTGCAACATTATTGGTGCTACCCTTCTTATACTTGATATTCAAATGGAACTGTTGCAGATATGTAGACCACTTCTGATGGCGATCATTCTGCAATTTCCCTTGGGTCTGTATGAACTGCAGGGGTCGGTGGTCTATGTGGATGACCGTTTCCTTCCCCAAAATGTAATGCTTCCATTGTCAGTAGGCCTGCACAATGGAATACATCTCTTTATCATAAGTGGGATACTTCCGGACTGTGTCTGAAAGTGTTTCACTGTGATATGCCACTGGATGCCTGTGTTGAGTAAGGACTGCCCCAATAGCATAGTCAGAGGCATCTGTCTCGACCTCAAATGGTTGTTGTAAATCTGGTAACGCGAGAACTGGTGCCGTGCAGAGGCGATCTTTCAACTCTATGAATGCCTTCTATTGAGATTCAAACCAAAAAGAATTTCACTTTCGCTCCTCCCTTGGTGACTTGACTCAAGGGCCAAGTGATATGAGAAAACCCCAACACGAACCTGCGGTAGAAGTTGGCAAGACCTAGAAAGTTGCGGAGCTCTGTCAGAGTGGTCGGAGATGGCCAATCTCGAATGACTTGGATCTTGGCCGGATCCACATGCACCCCCTGTTCATCAATAATGTATCCCAGATACTGAACCTGGGTCATGCCAAAAGTGCATTTCTCCAAATTAGCACATAGCTTGTGTTGCCGCAGTGTTTGAAGAACCTGTCGGATGTGGTGGAGGTGCTCTTCCCAACTCTGGCTGAAGATCAGAATGTCATCCAAGTATACCACTACAAATGAGTTGGTGAATGGCCGCAAGATGTCATCCATTAGCCTCATGAAGGTTGCAGGAGCATTCGTCAATCCGAAAGGCATAACCAACCATTCGAAGAGGCCCTCCTTGGCTTTGAAGGCAGTCTTCCACACATCAGAGGGTTCGATTGGTACCTGGTGATATCCTAACTTCAGATCGATCTTGCTGAATTATTTTGCCCCCTTTAGTTGGTCTAAGAGGTCATCAATCCGTGGGATCGGGTACCTATTACGGACAGTGATCTTGTTCAACGTCCGATAGTCAATACAGAGTCTCCAAGTCCCATCCTTCTTCTGTACCAACACGATCGGGCTCCCACAAGGCGATGAACTCGGACGGATGTGACCTTTCTGTAGCAGCTCCTGAATCTGCCTCTTGATTTCATCGTTCTCTAGAACGGAGTACCGATAAATTGGTCCATTGGGTAGCGGCGCACCTGGGGTTAGATCGATGGAGTGCTTGACCTGACAGTGCAGAGGAACCCCTGCGGGGGAGGTGAAGATGTCCTCGTACTCCTTCATGACCTTATCCATCTGTAGTTGTCGTGCGGAGGGGTCCTGTCTGGAGGTTGTGGCCACCATCTTCTTCTTTCCTTGAGGGCGTATCATCAGGAAAACAAATTTCCCAGTCTTGGAAATGAGCTTACTGCATTGTTTTGCAGTAATCAAAGAGATGGCGGTAGGCGGTGCTACCTCTGGTATCCTGTACAACTTATTCCCCAATGTAACAATAACAGCCCGGGGCCTTGATTCATACACAGCATGTCGCTTCCACAAGTATGGTTGTCCTAATAATACATCACAAACTTCAAGGGGAGCAATGTCACACAATACCTCATCCGTGAAGGGCTTGATGTTGTACGAAAGGTGACACTGCTGGCTCACGCGAAGATCCCGTCCTTGGTGAAGCCACCCGATGGTGTATGGTTGTGGATGTGCTGTGGTCGGTAAGCCCAACCGCTTCACGACCTCTGCCAAAATGAGGTTCTTTTGGCTCCCGCTATCGACAATGAACTGTAGCGGGGAGCCCTTTACCCACATTTGGGAGTGGAAGAGACGCTCCTCCTCCTTTGGATCTTCGGGTTCATTTTTCTGGATCTTGGCGGTAGCAACAGTGGCATTGGGATCCGCGTCAATGATCTGCTTCCCTTTTTCATTCCCCTTGTCGGGTTCTGACTCAGAGTCGGAACATGCATCTGATTCTGGAACCTTTAGCTCGGCCACCAGTGACTACTTGGCCCAACACTCACTGGTGTTGTGAGTGGAGCTCTTATGGAACTCACACCATTTTCCCGTGTCCTTCTTTGTCTTCGCGGCGCTGTTCTTTGCTTGCAGCTTTGGCGGGTTGTCTTGGGTTGCCCCGCCTTGGCTTTGTCCTTTGTTCTGTGTTTTAGGGGCACCTTTCCCTTGCTTCAAATTCGCAGATCCAAAGTCTCGCTTCTTTTGTTTAAACTTCTACTCGACCTTGACGGCATATCGGTACGCTATGCCGAGCGAGGAGATGTTCAAGAATTGTATTTCTTCTTGGATGTACTTATGCAGGCAACCGCGGTATTTGAGTATCAAATGCTGCTCCGTATCCTTGATACCCAACTTTGTGCGAAGGGTATGGAAAAGATTGGTGAACTCCGGCACGTCTTGGTCCCTTCCCTGCCACAGCGTGGTCCATTTTATGTATTCATCCTCATAGCTTCCGACAGGGTAGTACTGCTCCTTGATGGCATCCCGGAATGAATTCCAGGTGGGTGCGACTGAAAATAGTGAGTCGGTATTTTCATCCTTCTGCTCGCAGTAGGTTTCCCACCAGTCCTTGACGTGGGGGGCTGCTTTGAGAAGAGCGAAAACAATCTTTTCCCGACTTGAAAATTCATGAACAGAAAAATAACCCTCCAGCAAATTTAACCATTTATCTACGGCATCTGCGTCTATCTGACCCTCAAATATGGGGATTTCAAAATTAACTTGTACCTTAAAGGGCGTGGTGTTTCCAGAGTAGCTACTGGAAGCCGATGCGTCGCTTTCGAGTAGCCGCTGAAGGATTTGGGCAAAATTGTCCATCATCGCGTTTCGTTGTCGCTCGAGGGCTTCTTCGAGCAAGATTTTGATAGGATCTCCTGCCCCCTCGTCTTTCTTCTCATCCGCCATAGGAGGCCATCGGGATTTGTGAGGCTGGTCTTGCAAAGGTTCGACCAGTTCAAGCCCTAACTCCTTATATCCCGACCTCGTTGGGGACATGCAAAGAAAAACAGAGAAAAAGCAGACCGCTCTGATACCACTGATCCGGATTTAAACAGGAATGCAATAAAACACAGAGATAACCATAAACATAGATATGCAGCGGAAATAATACTTCACTTCATTAATGTAAAATACTGAAATATGCTTACAAACAGTAATGGAAATAAACCAGCTAGGGCGATGGTAGCTTATCTCTGAGAAGAGATGTGGTGGCTACATGCCTCTGAACTATCTTACAATGAGGCTCGAAGGCCTATTTATTGTTGAGAAACAATGGAAAACCCTTAACATTCCAAAACCTAACCCTAGAAGATGAAACGCCAAACTATGGGCCATGTTTGGGTGAATTGGTACATCAACTTCCCGGGGTCGTAACTTTGGCATACGATCTCCGTTTGACGCGTACAATAGCTCGTTAGAAAGATCTATCCGAGCACTACCACTTTGGGAGGCAACATGGACATGGGCGCCCCAGATTTCCCAAAAAATGTCGTTTAGGGCCTCAAAACGGCTCCGGAAGTTCAGGACCCGAAAAACTGCTAAAAATAGTAAGTTGTGCTACAATTAAGGAAACTAAAAATGCTGAGAAAAACAATGGTGGGGGTCCAGGTGGACTTGGCAGGTGGCCACCAAGATCCACCTGGATCAGTTGGGAAGGGAGACAAGGAGCAAACTGCTCAAGACAAGTAAGCATAGCCCCATGGGTAGGGAGAAACGAGGAACGATGGTGATGATCAAACCAGGGGGGTTCCTCAGAAGACATAGTCTCAATAATCGCTTCATCAGAAGGAAAGGTTTCCTGTAAGGGGTCCGAAGAAGCGCCATCTCCAAGCCAAGGGGATTGGACGTACGAGTCGAGAGCCCTACTTGAAGCAGTAGGTTCAGAAAATGAAGCCGATGCAGAAACAATTTCGACGTAGTTGAGCTCGGCAGGACTCAATGGCATAACATCACCCCAAGATTCTATTTGATCAGCGGGAGGAAGAACCCACGGATCAGAACGAACCGAAATCATATTGATGGGAGCGATGTTTGGAGGTGGGAGTGAAAAAACACCCATAAGGGCAGGATCTTTAAAAAGTCCAGCACCCACACTCTCATACGGAACAGAGGTATGCTCCACAAAAGGCACGTTGCCATCGGAAGAAGAAGAGGCGAAGAAGGACAGCTGGTCTACCGTGACAATCTTCCCTTGATGAGGGAAACGAAGAACACGAAATAGAGATGAGGCCACGGCTCGCATGGCATAGGTCCAGCTTCGTCCTAAGAGGAGGTTGTAAGTCAAATTGGCATCAACAACTTCGACCTCAACTTCGACCATCTTCCCTTCCAGAGTAATAGGCAGACATGGGAGTATACCGTAAGGACGGGAATCTCTCCCATCGAAGGCTTCCAAGGTATTGGGAGACTGGCTCAGGGTTGGAGAACCGATAGCCTTCCAACAAGCAACAGACATGATGCAAGTAGAAGCGCCTTCATCAATAACAGTACAGTGAATAGTCTTAGAATTGATGATGACTTGAATAAGAAAGGCTATTTGGTGAGGTAGTCTTGGTACATGATTTTCCAGATCAAAAGTGATCAATTCCGAGTCAGCCGGGTCAATGCCACCGATGGCCGATAGCAACGACTTCCTCTGGGAGGGACAACTCTGGAGGACTTCTAATGCGGACATAGCTGAAGGAGCTTGGGCTAAGTCCTCAACGATGCTATAATGTTGAGCAGCACAAGCATTAGGGTTGTAAGAAGACTTCCGGAGTACTCCTTTAGGAGGAGGTCGAATGACCGTCTCAGTACTAGGTCGCTCGATATGGAGCGGACCCGAACTGGACGGAGGAACACTAGAGGGGACCTCAGTTTCCTTCCCGGCGGGTGAAGGATACTCTTTTGACCGTGTACTGATATGGATGGGGATCGTCCCAGCCATAAAAACTTGAGAGCCAAAGGGAGAAGAGGATTGAGAAGGATCAGCGACCATTTGAGTCTGCTGGGAGGGAAAAGGCTCTTTGAGCACAGCAGGAGTCCCAGGGGCACCTTTTAACAAACGACTAACCTCAGAACGCCTCGGGCAGTCTTTAGTATAGTGATCCTCGTCGCAAATAAGACAAGGATACTTAGGTTTGCGCTTGGCACCTTCCTCGGCCAGAGGCTTAGGGGGATCCTGCTTAGGTTGATCGGCTTTATTCTTTCCTTTTCCCTTCTTCTTACCTTTCGAGGTTTTGTCCGCCGAGGTGGACTGAACGACGTTAACCTCAGAAGTCTTACCAGAATTAGATGAAGCCTGGGAAGCATTTTCATTTGGAGCATTATATTTTTGCTTCGCAGGGTTGGCGGGAGCTTTTCGAGAGGATGCGTTAACGGAACCTATGACACCATCAACGGATGGTGTTGACGGAGCTTGGGAAGTTCCGGGTCACGGAGCATCCGGCAAAATATCATATAACATACCAAACTGGGAGTAAACCAAGTCAAGGTACTGAGCATGCGCAATGGCCTGCTCTTCAGTTACACATGCCCCCATAGCAATGTCCCGGGCTATCAGACCGACAAACGAGGTCGTAAACCAGTCGGTCAGAAGCTGGTCGGGGATCTAGAACTTAATTAAACGGCGACGACGTCTCCATTCATGGATGTGATCAGAGATATGCGTAGCCATGTTCTGTTTCAAAGATGTTAGGAGGTGTGTGCCCGTTTCATATCGAATTGACAACTGAAAATGAGTTAAAAATGCCATAGCCAGTGAGTTAAAGTCCTGAAAAGTTCCACGAGCTAACTCAATATACCATTTGGCAGCAGAGCCAGTGAGAGTCTGTTGAAATAGGCGGAGCCGGATTGAATCATCAAGCCATGAATTCGACGAACACCATAGGTGATAGGTCATGACATGAGCTTGGGGATCTTCTCTAGCTTTACCATCGAATTTGGGACAATCACCAGGAATCTTAGTTGGAACCGGTGGCCAATACGGATTATGAAGAATAGGATCATTAGTCAGTTTAGACACGTCCGGTAATTCCAACGTCGCCAAAAAGGGTAATTGAGGGTTGAAGGACATCTGAGGCCGCGGATAAGAAACAGCACCAGAGTTCCATCCAGTTCCCTGTTGCCCCCATTGATTTTGTCCAGACGGATTTGGCCCGTAGGGATTTTGTCCATAGGGGTTATAGCTGTAACTGGATGGTTGACCCTGGATTTGACCCCCTGCATTCCACTGATTACCAACTTGACCCACAGGAGCAACATATGGCTGCTGAAAATTCTGATAAGGGTTAACCTGTGGTTGTTGATAATTTTGGTATGGGGCAAATTGAGTTTGCCCTTGGGGTTGCTGAAAACTATAAGGCGGCTGGGCTCCAAACTGGGCCTGGGAGCTAGGTTGCGCTTGATAAACAGGTTGGGTTTGGGGCCCAACTTGAGCTTGAAGACCGGATTGGATCTGGAGCCCAGTCTGGGGCTGAAAACCGGGTGGGGCTTGAGAAGCAATGAGCGTTTGAGCGCCCGGTTGAGTAGTCCCAGATGGATGTCCTTGGGAGAACTGAGGCTGAGCCATCTGGCTAGAAGGTTGACCTGGTTGAGATTGAGGTTGACCCATTTGCCCAGAAGGTTGAGCTTGCTGGGTATTGGGTTGACCTTGCACAACTGAGGGTTGTCCTGACTGGCCGGATGGCTGAGCAGACTAGACAGTTGGTTGGCCTGGTTGGATTTGAGGCTGACCAATTTGTCCAGATGGTTGACTAGGCTGGACAGTGGGTTGGCCTTGCTGAACGTGAGGCTGACCGACTTGCCCAGAAGGGTAGCCTTGCTGGATACCGGGTTGGCCTTGTTGTATGTAAGGTTGTCCTGGATTACCAGAAGGTTGCCTGAAGTAGGTAAAAGATGAACCACCAAAGGCCGAAGGTTGTCCCTGGAAGGGTTGTCCTTGTGGGCCGCCAGGTTGCCCTGGATAAGGTTGTCCGTAATACGACTATCCATGAGGGGGCTGCCCGTAAGACGACTGACCTTGATAGGGTGGTCCTTGAAGATTTGAAAGCGGTGCTTGGCCACCATGATAAGCGGTGGTGCCCCAAGCAACAGACAACGAAACCGAGACCTCAACCGTAGGTTGAGATGGCATAGGTCCGGGGTAATAAATATGAGCTCCTCGAGAATCATAATAATGAAACGGATTTTGTGGATCCAGATTCTGAAGAGCTTGTATATATTGATCATATGCCCCCCCTGCTGGAATGGAACCAGAAGAAGGTGGGGCACTTAGTGTAGGATTAACAACTCCTGTTGTTGGGCCACTATTGGTAGGACCAGCAGAAGGCCCAGCAATAGTAGTCACCACTGAAGAAGCAGTGACGGCACTGACAACAGGGGTTGAAGAAGCCACACAAACGGTTGGAATAGTCGGAACAGATGTGACAGTCACATTGTGAATCTGGGGTGTAAAAGGCTCCGAAGTCGGAGCGACAGTACGAGACCATATGGAACTCGAAAGGGGAGATCTAGAACCGATGATATCCGCCAAAGCATTATAGCGTAAAGGCAACGAGACACCAAGGGAAGTGACACGGAAGGGCGAAGTTTCTGTAGGCATAGGTATTTCACCTCCTACCACAAAGGATTCTTCACCGGAGACGGGGGTCGTCTCATCCATGTCAGAGGAAGACATCGGGACCGAAACACCAGGAGGAGTAACGGGAAAGTCTTCTTCGGAAGGCTCCCAAATGGGGTTCCAACGAATGTCGTAAGACTCGTCCTCTGGAGCGCGAGAGTTAAGCAGTTGGATACTCGGGATAACAGGAAGAGTATCACTAACAACTGGTACCTCGGAAGTGACAGAAGATGGAGATCCTTGGTCACTTGGAACGGGAGATGGGATCGGTGATTCCACTAGGATGATTCAATTCAAAATCCTAGGAAAACTAATGAGTAAGGAAAGAACCCTACGCAAACTAAAATGCAAACAAGATCTAACAGGGTAAATGTGAACGTGGCCAAATAAATTTTAAGACACAGGAACAGAACTTGACCTTTTCATCTTTAAAGAGTCGAGAAAAGGACGAAAAGATGACTCTAGTCACCTTCGAATATTTAATGAGCCTGAAAGGACAAGTGCTCAGATGGACCTTTTCTTTTAAGGAGTCCAAAAAGGAACGAAAGTGACTACTCTGGAGAACTAGGAAAAAGGTTTACCAAACAACCCGTAAAACTGCATATACACCTTGGCAATCATATGAAAACCAAGGACTTTCCGTACGACAGTCAATCTTCCCGAATGCTGTGTTCGGTGCATTACGGTTTGCAAGGTGGCAGACACGGCTTCCTAAGGATATAGGATGATAACCTAGTGGGGTCTCCCAACATATACTCGACGGTACTGGGAGCGCAAGTCCGTGCTAGCAGCTATTGGATCACAGAAGGAGGAATCACCCAACCTTAAGTGAAAACAATAGAGACTAGGTTTAACGACACCGGAGCACGTCTCTAGCCTAGACCTCTAAATAATGTGCATTATGTTCCAATGCGTTGTTAGGTTTATTCAGTTCATTTTAGAGTTGATCTTGAATTATGTTTCAATTTCCAGGCCTTACCGTATGTATATCAAAACCTAGGATGCAACTAGAATGAATAAAGCATCTTTCATTTCGATGAACTCCTACTTACAGAAGGGTAGAGAGATCATTCCCAAACCAAGACAAAACCAAGATCAGCAAATGCAGTCACTCAAGAGACACAATGTATAAACACATCAATCCCTACAGTGCATTGATACTACTAATGAGAGATTTAAAATTTGCCTTCTAATTTTTCAAACATGAAAAACTTGGAATGCAAAATACACTTTCACTTTCGCATACTAATGAATGCAATCTTTTGATTTTGATAGCTTTGAATTCTAAAGAAACAAACAAGCAAGCGTGAAACTGATTGATCCAAACAATTGTAATCTATGTCTGGTAGTGAAACAATCGAATCAATATGGAAATTGGTTCAACAAATAACACTAAACATCAATCAGCAAGAAACAAGCGATGGAAAAACTTCAAGCACACCAACAGGAGGGTTGCGGATGAATCTTGAACAGACAAGTAACCAAGCCAAATAATTCAAAACTTGAAAAACCAGGTCACAAAGCCAAAAAATACAAGATTCACTTCAATGAAACCGAAAAGTGAGCACCTTAACTAAAAGCAATTAAAACAAGCTAATAGATAAGAGAAAGGTGACAAGGGATTAACCAGACTGATGAATTCAGGAGGCAGAATTGAAAAAAATAATTCTACAGGAATCGTCGCGGGTGTAACACAAGCAACTAGTGCCGATCAGCCACTAGCCGTAGCAACAGAGCGACGTCGTCGCAAAAGTACACGTCTTTCACGCGACGGGCTGATTTCAGGAGTCGTCGCGACTGTGTGACAGGATTCAGCGACGCACAGACTTACAAAACAGAGACAACGCGACGTCGGCGCGACTGTTTAAATTTTTTCAGCGACGAACTAAAAAACAATGAAAGGAAAATAAAAACTCCCAAACAAAGACCAGTCTATCATTATAGGCAACAAAGGGATTTCCCAGATTGACCCAGGTAACCCAGAAGACTGATGGTTCAATCCCAAAATCCAAAAGACATTGACTCAAAATCAAGCAAAAGCAAACAAGAGAAAAACATAGGACAGACTCCCCAGCGGAGTCGCCAACTTGTGATGCAGGAAAGTGTTCCCTCTGCGGACAGAGGCAACCCCTCTAGCCCTAGAGTGGGTCTAGTCACAGCAAAGACAGATCAACAATTGATTTCCTTAAACAGTCATCGTTGGAGGCCTACCTCAAACTGGTGGTCGATGAAGTTCCGTTGCATTGTTCCAGCTTCCGTTTCCTTCTCCTCAATGAGTGATCAACCTGAAACAATGCAAAGAAAATACAACAAAGCACGTAACCGAAAAACAACAATGATCTATTTACTCACAAAGTCAAGAAGTCATGAGCTATCAAGTAAATTACATACAAGACATAGGAAAACATCATTGATTGTATTAATAATGAATTGAGAGCAAGCTTACAACCAAGTCTTGACGTCACAAGCCTTCTCAGAGGATCCAGCTAGTATGTTTCTCAAGCATTCACTCTTCAAGGATGAATCTCCCAACATACAATGTCTCTCTCTCACTCATAAGCTTTAACACAAAGTTAAGGGCACTCCACAACCTTCCACAAGCTATCAACAATCTCACACTTGTCACACCCACACCAGCTATCTATCAAACTCAAAAGCACTAGCAGCACTGCTCAACCAAAGGAATTACTAACTAGCTGATCATATCAAAGGTGAGTGCTTTAATAGGAGAAGGAGTCTCCATGAAATGTGGAAGAGAGAGCTCATCCTCAAGGAAGGTAGCACAAATGACGGAACTACCATACCAGAGGAGGAAGGGCGACCCAAACTATGCCAACAACCAGGTCTGGAGACATCTAGAAGGCCGACTGTTGAAACGAATTCGCCCAATCTGGATCGTCACGGGACATAAACTAATTACTCGCGACAGCATCGCGAGGAGGCAATGCACGCAGACTCGTCGTCGCAAGACACAACTCATAACCTCGCGCTGGGTCTAGAAATCCGACCGTCGCGGGAAACAGATGTACACCGGCGACGGAGTCATGATGAGACTGTTATGGACATGGGAACGTCGCGTATATTAAGGGTTTACTCGCGATGAGGCAGAAACTTAAGGAATGAGGGTCAATTTGCAGCAATAGAGAGCATTTGCTTAATCTTCTTGCATCAGTGGGAAGATATGAACATGTTGATTTGACACATGACACAGTAGAAGGACTGAAATGAGGACAGTGACAAATTACTGTGTAACAAATGGAGCGTTTGATTCTAGTTTGTTGCTCGGGCCTGTGGGCCTGTTTCTGGGAAAACTAGTGTCTTTTCGATCGACTAGCCCTCTAGGTTTGGCAGCTACCCTAGAAACAATAGTTTAAAGTAGTTCAACGATTTCTTCTATGCACAATAGATAAGAGAAAAATGAGGGGACCAACCTGGAGCTTCCGCTTAATCCCTTGCTTGATCTCTCTCTCCCTTGACAGAGCTTGTAACTCCTCTCCGTACTTATCTCACTTGGAGAGTACCTGTAGAAACACAGTAACAAAGAACCATCAAAGCATCTTGATCTATTATAACATAAACACTACAGAATCAGATATATAATGAACATACAATAGTATTCACAAATGATAACATTCGTAATTGCACAATCATATGGAAGAAAACTTGAAGAACTTTATTAAATAGAAGGGAGAATTACAACCCAGTTGTCTGATCCAGCATCATCCTCCCAGCATCAATCCCTCTTCACCTCATGAAATAGCAAGATCACACCAACAATACAATGCTCTTTTCTTCAAATACAAACTATCAACACTTCCTTGCAATTCACAATATTCCAGCCTCTAGATCTCTTAGATGAGGGATCCATTTATAGATGTGTGCAAGGGTGTGAGTCATCTCTAGGGTTTTGATTAGTTTCATTCCACTTGTTACAATTGGTTCCACTTGGATCTCTTACTCATCCCTAGGCGAATTCAGAGAGGCAAGTGTCATAGGAGAAGTTTCTAGAAGATTCCATGAGCAACCACCTAGCAAACTGTCTCGGACATTTGTCCATCCTCGCCCATCGCACCCTATAGAAGGCCCAAACAGTATGCATCGCACCTGGCCAGTGTAATACTCAGTATGCATCGCACCTTGCCAGTGGAGCAGTCAGTATGGTTCAGTTTAGGCCATTTCTGGATGGTTTTTCAGGTGGAACTTTTGGGGAATGATGTAATCAGATGACCATGTTCTTTTAGGGTATAAAACAACTCTTTTAGGGGTTGAAGAGCCCTATTTTATTGACATATAAGTTTGGGGTTGAAGTGCCCAAATATGTCTATAACAGTTGCCCCCTAAAGCATGAAGTCGTAAATCTTGATGTCGGGTGAAATGCTTTATCATGAGGATCCAAGGTTTTGAACTGGAAGGTGACTTGCATAAGTTACAATACAATACATCATCATAATATAATTTTCATGATCTAGCTGAGGCAGGCATTCCCATGCTCATCTTTATAAATTCATTTCATGTACATAGATCAGATGGTCGTCTGTAGATGCAGACTGGTGATTCTTCAAATGTAGAGTCATCATCCTTGGTTCGGATGACCATCTGTGCAGTGCCTTTGTACATTTGATGTTTTTATATCCCTGAATATATCGCAACCCGAATGGATGAAACTAGATCCGGGGTCTTCAAACTCGTTCAATCTTCGCCCGATGTACAAGTCAATCCATGTGAAGAGATGTTCTGAAGTCGAACATGGAAAGACATCGCCTGATTACCAGCCAATAATGTGAGTTATTAACAGGCACGAGAGGAATCACCGATAATGATAATGACCCTTAAGGTACTATAGTACAATTCACGTGGTGTGAATATATGATCTGATGTTGAACACCATGCAAAATCTTTCGGTCGAAGGCCATTAATGTCAACCTGTCGCCGAAAGTGAGAAACTTGCCATTGAGGCATGCAAGCTTCAAAGCATTGAAAGGGGTGTTTCTAAGTCAACTTCTTGGATAATGAGCTGATGTTGACAAGAAGTGACTCATTGTAGGAGGGCCTTGATGTATCCCACATCTACGACACGAAACGAAGCAAATGATTTTTGGAGGTGAAAACGATCTGACGACACAAGGTTCAGGAATGGCGGTCATGAAAAAATGAAGGTTGGAGGTATTGCAGTGGATGAGGCATTAACTGGATTGTGGTTTCTCAACTGAATGACTTCTCTTGAACATGTCGGCGACACTGAGATGGATTGGTAGCGTTAACCCCAAAATATGGATGGTGTAAAAGACCAATGGTGAGATGACTGGTGAACGGAATAACCCAACCCGACTCAATAATGGTGATGGAGTGAAAGTGTCATGTTCAAGAGCAACCTGCTACCATAAATTTCTTCAAGTTTCTTCCCTTTTTCCCCAGTCATTGCTGACCAGTACCTTTTTTTTGTTTTTTATTTTCAATTTTTAGTTTTTTCGTTTCTAGCTTTTTAGTTTTGTCTTTTCTAATTTTTAGTTTTGTCGTTTCTAACTTACGTAAAAAATGAAACTAAAAACCGAGCATAGTTCCCCCATGGTTCAAGCTTGTTAAAAAATGAACCCACCTTCAGTAAATAACCTTTGTGATTGCCATTCCATCAGCCTTTTGAACCTTGGTTGTGTACCTCTCATCACCTCCATCTCTTGGCCGATCATATGCTTCCACTTGGTTGTTTACCCTTTTTGAGGAATAGCTACGACGAGTGGTCTTATTAGCCAACCTCTTCATAGAAACCACCATGTTTTGCGAAGTTCCAAGCTTACCTGGAACCAGTTGCTACCCTAGACACCACTCGTTCCTCAAAATCGAGTCTCCTTTAAACCCTTTTCAGACTCGTTAAATATGAAAAGATTGTCGAGCACCGGCCTTTCCAGCTCGTTAAAGTGATTGGAAATGTCATCCCTCCTATATATTTTAATCTTTTTCAGACCTGAGGGATTATCTCACGAAAAAGTTCGAGCGCTTGTCTTTTTCGGCTCGTTAAAGTGATCGGAAAAGTCATCCCTTTTGTATTATTTTATCCTTCTTCAAGTTTTCTTCCATATGATTGTGCAATTGTGAATGTTATCATTTGTGAATGCTATTGTATGTTCATTATATATCTGATTCTGTAGTGTTTATGTTATAATAGATCAAGATGCTTTGATGGTTCTTTGTTACTATGTTTCTATAGGTACTCTCCAAGTGGGATAAGTACAGAGAGGAGTTACAAGCTCTGTCAAGGGGGAGAGAGATCAAGCAAGGGATTAAGTGGAAGCTCTAGGTTGGTCCCCTCATCTTTCTCTTATCTATTGTGCATAGAAGAAATCGTTGAATTACTTTAAACTGTTGTTTCTAGGGTAGCTGCCAAACCTAGAGGTCTAGTTGATCGAAAAGACACTAGTTTTCCCAAAAACAAAGTGGCAACTCCACTGGGGAATTACAACCCAGTTGTCTGATCCAGCATCATCCTCCCAGCATCAAACCCTCTTCACCTCATGAAATAGCAAAATCACACCAACAATACAATGCTCTTTTCTTCAAATACAAACTATCAACACTTCCTTGCAATTCACAATATTCCAGCCTCTGGATCTCTTAAATGAGGGATCCATTTATAGATGTGTGCAAGGGTGTGAGTCATCTCTGGGGTTTTGATTAGTTTCATTCCACTTGTTACAATTGGTTCCACTTGGAGATTTCTTAGATCTCTTACTCATCCCTAGGCGAATTCAGAGAGGCAAGTGTCATAGGAGAAGTTTCTAGAAGATTCCATGAGCAACCACCTAGCAAACTATCTCGAACATTTGTCCATCCTCACCCATCGCACCCTATAGAAGGCCCAAACAGTATGCATTGCACCTGGCCAGTGTAATACTTAGTATGCATCACACCTTGCCAGTGGAGCAGTCAATATGGTTCAGTTTACGCCATTTCTGGATGGTTTTTCAGGTGGAACTTTTGGGGAATGATGTAATCAGATGACCATGTTCTTTTAGGGTATAAAAAAACTCTTTTAGGGGTTGAAGAGCCCTAGCTTATCGACATATAAGTTTGGGGTTGAAGTGCCCAAATATCTCTATAACAGAGCCTAATCGTAGTCAGATTGTCATTGGGCGCTTTGCCTCGCGTCCATTTTTTCTTCTGTCGATTCTTATTTTCTCTGTTGTCTCATCAGGGGCCGATCTGCATGCCTCTTTGGCCAGGCAACCAAATGGCTGAGCCAAACCAGGATTTCACTCTTCCCAAGGAGATTGCAGCTTTCAACTCTCTGGTAGTCGTTGGCCCCAAATTTCAGAAACCAAGTCCTTCTCGTTTAGTAAAAAAACTTGATGCCATCCCAAAAGTTGAGATCAATGTTCCTTAAGCCTAGATTTGAGCCCTCCAACTTGTAGATTGGGGTCTCATCAACCAACTTATGGGTCTTTGGCCTTCTCCCCGCACAGTTCAGATCTCGATCGAAAAGAACTAGAAATCGCTAATCAAGGGTGAAGTTGTGTCATCCTTCTGTGATAAGGGTTTTTTTACTCTTTATTTTGAGAATAAAGTTGATCAAGATCTGATTTTTAGGAGTGGTTTGTACTTCATGGGAGCCCAAGGTTTATACCTTTATCACTGGAACACTAATTTTACTCCAAACTATGACATCCCTATAACAGTCCCAATCAAGGTTAAACTCCCTTATTTGCCCCTCCATTGTTGGAACGATGCAACTTTCAAATTAATTGGCAACTCTCTGGGAAAATACATAGAATGTGCAAAACCTAGAGACGGCCTATTTGCTTGTGCTCACATATGTATGGAGGTAGATCTAGACAAAGGGTTGCCGACTGCAATCAATCTCTACATGGATAACTGAACCCACATGTAGGAAGTTGATTATGACCAGTTACCTTTCAAGTGCAAAGTGTGTCATGAATATGGGCACTTTGCAAGAGGGTGTCCCAAGATGCAACCAACCCAGGAACAACAAGGTGAACATAATGAGCAATGGAAGCAAGCAAAAAGGAGAAAAGGAGTCAATCAACAATAGCATCCATTGGCCCCGACCGCTAAAAAATCCCCCCCTAAGGAGGGGCAAGGTGATGAACCCCAGAAATGGGTAATTATATGAGCTCATTTAGCCTCCTAACTCAGCTTAATCCACCATTCTCATTAGTTTATTGCATGTTTTTTATTATATTTATGCTAATAGAGTGAATTGGGTTAGTCATTATGCCATGAAGTCTAATGTGTGCTTTATGCAGATTTTTGGTCAATTTTTGGACAAATTCAAAGGATTAATGAGCATTTGGCAGCCAATATTCGAGGGAAACAAGGGAGAGGATTTGTAGGAGGGTGTCCCCCTCATTTATGAATCCCTACCTTGAATCCTCCATCAGAAACTTGGAGCACAAACAACCACATTGATGCATCCAAGGGGGCAGTCGAGCAAGTCAAGAAGAACTGTTGTCTATCTCTAGTTCCACAAGCCAAGCCCCTTGATTTTAGGAGGACTGTTGGAGGACTCCATTTGTATAAATAGGGGGGCTTAGAGCCTCAGTAGGTTAGTTGGATTTTAGCTAGTCATTAGTAGAATTTTCGCACTTTTGTGCAGCACTGTTCAGCTCATTTTCGAGTTTCTTTTTTAGAACAATTCATGTAATGTGAATTTTACTTTTGATAATGGAGATGAAATGGTTTTTGAGCCAGCACTAATATCTTTCAGAGGGCTAAAGCTCTTGGGTTAGGGCCCAACCCAAGCTGCCCAACACCTCTTGCCTTGTACTTATATGTTTTTGCTTCAGTTCATGAGTTAATTTCTGTTACATAGATTCATTTTACTTTGTTTAGATTAGGTTGCTTTTGATGGTTTGCATAGATGTTTTTGTTTCAGTTGCTCAAAGTAAGTTAATGCAGTGACAGAATAAGATTCAAAAAAGCCAACAGTAAGCCCTAATCTCCTCTCTCCCTTTCTGGGACTATGATTTGAGGTCAAGGCACTATTGCTACCACCAAAAACACAGTTTTGCTCTTCCCTGCAACTTCTAGTGTGATGACTTGATTTGGAAAGATTGATATATTGGTTCAGATTCAGTTGCCTAGATCATTTCCTGTTCTTTTACCGTAAATCTCTTTGCATGCTTTTCTGTTCAAAGGTTACTGTTCAACATTTTCTCTTTGTAGGTCAAAACTTAGGTCAAGCTAGAGAAATTTCTGTTTTCATAGTATAGTTAGTCCTTTCTTTGATCAGTTTTTGTAAGTAGATGTGCAGATCTCTTGCAGGACACCTCAGCTCACCATACATCCATAAAACAACCAGCACCAGCTCACTTCTCGCAGATTTCCCAAGTCATTCGCAACATTTCGCCAAGCTGCCCTAATTTTTGAGTTTTTCTCCATAAGATTCCCTCTTGCCATTTGAACAAATCCAACCATCATGTTCTTTCTTGATCTTTCTTGACAAGCTCCAGACACCTCAACACCTTCATCTAGCCTTCAGTTACCATTTTCCATCATTTTTCCACCTTCAAAACTCCAAAAATAGCTCTCGGCCTCCTCCTGTAGATCCCCTGCAGCCTCTTGTAGAATTCCCTGTAAGTGGTTTTTCGAAATCTGATTGCAATGGAAGTCTTCAGAAGGGTACTAGGGGCTTCTTAGGACCTCTCCACACCTTCCTCCACCTCTACAAAAGCCAACTCCATCTTCCTTCACCACCAAACCTCTGCACAATCACAACCAGATAAATCACAAGCATAATAACTCCACATAAAAACACTCAAAAGCACAAAAAGATGTTTTCTTCTCATTTATTTTCAGAAGTAGCTTGAATAAATGCAATTTACCTTTTTAGTAGTCAATGGCATTCATTTCATCAGTTTTCATCTCTTTTCCTGCAAAAGTAGGGTTAGTAGGTAAATTAGGGTTTGCTACGGTTTGCGTTACATTTCAGTTTTCCTTCTCTTTCTGCAAGTAGAATAGTCCTTGTAGAGTTAGCTTTCTTTCATCACAGTTAAAAGCTTCTTCTGAGAATTCATAGAAGTTGGCTTAAGCTCCTAGTGATCTTGTGCCATTAACTAAGTGACAACCTGCAGTAAGAGCTAGTATTTGTGCATACAACACCGTCGCTTCCAAGTTTGTTACGAACTACCGGGTTGATAAAAGTAAAGTAGGAAGCCCCAGGAGTTGCAGCATTATTGCTGAAATACTGGTGCTCACCACTTTTTGGCGCCGTTGCTGGGGAAGCGTCAGAGTATTTTGTGATTACTGCTTTCTTCTATTTCCTACTGCAACATTCTGCTAAGTAGTTTATTTCAACAAAAGTAGAGTAGTTGTTTCTTTCAATTTCTGCATTTCCTTGCTTTCATTTCAATTCTGCAATTTCCATTTCAGCAAAAGTAGATTATTCCTTTCAATTCTGCAATTTCCATTTCAGCAAAAGTAGATTAGTCCTTTCAATTCTGCAATTTCTATTTCAGCAAAAGTAGATTAGTCATTTCCTTGCTTTCATTTCAATTCTGCAATTTCCATTCCAGCAAAAGTATATTAGTCATTTCCTTGCTTTCATTTCAATTCCGCAATTTCATTTCAGCATGTTCATTTCAGTTAGTTGCAATTTGTTTGTTCAATCAATTTCAGCTTTGCAGGTACAAAAAACAAAAACAAAAACAAAACAAAACAAAAATCAACCAAAAAGATCTCCTTTCATGCCTCGTAGGAATAGAGATAATTCAAGAAAAATTTTGCCCAACACCCCCACTGCTTCACACAACCAACCTTCTCTCTTCTTCGATGGCTGTAATCAAGAAGAACCCTTAGGTGGACAACAAGACATATTGGAAGAACCTATAGGGGAGAAGAAGAAGAAAACGTTCCTCTGGAGCCAATGGTTGAAAACATAAATGTTGGGAGCAGTACCTTTTCTTCCAACTCATCCATTAAAGGTGAAATTGGAAACATGCTGGAAGACTTCAAGAGTGAGATGCTGCAGATTCTTGCCATGCATATCAAAAGAAAACAAGAGGAAGTAGAGAGGGCTTTGGCCATTTTTTGCCCTAAATGCACCAGGAGGCATCCTAAGAATGAATGCCCATTAAACTCTATAGAGGTTTGTTCAATCTATGAAGGAAATCATTCTACAGATAAGTGCCCTTCCTTGCCCAGACTTAAAGCTGTATACCAAGGGGTTGAAGGAGTCACTGAACAGATCTATTACATAAACCAAAATAAGCCGCATGGACCTAAACCATACCAACAGGGGATGCAAGGGACATCTCAGGCATACTACAACCCCAACCAAGTCACATCCATACCTTCTTGGGCCCCCCTGCTCACCCTTCCTGGTCCACACCTCCTCCTTGGTCCTTCACATCTCCATATCATGCCCAACCAGCCACCCATTCATTTCAACCCTATGCTCAGTCGCAACCTCAGTGGAATGCATCTCATCAGGGGTGGAGGCCCCAATACAACTCTCCTCCCGCTCTTTTGCCTCCACCACCTGTTCAACCACAACCATTGCCTCCTGCTCCACCAAGGCAACCCCAAATGCCTGCCCAGCCGAACCCGAACCTGAACAACAGACAGGCCCAACAAGTATATAGTGGGGAACCACCATTTCCAAACCCGCACATTGGAGTAGCTCAACCCAATTACAATGTTGAGGTACAACACTTCCAAACAACTCCTCTTGAGCTCAATGATATTCACCATAGCTCAGGAAGAGTATTGCAAAAAAGAGATTATATTGATATCATTGAAGACCACATCTAGCAGAAAAAGATGCAAAAGAGAATATCAAAGAACCATGGGCTGCACTTGATGAAGAGAAGACATCAGAATTAGAGATCGAGAGAGCTCCCTCATGGTTACCATCAAATCCTCCATGTATTCAAGAGAAAAATCAACAAAAAGAGGAAGATGTGAAGGTCATGATAGAAGAAGACATGAAGAATGATCCAGATCAGCAAAAGGACCAAGGACATCACAACTATATTCAAATATGGTTCCAGACAGTCATTAAGTTGCAACAATACTCTCTTCCTCAACTATGCTTGATCCCTTCAAAGTCAAATCATTTGGTCTCTGAAATCCGGATACATGTCAAAGCATACATTTCAAGCCTCCACATCATTTTGTCTATCATCTCGATGTGCACATGGCTCCATTGGAAGTATTCTTATACTTGAAAATGATTTTGTTTTTCAAGTAGGGTAGGGTAAAAAAAAAAAAAATCTAAGGTGAAAACCTCCTCGGAGGCGCCTCAGATTGGCTCATTGATTGAAAATCTCCATGAGGCGGTCAATGGGTTGGGAAGAAGAGAAAAGAAAAAAGAGAATAAGATCCCTAGCTGAAAACCTCCTTTGGAGGCGCCAAGGGTAGGCAATTAAGGTGAAAACCTCATTAAGGTGCCCTAGTTGTTTTTTTAAAAAAAAAAAGAGAAAAAGAAAAAGAAAAATGAATTTCTAGTTGTATTGCAGGTTTGCAGGAGAACTTTAGGAAGCAGCAACAGGTGCCAAGAAAGCTTTGAAACCAATAATAGCACCTATCCTACCTTCCCTCACCTTTCTCCATCATTCTTGACATTCTTTCCACCTCACTGTGCTTCTTTTCTGAAAACTGTGTTTTCTACAAGAGGCTCCTATAGAAATTACAGAAGAGCCAGAAATGGATTTTAACAGCAGTTTGAGGAACAGCGAAGCTTCATAAAGGGTTTATAAATCCTCCTGCAGTCTTCAAATCTCTCTTCCATCATCTCCAAGCCTACATCACACCCCATGCTCATTTTTCTTACTGTCCAAAAAAAACTGCAGGATGCTCTGATACAAAAATACATAGAGCAGAAATTTCATTTTTCTCTAACTTGAAAATCGTGCATCCATTTAAAAAACTGTTTCATGGGGAGTTGCATATGGATGATGGTAACATGCTCAAGCAATTTCAGCAACTTCCAGTGCACGATTACTAAGAAATTGGCCTCCATCACCTTCAACTATTTTTGCATTTTCTCAATATCCGTGCATCCATTTAAAAACCTGTTTCATGGGGAGATGCATATGGATGATGGTAACATGCCCAAACAATTTCAGCCAATTCCAATGCACGGTTTCCAAGAAATCGGCCTCCATCACCTTCAGCCATTTTCGGTTTTTCTCAAAATCTGTGCATCCATTGAACAAAATTTTTCTATGGGAGGTGCATAATGATGATGGAAACATGCTCAGAAAATTTCAGGTCAATCCAGTCTACCGTTTGGGAGAAATGAACAAAACAAGTCACTGTCCCATTAAAATCTAGCATCAGCAGCATGAGGGTGCAAATCTGAAGGTTGAAGCAGACTCCTGAAGATCAGATCCAGCCAAGAAGGAACCTGCACATAGCAAACAAGCCACACATCAGGAGCAGAAAGCATACAGTAGAGGAGATACAGGCATGCAGCAACTGAAATACGAGCATGCAGCAGCAAAAAGGAACCAAAAGGATGCCTCACAGCCAATACATTCGACTTGCAGGTAAGTGTCTAAACCCGTTCCTCTATTGCATCTATATAATTCAAAACTACATAAATGAATGGAATGGTTGAAGATTAAACCTAAAAGGTGGCCAGTTAACTGGCCACCCTCGTCCAGTTCGACTGCACTCATCCGGAGATCACACTGCACGTGTGTCTAGTCAATTCACGGAATATCCAAAAAGATAGGTAGTGGCGGATTTTGGACTCCAACACAAATGATGGGAAGTGATTGCGGGTAGAAATCATAAAGTCTCATGATGACACTGTAGTAGGGACCAACAGTCCAAATAATGCCAACGCACATTTTTTCCAGCTCACCCTCAGTGGAAATATCTCAAAGAAAACATAAGTATGCCTCCTCGAAACTCCTTCACCACCTTTTCTTCCATTGCATGCTCGTCCACTTAGCTGCAATAAGCTCTATACGACCACCATAACCTCGAAATCATCATCCTCTATCATTTTCAGCCATTTTTCTGCTATCGGCATTCTACAGGAAGCTGTAACAGTTCTACAGGAGAACCTCTAGGCATTTCTACAGGAGGACCAGTGAGCAGTCTTGCAGAAGAAAAAATGGGATTCTCATCCAAATTTGGGCTCGAAGAGGTAGGCTCGGTGCAAACCCACTTTGCATTTTCATATATACAAGGGGTGATGTGGTTGTAAGATAGAATTGAGCCTGAAAAGGGAGAGGAATTGCATTCAAAGAATTCTGCCTGCTTCTTAAGAAAAACACAGTTTTCATCTATTCTCTGTTTCTGAAGTATTGTCTCTTCTTCACCCTGGTTTTCACATATACAAGGAGTGATGCAATTTTAAGGAAGGATTAAGCCTGAAAAAGGAGAGGAATTGCATTCAAAAGTCTGCCTGTTTCTTGAAAAAAACACAGTTTTCATCTGTTTCCTGTTTCTGCAAAAGAAGTGTTGTCTCCTTCTCCACCTTGGATACTCACATATACAGTGAATGATGCAATTTTAGGGAAGAATTAAGCCTGAAGAGAAGAGTAATTGCATTAAAAAAAGTTTGCTTGTTTCTTAAAGAAAAACACAGTTTTTTTTTTTTTTTTTTTTTTTTGTTTCCTGGTTTTTGAAAATTGTTGTCTTGCTCTTCACCTGAGATATTCCAGAAGACTCTGAACATCATGACAAGGGGATTTATGAGGAAGGAACCTCTGAACTCAACCAGGCTACATGAACACCCAGAGGTGGTAGCCCTTTTTACTAGAGCAAATTGGATGCCCTTCTTTGAAAAGCTTAATGGGTATGATGAAGAAGTAACATAGGAATTTGCCTTGTCTTTGACACCTCACTCAAAAACTCATGCCACTGTCAGTCTCAAGGGTATCACTATAGAAATCACCCCAGAATTCATCAGCAGGGTTACCAGTCTCCCACTTGGACTACCCTAGAGCAAGGAAGAAAAACCACTGGGTCAAGTTGCCAAGAACACCTTCTTCCAACCAGATGAGCATCCTGTAGAGGACAAAAATGGCATCAAGAGAACAAGCATACCTTACTCCTGGGATGAGGTCAGCTATCAGATTATCAAGTACATCTCTTGTGAAGGAAGGTACAACATAGTTTATGGGTACCATTTCAGACTTTTGCATGAGTTAAGATATGGCATGGATCTTCCTGCACCCCAAAAACTCAGTATTCCTTATTTTCTCCTCCAATCCCTAATAGATTCCAGCAGTAAATTGAAGGCAGGAGTTCCAGACCAATTGGCTCACCATGGGCTGATTAAACTGCTGGTGGAAGAGGCCCTCCACACCTTCACAATACCCATAGCCTGGGAGATTTTTAGAAATATGACAAGGGAAGATGATGTGAAAGCCTTCATATATGACCACAGTCCATCCGAAGTGAGGGAGAACAAGGAAAAGGGGAAGATGAGGAGGAAACAGAAAAAGAGGAAAATACCAAAATAGAGAAAGAAGAACTTGAAACAGAGGAGGAAATCAAAACAGAAGATGAGAAGGAAGAACCTAAAACAAAGGAGGAAATCAAAATAGAAGATGAGAAGGAAGAACCTGAAACAGAGAAGAAAAAGACCAGAGCAAAGAGGAGGAAACCCAGAATAGAAAAGAAAAAGACTAAAACAGAAAAGAAAAATATTAAACCAAAGAAGAAAAAGACTAAAGCAGAGAAGGCAAAAACAAAACAAGATGAGAAGGAAACCAAAACAGAGCTTGAGGAAGCAAAGCTAACAGAGGCAGAGAAGACAAAAGAAGAGGAAAAAGAGGAAGAAGAAAGACAACAGTGGGAGGAGGTGGATAGAAAGGCAGGATTCCATGATAAAGAGGAGGATATCACATCAGAAGCATGGGATGTCAGGGAATCCATCAGAGCCATCATGGATGAAGAGATAGACTAGTTGCTCAGAGGATGAGCAACCCATTCAGTAGGGGGTGATGATGAGCCCCAGAAATGGGTAATTATATGGGCTCATTTAGCCTCCTAACTCAGCTTAATCCACCATTATCATTAGTTTATTGCATGTTTTTGATTATATTTATGCTAATAGAGTGAATTGGATTAGTCATTATGCCATGAAGTCTAATGTGTGCTTTATGCAGATTTTTGGTCAATTTTTGGACAAATTCAAAGGATTAATGAGAATTTGGCAGCCAATATTCGAGGGAAACAAGGGAGAGGATTTGTAAGAGGGTGTCCCCCTCATTTATGACTCCCTAACTCGAATCCTCCATCAGAAACTCGGAGCACAAACAGCCACATTGATGCAACCAAGGGGGCAGTCGAGCAAGTCAAGAAGAACTGTTGTCTATCTCTAGTTCCACAAGCCGAGCCCCTTGATTTTAGGAGGACGGTTGGAGGAATCCATTTGTATAAATAGGGGGGCTTAGAGCCTCAGTAGGTTAGTTGGATGTTATCCAGTCATTAGTAGCATTTTCGCACTTTTGTGCAGCACTTGTTCAGCTCGTTTTCGAGTTTCTTTTTGAGAACAGTTCATGTAATGTGACTTTTACTTTTGATAATGGAGATGAAATGGTTTTTGAGCCAACACTGATCTCTTTCAAAGGGCTGAAGCTCTTGGGTTAGGGTCCAACCCAAGCTGCCTAGCACCTCTTGCCTTGTACTTATATGTTTTTTCTCCGGTTCATGAGTTAATTTCTGTTACATAGATTCATTTTACTTTGTTTAGATTTGGTTGCTTTTGATGGTTTGCATAGATGTTTTTGTTTCAGTTGCTCAAAGTAGGTTAATGCAGTGATAGAATAAGCTTCAAAAAAGCCAACAATAGGCCCTGATCTCCTTTCTCCCTTTCTGGGACTATGATTTGAGGTGAAGGCACTACTGTTGCCACCAAAAACACAGTTTTGCTCTTCCATGCAACTTCTAGTGTGATGAATTGATTTGAAAAGATTAATATATTGGTTCAGATTCAGTTGCCTAGATCATTTCCTGTTCTTTTACCGTAGATCTCTCTGCATGCTTTTATGTTCAAAGGTTACTGTTCAACATTTTCTGTTTGTAGGTCAGAACTTAGGTCAAGCTAGAGAAATTTCTGTTTTCATAGTGTAGTTAGTCCTTTCTTTGATCAATTTTTGTGTAAGTAGATGTGCAGATCTCTTGCAGGACATCTCAGCTCACCATGCATCCATAAAATAGCCAGCACCAGCTCACTTCTCACAGATTTCCCAAGTCATTCGCAACATTTTGTCAAGTTGCCCTAATTTATGCGTTTTTCTCCATAAGCTTCCCTCTTGCCATTTGAACAAATCCAACCATCATGTTCTTTCTTGATCTCCCTTGACAAACTCCAGACACCTTCATCTAGCCTTCAGTTACCCTTTTCCATCATTTTTCCACCTTCAAAACTCCAAAAATAGCTCTCAGCCTCCTCTTGTAGATCCTCCTGTAGATCCCCTACAGCCTCCTGTAGAATTCCCTGTAAGTGGTTTTTCGAAATCCGATTGCAATGGAAGTCTTCAGAAGGGTACTAGGGGCTTCTTAGGACCTCTCCACACCTTGTTCCACCTCTGCAAAAGCCAACTCCATCTTCCTTCGCCACCAAACCTCTGCACAATCACAACCAGATAAATCACAAGCATTATAACTCCACATAAAAACACTGAAAAGCACAAAAAGATGTTTTCTTCTCATTTCTTTTCAGAAGTAGCTTGAATAAATGCAATTTACCGTTTCAGTAGTCAATGGCACTCATTTCATCAGTTTTCATCTCTTTTCCTACAAAAGTAGGGTTAGTAGGTAAATTAGGGTTTGCTAGGGTTTGCGTTACATTTCAGTTTTCCTTCTCTCTCTGCAAGTAGAATAGTCCTGGTAGAGTTAGCTTTCTTTCATCACAGTTAAATTATTCTTCTGAGAATTCATAGAAGTTGGCGTTAGCTCCTAGTGATCTTGCGCCAGCTGACCAAGTGATAGCCTGCAGTAAGAGCTAGTACTTGTGCATACAACATCGTCGCTTCCAAGTTTGTTACAAACTACCGGGTTGATAAAAGTAAAGTAGGAATCCCCAGGAGTTGCAGCATTATTGCTGCAATACTGGTGCTCACCACAGGGAAAGAGTAATCTTGGTCCTTCATCAAGGGGTCCCAATTGAGAAGGAAGCTTTAGTAATGGAGGAAATTATTGTGAATTCCTCTCGAAAGCAACTATAGAAGGTGAACACTCCCAGCAAATCACCAAAGAGCCCTCCCTTGAGCAAGACCCAATCCCACCTAAGATCCCTCTCTCAGTTGTTGGATCGAGCAACGGTTTTGAAGAGTAATCCGAGGAGGATGAGGATGATTTCTTATCATCCAAGGAAGTCACGGGTCCAATAATCAATGCTAGCTCAGCGGATGGAAAGTCAAAAAAAGGAGAAAGAAAAGGAATTTGCAAGGAGAACTCATAGATTGGGGCACAAATCTAATAAAGAAATCAGGATGGAGCAAATATAAAAAGATAAGGAAATTGGATTCTAGCATACAATTCCTCATCAGCTGGTTGATCATGGAAACAAAGGTGGGAGAAAAGGAGATTTGACGGATCCCGGTAAAGGGACATCCTCTTCCAAAAGTAAATGATGAACATAATCTCCTAGAATTGCACGGGCCTTGGATCTGAAAGAAGAATAGAGGAAGCAAAGTCTTTGATCTCTAAAGAGAAACCCTCGATAGCTCTCTTCTAGGAGACAAAAATGGGTGAGAATGAAATTTCATCTGAGCAAAGCAGAATATGGAATCAAAGCAACATGGTAGCAGTTGACTCTCGTGGTGCCTCTGGAGGACTCTGCTCTTTGTGGAACCCAAACTAGATGCAAATATTGAACACCACTAAAACTACTCACTGGATTGCGACCTCCTTTAAGATTTTTAACATTCATCAGGTATGTACAATCATTAACGTATATATGTTGATCCATTTTTCACAAAAAACGGGAATGTTAGAAAATCCCTCATGGATCTAAAGGACACAAAATTTAGCCAAAACTACATAATCGGAGGGGATTTTAACACAACTATGAATCAAAAAGAAAAAAGAGGAGGACCACTGGTCAGGGACCCCTTTTAAGAAGAGATGGAAGACCTTTCAGTCTCTCAGTATTTTCGATGTCAAGCCTTTGATAATTTCCTCTCCGTGAATCTTTCTCTCTAATCCTCCATCCTTCCCTGGAATCGGTCAAACAATCATCCCAATTCCCCTCTCATTCTTGCCCCCCTTGAATTATGGTCCATTCCCCTTCCATTTTTCCCCTCTTTGGCTTCACTCTCCAAGGTTCATTGGTCTTGTTAAGGAGTCTTGGTCCAACTGGGTGGAAGGAAGTCCAATTGTGGTATTGGAAACCAAGATAAAACAATTAAATCTTTGTATCAAAAAATGGTTAAAAGAAGGCAAGGTTGATTGTTGATACTCGATAGTGGAAATAGAACGACAATTGGTTTTTATCCAAGAGAAAATGAAAACAGACCCAGTCTCAAGAGATGATATGCAAAAATAAGTTGAAACATTTAAGGCTTATCACAATCTCTTGAGGAAAGAAGAAGAATTTTGGAAACTCAAGTCTCATAGTGTTTGGCTCCAGGAAGGAGACCGAAATACCAAATTCTTTCATAAACAAGCGAAATTCAGAGAAAGCAAGAATAACATATCAAAAATCCAATTTCAGGGACAAAAAATCACGGATTTCCTAATCTGTTATTGAATGTTAGTCTTCTTGTGCTAATTTCAATTACAAATTTATAAAAAAATGCTTGTTCATTGCTTCCTGTGCATAGGTTTCCTTAGGTTGTTTGGTGATTGAAACAGGTAAATTTCATCAATTTTAATGTGACATTCATGAGCAAAATAGCTTAAAAGAACAACGTTGAACGACAACAATAAAAAGTATAACAAACCAACAATTGAACACTTTAACACAATGTTTTGATGAAGGAGTTCACCCCTCCTGGGCTACATCTCCTTGGTCCAGCTTCCATGGCTTGGGCCTCTGTATTAGCTCAATATGTCAAAAATGATGTTTACAAAGCTCTACTACTCCTAATACATGCACCAATGTGTTTAAAATGTTGAAATTAGCTAGGAACACCTTTTCCTGAGCCCAATTTGGTCGAAAAATGCTCCAATTATGGCTCAAACAGTTTTTCCCTACAAATCCTCCTCCAAATCTGGAAGAACTCCAGTTAGAGCCGCTAAATTTGGGGGCAGGCCCGAAAATAGCGGAGCTTGCCAAAATTTTGTCGATTTAAACTTGAGTTTAATTAATGTTAATTTTCGGATTAATTAACAATAATCCGAATTAGCTTCAAATCCCGCGCGGTTAGAAAGTTGTTTGTGTGCAGTTTTCTTTTAGAGCGGTCACATGGCATTAACCGTCATGGTTTGTTATTGTTTTCCATCGGGTCAATTGACCTCCACTGTAACCATCAGAGTATGCATTCACATGGCATGTATTAATCGCCGGGTTAAGGTTTGTGGAGCCGATTGCATTAACTGTTTGCGGTCACGTAGACGTGTTCACATGGTGCGGACTAGGCGCGCCCCCCCCCGCCCAATCGCCAACCCTCCACATATTAAAATTCAAATACATGTGAAGCACTATAGTGGTAAGCAACAACTGGTGGAGGAGGTGGTAGAGAGCTTTGGTCTATGGATAGGAGGTCTCGGGGTCGAACCCCGACACCTCCATACAATTTTGTTCCACTGTGCCAAGTCTGCCTAGGCCGTTGGGAGGCGTCACGTGGCGGCCTCCAGACTTGCCATGTGGCATTCTCTCATTGGTCTAGAATTAACCAATAAAATTGCGTCTTCACACCTGCCACATCACTAAACTGCAACCAATCACATTGTGACACTTGGCGAAGCATGATTGAATGTTGACCGTCCATTGACCATGCTTAGCCACTTGCCACGTTAGTAGTACGGACTGCTAACTGTGCAGTGACTGGGCATTTTTTTGCAGAATTTTGCATGTTTAGCAAAGTGAAAAAAACTTAATAGCTTCCTCATATGAACTCAGTTTTCAGTGAAATGAGTTGTGTTAGGATCATTTTACCGAGACAGAAGCGGTCGTTCAGTTTTCAAGCCATTATGAGAACTTTGATTTTTGAGCTAAATATTGAGCACCTGATCATTCCTCCTGACTAGAAGCCTTTTGGACCCCAAAAGATACTATCAATTGTTCAATAGGTGAGGGTACAGCTCCCTCACCTTCTTGATCTGCAACCATTTGGCTTTAGAAGGCTTTTGTCCCTTGAGTCCCACTCTAAGGTATTCGACATCCCCTCTTTTCGAAGTCCTGGTTCTTCTGTCAAGTATGAGATCCTGCTAAAGTTCATCAAGGTATTCTGGTGAGAAATCATCTATTGATGGTAGCTGAACATGCTCTCCTTAATCATCAATCAAAGGAGGCTCAAACAATCTCAAATTCTCAACATTAACAACAGAGTATATTTGCATATAAGGAGGCAAATCAAGCTTCAATGCATTGTTAACAATCTTTTCCAGAATTTTAAAAGGACCATAACAGATTGGCGTAAGTTTTTTACCTTCCCCTTGAAGTCTATCTTTGCTAATATATAACCAAACTTTGTCTCCAACTTGAAATTTGTGATCAACCCGATGTTTGCCATGCCTTGCCTTGTAGCTGCTTTGACTCTTTTCCAATTGTTCCTGCACTGTATGATGTGTTAGGATTCCCAGAAACTCTCCTAGGTTGCATCTCCGAGATGCCTGGTAACATATAAATTCAACTATTGTTGCAGGTGTTAGGTCCCTATACCAATAGGTGTCATATGTCATGATTGACTTGATGAGCTCTGTAATATGTTCATACCTTTTCTTGTTGTAAAGGTTTTCCATATATTCAAAAAATAAAAAAAAATTTAAAAAATGTAAAGAGGGTATACCCTAAAAGAAAAATCAAAGGGTAAAAAAGAATAAAGATTGTCAAAAAAATGAAAGAAAATGAACCCCAAACAAAAAAGACCAGGAAAGTGTGCAAGTCTAAATGCCACTACTTTTTCATTTTGTGTAATAAACAATTGTGTGCAGCTTGTTACTTATGCCACAATTCATGAATAGTCAAACTATTTAAACTTGGCTAATTCATACTTCAATTTCATGTGGTAGAAATAGAGAATAAATATCTGACCAAACAGTGTAATCTTGGCAGATAAGTAGATAGGTAGAGTAAATAAAAGGAGCTCAACAGTTTAATCTGAGCCCTTGGATGTAATAAGTGTAGATTTAGATAGATATCATTATGTAAAAGAAAAGGAAGTTGAAAAGGGTTTGCCAGTTTAAGTGCACCCTAATAAAGAAGGAAAAAATTAAAGTAGGCAGGGTAGGTCGTTGATGTTGCAGAACTATGTGTGATGAATAATGTCTTTAAATGTGTTAATCTTTCATTTTTCATCGCAAGGCCAAGGCATACACTACATTGAAGACATCACAAGCAAAACAAAGTCACAATGATTAACTCCCCTTCTCATTTTCCCTAATTATTCACTAATTTCCCCTAAGGACTAAGGTATTTGCTAAATTGGAGGGGCTCAGAGCATTTCTCTGACTTCTAGAGGGACTGGACCCTCGGCCCAATAATTTAAAAAGCCTAAGTACTTAGAATCATCCATAAACCATTCATTTAATTTCATAAAGTATTTTTCTAAGTAAAATCCCATTTTACTTGGGAAAAATTCACAATATTACATAAAACCCCTTTTTTCCACTTTAAGCCTAAGTATAAATACCCATTTTGATGTTTTTACTTAGCACTTTTACATTTCATGTCATATTAACTATTAACCTATGTATTATATAACTCCCGCACAATTTCACCCTTTCCCGTAATATGAAAATATATATAAAAATCCCAAAAGTTATATATCCTGCCCCTTTGGTTAATTATAACCATAAGTACATTTTAACTGGGATTAACTAGTTAACCCGTAACTAGTTAACAGCCCAATCCCCCGCTGCATTAATTGGGATTAATTAACCCTCACGGTTAATTAAGAACCCCCCAACCAATCACATAACCCCCGATCCGATTAATTAATTCTTAATTGTGTCGGGCCCGCTCACATTAAACCTCGTCCGATCGCGCCTCCCGTCAGCCGTCCGATCGCGCTTCCCTCATCCAACGGTCATTATCCATATCGCACACCCCTTGGTGACCGCGCGTTAACGCGCGATCACCAAGCGGTTTTTACCCTGTACCTCCGCCACGCGTCAAGCAACCAGTGGAATCGCTGGCCCCCGACAAAAAACCACCCGTCTCCAAAAGCGGTGCGATACCATACCGCTTACCGCCCTCTGTATACGACAAAATGTCATTTCTCGTGCACGTCATCCGCCCGAATAACCAAAAACCCCCGCCAACCTTGAATTTGGTAATAAAACCAACAAAATGTCGTTTTCATTGATTCGTACTGCAAACCTGTGCTCTCATGCAAAAATGTCGAAGTCAACTGTCTAAGATTTCCAACCGCCACCTTGTTGAGAAACTTGCAGCCGACGCAGCTTGGAACCTATTAGCCACCATCAGCACCTGTCATTGCACTGTTCATCCCCAAATATAGGTTTTTATCCGATTTCCACCGGAACCTTGCAAGTTTTGGTTTTCACTGTATATTCCACAAAGAAGAGCCAAATTCAGTACAAATTCAGTCTGCATTTTACCATATAAACCTGCTATTTTGCCCATTTTCCACAGTAAACCCAAATTCCTTTTCTGAATCCACAAGAACCAGAAATGGAAACCCCTGCTGTTTTGAATGTCACACCTATCAATGCCCCTCATAAGGACCTAGACTATCTACCTCTTGCAGATAAAGACTTCCAAATAAAGGACCTAGCCACTAACCAGAATCACCTTAAGGTCTTTTGCCAAGCCAGAGACAACTACCTAAATGGCTCAGACATCTTGGGACTGTGGGAATCCAACCTTCCCAGGTATTTTCTCCCCTCAGTCCATGTTTTCCTTGATCTAATTCATCAATGCCAGGCAAACTATGACCCCAACTGCAAAGTTGTTATATCCCCAAGTCAAACAGTTCTCTTCCCCATAACAACTGCATCCATTAATGAAATGTTGCAATTTTCCCCTAGTCAAGCTCTCACTCCCCTTTCTATGGGATATTTACTTGAGAAATCCACTGAATTACCACAATCAGAACTCATTCGCATTTGTCAGACCTTCATGTTAGAAAAACATTAGCCCAAAGGCCCCCCTCCTTATGTACAGACCTTTTTCACAGATATGGGCAGACTTATAGTGGATATGATATCTTTAGTTATGGGATTTAACACTAGTGAATACATTGATGAGGTAACCCTAGTGTTGTTGTCAATTTTTACTCCTGGACAACCACCTGCTGTTAAGTATGACTATGCCTCCTATATTGCTAATAAGATTCATGATCAATTCCTAAGACTGGACAATGAGGGAGTCTTCAAGTATACCACTTTCATCTATCATCTTATGTTGTATTATCAGTCAGAGAACTTCCCTTTCCCTGTCAGGAAGCTTGACACCAAAGGAAATCCCAGGTCTATCATATTTTGGAGTCCCATTTTCCATAAGTCCCTTGAGACCCCTTACACCTACAATGAGTTCATTGATCTATTTGTCCATCCAACAACCACTTTATTGACAGGAGTTTCCCCTCCTAGGATCAGTGGTGATATGAAGAAGATCCTCCAACTCTCCAAGCAGTACAAGATAGGTGTTTGGTACCTATATAAGAACCATTAAGAAATCAGGATCTATGGGTGTGAACTCTGCCCTTTTAAGCTACCAAAGTATGTTCCAATGAGACTCTTTGCGTTGGAATATTTCTGGCAAATGATAAATGCAAACCTAGTCCATTTTTATAATGCCAAGAAGAAAGCTCAACTTAGAATCAAGAATCAGCTAGGCCCTTTTGTCTGCAATACTAGGGAGGCATGGAGAGAAGCTGAAATAATTTTAGAAGATCATCTTAAGTTACAAAAGAGTTTTGGGTGGATACCATATGACCCTAACAGCTTTATATGTGATAGAAGAATGAAGAACAGATTGTCACCATACATTCACCATAGGATCCCAGAGATTGAACAGTTTGCAAATATGGATGAATGGAGAGAAGGGACCTGTTAGCTCTGCTATGCAAAAGAATAAAAAATGGGTTCAAAACACTCTCAAAGTCTGCAAACCCACATATATTCATGCCAAAGGATCCATGGTTGCTGTTGAAATCTTCGAATTTTGGTTAAAGCCTTCCACCGATCAAAATGGTTGCAAAAGAAAAGCCCTTGAGAAGGCAGAAATACACTATCAGAGGCCTAAAAACACTCCAAAACCATCAAAAATCAAAAGCGCAGGCTTATGAATCCGCATCAATCTCAGCCGTTGGATCTGGCCGATCAACGGTCCAGATCTCGTCGGCGTATCGCAGTCGGAGCAGGCGGGCATTGGCAGTGACAAGGAAGACCTCGCCGATGAGCGATCGCCGATATCGCATCGGCGGGTCGCAATGGAGGACTTACAAGAGGTTTGGGCCTTTATATTATGCGATCGTCGATATCGCGTCGGCATATCGCATCGGCGCTTACAAAAGGGGCAGTGCCTTTTGCATGGTTATGTTTGCGATGCGATAAGCCGGACCCGACAACGCTATACATTGTTTCCGATAATTCGTCGGGTCCACGGCGATATCGCTATCGACGCTTTTAAAAGGGGCGGGGCTTTTAAATATGACATGCCTCCGATCCGATGGGTCGGACCCGACAGCATCATGATTCATTTCTCATAAATTTTCAAATCCGCGCTAAGGCCGTTTTTATGGTTTTGGGAGCATTTTCGTTATATAACAAAATATAAGGAAGTATAAAGGAAGCCTTGCCGATAGCAATGAAGCCCGGACCCGATGGGGTCCGGGAAGTAAAATATATGTGTTTTCAAGTCCGCAAAAAGCAAATTTCCCGTGTTTTTGCAGCATTTCTTATGTATTATCAAATATAAAGAAACAGAGGGATTGGCCGGCTATCATATGCATTGCTATCCGAAAGGCGGACCCGATAGAGAAAATAGACTATGCCTGAGCCTTTTAAAAGTCAACATGGAAGCAGTGATGGGCGGGAATGTATAGTTTGGGCATCGTTTCACTGTTTTTAAGCCAAAGCAGTCATGATAGAGCCGTTCAATGATTCAGCAGCAGCATTTAATCAGCAGTATGGCCGAGGAGGAAACAAGACACCACATATTCAGACAGAGCATTCAATGGTTATGGGTTTCACCCATATTTCTTTCCACTTGCCCAAGAAGGACCGCAGAGAGCCAGAGAGGGTCTAATCTATTTAAAACTCAGCCAGTTTTGTATCAGCGGCCCATTCATGAATGTAAATGTGGTTGGTGGCCATTTATGGGCTCCTCCACGCATAGCTAACAGAGAGATTGTAATGAGACACCATATATACTGAAAAAACAGTTGTAATCAGATTGATGAGTGTTTTGATGAATGAGAGCTTTGTTGTTGCCTTTAACTTCTGGAGACTGTAAATACTATGAGACCTGCAGCTTCTGGTCTTGATTTTCAACTAATACAAGCTTCTTTTGCTGTCACCTGCTCACTTTCCACTTCTCTTTCTTGCTCTAGGCTGTGTCTGCTTGCATTTATTTGATGTGCTGTGAATGTTTGATATCAGAGGGGCTGTCATCCCACCTCTGTATTATAATTTAATAGTTCATTAGAATTGCTTGCAGATTGTTGTTGTTTTAATATCAGGGAGCTGTCATCCTGTCTGTATATTAAACAATAGTTTTGCAGATCTTATAACTGGTTGCAGCTGGCCATCACAGGGTCCTGTGCATCTGCTGGTGTAATTAGTCTTCTCCATCATCACCTTTACCTTAAACTGTGAGTAGTTGGTAGTTGAAAGCCTTGTAGTTTGGGGGTCTTCACCCATGTCTGGGGTAAATCATAGTAGGAGTGGTTATCTGGCTTAAATGTGCAGCATTTCTTCATTTATCCATCATCTTATCCAACCATAATAGTTGAATTTTTAATGTTCCTGAGCATCACTGAGTTACAACCTAGGTGAGTTTCTTGGGGTGATAACAGGACCTTAGTAGAAAATGATAGTGAACAGGTCAATATTGAGAATGTTATGAAAGATTTTGAGAAAACACTTGACCTAGATTCTTTTGGGCAGGTACAAAGATTAGGAATTGGTGCATCCATTGCTGGAACCTCTCAGCAACCTTCACAGGAAATCAACACACCAGCCACAGGAACATCAAAAGGCAAGGAATTAGAGACCAGCATTCAAACCACAGAACAGTCTACAATGTCAAAACAGCCTGAAGCTTCCAAAGAACAGTCCCAAATGCCAACTCCTCCAACTCAAACCAATGTAGAAGAAACTCCAAACTTGCAGACTCCTCTGAATGAGGAAAGGAATAAAAAGAGAGATAGGGAAGTAGCTACCCCTGCCAGTGGACCCTCAGAGCAGCCTGGTACAAAAAGGCAAAGGTTAAATCCCCTTTCAGAGGAGGAATTTGTTGAAGAGACTACAGATAGTCAGAGGAAAGAAGGAGTAGATAGCCAACATACTTTTCCAGTGGGAGGAACATCCACTAGCTCACAGAGACAGGAGCTAGAAAGGCAGCAAAGTGCAGAGGTATCATCTTTTAGGCCACCAGGGAAAGATGCCTCAGATATCAAGAAAACATTTACAGAAATAAAGGCCAGAAATGATCCATTAAGGCTTCAAATTTACAATCAATATTTGAAAATGGCCCCCACAAATCAACAGATATTAATGTTAGCCTATGACATTAAAGAGGGCAAAATGATAATGAGCTACTTCAAGCCTAAAGTGCAACAACCTCAATCAGCAGCAGATTATCTCAGAACAAATTTGGAGGTCATGGCAAAGGATATTCATCCTATGGATTAGATTGAATTGCATAAACAAACTGGAGAAATGATTTATTCAACCTTGACTGGTAAGGCAATGATGGCCCATAGGTTACAAAATTCTTTGGATAACACAACTGTCCAACTACACTTGGAGAAAGCCTCCTCCCAGGCTAAAGATAACAGAATCAAGTCTTTAGAAGAAATAATTATTGGATTGGGTCACGATCCCAAAGATGTGAAGGCTACAGAAGCCTTAATAAAAAAGAAAGACGAAGATATTGTTGCCTTGAGGAAGCAGCTAAAGCTGCCTCCTTCAAGGCATCCACAGACTGCTGAGATCATAAAACAAAAATCTGAAGAAGAACTGATGGATTTACTCTTAAAACTTAATGAGCGACTAAATGAGACTGAGCAAGAACTAGAAAAAGCATTAAAGGACAAGCAGGGAGAGTCGACCTCTCAGCCTCCTAATGTGATACCAGTAGTCTCAACAGCAGTCCCTTCTACACTTGGGACAACATTAGCACCAAACATCCCAGTAGCCACAATAGAGGTGGTCACAGGTATAGCAACAGTAGGAACAACAGGACTAGCACAGGGCAACACTACCAATTTGAGCACAGAGGAACTGATAAAGTCAATGGAGGACATGAAACTACAAGTTTCAGAGCTAAAAAAGGTAAAAGAACAGTATGCCAAACTGGAACGAAGCTATGATCTCTCAAAGATAAATGTTGCAGAAAAGACAAGAGAGATTAAAGGATTAGAAAATAAAGTGAAATCATTAGAAAAGGATCTTACTTTTGACAAGCCTCTGGCAGAAATTAAGAAAATTCTTTGGGCCAACATCACTCAATCCATAAATGATGTTTGGCCATCCATCCAAGTAATTTTTGAGCAGATTGATCTAGTAAAGGCAGCCCAAGAAGAAATCCAAAGGATAAGAGCAGAATTAGGAAGAATGCTTGAGGAAGCCAACAGGCTCATAAATTTTTTGAATACTAAGAATAAGGACCAGCTTGAAGAACTTGGCATTACAGATAGAACAGAGACCATTTTGGAAATCAAAAGGGTATTAACCAAAAGAACTTTGATGCAAAATTTAGAAAGAAGATGTCATGACATGCAGGCAAAGATTAATGCTTTTATGGAGAAATTTGCCATTTTGCATAATAAAGGGCTACCCAGTCCTTTAGTGATTAATGACAGATTAATGAGGCATAAAGATTATGTGGATAAATTGAATCAATATGCAGGCAATCAAGCAAGTTCATCAACAAGTGTATCAGGAATAAAAGCACTCCCTACAGGCAGAGTTCTCTATGACAGCCTAGAGAACTTGTTCTATGTCGAGCATGAACTGAAGCACTTGTTCCCAATTCAACCTACATTTTTCAGGTACACAGAAACAGATGAAACCCTCAGAAAGCTTCAAAAAACCAAAATACCACAGCCAAAATGGTGGGAAGAAATGCTTGAAATTTTGTAATTTATCCTTGGTAAAAGGTAAATTTTGATTTTTACCACAGTCAATGAGGGTAAAGAGGATGAACAGAGATCAAACAGGTAAAGAGTATCAGATGCAGGTAAAGTGTATCAGTAGGAAGATAAAAACAGAGTAGCCAACACAGAATTACACCAAGGACAACAAGAGGCCAAATCATAGGGCCTAACTCCAGCACACTCTCAAGAATAGGGACAACAAACCATTCGGTTGCCTTATCTGTCATCTATGAAGTCTTCTGGCCCTATTTTCTTGTAAAATATGATTAGTCATCCCAGTTTATATCTCACTTTGTTATGAGATATTTCATTGTAAAGTTTTTTGTATAAATACACCCCCATTCGGAGTATTGAGTGTGGATTCTTTGACATTGCTGTAAAACTGATTATTTCGAAATAAAAAGTGCTGTTGGACAATTTTTTCATGATTGGCTGGATGAAGGATTGATGTAAAGGACTTTTCACAGGATTCATGTGTTGGACATCAAACAAATAAGTATCTTATATCTCATGTGTTAATGTTTTCTGGTTTATTATATTCATTATGTTCCATATCTGAATATTAAAACAAAAAAGAATAATTCAGAAAGTGCTTAAGTGCAATCTGTCTTCAATCGTTTTTGTTCTCAATGTTTTCTTCTAAACTAGCATAAACAGTGAATTCTTAATTGCTCCTGTTTCCTAGTTTATTCATTTTAATCATTTAGTAAAGAATTCTTAATTGCTCTTTATTGATGGTTAGTCATGTTCTACTCTCTTAAAGCATGTTGAAGGATTCTTAATTGCCCTTTAACCCTTTAAGTCCATCCCATCTTTTTAAGTCTCTATTTGCTCCCTGTTCAGCTATCTTGCCCTGTGAAGCCATCCTTTATTGAGAAACCAAATCCAGTTGAGCCATTTTCCTTGACTCCATTAGCCCAATGGACTAAACTATTCAGTTCTACCCCTCTGCTATTGAACTTCACCAACAAATTCAAACAAAACCCCAAGCTCTAATAACTAGCCTAAAACCTTATAAAACAAAGCTAAAACTTAAAGAGAGAGCCCTCTCTGGATACAGATTGGCTAGATTCTGTATCTAAAAGATTGGTTTGTGGTTACCTCGGACCCCTTTCCCCTTCTTACAACTTCTGGGAAAATCTGAGTGATAACAACAGGTTTAATGGAAGGAATGATGGTTTGGTTCAAGCCAGATAACCACTTCTACTCTATTCACTCCAAACATGCATGAACACCCCCAGACTACAAGGCTTTAGACCACCAATGCTCACAGTTTTAGATATTAGATGAATATGGAGAATACTAACCACACCAGCAGATACACAAGACCATGTGATGGCCGGCTGCAACTAGTAAAGAAACCTGTAAATCTAATCTATTAATGCAAGGACAGGATGACAACTCTCCTGCATTAGATAGAAAGAAACCTGAGTATCTTATTCAGTGATACATTCAACATTCTAACACAGAGATAAGATGACAGTTATCTAGTGTTAAACATCAAAAGATCAAGAATCACAGCATATCAGGCACAAGCTTAGAATCAGAGGAAAATGGACAGTGAGTAGTTAACAGCAAAAGAAGCTTGCATTAGCTGAAAATGAAGATGAGACGCTGCAAGTGACAAAATATCTACAACCTCTAGAAGTTGAACCTTACATCAAATGCCAACCTTGATTACATCTTACTTCTGGATATTTATAAGTTTACAGTACTAGGTCACTTGGTCGTTTAGGTATGGAGGGGTCATAATTGACCACCAACTACATTTAACTGCCTGATGGAGTCTCTGAACGTGTTTGCTTGCTTTAGTGGGTGAATCTGATCTGTTTAGGTGCTGTGCTGTCCTTTAGGCAGTTGGAGTGCTCGTACTAGTGGAGTCCATGACTGATAAATTTAGTTATAGAGTCGTGCTTGTCCTTTTCTCCTTTCGGCCATGCTTTCTATTAAATATGGTTGTTGGGGGTCTAATTGTGACTGATGATGGCGGAGCTGGTCATCTCCTTCTTCGAGCAAGTAGAATGGTCGAGGATGTGGAATGCATGGGTAGGTGAATGATTTGGATGAGCGAGAAGAATAGCCGTCGGATCGGGGAAATAAACGACGAAGATGGCTTCGACAGAGGCTATTAGCCGAGGTGAGAGCGGGGCGTGTTGGAGCCGTTGAATCTTCAGCGGACGGATCAGACGGTCATCGGGCGATGAAACTGCATGGACATTTAACGGGTGGGGCGGTTTGGTCGGGCGGTAAAGGTTTTAATCGCACCGCTTTCGGGCGCTAAGCAGTAAATGCCCAGGATCGAGCGATTCCACTCAGTGATCGACACGTAGCAGTGGATGAGAGAGAAAAACCGCTCTCATCGTGCGCTATCGCTCGATCAAATTGCCAGCGCGATGAGAGCGAAGACCATCAGATCTCAGCGGAGATGATCTGACGGTGGAGAGTGGTAGAGCGGGTCGCCTTTATCGGGTGCGACAGGAGCTGTTGGTTCGATGGGGAAGATCAATGGTGGGGATGCAATGAGGGTTTTATGAGTGCACGAGGGCATATGGGTATGGTTTTATGGTTTATTTGGGGTTTTACACTTGGGGCTAAGGTCAAGAAGGGGGTTACTTTGTCGGGTTTAGGAGGAAAATAGGGAAACGGAGGTGGTGGAGAGTAAGCGGAGTAGAAGGAAAAGGGAAAATCACCCATGAGGGGCCCCTTTGAAGACACCACCAATCAGGCCGAGTTTTTATCTGACATTAGAAAGTCAGTGCTGCATAGCAGGGCTAACACTGGCTCCTTCTAGGGATGAAATCCTCCGTGTGAGGTTTCAAGAACCGTAGACCACTGCCTTTCACACAAAAACAAGATCAAAAATATTTCCTAATGTTCTATTGGGCATGGAGTCTAATTAATCCTACCCTAAAACTTGTAAAAATAACTTATTTACAATGCTGGGGCCTAAAGGCCTTAAATAACATAAACTTTCAACAACCGCCCATTGACTGGGCCATCAAAAAATGTTTCTCCTTCCATACTTTGCAGCATGAAAGTGTTGTTCCCCTGGACCTGAGCGATGACGAATGATCCTGTCCATAGAGCATCTGTTATGAAACCAGCTCAAGAAAAGATAGAAAAGATAGATCAACGCCTTAGAATTCAGCCTCTTCGAGGGGTCAACCTCCTTTACATTACATAAATGAACAATTCTTGGATGATTCAAATGACAAAACCTCCTTTCTATATATAGGAGTCTAAGGAGTCACAATATAATCCAACCGACCTAACAATAATAATATAAAGCCACAAAAATAACAATAGAGGGATTCTATGGGGCACAGTAATAACAATATGGGGGCAATAGGGGCACAACAATATTAATAAGGGGTATAACTACAATAGTAATGGGGTAATCACTAGTATTATAGGGACCCAACATGCCCCTCTCCTTCAAAAAAGTGTTGTCCTCAACGCTTGAGTAGTTCTGGATACTTCTGCATAAAATTCTCATCCTCCCATGTGGAATCTTCAGCGGATAAGTTCTTCCACTTGATAAGATACTCTGAAATTGATCGATTTCGTAGCTGTCGAGTTCTTGTTTCTGTGACTGCTTCCGGTTCCAATATAATTTTTCCTTCCTCGTCAAGTTCTGGCAATATTGTTTGAACTGGGAGCTTGTCGCCTATAACCTTCTTTAAACATGAAACATGGAAAACTGGGTGCAATCGAGAAGCTGCAGGAAGCTCCAATTTGTATGCCATAGTACCAATCTTTTGCAACACCTTGTACGGACCATAATACTTTGGTGATAATTTATTATCCTTCTTAGCTTGCTTGAGGGACATTTGCTTATATGGTTGTAGCGTAGGAATACCCAATCACCTACATCAAAACTTCTTTCACTGCGATGTTGATCTGCCTGTTGTTTCATTCTATTCTGTGCCAACACGAGGTTATCCTTTAAGAGTTGGAGGACTTGTTGTTGATGTTCGATGTGATGTTCCACTGCCTGAACCTTAGAATTTTCTCTTAAATATGATGTGATGGATGGTGGTTGATACCCATAAAGTGCCATAAATGGGGTCATTTTTGTTGCTGTATGGAAGGAAGTGTTATACCACCATTCAGCCAGAGGCAACCATTTGACCCATTGTGTCTGTTTATCAGATACAAAGCAACGAAGATATCCTTCCAAACATTTGTTTACTATCTCAGTTTGCCCATCAGATTGAGGATGATAAGATGAGCTATGAGCTAACTGAGTACCAAGACAAGAAAATAATTCTGTCCAAAAATTTCCAGTGAAAATGGGATCTCTGTCACTTACAATAATCTTTGGGTTTCCATGTAGCTTTTGAATTGTTTCCATAAATGCAGTAGAAACTGTACTGGCTTTAAATGGATGTGATAATGCACAAAAGTGTGCATACTTGGTAAGTCTGTCAACTACCACCATGATGACACTCTTTCCCTCAGACTTGGGTAAACCTGTGATAAAATCCATTGAAACCTCCTCCCAACGTTGGCTTGGAATGGATAAAGGTTGTAATAGACCCGGTGTCTTAATTGTTTCAACTTTATTTTGTTGGCAAACCAAACATTTCGCCACAAACTTTTGAATATCTGATTTAAGGCCATCCCAAAAAAATTCCTTCTTAACCCTGTGGTAAGTTTTTAAAAATCCTGAGTGCCCTCCTAAGGGAGAAGTGTGCAATTCCATAAGAATCTTTTGTTTTAGCTGGGAATTCTTACAGAGGTATAAGCGATCTTTGTACCATAACGAATCATTTTGCCAGCTAAATGTATCAGACGTACTGGAATCTTGTTGTAACTTTCGAATAAGTGCCCACACTTCTTCGTCATTCTTCCATTCCTCCCTTGCTTCATTTATCCAATCTGGTTGGATAATAGAAATGGCGCACAACAATGCTTCCACATCCTCATCCTTTCTTGAGAGTGCATCTGCCACCACATTTTGCTTCCCTTTTTTGTAGATGATTTCAAAGTCATAACCCAACATCTTTGTGACCCACTTTTGTTGCTCTTCAGAGGATAATCTTTGTTCTAAAAAGTATTTAAGGCTATCATGATCCGTTTTTACCTTGAAGTGTCTTCCCATTAGGTAGGGTCGCCATTTCTTAAGTGCATGGAGTATTGCCAACATTTCCTTCTCATAAATAGCTTTGCTTAAAAACTTTCCCTTGATTGGACGACTTTCAAAAGCAATGGGTCTTTCATCTTGCATTAGAACAGCACCAATTCCATTTCCTGAAGCATCACATTCCACAATAAAGGTTTTTGTGAAGTCCGGTGTAGCTAAGACCGGTGCTTGGCACATTGCCTCTTTAAGATGTTCAAAGGCCTTTGTTGCTTCCGGAGTCCATGAAAATGCATCTTTCTTCAATAATGTTGTTAGAGGTGCTGCTATTCTCCCATAATTCTTAACAAACTTGCGATAATACCCTGTCAACCCAAGAAATCCTCGCAGATGCTTTATGGATGTGGGGATTTTCCATTCCTTAATGGCTTTAATTTTGCTAGGGTCTACCTTAACTCCTTCATGAGATACAATATGACCCAAATATTCCACCTCCTGGACTCCAAAGAAACATTTGGATCTTTTTGCATATAATTGTTTCTCCTCCAATAGTTGTAGCACCCTGTCAACATGTTCAACATGATCCTTCCAAGACTTGCTGTAGATTAGTATATCATCAAAAAATACTAACACAAATTTTCTAAGGAATGGTTTGAAAATTGAATTCATCAAACCTTGAAATGTTGAAGGTGCATTGGTAAGGCCAAAAGGCATGACCAAAAATTCATAATGACCCTCATGAGTTCTAAATGCTGTTTTTGGAATGTCTTCAATCTTCATTCTGATTTGATGATATCCTGAACGAAGATCCAACTTGGTGAAGTAAATTGATCCATGCAATTCATCCAGTAATTCATCAATGACAGGAATGGGGAACTTATCTTTAATAGTGAGCTTGTTGAGCTCCCTATAATTCGGACACATGCGCCATGATCCATCCTTCTTGTGCACCAATACTACTGGAGCAGAGAAAGAACTTTGACTCGGTTGAATTATACCAGCCTCTAGCATTTCTGCAACCATACGTTCAATTTCACTCTTTTGGACATAGGGATATCTGTACGGCCTGATGTTTGGAGGAACACTTCCTGGAATCAGATGAATAGCATGATCATGATCACGCATAGGTGGGAGACCTTTGGGAGTCTCAAATACCTTGGAATGATTGTCCAGGACTTTTTGGAGATCTGGAGAAATAGATGATTCCAATGTGGAAACATCTAGCGAACATAATTGTGCAATTACACCTCTTTGCTCCTTTTTTAGAAGCTTTGTCATACCATTAGAGCTGATTATCTTTCCTGGTTTCCCTGCAATACCCCTTAATTCAACTTCCTTTCCTTCCGTAGAAAATTTGATGAAAAGTTCTTGAAAATTAAAAGCTATTGTACCCAAGGATTGTAGCCATTGGACTCCTAGTACAACATCAGCACCTCCCATTGGAATGGAAAGCATTGGGCTAGTCAATACATATTCTCCCATGGATAGCTTGATATTATGGCACTTTCCAGAGAAATTTATTGTTCCTCCATTTGCAATCATCACTTGACACTCTGGTGCTGGATATAGGAAGCAATTCAATTCTTTTGCTACCTTACAATGAATAAAATTGTGGGTGCTTCCTGAATCAATCAACACTATTACCTTTTTCTTCTTGATTTGTCCTTCTATCTTGATGGTTTGAGGAGTGGTAATTCCCGCCAATGCATTACAAGATATGGTCGGATTTATTTGTTCTTCATCTAGGCTTTGTTCCTGGAGTATATCCTCTTCTTTTGACCTTTCTTGCTCCTTTTCTTCTTCCTCTTCACAATCTATGTAGAATAATTTCTTCTCAGCACACTTATGACCTTTAGTGTATTTGCTATCACAACTGTAACAAAGCCCTTTTGCTCTTTTTTCTTCCAATTTTTGTGGTGTCAACCTTATAGGTTGTGGAAGACTAGGGGCAACAACACTTCCGTCTTTATAGTTGTGAGTGGTATGCTTCCTGGTTGCCATAATTTTGCTTTCCATTTTTCTTGCTAACCTGAATGCCTTCTCTAATGAATCAGGTTCCCAAAGGCGAACATCATGTTGGATATTATCCTTTAAAGACCCTATGAACACATCAATCCTATGCTCCTCTGGAATATCTTTTACCCTTATGTTCAATTTTTGGAACTCCTCAATGTGCTCCATTATTGAACCCTTTTGTTTGAGACTTATCAATTGGCTAAAAAAAGTGTTGCTTTTTGTATCCTCATAATGTGCTATCAATTCTTCCGTAAAAATTGCCCAAGTGATAAATTGTTTACGAGAGCAAAGCCATTGATACCATACAAACTGATTTGGTTCCAAATATAAAGTTGCCATACGTACCTTTTGTGTGTTTTGCACATTATTGAGATCGAAGAATTGCTCCATCTGTAATATCCATGTGGCGGGATCCTTGCCATCAAACTTCCTCATATCGATTTTTGGAATATGGTGGGTCTTCGATCCAACATTAGAGTCTATGGAATCATGATTAACATTTCTTTTGTTCACATCATGAGTTTCCTTTACAACCTTTTCACCATTAGTAAGTATTTCTTGTAGAAAATTTGTCAAATCTGTCTTCAAATCTGCCATGTCTGTCTTCAAATCTGTCTTCGAATCATCCATCTTAGCTTCCATGCCCTTTATCTTAGATTCCATGCCATTTATCTTAGATTCCACGCCATTTATCTTAGCTTCTTTTAGCTTTTGTGAGCGTGACATTTGTTGCACTTGTTCTTGTAATTTTGATATATCATGTAGCATTTCTTCCTCTTCTTCATGAGTCATGCTAGAGCTTTCAGGTTCCTTACTAGGTGTTTTCATTTTCTTTCCTCAGGGCATCAGTTACCGATAATAATGCTTTACTATGCCCTTTGAATTCCTTCAAACCAAGCTTACGCAAAAATTTAAAAAAAAACTACACACCTTTTTTCACTTTGTAGAAGCCTGATATTGAATCTGATGTATCTCTGTAAATTCAGATCCTCTAGTTTTGAAATTGTGACCTGTAGTTTTGCATCCTCTTTCCAATGCCACAAGTCTGACCCAAATTGGATTCTCCAAGGAAGAGTTATGCGAAATCTCCCATAGTGACTTGATTATAGACTAGTTCAGTAGAGCGAACTTGTACGACGTGCCACGAGTCACTGTTTCAACCTTTGGATCTGAAAAATGCATACAAGAAACTACAATCCATCCTCTTTTTGTACCTTCTTACGAAATGTCAATCCGATCCCCAGAGAGAAAGTTATGACGATTTTCCCCAGGTCAACTGTTTGGAATGTAATTCAGGAGTCTGCAAAAAGACCAACTTCCTCAGATCATATCTCCGCAAATATAGCGCAAAACGCTCTGAAATTCAGACCCGAGGTTCAGCGCGATTTCTTCTCAAATGGGTTTTTTTTCCACTTCTGAAACGTCGCAGAAAAAAAGTTATAGCGAAAATTCCACGATGACCTGTTTGGAGCAGCGAAACCCTAGAATCCAAAGCTCTGATACCAAATGTTATGAAACCAGCTCAAGAAAAGATAGAAAAGATAGATCAACGCCTTAGAATTCAGCCTCTTTGAGGGGGAAACCTCCTTTACATTACATAAATGAACAATTCTTGGATGATTCAAATGACAAAACCTCCTTTCTATATATAGGAGTCTAAGGAGTCACAATATAATCCAACCGACCTAACAATAATAATATAAAGCCACAAAAATAACAATAGAGGGATTCTATGGGGCACAATAATAACAATATGGGGGCAATAGGGGCACAACAATATTAATAAGGGGTATAACTACAATAGTAATGGGGTAATCACTAGTATTATAGGGATCCAACAACATCGAATTTACCAGGATCTCCCTGCCTTTCCTTCAGTGCATCCCATTGGAGAAAACAGTCACCATACTGAGAATTGACCCTTTTTATCTTTCTATGAAAGGTTTCCTTCTCTTGGTCAATGTGCATGTTAGCCAATTCATTAAAGACTTGCAAAAGCCTGTTGATTTGATCACCTACCTCAAAAAGTTTAGGGCATTTGACCTCATCAGGTAGAGATGGTTTATATTTTACCCCCTCTCTATATGTTCTCATCCTTGGATGTTTTTTGTGGAAACCTTTGTACACCTGCTAAATAATAAGGGTTGTTGTGTACTCGGCTATGTCATTTGTGGCCTGAACAACTAATATAAATGGTGAGTCAATGTATTCTGGTGTGGGGGACACAAGGACTTCACCTGCTCCTGTAGCTTTCTTAGAACACGCCCCATCAAAGAAGGTGTCCCAAATCTGTGGGCCTTCTTCCTCTGTGATCTGGAAAACTGCCTTTTCAGGCTGTGTGGAGGCCAACTGGGCAGGCTTCGTAATGTCAAGGCTGAGCTTATCCATGTCAGCCTTGAGCATTGAATTATGGCTGGCTCCAGTGCCTAGAGGGAAATCATGAAGGATTTTATCCTAAATAGTCATAGAAACATAGGATGGTGGGGAGATGACTTCACAATTTTTTATCACTAGGTTGAGAATAACAACATGTTGGTCAATTTGCAAATTTGAATAGTCATTGGAAGCTTGGCTGGCCTTAGGCTCAAGATCTTCAAGGATAGATTTCTTGAGGGACTCATTCTTCACTGGTTCAATCAGAGGCATGGGTATTCTTGGCTTCTGACTTTCTGATTGACAACTTAAAGAAGAAGGGGGCCTGTCAAGGCCTCTTACCTCTATGGTTGGAGCTTTGAGGATGATGGGATCTACTGCTGGTTGCTTCTGCTTATTGATCTGTTGCTCTGTGGGGACAACAGCTCTTAGGGCAGGATTCTCTTTGACATTACTCTTTCTTAACCTCAAGTAATATCTTTGCTGGTCTTCAGTCTGTGGAACAACTTCTTTGTCCCACTCTTGACTGGTCTGGTCCCTGAGTAATGACTCCTTGTAGGCAGCTTTGGTTAAAAAAGGGGCACTACCCTTGTCTTCCATACCACGGATCTCATCATCTTCCTCAAACTGCTCTTCTTCCATGACTGCATTTTGAAATGGGGTCTTCACCCTTTGGTCTTCATTGGCATCTTTGTTTCTTTGCAAAATCTGCAACTGCTCATTTGCTCTTCTATATGGATTTGTATTTCTAGGAGCAAATGTATTAGGAAGCCTTGCTTTCCTAGCACTCTGCTCAACCTTTAGTTTGGATATTTCAGCGGCCAATGACTCTATCATTTTAGTCATTTTGTCTATTTTGGGTTCTGAAGATGAAGAAGAAGAGGAAGACTCACCTCTCTACCTCCTTCTATCAGCATGTCCTTTGAGTTTCTCTGCAGCCATGATATTGGATTCCACCTCCAAGGCTGCATCTTGCATTTCAGCTAGAGTAGCACATCTTCTCTCTCTTAATAGCAGGCAGAAATCAGAATCAAAGGCATTGGCATAGGTGAGTTTGGCAGAGGTGGGGGTAGGCTTTACTTCAGCTGGTATCTTGCTATACATACGATTGAATCTTTTATTAAAATCAGACAATGACTCCCCATTTTCCCTTTTCAGGTTGCCAAACTCAGTATGGTAGTATAACAGATCTTTCTTATCTCCCCAATGCTTTAAAAACACATCGTCTAATGCCTCAATGTCTGCTATAGACCTAGGGGTCAGTTCTCTGAACCACTTTCTAGCCTCTCCATCAAGGCTTTGGACAAATACTCTCATCCACACATCATCTTCACTGATATCTAGGTTATCAGCATAGCTATAAAAAGACTCAAGGTGTTCTTCAGCTATTACTCCCTCTGTCCCAATGAACTTAGGCATGTATTTATGATATTCTCCTGCAGGCATGGAATTCAAAGGAATAGGCAAGACCAGGGGTCCATACCTAGCAGCTATGATTCTTTCCATTTTGGTGGGTGCTTGTGGGCCTGCCATGACTGGGGTGGATGGAAGAGTGCTGGCAGTCTAAAATGTAGGGAGTTGAGAAATGATTGTTAGGGATAAAGGAATATGATGGACTGGAAGGGAGGCTTTCTTTCGACTGAGATCCAAAGGGGGACTTATTGAACAAGGAGCTTTATGAATCTCTGAGAGTATTTCTTCACTGATAGTGCTTGGCTCTATATTTTCAACGTGTGAACGCTCAGTTACAAGCCTTTCTTGCAGAGATACATAAGGTTGTTTAGGCTTACCTGATCCTGATGCTCCTTTTCGTGATATTTTTCTTGGCTTGACATTCTTCTTAGGGCCAGGCACTGGGTCAACTGATGATTTCTGAAGATTTCTCCAAGTATGTCTCACAAACTGAGCCAAAACTATAATGTGGAGTCGCCAAGAGGTTCGGCCTCTAGTAGAGTTGCCAGATAGATGATTACAACAAAAAATGTGTCCAGACTTTGTCTATCATCAAAGTTGGATCTGTGTCGTTCTCCCAGGGAAGCTAAGCTTCAATCTCCTCTCCCCGACAACGGCGCCAATTATGTTAGGATTCCAAGAAACTCTCCTGGGTTGTATCTCGGAGATGTCTGGTAACATATAAATTTAACTATTGTTGCAGGTTTAATGAAAGGAATGATGGTTTGGTTCAAGCCAGATAACCACTTCTACTCTATTCACTCCAGACATGCATGAACACCCCAAGACTACAAGGCTTTAGACCACCAATGCTCACAGTTTTAGATATTAGATGAATATGGAGAATACTAACCACACCAGCAGATACACAAGACCATGTGATGGCTGGTTGCAACTAGTAAAGAAACCTGTAAATCTAATCTATTAATGCAAGGACAGGATGACAGCTCTCCTGCATTAGATATAAATAAACCTGAGTATCTTATTCAGTGATACATTCAACATTCTAACACAGAGATAAGATGACAATTATCTAGTGTTAAACATCAAAAGATCAAGAATCACAACATATTAGGCATGAGCTTAGAATCAGAGGAAAATGGAGAGTGAGCAGTTAACAGAAAAAGAAGCTTGCATTAGCTGAAAATCAAGATGAGACACTGCAAGTGACAAAATATCTACAGTCTCCAGAAGTCGAACCTTACATCAAATGCCAACCTTGATTACATCTTACTTCTGGATATTTATAAGTTTACAATACTAGGGCACTTGGCCATTTAGGTATGGAGGGGTCATAATTGACCACCAACTGCATTTAACCGCCTGATGGAGTCTCTGAATGTGTTTGCTTGCTTCAGTGGGTGAATCCGATCTGTTCAGGTGCTGTGCTATCCTTTAGGCAGTTGGAGTGCTCATACCAGTGGAGTCCATGACTGATAAATTTAGTTACATAGTCGTGCTTGTCCTTTTCTCCTTTCGGCCGTGCTTTCTGTTAAATATGGTTGTTGGGGGTCTGATTGTGATTGATGATGGCGAAGCTGGTCATCTCCTTCTTCGGGCAAGCAGAATGGTCGAGGATGTGGAATGCATGGGTAGGTGAACGATTTGGATGAGCAAGAAGAACGGCCATCGGATCAGGGAAATAAACGGTGGAGATGGCTTCGACGGAGGCTATCAACCAAGGTGAGAGCAGGGTGAGTTGGAGCCGTTGGATCTTCAGCGGACGGATTGGATGGTCATCGGGTGACGAAACTACATGAACATTAAACGGGTGGGGCGGTTTGGTTAGGCGGTAAAGGTTTTCATCGCACTGCTTTCGGGCGCTAAGCAGTAAATGCCCGGGGTCAAGCGATTCCACTCAGTGATCGACACGTAGCAGCGGATGAGAGAGAAAAACTGCTCTCATCGCGCATTATCGCTCGATCAAATTGCCAGTGCGATGAGAGCGAAGACCGTCAGATCTCAGCGGAGATGATATAACGGTGGAGAGTGGTAGAGCGGGTCGCCTTTATTGGGTGCGACGGGAGCCGTTGGATTGATGGGGAAGATCAACGGTGGGGATACAATGAGGGTTTTATGAGCGCATGAGGGCATATGGGTATGGTTTTATGGTTTATTTGGGGTTTTACACTTGGGGCTAAGGTCAAGAAGGGGGTTACTTTGTCGGGTTTAGGAGGCAAATAGGGAAACGGAGGTGGTGGAGAGTAAGCGGGGCAGAAGGAAAAGGGAAAATGACCCATGAGGGGCCCCTTTGAAGACACCACCAATTAGGCCGAGCTTTTCTCTGACATTAGAAAGTTAGCTCTGCATAGCAGGGATAACATGATGTATCAACTGAATTTTCTCTATGAACTTCCTTGCCTTATTGATGTCACTGTGACCATCGATGGCGGCATATTTCTCAAAGATGAAGTCCAATGGCGAACTTGGAAAGTACCCATAACATGCCTCAAATGGCGATGTGTTTGTGGAAGAATGCTTTGCCCTGCTATATGCATGTTGTATGTAATGCAATTGTTCATACCACAACTTGGGATGTTTGCTGCAATATCCTCTAAGAAGATGAATGATTGTTTTGTTGACCACCTCGGTTTGGCCATCTGTTTGCGAATGAAAGGCTGTAATCTTCTTCAAATTTCTGTCCATCATGTCCCACAAATTTGACCAAAAATTCCCAACATCGAGAATATCGATCACTTACAATAGAAGTAGGAAGACCAAAATGAACCCAAATGTTTTGGAAGAAAAGATGAGCTGTTTGTTCAAATGTAATTTGCTTTTTACATGGTGTTAGTATACACATTTTGCTGAACCTGTCTACAACTACATAAATGTAATCATGACATTTCCTTGACAATGGAAGACCTCCTACAAAATCCATTGAGATACTCTCCCATGGACGTGAAGGTACCGGAAGTGGAGTGTACAATCCTAGTTTCCTATTAGTAGGCTTACTAGTTGCACACAAAGAACATCCTCTTATGAAATGAGATACATTATCAAACATGCGTGGCTGATATGAAAAATGAAACTACTTGTTTTTGCTGTACAAGGTATTCATTTCCATTAAATTATATGTGCAAACTGTTAATGATGTCTTATAATTGAAACAAAGTGTTTTTGGTAAATTTCTGAGTCTTATGTGTGAAGGAGGATTATTTCAATTTACTGTTTAGCATATAAAATCTGAAAAACACAGCAAGATAAATTCACATAATATAACACAGCAGCTGATAAGGCAGTTCACCCCTCCTGGGCTACATCTACCGGGTCCAAGGCTCCCAAATGGGCATGTCCTTGCTTGAATTAGATGCTCAAAATGGTTATACGGTGAGAAGAAAGCCTAAACATGCAAAATAAGTTGTGAAAATGAGTTCAGAACATAAAAAATAGTCAAGATTGACTTTTGTTTCACCTCCAATGGCTAACCATAGCCCAATACAGCTCCAACACTTCCTAGGCCCTAATGGCTCTCCAAGCTTCTTCGCTGAAAAAACACTTGAATATGACCTCTAATGGCTCTAAAACCTGTACCTTTGGCTCTGGAATGCTCAGAATAGCCAAAATAAAATAAAAAAAATTCGCTCCAAAAGGACTTCCCTAGCCAAAGTTATGACCTCCTGAAGTTTTGTCCAGTTTCCCTTAAAGAAACTCGACTAAATTTGGCTAACTGCAGTTAGCTCTGCCATTTTTGGCAACCTCCACCAGATTTGGCGCGCTCCGCCAACTTAACTGCCAGTTAACCGTAACTGTCGAGCGCTAACTGTGCACATGTGAGCGGGAATTTTGGGTGGTTAACGGTCATGGTTAATGCGCTGGGGATTGGCCTGTGGTTCCGACACCAGGGTCATATGGTTAAGAGGCTGGCCCCTTTCTGCACCCAAATGAAACATTAAACAACTTTAAATACAAACTCTGCCATTTGGTTGTTAAGATCCACCATTTAGGTGGGCCGGTCGGGCCTATGGGTTGGCGGCCACCCGACCGGGGGTCGAATCCTGTGAGCTCCATAAAATTTAACACCAATAAACTTGTGTTCTAGTGGCCACGTGGCGGCCTCGAGGTAGGCCATGTGGCATCCTTTAATTGGTCATCAAAACAAAATATTCCCGCAAATATCCTAGGGAATATTCCATGGAATATTCCTTCGAAATATTCCATGGAATATTCCTTCGAAATATTCCATGGAATATTCCTTCGAAATATTCCTTCGAATTTTATTTATTTATTTATTTATTTTAATTCAAATTTTGCAGGTTATTGGGCATTTTCAAAATGTGATAAATCCTTCATACGATGTCGGATTTGAGTGCCGTTTGCGGCTATAGGATCATTTCGACGAGGCCTATCCGGTCGTTCTAGTTTCAACCAATTCTGAGCAATTCAAAATTTGAGCATTTTTTCCACTTAGGACATGATCACCTGATCACACCTCCCAAATGGGAAGCTTTTGGACCCCAAAAGCTCTCTGATTACTGAAAATGAAGACGAGGAGACTGATTCTCCACTCTTCCAACCTTGAATAACTGAAATCTTCCCGACTTCATCAAATTGAGCTTCTCATAAAAAGATAAATTTTCCCTTGAATTCACTGACCGACCGTTGCTAAAATTGACTGAGTCATGATGCAAATTCTTGAAATTTGTAGAACAACAACTATATTTTGCAGAAAGCATATTGTTTCTACAATGGTCAAACTTCAAAGAAGACTTAAAATAAAGTTCACCTTGCCAACTATTCACATGGCGAATTTTTGCTGAATGAGCCCTATACTTGTGTCGAATCCCGACCAAGTTTTCTCACCATACCAATCTGCCATTCTGAAACCAACATTGATCCATGCTAAACTGTGTGCCCTCTTTGCTTGCATGCCTTTCCTTCTCATGGAATCTTGCACCGCTTTGCACCGACACTTCGTTCTCTGCACCGATCGACACCAAAGGTATCTTGTGCAACCTTTTGTCATCTTCTTTCAAAGACGAACTGTTATCAGACTGAAACATATCATCATTTATATCAGCAATAATATGAAAAGGAAATTGTACAAAATCTTGTTGTTTAACCATCAACAAAGTCATATTTTGACTTGCATTAACTAGCCTTTTCAATTGCCCTGCATGGACTAAAGAAGATTCTAGCTTCTTCTTATGTGCTCTCACAATGTACTCTTTTCCATCCTTGAACAAGTGATACTTATTCTCATGGCAATGGAAGATTTCCTTTCTGTCAAATAAATATGGACTACCCAACACAACACCTGTAATGTCAAGTGGTACTACATCCAGTTCAACCCAATCAACATAATGAGCTGTTATGGCAAAGCGCAAGATGCACTTCTTTGAGACTTGTAAGTTTGCATCCTTGCATATCCACCCAAGTGGATAAGGCTTTGGATGTGGAATTGTCTCAAGTTTCAGCTGTTTGACCAAGTCTTCTGAGATGAGATTAGCTTGAGACCCACTATCAAAAAGTGTGTCTATATTTGTGTGGTTTGAGATTATCCTCACATGAAATAGCTCTATCCTCCTCTTTTCATTTTGAGTTTCTTTGTGATAGTTTAATGTGCTAGAACTGGGATTTGTTTCTTGTACAACCTCTTTCCCCTTTATGTTCTTTAATACCATGGTGATACTTTTTGTCTCATCACCTGATTCAGACCCTAAGTCCTGTTCAACAGTTGCTACAATTTTTTCCTTTTCTTTGGTTTTATATTTCTCTGGTTTCAGCTCCGGATGAAGCTTCCAACAATGGTCTTCATTGTGGCTTGTTTTTGAACAGTTCTTGCAAAAGAATTTCCCTTTTTCCTTTCTAGAGTTTGCAATCCTTTTTTTCCTTTACCTTTAAAATCACTACCCTCATTTCCATCAACAGTGTTTTTCCCTCTAGCCTCTAAATGCGTAGCTTGTACACAAACTTCGTCTAGACTAGTAGGATTGAACATAAGGATAGAATGTTTAAGGTAGCTGTGCAAACCACCTATATATTTCAGCAAGTTGTCTTGAATTTGTAAGTCTACCCCTAATAAGAGTGCTCTTCTCCTAAACTCTTGGGTGTAGTCTTGAACATTTTGTCCTTTAAGTTGTCTAAAACTTTGCCAATTCATTATAGCCTTTTGTAAATGAGCAAGAGGATAAAATTGCTTCTTAATTGCGGAAATAAATTTAGCCCATGATAAAGTAATCTTACCATGTTTCTTAATTTCATCCTTGGTCTTGGCTTCCCACCATACCAATGCTACTTCATCCATCCTTAAAGAGGCTAATTGAATCTTAGTGTCATCATCATGCAAGTTCTGAATCCTTAAATAAACTTCCAACTGTCTTATCCAGTTGTCAAGTTTCTCTGCATTGACTTCACCGTTAAACATGGGTAATTCAAATTTAACATCTAGCTTTAGAAATGGACTTTTTCCAGAAGATTTAGGCTTATGAGGTTGATTTACCGAAGTAGAGGATGACGATGTAGAGGAAGAGGATGGTGATGGGGATGGTGGATCACCATTTCCTCCATGTCCTTTCTTTGAATTATCATCACCTTTCTTTCCTCCTGAAGAGCCCTCTCCTTATTTCTGATGCTTAGACCCTTCTCCAACCAACCTATCATTCCTTTCATGGTATAATATTCTTACCATCTCCGTCATGTCCAAAAAAGCTTTTCTAAATACCCGTTCTTCTTCTCTTGGATCCATGTCTTCAAGAACTTCTCCTTCCTTTTCAGACATACTTGAAGCTTCTTCCAAGGCTATTGAGGGTGAATCAGAAGGTGGAGATAATGGCACCCTGGCCCTCCTTGGTTGCGGATTATCTTGTGCTCTAACCAATTTTCCTTTCCCTCTTTGAAGCTTAAGCCTGGTAAGCATTAAAACTTGCAAAACAATCAAAAATATCTTTGCACAAAACTATACTCAAACCTGAGCTCTAATACCATCTGATCTAAAAAATGAAACTACTTGTTTTTGCTGTGCAAGGTATTCATTTCCATTAAATTATATGTGCAAACTGTTAATGATGTCTTGCAATTGAAACAAAGTTTTTTTGGTAAATTTCTGAGTCGTATGTGTGAAGAAGGATTATTTCAATTTACTATTTAGCATATCAAATCTGAAAAACACAGTAAGATAAATTCACATAATATAACACAGCAGCTGATAAGGTAGTTCACCCCTCCTGGGCTACATGTGCCGGGTCCAAGGCTCCCAAATGGGCATGTCCTTGCTTGAATTAGATGCTCAAAATGGTTATATAGTGAGAAGAAAGCCTAAATAGGAAAAATAAGCTATGAAAATGAGTTCAGAACATAGAAAACAGTCAAGAATGACTTTTGTTTCACCTCCAATGGCTAACCATAGCCCAATACAACTCCAACACTTCCTAGGCCCTGATGGCTCTCCAAGCTTCTTCGCTGAAAAAACACCTAAAGATGACCTCTGATGGCTCTAAAACCGGTACCTTTGGCTCTGGAGTTCTCAGAATAGCCAAAATAAAAATAAAAAAAATTCGCTCCAAAAGGACTTCCCTAGCCAAAGTTATGACCTCTTGAATTTTTGTCCAGTTTCCCCTAAAGAAACTCCACTAGATTTGGCTAACTGCAGTTAGCTCCGCCATTTTTGGCAACCTCCACTAGATTTGGCGCACTTTGCTAACTTAATTGCCAGTTAACTGTAACTGTCGGGCGCTAATTGCGCACATGTGAGCGGAAATTTCGGGCGGTTAACGGTCATGGTTAATGCGCTGGGGATTGACCTGTGGTTCCGACGCCAGGGTCATATGTATAAAGGGCTGGCCCCTTTCTGCGCCCAAATGAAACATTAAACAACTTTAAATACAAACTCAACCCTTTGGTTGTTAATATCAACCATGTAGGCGGGCCGGTCAGGCCTGTGGGCTGGCGGCCACCCGACCTGGGGTCGAATCCTGCGAGTTCCATAAAATTTTACACCAATAAGCTTGCATTCTAGGGGCCATGTGGCGGCCTCTGGGCAGGCCACGTGGCATCCTTTAATTGGCCATCAAAACAGAATATTCTCGTGAATATTTTGGGGAATATTCCATGGAATATTCCTTGAAATATATATATCTATATATATATATATATATATATATATATATATATATATATATATATATATATATATATATATATATATAATTCAAATTTTGCAGGTTATTGGGCATTTTCAAAATGGGATAACTCCTCCGTACTATGTTGGATTGGAGTTCTGTTCACGACTACAGGATCGTTTCGACGAGGCCTATTCGATCGTTTTGGTTTCAACCAATTCTGAGCAATTAAAAATTTGAGCATTTTTTCCACTTAGGACATGATCACCTTATCAGTGGCCAATAACAATACCTTTGGATATTCGCTACTATCTTGCTGACACCAAAGTGTTGTACAATCAATGAAGTGTGCGCCTCCCTTATGATACTTTTTCTTTCTCCCTGTGGAATACACAACTTGCCAAAATGATACAACAAATTGTTATGTAAATGATAATCCAACTCTTCAATTTGGTTTCCTTGACTCAAGCTTGCATACACACCTTGAAAGTCACTATCATATGCATATTGTTCAATGTAACTTTCATGTAAAAAACAATTTTGCTTGAGTATAATAGATGAATTTACAATAGGCCTTGAGAGCATATCAACTGCCTTATTGTAGATTCCCTTTTTATACCTGATAACCAAATGAAATTGTTGTAGAAAACCCATCCATCTGAAATGTCGTGATTATTGCAACTTTGACTATGACTGTAAATAATATAATGGTTGATGGTCAGTATGGATAATGGTCTCCTTCCCCATCAAGTAGTGTTTCCATTTTTTGACACTTTGTACAAATGCGTACAATTATTTGTCATAAGTGGGATAGTTAGTTACAACTCCATTAAAAATTTCAAAATGAAATGAAATGGGCTTACCATGCTGCATAAGAACCGCTCCCATGGCATAATCACTTGCATCCGTTTGAATCTCAAATGGTTGTCTAAGATCTGGAAGAGCCAATACCAGTGTTGAACTGATCTTTTGCTTCAAAGCATCAAATGATTTCTATTGTACATCTCCCCAATGGAAGACTTTCATGACACTTGTCAATGCATGTAATGGAGCTGCAATGGAAGACAAATTAGTGATAAATTTCCTCCAATATTTTGCTGCCCCTAAAAAGCTTCTTACCTCTGTAACTGTATTGGGCTTGGGCCAATTCAGAATGACCTCAACTTTATAGGAGTCTATATTCAGCTCACCTCCTACAACAATGTGTCCCAAATACACTAAATAAGTCTTGCCAAATTCACACTTCGACATCTTTAAAAGCAACCGTTCTTTTCTCAAGACATCAAGTACTATGTTTACATGCATGACATTTTCATCTCTGAATTTGCTTAATATGAGTATATCATCTAAGTACACAATGACAAAGTCATCTTGAAATGGTCTCAATACATCATTCATAACTCTCATGAAAGTAGCTGGAGCATTTGTAAGACTGAAAGGCATAACAAGCCACTCAAACAATCCTTGTTTAGTTTTAAATGTGGTTTTCCAATTGTCCTCTTCAGCTCTTCTAACTTGATGATAACCACTTCGTAAATCTAACTTAGTGAAATACTTTGCATACCTCAACTGATCAAGCAAATCATCAATTCTTGGGAGTGGATAACGATTCTTTATAGCGATTTTGTTCAGTGCATGGAAATCCACACACATGCACCAAGTCTCGTCCTTCTTTGGTACCAAAACAATGGGCGAACCACTTGGTGAAGTAGATGGGCATATGATACCTTTATCCAACAATTCTTGAATTTGCTTCTTGATTTCCATGCTCTCCATAATCGACATGTGATGCATGCCAATATTTGGAAGTGAAACATCCTACTGCGGCTGTATCTGATGTTGAATTCCCCTCTTGGGAGGTAACCCCTTTGGTTCCTGAAACATCTCGCCATGCTTTCTTACCACATCAAACAAATCAGATTTCAATTTATCATCACAACATTCAAAAGATTCATAATCAATATCATTCTTTTTCTTGATCATGAGAAGCACAAAACTTTTACTTGCATTAACTAGTCTCTTCATCTGCCTTGCATTAACCAAAGAAATCTTTAGCTTTTTGCCATGGGCTCTATAATGTACTCCACCCCATTCTTGAGCAATAAGTATTTGTTTTCATGGCGATAAAATACTACTTTCCTATCATACAAATAAGGACTACCCAAAATGATTCCTGAGATGTCAAGTGGAACTACATCTAACTCAACTTCATCAATGAACTTTTCAGTAATGGCGAAATTGAATAAACACTTCCTTGTAACCTGTAAATTTGCATTATTGACTATCCAACCCAATGGATATGGTTTATGATGAGGTACATTTTCAAGGTTTAGTTTTTTAACCAAGTCTTCTGAAATTAAGTTTGATTGTGACCCACAATCAAATAATGCATCAATTTTTGTATGATTTGAAATTAACCCTACATGAAACAACTCTATTCTTGATTCTTAATTTGGAGCGTTGTTTTGACTGTTTAAGGAACTAGTGCTTGCAACAAATTCTTTCCCTTTTGTGACCATGGTTGAAATCTTGGTCTCATCACCATAATCTAAACCAAGGTCATGTTGGGTAGCAGCAGTCGTCTTTTGTTTTCCCTTACTATTTTGTTTCTTTGGCCTTAGCTCAGGATGTAATTTCCAACAATGGGCTTCATCATGTCCCGATTTGGAACATGTTGGAATATAGTTTTCTCCCCTTCTTTCTTCACACTTGCATTCTTCTTTCCCTTCCATTCCCCCCCTTCTCTTTCTCCTTACCCTTGAAAGGCTTCTTCTTACTACCCTCTTCCTGAATGTTGTTTCCCCTTGCTTCCAGGTGCGTGGCTTGCACACATACCTCATCCAAATTGCTTGGATTGAACATAAGGATAGTATGTTTCAAATAGGAATGTAAACCCCCAATATATTTCAACAATGTATCTTGGGAATTCAAGTTTACTCCTAACAACAAAGCCCTCTTTCTAAACTCTTGGGTATAGTCTTGGATTATTTAGCCTTTAAGCCGCCTAAAATTCTGGCAACTCATAATGGATTTTTGCATATAGGCTAAAGGGTAAAAATATCTTTTAATTGTATAAACAAATTCAACCCATGAAATGGATATCTTACCATGAATTCGCATTTCCTCTTGAGTCTTTACTTCCCACTAGACTAATGTTGCTCCTTCTAGCCTCAATGAAGCCAACTGGATCTTTATGTCATCTTCTTGAAGGTTCTAAATTCTATAGTATACCTCCAATTGTTGAATCCAATTGTCTAACTTTTCTGCATTCACTTCACCATTGTACATGGGAAGTTCAAACGTAATGTCCAATTTGAGTAAGGGAGTTTTTCCTTTTGGGGTTTGGGAATGAGTATGGACACTTTTGGTGGTGGAAGTGGAAGATGTTTGAGATGTTGAGGATGATGAAGATGATGAGGAAGATGATGAAGATGGTGGAGATGGAGGTGGCTTCCCTCCATTACCCTTGGAATCCTTCTTATTATCTTTTTTGTCTCCTGAGCTTCCTTCTCCATGAGGAGGTTTAGAACTCTCTCCAACCATTCTAGCATTCCTCTCTTCATAGAGGACTTTAACCATCTCAGCTAAAGTGTATAAAGCTTTCTTGAATTCTTCCTCTTTTGAAGAAGGACCTTTAGGCTCTCTTTCTCCAAAGATAATGGTTATGGATTCAGGGTCAGAAACTGGTACTGCTTGTACCTCTTCAATCTCGATTGAAGGCAAAACTTGAGGTGTTTCAAGTGTAGCTGAAATTGGAACTTTGGGTGGTGGAGATTGTGGCCTTGTGGCTCTCCTTCTTCTGGTCATTACATTAAGAGTTGCAACCAACAATTTCCCTTCTCCTCTCTGCAACTTTAAACATGCAAGCATCACAATTTTGCAACCATTAAAACCCTACTTGCACAAAACTCAAGCAATCAAGCAAATACACCTTTGCTTTGATACCAGCTTGGTCTGTTATTGAATGCTAGTTTTGTTGTGCTAATTTCAATTACAGATTTATAAACAAATGCTTGTTCATTTCCTCCTGTGCATATGTTTCCTTAGGTTGTTTGGTGATTGAAACATGTAAATTTCATCAAGTTTAATGTGACATTCATGAGAAAAAATAGCTTAAAAGAACAATGTTGAACAACAATAATAAAAAGTACATCAAACCATCAATTGAACACTTCAACATAGTGTTTTGATGAAGGAATTCACCCCTCTTGGGCAACATTTCCTTGGTCCAACTTCCATGGCTTGGGCCTCTGTATTAGCTCAATATGGAAAAAATGTTGTTTACAAAGCTCTATTACTCTTGATATCTGCACCAATGTGTTCAGAATGTTGAAATTAGCTAGGAACACCTTTTCCTGAGCCCAATTTGGTCGAAAAATGCTCCAGTTATGGCTCAAATAGTTTTTCCCTACAAATCCTCCTCCAAATCTGGAAGAACTCCAGTTAGGGCCACTAAATTTGGGTGCAGGCTCGAAAATAGCGGAGTTCGCCAAAATTCCATCGATTTAAGCTTGAGTTTAATTAATGCTAATCCACATATTAATTAATAATAATCTGGATTAGTTGCAAATCCCACAAGGTTAGAAAGCTGTTTGTCTGTGGTTTTTTTCGAAGTGGTCACATGGCATTAACTGTCATGGTTTGTTAGTGTTCTTCGTCGGGTCTACTGACCTCCACAATAACCGTCAGAGTATTCATTCACATGGCGTGTATTAACCATTGGGTTAAAGTTTGTGGAGCTGTTTGCATTAGATGTTTGCGGTCACGTAGACATGTTCATATGGGGTGGGTTGGCCTGCGCCCCCCCCCTAACCGCCAACCCTCCACGTATTAAAATTCAAATACACGTGAAGCACTATTGTGGTAAGCAACAACTAGTAGCGGAGGTGGTAGAGAGATTTTGTCTACGGAGAGGAGGTCGTCGGGTCGAACCCCGGTGCCTCCATACAATTTTGTTCCACTATGCCAAGTTTTCCTAGGACGTTGGGAGGTGCCACATGGACGCCTCTAGGATTTCCACGTGGAATTCTCTTATTGGTTAGAATTAACCAATAAAATTGTCCCAACACACCTGTCGCATCACCAAACTGCAACCAATCACATTGTGACACTTGGCGAAGCATGACGAATGTTGACCATCCATTGACCCTGCCTAGTCACTTGCCACGTCAGTAGTACAAACTACTGACTGTGAAGTGACTGGGCATTTTTTTGCAGAATTTTGCATGTTTAGCAAAGTGAACAGAACTCAATAACTTCCTCATTTGAACTTGGTTTTCAATGAAACGAGTTGTGTTAGGATTCTTTTTCTGAGATGGACGTGGTCGTTTAGTTTTCGATCCATTCTAAGAACTTTGATTTTTGAGCTAAATACTGAGCACCTGATCATTTCAAAGCCATAAAGATGCTACAACTTTGCACTTCAACAAATTTTACGAAGAATACTTCCCTAGAGATCCAGTTGATGAGGATTATTTACTTGAAGACGTGTGTATGCTTATCAATGAGGATATGAATGCTTAACTCACAACTTCACCCTCAAAAGAAAAAATTAAGAATGTATTCTTTTCTCTTTACTTGAACAAGGCCATGGGTCTCGATGGCTTCTTTGTTAGCTTTTATCATGATTTTTTGGATCTTATTAATCAAGACATATGTAGAATGACCAGATACTCTCTCAAGAAACTACAAATGGGTGGCGACATTAACTCCTCCTTTCTGGCATTAATTCCCAAAGAGTCTAATCCTTCCTCCTCCTATTTCTGCCCGATATCTCTTTGTAATGTATCTTATAAAATTATTTCTAAAATTATGGAAAAAAATTCTCTCTCATTTGATCTCGATCAATCAAGGTGTGTTTGTCCCGAGTAGGCAGATCTTTGACAATATTATTCGGATTCAAGAAGCAGTGGACTCCATTTGGATAAGAGGAGACCAGGGCATGATAATAAAACTTGATATGGCTAATGCGTTTGATCGGGTGCGACATGATTTTATTTTTTAAATCATGAGGAAAATGGGGTTTGATGCAAAATTTATTGAATGGGTGGAATTATGCATAACCTCACCATGGATTACTCCACTAGTGAATGGAAGAGTGATAGATTTCTTCAAAGCCTCTTGGGGCCTAAGGCAAGTTTTCCCTCTCTCCCCTTTCTTATATGTCATTGTAGCAGACTCCCTTAGCCAACGCCTTGAATCCAAAAGATCTTCCTCCCATCTCCTTGGCATCAAATTCTCAACAGGAACTAGAAGTATCAATCATGGCCAATTTGCAGATGACACTATCTTGTTGGTGGGGGCTTCAATGTTAATAGGGAAAAGGTTCAAATCAGCTCTGGACAAGTTTCTTTCTGCCTTTGTGGGTCTAACAAATGATCTAACAAGTCAAATATTCACTTGGAACACTCTATCCTATAAGGAAAAGTGGAGAAGTATTGGGATACAAAGCAATAGGAGATTGGAAGGAGTTCAAATATTTGGGGGTTCTAATCTATCTAAGGAATACATCCCCCAAACCTTGGCATAACATTTTGGACAAGATGAAAATAAAATTGGGGAAATGGGGAGCTAGTTAGCTCAACGTGGTTGGTCGAACAGTCCTGGTGAAGGCACTTCTCTTTGCCATCCCCATTTATCAATTCTCTACTCTCTTGGTGCCTAAATATGTGCTTCAACAAATAGGAGATTATCTTAGGAAGTTCCTATCAGAAGGAGGTAAAACGGAAACCAAAGACTTTCATTTGGTGAATTGGCACACTGTCACAGCTCTGAAGTTACATCGTAGATTAGGAATTTAGGACCTCACCTTGGTAAACACAATTGTAGAAATTTCACCTATAGATCAAACTGATATATGCAATTTCCTAGAGCATAATACTTGATCTACTTCTACAAAACATTAAGCGGAAACAAAATCGATTTCATGAGCAACATCAAGCATAAACACATATAACTGATCAAGAGAAATAATCACACATAACACAAGATATATCACTGGGGAAAGCACCAGCATAAAACCTCCACACTGTATTATCAATCAAGTGGAAATCCTCTTCTGTTTACAAAAAATATCAGCTCAAGAGCTATCCTGTACTCTCTGCAATCAAAAGATGAAGATCATAGACTCACTAGGCCTCAATGTATAGGCCACAAGTCCTCCAATCCCCTATTTCCTTGTGCAATTTTGATTGGGGTCCAATTACAAACATATGTGAATTGGCCCCGGATCATACCTGCTGTCAATCTCAGGTCCTACTACTTAATCCTTGAGGACTCTAGTTCCTCTTGCATACAAGGAATATTCCATGGGAAGATCCAAGCATCCGATAGTACACTGTCCCTCATCTGATCTCAACTGGGTCTCTATCTAAATTGCCATGCATCATTTATCCAGGAGAAAATACTCAGCTATCTAAAATAATTGTTGTCACATGCATGCAAGCATTAACAAACTGTATTTTATTATTTTAACTTGTTAAAATAATCTAACTGGACTTGACTAGTTAGAACTAAGTCAACTGATTCTCTCATTATAGAACTCATACTTAATTCCTCAATCAGTGGAGAGAATAAAGGATAAATTCCTCAATCAGTGGGACAACTAATTGCATGTTCTCACAAATACTTCAAGTTTAATTTTTACAACTAATTAACTCATGGAGATTAATCAATTAATATTTTAAACTGCTCTTAAGACCAAATTCGATTTTACTTCCTATAGATAGACCAGGGACTACTATAAATAGGAAGGGACCCATAAATGCTATTTTTAGAACTTTCTATTTTTAGCAGTTTCACCTCTCACCCAAGGTGGCCAATGACCTCACTGGCCAAACTGATATTTTTAGACATGCTATTTTTAGGAGTTCTATTTTTAGCACATTCTAAATTTAGCATTTCTTGTTGCACACTTTTCAACAACAATAATGGGGGCAAAGCTTTTCTATAGGTTAAAGACTCAGCCAAACCTATGGTGGGTTCAATTTCTGCAAGCCAAATATTTGCAAGGACACAACACCTATCAATTGGACAAAATGACCAACCAAGGATCCTCGATTTGGAAGTTGATCGTCTCCTCCTCCTCATTATTCATTAACCGTCTCTGCTAGATCTTGGGCAATGGAAACAATATTAGGCTTTGGGAAGATTAAATTATGGGTTATCAACCTCTGTGTTAGGAAGAATCCCTTCGACCCTTGTGAGAATAGATAAGTCAGGCAGGAATCGTCACTCTAGCTTGATGCAGGAACATCTAGGCCTAGCCAGCAATGTGATGGAAGTGGTCACATGTTGTGGCTAATGCAAGTTTGGAGGAAGACTTGGTTGTTTAATTTGTATTAATTTCAAAATAAATGTAAGTAATTAATTATTGCCTAATTCTGAACTGAATTGGGAATAAATGGCAAGTGATCCTCCCTGCGTGGAAATCAAGCCAAGTAGTTAGAATTGTTCAGATTAGGATAAGATTGATTTCTAAATATGTAGTCTATCCCTTCAACTGAGAAGGAAACTGTTAGATAGGAGATATATGTAATTTCCTTTCTTTTCTGAAGAGGGATTCGAGACAGAGGAGACAGGGAGAGAGGATTGGAGAGCATTGTAAGCCTATGGGCTGCGTAGGAGAAGAAGGCCGCTAACTAGAATAATCATGCTAGAGAGGGGCAAAGACCTCAACTTGTAATTATGTGTTTATGTGTGTATTTACAGAGGAAGGAATGAATCGAGAGTGAAAGAGTGTGAATAGAACGAAAGCAGAGAGATAATGGGTGGATTGCATTTCTTGTGAGACAAAGGTCTTTATCTAGGTAATCAGGTCTAAGGCCGAGACTCTGTACATCCTTTATTTTGAACAAAATGATGATATGTGTATGATTTATTAAAGCCTATTGGAACTCTGTGTTATGCTTTTGTTCTTTATAGTCTGCCAGAGTGGTTAATTCGCTGTTTTGTATGATTCTCAGTACCAATCGCAGAGTTAATAGAATTTTGAAATTTTCACATGAAATCCATTGTTGAATTGACTTAGTTCAAGTATCGGATCACCCATATTGGGTCAATAAAGCTTGTTTGCATGGTTTCGGTCCCACAAGCAGAAAACCCAAAATACACTAAGTTTTAATGAAAAACACTTAGCAGATTCGGAAGGTGGACTTGAAATGTTATAAACGCTGCTTTTGGGACTTATCGGGTCTGAGAAATACTATATATATCGCATCGCACAATTGGATCGGTGGATGGCAAAGACTTAACCTCGAAACCTTGTGATATGCGATTGCTGACATATCGCATCGGCACTTTGGAGCAGAGCGATAAAGCCTGTGCAGGAGCCATAGCGATCGCCGATAGTGATTAGTGATGATCGCATCAAGACCCTACCAAAGGGAAGCACCGATATAAGGGCCTTAGGATTGCCGACCGTCGATAAGGCGATTAAATCCTGACCGTTCGATCGGCAAGATCCCGATCTTCAGCATTAACACATGCATTTCGGTTAAAAAAAGGATAAGGCGTTGTTTTGGTATTTTCCAAGGGTATTTGGGTTATGAAAGGAAAAAGCATTGTTTAAGTGTTTTCGAAGGCATTTTGACTCCGATAGGGAAAGGCATATATTTTGTGGAAAAGGGTGTAAAGCGGGGTGATTGTTGTGTCATATGATCCATTTGTGGGTTTATTATTAAACCATTGTTTGCGCTGCGTCATTTTTGGTATCAAAGCAGGTTTGTGATTGAAATAACTGATAGCAGTGCAGAATTGTAATTGAATAATTGGGGTTAAACAGAATAGAGAAATTCTATATGAAGGAATTAAAAACAGAGTTATGTGCTAAAGTATTTATGCAGGCAAGAGGAAGGATCAGATTCTAATTTGACAGAAGGAAGGCACATAGAGGTGATGTGTAGCAGAACTTGCAGATGCAAGAGACAGAGGAAATCCATTCAAAACACAGGTGACAGCATAAGAAAGTGTGAAGACTGCAACAATATAGAACAAGAGAAGCTGTGAGAGAAGAACCAGATGTGTTCTTAAAAGCAGAGCAAGGAAAGCACTCTGAAGTGGCAGTGAACCTGAAGAATCCAACAAGAGATTGGACAGAGAGGACAACTGAAGTGTTCTCAAGAGAGAGTGAGAGATTGCAGAAGCCTAGAAGGAGCAAAGGTGTTGCTCAAGAGGAGGTTCCAGATAGAGGATCATGCTTACCAAAAGACTGAGTGAGGAGAGCTTAGTGAGGTAAGATCGCAGTAAGGAGGACTTGCTGTTGTAGAGGCTTGTTGCAAAGGAGTGAGGAGCTCATGAAAAGAGAGGAGAAGAAGATGACTACTGATAGTCATAGCAGAGGTTCAGAAAGAAGCCACAGCAGAAGGAAAGATGCCAAAGCAAATGGCATGAGGATGAGTCAAGAAGAGTTTGACAGAGAGAGAGCTGAGATAGATTTCCAGATTGGAATATTGATGGAGATGCTGCAGAGAAGTGATGAAGACCAGAAGCATGGTTGGACCATGAGAAGGAGAGTAAAGTGGCAGAGGCTACAAGAGAAGAGAAATCAACAAGTGAATTTAGAGATAGCAGAAGAGTTGAGAAAGATTGAGCAGATATTGAGTGCTCAAGTGGAACCAGAGGAACTCAGGGAAGCAGAAGAAGAAATGGAAGTTTCCATTTGCAGACCAGAACAAAGTGAAATGTTGGGTGGAGAGGATAATGAGAGATCAGCTGAAGATCTCATGGACTATTGGCATAGTTCAGAACAATTAGAAGATATGACAACGAGGGAAGTAGATGAGGAAATGAAGCCTTGTGATTTTTATTCTCGTAGTTTGTGTATGTTTGCAGGATATACAAAGGATGATGGATAGTCTAGTAAAACTGTCACAAATAGGAATGAAGCTCTTAAGTTGAAGTATGATGGAGAATTCCTTTTAGAGGAAGAAGGTGTTGATCTATTGCAATAGAAAGAGTTCATAGATGAAATTCTATTTGGTGTAAGATAGTCAGATGAAGTTGATATGGACCAGAAGTCTAATGCCAATGCCATAGTGGTATTACAAGGAGGTAAGCAAATGAAATTGTTTGATGAAATTGATGAAAGAAATTTGCAATATGACAGTGTAGAATACAAGATAATTAAGGAGGATTTCCAGGAAAAGAATGAAGCCGAGAATAGAATTTGTGATGAACTACCGGAGAGATTTCACATGGAATTAGAATTCTTGGAAAGATTGCTCAAGGAACTTGATGGAGAAAAGGATATGGTTACTATGCATGATAAGGATGAACTATCTCTAACATTTATAGAGTTAAGTAAATGTTTAGACTCTTCAGTTAATGATGTGACTGCATGTGTGGAAGACAACATTAATAAATATGATGCTAAAATCAGAGAAATTTGGCAGAGATTATTTGAAGTTGAGATGAAAGATCAGGGGCAACAAGGAAGTTATGTCCTCAGAGACATGAAGGAGACAAAAGTATTAATTCAGCATAATGAAGATGGAAGGAACCAACAATTTGGAAGAGATGATTAGCAACATGAGAATGAATTTGAGGAAGGCATTAGATTGTAGAAGTATAGCAATTGGCAGTAGAATGAAGAACTAGAGAATAGTCTGGCAGTATGAAGAAATACAAGTAAATATCGAAGATACAAATGGAGAATGAAGAAAAGGGTCAAGTGGAAGCTATTGCAACAAAGGTGGAATGGCAAGCTGATGAACGATTTCAGGGAACTTGAACAAATTCATATTGATATGTTAGAGAAGGCGAGACTCAGAGAAATAGAGTCACAACAAGAAGGATCTGCTAAAATCCAAAAGATCTATGATGGAGGATTGGTACTTGAAGCATCAAAAGAAGATGAAACATATTGTGTTTTGAAAACTAAATGTTGTTGTGTGTTTGCAGGTCATATAGACTTGAGGGAAGACAAGTAGTTATTGGAAACTGTTATATTAATAGGTGAAGAGATGACTACTCACAGACATATGCAAAATAAGGAGAAAAGTTACAGATAAGTGAAGGAAGATGTCCAGTCAGATGACATCCAAAGGATAATTCAAAAGGAGGATAGCAAAGGAATTATTGAGATCAAAGGAATGTTTGGAAATAAAGAGATGCATTCATATGAACATAGAACAAAGAGTTTTCTCAGGAAAACTGATGAAGCTAATACAAAGCAAATGAAGAATCTTATGATGTATTCAGGAAGTGGAAGTCAACTGGAAGAGTTGATGATGAAATTATTTGAGGAGACCTTGGTATCTCATAGTTTTGAAACTAACATGTTGTGTGTAAATGTAGGATACACTGAAGTAAGGCAACTGATTCATGTTGTCATAAGGGAAAGGAAAAGTAAAGATATGATTTTTTAGAAGTTAGAAGAAGGGAATTCACATAATTTTGTGATACAGAGGGAAGAGCAACTGTCAAACATAGCTGTAGTGAATTATACAGATATTGGACAACTATTGAGCATTGAAGCTAAAGGAGAGCAACTAATGGAAGTTGATATAGAAGACTTTGCAGATGATAAACAATTATTGAAGATTACTGACCTTGAAGGAAGATAGAGTAAAGAAGGACTAAAGACGTATGTTGCAGACAATGAAGATAGTAGAGATTGTGCAGAGATTTTGGGAGAAATTCCAAATGAGATGACAAATTTGTGGCATGAGTCAAGTCTTTTGGGTAAGAGGGAAGAAAACCAAGGAATAAGTGATCAGACTGTACAACTAGAACTAAATGAGAACAAAGTTGTCATGAATGGCAAATATGGAGAAGAAGTTGTCAGAAATGTTGGCATAATGAGGAAACAGGGTAAAACATTTGTGTTTATTGAATTGATTAATTCTGATGAAGATTTATATGCAGGAACAAGGCAATGTGAAGTCAATTTGAACCAAGGAATTAATTATGAAGATCACATTAAATTAATGAAGGGTGAGATCAGAATGTCTCAGAAAGATGGAATGGTGTTGAATCTACAGTATGGGAGTGTTGAACTAGAAATGAATTCAAGAGATGATAGTAACAGAATTACTATTATACTACAGGGATCTATTGATGGAGAAGAGGCTGAAGTTACTAAAAGAAGAAATATTCCAAGTACCTAATCAAGCAGGAAAAATTATGAGTTTTCAAGAAATTTGTAGAATTGTAGGTATACTGGAATTTGAAGTAAGAAGTAGTGAAGTCATGAATGAGAAACCAGAAGAAGGAACTGGAATTATTGTAGAGGATCAATGGAAGGCATTTGTACATTTCAGAAATGTATATGGGAAAATATTGACACAGGGATTATGATGTTATTATGCAAGAACACAATCAGTTGCAGAAGAATAGTATTCAACACATGAGAAGTGAAGTGGACAAAGAATTGTATGAGTTGTGGAGACTCATACAGTAGCATTCCAATAAAACAAATAAAGGACAAAAGAAGAAAGGAAGATTGGCTGGAAAGAATGGTACAGATGAAGGAAATGGAAAACTGCAAATTAAGACAACTGAAGAGCCCTCCTAAAGAGCCCTCTCCTTTTTTTGTGATGCTTAGACCCTTCTCCAACCAACCTATCACTCCTTTCCTGGTATAATATTCTTACCATCTTAGTCATGTCCAAAAAAGCTTTTCTAAATACCCGTTCTTCTTCTCTTGGATCCATGTCTTCAAGAACTTCTCCTTCCTTTTCAGACATACTTGAAGCTTCTTCCAAGGCTATTGAGGGTGAATCAGAAGGTGGAGATAATAGCACCCTGGCCCTCCTTGGTTGAGGATTATCTTGTGCTCTAATCAATTGTCCTTTCCCTCTTTGAAGCTTAAGCCTGGTAAGCATTAAAACTTGCAAAACAGTTAAAAATATCTTTGCACAAAACTATACTCAAACCTGAGCTCTAATACCATCTAATCTGAAAAATGAAACTACTTGTTTTTGCTGTGCAAGGTATTCATTTCCATTAAATTATATGTGCAAACTGTTAATGATGTCTTGCAATTGAAACAAAGTGTTTTTGGTAAATTTCTGAGTCTTATGTGTGAAGGAGGATTATTTCAATTTTCTGTTTAGCATATCAAATTTGAAAAACATAACAAGATAAATTCACATAATATAACATAGCAGCTGATAAGGCAGTTCACCCCTCCTGGGCTACATCTGTCGGGTTCAAGCCTCCCAAATGAGCATGTCCTTGCTTGAATTAGATGCTCAAAATGGTTATACAGTGAGAAGAAAGCCTAAACAGGCAAAATAAGTTGTGAAAATGAGTTCAGAACATAGAAAACAATCAAGATTGACTTTTGTTTCACCTCCAATGGCTAACCATAGCCCAATACAACTCCAACGCTTCTTAGGCCCTGATGGCTCTCCAAGCTTCTTCGCTGAAAAAACACCTAAAGATGACCTTTGATGGATCTAAAACCTATACCTTTGGCTTTGGAATGCTCAGAATAGCCAAAATAATAATAAAAAAAATTTCGCTCCAAAAGGACTTCCCTAGCCAAAGTTACGACCTCCTGAAGTTTTGTCCAGTTTCCCCTAAAGAAACTCCACTAAATTTGGCTAATTGCAGTTAGCTCCGCCATTTTTGGCAACCTCCACCAGATTTGGCACGCTCTGCTAACTTAACTACCAGTTAACCGTAACTATCGGGCGCTAACTGCGCGCATGTGAGCGGGAATTTTGGGCAGTTAACGGTCGTGGTTATCGCGCTGGGGAATGGTTTGTGGTTCCGATGATAGGGTCATATGGATAAGGGGCTGGCCCCCTTCTGCAGCCAAATGAAACATTAAACAACTTTAAATACAAACTCTGCCCTTTCGTTGTTAATATCCACCATCTAGGCAGGCCGGTCGGGCTTGTGGGCTGGCGGCCACCCGACTCGGTGTCAAATCCTGCAAGTTCCATAAAATTTTACACCAATAAACTTGCGTTCTAGGGGCCACGTGGCAGCCTCCGGGTAGGCCAAGTGGCATCTTTTAATTGGCCATCAAAACAGAATATTCCCGCGAATATTTTGGGTAATATCCCATGGAATATTCCAAGGAATATCTATATATATATATATATATATATATATATATATATATATATAAATTCAAGTTTTGCAGGTTATTGGGCATTTTAAAAATGTGATAACTCCTCCATACGATGTCGGATTTGAGTTCCATTCATGGCTATAGGATCGTTTCGACAAGGCCTATCCGATCGTTCTGGTTTCAACCAATTCTGAGCAATTAAAAATTTGAGCATTTTTTCCACTTAGGACATGATCACCTGATCAGTGGCCAATAACAATACCTTTGGAGATTCACTAATATCTTGCTTACACCAAAGTGTCTTACAATCAATGAAGTGTGCGCCTCCCTTATGACACTTTTTCTTTCTCCCTGTGGAATACACAACTTGCCCAAATGATACAACAAATTGTTATGTAAATGATAATCTAACTCTTCAATTTGGTTTCCTTGACTCAAGCTTGCATACACACCTTGAAAGTCACTATCATATGCATATTGTTCAATGTAACTTTCATGTCAAAAAATAATTTTGCTTGAGTATAGTAGATGAATTTACAATAGGCCTTGAGAGCATATCAACTGCCTTATTGTAGATTCCCTTTTTATACCTGATAACCAAATGAAATTGTTGTAGAAAACCCTTCCATCTAAAATGTCGTGATTATTGCAACTTTGACTGTGACTGTAAATACTACAATGGTTGATGGTCAGTATGGATAATGGTCTCCTTCCCCATCAAGTAGTGTTTCCATTTTTTGACACTTTGTACAAATGCATACAATTATTTGTCATAAGTGGGATAGTTAGTTACAACTCCATTAAAAATTTCAAAATGAAATGAAATGGGCTTACCATGCTGCATAAGAACTGCTCCCATGGCATAATCACTTGCATCCGTTTGAATCTCAAATGGTTGTCTAAGATCTGGAAGAGCCAATACCAGTGTTGAACTGATCTTTTGCTTCAAAGCATCAAATGATTTCTATTGTACATCTCCCCAGTGGAAGACTTTCATGACACTTGTCAATGCATGTAATGGAGCTGCAATGGAAGACAAATTAGTGATAAATTTCCTCCAATATTTTGCTGCCCCTAAAAAGCTTCTTACCTCTATAACTGTATTGGGCTTGGGCCAATTCAGAATGACCTCAACTGTAGAGGAGTCTATATTTAGCTCACCTCCTCCAACAATGTGTCCAAAATACACTAAATAAGTCTTGCCAAATTCACACTTCGACATCTTTAAAAACAACTGTTCTTTTCTCAAGACATCAAGTACTTTGTTTACATGCATGACATGTTCATCTCTGGATTTGCTGAATATGAGTATATCATCTAAGTACACAATGAAAAATTCATCTAGAAATGGTCTCAATACATCATTCATAACTCTCATGAAAGTAGCTGGAGCATTTGTAAGACTGAAAGGCATAACAAGCCACTCAAACAATCCTTGTTTAGTTTTAAATGTGGTTTTCCAAATGTCCTCTTCAGCTATTCTAACTTGATGATAACCACTTCGTAAATCTAACTTAGTGAAATACTTTGCATACCTCAACTGATCAAGCAAATCATCAATTCTTGGGAGTGGATAACGATTCTTTACCGTGATTTTGTTCAGTGCATGGAAATCCACACACATGCACCAAGTCCCGTCCTTCTTTGGTACCAAAACAATGGGCGAACCACTTGGTGAAGTAGATGGGCATATGACACCTTTATTCAACAATTCTTGAAATTGCTTCTTGATTTCCATGCTCTCCATAATTGACATGTGATACATGCCAATATTTGGAAGTGGAACATCCTACTGCCGCTGTATCTGATGCTGAATTCCCCTCTTGGGAGGTAACCCCTTTGGTTCCTGAAACATCTCACCATGCTTTCTTACCACATCAAACAAATTAGATTTCAGTTTATCATCACAACCTTCAAAAGATTCATATTCAATATCATTCTTTTTCTTGATCATGAGAAGCACAAAACTTTTACTTGCATTAACTAGTGTCTTCATCTGCCTTGCATTAACCAAAGAAATCTTTAGCTTTTTGCCATGGGCTCTCACAATGTACTCCACCCCATTCTTGATCAATAAGTATTTGTTTTCATGGCGATAAAATACTACTTTCCTATCATACAAATAAGGACTAACCAAAATGATTCCTGAGATGTCAAGTGGAACTACATCTAACTCAACTTCATCAATGAACTTTTCAGTAATGGCGAAATTGAATAAACACTTCCTTGTAACCTGTAAATTTGCATTATTGACTATCCAACCCAATGGATATGGTTTATGATGAGGTACAGTTTCAAGGTTTAGTTTTTTAACCAAGTCTTTTGAAATTAAGTTTGATTGTGACCCACAATCAAATAATGCATCAATTTTTGTATGATTTGAAATTAACCTTACATGAAACAACTCTATTCTTGATTCTTCATTTGGAGTGTTGTTTTGACTGTTTAAGGAAATAGTGCTTGCAACAGATTCTTTCCCTTTTGTGACCATGGTTGAAATCTTGGTCTCATCACCATAATCTAAACCAAGGTCATTTTGTGTAGTAGCGGTCGTCTTTTGTTTTCCCTTATTATTTTGTTTCTTTGGCCTTAGTTCAGGATGTAATTTCCAATAATGGGCTTCATCATGCCCCGATTTGGAACATGTTGGAATATAGTTTTCTCCCCTTCTTTCTTCACACTTGCATTCTTCTTTCCCCTCCATTTCCCCCCCTTCTCTTTCTCCTTACCGTTGAAAGGCTTCTTCTTACTACCCTCATCCTGAATGTTGTTTCCCCTTGCTTCCAGGTGCGTGGCTTGAACACATACCTCATCCAAATTGCTTGGATTGAACATAAGGATAGTATGTTTCAAATAGGAATGTAAACCCCCAATATATTTCAACAATGTATCTTGGGAATTCAAGTTTACTCCTAACAACAAAGCCCTCTTTCTAAACTCTTGGGTATAGTCTTAGATTATTTGGCGTTTAAGCCGCCTAAAATTCTGCCAACTCATAATGGATTTTTGCATATAGGCTAAAGGGTAAAAATGTCTTTTAATTGTAGAAACAAATTCAACCTGTGAAATGGATATCTTACCATTAATTCGCATTTCCTCTTGAGTCTTTGCTTCCCACCAGACTAATGTTGCTCCTTCTAGCCTGAATGAAGTCAACTAGATCCTTATGTCATCTTCTTGAAGGTTCTAAATTCTACAGTATACCTCCAATTGTCGAATCCAATTGTCTAACTTTTCTGCATTCACTTCACCATTGTACATGTGAAGTTCAAACTTAATGTCCAATTTGAGTGAGGGAGTTTTTCCTTTTGGGGTTTGGGAGTAAGTATGGACACTTTTGGTGGTGGAAGTGGAAGATGTTTGAGATGTTGAGGATAATGAAGATGATGAAGATGGTGGAGATGGAGGTGGCTTCCCTCCATTACCCTTGGAATCCTTCTTATCATCTTTTTTTTCTCCTAAGCTTCCTTCTCCATGTGGAGGTTTGAACTCTCTCCAACCATTCTAGTGTTCCTCTCTTCATAGAGGACTTTAACCATCTCAACTAAAGTGTATAAAGCTTTATTGAATTCTTCCTGTTTTGAAGAAGGACCTTTAGGCTCTCTTTCTCCAAAGATAATGGTTGTGGATTCAGGATCAGAAACTGGTACTACTTGTACCTCTTAAATCTCGATTGAAGGCAAAACTTGAGGTGTTTCAAGTGCAGCTGAAATTGGAAGTTTGGGTGGTGGAGATTGTGGCCTTGTGGCTCTCCTTCTTCTGATCATTACCTTAAGAGTTGCAACCAATAGTTTCCCTTCTCCTCTCTGCAACTTTAACCTTGTAAGCATCACAATTTTGCAACCATTTAAACCTTACTTGCACAAAACTCAAGAAATCAAGCAAATAAACCTTTACTTTGATACCAGCTTGATCTGTTATTGAATATTAGTTTTGTTGTGCTAATTTCAATTACAGATTTATAAACAAATGCTTGTTCATTTCTTCCTGTGCATAGGTTTCCTTAGGTTGTTTGGTGATTGAAACAGGTAAATTTCATCAAGTTTAATGTGAAATTCATGAGAAAAATAGCTTAAAAGAACAATGTTGAACAACAACAATAAAAAGTACAACAAACCATCAATTGAACACTTTAACATAGTGTTTTGATGAAGGAGTTCACCCCTCCTGGGCTACATCTCCTTGGTCCAACTTCCATGGCTTGGGCCTCTGTATTAGCTCAAAATGGAAAAAATGTTGTTTACAAAGCTCTATTGCTCCTGATACCTGCACCAATGTGTTCAGAATGTTGAAATTAGCTAGAAACACCTTTTCTTGAGCCTGATTTGGTCGAAAAATGCTCCAGTTATGGCTCAAATAGTTTTTCCCTACAAATCCTCCTCCAAATCTGGAAGAACTTCGATTAGGGCCGCTAAATTTGGGTGCAGGCTCGAAAATAGTGGAGTCCGCCAAAATTCCGCCAATTTAAACTTGAGTTTAATTAATGCTAATCCGCATATTAATTAACAATAATCTGGATTAGTTGCAAATCCCACAAGGTTAGAAAGTTGTTTGTCTGCGGTTTTTTCGAAGCGGTCACATGGAATTAACCGTCGTGGTTTGTTAGTGTTCTTCATCGGGTCTACTAACCTCCATAGTAACCGTCAGAGTATGCGTTCACATGGCGTGTATTAACCATTGGGTTAAAGTTTGTGGAGCTGTTTGCATTAAATGTTTGCAGTCACGTAGACACGTTCACATGGGGCAGGTTGGCTTACAGGTCCCCCCCCCCCCCCCACCTAACTGCCAACCCTCCACGTATTAAAATTCAAATACATGTGAAGCACTATTGTGGTAAGCAACAACTGGTAGCGGAGGTGGTAGAGAGCTTTTGTCTATAGAGAGGAGGTCGTTAGGTCGAACTCGACGCCTCCATACAATTTTGTTCCACTATGCCAAGTTTTCCTAGGACGTTGGGAGGTGCCACATGGCGGCCTCCAGGCTTTCCACATGGAATTCTCTCATTGGTCTAGAATTAACCAATAAAATTACGCCAACACACCTGTCACATCACCAAATTGCAACCAATAACATTGTGACACTTGGCGAAGCATGACGAATGTTGACCATCCATTGACCCTGCCTAGTCGCTTGCCACGTCAGTAGTACAGACTACTGACTGTGAAGTGATTGGGCATTTTTTTGCAGAATTTTGCATGTTTAGTAAAGTGAACAGAACTCAATAAATTCCTCATATGAACTTGGTTTTCAATGAAATGAGTTGTGTTAGGATTGTTTTTCTGAGATGGACGTGGTCGTTTAGTTTTCGATCCATTCTCAGAACTTTGATTTTTGAGCTAAATACTGAGCACCTGATCATTTCAAAGCCATAAAGATGCTACAACTTCACACTTCAACAAATTTTACGAAGAATACTTCCCTAGGGATCCAGCTGACGAGGATTAGTTTCTTGAAGACGTGTCTATGCTTATCAACGAGGATATGAATGCTCAACTCACAACTTCACCCTCAAAAGAAAAAATTAAGAATGTTTTCTTTTCTCTTCACTTGGACAAGGCCCTGGGTCTGGACGGCTTCTTTGTTAGCTTTTATCATGATTTTTTGGATCTTATTAATCAATACATATGTAGAATGACCAGATACTCTCTCAAGAAACTACGAATGGGTGGCGACATTAACTCCTCCTTTCTGGCATTAATTCCCAAGAGTCTAATCCTTCCTCCTCCTATTTCTCGCCATACCAATCTACCATTCTGAAACCAATATTGATCAATGCTGAACTGTGTGCCCTCTTTGCTTGCATGCCTTTCCTTCTCATGGAATCTTGCACTGCTTTGCACCGACACTTCGTTCTCTGCATCAATCAACACCAAAGGTATCTTGTGTAACCTTTTGTCATCTTCTTTCAAAGACGAACTGTTATCAGACTGAAACATATCATCATTTATATCAGCAATAATATGAAAAGGAAATTGTACAAAATCTTGTTGTTTAACCATCAACAAAGTCAGATTTTGACTTGCATTAACTAGCCTTTTCAATTGCCCTGCATGGACTAAAGAAGATTCTAGCTTCTTCTTATGTGTTCTCACAATGTACTCTTTTCCATCCTTGAACAAGTGATACTTATTCTCATGGCGATGGAAGATTGCCTTTCTGTCAAATAAATATGGACTACCCAACACAACACCTGTATTTTCAAGTGGTACTACATCCAGTTCAACCCAATCAACATAATGAACTGTTATGGTGAAGCACAAGATGCACTTCTTTGAGACTTGTAAGTTTGCATCCTTGCATATCCACCCAAGTGGATAAGGCTTTGGATGTGGAATTGTCTCAAGTTTCAGCTGTTTGACCAAGTCTTCTGAGATGAGATTAGCTTGAGACCCAGTATCAAAAAGTGTGTCTATCTTTATGTGGTTTGAGATTATCCTCACATGAAATAGCTCTGTCCTCCTCTTTTCATCTTGAGTTTCTTTGTGACAGTTTAATGTCCTAGAACTGGGATATGTTTCTTGTACAACCTCTTTCCCCTTTATGTTCTTTCAAACCATGGCGATACTTTTTGTCTCATCACCTGATTCAAACCCTAAGTCCTGTTCAACAGTTGCTACAGTTTTTTCCTTTTCTTTGGTTTTGTCTTTGGTTTTATATTTCTCTGGTTTCAGCTTCGGATGAAGCTTCCAACAATGATCTTCATCGTGGCTTGTTTTTGAACAGTTCTTGCAAAATAATTTCCCTTTTTCCTTTCTAGAGTTTGCAATCCTTTTTTTCCTTTGCCTTTAAAATCACTACCCTCATTTCCATCAACAGTGTTTTTCCCTCTAGCCTCTAAATGCGTAGCTTGTACACAAACTTCATCTAGACTAGTAGGATTGAACATAAGGATAGTATGTTTAAGGTAGCTGTGCAAACCACCTATATATTTCAACAAGGTGTCTTGACTTTGTAAGTCTACCCCTAATAAGAGTGCTCTTCTCCTAAATTCTTGGGTGTAGTCTTAAACATTTTGTCCTTTAAGTTGCCTAAAACTTTTCCAATTATTTATAGCCTTTTGTAAATGAGCAAGAGGATAAAATTGCTTCTTAATTGCGGAAATAAATTTAGCCCATGATAAAGTAATCTTACCATGTTTCTTAATTTCATCCTTGGTCTTGGCTTCCCACCATACCAATGCTTCTCCATCCATCCTTAAAGAGGCTAACTGAATCTTAGTGTCGTCATCATGCAAGTTCTGAATCCTTAAATAAGCTTCCAACTGTCTTATCCAGTTGTCAAGTTTCTCTGCATTGACTTCACCGTTAAACATGGGTAATTCAAATTTAACATCTAGCTTTAAAAATGGACTTTTTCCAGAAGATTTAGGCTTATGAGGTTGATTTACCGAAGTAGAGGATGACGATGTAGAGGAAGAGGATGATGATAGGGATGGTGGATCACCATTTCCTCCATGTCCTTTCTTTGAATTATCATCACCTTTCTTTCCTCCTGAAGAGCCCTCTCCTTCTTTCTGATGCTTAGACCCTTCTCCAACCAACCTATCATTCCTTTCCTGGTATAATATTCTTAGCATCTCATTCATGTCCAAAAAAGCTTTTCTAAATACCCATTTTTTATGAAACTAGCTCAAGAAAAGATAGAAAAGATAGATCAACGCCTTATAATTCAGCCTTTTCGAGGGGGCAACCTCCTTTACATTACATAAATGAACAATTCTTGGATGATTCAAATGACAAAACCTCCTTTCTATATATAGGAGTCTAAGGAGTCACAATATAATCCAGCCGACCTAACAATAATAATATAAAGCCACAAAAATAACAATAGAGGGATTCTATGGGCCACAGTAATAACAATATGGGGGCAATAGGGGCACAACAATATTAATAAGGGGTATAACTACAATAGTAATGGGGTAATCACTAGTATTATAGGGACCCAACATGCCCCTCTCCTTCAAAAAAATGTTGTCCTCAACGCTTGAGTAGTTTTGGATGCTTCTGCATAAAATTCTCATCCTCCCATGTGGAATCTTCAGCGGATAAGTTCTTCCACTCGATAAGATACTCTGAAATTGAACGATTTCGTAGCTGTCGAGTTCTTGTTTCTGTGACTGCTTCCGGTTCCAATATAATTTCTCCTTCCTCGTCAAGTTCTGGAAATATTGTTTGAACTGGGAGCTTGTCGCCTATAACCTTCTTTAAACATGAAACATGGAAAACTGGGTGCAATCGAGAAGTTGCAGGAAGCTCCAATTTGTATGCCATAGTACCAATCTTTTGCAACACCTTGTATGGACCATAATACTTTGGTGATAATTTATTATCCTTCTTAGCTTGCTTGAGGGACATTTGCTTATATGGTTGTAGCCGTAGGAATACCCAATCACCTACGTCAAAAATTCTTTCACTACGATGTTGATCTGCCTGTTGTTTCATTCTATTCTGTGCCAACACGAGGTTATCCTTTAAGAGTTGGAGGACTTGTTGTTGATGTTCGATGTGATGTTCCACTGCCTGAACCTTAGAATTTTCTCTGAAATATGATGTGATGGATGGTGGTTGATACCCATAAAGTGCCATAAATGGGGTCATTTTTGTTGCTGTATGGAAGGAAGTGTTATACCACCATTTGTTGGCATTTTGGCACAGGTGTGGCGCTATGATACAGGTGTTGTCCTTGATGGCAACTCTCTTTGATGACAGATCTCCGTTCAGATTACAGAATGTAGAAAAATCTCATATACGCAGGTTAATTAAGTCGAAGCTGCGTATACACGCAAGTGATCTGCATACAAAGTCGCGTATACGCAAGAGAGCTATATACTAAGGCGCGTATACACGCATATGCATGAACAGAAAAGGGCGTATATGTCGGGAAGCTTCCCTTTGGTCCATGGTAGTGAGTCCTCGGTACTTGAGCCTATGTATTTGGACCAAAGTATCTCGACAGACGTGTTGATCCCTAGTTTCTAAGTTGATGGTATTGGATTTCTATGGTTTGGCCCTTGGTATTGAGCAAGGCCTAAGACTATATAAGGAGAAGAAGATCATTAGGCAAAATCATCTTTTGAAAGGGCTTGAATATCTGAAAAAGAAAGAGATCTGGTATGCAGGTTCTGGGTTGCTTGATCTAAGCTAAGGAGAGATCACTTCGGTTGATGGAAGACTAGATCTAAGGATAGATCGGGATCTAATGATTTGAAATGCACTATTATGATATGGTTGATTATGCGTATTTCTAGATCTACATACTGACGCAATGTTATGTTCTGGGTCTAACTGATGTCTGGTACAGCTGCAAGTTGAGAGAATTTATTTTTAGATCTGTACGCAGGTTGGCTTCGGTAAAAGAGCGTGTATACGCGGGTTTCTCTCATTGAAGTAGCGTATATCTTTTGGAGCTTGATTTTTGGGTTTACAGTTGGGTCTGACTGTTATTGCAGAGTCCTGTAGTCTGCTCTGTGTTCTGGTAACTGGTGTTTGACAGGGTTTCAGTGGTTCAGTGATTGATGATGCTAGTATTGGATGTTTTGTGCTTCAATGATCTGTTGTGAAAGTTGAATGAATTGTGGTCTTCAGATTGTAATGTTGTGCTTCAGGAATATCCAGTCTGAAAATGTATGAAAGGTGATACCTGAAAGAAAGAAGATTGTAGGCCAGCACCTACGTACTAGTATCTTGGCTAGTACAAGAGCAAAGGGGGTTGGAGCTCCCTTCCAAGGAAGTTTGGAGAACGAGAGAAGGTTGTAGCCTTCTGCAGGTTGTAGCCTGCGTACTGGTATAAGGCTGCACCAGTACAAAAAGATTGTAAACTGAAGTTTCATATTAAAGAAAGATAGAGACGACTTGCAGCAGGTGGTTTTCACCCACATTGGGTTTCCACCTTATATCATGGTGTTCATGTGTGTGGTTTTTGTGTGATCTGTTCTACTGCATCTGTTTACTCTTAATATGGTGAATAATGTCCTTATGCACTTAACTGAAGATAAACTGACTGAATTATAAGATTTCTGGTTATACGCTGTTTTCTTTAGACACAGTTGTGTGTACACGCTGGTTCACTTAACGAAAGTAGCGTATATGTTTCTCAGCATTGAAAAAGTTTTATAGTTCAGATAATACTGATTCACCCCCCCTCTCAGTATTATTTCCAACAATTGGTATCAGAGCAGGTCCTTCAGAGAAGCTTGACCGCTTGAAGGTAGATCGTTCATCATGAGCAACTACGAGAAAGAAGCATCAATCAGGCCACCGGTTTTTGATGGGACAAACTTCAATTATTGGAAGGTAAGAGTTACTGCATATCTTCAATCTCTTGGTACAGAAGTTTGGAACATCGTAGAGACAGGCTACACTTTTCCTTCAGCTACTCCTACAGATCCAGCCGAGAAAAAGAAATATGAAACAAATGCGAAGGCAGTCAATACTCTATTGGGATGCATCTCTCAATCAGAATTCATGAAGGTAATGCACTATAAATCTGCAAAAGAAATATGGGACAAAATGGTCACGAGCTATGAAGGAGACGATCAGGTAAAGCGTGCTAAACTTCAAACTCTCAGGATTAAGTATGAGACGCTCAGAATGTATAATGATGAAAGTGTGGCTAACTACTTCCTTAGGGTAGATGAGATTGTCAATTGCATGCAAAACTTGGGTGAAGAAATAAAAGAGGCTATTGTAGTTGAAAAGGTTCTAAGATCTTTGTCCCCCAAGTTTGAATCTAAAGTGTCTGCCATAGAAGAAAAGGAAAATTTGCAAATTCTTACTATGTCTCAGCTTCACGGAATTCTAACCGCTTATGAAATGAGAAAGGGAGGTCCATCAGACAGAAGAGAAGCTGCCTTCAAGGCTTCAGGCAAAGAAGATTATTATGAAGCAAGTCACCTGCCAGAAGATGAAGAAGAGGAATCAAATTTTGTCAGAAATCTTCAAAGGGGTTCTGGAAGGTTCAGAGGTAAGTTACCTTTTAAATGCTTTGCTTGTGGAAGAGTAGGTCATTATGCTGCCAAATGTCCTCACAAAGATAAGAATGACAAGGGAAAGGAACCTGTTAAATGGAACAAGAAACAATATGAAAAGAAGAAAAGCTACTACACTCATGAAGATAGTGATGGACTTTCAAATAGTGATGAAGATGAACAAGGTAATAGATATAAACTTTTAATGGCTTTTGAAGATGATGACTACATGGATGCTATAGATGTAGAAGGCTTTTATGAAGAAATGAAAGATCTCAAAGTTTGTTTAGAAGAGAAGAGTGCTATTATTGATTCTCTACAATGTCAACTAGCTGAAAAGGAAAAACATCTTGAAAAATTGGAATGTGAGATTGTTTGTCTTAGAAAGGAGATTGAGAAAACCAAAGCAATTAATCTTAAGTTTGTTCAAGGATCTGAAACCTTGGATGAGATTATCAATGTGCAGCGATCTCCTCTGATCAAGACAGGTCTTGGATATAATGGAGAAACATCTCAAGCCTCTACCTCTAAAAGTTATCTTGATGCAGCAAGGAGAAGTGAGCAAAGGCCAAATAAAAGTCATCAGGTGAATCAGGGACAGTTTACCTCAAGAACAAATAAAGACCATCAAGAAATTCGGGGACAAACTGCCTTAAACAGAAGCTACAATCAGCCACAGGTAAAATCTTCCCAATTTGCTCCAAGAATGAATAGAAGCTACAATCGGTTGGATGATAGATCTGATTATCGCAGAAGTTTCTTTAATGGCCAATGCTTTTCTTGCCATAACTTCGGTCACAAAGCAGCTCAATGTGTTGCCTACAAAACGATCATGACTAGAGAAGCTCAAAAACAAGGGAGAATGACTGGAACCATGAAAAGGACTTATAACAACTTTTCGGTTCTTGAAAATGAAGTTGAATGCTCTATTTGTAATAACTTTGGTCATGAAGACTCTGAATGCAGGAGCAGGTTCCGGAAGACAACTCAGAAGGAACAAACCTCAAATGTTAGAACATGGAGAATAAAAGAATCACAACCAGACAGATGTGGGATAGCCTTTTATGCAGAAGGTCAAGAAAGTCTATGGTACATTGACAGCGGATGTTCGAAGCATATGACAGGGGACAAAGAAAAGCTTGAGTCATATACCGCATTAGAAAAGGGGAAGAAAGTTTATTTCGGGAACGATATCTCTGCAGCCATAAAAGGAAAAGGTGTTGCTCCGTTGAAAGAGGAGGTCAAAGCAGGAAATGTTTTATATGTTGATGGATTGAAGCATAATCTTCTGAGTGTCAGTCAGATGTGCGATCAAGGAACTGAGGTAATATTTAGATCAAATGGATGTTGTGTTCATGATCTTGATACAGGTAAAACAGTGATCAAAGGAAGAAGGACTCCAAATAATCTATATATCTTTGAGGAAAGACAACAATGCTACTTAAGTAAGGATGATGAACATTGGCTATGGCATCGGAGGTTGGGGCATCTAAGCTTTTCACAAATAAGGAAAGCATGCAAATATCAGGCAGTTCGTGGTCTTCCAGATATCAAAATTCCAGACAACACCATATGCAAATCTTGTCAGTTTGGAAAGCAAACCAGAACTAACTTTCCAGAGAAGGAAGGATCAGCTAGCATGCCTCTCGAGCTAGTCCATACAGATGTATGTGGTCCATTTAGAAAGAGGACACCTCGAGGAGAAGAATATCTGATATTATTCATTGATGATTTCTCCAGATTTGTTTGGTTAGGGCTCATGAAGCACAAAGATGAAGCATTCGAAAAATTCAAATCCTTCAAAGCCTTGGTTGAAAATGAATAAGGACACAAAATTAAGTGCCTCAGATCTGACAGAGGTGGGGAGTTTACCTCAAACGATTTTTTCGATTTCTATGAAGAACATGGGATAAGAAGAGAATTCTCTACAGCTAGAACTCCTCAGCAAAATGGGGTTGTTGAAAGAATGAACAGAACAATCCAACAAATGGCTCGTGCTATGCTTGATGAATCAGGTACTCCCGCAACCTTCTGGGGTGAAGCTGCACATGTTGCGGTTATTATTCTTAACAAAACAAATGTCTGAGTAAACAGCACTCAAACTCCTCATGAGCTCTGGAGTGGTGAGACTCCTTCGGTGAAGCACTTCAAAATCTTTGGGAGCAAATGTTATATTAAGAATACTGATGAGCAACTTGGCAAACTTGAACCAAGAGTAGATGAGGGCATTCTTCTTGGTTATTCTCCACATAGCAAAGCATACAAGTGCTACAATAAAAGACTTGGCAAAATTGTTGACAGCATTGATGTAGTGGTTGATGAGAAGGGATATATTCCTAGGCAAGTTCATCATGAAGACATTGAAGAAGATGAAGGCTACCCTCAAAGACAGAATGATGAAGAAGAAGAACCTCAAGAAGAAGAAGAACCTCAAGAAGAACCAGAAGAGCAGACAAGAATAGAAGAGAAGACTCCATCCAGATATGTTCAAAAGAATCATCCGGAATCTCAGATTGTGGGGCAGAAAGAAGCAGGAGTACAAACAAGAAGGACACTTGCAGAAGCTTCAAGCTATTTGGCATTACTCTCCTCCACTGAACCACAAAATGTGAAAGAGGCATGCAAAGATGAATGTTGGGTCAAAGCAATGGATGAAGAACTTGAGCAGATCGAAAAGAACAACACTTGGGAATTAGTTCCTAGACCAAAAGATAAGAATGTAATAGGAACAAAATGGGTCTTCAAGAATAAATTGAATGAAAATGGGGAAGTAATTAGGAACAAGGCCAGACTTGTTTGTAAAGGGTATGCACAGCAAGAAGGAATAGATTTTGAATAGACCTTTGCTCCTGTGGCAAGACTTGAGGCCATCCGAATGTTCCTTGCTCTCTCAAGCTTTCAAAATTTCAAGGTATTTCAAATGGACGTGAAATCAGCCTTTCTGAATGGAGACTTAGAAGAAGAAGTATATATTGAGCAGCCAGATGGTTTCATTCTTGGGAATGATCCAAACCTTGTATGCAGATTGAAAAAGGCTCTCTATGGACTCAAACAAGCTCCAAGGGCTTGGTACTATCGGTTGGACAAATATCTTCACCAACAAGGCTTTTCAAAAGGATCAGCAGATAGCAATCTCTATATAAAAGTTGAAAATAACAAATTGCTAATTCTTGTTGTTTATGTAGATGATATTATCTTTGGCAGCAATGAAGAGGCTATGAGTCAAAACTTTGCCTCGGTTATGCAGAAAGAATTCGAAATGTCACTACTTGGAGAATTGACATATTTTCTTGGATTGCAAATTCAACAAAATGAAGGAGGTATCTTCTTGTCTCAAACCAAATACCTCAAGCAGATCTTGAAGAAGTATGGCATGGAAGAGTCAAAGCCAGTATGTACACCCATGGTCACAGGATGCAGCCTCAGTACAAATGATGAATCAACAGCAGTTCACCAACCCACTTATAGATCCATGATTGGGAGTTTGCTTTATTTGACAGGTACCCGACCAGATATTACACATGCAGTAGGAATTGTTGGAAGATTTCAAGCCAACCCAAAGGAAACTCATCTTCAGGCAGTCAAAAGAATCTTCAAGTATCTTCAGGGGACCCAAAACTATGGCTTTTGGTATCCTAGAAATACAGATCTCACTCTTCATGCTTACACAGATGCAGATTGGGCTGGAAGTGTGGATGATAGGAAAAGCACAAGTGGTGGTGCTTTCTTCATGGGTTCCAGATTAGTATCTTGGTTCAGCAAGAAACAGAGTTTGATTGCCTTATCTACAGCTGAAGCAGAATATGTGGCTGCGGCATCTTGTTGCACACAACTTCTTTGGATGATGCAGACCTTGCAGGACTTTCAAATCACTTGCACTCCACCAGTCTCTATCTTATGTGATAATACAAGTGCAATCAGCATTTCAAAGAATCCAGTCATGCACTCAAAGACCAAGCACATACCAATCAAGTACCATTTTCTTCGGGAACAAGTGCTTGAGCAGAAGGTCAAGTTGGAGTATGTTCCCTCTAAGGAACAAGTTGCTGATATTCTCACAAAACCACTGCCCAGGGAAACTTTTGAATATCTCAGACAAAAGCTGGGAGTAGTTGATGCTTCATCCCGCTGTTAAAGCTTGTCTGTTCTACAGAAAAGTTGGTATACGCAAGTTACGTAAGGATATCCACGTATATACGCTGATATATGTGGGGTAAGTCGCGTGTATGTTGTACGCTTGTTGCAGAAAGTATATCCGCGTACATACGCAGGTTTATGCAGGATAAATCGCGTATATGGAGTTCTGAACAGCAAGGGCAAACTCTGGTTTGAAAAGGTCTAAGATGGGTATGTCAGAACTCTTCAGACATAATTTCAGGAGGTGTAGCAGGCACAGGTTCAGGGGGAGCAGCTTAAAAGTCTCAAAAAGCATTGTTGGCATTTAGATATTTTGGTTGTTGGTTTCAGGAGAAGGAGCTCAGAAAGAAATCCTAGTTGCTGATCTAAAAGATGTTTATCAGATGCTGCTGGTGACTTTCATAAGTCTTGGTCTAGATCTGTTGTCTCTATGTCATGTATCTCTTTTATGATATCTCTTTTATGGTGTCAAGGTCATGTAACGGCCTATGTTGGTTTCCCCACTATGCCTGGGATGAATGATGTAATATAATTGGTTGTTTCTGATGTGTCCCCTCTTGGTAGGGAGTATGGATGTATGTATTGAGTCTTTTGGTGATAGGAAGGTCCCTTATGGTGTATAAGTCTTGGTTCTTGTTGAAGAACATCTTTTGCAGATCTGGCCTACAGTCAGGGGGAGCATGATTCAACACAACCAAGCAGAGGTATCAGCATGTACTCAGGGGGAGCACAGCCCTTTGCCCTTGATGACAAAGGGGGAGAATGATTCTAAGGATCTTGAGGTTGCCATCAAGTCCAAAGGGGGAGATTGTTGGCATTTTGGCACAGGTGTGGCGCTATGATACAGGTGTTGTCCTTGATGGCAACTCTCTTTGATGACAGATCTCCGTTCAGATTACAGAATGTAGAAAAATCTCATATACGCAGGTTAATTAAGTCGAAGTTGCGTATACACGCAAGTGATCTGCATACAAAGTCGCGTATACGCAGGAGAGCTATATACTAAGGCGCGTATACACGCATATGCATGAACAGAAAAGGGCGTATATGTCGGGAAGCTTCCCTTTGGTCCGTGGTAGTTAGTCCTCGGTACTTGAGCCTATGTATTTGGACCAAAGTATCTCGACAGACGTGTTGATCCCTAGTTTCTAAGTTGATGGTATTGGATTTCTATGGTTTGGCCCTTGGTATTGAGCAAGGCCTAAGGCTATATAAGGAGAAGAAGATCATTAGGCAAAATCATCTTTTGAAAGGGCTTGAATATCTGAAAAAGAAAGAGATCTGGTATGCAGGTTCTGGGTTGCTTGATCTAAGCTAAGGAGAGATCACTTCGGTTGATGGAAGACTAGATCTAAGGATAGATCGGGATCTAATGATTTGAAATGCACTATTATGATATGGTTGATTATGCGTATTTCTAGATCTACATACTGACGCAATGTTATGTTCTGGGTCTAACTGATGTCTGGTACAGCTGCAAGTTGAGAGAATTTATTTTTAGATCTGTACGCAGTTTGGCTTCGGTAAAAGAGCGTGTATACGCGGGTTTCTCTCATTGAAGTAGCGTATATCTTTTGGAGCTTGATTTTTGGGTTTACAGTTGGGTCTAACTGTTATTGCAGAGTCCTGTAGTCTGCTCTGTGTTCTGGTAACTGGTGTTTGACAGGGTTTCAGTGGTTCAGTGATTGATGATGCTAGTATTGGATGTTTTGTGCTTCAATGATCTATTGTGAAAGTTGAATGAATTGTGGTCTTCAGATTGTAATGTTGTGCTTAAGGAATATCCAGTCTGAAAATGTATGAAAGGTGATACCTGAAAGAAAGAAGATTGTAGGCCAGCACCTACGTACTAGTATCTTGGCTAGTACAAGAGCAAAGGGGGTTGGAGCTCCCTTCCAAGGAAGTTTGGAGAACGAGAGAAGGTTGTAGCCTTCTGCAGGTTGTAGCCTGCGTACTGGTATAAGGCTGCACCAGTACAAAAAGATTGTAAACTGAAGTTTCATATTAAAGAAAGATAGAGACGACTTGCAGCAGGTGGTTTTCACCCACATTGGGTTTCCACCTTATATCATGGTGTGCATGTGTGTGGTTTTTGTGTGATCTGTTCTACTGCATCTGTTTACTCTTAATATGGTGAATAATGTCCTTATGCACTTAACTGAAGATAAACTGACTGAATTATAAGATTTCTGGTTATACGCTGTTTTCTTTAGACACAGTTGCGTGTACACGCTGGTTCACTTAACGAAAGTAGCGTATATGTTTCTCAGCATTGAAATTTTTTTATAGTTCAGATAATACTGATTCACCCCCCCTCTCAGTATTATTTCCAACACCATTTAGCCAGAGGCAACCATTTGACCCATTGTGTCTGTTTATCAGATACAAAGCAACGAAGATATCCTTCCAAACATTTGTTTACTATCTCAGTTTGCCCATCAGATTGAGGATGATAAGATGAGCTATGAGCTAACTGAGTACCAAGACAAGAAAATAATTATGTCCAAAAGTTTCCAGTGAAAATGGGATCTCTGTCACTTACAATAATCTTTGGGTTTCCATGTAGCTTTTGAATTGTTTCCATAAATGCAGTAGAAACTGTACTGGCTTTAAATGGATGTGATAATGCACAAAAGTGTGCATACTTGGTAAGTCTGTCAACTACCACCATGATGACACTCTTTCCCTCAGACTTGGGTAAACCTGTGATAAAATCCATTGAAACCTCCTCCCAACGTTGGCTTGGAATGGATAAAGGTTGTAATAGACCCGACGTCTTAATTGTTTCAACTTTATTTTGTTGGCAAACCAAACATTCCGCCACAAACTTTTGAATATCTGATTTAAGGCCATCCCAAAAAAATTCCTTCTTAACCCTGTGGTAAGTTTTTAAAAATCCTGAGTGCCCTCCTAAGGGAGAAGTGTGCAATTCCATAAGAATCTTTTGTTTTAGCTGGGAATTCTTACAGAGGTATAAGCGATCTTTGTACCATAACGAATCATTTTGCCAGCTAAATGTATCAGACGTACTGGAATCTTGTTGTGACTTTTGAATAAGTGCCCACACTTCTTCATCATTCTTCCATTCCTCCCTTGCTTCGTTTATCCAATCTGGTTGGATAATAGAAATGGCGCACAACAATGCTTCCACATCCTCATCCTTTCTTGAGAGTGCATCTGCCACCACATTTTGCTTCCCTTTTTTGTAGATGATTTCAAAGTCATAACCCAACATCTTTGTGACCCACTTTTGTTGCTCTTCAGAGGATAATCTTTGTTCTAAAAAGTATTTAAGGCTATCATGATCCGTTTTTACCTTGAAGTGTCTTCCCATTAGGTAGGGTCGCCATTTCTTAAGTGCATGGAGTATTGCCAACATTTCCTTCTCATAAATAGCTTTGCTTAAAAACTTTCCCTTGATTGGACGACTTTCAAAAGCAATGGGTCTTTCATCTTGCATTAGAACAACACCAATTCCATTTCCTGAAGCATCACATTCCACAATAAAGGTTTTTGTGAAGTCCGGTGTAGCTAAGACCGGTGCTTGGCACATTGCCTCTTTAAGATGTTCAAAGGCCTTTGTTGCTTCCGGAGTCCATGAAAATGCATCTTTCTTCAATAATGTTGTTAGAGGTGCTGCTATTCTCCCATAATTCTTAACAAACTTGCGATAATACCCTGTCAACCCGAGAAATCCTCGCAGATGCTTTATGGATGTGGGGATTTTCCATTCCTTAATGGCTTTAATTTTGCTAGGGTCTACCTTAACTCCTTCATGAGATACAATATGACCCAAATATTCCACCTCCTGGACTCCAAAGAAACATTTGGATCTTTTTGCATATAATTGTTTCTCCTCCAATAGTTGTAGCACCCTGTCAACATGTTCAACATGATCCTTCCAAGACTTGCTGTAGATTAGTATATCATCAAAAAATACTAACACAAATTTTCTAAGGAATGGTTTGAAAATTGAATTCATCAAACCTTGAAATGTTGAAGGTGCATTGGTAAGGCCAAAAGGCATGACCAAAAATTCATAATGACCCTCATGAGTTCTAAATGCTGTTTTCGGAATGTCTTCAATCTTCATTTGATTTGATGATATCCTGAACGAAGATCCAACTTGGTGAAGTAAATTGATCCATGCAATTCATCCAGTAATTCATCAATGACAGGAATGGGGAACTTATCTTTAATAGTGAGCTTGTTGAGCTCCCTATAATCCGGACACATGCGCCATGATCCATCCTTCTTGTGCACCAATACTACTGGAGCAGAGAAAGAACTTTGACTCGGTTGAATTATACCAGCCTCTAGCATTTCTGCAACCATACGTTCAATTTCACTCTTTTGGACATAGGGATATCTGTACGGCCTGATGTTTGGAGGAACACTTCCTGGAATCAGATGAATAGCATGATCATGATCACGCATAGGTGGGAGACCTTTGGGAGTCTCAAATACCTTGGAATGATTGTCCAGGACTTTTTGGAGATCTGGAGAAATAGATGATTCCGATGTGGAAACATCTAGCGAACATAATTGTGCAATTACACCTCTTTGCTCCTTTTTTAGAAGCTTTGTCATACCATTAGAGCTGATTATCTTTCCTGGTTTCCCTGCAATACCCCTTAATTCAACTTCCTTTCCTTCCGTAGAAAATTTCATGAAAAGTTCTTGAAAATTAAAAGCTATTGTACCCAAGGATTGTAGCCATTGGACTCCTAGTACAACATCAGCACCTCCCATTGGAATGGAAAGCATTGGGCTAGTCAATACATATTCTCCCATGGATAGCTTGATATTATGGCACTTTCCAGAGCAATTTATTGTTCCTCCATTTGCAATCATCACTTGACACTCTGGTGCTGGATATAGGAAGCAATTCAATTCTTTTGCTACCTTACAATGAATAAAATTGTGGGTGCTTCCTGAATCAATCAACACTATTACCTTTTTCTTCTTGATTTGTCCTTCTATCTTGATGGTTTGAGGAGTGGTAATTCCCGCCAATGCATTACAAGATATGGTCGGATTTATTTGTTCTTCATCTAGGCTTTGTTCCTGGAGTATATCCTCTTCTTTTGACCTTTCTTGCTCCTTTTCTTCTTCCTCTTCACAATCTATGTAGAATAATTTCTTCTCAGCACACTTATGACCTTTAGTGTATTTGCTATCACAACTGTAACAAAGCCCTTTTGCTCTTTTTTCTTCCAATTGTTGTGGTGTCAACCTTATAGGTTGTGGAAGACTAGGGGCAACAACACTTCCGTCTTTATAGTTGTGAGTGGTATGCTTCCTGGTTGCCATAATTTTGCTTTCCATTTTTCTTGCTAACCTGAATGCCTTCTCTAATGAATCAGGTTCCCAAAGGCGAACATCATGTTGGATATTATCCTTTAAAGACCCTATGAACACATCAATCCTATGCTCCTCTGGAATATCTTTTACCCTATGTTCAATTTTTGGAACTCCTCAATGTGCTCCATTATTGAACCCTTTTGTTTGAGACTTATCAATTGGCTAAAAAAAGTGTTGCTTTTTGTATCCTCATAATGTGCTATCAATTCTTCCGTAAAAATTGCCCAAGTGATAAATTGTTTACGAGAGCAAAGCCATTGATACCATACAAACTGATTTGGTTCCAAATATAAAGTTTCCATACGTACCTTTTGTGTGTTTTGCACATTATTGAGATCGAAGAATTGCTCCATCTGTAATATCCATGTGGCAGGATCCTTGCCATCAAACTTCCTCATATCGATTTTTGGAATATGGTGAGTCTTCGATCCAACATTAGTGTCTATGGAATCATGATTAACATTTCTTTTATTCTCATCATGAGTTTCCTTTAGTACCCTTTCACCCTTAGTGCCCATTTCTTGTAGCAACTTATTCATATTTATCTTCAATTCGTCCATGTTTGTCTTCAAATCATCCATCTTAGCTTCCACTTCAATCATCTTAGCTTCTACGCCTTTCTTTAAACAGTCCATCTTAGCTTCTACACCTTTCTTTAAACCATCCATCTTAGTTTCTACATCTTTCTTTAAACCATCCATCTTAGATTCTGTTCCTTTTTGTGTAAGGGACAGTTGTTGCACTTGGTCTTGTAATTTTGATATATCATGTTGCATTTCTTCCTCTTCTTCATGAGTCATGCTAGAGATTTCAGGTTCCTTACTAGGTGTTTGCATTTTCTTTCCTCGGGGCATTAGTTACCGATAATAATTCTCTACTATGCCCTTTGAATTCCTTCAAAATAAATTTTCAAACCAAGCTTAAGCAAAAATTTAAGAAAATCTACACACCTTTTTTCAATTTGTAGGAGCTCAATATTCCCTCTGATGTATCTCTGTACTTTCCAATCATCTAGTTCTGAATTTGTGACCTGTAGTAGCCCTCTGTGTCCTCTTTCTAATGCCACAAGTCTTACCCAAATTGGATTCTCCAAGGAAGAGTTATGCGAAATCTCCCACAGTGACTTGATTATAGACTAGTTCAGTAGAGTGAACTTGTACGACGTGCCACGAGTCACTGTTTCAGCCTTTGGATCTAAAAAATGCATACAAGAAACTGCAGTCAATCCTCTTTCTATACCTTCTTATGAAATTTCAATCCGATCCCCAGAGAGAAAGTTATGACGATTTTCTCCAGGTCACCTGTTTGGAATGTAATCAGGAGTCTGCAAAAAGACCAACTTCCTCAGATCATATCTCCGCAAAAATAGCGCGAAAAGCTCTGAAATTCGGACCCAAGGTTCAGCGCGATTTCTTATCAAATGGGTTTTTTTTGCGACTTCTGAAATGTCACAGAAAAAAAGTTATAGTGAAAATTCCACGATGACCTGTTTGGAGCAGCGAAACCCTAGAATCCAAAGCTCTGATACCAAATGTCATGAAACCAGCTCAAGAAAAGATAGAAAAGATAGATCAACGCCTTATAATTCAGCCTCTTCGAGGGGGAAACCTCCTTTACATTACATAAATGAACAATACTTGGATGATTCAAATGACAAAACCTCCTTTCTATATATAGGAGTCTAAGGAGTCACAATATAATCCAGCCGACCTAACAATAATAATATAAAGCCACAAAAATAACAATAGAGGGATTCTATGGGGCACAGTAATAACAATATGGGGGCAATAGGGGCACAACAATATTAATAAGGGGTATAACTACAATAGTAATGGCATAATCACTAGTATTATAGGGACCCAACATCTTCTTCTCTTGGATCCATGTCTTCAAGAACTTCTCCTTCCTTTTCAGACATACTTGAAGCTTCTTCCAAGGCTATTGAGGGTGAATCAGAAGGTGGAGATAATGGCACCCTGGCCCTCCTTGGTTGAAGATTATCTTGTGCTCTAACCAATTGTCCTTTCCCTCTTTGAAGCTTAAGCCTGGTAAGCATTAAAACTTGCAAAACAATCAAAAATATCTTTGCACAAAACTATACTCAAACTTGAGTTGTGATACCATATGATCTGAAAAATGAAACTACTTGTTTTTGCTGTGCAAGGTATTCATTTCCATTAAATTATATGTGTAAACTGTTAATGATGTCTTGCAATTGAAACAAAGTGTTTTTGGTAAAGGAGGATTATTTCAATTTATTGTTTAGCATATCAAATCTGAAAAACACAGCAAGATAAATTCACATAATATAACACAGTAGTTGATAAGGTAGTTCACCCCTCCTGGGCTATATCTGCCGGGTCCAAGGCTCCCAAATGGGCATTTCCTTGCTTGAATTAGATTCTCAAAATGGTTATACAGTGAGAAGAAAGCCTAAACAAGCAAAATAAGCTGTGAAAATGAGTTCAGAACATAGAAAACAGTCAAGATTGACTTTTGTTTCACCTCCAATGGCTAACCATAGCCCAATACAGCTCCAACACTTCTTAGGCCCTGATGGATCTCCAAGTTTCTTTGCTGAAAAAACACCTAAAGATGACCTTTGATGGCTCTAAAACCTGTACCTTTGGCTCTGGAATGCTCAGAATAGCCAAAATAAAAAAAATTCGCTCCAAAAGGACTTCCCTAGCCAAAGTTATGACCTCCTGAAGTTTTGTCCAATTTCCCCTAAAGAAACTCCACTAAATTTGGCTAACTGCAGTTAGCTCCACCATTTTTGGCAACCTCCACCAGATTTGGCGTGCTCCGTTAACTTAACTACCAATTAACCGTAACTGTCGGGCGCTAATTGTGTGCATGTGAGCGGGAATTTCGGGTGGTTAACGGTCGTGGTTAATGTGCTGGGGATTGGCCTGTGGTTCCGACGCCAGGGTCATATGGATCAGGAGCTGGCCCCTTTCTGCGCCAAAATGAAACATTAAACCACTTTAAATACAAACTCTGCCCTTTCGTTGTTAATATCCACCATGTAGGCAGGCCGGTCGGGCTTGTGGGCTGGCGGCCACCCAACCCGAGGTCGAATCCTGCGAGTTCCATAAAATTTAACACCAATAAACTAGCGTTCTAGGGGCCACGTGGCGGCCTTGGGGCAGGCCACGTGGCATCCTTTAATTGGCCATCAAAACGGAATATCCCCGCGAATATTCTGGGTAATATTCCATGGAATATTCCTTGGAATATATATATATATATATATATATATATATATTTAATTCAAATTTTGCAGGTTATTGGGCATTTTCAAAATGCGATAACTCCTCCATACGATGTCGGATTTGAGTTCTGTTCACGGCTACAGGATCATTTCGACGAGGCCTATCTGATCGTTCTGGTTTCAACCAATTCTGAGCAATTAAAAATTTGAGCATTTTTTCCACTTAGGACATGATCACCTGATCAGTGGCCAATAACAATACCTTTGGAGATTCGCTACTATCTTGCCTACACCAAAGTGTCTTACAATCAATGAAGTGTGCGCCTCCCTTATGATACTTTTTCTTTCTCCCTGTGGAATACACAACTTGCCCAAATGATACAACAAATTGTTATGTAAATGATAATCCAACACTTCAATTTGGTTTCCTTGACTCAAGCTTGCATACACACCTTGAAAGTCACTATCATATGCATATTGTTCAATGTAACTTTCATGTGAAAAATAATTTTGCTTGAGTATAATAAATGAATTTACAATAGGCCTTGAGAGCATATCAACTGCCTCATTGTAGATTCCCTTTTTATACGATAACCAAATGAAATTGTTGTAGAAAACCCATCCATCTGAAATGTTGTGATTATTGCAACTTTGACTATGACTGTAAATACTACAATGGTTGATGGTCAGTATGGATAATGGTCTCCTTCCCCATCAAGTAGTGTTTCCATTTTTTGACACTTTGTACAAATGCATACAATTATTTGTCATAAATGGGATAGTTAGTTACAACTCCATTAAAAATTTCAAAATGAAATGAAATGGGCTTACCATGCTGCATAAGAACTACTCCCATGGCATAATCACGTGCATCCGTTTGAATCTCAAATGGTTGTCTAAGATCTGGAAGAGCCAATACCAGTGTTGAACTAATCTTTTGCTTCAAAGCATCAAATGATTTCTATTGTACATCTCCCCAATGGAAGACTTTCATGACACTTGTCAATGCATGTAATGGAAGAAAAATTAGTGATAATTTTCCTCCAATATTGTGCTGCCCCTAAAAATCTTCTTACCTTTGTAACTGTATTGGGCTTGGGCCAATTCAGAATGACCTCAACTTTAGAGAAGTCTATATTCAACTCACCTCCTACAACAATGTGTCCCAAATACAATAAATAAGTCTTGCCAAATTCACACTTCGACATCTTTAAAAACAACCGTTCTTTTCTCAAGACATCAAGTACTTTGTTTACATGCATGACATTTTCATCTCTGGATTTGCTTAATATGAGTATATCATCTAAGTACACAATGACAAAGTCATCTAGAAATGGTCTCAATACATCATTCATAACTCTCATGAAAGCAGCTGGAGCATTTGTAAGACTGAAAGGCATAACTAGCCACTCAAACAATCCTTGTTTAGTTTTAAATGTGGTTTTCCAAATGTCCTCTTCAGCTATTCTAACTTGATGATAACCACTTCGTAAATATAACTTAGTGAAATACTTTGCATACCTCAACTGATCAAGCAAATCATCAATTCTTGAGAGTGGATAACGATTCTTTACAACGATTTTGTTCAGTGCACGGAAATCCACACACATGCACCAAGTCCCGTCCTTCTTTGGTACCAAAACAATGGGCGAACCACATGGTGAAGTAGATGGGCATATGATACTTTTATTCAACAATTCTTGAATTTGCTTCTTGATTTCCATGCTCTCCATAATCGACATGTGATGCATGCCAATATTTGGAAGTGGAACATCCTGCTGTGGCTGTATCTGATGCTGAATTCCCCTCTTAGGAGGTAACCCCTTTGGTTCCTGAAACATCTCGCCATGCTTTCTTACCACATCAAATAAATCAAATTTCAATTTATCATCACAGCCTTCAAAAGATTCATAATCAATATCATTCTTTTTCTTGATCATGAGAAGCACAAAACTTTTACTTGCATTAACTAGTCTCTTCATCTGCCTTGCATTAACCAAAGAAATCTTTAGCTTTTTGCCATGGGCTGTCACAATGTACTCCACCCCATTCTTGAGCAATAAGTATTTGTTTTCATGGTGATAAAATACTGCTTTCCTATCATACAAATAAGGACTAACCAAAATGATTCCTGAGATGTCAAGTGGAACTACATCTAACTCAACTTCATCAATAAACTTTTCAGTAATGGCAAAATTGAATAAACACTTCCTTGTAACGTATAAATTTGCATTATTGACTATCCAACCCAATGGATATGGTTTATGATGAGGTACAGTTTCAAGGTTTAGTTTTTTAACCAAGACTTCTGAAATTAAGTTTGATTGTGACCCACAATCAAATAATGCATCAATTTTTGTATGATTTGAAATTAACCTTACATGAAACAACTCTATTCTTGATTCTTCATTTGGAGTGTTGTTTTGATTGTTTAAGGAACTAGTGCTTGTAACAAATTCTTTCCCTTTTGTGACCATGGTTTAAATCTTGGTCTCATCACCATAATCTAAACCATGGTCATGTTGTGTAGTAGCGGTCGTCTTTTGTTTTCCCTTGTTATTTTGTTTCTTTGGCCTTAGCTCAGGATGTAATTTCCAACAATGGGCTTCATCATGCCCCGATTTCATGCAAGGAATATTCCATGGGAAGATACAAGCATCTGATAGTACACTGTCCCTCATCTGATCTCAACTGGGTCTCTATCTAAACTTCCATGTATCGGTTATCCATGAGAAAATACTCAGCTATCTAAAATAATAGTTGTCACATGCATGCAAGCATTAACAAACTGTATTTTATTATTTTAACAACTTGTTGAAATAATCTAACTGGACTTGACTAGTTAGAACTAAGTCAACTGATTCTCTCATTATAGAACTCATACTTAATTCCTCAATTAGTGGAGAGAATAAAGGATAAATTCCTCAATCAATGGGACAACTAATTGCATGTTCTCACAAAGACTTCAAGTTTAATTTTTACAACTAATTAACTCATGGAGATTAATCAGTTAATATTTTAAACTGCTATTAAGACCAAATTCGATTTTACTTCCTATAGATAGACCAGGGACTGCTATAAATAGAAAGGGACCCAGAAATGCTATTTTTAGAACTTCTTATTTTTAGCAGTTTCACTTCTCACCCAAGGTGGCCAATGACCTCACTGGCCAAACTGCTATTTTTAGACATGCTATTTTTAGGAGTTCTATCTTTAGCACATTCTAAATTTAGCATTTCTTGTTGCACACTTTTCAACAACAATAATGGGGGCAAAGCTTTTCTATAGGTTAAAGACTCAGCCAAACCTATGGTGGGTTCAAGTTCTGCAAGCCAAATATCTGCAAGGACACAACACCTATCAATTGGACAAAATGCCCAACCAAGGATCCCCAATTTGGAAGTTGATCGTCTCGTCTTCCTCATTATTCATTAACCATATCTGCTAGATCTTGGGCAATGGAAACAATATTAGGCTTTGGGAAGATTAAATTATGGGTCATCAACCTCTGTGTTAGGAAGAATCCCTTCGACCCTTGTGAGAATAGATAAGTCAGGAAGGAATCGTCACTCTAGCTTGATGCAGGAGCATCTAGGCCTAGCCAGCAATGTGATGGAAGTGGTCACATGTTGTGCCTAATGCAAGTTTGGAGGAAGACTTGGTTGTTTAATTTTTATTAATTTCAAAATAAATGTAAGTAATTAATTATTTCCTAATTCTGAACTGAATTGGGAATAAATGGCAAGTGATCCTCCCTGCGTGGAAATCAAGCCAAGTAGTTAGAATTGTTCAGATTAGGATAAGATTGATTTCTAAATATGTAGTTTATCCCTTCAATTGAGAAGGAAACTGTTAGATAGGAGATATATGTAATTTCCTTTCTTTTCTGAAGAGGGATTCGAGACAGAGGAGACAGGGAGAGAGGATTGGGGAGCATTGTAAGCCTATGGGCTGCGTAGGAGAAGAAGGCCGCTAACTAGAATAATCAGGCTAGAGAGGGGCAGAGAGCCTCAACTTGTAATTATGTGTTTATGTGTGTATTTACAGAGGAAGGAATGAATCGAGAGTGAAAGAGTGTGAATAGAACGAAAGTAGAGAGATAGTGGGTGGATTGTATTTCTTGTGAGACAAAGGTCTTTATCTAGGTAATCAGGCCTAAGGCCGAGACTCTGTAACTTCCTTTATTTTGAACAAAATGATGATGTGTGTATGATTTATTAAAGCCTGTTGGAACTCTGTGTTATGCTTTTGTTCTTTATAGTCTGCCAGAGTGGTTAATTCACTGTTCTGTATGATTCTCGATACCAATTGCAAAGTTAATAGAATTTTGAAGTTTTCATATGAAATCCGTTGTTGAATTGACTTAGTTCAAGTATCGGATCACCCATATTAGGTCGATAAAGCCTGTTTGCATGGTTTCGGTCCTGCAAGCGGAAAACCCAAAATACACTAAGTTTTAATGAAAAACACTTAGCGGATTTGGAAGGTGGACTTGAAATGTTATAAACGCTGCTTTTGGGACTTATCGGGTTCGAGACATATTATATATATCGCATCGCACAATCGGATCGGTGGATGGCAAAGACTTAACCCCGAAACCTTGCGATATGCAATTGCCGACATATCGCATCGGCACTTTGGAGCAGAGTGATAAAGCCTGTGTGGGAGCCATAGCGATCACCGATAGTGATTAGTGATGATCGCATCAGGACCCTACCAAAGGGAAGCATCGATATAAGGGCCTTGTGACTGCTGACCGTCGATAAGGCGGTTAAATCTTGACCGTTCTATCAACAAGATCCCAATCTTCGGCATTAACACATGTATTTCAGTTAAAAAAAGGATAAAGCGTTGTTTTGGTATTTTCCAAGGGTATTTGGGTTCTGAAAGGAAAAATCATTGTTTAAGTGTTTCCGAAGGCATTTCGACTCCGATAGGGAAAGGCATATATTTTGTGGAAAAGGGTGTAAAGCGGGGTGATTGTTGCGTCATATGATCCATTTGTGGGTTTATTATTAAACCATTGTTTCCGCTGCGTCATTTTTGGTATCAAAGCAGGTTTGTGAATGAAATAAATGATAGCAGCGTAGAATTGTAATTGAATAATTGGGGTTAAATAGAACAGAGAAATTCTATATGAAGGAATTAAAAACAGAGTTATGTGTATTTATGCAGGCAAGAGGAAGGATCAGATTCTAATCTGACAGAAGGAAGGCACACAGAGGTGATGTGTAGCAGAACTTGCAAATGCAAGAGACAGAGGAAATCCATTCAAAACACAGGTGACATCATAAGAAAGTGTGAAGATTGCAACAATATAGAACAAGAGAAGCAGTGAGAGAAGAACCAGATGTGTTCTTAAAAGCAGAGCAAGGAAAGCACTCTGAAGTGGCAGTGAACCTGAAGAATCCAACAAGAGATTGGACAAAGAGGACAGCTGAAGTGTTCTCAAGAGAGAGTGAGAGATTGCAAAAGCCTAGAAGGAGCAAAGGTGTTGCTCAAGAGGAGGTTCCAGATAGAGGACTGTGCTTACCAAAAGACTGAGTGAGGAGAGCTTAGTGAGGTAAGATCACAGTAAGGAGGACTTGCTATTGTAGAGGCTTGTTGCAAAGGAGTGAGGAGCTCATGAAAAGAGAGGAGAAGAAGATGAATACTGATAGTCATAGCAGAGGTTCAGAAAGAAGCCACAGCAGAAGGAAAGATGCCAAAGCAAATGGCATAATGATGAGTCAGGAAGATTTTGACAGAGAGAGAGTTGAGATAGATTTCCAGATTGGAATATTGATGGAGATGCTGCAGAGAAGTGATGAAGACCAGAAGCATGGTTGAACCATGAGAAGGAGAGTAAAGTGGTAGAGGCTACAAGAGAAGAGAAATCAGCAAGTGAATTTAGAGATAATAGAAGAGTCGAGAAAGATTGAGCAGATATTGAGTGCTCAAGTGGAACCAGAGGAACTCAGGGAAGCAGAAGAAGAAATGGAAGTTTCCATTTGCAGACCAGAACTAAGTGAAATGTTGGGTGGAGAGGATAATGAGAGATCAGCGGAGGATCTCATGGACTATTGGCATAGTTCAGAATAATTAGGAGATATGATGACAAGGGAAGTGGATGAGGCAATGAAGCCTTGTGATTTTTGTTCTCATAGTTTGTGTATGTTTGCAGGATATACAGAGGATGATGGACAGTCTAGTAAAACTGTCACAAACAGGTATGAAGCTCTTAAGGTGAAGTATGATGGAGAATGCCTTTTAGAGGAAGAAGGTGTTGATCTATTGCAGCAGAAAGAGTTCATAGATGAAATTCTATTTGGTGTAAGATAGTTAGATGAAGTTGATATGGACCAGAAGTCTAATGACAACGCCATAGTGGTATTTCAAGGAGGTAAGCAAATGAAATTGTCTGATGAAATTGATGAAAGAAATTTGCAATATGACAGTGTAGAAAACAGGATAATTAAGGAGGATTGCCAGGAAAAGAATGAAGCTGAGAATAGAAGTTGTGATGAACTGTTGGAGAGATTTCACATGGAATTAGAATTCTTAGAAAGATTGCTCAAGGAACCTGATGGAGAAAAGGATATGGTTACTATGCATGATAAGGATGAACTGTCTCTAACATTTATAGAGTTAAGTAAATGTTTAGACTCTTCAGTTAATGATGTGACTATAGGTGTGGAAGACAACATTAATAAATATGATGCTGAAATCAGAGAAATTTGGCAGAGATTATTTGAAGTTGAGATGAAAGATCAGGAGCAACAAGGAAGTTATGTCCTCAGAGACATGAAGGAGACAAAAGTATTAATTCAGCATGATGAAGATGGAAGGAACCAACAATTTGGAAGAGATGATCAGCAACATGAGAATGAATTTGAGGAAGGCATTAGATTGCAAAAGTATAGCAATTGGCAGTAGAATGAAGAACCAGAGATTAGTCTGGAAGTACAAAGAAAGACAAGTAAAGATCGAAGATACAAATGGAGAATGAAGAAAAGGGTCAAGTGGAAGCTATTGCAACAAAGGTGGAATGGAAAACTAATGAATGAGTTCAAGGAACTTGAACAAATTCATATTGTTATGTTAGAGAAGGAGAGGCTCAGAGAAATAGAGTCACAACAAGAAGGATCTGCTAAAATCCAAAAGATCTATGATGGAGGATTGGTACTTGAAGCATCAAAAGAAGATGAAACGTATTGTATTTTGAAAACTGAAAGTTGTTGTGTGTTTGCAGGTCATATATACTTGAGGGAAGACAAGTAGTTATTGGAAACTGTTATATTAATAGGTGAAGAGATGACTACTCACAGTCATATGTAGAATAAGGAGAAAAGTTACAGTCAAGTGAAGGAAGATGTCCAGTCAGATGACATCCAAAGGATAATTCAAAAGGAGGATAGCAAAGGAATTATTGAGATCAAAGGAATGTTTGGAAAGAAAGAGATCCATTCATATGAACATAGAACAAAGAGTTTTCTCAAGAAAACTGATGAAGCTAATACAAAGCAAATGAAGAATCTTATGATGTATTCAAGAAGTGGAAGTCAACTGGAAGAGTTGATGATGAAATTATTTGAGGAGACCTTGGTATCTCATAGTTTTGAAACTAATATGTTGTGTGTAAATGTAGGATACACTGAAGTAAGACAACTGATTCATGTTGTCATAAGGGAAAGGAAAAGCAAAGATATGATTTTTCAGAAGTTAGAAGAAGGGAATTCACATAATCTTGTGATACAGAGGGAAGAGCAGCTATCAAACATAGCTATGGTGAATTATACAGATATTGGACAACTATTGAGGACTGAAGCTAAAGGAGAGCAACTACTGGAAGTTGATATAGAAGACTTTGCAGATGATAAACAATTACTGAAGATTATTGACCTTGAATGAAGCCAGAGTAAAGAAGGACTAAAGACAGATGTTGTAGACAATGAAGATAGTAGAGATTGTGCAGAGATTTTGGGAGAAATTCCAAATGAAATGACAGATTTGTGGCATGAGTCAAGTCTTTTGGGTAAGAGGCAAGAAAACCAAGGAATAAGTGATCAGACTGTACAACTAGAACTGAATGAGAACGAAGTTGTCATGAATGGAAAATATGGAGAAGAAGTTGTCAGAAATGTTGGCATAATGAGGAAACAGGGTAAAACATTTGTGTTTATTGAATTGATTAATTCTGATGAAGATTTATATGCAGGAACAAGGCAATGTGAAGTCAATTTGAACCAAGGAATTAATTCTAAAGATCACATCGAATTAAGGAAGGGTGAGATCAGAATGTCTCAGAAAGATGGAATGGTGTTGAATCTACAGTATGGGAGTGTTGAACTAGAAATGAATTCAAGAGATGATAGTAACAGAATTACTATTATACTACAAGGATTTATTGATGGAGAAGAGGCTGAAGATGACATTTCATATGCAGACGAATATAATGCCATAATCCTTAAGAGTGCAGAAATGAAGTTACTAAAAGAAGAAATATTCCAAGTACCTAATCAAGCAGGAAAAATTCTGAGTTTTCAAGAAATTTGTAGAATTGCAGGTATACTGGAATTTGAAGTAAGAAGTAGTGAAGTCATGAATGAGAAACCAGAAGAAGGAACTGGAATTATTGCAGAGGATCAATGGAGAAGGCATTTGTACATTTCAGAAATGTATATGGGAAAATATTGGCACAGGGATTATGATGTTCTTATTCAAGAACACAATCAGTTGCAGGAGAATAGTATTCAACACATGAGAAGTGAAGTGGACAAAGAATTGGATGAGTTGTGGAGACTCATACAACAGCATTCCAATAAAACAAATAAAGGACAAAAGAAGAAAGGAAGATTGGCTGGAAAGAATGGTACAGGTGAAGGAAATGGAAAACTGCAAATTAAGACAACTGAAGAGCCCTCCTGAAGAGCCCTCTCCTTCTTTGTGATGCTTAGACCCTTCTCCAACCAACCTATCATTAATTTCCTGGTGTAATATTCTTACCATCTCAGTCATGTCCAAAAAAGCTTTTCTAAATACCCGTTCTTCTTCTCTTGGATCCATGTCTTCAAGAACTTCTCCTTCCTTTTCAGACATACTTGAAGCTTCTTCCAAGGCTATTGAGGGTGAATCAGAAGGTGGAAATAATGGCACCCTGGCCCTCCTTGGTTGAGGATTATCTTGTGCTCCAACAAATTTTCCTTTCCCTCTTTGAAGCTTAAGCCTGGTAAGCTTAAAACTTGCAAAACAATCAAAAATATCTTTGCACAAAACTATACTCAAACCTGAGCTCTGATACCATCTGATCTAAAAAATGAAACTACTTGTTTTTGCTGTGCAAGGTATTCATTTCCATTAAATTATATGTGCAAACTGTTAATGATGTCTTGCAATTGAAACAAAGTGTTTTTGGTAAATTTCTGAGTCTTATGTGTGAAGGAGGATTATTTCAATTTACTATTTATCATATCAAATCTGAAAAACACAGCAAGATAAATTCACATAATATAACACAACAGCTGATAAGGCAGTTCACCCTCCTGGGCTACATCTGCTGGGTTCAAGGCTCCCAAATGGGCATGTCCTTGCTTGAATTAGATGCTCAAAATGGTTATACAGTGAGAAGAAAGCCTAAACAGGTAAAAGAAGTTGTGAAAATGAGTTCAAAACATAGAAAGCAGTCAAGATTGACTTTTGTTTCACCTCCAATGGCTAATCATAGCCCAATACAGCTCCAACACTTCTTAGGCCCTGATGGCTCTCCAAGCTTATTCGCTAAAAAAACACCTAAAGATGACCTCTGATGGCTCTAAAACCTGTACCTTTGGCTCTAGAATGCTTAGAATAGCCAAAATATAAAAAAAAAAATCGCTCCAAAAGGACTTCCCTAGCCAAAGTTATGACCTCCTGAAGTTTTGTCCAGTTTCCCCTAAAGAAACTCCACTAAATTTGGCTAACTGCAGTTAGCGCCGCCATTTTTGGCAACCTCCACCAGATTTGGCGCGCTCCTCTAACTTAACTGCTAGTTAACCGTAACTGTCGGGCGCTAACTGGATGCGTGTGAGCGGGAATTTCGGGTGGTTAATGGTCGTGGTTAACGCGCTGGGGATTGGTCTGTGGTTCTGACGCCAGGGTCATATGGATAAGGGGTTGGCCCCTTTCTGTGCCCAAATGAAACATTAAACAAATTTAAATACAAACTCCGCCCTTTGGTTGTTAATATCCACCATGTAGGCAGGCCGGTCGGGCCTGTGGGCTGGCGGCCACCTGACCCGGGGTCGAATCCTGCGAGTTCCATAAAATTTTACACCAATAAACTTGCGTTCTAGGGGCCACGTGGCAGCCTTCGGGCAGGCCACGTGGCATCCTTTAATTGGCCATCAAAACGAAATATTCCTGCGAATATTTTGGGTAATATTCCATGGAATATTCCACCGAATATTCCTTGGAATATATAGATATAGATATAGATATATATATTAATTCAAATTTTGCAGGTTATTGGGCATTTTAAAAATGCTATAACTCGTCCATACGATGTCGGATTTGAGTTCCGTTCACGGCTACAGGATCGTTTCGACGAGGCATATCCGATCGTTCTGGTTTCAACCAACTCTGAGCAATTAAAAATTTGAGCACTTTTTCCACTTAGGACATGATCACCTGATAAGTGGCCAATAACAATACCTTTGGAGATCCGCTACTATCTTGCCTACACCAAAGTGTCTTACAATCAATGAAGTGTGTGCCTCCCTTATGATACTTTTTCTTTCTCCCTATGGAATACACAACTTGCCCAAATGATACAACAAATTGTTATGTAAATGATAATCCAACTCTTCAATTTGGTTTCCTTGACTCAAGCTTGCATACACACCTTGAAAGTCACTATCATATGCATATTGTTCAATGTAACTTTCATGTAAAAAATAATTTTGCTTGAGTATAATAGATGACTTTACAATAGGCCTTGAGAGCATATCGACTGCTTTATTGTAGATTCCCTTTTTATACCTGATAACCAAATGAAATTGTTGTAGAAAACCCATCCATCTGAAATGTCGTGATTATTGCAACTTTGATTGTGACTGTAAATACTACAATGGTTGATGGTCAGTATGGATAATGGTCTCCTTCCCCATCAAGTAGTGTTCCCATTTTTTGACACTTTGTACAAATGCGTACAATTATTTGTCATAAGTGGGATAGTTAGTTACAACTCCATTAAAAAATTCAAAATGAAATGAAATGGGCTTACCATGCTGCATAAGAACTGCTCTCATGGCATAATCACTTGAGTCCGTTTGAATCTCAAATGGTTGTCTAAGATCTGGAAGAGCCAATACTAGTGTCGAACTGATCTTTTTCTTCAAAGCATCAAATGATTTCTGTTGTACATCTCCCCAATGGAAGACATTCATGACACTTGTCAATGCATGTAATGGAGCTGCAATGGAAGACAAATTAGTGATAAATTTCCTCCAATATTTTGTTGCCCCTAAAAAGCTTCTTACCTCTGTAACTGTATTGGGCTTGGGCCAATTCAGAATGACCTCAACTTTAGAGGGGTCTATATTCAGCTCACCTCCTCCAACAATGTGTCCCAAATACACTAAATAAGTCTTGCCAAATTCACACTTCGACATCTTTAAAAACAACTATTCTTTTCTCAAGACATCAAGTACTTTGTTTACATGCATGACATGTTCATCTCTGGATTTTCTGAATATGAGTATATCATCTAAGTACACAATGACAAATTCATCTAGAAATGGTCTCAATACATCATTCATAACTCTCATGAAAGTAGCTGGAGCATTTGTAAGACTGAAAGGCATAACAAGCCACTCAAACAATCCTTGTTTAGTTTTAAATGTGGTTTTCCAAATGTCCTCTTCAGCTATTCTAACTTGATGATAACCACTTCGTAAATCTAACTTAGTGAAATACTTTGCATACCTCAACTGATCAAGCAAATCATCAATTCTTGGGAGTGGATAACAATTCTTTACCGCGATTTTGTTCAGTGCACGGAAATCCACACATATGCACCAAGTCCCGTCCTTCTTTGGTACCAAAACAATGGGCGAACCACATGATGAAGTAGATGGGCATATGATACCTTTATTCAACAATTCTTGAATTTGCTTCTTGATTTCCATGCTCTCCATAATCGACATGTGATACATGCCAATATTTGGAAGTGGAACATCCTACTGTGGCTATATCTGATGCTGAATTCCCCTCTTGGGAGGTAACCCCTTTGGTTCCTTAAACATCTCGCCATGCTTTCTTACCACATCAAACAAATCGGATTTCAATTTATCATCACAACCTTCAAAAGATTCATAATCAATATCATTCTTTTTCTTGATCATGAGAAGCAAAAAACTTTTACTTGCATTAACTAGTCTCTTCATCTGCCTTGCATTAACCAAAGAAATCTTTAGCTTTTTGCCATGGGCTCTCACAATGTACTCCACCCCATTCTTGAGCAATGAGTATTTGTTTTCATGGTGATAAAATACTGTTTTCCTATCATAGAAATAAGGACTACCCAAAATGATTCCTGAGATGTCAAGTGGAACTACATCTAACTCAACTTCATCAATGAACTTTTTAGTAATGGCGAAATTGAATAAACACTTCCTTGTAACCTGTAAATTTGCATTATTGACTATCCAACCCAATCGATATGGTTTATGCTGAGGTACAGTTTCAAGGTTTAGTTTTTTAACCAAGTCTTCTGAAATTAAGTTTGATTGTGACCCACAATCAAATAATGCATCAATTTTTGTATGATTTGAAATTAACCTTACATGAAACAACTCTATTCTTGATTCTTCATTTGGAGTGTTGTTTTGACTGTTTAAGGAACTAGTGCTTGCAACAGATTCTTTCCCTTTTGTGACCATGGTTGAAATCTTGGTCTCATCACCATAATCTAAACCAAGGTCATGTTGTGTAGTAGCGGTCATCTTTTGTTTTCCCTTATTATTTTGTTTCTTTGGCCTTAGCTCAGGATGTAATTTCCAACAATGGGCTTCATCATGCCCCGATTTGGGACATGTTGGAATATAGTTTTCTCCCCTTCTTTCTTCACACTTGCATTCTTCTTTCCCTTCCATTCCCCCCCCTTCTCTTTCTCCTTACCCTTGAAAGGCTTATTCTTACTACCCTCTTCCTGAATGTTCTTTCCCCTTGCTTCAAGGTGTGTGGCTTGCACACATACCTCATCCAAATTGCTTGGATTGAACATAAGGATAGTATGTTTCAAATAGGAATGTAAACCCCCAATATATTTCAACAATGTATCTTGGGAATTCAAGTTTACTCCTAACAACAAAGCCCTCTTTCTAAACTCTTGGGTATAGTCTTGGATTATTTGGCCTTTAAGCTGCCTAAAATTCTGCCAACTCATAATGGATTTTTGCATATAGGCTAAAGGGTAAAAATGTCTTTTAATTGTAGAAACAAATTCAACCCAAGAAATGGATATCTTACCATGAATTCACATTTCCTCTTGAGTCTTTGCTTCCCACCAGACTAATGTTGCTCCTTCTAGCCTCAATGAAGCCAACTGGATCTTTATGTCATCTTCTTGAAGGTTCTAAATTCTACAGTATACCTCCAATTGTCGAATCCAATTGTCTAACTTTTCTGCATTCACTTCACCATTGTACATGGGAAGTTCAAACTTAATGTCCAATTTGAGTAAGGGAGTTTTTCCTTTTGGGGTTTGGGAATGAGTATGGACAGTTTTGGTGGTGGAAGTGGAAGATGTTTGAGATGTTGAGGATGATGAAGATGATGAGGAAGATGATGAAGATGGTGGAGATGGAGGTGGCTTCCATCCATTTCCCTTGGAATCCTTCTTATCATATTTTTTGTCTCCTGAGCTTCCTTCTCCATGTGGAGGTTTAGAACTCTCTCCAACCATTCTAGTGTTCCTCTCTTCATAGAGGACTTTAACCATCTCAGCTAAAGTGTATAAAGCTTTCTTGAATTCTTCCTCTTTTGACGAAGGACCTTTAGGCTCTCTTTCTCCAAAGATAATGGTTTTGGATTCAGGCTCAGAAACTGGTACTGCTTGTACCTCTTCAATCTCGATTGAAGGAAAAACTTGAGGTGTTTCAAGTGCAGCTAAAATTGGAAGTTTGGGTGGTGGAGATTGTGGCCTTGTGGCTCTCCTTCTTCTGGTCATTACCTTAAGAGTTGCAACCAATAGTTTCCCTTCTCCTCTCTGCAACTTTAACCTTGTAAGCATCACAATTTTGCAACCATTAAAACCCTACTTGCACAAAACTCAAGCAATCAAGCAAATAAACCTTTGCTTTGATACCAGCTTGAACTGTTATTGAATGTTAGTTTTGTTGTGCTAATTTCAATTACAGATTTATAAACAAATTCTTGTTCATTTCTTCCTGTGCATAGGTTTCCTTAGGTTGTTTGGTGATTGAAACATGTAAATTTCATCAAGTTTAATGTGACATTCATAAGAAAAGTAGCTTAAAAGAACAATATTGAACACCAATAATAAAAAGTACAACAAACCATCAATTGAACACTTCAACATAGTGTTTTGATGAAGGAATTCACCCCTCCTGAGCTACATCTCCTTGGTCCAACTTCCATGGCTTGGGCCTCTGTATTAGCTCAATATGGAAAAAACTGTTTTTTACAAAGCTCTATTTCTCCTGATACTTGCACCAATGTGTTCAGAATGTTGAAATTAGCTAGGAACACCTTTTCCTGAGCCCGATTTGGTTGAAAAATGCTCCAGTTATGGCTCAAACAGTTTTTCCCTACAAATCCTCCTCCAAATCTGGAAGAATTCCAGTTAGGGCTGCTAAATTTGGGTGTAGGCTCAAAAATAGGGGAGTCCGCCAAGATTCCACCAATTTAAACTTGAGTTTAATTAATGCTAATCCACATATTAATTAACAATAATCTGGATTAGTTGCAAATCCCACAAGGTTAGAAAGCTGTTTGTTTGTGTTTTTTTTTCGAAGCGGTCACATGGCATTAACCGTCATGGTTTGTTAGTGTTCTTCGTCGGGTCTACTGACCTCCATAGTAACTGTTAGAGTATGCATTCACATGGCATGTATTAACCATTGGGTTAAAGTTTGTGGAGCTGTTTGCATTAAATGTTTGCGGTCACGTAGACACGTTCACATGGGGCAGGTTGGCCTGCGGGTCCCCCCTCCCCCCCCAAACCGCTAACCCTCCACGTATTAAAATTCAAATACATGTGAAGCACTATTGTGGTAAGCAACAACTGGTAGCGGAGGTGGTAGAGAGCTTTTGTCTACGGAAAGGAGGTCGTTGGGTCGAACCCGGTGCCTCCATACAATTTTGTTCCACTATGCCAAGTTTTCCTAGGACGTTTGGAGGTGCCACATGGTGGCCTCCAGGCTTTCCACGTGCAATTCTCTCATTGGTCTAGAATTAACCAATAAAATTGCGCCAACACACCTGTCACATCACCAAACTGCAACCAATCACATTGTGACATTTGGCGAAGCATGACGAATGTTGACCATCCATTGACCCTGCCTAGTCACTTTCCACGTCAGTAGTACAGACTACTGAATGTGAAGTGATTGGGCATTTTTTTTCCAGAATTTTGCATGTTTAGCAAAGTGAACAGAACTCAATAACTTCCTCATATGAACTTGGTTTTCAATGAAACGATTTGTGTTAGGATTGTTCTTCTGAGATGGACGTGGTCGTTTAGTTTTCGATCCATTCTCAGAACTTTGATTTTTGAACAAAATACTGAGCACCTGATCATTTCAAAGCCATAAAGATGCTACAACTTCGCACTTCAACAAATTTTACAAAGAATACTTCCCTAGAGATCTAGCTGATGAGGATTATTTGCTTGAAGACGTGTCTATGCTTATCAACGAGGATATGAATGCTCAACTCACAACTTCACCCTCAAAAGAAAAAATTAAGAACGTATTCTTTTCTCTTCACTTGGACAAGGCCCTGGGTCTGGATGGCTTCTTTGTTAGCTTTTATCATGATTTTTTGGATCTTATTAATCAAGACATATGTAGAATGACCATATACTCTCTCAAGAAACTACGAATGGGTGGCGAAATTAACTCCTCCTTTCTGGCATTAATTCCCAAAGAGTATAATCCTTCCTCCTCCTATTTCTGCCCGATGTCTCTTTGTAATGTATCTTATAAAATTATTTCTAAAATTATGGTAAAAAATTCTCTCTCATTTGATCTCGATCAATCAAAGTGTGTTTGTCCCGAGTAGGCAGATCTTTGACAATATTATTTGGATTCAAGAAGCAGTGGACTCCATTTGGATAAGAGGAGACCAGGGTATGATAATAAAACTTGATATGGCTAATGCGTTTGATCGGGTGCGACGTGATTTTTTTTTTTAAATCATGAGGAAAATGGGGTTTGATGCAAAATTTATTGAATGGGTGGAATTATGCATAACCTCACCATGGATTACTCCCCTAGTGAATGGAAGAGTGATAGATTTCTTCAAAGCCTCTCGGGGTCTAAGGCAAGGTTTCCCCCTCTCCCCTTTCTTATATGTCATTGTAGCAGACTCCTTTAGCCAATGCCTTGAATCCGAAAGATCTTCCTCCCATATCCTTGGCATCAAATTCTCAACAGGAACTAGAAGTATCAATCATGGCCGATTTGCAGATGACACTATCTTGTTGGTGGGGGCTTCAGTGTTAATAGGGAAAAGGTTCAAATCAGCTCTGGACAAGTTTCTTTCTGCCTTTGGGGGTCTAACAAATGATCTAACAAGTCAAATATTCACTTGGAACACTCTATCCTATAAGGAAAAGTGGAGAAGTATTTTGATACAAAGCAATAGTTGATTGGAAGGAGTTCAAATATTTGGGGGTTCTAATCTATCTAAGGAATACATCCCCCAAACCTTGGCATAAAATTTTGGACAAGATGAAAATAAAATTGGGGAAATGGGGAGCTAGTTAGCTCAACGTGGTTGGTCGAACAGTCCCGGTGGAGGAACTTCTCTTTGCCATCCCCATTTATCAATTCTCTACTCTCTTGGTGCCTAAATATGTGCTTCAACAAATAGGAGATTATCTTAGGAAGTTCCTATTGGAAGGAGGTAAAACGAAAGCCAAAGACTTTCATTTGGTGAATTGGCACACTATCATAGCTCTGAAGTTACATCGTAGATCAGGAATTTAGGACCTCAACTTGGTAAACACAATTGTAGAAATTTCACCTGTAGATCAAACTGATATATGCAATTTCCTAAAGCATAATACTTGATCTACTTCTACAAAACATTAAGCGGAAGCAAAATCGATTTCATGAGCAACATCAAGCATAAACACATATAACTGATCAAGAGAAATAATCACACATAACACAAGATATATCACTGGGGAAAGCACCAGCATAAAACCCCAACACTGTATTATCAATCAAGTGGAAATCCTCTTCTGTTTACAAAAAATATCAGCTCAAGAGCTATCCTGTACTCTCTGCAATCAAAAGATGAAGATCATAGACTCACTAGGCCTCAATGTATAGGCCACAAGTCCTCCAATCCCCTATTTCCTTGCACAATTTTGATTGGGGTCCAATTACAAACATATGTGAATTGGCCCCAGATCATACCTGCTGTCAACCTCAGGTCCTACTATGCAATCCTTGAGGACTCTAGTTCCTCCTGCATGCAAGGAATATTCCATGGGAAGATCCAAGCATCTGATAGTACACTGTCCCTCATCTGATCTCAACTGGGTCTCTGTCTAAACTGCCATGCATCAGTTATCCATGAGAAAATACTCAATTATCTAAAATAATAGTTGTCACATGCATGCAAGCATTAACAAATTGTATTTTATTATTTTAAAAACTTGTTAAAATAATCTAACTGGACTTGACTAGTTATAACTTGTTAGCACCTAAATCTGCCCTAGGCTGAAGGAAGGCAAAATTCAGGGTAACCACAAACCATGCTCAGTCTGGTAGCTAGCCCTACCAGAATAGGAGAGGGCTCTCTCCGAGTCATGCTGAGTGAATAGATAAGAAAAAATGGTCTGAGGTGACTTACAGTGGAATATTGATCTTAGGCTAGTAAGTGAATATGGATACAAGAAACAATTTTTATGAATGACCGAGCTTCTGGGATGGTATGGGACCAACGGTCAGCAAAGAACAGAGAGTTTAATACAGAGGCACAAATTACTTTGTGAGGCAAGGCAGGCGGAAAGTGTAGCAATTTAGTTTGGAATAACGCGGAACGGAGGGATTGTTGAGGAGTGTGAAAAGGGCATAGGAACATGAATCCTTTTCAACAGAAGAAGAACACTGAACATGAAATTTTCCCATAGGAAGAGCAATAAAATTGAATTCTACCTAATCTCACTCAGAAAATTTCACTGGAAATGAACATGAATTGAATTATGAAACATAACGAAATACATATGAAAACATAAGAGACACATTTGCTACACTCACAACCACAAGAATCTCATGAAACAGAGCTGCTGCCTTTCATTAATTCTCTGTCAAAAATATACAGTGAAGAAACAGAGTTTCTTTCCCACAGTCTCCCAGAAGTTACAAGCCAACCAACCCTTTGCAAATAGCTTACATACAATATATAGAATGTGCCATGAAGAGATAGAACGCCCAAGGGTTGGGGAGTTACTCGAATCATTACGAAATGGAGATGAAGAGCCAACCATTAGCTATAGGTGTAGCACTACAAACATGACATTTGGCTTGGGTGACCGTTTGTCTTCCTTCGCCACTTGGATAGAAGTCCATCTGGAAAGAAAATGCTTTAAATGCCGCCTTTGGTGCCAAAAAACTGAAGTGTAGATGAGCGGGCCCACTTGGAGAAGTCGCAAATCGAAAATTCGCGAAACGGAAGCAAATTTGGCAATTTTTCCTCTGTGCGCCGCGCTACTTTGGGGCCTATTTTGGGGCACTTGCAGGTGTCCAAAATGTGCCTAAGTGGGCTTGTTGGAAATCCTATCCTGTCTACTTTCTAACCCAACTAGAATTTCTGAATTTTGTGCTCATTTGCCCCTCCAAATCTTCATTCTCCCAACACTGCTTCCTGTGTGCCAAAAAAGGGGCAGAGAGGCCATTTTTTGGGTGTTTTTGACCTCCTGGAGACTCAGATCTTGCCCAAATTTCTTGTCCAAGCACCAGTAGTCATGATTTTCCATGCTGAATCCAAAAATGCAAACCATTCTTCATTTGGAGCTCCCAATTTTTAGCGCCGCGCCAGTGCAGGGAGAAAAAACCTGTGTTTTGCCCAAAAATTTGTCAAATGACCCAAAATGCCCCAAAAATGCTCCAAATTTCTTGGCCATGCACCAGTAGTCATGATTTTTCATGCTAAATCCAAAAATGTAAACCTTTCTTCATTTGGAGCTCCCAATTTTTAGCACCGCGCACAGGGAAGTGGTGCGACGCACTAGGCTTGAGGCACGGCGCATATAGCCTGTGCGTAGTGGTTTTTGCAAGAGACGTTTGGAGGCCTTCCCGATGTACAAATTGGGCGTAGGATGGCACGTTGGAAAGGTATTTGAGTCTAATTTCCAACCCAACTAGAATTTTTCAATTTGGAGTTCATTTTCCTTGTCAAAAATTAAATCTCCCAAGACTGGTCAAAATGTGCCAAATGAGGCTGCCTAAAGGCAGAGTGCTGTTACAGTCAACTTTTGAATGACTTCCTCAACTCCAAATTAAGCTCATGATAGCTCATTGGAAATCTATTTGTGTCTAGTTATCATTTGACTCATCAAAAAATTCATTTGGGCAACTGAGCTAGGAGAAAATTTGATTTTCCCAAGGTCACTTCAGAGGTGCATCAATTCTCCCGAGGCAACTATATTTTTGACATTTCTCCAAAACCATGACACCTGTGTAAAAAGTGAAGGAGGTTTTTTTTCCTTGGAAGGTTGTGGAAAAAACATCTCTCAGTTTTCCCAAATTCATCTTTTCTTGCCCAGTAACATCATTTGAGTGAAACCTATCCCGATGTGTGGAACAAGGGATTTTTCGAAATGAAGCGAAATGAAGGGGATAAGCGGCTTCTAAATTCTTGGGAAAATTCTTGGAAGTAGGGAGGGATCTTAAGAAGTAGGGGAAAGTGGAATTTCAAATATTGAGTGAGGGGAAGGGGTCCAAAAAGGCAAAACACAAGTCCAACCTAGAAAATTGCCAAGTTGTAGCAAGAAACTAGGGTTTGTGCGAAAATGAGGAATTTGGGGGATCTCAGTGATGGGAAGTGTTTGATAGGGTACTTTAAGGATAGGGGAAGGTTTATGAACATCAGGATATAAGTTTTTCCGATGATTTGACCATCCAAGAGAAATTGCCTTCAAAACCCTAGGAGAGGGAAATGACCTTACCTAGGCGCAACTGAAGCATGAACAAGGTGTAACATGACCCAGTGGAACTTGACATGATAATGACCACCCTCTGAATGATGGTACACTCAGCTGAACGGTGACATGGACCGACATTTGGACAACTTTGACAGGAATAAAAGCAAACCCTAGATCTAATGCCTAGTGACCAAATTTTGCTTGAAGACTTACTTAAATGACAAAATTTGACCTTGACACTCTGAGACCACTTTGTAAGAGCATATTTGATCACTGGAGGAAGGCTGCAAAGACTGACACTAACATTGGCTCCAATGGGGGATGGTAGCTCCTTGGAGGTGCCAAGAACAGCAGATCTCTGGAAGAGCTAGACAGTGCCTTCGTCCATTGGGCTATGGAGTCATTATTTCGACAAACAACATGACTCAATTTATTGACTGAAACTTGACTCAAACTGACTCAATTATGGAACCAACATGACTGAAAAAACTGACTCAATGCAAAAGGAAATGACTCATGACTGACTTAGCTAAAACAAGAACTTACAAAACTTGTTCAATGGCAGTAGTCCATCAAGATTCGAGGGTTTCAAATCATGATGACAGCCACCTGCGTACTAATGCAATATGTACAATCATGTGTAATGTGTCTTCCAATGTAACCAATCAAGTAGATGCCTCCTTGATTGATTCTCCGGATCAGATCTTCTGGTCAACAACAGATACTGGTAACTGGGCCTCCAAAAACATAATTGACCATGATCCCCTTCATCACTGAATATTGCAATAATCACTTTCACTGCTGACTGCAACAAATCTGCCATTGGATCTTGAAAAACATGAAGTCTTTCCTCCTGCTGAAAAAACAAGGTATCTTTTTCTCTTGATTCTGGTCTTTCTTCATAAATAAGAGTATGCTCCTAGTCTTCAAAAAATTCTGAACAAATAGGTGAGCAGATTTCCTCTTCAAAGAACACTTCAAAACATGAAACATATGAGGAAGAGTCTGAAAGACAATCCTGAATGTTCTGCTCTTCAGTAGCCTGAATGTATTGTAGGTCACCTTCATATGATATGACAGCCAGATTGTCTTTGCATTCATCAATCATGAGAAAAGAAACTTCGAATGATTCTTGAAACCCAAGCATGACATTTCTATCATCTACCAACGATTCATCCAAGGAACCTTTTTCACTTATTTGAACCAAATTCTCATCTTGCTGTTCATGAGCTGACTGGATTACCTCTTCATGAAGACTATGTTCTGATGACATGAGAACATTTGGATCCAAAACTTTGTATTCTTCATCCCAGATGATTTCAACAGCAAAGTTCTCTTTCATGGGACTTAGTACAAGGTTTTCTTGGTCACCATAATCCGAATCTGGATCTAAAAGGGTTGACTTAACGTTATCACATTCTGAAAGTAGAACTGGACTTCCCTGCATGCTGTCTTCTTCTATGGACAGATCTGAAACGACACTTTTTCTTTCATCACTTTCAGCCATATGGAATTCTTCAACCTGCTGATCTATAAAGTTGTTCACCGGACTGTCATCCTTTTCAAAAGAGGAAGAAGTTTCACCAACACTTTCTTGACCATGTGTGCACTGCAAATCCGCTTTAGCTTGAGCTAGAACATAACCGTGCAAGAGTTGACCTATCTCGTCTTCAGACAAAGGAGATAAGACCTTTTGTTTCCTTTTGCTCAAACAGTGATTGTCTTCATTAATTTCAAGTGAAGGTGTATATAAATATTCCTCATACTGCTGATCCATTTCATGTAATTCCTGTTGACTGTCAAGATGAAAAATTCCTTCATCTTCCACCGTACTACAATCTTGATTCTGCTGCAAATTTTTATGATCATCTTCATGCTGCTGAAATGGGTTTTCACACAGGGCTTCCATGATCTCTTCATCCGTGAAATTATCATCTTCATAATATTTTTCAAGGCTTTCAATAAAAGTAGAAGCATGTTTGCAACAGTCATGAACTAGATTTAATGATGGATAAGATTCTTGATATCTTTCAACGAAAAAGGCATGAAAATCCTTTAAACAGTAAATACAAGCAGGCGACAAACTTTCATACCAAGATCGAGCTTCATCTTCCAGGGTAGCCATAAATATTTTCATCAAACAGTCTTCAGGAAAATTGATCTTTAATCTATGCACATGAATGTGAAATTTCACCAGATGAAGAGCAACGTCATTACCTTCCACATTTCTGAACACAGGAAAATTCTTTGACCAATCTACCTTGGGCATTTTATTTGGAAAGCCTGGAATGTGATCTCGGCTCATGGGAGCGTATCTTCTTGCAATCCGCTCCATTTTAAAAAAAATCTCAAAGCTACTAATCCCTCTGCAGTGGAGTCACCATGAAGCACCGGTTGCTGGATTCTTCAGTGAAAGGAGTCGCCAGGTGAATGATTTCAGCCGTCTTCTTATGTCTGATCGTTGTTCACCGTCAACAATCAGCTCTGAACTTGAGATATGTACTGGGGCAAAACAATCTTCAAGCAAACCATTTTCGTCCCCAGTGGAGTCGCCACTATGTTAGCACCTAAATCTGCCCTAGGCTGAAGGAAGGCAAAATTCAGGGTAACCACAAACCACGCTCAGTCTGGTAGCTAGCCCTACCAGAACAGGAGAGGGCTCTCTCCAAGTCATGCTCAGTGAATAGATAAGCAAAAATGGTCTGAGGTGACTTACAGTGGAATATTGATCTTAGGCTAGTAAGTGAATATGGATACAAGAAACAATTTTTATGAATGACCGAGCTTCTGGGATGGTATGGGACCAACGGTTAGCAAAGAACAGAGAATTTAATACAAAGGCACAGATTACTTCGTGAGGCAAGGCAGGCGGAAAGTGTAGCAATTTAGTTTGGAATAACGCGGAACGGAGAGATTGCTGAGGAGTGTGAAAAGGGCATAGGAACATGAATCCTTTTCAACAGAAGAAGAACACTGAACATGAAATTTTCCCACAGGAAGAGCAATAAAATTGAATTCTACCTAATCTCACTCAGAAAATTTCACTGGAAATGAACATGAATTGAATTATGAAACATAACGAAATACATATGAAAACATAAGAGACACATTTGCTACACTCACAACCACAAGAATCTCATGAAACAGAGCCGCTGCCTTTCATTAATTCTCTGTCAAAAATATACAGTGAAGAAACAGAGTTTCTTTCCCACAGTCTCCCAGAAGTTACAAGCCAACCAACCCTTTGCAAATAGCTTACATACAATATATATAATGTGCCATGAAGAGACAGAACGCCCAAGGGTTGGGGAGTTACTCGAATCATTACGAAATGGAGATGAAGAGCCAACCATCAGCTACAGGTGCAGCGCTACAAACATGACATTTGGCTTGGGTGACCGTTTGCCTTCCTTCGCCACTTGGATAGAAGTCCATATGGAAATAAAATGATTTAAATTCCACCTTTGGTGCCAAAAAACTGAAGTGTAGATGAGCGGGCCCACTTGGAGAAGTCGCAAATCGAAAATTCGCGAAACAGAAGCAAATTTGGCAATTTTTCCTTTGTGTGCCGCGCTACTTTGGGGCCTATTTTGGGGCACTTGCAGGTGTCTAAAATGTGCCTAAGTGGGCTTGTTGGAAATCCTGTCCTGTCTACTTTCTAACCCAACTGGAATTTCTGAATTTGGTGATCATTTTGCCCTCCAAATCTTCATTCTCCCAAGACTGCTTCCTGTGTGCCAAAAAAGGGGCAGAGAGGCCATTTTTTGGGTGTTTTTGATCTCCTGGAGACTTAGATCTTGCCAAAATTTCTTGTCCAAGCACCAATAGTCGTGATTTTCCATGCTGAATCCAAAAATGCAAACCATTCTTCATTTGGAGCTCCCAATTTTTAGCGCCGCGCCAGCACAGGGAGAAAAAACCTGTGTTTTGCCCAAAAATTTGTCAAATGACCCAAAATGCCCCAAAAATGCTCCAAATTTCTTGGCCATGCACCAGTAGTCATGAATTTTCATGCTAAATCCAAAAATGTAAACCTTTCTTCATTTGGAGCTCCCAATTTTTAGCGCCGCACACAGGGAAGTGGCGCGACACATATAGCCTGTGCGTAGCGGTTTTTGCAGGAGACTTTTGGAGGCCTTCCCGGTGTCCAAATTGGGCGCCGGATGGCGCGTTGGAAAGGTATTTGAGTATAATTTCCAAAACAACTAGAATTTTTCATTTTGGAGTTCATTTTCCTTGTCAAAAATTAAATCTCCCAAGACTGGTCAAAATGTGCTAAATGAGGCTGCCTAAAGGCAGAGTGCTGTTACAGTCAACTTTTGAATGACTTCCTCAACTCCAAATTAAGCTCATGATAGCTCATTGGAAATCTATTTGTGTCTAGTTATCATTTGACTCATCAAAAAATTCATTTGGGCAACTGAGCTAGGAGAAAATTTGATTTTCCCAAGGTCACTTCAGAGGTGCATCAATTCTCCCGATGCAACTATATTTTTGACATTTCTCCAAAACCATGACACCTGTGTAAAAAGTGAAGGAGGTTTTTTTTCCTTGGAAGGTTGTGGAAAAAACATCTCTCAGTTTTCCGAAATTCATCTTTTATTGCTCAGTAACATCATTTGAGTGAAACCTATCCCGATGTGTGGAACAAGGGATTTTTCGAAATGAAGCGAAATGAAGGGGATAAGCGGCTTCTAAATTCTTGGGAAAATTCTTGGAAGTAGGGAGGGATCTTAAGAAGTAGGGGAAAGTGGAATTTCAAATATTGAGTGAGGGGAAGGGGTCCAAAAAGGCAAAACACAAGTCCAACCTAGAAAATTGCCAGGTTGTAGCAAGAAACTAGGGTTTGTGCGAAAATGAGGAATTTGGGGGATCTCAGTGATGGAAAGTGTTTGATAGGGTACTTTAAGGATAGGGGAAGGTGTATGAACATCAGGATACAAGTTTTGCCGATGATTTGACCGTCCAAGAGAAATTGCCTTCAAAACCCTAGGAGAGGGAAATGACCTTACCTAGGCGCAACTGAAGCTTGAACAAGGTGTAAAATGACCCAGTGGAACTTGACATGATAATGACCACCCTATGAATGATGGTACATTCAGCTGAACGGTGACATGGACTGACATTTGGACAACTTTGACAGGAATAAAAGCAAACCCTAGATCTAATGCCTAGTGACCAAATTTTGCTTGAAGACTTACTGAAATGACAAATTTGACCTTGACACTCTGAGACCACTTTGTAAGAGCATATTTGATCACTGGAGGAAGGCTGCAAAGACTGACACTAACATAACTAAGTCAAATGATTCTCTCATTATAGAAGTCATACTTAATTCCTCAATTAGTGGGACAACTAATTGCATGTTCTCACAAAGACTTCAAGTTTAATTTTTACAACTAATTAACTCATGGAGATTAAACAGTTAATATTTTAAACTATTGTTAAGACCAAATTCGATTTTTCTTCCTATAGATAGACCAAGGACTTCTCTAAATAGGAAGGGACCCAGAAATGCGATTTTTAGAACTTTCTATTTTTAGCAGTTTCACCTCTCACCCAAGGTGGCCAATGACCTCACTGGCCAAACTGCTATTTTTAGGAGTTCTATTTTTAGCACATTCTAAATTCAGCATTTCTTGTTGCACACTTTTCAACAACAATAATGGGGGCAAAGCTTTTCTATAGGTTAAAGACTCAGCCAAACCTATGGTGGGTTCAAGTTCTGCAAGCCAAATATCTGCAAGGACACAACACCTATCAATTGGAAAAATTCCCAACCAAGGATCCCCGATTTGGAAGTTGATCGTCTCCTCCTCCTCATTATTCATTAACCGCCTCTGCTAGATCTTGGGCAATGGAAACAATATTAGGCTTTGGGAAGATTAAATTATGGGTCATCAACCTCTGTGTTAGGAAGAAACCCTTCGACCCTTGTGAGAATAGATAAGTCAGGCAGGAATCGTCACTCTAGCTTGATGCAGGAGAATCTAAGCCTAGCCAACAATGTGATGGAAGTGGTCACATGTTGTGGCTAATGCAAGTTTGGAGGAAGACTTGGTTGTTTAATTTGTATTAATTTCAAAATAAATGTAAGTAATTAATTATTTCCTAATTCTGAACTGAATTGGGAATAAATGGCAAGTGATCCTCCCTGCGTGGAGATCAAGCCAAGTAGTTAGAATTGTTCAGATTAGGATAAGATTTGATTTCTAAATATGTAGTCTATCCCTTCAATTGAGAAGGAAACTGTTAGATAGGAGATATATGTAATTTCCTTTCTTTTCTGAAGAGGGATTCGAGACAGAGGAGACAGGGAGAGAGGATTGGAGAGCATTGTAAGCCTATGGGCTGCGTAGGAGAAGAAGGCCGCTAACTAGAATAATCAGGCTCGAGAGGGGCAGAGAGCCTCAACTTGTAATTATGTGTTTATGTGTGTATTTATAGAGGAAGGAATGAATCGAGAGTGAAAGAGTGTGAATAGAATGAAAGCAGAGAGATAGTGGGTGGATTGCATTTCTTGTGAGACAAAGGTCTTTATCTAGGTAATCAGGCCTAAGGCCGAGACTCTGTAACTTCCTTTATTTTGAACAAAATGATGATGTGTGTATGATTTATTAAAGCCTATTGGAACTCTGTGTTATGCTTTTGTTCTTTATAGTCTGCCAGAGTGGTTAATTCGCTATTCTGTATGATTGTCGGTACCAATCGTAGAGTTAATAGAATTCTGAAGTTTTCATATGAAATCCATTGTTGAATTGACTTAATTCAAGTATCAGATCACCCATATTGGGTCGATAAAGCCTGTTTGCATGGTTTCGGTCCCGCAAGCGGAAAACCCAAAATACACTAAGTTTTAATGAAAAACACTTAGCGGATTCGGAAGGTGGACTTGATATGTTATAAATGCTTCTTTTGGGACTTATTGGGTCCGAGACATATTATATATATCGCATCGCACAATCGGATCAGTGGATGGCAAAGACTTAACCCCGAAACCTTGTGATATGCGATTGCCGACATATCGCATCGGCACTTTGGAGCGGAGCGATAAAGCCTGTGCGGGAGCCATAGCGATCGCCTATAGTGATTAGTGATGATCGCATCGAGACCCTACCAAAGGGAAGCGCCAATATAAGGGCCTTGTGACTGCCGACCGTTGATAAGGCGATTAAATCCTGACCGTTCGATCGGCAAGATCCCGATCTTTGGCATTAACACATGTATTTCGGTTAAAAAAAGGATTAAGCGTTGTTTTGGTATTTTGCAAGGGTATTTGGGTTCTGAAAGGAAAAACAATTGTTTAAGTGTTTTCGAAGGCATTTCGGCTCCGATAGGGAAAGGCATATATTTTGTGGAAAAGGGTGTAAAGCGGGGTGATTGTTGGGTCATATGATCCATTTTTGTGTTTATTATTAAACCATTGTTTCCGCTGCATCATAACTCATCTTTCACAATGGGACAAGAGTGACTTTTGGAGATACTGGAAGTTAGAAGGTGTCCCCAACTTACCGAGATTTGTTGGAGAATTTTTTAATAGTAAGGTCACTGGTTGTGCACCGCTCAACAAATAGAGATGGATAAAAGGGGTTGGAAGTCTTCCTCTTACTTAGTAAGAGAAGGGTACAACACTCTCCTCTTCCAATATCGTGTCCCAACGAAGTCCTCTATTTGGATTAAGCTATGGAAAACCAATTTGATTCCAAAGGTGAACTCCTTATGTTGGCTTTTATTGCATAAGAAATTTTAATTGCAGAAATTCTTAGAAAGCGAGGAATTGTTGGGCCCTTAAGATGCCCTCTCTGTGAGAAATCGGAACGATTTATCCCCCATATTTTTCTCTCATGTCCATATACTCTAGCGGTATGGACCATTGCTCTAGGAACTCTCTTCTCTAAAACTCGGTGGCTCTCAGAAATTCAAATCTTTTTCTCATCATGGCATAAATCTTATTCAGGATCCCTTTAGACAAAATCCACTCTGAAAGCAATCTAGATTGTTCTCCCCAAATGCCTTTGTTGGCAAATATGGCTTTCCAGGAATAGTGTCATCTTCAAATCAATATCAGTCCCTACAAAATATGTTTCCCTTAAGGCCCTCTCCTTTTGTTTCGTATTTAACCTGCCATCCTTGGATCGTGTTGGAATTTCTAAGTTCAGCCCATTAGAAATTCTTCCTGTACTATCTGATTTATTTCTTCCTACTTGTTCAATTACTTAACAAGTTATGTACTGTGTAAATATTGAAAATAAATACAAGTACAGTATCAACACATACAAATCATCAACTGAAAGTAAACAAGCACACAAGTGACACCGTTGTTTTTGGACTAATGTCCTCGGAAAAACCCAATGTAAGAAAACCAATGCAACTATTCAGAGGGTTTTATTATTATGTAGTTTCAGAATACAACATGGGTACTAGAAATGGCTCACCCAACAAAGAATTCCCTCGAAAATAGTACCTCTCAGTCGGAGACAAATATTCCAGCTAAAATACCGGATGAACGATCCCACAACAACAATGCAGCTTCTATTTCTCTACGTCACCCTATCTGGCTCTCAAGCTCTCAGTCTATCCCATGAAATGCTCCCAACACTACCTCTAGGCCCTGTGGCAGCCTCTCTGGCCCAACGTCAGCCTCTCATGGCTCTGTGTTAGCTTCTGGAGCCTCTCTATTAGCCCCTGGACCCTCTGCGTCTCACATGCTGGCCCTCTCTGGCTCTGGGCAACTCTTGGCTACCTCTGCGTCCCTCTCTCGGCTCTGTGTTGATCCTCCTGGTACTAACTCTACCTCTCTGCTATGTATTCACTGCCCCTCAACTACAACTCAGATCATTCACTCAATTTCCTCAGCAAACGCTACCCCAAAAAATCGAGTTCTTGATCTCTCTTCATGTGTTCTCCAAGTGACCCTCAAGCCTCCTCTTATACTTTTCTCGTTGGTCCATCAATGACCGAGATTAAATCTCTAATCAACAACTAAGATTATATTTGGCTTGATCCATGACTTTTGGACCATTCTAATCCAGTTTTATATTAATACCCATTAATATTTTAATTTTCCTAATTTTAGACTTAGGAACTCCATTAAAAATATTAATTATTTTAATATCTCCCAAATGGTTAGAATCTGCCCAAACTATTTCTGGGTCTTGGATATCTCATGTGCTTTATCCTCTCCACCAATTTTCATGGCTAGAGCACATCCGATGCTACCCCAAATCAACACTCCCTCTTAGCGAGGACTGTGCTCTAGTAATACTCCTCACTGAGTATCATCCTGATCATCCAACATCGGTCCCTGTGCTGATGCTAGGCCTCCCCGCCCAACATACTTTGCACTACTGCATCTTGTATTGTTGCACATGGCCTTGCCACTGCCACTACTACATCTGTATGGAAGCTCCCACTGCATCCGTGTTGTTGCCCATGGCCTTGCCACTGCCACTGCTACATCTGCATTGCATCCCCTTCTCCTCACGCTGCATCGTGCTACCCATAACACTGCCACTGCTAATTTCTGCACTGCGACCTAGTAACTGAGAAGGAAGTAACTGATCCACCCAAATCTGACATCCCTGTCAGGCTAGAGACTCTCTCGATGCTGAAGCTCCCTTTGCCGCTAATAAGTGCTCCCTTTACTGACCTCTGCGTTGCTGCAACAACTCCATGCATCTCGCACTGTTGCCTCACATTGTCCCGGGACTCCTGCACTGTAGCTCCCTCTATCACTCCATCCACAGTTGTCTCTACGTCCATCTTCCAATCATGCTACTCCTCTTCGGGGCTCCCGTAGCAAATTATAATCCAAGAGGTCGAGTACCTCGAGGATCCTGCCCCTCATCGTCTGTATTCCATTTGACTATAGCTCAATGTCTCCACACTTCCTCTCAAGTGGTGTATGAGCACTCATGGCATAGTCATCATCTGTCTCCACTTCTTTCTCTGCCCTTGTTGTCGTTGCCTTGGTCTCAAAAGCCTCTCCCTTACACTTCTTCCTTGGACACTGGTTCGCATAGTGACCCAATTCCCCACAATGGAATCATTTGACCTTGGAGAGGTCCTTCTTCTTTCTCTTCTCTTGCTTTCCTACAGATGCGATATATTCATCTTATTCTTCCTCCTTCTTGATTCTGGCCTCTTTTCCGCTACTCCCCGCCTGATCTCTTATTAACGAAGAGCCACCCACAATTCTTCCCAATCTTGAAGACTCGACCTGCCTAGTATGCTCTGGAAAAATACCTCCCAATCCTCTTAGACTGTGTTCAATGCAATCCTCACCATCAATTCCTGATCCGGGGTGGCCCCTATGGAAGTTAGTAGATCACGGATCTCCTTCAATCCACCGAGGAAGACATCTACCTGCTCTCCCTTCTACATCTGGGATGACCGCAACTGATTTTCAAGTAACATCTTCCTCTGCACGGAAGTATGTTGGTACAATTTATTCAGAGCCTCCCACATCTCATTTGTCGTGTCCTTCTCGGTAATATGCGACACCACATGATCCTTGACCCCATCAAGGATGATGCACTTTGCCTTGGCCATTGCCTCCTCATACTTCTCATTTTCAGCTGGGTCAACTAGGATCGCTATCGTTTTCAAAGTGAAGTGATTGATGTGATATCTATCTAGAATGGACAAGATCCTGGCCTTCCAGACTACAAATTTGAAAGCTCCTTCCAGTATATCCTGATCTCTAAGCCCATTCAATGCCATCTTGCTGCTCTTCTTCTGACTCCTTTGAGTCTCTTTACTTCCCTCTTGGAAGTCCTCGGTTCGACTCCCTCTGAGTCTCGATTTCCTTTTTGGAAATCCTTCCTCCTTGGTCTTGCCCTGTTAGGTACTGTTCTGACCACAGTACCCCACCAGCTTTGCTTCTCAAATTATCCGCAACCCCCTATACCTCAGCAACTTGAAGAATTGAGCCTCTAGGCTCTGCGCAATCTTGGCACTGGAAAAATCTACACCTCCTGGCCACAATGTCAATCCTTCCTGGCTGAGAAAGATGATCGGGCACTGCATAGGTCAGGTTTGCTTCTCTTTGCCACTGCACTGATCCTCCTCCTGGCTCGAATTGATGATGCATGAACTCTGCGTCACCCCTTCCTTGCTGCTTTCTACTAGGAACAACTTCTGTCACTTGGGACAACTGTTTTTTGTTGCTACTTCTTTTCTCAGCTGATGCCTTCAGTTATCTTGTGATCTGCAACCACGCTTTAATACCATGTTGGAATTTCTAAGTTTAACCCATTAGAAATTCTTCCTATATTATCTGATTTATTTCTTCCTACTTGTTCAATTACTTAACAAGTTATTTACCATGTAAATACTGAAATAAATACAAGTACAATATCAACACATATAGATCATCAACTGAAAGAAAACAAGCACACAAGTGACACCATTGTTTTTGGACTAATGTCCCCGGAAAAACCCAATGCAGGAAAACCGGTGCAGCTATTCAGAGGGTTTTATTATTATGCAGTTTCAGAATACAACTTGGGTGCCAGAAATGGCTCACCCAATAGAGAATGCCCTCGGCAGTAGTACCTCTCAGTCGGAGACAAATATTCTGGCTAAAATACCAGATGAATGATCCCATAACAATAATGCACCTTTTGCTGCTCTGCATCACTCTGATAGGGATTGCGTCACCCTGTCCGACTCTCCAGCTCTCAGTCTGTCCCATGAAATGCTCCCAGCGCTGCCTCTAGGCCCTGCGTTAGCCTCTCTGGCCCAGCATCAGCTTCTCTGGGCTCTGTGACAGCTTCTGGAGCCTCTGCATCAACCCCTAGACCCTCTACGTCTCACACATTGGCCCTCTCTGGCTCTGCGCAGCTCCTAGTTGCCTCTGCGTGGCCTTTAGCTGGCTCTGTGTCCCTCTCCCAGCTCTACGCTAATCCTCCTGGTACTGACTCTACCTCTCTGCTATGTATTCACTGCCCCTCAGATGCAACTCAGATCACTCACTCAATTTCCTCAACAAACCTTGCCCCAAAAAATCGAATTCTTGATCTCTCTTCGTGTGTTGTCCAACTGACCCTTAAGCCTCCTCTTATACTTTTCTTGTTGGTCCATCAACGACCGAGATTAAATATCTAATCAACAACTAAGATTAGATTTGGCTTGATCCATGGCTTTTGGACCATTATAACCCAATTTTATATTAATACCCATTAATATTTTATTTTTCGTAAGTTTAGACTTAGGAACTCCATTAAAAATATTAATTATTTTAATATCTCCCAAATCGGTTAGAATCTATCCAAACCATTTCTAGGTCTTGGAGATCTCATGTGCTTTAGCCTCTCCACCAATTTTCATGGCTAGAGAACATCTGATGCTACCCAAAATCAACAGATCCCTCCTTGGATTCTTTAGAACATCAATGGCTATCTCCATGGGCTTCTCCGCATATCAGTCCACTTCCTTTAGGGCAATGTAAGTCTAACCTTGAGTGTTTGTTGTGTCTTTCTACACAAGATTTTGTATAATGGAGGCAAAATTCTCAGTCATGGGTTCTTCAATTTGATAGTGCTTCAAAATGGAACCTAGGGTGGCAGGAGGGGTAGGGATTATTCTGAATCTCAAAGGAATAATTGTGGAACAATTCTCATAGGGACTTGGTAGAAAATCCAATAACCAGGCTAAGTTGTATGGTCTTTATTTGGGTTTGACATTAGCCCTTATTCGAGGTGTATAAGACATCACCATTCTAGGAGACTCTTTCCTTATTATTCATCACCTGAGAACAACCTCTCCTCCAAAAGACAATATGTTAAATTTGTTATTTCATAGAATTAAAGACTTCCTTCAATCCTTCTCTAATTCCTCTCCCTTCCATACTTTAAGATCTATCAACGTTGAAGCAGACCTTCTAGCCAATAAGGCTTGTCTTTTGGGTGGAGGGCAAACAAATATTAATGGCATCGATGGTTTCGTTCATATTCCTTAAAGTTTCTCATGGTTGACTCACTCTCTTATCCTAACCCCATTTGTCCCCCTTACTTATTAGTGCCTAAAGAAGTCCCCTCATATATATCTTGTCCCTCCCCTGTTGAGTCATGGAAAAGGTATGCATTTACTATTAACCTCATCATCCTTTTCCTTTATTCTTATCTTTTCTGTATCTTAATGCGCTAATCTATTAAGGAATTACGGTAAGAAATGAAGGAACTATCTGCAGTTACAACTTAGCTAATTATTACCTTTCTTTATGTAGGAAAACAACAAAAGGGACAAATGTTATTCCCTATGAAGGAAAAACAAAAATCGGCAAGCTAAGGAAGGAACGTGGCGGTTGCAGATAAGGCCAAAAGTGTTGAGACTGCAACAAGATGATGGAGCTTAGTGAAAAGATTCGCCTTCACTAAGTGGGCCCGTAGGCAAATTATGGCGCAAGTTCTATTTTTGATCCCAGCAGGGATGATCATAGTGTGGGTGACCACAGTATGAGTGATCACAGTGTGGGTGACCACAATGTGAGTGATCATAGTATGAGTGATCAAAGTCTATTTTTAGGCTGGCTGTCAAAAATAGAAAAGTCAAATATTATTGTCTCATAATAATATTTGGACTATAAACTTGATCTTATTCTCTTGGAGCACTTCAGGATGAGATACGGATGTGGTACATGCATATCCCAGAGGGAAATACATGGTTACTTATGGGATGACTAATATTTGCATGCAGGACTTCAGTTAGAACTCAAGTGAGTTGAGTTTAGTGGACTGGAGGTGCAGTTGATGGAGTTGTGTTCAGTTTAGCTTTGTTAAACTGGTTGTATTTAGTCTAACTGGCAAATAGACTAGAGATGAGTTGGGTGAATTAGTTATTAATTAATTCACAAGTTATTAACTCATAATGCAACTATAGAATACATCAGTTAACTCAGTTGCATGTCAGTGCATGTTCAGTTCAGCAGGGACAGGTGTTAGAGGATCAGATTGTTATCAGTTGTGACTATAGTTGTGCATGATGATTTTCACAATCAGAGGGATTGAGTATGCCAATGAATTGGCCAATATCAAGAATTGTAGCCTGTGCTCACGTCCAACACAGTGTGAGTGATTCTTTGCAGGTGAAATACGAGTTTGGTAAACCATTCTCATCAGTTCTTGAGCAGGTATTGAGCTGGAGAGGCAGGCAAGCAGTGGAATAGATTTGGAGATCAGATCTGAGCTGTATTGTGTGTAACAGGTGGAACTGGTACTGGATTGCTTGTGATAAGCATTGTACTTTGTATTGTTACATGTTCTCAATCATTAATATACAGATAGTGTGGGGTTTTTAGCGAGATGCTTTCCCCGGGTTACATACTGTGTTAATGTGTGAATGCTCTTGATGTTTTATTGTTATTGATGCTGCTATATTGATGATCAACGTAGAGGAGCTTATGTATTGTGTATGTATTCCGCAATAGTACATGATCAGGATAATCTCTGTTGAATATGTGTTAAATTATTCAAAATTTCTACATGGTATCAGAGCTGTTGATCATCAGATCTACTATTCAGGAAGTGTTTACATTCTATTTCTTCAGGCAGAGTCTGTAATCGGGCCAGGTAGCCTCTGGATTCATCCTTCCTTTGGAAGGTGAGATATCCAGTGAATGCCCATACAGTCAATCTTTGTACGAGAAATATTGTGTTCTCACGAATTTTAGATCGGAAGCGGTTGAGTTTGAGCTGGTGGAAATCGAATTTGCAGCAGTGTTGTTGAAATGTCTTTCAATGGATTGCAAATGTTATTCCAAAGCAAGAGCGACCTGGCACTCAAGGATAAACTTAGAAACAATAAAGGTGAGAATGGATCTTCATCAAAGGTATCTGATGAAGAGAATTGCGCTTTGGCTGCCAAAGCAAAGAAAGGGAAGAGCAAGAAAGCTTCTCAGTCTGGTGCGAAAGGCAAGAAGCAGGATATGTCCAAGGTGAAGTGTTTTCACTGTCACCAGCACGGACACTATGCCACTAATTGTCCGCAGAAGAAGAAGAACAAGCAGGCTGCTGGATCTTCAGCAGGAGAGGCTCTAGTCTCACAGTTTGAGCTTGATTTTTCATTGATCGCATGCTTGGTTTCAAGTGTGATGGGATCAGTGTGGTTCTTGGACAGTGGTGCATCTTTTCACATGACGGGAGATAGAGATTTGTTCTCTGATCTGGAGGACAAAGATCTTGGAGTGCACATCGAGATGGGCGATGATGGTAGATACAGTGCGACCGGTATCGGTACCATTTCCTTTGAGAGGGAGTCTGGTAAACCCTTTGTATTGAAGGAAGTCATGCATGTTCCAGAATTGAAGAAGAATCTTATCTCAGTGGCGATGTTAGAAGACAAGGGGTATGATGTTTTTTTCAACGAGGGAAAGGCTTTCCTGCGCAGCAAGACAACTGGTGAGACCCAGAAGATAGGGGTTTGAGTGAGGAACCTTTATCAGTTGCATGTAGATGGATGCGCAGCAATGGCGGGCAAGGCAGAAGGATTGGTGAGCCGGGATGATGGCGAGTTGTGGCACAGGAGATTGGGTCACCTTCACCATGGAGCCTTGAAGATACTATAGCATATCACTACAGGGCTTCCTAAAGGCACACTTGCGCAGTCAGATCAGTGCAAGGGGTGTACTTTGGGGAAGTTTGTGAAAGCCACCTTTCACGAGAAGGATAGTCGCGCCACGATGATCCTTGAGAGAATTCACATAGACGTGTGTGGACCTTTCTCAGTTGCTTCGACAGAAAAACACAGGTATTATGTGATTTTTGTTGATGATTTCTCTCGTAAGTGCTGGATCTTCTTCATGCAGAAGAAGAGCGAGACATATTCAAAGTTCTGTGAATTCAAAGCACTGGTCGAGAAGGAGTCAGGGAAGAAGGTGAAGGCTCTTAGGAGCGATAATGGTGGTGAATACATCTCAGATGAGTTCAAGGATTTCTGCAAGGCAGAAGGGATTCGAAGAGAGCTCATAGCTCCCCATAACCCACAGCAGAACGGGGTAGCTGAGCGGAAGAACAGAACGATTGTGGGTGCTGCACGGGAAATGTTGCATGACCAGGGCCTACCCCTTCACTTGTGGGTGGAAGCATGCAATACAACAGTTTATGTGCAGAACCGTTGTCCTCATAGGATACTTGGCATGAGTACACCCGAGGAGGCTTATTCTGGTAAGAAGCCTGATCTTTCTCATTTGAGGATTTTTGGTGCTAACGTTTACATGCATGTGATGAAGGATGCTAGGAAGAAGTTGGAGCCGACCATAGAGGTTGGGATATTTGTGGGGTACACTGATACGCCCCACAACTATCGTGTGTATTTGCCAGACAGTGGTAAAACTGTCGTGCGACGGGATATAAAATTTCAGGAGGAGAAAGCCATGAAGTGTTCGCTTGAGAGGGAGCTACACTTGCATGCAGATGAGGAGCTATTAGTTCCTAAGGATGAGCTTTAGGACGTGGATCAGCCACAGGACGAGGTTCATGGAGTGGAAGAGACCACTCATGCAGCGCCAACCATCAGAGGGCGAAAGTGCTTGACAGAAGCTGAGCGACTGGCTCAAGATGCAGAGAAAGTTGTAGGACCACCTACAGCCCAACGCAGGCAGAGATAGTCACCTGATCGGTACACTGGATACATGGCTCTTATGAGCAAGTGTGTTGTGACTGAGCCATCCTCTTTTGAGGAAGCTGTGGAGGATCCCACATGGGTAGACGCCATGGTGGAAGAGTATGATTCTACTGTCAGAAACAGTGCATGGGAGATTGTTCCTAGACTGGAAGGGAAATCAGTGGTGGGTTCGAGATGGATCTACAAAGTTAAGCAGGCAGCTGATGGGAGTGTGGAGAAGTACAAGGCAAGATTTGTTGCCCGAGGCTTTTCACAGATAGAGGGGATCGATTATGAGGAGACCTTTGCACCTGTTGCAAGGTATTCTTCCATACGGACGATTCTTGCTCTCTCAGTGCAGATGGGATGGCACATTCATCAGGTGGATGTGAAGACTGCATTCCTCAATGGAGTCATTGAGGAGGAGGTGTACATTGAGCAACCCGAAGGCTTTGAGGTCTTCAACAGCGAGTCGCATGTGTGCAGGCTCAAGAGAGCGCTGTATGGGTTGAAGCAAGCACCACGTGCTTGGTACACACGGATAGACAGCTATTTCACAGGACTTGGATTCTCCAAGAGCGAGGCAGATCCTAACCTATACCAGATTGTGGTGGAGGGTAAGTTGCTTATCATTGTACTGTATGTTGATGATTTGATTCTAATGGGTGATGAGCTGTTGATACTGTCATGCAAGAAGGATCTTGCTACAGAGTTTGAGATGAAGGATTTGGGCCTCCTTCACTATTTCCTAGGATTGGAAATATGGCAGCGCAGTGGTGGACTGTTTGTTTCTCAGGGCAAGTATGCTCGGGTGATACTGGAGAAGTTCAACATGCATGGCTGCAAGCCTGTTGATACTCCTCTTCCTGGAGGTTGGAGGAAGGAGGATGCCACTTCGGGAGAAGAAGTGGATGCCACTGTTTATCGACAGTTGGTGGGGTCGCTGATGTATTTGGTCAATACACGACCTGATATATGCTATGCAGTTAACCAGCTTTCACAAGCTATGGTTAAGCCTACCAAGCTCTTTTGGAAGGCGGGCAAGCATGTATTACGCTACTTGAGAGGCACATCGGGATATGGTTTATGGTACAGACAGGAGGATGAGGTGAAGCTATGTGGCTTCACGAATGCAGATTGGGCAGGGAGCCCAACGGACAGAAAGAGCACATCAGGAGGGGTCTTCAGTATTGGATCGACAACAGTTTCTTGGTACAGTAGGAAGTAGAGATCCGTGGCACTCAGTTCAGCGGAGGCCGAGTATATGGAAACAAGTTTGGCTGCATGCGAGGCTATATGGATGAGGAAGATCCTGGTTGGTTTGTTCGGTTCTCATTTGGATCCTACTGTGATTTACTGTGATAACCAAAGTTGCATTAAACTCTCGGCTAATCCTGTATTTCATGATAGATCTAAGCATATTAACATCAGGTGCCATCATATCAGAGATTGTGTGCAGCGGAGGATCATGTTGCTTTCATACATTCCAACGGAGGATCAGGATGCTGATATTCTGACGAAGGCTCTCACCAGGAGCAAATTCGAGTACCACCGAGGTAGGATAGGGTTTGTTGATAATCCATATCTTGTCGAGAGGGAGTGTTGAGATTGCAACAAGATGATGGAGCTTAGTGAAAAGAGTCGCCTTCACTAAGTGGGCCCGCAGGCAAATTATGGCGCAAGTTCTATTTTTGATCCCAGTAGGGATGATCACAGTGTGGGTGACCACAGTATGAGTGATCACAGTGTGGGTGACCACAGTGTGAGTGATCATAGTATGAGTGATCAAAGTCTATTTTTAGACTGGCTGTCAAAAATAGAAAAGTCAAATATTATTGTCTCATAATAATATTTGGACTATAAACTTGATCTTATTCTCTTGGAGCACTCCAGGATGAGCTACGGATGTGGTACATGCAGATCCCAGAGGGAAATACGTGGTTACCTATGGGATGACTAATATTTTCATGCAGGACTTCAGTTAGAACTCAAGTGAGTTGAGTTTAGTGGTCTGGAGGTGCAGTTGATGGAGTTGTGTTCAGTTTAGCTTTGTTAAACTGGTTGTATTTAGTCTAACTGGCAAATAGACTAGAGATGAGTTGGGTGAATTAGTTATTAATTAATTCACAAGTTATTAACTCATAATGAAACTATAGAATACATCAGTTAACTCAGTTGCATGTCAGTGCATGTTCAGTTCAGCAGGGACAGGTGTTAGAGGATCAGATTGCTATCAGTTGTGACTATAGTTGTGCATGATGATTTGCACAATCAGAGGGATTGAGTATGCCAATGAATTGGCCAATATCAAGAATTGTAGCCTGTGCTCACGTCCAACACAGTGTGAGTGATTCTTTGCAGGTGAAATATGAGTTTGGTAAACCATTCTCATCAGTTCTTGAGCAGGTATTGAGCTGGAGAGGCAGGCAAGCAGTGGAATAGATTTGGAGATCAGATCTGAGCTGTATTGTGTGTAACAGGGGGAGCTGGTACTGGATTGCTTGTGATAAGCATTGTACTTTGTATTGTTACATGTTCTCAATCATTAATATACAGATAGTGTGGGGTTTTTAGCGAGATGCTTTCCCCGGGTTACATACTGTGTTAATGTGTGAATGCTCTTGATGTTTTATTGTTATTGATGCTGCTATATTGATGATCAACGTAGAGGAGCTTATGTATTGTGTATGTATTCCGCAATAGTACATGATCAGGATAATATCTGTTGAATATGTGTTAAATTATTCAAAATTTCTACAAAAAGCAAGTCAGAAGAATCAACGCGAGAAAGGAAACGATGTCTAAAGCTGGAAAACTGTTGCAAATCCCTCAGGATCGAGAGATCTTGAGGGATCACGTTTATCATTTATCTTTTTACCCTTTCCTATTATAAAAGGAGATGTTTTGTAAGAGGGAAGAGGAGGAATTTCTGTATGATTGAAATTATAATTGTAATTACAGACTCTTTTTGTCGAGAAGAACACGAATATATTGTAATGCTCATTCAGTTTAATGATTAATATATAAGTAAATTTGTTGTTCCCTCACGTCACCTGAAGTAACTTAGCAGTGTTCGCTGGTGGCTAAGGGCCCGACCTCTGGTGGATTCAACTGCTTTTCTTGTGTCATACATTTCCAATTCTCTCAAGTGTGATGGTTTGATAGTATTCTTGCTTTCTGTGATTTTATCGCTTTGCTGTTTATTATTTTCCAGTGTTAACAGAATCTCTTTGCTTTATATAATTTGCAGTATTGTCGTTGATTCAGTTTACTTTCATTTTGGATCAAGTTACTTAGATAAATATTCCACTTGATATAATCAACTGTAAAGAGTATTAACTATCGCTGTTGAAACTCTCAGATTGATATCATTTGTTGTTTAGATTAATTATTGAAGACTGGGTTTGATTTAGATTAAATCAGTTAAAGAGGGATGAGTTATCACTACTGTACTCTCAACTGATGTTGCTGTTACTTTGATGAATGTAAGATTTGATTTCGTTAAGGGATTGAGTTTTCTTTAATTGAAATTGGGATTTACTAGATGCATCCATTTACTCTTGTATTTAAAAGATCTATACTGCAATTTAGGAAACATTACTCTCTAAGTTAAATAGCAACCACATACTGTGTACACTCTTGAAATAAGAAGACTTGCCCGGATTGATAATTAATGTGAGGATAATTAGGAGTTTTAAAAGGCACCTTTTATCGACCAACATTTTGGCGCCGTTGCCGGGGAGAGTGTAGCCATTTCTAAAGAGTAATGTACATTTGATGATTGCTGTTGAAGAAGAATTGGGTATTGAAAATGGAAGGTAAGAACCTACTTAACGAGCAAGTAAAGTGCTTGCTCCTTCGCTCGCTTTTCAACACAATTACAGAAAACTGAAGTAGGTATTTGTTGCTTGTCTGTTGAGAGAGAACTGGGTATTAAAAATGAAAGGTAAGAACCTGCGTACGGAGCACGTAAAATGCCTGCTCCCCCGCCCACTTTCCAGCAGAATTGTTAGGAACTTAGGGTAGAGATAAACATTTGAATTGTTTGCATGAATGACTAAGAAGAAAAAACCTAAAAACAATCCAATTCCACTACCCAAACCCGAAAGATCTAAGGGATCGATGACCCTTGGATGATCAACATTCATAGATGACATCTTAAAGAAAGCCGAATCTCAGCCATCAGTAGGTCCCAGAAACTTTGCTTCCAGAAAACCTACTGTCTCCCTTCAGGCCACAGGCTCACCATCTGTAGCCTACGCTGAGGTCCACAGCAAAACAGTAGGGACTGAGCAAAGTTTTCAAGAAATTGAAAATTCACACCCAATTTCCTCACAAGAAGGGAATTCTTGTAATATTCGTGAAGGAGGAGGAGAAACAGGGGAAATAGAGGAGCCAAGATCCCCTCAGGTAGTAATTCAACAAGGAACACCCAGTATCCCAGACTGAGGGAGTGTTGTTAAGATCATTCCCACCCCTTCTAATCATCCTAGGAATAACTCTCTAGAGATCCCAAAAGGGTACTGGCATATATTTGATCAAATGGCCAACAACCCACAAGCACCCCAGACCTCTACATTGTAGTATCCCATCGTTGACATAGCTATCAACGCACCCATGAAAGATATCCCTCTCCAAAATATTCCCACCTTTCATGGACTGACATCAGAGGATCCAGATGCATTTCTGTTTGAATTTGATGTATTATGTCGGGGTTATGATTATACCACCGACCCCCAAAAACTAAAGTTGTTTCCCTCTACATTAAAAGGAGTAGCCTTGCGATGGTTTATGGGATTAGGTGGAGGCACAATAAATGATTGGGATCAAATGAAAACTGCTTTCCTTAAAAAATATCAGGACTATTGCAGATCTAGGGAATTGAAAGACGAAATATTCCAAATGGTAGCAAGACCCAGTGAAATGTTAGAAGAATATGTGGAACGTTTTCAATATAACCTCCAACAGTCTCCCTATGCAACTCTGCCTTTACCTGATAATGTGCTAAAAACTACACTGATTAAAGGGATGAAAGAACAATGGATAGAGACATTAAATATTATGGGTAAAGGTGATATATATCAAGAAGAGTATGCTGACATTATTAAATTATGTATCAGGTGCTCAAGAAACAGTACGAGATTGAAACCAGCATAACGCGACATGACCACCAGGGACAACAAAATCTCTGGTGGAGGTATAACTCGTGCAGAAATTGGCAACCTGCTAGAGGATTTCAAAATAGATATTTTGGGAACTCTAACAACACAATTAGACATTATGCAAGCCAAGCAAAAGCAGGCTGAAGTAGAACAAAACCTGGTGATATTTTGTCTTAGATGCAGGAAGAATCATAGTAACAAAGAATGCCCACTGGATATGGTGCAAACCTGTGCCATATGTACTAAAGATCATACCACAGAAAGCTGCCCATCACTCCTAGGGTTAAAAGCAGTCTATAAGGAGGCAGAGGAAGAAATAGAACCAGTCTACCTGTTAAATCAGCGTTGCCAATGGCAACCACGACAAATAGGTACGCCTACTAATCCATCTTCTTTCTTTCAGCCCTCGCAATATAATTCACAACAATACCCAGGGGCTATGTGGTAGAACCAGCCACCTTTTTCCAATTGGTCACAACAACCATTCTCTATGCCACCTTGGCCCAACCAATCAAATCAAAATAACAATTGGCCAAATTCCTCTTACTTCCCGCTGTTCTGGCAGAATAATGCATATCAATCTCAATGGTCACCCTCCACTTCATAGAACCAAAACTGGAAGTCAAGCTAGCAAAGACCTACAAACCAGCCAACAGGAACAATCCCCCTACCTCAACCCACATTGCCAGCACCTTACACATTGCAATAGAACCCTCAGACCAACCTACGACCGTAGCTCCCAGCCCAACCCAACCCTAACCCCAACAACAGACCGATTCAATCTGTGCAAATTATTGAAGGACCAAAGCCAGAAACCGAGTTGAGGGAGTGAAATGAGCTTCAATTAAGGTCTAGGCAGATAATATAATTAGAGGGGAATAAAAATATACAAATTGAAGACCCGTTACCTGTACCACAAGTGGAGAATCCGGTTAAACAAAAAGCTCACGATCAAACTATTACCTCTTCTCCACCATTCCCAGAGAGATTAATTATACCCCGCTCAATCGAATATCCCAAATTTGATCTTCTGGGAGAATTGAAAAATTTGTGTGTAAAAATACCTCTCCTCCAGGCTATTCAGGACATTCCAATTTATGCAAAAACTATTAAGGAATTGTGTACGAAAAAGCCAAAGAGGAAAATAAAAACAACCCCAATTGTCCATGTAGTCGGTACTTTATCTGATTTACTATCAGGCAGAGAAACACCTGTAAAATATGAGGACCCAGGAAACCCTATAGTCACGGTGCAAATAAATGGATGCTCCTTCCCCAATGCATTAGTCAATCTAGGAGCAGCAATCAATATTCTTACAACAACAACTTGTCAAAAGCTTGGCATTACATCCTTGGACCCAACCACGACCTTATTGGAACTCACTGACCAATTGGTAGTCAAACCAGAAGGCACATTATAGGATGTAATGGTGTCTGTAGACTCTTGGGAATACCCAGCAGATTTTTTGATCATCAATCCTAGAAATCGGCTCGATGGGCAACCCCTAATTCTAGGTAGACCTTGGCTAGCAACCATAGATGCTTACATAAGCTGTCGAACAGGAAGCATGACTATAGCAAGAGGAAGCAATGTGAAAATTTTAGCCTTATATCCTCCAGCTCAGCCAAGTTTAACAATAATAAAAACCAGAAAAAAACCTGTATCATATCTAACTGAAAACATTAGATCACTGCTAACTATAGAAGATGCTCTTGAATTCAAGGATCAAATAGAAGATGACATCATTAACACTTACATTAACCAACCAAATGTTGTATCCCATCCAAAATGTCACATGATCGAAGCAGCCCTCGATAACGAAATAGAAGAAGATCCCTTAAAAGATATTAATGACCAGTCAATACCAACAACTTCTGTTTATAACAACAAAACCATAGAAATTGAGCCAGGAAAACTTTAAATATTAACAAAAACCTGACTGCTGACCAGGAGTAGAAGCTTGTTCAACTTCTGAGAAAATATAAAGAGGCCTTCGCATGGGATTACCCGGACATGAAAGGGATTGATCCCCAATTATGCATGCACCACATCTATACAGAGAAAGATGCCAGGCCCATTCGACAACCTCAACGGAGGTTAAACCCTCACCTTAAAGACATTGTTAAAGCTGAACTACAAAAACTGTTAGATGTAAATTTCATCTATCCTATATCTGACAACAAATGGGTCTCTCCATTAGTAGTGGTGCCTAAAAAGAATGGAAAGTGGCGTATATGTGTTGACTATAGAGATCTTAATAAAGAAACCCGAAAATACCATTTTCCCCTTTCGTTCATTGACCAGGTCTTGGACACATTGGCTAGAAAAAAATTCTTTTCTTTCCTAGACGGCTTTAGCGGCTACAATCAAATTCAAATTGCCCCTAAAGACCAGGATAAGACTACCTTTACTTGCCCTTGGGGGACATTTGCTTACAGGGTCTTACCTTTTGGGCTGTGCAATGCACCTACCACATTCCAGAGGGCTATACTCAACATTTTTTCAGATCTGATAAATGAAGGGCTCGAGGTGTACATGGATGAATTTACACCTTACGGAGATGACTTCGAGCTGGCATTACAAACATTAGAGAAAGTTCTGCAAAGATGCATTGCTACCAAGCTCTGTTTAAGCCATGAAAAATGCCACATGATGATGACTGAGGGCCTCATCTTGGGTCACTATATCTCAGCAGCTAGAATTCAGGTAGATCCAGCAAAAATTTAGATAATTCTTTTAATACCTACCCCTTCCACACAAACCAAGGCACGCAGTTTCTTGGGATTTTTTTGGCTATTATAGAAGATTTATAAAGAATTTTTCTCAAATTGCTGCACCATTATATGCATTAACAAGAAATATCGATTTAATTTGGACTAACAAATGTGACATTGCTTTTGAAGATTTAAAACGGCTTGTATCAATAGCCCCAGTATTACGGGGCCCAAACTGGGATTTGCCATTCCAGATTTCATTCGATGCTTTAGATATGGCCATTGGAGCAGTTCTCAACCAGGAGGAAGATAAGAAGCCATATGCAATATACTACATCAGCAAAAATCTATCTCCTGCTGAATTAATTTATACTGTGATTGAAAAAAGAATTTTTGGCTGTAATTTATGATATCAATAAATTCAGACATTATATAAACTCTGCTATTAAATATCTAGCTAATAAACCTGTTACAAATGGAAGAGTGACAAGATGGTTGATCCTTTTGCAGGAATTCAACATAACAATCAAAGATCGACCAGGAAAAGAAAATCCAGTAGCAGACTTCCTTTCACGAATGCCAAAGACAAACGACTCGGTAGCAGTAGAAGACCAGTTCCCTGATGAACACTTATTCGCTGTCACCGTGAAAACACCATGGTACACGGATGTCGCAAACTACCTAGTAGTGGGAAAATTACCCAAGCACCTGATGCCTAATGAAAGAAAACAAATAGTACAGCGTAGCACTCGGTTCTCCTGGATCGAAGGATATTTATTTCATACAGGGGCCGATATGCACATTCGAAGATGTGTCAGGGAAGACGAAGTCTTCAACATCTTGAAAGCTTGCCACGATGGGCCTTGCGGTGGTCATTTTGTAGACCGCAGGACTGGTCACAAAGTCTTACAGACGGGCTATTATTGGCCCACCATTTTTAAAGACGCCAAGAAGTTTGTCCAGGCATGCGATAGTTGCCAAAGAATGGGACGCCCTGGGCAGTCTGATGAGATGCCCCTGCATCTGCAATTAGTCATTGAACCTTTTGAACGATGGGCATTAGATTTCATTGGTCCAATAAACCCATCATCTAATCAAAAGACATACATACTAGTCGCAACAGAATATGTGACTAAATGGGTGGAGGCAGAAGCATTACCAAGGGCAACAGAGGACTTGGTAATCCACTTTCTTTTCCAACTATTCGTGCGATATGGCTTGCCTAGAGAAATAATCATGGATGGAGGGCCACAATTTATAGGCCATAAGATTGCTACAACATTAAAAAATCATCATATCATGCACAGAATCACAACTCCATACCACCCACAGGCAAATGGCTAGGTAGAAAGCACCAATAAAGTAATTGAGGCAATACTCACAAAGACAGTTGCATCACATAGACGTGACTGGGCTACCCGATTGCTAGAAGCCCTGTGGGCATACCACACGACATGGAGAAATACCACGGGATATTCCCCATATCAGCTAGTGTTTGGCAAAGAACCTATCTTCCCAATCGAATTTGAAATCCAGACATTGAGGATAGCTCAGGAGGTAGGCTTGGACTTAAATGAAGCACAGGTTAATAGGCTACATCAAATCAATGAATTGGATGAAATCCGGCTATGAGCTCTTCAGCACATTACACTGACTCAACAACAAAGAGCGAAATGGCATGATGCCCTTATCAAGAAGAAGATCTTCCACAAAGGACATTGGGCACTCCTCTATGATTCTAGGTTCCAGGATTTCCTGGGAAAACTCCAGACTAGATGGTTAGGGCCTTATGAGATACAAGAGTTGCATGATAATGGCACCTTCACATTAGCCACCGTTGATGGGTTTGGCTACTCTTTTAAGGCGAATGGACATCGAGTATGACTCTATCACAAACCGCTTACCAAGGAGTCCTTTTGCCAACAATTACAGGAAGATTCCACCATACAAATTCTTGCTGAGGAGGGCAACCCGTCCACATCATTGGTCTAATGAAGAATTTAGTTGTTTTTTAAAATTGTACATAAATTTTCCTTTCTATTTGATTCAATTTTCTTGTATAAATTGTATTTGAGTTCTTTTTTCTACTTTTCCTTTGCTGTTCCCTCTAAGGAACAGCTGCTGTTCCCTCTAAGGAATAGCTGCTGTTCCCTCTAAGGAACAGTTGTTGTCTCCCCTAAAGAACAACAATGTTCATGCGGATTTTCTTCTTGTTGTTCCATTTAAGGAACAACCACTGTTCCCTCTAAGGAACAACCGCTGTTCCATCTAAGGAACAACAATTTTGTGTGCAGATTTTCTTGCTGTTCCCTTTAAGGAACAACCGCTGTTCCCTCTAAAGGAACATCAATTTCGTGTGCAATTTTTGCTTTTTGTTGTTCCCTCTAAGGAACAACAATTTTGCGAACATTTTTTTTTTCGTGCTATTCCCTCTAAGGAACAACAGTCTCGTGTATATTTGTTTTCCCGCTGTTCCATCTAAAGAATAGCTGCTGTTCCCTCTAAGGAACAACTGTTGTTCCCTCTAAGGAACAACAATTTCGCGTCCAATTTTTTCTTTCTTTTTGCTGTTCCTTACAAGGAACAACTGTTGTTCCCTCTAAGGAACAGTTGTTGTTCCCTCTAAGGAACAACGCTTTTTTTCTGGCATGTATTTCCTTTGCTGTTCCCTACAGGGAACAGTTGCTGTTCCCTCTAAGGAACAACCCTTTCAGTGTGCATTTTTTCTTCTTGTTGTTCCCCCTAAGGAACAACTGCTATCCCTTATAAGGAACATCATTTTTGTGTATATATATTTTTTCTTTTCCCTACAGGGAACAACACCATTTGCGTGTATTTTTCATTTGCTGTTCCTTACAGGGAACAACTGCTGTTCCCTCTAAGGAACAACACCTTTTTGTGTGTCTTTTCTTGTTGTTCCCTATAAGGAACAACACTCTTTGTGTGAGGTTTTCTTTTGCTGTTTCCTTTAGGAAATAAGCACTTTGTGAATATCATTTCTTTTCTTTGTTCACTCTTTATGATCATAGGGCAAGTATACAAATATATATGTAAGGATACAAAATTGAAGTTTACTAGAACAAGCAAATCGAATATTATCATCTTTAATGAGATTGCTTTGTATTGATTGAAAAAGGAAGGACACAACCATCTATATCACTTCACTGTCCTTATTTTCACTATAAATCGAATTGATTGATTATTTGTACCATGCTGGTTCTCCCCTAACACCTATAATTCTCTCTTTTCATTATCATCAAATAAGTTTAAGGGCATACTTCTATTAATATGTATAGACTTCTTCCACCATCCATATTCCTAAGGAGTGTTGAGCCACCCTCTACATATAAATAGGAAGTATTGTCTAAATATATATATATATATATATATATATATATATATATATATATATATATATATATATATATATAGATATATATATGTTTACTAACAATTCTATGATTTTTATAGATGGAGGATAGGGGGTCTCATCACGAGCCAACCTACCATGATCATAAGGAAGCAGCGAAGTGGCATTCCCACTATGGCCACCACACCAGGGATATGATCCAATGGATGCATCAAGAAAAAGTCCTTGGAATAAGAGGTCTCATTACGAGCCGGCCTGCCCACCTTTCTCTCCTTCCCAGTGAATGGCAATGTGTTCATCTGGTTACCAAGCCAGCACATTGGTCTCTACTCTGACATCATAATGCACTTCCCTAATTATACATAGAGGATCATGGTTCCAAAGGGTGAAAAAGAAACTCTGTCAAGGCTATAAACACCTGTGGGCAACAGAAGCTCTGCTGATGGTATTGGAGTCGTATTTTCAACATCAATAGTTATTATAACTCCATTTTCTTATTTTTTTTACCTTTACTACAGAGAGATTATGTTCCTAATCCATTTTTGAACCTTTATGCATGCGATATCTTTTAAAAATCAATCATAATAGCTTAAGCGGAATGATGATAGAAAAGTATCTTTCCTGTGTCAGATGTCCTTTTTCCTTTTCCAATCACCTCACGGCATCTCCACACTTATTGATAATTTTTGTTATATGCATTGATTTTAGCACTCTGATATCTTTTGCGATCCTATCATTAATAGGCGTACCTTGCCACTTTTATCACCCCTGTACTTCGCTGCCAGCACATCATTCCTTTACTCATTCGGTCGAAGGAGACCTATCATTTCAAAGGGGGGCGAGGAGCAACCTCTAGTATATTTATGTATGCGTGTTAGTCCTTTATTCAATTGTGCAAGGCAATATGGCATTCCATGATTACGGAGTATGTGGTACAATAGCAAGTCCTAGATAACGGTATTTATGCCTGTAAAATATCATTAGAAATAACCATTATAACAACTTGTTGTTCTGTCACTCGGCTCTGTCTATTGCTGTGATATCTCTACTACACTAATTGTTTGTAGAATTCAGGCAGTATGGGAGGAAGAACATTGTGCAGGGAGCCGCTAATACTGACTGTTTCTGATGCAGCCAGAGAAATTCTAGCCCGAGCTGGGTGGATAACATATTTCACACGATTTCAGCAACCCAACAAAGCAATTGCTATTGAATTCCTACAAAATTTATAGAATGGAAAATCTATGATAAGAGGGAGGAAAATCACAGTGTCAGATGTGGTGATAGCTGAAGTGTCTGGATTACCAGCAGAAGGACCCATATGGGCTAATAAAAGATTGAAGTTGTAGGATGTTATTGCAGTCTTTAAGGACGAGGGACAGGACCTGATCATCAAAGGCAAAGGAGTTCGACCATCATCCCTTGGAGAACCGTGGGGAGAACTAGCCAGAGTTGTCCAGAATTACATCACATGTGATGGGCGAAAAGACGTGGTAAGGCCGTGTCAACTTAAACTCTTAGCAATTCTGAAACAAAAATGTTCTGTGAATTTGCCTGCATATTTGAATTTCCTATTGCATGACACCGCTCGAAGCATAAAAAAGTCCCAACATATAGAAACTATCGTGACCCACCATTGCTTGATTAAGCTGATAGTGAATTACAACCTCGCCCAACAGTAGTCAAGTTGGAAGGAATTAGTATTTTCCATTGAAGGGGGCCTAACTCTACCTGCGCCTAACCATGTTCCGAAAAGGAGGAGGACTACCCTTACAACAAACATTCCGCAAAAGCGCAGACATTCCACTAGGCTGAGGAGAAACTTAGGAGCGACCGAAAAACCCCAGGGTAGTATCAGCTAGCCCATAGAATTGTCTAGCCCGGGAAGTGAACAACAATTGCAGATAGAAGGCCAGGATAACCCTGAGTCGGACCATGAGGAAGAATCAGGGCATTCTGGAGAAGAAGAAAGAAATGAATCAGAACTTCCCTCAACATCAAATACAAGTCCCCCAGGTGATTTATTGCATGATATAAAATTAGCCCAGATCCTGGCCAATATGGATGATTTCATACAGCCCAAAAGCCCGCTCAATTTTAACATTGGAGCAACCTAATCTGTAGAGAACTCTGGCCACGATAGAATTATATCAGAAAACATAAGCTGCGAAGTAGAAACAAGGGCAGAGGCCACTCAAGAAGAGGTGAACCAACTTGGTGATATGCCTCCAGGAGAACCCAGCTAGGTAGGCCTAAATACAGAGAATGTAGGCCAAACAAGAGAAATAGAAACAAACCAGGAAGATGACTACCAATATGGGGACATAGTTCTTGTAGAACAAAGCCAAGATGAACAACCGAGCTCATTAGGAGCAGAGACGATTAATAGAACAATTGTTCCTCCTAAAAAGCATAAAGAAAAAATTAAAAAGCTTAGGAAGGAACAACAGAGGTTGCGGAAAACAGTAAAAAGGCTCAGGCGAAAGATAAGAAAATTATCAGCAGGGAAGGTTCCAGACAAAACCCCGGAAACAATAAACGCAGTCGTTAAAACTGAATTATATGAAACAAAAGCTACAGGGACTCAAACTGAGCCCACACTCACTCAACTTGTTAAGGAACAACATGCAACTCTTGCAGAAGCAGCTACCCAAATAGAGGCTATACCTTCTTATGACTTAGCTATTCAGACGGAGGTGGTACCCTCCTACAACATGGCTACCCAGATGGAGGCTTGGGCCTCCCATAATAAAGGAACACAGACAACATGCATTCCTTCTCATAGCAGGAGTACGCAGACAACCATTCAAGCCAAAGATATCATGACGAGCAATGACCCCAGTATATTGAATCTTCAAGAAGATTTAGCACAGGCTCGGCTTACCATAGAACGGCTTGAGCTGGAAACTATCTCCCAGCAAAAATACCAAGAATTACAGAGGCAACTTCGGGACATGAATACATCAGAAAGTGAGACCTTCAATAAATACCGAAAGGCAGAAGAAAGAATTGAGAAAATGAAGCTCATATTAGAGAAGGTCATGAGTCAAACAGACACTATTTTCTCATTGTACACTGATGTCTTGGCATGCAGATCTCCTGCCAATAATTATGCCTTATTTTTGCTAGAAAGATACTTGCAGCTGAAAATCAAAGCCGTCAGGGCTGGAAAACCGATAGAATTAAAAACAATTGAGGATTTCATAAACTGTTGCAAACAGCATGGGGTAAAAGTTCAAATATTTCTGTGAATTTTACCTACATAATTTTGTATTAGAGGAAGAAATCGAAAAGAACCCAAATCCTTTTGTGGGGGATGTGCAATTCCAAGCTTTTATTTCATTCGCTGTAAATCAACTGAAATGGTTCAAGGCTCATAACACGTTCCAGAGGCAACAACATGGACTGGACCTCTAGGTCAAAGGTGAACCCAAACACTCGTTGCAAATCCTGCCCAATCACAAAAGTCTGATGAAAAGGGAAGGAGTAATCAAAATTTTGGGACCTATTCAAAAAAGGATTGTCTAGAAGGGAGTAGAATACTTCCTCTCCATTCAAGAAAGCTCCTTGGCTGCAGCCAAGCTCAGGTGGACAGTCTCCAGTAGTAATGTACAGAATAGAGAGCCATTTAATTATAAAAATTTTAAATTGGCTGCAGAACACTTTGTCATTTATAGCAATCTCATCTTAAGAGAAGGTCCTTATTGGCTAGGTTGTCGGTTCCGCAGCCCTATTGTTTGGTATCTTGCTGAAGGGTATCGAGCTATATATGAACTGCCTGAAGGATAGACAGGGCACATCTTTGAGCTCTTGGCCAAGAATCATGGTTTTAGACCACTTTACGACATTCCTTCTCCAACTTATTCTTTGACTGCTCTGCATACGAACTACATGCTTTTCATGAGGACATGAAAAAGGGTAAGCAGGGGAGTATGTTGAGTCATGGAAAAGGTATGCATTTACTATTAACCTCATCATCATTTTCCTTTATTCTTATCTTTTCTATATCTTAATGCGCTAATCTATTAAGGAATTATGGTAAGAAATGAAGGAATTATCTGTAGTTACGACTTAGCTAATTATTACCTTTCTTTATGCAGGAAAACAACAAAAGGGACAAATGTTGTTCCCTATGAAGGAACAACAAAAATCGGCAAGCTAAGGAAGGAATGCGGCGGTTGCAGATAAGGCCAAAAGCAAATCAAAAGAATCAGCGCGAGAAAGGAAACGATGTCTGAAGTTGGAAAACTGTTGCGAATCCCTCAGGATCGAGAGATCTTGAGGGATCGCGTTTATCATTTATCTTTTTACCCTTTCCTATTATAAAAGGAGATGTTTTGTAAGAGGGAAGAGGAGGAATTTCTGTATTATTGAAATTGTAATTGTAATTACAGACTCTTGTTGTTGAGAAGAACATGAATATATTGTAATGCTCATTCAGTTTAATGATTAATATATAAGTAAAGTTGTTGTTCCCTCGCGTCACCTGAAGTAACTTAGCAGTGTTTGCTGGTGGCTAAGGGCCCAACCTCTGGTGGATTCAACTGCTTTTCTTGTGTCATACATTTCCAATTCTCGCAAGTGTGATGGTTTGATAGTATTCTTGCTTTCTGTGATTTTATCGCTTCGTTGTTTATTATTTTCCAATGTTAACATAATCTCTTTGCTTTATATAATTTGCAGTATTGTCGTTGATTCAATTTACTTTCATTTTAGATCAAGTTACTTAGATAAATATTTCGCTTGATATAATCAACTGTAAAGAGTATTAACTATCGCTGTTGAAACTCTCAGATTGATATCATTTGCTGTTTAGATTAATTATTGAAGACTGGGTTTGATTTAGATTAAATCAGTTAAAGAGGGATGAGTTATCACTACTGTACTCTCAACTGATGTTGTTGTTACTTTGATGAATGTAATATTTGATTTCGTTAAGGGATTGAGTTTTCTTTAATTACAATTGGGATTTACTAGATGCATCCGTTTACTCTTGTATTTAAAAGATCTATATTGCAATTTAGGAAACATTACTCTCTGAGATTAATAGTAGCCACATACTGTGTACACTCTTGAAATAAGAAGACTTGCCCGGATTGATAATTAATGTGAGGATAATTAGGAGTTTTAAAAAGACACCTTTTAATTCCTCTCCCTTCCATACTTTAAGATCTATCAACTTTGAAGCAGACCTTCTAGCTAATAAGGCTTGTCTTTTGGGTGGAGGGCAAACAAATATTAATGGCATCGATGGTTTTGTTCATATTCCTTAAAGTTTCTCATGGTCGACTCACTCTCTTATCCTAACCCCATTTGTCCCCCTTACTTATTAGTGCCTAAAGAAGTCCCCTCATATATATCTTGTCCCTCCCCTACCTTGCCTCCCCTCTCATCCCTTTATGCTTCATATGTTAACATTATGAATAATTTCATTTTAACACTCCAAACTATGATTACCTGGGAGGCATTTTGCCATCCCATCATGGCAGCTATGGAGCATAGGCCGCATGCAAGCATGCCTCAATTAAATGTTTATGTGAAGATTGGATACTCCATTATGCAAGGTTTTAGATTTCACCTTGGATATATCTCTATAGCATGTCTGAATTAAATGTTTATGTGAATATTGGATACTCCATTATGCAATATTTTAGGTTCACCTTGGATATATCTCTATCAGCACGCTCAATTAAGAGTACAAGTGAGGATTAGGCCTGCACTCAAGCTCGTGCTTATGACATATGAGGAAGGAGTCATTTCAGTTAGTTTTGTGATGATTGCAATAACTTGGGACAATGGAATCCATTATGGATAGTTGCAGAATCATATGTGGTTGTTGAACATCATTGTACATAATTTGGGGAGAGAATGCACTCTAAACAATACTTCTTGTGAGAAAAGTGAATCTAGGTTTAGATATCCACTAAGAAATTGGCAGAGGGAAGCTTTGAAAACTAATGTGGCATCTTGTCGTTGGAGCAATCAAAATCTCAACAATTAGCTACAAGTGGCTCCTCGATCTCCCTCTCGTGGTGAGCTATGTTCATGGTTAAAACACCACTGCAGTTGGGAAATTTGGCATCTTTCCCTCTCTAGTTTTGAGGTAAAAGTTTAAATTCTCTCTATTTTTAGTCTTGTGAGAATTAGTTACAACCCAACCAACTTTGTAGTTGTAGCCCACAACTTTAATAGTGATTGGGTGTTGCAATAAAAAGTGAACAATCTCTTTATTCTAGGTTATGTTTCCTCAATTGGGCTTGTAACTTCTAATTGGGTTACCTGGTTATTTGGTCGAGTTCCTCTAAGCACTGGAAAGTCTTCTGCCTTTAATCTCGCCTCGATTAGTCTCCCATCCCTCCATCATCTTCATCTCTAGCATGCCCCACCAATGGACTCATGTTCAACAATGTCTGATTCCTCAGCCACTATAGTTTGAAACCACTGCAGAAAGGAGCATGCAACAATTAATTCAAAAATATAACCTGCATGTCATGATATAACAACAAAGGGCTTTTGATTGTAACACTTTGGAAATAATTGAAGCTCAGCAGTAGAGAATTTTGTGCTTGGAGGATGAGGTGGACACCCTTTGTAGTATACTTTTGGACCTCAAGCTTCAGGAGACCAAACCAACTAGCCCACCTATGGAACCAATTCAGGACATCAATTTCAATCATCCTGCAAATAATTTTGAGTAAAATTCTGTAAAATTTTGTAACAATTGGCTTCAAATGTTTATGGTTTTTGTTTCAGTTTTTTTTAGATATACACTACTAAGTAAATAAGGGCACTAGTCACATATGGGGTTTTTGTTGTAATCTGGGTATGGGTAGAAAGTTGCAAATAGGCAGCCCAGATGTCCATGAACAGTTTGACAATGTAACTCTCCTCAGTATTTGTCGCGTTCGGGCACACATTTAATACAAGAAATACTCATTTATGTTAAAAATAAAATAAAATTAGTTGAGTTTATCAAATAGCTCTCAACCAATTAACATTATTATTGTACTTTCATCTTCACAATACCAATTAATATACATTAATGTCTTCAAGTTAAGTTTTAACTTAATAAATGCTTGTATATATTAAAAACATATTCTAACCTTCAAATAATGACATTAAATTAAAATGTGGAATAAACTAATTAAATTATAAAAAGAAATGATCGTGTGTATATCACTCCAATGCCTCCATCTACATACATCGATGAAGCATATTACTCATCACAGGCCCAAGGAGTAGTGTCCCTATGAGCTCTATAGAATTTGATACCATATACATATACTTTGGGACCTGACATGCCAAGTTCTAACTGTGGGCATGCACCCTTGGTATTTTGTATGCACACCTACGACTTAGAACAAAAATGGTTATCCACACAAAAGATCTTTGGCATTTTGTAAATATAGAATACGAACAATCACCCACAATCATTATAGAAGCAACCATTTTTATAATTAAATCATAATGCATTTGCATAATGAAATACACAACTTGTTAACCCCTTAAATCTTTAGTAAACTAATAAACATGATCATATCTAATAACTAAGTCATAACGCATTTGTATAATGAAATATACAACTTGCTAACCCCTTAAATATTTATTCAACTAATAAACATTATCATATCTTATAGTATTTTCGAGACTCGCATATGGAGTTTCTCGATCTCTTTATCCTCATTAAACATGATCCTACCTTATAATGTCTTAAAGACTAGCATATGGAATTTCTCATTAGTTACACTTTCACTAATATTCACATAATATTTACATTTTAATGATTAATGGAAGAATTTTAATGTTATATATATATATATATATATATATTATAATTGGATAAAAGGACCTACGACCCGGCCACGATGAAGGAACGTGGAGTCGAATAGTGACGTTGTAGGTTTCAGGGTATCCATGTGTATGTTGGCCTTGCCTTTGGTCTAGCTGCCGAGGATAGTTTTGATACTTTCGAGGCAGGGTTTTATAGGCGGAACTGTTTTTTGTTTTTTTCCATTCCCATGCTTTTTTTGGGTGACCGGTTGTGGTTTCACTGTTCTACTCTGCAGTTTCACTCATCCTTTCATTTACCATCCTTGTGTTGTTAAATTTTTCCTCGGTTTCACCTTAGGCTTCTTAGTTACTTGGGTTTCAGGTCATCGGGGATGTACTACTCTCGGGAGGTTCCTCCACATTGGGTTCTCTCCCAGTGTTATCGCCTGCTCGAAGCTTTCACCAATAAGTTCAATCAGGTGTTATTTTGTTATTTTTTTTATCATTTCACTGTTATTAGGATGGTCATCCCAAGGGACAATGTGGATTTGGAACTGACACTGGAGAATATTTTGTTGATATGGAGTTTGGAATCGACGCAACAGAATCTGGTGAAGGTTGTCTTTCCAGCTAGGCCTCCACCTGGGAAAAGTAGTGGTAAAGATCTTGCACGGAATTTTGGCGGTGGCCTAGTGTTGCTGGAGGAGTCAAAACCACCATCCACAAGGGTTGTTTGCTGGTTTCTGGACTCTAAAGTTCTTGAAGGTTAGGATGGCGTAGTATTTGTAGGCATATATGTCGAGTCGTCGGCGAAATTACTAGTAAGCCCTAAAACCCCTCCTGAAGTCTCTGTTTCTAGGTTTCTAATGGGTGGTTTGGAAGATATCGTTAGAAGTAGCAGGCTTAAGAGAAAGGAAGGGTTGCAATCTTGTTTAAATGAAGTTTGGGGGTGGAAGGGCCAGCTACGAGTTTGAGCTTGTACAAAACACATAACTGTAAAAATTTTGCTCCAGAATGTGCCATTAACCTCTTGGAGTCTTTTTTTTTAGCTGTTGAGACTATTGGTAATGGGGAGAACTCCTTTATTGGCTTCTCGGAGTTAAATTCTTCAGTGGGACAACCACTCTAGAAAGAATCAGGGAATGAAGCGCTAGGGTTTCCAGCTCTTCCTGGCCAAGGGTTGGAATTGGTTGGTCAACTAGAGTTGGGTTCTTAGGGGTTGAAGGCGGGTAGTCATCCCCCTATTCTCGGCTCTAGTGGGCAGGCACTAGAATTTGAGGCTCTGCAGAACATTAATTTCATATCAGATGAGCCATTAGAGGGTTTTCCGAGCTTTAAAATCCAAGAGGGCAAAGAAAATACTTCAAAAATCCATTCAATTAATGGTCATTCCTCAAGCCTGAAGATGAATAAGGGGAAGGTGGTAAGAAAGAAAGCAGAGAAACCGAACTTGATCCTAGGGGTCGATGATGAGCCCTAGAAATGGGTAATTATATGGGCTCATTTAGCCTCTTAATTCGACTTAATCCACCATTCTCATTAGTTTATTGCATGTTTTTGAATATATTTATGCTAATAGAGTGAATTGGGTTAGTCATTTTGCCATGTAGTCTAATGTGTGCTTTATGCAGATTTTTTGGTCAATTTTGGACAAAGTCAAGGGATTTATGAGCAAATGGCAGCAAATACTCGAGGAAAATAGGGAAGAGGATTTGTAGGGGGGTGTCTCCTTCATTTATGACCCCTTTCCTTGAATCCTCCATCAACAACTTGGAGCACAAAGTTCCACATTGATGCATACAAGGGGCAACCGAGCAAGTAAAGAAGGACTGTTGTTTATCTCTAGTTCTGGGAAGCCGAGCTCCTTGATTTTAGGAGGACTGTTGGAGGACTCCATTTGTATAAATAAGGGGGCTTAGAGCCTCAGTAGGTTAGCCAGTTATTAGTCAAATTTTCACACTTTTGTGCAGCTCTTGTTCAGCTCATTTTCGAGCTTCTTTTTGAGAACAGTTCATGTAATGTGACTATTATTTTTGATAATGAAGATGAAATATTTCCTGAGCCAGTACTGATCTCTTTCAGAGGGCTGAAGCTCTTGGGTTAGGGCCCAACCCAAGCTGCCCAACACCTCTTGCTTTGTACTTATATGTTTTTTCTTCAGTTCATGGGTTAATTTCTGTTGCATAGATTCATTTTACTTTGTTTAGATTAGGTTGTTTTTTATGGTTTGCATAGTTGTTTTTGTTTCAGTTGCTCAAGTAGGTTAATGCAGTGATAGACTAAGATTAAAAAAGGCCAACAGTAGGCCCTAATCTAATTTCTCCCTTTCTGGGACTATGATTCGAGGTCAAGGCACTACTACTGCCACCAAAAACACAGTTTTGCTCTCCCATGCAATCTCTAGTGTGATGACTTGATTTGGAAAGATTAATGTATTGCTTCAGTTTCAGTTACCTAGATAATTTCTTGTTCTTTTACAATAGATCTCTCTGCATGCTTTTCTGTTCAAAGTTTACTGTTTAACATTTTCTGTTGGTAGGTCAAAAATTAGGTCAAGCTAAAGAAATTTTTGTTTTCATGGTATAGTTAGTCCTTTCTTTGATCAATTTTTGTAAGTAGATGTGTAGATCTCTTGCAGGACACCTTATCTCACCATACATCCATAAATCATCTAGCATCAGCTCACTTCAAACAGATTCCCCAAGCCATTCGCAACATTTCACTGATCTGCCCTAATTTCTGCATTTTTCTCCATAAGCTTCCCTCTTGCCATTTGAACAAATCCAACCATCATGTTCCCTCTTGATCTTCCTTGACAAGCTCCAGACACCTCAACACCTTCATCTAGCCTTTAGTTACCCTTTCCCATCATTTTTCCACCTTCAAAACCTCTAAAAATAGCTCTCGGCCTCCTCCTATAGATCCTCCTGTAGATCCCCTGCAGCCTCCTGTAGAATTCCTTGTAAGTGGTTTTTCGAAATCTGATTGCAATGGACGTCTTCAGAAGGGTACTAGGGGCTTCTTAGGACCTCTCCACACCTTCCTCCACCTCTGCAAAAACCAAGTCCATCTTCCTTCGCCACCAAACCTCTGCACAATCACAACCAGATAAATTACAAGCATAATAATTTCACATAAAAACACTCAAAAGCACAAAAAGATGTTTTCTTCTCATTTCTTTTCAGAAGTAGCTTGAATAAATGTAATTTACCTTTTTTAGTAGTCAATGGCACTCATCGCATCAGTTTCTATCTCTTTTTATGCAAAAGTAGGGTTAGTTGGATAAATTAGGGTTTGCTAGGGTTTGCGTTACATTTCAGTCTTCCTTCTCTTTCTGCAAATAGAATAGCCTCCGTAGAGTTAGCTTTCTTTCATCACAGTTAAAATCTTCTTCTGAGAATTCATAGAAGTTGGCTTAAGCTCCTAGTGATCTTGTGCTAGCTGACCAAGTGACAGCCTGCAGTAAGAGCTAGTACTTGTGCATACAGCACTGTCGCTTCCAAGTTTGTTACGAACTACGGGTTGATAAAAGTAAAGTAGGAAGCCTCAAGAGTTGCAACATTATTGCTGCAATACTGGTGCTCACCACTTTTTGGCGCCGTTGCCGGGGAAGCGTCAGAGTATTGTGTGATTACTGCTTTTCTTCTATTTCCTACTACAACATTCTGCTAAGTAGTTTATTTAAGCAAAAGTAGAGTAGTTGTTTCTTTCAATTTCTGCATTTCCTTACTTTCATTTCAATTCTGCAATTTCCATTTTAGAAAAAGTAGATTAGTTCTTTCAATTCTGCAATTTCCATTCCAGCAAAGTAGATTAGTCATTTCCTTTCTTTCATTTCAATTTTGCAATTTCATTTCAGCAAGTTCATTTCAGTTAGTTGCAATTTGTTTGTTCAATCAATTTCAGTTTTGCAGGTATAAGCAGAAAAAAAACAAAAATCACCCAAAAAGAGATTTCCTTTCATGCCTCGTAGGAACAGAGATAATTCAGGGAAATTCCTACCCAACACCCCCACCACATCACAAAGTCACCCTTCTCTCTTCTTCAGTGGCAGTGATCCAGAAGAACCTATAGGTGAACCACCAGAGATATACGAAGATCCTATAGCAGAAGAAGAGGAAGAAACCATCCCTCTTGAGACCATGGCTAAAAACATAAACGTTAGAGGGAATGGGGAAAGAGTAGAGGGTACCTTTCCCATCTGAGAGACCAATGGGGACACTAAAATGAAGAACATAAGTCCTTCAGCCTTACCTCACTTCCATGGGTTGACTACCGAAGATCCTGATACCTTTTTGTTTGAATTTGTTGTTATCTGTCGAACCTATGACTATGCAGAAGATGAGCAGAAGTTGAAACTGTTTCCTTCTACCCTCAAGGATGCAGCATTGCACTGGTTCATGGGGTTACCTGGCAACAACATCACAACTTGGGCTTAGATGCAGCAAGCCTTTAATAACAAATACCGAGACTACTGTAGGTCAAAGGATACCAAGGAAGAAATCTTCCGAATGACCATGGGAAGCGATGAATCCTTGGAAGATTATGAAGAGAGGTTTCAGCTTAGTTATAAAAGGGCTAGGTGCACACTTGACCCCGAATCTCTGAAGTTGGTCCTGCTCAGAGGAGTCCCAGAAGACCTTCTAGATACCCTCCATTTGCTGGCTGGGGGGGACATCTACCAACTACCTTATGAAGACATAAAGACTGTGTTTAGAAACCATTCTAGGGCAGCCAGAAAGAGAGGTAGGGGAAGTCAACCCCTAGCTAGTACATCCTCATCCAGTTCATCCCTTAGAGGTGAATTTGGAAATCTACTGGAAGATTTCAAGAGCGAGATGATGCAGACTCTTGCCATGCAAATGGATACCTTGCATATCAAAAGGAAACAAGAAAAATCAGAAAGGGCCTTGTCCATTTTTTGTCCTAAGTGCACCAGAAGGCATCCTAGGAATGAATGTCCATTGAACTCTATAGAAGTGTGTTCAGTCTGTGAAGAAGACCATTCTACGAATCAATGCCCTTCCTTGCCCGGACTTAAAGCTGCATACCAGGGGGTCGAAGGAGCCACTGAACCACTCTATTTCATGAACCAGAGGAGGCCACATGGGCCTAGACCTTACCAGCAGGGAATTCAAGGGACATCCCAGACATATTACAACCCCAATCAAGCCACTTCCATGCCTTCTTGGGGTCCCCTTGCTCATCCTTCCTGGTCCACACCCCCTCCTTGGTCATATCCATCTCAATACCATGCTCAACCAGCTGCTCATTCATTTCACTCTTATGCTCAGCCACAGCCTCAGTGGAATGCACCTCATCAAGGGTGGAGGCCCCAGTACAACTCTCCTCCCACTCTTTTGCCTCCACCACCTGTTCAACCACAACCATTGCCTCCTGCTCCACCAAGGCAACCCCAAATACCTGCTCAACCGAACCCGAACCCGAATAACAGACAGGCCCAATAGGTATATAGTGGGGAACCATCATGCCCAACCTATGCTGTGGAGATTCAGGAGATTAACCTATGATCTGGGAAGGTTCTCCTAGATAACCAGCCTCCCCCTAAGGAGGATGAGGAAGAAAAAGAGGAAAGTGAACCAAAAGCCACTCCACCCTTTCCTGAGAGATTATCTAGAACAACACAACCTACCCTAGAAGAAACTGAACTTCTGGGAGAATTGAAACAATTATGTGTAAAGATACCACTTCTCCAAGCCATAAAGGATGTGCCTATATACAACAAGATGATCAAGGAGAAGTGCTTCATGGCACCCAGGCAAGCATAAGAGAGATGCTCCAACTATCAATGTCATAGGACAACTATTCGACCTGATGTTGGGGCAGGTAATCGTTCGAAATATCTAGACCTTCGAAGCCCTGTAGTCAATGTCCACATCAATGGCACCATAATCCCCCATACCCTGATTGATCTAGGGGCTGCCATTAATGTGATGACCAAGGACACTATGCTCAATCTCAACCTTCAGGGCTCCCTGAGAAAGACCACAACAATACTATAGTTAGTAGACCGCTCCACCGTGACCCTTGAAGGGATTGTGGAAGATGTAATGGTATCCATCGATTCTTAGGAGTACCTTGCTAATTTCCTGGTTCTCCAACCAAAGGCAAAGCTCACTAGGTATCCTCTCATCCTGGGAAGACCTTGGTTGGCTACTGCAGATGCCTACATCAGTTGTCGAGCTGGGAACATGACAATCAAGAATGGGCATATGTCCAAGTAGCTAGTCCTATATCCTCCTGCCCAACCTTTGTTAGAACATGATTTACCTCTCTGGTTGGAGGAGGAAGATGAGGATGAAGTCTATTCCGCACCACTGTGTGCAGTGGAAGCTACCATGGGGGGGGGGGGGGGGCACAAACCGAGGATGATCTTATTGAAAACTTGATTCAGAATCCACCCCCCAGTGTGTTTCCATTAGAAGAGCTGGTGGAAGAAACCCAAGCCAATCCTTTAGTTGATCTCTGTGTGGCTGACCCGACCTCTCTCCGAGTTAAGAATATGGAATTCGGCCCAGAAAGAACCTTGAAAATCAACTCATCCCTATCCACCTCTCAGGAGAAAGAACTGTGTAGCTTATACCACTTGGATGTTTTTGCTTGGAGCTATAAGGAGATGAAGGGAGTGCACCCTTCAGTCTGTACTCTGTAGAAATTTTGAATAATTTAACACATATTCACAGAGATTATCCTGATCATACAATTATAAGTGGAACATGTATAATACATAATCTCCTCTACGTTGATCATCAATTTACAGAAGCAGAAACATTCACAGGCACACATAGAAGCATCAATCAAACTCATTAACACAGTATGTATTTCGGGGAAAGCATCTCGCTAAAAACCCCACACTATCTATATATTATATTGATTGAATCATGTAACATTACAAAGTACAATGCTTATCACAAGAAATCCAGTACCAGCTCCACTTGTTACACACAATACAGCTCAGATCTGATCTCCAAATCTATTCCACTGCTTGCCTGCCTCTCTAGCTCAATACCTACTCAAGAACTGATGAGAATGGTTTACCAAACTCGTATTTGACCTGCAAAGAATCACTCACACTCTGTTGGATGTGAGCACAGGCTACAAATCTTGATATTGGCCAATTCATTGGCATACTCAATCCCTTTAATTGTGCAAATCATCATGCACAACTATAGTCACAACTGATAGCAATCTGATCCTCTAACACCTGTCCCTGCTGAACTGAACATGCACTGACATGAAACTGAGTTAACTGATGTATTCTATAGTTTCATTATGAGTTAATAACTTGTGAATTAATTAACTACTAATTCACCCAACTCATCTCTAGTCTATTGATCAGTTAGACTAAATACAACTAGTTTAACAAAGTTAAACTGAACACAACTCCATCAACTGCACCTCCAGTCCACTAAACTCAACTCACTTGAGTTCTAACTGAAGTCCTGCATGCAAATATTAGTCATCCCATAGGTAACCACGTATTTCCCTCTGGGATCTGCATGTACCACATCCGTAGCTCATCCTGAAGTGCTCCAAGAGAATAAGATCAAGTTTATAGTCCAAATATTATTATGAGACAATAATATTTGACTTTTCTATTTTTGACAGCCAGTCTAAAAATAGACTTTGATCACTCACACTGTGATCACTCACACTGTGGTCACCCACACTGTGATCATCCACACTGTGATCACTCATACTGTGGTCACCCACACTGTGGTCATCCACACTGTGATCAAAAATAGAACTTGCGCCATAATTTGCCTGCGGGCCCACTTAGTGAAGGCGACTCTTTTCACTAAGCTCCATCATCTTGTTGCATTCTCAACAAGCATTTCTTGTTGCACACTTTTCAACATACTCATCACATTTACATTAAGGAAGATTGCAAACCAGTCAGGCAGCCTCAAAGAAGGATGAATCCAACCCTTAAGGACATTGTCAAAGAAGAACTGCAAAAGTTACTGGATGCAGGATTCATCTACCCTATCTCTAACAACGAATGGGTCTTGTTGGGTGTGGAGCCTGATTATCTTCTATATTCAAAGGTATCGCTGCATTGGACCCTAGATTGAAATGGGGCGGCAACGCCACCCGTAAAATATTCGCTGCAGGGGGGTCCAGGGGGGGGGGCTGCCCCCGAAGCTAAGAATATATGTAAAATTGCCTTGTAAAAGTATAGTAATTTCTAGTCAATCTAATTCGTTCATTAGGCAGAGATTTGACGGTAGAAGTTATGTTTAATTTAGGGTTTTTTGCCCTAGAAGGCAACCCCTCACTATATATGAGGGAATTATATTGCGTCTATGTACATCTGTATTCTGAGTGAGGAAGAGAGAGGAGATTGAGAATGAAGAGGGTGTTACAACGGATCTGCTGTAGGTTGTATCTCTTCAGTTTGCTGGATAATATAATAAAAGAAGGACTGGCTGTTTCTCCGTGGACGTAGCCCAAACTGGGTGAACCACGTATATTTGTGTCTCTTGTTTTAAGTGTTTTCTGTGTTTATATTTATGCAATATTTTGTGTTCCATCGCTCTATAATATATAATTTTTCTAACAACTGGTATCAGAGCCAAAGGTATATTTGGCTGATAAACTCGCAGGAGAGAAGGGTTCCTGGTTTGAGTGGGAGCAATGGCGGAAGATGGTAGGTTTAGGGTCGAAAAATTCAATGACCAAAACTACCAGCTGTGGAAGATGTAGATGGAAGATTATTTGTATCAGAGAGATCTGTACCTACCATTGAGCAGAAAGACAAAGACGTCGACGAGTATGACAGATACAGAATGGGATATTCTCGATAGAAAGGCACTTGGAACAATACGGCTGTGCCTAGCGGCATTGGTAGCGTTTAATATTTCAAAGGAAACGACAACAAAGGGTTTAATTTCAGTATTGGCCAAACCATATGAAAAACCCTCAGCCTCAAATAAGGTATTTCTTATGAAGTGTTTATTTAATATGAAGATGTCAGAAGGTGGATATGTTGCAGACCATTTAAATGATTTTAATACAATTACAAGTCAGTTAAGTTCTGTAGGGGTAAATTTTGATGATGAAGTTAGGGCTATGTTATTTCTGTGCCCATAGCCAGAAAGTTGGAATGGCTTAGTTATGGCCATTAGTAACTCTGTCTCTGGATCTAGTACTTTAAAGTTTGATGATGTTGTCGGTGCAATCGTTAGCGAGGAAATGCGACGGAAAAGCTCTGGTGAGACATCAGGCAATGCTTTGACTGAAGAGACTAGGGGAATAAAAATGGAAAGAGGAAAGAGCTCAGGATATTGCAGTAAGTCAAGAAAAGAAAGATCCAAGTCCAGATCGGGGATAATGTGCTGGAAATGCGGAGAAGAAAGGACACCTGAAGAAAGACTGCAAGTCTCGGAAGGGAAAAGAAGGAGACGCGCAGCAAGAAACTAATCATGAAGCGAATGTAACAGGTGATGTGTTGCAAGATGCTTTGATTCTTTCATTAGAAAATATTATTGATGCCTGGGTGGTAGATTCAGGGGCCTCATTCCATGCCACACCTGATAGGAAACATTTTCATGATTATGTTCAAGGAGATTTTGGACAGGTTCGATTGGGTGATGATAAACCCTATAAAATCGTTGGAATGGGTACAGTTTTCATAAAACAACAAAATGGAAATCAGTGGCTATTGAAGGAGGTAAGGCATGTTCCAGATCTGAAGAAAAATCTGATTTCAACAGGGTAGTTGGGAGGTGAAGGTTGCGTAACTACTTTCATAGATAAAACCTGGAAGGTCACAAAAGGATCCCTAATAATAGCAAAAGGAGAAAAGGTTGGTACATTGTATTTATGCAATGGTATTTCTAATTTTGTTAATGCTTTAACCTCTACAAGAGAAGATACGACATTGTGGCATCATAGGCTCGGGCACATGAGTGAGAAGGGGATGCAGATTCTTCACTCAAGAAATTTGTTGCCAGGTTTGAAGCATGTTGATTTAAAATTTTGTGAAAATTGTGTTTATGGAAAACAGAAGAGAGTCATATTCCTTAGAGATGGGAAAGAAAAGAAGAGTGAAAAATTAGAGCTTGTGCATACAAATGTATGGGGACCTGCTCAGGTATCATCTCTTGGTGGCTCTCGTTATTATGTTACTTTTATTGATGATGCAACCAGAAAAACCTGGATTTATTGTATTCGAAATAAATCTGATGTATTTGATACTTTCAAGAAATGGAAAGCTTTGGTTGAAAATGAGATAGGAAAAAGGTTGAAGTGTCTCAGATCAGATAATGGAGGTGAATATTGCAGCAAAGAGTTTGATAGGTACTGTTCAGAGAATGGAATTCGCAGAGAGAAGACAGTTCCAGGAACACCACAAGAAAATGGTGTGTCAGAAAGGATGAACAGGACAATCATGGAGCGTGCAAGGTGCATGAGATTGCATGCAAGATTGCCTTTACAATTTTGGGTAGATGCTGTAGACACTGCTATTTATCTAATAAACAGAGGGCCTTCAAGTTCCTTGGATGGTGGTATTCCAGAGGAGGCATGGACAGGTAAAAAGGTAAACTAATCATTTTTAAAGACTTTTGATTGTGAAGCCTTTGTCCACATTAATAAAGAAAATAGAACAAAGCTCGAGGCAAAATCAAAGAAATGTTCCTTTATTGGATATGGTGTTAATGATTTTGGTTATCACTTATATGATTATGAAAATCACAAAATCATTAGGAGTAGAGATGTAATATTAAATGAAAAAGTCTTGTATAAGAATCAGTTGCAGGAAAAAGAAAACAGAGAATACAAAGTGCTTGACGATATGACAGGAAAAGTGATGGTGCCTTAAAATCATAATGATCAACAGCTAGAACAACAACCACAACAGCAACAAGCACTTCAAACACCTGAAAGTGGTGTTAGAAGATCTACTAGGAACGATACTCTCCTTCATTATATTATGTATTGTTGACTGATTATGGTGAACCAGAATGTTATGAAGAAGTAGTGCAGGTAGAAACCAGGAAGAAGTGGGAGCAAGCTATGAAAGAAGAGAGGACTCCTTAGCACATGACCAGACTTGGGACTTAGTCAGGTTTCCTGCAGGTAAAACATCATTGCAGAATAAGTGGGTTTACAAGTTGAAGGAAGAAGATGGAGGTAGAAAAAGGTATAAAGCTAGACTTGTGGTGAAAGGGTTTGCACATAAAAAGGGTATAGACTTTGATGAAATATTTTCTCCTGTTTTGAAAATGACTTCAATCAGAACTATTCTAAGTCTAGTAGCAGCTGAAGATTTGCATCTTGAGCAGTTAGATGTAAAGACAACCTTTCTTCATGGCGATTTGGAGGAAAAGACATATATGCAACAACCACAAGGATATGAGGTAAAAAGAAAGGACAAACTAGTGTGCAGGTTGAAGAAGAGATTGTATGGCTTAAAACAGGCTCTAAGGCAGTGGTATCTAAAATTGACAGGTTTATGTCTGAGCAAGGTTATACTAGATGTCACTCTGATCATTGTGTTTATCTCAAAAGGAAAAATGATGGTAGCTATATTATATTGTTATTGTATGTAGATGACATGCTTGTTATAAGTTCTAACATGCATGAAATAAATGTGGTCAAAAGGAAATTGGCAAACTCATTTGCAATGAAGGATTTGGGTGCTGCAAAACAAATCCTTGGTATGAGAATAACTAGAGACAGGAAGAATCACAAATTAACATTGTCTCAAAGTGAGTACATAGAAAAGGTGTTGAAAAGGTTTAATATGCAGAATGCAAAACCAGTTAGTATACCTTTGGCTAGCCATTTAAAATTAAGTAAGGAGGCGTGTCCCAAGACTCGGGAAGAAATGGCTCATATGTCTAAAGTTCCATATGCATCAACAGTTGGAAGCTTAATGTATGCAATGGTCTGCACAAGGCCTGATATTGCACATGCAGTGGGAGTTGTAAGAAGGTACATGAACAATCCAGGAAAAGAACATTGGATGGCGGTGAAGTGGATTCTCAGGTATTTGAGAGGTACCACAAATCAAGCATTATGCTTTGGTGGTTCAAACATTGCTCTACAGAAATATGTTAATGCAGACATGGCAGGTGATAGAGATAACAGGAGGAGCACTACAGGATATGTATTTACTGTAGGTGGAACAACTGTCAGTTGGGTTTCAAAACTGCAAAGTGTTGTTGCACTCTCAACAACAGAAGCAGAGTATGTTTCTTCCACAGAGGCTAGTAAAGAAATGATTTGGTTACAAAGGATTCTGGATGAATTGGGTAAGAAGTAGGAGTTGGGCAGGTTATACAATGACAGCCAGAGTGCCATACATCTTGCAAAGAACTCTGCATTTCATTCCAAGACTAAGCATATACAGCTCAAGTACCATTTCATATAGTCAACATTGGAAGATGGACAGTTGAAGCTGGAAAAGATACACACTTGCCAGAATCCTGCAGATATGTTAACAAAAGTTGTAACTAGGGAGAAACTGAGAATCTGGTCAGTTTCAATTGGCCTTCAAGTACGATGAAGAAGATGAGAAACAACCAGGTCCAAAGAGGAGTCATTGTCCAGCAAATGAACTAGCGATGGAGTTGATATAATCAGTCTCCAAGTGGGAGATTGTTGGGTGTGGAGCCTGATTATCTTCTATATTCAAAGGTATCGCTGCATTGGACCCCAGTTCGAAATGTCGCCCGTAAAATATTCATTGCAGGGGGGGTCCAGGGGGGCAGATGCGACCTTTGGGGAGCCCCCCCCTGGCGGGGGTGTTATTGTGCCTCGCATCATGGAGCATGGAATGTCAATAATTACAGGGATCCTCAGTCCCTAAACATGTTGTTCTTACCCCTAAAAGAACAAGGTCATCAAACAACAGCACTTCCAATCAGTTCTCCACCTGAAAGCACTTCAAAACAGGCTTATTTTGGATCATGTCAGCTGCTTAACTGAGCTTTTGCGCTGTAATGCAACTGTCCCACTCTGTACCTGCGCTGAAAGTCAAAAGTAATGAAGGCTACCTGCGCTGGGCGAGATTGGCCAAGTGGCACAGTCATACTGCAAGGTGTCAACTGCCCAGGAAGCTTCCAAACTGACACTTGGTTCATGAGATTCGCCCTGTGATGAGTAAGAGGTACTTGATCACCATGTGTAAGCAAGGATCTCCAAGTGGACTCAAGAACTGAAGATTAACTGAAGAGGGAGAGGACACTAGTCAGCTCTATGCCAGCCTCAAGCTGACTCATCCTCTCTTCTTCTCTCCTATATATAGAGCTCTTCTATGAGGTCTAAGGAGGCTGGAATTTTGTGTAAAGCAAGGAGGTGCTGTTGGATTACAGTTAGAGCTATTGGGTGATTGTTTTACTAGAGGTGAAGAGGAGAGTTCTTGCTGCTGGGGAGGTGCTGCTGGATTGGAGCCATCATTGGTTGTAACCTTCTCAGAACCCTGTTACTTCTATCAATAAAGTTTTGCATGTTCTCCTATATACTTGTATTACATTGATGGATTGTATTTACTTGTATATTTGATTCACTCTAATCCATGCATCAGTTATGAGTACATGTATCTTGTAGTTTCCTCTCTTGTTTTGTGCAGGATCTATGTGTAGCTGGACCGGCAAAGAGAGCAAGGAGCTGGGAACAAGAGACAAAGAGAGAGGACAAGGATCAACTAAGCGAAGGACACCAGGTTGGTTAATCTTTTCATCCTTCTCTCTGTACTTTCATAAAGGAAAACATCAAAGCTTTACTTTCAGTTGTTGCTAAAGACTGTCACCTTTAGAGTAGGGATAGGGTCATCCGCATCGGATACTTTTCCCCACAACAGGGGGGTTTCGGGGGTAGCGCCCCTGAAGCTAAGAATAGATGTAAAATTGCCTTGTAAAAGTATAGTAATTTCTAATCAATCTGGGCCGTTCATTAGGCGGAGATCTGATGGTAGAAGTTATGTTTAATTTAGGGTTTTTTGCCCTAGAAGGCAACCCCTCACTATATATGAGGGAATTGTATTGTGTCTATGTACATCTTTATTCTAAGTGAGGAAGAGAGAGGAGATTGAAAACGAAGAGGGTGTTACAACGGATCTGCTGTAGGTTGTATTTTTTCAGTTTGATGGATAATATAATAAAAGAAGGACTGACTGTTTCTCCGTGGACGTAGCCCAAACTGGGTGAATCACGTATATCTATGTCTCTCTTGTTTTATACGTTTTCTGTGTTTATATTTCTGCAATATTTTATGTGTTCCATCACTCTGTAATATATAATTTTTCTAATAGGTCTCTCCTTTGGTGCTAGTGCCAAAGAAAAATGGGAAGGGGAGAATCTGTGTTGATTATTGGGAACTAAACAAGGCCACCAAGAAGGACCATTTTCCTTTGCCCTTCATAGATCAAGTGTTAGATGGCTTGGCAGGGAAGAAGTTTTTCTCCTTCCTAGATGGGTTTAGCGGGTACAACCAGATCCAAATCAACCTGGAAGACCAAGATAAGACCACTTTCACTTGTCCTTAGGGTACCTTTGCATATCGGGTCCTTCCTTTCAGATTGTGCAATGCTCCCGCCACTTTCCAGAGAGCAGTATTGAGTATATTTGCTGAACTGGTTCATGATGTAGTGGAAATCTATATGGATGACTTTACCCCTTATGGTTCTAACTTCCAGGAAGCTTTGTCTAACCTGGGAAAAGTTTTGGACAAGTGTATTGAAATGAACTTGTCCCTCAGTCCTGAAAAATGTGAATTCCTGATGACTGAAGGGACCGTGCTAGGTCATGCAATCTCTCAACAAGGATTACAGGTGGACCCCAACAAAATTGCCATCATCCAAAGGGTCCCACCTCCTCAAAAGGTAAGAGATGTTCGAAGTTTCCTAGGTTTAGCAGGGTATTATAGAAGATTCATTAAGGATTTCAGTAAGCTAGCCTCTCCATTGTTTGGTATTTTGGGAAAAGATGTTGAGTTCATATGGACTGACAACTGTCAAGAAGCTCTGGATACCTTGAAAAGTAAACTGGTGATTGCCCCAATTTTGAGAGGTCCAAACTGGGCCCTACCTTTCCACATTCATACAGATGCCTCGAACAAAGCGATAGGAGCAGCCTTAGGGCAAGTTGATGAGAAGCTGCCTTATGCCATATATTTTGTAAGTAAAAACTTGTCGAAGGCAGAATTAAACTACACTATAACCGAAAAGGAGCTCCTAGCTGTAGTCCATTCCCTAAATAAGTTTAGACACTACATCACTGGCTATCAAACATTTGTACACACTGATCATGCTACAATTAGGTATTTAATGAACAAACCAGATGTAAATGCTCACATTATTAGATGGTTTCTTTTATTACAACAATTTGATTTAACCATTGTTGATAAGCCGGGTAAGGAAAATGTTGTTGCTGATTTTTTGTCTAGAATAGATCTGCTTGCAGGTGAAGAAGGAATGGTGGATGATCAAATGCCAGATGAACACCTATTTTCTATCTCAGTACTCTCTCCATGGTTTTCTGATATAGAAAATTACTTGGTTTCCGCACAGTTCCCGCCACACCTGTCCTCAAAAGAGAAGAGCAAGATCGTGAGGAAAAGTGCCCCTTTCACTTGGATTGGGGGCAATCTCTTCAAACTTGGCCCAGATCAGGTTTTGAGGAGATGTGTCAGGGAGGAGGAAGTTTTTGACATTCTCCTAACCTGTCATGATGGGCCCTATGGGGGCCATTTTGCAGCAAAGAGGACTGCCTTCAAAATCCTGCAAGCAGGTTACTATTGGCCCACTCTTCATCAAGATGTAAGGCGATATATCAGCCAATGTGACTAGTGTCAAAGGATGGGGAAACCTACTCCAAGGGATGAGATGCCCCTGCAACCTCAAGTGACTTTCGAGCCATTTGAGAAGTGGGGCATGGACTTTGTGGGTCCTGTCAACCCTCCTTCAAAGCAGAAATCTTACATCATTGTGTGCACTGATTATCTGACAAAATGGGCAGAAACAAAGGCGATCAAGGCAGCAACAGAAGAAAAAGTAGTTGAGTTTTTGAGAGAGAATATATTCTACAAGTTTGGATATCCAAGAGAATTAGTCACAGATCAAGGGAGTCAGTTTACCTCCAATCTGATTGAAGACCTGCTCACACATCACAAAATTAAGCACAAAACTTCCACCCCTTACCATCCGCAAGCAAATGGATAGGTGGAAGTCACTAACAGAGCTTTGGAAGGGATTTTGACCAAGGTAGTGAGCAGCAGCAGAAAAGATTGGGCAGATCAATTGGTTGAGGCCACCTGGGCCTATAACACCACCTGGAAGACCACCACAGGGTTCACACCCTATGAGCTGGTCTATGGGAAGAAGGCTTTGCTGTCAATAGAATTTGAATATAACACACTAAGGATGGCAGCTCAGCTGGACCTAGATCTCAGCCATGCACAAAAGGAAAGGTTACTCCAGCTAAATGGATTGGATGAACAAAGATTGCAGGCCCTTCTCCACTCAGAGGTAGTCCAGCTTCAAAGGAAAATATGGCATGACAGACACCTCAAAGAGAAACAATTCCAGGAAGGAGATTGGGCGCTGCTGTATGATTCAAGGTATAAAGATTTCAAGGGCAAACTGAGGACAAGATGGCTGGGACCGTACATAGTAGAAAGGTGCAATGACAATGGTTCAGTTCTGATCAGGACCATCGATGAAGAAGCCATCCCCATGCTTGTCAATGGGCATAGGTTGAAAATCTATAGGAAGCCCCTCTCCAAGCAAGAATTCATTGAGAATCTGAGTAAAACAGTGTTGGTAGTGGAGCAAGTCTCTGCCTCCACTCCACCCACACCCTAAAAAAAAAAAAAAAAAAAAAACAGAAAAGAAAAATGAGGAGAATAAAAGATCCCTGGGTGAAAACCTCCCCTTGGAGGCGCCCAGGGCAGGCAGTGAGGGTGAAAACCTCCTGGAGGCACCCCAACTGTCTCTAAAAAAAAATAAAAAAAGAAAAAAGAAAAAAGAAAAAAGAGAAAAAAACAGGAACAAAAAAATTAACTTCTTTTGAATGCATTGCAGATTGCAGGAGGGCCACAGAAGAAAAAGGGACATGGCCAAGCTGAATACACCTCTGATAGACCATTTCTCCATCGCTATTGTCTTTTCCTAGTCCCTGGTCTCACTTGTTCTGGAAAACTATGCATCCTACAGGAGGCTCTGTGCATTCTACAGGAGGCTCCTGTAGAAATCACAGAGAGCTCGAAATCAAGTCAAGAAAAGGATCAAAGGGCTAGAAACTTGTCCAGAAGACCTGTGGACCCCCCTACCACCATTCATCCTCCTAACTCTCCATTCCATACCTACACCACTACATTTCCACTCGCTTCTTTCTTCCCTGCACAGAAAACACAGAAATCTTGTTTCTTTTGTTTTTTAAAAAATGAAGAATAAACAAGCAACATCCTTAACTTAACTCTTACCTAGTGCATACCAACTACTTTTCCTTGACTGACAGAACCTTCCTCAGCTACCTCTCCAGTCCCTGCTCAAGCCTCAGCCAAAAGTTTTAGAGGGAGAAGTAGTTACAGGAAATCCTGCAGGATTCCTGTAGCAGCTGATCCCCTTAAAAATTGAGCTCCAGAGGCAGGGTCAGTGCAGCCACAGATGTATAAAACATGCAAGGAGCCCAGTCCTGATTGAAGATCACCAGTACGAGGTAGCCGAGCCACCAATTCAGAAGCCATGGGTGCCAGTAGTAGAAATCCATGGATAGAACACCAAAGTCTGAGCATGCAACAACACGGTAGCACGCAATTCTCGACTAACAGGTAAGTGACTAAACCCGTTCCTTTGTTGCATGAGTATAATTTAAAAAATGCATGGACAAGTGAGATGGTTGCGATTAAACGAGATCAGTGGCCAGCTAACTAGTCACCCTCGTCCAGTTCAAACAATGGTCAGTGGGTGCAATCAACACGTGTGTTCAGTCAACTCGAAAAAATCTCAAAATAGGTAGTGGCGACATCTAACGGGAATGATTGAAATAATTGCGGCAGGCGGCATAAAAGTTTCATCATGACACTAAAGTAGGGACCAACGGTCCGAATGAGGGTAACGTACCCTTCCTGCCACCTCACCTCGTCACCGCAGAACACTCCCATAAGCTTAAGTATGCTATAGTTGACCACCTTCACCACCTTTGTTCTCATTTGTGTCGATGAGCTCTCGGCTGTAGCAACCTACCTACCACCTCCAGAGCCTCGAAACAATCGCTCTTTGTTAGTTTCCGAACCCCTCTGCTTATCGGGCTCTACAGGAGCAAAAACACAGTCCTACAGGAGCCTTTCTACAGGAAGGCCAGTGAGCAGCACTGCAGAGGAAAACTCAGGATTTCATGACAAATTCGGGCTGAAAAAGGTAGGCTCAGTAAAACCCACTCTGCATTTCCATATATATACAAAAGGTGGTGTGATTCCAAGCGAGGTATTGAGTTGAAAAGGGAAGGAAAGTGAGAACAGAGTCTGCCTGTGTTTTTAAAAAAATATATATACAGTTTCTCCATTTGCTCTTTGCACTGAAATACTGTCTCTTTCTCCTTCGTGGTATTCTCCTATGTAAAGAGATGATGCAACTCTAGAAAATTAAGCCTGTAAAAAAAAGGTGAACTTGCATTGGGTAGTCTGCTTATTTTGTGAAAGGGAAAAAAACACTGGATATTGTTTCCCTCAAACAGACCGAGAAGTAATGTAAGTTTAAGAATAGAGTTTGAAAGGAAGGAAAGTTGCAATTTGTTTTTGTTAAAAAGGAAGAACACGAAAACTCTCTCTCTGGTTCCAGAAAGAAAACCTCAGCTGTTCCTCTGTTTTCGAGTTTGAAACTTGCTACCTTCCTCCTCACCTGAGACATTCCAACAGTATCTGAACATCATGACAGGGGTTTTATGAGGAAGGAGCCTTTGAATTCAACTAAGCTGCATGAACATCCAGAAGTGGTAGCCCTCTTTACCAGGGAAAATTGGATGCCTTTCTTTGAAAAGTTTCATGGGTATGATGAGGAAGTCACAGAGGAATTTGCACTGTCTTTAAAACCTCACTCAAAAACCCATGCCACTGTCAGTTTCAGGGGTCTAACCATAGAACTCACACCGGAATTCATCAGTAGGGTCACCGGTCTCCCACTTGGACTACCCTGGAGCAAGGAAGAAAAACCACTGGGTCAAGTTGCCAAGAAGACCTTTTTCCAACCTAATGAACATCCTATGGAGGATAAGAATGGCATCAAGAGAAAAAGTATACCTTATCCATGGGATGAGGTCAGTTATCAGATTATGAAATACATCTCTTGTGAAGGAAGATACAACATAGTTTATGGGTACCATTTCAGACTGTTACATGAACTAAGATATGGCATGGACCTTCTTGCATCCAGAAAACTCAGTATTCCATATTTTCTCCTCCAATCCTTAATAGAATCTAGCACCAAATTGAAGGCAGGGGTTCCAGACCAATTGGCTCACCATGGGCTAATTAAATTTCTGGTGGAGGATGCCCTCCACACTTTCACAATCCCCATAGCCTGGGAGATTTTCAGAAACATGACTAAAGAGGATGATATAAAAACTCTCACCTATGACCTTAGTCCATCTGAAAGTGAAGAGGAGGAACAAAAAGGGGAAGCTGAGAAGGAAATCCATGAAGAAGAAAAGAACACTCAATTGGAAGAAGAGGAACCCCACACAGAAAAAGAAGAAAACCAGATAGGAGAGGAGAAACATGACACCACCAAAGATGAGCCTAAAGCAGAGAAGAAGAAAGAATCAAAAGCAGAAAAGGGTAAAACCACAGTAGAGAAAAAGAAGAGGCCAAGAACTGAAAGGAAGAAGCCTAAGACAGTTCAGAAAAAGGTTGCCACAGGAAAAGCAGAAACTAAGCAAGCAGAGGAGCAAACAAAATCAGAGACAGCAGAAGCAAAACCAGCAGAAATAGGAAAAACAACAGATGAAGAAGAAGAAGCAAAGCAGGAAGAAGTGTCTCCTGAGACACTAGCAAGAGAGGTAGCAGCTGTTCTTGCTGCACTTAGTACTCCAGCCAAGCCCAAAGGAAAAAGAAAGAGACAACCATCCATGTACTTCAAGGCTCGAAAAAGCACCAGAATAAAGATGGGGAAGCCTCAGCCACCTTCAAAGGAGCCCATCATCATCGAGGATGTCCCTACTGCAACAAAGGAGGAATCTCCATCCAAAACCCCCATCACTTACGAAAGAGGAAGTCCTAAGACCTCTACTTGGAAAGAAAGGATCAAACTTATGGACTCTAAAATAGTCCTACAGGAGGCGCAGACCGCTCTACAGGAGACATTGACAAAGCTTCAAGAGACTAAAAATCTTGAAAAGAAGGCAGAAGAACAGACCAAGGAGGAAGATAAGGCAAAAGAGATACTAGAGCCTGACCCTTAGCCTAACCTAGTCTCTTACTACAACCTTCTGGAAGGGGGGAAATCATCCCACAAAAGTTTGCAGTCCCTCTTTTCTTTGAGTTGGAAAAGGAAAGAGTAAGGACCCATACATGGATGCAGATTGAAAAATCAAGAGGGGTGGAAGACATTGGGCACATGGAAAACAAATTGAGGGAAGTGGGCAAAGAATTGAGCATGGTCAGGCATACAGAAAGCATCTGAAGAGCTTAATTGGAGGCAGAAAATGAATGTTAAAGAAGCAACTGCAAGAAAGGGAACCCAGGGAGGAAATGAGCTGTCAATCTTAAAAAGACAGCAACAGGAAGAGGAACGCCGGGCAGACAGTGAGACATTAATAAGACAACAATAGGAAAGGGAATCCCAGGCAGAAAATGAGGTGTTGATCTTAAGAAGGCATCTACAGGAAAGGGAAGCCCAATTAGCCTACATGGTCAGCTGGGCTATGGAGGCATTACAGTGCAGGAAACCAGCCAAATCATATGCAGTGTACCTCAAGGATCAGTGCCTCCAATTTCAGATCAAGGCACTGGCCCAGAGGGGCACAATACCTTTTTAGGATTATGGCTAATTAATGAATTTATGTGATCACAGTTCAGTTGAGGACAAAGCAAAGCTAGCAGAGTTTTACTTGCACAACATGGCCCTTACTGATATGAACCTATGGGATCCCAATGCTGTGTTAGGAGACTTGCCGCTGATGGCCATGGCATCTTGGATGAACCAAGAAGAGAAAAGGGCATCAGAAATCCATAAAATGATAGGAAAAGAGATAAATGAACCCCTGATGGTTAGAGCAGAACCAGCAGACCCCATGGCTCTCACTATGCCGACCAACACCTTGAAGCTAATCCTGAAAGTGTCCCCGAATATGTTGATAAGCAGGCCCATGCTATTGCACATTTCGAGGACATGGAGAGATTGTTTGGAGATGACTGCATTCATGCCTGCATGAGAAGGTGGAACACATTGCCACACAACCTACGGATCAGGGAGTATCACTCCCCAAACAGGATGAGGGAAGCCATGAGGAGAGTGCCATTGTATAAGCACTCTATGCAAAGTTTGAAGGCCAATTGGATTGGCCTCAAATTCAGTCCTCCACTGCTGCTAGGACTGCTGGAAGGAGTAAAAGAGGAGGAAGAACAGAAACAGTGGGAAGAGGTGGATAGAAAGGCAAGATTCCATGATAAAGAGGAAGATATCACATCAGAAGCATGGGATGTCAGGGAATCTATCAGAGCCATCAAGGATGAAGAGTTAGACTAGTTGCTTAGAGGATGAGCAACCCATTCAGTAGGGGGTTGATGATGAGATCTAGAAATGGGTAATTATATGGGCTCATTTTGCCTCTTAATTCGACTTAATCCACCATTCTCATTAGTTTATTGCATGTTTTTGAATATATTTATGCTAATAGAGTGAATTGGGTTAGTCATTTTGCCATGTAGTCTAATGTGTGCTTTATGCAGATTTTTTGGTCAACTTTGGTCAAAGTCAAGGGATTTATGAGAAAATGGCAGCAAATACTTGAGGAAAATAGGGAAGAGGATTTGTAGGGGGGGTGTCTCCTTCATTCATGACCCCTTTCGTCAAATCATCCATCAGCAACTCGGAGCACAAAGGTCCACATTGATGCATCCAAGGGGCAGCCGAGCAAGTAAAGAAGGACTGTTGTTTATCTCCAGTTCTGGGAAGCCGAGCTCCTTGATTTTAGGAGGACTGTTGGAGGACTCCATTTGTATAAATAAGGGGGCTTAGAGACTTAGTAGGTTAGCTAGTTATTAGTCAAATTTTCACACTTTTGTGCAGCTCTTGTTCAACTCATTTTCGAGCTTCTTTTTGAGAACAGTTCATGTAATGTGACTATTATTTTTGATAATGAAGATGAAATATTTCCTGAGCCAGTACTGATCTCTTTTAGAGGGCTGAAGCTTTTGGGTTAGGGCCCAACCCAAGCTTCCCAGCACCTCTTGCTTTGTACTTATATGTTTTGCTTCAGTTCATGGGTTAATTTCTGTTACATAGATTCATTTTACTTTGTTTAGATTATGTTGTTTTTGACGGTTTGCATAGTTGTTTTTGTTTTAGTTGCTCAAGTCGGTTAATGCAGTGATAGACCAAGATTCAAAAAGGCCAACAGCAGGCCCTGATCTAATTTCTTCCTTTCTGGGACTATGATTTGAGGTCAAGGCACTATTGCTGCCACCAAAAACACACTTTTGCTCTCCCATGCAATCTCTAGTGTGATGACTTGATTTGGAAAGATTAATGTATTGCTTCAGATTCAGTTGCCTAGATCATTTCCTATTCTTTTACAATAGATCTCTTTGCATGATTTTCTGTTCAAAGGTTACTGTTCAGCATTTTTTTTTGGTAGGTCAAAAATTAGGTCAAGCTAGAGAAATTTCTGTTTTCATGGTATAATTAGTCCTTTCTTTGATCAATTTTTGTAAGTAGATGTGTAGATCTCTTACATGACACCTCAGCTCACCATACATCCATAAAGCAGCCAGCATTAGCTCACTTCTCACAGATTCCCCAAGTCATTTGCAACATTTCACCAATCTGCCCTAATTTTTGCATTTTTCTCCATAAGCTTCCCTCTTGCCATTTGAACAAATCCAACCATCATGTTCCCTCTTGATCTTCCTTGACAAGCTCCAGACACCTCAACACCTTCATCTAGCCTTCAGTTACCCTTTCCCATCATTTTTCCACCTTCAAAACCTCCAAAAATAGCTCTCGGCCTCCTCCTGTAGATCCTCCTGTAGATCCCTTGCAGCCTCCTGTAGAATTCCCTGTAAGTGGTTTTTCGAAATCCGATTGCAATGGAAGTCTTTAGAAGGGTACTAGGGGCTTCTTAGGACCTCTCCACACCTTCCTCCACCTCTACAAAAACCAAGTCCATCTTCCTTCGCCACCAAACCTCTGCACAATCACAACCAGATAAATTACAAGCATAATAATTTCACATAAAAACACTCAAAAGCACAAAAAGATGTTTTCTTCTCATTTCTTTTCAGAAGTAACTTGAATAAATGTAATTTACCTTTTTCAATAGTCAATGGCACTCATCGCATCAGTTTCTATCTCTTTTTCTGCAAAAGTAGGGTTAGTTGGATAAATTAGGGTTTGCGTTACATTTCAGTCTTCCTTCTCTTTCTGCAAATAGAATAGCCTCCGTAGAGTTAGCTTTCTTTCATCACAATTAAAAGCTTCTTCTGAGAATTCATAGAAGTTGGCTTAAGCTCCTAGTGATCTTGTGCCAGCTGACCAAGTGACAGCGTGCAGTGAGAACTAGTACTTATGCATACAACACCGTCGCTTCCAAGTTTGTTACGAACTGCCAAGTTGATAAAAGTAAATTAGGAAGCCCTAGGAGTTGCAACATTATTGCTACAATACTGGTGCTCACCAGTCGACATTCAGATGGATGAAACTATGGATGCATCAAAGTGCATCATAGTGGGGTGGGTAAAGGGAAGACAATTCACTGCAAATTTCATTATGGAATGGATAAAAAAGGAGTGGAGTGTAGGGTCAGTTTCACAGATGGAGGTAATATGTTTGACCAGGGGTTGGTTCATGGTTAGATTCTCTAATGTCGAAGTTGTTGATTGGGTGCTTGAGTGAAACTGGGGTTTTGGGAAAGCTTTGATTTTCTTTAAAAGATGGACTCCCCTCTTTGATGCTCAAAGAGAAAGATTAGGAGAGATCCTCGTGTGGGTGCGTCTTCTGACACTTGCCCCTCAGCTATGGTCGATGGATGTCTTCAAGGCGATTGGGAACATTCTGGGTACTTTTTTGGAAGCTGATATGTCCTTTCAGGTGACTAAGGAAAGAAAGGTGGCACATATATTGGTTAGGTTGGACCCGAGGGAGGGTTTGGTAGATATGATGTAGATATAGGTGTGCTGAAGGTGTTGGACTCACCAACATGTCAAGGCATCTGCCCAGTAAGAAGTCCCAACCAGACCTCAAACCGTTTGGAGTAGGATTCCCAACAGTGGGTAGTAAATCAATGCCTTGATTGCGATTATGCGCAGACGTAAGTGTGATATCTTTGTCAGAAGAAAGTGTGTGACCTTGCAGCGAGTCAAGTGAAATGCATGGGGGTTCTAACACAAGGAGGGGAAAAGGAAGTGTGTCCCTTAGAAGCCTATAATAGTACGCAACCTTAGAGGAACACACGAGCTGAATGACATCACAAGATGGAAAGCAGAATAGTTCACAATCCAAAGTGACGAGTTAAACCAACAACACATCTACAACAAGATTCATAAAATTGCATACAAAATAGTTCATACACAAATGCGTAAGTTAAATAATAGACATTGCTAAAGAAACTAGAATAGTCCAACTACAATAACAACATATGCATGAAAACATGTTGGCTCTGTTATATATATTAAGTGAAAGTTCCACCCATACATACACCATTGACAGACACTAGCCCCAATAGTGGAACATGACAGTAAACACTGCCTACTCCTCCAAAGATATGTACTCCCTTTGCACTATGGAGAAGCCAAATTCTGTCACAATACTCTCCAAGCCTTCTCTAAGCAATGCCTAGCTACAAGCTTGGCTCCCAAATGCCTGTACTATGAGTTATGAGGTTCTATATATAGAAAAGGGTGGGGTGACCCTTGACATTCCCCTATGATTCTTGGACTACCCTCATGACTCTTCACATTACAATAGTTACTATTCACATTCCACTAATGACAATTGGAATTTCACTTACAACATGTTTACAATAATACAATTTCCACATATACCCATGTGGGACAAAAATAGGCTTGAGTCAGCCGGACAAGACAAACAACATCACCTGGGATCTTGGGGAAAGACAAACTTAGTAACCTCCTCGCGATGATCTTTGGTGACAAACTGATACCAGGCTTGGTACTGCGCTATTGTGTCCCCGTACTGTTTGATGACATCTTTGTCGAAGCAGACTCTTGCCTCCATGGATTCCGAGTATATGGTCCTGAAACCTCATTCTGGCTCATCCTGAAGCATGCGCAACATTGATATGAGTGTGGTTGGACCACTGATGTACCTCTACATGTTCTATGCGTTGAGATACAAGTCATCGCTCATGGATATGCTCATCAACTGCTCTATGTACTTGTCTACATCTAGTGTGACTTGGTTCCTCCTCATGGCTTGGGTGAGGGTTCTGTTGGAAGGGATCTTGTGCGTTTGCACTATGACATCTGTTAATTTCAGTCAATTTTTCTTGCCACCAATGATAAAATTTTCTCTTTCAGGATGTCCATTAGGGTTTAAGGTCAAATTTTTATCATTTCACTAGGTATTCCATTCAAAAACTCTGGTCACTCACTAGTGTATCTAGGTTGTCAATTACCCCTTTACAAATTGCCATGTTTTGGTCACTGTCATCATACATTTGGATGCGCCATCTCTGAAAATATTTATGGTCATTTCAGTCTCATTATCATGGTTTTCATTCAACTCACTATCATCCATTAGGTCATTAGGGTTTCAGTCATTGAATTTCTCATTCCATTCGTAAAATTGGCATGTGAAGGAGTAGTGATGCAAATTGGTTCAAAAAGGTTTTATTTCAAATGAGTATTTTGTAACAAGTTTCAAATAATCTCAAGTTGTATTCAAAGGTTCCTAAGCTACATGGTTTCCAATGAAAAAGTGAGAAAGGCATAGTGTGGGCCACCCCATTTCTATGAAAGGAATCAACTTTACAAGCTATACAAGACCATCATTGTTCCATTTCTCTCATTTATTTCATTGCTAAGTAATCTCTCTCTCATAATCAATCACTTCCTCACCATTTATAGGGCCAAAGGCATTCCAAAAATTGATTTCCATCTCTTTCACTGCGTTTTTAAGCCATTTTGCTGCGCTTTTAATTGGGCACACTGTGATTTTGACAGTGAACGTTGCGCTTTTCTTCAAGGGCCATAAAACAAGTTTCTAAGGGTTTTCAAATGAAAATCAAGTCTCAAACAAGGTTAATCAAGTAATTTGAAGGCTCAACATCCTTTCCATCAGTTTATTTTATCATGTTTATGGTGTAAACCTCCTATTTGCCCCCACACTGTGTTTTTGTGGGAGAGCCATCATTTTCAGTTTGCAAACGCAAAAACCCTATCCCTAGCTCTATTCCCTCACTATTTTCACTTCCCTCTAATTCCCTAAGTTCCCTAACGTCCCTCCCCATCTCATAAATTTTTCCTACACCCATTCCTACTCCCTAACCCCTTCATCCTATTCCCTCATTCCCTTCCCTTGTTTTTCCCTCTAGGGTTTTGCACTCACGAGTTTACTATGGAGAAGAAAATAATCCATACAAAAAAACAATTCAAAACAAGGAGACAAAGAACAAGAGGTCTTGAGACGTAGAAAGAGAAAGAGATTGAGCCATCTCCTCCACTAGGTCAAAGGGACATTGACAAATCATTTGCTACACAAGACAATTTTGCTTCAAAATATGTTTATGAGAAAATGAAGATTAATTTTACAAATGTGAAAGAGGTTTTTGTTAACCACAAACCAAGGAACAAAAACCTCCTCCATTTTATGCACATGTGTGATGATTTGGGAGAAAATCCTAAAATACAGTTGCTATAGGAGAGTTGTTGCACGTTTGGGAGTAGTCTTGGGAAAATGCATTTTTCTCTGTCATGGAGTGTCCCAATGACTTTATTTATGAGTCAAATGATAACTAGACATCCACATATTTCCAATTAGATATCAAGATCTGAATTTGGAGCAGGGGAAGGCCCTCAAATCATTATCCAAACTTTTTGCTGCGCATTTCCAATTTTAAGTGACCAACTTAAAACTTAGGTTCTGAACAAATGGGAAACTATTTTTGAAAACAGGAGGAGGTTTTTCTTCCTAACATAACAAAAAACAAAAATTCTCTCACGTTTCCAAAAATACTTATGTTTATAAAGATATCGCTCCACCTTTCAACCATATTTTCGTAGAAATTTGGCAATTTTTGGCATAGTCACCCTGCCAAAAGCGTAGTGTGGGCCACGCTGCGCTTTTTCGGGAGGGATATAAATGAAATGAAATCTACATGGTTGGATAGATATTGAATTATACATCATATTTGGACACTTTTATACCCAATTCATCAACTTTTACAAGGTGAAAATACCCAAAAACCACCTAAAAACACCTTTCAACCTTGTTTTTGGAGGCCACGCTACGCTTTTTGACTAGTCTTGGGAGAATTGATTTTTGAGGGTCTATACTTGGTAATTTTCAGTTATTGAGGCCTCCATTGTCTATAAAATAGAAATATATTTTCAATGAGCTATCATGAGCTCAATTTGGAGTTCAGGAAGGCCTCCAAATGTGTCCTGCAATCTCACGTTGCGCTTTTCCTCAGCCACACTGCGCTTTTTCCAGGAGGGTGATTTTCTTCATCAGTTTGACCTAGTTTGAATTTTTACCTATGTAAATATGTAATTGAACATGTAATCATGTAACTGAGATGTAATTATGCTAGATGAAAGTCAAATTAGGTAGATACATGCTAGTAAGTCTTTTGTTTTGGTCAAATGAATCAGTTTTACTATATGGAGGGTTTGTTTTAAACCTCCCTAGACATTAGGGTTTGATTAGAACACCTCATGGAGAAATTCCTAGAGTCATGGATTCGACCCCTGAGAGTGGGGATATGTTGTTTTTGTCTTTATGTATCATTTTCTCAGTGATAGAACAGGTTGTACATTAGATGTGAGAGTTTTGTAACTTATATCTCACTCAACTAATCAAAGGAGCAGTTGCATCTATTATTCAGGAATTCATTTGCAGTGAGTTTGTGATGTTGTTTTATTTCTGTGTTAGTTTCCTATGAATCAATACATCTATCTTAAACATGCTTAACTTCTTCAATGATTTTCCTTACAGTTTATAAGCAGAATTCTTTGTTGTAAAGCTCTGTTTTGGTGGAAAATCTTTTATGTGTTCTTTCTTCTTGATTAATGAATTCATGGTACACATGCTCATTAAGACCTTCTAAATATTTTCAAACCCTACACTACATCGACTAAACTCTCAGATCCATCACAAGACATTGCTACCTTGCTCCTCCATATGCTTGCTACTGTAACCCTTTGAGGCATGAACCTAGCTACCTGGTTTTTCTCCCTTATCCAGCAACAAATCCCTAGATTTCCAAAATCTACATGTGCTGAACATATCTAGCCTAAAAACCATTCTTTTCCAATCAATCATTGGCTATGAAATCATAGAGAAAGCCCTCTCTTGTTTGGTAGGGATAGCTACCAAACTAAAAGCTTGGTCTGTGGTTACCTCGTCGATTTCCTCATTAGCCTAGGACATTGTGGAGGATAACATTTTGGCACCATTATTGGGGAAATGAGAGACCATATCTTCCCTGGGAAAGAACGACAAGGATGAAATCCAATTTGCTGATGGTGGACAATGATCAGACACATAGGAAGGCTGAAATCATTCACTTGGTGACTCCAAATCAGTTTCAAATTTAATTCGAAGACTCCACTGGAGGATGAACATTACCAACAAAATAATGAAAGGACAATATGGGAAGATCAGGTATTCAAGTTGGACTTTCATCCAAAACTTCATGTTATTTATTGTAAATTATTTCCTCTTTTCCTGAGAATGTCAAGAAAGTTTTCCAGAGTATATTGTATTTGAGAAAAGATCCCAGACCTGCATTTGATTCCTTTCTTTTGAATATTGTGAATACAAATTTTGATCTTGATCAAGACCCTTCTTCTGAATCTTATGATGACCATATTCAGCTTGATGAGCCTCAAGAGATCAAGACTAATCCTATAGCTTCTGTACATACTCCTACACCTTGTAAAATTCCAGATAGATACAAGTCACTCATCTTACCTCCTATACTCCATGATTTCCCTGAAAATTACTACAAATATGTTCCCAGGTTTGATGGAGAATATGGTAACATCATTGCTAAAAAACACATTCAGGGTTTTGAAAATTTTCTCGAACTTTTTGAGGTTGAAAAATATGATGTCAGTATCAAGATTTTTTCTTTATCTTTGCAAGGTGAAGCCAAGAAATGGTTTAAAAACTTGCCAGCTCTAAGAATTTTCGATTTTCATCAGTTTATGAAAATCTTCCTTGATAGATGGGTGATCAAGAGGAATCCTTTTCTGATTTTAGAAGAATATAATCATTTGGAAAGACAACCAGGAGAAACAGTGCAACACTTTTCAGCCAGGTTCAATCAAGTATACCATTCAATGCCTGCTGATATAAAACCGCCTCCCGGTTTAGCTCTCTTACACTACTTGGATGCCTTTGATTCGGAAATTGCATTTCAATTGAGAGAAAGGGACCCTACAACACTCGAAGAAATGTAGGATAGTGCAATAGCTGTGGAAGCTAATTTGTTGGTCAAAAGGTCAAAGTTGAAAGAAGAAGCGAGGGAGAACATAGAGAAGGAACATCTAACATCTTCAGAAGTGAAGCTCGACATTTTGGTAAGCACAATGGAAGAAATGATGCAAAAGATCATCATGAGAGATGAAATTTCTGTTCAAAAACACCATGTCCCACTTATTGCTGAAGAAGAAGAGGTTGTTGACCCTAACCATTATCCTACTCATTCCAGTTACCATAGATCAGAAAATGATTGTTTTATGTATTCATTTATGGACAGTCATGAAAATGGATTTGTAGATCAACTTGTGGAGGATCAATCTACTGATCTAATGTGTATGTTTGATGTCATTCCTTATAATGATGAGTTACCCAAGTATGATCAATATGATGATGATTATGTTGTTGAAATAGAGGCTGAATCTACAAGGCAATCAACGACATGTTTTTGGGAGGAAGAAGCTTCATTACAACAACTTAGATGTAGCACTCAACCTATGCATATCAATCATGATAGCAATGAAGAGAATCCAAAAAATTTCAAAGTAGGTGAAAGGTATTTGCCTTTATGTTTTACTTCATTTCAATTACTGAGAGAAAACTTTCCTAAGATTAGAAATCAACAGTCTTTCAGTTTTGATGTTGAGCATGGAGAAGACCATGAAATTCTTGACCAGGACTCCTTACCTTTGTGTTTCTCTTCTTTCAAAATAATAAGAGAAAACTATAAGGTTACCAAGGAAGCAAATAAGCAAGTTAACAGCAGTTGGCAACCTTCTCCTGAAGTTGTTGAGAATGTTGTTTGTAATATAGAACCTTTTTCAGTCCACAATGACCATTACCAAGCAACATTCAATTTGAAAATGCATCCGAAAGTGTGGAACATGAAGAGTTTATAGAAAATCATGTAGCCTCATTGGAACCAATGTATGATAAGTTGCAGCAGTCCTCTCAAGTTCTCCTTGATCCAATAGCTGATGTTGTGGATGATATCTATAGTCAAAGTCCTTTTCCATTAGTTAACTATGAGCTTCAAAACAAAGATGACATGAATTTGATCAGGTAGGTGCCTTCATTGTCTTGTTCAACAGGAGTCTCGTTACAAATTTCATCAAAAAATTTGCAATCTCCATCTGTTTTGCTTGAGAATGACAAACTTCATTTTATAAAACAACCAATGTCTAAAAAGGAAGAAGATTCTTATATCGTTGTTGATCATCAAGAAAAGGTAGTCATTCACGAGTTTTAGGATCCTTTTGTCAAGTTGCTGCAAGTCATCAAGGGAGATGAGTTTTATTATATTTATGGATGATGTACACATGTTCAGTGGACACTTGGAATGGCCTAGCTTTTGTTTTTTTTGCCTGCTTAAGGAAAGTGTGAGCAGGACTCAAGTAAGAAGCCATTTGCTGGATTGGTTACACTGGAGGGATCATTACACATGATTGCATATACATCTTCAGCAAGTTGGTAGTTATCATCAGAAGTTTGAAGCCCGAGGAGAAGGCCATAAGTCTTCTATGATCAACTATTTTTTTTTTTAAGTTGTAAAGTCAGTTTTTCAGTGAGTATGTTTTTAATAGTCAAGTCAGTTAGTTGTCAGTTTGTTTTCAGTTTGATTTTAGTCTTTTCATTTTGACTCCATGCCCAATGGATAAGGCTACTTGGTCTACTGTGTTCTTGACACCTCCAAGGAGCTACCATCCCCAGCTAGAGCCAATGTTAGTATCAGTCAGTTCTGCCTGCCACCAATGAACAAATGTTCTCTTTTAGAATGTCGATTAGGGTTTAAGGTCAAGTTTTTATCATTTCACTAGGCCTTCCATTCAAAAACTTTGGTCACTGGCTAGTGTGTCTAGGTTGTCAATTACTCCTTTACAAATTGCCATGTTTTGGTCACTATCATCATACATTTGGATGTGCCATATCTTAAAAGATTTATGGTCATCTCAGTCTCATTATCATGGTTTTCATTCATCTCACTATCATCCATTAGGTCATTAGGGTTTCAGTCATTGAATTTCTCATTCCACTCATAAAATTGGCATGTGAAGGAGTAGTGATACAAATTGGTTCAAAAAGGTTTTATTTCTAATGAGTATTTTGTAATAAGTTTCAAATAATATCAAGTTGTATTCAAAGGTTCCTAAGCTACAAGGTTTCTAATGCAAAAGTGAGAAAGGCATAGTGTGGGCCACCCCATTTCTATGAAGGGAATCAATTTTACAAGCTATACAAGACCATTGTTCCATTTCTCTCATTTATTTCATTGCTAAAGAAGATCTCTCTCATCATCAATCACTTCCTGATCTAGATCTTGGGGGGCGGCATTCAAGATCTAAAAGATTGAAATGGATCTTGGGGGGGAGGCCCCCAAGATCTAAAAAATTGAAATCACTAGAAGAAAAAGAGTAGAATGCCCAATAAACAAAACCACAAAGATTTTTTTTATTAAAACAGATAATAACTGTAAGGACTACATTGTGGTGGATCATCTGTCCTTTTACAAAATGTGACTTGTTACTTATAGTATTTTTTAGTTACAATACCACAGGTCAATTCCATGGGTGAATGAATACCATGGGTGGATGTCACAATACCACGAGTCAATTCCATGGGTGAATGAATACTGTGGGTGGATGTCACAATACCACGGGTCAATTCCATGGGTGAATGAATACTGTGGGTGGATGTCACAATACCACGGGTCAATTCCATGGGTGAATGAATACCATGGGTGGATGTCACAATACCATGGGCAAATACCATGGGTGAATGAATACCATGGGTGGATGTCACTTACAATACCATGGGTGGATGCCACTTACAATACCATGGGTAAATTCCATGGGTGGATGAATACCATGGGTTGATGCCATTTTCCATTCGGATCATTCCTCCCTCCTTAAGAAGCAATGGTCCCCATTGCGTGAAGTTCCCTCATGCGAAGCCTTTGTTGAATATGAAGAGCCACTGAAGAGAAGGGTTTTATGTGGTTAACCCATAACCATGATGAACGAAGATCCGAGGATAGAGATACCCTGTAATGCTTGTGACCAACTATGATACTGACAGTGTGCAACCTCACAAATGGACTTCAATGAAGTGTTGGTTTGTGGATGACCCATAACCATGATGAACGAAGATCCAAGGATAGAGATACCCTGTAATGCTTGTGACCAACTGTGATACTGACAATGTGCGGCCTAGCAAATGGACTTCAATGAAGTGTGGGTTTGTGGATGACCCATAACCATGAAAAACAAAGATCCGAGGATAGAGATACCATGTAATGCTTGTGACCAACTGTGATACTAATAATGTGTGGCCTAGCAAATGGACTTCGATGACAAGGATTTTGTGCGATTGACCCATAACTGTGATGTTGGTTGTTGATGAAGTAGCAGGTGCCTACATAGCCTGGGGTGGGAGGGCACATCTCCAAATAACCCAAGTCGAATGTTGTTATGCTGAAACTGATGAATGTGAAGCAGGTGCCTACTAAAGTGGGGTGGGAGGGCACGTCTCCAACGGGAACCCACTCCGAATGTTACTCCAGAATTAAAATGGACATAAATCGGTCAATATAACTCAGAATATTTATTATAACCTATTTTTGGAAGCAGAAGGACCATTTTGCATCTTCCCATGTCTTGGAAATCCTTAACTGGAGACTCTAGAATATCAAATTCGCGTTGCAATTTTTCCGCCATCACAAAAGTTCTAAAAAAATAGTTGATTTTAAATCAGCGATATCTCCCACATCTAAACTCCGATTCGACCCAATTTTTTTTTTAAACTGGGTGATTTTTCAAGAGGAGCTCAGATCTACAATCTTTTTTTTTTAATATTTTTTTATTTCTGAAATTCTGCACAAAAAACTTCAAAAAATGATAGGAGAGTCGTCGTCCACCAGTTGTTGTCAGAAAAAAGATTCTACAACATAGCTAATTTTAAATCAGCGATATCTCCCTCATCCAAGCACCGATTCGACCGATTGTTTTTTTGAATTTTGGTATTTTTTCGTAAGGAATTAAGGTATATTATTTCTTTTTTGTAAATATTGCACCAATCTACAAACTCGCTGCCCAAAAAAAAATTCCTGCAAAAAAATGAAAAAAGAAAAATTCTTCCTGCTTGGCCCAAGAAAGTGCTCTGTGGAGGTCGCAGTGTGTGCCTGAAGTTTGTTGAATATTGCTGCAAAAATTTGAAACTGAAATATGCATGAAACCCTCATTCCCATGGAATCGTAACCTACTCTGATACCACTGATCCGGATCTTGGGGGGAGGCCCTCAAGATCTAAAAAATTGAAATGGAGCTTGGGGGGAGTGTTGGGTTGTGTTATATTCTTTCCATAACTAACCTACATAGTGAACCGGGGGGTTATAGGGGGGGCGGAGCCCCCCCTTCGTTGTGTCAATTGCGCAGCAGGGGGGGTCACAGGGGGTTTGAGGGGGGTGGGTAGCCCCCCTCTATGGGGTCCGGGGCAGTGCCACGGGAAGTTTTTTTTTGGACCCCATATTAGGTTGGGAAAACCTACCTATGGTTTTCGGTCGATGGTTTTCGGTCCATGGTATTGGATGCTTCGGCATGTATAAATATGTATTGTAACATTAAAAGGAACAATAATGAAAAATCAAGCTGGTAGTCCCGGTTTTGGGATCCAGGGGAAAATCTCTGTGTATATGTGTTTTATGTGTTATGCTCTCACATTGTTTATTTTATGTGTTTTAGAATTCGTATCAGAGCTATTTTGGCTTCAAGGGGACACCTTTGTTGCTGAGGGGTTTCGCTCGGGCCTGTAGTAGACCCTGTTCAACGGGGTTAAAACCTACGTTTGGTATCAGAGCTATTTTGGCTTCAAGGGGACACCTTTGTTGCTGAGGGGTTTCGCTCGGGCCTGTAGTAGACCCTGTTCAATGGGAGATCTGCGAGATCGATTCTGGTGGTGAAAGAAGATGGCGAGCATTGGAAAGATAGAGATTGAGAAATTTAATGGTCAGAGTTTTGAGTTGTGGAAACTCAAGATGGAGGATCCGTTGGTGGATAAAGATCAGTGGATCATGGTAGATCCAGGTACTAAACCAACAGGAGTGACCAATGAAGAATGGAAGAAGTTGGATTGGAAGGCAAAGAGAACAATATGATTATGTGTCTCAGATACAATATCGCTGAATGTATCAGGGGAAGCTACGATGAAGGATTTGTGGGACAAGTTAGGGACTTTGTACCAATCTAAGTCTCTGGTGAATAAACTGTTCCTACAGAAAAAGCTGTATAACCTGAGGATGAAAGATGGAGACTCGGTGACAGAGCATCTGAATGCGTTTAATACTGTGGTAAGTCAGTTATTGTCTGTTGATATCAAAATTTCAGATGAAGATAAGTGCATTAGTTTGTTGTGTTCTCTACTAGATTCGTGGGATAGTCTGGTTATTGCAATAGGTAGCAATGCAACTGCCTTGCAGTTTGATGAAATAGTCTCATCCTTGCTGACAGAGGAGATGAGACGGAAAAATATGGAGAGCCAGAATGGTGATGCCTTGTCTGTACGAGGACGGTCCCAGAACAGAAACAAAAATAAGTCATCGAGTGGGAGATCTAAATCTAGAGGGAGATCTAAATCTCCAGGAAAACCTGTAAAGGTGGTGTGCTGGAAATGCGGAAAGGAAGGGCACTACAAAAGGGACTATAAATCTAAAGCTCCTGAGAAAGGAAAGGGATCTGATGATGCTCCTTCTGCAGAGGCAAAAACCACCTCAGATGAAGGTGGGGATGTGTACTTGGCTTCTTCAAGTACACATGTAGATCATGAGGCATGGTTGATTGACTCAGGTGCATCCTTTCACTTCACTCCCCATAGAGAGTGGTTCTATGAGTATGATAAATACGATGGTGGTGATGTCTTCTTAGGGGATGATAGGAAGGCTAGAATCATTGGTCACGAAAAATTAAAGTTGAAGTTGCAAGGTGGAAGGGTTAGAACACTTCCGGGTGTTTTGCATATTCCTGCATTAGCCAAAAATCTAATTTCTGTAAGCAAGTTAGATGATGCAGGTGTAAAAATAGTGTTCGAGAAGGATGCCTGCAAGATGGTTCGAGGAGCATTGGTATTGATGTGGGGAGTTCGGACTGGAACTCTGTACAAGCTGAAACGTAGCACCGTTGTTGATGGGTGCAATAGTTCTGTGGTTCTTGAAAGTGGAGCAGAAATATAGTAGTCTCTGGAGAGAAGACCATGCTATGGAATCAAAAGCTTGGACATATTGGAGAGAAGGGCCTTCGAATACTTCATGGTAAAGGTATGGTAGAAGGTATGAGTAATAGCTCTCTGGATTTTGATTTCTGTGAAAATTGTGTATATGGGAAGCAGAATCAGGTGAGTTTCCCCTTTGGTGGTAAGAGGGTGAAACATATATTAGATCTTGTGCACAGTGATGTGTTTGGACCTGTGAAGGTTCCATCACTGGGTAATTCTGTGTACTATGTATCATTTATAGATGACTTCTCAAGGAATACATGGATATATTTCCTTAAGAAGAAATCTAAAGTCTTTGACAGGTTTAAAGAATTTAAGGCTCTGGTGGAAAACCAGACAGAGAAGAAGATAAAGGTGCTGAGGACAGATAATGGTGGAGAGTTTTACAGTAAGGATTTTGAAGAATTCTGTAAGAAGTGTGGTATAGCAAGAAACATGCTTAGTGGTGCCAGGTTAGGACAAGAATTCTGGGCAGAGGCGGTGGAGATAGCATGTTACCTGGTCAACAGATCACCTTCATCAGTGTTGGAGGATAAAACTCCATAAGAGGTATGGACTGGTAAGAAACCCTGTCTTTCACATCTGAGGGTATTTGGATGTGATGCATATGTACATGTTCCAAAGGAGAAACGAACCAAGTTGGATAGTAAATCTGAAAAGTGCATCTTTATTGGGTATAAGGATGGTTTAAAGGGTTATAAGCTTTGGAACCCAGCAACAAGGAAGGTTGTGTACAACTGAGATGTCGTGTTAAGAGAGGTGAAAGATGTTATTAAACATGAAGTCCAACCAAAGGAACCTGAGAAGATAGAGTTTGAGTTAAAGGAGGAAGAATCAGACTCTACAGCAGGGGACGAATCAGAGGATGAAGAGCCACAAACTCTGGGTGTAAGAAGATCAGTTCGAGAAAGAAGGTAGCCAGAAAGGTATAGTCCATCTGCTTTCTGTTCAAATTTTGCTTTATCTATTACTGATGATGATCCCAGAACTATGAAGGAAGAAGTAGATTCAGAGGATGGAAAACTCTAGAAATATGCCATGGTTGATGAAATGGCATCTTTGCACAAAAATGAGGCTTGGGATTTGGTGGAGTTGCCGCCTGGAAGGAAACCCATTGGCAGCAAATGGGTGTTCAAGAAGAAGACAAATGCAGAAGGAAAGGTGGAGAAATACAAAGCTCGGTTGGTAGCAAAAGGTTATTCCCAGGTGCCGGGAATTGATTTTGGTGATATTTTTTCTCTTGTTGCCAAGGTAACTTCTATTAGGTTACTTTTATCTGTTGCTGCTGCTTTTGATTTTGAGGTAGAACAGATGGATGTGAAGACAACATTTCTTCACAGGGATTTGGAAGAGGAGATCTACATGAAGCAACCTGAAGGCTTTGCGGTGAAGGGTAAGAAAGAACTGGTATGCAAGTTAAAGAAGTCTCTATATGGGTTAAAACAATCACCAAGGATGTGGTATCAGAAATTTGATACATTTATACGGGGACTTGGCTTCACCAGAAGCAAAGCAGATCACTGTGTGTATTTTAAATTAATTGGTGACCATGTTATTTATCTGGTCTTGTATGTGGATGATATGTTGCTGGTTGGAAATGACAAAGAAATTATCCAGGATTTGAAGACCCAATTGTCCTCCAAATTTGACATGAAAGATCTTGGTGTTGCAAACTATATTTTGGGCATGGAAATTAAAAGAGATCAGGCAAAGAGGAAGCTTTGGTTAAACCAGAGGAAGTATGTCGAGACAATATTGCAGAGGTTTAATATGCAGGATAGTAAACCGGTGAAGGTTCCTATTCCTGTAGGTGTAAAGTTATCTGCTGAACAGTGTCCCAAGACACAAGAAGAGGAAGAGGATATGTCTCGTGTTCCATATACAAGTGCAGTCGGTAGCCTGATGTATGCAATGGTCTGTACTAGACCAGACATTGCTCATGCAGTGGGAGTATTGAGTAGGTTTATGTCAAAACCAGGGAGGCAACACTGGACAACAGTGAAGCGGGTTTTCAGGTATTTGCGTGGCACTAGTGATTATGGTTTGTGCTACCAAGGAAGACCAGGATTGGACAGAGTGTTGGATATTCATGGCTTTGTTGATGCAGACTGGGCTGGAGATCTAGATTAGAGAATATCTACAAGTGGGTATGTGTTTAACCTATTTGGAGGTGCAGTCAGTTGGATGAGTAAGAAACAATTTGTAGTGGCACTATCAACTACAGAGGCAGAATACATAGTAGCCACTCATGCAAGCAAGGAAGCAGTTTGGTTGCAGAGATTGTGTTCAAGTATGGGGTTAATACATGGAGCTATAAGGATAGACTGTGACAGCCAAAGTGCAATTTTCTTGGCAAAGAACCTTGCTTACCATTCAAAGACAAAGCACATTGATGTTCAGTATAACTTTGTGAGGGATATGATAGAAGACAAAAAGGTGTTGCTGGTAAAGGTGAACACTTTGAAGAATACTGCAGATGCATTGACAAAATCTGTGAGCTCTGAGAAGTTCTCTTGGCGTAGAGAAACAATGGGAATTTCAGGGCTGGAAAAATGACTAAGCTCTCCTGTGGTCCCCTATGGAAATAAAACAACAAGTGGGAGAATTTTGGGTTGTGTTATATTCTTTCCATGACTAACCTACGTTAGAGGGGGGGTGGGTAGCCCCATCTACGGGGTTCGAGGCAGCGCCCCGGGGAAATTTTTTTTGGACCCTATATTAGGTTGGGCAAACCTACCTATGGTTTTTGGTCCATGGTTTTGGACGCGATGGTTTTCGGTCCGTGGTATTTGATGCTTCGACATGTATAAATATGTATTGTAACATTGAAAGGAACAATAATGAAAAATCAAGCTGGTAATCCCGGTTTTGGGATCCATGGGAAAATATCTGTGTAAATATGTTTTATGTGTTATGCTCTCGCATTGTTTATTTTATGTGTTTTAGAATTTGTATGCAGGTAATTTCTGTAAGGGGTTAAAACCTACAGGGAGGCCCCCAAGATCTGAAAAATTGAAATTACCAGAAGAAAAAGAGTAGAATTCCCAATAAACAAAACCACAAAGAATTTTTTTATTAAAACTGATAATAACTGTAAGGACTACATTGTGGTGGACCATCTGTCCTTTTACAAAATGTGACTTGTTACTTATAGTATTTTTCAGTTACAATACCACAGGTCAATTCCATGGGTGAATGAATACCATGAGTGGATGTCACAATACCATGGGTCAATTTCATGGGTAAATGAATACCATGGGTGGATGTCACAATACCACGGGTCAATTCCATGGGTGAATGAATACCATGGGTGGATGTCACAATACCATGGGAAAATTGTTATATACCTAGGGGGGATAATATGGGGTACCAAGGGAGGTACCCAAGGTAATAATGTAATAATGGGATGGGCCATAGTAATAAATAAGGTGGTTAACCCATATCATGTAAGGGACCACAAGTAGTTAGTAAGAATGTAATGGGCCCATGGTATTAGTTGATGGTATGAGGGAACCATGGTAATGACCCATGGTATTGTATGTATGAGGCCTATATAGAGACTAGAGACTCCATGTCAAGGAATAGTGTCAAGAATTATTGTATGAACATGCATATGGCTTGTGGAGTGTTCTCCTTCCTTAAGGAGTGAATGTATGGTGTTGCCCTACCTTAAGGGTTTTGATCAATAAAGAATCATTTCTATCTATTTCATATTATTTCTGGGTTTATTTGCATTATCTTACATTTTCATATCAGATCTATAGTATTTCCGGGTTAGATCTATAACAAGTGGTATCAGAGCTATAACAAAAATACCATGGGTGAATGAATAGCATGGGTGGATGTCACTTACAATAGCATGGGTGGATAAACACCATGGGTGGATGCCACTTACAATATCATGGGTGGATGAATAACATGGGTGGATGAATATCATGGGTTGATGCCATTTTATATTCGGATCACTTCCTCACTATTTATAGGGCCAAAGACATTCCAAAAATCGAGTTCCACCTCTTTCGCTACGTTTTTAAGCCATTTTGTTCTGCTTTTAATTAGGCACGCTGTGCTTTTCCCTGCAGGCTGCGCTTTTGACAATGAACGTTGCACTTTTCTTCAAGGGTAATCAAACAAGTTTCTAAGGGTTTTCAAAGGAAAATCAAGTCTCCAACAAGGTTAACTAAGTAATTTGAAGGTTCAACATCCTTTCCATTAGTTTATTTTATAGTCTTTATGGTGTAAACCTCCTATTTGCCCCCACGCTGCGTTTTTGTGGGAGAGCAATCATTTTTAGTTTGCAAACCTTAAAACCCTTTCCCTACCTTTATTCCCTCACTCTTTTCACTTCCATACACTTCCATAAGTTCCCTAACATCCCTCCCCATCTCATAAATTTTTCCTACACCCATTCCTACTCCCTAACGCCTTCATCCTATTCCCTCATTCCCTTCCCCTGTTTTTCCCTCTAGGGTTTTCCACTCACAAGTTTACTATGGAGAAGAAAAGAAGCCATACAAAAAAGCAGGTCAAAACAAGGAGACAAAGAACAAGAGGTCTCAAGAGGTAGAAAGAGAAAGAGAGTGAGCCATCTCCTCCACTAGGTCAAAGGGACATTGACAAATCATTTGCTACACATAGGGACAGTTTTTCTTCAAAATATGTTTATGACCAAATGAAGATTAATTTTACAAAATTGAAAGAGGTTTTTGTTAACCACAGACCAAGGAACAAAAACCTCCTTCATTTTATGCACAGGTGTTATGATTTGGGAGAAATTCCCAAAATACAGTTGCTACAGGAGAGTTGTTGCACGTCTAGGAGTAGTCTTGGGAAAATGAATTTTTCTTTATCATGGGGTGTCCAAATGACTTTATTAATGAGTAAAATGATACATAGACATACACATATTTCAAATGAGCTATCAAGAGATGAATTTGGAGCAGGGGAAGACCCTCAAATCACTATCCAAACTTTTCGCTGCGCTTTTCCAATTTTGAGTGACCAACTTAAAACTTAGGTTCTGAACAAATGGGAAACTATTTTTGAAAATGGGAGGAGGTTTTTATTCCTATAATACCAGATAAAAAAAACCTCTCTCCAATTTCTAAAAATCATTATTTATAGAAAGATATCACTCCACCTTTCAACCCTATTTTCGCATAAATTTGGCAATTTTTGGCACAGTCACCCTACCAAAAGCGTAGCGTGGGCCATGCTGCGCTTTTTCTGGAGGGATCTAAATGACATAAAATCTACATGGTTGGATAGATCTTGACTTATACATCATATTTGGACACTTTTATGCCCAATTCATCAAATTTTACAAGGTGAAAATGCCCAAAATCCACCTTAAAAACACCTTTCTTCCCTGTTTTTGGAGGCCATGCTACGCTTTTTGACCAATATTGGGAGAATTGATTTTTGAGGGGCTATAATTGGTCCTTTTCAGTTCTTGAGGACTCCATTGTGTAGTAGACAGAAAGATATTTCCAATGAGCTATCATGAGATCAGTTTGGAGTTCAGGAAGGCCTCCAAAAGTGGCATGCAACCTCACGCTGTGCTTTTCCTCAGCCACGCTGCACTTTTTCCAGGAGGGCGATTTTCTTCATCAGTTTGACCTAGTTTGACTTTTTACCTATGTAAAGATGTAATTGAGCATGTAATCATGTAACTAAGATGTAATTATGCTAGATTAAAGTCAAATGAGGTAGATACATGCTAGTAAGTCTTTTGTTTTTGTCAAATGAATCAATTTTATTATATGGAGGGTTTGTTTTAAACCTCCCTAGACATTAGGGTTTGGTTAGAACACCTCATGGAGCAGTTCATATAGTCATGGATTCAACCCCTGAGAGTGGGGAGATGTTGTTTTTGTCTTTATGTATCATTTTCTCAGTGATAGAACAGGTTGGACATCAAAGGTGAGAGTTTTGTAGCTTGTATTTCACTCAGCTAATCAAAGGAGCAGTTGCAGCTATTATTCAGGAATTCATGTGCAGTGAGTTTGTGATGTTGTTTTCTTTCTGTGTTAGTTTCCTATGAATCAATACATCTCTCTTAAACATGCTTAGCTTCTTCAATGATTTTCCTTACAGTTTATAAGCAGAATTCTTTGTTGTAAAGCTTTGTTTTGGTGGAAAATCTTTTATGTTTTCTTTCTTCTTGATTAGTGAATTCATGGTACACATGCTCATTAAGACCTTATAAATATTTTCAAACCCTACACTACATCAACTAAAATCTCATATCCATCACAAGAAATTGCTACCTTGCTCCTCCATATGCCTGCTACTATAACCCTTTGAGGCCCAAACCTAGCTACCTGGTTTTTCTCCCTTATCCAACAACAAAACCCTATAATTCCAAAACCTACCTATGCTGAACATATCTAGCCTAAAATCCATTCTTTTCCAATCAATCATTAGTTGTGAAATCATAGAGACAACCCTCTCTGTTTTGGTAGGGCTAACTAACAAACTAGAAGCTTGGTCTGTGGTTACCCCCATCAATCTCCTCATCAGCCTGGGACATTGAGGAGGATAACAACATCCAAACTCCTAAGAAACTGTGCATAGGAAGCCTCAATGCTGGTGATGAGCGGAGGGAGCTTCTCATAGTTTCAGATCAACATCTGAATCCGTTCTTTGTCTAGCTCAGCCTCTGGCTTCATCTTCTTGTGTAGGTAAAGTGGGGCTCCCTTATATCTCATTGTCCATTCTTGCATGTGTGCAATAAAAATGTGAATGTCTTTGAGGGTTTGGGTTGTTTGTGTGCACTGCTACTGAAAGCTGTATAAATGGACAACTGCTTTGTGCATGGTGACAAATATTCTATACACTATCCGCATGGTGGCCTCCAAAGTTGATATCTCTGCCACTATTTCTTTCTTCATCTATGTCACAGTAGATCCTATGGACTGCTCTATTCTCTACTTGACCTCTTGCAAGTCCTTCGCCATTCGATCATTCTCTGCTATCAAGAACTTGACCGTTGAACTTGTGGCTTCTGCATAAGCCTTAGAAGCCTCATCCATGGCAACTAGATGTCTTCTAACATCTGGTACAATCACCCTTTCTTCTGTGTGCATAGGTGATGTATGATCATCCGGGAGTTGCTTTCTTCGTTCCTGTACAATCCTCTGTTGTGTCTCATAAAATTCCAGATTGTACACATCCGTCTCCGTATCGTCTTCAAGGAGAACAACTTCTCCTTGCTCGCTCATGACTGGTTTTCTTTCTTGAGGTGGCAGAGACTGTGGTATGAAATCGGAAGCCCTTGGCATGAGATCGATGTCTTGGTACTCTAGCTCTTGTTCTGTCTCCATGTTTGTTGCCTCAACCAACTGCTCAACCTGCTGAGAAAGTTCCTGAACTTGCACATACTCACCATGTTCATTGTCTGCTGTCTCAACCTATATCTATGCAGTTTTTTTTGTCAGTGTGCCTTGTCCTTCTTCCTATTCCTATTTCTTCCTTTCTTCCCTTTCTCTCCTCCTGAGCTCTTGTTCTGCTTTCATCTTCTTCTTTGTCTCCTGCAACTTCCTCTCTGTTTCTTCCAATATTTGCTTCACTCTCTTTCTCTACACTACTCTCTTTTTGTATTGTCACCTCTTTACATTTATTTCCAAAGCTACTATTTCAACAAGTGGATCTTCTTTGAAAGTGTAGCTTTTCTTAGCCTCTGCTCTCTCAGCAATCCTCCTCTTTCCTTTGTCTTGTGTCGGCTTGCTACTCACTACCATTGTTGTTGTTGCTTCCTGTGGTGTTTTTGCCTGTAGTGCCACTTTCCATTCTACAGCCATGCTAACCAGTTCATTGAGCCTAGAGGAGTTATAGCAATACCTCCAAGGATCTTCCTCTGGCCAATGACATGCCCCGTGGACCCATGGGAAGTACACCTTCACATAGTGGTTCTTGCATATGCAGTGAGGATCATACGGATTGAAACTCTTGGTGTCGAATCCGAAATTATTCAAGTCCTCGGTCTCAACATCTGCATCTTTCAAGGTACAGATCTCGTACAACCCAATCCGCAAAGGAAGAGTAGGCCATGGTGCCTTCTTCCTCCTGTGCAGTGCTGCTGACAACCCTATGGAGATGTGGTATGCAACCTCTTGCATGACCAAATTTTCCATGGAAAACCTCGGTAGCTCATGCAGAGGCTTCTCTGTACCAAACATCCTAATGAAGGTGCCACCGGGTGAGGCATACTAATATGCAATGTTAAGCAATGCCTGCATCGCTTCTTGGGACATGCAAGGTGGGTCATGTTCAAATATCATCCTATATAGCGGGGCGATCCTTGTGGTGAAAGAAGATGGCGAGTAGTGGATTGCGGTAGATCCGGGTACTAAACCAACAACAATGTCAATTGAGGACTGGGCGAAGTTGGATCAGGTTAGGACAAATGTAGGTTTTACCCCGTACAGTAATTACATGCATACGAATTCTTAAACTAGAAAATAAATAATGGCGAGAGCATAAAACATAAAACAAATATGTTGGAAATAATGCTGAGAGGGGGGGGGGGGTGAATCAGTATTATCAAGTCAATTAATCCCTTTTTCAAATCCAGATCATATACGCTACTTCAGTTAGTGAAAACCGTGTATATACGCAACTACGTAGAAGGAAACCTGCGTATATCATGCAAACTTATAATTTACTTTATCTTACAGATGTTGATTATTAATCTGTGTATCAGAATCAAATAAACAGTAACCAGAAACAGTAAAATAGAGCAGAAGACAATCACACACAAGAACACAAGATATAAGGTGGAAACCCAATGTGGGTGAAAACCACCTGCTGCAATTCGTCTCTATCTTCCTTTTAATTAGAAACTTCTTTTTACAATGATTCTGTACTGGTGTAGTCCTTTACCAGTATGCAGGCTGCAACCTGCTGAGAGCTACAACCCTCTCTCGTTCTCCATCTTCTCCTGGAAGGGAGCTACAACCCCCTTAGCTCTTGCACTAGCCAAGATACTAGTACGTAGGTGCTGACCTACAGAAGGCTACAACCTTCTCTTTCTTCCAGGGACCACGTTTCATAAATTTTCAGACTGGATCCATGAACATCAATCAATCATCAAGAATTTCTGCATCAAACAATCTCCTTTTCACCAATTAGAACTGAATCAAGTAGACACTTCTCTGATAGCTGTACCCAAAACACAGTAACAGTAACCACACACCAAATTCTGAACCCAGAACACTGCAACAATAAACAGAAGCTGCTAGAACACAACTCAAGAGATATACGCTACTTCAATAACCAGAAACCTGCGTGCATACGCTTCTGTGTCAGGACCAACCTGCGTATACGCTGTTTTTACTCACAGAACCAGTGTGTATACGCGCCTTCGCTTCACTGAACCTACGTACAGATCTATAAAGGATAATTCACTCTTTCAAATATTCAGACATTAATTAACCCAGATTACCAGATTTATAGATCAATCATGCGCCACATATAATGGATCAAAATCATACAAAGATACTATTATTCAAGCCTTAAGATTATGACCCATCAATAGAACTTATCCTTCTCTTTGCGCTCAGGTTCCTCCTTCATTCAGATCCAGATCTGCACCATAACCCAATTACCAATATTCCAGATCTAGCACTTTATCAGATATTCAATTAATTCAGATAATACTTTGCCAAATGATCTCCTTCCTCTTTTATAGTCTTAGGCCTTTCACAATACCACGGTCCAAAACCATAATAAAACAATACCATGGACCCAATACTTGGGATCAACACTTCTGACGAGATACTATGGCCCAAAACCATAGGTTCAATTACCAAGGACTAAATACCACGGACCAAAAGTAAGTTCTCCAACATGTACGCGCTTTTCCTTGCGTGAAAGTGCGTGTATACGCATACGCGCTTTTGTAACGTATAACCCGCGTGTATACACGTCTTCGTCTAGGTGAACCTGCGTATACATATTTTCCTTCATTCTGAAGGCCTGAACTGAGATCTGTCACCAGAGTGAGTTGTCATCAAGGACAACACCTGTGCCATAGTTCCAAATCTGTGCCATAATGCCAACAAAATATACACAGAGATTTTCCCATGGATCCCAAAACCGGGACTAACAAATTGATTTTTCATTATGTTCATTTCAATGTTACAATGCATATATATACATGCCGAAGCATCCACAAACCCCAATCCATTAACCTTAGATTAGAACATAACTGCAGTTTCATTGACTGGATCTACAAAATACCATGGACAGAAAACCATCATGCCCAAAAGCATGTGCAAAATCCTGCACAAAACCATAGGTTGGTCCGCTCACCTGATATAGGGTCCAAAAAAATTCCTGGGGCGCTGCCTTGGACCCCATGCAAGGGGGCTGTCCCCTCCCTGTGAATCCCCGGCATAGCCTGACACAACATACAAGGGGAGCTACCACCCCCCCGACGTGTGGGGTAGTCGTGGAAAGAATATAACACAACCCAAGATTCTCCCACTTGTTCTTTTCTTTCCACAAGGGGCCACAAGAGAGCTTAGTCATTGATCTAGCCCTGCAATGCTCATTGTTTCTCTACACCAAGAGAAATTCTTAGTGCTCACAGACTTTGTCAATGCATCTGCAGTATTCTTCAAAGTGTCCACCTTACCAGCAACACCTTTTTGTCCTTAACCATATCCCCCACAAAGTGATACTAAACATAAATGTGCTTTGTCTTTGAATTATAAGCAGGGTTCTTTGCCAAGAAAATTACACTTTGGCTGTCACAGTCTATCCTTATAGATGGATGTACTAACCCCATACTTGAACATAGTCTCTGCAACCAAACCGCTTCCTTTCTTGCATGAGTGGCTGCCATTTATTCTACCTCTGTAGTTGAAAGTGCCACTATAGACTGTCTCTTACTCATCCAACTGACTGCACCTCCAAATAGGTTAAACACATACCCACTTTTAGATATTCTCTGATCCAGATCTCCAGCCCAGTCTGCATCAAAAAATCCACGGATATCCAAAACTCTGTCCAATCCTGGTCTTCCTTGGTAGCGTAAACCATAATCACCAGTGCCACGCAAATACCTGAAAACCCTCTTCACTGCTGTCCAATGCTCCTTCCCTAGTTTTGACATAAACTTGATCAATACTCCCACTGCATGTGCAATGTCTGGTCTAGTACAGACCATTGCATACATCAAGCTATCGATTACACTTGCATATGGAACACGAGACATGTCCTCTTCCTCTTCTTCTGTCTTGGGAGACTATTTAATAGATAACTTTATACCTACAGGAATAGGAACCTTCACCGGTTTACTATCCTGCATATTAAACCTCTGTAGTATTGTCTCAACATACTTCCTCTGGTTTAACCAGATCTTTCTCTTTGCCCGACCTCGTTTAATTTCCATTCCCAAAATACAGTTGCACCAAGATCTTTCATGTTGAATTTTGAGGACAATTGGGTATTCAAATCATGGATAATTTCTTTGTCATTTCCAACCAGCAACATATCATCCACATACAAGACTAAATAAATAACACAATCACAAATTAATTTAAAATACACACAATGATCTGCTGTGCTTCTGGTGAAGCCAAGTCCCCATATAAATGTATCAAATTTCTGATACCACATCCTTGGTGATTGTTTTAACCCATATAAAGAATTTTTTAACTTGCATATTAGTTCTTTCTCACCCTTCATCGCAAAGCCTTCAGGTTGCTTCATGTAGATCTCTTCTTCCAGATCCCTGTGAAGAAATGTTGTCTTCACATCCATCTGTTCTACCTCAAAATCAAAAGCAACAACAACATATAAAAGTAATCTAATAGAAGCTACCTTGGCAACAGGAGAAAAAATATCACCAAAATCAATTCCCGACACCTGGGAATAACCTTTTTCTACCAACCAAGCTTTGTATTTCTCCACCTTTCCTTCTGTATTCATCTTCTTCTTGAACACCCATTTTCTTCCAATGGGTTTCCTTCCAGCTGACAACTCCACCATATCCCAAGCCTCATTTTTGTGAAAACATGCCATTTCATCAACCATGGCCTCTTTCCAGAGTTTGCCATCCTTTGAATCTACTGCTTCCCTCACAGTTTTGGCAGCATCATCAATAATAAATAAAGAAAAATTTGAATAGAAAGCAGATGGACTATAAATTTCTGGTTCCCTTCTTTCTCAAACTAATCTTCTCACAACCAGAGTTTGTGGCTCTTCATCTTCTGATTCCTCTTCTGCTGTAGAGTTTGATTCTTCCTTCTTTAGCTCAAACTCTATCTTCTCAGGTTCCTTTGGTAGGACTTCATGTTTAATAACATATTTCACCTCTCTAAACACCATATCTCGGCTGTACACAACCTTTCTTGTTTCTAGGTTCCAAAAATTATAATCTTTTAAACCATCCTTATACCCAATAAAGATGAACTTTTGAGATTTACTATCCAAATTTGTTCTTTTCTCCTTTGGAACATGTACATATGCATCACATCCAAATACCCTCAGATGTGAAAGAGAAGGTTTCTTACCAGTCCATACTTCTTGTGGAGTCTTAACCTCCAACATTGATTTTGGTGATATGTTGACCAGATAACATGCAGTCTCCACCACCTCTGCCTATAATTCCTATCCTAACTCGACACCACTGAGCATGCTTCTTGCCCTTTCCATCAATGTCTTGTTCATTCTTTCTACAAATCCATTTTGCTCAGGTGTGTATGGAGTAGTCTTCTGCCGTGCTATACCACACTTCTTACAAAACTCTTCAAATTCCTTCTTGCAAAACTCTCCACCGTTATCTGTCCTCAACACCTTTATCTTCTTCTTTGTCTGGTTTTCCACCAGAGCCTTAAATTCTTTAAACCTGTCAAAGACTTTAGATTTCTTCCTGAGGAAATATATCCATGTATTCCTTCAGAATTCATCTATAAATGATACATAGTACACAAACTTTCCCAGTGATGGAACTGACACAGGTCCAAACACATCACTGTGCACAAGCTCTAATATCTATTTCACCCTCTTACCACCAGAGGGGAAACTCACCCGATTCTGCTTCCCATATACATAATTTTCACATAAATCAAAATCTAGAGAGCTATTATACATACCTTCTATCATACCATTACCATGAAGTATTCGAAGGCATTTCTCTCCAATATGTCCAAGCCTTTGATGCCATAGCATGGTATTTTTCCAGAGACCACCAGATTTTCTACTCCACTTTCACGAACCACAGAACTGTTGCACCCATCAATAACAATGCTACCTTGAAGCTTGTATAAAGTTCCAATCCGAACTCCCTACATCAAGACCAGTGCTTCCCGAACCATCTTGCAGGTATCTTTCTTGAACACTATTATTACACCTGCATCATCTAGCTTGCTTACATAAATGATATTTCTGGCCAATGTAGGAATATGCAGAACATCTAGAAGTGTTCTAATACTTCAACCTTGCAACTTCAACTTGAATTTTCCGCAACCAAGAATTATAGCCTTCCTTTCATCCCCCTAAGAAGACATCACCACCATCATATTTCTCATACTCGCAGAACCACTCCCTGTGGGGAGTGAAGTGAAAGGATGCACCTGAGTCAATCAACCATGCCTCATGATCTACATGTGTACTTGAAGAAGAAGCCAAGTACACATCCCCACCTTCATCTGAGGTGGTTTTTGCCTCTGCAGAAGGAGCATCATCAAATCCCTTTCCTTTCTCAGGAGCTTTAGATTTACAATCCCTTTTGAAGTTCCCTTCCTTTCTGCATTTCTAGCACACCTTTACAGGTTTTCCTGGAGATTTAGATCTCCCTCTAGATTTAGATCTCCCACTCAAGGACTTATTTTTGTTTCTATTCTGGGACTGTCCTCATACAAACAAGGCATCACCATTCTGGCCCTCCATATTTTTCCATCTCATCTCCTCCGACAACAAGGATGAGACTATTTCATCAAACTGCAAGGCAGTTGCATTGCTACCTATTGCAACAACCAAACTATCCCACGAATCTGGTAGAGAACACAACAAACTAATGCACTTATCTTCATCTGAAATTTTAATATCAATAGATAATAACTTGCTTGCCATAGTATTGAATGTGTTCAAATGCTCTGTCACCGAGTCTCCATCTTTCATCCTCAGGTTATACAACTTTTTCTGTAGGAACAATTTATTCACCAGAGACTTATATTGGTACAAAGTCCCTAACTTGTCCCACAAAGCCTTCGCTGAAGCTTCCCCTGATACATTCAACAATATTGAATTTGAGACACACAATCATATTGTGCTCTTTGACTTCCGATCCAACTTCGCCTAGTCTTCAACTGAGATTGTTGTTGGTTTAGTACTCAGATCTACCGCGATCCACTGATCTTTATCCACCAGCAGATCATCCATCTTAAGTTTCCACAACTCAAAACTCTGACTATTAAATTTCTCGATCTCTATCTTTCCACTGCTCGCCATATTATTTCACCACAAGAATCGATCCCGCAGATCTCCCACTAAACAAGATCTACCACAGGCCCAAGCAAAAAACCCCTCAGCAGCAAAGGCGTCCCCTTGAAGTCAAAACAACTCTGACACCAAATGTAGGTTTTAACCTCGTATAGTAATTACTGCATACGAATTCTAAAAATAGAAAATAAGCAATGACGAGAGCATAAAACATAAAACAAATATACACAGAGATTTTCCCTTGGATCCCAAAACCGGGACTACTAGATTGATTTTTCATTATATTCCTTTCAATGTTGCAATACATATATATACATGCCGAAGCATCCATAAACCCTAATCCATTAACCCTAGATTAGAACATAACTGTAGTTCCCTTGACCTGATCTACAAAGTACCATGGACAAAAAATGATCATGCCCAAAACCATGTGTGAAATCCATGCACAAAGCCATAGGTATGTCCACCCACCTAATATAGGGTCCAAAAAAAAATTCCTGGGGCACTGTCGCGGACCCCGTGAAGGGGGGCTATCGTCTCCCTACTTACCCCCCGACAGGGGGGGAAACTGCCCCCCTTATGAATTCCCGACATCGCCTGACGCAACATACAAAGGGAGCTACTTCCCCCCCTGTGACCCCCCCACACATGGGGTAGTCGTGGAAAGAATATAACACAACCCAATAGATGATTCGAGTTGACTCAACTCCCGGATTTAACCAAGATCTTTTGCTTCTGTGATGTAGTTAGAATTGCATTTTATAAGAGCATAAACAAACATATATGCATGCTTAATCAAATGGAAACATAATGAAAATCAACAAATCATAGACATGAGACGTTGATAACGGAGTTCGTCCAGTGTGGACTACGTCTCCGGGCCCGATGTCAAGATGGTGTTGGCCACTTCATTCAGTGTTGAAAATGGTGAAGATGTACATGGACTATGTTTTCTGTCATATAAGGACATGTGCCCTCTACATGAGTGGCAAAGTCTCTCCACGAGACGTTCTGCTACAAGAACTATCACTCACAACAGACCTCCTATCAGCATGACATAAACTTACACATGGTGACAATGAGTATCCCACCATCATGGCATCAAAGGGATCTCAACCAAAACACCCATGGTGACAATGAGTATCTCGCCATCATGGAAACAAAGGGATCTCAATCAAAACACACATAACAATCCATGTCGAATACAACTCACATGAAATAGACAAAAGGATTTTGCATCATACATCAAGCAGGAATCGAAATAACATAATACATCTCACAACAAATGATCAAAGAAGTACATGACAACAACACTCCATATACCTCAACTTTGATGTTCACTGAAGAATGGAATACTCAGCTACTAGATCTGAATTCACCATCAAAATCGTGGCGTCAAATGGCATAGAATCGACTGTCCACACTTTGAAATCTGACACCGTCACTCCAATAGGGAAAATGGCTGAAAAATAGAAGGCTCAGCTACAAAAACTGGCTACACTGTTGAATTTGTGTTGTCGAGAGGTGTAAAATCGGCTATCCATTTTTCAAATTCTGACACTGGAAAAATCTGGGCCTGTAGGAATCTTTTAGATTCCCTCGTGATTCTCCAAAGATTCCCTCCTCTGGGTTGACTGGAGATTTGCAACTCAAATAAGAAAACTAATCTCGCCATTGAGATCCTTGTGAAATTCTGAGAAGAATGAGTATAAAGTTGGCTGCATTTTGGATCTGGGAAATTTCAGCCTCCAAGGAATTTGGAAGATTCCCTCAAGATTCTCAAAGATTCTCCTCTGCTAGGAATCTGCAAATCCGTTTCTCAAAAGGAGAATTTGGTCTCACCATTGTGTTCCCTACGAAAATTTAAGAAAAATGACTATAAACTTGATTACATTCTGACAAAAATAATTTTTACCTCCCAGGGAATCTTAAAGATTCCTCTCTGCATCAGGGAATATTCTTGTCTTGAAATTCGTGTCAAGGTTTTGCCTCCTGGAACTGCATCATGGTTCCACCTGGGTGTGGTTCCACTGCACAGAACTTTCTTTCCGTTCTCCGTTCCATTGTCTCTCTCTCTGTTCCGTCGTTCTACCCTGTGCAAGTGAAAACAAAGGTTTATATGTCACTTTGTGGGTGGAACTCCCAACGGACCACCGTTAGCTTGTTGGTAAGTTGGCAGAATTAGGAGCGCAGAGGTTAGGGGATCAAATCCCAACCCCTCTAAAATTATACGCATTTTTATTTTTGGGCGCATTATACATTATATCCATTGATGATATAAAAATGACACGGTTATGATTGGCATACCGTTTGTAATGGAGTTGGTGTGATTTAAATGTAGTGGAGTTGATTGTGGGAACGCTGTGTGGGTGGGACCGGTGGACCCACCGGCCATGGGATCAACTCCCACTGGCTTCTTCATTTTATAATATATATATATATATATATATACGGTGATAGTGGGTGGGGGCATGGGTTGGGTCCACCGCAGGTGGCCCTCCCACCCCATAAAATTACGTTAATTTTGTTGTTTTCTATGCGGTTGGGCCGGCGGGGGTTACGACTTATCGTGGCGTGGGTCATGGCCCACCACCTAATTTAATATATATATATATATATATTTTTTTACAACAATAAGCCATTTTTTATTTTGTCTAATAGAAGGGATATTAGACAAATTAAAGAGGCAACAATTTCGCTTGCTCTCGGGAGCTAAGTTCCCACACTTGTTGATGGTGAATTTATAAGACACTTAAACCTGGCCCACAACCCAAATTTGACTGGCTCTATCTCCTCCATATGAGCTCGGATTTGAGTGTTATTCGCACTATTGGAATTAGGGCGACGAGCACTTCGATTTGGTGCTAGTTTGGGAGCGTTCTGACCACTTTGAATTTTGATCCTTTCTGAGTCCTCTTGGACTTTTGAATGTGTTTGGAGCCATCTAGATCATCAGAAAACCTCGTCATGACTCCTTGGTAGCTACACTCAGAGAGAAACTTGCTATAAACATTCACAACTTCCCCTGATGGTGTCCATATCCAACCCATGCCAAGGAACTTTTGTTGAGCACAGATTGCATCAAGCAGGTACACAAACATATAAAATATTGCTTGTTCATCCTTAGGCGGATTTCGGGCATTTGACACATGCACTTTCAACTGAATAGCCAACATGTCCGACCAGTTAAAAGGCCTTCCTTCATTCATCAACTGATCTAACATAACAACCCAACTCTGCAGGAAGGTCTCCATGCTCTCTTGGCCATACAAGCGACATGCGAAGATGACCAGGAGTTGGTAAGCCTTCTTGAGTGACTTCATCTTGTAGACCTGGTTAGGTGTCATCCTGAACTTCAATGGCTCTTTTACCCAACGCTTAATGATATATCTAGAGTTTACATTGTTGTTGGGAGTGAATAACAGTGCATCCATGTAGTTCACCTGCTGCTGCAAGTGATACATCAAGTGATAGTTTTCCATCCTGAAGGTGACAAGTTGTGTTCCACTGGTATTGCTTAATGTCATCCTATAGGGATTTGTATGTGAGATAGCCCAGTGAGTGATATCTGTGCACGGGAAGGCGAGATACCTACATGCAACCTTGTACAAGCCTGACTTGTGAATGTTGACATAGACTTGTCAATCTTCCATATCTTCCTTGAAAGTACCTATAAATATTTCCTTTATTTATTGCCATGTGATATCCATGTCCTTCTCTATGAACAAGTGTGTGTCTGCATAGATGGGCAAGTTCATTGGCACCTGTTCAACCACATCTCTTGTGCTACTCTCTACAATGTCCTTTGATCAAGCTCCCTTGGAAACCACGATGCTTGTACTGCTGAGAGACTTCTCAACAATTGAAGTACCTGGAGACAGAGAAGACACTCACGACAAGCAAATGTCAATTTAAAAACACAATGCACTTCAAGGATTGATCATACAACAAACCGGGTGAGTTTTGGGAAAGATTACACAGTATTGAATCTCAAGGCTGGGAGACTGTCAGCTGGAACTACGCATTGTGTAGTCCCATCTACCAGTGAGACCTGTTGTTAACTGGAACCATGGAAAGCGCAGTCCAGTGAGGTTGACTATGGGCTGGAACTACGTAATGTGCAATTTAGTCTAGCTGGGTTGTTGGTTGGGACTACGCATTGCACAATCCCAGTGGGCAAGACTGGGCACTATCTCCTAGAATTGCACAAAGCAGAGCTGGAAGCCAGTGATAGGGAGCTTCTACACAATTATTGGAGCCAAGGCAGAGCCTCGAGTTCAGGAATGCGCAGAGCATGTCGGGAAAGCAATATCTGAGCCAAGGCAACCCAGATCTGCCCAAGGGAAACTTGAAAATGAGTAGATATGAAAGCGTAAGTGAAGGATGGTGCAGACATGAGTGAATGATTATGCATGCAATAAAAAACAATGCTGGAATCATTCAAATAGATGAAAAATGAAGCTGGTGAAGAGGGTCACCACAATGATGACCGTTAGTGCAAAAACAATGTTATGCATGCGATGCTTAAGAAAGACAATGCAAAACTTGAAACAACACTTCTACACGTTAAAACAAAATAAAATGCCAACGGTCATTAAAAAAAACATGCAAAACAACACTCACACAAGCTAGGGAAATAAAAGTGATAGAAAAAGGAGCAAAAGATTTGAAAAGAAAAACTTACCCAGAAAAGTTGTGCTGACCTTACTGAAGGTTCCTAGATGTCTTGGCAATGCCAGAGCTCCAAGATTGAATGTGTAGAATGATCTCTAGGGTGTCCATTAAATAGAGTTGGTAGATTTTGGGTTTATGAAGCGCATGCCACAAATCTAGGAAAAAGCGACACTTGGCGAGAAATTTCTAAAATCAACTTGCATGTAACTCCCAGTGCTAAAAATAGATCCCTATTTTCAGGGATGCTTTTTGCATTTTTGGGAAATACTGCCATGTATGCATGGGAAGATTGCATAGTTTTGGAGGGAAGCAAGAAACTTGTCGGCACATGCATCAGACAACAACATGAGGAATGCTTTTGTGCAATTCCTGGGCTGAGTTGCTCTGGCTACCTCTCATGCTCTACGTAATTTCCCAAATGGAGAAAAGCTACCAGCTGGGTCTGCGCAATTCCTGAGCCGAAGCCTAATGTCAAGATGTTCTGCGCAATTTCTCTGAGAAAGCCTGTCTGCCGGACTGCTCTGCGCATTTATGGAGAGTAGGGCTGACTGCGAGGCTGCTCTGCGCAATTCCTGAGAGAAAGGCTAGTTTCCCTCCAAGATTATGTAGTTTGTCAAGACAACGCAAGAACCGAATGTGAACCAAGTCACAGGGTCATCTTGTGGTTGGTCAACAAAACAAGTTAGCGAATACAAGCTACAAAGTGAAAGATAACTTCAAATAAAAATACAATTACTTGAGCAGTGTCAGACATGCTGCTAAGTTTTTAAGGAGGGAGGCTCCAAAATAAAGCGAAGGCAAAATTTTGGAGGGTGATTGTGGCCTCTACAACAAGGTGGATGGATATTCTCTCACTTAGTTGCTCGACTATGAACAACTACCCTATAGATGTCATCGTTGCCACGAACATGGCCACTTGGCAAGGGACTGTCCTTTGGGGCTTAGACAACGGAGGAAGAACAAGGTGGAGTTGGTACAACAAATGCAGGAGCAACCTGAGGATATAGTTATGGAGCTATCAATAAATCTTGGGGAACAACAAGCAGAGGTTCTGGTTTAGATTGTGGTTAAGGAGGTTTAACTGGTAGTACTTGAAGAGGATGAAAGACTTGCAACAGTACATATGCGGGATGAGATGGTAGAGGTGGAGGAATATTATCTTGCGGGTTTCATCTTTTCCCCTCCTCTTTCTTATTTGATTATGTGTATGCCCCTTGTGGATCCTGTTCTTGGGCCTGGTCCTTCCAGGCCTCCTATTGATGGTTTTTCTCCAAAGTGCAATATTTCTTTAGCCCTTGACAGTATCATTACATCGATCCCAATTTTAAATCTTTTTGGACCCCCTTTGGTGGGCTCTGGTTTACCCCTCCCTTATGAACTATGCCCTGACAAGCCCCATTACAACCTTCGGCCCTGGGACAAAAGAGACCATCATGATGAACCTGTGGGTGGGATTGATCAGGAGCTCAAGACCAAGTGTTGAAGAATGCTCAAAAATGAAAGTGCTCAGAACTGGTTCGAACTTGAATGACCCGATAGAGCTCGTCCTCCTGATTCCGGTGCCGTGAACGGTTCGAAAAACGGTCTCCATATGAGGAAGTTATGCCAAAAAGAAGAATTTCCCAATAACACTGAAATTTTGAATTTTTTCAAAAAATTTAAAATAGAATATTCCCATAATATTTTTTTGGGCTAGCCAATAACAGGTGCCACGTGGCCAAGGTGACATTAGCATTCCAGGCCCGCCATGTGGACAGGGTGACGTCAGTAGGTGGTATGTGCGTTATTTAAAATTTTGGTGGTGGTGAGGTTCGATCCCACGACCTCTTGTCTAACACCCAAACGCTTTATCGTTGAGCGACAACTACAGGTCTTGTTCCAAGGGCAGGGAAAACTTTATATGAAGTTTAAATGGCTTTAGGTGGGGCCCGAATTGGGCCAACCCCCATACATGTGACCTTCCGCCCATAACCACAGGCCATAACATATAACCGTCAGTTTAAATAACAAATTGTCACCGTTTAAACATTGGAAATGTGTCACATTGCGGAGTTAACACGGTGAGTTAACAAAAAGTTCCACCGAAAGTTCGGGCTCAAACTCCGAGATAAACCCAAAACTGTCGGGAAGCGGTCACATGCCCGTAACTCACTCCAGTTTATTAAACTGTTACAGTCAGTATGGCGGCATAAATGGCAGAGGCACCAAAATTGCCGGGCCTATCTGGCCATAACTAAAGTTTAACTGGAGTTTTCTTAGGAGCAACTAGCAGTTGGGAGTAAATGGTCATAACTTTGGCTAGGAAAGTCCTTTTTGGACGAATTGTTTTTTGATTTTGACTAATCAGATGATGCTGAAGCCTTTGGCACAGGTTAGAGAGCAATCAGAGGTTGTTTGTAGGTGTTTTTGCTTCGTGGAAGTTCTAGAAGCCACAAGGGCCCAGTATTGTGGGAGTTGTATAGGGTTGCAGGTACCCGTTGGATGAGAACCATTAGTCATTCCTGACTGATTTGAGCATTCTGAATCCATTTTTACAGTCCATTTTTCCTGTTAAGGCTTGTATTCAGTTGTACAATCATTTTGAGCTTTTAATCAAATCAAGGACATGCGCATTTGGGAGCCTTGGACCCAACAGATGTAGCCCAGGAGGGGTGAACTGCTTCATCAACATCTTTCTCATCTGTGGTTGAGTTATTTTGCAAAACAAATCTGTTTTAGTGTGTTAAACCAAAAAAGGAAATAATTCTACTATACTTAAATGGGTCATAAATAGTTGAAATTTTCATTTGTTGTTAACTGCAAGACAAGTACATCATGTTAACATGTATATTTACTGAATTGAATACCTTGCTAAGCATGTCAAGTAGTTTCAAATTCAGATCAGGGATCGACCTGATCCATGATACTGCGGGCCCCCCCTAAGACTCAGGGCTGGAAAACGAACATTTCAAAGGCCCAGTTAAAAGCAAAACTTGACATAGCCGAAGGGAAACAACTCTCCCTCAAAGGGTCACTTAGAGCAGCGATGACCCCTGTGGTGGTTTCCAAATGATTTTGACTTCCTTCAATTACAGAGGAATTGCCAGCCCCTGAAAAAAGTTGGCTTTAAAACAATTAGGAGACTCTTGGTCATGGGGATTCCGTAATAAATATTTTGAGAAACATGTTGCCTGGTTGGACTTTTGTGGCATTGGATGCATGTGGGCATTTTGGGGGTTTAGCTATGGGATTTAAGGACTGCATCTTAAAACTCTTAAATTCTTGGGGCTCTGATTTGACTCTAGGAGTGGAGGTTTACTCCTCGGATCTCTGTTCAAACCTAACTCTTATCAACATTTATGGACCTTGTCAAGGACATATACCCTTTTGGAACAAGTTGTTTTCAAAATCTTTGCTAAATTGTTCTAAGCTTGTGGTTGGAGGGGATCTCAATGTTTCCTTAGGGTTGTCTGAATCTTGGGGACCAAATGCATAGGTGGACCCTTTGGCTGATTTCTTTCTAAACAAGATTCAGACGGGGAGACTTATTGATGTTGATCTTCTGAAAGAAAAACCTACCTAGAGAAATAGGAGGGTTGGAGAGGCAAGGGTGGCAAAACGTTTAGACCGGTTCTTGATTAAAGAATATTTGGCTACTCAAATTCCTTTCTTTCGCCAGTGGGTTGGTTCTGGGGGTGATTCAGATCACTTCCCAATTTTTTTGGAACTAAAAGGGGCCAGTAGGAAGCCTGGCTCCCCTTTTAAATTCAACTCTTCTTGGCTTAAATATTTGTCCTACAATAAGTTGGTTCGTGAGATTTGGAGATCTCAGAATGGAACCCAGGGTTTATCCCTTGCTCAGTATTTTATGGAGAAGCTTAAAAAATTGAAACAATCAATGATATCTTGGGCAAAGGAAAAATCTTTAAGGGATGAAGTGACTCTAAAATCCATTGAGATTGAACTGGAGTCTTTAGAAAGTCTGGAAGGGGATGGGTATGAGACAGAAGAGAAAAAGGGAAGGATAAAATCCATGGAGGGTGAAAGGTATAGGATTCTGAAAGACATCAAAGAAAAGTGGAGGCTAAAAAGTAGAGCCATTTGGCTTGAGGCTAGGGACGAAAACTCCAAATTTTTCCAGAACTATGCCAAGGGCAGGAAAAACTCAAACACCATTTGGGAACTGAAAAATTATGATGGGGAGTCGACATCTTCTTTCAGCCACGAGGGTTTATCATTTCAAATCCTTTTTTAAAGCTCCCCCTAAGGCCACCATTGCCGAAGTCATTCGGGTGGCAAAAGTTTTTCCTAGCTTTGTTGAAGAGGACGATAATGAGATCCTCATGGCCCCTGTATCAAAGGGGGAAGTGGAGGGAGTTCTTCAATCTATGCAAAAGGAGAAGAGCCTGGGTCCTGATGGCTGGACGGTGGAATTTTTCCAACATTTTTTTGAATTAATCAGGGATGACTTGGCTGGACTGGTGGAGGAGTCCAGAAGCAGGGGTTTTGTGCATGAACCCCTTAATTCAACCTTCTTGGCTTTAATCCCTAAATCCGATGATCCTCAAAGTTTTGATGACTTCAGACCCATCTCGTTGTGCAATTGTACATACAAAATTATTGCCAAAACTATTGCAAAATGCTTAAAACCAATCCTTTCAAAAAACATTTCTCAGGAATAGTTCGAGTTCCTTGAGGGTTGGAAAATCCATGAAGCCATTGGGGTGGCCCAGGAATCCCTGCATAGTATCAAAAGACACAACAAAAAAGGAATGATTGTCAAGATTGATCTTTCAAAGGCATATGACAAGATTAGCTGGATGTTCTTGTGTCTTTTGATGACTCATCTGGGTTTCAATATTGGTTTCATTAATTGGGTCATGGGTTGTATAACTAATGTGAGTTTTTTTTGTTCTCATCAATGGGCTGCCTCTCCTTTTTTCACTAGCCAGAGGGGTCTTTGTTAGGGATTCCCTTTATCACCCCTTTTGTTCCTTTTTGTTGCTGAAGGTTTGAGCCAATTGATCCATTCTGCCATTAGAAGGGGTGAATATAAAGGAATTGAAATTTTTATAAATATTTTTATTACTCATCTACTTTTTGTGGATGACATTTTACTGTTTTGTGATGGGTCTAGGGGAGCACTTGCACAGTTGAAGTCAATCCTGGACTTATTCCTTAAGGCAACCAGGATGAGCATTAATGCACACAAGTCCTCTATTACTCACAATGGGCTCTTTGGGGCGGAGATAAATAGATCATTATCTTTATTTCCCTTTTAATTAAATCCTTTGTCAGATAGTCTCAAATACCTTGGGTTCCTCTTAAAGCCAGACTCCTATAGGAAATTGGACTGGAAATGGTTAGTTGCAAAAATTGAAAAGCATGTCAAGCATTGGAGCTTTAAGTGGCTCTCAAGAGCAGGGTGACTGGTTCTTATAAAATTTGCTTTATTGGACATCCCTATTTACTGGATTGCTCTTACTTGGGTCCCAAAAGGAATTCTTTCATTGGTCAGGAAAATTTGCGACCGTTTCTTAAGGGCAGACTCGAAGGAAGATGATGTTCTCCCCTGGGTTGTCGGGCAGAAAATTGCTCGTACAAAAGATAAGGATGGGTGGGGCATAAAGGATCTTACATGTTTCTCTCGCTCTTTGGTAGCAAAATTGGGCTGGAGTATTTTAACCAAGGACAACCTATGGACATCTGTGATAAAAAGGAAATATATTGATCCCTTAGACTTGGATGTCTAGCTGCGAACCCCAAAAAAGTCCTCAAGAAACTCTTCGACCATCTGGAAGGCTACGATTGAGTCTTTTGACATTGTGGCTGATGGTCTGTCCTAGCTTGTTGGGAATGGTACTAGTGTTTGTGTGGGAGTGGACCCTTGGGTTGGTTGTAATGAGATTTTTACTCTTCCAAGGGAGCTGAGAGAGTCCCTTGCTGCTAAGGGGGTTTACTTTCTCAATCAAATTTCAAATGAGGAAAACACTTCTTTTTGGAACCAGGGTTGGAAGTCGGCTGAGGATTTAAACCTTGAGCCCTAGTGGGAGGGTGTTTGGCTGGACTACACTATGGATTTGCAGAGAACAAATGTTCACATAAGGGAAAGGGAAGATGAACTCTGATGGGTCCACTCCCCTAGTGGAATATATGCTCTGAATTTTGGGTACATCTTGCAAATGAATCAAAGGGCTAGTGGAGATGTAATATTCCTAATTAGCCATGGCTAATTGAAATATTTGATTTTGCTCAAATTTTCCTTCTATAGTTAGTTATGAATAAAAAGGTAAGTAAAGGGTGACATAACTCACTTTTAGAATAAAGTCACTCCCTAGTAGCACAACGTTGTGACTTAAAGGTGAGCCAAGGGGGGCCAAGGGGGGACGTAGAGATGGAGCCCATGCAGACACTTGGAGGGACTACGCAGAAGGAAAGAAACACGTGGCAAGAGAGGAATTGCGTTGGAGGAGGTGGGCCTTGCGAATGAGAGAGGTAAAAGCTATAAAGGAGAGAGGAGCCTCCTCATTTTGGCATTCGATTATGAGCATTTGAGCTAGTCACTTCGACTTGGAGCACGCTGGCTGTTTAGCTTGTCTGCAACACTGTTTAGTGCACTGAGTGTCTCCGTTCGGAGATCTCACCCTTAGCCCCGGGGGACTTCGAGTGCCTACTCAGGCAAGGTAGTTTCAGCAGTATTTTTGCAGTAGTTTTGATCTTTGGCATTGAGGTGGAGCTGAGCATTGGAGGACTGCGCAGTCTTGAGAGAGAGGGACACAGTTCTTCTGGGGGCAGTTCCGGATTGGGGGTTTGTGGAGGAGTTGAGCTGGGAGATTGAGCAAGAGATCAACTCTTGCATATTGGAGGAGTTTGGCAGAGTTTCAGGCAGTATTTTGGAGGATTCTACTCAGTGGCAGCACAGAGCCTTGAGGGATTGCGTGATTCCCCAAGGGGGTGATTTTTGGGGGTCGGCCATTTCAGAAAAGCTTTCTGGGTTTTTCTGGGTTTTCTGAGTAGAGGCTGATTCCAGAGTTTCAACATTTTCTGAGGAGGGGAATAGCCCCAAATGCTCATATGATTTCTAGCAGTAGCAGTAGCACGACAGTTCTCCAGCAGCATCCACGCAGTTCAGGGAGAGGCCATTCCTTACTATTCTGAGTGTATTTCTTCACTTGCCTGGTGCAAGTCGAGGTGCCATCTTTCTGATCACATCCTATACTAATTCCATTACTTAGTATAATAAAATGGCTTAGCATTTCTCTCTGCATTTCTTGAGTATCTGCTTGTATTTCATGTTTACATTATTATATGTTGCACCACTGTTATTTTTATCATTTTGAGCTTCCCGGTTATTATATCATTTGTGCGTATTTGGGTTTTTTGGGGAATATCTCTGAAACGGGATATTACAGTGGTATCAGAGCGTGGATTTGGCTCAGCCTGTGGAGCTAGCAATCTATGACACCAGGAGAAAAACCATACATTTGTTACAGAGGTAGGAAATACAGAGACATTGGGCATAGGTTGGAGAACACCTACGGAGAGGGAGACTGTGTTCCAGTGGTGGACACAGAACAGGAGGAGCCTGTGGTGGACGCAGAGCAAAAGGAGCCTGTGGTGAACATAGAATAGGAGGATATGATGGCAGATGAGGATGGGAGGAGATTTGCGGACATGCTCCTCAAATCAGTGCAGGATCTATCGAGGCAGATTGAGGTGATGGGGCAGATATTCACAGTAGTGGAGGCTAGACAGTGTGAGAACCCACGGGTTTTCCACGTTGGTGAGGGATCGGGTACATCCCACCATTTTCCAGAGTAGGGTGCCACTCAGCATGATATTACTCCACAAATGGCCTCACATGTCACTACACGCTCTACCATGCTCACTTTCCTAGGAGCAGACACGGGGGCCGGAGCCCAGCAGGAGGCCGAGCCCGATCATATGGGCGATTATTTTGCAGAGTACCAGGCCTATGGGCAGGAGTTCAGGGATGCTCTTTCATTCAAAGATTTTGTTCAGCTCTAGCAGGATAGTAGACCCCGCGACCATCACATAGGACACCGAAATTATCACGATGGAGACACCCACCACATAGCTAGTAGATTCCACTTGCCTACATTTGATGGTTCATCAAACAATGCGGCAAGGTCTTGGGTGGAGAAGCTAGACATCTATATCAGCTTAACCAGATGTCAGAGGCAGAGGCCATCAAGGTGGCGACATTACATTTAGATGGTGAGGCCCAGGATTGGTGGTTCCATGGGATGGTTACACTCGAGCATTCCACAGTTGTTATCGGGAAAACTAATGTCCATTCGGAGCTGCTAGTCCCATTAAGATGGGTAGCTATCTTAGAAACAAACAAAATAAAGTTACTTGTGTTTTCCTTTATGAGAAATAGATGAGAGAGAAGTAGAGAGTACCAACCTCAATCTTTCACTTGGCTCCTTGCTTGTTTCCTCCCTCCTTTGATAGAGCTTTGCCACTCCTTCCTTACTTGTCCCGCTTCAAAGAAACACCTGTAGAGTCAAAGCAGCATAATACCATCAAAGCATAGAGATCTATAACCATAAACAATATAGGATTAGATATATATTAACCATACAAATGCATATATAAATACAAGATCCAGAAATATACAAGAATATGGAGGAAAAATCAAATAGCTTTATTGATAGAAGTAGTAGAAGAGAGGATTACAACCCATTGGTCTGAACCAGTGCCATCCTCCCAGCATGAAAGCCCTCTTCAGCTCATGAAAAGCTAGATCACCCAACACTATGATGTTTCACAGAGAAACCGACAACACTTCCTTACAAAATACCCAATTCCAGCCCCTGGATCTCTAGGATGAGGGATCCATATATAGATATTTGCAGGTGGGTGAGTTAGCTTCTGGGATTTTGATTAGTGTCATTTCTCTGATAGTTCTTGGTTCCACTTGGAGATTTCATGATCTCTTACTCATCCCTAGGCGAATTCAGAGAGGCAAGTGTCAAATGGGCAGTTTCTAGAAGATTCTCTGGGTTTCCACCTAGCCAACTGCCTCTGCCATTTATCTGCTCTTGCTCATCGCACCCTACAGAAGGGATTTTCAGTATGCATCACACTTTCTACATGTAGTAGGTGAGATGCATCGCACCCTTAGCACTGAGTAGTCTGTATGGTCTAGTTTTGACCAGTTCTAAGTAGTTTTTAAGGGAGAACTTCTGGGAGATGATGTAATCAGCTGACCTTGTTCCTTTAGGGTATGAAACAACACTTTTAGGGGCTTAGAATCCCTTGGTTTATGGACATATAAGATTGGGGTTGCAGTGCCCAAATATGTCTATAACAACAGTGATGACGTATGCCGAGTTCACCAGGAGATTGATGGAGAGGTTGGACCATAGGGATTTGGAACAACACTTTGTTGAGCTGACGAGGCTCAAATAGACAGGGAGCCCAGAGACCTACATTGTGGACTTTTTGAGGGTTTCAGTGATGGTTCCAGATCTATCCACAACATGGAGGATCTACATGTATGTTGAGGGGTTAGCAGAGCCACTTCGGGGTCTAGTCAGATCCGCTAGACCAACCACACTTCCGGATGCTATTAGCAGGACCCGGGATTTACAGGATGTCTTACCCAGGACCCATACACCTTACCCCCAGCGTCAGGCTTTCTAGCCTAAGGGGAAGGATGTGAGGATTTCGCCTCCAAAGGGGAATCCAGGACGAGCGCAGATTGACGATGATGTTAGGAGGGAGTTGAAGAAAAAGCGGTTGTGCTTTACCTGTCAGGAGTTGTGGGCACCAAGACATAGATGTGCTACTGGCAAGGCACATTTTATTGAGGTCTTCTCTGAGAGAAGAGGGGAAGAGGATGAGGAGGATGATGTGGAGGCAGGAGATAGTCATGCCGTGTAGGGTCCTTTGCCACCTCCACTGCTAGCAGCAAGTGGTGCAGCTTTTTCACCTACCGGAGGGGCCCTTGTAGCATTGCGAGGAGTTCCCAAGTATTTGACACTGCGCGTACGGGGGATAGTACGTGGCCAACGAGTATCGGTTTTGGTTGACAGTGGGGCAACCCACAACTTCATTGATGCACAGATGGTTGAGCGGAGAGGTATACAGACAAAGAGCTTCGATGGGTTTTCAGTTTTGGTCCCAGGAGATCAGACCATGATGTGTGCTCGTTATGTTCCAGAGCTATTAGTGACGGTGGGAACCTATACACTGATTGACCACTTTTTCGTGGTCGATATTCTGGACACCAAAATGATACTGGATGTTCAGTGGCTTATCACTTTAGGGAAGGTCACGACAGATTGGAAGACCCTAGAGATGGAGTGGGATGATGAGAAGACAGGGAGGCATGAGAAGATACGGGGACAAGACACATATCCGCCTCAGACTATTTCGACTCATCAGATGGAGGAAGTCTTCTGGAAGGGAGACGTGGAGTGGGTAGTGGAGCTGTGTGCATTAGAGGCAGGGACTACAGGGCATATGGTACATCCAGAGATACAGTCCATCCTTGACCGGTATGCCATAGTGTTTGGGGAGATTCGCCGGGACAACCACTGGACCGGGGGTTTGAGCACACCATTAAGCTTGAGCAGGGCATATAGGCAATGATTACTACCCCCTATAGGCATCCCAAGGCCTATCGAGATGAGATTGAGTGGGCCATTTAGGAGTTGCTGGCTCTTGGGCACATTCGGCCGAGCACGAGTCTTTTTGCTTCTTCTGTGGTATTGGTGAAGAAAAAGGATGGCACATTGAGGATGTGCATTGACTACAGGGCCCTGAACAAGAAGACACTGAAGAACAGGTACCCCATACCCATGATTGATGAGTTGATGGATGAATTGAGAGGAGCACGGTTCTTCTCAAAGATTGATTTGAGATCTGGGTACCATCAGATTCGTGTGAGGGAGCAGGACATTCCCAAGACCGCCTTCAAGTGTCACTATGGGCACTTTGAGTTCTTGGTGATGCCCTTTGGGCTAACCAACGCCCCTGCTACATTTCAGTCCTGCATGAATCACATCTTCCGTAGTCACTTGAGGAAGTTTGTGTTGGTGTTCTTTGATGATATCCTCATTTACAACAGGACTTGGGAGGAGCATCTCCAGCACATTGAGACAGTGTTGCGTATCTTGCAGGAGCAGCAGTTCTATGCCAAGCTCTCCAAGTGTGAGTTTGGGTTGACGGAGATGTTGTACTTGGGACACATCATAGGGGTGGACGGAGTGAGAGTCCATGAGGAGAAGATCAGGGCCATCAGAGAATGGCCAGAACCAAGGAACGTGACAGAACTTTGGGGATTCATTGGCATTTGTACTTACTACCGGAAGTTCGTCAAGAGTTTCTCATAGCTTGCTGCACCCCTGACAGATCTTATGAGGAAGGGGGCATTCAGCTGGTCGGATAAAGCGCAACGAGCCTTTGATAGGCTTAAGGAGGTTATGAGCCGCTGCCCAGTGCTTGCATTGCCAGATTTCACATAGCCATTTGTTTTGAAGTGTGATGCATCGGGAGAGGGTATAGGCGCAGTATTGATGCAGGGAGGTCACCCTATAGCCTATGAGAGCCGAAAGCTCCTTCCGCATGAGAGGTTGTATCCTATATACGACAAGGAGATGCTGGCCATCATGCATGCATTGTCCAAGTTCCGACAGTATTTAGTGGGTAACAGGTTCAGGGTGAGGACTAATCACAACAGCCTCAGGTTCTTTTTGGAGCAGAAGCAGCTACAAGAGAGGCAGCAGAAGTGGATCAGTAAGATCCAAGCATATGACTTTGACATTGAGTATGTCAAGGGTAAGAACAATGTGGTAGCAGATGCCCTTTCACGTAGACTAGCCACATTCTCTCTTATGAGCTTGGACACAGACTGGAGGGCTCGACTTTTAGTAGAGTACTCCAAGGACAGGTTTGCGTGTGAGCTTCTGGATAGGCAGGTGGCAGATGACAGGTACAAGGTGGTCGATGAGATCATCTACTATAGGGACAAAATCTTCTTGACTGAGGGATCTCAGCTCAAGAAGAATATACTTCAGGCTTCACATGATTCACCTTTGGCAGGCCATTAGGGGTTTACCAAAACCTATAGGGCCATTAGAGAGAGGTTCTCATGGAAGGGCCTCAAGGAGGATGTACTCCAGCATATCCGGGAGTGCGATGTTTGCCAGAGGAACAAGGGGGAGATGAGCCATCCCGCAGGTTTATTGCAGCCTCTTCCCATTCCGGAGGGGAAATGGGAGTGTATTTCGATGGACTTCATCACAGGGTTGCCCGTGGTACAGGGCAAGGATTGTATCTTTGTCGTTGTTGATCGACTGACAAAGTATGCACATTTTTTTGCCATATCCGCACACTACACAGCAACACAGGTGGCCGAGCTATTCTTCAGAGAGGTCTTCAGGCTACATGGTCTTCCTAAGACCATCGTCAGTGACAGGGACAACCGTTTCATGGGCGGGTTTTGGCAGGAGCTTTTCCGATTGGTGGGGACGGAGTTGACGCCGAGTACCAGTTATCACCCACAGACAGACGGGCAGACAGAGATAGTTAACAAGTGGCTAGAGGGCTACTTGCATAACTATGTTAGTGGGCAGTAACGAGCATGGCTGAGATGGCTACATCTGGGGGAGTACTGCTACAACACTACACATCACATGTCCATTGGTATGTCACCATTCTATGCTTTGTATGGATATCATCCTTTGTCTTTTACTGACGTGATGTTTGGTGATAGCAAGGCTCCGAGAGCCAAGATTTGGATCCAAGAGAGTCAGGATATTCTCTGAGCTCTCAAGGACAATATGGCTACAGCGCAGAACCAGCAAAAACTATATGCTAATAAGGGTCGGGTGGAGAGATAGTTTGAGGTAGGGGAATTGGTCTACCTACGGTTACAACCATACCGACAGTCGTCACTGAAGCAGAAGGGGGTTGAGAAGCTCAAGCCCCACTTTTATGGACCATACATGGTGATACGCAGGATTGGATAGGTTGCATATGAGTTGGAGCTGCCCCAAGGCAGCAAGATTCATAATGTTTTTCATGTATCATGCCTGAAGAAGGCATTGGGGCAGCAGGTGATAGTGACAGATGAGCTACCACCCATAGATGATGAGGGGCATTTGGTGTTGCAGTGAGAGGCTATTATTGATACCAGGGAGAGGTAGCTGCGGAGCAGGACGGTCCGGGAATTCTTGGTGAGGTGGAAGAATTTACCAGATGAGGATGCCACTTGGGAGAGTGAGAAAATTTTGCAGCATCCATCACTTCAGTTGCTTGAGGACAAGCAACATTTTTCCGAGGGAGACTGTAATATTCCTAATTAGCCATGGCTAATTGGAATATTTGATTTTGCTCAATTTTTACTTCTATAGTTAGTTATGAATAAAAAGGTGAGTAAAGGGTGACATAACTCACTTTTAGAATAAAGTCACTCCCTAGTAGCACAATGCTGTGACTTAAAGGTGAGCGAAGGGGGGCCAAAGGGGGACGCAGAGATGGAGCCCACGCAGACACTTGCAGAGATTGCGCAGAAGGAAAGAAACAAGTGGCAAGAGAGGAATTACGTTGGAGGAGGTGGGCCTTGGGATTGAGAGAGGAAAACGCTATAAAGGAGAGAGGAGCCTCCTCATTTTGGCATTCGATTATGAGCATTTAAGCTAGTCACTTCGACTTGGAGCACGTTGGCTATTTAGCCTGTCTGCAACACTGTTTAGTGCACTGAGTGTCTCCGTTCGGAGATCTCACCCTTAGCCCCGGGGGACTTCGAGTGCCTACTTGGGCAAAGTAGTTTTAGCAGTCTTTTTGCAGTAGTTTTGATCTTTGGCATTGAGGTGGAGCTGAGCATTGGAGGACTGCGCAGTCTTGAGAGAGAGGGATGCAGTTCTTCTGGGGGCAGTTCCGGATTGGGGGTTTGTGGAGGAGTTGAGTTGGGAGATTGAGCAAGAGATCAGCTCTTGCATATTGGAGGAGTTTGGCAGAGTTTCAGGTAGTATTTTGGAGGATTCTACTCAGTGGCAGCGCAGAGCCTTGAGGGATTGCGTGATTCCCCAAGGGGGTGATTTTCGGGGGTCAGCCATTTCAGAAAAGCTTTCTGGGTTTTTCTGGGTTTTCTGAGTAGAGGTTGATTCCAGAGTTTTAGCATTTTTTGAGGAGGGGAACAGCCCCAAATCCTCATTTGATTTCCAACAGTAGTAGTAGCACGACAGTTCTCCAATAGCATCCACGCAGTTTAGAGAGAGGCCATTCCTTACTATTCTGAGTGTATTTCTTCACTTGCCTGGTGCAAGTCGAGGTGCCATCTTTTTGATCACCTCCTGTACTCATTCCATTACTCAGTATAATAAAATGGCTTAGCATTTCTCTCTGCATTTCTCGAGTATCTGCTTGTATTTCATGTTTACATTATTATATGTTGCACCACTGTTATTTTTATCATTTTGAGCTTCCCGGTTATTATATCATTTGTGCGTATTTGGGGTTTTTAGGGAATATCTCTGAAACGAGATATTACAGGAGATATGCATTGGTGGTTCAAGATTTTATGGAAACTTGGTTGCCCAACAAAATCCAAACTCTTGTTCTGGTGCATTCTAAAGAACAAAGTCCCAACCTGGGATAACCTTCAAAAAAGAAACAAACAGGGTCTGGGTTGGTGTACACTTTGCAAAAATTTTGAAGAAATCATTTCTCATCTCTTTTTAAGCTGCCCTTTTTCTTTAAGAATATGGGATATCTTTTTGAAGGTTGTTGGTATTAGCATGAATTGGTCTGGTTCTTCCTTGTTGGATGCTTGGAAAAATTGGTGGTCATCTACAAATGATACTCATTATAGGAACATTACCCCGATAATTTGTTGGGGGATTTGGTTGACTCAGAACAAAAGAATTTTTTAGGACCAGCCTTCAGATCCCTATCCTATTGCTATTCAATGTGCCTCTATCTATGAACTGATTCCTCAAACCACTCCCTCTTTGTCTTGTCGGAACATTCAAGAAGAAATCATTAGACCCGAAATCCCGTGGGCATATTTTGATGGGGCTTCTGATGCTCATGATAGATGTGGGGCAGGGATCATCATACACATAAATGAACACAAAATTCTAAAAGCTTTAGTGGGTATTGGTACTAGTTCAAACAACTATGCAGAACTAAAAACTCTGAAAATCCTTTTATGTTGGTTAAGACAGTTGGGGATTGATTCAACATAGATTTTTGGTGACTCTCTGAATGTGATAAATTGGACAAACAATGTGCAGCGCTGTCAAAATCTTACATTGATTCCTATTTTAGAAGAAATTTCTTTTATTAAATCAACCTTTGTTGATTTCTCTGTATGTCACATTTACAGGGAAAGGAATGTGGAAGCAGATTACTTTTCTAAAAAAGGTTTACAATAGGCTTTGGACTCCTGGCATATAATTGATTCTGACAACATGCAGGTCACCGAGTCAGATCAACCTCCATACTTTTAAAAACTCAGTTTTTTGTTTATGGTTTATATCTCTACATATTTTTGTTGTGGGGAAGTTTAGTTCTTTTGGGGTTTTTTTCTCTCCTTTCAGATCATGTTTTTTGTATATGACTGTTGGACTATGGATAAAACACAAACTGCTACTATTTTTTGTTGATGGGTTGTTTTCTCCAAATGTTCAGAGAGACCCAGGTTTATGATTACAGTTCTATAGTTACTTCATATGATTATCAGTATTGAGAAAGTTCACTTTCCACTTCCTCAGTATGTTGTGGTTTCACTTTCTGCATATGGTGGATTCACAATTTGGTTTTGCATGCTTTGGTGTATCTACTTTGTAACTTTTTATTTCCTTAATAAAGAGTTTGATTTTCCTGTGGATAAAAAAGTATAATTAAAATATTTTATAACTTTAAAATATTCTTAATCTACGGGGTCTTGGATAGACAATGATCGGGTGATCTGTTAAGGCACTCCTTGATGTGAAGTCATTAGTTCAATTCTCCACCCTGATTAGGGTAATATATTGGACATGATGGAGATGTAGTCCTGCCAAACTTACAAAAAAAATATCTTAAATTTAGAGTATTGATAACTTTATATATATATAAATTTTAAAATATTTATTATTTTTAACAAATTAAAAGGTAATTTCAATTATAATTATATGAATTTTTAAATTTAATTGAAACAACATAATTAATTTATCTCATGATATCATAATGTAAAGGATAATTAAAAATTAAAAATTCATTTTGAAATATGAACTCTTATAACGTACCTAGTACCAATGGATGGTTCACAATAAATAAATAAACAAATAAAAATCCTTAGTCTACAACGTTGTTGTGTTAAAAATTTAAATAAAAATTGTGTTATAATTAAAAGTTTAAATCTCATCGTTTTGTATAAGTTTATTATAAGTTTTTATAATAATATATTTTACAAAGGTGATTAATGAGATGTAGACGAATTAGTTTGTATAGAGTTTAGTTCTCACTAAATTTTCGGTTCAAGCCTTATGGGGAGCAGTTAAGGATGGGAGCCACCTTTAGGAGAAATAAACTTTCTCAGGGGGTGTCCAAACTTGAACAAGCTTTGCACAATTATGGTAAAAGCATCTCATTATTGGGAAAATAATTCTTCCATTCAACATTAACAAAAGTAAGGCATTCCTCCACACATAAAACTATTCCAAGGAAGATAAGTACTACCAAAAACATAATTTCCCCTAGCCTAGTTAGAAGCAACATATGACCCTCCCAATAAGTTCTCAGTAGCATAAATGTTTGTGCTAAAAGTAGGAATAATAGGTTGAGATGAGCTAGGAATGAATGTTCCACCTCCTATAAATTGACCACGATCTACCCTTGCTCCAAACAAAAAGCTAGAGGAAGGCATAAACACATACAAAGGTGGAAAACTTGTTGGGGTTACAAACGTAACTAGTGGAATGCCCCAAGAAGAAGTGAGAGGTGTAGTAGGAGTTATGGATCCTACCACATGAAGTGTTGAATTTTTATAGCTAAGGTCGGTATTCAAGTCAACACAATCAAAGGAAATTAAAATATCATTTTGAAGTTCAGGTCAACCCCACCATATGAATGGGTTTGACCCTTGGTCAAAACCATCCTTGTTTGACATCTATATATTGACCAATCGACCTCTTCGACTTGGCATCAATTCAGATAATCTATTCTTCTATTTTTTGTCCACTCATCTTAAGGAGAGAGAGAGTAAAGACTAGCGAAGTTGACTAAAATTTTGACTTGCTTTGACCAACATTGACTGTGGATTTTTTGTGTTGTTTGAACTGCGTTGACCGAGTCTTTTGCTGCTCTATTTGACCATAGTTTGACTGGGGCAGTTAACCAAAATTATAGGACAATTGACCAAAATTCCTGAGGCAATTTTAGGGGCTGAAATTCAACTTGTTTGGTCAGAGTTGACCAAAAGTTGCAGAGGCTGAAATTCGACATATTTGACTAGATTTGATTTGCTATTGTAAAAGTCTAAGATTCTCCCTCTTTTTACCAGGTTTGACTTACATTATTTGATTGCTCATTTTGACTAAGTTTGACTGGGATATTTAGATTGTACATTTTATTGAATTGGGCAATTTCTCCTAAGAAACGATTGTTGGGTTTTTCCCAAGGTTGGGTTTTCCTAGAGTAAAATTTGTGTGTCTCTTTTGCATGCTTATTTTACTATGATCTCTAATGTCCTATTGCATTTATGGTTGGAATTTTCTGAACTATAATTGCTTAATGATCTGGAATGTGCTAAAGTAAGAATAATATCATTTGAAATAATTATATGTAGCAGGAAATTATGCTTGCCTTTATTGCACTTGAAAAAACAACATGGCATGAGAGCTTTGGTGAAGGAAAGGACATTGAGATCACTCTTGAAGACACCTACTTTTGTAGTCTAATCTATGACTAGATCTTTGACCATGGGATCATCTACTAAGGCAAATAATAATTTGGAAGGTTCTACAAATTTTAGGGCTCAGAAGATAAGGATTGATCTCATTCTCGAAGAGAATGATGTCATGGAGTATGTGAAAAGAAAGGTTACTGAACCATGGGATAATGAAGGAAAAGCAAGGAACATGAAGTCTGAAATCATAACCAAGAGGATTCTTGTTGAATCCTTCATAGATCACTTTATTCCATATATTTAAGGGCTAGAAACTTCAAAACAAATATATGATTCCCTAGTAGGATTATATACCATCAAAAACAATGGTTAGAAAATGAGCTTAAGGAACCAACTTCAGGAGTTGAAATTACTAGATATGATACATAGGCTTCCTACTTCATGAGGATATCTCTATTGAGAGATCAACTCAAGGCTATTGGATAAAGAATTGAAGAAACACAACTTAAGACAATAACCCTTAATTGTCCATCTGATTCATGGGATTCATTTACATCTAACATTTGTGGTAGAATAGAAGTTCCAAGTTTTGACTAGTTATGGACCTCATTTACTCAAGAGGAATCTAGACTAATATCGAAAGGGAAGGTTGAGAGACTTCAATATGATGATTCTCAAGAGTTTTCATCCCATTCTAAGAATGACACAGGAAGAGGAAATTTTGGAAAGTTTCAGAAAAGGAATGCTGGAAAAAGACCTACTTCCTCTCAAGGAAAGAAGGATATGTCAAAGATTGAATGTTTTTGTTGCCACAAGTTTGGTCACTATAAGGAAAAGTTCCTTGAAGGAAAGGACAATAGGAAGAAGAAGTGCAAGAAACATGTGTAATATACCTAAGGCGGGATAATATGGGGTACAGATGGAGGTACCCAAGGGAATAATATGATGTAATGATTAAGGATGATAAATAAATGGGCCATAGTTTATAAATAAAGTGGTTAACCCGCATTATGCAAGGGACCACAAGTAGTTAGGAAATAATATGATAAGCCCATGGTATTGGAAGTATGGTATTTAAAGACCCATGGTATTGTATGCATGAAGCCTATATTGAGGCTAAAGACTCCCCATTGAGAGATGTCAAGGATTATTGTATTGACAAGCATATGGATTGTGGAGTGTTCTCCTTCCTTAAGGAGTAACTGTATGGTGTAACCCTACCTCAAGGGTTTTGATATTAATAAAGATTTGAAGCTTTTATACTTTGTTCTTGTATTTATCTTAGGATTATTTGAAGTTATTGGGCATATTTCCATTTTCATATATTGGCAGGTCATATCTACTTTATTTAGTATACCTTCAGCTACAAATATTGATAAACATAAGAAGAAGTTAAGGAATGACAATACTTATGATGATAATTATTTATTGCTTTATGCTCTTACAAGTTCTATTGCAGGTCACAATGATATTTGGTTAGTGGATAGTGGTGCCTCCGGACATATGGCAGGTAACTGTGGTAGTCTCACTGAATTGTCAGAAAATAAGACATCACAAAAAGTGGAGCTTAGTGACAACAATAAGTATGCTGTCAAAGGCGTTGAATCAACATCTTTCCAGTTAGATTAAGGAGGTAACACTTTTATAAATGATGTATTGTATGTACCTCGTATGAAAAATATTTTTCTCTCTAGTTCATACTTGGAAGATAAAGGGTATAGAGTTGCTTTTATTGATGGACAAGTTCTTGTATGGAAGAAGACCTCTAGCTTTTATTTTTTCAAGGTGATTAGTGTTCGAGAGGGAGGCTTGTATAGACTCCTACGATGGTCAATTCATGCATTGGTAGATGATAACACCAATCTATGCAAATTATGGCACCAAATATTTTGTCACATTCATTACAAGGCTTTACCAACATTAAGGAAGATGGTTACAAGTCTTCCATAAATCTAGATAGAGCATGAAGGAGTTTGCAAAGGTTTCACACTTGGAAAGAATGTCAAAGGACCTTTTTTGAGCAGTGACAACATATCCAAAGGAATTTTATCTAATACATTCATATGTGTGTGGACTAATGTTAGTGTCATCCTTGGGTGATTTTCTGTATTATGTGATTTTCATTGATGATTTCTCCTGTAAGACATGGATTTACTTCTTGAAGACCAAGGATGAGGTCTTTAGCAAGTTTCAAGAATTCAAGTCTCAGGTGGAGAAATTTACAGGGAAGAATATTAAAGTCCCAAGGTTAGATAATGGAGGAGAATATACCTCTAAAGGACTCAATTCCTTTTGTAAGGAAGCTGGGATTAAGAGGGAGTTTATAGTCCTTTATAACCCTCACTAGAATGGGGTTGTTGAAAGGAAGAATATATCTATTATGGAAGTTTCCAAGGCAATTATTCATGATTAGGAATTACCCATGTTCTTATGGGTAGAGGCATCCAAGACAACAATGTATGTTCAAAATAGAAGTCCTCGTCGACTTTTGGGGAATAAGACTCTTGAAGAGGCCTTCATAGGTTAGAAACCAGAGGTTAGGCATTTGAGGATCTTTGGTTTTCATGTTTACATTCATGTTCCTATGGAGAAGAGAATGAAGTTGGAGCCTTCTGGGAATAAGGGAATGTTTGTTGGATACAGTGAGACATCAAAGGCTTACAAAATTTATGTTCCAAGTTAGCGGTAGGTTGAGCTCAGTCAAAGAATTATTTTTGATGAGGATGTCACCTTCTGGAAATAGAAAGAATCTCACTTGGATATTAATAATGACTAAAATCATGAAGCTCACAATGATGTAGGTACAGGGCCTTTTGTACTTGTGGAACATCATCTAGAACATCAAGAAGATCCAAAAGGGCCCAATGAACCTATGGACCCACCTAGGGTCATTATTCCATAATCCAAAAATAGGTTGGCATGGCTTCAAAGTACTTTGAATGATGCAAAAGGGCATGTAGCTCCGCGTGGTACTTTCAAGGAAAGTAAACATCCTAATAAAGCCAGAAGCAGATATTTTTCACACTTAACACTGTTGAAGTGAAGTACATTGCAACTAGCTTGGCAAGTTGTGAATCAATGTGGCTTTGAAATCCACTCACAATATTGATTGATCCAGTGCTAAAACTGACTGTGATATATTGTGACAATAAAAGTTGTGTGAAGGAGTGTTAACATTGTAGCATCAAGGAGCAAAGATTCTCCCTAGGTTAGAGGTATTGACCAGGTCATGGGTAATGATTGGGAGCCATGTAATGTGCCTAGGGAGATTGACCCAATGAGCATCAAGGCTTAGAGTGCTCCCTCGATTAGGGGTTACCCAAGGGTTACTTGGCTAGTGGGTTGAGTGAGTGCCTCATAACATCGGGCAAGTATTTTTACAATTCAATAACACGTAACAACATGTGGGAATGGTAAATGGGCCTAGGGTTTCACCATTTGTCAGGGGGTACTTGACATGGTTCCAAGTGATGACTTGGTGGGTTGGTGAAACAAGGACTAGTCTTGTGTCATGGGGTACCTGACCAACCAATGGGTAATTGGTTTGTGGGTGACCATATCCATTTAATGAGGGGATATATCTAGTGGGTGACTAGATTCCTTTGCATGATGCAGATTCATGATGCTTTCCACATGTAGTGGATGTCTACATCAACATAGCTAACTCTTTTAATCTTTCCTTTGGAAGGAGAAATTGTTTCAACAAAATGTACATTTGAGGAAGTTAAGATGAATACCTCCCTAGATAAGAGGGAGTTTTGAATTTGTGTAGCTAAGGTTTGTGTTCAAGTCAAAAAAGTCAAAGGAAATTAAAATATTATTTTTGAAGTTCAGGTTGGCCCCACCATACGAATGGGTTTGACCCTTGGTCTAAACCCTCCTTATTTGACCTATATATATTGACCAACTGAGATCCTCCATTTGGCATCAATTTAGATAATATATTCTTCTATTTTCTATCCACACATGCGAAGGAGAGAGAGAGTAAAGACCTAGGATCTTGACCATAAGTTTGACTTATTTTGACCAATGTTGACTATGGATTTCCTGGGATATTTGACATGTTTCGATTGAATATTTTGTTGCTATGTTTTATTGCACTTTGACTGAGGTAGTTGACCAAAATTCTGGGACAGTTGACGAAAATTCTTGAGGCAGTTGCATTGGCTGAAAATTGGCTTGTTTGACTAGAGTTGACCAAAAGTTGCAGAGGATGATATTCAACCTATTTGACCAAACCTGACTAGCTGTTGCAGAAGACTAATATTATCTCTCTTTTGACCAGGATTGACTTAGATGATTTGATGGGTTAGTTTGACCAAGTTTGACTAGGATATTTAGATTGTACATTTTATTGAATTGGAAAACTTATATTAAGAAAATATTGTTGGGTTTTTCTCGAGGTTGGGCTTTCCCAGGGTAAATTTTTTGTGTCTCTTATGCATGATTATTTTTCTTTGATCTCTACTGTCCTATTGCATTTATGGTTCAAATTTTATGAATTATAACTGCTTAATGAGTTGGAATGTGCTAAAGTAAGAATAATATCATTGGAAGTAAATATGTAGCATAAAATTGTGTTTGTCTTTATTGCACTTGAAAAATCAACATGAAGTGGTGGTAAAGATGACATGGAAACATATACTGTCGATGTAGATGGTAAAGAGGGACCCATATCCCCCATAGAATAATTTCTTTCACCATACATGTTATAAGAAAATAAGGAAAAAGGATAACACTGTAAGTTCTTAGTTGCACTAAAACTAGGCTGAGAGGGTCAGTCAAAGGTGGGTTTATGTATGGTAAGTAAGGACATGTGTCAACTTCCTAAAAAATAACAAGATCTCCCCCCCTAGGACCAAGGTTATCCCCACCAACCTAAGTATGGTCAAAGTCCTCCATTGTTGGAGTCAACCTATGTCTACATGGCGATGGACCTTCCTCTTCAAGTGAAAGGCCTAAAAGTCAATGAGACTGTAGATTAGTTTGTTCATCCATAGTGAATACAATGACTAGACTATGACTCAAACCAACAATACTCTCTAAAAGATACCTAGAAGATAAGCACACACAAACCAAAGAGATAGAGAAGGGATATTCCTATTGTTGAAGCCTGGTTGATGAGGGCCCAGGTCAATAGTGAAGATATGGTTGGAGTAGCTACACTAGTGACCTACTTAACAATCCCTTTAGACCTAGTGCATGTACCCTTCTAGCTATGTGACACCCTCTAGGAGGACCTAGTGAGTTTGACCAACGTCTACCCTAAGTACAACAAGGACGTCCCACTTTCCATCACCTATGTAAGCTTCCTAAGAAAGGCCACTAGGGATACCACTGAAAACACCCACCCTGGGGGAAAATCTTAAATCAAATTCACTCACAAGGTCAGGGAAACTAATATTGAAACCCCTTGAGAGATTCCTCAAATCAAGGCACACTCCTCCTAAGGTGGGTCCCTAAGTGCTATAGTGAAAAATGCTAATAACACCCACCAATACATGTAAACCACACCGCCAATACTAATGAAGCAGGGTAGATCACTCCATCGACCTTAATGTGACTTTGTGCATGACCTCTCGTTAGAAATGCTTCCTAGGAAACATGCAAAAATAAATGGATTTTCCCTTCCTATTGCAAGATGCTAGGTTTATTTTTGTGGTCTTGGAGTAGTTAACCTCACAATCCTATTCCAAGACCCTATCCTAAGCTACTCTTGGTGTGCTATTAGTGAAAAATAAAAAGTCTTGAATATATTTTATTAAACATTAATTTTAAGGGTTATTGTTTACTCAATAGGGTAGTGGCGTGCAACTAATATAGTGATTCAGGTGGATCTTGGTGGCCACCTGCCAAGCCCACCTAGACCCCCACCATTGTTCTTCTCAGCATTTTCAGTTTCCCCAATTGTAGCACAACTTACTATTTTTAGCAGTTTTTCGGGTCCTGAACTTCCGGAGCCGTTTTGAGGCCCTAAACGACGTTTTTTGGGGAATTCGAGGGCAACATGGGTCCATTCCATGGACCCATGTTTCCCGTTCCAACAATGGTAGTGCTCGGATAGATCTTTCTAACGAGCTATTGTATGCATCAAACGGAGATCGTATGCCAAAGTTACGACCCCGGGAAGTTGATGTACCAACTTACCCCAAACGGGGCCCATAGTTTGACGTTTCATCTTCTAGGGTTAGGTTTTGGAATGTTAAGGGTTTTTCCACTGTTTCTCAATAATAAATAGGCCTTCGAGCCTCATTGTAAGACAGTTCAGAGGCATGTAGCCACCACATCTCTTCTCAGAGATAAGCTACCATCGCCCTAGCTGGGTTATTTCCATTACTGTTTGTAAGCATATTTCAGTATTCTACATTAATGAAGTAAAGTATTATTCCCACTGCATATCTATGTTTATGGTTATCTCTGTTTTTATGGTTATCGCATCTCTGTATTTATGGTTATCTCTGTAATCTATTGCGTTCCTGCTTAAATTTGGATCATATAGTGTGAATAGAATCGAGACATAATCCATAATGCACACTATATGAAAATGCAAAATTTTCTTTCCTACTCAATGAGCTTTATCTATATAAGGGAGGGGAGTATTTTCATTTTCAACTGAAAATAACAACCTCACACACTCTCAATAATCACTCTTGAAATTCACTAAGCTTATAAGAAAACAAACCCAAAAAACAGTCCAAGAAAATCACTCAAAAAGAGATCAAAAGAGAACAACAAGCAATAACACTAACCACTAAAAAGCTCCAAACTTGGCTTTGCAATCAAAATATCACAAAAGGAAATCAAAATAAGGCTTATAAACTACAAAAGGAAGTTTAAAGTAAGTATCAAGGCTATAGCTAAATGGATATCAAAAGCATACATAAACAATGATCTGCAATGGTCAACAAAACCTAACAATAATTCAAGTAAAAGATGGTAAAGGAATGGAGGTCCAAGACAACTATGATATGATAATATGAGCAGACCTAAAAGGTTCAACCGGACCTTTCAGACCCAAATTTGTAGAGCCACAATAGATCAAAAGAAAAAATACCATTGAAAGCAAGAAAATCTAAGCAAAATACTTTCAATCAAAACACCTAAAATAGAGAAAATAACCAAATACAACAAGAGGCAAGAATCCTAATGCATATCTGAGATAGATTTGAATTGTGACAAACTGTGTGAATACATATCCAAGAAATCAAAGTAAGATTTTGAGGACAAGTGCCTCAAAATCGAGAAAAAAAACCTTAGGGAAAACCCTAAAATTGAAAACCAAGTAAATCTAATTCAAAACAAGAGTTATAAACTAGATATGATTTAGATACGAACTATAAGAAATAGTAGAAATATACATCCAAAAGGTGACACAAGATTTTGAAGATAAGTTATCAAAAATCAAGCAAAACACATTCAAAGGAAACCTTAAAATGGGAAAACAAACCATATCAAATCGAATACAAGAGTTTGGAATCAGACCTAATGTATATCTGAATCTATACAATGAAAAGAAAACATATATAATCTTTAGGCAAAAGATGCAAATCAGATCACACTAAAAAGATACTTCAAATAAGCACTTTCACAAAAACTAGTTTTTTCATTTTCCTCTTTATAGTATGAAAGGAATCATAAAAAAATCCATTAAAAAGGAGGTTTCTAATTATATCTTCTCAAAGATAAGAGGTTCCTCATGATCTATTCTCAAAGACTAGACTCCCTAGGGTTCACAAGAAAAAACACAAAAAAATTAGTGAAAAAGAGTGTTTTATGCATTCTACAACCCTTTAAAAACTCAATTTACAAGCATCTACGAGGGTCAACTACCAAGAAGGAAGAGTAATTTGCACAAGTATGTATTGTGCAACTTGTGTAAATGATTTTCTACGTTATGTATTGAGTTCAAAGCCCATGTAGACGGGGAAACATGACTTAAAAAGAAAAACTGGATGAGATATAACCAGATCAAAGACAAAGAAGGAAACAGAAACCCAGACATGGTCGTTTAGCAACAAAACATAAAGAAACAAAATAAAACCAAGATTTCAAATAGAAGGATAGATCTAAACAAAAATAGGGTAGATTCCCCAGTAGAGTCACTAATTCAGTTGTAGCTGAAATCACACAACCACAAGGAGTTGTTGCTCCTTAATCCTTGCCCACGGATCACCAAACAGATGTGTGTACAATCCATAGTGTAATTAAATCCCAAATACATTCCCTATAATGCAGATCATAACAAAAAACAAGAAGAGGAAGGGAGGCAACACCTTTCAATTGAAGACTCAACATTTAGTTGATAAAACCAACTTGGGGGACACCAAATATTCTAGTCTCCGAGATCCAATTCTATATACTTGCACATACAAAACCAACAACAACAACCAAATACCTTCCTGCAAGATTACTTTAGCATCATAATTACTAATAATTGACACATGAATAACATAAGCAACATGTAAACAATGTGAATACCAATAATATAATGGAAAAAAGAATTAATCCTTTATTTAGGAAAAAACAGAAATACATAGAAAGTATACCTCAAACATGAGATGAACCTCTTGTTTTCCTTGCAACCTAGTCACCTTCCCCTAAAAATGATAACTTATCACAATATCAGAGCTCCAACGCTATATTATGGACACTAGATCTATCTTATTTCCTCTCGATAGAGCGAGATTATATCAATTCATTCTATCCTCCAAAAGAATGTATCTAGACACCTATGAGCTTGAGAAGTTAGGAAACTTTTACAATAATGGACGTTGAGCCATTTCATACACAAGTGAGAAAAGTTGATCTCCTTGGGAACTCTATAACCCTTTTTCTTAATTATGAGACTTTTCTCAATTATGAAATAATTATTTTTCATAATTATGAAAATTTCACAAAATAATTATGAGAAATTACTCAATTATGTAATCTCACGCTTTTAACATGGAATAACACCCATTTAAGTAAAAGAAAAGGTGAAAGGGATGAATTCTAGCCAACACTTGAGGTAAGTTGAACTTGAGTTTCTCTCATTATGGTGGAGAGGTAGATAGGGTTATAACACATCATGTTTTGTCAACATATAGTGAGCCGACCATGCCTCACTTGGTTATTTTGCGTGTGTGTGTGTGTGTGTATATATATATATATATATATAATGTTGGTGTAAATGTTTTCTTTTATATATGGTCATTCAAATTGGACTTACATAAATCTACCAGGTCTAACTTTTAATACACATGTATCTCCTCCCTTGGTTTAAGTCGAGACTCATATAATATATATGTTGATGCGATTGTGTGGTAGTTCGATGGTAGAGGGATGGACCCTTGACCCCCGAAGGGGTAATGGGTGGCTATAGCCCCATTTTAAACATATAATGTATCTATTGGTGTGGTTATATGGTAGTTCAATAGCTAAGGGATTGTAAGCGTGGATCAAGGGAGCCAATATTTTTTTTTTGAAACAGGGACCAAATTTGTTGCTATGAATTTCAAACTCAGGCCAGTTAGCAGGAGAAAAGAAACATAACCAAAGAGAAAAAGTGGAACTAGAAAAGTTCACACGAAAACATGAAATCTAAGACAAACAAAAGGATTGGTTTCCCCAGTATGGTCGCCAATTTGTGGTGAAGTAAAATTATAAGTGCAGACACAAACAAATTCCTCTAGCCTGATAATGGGTCTAGCCACAACTAATACATTCTATGGAAGATTTCCTTAGGTTAGAACCAATTAAGAGGGCCTACCTCTTAGTACGCTTATCCTATTTGATGATGTCCTTGCTTGCTCGCTCCAACTATCTCTCGCTTCCTTCTTCAAACACCTGAAACAAGTAAACAACAATAAACAATAACCGTGATAATAGACAAATTGTAATTCAACCTACTTAACAAGTCAAGAAACATTAAGCCATGAATATGTAAGATGACAAATCATGTAGGAAATCAATTGATAGTTGCATATATATTGAATCAAGAAGAGATTACAACCATTGTCTTGACGTTGCCGTTCTCCTCTGACAAGACCAGGTTCCCACACACTTCTGCTAGCATTCCATGATGGCTTCAACAACAATATTTTTTAAGTCTCTTCCCTTTAGGCTTCACTCCAAACCAAATTCACACTTCTCCCTCACACAACTAGAGAGCTACAACTATCAATAGCTTGTTGTTTACTCCGAACTTAATTAGCACTAGCACACCAACATTAACACTAGCTTGTGCTTGGGAAAAGGGGGGTTTATATAGGATGAATGGATGGGAGATGGATCCTCTTCTCATGGGATAAGGTCTTATCCCTTGAGTAGTTCGATCATTATAGGGGAAAGGAGCCCAAACTGACATCCTCGACCCCATCCGGCCAAACCATTTACCAGACTTCCGTTACGAAGCTTCCAGAGCTGGAAGCTTTAGCTCTTTATTTAAAAAACTTTCCAGAAGAAGACCGACGTGATTGGAACAAAGCTTAGTCGCTCCTGTTGGTGCTAGGGACAGTGCTAATCCCTACATATCGGCGCGAGGAAGATAAGGGCCATTAGTGTTGGTCTTGTAAACTGGGCAAAACAGAAGTTTCAGGGGAAATGGTGCAAAAGGGAATTGATCTGCTCATGAAGAGGGACACAATGGGGGTTTCTTCATGAAGGGAAAGCATGTAGGGTTCACTATAGAGGTCCTCCAAGATCAAGGAATGGGGAGTACAGGGACAGTGACAAAATGCTGTGTAACAAATGCCCCCTAAAGCGTGAAGGCCGAACTAGAGTGAGGGATGAAACACTTTATAAATCAGTGTGGGGAACTGTAGTCTACCGTCGGAAAATCTGCAAGAAAGTACATATACATATACAGAACTGAGAACTCTACCAAATGATACATGAATCGTGGCATGGATGCAACCATCTAGAGAATGATCATGTAAATGGATCTAGGTATGGGCGCAACCATCCGTCAAAGAGGATCATAATGAAACCAAGTGATGGTCACAACCATCCAACAAGGAGAAGGATCACATATGATAACTCATGGTATGGTCGTAGCCATCCATCTGAAAGAGACATGCATATCAACATAACCATGCCACATCACTTCGCAACTTGGACTTTTGTGATCTGAGTCTAGGGTCTTGCGCTCCAACACGACCCGATCAAAGTACAAATTCTAACATGTGAATAGATGTGTTGGCGTCGAACATGCTAGAAAGTCGCTTGATTACCAGTTAATGATGTAAACTGTTAACAAGCGCGAGAGAAGCCACCAATAATGACAATGGTCCTCAAGGTACTATCAACACAATCCATGGAATCCAAATAGAGGAATTGAAGTCGAACACCCGTGAAATCACTTGATCGAAAGCCAATGATGTGAATTTGTCGTCGAGTGTGAAGAACTTGCCATTAGGGCATGCAAGCTCCAAGGTAATGTAAGGGAGTCTCGCGGTCAACTTCTCGGATAATGAGCTGAAGTCAACAGGAAGCGACCGTGTCGAAGGAGGGCCATAATGTATCCCACATCATTGACACGAGACAAAAGGATGCAAAATTATTTTGGATGATACATATAATTAGAGGTAAATGTAACTAGAGAAGGACAACTCTTGAACATATCGGCGACACGACTGGAAGTTTAGAAGCTTTTGGATCCATAGGATAGGTGGTCATGATGACTTGGTAGAGATCAAATGGAAGGCAAAAATGAACGGCCCAACCCAGGAAGGTCGACGATACAAAGGAGGATCTCCTAACCCGAAACGAAGCAAAAAGTGTCATGTTCAAGAGTGAGCTGCTGACACAATTGATTAGATTTCCAAATTTCCCCCCACCATTTCTGGCAGGTACCCCAATTATTTTTTAATCGCAAGCTTGAAGGGGATAACATATGCTTGCACTGTAAGTTCATCCTTCGGACGAATCCGACCTAGTAAGTTTAACGAGCCCTAGGAAGGAGAAGCTCATGTTCGTCATGGTGACAAATCCAATGTCGTTTAATATTTTAACAAGTCTGACAAAGGTGTAACTCGGTATCTTTTTCATGTTTAGAAAGTTTGAAAAAGACACGGAAAAGAAAACTCCACATGGTCCCTTTTCGTACATTTGTGTCTCTCGAGCCTGAAAAGGTAGAAAACGATACTTGAGAGAACCGCTTGACCATTTCAGTCAAGGAGTACCTTTTTCGTAAATAATGTCTCCGAGCCTGAAAAAGGGGTAAAATTATACTAGGTGCATGACGTTTCACATCTGTTAATGAGTTCGAAACAACAAGGGCTTGGCCATATTTTCTCTTTTAAAGGGTCGGAAAAGATCTTGAAAGCGGACCCCCCATTTTATTCTCTTTTACGAGTCAAAAGGGAAAAATACTCGAAAATATTTTCATATGAGCTTAACGAGTCAAGAAAAGAGCTGAAACGTGACTTGTCATCATCATCGAACATCCATCACCTGTTGCTACGCAAAAAGGTAAAGTGTATTATCCAGTACTTGAGGCAAAATAGGTTAACATATTTACAAAAACCCAATATTTTCATGAAAAAAATGAATAAAAAGGAGAAAAGTAAATATAGTTTTACCATTTCCATTTTACCTTGTTGTGAAGACTTTTTACTCAATTTTGCCCTAATTGTTCCGGAGTAGATTGCGAGAGATCCGGGAGGTCATTCGTCGAGCCGCTAGTTATAGGTAAGAGCCAAAGCCCTGAGCTCCATTTTCATTTCTTTTATTCTCATTTTTAACCATTTTTTGGTTTTTTGAGGGAGGTTTTGCAAAAAGGTTTTCTCCCTCAGTCCACGTGACTTTTGGGCACAGAATCGCACCGACCGAGGGTGATTAAAAAGGCCTGTCGCATTGTCGGCACAACTGTTTTTAAAACAGGTGCGTCGGTGCCGTGAATAGGGAAAAACCCTATTTCCTCACAAAACCACTGTTAAAACTTGAATTTTATGGGCCAAGCATGATTGTTGACTCAAATTAATGGTATTTACAAGAAAGAATCGCCGAAAATGGTGGATTGGAAAGAATGGGAACATGAGGATGTGGACAGGCAGGCACTGAATGATCCAAAATGCTTGGAATCTTTGAGGGCTTGTGGGCTCCTCAAATTCTTTCTCACGCCAAGGATGCGGGCCCAACCCAAGTTGCTTCGGTACCTGATTAGTCTTTGGGACATAAATAGCAAAATATTTGTCATTGGTGACCAAGAGTTGGAGTTAGAAACTTCAGATATATATTTCATCACTGGACTGTCCTGAAGAGGGGAACCAATCAAATTGTATGGGTCACGACCAATTGGGGCATGCATATACTCATTGCTTGCTGAACACTGCCTTGAGGCCCTGAAATCCAAGAGTGGGAAGATTGAGATTTCCATTGTTTAGGATCTGACACTAAGAGTGCTTCTGTTGACCATCAACATAGTGGTGGGGTCCCATGAAATACACGAGACCAACAAGTCGAAGTTCCTATATTCTATGGATTGTACAACACCTACGATCTTCAACTAGGCAGAGGCCATGAAGATCAACATAAAGTGCCAGCTGACCAAAGCTAAGGCGGGGAATTTGAAGCAATTTTTCTTCGGATCTGTGCTTGTGACCTTTTTCTTGGAACGGGTGCCACTATTCCAGTATCAGCTAATTGAGGTGGATCCTCCCATGCCACGCAATCCATGGATGGTCCACTGGAGTCGTTTGATGCCCAGGATCACTGGGGGTTAGCACATGTCGTACAAACTTGCATTATTTTCATGGCTACGATGATAGAAGATCGTCGTGGAGGACTGGCCATATAGTGGCACTGACTTCCATGGAGATTTGGACATGCCCTTACTAGATGGAGAGGATTTTGACAATGAAGGTAAAAAATCAATTTTTTTATTTTGAGATTTTTTAATTGTTTTTGGTATATATGTGCTTATAACATTTCTCTTGTTAATACAGACGTTGGACCAGAGCTGCTTGCTGGGATGTCCCCAATAGCAGGTGCGTCCCCTGTCCGATTGATGTTGTCGCCCCTTATCAGGAGGGGAGTGACAATGAGGAGGAGATTGCAAGGAACCTTAAGGGGTTGACTTGTGGTATCTCAGAGTATGCTCGGGTAGGAGACATTCCTCGCCAGTACTAGAGACACACGGTGGGAGTCTCGGATTGGATCCGCCGATTGCTGACTCGTGTTGCACGAGTTGTATCATGCTACATCACCATGCTGATTAGTTCCTAGGTCCAACATTTACATTTTTTGAGGCCTACGTGCCACGGATATATGAGGCCTGCGAGCCGCCGATGTTATTTTGGACACACATATTATTTTTTGGGGGTTATGATGTATCAAACATTATCACCATATATATATATATATATATATATATATGCTGTATTTTCTTGCTTACTATGGAACAAATGGTTGGTTTATCTTTTCACATGTTTCGTAAATGTGTATCCAACACATGATTAGCTAATGCATCTGTCAATGTATTCATGCGCCTAGGAATATGATGATATGTAATGTAATCAAAATTTCTTTCCAGTAGACGAATACAGAGATACATTCTCAATATTTGAGGGTTTCTGACGGAATATTTCCCATTGAGTTGAAGGACGACAAGTTGTGAATCCAGGTTGAAAACCAACTCTTGAATGTCAAGAGCAATGGCTTTTGACAACAGTTCGATGACCGCACTGTATTCAACAATGTTGTTAGTTGTACGACCTAAATAGATATCTTGAAGGTCAATCAACTCACCGTTAGGGTCATAAATAGCCCATGCTGCAGATGATAGGTTCTGGGTACTACGACAAGCACCATCAGCGAAACCGATGTGAGGAGTCGCAAACATCTGCAAAGCAAGAAAAGCATAGTAAACAGGAAATTTGTTTGAAAACTAACACACCAAACCACACTGCAAAAAAATGAATGACACACTAATGTAAACAAGTAACCATGCAAGATGACCTAAGCATAGTAATTCTTGAGGTTAAGCCCGTTTCGGGGCTTATCCAAAGGATTTCATTCATAATCAATAAGCTCATAGGCCCCTTTTTGCAAAACATGTTTCACAATGTAGGGCCCATGCCTCCATCACCCTCAGAGAATGCGCGAGGGGAGACTGACTGATCGAAATGGGACTTGACCCATTTCTTTTGTGCTTCGATGACCAAGGCAGTGAGAAGACGAGTCTCATCCATTTGTTCTAAATATAAGAGGCGTTCCTCCTGAGGTGATGTTTCACGGAGGACTTCAACAGCTAACTTAAGTGAAGGTATCTTGAATTCGATCGACAATGTTGTTTCCAGACCATAGATTAGCTGGAATGGTGTGAAACCAGTTGTGTCTTTAGTCGAGGTTCGATAATCCCACAGAGCTAGTGAGTGGGTGGGGCACACATCTTGCGTTGGTAAATTTTGCATTCATGGAACTTGCAAACAGTAAGGATGCAACCCTTGAAAATGGACGGCCAGAAATAACCAGCGTGAAGGATTTTTTGAGCGGTAGTGTAACCAGACATATGACCACCACATGCCTCAGAGTGGCAATCATTGAGAAATCTTTCAGCTTCCTCAATCGTAAGGCATCAACGAAGAACTGAATCGACACCGACACGGTATAAAGTATCGCCAATAATATGGTAGGGTTGGGAGTGATGCCGAATCCTTCGGTAATCATCCTTAGTCAATGCGGACCGAAATGTGGATGTCTGGAGATACACGATGATATCACCGTACCATGGATCAAGGGTGCTAATCAGGAAGAGAGTCTCATCCGGAAGCTGTTCATCTGCACCAGTAGGGAGAGACTTAGAGGGAAGGGAACAAATCAATTCGGCGAAAACGAGTGACTTCTTAGATTTGGCAGTAGTAAATACAAAATCAAATTCTTGCAGGATCACAATCCATTTAGAATATTTGCCCCCCAGCAACTGACGAGTCAGGATATAGGTCATGGGGTTGCATTTGGAAATCACTGTAGTCATGCACAAAAGGATGTAGTGCCAAAAGCGTTGAACAACTTGGACGGTAGCCAAAGCCAACTTCTTGACATGTGCATAACATGTTTCAGTGTCGAGGAGATTACGACTAAGGTAGTAGATAACATGTTCGTTGCCTTCGTCATCGTCTTGGACCAAGACCATAGCAATGGTGCTAGGGGCCGCAGCTAGGTAAAGGAAGTAATCTCGATAATAATCTGGAGGGTGCAACAGAGGAGCATTTACGAGGACGACCTTGAGATCATCAAAAGATTTTTGGGCCACCTCATCCCATACAAAGGGTGTTCCTTGTTTTAGCAACCGGGTAAATCCTGTAGCTAGCCCAACATAATTGGGTATAAAATGACGAAGAAAATTTGCCTTTCCTTGTAGGCTCTGGAGTTGGTGCAATGAAGATGGAGGGGGTAAATTTACAATGGCCTCAACTTTCAGTAGATCAAGGTGAATACCGTCCTTGGAAACGATGAATCCAAGGAGTCGTCCGGATTCTACGCAGAAAACACATTTATGCAGGTTTAACTGAATGTTGTAGTGTCTACAGCGTAGAAAAATCTGCCGCAGATGGTTAGGGTGATCTTGGTGCTTACGAGAATGATCGGGAAGGTCATCCAGGTAAGGCTGGACAATGTTGTGAATATCATGAAACACATAGGACATTGCCCGTTGAAATGTAGCTCTTGCATTTTTGAGGCCGAAAGGGAGCGTTTTGTATGCGAATGTACCCCACGGACAAATAAAAGCTATCTTTTCTTGATCGACTGGTGCAATGTTTATCTGGTTGTAACCAGAAAAACCATCCTTAAAGGAAAAGATCTTGCTCCCAGCACATTCATCAATGATTTGATGAATGAAGGGAGTAGGATAGTTATCTTTAGGACAAGCACGATTAAGATCTCGATAATCAACGCAAACGCGGATCGTGCCTTGTTTTTTAGTCATCGGGACAATATTGGACACCCAATCTGTAAGAGGGATGGGATAGATGAACCCAACTTTGAGAAGTTTTTCAACTTCACCCTTGATAGCAGCGGCCTTCCTAGGGTGCATTGGGCAGAGCCATTGGCAAACGGGCTTCGCGTGCGGATAAGTTGGTATTTCATGCACAACGATGCTAGGATCAATGCCAGGAATTTCTTCGTAGGACCACACAAACACATCACAAAATTCCTGAAATAGACGAGTATAAGTCTTGATCTCATCTAGAGAACAAGATACCCCGATATGGACATGTTCAACGATACCAGGCTTGATAGAAATATCAATCGGCATCGTTTGGGTAATATTACCCAAATTTCCTTCCGACCATACTTCATGAGTCGTGATTGGTGGCGGAAGCGGGAGGGAAGGAAATGGAGAAGAGGACTCTTCGAAAGTGGTAGACATGACTGCCGGACGAGGCAGGAACGAGGAGCGATGATGAGTATTGGTCCAAGGTGGTTCCTTGAGAGACATGACTTCCATGATACCTTCATTAGCAAGGAAGGTCTCGGCTAAGGGATCAGGTGATTCCAAAGCGCCAAGCCATGGGGATTGAGAGTACGTATTGAGAGAGGTCTTCGAAACAGAAGAATCAGAGGATGCAGAACTTGAAGCTGAAACAATTTCCACGTAATTGACTTCAGCGGGACTAAGCGGCATAACCTCGCCCTAGGTATCAACAAGATCTGGTGAAGGTATGACCCAAGGATCAGATTTAACTGAGACCATGTTGACAGAGGCAACATGAGGAGGTGGGAGCGAAAAAATTCCCATTAAGGCAGAATCTTTAAAAAGACCTACCCCCACACTCTCATAGGGAGCACTAGTGTGCTTGACGTACAGAACATTGCCATTCGAGGAGGAAGAGGCAAAGAAAGACAACTGGTCGACAGTGAAAATCTTCCCTTGATGGGGAAAACGAATCACATGAAATAGGGAGGAGGCTACAACATGCATAGCATGGGTCCAGCTCCGGTCGAGTAGAAGATTGTAATTGAGATTGGCATCAACAATCTCTACCTCGACTTGCACTGTCTTTCCTTCCAGAGTAATGGCAAGGTTAGGTAAGACACCGAAGGGTCGCGAATCACGCCCATCGAAATATTCCAAAGTGTTTGGAGATTGGTTCAAAGCAGGAGAACCAATAGCCTTCCAGCATGTGATTGACATGATGCAGGTGGAAGCACCTTCATCGATGACAGTCCGGTGGATGGTCTTCTCATTGATGATTACCTGAATGAGAAAGGCAATCTAATGAGGGAGGTGCGGAACATGGTTCTCTAGATCAAAACATATCAAATTGGAATCGGTGGGATCGATACCCTCGATAGCTGACAACAAATATTTCCGCTGCGATGGGTAGCTTTGGAGCACCTCGAGAGCCGACATAGCTGACGGTGCTTGAGCCAAATCCTCAACAATATTATAGTGCTGAGCAACTTGGGCGTTAGGGTTGCACAAGGATTTTCACAACACATCTCGAGAGGGTGGTTGTATAGCGGAATCAGGGTTAGGGCACTTGATATGAAGAGGGCCAGAACTTAGGGCAGAAGAAGAAGGGGTGGCTTCTTTCTCTTTCCCAATTGTCGGAGTAGGAGTTTGATAATCTTTCGATCTAGTAGCCACATTAATAGATGTACTCATCATGAACACTTGAGATCCCAAGGAAGCAGATGATTTGGGTTGGTCTACCATTTGGGTTTGCTGAGACGGAAATGGCTCTTTGAGGACAATGGGGGTCCCTTTGAGTAAGTGAATAACTTTGGATCATCTGGGACAATCCTTAGTGTAGTGATCTTCCTTGCAAATGAGGTAGGGATACTTAGGTTTCCGTTGCGAAGATTCTCCAGCAGACGGTTTGGGAGGACCCTATTTTAGGGCATCAACTTTATCCTTTCCTTTGCCTTTCTTCTTACCTTTCGAGGATTTGTCTATTGTGGTAGACTAGACAACGTGGACCTCTGAGGTTTTACTAGGGCTAGGTGGATTCTGGGAAGAACTATTAGGAACAACATTTGTGACTTTGATGTTGCGAGATCGGATGATGGTTGCAGAGCATCGGGTAATAACTCATACAAAGTTCTAGACTGAGAGTAAACTAGATCTAAGTACTAGGCATGAGCAATGGCTTGCTCTTCAGTAATGCATCCACCCATAGCTATATTGTGAGCAATTGGGGCCACAAACAATTTAGTGAACCATTCAGTGAGCAACTGATCAACAATCTCAAATTTGATCAGGCAACATCTATGTCTCCATTCATGGATGTGATCGAAGATGTGTGTCGCAGTATCTTGCTTAAGTAATGTGAGAAAATAGGTGCCAGTTTCATAGCGAACTAGCAACTGAAAATGTGTGAGGAAAGCCATGGCTAAAGAGTTAAAGTCATGGTAAGTACTTCGAGGAAGCTTGATGTACCACTTGGCTGCAGTGCCTGTGAGGGTTCGTTGGAAAAGACAGAGACGAATGGAGTCATCAACGTAAGAGTTCGAAGAGCACCAGAGGTGATAGGTCATCACATGGGCCTGAGGATCTTCTTTTGATTTCCCATCTAACTTTGGATAATTGCTGGGTATCTTGGATGGCACCGGAGGCCAGTATGGCGAATGAAGGATTGGATCATTCGTAAGGCGAGATACATCTGGTAGCTCGAGTGTGGCCAAAAATGGCAATTAGTGTTAAAAGGCATAGGAGGTCGGTAAGAGGGTCTGAACGGAGGAGCCCATCCTTGCTGGTAAGGATTTTGGCCCCACAATGGGGGATTTTGGCCATATGGCATTTGATGCTGCCCCCATTGCAGGTTACCTTGACCATAGGGAGGATTTTGACCTTGAATACCTTGGAACTATCTGGCCATAGGTTACTGATAAGAAACGTACGGGTTAAAAGGCTGTTGAGCCTGTTGACCTTGGACATATGGATATGGGACCTATTGTCCTTGAACATACAGGTGATGAACCTGTTGTCCCTGAACAAGAGGATTTTGAACCTGATGTCCTTGGGCATAAGGTTGATACACTTAGTGCCCTTGGACATAGGGATTCTGCACTTGCTACCCTTGACCAAAAGGATTTTGAACCTGTTGACCTAGGGCATTAGGTTTTTGTATGTGATTCCCTTAACCAGAGGGATTCTGGACTTGTTGACCTAAGACATTAGGATTTTAGGCCTGCTGCTGTAGGACTTGACCTTTGCCTTTCCCTTGCGGTCGCAAAATTTGTCCCTAAGGCTACAGAGGTTGGCCCTACGAGGACATGGGCTGGGAGGTGTGTGGAGCATATTTCATCTGCTGTTGCACGATTTTCTACAACTGTTGTGAAGGTTGACCTTGTGGTTATTTCAGATGACCTTGCTGTAAAAAAGGTTTCCCTTGTTGTTGTAGAGGCTATCCTTGCTATTGCAAGGGTACTTGAATAGTGCCCAGAAAATTTCCGAACTGAATTTGGCCATAGCCACCTTGGAAGGTGGATGAGCCAGGCTGAATGTACTACCCAGACTGAAGGGTGTAAGGTTAATTAACCATTCCTTGAGAACCATATGGAATGTAAGGAGTTTGGTATTGGACCTGAGCCTCATAGGGTTGTTGATACTGGACGTTGCTCGATCCAGACGGACCAACAGGATTTTGGACCTGTTGGTACTGGACATTGCTTGATCCAGTAGGATCAACAAGGTTATGAATAACACTAAAAGAAGGCTGGTTCATACCAAGCATGTGAGCTTGTGAGCCACTCACATTGGTGGCACCTGAAACCATAGAAACATTCAAGTTTTTCCCCCCAAGCGGTGGCACAGCTTGGCCACTAACTAGAGGGATGGAGGAACTGATAGAGACATTCCTCGAAACTGCCAGTTGGGACTGATGGGTGACTGGGATTGATGATACAAGGGTGTTCAAAATGGTGGGTTGCACTGGGACTGAGGTAATAGCCTGTTGGGAAGTCGTGTTCGCAATGAACGGACCTAAAGTAGGCATGGCGCCTGATGCCCAAACAGGGTTATGGTAAAGTGATGAGGCATTAAGTGTACCTGAAACCAACTATGCTAAAGACACATAGTTAGGTGGCAAATTGGCGGGAATACCCCCTGCATAGGGGAAACCCTTAGGACAAAAAGGATGTTCTTCCTCCTCGACAGTGTGTGGAGTAGAAACTTCTGACTCTTCCGTAGAGGTGACTGGAGCATCACCTTCGGGTTCCATATTCAGGAACAAACAACGATGAATGATCGAAGAGGTACGAGGGGATAGTTCCAAAGGAACACCTAGCTGGTCGTACGAACTGTAAGGACACTGCAGTGATATCACAACAGGGTCAAATAGAGGATTCAGAGGGTAGATAACCAGTCCAAGCTGACTGTCAGTGGTCGGCGAGTTCTCAGGAGTTTGAACGGGATTGTCCAGAGATTCCGGGCCAAGATCAACAGATGACCTAGTATCGAAAGTAGGTGGAGGACGAGATGACAAAGGTTGAATTCTCAGAAAAATTCCGAGTTCAACACCTTGGTCCTCGAGTGACTCTGGTAACTTAGGAAACAACTCCTTAGACAATATTTTAGATGGAGGAGAGGAAGAGGAACTAGGTGAACCAGATGGTTCAGCCATGATGACCTTGTCTTAGTCGACAGAAAAATAAATTTCAAGGCTTTAAAATGTTCTTTAAGGGAAACTCACGATTTGGTCTCAGAAAATACTAATAGGATGTTATCGGATCATGGGCAATCAATTATTAAGATGCATAAAAAGACTGGTGCTCTTTCATTTTTTAAGAGTCGAGAAAGAAACAAATATGACTCTATCGCTTTCGATTGGAAATGAGCTTGAAAGGACAAGTGCTCGAATGATCTTTTAAGTTTAATGAGTCAAAATGATCGAATGACTGCTCTGGATGATCTAGGTAAACAAGATTACCAGGCAACCATGAACTGCAGAATAGCTCCTGGCGAACCGAGAAGTACGAGCAGGCAATCTCCTTGAATGTTGTGTTCGGTGTATCACGTTTGTAAGGCGGCCGACTCAGCTTCCTAAGGATAAAGGTTTGTAGCCTAGAGGGGTCTCCCGTTATATACTCGACAGTACGGGGAACACGAATCTGTACTAGCGCTGTCTAATGCCGAAACTAAAGACAATTGCTAGGTTTAAAGACGTCCGAACACATCTCTAGCCTAGACCTTCTAGATACGATCATTAAATGTCAAATGCGCCTTAGGTTAATTGAATTCATTTTAAAGTTTATCTTGAGTTATGTTTCAGTTTTCAGGTCTTAGAGATGTGACTTGAAAAACCCTAAATGCAACTAAATGAGACAATACCCTTTCAATTTGATGAATTGCCTACACTAGAGAGGGTAGAAACTACACAATCAAATGCAAACAACCATATAATTGAAAGCAAAATGATCTTTCACTACTTCACTTTTCAAAAAAATAAACTAATGAAAAATACATTCCAGTTCCTAATTTATTGACAAGCAAATTTCAAACAGTCCTTTCAAAAGCAAAAGAGTTCTTTTCGTTTTCAAATGCCAATGTAATCCTAGTCTTTTAATGATGCAAGCTATTGTAGCACAATGATGCAACAAACTAGAATTTCATATTTTTCATTAAACAACGAAATAAACTTTTCGCATACAACACTTCAATGAATTTTTTTCGAGACAATCATCTCTTCAAGCAAATGAAAACATGAAAAAAGAGGCTTGTTTAGACTAATGAAGCACCGAATTTACCAACAAAAAGACAAGCAATGTAATCCATGCTGGAAAAGAAACGTTTAGACAAGCAAACGAAAACTTTTCAAACTTGTGTAATGGAAGTCAAAGTTGTAAAAGGACCGCAAACGAAATGCAAGGAGTAAGTACACCTACAACTCGACTCACTGAGTTCACAAACAACTGAATGGACGACAATCTAGATGCCCTAGTGTCACTAACCACTCAATGACTCAAGAAATCAAGCAGAAAGATGATAAGCCAACAAGCAAACAAAACCAAATGAAAAGCAACTTTCTAGTCAGGGAGAAAACAGTCTAAAAGGCTTACGGGGTCAAAATCATGAGAGAAAAACACACTGGCCAAGATTGGGGACAAACCCTAATCTTCACTTACAGGCATCAGTGCGACTGCCTAACTGACAACAAGTGCCAGAGGCTGGTTGGTGTGACTGTTTCTCAGTATATCGCGCTGATTGGCGCGACTGTCAGCAGATTAAGCACATTGATCAAGGGAGCCAAAAAAAAAAAAAAAAATTGAAATAGGGACCAGATCTACTACTATGAATTTCAAACTCAGGCTAGTAAGCAGGAGAAAAGAAACAGAACCAAAGGGAAAAAGTGGAACTAGAAAATTTCACACGAAATCATGAAATCTAAGATAAACAAAAGGATTGGTTTCCCCAGTATGGTCACCAAGTTGTGGTGAAGTAAAAGTATAAGTGCGAACAAAAACAAATTCCTTTAGCCCGATAATGGGTCTAGCCACAACTGGTACATTCTATGGAATATTTCCTTAGGTTAAAACCAATTAAGATGGCCTACCTCTTAGTACGCTTATCCCGTTTGATGATGTCCTTGCTTGCTCGCTCCAACTATCTCTCGCTTCCTTCTTCAAACACCTGAAATAAGTAAACAACAACAAACAACAACCGTGATAATAGACAAATTGTAATTCAACCTACTTAACAAGTCAAGAAACATTAAGCCATGAATATGTAAGATGATAAATCAATCGATAGTTGCATATATATTGAATCAAGAAGAGATTACAACCATTGTCTTGATGTTTCCGTTCTCCTCTGATAGGACCATGTTCCCACACACTTCTGCTAGCATTCCATGATGGCTTCAACAACAATAGTTTTAAGGCTCTTCCCTTTAAGCTTCACTCCAAACCAAATTCACACTTCTCCCTCACACAACTAAAGAGCTACAACTATGAATAGCTTGTTGTTTACTCCAAACTTAATTAGCACTAGCACACCAACATTAACACTAGCTCATGCTTGGGAAAAAGGGAGGTTTATATAGGATGAATGGATGGGAGACGGATCCTCTTCTCATGGGAGAAGCTCTTATCCCTTGAGGTAGTTCCATCATTATAGGGGAAAGGAGCCCAAACTGACATCCTCGACGCCATCCGGCCAAACCATTTACCAGACTTGCGTTACGAAGCTTCTAGAGCTGGAAGCTTCAACTCTTTATTTAAACAAATTTCCATAAGAGGATCGGCGTGACTGGAACAAAGTTCAGGAAGACAAGGGCCATTAGTGCTGGTCTTGTAAACTGGGCAAAATAGAAGTTTCAGGGGAAATGGTGCAAAAGGGAATTGATCTGCTCATGAAGAGGGACACAATGGGGGTTTCTTCATGAAGGGAAAGCATGTAGGGTTCACTGTAGAGGTCCTTCAGGATCAAGGAATAGGGAGTACAGGGACAATGACAAAATGTTGTGTAACAACCATCTAGGGCTTCTAGAGGCCATCCACCTCAACCCATCAAGCAATGATTCCACCTCATGACCAGACATCACAAAAACCATCATCAGATTGGTCTCTATCCAAGCCTTCCAGGGCTTCCAGAGCATTTTTCCAAACAAGGCTGCTAGGACTAGTAACTCAACCCACAACTTTTACTAGGATTCTAGAGCATTTTTCCAACCAGGGCTCCATTCCAATGACAAATCACAACAAACAAACCACATGCATATGCCATGTGTGCCAAAACTAGTGAGGAAGAAATACATGCAACTCGGTACTTGCAAGTAAAACGTGTTATAATTGCTGATCCCAATGTCCTCTTGCACTTTCCTTCTCTTCCTTTGCCTTCTTACTCCAAAACTCCAAGTATGCCACACTCTCCAAGAGTGCTCCAAGAAAACTCTAAGTGTCCAAGAGTATGAGAGAGAGAGAGAGAATAGAAGAGAGCTCCACCAAAACCTATCAAAAGCTTACCAATTGATCCTCATAAGCCTTTTTATCAATGAGGCCTCTATTTTCTTCATTTTCCTCCTCACATGCAACTTGTGACCTTTCACCTCCCTTTTCTCCTAATTTCCTTTATTTCATAAATAAAATTCCAATTAATGCCTCATGCCTTTCCAAAGCCTTTGTCATTTCCTTTGTCGATTTCCTTAGCCATTAAACAATCACAAGTGATCCCCATCACTAGGATTTTGCCTAACATTTAGCTTGGAATAAGTGTCCCATCAACCGTGGTTATTATTTTACCTTTATTAACTTTTATTACATGGAATTTTCACCAGGGTTGTTACAGAACCCTCCCCCTTGGGGGAACACCATCCTCAGTGTTCAATGACACCTATAACCAACAACACTGCTAAAAACAAAACATACTACCCATGTTGCTTTATAACACAACTCTTTGTAGTATTTACAATGACCATCTTCTAAAACATGACAAACATACAATTTACTGGAGCTTTATAATACAACTCATTACAGTATTTACAACAATAACCACATATACGCACATACACATTTGCTTCACCCAACAAATAATCATATTTTCTATTGAGCTTTATAAATCCATCTTGATATAATATTTATAATGATATACACATATACACATTTGCTTGACCAGGAAATAAAAGGATACGATGCTTGCATCTGCAACAAGGGATTCCAGAGGCTCACACCTCCACCCTCAAATTAATACCAGGATTCACCTCCTTCCCAAGAAGTCCATAATCCACTGCAAAGCCAAATCTGCATCTAATGTCCAACGCTATAATCCAACGCCACTTGTCCTCTTAGTGAACAGTTACCAACTCATTGTCCTAGGGCATAGTCCCATTGATTCCATATGGAAATGTTAATGACCAAAACAAATCCATCCCCAACCTTCCCTTCTCTGATACATAGTCCCTCGGGGAATTTGGTCACCCCCTTTTGTGCAGTCACTTACCTTCCAAGTTCTGTTGGCACCCCCATCTTGGGTAGTCCATCCCCTGGCAAGGCTTCCACGCATTGGAATATACGAAACCAAGGCATATCCCTACCTCAAAACTATCATACCAGTCATAGCATGCTCATGGAAATCAATGGACGCTATTGGATACCAGTGTGTTAGGCCCCTATACTACTAGTGTAACCCCCTATTGTTGTTAGTATAACCCACTTATTATATTGATGTACCCATGTAGTGCCCGTATTGTTACTATTGTGCCACATAGAAGCCCACTATTGTTATTGTTGTGCCCTACAATATTATTGTTATGTAGGCTCTGATTGTATTGGGACCACTTAGACTCCTATATATAGAAAGGAGGTATTTTCATTTGTATCATCCAAGAATTGTTCATTTATGTAATGTAAAGGAGGTTGCCCCCTCGAAGAGGCTGAATTCTAAGTCGTGGATCTCTCTTTTCTATCTTTTTGTGAGCTGGTTTCATAACATTTGGTATCAGAGCTTTGGATTCTAGGGTTTCGCTGCTCCAAACAGGTCATCGTGGCATTTTCGCTATAACTTTGTTTCTGTGACGTTTCAGAAGTCTAAAAAAAAACCCATTTGAGAAGAATTGGCGCTGAACCTTGGGTCTGAATTTCAGAGCTTTTCGCGCGATATTTTCGGAGATATGATCTGAGGAAGTTGGTCTTTTTGCAGACTCCTGAATTACACGCAAAACAGGTGACCTGGGAAAAATCCTCATAACTTTCTTTCTCAGCATCGGATTGAAATTTCGTAAGAAGGTACAGAAAGAGGACGGACTGTAGTTTTCGTTTATATATTTTTCAGAGTCAAAGGTTGAAACAGTGACACGTGGCACTTCATGCAAGTTCGCTCTACTGAACTAGTCTATAATCAGGTCACTGCGGGAGATTGTGTATAACTTTTTCTTGGAGAATCCAATTTGGATCAGACTTGTGGCATTGGAAAGAGGACACAGAGGGCTACTATAGTTCACAATTTTAGAACTTAAAGATCAAAAAGCACAGAGTTACAGTCGTTTCAAGTTCGAGCTCCTAAAATCAAGAAAAAGCAAGATGAGGAAGTTTGATGGCAAGGATCCGGTAAATTGGATACTTCAGATGGAGCAATATTTTGATATACATGGTGTACAACTGTTACAAAAGGTATGTATTGCATCTTCATATTTAGAACCAGATCAATTTTTATGGTACAAAGGGCTTTGTTCTCGTAAAAAACTTGTTACGTGGTCAATTTTCACGGAGGAAATGATAGCACATTATGAGGATACAAAGAGCAACACCTTCTTTAGAGCAACACCACAACATTTGGAAAGAGTAAAAGGGCTTTGTGACATAGGGGAAAGAAAAATTATGGAAACCAGGAAGTGTACCCCTCACAACTATAAAGATGGAAGTGTTGTTTCTCCTAGCCTTCCACAACTACAAGGGTTACACCACAACAATTGGAAGAAAAAAGAGAAAAAGGGCTTTGTTACAATTGTGATAGCAAATGCACTAAAGGTCATAGGTGTGCTGAGAAGAAATTATTTTACATAGAATATGAAGAGGAGGAAGAAAAGGATCAAGAAACATCAAAAGAAGAGGATATACGTCAGGACACCACCCTAGAGAAAGAAGAAATGAATCAGACCATATCTTGTAAAGCCTTGGCAAGAATTACCACTCCTCAAACTCTCAAGATAGAAGGACATATCAAGAAGAAAAAGGTGCAAGAAGTGAAAGATCACATCGAGAAAGAAGAAATGAATCCAACCATATCTTGTAATTCAATGGATGAAATTACCACTCCTCAAACTATCAAGATAGAAGGACACATCAAGAAGAAAAATGTTCAAGAAGTGAAAGATCACATCGAGCATCAAGAAATGAATCCGACCATATCTTGTAAAGGACTGGAAGAAATTACCACTCCTCAAAAGATAGAAGGACATATCAAGAAGAAAAATGTTCAAGTAGAGAAAGATCATATCGAGCATCAACAAGTTCTCCAACTTTTAAAGGATAATGCCACTTCAGTGAAAAATCAAATGAAACAACAGGTATATCAACATCGTAGTGAAAAATGTTTTGATGTGAGTGATTGGGTATTTTTACTGCTACATCTCAAGCAAGCTATTTATGAGAAGGAAATGTTGGTAATACTACATGCACTTAAAAAATGGCGACCTTAACGAATGGGAAGACGCTTCAAGGATGAGGATGTGGAAGCATTGTTTTGTGCTATTTATATTATCCAACCAGATTGGATAAACGAAGCAAGGGATGAATGGAAGAAGGATGAAGAAGTATGGCCACTTATTCAAAAGTTGCAAAAGATCCCAATTCAAGCAATATTGCCAGAAATTGAAGAGGAAGGAAAAATCATATTGGAACCTGGAGCAGTCACAGAAACAAGAACCCAACAGCTACGAAATCGATCAATTTCAGAGTATCTCATCAAGTGGAAGAACTTACCTGCTGAATATTCCACATGGGAGGACAAGAATTTTATACAGAAGCATCAAGAACTACTCAAGCGTTGAGTACAACGCTTTTTGAAGGAGAGGGGCATGTTAGGCCCCTATACTACTAGTGTAACCCCTTATTGTTATTAGTACAACCCACTTATTATATTGATGTACCCATGTAGTGCCCATATTGTTACTATTGTGCCACATAGAAGCCCACTATTGTTATTGTTGTGCCCTACAATATTATTGTTATGTAGGCTTTGATTGTATTGGGACCACTTAGACTCCTATATATAGAAAGGAGGTATTTTCATTTGTATCATCCAAGAATTGTTCATTTATGCAATGTAAAGGAGGTTGCCCCCTCGAAGAGGCTGAATTCTAAGGCGTGGATCTCTCTTTTCTATCTTTTTGTGAGCTGGTTTCATAACATTTGGTATCAGAGCTTTGGATTCTAGGGTTTCGCTGCTCCAAACAGGTCATCGTGGCATTGTTGCTATAACTTTTTTTCTGTGACGTTTCAGAAGTCGCAAAAAAAAAACCCATTTGAGAAGAATTGGCGCTGAACCTGGGTTCCGAATTTCAGAGCTTTTAGCACGATATTTTCGGAGATATGATCTGAGGAAGTTGGTCTTTTTGCAGACTCCTGAATTACATTCAAAACAGGTGACCTGGGGAAAATCGTCATAACTCTCTCTCTGAGGATAGGATTGAAATTTTGTAAAAAGGTACAGAAAGAGGACGGACTGTAGTTTCTGTTTATATATTTTTTAGAGTCAAAGGTTGAAACAGTGAGACGTGGCGCTTCATACAAGTTCGCTCTACTGAACTAGTCTATAATCAGGTCACTGTGGGAGATTGTGCATAACTTTTTCTTGGAGAATCCAATTGGGATCAGACTTGTGGCATTGGAAAGAGGACACAGAGGGCTACTATAGGTCACAAGTTTAGAACTTAAAGATCCGAAAGTACAGAGTTACAATTGTTTCAAGGTCGAGCTCCTAAAATCAAGAAAAAGCAAGATGAGGAAGTTTGATGGCAAGGATCCGGTAAATTGGATACTTCAGATGGAGCAATATTTTGATATACATGGTGTACAACTGTTACAAAAGGTATGTATTGCATCTTCATATTTAGAACCAGATCAATTTTTATGGTACAAAGGGCTTTGTTCTCGTAAAAAACTTGTTACGTGGTCAATTTTCACGGAGGAAATGATAGCACATTATGAGGATATAAAGAGCAACACCTTTTTTAGAGCAACACCACAACAATTGGAAAGAGTAAAAGGGCTTTGTGACATAATGGAAAGAAAAATTATGGAAACCAGGAAGCATACCCCTCACAACTATAAAGATGGAAGTGTTGTTTCTCCCAACCTTCCACAACCTACAAGGGTTACACCACAACAATTGGAAGAAAAAAGAGAAAAAGGGCTTTGTTACAATTGTGATAGCAAATGCACTAAAGGTCATAGGTGTGCTGAGAAGAAATTATTTTACATAGAATATGAAGAGGAGGAAGAAAAGGATCAAGAAACATCAAAAGAAGAGGATATACGTCAGGACACCACCCCAGAGAAAGAAGAAATGAATCAGACCATATCTTGTAAAGCATTGGCAAGAATTACCACTCCTCAAACTCTCAAGATAGAAGGACATATCAAGAAGAAAAAGGTGCAAGAAGTGAAAGATCACATCGAGAAAGAAGAAATGAATCCAACCATATCTTGTAATTCAATGGATGAAATTACCACTCCTCAAACTATCAAGATAGAAGGACACATCAAGAAGAAAAATGTTCAAGAAGTGAAATATCACATCGAGCATCAAGAAATGAATTCAACCATATCTTGTAAAGGACTGGAAGAAATTACCACTCCTCAAAATATAGAAGGACATATCAAGAAGAAAAAGGTTCAAGTAGAGAAAGATCATATTGAGCATCAACAGCAAGTTCTCCAACTTTTAAAGGATAACGCCACTTCGGTGCAAAATCAAATGAAACAACAGGTAGATCAACATCGTAGTGAAAAATGTTTTGATGTGAGTGATTGGGTATTTTTACTGCTACATCTCAAGCAAGCTATTCATGAGAAGGAAATGTTGGCAATACTACATGCACTTAAAAAATGGCGACCTTACCGAATGAGAATACTCTTCAAGGATGAGGATGTGGAAGCATTGTTTTTTGCTATTTATATTATCCAACCAAATTGGATAAACGAAGCAAGGGATGAATGGAAGAAGGACGAAGAAGTATGGCCACTTATTCAAAAGTTGCAAAAGATCCCAATTCAAGCAATATTGTCAGAAATTGAAGAGGAAGGAAAAATCATATTGGAACCTGGAGCAGTCACAGAAACAAGAACCCAACAGCTACGAAATCGATCAATTTCAGAGTATTTCATCAAGTGGAAGAACTTACCCGTTGAATATTCCACATGGGAGGACAAGAATTTTATACAGAAGCATCAAGAACTACTCAAGCGTTGAGGACAACGCTTTTTGAAGGAGAGGGGCATGTTAGGCCCCTATACTACTAGTGTAACCCCCTATTGTTGTTAGTATAACCCACTTATTATATTGATGTACCCATGTAGTGCCCGTATTGTTACTATTGTGCCACATAGAAGCCCACTATTGTTATTGTTGTGCCCTACAATATTATTGTTATGTAGGCTCTGATTGTATTGAGACCACTTAGACTCCTATATATAGAAAGGAGGTATTTTCATTTGTATCATCCAAGAATTGTTCATTTATGTAATGTAAAGGAGGTTGCCCCCTCGAAGAGGCTGAATTCTAAGTCGTGGATCTCTCTTTTCTATCTTTTTGTGAGCTGGTTTCATAACACAGTGTCCCACAATGGTCCTGCTCTTGAATACTTTACCAACATACTATTGCATTTTCCAACTCCTTTCATTGTTGCTGCTAATTCTTGCAGTCTATTTCAACCACCCAACCAAGCATTTTCATGATTCATGTACCAAGAACATAACTTCCATTAGATTTAAAATAAATTTAAATGAATTCACATCGTACCTCATTGATAGCTTTCTAATAAGGTACACTTGATGAACCTCGGTATTGCAACAAGAATGCTGCAACTTCCAAGGCTACCGACTTTAATTATCAACCCGGGGTTCGTACAAAATTGACAGGTATCGACACTATATGTGAAGAATACAATGCATCCTTCCTTTGCTGTCATGATGTAATGGAGTGCATGTACTGAAATCAAATCCTAATCTAATTGCAGAAAATGAAATGCTCGAAATGGAAACCTTAACCTATTGCAAGAAATAAAGTACAAAGAAAGAAACTTATTCTAATTGCATAAATTAAATATCATGAAATAAATGTCAACCATTAAATTTCAAAGAGTTTAGATCCATTAATAGAGTTCATTGGATGTGGCAATCAAGAAAATCATCATTGTATTATCCAATTCATAAATCTGTCCATTAACCCAAATCGCTGAAATGTTTTGCATGGGTAAAGAGGCGAGTCCTAAGTGGTCTTTAGTCTTCCATAATCATTGATTTAGAGCCTAGGGGTCTTTATTCAATCCTAAGGGACAATAACCAAGCTTCTTGAGTGAATATGGGCAAGTATATGCATGTTGGAAGGCTACTATAGGGTTTCCTGTAGTACTACTACAGGAAACAATAGGCTTTCTATGGGGAGTTATAATTCATCGAATGAACAACCAAATCAAATAAAAATTGGATGGGACAATTTTTTTTATTGAATAGGATGTCTTAGGTCTCCATTCCAAGTGGAATCACTCAGAACAGCCTCTGTTAACCCATGCTAAAAAATTGCAGAAAATTACTAGTCTAAAATCTAGAAATTCGAGAACTAGTGAGCTAGTAAATCTATCAAATGCCTAACCTAATCAAGTGAAAATGAAATGGGGTAGTTTTTGTTATTAACTAGATTTTTTTTTGTGATCTAATTCTAGTGGAACCAACTTGATTTAAGCTCGTTAGCATGCTCTAAAAAATAGCAGAAATTTACTGTTATTTGCCACAAAGGAGTTCTAGAAATCTAGATTTGGGAATAAGCAAACTAATCCAAGTAGCACTATGATTACTATAACCTTCCAAATATTTTACAAGGATGAAATGATGCTTTTGATCCTGCAAAAGAATTTACATCAACCATTTAACCCAATCCTACAACAAGAAATCATTAATAATAAATGTAGAAATAGAAAGAAGCAAGAACAAGAGATGCATGTGAATAAGAAGTGAAAAGAAGAAAAACAAATGATACAAAATGGCTCTAAGGCTCCTAGGATAGCCAAGCCCAAGAAAAATCAGATTTATATGAAGGAGACCAAGATTTAGAAGTTGAACATGGCACCAATCTTCATTATTTCCATCAATACAATTACATCCTTGCAAGAAATGACAATGGAGCTGCAAAAATACGAGTTCTCTCCACAAGAAGACTAATTAAAATCCACCCCTAGAGGAAAATTCGACTTGGTACTTATACAAATGATTAGGAATCATTCCCCATGAAAGGAGGAAGATTTCCCCACCAAAATCCCTTGATTAGTGGATTTGGTTCCCAATACTAGGAATTTGCATTAAATGGCAGTGAACACATTCCTAGACTTTCTCAATCATTGGAGCTCCACAATCTGCGCCATAATTCCAGAATATCTTGTTGATTTATTATTTAATATTGATCCTCCTGTAGTAGGGAGTAATTCCCTAAATTATCTCCTCCTCCAAATCTTTATATTCTGCCAATATTCTCACAATATTACACAAAAATAAATAATATTAGGCACAAATATGCAATTATCCATAAACCTTCCTAAAGTTAAAAATACATTATCTAATGCAAAAAGAGAGGTTTAATGTGCTGAAGGATGGTCAGATGGGCCTTAATTTATGTCTAATTTAGAAGTAAAGGCCTTAATATATGTCTAATTTAGAGACCCATCAACACTTGTAATCATGTTTGATTCCTGCCACCACAAGTCAAACTAACATATTTGACCAAATCATCATGTATAAACATATCACATTAGGTTAGCTCGAAACACAACCATCATAGATCAAAATCATAACACACATGTAGCCATCATATATCAAAATCATAGATCATATGTAATCATCATAGACCAGAAGCATAAATAACATGCATAATTAAATTGAAATCAAATACCGATACTTATCCTTTAATCGGTCATTAGCTTCTACCTTTGTACTTATTCTGTACGCACACATGATCAGTTTCCACACCTAACAAACATTCAGTGCCTTGTCCTCAACCATGTGCACATACACATAGTGTGCATCACACACATACAACACCATGCAATACATGCACCTACACTTGACATACAACACATACACCTACACCCAGTGTACAACACAACACAATACATAATCCTACATTTGGTGTGCACCACCAGACAATACATACACCTACACTTGATGTACAACACAATACCTACATCTATACTTGATGTACAATGCCACACAATACATATACGTACACAAAGTACAACATAACGAATACACATGTCGTAATACCATGACTACATAATGCACATACATAGTACTGCATGCCTGCAACACAACATGTACGATACTCACACAATACCACATGTACACCAATACCATATGTACAACACATACATAGTACCACCTGTACAAAGCACCACTTGTACAAAGCACCACCTACATAACGTGTGCACAACATCACATGTACATGGCACCACATGCACAACATGTACACAACGCCACATGTACATCGTACCACCTATACAACATGTACACAGTATTACATGCATGACATGTACACGACACCACATGTACACAACATCACATGCACGACATGTACACAACACCACATGTACAACATGTACACGACACCATAACTACTTGTACAATCATGCACATAACACCATATGTACATAGCACCATATGTACGACATGCACACAACACCATATGTACATAGTACTGCATATACAACATGTACATAGCACCCTATATACACAACACTACATATCCAACATGTACATAGCACCATCTACCCAATACTGCATATGCAACATTCACACAACACTATCTGTACCACCCTGTACATAACATTGCATAAATAACATGTACACACACTATATATACACAACACCGCATGGGCACAACATCACAAATGCAACATGTAAAACATATGCACAACAATAGTACCACACATCCAAAACCACACTGCCTATACCAAGCAACCTTGCTTCTAATACCTTATCTATGCTTGTCTCAACATGCCGCAGACCACACCGCTTTCATTTCGTTGATGTATCCCTCAATGTTACCTATCATAACATAAACATAGGCATAGTACAAGCACATAATATCAAATCATATCCACATGATACTAACCTCATAGATCTGTCAAGGCTACTCTTCCCACTTGATTCCTCATAAGACCAAGAACCTCTTTTTTCCATTCACCTACATAAGTAGTCATTCCTCCACATGAATGATCGCTGACAACCCTGTTAGATAGTGACATAGATACATAGATACATACATATATATAATCATTATCATAAAATGATCATGAACCTACAACGACATACATACATACATACATATATACATATAAACATTAGCATTAAACAACCATGATCATGTCAAACGACAATATGCATACATACACATATATACATATAAGCATCAACATAAAATAATAATGATCTAGTCAGTCAATGACATACATAAAACATTAGCACAAAATAATCATGATCCATGATGACCTTATCATACATGACATACATACATACAAACATACATGTATACACATATAGACATCAACATAATCATGATGATAATGTAATTACTAGATATCATAAGGTCAAGGTTATGAGAACTCCCTTTATCCATGCACAACATGCACAACATCGAGAAGAACAGTTCCCAACATAGCCAAGGCATATGATGCCTCAAATCCATTCACCTTACCTTTCTTGATTACCTTTCCCATGAATATCCCATCATCGTCTATTTACACATATGAACCCAACTAGTCCAACTGGCTATCATACTCTTGCCTTCAACTGCCCTTATACATGCACCGAGCTTCATTCAGGTCCTACATTACCTGCTAGGTTTCATTCATCTGTCCCCGAGCTCCATTAACTTCCTCTTTCCAACCAATTCCCAATACTCAAAACTTAAAAGGCAAGATAAGAAACAAACAAGAAGAAAAACATGAAAACCAATAATGACATGACACCACAACAAAGTGGTAAGGCCTTGCACCAGACATAAACAAGTTGCAATCAAACACAACAAATAAAAAAAGACAAAAAACACAATACTAACAACAAACACAATGACTCAATCCCCACAGTTCCCAGTGCTTCCAAAGGAAAACTCAACCTGAGCCTTCTTCAAGATTTCATGGCAGTCTCTTTGCCATGTAATCCCCCTGCATCATATTTCCATGACTGCATAACTGCTAGTGTATAAATAAACATAACAACATACTAGTTACCTCATCTTGTTGTGCCAAGCACATTGGCTTACAATTGAACACATCCACACCATCTCTCAAGGGACGTCAACTCCCTTGACAAATCCACCTGTACTAGAGACTAGCTAATATACTTGTCAAATACATGTTCATGAATATAGCATATGTCCCCAAAATGTCAGACAAAGTCAAGGTTAAGAAGGCTTCCTGCATGAAAAGCACTCATTCGTTTGGAATTAGGGTTTTCAAACATAAACAAAGGAATTCTTGTCCAAATCCTTTCTTTTTCCTTTTACCTTGTTGCAATTGAGTCTTATTATATGCTATCACATCATCCAACTATTAGTTATATAAAAAAATCAGTTGTTACCTTGTCAAGCTAATACAACATGTTTCCTGCACTATTTACACATGTCAAACACATGTTACAAATATCAAGCCAATCATATCTATCAATTTGAAATCAACCTTTACCAAGACTAACAATCATGTCATAATCCATAGTCCACTCATAGTCATTAGACATAATAGTACATCTATCACCTACTACACTCAAGTACATATCAATTGTCTCAACACATATGTATTAGTACAATCATCTTAAAATAAGATCATTGGAACACATACTCATATTATGCAATTTTTTTCCAAAGAAAAAATCAAACTTTTTATAAACATAATAAAAAGTTACAGAGTATATGCCGTAGCATTCAGATTGCTGTATGATTTAATCATAGAGCTCTACAAGAAGTCTACCCTTCCTATCCAAAACTAGGAAAAATATGGCACCCCTGATTTGAAACCATGAGCCTCCTCTATTGAGGAAAACAACTCCCATCTCCAAATCAGTCATAGCAGAAATAATAGTTTTCCATATGCTAAAAGTCTCCATAGATAAACAAAAACATGGCATCTATTTCCTGGGTCTCCTCAACGAGGAAAAAAACCCAAACAAAAAATAGATACAACAGTAGTTCAGTAAAAACCATATCAGCTGTGAAACAAAAATCGGTTTTGACTAGCCTGAATAGTCCAAAAAAAATAAAAGACTAAGTGTAGGGAGGCTGATCAGAGACACAGATCTCTCCATGGTTCTCCTCCACTATTCACTAACGGCCCATATCTTGTTGCAGACCCTCTTTAGAAAGCGTGTCTACTGTATCATTACGTTCCCTGTAGATGTGGCATAGAGAGAAAACATTAAAAGAAAGATTTAACTGCATAATCTCTTCTAATAAAGGTAACAATATATAATTTTGACATCTACTTTGCCCATTGGACCATTTTATAACATTCAAAGAGTCCCCAAAAATCTGAACTGTGAAGATGTTCCTGTGGATAAGCCAGCATAAGAGCAGTTTTAGAGCAGATAATTCCGCGAAGTTATTTGTGCCATCGCCTAATCCCACAGAGGCTTTTAGGTTCTGATTTTCATTGATATGGATGACCAAACCTGCTCCTGCTCTATTGTTCTGGGATGCCCCATCAAAATATGCCCAAGGTATTCCCTCCTTAATTTGTTCCTCTCTGACCTGTCTGGGAGTCCTCTCCTCTTCTGATTCAGGAATACTTGTGAAAATAGAAATGCATTGAATAGCAATTTACTCACAAGGGGTATCCTTATCCAAGAAGATGCTCCTATTCCTGGCTATCCAGATGCCCCATGCGATGATGGGAGGTAAATTCCGCAAAGTCTCTTCAGGATATAGATGCCACCATTTTTGCCACTCATATTATGAAATTCATCAAACATTCAACCAACTTGCAAACATACCATGTTAAATAAATCAACTAGATGACATAAAAGACACCAAACACTCAAACAACAAATAAACGACACAATCAAACAATCAAGCACCAAGTATACGACATAAGCAACCTCATACCTTGATGTATCTTAGGGGAGGCTATCTTTTCTAAACAATAAATCTAGATTAGCATGATATAACTTCACAACATATCAACTAAAACATAAATAAGTTCATGATATCCATAATAGTAACTATCTAACATGTCCACATCATAAGCTCATAAACATTTATCATTCATACATAATAATCACATCTTCACAGTCAATCTAGATTAGCACAACACAATGTCACAAATAAGTCGACTAATACCTGAAGGTCATAACCCTAACCATCTGCATAGGCCAATCCAACTTAGTATGATACATATAACATTAATATCTTATTGTAATAATCCTAATAATCAAGTTACTATCATATAACAACAACACGTTATATATCATGCTCATCAACAACATATAACCTAATGGCATCACACTAACTATCATATAACAACAATAAGTTAACCTATAACATACTCATCAACAACATATAACATAATCATCAAGTTATCTAACCTAAAACAACAATAACAATGCATACAACCACAAGTTACTATCATTGATGACTATCTGACACGTGCATATGACTATGACTACACTAATCAACTAGCATCCATCATGTATGTAACCATTGAAAGGCATACACATAACCATAATGCATATAACAAACATTAACCTACATACATGTGTGCCCAACATAGAAATCTGTATGATGACATGCTCTTGCCTTGAGGTCCAATGCTGCAACTTCACTTTAATGATCTGCATCTCCTGCTCTATCTCAGCCAACACATTATCATCATAACATACTAATATCATCATGATGACCTAATTGCATACAATGACCTCACAATGCATGATTGACCTACCATACATGCATAACCATAACCATGAAAATACATTCATATAGACACAAACATGCATAATAATGCATATACACCCATAAAATCATGATGACATATCCCACAACAACACCATCAACCTTCACATGGCGACATCACTACAACCATGATCAACACAATACAAATGCAACAAGCACAAGGACTACAAGCATAAGGAACATAGATGCTACCGACATGAATGCATGGCCAAAACAATGCCCATTCAGTCTGAGGGGTGAACCATTCTCTGATAATAGTCCATGGTATCAAATATGACACAAAGAGAATAAAAACCAGACCCAAAGAGAGCACAACCCGCTCAGATACCACTATGTAACACCCTCCTCCCACATCTACCCAAGAAACTGACCAGCTGGGGTAAACATGCGACAAGAGGCCACTATTCAACCTCCTAAGTCATGTTAAGGAAGTGGAACCGACGGAAAAAAACCATACATACATTCAACATCAACATTAGGACATTCAGGAACCAATCCAACCTTTATGCTAACCAACCCCTGGGTCCCACTTAGATTTTGGACCACTTGACCTCTGGATGCTCTCATGCTAGCGTCCAGGGACATCTGGACACTCTCACAGGCCTGCAAGCTAGTGTCTAGAGACTTTTTGCTCAGTTCTGTGCTAGCGTCCCCAGGATTTAAGCCACTTTTTCAGGCTCAGAGCCCAGGTCAATTCCCATAATTGCATGACATCTTTAGAACAATAAAATAACAGGGAAACAATGATTCTAAAGAAAATGATTGAGCATGCCCTTAACCAGACCCCTACTAGTGTTGGCTTGTATGGGCCTGACCCAGGTTTGAAGGTGGTTTAGCCAAACAAATCCCGATACCACTGGCCCTTTCGGCAACAGTCCGTGGAGCGCGGATTGAGGTCTCACCTGAAGTAGTATGGGAGGGTGCTAGAACCAGGTTTCCGCACCCTGTGGATGTCTGATGAGCTTTTGGAGGTCCGTGGTTTAACCCTGCGCACATGTCGCTACGTGCACTTGCTATGCCTTCACTGCCTGTGATGCTACTTTCGCGTAGCCCTACCCGAGGCACAACCCGTATAATACCCAAGTTCCTCACTGTTAATCCATTATTACCCGATTACTTATCTTGTGTGTATAAGATTAATGATTATTATAGCATATTTAGCAACCATATCAGAGCGCGCGATAAAATAAACCAATATAAATATAAAGAAGACAATGCACAATAGATACACCAAAATAGGAATCAACTTCTCTTTATTAATCTTCAATCCAGATTACAGACTTGACACTGCCTTGCACACTCAGCTACAGGGTCCGCGCACTCAACTGCGGACTCTACCAGGCCTCTGCGCACTCAGCTGAAGAGCCTCTTCCTACTACTACGACCCAATACACTTAGAATCCAATTCTAAGCTAGAACCATTCCTTCGCTACTCACTCTATATTCTACTCCTTTTATAACTTAGAGCCTCGCTCTATTTATATAATTCCATGGTCTGCAGACCATGGGTAGGTTAACATGACTTTACATTACATTGCATTACTTTAGGGCAAACAACCCTATGACTTAACCTCTACTTCGCGCTTCGTGCCCGCAATTCGCGGAGTCTTACAAAACGTTTGACCAAAACTTGGGCTTTGAGCCCGAAAACCTACTGCAGGGGGGATTCCATGCTCAACAGGCCCCCAACACAATCATCGTGACTCGTCCTGAGTCACTCTGTTGGTGCGGCGATCTTGGCACGGAGCCCCTCCAACTGTTCCCGTACTTCCTGGAGGTCTGCGGCACACTGTTCTGCTGTTTGCTGGACCTGCTGCATGCGCTCTTCTGTTGCTTCTTTGTGAGGCTCCGCTATCTATCTTAGCACATATAGTCCCTGCATCTGCACGAGCTTGCCCTCAATCTCGGCCGTAATGGTGAAGGCCTCATCAATCCAAGGCTGGACGCGTGCTTTGAGAAGGGCCTCTTTTTGTCTTGCAACATCCACCTGCTCCTTCAATGCCCTTGCCTGCTGCATCTTAGCTAGCCGTTGGGTGAGGACGACTGTCTGCACCGTTCCCTTGACACTATCATACTACTGCTGCAGTTCGTGCGCCTCTATTTCCAGGCGCTGTATGTTGGGGTCCTCCTGCAAGGATGTGAGGACGTCGAACGCTTGGTCCAACATACCAGTGCAGTCCTGCACCGCCCTTCCAATTTCTTCCAATCCTGTTTGAATCGCGCTAACGCACTGTTCTTTAACTTCTGGAGGAGTGGAAGGTTGTGCCTTCATCCGCAGCTCAGCAATTTGGAGGTTCAGCTCCAGCTACACTCGTGTTGTTTCCTCACGTGCGCTTCAGATTCCACTTGCTAGACAGTGGATCTGCATCTCGGTTGGTAGGTCTGCGGCGATGGATAATTCTGGAACACGCCGGCACGCTTCATCCACTGTTTGTGCGATCTGCTGATTCTATGACACTAGCTCGTCACGATGCAGGCTGAGCTGTTCAATGTTGATCTTCTACTCACTCAATACCTGGATCATGCAGCCTTCCCGGGTGCGTAGCTCTGTTGTTATGTCATCCTGCAACTGGTACAATGTGTCTCATGGAAGGGCAGCCAAATTTAGGCCAAGTCCCTTGATCCTGCCCACCGCGGCTCTGTCCTCCTCGTTTTCCGTTGTTAGCGCACCTTCCGACAACACTATGTTGTTGGCCATTTTTGCGTGCAGTAGTTGCTCTACTGCTAATGTACTGGCGATGCCGTAGGTGGTTACTATTCCTTCCTATGGGGGCCGCACCTGAAGTTCTTGAAGTTGTGCCCTTAGGGCCACCAACACATTCTATTGCTTCGTCATAGCTTCCTGGAGCGCTTCCTTGGTGACCTTGCGAACTGTGTCACCGATGTCGTAGAGGTCACCCTCTGTCAATGTAATTGGTTCAATGTCCAATTTGGAAGCCTTGGCCTTCTTTCGTGGGCCTTCTCTTTCCATACTGCGCTGCTGTTTCAGCTGTGTAGATGTTGTGCTCAAGTCCATGCCTTCTGCTGTGTCCTCTATTCCTTATCTTGTGGTCAAGTTCGGGCCCCCCTCCCCGTGCATCATGGTGGTCCCTATTGCCTATGCTGCTGCTACTTTTTCGGTGACCTTGGCCTGCTCTGCGGCTGCTTTCGCTGCCTCGCGGGCAGCCCTTACCTCTGCGGCCAACTACTCGTTGCGCTTCTATTGGGCCAACAACTTGGTGGCATCCTTCTGCTTTTGTGCCGCTGTTCTATCCTGCTCCACCAGATTCGGGGCACGCCACTCGGGAGGCCATGATTCAAGCACGAAGAAGATGGCATCATAAATTACGATGAAAGGAAGCTTGGTCTAGGTCTGTGTTGGATCCTTACGTGCCTTGATATACACATTGTGCATATTTTCCTTGAAGTCTGCAAAGCTCCGCAGACTGTTGTACACTGTGGGGGATAGGCACGGCCTCCTGTTAATCCACATCCGGACGCTCGCCTCCATGAGCACCCAGAAGATTTTAGTCTGACAGATCTGCGTGGCATCCTCTGTAGCCCAGAGTGACACATATTTTGTAGCCTCTGGTAAGTCCTGTTTAATATGAGGGAACTAACTGTCCTCAGGTAGTTCCCCTGTCACCAATAAAATAGAGAAGAGCAACCACGCATAGTGGAAGGTCTTGCCCTGCTTTTGAGCTTCCTTGCAGTTCGTTAGGAATCCTTCGCAGAGGAACTCGACCCAGTTGAATTGGACCCCCTCTCCGCATTGTTCTACCAATGCAACTATTGGCACTGGTACCTCGTCTCCGTGACATTTTCTCATCACCTTCCCGGCCAGGAGTTGGGTGGTTACGCGCACCCTTTATCTTTAATGCTACTGATTGCGTAGCCCCTCTTCTTCTTTTCTAATTTGTACTTCTTCTTCATGGCCTCTGCGAGTGCTAAATCTCCACTTTTTCCAGCTATCTCCGCGGGGTCCTTTCCCTTACAGGGAAGCCAGGAAATCCTGTGGATAAGCTCCACCGTGATGGGAATAGGCTCCTCCAGCCATAAGTACCCATCGTGCACTAGGCAAAGCAGCTGCCTGATGACAAAGATTGTGATAGGTGCACGGTGAAAGTGTGGAATCCATAGTAGGTGGAGTAGTCCGGCCTTCTCCACACCGCGCAACCATTTTTGCGGCTCTAGCATTGTAACTGACCCCTCCTTCCTCTATTTCATGAGGTTCTCAGTCTCTAAATGTGGGAACTTCTCGCTGTCCGTGAGGTCTCAGTCTTCAAATTTCATTGTGGGCACACAGCCTAGGGTCGAGCCCTTAAACAGAATTCCATCTGGGAGGAGCGGGGTTTGGAGTGTGCTCTTAGCGGCATCCAAATCCTTGGGTACATTAGCTTTCCCTTTCCGCAAAGGAACTTACTCGGGCAATTTTGCGGTAGCGCGCACCAGCTGGATGTCTTCTTCCATCGCTTCATTCGCCTCTATCTCATCTACAAGAACCTATAAGTCCTCCTCCTCATCATCTGTCTCAATGGTGACAGCCTTGCCCTTTTCTTCCATGGAAAGTTTACCAAACCGCAGATTTCGCGGGGACATGCGGATTGGTCCTGCTGCCTGTTTATCCTTCTTAGGCCTCGGCGTCCGAGGTGATTTCAGAATTTCCAGCGCATCCCCAACCTGCACTGTAGGGTTCTACGCGGCTTCCTCGACAGTACTTTCTGCAAAACCCACACCTCTCCTGGTAGTTGTCATCTTGTTTGAACTATCTGTAGTTGTTTGCAAACTTGGGGGCTCGAATATCGCTTGGCACTCAACACTCTGTGCTCTTCGTAGTAGCTCAAATCTCAAATGAACAAGTGTTGTCTCGTGGCTAGCCCTTGGAGTTTTATAGCATCTTTTGAATTTGAATTCGACCGTTCCCCCCACTTCTGAGTCATTAATGCATTCTTGGCGGCAGATCTTCCCAAATCTAGCTCTTAATTTGTGTCTTAATTGCTCACCGCCTGCTCCCTTTTGCCTTAAATTGGACATCTCGTCATGAACAATGACACCAACGGTCACTTCCCAGCCTACCTGCGTGGCAGCGCAGCCCCCTATGCATGGGCGTGACCCTTGTGACATGCTAATCCTGCGTGCATCCCCCTTATCGCGTAGCTCCCACATAGACTCTTTTATAGTCCCACACTCTCTTTCAACTGCCCGGAGCACTGAGACTGTGCTCCCTATGGCTAGTCAGGTGGTCGCACCACCTATGCGAGACTTCAATTCACCTTCTAGTCTAGTCCGTGGACACTCCTCAATTACCCTCGCGACAGTCAGCGCCGCGCATTCTACCTTATGTGGTGCGCTCCCCTGGTTACTACGGTTGGTAAGGTGTGGTTGCAGCCATGGTAGCAGAGTCATAAATTCTCGGCGACAATATTCTAATGCAGTGGTATGGCCATCCGTATCTTGCCTTGTCATTCTTGGTTTATCAACGAGACATGCTTGCATGATCTCATTTTCCAGGTTTTTGATCTCAGTGGCCATCAACATGCTTTTCTTCCTCAATCATACATGATCCTCTTTGAGTTTGCGAAGTCTAAGGTTCCCTTGCCGAATGGATTTCTGAATCCATATATGTTCGTCCTCGCGTAGCTGTGTGATTCCTTCGTCTTGGTCTTCGCGTACTGTCACAACTGTGGGAGTTATTGCGTGTGCATTCCTTTCTTCTGAAATTACAGTTTCGACACTATTCCACATCTTTGGAATCATCTCCACGCTCAGGTTCTTACACATGGTCTTATAGGCCCATCGAACCACTGGCATGCACAGGTCCCCATCAGTTCATCTCGCCCTATGAACCTTGTTCAAAACTCTGCACACCCTATTGAATGCTTCCATGTGAAAAATTTGTAGTGCGCATCGTCTTTCCTGCCGTTGTGATTTGCTCCGACTTTCTATTCTGAGGTTGGGGTGCGCTTGTGTGGGTTGTATAGCATATGTCTGTACCCATTGAGAAAGGTGGGCGCGCATGTTGTTCCACCCCTACTAACCAACTTTCATTCGAAGATGGGGTTTTCCAAAACGTAGGCGCATCATCCTTCTGCATCCGCGTTAGTCCTCAAAATTTCCTTGATGCGTACCCCACCATCGCGCGGGTGTTGCGCATAATGACCACTTTAGCACATCGAACTGTTGTTGTTCAGGTACTGCACTTTCAAATTTGCCTAGAAATTCATCCACTGCTGACAATCCATCATATGTCGGCAGCTCCCTTGCCTTTGTGGTCACGCAACGCAGTGACCTAATCATCATGTTGCAATTAAGTGTTGTTACTTCGTGCAGCCGATTCTGCCACCACTCTACTTCTTCGTCCAAATCCGAAGTGCAGGAGCTTTCACGCTCCCACGAGATTCTCCCATATGCAGTCAGATTCACCCAGTCTTGGTCTTGCATAGTTATCTTGTAAATACAATCAAGATCGTCATCACTATCATCGTCGTGCATTGGTTCAGTGTAGCACGCTCCTTCGGATGGATCCAGTGGTACTACTACGCATAGTAACTTTTTCTCGAAGATCATTTTGCGCTTCTTCAGATTTATGACTCCGTTCATATCGGTGCCCAGTGTATTCCTAGCAACGCGGGATAGGGGTTACTGTCATCGACAATCTCTATTACTTCAAAATCTGCCTACACGCTCGCACCTTCAATATCTATTGTTACCCATTGCAATCTTCCCATGGGCAAAATATTCTGTTGGTTCGCCATTCGTAATTGAATAGGGGACCATTGTAACGTGGGTCTGCCCATGTGTTCCCATGTTTGCTTTGGTAATACATTCGTGTCCAAACCCAGATCTAGGATTACCTGATCCTTTCATACTCACCAATGTTATAGATATGATTCCACTTGTTATAGCTCTGATACCACTTGTTATAGATCTAACCCGGAAATATTATAGATCTGATATGAAAATATAAGACAATGCAAATAAACCTAGAAATAATATGAAATGATTCTTTATTGATCAAACCCTTAAGGTAGGGAAACACCATACATTCACTCCTTAAGGAAGGAGAACACTCCACAAGCCATATGTCTGTTCATACAATAATCCTTGACTATCTCTTGACATGGAGTCTCTAGCCTCTATATAGGCCTCATACATACAATACCATGGGTCATTACCATGGTTCCCTCATACCATCAACTAATACCATGGGACCATTACATTATTATTAACTACTTGTGGTCCCTTACATGATATGGGTTAACCACCTTATTTATTACTATGGCCCATCCCATTATTACATTATTACCTTGGGTACCTCCCTTGGTACCCCATATTATCTCCCCTAGGTATATAACACTCCACCCCCCTTAGCATGTTTCGTCCCCGAAACATGGGAAGAACACAAATAATAAGATCTACTCAAAAAGAGTAGTCCACTGGTACCATGCATGTGCATCTAGCCATCCAAGAGAAAGGTGAACCCTCGATCTCGCTGGTGCCTCGCTCGCTTGAGATGGAAGTTGACCATGGCAACTCTTTTGTGTTGATGTGTAGTAGGTGGATCTTCGCTCCTCGCTATCCGTCATACAGGGGTTGTTGTCCTTGTGGCTAATTGGTTGCCATCTTGTTGGTTGTTTTCTTGCGGGGTGATGTGGGTGATGATATGTTGAAGTTTTAACCCACAGTGTCTTTTTCTTTAATTCACCCTGCTGTGGTGCCTGTTGTGGTGTCTTCTTTTCCAATATGACTTCAACCACTGAGCCCTCCTCTGATGTATCAACACCTGTAACCTTTTCTGCTTCAGCCTCTGTTTGTGTTTGATTGTCTATCATCACTGGCTCATCATCTAATATGTCAGACCCTGGAACATCTTCTCCTTCAGCCTCCTTGGACTCTACCTGTTTATTAATGGAAATATCCTGTAATGTAATTTTCTTCTTTTTATACCAGAGCTTCAGGAATTTCTTCTGCACATTAATATTGATAGTACCCGCAGATTCCATCCAAGGATATCCCAAAACAACATCCATATTATCCATCTCTGAAGTATAAAAATCACCATGCAACACATACTTATCCATAGAAAGCTTCAAATCCTTATAAATTTGAACATCCTCATCATCAACCTGTTTATTTTCAATTTGTTTTGCTAGAACTTTCAATTTGTTTTCCAAATTAACATTGATGAAATTATGCTTGCAACTAGGATTTATAGAAACAATGATTTTCTCCTTCTGAATCAATCCATGAACCTGCAATAAGGAGATACCAACAGAAAATAACCCTTTAGGTTCCTTGGTTTCCTTCTTTCCTGTAAAAATAAAATCTTTGCTAGGCTGTGTGTCTGTCTGTGTGAGCTTATCCACAAGATTAGCTTTACGGTCAAAGTGGTCCATAAGAGCTTTTGTGAATTTGTCCCAAGTCAAGGGCCTTCGATAGCAACGTTGATGCCCTTGCCACCATTGCAATCTTTCATTGTCCAAGTACATTGTTCCCACACTCAGCTGAGTCTCATCATCCATGATGTAATTCAATCTAAAACATTTCTCCATTTGTGCTAGCCATTTGGCTGGATGAGAGCCATCAAATGGATACAAGTCCCTCAAATTCAGATCTAGGCCCGCCATCACAAAAAATTGGCGAAAATTTGAAATGGTCACAATTCCATCAATATTGCTCAGAATCCCTATTATAACCTATTTTCAGAAATGGAACAATCATTCTGAATCTTCCCATGTGATAGAAATATTGATCCAGACACTAGAATTTTAGATCTGTGCTACAACTCTCCCGCCGTCACCAAAATTTCTGCAAAAAAGAGTTGATTTTAAATCAGCGATATCTCCCTCATCCGGACTCCGATTCGACTGATTTTTTATTTGAATTTGGGTATTTTTTCACAAATAATCCAAATCTACAATTAGATTTTGCAGATCGTGCACCAGGACGTCCAGATCTGCGCCGCAAACTCGCTGCCTTGAAAAATTGTCTGCAACTCCACTGATTTTTAGATCAGTGATATCTCCTTCATCCGGACTCCGATTCAACCGATTTTTTTTTGAAATTGGCTATTTTTTCACAAAGAATACAGATATGAAATTATATTTTTCAGATCTTGCACCAAAACATACAGATCTGATCTGCAAACTCGCCGCCCCCGAAATCCTGCAAAAAATTAAAAAAAATTCTCCACTTTTGTGCCCAAGAAAGTGCTCTGATACCAATTGTTATAAATCTAATTCCACTTGTTATAGCTCTGATACCACTTGTTATAGATCTAACCCGGAAATATTATAGATCTGATATGAAAATATAAGGCAATGCAAATAAACCTAGAAATAATATGAAATGATTCTTTATTGATCAAACCCTTAAGGTAGGGCAACACCATACATTCACTCCTTAAGGAAGGAGAACACTCCACAAGCCATATGCCTGTTCATACAATAATCCTTCACTATCTCTTGAAATGGAGTCTCTAGCCTCTATATAGGCATCATACATACAATACCATGGGTCATTACCATGGTTCCCTCATACCATCAACTAATACCATGGGCCCATTACATTATTATTAACTACTTGTGGTCCCTTACATGATATGGGTTAACCACCTTATTTATTACTATGGCCCATCCCATTATTACATTATTACCTTGGGTACCTCCCTTGGTACCCCATATTATCTCCCCTAGGTATATAACAACCAATCTGCGCAGTCAACCTCATTTCCCTTTCAGTGCGCAATGCATGCTTCCCTAGTTTCCATACCATGCGCGGTTCTCCTGACCCCGCGCACCTCGTGATTAGTTCCTGTAGTCCCTTAACTGCTTTGTTGTAGTGCAACAGTTTCATGCATGTCTCCAGAAAGGTAGTGAGTATTGAAGGATCCATTCCTGGTTCTAGTTGATCCTTACTACCTGAAGTGGAGGCCTCTGTGAAGCTCTTCTTAGCTTCCATGAATGTCTCCTTTGCGCATTCTAAGTCAAACTCAGGTTCCTTTGTAGGAGCCTTACAAACCCACGTACTTTCTTCTGGTTGCTTCCCCTTATCATCTCCCATGGTCATACCACTTTTGAGCATCATGTTTACATTCGGGTCTTCTTCGCACAACTCAGACCTCATCATTTGTATATTCTAAGTTAGAGGGGGCTGGAATACCCATTTTTCACGCATCCTTGTGATCAACAAAGGACAGTCTTCTGTCTCATGATCAAACTGAGCACAATACAAACATGATATCCTTGTTGAGTTGGTACAATCGTGGGCATAGTGCCCTGGCCCTCTGCAATTGTAACAAATCAGTTATCCACGACCCCTTCCTGGTCCCATTCCACCTCGTCCTCGACTGCGCCCCTGAAATCCAGTGTGCGCCATCCCCGCATTTGGGTCGAGGGCTCGCGTTTCGGTCTACACCCTATAGGCAGGGGTCCGATCCATCATTAGTTCGTAACTGCGGCAAGTGCGTTCATCGTGGCCTACCGACCTGCAGAAATTACAAAACAATTGCTGGGATGTCTGCGTATACTTCTGCAACAAATGACAATTATCCGTAGTGTGTTTCCCTCCTATCTGACAGATCGCGCACCATAAAGCAGGTGCCACACTCAGTCCTGCCTGTGCCTCTGGTCTCAACGGCATTGGCCCTCCTCCTACCAAGTAGTTCGTGAACACTGGACAATGATCTTTGTCGTGGCCCTGGCCTTTGCATTTTATGCACCATACTTCCTCGCGTGCCTCTGGTTGAGGTGCCCTATCCTGTTTCAAACTTTGCATTTCCAACACAGATTCTATAGTTGCCCGGGGATTTGTTGGACTCCCAACCCAGGGTCTTGTATAGGGGTCTCATGTAATCTCATTTCCATTTCCAATGCTTTGGCCTGGGTGGAAAGTTTCTGTTGTGACAACGCCATCCTCAAGTGCGGTGTCAGAGATGCTACAAACCATGCGCGATGTTGTCCATCCGTCAACGTCATATTGGCTTCGCGAATCATACTCTTCAGCCATTGATCCAGATCCCAGGGGGTCTCGCTTGGGAGCATCGCGATCTCTTTAAACCCGATGATTGATTGTGTTTCTGACTTTGGCCTGCTAAATTCCCTATTCAGCGTGACCTGGATTTCTGCAATTCTTGCGTTTGGGTGGTCATTAGAATGCTTGATATACCATGTTAATGCGTGATCCTACAACGCGCTTACCAGCGTGGCTTTCTTAATATTGTCATCCATGACACCTTGTGCTTCCCATACCGCTCTTACCATGAACCAGAATTGGTCCAGATCTTCATTCCCTACTCCTCTGAATACCGGTAGTTTGATCACGCTCACCATACTGAACTGTGGAGGTGGCAGAGGTGGAGTGGGTGGAGATGGAGGTGAGGGGGGTGAAACGGGTGGCGGTGTGGGTGGAGGTGGTAAACGTGGAATTCGTTGCCTTATCAAACTGACTGCGCTTCTCGGAGAAACCTTCACGAGCTCTTCCTCGCTCTCCCGTGAGGGTGAAATTAAGGGACTATTTTCTAATTCTTCACTACTTCCGCTTTTGTAGATCTTCCCGCTCCACGTAGTCCCAAACATTAATTTATTCGCATAACCCGCTTTTCACACAATAGCATCTTAATCCAAGTGTTCAAAGATTTAATATACTTACCTCGCGGTCCCTTGAGAAAACGTCGTTCTGCCTCACTGTAGCTAACGGTCGTGTCTACCGCAAACTCAGTGATAAATCCTCCTATTATCCGGTCGAGCCAATGGTCCACAGCTCGCGTGATCTTATCTTCTGATGCTTCTAGTCTGCGCACTAATTCCGGAGTCCACACTATTGGTTTGTCGAGCCTACACCTTCCCTGGCTGTCTGCTAACTTCACAATCCACTCATACAACTCAGAAGGAAAGGATGCAAAGAAAATCTCGTGGATTTCCATATACAAATAGCACTCCAACCACTGTTCCTTAGATACTCACGGAGTTCTGTTTTCTTGTGTTGTGAACTCGTGAATCTTCTTGTCCAACCACTCTTCAATTTCTTTCTTTGTTGGGTTCTAGTGGCACGACATCAAACATCCCTTATGTAGATCCCGGTCTTGGCAACGAAACCATTTGTTGGCTTGTATGGGCCTGACCCAGGTTCGAAGGTGATTTAGCCAAACAAATCCTGGTACTACTGGCCCTTTCAGCAACAGTCCACGGAGCGCAAACTGAGGTCTCACCTGAAGTAGTATGGGAGGGTGCTAGAACTAGGTTTCCACAGCCTGTGGATGTCCGATGAGCTTTTGGAGGTCCGTGGTTTAACCCTGTGTGCACGTCGCTATGCGCACTTGCTATGCCCTCACCGCCTATGATGCTGCTTTTGCACAGCCCTATCTGGGGCACAATCCATATAATACCCAAGTTCCTCGCTATTAATCCATTATTACCTGATTACTTATCTTATGTGTATAAGATTAATGATTATTACAACATATTCAGCAACCATATCAGAGCACGCGATAAAATAAACCAATATAAATATAAAGAAGACAATGCACAACAGATACACCAAAATAGGAATCAACTTCTCTTTATTAATCTTCGATCCAGATTACAGACTCGACACCACCCTGCGCACTCAGCTGCAGGGGTCTACGCACTCAGCTGCGGACTCTACTAGGCCTCTACGCACTTAGCTACAGAGCCTCTTCCTACTACTATGACCCAATACACTTAGAATCCTACTCTAGGCTCGAACCATTCCTTCGCTACTCACTCTATCTTCTACTTCTTTTATAACTTAGAGCCTCGCTCTATTTATACAATCCCATGGTTCGCGGACCATGGGTAGGCTGACATGACTTTATATTACATTACATTACTTTAGGGTGAACAACCCTATGACTTAACCTCTACTTTGTGCTCCGCGCTCGCAATTTGCGGAGTCTTACAAAACCTTTGACCAAAACTTGGGCTTTGAGCCCCAAAACCTGCTATGGGGGGGATTCCATGCCCAACAACTAGCCATGATATGCATTTCATCAAACATATCACAAATATGAAATCTACATGTGTGAACAACATATTTAAGCATAGGGATCTCATACTTATTTGAGAATCGCTAAGAACCATTGATGCCTCAACATATTAACTATCATTTCATCCATTAGGTAATAGATAGATTGATCATTCATTTATAAGTAAAAACATGATGCAAGCCATACATATCTACTGTCATAAACACATATATAACCAACATAATAGTTACAGAAATACCAAGGAAATCACAACCATGTAATCCACATATAAACAAGTATAATACTCATGAGATAACAAGGAGAAATAACCTCATATTAATGATGCAAAATCCAAATCCAGGATGGTTCCATGTTCCACCCGACTGTAGAATGGTTGAGCCAAATCTCTCTTCATTCGTTCACCCCCGTGCCATATTCCAAGCATGAATGTGGGATCTCATAAAACACATCAATCCAAAACCATCCAAGGCTTCCATAGGCCATCCACCTCAGCCCATTAAACAATGATTCCACCTCACGGTCGGACATCAAAAAAACCATCATCAGATTGGTCTTTGTCCAAGCCTTTAAGGGCTTCCAGAGTGTTGTCCAATCAACGCTTCCAAGACTAGTAACTCAACCCACAACTTTTACTGGGATTCCAGAGCATTTGTACAACCAGGACTTCTAAGACTAGTAACTCAACCCACCAAGGTCTTCCAGAGTGGTTGTCCAACCAAGGCTTCGAGGACTAGTAACTTAACCCAAGCTGTTACAAGGCTTCCAGAGTGTTTGTCCAAACAGGGCTTCCAGGATTAATAACTCAACCCAAGCTAAGGAAACATGAGAAACAACCAAAATAAACAAGGAAAACAAATGCACAATCACCATGGCTATTCAAGAAATGGCAAGTCTAGGAAATCCACTGTCGATCCCGAACATCCTCCATGCTAATGACAAATCACAACCAACAAACCACATGCATATGCCATGAATGCCAAAAATAGTGAGGAAGACATACATGCAACTCAGTGCTTGCAAGCAAAACCCGTTGTAGCCGCTGATCCCAATGTCCTCTTGCGCTTTCTTGCTCTTCCCTTGCCTTCTTGCTTCAAAACTCCAAGTATGCCACACTCTCCAAGAGTTCTCCAAGGAAAATCTAAGTGTCCAAGAGTATGAGAGAGAGAGAGATAATATAAGATATCTCCACCAAAACTTATCAAAAGCTTTCCAAATGATCCTCATAAATATTTCTATAAATGAGGCCTCTATTTTCTTCATTTTCCTCCTCACATGCAACCTGTGACCTTTCACCTCCCTTTTATCAAACTTTCCTTTATTTCATAAATAAAATGCCAATTAATGCCTCATGCCTTTCCAAAATTTTTGCCATTTCCTTTTCCAATTTCCTTAGTCATTAAACAATCACAAGTAATCCCCATCACTAGGATTTTTCCCAACATTCAACTTGGAATAAGTGTCCCATCAACCATGGTTATTATTTTTCCTTTATTAACTTTTATTACATGAAATTTTCACCATGGCTGTTACAGGGATGGACCATCCAACCCCTGATGGAGCAATGGGTGGGTCTGTCCCCCATTTTAAACATATAATGTATTCGATGGTAAGACTGTCTGGAAGTTCGATGGCAAACGGTTGGACCCCCTAACCACCATGGGGCGACGGGTGGGTCTGGCCAATTTTAAACAGCTATTGTATCCTTCGTTGGTTGGTGAGAGTATTTAGAGTTTGTAAAAAAGTAGGGTTGGACCCCCGACCCTCGATGGGGCAGAGGTAGGTCCCCTGCACAAGCCATAAGGCGTATCTAACATTGGCTTAAACTCCATGTGTTGGTTTTATCACTATCATGTGATGGGGGTTAAAATTGGTTTACATTCACTTGCATATATTTGTGTTCATTACACATATGTGCTTGATTTATATATGTTTGTATATGTACTCATTTGGGTATGTCTACATGGGTTGATTTATATTTGTACATTTATTTACATATGTTATTACACAATTATAGATTCATTTATTTTTCGGAGTTTGTTAACATTTGGTTATATATATATATACACACATCAAGTTCAATGTCAGATGGTTGGACCCTCTAACCCCCGATGGGGAGATGGGCGGGTCTACCCCATTTTAAACACATATTGTATCCTTTGTTGCTTGGTGAGAGTATTTAGAGTCCGTGAAAAAATAGTTTTGGACCCTCGACCCCCGATGGGGTGGAGGTAGGTCCCATGCACAAGCCATAGTGCGTATTCGACATTGGCTTAAACTCCACGAACCTTGATTTTATCACTGGCATGTGATTGAGGGGGGGGGGGAAATTAAAATTGGTTGACATTCACTTGAACATATTAATGTTCATTACACATAATGAGTTTCGTTTATATATGTTTGTATATTTTCTCGTTTGGGTATGTCTACATGGGTTGATTTATATTTGTACATATATTTACATATGTCATTACATAATTATAAATTCATTTATTTTTTGGAGTTGGTAAACATTTGATTATATATGTACATACATATTTGTTTGTGTGTGTTTATATGTGTGAATATGTGTGTGTCTTTGTGAATGTTTGTGTGTCAACTTAAACCTTGTAGTATGTTTAACTATGAAAACTAATGTATGAATTAGGAGGTCCATGTACATATTGAGATGTGATAATACAGAGACATGACGTTGTTTTCACACACAGACACACACATTGAACCTCATACATAAGAATCGTTGATCACAATCACAAGCTTGATTGTCCTTTCGAAATTTTGAATTTATAAGTATTTTCACATCATCGGAAAACTCTCAACGTGTTGGGCATGATGGATATATTGATAATTAATTATGCATGTTTTTGAAAACATCATTTTTGTGGCCAACACATCGTTAAACGTTGAGAAAATTGTGTTAACATGTCAGTAACACCTACCACTACCCATATTAATTATTAAGGAGAGGTAGGTTGTGTTACATGTGTGCGTTGCATTTTAGATCTAGAGTCCACACACGTGACTGTGATCATGCAATTATTATCATCATATATTTGTGTTAGATCTGATTGAACACTGCTAAGTGAATGACTTGCAGAGGAGAAGTTCTTAAAAGAAGAGAGCACTAGAGCTGAGGTAGAGGTCCTGAAATACTGAAGAATTGGTTGTTAGTGATCATAGTACAAAGCTACAATTAATGTTTAGATTGGATCTATAGTCAATATAAGACCCATATATCAATGAAGAGGCTATGGGGAGATTTGTTATGAAAATTAAAAATATTTGAAAGAAGACAAGATATTGGTTGGGCATTTTTCACACTACAGAGGAGGAAGTATTGTTCAACATTTTTTGACATGAGAATGACTCTCAGTGTGGCGAATATTGTAGGAGGTGACATTGAGGAATATATAACCTACAAGAATGGATCACCCATATATGGAATGGTGGTTATATCATTCACTTAGATTTCCTTGATCAGATCAAGAAGGCCTACAATAGGAATCTGAAGATGGTTGACCTCCTAGTTGATCTTAAATTTGCAAAGGAAATGCATTAACTTAAAGTCAGTGTGATGGCGAGTTATAACTCTTGTGATCAATATTGGTTTGATTGTTCTATGTGTGTTTTCAAATTTGGAGTAGCTTTGACTCTTACAAAAGACAAATATTGCTCGTAAAGTTGTTTGAGATGCGACAAGATTATATTTTTTTGAAATATGGTTGTGGGAACCATCAAATATTTGGTTGAAGTTGCCAAAGGCATAAAGAAATATTGGATATAATATCAATATAGATGAAGGAGTTTTGATGTGAAAGAGAGCTAGCACTATTGTAAATGTGAATTGGGCTATGTTGTGAGAAGAGCTCTGTCCTCCATGTATATTCCATTTTCTGCTAGGATTGATGGAGGGAGGAGATCTTGAGAATTTACCAAGTGAATGCACCTAGCATAGAATATTTCATAAGATGTTCCTCTGAATTTCTTGGACAATTCATTTGGAGAAACACAATGGATTTGTAGGGTATTTAGACGCTCAATTACACATTTCATCTTCTCCCACAACAAAACCAAAGACCATCACATCTTCAAAATTTTAGATATTTCAGGTTTTGGCCAATTTTAAGGAAGCTCTAACGCTTCTTAATGGGAATATTCCTTTGTTGAATCCTAAACCAGGTGGATTGTTTTGCAGAATGACACATCACCATAACATTAGACTTCAAGCATTTGAGAGGATCTATGGCTACCATTCTCTCCATTCTATGTCATGCTTCTTGACCTGGAAAAGTGTTCTTTCCATTCTTGATTTTTGGTATCAAGCATAAGCAACAAGAGTTCGTGAGAACCAAGGGATTGTTAAAGGTCTCATGTTGCCATCTAATAGGTAGGCATTGAATTATGCTTGGACTTATCTGAGTAATATCTTGGATCCCTTTGAAGTTATTGTTATTGAATAATTATGAGATTGTGGGAAATCGATCTTGGTCCTCTAAAATTTTGTTGTGTGAATTTAACAATGTACTTCAACGAGGCCTTCTGGTCAGATAGCCTTCTAGCTAAAATTTTTGAAGGAAGAAAAAAACATGGACTTAGAAAGGAAGAATAATTTTGATATAGTGAAGAAGCAATTGGATGGAATCACTGTAAAATTGATTTTTATATCTAATTATATCTATTGACATCGTATGGATAGGCTTATATTTTCAGTAAACTGGTAGAAAATAAAATTCTTGAAATGAGGCAACAGATTTTAAAGAAGCTTTTAAGAAGAACATATTTACCAGCTTGAGGCAAATTTCACTTGGCTTCCCAAAAATCATGTGTTCTATAAGCAATTTTAAGAAAGCAGTTTGGATGGTTTATCATACAAAAGAACCAATGCCCATAGAGGTGTCGGAGGACATTATTATGGCTAGAAGTCATGCAAACTTGTAAATATGACTTGTCCAATGAGTGGTAAACTTGTGAAAAAAATTGAAGATCTTTTGCACAACATGGAGTGCAAGCATATAACACAAAGACTCTGACATAAGTGTTTTGTTTGGGTATGTTGGAGAAAGAAAATGACATGCATCAAAGAAATTCTTTAGAAAATGTTTTGCAGTGAGACTTTGCTTCTATTATTCTTAGATTTATCTGAATTGATAAACATATTGAGCATAGCTAACTAAATATGGGAGCATGGTTATTTTGTTCATTGATAGAGCATAGAGTTCCAAGACAATCACTGAGATGGAGATGTCAATAATGTAATTAAAGATATCAAGTTCGTGCATGTATAGTAAAGTGAAATTATGTGAGTTCTTGAATCTTTTTGAGATTTGTAAAAGGAAACATATTGAGCCTAGTGAATTCAATGAGTGGGTGTGAGGTTGTTAGAATTGACTACTCTAACAATTGTTTAATGAAGAATAGAATCTTCAAGAAGAATACATCAAGATGGCCTATCGCGAGGAAAAACAAGCAAAGACAGAGGAAGCATGTGTGTCAGAGGAAGTAGGAAAAATCACTCATGGTGATAACAACAAAAATACATGTGAGAAAGTTATGGCTACAATGAATATTAGAGTACCAACTAAGATGATGGAAAAATGCAGGTAAAGTTTTGTGAAATAAAGTAGACACATGACCATGCTATAATGTGAGTCACACATTGTAGTTATAGCAGGTCTACATGTCATGTGTTGATATGATGTTTTGTATTGGTCCTTGAAATGTTTTATGTACTTGGTATATTCATATGTTGGATTGTGTTGGACCCATATCTATGTAACATGAAAAGGACATATTTCTGTAAGACTTGGATAGACATGCATACCCCATTGTCATGTGTTCCCTAGTGACGTGATGTTTCTTGTCATATATTAGTTCAATAACATCTATTAGGGATTTCTTTAACACTTTGAAGAGTGGGCCATATGTTGGATACACTTGAGTGGACCATATTAGTTGTAGCCTCTGTGAGGTGAAGTTTTATATTTAGGGGTAGTTCATTAAGAAGTTGGATGAACCATATATGTGACAAAATTCCTACTAGACTAGCAGTTATAGTGGTTGGGTACTGTTGACAGTGCTATAAATCCATCAAACAAGGGGATCTTCCCGATATGAAGTCCCAACTAGAACTCCCACCGTTTGGTGTAGGAGTCCAATCCGGTATAAAGGCTCGGTTGCCATATACTTAGAGATCTACCTTGGCTCTAGCTGTTAGCATGGGAGAGTGATGCAATGGTATCTTCGAACAACAAGGTAAGTGTGCTTGGTGAGTGTGCAACACAACTATGTCAAGGTTCTGTTACTGCAAAAGGGGGAAGAAAAGTGAGCCTCTAAGTAGGTGGTAATGGTACCACCCAGGAAGAGACACACGAGAAACATGAAGGTCTGTCTAACATCCAGCGGAATAGTCCACAATGGATGCGGCAGTCGTTAAAACCAAAGTATAGGGAAAGATCCGTCCTCCATCCAACGGAATAGTTCACAATGGATGTGACGGCCGTTATAACCAATAAGCGAGAAAGGTATGTCTAGTATCCAGCCAATACATCGCATTCCCAACAATGCAAGCACTAAAAAAACTGAAATAGTTCAACTATCTTAGTACATGTGAAACAAACATGAATTAAAAATGCTCAAAGAATAGTCTTACAAACTTCCACAAGTCATGCATGGAAACATGCTGACCTGAACATGCTCTTGTATTAAGCAAAAGTTCTAAGGCACATATTTACATCATACATCACTAGCCCTAGTAGTGGGACATTGGATCCTCTCCTCGATCCTCAAAGAACTGACTGAAACTCTCTATGCTTTGTGGGAGGAGCCAATGTGAAATTCCTTTTCTCAAACAATGAGGGAGTATATATAATCAAGGGTGATGCTTGATCCTTGTGACTATTTGACTACCCTCATGACTGTTTAGCTTCCTATGAATTTTCAACTGACATGACTCTTCATATTCATGTGTGTCCATTAGACTTCCACTTTACATTACATTTGATTTACAATAGACATGGCTCGTTATAGTGATGTGGCTTTTGACAACTCATGACACGACTTGACATGAAACTGCTGACATGAACTAGCTTGCTGATGTGGCAATCTCAAGCTGTTGTTGCTGTTGAGTGATAGATGTGTTCTTGGATGTGCTTTCTCTTCTCCTTTGCATAGCTTGATGATGCAGGGTCTTCAACGATATTTGGTATTGAGAGGTGGTTGCATGCACGTGTCCCCTTCTCTTGTACTTGATAAGATTCTTTGTCTTTAGCTATAAGTGAGTCTTCTAGCATGTTCACTCCTTCTTCTCCTTCTTCATTGTCTCGACATGATCTAACAATGTATCTGTTCCTGGAATTCACTCATGACAAGATGAAATCAAATCCAAAAACTCCCTAGTCTAAGATGATGCAATATTTGTTGAAAATGCAACAAGATGATGGAGCTTAGTGAAAAGAAGTCGCCTTCACTAAGTGGGCCCGCAAGCTATTTTTGGCGCAAAGTCTATTTTTAGACATATGGATCATGGTCTATGAGTTGCAGGATGCTATTTGTGGATGATTGGTCATGTTGGTAAAAATAGATGGACTTCTATTTTTAGACATATGGGCAGAGTCTATTTTTAGACTGCCAAGCTAAAAATAGAACAATCGAATATTATTAGCTCTTAATAATATTTGGACTATAAACATTATCTTATCCTCTTGGAGCACTTCAGTTCGAGCTACGGATGTGGCACATGCAACTGCCAGAAGGAAATATGCTTTTCTTATAGGTTAGTTGAGCTATTGCATGATGGACTTCAGTTAGAACTCAAGTGATTGAGTTTGGTGGAGTTGATTGAGGAGTTGATGGAGTTGTGTTCAGTTTGACTTGGTTGAACTAGTTGTATTTAGTCTAACTGCAGAATACACTAGTGATGAGTGATGTGAATTAATTTTTAATTAATTCACTAATTATTAACTCATAAAGCAACTAAAGAATACATTAGTTAACTCAGTGCATGGACAGTTCAGTGGAGACAAGTGTTAGAGGTGGGTGAAAGAGTGAGACTGCTATCAGTTGTGACTATAGCTATGCATGAGATTTGCACAATCATTGATTGAGATTGCCAATGAGGATTGCGCAGTACAAGCCAAGGAAAAACGAGCTTGGATCATTCCTATTCTCAACTTGGATTGCGCAGTAGAGGCAGGCAGACAGCGGAGGAGATTTGAACCTGTGACTTGACTCAGATCTGAGCTAGTTTGTGTGTAACAGGTGGAGATAGTACTAAGTACTTGTGAGGAGTATTGTACTATGTATTGTTACATGTTCTCTATCATTATAATATACAGATAGTTGGGGGTTTTTAGCTGTATGCTTTCCCCAGTACATATTGTGTTGATATGTGTGATTGATGTTTCAATGTGCGCATGCGATTGTTTTTGATTCGGCAAATTGATGATCAATGTAGAGGAGGTTATGTATTATGCATGCATTCCGAAAATAGTGTCTAATTAGGATAATCTTTGTGAATAAGTGTTATATTATTCAAAATTTCTACATGGTATCAGAGCAGAGTTGATCATAAGATCTATTATTCAGAAAGTGATTACATTTTATTTCTTCAGGCAGAGCCTGTAATCGGGCCAGGTAGCCTCTGGATTCATCCTTCTTTCGGAAGGTGAGATATCCGGTAAAAGCCCATACAGTGAATCTCTGTACGAGAAATACTTTGTTCTCATGAATTTTAGATCAGAAGCTGTTGAGTTTTGAGTTGGTGGAATTCGAATTTGCAGCAGTGTTTTCTTGGTGTCGCAATTGAAATGTCTTTCAACGGATTGTGATTGGAGTATGCCCTTGAAGGCAGCTCGAATTATATTGCATGGAAAGACAGGATGGAGGCGGTGTTAGATGACAATGGGCTGAAGGAGTTCATAGAGGCTGAGGTCCCAAAGCCTACTGATGCTGCTCACGTTGAGGCTTGGCAAAAGAAGACAGCAAAGTGTCGAAGGATTCTGTTGGAGGGTGTGAAGGATCACATTGTATCCAGCTTGCATGGAAAGGCTTCTCCATACTTGATGTGGAAAGCGTTGACAGATTTATTCCAAAGCAAGAGCGACCAGAGGAAGTTGGCGCTTAAGGATAAACTCAGAAACATTAAGTGTGAGAAAGGAGACAGTATGCCCAAGTACCTCACGAAGTTCACCCAATGCCGGGATGAGCTGGGAAGTGTGGGGGTGACTGTCGATGATGAGGACTTGGTGAGCTTAGCTCTCCTTGGTCTTCCGAAGAGTTGGCATTCCTATCAGGACTCTGTCAATGGTCGAGAGAAATTGCCAGGATGGGAGAGACTTTGGTCTGATCTTGTGCAAGAGGAGATCAGGCGGAATACCAGGGACGGATCTTCATCAAAGGCATTTGATGAAGAAAATTGTGCTTTGGCTGCCAAAGCAAAGAAGGGGAAGGAGAAGGTTTCTCTTTCCGAATCCAGTTCTTCCAATGATGGGAAGAAGGTTGACAAATCGAAAGTGCAATGCTTTCGTTGTCATGAGGTGGGCCATTATGCTGCAAATTGTCCACGGAGGAAATCCAAGAAGGGATTCGAGGAAGGATCTGAAGGTGAGGCACTTGCTTCACAGTTTGAGTTGGATTTCACACTCTTTGCATGCATGGTTTCATCCATGGTGGGAAGTGGTTGGTTTCTTGATAGTGTAGCTTCTTTCCACATGACCGATGACAAGAGTTTGTTCAGTGCTTTGGAGGAGAAAGATCTCCAGATACTCATAGTGATGGGTAATGATGAGAAGTATAGTGTCTCAGGTGTAGGCACAGTTATTTTTCAGAGGGAGCATGGAGCTCGCCTTACCTTGACCGATGTCAAGTATATACTAGGACTGAAGAGAAACTTGGTGTCGATCGCGATGCTGGAAGACAGAGGCTATGATGTAGTCTTCAGTAAGGGAAAGGTTTTCCTTAGACACATCATCACTAGACAAGTGAAGCAGATTAGTTCACGGGTCAAGAACCTGTATGCTCTTGAGGTTCAAGATGCATGCAAAGCCTTGAGCAACGAGGCAACTGATGGAGACTTGGTGGTTGAGAGGGAGCGTATATTACCTCTCAACATGCAGAGCCAGAAGAAGTCTCAGACGATTGTGGAGGAGCCATGATTGGTGCAGCAGCTTCAGGGGTTATGGAGTAGCCACAACAAGGGAAGTTGAGAGGAGATCGAGTAGAGACATCTACTCATGCAGAGACCTCCAGTAGGGGGAAACTTCAAGCCAGGTGGGCTAAGGGATCGCATGCAGCCATACCTCCAGGTAGGAGCTGGGGTGATGTGGATTGATCGTCCCAAGGAGGAGGGGCAGGATCCTTGAGGTACCCAACCTCTTGGATGAGACCTTGCTACGGGAGCCCCGATGTGGAGTAGCAGGAACTGGTTGATTGGGTAGAGACAGATGCGGATGGAGTGGCAGAGAGAGCGACAGTGCAGGGAATCCCAGGACAACGCATAGCTAGCAGGCTACAACAATGCGAGAGGCACAAGTGTTTTGCACAGTGCTAGGTGGCACAGAGAGGTGTGCAATGGTGCGAGATGCATGGAGATGTTGCAGTAGCGTAGATGTCAGAGAGGGAGCACTTGTCAGCAGCAGGTAGAGCTTCAGCATCAGAGTATGTTCCTAGCCCAACAAAGTGGTCAGTTGGGAGTGTTTTTGTTCCAAGTGTTGTTGGAGCAAGTGGACCGGGAAAATGTGTTGCATGTAGAACATTCCAGAGTTGCAGGATAGGCATTGTAGATAATCCATATCTTATTGAGAGGGAGTGTTGAAAATGCAACAAGATGATGGAGCTTAGTGAAAAGAAGCCGCCTTCACTAAGTGGGCCCGCAGGCTATTTTTGGCGCAAAGTCTATTTTTAGACATATGGATCATGGTCTATGAGTTGCAGGATGCTATTTGTGGATGATTGGTCATGTTGGTAAAAATAGATGGACTTATATTTTTAGACATATGGGCGGAGTCTATTTTTAGACTGCCAGGCTAAAAATAGAATAGTCGAAGATTATTAGCTTTTAATAATATTTGGACTATAAACATTAACTTATCCTCTTGGAGCACTTCAGTTCGAGCTACGAATGTGGCACATGCAACTGCCAGAAGGAAATACGCTTTTCTTATGGGTTAGTTGAGCTATTGCATGATGGAATTCAGTTAGAACTCAAGTGATTGAGTTTGGTGGAGTTGATGGAGTTGTGTTCAGTTTGACTTGGTTGAACTAGTTGTATTTAGTCTAACTGCAGAATAAACTAGTGATGAGTGATGTGAATTAATTGTTAATTAATTCACTAATTATTAACTCATAAAGCAACTAAAGAATACATCAGTTAACTCAGTGCATGGACAGTTCAGTGGAGACAAGTGTTAGAGGTGGGTGAAAGAGTGAGACTGCTATCAATTGTGACTATAGCTATGCATGAGATTTGCACAATCATTGATTGAGATTTCCAATGAGGATTGCGCAGTACAAGCCAAGGAAAAACAAGCTTGGATCATTCCTATTCTCAACTTGGATTGCACAGTAGAGGCAGGTAGACAGCGGAGGAGATTTGAACCTGTGACTTGATTCATATCTGAGATAGTTTGTGTGTAACAGGTGGAGATAGTACTGAGTACTTGTGAGGAGTATTGTACTATGTATTGTTACATGTTCTCTATCATTATAATATACAGATAGTTGGGGGTTTTCAGTTGTATGCTTTCCCCAGTACATACTGTGTTGATATGTGTGATTGATGTTTCAATGTGCGCATGCGATTGTTTTTTATTCCGCAAATTGATGATCAACGTAGAGGAGGTTATGTATTATGCATGCATTCCGCAAATAGTGTATAATCAGGATAATATCTGTGAATAAGTGTTATATTATTCAAAATTTCTACACTATTACCCATGGACTGAGCCCAGGACAAGTGACAGGCTGGGAAAGAGGGCCCAATAACTATGCACTGCACAGTTTCAGGTGATAGGGAGGGAGACTGGTCACTGAGACTGAGCAGAGTGTGACTCAGGCTTGGCTAAGGAACTCTAGAGCACAGTCTTCACTTCTGGGAAAAATTGCGCGGAGGCCACTGGGAGACATGATTGTGCAGTTGAGATCATCAATGGCTACTGCAAGATGGGTCCCTAGGAGGTAGGACTGCATAGTTTTAAGAGGCAAGGTAGGACTGGGCATCAGAGGGGCTTGGGAGGATAGATCTACACAGTTCTTGAGATCAATGAGTCCTGGTTGAGGGAGGAAATTGGGGAGACACTTTTGCGCAGTTCTGGGAGGCAAGGTAGGCTTGGTTCTCTGTGCATTGTGGAGTTCTAGTAGGTAGGGAGGAAGCTTGATGACTAATATTGCGAAATGCGCAGTTCTGTTCAGGCTAGGAGAAGCTACGACAGAATTTTGGGGATTAAAGAAGTTTGCTCAACTCTGGAATTGCGTAGTGAAACTGCCCTAGGGGACAGTGACTGTGCATTGCACAGTTCTGGGCAGCAGGTTGCATCACTGAGGGATGAGATTGCATAGTTCACAGTTCAATAGGGGTCCAGTGACAAAGAGTTGCGGGGTGGAGAGGATTTTCAAAAAAAATTCTACATGTGGGATGCATGTGAACTTGTGATCACACACTTAGCATACTTCGACGACACAACAATATAGACCATAGGAACAAAAATAAAGCACTACCCTCTGTGAGACTGTCTAGAACAAAAAGTGACAAGTGCAACACTTGAGATAGACCTTAGGATGACCATGCCAACACTTGTGCAACAATTCTTAGAACTTTGTGTATGAGCGCGACAAGTGTTTACATGGCTAGGACAACTTGTATACATAAAGACCAACCTTTGAGGTCACTAGAAAGGTTCGCAACATGACATAACAACCAAACATGCCAAAAGATGACAATTGATCTAACAAGCGAAAGGGAGCAAGACACTTAGAGGAAACACATGGAATGGCTCTCAGTGCTTGTAGCCATGCATGTCATGGAAGACATAATGATATGACAATGATAAGCAGTCCTTCATGCTACACTAATAGGTGTATTTCAAAGATATGTTCTTTGTTTTCCACACCTACCCTCCAAAGGGTTATGCATCACGTGGAATCTTCATGTAGTCTTAGTCTTGTTTCCTCCTCAGCTCCTTGAGAGTCATCTAGCATGTCATCCATCTTCATGGACACTGAGACAAAATTGTGTAGTTTAAGTGAGCAGTGACTGCTGCGGGATGAGGTCCTAGGAGGACACATCTATGTAATTTCAAGAGGCATGGTGGATTGTGAATCTGAGATGCCTAAGGGACATGTTGTGTGGCTACAACCACCTTGCAAAATTTTGCCTTAGCTTCATTTTGGAGCCTCCCTTCCAACTTTTCACAGTAGCTTGCCTTGCTTTGTCAAGTTCATAAGCTTCAATGTTTTGCTTGCACAAAGGAAGCCTATCGATCACAGCTTAATGCATTCCCTTCACAGGCTGTTCATCCAGACTTGGTCCAGCTGCACGCTAAGCAACTCCCCCAAGAAATTTCGCAATTCTGGAGGGCAAACAACCTTCCCTCCAGAACTTGTGCAATCCTGCTGGCAACCTATTGGGCTCCAGAATTGCGCAATTCTGGCAGTCAACACTCACAGTGAAAATTGTGCAATTTTCCCTAGTAGGGGTTCTCAGCCCAGAATTTGCGCAAATCTAGGTAGCAGTCAGCTACTCTACCTAGAAATTGTGCAAATCTCCTGGGTAGCCAGCGCAATTCCTAGCCAGAAATGCGCATTTTCTCCCAGCAGTTGAGTAGTCTCTTGCATGTGCATCTGAGTTGACCGGTTCCCTCCGGGACCAAGCAAAAATGACTTGCATGCATGGGATGCTTCTCCCAAGGTAACATGCAAAGGTATCACTTGTTTCAGGGATCTATGTTTAGCAGTTGGAGGTTATATGCAAGGTTCATTTCAGGAAGGATTGCATGCATGGTCATTCACTTATGCTTACACTCAATATCACCATGCATTCACACTCACATTCACTTTCAGTTGCCCGTCAGCGAGTCTGGGAAACCTTGGCCCAGAATCTGCCTCACCAAGAGCCTCATCAAGAGAGAATTGCGCAATCCTGAGAGGGAAGGCTCTGTCTTCCTCTCAGGAAATATGCATTTCTGCCTAGTGACTGTCCTCCAGGACGATTTTACGCATTTCTAAAGGACAGTGATTGTTGGCCCAAAAAATTGCGCAATGCAATCATTGAGCCCGCAACCATTGCCGGCTAAGATTGCACATTATGCAGTTCCAGCAATCAGTAGCCAGAATGAGTGTGCATTGTGCAGTTCCAGTAGTCAGCCAGTCTCCCAAAAACCCAGACTGTGCCTTTTCGCAGTCTTGGCAATCGGTCTCCTGACCTCCTGGCTGAAATTGCGCAACCTTCATGATCATTCGCATAGGTATGTTGAAAGTCAGTTCTCAAGTTCATTTTGGTTTTCGAATGAAAGATTTCTTGCCATGAGTGTTTCCATGTCTCCAGGTATTGTAGGTTTTCATCTGCCTCTCAATAGTGCAAGTACAATGGTTTCCAAGAGGGCAGAGTCGAAGACACTGTTCAGAGCACACCTGGAGATGCTGTCGATAAAATGTCTATGAGCTTGCCTACTCATGAAGATATCAAGTTGTTCGTAGATGACAACATCAAGTTATCATACTGAGAAGCATCATGAACAACAGTTGAAGGAAACATACCTAACGCAGTGAATGCAGCAAACGCAGCGAATGCAACGAACGCAGTGAAACAACAAATGCAGTGAACACAACAAATGTAGCGAATGCAAGAGGAAGGTTGTTGACAACACAAAGGCAGAAAAAAGTTGCAAGGTCGAGTAGATCCACTAATGATGAAAGAAACTTTTGAGACTTAGGCTATGAAGTGACGATGCAACATGAAGATCACGTGAAGACAGAGAATGGAACAAAGAAGGAGTTGCATGTGCTGAAGCAGCAACTCAAGGAAGAACGTGAAGCTACATAGATAGATGAATGAGTTGCATCAGGAACAGGAACAACAATGGGCACAACATGCACTCATGGATGAAACTGCACCCGTACAAGTTAAATATCCATCCCAGCAGCTGGCACGGAGCAGACATGGTGAGCAGTGTTGTTGATTACATGCAAGGGATTCATTAGCATTCATGTCATTGTGCACACACATGTGATCCAACCCCTTCAACACACTCACCAAGGCGAAGACAAGAAGCAAGTCCAACTGGAGCTGAACATGTACTTCGGTAAGTTGATGCACATGACCACCAACACACACTTGAAGATCAGCACATACACTATGCATCAGTGTGTTTTCGGTTCAGCCGCACCCAAGAAGACCATGCACATGTTAGAAGATGAGATGGATGAAGGAGCCGAACCAATGCACCGGTTGCAACAGAGGCAAGAGTTTGCTTCAACAAGATGTCACCATGGGATGCATGCACTCCATCATGGATGACCAAGCTTGGCATCAACTCACCACCTTCACCATCACAAGCATGTCAAAGAGTTGGTCTCATCACAATGGACCAAGTGTCAGTGATGTCTTGCATGGCTTTCTCAAATCATTTGGTCCCACATGGGAACATGTGCATTGTAGTGTAATGTCATGTCAAGTGTAAGTCAAGAGTCGATAGTTGGATGATAGTCATAGAGTAGATGAAGAGTCATGAGGGTAGGTGAATGGTCATAAAGGGGAATTTCAAGGGTCACCCCACCCTTTACTATAAATAGAACCTCATACCTCATTGTATAGGCTTTTGGTCAGCCAAGCTTCCGATAAGACTATCTTGGAGAGAGCTTGGACAATATTGTAACACGCCTTGGTTTCTCCACCACACGAAGCTAGTACATCTCTTTGGAGGATTAGGTAGATGTGGCTGTAACGTTCCACTGTTGGGGCTAGCAGTTTTACATGGATGTATTGTATGATTGGAACTTACACTTCTACACTTCTTTATATAATAAGAGCCAACACATTTTCATGCATATGTTGTTATTGTAGTTGGACTATTCCAGTTGCTGTAGCAATGTATGTTGTTTAACTTACGTAGTTGTGTATGAACTATTTTGTATGAAATTATATGAATCTTGTTGCAGATGTGCTGTTGGTTTAACCATCACTTTGGATTGCCGGCTGACCTGCTTTCCAACTTGTGATGCATCTTCACTCGTGTGTTCCCTTCCCAGATGAGTACTGTTACAGGTTGCCAAGGGGCACACTCATCTCAACCCCCATGTGTTAGAACCTCTCATACACCTTCCTTGACTCACTGCAGCAGTCACACCCTTGCTACTGACAGAGTTACCTTACTTGCCTCAGTGCGACATCCTGGTTAAGGCATTTCTTTACGATCCACTACTGGGACTCCTACACCAAACGATCTAAGGTCTAATTGGGACTTCTTACCAAGGAGATCCCCTTACATGTTGGCGGGTCCAGCACCGTCAATATTTTGGCACTAGGAGGAGGGCCAGATGACAAGTTGAGTCCTCACATATGTTTTGAATCTTTACACATCTATCATGACTCACTACCAAGTTTCTCTTCTGAAATGTATGTCTTATGGAAATGATTTCATCATCCTAAAAAGGCTTTCGGATAACTTGTCTCATAAAACATTTGATGGTGGAGGCTACGTAGCCTTGGTAAGGCATGCGGTTGGTGTTGTAGGCTGATGCGAAATACATTCATTCTTTGAAGAATACATGAGCTGCGCGCTATTCATCTACATGCTTCGAGGGCACCCAATGCACTGGTGTGCCACACTGCTCGAAAAATCTATTCATTCTCTTTCTCATATAGTCGCAGAGATAGACCATGCTTTTAATCACTTTAACTATAAAGCACTCTACAAAGAAATTCTGGAATTACGAAAAGCACCTGATGAATCTGTTGAACAATTTCACACACACTTTTGTAATCTTGCATACCGATTCCGGGAAGATGATATTGATTGGAAATTTCTTGATGGAAGATTTGAGTATCTTCTTCACATATCTGAACCTAGCTCAACACAATTCGGTGATGGTTCTGCGCAATCAGAGGCAGGCAAAGTCACTATCACAAGTGACTGTCTGCCTTCACCTCAACAAATAGCTCCACCACCATGGAGTGATGTGGGAGATCATGCACATGCCTTTGTTGAACTGTCAAACTCTCCCACCCCACCTGCTCTTGAGATTTGCGCAGATTTGGCTTGCAAGCCTGTTGGTTGTCACGTGGACTCTTTCACTCGACCTCCGTCCTCATGTTCTGTTGATTCTTCGGATTGTATTGTCTTATGTTTTCCCATTCCAGACTCCTCACCTGTTGTGAACAAGGATCAAGCTGTCAATGGAGTTGGTGTTATGCAACCAACCCGCACCATCATTGATGATGAGTGTGTGTGGGAATTTAAAGAAGATCGTGCGGTGAATGATGACTCCCTTCCAGCCGCACCTCATCTGCTTCATCCTGACATCCCTTGTGATTCTTCCACTACTGATTTCTCTTGTGAAAACTTATTTCCAGATGCCTCTACTTCCGATCATTCACAGGATGCTTCGGATGTCAGTCTGTCATTACAGTACGGAGAGGACACTTCTTCCTTGGAAAATCTGTTCAATATGTCATTTATCTTTCTTGAAAACACAAAGGGTGAACATCTTTGATTCTCATCTACCCCTCTGCTCAATTCATCAAATCACGAGGATGCCGATAAACATCCTGAAATTATGATCTTGGTTGTCGTGATTTATTCACTTCCTCATCTGATCACAATGTTGATTCAACCATTGTTAATTTATCCAAGACACTGGTCTATGATGCTCTATCTATCAATGAGGTTGAAATCCCCCAGACTATTAAGACACTTCAGCCCAAGCTGATGGTTATGTCAGGCCCTCGTTGTCCTGAGGTTGGTTTCAATTCCGGTCAGGAAATTGTTGAAACAATCAAGGCTCCTCATCACTCTCTGCTTTTCATTGAAGATCAACCAAACACCCAGATTTTGCTTCCTCCACTCGAACTACACGATCCCATCGCTCATGCATTGGATGAATCTTACACAACAAGCACACATGCACAACATAAGTGGTCTACCTTTCTCACGTTTGCTTGCATGTCATAGTCAAGATAATTCATACACTCAACATCTTCATGCAATGTAGCACAACATCATAACAACACCACAGAATGCATGTCATGCACTTTCACTCGTCTTTGTTTTGTGGTCACTTGTAAGCTCAGAGTGTGTTTGTCTTCACTGTTACATATTTCTTGCTTGCTGGTTCACACAGTTATCTTGTTTGTGAACCATGCCTTCACCAACATGGTCAACCAATGCGCCGATGGTTGCATTGGAAGTATCACTTCACGTGAGATGACCCATGCATTGTTAGCTTAGGAGTAGGAGTAGTGTTTTCTTTCAGTCAGTTTTCTTGCTTTCTTGTTTTCTTACTTGCTTTGCTTGTTTGTTTGTTTTTCTGCTTTGTTTGTTTGCTTATTCACTTTGCTTTCACTTTTTCTTTTTCTTTTGCTTTTCTTTGTTGATTGTTAGTTTGCTTGTTTCATTCGTAGGTTAGTTTCGCATGAAACCATGTGTGACTCTTGAAATGAACTGGGTGAAGTACAAGAGGGCTTGTACAACTATCACTACTTGGTTATCTGTCATATAGCCTCTATATGAAGAACTTGTTACTTTTAGTCCATGACACGTTGAAGGAAAATACGTGCTTTTCGAAGTGAACCTTGGTGAAAACACAATGCTTGCGCACTAACTAGTGTCACCTTCTCTAGTCGGTTGTTTTTGGGTTAATCCTTGTCAGCTCAGCCAAGTAGAGTAAGGTGAGGGGTAAAACCTTAACAGGCACGTCAAAGGTATAATAAACTACTTCTCTGTTGGGACAACCTCTTCTACTATCAATAATACGGGATCCATCTTCTCCCTCTGAAATGAATAAGTGCTATGCAAAGTTACGAAAATGAAAAAAAAAAAAAAAAAAAGTAAAAAAGGTCAAAAAATGAAAAATGAAAATAAGGCGAAAGAAGAGAAAGGCTTGCTGCGCAGAGAGGTGATGCAAGTAACTCCGCTAGGGTACTGACCAGGCTCGCTGGCAGCGGAGCCATGCTTGTGTTCTATGTGACTCCGTCGGGGTACTGTCTAGGCCTGCTGGCAGTGGAGCAACACCAGAGATGAAAATAAAACTCTGACGACTATAATGCTTGTGCACCAATATACCCCTCACCCTAATCGAAACAACTATGTTGCCTTGCCTTGGAATGTGTATTAATCGACCAAGAACTTGGCAGATGCTACATCTTACAATCAAGCTAGTGTGCAAACCAAGAGGAGCTGAGAACTGAACAATACTTTTGAAGGTGTTAGACTTTCTTTTCATGAAAAAGGTCCATTCAGAGAGCCGGAGTTCTACTAGTGTGTCACCAAGTGTTGTAGCGGCTACAACCACCCTCTGAAATTTTTCCTTAGCTTCATTTTGGAGCCTCCCTTCCAAATTTTCGCAGCAGATTGCCTTGCTTCGTCAAGTTCACAAGCTTCAGTGTTTTGCTTGCACAAAGGCAGCCTGTTGATCACAACTTGATGCATTCCCCTCACACGCTATTCACCTGAACTTGGTCTAGCTACAGGCTGAGCATCTCCCCTAAGAAATTGCGCAATTCTGGAGGGAAACTAGCCTTCCCTCTAGAAATTGCGCAATCCTAACTGGCAGCCTGTTGGGCTCCAGAATTACGCAATTCTGGCAGTCAACACTCACAGTGAAAATTGCGCAATTTTCCCCAGCAGGGCTGCTTAGCCTAGAATTTGCGCAAATCTGGGCAGAAATCAACTGCTCTGCCCAAAAATTGCATAAATCTCCTGGGTAGCCAGCCCATCTCCCAGCCAGAAATGTGCATTTTCTCCCAGCAGTCGAGCAGTCTCTTGCATGTGCAACTGAGTTGACCGGTTCCCTCCGAGACCAAGCAAAACTGACTTGCATGCATGGGATGCTTCTCCCAAGGCAACATGCAAAGGCATACCTTGTTTAAGGGATCTATGTTTAGTGGTTGGAGGTTACATGCAAGGTTCATTTTAGGAACCTCCCACCAAGTGTCGTTTTCCTTAGATTTGTGGCATGTGCGTCACAACCTCGATATTATCAAAACTCATCAACTGGATGCTGTAGGGCTCATTCCTCACATCAACCTTGCAACTCTAACATCCCACATCACATCTAAGAGCAGTCGGCACGTTCAACTTAGCTGTTTAAGGGTAAGCCCGCTTTCCATGCCTTGTGTTGCATTTCTGTCGCTTTTTGTGTTTTCGCTTGTGTGAGTACTGTTTTCTTGATTTCTTTGAATGGTCATTGTCATTTAAATGTATACTAGCTTTTCCTAGCACCGTTTCAGTTTTCGTTGCTATCTCACTGCTGTCACATGCATGAAATTGTTTTTCACGAACGGTCGCCGATTCAGCGACTTGCCTCACCCACATGCATGTTGTTCCATTTTCTGAATCTGTCATTCATCATTTGCATGCATGATCATTCACTTATTCTTACACTCAGTATCACCATGCATTCACACTCACATTCACTTTCAGTTTCCTGTCAGCGAGTCTGGGCAGCCTTGGCCCAGACTCTGCCTCACCAAGAGCCTCACCAAGACAACATTGCGCAATCCTGAGAGGGAAGGCTCTGTCTTCCTCTTAGGAAATGCGCATTTCTACCCAGTGACTATCCTCCAAGACTGTTTTGCGCATTTATGAAGGACAATGACTGCTGGCCCAAAAAATTACGCAATGCAGTCACTGAGCCTACAACCATTTCCAGCTAAGATTGCGCATTGCACAATTCCAGCAGTTAGCAGCCAAACTGGAGTGTGCATTACGCACTTCCAGCAGTCAGCCAATCTCCCAACAACCCATACTGTGCCTTTCGTAGTCTTGGTAGTCAGTTTCCCGACCTCCCAGCCGAAATTGCGCAACCTTCATGATCAGTCACATAGGTATGTTGAAAGTCAGTTCTCAAGTTCATTTTGGTTTTCGACTGACAAATTGCTTGCCATGAGTGTTTCCATGTCTCCAGGTATTGTAGGTGTTCATCTGCCTCTCAGTAGTGCAGGTACAATGGTTTCCAAGAGGGCAGAGTTGAAGACACCATTCAGAGCACACCTGGAGATGTAGTTGATCAAATGTCTATGATCTTGCCTACTCACAAAGATATCAAGTTGTTCGTATACAAGAACATCAAGTTATCACAATGAGCAACATCATGAATAACAACTGAAGGCAACATACCAAATGCAACGAATGCAACGAATGCAATGAATACAACAAACAAAACGAATGCAATAAATGCAAGAGGAAGGTTGTTGACAACACAGAGGTGGAACAAAGTTGCAAGATCAAGTAGATCCACTGATGATGAAAGAAACTTTGGAGACTCAGGCTATGAAGTGACGACACGACATGAAGATCATGCGAAGACATAAAATGGAACAAAGAAGGAGTTGCATGTGCTGAAGCAGAAACTCAAGGAAGAACATGAAGCTACACAGACATATGAATGAGTTGCATCAAGAATAGGAATAACAATGGGCGCAACATGCACTCATGGATGAAACTACACCCGTACAAGTTAAAGATCCATCCCAGCAGCTGGCACGGAGTAGACATGGTGAGCAGTGTTGTTGATTGCATGCAAGGGATTCAACAGCATGCATGTCATTGTGCGCACACATGCGATCCAACCCCTTCAACACACTAACCAAGGTGAAGACAAGAAGCAAGTCCAATTGGAGCTGAACATGTACTTCAGCAAGTTGATCGTCTTACCCCTTTAGATAATGATACGAAAAAACACAGTTTTCAAATTGGGCAAACATGAAAGGGAGTCATTTGAGTTGATTAAAAAAGCCATTATTAATGCTCCTTCGCTGACAACTCCCAACTTTCTCAAACCTTTTGTATTATATACTTTTTCATCCGATACATCATATGCAACAGTTTTAACACAGCTGAATGATGAAAATATCGAGGCACCCATCTCTTTTTTCAGTTCTAATTTGCAAGGTGCCAAGTTAGTTGTCGAGAACTATTTTTGTCGAGAAATAACTAAATAAATAAATAAATATAAAAGAATTATTCTTATTATATAAGACTTGAATTAATTTATTTTAATAGCTTCATTAATAAGATCAACAATCAGTGGTTATAAATATAACAATACTAACTTACAATTAGGATTTTAATTTTTATTAAATTAAATATAAAACTAACTTACAATTAATATATATATATATATATATATATATATATATATATATATATATATATATATATATATATATATATATATATATATATATATATGAAATAGTTAATTATGTTACCTTATTTACATATGTTTTAAACTAAAGTCCCATTAACTATTTAATTTAAACCCCTTTTAATAATAGTATAACTAACTTACTATTGATTTAATAATTATTTAAATCTGTAACTTTATCTTATTTATTTTTTAGTTTTATATTGATTAATTTTTAATTTTTAATTAAATATAATTATGCTCTCCTATCCCTTGGTCCAGTCTGACTTACCGCTTCCCAATCAAATATAGTCGTTAGCTGGTCTAGCCTACCTGTTCAATATAGTCATTGGCTGGTCAAATATAGCCGTTGGATGTTCTACTCTGACTATTTAACATGCAACCTAGATCTGATTCTTCAACTTGTCCTGACGATGAACCACACTGGTTGGTTTGAAACGCGTCGACAAATGAAATATCATGTGATTTACACTGAAAAATTTCTCATAAACAAGAATTTGTTGCTTTTAAAACCTTGAAACATTTCAGACCTTTTCTTCTCAAAGCCCATACAAAGATAGTAGTACACTACCCTGCAGTAAGACAATTATTAATCCAAAGAGAGGTGGGGGAGAAAAGATCCAATTGGGTTACTGCACTTCAAGAATCTGATGTAGAAATCCAGCCAACTAAAATTGTTAGGGGCCAAGGTTTTTGTAGGATGTTAGCAGGAGCTTCCTAGTTGTTAGCAGAAGAAGATCAAGGTAATGAAGTGCAAATATTAGAGGTAATCCTTAATGATACACAATCACAATATGCTGATTTGAAATTTTATTTGAAGAACTGTTATGCTCCTATGCATCTTAATTATAAAACAAAGTGTGCCTTATGGTTGAAATCAAATTAGTATGAATTATTCAATGATGTATTGTTTAGAAAAAATTATGATTCAGTATTGCTAAGATGCTTGGAGAAACCTGAAGCTGAAAATGTCATGTAGGAATTACATGATGGACCAACTGGAGGACATTTCGGAGGAAATACCACAGCTCAAAAAATCCTGCATGTAGGATATTATTGGCCAACGATATTTAAGGATACACATGAATATGCAAGAAAGTGTAAAACTTGTCAAACCACAGCTGGAAGAGAAAGGAAGCCAACATTCCCTTTGCAACCAGTAAACATCTAACAACCATTTGAACAATGGGGATTAGACATAATTGGTGAGATTGTTCCTAACTCTTCCAAACAGCATAGATTCATCCTTAGAACTACCGATTATTTTACAAAATGGGTAGAAGCTATCCCCATAAAGATAGCTAATACAGAAAGAATTACGAACTTCATTGATCAGTACATAATTACCAGGTTTGGCTTACCCTCAGCTTTAATGTTTGACAATGCATCTTACTTTTCTGGAAATGCAATGGTAGAATTTGCTCTAAAGCGAGGTTTTAAATTAAAATATTCAGCCAACTATTATCCACAAGGTAATGGATTAGCAGAATCAATGAACAAAAACCTCATTAGAATTATCAAAAGGACTATTGACCAAAATCATAGGAATTGGCACAAAGCATTGACATTTGCTCTATGGGCAGACAAAATTACACAAAAGGCCTCTATCGGTTCTTCTCCTTTTGCTTTAGTTTATGGAAAAGAAGTTGTTATTCCCAAAAACATAGCAATCCCATCTCTTTCCCTAGTGCAATTCATCGATGAAAACCCTTCTTCTTCTCTCCAAGCTAGATAGTTTCAGATTCTTAAGCTTGAAGAAGAACAAGAAAAGGCCAAAGCAACCCACTTCCATCATCAACAATTAGTCAAAGCCTCTTTTGATACAACCTATGCGAGTAAAAAAAACTTTTCAAGTAGGTGAATTAGTTTTGAAATGGGACAAAGCACATGAGGAAGAAGGTAAACATACCAAATTCCAAAGACTATGGCTTGGCCCTTTTCAAATCATTGAGAAAATTGGACAATCAACATTTCTTCTACAAGACTTGTCCGGTAAGAAGGATTCTTTGCCCGTTAATGGGAAAATCTTGAAAAAATATTTTTCTTAGAAGATAGCCTCTTCCAATTTTGTATCATATCGCCTTTAAGATTCTTAGGGAAATAAAGGTTAAGTAGTATTTACTTTTGGCTTTTCAAAATAAAACCTTTGATAATATTTCTGATTTTTTGCTTCTTTAAGTAAGTAAAGGTTGAAAGAAATAATTAGGACATTTGAGTAACAAAGTAAACCTGATTTCTTTGGAAAAACTTGATCTTACTAAAAAACATTTATTCTATGAATAAACTCTTATCTTTTTAGAGTATGAAGGTTTTGTTATCAGTCAAGAAAATAATCTTTAAGCAGATGAGTATCTTAAAACTCTATCATTATCATACAAAACTCTTAAAAGAGACAATGATTCACCCCATCTGATAAAATTTCCTTTTTTCAGAGTGTAATTCTAAAATATGCAAAACTTAGAAGATAAAAAGTCTCATTACGAGCTTGTTTACCATGGTCATAGGGAAATAATTAAATTGATATTACCAATACTGCATAACAGAACAGGGTAATAGCTAATGATCTCATCGATCAGAAGACAAGGGGTCTTATCAAGAGCCATCTTGTTCAGTTTAGTTACAACCAGTGAATGGAATTGTCATTATTAGGTTACCAAGCCTAGATGATGTCTTTTAAGAAACCTAAAAGAAAAAATTATATTAAAAAGGAAAAAGGGACAAGATCCAAGTGAGATTCAAAGCAAGTGAATATCATTTTGAAATTTGAAAATTGCTTCAGATGGGACAATGAATCATTGTTGGTTAAAAGATAACCTTGTCAAGGCTATGAATGCCTGCTGGCAGCAGAGGCTCTATCTATGATAAATGAGTAAACACCAAAAACTAATCTATAGAAAACACCTGCTATATCACTTTAAATCTTATTATCGATTGATGTAAACATTTGTATTTTTATCATTACAAGAGTAAAGTAGTTCAATAAATAGATTGAGTAAGTGATTATGATTCTAAAGAAATGTTGTTTACTTTATAACTCATGTAATTATTATTTCTATAACTCTAATTACTTTGAAAGTTTTAGAAATTTCAGAAAACTACTTAGAGATAACTGGTTCTCCCAAGTGAATCGCCAATTGTTGTATTATGAAACAACTTCCCCATTTATGAATAACAATAGCTAAGGTTAGAGATATAAATGTGGACCCTTTTTAAATTTTTAGTCTTAAGATAATAAAACATAACTCTAAGAAATTGCCTTAAGAAATATTGCAAAACAACCCAAGGATGTGATCCTCATCGCAAATTGCAAATTGTGCTTTTCCATGTGATGATCATAAAACACCTTTAAAAAATTGCGATGCGTGATCAAACCTCCTGCTACGATATCCCGATCAAAAGCACCTTGTTATTTCACAAATTACACTTCGCAAAAATCGCAAGTAATTAAGCTATGCCACTATGACATCCATTAACGATTTGCGAAATGCGATATTGCGACAATCACAATCGCATTTCGCCTTATTGAGCAGGCAATGCTATATTGCATCCTTTTAAAGATTGCGATGTGCGAATAAGAGTGGTAAGCATGTGAAATAATTGCGTTTTAATATAAAAATGAATGGATTGACAGGTTAATAAATGTTTAGCGGCCCGAGGAGAGGTAATGATTTTCCAAGTTATGGGTAGTTAACGTTGAGTATCTCATTTAAACCTTTCTCACAATCCAAATTCATTTCAGAAAATCTTTCAGTCTTAATTTCCCGACACTGTCTGCGCTGATATATCTTGTCCATTTCAGGCAAGCTACAAAAGACATGTCATTGAGGAAGGTGATGCTAAAATAGAAAAAGCAGAGCATCGCTGAATCCGAGTTTACAGAGATGGCTCCTATATTCTCTGATACAGTCTGCAGCACTGATAGAGGAGCAACAACTTGGGAGGTCATATACAATAGGCTTGAGGATGAGCATCCCAATATTACTGTCACAAGAGCAACAACTGACTCAACAAGACCTTCGAGACTTCAATTCAAGGATGTTGCCTGTTCTTTCCTTCATAGGATAGAAGCGATGGCTAAAATCCTCATGTACACTAATATGATCAGGTGGGTAGTCAAAAACCTCACCATTGAAGATAGGAAATTCAAGAATTCAAGAATGGAACTCATGGGATCATTTAGAGAAGAGGACCTGAAGAAGATGTACCATATACCTGACCCTCAGGATATATATGACAAGACATACGCGACCAACTTCATAAAGAAGAACCCAGACCCCTTCAACTGATTCAGGGCTGGAGAGTATTGGAGAACAAATTCAAATTTGACAAATCGGGTATGTATGCTATAGCCTCTTTGGCAAACCCCTACAACTATGCAGCTACTATGTTATGTAGATTATATGGGTTACCCAATAATTCTAAGTTTTCCATAGAATGGATTCCTCTGATTGATGCCTGCATTAATTCCCACATCATGAATTGGACCACCATCCTATCTGATAACCTAGCCACCATCATTACTAAATATCGACAGAAGAGATCCTCCTCTCCAGAGAACCTTCCTCCATTCTATTTGAGTGCCTACATTATGGACGCCATCTGTTTCTACACTACATTTCTGACCATGGGGTGGAAATGGACCTTACAGGACCCCTACCCTATCCATATCAGTCATAAGAAAATATGGGAATCTCATTATATACACCATTTCTATAAAATATGTCATGTTGTTATTTTTACCCCGCATCAAATAATTTTCAATAAGAAATCCCCCAAGTTTTTCCAAGAAGCCGCTATAGACCTTCCAGCTGTCGGAAAACATTTTAGAAGAATAGTTCACCTATATTAGGGTTTTTGGTAGCACAACCAACCCACATGTCCTTCCTTTGTATGTTTCTGATAAATTGTTGGCAAGGGAAATCGCCCACTAGACCATGGGAAAAGGCCTAACTAAAGTTCTCAAAGAAAGAAAGAAGTTATTATGGCCCTCTTTTCCTGTCAAGTGCAATTCTTTTTCTTTAGAAAATTTTAATCATGTGATTAAGGAGTCAGTAAGCATGGAAGCCCTTAGGCTTCATACTTTGTTGAAAAGGAAATTTGATCCAGACCAGGTAGCATATAACATCACTACTGTGGTAAAGCTCAAGCCATACAACCATGAGGATAATGATTTTGAAGACTTGTTATAGTCGGTTGAATCCTTCGAACAAGCATTTGAATTGGCTAAAGCCAACCTGAGTCCTGAAGATTTTGAAAATTTTTGGGAATTCAGAAATGAAAGGCTCGAAGTAATCCCAATGCACTTGTTGAAGATCAAAAATAAGCCTACACCCAGTGTGACTGTTAACAGTGAAGGACCTAGTTCTTGCATAGAATCTCAGGTGAATACTGAGAAAACACCAGGTACGGAGAAGGCCCAAGACGCAGATAATACAACAGAGTCCAACAGAAAGTCAGCTGAGAAATAGGTTATGAGAACCCTACCTAAAGAAACCAGTTCAAAGGTCAAAAGTAGCAGTTTGGAGCAAGAGTGAGATCAGTTTAATAAAAAACTGCAAGACACTCCCAAAATGACAGATACCCAAGAAACAATGGAGTGTAAAACTCCTCTGAATATTCATGAGAATACAGAGTCCAAGTCTATGGACGAGCAGTCCAAATCTATGGATGAGTAGTCCAAGCCTATGGATGAGCAAGCGACAACATCCCAGTAGACTGAGATTATCCCTGCTCTGCCCACATCAGAGATCATCTTGAAAGTGACTGAAATCCCTCCACTTGATGTTTTCTACAGCCCGCTCCACAAGGCTGTAGTAAGAAGGCAGAGGAAAAGGGTAGAAACACCCGAGATCCCACCTGGAAATGAGCCAATGGATAGTTTGGAGGGACATTCCTTTCAACCCAGCTCAAAACTTGACTAGATTGTCAAAGCTCACGAGAGCATATGCAACAACCACCATGGAAAAAGCTACTGAAGTCTCTACTTTGTTGAGAGAAAAGGAGGAGAGGATTTCACAACTTGAGCAACAACTCGAAAAGGAGAAAGAAAGTGTGAACAGGCAAGAAGATGAGTAGCTTGCCCAATTGCAATAAAGCATGGAGGTCTTGAAGATAAGCCATGAAGCCGATATATTGACCAAAAACATACAACTCCGAGAATTGTAGCAAGCCATGGAAATATATTATGAAGTTACTACTACCGAGGAATTCATTAAAGAGGCGTTGGAACTGAATTCCCTCCTAATGAAACAACAAGAGAACTTCTGCCAAAAGATGTCACACATTACTCCTTATCTGATCACTAGTGACCAACTAACAGATAAGGTGATCGACCAGAGAACTGAGTTTACTGATCTGAACACCAGAATCTCAGAGTTCATCAAATGGTAGGAAACAAAAGACGAAAGGAAAGCCAATCTGCCTAAGATTGAGGGGACACACAAAGACATTATTTTCACTGATTGGGACGCGAGAATCAAGCAAGATGAGCTAGCAGTGGCAATGGAAGCTGGGATATAGAAGAATATAATCAAGGCAGTGAACCACACTTTGTTTGTCACCAACCTGGTAAGGAAGGCAATCTAAGAGGAAATGCCCGATTTAGGTGCTTCGCATAAAAGCTGGCAGAAAAAGTCAGAGACTCAAAGGGAAGCAATCGCAAAATTGACCAAGACCAAATGGGATTCATATTGGTAATACCTCGTCAAGCTGCACAGTCAAATCATGACCCTTAACTGCTCAGTTCATTCGACTCAACAAATTCTGCCACCTCTCACCGATGCATTTTTCGCAGGGCAAGTCAAGACACATTTTGGGGCACCTCCTCAACTCAAACCAATGAACGATATATGCGATTTGAAGGGCAAGTTGGCAGACAAAAAATCACCATTTTAGCCTCTGCTCACCAAGCTACTGTTTATTTTTAGAGTTAGTTAACTAGTTAGGAGGAAGGTTGTTTGAAACCTCCTCAAATTTTTGTATAATCTATTTTTGCACATTAGTTAGAATAGTATTTATACCCTTCTCATACATTTAGGGAAGGGTCCAGAATTTTATCAAAATTTTTTGCAAAGAATGCACTTTTGTAAGTTTGTGAAGGCTTTGGTGAAATTATGGAACATGATCATTTCTTTTAGATATTAGACTACTTTCCTTTGTTGATGCACTATTGTGTTCTTGGGAGATAATTTGATTTGAAGAAAGGAGTTGATCCATGTCATTAGTCAAATGAGCAGAACTTCGCACATATGGTACTATTATCTTGTATGATTGATTCTGTTTTTGTTTAATTAGTGACAACACTTTACTTTCATGAATTGTATGTGAGATTTATCCTTTCTGTTAAGCGTTAATTGCACTATTGTATGATGCCTAGCTGAAATTGTTGATTTTCATATATAACTCATCATATATGCGATATATTTTATAAATTTATTTGACTAACTATTTAGTCAAAGAAATTATCTTTATACGTTATCATCTCTGTTTATGCGTGATTGATCTTTATTATCACATGTTAAGCAGATATCTTTGTAGATCGCATACAACACAGAAATACCTGGGTTTATATTAGAATAAGTTAGTTTAGATATTTGCATGATAGAATAGGTCATTTAGATTATCATTATTCTATTGCAATCACTCGTGAACCACCCACTCTCATCTTAAAACCCACACTGGGAAACTGGTCCCATTATCCCCAGTCGAAGCCACCACTTTAAACAGAAAAGGAGCTGTCTTAAGGTCTGGACTGGGTGGTTATCCCCCATGTTGGGGCAGTAGAATTCTGAGGCCGCAACATTTTGGCACTAGAAGGAGGGCCATCTGAATATGAATGGCATATAAACCTAAATATCAATCGATAAACATTCATCGGAGTCAAAATCCCTCCACAATTTCTACACCTTCTAGATCTCGTTCAAAATCTCCTGATCAAAAATATGAAGTTATAGAAACATCTCCCTTGTCTCCTGAAGTAGTAAGACAACCAATTTCCCCATATTACATTCCCGAGTTTCCAGAAGTCCATTCTTTGATACAGAAATTGGAACAGATATCCATTTCTGCTAAGAAACCACAGAGACCTGAAGTTTCTGAAGAAAGTGTTACTTCATTATTACAACAAACTGGTGTGTTAACTAGATTGCAAAGTGAAAGGATTGGAGTAACCCCTTTTGAGCTCCACATCCCTCCACAATGTAGGAAAGTTACCTCACCAAGATCTGAATCAAATACCAGCGAGATCACATCACCTTTCCATCCATTCACTTCCCCATTCACTTCTACTCAATCCACAACTTCTCAACTATCCACTTCTCCAATTAGTACTGCCACTAGTAGTACTAACCCAGTAGTAAGTTCTTCACCATCTATACCTACTTCTGGACCAACCTTCCCATATTCTCAGTCTCCAACTCAAGTTATGGCCAATCAACCCACTCAACCTTGGACAAACCCTGGTGCTGTCCTAGTCGCAAATCCAAATGCACTCCCAACAAACCCAGAAAAATGGCTACCCAAGTACAATCCTGATGATGGTCTTTCGACCGAAGAACATCTAAATAACTTTATGTTAGCCATGAATCTTAATGGAGTTTCACATGAAGATGTTGTAATCAAACTGTTCCCTTATACCTTCCAAGGATCTGCTGGATCTTGGTATTTTTCCCTTCTAGCAGGTTCAATTAGGGACTGGGATACTTTTCAAGAGGTATTTCTTGCAAAATTTGGTGATGACAGGACCATAACATCCTTGATCAATGATCTTTCTAATTTAAAATCTAATTCAGATGAAAGGATCAAAGACTTCAACTCTAGATTTAACAAATTTCTAAATAAAATCCCAACTACCTCAAAACCTGTAGTAGATGTACAAATAGAATGGTACATATCGTCTCTTCCTTCTAATATTGTGATTTTCGTAGATAGAGCCAATAAGGCTACCCTTGTAGAAAACATGAAAGAAGCCCTGTCTGTAGAAAGAAGGATTATAGCTTTGGAAAAGAGATCACAAACAGACGAGAGGAAGTCAAAGAAAGTAACATTTAAGGATGATTCTAAAAAGAAAGCTTCAAAGGACCCTTTCGATCTTGAAGGCCTTCAGAAAGTGTTAAAAATAATGTCTAATGAAATGGTCGAAATCAAGAAATAGGTCGCAGAATCCTCTGCTCCCAAGAAACCTTTTCACTCGTTTAAAAGGAATCCTTCTTCTGCATCACAACCCCCAAACACCATTTCAAATGCTGAGTCTGATCAAGAAGCAGAAGAAGACTCACCAACTGAAGAGGAAGCCAAAATGGAAGAAGAAGTTGAATTAAATGGAATGTGGGATTTCATCCTCCCAACTGAAGAAGAGGCACAAGCTATGCCAGTGACTACAAGAAGAAAAAACTCTCCTGACATGTCTATCACAAATCAGAAACAAAAAACTGCTACTCCTGTAAAGGAGAAAACAGTAAGTAAGAAATCTAAGACTAGTCAAACCGATCCTATTCCTCTAGATCCTCCAAATACTTCCAAAACATTGGTAATCTCAGACACAATGGAATACAATATAGTCGAAGACATGAAAAATACTAGAGCAAACATTTCATTGCATGAACTCACTAAACTTAAGCAACAACAGAAAATTTTATTAAGAGAGTTAAAAGCAGTTCCTATATCCCCTCTGCCATCTGCTGTAGTTACCCAAGCTGCCTGCGATATGGGAAAACCTCCATCATCTTCCAACAAAGTAGATCCTTCAGATTTAGTCCTAATTGGTGATAGATCTATTTCTCATATTCCTCCATTTCTGCTCACTTATGAAATTTTCAACAGAAATGTTCATAACTGCCTTGTTGATTTAGGAGCCTCTTCAAATATTATGCCAAGAGTTGTGTGCACCAAATTAAATATTACACCTCGAAAATCTGCAGTACACATAGTTCAATTAGACAGGACAAAAGTAGAGGTACTTGGAGAAATAACATCAGTTTCAATTAGGCTTTCCTCTAATCCAAAATTTTCCCAAATAATTGATATTTTAGTGGCTGATATCCCTGAATTTTATGGTTTAATCTTAAGTAGGGATTGGTCTGAAATTTTTCATGGTTATTTCACAACTGATTCTCACATGTGGTTGCCATATAATGGTAAACCAAACCAAATCAGGGTAGACCGAGAAAATTTCATGAAATATACAGTCACTGACCTTGAGGGAAGCAATGAACCTGTTTCCTTCACCAATAACATCATTGGAAATTACTCGGCTGAGTCATTTTTGGGATCCTTTAATGCTCAGAGGTCTCCCTTTCCAGATAACGCCGTAGTGTCTCAAATAGAAATTTTTTCACAAACAGATGCTTCCAAGTGTGTAAATTTACTAGATAAAATTTCAAATAATTCTTTGTTCTGGACTCTCTATTTTGATGGTTCCAAATTTGAAGATGGTGTAGGTGCAGGATGCATTTTGATCAATCCACAAGGAGAGAAAACCATGTTAGCCTACAGACTTGAATTTCAGTGCACCAATAATATCGTTGAATATGAAGCATTGATCCAAGGATTGTATAAAGCCATTGGCCTTAATGTCAAATATCTGCAAGTCTATGGTGATTCTGAAATAATTGTGAAGCAGGTAAGAAATACAATTCATTGTGTCTCTGGGCACCTTAAACATTATCAATCATTAGCCCAGAATCTGACTTCTCACTTCTCTGCTTTTAACATTTCTTCAGTTCCTAGACTGCAAAACGCAAGTGCTAACTTACTTGCTAATGTGGCATCCAAGCTTATACCCTCGGAAGATTTCAGTCTAGACAAATTTTCAATAGAGTTAATATTTAGGCCATCTATTCTCGATAATGTAACAAATTGGAGAGTATTCAATAACGATGTGGATATAGTTAATTTCCTTACATCAGAAGGGTCCTATGAGGAACAGATCATAGATGAACAAGAGCATGATCTACAAATTAAAAATGATCAGAATCAAAACCCAATCCCGAAGTCTGTAGTTAAGATGGAAGATCTCTATGATCTAAAGGATAGATTCAAGAAAGTTACTAACTCCAAAACTCAAAGTTCTACTTTGAGATTTGAAGTAGTAAACTTAGGGTCAACTGAAAAACCTCAAAATGTCAACCTAGGTCTTGGCCTATCATTAGAAGAAAGAATATCATTCATTAGGTTGTTGAAAACATACAAAAATGTCTTTTCCTGGGATTACGTAGATCTCAAAACCTATGATACCTTTGTGATTCAACATACCATACCTATGACTTCGAATGAAAAGCCAATTCAATAGAAGCTTCGCAAAATTCACCCAAACCTTGAGAGTCAAATTAAATTCGAATTGAACAAGCTTCTGAAAGCCAAAATAATCTTCCATGTTAGACACTCTAAGTGGGTATCAAATATGGTGCCTGTAAGGAAAAATAATGGTGATATTAGGATTTGTATTGATTTTAGGAACTTGAATAAAGCTTGTCAAAAAGATAACTTTCCTTTGCCTACCATGGAGCAGATATTGCAATCAGTTGCAGGTTCCAAATTAATGTCTTTTCTAGATGGATTCTCAGGATATAATCAAATTCTTGTGCATCCAGATGATAGATTAAAAACAACATTCAGGACCAAGTGGGGAACATACGCCTATTAGAAGATGCCTTTCGGACTCATTAACGTAGGTGCTACATTTCAATGTGCTATGGATATTGCTTTTAAAGGTTTGATTAATAAATCAGTTGTTATTTACTTAGATGACATCACAGTCTATTCTAAGGATAGGAACAATCATTTAAGTGACTTGAAGCACATTTTTGAAAGATGCAAGAAATATGGCATTTCCTTAAATCCCAAAAAATCTTATTTTGCTTTACCAGAAGGAAAACTCCTTGGGTTTATAGTGTCCAAAAAAGGGATTTACATTGACCCTGATAGAGTCCAAGAGATCGAAAAGATTCCTCTCCCACATAACAAAAACACTATGCAATCGTTCCTAGGCCAAATTAATTCTATAAAAGATTTGTTCTAGATTTTTCTCAGATCGTCTTACCCCTTTAGACAATGATACGAAAAAATGCAGTTTTCAAATGGGGAAAACATGAAAGGGATTCATTTGAGTTGATTAAAAAAGCCATTATTAATGCTCCTTTGCTGACAACTCCCAAATTTCTCAAACATCTTGTATTATATACTTTTTCATCTGATACATCATATGCAGCAGTTTTAACACAGCTGAACAATGAAAATATCAAGGCACCCATCTCTTTTTTCAGTTCTAATTTGCAAGGTGCCAAGTTAAATTATTCAGCGGCCGAGAAACAAGCATTTGTTGTAATTAAAACCTTGAAACATTTCAGACCTTAGTAGTACCCATACCCTGAAAGCCCATACAAAGATAGTAGTACCCTACCCTGCAGTATGACAGTTATTAATCCAAAGAGAAGTAGGGGAGAAAATAGTCAATTGGGTTACTGCGCTTCAAGAATATGATGTAGAAATCCAGCCAGCTAAATTAGTTAGGGGCCAAGGTTTTTGCAGGATGTTAACAGGAGCTTCCCAGTTGTCAGCAGAAGAAGATCAAGGTAATGAAGTGCAAATATCAGAGGTAATCCTCAATGATACACAATCACAATATGCTGATTTGAAATTTTATTTGAAGAACCCATATGCTCCTATGCATATTAATTATAAAACAAAGCACGCCTTAAGGTTGAAATCAAATTAGTATGAATTAGTCAATAATGTATTGTTTAGAAAAAATTATGATTCAGTTTTGCTAATATGCTTGGAGAAACTTGAAGTTGAAAAGGTCATGTAGGAATTACATGATGGACTAGCTGGAGGACATTTCGGAGGAAATATCACAGCTCAAAAAATCCTACATGCAGGATATTATTGGCCAATGATATTTAAGGATGCACATGAATATGCAAGAAAGTGTAAAACTTGTCAAACCATAGTCGGAAGAGAAAGGAAGCCAACATTCCCTTTGCAACCAGTAAACATCCAACAACCATTCGAACAATGGGGATTAGACATAATTGGTGAGATTGTTCCTAACTCTTCCAAACAACATAGATTCATCCTTACAGCTACTGATTATTTTACAAAATGGGTAGAAGCTATCCCCCTAAAGATAGCTAATACAGAAAGCATTACAGACTTCATTGATCAGTACATAATTACCAAGTTTGGCTTACCCTCAGCTTTAATGTTTGACAATGCATCTTACTTTTCTGGAAATGCAATGGTAGAATTTGCTTTAAAGCGAGGTTTTAAATTAAAATATCCAGCCAAATATTATCCACAAGGTAATCAATTAGCAGAATCAACAAACAAAAACCTCATCAGAATTATCAAAAGGACTATTGACCAAAATCATAGGAATTAGCACAAAGCATTGACATTTGCTCTATGGGCAGACAAAATTACACAGAAGTCCTCGATTGGTTCTTCTCCTTTTGCTTTAGTTTATGGAAAATAAGTTGTTCCTCCCACAAAAATAGCAATCCCATCTCTTGCCCTAGTGCAATTCATCGATGAAAACCCTTCTTCTTCTCTCCAAGCTAGACAATTTCAGATTCTTAAGCTTGAAGAAGAACAAGAAAAGGCCAAAGCAACCCACTTCCATCATCAACAATTAGTCAAAGCCTCTTTTGATACAACCTCTGCCAGTTAAATTTTTTTTCAAGTAGGTGATTTGGTTTTGAAATGGGACAAAGCACACGAGGAAAAAGGTAAACATACCAAATTACAAAGACTATGGCTTGGCCCTTTTCAAATCATTGAGAAAATTGGACAATCACCATTTCTTCTACAAGACTTGTTCGGTAAGAAGGATTCTTTGCCTGTTAATGGGCAAATCTTGAAAAAATACTTTTCTTAGAAGATAGCCTCTTCCAATTTTGTATCATATCGCCTTTAAGATTCTTAGGAAAATAAAGGTTAAGTAGTATTTACTTTTGGCTTTTCAAAATAAAATCTTTGATAATATTTCTGATTTTTCACTTCTGTAAGTAAAGGTTGAAAGAAATAATTAGGACATTTGAGTACCAAAGTAAACCGGATCTCTTTGGAAAAACTTGATCTTGTTAAAAAACATTTATTCTATGAATAAACTCTTATCTTTTTAGAGTATGAATGTTTTGTCATCAGTCAAGAAAAGAATCTTTAACCTAGTACGGACTTTCTACAGATGAGTATCTTAAAACTCCATCATTATCATCCAAAACTCTTAAAAGAGCCAATGATTCACCCCATCTAATAAAATTTTCCTTTTTTTTCAGAGTGTAATTCTAAATATGCAAAACTTAGAAGACAAAAAGTCTCATTACGAGCTTGTTTACCATGGTCATAGGAAAATAATTAAATTGATATTACCAATATTGCATATCAAAACAGGGTAATAGCCAATGATCTCATCGATTAGAAGACAAGGGGTCTCATCAAGAGCTAGCTTGTTCAGTTTAGTTACAACTAGTGAATGGCATTGTCATTATTAGGTTACCAAGCCTAGACGATGTCTTTTAAGAAACCTAAAAGAAAAAATTATATTAAAAAGGAAAAAGGGACAAGATCCAAGTGAGATTCAAAGCAAGTGAATATCATTTTGAAATTTGAAAATTGCTTCAGATGGGACAATGAATCATTGTTGGTTAAAAGATAACCCTGTCGAGGCTATGAACGCCTGCTGGCAGCAGAGGCTCTATCTATGATAAATGAGTAAACACCAAAAACTAATCTGTAGAAAACACCTGCTATATCACTTTAAATCTTATTATTGACTGATGTAAACATTTGTATTTTTATCATTACAAGAGTAAAGTAGTTCAATAAATAGATTGAGTAAGTGATTACGATTCTAAAGAAATGTTGTTTACTTTATAACTCATGTAATTATTATTTCTATAACTCTAATTACTTTGAAAGTTTTAGAAATTTCAGAAAACTACTCAGAGATAACTGGTTCTCCCAAGTGAATCGCCAATTGTTGTACTATGAAACAACCCCCCCATTTATGAATAAAAATAGCTAAGGTTAGAGATATAAATGGGGACCCTTTTTAAATTTTTAGTCTTAGGATAATAAAACCTAACTCTAAGAAATTGCCTTAAGAAATATTGCAAAACAACCCAAGGATGTGATCCTCATCGCAAATCGCAAATTGCGCTTTTCCATGTGATGATCATAAAACACCTTTAAAAAATTGCAATGTGCGATCAAACCTCCCGCTACGATATCTCGATCAAAAGCACCTTGTTATTTTGCAAATCGCACTTCACAAAAATCACGAGTAATTAAAATATGCCACTACGACATCCATTAACGATTTGTGAAATGCGATATTGCGACAATCGTAATCGCATTCCGCCTTATTGAGCAGGCAATGCTATATTGCATCCTTTTAAAGATTGCGATGTGTGAATAAGAGTGGTAAGCATGTGAAATAATTGCGTTTTAATATAAAAACAAACGGATTGACAGGTTAATAAATGTTTAGCAGCCCAAGGAGAGGTAATGATTTTCCAAGTTATGGGTAGTTAACATTGAGTATCTCATTTAAACCTTTCTCACGATCCAAAGTCATTTCAAAAAAGCTTTCACTATTAATTTCCTGACACCATCTGTGCTGATATATCTTTTCCATTTTAGGCAAGCTACAAAAGTCATGTCATTGAGGAAGGTGATGTTGAAATAGAAAAAAGCAGAGCATCGCTGAATCCGAGTTTATAGAGATGGCTCCTATATTCTCTGATACAGTCTGCAGCGCTGACGGAGGAGCAACAACTTGGGAGGTCATATACAATAGACTTGAGGACGAGCGTCCCAAGATTACTGTCACAAGAGAAAAAACTGACTCAACAAGACCTTCGAGACTTCAATTCAAGGATGCTGCCTGTTATTTCCTTCATAGGATAGGAGCAAGGGCTAAAATCCTCCCATACACTGATATGATCAGGTGGGTGGTCGAAAACCTCACCATTGAAGATAGGCAATTCAAGAATTCAAGAATGGAACTCATGGGGTCATTCAGAGTAGAGGACCTGAAGAAAATGTACCATATACCTGACCCTCAAGATATATATGACAAGACATACGTGGCCAACTTCACAAAGAAGAACCCAGACCCCTTCAAGCTGATTTAGGGCTAGAGAGTATTGGAGAACAAATTCAAATTTGACAAATTGGGTATGTATGCTATAGCCTCTTTGGCAAACCCCTACAACTATGCAACTGTTATGTTATGTAGATTATATGGGTTACCCAATAATTCTAAGTTTTCCATAGAATGGATTCCTCTGATTGATGCCTGCATTAATTCCCACATCATGAATTGGGCCACCATCCTATCTAATAACCTAGCCACCATCATTACTGGATATCAACAGAAGAGATCCTCCTCTCCAGAGAACCTTTCTCTGTTCTATTTTAGTGCCTACATTATGGATGCCATCTGTTTCTGCACTATATTTTCGACCATGGGTTGGAAATGGACCTTACAGGACCCCTACCCTATCCATCTCAGTCATAAGAAAATATGGGAATCTCATTATATACCTCATTTCTATAAAATACGTCATGTTGTTATTTTGCCCTTGCATCAAATAATTTTCAATAAGAAAGCCCCCAGGTTTTCCCAAGAAGCCACTACAGACCTTCTAGCTCTCGACAAATATTTTATTGAAGAACGGTTCACCTATATTAGGGTTTTTGGTAGCACAAACGACCCACATGTCCTTCCTTTGTATGTTTCTGATAAATTGTTGGCAAGGGAAATCACTCACCAGACCGTGGGAAAAGGCCTAACTAAATTTATTAAAGAAAACAAGAAGTTATTATGGCCCTCTTTTCCTATCAAGTGTGGTTCTTTTTCTTTAGAAAATTTTAATCATGTGATTAAGGAGTTAGCAAGCATGGAAGCCCTCAGGCTTCATACTTTGCCAAAAAAGAAATTTGATCCGGACTAGGTAGCATATAACATCACTACTGCAGTAAAGCTCAAGCCATACAACCATGAGGATAATTGATGCATTATTGTGTTCTTGGGAGATAATTTGATTTGTAGAAAGGAGTTGATCCATGTCATTAGTCAAATGAGCAGAACTTTGCACATATGGTACTATCATCTTGTATGATTGATTATGTTTTTGTTTAATTAGTGGCAACACTTTACTTTCATGAAGTTTATGTGAGATTAATCCTTTCTGTTAAGCGTTAATTGCACTATTGTATGATGCCTAGCCGAAATGGTTGATTTTCATTTATAACTCATCATATATGTGATATATTTTATAAATTTCTTTGACTAACTATTTAGTCAAAGAAATTATCTTTATATGTTATCATCTCTTTTTATGCGTGATTGATCTTTATTATCACATGTTAAGCAGATATCTTTGTAGATCGCATACAACATAGAAATACTCGGGTTTATATTAGAATAAGTTAGTTTAGAGATTTGCACGATAGAATAGGTCATTTAGATTATCATTATTCTATTGCAATCACTCATGAACCACTCACTCTCATCTTAAAACCCACACTGGGAAACTGGTCCCACTTTCCCAGTCAAAGCCACCAATTTAAACGGAAAAGGAGCTGTCTTAAGGTATAGACTGGGTGGTTATCCCCCATGTCAGGGAAATAGAATTTTGAGGCCGCAACACAGTCATAGAGTAGACGAAGAGTCATGAGGGTAGATGAATGATCACAAAGGGGAATGTTAAGGGTCACCCCACCCTTTACTATAAATAGAACCTCGTAACTCACTGTATTGGCTTTTGGTTAGCCATGATTCTGATAAGACTATCTTGGAGAGAGCTTGGATAGTATTGTAATGCACCTTGGCTTCTCCACTGCATGTAGCTAGTACATCTATTTGGAGGAGCAGGCGGATGTGGTTGTAACATTCCACTATTGGGGCTAGTAGGTTTACATGGATGTATTGTACGATTGGAACTTACACTTCTTTATATAATAAGAGCCAGCACGTTTTCATGCATATGTTGTTATTGTAGTTGGACTGTTCTGGTTGCTGTAGCAATGTATTGTTTTTAACTTATGTAGTTGTTTATGAACTATTTTGTATGATATTATATCAATCTTGTTGCAGATGTGTTGTTGGTTTAACCATCACTTTGGATTGTCAGCTGACCTACTTTCCAGCTTGTGATGCATCTTCGCTCGTGTGTTCCCTTCCCAGCTGAGTATTGTTACAGGTTGCCAAGGGGTGCACTCATCTCAACCCCCATGTGTTAGAACCTCTCATACACCTTCCTTGACTCACTGCAGCGGTCACACCCTTGCTACTGATAGAGTTATCTTACTTGCCTCTATGCGACATCGCGGTCAAGGCATTGCTTTACGACCCACTGCTGGGACTCCTACACCAAATGGTCTGAGGTCTAATTGGGACTTCTTACTAGGGAGATCCCCTTACATGTTGGCGGGTCTAACACTGTCAACAGGACAAAATTGCGTAGTTTCTAGAGACAATGGGTTTCGCTGAGGGAAGGATACTAGAGGAAATCATTGCACAATTTTGGATGCCAAGGGAGGCTAGGCTTTCTTCACATTGCACAGTTCCAACAGGCAAGGGAAAAACTTGAGGGTTGCAGATGCAAAGTGCACAATTCAAGAAAGTTGGATGAGGCTAGGTTGCTAGGGAAACTTCCGGATTGGCTAAGTGTGAGATCAGTGGAACTGATGTGAACAGTGATAGAACTTGACTATGATCACACACTTGAACACTTAGTGATGCATCATAGACCATCCAGAACATACTTTGCTTAATGCAAAAACCTTTGTGGTAGCTCAGGACAAGTGCGGGTTTGATGATAGTCTTTGGGAGGGTAAAGGAGACACTTGTGCAAGAGTTCATGAAATGAGTGAGAAACATGTCAATGTGATGAGAACAAACCATTCTCACAAATATTTCCCCTTGAAGCAAAACAAACTTCCCTTTGCATGACAAGCGATAATCCCCATGCCCAAAGATGACACATACCATATAAAGATAAAAGAGTGAACAACTCTTAGGATCGAAGAAGGGAGCTTGAGATCACCAACTTACCAATAAGTGACTAAGGAATGCTCGATCACATGATCCATAGTAGGCTCCAAAATTCAAGTACAGGCCAAAATTTTGGAGGGTGTTGCAGCCACTACAACACTTGACAACACACTGGTTGAATACCAGCTTATCTGTCTTGGTTCATTTTAGTGCAGGGCCTTGGTCCTTCAAGGAGTATTGATTCATCGTGTAGGTTACTTTGGCTTCCCCACTTACCCCATGGGCAGACATGGTCCCCTTTGTACCTTCTTGGTTGAACACAACATAAGATTCAACAAGATCATAGTGTTTCGAATTGGGAAGGGTAGTTTAGCTCATGCGCTTAAGATTTTTAGAGTATAGTTTTAATGTTTCTCCTCTTCCAGCAGGCCTAGACAGTACCTTGATGGAGTCACGCAGGAACAAAAGCATTGCTCCACTGCCAACAAGCCTGGGCAGTACCCCGGTGGAGTTGCCTGCTTCACATTTCTATGCAGGAAGCCTTTCTTTTCTTTTGCCTTTATTTATTTTTGAAAGATAATTGTGCATCAACACTTATTTATTTTGGGGCGGAAGAGGGATCCCAACTTATTAAGAGTAGGAGAGGTTGTTCCTTTAGAGAAGAAAATAAAGACCTCTAATTTAGATTTTCTCGTTTCGATTTTCCCCTTCTCCATTTCTACTAGTTGGATAAACTTGAAAACACCAAAACAAAAAAATTGAGTATAAGCATGAGGTTTCCAGACTGGACACAGGTTCATGGTTGGACCAAAGCTCTCCTTACAGATGGATCGTATTTTCCGTTAGAAATTCATCGGCCAAAAGATACAACCAATTACAAGGAAGCTAAACATAGGATTGACCAAATGTTGAAGTGTCACAAGACTCTTTGAAATTCAACCACATACACACTTGGAAGCCAAACAGGTCCAGGCACAACACTTATTCGTGTAATGGAACAAAAGGAAAACTCAACAAGGAAGAAAACAAAGAAAAAATAAAGAAGACACAGAACCAGGAAACAAAATCAAAAGACAAGAGAACAAAATGACTAAAGCAAACATGGTGTAGAATTAGGACAAAGAAACAAGGACATACTATGAAAAATGAGTGTAGAATGAGTGCACGAAAGGGAAAGCTAATGATGCAGCTAATCCTAATCCTAACCTAACAATTAGAAGGTCAGGGTCACGTAAAATGAAATTTCCAGTGAAGTCACCGTGATTGTTGTTGACTTGCATCCATAAAGACATGAACGATTAAAACATATATAACGTAATATGCAACATAAGATATAAAAACTTGAAAAAATTGCGCAGGAAAAGGAAGGTGTTTCCTGTGGGAGGAAAGGTGTGTCAAAACCACTACTTTCATCCAATTCACATGCTTACCTTTTCGATGAATACCATTTTTAAACAAACATCAGAAGACTCTTGCAGATATGTATTCATCTACACTGAGCTCCTTAGTAAGCGCGATGAAGGATTGAAACTTGTTGTCTACAATAGATCTTGCCAGGTAAGATTGTTCCAACCATTTAGATATAGGATCATAAAATTCATGATGATCCTCTTGAAAGCCTCACAATCTTGGGTAAGATGAATTTTCGATTCAAGAAGCGAGATCACGATGGGAATCTTGTATGGGAAAATAGATCTAAGCATTATCGGCAGTCATTCCAAGATAATGAGGACCTGCCATAACCATCAGCAAAGGCTGAAGTGCCTCACTTGCTTGACAGAAATATGAATAGAGAGATGTTGAACAATGAAGATCACAAAGTGTGAAACAACTATCATTGAACGTGCTGATGGGAAAATAATAAGTTGAATGACAGTCACCCAGGATAGGGAAATGATCAGATGAGCTAATTGAAGCATCATATTCCTAGTTTGCAGTAAATGAAGAAAAATCAATTTGAACAATCTTACGAATTCTCTAAACAATTGAACCAAGTTCCTTACGAGCCAGATATGACAGAACAACTTCTTGCAACTGGTTACCAATTGAACAAGCATCATAGTCATCAAAAGAGTTTAAAAAGGATGCTAGCACTGTAAATGCATGAAACCAGTTGAGACATGGTAGATGGAGAAGAACTTGATTCGTGTGACAACTTGTGCATTCATCATCACATAGGGAGATTTCTAGTGTGATGAGAGGACATATTTGCAATATAATATTCGCAAGAAGACTAAGGAGCTGACCATTAAGGGAAAAATTCGATAAGTATGATTCTTACGGGAAAAGATAGTCCTTGAGATGATCAACTTCACAATTCCATGACTTCATGAGAGATGGCCATTCCCAACCCGAGTTTGATGTGAGAGATTTGCATGAAGAAAAATGAACTGTAACAGATTCTTGGATTCGGTCAAAAGTAAAATATTGAAAATTCAAAAGGTCACATTCGGAATACTAAACATTTTTTATGCGGAAATCAACATCGAGTGAAACCATGCAGATAGACAGATTGTGTGAGAGAAACCAAATCTGATTTAGTTCGGGGGGCTTACCAGAGTTGTGAGATCCTGACATAACCATCAATGGAAGTTGAAGTGCCTCGACTCCCTGGTAGGTCCCAAAAATTTCCAGGGCTAGAATCAAATTTTTAAGCTTGAACTAGATCATGCATGGTTTGAGGCTGGCTGCTGTTGTTGATTTCAAAACTGATCTCTGGATGGCAGCCATCTCTGTCACAGGTTTCACCAATTTTTTCAGCTTCAACAACAATCAGATTACTCAATTGAAGAGGCTCTTCTGATAGTGCATTCAAAGATAAATGAATTGGTGGGATCTCATGAGCAAGCTAATTTGAAGAATTGTCTTCATGCAAAACCAATTATGATGAGGGGTGGTGAGAGTTTTCTATGCTTTGACTATTTTAGTTTCATCATGGACAAGCTCACCACCTTGTGTCAATCGAGGAGATAACTCATCGAATGAAGAAACAAAATAACATGGAGTATCTTCGTCGCAAGTGGATGTGTTGCGAATGGTAGGACACAAAGGATAGTGAGGTGAAGGGGAAGTTTCGGTATGAACACCTTCTTTGATTGAAACAGATTCTAGATCTAAATTAAAATCTTCATGAGGAACCGAAAGATCATACGATGTGCTTGGGCATTCCTCACAACATGTGAAAGTATTGGAATGATTACTGCCCAAGTCTAGGGGAACTTGATTGAAAGAGTTGATTGTACTCGATTTTCCATTGAGATTAGAAGATTTTGAATCGTTCAAAAATGGAAACTCATTGTTTTGACGTAGACAATTTTGAAACAAAGCGAAAAAATTGATAGTGTCCTCACCTTTCTGCTCCTTTACCCGCATAATGTGACTGCCTTGTACCTGATCACAATTTGAGCCAACAACTTGAGAATCAAGAGAATGTGAAAAACTAGATGGTGAAGTGGATTGATCAAGCAAGTCATGGTACATGGAATCATAGCCTATAGATGATAGAGGATAACAGAAATTTGGATCAGCCTTGGGATTAGAGTTGTGAATGGTGAAATCCTCTTGTAGAATGAAGGAGTGAGTCTTCATTGTAGGCTTTATGAGCCATTCTAGAATTTCCTCCATTGAAGTGAGAGAAGAATGAGAAGATGGGCTAGAGACTTGTTTTGCAGATTTCCTAGTTTTACAATCACCACAAGGAGGCACCCACATTGGAACTAAAAAAGGAGGAGGACAAGGAACAAAAGGGGTAGTAGGCTCCTCCTCTGTGATGTGAGGTGCCTCATGATTCACAAGAGTTGGGGAAGCAAAAAAATCGGGAGGTTCAGGTTCACTGTATGAAGAGGCAAGAACCAAGTGCTCAAACTCTTGTTTCAAGAAATTTTAGTTCAAATCTTCTTCCAAAATTTCATAGCAAAGGTGAAGGAATCAATCAGAAAAATTCTCAACTGATTCATTAGGCTCCATTCTTAAGAGATTGATCCTTCCACAAACATCTCAGTAGTTATAATTACCAAAGGATTGACAGATCTCTCTGAGGAAAGGACGAAGGGAATGGATGAAAGAAGGTTGCAAGGTATGACACCACTAATTAACACGACCTTCAAGGGTGAGGAAGAAAATCACGCAAGCAAACTCTTCATCATCTATTTCGTAAGATTCACAAAATTAAATAAAATCACAAATGTGCTCAGTTATGGACATTCCATCCTCACCATCAAACTTTAACTGGGAAAAGTGATCGAGAAGCTCATCGGGGAGTGAAAATTAATAAAGGGAAAAATTAGAGAAACACCCCGGGAGTACGATTTGTGTATGAGCCATTTTAGATAATAGATTCAAACCAGATGCAACAGGCTCAACTTTTCATATGGCCCTCCTTCTAGTGCCATTTTATTGACAGTGTTGGAAATCCGTCAACCAAGGGGATCTCCCCGATGTGAAGTCCCAACTAAATCGTTTGGTGTAGGAGTCCCATCTGGTATAAAGGCCCAGTTGCCATATACTTAGAGATATGCCTTGGCTCTAGATGTCAGCATGGGAGAGTCATGCAACGATATCTTCGAACATCAAGGTAAGTGTGCCTAGTGAGTGTGCAACGCAACTGTGTCAAGGTTATTTTGCTGCAAAACGGGGAATAAAAGTGAGCCTCTAAGTGAGAGGTAATAATACCACCCACAAAGAGACACACATGAAATAGGAAGGTATGTTCAACATCCAGTAGAATATTCCACGTTGGATGTGACAGTCATTAAAACCAAAGTACAGGCAAAGGTCCATCCACCATCTAGTGGAATAGTCCACAATGGATGTGACGGTCGTTATAACCAATAAGCGAGAAAGGTCTGTCTAGTATCCTACGGAGTAGGCCACAAGGATGAGACAATAGTGATAACCAATACAACACATTCCCAACAAGGTAAGCACTAAAACAATTGAAATAGTTCAACTATCTTAGTACATGTGAAACAAACATGAATTACAAATGCCCAAAGAATAGTCTGAAAAACATCCATAAGTCATGCATGGAAACATGCTGACCTAAATAGGCTTTTGTATCAAGTAAAAGTTCCAAGACATATATTTACATCATACATCACTATCCGTAGTAGTGGGATATTGGAGCCACTCCTCGCTCCTCAAAGAACTGACTAAAACTCTCTATGCTTTGTGGGAGGAGCCAAGGTGGAAGTCCTTTGCTCATACAATGAGGGAGTATATATAACCAAGGGTGATGTTTGACCCTTATGACTCTTTGACTATCCTCGTGACTATTTAGCTTCCTATGACTTTTCAAATGACATGACTCTTCATATTCATGTGTGTCCATTGGAATTCCACTTTAAATTACATTCGATTTACAATAGACATGGTTCATAATAATGATGACAAGACTTGACATGACACTTCTGACATGAACTAGATTGCTGAGGTGGAAATGTCAAGCCGTTTTTTTTGTTGAGTGATAGATGTGTTCTTGGATGCACTTATTTTCTCCTCTGCATAGCTTGATGATGCGAGGTCTTCAATGATCTTTGGTCTTGAGAGGTGGTTTCATGCATGTGTCCCCTTTGCTTGTACTCGATAAGCTTCTTTGTATGTATATCTGTAAGTGAGTCTTTTAGCATGTTCACTCCTTATCCTTCTTCATCATCTCAACTTGATCTAACAGTATACCTATTCCTGCAATTCACTCATGACGGGATGACATCAAATCCAAAAAACCCCTAGTCTAAGATGATACACTGTTATCCATGGAATGAGCCCAAGACATGTGACAGGCTGGGAAAGAGGGCGCAGTGACTACACATTGTGCAGTTTCAGGTGACAGGGAGGGACACTGGTCACTGAGACTATGCAGAGCGTAGCTTAGGCTTCGTTGAGGAACTCCTGAGCACAATCTTCACTACCAGGAAAAATTGCACAGAGGCCACTGGGAGATAAGATTGCACAGTTGAGACCATCAGTGGCTACTGCAAGATGGGACCTTAGGAGGTAGGTCTTTGCAGTTTTCAGAGGCAAGGCAGGACTGGGTAGTAGAGGGGCTGGGAGGATAGATCTGCATAGTTCTTGAGATCAGTGAATCTCGGTTGAGGGAGGACACTAGGGAGACACTTCTATGCAGTTTTGGGAGGCAAGGAAGGCTTGGTTCTCTATGCATTGCGGGGTTCCAGTAGGTAGGGAGGAAGCTTGATGACTGATCTTGCAAAATGCATAGTTTAGGTTAGGCTAGGAGAAGCTACTACGCAATTCTGGGGATGAAGGTAGTCTGTTCCACGCTAAAATTGCGTAATGCAACTACGCTGGGGGACAGTGACTATGCACTGCGCAATTCCAAGCAACAGGTTTGCATCACTAAGGGCTGAGATTGCGCAATGTGCAGTTCAGGTACGGTCCGGTGACAGAAAGTTGCAGAGTCAGGAGGATTTTCGGAAAAATGGCTAAGTGTGGGAGGCAGGTGAACTTGTGAGGAACTTGAGATTTTTATCACACACTTAACATAACTTGACGACATGAAAACATATACCATTGAAACAACAAGATAAAGCATTACCCTCTGTGAGATTGTCTAGAACAAAAAGTGACAAGTGTGACACTTGAGATATGCCTTAGGATGACCGTGACGACACTTGTGCGACAATGCTTAAAAATTTGTGTATGAGCGCGATAGGTGTTTACATAGCTAGGACAACTTGTATACACAAATAAAAACCTTCGAGGTCACCAGAAAGGTTCACAACATGACATAAAAACAAAACATGCCAAAAGACGACAATTGATCTAACAAGCGAAAGGGAGCAAGACACTTAGAGGAAACACATGGAATGGCTCTCAATGCTTGCAACCATGCATGTCAGTGAAGACAAAATGGTATGACAATGATAAGCAGTCCTTCATGCTACACGAAGAGGTGTATTTCAAAAATATGTTCTTTGTTTTCCATACCTACCCTCCAAAGGGTTCTGCATCAAGTGGAATCTTCATGCGGTCCCGATCTTCTACCATACCCTGAGTTCCTTGGTCTCCTTATCTTTCCTCCTTAGCTCCTTGAGAGTCATCTAGCATGTCATCCATCTTTGTGGCCACTGAGAGACAAAATTGTGCAGTTTAAGCAGGCAGTGACTCCTATGGGATGAGGCCCTGGGAGGACACATCTGCGCAGTTTCAAGAGGCATGGTGGACTGGGTAGCTGATATGCCTGAGGGACAAAACTGCACAATTTCTGGAGACAGTGGGTTCCAACCGAGGGAAGGACATTGGAGGAAACCACTGCATAGTTTTGGATGCTAAGGGAGGTTGGGATTTCTGCACATTACACAGTTACAATAGGCAAGGGAAAGGCTTGAGGCTTGTAGATGCAAAGTGCGCAGTTCAAGGAAGCTGGATGAGGCTAGGTTGCTAGGGAAACTCCGTAATTGGCTAAGTGTGGGATCAGTGGAACCGATGCGAACAATGACATAAATTGACTACAATCACACACTTGAACACTCAGTGATACAACATAGACCATCCAAAACATATAAAAATATACTTCGCTTAATGCAACAACCTTTGTGGAAAATTATGACAAGTGCGGGTCTGATGATAGACTTTGGGAGGATAAAGGTGACACTTATTCAAGAGTGTGTGAAATGAGTGTGAAACATGTCTATGTGATGAGAACAACCCATTCTCACAAATATTTCCCTTTGAAGCAAAACAAACTTCCCTTTGCATGACAAGCGATAATCCCCATGCCCAAAGATGACACATACTATATACAGATAAAAGCATGAACGAATCTTAGGATTGAAGAAGGGAGCTTGAGATCATCAACTTACCAATAAGTGACTAAGGAACGATCGATCAGATGACCCATTGTAGGCTCCAAAATTCAAGTATAAGCCAAAATTTTGGAGGGTGTTGCAGTCGCTACAAAAGGTACTCATGCTTTTTGGTGGATGGTTATTCCTTTATATGGACATCAACAATTTGATGATGTCTACATGATCGAGGTACAAGGTGAAAGTTCCAGGTCAGACCAGAGTTAGATGTTACTAAATGTTGAGAAACCAATAGGCTAGGAATTTAGGGTTGATTTCTCTTACTTGATAATTACTTGTGAATTCTTGTTGGCTTCTTATTCATCTTATTATGCTCTCTTCATCAAACAATTACCAAAACATAAACCAAGAAGATCACAAAAGACAATGAATGCAATATATAGGCTCCAAGACAAGGCAACACCCACAAGGGGGAAAACCCAACTAACTTCTCCTCTTATAGCATCAGTTCAAAGTGAGAAATCCAAGACCCAAAAACCAATACCAAGCCCTCCCATAAGACTCAAGTCATCCCTCCTTCAAACCTTCCACAACCAAGTCAATGATGGTCAAAGATCTTTAAATCTAGTCAAACTCTTATTTTAGGCCCCTCTAATAGTATGCAATTTCACGTGTGACAGAAATTATGGCAGAAATCTCACACATGTGGCAAAATTCTCTCTCCTTTGACTTTTTTCTTTTCTTCCTTAACTTTTCATTAGTTTTCTCTCTCTTCTTGGCACATAAATTGAAGTTGTGAGTGAGTTAATAAATGAGCTTGAGTTTCACTGTATAAATACACATCCAGGAGGTCAAATAGGTCCCTTCTAGGGCCGACTTGTCCAGGCAAGGTCGAATTGGTTTTGTGGGGACAAAACTGAATTTTTCACTCAAAGATTTTTTTTTCCTTTTTCTTCTAAGAAGTTCAAATGGAAGTTGACTCAAATACATTCTTTTGAATCAAGAATAAATTCTTTTGACTCAAGAATAAATTCTTTTTAACTCAAACAACCCTAGAAGCATGGAGAACATGGTTGACCAATGAAATAACAATAATAATAATATTTTTTTTTCTTCTTTTTGTTTTTTAATGAAATACATAATGATATAAGTATAATGATAATTATGAAGAGTGAACCTAGTTACATTTTTAACACTCCCTCTTAACTAGGGGGGTATTCATAATTACACAACATGATACAAGGATACTCTCAAAATTGAAATATTATCATAAGAAGAGTTCGAATTAATAAGAATCATCAAGCAACATCATCATAACCAACATTTTCAATTACAAAATAGTAAGGTCTTGACTGACAAGTTCTAACTCTCCACTAGATTATAACACAATGCTAGGGGGCATACATTTGGACACGACCATTGCCTCTCAATACACATACCCCATCTGGATGTTCACTAGGTATGTCCTTGCAGTACTATTCTTATCTTTGATTCCAAATCCTCAAAGAATATTGTCCCCCCTTAATATTACTCTTATCTTGGATACAATGTCCTATCCTCAAAGAGTATTGGTCCTCGAGACTACTCCTACTTTGGATTCCCAATCCTCAAGGAGTACGGTCCCAGATGCTTATCCAATCCTCCATTCTCCCTATCAATGCTTTCACTAGAATTACGATTGCTAGTCTTGTCCTAGTGCATGACACATGGATAATACATTGTCCACCATCACTCCCTCTCAACCATGGAGGAAATCCTTACTCCCTCTCAAACTAGGGAGACATAACCACAAGCCTTGGCTTATCTTAATCATTAGTTACTTGTTCTTCCAGTGGAGATATAGTTGTAGTTGTAGGGATCCTATCACAACATACTTAGCTTCAATCTTCCTGGATGTCAATATTCACATAACTCTTATCATGTCATCAAGTCAAACATCTCATGGAGACAAACTCTATCATGATGGGGTTTTTTCCTTCACCCATTTAAGAAATTATAACACTTTCCACTAACCATTAGTGGTATCTCTATTAGAAATAATATCTGTCAAACCAATCAATGTAGATCCAATTATAGCTCCATCTATCCAGCCAGGGAAAGTGAACTTCTTCTGGATCAATATCGAATCCATCATATTATCAAGTGACCAACAAACTATATCATGACTTCCTGTATCAATTTGTTTCCTTTCTTGTCTTTACATTGTACACATTTCACCTATATATTCTTTCTGGAAGTCATATCATATGCAAAACATCTTTCCTCATCACCAGAATTGCCAAATAAGTGATGCTATTATGAATTTCAAACTGTAATATTCTTCAAACCAATTCGTGCTTCTAGCTCATTCTGAAGTTGTCATTACTATCTTCCTTACGTTCTTTAAGAGACCATATCAAATGTTGATCAACATCAACATGTGTTCTACCATCTATCATTATATATCAAACAACCATATGGAAGTGTCCTGACTTTCTAGTTTAACCAAGACATATCATGCTCATGTTCCCAAGTCTATTTATGTATCCAACTCTTCCTTCAATACTTTCTAAAGATATAAATATTCCAATGAAGAGCTTTTTCTAAGATACACATACTTCTTCTTTTATGTTGACTACCTTTGAATGAACTGCTACTTTAACCCTCTTTGAAGATGGTGTCCATGAATGATGAGATTCCTTCCTTAAGATGAGATATGCTTTCATGTTGTTTCTAACTATCTTCATACCTTCAAATTTCTAGAGTGCTTTGATGTTGCTTCCATGATATACTTCTTGCCATGTTACTATGATTTTTCCATTCTTATGATTGAAACAGAATAAAAACTTCTATGACATCAACTTTGCTAATGGATCCTTATAGTCCTTCTTTGTTAAATCACTGATTCTGGATTAACATGATGCAAATGTAGTTGTTTCATGAACTTGTAAGATGCTTGATGGTCCAAATCCTTCTATCCTTGCTTTGCTAGATGTTTAGATAACAAATTTTGACAAGATGCAACTGATAATGTAGACTTTAACTCTTCCAATGCTGTATTATTATTTCCACGGTGCCATAATTTGTAAACCCAAGATTATTCTATAGATGTAACTGCAATTTCTACTCTAATTGCCATCTACTAATAAAAGATAAAAACAAACTATTTGTAGATATGGTAAAAACACAATCCTTTAATAGTAGAGGTCCTTATGATCTTCAGTCTTCAGTTTCTTCTCCAATGTGGGCTCCACTCCTTTCTTTCATTTTGGTGTTCTTCTTGTTCTTAGGATCCTTGGGATAATCCCTTTTAAAATGTCCATATTCATTTCACCTAAAGCATTGTACTTGGACATGTATCGACCTCCACGTGGTTGTTTATTATTGTTGTTGTATTTTTGATGAGGTTCAAATGTTCTAATTTTCCCAACTTCTTCTTTGATCTAGCAACAAAAGCTTGAGATTGTTCATTATTGGGTTCAGTTTCATCTTTGGCTTTCAATCTTGATTCTTCTAGAATACATATAGCCCATAACTCATCGAAGTTTGGAGTGTCTTTTCTTGAATAGATACTAGTCACAAAACGAATCCAATATGAAGATAGAGAATCAAAGTATTTGACTAAAATAGATCTAAAGAGTGGATATCATCAAATAAGAATTAGAGAAGGAGATGAATGGAAGACTGCATTTAAAACAAATAGTGGGTTGTATGAGTGGTTAATGATGCCTTTTGGACTCACTAATGCACCTAGCACATTCATGATATTGATGAATGAAGCCTTGAAGGTGTAGGTTTTAATCCTATACAGAAATTACCTGCATATGAATTATAAAACACAGAAAATAAACAATGTGAGAGCATAACACATAAAACACATATACACAGAGATTTTCCCATGGAACCCAAAACCGGGACTACCAGCTTGATTTTTCATTATGTTCCTTTCAATGTTACAATACATATCTATACATGCTGAAGCATCCAATACCATGGACCAAAAACCATCACGTCCAAAACCATGGACCGAAAACCATCGTGTCCAAATAAAACATGTGCGAAAATCGTGCACAAAACCATAGGTGGGTCCGCCCAACCTAACATAGGGTCCAAAACCAAAATTTTCCAGGGTGCTGCCCCGGACCCCATAAAGTGGGGTTACGGGTATGCTTCATACCTCATGTGACCTCCCCCCCTCTAACTCCCGGTTAAATATGTGGGCTAGTCATGGAAAGAATATAACACAACCCAACATTCTCCCACTTGTTGTTTTCTTTCCATAGGGGGCCACATCATAGATTAGTCATTTATATAGCCCTGTAACGCCCATTATTTCTCTACACCAAGAGAACTTCTCAGAGCTCACAGATTTAGTCAATGCATCTGCAGTATTCTTCAAAGTGTCCACCTTTACCAGCAAAACCTTTTTGTCTTCTATCATATCCCTCACAAAGTGATACTGAACATCAATGTGCTTTGTCTTTGAATGATATGCAGGGTTCTTTGCCAAGAAAATTGCACTTTGGCTGTCATAGTCTATCCTTATAGCTTCATGTACTAACCCCATACTTGAACACAATCTCTGCAACCAAACTGCTTCTTTGCTTGCATGAGTGGCTGCCATGTATTCTGCCTCTGTAGTTGATAGTGCCACTACATATTGTTTATTACTCATCCAACTGACTACACCTCCAAATAGGTTAAACACATACCCACTTGTAAATCTTCTCTAATCTATATCTCCAGCGCAGTCTACATCAACAAAGCCATGAATATCCAACATTCTGTCCAATCCTGATCTTCCTTGGTAGCACAAACCATAATCACTAGTGCCACACAAATACCTGAAAATCCACTTCACTGTTGTCCAATGCTCCTTCCCTGGTTTTGACATAAACCTGCTCAATACTCCCACTACATGTGCAATGTTTGGTCTAGTACAGACCATTGCATACATCAGTCTATCGACTGCCCTTTCATATGGAACACGGGACATATACTCTTCCTCTTCCTGTGTCTTGGGACACTGTTCAACAGATAACTTTACACCTACAGGAATAGGAACCTTCACCAGTTTACTATCTTGCATATTAAACCTCTGTAGTATTGTTTCAACATACTTCCTCAGGTTTAACCAGAGCTTCCTCTTTGCCCGATCTCTTTTAATTTCCATGCCCAAAATATAGTTTGCAGCACCAAGATCCTTCATGTCAAATTTGGAGGACAATTGGGTCTTCAAATCCTGGATAATTTCTTTGTCATTTCCAACCAGCAACATATCATCCACATACAAGACCAGATAAATAACACGGTCACCAATTAGTTTAAAATACACACAGTGATCTGCTTTGCTTCTGGTGAAGCAAAGTCCCCATATAAATGTATCAAATTTCTGATAGCACATCCTTGGTGACTTTTTTAACCCATACAGAGACTTCTTTAACTTACATACCAGTTCTTTCTTACCCTTCACCGCAAAGCCTTCAGGTTGATTCATGTAGATTTCTGCTTCCAAATCCCTGTGAAGAAATGCTGTCTTCACATCCATATGTTCTACCTCAAAATCAAAAGCAACAACAACAGATAAAAGTAATCTAATATAAGTTACGTTGGCAATAGGAAAAAATATATCACCGAAATCAATTCCCGGCACCTGGGAATAACCTTTTGCTACCAACCAAGCTTTGTATTTCTCCACTTTTCCTTCTGCATTTGTCTTCTTTTTGAACACCCGTTCGCTGCCATTGGGTTTCCTTCCGGTCGGCAACTCCATCAGATCCCAAGCCTCATTTTTGTGCAAAGATTCCATTTCATCAACCATGGCCTCTTTCCAGAGTTTTCCATCCTCTAAATCCATTACTTCCTTCACAGTTCTAGGATCATCATCAATAACAAACAAAGAAAAATTTGAACAGAAAGCAGATGAACTATACCTTTCTAGCTGCCTTCTTTCTCGAAGTGATCTTCTCACAGCCGGAGTTTGTGGCTCTTCATCTTCTAATTCCCCCTCTACTGTAGAGTCGGATTCTTCCTCCTTTAGCTCAAACTCTATCTTCTCAGGTTCCTTTGGTTGGACTTCATGTTTAATAACATCTTTCACCTCTCTGAACACCACATCTCAGTTGTACACAACTTTCCTTGTTGTTGGGTTCCAAAGCTTATAATCCTTTAAACCATCCTTATACCCAATAAAGATGCACTTTTCAGATTTACTATCCAACTTGGTTCATTTCTCCTTTGGAACATGTACATATGCATCACATCCAAATACCCTCAGATGTGAAAGAGAGGGTTTCTTACCAGTCCATACCTCTTGTGGAGTCTTATCCTCCAACGCTGATGAAGGAGACTTGTGACCAGGTAACATGCAGTATCCACCACCTCTGCCCAGAATTCCTGTCCTAACCTGACACCACTGAGCATGCTTCTTGCCCTTTCCATCAGCGTCTTATTCATTCTTTTTGCAACTCCATTTTGCTGAGGTGTATATGGAGTAGTCTTCTGTCGTGCTATACCACACTTCTTACAGAATTCTTCAAATTCCTTGCTGCAAAACTCTCCACCATTATCTGTCCTCAACACCTTTATCTTCTTCTCTGTCTAATTTTCTACGAGAGCCTTAAATTCTTTAAACCTGTCAAAGGCTTCAGATTTCTTCTTAAGGAAATATATCCATGTATTCCTTGAGAAATCATCTATAAATGGTACATAGTACACAGACTTACCCAGTGATGGAACCTTCACAGGTCCAAACACATCACTGTGCACAAGTTCTAATATCTGTTTCGCCCTCTTACTGCCAGAGGGGAAACTCACCCGATTCTGCTTCCCATATACATAATTTTCACAGAAATCAAAATCTAGAGAGCTATTACTCATAACTTCTACCATACCTTTACCATGAAGTATTCGAAGGCCCTTCTCTCCAATATTTCCAAGCCTTTAATTCCACAACATGGTCTTCTCTCCAGAGACCACTAGATTTTCTGCTCCACTTTCAGGAACCACAGAACTGTTGCACCCATTAATAACAATGCTACCTTGCAGCTTGTACAGAGTTCCAATTCGAACTCCCCACATCAATAGCAGTGCTCCCCGAACCATTTTGCAGGTATCCTTCTCGAACACTGTCTTTACACCTGCATCATCCAGCTTTCTTATAGAAATCAGATTTCTAGCCAATGCAGGAATATGTAGAACAGCCAGAAGTGTTCTAATCCTTCCACCTTGCAACTTCAACTTTACTTTTCTGTGACCAATGATTCTAGCCTTCCTATCATCCCCCAAGAAGACATCACCACCATCGTATTTCTCATACTTGCAAAACCACTCTCTATGGGGAGTGAAGTGAAAGGATGCACCTGAGTCAATCAACCATGCCTCATGATCTACATCTGTACTTGAAGAAGGAAAGTACACATCCCCACCTTCATCTGAGATGGTTTTCCCCTCTATAGAAGGAGCATCATCAGATCCCTTTCCTTTATCAGGAGCTTTAGATTTATAGTCTCTTTTGAAGTGCCCTTCCTTTCCACATTTCCAGCACACCACCTTTACAGGTTTTCCTGGAGATTTAGATCTCCCTCTAGATTTAGATCTCCCACTCGATTAAATATTTTTGTTTCTGTTCTGCGACCGTCCTCGTACAGACAAGGCATCACCATTCTGGCTCTCCATATTTTTCCGTCTCATCTCCTCCGTCAGCTAGGATGAGACTATTTCATCAAACTGCAAGGCAGTTGCATTGCTACCTATTGCAATAACCAGACTATCCCATGAATCTGGTAGAGAACACAACAAACTGATGCATTTATCTTCATTTGAAATTTTAATATCAACAGATGCTAATTGAATTACCACAGTATTAAATGCATTCAGATGCTTTGTCACCGAGTCTCCATCTTTCATCCTCAGGTTATACAACGTTTTCCGTAGGAACAGTTTATTCACCAGAGACTTAGATTGGTACAAAGTCCCTAACTTGTCCCACAAAGCCTTTGTCGTAGCTTCCCTTGATACATTCAGCAATACTGAATCTGAGACACACAATCGTATTGTGCTCTTTGCCTTCCGTTCCAACTTCTTCCATTCTTCATTGGACACTCTTGTTGGTTTAGTACCCGGATCTACCGTGATCCACTGATCTTTATCCACCAACAGATCCTCCATCTTGAGTTTCCACAACTCAAAACTCTTACCATTAAATTTCTCGATCTTTATCTTTCCACTGCTCGCCATCTTCTTTCACCAACAAAATCGATCTTGCAGATCTCCCACTGAACAGGGTCTACCACAGGCCCGAGAAAAACCCCTCAGCAACAAAGGCGTCCCCTTGAAGCCAAAACAACTTTGATACCAAATGTAGGTTTTAACCCTATACAAAAATTACCTGCATACGAATTCTAAAACACAGAAAATAAACAATGCGAGAGCATAACAGATAAAACACATATACACAGAGATTTTCCCCTGGATCCCAAAACCGGGACTACCAGCTTGATTTTTCATTATGTTCCTTTCAATGTATACATATTTATACATGCTGAAGCATCCAATACCATGTACCAAAAACCATCACGTCCAAAACCATGGACCAAAAACCATCGCGTCCAAAAGAACATGTGCGAAAATCATGCACAAAACCATAGGTGGGTCCACCCAACCTAACATAGGGTCCAAAACAAAATTTTCCCCATAAAGTGGGGTTACGGGTATGCCTCATACCTCATGTGATCTCCCCCCCTCTAAACCCCGATTAACTACGTGGGCTAGTCATGGAAATAATATAACACAACCCAACAAGACGAATATGTAGGCAAGTTTATTATTATTTATCTTGATGATATTCTAGTCTTTAGTAGAAGTAAAGAAGAACATCTAGAGCATCTTAAGTTGGTTCTAAGAACTCTGCAGAAAGAGAAACTATTGATCAATCTGAAGAAACGTAGTTTCATGAAGGAAGAATTAATTTACTTGGGATGTGTAGTTTCTAAAGAAGGATTGAAAATGGATCCAGAGAAAGTCCAAGCAGTTTGGAACTGGCCTATTCCAAGGAATATATTCGAGGTAAGAAGCTTTCATGGTCTTGCGAGTTTTTATAGGAAATTTATCAGAGGATTTAGTCAGATTTGTGCACCAATTCTTGAAACAATCAAGGAGACTAATCAACCATTCAAGTGGATAGAAGCAATAGACAAGAATTTTAAGTTGCTGAAGGGGAAAATCACAAAGAAACCAGTTTTGGCTTTACCTGATTTTGAAAAGGTATTTCAAGTTGAAATAGATGCTAGTGGAGTTGCAATTGGAGCAGTTTTGAGTCAGGAACAGAGACCAATAGCATACTTTAGTGAGAAACTAAATGAAGCTAAGAAGAAGTATTCTTCTTATGATAAAGAATTTTATGCTATTGTACAAGCCTTAAAGAAATGGAGACATTATTTGCTAGCAAAGGAGTTTATATTGTATTTTGACAATCATGCATTGCAGTTCATAAACAACCAGCCAAAATTGAACCAGAAACATGCCAAGTGGGTAGAGTTTTTGCAGAGCTTTACTTTTGTGATAAAGCACACAAGTGGTAAGTTGAACAAAGTTTCTGATGCTTTAAGCAGGGTAAGTTTTATTGTGCAAGAATTCAAAGTTGGTGTTGTAGGATTTGAAGAAATGGTTGAAATGTATAAAGATGATGTAGATTTCAAAGATATCTATATAGCAGTTCAAAATCCAATAGTTCATAACATAAGTTAGTGGTTAGATTATCTTATCCAAGGAAGTTTATTGTTTAAATGTAACAAGTTGTGATTTCCCAAATGTTCTATGAGGGAAAACATAATAAAGGAGAAACATAGTGGAGGATTATCTGGTCACTTTGGACAAGACAAAACCTTTGCATAGGTGAATGATTTTTACTATTGGTCAAAGATGCAGACTGATGTTAAGAGATTTGTTGAGAAGTGCAGGATATGTCAACATGCTAAAGGGAGAAGCTAGAATACAGGATTGTATCGGCCATTGCCAATACCAAACCAACCATGGGATGCAGTTAGCATGGATTTTGTTTTGGGCTTACCTAAAACTCAAAGGGGGAATGATTCTATTTATGTTGTGGTAGATAGATTTTCTAAGATGGAACATTTCATTGCATGTAAGAAGACTAGTGATGCAACACATATTGTTAATCTATTTTTTTCAGAAATTGTAAGATTACATGGATTTCCTGTAAGTATTGTGTCTGATAGAGATACAAAGTTTGTAGGGCATTTTTGGAGAACTCTTTGGAAGAAACTAGGAGCTAACCTTAGTTTCAGTTCAGCATACCATCCTCAAACAGATGGACAAACCGAGGTAGTAAACAGAAGCTTGGGGAACATATTGAGAAGTTTAGTGTATCAAAGTCCTAAACAATGGGATTTAGCACTAGCTCAGGCTGAGTTTTCTTATAATGACACTCCAAACTGAAGTACTAGAATGAGTCCATTTCATATTATTTTTGGGATGAATCCAAGAGGTGTGTATGAGCTCAGAGATTTGGGTAAATAGGATATCAGAAGTGCAAAAGGTGAAGAGTTTGCAGAGCAGATGCAGAGACTACAAGAAGATGTCAAGGTCAGATTGTAGGAAAGCAATGGAAAATACAAACAGAAAACAAATATGAGAAGAAGAGAGAAGGAATTCCAAGTGGGAGAATTAGTGATGGTGTATTTGAGAAAAGAAAGATTTCTTGCTAAGACTTACAACAAACTAAAAATGAAAAAGATAGGACCATGTAGAATTATAAGAAAGTTTTCAAGTGATGCTTATGAAATTGAATTGCCAGAAGGGATTGGGATATCACCTATCTTCAATATCGCAGATTTGTATCGATACAAGGAGATAGAGACATAGCTACAGGAGGAGACTACAGAAGATGAAGTTCAAACTTTGAACTGGGAAGAACAAATGCCAAAGACAATTAAGAAAGAGGTGGAAGCTATTTTGGAAAAAAGAGTAACCAAAAGAACCAGAGGACAGGTCTATTTTCAATATCTAGTCAAATGGAAAGGACAGCTAGTGGAGGATGCTAGCTGGTTGACAGCAGCAGAGTTATAGAAGTATGGAGTAAACCCTGAAAGTCTGAGGGATGATTCTTTTCTTCCCCAGGAGTCTGATGCAGGAGCATCTGGACTTAGCCAACAATGTGATTGTTTGTTCACATGTTGTGGTTAAAAGAGTTGAATTTCATGGCCTGAGTGGTCAAAAAGTCAGTTTTAGTAGAGAGGGTTGGACCTCTCGAAGATGAGTTTTACTTCATTATTGAAATATTTATGAAATTACATTATTTTAGACTAAGGCTAAGTTGTTAGCATATATGTGTAACAGAGCTTAAAGATAGAGATTTGACTATTAGATTGATCAAAATAGAGATCGAGTTGTTAGTGTAGTTAGAATAGAGTATGGCTCATAAAAGAAAGAAAATGCAATCGAAAAAGGAGAGCCAAGCTGAGATGATTGAGGTTTGAGTGAGAGGCAAGAGTTTGAGTATTAGAGAGGGTTTGAGATTGAGACAAAGGTCAATATATTGCTATAATTGAGATGAGAGGGCCAAGACTCTGTAACAGATATTATATTAATGAAATTGATTCAGTGTGTATTTGTAGTATTCCTAGTGTGGATTCTCGTTTACTCTGTGTATTCGCGTTCAGACAGTTAACCAGGTATTTCCTTTATTTTCATGCCTTAAATGAAAATCTCAGTGTTTAACGTATTTTCTCATAAATTGTGGTTATTTTGTGTTAAGGGTTAATTTTGCGATTAAATGCTAAAACCCTTGATTAAGCACTTTGTTAAGTATTGAGTTAATGTACGTGGTTATATCCGAAAGGCGGGTTTTAAATAGTAAAGGTGGTTATTGGGCGGACAAAGAATTGTAAGTGGTATTTCGGGGAAGTCACCCAATTCCACTAACCAAGTGACACGTAGCACTCGGTGGAGAGAGAAAACCACCTTATCGGGCGGGTATTCTTCGTGCTAGTGGTAAACCTGATATCCTTGCAAATCATCAGATCTAGTGCATGGTTGATCGACGATGGAGGATCAAAGGACTGTTTTGTTGATCAGCTTGAGTGTTGACCATTGGATTTGATAGTGAAGAGATCTACGGTGTGGATTGAAGCGATGTTTATAAAGCAAAAGTCAATGTGGGACCTATGGTTTAAATAAAAAGTGGGGATCCTTTGTGTAAAGCTAGCCACAAATAGAATTTGCTAAGAACATTGGATTGGTTCTAAAGTAACCAATATTCTATCTAAAGAAATAACCTTGTTTTCACCAATCTGCTGCGTCACATCCCATGTGAAATATCAATCCTTGTGCAGACCATTGCGTACATTAAGCTTTAAACTGCTAATTCATATGGAGCTTTAGACATGTAATCCATCTCTTCTTAGGTCTTGGGACACATCTCCTTACTTAGTTTGAAATGGCTAGCCAAAGGTGTACTAATTGGACTTCATTCTGCATATTAAATATTTCCAACACCTTTTGTATGTACTCACTCTAAGACAACATTAATTTGTGATTTTTCCTGTCTCTAGTTATTCCCATACCAAGGATTTTTTTTGCAACACCCAAAGCCTTCATTGCAAATGAATTAGGCAATTTTCCTTTGAGCACATTTATTTCCTTCATGTTAGACCCTGCAACAAGTATGTCATATACATACAATAACAATATAATATAGTTGTCATCATTTTGATTTTTAAGATAGGCATAATGGTCAGAGTGATATCTAGTATAACCTTGTTTAGACATGAACCTGTCAAATTTTAAATACCGCTGACTTGGAGATTGTTTTATGCCATACAAGCTCTTCTTCAACCTGCATACTAATTTCTCCTTACCTTTGACATCGTACCCTTGTGGCTGCTGCATATAGATCTCTTCCTCCAAATCCCGATGGAGAAAGGTTGTCTTTACATCTCACTGCTCAAGATGCAAATATTTTGTTGCCATAATACTTAAAATAGTTTTGATTGAAGTCATTTTAACACAAGGAGAAAATATTTCATCAAATTTTATACCTTTCTTCTATGCAAATCCCTTCACAACAAGTCTAACCTTGTACCTCTATTTACCTCCATCTTCTTCCTTCAACTTGTAAACTCATTTATTCTGCAATGTTGTTTTACCTACAGACAACTTGACTAAGTCCCAAGTCTAGTTATGTATCAAGGAGTCCATCTCTTCTTTCATGGTTATCTCCCTCTTCTTCTTGGTTTCTACTTTAATTGCTTCTTCATAACATTCAAGTTCACCATAATCAGTCAAAAATACATAATATAATGAAGGAGAGTATCCTTCAGGGGGTCTACTTATCCCAGTAGATATTCTAACACCAGTTTCAGGTGTTTGAGGTGCTTTTTGTTGTTGTGGTTGCTGATCATTCTGATTTTTAGGCACCTTTACTTTTTCTGTGATCTCATCAAGCACTATGTATTCTTTGTTTTCCTTCATCTAGTCCTTATATAAGGCATTTTATTGAATATGACATCTCTTCTCCTAATGATTTTTTGATTTTCATAATCATAAAAGTGATAACCAAAATCATTAACACCATATCCAATAAAGGTACATTTCTCTGATTTTACCTCAAGCTTTGTTCTATTTTCTTCGTTAATGTGGTCAAAGGCTTCACAACTGAAAGAAATGAGTAGTTTGCCTTTTTACTTATCCATTCCTCCTCTGGAATACCACCATACAAGGAACTTGAAGGCCCTTTGTTTATTAGATAAACAACAATATCTACAACATCTACCCAAAATTGTAAGGGAAATCCTGCATGCAATCTCATGCACCTTGCATGCTCCATGATTGTCCTATTCATCCTTTCTGACACACCATTTTCCCATGGTGTTCTTGGAACTGTCTTCTCTGTGTGAATTTCATGCTCTGAACAATAGTTATCAAACTCTTTGTTGCAGTATTCACCTCCATTGTCTGATCTGAGACACTTCAACTTCTTTCCTGTCTCATTCTCAACCAAAGCTTTCCATTTCTTGAAAGTATCAAATACATCATATTTATTTCGAATACAATAAATATAAGTTTTCCTAGTTGCATCATCAATAAAACTAACATAATAGCGAGAGCCACCAAGAGTTGATACCTGAGCAGGTCCCCATACATCTGTATGCACAAGCTCTAATTTTTCTCTCTTCTTTTCTTTCCCAACTATGATAAATCTGACTCTCTTTTGCTTTCCATAAACACAATTTTCACAGAAATCCAAATCAATATGCTTAAAATCGGGCAACAAATGTCTTAACTGAAGAATTTGCATCCCCTTCTCACTCATGTGCCTGAGCCTATAATGCCACAATGTTGTATCTTCTCCTGTCGAGGCTAATTCATTAACATAATTAGAAATACCATTACATAAATACAACGTACCAACATTTTCTCCTTTTTCTATTACCAAGACTCCTTTAGTGACCTTCTAGGTTTTGTCTGTGAATGTAGTTACACAACCTTCACCATGTAACTACATTGTTGAAATTATATTTTTCTTTAGATATGGAGCATGCCTTACCTCCTTCAATAGCCATTGGTTTCCATTTTGTTGCTTTATAAAAGCCTTACCCATTCCAATGATTTTACATGGTTTATCATCACCCAAATGAACCTGTTCAAAATCTCCTTGAACATAGTCATGAAAATGTTTCCTATCAGGTATGGCATGGAATGAGGCCCTTGAATCTACCACGCATACATCAATAATATTATCTAATGAAAGAATCAAAGCATCTTGCAACACATCACCTGTCACATTTGCTTCATGATTGTTCTCTTGTTGTCCATCTCCTTCTTTTCCCTTCCGAGATTTGTAGTCTTTCTTCAGGTTTCCTTTCCTCCCACATTTCCAGCACACTATCCCTGATTTGGATTTGGATATGTCTTTTCTTGACTTACTACAATTTCCTTGGCTCCTACCTCTTTCCATTTTTCTTCCCCTAGTCTCTATAGTTAGAGAAAAACCTGATGTCTCACTGGAGGTTTTCTGTTGCATTTTCTCGCTAAGGATGGCACGAACAACATCATCAAACTTTAAAGTACTAGATCCAGAGATATAGTTATTGATAACCATAACTAAGCCATTCCAAATTTTTGGCAATGAGCACAAAAATAATAGAGCCCTAACTTCATCATAAAAAATTTCCACTACAGAACTTAATTGACCGGTAATCGTGTTAAATTCATTTAAATGATTAGCAATAGATCCACCTTCTGACATCTTCATATTAAATAGACACTTCATAGGAAATACCTTATTTGAGGCCGAGGGTCTTTCATATAGTTTCACCAATGCCATCACTAAACCTTTTGTTGTCATTTCCTTTGAAATGTTAAATGCCACTGACGCTTCTAGACATTCATAGTGCCTCTCTATCGAGAATATCCCATTCAACATTTGTCATACTTGTCGGCTTCTTTGATTTTCCGCTCAATGGAAGGTACATATATTTCTGATACATATAATATTCCATCTGCATTTTCCATAGCTGGTAGTTTTGACCGTTAAATTTCTTGACCCTAAACCTACCATCTTCCACCGTTGCTCCCACTCGAACCAGGAACCCTTCTCTCTTGTGATTTTATCAGCTAAATAGACCTTCGGCTCTGATACCAGTTGTTATAAAATTATATATTACAGAGCAATGGAACACATAAAATATTGTAGAAACATAAACACAGAAATGCATAAAACAAGAGAGACATAAATATACGTGGTTCACCAAATTTGGGCTACATCCACAGAGAAATTTCCAGTCCTTTTTATATTATCCAGGAAAATGAAGAGATACAATCTACAATAGATCTAATGTAATTTCCTCTTCGCTCTCACACAATTTCACCTCTCTTTCTCGCTCAGAATAATAATACACAATCGTAATACAATTCCCTCATATAAACTGAGGGGGTGCCTTCTAGGGAAAAAAAACCGTAAATTAACATAAATTCTTCCATCATATCATCCACCTAATGAACGACCTAGATTGACTACGAAATTACAATATTTTAGAAGGAAAATTTTCATCTATTTTTAGCTTCAGGGGCATTTCCCTTGAACACTCGCTGGCTCCCAGACCCCCCAGCTGGGGCGGATTGTCCCCTCCGCACCCCCTTCGCATGGAGGGGTGTACAATCTTCTTGGGGTATATATTCGACTGAAACAAATATCTCTGAATCAGGAAGATAATTAGGCTCCACACTCAACACTATCAATGGATCAATCTTTTACAACTTTGACTTTGTCTTTACATTTATTGAATCATCACTCAATTAGAAACATATTATAATAGCAAATCTAAGCATAAGAAGATAACACACGTAAACCATGAGCATCATATAATCATAAATATGCATATGAACCATAAGAGGAGCAACACATTAATCAAGAGATCAACACATCAAAACACTGGATGTAAGGTGGAAACCCTTCCTAGAGAAAAACCACCAACTATTTTTCTCTACTTCATCTTCTTATTTTTATAAAATTTTATTGTTACATCATATCACTAGCCACCACCAATGTGCAAGCCCCAACTTGTAATCATGCAAGCAACCACTCGTTCCAGGAAACTACCTGATGAAAGGCACCACTTCCTGAATTTTGTAGGATACCACCTATTGGAAGCCACCACTCCCTCAACTATGCAGGTCAACACCTACTACAAGCCACTACCCATTGAATGCCTCACTACCTAATAGTTTTTCCAGCCACCACTGGACGCGCTATCTCTTAGAGAAAACCCTGGCTGTGGAAAAAATTCTAAGGTAACCTTGAACATCTTTGAGGTTGAAAGTTGACCCTTCAACTTGGAGAGGGATCTCTCCCTAAAACTCAACTACTCAAGGTCACTGTAGTATAAGGTTTTCAATTGATTCCTATGGCCATATTTATCAAATAATGATTGAGTTTGGTTGGACTGTATGAGAATACTACCATTGGAAATGGAGTCTAACCCAATCAGGTTTTATACGAACATGGTTTCGATGAGCAAAACACAAAAGCAGAGTAGCAGTAATTCCTTTGACACTTAAGTGATTTAGATGAAGATGAAGGAAATTAGTCTAAGGATTGAGTGAACAAAAATTATTAATGCCTGAGAAACAAAGAAACAAGAGCATAAAATATCATTCTCAATCTCACATACTCAGTTTTTCAGACATGAGGAAATATAAAACAAAGAAAAAGACAGATAGGGAATTACAACACAAGAATTTCTATAAATGCTCATGAAGACTATTTTCATTAAAATCTGCTCAAAAATACACAAGGATACTATATCTCAAATAAACACCAACCCTTTCTTCTTCTACTGTCTTCTCTTATATAGATAATACAATAACTGAAACAGGTTTGGAGCTCACAAATAATTACAATAATCCAACAATGGAAGTATAAATCTCTTAGGTACATTCATATGAAACTTTCCAAGGCTATATGCATCTAAAGATCACATTATTTTTGGAGTCATGGCTGGAGATAAGGATCAACAAGTCGAAATTGATGAGGTGGCATCCAAGTCAACAACTATCCATGAGATTTTTCCTCACGAAATCCTGAAAAATAGGGTTGAGTGATCCATTCAAAAATCCAAAACCATGATATATGTTAGAAAATGGAGAGAGTTTTTTTTAATGGGTCTGTTGTGGACGAAAACCTCTTTCGGTTTTGATTTTTTTTTTCTCATTTGTTTGGAAAGCGTGCCTGAAATTACTGTTTTGTATAAGAAAAAACAGAGTTTTAACTGTGCATTTTTACATAAATGCGTTGTTACTCCCGTTTTCAATGCATTTTTCTTTTTTTATTTTCAAATACACGATAATGTTGACACTCCCATTTTCAACACATTTTTAAATTTACTGAACTCACAAAAGCATTGATAGTCCCATTATCAGCATTGATTCCTATTTATTACAAATATTTCGCTGACACTGTAGTTGTCAGCATTAAAAAAATTCAAACTTAATTAAAGGTGATAACAGTTGGCTTCACGGGGATGTTTTCGATCATGGATGGTAGCAAGAACCCCATAGACTAGAGGCCTGATCCATTGGGCTATTTCCAGCTTCTTACCTGAAACCTGTATCCTACTCCGTGAACTTCTCTCTAACTTAGTCCAATCATCAACTGAAACTGAACCAAACCAACTGAAAACTATACTGCAATGTGAAAGCTGAAAATTGTTTATTACAATCGAATCCACACTCAAACTTTGGCTTCAACTTGAACACCAATTGCTAAAAACTAAAAATTGAAATGCCAAAATGAAAGGATGCTCTGTCTTGTGAGCTTATTTATGTACATTGTTCATATTCTAACTAGCTGACTTTATCTTTTTTCAAGTTATATGAAACTTTCAATGCAACCTATAACATTTGATTTGAAAACCAAACTCCTTGATTATAGTTGATTAAAATAAAAACTTGACAATATAATGATAACTCAGAATAAACTTGATCTTCACAGTGAAACCATGGTTGAAAATTTGAACTAAAAAAATCTTCAATATAAATGGCTACAGGATCATCAAAGTCATAGATGCCATATCTTGCTTGATCTTCAATGTATTATGTAATTTGATTATCATGGTTGAACTTTTCATGCATGTTTTCTATTTCAAATTCATAATCCAAAACAGAAAATTCCCCACTCTCAATAACAGAGGGAAGAAATATGTCTTTTCGTTGTTGTTGAGAAGAAATTCCAAAAGAATGATCTTGATATGGAAAAATTTGTTGATCCTCTAAGATTACAAGCTCTATCTGAATTTCCTTGGAATACTCTTCTAAGAAATGAATCTTTTCTTTTAAGCTACATTTGCATGACTTTAAATAAGAGGACAAAAATGTAGAAAAGAAGAAAAAATAAATAAATAAAAATTTATGCACTTCACCATCAGTATACCCATCATTCCATTCTCTAAAACCTTGAATGGAAACATGATCTACTACAAATTCTTTTTTCTCCATCCATGTTTCCAAGAAGATAACCCAAAAGCTTGTTATGGATGTTATGGACTTTGTAGATAAACATTCAATCCAATTTTTGCACTTTCCTTGGAATGAATCATAAAATAATCTCATGTATACATCTTCACACTTGACTTTAAGAAGACTAGTAAAGTCACAAAATTTGAAATATGTTTCAAAGTAAAGCTCAAATCCTCTCTACTAAATTTTGGTCCATTTCTCAGAAGATATTCATCCTTGGGTAGATGATTAGGAAAACCAGGAATAAATGTAAAATCTAAACTTGCATACCTTAAAACAATATTAGTAGCGTCTGAGTTCTTCATTAGCCTAGTGAAATAACCGTTGAATCATTTGAGCTATGAAACCTTCTGACAATGGAGTCACCATGGAAGCCTCTAACTCTAGATTCTTGAAAATGGAGTCGCCAGAGCAAACACCTTGTAGCTAAAACTGATATCCAAATATTTGTTTGCCCTCAGAGATCTTATCTTAAACAATGAAATTGTTTGGGGAAAATATGTCTTTCTCTCCGACCCTTCAACTTGGAGAGGGATATCTCCCTAAAATTCAACTACTCAAGGTCATTGTAGTATAAGGTTTTCAACTGATTCCTATGGCCATATTTATCAAATAATGATTGAGTTTGGTTGGACTGTGTGAGAATACTACCATTGGAAATGGAGTCTAACCCAATTAGGTTTTATACAAACATGGTTTCGATGAGCAAAACACAAAAGCAGAGTAGCAGTAATTCCTTTGACACTTAAGTGATTTAGATGAAGATGAAGGAAATTAGTGTAAGGATATTGAGTGAACAAAAATTATTAATGCCTGAGAAATAAAGAAACAGGAGCATAAAATATGAATCCCAATCTCACACACTCAGTTTTTCAGACATGAGGAAATATAAAACAAAGCAAAAGACAGATAGGGAAATACAACACAAGAATTTCTATAAATGCTCATGAAGACTATTTTCATTAAAATCTACTCAAAAATACATAAGGATGCTATATCTCAAATAAACACCAACCCTTTCTTCTTCTATAGTCTTCACTTATATAGATAATACAATAACTGAAACGGGTTTGTAGCTCAAAAATAATTACAATAATCCAACAATGGAAGTATAAATCTCTTAGGTACATGCATGATCCGAATTGGATCCATGAAAATTATTAGAGTTCTATGACTGTATTAAATCAGGAAAGACTTCAAAAAATTGTGAATGAAGAGCTATCAGGAAGACCTCTGGACAGTGGTAGTTTGTAGCCAGTAGGAACGACGAGGACCTCGGTCAAAGCATGCTGACCGAGGCCCATGGAGACCGCGCAGGATGCAAACTAGCAATTAGGAAGTCCGGATCAGAAAACGTAGGCTGTTCCTGATGCGCATTGCTGGGCAAAACCCCTCAAAATGGAAAGGGCCCGAGCGCTTGGTCACAAGGAAAACCTAAAAACCATGGGAAATGCGCTAAAGCAAAAGGCAGGCCTTGCGCTCCAAAACTAGTGGAATATCGGAGGCATATTGGGCAGTAAGCAGATTTGGTAGAAAACAAGCGATTCCATACATTGCACAATGCATGTCCGGCGGATGAGAGAGAAAACCGTCTCTCATCGCGGGCTAACATCTAAGCAAGTCAACCACGCGATATGAGCGAACACCATAGGATCTGGGGGCTCCAGATCTGACGGCAGAGATTGCGCTCGATGGGAAACCTGATTTGACGGGGGAATTAAGTCGCGACATATAAAAGTCTGAAGTCCGATCTGATCGCTGAGTTGGCGGATGAATCATTACAAAGAGTAACCGAAATACCGAACCGTTGAGGAAGATCTGGTGCAGTTCGTGAGAGGACAAGTGGCCACTTCCCGGTGGGACGTTGGTGATGACGCAGAGGCAGAGAACTCCAAACGAATAGTAGCAGGTGATCCGAAGGGGCGGAAGAGGAAGCGAATAGTCAAGAACAGATTGGCTTTAAGCCATGAACAGACAGAAAATAGAACAAGGAAGAATCAAAGAAGAGAACAGTGGAAAAAAAGACGAGAGAGACAGTAAAGCAAGAGGCAGAAAAGAAATAGAGAGCCGAGCTGACCTGCAGCGTAAGGCAACATCGAGCAGACAAAAGGCTTGAGAGGTTCAAGTGATCCCTATGAGGACATCTGTCGGGAATTGAGCACCACATTGGACTCATCCCATTGAAGACCAGAGAGGTCGAGACTTGGTAAGGAAAGAGTCTGTGCACTCTAGTGGCTTGGGGAATCCAAGAACCACCCTACCAAGCATTATCTGTTTCAGGAGACTCAAGTTGAGCTCCTCATTGTAAATCTCTACTTTAAAGACACAATAAAAGAAGGCCACCACTGAAAGCTGGACCAGAGACGTAGCCCTGGAGAATAGGGTGAACTCCTTATTAATGTGTTGTGTTCTTGTATTTGCTTACTGTGTTTCCCTTACTATTTTCCATTTTCCAGTGTTTGTGTATTTTGCAATTTGATTGATCTGTTGCCTAAGATAACATAGACACACACCAACACATGAGTTTGTAATACCTTCATTCATTAATTATTTAACTGAGATCACTCACGAGTGATTTTTAGATTAAGTGGTATCAGAACTCAAGGTTGTTAAGGTTAGACAAGCTTGTGTTCGGTTTAGCTGTTGAATGCTAACTAGATCAAAGCTCAAATTAGGAGAAGGAGAGTTGGTCGAAACTAATCCTGAAATTGGGAGAATCTATCCTCGGAAGACAATGTGAGAGGAAGGTTCTATGGGACCAGACCCTCAATTCATAGATAGTTTCCTAGCCATAAAGTCCATGGTAGAGGAAATGTATAGGGATTTTAGAAAACACAAAGATGAAGATTCATCAGGCTCTAAATAAGATAAAGGAGAAGATAAGTCTCAATTCCATGACCACTCAAAAGGCAAGGGGAAAGAAGAAATCTTTCTCCCACCTCCTAATAGCCTTGAACATAAAAAGAAGGCATCTTTGATTAAACTGGATGTTAAATTTGATTTACCTATATATGATGGAGAGTTGAATGCAGAAAAGCTGGACAATTGGATTAGACAAATTGATGTTTATTGCAGAGTGCAGAATATCGATTCAGACAAGATCAAGATTCAGCTGGCAAGCCTACGCCTTGGAGGAACTGCCTTGGTTTGGTGGGAAGGCAAGACCCAATCTGATATGAAAAGACATGGTAAGACTATCTCTGTCTGGAGTGAATTTGTTTCTGCAATCAAAAAGCAGTTCTATCCATTGGCCTACATGCAGAAAGCCATGATGAGCTGGCAAACTCTTTGATAGTTGAAAGGGAAAAGTGTACATGGATACACTCAAGAATTTAGAAATAGAGCATTGATTCTAGGAATCTCATTAGACTCACCTGAGACTCTGTTGAAGTACATTGGTGGTTTACACAGCTACATGAGGCACACTATCCTCATGTTTAATCCCACTAGTATAGATGAGGTATCTGTTCAAGCTACTCATCTAGAAGCTAGAGGAAAGAATGGAAGTCCAAAAGTTGGGGGATCATCCCAACCCACTGCAAGCAAGAATAAGGAGAAAAGTAAGCAGAAATGGAAAGCAAGGAAGGCTAACGCTGCACAGAAAAGCAAGGCTTCATGCAGTCACTGTAAAAAGGATGGGCATGATGATGAGCACTGTTGGATTCTGCATCTAGAGTTGAGACCTAATAATTTTGAGGGCAAGAAGAAGAAGACTTTTGTAGCTATTCATAAAGATTTGGGGTCAGACTCAGGAGATGAAACAACTATTGCAGCCATAGGTATAAGAGGTAAGAATTCTGAAGCATCTACTAGTAATTCTGCACAATCTACTATTGATGAAGAAAATGAGAGAAAAAGACATGAGCTTTTCCATATTCGAGTTATTTCCAAACATCAAAATATTGATACTTTGTTTGATAGTGGCTCACAAGTAAATTTAATTTCTGAAGCAATTGTAAATAAATTGGGATTAGTGACTACACCTCACAAGAAACCATACCCCTTAGGATGGTTGAATGATAAAGCACAACTACAAGTGACTAGACAATGCAAACTCAAGTGTTCTTTTGGGTCAGAATTTGTAGATGAGGTTGAGTTAGACATAATTCCTTTGGATATATGTGGAATTGTTTTAGGAAGTCCTTACTTGTATGACAGAAAAGCTATTTTCTATAGAGTTGAGAATAAGTATCTACTTGTTAAAGATGGAATCGAATACTTTGTAAGAGCTCATAAGCTCAAGAATAATTATACTCTCATAAACTCAGGCAGATGAAAAGAATGATAAATTCATGCAAACAATTCTTATTGACGGTTGTAAAGGAAAAGAAACCTAATAAAACCAATGTATTTGAGGGCTGTGATGCTGAACAACACGCTGATTTATAAAAGGTTGTTTCAGAGTATGATATCTTGTTTCAGGAACCTAAAGGTCTGCCACCCAAAAAGGAAATAGTGCATGATATTATTTTGTAGCAAGATGCTCCATTGCCTAACATTGGAATGTACAGGTTGTCCGCTTTAGAGAACGCAAAAATCAAGAAGCAGTTGTAGGAGTTGCTCGAGAAGGGGTTCATCAGACCTAGCACATCACCATGTGGGTCACCAATCATTTTGGTGAGAAAGAAAGATGGCTCATGGAGAATGTGCGTTGATTAACAAGCACTGAATAAGATAACAATAAAAAATCGTTATCCCCTTCCTTGCATCAATGATCTTTTAGATCAATTGAAAGAAGATGTTTATTTCTCCAAGCTAGACTTGCATAGTGGATACCATTAGGTCAGAGTTGCAGAACAAGATGCATGGAAGACTGCTTTCAAAACAAAGCAGGGATTGTATGAGTGGCTGGTTATGCCTTTTGGCTTAACTAATGCTCCTGCTACTTTCATGAGATTAATGAATGATGTACTCAGACCTTTTCTTGATGATTTTGTTATTGTGTATCTGGATGACATTATGATATTTAGCAAAACATGGGAAGAACACTTAAAGCATGTTAAGCAGACACTAGATGTTTTGAAAAGAGAAAAACTTTATGTTAAACTCTCAAAATGTGAATTTGGCAAAACATCTCTAAATTATTTGGGTCATATAGTAGGGGGTGGTGAATTGAAGATAGATCCCTCTAAAGTGGCAGTCATTGTGAACTGGCCTAAACCCAAATCTGCTACAGAAGTTAGAAGCTTCTTAGGAGCAGCACAATATTGGAGAAAGTTCATTTCTAACTTTTCCTCAATTGCAACTCCCTTACATGCTTTAACAGGATTGAACAAGGTGTTTCAGTGGGGAGGCAGACAGCAGAAAGCCTTCAACACCTTGAAAGAAAAGATTAGTACAACACCTGTACTAGCACTACCTGATCTTCAAAAACCATTTGAGATCCAAATGGATGCTAGTGACTATGCCATGGGAGCAATGTTGACACAACATAGTAAACCCATATGTTATCATTCTGAGACATTTAATTTTGCAATAGTTAACTATCCTACATATGATAAAGAATTGTACGCATTAGTACACAGTGTGAAAAAGTGGAAACATTACTTGATGGGCAAAGAGATAGTAATACATACTGATCATCTATACACTCCCAAACTAAGTTGCAGCAATCAAGACACTATAGATGGATGGGTTTTCTACAACAGTTTCATTTAGTCATCAGATATAAAAAGGGCATACATAATAAAGTTGCAGATATGTTATCTAGACCTAGTATAAATGCATTTACTATACTTAAGCATAATTCTGTGTTACATGAGAGTTACATTGAACAATATGCTCAAGATATAGACTTTAAGGATGTATATGCAACTTTAAGTCAAGGAAAACGAGTAGAAGAATTGGATTATCATGTAAAGGACTGACTCTTGTATCATTATGGGAAGTTATGAATTCCACAAACTGAAAGAGTAAAGATAATTCGAGAAGCACACACTTCTCTAATATCAGGTCACTTTGGGGTAAGTAAAATAGATGCACAACTGCAAACGTTTTGTTATTGGCCAAAAATGAACGAGACAGTTTCTAGATATGTAAGAGGGTGTACTATGTGTGTAAAAAGCAATCCCAACAATAGAAAACTAGGCTTGTACACTCCATTACCAGTTCCTTCTCATCCTTGGGAAAGTGTTTCCATGGAATTTGTTGGAGGACTGCCTAAATCTAGGAAAGGTCATGATTATCTGTATGTTTTTGTGGATAGGTTCAACAAAATGTGTATTTTTATACCTTGTAATAAACAGATTACAGCTGAACAAACTACAAAACTATTTTTTGAACATGTATGGGTTCATTTTGGATTACCCACTTCCATTGTATCTGGTTGAGACACCCAATTTGTGGGGAAGTTTTGGTCAAGTATGTGGGAACTGATGGACACCAAACTGAAGAAAAGCACAGATTTTCATCCACAAACTGATGGCCAGACAGAAGTAGTTAATAGGACAGTGATCCAGTTACTCAGGGGATATTGCAGCAAGCATCCTAAGCTTTGGGATGAACATTTATGTTATGTGCAGCATGCTTACAATAGAGCAAAACATTCTTCTACACAGAGATCTCCTTTTGAGACCTGTTTTGGTTTCACACCAAGGTCTCCTTTGGATTTTTTCTTTGGTAAAGACACCATAGTTGAGGGACACAGTGATGTGGATAGGGAAACTAGGTTCATTGAACAAATCCAAGAGATCCACCAGGCAGTACAAGAACAGCTGGAAAAGAGCCAAGCCAAATACAAGGCAAGGCATGACAAGCATCGGATGGAGCATAGTTTCCAAGTTGGTGACCAAGTCTGGCTGTAAATCATCAAAGACAAGATGCAAGGTGAATGTAAAAAGCTAAAGCCTATCAGGTATGGACCCTTCAAGATCCTTGAGAAGATTGGTGAGAATGCTTTTCACCTTGATCTACCAGCTTACATGCACATCTACTCAGTCGTAAATGCATATTGCTTGAGATTGTTTGAACCTTCACTAATTGAAGATCCCAAAGAGTAGAGTCAATTGCCTTCTATTGATGACTTGTTACCTGAATATCTTAATGAATTGCAGGAAGACACAGTTCTAGATAGGAAGGTGAGGACGATGTGCATGGGAGATGTTGAGTACCTTAGAGTTGGGCTCAAGGGTTCAAAGCCGAGTAGTGCAAAGTGGACAGAGATTGGACAAGTGAGACAATTGTACCCTCACTTAGTCGATGCTTGAAAACCAACTTTTGGTGGTCCAAAAGCTTTTTTCAGTGAGAAGGCCGTGATCTGAATTGGATCCATGAAAATTATTAGAGTTCTATGACTGTATTAAATCAGGACAAACTTCAAAAACTTGTGAACGAAGAGCTATCAGGAAGACCTCTAGACAGTGGCAGTTTGTAGCCAGCAAGGAATGACGAGGACCTCGGTCAAAGCGCGCTGACCGAGGCCCATGGAGACCGCGCAGGACACAAACTAGCAGTTAGGAAGTACAGATTAGAAAATGAAGGCCATTTCGCTTGGCAAAACCCCTTGAAATGGAAAGGCCCCGAGTGCTCGGTCACAAGGAAAAGCTGAAAACCGTGGGAAAAGCGCTAAAGCAAAAGGCGGGCCCCGCGCTCCAAAACCGGCGGAATATCGGAGGCATATTGGGCGGTAAGCAGATTTGGCAGAAAACAAGCGATTCCATACATTGCACGACATGTGTCCAGTGGATGAGAGAGAAAACTGCCTCTCATCGTGGGCTAATGTTCGAGCAAGTCAACTGCGCGATATGAGCGAACACCGTAGGATCTGGGGGCTCTAGATCTGACGGCGAAGATTGCACTCAATGGGAAACCGAATTTGATGGGTGAATTAAGCTGCGACATATAAAAGTCTGAAGTCTGATTTGACTGCTGAGTTGGTGGATGAATCATTACATAGCGTAACCGAAATACTAAACCGTTGAGGAAGAGCTGGCGTAGTTCGTGAGAGGACAAGTGGCCACTTCCCTGTGGGACGTTGGTGATGACGCAGAGGCAGGGAACTCCAAACGAATAGCAGCAGGTGATCCAAAGGGGCGGAAGAGGAAGTGAATAGTCAAGAACAGATTGGCTTTAAGCCATGAACAGACAGAAAACAGAACAAGGAAGAATCAGAGAAGAGAACAGTGGAAAAAAAGATGAGAGAGACAGTAAAGCAAGAGGCAGAAAAGAAATAGATAGTTGAGCTGACCTGCAGCGTAAGGCAAAATCAAGCAGACAGAAGGCTTGAGAGGTTCAAGTGATCCCTGTGAGGACATCTGTCAGGAATTGAGCACCACATTGGACTCATCCCATTGAAGACCAAAGAGGTCAAGACTTGGTAAGGAAAGAGTTTGTGCACTCTAGTGGCTTGGGGAATCCAAGAACCACCCTACCAAGCATTATCTATTTCAGGAGACTCAAGTTGAGCTCCTCATTGTAAAATCTCTGCTTTAAAGACACAATAAAAGAAGGCCACCACTAAAAGCTAGACTGGAGACGTAGCCCTAGAGAATAGGGTGAACTCCTTATTAATGTGTTGTGTTCTTGTGTTTGCTTACTGTGTTTCCCTTACTGTTTTCCATTTTCCAAAGTCTGTGTATTTTGCAATATGATTGATCCGTTGCCTAAGATAACATAGACACATACTAGCACATGAGTCTGTAATACCTTCATTCATTAATTATTTAACTGAGATCACTCACGAGTGATTTTTAGATCAATGCATATGAAACTTTCCAAGGCTATATGCATCTAAAGATCACATTATTTTTGGATTCATGGTTGGAGATAAGGATCAACAATTCGAAATTGATGAGGTGGCATCCAAGTCAACAACTGTCCATGAGATTTTTCCTCACGAAATCCTGAAAAATAGGGTCGAGTGATCCATTCAAAAATCCAAAACCATGATATATGTTATAAAATAGAGAGAGTTTTTTTTAATGGGTATGTTGTGGATGAAAACCTCTTTCAGTTTTGAATTTTTTTTTCTCATTTGTTTGGAAAGTGTGCCTGAAATTACTATTTTTTATAAGAAAAAACAGAGTTTTAACTGCCCATTTTTACATAAATGTGTTGTTACTCCCATTTTCAATGCATTTTTCTTTTTTTTTATTTTCGAATACATGACAACGTTGACACTCCCATTTTTAACACATTTTCAAATTTACTGAACTCACAAAAGCGTTGATAGTCTCATTATCAACATTGATTCCTATTTATTACAAATATTTCACTGACACTGTAGTTGTCAACATTAAAAAAATTCAAACATAATTAAAGGTGATAACAGTTGGCTTCATGGGGATGTTGTCGATCATGGATGGTAGCAAGAACCCCATAGACTAGAGGCCTGATCCATTGGGTTATTTCCAGCTTCTTACGTGAAACCTGTATCCTACTCCGTGAACTTCTCTCTAACTTAGTCCAATCATCAACTAAAACTGAACCAAACGAACTGAAAACTATACTGCAATCTGAACGTTGAAAATTGTTTATTACAATTGAATCCACACTCTTACTTTGGCTTCAACTTGAACACCAATCGCTGAAAACTAAAAATTGAAATGCCAAAATGAAAAGATGCTCTGTCTTGTGAGCTTATTTATGTACATTGTTCATATTCTAACTAGCTGACTTTATCTTTTTTCAAGTTATATGAAACTTCCAATGCAACCAATATAACATCTGATTTGAAAACCAGACTCCTTGATTATAGTTGATTAAAATAAAAACTTGACAATATAATGATAACTCAGAATAAACTAGAGCTTCACAGTGAAACATGGTTGAAAATTTGAACTAAAAAAATCTTCAATATAAATGGCTACAGGATCATCAAAGTCATAGATGCCATATCTTGCTTGATCTTCAATGTATTATGTAATTTGATTTGCATGGTTGAACTTTTCATGCATGTTTTCTATTTCAAATTCATAATCCAAAAGAGAAAATTCCCCATTCTCAATAACAGAGGGAAGCAATATGTCTTTTCGTTGTTGTTGAGAAGAAATTCCAAAAGAATGATCTTGATATGGAAAAATTTGTTGATCCTCTAAGATTACAAGCTCTATCTGAATTTCCTTGGAATACTCTTCTAAGAAATGAATATTTTATTTTAAGCTACATTTGCATGACTTTAAATAAGAGGACAAAAATGTAGAAAATAAGAAAAAATAAATAAATAAAAATTTATCCACTTCACCATCAGTATACCCATCATTCCATTCTCTAAAACCTAGAATGGAAACATGATCTACTACAATTTTTTTTTTTTTCCATCCATGTTTCCAAGAAGATAACCCAAAATCTTGTTATGGATGTTATGGACTTTGCAGACAAACATTCAATCCAATTTTTGCACTTTCCTTGGAATGAATCATAAAATAATCTCATGTATACATCTTCACACTTGACTTTAAGAAGACCGATAAAGTCACAAAATTTGAAATATGTTTCAAAGTAAAGTTCAAGTCCTCTCTACTAAATTTTGGTCCATTTCTTAGAAAATATTCATCTTTGGGTAGATGATTAGGAAAACTAGGAATAACTGTAAAATCTAAACTTGCATACCTTAAAACAATATTAGTAGCGTCTAAATTCTTCATTGGCCTAGTGAAATAATCGTTGAATAATTTGAGTTATGAATCCTTCTGACAATGGAGTCACCATGGAAGCCTCTAACTCTGGATTCTTGAAAATGGAGTCGCCAAAGCAAACACCTTGTAGCCAAAACTGATATCCAAATATTTGTTTTCCCTCAGAGATCTTATCTTAAACAATGAAATTATTTGGGAAAATATGTCTTTCTCTCTGACCCTTCAACGTGGAGAGGGATCTCTCCCTAAAACTCAACTACTCAAGTTCACTGGAGTAGAATGTTTGCTATTGAGTCCTATGGCTAGATTTGTCGAGGAATGATTGATTTTGATTGGACTATGTAGAATACTACCATTGGGCATGGAGCCTAACCCAATAAGGTTTTATACAAACACAATTTTGATGAGCAAAGCACAAAAGCAAGGTAGCAGTAATTCCTTTGACACTTAAGTGATTTAGAGGAAGATGAAGGAAGTTAGTGTAAGGATTAAGTGAACAAAAATTATTAATGCCTAAGAAATAAAGAAACATGAGCATAAAATATGAATCCCAATCTCACACACTTAGTTTTTCAGACATGAGGAAATATAAAACAAAGTGAAAGACAAATAGGGAAATAGAGCACAAGAATTTCTGTAAATGCTCATGAAGATTGTTTTCATTAAGATCTGCTAAAAAATACACAATGATGCTATATCTCAAATAAACACCAAAGCTTTCTTCTTCTACAGTTGTCACTTATATAGATAATACAATAACTGAAACAAGTTTGTAGCTCAAAATTCATTACAGTAATCCAACAATAGAAATATAAATCTCTTGGGTACATGCATATGAAACTTTCCAAGCCTAAATGCATCTAAAAATAATGTTGTTGCTGGAGTCATGGCTAGAGATAAGGATCATCAAGTTGAATTTGCTGAGGTGACATCCAAGTCAACAATTGTCCATAACATAGTTACCAGTCAATTGAGAACTATTACCTCAAAACGGGTACTCTAGCCCAAAAACAACAAAAAAACATGAAAAAATAGCCTGAAAACGAAAAGTGTTGATGCTAGAATAACCTTCTTTTTTTTCAGGGTGAATTTTTTACATTTTTTAAAAATGGAAGTAAAAGCCAATTTTTTTTGTGTAAAAAACATCCTAAAAATGAAAAGTGTTGACGAAGGAATAACGTCTTTTTCTTTTCGAGGTAAATTGTCAACACCTTTTAATAATGACGTTAAAGATAAAACATCATGCCTCTGAAAAGCCTTAAAATTCCAACGATAGACATGACATTAAAGATAAAATATCAAAAGTCTTAAAATTCCAACGATTTATAGGCATGGTATTAAAGATAAAATATCATGTCTCTAAAAAGCCTTTAAATTTCTAGGCAGACATTAAAGATAAAATATCACCTCTATGAAAAGCCTTAAAATTCCAACAATTTTCAGCCATGGTGCTAACATTATTTTAAAAAATGATTACCAATTAATTTATTTTAATTTTAAGTTTATCATATTAATAACAATTTATTAAATATAATGTATTTTTTATATAATGTATTGAAGTTACTGGATAGGAAACACTTCAGTTATGATGGATGAACAACTTTACAAAACAAATGAATTTATATGTGATTCTTGAGTTTTTGGTACTCTCTGCATTAAAACATTTGTTTTTTTTGGGAAATTTGTGTCAATATTTTATTTTTAAATAATTTTAAGATTGCAAATTGTTTTTTAAAAACTATATTTCATTATTGAGAAATATATATATATATATATATATATATATATAATAATTTTATTTTCATATATTTTTTCCCCTTGGAAAAATCATAATTTTCATTATTAAAGGAAAATTACATGTTGTAGATGTTGTTCGCATATGCAGTATGTGAGGTTGTGTGCCTGTCAAGTAGAGAAATACAAAAAATAAGCTCTTTGCGCAGGGAGGCTCTGCCTTCAGTAGTGTTCATATAAAGTTATCAAAAAAATACTCTACGCAAAGAGTATGTATGTCTGTAAATACAACTGGTAATATATAAACATGAAAATATTAACATAAAGCAAAAATAGGCTCCTGCTGAGCCTAAACTGTATGGTCCATGAAAGGGCGATGGTAAAACTGGTAGTGTGCTCCATCCCTCTGCTCCTGTATCAACCATGAGTCACGAGGCCTGACCGCTGCCTCCTTGGATAGCTGATCGACAAGTGAGTTGCGTTCCCTATATATATGACGACAAGAAAAGTTGTCAAATAAAGAGATGAGTCTATGGGCCTCGTCTAGGATGGGCCTCAGAGTGTAAGCATAATAGTTTGATGTTTTATTAATCCAATTGCATACAATTTTTGAGTCCCCAAATAGTTGTAGATTTCTGCAATGTTTTTCTAATGCAAATTGAATGAGATGTTTGGCAGTAATGAGCTCTGCAAAATTGTTTGTGCCCCCTCCCAACCCCATTTGGATTTGGAAGTGATGGGAATCTGAAAGATATAGGATGGCACCACCCCCACACCCTGCTTCTTGTGCAGATCCATCAAAATATGCCCATGGTTGGGAGTGGTCAATGTTTTCCAGGACAATATGCCTGGGGGAGGATTGTCATCATCTTTAGGAATGTTACTATAGTCTGCCAGAAGTCGGGTAGAGATGGAGGGCCAGTGAGGAACAATATCCTAAAAAATGAGATGGTTACGAGCAATCCAGATTTCCCAGCATATAAGGAGGGGAAGGTTCCTAGCCTTTGTCGGGGTTGCGGATGTCCACCATGTAGTCCAAGCTTCTCTGGCAGACAGGCCCCGCCATGTGCACTGGGTGGGGATGTTCGAGAGGACAGAAATCCAGAGGTCTATAGTGATAGGGCAGGTGAGGAAGAGGTGATCCACAGATTCTGAGCTGTCTTTACATAAACTACACCAAAAAGGTCCATGCTGACCTCTCTTGATAAGATTGTCTCCTGTGGGAGTCTTGTTTTTCAGAATTGACCACATGAGTAATCTGGTTCTAGGGGGCGCTTTAAGTTTCCACATGATTTTCCACCATAGTTCTATAGACTGTGGTCTATGATCGCTTGCTAAACAAAGATATCCCTCTTTGGGGGAGTACCACCCGTTTTTTGCATGCACCTAAATAATCTCATCCTCCCCTTCTACTATTCTGATGTGTGATTCAATTAAGGAAGTTGTGTAGTCCACCCAATATTGATGCCACTGTTGAGGAATGTGCACACTGCGTGCAGATTTCCAAGCCTGGTGAAGAAAGGTGGATCGATCCATATCTGCAATGTGGCTGATATGAGTGATGCCAGAGTTGGCAAGGAGGATCTTGAGTTCTTCTGGTAGCTTATGGGCATTACCACACCCAATCTATGGATCCAACCCAATGCGGACAAATGTGTCTGCTTGTATTCTCCAAGTGAGTCCATCTTGGATGAGTGGCAAAGAGTTAAGCACTGCTTTCTAGATGACTGAGATCCCTATTTTATTCCAGCTTGTCTGTCTGAGCCAATCCATCAGATTTAGGGGAGATATGTATTTAGAGGAAGCCACCATAGTCCAAAGGCTGTTTGATGTGATCAATTGCCATCCTAACTTGGCTGCCATAGAAGAGGAGAAATCTTCCAATTTTTTTATACCCCACCCTCCCCATTTCTTTGGGAGGGTAAGTAGTTCCCATTTTGCCCATGCAAAAATTCTCCCTGTTTGTTTGCCTTTCCATAGGAACCTGCAACAAAGGTTTTTTATTCTAGTAAGGATTCCTCTAGGTATCCATGCCAGGGACATCCAATACATCGGGGTGGCTTCAAGAACAACTTTGATGAGTACTAGTCTTCCGGCCCTGGAGAGATACTTATGGTACCAGATATTGAGTCTTCTTTCCAACTTTGAGATTAACCATGTCCAGTCAGCTATTTTGTAGCCATGGGGCTTCAGCCTGTAACCCAGATATCTGAGTCCGTCCTCCAACTGTAGAAGGGTGAAGGGGAACCAATGAAGAGCAAATTGGATCTCATGAGGGGTGCAACCAGTAGCTGTAATGGTGGATTTAGAATTATTGATGACCATGCCTGTAGCAGTTTGAAAAAGGGAGATGGTGTTCTGTAAGGTAGTTAAGTCCCCAATTCCACCATTGAGGAAGATCAACACATCATCCACAAAGAGTAAATGAGTTATTATGCATCTGTCAGTGATCCTGATTCCCATGAGTCTTCCCCTGCAATGCATATATTTTATAAGTCTACTAAGCCCCTCCATAACCAGCAAAAAAAGTAAGGGGGATAGGGGGCACCCTTGCCTGAGGCCTCTTTCAGAGTGAAAGAAAGGTGTTTCTGCTCCATTGACCAAGACACTAAAGGATATATTTGTAATGCAACACATGATCCATTTTATAAACTCATATGGGAACCCTAAATGAGTTAGGAGCATTCAGAGGTATAACCAACTTACCCAATCAAAGGCCTTTGAGAGGTCTACCTTTAGGATCATACCTTTAATCTTCTTCATCTGAATGGAGTGCATCACTTCTTGTGTAGTACCAACCGCTTCATGAATCTGACAATCCTGGAGGAAGGAAAATTGTTCAGAGGAGATGTGGGTGGAAAGAATGGGTCAGAGGCGGTTTGCTATGATTTTAGCAATGATTTTATAAATGCAGTTGCACAGGGAGATGGGGCGAAAGTCATCAAAGGAGGTCGGGTTGTCTGATTTGGGGATGAGGGCAATGAAAGTGGAATTGATGGCCCCATACATTCGACCAGTGGTTTGGCAGTCTTCAATGACCTTAAGTAGATCGTCTCCAAGGATGTCAAAAAAAACTATATAGAACTACACCGACAAACCATCTGGTCCACGACTCTTATTGCACTTAAACCATTTCAATGTAGCCTGTAGTTCCCTCATAGAGACTGCCCTTTTCAGCTGTATAACATTCTCTTGATCTACAAACCGAGGGAAGAGTTGAGCTACTCTTATGAATTCAACAACAGTGGCATTGGGAGGTGCCTGGTAGATCTATTTGAAGTGTGTTGTGGCCAGAGAGGCCAGTTGTTGGAAGGTATGCACAACATTCCCATGCTCATTTCTCAGTTGCCATATGGTATTGATTGCTTTTCGGCCATTTGCAAAATTGTGGAAATTTTTTGTGTCGTCATCTCCCTCCATCAACCATATTGATCTACTTTTCAATCTCCAGGATTCTTCCTGATCTTTTAGGATTTTGCCTCTCTTCAATATTAATTCAGTGAGCTTATCCTTTTGATCGCTTGAGGTGAAAACCCCTCCTTGCTCGTCCTCCAAAGCAACAATCTATAATTCAATTTCCCTTAGGGTTTGTTCTTCTTGTTCTCTCTTATTATGTTCCCAAATTTTAGATAGCCTTTTCATCTCTTTTAAGTTGTTGACAAAGCCTTCTGTTATGTTCCCACCAGCAGCAGGGGGTGGGTCTTCCAGAAGTCAATTACCAATCGAGTATAGGCGACATCCTTCAACCAAGTGGTATTGAATTTGAAAGGGGCTCTAGGTTTGCTGAGTCCTCCCCCTATGTCAAGGAATATTGACGAATGGTCAGATATACCTGTTACACAGTAATTTGTCACCATTGGTCACCGTCTCTATTACCCCTGTTTCTGTACTTTGGAGGACTCATTCCGAGACCTATGAGCAGTGACATAACCTAAAAACACTTGCATTATGTTCCCCTAAGTATGTACTTCATGTTCCCTGAAGACACCTCCTGCAAAATATCCCTGAAAAGTGCCCTTTTTCCATTAGCGCGGGTCCACAATGTACTACCCACGCCAATCAATGAGATCCTCAAAAGAGGGTGCGACCATTGGCACTCTGTCTTAGAACAACACCCGCGCCAACCAAGTTTGGTAAAGATTTTTGACAAACGCGCGCCTAGATGTTTTTTCCCTTCAAGTCATGAAGTCTTTTGAGGATAAAGCTCATCTTCTAGATGTCGAGAGTCATCATCTATCCTTGACATCTATCCATAGCGGCTTTTTGGAGATAATGCCAATCCATAATGGGTGTCCTGATGCATTGTATCTTCCTCCCCTTCTCCATCTATAAAAGTCTGTCCTCATGCATTTGACAAGCTAGTTTTTGAGTAATGCTAGTTGTGATAACGCTTGTCTTGAGTGATAGTAAGAGTCTTGAAGCATAGGGAGGTTATGCTGCCGGAAGTCTGAGAGAGAGAAGGTCTATTGCAAGACATACATAGCTGCTCGCCCAGCCAGAGGAGAGGTTCAACGTCAGAACCTTGGTTGTATCTTTCTCTGTTTATTATTCATTAATAAACGACTATCATTATGGTTCCGATCTTATTGTTCATTATGATAATGTTTGATCTATTTCCTTTCTGACTGAAATATAGTTGTATTTTAGTGGATTTTATGCTTGTATTCGCTTCGTTCTTTGCATGTGTAGGTATCCATTCGCGGAGATCGTGAGGATTGTGACCTGCCGAAGCAAGGGAACGGGAGTATCAACTCTTCTACGACATTAGCGTTGGACTCCAGGTTGGTTCTCATAATCCACTTTCAGTATGCAACTAGGAACTTGCATGGTAGCGTGAATTGATTGTTGCTAGACCCATTTTGGGCTAGTGGGATCGCCTTTGTCCGCAGAGGGGATTTACCTCTCCAACAATTTGGCGACTCCACTGGGGAGGAGCTATTTGTTGTTTGATTCATAAACCTTGGACGGAGCCTGAAGCATGGCTAGGCAACCTTTGAAACGCTATTGCTTTGCATTAGCGGAGTAGATCAACGCCACTTCAGTCAATCTTCGATTTGGTTTATGAACCAAACAACTTGGAGTTTGTCTTGCATGTTGGTTTTCTCTTGCTTGTTTGTGTAAATGAGCTTTCTGGGTCAGTTTTAAAGTTGTTATTTGCTGTCTGATCTGTCTGAGTACTGTCGACTAGACCCTGGATTGCCTAATTTATTTTTTAGGCCAGCAAACTTTGTTGGCGCGTTTTTCTACCTGACAGTCGCGCCAGTTGGCTGTTGTTGCACAACAGCAACTCGCGCCAATTCCTTAATAGCACAAGTTACAGGCTGACAGTCGCGCCAGTCCTGTGAACTTTGCCAGTGTGTTTGTTGGAAGCTTTTCAAACTCAGATTTCTGTCTTTTTACATCCTTTTCAGCTGCTGGAGTGTGTCAGAACTCTGTTTGACTGGTTTTTTACCTTTATCCTTTGGGTGTTTGCCTATTTCCATCGATTTTATATCCCAGCCCTAGAGCATCTAGTGGCTTTGTATATCGAGCCTTCTGTGGGAGTTTTGGTTCTGTGATTGTCCAGTCAACTTTTTGGTGGTTTTCCGCACTTGTCTAGTGGTTGTTAAAGCTTGTTATTCTGTGCTTCGAGCAATTCACCTCTAGCTCGTTTGGATTTTGTTTGACTTCGTTTGAGCTTAGATCACATGGTTCATTGAGGTCTTTGTAATTCTCCTTATTTTGACAGTTTATCTTAGTGTTTTAGACTTGGTTCTATTTGCATCGAGTGAACTTTGCTTGTTTATGCTTGTTAATACCTCTCGAGATTTGTTAAGTGCATTATGCCATTTAAAAAAAAAAACAAATGATCTTTTTGCATTATATTAGTTAGCATTTATTGTTATTGGCAATTAGTCACTTTTAAAAGAAAAAGAAAAAGTTTCATTTCTTGCTATTAGCTGCATTAGGATCTTTATTGATTGTTTAATGTTCATTTTGTTTGTTTGAAAATCTCAACTCTCCTGTAGTTAGCATTCATTGAACGAAATGATATAATTTTGGCATATAGTTTGCATTTAGGAAGTTTTGAGAGATCACATATGGTAGGACCTAAAAACTGAAACCTAATTGAAGATCAACTGTAAAATAAACCAAATGAATCTAACAACGCATTGGAACGTAACGCATATATTCTAGAGGTCTAGGCTAGAGACGTGTTCCGGCGTCGTTAAACCTATTCACTATTGTTTCACATTACGGTTGGGTGATTCCTCCTCTTGTGACTCGATAGTGGTCTAGCACGGACTGAGCTCCCACGTACCGTCACGTATATAAGGGAGACCCCACTAGGTTATCATCCTTTATCCACAGGAAGCCGTGTCTGCCGCCTTATAAGCCGTAATGCACTGAACATAGCATTCGGGAAGATTGACTGCCGTACGGGAAGTCCTTGGTTTTCATCTGATTGCCAAGGTGTTTAAGCAGTTTTACGGATTGTTTGGTAAACCATTTGCCTAGAGTCTCCAGAGTAGTCACTTTTGATCCTTTTCGGACTCCTTAAAAGAAAAGGTGCCAGTGAGCGTCTTGTCACTTCGTGCTCATTAAACATTCGAAGGAGACTAGAGTCATCTTTTTGTCCTTTTCTCGACTCTTAAAACATGAAAAGGTCAAGTTGTGTCTTTGCGTCTTAAAATTTATTCGGCCACGATACACATTTACCCGGTTAGATTTTGTTTGCGTTAGTTTGAGTAGGGTTTTGTCTCGTTAGATTCCCTAGGATTTTGTGAAGTTTCATCCTGGCGGAATTACCAATTTCGTCTTCTTCCGAGATACCGGTTGTGAGTGAAACTCTTCCTGTGGTTCCGAGTATACAACCGATTAGTTCTCGTGCTCCAGGCGACGAGACTTACGAGTTTCATTGGAACCCTGTTTGGGAACCTTCTGAGGACAGTGTCCCTTTTTGGGACTACACTTCTCCTCGTGTTTCAGTCCCACCTTTTTCCTCTGACATGGAGGACGTGTCCCCTACTTCGACTGATGAGTCCGTTGCGACGAGCGGTGAAATTCCCACCGCAACGGAACCTACACTTGTCAGTAGCACTCCCACTACTGCAAACCTACCACTAGGCTATAAAGCATTAAGGGATACTATGCCCTCTGGAACTCCTTTCACGGGTTCTATTTGGTCACCACTTGCTTTTCCTACCACGGAGCCTTTTACTCCACAAAGTCGCAGTACGTCTGTTACCTCAATCACAACCGCTCCAACGGTATGTGCAGCTCCTTCGACTCCTATTTTTAGTCGTCCTTCAGCTTCTTTATTCGGAGTCTTTGATCCTACGTCAAACGTCCCAGCAGAGGGGCCATACGATCGATATTTGCCGTCTCAACCGATGGTTGAGATTTCAGTTCCGTTGTCAATTGATTGGGGCTCCACCTCTTTTCATGGTGGCCAAGTATCGTCTGCGCAATCTCCAAGACAACCTCCTCAAGACCAACAAGGGCAATCCTTCCATGGAAACCCTTTTGCCTCTGGTGGTCCGTTTTTCCCCTCTTATGTTCAACCTTCTGGTAACTCAGGTCAATCTTCTGTTCAACAAGCCCAACCTGGTATCCAGCAAGGTTATCCTACTGGACAAATTGGTCAATCATATGTTAACCCAAACCAATCCAATGTCTAGTATGGTTCAATATCTGGACAAGCTGCTCAACCACATGGTTAGCCCACCGTCCAGTATAGTCAACCTTCTGGGCAAGTCGGTCAACCTCAAATCCAATCAGGCCAACCAACTGCCCAGCCCACTCAGCCATCTGGTCCGTTAGGGCAACCTTCAGTTGTGTAACAACAACTCCATTCCCAGCAGGTACAACCTTCTGGGCAGGGAGGCCAACCTCAATATCAACAAGGTTATCCTTCCGGCCAGATAGCCCAACCTACAGGACATCCTTCTGGCACTGCTCAACCTGGTTTTTTGCCCCAGGCTGGACCCCAGACCCCATCCGGTCTTCAAATGCAAGCTGGGGTTCAATCCCAACCAGTCTATCAACCTCAGCCTGTTTCTCAAACTCAGTTTGGAGTCCAGCCACCATATGGTTACCAGCAACCTCAAGGGAAACCTTTGTTTGCCCCATATCAAAATTATCAACAACTGCAGGCGAATCCTTATCAGAATTATCCGCAACCATATGGTGCTCCTGCAGGACCGTTTGGTAATCCATGGAACGCTGGGGGGCAGAACCCAAATCCCTACGGACAAAACCCTATGGGGCCAAATCCGTCCGGACCAAGCCCTTGGGGGCAACCGCCAGTTGGTTGGAACCCTGGTGCTCCATCCCATCAGCAGCCCCAGATGTCCTTTAATCCTAAATTACCTTTCTTAGCGACTTTAGAATTACCGGATGTGTCTAAATTAACCAATGATCCTATTCTCCATAACCCATATTGGCCTCTGGTTCCAACGAAAATTCCCGGTGATTGTCCAAAATTCGATGGTAAAGCTAATGAAGATCCACAAGCCCATGTCATGACTTATCACTTGTGGTGTTCATCCAATTCATGGCTTGATGATTCAATTCGGCTTCGCCTTTTTCAAAGGACTCTCACTGGCTCTGCAGCTAAGTGGTATATCGAGCTCAATCGCAGATCCTTTCAGGATTTCAACTCGTTGGCTATGGCATTTCTCACACATTTTCAGTTACCCATTCGATATGAAACGGGTACACACCTCCTCACATCCTTAAGACAAACAACGGCTACGCATATCTCTGATCATATCCATGAATGGAGACGGCGTAGACGTATGATTAAATTTTGGATTCCCGACCAGCTTCTTACCGATTGGTTTACGACTTCGTTCATTCCTCCAATAGCTCGGGACATTGCCATGGGGGCGTGTGTCACTGAAGAGCAATCTATCACGCATGCTCAGTACCTTGACTTAGTTTATTCTCAGTCAGGTACATTGTATGATTATCTGCCTGACGCCCCGAGACCAGGGACATCCAAAGCCCCGCCAACACCAACTGTTGACGGCATTATTGGTTCTGTTAATTCATCCTCGAAGAAAAATTCCGCGAACCCTGGGAAGCAAAAATCAACTGCTTCGAATGAACAGACTTCTCAGGTAACACCCATTTCGAATGTTACTTCCGAGGTCAATGCCGTCCAATCCACCACGGCAGACAAAGCCTCGAAAGGAAAGAAGAAAGGGAAAGCGAAGAATAAACCAGATCAACCTAAACAGGACTCCCCTAAACCTCCGCCCGAGGACGGTGCCAAGCGCAAACCCAAGTATCCTTGTCTTATCTGTGATGAAGATCACTATACCAAGGACTGCCCGAGGCGGTCCGAAGTTAGTCGTTTGTTGAAAGGCGCTCCCGGGACTCCTGCGGTGCTCAAAGAACCCTTTCCCTCACAACAAACTCAAAAAACTCAAATGGTGGCTGACCCTTCTCAGCCTCCCTCTTCCTTCGGTTCTCAAGTGTTTATGGCTGGAACGATACCTGTCAATATCAGTACTCGAACAAAAGATTATCCGCCATCTGCCGGGAAAGAGCCTGAGATCCCCTCTAGTGCTCCACCATTCCGTTCTGGTCCGCTCCACATTGAGAGACCTACCACTGAGACGCCTCTTCGACCCCCTCCAAAACAAGTACTCCGGAAATCTTCTTACAACCCAAATGCTTGTGCTGCACAGCACTACAATATCGTTGAGGACTTAGCGCAGACTCCATCGGCTATGTCTGCTTTAGAAGTTCTCCAGAGCTGCCCTTCTCAGAGGAAGTCCTTGCTATCCGCTATTGGTGGCATAGACCCGGCCGACTCGGATTTAATTACTTTTGACTTAGAACGCCATACGTAGAGACTGCCTCCCCAAATCGCATTCCTCATACAGGTTATTATTGATTCCAAAACAATTCATCGTATAGTCATTGATGAAGGTGCTTCAACTTGCATCATGTCTGTCGCCTGTTGGAAAGCTATTGGATCTCCTACGCTGAGCCAGTCTCCCACAACCTTGGAAGCTTTTGATGGAAGAGCATCTCGTCCTTATGGTATACTCCAATGTTTTCCCATCTCTTTGGAAGGGAAGACGGTCGAAATGGAAGTTGAAGTCGTTGATGCTACTCTTACCTACAACCTCCTTCTCGGACGTAGCTGGATCTACGCGATGAAAGTTGTAGCTTCATCTTTGTTTCGTATCATCCGTTTCCCTCATCAAGGGAAGATTATTACTGTAGACCAGCTATCATTCTTCGCTTCCTCTTCTGAAGGCAACATCCGTTTTGTGGAGCATACCTCAAAATTATCTGAGAGTCTGGGAGCCGAACTTTTCAAAGATCCCGCCCTTATGGGTGTTTTTCCGCTCCCACCTCCTAACATCGCTTCTGTTAATATGATTACTACTTTTTCTGATCCGTGGATCATTCCTCCCACCGACCTAGTAGATTCTTGGGGCGACCAGATGCCGTTGAGTCCTGCCGAACTCAACTATGTTGAAATTATTGCTGCATCGGCTCCCTCTTCTGAACTTGCTCCTTCGAGCAAGATTCTTCACTCATTCGCTCCATCCTCAGGGCTGCTATATGAGACTTCTTCGGATCCCTTAAAAGAAACATTCTCTTCCGACGAAGCCATTATTGAGACTATGTCTCTCGAGGAACTTCCTTGGCATGATTCTCACCATCGTTCCTCGTTTCTCCCGGCCCCTCAGGATATTCTCACTTGCCTTGAGCGGTTTGCTCCTTGCCTCCCATTACAAACACCTATTGAGATTTATCAGGTGTCCTCTGAAGGGAATATGGCAAACATTACACAAACCCAGCCCATCGACATCTCTGTGAAACCAGGGATTGTCGAGCATCTTCACATTGGAGTCACTTGTACTCCAGAGGAGATTCAACTTTATTCCAATCTTTTTCGCGAATTTCGTGATGTCTTCGCGTGGTCCTATGAAGAAATGCCCGGCATTGATCCTAGCATAGTGGTGCATGAGATAATCATGTACCCAGGTGCTAAGCCTGTTCGTCAACGTTTACGCCCCGTACACCCCCGAAAGGCTGCAGCTATTAAGGCCGAGGTCGAGAAGCTTCTTAAAGCCGGTTTTATTTATCCTATCCCGCTCACAGATTGGGTTTCTAATATCGTACCTGTGAATAAAAAACAGGGTACAATTCGTGTTTGTGTCGATTATCGTGATATAAATCGAGCCTGTCCTAAAGATAATTTTCCCACACCATTCATTGATCAAATTATTGACGAGTGTGCCGGAAGTGAAATGTATTCTTTTATGGACGGTTTTTCTGGCTATAACCAGATCAATATTGCTCCCGCTGATCAACACAAAACTGCCTTTATCTGTCCATGGGGCACTTTTGCCTATAAGAAGCTCCCTTTCGGTCTTAAAAATGCCGGTGCTACCTTCCAGCGTGCAATGTCCTATGCGTTCCATGACATTCGACACATTGTACAGCCTTACCTGGATGATCTCCCTGCTCATTCAGCCAAACGTCAGGACCACCCTAAACACCTTCGCGAAATCTTTCTTCGCTGTCGATACTACCGAATCAGGCTTAATCCTCACAAATGTGTCTTCTGCGTTGAATCTGGCCGACTTCTCAGGTTTGTCGTTTCCCGAGAGGGCATCCGTTTGGATCCCCTTAAAGTCGAGGCTATAGTGAATCTTCCTCCCCCTGCTTCTTTACAGCAATTGCAGAGCTTGCAGGGTAAAGCAAATTTTCTACGTCGTTTCGTTCCAAACTATGCCGAGGTGGCCAAAGGTTTTACACGATTACTAAAGCGCGATGTCCCTTTTCATTGGGATACCATTGCTCAGGAATCTTTTGAGCGTCTCAAGGGTCTCCTTGTTTCTGCTCCATTGCTTCGTCCTCCGAATTATTATCGTGACTACACTCTGTATTTGGCCGCCGCTGACACCACTATCGGCATGGTTCTTGTTCAAACTGACGATGATGACACTAAGCATGTTATCTATTATCTCAGCCGCAACCTTTTAGACACGGAAACTCGATATGCTTATGTCGAGAAGTTGGCTTTGGCCGTCGTTTGTGCTGTCCAACATTTCCGTCATTACATTCTGCTGCGTACTACTACTGTGATTTCTGATTGCAACCCCATGACGTATATTTTGTCACGCCAGTTGCTGGGGGGCAAGTACTCAAAGTGGATTGTCATCCTCCAAGAGTTTGACTTGGAATTTACTACTGCCAAGTCTAAGAAATCCCTTGTATTTGCTGAGTTAATTTGCTCTTTGCCATCTTCTTCCCCGACCTCTCACGTAGAGGATCAAATTCTGGATGAGACTTTATTTCTCATTAGCACCCTCGATCCCTGGTATGGAGATATCATTATATATCTGCAAACGTCCTCCTTTCGCCCTGGCGTGTCCAAAGACGCTCGGTGAAGGATTCGTCATCAGTCTCAACCATACCGTATCATTGGGGATACGCTATATCGCCTCGGCGCTGACTCTGTTCTCCGCCGATGTTTAACTCTCGAGGAAGCTGAGCGTGTCTTGAATGACTGCCACTCAGGTGCCTGTGGTGGTCACATGTCCGGATATGCTACTGCCCAAAAAATCCTCCGCGCTGGCTACTTTTGGCCCTCTATCTTCAAGGATTGCATTCTTGCCGTCCGCTCTTGTCATGAGTGCCAGATATACCAACGGAAGATGCGAGCGCCTCCTGCTCCATTGCACCCTGTTGTCACCGTCGGCCCTTTTGCAAAATGGGGCATTGATTATATGACCTGTAACCCTCGCTCGGCCGGGGGGCATGGGTTTATTATCGTTGCCGTCGATTACTTTACTAAATGGGTCGAGGCGATGCCTACATTAACTGAAGACGGTCACACAGCGGCGCAATTTTTATTCAACCATGTTATCTCGCGGTTCGGCGTCCCTCAAGCCATCGTTACTGATCACGGGAAGCATTTCTGTAATCATATGATGTCAGAATTAACAACCCAGCTAGGCTTGCAGCACGATAGTTCAACTCCATACTACCCTCAGTCCAATGGCCAAGTTGAAGCTATCAATAAGGTTTTGGTTACAATGCTTCAACGTACCGTTGGCATGCATAAGTCTAACTGGCATTTGATGTTGTTCCCTGCCTTGTGGGCCTACCGAACCTCTGTGAAGGATGCCACTGGTTTCACTCCATTTCAACTAGTTTATGGACTAGAGGCTACCCTTCCAATTGAATGTGAAATCCCTTCATTAAAATTGGCTATCGAGCTACTTCCCAACACTACTCCGTTAGAAGAACGCCTTCTTTACCTGGAACGGCTAGATGAGACTCGTCGCTTGGCCTCTTTGGCCATCGAAACACAAAAGAAGCGAGTCAAGACTCACTTCGATTAGATCGTACGTCCACGTTCTTTTGTTGAGGGAGATTTAGTCCTGCTCTACGATCAGGCAAAAGATAAGCTAGGAGCAGGAAAGCTCGAGTCTATGTGGCTAGGCCCTTACATTGTCAAGAAAGTTTTGTAGAAAGGGGCCTACGAGCTAATTGATTATGAAGGGAACCCTCTTGGGAAGCCCCGGAACGGGCTGTATTTGAAAAAGTACTATGCGTGATGCTGGTACATTTTATTTTGTACATACATGTACTCTAGCAAGTGTGTTGTGTGTATGTGTGTCAATTTTAAAGGCGTAACTGCCACTTATTGTGTTTTTGCTTCTTGTGCAGATGTCTGATGCACCTTATGTTGGTTTCGCTGATGGTGCCTGCCGCAGTACTCACAACTTGTCCTCTGCGGTGTGGGTGATCTATGATCCTCATGGCGAGCTGATAGATTTTCAGGGTGTGTTTTTGGGTCGTACCACTAACAATGTCGCCGAATATTGTGCTGTAATCGAGCTACTTGCTGAAGCAATTAATCTCGGCATTCGTGCATTGGTAGTGAACCTGGACTCTCAACTTGTCGTCCACCAGCTCAACGGGCAATATTCTGTCAGAGACCATCGCATTCTAAGGTTGTATTTACGTGTGAGATTGTTAGAAAGGAACTTTGATTTTATCACATATCAACATATTCCACGACAATTAAACACATTATCTGATGCATTGGCTAATCATGTATTAGATAGACAATTGCGTAATTTGTAACCAAAACATTATACAAGCAAGCACATGAAAACACAATAATAAACCATAGGCATATGTATATATATACGTGTGTGTCATAATGTTTGCGCCACGCGCATTACATAATCCAAAAAATAATACATGTCCGAATCTCATATGGCCGCAGACAATATGTCTCTCAAAAATATGCAAAAATGAAACCTAGGCGTCTAATCACGGTGATGCTCATGATAGCATGTCACCGCTCGCACCAAACGTCTCAGTAGATGATGAACGCGAGTAGGTACTCCCACTGTGTGCCTCTGGTACGCAAAGGGCACATCTGCCAATCTGGCATAGTCTGGAATCCCTCGAGTGAGTGCCTCAAGGTTCTGTACTAGTTCATCACCCGCACCACCCTCTACCCGAGGGTCGGCTGCAGGTTGTGCCCTCCGTGCTATGTGAGATAGATCAGCTGGTCGCTCTGCCCCAACATCTGCATAGATATATATAGCTATTTTCAAAGACAGACATGTATTACAAAAAAAACTTAAATACATAAAAAACATCAAAAACACAAAGAGTTCTTACCAAGCTCCTCATCCCAGTCTTCTCCCGCAGGCAATGGGAGATCTGGGTGTCTAGTAAAATCAATGCCCGTATAGGGCCAGTCCTCTATAACGATCATCTGGTGACGGAGCCATATGAAGAACTCGGGCCTCCAGGGCATCTGCTGGCCCCCTCCTCCTCTGGGCATGAGTGCTGCCCATCGAGTCAACCTCGGCTCCCATGGCACTGGATCTACCACTATACCTCCCTGAATCCGGAATATTGGCAGTCGCTCCAGGAAGAAAGATACCATGATGGATCCATACCCGAACTGTTTGTTGCCATCACGCTTACACTTCGTAAGCTGCCTCTTGATGTTTGTAGTCACTGCCGTGGCCCAGTCAAACAGTGTAGGTTGGAGACACTCGGTTGCCAGCAGTAAATGATTCTTGCTGGCCTCGTGGGGCACCTGTACCCCAGCCGTCCGTGTGATAGTGAATAGTATCACTCGTAGCACTAGGTCTGGGACTGTGATAATATCTACCTTGGCACTGTTTGATCCAAACTGTGCCCCAGGACAAACCCGTTCCATCACCTCCCCCATCTTTTCCCCGGAAGGCCTACTACCAGTCAAGATGGGTCGTGCACCTCTCCGCGATAGTCTAGTGATAAAGTAGACATCGGAAACATCTAGCTCCAATGTCTGATCTTTCAGGCGGAATACCTGATCCTCTGTGTCCCAGGCATCCATGATAAATCGTAGTAGCTCTGGTTGTGCACGCAAATAGGAGGTGAGGAAAAATTTCTTCAAGCCGCAGTCCCTCAAAGCATCCATGTAGGCTTCGTCCTCCAATGCCATGGCATCTATGGCATCATGCTCTCTTTCTCTCCATTCTACATCCATTTTGACGAATCCCTGCAACCATAAAGTCGAAAATATCATCATTAGATCACTGGTGAAACCAAAATTAAAGGAAAATTTCAAAATTAACGGTTAAATTCATGGGAAAAATAAGGTCGCGCGATTGGTGCGACTGTTTTCAAAACAGCCGCGCCAAGGTCGCGCCCCCTTTGGGTAAATAATCCCATTGGCGCGATCCCGAGCGGGAAACCCGTGCCAATGGCGCAACCCTAATTTTTGCAAATCCTCTTGCAGGGGATTCATCTGTGGATGAAAAACTAAAAAAATGGAATGAAAATGAAGCTAAGGACAAGGCCTATTACCTGCTTCAGACGGCGGCTCGATTTCTCTCCTGGATTGATCACGATCAGCAGTTGAAGTTTGCACCCAAAACCCTCCAATGGTAAACTCACAAGGTGAAAAGTAAAAAGTAAATTTGTTTTTTACCATTTCACTATTTTATAACATTTTTTGACCTAAAATGCCTTTAAAATATTATTTTTTGGGTATTTTTTGAATATCAAAGTGGGTTTTACGCTGCTTTTTGTATGATAACAGGTGTTGGTGCAACTCAAGCAATGAAATGAGCTCCTTTTTTCTACTTTTTCAAGCTCAGTAAAACATGTGAAAAGGTTACTTTAAGGTCCGCTTTCAGCTCTTTTTTGACCGTTTAAAGAAGAAAAGATTGCCGAGTTACTCCTCTTGACTCGTTAAAACGTTAATAAGGGGCGGTCGTTTTAAGTTCTTTTTGTCGACCGTTAAAACATAAAAATATTACCAGGTTTTTGTCGTTTCAGACTCGTTAATGGTTACAAAACGACGTGGTTTTGATCGCTTTTTTACTTTTTCAGGTCGAAATCACTATTTATGAAAAGTACTCGATCGTAATGGTCGGGCGGTTCCTTCAAGCATTGTTTTATACTTTTTCAGGCTCGCGAGACACAACTTTACGAAAAAGGACATCCTGGAGTTTCCTTTTTTGCTGTCTTTTCAAACTCTCTAAACATGAAAAGACGCCGAGTTCTTCCTTTGTCAGACACGTTAAAACCTGATGACATCGGATTTTGTCGAAATGATGCACCATAAGCATATGTTATCCCCATCAAACTTGTTAAAAATAATTGGGGTACTCGCCAGAAAGGGCGGGGGAAAAAAAGGAACCATAATTATCGTCGTGTCGGCAGTATGTCGCTCTTGAACATGGCACTTGTCTGCTTTCGTGTCTGGGTGGGGATATCTCATCTCATTTTTCACTTGCCTCCGTGGACTTGGGTAATCCTGTTTGACCTCTCATCTGCTCATTTCCTTGTCACCATGACCTCTGATCCATTGATGTCAAATACTGCCAATTCCACTATCGTGCCGCCGATATGTTCAAGAGAAGTTGACCTCTACAAAGAAACAACCTCCCTCTGATAGCTCACATAATCTTGATTCACAACATTATCTCTCTGTCTCGTGTCGATGATGTGGGAAACATTATGGCCCACCTTCGATCCAGGTCACTTCCTGTCGACTTCAACTCATTATCCAGGAAGCTGATCTAGAGACTCCCTTCCGGTGCCTTGGAGCTTGCATGCCTCAATGGAAGGTTCTTCGTGTTCGACGTGAGGTTTTCATCATTGGCCTCCGATCGAATGATTCTACGGGTGTTCGACGTCAGATCACTAATTCGCACGCCGTAGATTGTACCTGTAGTACCTTGAGGGCCATTGTCATTATTGGTGGTACCTCTCGCATCTGTTAACAATTTTCAATATTGACTGGTAATCAGACGATGTTGATGCATGTTCGACTTCAGCTCATATATTCGCATGCTTGAACTTGTACTTTTGTTCGGGTCAAGATGGAGCGCAAGACCCTGGATTTTGTCTATTGTAATCCAGGCGTGATTCTTGATACATGACTCATTCACTGGATGGCTGCGACCATACCTGAGTCGATTCATTGATCCTAACCAGATGGCTGCGTCCATACTATGGATCTAGATTATTATGTACTCTCTTATGGATGGCTGCGACCATACCACATATATCATGTACTTGAGCTATCAGTTGTATCTCTCAATGCAGATTCTCGGTGGTAGCTATGTGTGTTCTTGTAAAGCATTTCACCCCTCTCTCTCTCTCGGGCCTCATGCTTTAGGGGGCATCTGTTACACAGTAATTTGTCACCATTGGTCACCGTCCCTATTACCCCTGTTTCCGTACTTTGGAGGACTCATTCTGGGACCTGTGAGCAGTGACATAACCTAAAAACACTTGCATTATGTTCCCCTAAGTATGTACTTCATGTTCCCTGAAGAAACCTCCTGCAAAATATGCCTGAAAAGTGCCCTTTTTCCATTAGCGCGGGTCCACAATTTACTACCTGCGCCAATCAATGAGATCCTCAAAAGAGGGTGCGACCATTGGCGCTCTGTCTTAGAATAACACCCGCGCCAACCAAGTTTGGTAAAGATTTTTGGCAAACACGCGCCTAGATGTTTTTTCCCTTCAAGTCATGAAGTCTTTTGAGGATAAAGCTCATCTTCTAGATGTCGAGAGTCATCATCTATCCTTGACATCTATCCATAGCGGCTTTTTGGAGATAATGCCAATCCATAATGGGTGTCCTGATGCATTGTATCTTCCTCCCCTTCTCCATCTATAAAAGTCTGTCCTCATGCATTTGACAAGCTAGTTTTTGAGTAATGCTAGTTGTGATAACGCTTGTCTTGAGTGATAGTAAGAGTCTTGAAGCATAGGGAGGTTATGCTGCCGGAAGTCTGAGAGAGAGAAGGTCTATTGCAAGACATACATAGCTGCTCGCCTAGCCAGAGGAGAGGTTCAACGTCAGAACCTTGGTTGTATCTTTCTCTATTTATTATTTATTAATAAACGACTATCATTATGGTTCCGATCTTATTGTTCATTATGATAATGTTTGATCTATTTCCTTTCTGACTGAAATATAGTTGTATTTTAGTGGATTTTATGTTTGTATTCGCTTCGTTCTTTGCATGTGCAGGTATCCATTCGCGGAGATCGTGAGGATTGTGACCTGCCAAAGCAAGGGAACGGGAGTATCAACCCTTCTACGACATTAGCGTTGGACTCCAGGTTGGTTCTCATAATCCACTTTCAGTATGCAACTAGGAACTTGCATGGTAGCGTGAATTGATTGTTGCTAGACCCATTTTGGGCTAGTGGGATCGCCTCTGTCCGCAGAGGGGATTTACCTCTCCAACAATACCACCTGATCCAACCCACTATCTGAAGATCAAGCCCAAACCCAGTAATCATTCTTTGATGAGAAATCGATCAAGCCTCTTTGCGAGGATGTCCTCTCCAATCCTTTTTTTCCTCCATGTAGGTAGGATTTTTATAGAGGGGATATCAATAAAGTTGTGGTTCTCTAGGATATTTTCAAAGAATGCAGATAGGGGATCGACCTGGGCATGATGTCCCCAAGATTCCGAGAAACCCATAGAGAAGTTTAGGTCCCCTCCTAGGGTGATGTTATCTGATTGCAGGAGATTAGAGGTCAATAATTGTTCCCAGAATACATCACGGTGATGACAAGGCCCATATACATTAACCAGTATGATATTTGTGCCCAGTTTAGATGAGAAAATGTCTACCCCTATGTGTCTAATGCCTCCCCAAATGTTACACATCTTGATAGAGCGAGGGTTGTAACCCAAGGCTATGCCACCTGAATGACCATTTACATCAAGGGCTTGGAAGGACCAACTGGGGAGCATGGATTCGAGGAGGTGAGAAATAGCTTCAGCAAGGCCCAAGGTTTCTTGTAAGAAAACAACATCAATATGTTCAGTCTTAAGAAGTCTTCGCAAAGCTAGTTTTTTTTAGGGCTAGCTATCCCTCGACAGTTGAATGAGAGTAGCTTCATGGGGGGGATGAGCCCAGGGTATTCTATGCTCTAAGAACCTGGTCTATTGTAAGTTGTCACCCCGCGACAATCTCCTCCCCTGCCTGTAGCTTGGCTTTGGATAGGGAGGATGGTCGACCTCTAGGGGGTTTTTGGGGGATGGGGGAAGATACCAGACCAATACCTATGGAGTCAGGGGCTTGTGATCGGGATAGGGATCGAAGCGGGTATCTGTGGGGAAGGGAACCTTGATCAAAGTCAGAGGATGCAGATGGTTTCGCCTCCGGGAAGGATGGGGGGGTACAGGAGTAAATAGGGGGAGGGGGAAGCAGAGAGCAAGCCAGGGTAATGGGCGGTTCTGGCATGAAAGCAGAGCTCTGATGTAACCCTAATGAGACATCTATGCATTCAAATAAAAAAGTGAATTGAACAAAGTAGGGTTCAGAAGAGGACATACCCGAAGATAGCGCGGCTTCTGCAGTCTCCTTTGATCTAGTCAGTGGAGGAGAGGGTGGTCGATATGATTCTTTACCACGCTTCTTCGGAGTCTCCAAGACTAGGGAATTCTCTGTTGCTTCAGGGGTGGAGTGTTCCATTGCTGCATCCGAAGAGGTGTGTCTTGTTGGTGCCAGAGGATCCTTTGTAGGTATTTTCTTCCCCTTATTCTCGTTCCTCGCTTTACCTATCAGGGGGCAATCCTTGTAGAGGTGACCAACTTTATGGTAGTGCCTGCACCTAAATGGAACCCCCTCATAATCAAGGATCTGCATTCGCGTGAAGTTCCTCCAACGCAGAGTAATTTGTTCCTGTAGGTTTTAACCCCGTACAGAAATTACCTGCATATGAATTCTAAAACACAGAAAATAAACAATGCGAGATCATAACACATAAAACACATATACATAGAGATTCTCCCCCGGATCCCAAAACTGGGACTACCAACTTGATTTTTTATTATTTTCCTTTCAATGTTACAATACATATTTATACATGCTGAAGCATCCAATACCACGGACCGAAAACCATCGCGTCCAATACCATGGACTGAAAACCATCACGTCCAATACCATGGACTGAAAACCATCGCGTCCAAAAAACATGTGTGAAAATCATGCACAAAACCATAGGTGGGTCCGCCCAACCTAACATAGGGTCCAAAACCAAAATTTTCCAGGGCGTTGCCCTAGACCCCATAAAGTGGGGTTACGGGTGCCCTTCAAACCCCCTGTTAACTACATGGAAAGAATATAACACAACCCAACATTCTCCCACTTGTTGTTTTCTTTCCATAGGGGGCCACAAGAGAGCTTAGTCATTTTCCCAGCCCTGAAATGCCCATTGTCTCTCTACACCAAGAGAACTTCTCAGAGCTCACAGATTTTGTCAATGCATCTGTAGTATTCTTCAAAGTGTCCACCTTTACCAGCAACACCTTTTTGTCTTCTATCATATCCCTCACAAAGTGATACTGAACATCAATGTGCTTTGTCTTTGAGTGATATGCAGGGTTCTTTTCCAAGAAAATTGCACTTTGGCTATCACAGTCTATTCTTATAGCTTCTTGTACTAACCCCATGCTTGAACACAATCTCTGCAACCAAACTTCTTCCTTGCTTGCATGAGTGGCTGCCATGTATTCTACGTCTATAGTTGATAGTGCCACTACAGATTGTTTCTTACTCATCCAACTGACTGCACCTCCAAATAGGTTAAACACATACCCACTTGTAGATCTTCTCTGATCTAGATCTCCAGCCCAGTCTGCATCAACAAAGCCACGAATATCCAACACTCTGTCCAATCTTGGTCTTCCTTGGTAGCACAGACCATAATCACTAGTGCCACGCAAATACCTGAAAACCCGCTTCACTGTTGTCCAATGCTCCTTTCCTGGTTTTGACATAAACCTGCTCAATACTCCCACTACATGTGCAATGTCTGGTCTAGTACATACCATTGCATACATCAAGCTACCGACTGCACTTTCATATGGAACACGGGACATGTCCTCTTCCTCTTCTTGTGTCTTGGGACATTGTTCAGTAGATAACCTCACACCTATAGGAATAGGAACCTTCACCAGTTTACTATCCTGCATATTAAACCTCTGCAGTATTGTCTCGACATACTTCCTCTGGTTTAACTAGAGCTTCCTCTTTGCTCGATCTCTTTTAATTTCCATGCCCAAAATATAGTTTGTAGCACCAAGATCTTTCATGTCGAATTTGGAGGACAATTGGGTCTTCAAATCCTGGATAATTTCTTTGTCATTTCCAACCAACAACATATCATCCACATACAAGACCAGATAAATAACACAGTCACCATTTAATTTAAAATACACACAGTGATCTGCTTTGCTTCTGGTGAAGCCAAGTCCCCATATAAATGTATCAAATTTCTGATACCACATCCTTGGTGATTGTTTTAACCCATACAGAGACTTCTTTAACTTGTATACCAGCTCTTTCTTACCCTTCGCTGCAAAGCCTTCAGGTTTCTTCATGTAGATTTCCTATTCTAGATCCCCGTGAAGAAATGCTATCTTCACATCCATCTATTCTACCTCAAAATCAAAAGCAGCAGCAACAGATAAAAGTAATCTAATAGAAGTTACCTTGGCAACAGGAGAAAAAATATCACCAAAATCAATACCTAACACCTGGGAATAAAATTTTGCTACCAACCGAGCTTTGTATTTCTCCACTTTCCTTCTGCATTTGTCTTCTTTTTGAACACCCATTTGCTGCCAATGGGTTTCCTTCCAACCAGCAACTCCACCAGATCCCAAGCCTCATTTTTGTGCAAAGATGCCATTTCATCAACCATGGCCTCTTTCCAGAGTTTTCCATCCTCTGAATCTATTGCTTCCTTCACAGTTCTGGGATCATCATTAGTAATAGATAAAGCAAAATTTGAACAGAAAGCAAATGGACTATACCTTTCAGGCTACCTTCTTTCTTGAACTAATCTTCTCACAGTCGGAGTTTGTGGCTCTTCATCTTCTGATTCCTCCTCTGCTATAGAGTTTGATTCTTCCTCCTTTAGCTCAAACTCTATCTTCTCAGGTTCCTTTTGTTGGACTTCATGTTTAATAACATCTTTCACCTCTCTGAACACCACATCTCGGCTGTACACAACCTTTCGTGTGACTAGGTTCCAAAGCTTATAACCCTTTAAACCATCCTTATACCCAATAAAGATGCACTTTTAAGATTTACTATCCAACTTGGTTCGTTTCTCCTTTGGAATATGTACATATGCATCACATCCAAATACCCTCATTTGTGAAAGAGAGGGTTTCTTACCAGTACATACCTCTTGTGGAGTCTTATCCTCCAACGCTGATGAAGGTGACCTGTTGACCAGGTAACATGCAGTATCCACCGCCTCTGCCCAGAATTCCTGTCCTAACCCGGCACCACTGAGCATGATTCTTGCCCTTTCCATCAACGTCTTATTCATTCTTTTTGCAACTCCATTTTTCTGAGGTGTATATGGAGTAGTCTTCTGCCGTGCTATACCACACTTCTTACAGAATTCTTCAAATTCCTTACTGCAAAACTCTCCACCGTTATCTGTCCTTAGCACCTTTATCTTCTTCTCTGTCTAGTTTTCCACTAGAGCCTTAAATTCTTTAAACCTGTCAAAGACTTCAGATTTCTTCTTAAGGAAATATATCCATGTATTCCTTGAGAAGTCATCTATAAATGATACATAGTACACAGACTTACCCAGTGATGAAACCTTCACAGGTCCAAACACATTACTGTGCACAATTTCTAATATCTGTTTCGCCCTCTTACTACCAGAGGGGAAACTCACCCGATTCTGCTTCCCATATACACAATTTTCACAAAAATCAAAAATCTAGAGAGCTATTACTCATACCTTCTACCATACTTTTACCATGAAGTATCCGAAGGCCCTTTTCTCCAATATGTCCAAGCCTTTGATGCCACAGCATGGTCTTCTCTCCAAAGACCACTAGATTTTCTACTCCACTTTCAGGAACCACATAACTATTGCACCGATCAATAACAGTGCTACCTTGCAGCTTGTACAGAGTTCCAATCCGAACTCCCCACATCAATACCAGTTCTCCCCATACCATCTTGCAGGTATCCTTCTCGAACACTATTTTTACACCTGCATCATCCAGCTTGCTAACAAAAATCAGATTTCTGGCTAATGCAAGAATATGTAGAACACCTGGAAGCATTCTAACCCTTCCACCTTGCAACTTCAACTTTACTTTTCCACGACCAATGATTCTAGCCTTCCTGTCATCCCCCAAGAAGACATCACCACCATCATATTTTTGATACTCACAGAACCACTCTCTACGGGGAGTGAAGTGAAAGGATGCACCTGAGTCAATCAACCATGCCTCATGATCTACATGTGTACTTGAAGAAGCCAAGTACACAACCCCACCTTCATCTGAGGTGGTTTTCGCCTCTGCAGAAGGAGCCTCATCAGATCCCTTTCCTTTGTCAGGAGATTTAGGTTTACAGTCCGTTTTGTAGTGCCCTTCCTTTCCACATTTCCAGCACACCACCTTTACAGGTTTTCCTGGAGATTTAGATCTCCCACTCGATGACTTATTTTTGTTTCTATTCTGGGTCCGCCCTTGTATAGACAAGGCAAAACCATTTTGGATCTCCATATTTTTCCGCCTCATCTTCTCCGTTAGCAAGGATGAGACTATTTCATCAAAATGCAAGGCAGTTGCATTGCTACCTATTGTAATAACCAGACTATCCCACGAATCTGGTAGAGAACACAACAAACTGATGCACTTATCTTCATCTGAAATTTTAATATCAACAGATGCTAATTGACTTACCACAGTATTAAATGCATTCAGATGCTCTGTCACCGAGTCTCCATCTTTCATCCTCAGGTTATACAGCTTTTTCCGAAAGAACAATTTATTCACCAGAGACTTAGATTGGTACAAAGTCCCTAACTTTTCCCACAAAGCCAATGCCATAGCTTCCCCTGATACATTCAACGATACTGAATCTGAGACACATAATCATATTGTGCTCTTTGCCTTTCGATCCAACTTCTTCCATTCTTCATCGGACACTCCCGTTGGTTTAGTACCCAGATCTACCGCGATCCACTGGTCTTTATCCACCAACAGATCCTCTATCTTGAGTTTCCACAACTCAAAACTCTGACCTTTAATTCTCGATCTCTATCTTTCCACTGCTCGCCATCTTCTTTCACCACCAGAATCGATCTCGCAGATCTCCCACTGAACAGGGTCTACCACAGGCCCAAGCGAAACCCCTCAGCAACAAAGTCATCCCCTTGAAGCCAAAATAGCTCTGATGCCAAATATAGGTTTTAAACCCATACAGCAATTACCTGCATACGAATTCTAAAACATAGAAAATAAACAATGCGAGATCATAACACATAAAACACATATACATAGAGATTTTCCCCTGGATCCCAAAATCGGGACTACCAGCTTGATTTTTCATTATTTTCCTTTCAATGTTACAATACATATTTATACATGCTGAAGCATCCAATACCATGGACTAAAAACTATCGGGTCCAATACCATGGATCGAAAACCATCGCGTCCAATACCATGGACTGAAAACCATCGTGTCCAAAAAACATGTGTGAAAATCATGCACAAAACCATAGGTGGGTCTACCCAACCTAACATAGGGTCCAAAACCAAAATTTTCTGGGGCGCTGCCCTGGACCCCATAAAGTGGTGTTACGGGTACCCTTCAAACCCCCTGTTAACTACGTGGAAAGAATATAACACAACCCAACAGTTCCTGTAACCCTTCTCTGATGTCCAAATGGACTAATATCCTCGCGTATGCCATGATTCCAGTGGAGAGGCATGATTTTCCATATTCCAGATAGGTGCCTAGAGAGTTCCCTATCCGTTTGAAAATGTCCTTAGACCAGAATTGTAGCGGCACGCCGGGAAGGCAAACCCATAGAGGCCTAGTGCCTAATTGTTCCCTCTCTAGATCAAAGAGGGGGTTCCATCTCCTCATCAACACAGGGGCCTGTTTAATATGCCAGAAGGATGAAAATACCCAATTTGTATGCTCGACCTGAGCGAATCGCAACGCAAACCAAGCACGAACAAAATTTTGAACAAAAGGTAGTTTGGCCAGGTGTTGTGCCCATACTTCTGTAGCCCATTGTTTTAACCACGTCGATGTGCAGTTCTTGCCCCAAACCCTTCCAGCCATGTAATGCCCCACTTAAATCTTATCCTGCAAATTTTGTTAATGTTTACATTATATGCAAATATTGAGGAATATTGGTCTAATATAAAATTCATGATTTCCATTATTCAAATTCCCCACTTACCTTCTCAAATTGAATATTAGGTAGGATATGGTCTCCTTCCATTATTTCAAATAATATATGTATTCATCTCACATTCCCCAATGTACCCTCACATTTACTTGGGAGAAGACATGGTCCTCTCCAACTCATTATCAATATATATATTCATTTCACATTCCCCAATGTACCCTCACATTTACTATGGTGAAGACATGGTCCTCTCCATGTAATTACATCTCACACTCCCCAATGTACCCTCACATTTACTTGGGAGAAGACATGGTCCTATCCAACTCATTATCAATATATATATTCATTTCACATTCCCCAATGTACCCTCACATTTACTAGGGTGAAGCAATGGTCCTCTCCATGTAATTACATCTCACATTCCCCAATGTACCCTCACATTTACTTGGGAGAAGACATAGTCCTCTCCATTTAATTATCAATATATATATTCATCTCACATTCCCAAATGTACTTTTCATATTTACTTGGGAGAAGACATGGTCCTTTCCCATTAAATTCCCAATTTTATATTCATGTCACATTTCCAAATGTACTCCCAACTTTACTTGGGAGAAGAGAAGTCAACTGTAAGGATGGATGAGAAGTTAATGACATTAATGAGAGGTGGTTGAGATGGAGAAGGGAAGGAGGGTATAAAAAGGGAAGGGGGAAGGGAGAAAGGGGGATGTGGGGTCTTGCTTATGATTGTGGGGTTGGTTGTGATTGTTTGGACTTGTTGTGTTTTTGGAGACCTTAGGAACCTATGGAGGTTTCTTGGGTTGTTGAGAGGAGGGAAGTATTGTTATCTTGGTCTGGATCTTTCATCTTGGACACACACACTACATCTAGTTGGACTTGGGCTCGGAGGGCTAGGGAACCTGTGGAGGTTTCATGGGCTATGGATTATTTCCTAGTTGGCTGGGAGGTAAATCCAGTTGGGTCCATCAAGAGGAGCGTTCAGCAGGAGCAGTAGGACAAAGGTATCTCCATCAGCCACCGATACAGGTATTCCTCCATAGACTACTCTTGTAAAGTTTATTAGAATGAAATATTCACCTTAATTTATGCTGATTAGAATGTAAATGATAAAATTTTATTTGTTTAAAAGCCGTGTAAGTAAGTTATCACCTCTTATCGCATTTAATTTCAGAAGAAATTAGATCTGTTAGCAGACCCTAGGGGAGGTCTCTTACACATGGTATCAGAGCTTTGGTTCAAAATCTGGACCCAAAGCCCACTAAACCCCAAAGACCGCTAGAAGTAGGGCTTGAACCTCCGACCTTGTAGCTGTTAAGCTGTTGTAGTTAACAGCCTTTACCCATCAGCATCGCCACCATGGCCTTCTTTTCAACACATAGTGCTATCAATTTGACTGCACAAGTTATGATGGCTGTGAGAAATTCGCGTTGCCTTACTCAAAACGACTTCAAAAAAAAAACTTAGCGCAGGGATCAACTCGGCCCACAAATTAGAATCTCTTTCTAGATTTTATGGATTGGTCGGATAATGGCCTGTCCTGAAACTCGATCTTTCAAATGAAAATCTCGATCTCCTTCGAAAACTAATCAATTTGGCCTTTTACGATTCAATTCCTCGTTCAACTCACCACAGTTAATAGCTACTACAGTGACATGATTCCACTCTTGGCTTTCAATCAACGCGACCCTGGTGAACACGAGTATTCAGTAGTTTGATCAGCAATATGAACTCAACATGGCTTTAATGCTCAATTTTAGTTCTCGATTTAGTGCCACATCGACTTTTACGCTGATCCGATCAAGTCCTTACGCATGCACTTATTTCACACACCCAATTTATCACTGCTAGCTATCAGCGATACATCTGTACAACAGTCTCTGGATGCCATAAACGACCATGATCTAATGCGACCACTATTTCCTTCAGCTCCGACTCTGTGTAGGTCGGTTCATGCCCAGCTTCTGATCACACGATCCAGGGGAATCAATGCAGCCCATCAAATATGCCTGCAGCTTCATGTACTCTCTGATATGTTATGTTGACTCACCATACTGTGATGCACTAGCACTGAAACCGTACTCCAAAAGAGCCCTCGGGTTTCTCATAGGAGGTTCCCCATATCTAGATGGTTCCTCTCGTGGAATATGAACATTTTGATCTGAAAACATTGTCATAATCACGACCACAAGTATCATGATTAAAAGGTCAAGCCCAAGCAAGAGTAAGATCAATATTTGAAAGGTTTGTTGATAATTTTGCGTGGTCTACTTCTTCATTAAGATCAGTCATATCACTGGCCCTAGCAAGGAAAAATATCACCTCTGTTCTAGGCTTCAAAGACCGAGCTCCTTGTTAAATTCTGGAAAGTCTTGGATCTTATTAAAGGAAAACGAAGACTTTTGAGGGGCATACAAACCCTAACCTAAAAGATCAAAGGGCTGATTCAATAAGCCCTCACAAGGCCGAGTTTATTGTTCAGAAAATCACAGTCCTGGGCTCCTTATACAGAAATATTTTAGAAGGTTTGATTTGAAAAGGTCTTGAGGTTCAACACGATCCAACTCTTCAGATGATGGCAACATAATCTGGAATCCACACTACTTCGTTGTCTCTATAGGTCTATTCTATCCTGTCTACACTCTGTTTCTCTCGGATGCTTTATATCTGCTCTCGATCCCCATAATGGACTTCTACATGATGAAAAGTCTCTCACTTCTGGTATGGTCTGATCATAATGTCAAGTCTTTGCATCCTTTTTATAGCCAAATTACATTAACATATCCTCTGTGTAATATATACCGTATTTGCGTTATAATTTTTGAGCTATAGTCTCACTTCACATAAGTATCTTCTGCGCATAGCCTTAGGCTCTGTTATATACATTTATTTCACTACAATATGTGATGGTTGATCTCTACTCTTTACATATATTCTCGGCATCCATATCTCAGTAATTGGTACAGTCTCAGGCACATCAATATGATGGTTTACTCTACAGTTCATAATTCGATTTTGATGCTCTGTATTATGAAACTTGCTCTCTAAGTTACTTACTGTGATACTCACTCTCTGGTGTGGCTCAATAACATTGTTGCAACAGTTCGATAAATGGAAGTGTCATACTATTGCTTAAAAGGATCTGGTCTCAAATCTCACTCTTTTAGAGATGAATCCATCAAATTCCAGGCTGTGTTATTATATGGAACATCTATAAAGAATATCACTCTGAAGAAGACCGAGTATCATCTATTAGACAGTTCATATGCCTGCGGCCCTCTTGATGAGGCTGTAGTTGAAGCGTTGAATTTCCAAATTACGATAAGGATTAGCCCTTCATCAAGACAGACTTCTGAAGTAGTCCAAGCCATGAAGGAGTTAATATAGTCAAACACAGAATCTACCCTGTGAAGGCAGCCAATCTGAGATTCAAAGCCTTCCAGCCTTTCTTGTAATCTCAACACTTCTGGCCTCTTGGCATTAGGGCTGGCCCCAACCTAAGCAGCTCTGCCTAGCTGGGAAAAAAAAAAGAGTAGGGCAGTGAATCATTGTGCTCCATTTGCACTCTTGGATCACAAACTTTTTGGAACGTGCTCCAGAAATAAGGGTTTATGTACCTCTATAAATCCAACAATTAGATGGGCCCATAACTTTGACATTCTCGGCCCTACCACACACGCAAGAGGAGCTTCATGAAACTGCATTGCATCAACACCATTTATCTACTCAATTAATTTCTCATGGAGTTCTTCGAGCCTCAATGCAAGGTGAAAATATATGCATCTTCCATTAATATTTCTTGATCCATCCTTGATGCCATATCTTGCCACTTCTGCTAGGCTCACTAGAGCCTCCACAAGAAATTGCTGCCACTATATGTCATTTCTACAGGCTGAGCACTCCCCCTTATAATCTACCTTAATCAATTCATTGGACCTCTTCCAGAAAGGGGAGATATTCATGATATTGGTACAACCCCATCAAACATTACATGCATCATACCATTGTCAAAGTCTCGAAAGAATGAGACTGGTGGAACAGGTCTGACTTTCCAGGACCTTATGGAAAATACTTGCTCAATCTATTCAATATCATAACTACACCCTAGGGCAAATGTACAGGCTAGAGGGTTATCAACACGGGAAATATATATAAACTCAGCACCTTCAAATATTTTTGTTTTCTGCTCAATTACAATACCTGCCTCTACTAGATTTAAGCAACATATTCAACAATATTTTCTTCAGTAAAAGATTTGGGTTGTCCCTAATGCAAGAGCAGTTTTGAAATAAATAGCTAATTCCATATCCTTCTTTCCTAATTTTGACCGTAAGCCTGAAATAAGTTGCAAGTCTTCAATCAGTTTGTTTTCATAGACTTGGTTAACCAACTGGCATTCGGTTTCTTGTTGCCATTGCTGTTCCAACAACTTTTCCTCCAACTGTTCTAAGTTTAGTTTATATTCTCTCAACCTTTCAGCCAGACTATCATTGGTTGTCTGAAGCTTTGTTATCCTTGGCATATTATCTGTTATTGTAGCTCTTTCTTCCTTTAATTCCTCCTTCATTTTAGAGCATTGAATTTCCATTGTTGCCTTCAGGGTACTAAGATTGTTTTCTATCTCTGCCTCAATTACATGATTGCTGGATATTTGGGCCTGCAATCTCTCACACTCTAACCCTAGGCAATCAAGCTTAGTAGCCAATGAATCTATATGTCCATTCTTAAAATCCAAGTCCTGCCTAAACTGTGACATTTGATACCCGACCTTATTCGTTTCATTGGCAGTGTCCTAGATTATCTAATTGTTAGGGAGTAATTTTATCTTTTTCTAAAATGTGGGTTGTTTCCAAGAACAACAATGCACTTTCTGTTCTTGAGTATGGTGACCAGATATGCTTGGTTTCAGTATGTAAGATGTATAGGAGGGCACGTAGTAAGTGCTCACAATTGATGTCAATGATTGTTATTGTTTCGGAATTGGCAGTTGTGTGGACATGTGGCTGTTCTTTGTCTAGAAAGATGGTTCTGTTATACTTGTAAAAGGAGTTTCATATCATACCTTCATATAATTGGTTTGATGATCCAGTGTCGATAGCACTTTTACTGAAGGGATAGGGACTGACAATGCATTAGCCACAGATCTGTTCATGAATTTTGTTGAACTCTGAGAAGCCTCATTTTGATTGTCAGTGTTGGAGAAATCATTAGGGTATTTGTGGAGCAATTCTTTGTTCAACGTCGCATCCCTAACAATCCATCTATTATTATGAGCTGCATGAGAACTTGTGCTTCTATGAGATAAACTAGCAGATGAAGAAAATTGAGAGCTTGAATGATTCTGGAAATCATACTCTCCTTTGCTATTGATAACATTTTCAAAACAAGAAACTGCACCATTACCTTCAGCCATAGGTTCCAATTAAGTTAGGTATTCCCTCTAGCGATTGATCGAGCTTCAAAAACTATTTGAGATGTACGAGCCTTGTAAAGGAACTCCATTGGCAGAGGTTTTGAGCTTTTAGCCCATGGTCGTGCATCAAGGGAATTTTAGCAATGCCAAATTTGTTAATGTTTTAAATTTTTTTTTTAGATAATTGAGTTTCATAGCGTTTGAAATCAATTAGCATTTTGCTATATTTTGGCACAATGAGGATAAATGAGCAGTTTATACCTATAAGCTTTATCTGGCACATGACCAATTTAGTAAGGGCTTAAGAGTGTTTAGAAGAGGCTATAAATATTTATTTCTGGCGATTTGTTGCTTCAGTGTTTTAATTTTGTCACCTCTTTTTGTAAACTCAGCTAGAAAAAAATCAAAGTAATATTTTTTTTTATTATTATTATCAATATTAATTATTTATTAGGCGTTAAGATAGGAAGTAATGTTCCTTTAATATTAATGTTAATCATTTTATAAAAATAAATAAATAAATAAATTAATTAAAAATAGATATATATATATATATATATATGTATATATATATATATATCTATATATCTATATATATATATATAGAGAGAGAGAGAGAGAGAGAGAGAGAGAGAGAGAGAGAGAGAGAGAGAGCTATTAGATATAAGGATTTTCATGAAGCCATTATGTAGAACCGAACCTTACATCATATAAAAATTGGAACGGCAATGTCATGCCCATGTTTTTTTTTGTTGTTGTTTGTTTGTTTGTTCATATTAGCCTATATCAACTCAATTAAGATAAAATGGAAATGAAACATAGAAAACATTTATGTACAAGGATATATATATATATATATATATATATATATATATATATATATATATATATATATATATATATATATATATATATATATATATATTGAGCTATTAAATATAAGGATTTTCATGAAGCCATTATGTAGAACCGAACCTTACATCATATAAAAATTGGAACCGCAATGTCATGCCCATGTTTTTTTTTTGTTGTTTGTTTGTTTGTTCATATTAGCCTATATCAACTCAATTAAGATAAAATGGAAATGAAACATAGAAAACATTTATGTATAAGGCATGTATATCAAATATTAGATAAATATTATGGACAAATTAGATCATAACATCCACAACTTCACGCAACAAGGTTATACATGGCAACAAGTCACATTGCGGTATAAATGGTTCATTGTTCTTATCAAAAGATTTGGCTTGAAAATAGTGAGTCATAGGTGAGCTATAGTGATCACTTACATAGTGGCATAACTTGAATTGATCTATTGCTTAGGGTTCTCTATGGACTATCTAGAATGTGGAAGAAAATGCTAGGAATAGTGCTAATAAGTCTTAGATATCGTGCAGATTTTGAACAAATCAAAATGGTGAGGACGTGAAGGAACCAAGGGCCTAGAGAGTCTTCACAAGGACCTCCTTCAAATAACCCATTACCTTCACCAGAATTGACTCTCATCCTGTGTTCCCTAGAAGCAATTAATGAAACCTTAAGAGGGCACCAAACAAATGAAATGGAAGGGGAACACCCTTCATCAGGGTTAGGGAACCCCGAGGGATCTAGAGATTATGATAGGAGACCTCCAGTTGAGGACATTACTAGGGAGCTCCAGAAGATCAAACTCCCAAAATTTGCAGGAGGTTGTGCTAGTGAGCATGCAAAAGCCTGGTCAAAGGGGATGGGAAGGTGTTTAACACTAAGGGATTACAATTCCAATTATAAAGCCAAAATAGCAATATTCCAACTCAAAGATAGTGCTATGAATTGGTGGGGTAACTTGGAGCGTCAACTACACCTCACTCCAGACACAGTTACTTGGGAATTATTTGAGGAGAGGTTCAGGAAGAAGTACTTGCCAGTGTATTATGAAGAACAGCAGGTAGAAGCCTTCCATACCCTGATATAGGGACGTTGTACTATAGAAGAATATGAAATTCGATTTATGGAATTGGTCAAGTATGTCTCCTACATGGATATTGACTAGCGCCAAGTGGATCGTTTTATGTATGGATTGAGACCTAAGATTAGGGCAATGGTGCAGATGTGGAAACCATCCTCAGTTGCAGAAGCTATAGAATAGGCTCGTTATGTCAAAGAACACCTAGACTTAAAGGGTGAAGGCAGAGCCATCTTTCCATGTCAAACAGGGTTTATGGGGAAGGCCCCTCGTACCTTCCCAAGGGGAGGAAGTCGGAGGCCACCACCATATGGAAACAGGGTTATACCTAGAACACCGACAATAGGGATTTCAATGGTTTCTAGTGCAGCTTCACCCACAGCTTCAAGGGCGCGTACAAATCAAAGTCATATGCGAGGAGCAACAAGTAGGGGCAGGGGTTCCAGGGGAAGAAACTCTTTCCAAAGAACTCCACAACATTTAGTTCAAGGTCCACCACACATCACTTGTTGGGGATGTGGAGGACCTCATTACCAGCGGGACTGCCCTGAGTTTCGAACCGGTAACAACAGAAGAGAGGGAAAAGAACCAATGGGGAGAGCAGGTAGCCACCACCGAATCTATGCAGCAGTTGACAATCAGCAAGTTGAACACCAGTCTGCCGTGGTAGAAACCTCAGGTATGATAAACAAAGTAAAAGTTAAAATTTTGTTTGACTCTAGTGCTACAGATAGTTTCATTTCACTAGTTGCATTAGAAAAATGTGGGTTGGCAGCCTATGAGCATGATGACTTTAAACAAGTTGAGATGGCTTCTAGAATAAAACAAGCAGTAGGGCCTAGTGTTGACCAATGTCAGGTAAACCTTGGGGTGTGTATGACTAAGTTGAAGGCATACGTCACAACATTGGGGACGTATGATGTAATTATTGGAATGGACTGGCTAGAAGCTCATCGAGCTTTGGTAGACTGTTTCAAGAAGAAGGTGATCTGTTTAGATGATGAAGGTAGGCCAATTGAGATTTGTGGAATCAAGAGGGGAGTATCCCTATGATTCATATCCATGATGAAGGCAAAACGTTGTCTCAGACAAGGTTGCAAACTATATTTGGTCAAGACTGTAAGTGACCAGAAAGGACCTTCCCTGGATCAACATCCAGTTTTGGCAGAATTCAAGGATGTTTTTCCAGAGGAATTGCCTGGATTACCTCCTGTAAGAGAGATTGATTTCACCATTGATCTAAAACCAGGTGCAGAACCAATATCTAAGACACCCTATAGGATGACAACTCTGGAGCTTTGTAAGTTGCAGATTTAGTTAAAGAAGCTCTTAGACTTGGGATTGATCAGACCTAGTATTTCCCCTTGGGGTGCACCAGTAATTTTTGTCCAGAAGAAGGATGGTTCCTTGCGGCTATGCATAGATTATAGAGACTTAAACAGAGCCACGATAAAGAATAGGCACCCAATACCTCGAATATATGACTTATTTGATCAAATGAAGGGGGCAACGGTCTTCTCAAAAATCGATCTACGATCTGGGTACCACCAATTGAGGATAAAGGAGGAAGACATCTCAAAAACTGCATTTCGAACTTGGTTTGGGCACTATGAGTTCGTAGTTGTTCCATTCGGTTTAACCAATGCACCAGCAATATTCATGAGCCTCATGAATGGTGTGTTCAGGAAGTATTTGGACCAATTCATGCAAGTCTTCCTTGATGACATTCTTATATATTCCAAGAATGAAAAGGAGCATGAAAAGCACCTAAGGGTAGTATTGACTTGTTTAAGGGAAAATCAATTATATGGGAAATTGTCAATGTGTTCCTTCTTTCAAAAGAAATTCGATTACCTTGGGCACATCATTTCAGGAGAAGGGATTTCAGTTGATCTGGAAAAGGTGAAGGACATAATGGATTAGCCAGTACCAAAAAATTCCCATGAGGTACGTAGTTTTATGGGGCTAGCTGGGTATTATCGCAGGTTTGTGGAAGGGTTTTCAAGGATTGCAAAAACCATCACCACATTACAGCGAAAAGGGGCTAGGTATGAATGGACAAATGAATGTGACATTGCATTCACAGAGCTGAAGAGGTTACCAACTAGTGCACTGATCCTTCAAGTACCAAACATGAGAAAAGACTTCAATATCTGCACCAATGCTTTGGCGCAAGGATTGGGTGCAGTATTGATGCAAGAAGGCGGGGTAATAGCTTATGCTTCTAGAAAATTGAAGAAGCATGAAGAGTTATATGCTACCCACGACTTATAATTGGCAGCAGTAATGTTAGCCTTGAAGTTATGGAGACACTACCTCATTGGGAGAAGATTTGAGTTAAGAACGGATCATCAAAGCTTGAAACATCTCTTCACTCAAAGGGATTTGAATGCCAGACAAAGGTGATGGAGCGAATTCATGAGTGAGTATGATTTTGAAATCTCATACATCAAGGGAAAGGAGAACATAGTGGTGGATGCACTAAGCAGGAGGCCACAAACCTTCTCCCTAGTAGCCTTAAAGGTAAATTTAAGGGAGCAGATATTGGAGAAAATCTTTGAAGATAGTTGGTATCTAAAAGTCATCTCAGCTATCCAGAATGGGAAACAGATAGAACCAAAGTTTGAAGGATATGTCCTTGAACCAGATGGGCTATTGAGATTCCAAGGGAGAATGTACGTACCTAAGGAAGGGGGTATAAGAGAAACCATCCTCGGAGAGTCTCATAAAGCACTCTATTGTGCACATCCTGGGGTAAAGAAGATGTACGCAGACACAAGGAAACTCTTCTTTTGGGCAGGTATGAAGCATGACATAGTCTAGTTTGTCACCAAATGTCTTGAATGTCAGCGAGTGAAGGTTGATCATCGCCATCCAGTAGGACTCCTACAACCTCATGACATCCCTACATCTAAATGGGAAGTAATTTCCATGGATTTTGTGGTGGGTTTGCCACTCACTTCCCAGAGGCACAATGTTATATTGGTTATAGTTGATAAATTGACCAAAAGTGCCCATTTCATCCCAGTAAGGGACACTTACGATGTTACGGATGTGGCGTGAGTGTTTGTTAATGAAGTTATCCGACTGCATGGATTGCCCACAAAGATCATTTCTGATAGAGACTACCGATTTACTTGGACAAGTTTGTAGTCAGCTCTAGGAACTCAGTTAAATCTAAGCACTGCATATCATCCAGAAACAAATGGGCAGACTGAAAGAGTAAATCAGGTTCTGGAGGACATGCTTAGGATGTACGTCATGGATAATCAGACTCAATGGGAAAGGTACTTACCATTGGTAGAGTTTGGCTATAATAACATTTGTCACAGTTCGATTGGGATGCCTCCTTATCAAGCTCTATATGGAAGGCCTCGCAGAACGCCATTGAGTTGGGAAAAGTTGGAGGACCGAGAGATAGTTGGCCTAGAATTAGTTCAAGAAATGGAGGAATAGGTAAAGCAGGTTCGGCAAAGGTTAAAGGAAGCTTAGGATAGACAGAAGATTTATGCTGATTCACATAGGATTGATCGCAATTATGAAGTAGGGGACCAAGTTTTTATTCGTATCCGATCCAACAAAAGCACCATCCAGTTTGGGAAGGGGACGAAATTGTCACCTCGGTTCATAGGACCTTTTAGGATCAAAGAGAAGATTGGACCAATTGCCTATTGTCTTGCACTGTTGCCCCATTTGCATAAAACTCATGATGTTTTTCATGTATCTGTTTTACGACATTATGTTTCTGATGAATCTCAAAAACTGGATTGGCAGGACTTGCAGGTCTCAGACATGGGAACCGTCATGGTAGAACCATTACGCATATTGGACCATAGGGTTCAACAACTAAGATGTCGCACAGTGGACCAAGTTAAGGTCCAGTGGGACAAGTATAGCCCAGGATCTGCTACCTGGGAGGATGCAAAGATTATGCGTCGTGACTACCCCTCACTTTTTGAGAATCTGTGATGCCTATTTTGACTCAGATAGCTACCTATGTTAAGATTCTATTTCTATGTTATTTATTTATGAACATTATGTAATATTGATGCATTTGGTTTGACACATAAAACTACTCATATGACTCAGTTGATAAATTTGATATTGATGATAGAAATGGTTGATGTATGGACTACATGTATGACTCACTTAGTGATGGATTATCTAGTGCGTAACTTATCAGAATTATTTTGGTTCATATATAGCTCAAGTGGATATGATTTATTTAAATGAATGACTTAGTGAGAATTCCCAGATTGACACATGGATACTAGACTTAATAATGTGATGATTATATGTCTTGTTGTTATATAAATGCATGAATGAGAGCTAACCCACAGGGGAAAAAGAACTATATGATAGCCAAGAGGGAAGGACGAGACATCTCATGAGGAAGGTATAATGTACATTATTTTACTACATTTGGTATCTACTTGATATGCACTCTTATGACACGAGTAAAATGAAAATGATAGGTGGCAAGACGACCTGACTGGATTATTCGATGACAAGTCCAACCAGCTCTATAGTGTGGTCCGTATTAGGGTATTGACCCTAGTCTTGTAGGAGGGGTGGAGGAATTTCCCACCGTGTATCCTCCGAAACCTGGAATCGTGGGAGAGAAGTGGTGCACACGCTCCCCTAGACGTGTGATGACGATTACCAGTTGCCTGATGGGGAAGTTAGGTCGATGTATTTGACGCTTCCACCATGTCGGTTTTATCAGTGGTTAGTATGACCATTGCCACTGATAAAGCAACAGAGGATGGATAGGGTGGGAACAGAAGTAGGTCAGGATGGATAGGAGGATATAGATCAGTTGGAGACTCTTGATGGGAAGTAATGTCATTGTCTGACTTATCAAATTTTATTGCTATAACTCTCTCTGGTTTGCTATGCTTTCAAACTCCTTGCATCTTTTCATTCTAACTTCGGGATGAAGTTTTCTGAAGGAGGGGTGTATGTAATGCCCCACTTAAATCTTATCCTGCAAATTTTGTTAATGTTTACATTATCTGAAAATATTGAGAAATATTGGTCTAATATAAAATTCATGATTTCCATTATTCAAATTCCCCACTTACCTTCTCAAATTGAATATTAGGTAGGATATGGTCTCCTTCCATTATTTCAAATAATATATGTATTCATCTCACATTCCCCAATGTACCCTCACATTTACTTGGGAGAAGACATGGTCCTCTCCAACTCATTATCAATATATATATTCATTTCACATTCCCCAATGTACCCTCACATTTACTAGGGTGAAGACATGGTCCTCTCCATGTAATTACATCTCACATTCCCCAATGTACCCTCACATTTACTTGGGAGAAGACATGGTCCTCTCCAACTCATTATCAATATATATATTCATTTCACATTCCCCAATGTACCCTCACATTTACTAGGGTGAAGACATGGTCCTCTCCATGTAATTACATCTCACATTCCCCAATGTACCCTCACATTTACTTGGGAGAAGACATAGTCCTCTCCATTTAATTATCAATATATATATTCATCTCACATTCCCAAATGTACTTTTCAGATTTACTTGGGAGAAGACATGGTCATTTCCCATTAAATTCCCAATTTTATATTCATGTCACATTTCCAAATGTACTCCCAGCTTTACTTGGGAGAAGAGAAGTCAACTGTAAGGATGGATGAGAAGTTAATGACATTAATGAGAGGTGGTTGAGATGGAGAAGGGAAGGAGGGTATAAAAAGGGAAGGGGGAAGGGAGAAAGGGGGATGTGGGGTCTTGCTTATGATTGTGGGGTTGGTTGTGATTTTTTGGACTTGTTGTGTTTTTGGAGACCTTAGGAACCTGTGGAGGTTTCTTGGGTTGTTGAGAGGAGGGAAGTATTGTTATCTTGGTCTGGATCTTTCATCTTGGACACACACACTACATCTGGTTGGACTTGGGCTTGGAGGGCTAGGGAACCTGTGGAGGTTTCCTGGGCTAGGGATTATTTCCTAGTTGGCTGGGAGGTAAATCCAGTTGGGTCTGTCAAGAGGAGTGTTTAGTAGGAGTAGCAGGACAAAGGTATCTCCATCAGCCACTGGTACAGGTATTCCTCCATAGACTACTCTTGTAAAGTTTATTAGAATGAAATATTCACCTTAATTTATGCTGATTAGAATGTAAATAATAAAATTTATATGTTTAAAAGCCGTGTAAGTAAGTAAGTTATCGCCTCTTATCGCACTTAATTTCAGAAGAAATTAGATCTGTTAGCATACCCTAGGGGAGGTCTCTTACAAACCAAAACTCGTTCGGTAGTGTCCATGGTTTCACCCCACTGTATGTCTTCTCCCAAACTGATGATAACGTCTTGTGCCCTTGATTTTACACACTTCTGCCTTTTTCCCAGCCTATGGTCCACGTTGGTGGCGTCCTCCTATGTTCCACTACGAGGAGGGTTTGTAGGGTTAGGGTTAGGGGAGTTCAGTCCAGGCCCAGAGGGGAAGGCGTCCAAAAGAGGAGGGATATTCGTGAAGCTGCTTGAGAGGGGGAAATATATCGGGGCCGAGTGAGGGAGACCTTGGGTGGAAAGCGGAGGCTCGCCGAGTGAAGAAGTTGAGGGGAAATGGGATCCAGCGAATGGAAGAAAGGGTGGATAGCCCGAAGAGAAAGCAGTGAGGTCTGGGCCTATGCAGCGGGCCACAAATTGAAGGGAGGTCGGTGATGGAGGAGGTGTAGCGAAAGGCGGCCAGGAGGGGGGAGCCACAGGTAGGGTGATAACCGAACAGGAGGGCCTCGAGATCGAGGGAAGGGGAGAAATAACCTCTATCAATTCTCTGTTGAAAGGAAAAAACCCATCCGTGCTTGAGTGTGGGGTAGTCCATATGGAGGCACCCTTGAGAGTGTCTTCCGAATAATCAACTATTTCTGAGTCCATAACTGCTCCGGGTGTTACGTGCAAGTTATTGTTGTAAGTGGAGAAACCATCGTTGTAGGAGAGACCAAGTGCAACAAAAGGAAGATGGTGAGGGCACGACGTGGTCACGAGGGAATATGCTCGAGGCTGCAAATGGGAAACGAGAGGAGCTCAGAAATGACGTTCGAAAGGTATGACCACAGATGGATGACAATGCTAAGCTAGGTCGTGGAGAAGGGAGCTCCAGAGGTCCGCTGACAAACGCTAGCTCGTGTCGGGGTTAGGTCGTGACGAATTTCTCATCTCCTACTAAGCTTTATTTCATATATAATAATAATAATAATAATAATAATAATAATAATTTAATATTAAAATTAAATTTCGTTTGAATTTAATTAATTTTAAACTAATAAACATATTAAAGATTATGCAAAAAAAAAAATTGTCATTTCCAAAATCCTATCGACCGCTAAGGAAGTACACCATCAACAAAAAATTGTTCTCCTAGACTTATTACTTCTACATATTTTTAATTGTGACATATATATCCAATAAAATATATTGAGAATATGAAAACATTGAAAAAATTAAAACTAAAACAAACCACAAAAAAAATAAAAAAAATAATAAAAAGTAAATAAAAATATATATTTTAACATAAAAAAATAAAAAAACATGACCCAAAAAAATACAATATAAAAAATATATAAAACAAAAAAACATAAAAAAATGTGAAAAAAAAGCAACAAAATTAACTTATAAATTATCAAAACTACAAAAAGAGCATAATTTAAGAAAAGAATTTAAAAAATAGACCAAAAAAAAAAGGAACATCTAAAATAAATAAATAATATTGATGACATAAATTTAAAAAATAAAAAATAAAAAGTAAAAAAACAAAAAAAACAATTAAAAAAAAAAAAATAGTAATGAAGAAATAAAAAAAATAAATTAAAATTATATATAAAAAACATTAAAAATATTGAAAATAATAATTAAAAACATTGAAATAAAAGACATTAAAGCAATCTTTTTTAATAGAAAAAACAAAAAAAATACAAAACATATTAAAAAAAACAAATTAAAATCTAATAAAAAAATTAAAACTATCAATTGAAAAAACACAATAAAAAATAAATAAAATAAACAATAAATAAACAAATTCATTTAAAATAAACATTTAAAAAATAAAAAAAAATGAATTTGGCCTTCCTCGCTGGACGATTTTTTTTTAAAATAAAAATAAATAATAAACCCATAGAAAAGAAATTAATAAACTAATTATACTTGACCATGAGTGCCACAAAAGGGCCTTACACCTTATAATTGATGGCATGGAAGAACAAAACAATGAAGACACATTAGAAATAGTTAAAGAACAATTAAAGACAAAATCTCAATTTCAAACAACTTATCTCACTCAAGAAATAAGGATAGGAAAGATACTTGAACATAAAGATAGACTAATCCGTGTCAATGTCAGTTGTAATGACCATAAATTAGATATACTTAGGAAATCCCCAAGCCTAAAACAAACGAGAATCTTTATAAGTGAAGATCTCATTCCAGAAGACCAAGTTGTACTTTGGGAAGAAGTTCAAAAGTTCAAGGAGTCAAGAAAAGTAGGGAAATGGGCAATCATAAGGAATAGGAAAGCTATTATTAGAGATAGACTCCAAAACACAAGTAATAAATAAGGAATAACATCACTCTAGATCCTCTTTTGCCATTGCCGTGGTTTTCCATGGTGTAAAGGTCCTATGTTAAGTTGGATCCCAAGTTATATTGATATTATTTTAGTTGAAACTTGGGAGCATGACGAATCTAGGGTCCCTCGCCTTGACATATTCACTCTTTGGTTAGCGTGGAATAATAAATCATTTGTAATGGTATCAACAAGTGGCCTCTCTCTAGTCATAAGGCCTGTTTCCATGGGCTAGGCAACGACGTCGTGGATTATGCGATTTCTGACACCCATGTCCTCAACCATATTACAAAAATTGAGCTACTTAACGGGTATGAGCCCGACTCTGACCACATACTTTTGTCTTTATCCCTTAATCTTGTTATGCATACCACCCACATGCAAGAGATCAGTGAAAGAAAAAGACACATTCACTTCGATAGAAGTAATGTCAACCTTTTCTTAAGAGATTTAGAAAGGGACTTAGGCTCCCTGACTTATAATAACAACATTGATCAAATCTATTACTATTTTACTACTACCCTTTCCACTACCATTAGGAAGTTCTCTAATGAGACATCATATAAGCAGAATAATAGAACTTCCAATCCTTGGTATGGCAAAGACTGTGAAATTTCCAGGAAAGTGATCAAAGAAGACCGTAATGAAATCATTAAGCTCCAGAATATAAGTATATACAAAGCTCTAATTAAGAGGAAGAAGAGGTCATACATTAATAAGAGACAATAACATCTTCTCCACCTTTCGAAAGTTGCGCCCAATTTTTTTATTATGGAATGTGCTTGTTCGTAAAACTAAAGATAATCATTTTATCCCCTTAGAAAGTTAGGATAACTATCTTAATAAGTTGTATGACTCTCCAGACACCGTGAGCACCCTCTTAAACACTCCTATTAAGGAAGATATATTTTCTCTAGAAGGTGTTGAGTTTGGGATTAATAAGCTTGCTAACGGGAAAGCTAAAGATATTGAAGGATACCAAGCTAAGATCTTTAAACTAGGAAGATCCATCCTCATTCCTCATCTCCAAAAGTTTCTTAATTTGGTTGTAAAGCATGGCTTCCCTAAGCTTTAGACGCAAAGCCTTATTGTGTTTATCTTTAAAGATAGGGAAAAAAGCGTTCCCTCTAACTACAGGACCATTATGATTAGCCACATCCTAGCCAAGCTTTATGGGCTCATTTTAGAAAAGAAGCTTAGCCTTTGGCTTGAGAACCAGGGTAAAAGGGCTAAAGGGAAAGCTGGTTTTAGGAGACAACACTCGACTATCGACCACCTTGTCACTCTCAGGATCATTGTAGAGGAATGTCGCAATAGTAAAATTGATCTCTTCTGTTGTTTTGTGGACTTTAGAAAAACTTTTGACACTGTCCCTTGAGATAAACTCTGGGAGAGACTTGAAGAGATCATAGTTCCTCCTAAACTGAGGATTGTTGTTATCCGCCTTTACGAGACTATCATTGCCAAGCTTAAGACCAACAAAGGGTGGTCTAAGATATTAAATGCAATATCAGGGTTAAGAAAGGGTGTCCCCTATCCCCTACCCTTTTTGGTATTTACATCAATAAGCTAGAGTGTTTGGAAACTGCGGGTTGCAAGGGCACCGAGCTCGCTGGCATAATCATTACTCTTCTCCTTTATGCTGATGATATCATTCTTCTTGCAAAAATCCATGATGATCTAGACAAGCAACTTAAGACTCTTCATGTCTACTGCTCCAAGATGGGTATGATAATTAATACCGACAAGACTAAAGTCATGATCATTAAATCCAAAAAGATCACCCATGGTAGTTTCATCTATGATAACCATTGTCTAGAGCAGGTTTCTTCTTATAAATATTTGGGTATTGACTTTCCTCATCAACTCAACTAGAATTATAGCATCGAGAAAAGAATTATTGGAGGTTGGAAAGCTTATTATGAGCTTGAAAATAATTGTAAGTCGGTCGATATTTACATTTGGAGTAAAAAAAGGAGCCCCTTTGAGAATCTCGTCACCCCTGTTGTCTTATACGGATGTGAAGTTTGGGTTGCAGTCTATCTAGAGAGTCGTGGAGAAATATCGAGATGATCCAAAAGCTATTCATAACCTATAACCTTCAGATCATGGGAAATGCTCCTTATCCTATCCTCTTGATTGAAGTGGGTCTATCCCCCATTGAAAGTATGACTATGTTTAGATATATGATGTATAAGAAGAAGCTTTACAACATGGATTCCAAGCGGCTCCCAAAAATAGCTTCTAACTTTAGTCAAAACCCCCACCTACGCCTCAAACGAGGGTGGCATAAGGATGCCTAGTCTTGGCTCAACCTTTGGGGGATTAAGGAGGAGATCATCATGGGAAGCAAGGATAGTATCAAAGATACTATTACCTCCAATTTTAAGGACAAGATGTGGGATGGTAAGGAGTTGGAGGGTAAAAGGAAGCTAAGATACTATAAGGAGGTGATCAACCCCACCCTTGATAACTAGAATTATCTCTCTATGTTGACCAACACTAAGAAGAAAATGAACATCGCTAGGATAAGAACTAATTCTCATGAGCTTCGAAGTGAGACCGAGTGGTGGTCTACTCCCAAGACTCCCTGGGATGATAGAATCTATCAGATTTGTGATACTAAGAAGGTGGAAGATGAAAAACACTTCCTTTTAGACTGCCCAACTCTTGCCCACATCCGCTCTCAATTCCCTATCATCAACGACACCTCCAATCTTCTTGACTTATTAAGCCAACCCAACTGTAGTGATCTTGGAGTGCTTCTTTCCCTCCTCCTTGATCACATAAACAATATTTTGAAGAATGACAAGCAAACTCTTTTTTTTTTAGGTCCAATAGACCACATTAGTCTTAATGGACGTTAATCATCATCATCATCATCAATTATTTTTTATTTTGTATTTTAATTTTTTTTATTTATTTTAATTTTTTGTATTTTAATTTTAATTTTTAAATTTTAATTATTTAAAAAAAATATTTCAATAATTTCTTTATTTTATTATTATTTTTTAATTATGTTGTTTTTATTTTTATTTTTAACTTTAAAAAAATGGTTTTGATGTTTTTTTGGTTAATTTTTTTCTTTTCTTTAAATTATGGGCTTTTTTGAAATTATTTGCTCATTTATTTATTTATATTTTATATTTTTTGTTTAATTTTTTTGTTTTTACAAGTAAATTTATTTATTTATTTTTTTACATTATTTTGGTTTTTTTATATATTTTTATATTTGATTTTTTTGTCATTTTTCTTTTACCAATCTAAAAATCACCAACATTTAAAAAAATATATCCACACTTAATACATTAGAAAATTTAAAGTGTAAAAAATAAGCCCTCTAAACAAAAGGGGTTGATGTTGCATCAACACTTTTCAAAATCAAGATGAAAATCACTAACATTTAAAAAAAATGTTCATACTTGATACATAAAAATTTAAAGCGTAAAAAATGCCCTAAAAGAAAATGTGTTGATGATGCATCAACACTTTTCAAAATTAGCATGAAAATCACTAACATTTAAAAAAAATGTTCATACTTGATACATAAGAAAATTTAAAGTGCCAAAAATATGCTAAAAAAAAGTGTATTATGAATCACCACTTTTCAAAATCGGGTGATTTTTTGCTACCTCAAAAAAACGGGTACTAGGTAATTTTCTCATTTGATTGGTAACAATGTTCCATGATCTTTTTCCTCACGAAATCCTGAAAAAGAAAATCCAAAACCATGGTATCTCATAGAAAACCGAGAGAGGTGTTTTTAAATGGATCTGTTGTGGACAAAAACCTCTTTCAGTTTTGAAAAAACCGTTCTCATTTGTTTGGAAAGCATGCCCAAAATTATTGTGTTGTATAAGAAAAAATAGAGTTTTAACTTACCATTTTTACAGAAATGCGTTGCTACTCCCGTTGTCAGCGCATTTTCCTTTTTTTATTTTCAAACACACAATAACGCTGAAACTCTCATTGTCAGCACATTTTTAAATTTGTTGAACTCACAAAAGTGCTGATAGCCCCATTATCAACATTGTTTCATGTTTATTACAAATATTTCGCTGACACTGTAATTGTCAACATTAAAAATTTCAAACTTAAATAAATGTGATAACAAGATGAAAGCCACTACTCCCAAGTTCTCAAGAAACAAACTAAAATAAGCCACAACTCCTTGATTCAGCATGCCACTACATGTCGATAAGGCCCTAACCTTCAAGCTCTTATGGACCTCTTTTCATACATTTTCAAACTAGGATCCATCTGCATCAACATATACACTTGTATTTCATTCTATTTTCACAGTGGACCCACACTAAACTTTATGCTCATCAATTGAATACAACCATTTCTAAACCCTCGCAGTCAATCTCCATCACTCTCATCTCATCCATCACTTAACAAACACCACATCAGACTATATCTCTACTCATGCATCAACATCACATCAAAACTCACTCTTATCACCCCAGCTAGCACACAACCATGCTCTATCTACTCAAGATAAAAACCTAACTATAAAATAAACCTCTCAGCAACATACATCTCACAAACACTCTCACTTTGTATACAATATGCTAACACTAATGACATAACCCCAACAACATCTCTGCATACAAATGACACTACATAGACAACCAACCCACTCTAAAAACTACAACATATGATCAATACACCAATATTAATAGGCACTTTGCCATACACAATACATCGAAACTACAACCAAATAAGACACAACAAATATATCATTCTCTATTATTTCACTTTACTCCATATGCACAAAATCTATGCGCACAATCATACTCTTCCTTATCTACCAACATTACAATGCTCAACATATGCACTTTTTGATTTCTATTATCACACTCCTATACCACGACTGATCTTCTATAGGTATCCTCTGAGCTATGTGCATAGGTCACTTGATCTTATTTCAACACAGGTACACACTCCTACAGTCCAACCACAATCGCACAACATTCCTTTAATGTTTTGTCCATACTTTGTTCTTTTATCACTATATCCGTGCATTGGCTTTGAATCAACGATCTCTACACTGAAACAATATCTCTGAAATCCATATTCTTCCCATACATCATAACACACGAGTTATTCTATTCCTTTGGCTCAATTCATGCTCTATCTAACCTCTACCAAAACTCAATACAAGAGATCTTTAATCTTGGAGCTCAACAAACAAATCAAACCTCTTGCTAAACTTGATCAAGCATTAAACTCAATCCATATTGGCATACCAAATCAATGCCACCATTGCCATAACCATCAATTAATCCATTCAAACCTTAGAGATTTAATCAACATTGTCCATCTCTTCTCTAGATGACCAATTCAACGAAGACATTGTAGACCAGGCCAAGCAAATCCAAAAGTAACCAAACCTTGGGAATTGTTTTTGGTTTAGAGCCCATGGTATCTTTTTGCACATATAGGAAAGTGTCTCTTGCATAGCACTACAAGCATGTGACAAGTTTCACTGGCACACAATGAGCAAACCACAACACTACCTTAGTTTTGATTTAGTCTAGTAATCCTTGGAAAGCTCAAGCTTCTTTACCCAGATCTATTGCGAATTTCTTCTAGCCTTCTTCAACACTTTTATAACATCTGTACAACCTATGCAACACTTCTTGTCATCACATAATCCCATCATGCTCGTTGACATCAATGTTGACACAATTGGCTCCATGATCGACATCAATGCCAACTCCATGCTGCCAACGCTTTTTCCCTTCCATTGCTTGGGAAATGGAAATTATCTTTATATCATGGTTATTTCTAGAATTACAATGTTTTATCTAGTATCTACATCAACAAACTACTATAAAATGTCTGTTATGACAATTTCCGAATGTGGTCATTAAATGTTTTCCACAGGAAATATCAATTTTCATGAAGTAGCATATATTCCAAATGAAATTATTTATATGTATAATTTCCCTTTACTTCTTTGGTTCCATAGGTAGCAAGTTTAGCTCACTAATTGAAATTAAGCATATCCATTCACACTCTCAACTTAGCAATTTTGTGACAACTCTCCCATTCTTAGAAATTACTCACCATTTTGATGTCCAAAAAAATTATTTCCTTGGGTGATCTAACTGAATGAGATCCTCTTGTCTTGGGGTCCAATATCACTTCAGTAGCCTTATTCCTAGGCTCTTTGCTTCTCAACTAGGGGATTCACCATATCTATCTAAGAAAGCATTACAAGGAATACTTTGAAGTCTTCCTCTATGCCATAATTTGTAGCCATCATCCATCCACCCTTGATAGTTACATCGCACTGCTTGTATCACTTGCAAATAGTTCCCATTATATTTATCATGAAAAGTTCAATAAAAAAAAAAAAAAAAAATTCCAAAATTTCTTCATATTGATGCTAAATCACATAGAAAAGAGACTCTTATCGTAAATTTTGGCTCTTTACAGGGGATAACATTCCCATCCTTCATCCTGGGCTCACATTCCATGCCATTTGCAAGGCATTCTACATGTAATCTACATTTTCATTCAACTAAACAATGTTAGTCTCTGGCATAAAATCCATGCAACATATCATTTATATCAATTATTGAATTGGTTTCAAGAACCATCACATAGTTAATGATTAAATCATGTTCAAATATTTGATTGTTGTCCATCAAGGTAACTCATATAGATTTCTAAGATTTATATCAAATCGTATGTGCATTGGTATCTCTCTTCCTTAACCATACCCTTCTTAGGCATTCATAACACATGAATTTATTGATATCATTAACTTACAACTCAACGCTAAAGGAATGCTTACCCATTCCTTCAATTTACTTGTTGTTGTAGTATGGTTGATTTCCATACTTTCATGGTTTCCATTACTATGCATGCTCAACTAATGATTTACTTCAAGGCTCTTTTGTTGTTTGGAGGAACTTCCTTTCCTCAAGTTCCATCTCCAATAAGGGAAATTTTAATTTGTGATTCCCAAGAATAGTTTGCATCCTTCTATGACGCACAATTTTCATTCACACATTAGTTGCTAGTCAAATTAATTCCACACGTGTTTTAGCACTTCTAATAAGAAACTAATTTAAATTGTTGACATGTACAATCATTCAACAATAATTTAGCATATATTAACAATAATTCAACATGCTCAAGGTGAAGGTACTTCACCATTCAACCTCTTTCAGAAGAAGGGCATAACAATCCAATTTCTTCTTATAATAGCCCAAGGGTCCATCTGCCTTGAACTCTTGTGCATACAAGATGTTTCAATATTAGGTATACTAAGATCATTATCCCTTTTGACATCACTTATGCAAGCATTCTTAGGATTTTATAATTTATACATTCCAATTCTTTTTATTCTCAACAAAATATCAGTAGGAAGAAAGTAAAGGGTTTTCCTTTTCTAAATTTTATTTGCATAGCTTGAATTTCATAACATTCTTCATTATTTCTTCAATAGTGGCTATCAACTAGGTTGATCATCTCTCTTGGATTCAGCTCCCCATTCTCCATAAAAGAGGAACTTCACAAAAATCAATTAAAATCTAACATATTAGTACCATGCAGTCATATTTAAATCAATGATTCAAATCTACCCTAAAAAAGTGAGAATACATAACTATTATGTTAATCTTTTGTAGCTATGTATCGTCAACCTAAGCTTTATGGTATTCCATTCACATGAAATGATATCAACATGTACCCTTCCTTAGTTGTAATGTCAAGTAGCCCTGAGATAATCTCAGTTTCATGAGTTTGTACCAACTCTAGTTGTTTCAATTGCTTACAAATATACTTCAAATGCATAATCACAACACATGCATTTGCATTATGAATTCAACCTGACATTCAAACAGTACCTCAATCATGACCTTTAAAATTCTTCCACACTACCAGCACCTTTCTCATTATTCATTTGCATTCATGAAATGTGAAAACAAACTACCTTATGAAAACTTAGAGCCATTCAATGGCATGTCTCATAAGTACAACATGTTGTCCTATTTCATATGAAAATAACCAGCAATGACTCATTCAAGCCAAGTATCATGGAATGATTAGTTGACCATTAACATCACCCTAAGCATAGTTAATTCTATCTCCTAATACATTCATATCATTGATGCTATTAAATTGTGTACTAAGGAAATTATTTTCTAATTTCCTATTAATATTTTGAGCATACTAGAGCATACCTATTGGTTGCTAGTAGTTATTGGATGCTACTCGATCAACTATGATGTGGACAACCAACAAATGATGTGGAAATCCACAACCAAAATAATGTTTTACTTTAATAAATTAATCGCACGACAATAAGAGTATGCACGTGGATACCTTATTGAGGGTCCCGCTCACCTGACCAATCTCTACCATTGATTTCGTGTGCTTAGATCCAACGGATGTCGCGCTATATCGTGCGATAACTAGCACGATAGATATCGGGTCGAGAGCATGCGAGATAGGTGGTTTCTTCATGCTACGTGTCAACCCCTTAGGTTAATTGCGTGATTTGGAAAAATACCATTTACCATTTTCTTTCCACGCAATATACCACTTACTACTTTGGGATACTACCCACGTTCCCAATACAGAACTTTGAAGGGAATACTTTTATAACAAAAAAGGGTTTAGCACTTAATATTGAAATAAAACCCTTAATACTAATTAATTGCGATTATCAATAAAATACATAAATGAAAGAATAATACCTAGTTGGGTCTAAACACAAATACACAGATGTAAAGAAACTTCTGCACCAGAATAATACGTAACCCCACACCTAAATCAATTATTCAATCAAATACGAATTATAGAGTCTTGGCCCTCTCGGCTCGATTACATCAATTTGTCTAACCTCTACTTCTTTCACTTCTCAAACCCTATTTTGTTCCTCACGCTCTCTTCTATCCTTACATTTTTCCTCTTTTATGGATCAAATCCTATTCTAACTGCATCGACAACTCAATCTCTATTTTTATCAGTTCAATAATTTAATTCCCTATTCTCAAGATTTGGTACACACCTATCCTAACAACCTATCACCTATTCTAAAAATAATACAATGATTACAATAATTGAAGTAGAGATAAATTCGAGAGGTCCAACCCTCTCTCCTAAGAATTGATTTGACCACAAAGGTCAATGAAATTCACTTCATGTTAGCCACAACATGTGAACATACAATCACATTGTTGGCTAAGTCCAGATGCTCCTGCATTAGACTCCTGGGGAAGAAAAGAATCATTCATCAAACTTTCAGGATTTACTCCATACTTTTGTAATTCTGCTGTTGTTAACCAACTGACATCCTCCATTGGTTGTCCCTTCCATTTGCCTAGATACTGAAAATAAACCTGTCCTCTGGTTCTTTTGGATACTCTTTTCTCCAGAACAGCTTCCACGTCTTTCTCGACTATCTTTTGCATTTGTTATTCCCAATTTAAAGTCTGAACTTCATCTTGTGCAGGTTCATCTTGTAGTTTTGACTCTATCTCTTTATATGGATACAAATCTGCAACATTGAAGATAGGTGATATTCTAACCCCTTCTGGCAATTCAATTTCATAAGCATTGGTTGAAAACTTCCTCACAATTCTACACGGTCCTATCTTTTTCATTTTTAGTTTATTATAAGTCCCAACAGGAAATCTTTCTTTCCCCAAGTACACCATCACTAGATCACCCACTTGGAATTATTTTTCTCTCCTCCTCATATCAACTCTTTGTTTGTATTTTCCACTACTTTCCTGCAATCTATCTTTGACATCTTCCTGTAGTCTCCGCATCTACTATGCAAACTCTTCAGCCTTTGCACTTCTTGTCTCCTATTTGCCCAAATTTCTAACCTCATACACCCCTCTTGGATTTATCCCAAAAACAATCTGGAATGGGCTCATCACAGTAATCCGGTTTGGAGTATCATTATAAGAAAACTTAGCCTAAGAAAGTGCTAAATCCCATTGTTTAGGATTTTTATACACTAAGCTCCTCAACATGTTTTCCAGGCTTCTGTTTACTACTTCGGTTTGCCCATCTGTTTGAAGATGATATGCTGAACTGAAACTAAGATTGGAACCTAGTTTCTTCCAAAGAGTTCTCCAGAAATGCCCAACAAACTTTGTATCCCTATTAGACACAATACTTATAGGCAATCCATGTAACCTTACAACTTATGAAAAAACAGATTAGCAATATGTGTTGCATCACTAGTCTTTTTACATGCAATGAAATGTGCCATTTTATAAAATCTATCTACCACAACATAAATGAAATCATTTCCTCTTTGAGTTTTAGGTAATCCCAAAACAAAATCCATACTAACTGCATCCCATGGTTGGTCTGGTATTGGTAATGGCTGATATAATCCTGTATTTTGGCTTCTCCCCTTAGCATGCTGATAGATCCTGCACTTCTCAACAAATCTCTTAACATTAGTTTGCATCTTTGGCCAATAGTAAAAAGAATTTACCTAAGAAAAGGTTTTGTCTTGTCCAAAGTGTCCAGATAACCCTCCATTGTGTTTCTTCTTGATTATATTTTCCCTCATAGAACATTTGGGAATACACAGTTTGTTACTTTTGAACAGTGAACCTCCTTGGATAAGATAATCCAACCATTGGCTTCTATTATGAACTGCTAGATTTTGTACAACTGCATAAATATCTTTGAATTCTACATCATCTTTATACATATCAACCATTTCTTCAAATCCTACAACACCAACTCTTAATTCTTGCACAATGAAATTTACCCTACTCAAAGAAGCAACAACTTTTTTTAACTTACCACTTGTATGTTTAATCACAAAAGTAAAACTCTGCAAAAACTCTACCCAATTGGCATGCTTCTGGTTCAATTTTGGCTGGTTATTTATGAACTGTAATGCATGATTATCAAAATACAATACAAACTCCTTTGGTAGCAAATAATGTCTCCATTTTTTTAAAGCTTGCACAATAGCATAAAATTCTTTGTCATAAGAGGAATATTTCTTCTTATCTTCATTTAGTTTCTCGCTAAAGTATGCTATTGGTCTCTTTTCCTAACTTAAAACTACTCCAATTGCAACTCCACTAGCATCAGTTTCAACTTGGAAAACTTTCCTAAAACCGAGCAAAGCTAAAACTGGTTTTTTTGTAATTTTCTTCTTCAGCAACTTAAAATTTTGGTCTGCTGCTTTTGTCCACTTGAATTTCTGATTAGTCTCTTTGATTGTTTCAATAATTGGTGCACAAATTTGACTGAAACTTCTGATAAATTTTCTATAGAAACTTGCAAGACCATGGAAGATTCTTACCTCAAATATGTTTCTTGGAGTTGACCAGTTCCAAATTGCTTGGACTTTCTTTGGATCCATTTTTAGACCTTCTTTAGAAACTACAAACCCCAAATAGATTAACTCTTCTTTCATAAAAATACATTTCTTCAGATTTATTAGCAGTTTCTCTTTCTGCAAAGTTTTCAGAACCAACTTAAGATGCTCCAGATGTTCCTCTTTGCTTCGACTGAAAACTAAAATATCATTAAGGTAAACAATGAAAAATTTGTCTGCATATTACTTCAAGACTTCATTCATCAATCTCATGAATGTGCTGGGTGCATTAGTGAGTCCAAAATGCATCACTAACCACTCATACAACCCCCTGTTTATTTTAAATGCAGTCTTCCAATCATCTCCTTCTCTAATCCTTATTTGATGATATCCACTCTTCAGATCTATTTTAGTAAAATACTTTGACCCACTTAAACAATCCATCAAATCATCCATGCATGGTAAAGGAAATCTGTACCTAATAGTAATCTTGTTTATGGCTCTGGAATCAGTACACATGTGCCATTCACCACCTTTCTTTGGATTGAGTACTGTTGGTACATCACATGGACTAAGGCTTTCTCTGATTAATCCCTTATCCATGAATTCCTGCACTTGTCTCCCAACTTCTGAATTTTCTTGAGGAGTTAATCTGTATGCTTCTTTATTTGGAAAACTTGCTCCAGGTATTAAATCAATGTGATGACTAATGCTCCTGATTGGTGGTAATGCATTTGGAAACTCATCCACAATAATATCAGCAAAATCATTCAATAGAGTTTTGATTTCTTCAGATAAATCATCTAAGTTTGTGGAAGTCAAAATTACCTTAGGTCTCCTTATGACAACAAAATGTATCTTTTCATCCTTCTTAACCTCTTGCAACAATTCTTTCCCACTTATCGACATAACACTATTTCAAGGTGCTGCCTTGCCTGCTTCATCCTTCAATGGTAGCAGTGTGTGTGTTTATTTCCATCATTCTCTAGAGTGTAAGTGTTTCTTCTCCCATCATGCATAGCTTTCCGATCAAACTACCAAGGTCTTCCTAGCAATATATGGAATACATCCATTGGCATTACATCACATAATATCACATCCTTATAAGTACCAATCTGGATCTCTACCTTGCATTGTTCTGTCACAATAAGCTGATGTCCTTTTTGCAACCACAATACTTTGTAAGGAGTAGGGTGTACTATTTTCACTAATCCTAACTTCTCCACCATTTATGTAGAAACAAGGTTATCAATGCTTCCACTGTCAATTATCACTTTACAACCTTTTCCTTTGGACTTGCATGTAGTTCTGAATAGATTCTTTCTCTGGGCTAGTTCTCCTGCCTCTTTTTCTGCTTTAAGAAATACCCTTTTCAACAAGGGTTCTCCTACTTCAGGTGATTCTTCCTTACTTTCAATTTGAGGATTTTCTTCCTTTGCCTCAGCCACATTCACATTCCGTTGATTTGTTGCTTTATTATGAGGACAGTCCCATGATCCATGTCCCCATTCCCTGCATGTGTAACACCGAATTTCTCTCCCTCGGCCTCTTCCTCTGGGTGCAAATCTCCCTCTACCAAAGTCTCCTCTTTGTGGCGGTCTACTACTTGAACCTCCTGCTTCACCCTGAGGGTGTTGGAATCGTGATCTGGTAGTTCCTCTACCTCTTGCTGGACTTTTTCCTCTATTCCTCTGACTTTTCTTCCTTAACATCTTCTCCTCTGCCTTCAAAGTTACTTGATAGGCATCTTCAATTGTCTTCAGACTCAACAAACTGATTTCATCCTGTATGTCATATCTCAAGCCATTGATGTATCTGGCTACCTTTTCTACATCATCCTCTACATGTCTTGCTCTAATTCTCATCTTATAAAATTCTTTCATATATTCTTTGGCATTCATTCCTTTTTGCCTCAAATTTTGTAACTGTCTGAAAAGATTTAGCTGATAATCTTTTGGCATGAATTTACCTTTCAATCTACTCACCATTTTGTCCCATTGTTTGTTCTTGGGCTTCCCCTTTCTCTCTCTAGATGTTTGTAGTTCGTCCCACTAGATAGTTGCATGACCCTTCAATCTGGTAACTGCAAATTTCACCTTCATTTTATCATCAATCTCCTCATAGTTGAAATACTTGTCTAATGAATTGATCTAGTCCATCAACTCTTCTAAATTGACTTTCCCGTCATACAAAGGTATTTCCGCCTTTGGTCTTCCATTTACTTTGGCTAACATTTTGAGAACTTTGGTAGCTTTGCTTTCATCCTATTCTTCTTCTTAAGAAGATTCCTCTGTAGCATTGGCATCTCCTTCATCAGATGCTCTCCTTTGGGCAGTTTCCATTGTCTCCATCCTTGTACACAGGTTTCGAATCTCTTCTAGCAAAACTGCATTGGCTATAGGTCTCCCACGACCTATGCCAGCTCCTTTCCTAGGTGGCATGTTTGTTGTAGCAGAACTTAATCCTTGGGCTCTGATACCAAATGATGTGGACAACTGACAAATGATGTGGCAATCCACAACCAAAATAATGTTTTACTTGAATAAATGAATTGCACGTCAATCAGAGTATGCGCGTGGATACCTTACTGAGGGTCCCGCTCACCTGATCAATTTTTGCCATTGATTTTGTGTGCCTAGATCCAACGGATGTCACACTATATCGTGTGATAACTAGCACGATAGATATCGGGTCGAGCTCAGGCGAGATAGGTGGTTTCTCCATGCTACATGTCAACCCCTTAGGTTAATCGCGCGATTTGGAAAAATATTGTTTACCATTTTCTTTCCACGCGATACACCACTCACTGCTTTGGGATACTGCCCACATTCCCAATATAGAACTTTGAAGGGAATACTTTTATACAAAAAATGGTTTAGCGCTTAATCTTGAAATAAAACCCTTAATACTAATTAACTGTGATTATCAATAAAATGCATAAATGAAAGAATAATACCTAGTTAGGGTCTAAACACGAATACGCAGATGTAAAGAAACTTCTGCACCAAAATAATACGTAACCCCACACTTAAATCAATTATTCAATCAAATAGGAATTACAGAGTCTTGGCCCTCTCAGCTCGATTACATCAATTTGTCTGACCTCTTCTTCTTTCACTTCTCAAACCCTATTTTGTTCCTCACGCTCTCTTCTATCCTTACATTTTTCCTCTTTTATGGATCAAATCCTATTCTAACTAAATCGACAACTCAATCTCTATTTTTATCAGTTCAATCATTTAAATCCCTATTCTCAAGCTTTGGTACACACCTATCCTAACAACCTATCGCCTATTCTAAAAATAATACAATGATTACAACAATTGAAGTAGAGATAAATTCGAGAGGTCCAACCCTCTCTACTAAGAATTGATTTGACCACTTAGGTCAATGAAATTCACTTCATGTTAGCCACAACATGTGAATATACAATCACATTGTTGGCTAAGTCCAGATGCTCCTACATCAAACTAGTACCTCAAGGAGGTTTCTTACATCCCCCTTCACCAACCTCTTGATTAGTAATTTAGTATCCATAATATTGCCTTCCCAAGACTCTATGCAACATCCTCATCAACTTTTCTAACCACATAGTCAATCTATTCCTAGTTACTTTTTTATCAATATGTGGTTAGTCATCACATATTGCTTTTTTCAGTAGACTACTTTGAGTCTTTATTCATGATATATGCATTATTAATCATCATTTTCATGCACCATGGAATATCTATGTGCATTTAACATTTCACTATTCTCATGCCTATTATTTCCTATGCAATCTAGCAACTCAATCCCTTTCCATCTCATCATGCCTATGCTCATATTCATCAACATATTACAACCCTGTTTGATCCAGGAGGATCCGTCAATCCAATTGCACAAGTGTTCAAAGTGTCGTCATCAGTATTCATTGTCGTCAGTGACATAGATTCATCGTTCGAGTTGTCATTGCAAAGATAGCTGGATGCAACGATATGCGTGGGTTGTCGTCATGGAAGAGGATCGATATCGTCATTTGTCAATGATTGGCATGGGTTTATTGTCATTATGTGACGAATTTCATGAATGTTTCATTGTGACAAAATTGTACATATGTGTTTTTAAAATAAATCCTAATCTAGTATTAATATTATGCTACCCTAAGCCTAAGTTCTACAAACCCTAATCTTATGCTAAAATAACATTCCCTTAGTTCTAAAGCCATGTATCAAAACTATTCCTAATATCAAAACAAATCCTAAATCCTAAACCTATTCAACCTAAACTCCTAACCTTAAAACTATTGCCATATAACTCTCGGCCTTTGTAAAACATTAAAAACATTACAAATTAAATACACAGTCCCCTAACCGCAGAGTTAACCGTGGCGGGACTGTGTCATGTGAGCGGGCAAAGGAGTTGGTAGCGGGGGTTAGCCCTAACCGCTAGCCTAAACCACGTCGAAGGTCTCGACATGTGAACAACGTTGAAAATCCACCGGGGTTAGCAGTTAACCGCAACCAATTGATTACCACCTTAAACGCAGCGGAACAACGGAGTTAACATGTGAGCAACCAGGGGTAACCGTCGGGGTTGGAGTCTGGCAGTTACCGTGTCATTGCCACAACCATCGGAGGATTGCATATTCACATTACACAGTCAATGCGAGGCTACCAGAACTATCAATCGGGACTGCCAGAAGAAAGCGCGGAGGTGGCAGTCAGCGACCTAGTCACATGGCAACCGACTGTTTAGCGCGCCGATTGTTAACTGCCAGCGGTTCAGGGGGAAGACCAAAGTCATTTTTGGGTTTTAAAATGTATTTTTGGCATGAAATTAATTCCATGACCATGACATTAACCCTAAGGTGGCAAATTGTCACTAGACCGAACTTTTAACCGATCCTGAAGCAACAAAATGCATCTACAAACCAGCTAAAGTGGTTTCAATGTATCCACAGGCCTTTAAAAGGTGGATTTGTCCATTGAAAGACAGGAGAGTGGTTTTTAGCTTTTGTATGCAGGTTCTGAAGGGATAGAGGCAATTTTGTTTTTAGTGTTTCAAGAGCATCGGGAGTAAGATTTGGAAACCAGCAGTAGCATTGGAAAGTTGGTTCAGAGGGCTATCTGATGACAGAGGTCATAATTTCCTGTGTGCAAGTTTAGTCTACCTAATTCACTATGTAATCGACACCTTCTTCTCATTCCTAATAAAAACGGTCGCCCATCTTGAAAGTGGACCTGGAGACGTAGTCCATTAGGGATGAGCTCCGTAATCAATCTTGTTATTTGGTATATCTATGTTTTCACTATTTACACTTCTATTTTGCATCTTAATTATGGTTTATCAGCTGTCGTAAAGTGTTCTGCTCCAGCAGTTTTCCTCAATTTCCGCACTTTCAGTTAACATTCAATTCTTAGATGGCTAATCACTTCTACATCAGTTTTTAGTATATGGTCATATCAGATCATATAATTTGGTATCAGAGCAGGTTGCGTTTGTAGAATGTGCCATTGAATGTTAACCAGGTCTAAGTCGCAACGAGGAGAAGGAATCCTTGAGCAGATCGATCCAGAGATTGGAAAGCAACGAGTCATTCAGAAATCGACCATGTCAGGACCTGATGCAGGTGAAAACACTGAGACTAAGATGAGTGAAGAATAGTTTCAGCAGGCATTCTTAACTATGCAACAGATGTTGGGAGAATTGTACGAAGACAAGAAGGCGAGAGATGCTTCTTCTTCAAAGGCATCGAAGAAGGACAAAGGTAAAGGGAAGGCTGACAAACCTCCTTCACCTCCATCATCTCCATCATCCTCTTATTCTTCTTCTTCTTCTTCCAGTGCAGAATATGAAACGGAAAAGAAACCTAAGAAAACATCTCTTTTGAAACTTTATGTTAAATTTGAGTTACTTTTTTATGATGGAAAAATGAATCCTAAAAAGCTAGATAATTGGATAAATCAGTTAGAAGTGTATTGTCGCATTCAGAACATTTCTAAAGATAAAGCTAAAATTCAGTTAGCTACACTTAGAATGGGGGAACAACTTTAATCCGGTGGGAAAGAAAAACTCAAATAGATGTAAAGCATAAACGAAAAGTCATCACTTCATGTTCTAAGTTTTTGAAAGCTCTTAGGAAAAAATTCTACCCTTTAGGATACATGCAGCAAGTTGTTTTTGATTGGTAGCATCTAAGGCAAAGTAAAGGGCAGAGTGTTCAGGAGTTTACTCAGGAGTTCAGAAAGAAAGCATTGGTGCTTGGTATTTCATTGGATACATGTGAAACTTTGTTAAAATACATTGACAGTTTACATTCATATTTGCAACATACTTTATTGATGTTTAATCCTGATGATTTTGATGAGGTATGTGTTTAGGCCATACATATTGAATCAGGTGGTATACCATTCAAGTTGTCATCTCAGCCATCCAAAGAGTTGGAAACCAGAGATTCCAGTGATAGTAATGGGAAGAACATTTCGAAGAGAAAGAAATCAGCGATCGTTCAGAAGGAAAGACCTACTTGTTCTCATTGCTAGAGAATCGGTCATGATGAATCGAAGGGCTGGAAAATTCATCCAGAACTTAACCCCAAAAAGTTCCTTAAGGCAGAGGATGAAAAGAAGGCCATTGTAGCAGTCCAGCAAGATCTAGGTTCAGATTCAGGTGATGAAAGGAGGATAACCGCCATGGTTACAACAGGTAAAACTTCTGATACTAGTTCAAGTTCGAAAACTAATGTATCTTCTTCAAACATAAATCCTCCACATGAGGATAAAAGAGTTGAACTCTTCCACATAAGGATAACTTCTAAGCATATGAAGATTGACACAATGTTTGATAGTGGATCGCAAGAAAATTTAATATTTGAACATATAGTTATTCAATTGAGATTGGAAACACATAATCATCCAAGACCATACCCATTAGGTTGGATTAATAAATCAACTCAGATACATGTCACAATGCAGTGTCGGTTAAAATTTTCAATTACATCTAAGTACATTGATGAAGTGGAGTTCGATGTGGTCCCAATAGACATATGTGGAGTGGTCTTAGGAAGTCCTCATCTTTATGATAGAGATGCAGTGTTTTTCAAAAGAGAAAATAAATATCACCTAAAGAAAGAAGGGGTTGAATTTATTGTTAGGGTACATAAAGTCAAATAAAACTTGGATTTAATTGTTACAAATCAAGTTAAGAATTAATAAGTTCAAGTAAATATGTACTCATATTTATTAACAACATAAGGATGATTGTTCGAGATGCGAGATTCAGTTTATAGATCAATTGGTCAAGGTGGTTAATTCTTTTCCAAGAAATCTTATTCATGAATAGGATAAGTAACATGGGATACATTTAATGTCCTATGAACATCTTCTTAAAGACAGAATGAATTTCAATTCATTCATTCAGCTGAATTCTAGAAGCTATCATCATCAATAGTGTATTGCAGGGAATGGTACATGTGAGTTTAAGGAGAAACTTGTTTCAGATGGTATGTTTATTTTTAGTTTCAAGGGTGCAGGTCAGCATTGGGGAAAGTCAGTGTTACATTTCTTTGGTATTGCATCATCATTTCATGCTTTAAAAAGTAATGAAGCCTCTTTTCAAGTGGAGAGGAAGTCTATAAGTTTTCATGAGAATGAATTTTCGAAAGCAGATCTAAATTTTCCTTATCATGATTTGAAAACTAATGCATTAAGTGAAAGTGTTAGTCAATGGAAATATTAGTTAATAGACGAAGAAATAGTGATTCAAGTAAATCAACAATTACTTAGATACTTTCAAAATCAAACTAAGTTGCAGCAGTCTTTACATCACAGTTGGATGAGTTCTGTGCAGCAAGTTCACTTAGTAATCAGTCAACAGGAAAGTAAATCAAGTCAAGTAATTGATATGAAGTCAAAATAAAAGGAGTCTTTGAATATTTCAGTTATTCTGGAAAGTAGATTGTTAATACCCATCAGATGTATTGAACAAAGTTCTACAAATACTATTTTCAAAGATGTTTTTGAATCACTAACTCACGATTCTTTGTGGAAATAATACAATTGCCATGTTGATAACAGGTTATTTTCCCATCGTCGCAAGTTGTTCATACTGCGGATGGAAGAAACAGGTCACCAAATCAAAAGGTATCATGGTCAGCATCATTAGGGTCATCACATGTAGGTGATTGATCGAATGCATTGGTACATCATCAGGTCAAGGTGGAAAGGGAGGGAGTTCTACCCTCATTGAATAATTTATTAGTCAAACTTTTGTGGTCCAAAAGCTTTCAAGTGGAGAGGAATGATCCAGGAGGATCTGTCGATCAAATTGCACAAGTGTTCAAAGTGTTGTCATCAGTATTCAGTGTCGTTGTCGCCTCAATTCATGGGTGTCATTTAGATCGAAAGTGTTGGTTATGATTAGGTTGTTTAGGTAATGTTTGTAGTTTTTCATGGTGTTCAGTTGATGTGGTGTTGTACCTGGCTGTCGACTTATGTTCATCGACAGTTCCACCAGGTTTGGTCGATGACACATGTTTTGTCGTTCGACTTTGCGGGTTTTATATGTCGACATCAATGTCGTTAGTGGCATAGATTCATCGTCCAAGTTTTCATTGCAAAGATAGTTGGAGTCAACGATGTGCGTGGGTTTTCATCATGGTAGAGGATCGATATCATCATTTGTCGATGATCAACATGGGTTTATTGTCATCATGTGATGAATTTCGCGAACGTCGCATTGTGAAAAAATTGTACATATGGGTTTTTAAAATAAATCCTAATCTATGTATTAATCCTATGCTACCCTAAGCCTAAGTTCTAAAAACCCTAATCTTATGCTAAAACACCATTCCCTAAGTTCTAAAGCCATGTATCAAAACTATTCCTAAGATCAAAACAATTCCTAAATCCTAAACCTATTCAACCTAAAGTCCTAACCTTAAAACTATTTCCATATAACTCTCGGCCTTTGTAAAACATTAAAAACATTACAAATTAAATACACAGTCCCCTAACCGCAGAGTTAACCGTGGTAGGACCGTGTCATGTGAGCGGGCAGAGGAGTTGGTAGCGGGGGTTAGCCCTAACTACCAGCCTAAACCACGTCGGAGGTCTCGACATGTGAACAACGTTGAAAAGCCACCAGGGTTAGCAGTTAAATGCAGCCAGTTGACCGGCACCCTAACTGCAACGGAACGACGGAGTTAACATGTGAGCAACCAAGGGTAACCGTCAGGGTTGGACTCTGGCAGTTACTGCGCCGTTGCTGCAACTGCCGAAGGAAAGTGTGTTCACATTACACAGTCACCGCGAGGCTACCCGAACTGTCAACCGAAACCGCCAGAAGAAACCACGCAGGTGGCATTCAACGACCTAGTCACATGGCAACCAACTATTAAGTGCACCGATTGTTAACCACCAGCGGTTCGGGGGGAAGACCAAAATCATTTTTGGTTTTTAAAATGTATTTTTGGCATGAAATTAATTCCATAAACATGACATTAACTCTAAGGTGTAAAATTGTCACTAGACCGAACTTTTAACCGATCGTAAAGAAACAAAATGCATATACAAACTAGCTAAAGTGGTTTCAATGTATCCACATGCCTTTAAAAGGCGGATTTGTCCATTGAAAGACATGAGAGTGGTTTCCAGCTTTTGTATGGAGGTTCTGAAGGGATAGAGGTGATTTTGTTTTTAGTGTTTCAGGAGTCGGATATGGAAACCGTAAGTAGTGTTGGAAAGCTGGTTCAGAGGGCTATCTGGTGATAGAGGTCATAATGGCTTGTGTGCAAGTTCAGTATGCCTAATTCACAGTGTAATAGACACCTTCTTCTCATTCCTAATAAAAATGGTTGCCCATCTTGAAAGCAGATCAAGAGACGTAGTCCATCAGGGACGAACTCCGTAATCAATCTTGTTGTCTGGTATATCTATGTTTTTGTTGTTTACACTTCTATTTTGCATCTTAATTATGGTTTATCAGCTATTGTAAAGTGTTCTGCTCCGGTAGTTTTCCTAGATTTCCACACTTTCAGTTAACATTTAATTCTTAGATGGCTAATCACTTCTACATCAGTTTTTAGTATATAGTCATATCAGATCATATAATTTGGCATCAGAGTAGGTTGCGTTTGTAGAATGTGCCATTGAATGTTAACCAGGTCTAAGTCGTAACAAGGAGAAGGAATCCTTAAACAGATCGATCTAGAGACTAGAAAGTGATGATTCGTTCATAAATCAACCATGTCAGGACCTGATGCAGGTGAAAACACTCAGACTAAGATGAGTGAAGAACAGTTTCAACAGGCATTCTTGACTATGTAGCAGATGTTGGGAGAATTGTATGAAGACAAGAAGGCGAGAGATGCTTGTTCTTCAAAGGAATCGAAGAAGGACAAAGGTAAAGGGATGGCTGACAAACCTCCTTCACCTCCATCATCTCCATCATCCTCTTCTTCTTCTTCTTCTTCTAGTGCAGAATCTGAAACGGAAAAGCTAGATAACTGGATAAAGCAGTTAGAAGTGTATTGTTGCATTCAGAACATTTCTAAAGATAAAACTAAAATTTAGTTAGCTACACTTAGAATGGGGGGAACAACTTTAATCTGGTGGGAAAGCAAAACTTAGATAGATGTAAAGTGTAAAGGAAAAGTCATCTCTTCATGGTCTAAGTTTTTGAAAGCTCTTAGGAAACAATTCTATCCTTTAGGATACATGCAGCAAGTTGTTATTGATTGGCAGCATCTGAGGCAAGGTAAAGGGTAGAGTGTTCAAGAGTTTACTCAGGAGTTTAGAAAGAAAGAATTGGTGCTTGGTATTTCATTGGATACACGTGAAACTTTGTTAAAATACATCGACAATTTACATTCATATTTGCAACATACTTTATTGATGTTTAATCCTAATGATTTTGATGAGGTGTGTGTTCAGGCCATACATATTGAATCAGGTGGCAGACCATTCAAGTTGTCATCTCAGTCATCCAAAGAGTTGGAAACCAGAGATTCCAATGATAGTAAGGGGAAGAACATTTCGAAGAGAAAGAAATCAACGATCGTTCAGAAGGAAAGACCTACTTGTTCTCATTGCCAGAGAATCGGTCATGATGAATTGAAGTGCTGGAAACTTCATCCAGAACTTAAGCCCAAAAAGTTCCTTAAGGAAAAGGATGAAAAGAAGGCCATTGCAATAGTCCAACAGGATCTAGGTTCAGATTCAGGTGATGAAAGGAGGATAACCACCATGGTTACGACAGGTAAAACTTCTGATACTAGTTCAAGTTCGAAAACTAATGTATCTTCTTCAAACATAAATCCTCCACATGAGGATAAAAGAGTTGAACTCTTCCACATAAGGATAACTTCTTAGCATATGAAGATTGACACAATGTTTGACAATGTATCACAAGCAAATTTAATATCTGAACATATAGTTAATCAATTGGGATTGGAAACACAGAATCATCCAACACCATACCCATTAGGTTGGATTAATAAATCAACTCAGATACATGTCACAAAGTAGTGTCAGTTAAAATTTGCAATTACAACTAAGTACATTGATGTAGTGGAGTTAGATGTGGTCCCAGTAGACATATGTGGAGTGGTCTTAGAAAGTCCTTATCTTTATGATAGAGATGCAGTGTTTTTCAGAAGAGAAAATAAATATCACCTAAAGAAAGAAGGGGTTGAATTTATTGTTAGGGCACATAAAGTCAAATCAAACTTGGATTTGATTGTTACAAATCAAGTTAAGTAGTTAATAAGTTCAATTAAATATGTACTCATGTTTATTAAGGAACAACAAAAGGATGATTGTTCGAGATGCGAGATTCAGTTTATAGATCAATTGGTCAAGGTGGTTAATTCTTTTCCAAGAAATCTTATTCATGAACAGGATAAGCAACATGAGATACATTTAATGTCCTATGTACATATTCTTAAAGACATAATGAATTTCAATTCATTAATTCAACTGAATTCTAGAAGTTATCATCATCAAAAGTGTTTTGCAGGGAATGGTACATGTGAGTCTAAGCAGAAACTTGTTTCAGATGGTATGTTTATTTTCAGTTTCAGGGGTGCATGTCAATATTGGGGAAAGTCAGTGTTACATTTCTTTGGTATTGCATCATCATTTCATGCTTTAAAAAGTAATGAAGCCTCTTTTCAAGTGGAGAGGAAGTCTATAAGTTTTCATGACAAAGCATTTTCGAAAGCAGATCTAAAGTTTCCTTATCATGATTTGAAAACTAATGCATTAAGTGAAAGTGTTAGTCAATGGAAATATCAGTTAATAGACGAAGAAATAGTGATTCAAGTAAATCAACAATTACTTAGATACTTTCAAAATCAAACTAAGTTGCAATAGTCTTTACATCACAGTTGGATGAGTTATGTGCAGCAAGTTCACTTAGTAATCAGTCAACAGGAAAGTAAATCAAGTCAAGTAATTGATAAGAAGTAAAAATCAAAGGACTCTTTGAATATTTCAGTTATTCCAGAAAGTAGATTGTTAATAGCCATCAGATGTATTGAACGAAGTTCCACAAATACTATTTTCAAAGATGTTCTTGAATCACTAACTCATAATTCTTTGTGGAAAGAATACAATTTCCATGTTGATAACAGGTTGTTTGCGCAAAATCGCAAGTTGTTCATACTGTGGACGGAAGAAATAGGTCACCGAATCAAAAGGTATCATGGTTAGCATCATCAGGGTCATCACGTGCATGTGATTGATCGAATGCATTGGTACATCGTCAGGTCAAGGTGGAAAGAGAGGGAGTTCTACCCTCATCAACTAATTGATTAGTAAAAATTTTGTGCTCCAAAAGCTTTCAAGTGGAGAAGAATGATCCAAGAGGATCCGTCGATCCAATTGCACAAGTGTTCAAAGTGTTATCATCAGTATTCAGTGTCGTCATCGCCTCAGTTCATGGGTGTCGTTTAGATCGCCAGTGTTGGTTATGATTAGGTTGTTCAGGTACTGTTTGTAGTTTTTCATGGTGTTCAGTTGATGTGGTGTTGTACCTAGATGTTGACTTATGTTCATTGACAGTTCTGCCAGGTTTGGTCGACGACACATGTTTTGTCATTCGACTTTGTAGGTTTGATGTGTCGACATCAGTGTCGTCAATGGCATAGATTCATCGTCCAAGTTGTCGTTGCAAAGATAGCTGGAGTCAACAATGTGTGTGGGTTGTCGTCATGGCAGAGGATCGATATTGTCATTTTTCGATGATCGGCATGGGTTTATTGTCATTATGTGACAAATTTTACGAATGTCGCATTGTGACAGAATTGTACATATGGGTTTTTAAAATAAATCCTAATCTATGTATTAATCCTATGCTCCCCTAAGTCTAAGTTCTAAAAACCCTAATCTTATGCTAAAACACCATTCCCTAAGTTCTAAAGCCATGTATCAAAACTATTCCTAAGATCAAAACAAATCCTAAATCCTAAACCTATTCAACCTAAAGTCCTAACATTAAAAGTATTTCCATATAACTCTCAGCCTTTGTAAAACATTAAAAACATTACAAATTAAATATGCAGTCCCCTAACCGTAGAGTTAACCGCAACGGGACCGTGTCATGTGAGTGGGCAAAGGAGTTGGTTGTGGGGGTTAGCCCTAACCGCTAGCCTAAACCATGTCGGAGGTCTCGACATGTGAACAACATTGAAAAGTCACCGGGGTTAGCAGTTAACCGCAGCTAGTTGACCACCACCCTAACCGCAGCAGAACGATGGAGTTAACATGTGAGCAACCAGGGGTAACCGTCGAGGTTGGAGTCTAGAAGTTACTGCGCCATTGCCATAACCGCTGAAGGAAAGCGTGTTCACATTACACAGTCACCGCAAGGCTACCGGAACTGTCAACCGGGACCGTCAGAAGAAACCGCACAGGTGGCAATCAGCGACCTAGTCACATGGCAACTGACTATTCAGCGTGCCGATTGTTAAACACTAGTGATTCGGGGGGAAGATGAAAGTCATTTTTGGGTTTTAAAATGTATTTTTGGCATGAAATTAATTCCATGACCATGACATTAACCCTAAGGTGGAAAATTGTCACTAGACCAAACTTTTAACCGATCCTGAAGCAACAAAATGCATCTACAAACTAGCTAAAGTGGTTTCAATGTATCCACAGGACTTTAAAAGGCGGATTTGTCCATTGAAATACAGGAGAGTGGTTTCTGGCTTTTGTATGCAAGTTCTAAAGGGATAGAGGCGCTTTTGTTTTTAGTGTTTCGGGAGCATCGGGAGTCGGATTTGGAAACCGACAGTAGCGTTGGAAAGCTAGTTCAGAGGGCTATTTGATGAAAAGGGTCATAATTTCCTGTGTGCAAGTTCAGTCTGCCTAATTCACTGTGTAATCGACACCTTCTTCTCATTCCTAATAAAAACGGTCGGCCATCTTGAAAGCGGACCCGAAGACATAGTCCATCAGGGATGAACTCTGTAATCAATCTTGTTGTCTGGTATATCTGTGTTTTTACTGTTTACACTTCTGTTTTGCATCTTAATTATGGTTTATCAGCTGTCGTAAAGTGTTTTTCTCCAATAGTTTTCCTCGATTTCCACACTTTCAGTTAACATTCAATTCTTAGATGGCTAATCACTTCTACATCAGTTTTTAGTATATGGTCATATCAGATCACTGTTAGAATTTAATAAATTATTAAAATAGAAAGAAATAAGTTTAGATATCCCCCCTCATAATCATGGTTGTATTGCTTGGCCATGTGCTTATGTAGTTATCATTAATTGATCTACCCAAAGAATAACTAGTCAACATCATCAATATGTCCTATTTCACAACCTTGGAAATTAGCATTCTAGTGAATACCTTCTTTTATAACATGTCTTCTTAGCCCATCCAAGTATAGTGTTGAAAATTTGCTTATATTACACTATAGCAGAATGATACCTCTACAAGCCACTCTAATACTATTTTGTATTTAAGACCACCCTATAGCATATCTCTACTTTCATCCTTGTTGTACATGTTTAGCCCTCCAGGCCTGATGTTTTAGTTCAGCTTTGAATCCACTTCATATTAGAGTTCTAATTTCATTTATGATAATTATATACCTTAAGAGCCCATTTAATTCAAGTGCTCAACCTTTCCTATAATTTTATTTATGTGGTGTACATCTAACCCATTCAATTCCAATGTTTGAACCACATCTCTAATACCGCTCTATACCAAAACTTCCCAATTTTATTTTTGTGGTATATCTATGGCCCACTAAAGTCTAATTTTTGAACCATAGCTCTGGCACCACTCTGTAATAGACCTAACCCCTTAAAACTTAATTAAGGATGCATGGTGTAACTAGACCTAACATTAAAGGCTTGTTATGAAGATGGGGTTATCAAATTCTCTCCTTCTTCCTTAAACTCAAATTACAATTTTGATACCACCATCTTCTTCTTCTCATCAAAATATTACCAAACATATAAATTCCATCTCATTTCAAGCTCTCAACACAAAGTAATGCACATTTAAATTTTTACCCCTTGGGTGCCACATCAACATCCACACGAGCCACATGGTTAGCACATGGTATTCCTTTGACCACACATCACTATTGTACTGGTCAATGTCCACTACCTATTTTTCATTACCAGAGCCTCGCCATATTGGGATTTTTACAAGCCATGCACTTTCCAACCTTTAATGTGTTCTAATACAACAAGATATTGGTGGTGGGTATGCTGATATGGTGACATCCTAAAAACAATGATACTTCAGTTTGTTGATAGGCCATTATGTTGGAATTCCCAATACATTGATATCTTGATACAATATACCAGGTATCAGGGATTTTCCATATCTAAAATTTCTTGCAAGTTCTCGATATATCAATATGCCAGTATATAACTCAATGTGCCACCTTGTTTCTCTAACACCTAATAAAACTCCTGAAGGCACAGAGGTCTCCAAGACTCTCATTCCTTCCAAGGAAAACTTTCCCATGGGTTAGCATTCTAAATAGTTATACATACAAGCTACTAAGTGATCCATTTGGCATGGAAAAGAAAAAACATATTCACTCCCAGGACACCTAAACTCTTCTTCAAACTTTCCACCAACTCAAGAGTTCTTTAGAGAAATCTTCAAAACTAATCATTATTTGTTCTAAGAAGAATCTATCCACTGGAGTATACCTTATCAAGGTGTCTTCTCTTTCTTTTGGGTCCCACCATCAATAGGAAATTCTAATCCTTATGGCAACATAGAGATCCTTTGTCCAATCTAAAGATAACCAACTTACTAATTCAAACATATAGGGAGCTCCTCACACCCAACTAGTCATCAATCTTATCTATGAGATGGAGGTGTTAGCTTCTCATATATACTCAACCACATTTCCTATTTGGTCAAAGGTATGTAATACCTAGGTACATAAACAACAACCAAGTATATAGGTATATCTATGATATCCCCTTCAATCCTGTCGTAAGAGCCCATATAGGTTCACAAGTAAGAATATTAACATTATAAACCTAAAATAGTCCTTAAAATCAAAACTACCCTCTCATCTAGGCATCATTATAAATTTACCAATTCATAACATAAACAAGCAACACACAAGTTGTGATAGGAAGTCATGAAGAAAACTCATAGAAGTATTTCAACAACATATATTCTATTTATTTTCTCAAGACTACATTATAGAATTAAGGTCCGTGAGGGACACTTATTTTATTTGATAAAATACAACTTGCAATTGATAAAGGGAAATTCATGGTCAACCCCACCATAGGTTCAGTTGGATTACTTTCCTTCTTGCAGTTGGCCACCACCAAGCCAGAGCAGGAAGCCATGAAGGATTTTTTTCTCAGCAGTATAGGATGAAGTCATAAAGGCCACTCTCCCTCATCCAATTAAATCAGACAAATAAGAATCATCCATAATGTTTTACTTTTCATTCATAAAAGAGCCTCCTCTCACCTCTCTTCTTATCTCCCAAAGAAAGAATATGCCTTTTGTTCTCTATCTTTCCTTTGTGTTTCATACTTTCTCTCATCACATACTCCATGATTTTTTTCTCTCCCATGAGTAAGTGTCAATCTTTCTCCCACAAGAACAACTTCTCTTATGAGAGTCTTTTCTCTTGCCATGAGAGAATGTTTTCCTTTCACCACCCCTCCGATAATGTTGTCTGCCATGGGTTTCTCCCTTTATTGGTTTCCTATCAAATCTTCCCATGTTGGATATATACATATCTTCTAATTAGAATCTAGAAGCATTCTCAGAGATATATTTCCCATATTTTTGAGAATTTCTGGTACTATTGTCCACTCCTCTCATAACTGCTGGCAGTTATTGCCACACCTTCCCTCAAAATATTTTCTTGGGAAAGATTGAAAGTATTAAGCCTTAGGAACATTTGGCTCATCAAATAATCTATTTTCAACTACTATTCCACCAATTACCCTTTCCTGGCTTCCCTCCTCATGACTTTGCATGGTTTGCATCATATCGAGGCTTGATTTCTTCATTAGTTGGTATTTAAATTATAATTACAATTATTTTGGGTCTCTTTCTCATTTACATTTACATGCCTATACAAGGATCAATCACATAATTAATTACAATGACAAAACTTGGGGATTATAAAAAGGGATGTTACATAATGGTTGAGGATGAAATTCACATTTGAGGTTGGGTGGTGAAAAGATGCATTTTTTGGAACCTCCAATTACACTTGTAATCACTGACAAACTCATCCAACTTTCAAGAAGTGAAAAATGTTATATTTCTAAGATTTAATCATAAACTCACTTGAAACACTAAAAGAAATGCATTGAAAAATATAAACATTAAGATGACATTAATACAAGGTTACAGATAAGTGAAAAGTAATTAGAATTCGAGGAAACGAATGTGAAAAAATAGTACTTTGAGGACTCAACATTATTTTTAATATTGATTTTCCCATCCATTTTTAGATTTTTGACTAATTCATTAATATTTCTGTTATCATTGAAAATTCTGTTGCCAAAATTGCTCAGACTAGCTTAAGGACAAAGTGTTTTCGCAGCGCATAAATCCTTTAGCAGTTTCGCAGCGTAACCTGTTTTAGTGATTTCGTAGCGAAAAATACCGACTTTGCACTAACTGCGCTACGAAATGGGGAATTCGTGCTGATCCATAGCACATCTCACACCAGCTGTCATATTTTCTGCAAGAATTTACGGGAATAGCATGTGTAAGGTCTTACATGTCGGTCTTGACACGTGCAGGCTCTGTTGGCATCAAAGGGGATAGCGGTAATATTAATTATTATGAAGTCGAATGGAAGTCAAGGTTGCCTTTGTCTGCATATGTTTTGACGGGGATCATTCTCAGGAAGCAGCTTTTGTGATGACATTGAAGGCCCTTTCTCAGTCAGTCTCCTCTATTATAATGGAAATTTAATAGAGCAGGAGGATCTGAAGGAGGGCAGACACTATGCTGTCTGGGAAAATCTTTTCAAGAAGCCGTGTTATCTATTTACTTTGGTTGCTGGCCAAGTAGTCAGTAGAAATGATACATTCATTACACGATAAGGACGCCAAGTTTCACTTCGCATTTGGACTCCTGCAGATGATATATCAAAGACTGCTCATGCCATGTATTCCCTTAAGGCGGCCATGAAATGGGATGAGGATGTCTTTGGTTTGGAATATGACCTTGATCTATTCAACATCGTGGTAGTACCTGATTTTAACATAGGAACGATGGAGAACAAGAGCCTTAATATATTTAATTCAAGGTTTGTTTTGGCATCCCCACAAACTGCAACGGATGCAGACTATGCTGCTATCTTGGGTGTTATTGGTCATGAGTATTTCCACAACTGGACTGGTAATAGGGTAACATGCCGGGATTGGTTTCAATTAAGTTTAAAGGAAGGACTTACAGTTTTCAGAGATCAGGAATTCCTCCTACACCAGGCCCAACTTTTCTTCTTTGCCATTCGTTCCTATTATTTTGGGAAAGGGGTTGAGGGTTCATTCTCCTGGGTTCCACCTGCTACTCCGAGACCCTCAATTCCCGCAATTCCAAATACAGTGATACGTCCGGGGATTGGCAGATCCACAGTTGAAGAAGAGCAAGAGAAGAAGGCAAGTTGGGAAAAATGTTTTGGCGGATGACTGGTTTCTCGCCCCCTTCAGCGGTGGATTCAATTTTGGACAAAGAAACATGTACAGTTGAAGACCTCTTTGCCGAGGAGGAAATTATTCAAGAGTGCAAGACTATCAACAATCGCCTTATTAATTTTCTTCGAGGCAAGGAACAAATGCAACAAATGCTATGTTACATTGTACAAGAGCCACCAGATGGTGCAGAAAGTAAGCGAGCTTTCAGGTTTCCATTTATAGCGTGTGAGATATTCTCTTGTGAAATTGACATTATTCTCAAGACACTGGTTGAAGAGGAAGAGTTAATGAATTTACTGTTTTCCTTCTTGGAATCTGACCGACTCTATAGAACCTTGCTGGTTGGATACTTTAGCAAGGTTGTAATCTGCTTGTTGTTAAGGAAGACGGTAGCCACCATTCGTTATATTCAAGCACATCAAGAGATACTGGCTAAATTGGTGAATTTGATTGGTATTCCATCGATCATGGAGGTATTGATCAGGCTAGTTGGAGCTGACAATCATATGTATGCATATCATGTTGATGCTTTGCAATGGTTAGCTTATACTAACTTGCTAGAAATGCTTGTAGATGCATTGAGCTCAACGAATTGTGCTGCAGTACATCAAAATGCAGCAGAAACACTTTGTGCTATAACTCATCTTGCTCCATCTGCACTGGCCTTGAAGCTTTCCAGCCCAAGCTTTGTGGAACGACTTTTTTGTAATGCCTTAGAGAACCCATAGTCGAAATCTACATTAGTGCATTCGTTGTCCGTATGCATTTCATTGTTGGACCCAAAAAGATCAGCATTGGGAGCAGCTGGTTCAGCATGGGGAAATCATATCATTGAGCCAGTTATAACTCCAAATCCTGAGACAGTGGATGGCATGCTACACGACCTTGGTAAACTGCTAGAGCTGTTGAATGTGTCTTCTGATGCAAATGTTCTGCCTACCACATATGGAGAATTAAGACCTCCTTTCGGAATGCATCGTTTAAAGATAGTGGAATTCATTGCAGTCTTGTTGAAGAGTGGGAGTGAAGATTCTTGGCAGGAGTTGGTTCGTTTGGGTGCTCTTCAGACAGTTATCAAACTTTTTTTTCAAGTACCCCTTCAACAATAGTCTGCATCATTATGTGGAGTGTATCATAAGCTCATGCTTAGAAAGCAACAGTACTACTGTTATTGATCACCTGTTCCAAGAGTGTGATTTGTTAGGGAAACTTCTGGTAGCAGATGAAAAGCCCTTAGTTATTGATGATCCCAGCAAGCCAATAGCACCTACATGTGGGAAATTACCTCCGAGGACAGGAAATATGGGAACTTGACACACAGATGCAAACAACAAGAAGCAGAGTTACAACAGACAGCAAAGCAAGCACAAGAGGCTATGTCTTTGGCTGCTGCAGAATCTCGCAAATGTAAAGTTGCAAAGGAGGCAAATTTAATAATGCAGAAAAGCCTGAGGGGAAGGATTTTCGAATTGGACAGCCCATATATGATGATTGGTATATGCTGCTTTTCAATATTATTTTGACATCACTGCCAGTCATATCTTTGGGGGTTTTTGAGTAAGAGGTTTCATCTGAAGTATGTTTGCAGTTCCCTGTTCTCTATCAGCAGGGCCCAAGGAATATATTTTTAAACTGGTACCGTGTACTTGGATGGTTGGCAAACCATGAGATTATTTATGATATTTGTTAACAACCACTTCAGTTTCCTCTGCTAAATGTTTCAAGTACATTTCAGGAATTTCAGAAAGTGGAGGACTATTTATCTATGGTGGAACAGTAACCTTCTGAGATAATGCAGGATGCAGTGATTCCATCCATGAGTGCATTGGTAAAGCCAGAGTTTCTAAGGCACCAAGACAAAGATGTCAGGCTCATTGTTGTTACTTGCATTAGTGAGAATCACACTGAAAACGTATCTGCTTCAATGCAAACAATTAGGAGTTCGGTTTGAATGAAAGAAAGACTGTGTTTTTGAAATTACACAGCAGTTTCGTAGCGCGCTACGAAACTGCTGTAGGTGTTGTTTTTTAACGCAGACAAACAGTTTGATAGGATGATCAGAAATTTTCAAAGGAAACATCTGAGGGACATTTAGGAGACCAAATGAAGATAGCATAGCCATTCAAATGATGACAGGTGTACCTTTGTAAAAGTGAAATGTTTTGGCTCAAGTTAAAGTTTTGATTATAAAGGCACTTTATTACTGGTCATTAGGGTTTGGAAGGAGTTGCATACGAGGAGACTTGGCTTGCACACCTGTCTATCAATGAAGCCTCCAACACATCTGGAAACATGATGGTGCTCTACATTTTTGGGATATTAAAGAGATGGAGACATGCTGCTGCATTTTCGAATAAGTGGTGGAAGACTGGAACCGGAAAAACAGGGGTTTTCTCCTAACATCACTGAACCATCAAAGCATTCAGCATCCAAAGCTAGTATGGGACATTGAATCCTTTTTTCAGCCATCTCGGCCAAGCTAAAAGGAGACAGGTGTCAAAGAACAAGAAAGAATCATTCTACGAGGAGGATAGAATTAGAGTTATAGTTAAATTAGGACTCTTTAAAATTCCAGTTTAGCACTTATTGTATTTAATGAGTTAGTTCAATAGTGGATAGGGGTAATTAGTGGCAGTCATCGAGCTCCCCTCATGACTGGAGGAGGAAGCTCAAAGTAGTTAAAGTTATGTTTCTATATATAGTTGAAACTTTTATGTAATGAGGGTTGGATTTTTGAGAAAACAGAGTATTGTTTTGGCTTATGTAAAAACTCAGTTTCAGTAATACAATTTGCTGCTTGTCTTCTCAGGATTCATACAGTGTTTCAATGCTCAAGATATGTGGTTTTGCTTTATCCTTAATGTTTTTACAGTTGTATAAATACACAATCACTCAGAATTCACTTTGTTGCTCTGATTTCCTGTGTGTATTTGTAAGCTGAGGTTTCTATGAGTTGTGTTTTGAGTATTTAAACATCACATGCCCTGACTTCTATGTATGAGTAGTGTTATAGTTTACTAAAGGATGATTAACTCCATAAGCCCAATGGAAGTCTTTGTAATGTCTGTCCAGCCAACATATTTGTTAAATTCACTTTGCAAGAGTTAGCCATCTCATCAATAATTAAAATCAATAACCTTTTGAGAGAGCCCTCTCAGGCTAAGGAGGCTAAGCCTTAGTCAAAAGATTGGTCTGAAACAGTTACACAGAGTCTACCTGGTCAGCAGCCTTCCAGTGCTTGATTTTGTGATAACAATTTCTATGTGTAATTACTCTTTCCCCTTCTCCTAGATTCATTACTTAGCCATTTTTACTTAGTTATTTAACTTTTACTTGGCCTTTTTGTTATTCATGCAAGTTATTTCACCCACTTGTCTCCCACACACCTTCACTTAGCCCTACTTGTTTCACACATACCTTCACTTACTCATTTTTGTCCATACAAGTTTTAGGTTGTTATTTTCACTAGGTTCATACACCCACTTGTCCTATTTCACAACCTTGGAAATTAGCATTCTAATGAATACCATCTTTTATAACATGTCTTCTTGGCCCATCCAAGTATAGTGTTGAAAATTTTCTTATATTACACTATAGTAGAATGATACCTCTACAAGACACTCTAATACTATTTTGTAGTTAATACCACCCTATAGCATATCTCTACTTTCATCCTTGTTGTACATTTCTAGCCCTCCAGGCCTAGTGTTTTAGTTCAACTTTGACTCCACTTCATATTAGAGTTCTAATTTCATTTATGATAATTATATACCTTAAGATCCCATTTAATTCAAGTGCTAAACCTTTCCTATAATTTTATTTATGTAGTGTACATCTAGCCCATTCAATTCCAATGTTTGAACCACATCTCTAATACCGCTCTATACCAAAACTTCCCAATTTTATTTTTGTGGTATATTTATGGCCCACTAAAGTCTAATTTTTGAACCATAGCTTTGACACCACTTTGTAATAGACCTAACCCCTTAAAACTTAATTAAGGATGCATGGTGTAACTATACCTAACATTAAAGGCTTGTTATGAAGATGGGGTTATCAAATTCTCTTCTTCTTCCTTAAACTCAAATTACAATTTTGATACCACCATCTTCTTCTTCTCATCAAAATGTTTCCAAACATATAAATTCCATCTCATTTCGAGCTCTCAACATAAAGTAATGCACATTTAAATTTTTATCCCTTCTGTGCCACATCAACATCCACACGAGCCACATGGTTAGCACATGGTATTCCTTTGACCACACATCACTATTGTACTTGTCAATGTCCACTACCTATTTGTCATTACCAGAGCCTCAACATATTGGGATTTTTACAAGCCATGCACTTTCCGACCTTTAATGTTCTAATGCGCCAAGATATTGGTGGCTGGTATGCTGATATGGTGACATCCTGAAAACAATGATACTTCCGTTTTTTGATTGGCCATTATTTTGGCATGCCCAATACATTGATATCTTGATACAATATATCATGTATCAGGGATTATCCATATCTAAATATCCTTGCAAGTTTTCGATATATCGACAGGCCAATAAATAACTCAATGTGCCACCTTGTTTCTCTAACACCTAATAAAACTCCTGAAGGCACAGAGGTCTCCAAGACTCTCATTCCTTCCAAGGAAAACTTCCCCATGGGTTAGCATTCCAAATAGTTATACATCCAAGCTACTAAGTGCTCCTTTTGGCATGGAAAAGAAAAAACTTATTCACTCCCAGGACACTTAAACTCTTCTTTAGATTTTCCACCAACTCAAGAGTTCTTTAGAGAACTCTTCAAAACTAATCATTATATGTTCTAAGAAGAATCTATCCACTGGAGTATACCTTTTTAATCAAGGTGTCTTCTCTTTCTTTTGGGTCCCACCATCAACAGGAAATTCTAATCCTCATAGCAACATAGAGATCCTTTGTCCTATCTAAAGATAACCAACTTACTAATTCAAACTTATAGGGAGCTCCTCACACCCAACTAGTCATCAATCTTATCTATGAGATGGAGGTGTTAGCTTCTCATATATACTCATCCACATTTCCTATCTGGTCAAATGTATGTAATACCTAGGTACATAACCAACAACTAGGTATATAGGTATATCTATGATATCCCCTTCAATCTTGTCGTAAGATCCCATATAGGTTCACAAGTAAGAATATTAACATTATAAACCTAAAATAGTCCTTAAAATCAAATCTACCCTTTCATCTAGGCATCATTATAAATTTACCAATTCATAACATAAACAAGCAACACACAAGTTGTGATAGGAATTCATTAAGAAAACTCATAGAAGTATTTCAACAACATATATTCTATTTATTTTCTCAATACTACATTATAGAATTAAGGTCCCTAAGGGACACTTATTTTATTTGATAAAATACAACTTGCAATTGATAAAGGGAAATCCATGGTCGACCCCACCGTAGGTTCAGTTGGATTACTTTCCTTCTTGCAGTTGGCCACCCCCAAGCCAGACCAAGAATCCATGAAGGATTTTTTTCTCAGCAGTATAGGGTGAAGTCATAAAGGCCACTCTCCCTCATCCAATTAAATCAGACAAATACGAATCATCCATAAGGTTTTACTTCTCATTCATAAAAGAGCCTCCTCTCACCTCTCTTCTTATCTCCCAAAGAAAGAATATGCCTTTTGTTCTCTATCTTTCCTTTGTGTTTCACACTTTCTCTCATCACATCCTCCATGATTTTTTTCTCTCCCATGAGTAAGTGTCATTCTTTCTCCCCAAAGAACAACTTCTCTTGTGAGAGTCTTTTCTCTTGCCATGAGAGAATGTTTTCCTTTCACCACCCCTCTGATAATGTTGTCTGCCTTGGGTTTCTCCAGTTATTGGTTTCCTATCAAATCTTCCCATGTTGGATATATACATGTCTTCTAGTCAGAATCTAGAAGCATTCTCAGAGATACATTTCCCATATGTTTAAGAAGTTCTAGTACTATTTTCCACTCCTCTCATAACTGCTGGCAGTTATTGCCACACCTTCCCTCAAAATATTTTGTTGGGTCCCTATAATACTAGTGATTACCCCATTACTATTGTAGTTATACCCATTATTTATATTGTTGTGCCCCTATTACCCCATATTGTTATTTATGTGCCCCATAGAATCCCTCTATTGTTATTTTTTTGGCTTTATATTATTATTGTTAGGTCGGCTGGATTATATTGTGACTCCATAGACTCCTATATATAGAAAGGAGGTTTTGTCATTTGTATCATCCAAGAATTGTTCATTTATGTAATGTAAAGGAGGTTGCCCCCTCAAAGAGGCTGAATTCTAAGGCGTTGATCTATCTTTTCTATCTTTTCTTGAGCTGGTTTCATAACATTTGGTATCAGAGCTTTGGATTCTAGGGTTTCGCTGCTCCAAACAGGTCATCGTGGAATTTTCGCTATAACTATTTTTCTGTGACGTTTCAAAGTCACAAAAAAAACCCATTTGAGAAGAAATCACGCTGAACCTTGGGTCCAAATTTCAGAGCTTTTCACGTGATATTTGCGGAGATATGATCTGAGGAAGTTGGTCTTTTTGCAGACTCCTGAATTACATTCAAAACAGGTGACCTGGGGAAAATCGTCATAACTTTCTCTCTGGGGATCGGATTGAAATTTCGTAAGAAGGTACAGAAAGAGGATGGACTGTAGTTTCTTGTATACGAGGTTCAGATCCAAAGGTTGAAACAGTGACTCGTGGCACGTCGTACAAGTTCGCTCTACTGAACTAGTCTAAAAGCAAGTCACTGTGGGAGATTTCACATAACTCTTCCTTGGAGAATCCAATTTGAGTCAGACTTGTGGCATTGGAAAGAGGACACAAAGGGCTACTACAGATTAAAAATTCAGAACTAGATGATTGGAAAGTACAGAGATACATCAGAGGCAATATCGAGCTCCTACAAAGTGAAAAAAGGTGTGTAGATTTTCTTAAATTTTTGCTTAAGCTTGGTTTGAAAATTTATTTTGAAGGAATTCAAAGGGCATAGTAGAGCATTATTATCGGTAACTGATGCCCCGAGGAAAGAAAATGCAAACACCTAGTAAGGAACCTGAAAGCTCTAGCATGACTCATGAAGAAGAGGAAGAAATGCAACATGATATATCAAAATTACAAGACCAAGTGCAACAACTGTCCCTTGCACAAAAAGGAACAAAATCTAAGATGGATGGTTTAAAGAAAGATGTAGAAGCTAAGATGGATGGTTTAAAGAAAGGTGTAGAAGCTAAGATGGATTTTTTAAAGAAAGGCGTAGAAGCTAAGATGATTGACGTGGAAGCTAAGATGGATGATTTGAAGATAGATTTGAAGACAGACATGGACGAATTGAAGATAAATATGAATAAGTTGCTACAAGAAATGGTCACTAATGGTGAAAGGGTACTAAAGGAAACTCATGATGAGAACAAAAGAAATGTTAATCATGATTCCATAGACGCTAATGTTGGATCGAAGAATCACCATATTCCAAAAATCGATATGAGGAAGTTTGATGGCAAGGATCCCGCCACATGGATATTACAGATGGAGCAATTCTTCGATCTCAATAATGTGCAAAACACACAAAAGGTACGTATGGCAACTGTATATTTGGAACCAAATCAGTTTGTATGGTATCAATGGCTTTGTTCTCGTAAACAATTTATCACTTGGGCAATTTTTACGGAAGAATTGATAGCACATTATGAGGATACAAAAAGCAACACTTTTTTTAGCCAATTGATAAGTCTCAAACAAAAGGGTTCAATAATGGAGCACATTGAGGAGTTCCAAAAATTGAACATAAGGGTAAAAGATATTCCAGAGGAGCATAGGATTGATGTGTTCATAGGGTCTTTAAAGGATAATATCCAACATGATGTCCGCCTTTGGGAACCTGATTCATTAGAGAAGGCATTCAGGTTAGCAAGAAAAATGGAAAGCAAAATTATGGCAACTAGGAAGCATACCACTCACAACTATAAAGACGGAAGTGTTGTTGCCCCTAGTCTTCCACAACCTACAAGGTTGACACCACAACAATTGGAAGAAAAAAGAGCAAAAGGGCTTTGTTACAATTGTGATAGCAAATACACAAAAGGTCATAAGTGTGCTGAGAAGAAATTATTCTACATAGATTGTGAAGAGGAAGAAGAAAAGGAGCAAGAATGGTCAAAAGAAGAGAATATACTCCAGGAACAAAGCCTAGATGAAGAACAAATAAATCCGACCATATCTTGTAATGCATTGGCGGGAATTACCACTCCTCAAACCATCAAGATAGAAGGACAAATCAAGAAGAAAAAGGTAATAGTGTTGATTGATTCAGGAAGCACCCACAATTTTATTCATTGTAGGGTAGCAAAAGAATTGAATTGCTTCCTATATCCAGCACCAGAGTGTCAAGTGATGATTGCAAATGGAGGAACAATAAATTGCTCTGGAAAGTGCCATAATATCAAGCTATCCATGGGAGAATATGTATTGACTAGCCCAATGCTTTCCATTCCAATGGGAGGTGCTGATGTTGTACTAGGAGTCCAATGGCTACAATCCTTGGGTACAATAGCTTTTAATTTTCAAGAACTTTTCATCAAATTTTCTACGGAAGGAAAGGAAGTTGAATTAAGGGGTATTGCAGGGAAACCAGGAAAGATAATCAGCTCTAATGGCATGACAAAGCTTCTAAAAAAGGAGCAAAGAGGTGTAATTGCACAATTATGTTCGCTAGATGTTTCCACATTGGAATCATCTATTTCTCCAGATCTCCAAAAAGTCCTGGACAATCATTCCAAGGTATTTGAGACTCCCAAAGGTCTCCCACCTATGCGTGATCATGATCATGCTATTCATCTGATTCCAGGAAGTGTTCCTCCAAACATCAGGCCGTACAGATATCCCTATGTCCAAAAAAGTGAAATTGAACGTATGGTTGCAGAAATGCTAGAGGCTGGTATAATTCAACCGAGTCAAAGTTCTTTCTCAGCTCCAGTAGTATTGGTGCACAAGAAGGATGGATCATGGCGCATGTGTCCGGATTATAGGGAGCTCAACAAGCTCACTATTAAAGATAAGTTCCCCATTCCTGTCATTGATGAATTACTGGATGAATTGCATGGATCAATTTACTTCACCAAGTTGGATCTTCGTTCGGGATATCATCAAATCAGAATGAAGATTGAAGACATTCCGAAAACGGCATTTAGAACTCATGAGGGTCATTATGAATTTTTGGTCATGCCTTTTGGCCTTACCAATGCACCTTCAACATTTCAAGGTTTGATGAATTCAATTTTCAAACCATTCCTTAGAAAATTTGTGTTAGTATTTTTTGATGATATACTAATCTACAACAAGTCTTGGAAGGATCATGTTGAACATGTTGACAGGGTGCTACAACTATTGGAGGAGAAACAATTATATGCAAAAAGATCCAAATGTTTCTTTGGAGTCCAGGAGGTGGAATATTTGGGTCATATTGTATCTCATGAAGGAGTTAAGGTAGACCCTAGCAAAATTAAAGCCATTAAGGAATGGAAAATCCCCACATCCATAAAGCATCTGCGAGGATTTCTTGGGTTGACAGGGTATTATCGCAAGTTTGTTAAGAATTATGGGAGAATAGCAGCACCTCTAACAACATTATTGAAGAAAGATTCATTTTCATGGACTCCGGAAGCAACAAAGGCCTTTGAACATCTTAAAGAGGCAATGTGCCAAGCACCGGTCTTAGCTACACCGGACTTCACAAAAACCTTTATTGTGGAATGTGATGCTTCAGGAAATGGAATTGGTGTTGTTCTAATGCAAGATGAAAGACCCATTGCTTTTGAAAGTCGTCCAATCAAGGGAAAGTTTTTAAGCAAAGCTATTTATGAGAAGGAAATGTTGGCAATACTCCATGCACTTAAGAAATGGCGACCCTACCTAATGGGAAGACACTTCAAGGTAAAAACGGATCATGATAGCCTTAAATACTTTTTAGAACAAAGATTATCCTCTGAAGAGCAACAAAAGTGGGTCACAAAGATGTTGGGTTATGACTTTGAAATCATCTACAAAAAAGGGAAGCAAAATGTGGTGGCAGATGCACTCTCAAGAAAGGATGAGGATGTGGAAGCATTGTTGTGTGCCATTTCTATTATCCAACCAGATTGGATAAACGAAGCAAGGAAGGAATGGAAGAATGACGAAGAAGTGTGGGCACTTATTCGAAAGCTACAACAAGATTCCAGTACTTCTGATACATTTAGCTGGAAAAATGATTCGTTATGGTACAAAGATCGCTTATACCTCTGTAAGAATTCCCAGCTAAAACAAAAGATTCTTATGGAATTGCACACTTCTCCCTTAGGAGGGCACTCAGGATTTTTAAAAACTTACCACAGGGTTAAGAAGGAATTTTTTTGGGATGGCCTTAAATCAGATATTCAAAAGTTTGTGGCGGAATGTTTGGTTTGCCAACAAAATAAAGTTGAAACAATTAAGACACCAGGTCTATTACAACCTTTATCCATTCCAAGCCAACGTTGGGAGGAGGTTTCAATGGATTTTATCACAGGTTTACCCAAGTCTGAGGGAAAGAGTGTCATCATGGTGGTAGTTGACAGACTTACCAAGTATGCACACTTTTGTGCATTATCACATCCATTTAAAGCCAGTACAATTTCTACTGCATTTATGGAAACAGTTCAAAAGCTACATGGAAACCCAAAGATTATTGTAAGTGACAGAGATCCCATTTTCACTGGAAATTTTTGGACAGAATTATTTTCTTGTCTTGGTACTCAGTTAGCTCATAGCTCATCTTATCATCCTCAATCTGATGGGCAAACTGAGATAGTAAACAAATGTTTGGAAGGATATCTTCGTTGCTTTGTATCTGATAAACAGACACAATGGGTCAAATGGTTGCCTCTGGCTGAATGGTGGTATAACACTTCCTTCCATACAACAACAAAAATGACCCCATTTATGGCACTTTATGGGTATCAACCACCATCCATCACATCATATTTAAGAGAAAATTCTAAGGTTCAGGCAGTGGAACATCACATCGAACATCAACAACAAGTCCTCCAACTCTTAAAGGATAACCTCGTGTTGGCACAAAATAGAATGAAACAACAGGCAGATCAACATCGCAGTGAAAGAAGTTTTGATGTAGGTGATTGGGTATTCCTACGGCTACAACCATATAAGAAAATGTCCCTAAAGCAAGCTAAGAAGGATAATAAATTATCACCAAAGTATTATGGTCCGTACAAGGTGTTGCAAAAGATTGGTACTATGGCATACAAATTGGAGCTTCCTGCAGCTTCTCGATTGCACCCAGTTTTCCATGTTTCATGTTTAAAGAAGGTTATAGGCGACAAGCTCCCAATTCAAACAATATTGCCAGAACTTGACGAGGAAGGAAAAATTATATTGGAACCGGAAGCAGTCACAGAAACAAGAACTCGACAGCTACGAAATCGATCAATTTCAGAGTATCTTATCAAGTGGAAGAACTTATCCACTGAAGATTCCACATGGGAGGATGAGAATTTTATGCAGAAGTATCCAGAACTACTCAAGCGTTGAGGACAACACTTTTTTGAAGGAGAGGGGCATGTTGGGTCCCTATAATACTAGTGATTACCCCATTACTATTGTAGTTATACCCCTTATTTATATTGTTGTGCCCCTATTACCCCCATATTGTTATTTCTGTGCCCCATAGAATCCCTCTATTGTTATTTTTGTGGCTTTATATTATTATTGTTACGTCGGCTGGATTATATTGTGACTCCATAGACTCCTATATATTTGAAAGGAGGTTTTGTCATTTGTATCATCCAAGAATGGTTCATTTATGTAATGTAAAGGAGGTTGCCCCCTCGAAGAGGCTGAATTCTAAGGCGTTGATCTATCTTTTCTATCTTTTCTTGAGCTGGTTTCATAACATATTTTCTTGGGAAAGATTGAAAATATTAAGACTTAGGAACATTTGGCTCCTCCAATAATCTATTTTCAACTACTATTCCACCAATTCCCTTTCCTGGCTTCCCTCCTCATGACTTCACATGGTTTGCATCATATCGAGGCTTGATTTCTTCATTAGCTGGTATTTAAATTATATTACAATTATTTTGGGTCTCTTTCTCATTTATGTTTACATGTTTATACAAGGATCAATCACATAATTAATTACAATGACAAAACTTGGGGATTATAAAAAGGGATGTCACATAATGGTTGAGGATGAAATTCACATTTGAGGTTGGGTGGTGAAAAGATGCATTGTTGGAACCTCCAATTACACTTGTAACCACTGCCAAACTCATCCAACTTTCAAGAAATTAAAAATGTTATTTTTCTAATATTTAATCATAAACTCACTTGAAACACTAAAAATAAATGCATTGAAAAATATAAGCATTAAGATGACATTAATACAAGGTTACAGATAAGTGAAAAATCATTAGAATTCAAGGAAAGGGATGTGAAAAAATTGTACTTTGAGGACTCGACATTAGTTTTAATATTGATTTTCCCACCCATTTTTAGAATTTCCACTAATTCATTAATATTTCTATGTGTAATTACTCTTTCCCCTTCTCCTAGATTCATTACTTAGCCATTTTTACTTAGTTATTTAACTTTTACTTGGCCTTTTTGTTATTCATGCAAGTTTTTTCACCCACTTGTCTCCCACACACCTTCACTTAGCCCCACTTGTTTCACACATACCTTCACTTACTCATTTTTGTCCATACAAGTTTTAGGTTGTTATTTTCACTAGGTTCATACACCCACTTGTCCTATTTCACAACCTTGGAAATTAGCATTCTAATGAATACCATCTTTTATAACATGTCTTCTTGGCCCATCCAAGTATAGTGTTGAAAATTTTCTTATATTACACTATAGTAGAATGATACCTCTACAAGACACTCTAATACTATTTTGTAGTTAATACCACCCTATAGCATATCTCTACTTTCATCCTTGTTGTACATTTCTAGCCCTCCAGGCCTAGTGTTTTATTTCAGCTTTGACTCCACTTCATATTAGAGTTCTAATTTCATTTATGATAATTATATACCTTAAGATCCCATTTAATTCAAGTGCTAAACCTTTCCTATAATTTTATTTATGTAGTGTACATCTAGCCCATTCAATTCCAATGTTTGAACCACATCTCTAATACCGCTCTATACCAAAACTTCCCAATTTTATTTTTGTGGTATATCTATGGCCCACTAAAGTCTAATTTTTGAACCATAGCTCTGACGCCACTCTACAATAGACCTAACCCCTTAAAACTTAATTAAGGATGCATGGTGTAACTGGACCTAACATTCAAGGCTTGTTATGAAGATGGGGTTATCAAATTCTCTCCTTCTTCCTTAAACACAAATTACAATTTTGATACCACCATCTTCTTCTTCTCATCAAAATCTTTCCAAACATATAAATTCCATCTCATTTTGAGCTCTCGACACAAAGTAATGCACATTTAAATTTTTACCCCTTCGGTGCCACATCAACATCCACATGAGCCACATGGTTAGCACATGGTACTCCTTTGGCCACACATCACTATTGTATTGGTCAATCTCCACTACCTATTTGTCATTACCAGAGCCTCGCCATATTGGGATTTTTACAAGACATGCACTTTCCAACCTTTAATGTTTTAATACGCCAAGATATTGGTGTTTGGTATGCTGATATGGCGACATCTTGAAAATAATGATACTTCAGTTTGTTGATAGGCCATTATGTTGGCATGCCCAATACATTGATATCTTGATACAATATACCAGGTATCAGGGATTTTCCATTTCTAAAATTCCTTGCAAGTTCTCAATATATCGATAGGCCAGTATATAACTCAATGTGCCACCTTGTTTCTCTAACACCTAATAAAACTCCTGAAGGCACATAGGTCTCCAAGACTCTCATTCCTTCCAAGGAAAACTTCCCCATGGGTTAGCATTCCAAATAGTTATACATCCAAGCTACTAAGTGTTCCTTTTGGCATGGAAAAGAAAAAACTTATTCACTCCCAGGACACTTAAACTCTTCTTTAGATTTTCCACCAACTCAAGAGTTCTTTAGAGAACTCTTCAAAACTAATCATTATATGTTCTAAGAAGAATCTATCCACTGGAGTATACCTTTTTAATCAAGGTGTCTTCTCTTTCTTTTGGGTCCCACCATCAACAGGAAATTCTAATCCTCATAGAAACATAGAGATCCATTGTCCTATCTAAAGATAACCAACTTACTAATTCAAACTTATAGGGAGCTCCTCACACCCAACTAGTCATCAATCTTATCTATGAGATGGAGGTGTCAGCTTCTCATATATACTCATCCACATTTCCTATTTGGTCAAATGTATGTAATACCTAGGTACATAACCAACAACTAGGTATATAGGTATATCTATGATATCCCCTTCAATCTTGTCGTAAGAGCCCATATTGGTTCACAAGTAAGAATATTAACATTATAAACCTAAAATAGTCCTTAAAATCAAATCTACCCTTTCATCTAGGCATCATTATAAATTTACCAATTCATAACATAAACAAGCAACACACAAGTTGTGATAGGAATTCATTAAGAAAACTCATAGAATTATTTCAACAACATATATTCTATTTATTTTCTCAAGACTACATTATAGAATTAAGGTCCCTAGGGACACTTATTTTATTTGATAAAATACAACTTGCAATTGATAAAGGGAAATCCATGGTCGACCCCACCATAGGTTCAGTTGGATTACTTTCCTTCTTGCAGTTGGCCACCCCCAAGCCAGACCAAGAAGCCATGAAGGATTTTTTTCTCAGCAGTATAGGGTGAAGTCATAAAGGCCACTCTCCCTCATCCAATTAAATCAGACAAATAAGAATCATCCATAAGGTTTTACTTCTCATTCATAAAAGAGCCTCCTCTCACCCCTCTTCTTATCTCCCAAAGAAAGAATATGCCTTTTGTTCTCTATCTTTCCTTTGTGTTTCACACTTTCTCTCATCACATCCTCCTGTTGGAAATAATACTGAGAGGGGGGGTGAATTAGTATTATCAGATCAATAAAACTTTTTCAATACTCAGAAACATATACGCTACTTCAGTTAAGTGAACCAGCGTGTACAAGCTACTGTGTCTAAAGCAACCAGCGTATAACCAGAAATCTTATGATTCAGTTAGTTTATCTTCAGTAAATGCATCAGGACATTATTAACCATAATAAAGGTAAACAGATGCAGTATAACAGAACAGATCGTCACACAAAAGCCACACACATGAACACCATGATATAAGGTGGAAACCCAATGTGGGTGAAAACCACCTGCTGCAAGTCGTCTCTATCTTTCTTTAATAAGAAACTTCAGTTTACAATCTTTTGTACTGGTGTAGCCTTATACCAGTACGCAGGCTACAACCTGCAGAAGGCTACAACCTTCTCTCGTTTTCCAAACTCTCCTGGAAGGGAGCTCCAACCCCCTTTGCTCTTGTACTAGCTAAGATACTAGTACGTAGGTGCTGCCCTACAATCTTCTTTCCTTCAGGTACCACTTTTCATCAATTTTCAGACTGGATACTCCTGAAGCACAACATTACAATCTGAAGACCACGATTCATTCACAAATCATTGAAGCACAAAACAACCAATACTAGCATCATCAATCTTTGAATCACTGAACCACTGAAACCCTGTCAACACCCAGTCACCAGAACACAGAGCAGACTACAGAACCTCTGCAATAACAGTCAGACCCAACTGCAACCCCAAAAATTAAGCTTCAAAAGATATACGCTACTTCAATGAAACCAACCCGCGTATACACGCGCTTTTACCAAAGACAACCTGCGTACAGATCTAAAAATAATTTCTCATATCTTGTAGCTGTACCAGACATCAGTCATACTTCAGAACATAACATTGCGTCAGTATGCAGATCTAAAAATATGCGTAATCAACCATATACCGATAATTAATTTCAAACCATTTGATCCTGATCTATCCTTAGATCTAGTATTCCATCAACCGGTGTGATCTCTCCTTAGCTTAGATCAAGCAACCTAGAACCTGCATACGAGATCTCTTTCTTTATCAGATATTCAAGACTTTTTCAGTGCAATTTCCTAATGATATTTCTTCTCCTTATATAGCCTTAGGCCCTTCACAATACCACAGTCCAAAACCATAGTAACACAATACCATCAACTTCAAAACTCGGGATCAACACGACTGTCGAGATACCTTGGTCCAAAACCATAGGCTCAAGTACCGAGGACTAACTACCACGGACCAAAGGGAAGCTTCTCGACATGTACGCTCTTTTCTGTTCATGAAACTGCGTGTATACGCGACTTCGTATATAGCGAGACTGCGTATCCGCGACTTAGTATATAGCGTACCAGCATGTATACGCAACTTGGGCTTAATGAACCTGCGTATATGAAATTTCTCTTCATTCTTGTAGTCTGGACTGAGATCTGTCATCAAAGAGAGTTGCCATCAAGGACAACACCTGTACCGTAGCGCCACACCTGTGCCAAAATGCCAACAATCTCCCCCTTTGGACTTGATGGCAACCCCAAGATCCTTAGAATCATTCTCCCCCTTTGTCATCAAGGGCAAAGGGCTGTGCTCTCCCTGAGAACATGCTGATATCTCTGCTCTGTTGTGCTGAACATGCTCCCCCTGACTATAGGCAAGATCTGCAAAAGATGATCTTCAAAAAGAACCAAGACTTATACATCATAAAGGACCTTCCTATCACCAAAAGACTCAATACATACATCCATACTCCCAACCAAGAGGGGATACATCAGAAATTTACATATACCAACCAATTACATTACATCATTCATCCCAGGCATAGTGGGGAAACCATCATAGGCCGTTACATGACCTTGACATCATAAAAGAGATATCACAAAAGAGATACATGACATAGAGACGAAAAAATCTAGACCAAGACTTATGAAAGTCACCAGCAGCATCTGATAATCATCTTTTAGATCAACAACCAAGATTTCCTTCTGTGCTCCTTCTCCTGAAACCAACAACAGTTGTGAACTAGGACCAAAAGCATCTAAATGCCAACAATGCTTTATTAGACTTTAAGCTGCTCCCCCTGAAACTGTGCCTGAAGGACTCTGTCATACCCATCTCAGACCTTCTCCAACCAGAATCTGCCCTTGCTGTTCAGAACTCCATACACGCGACTTCACCTGCATAAATCAGCGTATGTACGCGGATATCCCTTATACAACACGCGTACACCAACTTTTCTTTAGAAAGGACAAGCTTCAACAGTAGGATGAAGCATCAACTACTCCCAGATTTTGTCTGAGATATTCAAAAGTCTCCCTGGGCAGTGGTTTTGTGAGAATATCAGCAACTTGTTCTTTAGAAGAAACATACTCCAACTTGACCTTTTGTTCAAGCACTTGTTCCTGGAGGAAGTGATACTTGATTGGTATGTGCTTGGTCTTTGAATGCATGAATGGATTCTTTGAAATGTTGATTGCACTTGTATTATCACATAAGATAGAGACAGGTGGAGTGCAAGTGATTTGAAAATCCTGCAAGGTCTTCATCATCCAAATAAGTTGTGTGCAACAAGATGCCGCAGCCACATATTCTGCTTCAGCTGTAGATAAAGCAATCGAACTCTGTTTCTTGTTGAACCAAGATACTAATCTGGAACCCATGAAGAATGCACCACCACTTGTGCTTTTCCTGTCATCCACACTTCCGGCCCAATCTGCATCTGTGTAAGCATGAAGAGTGAGATCTGTATCTCTAGGATACCATAGGCCATAGTTTTGAGTCCCTTGAAGATACTTGAAGATTCTTTTGACTGCCTGAAGATGAGTTTCCTTTGGGTTGGCTTGAAATCTTCCAACAATTCCTACTGCATGCATAATGTCTGGTCGGGTACCTGTCAAGTAAAGCAAACTCCCAATAATGGATCTATAAGTTGGTTGATGAACTACTGCTGATTTATCATTTGTACTGAGGCTGCATCCTGTAACCATGGGGGTACATACTGGCTTTGAATCTTCCATGCCATACTTCTTCAAGATCTGCTTGAGGTACTTGGTTTGAGACAAGAAAATACCTCCTTCATTTTGTTGGATTTGCAATCCAAGAAAGTATGTCAATTCTCCAAGTAATGACATTTCAAATTCTTTCTACATAACCAAGGCAAAGTTTTGACTCATAGCCTCTTCATTGCTGCCAAAGATAATATCATCTACATACACAACAAGTATTAGCAATTTGTTATTTTCAACTTTCATATAGAGATTGCTATCTGCTGATCCTTTTGAAAAACCTTGTTGGTGAAGATATTTGTCCAACCGATAGTACCAAGCCCTTGGAGCTTGTTTGAGACCATAGAGAGCCTTTTTCAATCTGCATACAAGGTTTGGATCATTCCCAAGAATGAAACCATCTGGCTGCTCAATATATACTTCTTCTTCTAAGTCTCCATTCAGAAAGGCTGATTTCACGTCCATTTGAAATACCTTGAAGTTTTGAAAGCTTGAGAGAGCAAGGAACATTCAGATGGCCTCAAGTCTTGCAACAGGAGCAAAGGTCTCTTCAAAATCTATTCCTTCTTGTTGCGCATACCCTTTACAAACAAGTCTGGCCTTGTTTCTAATTACTTCTCCATTTTCATTCAATTTATTTTTGAAGACCCATTTTGTCCCTATGACATTCTTATCTTTTGGTCTAGGAACCAATTCCCAAGTGTTGTTCTTTTTGATCTGCTCAAGTTCTTCATCCATTGCTTTGACCCAACATTCATCTTTGCATGCCTCTTTCACATTTTGTGGTTCAGTGGAAGAGAGTAATGCCAAATAGCTTGAAGCTTCTGCAATTGTTCTTCTTGTTTGTACTCCTGCTTCTTTCTGCCCCACAATCTGAGATTCTGGATGATTCTTCTGAACATATCTGGATGGAGTCTTCTCTTCTATTCTTGTCTGCTCCTCTGGTTCTTCTTGAGGTTCTTCTTCTTCTTGAGGTTCTTCTTCATCATTCTGTCTTTGAGGGTAGCCTTCACCTTCTTCGATGTCTTCATGATGAACTTGCCTAGGAATGTATCCCTTCTCATCAACCACAACATCAATGCTGTCGACGATTTTGCCAAGTCTTTTATTGTAGCACTTGTATGCTTTGCTATGTGGAGAATAACCAAGAAGAATGCCTTCATCTGCTCTTGGTTCAAGTTTGCCAAGTTGCTCATCAGTATTCTTAATATAACATTTGCTCCCAAAGATTTTGAAGTGCTTCACCGAAGGAGTCTTACCACACCAAAGCTCATGAGGAGTTTGAGTGTTGTTTACTCGGACATTTGTTTTGTTGAGAATAATAACCGCAGCATGTGCAGCTTCACCCCAGAAAGTTGCGGGAGTACCTGATTCATCAAGCATAGCACGAGCCATTTGTTGGACTGTTCTGTTCATTCTTTCCACAACTCCATTTCGCTGAGGAGTTCTAGCTGTAGAGAATTCTCTTCTTATCCCATGTTCTTCACAGAAATCGAAAAATTAATTTGAGGTAAACTCCCCACCTCTGTCAGATCTGAGGCACTTAATTTTGTGTCCTGATTCATTTTTAGCCAAAGCTTTGAAGGATTTGAATTTTTCGAATGCTTCATCTTTGTGCTTCATAAGTCCTAACCAGACAAACCTAGAGAAATCATCAATGAATAATATCAAATATTCTTCTCCTCGAGGTGTTCTTTTTCTGAATGGGCCACATGTATCTGTATGTACTAGCTCAAGAGGCATGCTAGCTGATCCTTCCTTCTCAGGAAAATTAGTTCTGGTTTGCTTTCCAAACTGACATGATTTGCATATGGTGTTGTCTGGAATTTTGATATCTGGAAGATCACGAACTGCCTGATATTTGCATGCTTTCCTTATTTGTGGAAAGCTTAGATGCCCCAACCTCCGATGCCATAGCCAGTGTTCATCATTCTTGCTTAAATAGCATTGCTGTTGTCTTTCTTCAAATATGTATAGATTATTTGGAGTCCTTCTTCCTTTGATCACTGTTTCACCTGTATCAAGATCACGAACACAACATCCATTTGATCTAAATATTACCTCTGTTCCTTGATCGCACATCTGACTAACACTCAGAAGATTATGCTTCAATCCATCAACATACAAAACATTTCCAGCTTTGACCTTCTCTTTCAACGGAGCAACGCCTTTTCCTTTTATGGCTGTAGAGATATCGTTTCCAAAAGAAACTTTCTTTCCCTTTTCTAATGCGGTATATGATTCAAGTTTTTCTTTGTCCCCTGTCATATGCTTCGAACATCCGCTGTCAATGTACCATAGACTTTCTTGACCTTCTGCATAAAAGGCTATCCCACATCTTTCTGGTTGCCGTTCCTTTATTCTCCATGTTCTGACATTTGAGGTTTGTTCCTTCTGAGTTGTCTTCCAGAACCTACTCCTGCATTCAGAGTCTTCATGACCAAAGTTATTACAAATAGAGCATTCAACTTCATTTTCAAGAACCGAAAAGTTGTTATAAGTCCTTTTCATGGTTCCAGTCATACTTCTTTGCTTTTGAGCTTCTCTAGTCATGATTGTCTTGTAGGCAACACATTGAGCTGCTTTGTGACCGAAGTTATGGCAAGAAAAACATTGGCCATTAAAGAAATTTCTCCGATAATCAGATCTATCATCCAACCGATTGTAGCTTCTATTGACATCCATTCTTGGGGCAAATTGGGAAGATTTTACCTGTGGCTGATTGTAGCTTCTGTTTGTCCTTAAGGCAGCTTGTCCCTGAATTTCTTGATAGTCTTTATTTGTTCTTGAGGTAAACTGTCCCTGACTCACCTGATGACTTTTATTTGGTCTTTGCTCGCTCCTCCTTGCTGCATCAAGATAACTTTAAGAGGTAGAAGCTTGAGATGTTTCTCCATTATATCCCAGACCTGTCTTGATCAGAGGAGAACGCTGCACATTGATAATCTCATCCAAGGTTTCAGATCCTTTAACAAATTTAAGATTAATCGCTTTTGTTTTCTCAATCTCCTTTCTAAGACAAACAATCTCACATTCCAATTTTTCAAGATGTTTTTCCTTTTCTGCCGGTTGACATTGTAGAGAATCAATAATAGCACTTTTCTCTTCTAAGCAAACTTTGAGATTATTCATTTGTTCATAAAAGCCTTCTACATCTATAACATCCATGTAGTCATCATCTTCAAAAGCCATTAAAAGTTTACATCTATAACCCTGTTCATCTTCGTCACTATTTGAAAGACCATCACTATCTTCATGAGTGTAATAGCTTTTCTTCTTTTCATTCTGTTTCTTGTTCCATTTAACAAGTTCCTTTCCCTTGTCATTCTTATCTTTGTGAGGACATTTGGCAGCATAATGACCTACTCTTCCACAAGCAAAGCATTTAAAAGGTAACTTACCTCTGAACCTTCCGGAACCCCTTTGAAGATTTCTGACAAAATTTGATTCTTCTTCTTCATCTTCTGGCACGTGACTTGCTTCATAATAATCTTCTTTGCCTGAAGCCTTGAAAGCAGCTTCTCTTCTGTCTGATGGACCTCCTTTTCTCATTTCATAAGCAGTTAGAATTCCGTGAAGCTGAGATATAGTAAGAATTCGTAGATTTTCTTTTTCTTCTATTGCAGACACTTTAGATTCAAATTTGGGGGACAATGATCTTAGAACCTTTTCAACCACAATAGCCTCTTTTATTTCTTCACCCAAGTTTTTCATGCAATTAACAATCTCATCTACCCTAAGGAAATAGTTAGCCACACTTTCATCATTATACATTCTGAGAGTCTCATACTTAATCCTGAGAGTTTGAAGTTTAGCACGCTTTACCTGTTCGTCTCCTTCATAGCTCGTGACAATTTTGTCCCATATTTCTTTTGCGGATTTATAGTGCATTACCTTCATGAATTCCGATTGGGATATACATCCTAATAGAGTACTGACTGCTTTCGCATTTGTTTCATACTTCTTTTTCTCGGCTGGATCTGTAGGAGTAGCTGAAGGAAAAGTGTAGCCTGTCTCTACAATGTCCCAAACTTCTGTACCAAGAGATTGAAGATAGGCAGTAACTCTTACCTTCCAATAATTGAAGTTTGTCCCATCAAAAACCGGTGGCCTGATTGATGCTTCTCTCTTGTAGTTGCTCATGATGAACGATCTACCTTCAAGCGATCAAGCTTCTTTGAAGGACCTGCTCTAATACCAATTGTTGGAAATAATACTGAGAGGGGGGGTGAATTAGTATTATCAGATCAATAAGACTTTTTCAATACTCAGAAACATATACGCTACTTCAGTTAAGTGAACCAGCGTGTACACGCTACTGTGTCTAAAGCAACCAGCGTATAACTAGAAATCTTATGATTCAGTTAGTTTATCTTCAGTAAAAGCATCAGGACATTATTAACCATAATAAAGGTAAACAGATGCATTATAACAGAACAGATTGTCACACAAAAGCCACACACATGAACACCATGATATAAGGTGGAAACCCAATGTGGGTGAAAACCACCTGCTGCAAGTCGTCTCTATCTTTGTTTCATAAGAAACTTCAGTTTACAATATTTTGTACTGGTGCAGCCTTATACCAGTACGTAGGCTACAACCTGCAGAAGGCTACAACCTTCTCTCATTTTCCAAACTCTCCTGGAAGGGAGCTCCAACCCCCTTTGCTCTTGTACTAGCTAAGATACTAGTACGTAGGTGCTGCCCTACAATCTTCTTTCCTTCAGGTACCACATTTCATCAATTTTCAGACTGGATACTCCTGAAGCACAACATTACAATCTGAAGACCACGATTCATTCACAAATCATTGAAGCACAAAACGACCAATACTAGCATCATCAATCTTTGAATCACTGAACCACTGAAACCCTGTCAACACCCAGTCACCAGAACACAGAGCAGACTACAGAACCTCTGCAATAACAGTCAGACCCAACTGCAACCCCAAAAATTAAGCTTCAAAAGATATACGCTACTTCAATGAAACCAACCCGCATATACACGCGCTTTTACCAAAGACAACCTGCGTACAGATCTAAAACTAATTTCTCATATCTTACAGCTGTACCGGACATCAGTCATACTTCAGAACATAACATTGCGTCAGTATGCAGATCTAAAAATATGCGTAATCAACCATATACCGATAATTAATTTCAAACCATTTGATCCCGATCTGTCCTTAGATCTAGTCTTCCATCAACCGGTGTGATCTCTCCTTAGCTTAGATCAAGCAACCCAGAACCTGCATACGAGATCTCTTTCTTTATCAGATATTCAAGACTTTTTCAGTGAAATTTCCTAAAGATCTTTCTTCTCCTTATATAGCCTTAGGCCCTTCACAATACCACGGTCCAAAACCATAGTAACACAATACCATCAACTTCAAAACTCGGGATCAACACGACTGTCGAGATACCTTGGTCCAAAACCATAGGCTCAAGTACCGAGGACTAACTACCACGGACCAAAGGGAAGCTTCTCGACATGTACGCTCTTTTCTGTTCATGAAACTGCGTGTATACACGACTTCGTATATAGCGAGATTGCGTATCCGCGACTTAGTATATAGCGTACCAGCGTGTATACGCAACTTGGGCTTAATGAACCTGCATATATGAAATTTCTCTTCATTCTTGTAGTCTGGACTGAGATCTGTCATCAAAGAGAGTTGCCATCAAGGACAACACCTGTACCGTAGCGCCACACCTGTGCCAAAATGCCAACACCTCCATGATTTTTTTCTCTCCCATGAGTAAGTGTCATTCTTTCTCCCCAAAGAACAACTTCTCTTGTGAGAGTCTTTTCTCTTGCCATAAGAGAATGTTTTCCTTTCACCACCCCTTCGATAATGTTGTTTGCCTTGGGTTTCTCCCGTTATTGGTTTCCTATCAAATCTTCCCATGTTGGATATATACATGTCTTCTAGTTAGAATCTAGAAGCATTCTCAGAGATACATTTCCCATATGTTTAAGAAGTTCTAGTACTATTTTCCACTCCTCTCATAACTGCTGGCAGTTATTGCCACACCTTCCCTCAAAATATTTTCTTGGGAAAGATTGAAAATATTAAGCCTTAGGAACATTTGGCTCCTCCAATAATCTATTTTCAACTACTATTCCACCAATTCCCTTTCCTGGCTTCCCTCCTCATGACCTCACATGGTTTGCATCATATCGAGGCTTGATTTCTTCATTAGATGGTATTTAAATTATATTACAATTATTTTGCGTCTCTTTCTCATTTATGTTTACATGTTTATACAAGGATCAATCACATAATTAATTACAATGACAAAACTTGGGGATTATAAAAAGGGATGTCACATAATTGTTGAGGATGAAATTCACATTTGAGGTTGGGTGGTGAAAAGATGCATTGTTGGAACCTCCAATTACACTTGTAACCACTGCCAAACTCATCCAACTTTCAAGAAATTAAAAATGTTATTTTTCTAATATTTAATCATAAACTCACTTGAAACACTAAAAATAAATGCATTGAAAAATATAAGCATTAAGATGACATTAATACAAGGTTACAGATAAGTGAAAAATCATTAGAATTCAAGGAAAGGGATGTGAAAAAATGGTACTTTGAGGACTCGACATTATTTTTAATATTGATTTTCCCATCCATTTTTAGAATTTTGACTAATTCATTAATATTTCTATGTGTAATTACTCTTTCCCCTTCTCCTAGATTCATTACTTAGCCATTTTTACTTAGTTATTTAACTTTTACTTGGCCTTTTTGTTATTCATGCAAGTTTTTTCACCCACTTGTCTCCCACACACCTTCACTTAGCTCCACTTGTTTCACACATACCTTCACTTACTCATTTTTACCCATACAGGTCTTAGGTTGTTATTTTCACTAGGTTCATCCACCCACTTATCCTATTTCACAACCCTGGAAATTAGCATTCCAATGAATAGCTTCTTTTATAACATGCCTTCTTGGCACATCCAAGTATAGTGTTGAAAATTTTCTTATATTACACTATAGTAGAATGATACCTTTACCAGCCACTCTAATGCTATTTTGTAGTTAATACCACCCTATAGCATATCTCTACTTTCATCCTTGTTGTACATCTCTTGCCCTCCAAGCCTAGTGTTTTAGTTCAGCTTTGACTCCACTTCATATTAGATTTCTAATTTCATCTATGTTAATTATATACCTTAAGATCCCATTTAATTCAAGTGCTAAACCTTTCCTATAATTTTATTTATGTGGTGTACATCTAGCCCATTCAATTCCAATGTTTGAACCACATCTCTAATACCGCTCTATACCAAAACTTCCCAATTTTATTTTTGTGGTATATCTATGGCCCACGAAAGTCTAATTTTTGAACCATAGCTCTGACACCACTCTACAATAGACCTAACCCCTTAAAACTTAATTAAGGATGCATGGTGTAACTGGACCTAACATTCAAGGCTTGTTATGAAGATGGGGTTATCAAATTCTCTCCTTCTTCCTTAAACACAAATTACAATTTTGATACCACCATCTTCTTCTTCTCATCAAAATATTTCCAAACATATAAATTCCATCTCATTTTGAGCTCTCGACACAAAGTAATGCACATTTAAATTTTTGCCCCTTCGGTGCCACATCAACATCCACATGAGCCACATGGTTAGCACATGGTACTCCTTTGGCCACACATCACTATTGTATTGGTCAATCTCCACTACCTATTTGTCATTACCAGAGCCTCGCCATATTGGGATTTTTACAAGACATGCACTTTCCAACCTTTAATGTTTTAATACGCCAAGATATTGGTGTTTGGTATGCTGATATGGCGACATCTTGAAAACAATGATACTTCAGTTTGTTGATAGGCCATTATGTTGGCATGCCCAATACATTGATATCTTGATACAATATACCAGATATCAGGGATTTTCCATTTCTAAAATTCCTTGCAAGTTCTCAATTTATCGATAGGCCAATATATAACTCAATGTTCCACCTTGTTTCTCTAACACCTAATAAAACTCCTGAAGGCACATAGGTCTCCAAGACTCTCATTCCTTCCAAGGAAAACTTCCCCATGGGTTAGCATTCCAAATAGTTATACATCCAAGCTACTAAGTGCTCCATTTGGCATGGAAAAGAAAAAGCATATTCACTCTCAGGACACTTAAACTCCTCTTTATACTTTCCACCAACTCAAGAGTTCTTTAGAGAACTCTTCAAAACTAATCATCATATGTTCTAAGAAGAATCTATCCACTGGAGTATACCCTTTTAATCAAGGTGTCTTCTCTTTCTTTTGGGTCCCACCATCAACACGAAATCCTAATCCTCATATCAATATAAAGATCCTTTGTCCTATCTAAAGATAACCAACTTACTAATTCAAACTTATAGGGAGCTCCTCACACCCAACTAGTCATCAATCTTAGCTATTAGATGGAGGTGTTAGCTTCTCCTATATACTTAGCCACATTTCCTATCTAGTCAAAGGTATGTAACACCTAGGTACATAAACAACAACCAGGTATATAGGTATATCTATGATATCCCCTTCAATCCTGTCGTAAGAGCCCATATAGGTTCACAAGTAAGAATATTAACATTATAAACCTAAAATAGTCCTTAAAATCAAATCTACCCTCTCATCTAGGCATCATTATATATTTACCAATTCATAACATAAACAAGCAACACACAAGTTGTGATAGGAATTCATTAAGAAAACTCATAGAAGTATTTCAACAACATATATTCTATTTATTTTCTCAAGACTACATTATAGAATTAAGGTCCTTGAGGGACACTTATTTTGTTTGATAAAATACAACTTGCAATTTATAAAGGGAAATCCATGGTTGACCCCACAATAGGTTCAGTTGGATTACTTTCATTCTTGCAGTTGGCCACCCCCAAGCTAGACCAGGAAGCCATGAAGAAATCTTTTCTCAGCAGTATAGGGTGAAGTCATAAAGGCCACTCTCCCTCATCCAATTAAATCAGACAAATAAGAATCATCCATAAGGTTTTACTTCTCATTCATAAAAGAGCCTCCTCTCACCTCTCTTCTTATCTCCCAAAGAAAGAATATGCCTTTTGTTCTCTATCTTTCCTTTGTGTTTCACACTTTCTCTCATCACATCCTCCATGATTTTTTTCTCTCCCATGAGTAAGCTTCATTCTTTCCCCCAAAGGACAACTTCTTTTGTGAGAGTCTTTTCTCTTGCCATGAGAGAATGTTTTCCTTTCACCACCCCTCCGATAATGTTGTTTGCCTTGGGTTTCTCCCTTTATTGGTTTCCTATCAAATCTTCCCATGTTGGATATATACATATCTTCTAGTTAGAATCTAGAAGCATTCTCAAAGAAACATTTCCCATTTGTTTTAGAATTTCTGGTACTATTGTCCACTCCTCTCATAACTGCTAGCAGTTATTGCCACACCTTCCCTCAAAATATTTTCTTGGGAAAGATTGAAAATATTAAGCCTTAGGAACATTTGGCTCATCCAATAATCTATTTTCAACTACTATTCCACCAACTTCCCTTTCCTGGTTTCTCTCCTCATGACTTCACATGGTTTGCATCATATCGAGGCTTCATTTCTTCATTAGCTGGTATTTAAATTATAATTACAATTATTTTTGGTATATTTCTCATTTACGTTTACATGCCTATAGATGGATCATTCACATAATTAATTACAATGACAAAACTTGGTGATTATAAAAAGGGATGTTACATAATGGTTGAGGATGAAATTCACATTTGAGGTTGGGTGGTGAAAAGATGCATTGTTGGAACCTCCAATTACTCTTGTTATTACTGCCAAACTCATCCAACTTTCAAGAAGTGAAAAACTCTATTTTTCTAAGATTCAATCATAAACTCACTTGAAACACTAAAATCAATGCATTGAAAAATATAAACATTAGGATGACATTAATACAAGGTTACAGATAAGTGAAAAATAATTAGAATTCAAGGAAATGGATGTGAAAAAATGGTACTTTGAGGACTCAACATTATTTTTAATATTGATTTTCCCATCCATTTTTAGAATTTTGACTAATTCATTAATATTTCTATGTGTAATTACTCTTTCCCCTTCTCCAAGATTCATTACTTAGCCATTTTTACTTAGTTATTTAACTTTTACTTGGCCTTTTTGTTATTCATGCAAGTTGCTTCACCCACTTGTCTCCCACACACCTTCACTTAGCCCCAGTTGTTTCACACATACCTTCACTTACTCATTTTTACCCATACAAGTTTTAGGTTATTATTTTCACTAGGTTCATCCACCCATTTTCACTAGGTTCTGGGTTTTGTCTTGTTTCCTACATACATTCACTTAGCCCCATTTGTTTCCCACATACCTTCAATTAGTCATTGTTTCCCACGTACCTTAACTTAGTCATTTTTACCAATACAGGTTGTGGGTTGTTCTTTTCACTAGGTTCATCCACCCACTTATTTCCCACATACCATCATTTAGTAATTTTTACCCATACATGTTGTAGGTTGTTCTTTTCATTAGGTTCATCCACCCACTTGTTTCCCACATACCATCACTTAGTAATTTTTACCCATGTAGGTTGTGGGTTTTGTGGGTTTTGTGGGTTTCCCTTTTAACTATGTTCATCCACCCACTTGTTTTCGACACATATTTACTTAGTCAATGTTACCCATGTAGGTTGTGGGTTTTGTGTGTTGTTATTTTCACTAGGTTAACCCACTAGAATATTTTTATGCATTCACATATCCTAATTTTTTTCCCATTTTTCTTTGGCACACCTCCCAATAGCACATGGTAGTATCTTTGGGTGACACTTGGAAGGTATCGATTTGACATGGATGATTGGGTAGTGACAAGGCATGATGATTGTGCATTGATGTCAGGACCACAAGCTAACATTACAGACAATCTATGTGAGGATCCATGGATCTTTCTACTTCATACACATATAATATGGAGAGCCTATGTCCTTATAAAAATTATTCTCTCCCACAATGCATGTGGGACAAATAGGCAAAAATTATAAATCAAAGGCCAAGATTCACGTGGAGAAAATCCAGTGATGAGTCACTAACTTTTGGAGTCCATAACTTGAGTTCTTGATGTCCAAATTAGGAAAGTGAGAGCTCGTTGAAAAACTAAAGATGTCAGGAACAACATGGAGATGGTTTATGTGGCTGAAATTGCATCTATAATTCCAACAACAACAAAAAATTAAATCCATTACCATTTTTAACTTGGAAACAAATTACTTTCAGAAATGACTAATTTAAAGTAATATTTGAATGTTTAAAGTGGGTCCTTATTTGGGCAATGAATATCAAAGTTTATATTTACCAAAGGGACATATTCCAGTTAGCATAAAGGCGGAAAACCACAACCGTAAAGTAGTTCTAAAAATATGAAGAAAGGATTATAAAAAAAGGTGAAGAATATTAAGAGAGAGAACCCCCTTCTAGCATAGTAAGTAAAGTAACATCCTAGTTAAGTCTCTTGACATATCCTTTTCAATTAGTAATCTAGCCTTTCATTTCAAAGTCATTTTGCATGATAGGAGCCGATTTTTGACTATTTTCCTCTTTTCTCTTCCATGTATTTTCATTTACATAATCATGGAAGCTTAATTCAAACTATTTTGGAGAAATGCATTTAAATGTTATGAACATTATGAACTCTAAGTTCATAGCTAATGTGATCTTTTGACTTTGATTTTTAAGCTTAAGATTATTTGTGTAACTAATTTCATTCTTATGAATTATTATGTTAAGTTCTTTGTAAATATGGTTTACTTCTTGTCATATTGCTCAATGACATGGTGTATTTTACTTATTGCTATGTTGGAAGTCAATCTTCTCAAAACCTTTTCTTTACTCTTTAAAAGTGTTATGATTTAAATGTTATGTTGTGAATATCATTGCTAATACGATTTCCATGAGAAGATTCATTTTTTAGTTTTCACATGTGAATCCTATAGATAAAATATTGATCCAAGTGGATATCAATGGCCACCCACCTATTTCACTAGCTCACAACATAATTTTCTTATTTTGGTTATTTTCTATTTTTGGTAGTTTCATAGGCCCTAGAATTCTGGAGTAGTTTTATGGCCCTAAATGACATTTTTAGGGAAAAACAAATTCAACTATTGTTGATAGATATAAATTGTACTTCTTTGATAGACCTTTCCAACGAGCTATTGTGTGCACCATATGGAGATCATATGCCAAAGACGCGACCCCTAGAAGTTGACATTCCAACTTACCATATCGAGGCCGATAAGCCTTTTGCGCTTCTTCTCATAGGGTTAGGTTTCTAAATGTTTAAGGTTCCTCATTGCTTCTTGATGATAAAAAATTCCTCTAAGCTTCAATGTAGCGAGGCACCTAGGTGTCGCATATCTTATCATATATAAGCTACCATCATTTGAGCTAGTATGCATTCATTTCGCATGTATGTCGTTCAACAATTTCCATTTATTAATTGAGGTAAAGTTTCACTGTATCTCTATGATTTGGTTATAAATTTGTATTCATTCCATTCCCTTCATAAATTCAGATCAATGGTATTAGAGAGGCCTTCTCTTTCTTTGTTTTCTATGCATGTCCCCAACGAGGGTAGGGTAGAAGGAGTTGGGACTCGAACTACTTGAGCCCTTGCAAGGATGTCCTCATTGACCTTGACGACCTCCCATGGTGGAACAAGTGAAAGATGATATAACAAGAGACCATATCAAACTATTGCTTGAAGAATCCCTCAAGTGACAAAGAAATGAGTTGATCGATATTTTTTTCCCAGGTCCTTCAGTAAAGACCAATAAACGACACATCTCCATCAAGTGGCTATTTTGGAGGCGTAACTGCCTTTAAGATACAAGCTAATTTTATATTCTTATATTTGAAGGTCATATAGATGAAAATGCTCTAAATAAATGGTTAAATCTGCTGGAAGGATATTTTTCAGTCCATAAATATTCCAATAGAGAAAAGATTAACTTCGCATGCCTTAAGCCCACCTCCCATGTCAAGGACATATGGGAAACTTACTATGACAAAAGTTCCATGGAGGAATTCACATTATTTTAGTGACAATCACTTGGGACTATTTTAGGGATGTTGTTAAGGAACAATATTATCTTGTTGAAAGCTACAAAGAACAGTACATGAGACAGACCACACTATTGTAGGAAAGGGACCAAGCAGTGCCAAAGTTCACAAACATCTTTCATACATTGCATAGCAAGATAAGTATCAAGGTATTTGAGTGACATCTAGTGCTCAAGTACCATGGCTATCTACACAGATACACCCAGATATAAATGGATTTCTTAGACATCTCCTTGCTTGGCGTAAGATATCGATATTTTGTTAAAATTGAAAAAAAAAAAAAAAAAAAAAAACAGAAGAAATGAGACTTTGGATTTGTAAATATTTCACAACAGATGCAGGGCAAAGGCATTCCCAAACCACAGAACTAGGAAAAATCTAGGGTGGAACACCTAAGACAACCCATCAAAGCTGCAACTAAAGAATGGTAATGGGAGGGCGAAGAAAGACATAGGAAAGTGGTGCAGTTTACATGTTACATATTGTTTATATTTTAAATCTGTTGTCCATAAGGTGTTATGTCGTTGACTTAATAGTTCAAAAAAATATTTAAAGGAAAAGTAAATAGAAAATTTGATTCTCATGAATGCATTAAACGTTTTTACCCTGCTCCCTCTCAATTTAGGCAAGTGTCCAACATTTTGTTTAATTGGTAGACCAAAGTGGCCAATAGTGGGGTGCCACGTGGTGCCTGGTGATTGGGCCATGTGGCACCTATGGATTGGTCCACCTCAATGCATAGTCAACCTCCCTATCCTTCTACATCATCCTCCACTAGGATGCCACATCATGCCACATGGTGTGCCTAGTGGGTGCCACATATAACCTATTTATGGTGTCACATGGCCTATTCTAGTGGTGCCACGTGGCACTACCAATACCCCCCTTTTTTGCCTATTTTCCATAAACTTTAGATAAACATAACTTTATCAAACAAACTCAGTTTGAGGTGTCATTTGCATTGTTGGAATCATCTCGACAAGATCTATGACTTTGTGTTGATTTTGTTGAGATTTGAGGACTTCAAATTTTAATCCTTTTTGGATCCTCTTGGATCATCATTTCACATTTCTTCCGCACACTTCCATCTTGCACAAACTACAAATTTTCAATTTTCACGTTATTTGACATAAATATTTTCCCATTCCACAAGAACGTTTCCATGAAATGTCACATAAAATCAATCAAACCTCTGCGCTACAGATTAACACATGTTAAAAAATTAATTAAGGGTTAATATTACAATTAACAAAATCTCCCTTGCTTGAAAATGTAAGCCTTTTCAGTATTTATTGAGTGAATCGATATGTAATCAAGACACAGTTTGAGTGCTTAATAGCACTTACTTTGAACCATTGTGTAATGATTACTGATTGTAAATGTACAAAAAGTCATTGAAACTACAAACTCAGTTTAATTAAAAACTGCAAAACATTAATTTTTTAATTATTTAACACACATATTTTCCTATTCTGCAACAACGTTTTGAGAAAATTAATTAAGGCTTTAATCTTATGATTAAAAAAAATTCCCTTACTAGTAAACGTCAGAGAGAATCAACACATAATCAGGACATCATTTGATTGCTTAGTAGAAATACTCTAAAACATTACGTAATGATTATTGTTGTGTATACAAATCAAAATTGTCGCAACCAATATCCATCGCAACAAGTAAAAATGTGACATGACACATACAAAAAGTCGTCTTCGAATATTTCCTTAGTCATTCTTACCAATAACTACCAAAAGAGGCATGAACTATGCTATTGTGCAACTTTCACTCTTCTTTATATAAAATTTATGCTTTGTGTTTTATTGTTTGGGTATGTTTTATTATTAATAATTATATTTTATTAAATTTATAATATGAATTTTAATTTGATAAAATAAAAATTAAGTTATAAATTTTTGTAGTACAAAAAATGGATAGAGTTTACATGCTTGGAGGTACTTAGTGTTCTAGAATCTATGATTTACCGACATTATCCTAGATCTTTTCTTCAGTTGATGTTAGCAGAATTGCATGAAAGAGCACGTAAAAACCATATATGCAAACACTTAAAGAAGATGAAACATAAAGAAGACCATAAAAACAATGCACACAAAAGTTTGATAACATAGTTCATCCAGTGTGGACTACGTCTCCAGGCTCATGAATCCATGAACCACTTCATTCTCTTATTTAAAGTTGCTCTCCTTTACAAAGGGTTGAATTCCCACATCATCAAGTGGCAGTAGAATCCCATGACAAGGGCATCATAGAAGATATGTTATCATACACAATACCGAGCATTGATTCTCAAAAGCAAGTGGCCATGTCTCTCCTACAAAGAGACAATCTCTTCTGAATGTGGTGATCTCTCATAAGCTTGTAGCATAAACTAGACTCTCTCACATGAAGTCACAACATGTCCTCTTGAATCCACTGTTCACATTCAAATCATAATCATCATCGACATACTAGTCTCACAATTCTAAGACCAGTGGTTGTAAACATGACTACTTTATAATGAAGTGTCAAAATGACCTTTTCTAAGCACTGCACCACCTCAGTTTGCATGAAAAGGATCAAAATGTAAATTCCATGCAATGATTCAGATCTTACTGCCTTACTGTAGCATACAAATATCACTAGAACCTGCAACATACATTCATCTCTTCGCAACATCCAAAAGAGAGACAAAAACCATAAATGCATAAATCTTACATTGTTTTTTGTGCCAAGGTGACCACAGTGTTGCTCAAAACATGGCTAAAACATCACCAACATGTTACTCTCATAATTTTGTGAATTTTGACTTTAAACTTGACCACCTACTGAGGAGTATAACCTTCCCTCATGAAGCATGCCACATAATCGCTGTAAAATGTGAGCTCCAACCAATATCATTTTTCTACTCAAAATGCAACATAATCCATACCAGAAGCACCATCTTGGAATTCTATAGCTTTAGAGTATAAACATGACCACCTTTTAACATGTGCAAGGCTGTCTCAAACTTTGTGCCAAGCAATTACTGCAAAACACATGTTTCTACCATGACCCCTGAGATTCATTACTCAAATGAAAAAAAGAATGCACATTTTTTATCCTTGTGAAATTTTGAGTAAAATCAGTATAAACTTGTTATGGTTCTAACACTATCAATTTTGGGCTCCTCAAGAATCTTTAAGATGCCGAAGAATCTTTTTGGAATATTCCCTTAGAATATTCTCTAGAGTATTCTAGTAGAATATGCTAAGAATATTACCATATTGGGATTCATGCCAGTGTTGGGCCACGTCCCCTTCGTTCTCTATGCCCTTCACTTCGTCAGTTATGCCCATGGTTCCCCCATTATCCGAAGGAGTTAAGGTTTAAATAAACTAGTTTGGGCGAAGAAAACAAAGATAGTCATTGGCTCATTGGTTGGCAATGATAATTTAAGTTTTTGACAGTTGGGAGAGGTCCTATTCTAAAATACCACCACCTTCTCTTTAATATATATTGTTGAGATTCATTTAGACTACACACACACACACATATATATATGGTATTTATTCAACCCATATCTATAATGTATAGAAAGACCCTCATAACAAACCATGCAAGACAAAAAGGAGGTTTCACACTTCAAGGCCATTTGGGCCAGTTGATGGTGCCATGTAGCGCCACCTCACTGGTCCACGTGGTTTCCAACCATTGGCCAATGCCACATTGCCTGCACACTCATCATGACATGTCAGTGGCAACTAACTACCACATGTTGACTCCTTGGTGACTCCTTTCTTTTCCATGTCATCATGATTTCGGTTCCACTTGTTAATTGTACCTGCTCACTGGGCTACCATGTGTTATCTGAGCATTGTGTCATCATGACATGTCAACGCCAACTCACTGTCACATGTTGACTCCTTTCTTTACCACGTTATCATGATGTGGGTCCCACTTACTAACTTTACCTTCTCACTGGGCTACCACATGTTATCCATATGGCACACCACGTGGCAGAAGGTTGAATTTGACTTTGACTTTTTGCCTAGTTTAACTGAAATTTTGACTGAGTATAACTTTCACATACAAACTTGGATTGAGGCGCCATTTGCATTGTTAGAAAGCTTGCAATGATCTCTTTGATTTAGCCTTAGTTTCACTATGATATAAGGAATTTTACTTTTGGGCCATTAGGGATCCACCTCGATCTCTTAGCCAGCCAATTATAAGATTGATCAAGAAGCAAAAGAGGTTGGTTGTCACAAAAATGTAATAGGTAGGACAATCTACCCTTGTGAGGGAAACTAGATGACCTCCTGGATAGTTTAGAGCATGGTAAAAACATGAAAACAACGAAAGGGAAGAAATCTCAAAATTACTTGAGTTGCATTGGTAGCTTAAGCAATGCCAATACTTTTTGGGGTTCTCCTCACCATGATTGAGCTCAGGAGGATCTTCTCATTTCACTAGCATTGGTATGTAGTATCATTTTTCATCGAGAAGAGGGTGCTCAGTTGGTGAAGGGTGCCCAATTGGTGGATGGACATTGCTAACAAAGGGTGCCCAGTTGGCAGTTGGTGCACTACTGGTGGAAGATATGCGATGCTACCTTGACTTCTAGTTTCTTCTCCCTTGATACCATATTCCAATATCCATAGTAATCTTCTCCATGTTGTTGCATTTTTGCTGAGGCATGGACAAGGATTGGTCCTCAGTGCTTTACAAAAGGCTTCCAATAGGTTTTGGTATCTTGCGAGGTAGAATCCACAAGGATCTGAGAAGAGGAGTTGTCTACAAATGAGGAATTATGATATATTTGAAGCCCTAGAGCATTAACAATAGTTCTGAGTGTTGCTTAGGCATGGCATATGTGAAATTTGAAGTCCTGAATGCAACCCTCCAATACAAAGGTGGAATTTTCCTGATCTAGGAGGTGGTGATCCAATGTTGTTTTGATTTGGGCTGACCCAGGTTCGATCTATACTGCACACCAAAAAAACCTTAATCACTGGCCCTTTCGGCAACAACCTGCAAGTAGATCGCAGTCTCACCCAAAGTGACTATGGGCAGATGCAGAACTAGGTTTTTGCAGCCTTGAGGGATGTGGAAATGTGGTATTTTATGTTTTCTTATTTCTAACATTCATAAATTACTTCACCACATTCATTTAACCACTTAAACATATCATATAAAGCCATAAATCATCATTGTACTGAAATAAAGTGCAACTGTAAGAAATTGCTATGCTACAACAGATAATAAGCAAATATACACATGAAGACACCAAATTACTGTGGTTCACCCAAATGTGGGGCTACATCTGAAATAATTGTTGCTAACATAATGATTCTTTGTACAATAAATAGTTCTTGACCTACGCACTAAACTGTAGGTTGTTTGCGCAATCAACTGCAGAGCCTTGCCTTCTTTTCCCAAACAACAGATCACAAAAATTCAACCATAACACAAATATGGATCACAAATGATTTTATTCTTATTATTTGACCCTATATATACTATTATATGGAAGGGTACATCATTACAATACCATGGATTCCCTAATACAAGCAGTTATGGTCCCAAAACCCATTGATCTTTTACATTATTACAAAAACAAGGGGATTCGCCCTATACTAAAGCCCTTATACCACGCGGTATATTCAAACTACTCCATTGTGTGCTCCACTTCACACTTTGTTGCACACTCCGCTCCACAAAATGCAGAGTATTTTCCAAAAACTAGGCCAAGTTGGGTTGCGCCCAATAGGCCCCCAACACTCACATGTGACTCATCTTGAGTCACTCAACTTCTTTGCCTCTGATTTTTTCTGCAATATTGTTGTAGGTATTGTTGAACTGCTTGGTCCCTCTCCTGGATAATAAGTTCGAGTTTCTGCTGTAGCAAAGCCCGCTCCCTTTCTACCTAAATGTTCAGTTGCAAGGTGTGTTGTTTGCGCAGCTTCAACTCCTCTATTATTTCCAAGTGCGGCTTATGTAATCTATGGAATTATACTGCTACGATGTTCATGTTGACATTCCTCCATTCTTTAGCCTATTGTTGAACCTTAGTAGAGTCAAACTGTAGGGCTCCGGCAGGTATCGATGCTAACCGTGCTGCAAGTGTAGGCTCTATTTTCCTTTCTTCTCCAATATTCTCCATGACCTATGTTGGTTGTCTAACTATTTGTGCCAATATTTTTAGTTTTACAATCCACTCTTCAACACATGTTAAAAGTGTGATGTAGTGATATTCTAACTTGCTCCATGATTTTGTCGTTGCTTCCTGTATCTTGTCCCCAATTTGGTCTAAGTCCCCTTCAGTGAGGACCACCAGTTTTATACCCTTTATCTTATCTGCTTTCTGCTTCTTTTTGGTTCTTGAGGCAACTTCGGCACCTGCCTTCCTATTTTCTATGATAGTGGGGTCTGTCTCTGTCTTTTCCAACCCTTTATTCTGCTCATTTCCTCCAGCAGGATCATGGTGACCCTTGTCATGTTGCTTTTCTTCCTCTGATTCATGCTCATCCTAGTCCCTATCCTTTCCACTTGCTTCTCCAATTTGTGATGTGTCTTCCTCTATCACATTATCTTCTTCTTGTGTTTCTAGCACAGTCATCCATTTTGTAGGCCACCGTTGTACCTGCACTAAGAGATCGCCTTTTATTACTAACTATGATAGGGGATGCCATTTCTTCTTTGTGTACCTGCAAGCCTACATATATACTTTGTGGAAATCGGCCTTAAATTTTGCAACAATGCTATAATGCTCATATAAGCTCAGTGAAAGGCGAGGATGCTGGTTTACTAACATATGTAAGTCCATATTATATAATACGAAAAACATTATGTTCTCCATTGCTCGTGACAATTGAGTGGTATACCATAGCGAGGCATACCGTGCAACTTCACAAACATCTAAAGCTACCAGAGGGAACTGCAATCCTATGACCCTCTCCATGCCTGCATTACAATTATCAATATCAACCATGCATAATGGAATGTTGTAGCTTTCGCTTGGACTTCGTGGAAATCATCCAGAAATTCTTTGCAAAGGTATTTAGCTGAGTTGTACTGAACCCCATTGGCGCACTGCGCAACTAATGAAACTACTGCTGCAAGGACTTCATTAGCCCGACACTTTCTCATGATCTTCCCAGCCAATATGTGTGTTGTGAAGCGAACCCCTTGGTCACTGATTGAGTTTATGTCATATCCTCGGTTCCCTTTTGTGAGCCCCAACTTCTTCTTCATGCTTTTGGCTATGGCACAGTCCTAATCTTTTCCAACAAATTCTTTTGCGGGTTTCTTCCCTTGATATGGTAGTCTCGTGATTCTCTAGATCAACATTGGGTCTATAGGGATCCTCTTCCCCATCCATAGGCATCCATCATGCACTAGCACGAGCAGCTGTCGCACACAAGCCGTGCTCCCCGGACTTCTACCGAAGTGCAACACATTTAACATGTTCATCAATCCTAACTATGCCAATCCATTCACCCATTGTTGTGGCTCTAACCTCGTCACACCACTCTCTAGGTAGTTTACTTGTTTCAAATATCGGTCTGGTGCAAACTGTGGGTATTTATTTCTATTATTGAAGTCGTAGTTTGTGAACTTTAGCTGTGGTATTTTTCCAAGTGATTCCCCATTAAATGGTACTGACTGTAGAAATAGGGCTTTAAAGACGCCTGAACACGTCTCTAGCCTAGACCTTCAAATGCACCTTAAGTTAATTGAATATATTTTAAAGGTTTATCTTGTAATTAAGTCTCATTTTTTAGGCCCTATCGATGTCACCTAAAAACTCTTAAGTGCGGCTATATGAGACAAAACCCTTTCAATTCAATGAATGCTTGCACTAATTGAGAGAAGAGAAAATAATCAATGCAACAAACAAGCAACTGAAAGTGAGATGACTCTTCACTACTTCACTTTTCAAAGCAAGATAATGAAAATTATTTCCACTTCCTACTCCTCCTATCAAATGCACTTCAACTAGTCCTTTTAACAGTAAAAGAAGTTCATTTCATTTCAAGTGATCATGATGATGTAATTCTAGCTTTCAATGATGCTACTCAATGCAACATATCAATTAAACAAACTAGAATGGTGTATTTTCTTCAATGGAATGCTAGAATGAATCTTTCACATAAACATTTCAATGAACATTTCAAACAACCTGTTGATGCCTCGAAAATCGCTACAACAACATCGGGGATAACCACCCGGTTCGGACCTTAGTACAACTCCTTTTCTGTTTGGAATAGTGGCTCCAACTGGGGATAATGGGACCAGTTTCCCAAAAGTAGATAAACGGGATGAATGGATGATTTATAAAACTAAGCTAGCGATGGGTGAATAACTAAATCTATTGACAAGAATAAAAGAACTATAACCTATCCCGGGAATCTATTGAGCTTTAGAGTGTAGCGTTTGATGGTCTATGTCTAAAGACAGGCATATAGATGACTCCATTTGTCAGACATAGATGTTAATTCATTCAAGATTGTTGTGCATAAATAGTTAAGCAGAGCGATTAAAGCGATATTACCACACTCATCATTTATATTATCGACATATACATGATTAAAAGGAAAGCATTTCATAAAACATCCAATAGTGGAAGAAATATAGATCTGCTGTTACAGCGCATGCATATAATCAACAATAGCAAGGATAATCAAATAACGATTCACATAACAGGAATGGATTCAGACATAGATAAAAATACCATATGAGCTGCTTTGACACTCCCGATATCAATCGCTACTTGTAATTCTTCCTTCAACGCAGAAACATTTCCATACAAAGACAATAGTGCACAATCGCATAAAAAGCTTCCTTATCGAATTAAGAATAACTGGTCCAGTTTCATAAAAGAATATGACTGAAGCACAATAGTGCAAACTTCAGTCTTTTAGTCTGGTACAAAACTTTACGACCCTTTCCAAAACAATGAAAGGGTCTATAAATACTAAATTAATCTAAATATCTATTAAACTGAAATCCTACTAAATTGGTATCAATAAATCTTGATCCTATTTCCCTCAGCGATCTGGCAATCGGTGGCATGATTCATCAAGTAGGCTGCTTGCCTTTAAATCTGAGCTGACTTATCGCAAGCATTGGCTCTACTTCAGGAGGTTTGTTGAGGCGCGAACTGAGCTGGGCGGCATAGGTGGCATCCTGAATATCGGGAATTATATATCCGATTGCATCTGTTAAACACTTAAGGGCGGCTCGCTGTGTGTGCGGCTTAATCAGGAAAAGCCAATATGCATCGAAGGTTAAACTGTTAACCCCGGCGATTAATCTCCCCTTTTCCTCTAAAACAGGATAACATGATTGCTCCAACATGTTTGTTGTTGTCATCTTTCCTGGTGTACATTGGGAAATCATATTTGCTAAGTAGAGAGTGTTATTAACTAGATCAACTAGATTGCTGGAAGTTGATTTACATCTTGAAGCCGCCCTCTCCGCTTTCATTACCTGAGTGTGCCATTCTGTGAAGAGTATATCTTTATGTGTTTCTAGGATCCTGGGCAAATTTGTTGCTTTCCCTTGATCAGAATCTTGCCAGTCAAGATATGCGGTTATGATCTCTTCGGCTTGGTCTAACTCATTCCTGGCCTTCTCTACCTGCTGATTTATGGATGTCGTTAGCTCACACAATGGCTCTGCCTGAGTGATTTGTTGACACAGAAGCCTAATCTGGGATATTAATGCAGTGTTTATTTGCACTGCTTCTGCTCTGAATTCATCCACTTGTGGAGCGCCCTTTATTATTTCGAGCTGCGATGACAATTGAGCGATTTGCTCATCTTTTGTTTTCATCATTTGCTCGTTTGCTGCCCTCAATTGTGCCAATGCCTCCGATAATTCCTTTTGTTTCTGGATCGCACTTTGGTCGATCCTTTGCTTTTCTGCCTGCAATTGCTGAGTCAATTGACTGTTCACTTGCTGTTGTGTCAACAATTGCTGCTCTGCCTGTTCTGCCTTCTGCTTTGTCTCAGCCAACTCTGTCTGTAATGCGAAAATTTCTTGGTCCTTAGTTTTCAGTAGAAGACTTACCTCCGATGCCTTATCGATTGTTGCTGCCGAATAGGCTCCTGCATACTGCGATAGTTTTGTCAGGTCATCGGAGGGGTCGAATTCCTCCTTCCAAACCACGCTGCCCGTAACAGTTTGTTCTGGGAAAAGGGAAGGTTGATCAATCCTCCTTCTTTTCCTTTGTCGTTTTACCACTGCTTTATGCCTCGGGCTGTAGAAAACATCCAGGGGAGGAATATCTTCTACCTGAAGAATGATTTGGTCGGAGGGGTCCTTTGGTATTACTTCAACATCCTTAGAAATGGGTGGGCCGCTGGTTCCACTTAGAACCTGAGGTGAAGTGATGTCCTGTGTGTCGTTTGGCTTGGAAGTGTCTGTATCCTTGGAACATTCCAACCCACTGATGATGGAATCAAACTGTTTCCATTCCTGGATCAATATAGGGTCAACATGAGCATCACTGGTGGTTTGTTTTTCCTTTTCAGCTTGAGATTCCTTGCGTGCTTGTTCCTGCGCTTTCTTCTGCTGTTCTTCTTGTTCCTTCTTTTGTCTTTCCTCTTGCTCTTTTATTTGCTGTTCCTCTATCTCTTTCCTTTGTCTTTCCTCTTGCGCTCTCTGCTGCTTTTCTTCCTGTTCTTTCCTCTGCCTTTCCTCCTGTTCCTTTTTATGATCTTTTGTTATAACAGGAGGTTCCCTTGACTGTCGCTGACCAGGCTCGCTTGATGATGTCGCTGGGGTTGTTGCTAATAAATCTAGAGGCAGAGTTTGCAACCTCTGTTCTCTAAGTTTATTAAATTCAGTCAACCCTTCATCCTTATACTTTGCTAGGGCGAATTGTCTAACCTGACTTATTGACTCGGCTGAGGAGAACAGGTCATCGAAGATATCTTCCTTATGATCAAATCTTGTCAGTTTGGCCTGTTCAAGTGCATTATAGGCAACTTTCTTTGGATCATAGTGCCTATTTGGGATAGTCGCCAGAGTTAAGGATTGAATTTTCGTGGCTTCCTTTTCTGCATGTTTGAGATCATGCAGAGTATAGACACCACATCTCAAGGGAAAAGAGGGCCAGCCCCAGGGAAAATTTTAAGAACCCCCCCTAAATTTATAAATATAATAAATGGGCAAATCTCCATGGTATATAGGAAAAATGGAAGGCGATTTTATCAATAATATAATATGTATATATAATTTTTGGTGAATCTCTCACCACGCATGGCGAATATTTTACTCAATTATAAAATCTTGTAATATCTTGGCAAGTCTTTCACTACATAATAAAACTTTGTATGGATCTAAGACTATAGAATTTCCCCTTTAAATAGTCTATGCTCACATGAATACCATGGTATTACCATGGGTCAATACCATGGGTTATCATAAACCTGGAGCTTAAAAATTACTATTAGTAATTTATAAAAATTAATAAAATTAATAGTTGATTTTTATTTTAACCAAGCTAAAATGTTTAACCTACATTAAATTACAACATCCATTTTTACTCTTGACCAAGCCCCAAGAGGATCAAATATTTTTTCACTCTATGCTAGTTTGCATATCACGATATTTGATACCTCTCGGGGGTTAGTAGATCCAGAGTAAAGATGGATCTATGCTGGTTTAATTTCCCCATTTAAATAGGCTACATTCCAGGTGAATACCATGGGTCAATACCATGTGCCATTTTGGTGAATACCATGGGTCAATACCATGTGCCATTTTTATTTTTATTAATTCTAATATGAGGGTTAATAATGGTTTTTTGCATGGTATTAATAACAATCTAGTCCATGGTATTTGTCCCATAGTATTTTTCCCATAGGTTTCACCTAAATATAACCCATTTTTTGAGTGTTTGTAAATATAAGGTGACTTATGGAGTAAATATAAAAAAATGTTTTATTTGTTTACCATACCTCTCGTTTATTTATATTTTTATTAATTTACCATACCTCTATTACAAATATGGTATTTGGCCCATAGGATTCACTTAAATAAAACCTCTTTCTTGAGCTTCATAAATAGAATGAGGGTTATGGACTAAATATAAAAAGAGGTTTTATTTATTTACCATATGTCTAGTTTATTTATATTTTTATTTATTTACCATACCTTTTGAGTAAGTATAAAAAGACGTTTTATTTATTTACCATACCTCCACTTTACTTATATTTTTATTTGTTTACACCAGGTGACTTATGGAGTAAATATAAAAAATGTTTTATTTATTTACCATACCTCTCATTTTTTATATTTTTATTAATTTACCATACCTCTTTTATAAATATGGTATTTGGCCCATAGGATTCACTTAAATAAAACCTATTCTTGAAAATGGGCGAATGGAAGGTTGTAACTCCTAATTTCAAGGGCTAAATTTACCTTTTTTACCCTCTCCCTTAAAATAAGGTGGGCTATTTGAGGTGATTTGTAAAAATGTACTATGATACAAAATATTCGCCCACTAAAAATTTAAAACCCCTTAATTTCGCCAAAGGGCGAACATTCGCCCCTAAAATTATCCTTGGCCAGCCCCTCTTCTTTTCTTTCTTGAGAGTCTGTGTAACACTCTCAGCCGTAATCTGATAAGCGATTTCTCTTGCTAGCAATTTATCTGGTATGTACAAAGGGAGAACATGTGGGTTGGCTTGGCTGCCGAAAACTCTTATGTAGGTAAATCTCTCCTCTCCAAACCAACTCCCTACCGATGTTAAATCAAACGAAGCTTGGTAGGAAATCTTGGGAATGGGTTTATCAAAAATAGAATAATAAATAGGCACCATAAAGCCATTACAGACTTGGTACAAATGTTGCTTGTAAGAAGACTTCCACAATTTTTGGTGATATATATGAATGGGCGAGGGGTCTTGTGCAGTCCACCTCCAGCCGAGTACGGGGAATTCAGAGTTAAAACAGAGGGTATCTAGAATATAGGCACTGTAGTAAAATGGGGGAATTACCCTTTCAGAAATACGGGTCTTGCTTCTAAACTCAAGCACAGCCTGTGCTAATTTGTCAGAAAGAATAGTGGCCCAATCCATAATTATACTGTTTACTGCCGCTTCCATTAGAGGAACCATTTCTATGGTAAAATTAGCAGAGTCATGCAATCCCCATAATCTACACATCATTATTCCCGCATAGCAATAAGGAGAAGCCAGAGAATCAACCGAGTACTTACCGGAAGATTCGTGTTTGTGTTTGGCTGGATTTTGTCTCCAATCCCGGATGGGTTCGGATTCAACTTCATTATCGCTTGCAAACTTCTCCAGGAACGCCTTGTTATATATCTTCTCTGGCTCGGGCAAATGATACATTTTCCTTAGATCATCTGCCTTGAATGATCCGAAAATCCTCCCATCTCTGGTGCTGAAAGTTCTGTCCAAGATTGGGATTTCTTCAATCGCCCATCGCACAACGTCTGTGTATGGGAGAATTTTCTCCCTGGCCGCTATTCTGTGAAGGAAAGAGTCGGCTAAATCCTTGAGAGTACTCTCAGACTTCCGAAGTAAATCCACACTAGCTTCTGTTACTGTCTTTACTGGTCCTTCGGCTTCAATTAGGTTGTATGTGCCTTGCCAAGTAACTCTGGTGAGACCCGTACATGTAGTATCAGATATCAAGCCCTTCTTTTTGTCCACGGCAGCTTGTCCTGCAGCTGGTGTAGCGGAAGTGCCCGTGGTCTTCTTGGATTTCTTCCCCATCTTGCTTGAGCTTCCTTCTATGGATGAATTCTGCACAGCGGCGAAAATAACGTAACACAGAGATATGCTAATGAAAATCCAATATGGGAACGATATATTAATCAAAGTGTGCTGAGAGATTAACTCTTAAAAATGGCTGCGGATACAATCCATGGGAAGATCTTACTGTTACATTAAATGACCGTTTAAGACCTGTCACCCCTTAAATGCTCATTACACCATTATTCGGCCGAATGGCCCGCTTAAGCGTGCTATGGATATTTTGGCGGTTGAGTGCAGGTGATTGATTATTTAAGAGATCAAACTTTAAATACGAATGGATCATAATATCCCTCCATTTAACGGCTTTTTCGAAATCCGCGCTATATCGCAATCGGGCATCGGGAACACTTTAAATCTTTATGTCGACAATTTTGAAACGCCGATCGCCGATAGCGAAATCGCATCGCATCGGAATGAAGGGGTATGACAATGTGCATAGATAGTGTCTCGCCGATTGCCTATTGCCGATTGCCGATATCGCATCGCATCGGGGGTAGAATCTGGGCGCCTTATTATTATACATGGGATATTGCCGATTGCCGATTGCGAAATCGCATCGGACCGGGGTGAATGACTTAAGGTGCTTAGCCTGCATATAAAGTATCGCCGATAGCTTATCGCCGATTGCGCATCGCATCGAGGCTTATGTCATGGGGGCGTTTTAAAATGTGTATAGAGTATTGCCAATAGCCGATTGCAAAATCGCATTGGCGGGATCCCATATGTCACTTATTTGTGTTTTCTATGTCATTGCGATATCTGATCTTGCGATCGCTTTATCGCAATGATAAAAGATTGTTATATTTGATTCAATATGGGTTTTTCAAAAGGTTTTATATAATGCCTTCATTTGGTTTGCGGACCTTTTACAAATAATGCAATATTGATACCAATTGACTTCTAAAGGGACCCATTTCATATAATAATTTTGTAAATATAAATGATATGAAATGGGGGGTTGTTGTAGGGCACAACACAACCAAACATCAATCATATGCACAACATGATAAAAAAGAACTCCTTTCAAACCAATATGCAAATATTCAACCGAAACAAATTGAGCAATGTAATCTGTGCTCAGAAAAGAGACGTTCAACAATAGAAGAGAAAATGAAACTTTTTGAATTGAAAACAAAGCAATATAGATGCAAGGACTAAAAAAATGAAATGCATGAAGCAACAAATCAACAACTTGACTTGATGAGTAGATCAGCAAATGAATGGACAATGACCTAGATGCCCTAGGGACACAAACCATCCAAAAACTCAAAAAATCAAGTAATGCAATCTCAAACCAATCAAGAAAACAAATCAAGCTAACAAAGCATTCTAGCCAGGGAGAATAAAGGCAAACAAGCCAAGAAATAGAATCTATGAGGACAAGACACACTGGTAATGATTTAAGAGAAACCCTAATTTTAACCTACAGGAGCCAGTGCAACTGTCTAACAAGCAACAAGCGCCACAAGGGGCTATGTCGCAACTGTTCAAGAGGAACTCGCGCTAGTCAACACTATTGTTAGAAAATTAACAACACTAATCGAGGGATTCAAAGAAAAAAGAAAAATTTCCACAAACCAAAACCAGACCTGTCACTCTAAATTCAAGAATCAAAGCAATAGATACATAAAGTACAAATTACGAAAGAGAAAGAGTGAAACAAGAAAAGTCGTCACAAACCATGAAATGAAAATCAATCCAAAGATAGGGATGGCTCCCCAGTATGGTCGCCAATTTGTGGGGTAGGAAGATTCTCTCTGTGGATAGAGACAAAACCTCTAACTCAGGAGAGGGTCTAGCCACAAAAAAGACAATCTGACATAAGTTTCCTAGATTGAGAATGGATAAGATCCTACCTCTTGTATCGCTAATCCTTGTTTGATGAAGTCATTATGTCTTTGCTCCAGCAATCATCTCCTTAATGTCAATCAAACACCTGAAAAAAATAGACAAGAAACCAAAGCACACATGATAGCATACAATAGATTGAACCTACCTAAGAGGCTAAAGAGTCTTAAGCTACCAATTAGCATATGAAATTGATATAGGAAACAAAATATCAATTGTATTATTATGACAAAAAGGAAAGTACAACCTTCGCCTTAGCGTTGCAGGTTTCCTTCGACGTGTTCGAGTTCCATCACTACTGTTAGAATCTCATGATTCACCCTCAAACAATGGAATTTCAAGGATTCTTCCTCTTTTCTATAAACCAAACAAACTACAAACTTATTATCCCTTTACAAGCACAAACTAGAAGGCTAAAGCTATCAAGAGTTGTTTTGACTATCAAGATTTTCCAGATTATTCCAGCCCTTTCATTAGCTAGCTGAGCTTGGAAAAGGATAAGTTTATATAGCTTGAGAGATGGGACATGGATCCTCTTATTATGGGAGAGGTCTTATCCCTTTTGGTTTGTTCCATTTTAATAGGTGAAAGGATCCCAAACAGTCTCTCTCGGCTCTATCTCGACTAACCATTTACCAAACTTTTGTTCATGAAGCTTCTAGACCTCGAAGCTTCGACTCCATTTTTAAAAACTTTCCAAAAGAGGATTGGCGCAGGTCATGAATGGATTACCAGCACTGACCAACACTAGGCTCTACAAAACAGCACAAGGAAGAAACTCAGGGATAGCACTAGCCTTGAAAACTGAGTTTGAAGGAATATTCTCTGTAAATGATGTAAGGGAGAAACGTTATGCAAATGAAGAGGGATGTAAAGACACATGTGGTTCACTGTAGAGGTCCTCCAGGATTGAGGAATGGGGAGTACATGTACAAATTCTCATTGTATATTAACCTGATTATGCAATATACTAAAGTAAAATACTTAATCTACTTCTACAATCAAACTTGTGGAAGCTTAATTGATTTGAGCAAGATCAAACAGAACACATATAACAGAGAAGAATAATCAATCACACATGAAACACAAAATAATACTCTGGGGAAAGCCTCAGCTAAAAACCCCGCTATCTGTATTATCATACAAGTGGAAATATCTTAAGATTACACAAAGCTTTAGCTATCACAGCTATCCAGCTCTTAGTACAATCCCACTCACTGCTCATAGACAGACTAGACAACTCATATGCCTTTCCCTCTACCCTCCAAGCCTCCTATTTCCTTGAACTGTTTTCCCTGGGTGTTTGAGCTATAACCTTGTGTGACACTGATCTCACACACTGCTCCAACACACTGTAAAAATGTGCAAATCTCAAGGAATGGATTCCTTCTGCATGCAAGAGATTTTCTTATAGGAAAATTCTAGCAATTGATAGTACATTGTCCCTGCCTTTAATCTCAACTGGGTCTTTGTCTGAAGTGACATGCATGAGTTATTTATGAGAGAATATTCAGTTATCTGGAGTACACTAGTTTCATGCATGCATGCATTAACTGACTGAACTCACAATTTGTTCCTCCAATTGTTTGGAACTAATTTAACTGGACTTAACTTAGTTAACTGAGCTAACTAATTACAACTCAAATACAACTCGTCCTTATCTCCTTAATTAAGGGATAACTGTTGCATGACTTCACAAAGACTTCATGTTTGAATTTCTCCAACTAATTAACTCAAGATGAATTAATTAATTATTTTTCAAACAGCTGGTGAGACTAAATTCGAATTTTAATTCTCAATTTTAATTCAAGGACAAATTAAAATTGGAATATTCTTGTTTCCACATTTCAACAGTATAGGGACAGTGACAAAATGCTCTGTAATATCCTATACAGCTTCAACCTGCTACCATTTACTCTTCCTTGAATCAATTCTCCATTTAACTTCGCTAATTGAACTACGCCTCCATCAGTAATATGCTTGATAATGTATGGGCCCAACCAATGCATCTTGAATTTTCCTGGAAATTTTACAAACTTACTGTCATAGAGGAGAACAAGGTCTCCTACTTGGAACTTCTTCTACTTAATATGTTTGTCATGCTAGGCCTTTTCTCTTGCTTTATGTACCCGCTGATGGAATCCTGTTATAAATTTGTCTTCCTCCAAAGAAATCAACTGCAACATTCTTTCCTTCAATATGTCAGGGTCTGTCTTATCTGTAAAAGCTGCAATCCTTGAGCTAGGGATGATGTACTCCATGGTCATCACAACTTATTTCCCATAAACTAATCTGAAGGGTGTCTCGTTTGTCAACTTTTTGCATGTGGTCCTATAAGCCCATAAAACTGCTAGAATTATAAGGTCCCAATCATCTCTATTCACATTGCATACCTTAATAAGTGTTTTTTCCAAAATCATATTAAATGCTTCTACTATTCCATTGGCCCGAGGATGATAAGGAGTACTCTTCTAATGATAAACTTAGAACTCCTCAATTAATGCTTCAATAGTCTTATTTAAGAAGTGTGAACCTTGGTCACTCTTCAAAACCTTTGGACATCCAAATCTAGACAATATATACTAAAAAATAAACTTCACAATAGTCTATGTGCTGTAGTCCCTTATTGGTTGTGCTTCGGCCCATCTTGTCAAGTAACCAGTTGTTGTAATTATGTACCTTACACCAATCCTCTTTCCAGGTGGGTTGATGGGTTCAACAAAATTAATAGCCCACTTATCAAAGGCTTGCAATGTAACTTGTGGTACCAATGGAATCTCATCTCTTCTTGAAGGTTTTCCTGTTCTTTGACACATATCACATGCTCTGCAATACTCCTTTGCATCTTTATGTAGTGTAGGCCACCACAATCCTACTATCAAAATCTTCTACGCAGTAGCTTTTCCTGCATAGTGTCCACCAGCTACGCCACCATGAGCTTCTGCTAGAATCATCTGTCTTTCATGTTCAAGAACATATATGCGCAATATTTCATCTGGTCCCATCTTATATAATTGTCTTGCAATTAATGAAAAGTCATTTGCCTTAACCACTAATTCCTTCTTTTTCTATGTAGTATACTCTGAAGGAGACATCTCTGTGGTCAAAAAATGAATGATATATGCAAAATAGTCATCTGCAACTCTGATTGCAAATAATTGTGCATCAGGGAGATTATCCTCTATGCTGGTTGGTTCTTCCCCTGTTTCCTATCTTGACAGATGGTGAGGTCATGCATTTAGTCTCCCTAGTTTAACAACGATCTCAAATTCATATTCCTGGAATAACAGTAACCATATGAAAATATTTCCTCCTAATACATGCTTATTACCCAAATAATTCAATGCATAATGGTCTGTAAACATTTTAAAATGTGATCTGAGTAAATAGTGTCTAAACTTCTACAAAGCATATACCATAGCCATTCCATCCCTTTCTGTAGTGGTGTAATTTTTTTTTGCTTTAGATAACTTTCTATTTGCAAATGCTATAGGATGATCAATCTCTAATACACCAAGTTGTGCCAGTACTACTCCCAAAGCTACACAAGAGGCATCCACATGGACATGGAATTCCTTATTCCAATAAGGGAATACTAGTATAGGTGCATTTATCATTTTTTCTTTCAATATGTTGAGGCTCTTCTGACATTATTCGTTCCACTAAAAAGTTACATCCTTTTTCAATAATTTCTCCATAGGCGTAGTGATCTGCGCATAACCCTTGATAAATTTCCTGTAATATCCAGTATGTCCCAATGTAGTGCAAATTTGTCTTATTGTCTTAGGTAAAGACAAGTTTAAAATGATAGCAATATTAGCAGGGTCCACCATTAGTCCTTGTTTAGAAATGATATGTCCCAAAAATATGCCACAAGGTACACAAAATATACACTTCTTTAGGTTCAAAGAGATCTGATATTGTCTACATGTGTCAAGCATAAGTCTTAAACTTCCAACATGTTTGCTTAACAATCCAAATATTGTCCAATCATCAAAGTATACCTCTAAAAACTTATGGATATATTCCTTAAAATATGCAACCACCACCCTAGAAAATATAGCAGGGGAATTTTTCAATCCAAAAGGCATTACGGTGTATTGATATGAGCCCCATTTTGTAGCAAATGTGGTCTTGTGCCAATCTTCAGGTGCAATCCTAATCTGATGATAACCTGAAAATCCATCTGTAAATGATTAAGCTTCCTAACCTCATACATTTTCTAGCACTTCATCTATGAAAGGGGTAGGGAAGGGATCATGTAAACCTGTATCATTCAACTTCCTCAGATCAACACAGATCCTAATTTCTCCTTGAGTCTTCTTCTCTTGCACCACCATAGGACTCACCCATTCTGATTCTTCTACTAGTTCAATAATTCTTGTTGCTATCATCTTATCAAGCTCTATCTTTACTTTCTCCTTATACTTCAGGTTCAGCCTGTAAGGTCTTTGTTTGAATGGCTTCACATCAAGCTTAAGGGGAATCTTCATGACTCCTAGATCTCCTATTATACCCTTCATCTCTGAAAACTTGGTGGGAAACAGTTCTTGGTATTCATGAAGTAACTCTGTAACTTTACTGACTGTCTCTTCATCCCAATAGTCTCTTATTGTTGCAAACTTAGGTTCCTTCTTTGATCCTATGTTCACCTTCTTGGTCTTCAGTGGCTTTGTTATATCTGGTATTTCTGGCTCAGGTCCAGTTACTTCACGATATCCTTCTGATTCTGCTATGTCGATGTTGCGAGGATCTTCTTCTTCATATGTAGTAAGGTTATAGCATTCCAGTGCATTTTCTATCTGCGCAACCCAATTAGGTTGTTGCCATGTTAGTGGGGTTACATTCTCAAAAATATTCTTCTTAACTATCTAAAGGGCCAAATCTATGTATGGGAAATCATCCTCAAAGTTGAATGTTAATATGAAGCCATCAACCATGTCTACCTAGTTTACTGTACCATGTCAAAGCTCTATTTCTAGGTACCAGTTCTTAGGGATTGCCTCTAATGTATGAATGAATCCATGTACCCATTCTTGTTGTGGAATCTCCTTCCATGTTGTAATGCATAGCTAGATATGCTTCCTAGGATTAGTTTCACCATCATATTTTATCTCTATCTCTATATCTATCTGTCCAAACCTTATCCACATCAATATTCGGCATTCCTACCAACCTCCTATATTCTTCTTATGTGCATTCCACCATCTAGCAGGGGTATCTTTCAGGGCTATATCCAAGGCTGACAACCTTTGGTTTTCTAGAAATTGCTCTTCATAATCATCAAGAAAAGTATTTACATCACCTAAACCATCATAAGAAGGTAGGTTACATACCTCAAATGTTATACAATGAATTGATTTGGTAATTATTCTTGCACAATGCCTTGTGGATACTTCATGCAACCTATTCTTCCATGTTTCCAATTCTTCTTCTGAGTCAGAGGTACAAGAACTATCATGCTCCCAACTCAACCTGCCTTATTCAATAGAGTTAATCCAATCTTGTTCCTTCACGGTCAATTGATAGATATCGTCTATGTTAGCTGCGCAGTATCCTTCTTTGACTGGTTCTGTATATCTTACTCCTTATGATGGATCTAAGGGAACAATTATTCTCATATTATTTCCTTCAAATATCCTTTGTCCCTTCTTCAAATTAATTATAGCCATATTGTCAAATTCACAATCAATTCCAAGCAATGCAGGATAAGGGTTACTATCATTGATGATCTCTATTACTTCAAAATCAGCAGTAGTGTGAACTCCTTCAATATTCACTGTGACACCTGGTAGTCTTCCCAAAGGAAAGGAATTTTGTTGATTTTCCATCCTTAACTAAATAAGTGACCACTATAGCTTTGGCTTACCTATTAATTTCCATGTCTACTTCGTCAAGGCATTAGCGGCAGATCCCAAATCCAGGATAACATGATCCATCTCATATACTCCTATCTGCGCACTAAGCCTCATCTCTCTTCCAATTCTTTTTTGTCAATGCAAATTATTGACTGTGCGTATCTCACTTTGCAGTGTTTCTTTAGATGCACAGGGATATATCAACTCTTGAAGCCCTTCTACAACCTTTTGATCTCTGAATAATTTCATACAGGTCTACAGAAAAGACTTTAAAATACCTGCTTGATTTGTTGAATCCTAATTTTGTGTTGAAGCTTGATCCTATGTTAGAGGTCGGTCCTGTGTCAAAGTTGACGACATGTCACAGTTATTTTTCTGATCGGGATTTGGTTGTGCACTAGATGTCGAAGCTCCAACATCCATAAAACTTCACTTTTCTTCCATAAATACTTCTTTTTCTTTTTGAATATCAAAAATGGGAACTTTCTCAACATTTTTTCTAACCCATGTACTTTCAAATTCTTTCTTCTCATCTGCTTTATCACTTCCAGTCGCAGCTCCACTTCTAGTGACAATACTAATTCAAGGTTTGTCGATCCTCCTTTCAGCAATCATCATTTGAATATTCTGTGTCGGTTGCTGATTTATTTTTTCTTACATATTTTCCATAAGTATAGGGCATTCTTCAATTACATGGTCAAAGGATTTACAGTACTTACATGTCATTGTAGGGTTCTGACAATATCTCGCAAAATGACCTGCCTGGCCACAGTTATAGAAAATGATTTGTCCATGTCCTTGACCAGCTCCAGCACCTCAACCTCTTCCTTGGTAGCCTCCTCGACCACTATGTTGTCCACTGCCTTCATGTCCATGTTCTTCTGCTTGCATTCTATAAGTGTTAGCACCGCACTCCATCATTAGTTCATAAGCTCAACAATTATTCTCATCATGTCCTACTGATTTATAGAATTTGTAGTATAGATTCCTTGGAGTCTGCACATATTTCTATAAGTAACAACCTTTTGAGCGATGTTGGCCTCTGGTCTTACATATCTCGCACCATAGGATGGATCCTGTATTTAAGGGATTTGGTGCCCCACTAGCCATGTAATCCCCAAAGATAAGAGATTGTTCTTTAGAATGGCCCTCCGATCTACACTTTATACGCCATACTTCTTCTCTGACTTCTTTTCTTTTCTTAATATCTGGTATCTACAGGGTTAAGTTCGCCCATTGACTCTGAATATGTTGCATACCTACATTAGTATCTCCTGTAGGCAAAGCTTCCAACTTCATCGCAATCTGTAGAGCTTCATCTTGACTTGTTATCTTTTGTTGTTTCAATGGTAATATGATATGCGGTAACAGTGCAACTATAAACCATTCTTGATGTTGTTTCTAAGCTATGTCAAAGCTCACTTGATCCAAAAATACCTTAAATATTTGATCAAATTTCCAAACAGACTCAGTAGGTTTCTTTCTAATTTCTTTCAACTCAGTGATGCACTGCACACAAACTTCAGCTTCTTAAATTCTCTTATCAGCGCTGCTTTAATATCTACAAATGTTCTGATCTGATTATTTGAATACTTCATATACCATGTCAATTATCTATCTCAGAACGTCGTAATGAGTTGCACTTTCTTTATATTTTCATTGTTGATATGCTTCACAGTCCATAAAACTTCACATAAAAACCAAAATTGTTTTGGATCCTCCGATCTAGTTCCCTTGAAAACAAGAAGCTTAATATCATCAGCCATATTTCTTCTTGGAGGGGGAGGTGAATGAGTAAGGGGAGGGGGATTGGGAATAGGGGGAGTAGGGGGAGAAGGAGGAGGGGAGAGCCAAAAACACCCTGGCTATCATTGGATTTTGGCTTCTGCGAACTCTCAAGCTAGGAAGGTAAATACTGCAAAGTTACTTGAGGTTTATCAGGGTGGCTATATTCTCTTTCACTTTCAAATTCACTCAAAATAGGACTATACTCAGTCTCTTCAAAGGTCTTCAGGTCTTGTCCATGAGATCTCTTTCTGGTATCTACTCTATATCTCTTTCCATTTCACATTGTTCCAATATCTTTCTCAGATTTATTGCATTTTCTTCCAAACATAAGTAAACCAGCAATTTGACTGCATCCGTAAAACTACTTTTTCACACAAAAGCATCTTAATCCAAAGTTTCAAATACTTCAAATACTTACCTCACGATCCTTTGAAGAATCATTGTTCCGCTTTTTTGTAGGACATAGTCGAGTCTACTGCGAACTCAGTAGTGAATCCTCCCAAGATGTTATCAATCGTTAGGTCCCTATACTATTAGTGTATACCCTTATTGCTATTAGTACAACCCCCTTATTATATTGTTGTGCCCATGTAGTCCCCATATTGTTATTACTGTGCCCCATAGAAGCCCACTATTGTTATTATTGTGCGCTTACATTATTAATGTTATGTCGTCTCTGATTATATTATGACCCCTTAGACTCCTATATATAGGAGGTCTTGTCATTTGTATGATCCAAGAATCGTTCATTTGTGTAATGTAAAGGAGGTTTCCCCCTCAAAGAGGCTTATTTCTAAGGCGTTGATCTATCTTTTCTATATTTTTGTGAGCTGGTTTCATAACATTTGGTATTAGAGCTTTGGATTCTGGGGTTTTGCTGCTCCAAATAGGCCATTGTGGAATGTTCTTTATAACATTTTCGCTGCAAAGTTTCAGAAGCTAAAAAAAAAACCATTTTAGAAGAAATAGGTCTGAACCTCCTGTCCGAATTTCAGATCTTGTCTCGATATAATTTCGGAGATATGATCTGAGGAAGTTAGGGTTTTTGCAAGCTCCAAAATTTCATCTCAAACAGGTCATTGTGGAATTTTAGCTATAATGTTTTTTCTACGAAGGGTTAGACTCTGAAATTAAAACCCATTTGAGCCGAAACCTTGTTGAAGCTCAGGTCTGAATTTCAAATCTTTTTTTGCTATATGTTCGGAGATATACTTTGAGGAAGTTAGGGTTGTGGTAGAATCCTGAATTACATTCTAAACAGGTGACCTTGGGAAAACCATCATAACTTTCATTTTGAGCATCACATTGAAATTTCGTAAGAAGTTACAGAAAGAGGACAAACTGTAGTTTTATGTATATAGTTTTTAGATCCGAAGGTTGAAACAGTGACACGTGGCACGTCGTACAAGTTTGCTCTACTGAAGCATTATATAATCAGGTCATCTTAGGAGATAGGGAATAACTCTTTGTTGGAGAATCCAATTTTGATAAGACTAGTGGCATTGGAAAGAGGACTTGGAGGACTACCATAGGAAGCAATTTCAGATCTTGGAGAGCTGAAATTACAGAGATACAGCAGATTCAATATCAAGCTCTTACAAAATGAAAAAAGAGGAAGAAATGCAACATGATATATCAAAATTACGAGACCAAGTGCAACAAAATTCACTCTCACAAAAGGTAACAGAAGCTAAGATGGATGGTTTAAAGAAAGGTGTGGAAGATAAAATGGAGGGTTTAAAGAAATACATGGAAGCTAAGATGAATGTCGTGGAAGCTAAGATGGATGGTTTGGAAGCTAAGATGGAAGGAAAAATGGATGATTTGAAGACAGATTTGACAAAGTTGCTACAAGAAATGTTTACGAACAGAGAAAAGGTAGTAAAGGAAACTCATGATGAGAACAAAATAAATGTTAATCATGATTTCATAGACTCTAACGTTGGATTGAAGACCCACCATGTTCCAAAGACCGATATGAGGAAGTTTGATGGCAAGGATCCCAGAACATGGATACTACATATGGAGCAATTTTTCGATCTCCATAATGTGCAAAGCATAGAAAAAGTACATATCGCAACTTTATATTTGGAACCAAATCAGTTTGTATGGTATCAATGGCTTTGCTCTCATAAACAAATTGTCACTTGGGCAATTTTTACAGAAGAAATGATAGCACATTATGAGGATACAAAAAGAAACACCTTTTTTAGCTAATTGATAAATCTCAAACAAAAGGGTTCAATGATGGAGCACATTGAGGACTTCCAAAAATTGAACATAAGGGTAGCAGATATTCCAGAGGATCATAGGATTGATGTGTTCATAGGGACTTTAAAGGATAACATCCAATATGACGTTCGCGTTTGGAACCTAATTAATTGGAGAAGGCATTCAAGTTGGCAAGAAAATGGAAACCAAAATAATGGCAACAAGGAAGTCTACCACTCACAACTATGGAAATGTTGTTTCCCCTAGCCTTTCACAACCTACAAGGTTGACACCACAACAATTGGAAGAAAAAATAGAAAAAGGGATTTGTTACAGTTGTGATATAAAATACACTAAAGGTCATAAGTGTTCTGAGAAGAAATTAATTTACATAGATTGTGAAGAGGAGGAAGACAAGGAACAAGAAACGTCAAAAGAATAGGATATACATCAGGAACAAACCCTATAGAAATAAGAAATGAATCTAACCATATCTTGTAATGCATCTGCTGGAATTACCACTCCTCAAACTATCAAGATAGAAGGACATATCAAGAAGAAAAAGGTAATAGTGTTCATTGATTCGGGCAGTACCCATAATTTTATTGATTGTAAGATAACCAAGGAATTGAATTTCTTCCTATATCCAACACCAAAATGTCAAGTGATGGTTGCAAGTGGAGGAGCCATAAATTTCTCTGGAAAGTGCCATAATATCAAGCTATCCATGGGAGAATATGTATTGAATAGCCCAATTCTTTCCATTCCAATGGGTGGTGTTGATGTTGTACTAGGAGTCCAATGGCTACAATCCTTGGGTACAATAGCTTTTAATTTTCAAGAATTTTTCATGAAATTTTCTTTGGAAGGAAAGGAAGTTGAATTAAGGGGTATCAGAGGGAAACTGAGAAAGATAATAAGTTCTAATCGAATGACAAAGCTTCTAAAGAAAGAACAAATAGGCGTGATTGCACAATTATGTTCTCTATAGGTTCCCACATTGAAATCATCTATTTCTCCAGATCTCCAAAAAGTCTTGGACAATCATTCCAAGGCATTTGAGACTCCCAAAGGCCTCCCACCTATTCGTGATCATGTTCATGCTATTCATTTGATACCAGGAACTGTTCCTCCAAAAATCAGGCCTTACAGATATCCATATGCCCAAAGGAGTGAAATTGAACGTATGGTTGCAAAAATACTAGAGGTTGGTATAATTATCCAACAAAATTCAATAAATGAAGCAAGGGATGAATAGAAGAATGGCGAACCAGGGTGGGAACTCATTCAAAAGTCGCAGAAGATCCCAGTTCAAACAATATTTCCAGAACTTGACAAGGAAGGAAAAATCATATTGGAACCTGAAGCAGTCACAAAACCGAGAAATCAAAAGCTACGAAATTGATCAATTTCATAGTATCTCATCAAGTGGAAGAACTTACCTGCTGAAGATTCTACATGGATGGATGATAACTTTATACAAAAGAATCCAGAACTACTCAAGCATTGAGGACAACACTTTTTGAAGGAGAGGGGCATGTTAGGTCCCTATACTACTAGTGTAACCCCTTATTATTATTAGTACAACCCCCTTATTATATTGTTGTGCCCATGTAGTCCCCATATTTTTATTATTGTGCCCTATAGAAGCCCACTATTGTTATTATTGTGCCCTTACATTAGTATTGTTATGTCGGCTCTGATTATATTATGACCCCTTAGACTCCTATATATAGAAAGGAGGTCTTGTCATTTGTATGATCCAAGAATTGTTCATTTGTGTAATGTAAAGGATGTTGCCCCCTCAAAGAGGCTTATTTATAAGGCGTTGATCTATCTTTTCTATCTTTTTGTGAGCTGGTTTCATAACATCAATCCAGAAATTAACAGCCTTTGAAATCATATTATTAGTGCTTTTGAGTCACTGTATTACTTCAAGATTCAACACCGTAGGTTCTCCACCTTTAAAATAGTTCTTTCTTTAGGTCAACCTTGACATCCACTCGTATAACTCAACAAGAAATGATACAAAGAAAATCTCATATTGATCTGTAAAAATATACTTTTGTAACCAAGCTTTAAATGTCAGATGAGGGTTTTTGTTCTCTTGATCTGCAAATTCTCACTCGTTTAGTTCTATCCAGTCTTGAATCTCTTTCTTCGACGGGTGCCATATCCACATATCCCTTAAAAAATCTTGATCCCGACAATGGAACCATTTTTTGGTTTGATTTAGGCTGACCCAGGTTCGATCTACACTGCACACCAATAAAACCCTTAACCACCGGCCCTTTCTGCAATGACCTGCAAGTAGATCACAATCTCACTCGAAGTGACTATGGGTGGATGCATAACCAGGTCTCTGCAGCCTTGAGGGATGTGGAGATGTGGTATTTTTATGTTTTCTTATTCCTAACATTCATAAATTACTTCGCCGCATTCATTTAACCACTTAAACATATCATATAAAGCCATAAATCATCATTGTGCTTAAATAAAGTGCAACTGTAATAAACTGCTACGCTACAACAAATAATAAGAAAATATACACATGAAGACACCAAATTACCGTGGTTCAACCCAATGTGGGGCTACGTCCACAAGAAATGTTGCTAATATAATGATTCTTTGTACAACAAACAATTCTTGACCTACGCACTAAGCTGCAGGTCATCTGCGCACTCAGCTACAAAATCAGGCCTCTGCACACTCACTTGCAGAGCCTTGCCTTCTTTTCCCAAACAACAAATCACAAAAGTTCAACCATAACACAGATCTAGATCACACCTGATTTTCTTCTTATTATTTGACCCTATATATAATATTACATCGAAGGGTACATCATTACAATACCATGGTCCAAATACCATGGATTCCCTAATACAAGCAGATATGGTCCCAAAACCCATTGATCTTTTAAATTATTACAAAAATAAGTGCCTTGCCCTATCTCGAAGCCCTTATACCGCACAGTTTATTCAAACTGCTCCGCTACGCGATCCACTTTGCACTCCGTTGCGCGCTCCACTATGTGCTCCGCTCCACAAAACGTGGAGTCTTTGCCAAAAACTAGGCCAAGTTGGGTTGCGCCCAACACCCAATAGATTGCAAAGATACCACATGTTGTTGCGAATGATACCCAACTCCTAGGCCTCCAAGACTAGAACTAAGCACTAGTAGTGACTAGGGATGTTATCATCAAATTGATCAATGCCCTCGCTATGCCAGGTAGGGAGAGGTGCTCTTCCTCTGCCTGTACTTTCCCTACAGGGTCTGTCACACTCTCTCATTGTAGCAACTGTGTAGGGAAACTATAACCAACTCCTTTGTCTACTGTTACATTTAGTTTCTTTCTTCCAATGCTTTTGCCTTATACTTCCCATGCTTTCAACCTTCTTAACATTCTTCATAGGTATGCCATTACTACGATCAAGTGGACGTGTGTAATAATACCTAATGATCCATAAATTCTAGGTCAAGAGGAGCATTCCACCAACGCAACTCCTTGAAATGTGGATAGATGAGAGGGTAGGCCAAAGATGTTTCCATTTCCTTAAAGTGATTTCTTTGGACACATTAATCATACCCTATAACTTATGGACACTCGGATCTAGGGTCTTAAATCTCATTGGGAAATCTATTTGCACAAAGAAACCTAGGGGTATATTTGGGGGGGGTTAAGGAGCAACTTTGCACATGAAAGAGGTTCTTCTACCTCTTTGTTGGCTAGGAAATTAGCTAGAGACTTTGCCTTATTCTTGACATGAGAGAAGATGATTACTTCCTATATTCCATAAATTTCCATGGATATTCCCCTAGACAGTTCATCACAACATATCTAATAATATTATATTAAAAATCTGAGATTCTACACTATTACAATTTTATTTAATTTCTAGATCTGTAAAATTAACTGTAATTAGTGCATGCATGTTAAAGTAAATCAAGCTGAAAAGTAGAGAATGACAAAATAAGCTCACACACACATAATACACAAGATATGCTCTCTGGGAAACCATTTTGGGATAAAACCTAGCTGGAAGTTGAGGCCGCTTCGCTCTCTTTCTCTGTCTGGAAATATGGTTGCAGATACAAAGATATAATGTCTATGGCCCATGGGCTACTACAGTGCACAAATCCTCTCTGTGTGCTCTACCTCCTATCTCTCCTATTTATCTTTGCTCAACTATGGAACAAAATTCTCTCAAAAGAATGGAATTCCTCTTGCTCCTAGTGACCCGGTTATAACACAGCCTGATAGCCTACTAGTGGTTAAGTTTGACTACATCAAAGGTCAACTTCTTAGTGGCATAATGTTTGCATACGGACTCTGATTAACGCGATACTTGTGTCGTTGGAAAGATATCTATGTGTAGAATAGCATGAAAAGGTGATACACTTATGTGGAAAAGTTTTACCTCCCAAAAATTCATTTATTGCCTCAGAATTCTCTCGAAAGTTTTCAGACCCCATTTCGCCAAACTGGGTCCCGCTGGTAAAAACATTCCCATGACCTAATTCCTCCACTTTTTCCACTCCAAATGCATCGAGATGGATGAAAAAAATTATAATGATCTAATTTAGATCACACATCCCCATTTTGGGAGGCTTTTTGTCCCCAAAATATTTTACTGAATGAGGTGAGGAAATTTTTCCTCCACCTTCTCTTTGGTGTACCATTTAGATTTTGTTGGAAGTTGTCCCTTAAAACCAATCTTCCAATGGTCTTGTTGCCCTTGTCTTGTAGTTTTGGACCTCTTCTGCAAAAATGTATCTTCTGTCAACTCTGCCTGAGCGTCTGGTGCCAAATCCTCCACAGAAGGTAGGACCTGTTCCTCTTCCTGATCTAGCATGGAAGGCTCATAGAGTTTCAAATTCTCTAAATTTACAACTAAGTAAATGCGCATATATGGTGGTAAAATGAGTTTATCACCCACCTTTTCTAGTATATCAAAGGGACCATACCTTAGAGCCTTTATTTTCTTATCAGGCCCCTGCAGCCTCTCCTTGTTCAACTGTAGCCATACTCTGTCTCCCACCTTGAATGATTTCTTTGTTTTGTGTTGATCATGCCTGGCCTTATACTTCACCTGTGACTTCTGCAGTGTTTCCTGTACCTGTAGATGGATTTTCCTGATCTTCTCTATAAATTTTTCAGCCCTCAAAGCATCTCCTGTAATGTCTTCCTTCACTCCTCCTTGTTTCACATATGCAATATCCAAAGGTGAAGGTGGAAAATATCCAAAACAAGTTTCAAATGGGTACTTTCCTGTAAAAGTGTGGATTGATATGTTATAAGAATGTTTTATATATACCAGATTTTCATCCTAGGTTTTCAGATGCTTTTGGTTGTAACCCCTCAGAAGCTGCACCAAAGTCATGTTGACTACTTTTGTCTGCCCATCTGTCTATGGATGGAATGTTGTAGATATCTTGAACTTCATGTTCATCTTCTCCCACAATGTAGTCCAGAATCCACTGACAAATCTTGTATCACTGTCTAAAATGATGGTCCTTGGTATCCCAAAGTGTACCCAGACTTGTCCAAAGAAAAAGTTTTCTTCTTCTTGTCCGTTGATGGTCTTTTTACATGGCATCAGAATACACATCTTGTTGAACCTGTCAACTACCACGAACAAGTAATCATTTCCCTTCCTTCTTTTCGGTAAACCTCCCACAAAGTCCATGGAAATTCTTTCCCAAGGATGAGTAGGTACAGGTAAGGGATGATACAGACCTTGTTTCCTATTGCTAGGCTTGCTGGTACAACAAAGCATGCGTCCTCTTATGAACCTAACTACTTGTTCTTGCATCTTGGGCCAATACGCATACCTCTGCAAGTTAGCCACGGTCTTCCATACACCAAAGTGCCCTGGAACCTTCGAGGTGTGAGCCTCTCTAATCAGCTACAAACGCTCACCTTTAGGAACACATAGCTTATCCAGCCTATAGAGTAACCCATTTTGGAGACGGTAGTAAACAGTGTTATCGCCATCGTGCACATGACTCTAACTCTGCAACTATTGATACACCTCCTTGAAGTCCTCATGTTTTGAATATTCCTCTCTATATTCATCATGGGTGAATGGATCCATGTGCATAAGAGTCCCCAAAGATGTAATCTTTGATGTGGGTGGCCTTGAAAGCATATCAGCCAACTTGTTTATGATTCCCTTCTTATACTTGATCACCAAATGAAACTGTTGTAAAAACCCCATCCACTTGCAATGCCTGGTCTATTGTACCTTATTCTAGGCCTACAATTACTGTAACGGTTGGCGATCCGTGTGGATTATTGTCTCCTTTCCCATCAGATAGTGCTTCCACTTCTTCACAGCTTGCACCATGCCATAGAGCTCCTTATCATAGGTAGGGTAGTTAAGAACTGCCCCATGAAATACTTCAGAATGGTAGAAAATGGGCCTTCCTCCTTGCATCAAGACAACTCCCATAGCATACCCACTCACATCTATATCCACTTCAAAGGGTTGTTGCAAGTTTGGTAATGCTAGAACTAGTTCTTCACTGATCTTCTTCTTTAACTCATTGAAAGCCTTTTTTTTCCCTTTTCCCCACAGGAAACTCTTGCCACTTGTTGTTATGGCGTAGAGTGGTGTTGCTACTGCTAAAAATCAGGCTATGAATTTCCTCAGGTACTTTTTTGCTCCAATGAAACTACTAACCTCAGTAACATTAGTAGGCACCGACCATTTCATGATGGCCTCCATCTTGGAAGGATCTATCTTCAATTCTCCTCCATCAATCACATATCCCAAATACACCAACGACTATTGCGCAAAATCACACTTCTTGAGATTTGCTAGCAGCTGGTGCTTCTTCAATGTTTCTAGCACCTGTGTCAAATGTGAAATATTCTCCTCCCAGGTAGCACTATATACCAATATATCATTCAAATAGAAAATCACAAATGAATCTATAAAAGGGCGCAGTACATTATTCATTAATCTCACAAATGTAGCTGGTGCATTACATAGGCCAAAATGCATAACTAACCACTCATACAAACTTTGCCTGGTTTTGAAGGTGGTCTTCCATGTATCTTCTTCTTTGACTCGAACCTGGTGATATCCAAACTTCAAGTCCAGCTTGGTGAAATACTTTGCTTGTTGCAACTGATCTAGCAGGTCATCTATCCTGAGCAGGCGGTATCTATTCTTGAGCGTGATTTTATTCAACACCCTGTAATCTATACACATCCACCAAGTCCCATCCTTCTTTGGCACAATGATGATAGGTGACCCACATGGTGATGTACTCAGTCGAATGACACCCTGTTCCAACAACTATTGCAACTGTTTCTTCACCTCACTTGCTTCTATAACAGACTGCTTGTACAACCCAATATTTGGCAATGGGGAGTCTGGAAATAGCTGGATCTCGTGCTCCACTTCTCTCTTAGGGGGTAGCCCTTTAGGATCTCGGAACACGTCCTTGTATGCATGTAACAACTCCTCCAATTATTATTTTTATTTCTTAGTACACCCCTCTAGGGATGCCTTGCCTCTTATTGACTCATCTACAAACTGATTTTCTCTTAAAAACAATAAAACATACTTCTTGCTGGAACTGATCAATTTCTTGGCTTGGTTGGCACTTACCAATGAAATTTTCGACTTGCCTTTGTGTGCATTGATGATGAATTATTTTCCATCGTGATGAGCTAGCACTGGTTAGCTCTCCTCATGAATATTGCATCACGCATGTACATGTTGTAGAATTTCCTGCAAATTCTCTACAAATCTACCTCTGAGATCTAAGTAGAAAATCTGAGTGTAGATTAACTTGATAATGCAATATACCAAAGCAAACTACTATAATCTACTTCTACTATCATACTTGCGGAAGCTTAAAGATCGAGCTGAATCAGAGTTGAACACATATAACCATAAGAAGAAGAATCAATACACATGAAACATAAAAAATACTCAGGGGAAAGCCTCAACTAAAAACCCCACTATCTGTATTATCATACAAGGTGGAAATACATCAGAATGATACAAAGCCTTAGCTCTCACAGCTAGCCAGCTCTCGGTACAATCCTCCTAGATGCTCACAGGTAAACAAAGCTTCTCACAAGCCTTCTCCTCTGCTCTCCAAGCTCCTATTATCTTGCGCAGTTACCTCTAGGATGATCTCCTTCACCCAGTGTAACACTGCTCTCACACACTACTCTAACACACTATCAGAACTGCGCAATCCTCAAGGAAACTTACCTTCACTGCATGCATGAGTTTCCTTTATAGGAAAACACATGCAACTAATAATACATTGTCCTTGACTTTAATCTCAACTAGGCTTTCTCAGAATAGACATGCATGAGTTTCAGATGAGGGAATCTTCAGTTATCTGGAGTACATTGGTTGAGTGCATGCATGCATCCACTGACTCATAACTCACAATTAGTTCCTCAAACAGTTTGGAACTAATTTAACTGGACTTAACTCAGTAAACTAAGCTAACTAATTACAACTCAAATATAACTCAATCTTATCTCCTTAATTAAGGGATAATCTCCTTAATTTAAGGGATAACTATTACATGAATTCAGAAAGACTTCTAACTTGAATTTCTCCAACTAATTAATCCATAATGAATTAATTAATTATTTCCAAGCAGCTAGTGAGAGTAAATTCGATTTTACTTCACAATTTTAATTCAAGGACAAATTAAAATTGGAATTTCTGGATTCTATTTTTATCATTTCTTGTTGCTATTTTCAACACTCCCTCTCAACAAGAAAGGAATTCAACTCGATCCCGGTCCTGAACCTTTGGAATGTTCTGCATGCAAAACTTCTCTCTAGTGTTGTTGCTCTAGCAACTTCAGAAACAAAAAAAACATCCAACCTAAATAAGTATGATGCATTTGTTATCAAAGTCTCTAACTTCTATTGCCTCTGTCAACTGAAAACTTTGCACTTCGGCTGATTCTGCCTTTTTGCACTGTTGTCAATCCTTCTCTACACTCTTCAGTATCTGATTGCTCTAGCCTCTGTCACTTTGATCTCTGACTGCATCAATCCCACTAATTCCTCCCACTGCTATATACTTTGGGCTCCCGTAGCAAGGTACAATCCATGAGATAAAACCTCTCAATGGACCCTGCCCAATTTTAGCCTTCATGGGACTATCACTTCACATCGCCCCACCTCACACCTGGAGGTATGGCTTCATGTGATCCCTCTTCCCACTTCTCCAATTGTGGCTCCCCCACAATTTTCTGAGACTTCTTCTGGGACTGCATGTTGAGAGGTAATTTACTCTCCCTCTCAACCACCAAGTCTCTAAAATTTTCCTTGCTCCTCAAGGTTTTGCATGCATCTTGAACCTCAATATCATAGAGGTTCTTAACTCGTGAACCGATCTGTTTCACATGTCTCATGGTGATGTGTCTAAGGAAAACCTTTCCCTTACAGAAGACAACATCGTATCCTTTGTCCTCCAACATCACGACCGATACCAAGTTCTTCTTCAGTCCAAGCACATACTTCACATCTGTCAAGGTGATAGGAGGTCCATGCTCCCTCTGAAAAGCAACTGTGCCCACTCCTGAAACACTATACTTCTCGTCGTCACCCATCTCTATGCGCATCTTGAGGTCTTTCTCCTCCAAGGTACTGAAGAAACTTTTATCGCCGGTCATGTGGAATGAGGCCCCACTATCAAGATACTAAACACAACCCATCATCGATGACACCATGCATGAGATGAGGGTAAAGTCCATTTTGAACTGAGAGGCTAATGCCTCACCTTCCGATCCTTCCGAGGATCCCTTCTTGGACTTCTTCGATGGGCAATTAGTCGCATAATGACCCATCTCGTTTTTTTTTTTTTTAAGTATGATATGAATTTGATTTTCACCTGCAACCCCGAAATTCAAACTTCAAATTCTCTTCTTCGTATACTGTTCACTGCTCTGATAAACTTAGCTCTGATAAACCTGGCTCCGATACCATGTAGAATTTCCTGCAAATTCTCTACAAATCTACCTCTGAGATCTATGTATAAAACCTGAGTGTAGATTAACTCGATAATGCAATATACCAAGGCAAAATACTATAATCTACTTCTACTATCAAACTTGTGGAAGCTTACAGATCGAGCCGAATCAGAGTTGAACACATATAACCATAAGAATAAGAATCAATACACGTGAAACATAGAAAATACTCAGGGGAAAGCCTCAGCTAAAAACCCCATTATCTATATTATCAGACAAGGTGGAAATACATCAAAATTATACAAATCCCTAGCTCTCACAGCTAACTAGCTCTCGGTACAATCCTCCTGGATGCTCACAGGCAAAAAAATCCTCTCACAAGCCTTCTCCTCTACCCTCCAAGCTCCTATTTCCTTGTGCAGTTACCTCTGGGATGATCTCCTTCACCCAGTGTAACACTGCTCTAACACACTGTCAGAACTGCGCAATCCTCAAGGAACCTTACCTTGACTGCATGCATGAGTTTCCTTTATAGGAAAACACATGCAACTAATAGTCCATTGTCCTTGACTTTAATCTCAACTGAGACATTCTCAGAATAGACATGCATGAGTTTCTGATGAGGGAATCTTCAGTTATCTGGAGTACACTGGTTGAGTGCATGCATGCATCAACTGACTCATAACTCACAATTAGTTCCTCAAACAGTTTGGAACTAATTTAACTGGACTTAACTTAGTAAACTGAGCTAACTAATTACAACTCAAATATAACTCAATCTTATCTCCTTAATTAAGGGATAATCTCCTTAATTTAAGGGATAACTGTTGCATGACTTCAGAAATACTTCTAACTTGAATTTCTCCAACTAATTAATCCATAATGAATTAATTAATTATTTCCAAGTAGCTAGTGAGACTAAATTCGATTTTAATTCACAATTTTAATTCAAGGACAAATTAAAATTGGAATTTCTAGATTCTATTTTTATCATTTCTTGTTGCTATTTTCAACACTCCCTCTCAACAAGAAAGGAATTCAACTCAATCCCGATCCTAAACCTTTGGAATGTTCTGCATGCAACACTTCTCTCTAGTGTTGTTGCTCCAGCAACTTCAAAAACAAAAAAAACATCCAACCTAAATAAGTATGATGCATCTGTCATCAAATTCTCTGACTTCTATTGCCTTTGTCAACTGAAAACTTTGCACTTCGTCTGACTCTGCCTTTCTGCACTATTGTCAATCCTTCTCTACACTCTTCAGTATCTGACTGCTCTAGCCTCTGTCACTTTGATCTCTGACTGCATCAATCCCACTAATTCCTCTCACTACTATGTTCTTTGGGCTCTCGTAGCAAGGTACGATCCATGAGATAAAACCTCTCAATGGACCCTACCCAATTTCAACCTTCATGGGACTATCACTTCACATTGCCCCACCTCACACCTGGAGGTATGGCTACATGTGAACCCGCTACCCACTTCTCCAATTGTGGCTCCTCCACAATTGTATGAGACTTCTTCTGGGACTGCATGTTGAGAGGTAATTTACTCTCCCTCTCAACCACCAAGTCTCCAACATTTGCCTTACTCCTCAAGGCTTTGCATGCATCTTGAACCTCAAGAGCATACATGTTCTTAACTCGTGAATCGATCTGTTTCACCTATCTTGTGGTGATGTGTCTAAGGAAAACCTTTCCCTTACAGAAGACAACATCGTAGCCTTTGTCCTCCAAAATCGCAACCGATACCAAGTTCTTCTTCAGTCCAGGGACATACTTCACATCTGTCAAGGCGATAGGAGGTCCATGCTCCCTCTAAAAAGCAACTGTGCCCACTCCTGAAACACTATACTTCCCATCGTCACCGATCTTTATGTGCATCTAGAGTTCTTTCTCCTCCAAGGTACTGAAGAAACTTTTATCGTCGGTCATGTGGAATGAGGCTCCACTGTCAAGATACCAAACACAACCCATCATCGATGACACCATGCATGTGGTGAGGGTAAAGTCCATTTCTAACTGAGAGGCTAATGCCTTACCTTTCGATCCTTCCGAGGATCCCTTCTTGGACTTCTTCGATGGCAATTAGTTGCATAATGACCCATCTCGTTTTTTTGTTTTGTTCCTTTTTTAAGTATGATATGAATTTGATTTGCACCTGCAACCCCAAACTTCAAACTTCGAAATCTCTTCTCCGTATACTATTCACAGCTCCGATAAACTTAGCTCCAATAAACCTGGCTCCGATACCATGCAGAATTTCCTCTATAGATCAGCTAGCTCTGATACCATGTAGAATTTCCTGCAAATTCTCTACAAATCTACCTCTAGGACCATGTAGAAAATATGATTGTAGATTAACTCGATAATGCAATATACCAAAGCAAAATACTATAATCTACTTCTACTATCAAACTTGTGGAAGCTTAAAGATCGAGTTGAATCAGAGCTGAACACATATAACCATAAGAAGAAGAATCAATACACATGAAACATAGAAAATACTCAGGGGAAAGCCTCAGCTAAAAACCCCACTATCTGTATTATCATACAAGGTGGAAATACATCAGAATTATACAAAGCCTTAGCTCTCACAGCTAGCCAGCTCTCAGTACAATCCTCCTGGATGCTCACAGGCAAACAAAGCTTCTCACAAGCCTTCTCCTTTGCCCTCCAAGCTCCTATTTCCTTGCGTAGTTACCTCTGGGATGATCTCCTTCACCCAGTGTAACACTGCTCTCACACACTACTCTAACACATTGTCAAAACTGCGCAATCCTCAAGGAACCTTACCTTGACTGCATGCATGAGTTTCCTTTATAGTAAAACACATGCAACTGATAGTACACTGTCCTTGACTTTAATCTCAGCTGGGTCTTTCTCAGAATAGACATGCATGAGTTCTGATGAGGGAATCTTCAGTTATCAGGAGTACACTAGTTGAGTGTATGCATGCATCAACTAACACATAACTCACAATTAGTTCCTCAAACAGTTTGGAACTAATTTAACTGGACTTAACTCAGTAAAGTGAGCTAACTAATTACAAATCAAATATAATTCAATCTTATCTCCTTAATTAAGGGATAATCTCCTTAATTTAAGGGATAACTGTTGCATGACTTCAGAAAGACTTCTAATTTGAATTTCTCCAACTAATTAATCCATAATGAATTAATTAATTATTTCCAAGCAGCTGATGAGACTAAATTCGATTTTAATTCACAATTTTAATTCAAGGACAAATTAAAATTGGAATTTCTGGATTCTATTTTTATCATTTCTTGTTGTTATTTTCAACATGACTATAGTCATATTTTCTACATGGTCTTAGAGCGAGATTTGTAGAGAATCTACAGAATTTCTACATGGTATCAGAGCTAGCTGATACATAGATAAATTTCTACATGGTATCAGAGCCTAGTTTATTAGAGTTGTGAACAGTATACAGAGGAGAATTCGAAGTTTGAAGTTCGGGGTTGCAGGTGCAAATCAAATTCTTATCATACTTCAAGGTTGGCCAATGGCGTTCTATGGCTTGAGACTCGAGTATGCCTTGGAAGGCAACTTGAATTACATAGCATGGAAAGATCGCATGGAGGCTGTATTAGAAAACAATAAGTTGAAGGATTTCATTGATGAAAAAATCCCAAAGCCAGGTTCAACTAATGCACAAGAGTTGGCTGAGTGGAAGAAGTGTGTGGCGAGGGCGAGATGGATCATCCTTGAGGGAGTTCGAGACCATATTGTCTCGAGTCTCCATGGGAAGGATACTCCATATTCAATGTGGAAGACATTGAAGGACCTCTACTAGAACAGTAGCGACCAGAGGAAATTGGAGCTCAAGGATAAGCTTCGAAGAATCAAGATGGAGAATGACGATACTATTTCCACATATCTGAACAAGCTCTCCACCTGCAGAGATGAGCTTGGAAGTATGGGAATAACTATTGTCCATGATTATATGGTGAGCCTCGCTCTCCTTGGCCTTCCAAAGAGCTAGAATAGCTATCAGGACTCTGTGAATGGAAGGGAGAAACTGCCGGATTGGGAACGACTGTGGTCGAATCTCATGCAGGAGGAGATCAGGAGGAGAACACGAGATGGTTCTTCATCCAAGGATGATGATGAAGAAAATCTAGCCTTAGGAAGTAAGGCAAGGAAAGGGAAGGGGAAGGCGTCCCATTCCGAATCGAATTCTTCTCATGGAGGGAAGAAGGGTGACAAGTCTAAAGTGAGATTCTTTAATTGTCACGAGATGGGACATTATGTGACTAATTTCCCATCGAAGAAGTCCAAGAAGGGATCCTCGGAAGGATCAGAAAGTGAGGCATTAGCCACTCAGTTCAAAATGGACTTCACCCTCATTGCATGCATGGTGTCATCGATGATGGGTTGTGGTTGGTATCTTGATAATGGATCCTCATTCCACATGACCAGCGATAAAAGTTTATTCAGTGCCTTGGAGGAGAAAGACCTCAAGATGCACATAGATATGGGTAACAATGGAATGTATAGTGTTTCAGGAGTGGTTACGGTTTCTTTTCAAAGGGAGCATGGAGTTCCTATCACCTTGACAGATGTGAAGTATGTGACTAGACTGAAGAACTTGGTATCGGTCACTGATCTAGGTGGATATTGGTGGCCACCTACCAATTCCACTTGGACCCCCACCATTGCTTCTTTTAGTTTTTCAGTTTCCTTAATTGTAGCACAGTTTACTATTTTTAGCAGTTTTTCGGGTCCTAAACTTCTGGAGCCGTTTTGAGGCCGTAAACGAAATTTTTTTGGAAATCTACTGCCAGCGATTTTGTGGCTAAAGACATCTTTTTCGTTGTAGTCCTCAAAGAGATCTTTCCAATGGGTTATCATGTGCATCAAACGGAGATAATATGACCAAGTCACGACCATGGGAAGTTGGTTGTCCAACTCACCCCAATGGAGCCCATAAACTCCTGGTGTTACATCTCCTCGGGTTAGGGTTTTGGTTGTTTAGGGTTTGCTCTTATTGTTCAATAATAAAAAGGTCCTTGAGCCTCATTGTAAGGCAATTCAGAGGCATGTAGCCACCACATCTCTTCTCAGAGATAAGTTACCATCGCCCTAGTTGGTTTATTTCCATTTCTATTTGTAAGCATATTTCAGTATTTTACATTAATGAAATGAAGTATTATTTTCACTGCATCTCTATGTTTATGGTTATCTATGTAATTTGTTGCGTTCCCGTTTAAATCCGGATCAATGGTATCAGAGTGGTCTACTTTTTTTCTCTTTTTTTCTTTGCATGTCCCCAACGAGGTCGGGATATAAGGAGTTAGGGCTTGGACTGGTCGAACCTTTACAAGACCAGCCTCGCAAATCCCGACGGCCTCCCATGGCGGATGAAAAGAAAGACGAGGGGGCAGGAGATCCTATCAAAATCTTGCTCGAAAAATCCCTCGAGCGACAAAGGAATGCGATGATGGACAATTTTTCCCAGATCCTTCAGCGGCTACCTAGGGGCGACGCATTGGCTTCCAACAACCACTCTGGAAATGCCACACTGTTTAAGGTACAAGTTAATTTTGAAATCCCCATATTCAAGGGTCAGATAGACATATATGTTGTTGATAAATGGTTAAATCTGCTAGAGAGTATTTTTTTGTTCATGATTTTTCCAGTCGGGAAAAGATTATTTTCGCTCTTCTCAAAGCAACCCCCCACGTCAAGGACTGGTGGGAAACCTACTGCAAGCAGAAGGATGAAAGTACAGACTCACTATTTTCAGTCGCACCCACTTGGAACTCATTCCGGGATGCCATCAAGGAGCAGTACTACCCTGTCGGAAGCTATGAGGATCAATACATAAAGTGGACCACGCTGCGGCAGGGAAGGGACCAAGACGTGCTGGAGTTTACCAATATTTTCCATACCCTTCGCACAAAGTTGGGTATCAAGGATTCAAAGCAGCATTTGGTACTCAAATACCACGATTGCCTACACAAGTACATCCAGGAAGAAATAGAATTCCTAAACATCTCCTCGCTCAGCACAGCATACCGATATGCCATCAAGGTCGAGCAAAATTTTAAATAGAATAAGAGAGACTTTCAATCTGTGAATCCGAAGCAAGGGAAAGGTGCCCCCAAACTACAGAAAAAAGGAAAAAGCCAAGGCAGGGCAGCCTAAGACAACCCGCCAAAGTTGCAAGCAAAAAAAAACGTCACGAAGCCAAAAAAGGACACGGGAAAGTGGTGTGAGTTCCATAAGAGCTCCACTCACAACACAAGTGAGTGTCAGGCCAAGCAGTCACTAGTGGCCGAGCTAAAGGTTTCAAAATCAGATGCATGTTCCAACTCTGAGGCAGAACTCGACAAGGGGAATGACAAAGGGAAGTAGATTATCGATGCGGAGCCCAACGCTGTCGTTGCCACCACGATCATCCAGAAGGAGGAACCCGAAGATCCAGAGGAGGAGAAGCGTCTCTTCCACTCCTAGATGTGGGTAAAGGGCTCCCCGCTACAGTTCATTGTCGACAGTGGGAGCCAAAAGAACCTCATTTCGGCAGAGGTCATGAAGCAGCTAGGCTTACCGACCACAGCACATCCACAATTGTACACCATCGGGTGGCTTCACCAAGTATGGTATCTTCGTGTGATCCAGTAGTGTCGCCTTACATTCAACATCAAGCCCTTCACGAATGAGGTACTGTGTGACATTGCTCCCCTTGAATTTTGTGATGTCTTATTAGGACAACCATACTTGTGGAAGCGACATGCTGTGTATGAATCAAGGCCCCGTGCTGTTATTGTTACTTTGGGAAATAAGTTGTACAGGATACCAAAGATACCACCGCCTACCACCATCTCTTTAGTTACTACAAAAAATGCAGTAAGCTCATTTCCAAAACCAGGAAATTTGTTTTCCTGATGATACAGCCTCAAGGAAAGAAGAAGACGGTGGCCATGACCTCCAGACAGGGCCCCTCTGCACGACAACTACAGATGGACAAGGTCGTGGAGGAGTACGAGGACATCTTCACCTCCCCTGTAGGGGTTCCTCTGCACTGTCAGGTCAAGCACTACATCAATCTAACCCCAGGTGCGTCGCTACCCAATGGACCAATCTATTGGTGCTCCATATTGGAGAATGATGAAATCAAGAGGCAGATTCAGGAGCTGCTACAAAAAGGTCACATCTGTTTGAGTTCATCGCCCTATGGGAGCCCAATCGTGTTGGTACAAAAGAAGGATGGGACTTGGAGACTCTGTATTGACTATCGGGTGCTAAACAAGATCACTGTCCATAATAGGTACCCGATCCCACGGATTGATGACCTCCTGGACCAACTGAAGGAGGAAAAATATTTCAGCAAGATCGATTTGAAGTCAAGATATCACCAGGTACCAATCGCACCCTCCAATGTGTCTAAGACTGCCTTCAAAGCAAAGGAGGGCCTTTTCGAATGGTTGGTTATACCTTTCGGATTGATGAATGCTCCTACAACCTTCATGAGGCTAATGGATGACATCTCGCAGCCATTTACCAACTCATTTGTAGTGGTATACTTGGATGACATCCTGATCTTCAGCCAGAGTTGGGAAGATCACCTCCACCACATCCAACAGGTTCTCCAAACACTGTGGCAACACAAGTTATGTGCCAATTTGGAGAAATGCACTTTTGGCATGACCCAGGTTTAATATCTGGGATACATTATTGATGCAAAAGGGGTGCATGTGGATCCAACCAAGATCCAAGACATTTGGGATTGGCCATCTCCAACCACTCTAACAGAGCTCCGTAGCTTTCTAGGTCTTGCCAACTTCTACTACAGGTTCGTGTTGGGATTTTCTCATATCACTTGGCCCTTGAGTCAAGTCACCAAGGGAGGAGCAAAAGAAAAATTATTTTGGTTTGAATCTCAACACAGGCATCCAGTGGCATATCACAATGAGACACTTTCAGACATAGTCCGGAAGTATCCCACTTATGACAAAGAGATGTATTCCATTGTGCAGGCTTGTTGACAATGGAAGCATTACATTTTGGGGAAGGAAATGGTCATCCACGCAAACCACCAACCCCTGCAATTCATACAGACCCAAGGGAAATTGCAGAATGATCACCATCAGAAGTGGTCCAAATAACTACAACAGTTCCATTTGAATATCAAGTATAAGAAGGGCAGCACCAATAATGTTGCATATTTCCTTAGTTGACCACCAATCATGGCATTAACCATTGTGCTTAACTCTTGTGGGCATGAGACTTCTGATTGGACACTTCTCTACAAAAGCGACCCAGAATTCGGCAATGCATACCAGACACTCTTGGAGGGTCAGCATGTTCCAGATTTTCACCTCTAGGATGCCCTGTTATGCCACCTGGGTCACCTTTGTGTTCATTCAAGTGAGCTTTCCAAGATGATTTGGGAAGCACACTACAGCCAGGCTGCTGGGCATTTCGAGGTCGAGAAAATGGTGGCAGTATTGCAGAAGTATTTCTATTGGCCGAATCTTCGACACGATGTCAGGAAGTACATTAGATCATGCACTGCCTGCGTCATTGCCAAACTGACTGCTATGGGGTAAAATGCACCATGTATGGAGAATGAAAACTACCCTCAAAGGCCTTCTCGGGACCTTCGACAAACTGTAAGATTATCTACAGATGCTACCAAGTTATACACATGTTCATCTATCAATATCAATTAACAAAGTATGGAAAGAGGATTACCTCAAGTCTCCTTCTAGATTTGTTTGGAGATCTCAAAGCATCCAAGAAGAACTCCTTCAAAGCCGACTCCAAATCAATTCCTGCACAAAGGAAAGGCAAACACAATCACCGCATACAACCTTGAAAACCAATATATGAATGCACAATGAACATCTATTTACATACAACTAAACTACTCATCTAAACAAGTATCGAATGAACAACTTAATGAACAAGGTTATTGACACCATGGAGTAGGGAACACAACTGCAGTTATGTATTAATAACGGAAGAGTGATTACAACCATCTGTTGTATCAGTGTTCCTTTGCCCCTTCCGCTTCTCTGTCTCTCTCTCTTCTAGCTCACTTCTTCAAGTATGTGACAGTTCACAACAACTTAGTAGGTTATCCTTTCAAATGCTCTGACCCCTTTCACAATGACCCTCTCATTGCTTATATAGCAATCAAGTTAGGGTTTCCAAGTTCCTCATAGAGTTCATTAGGGAAAAAGCAATGAACTTGCCCTGCTTTTCAGCTCTTTCCCATTTGTCTCCTTTTCTCATATTAGAATTTCTCCAAATAGGTTATTTTTGGATGTTTCCTTGCTTTTCCTGAGTAAATTTAGGGACAAATATCTAGATATTTGTGAGTCAATTCATTGGTTTGACCCACTGAAATTCCCTTAGTTTCACTAACGTTGCCCCTGGTCTAGCAACTTGAGTTAGTAGGGTCGCTAATGCACCCTTAGGCTTGGTAACAAGATTTATAAAGCAGGTTTTCAGTGTGCAACCAGCGTTAGTGTGGAATCAAGGCTTGCAATTGTGGTCTTTGCTTCAGTCATCATGTCTTTTACCTATGAGTTGATGAGGAGGTCATTTTGTTGTATAATAGATGCCCCCTAAAGTATGTGATCAGAGGCAGAGATGATGGCCGAAATACTTTACTGAAACTATAATTTTTCCTGTCAAAATGTAGAGAGAGAGAGAGAAGCTTCGGGCGGCAAGGGAAACTTGATACAACACATATATATAAAACTGCTAAAATCATGTCTTGAGTCGAGCATTCCCATGCTCAGTAGCTATGTCAGAGTAATTTTCTCCAAAGAGATATGATGATGCTGGCCACCGATAAGCACAATGCGGATCCAGTGTCATAATAGAATCATCTTGAAACAGCTGTCTCCAAAAAACAATATCCACAGCTTGGGAGAGGAAACAAGGTTGAATGATGCAAGCCTCTACCCAAGGTCTTGATTTCTGCTTCACCGAACAGCATAGATCGATACATGCAAATATATGCATTGACGTCGAACATGCATGAAATCATCTGATTACCAGCCAATAATGGAGACAATTAACAGATGCGAAGAAGGCCACCGATAATGGTGATGGTCTCCAAGATGCACAATGCAATCTAACAAGTGTGAAAGATGTCTTTGTCATCGAACACTCGTAGAATCGCTTAATCAGGAGCCAATAATGAGAACCCCTAACCAAGCACAAGGCAACTTGCCACTAATGTCTGCAAGTACCAAGGCACTGAATATGTTTCTAGGTTATCTTCCTAGATAGAGTGTTGAAGTCGATAGGAAGAAACTTGTCGAAAGGTAGGCAATAATGTGTCCTACATCAATCGACACGAAACGGAACAAGAATGATTTTGTTTTTTGAGGAATCTTTTGAGCATTTGCGTCTAAAAAATGAAGGGCATGATGAAAGAATATGTTTGATCGATTGATGGAGGAAATGAATGGGTAACCCTTGAACAATAGAAGGCATGACAACGGTTTTAACCAGACAGCACTAGACTCATGAACACTACAGAGTGTTAGGATACAAAGACGCAATTACATCAGGGTATATAGACTAAAACTCATAGGATGGTAGGGTTCATATTGAGAGGCCATCAAAAGGAGGTTTATTTGAGGGAGTGCCATGTTCAAGGGAACGACTACTGCCAAACCACGCTTTCAAATACGGAATACAGTTGTATTGTCCACTTTCCCCGTCTGATTAATTTTATGAGTCTAGACGGGTAAACTCATCGATCTTTTCATATTTAAAGAGTCTGAAAAGGACTGCAAAAAGAGTGACTCTTTGCCCTATCTAATTAGTTTAATGAGTCCAGAGAGGCAAACTCATTGATTTTTTCATTTTTAAGAGTCTGAAAAGTATCGTAAAAAGAATGACTCTATATCTTCTCTGTGTAATTTAAAGAGTTTAGACTAGACAACTCAGTGGTCTTTTCATATTTAGAGAGTCTGAAAAGATCGTAAAGAGAGACTCCATGGTGGTCCCTTTATCATAGTTGTTAACCGGGTGCGACAAAAGGTTAATAGTATACCCAGATCGATTACTTTTCCGTTAGTTAATCTATTGAACCCAGATAAAGAGAAACCTATTTTCAATAGATGTCGACCTCATTTTGTTACGAGTACGAGGTGACAGACTAAACTCGTTTTTCGTCATGAATTTTTAATGAGTCACACGACGACAAACTCAATACCTTCATCAAAATTTTTAATGAGTCAAATGAAGAAAACTCAGGGTATATTTTTCAATTTCGTGAACGAGAAAAAGAGGGAAAAGAACGACTCATCCCTTCTTCATAGTTTTAATGAGCTCGAAGGAGTGGAAAGACTCAGGGATTTTTCAATTTAAGAGTGAGAAACGGCCCCAAAAAGGAAAGTGCTCTTGTTGCTGCCGTATATTTTTAACGAGCCCGGTAACAAAAACTCAGGAATTTTCAGTTTAACGAAAAAGGAAAGTACCTAAAAGAATGCTTGGATCTTTTTATAAAGTTTAATGAGCCTAAAGCCAAAGCTCGGGATTTTTTCAGTTTAAAGAGTGAGAAAAAAGCGCCTAAAAAGAATGCTCCCTTGGTCTTTTTCAGTTTAATGAGCTGGAAAAAGATCAAAAAAGAGTTGCTCAGAGCATCGTTGTATATGTTGAACGAGCGCAATGATGAAAACTCGAAGATGTTTCTTATTTTTTAAAGAGCAATAAAATATCACAAAAAGTGCTCTAACCATCGTCGCATAGATTTAACGAGCTCAACGATGAAAACTCAGAGATGTTTATATTTTTTAAAGAGCAATAAAATATCTCAAAAAGTGCTCTAACCATCACCGCATAGATTTAACGAGCTCAACGATGAAAACTCGAAGATGTTTATATTTTTTAAAGAGCAATAAAATATCTCAAAAAGTGCTCTATTGAGAATTGCATGCAGCTTTTACTGCTTTTCATTCCTGAAGGTGCTTTCATCAAAAAGTGGTAAAAAGTATAAAAAAGGCAGCAACTCCTATCATATGGGTTCATGCATGATAAAAAATCATGGAGAATGGACTACTTCCTCTTTAATGATTTTAGAAAATCATGTCTCCAAACATAATATAAGGAAATGCTTTGAGCTTTCACATGCATCATTTTCACTATTTGAGATTTTGTGAGAGCATTCTGGAGCTAAAGAGGAGCAGATTTTCCGTGGACCATTGCAGGAGATCCGGGCAACCATTCGACGTGCCATCAGTCCCAAGTGAAAGCTAAAACCTTTCTCTATGCATTACTGAACCTTTCTTGACAGTTTTATGGGTGGAATTTTGCAGATCTGAGGTGCCCTAAAGCCCTATTTGCACACTAACGCCCTCCAGATGGCCAGTAGGGAGCATTAAACACTCTGTACGAGCCACTGGAGGGCGTTAATCCTCCTTGTGCAGCACTGGGGGTAGCGTTAGAGCTAAAGGGCACAGTGAAAACCCTCATGCATGGATTCCTTAAGTGTTTTTGCCCCATTTTAACTATTTTTAGGGTTATTTTGTGCAGGTTTCAGGCCGAAATGACTCACCTATGGAGAGAACGGGCCCATGATAACGAGGAATTGTTGATGTGAAACGATCCAGCATGCATACTTGCATTGCGCCGCTGTGGTTTACTGAAGTATGCAAAGCTGGAGCTGATGAAAGGGCAGGAGGATTTACTGAGATGGATTATCTAGCACTGGGATGAACACGAGCAAGTGTTTAGGATTGGAGATCAGGTGCTGGCTATCGACCGTGATGACATATATTTTTTGACTAGTTTTTCGTGTCGTGGGGCATAGGCAAACCTCACTGGTGGTAGGCCAGATCCACGATCTACCTCAGAGCTGGTGCAATCCTACTGCATCCCTGAGAGTGGACTAGTCAGCAACAGAGTCCCCATAGAGAGGATAAGATCCCGGTCTATGAGGGCAGTTTTATGGTTGATTGTGTGATTGGTGGGGTCAAAGAGTCCCCATGTTGCGACAAAGGCCCAACTGTTGCTTGCAGTTGACTGTGTCCAACCACAGATGTTCAACTGGTGTGAAGCAGTGCTTCGCCAGTTGAAGGCAGAATTAACAGCATGCAAGACTCATACCCAACACAGTTTTGGGTACAGTACTATCATAGTCTCATTCTTCCTTGAGAGGGTACTTGTTATGCACCCAAGGATGAGCTTAGGTCCCCTTGATCTGAGGGAGCCAAGGCAGGGTCGTTGGTCATCACTCGATCCTCGCACAAGAGGAGGACCGATCCGGCATTTCTTCGACGAAGATTTCTTCCAGTGGCTTCGTAGCCAAATTGTGATTATTGATGACTATGCCTATGAGGGCATGGACTTTACTGGCAACCCCGACTTGATGCTACCACCCGGGACCAACTGGGGTCCTCAAGGTGAGAATAATTTTTTACAGTACTTTAAGTATTTTTTAGCTTTTGAATGTTTATGTAATGTTTTTATAGGCAAAATAAGTATTGACATGAAAATTTTATGCTTAACACAGATGTGGCGCCATTACGACCTGCAGGCGAACCTCGCCATGTGCAACAAGGAGGCCAACTACTTGCTGGAGGGGGCAATGCCGACAGTCTCCGTGAGGTTTTGAGGAACCTGGAGGGTTTGACCATGGGTGTCCCCCCCTTCCTATGAGGGAGATTCCTGCTCATATGTAGCGGCACACAGTTGGTGTACCTGAGCGTTTTCTTGTTCCTCTTTGGAGGGTAGCTAGAGCAGTTTTAGCATTTCTGGAGCAATAGGATCTTTTTAGCAGGTGTTTTGGCGTAGCCACATGAGTGTTTGTAGTTGGGATTTTATAGCCATTTTGTACTTAAAACATCCAAGTTTTGGAATATTTTGATGTAAAAGACTGGATGTCGATCTATATATATATACAGACATTTTTGGTATTTTGGTGGTGTAAATGTGTTTTTAAATGTTTTTTGTAACAAATTTTTAACTCAGTAAATGTTTTACTTTTCATGCATGCTTCTATAAAGAATGAGACAAATGCCAATCTAATACATAGTTAGCTAATGAATTAGCAACTGTATTTAATTCTCGAGGAACATGTTCATATGTGATTATTTCAAATCGACGTTCCAAGAGTCGCACCCTTAGATAATGATGTAACAAGGTTGGATTACAAATGTGATAACGGTTAGTCAATTGCATAACGACTAGCTGGGAGTCTAACCTGACCACCAGATTGGAGATGTCCCTTGACGACGCTTCCGTGAGAAGTGAAACGACGGACATGTACTTGGTAATATTGTTGGTGGCAGTACCAAGAAAGACCCCCCCGGAGCAAAATAGTTCCAACTTGGGTGTGTAAATGACCCAAGCAGTTGATGTAATGTGCCATGTGTGACAACTGGCACCATTCGCATATCCTACATATGCTAAAGGTAACGACGACATCTGCATTGCGAGAAGAATGCATGAGACAAGTACTCCACTAAATAACAAAACAATCCAATCACACCAAAAAGGGAAGCAAAACTTATGAATACATAAAATTACAAAGCATATGCCCAGTGCAATACTAGGCATAATACTTTTTCAGATAGAGCCCATATCTGGGCTCCTTGAGTGGGACTCCTTCCTGGTCCTACAGTTCATATGCCCCCATGGGGAGGACTTTCGTTACGACATAGGGACCTAGCCTTTTGGGTTGAAGCGTGCATGCCTCCAAGAGGTCATCTTTTGGATGATAGAGCAACACAAGGTCGCCCTCTTGGTAAGGAGGAAACTTAAGCTCTTTTGCAAATAGGGATTGTACCTGGCACTTGTGAGCCTCAAGTGCCAAGTCGGCATCTTGACGGGTTTTATCCATCTGTTTAAGGTATAGTAAGCGTTCTTCTTTGGCCATAGTGCTGGGCATGGGTTCAACGGCTATTTCCAGGGAAGGGATCTGATACTCAATGGGTTTGTCATCGTCGTAAAACTGGATCTCATGCACGATAGTAGACGGATTAATGTCGGGCATTTCCTCATGAGACCCACTGAATACATCATGGAATTCCTGAAATAGGCAGGTGGAGCTCACAATTTCCTCAGGATTGCAATCCGCTCTCATCTGGATGTTTTCCACAATGCCTGTCTTGACAGAAATATCGATGGGCAATGATCTGGAAGTGTCACCCATGTTTCCTTCCACATCCAAAGTTTGGATGGTCGTGTATGGAGAGGAAATGATTTCTGGTGTGTTAGGGGATAGGATTTGGAGAGGTATCATGTCTGAATCAGATATCAAAACATGATGGTGCCAATCCTCCCAATGTTGCTCTCCAAAACTCATGATTTCCTAAACAGCTTCATCCATAGGAAGGAGTTGATTGAATGGATCTAAAGGAGGAGTGGTTATGGGAAGGGCAGTGGTACTGTCGGCAGTAACCAACATGACCGAAGATGCGGATGTGGATTGAATGGCTTGGTAGGCCAATTCAACTGGTGACAATGACATCTGGTCTCCAAATGTGTCAAGGTCGGAAGGAGCCGGCAGGATCCATGGATCAGTCAGTTCATGAGGAATAGATGAAAGCATGTTGACCATCTGTGAAACCTTGGGTGGCTGAAGAGGAAAAAATCCCATGAGGGAAGAAGCCTTCAGTAGACCAGTACCTAAACTGACATAACAGTCAGTTCCACCTCCTACTAGGGGTACGGAGCCACTTGGTAATGGTGAATAATCGGGGGTGAAAAAAGACAACTGATCTACTATAATAACCTTTCCATCCAATGGAAATAGGATGATGCGAAAGACAGTAGATACAACAACCATCATGGCATATGTCCAATTGCAACCCAGCAAGAGATTATAGTCGAGTTTCTTGTCTACGACTTCTATGTCCACCATTACGGTTTTCCCATACAAAGTGATGGGGAAACTGGCTAGGTATCCTTTTGGGATAAAGGTGTGGCCATCGAAAGCTTTAAGGGAGTTCGATGATGGGGATAGGGTTGGGGAACCCAGGGTGAGCCAACATGAAGCCGACATGACGCAGGTAGAAGCACCTTCGTCGATGATAGTTTTGTGTATACCTTTACCTTTCGAAGTGATATGCACCTGGAATGCAAGCTGGTGAGAAAGGGGAGGTTTACACTTGTCCATGTCGAAAATAGCAAGCATGGAATCCATTGGGTCAATACCTCCAATAGCCGAAAGCAAATCTTTCCATTGCGTCAGGCATGTTTGTAATACTTCGAGCGCCGACATAGTCGATGGCACTTGCGCCAAATCCTCTACAATGTTGTAGTGTTGGGCGGCATGTGCAGATGTATTGTGCATTGTGCGTCGAAGTGCCCCTTTTGGGGGTCAAATTACAAGGTCCTCAACTGGCCTTTTGATATGCAAATCGTTAGGCGGCGGTGGGTTTTGACCTGAGGATGGTTCTGCTGCAGAAGCAACAAGAGCTCCATATGATTTGGCTCTTGTGGCGAGTTCTACTGTTTCAAATGTGTAAACGGTAGAAGATCCTTCACCAGCCGAAGGATGTTGCGAACCATCGTTGCCCCCTTACGGGGGTTGCAGTTGGTTTGCAATAAGATTTTGTTGCTGTTGAGTGGGAAAAGGATTTCTAAGGACAGTGGGAGCCTTACCAGAATCCCTTTTGGCAAGGTATTTTGTGCATTCTTGAAGCCACAGACAATGCCAAGTTGTGTGGTCTTCAGCACAGAGTTTGCATGGATATCTGGTGGTTTTATCTTTTTCCTCATCAGTAGGCGTAGCGGCCTTCTGTTTTAGGTTGGGCTGCTTTGGTGACTGCTCTTCAGAAGGAGCAGTATTTTTCTTATTCTTCTTGTTCTTGCCACTGGATTTTTGTGTAGACTGCACAGAGTTTATCGCAGTGGTAGGAAGAGCAGTCGTATTGGTAGAGGGGTCCACTGCCAGCTTGGCAATGTGACCACTGAGTTGTTTTACAGCAGCCCTAGAGGTTGCGCCGACAATCCCATCGGCGTGCACTCTAGGGTGCTGAGTGGTGGAAGCATTGGGGTTACCAAGAGCATTGGGGATTATGTCATAAAGAGTGCCAGACTATGAATATATCAGATCTAAGTGCTAGGCACGATGTATGGATTGGTCTTCTGTGACCGCACCACCTAGAGCAACATCTCTAGCGATTTGCGGGAGTAAGGACTTGCAGAACCAATCCATTAAGAGAAAGTCTGGGATGGGAGCTTTTACTAACCTCCGCCTACATCTCCATTCATGAATATGATCAGAGATGTGGGTGGCAGTATCCTGACGAAATGAAGTGAGGAGCTCTATCCCAATCTCATAGCAGATAGGTAACTGGAAGTGCTTTAGGAATTCCATCGCTAAAGTGTCATTCTTTACTGACGCACGTGGTAACTCAATATACCATTTCGTTGCGTTGCCAGTGAGGGTGCGGGGAAAAAGATGTAACCGAACACTATCATCCACCATAGAGTTTGAAACACACCAGAGATGGTAGGTTGTGATATGGGTGCTCGGATCCTCCCCTTGTTTTCCATCAAACTTTGGGATGTCCATTGGTATTTTATGTGGGGTCGGCGGCCATTGTAAGTTGTGATAGATGGGGTCGTTTGTCAACTTGTATAAGTCGGGTATATCCAACATTGCTAAGAAGGGCAGACAGTTAGGTGCCCCTGACTCGGACCATGGTGATGATGAATGACTTGAGGAGCTTTGCACTCCTCTCATCATTTGGTTCCCCATATTATACATGGGTTGCATGGTGTAGCAGTTGCTTTGAGGTATGGTGTTGTAGAGTGGATTTCCATGAGGATTTTGATACTGGGGTATGGAATTGCCCCTAGTATAAGTGGTGCCCCATTGAATCATTTGAAGATGTGAGTAGGGTGGCCCCATGGACTGGTTGGGAACCCCTTGAGGATTCCCGCCCGACATAGAACTAACCATTTGTCCTTGATTGACAAAAGGAACACTCATGTCAATTAGTGACTGCCCATGCATGCCTAAGAACGGAGGGGGAACTATTACGTTCCCTACCAACATGTGCATATTGGGAACCCCCCCAGGTATATGAATCTGGGGGTTTGAACTATACATTGGCGGTCGACCATGTTGTTGGTAAACGGGAACCACACCCATAGTGCCACATTGAGTGTTATAGGGAGCACTGTATGTGGCACTTGTCGAAGGTATACAGTTTGGCACCATAGGGGTGGAACCTGGCATCTGCTGGGTTCCACTCATAGAGGGTGTTATGTGAGTGGTTGAAACTGGGACAAACAGGATAGCAGGATTTGACATTACCGGTGTTGTGATGACTATCGACTGGGGGAGTGGTGAATGACCAAAAGTGTCCCTAAAGTTCCACAACCCATTAGTCATTGACTGGATAGATGGAAATGTTCCAACTACCAAAGCAGGAAATACAGGTACCACGGGAGCCAAGACAGGGTCCAATGGATTCATGAGTGGAGGCTTAAAGGGGGGACGAAATCCCTCAGTAAAGAAATCCTCCGGCAAACTTGAATCGTCGGTTGTCCAAACAGATCCTGTGTGAGATCTAGGAGACTGATCCCCCGAAGATGGGGAATCCGGTTCAGTGGAACTCGGCGGATCTTCCACAATGAGTGGAGGAAGTCCTAACAATCGTCTGGAGTGACAACGAGGGCCGGATGTAGCCACGGTGACCGTTAATTTTTATCAATAAATTTTATCGTGATATTCTTTAAAGTCTCAAATGATAGCACTCAGGTACCTAAAGAATATAAAAAATACACTAAATGGATCAATCAGCAAACAGAGGAAAATTACCTCATCTGATAAGCACTGATCATCGAAGATGAAAGCCAGTATCTCAATGAATAACAAAGAAGGATGGCAAAATGTACGGTTACGGTTACTCTAGAGCTTCGCTTGAACCTCAGGTTAAGGGAGCAAGTACTCTCGTGAAGACGAGCACCCTCCCAAAAACTGAAGACAAAGTAGATCCGTCCATGTTAGGTACCAGGATAGCCCATCCCCGTCACCTTATGTAAGTCCCTATAAGTTTGGCCACTAGAGATACCTCAGATCACAGACACCATCGGGGGGGACATAGTCGTAGATAGCACGCTATGTGGGCAGGATACCTGAGTCCCCAACTCAGTTCCGAAATCCCCGAAGGGACCCCCAATACACAGAATGCCCAAAGGATTTGTAAGAGAAGGTGAGCTACCTTCAATTACAGTCCAATGTTGTCTCATATTTCGCTCCACTTTTACTGGAGTGGTCCCGGTAGTATGAGTGCAGAAGGAATTTTTCGCTCGTTAACGACACTAGTTTGGTTTTCGACCTTGGGCAGTTCACTCACATGCTTATCCCAAGATCCTAGCCTAGCTAATGTTGGTTTGCTCAAAAGAGTAACTGATTGATTTTAATGTAAATTTTATGTGTACTTGATTATTGTCTTCGGTAGGGGTGTTGACGTATGAAATATGGTGAGACTCTTGACTCAATAAATCATGCAAAAACAATGCTCTAAAAAGAAATTTCAATTTGATGCATACAAGTTGTATTCTACATATTCATATTTTTCACATATTCATAGTTTTGTCTATGCATCTATAGTCTTTCAACACATGCATAACCAAAAGATTCTTTTCCAATATTTCCTAACAACTACTTGAAACCAAAATGAAGCAACTCACAACTATTTAAACAGAAGGATGAATACAAATTGTCAGTCTTTCTTTCAGAAAAAATGTTTTTAAGAGAGAAAAACCAAAACTTTTTTCCTAAAAATAAATTTCTAGGACACCAATTTTGCTGACATAATACAGTTACAGATCTTATTTCAGCCCATGAGAAGATTTTCCATCCCTTTTGGTCCACAGATACTACTGAAAATCAAGGCAATGGGAGACTAACGCTCTGTAACAGTGGCTACAGAGAGTTAGTAGGCCCACTAACGCTCCCTGTACACATGCACAATGCTTTATAAAGCTCTATGTAGCCTGCTAACCTGCGTTAGTGTGGGAAATCTATCAAAAAGAGGGTTTCCAAGATCATTTTTTGAGATGAATGTATACTAGTAGGATTGTTATAGACATTTTTGTGCCTTACAGCTATAAGCATGAAATGTCCATAAACCAAGGGATCCGAAGTCCCTAAAAGTGTTGTTCCAGCTCCTAAAGAAACAAGGTCAACAAATTACAGCTTCTCCCAGAAGTTCTCCACCAGAAACTGCTCAGAACTAGTCAAATCAGGATCATTTCAGCTGCTCCACTAGCTAACTGCGTTGCAAAGCACCCAAATACACTAGCTAGGTGCATTGCAACGCACTTGAATGCACTACCAGGGTGCGTTGAGCGGGAAATGACAAGTGGCAGAGTCATTCCACGAGGTGGAGAGACAATGGAAGCTTCCAGAATCTTCTCCAATGACACTTGCCTCACTGAATTCGACCAGTGATGAGTAAGAGGCTCTCAGTCTCCAAGTGGAAGCAAGAACTGACAGAGAGAGGCCACTAATCAATTCACAAGCTGACTCATCCTCTTTGCATACATCTATATATGGATCCCTCACCAAGAGATCCAGAGGCTGGAATTTGGTACATTGCAGAGAATTGCTGTGGGTTTTGAGATAGATATCAGAGTATTGGGTGATTTATGCTTTGTTGGAGGTGAAGAGGGGATTCTATGCTGGGAGGTTGATGCTGGATCAGGAATCATCGGTTGTAACTCCTCCTGGATCTTCTTGTTTTATCAATAAAACTATTTGAGTTTCTCCTACATGCTTGTATATCATTGATGTTTGTTATATTTGTATGTTTAGCTTAAATCTGATCCTAAGCTTTTTATGAACATAAATCCATGTCTTTGTGTAGTTTCCTTCTTCTGTGATCTTGCAGGAACTTGGTGACGCTGGGCAAGTAAGGGAGCAGGTAGCTGGAAGCTGTCAAAGAGAAGAGAGATTGGATCAAAGGACTAGCGCAAGACACAGGTTGGTTCATCCTATTCCTATTCGTTTATAGTTCATAAAGGAGAATACAAGAGTAATTTTCCCTGTTTGTTTCTGAGGTCACTGTCACAACTCAGTGGGATAGGGTCGTTCTGAATAGACACTTTTCCCGATAACAAAATGGCGACTCCACTGGGGAATCGTGTCTAGTTAGTTTGTTTGTGTTTCTCTTGATTGTTTGTTTCATAAACTTAGAAGTAGCGAATCGAACTGCATTTGCCATTTACAAATGCAAAGTAGACATCTGCTACTTCAATCCATTCACTGGATCTGTTTATGATCTGAACAGCTGATTCACAAATGATCTGATTACCCTTTGTGATAGCTCTTAAACCTCTTTTAAATCAACCCTCTGATTGTGCATTACTGATTGCTTTTACTCGGCCAAAAACCATAGATTAAACTGCAAACCGTGACCCAGAACCCGGATAGAATTCTCGTTTCTGCCCCAGCGCAGGTGCTGTGAAGAGTTCCTGCATTTCAGCGCAGTTCCCGAGAGGGAAACCTGCGTTGCAATCCAGTTTCTCTGTGTACCAGGTGCGTTGATCAGCTTAGCCCTGTGCAGCTGAGGTTCTTTGCTCATTTTTTCCAGTTTTGCCTCTGATTTTTGCAGCCTGTGATTAGTGTGTGTGTCTGTTTAAAAGCCCCTTTTTCTTTGCCTTAATTCCGCCTCAGTTGTATAAAAGAAACTATATTTGTTTTTGTGTGTTTGTTACGTCATTTACAGTTTCCCATTGCAAAAGTAGACTAGTCATACTGTCGTCCTTGGATTTAAATCTATCGTAAGTGTCGATTTTGATCTTAGGAGAAAGTTTATTTGCTATTGACAGTCGATTATGCTTTTACTTTTGCCTTTGGCTTGAATTTGTGAATTTCTAGTGTCGAAACAAGTGTTTACTTCAAAATCATAAAGTGTCATAATCGTCTCTACCTTTTGATTTCGAAAAGAAGCTTGTTTGTGTTTTTCACTTGAAAGCGAATTCAAATTTGTACAACAACTTTCTTTTTAGGCATCAATATTAAGAAAGTGAAAAACAAATACATGCACATGTGCATTTGCATATTGACAGTCTGTTTGGCTTGATTTAGGAAAAGTGCATTTACAGTGTGCTCTTTGCTCTTTGAGAAAAGATTGTGTCTTTCTTTTCCCCTTGTAGCTAGGATTTTCATTGCTGAAAAGAGATAAAAGCTTGCTTATCATCTTTAGATTGCATTTTAGGAATTACATCTACATCTCGTGGTGAACCCAAAAGGAAAACTTCATAAGAAAGATCAACCTAAAATAAATTCAATGAACTTAACAACGCTTTGTAACTTAACGCACAACATTTAGAGGTCTAGGCTAGAGACGTATTCCGGTGTCGTAAAGCCTGGTAACTGTTGTCCTCACTGATGGTTGGGTGATTCCTCCACTTTGAGACGATAAGTGCCAGTACGGACTTGTGCTCCCACGTACCGTCGAGTATATATTGGGAGACCCCTATAGGCATAAAACCTTTATCCATAGGAAGCCGTGTCGGCCGCCCTACTGATCGCAATGCACCGAACACAGCATTCGGGAAGATTGACTGCCGTACCATAAAAAGTATTCTGCAGTTTTGCGATTGGTTTGGTACTCCCTCTACCTAGATCTCCAGAGTAGTCCCTTTCATTCCTTTTCAGACTCCTTAACGAAAAAGGTCCATCTCAGCACTTGTCACTTCAGGCTCATTAAAAATCGAAGGAGACTAGAGTCATCCTTTGTTTTTTCTCGACCCTTTAAAACTGAAAAAACAAGTTGTGTCAAAGCGTGTTAAAATTTATTTTAAACGGAATTTTCATACCCTTTTCCTACGTTGATCTTTAGGTTGAGAAAATGGAGCCTACCAACCAAGGAATTCCCCTTGGTGGAAATCCTAGTCCCTTCTCCTCTTGGGGAGATGTTGGTGCGCCCCATATGGCCACATTGTCGCTTCCAGGACTGACAATTGGCTTGCCAGTATGGCTCTTCTCAACCAATGTCGTTCAGAACACCACTATTCCTGAACAATCGAATCAGCAATTAGACGAGTCGAGAGTTACCCACCAGCCTTCTACTTCCTCTAATTCTTCCTCTCCTCCTTCCTCTTCGCTTGACGGGACTGGTAAAGCTAAAAGCCAAGTTCCTAAGGAGAAGAAGGAAAAGAAGAAGAAAGAGAAAAAGAAGAAGGAGCCAAAGGCGAATGGAGGAAAACGAGCGTCATCTAACGAAAATCCACACACAGCACCGACCAGGCCTAAATCGCCATGTGTCATTTGCAGAGGAGACCACTTTCACAGAGATTGTCCTTGCATCCCCCAGATACTAAGGGACTAGTCTCCTCGTTTGCACAATCCAGTGTCATCAACCTCTGGAGATCATGTTGAAAGCACACCGTCAACTAGTGAAAGTGAAGCCCCAGGACAAAAAGGGAAAGCTAGATTTCCTTGTAAACTGTGCGAAGGCGACCATGCCCTCCACCGTTGTCCCTTCTTAGACGAGGCTAAAAGATTTTTGGATGATCATCCGGTTTCACCATTACGACTTCCTCCTGGATATAAAAAACTCTTGCCGAGTCCGTCACTAGTTGAGAACCCAGCTGGCCCACTCAAGTGGTCGGATGAAGCATCTATCATTGAAGATAAACCAACTGAATCCATAACAGACGAAAGTCAAAAGGTCGAGGCGGCAGTTGACCCGGTCTTGCCTTTAGAGGTTTTATCTTCGGATGATGCAGTCACTGAAGAGAACAAGGATGACACCGTCCAAATTCTCTTCATCAACACAGACTCCGACGAACACGGGGGCAATCCACCCGTTCCTTTACCACAGGAAGGAAGTTCATCAGAGCCATACCCGGCCATCTACTCGGTCCCACCTCCAAGCAACCTAGTTGTCTCCTTCGACTGGAATCAACTAGGCAGACCCCGTTTGCCAGCAAGCATACCATTCCGAATTATCATTCAAATATATAGAATGGCCATGGCTGGTACCATCATAGATGAGGGGGCTTCTGTGAGTATCCTTTCCTCTATTTCTTGGAAAGCGCTTGGTTCGCCATCGCTGTTTCCTGAAATGAGAAATCTGACAGGCTTTGATAAAGGAACCAGTCGACCTTTAGGGATCCTTCCCGATGTGCCCATAACATTGAGAGGGAAGACAGTTCGCATGAACGTCATGGTCGTTCAAGGACCCTTGGATTATAACCTACTCCTTGGACAAGACTATATTTATTGCATGGGAGCCATTGTCTCCTCACTCTTTCGAGTAATGTGTTTTCCGCACGAAGGAAGAGTGGTCAAGCTCGTGGACCAGCTTTCATTTCCCGGATCACGCATAGCAAATAGTCATATACCATCCCTAAATGGTCTCTTCACACAAGAAATGTCTCAATCCCCAGTCCGTCCTCCCGATGAGCGCGAGTAATTTGGAGGGATATGACTGAAACCCAGGGGGCATGCGTCCTGGTCTGCTTCGGCAGGAAAACTTCGGGTATAGGATAGATTTCCGCGGGAGAATATGACTAGTCTGTACCCCGTCCGTCGGTGGAAGAGGGGTTATTCTAGAATAAGATTCTCTTGTCAAAGTTATGTGAGTTGGCGGACGTCGTCACTCACCTTTGTTTATCTCGGTAGACATCGCCAAAGAAGTGTTTTGTTTGCTGTGTGAATAGAACAATCTTTGGGTAACCTGTAAGAGGTAGGCCTCTCTCGGTAAAACAAATGTTTTGGCGGACTAAAGTAGGGGTAACTTTGAAACTCTATTTTATACCTGGGGGCATGCAAACCTTTTGGCATGCAAGCGAGGGGCGGCTATTTATTTTTTTTAATTTTTAGGACCTCTAACCCTTTAAACTCGTAGGACTAGTCGTCACCAAACTTGCATAAAGAAAGGATGTGGGGCAAAAATCTAAAAGTTGCCGTTTTTATATGAGACATTCTTATCATATGACTGGATTAATCGAGCAGTTTTAGCACATAGTTCAAGCTCGTTAAAAAATAAACATAAGACCGAGCAAATGTTTCCACCCACGTTTAAGCTCGTTAAAAAATGAACTATCCCCCGGTAAATAACCACCGTGAATGTAGTACTTCAGCCATTAAAGCCTTGGTCGTGTTTGCACCGTCACCTCCACTTTTCCATTGGCCGATCATTCACCTCCATTTGATTGTTTACCCATTTTGAGGAACAGCTGCGAAGAGTGATTTCACTAGCCATCCTTGTGACACTGCCGTGATTGGAAAATTCCAAACCTTACCTGGAATCAGCTGCTACCCATTTTATCACTCGTTCCTCAAAAGACGAGTCTTCTTTAAGCTCTTTTCATCTGACTCGTAAAATATGAAAAGATTGCCAAGTTTTGGCCTTCCAGCTCGTTAAAGCGACCGGAAGTGCTATCCCTCCTCTAGATTTTAATCTTTTTGGACCTGAGGGATTATTGCACAAAAAGATCGAGCGCTTGTTTTGTTCGGCTCGTTAAAACTATCGAAAACTCATCCCTTCTGTATTGTTTTATACTTTTTCGGATTTAAGGGATTAGATGACGAAAAAGGAATCTTGGAGTTACCTTTACGTACCTTTTTAGACTCTCTAAAAGTGAAAAGGACCGAGTTATCTTTGTCGTTAGACTCGTTAAAAAGATTAATAGCGACAAACTTGTCTTTAGGCGAGAACGAGTTTCACTATCGCTAGGCTCGTTAAAACATAGCGATGGGTTTGCCCAAAGGGAAAATTATAGAACAAGCATATGTTATCCTCCTCAAGCTTGACAAAAATAAAGAGGTACTAGTCAGCAATGACTGGGGAAAAATTGGGAAGAAAACTCAAAGAAACTTTATTGGTAGCAAGTCGCTCTTGAACATGACACTTCCACTCCGTGCCTGAGTCGGGTTGGGTTGTTTCATTCACCGGTCACATCACCATGGTCACGCCATACCATCCACATTTGGGGTAAATGCTACCAATCCATCACATAAGTGTCGCCGACATGTTCAAGAGAAGTCATCCAGAGAAGTCACCCGTGTCCCATCCACTACCATACATTATACTTCATTCTTTCATGACCGCCACCCTGAACCATATATCATCAGATCGTTTTCACCTCCATCAAAATCATTTGCTCTGTTCTGTGTCATTGATGTGGGATTCATTAAGGCCCTCCTTTGACGGATCGCTTCTTGTCGACATCAGCTCATTATCCAAGAAGTTGATCTAGGAACAACCCCTTCAGTACTTTGAAGCTTGCATGCCTCAATGGCAAGTTTCTCACTTCCGACGACAGGTATACATCAATGACCTTCGACCGAAAGATTTTGCGTGGTGTTCGACGCCAAGTCCTTTATTCACACCACGTGAATTGTACTGCAGTACCTTGAGGGTCATTATCATTATCGGTGATTCCTCTCGCGCTTGTTAATAGTGTACATCATTGACTGGTAATCAAGCGATGTCTTTCCATGTTCGACTTCAAAACATTTCTCACATGGATCGACTTGTACTTCGAGTGAAGATCGGACGTGATTGAAGACCCCAGATCTAGTTTCCTCCATCCAGGCTGCGATATATATTCAGTAAAAATAAAGACATTGAAATGTACAGCATTGCAGCACAGATAATCATCCTACCAAAAGGATGATGACTTCATCAGAATCATCAGTCTACCATCAGACGATTGTCTGTCCTATGTACATGAAAATGAATTTATAAAGCTGAGCATGGGAATGCCCGCCTCAGCTAGATCATGAAAACAGTATGAAGATAATGTATTGTATTGTATCTTATTACAGGTCTCCTCCCAGCATTGGAAGAACTTCGGATCCTCCTAATAAAGCATTTCACCCGATAAACGGCCTCATACTTTAGGGGGCAACTGTTATAGACATTTTTGTGCCTTACAGCTATAAGCATGAAATGTCCATAAACCAAGGGATCCTATGTCCCTAAAAGTGTTGTTCCAACTCCTAAAGAAACAAGGTCAACAAATTACAGCTTCTCCCAGAAGTTCTCCACCAGAAACTGCTCAGAACTAGTCAAATCAGGATCATTTCAGCTGCTCCACTAGCTAACTGCGTTGCAAAGCACCCAAATACACTGGCTAGGTGCGTTGCAACGCACTTGAATGCACTACTAGGGTGCGTTGAGCGGGAAATGACAAGTGGCAGAGTCATTCCACGAGGTGGAGAGACAATGGAAGCTTCCAGAATCTTCTCCAATGACACTTGCCTCACTGAATTCGACCAGTGATGAGTAAGAGGCTCTCAGTCTCCAAGTGGAAGCAAGAACTGACAGAGAGAGGCCACTAATCAATTCATGAGCTGACTCATCCTCTTTGCATACATCTATATATGGATCCCTCACCAAGAGATCCAGAGGCTGGAATTTGGTACATTGCAAAGAATTACTGTTGGTTTTGAGATAGATATCAGAGTATTGGGTGATTTATGCTTTGTTGGAGGTGAAGAGGGGATTCTATGCTGGGAGGTTGATGCTGGATCAGGAATCATCGGTTGTAACTCCTCCTGGATCTTCTTGTTTTATCAATAAAACTATTTGAGTTTCTCCTACATGCTTGTATATCATTGATGTTTGTTATATTTGTATGTTTAACTTAAATCTAATCCTAAGCTTTTTATGAACATAAATCCATGTCTTTGTGTAGTTTCCTTCTTCTATGATCTTGCAGGAACTTGGTGACGCTGGGCAAGTAAGGGAGCAGGTAGCTGGAAGCTGTCAAAGAGAAGAGAGATTGGATCAAAGGACTAGCGCAAGACACAGGTTGGTTCATCCTAATCCTCTTCATTTATAGTTCATAAAGGAGAATACAAGAGTAGTTTTCCTTGTTTTTTTCTGAGGTCACTGTCACAACTCAGTGGGATAGGGTCATTTTGAATAGACACTTTTCCCGATAACAAGGATGCAGCAAGATATTTGGTGGATTAGAAAAAGGATTGCTGAAGAATAGGGAGCTCTTGGAAGGAAGAGAGAACAGAGAAGAGTTTGGGTAAACCGGGAACAAGATGTATGGTCCCCAGTGGAGTTTCCAATTATGCTATGGGGTAAAATGTACGGTGTATGGAGAATGAAAACTACCCTCAAAGGCCTTCCCAGGACCTTCGACAAACTGTAATATTATCTACAGATGCTACCAAGTTATACACATGTTCATCTATCAATATCAATTAACAAAGTATGGAAAGAGGATTACCTCAAGTCTCCTTCTAGATTTGTTTGGAGATCTCAATGCAGCCAAGAAGAACTCCTTCAAAGCCGACTCCAAATCAATTCCTGCACAAAGGAAAGGCAAACACAATCACTGCATACAACCTTGAAAACCAATACATGAATGCACAATGAACATCTATTTGCATACAACTAAACTACTCATCTAAATAAGTATCGAATGAACAACTTAATGAACAAGGTTATTGACACCATGGAGTAGGGAACACAACTGCAGTTTTGTATTAATAACAGAAGAGTGATTACAACCATCTGTTGTATCAGTCTTCCTTTGCCCCTTCCGCTTCTCTCTCTCTCTCTTCTAGATCACTTCATCAAGTATGTGACAGTTCACAACAGCTTAGTAGGCTATCCTTTCAAATGCTTTGACCCCTTTCATAATGACCCTCTCATTGCTTATATAGCAATCAAGTTAGGGTTGCCAAGTTCCTCATAGAGTTCATTAGGGAAAAAGCAATGAACTTGCCATGCTTTTCAGCTCTTTCCCATTTGCCTCCTTTTCTCAGGTTAGAATTTCTCCAAATAGGTTATTTTTGGATGTTTCCTTGCTTTTCTTGAGTAAATTTAGGGACAAATATCCAGATATTTGTGAGTCAATTCATTGGTTTGACCCACTGAACTTCCCTTAGTTTCACTAACGCTGCCCCTGGTCTAACAACTTGAGTTAGTAGGGTCACTAATGCACCTTTAGGCTTGGTAACAAGATTTATAAAGTAGGTTTTCAGTGTGCAACCAATGTTAGTGTGGAATCAAGGCTTGCAATTGTGGTCTTTGCTTCAGTCATCATGTCTTTTACCTCTGAGTTGATGAGGAGGTCATTTTGTTGTATAACACCGACCATTAAGAGGCAAGCCCTCTATACCCTGCTGCCTACCCCTTGTCGACCTTAGGAATCCATCTCCATGGATTACATGTGAGGCCTTCCTTCCACTAAGCATGGAAATGACTGTGTTTTTATGGTCCTCGACAGGTTCTCGAAGATGGCCATTATGGCGGCCTGCAAGAAGAATATCACAACCAAAGCCACTACTAAACTCTTCTTTGAATGAGTGTGGGTACACTTTGGGATCCCATAGTCTATCATCTCAGATTGGGACAGCAGTTTCCTCAGTACATTTTGGTCCAGTCTCTGGTCGATGCTGGACACCAAACTCACTAAGTCCACAGCCTTCCATCCTCAAACTAATGGCTAGACAGAGGTTTTCAACAGGATGATCGTACACATTCTGCACATGTACAACTCAAAGCATCCACGCACATGGGATGAGAGCCTCTGCTATTTTTAGCACAGCTACAACTGGGCTCTGCACAGCTCAACTGGCCACAACCCTTTTCAGGTGGGCTTGGGATTCCAGCCACTATGTCCCATTGATGTGGCCATGCCATTTGCAGCTACTCACGCAGATTCGACTCATGTCCAGTTCGAAATAGATAAGGAAAACAGCTTCATTGAGCACATCCAACATATTCACCAGTAGGTCCATGACATTATGGAGAAATCAAATGCCAAGTACAAGCAATGACATGATCAACATCGGGTGCCACACAAGTTTCAGGTGGGCGACAAAGTCTGGTTGCATTTGCAAAAGGAATGCCTTACCAGAGCCTATTGGAAACTCAAACCACTCCGATATGGTCCTTACACCATTACCAAGGCTGTGGGAGACAATGCATTAAGATCAGCATTCCCCCATTCCTTGGCCTGCACCCAGTGTTCAATGTGGACCGCCTTCGGCCATACTTTCCACCATTACTAGACACATCCGATATTGCAGAACAACTCACACCCACAGAGTTAAATCTAGATTGCATGGAACAAGCTGCAACTGATCAGATCACGGACACACAGATCAAGCACACTCGCCAACAGAATATCCAACTATATCGAGTTGTCAAAGCAGGCCAACTCCTTCACCAGGGCAAGTGGATCACCACGGACCAAGTTTAGCAGAAGTTTCCTCATCTCATGGAGGAAATCAATGCAATGGGGACCATTGCTTCCTAAGGGGGGAGGAATGATCTAGGTGGATATTGGTGGCCACCCGCCAATTCCACTTGGACCCCCACCATTGCTTCTTTCAATTTTTCAGTTTCCTTAATTGTAGCACAGTTTACTATTTTTAGCAGTTTTTCGGGTCCTAAACTTCTGGAGCCGTTTTTAGGCCCTAAACAACGTTTTCTTGGAAATCTACCGCTAGCGATTTTGTCTCTAAAGTTGCCTTTTCCGTCGTAGTCCTCGAAGGGATCTTTCCAATGGGTTATCATGCGTGTCAAACGTAGATAATATGACCAAGTCACGACCCCGGGTAGGTGGTTGTCCAACTCACCCCAACGGGGCCCATAAACTCTTGGTGTTACATCTCCTTGGGTTAGGGTTTTGGTTGTTTAGGGTTTGCTCTTATTGTTCAATAAGAAAAAGGCCCTTGAGCCTCATTATAAGGTAGTTCAAAGGCATGTAGCCTGTTGGGTACCAAATTGGGCCATCTTTCTGCCTATTTCATTACCCTTTTTGATATTTTTGCACTCATTTACCCATGTTGTTATGTTAAATTTACAAGGTAAATTCCCTCTTTACTGTCCTATTGGTATATTTTAATTAATGAAGTAAAATGCATGGAGTCTATCTATTTATGGTACTAAACTATGTGTTTGACCGCAGCATGAGAACAGGAACCCTCAACTCAGCGTATTGCAACAGAACTGGCAATGACCGATTAGTAGGAGGTCACACAGCTCGGAGAACAGATGCCCTGAACTATTCTTGGGCCGTCCTACTATCTCAGGCATCTAATGCTGATACCGTTCCAACCAATGTATATCTTTGTATCTGCAGTTGCTATGTTTTCGGGAGAACTGTTAATCTCCCTCGCTGTGTATAAAACGCGGGTTGATCCTGCGAATGGGGGTTCACCCACCAGCATTGTAAACTTTTGTTACAGATTAATAAAAGATCAGAGAGCTAGGCCCGCTCTTCTAATCAGGTGTTGCGTCTTTGTGTGTGTGTGATTTATTAGTTTGTGTTGTTGTTACAGTTCTTTATTGTTTATGATTATTTCTGTAGTTCTGTAAATGGTTAATCTTGCATTTATGTTTTGAATCTTAAACCACGAACCCTTGGTTGGGAAAGATCACGTGTCTGCCCCTGCATATACCTTGTGCGTTGCCTTGAAAGGATACGCACCCGGATTGATAAGATTAATGTCGGAATCAGGTAGATAATCACCCCTACTTGGACACCAACATTTTGGCACTGTTGCCGGGGAGGCTAACAAGGTGCAAACAACGATCTGGACCGGCCAGAGGGTCAATCTCTTGTCCTAGGGAGAGAATGAGTTTTCTCACTCTGCTTCAGGTCCTGAGCATAGGTACTCTTTCTGTTTGTTTATTCTTTTTGTTTTTTTCTGATTATTTTGGGCCATTCTCTTGTCCTGGGGAGGGAGGAGTCCTTTGACGCCCTGCTCCAGGCCTTGAGCTAGAATTATTTTTCTTTCTTAATCTGTGTGTGCTTTCTTTTTGAGGGAAAACCCTAGTTTTACCCTGGGGAGGGACAATTTTTTTACCCTGCTTCAGATCTGGAATATTAGGGTTTCCCGTGGTGTTTGATTGTTGTTGGTTCTTGTTCCTGGGGAGGGAGGAGTCTTTTGACGCCCTGCTCCAGGCTTGAAACCCTAGATTTTTGTTATAGCTGCCTTTCTTTTCCTTGAGTTCCTTCATCCTGGGGAAGGAACGGTCTTTTGACACCTTACTCCAGGGTCGAAGCATTGTAGGTTCATACAGAAACCCCCCATCAATCCAACTTTTGTATGAACAGAGAACCCAATAAAAGGGGCAGAGGGAGAGCCCCAAGGAGGGGAAGACCAGACCTAGGAAGAAAAACCTATATACAAGAGATCATAGCAAAGGCTGAATCCAAAGCATCCTCTCGCATAGCTGTGATACCAGGAGCAAGAAGGGTGAAATCAGAAGGACAATCAGTGGAACAGCTGGTATCGGCTGTGGCATTCTATGGTGACTCAACACAGTAGGTCCCTCTGACCGTGGAGGAAGCATCTAGCAGTGGACCTGATTCAAAGAATCTTGAGCTGGTGTTAGTAGAGGAGGAAGTTGCAAGCAGAGCATCGATAGAATCATACCATTCTAGTAAAGGAAAGGGAGTTGCAGCTGAAGGATCAAGCCATCAGACCACAGGAGAAAGAGTCGAGGAGATATTTACATCACCAAGAGACTGGGGAAGTGTCACCAAAGTAGCTCAAATCTTGTTAATAAAGAATCGTCAACCACCCTTTGTAGAGCTTGTTGAGATCCCCAGTGATTATTGGAAAATATTCATGGCTCCTACCAACTCCACCATCGATTTTCCCATTGGAGATCTGGGAACCGGTGCACCTATGAAGCCTATTCCATTGGCAGCCTTACCAACTTTCCATGGACTTATCTCTAAAGACCCCGACACATTTCTATTCGAGTTTGATATAGTATGCCGGGGGTATGACTACACAACGAATGCCCAGAAGCTGAAAATTTTCCCTTCCACTTTAAAAGGGATGGCTCTGCAATGGTTCATGGGCCTTGGAGGAAAATCCATTTCTACATGGGAAGATATGCAAATGGCTTTCTTGGAGAAATACCAGGATTACTGTAAATCCCGGAACATCAAGGAGGAACTCTTCAAGTTTGCATAGCAAAAAGATGAAAGCTTGGAAGATTGTGTGGAGAGGTTCAACTACACCTTACAGAGGTCAGGACATTCTGACCTGGATAAGGAAATATTAAAGATTATCCTCCTTCGATCTCTTCGAGAAGACTTGATGGAACTATTGAACATTGTGGGGAAGGGAGATATCTCTAAGGAGAAGTTCGAAGATATTTGTAAATTATGTATCCAGTGCTCAAGGGGGCTTGCGAGAAACAAGCAGGGGGTCCATTCAGTAAAGGGGTCTGGCGGGGGTGTTACAAAAGCAGAAATTGGGAATTTGCTAGATAACCTGAGAACATATATCCTCAGCACCCTGTCAGCGCAGATGGACACTCTGCAAGTAAAACAAAAGCAGCTAGAGCTGGATAGGACTATGGCAGTGTTTTGTCCGAAATGCAGGAAGAAACATCCGGAGAGGGAATGTCCACTGAATTCCATAGAGGAATGTGCGATCTGTGAGCTCAACCATGCGACCAACTCATGCCCTTCCTTACCAGGCTTGAAAGCAGTGTTTCAAGGAACGGGGGAGGACACAGAGCAATTGTATCTCATGGGATCGAGGAAGCCATGGCAGCCCCAACCTCTGATGGGAAATCAAGGTATGTACCTGGATCCATCTCAGTATTTTAACAATTGTAATATGAATCCCCAGACCATGCCTTATCCTCCCATGTGGCCACAATACCAGTACCCACCTTGGCAGCAGTGGAACCCCCAAGCTAGTATGAGCTCCCCATGGGCTCCAACCTGGCGAGGATCTGCTCCTGGTCAGTTTCCTCAACAGATGCCACCGCAGATGCCCCAGAAATAGCTTCAATTGCCCTCCAATGTGCCTCCTAGTAACCAGCCTGCCCGTCCACAGCTCCCAATGCAGCCTAACCCTAACCCTAACAATAAGGGAGCTCATCAAGCTGATGTTCTTAACCTACCTTCATATAGTATCTCCACTGCAGAGCTGTATGAAATGAACCTGTGATCAGGTTGGACAGTTAACGTCCAACCTCCTCCAGTTATCATTGAACAGCTTGATAGTGAAGGTAGGGAGGCAGAGCCAGTCAGTGAAGAGCCAAAGCAAATCGATCGAACCCAGATGCCTCCTGTCAAACAGCATCATTCTGAACCACCTTACCCAGAGAGATTAATCATGAGCAAACCAGGTCCTCAATCTGAATTTGATTTATTAGGAGAGTTGCAAAACTTATTTGTTAAAATTCCCTTGCTACAAGCCATGAAGGATGTGCCAATCTATGCGAAAACTCTTAGGGAATATTGTTCAAAGAAACCTGCCAAGAAAATTAAAGATCCCCTCACTATACATGTTATGGGAAAGTTGTCGGATTTTATGATGGGAAAATCAATGCTGGTGAAATATGGAGATCCGGGGAACCCAATCTTGACAGTACAGATTAATGGGGTAGAGATTCCAAATGTGTTAGTAGACCTGGGAGCTGCCATCAATGTCATCACCACTGAAACCATGCACGTCCTAGGACTTCGTAATCTAAAGCATACACCTACAGTCCTGGAATTAGCAGACAGATCTACAGTCAAACCTGTAGGGAAGCTGGAGGATGTGACAATTTCAGTAGACTCATGGCATTACCCAATAGACTTCCTGGTATTACATACACAATCTTCAGTGGGTGGTCATCCCCTAATTCTGGGTAGGCCATGGCTAGCCACTGCAGACGCTTACATTGGGTGCCGCTCAGGGAATATGGTCATTTCTAACGGGCATAACACTAAGAATTTAGTGTTATATCCACCGGCAGAACCAAATTCACCTATAAAACCAACAGGCAGTAAGAAGGTTGTATCTGCAGTAGAGGATGGAACGGAAGATGAAGAAGTACGACCTGTCCTTACTATTGGACAGGCCCTACAATTGAAAGCAGGATCAGAAGATGATGTGATCACTTCTTTCATGGATGATCCCCATTCCGTTTCGGAATCAAACCGGCAGATCTTAGAATCCATCCTGAGCTGTGAGACTCAGGAAGGTATGGAAATAGCGGAAGGATTAGAGGAAACACCTGCTGATGCACCCCATAAAAGTATACAAGTGGAATTGGAACCTGGGAGAACCTTGAACATTAATCTGAACCTGTCAGAATCTCAGAAGGAGCAGCTTATAGACGTTCTACGGAAACATAAGGAGGCCTTCGCCTGGGATTATGCAGATATGAAGGGAATCCCGGCTAACTTATGCACCCATCACATATACATCAAGGAGGATTGTTGTCCTATAAGGCAACCTCAGAGGAGGATGAACCTGACGTTGAAGAACATGGTAAAAGAAGAACTTCAGAAGTTACTGGATGTGGGTTTCATCTACCCAATCTCAGACAGCCAATGGGTCTCACCACTGGTAATGGTCCCCAAAAATAATGGAAAATGGCGGATCTGCATAGATTATCGAGAGTTGAACAAGGCGACGCAGAAAGACCACTTCCCCTTGCCGTTTATTGATCAAGTGTTGGACACATTGGCTGGTAAGAAGTATTTCTCTTTTCTGGATGGGTTTAGTGGATATAACCAGATCCAGATTGCTCTTGAGGACTAGGACAAGACCACGTTCACATGCCCCTGGGGGACATTTGCATACCAGGTCCTTCCTTTTAGCCTGTGTAATGCTCCCGCAACATTCGAGAGGGAAATCCTAGGAATATTCACTGACTTGATAAATGACAGTGTTGATATCTATATGGATGACTTTACTCCATATGGGGACTTGTTCATGGCAGGATTGAAAAATCTGGAAAAAGTTCTCGCAAGATGTATACAAGCACGCGTCTCTCTGAGTACAGTGAAATGTCACATGATGATGGAAGAGGAATCGTCCTGGGACATTTACTATCAGCTGAAGGAATCAGAATGGATCCAGCAAAGATATAGGTAATTCTACACTTTCCAACACCTAAAACGGTCACACAGGTACGTAGTTTCATTGGTTGTGCTAGTTATTATAGACGTTTCATAGAAAATTTTGCAAAAGTAGCACACCCACTGTTTCAATTACTAACGAAAGATTCAGAATTTGTGTGGACTAAAGACTGTGATGCAGCGTTTACAAGAATTAAAGAGTTAGTTTACAGTGCTCCGATCCTTAGAGGACCTAACTGGGCCTTACCATTCCACATTCATACGGATGCCTCTTAAACAGCAATTGGTGCAATGTTGGGACAAGAAGAGGACAAAGTACCTTACGCAGTCTACTATGTTAGTAAAAATTTGGCCCCTGCTGAATTAAACTACACAGTGACTGAGAAGGAATTTCTTGCTGTCGTTTATGCCATCAACAAGTTCCGGCACTACATTACTGGGTATCCTACTTTTGTGCACACTGATCATGCGGCCATCAGGTATTTAATGAACAAACCTGTTACCCCTGGTCGAATTACAAGGTGGTTGTTACTACTACAGGAATTTGATATCACTATAGTAGACAAACCAGGTAAAGACAATGTGGTCGCAAACTTTTTATCTAGGATAGAATGTGATGGTAAGGAAACACCAATTGAAGATGATTTTTCGGATGAACATCTTTTTGCAGTTTCTTCTAACACTCCGTGGTATGCAGATATTGCTAACTATTTGGCTACAGGTAAAGTGCCTCATCACCTATCCTATAAGGAGCAAAGGAAGATCATCCACCACAATACCAGATATTCATGGATGGCAAGATATCTCTTCCATACGGGAGTGGATCAGCAGATTCGGCATTGTGTAGCAGGAGATGATATTTTCGAAGTATTAAAAGCTGCACACGGCGGACCCTGTGGGGGACACTTTGCAGACAAAAGAACAGGTCATAAAGTACTGCAAATGGGGTATTATTGGCCCTCCATCTTCCGTGACGCTCGGGATTATGTGCGGAGGTGTGATAGCTGTCAACGGATGGGACAACCTGGGAAAGCAGATGAGATGCCCCTACAGCCCCAGATAGTCCTCGAACCATTTGAGAAATGGGCCATCGATTTCGTTGGTCCCTTCAACCCACCTTCGCATCAGAAGGCTTACATCTTGGTCTGCACCGATTATGTAACTAAATGGGTGGAAGCCAGGGCGGTCACGAGAGCAACAGAGCAAGTGGTGGCAGACTTCCTTTTTGAAGAAATTTTTGCCAGGTACGAGACTCCAAGAGAGATTGTATCAGACGGTGGATCATAGTTTACTTCCCATATGATAGAAAAGCTAATGCAGAAATATGGGGTCAAGCATAGAGTGACAACCCCCTATCATCCCCAAGCGAATGGACAGGTAGAAAGCACAAATAAGGTATTGGAAAATATCTTGACAAAGACAGTAGCAAGCCATCGCCGGGATTGGGCACAGAAACTCCCAGAAGCTCTATGGGCATATAGAATGACATGGCGGAATACAACAAGGTTTTCTCCATATGAATTAGTCTATGGAAAATCCCCCTTGTTTCCAGTGGAATTTGAGATTAGTACACTCAGAACAGCTCTGGAAGTAGGCCTAGATTTATCAGAAGCCCAGAAACACTAACTGGAATAGCTGAATGAGTTGGACGAAATTCGAGCAGTGGTTGTCCAAAGAACTACTACTGTTCAACAGCAGAGAATGAAATGGCACGATAAATTCATCAAAACCAAGGTGTTTCAGGTGGGGGACTGGGCATTATTGTATGACTCCAGATTTAAGGATTTCAAAGGCAAGCTCTGCACTCACTAGATGGGTCCATATCAAGTGGACACAGTGTTCGACAATGGAACGGTTAGATTAAGCACAATAGATGAAAACCATACTTCGTTCCTAGTGAATGGACATCGTCTTAAATTATATCACCATCCAGCCTCTAAAGATGCTTTTGTTAAAAATATTTCTGCTTCATCTGATCTAATGGTAATTAGAAAACAAGACACCCTCACTTTGCTCTAAATATATATATATATATATATATATATATATATATATATATATATATATATATATATATATATATATATATATATATATAGATATAGATATATATATATTGTTGGTTTATCTTTTGCAGGAACAACGAAGAAATATGGCGAGGAGAAATGTTACACTGTAGCTGCTGTTAGTCCATAACTGTTGTTACACTGTAGCTGTTGTTACTCCATAACTGTTGTTACACCGTAGCTGCTGTTACTCTGCAACTGCCGTTACACCGTAGCTGCCGTTACTCCGCAACTACTGTTACACTGTAGCTGTTGTTACTCTGTAACTGCTGTTACATTGTAGCTGTTGTTACTCCATAACTGTTGTTATACCATAGCTATTGTTACTCCGCAACTATTGTTACACCGTAGCTGCCATTACTCCACAATTGTCGTTACACCATAGCTACCGTTACTCCGCAACTGTCGTTACACCGTAGCTGCTGTTACTCCATAACTGTTGTTACATCGTAGTTGTTATTACTCCATAACTGCTATTACACCGTAGCTGCTATCACTCCGTAATTGTTGTTACACTATAGCTGTTGTTACTCCATAACTGTTGTTACACCGTAGCTGTTGTTACTCTACAATTGCCATTACACCGTAGCTGTTGTTACTCCACAACTATCGTTACACCGCAGCTGTCGTTACTTTGAAACTGCAGTTACACCGTAGCTGCTGTTACTCCGCAACTGCCATTACACCGTAGCTGTTGTTACTCTGTATCTACTGTTACACCATAACTGTTGTTACTCCACATCTGTTGTTACACCATAATTGTTGTTACTCTGTAACTGCTGTAATTGTTGTTACTCACTATTGCTGCTACTCACTGTTCCGCTACTTCATAGCAGTTGTTACTCACTGTTGTTGTTACTCACTATTGTCGTTACTCACTGTGCTGCCACTCAAGTTGCTGCTACACGCTGTGTTGTCACTCCGTCAGGTAAGTCCGCAGGTACGTCTCTATCGTTTTATGGATTTAATTAAATATTCCAAAAAGGACAAATAAACATGCCAAGGATGGCCATCATTAAAGTTGGGGGGGGGGGTGGGGAACCATCATAGGAAATGACAGCGTACCATGAAAAGCATTTAGTGCACATAATCCCGCTCAACCAAATATGATGATTGCGGTACGCCATAATCATATTTTTAAAAAACATGGGGATGCGGATTTGTATGCACCAGGTCATATCAGTCATCCTCCCCACGCGTCGCATTTAATTTTCAAAATACACTTTAGTACCACCTTAACCTGCCATGAGATCCGAGTGTACCAGTACTAGATTTTCCATTACTCCCATACGTACCAGTACTGATTGTCCCATCTTTCCCAAATCAGCCATGACATTATTTCAACCTCTAATGGTTTGGAGACCTGTCACTCTCCCCTGTCAACCAACTACAGTCGACGTGTTGTTTCCGCCTTCACAACGATGGGTGGCCAATCAATTCGCCATGAACCTGAGAGCACAAGGGCAGTTCGGAGTAATCGAGAGGTATGGTAGGTCTTTCAGAATGCTGGATGGGATGCGTACTTCGACAGGTTGAGGGGGTTTAATGAGGAATTGACAGTGGAATTCGCACTGAACTTGGGGGAAGAAGGCTCGCGGGTTCGCGGAGTGGTGATCCCCGTAACAGAAGAAAGCATTGCAGAAGTTACAGGGCTTCCGCAAGTTGGGGAGCGATGGTTTGTGAGAAGGACCACCCTTCCAGAATTCCTCGAGGCCTTCCTTCAAGCTGAAGAGAGTATAGAACAAAAGGGCAAGGGGTATGATAGAAATTCGCTATCATATCCATGGGGAGAAGTAGCAGAATTTGTCATCAAATATATGACATGCGAGGGCAGATACTCCACAATCTTCAGATATCACCTCCGCATATTAGCTCACCTGCGATTTCCGTAGGCAGAGGCTTTCTCCATGAATGTGCCTTACTTCCTGCTAAGGAGCCTTCATCTGATGGCACATTTGGCTCAGGGGGCTCGACAGGCACTGGTGGTCATCACTCATCATGGATTAGTGCGGCTACTGATAATGAATGCCATTGGACAGATTCCGATTCCGTGGGAGGTGTTTCAGGACTCCACAGAGGAACAGATAACAGCTGTTATGGCCGCTAGGGCAGAAGAATCTGAAGCCATGGAAGAGGATCCTATCGAAGATGACTATGTCGATCAGGAGGAACCAGAGGAAATGGAGATGGAAACAGAGGAATTGGGGGATGAGGTAGCTCCCCAAGACCAAGCAGAAAACATGGAGACAATGGCAGACATAGGGGCTGATGCAGAAAGGCCTGCTAGTACCATGAATGAGGTTGTACCACAAGAACCAGCTTCACCTGTGGAACTAGCAGAACAAGAGGACACTACGACAGTCACGGGAGCAAATCCACAGCAGGCCAGTGTGTGCGAAGCAGTTGATATGGTGACCGAAGGAACCCCATAGGGATCCCCTGCTACCATGGAAATAATAGAGGAAGGACGAAGACAAGAAGGGCCCAAAGTTGAGGAAACTGTGGGACCCGTCGAGGGAGCAGTAGAAGAGCTAAGGCGCGAGATTGACACTGTCCCACAAGAACCAGTGTCAACTTCAGGGCCAATTGTAGAAGATGCACCCCAGTCCCCTTTCTCTGCCTCGATTCCAAGAGGAGCGAGGGTGACTCGTTCCCCTCGACGGGGAGAAAAAGAAGATTTTGTAATCCCGGTGGCTCTAAATTTGTTACAGAGACCACAAACTTATAGAGTGGAAGCCACTCAGGTGACGGATGCCCTGGAGCAAGAAATGAGAAAAGAAAGTCTGGAAGCTGAAGGACCAGGAGGAATTTCAGCAGACATAGTAGCGGGAGAATGTCTCGCCAACACATCGCCAGTTTCAGTGCATGTGCATGAAGAGGAGATCACTGTTGGCGAAGAGGAGGGACCAAGTGAAATGGTCTCGACGATTGAGCTAACGATACAACCAGGCAAGGGGACTATTGAGCACGAAGAGCAAGCAGGGAAGGAAAATCCCCCAGACAAAGCAGCAGAAGATGTTTCGAGGGATTTGCCTCTGGTTGAAGAAATATTATTCAAGCAAGAGTGGATAGAGCTGTGCGAACAGCGAAGGCTTCCGATGAAATAAAAGTATCAGCGACAGTTCAAGGAAACGATGCGGCTCAAAATGGAAGTGAGGAAGCTGAGAAAGAAGGTGAATAAAATGAAGAAACAATTAAAGAAGCACAAACGACAAGCCAGAAAGGCCAAAACTATCCAGATTGACGCAGACACCCAAGCAGACCAGATAGTCATGACCTCTGTCGACATTCAAACAGACCTGACCCAATTATTTGAAGATCGGGAGTATGCCCTAAGAGTTGAAATTCAGTCCTAGAAGTCTATTGTGGCTCAATATAAAAACGAAATCAGAAGGACTGAGGAAAGGGCCTCCACAACAATTTTTGGATATGTGGAGCATATGGATGTGATGAGGTTACGACAGGCAAAACAACAACTCAAGATAGAACAACTGGAGAAGAAAGCGGCAGAGCTGAAGGCTGACAAGGAGCAGATGTTCAAGCTGGTGCAAGAGGTTATGGCATGTCGTCCCCCTGCTTCTTGTTATTCCTTATTTTTGCATGAACGTTTCCTTTTATTCTGCATGGAAAGTATTAAGAATGAGGTCAGCTATGAGATGGAGGACGGTGTGCAATTCCTCTGGATTTTGAGGAGTCACGATGTACCCACACAACATCTGATGTGTGAATTGTACTTGCACGGGTACTTACTGCGGCTGGACAGAGATTTCAACCCGGTCCTGTATGTGGGGGACATTCATTTGAGGACCCTCACCTCTACACTTTTAACCATATTCATTGGTAGAAGGCTAGTCACACTTTTGAATCCAATCAAGTTACCAAGCCATTCATGGTAAGAGGGGAGCCTGAGAGGTCAGACACAATGTTCAATAAGCACAGGACCTTTCTAGTGATTGGGGAGAACAAAGATAGAATGGCGAGGACACAAAAATGGTGTCTTGATCTTTGTGTCAATCAACTCACCACATTTTAGAAAGAGGCCCTTAGTTGCTGTCAGAGGAGATGGATGATGTCACCAACAGCCGTTCGGGAAAGAGAACCTTTTGGGGCACCAAATTTTGCACGTGTACTTAATAGGGTGCCCAGGTATGTGGCATGTGTCCAGACATGTGGGTCCCGGTGGATGGGGCTCCGGTTTCAGTTCCCTGTTCTCTGGTTGCCTACTGATGAATATACTCCAGCCTATGATGTCCCGATGGATTGGTGGAAGGAAGTTGTCCTCTCGGACGGATTTAAAGTTCCAGGGACAAAAATGGCCACGGAGTATGATCTTGCCCAACTTCATCTAACATACAATCTACAGAACCCAGATTTGCAAAAGCGGAGGACTGCATGAGGACATGCAGTAGGCTGGTTGGGGGGAGATGTTGGGTACCAAATCGGGCCATCTTTCTGCCTATTTCCATTACCCTTTTTGATATTTTTGCACTCATTTACCCATGTTGTTATGTTAAATTTACAAGGTAAATTCCCCCTTTTACTGTCCTATTGGTATATTTTAATTAATGAAGTAAAACGCATGGAGTCTATCTATTTGTGGTACTAAACTATGTGTTTGACCGCAGCATGAGAACAGGAACCCTCAACACAGTGTATTGCAACAGAACTAGCAACGGCCAATCAGCAAGAGGTCGCACAGCTCGGAGAAAAGATGCCCTGAATTATTCTTGGGCCGTCCTACTATCTCAGGCATATGATGTTGATACCATTCCAACCAATGTATATCATTGTATCTGCAATTGCTATGTTTTGGGGAGAACTATTAATCTCCCTCGCTGTGTATAAAACGCAGGTTGATCCTGTGAATGGGGGTTCACCCACTAGCATTGTAAACTTCTGTTACCGATTAATAAAAGATCATCCATTTTTCTGTTCTAATTCTTTGTGTGGCTAACGTAGCCCTAATCAGAGAGTTGGGCCCACTCTTCTGATCAGGTGTTGCGTCTTCATGTGTGTGTGATTTATTAGTTTGTGTTGTTTTTACAGTTCTTTGTTGTTTATGGTTATTTCTGCAGTTCTGTGAATGGTTAATCTTGCATTTATGTTTTGAATCTTAAACCACTAACCCTTGGTTGGGAAAGATCACGCGTCTAGCCCTGCATATACCTTGCGTGTTGCCTTGAAAGGATACGCACCAAGATTGATAATATTAATGTCGGAATCAGGTAAATAATCACCCCTACTTGGACACCAATATAGCCGCCACATCTCTTCTCAGAGATAAGCTACCATCGCCCTAGTTGGTTTATTTCCATTTCTGTTTATAAGCATATTTCAGTATTTTACGTTAATGAAATGAAGTATTATTTTTGTTGCATCTTTGTGTTTATGGTTATCTCTGTATTTTGTTGCGTTCCTATTTAAATCCGGATCAATCGCGATGTTGGAGGACAAAGGCTATGATGTTGTCTTCAGTAAGGGAAAGGTTTTCCTTAGACACATCACCACAAGATAGGTGAAACAGACTGGTTCACGAGTCAAGAACCTGTATGCTCTTGAGGTTCAAGATGCATGCAAAGCCTTGAGGAGCAAGGCAAATGTTAGAGACTTGGTGGTTGAGAGGGAGAGTAAATTACCTCTCAATATGCAGTCCCAGAAGAAGTCTCAAACAATTGTGGAGGAGCCACAATTAGAGTCAACAGAGGGATCACATGTAGCCATACCTCCAGGTGTGAGGTGGGGCGATGTGAAGTGATAGTCCCATGAAGGCTAAAATTGGGCAGGGTCCATTGAGAGGTTTTATCTCATGGATCGTACCTTGCTACGAGAGCCCAAAGTACATAGTAGCAGGAGGAATCAATGGGATTGATGCAGTCAGAGATCAAAGTGACAGAGGCTAGAGTAGTCAGATACTGAAGAGCGCAGAGAAGGATTGACAACAGTGTAGAAAGGTTGAGTCAGCAAAAGCGCAAAGTTTTCAGTTGACAGAGGCAATAACAGTCAAAGACTTTGATGACAGATGCATCATATTGATTCAGGTTGGATGTTTTTTTTGTTTCTGAAGTTGTTGGAGCAAAAACACTAGAGCGAAGTGCTGCATGCAAAACATTTCAAAGGTTCAGGATCGGGATTAAGTTGAATTCCTTTCTTGTTGAGAGGGAGTGTTGAAAATAGCAACAATAAATGATAAAAATAGAATCCAAAATATTCCAATTTTAATTTGTCCTTGAATTAAAATCGAATTTAGTCTCACCAGCTGCTTGGAAATAATTAATTAATTCATTATGGATTAATTAGTTGGAGAAATTCAAGTTAGAAGTATTTCTGATGTCATGCAACAGTTATCCCTTAAATTAAGGAGATTATCTCTTAATTAAGGAGATAAGATTGAGTTATATTTGAGTTGTAATTAGTTAGCTCAGTTTACTGAGTTAAATCCAGTTAAATTAGTTTCAAACTATTTGAGGAACTAATTGTGAGTTATCAGTCAGTTGATGCATGCATGCACTCAACCAGTGTACTCCAGATAATTGAAGATTCTAAGAAGGGTTTTGGCGTAAATCACATGTAGAAAGCATTTGTCGACACGTTTCGAACCAACCAGTGCGTTCATTGTCAGGACAAGTTGAAGAGTCAGATCATGGTTGCATATTAAATAGGGAGAGCAGATCTTCCAAATGGCTAGGTATGACCATCAATGGCTAGATTATATAATATTATTATAATGTAAATCATGGGTTAATAAGTCAAAAGGTAATAACTAACAGTAATAATAAATAATATAATATTATAATCATAGTAAATAATTTTCTTCTTAATAATTAATTCAATATTTTAATATATTATATATTTGTATTTTATTCTATTTTATTTTATTTATATATTTCTATTTAGTTATTGAAATTAATTAATTTAATTCTTTTTAATTAATTTATTTATTTAATATCCAATAGGGATAAGATATACTCAATCTAGGTAAGGTAAAGGGGGTGTTTTATAATAATATCGATTTAATATAACCAATAATTGAATGGAATTAATAAATTATTATTGAATATTAGTTAAAAAAAATTGAATTTATTAAGGTAAGGGTAAAAGCTTAATATCAAAATTATTAGTAAAGTCATCTAATGGATCTAGGGATGTTAGTACAAGCCAAGATTGATAATATTAAGATATTAATGTTATGGTATTAGTAATAAAAATATTAGAACGAGAGACAAATTCTAAATTCAAGAAGGTCAAGAACAGGACAATTAATAAAATAAATTAACCACAGGAGAAACCCTAGGAGGATAGAAATTTCAAGGCTCAATGGAGAAGGATACAAGATAATACGGGGAAATACGGGGAAACCTAGAAAGCTAGAAAAGGTCAAAAAAGGGAGGTGGGGGGGGGAGGGAAAGGCATGACTAGGAAGAAAGGGCAGGGATCCAGCAACTACTGATCTTCCAGCCATCATCTCTATTGAGATTGTTTGGCCTTCTTTCAATTTCAATAGCTTCCCTGAATTTACGGTGATGGAACTACTCAACCTTGGCAATAACCTTGGCCTCTTCAATACAAACATGATGCTTGGTCTTTTCCGCATGCTCTACTAATGTTGAAGACTTGGTTCTCCCATGCCTTAGGTCAGCTGCATGTTCGTTGATCCTTTGATGGATAGAGCGCCCTGTTTCCCCGATATAGGGGGTCCCACAAGAACAAGGAATCATGTAGACACCCTTCATGTCCTTAGGGTCAACAGGATCCTTCACCGATCGAAGGGATTTATGAATGGTGTTGAGGGGCCTAAAGGTTGAGGGAATATTATACTTCTTAAGAATCCGAGCAATCTTGTCTGTGGTTCCCTGGACATAGGGAAGATGGACACCTAGGAGATGTTCTTTAGGTTCTTTTTTAATTCGGTGATTAAAAAAGAACCTAAAGAGCATCTCCTAGGTGTCCATCTTCCCTATGTCCAGGGAACCACAAACAAGATTGCTCGGATTCTTAAGAAGTATAATATTCCCTCAACCTTTAGGCCCCTCAACACCATTCGTAAATCCCTCCGATCGGTGAAGGATCCTATTGACCCTAAGGACATGAAGGGTGTCTACATGATTCCTTGTTCTTGTGGGACCCCCTATATCGGGGAAACAGGGTGCTCTATCCATCAAAGGATCAACGAACATGCAACTGACCTAAGGCATGGGAGAACCAAGTCTTCAGCATTAGCAGAGCATGCGGAAAATACCAAGCATCATGTTTGTATTGAAGAGGCCAAGGTTGCGCAGTTCCATCACCGTAAATTCAGGGAAGCTATTGAAATTGAAAGAAGGCCAAACAATCTCAATAGAGATGATGGCTGGAAGATCAGTAGTTTCTGGATCCCTGCCCTTTCTTCCTATTCATGCCTTTCCCTTCCCCCCCCTCCCCCCAACTTTTTTGACCTTTCCTAGCTTTCTAGTTTTCCCCGTTTTTCCCCATATTATCTCGTATCCTTCTCCATTGAGCCTTGAATTTTCTATCCTCCTAGGGTTTATCCTGTGGTTAATTTATTTTATTAATTGTCCTGTTCTTGACCACCTTGAATTTAGAATTTGACTCTCGTTCTAATATTTTTATTACTGATACCATAACATTAATATCTTAATATTATCAATCCTGGCTTGTACTAACATCCCTAGATCCATTAGATGGCTTTACTAATAATTTTGATATTAATCTTTTACCCTTACCTTAATAAATCGAAATTTTTTTAACTAATATTCAATAATAATTTATTAATTCCATTCGATTATTGGTTATATTAAATCAATATTATTATAAAACACCCCCTTTACTTTACCTAGATTAAGTATATCTTATCCCTATTGGATATTAAATAAATAAATAAGAATTAAATTAATTAATTTTAATAACTAAATAGAAATATATAAATAAAATAAAATAGAATAAAATACAAATATATAATATATTAAAATATTGAATTAATTATTAAGAAGAAAATTATTTACTATGATTATAATATTATATATTATTTATTACAACTGTTAGTTATTACCTTTTGACTTATTAACCCATGATTAACATTATAATAATATTATATAATCTAGCCGTTTTTATATAGTCGTTGATGGTCATACCTAGCCATTTGGAAGATCTGCTCTCCCTATTTAATATGCAGCCATGATCTGACTCTTCAACTTGTGCTGACAATGAACCGCACTGGTTGGTTCAAAACGCGTCAACAAATGTTTTCTACATTTGATTTACACCGAAACCATTCTTAAAACTGTTATGGATCACAGAAGCCTCAATTCAACAATTGAAGATTCCCTCATCAGAAACTCATGCATGTCTATTCTAAGAAAGATCCAGCTAAGCTAAATGTCAAGGACAGTGTACTATCAGTTGCATGTGTTTCCCTATAATGGAAACTCATGCATGCAATCAAGGTAAGGTTCCTTGAGGATTGCGAAGTTCTAACAGTGTGTTAGGGCAGTGTGTGTGAGCAGTGTTCCACTAGGTGAAGGAGATCATCGCAGAGGAACTACGCAAGGAAATAGGAGCTTGGAGGGCAGAGGAGAAGGCTTGTGAGAAGATTTGGTTTCCTATGAGCATCCAGGAGGATTGTAATAAGAGTTGGCTAGCTGTGAGAGCTAAATCTTTGTATAATTCTAATGTATTTCCACCTTGTATGATAATACAGATAGTGGGGTTTTTAGTTGAGGCTTTCCCCTGAGTATTTTATGTGTTTCATGTGCATTGATTCTTCTTCTTCTGGTTATATGTGTTCAGCTCTGATTTAGCTCGATCTTTAAGCTTCCTCAAGTTTGATAGTAGAAGTAGATTATAGTATTTTGTTTTGGTATATTGCATTATCGGGTTAATCTACAGTCAGATTTTCTACATGGTCTTAGAGCGAGATTTGTAGAGAATCTGTAGAATTTCTATAGATAGTACACTATCCTTGACTTTAATCTATCTTAGACTTCTTCTGGTCATGTGGAATGACTCCACATACATCAAGGGGAACCACATCCAGATCTACTTCATCAATAAAATCAGCACTGATAGCAAATCTAATTTTACAATGTTTTGTTACCTTCACCTCTACATCCTTATGTACCCATCCCAGTGGATATGGGTTTGGATGATCATGAACTTCCATCCCCAACTTCTTGACTAGATTTGCTGTGATGAGATTTGACTACGATCCTGAGTCAAACAGAGCATCAATCTTCATCTTCTTGTCGTGTATCTTTACATAGAAGAGTTTGGTCATTTATTTCTCTTCCTGTTGCTGAAGGCTACTCAGATTCACCTCCTTTTGTACTGATGTACAGACGATCTTCTCATCCACGTCTGAGTTTCTTTCAACTTGGTTGCTCGAATCAATGGCCATGAGATTCTTCTTCTTATTATCTTTCTTCTTGCTCTTTGGATTTAGCTCTGGACGTAACTTCCAACACTTCTCCTCTGTATGGCCATCAATGTTGCAGTGGTTGCTAGGGTCTTTACACTGGTGTTTTGTGATTGGTGTCTTACTATCTTTTCCCCCTTTTTGATTCTTCTTCCCATCCTTAAAAGCATCTTGTTGCTCATTTTGGTTTGATCCACTTGATTGCGTTATTTTCAAGCCTATGTTCTCCAAGTATTGTGCCTGTACACAAGCCTCATCCACCATTTTGGGCTTGAACAACATCACTTACTCACGCAGATGGAAGTGCATACACCCCAAATACTTGAGGAGTAAATCTGGGCTGTTTGGAGAGATACCCAACATTATAGCCATCTTTCTAAATTCTGTGGTGTACTCCTGCACGCTTTGACCTGGATTTTTCCTAAAGTAATGCCACCAGATCCATTGATCTTCCACGTACCCAATGGGATAAAACTGTCACTTAATGAGGGTTGTGAAATCCTCCCACTTAGTCACTCGAGGTTCTCCCTCCAACCTCAGGGTTTCTGTGTGGCTCTCCCACCAAGTCAGTGCATGGCCCTCCAATTTCAGTCGCACGAATGAGATCTCTTGCCCTTCCTCGATCTGATGGACACTGAAATAAACTTCCAATTCTTGCAACTATTGTTTTAGCTTCAGAGCATCAATCTCACTGTGGTATCGCTTGATGTCAACTTTTGCTTCCAGTTTAAATCGGGATTGTTTCATGACACTCGAACTAGGTTGATCTTTTCCAGGTTCTTTCTTAAACTGGTTATCTGCATCTTCCCAATCTCCTGATCCCCCTTCTGATTTGTCCTCTGCATTCAAACCCCCTTCTTCTCCAAATATCCCCAACTTATTACTTAGTGCCGCCATGATGAGGTTGACATCGCGGTTTATATATGCGACTTGTTCTTCAAGCCGCGAAAACCTCACCTCTACAAGATCACAAGGTTTGTTTACAAATTCGTCAACCATAATTAGGGTTTTATGATTTTCGGCCTCACAGATATAGATCCCTGTAATCTCCACAAAATACCCAATGAAACCTGGCTCTGATACCAAATGATCCGTAAATTGTCGTAGATATTCCACTGGATAATTCGTTACAACAAATCTGATAATATTATATTAAAATTTTGAGATTCTACACTATTAGAGTTTTATTTAATTTCTAGATCTTTAAAATTAACTATAATTAGTGCATGCATGTAAAATTAAATAAAGAAGAAAAGTAGAGAACAAAAAAATAAGCTCACACACACATAATACACAAGATATTCTCTCTAGGAAAACCTTTCGGGAGAAAACCCAGCTGGAAGGTGAGGCTTCGCTCTCTTTCTCTGTTTGGAAATATGGCAATAGATACAAAGAAGTAATGTTTGTGGCCCGTGCACTGCTACAGTGTACAGATCCTCTATGTGTGCTCTACCTCCTATCTCTCGTGGCTATCTTTTCTCAACTATGGAATAAAATGCTCTCAAAAGAATGGAATCTCTTCCTCCTAGTGGCCTGGTTATAACACATCCCGATAGCCTACTAGTGGTTAAGATTGACTACATCAACTCTTAAATAGAGTTACAAAATAGACTCTTCTAGATTCGTTTACATCAGAAAAACGTGGCTAACCCCTTTTCCATGAATAATGGGGGCTGACGCGACATCCTCCCGAACTATAGGTGTGAAAATAGGAAGGTCAACTTCTGAGTGGCATAACGTTTGCATATGGACTCCGATTGACGTGATTCTTGCACCGTTGGAAATATCTCTATATGTAGAATAGCATGAAAAGGTGCTATGCTTGTTTAAAAAAGTTTTACCCCCAAAAAATGTCGTTTGGTTCCTCAAAACGTTCCTGGAAGGTTTCAGACCCCGTTTCGCCAAACTGGGTCCTGCCGATAAAAACGATCTCGTGAGCTTATTCCTCCACTTTTTCCACTCCAAATGCATCGAGATGGATGAAAAAAAATATAATGATCCAATTCGGATCATCCCGTAGAGCTATAATTTGGGAAAGATGTTGCATGCTTTGATCTAATCTTCGTCCAAAGGAGCTCTTCACTGAGGAAGAACTTGATTGAAGTTTTTTTGTTGCTTGGACTATCAATTGAGAGTCTCCTTCTACAGCATGACGGTGAAGGATTATGTGTCAGAAAATAAGGATGCCTTGGGTTAAGGCTTCCAGTTCTGCAACATTGTTTCTATCATGGCCAATGTAGCCTTTGTAGATGCATATTATTTCTCCTTTGTAGTTCTGTATGACTCCCCCTATTCTGGATTCACCTGGGTTGCCTTTTAGGCTCCATCGAAATTCAATTTGAAGTGGTGAAATGGAGGTGGAGCCCAAACTTTTGGGCTTGTTTCTTTGGGATTTAAGCGTATATATCCTATTGGAAAAGGATATTGATTGAATTGCTACCAATCGAGGATTGCCTTTTCCTAAGGGAGACAAGGAAGATCCTTTTCATCCCAATTGGTGAAAAACAAGGTTTCTTCAAAATGCTTATGAAGAAGGATCCAAATTCTATTTAGAGGTTTGTTTTTGTCATTGAAGATACACTTATTTCATTATTTCGAAATAGCCCACACCAGTAGCCATAGGGTTAGCCTCCACAATTTGTTGAGAAGTTGTCTTTGAAAGGGGATTTTGGGCCATGTTTTGAGGGTTTGGACAACATCTTAGTAGACACTATTGGTTCTATAGAAACCTATTATTATTTTGCACCAAATACTGTGAGATAACCCACAAGTGCCCAACATGTGATCCATGGTTTCATGTTGTTTGCATAGGAATCACCATGATGGCCCTTCATATCCTTTTTTATTTAGATTCTCCCATGTTAAGATTTTATGTCTAGAGAGAAGCCAGAGGAAGGCTCTTACCTTTAGCGATAATTCTGAAGACTAGATTTCCTTCCAAAAGGGATAAGGGTTTGTCTGAGGAGGTTGCCATGATATGATTTTAGGCTTCCCTGAATGTGAAGGCTCTTACAGTTCAATATCCCCATCATAGGATGTTTAATCCCAATTTTATTTTTATTACTTTTTTATTGATTTCTTTCCATAGGCATTAAGCATATTCTCTACTGCCCTCTCCTTGCTAAGTGTTTGGGTGAAACCAGGGTTAAGTGGGTGCAGAGTCAACCTCAGTCCAATAGTGAAAAACTTGAGTTCTACCCTCCCACTGAGTATTAGCTTGAATTGTGGGGAGTTGATAATTACAAGTCATACTAGGCATTTGTTGCCAAGAATCATCCCAAAACCTTGCAAATTAACTATCCCTGATTTCCCAAAGTAGTAAGATTCAGCTATGGCTTTGTTGGAGCTTGCCATATTCCAAATAAGAGAGCCTCGTGGAGTGGAGGAAATGCAAATGAGATTCTGCTTTTCCTGAGCCTGTGCATATTTCATGTGCCATAGGTACACCTAGTGTCAAGTGGAGTATTTGATCCATTGCCACCATATTTTAACACCTAGAACTATGTTGGATATTTTAGGGTCTTGTAGACCCAAGCCCTCCTCCTCCTTTGTCAGATATAAAGTCTCCCATTTAATAAGAGGCCATTTTTTCTTGAGATGATTTCCTCACCATAGGAAGGTTCTTTGAAGAGATATGATGCTTTTCAATACCCACTTGAGCACTCCAAAAATAAAAAAAAGGGTAGATGGGTAAGGATTGGAGCACCAAAGTAATGAGGACAAGGCGACTAAGGCGAAAAATCTACTTGTCTAGATGATAATTTGTGTTTATCAAGGATATCTCTCTAGGAGGAGTGTTTGATGGTTGAGTTGGTAAGGGGAGCTCCTATATATTTAGAAAGGGAGGTTAGAGACCGATAATCCTAGGACTGTTATATTTATTTGAGTGATCTAGGGTGTGTTGAAGAAGAATACCAAGGACTGTTCCATGTTGATTGTAGTTCCTAGTAGTTAATAATAAAATTTTCTAAGTAGCTTTAAATATTTTAAAGTGTAAGCTTATTTTAAGTATAATATTTTAAGAAAAGATTTGTATTTTGAGAGATGTGAGAGGTCCTTCTTTACATAATAGATTTGAAACTAAGATGGAATTATATTGATTATTCGTTGAATTATGGATTTAAAATTTATTCTTTGAATCTTATTGTTTGGATATATTTTTATTATTAATAATTTATTTATTTATTGTATTTTTAATATGAATCTTTGGTATTCGAATAATACTAGTGCAACCATATAAATTAAATGGCTGGTAAACAATGATAGGCATCAAACACTTACCTCACGATACATCTCACATTATCAAGCTTTAAAAAATTCATAAAAAGATAATTAAATTATAAATTTACTTTAAATTATTATTATTATTTTGTAAATAAACTTATTTTACATAATCATTAAAGAAATTTTGAGGTCTAAAATAGACCTCCTAAGGAATATTATAAAAGAATAGTGAAAGTAATAAAATAAGATTATATTACATAATCAAATTTTAGAGGGGAAAAAATCTACTTTTTAATCTTATGTTTTCAAATTATCTCCCTCCTATTTTACTCAAATTTCGAGCAGGAGAAATTGTTGGATGAGGAATTTAATTCCTCATCCAAGGAGTACCTATTTTGCATACTTTCTATGGACCTTACCACATGAAAAATGAAAAATACATGAAAAAACATGATTACAATCACATTTTCAATGTATTTCTCATTTTTCGTATATCAAGGTCCATCGAAAGTATGCAACATGGGTTCTCCTTGGATGTGGAACTAAATTCTACATCCAACGAGTGTTGATGCTCGAAATACGAGTAAAACCATAGGGAGACAAACAATTGCAAATTATGCAAAATTGTGGCATCCAAACCTTTAGCTTCCTAGTCCAACAATTACCAAGGGTGGAGTAGTATTGTTTCACAAACACTCTACAATGCTTTTTCCTAGATTACCCCCCCTTCTAATGATCGACCATTAAAAATGCAATTGTTATTCTCCTTCCATATACATGGTAAATCCATCTTAACTCTAAATTTATTATATGTTGAGAGATATCAAATCACTCAATATTACGAAAAATTGAGAAAATGTTTGCACTTATAAGGATTCAACCCTACATAATAGATTCAAATTAAAAATTGATCTAATCACATTTATTTTGGTATTATGTTTCTCATATTTCAATTATATTATAGTCCATATTATTTTCACCTTTGGTATATTAATATGAATATTTTCATAGAGTAATTTCTTAAATCTGCTATCACACAAAAATATGCATTGAAACTTTGTCATATATTATTAAAATCTCATTTGATTAAAATTAATGAACTAAATTATTTTTTAATATATAGTTGAAATCAATGTACTGAATCATCTTATAATGTATTGCTATTTTATTTATAGTTGATATTAAAAAATTGTGATTAATATTGATTTTTTCCTTTTAAAGATCACATGTTAATTCCACGTTTTCAACAACAACAAAAATTACATCATGTAAATGTTTTAACAATAAGAAGTTTTTTTATTTTCAAGTATTTTATGTTTGTATGAGTATGTATTTTATATAAATTTGATATTAACATATTCATTTAAAATGGGTATTGAAATATTTTATTTATATTGTTTGTAAGGTTTTGAACCAATAACCTTTTGACAAAGAATATTTTAATAGTGTGTATGTGTGTGCGCGTGCACACACACATATCAATAAGATTTCCATTAAATTTGTGCTCAATCACCGCAAAATACACAAGAAATTAGTACAACATATTTTCACGCACATAATCCTTCAGGGGACAAATAAGTGGTTCCAAAATTTCTAACTAGAGACCTACAACTGTAAATGACCGACACACATGAATTCTGCAAAATTGGCCTAAAATAAGACAAAAGGGGGGAATTCTTCTACCGAGGGCCTGTTTAGATCAAGGTTCATACTAGCAGGAGAGCGACAAAGTGTTGAACTTGTAGAGCTTTGAATTTATTTGGTATCCAACTGCATTTGCAATTTAGTTAGTTGCCTATGTAGAGCATCAATTTCATCCTCCTAATGATTGACTTTTTCCTTAAGTATATGGAATTCATCCATGATAACGATGAGAGTGTTCATTTGTTGGTGGGCTGATCCAAGTGGATGGCCACCAATATCCACCTAAATCAGTGGATATTGGTGGCCATCTGCCTGGATCATGGGCTTTCCAATGCAAGTCCATATTTTGAAGATGTGGGTCTGTGAATTGTTGTGGTCAATCATGACAAGATCTACTACCATGAACAATTGTTTGAGTTTCCTTCTAGGACATGATTATACAGACATGAGACAGGTGAGTGCAAGGACCAAAGTTGAGAAACAAGGAGAGGCTATAAGGCCAACATCCGAGAGAATTCTAGAGGAAGTAGAGAGAGGTGGCTTAATATCATAAAGAAGAGAAGGCAGAGAGCCAAAGAGCTCATGGCAATGCCTGCACAAAAAATAAAGGAGAGAGAGCCATGGAGATTTCGAGTACTGGTAACAAGGTTTTAGAGACCTACAGGTAATAGAGAGGAAATCCAAATAGAAGATTAAGGAGTACCTGTGAGCATGAGGAGAGCTAAGTTTCCCAAACAAACTCCCACAGTAGTATACCTAGAAGCCAATTGTGTTACCACAGTTAGAACACCAAAAAATTATAACTTCCTACACCAATATAGAAATCCACTATGCACCGGAGTTGCCATGAACAAGTTTGGGGAGAATTATGTCTACTAGTGCCAACTGAGTGATCCACGATTGGCTAGAGAAACCAAGTTCACTTGTCATGAGATGGGATGAAGGGGAGTTTGGCTTCTAAAGCTAATGAAGGGACCCCAGATTTAATTGTGTTACACAAATCACCCCGCTGTGGAACAATGTGAACACCATTCTTCACCAAATGTAGATATAACGAGACAATTGACTTGAATAACTCCTAGAGCACACTAGATAACACAGTCCGTTTCCAGAATAGTCACCCAACATAGAGGGGAATTCACTCGATCCCATTGCAGACTACGCCACTATGGAGGATGATTGCAAAACGACCAGATGCATCCCATGAATTTAAGCCCAGGACCAAAGAATTCACACATAACGTTAATCGATTCACCATTAAGGTCCATAATAACCCACCTCCTTGGATCCACCAAAGTTTCAATTGCAAGATTTGCTTATTGGTTGCAGTATTGACCTGTCGCAAGTCTTAACACATGCAAAAATATCAGGAGGCTCATCGCATGGCGTGCATGCTTACAACCAACCATGTCACCCCATTTGAAATGCCAACCATTTGATCCATAAACTATATAGTTGATGCTAGTATGCAAGAGGAAGGGGATTTGGAAAGAGAATTTCTTATTGCTCAATTCATTTTTTGAAAGGGTTTGCCAAGCAACTCTAATAAACTTCATAGATGTTAAGAATGGAGAGGATATAGTCAAAGGATGTTCCACAATTCGAATGAGACATTGATGTCACTTTTGCCTATTTTTAAAAGGAACACAATATTCAATTGTTTATCAACTGCAATATTTTGATATCTTAGGATAAGAAAAAAGTTCTTAAGGTGAAAATGTTTTGAGACATCAGTAATTTTGTGAAGAAGTTGTTTAAGTTGATTGTCCTTTGGGAAATAACCTCTATAAAAATTTTGAATGGTGAGGAAAGAGTCCCCTAATACTATAATTTTGGTGATTTCCATCTCTTTGGCCAAATTTAGCCCCAACATGAAGCCATACATTTCAGCCAGATTATTGGTTTGCTTAACTAACTCCAAAAATACTTGAACATCTCTAAAAATACTCAAACACTCGTCTTTTTTAGAAATTAAACATAACCCTTTTCACTTATTTTAATAATATATTTAATCACTACCTATTTTATGCTTATAAATATAAATATATATATATATATATATATATATAAATAAATTACATTATCTTTTATAATGTATATCATATAACAAACACTTCACCGCATGTTAAAAAAATATGATATTTGAACTTTATATTTTCATAACTTATCAATTTGTTATGAGATATCTTTTCGTCTTTTTGAATATATTATAATTTTGAAACCTGAACATGTATTTTTGAAATTTAATTCATTTCAAGTTTCTGATGAATAATAATAATTTGATTAAGGGAAAGGAAGTTAGTAATTTTCATTTTTAATTTTAATTTCATGATATATGGGTTTAAAGTTGTTTGATTAGAAAATGATAGCTGAGAATGATAATTTGATTTAAAAATTTTCTATATATAAATTACATGGGTTATTAAATGATTTTATGGATTTAAAATTATATTTTTAATATTTTTTATTTATTTATTTCATATTAAAATTAAAAAAATGTATTTATAAAATTTAATAATCAAATTTTTTGTTTAGTTAGAATTTGTTTTCTTTGGATCTAATAAAATATGTTAATGGTCCAAGACTTAAAAGTATTTAGCAAGAGCGAAGAGTTGCCCCTTTATAGACTATCAATTAAATAATTCTAGATGACATAGTTTCCTTGAAAACAATAATTTAATATTGATAAATCAGATTGTATTCCTCATTCATAAATAACAATTAATAATAATTATCCTCAATACTAATTTGACAACTAAATTATAATAAAATTTTCACTAATTAAAAAATTTAACCATCAAATCTAAATACAATTAAAACAAAAAGCAAACTTTTATTTACACTTTTATTTAAAAGTGTCACGAGGAAAAAAAAAAGTAATCTTCAAAAACAACATCAATCAAAGAGGTAAACTTAAAAAATGTTGAGATTTTCTGTTTTATTAAATTTGGGAAAAATCTCATGTATGTGACAACAATAGGATTAGTTGCTATATTAGCTCCAGTATTTTTTGAGGAGTTAATGCATCCTATATTTGTTGTGAGGGAATTTATGATTCAGTTTTATGCTCCAGCTATATAGAAATGTAATCCTGTAGAGGATTGTAAGAGTGTGTAGAGAAAGTAGAGAAAATAGGGGAGAGCTGAGAGCATGTGTGAATTATTAGATTTGTTGTAATCTCCTTTGAATAATAAGATTGTCGATGCCTCTGTTCTGGTGGACGTAGCCCAGATTGGTTGGGTGAACCATGTTAAATCTCTGTGTTATGGTTTTGTGAGGTTATTGTATGTGCTGTGTATGTTTATATTTATTTCAGCTGCGCTTTGTTTAGTCTAACAAGTGGTATCAGAGCGGCACAGCGGAGCGTGGAGGGCCCATAACCTACAAGTCTCTGGTTGTGGAGCTGGTGCGTGTGACAGATCGGTTGAAGGTGGAGTTTCGGCGATTGGCGCAGTTTTAACAGAGACAGTCATGCCATTTTCTGGCAATAAACGGGCTGGCACATTTTATTTTGGAACAGACGTGGCAATTGGCGCGGAGCTGAGTCTGATACTCGCGCGCGGAGCTGAGTCTGATACTCGCGCCAGAGCTCCAATATTCCGATTGGCACGGAATTGATGGGATTAAGCGCGCCAATTTTGCGACACTTACACCGATTTTGCTCTGGCGTGGTTGATCAGCTGTCAGAGGAGCGCCAGGCAGTGGATTGTGTTTTAGGTGCGGGTTTTTTCGCTGTCAAGGAGCGCTCGACAGTTTTCCCCTCTGGTAAACCTGCAATTTTTGTTTTTCTTTTCAAATTGCGTTTACATGGTACAATAGAGGCATTTTTTATTTGGAATTGGAGATTTTTTTTATTCAACATGGAAAAAACTCAAAGCGCTCGTTTTGAGATCGAGAAGTTCAATGGCAAAAATAACTTCGAGATCTGGAAAGTGAAGATGCATGATCTGCTTGTGCAACAAGGCGTGGCGAAGGCGCTGTTGGGAAGATCCAAACAGCCTTACCCCATGACAGATGATGAATGGAATGAATTGGATGGAAGAGCTCTGAGCGATATTCGATTGTGTTTGGTGGATGATGTTTTGTTTAATATCGTGTCGGAGAAAACATCTGCTGGTTTGTGGACGAAGCTTGAGAAGCTGTACATGACAAAATCCTTGACCAATAGGATTCTTCTGAAGCGACAATTGTACAGTCTGTGTATGAAGGAAGGTACAACTATTACTGATCATTTGAATGTCTTTAATACTCTCATGGTGCAATTAGAAAGTATAGAAGTAAAATTTGAATCAGAAGATAAAGCTATAACTTTATTGTGCTCGTTGCCCGAGTCATGGGATCATTTTGTTACTTCTATCAGTCTAAGTATATCAGAAACCCTTGAATTTGATGATATTGTTGGAGCTTTGTTGTCCGAAGAGACAAGGAAGAGGTCAAATGCCGACACCTCTACATCAGAAGCAATGATGGCTAGAGGTCGTTTGAGAGAAAGACGCTCTGGTAAGCACAGCGACTCACGATCAAAATCGAAAGGGAAGAAGAGTAAGGTAAAGTGCTGGTTTTGTGGCAAATCAGGACATTTGAAGAAGGACTGTTGGAAGAGACAGCAAGCATCCAAAGAAGACTCTTCGACAACGAAGCAAGAAGCAAACACGACAGATACAGGTTCGGCATCTGGTTCAGGTATGAGTGATGAAGTGTTATCAGTTAATTTGTCAAATCATGATCAACATTGGCTGTTAGATTCTGGTGCATCAAACCACATGTGTATTCATAGAGAATGGTTTAAGACGTATAGATCAATTAATGATGGAGTCGTGTACATGGGTAATGATGTCACATGTAATATTGTGGGAATAGGGAGTATACAGCTGCAAATGTTTGATGGGACAACCAAAATGTTAACTGATGTAAGACATGTACCAGATTTAAGGAAAAATCTAATTTCACTAGGAGCACTTGACACAAATGGATATAAAACTATAATTCAAGGTGGAGTAATGAAAATTTACAAAGGTATTTTACTAGTAATGAAAGCTAAGAAGGTAGGAAATCTATTTCAGTTAGAAGGAAGAATAGGGTCAGATCATGTGTCTATGGTGTCTGAACATGACAGTAGTTCCATTCGCTTATGGCATCAAAGGTTGGGCCATATGAGCGAAAGAGGGTTAAAAATTTTGGCTGATCGCAAGTTACTTCCTAATCTAAAGTCTGGAAAGTTAGATTTTTGTAAACATTGTCTGTTTGGAAAACAAAGTAAGCAAAAGTTTAAAATAGGCAAACATACTAGTAAAGGAATACTTGATTATATCCATTTAGATGTTTGAGGTCCAACCCCTACAACTTCATATGGTGGTTCGTCATATTTTGTATCATTTATTGATGATTTTTCTAGGAAAGTGTGGGTCTACATGTTGAAAAGGAAGTCTGATGTTTTTACAATTTTCAAGCAGTTTAGAGCATTGGTAGAAAACATCACTGGTAGAACTATAAAATGTTTAAGAACTGACAATGGTGGTGAGTTTACTTCCAAGGAGTTTGAAAACTATTGCAAGGATGCAGGGATCGAGAGACATAAGACCACTGTTTATACTCCTCAGCAAAATGGAGTTGCTGAATGCATGAATAGGACTCTTTTAGAGAGAGCAAGGAGTATGCTGAGTAACGCCAGTTTGCAGAAGGAATTGTGGACAGAAGCGGTGGCTACAGCTTGTTATGTGATAAATCGATCACCATCCACAGTGATAGGTTGCAAGATTCCTCAAGAGGTATGGAAAGGTCACCCTTGTGATTATTCTAAACTCAGAGTGTTTGGTTGTGATGCATATGCTCTAGTGCCTAAACATCAGCGAACTAAATTAGATCCAAAGTCAAAAAGGTATATCTTTGTTGGATATGGTGATGGAACAAAGGGATATAGATTGTGGGATCCTACTACCCGCAAGATCATCATCAACAGAGATGTAAAGTTTAATGAATCCTCTCTTGTACAGTTAGATGTAGATAATAGATTGAAACAGGATGATGTATCTGATTTTCAGCACATTCAGTTTGAAAGCACTTCTAATGATAGTCATGATGACCATAGTTCAGATACTAGTCATGAACAGGTTTCAGAATCAGATCATGAACAGGGTTCAGATGTAGATCATGAACAGGTCTCAGATGCTGATCATGAAGAAGTTCCTACAGATGGTAGTCAGCCAATTGTGGAAGCACCAGAAACATCCTTAAGGAGGTCTACAAGAATCAAACGCCCTCCTAAAAGGTATGATGATTATGTTACTTCAGTTGCTTTAACCGCTAACAATGATGAACCTTTGTGTTATCAGGAAGCTGTAGAAGGTTCAAAAAGTGAAAAGTGGAAAGAAGCTATGAAGGACGAGATGATGGCATTACACAAGAATGGCACATGGGATCTGGTTGAACTTCCGAAAGACAGGAAAACTGTGGGATGTAAATGGGTTTTCAAGTTGAAACGGGGTGTGAATGATACTGAGGACAGGTACAAAGCGAGGCTGGTCGCAAAAGGTTTTTCTCAAAAAGCAGGCATTGACTTTCATGAGATTTTTTCACCAGTTGTTAAAATAGTTTCAATTAGAATTGTGTTAGCATTAGTCGCTTTGCTTGATTTAGAATTGCAGCAACTAGATGTTAAGACTGCATTTTTACATGGAGACTTAGATGAGGAAATTTATATGGAACAACCGGAAGGGTTTGTTCAGCATCGCAATAAGAAATTTGTCTGCAGGCTCAAGAAATCATTGTATGGCCTGAAGCAGTCGCCTCGGCAATGGTACAAGAAGTTTGATTCTTTCATGTTGAGTCAGAAATATATAAGAAGTGAATATGATCATTGTGTTTATTTTAAGCAATTAAATGATGGCATGTTCATTATCTTAGTGTTATATGTTGACGATATGCTTTTAGCAAGCAAAAGCATAGTGGAGATCAACAGGTTAAAGGCTCAGATGGCAAGGACATTTGATATGAAAGATCTGGGAGCAGCAAGACAGATTTTGGGCATGGAGATTTTCAGAGATAGGAGCAATGGTAAGCTGTGGCTATCACAACAGAAGTATATTGAGAAAATACTCTTGAGGTTTGGTATGAACAATGTGAAGCCTGTGTCAGTCCCTTTAGCTTCCCATTTTAAGCTTTCTTCCAGTTTATGTCCTAATACAGATGAAGAAAAGGAATATATGTCTCGAATTCCGTATGCCAATGTAGTAGGATGTTTGATGTATGCGATGGTTTGTACTCGACCAGATATTTCACATGCAGTTGGGGTTGTCAGCAGGTATATGGCAAATCCAGGTAAAGAACACTGGTCAGCAGTGAAATGGGTGCTTTGGTATTTGAGAGGCACAAGTGATTATTGTATCACTTATAATAAAAGTAGTGAATTTGTTTGTGGATATGTTGATTCCGATTTTGCAGGTGATTTGGATAAGAGAAGGTCAACTTCAGGGTATGTCTTTACTCTTGCAGGTGGAGCTATTAGCTAGATGTCAAAGTTACAGAATATTGTTGCTTTATCCACTACTGAAGCAGAATACATAGCTGCTTCACATGATTGCAAAGAAGCAGTTTGGTTGAAAGGTTTGATTGGTGAGTTTGGGAGGTTACAAGACAACATCAAGTTATTTTGTGATAGTCAAAGTGCAATTCACTTGGCTAAGAATCTAGCCTATCATAGTAAATCAAAGCATATACCAATCAAGTACCATTTTGTAAGACAGGTTATCACTGAAAGGGGTGTTTCTCTTGAAAAGGTGCATACGAAGGAAAACTGTGCAAACATGTTCACGAAACTAGTTTTGTTAGAGAAGTTGCGTTGGTGTCTGGCTTCTCTTGGCTTGCAGAAAAGATAAAAATAATAAATGAACAAGGCATCAGGCTAATTGTTGTCAAGGTGGAGATTGTTGAGATTTTCTGTTTTATTAAATTTGGGAAAAATCTCATGTATGTGACAACAATAGGATTAGTTGCTATATTAGCTCCAGTATTTTTTGAGGAGGAGTTAATGCATCCTATATTTGTTGTGAGGGAATTTATGATTCAGTTTTATGCTCCAGCTATATAGAAATGTAATCCCGTAGAGGATTGTAAGAGTGTGTAGAGAAAGTAGAGAAAATAGGGGAGAGCTGAGAGTATGTGTGAATTATTAGATTTGTTGTAATCTCCTTTGAATAATAAGATTGCCAATGCCTCTATTCTGGTGGACGTAGCCCAGATTGGTTGGGTGAACCACGTTAAATCTTTGTGTTATGGTTTTGTGTGGTTTTTGTATGTGCTGTGTAGGTTTATATTTATTTCAGCTGCGCTTTGTTTAGTTTAACAAAAAAATGTTTTGAACTCTTTCCAGAAAGTATATACGTCATGTCCATGCACATGGCACATCATCAATCCGACAAACTATCCATAACACCTAGGCATAGATGAAGAGTAGAGTGAACACATGGAAATCTGATCGTTATAGGCAGCACGTGATTTCTCATTTCCAATTAACTCCCAAGACGTGCTTCGGTCCAATAAGAATGTTTCCCGCCAAATGCCACGCATCCAATCTCGCGAGTCGCATGCCTCGGCAACACTCCGCCGAATTTAGTGGTAGTCACGACTCACGACATTGAGAAATTTAGTGACAGTTAGTGAAAAAAGTGGGTAACCAATAGATATAAGTTTTAGTTTAATAAATTGTTTTTCGCTTTGAAAGTTGTGGAAATTCTAGCTATATTTTGAAAAAATTTGGCAGGGATTTTTGTAAATCCAAGTAAAAATTGTCAAATTCCATAATTTTAGGTGCCCTTCAAAGTTTTAGAGGGTGGTGAATCTATTTCCACTATCAAAAACATAATTCAAACACTGCTTTTATAAGATTTTTTGAATTTTTTTTAAAACACAAGTCAAACACTGTGTTTACAAGATTACGGTTACATTTGACTGTCTTGCACGACTTTTACAGAGGACCATATTTTTTCACGATATTCTTTGTAGTTAATTTTAATCAAAATTTGATAGAGATTTTAATAACTTGAGTTTAAATAATTTAATCATAATTCTAGTGTCTAGAGTTTTTCAAGGTGTTGAATCCAATTATGTATTCAAAAATGTATTTTAAACCATAGTTACCAAGTTCCGCTGTATCTACCAAAATAATTCCAATACGATAATAGTTTGTCTATTTTCACACGGTACGAAATTTTTGATTAAAAATAAAAAATAAAATGGTAAAAAACAACATGTTTCTTAAAAACCACATTTACTTCTAAATTAAAAACGTTAGAGAAATTTCCTAAAATTTTATAATTAAAAAGATTAAGAATCATAGAAGACAACAAGTTTCTTATTAAAATATTGTAGAAAAAAAAATACAGAATTTAAAACATTATAATTTTTTGTTTTTTAAAGTAGTAATTTTAGAAAACAGTGAGTTTCTTATTAATACATTGTAGAGAAGAAGACAAAGTTTTATATTTAAAAGTTAAAAAAAATTGAGACATACACTTATTCTTGAATAAATTTCTTGGTATGTGGAAATTATTTTAAGCCTATTTTAATATGTAATATATTATTGGTTAAATTGAACTCTAGAATTCATTTTTTTGTAACTAGTATTATTAAATTTTATTTTCTTGTTTTTCCAATTTATAATATTAATAAATTTGATGCAATTTTTCTTTTATTATTTTGGATAATCTTAAATAGTTAATGTTGGACATAAGTAAACAAAAATTGTGACAGAAAAATTTAATGGATTTTTTTTGAAGTTTTGAATCGAATTATAGTTTAATTCAAATTTTCAAATTTTTAAAAAATATAAAATATGTTAAAATTTGTAAGATGTATATTCTAGTATTTTTGCAGTATAGAATTTTACACAATCTAGTTTTTTCCTTAATCGAATTTAATTCGTATCAAATTAGAATTTGGTAACTATGTTTTAAACAACAAAAAATCTTGAAATTGTATTGCTGGATTTTGGTGATTTAAATGAAAAAAACTATTTCATATATAAGTTAGACTATGGCTATACAATACTATAAGACCATTAATACGGGCAATATATGTCACTGAAAAGCAAATACATTATCTTGTGCGCATATCCTTTTGGTGTGCTCTACCTCCTATCTCTTATGGCTATCTTTGCTCAACTATGGAACAAAATGCTCTCGAAAGAATTGAATGCATCTTCCTCCTAGTGGCCCGGTTATAACACAGCCCGATAGCCTACTAGTGGTTAAGTTTGACTACATCAACTCTTAACTAAAGTTACAAAATAGACTCTTCTAGAGTCGTTTACATCACGAACACGTGGCTAACCCCTTTTCCATGAATAATGGGGGCTGACGCGACATCCTCCCAAACTATAGGTGTGAAAACGAGAAGGTCAACTTCTGAGTGGCATAACATTTGCATACAGACTCTAATTGACGCGATTCTTATGCCGTTGGAAATATCTCAGTATGTAGAATGGAATGAAAAGGTGCTACGCTTATGTAGAAAAATTTTACCCCAAAAAATGTCGTTTGGTTCCTCAAAATGTTCTCAGAAGGTTTTAGACCTTGCTTCGCCAAACTAGGTCCCACTGGTAAAAATGATCTCGTGAGCTTATTCCTCCACTTTTTCCACTCCAAATGCATCGAGATGGATGAAAAACAATATAATGATCCAATTAGGATCATCATATAGAGCTAGAATTTGGGAAAGATTTTGCATGTTTTGATCTAATCTCCATCCAAAGGAGCTCTTCATTGAGGCAGTACTTGATTGAAGCTTTTTTGTTGCTCGGACTATGAATTGAGAGTCTCCTTCTACAACATGATGTTGAATGATTATGTGTTGGGAAATAAGGATGCCTTGGGTTAAGGTTTCCAGTTCTGAAACATTGTTGCTATCATGACCAATGTAGCCTTTATAGATGCATATTATTTATCCTTTGTGGTTCAGTATGGCTCCCCCTATTCTGGATTCACCTCGGTTGCCTTTTAGGCTCCATTAAAATTCAATTTGAAGTGGTGAAATGGAGATGGAGCCCATACTTTTGGGCTTGTTGCTTTGGGATTTAAGTGTATATATCCTATTGGAAAAGGATCTTGATTGAATTCCCACCAGTCGAGGATGGCCTTTTCCTAAGGGAGACAAGGAATATCCTTTTCATCCCAATTGGTTAAAAACAAGGTTTCTTCAATATGCTTATGAAGAAGGATCCAAATTATATTTAGAGGTTTGTTTTTGTCATTGAAGATACACTGATTTCATTATTTTGAAATATCCCACACCAGTAGCCATAGGGTTAGCCTCCACAATTTGTTGAGAAGTTTTCTTTGAAAGGGGATTTTGGGCTATGTTTTGAGGGTTTGGACAACATCTCAGTAGACACTATTGGTTCTATAGAAACTTATTATTTTGCACCAAAGACTGTGAGAGAACTCACAAGTGCCCAACATGTGATCCATGGTTTCCTGTTGTTGTTTGCATAGGAAGCACCATGATGACCCTTCATATCCTTTTTTATTTAGATTCTCCCATGCTAAGACTCTGTGTCTAGAGAGAAGCCGAAGGAAGGTTCTTACCTTTAGCGATAATTCTGAAGACTAGAGTTCCTTCCAAAAGGGATAAGGGTTTGTCTGCGGAGGTTGCCATGATGTGATGTAGGCTTCCTTGAATGTGAAGGCTCCTACAATTCAATATCCCCATCATAGGATGTTTAATCCCTATTTTATTTTTATTTCTTTTTTATTGATTTCTTTCCTATGCATTAAGCATATTCTCTACTGCCCTCTCCTTGCTAAGCGTCTGGGTGAAACCAGGGTTAGGTGGGTGTAGAGTCAACCTCAGTCCAATAGTGAAAAACTTGAGTTCTCCTCTCCCGCTGAGTATTAGCTTGAATTGTGGGGAGTTGATAATTACAAGTAAGACTAGGCATTTGTTGCCAAGAATCCTCCCAAAACCTTACAAATTAACTATCCCGGATTTCCCAAAGTAGTAAGATTGAACTATGGCTTTGTTGGAGCTTGTCATATTCCAAATAAGAGAGCCCCGTGGAGTGGAGGAAATGCAAACCAGATTCTGCTTTTCCTCAGCCTATGCACATTTCATGTGCCATAGGTACACCTAGTGTTAAGTGGAGTATTTGATCCATCTCCACCATATTTTAGCACCTAGAACTCTGTTGGATATTTTAGGGTCTTGTAGACCCAAGCCCTCCTCCTCCTTTGTCAGACATAAAGTCTCCCATTTAATAAGAGGCCATATTTTCTTGAGATGATTTTCTCACCAAAGGAAGGTTCTTTTAAGAGATATGATGCTTTTCAATACCCAATTGGGCACTGCAAAAATAAATAAAAAAAAGGTAGATGGATGAGGATTGGAGCACCAAACTAATGAGGACAAGGCGACGAACATTGTTAAGAGACTGAAACATCTACTTGTCTAGATGATAATTTGAGTTTATCAAGGATATCTCTCTAGGAGGAGTGATTGATGGCTGAGTTGGTAAGGGGGGCTCCTATATATTTAGAAGGGAGGTTAGAGACCGATAATCCTAGGATTGCTATATTTCTTTGAGTGATCTGGGGTGTGTTGAAGAAGAATACCAAGGACTTTTCCACGTTGATTGTAGTTCCTAGTAGTTAATAATATAATTTTCTAACTATATGTAAATTTATTTTAATTTAAAATTTATGATAAGTTAAGTAGCTTTAAATATTTCAAATTGTAAGCTTATTTTAAGTATAATATTTTAAGAAAAGATTTGTATTTTGAGAGATGTGAGAGGTCCTTCTTTACATAATAGATTTGAAGCTAAGATAGATTTATATTGATTATTCTTTGAGTTATGGATTTAAAATTTATTCTTTGAATCTTATTGTTTGGATATATTTTTATTATTAATATTTTATTTATTTATTGTATTTTTAATATGAATATTTGGTATTAGAATAATACTAGTGCAACCATATAAATTAAATGGTTGGTAAACAATGATATGCATCAAAGACTTACTTCATGACACATCTCACATTATCAAGATTAAAAAATTTCATAAAAAATAATTAAATTATAAATTTACTTTAAATTATTATTACTATTTTGTAAATAAACTTATTTTACATAATCATTAAAGAAATTTTGAGGTCTAAAATGGACCTCCTAAGGAATATTATAAAAGAATAGTGAAAAAAATAAAATAAGATTATATTACATAATCAAATTTTAGAGTGGAAAAAAACTACTTTTTAATCTCATAGTTTCAACTTATCTCCCTCCGATTTTACTCAAATTTCGAGCAAGAGCAACTGTTGGATGAGGAATTTAATTCCTCATCCAAGGAGTACCTATTTTGCATACTTTCGATGGACCTTACTACATGAAAAATGAAAAATACATGAAAAAACATGATTACAATCACATTTTCCATGTATTTCTCATTTTTCGTATATCAAGGTCCATCGAAAGTATGCAACATGGGTTCTCCTTGGATGTGGAACTAAATTCTACATCCAACGAGTGTTGATGCTCGAAATTCGAGTAAAACCATAGGGAGACAAACAATTGTAAATTATGCAAAATTGTGGCATCCAAACCTTTAGCTTCCTAGTCCAAAAACCAAGGGTGGAGTAGTATTGTTTCACTGACACTCCACAATGTTTTTTCCTAGATTACCCCCATTCTAATGATCGACCATTAAAAATGCAATTATTATTCTCCTTCCATATACATGGTAAATCCATCTTAACTCTAAATTTATTATATGTTGAGAGACATCAAATCACTCAATATTATGAAAATTTGAGAAAATGTTTGCACTTATAAGGATTCAACCCTACATAATAGATTCAAATTTAAAAATTGATCTAATCACATTTATTTTGGTATTATGTTTCTCATATTTCAATTATATTATAGTCCATATTATTTTCACCTTTGGTATATTAATATGAATATTTTCATAGAGTAATTTCTTACATGTGCTATCACACAAAAATATGCACTTAAAATTTTGTCATATATAATTAAAATTGAAATTATTTGATTAAAATTAATGAATTAAATTAATTTTTAAAATATATTTGAAATCAAATCATCTTATAATGTATTGTTATTTTACTTATAGTTTATATTGAAATATTTTAATTATAATTAATATTGATTTTTTTCCTTTTAAAGATCACATGTTAATTCCACATTTTCAACAACAACAAAATTACATCATGTAAATGTTTTAACAATAAGAAGTTTTTTTATTTTCAAGTATTTTGTGTATGTATGAGTATGTATTTTATATAAATTTGATATTAACATGTCCATTTAAAATGGGTATTGAAATATTTTATTTATATTGTTTATAAGGTTTTGAACCAATAACCTTTTTACAAAGACTATTTTAATAGTCACACACACACACACATCAGTAAGATTTCTATTAAATTTGTGCTCAGTCACCGCAAAATACACAAGAAATTAGTACAATACATTTTCATGCACATAATCCTTCAAAGGAGGACAAATAAGTGGTTCCAAAATTTCTAACTAGAGACCTACAACTGTAAATGACCGACACACATGAATTCTACAAAATTTGGCCTAACAAAAAGACAAAAGGGGGGAAGTCTTCTACCAGGGGCCTATTTAGATCAAGCTACATACTATTAGGAGAGCAAGAAAGTGTTGAACTTGTAGAGCTCTGAATTTATTTGGTATCCAACTGCATTTAAAATTTAGTTAGTTACCTATGTAGAGCATCAATTTCATCCTCCTAACGATTGACTTTTTCCTGAAGTATACGGAATTCATCCATGATAACGATGAGAGTGTTCATTTTTTGGTGGGCTGATCCAGGCGAATGGCCACCAATATCCACATGGATCAGTGGATATTGGTGGCCATCTGCCTGGATCATGGGATTTCCAATGCAAGTCCATATTTTGAAGATGTGAGTCTATGAATTGCTGTAGTCAATCATGACAAGAGCTACTACCACGAACAACTGTTTGATTTTCCTTCTAGGACATATTATATAGACATTAGACAGGTGAGTGCAAAGACCAAAGTTGAGAAACAAGGAGAGGCTATAAGGCCAACATCCAAGAGAATTCTAAAGGAAGTAGAGAGAGGTGGCTTGATATCACAAAGAAGAAAAGGCAGAGAGCTAAAGAGCTCATGGCAATGACTGCACAAGAAACAAAGGAGAGAGAGCCATGGAGATTTCCAGTACCGGTAACAAGGTTTTAGAGACCTACAGGTAATAGAGAGAAAATCCAAATAGAAGATTAAGGAGTACCTGTGAGCATGAGGAGAGCTAAGTTTCCGAAGGAAACTCCCATCATAGTATACCTAGAAGCCAATCGCGTTACCATGACTAGAACACCAAAAAATTATAACTTTCTACACCAATATAGAGTTCCACTGTGCACCGAGTTGCCATGAACAAGTTTGGGGAGAATTATGTCTACCAGTGCCAACTGAGTGATCCACGATTGGCTAGAGAAACCAATTGCACTTTTCATGAGATGGGATGAAGGGAAGTTTGGCTTATGAAGCTAATGAAGAGACCCCAGATTTAATTGTGTTGCACAAATCACCCCCCTGTGGAATAATGTGAACACCATTCTCCACCAAATGTAGATATAACAAGACAATTAACTTGAATAACTCCTATAGCACACCAGATAACACAATTGGCTTCCAGAATAGTCACCCAACATAGAGGGGAATTCATTCGATCCCATTGCAAACTGTGCCACTATGGAGGATGATTGCGAAACAACCAGATGCATCCCATGAATTTAAGCCCAGGACCAAAGAATTCACACATAACGTTAATCGATTCACCATTAAGGTCTATAATAACCCACCTCCTTAGATCCACCAAAGTTTCAAATTCAATATTTGCTTGTTGGTTGCAGTATTGTCCTGTCGCAAGACTTAACACATGCGAAAATATCGGGAGGTTCATTGCATGGCCTGCATACTTACAACCAACCATGCCACCCCATTTGAAATGCCAACCATTTGATCCATAAACTATATAGTTGATGCTAGTATGCAGGAGGAAGGGGATTTGGAAAGAGAATTTCTTATTGCTCAATTCAATTTTTGAAAGGGTTTGCCAAGCAACTCTAATAAACTTCATAGATGTTAAGAATGGAGAGGATATAGTCAAAGGATGTTCCACAATCCGAATGAGACATTGATGTCAGTTTGGCCTATTTTAAAAGGCACACAATATTCACTTGTTTACCAACTGCAATATTTTGACATCTTAGGATAAAAAAAAAAGTTCTTAAGGTGAAAATGTTTCGAGACATAGTGATTTTGTGAAGAAGTTGTTTAAGTTGATTTTCCTTTGGGAAATAATCTCTATAAAAATTCTGAATGGTGAGAAGAGAGTCCTCTAATACTATAATTTTGGTGATTTCCATCTCTTTGGCCAAGTTTAGCCCCAACATGAGGCCATACATTTCAGCCAGATTATTGGTCTCCTTAACTAGCTCCAAAAATACTTAAGCACTTGTTTTCCTTCTAAATTTAAAATAACCCTTTTCACTTATTTTAATAATATATTTAATCACTACCTATTTTATATGTATATATATAACTTTACATAAAACCTAAAAATTAAATTACATTATCTTTTATAACATATAACATATATCATATAACCAACACTTCACCGCATGTTAAAAAAAAAATGATATTTGAACTTTATATTTTCATAACTTATCAGTTTGTTATGAGATATGTTTTCATCTTTTTGAATATATTATAATTTTGAAACGTGAACATGTATTTTTGAAATTTAATTCATTTCAAGTTTCTGATGCATAATAATAATTTGATTAAGAGAAAGGAAGTTAGTAATTTTCATTTTTAATTTTAATTTCATGATATATTACTTCAAAGTTGTTTATTAGAAAATGATAGCTGATAATGATAATTTGATTTTAAATACATTATAATTTTATTTTTTATTTATTTTTTTATTTTATATAAATCATATAGTTATTAAATGATTTTATTGATTTAAAATTATATTTTTAATATTTTTTATTTATTTATTTCATATTAAAATTAAAAATATATATATTTATAAAATTTAATAATTAAATTTTTTATTTAGCTAAGAATTTGTTTTCCTTAAATTTAATGAAACATATTTAAGCAGTAAACCGTTTTCTCTGAAAAATACATCCCTAAATGCCACCTTGTACCATTCATCATCATGAGATCTGTTATTAAACGATTAAAGCATTCTTAGCCATCAGATGATGTCATAACCATCTCTCTGACTTGATGGATGATCTTCCATGACTAACGGTCTCGTAGTTAATTAATCGACATGGTGTACTTGCTATGAAACTACCTTAACTGTTTCTTCCCTTCTCAAAACACTAATGCAATCAATCTTCATCCTATACGTCTTGAAACTCTCATCGATTTACCATTCTCTGTATCTGTCCACTGATGCGTTTGCTTCATTCCCTCCACTGAAATATATTTTGCATAAACCCTTTTAGTTCATTTAATATATCGTCTGCTTATATAAACGTGATTACAGGGACCAGCACTGGGAAAAAATGCTGAAATTTTGTTATAGAGTAACAAATTTTACTTTAAACGATAACAATATACCATAATAATCACATCACTCACAGAACATCACTCACAAAACTTTCTATTTTTAGAAAACAATAACTAGAATTCTCTAATTTTATTATAAAATAAAAAATCTTACCTTTAACTACGCCAATGTTCTATAATAATTACAGTACTTACAGAACTTTCTATTTTTTAAAAACAGTAACTTAGTTCTCTAATTTTATTATAAAGTAATACAATCATATCCCTTACATGTTCTTAGAAAAGTGTAACTGAAATATTCTTAGACAACAATAACTCTAGTACATATTAGAAAACAATAACTTGAGTTCTGTTCACCTCGATCACACCATATTTAATTTTAATGAAATCAGAACTAAAAAGAGACTCCAGTGGGAATTATAACATGGTTAAGAATTTAATTTAATTAAAAAAAATATACATGAAAAACATGCTATAATTAATTTGAGTAAATCTCATTTTTTTAAACTATTTAAGTGAAAAATTATATGCATTAAAGATTAATGGATTATAATAAGAAATTATAATAGAATGAGAATTCCATTTCATTTATATAAAGTTTAAAGTTTAGCGTATTATTAATACATAATAGTAATAAAGTGTTTAAATCAATATATTTTAAAAGATATCTTAATCATACATTTTATCAATAATTCATGAAAAACATGTTATAATTAATTTGAGTAAATTCCCTTAACTATTTAAGTGAAAAATAATGTGTATTAAAGATTAATGGATTATAATAAGAAATTATAATAGAATGAGAATTCCATTTGATTTATATAATGTTTAAGTGTATCAATACATAGTAGTAATAAAAGATTTAAATCAATATATTTTAAAAGATATCTTAACTGTACATTTTATCAATAATTTATTTTCATTGTAATTTTATTATTATTAATATTATTTATATTACGAAATTTTTAATAAATAATAATATAAATATAAAATATTTTTATAATTATTATTAGTATTCATTTCCATTAAACATGTAGTTACATGTTTTTTTTAACTTTTGATTAGCACTGGTTATCCATAATGTTACAAATAATAGGCTTTTAACTTATGTGTGAAATGTAAGGATTGATGTGATATATTATTTGATTTTTTTTTTAATATAGATTTTGATATAATTGGTTACTAAATAAATTTATTTTAAAGTTAATATATATATTTTGTAGATTAATATTCATAATGATTTCTGATTTGACAAAAGGCAATGTGTTTTAGAGGCACATCTCATCAATGATAATTTGAATAGACAATAGGTCAAATATAGACTCTATCTCTTGTTCATTTGAATTTGCACCTATAAAATACCAATTCTTGCACATATAGATGTTATAGGGAGAATATGTAAAGTTACTAACTTCTCTTTTTTGTTGGTGACATTCTACTGATTATGAAATCCTAATTTAGGTGCAAATGCTGCATATGTGTGGAATATGCCCATGTATGATACGAAAAGTACAAGTGCTCACTTTGTTGTTGGCAAGAACTTTTGTTCAAGAACCTTTGCTCACTAAAGTAGAATCTATAGTATTTTAAAGTTAATATAGATATTTTGTAGATAAATATTCATAATGATTTGTGATTTGACAAAAGGCAAGGTGTTTTAGAGGCACATCTTATCAATGATAATTTGAATAGACAATGGGTCAAATATAGACTCTATATCTTATTCATTTTAATGTGCACCTATGAAATACCAATTCTTGCACATATAGATGTTATAGGGAGAATATGTAAAGTTGCTAACTTCTCTTTTTTGTTGGTGACATTTTACTATTTATGAAATCCTAATTTAGGGGAAAATGCTTCATATGTGTGGAATATGCCCATGTATAATACAAAAAGTATCTAGTGCTGGCTTTGTTGTTGGCAAGAACCTTTGCTCAAGAACATTTTCTCAGTGAAGTAGAATCAATAGTTAGAAACAATGTTTTTCACAAGATGAACCTAGAAACCACTTTTGATGATTTGTCATTGAAACTTCTAGATTTTTATTGTATTCCAATTGAATTTGGTTGTGTTATTCATATTGGTAATCTAGGTTTTGTAGATTAGAATAAACGAGAGCAGTTGATAGCCTTTTTCTTGTAGATTGAATATTCTTTAGCTCTAGTTAAATTGTTCTCACAAATATTTGAAGCGGACATTCTACCCATTATCAATATTGTATGATAATAGTCTACTAGGCTCAAATCAACCATGTATTATGAGATTACATCTAGTTTTTAAGCAACAAAATTGAACTCTGAACTCAACTTATTTCTAAAAACATTTAGGGGGTATGATAGAGCCATATTTTCCTTTATGTCAGAGTAACCTTTCTCATGATTCATCCATTCTTTCTCATGATTCATCCATTCCTAATATTTTATTGCTACCCATTCAAATCAACCATGTATTATGAGATTACATCTAGTTTTTTAAGCAACAAAACTGAACTCAACTTATTTGTGAAAACATTTAGGTGTTATGGTAGAGCCATATTTTCCTTTATTTCGGAGTAGTCTTTCTCATGATTCATCCATTCCTAATATTGTATTGCTACCCATTCCTAATATTGTATTGTTATTTCTCTATTGTGAGAGGATTGGACCTAGGCATTCAACTTACTCAATATCATGATACACTACCTCTTTGTTGACTATTAGGTGTGTTGTAACCAGATCTACCTTCCTATTCTCTAAACCTATGTAGGAGTTTCATAAAGCAACGTGTAAAGTGATTATGTAGTGCATACGAAAAACAAAGAGACATGGTGTGACAAACTAATCCATGTTGAATCATCACATAGATACCTATGAAATTTTTTTCCACAATAGTAAATATATCCTAAAAGTAATTAACAATGAATCAAACAATTTGCAGACTCTAAAATCGTTCATTGATTTTCCATGAGTAACATTAATCTACAAGACCGCAAAATTTTGATCAAGTGAGCCGATTCAAAATTGAAAAATGGTTAGAAATGACTAGGAGAGGATCAAGAAATATGCACCAAACCTTTGTGGAATGAAACAAGCTCAACATCAAATGCACACTTCAAATCCTTTTACCACTTTTTGGGAATAAAGTATACTTTCTAAGGCATAAAAATCATTTTGCACTTATTTATAGGCCCCTACCTAGTCAAATACATAGCCAACTCTGGCAGAATATCAGGTTAGATAAAAGAAATGGTCATAAATGACTAGGAGAGGATCAAGAAATATGCACCAAACCTTCGTGGAATGAAACAAGCTCAACATCAAATGCACACTTCACATCCTTTTACCACTTTTTGGGAATAAAGTATACTTTCTAAGGCATAAAAATCATTTTGCACTTATTTATAGGCCCTACCTAGTCAAATATATAGCCAACTCTGGAAAAATATCAGGTTAGATAAAAGAAAGTTCATGGCTGCTACCATAAGAGTTCACCATGGTACCTTTGAATAGTGAATTAAACTTATGTCATCTAAAAGAATTATTTAATCGATGCTCAACAAAAGGTCCACTTCTCTCATATCAAACAGTGTAAAGTTGCTGTGTTAGTGACTAGCTTTATTGATAAATTTATTTTGTAGCTTTGCTTTAAACTAGCTCATCCAATGGTAAATTTTGAATTTGTCATTTTTGAAAAAAGCTTTGAATAAAGCTCTTGTGTCACAATCCAAATGCCTAAAAGAAGTTAAGAAAATACAACCAAAGGAAAATCCAATCACCTTAAGAGCAAAGGTTCTTGCCAACAACAAAGCGAGCACTCGGTACTTTTTGTATTTTTTTGTATTATTCATGGGCATATTCCACACATATGAAGCATTTTCCCCTAAATTAGGATTTCATAAATAGTAGGATGTCACCAACAAAAAAGAGAAGTTAGCAACTTTACATATTCTCCCCATAACATCTATATTTGCAAGAATTGGTATTTTATAGGTGCACATTAGCTCTAATTAAATTGTTCTCACAAATATTTGAAGTGGACATTCTACCCATTATCAATATGGTATGATAACAGTCTACTAGGCTCAAATCAACCATGTATTATGAGATTACATCTAATTTTTTAAGCAACAAAACTGAACTCTGAACTCAACTTATTTCTGAAAACATTTAGGGGGCATGGTAGAGCCATATTAACTTATTTCTGAAAACATTTAGGGGGTATGGTAGAGCCATATTTTCCTTTATGTCACGATAACCTTTCTCATGATTCATCCATTCTTTCTCATGATTCATCCATTCCTAATATTGTATTTCTACCCATTCAAATCAACCATGTATTATGAGATTACATCTAGTTTTTCAAGCAACAAAATTGAACTCAACTTATTTGTGAAAACATTTAGGGGGTATGGTAGAGCCATATTTTCCTTTATTTCAGAGTAACCTTTCTCATGATTCATCCATTCCTAATATTGTATAGCTATTTCTCTATTGTGAAAGGATTGGACCTAGGCATTCAACTTACTCAATATCATGATACACTACCTATTTGTTGACTATTAGGCGTGTTGTAACCAGATCTACCTTCCTATTCTCTAAACCTATGTAGGAGTTTCATAAAGCAACATGTAAAGTGATTCTGTAGTGCATGCGAAAAACAAAGAGACATGGTGTGACAAACTAACATGGTGTGAATCATCACATAGATACCTATGAAATTTTTTTCCACAATAGTATATATATCCTAAAGGTAATTAACAATGAATCAAACAATTTGCAGAGTCTAAAATCGTTCATTGATTTTTCATGAGTAACATTAATCTAAAAGACCGCAAACTTTTGATCAAGTGAGTTGATTCAATATTGAAAAATGGTCAGAAATGACTAGGAGAGGATCAAGAAATATGCACCAAACCTTCGTGGAATGAAACAAGCTCAGCATCAAATGCACACTTCACATCCTTTTACCACTTTTTGGGAATAAATTCTACTTTCTAAGGCATAAAAATCATTTTGCGCTTATTTATAGGCCCCTACCTGGTCAAATACATAGCCAACTCGGGCAGAATATCAGGTTAGATAAAAGAAAGGTAACTCGGGCAGAATATCAGATTAGATAAAAGAAAGTTCATGGCTGCTACAATAAGAGTTCACCATGGTACCTTTGAATACTGAATTAAACTTGCTATGTCATCTAAAAGAATTATTTAATCAAGGCTCAACAAAAAATCCACTTCTCTCATATCAAACAGTGTAAAGTTGCTATGTTAGTGACTAGCTTTATTGATAAATTTATTTTGTAGCTTTGCTTCAAACTAGCTCATCTAATGGTAAATTTTGAATTTGTCATTTTTGAAAAAAGCTTTGAATAAAGCTCTTGTGTCACAATCCAAAGCCTAAAAGAAGTTAAAAAAGACAACGAAAGGAAAATCCAATCACGTCAAGAGCAAGTGGTAAATGGTCGTAAGCTTTTGATCAAGTGAGACAATTCAATATTGACAAAGAGCATATTTTTGATCAAATATTTGCTATTGGAATTTATAGAATCTGTAAATTTGGCATAATGTAAGTGATTTCTCTTTATCTTCTAGCTTTGAATGCCATTTTGTTTACTAGTTTTTATTTTTAATGATCTTCTATTTGTTATGTTTCTTCTTGATTTTATTTCTTTTGCAACATATGGTGCAATTGCTAGTAATAGCTCAAGACTTAAAGGTATCTAGTAAGAGTGAAGAGTTGTCCCTTTATGAACTACCAATTAGATAATTTTAGATGACATAATTTCCTTGAATAACATTAATTTAACATTGATAAATCAGCTTGCATTCCTCATTAATGAATAACAATTAACAATAACTATCCTCAATACTAATTTGACAACTAAATTATGATAAAATTTCTCACTAAATAAAAAACTTAACCATCACATCTAAATACAAGTGAAACAAAAAAGTAAACTTTTAAATAAAAGTCACGAGTAAAAAAGTAATCTTAACAAAAAAACATCACTCAAAGAGGTAAACTTAAAAAAATGTTTTGAACTCTTTCCAGAAAGTATATACGTCATGTCCATGCACATGGCACATCATCAATCCCACAAACTATCCATGACACCTAGGCATACACGAAGAGTAGAGTGAACACGTGGAAATCTCATCGTTATGGGCAGCACATGATTTCTCGTTTCCAATTAACTCCCACGCTACAACACGTGCTTCGGTCCAATAAGAACGTTTCCCGCCAAATGCCACGCATCCAATCTTGCGAGTCGCATGCCTCGACAACACTGTTAGAGGCAAAGGTGTGCAACAGATAAATAAACAATATACAAAGCAAATAAATCATGCACAGAAGACAGCAGATTAATGTGGTTCACCCAACCAATCTGGGCTACGTCCACCAAACATAGGCATCGACAATTCTTTATTATGAAACAAGAGATTACAAAATAATATTTTCCTCACAAACTCTCACCCCACTACAAAACAATCTGTTTGGATACCTGTTTTATAGCTAAGAGAATCTAACTGCCTCATAAATCCTCTCACATCAAATATAGGATGCATTAACTCTCTCCCAACAACCTGGAGCTAATCTAACAACAAATTCCTATTGTTGTCACACATTAGAGATTTTTGCCTATTTTGTGAAACAGAAAATCTCAACAATCTCCACCTTGACAACAATTAGCCTGATACCCTGTTTGTTTATTATTTTTATCTTTTCTGCAAGCCAAGAGAAGCCAAACACCAACGTAGCTTCTCTAACAAAACTGGTTTCGTGAACATGTCTGCACAATTCTCCTTTGTATGCACCTTTTCAAGAGAGACTCCCCTTTTAGTGATAACCTGTCTTACAAAATGGTACTTGATCGGTATATGCTTTGATTTACTATGATAGGCCGGATTCTTAGCCAAATGTATTGCACTTTGACTGTCACAAAATAACTTGATGTTGTCCTGCAGCCTACCAAACTCACCAAACAAACCTTTCAACCAAACCGCTTCTTTGCAAGCATGAGAAGCAGCAATGTATTCTGCTTCAGTAGTGGATAAAGCAACAATGTTCTGCAACTTAGACATCCAACTAATTGCTCCACCTGCAAGAGTAAAGACATACCCTGATGTTGACCTTCTCTTATCCAAATCACCTGCAAAATCAGAATCAACATACCTGCAAACAAATTCACTACTCTTATTGTAAGTGATACAATAACTACTTGTGCCTCTCAAATACCGAAGCACCCATTTCACTGCTGACCAGTGTTCTTTACCTAGATTTGCCATATACCTGCTGACAACCCCAACTGCATGTGAAATATCTGGTCGTGTACACACCATCGCATACATTAAACACCCTACTACATTAGCATATGGAATTCGAGACATAAATTCCTTTTCTTCATCTGAATTAGGACATAAACTCGAAGAAAGCTTGAAATGGGAAGCGAAAGGGACTGACACAGGCTTCACATTATTCATACCAAACCTCAAAAGTATTTTCTCAATATACTTTTGTTGTGATAGCCATAGCTTACCATTGCTCCTGTCTCTGAAAATCTCCATGCCCAAAATCTGTCTTGCTGCTCCCAGATCTTTCATATCAAATGTCCTTGCCATCTGAGCCTTCAACCTGTTGATTTCTTCTATGCTTTTGCTTGCTAAAAGCATATCGTCAACATACAATACCAAGATAATGAATATGCCATTATTTAACTGTTTAAAATAAACACAATGATCATATTCACTTCTAACATATTTCTGACTCAACATGAAAGAATCAAACTTCTTATACCACTGCCGAGGCGACTGCTTCAGGCCATATAATGACTTCTTGAGCTTGCAGACAAATTTCTCATTGCGATGCTGAACAAACCCTTCTGGTTGTTCCATATAAATTTCCTCATCTAAGTCTCCATGTAGAAATGCAATCTTAACATCTAATTGTTGTAACTCTAAATCAAGCAAAGCCACTAATGCTAACACAATTCTAATTGAAAGAATTTTAACCATTGGTGAAAAAATCTCATGAAAGTCAATGTTGGCTTTCTGAGAAAACCCTTTTGCAACCAGCCTCGCTTTGTACCTGTCTTCCGTATCATTCACACCCCGTTTTAGCTTGAAAACCCATTTACACCCTACAGTTTTCCTGTCTTTCAGAAGCTCAACCAGATCCCATGTGCCATTCTTACCTAAGGCCATCATTTCGTCCTTCATGGCTGCTTTCCACTTGTCACTTTTTGAACATTCTATTGCTTCCTGATAGCACAGAGGTTCATCATCATTAGCGGTAAATGCAACAGAAATGACATAATCATCATACCTTCTCAGTGGCCGTTTGATTCTTGTCAACCTCCTTAAGGATGTTTCTGGCGCTTCCTCGATTTGCTGACTACCATCTGTAGGAACTTCTTGACGATCAGTATCTGAGACCTGTTCATGATCTATACCTGTTATCACCCCAAGAAACTCACCTAGGTTGTAAATCAGTGATGCTCAGGAACATTAAAAATTCAACAGCTTTGTTGGATAAAGTGATGGATAAATGGAAGATGTGCAGCACCTTTAAGCCAGATAACCACTCCTACTATGATTTACCCCAGACATGGGTGAAGACCCCCAGACTACAAGGCTTTCAACCACCAACTGCTCACAGCTTAAAGTTAAGGTGATGATGGAGAAGACTGATTGCACCAGCAGATGCACAGAGCTCTGCGATGGTCAGCTGCAATCAGTTAGAGGATCAGCACGACTATTATTCAATAGGCAGTGAGGATGACAGCTCTCTGCTATTTGAACAATAGCAACCTGCAAACAAGTTTCAATAAACTACTAAATTTTAACATAGAGGTGGGATGACAACCCCTCCGATGCCAAAAATTCACAGCACATCAAATAAATGCAAGCAGGCGCAGTCTAGAACAAGAAGAAGAAGTGGAAAATGAGCAGGTGATAGCAAAAGAAGCTTGTATTAATAGAAATCAAGACCAGAAGCTGCAGGTCTCATAGTATTTACAGTCTCCAGAAGTTAAAAGGCTACAATAAGCTCTCATTCATCAAACACTCATCAATCCATTACATCTCTGTTCTGGGTATATATACAATTGGTTTACAAGATTGCTCTTCTAAGTTATGCGTGGAGGAGCCCATAAATGGTCACCAACCGCATTTACATTTTGAAATGGGCCTCTGATACATATCTGGCTGTGTTTAAATGGATTTGACCCTCTCTGGTGCTTTGCTGTCCTCCTTGGAGCAGGTGGCGTGTAATATGGACGAAGTCCATGACTAATAATTGCTGCTATCTGCCCAAGGCATGTCCTCTTTCCATGCGGCCATGTTGTGAATTAATTGCAGTCGCGTATAGTAGCCGGTTGATCCTCTTTTCCTTGAAATTTGAGAAATACATAAAAAACGCGCCCAATATCAATGAAAATGGCCTCCGTGCGGGCTTGAAAGTTTATAAAATGGAGTGCTGAATGATATCGGGTTCGGTCCATCGCATCGGCACATAACTAATGGTAAAGGCCCGCCCTTTTGAAAGCGCTCATGCGATATCGGCGACCGCTGCGGATCCGATAAAATATAAAATGCAGCGCTGTATAGCTGTCGGGTCCGGCCCATCGGCGATTGCATCTGCCCCTTTGATAATGCTGATAGCGATACACCGATGCGATATCGGCGGTCGCCCATCGGCATTCCATTATGTTGCTACCACTGCCATCCTGCCGATGCGATTTGCCGACGCGATATAAACCGCCAATCTGCCTCCTCCAATTTCGACCCGCCGTTCGATCTGAACCGCTTATCGGCCGGATTGAACGACTGTCGCTCATTTGAACTGCTAGGACTGCAATTTGGAACTTTGCCTGATTTGGAGTGTTTTTAGGCCTTCCGATAGATCATTTCCGCCTTCCCCAGGGCTTTCCTTTGCGATAGCCTTGATCGGTGGAGGGCCATTAACCAAACTTTGAAGATCTGAACAGCATGCATGAGTCCTTTTGGGCGCAATCAAGCAAAACAAGCCTGTCTCCGACCATATGGAATCCTTGTTTAGTAGCAGAGCTAACACTGGCTCCTTCTGGGGATGAGATCCTCCCTGTGAGGTCTCAAGAACCTGCAGATCAATGCCTTTCCAGCAGCAAGCAAATTAGCCAAAATTCCTAGTGTTCCATTGGGCATGGAGTCTATTACAGCTACACTAAAACCGATAAAAGCAGAATATTTACAACTTTTAAGGCCAAAAGACCTTAAATCACATAATTTTTTAGAAACCGCCCATTAACTGGGCCATCAAAGACTGGTTCTCCTCCTTTACCCTTCAATATGAAGGTATTGTTCCCTTGAATCTGTGAAATGATGAAAGGACCTGTCCAGAGAGCATCAAACTTCCCATGATTGCCTTTCTTTTCTTTAAAAGCATCCCATTTCATGACCAAATCCCCGACCTGGAAATTGTTTCTTTTTGTCTTCTTGTCAAAGGCTTCCTTGACCTTCTGTTGATGTGCTGTAGCCTTTTCAATCAGCTGCTCTCTGATCTGGTATAGTTCTGTTAAATCAGTGATTCTATTGGCCATATCATCTTCTTCATTATGTGTTGTTTGGAGCAGCTTTGCCACGGGGAGGGTAAGTTGAATTGGAAAAATAACATCAGTACCATATACCAGCTTGAAGGGAGAGCAACCTGTGGATCTTTTGATAGTCACTCTGTCTGCCCAGAGTGCATATTTGAGCTTGGCATACCAATTCTTCTTATTTTCCTCTAACAGCTTCTTTATAATCCTGATCAGACTTTTATTAGAGGATTCTGCTAGACCATTTCCTTGGGGGTAATAGGGGGTGGAATGCACAAGTTTAATGCCCATTGAATCACACATTTCCACCAATTGTTTTGCCTTGAAGGCTGTTGCATTATCTGTTATAAGCTTATGTGGGCAACCAAATCTGCTGAAAATGTTTTCTGATAAAAATTTCATTACCACATTATGATCAGCCTTCCTTGTTGGGATTGCTTCAATCCATTTTGTAAAATAATCAGTGGCGACTAATATCCACCTGTGCTGGCTACTGGAATGTGGGTTGATTTCACCAATGAAATCCAAGCCCCACTGCTGAAAAGGTCCTTTCGCAATGATTGGCTTTAGGGGCAGGGATTTCAGCTGCTGCTTACCTTCAAATCTCTGGCACCTGTCACAAGATTTAACAAAAGCAAATACATCAGAAAATAGAGAGGGCCAATAGTACCCGACTCTGAGAATCTTTTGGGCTGTTGTCCTCCAATAATGATGTCCTCCACACATGCTGTCATGGAACTGCTGCATAACTTCTACTGACTGTTGTTTATCCAGGCATCTTAAAAGCACTCCAGATGGATCCCTCCAATAAAGCAAGCTACCATTGATGCAATATTTCGTTGCCTTGAGCTTTAACGTTCTTGCTTGACTTTGAGAAAATTCTGAAGGAACTTCTAGCTTTAGCAGGAAATTAATTATTGCAGCATACCAGCTACATGAGGCTAGGTTCTTGGCCACTGACTGTCCTTTCTGCATTTCGGATGTTTCATGTTCTTCTATTTGGCCAATTTCTGCTATATTGAACAAGAAATCAATGTCCAAAGACCTGCAATTTTCTTCAGCCAACAGCTTAGCAAGCCCCTGACCTCTTACCAGCTTGGTGGGTTTCAACTCTATGTTGAATTCTATTATTTTTGCAATCCACTTCGCTCTTCTTCCATCGGCATCAGGCTGCGTTAAAACATCCTTTATTGCGGCAGAAGGGACATATGCAACTATTTTGGAATGCAATATGTATACTCTGAAAGCCTTTAAAGATTTGATAAGCGCATAAGCCTGCTTTTCAATAATATCATACCTTAGTTCAGCATCCCTCAGATTTTTGCTGAAAAAGGCAATTGGATGCTCTTGACCTGCTTCATCTTGCTGCAACAGGACAGCTGCAATGGTATCCTTGGAGGCAAATGAAAACAGGTGAAACTCCTTGCTATAATCAGGGCTTATTAAAGTGGGAGCTTCCACAATAGCCATCTTAATGGACTCAAAAGATTTTCTGGCCGCATCAGTCCACTTCACCTCTGCTCCCTTTTTCAACATAGAGGTTATGTGCTTGACCAGCTCTGAAAAATTTGGGATGAACCTCCGTACAAAGTTAATTTTGCCAAGAAAAGACTGTATATCTTTCTTTGATCGTGGAAGAGTCAAGGCCTGAATTGCTTTTACCCTTTCTGGGTCAATCTGAACACCTGCAGCAAACACTACATGCCCCAACAGTTTGCCTTCTTCTAAAGCGAAATGGGACTTTTTGGGATTGAGTGAAATTCCAAACTTCCTGCACTTTGAAAACACCTTTCTTAAATGTTGTAAATGATCATGGTGGCTGCCAGAATAAACAGTTATGTCATCAAGATAAATCAACACGAATTTATCCTTTTCACCCACAAAAGCAATATCCATAGCGCGTTGAAAGGTGGCTCCAGCATTCATTAGCCCAAACGGCATTTTTGCATACATGAACGTGCCCCAAGGAGTGGTAAATGCTGTCTTTTCTTGATCGTCTGGATGCACAGTGATTTGATTGAAGCCTGAAAACCCATCTATGAAAGACATCACTTTGGCACCTGAGACCTGCTGCAACAAATGCTCCATTTTGGGCAAGGGATAATTATCTTTTTTGGAGCACTTATTTAGATTCCTGAAATCAACACACAGTCTGATTTCTCCATTCTTCTTCCTCACAACAACCAGATTGGCCACCCATTTAGAATATCTGAGAGGCACTATAATTTTGGCCGCCAACAACTTCTTAATTTCTTTCTCGACCAGAGGAAGGAGCATAGGGTTCATTGGCCTCAGCTTCTGTTTGAAAGGAATAGTGCCTTTTTCAAGCGGAATTTTATGCTGTATTATACTCCTGTCATAGGTTTTCAGATCACTGTACTCCCAAGCGAACACATCAGCAAATTGCCTCATTAATTTGCAATATTCAGCATTCTGATCAGCAAATAGCTTAGTGGACAAATTTATGAATTTGGGCTGACCTGGACCTCCTATATCATGCTTGCAGACTTGAGACTGATCTTCTTTTTGGGCAGCTCTGTAAGGCACATCATTGTGGTCAAACAATTTCTCCAGAGGAATTAGACCCTTAGGAATATGGTTACTAGGAAGCTGGACTATGCTATTCTTGCCAATTTTATTTCTAAGCTGGGACTTGGGATCTTCTAACAAAGCATCATCGTTCTGGTCAATTTGCATTTCAGAGAACTCATCAATGACTTGAAGGAACCTACTTAACTCATCATCATCATCAAAAACTTTCCAATGGTGGACATTATCAGGCACAGAGGGTCTATACTTTATTTGTACCTCATAAACTAGTTTGGGAGGCAATGGAGGGATGAATAAACTAGCAGAGACAACAAGGGAATCAGCAAGCTGATTTTGGGCTCTAGGAATATATGAAATACAGAAAAAATCAAAGAACTCTTTGACTCTCCATACCTCATCTCTATAAGCTTTCAGCCTTGGGTGCTTTGCTTGGAACGTTCTGTTTACTTGCTGAATTATCAGATCAGCATCTCCAAAAACCTTCAGATTTTTTATTCCTCTATCTTTGGCTTCATAAAGGCCCAGCAACAGTGCTTCATATTCTGCTACGTTGTTTGTCACCTGAAAAACCAGCTTTAGAGATAACTGAGCTGTTTCTTGCTGTGGAGACACTAGCACCACCCCTGCTCCTGCAGTCTCCTTGGTACATGCTCCATCAAAAAACATTTCCCAAATCTGACCACCCATGTCATGTTCAGCCTGAGCTGCCGGTTTCCGGATATGCAATGCAGCCTTCTGAGATTCTTCTATTTGGAGGATGCAAGCTCCAAAATCAGTGTCCACTGCATATATGGGATGGTTTGTAGGATTCTTCTCATCACTAATAACATATGCCAGCTGTGCTTCTCTATATAACCTCCTGCTTTCTCCTCCAAACACTGGGACAGTTGCATAAGACAGATCATTTTGTAATGTCCCTCCTAGTCTCTTAATCCACCCTCTAGACAACAGCATACCAAACTTAGGAGGAACATCAGCCACCACTATATCCATCATCATACTTTTCATGGGCAGCTGGGTTAAGGTAATAGCCAGATCCTTAATTAATCCAAGGCATTTTACCTTCCTTGAATCAAACGAGAATAAATCATGATAAGGTTTAGTGATATCAAGGCCTAACCCTTCCATGACGGTTTTTGGCATTAGATTGTGGCTGGCCCCTGTGTCTAGCAGGCAATTGTGGAGGATTTTATCATGGATAGTTAATGAAACATAAAAAGATGGAGAAGTATCATCTGCGGGTTCAATCATAGGGCTAAGCACAATAGCAGGTTTGTCGTCTTGCAAATTGACAGAGTCAATGGAGGGTTGGTTAGGCTCTAGCTCGAGGGCTTTAAAGATGGTCTTCCTAAACAATTCACTCTTCACCAACTCAGCAATAGGCACAACTATTTTCAATTTCTGAATTTCTGACTCAAAACTAAAAGAAGAGGATACTTTATCAGCAGTTTTTACCTCTTGAACTGGAGCTCTGAGGGTGACAGGATCAGCTGCTGGTCTTCTTTGCCTGCTATTTTGTGGCACTGTTCGAGCAGCTGCTTCTTGCGCAGTATTTTCTTTGACATTCTTTGCATTGGATCTTAGATTATATCTTTGCTGCTGTTCATCAGATTGCAGAACAGCACCACTGTCCCACCTCTGGCTGTTTTGCCCTTGCAGCAATGACTCTTCATACTCGGCCAATGTTAAAAATGCAGCATTCCCTTTATCCTCCAAGCAGTGAATTTCGTCCTCGTCTTCTTCGGATCGTTCACCCTCCATGACTGCATTCTGAAAGGGAGCTTTTACTTTATGATCTTCTCTTGCTTCTTCACCCCTTTGCATAATCTGCAGCTGTTCATTTGCTTTTCTGAAGGGGTTTGGATTTCTTGGGACAAATGTGTTTTGCTGCCTTGTTTTGCCTAAGGTCTGATCAACCTTTAACTTAGAAATTTCAGTAGCCAATGACTCTATCATTTTGGTCATTTTGTCTAACTTAGGCTCGGAAGTTGATGCAGTGGAAGAAGAAGCCTCAGCTCTAGGCCTTCTTTTGTCACCTTGACTCTTTAACTTTTCTGCTGCCATAATATTTGATTCCACCTCCAAGGCTGCCTCTTGCATATCACCCAGCGTAACACATCGTCTTTCTCTCAACAATAAGCAAAAGTCAGAATCAAAAGCATTGGCATATGTGAGTTTGGCAGCAGTAGGGGTAGGCTTTACCTCAGCTGGTATTTTAATATACATTCTATTAAATCTTTTATTGAAGTCAGGCAAAGACTCACCCTTTTCTCTTTTCAAGTTTCCAAACTCTGTATGATAATACAGCAAGTCCTTCTTATCTCCCCATTGCTTCAAAAATGCTTCATCTAATGCTTCTATATCTGTTATAGATCTCTGGGGTAGTTCTCTAAACCACTTCCTAGCCTCTCCATCAAGACTTTGGACAAAAACTCTCATCCATACATCGTTCTCACTTATGTCTAAATTATCAGCATAACTATAAAAAGCTTCAAGATGTTCTTCTGCTGTAACTCCTTCTGTTCCAGTAAATTTGGGCATATATTTTTTATATTCTCCTGTAGGCATGGCATTTAAAGGTGTAGGCAATATCAAAGGTCCATATCTAGCAGCAACAATCCTTTCAATCCTAGTAGGTGCTTGCTGTCCTGCCATGTTTGGAATATGCGGAAGAATACTAACAGATGGAGCAGTAGAAGATAATGTAATGGATGGGAAAGATATTGGGATGTTTTGGACAGTATGGGAAACTTTCTTCGGACTCAGCTTCAAAGGGGAATTAAATGGAGAAGGAGCTTTATGAGTCTCTGTAGGTATTTCTTCCTTAACAGTACTAGGCTCTAAATCTTCAAGCTGTGTATCTTCAACTAAAAACTCCTCATACAGAGACAAATTAGATTTCTTGGGCTTACCTGATCCTGATGCTCCTTTCTGCGATGTTTTCTTCGAGTTAACTATCTTTTCAGGGTCAGGCACTGGAACAGCTGAAGACTTCTGCGGATTTCTTCTAGTATGCCTCACAAACTGCGCCAGAACTTCAATGTGGAGTCGCCAAAGGATGGCCTTCCTCCAGTGGAGTCGCTAGACAGATGATTACAACCAAAATCTGTGTTCAAACCTTGTCTGTCATCAAAGTTTGAAACTATGTCATCTCCCAGGGAAGTTGAGCTTCGATTCTCCTCTCCCCGGCAACGGCGCCAATTTATGTTATCACCCCAAAAAACTCACCTAGGTTGTAAATCAGTGATGCTCAAGAACATTAAAAATTCAACAGCTTTGTTGGATAAAGTGATGGATAAATGGAAGATGTGCAGCACCTTTAAGCCAGATAACCACTCCTACTATGATTTACCCCAGACATGGGTGAAGACCCCCAGACTACAAGGCTTTCAACCACCAACTGCTCACAGCTTAAAGTTAAGGTGATGATGGAGAAGACTGATTGCACCAGCAGATGCACAGAGCTCTGCGATGGCCAGCTGCAATCAGTTAGAGGATCAGCACGACTATTATTCAATAGGCAGTGAGGATGACAGCTCTCTGCTATTTGAACAATAGCAACCTGCAAACAAGTTTCAATAAACTACTAAATTTTAACATAGAGGTGGGATGACAGCCCCTCCGATGCCAAAAATTCACAGCACATCAAATAAATGCAAGCAGGCGCAGTCTAGAACAAGAAGAAGAAGTGGAAAATGAGCAGGTGATAGCAAAAGAAGCTTGTATTAATAGAAATCAAGACCAGAAGCTGCAGGTCTCATAGTATTTACAGTCTCCAGAAGTTAAAAGGCTACAATAATCTCTCATTCATCAAACACTCATCAATCCATTACATCTCTGTTCTGGGTATATATACAATTGGTTTACAAGATTGCTCTTCTAAGTTATGCGTGGAGGAGCCCATAAATGGTCACCAACCGCATTTACATTTTGAAATGGGCCTCTGATACATATCTGGCTGTGTTTAAATGGATTTGACCCTCTCTGGTGCTCTGCTGTCCTCCTTGGAGCAGGTGGCGTGTAATATGGACGAAGTCCATGACTAATAATTGTTGCTATCTGCCCAAGGCATGTCCTCTTTCCATGCGGCCATGTTGTGAATTAATTGCAGTCGCGTATAGTAGCCGGTCGATCCTCTGTTCCTTGAAATTTGAGAAATACACAGAAAACGCGCCCAATATCAATGAAAATGGCCTCCGCGCGGGCTTGAAAGTTTATAAAATGGAGTGCTGAATGATATCGGGTTCGGCCCATCGCATCGGCACATAACTAATGGTAAAGGCCCGCCCTTTTGAAAGCGCCGATGCGATATCGGCGACCGCTGCGGATCCGATAAAATATAAAATGCAGCGTTTTATAGCTGTCGGGTCCGGCCCATCGGCGATTGCATCTGCCCCTTTGATAATGCTGATAGCGATACACCGATGCGATATCGGCAGTCGCCCATCGGCATTCCATTATGTTGCTACCACTGCCATCCTGCCGATGCGATTTGCCAACGCGATATAAACCGCCAATCTGCCTCCTCCAATTTCGACCCGTCGTTCGATCTGAACCGCTTATCGGCCGAATTGAACGACTGTCGCTCATTTGAACTGCTAGGACTGCAATTTGGAACTTTGCCTGATTTGGAGTGTTTTTAGGCCTTCCGATAGATCATTTCCGCCTTCCCCAGGGCTTTCCTTTGCGATAGCCTTGATCGGTGGAGGGCCATTAACCAAACTTTGAAGATCTGAACAGCATGCATGAGTCCTTTTGGGCGCAATCAAGCAAAACAAGCCTATCTCCGACCATATGGAATCCTTGTTTAGTAGTAGAGCTAACAATACCTGAACCCTGTTCATGTTCTGATTCTGAAACCTGTTCATGACTAGTATCTGAACTATGGTCATCATGACTATCATTAGAAATGCTATCAAACTGAATGTGCTGAAAGTCAGATACATCATCCTGTTTCAATCTACTATCTACATCTAACTGTACAAGAGAGGATTCATTAAACTTTACATCTCTGTTGATGATGATTTTACGGGTAGTAGGATCCCACAATCTATATCCCTTTGTTCCAACACCATACCCAACAAAGATATACCTTTTAGACTTTGGATCTAATTTAGTTCGCTGATGTTTAGGCACTAGAGCATATGCATCACAACCAAACACTCTGAGTTTAGAATAGTCACAAGGGTGTCCTTTCCATACCTCTTGAGGAATCTTGCAGCCTATCGCCGTCGATGGAGATCGGTTTATCACATAACAAGTTGTTGCCACCGCTTCCGTCCACAACTCCTTTTGCAACCCAGCGTTACTCAGCATACTCCTTGCTCTCTCTAGAAGAGTCCTATTCATGCGTTCAGCAACTCCATTTTGCTGAGGAGTATAAACCGTGGTTTTATGTCTCTCGATCCCTGCATCCTTACAATAGCTGTCAAACTCCTTGGAAGTAAACTCACCACCATTGTCAGTTCTTAAACATTTTATTGTTCTACCAGTGTTGTTTTCTACCAATGCTCTAAACTGCTTGAAAACTGAAAAAACATCAGACTTCCTTTTCAACATGTAGACCCACACTTTCCTAGAAAAGTCATCAATAAACGATACAAAATAAGACGAGCCACCATATGAGGTTGTAGGGGCTGGTCCCCAAACATCTGAATGGATATAATCAAGTATGCCTTTACTAGTATGTTTGCCTGTTTTAAATTTTTGCTTACTTTGTTTTCCAAACAGACAATGCTTACAGAAATCTAACTTTCCAGACTTTAGATTTGGAAGTAACTTGCGATCACCCAAAATTTTTAACCCTCTTTCACTCATATGCCCCAATCTTTGATGCCATAAGTGAATGGAACTACTGTCATGTTCAGACACCGTAGACACATAATCTGACCCTGTACTTCCTTCTAACTGAAATAGATTTCCTACCTTCTTAGCTTTCATAACTAGTAAAATACTTTTGTAAATTTTCATTACTCCACCTTGAATTACAGTTTTATATCAATTTGAATCAAGTGCTCCTAATGAAATCAAATTTTTCCTTAAATCTGGTACATGCCTCACATCAGTTAACATTTTAGTTGTCCCATCAAACATTTGCAGTTGTATACTCCCAATCCCCACAATATTACATGTTACATCATTACCCATGTACACAACACCATCATCAATTGATTTATATGTCTTAAACCAGTCTTTATGAATACACATGTGGTTTGATGCATCGGAATCTAACAACCAATGTTTACCATGATTTGACACATTAACTGATAATACTTCATCACTCATACCTGAACCAGATGCCGAACCTGTATCTGTTGTATTTGCCTCCTTCTTCTCTGTCGAAGAATCTGCTTTATAAGTTTGTTGCTGCCGCTTCCAGCAGTCCTTCTTTAAATGCCCTCATTTGCCACAAAACCAACACTTTAGCTTACTCTTCTTCCCTTTCGACTTTGAATGTGAGTCGGTCGGCCTACTGGAGCGTCTTTCTTTCGAACGACCTCTAACCATCATAGCTTCTGATGTAGAGGTTTCTGAATGCGACCTTCTCCTTGTTTCTTCCGATAATAAGGATGCAACTACATCATCAAACTCAATAGTTTCTGATGAACTAAGACTTATAGAAGTAACAAAATGATCCCATGACTCGGGCAACGAGCACAATAAAGTAATAGCTTTATCCTTGGATTGAATTTTTACTTCTATACTTTGTAATTGCACAAGAAGAGTATTAAAAGCATTTAAACGATCAACAATCGATGTACCTTCCTTCATTCGCAAACTGTACAACTGTCGCTTCAAGAGAATCCTATTAGTTAAGGATTTGGTCATGTACAGTTTTTCCAGTTTCGTCCACAAACCAGCAGCTGTTGTCTCCGACACGATATTAAACAGGACATTGTCAGCCAGACACAGTCGAATAGCACTTATTGCTCTTTCATCCATCTCGGCCCACTCATTATCTATGATGTTGTAAGGCTGTTTGGATTTGCCCAACAACGCCTTTTTCACACCATGTCGGACAAGCAAATCGTACATCTTCACCTTCCAGATCTCGAAGTTATTTTTGCCATTAAACTTCTCAATTTCAAACCGGGCACTCTGAGTTTTCGCCATCTTGTATCAACCAAAAAACAATAATCTCCAAATCCAACTATTAAATACCAGAAATTAATATATAAAAAACTGCCTATGCCTTATATTACACTGCCTTTGCTTTTAAAAACAAAAAACTTTCTGCCCTTTGTACTTCACAGAAAATCTCAACATCTCTGGCCCGCTATGTGACCAAATCCAAACTTTTAATAAAAAAATTAAAAGTAGATACGTTGTTGTATCTGCAGCAGACAAGGGACGCCACTACAACAACGTGATTGAGGCAAGGCTGATAACGTTGCAGAGCTTGTGCTATGGGATACGGGCAATCTTGCCCTACGTGATAAAAAAAAAAGGAAATTCTGTGTGGATACGGGCTCCCCGCAGTCAGTGACCACCATTCACATCATATCAATTCAATCCCCTCCCAAACAATGAATAACAAAGTAGAAAAAATCCACTTGCTATCTCAGAAAATCCGGTTCGTCGCAGAAAATACATCAACCTCCTCGACTTTAAATTACAATAAGAAGCGTATAAACGGAAAGATTTGAATTGATATCCACTAAACGATACATGAAACTGTAGTACTCTTTAATCAACTTAACACAATCATGTCCTTACACTCTTTATGCGGCCAGCTGCCATTACGCAGGTCCACACATCAGCTGAACAAGCAGTTCTGGAAACAACGACCTCCACGCAGGTTCTCGGGTCTGTTGGCCGATTCACCTCCACGCATCCGGCACCAACGCTGTTTTACCTCCACGCAGCAATGTTCAACGCTCAGCCACGATCACGCCAATCCACCGTATACGCAGGTACATTCAGCAATCAATGGATTATACGCACCAACATTTCAACGCATTAACACGCACCAGCACTCCGGGACTGATACAAAACAACCTCCTCCGCTGCGCCACGCCTCCAACATTGCTCTGATACCATTTGTTAGAGGCAAAGGTGTGCAGCAGATAAATAAACAATATACACAGCAAATAAATCATGCACAGAAGACAGCAGATTAACGTGGTTCACCCAACCAATCTGGGCTACGTCCACCAAACATAGGCATCGGCAATTCTTTATTATCAAACAGGAGATTACAAAATAATATTTTCCTCACAAACTCTCACCCCACTACAAAACAATCCGTATGGATACCTGTTTTATAGCTAAGAGAATCTAACTACCTCATAAATCCTCTCACATCAAATATAGGATGCATTAACTCTCTCCCAACAACCTGGAGCTAATCTAGCAACAAATTCCTATTGTTGTCACACATTAGAGATTTTTGCCTATTTTGTGAAACAGAAAATCTCAACAAACACTCCGCCGAATTTAGTGGTAGTCATGACTCAGAGAAATTTAGTGACAGTTATTACACTTAGTGAAAAAAAAGTGGGTAACCAATATATATAGCCGTAGTTTAACAAGATTGTTTTTTGCTTTGGAAGTTGTGGAAATTTTGATTATGTTTTAAAAAAATTTGACAGGGATTTTTGTACCTTTAGGTAAAAGTTGTCAAATTTCTTAATTTTAGGTGCTTTGGAAGTTTTTGAGGGTGGTGAATCCGTTTCCACCATCAAAAACATGATTCAAACACTGCCTTTGCAAGAATTTTTGAATTTTTTTTAAAACATGATTCAAAAACTGCCTTTACAAGATTCCAGCTACCTTTGGTACCTTTGGTTGTCCGACACTACTCCTATATAATGGGTGTAGTTAATTTACGGAGGACTATATTTTTTCAAGATATTTTTTGTAGTTAATTTTAATCAAAATTTGATAGAGATTTTAAAAACTTGGGTAGTGTCTGGAGTTTTTCAAGATGTTGAATCTATTTATGTATTCAAAAATGTATTTTAAACCATAGTTACCAAGTTCAGCCGTATCCACCAAAATAATTCCAATACGATTTGGTATCGACAAAAATAATTCCAATACAATTAGGTACATGTAATACTTCGTCCAGTTTCACAGATACGATTTTTTTGATTAAAAAAAATTAAAATTGTAAAAAACAAGAAGTTTCTTATTAAAATATTATAGAAAAGAAAAAAAATATAGAATTTAAAACATTATATATATATATATATATATATATATATATATATATATATATATATATATATATTAAAATGTAGTAGTTTTAGAAAACAGTGAGTTTCTTATTAATATATTGTAGAGAAGAAGACAAAGTTTTATATTTAAAAGTGAAAAAAAAAAAACAAACTAGAGATACACTTATTTTTGAATAAATCTGTATCTGGTAGACACGGTGATTGACACATAAATTTCTTGGTATGTGGAAATTTTAAGTTTATTTTAATATGCAATATTTATTGGTTAAAGTGAACTCTAGAATTCATTTTTTTTAATCAGTATTATTAAATTTTATTTTCTTGTTTTTCCAATTTATAATACTAATAAATTTGATGTATTTTTTCTTTTATTATTTTGGATCATCTTAAATAGTTAATATTTTTAAGTATGGAATAGAATTCTAGTTTAATTCAAATTTTCAAATTTTTTAAAAATATCAAATATGTTAAAATTTGTAAAATGTATATTCTAGTATTTTTGCCTTATAAAATTTTACACAATCCAGTTTTTTCCTTAATTTGAATTCGTATCAAATTAAAATTTGGTAGCTATATTTTAAACAACAAAAAATCTTAAAATTGTATACTGGGTTTTGATCAATTTAATTGAAAAAAACTATTTTATCTATGAGTCAGACTATTTTTTTTTTCAGAAGAAAAAAACATCATAGCTTTATATTAAGGGTATATAAAGATCTTGAGTACATAAACTCAGAATGACTGATATGGCTTGGATGCCCAGACCTCATCATAATGATGCAAAACAATTCCCATACCGGCAAACTAATGCCTATCATCATTTGCAGATAAACCCGGTTCAGAAGAGCATATGAGAAAGACTATACATCTCCCGGATTAATAGAGATGTGACCAAAACTTTACAGGCAGTACCAAAAAGGAAAAATCCATCAAATACAAATAGGAAGAGAGCAGTTACGCCCTGCCTACTGAAAGAGGAACCATAATCAAAAAGAGCAAGTGACAATCAGGAGGCAGAGTCCGCTTGCAGATCTCAACCCACGGCATCAAATGAGTAACATATTTTTGCAGTAAGTTGTTAATGATAGGACTCATGACAGGCCAGGATACGCTGGAAAATAGCCTGGAGAGGCTCCTTAGAGTCTTGGAAAGTGTGCGCATTCCTCCAGTTCCATAGATGCCAGCAGGTGATAATGAACAGCGATCTCCGAGGGGGGGATTGTCCACTCCACCAAAGAAAGCCTTCCTGAACAGAAGAGAAACAGATGTGAGGGAAAACATAATATGTAGACAAATCATACCAGATTGTGAGGGACGTTGGGCATTGAAAGAACATGTGTAGGTTTTTTTCCGAAGCTTTCAGGCACATCGAGCATCTGCTTGGACCGTGCCAACATCTTCTTTGCAATGTCTCCCATGTAAGGTTTTTGTTCCAAAATAACAACCAGGAGAAAATAACCATCTTCATCGAAGATGCAGCTTTCCAAAAACAAGTAGGAAAAAAAGGATGAGGATTCCCAGAAACAACAGAAATCATGTCATCATATATGTTCTTGACGCTGACAGGTTTATGGATGGACCATACCAAACTATCATAAGTGCCTGTTCTGGAAACCCCCAAGCAGATAAGTCTCTCCTTTGCCGACAGCCATAGAGGAAGCATCTGTCGAGGAAGATGAAGCTCCTCCCCTTCCTTCCAAATCGGAGAGGCACCAGACCATCCCTTGATCAGCTTGTCCCACGTAAAGATCCCCAGCCTATGAAACTCATGTAGCAGTGGATGAGGGATTGTGAACCCCCTGCCAGATAAAATGGAGTCGAAAGCAATAAAAATATTAGATCCAGAATATAGAGTCCAGCAAAATTTTTCCATGAAAAATGGGTGAACTTTTCGTAGGCTTTTCCATATCAACGAGCCATTTCTGGTTCCCAGGGTCCGCTTTCTGTACCAAAAATCTACAGATTTTCCCTTCAGATATTTTGTCTTTATAAGTCTACTCCACGGCCCATCCCCAAATATTCCTCTGTAGAGAGATTTGCAGAGAAGTGCGTTTCCAAAGGAACGGATGTTTTTCAAGCCCCATCCACCCATACATTTTGGAACAGAGATGGAAGCTATCTTAACTAGATGGATTTTACTCTGATATGCATGACCTCCCCAAAGAAAGTTAGCAATCAACCTGTTCATCTGCTTAATAATACTGCTGGGAAGATAGAAAATGTGAGCCCAGTAGACTGATAGTTGACAGAGGACTGACTGTGCTAATATAAGTCTGCCGGCAAGTGAGAGGAATTTGTATTCCCATCGAGCAATCTTCTTGTAGAACCTGTCCAGTAGCCATTGCCAATCCCTGATAGTATGTCCTTTAGCCTTTAAAGAGAAACCCAGGTATTTGAATCTGTGCTGAAGTGAATATGGAGCTATACCCAACAAGTCTGAAATCCATTTAACAATATCCAACTTCACATCATTATGGAACAAGAAGGATTTATCCTGGTTGGCTATACAATACTATAAAACCATTAATACAAGCAATATATGTTACTATAAAACCATTAATACGAGCAATATATGTTACTGAAAAACAAATACATTATCACTTATATTAATCACCTATAACATTATATATATTGGTTGCAAAAAAATTCTTCCTCGACCTCGAATTCTCGGCAAGAAGATGTACGTTAGTTGTTTTTTCTTTTAAATTTATAATTACGGCAGGGTGGTGCTAACGCTAGAGACGAAAGAATTTAATAATCCAAAAATGATGGCCCAGCGTTGGATGCTCTCTCTGTACTTAGCGGCCGGTTGACTGCCCCACAAAATTGGCAATCTAATTAGTCTGCTCGGAGTTCCACGACCCTCGTAGCAGACAGATTTGGTCACAATATGTTTCCAGGTTCCCAAGTGGGCCTCGCCAAATGCAGAGGCAACAACATTTTCTCTTCTAGGACTCCCCAGAAAATGACGTCGTGGACAAATGAATAAGACGCAACAAATGGTCGAAATGTGAAGTCATAATGAAGGTGTATAAAGTTGTTCAATCTCTTTTATAGTTAATCTTTTCTCAATAATCTGCTTGACCTTTAAGCTCTCACACTCGGCTCTTCCATTTGGTTTAAATCATTTTGTCATAAATAAACTATACATACAACATTGTTATTATCTATGATAGCTAGATAATTATAGCGATATATTTCTCTGCCTAAATTATAGCGGAGATATGACATGACCATGTAAAATTGATAAATGATGAGCTAATATTCATGCCGTTTTAGTGGATACCCACCACTGACAAAAGAAGAGTTGATTATTAAAGAAATACACGATCTTCAACACAATGCATTATACTCGTAAATATTATTCAAACAGGCGGCACTTTTGCGGGTTAAATTTTGGGGCCCAACACACCAAGGCAGCACGCTTGAGCCAAAGTTTTTTTTAAATCTAGGATAATTGGTAACTGGTGAGAGTTATCCTGAACAGACCTAGGATCAAATGTAATTCGCTGCCACTATAAACCTAGGCTATGTGCAACCGCCGACCCAGGATCAAATGTAACTGGCTGCCACTATAAACCTAGGCTATGTGCAACCACCGACCCAGGATCAAATGTAACTGGCTGCCACTATAAACCTAGGCTATGTGCAACCGCTTGCAAGCCGCACAATAGCAGGAAACTTATGCCCCAACAAGAGCCGAGACAGGCTATGTGCAACCGCCGACCCAGGATCAAATGTAACTGGCTGCCACTATAAACCTAGGCTATGTGCAACTGCCAACCCAGGTTCAAATGTAACTGGCTGCCACTATAAACCTAGGCTATGTGCAATCGCTTACAAGCCGCACAATAGCAGGAAACTTATGCCCCAACAAGAGCCGAGACGTCCGCTATGGGGTCGCCTACTCTTCTAGCCAAGACACAACAGGGCATATATATACTCAATGAGATTTGAACCCTCATCTCGTAGGTTTTACCCAACAAAACTTGCCGTTAAACCCCATATCACTGTATGCTCGAGCGTTTACCCAAGCTGCCCAGGGTAGGGCAGTTTCGCTAGCAGAAGTTTAGGATAAGGTTTCTAAGCGGTAAGGGGCATAGTCTTCGGATTCCCCATGGAAAGCGGTGGGTCCTTAGTGGGGTGTTGTGTGTGGATGGATCTTAGTTATTATTATGCCCAACTAGTGGGTGACTTATCTTCCTTGGCGTGCGGTGGGTCCTTAGTGGGGTGTTGTGTGTGGATGGATCTTAGTTATTATTATGCCCAACTAGTGGGTGACTTATCTTCCTTGGCGTGTGGGGACACATAGGATCGCCGAGTTAAATGGATTGACATCTTCTTGTTTGTGGACGTGGGGGGTGTGGACATTTTGGACAACACCGTTGATTGTTGTGTGTCCCATTACATGGTGTGATTAGTGTAGTGGTACATTACATATAAAACCTTTGATCACAACTTGTGTTCTCATTGATTTCATAGTGTTGGACATTTTGAAGGCGAGGGGAAAGCATGATGTGTATGTCTCCCTCAATTTCATATTGTAATGTAAAGTGGAAATGCATCTCAATGAAAAGCTATATTCTTCCAAAACAAAATGATTTTCCATGAAGGGTTCATGGAAGTTCTGGTAATGACATTTGTCACCATTCAAAATAATAATTTTTTTCTTTCCATTTATCTCCTTTTCGTTGACCCATAATAATTTTTATGTTTTTTGGTTGACCCATAAAGTTACTTTTTAATCTAAAGATTTTATAAAGATTAGGTTTCGGGTGATATGTCAGATTATGTTTCCGAAGACATGTTTTTTCATTATGTGGCTTGCATGATTAAACAAGCATATGAAATTGAGATTCCTTTTAAGCATTTAATTAATAGGAAATCATTTCAAATGGATAATTTTGAATATCATGACTATATATTCAATGAATGGGAAAGTAAATGAAAAAGGCAACCATGATGGTTTTTTTTATGGGTTATAAATAATTAATTAAGGATTTTGACCATCTATAATAAAAATAAAGAAATAGTGATATTTGAAAATAAATTTATATTTAATTAAATATAAATTAGAATTTTAGGTTTATTAAATAAGAAAAAAATGATGGGTTATTATTTAGTTTATTTATAGAATTTAATTAATAGCTAAAAATTATTAGATCAAATGAGATTGATTGTACACATTATACCAGAGAAAACAATTTGCTGGTAAAAATAACCATTATTCATAAAAAAAAATCTTGGTTTGGATTCCACATCTTGTTAATGTGAACTATATGTCACTATTTTTATTAGTGTGACATGGAGACATATTTGTGTATCTGAAACTATTATGTTCAAGATTGGAGTGAGATCAAAATATATATATATATATATATATATATAATTAAAAAAAGAATAAAAAATAAAAAAAAAAAGAAAGATTTATAATAATTTGAGGAACTATGTGAGAAATTTCATGTATAAAGAAATTGTCCTAGAATATAAAATATGCTTGATAGTCTTTAATCAATAAACCAATGAATGAATGAGAAAATACACTAATAATATAATGAGTTACGTCAATTTGGATAGTAAGAAAATTGAAGTCTTTCTTTCTATTTTAGTAACTGAGACATTTAGGAAATTTGAGTCCTTTGCAAATGCATTAAGTATAAGTGCAACCCAATAGCATATACAAATGTGTATGAAAAATACCTTGGAGTAATAAATCTATACGAATGTGTAGGCGTTGGACAAAATATCACAATAAAAGGAGGTGGAGGGGCCAGGGTGGTGAATCAATGTGTGACCAATTTTACCATTTCATAACTTTACATAATCAATCAATCATAATATAATGAACCATAAGAATAAGTAACATATCAATATGTAAAACAATGCACCATAAAACTATCAACACATCAATAACACATCAGGAAGCCATCACATCAAGGAGACACATGTTTTTACATGGAAACACTTACGAGAGAAAACCACAAACCCTTCTTCTTCTTTATCTTCAATTCATTACATAGTTTTGTAGGTTTCAACCTACTAGAGGAAACCACCCCCAAGATATGCAAGCTGCCACTTGCGATAGGATACAACCTGATTGAGCCACAAAACTCGAAAGTATGCAAACAATTGCTCATTGTAGCTTATAACCTGATTGAGGTACTGACCTTGATGATGAGTGGGCTCCGACCTGCTTTAGGCTCCAACCTGATTGAGGCTACAACTTCAGTGGAGGCACCAACCTCCTTCTTCACCTCCTTGTGGACTTCTTCTCAAAATATTTCACACTGGATCTGCTATCATCATCTATAGTTGCTAATCATCGAGTCATAAGTAAATTTATAACTAACCCATAACCTACAATCACTATCACTATCATCACTCTCACAATCTAGAACCACTGTCAAGGCAATCACTGCCACTACAATTGATGCCACATGTTGCAAATATTGTTATCACTACAAAGATAGTCATATCAATCACTGTCACTAGCTTTCATGCTACTACCGATACTCTGCTCCAACTCGTTCATCAATCTGGTCACACAAACCCTGCCGATCAATTTTATTATGCTTTAATTTTTGTTACATTAAATTATCAAACCCGAGTTTATAAACTTACGAAGTACATGGAAAAATATATGAAAAGATTCAGTTTCTAAATCTATCAAATATATATTGACATGAATTCTATTATATAAAAGTGAGTAAATTGACATGAAAGAAAATTTTAATCTAAAAAAGCAATGCAAATCTAACCTAGGAAAGCGATAGAAGTCTTAATCTAGGAAAGAAATGAAAATCTAATCTAGGAAAGTGATAGAAATATAATATATGAAAGCAATAGAAATATTAATCTAGGGAAGCAATGGAAATTTAATCTATGAAAGCATGGAAATTTAATCTATGAAAGCATGTAAACTTAATCTATAAAAGTATGGAATCTTAATCTATCAAAGCATTCAAAATTTAGTCTATAAAATCGATTGAAATCTACAACTATAAACAAGAAATAAAAGAGTGTACATGCTTGGAAAAGGGGGCCCTCCAATGCTCAAAAAACGCACTAAAAGTTGAAAATTAGAACATGGTGAATGCATGAAGATGGGTTACACCTTTGGGCCAAATGTAGTGATGAAATTTCAAAATTTTACTCTTTTTTCGAATTTAGACCCTCAAAATTCATATAATCATTGTGAATTTTGATTCAAAGTAAAAAGGAAATTTGTGGATAATTGTGTTGTTGTCCTAATGATATTTTTTGCAAAAAAAAATTGTGTCGTATAATATGTCAATTTTCCATTAAATGAAATGTTTTTCCTTGCATATTTTTGCACAACTTAAGCGGTATGTGTCTGTTCACGCATCATAACTTAGTCTAATATATGTGTGTGTGTGTGTGTGTGTGTGTGTGTGTGTGTGTGTGTGTGTGTGTGTGAGAGAGAGAGAGAGAGAGGGAGAGAGCATGATCTACACGGAAAGAACTAAGTTTTTCATATTATTTATTTTATGCAGAATTATATATCTATCTATCTATATATATATATATATATATATATATATATATATATATATATATATATATATATATATATTTGGTGATGTAATATTTCATTTACATTTTGCAGACACATGTTCACATAAGTTTTTTTTCAACTATTTAAATAAATTGAAAAGCCAATAGTACCCCTTTGAAGAGGACTCATAAATGAAGATAGTGGTATTTTTTGAAAAAAAAATCGTTGTGTATATTTTATGTTATTGATTTTTTATTCAATCTCTTTGAAACTGTCCAAAAAAATTTCAAGCATTATGTTTAAAATAAATTAGATGAAAAATATCATATGAATTCAAAAATGTCAAACTCACATGTCATTGGATAGAGGATTCCTTAATGAATCCAACATGATCAACTCCACCACTTGAGGACAAATTTTTGCCTAAGTCCTTTGAGGTACAAAATGGTGTTGCAGAGAAATTTGCAAAAAGGGGTTCTAAAATTGTGGTTTTTAGGACCTTAGAAGCTCAATCAAGCGCCTAAATTATAAATTCAAATAGCTTGATCGAGGGTTTAAGAAATCGTTGATTGAGCCATTTACATGGTTAACTAGGGGCTCGATCGAGCTATCAGGCTCAATCGAGCCTTTTTAAAAATAAAGTTTTCAGGATAGGATCCTTATGTGAATCCCATAGATTTAGAATCAAAAAAGATTTAAAATTTAATCCATTAATCCTCTTGATTATTTTTATGCATTCACATATCCTAATTTTCCCATTTTTCTTTGGCACACTTCCCAATAGCACATGGCAGTATCTTTCGGTGATACTAGGAAAGTATTGGTTGGACATGGATGATTGGGTAGTGACTAGGCATGATGATTATGCATTGAAGTCATGACCACAAGTTAGCATTACACACAATTTATGCCAGGATCCATGGATATTTCTACTTCATACACGAATAATATGGAGAGCCTATGTCCTTATAAAAATTTACAAATTCCCTCCCACACTGCATGTGGGATAAATAGGGAAAAATTATAAATCAAAGGCCAGGATTCAGATGGAGCAAATCCATGACTGTTGAGTGACTAACTTCCGAAGTCCATAACTTGAGTTCTTGATGTCCAAATTAGAAAAGTGAGAGCTCGTTGAAAAACTAAAGCTATGAGGAACAACTTGGAGATGGTTTATGTGGCTGAAATTTCATTTATAATTCCAAAATAAATAAATTAAATCCATTACCATTTTTAACTTGGAAACAAATTACTTTTAAAAATGACTAATTTAAAGGAATTTTTGAATGTTTAAAGTGGGTTCTTATTCGGGAAATGAATATCAAAGTTTATATTAACTAAAGGGACATAATTCAGTTAGCATAAAGGGGGAAAACCAAAACCATAAAGTAGTTCTAACAAGTTGAAGAAAGGATTATTAAAAAAGGTGAATAGTAAGACAGAGACTAGCATAATAACTAAAGTAACATCCTAGTTAAGTCTTTTGATATATTCTTCTCAATTAGTAATCTAGCCTTTCATTTCAAAGTCATTTTGAATGGAAGGAGCTGATTTTTTACTATTTTCCTCTTTTCTCTTCCATGTATTTTCATTGACATAATCATGGAAGCTTAATTCAAAATATTTTGGAGAAATGCATTTAAATTTTCTAAACATTATGAACTCTAATTTCATAGCTAGTGTGAAATTTTGACTTTAATTTTTAAGCTTAAGATTGTAAGTGTGTAATTCATTTCATCCTTTTGAACTTAAATGGAAATATTATGTTAAGTTCTTTGTAAATGTATTTTGCTTCTTGTCATATTTCTCAATGACATGGTGTATTTTACTTATTGCTATGTTGGAAGCCAATCTTCTCAAAACCTTTTCTTTACTGTTTAAAAGTATTATGATTTAAATGTTATGATGTGAATATCATTGCTAACACAATTTCCATGAGAAGAGTCGTTTTTAGTTTTCACATGTGAAACTTACAGATAAAATCTTGATCTAGGTGGATATCAATGACCACCCACCTATTTCACTAGCTCACAACATAATTTTCCTATTTTGTTAAATTTCTATTTTTAGCAGTTTCGTTGGCCTTGAAATTCTGGAGTAGTTTTATGGCCCTAAATGACATTTTTTAGAGAAAAAATTCTTCAAATATTATTGATAGTTGGAAATTGTACTCCTTTGACAAACCTTTCCAACGGGCTATTGTGTGCACCAAAGGGATATCATATGCCAAATTTATGTTGGAAATTGTACTCCTTTGTCAAACCTTTCCAACGGGCTATTGTGTGCACCAAAAGGATATCGTATGCCAAAGTTATGACCTCGAGAAGTTGACATTCCAACTTACCTTATCGAGGCCCATAAGCCTTTGGCGCTTCATTTCTTCTTGAAGATAGAAAACGGCCTCCAAGCCTCAACGTAACATAATTTGGCAAGGCACACAGCTCGCACATATCTTATTAGAGATAAGCTACCATTGTTCGAGCTAGTATGATTTCATTTTGCATGTATGTAGTTTCAACAATTTCCATTAATTAATTGAAGTAAAGTTTCATTGTATCTCTATGTTTTGGTTATAAATTTGTATTCATTCCATTCCCTTCATATATTCAGATCAATGGTATTATAGAGGTCTTCTCTTTCTCTATTTTCTATGCATGTCCCCAACGAGGGTGGGGTAGAAGGAGTTGGGACTCTAACTACTTGAGCCCTTGCAAGGTTGTCCTCATTGACCTTGATGACCTCAAATGGCAGAAGAAGAGAAAGATGAGAGAGAAATAGATCTTATCAAACTATTGCTTAAAGACCCTCAAGTGACAAAGAAATGAGTTGATGAATACATGTGCCCAGATCCTTGAGTAAATACCAATAAGCAACACATCTTCATCAAGTGGCTATTTTGGAGGCATCACCACCTTTTTTGTTTGTTTGTCAAGTTGTCTGTGATCCTCCAGGCTTGACCTATGGCTTGAGGAGCCACGACCTAAGGGCATCTAAGCCGTCAAAGTCACTCGGGGATTGCACCCAACCTAAGTTGACTGGATTTTTTAACATGTCTCCTCCCCCTAGCATAGGGCACAACCACCCCCTGTGAGGTTTGATCCCGGGTCACCTTGCTGATGAGGCCCATCCTCAACTGGTTGTGCTAATGGGATTTGACGAGGTGTCACCACCTTTAAGATACAAGTTAATTTTATATTCTTATATTTGAAGGCCAAATAGATGCAGATGCTCTAAAAAAATGGTTAAATATGATGGAATGATATTTTTCAGTCCATAAATTTTCCAATAGAGAAAAAATTACCTTGGCATGCCTTAAGCCCACCTCCCATATCAAGGATGAGTGGGAAACTTACTATGAGAAAAGTGCCATGGAGGAATACACATTATTTTTAGTCACAATCACTTGGGAATCTTTTAGGGATGTTGCTAAGGTGCAATATTACTTTGTTGGAAGCTATTAAGAATAGTACATGAGATGGACCACACTATGGTAGGAAAGGGACCAAGCAGTGCCAAAGTTCACAAATATATTTCATATATTGCACAATAAGATAAATATCAAGGTATTTGAGTGACATCTGGTGCTCAAGTACTATGACTATCTACACAGATACATCCAGATAGAAATGGATTTCTTAGACATATCCTTGCTTGGCGTAGGATATTGATATATTGTTAAAATTGAAAAAAAAAAAATAGAAGATTTGAGACTTTGGATTTGTAAATCCTTCACAACAGATGCAGGGAAAAGGCATCCTCAAACCATATAACTAGGAAAAAACTAGGGTGGAACACCTGAGACAACTCCTTAAAGATGCAATCAAAGAATGATAATGGGAAGACGAAGAAAGACACGGGAAAGTGGTGTGAGTTACATGTTACATATTGATTATATTTTAAATTTGTTGTTCATAAGGTGTTATGTTTCTGATCTGGAATTTATCCAGGATAAAGAATGAAAGGTATTACAGACTCATGTGCATGGATGTGCCTATGTTACTTATGCAACAGATCAATAAGATTGCTAGAATACATAGACACTGAGGAGATTTAGAGAAAACATAACAATCAAAACATGTAAACAAGACAAGTTTAATAAGGAGTTCACCCAATGCTCCTGGGCTACGTCTCCTGGTCCAGCCTTTCAGTGGTGGCCTCTCTATTATGTTTTCAAGCAGAGTTTTTACAACAGTGAGCTCGATTCGAGACTCACTAAACAGAATGAAGTCAGTAGGAATGGAGTGCACAGAATCTCCTTACTGAAACTTGACCTCTGAGGGTCACAGTAGTATGACAGGCCTATGTCGAGGAGTTTTCTTGAACCTCTCAAGCTTTCAATGGAGTACACAGACTCTTTGACTCTCTCTGGCTCTGTCTGGCTCGATGCTACCTTCAGGTCAGCTTGGCTTCTACTCTCTATTCTCTACTATTAGCTTTCTGCATCTCTTTGTTGTCTGCCTCTCTGTTCTCTACTATGTCACCTCTGTCAGTTCATGGCTTTAAAGCCAGTATATTCTTTGACTACTCGTTTCCGCTTCCCAACCTTCTGGTTTCCTTTCCTCTGTCTGTTCGAATTCCTCTGCTCTGTGTCATCATCACTGGGTAATGCCTCGCAGGGAGGTGGCCACCTGTTTGCTAACGAACTGGGTGTCAGATTCCCTGAATCATATTCGAATGGCCGTTAAATCTGTTTGCTTCAAGATTGCCCGCGAACACGAATCATTTGCCAACTCATCATCCACGTTGGACTTCAAATCCCCTGTCATCTTGCTTTTTGACCTGTCAAATCTGGTCAGTCATTGGGACACATCTCCGCCGTCGATCTGGACCCCCTAGATCCTACAGTCATCCTTCATATCGGGTGGACAAGTCGCACGACGTTTACCCATCTGATGCAGGCAGTTTTCTCTCTCTTCCACTGGACACGTGTCGCTCGATGTGTGGCATTGGGCGGGACTCAGTCAAAATTGCTTACTGCCTCGAAGCCTTCTGATATCCTGCTGGTTTTGGGGAATCCCGTGCTACGGAACCGAAACAGTTACTTTTCTGAATTTTATAGCGTTTTTGGGTCTGGGCACTTCAGGGCTTTCCTTCATTAAGGGGGACACCCTGCGAAGCGCTGTATCAGAATCCACCTCTGTTTTCCGAACTAGCCTCTGGTTTTGCCAGTTTTGTGCCATTGCGCTTTACCATGGGCCAACGGTCTGCATGCTTGACCGAGGGTCCTCATTTCTCTGCTCTGGCCACAACTGCAACTGTTATGAGGATTCCTTCTAATAGCTTCGACCTTTTCTAGGACTTGAATCTTTTAGCATAATTTAAAACAGTCATGAAAACTTAGAGAGTTTCTAGGATCCAATTCAGATCACGACCTTCCCATTGAAAAAGCTTTTGGACCACCAAAAGTTGGTTTACTTTTAAGCATCAATCAAGTGAGGGTATTGCTTCCTCACTTGCTCAATTTCTATCAATTTCACACTGCTTGGCTTTGAACCTTTGAGTCCGATCCTGAGGTACTCAGCATCACCTTTGCGTGTAGTCCTTACCTTCCTGTCCAGAACTGTATCTTCCTGCAATTCATTAAGATATTCAGGTAACAGGTCATTAATAAAAGGCAATTGACTCTACTCTTCGGGATCTTTGATTAATGAAGGTTCAAATAGTCTCAAGCCATCTGCATTAACAACTGAGTAGATGTGCATGTAAGCTGGTAGATCAAGGCAAAAAGCATTCTCACCAATTTTCTCAAGTATCTTGAAAGGTCCATACCTTATTGGCTTTAGCTTCTTACCTTCACCTTGCATTCTGTCTTTGCTGATATATAGCCAGACTTGGTCACCAACTTGGAAACTATGCTCCCTCTGATGCTTGTCATGCCTTGCCTTGTACTTGGCTTGGCTCTTTTCCAGCTATTCCTGTAATGCCTGGTGAATCTCTTGGATTTGTTCAATGAATTTGGTTGCCTTGTCCACATCACTGTGTCCATCAACTACTATGTCTTTACCAAAGACAAAATCCAAGGGAGACCTTGGTGTGAAACCAAAACAGGTCTCGAAAGGAGATCTCTGTGTAGAAGAATGTTTAGCTCGGTTGTAAGTATGCTGCACATAACATAAATGTTCATCAGGGAAAATTTTAAGAACCCCCCCTAAATTTATAAATATAATAAATGGGCGAATCTCCATGGTATATAGGAAAAATGGAAGGCGATTTTATCAATAATATAATATGTATATATAATTTTTTGGCGAATCTCTCACCAGGCATGGCGAATATTTTATTCAATTATAAAATCTTGTAAGATCTTGGCAAGTCTTTCACTAAATAATAAAACTTTGTATGGATCTAAGACGATAGAATTTTCCCTTTAAATGGTCTATGCTCACATGAATACCATGGTATTACCATGGGTCAATACCATGGGTTATCATAAACCTGGAGCTTAAAAATTACTATTAGTAATTTATAAAAATTAATAAAATTAATAGTTGATTTTTATTTTATTTTTTATTTTAACCAAGCTAAAATGTTTAACCTACATTAAATTACAACATCCATTTTTACTCTTGACCAAGCCCCAAGAGGATCAAATATTTTTTCACTCTATGCTAGTTTGCATATCACGATATTTGATACCTCTCGGGGGTTAGTAGATCCAGAGATGGATCTATGCTGGTTTAATTAATTCCCCCATTTAAATAGGCTACATTCCAGGTGAATACCATGGGTCAATACCATGTGCCATTTTTATTTTTATTAATTCTAATATTAGGGTTAATAATGGTTTTTTGCATGGTATTAAAAACAATCTAGTCCATGGTATTTGTCCCATAGTATTTTTCCCATAGGTTTCACCTAGATACAACCCATTTTTTGAGTGTTCGTAAATATAAGGTGGCTTATGGAGTAAATATAAAAAAATGTTTTATTTGTTTACCATACCTCTTGTTTATTTATATTTTTATTAATTTACCATACCTCTGTTACAAATATGGTATTTGGCCCATAGGATTCACTTAAATAAAACCTCTTTCTTGAGCCTTCATAAATAGAACGAGGGTTATGGACTAAATATAAAAAGAGGTTTTATTTATTTACCATACGTCTAGTTTATTTATATTTTTATTTATTTACCATACCTTTTGAGTAAGTATAAAAAAACGTTTTATTTATTTACCATACCTCCACTTTACTTATATTTTTATTTGTTTACACCAAGTGACTTATGGAGTAAATATAAAAAATGTTTTATTTATTTACCATACCTCTCATTTATTTATATTTTTATTAATTTACCATACCTCTTTTATAAATATGGTATTTGGCCCATAGGATTCACTTAAATAAAACCTATTCTTGAAAATGTGCGAATGGATTCACTTAAATAAAACCTATTTTTGAAAATGGGCGAATGAAAGGTTGTAACTCCTAATTTCAAGGGCTAAATTTACCTTTTTTACCCTCTCCCTTAAAATAAGGTGGGCTATTTGAGGTGATTTGTAAAAATGTTCTATGATACAAAATATTCGCCCACTAAAAATTTAAAACCCCTTAATTTCGCCAAAGGGCGAACATTCGCCCCTAAAATTATCCTTGATGTTCATCCCAAATTTTGGGATGCTTACTACAATAGCCTCTTAGCAACTTGATCATTGTCCTGTTGACCACTTTTGTTTGGCCATCTGTTTGCGGGTGAAAAGTTGTGCTCTTCTTCAGCCTGGTGTCCATCAATTCCCACAAACTTGACCAAATTTTCCCAACAAATTGGGTATCTCGATCAGATATTATTGAAGTGGGTAATCCAAAATGAACCCATACATGCTGAAAGAACAACTTTGCAGTTTGTTCATCTGTAATCTGTTTGTTACAAGGTATTAAAATACACATTTTGCTGAACCTATCCACAACAACATACAAATAGTCATGACCTTTCCTAGATTTAGGCAGTCCTCCAACAAAGTCCATGGAAACACTTTCCCAAGGATGAGAAGGAACTGGTAGTGGAGTGTACAAGCCTAGTTTTCTATTGCTGGGCTTGCTTTTTGCACACATGGTACACCCTCTTACATATCTAGAAACTGTCTCATTCATTTTTTACCAATAACAAAATCTTTGCAGTTGTGCAACTGTTTTACTTACACCAAAGTGACCTGATATTAGAGAAGTGTGTGCTTCTCGAATTATCTTTACTCTTTCAGTTTGTGGAATGCATAGCTTCCCAAAATGATACAAGAGTTGGTCCTTAACATGATAATCCAATTCTTCTACCCGTTTGCCTTGACTTAAAGTTGCATATACATCTTTAAAATCTATATCTTGAGCATATTGTTCAATGTAGCTCTCATGCAATACTGAATTATGCTTAAGTATAGTAGATGCATTTATAATTGGTCTAGATAACATATCTGCAACTTTATTGTGTATGCCCTTTTTATATTTGATGACTAAATGAAACTGTTGTAGAAAACCCATCCATCTATAGTGTCTTGATTGCTGCAACTTAGTTTGGGAGTGTAGATATTGAAGTGGTTGATGATCAGTATGTATAACTATCTCTTTGCCCATTAAATAATGTTTCCACTTTTTCACACTCTGTACTAATGCATACAATTCTTTATCGTATGTGGGATAGTTAACTACTGTAGAATTAAATGTCTTAGAATGATAACATATGGGTTTACCGTGCTACATCAACACTACTCCCATGGCATAGTCACTGGCATCTATTTCAATCTCAAATGGTCTTTGAAGATCGGGCAGTGCTAGTACTGGTGCTGTACTAATCTTTTCTTTCAAGGTGTCGAAGGCTTTCTGCTGTTTGCCTCCCCACTGAAACACCTTGTTCAATCCTGTTAAAGCATGTAAAGGAGCTACAATTAAGGAAAAGTTAGAAATAAACTTTCTCCAATATTGTGTTGCTCCTAAGAAGCTTCTGACTTCTGTAGTAGATTTGGGTTTAGGCCAGTTTACAATGACTGCAACCTTAGAGGGATCTATCTTCAATTCACCAACCCCTACTATATGTCCCAAATAATTCAAAGATGTTTTTCCAAATTCACATTTTGAGAGTTTAACATAAAGTTTTTCTCTTTTCAAAACATCCAGTGTCTGCTTAACATGCTTTAAATGTTCTTCCCATGTTTTGCTAAATATAAGAATGTTATCCAGATAGACAATAACAAAATCATCAAGAAAAGGTTTGAGTACATCATTCATTACTCTCATGAAAGTAGCAGGAGCATTAGTTAAGCCAAAAGGCATAACTAGCCACTCATACAATCCCTGCTTTGTTTTGAAAGCAGTATTCCATGCATCTTGCTCTGCAACTCTGACCTGATGATAGCCACTATGCAAGTCTAACTTGGAAAAATAAATAGCTTCTTTCAACTGATCTAATAGATCATCTATGCGAGGAAGGGGATAATGATTTTTGATCGTTATCTTATTCAGTGCTCGGTAATCAATGCACATTCTCCACGAGCCATCTTTCTTTTTCACCAAAACAATTGGAGACCCACATGGTGATGTGCTAGGTCTGATGAACCCCTTCTCAAGAAGCTCCTATACCTGCTTCTTGATTTCTGCATTCTCTAAAGCGAACAACCTGTACATTCCGATGTTAGGCAATGGAGCATCTTGTTGCAAATTAATATCATGCACTATTTCCTTTTTGGGTGGCAGACCTTTAGGTTATTGAAACAATACATCATACTCTGAAACAAATTTTTCTAAATCATCTTGCTGTTTAGCATCACAGTCCTCAAATACATTGGTTTTATCAGGTTTCTTTTCCTTTACAACCATCAGTAAAAATTGTTTGCATGAATTTACAATTCGCTTCATCTACCCTGAGTTTATGAGAGTATAATTATTCTTGAGCTTATGAGCTCTTACAATATATTCGATTCCATCTTTAACGAGTAGATACTTGTTCTCATCTCTATAGAAAATAGCTTTTCTATCGTACAAGTAAGGACTTTCTAAAACAATTTCACATATATCCAAAGGAACTATATCTAACTCAACCTCATCTACAAATGCTCACCCAAAAGAAAATTTAAGTTTACATTTTCTAGTCACTTGTAGCTTTGCTTTATCACATAGCCAACCTAATGGATATGGTTTCTTGTGAGGTGTGGTTAGTAATCCCAACTTCTTTACAATTGCTTCAGAAATTAAATTTACTTGTGAGCCACTATCAAACAAAGTATCAATCTTTTGATGATTGTAAATAACTCGAATATGAAAAAGCTCATGTCTTTTTCTCTCATTTTCTTCATTATCAGTGGATTGTGCAGAATTACTAGTAGATGCTTCAGAATTTTTACCTTTTATACTTGTGGCTGCGATTTTTGCTTCATCTCCTGAGTCTAACCCCAAATCCTTTTGAATAGCTGCAACAGTCTTCTTCTTCTTGCCCTTGAAATTCTTAGGTTTCAGCTCCAGATGTAGAATCCAACAGTGTTCATCGTCATACCCATCCTTCTTACAGTGAGTGCATGAGGACTTGCTCTTCTGTACAGTGTTTGTCTTCCTCTCTTTCCATTTCTGTTTTCTTTTCTCCTTATTTTTGCTTACAGTGGGTTTGGATGATCCCCCAACTTCTGGGTTCCCATTCTTACCTCTAGCCTCGAGATGCGTAGCCTGAACAGATACCTCATCTATGGTAGTGGGATTAAACATGAGGATAGTGTGCCTCATGTAGCTATGTAACCCACCTATATACTTCAACAGAGTCTCAGGTGAGTCTAGAGAAATTCCTAGAATCACAGATCTTTTCCTAAATTCTTGGGTGTAACCTTGTACACTTTGCCCTTTTAGTTGTCGAAGATTTTGCCAGCTCATCATGGCTTGCTGCATGTAGGCTAGTGGATAGAATTTATTTTTAATTGCAGAAACAAATTCACTCCAGACAGAAAGAATCTTACCATGTTTATTCATGTCAGCTTGTGTCCTGCCTCCCCACCATACCAAGGTAGTGCCTCCAAGGCGTAGGCTGGCTAGCTGAATCTTACTCTTGTCTGAGTCGATGCTCTGCACTCTGTAATAAACATCAATCTGTCTAATCCAATTATCCAGCTTCTCTGCATTCAACTCTCCATCATATATTGGTAAATCAAATTTAATATCTAATTTAATCAAAGATGTCTTCTTTTTATTTTCAGGGCTATTAGGAGGCATGAGAAATTTTTCTTCTTTCCCTTTGCCTTTAGAGTGGTCATGGAGGAGAGATTCTTCTACTCCTTTGTCTTGTTTGGAGTTTGATGCATATTCATCTCTATTTTTCTTAAATTCCCTATACATTTCCTTCACCATGGATCTCATGGTCATAAAACTATCCATGAACTGGGGGTCTGATTCCAAGGGATTTTCTTCCGACATTTTCCTCTTAAAATAGACTCTTCCAATTTCCGGGTTAGTTTTAGCCAATTCTCCTTCTCCTAATTTAAGCTTTGATCTAGTTAGCATTCAACAACAAAATCCAGCACAAGCTTGTATAACCTTAGTAAACCTAGAGCTCTGATACCACTTGATCTGGAATTTATCTAGGATAAAGAATGAAAGGTATTACAGACTCATGTGCATGGATGTGCCTATGTTACTTATGCAACGGATGGATAAGATTTCTAGAATACATAGACACTGAGGCAATTGAGAGAAAACATAACAGTCAAAACATGTAAACAAGACAAGTTTAATAAGGAGTTCACCCAATGATCCTGGGCTATGTCTCCTGGTCCAGCCTTTCAGTGGTGGCCTCTCTATTATGTTTTCAAGCAGAGTTTTTACAACAGTGAGCTCGATTCGAGACTCACTAAACAAAATGAGGTCAGTAGGAATGGAGTGCACAGACTCTCCTTATTGAAACTCGACCTCTGAGGGTCACAGTAGTATGACAGACCTATGTTGAGGAGTTTGCTCAAACCTCTAAAGCTTTCAATGGAGTACACAGACTCTCTGACTCTCTCTGGCTCTGTCTGGCTCGATGCTGCCTTCAGGTCAGATCGGCTTCTACTCTATGTTCTATGCTATTAGCTTTCTGCGTCTCTTCGCTGTCTACCTCTTTGTTCTCTGCTATGTCGCCTTTGTCAGTTCATGGCTTTAAAGCCAGTCTGTTCTTTGACTGCTTGTTTCCACTTCCCGACCTTCTGGTTTCCTTTCCTCTGTCCGTTCGAATTCCTCTACTCTGCGTCATCATCACTGGGTAATGCCTCGCAGGGAGGTGGCCACCTATTTGCTAACAAACTGGGTGTTAGATTCCCTGAATCATATTTGAATGGCCGTTAAATCTGTTTGCTTCAAGATCGCCCGCGAACACGAATCATTTGCCAACTCATCATCCACGTCGAACTTCAAATCCCCTGTCATCTTGCTTTTTTACATGTCAAATCCAGTCAGTCATTGGGACGCATCTCCGCCATCGATCTGGACCCCGCAGATCCTATAGTTGTCCTTCATATCGGGCGGACAAGTCACACAATGTTTACCCATCCGATGCGAGCGGTTTTCTCTCTCTTTCGCCGAACGCATGTCGCTTGATGTGTGGCATCGGGCGGGACTCAGTCAAAACTGCTTACCGCCTCGAAGCCTTTCGATATCCTGCCAGTTTTGGGGAATCCCGTGCTACAGAACCAAAACAGTTACTTTTCTGAATTTTATAGCGTTTTCGGGTCCGGGCGCTTTGGGGCTTTCCTTCACTGAGGGGGACGCCCTGCGATATGCGATTAGCACTTAGCACTAATCGTGTATTAGAATCCACCTCTGTTTTCCGAACTAGCCTCCGGTTTTGCCAATTTTGTGCCATTGCGCTTTACCATGGGCCAACGGTCTGCGCGCTCGACCGAGGGTCCTCGTTGCTCTGCTCTAGCCACAACTACAACTGTTATGAGGATTCCTTTTGATAGCTTCAATCTTTTCTAGGACTTGAATCTTTTAGCATAATTTAAAACAATGATCAAAACTTATAGAGTTTATAGGATCCAATTCGGATCAGTTTCTCACTTAACGATTTAGACAAATATTTAAAGGAAAAGTAAATAGAAAATTTGATGTCCATGAATGCATTCAACTTAATCACCCTGCCCTCTCAATTTAGTCAAGTTTCCAACATTTTTTTTAATTAGTAAACCAAAGTGGCCAACAATGGGGTGCCACATGGTGCCCAATAATTGGGCCATGTGGCACCTATGGATTGGTCCACCTCAATGCATGGTCAACCACCCTATCTTGCTACATCATTCTCCACTGGTATGCCACATGGTATGCTTGGTGGGTGCCACATGTCATGTATTGGTGGTGTCACATGGCCTATTCTAGTGGTGCCACATGGCACTATCAATCCCCCTTTTTAGCATATTTTCCAAAAAAATAGATAAACATAACTTTATTAAACAAAATCAATTGGAGGTGTCATTTTCGTTATTGGAATTATCTTGACAAGATCTATGACTTGGTATTGAGTTTTTTGAGAATTGATAACTTCAAATTTTGATCATTTTTGGATCCTCTTGGATCATCGTCGCACACTTCCATCTTGCACAAATTGCAAAATCTCAATTTTCATGTTAGTTGACACATATTTTCCCATTACGCTAGAATTTTTTCGTGAAATTTTACATAAACTCAATCAACCCTATGTACTGCAAATGAACACATGTTAAAAAATTAATTAAGACTTAATGTTATGATTAACAAAATCTCCCTTGCTTGAAAATGTAAGTCTTTTCATTATTATTGAGTGAATCGATATGTATCCGAACATAGTTTGATTACTTAATAGAATTTATTTTGAAGCATTGTGTAATGCTTACTGATTGTAAATGTACAAAAAGTCATTTACGCTACAAAATTAGTTTTGTTAAAAACTACAAAACTTTATTTTCACATTATTTAACACACATATTTTCCTATTTCACGACAATGTTTTGAGATAATGTTAAATAAATGCGATCAACCTCTTACAGCACAAATTAATTTATATTAAAAAATTAATTAAGGCTTTAATATTATGATTAACAAAAACTCCCCTACCAGTAAATGTCATAGAGAATCGACATGTAATCAGGACATCGTTCGAGCGATTAATAGAAATACTCTAAAGCATTGTGTAATTATTACTGTTGTGCATACAAATCAAAATTGTCGCAACCTATATCCATCGCAACAAGTGAATACGCGACATGTTAACATACAAAAAGTCATCTTCAAATATTTCCTTAGTCATTCTTACCAATAACTACCAAAAGAGGCATGAGCTATGTTATTGTTCCACTTTCACTCCTCTTTATATAAAATTTATGCTTTATTTTTTATTGTTTGGGTGTGTTTTTATTATTAATAATTATATTTTATTAAATTTATAATATGAATTTTAATTTGATATTTTTATGTAAGTTAGAAATCTTCGTATTACAGAAAACGTACAAAGTTTACATGCTTGGAGGGATTTAGTGATCTGTAATCTTTGATTTACCGGCATTATCCTTGATCTTTTCTTCAATTGATGTTAGTAGAATTGCATGAAAGAGCATGTAAAAACCATATATGCAAACACTTAAAGAAGATGAAACATTTAAACGAGACCATAAAGACAATGCACACAAAACTTTGATAATGGAGTTCATCCAGTGTGGGCTACGTCTCTAGGCTCATGAATCCATGAACCGCTTCATTATCTTCTTTCAGGGTGCTCTCCTTTACAAAGGGTTGAATTCCCACATCATCAAGTGGAAGTAGAATTCCCATGACAGTGGCATCATCGAAGATATGTTATTGTACACAATACATAGATATGATTCTCGCAAGCAAGTAGCCATATATCTCCTACAAAGAGACATTCTTCTCTCAATGGGTTGATCTCTCACAAGCTTGTAGCATAAACTGGACTCTCTCATATGAAGTGACAACAAGTCCACTTGACTCCACAGTTCATATTCAAATCATATTCATCGTCAACATACTAGTCTCACAATTCTAAGACCAATGACAGTAAACATGACTAATTTCTAGTTTGCATGAAAAGGCTCAAAATATGAATTTGGATTCATATCTTCCTGCCTTGCTGCAACATACAAAGATCACCAGAACCTGCAACATACATTCATTTCTTCACAACATCCAAAAGAGAGACAAAAACCATAAATGCATAAAGCTTACATTTATTTCCGTGCCAAGGCGACCACAATGTTTCTCAAAACATGGCTAACACATCACCAACACATTCCTCTCATCATTATGTGAATTTTGATTGTAAAATGGACCACCTTTTGAGAAGTGTAACCTTCCCTCATGAAGCGTGCCACATAATCACTATCAAATGTGAGCTCCGACCAAGAGATATAAACTTTTCTGCTCAAAATGAAACATACTCCATACTAGCAGCATTGCCTTAGAATTATGCAACTTTAGAGTATAAACATGACCACCTTCTGACGTGTGTAAGGTTGTCTCGAACTTTGTGCCAAGAAAATAATGAAAACATAGCTTTCTGTCATGGCCCCTGAGATCTATTGCTCAAATGCAAAAAAAGAATGCACCATTGTGATCCTTGCAAAATTCTGAGTAAAATGAGTATACAATTCTTATGGTTCTAACACTATCAATTCTGGGCTCCTCAAGAATCTTTAAGATGCCATAAAATATTTCTAGAGTATTTTAGTATAATATGTTAGGAATATTCTCATCTTGGGATTCATGCTAATGTTGGGCCATGTCCCCTCCATTCTCCATGTCCTTCACTTTGTGGGTTGTGCCCATGGTTTCCACAATATGTGAATGAGCTAAGGTTTAAATAAACTAGTTTGGGAAAAGAAAACAAAGAGAGTCATTGGTTCATTGGTTGGCAATGAAAATTTAAGTTGTTGACAGTTGAGAGGTCTTATGGTCAAATCCCACAAACCTATTTTTAATAAGTATTGTTGAGAATCATTTAGACCATAATATGATTCTAGATTCATGGAGGCTACATTGCATGGAGTGTGTGCTTACAACCAACCATGCCACCCCATTTGAAATGCCAACCATTTGATCCATAAACTATATAGTTGATACTAGTATGCAAGACGAAGGGCATTTGGAAAGATACTTCCTTATTGCTCAATTTATTTATTGAAAGGGTTTGCAAAGCAACTCTAATAAACTTCGTAGATTTTAAGAATGGAGAGGATATAGTCAAAGGATGTTTCGCAATTTGATTGAGTCATTGATGTGGTTTTGGCCTATTTTTAAAAGGAACACAATATTCACTTGTTTACGAGCTGCAATATTTTGAGATCTTAGGATATGAAAAAAATTCTTAAGGTGAAAATGTTTTGAGACTTCAATAATTTTGTGAAGAAGTTGTTTAAGTTAATTTTCATTTGGGAAATAACCTCTATAAAAATTCTGAATGGTGAGGAGAGAGTCCCCTAATACTATAATTTTGGTGATTTCCGTCTCTTTGACCAAGTTTAGCTCCAACATAAAGCCATACATTTCAACGAGATTGTTGGTCTGCTTGAATAGCCCCAAAAATACTTAAGCACTTATTTTCCTTTGGGATTAAAAATAACTCCTTTCACTTATTATAATAGTATATTTAATCGCTACCTAATATATATATATATATATATATATATATATATATATATATATATATATATATATATATATCTATATATATATATATATATATAGATATTCCGAAAAATTAAATTACATTATCTTTGAATATATTATAATTTTGAAATGCAAGTATTTTTGAAATTTAATTCATTTCAAGTTTCTAATGAATAATAATTTGATTAAGGGAAAGGAAGTTAGTCAAATTTTCAATTTAAATTTGAATTTCAGGATATATTCGTTTAAAATTGTTTGATTAGAAAATGATAGATTATAATGAGGATTTGATTTTAAATTAAATTACAATTTTCCCGTATATAAATCACACGGGTTACTAAATGATTTTATTGATTTAAAATATATTTTTAATATTTTTTATTTGTTTATTTTATATTAAAATTTAAAAGAATGGATCTATAAAATTTAATAATTAAATATTTTGTTTAGATAAGAATTTGTTTTCTTTAGATTTAAAGAAACAAATTAATGGCCCAAGACCTAAAGGTATCTAGCAAGAGTGAAGAGTTCTACCCTTATGTACTATTAGCGAGATAATTTCCAATGACTTTCTTTGAATAACATTGATAAATCAATCGGAGAAAGCTTTAACTAAAACTTAAGGAAAATATCCTCGCGCTCTTGGAGAACTGGAGCTCCCGCGCCCCTGCATCCCTGTCTCCTGCGGCCATCCGCAGTCCTCCTGCCTGGCAGCCCCTGTTGTTGGGCTTCCAGTATTCCTCCCTAGCATCCCCGCAATCGGGCTCTGCCCTCCCCCTCCAGCCAGTGCTAGTTGATGTTAACAGAGGCACTGCGCTTCAGCGTCCGAGTCTGCTAGGTTTAGCGACCGCAGAGGAGCCCAGCCGCCGCCATGAGTGCGCCCGGGGGTGGGGAGCCTTCTCCCACCCCTCCATTATCTTCAGAGGAAGCTTTCCGCAGACTGTTAACGCAGAAAGGGAGGAAAAATCTGATCCCAGAAGTTCCGAAATTCATCAAAAAACTGGAAGAAATCCCTGAGATCGCCCTGCCAGAAGATCAACCGATAAAAATCACCCTTGCCCTGGCTGATAGAGGGTTGGTAGGACAATTTATGGGACGCTGGCCATCTACAAAAACAACAGATGACTGGATCCAATGCAATTGGAGACCTCAGCTGAAAAACAATGTGATCTGCTATGTTGTCGGAAGAGGGTATTTCATTTTTGAGTTCACCTCCAAAGAAGATCGAGATCTGGTATTCAGAAACGGTCCATATTTTATGGGAAATCAGGGTCTATATCTTAATAAGTGGACTCCCGACTTCGATCCCTCAGTCGATGCCCCTAAAGAGGTCCCAGTCTGGGTCTGGCTTCCCAATCTTCCGATCCACTGCTGGAGCTATCACACCTTGCAGAAGATTGGAAATGGTCTTGGCCGTTTCATTGACAAAGCAGACAATAAGGGCCAATATACCTGTGCAAGAATCTGTGTAGAAGTCGACTTGGAAGCTGGACTGCCTGAAGCGGTAAAACTTACAGTCAGAGAATGGCAACACTATCAAAAATTGGATTACGAGCAATTGCCTTTCAAATGCAGAACCTGTCACGAGCATGGACACTTCCAACAAAATTGCCCAAAAGCTCCAACCAGGGACAAAGTGGATGAAGAAGGATGGAAAGAGATAAAAAAGGGCAAGGCAATCCCAAAGCCAACTGTGAAGAAAAATTCAGGGCCATTGGTGAAGCCCTAGCCTAAACCAAAAGCCACAGAAGCTCCAAAAGAATGCCCTTCCTCAGGGGAAAAGACGGATGCCATTGGGACCCAAGAGAAACCAGAAGACCCATCGAAGAAAGCGAAAGAAGTTGAGGCAAAGTCAAATCTTCCTCCATCAGAGGATGAGCAAGGGGGAAAAGAAGAAAACGAGGAGCACATCAATCTAGGAACCGATTCTGAGGGAGATTCAGAAGATGGAGTCTCCGAATCAGATAGTTCGCAAGTCACTCCTATCAAATCGGCCAGGGGTCGAAAGTCCAAGAAGAAACAAAGAGAGGAAAAAACATACCTGGATGTACTCCAAGGCTCTCAGAAAACCCTCAAAGGAATGATGAATACCAGATCCAGGCGCAAGTCTGGTCAGGCTCCAAAAGGAGCCACAACCCCCCAAGCCAGTAAATAATGAAATACGTCTCCTGGAACTGCAGAGGGTTAGGCAGTAGATTGAAAGAAGAAGCTCTAAAAGACATTGTGAGGATGTACTCGCCTGAAATCCTTCTCATCCAGGAGACAAAGCTGGAGGACCTTCTACTCCTTCAAGCAAGCAAAGCGTTCTGGCATAAAGGCCAAGGGAGGGCAGTCAGCGCCAGAGGTGCCTCTAGAGGGATTGCCTCCTTTTGGGACAGCTCCAAATATGATTTGATTTACGAAGAATGTTGCCCCCATTGGCTTTTCACTAAGCTCCTCCACAAAGAATCTGGCCATCAAGTAAGTATGTTCAATCTATATGCTCCGGTCTTACCATTTGAGAAAAAAATTTGTTGGGACTCACTCTAGTCATATCTCCTCTTGCACAATCCAGAAAATATTATTATTACAGGTGATTTAAATGTTACTCTAGCTGCAGAAGAGAAAAAGTGGGGCTCACTGGTCAGGGACCCAGCTAGAGAATGGGTTGAAGATCTCATTTTAGGTTTGGATTTGGAGGAAATCAAGCCCTCATTAGGGAAATTCACCTGGTCCAACAAAAGGATAGGCCCCGGTCACATTGCTGCTCGCTTGGACATATTTCTTGTCCAATCCTCCTTCTTGACCTATGGTCTAATGGCCACCTCTAAAATCCTGCCGAACTACACCTCTGACCATAAACCCATTATGCTCGAGCTCTCCTTGGATGGAAATCTGGGCCCCATCCCCTTTAGATTTAGTTCTCTATGGATTCATCAAGAAGGTTTCCAGGAGGTGGTAACCAAGGCCTGGAATCGACAAGTTCAAGGATCCCCATTATTTGTGTGGGAAGAAAAACTGAGGGGACTGAAAAGAGAGCTCAAGGAGTGGGCTAAAAAGCTGAAAACGCCCACCGCCAAAAGAAAGGAGATGCATGACAGTTTAGCAGGTCATCAATTAGCTATGGAGAACTCCGACGTAACTCAAACCCTTCTTCAAAAGGAAGTAGAGCTGCAAAAAGATCTCCATAAAGCAAGTAGGGATGAAGAAGAGTTCTGGAGACAGAAATCCAGAAATCTTTGGTTACAGGCCGGAGACAAAAATACAAGCTACTTCCATAAGCAAGCTGAAGCACGCAAGCACTTCAAAACAGTAAATGAAATCCATTATCAAAACACTGTGGTTAAATATTTTGAAGGCATAAAGCGAGCAGCCCACTCCTTCTTCAAAGACCTTTACTCAGCCCCGGAAGACCCACCTATCGATTCTCAAGCCTATCCGATTGATCTAATTCCTCATAGTGTTCAAGATTCTGACAATACTATGATGACTGCACCGATCAATATGGATGAGATTAAAAAAGCTCTGGATTGCATGGAACCGGATAAAGCGCCGGGCCCTGATGGGTTCACAGCAAGGTTCTACCTGACTTGCTGGCCAACAATTAAAAAAGATCTGCTGAGAATGGTTTGGAAATCTTAGACGTGTACCAAGATTGGAGGCAGTACCAATTCAGCTTTCCTTGCCTTGATTCCGAAAGATAAAGGCGCCACCGACTTCAGCAGATACCGACCCATCTCTCTGTGTAATACAAGCTATAAACTGGTTACAAAAATAATAGCCAACCGTCTTAAGAAAATTCTACCGATCATCATCCCTAAAAACCAAGGAGGATTCATCAAAGGGAGAAAGATTCTAGACAATATTGTGCTGGTGCAAGAAGCAATACACTCAAGTTGTCATAGAAAAGAGAAAGGCATGGTGATTAAGCTAGATTTGACAAATGCCTTTGATAGGGTGAGACATGATTTTCTGTTTTCTGTGATGGAGAAATTTGGCTTTTCAAAAGACCTCATAACTTGGGTGAAAGCCTACATTGCCTCCCCATGGATAGCACCTTTGGTTAATGGTTGTTCAACCGAATTCTTCTAGGCCTCGAGGGGGCTAAGACAAGGCTGCCCTTTGTCCCCGCTTCTTTTCGCCATTCAAGCTTCGGTGCTCAGCTTCCAGCTTGACTACTGTCAACAGATCCAATCTCTTCCAGGACTGAGGATGGCTCACAAGGTTAAAGACATAAATCATGCCCAGTTTGCTGATGATACATTATTGCTTGGAGGAGCTAGCATCAATTCTGCTAGGATTTTCAAGAAGGAACTGGACATTTATAGGGAGGTTTCGGGCAGCAAGATCAACTATCTAAAAAGCACGATCTATGGCTGGAATTGCTCGATCAAGGAATTGATAGACATAGCCAGGCTGTTAGAAATGGAAGGAACCCTGACCTGGGAATCTTTTAAGTATCTTGGGATCCCAATTTTCAAATCAAACCCTAAGGTAGCTCACTGGATGCCCCTGCTAGAAAAGCTAAAGCTCAGAATTCAAGTTTGGGGAGCCTCATGGTTGAATAATGCTGGGAAGGTAATCCTAATGAAATCTGTTCTCATTAGTCTTCCGTTATATCAGAATTCCATTCTCCTGGCCCCTAAAACCTTTATTAGTAAAATGGATGGCCTCCTGAGAAGATTTCTATGGGAGGGAGGGAAAAATAATGAAAGAAGGCTCCATTTAGTTAACTGGGACACTCTTAAGAAGCCATTCTTGGAAGGAGGTCTCCAAATGCGGGATCTGGCAGCCCAAAATCTTGCTCTGGGCTCAAAGCTCCTTTGGAACATTGTTTCTAGGAACCCAAGTTGGAGCAAGAGAGTTCTGTGGAAAAAATACTTCCATGGGCATCGCTTGAGGTGTTTGGACCAGCCTCCAAAAATAACCAAAGGATCACTGGTATTCAAACTCTGTCTCACAGCTATGAAACATTTCAGTCACAAGCTATACTGGATCCCAGGTAATGGGAAACAAATAAGAATTTGGGAAGATTCGATCCTTGGCGATCAGCCCTTGAATCAGATGGAAGAGCTTGTAAATATCAGAGTTTGGCTACAAACCAACAATCTGGAAACTCTTTGGGATATCTCCAATTGGACAGAAGATGCAGGAAGACTCTAGGATGGTTGGAATCTAGGGGAGGTTCCTCATTGGCTGGATGGTGAAGCCAATTTATTGTTGGATTTGCTTCAAGGAAAATCCCCTTTAAAGGCCTCTTCTAAGGACAAAAGAGGGTGGGGCTCTCTCTTAGGCTCATACTCAGTAGTAGAAGGTTACAAAAGTATATTGGCTGTTCCAAACGTTCCCCCAGAGCCAACCCAATGGAAATTTATTTGGTCCTTTCCTGCTCTTCCCAAAATTGACTTCTTCTACTGGACTTTGGCACACAAAAGTATCCTCACTAGAGATAATCTGTGAAGGCGTGGAATGGAAGGTCCCTCCAGGTGCCCTCTCTGTGTTTCGGATGAAGAAACGGCTAATCACCTGTTGTTAATGTGCCCCTTTGCTCAAGAAGTATGGAGGGGTGTCCTGATGTTAGGACCTGACAAAATAGAGCTTCCCAAAAATATTCCGGACCTGCTAAGAAACTGGGCCAAGTTATCCCCGTTCTGTCTCTCCAAAAAAAATCTTCTCAAGACTGGCTGGATGTGGATCCCCAAATTCACATGCTGGAAACTGTGGCTGGAGAGGAACAACAAAATCTTTAGGGAGGAGAGTTGTAATCCAGTCAGAATTATCTCTAAGATCAAAGCTCTGTTGGGTGAGGCCCTAGAAGCCAAACCTACCATAAGAAATGGTATGTCCCTGGACAGCGAAGAAGATCAATGGCTAAAAGAACTAGCTCCAAACCATCAGAATAGACCCATTCCTTCTGCTAAAGCCCCGCTCATTGGGAAATTCGTCTGGAAGAACAGGAATTCATCAAATGGAGATCAGCCTTGGATGAGCACTGCCTCTTCTTCGATGGGGCCTCTAAAGGTAACCCAGGAGCGGCGGGAGGCGGTGGAGTTTTCATTAGTCCAGGTGGCTCAACAGAGCTGCGTTTCGCTCGAGGTCTGGGGCATGAAACTAACAATAGAGCGAAAGCTCTTGCTCTGTGGCAGGGGCTAAATCTGGCCATCAAGAGGAATCTCCTCTCCATCTCAGTCTTTGGGGACTCTAGAATTATTATCTAGGCTTTGATCTCTAAAAAGATCCCTTCTCAAGTTCATTTAGCCCCCATTCTCAAAAAAATCATTCTAGTTCTGCCCTTGTTCCGCAAAATTTCCTTCTATCATATTTTGAGGAAGCTAAACTCTCAGGTGGACCTGGCTGCCAATCAAGGAACCACCCGCAGCAGGAGATCTCTGTTAATCAACAATGTGGATTCGGAATGCAGCATTCCTTAAGCCTGGAGAAGTCTGGGCCCCTGCTTCTTGTGCATTCCTCTGGTTCTGATTCCTTCTGAACCTCGGGCTCGGTCAAATTTTGTTGGCAGCAGCTTGGTTCCGCGGACTCCTCCACAAGGAATTTCTCAGAACGCATCCTAACCATTTTCGATTTCTGCTCTTTGCTAGACTACATCGCTGTGTCTCATTTCATGACTCCTGTTCCGCACTCGCTGTCTCCCTCCCGTGACTTCTCCTCCCTGCTTAATCCTCTGCGCCTCCCATCTTATTTATTCGCACTACTCTCTTCCCCTTCTCACTTTGCTTTCAGGTCTTCCAGAGCTTTCCTCCCGTTGGTTTCTTCTTCTGCCGATCTAAAGGAACAACACCTTTGGTCTCTGCTGTTCCTTTTTCCCGAAGGAACAGCAGAAAAACGGAACAACAGAAAAGGAACAGCAGAAAACACAACAGAAAAGGAACAGCAGAAAAGGAACAACAAAAAACACAGCAGAAAAGGAACAACAGAAAAAAACAGAACACAATCAAGCCTCATCTGCATTCAAATGCAATTATGTAACAATGAATTACAGAGTAGCCTTGTTAAAGTCCTCGACAGCTGTTTTGTCGAATCATAAATAAAAACTAGCCGTTATTGTCAAAAAAAAAAAACATTGATAAATCAACCTGCATTCCTGAATAACAATTAATAATAACTATCCTCAATACTAATTTGAGAACTAAATTATAATAAAATTCCCTAAATGATCCATCTATGACATTGTTTTGTATACTAATTTTCCCTAAAATATTAATACCTAATGATCCATAAAGGCAAAGTTGAGAGGAGCATTCCACCATCGCAAAGTCTCCTTGAAATGTGTATAAATGAGAGGGTAGGCTAAAGATGTTGCCATTTCCTTAGAGTGATTTCTTTGGAAGCATTAATCATAAGGTTGATTAATGCATCCCTTTACCACCTGGACACTCAGATGTAGGGTCTTAAAATCTCAGTGGTCATTCTCTGTGCACTGATAAACCTTTGGGGATATCTAGGGGTTATTGAGGAACAACTTTGCACATGGAAGATGTTCCTCTACCTCTTTGTTGGCTAGGAAATCAGCTAGAGACTTTTCCTTCTTCTTGACATGAGATAAGACAATTACTTCCTGTAGATCTAGAATTTGGGAAATATGTTGCATGCTTTGATCTAATCTCCATCAAAAAGAGCTCTTCACTGAGGAAGAACTCGATTGAAGCTCTTTTGTTGCTTGGATTATCAATTGAGAGCCTTCGTCTACAACAATATGGTGAAGGAATATGTGCAGGGAAATAAGGATGCCTTGGGTTAAGGCTACCAGTTCTGCAACATTGTGGCTATCATGACCAATATAGCCTCTGTAGATGCATATTATTTCTCCTTTGTGGTTCTGTATGACTCGTCTTATTTTGGATTCACCTGGGTTTCCTTTTAGGCTCCATCGAAATTCAATTTGAAGTGGCAAACTGGAGGTGGAGCCCAGAGTTTTGGGCTTGTTGCTTTGGGATTTAAGTGTATATATCCTCTTGGAAAAGGAGCTTAATTGAATTGTCACGAGTCGATGATTTCCTTTTCCTAAGGGGGACAAGGAGGATCCTTTTCATCCTAGTTGATTAAAAACAAGGTTTCTTCAAGATGCTTATGAAGAAGGATCCAAATGCTATTTAGAGGTTTTTCTTTTTTCTTTTTTTTTGGTCATTAAAGATACATTGATTTCATTCTTTTGAAATAGCCCACACCAGTAACCATAGGGTTAGCCTCCACAATTTGTTGAGAAGTTGTCTTTGAAAGGGGATTTTGGGCCATGTTTTGAGAGTTCGGAAAATATATTAGTAGACACTCTCAGTTCTATAGAAGCTTATTATTATTTTGCACCAAAGACTGTGAGAGAACACACAAGTGCCCAATAGGTGATCCATGGTTTCTTGTTATTGTTTGCATAGGAAGCACAATGATGGCCCTTCATGTCCTTTTTTATTTAGGTTCTCCCATGTTAAGATTCTATTTCTAGAGAGAAGTAAGAGGAAAGTTCTTACCTTTAGCGATAATTCTGAAGACTAGACTTCCTTCCAAAAGGGACAAGGGATTGTCTAAGGAGCTTGCTAGGATAGGATGTAGGCTTCCTTAAATGTGAAGGCTCCTATAGTTCAATATCCCCATCATAGGATGTTTAATCCCTATTTTATTTTTATTTCTCTTTCATTGATTTCTTTCCATAGGCATTAAGCATATTCTCTACTACCCTCTCATTTCCAGGTGTCTGGGTGCAACCAGGGTCGGGTGGGTGTGGAGTCAACCTTAGTCCAATAATGAAAAACTTGAGTTCTCCCATCCAGCTGAGTATTAGATTGAATTGTGGGGAGTTGATAATTGCAAGTAAGGCTGGGATTTTTTTGCCAAGAATGCTCCCAGAACCTCGCAAATTAACTATCCCTGATTTCCCAAAAGTAGTAAGATTTAACTATGGCTTTGTTGGGGCTTGTCATATTCCAAATACGAGAACCCTGTGGAGTGGAGGAAATGCAAATGAGATTATGCTTTTCCTAATCGTATGCATATTTCATGTGCCATAGGTACACCTAGTGATAAGTGGATTATTTGATCCATCACCACCATATATTAGCACCTAGAACTCTGTTGTATATTTTAGGGTCTTGAAAACCCAAGCCCTCCTCATTTTTCAGACATAAAGTCTACCATTTAATAGGAGGCAATTTTTCCTTGAGATGATTTCCTCACCATAGGAAGGTTCTTTGAAGATATATGATGCTTTTCAACACCCACTTGGGCACTGCAAAAAAAAATGTAGATGGGTAAGGATTGGAGCATGGACCTAATGAGGACAAGTCAACTAACATTGTTAAGAGAACGAAAAATCTAGTTGTCTAGACTAAAATTTGAGTTTATCAAGGATATCTCTCAGCTAGGAGGAGTGTTTGATGGCTGAGTTAGTAAGGGGGGCTCCTATATATTTAGAAGGGAGTTTAGAGACCGATAATCCTAGGATTGATATATATTTTTTGAGTGATTTGGGGTGTGTTGAAAAAGAATATTAAGGACTTTTCCATGTTGATTGTAGTTCCTAGTAGTTAATAATATAATTTTATAAATATATGTAAATGTATTTTAATTTAAAATTTATGATAAGTTAAGTAGCTTTAAATTTTTTAAATTGTAAGATTATTTTAAGTATAATATTTTAAGAAAAGATTTGTATTTTGAGAGATGTGAGAGGTCCTTCTTTACATAATAAATTTGAAGTTAATATAGATTTATATTGATTATGCTTTGAGTTATGGATTTAAAATTTATTCTTTGAATCTTATTGGATATATTTTTATTATTAATAATTTATTTATTTATTGTATTTCTAATATGAATCTTTGGTATTAGAATAATAATAGTGCAACCACATAAATTAAATGGCTGGTAAACAATGATAGGGATCAAACACTTACCTCATGATACATCTAACATTATCAAGATTAAAAAAAATCATAAAAAATAATTAAATTATAAATTTACTTTAAATTGTTATTATTTTATTTTGTAAATAAGCTTATTTTAAATAATCATTAAAGACATTTTGAGGTCTAAAATGGACCTCATAAGGAATATTATAAAAGAATAGTGAAAATAATAAAATCATATTATATTACATCATCAAATTTTAGAGGGGCAAAAAAACTACTTTTTAATCTCATGTTTTCAACTTATCTCCCTCCAATTTTACTCAAATTTCAAGTGGTAGCACTTGTTGGATGAGGAATTTAATTCCTCATCCAAGGAGTAGCTATTTTTCATACTTTCGATGGATCTTGCTACGTGAAAAAAATGAAAAAACATGATTACAATCACGTTTTCTATGAGCTTCTCATTTTTTGTATATCAGGGTCCATCGAAAGTATGCAACATGGGTACTCCTCGGATGTGGAACTAAATTTTACATCCGACGAGTGCTCATGCTTGAAATTCGAGTAAAACTATAGGGAGATAAGTTGAAAATACGAGTTGAAAGAAACAATTTTTATATTTTTTATACTTTTTAATCTTTTTACTTTTTTACTCCAAAAACGGTGAATCATCCCCAACGGTTGACATCATCATCTTGAATCATATTAGTTCTTATAAAGTTTATTTTGGTTGTACATTTTTGTTTTGAGGCCCATTTCTTATTTCTAGATTTCTCTAATGGTCAAAATCCCTTTGGAGTAGTGTGTGAGACTAGAAACCAAACCAACGACAAAAGTTGATTTCTTTTATCCCAAATGTCCATATACCAATCAGATACATACAAGATGTTCTATTGAAAAAGACTTCATTATGCAATACATTATGCTAAGGTACTAGTAAATTCCAAGTGACTTTAAAAAAACATAAGTCAACTTAACCATCAAGAGGAAGTGGAAATATTAATAGTACACGGAATGGTTGGATTTATTGGAGGTGTAGGATTTGGTTGTTTCCAAAGTTTTTCCTCTGTGCAAGCCAATTATTCATGTTTTTCCACCCCTAGTGAGTTTTCTCAATATTTGTTTATCAAATCGATAAGTCTTGATCTCCAGTCCTCCCATAAGTGATTGTTCTAGCTTACTTAAAGATGAAGGTGAATGTCATTACATTCCAATTCGGCCAGAAGGTTCACTACCTTATTACGTGTTCTCATGACAAGAGAGGGAATAAGGACTTGAATCATATGGATTAGATGGTTAATATGTATGAAATATTTTTCCAATTTATAATTGTGGCAATTTTTTTCTAGAGAAGCTCCATTAATAAATTTATTTACACTTGAGATGACCAACTAAGAATCACCCTCCACAATCTGCTTGGAGAAGCCTAATGATGATGCGATAACAAGGCTAGTCTCTACAGCTGCAAATTCAACCATGTTGTTCCTTGAATGCCTCACACTATTTATGAATAGAAACTTTGGTTTCCCATAGTTGTCATAGAATATTCCTCCAAGACCAATAGAACTTGGATTTCCTTTAGATGCCCTGTCAAAAGTAAGTGTAAGGAGTACATGGGGAAGAGGGCTCTAGGAGGTTGGAGGACTAGAAGATGTGAATCTTGGGCAACGGATAGATGAAAGGAGACATTTACAATTGCAAACTATGCAAAATTGTGGCATCCAAATCTTTAGCTTCCTAGTCCAACAATTACCAAGGGTGGAGTAGTATTGTTTCATAGATAATCTACAATGCTTTTTCCTAGATTATCTCCTCTTCTAATGATCGACTATTAAAACTGCAATTTTTCTTCTCCTTCCATATACATGGTAAATCCATATTAACTCTAAATTTATTATATGTTGAGAGATATCAAATCCCTCAATATTGCGAAAAATTGAGAAAATGTTTCCATACTTTCGAGAAGGCACACATTAGTAAAAAATGCAGATACATTAAAAAATGTGTTCAACACACTTTTTTAATGTATTTGCATTTTTTAACAATGTGGGTCTTTTGAAAAGTATGTATAATGGGTACTCGTTGAATGTGGAATTTAATCCTGCATCCAACGAATGTGTACACTTGAATTTTGGTTGAACCTATAAGGAGATAAGTCAAAAATACAATTAAAAAAATATTTTCTTCTTTTCCCTCCAAAATTTATAACTATTATTTTATTATTTTTACTATTATTTTATTGTTTTTCTTTAGAAGGCCACTTTTAGGCTGAAATTTCCTCTAATGGGTATTTTTGAAAAAATTTCATTGTGTATATTCTATGTTATTGATTTTTTATTTAGCTTCTTTGAAATTGTCCAAAAACAATTCAAACATTATGTTTAAAAGAAATTAGATGAAAAATATTATATGAATTCAAAAATGTCAAAATCATATGCCATTGGATAGAGGATTTCTTCATGAATCCGACATGATCAACTCCGCCACTTGAGGACAAATTTTTCCCTAAGTCCACTAAGGTACAAAATGATGTTGCAGAGAAATCTACAAAAAGGGATGCTAAAATTGTGGTTTTTAGGACCTAAGAAGCTCAATCGAGCACCTAAATTATAAATTCAAATATCTTGATCGAGGGTTTAAGAAACCGTTGATCGAGCCATTTACATGGTTAACCAAGGGCTCGATCGAGCTATCAAGCTCAATCGAGCCTTTGTAAAAATAAAGTTTTCAAGATAGGATCCTTATGTGAATCCCATAAATCTAGAATCAAGAAAGATTTCAAATTTAATCCTTTAATCCTCTTGATTATTTTTATGCATTCACATATCCTAAATTTTCCCCATTTTTCTTTGGCACACCTCCCAATAGCACATGGTAGTATCTTTGGGTGATACTTAGAAGGTATTATGGATGATTGGGTAGTGACTGGGCATGATGATTATGCATTGAAGTCATGACCACAAGTTAACATTATACAAAATCTATGCGAGGATCCATGGATCTTTCTACTTCATATACAAATAATATGGAAAGCCTATGTCCTTCTAAAATTTTACAAATTCCCTCCTACAATGCATGTGGGGTAAATAAGGAAAAATTATAAATCAAAGGCCAAGATTCACATGGAGCAAATCCATGACTGTTGAGTCACTAACTTCTAGAATCTATAACTTGAGTTCTTGATGTCCAAATTACGAGAGTGAGAGTTCATTGAAAAAATAAATATGTGAAGAAAAACTTGGAGATGGTTTATGTGTCTGAAATTGCATCTATAATTCCCAAAAACTTAAATTAAATCCATTACCATTTTTAACTTGGAAAAAATTACTTTTAAAAATGACCAATTTAAAGGAATTTTTGAATGTTTAAAGTGGGTTCTTATTTGTTAAATGAATGTCAAAGTTTATTATTAACCAAAGGGACATAATTCAGTTAGCATAAAGGGGGGAAACCACAAACATAAAGTAGTTCTAACATGATGAAGAAAGTATTATAAAAAAAGGTGAACGTTACGAGAGAGAGAACCCCCTTCTAGAATAATAAGTAAAGAAACATCCTAGTTAAGTCTTTTGATATATTGTTCTCAATTAGTAATCTAGCCTTTCATTTTAAAGTCATTTTGAATGACAGGAGCCGATTTTTACTATTTTCCTCTTTTCTCTTCCATGTATTTTCATTTACATAATCATGGAAGCTTAATTCAAACTATTTTGGAGAAATGCATTTAACTTTTCTAAACATTATGAACTCAAAGTTCATAGCTACTGTGACTTTTTGACTTTGATTTTTAAGCTTAAGATTATAGGTGTGTAATTAATTTCATATTTATGAACTTAAACAGAAATATTATGTTAAGTTGTTTTTAAATATGGTTTTCTTCTTTTCATATTCCTCAATGACATGGCGTATTTTACTTATTTCTATGTTGGAAGCCAATCTTCTCAAAACCTTTTCTTTACTCTTTAAAAGTATTATGATTTAAATGTTATGATGTGAATATCATTGCTAATATAATTTCGATGAGAAGAGTTTTTTTTTTAGTTTTCACATGTGAACCTTATAGATAAAATATTGATCTAGGTGGATTTCAATGGCCACCCACTTATTTCACTAGCTGACAACATAATTTTCTATTTTTGGCAGTTTCATAGGCCTTGAAATTCTGGAGCAGTTTTATGGCCCTAAATGACATTTTTTAGGTAAAAAATTCTTCAATTATTGTTAATATTTGGAAATTGTACTCCTTTTACAAACCTTTCCAACGGGTTATTGTGTGCACCATATAGATATCGTATGCCAAAGTTATGACCCCAAGAAGTTGACATTCCAACTTACCCTATCGAGGCCTATAAGCCTTTGGCGCTTCATCTCATAAAGTTAGGCTTTTGGATATTTACGGTTCCTCGTTGCTTCTTGATGATAAAAAAATGCCTTCGAGCCTCAATGTAACATAATTTAGCAAGGCATGTAGTTGTCACATCTCTTATTAGAGATAAGCTACCGTTGTTTGAGCTAGTATGCTTTCATTTTTCATGTATGCAATTTCAACAATTTCCATTAATTAATTGAATTAAAGTTTCAAGGTATCACTATGTTTTGGTTATAAATTTGTATTCATTCCATTCCCTTCATAAATTTAGATCAATGGTATTACATAGGTGTTTTCTTTCTCTGTTTGCTATGCATGTCCCCAATGAGGGTAGGGTAGAAGGAGTTGGGACTCTAACTACTTGAGAAATTGCAAGGTTGTCCTCATTGACCTTGATGACCTCCCATGGAAGAACAAGAGAATGATGAGAGAGTAGGAGATCTTATCAAACTATTGCTTGAAGACCCTCAAGTAACAAAGAAATGAGTTGATGGATAAATTTTTCCAAATCCTTCTGTAAAGACCAATAAGATACACATATTCATCATGTGGCTATTTTGGAGGCATCACCACATTTAAGATACAAGTTTATTTTATATTCTTATATTTGAAGGCCAAATAGATGTAGATGCACTAAACAAATGGCTAAATCCGATTGAAGGAAAAATTTCAGTCCATAAATTTTCCAACAAAGAAAAATTACCTTGGCACACCTTAAGCCCACCTCCCATGTTAAGGATGGGTGGGAAACTTACTATGAGAAAAGTTCCATGGAGGAATCCACATTATTTTTAGTCAGAAACACTTGGGATTCTTTTAAGGATGTTGCTAAGGAGAAATATTACTCTGTTCTAAGCTACAAAGAATAGTACATGAGATGGACCACACTATGGTAGGAAAGGGACCAAGTAGTGCTGAAATTCACAAATATATTTCAAACATTGCACAATAAGATAAGTATCAAGGTTTTTGAGTGACATCTGGTGCTCAAGTACTATGGTTATTTACACAAATACATCCGGATAAAAATGGAGTTCTTAGGCATCTCCTTTCTTGGCGTAGGATATCAATATGTTGTTAAAATTGAAAAAAAAAAACTAAACAAAAGAAATGAGACTTTGGATTTGTAAATCCTTCACAACAAATGCAGGGCAAAGGCATCCCCAAACCATAGAACTAGGAAAAAGCTAGGGTGGAACACCTGAGACAACTCCTGAATATGAAATTAAAGAATGGTAATCGGGAGATAAAGAAAGACATGGGAAAGTGATGCGAGTTACATGTTACATATTGCTTATATTTTAAATATGTTGTTCATAAGGTGTTATGTTTCTCACTTAACAGTTTAGACAAATATTTAAAGGAAAAGTAAATGGAAAAATTGATGTCCATGAATGCATTCAAATTAATCGCCCCACCCTCTCAATTTAGTCAAGTTTCCAACATTTTGTTTAATTGGTAGACCAAAGTGGCCAACAACGGGGTGCCACGTGGTGCCCAATGATTGGGCCATGTGGCACCTATGGATTGGTCCACCTCAATGCATAGTCAACCACCCTATCCTGCTACATCATTCGCCACTGGGCCACATGGCATGCCTGGTGGGTGACACATGTCACTATTGATGGTGTCACATGACCTATCCTAGTGGTGCCACATGGCACTATCAATGCCCGCTTTTAGCATATTTTCCAAAAAAATTAGATAAACATAACATTATCAAACAAACTCAATTTGAGGTGTCATTTGCGTTATTGGAATCATCTTGATAAGATCTATGACTTGGTGTTGATTTTTTTGAGATTTGAGGAATTCAAATTTTGATCATTTTTGGATCCTCTTGGATTAGCATCGCACACTTCCATCTTGCACAAACTACAAAATGTCAATTTTCATGTTAGTTGACATAGATATTTTCCCATTCCGCAAGAATGTTTTCATGAAATGTCACATAAACTCAATCAACCCTTTGTACCACAGATTAACACATGTTAAATAATTAATTAAGGGTTAATATTACTATTAACAAAATCTCCCTTGCTTGAAAATGTAAGTCTTTTCAGTATTATGGAGTGAATCGATATCTAATCAAGACATAGTTCGAGTCCTTAATTGCATTTATTTTGAAACACAGTGTAATGATTACTGATTATAAATGTATAAAATTGTTGAAACACTAGTACAAAACGGCTAAAATTTGCATATAAACAACCATTTTTTCGTAGGTGACCAATAGTAGCTAATTTACATTATCTTATAACGCGACCAACTTTTAGTCATTTTTAGCATAGCCATTAATAGGTTGTCTCGGATTTATCATCTAGTAGTATAGTTAATCATAAATTTGGCCATTAATTTAGTTATTAATTGCCACAATTACTGACCAAATATACAACAAAATATATTACTATATGATTACATGAGAAAACCAATTAATGACCAAAGAAATATGACCAAAATGTTGGTCGTGTTATAAGATACTATAAATTAGCTACTAATAGTCGTATATATGCAAATTTTAGTCATTATTTGAAACCAATTAATGACCAAAGAAATATGACTAAAGTTTAGTTGTGTTATAAGATACTGCAAATTAGCTACTAATAGTTGTATATATGCAAAATTTAGTCATCATTTTAATCACAAATTTATCATTTGTAGTAGTCATTTATCTTTTTTTTTTGTATTTTCATATTCATTATATAAATGATTGATTTAGTAGTTTCTATTCATTTCAATTAATTTCATTCATAATCATTATAAACGACTAATTTAGTCATATATTCATTTTATTTGTGTTCAACCTTAATCAATATAAATTACCAATTTAGTAGTTTTAGATTGATTTTATGTGTTCATTATTAATCAACATAAATTAATTAGTATGATTTTGCGACTAAATTAGAAAAAAATGGCATACAATGTGCATGTTCATCTAATATGATAACGCAAAGTTACATATGTTAATTACAAGACTAAATAATATCAAGTGCAAATAAAAATAATTTCAACCATATAAATTTTATTATATAAAATGTCAAGTATTACAATATGAGTTTCCAACTTAATATTGGTTGGACTACAATTTACACATAAAATATTGTTTCATCATTTCAAAACATTATCATTGTGTTGTCAAAGCATTGCAAGTGATTTCATGAACTCTAAAGACTTGACCATCAGTCTTTATAATGTGCATGTCTTATGCAAAATATTGGCTCTAAGGGTATCACTAGACCGGTTCTCTTCTCTCTCTCATTTTGCATTTGTCGCTCCAGTGTTATTGTTCTCCTCTTTCTTCAATTCTTGCTTCTTACCATCAATATTGAGTTCCTCTCCTGAAAATGAAAGAAGATACAATGCAGAGTATAAGACATGAAAGACGATGAATACTTGAATATAAAATAAAGTAGACTATAAAATATTTATACAACATATACCTCAACATCAGCAATGTCAATGCCATTTTCCCCCATAAAAGCAAGAAACTCGAACAAGTTTTCTTCAGTTGGGGATAGTGGCCATATGACCTGTATAAACAAAGAAAATAAAACATCACCATAGAAAAGAACACCTTAGTAACTTAGTTATATTCAACCTTCAGAGAAATCTTAGGCACAATCATGCCAACTAAGTTACATGTTAAAAAGTTCAAGTTGTAGATAACTTGTTAAAACAAATAATCTAAGGTGTGATGTTTAACCCTTGTCGTTTTATTCGCAACAACATTTCATTCTCTAACGTGTGAACTTGGTCAAGTATATAGACAACATGTGCTCAAATAACAACATGAAAGTAAACGTTTTTAATAGTCATGAAAATATTTTAACACAAAACAACTAAAATGATTTCAATTAATATCTTGTAAAACTAAACTCATCTTCAAGCTTTTGATCTTCTTTAAATGGACATGATACCAAATATTTTAAATTTCATAGTTAAAAGACAACAAATATCAAAAGAAACATTCAAAATACAATTAAACAATAAAGAGGGGATATCCAAGACATGATCTGCATTGTCTTCCCATCCCTTTTTCAATCCCATTTCCTGTAACATGCCCACACCAAAGTCAAGTGACAATCAAACAAAGGCATTGACATTTTTTTTAATCTTTTATATCTATAAACTTTGAATCTGATTTTTTTCAAGAACATATTAATTCATATTTAAAGCCTTCCTGTCATGAGAAGGTATTAATCAAGTAGGACATCAAAAAAATCGACCTTAATGAGGTCCTTAAACAATTCCTACAATATCAATATTTTTCTTGTTGTGATATCTTGGGTAGAAAAAATAACATATTTGCAAAAGAAAAATCCATATATTACTTGTGTTCAAACTCTGTATATGGTGTATTCGTAGGCAACTTTTTAAGATGTTCTTCTGCCTTTACCAAAGCAAACTATAGCTTGGTTAAATTCTATATCCTTTCATTCAACATCAATTTCTGCAAGATAAATGTCACACATTATTATTTTCCATTTCTCAACATGTTACAAATGATAAATTGAAAGTCACATAAAACCAAGAGAAAACTTTTTTTCTAACCAAAACAAACAAACAAATAGTGCCTCTAATAAAACTTCACACCTCAAAAATTACTCTGCCACGTGCATGGGCTAAATTTGAGATTCTTTGAACCATCTTTAGGTCATACTTAATGGGATATTCGTATGTTTACCATGATGTCAATTTGGTGTTAAAAGCAATATATAAATCCAGGTTATTATCAGTGAAATTCAAGTATAATTAAAAAAAATAATATCATTGCAAGGTAGTGGAGAGAGAAACATCTTCATAATTAGGCTTCTCTATTTTAATTTGATTTGAATTGAGTTTGTATTTGAATATATAATTTTCTATAAAGAAGTGAAATAGAAAGATGAGAATCGAAATAGCCCAGATAATCCCAAACCTTCGTTTCCTGGTTATCCATAACTATCTCCTAGCCTTGTTAAAATAATGTGCTTTAAATTATTAGAGTAGAATAAATTTGCTAAAAAAACAATTATAGTCATCATGATTAATTATAAGCTCCATAAAGAAAGTTTTCAATTGGGTTTATATTTGGTGGTTCTGAGAAATGACCATTATCCTTCCCACCTAGTGTCAATTTCCATAAATGACGTGTTGAGCTCATAACAAACATATTAGTGTAATGACATTGAACCTTTTTGTTGACTGGCATTCAGCAAGGTAAATATGTTGGTCACCATTCTTTCTAATTCACTCCAAAAACAATTGGCCAATTGTTACATAAGTGATGTCATAACTGCAACTTGTGAATTCTTTCTTAGCATATGGATTGTTTCATCCTAGCATTCATCTGCCTTACCAAAACATTCGACTTATTTCTTTCCTGTATTCAATATAAAAAAGGCATGTGGTATTGATAAAGTCAATTCAACTAAATCACCCATTTTCAGCTTCTGACAAGAATCACTAACGATTTTATGATTCACTCTTGGCCTCAACTCTTCTTGTATTGGAAAACAATAAGAAGTAAAAGTGAGCTACCATAAGTTATTTTATCTAGCAAATCCTCCATGATAAAATTTGGAGGTATTTCTTGCACAGTCATCTATTTAACAACAATAAGCAATCCTTTATTCATGAAATTGATATGATGGTAGAAATTTCAAACAATATACATAAAAAAATTGTGTAAAAGATTAGCAAATGAATTTCAAAACAAGCAGATTGCAAAGAAACTACATCATAATATGGTGTTTTTAAGAATACCATGCTCACTTTATCATCTTCCAACATAATTAGAAGGAGACTATCATTTGTGCCACATGGTGGGTTGTAGAATTTATCCATATGTGGGCAACCATCTTTATGGGAAGGGAAAGGGCTAGGTGGTCTCATGTCTGCATCCTAGGGAGATAACCGTAGTTTAGTGTCCATAATATCATTGTTCCACATTAGCACCCATCATGCCCACTTGACCATTTGAACAATGAAGGAAGAGTGTGTTTCTTCACCCTCCTTGTACCTCCAATGTGAAACAACTCCAAACTCAGCTTGTTGATGCATTTATTTAGTCTATATTTGTATTAGTATGCAAATACTAATACCTAAAGTGTTTGGACCACAACACGTGTTAGGAGAGTAACCCAAAAAATTCCATTGGTTTGTGCCTAACTATTAGGCCAAGAGGTAACTCCTCAAACTGAATTATGTTACTTCATTAAGGTTGCTCATGGATATATACAAGGAGGGAGAGACTCTTGGGCTTCACCTCCAAGTGTCTCTTCATATTCCTATTCTCCATTATTTACTATTTACATTATTTACATATATTCACCCAATCCCAATGATTAGGTGTCATCATTCCCCCCCTAATCCAAAGGTATTTTGGTGGGTCCAAGCATCATTCTACACCTTTCGAACTTTTCTCTTCTAAGCGAAGTGCTTTGGTGAATATGTCTACAATCTGCTCATTAGTGGAACAATGGCATAGATGGATTATCTTGGCCTCAACATGATGTCGAATCAAATGGTATTGTGTATTGATATGCATCATTTGATCACGGAACTTTGGGTTCTTGGCCAACTTTATTGGAGAGGTGTTGTCAATAATGAGTGGAGTTGAATGCACTTGTTTCACATGCAAATCTTCCAGAATTTTCCTGTGCCACACAATTTCCTTTGTTGCCTCAGTTGCTGCCACATATTCTACCTCTATTGTGAAATCTGTTGGAACTGATTATTTGCGTGATCTCCAGGAGACAACTCCTAATCCCAGACTCATAGCATAACCTGAAGTAGATACCCCAATTTATTTCTCTCCATCGAAGTCTGAATCAAAGTATCCAATCCAGTCGAAGTCACCCACCTGTGTATACTTGAGTCCAAAGTCTTGAGTTCCCTTCAAGTACTTTAGAACTCTTTTTAAAGAAAACCAATGTCCCTCACAAGGCTTTTGCATAAACCTGGAGAGGATTCCAAGAACAAATGAAATGTTTAGTCTTGTAGTAGTCAGGTAGTTGAGACTTCCTACAAGTTGTCTATACTTTGTTGCATCCTCACATTCTTTTCCTTCAATGGATGTGAGCTTCAAGTTTTGTTCCATTGGAGTAGTCAAAGGATTTCATTTGTCCATGCCAAACCTTTTCAACAGATATCCAATGTACTTCGTTTGAAAGAGGAATATAAACTTTGGATGTTGAGTTACTTCAATACTAGGATAGTAGAGAACATCACCTAAGTCATTTATTTCAAAACCTTTCCTCAATTCCTTCTTTATGGATGCAATGTAGCTCTCATTATTCCCTGTCATCAAAAGATCATCTACATATACCACAAGATATACAACTATTTTGCCAACTTTCTTGACAAACAAAATTGCATCATCAAGATCATAATGTTTGAAGTTGAGTTTCAGAAGATGCACAGTTAACTTTTCATACCAAGCTCATAGTGCTTGTTTGAGGCGATACAAGGATTTCACAAGTTGGCATACTTTGTGTTCTTGGTCCTTCACAACAAATCCTTCTGGCTGGGACACAAAAAAAAATTGTTTTAGATCTCCATTCAAGAAAGCAGTTTTTACATCCATTTGATGGAATTTCCAACCATTATGAGCTGCCAAGGCAAAGAGTGTCTGGATGGTGGCCCATTTTTCTGTGGGGGAAAATGTATCCTCATAATCGCCCCCTTCCTTTTGTGAAAAATCTTTTACCACAAGCCTGGATTTGTGCTTGTCAAGTGAGCCATCAACTTTATACTTGTTCTTGTAGACCCACTTGTAGCCAATTGGTTTGGTTCCCAATGGAGGATCAACCAACTTCCAAGTGTCATTATTTATCAAGGCATCATACTCCTTTTGCATCACTTCTTTCCATTCATCATGAGAAGCTACTTCTTTGAAGGAAGTTGGTTCAAAATATATAGAAAAAATCAGTTCAAAATCATAAGAAACATCCATATCAACAAGTGAATCAGAATAATCTACATCACCTCCATTTTGCCTGGTTGAATTTATTGTTCCTGTCTTTCCAACCTCATCAGGGTGAACAGTTTCAAGTGTCTTAGTCAGCGATTTTATAGGACCTTTCTAAGATTTTTGGGTTGTGTTATATACTTTCCATGACTAACCTACGTAGTGAACTGGGGGGTTAGAGGGGGGGTGGAGTGCCCCCTTCGTTGTGTCGATTGTGTAGCGGGGGGGTCATAGGGGGGTGGTAGCCGTCCTATACGGGGTCCAGGGTAGCACCTCGGGAAAAAAATATTTTGGACCCTATATTAGGTTAGGCGGACCTACCTATGGTTTTCGGTCCATAGTATTGGATGCTTCAGCATGTATAAATATGTATTATAACATTGAAAGGAATATAATGGAAAATCAAGCTGGTAGTCCTGATTTTGGGATCCAGGGGAAAATCTTTGTGTATCTGTGTTTTTTGTGTTATGCTCTCGCATTGTCTATTTTTTGTGTTTTAGAATTCGTATGCAGGTAATTTATGTACAGGGTTAAAACCTCCATTTAGTATCAGAGATATTTTGGCTTCAAGGGGATGCCTTTATTGCTGAGGGGTTTCGCTCGAGCCTGTGGTAGACCCTGTTTAGTGGGAGATCTGCGGGATCTATTTTGGTGGTGAAAGAAGATGGTGAGCAGTGGAAAGATAGAGATCGATAAATTTAATGGTCAGAGTTTTGAGTTATGGAAACTCAATATGGAGGATCTGTTGGTGGATAAAGATCAGTGGATCGCGGTAGATCCAGGTACTAAACCAATGGGAGTGTCCGATGAAGAATGGAAGAAGTTGGATCAGAAGGCAAAGAGCACAATACAATTGTGTGTCTCAAATTCAGTATTGCTGAATGTATCAGGGGAAGCTATGGCGAAGGCTTTGTGGGACAAGTTAGGGACTTTGTACCAATCTAAGTCTCTGGTGAATAAATTGTTCCTACGGAAAAGCTGTATAACTTGAGGATGAAAGATGGAGACTCGGTGACAGAGCATATAAACGCATTTAATACTGTGGTAAGTCGGTTATTATCTGTTGATATTAAAATTTCAGATGAAGATAAGTGCATAAGTGTGTTGTGTTCTCTACCAGATTCATGGGATAGTCTGGTTATTGCAATAGGTAGCAATACAACTGCCTTCCAATTTAATGAAATAGTCTCATCCTTGCTAATGGAGGAGATGAGATGGAAAAATATGGAGAGTCAGAAAGGTGATGCATTGTCTGTACGAGGATGGTCCCAGAACAAAAACAAAAATAAGTCATCAATTGGGAGATCTAAATCTAGAGGGAGATCTAAATCTCCAGGAAAACCTGTAAATGTGGTGTGCTGGAAATGTGGAAAGGAAGGGCACTAAAAAAGGGACTGTAAATCTAAAGCACCTGACAAAGGAAAGGGATCTGATGATGCTTCTTCTGCAGAGGTGAAAACCACCTCAGATGAAGGTGGGGATGTGTACTTGGCTTCTTCAAGTACACATGTAGATCATGACACATGGTTGATTGACTCAGGTGCATCCTTTCACTTCACTCCCCATAGAAAGTGGTTTTGCGAGTATGATAAATACGATGGTGGTGATGTCTTTTTAGGGGATGATAGGAAGGCTAGAATCGTTGGTCGCGGAAAAGTAAAGGTGAAGTTGTAAGGTGGAAGCGTTAGAACACTTCTGGGTGTTCTGCATATTCCTACATTAGCCAGAAATCTGATTTTTGTAAGCAAGTTGGATGATGCAGGTGTAAAAACAGTGTTCGAGAAGGATACCTACAAGAAGGTTAGAGGAGCACTGGTATTGATGCGGGGAGTTCGGACTGGAACTTTGTACAAGCTACAAGGTAGCACTATTGTTGATGGGTGCAATAGTCCTGAGGTTCCTAAAAGTGGAGCAGAAAATCTAGTGGTCTTTGGAAAGAAGACCATGTTGTGGCATCAAAGGCTTGGACATATTGGAGAGAAGGGCCTTTGAATACTTCATGGTAAAGGTATGGTAGAAGGTATGAGTAATTGCTCTCTGGATTTTGATTTCTGTGAAAATTGTGTATATGGGAAGCAGAATCGGGTGAGTTTCCCCTCTAGTGGTAAGAGCGTGAAACAGATTTTAGAGCTTGTGCACAGTGATGTGTTTGGACCTGTGAAGGTTCCATCACTGGGTAAGTCTGTGTACTATGTATCATTTATAGATGACTTCTCAAGGAATACATGGATATATTTCCTTAAGAAGAAATATGAATTCTTTGACAAGTTTAAAGAATTGAAGGCTCTGGTGGAAAACTAGACAGAGAAGAAGATAAAGGTGATGAGGACAGATAATGGAGGAGAGTTTTGCAGTAAAGAATTTGAAGAATTCTATAAGAAGTGTGGTATAGCACGACAAAAGACTACTCCATATGCACCTCAAAAAAATGGAGTTGCAGAAAGAATGAACAAGACATTGATGGAAAGGGCAAGAAGCATGCTTAGTGATGCCAGGTTAGGACATGAATTTTGGGCAGAAGTGGTGGAGATAGCATGTTACATGGTCAACAGATCACCTTCATTAGCGTTGGAGGATAAGACTCCACAAGAGGTATGGACTGGTAAGAAACCCTCTCTTTCACATCTGAGGGTATTTGAATGTGATGCACATGTACATGTTCCAAAGGAGAAATGAACCAAGTTGGATAGTAAATCTTAAAAGTGCATCTTTATTGGGTAAAAAGATGGTTTAAAGGGTTAGAAGCTTTGGAACCCAACAACAACGAAGGTTGTGTACAACCAAGATGTGGTGCTCAGAGATGTGAAAGATGTTATTAAACATGAAGTCCAACGAAAGGAACCTGAGAAGATAGAGTCTGAGGTAAAGGAGGAAGAATCAGACTCTATAGCAGAGGAGGAATCAGAAGATGAAGATCCACAAACTCCAGGTGTAAGAAGATCAGTTCGAGAAAGAAGGCAACCAGAAAGGTATAGTCCATTTGCTTTCTGTTCAAATTTTGCTTTATCTATTACTGATGATGATCCTAGAACTGTGAAGGAAGTAGTAGAATCAGAGGATGGAAAACTTTGGAAAGAGGACATGGTTGATGAAATGGCATCTTTGCACAAAAATGAGGCTTGGGATCTGGTGGAGTTGCCAGCTAGAAGGAAACCCATTGGCAGCAAATGGGTGTTCAAGAAGAAGACAAATGTAGAAGGAAAGGTGGAGAAATAGAAAGCTCAGTTGTGTTATCACTCAAGTTGTCCTTCTGGTCAGCTCAAAAGGATACGGCCAAGGTAACCACAGACCAATCTTTGGACTGCAGGTTCTAGCCCACCTGCAATCAGAGAGGGCTCTCTCTTTCTGATTTAGCTTTGTTGATATGGTTTTTAGGCTAGTTATTTCGTTCAAGGGGTTTTGTTTTGATTTTGGTGGGAAGGATGATGCTTTCAAGTAAAGAGGTAGAGATAGCATGGAAGTTTTAGAACCATTGGGCGTGGAGTCAAGGAGTAGGACTGCTGGTGCGTTTTCTTGGTCACAAGAAGGAATTATGGAGCAAGATAGCTGCATATGAAACAATCATTCAAGGTAAAAAGAGATGGATTAAAGGCTAAGGAATGAGGGGCAATTAAGAATCTCTCATTCAGGTTAGCTGAAGGAAGATAAATGAGCCCTATCTAGGAGCAGCTAAGAATTCCTAGATAACAATCATTCATATGTGAAATAGATCAAACATGAGCCATAACAGAATTCATATTTATGCCTAAATCAAGAGGAAGACATTAAAAAGCCACAGAAACTGAGCATAGAGTGCAGCTAAGCAAATTCTAAGCCAATCCTTTGTTCAGTGACTTGAGCATATGTGAAATTGAAATAACAGAGGTAGGGAACACTTATTGATTCATATTGCAACACAAGAATTCCACATTCACTTCTTCAAACCATTAGACACAGAGCAGACAGTCATTCCTCCAAAGCTTTTCAGCAATCTTTGATTAATTAAAACATCTCAGATCTCCAGTGCGAGTCTCTAATGAAGATTATCAACCAACCAACCCTTTTTACAATGGAGAGGGTCGTATAAATAGGGAAAATTATCCAAAATTAATCTATTACAGCTGACCTAAACAGGTCTGAAAGAAAATGATTACTTTAACCTAATCTTATCTAGAAATAAATGCATGAAAATATCTTTGAGCTGCGTTGAGGGCAGATGTATCAAACTGAGTTAATGTCTGTCCTGGGTGGCTCGGTGCAGTCCTTCTGTAATAACTGTGATTTGTCTTTTATCTCTGCCTCTAACTTAGTTCTGTTGCTGTTCGGTGGCATTAATGTGCACTAATCCCGACCAGATAAGTTTTTTAAATGGCCTTAACTGTTTTGCTGACTTTGATGGAGGTTTTTAATTTTCACCTGCTTTGATGTTGCTGAACTAATACTCTTTGTTGCTTCATCTTTCCTCTGATACACTTTGGCACTGAACCTGGCCTCTTTAATGTCTTCTGAGTGCTTTAGACTATCCCATCGACCTTTTATGGCTGTTGTTCGGCCCTCTACTGCTTTAAAAATTGTGTTTGCCCCTTTCTGTATGCTTCGCGAAGAAATTCTGGTCATTTTGCACCTTTTGGGCTTGCTGGAGGCCGAGCAGTGAGGGGCTTTCCATTTCGGCCTATTTCCCATAGCCATGCGTGATTAGCGCTAGGCACTAATCGCGCATGAAAAATTGCCTCAGATTTTGATTCCGGGCTTCCTAGGCTGCGATTTGCGCCTTTCATGCTTTTTGACGGTGACGTTAGCATGATGTCAGCGGTGGGTCCCAGTACGGCGGTGACGTGGCGGTACGGCAGAGGAGGTGACATGGCGGTACGGTGGCAGCTACGTGGCAAGGACACGGTGGCAGGAGGCCGACGCGGGATGGTGACGTGGCAGGATGACGTCACGCTGACACAGGAGGGGGGGAGAGCGGTATCCGGTTTCGGGCGCACCGCCTTTCCGTGTAGGTGGTTTCGGCAGAGGGGGCTCCGCCACAGCCAGGAGGGCGATGCGTGGCGGGAGTACAACGGGAAAACCACCGATCTCCCGAGCGTTAACCCTCGGCGGCTTCGGAGATGAGAAGACCCGCCCACCGTAGATCTGTGGCGCAGGCGATCGGACGGCTGGCGGAACAGATGAGGCGGCGGAGGGATAATGGACGGGACCCGCGGCGCAATTTGAATAATTTATTAAATGGAGGGGGGGGGGTTAATGTTGGGTGTGGAGCCTGATTATCTTCTATAGTACCGGCATATTGGACCCCAGTTCAAAATGGGGCGGCAACGCCGCCCGTAAAATAATCTCTGCCGTGGGGGATCACTTTTGGGAGCCCCCCCGAAGCTAAAAACAGCTGTAAAATTGCCTTGTAAAAGTATAGTAATTTCTAGTCAATCTGGGCCGTTCATTAGGCGGATGATATGACGGTAGAACTTATGTTTAGTTTAGGGTTTTTTGCCCTAGAAGGCAACCCCCTCTCTTTATATGAGGGCATTGTATTTGAGGCTGTGAGATAGATGTGTATTCGGTGAGCGAGAAACATGGAGGTGAGACTGTGAGAGAAAACAGAGGATATTACAGCGGTTTTGTTGTAGGTTGTATCTCTTCATTTTACTGGATAATAGAAAGGAAGGACTGGCTGTTCGGGGTGGACATAGCCCAAACTGGGTGAACCACGTATATCTGTGTCTCTCTTGTTTTGTGCGTTTTCTGTGTTTATATTTCTGCAATATTTTATGTGTTCCATTGCTCCGTAATATATAATTTTCTAACAACTGGTATCAGAGTCGAAGGTCTATTTGGCTGATAAACTCGCAGGAAAGAAGGGTTCCTGGTTCGAGTGGGAGCAATGGCGGAAGATGGTAAGTTTAGGGTCGAGAAATTTAACGGCCAAAACTTCTCGCTGTGGAAGATGCAGATGGAAGATTATCTGTATCAGAAAGATCTATACCTACCATTGGGCGGAAAAACAAAGATGCCGACGGGTATGAAAGATGAAGAATGGAACCTTCTCGATAGAAAGGCACTCGGAACAATACGGCTGTGCCTTGCTGCGTCAGTCACTTTCAACATTTCGAAGGAAACCACAACAGCAGGTTTGATGGAGGCGTTGTCGAAACTATATGAAAAACCCTCGGCCTCGAACAAGGTATTTCTTATGAAACGGTTATTTAATATGAAGATGTCGGAAGGTGGATCTGTTGCAGACCATTTAAATGATTTTAATACAGTTACAAGTCAATTAAGTTCTGTAGGGGTAAACTTTGATGATGAAATTAGAGCTCTGTTATTCTTATGCTCGTTACCAGAAAGCTGGAATGGTTTGGTAATGGCCATCAGTAACTTTGTTTCTGGATCTAGTACTTTAAAGTTTGATGATGTTGTCGGTGCTATCCTTAGCGAGGAAATGCGACGGAAAAGCTCCGGTGAGACATCGGGAAATGCTTTGAGTGCAGAGTCTAGAGGAAGAAAAATGGAAAGAGGAAAGAGCTCAGGATATCGCAGTAAATCAAGGAAAGGCAGATCCAAGTCCAGATCGGGGATAGTGTGCTGGAAATGTGGAAAGAAAGGACACCTAAAGAAAGACTGTAGATCTCGGAAGGGAAAAGAAGGAGATGCACAGCAAGAAAACAATCATGAAGCAAATGTGACAAGTGAGGTGTTACAAGATGCTTTGATTCTTTCTTTCGAAAATATTACTGATTCCTGGGTGGTAGATTCAGGGGCTTCATTCCATGCCACACCTGATAAGAAATGCTTTCATGACTATGTTCAAGGAGATTTTGGACAAGTTCGTCTAGGTGATGATAAACCCTATAAAATCGTTGGAATGGGTAAGGTTCTTGTAAAACAGCAGAATGGAAACCAATGGCTACTAAAGGAGGTAAGGCATGTTCCAGATCTAAAGAAAAATCTGATTTCAACAGGGCAGTTAGGCAGTGAAGGTTGTGTGACAACTTTCACAGATAAAGCTTGGAAGGTCACTAAAGGAGCCCTGGTAATAGCAAAAGGTGAAAAGGTTGGTACATTGTATTTATGCAATGGTATTTCTAACTCTGTTAATGCTTTAACTTCCAGAGGAGAAGATGCAGCATTATGGCATCATAGGCTCGGACACATGAGTGAAAAAGGGATGAAGATTCTTCACTCAAGGAATTTGTTGCCGGGTTTGAATAATGTTGATTTGGACTTCTGTGAGAATTGCATTTATGGAAAACAGAAGAGAGTCAGATTTCTCAGAGTTGGGAAAGAAAAGAAGAATGAAAAATTAGAGCTTGTGCATATAGATGTATGGGGACCTGCTCAGGTATCATCTCTTGGTGGCTCTCGTTATTATGTTACTTTTATTGATGATGCAACTAGAAAAACTTGGATTTATTGTATTAAGAATAAATCTGATGTATTTGATACTTTCAAGAAATGGAAAGCTTTGGTTGAGATTGAGACAGGAAAGAAATTGAAGTGTCTTAGATCAGACAATGGAGGTGAATATTGCAGCAAAGAGTTTGATAGGTACTGTTCAGAGCATGGAATTCGCAGAGAGAAGACAGTTCCAAGAACACCACAAGAAAATGGTGTGTCAGAAAGGATGAACAGAACAATCATGGAGCGTGCAAGGTGCATGAGATTGCATGCAGGATTGCCTTTACAGTTTTGGGCAGATGCTGTAGATACTGTTGTTTATTTAATAAACAGAGGACCTTCAAGTTCCTTGGATGGTGGTGTTCCAGAGGAAGCATGGACAGGGAAAAAGGTAAACTACTCTATTTTAAAACCTTTTGGTTGTGAGGCCTTTGTCCATATTGATAAAGAAAATAGAACAAAGCTTGAGGCAAAGTCAAAGAAATGTACCTTTATTGGATATGGTGTTAATGATTTTGGTTATCGCTTATATGATTATGAAAATCACAAAATCATTAGGAGCAGAGATGTAATATTCAATGAAAAGGTCTTGTATAAGAATCAGTTGCAGGAAAAGAAACAAGAAAAAGAAAACAAGGAATACGCAGTTCTTGATGAAATTACTGAAAAAGTAAAGGTGCCTGAAAATAATAATAATCAACAACCACAACAACAGAAACCATCACAACAACAACAGGCACCCCAAACACCTGAAAGTGGTGTTAGAAGATCTACCAGGACAAGTAGACCTCCTGAACGATACTCTCCTTCATTATATTATTTATTGTTGACTGATTCCGGTGAACCTGAATGTTATGAAGAAGCAATGCAGGTTGAAAGCAAGAAAAAGTGGGAGGTAGCCATGGAAGAAGAGATGGACTCCTTAATGCATAACCAGACTTGGGATTTAGTCAGGTTGCCTGCAGGAAAAACTACATTGAAGAATAAATGGGTTTACAGGCTGAAGGAAGAAGATGGAGGAAAGCAAAGGTACAAAGCTAGACTTGTGGTGAAGGGGTTTGCACAGAAGAAAGGTATTGATTTTGATGAAATATTTTCTCCTGTTGTTAAAATGACTTCAATCAGAACTATTTTAAGTCTTGTAGCAGCTGAAGATTTGCATCTTGAGCAGTTAGATGTAAAGACAACCTTTCTCCATGGGGATTTGGAGGAAGAGATATATATGCAGCAGCCACAAGGATATGAGGTGAAAGGGAAGGAGAAACTTGTGTGTAGGTTGAAGAAGAGCTTGTATGGTTTAAAACAGGCTCCAAGGCAGTGGTATCTAAAAATTGACAAGTTTATGTCTGAACAAGGTTATACTAGATGTCACTCTGATCATTGTGTTTATCTGAAAAAGCAAAATGATGGCAGCTATATTATATTGTTATTGTATGTAGATGACATGCTTGTTGCAGGATCTAACATGCAGGAAATAAATGTGCTCAAAAGAAAATTGGCAAATTCATTTGCAATGAAGGATTTGGGTGCTGCAAAACAAATCCTTGGTATGAGAATAACTAGAGACAGGAAAAATAGAAAATTAACATTGTCTTAGAATGAGTACATACAAAAGGTGTTGAAAAGATTTAACATGCAAAATGCAAAACCAGTTAGTACACCTTTTGCTAGCCATTTCAAACTTAGCAAAGAAATGTGCCCAAAGACCCAAGAAGACATGGATTATATGTCTAAAGTTCCATATGCATCAGCAGTTGGAAGTTTAATGTATGCAATGGTCTTCACAAGGCCTGATATTGCACATGCAGTGGGAGTTGTAAGCAGGTACATGAACAATCCAGGAAAGGAACATTGGATGGCAGTGAAATGGATTCTCAGATATTTGAGAGGTACCACAAATTAGGCATTATGCTTTGGTGGTTCAAACATATCCCTACAAGGATATGTTGATGCAGATATGGCAGGTGACAAAGATAATAGGAGGAGCACTACAGGATATGTATTTACTGTCGGAGGAACAGCTGTCAGTTGGGTTTCAAAAATCCAAAGTGTTGTTGCACTCTCAACAACAGAAGCAGAGTATGTTGCTGCTACAGAGGCTAGTAAAGAAATGATTTGGTTACAAAGGTTTATGGGTGAATTGGGTAAGGAGCATGATATGGGCACGTTATACAGTGATAGTCAAAGTGCCATTCATCTTGCAAAGAACTCAGCATTTCATTCCAGGACAAAACACATACAGCTCAAGTACCATTTCATACGATCAGTGTTGGAAGATGGAGAGTTGAAGCTGGAAAAGATACACACTAGCCAGAACCCTGCAGATATGCTAACAAAAGTTGTAACCAGGGAGAAACTGAGAATATGCTCAGTTTCAGTTGGTCTTCAAGGATGACGATGAAGATGAGAAACAGTCAGGTCCAAAGAGGAGTCATTGTCCAGCAAATGGAGCAGCGGTGGAGTTGCTACAATCAGTCTCCAAGTGGGAGATTGTTGGGTGTGGAGCCTGATTATCTTCTATAGTACCGGCATATTGGACCCCAGTTCAAAATGGGGCGGCAACGCCGCCCGTAAAATAATCGCTGCCGTGGGGGGTCACTTTTGGGAGCCCCCCCTGGCGGGGGGTTTCGGGGGCAGCGCCCCCGAAGCTAAAAACAACTGTAAAATTGCCTTGTAAAAGTATAGTAATTTCTAGTCAATCTGGGCCGTTCATTAGGCGGATGATATGACGGTAGAACTTATGTTTAGTTTAGGGTTTTTTTCCCTAGAAGGCAACCCCCTCTCTTTATATGAGGGCATTGTATTTGAGGCTGTGAGATAGATGTGTATTCGGTGAGCGAGAAACATGGAGGTGAGACTGTGAGAGAAAACAGAGGATATTACAGCGGTTTTGCTGTAGGTTGTATCTCTTCATTTTGCTGGATAATAGAAAGGAAGGACTGGCTGTTCGGGGTGGACGTAGCCCAAACTGGGTGAACCACGTATATCTGTGTCTCTCTTGTTTTGTGTGTTTTCTGTGTTTATATTTCTGCAATATTTTATGTGTTCCATTGCTCCGTAACATATAATTTTCTAACAGTTAAACATTAGAAAAAGTGGGTTTACTGGGTTATAACAGGTTTTACAGGCATCGGAAGGGGTCCGAAAGCCCAGAAAGATGGATTTTATGCAGTTTGAGAAGGGTTTTAAGGCAAAACAAGCGGTTTATGCCTTGGGAGAGTGAAAACAAGTTAAATAAGATGGTTTTTATACACATGAAAGGAATTTTATGCTGTGTGATGGAGTAAAATGCATGAAAAGATAGTTTGAGGGTGGAAATGAGGGCTCTTGCTGAGTTTCAGATAAACTTAGCAATTCCCAATGAACTTATGGTTATGTTTCAACTAGGGGGAGGGGATAAGTATATAGGGGAGCTATTAACATAATTTTAGTAGGGGAAGGGGAAAAACCGATAGGGATTTACATAATAGAGTCAGTAGTTAATATGAAAGTGTGAAGAAAGCGCTAAGTATGTGAATCCTAGGCTATTAGGGGAGATAGAACTTGTAGAAGAGATATCAGCACTCCTAAGTAAAGCATATCTCTACTTAGGCAAATGTTTGATGAAACATGATGATACTAAGAGGCTCAAGCAGATCTTGACCTCTTCAGGGAAGTTAGTGAGCGATTTAGGGAATTAGAAGAAGGGGGAGTTAGACATGCCTCGCTTGACCTGCTCCAAATGAAAACTGCCTTGTACTTGTGATCTGAAGTTACAATATCACTTTGAAACGCAAAATTGACCATAAATCAACTTTCTGCAACCTCATAACTACCTACCCAGCCTACTTACCTAACATTTTTTCTTCTTTTTGGTTTGGGTGCACTTAAACTTGTAGACCCTGCTTTACAATTTTTCTTTTGACTTCCTTCCTATCTAAATCTACACTTATTTCTGCCAAGGGCCCAGATTAAGCAGTTGGGCTCCTTTGATTCTCTACCTATCTACAAATCTGCCAAGATTAAGCTGTTTGGACAGATATTCATTCTCTATTTCTAAAGCAAGAAATTGAAACCTAGGGAAGCCAAGATTAAGCTGTTTGGACTTCCCTTAACAGAACATTCTTCAAAAATGGTTAAGTCATCAAAATTGGAATACAGCAGTGGCATTTAGACTGGCACACTCTCATGGCCTCTTCTTTGACCTCTTTCTGGAAATATGGAGCATTGCAACATGCAAAGTATGACATATTTGGCATGTAAAAATGTCAATCATGAAAGATGAACACCTGTTGCAACAGGAGGCTAACAGTGGCTCCACTTGGGGATGGCTTTTCCTTGTGAAAAGCCAAGAACAGCAGGTCAGACTGCCTTGATCTTCTGTTGTTACTGTAGATTAAAAAACTTCTTTATGTTGGCTGCTAAGAGTGTGAAACTTTGAAATATGAACAACCCTCTCCTCAACTGAATTGTTATGAAAAGTGAAGCACTGCCTGCTTTCTTCTGCGTGCTTGATATTATATATAATGTTGCTTGAGCATTGCCATGAATTGCTATGATATGACAGCGTTACTCTTGTTGTTTCGCTGAGATTAATGCAGAGATAGAGCCTTAAAAAATGGAATACTTGCATTAACTGTGTCTTCGCAAACTTTGCTGCTGCTCCTCTACCACTCAGACTGCTTATACAAAAAATAAACAAAGTGCTGATATATACAAATATCAATGTACAAAGAGATATATACAAAACAACATTGTATCCTTTAAAAGGAATCATGGTAATGTTTCAACATTCGGCCATTAACAGGGCCTTCTTCAGCAGTGCTGCCCTCTACAGATTTGAGAAAATACGTGTTATTCCCCTGAACAACAGAAATAATAAATGGCCCTTTCCATAAAAAATCAAATTTTGCATGTTTTCCCTTGTCTTCTCTTCGTGAATCCCACCTTAGAACTTTGTTGCCAATGTAGAAATCCTCAGCCTTAGCTCTCTTATCAAACATCTTTTTGAGCTTTTCTTGCAAAATTTGAGCTCTGTCATAGACTTGCTCTCTGGTTTGCTGAAGATGAATGGTCTGATTGATTCTTCGTTGAATGTCATTTGGTTCAGCCTGAATCTCCTGTAACAGTTTGATAGTAGGGATGCCCAAAGATGAAGGAAATCTAGCCTCCATGCCATATACTAGCTCATAAGGGCTCATCCCAATGGATTTCTTTGTTGAAAGTTTGTCTTCCCATAGGGCATTTGTGAGCTTTTTATGCCAGTTCTTCTTGTTTTCTTCTAAGATCTTCTTGATAATATTAATGAGACTTTTATTTGAGGATTCAGCCAAGCCATTACCTTGAGGGTAATAGGCTGTAGAGTGGCCCAAGGTAATATGAAATTTATGGCAAAAGTTGATCATCCTTTTGGATTTGAAAGTAGCGGCGTTGTCAGTAATGATCTTCTCAGGGCAGCCAAATCTAGAAAGGATATTACACTCAAGGAATTGGACAATGATGGTGTCATTGGCTTGCCTGCATGGGATGGATTCAACCCACTTAGTAAAATAATCGGTGGCTGTTAGAATCCACTTGTGCTAGCCTGAGGAGGAGGGATAGATTTCTCCAATGAAGTCGAGACCCCATTGTTGAAAAGGCTTTTCAGTTGAGATGGGTTTAAGGGGCAGGGGCAACAGCTTTCTTTTGCCCTCAAAGATTTGGCATTTGTGACATGAAATGGCAAATTTCTTTACATCTGCGAAAAGAGAGGGCCAATAGAAACCAGCCCTTAAAATTTTATCAGCAGTGGACTTCCAATACAGATGTCCTCCACAGTCACCTGCATGGAATTCTTTCATGACGTTGTTAGTTTCACTCATGGTTAAACAATTAAGCAATATACCTTCATGATTTTTCCAAAATAGAGCACCATCTATGACACAAAACTTCGAAGCTTTCATTCTTAAAAATCTTTTCTTAGTTCTGGATAATCCTGGGGGAGAAAACAGGTTTAACAATACAAAGCATATATCAGCATACCATGGGGATTGCAAAAAGGTTTCACTGATCTGTGGAGTCGCCAGCTCCTGTTCATTGTCCAATTGGTTAATGTCTAAGGCTTGAAAGTTTGTTTCGGACATCAATTTGGCTAAACCTTGTCCCTTTATAAGCTTGGTTGGTTTTATTTCTATGTCATATTCAAGGATGTTTGCAATCCATTTGCCTCTTTTGCCCTCTAATCCCTCTTGGGTTAATATGTCTTTTACAACAGCATTTGGGACATAGGCAATCACATGTGAATATAAAATGTAGACTCTGAAATCCTTGATGGCCTTAACAAGGGCATAGGCCTGCTTCTCCATGATTGGGTACTTCAAAGGGGCATCTCTTAAGGCTCGGCTGAAAAATGCAATTGGCTTTTCATCTCCCTGATCATCCTTTTGCAAAAGGACAACAGCTATGGTGTGATCAGATGCAAAAGAAAATATGATAAAGTCCCTATCAAATTGTGGACTTGTGAGGACAAGGGCTTGGGTTAAGGCAGATTTTATGCCCTCAAAGGCTTGCTTGGTCTCAAGAGACCATTTTACCTTGGCATCCTTCTTTAACATGTTGCTTAACAATCGTATCAGTTCAGCTAGATTTGGAATAAATCTCCTTAGGAAGTTGATCTTCCCAAGGAATGCTTGCAACTCTTTTATGTTCCTTGGATATGGGATTTGGAGGATGGCTTGGATTCTTTCAGGATCAATTCTAATCCCATCTTTTGATATGATATGGCCAAGAAGTTTGCCTTCTTCAAGGCCGAAGAGGGACTTCTTGGGGTTCAAGGAAATGCCATATTTCCTACATGTCATGAATATTTGCCTCAAATGTTTTAGGTGCTCTTGATCAGATTTGGAGAAGGGGGTTAAGTCATCAAGGTAGACAACTAGGAAATCATGTATTTCCTTGGCAAATGCAATATCCATTGCCCTTTGAAAGGTAGCACCAGCATTTTTAAGTCCGAAAGGCATCTTCACATACTTAAATGTTCCCCACGGTGTGGTAAAGGCAGTCTTGTCTTGGTCATCCGGGTGAACCAGTATTTGATTGAAACCTAAAAATCCATCTAGCAAAGAAATTCTAGATGACCCCACTACTCTCTGCAGAATATGATCCATTTTGGGCAAGGGGTAGTGGTCTTTTAGGGAGACTTGGTTTAAATTTCTTAGGTCTACACATAGCCTAATCTCACCTGTCTTTTTTCTTGTGGGAACAAGATTGGATACCCATTCAGAAAATCTGATGGGTGCTATGATACCTGCTTCAAACATTCTTTTCACTTCCTTTTCAATCAAAGGGAGAAGCATAGGATTGATTCTCCTCAGTTTCTGCTTGAAGGGCTTTTGGTTTGGTTTTAAGGGAATGGTGTGTTGGATTACTGAGGTGTCATAGGACTTCAAGTCCTCATAACTCCAAGAAAATACATCTTGGAATTCTTTGAACAAATCAACATATTTAGGCTTTTGATCGGGTGGCAAATTTTTGGATAATTTGATCATTTTGGGCTTCTCTGTTGTCCCGATGTTATGTTCTTCTACAACAGCGTTTAAGGGTTGCATTTTTGGCTTCTTGGGAACATCATTAGCATCAAACATATCTTCTAACGGAGTGAGGCCAGCAGGGAGAAGGTTATCTTTCAGATCAACGATTTCGGCCTCTGTTTCGGCTATTTCCTCCCAATGCATCTGTTTCAGCTTTTCTATGTTTGTATTATCAAAAACAGTTGGGTTCAGCATTCGTTTGGCTGTTATAGGTGTTACAGCCTGCTGAATTTCATTTGTTTGCTATTGTTCATCCGTCATAGCATCCATGTCAATGTTAATATTTGAAAACTCATGCTCAAGAGTGAGGAAATTGTTAATCTGGGCATCATTTTCAAACACTTGCCAATCTTTAACATTATTTGGGATAGCAGGCCTATGTTTTATCTCAGCAGTAAAATGGTGATTTGGCTCAAAGGGGAGCTTGCATGTACTAGCAAAAGTGGCTAGGCTGTGTGCATGAATGTTATGCTCTCTTGAAATCTTGGCAAGCTTGGATTCAGTGAATGCATTGAGTATACTAGTGGCAGTAGTCCTATAGGCCCTCATTCTATTGTCATTGGTAACAAAGTTACCTTTCATCTGTTGTATGATTAAGTCGGAGTCACCTAAAATGGACACTTTTACAGCTTCTAGAGCTTTGAGCAGTTTAAGGCCTAGGAGGAGAGCCTCATACTCTGCCATGTTATTGGTGCATTTGAAATTTAGTCTGTAGGCATGGCCTTCTGCATGATTGTTATGTGTATTGTGAATCCAAACACCTGCCCCTGCTCCTAACTTGTTGACAGATCCATAAAACTCTAAATACCATGTGATTTCTTGCTTGTGGTTAGCGTCAAGAGTTTCAGTCATTCTTACAGTGGACAGATTTGAATTTTCTGTTTGGGGAGGTTCTTCTTGTAAGATGGTTGCCTTGATTGTTTTGATAGTTTTATCAGTATGGGCAACTGATTCTTCATTGATGTGTGTGTTCAGTTCTAAAGCCAATGGCTTGCCATCAATGGGAGGACTTGTTTCATCATTAAATAAAATAAAAGAATCCATATCAGAATGGATTGAGTAAATGGGAAAATTTTCAGGCTTGCTCTCACTAGTTACCACATACTTCATCAGTGTTTCTCTATATAGTCTCTTTGGTTGCCCAAAGACAGATATAGTGGCATAAGAGAGGTCTAATTGGAGGGATCCTTGGAGTTTTTCTCCCCAAGATCTTGACAATAGCATGCCATACTTTGGTGGTATGTCAGCAACCACCACATCCATGAGGATTGTCTTGTTAGGAAATTGGACTAAGGAGACACACAGGTCTTTGATGAGGCCTAAGCACTTGACTTGACTTGAGTCAAAGGAGAATAGATCTTTGTAGGGTCTTGTAACATCAAGGTTCAGTTTTTCCATTACAGCTTTGGGCATAAGGTTGTGTGAGGCACCTGAGTCAAACATAGCATTGTGTAGGACTTTGTCATGTATATGTAAACTGACATAAAAGGGTAAGACAGATCCATATGTTGATTTTCCATTAACTTCTGGACCGAACAACAGCTCAGGCTGATCATCAAGAACATTGACATCATCCTTGACTTCTGGCATTTGAAGTGATCTTTGAATTTGTTGCCTATACACATCATGTTTAGCAAGTTCAGATAAAGGGATGGATATCTTCAATTTACCTATTTCTGCCTCTAAGTCAAATGATTTTTCAGATTGGGTTTTAGTATTGTGAGAGGCAGGTTTCCCTTTTTCCATTGGAGTATCAGCAATTTGGTCTTGTTTATCAGCATTAAGGGAAGTAATTGCTTGCGGTTTTTCTATTTTAGGAGGGCTTTTTGGAATGCTGTTCAAATTCTCTTTCGAGGAAGAAGGTGGCAGAGGCTGATCAACAGAAGGCTACATTTCTGTTATGTCCTCTACAGTCACTTGATGCGGGTTTGGGATAGGTATATCAACTGTTTCATTTATGACGGCCTTGCCTTTGGTCTTGTTGGGCTGTTTGCCATCCTTTGGTTTGCTAGGTTCAGGAATATCAATGGTCCTAGTTCTCAGCTTATATTGTTTATGGACCTCATAGACAACAGTATCATAGCCTTGTTTAAAATCAAAAGACTCACCAGACTTAGTCTGAAATTGATTAAAGTCATGCTCATCTTGGTCTTGTTGAGTTAGGAAAATTTGTTGCTCAGCCCTCGAATCCACCAAGTTCATGTGAGTGTCCTCTGTGGGCTCACTAGATGTAGATGCTTCCGCATAATTTTCATGAAAAGGGGGTCTTATATCATGGTCTGGGCTAGACCTACCAGCATTTGTGTTCTGCGTTTTCCTAAAATTTGGGTTCCTTATGGTATTGGACTGTTGTCCTTCCCATGATGATTTCCTCTCAACACTTTCTACTCTGTCTCCCAGCCTTTGCATGCCACTGATAATAGCATCAAGTTTTTGATCTAAGGCTGAGGGTTCTTCTTTGAAGGTGGTTCTTCTCTCCATTCTAGCTCTGTTTCTTTTGGAAATTAGGTTGGCCTCTATGCTAACAGCAACATTTTTCATGTCTGCAAGGGTTTGAGGGGCTCTTTCTTTTAAATGGTAAGCCATATCCGGGTCGAATCCATCAGGGAATTTATATAAGGCAAGGTCAGGTGGAGGTCTTAGGTTCTGTGGTATTGCATTATAGACATTGTTGAATCTTGCACAGTAATCTAGGACAGACTCTTGAGGGCCTCTTTTTATTGTATCATATTCAGCTAGTATGTGCAAGGGGTCTTTCTTTTTCTCCCATCTGTTGGTAAAGGATTGGTAAAGCTCATCCGGACTGGTTATGGAATTTGCAGCAAGTGATTTGAACCAAGTTCTTACATCACCTGTTAAACTTTGAACAAAAATTTTCATTCTCACACTATCATCATCTATTTCGTAGTTCTCAAAATAGTCTTGCATCTTCTTTGTATGCTGAAGGGCTGTGCAAGTACCAGTTCCATCAAAATATGTGATTTTAGTTTGATAATCCTGAGGCATAGCCCCAGGATTTGCAGGTAATTGCAGGGGTGCATATCTATTAGCCATATTCACAGGGATAAGTGGAACAACAGGAACAACAGGGACAACTGGAACAACTGTAACAACAGTAGTGGTAATGGGAGTATGTGCAGTGAATGGAGGTGTGGAAGGAGTGCTTTGGGAAGTAGATGATGAACAAGGGGAAGCAGGGGTTGAACGAAATAAAACTTTGACAGGGGTTGGAACACTGCTTGGGTGAACTGCTTCAGGACTATTATCAGCAAAATATTCTCTTTGCTCTTGCTTCCTAAGGATCTTTGGGATTAAGTTCGGATTTTCAAAAGCAGCTGGGGGATTTGGGTCTGGATTTGTCCTTGTATAACGAGAATTCTTTTTGGGAGCCAGATTCTGAATTTGTTTTGGTATTTTCTGTGAATGTTTTTAGAATTAGCAAGGAACTGATCAAATTTTTGGAACAGCTATCTGCAGTTTAAAACTAACATGAAGATTGACTGAAGCAGCATTTATTTACTCCTGTAAATGCAAAGCAAGAATAGTTTCAAAGGCTTCCTGGCCGACATTCAGACTTCATCTGTAGTTTTAAGGAATAGACATCGCTTGAATAATTGATTTTTGTTCCCATGGAGTTTTCCAACTTGATTTGTGAAATTAACTAAGGATTCTCCCCAGTGGAGTCGCCATTATGTTATCACTCAGGTTGTCCTTCTGGTCAGCTCAAAAGGATACGGCCGAGGTAACCACAGACCAATCTTTGGACTGCAAGTTCTAGCCCACCTGCAATCAGAGAGGGCTCTCTCTTTCTGATTTAGCTTTGTTGATATGGTTTTTAGGCTAGTTATTGAGTTCAAGGGGTTTTGTTTTGATTTTGGTGGGAAGGATGATGCTTTCAAGTAAAGAGGCAGAGATAGCATGGAAGTTTTAAAACCATTGGGCGTGGAGTTAAGGAGTAGGACTGCTGGTGCATTTTCTTGGTCACAAGAAGGAATTATGGAGCAAGACAACTGCATATGAAACAATCATTCAAGGTAAAAGAGATGGATTAAAGGCTAAGGAATGAGGGGCAATTAAGAATCTCTCATTCAGGTTAGCAGAAGGAAGATAAATGATCCCTATCTAGGAGCAGCTAAGAATTCCTAGATAACAGTCATTCATATGTGAAATAGATCAAACATGAGCCATAACAGAATTCATATTTATGCCTAAATCAAGAGGAAAACATTAAAAAGCCACAAAAACTAAGCATAGAGTGCAGCTAAGCAAATTCTAAGCCAATCCTTTGTTCAGTGACTTGAGCATATGTGAAATTGAAATAACAGAGGTAGGGAACACTGATTGATTCATATTGTAGCACAAGAATTCCACATTCAATTCTTCAAACCATTAGACACAGAGCAGACAGTCATTCCTCCAAAGCTTTTCAGCAATCTTTGATTAAGTAAAACATCTCAGATCTCCAGTGCGAGTCTCTAATGAAGATTATCAACCAACCAACCCTTTTTACAATGCAGAGGGTCGTATAAATAGGGAAAATTATCCAAAATTAATCTATTACAGCTGACCTAAACAGGTCTGAAAGAAAATGATTACTTTAACCTAATCTTATCCAGAAATAAATGCATGAAAATATCTTTGAGCTGCGCTGAGGGCAGCTATATCAAACTGAGTTAATGTCTGTCCTGGGTGGCTCGGTGCAGTCCTTCTGTAATAACTGTGATTTGTCTTTTATCTCCGCCTCTAACTTGGTTCTGCTGCTATTCAGTGGCATTAATGTGCACTAATCCCGACCAGATAAGTTTTTAAATGGCCTTAACTGTTTTGCTGACTTTGATGGAGGTTTTTAATTTTCACCTGCTTTGATGTTGCTGAACTGATACTCTTTGCCGCTTCATCTTTCCTCTGATACACTTTGGCGCTGAACCTGGCCTCTTTAATGTCTTCTGAGTGCTTTAGACTATCCCATCGACCTTTTATGGCTGTTGTTTGGCCCTCTGCTACTTTAAAAATTGTGTTTGCCCCTTTCTGTATGCTTCGCGAAGAAATTCTGGTCATTTTGCGCCTTTTGGGCCTGCTGGAGGCCGAGCGGTGAGGGGCTTTCCATTTCGGCCTATTTCCCGTAGCCATGCGCAATTAGCGCTAGGCGCTAATCGCGCATGAAAAACTGCCTCAGATTCTAATTCCGGGCTTCCTAGGCTGTGATTTGTGCCTTTCGTGCTTTTTGACGATGACATCAGCATGACGTCAGCAGTGGGTCCCAGTACGGCGGAGGAGGTGACGTGGCGGTACGGTGGCAGCTACGTGGCAAGGACACTGTGGTAGGAGGCCGACGTGGGGTGGTGATGTGGCAGGATGACGTCACGCTGACGTAGGAGGGGGGGAGAGCGGTATCCGGTTTCGGGCGCACCGCCTTTCCGCGTAGGTGGTTTCGGCAGAGGGGGCTCTGCCACAGCCGGGAGGGCGACGCGTGGCGGGAGTGCAACAGGAAAACCGCCGATCTCCCAGGCGTTAACCCTCGATGGCTTCGGAGATGAGAAGACCCGCCCACCGTAGATCTGTGGCACAAGCGATCGGACGGCTGGCGGAACAGATGAGGCGGCAGAGGGATAATGGACGGGGCCCGTGGCGCAATTTGAATAATTTATTAAACGGCGGGGGGGTTAAACATTAGAAAAAGTGGGTTTACGGGGTTATAACAGGTTTTAAAGGCATCGGAAGGGGTCCGAAAGCCCAGAAAGATGGATTTTATGCAGTTTGAGAAGGGTTTTAAGGCAAAACAAGGGGTTTATGCCTTGGGAGAGTGAAAACAAGTTAAATAAGATGGTTTTTATACACATGAAAGGAATTTTATGCTGTGTGATGGAGTAAAATGCATGAAAAGATAGTTTGAGGGTGGAAATGAGGGCTCTTGCTGAGTTTCAGATAAACTTAGCAATTCCCAATGAACTTATGGTTATGTTTCAACCAGGGGGAGGGGATAAGTATATAGGGGAGCTATTAACATAATTTTAATAGGGGAAGGGGAAAAACCGATAGGGATTTACATAATAGAGTCAGTAGTTAATATGAAAGTGTGAAGAAAGCGCTAAGTATGTGAATCCTAGGCTATTAGGGGAGATAGAACTTGTAGAAGAGATATCAGCACTCCTAAGTAAGGCAGATCTCTACTTAGGCAAATGTTTTATGAAACATGACGAAACTAAGAGGCTCAAGCAGATCTTGACCTCTTCAGGGAAGTTAGTGAGCGATTTAGGGAATTAGAAGAAGGGGGAGTTAGACATGCCTCGCTTGACCTGCTCCAAATGAAAACTGCCTTGTACTTGTGATTTGAAGTTATAATATCACTTTGAAACGCAAAATTGACCATAAATCAACATTCTGCAACCTCATAACTACCTACCCAGCCTACTTACCTAACATTTTTTCTTCTTTTTGGTTTGGGTGCACTTAAACTTGCAGACCCTGCTTTACAATTTTTCTTTTGACTGCCTTCCTATCTAAATCTACACTTATTTCTGCCAAGGGCCCAGATTAAGCAGTTGGGCTCCTTTGATTCTCTACCTATCTACAATCTGCCAAGATTAAGCTGTTTGGACAGATATTCATTCTCTATTTCTAAAGCAAGAAATTGAAACCTAGGGAAGCCAAGATTAAGCTGTTTGGACTTCCCTTAACAGAACATTCTTCAAAAATGGTTAAGTCATCAAAATTGGAATACAGCAATGGCATTTAGACTGGCACACTCTCATGGCCTCTTCTTTGACCTCTTTTTGGAAATATGGAGCATTGCAGCATGCAAAGTATGACATATTTGGCATGTAAAAATGTCAATCATGAAAGATGAACACCTGTTGCAACAGGAGGCTAACAGGTTGGAAGCAAAAGGTTATTCCCAGGTGTCGGGAATTGATTTTGGTGATATTTTTTCTCCTGTTGCCAAGGTAACTTCTATTAGATTACTTTTATCTGTTGTTGTTGCTTTTGATTTTGAGGTAGAACAGATGGATGTGAAGACATCATTTCTTCACGGGGATCTGGAAGAGGAGATCTACATGAAGCAACTTGAAGGCTTTGTGGTGAAGGGTAAGAAAGAACTAGTATGCAAGTTAAAGAAGTCTCTGTATGGGTTAAAACAGTCACTAAGGATGTGGTATCAGAAATTTGATACATTTATACGGGGACTTGGCTTCACTAGAAGCAAAGCAGATCACTGTGTGTATTTTAAATTAATTGGTGATCGTGTTATTTATCTGGTCTTGTATGTGGATGATATGTTGCTGGTTGGAAATGACAAAGAAATTATCCAGGATTTGAAGACCCAATTGTCCTCCAAATTTGACATGAAAGATCTTGGTGCTGCAAACTATATTTTGGGCATGGAAATTAAAAGAGATCGGGCAAAGAGGAAGCTCTGGTTAAACCAGGGGAAGCATGTCAAGACAATTTTGCAGAGGTTTAATATGCAGGATAGTAAACCGATGAAGGTTTCTATTCCTGTAGGTGTAAAGTTATCTGCTGAATAGTGTCCCAAGACACAAGAAGAGGAAGAGGATATGTCCCATGTTCCATATGCAAGTGCAGTGAGTAGCCTGATGTATGCAATGGCCTGTACTCAACCAGACATTGCACATGCAGTGGGAGTATTGAGTAGGTTTATGTCAAAACCAGGGAAGGAGCATTGGGCAGCAGTGAAGCGGGTTTTCAGGTATTTGCATGGCACTAGTGATTATGGTTTGTGATACCAAGGAAGACCAAGATTGGACAGAGTTTTGGATATTCGTGGCTTTGTTGATGCAGACCGGGTTGGAGATTTGGATCAGAGAAGATCTACAAGTGGGTATGTGTTTAACCTATTTGGAGGTGCAGCCAGTTGGATGAGTAAGAAACAATCTATAGTGGCATTATCAACTACAGAGGCAGAATACATGGCAGCCAGTAATGCAAGAAAGGAAGCATTTTGGTTGCAGAGATTGTGTTCAAGTATGGGGTTAGTACAGGGAGCCATAAGGATAGACTGTGACAACCAAAGTGCAATTTTCTTGGCAAAGAACCCTACTTATCATTCAAAGACAAAGCACATTGATGTTCAGTATCACTTTGTGAGGGATATGATAGAAGACAAAAAGGTGTTGCTGGTAAAGGTGGACACTTTGAAGAATAATGCATTGACAAAATCTATGAGCTCTGAGAAGTTCTCCTGGTGTAGAGAAACAATGGGCATTTTAGGGCTCGAAAATGACTAAGCTCTCCTGTGGCCCCTTGTGGAAAGAAAACAACAAGTGGGAGAATGTTGGGTTGTGTTATATTCTTTCCACGGCTAACCTACGTAGTGAACCGGGGGGTTAGAGGGGGGCGGGTAGCCCCCTCTATAGGGTTCGGGGTAGCGCCCCGTGAAATTTTTTTTTTGGACCCTATATTAGGTTGGGCGGACCTACCTATGGTTCTTGGTCCATGGTTTTGGATGTGATGGTTTTCGGTCCATGGTATTGGATGCTTTGACATGTATAAATATGTATTGTAACATTGAAAGGAATATAATGGAAAATCAAGCTGGTAGTCCCGGTTTTGGGATCCAGGGGAAAATCTCTGTGTATATGTGTTTTATGTGTTATGCTCTCACATTTTCTATTTTCTGTGTTTTAGAATTCGTATGCAGGTAATTTCTGTACAGGGTTAAGACCTACAAAGATGGCCCAGGTAGCTTAGTTGACTAATTCGAGACTTAATCATGTCTCCCAATTCTATCAATCATGTCACTCAAAGTATCATCATTGGTTGGAGCTTCATGTGGGGGAGAGAGTGCTTCATAATAAGATTCCAAAGATTTATCCAGTATGGGAATCCCCCTTCAAGGTGTGGAATCTGATTATCAAATTCTTGAAATGATTTTGCATGTCCAAATCTATCCAAGTGACCGAGTTGTTGTTCAATAACATTGTCAGCTTTGGAAGATTCAAGAAATATTACATCTCTAGATACAACAAACTTCTTATTAACTTCAATATAGAGAAAATATGCTTTGGAGGTATTTGAATACCCCAAGAAGATACACTTATGACTCCTTGCACCAAGTTTTTATCTTTTTTCCTTTGGTATCAAGGCATAACAGGTGGAACCAAAGACCTTGATATGATTTACCTAAGTAATGTGGCCATACCACATTTCATATGGATTATTATTTGTAATAGAATTAGATAGACATCTATTCTTTACATATACAACACATAGAATTGCATCAGCCCAAAACATCAATTTTACATTCTTGAAAAACATCATGGAACCTACCATATTTAAAATTGTCCTGTTCATTCTTTCAGCTCCTCCGTTCTATTGGGGATTATAAGGCACATTTGTTTGATGTTTGATCCCATGTTGGCAAAGATAGTTTTCAAATTCATTTGAAGTGTATTCTTTTCCATTATTAGTGTGAATAGAGCCAATATGAGATTGTGCATCATTTTCAATCCATGTATGAAAGTTCTTAAATGTTTAAAAAACATCACATTTGTTCTACAATAAAAAAACCTGGTATAGTCATCAATAAATGTCATCATATATTTATTTCCATTTGCAAAAGGAACAAGAGTTGGGCCACATAAGTCTGAATGAATAAGTTCAAGTTTCGTATGTGCTCTTGAACGTGAATCATGAAAAGATTGTTTTTTGTGCTTTCCTAAGATACAAGCATCACATTGCTTAAGTTTCCTAGGAATTGTAGGCAAACCAGTAACACCACTTTTCTTCAACATACAGAGGTTGTCATAATTCAAGTGTCCAAATCTAACATGCCATAAAAGACTTTATGGAAATGTACCTTCATCATAATGAGAATTGTATGAGAAATTTTGTGCACGAGCAGAGATACCTTGCAGCTTCAAAAGTCTTTTTTCCTCTATCCCCGTCACGACAAGTGAGTGATATGATTCTTTTCTGACCTCAACCCTTCCATAAAACATATGAATTGAGTGTCCTTTCTGGCAGATGTGGACCAAGGACAACAAGTTTCTTCTCAACTCTAGGAGATATAAAACATCATGTAGAAGAAAGTCTGTAAGACCAGGCAATTTGAGCCTGATTGTGCCAAGCCCTAATGGCTTGAGTTTTGATTTGTCTACAAATTATATTGCTCCATCACCATTGTCAGTAAATTCTTCAAAAACATATCTTCTAAAATTCATGTGGTAAGTTTCCCCTTAATCAAGCAACCAATCATTTTTCCAAGAAGCAACTGAAGCACTAAACAAGTCTTCAGTTACTCCAATATTATAATGTGCCACAACATAGTGAGTGGATTCAAGTGCTTTACCTTTCTCTTTGTCATTGGTTTTACCATTGGCTTGATTTATTTCCTGCTCAATTATGTTCCAAGGAAACTTACATGTAGATGTGTCATGTCCACCTCTATTGTAACGTATGAAATGAAGATCAAACTTTTCTCCTTGAAAGTGTTTGCCCCTCCTGCCTTTGAAATTTCTTCTTCCTCTTCCTCTTTGACCACCTCTTCCTCTAGAAGAATCTTGAGCATGATTCTTCTCTCTATGTGAAAGACACACATATTTTTTAGAACACTGAGGAGTTGTATTCTTCCCAAAATCTTTCTCTCTCTCAACAAATTTCTTCACAAGGGAGTCAAAGGTAATCTCTTTGAGGTTTCCACTTGCTTGCAATGACTCAAGATAATTTGAATAAGTGGGATATAGTGCCTTGAAAAAATATATGAGAGGAATTTCTAGTTGAACATTAGTGATTTTGATATCATGCATAATAGATCTTACTTTTGATGCTAAAGCAAGAGGATCATCATTTTTCAATTCAAGACTGAACAATTTAATCATTAATTGGACAACTTCAAGTTCAGAGTGTGAGTCATAGAGTTCCTTCAACTTTTGTAAGGCTTCAAAAGCATTTGAAAATGGTGAAATATGACGACTCACCTCTTCATTGACAGATGATGCAATCAAGGCATATGCCTTGCTATTCTTGTTTTCCCAAATGGTGATCTCCTTATCTGAGGTGGGCTTTGTCGGTTCATTATCTCCTACTCCTACAGAAACTCCTTTCCACATCTCATTGAAAATGAGAGTTTGCTTTATCTTCTGTGGCCATTCTGGATAGTTCTCTTTCCCAGAGAGAACTGGTCCAGCTATAGAGATCAATGAGTGCATTTAAAAATGTATACTGCAAAACAAATTGTGCTTATGGTAGCACAAAATGCAGTTCTGGTGGTAAAAATGCACTTCTGGTATAAAAAAATTCACTTTGATATAAGCGACAGAGGTATTACTTGGGGGACAGTGTGTGTAAACAGCGTGATATGAAATCCACAAAATTAAATTTGTATCAAAAACTTTAAAATGACACTCTTGGCAAAATCTCTTATACAGTACCCAGATACATCCCTTCCAAATAAAAACTCAAATAACATATATTGTTCCTATAACAATGCCTACATTTGGCATTTCTACAATACCCATATACATTCATAAAAACTCAAATAACATCTATTGTTCCAGCCTCACAGGACAATGTGTGTAATATGGGACCAACGCAACTACAATGTGTGCGATATGGGTTTTTAAACTGTCATTGTTGAAGCATGGGAGAGCGGTATAGAGCTGTATAGTGCGGTAAGGGAGAGAGATATAGAGTGGTATAGAGCAGTATGGGAGAGTGGTATAGATAGGTAAGGGACTGAGGTTGAGAAGCCAAGCGATGTGATAGAACAATGTTAAAAAATCGACTATGTAGAGGGGAACTGTGTAAAAAAAAAGGCTGGAGTGGTATAATGTATACACCATAATAGGGAATACATCACAACAGGGTGTGGTGGAGGAGTGATGTCTCAATAGGGAATACATTGCAGCAAGGGGCCATGAGTAATGTTTTCAGACCACAAGAGTGACGAGTCGATGGAGGGTGTCAATTGTACGGAGGAGATGAGGTATGGAACGATGTGAGGGGAGGTATTAACCACTTATAAACCAATATTTATATATAGCCTTGTTGGGTGTGGAGCCTGATTATCTTTTGTATTCAAAGGTTTCAGCCGGATGTATACCCCAGGAAGATTGTACACCCCTCCACGTGGGGGGGTGTGGGGGGGACTTGTCCCCCCCGCGAGGGTTCGGGGGGGACGATCCCCCCGACTGGGGGGTCCAGGGCTAGCAGTCCCCTGGCGGGGGATCGAGGGCAGTGCCCCCGAAGCTAAAAACAGATGTAAAATTGCCTTGTAAAAGTATAGTAATTTCTAGTCAATCTAGGTCGTTCATTAGGCAGATGATTTGACGGTAGAAGTTATGTTTAGTTTAGGGTTTTTTTCCCTAGAAGGCAACCCATCGCTATATATGAGGGAATTATGTTGTGTCTATGGATATCAGTATTCTGAGTGAGGAAAAGAGAGGAGATTGAGAGCGAAGAGGGAGTTATAGTAGATCTGTTGTAGGCTGTATCTCTTTCAATTTGCTGGATAATACAATAAAAAGAAGGACTGGCTGTTTCTCCGTGGACGTAGCCCAAACTGGGTGAACCACGTATATCTGTGTCTCTCTTGTTTTAAGCGTTTTCTGTGTTTATATTTCTGCAATATTTTATGTGTTCCATTTCTCTGTAATATATAATTTCCTAACAAGCCTCACGATTTTCACTTCAACGCGCATCACAACGCCTTCACACATAATGCAACATTTGAATAAAAACAGAACACATACCAACAAAGTTGTACACTCCAACAACCACACCACTATTATGCACCATGCATTACATAGTCTCCAACGTATTACAGGAACGACCAAACTCAAACGAACCAAGCATAATTCACATCATAGTTCACACACATACAACTTCCACTTTATTCCAATGCCCTGAGTAGCGTATACATCAAATTGTTCAATGTGTAAGCGAGAGAAAACTCTATCCAAACGTAGAGAAAATAGGGACAACGGACATAATATGAGAGGAGATAATCACAGGAATAGGAGATACAAGGGCAAAAGGAAGCTAAAATGAACCTGCCTCTGATATGTTAGGCCAGGAGGTAAATCCTCAAACTAAATTATGTTACTTCATTAAGATTTCTCATGGATATATACAAGGAGGGAGAGACTCTTGGGCTTCACCTCTGAGTGTCTCTTCATATTCCCCTTTATTTACTATTTACATTATTTACATTTATTCACCCAATCCCAATGATTAGGTGTCAACACTAACCTAATATACAAATGACATAACTTCAATAGATCAGAATGACGTATATCCCAAATCAATAAAAACATAAAAATATATCCTTTGCATATGCAAATGAAGTGCTAAATTAAAATTCCTATATTTGGGGAGTGGTAGCAATGCAAAATATTTTAAAAGGGGATGTTGATGAATGATGTAAGTAGAAGCATCCCTTATCCAACATATCCAATGTAATTTAAAAAAAATAACAGTATCTTATCAAGAAATAGTGCAAATTATGACACCATCACCATGCAAAACATGTTGATATGCCACCATGCAAAAATTGCCGATATGATTGGTGATATGCCATTTAAGTTGCACATTCTCCTATAATACCTCAAGAATGTCATCCATAGATTTGCAACAATTGATTTGAATACCTCTCTCACAAGAGATTTCAGCATCTGATTTTCTACTTCACAATGTATGATGATCATCAAGAAGGGGTTTGTTAAAATAACATTCCTCGTTTATACTACCACTAAATGATCTCCCTTGTCATAATTTATCGACCTCCTTGAAGCTCAGGCCTTTCATCTCAGGAACAAAATTAAGGACAAAAAGGAATGTAGCCCCAACAATACTATAAATGTTTCATCACAAAAAGAATCCCCTTTAATAAGATATTTTTGACAGTTAAAACATAGCCTATGTTATATTATGACAGGTTAGAAATATCCAACTTTTTGTGTGCAATTATGAGGCAAATTAATCCAATCTATGCCTCCAAACTACTATAACCAACCATAATCTATCAAGCTTATTTACACATTTCAAGTAAAGCTAGATGTAAAACCCAAACATGCATTGGTTAGGTTAATAAGTGATTGGATTTCAACCCTGTGTGATGTTAGATTTTTCTAGTGATATTGGTGGTGGCTACATTAGTAGCCTGTTTTTATTGTATATAATTCCCAATTCACATTTACTACTCATATTAATAGTTAAAGAAAGCATTTTATTCAAGAGAACATAGACAGGTAAAACGTTGCACCAAAGAACACAAGGAAATTCATTTCACACGTGTGGAATAATAATTATTACCTTAGTCCAAATGTTGTGATTTATTCTGGCACATGATGTTAGAAGTTGATTGCTTTTACTTTATTTGGATTTTAATGGAGACTCTTCCCATGTCTATGCTTAGATCTCAGGTTCAAGAATAGACTTAACCATATGGGAAGAAAGTCTACTGAATCTGTAACATAGCTAGTTTTTCCATTGTTGGGCACATGATTTTCCCATTACAAAATTTGTTTCCACTCAATGCCTTTATATGGGTTGAACTCTCTAGCCTACTGATATAATTAGCAATATTTTAATGTTCATAATACAAGTGCTTGTACTTTTTTCTTGTCAAGATCTATTAAGAGACCAAAGAAAAGAGCATTTGTATCCATGCTTTAGATGCCAGGAAATCTAGCACAAGATTAGAAATTTGTTGTTTCATGCAAAAACTTGGGGTTCATGACTTAGATACGAGGACACTAAACACAACATCATAAAATCATTGTTTAATGCAACAAAGTGAAAGGAGACATCTGTATCTATTAACACTTCTCCCTAAGATTGACGTCTAGACTCTATAATAAGAAAATGTACTAGAGTAAGGTCATGGCCTTCAACTTCTCAATAACTATTCAAGGCTATGACAACTAGAACTCCAAGTAGCCTCAAGTCAAGGAAGTTTTCCAAACAACTTGCTTGGAGCCCAAACAACTTGCTTGCTCCAAACAATGTTTCATTAGACAAATGAAACAAACAAAAGAATCCATAATGTGATAGCGAAGATCTCATCCTCCACTGTTATTGAGAGGAAAAAACTATTTTGCTCTCACAAAGAGAAATTTTTAGCATAGACATGAAATTCTGACATGTCAAAGTATTTAAACCCTAAACAACAAAAAGTAAGTCCTGATAATAACTAGTGTTATTAGAATTGGTGATTAAAAAAAACCATTTCTTAGTTTTTTAAGAATTTTTCCACTGTTGCCCATTTTTTCTCACTTATTTTTCAATTCCTTGCTGATTTATTATTGTACATTATTTTTTAAACATAAAAAATAAGTTAATAACCCACTCAAAGTCTTTGTCTATCATAATCGGAAGAAAGGCATAAAGTGTGAACAAATCATATATTTTCAAGGTTAGCAACTTACCACAATCCTTACTAATGGTCAAAATGACTCAACAGACAATCACAATTTACATATCCTAAGCTTATGAGAAGTTCAACTCAATTATAATATGACAACAATGCTTGGAGTCACATGAGACATTATGAAAATTATTTCCTGTAAAGCAACATTGGTCTGAGATAAAATTTAGACATCAACTAAATGTTACCTCCTACAACTTTGCAAATTGCATTTGATCTCTCTTATATATATCTCAATCTCATTATTGTACTCTGATGTTGGAACTAGAAACAACAACAAAAAATAGCATATGAAATACTAGTGGGAAAGTCCAAGAATGAATTTGACAAGAACATACCACTGCTTTCAAATTTAATGCAAATGTCTTGGGATCATAATAATGAGCTCTCATTTCAGCAACTAGATCATTGAACCACTCTGAAACTACCATTCATTTCAGGAGTGCTTTATTGTTTTCTTGAAGGAAGACACCAAAAATCTCTTTGGCCATTCTCTACACCATACATGTGCCATATTCAAATGTCCATGAATTAAAAACCTTAATGAGTAACAGAAGCCATTACATAATGGGTGAACATATTCAATTATGCCCTTCTATAGAACCATAACTACAATGTGAAAACAATATCACATGAGTTTGACTCAGCAACATCTCTACACAAACATCACAAAAACTCAAATGAGAGACTCGACCTAGCAATTCGGTTGAGCACAAACTTAGGAAATAACTCATCCTAGTAAAATGTCAGGAAACATGCACTAAAAAAAGAAACTAACCTAAATTAAGCAAAAATCGGGTATTGACCAAAACCCAGTATGATTTTGAGGAGGATTTTTGACAAAGTTTGACTTGTATCGTCATCTTAGAGAGCATCTTCAATAGTTATAGATTCATGCTTTCATGTATGACATGTCATTAAATTCCTAGGGTTAACTTAAAAGATCAAAACTAGAAAGTCAGTGAAGCTAACTATATTAAACCCTAAACCTGAAGGATGAACAAACACAAGGAACAACTCTAGATTCTAAATCCCAGCTAACAACATAATCAATTGAAAGTAACCAAATCAAGTCAAAGCTAGTAACAAGAATACAAGAAAGACAACCACATTAAGCATAAGCTTTCAAACAAAACAATCATGTATTTATGAACTGGAGACCTATGTTTTGCTTGATTGATTGATGAATGGGAGAGGTGGCATGACTTACAAGTGAAGCATTTTCCCTCTTCAAAAGCCTTGGTCCCAATCTCCCCAAAGAATCTGCATAAAAATAACCCAAATACAAACAATTGTCTGTTACACAACTTTCACCAAATGATCTTATCTAAACACTCTACTCCCCAAATTTTACTAAACATTCCACATTGAATCTATGAAAAGAGGATGTGCACATCCAAAATAAGCTGAAAAATTAAAAGAATCCCAATTTTATTTTTTACAAAAATGAATCAAAAACCCATATATTATATGTTGTTACCAAGTGAAGTGTAGTCCTCAAAATCATCCAGAGTAATCGCCCCAGTGAAAATGAATACAAAAGGAAAGAGGAATGCTAGAAGAAACACGATGTAAATAGGGTGCAATAGGATAGATGGCGTGCAACAACCTTCACCTTCATAAAATCCATAAATCCATTGGTGGTGGAAATGGTGATTTAGGACATGTTAGGTGATATGTGAACCTGCATTATGAGATTTATTATTCCAATACATAGTCCTGCCTAGTTGGCCCTTTTTAAAGCAATTTGTTTGGCCTTATAATTTAGTGATCACTAGTCAAAATCCATGGCTAATACGTGCATAAGGCAGCCGCAACAAATCCATTCAGAAGAGAGGTTTGGTCAATGTCGAGAGATGAATGCATGCATAGTTTCCAATTATTGGTGCAATTCCATGATCTTTCCTCATTGAATCAAATTAATGACAACCCTCATCTACTAGGTCAATGTGATTTCATCCAGAAAGGACACCAATCAAAGGTAATGTGGTTTGCATTCATGCCTACCTATAACATTCATGCAAAGATCTTAAGGGCTTCCTTGCCGTACCCATTTTGGGTATACGTTGTGATCAGAGTGTTCCATGATACCACATCTCATTTTGTCATATTCTCAAAATGTTGGTGGGCATTCTCTATACTACTACATTTTTCTTACATGTCAAGAAATCCCTACAAAGACATCCAACTCAAATCCAGTTCTAATGACATGGCCATGAACCTTCTTACCTTGCTCCAGAGTTACCAAGCTAGGCAAGCACTCCAAACAACCACAAAGGTAACATTGTCTATCTCAGTATCAATCCTTTTCATTTGAGACAATAATTTCAGAGCCTCTTCACCTAGCCCATTCTATGCATATGCTGTTAGCATTGTATTCCATGAAAATATATTTTGATTAGGCATTTCATCAAAAACATGGCGTGCATCTTCCATGTTTCCATAGCAAGCATACCCAACAATCATGCTTGTCCATAACACTACATCTCATTCATGCATCTTCTCAAAGATGTGCCGAGCATCCTCGACGCATCCACATTTTTCATACATGTCAACAAGGGAACTCTCCACAAAACTTTACTGACTCAAAAGCCCCTTTAATCATGGGAATCATGGATCTGCTTGCCATGTTGTAGATCAGGTAAGCATGCACAAGCACTAAGTACACTCGCAAGTGGATACTCATCTCGCTTTACGACCAAATGTTGCATTTGTCGATGAAGTTTCAAGGCTTATTTAGTCGGCCCATTCTTTGCATACCCAACAATCATCACATTGTAGGATACTCGATCTTGTTCAAGCATTTGTTTAAACAACTCGTGAGCATTCTCCAATCGCCCATATTTCACATACCCTGCATTTTGTCAAATACTTGGCGCGCATCTTCCACGCTTTGGCACTTGGAATACATGTGAAGAAGATGATTTCCCAGAGATAGTCCAACAACTCCTTCAGCTCTAGTTTTGATGATATGGGCATGGACACATTTTCCCTTGGCCAAAGTCCTTTTGCCAATGTAGTGTTGTAGGAGACCAACATAGGGATTGGTGTGTGCAGAACTCTTGTTGGCACCTTCGGGAAATTGAGTTGCTCTTGGTTTTTACTTGAGAGCAGCCACAATACTAAAACCAATGAATTTTGATATGGTTCCATGACCAAAATTCAAACCCATCTTACTATTCTCTACATTCTCCAAAAAACCCATCGACATTTTCGCTCACTTACATTTCTTTGTATCTAAAATTGCCATCAGAGTATGTTTCCCATAAAAAATTATCTAAAGGTTTTCAATCCACCAATATGGTTACAAGGTATAGATTAAAATAATTTTAGACTTCATTACCATTTATATTTTCAACTCGGTCAAGCTCAGTAAACAAGGTTTCATCCCCGACAAAAATGTAAGGTGGAGCCTAAATGTTTTGGTGGGAAATAGGGGTACAATAGCATGGATGTGTAGTTATTCAAATTATCGAATATTATACCTCTACCATCAAATATGACATTTATTTGAGTAAAATTATGAAATACGATGGAAAAATTATGCTTAGAGTTTATATCCAAAGCGCCAAGAGTTAGAATAGACTGATTAAGTGGTCATAATAAAAATAATACTCATTGGAAATATCATATCCACATGTATCATACATACCAAGTTAAAAGTGGTAGATAAAGCAACCTCTTCCTATATGTAGTGTCTTAGATGGGCAAGGCAAGGTGTCATCAAACCTCTTCCATAAAAAATAAATCCAATAAAAAAAGCATCATTTTTAAATTAACATTAATATCAAGGTGTAATTTGCATCATCTAGTGTATACTAAATCTACTTCACTTGTATGACGTGATATTTTAATATGTGCAATATCTAATGTTCGAGCAATATCAAAATATCCATAGGATTTAAAACAATTTCATAAGTGTCTAATTTTGTTGTGTTCATAAGGTACGTTCAAACTAGATAAACAACTTGATATCCAAGTTAAAAACTAGTATCTTAAGTTCAATGGATATGACCCTAATAATAAAAAATGTAGATATGCATGAAAACTTAAGTTTTCAACTAAAGGAAATGTATCCTCTACTAATTAAACAACACTTCTCCTTATAGGTATTCTTCATAATGTATTTGACTCGACTATAAGCTCCCTCTCGTTTTGGATAATATGTTAGCCTTTGAATTTAATTCCTTGTGAATGAGATCAATGGATATAACCTTGAGATTCTAATAAGCTCCATAATTGTAATCATCGACTGATCCAATAAAGAAGTGTTTAAGGAAGTATAACCTTTCAACCAATCTATAACAACCTTTGAATCCCTTATCACTTGTAAGTTTAGATTTCTAAAGTGACAAAATAAAAATGACTAACATAAACGAGTGATTCGTATTATTGCAGTACTTGTTAGGCAGTCATACTTTTGTTCCTAGACTAAATTAGCCATTCACATTAGTTATTTTTAGTTTTATTACTTATTAGCTTGTCATATATTTTAACTTGGGACTAAATTGGTCATTTATGATAGTCGTTTTAATTGGTTACTTAATATTGCTCAATTTTAGTAGTATTTCACTTGGAAAAGCATTGGTGACCAACTTTTTTAGTCACATGGTCACTAATTTCTCATTTTCTACTGGTGAAACTACAAACTCAATTTAATTAAAAACTGCAAAACTTTATTTTTCACATTATTTAACACATATATTCCTATTTCGCTACAATGTTTTGAGAAAATGTCAAATAAACTCAATCAACCTCTTGCAGCATAGATTAATGCATATTAAAAAATTAATTAAGGCTTTAATATTATGATTAACAAAAACTCCCCTACTAGTAAATGTCATAGAGAATCGACACATAATCAGGGTATCATTCGTGCTTAGTAGCAATACTCTAAAGCATTGTGTAATGATTACTGTTGTGTATACAAATCAAAATTTCGCAGTGTGTTTCCATTGCAACAAGTGAAAATGCTACATGTTGACGCATACAAAAAGTCGTCTTTAAATATTTCCTTGGCCATTCTTACCAATAACTACTAAAAGAGGCATCAGCTATGCTATTGTTCCACTTTCACTCCTCTTTATATAAAATTTATGCTTAATGTTTTATTGTTTGGATGTGTTTTTATTATTACTAACTATATTTTATAGAATTTATAATATGAACTAATTTGATATTTTTTTTGTAAGTTAGAAATCTGTGTATTACAAAAAATGTATAGAGTATACATGCTTGGATGGATTTAGTGATCCAAAATCTATGATTTATCGGCATTATACTTGATCTTTTCTTCGGTTGATGTTGGCAGAATTACATGAAAGAGCATGTTAAAACCATATATGCAAACACTTAAAGAAGATGAAACATAACGGAGGCCATAAAGACAATGCACACAAAAGTTTGATAATGAAGTTCATCCAGTGTGGACTACGTCTCCAGGCTCATGAATCCATGTACTGCTTCATTCTCTTCTTTCAGGATGCTCTCCTTTACAAAGGGTTGAATTCCCACATCATCAAGTGGCAGTAGAATTTCCATGATAGTGGCATCATAAAAAAGATGTTATCATAAACAATACCAACATCTAATTCTCTCAAGCAAGTAGCCATGTCTGTCCTACAAAGAGACATTCTTCTCTCAATGGGTTGATCTCTCACAAGCTTGTAGCATAAGCTGGACACTCTCATATGAAGTGGCAACAAGTTCTCTTGACTCCATAGTTCATATACAAATCATACTCATCATCAACATAATATTCTCGCAATTCTAAAACCAAGAGTTGTAAGCATGACTGCTTTCTAATGAAGTGTTAAAATGGCATTCTCTCAGCACCACGCCACCTTGGTTTGCATGAAAAGGCTCAAAATATGAATTCCCTATAATGATTCAGATCTCGCTGCCTTATTGCAACATACAGAGATCACTAGAACTTGCAACATACATTCATTTCTTCACAACATCCAAAATAGAGACAAAAGCCATAAATGCATAAAGCTTACATTTTTTTCATGCCAAGGTGACCACAATGTTTCTCAAAACATGGCTAACACATCACCAACACGTTGCCCTTATCATTATGTGAATTTTGACTGTAAAATGGACCACCTTATGAGAAGTGTAACCTTATATCATGAATCGTGCCACATAATCACTGTCAAATGTGAGCTCCAAACACGAGATTTGAATTTTTCTACTCAAAATGAAACATACTCCATACTAGCAGCACCGTCTCAGAATTCTGTAACTTTAGAGTACAAACATGACCACCTTATGACATGTGTAAGGTTGTCTAGAACTTTGTGCCAACCAAATAATGAAAAGCACAGGTTTCTACCATGACCCCTCAGATCTGTTTCTCAAATGAAAAAAAAAAAATAATGCACCATTGTGATCCTTGCAAAATTCTGAGTAAAATGAGTCTAAAGTTCTTATGGTTCCGACACTGTCAATTTTGGGCTCCTTAGGAATCTTTAAGATGCCATAAAATCTTTCTAGAATATTCTCTAGTGTATTCTAGCAGAATATGCCAAGAATATTCCCATCCTAGGATTCATGCTAATTTTGGGTCATGTCCCCTCCATTCTCCATGCCCTTCACTTCGTGGGTCGTACCCATGGTTTCCCCACTATATGAATGAGCTAAGGTTTAAATTAACTAGTTTTGGCAAAGAAAACAAAGACATTTGTTGGCTCATTGGTTAACAATGATAATTTAAGTTGCTAACAGTTGGAAGAGGTTCTATGGTCAAATCCCACAAAATGCTTTTTAATAAGTATTTTTGAGATTCGTTTAGACCATATATATACACTGCAATTCTAGAAATATTTGATAATATGATTAACTGTGGAAGTCTCCAATCACTAAGATATATATATATATATATATCTATATATATATATATATATATATATATATATATATATATATATATATATATATATATCACATTTATTCAACCCATATATATAATGTATAAAATGACCCCCATAAAAGACCATGTAAGACAAAAATAAGGTTGCACACTTTAAGGCCAGTTGGTGGCGCCACCTCCTTGGTCCAAGTGGTTGCCAACCATTGACCAATGCCACATCACTTGCACACTCATCATGACATGTCAGTAGCAACTCATTGCCACATGTTGACTCCTTACTTTACCACATCATCATGATGTGGGTCCTAGTCATTGACTGTATCTGCTCACTGGGCTACCACTTGTTATCTGTATGACACGCCAAGTGGCAGAAGGTTGAATTTGACTTTGGCTTTTTGCCTAGTTTGACTGAACATAAATTTCACATATGAACTCAAATTAAGACATCGTTTCCACCATTAGAAAGCTTGCAATGAGCTCTTTAATTTAGACATTGTTTTAGATGCGATACAAGGAATGTTAATTTTGGGCCATTAGGGATCCACTTATATCTCTTAGCGAGCCAATTATAAGATTGATTCAGAAGAAAAATAGGTTGGTAATCACAAAAATATAATAGGCATGATCATCTACTCTTGTGAGGAAAACCAAATTACCTCCTTGATAGTTTAGAGCATTGTAAAAGCATGAAAAGAATTGAAGGGAAGAAACCTCAAAATTAATGAGTCTCATTGGTAGCCTAAGCAATGCCAAAATCTACTTGTTGGGGTTCTCCTTACCATGCTTGATCTCAGGAGATCTTCTCATTCCATTGGCGTTGGTATGTATTATTATTTGTCATTGAGAAGAGGGTATTTAGTCGGTGAAGGGTGCCTAGTTGGTGGATGGTGCATCGTTGGCAAAGCGTGCCTAGTTGGCAGTCGGCACACTGCTGGTGGAGAATGGGTGATGCTACCTTGACTTCAAGTTTTTGTCCCCTTACTACCATATTCAAAGATTCGTATGAATCTTCTCCATGTTGTTGAGGCATGGACAAGGATTGGACCTCAGTGCTTTGCAAAACACTTCCTATAGGTTATGATATCTTGCGAGGTAGAATCCATAAGGATCAGAGAAGAGGAGTTGTTTTCAAATGAGGAATTGTGCTAGAGTTTAAGCCCTAGAGCACTAACAATAGTTCTCAGTGTTACCCGGGCATGTTGTATGTGAAATTTTGAGTCCTGAACACAACCCTCCAACACCACAGTGTCATTTTCCTGGTTTGTGAGGTGGTGACCCAATAGATTGCAGAGATATTACATGTTGTTGCTAGTGATGCCCAACTCCCGGGCCTCCAAGCCTGCAACCAAGCACCGATAGTGGCTGGGGATGCTATCATCAAATTGATCAGTGCCTTGGCTATGTCGGGGAGGGAGAGGTGACATCCTCTACCTCTACCTCCCTTGCAGGGTTTGCCACACTCTCTCATCGTAGCAACTGTGTGGGGAAATTATAACCAACTCCTTTGTCTACTATTACCTTCAGTTGCTTGGTTCCAATGCTTTTGCCTTATATTTCCCATGCTTCTAGCCTTATTAGCATTCTTCGTAGGTAGGCCATTACTATGATCAGGTGGACATGTGTAACATTACCTAATGAGCCATAAATTCCAAGTCAAGAGGAGCATGCCATTATCAAAACTCCTTTACTTTTGGATAGACAAGAGGGTAGACCAAAGGTATTTCCATTTCCACAGAGTGATTGCTCTGGATTAATTAATCATGAGGGTGATTAATGTGTCCCTCTACCATCTGGACACACGAAACTAGGGCCTTAAAATCTCAGTGGGAAATCTCTATACACTGAGAAACCTAGGGAGAGATTTAAGGGGAATTGAGGGACAACTTTGCACATTGAAGATGTTCCTCTACATCTTTGTTGGCTAGGAAATCAACTAGATACTTTTCCTTCTTAACATGAGAGAAGATTATTACTTCCTGTAGAGCTACAATTTTGGAAATAAGTTGCATGATTTGATCTAATCTCCGTACAAAGGAGTTGCTCACTGAGGAAGAACCTGATTGAAGATTTTTTATTGCTTGCACTATCAATTAAGGGTCTCCTTCTCCAACAAGATGGTGAAGGCCTTTGCATCAGGAAATAAGGATGCCTTGGGTTAAGGCTTCTAGTTCTATAGCATTGTTGTTATCATGATCAATGTAGCCTCTGTAGATGCATATTATTTCTCCTTTGTGGTTATGTATGACTCCCCCTATTCTAGATTCACTTGGATTTCCTTTTTAGGCCCATTGAAATTCAATTTGAAGTGGTGAACTAGAGGTGGAGCCCAGAATTTTTGGCTTGTTGCTTTGAGAGTTAAGTGTGTAGATCTTGTTGGAAAAGGAGCTCAATTGAATTGCCACCAGTCGAGGATTTCCTTTTCCTAGGGGAAAAAAGCAATATCCTTTTCATCCAAATTGGTTAAAAACAACATTTCTTCAAGATGCTTATAAAGAAGGATCCAAATGTTATCTTGAGGTATGTTTTTATCATTGAACATACATTGATTTCATTCTTTCGAAATAGGCCACACCAATAGCCCTAGGGTTAGCCTCCATAATTTTTTGAGAAGTTTTCTTTGAAAGGGGATTTTGGGCCATGTTTTGAGAGTTCAGACAACATCTCAGTAGGCACTATTAGTTTTATAGAAACCTATTATTATTTTGCACCAAAGATTGTGAGAGAATTCACACATGCCCAACAGGTGATTCACTGTTTCCTATTGTTGTTTGCATAGGAAACACCATGATGGCCGTTTGTATCCTTTTTTATTTAGGTTCTCCCATGTTAAGATTATGCATCTAGAGAGAAGCCAGAGGAAGGTTCTTGCCTTTAGCAATAATCCTAAAGACTAGAGTTCCTTCCAAAATGTATAAGGGTCCTTCTGAAGAGTTTGTGAGGATAAGATGTAGGCTTCCTTGAATAAGAAAGCTCCTATAGTTTGGTATCCCCATCATAGGATGTCTAATCCTTATTTTATTTTTATTTGTGTTCTGTTGAATTATTTCCATAAGCATTAAGCATATTCTCTATTTCCCTCTCTTTGCCAAGTGTTTGGGTGCAACCACGTACAAGTGGGTGAATATTCAACCTAATTTCAATAGGGACAAACTTGAGTTATCCTGTCCTGCTAAGTATTAGCTTGAATTGTGGGGAGTTGAATATTGCAAGCAAGACTATGCATTTGTTGCCAAGAATCCTCCCAGAATATTGCAATTAACTATCCCTGATTTCCCAAAAGCAACATGATTGAACTATGGCTTTGTTGGAGCTTGTCATATTCCAAATAAGAGAGCCTTGTGGAGTGGAGACAATGCAGATGAGATTCTTCTTTTCCCGAGTCTGTGGATATTTCATGTGCCATAGGTACACCTAGTGTTCAGTAGAGTATTTGATCTATTTCCACCATATTTTGGCACCTAGAACTTTGTTGGCTATTTCAAGGTCTTGCAGACCCAACCCCTCCTCCTCCTTTGTCAAGTATAAAGTCTCCCATTTAATAAAAGGTCATTTTTTCTTGAGATGATTGCCTCACCATAGGAAGGTTCTTTGAAGAGATTTGATGCTTTTCAATACTGACTTGGCAAATGCCAAAACAAAAAAAGGTAGATAGGTAAGGATTGGAGCACTACACTAAGGAGGACAAGGCAACTAGCAATGCTAAGAGAGAAAAAAATCTAGTTGTCTAGATGATAATTGAGTTTATCAAGGAGATCTCCCTAGGAGGATTGTTTGATCGCTGAGTTGGTAAGGGGGGCTCCCAGATATTCAGAAGGAAGGTTAGAGACTGAGAATCCCAGGATTGCTATATTTATTTGAGTGATATGGGGTGTGTTGAAGAATAATATCAAGGTCTTTTCCAGGTTGATGGTAGCTCCTAGTAGTTAATAATATAATTGTTTAAATATATGTAAATTTATTTTAATTTAAAATTTATGATAAGTTAAGTAGCTTTAATTTTTTTTTATTTGTAAGCTTATTTTAAGTATAATATTTTAAGAAAAGATTTGTATTTTGAGAGATGTGGCAAGTCCTTCCTTACATAATAGATTTGAGTTAAGATATATTTATATTAATTATGCTCTGAGTTATGGATTTAAAATTTATGCTTTGAATCTTATTGTTTGGATATATTTTTATTATTAATAATTTATTTATTTATTTTTAATATGAATCTTTGCTATTAGAATAATACTAGTGCAACCATATAAATTAAATGACTGGGGAACATTGATAAGCATCAAACACTTACCTCATGAAACATCTCACATTAAAAAGATTAAAAAAACTCATAAAAAATAATTAAATTATAAATTTGCTTTAAATTATTTTATTATTATTTTGTAAATAAGTTTATTTTAAATAATCATTAAAGAAATTTTGAGGTATAAATGGGCCTCCTATGGAATATTATAAAATAATAGTGAAAATAATAAAATAAGATAATATTATATCATCAAAATTTAGAGGGAAAAATAAAAAAACTACTTTTTAACCTTGTGTTTTCAACTTATCTCCCTACGATTTTACTCAAATTTTGAGTGGGAGAACTTGTTTGATGTGGAATATAAATCCTCATCCAAGGAGTACCTATTTTGCATACTTTCGATGGACCTTGCTACACAAAAAAGGAGAAAAACATGATTACAATTACATTTTCCATGTATTTCTCATTTTTCGTATAACAGGGTCCATTGAAAGTATGTAAATGGGTATTCCTTGGATGAAGAGTTAAATTCTGCATCGAACGAATGCTCCTGGTCGAAAATCAAGTAAAACTAGTATGGGATAAGTTGAAAATATGAGTTGAAAAAAATATTTTTTATATATTTTTACTTTTTTACTTCAAAAATGGTGAATCATCCCCCATGGTTGACATCATCATCTTGAATCCTATTAGTTCTTATAAAGTTGATTTTGGTTGTAAATTTTTGTTTTGCAGTAGTGTGTGAGACTAGAAGCTAGACCAATGACAAAAGTTGATTTTTTTTATCCCAAATATCCATATACCAATCAAATACATACAAGATGGTCTTTTGATAAAGACTTCATTATTCAATACATTATGCCAAGGTATTAGCAAATTCCAAGCGACTTAGAAAAACCATAAGTAAACTTAACCATCAAGAGGAAGTGGAAATATTAATAGTACATGGAATGGATGGATTAACTGGAGGTGCAAGATTTTGTTGGTTCTAATTCTTTTCGTCAAGGCAAACCAATTCTTCATGTTCTTCCCCCAAGTGAGTTTTCTCAATATTTGTTTATAAGATTGATAACTCTTAGTCTCTAGTCCTCCCACAAGTGATTATTCCAGCTTACTGAAAGATGAAGGTGAATGTCATTACATTCCAAGTCGACTTGAAGGTTTGCTACCTTATTGTTTGTTCTCACTACATGAGAGGGAATAATGACTCGAATCATATGGATTAGATGGCTAATATGTATGAAATAATTTTCCAATATATAATTGTGGCAATTTTTTCTAGAGAAGCTCCATTAATCAATTTCTTTACACTTGAGATGCCCAACTAAGAATCACCACCCACAATAAACTTGGAGAAGCCTTATGATGATGCGATAACAAGGTCAGTCTCTACAGCTGCAAATTCAACCACATTGTTACTTCAATGCCTCATACTATTTATGAATAGAAACATTGGTTTCCCATAGTTGTCATAGAATATTCCTCCAAGACCAATATAACTTGGATTTCCTTTAGATGCCCTGTCAAAAACAAGTGTAAGGAGTACAGGGGGAGGAGGGCTCTGGGAGGTTGGAGGACTAGAAGATGGGAATCTTTGGCAAAGGATCGATAAAAAGAGACATAAACAATTGCAAATTGTTCAAAATTGTGGCATCCAAACCTTTAGCTTCCTAGTCCAACAATGACCAAGGGTGGAGTAGTATTGTTTCACAAACACTCTACAATGCTTTTGCCTAGATTACCTCCCCTTCTAATGATTGACTATTAAAACACAATTGTTCGTCTCCTTCCATATACATGGTAAATCCATCTTAACTCTAAATTTATTATCTATTAAGAGATATCAAAGCACTCAATATATACGAAAAATTGAGAAATTGTTTGAACTTATAAGGATTCAACCTCACATAATAGATTCAACTTTAAAAATTAATCTAATCACATTTATTTTGGTATTATGTTTCCCACATTTCAATTTATATTATAATCCTTATTATTTTCACCTTTAGTATATTAATATGAATATCTTCATAGAGTAATTTCCTAAATGTGCTATAACACAAAAATACGCACTGAAATTTTTGTCATATATAATTAAATCTTTATTTGATTAAAATTAATGAATTAAATTATTTTTTAATATATAGTTGAAATCAATGTACTGAGTCATCTTATAATGTATTCTTATTTTACTTATAGTTGATATTGAAATTTTTTAATTATGATTAATATTGATTTTTTTCCTTTTAAAGATCACAAGTTAATTCCATGTTTGCAACAACAACAAAAATACATCACGTAAATGTTTTAACAATAAGAAGTTTTTTCTATTTTAAAGTATTTTGTGTATGTATGAGTATGTATTTTATATAAATTTGATATTAACATATTCATTTAAAATGGGTATTGAAATATTTTATTTATATTTTTTATAAGGTTTTGAATCATCAACCTTTTTACAAAGAATATTTTAATAGTGCACGCACACAAACACACACACATATGTATCAATAAGCTTTCTATTAAATCTGTGCTCGGTCACCGCAAAATACATGATAAATTAGTACAATACTTTTTCATTCACACAAGCCTTCAAAGGAGGATAGATAAGTGGTTCAAAAATTTCTAACTAGAGGCCTACAACTGTAAATGGTTGACACGCATGAATTCTGCAAAATTGGCCTAACAAAAAGACAAATTTACAATAGGAGATCATGAAAAAGAAGGGGGGGGGAAATCTTCTACCAGGGATTTGTTTAGATCAAGCTACACATTATGAGCATAGAGATAGAGTGTGAACTTGTAGAGATTTGATTTTCTTTGGTATCCAATTGCATTTGCAATTTAATTAGTTGTCTATGTAGTGCATCAATTTCATCCTCCTAAAGGTTGACTTTTTCCTTAAGTATCTAGAATTCATCCATGATAACGATGAGATTGTTCATTTGTTGGTGGGTTGATCTAGGCGGATGGCCCCCAATATCCACCTAGATCAGTGGATATGGGTGGTCATCCGCCTGGATCATGGGCTTTCCAAAGGAAGCCCATATTTTCAAGATGCAGGTCTGTGAATTGTTATGGTCAATCATGACAAGAGCTACTACCACAAACAACTATTGGAGTTTCTTTCTAGGACATGATTATACAGATAAGAGACAGGTGAGTGCAAGGACCAAAGTTGAGGCAACAAGGAGAGGCTATAAGGCCAACATCCGAGAGAATTCTAGAGGAAGTAGAGAGAGGTGGATTACTATCAAAAAGAAGAGAAGGTGGAGAGCCAAAGAGCTCATGGCAATGACTGCATAGGAAATAGAGGAGAGAGAGCCATGGAGGTTTCCAGTACATGTAACAAGGTTTTAGAGACCTACAGGTAGTAGAGAGGAAATCCAAATAGAAAATTAAGGAGTACCTATGAGCATGAGGTGAGCTAAGCTTCCCAAGGAAAGTCCTGTAGTAGTATACCTAGAAGCTAATAACGCTCCCACAGCTAGAACAACAAGAAATTATAGCTTCCTACACCAACAAAGAAATCCATTGTACAGTAGAGTTTCCATGAACAATTTTGGTAGAGTTGTGTCTACTAGTGCCAACTCAATGATCCACGATTGGCTAGAGAAACCAGTTACATTGTCACGAGATGGAATGGAGGGGATTTTGGCTTCTGAAGCTAACGAAGAGACCCCAAATTTAATTGTGTTGCACAAATCACCCCCCTGTGGAACAATGTGAGCACCGTTCTCGACCAAATGTAGAGATAAGCAGACAATTGACTTTAATAACTCTTAGAGCATACCAGATAACAGAACCAGCTTCCAGAATAATCACCCAACACAAAGGGGAATTCACTCGATCCCATTGCAGACTGAGCAACCAAAGAGGATGATTGAAAAATGACTAGATCCATCCCATGAATTTAAGACCTAGACAAAACAATTCACTCATAGAATTAATCCATTCAGCATTACGGTCCATAATAACCCACCTCCTTGGATCCACCAGAGTTTCAATTGCAAGATTTTCTTGTGGGTTGTAGTATTGTCTTGGCACAAGTCTTAACACATGCCAAAATATCGAGAGGCTCATTGCATGGTGTGTGTGCTTACAGCCAACCATGCCATCCCAATTGAAATTCCAACCATTTAATCCATAAACTATATCGTTGATACTAGTATGTAGGAGGAAGGGGATTTGGAAAGAGACTTTCTTATTGCTCAATTCATTTTTTGAAAGGGTTTGAAAAGCAACTCTAACAAACTTCATAGACGTTAAGAATGGACAGGATATAGTCAAAGGATGTTTCACAATCCAAATGAGTCATTGATGTCAGTTTGGCCTATTTTTAAAAAGCATACAATATTCGCTTGTTTACCAGCTGCAATATTTTGAGATCTTAGGATATGAAAAAAGTTCTTAAGATGAAAATGTTTCGAAACATTCATAATTTTGTTAAAAAGTTGTTTAAGTTGATTGTCCTTTGGGAAATAACCTCTATAAAAATTCTGAATGGTGAGGAGAGAGTCCTCTAATACTATAATTTTGGTGATTTCCATCACTTTGACCAAGTTTAACCCCAACATGAGGCCATACATTTAAGCCAAATTATTAGTTTACTTGGCTAGCCTCAAAAATACTTAAACACTTGTTTTCCTTTGAAATTAAAAATAACCCATTTTCCTTATTTTAATAGTATATTTAATCACTACCTATTTTATGCTTTGTATATATATATATATATATATAAAACCCGAAAATTAAATTAAACCCAAGAATTAAATTACATTTTCCGCATGTAAAAAAAATGATATTTGAAGTTTATATTTTCATAAATTATCAATTTGTTATGAGATATCTTTTCATCTTTATATTTTAGTTTTGAAACGTGAACATGTATTTTTGAAATTTAATTCATTTCAACTTTCTCATGAATAATAATGTGATTAAGGGAAAGGATCTGAGTTAAATTTTAATTTCATGATATATTGGTTTAAAGTTGTTTCATTCGGGGAAAGGATGTTAGTGGAATTTTCAATTTAAATTTTAATTTCATCATATAGTGGTTTAAAGTTGTTGGATTAGAAAAGGATAGTTTATAATGATAATTTGATTTTAAATTAAATTGCAATTTTTTTCGTATATAAATCACTAGAGTTATTAAATGATTTAAAAAAAAAAAATTGTCAATCAAGATGCTTTCATTAGATTATCAAAAAGATGTTGAGTACAAAATTCATCTCAATAGACCCTTTTCCTTCATTCCGACCAGACTTGTTGAGATTGGGACCTGGAGGAAAACATAGACAAATGATGACATTCTTTATTTCCAATAGGCCTATTAGCCTTGGCATACATAGACAAAAAAAAAGAGAATCCTGAATAGGAGGCAACATATTAAGGAGGTGGGTTGGGAGGAATGACAGGAGGAGCAACAAAGTAGCCCATGTGTTCATGCATGTGAAAATCAATATGCTCCACCCTCGCTTCCAGGTTGTGGAGGTGGTCATTGGTGCATCGATGTTGGCGTTGAAGACTGTCCAGTTGTTCCAGAATTTCGTTTTGACTATACTGGATGTCATTGATGTAGGCTACCAACTCATTATGATCCTCATATCTATGCTCCCTCAAAATGTCCATGTTCACCTGGACGTTGCGCAGCTGGGTCGTAATGGACTCAAGGGTGGCTGGAGCAATCACATGGCCTAGGGAACAGGTTGGAGAGATAGTAGTTGCCTCCTCTGTTTCCCAATTGTTAGATGTGTCTGTGGGCAATTGATTGCCCGAGTTTCGTCACTTAGCATGGCAGTGATTGCCTCCCCCCCGATGAGGGTGTCCCCTTTGACGCGACATGATGTCGAGCCGAGGCTGCCAGAGGAAGGGAGAGGCTGGAAAACAGGAACCACAAGAACCGTGTATGACCCAATAATCAAACCTGCAGAAAAACCATCATCGAGATATATAACACCATGCAATACAACCAAACACAAGAATCTTGGTGGATGACATGAGATTACAGTCCCAGGGCATGCCTAAGTGTGGGGCTTTCCTCCACACCCAAAACTGGCCGATAAAAACACCCCAACCCCTAGACACAAATAATTCCCACCACTGGTTTGACATCATGCTCTTAGACTCGCCTTCGTGATTGCCGAGGGGCGTAGTGCGACTATGGACTGCCCCTTCTCTTTGAGTGTTGAAAGGAGTAGCACCCCAACAAGCCCATAGCCTGAGACGAGCCCAATTGCATAGCTGGGCACTCCAACACTTGAAACACAAATTGCAGGGGGTAAAAACTAGCTTACCTCAAGGACTAGGCGCCTCCTCCGTCACCGACACTAACTCTTCATCCCTCAAGCAGAGGTTCCAGGCGGGAAGACAAAGAGACTCAAAATTATCGCTGATGCCAAGATCCCATGAACAATCCCTAGCCTCAATGCTAAGCCACCCCAGCCTATCCCATACAATTGGCACTCTGTGCACTCACTGCGTTGACCTCGACAGGGCATTCGAATAATGAGTACCACTACTCTCTGCACCCTCCCTATTCATCACCCGAAACATACAACTGGAGAATTTCCCTTTGTGCCCTGTGTATTTATCAACAATGCATGTGAGCAGGTTGCCCACTTGCGGGCAATTAGAGCATGCCCGACTCTTCATGGAATATTAATGGAGCACATGGAGGCCGAACAAGCTCCGTACTCGGCCCACTTGTCAAGTTGTGATTTGGATGTACACATCTACTAGGGAACTAAATGATTTTATTAATTTAAACTATATTTTTAATATTTTATTATTTATTTCATAATAAAATTTAAAAATAAAATACATTTATAAAATTTAATAATTAAAATTTTTGTTTAATTAAGAATTTGTTTTTTTTTGGATCTAAAGAAACATGTTAATGGCCAAAATCCTAGAGATATCTACCAAAAATGAAAATTTATCCAACCACTAACAAAATAATTTCCCATAACATGATTTCCTTGAATTACATTTGATAAATCAACCTACATTCTTGAATAGCAGTTAATAATAACTACCCTCCATACTAATTTGACATGATAAAATTTCCCACCAATAAAAATATTAAACATCAAATTTAAATACAATTGAAAAAAGTTACGAAACAAAAGGTAAACTTTAAATAAAAAGGTCACGAGGAAAAGGTAATCTTAACAAAGAAAAAATCAATCACAAAGGTGAACTTAAAAAATTTATTTTGAACTCTTTCGAGAAAATATATACGTCATGTCCACACACATGGCACATCATCAATCCCACCAACTATCCATGACACCTAGGCATAGAGGAAGAGTAGAGTGAACACGTGGAAATCTAACCGTTGTGGGCAGCACGTGATTTCTGGTTTCCAAATACCTCCACTGCTGCAATACGGCAACCAATAGATCCCATGCTATTGGGTCATTAATGCTTACCCCCATCTTATGCCATCTTATGCAGCACCATACCCCGCCCCCATGGTATCGCCATGGGCATTCTCCGGCAGTAAATCATCTCCCTACCTCCATTCAATGCCCAAATTCGCGCTGAAAATTTCAAATTTCAAATGTTATCTTCCCGCCTTCAGGGTTTTGCGCGGTGTTTTTCTGGCATCCTAGGAATCCAATCCTCATCTTCCTCCGGAAAACCTTGAGGGTCGGCCACAAGAGGTTGTAGTAGCCGAGTCGAAAACCAACATGTTACAGGGGCTCTGCATCCCCCAAAATAATGAGAGACGCTTTCCGATTCATGTTGTCGCTACCTGAATCAACGCCGAAGTCTTGCCTGGCTAGCCGAGAGAGGGACAAGGCAACGCATGTCAAAGCCGACACCAATTGAAGCCAGAAAAGCATCTGACTAGCATTTCTGGATATGGAGAGCCACCCGGTATAAGGCATCAATTGAATCCTAGACGAGGACCAAGTTCTCTTCAATAAATCATGATTCTCGACAGCAGAATTTACTTCCCAGATGTTGATCTTCCGGTTCTGGTTTTTCTTGTGTTTAGAGCACCCACATATTCGTCTTAAGATAAAGTTGTTCCCATTAATAGAGAACCTGCGACTCAGCCGTTTGGCGTCGTTTCTGAGCGTGGCCACAGATATTATTGTTGTCTCATGTTGCCATTCCAGCTCGTGGCTTCGACTGAAGATGCGAGCGCCTTCTGTCAACAATATTATGCTCACGAACCAGAAGTCTACCTTTTTTAAGGTTGTTGCGAACCCTCTGAGGAGGACGACGGTGACCCAGACGAAGGCCAAGCTGCCAAGCCCGCTGGTGGCCTTCTCCAGAACTGCAAGCGTGAGGGCAAACAGAGTAATTTTCTTCTCGGGAGCTGTGACCTTATCACTGTGACACCGGGACTCTCGAGCTTCAATTATCTCACTGTGTGGTTCGAATGGAGAGACCAGTTTGCGACCTTTACGCCCGCGCAGTGATGTAGCCGATATATCTAGTCGGACGCTCGACGATTCTGCTTCGTCATTCCTGTCTATAACAAGACCAGCATCTCTAACCTGTGATTTCATTGGGCAAGATAGCGATCGGACCTTTATTGAGCAATTGTAAATGTCTGCAAAATCTTGTTTGAGCAAACTGAAATTATGCTAATCTATTCTATCCCTCTGTTACAATTGATATATAATGAATCATCAATATAGAATATTTCCGGTGTGTTCTTGTGTGACACGGCACTCTATCGCCTCCAAAGTATTCTAAATATTCAACGATTTCGATTCCGGTGATTTATTTTTCTAATATTTTTTTGACAAATTATAACTTTGAACGCATGGAACTGTAAATACGCCGATTTTGAATTTTTAAAAGTGTTAAACCTATTTTCTAATAAAAATACAAAACATTGCAATTCCAATTTTTTTAATAACTCAGTTCCAATAAAATTATCCAAAAATACCAAATTGTTGAACGTTTAAACTCATCCTATCTCCTTCTTCAAAGGCGGAATGTAAACTCTGAGAAGGCGGCCGCGGTAAGAGTCGCTCGTTCCTGCTGGTCCATTGCGTGCCACAGCGGTATGGCGCAGACTTGGACAGATACTGAAGCAACGTGGAAGCCTGATCACCGTATTTAATCGTATTTATCTGCTTGGGTATTTATCTGATTGGGTACTGAGAATTGAATCTTCGCATGCATTTCATTCGGCCCTAAACGAATCTGAGACGGTGATTGAGAGAGCCATTATGTACATTAGCCATGATGTCGCAGTTGCAACATGATATGTCATTTTGTATCTAGGGCATTAGTTATCATTCTCTCATGGTTTGGGCACGAGCTCCCATTAGGTATGTGGAAACAAGATTTCATGTTGTATGAAAATATTTAATGGGACGAAATTGAATATAAATATGTCACTTTGGATCTGTGTATCATCCCAAGAGTGTGTTTTTGTATATTGATGTTTAACTAGGTCACTTATGGTAGTTTGACTCTTTGTTTCATTTTTAAGTGTAACAAGTATGTATATTGCTTATGGGGCATCAATTAATTAAGTGTGCTGCTTAAATTTGTCACTTAAGGGAGTCTATTATGGTGTGCTTGGTATAAATTAGTCACAAGGGTCTAAACAACAATTCCATCCCTATAATGTTTTATTAGCTCATAAAATTCATAAATTTAATGAACAAAGATAACATCCTAGGGAAAGTTCATAAAGAGAAAACTTGTGTTGGCCTCTTAGGAACAAATGACATTATCCACACTTCTCTTTAGTCATTAACAAGGATTTTCACACTTAGCCTTAACCATCATACTATAGTACAAGATGGAACAAGTGAGACTCTTTGAATGCTTCATAGGGCATCCACCAAAATAAGAAACCTTAGCCACACACTTGGATTTGTAAGTTCCACAAAGCTAGGGTTATCAAATTCCACATCACTAAGGTTTTCACATTCCATAAAACTAGGGTTTTCAAATTGCATAGAACTAAGTTTTTGCAAATTCCACTGATATATACATCAACAAACATTTCCAATTCGTGATGCAAGGTCATTATAGTATGTTTACTTACATTTTATAATTGTGTGCTCAAATTTGAATTAACCATGAAAAAGTTGTCTAAACAACAATTCCATCCATATGCATTATACAAGTCATACACAAATGAATTTTCTACTTTTATGGAAAATCCCCACACTTATTTTAAATTTCGATTCTCAAAACTAGCCCCATGCAAAGTAGAATTCAAAATTATAAGTACAAAAATGTTGATTGAACGTTATATATACATACACAGTTTTTCTCTTACTATTTTAGTTTCACTTTTATCTCTTTTGGAATCAAGAAATGGATGTTAGAATCCAAATAACTAATACAAATAATTTGTTAGAAGACAAATAAACAAGAGAGGCTTGAAGAGAAACGATGTATCTTCGTTTCGATTAGTAGTCACTCTTTCGATTTCTTATGTATCATTTTAGTTGATGGATGTTTGATTTATTAGTGTCTTCACTAGTCATTTAACATCTAAATTAATGTCCTTGTAGAACCTCAATTATGTCCTTTAATTTTAATTAATTCTCTCTTTATTGTTTTTTTTGTCTTTTGTTTTTATACTCTTCAACCAAATTCACAATATGTCCCTAAATGGATCCAAGAAAAAGTTGCAACTCACCATAAAATTCAAACTGAGTCTCAAATAGGAAAAAAGTTTATTTCATTGGACTCCTACCACTTGATTAGAGGTAAAGTAACCCCTCCTCCTAGGATTCCATAGGACAGAAAATGGTTTATATAAGGATACTCGGAGCTAGGATTTTGTTTAGTAAATATCAATAAAAATTTTACATAACGGGGTGCATTTTCAAAAGCATTATCATGAGTGATTGTGGGTAACATGCTTGTATGAACCTTGGCCAAGAAAAAATGCTAGAGTTTACGAAATTCGTTTCTACTCCTCAATTTGATTTTCATACCCCTAGACCAAATTCAAAATGTGTCCTTGAATGGCTCTTGGAAGTGAGTTGCAACTCGCCATAAAATTCAAAATAGGGCTTAGATGAGAAAACCACTGATATTGAACTCTTGGCACCAAGTGAAAAATATGAACACCCCATTCCTACGACTCCATGCATTAAAAATTGGTTTATTTGAGGACCGTCAGAGCTACGATTTTGTTTAATAAATATCAATGCAAATTCTACAAAAGGGGCTGGATTTTTTGAAACATTGGCTTGAGAAATTATGAGTAGTGTGCTCACATGGGACTTTGGCAAACATAAATTTTGGATCTTATAGAACTCATTTGCGCAACTTGGTTTAATTTTTAGACCCTGAGGCCAAATTCACAATTTGTCCCTGAATGTCTCTTGCAAGTGAGTTGCAATTCACCATAAAATTAAAACTGGGAATAGGATAGGAAAGCCATCAATTACAATTGACTTTTAACATTGGGTTATATCTAAGGACATCCCCATCCTAGGACTTTGAAAATTGGTTTATTTGTGTATATAAAGAGTCAGGGCTTTGTTCAATAATGATCAATTGAAATTTTGCAGAAGGGGGTGTATTTTGTAAAACACTTGCTTGGGTAATTATGAGTAATGATGGTTTGAGATATCCTACGATGTCCTGTGATGGATCCAGATCAAATGGCAACCAAAAGCCCCCTTTGATCTTTGCCTACATGCCAAGGGTCTTTTCATAGTAATCTTCAAAGATTTGGATGACTGAAAGAAAATCCTGGATAATGGCCCTAATTTCATGAATAGTGCTGGTCTATTTATGAGGCACTGGGAACCCTGCGATAACCTAGAGAGGAATCATTTTTTAGCTTCCCCTATCTAGTTTTGACTATATTCTCTTCCAAATGATTTTTGGGAGATGGACATTTCTAAATCAATCGGCAACTCCATCCAAAGATCAAAGTGATCCAATCAGTGTAGAATGTTGGTATAAGGAACACGCTGAGAGCTTTTTCTTCTACCAGAAACAAGATCTTGCTGAAAACATCCCTTTTATCATAGGCATACAGACAAAGTGGATGCGTTCAATGATGCTAAAATATTCTCACAACAATATAATCTCAATGGATTCAACATTTAGTACAAATAAGTACGGGGTGAGTACAAAATTACCCTAAATCTAATTCATTTATTCAACACCATTTTAATGCTTGTATCTTATATAAATATAATTATGTACTTTGTAATGTAGTATCAACTTTACACTTTAATGGTCTTCGACAAACATCACAATGGGGTTCCAGTAGCTTGGGTGATATCATCACGCAGTACTATAGCTGATATTTGTAAATGGATGTCAACTCTCTTTGCCATTGGGAAGAAAGAGCAACCAGATTGGCATGTTAAAGCCTTCATTACAGATGATGCTACTGCTGAAATTGAAGCATTAAGGTGATGTGTTTATTCTTTTTATAAGAGACATAAAAATATTCTTAATGTATATTCTCTCTAAAAATTATGTTATTCCAGGTCTTCAATCAACTGTACAATATTATTATGTGTGTGGCATGTTCGTCGTGCATGGTTGAAGAATGTTGGAAACAAAGTCCAAGGAAGGGAAAACCAAATCCGAATTTTCCATGCTTTAGGAGAAATCATGCACACGTGCAGATGATGAATCTGTAAAAAAGGCAGTTGAAAATTTATTTGAAGGATTCAGTGACCATACAAAGTTTTTGGAATATTTTAAAACAACTTGGTTAGCCAACAACAAAATATGTAAGTTTCTTATAAGTGGCTTTAATGACTCTTTTTTGCATGTCATATGTATAGTTATTAATTCATAACCAATAAATTTCTTTCTACAGATATGTGGGCAAAAGCGTACACAAATTTTCCACATTCCAATCAAAATACAAATAATGCAATTGAGTCTTACCATCAGTATATCAAGCAAAGGTACCTAAGTGAGAAAAACAATGCATGCCATAGGCGGGTTGATTGGTTGATTTATGTGTTGTTGACAAAGGTTGTATTATATTACAATCATATGCAACGTTTAAAAGAAGCTGGTTTTGTACGACCCAAAAAAATTGAGGAACAGTTGAATTCATCCAGGTGTAGAGCTAACCAAATCCCAAATGAAGATTGTGTGCCTGATGAAAAGAGTAACAACGATTATTGGGTTCGTAGCCAAAATAACAATACTCGTGATATTTGGTACAATGTCATATATAAAGATTCCAATCTACACTTTTGTAATTGCGAGTGGGCCTTAAATGGAAACATCTGTAAACATGTATTGAAAGTTGAGATGTTGGCAAGTAACATTAGTTTGGGTGAAAATGTATTCCCTAATGTCACTAATCCTACTACAGAAATTCCTAGAATTTTATTTGATTTGAATGAATCACCTATATTGGGCCCAGAAATCCAAACAGAGCTTCTACCATGCTTTGATTCTCCTCCCATTCTAAATTATCATAATGAAACAAGCATTGATGATTTAGATAATTTCTCATATAATGTTGAAACGACCAATGTACGACCAGATAGTGCATTATTTGAAGATGATGAGATGAAACGTGTTAACTCATCAACTCATGAGAAATTGAGATCCATAATACCTACAAATTTGGAACAGGCATATGCATTAAACAACTTGGTAGACAAAGTATGTCAAGAATACAACAAAATGTTTTTCAATACTATAACTCCATCCAAGATCACTACCAAGAGAAAACATAGTTTCTTGAGCCCAGTCAATAAGAAAAGGTGGTGTGGTCACAAGTCAAATGCAGGGAAAGATAAACTACAATTTGAAAGGGTTGGACGAGTTCGTGCAAAAAAAGAGAGCATGAATGAACAGCTGGAGTTGTCTTCTCAACGACAAAGAACTGTGGACCACATGCCTGAGTTAGTGCAACATTCTATTATACACATTAATGGTAAATCTGATGTTATGCATTTTTTCATGTGAAATATGATATACTATCATTTGCAATGCATAGGCATAACTATATGAACTTTTTTGTTGTTATAGTTGACGGGCCAACTTGTCGACTCCAATTATTTGATGAGCATGTCGATGAAAGAAACTATAGCATTGGGAGCACTTCTCCAATCAGTACTATCCCAATTCCCTCCCCGAGGGTGCTTCCCCCTATTGTACAACCAATGGGGATGTATTGTCGGCCACACCCACCACCTTTTTCCTTCATAAATTCTCCCATGCCTATAACCGCCTCCCCAAACCCTTCCCAATTCCCACCCCTCCCCTTTAACCATCCACCCTTCTCATTGTTCCAATCATCCACCCTTAACATTCCAATTTCCCTCCCTAGGGTGATCGCTCGCCCTAGGGTTATTCCCACTATCGTACAACCAATGGGGATGTATCATCACCCCAACCCACTACATTTTTCCAATTTTTCTCCCACCATGCCTTTATCCATCACCCCTGAACCATGCCTATATCCATCACCAAGTGCTCCACCATCTACCCAGGAAGGGCAGTGTTCTCCATTGCCTTAGATCTTCATGGTGAGAATGAGTAGTTGATCAAAAACTTATCATTAATTAACGAAATTGATTATATGCATTTTGGATTTTACAACTAATTGGTTATTGAATTTTTGCAGCAATATCACTTTGGAAATGCACTTGGGAGTGCCAAGAGTGGCGATGGTGACTTATACACCCAATTTCTAGATCAGTCATGAGGCGGCATTTCCATAATGTCATTCATGGGCATGAACTTCCATTATCTATGTTGGGAATGAAGTTCCATTTTGTAGAAAAGAAAAATGTATAACTAGACAAATTTGGAATACAAATACATGAATTTGAACTTGTGTGTATGACAATGTCTTCATTGACTTTTAAATTCATGATGTGGATTTGATGTTATATGCTATCAATGTTACATTAGTTTTGAGGAATGTAGTTAGAATGGATTTATTTGTTTCATTTACAAGTTATCAAGTTTGCAAGTTAAGTTACTTTTATATTTATATCTTACTCAATGTTGCACGCATGAAAAAACATATCATTACCAAGGAGCTTTGCTTAGTTATAATAATAGATGTATCATGTACATGAAGAGAGCATATATATGAATTTAGATTTATTTTAATTTTTTATTTATGAAAAAGAAAACTAAAGTTGAATTTATGAAAAAGAAAAGTACACTATACATGCCATATAAGAAAATCTGCAAAAATAGATAATGATTTGAGCCTTTACCACTTAACTACTAACATTTAAAGATGAAAACTTTATTGATAAGTGGTGTAGTATTATTTAAGTTTTATGGATAGGTGGCTAACAGACTTGGTTTCCCACTAGGCAAGTTGAGACCACCTAACCAATCTATGTGGTGTAAATTTGCTTTATAAACTAATGAATAAAAGATCTACCAAGCTTAACAATATATATATATATATATATATATATATATATATATATATATAACAAAAAAACAATTTTAATGTGGACAATGTAGTCCACATATAAAACATCTCAGGTAAAATATTTTAATGTCATATATATAGAATTGTTTTAAATTTTTTTGTATATATCATATAAAGAAATTGAAAAAATAAATTTTGTGGTTGTGTTGTCCATATTAAAACTAATTAAAACTAAGTATATACTAAGTAATAACAACAATGCATGCATTTAATTAAAACTAAGTGTGTGTGTGTATATATATATATATATATATATATATATATATATATATATATATATATAATATGTTTTTTTAAGTGAATATTTTATTTTTATTTTAAAATGGACACTTGTTAATTCTAGGTTAATACAAAGCCAATTACATATCTCCTTCATACTAGGTTGTAAAATGCACAACAAATCTAGTGAGCACAATGAAAATAAAAATATTGATAAAATGAAATAGATGTAGCATTCACATCTAAACAATATGAATTTAATATAATGAGTATAAATAACTTTATTTATTTAAAATTATGAATACAAATAACATTAATATATCTATATCTTTGGAAAAAAAAAAATTATATATAACCATTTAAAAAAATAAATTTAAAACAAATTAATTTAATTTATAAATTATTATTTAAATTTATAAATTTTATAAAAAAGTCATACAAATGTTTAAAATAAGTAAATAGAATTTCAGCGTAATTTAAGTTTAAATTTAATGTTATATACAGTAAAACAATATTTATATAAGTTTTATTTAGCAACTTTAAATTAAATGGAATCCATGGAAAATCCAAAATTTCTAAAATGCGCAAGAAAAGGAAAAGAAAATGCCTGCCTTCGTTCATGGGACCCGCAAAAGGATGAAGATTAGACAGGGCTCGTGTCTTCCTGTACTATGCGTTCATCTTTAAACATTTCGTGGGTCCCGTAACCACATTTATTGTGGCCGATTACCATGGCATGAAATGGCGGCATGGCTATGGTCATACATAAAACGGGGTACTATAAGGCATTAAAATCCCTATAGCATGGGATTTATGGCTTGCCCTGCAATACACTCTTCTGTCCAATAAGAACGTTTCCCGCCAATGCCACGCAGCCAATCTCGCATGCCTCGCGAACACTTCGTCGAATTTAGTGGTAGTCACGACATTTCAAAATTTAGTGACAATTCTTACAGTTGGTGAAAAATTCCTCTTCGACCTCGAATTCTCGGCAAGATGTACGTTCCTTTCTTTTTTTTTTCCTTTTAAATTTATAATTATGGCAGGGAGAGGGGCATAGTCTTCGGATTCCCCATGGCAAATGTGTATGTGGATCTTCGTTATTATTACGCCCAACAAGTTGGTGACTTGACTTACTTGGCGTGTGGGGACATAGAGGATCGCCGAGTTAAATGGATTGACATCTTCTTGTTTGTCCATGTTGGGGTGGCAATATTTTGGACAATACCGTTGATTGTTATGTGTCCCATTACATGGTGTGATTAGTATAGTGGTACCTTTAAAACCTTTGATTACAACTTGTGTTTTCATTGATTTCATGTTGTTGGACATTTTGAAGGCGAGGGGAAAGCATGATGTGTATGTCTCCCTCAATTTCATATTGTAATGTAAAGTGGAAAGGCATCTCAATGAAAAGCTATATTCTTCCAAAACAACATGGTTATCCATGGAAGGGTTCATGGAAGTTCATGTAATGACATTTGTCACCATGTTTTTCTTTTCTATTTATCTCCCTTTGGTTGACCCATAAACTTCTAAAGATTTATAAAGATTATGTTTCGGAGGATATGTCAGATTATGTTTCCGAATATATGTTTTTTCATTATGTGCCTTCTCTAATTAAACAAACATATGAAAATGAGATTACTTTTAAGCATTTAATTAAAAGGAAATAATTTCAAATGCATAATTTTGAATATCATGAGCATACTCTTAACAAACGGTAAAGAGAATGTCGAATATCAAGAATATATATTCAATGTATTCAAAGGTGGTAAATGAAAATTGCCATTATTGTCTTTTATGGAATGGAGGGAGTGGTTCTAACAGTAAGGCGGAAGCGATGGCCCTCGCTGGCCTTCTTCATTTTTGTCTTTTTGTCAATCTCCAGGATGTTTCCATTTTTGGTGATTCTAAGGTCTTGGTTGATGGTCTTCATGGTAAGAACATCATAAGGAAACCGCAGCTCTCTGGTTGGATTGATAGGATTAATTTTTTATGGAACAGATCTAAGGGTGTGTCCATTCGTCATATCAAGAGGGATCTTAACCATGCCGCAGATGATTTATCCAAAAAAGGTCTCCGGGTGGCTCCAGGATTATGGTTCTTGCAGGTTTCTTTTGAGGGCAATATTATATCCATTCAGGACTTCCTCCCTCCTGATTTCTAACCTTGTCTTGACTCTGGCTCTTTCATCTTTCTCTGGTTTTGTTTTCTAGTAAGCTCTGATATTTCTCTTTGGTCGCTGAAGCTTTGCTTTTCCAGTGATCGCAGGTTCTTCATGAGTGTTCACATACTCCTGTTGCCGAAAGCAGTATACCAAGATCTGTTTCTTTTTGCTGCCTTCGATTTGCTATGGACTGCGAGTCCTCTATAGTTTCAGTCCTTTATTGTCTGTAAATTTTTGGTTTCATTAGGCAGTCCTGTTCAGATGTTGTTCAATCTTATTGGGAGCTTTTTTGGTTTATGCCGATCCTATTATAGGCTCATATATGTGGAACAATTCCGTCTTTCAGTTTTGGTCTGAGCCTTGGTGATAGATCTTTCGTATGTTTTTATATCATGTATATGAAGAACAGCTGAACTGATATAATGTTCTTGTTTATATTTCTGATATAAATGCAATATAGCTTTTTCGACCTGAAAAAAAATATTCAATGTATGGGAAAGTAAATGCAAAAGGCAACAAAGATGGTCTTTTATGGGTTATAAATAACTAATTAAGGAGTTTGACTACGTGCCATAAAAATAATGAAATTTTGATATTTAAAAGTAAATTTCTATTTAATTAGATACAAATCAAAACCTTAGGTTTATTAAATAAGAAGAAGATGGGTTATTAATGAAATAGTGATATTTAAAAGTAAATTTATATTTAATTAGATACACATAAGAACTCTAGGTTTATTAAATAAGAAGAAGATGGGTTATTAATTTGTTTGTTATAGAATTTAATTGATACAAAAAATTATTGGATCAAATGAGATTGAAGGTACACTTTACACAAGAGAATTATCATGTGAATAATTTGCTAGTAAAGATAACCATTACTCATCAAAAAATTCTCGATTTGGATTCTATATCTTGTTAATGTGAATTATATGTCATTACTTTTATTAATGTGACATGGAGACATATTTGCGTATTTGAAACTATTATGTTTAAGATTGAAGTGGGATCAATACAAAAAAAATGAGAAAGTATTATAATAATTTGAAAAACTATGTGAGCAATTTCATGTAGAAATTGTACTAGAAAATAGAATACACTTGATAGTCTTTATTCAATAAACCAATGAAGGAATGAGAAAAGACACTAATAATATAACGAGTTATGTCAATTTGTATAGTAAGAAAATTGAAATCCTTCTTTCTATGTCAGTAAGTGAGACATTTAGGAAATTTGAGTCCTTTACAAATGCATTATGTATAAGTGCAACCCAATAGCATATATAAATGTGCATGAACACTGTCTTGGAGTAATAAATCTATACAAATGTGTAGGTGTTGGACCAAAAATCACAGTGAAGAGGGGGCACGGTGGTAAATCAGTGTGTGAGAAATTTTACCATTTCATAACTTTTCATAATCAAGCAATCATAATGCAATGAACCATAACCATAAATAGCATATCAATATGTAAAACAATGCACTATAAAACTATCATCACATTAATAACACATCAAGAATCCATCACCTCAAGGAGACACAAATTTTTACATGGAAACCCTTATGAGAGAAAACCACAAACCCTTTTTCTTCTTTATCTTCAATGCATACATAGTTTTGTAGGCTCCAACCTACTAGAGGAAACCACCCCCAAGATATGCAAGTTGCCACTTACGCTATGCTACAACCTGATTGAGCCACCAAACTCAAAATTATGCAAACAAATGCTCATTGTAGGCTATAACCTGATTGAGGTACCAACCTTGATGATGAGTGGGGTTCAAACTGCTTTAGGCTCCAACCTTGATCCAGGTGGCTCCAAAAACACTCAAAATTTAGAAGTGGCATTGGAAAAACTAAAAAATCAAAGTCACTTGATCGAAGTAGAAACAACGTCAGATTGAATATCTCGTTGCAAGCTTTCCAACGGTGTGAATGACACCTCAATCCAAGTTCGTATGTGAAAGTTATGGCCAGTCAAACTAGGTCAAGTTACAACCACTAATAAGGCAACAATTTGGCACTTATCAGCGCACGAATTCTGACAGTTGGGATGAAATTTGTCACCTCATTAATTTGACTAGTGACCCCAAATTTGGTCGACGGGTTTTTTAACTAATTCATTATATATATATATATATATATATATATATATATATATATATATATATATATATATATATATATATATATATATATATATATAGATAGATAGATATTAAAAAATAGGTGGTCGGCTACCAACCCCACCACCCACCAACCATATATATATATATATATAGATAGATAGATATTAAAAAATAGGTGGTCGGCTACCAACCCCACCACCCACCAACCATATATATATATATATATATATATATATATATATATATATATATATATATATATATATATATATATATTAAAACAAAAAGGGTAGAGGCCGTGGGTGACCCAGACCTTGCCCGACGATCGTGTAATGGTGTATTAATATGGTGAGGCCGACGAGATTTGAACTCGCCTAGTCTGGTGGGCCGGCTCGCCAAAATAGGCATCCTTGTTACCAAAACAATCAAACGTGCCAACAATGATACCAAAATGGGTGTAACAGCCTTGGTAAAAAATCCTAAGAAATTAATAAAGGAAAAATAATAACTATGGTTGATGGGACACATATTCCAAGTTGAATGGTGGGAAAAACATCCTAGTGGGTGTTCATTTTGGTTATCATAGATAAAGGAATTTGGCAGAGGCAATGGAAAAGGCTTTCGAAAGGTAAGAGACATTAATTGGCATTTTATTTATGAAAATAATGGAAATAAGGAGAAAAGGAAGGTGAAAGGTCACAGGTTGCATGTGGGGATGAAATTGAAGGAAAATAATGGAAGTTGAAGAAAATAGGGGCATCATTGATAAAAAGGCTTATGAGGATCGGTTGGAAAGCTTTTGCTCAAGCTTGGTTAGTGTAACCTTTTGTCAGTTCAGTTTTGGAGATCTCTCATTACTCTCTCTCTCTCTCTCTCACTCTTGGACACTTAGATTTTTCTTGGAGCACTTTGGCATTAGATCAAGAAAGGCAAAGAAGGCAAGAGGAAGGAAGGATCAAGCAATGAAGAGTGGGATCAAGCAACTACAACACGATTATTTGCAGGTATCGATTTGCATGTGTGATTTCCTTGCTAGATTTTCCATGCATGTGATTCTTTGTTTTCATGGAATGGGTTTTTCCAGGTGTGACGGTGTTTTCAACTTATGATCTGAATGAGAAAATTAGTTTTGTTGTACTAAATTCCTCTTCAGAATATGTAAAAGTGCTTAAGGATTCATGAGGTTAATTTCAAGTTTAAACATGAGTTTTTGAGTGTTTCTACGTAAATTTTATGTACAAATTAACATAAACAAATGATTGAACAACAACATATAACATACATGAACATCACCAAAATAGTATCTGATGCAGGAACATTTAGACCTAGTCAGCAATGTGATGGTATGATCACATGTTGTGGCTAACAAAGGGTTGGAAGACAAAGAGATTAATTAATTTTATTAATTTAAATGTATGAAAGGGTTTTATTTGTTGTAAAAATCTGAGCAGAAAAGGGTATAAGTGGCTGATTGATCCTCCCTACATGGAGATTAGGCCAAGTAGTTAGATTATCTGGTTTGAATAGGCTATGAGGGATGTGAAAGCTTAAATTAGCATTTGATTAAGAAAAGAGTGGAGTGAAGAGATTCTTTAGGGAAGAATGAAAGATTTCTGGATTTGAACTAAATGGGTTCATGAATCCGCATTTTGTATAATTGTAATCTTTTGGAATGAGTGAGAGGTTAGATTCAGATGGAAAGATAGGATGGATGAGCGAGGGGAGAACTGAAACAATTGAGTGTGACTGTTTCTTCTGTAAATAGTTATCAATATGAATACAATGTGGATTGTGTATCTCTTTGTGTAATTCAGTATTGAGTGCGTTAGAGTAGGCAGAGTATGTTACACATAGGTTAGATAATGTAGAGAGAACTAAGTGGAAGAGAGAACAGATCAGAGCATGAGATGTTTTGTACCTTGTGTAAATAATGTTATGAATCAAAGGAGTTTGTGTACAAAGCTTGTTTTTGCGTGATCTTTTCTTATGTGATTGGTTTCATAGATCATAGGCTGAATCATCTGTAATTACAGTGAACAGTTAAGAGCCTGGATATGTTTTAAGAAACCAGAGTCTATAGTTTAGAGACTGACTAACTTGGCGGAAGCGCTAAGTCTTGGCGGAACCTGTTAAATTCATGAAGAAACCCCAAAATAAATCTGGACTGTCTATTGGCTGTTAGATCGATGGTGATCAGCAACTGCGAGGGTAGGAGAGTATGGATTTCTTGATCATGGCTGAAGTCCCACACTCGCTCCTAGCCATCGATCTCATATTCAAACCTTTAGATCATAGTCAATTGTGGGGGTTAAGTCTGTTTTAAACCGTGTGCTAGTTGAAGTCCCGCAAGCCGTAGATTTGATGGCCTCTTATATCCAACAGATATTGAGTCATAAAGTGATCGATCTTTAATTTCAAAACTGGACCCGAACATTTATAGATCAAGGATTTATATTCCTTATCGGCTCCGTAAGGGCGGTTAAACGTCGCGCATGATCCCCGTCCGATATCGCTGCTGACCGTTGGATCAAGTGTGTTTTGATCAAACAGTGGAGGATTGCCGATTAGGTTGGTTGATAAGGTGAACCAACAACCGTAAGATTAAAGGGTAAGATCAATGGTGGAGAATTAATGCGATAATCTTTGTGGAAAAGTCAAATCTAATATATTATCAACGCGGGTTAAATCCATTTGAGTTCCGGCTGTATGCGTTTGAAGTGGGACCGGGCTCGTTGACAGGTGATGTCTTTGTTTTTTGTTGATTGGGTGTATAGTCGGGTTTTCTATTGTTTTGGGTTCCAATAACTTGATGGGGGTTAATTAAGGTTAAGTGAACAGGGGTTTAATTAATTTTAATTCCGAATTTAGGAAAGGGTGTAACCTTGCTTCACTTTGGAGGTTATGTGGGCATAACTCATAGGTCCACATGGGATTTTTTTAAAGGATGTCATTTGCCTAGCATCATTTTTGGTATCAGAGCTAGACCAATGCTTTGTGGAGTTTGGTTGAAGGGATGAATTTTATTCTCAGCAAGTAGCCGCGACAAAGAAGCGAATGAAGTAATTTCAACAGAGAGACTATAAGGGAAAAGTCTTGGGATGTTCAGAAGAACATTGGAGATACCTGTCAGAATTCTTAATTAGAGGTAGTTTGATATTTTGTCATAATTGTTGAAATCTGGGAATTAGAACAAGATATTGCAGATCTAGTAAGAAGATTTATTTTGTGATTTTATAGAGATTTGTTTTAAATGTCTGAAGAACAACAAGGAAGTGAAAATTTCCTTTCAAACAAATGAAATTTCCATGTAAGTTGATTGAATGATTGGTTTGATTTAAAAGGTAAATTGAAGTAAAAGGTTTTGAATTTAAAGTCAAATAGAAGAGTGGATTTCTATGATTGAAATCATTTAAATGATTTGAAGAATTTTAATGATTAAAGATTGCTTAAAGTATTGTTGAAGACAATGATATTGATGGTTGAAAGAACAAAGATTGGGTTTAATAGGGCTGAAACAAGAACCACTACAAGGAATTAATTTTGGAATTTTCAGAAGCAAGATAGGATTTGCTTACAACAAATTATCAGAAGGAATTTGTAGTGTATCATGAATTTGTAAATATAGGTGAATTTCAAATTGAATCTTAATTGGAAGATGAAGAATAGTTGCTGATTGTATGAAGTCTTTTGAATGGAGAAGTTTAAATGAAATAGTGAACAGATGAATCATTTGGCAAAGATTTAATTGATGGAATGGCAATTAGTTTTAAGACATCTTTGAAGGAAAATTGGCAGGTTTGAAAGGTACTTTGATGTATCTTGAGATAAGATTGTACAGGTCAATGGAAGTAGCGAAATTGCTAGAAGGTAGAATGAATTGTATCAGCATCATAGCACATGAGCTATGTTAAAGAAGATGAAGCAAGAAGAACTCTTAGATGAGTAAAGGTGACAGTACCCAACAATAAATGAAATTACTGAATGAAAGAAGGAAGTGAGAAATTGAAGATGCAACAACCTAGAACAAGGAGTGTTCAAGAGAAGCTGAGAACAACTTCCAATTGCAGTTGGGTAGAAGTTGTTGAGGCAGCTCCACAATTGTGATTGTGGGTAGAGTTGTCTTAAAGATAACAATTCTAGCAAGAGGAGTGTTGGGTAGAATTGCTAGTCAGTGAAAGGTTCGAGGAAAGAACCAATAGATGCCAAAAGGATAAACTCAAAAAAGTTTAGTGAGGCATAAAGGAGACTTGTTACAGATGAAAGAAGGGGCTAGTTGTAGTTCACCAGTGAGCAAGGAAAGTTCACCAGAGGAAGAAATGGAATTGACTATTGATAGTCATAACAGGGGTATAGAGGAAAGTCACAGACAGAGAAAAAAGAGTGCCAAAGCAGTTGGACTCAAAAGAATGAGTAAAGAAGAAATGGACATAGAGTTGGTTGAGATGAAGGAAGAACTCAATCATTTGAAGAAGCTGGTACAGAAAGGAACCAGAGAAAATTTGAAACAAGGAATTTATGTGGGGAAAAGAGTTAGGTGGCCTGTCAAAGAATTATTTGCTGAGAAATTAATGCTTCGAAAAGTTGAAGAATACAATTGTGAATCAAAGAAAGGACCTCTCCTTGGGGAAGGAGACAGTGATGACAGCGATGATAGTGATGAAGAGATGATCGACAAAGATCAACAGGAGAGAGAGGTGTTGGTAGCATCTTCACAGGAAAGAGAATCTCATAATTTTATGATTAATTATTTGTGTGAATGTAAAGTTGTAGGTATGCAGCCAAATGAAATTGACTATGTGAAAGAGGCAGAGACAAGAAAAACAGAAAAGGAGATGCAGGAAGACTTTCAAGACTTCGATTGGTGGATAAAATTAAAAGGTATGAGTAAATGGTTGTGTCTTCTCTTAGTGAAGACTTGTTGGATCTTGTTAGAAGGAATATTAACATGGATAGAAAACCAATGGAAAATGGAAAGAGGGGGAGAAGCTAGTGCATTGCAAGTTTGTGAAGTGAAGTGAAGCGAAGCTGACACAGAGAACTTAGCTGAAGAAGTTAAGTCAAGGAAATATTTGAAAGATCAAAATCTTATCATAGAAGAGAAGGAGACATTGTTGTCTTATTTGGATAAACTGAGTGTTGGAGAAAATTGTGAAGGACAGGGGGATGTTATGCAAATTTATGATGAAATTGTCAAGCAAAGTCAAGAAGCTGCAGTCCCAAAAGTTTTCTTTGATGAAAAAGAAATTAGAGATGTTGAGGAAGAATTTCTCAATAACTTAGGGAACTATCCAAATAGTTCAAAGGAGCATGAAGGTATGGTCAATGAGAGTTCAAATGAAGAGCCTTGTATTTTTGAAACTAACATGATGTGTATATTTTCAGGTTTGACAGGTGATGAACAACAATTGGACAATGCACATATGCATGTTGATGAAGAAGTGAAACTGTTTGAAGAAATAGTTGAAATAGAAGGATATTTTGAGCATGTATTTAATACTTTTGAGAATGATGGTATTGAGAGGGAAATTGTCATGATTAAGGAAGCTGAAGACAAACAAATGGAAATTTGTGATGATAACCAGAATGAAGTATCTTCAGTAGAAAATCCAGACAATTTGGAAAATGTGAAGGAATGTATGATGATGTTGACAAATACAGAAGTTCAGGAATTTTGTGATTTTAAAGTGGATTATTTTACGAATCTGTAAACCATGAAGAAGCTTTAGAAAACCAGAATTTTGTTTCTATTGTAGGTGAAGATGAAACAACATTAATTAGTTGTATAAAAGTTGAAAGGATACTTCACAATGATATATTTCAGGAAAATTTAATTCTTGAATTGTTGAATGACATTTTTGTGTCAAAATAGGGAATGTTCTGTAATGAATAGGAAAGTGCTCAAATGAAGTTTATTGACAATTTTATAAATTTTGCAGAGGATCAGTATAAGGACTTGATGGAAGAGTTATCAATGGAGACAAAAATCCATAGTGACTTTAAATCTAATAATTGTGGCAGAAATTTGGTTTTATACAGGAAAGAGGAGTCATATGAAAATGATATGCTTATTGGAGATGAGGGAAGATTCAAATTATTGGAAAAGTTATTAGATGAACTTGATAAGATAAAGGGGAAGATTATCTTTAATGATAATGAAAGGGAAGCTGTAGAGTACAGGCAACAATTTGTAAATGACAGAGGTGAAGAAGAATTGGATTGAAATTTCATAATTTCTATGGTAAGGGAGAATGTACAGTAGACAGATGTCAATGGAGTTCAGCTAGAACATATTGTAAAGAGGAAGTTGCGAAAGTGTGGAATATGAAGTTAGTTAAGAAGAGAGACAACAAGGAAGAGAAATTAACAAAAGAAATTGTATCAACAAGGAAAGTGGACAACAACAACATAATATTTGGAATCCTGGAAGAATAGAATTGACAGAGGTAGAAGAAATGAATCAGTAGCATGATGGAAGTGATGACTAGTTACAAATAAAGTTTGGGACATTGGCTAATCAACAAAAGAAACACATGACCAGGAGGTCATGCAAACTTTCAACTTTGGGAGTCTTATGCAGAAGCATTTAGACCTAGTCAGCAATGTGATGGTATGATCACATGTTGTGGCTAACAAAGGGTAGGAAGACAAGAGATTAATTAATTTTATTAATTTAAATGTATGAGATGGTTTTTTTTTTGTCAAAATATGAGCAGAAAAGGGTATAAGTGGCTGATTGATCCTCCCTGCATGGAGATCAGGCCAAGCAGTTAGATTATCTGGTTTGAATAGGATATGAGGGATGTGAAAGCTTAAATTAGCATTTGATTGAGAAAAGAGTGGAGTGAAGAGATTCTTTAGGGAAGAATGAAATATTTCTGGATCTGAACTAAATGGGTTCATGAATCCGCATTTTTTTATAAATTGTAATCTTTTGGAATGAGTGAGAGGTTAGATTCAGATGGAAAGATAGAATGGATGAACGAGGGGAGAACTGAAACAGTTGAGTGTGACTGTTTCTTCTATAAATAGTTATCAATATGAATATAGTGTGGAATATGTATCTCTTTGTGTAATTAAGTATTGAGTGTGTTAGGGTAGGCAGAGTGTGTTACACAGAGGTTAGATAGTGTAGAGAGAGCTAAGTGGAAGAGAGAACAGATCAGAGCATGATATGTTATGTACCTTATGTAAATACTATTATGAATCAAAGGAATTTGTGTACAAATCTTGTTTTGGCGTGATCTTTTGTTATGTGATTGGTTTCATAGATCGTAGGTTGAATCCTCTGTAATTACAGTGAATAGTTAAGAGCCTGGATATGTTTTAAGAAACCGGAGTATATAGTTTAGAGATTGACTAACTTGGCAGAACCGTTAAGTCTTGGCAGAACCTGTTAAATTCATGAAGAAACCCCAAAATAAATCAGGACCGTCCATTGGCTGTTAGATCGACAGTGATCAGCAACTGCGGGGGTAGGAGAGTACGGATTTCTTGATCGTGGCTGAAGTCCCGCACTCGCTCCTAGCTGTCGGTCTCATATTCAACCTTTTATATCACAGTCAATTTCCAGGGTTAAGGTCGTTTTAAACTGTGTGCTAGTTGAAGTCCCGCAAGCTGTGGATTTGATGGCCTCTTATATCCAACGGATATAGGGTCATAAATGATTGATCTTTAATTTCAAAACTGGACCTGAACATTTATAGATCAAGGATTTATATTCCTTATCGGCTCCATAAGGGCGGTTAAACATCACGCATGATCCCCATCCGATATCGTTGTTGACCGTTGGATCAAGTGTGTTTTGTTCAAACGGTGGAGGATCGCCGATTAGTTTGGTTGATCGAGTGAACCAGCAGCCATCAGATTAAAGGGTAAGATCAATGGAGGAGATTTAATTCGATAATCTTTGTGGAAAAGTTAGATCCGATATGTTATTAGCGCTGGTTAAATCCATTTGAGTTCCGGCTGCATGCATTTGAAATGGTACTGAGCTCGTTGACAGGTGATGCCTTTGTTTTTCATTGACTGGGTGTATAGGCAGGTTTTCAATTGTTTTGGGTTCTCATAAGTTGATGTGGATTAATTAAGATTAAGTGAACAAGGCTTTAATTAATTTTAATTCCAAATTTAAGAAAGGGTGTAACCTTGCTTCACTTTGGAGGTTATGCGGGCATAACTCATAGGTCCACATGGGATTTTTTTAAAGGATGTCAGTTACCTGGCATCAGTATCACAATAGCACATGATGAAGGAGTTCACCCTGCCTGAATTTACAATGCTCAAATAGCTCTGAAACATGTTCGAATGGCTCCAGAATGCCCAAAAATGCTTGTCTAGCCTCTTTCTGCTCCTGATTTGGTAAAAAACCAAAGAAATTATGGCTTCCCCAACAATGATCAAATTTGAAGGGCTCATATTAATTTCAATTAGAAGGACATATATTGATGTTGCACTTCCACAATGAAAAGCTTAAAGAAAAATGAAATTTTAATTGACAAAATTATATTATTTGTAAATTTCATTTTCAATCAAATTTATTTTTATTAAATAATTTAAATTCCTAAAACTTGTATACATAATTTTGTTTTCAGAAGTGTTTACGGTGGATTGTATGATTTTGTTAGTACAACACTGAAATGAAGAAAAAAGCAGTAGCCTAAAATTAATAAAGTCATCCACTAGGTGGCAGGTTATGCAAAACACAATCAAAGCATAAGGAAATTCTATTTAGAATTTGGCTTAAAATTTGGTTCAAAGTGGAATAAGAAATTTAGTATTTGGTTCAGGATAAGATAATTAGTGAAAGTAAAAGTCATTTAAAAAAATAAATCTATTAAAGTAGTGTTATTAGATTTTTTAGTGAAAGTAAAAGCAATTTAAAAAAATAAATCTATTAAAGTAATGTTATTATACTTTTTTTTCTTTTTCTTTTAAGAGTCCATAACAACTATCTATATTTCATTTATAAATACTTCATAGGTTCTTTAGGGGATCTCAAAATAAAGTGTGGAATAACTCAGAAATACCTTAAATGAAAATCTTTCAAGATTAATTTGACAATATTTTTCATCTATAAAATTTAACATCTTCACCAGTGTTCCTCCACAAGGCTTCTACATCTACACATAAATATGTGAGTTCATTGAATTGAAATAAACAAAAATGTCACTGAAGATGAAAATAAACCCATGTATCTAAGCATACGTTATCCATCCACTAATGTGGAATGTATATCAATCACTGCTATAAGTTTTATTACTAAAATAAAAGAGTTACCTTAATGAATTTGATTATGAAGTTAAGTATATTTTTGTTGTTGATTTTGGAAATATTTAAAAATAAGATAGATATGAGCCAAATTAAAAAAAGTAACTTTCAATTCAAAAAACAATGGAGATAAAAATAACTTTGGGTTGGTGATTATCAAACATTCCAATAACAAATTTCGATGAGCAGCGAATAAATTTATTCCATGGTTGGTGTCCTTTTACTCTAAAAAATAGCTGAGCATGACTAAAATGGCGTTGGAATGCAATAAGGGAAGCATTAAAAACAACAAACAAAAAAAAAATGCTTAGGTATCTCTCACAACACAACTATCTCTAAAATTAGGATCTATTACGGTCTAAGAGGATTCCAATTTTTTTTATTAGAATAGGTTGGCCAAAATCTCAGGTTGATGCCTACAAGAACAAGCTTACATATTAGGAAATAATTGAATTTACACAATGCATAATATTAATATTTTTACTCTCCAACTACATAAATTATATATTTACCGTAAAATTGCTTTTGAATAAATTAAATTTAGACGCTTACCATAATGTAAGTAGAATAAAAGAACTAATCCATCGACCAAATTGAAAAGTGAATACGTAGACATACAAGCTTATTTTTTTTGAGCGCTCATCAATCCTGTTTTTATTTTTTTTAGTTTTGGGAGGTGTTCAATGTTGTTTGCATAAATTCATGAAGAATCCCCAAAATAAATCAGGACCGTCTGTTCACTGTTAGATCAACAGTGATCAGCAACTGCGGGGGTAGGAGAGTACGGATTTCTTGATCGTGGCTGAAGTCCCGCACTTGCTCCTAGCTGTCGATCTCATATTCAACCTTTTAGATCACAGTCAACTGCGGGGGTTAAGGTCGTTTTAAACCGTGTGCTAGTTGAAGTCCCGCAAGCCATAGATTTGATGGCCACTTATATCCAACGGATATAGGGTCATAAATGATTGATCTTTAATTTCAAAATTGGACCTGAACATTTATAGATCAAGGATTTATATTCCTTATCGGGTCCATAAGGGCGGTTAAACGTCGCGCATGATCCCCGTCTGATATCGCTGCTGACCGTTGGATCAAGTGTGTTTTGTTCAAATGGTGGAGGATCACCGATTAGTTTGGTTGATCGGGTGCACCAACAGCCATTAGATTAAAGGGTAAGATCAATGGCGGAGATTTAATGCGATAATCTTTGTGGAAAAGTCGGATCCGATACGTTATCAACGCTGGTTAAATCCATTTGAGTTCCGACTGCATGCATTTAAAGTGGGATCGGGCTCGTTGACAAGTGATGTCTTTGTTTTTCATTGATCGGGTGTATAGGTGGGTTTTCTACTGTTTTGGGTTCTGATAACTTGATGGGGGTTAATTAAGATTAAGTGAACAGGGGTTTAACTAATTTTAATTCCAAATTTAAGTAAGGGTGTAACCTTGCTTCACTTTGGAGGTTATGCGGGCATAACTCATAGGTCCACATGGGATTTTTTTAAATGATGTCAGTTACCTGGCATCAGTATCACAATAGCACATGATGAAGGAGTTCACCCTGCCTGGGCTACGTCTCCTTGGTTTAGCTTCCAATGGCTTGGCCCTCTATATTATTCTAAAAAGTGTGAAGACATCAATTTACAATGCTCAGATAGCTTTGAAACATGTTTGAATGGCTCCAGAATGTCCAAAAATGCTTGTCTAGCCTCTTTTTGCTCCTGATTTGGTTAAAAACCAAAGCAATTATGGCTTCCCCAACAATGATCAAATTTGAAGGGCTCGTCTTAATTTAAATTAGAAGGACATATATTGATGTTGCACTTCCACAATGAAAAGCTTAAAGAAAAATGAAATTTCAATTTACAAAATTATATTATTTGTAAATTTCATTTTCAATCAAATTTATTTATATTAAATAATTTAAATTCCTAAAACTTGTATACATATTTTTGTTTTTAGAAGTGTTTACGATGGATTGTATGATTTTGTTAGTACAACACTGAAATGAAGAAAAAAGCGGTAGCCTAAAATTAATAAAGTCATCCACTAGGTGGCAGGTTATGCAAAACACAATCAAAGCATAAGGAAATTCTATTTAGAATTTGGCTTAAAATTTGGTTCAAAGTGGAATAAGAAATTTAGGATTTGGTTCAGGATAAGATAATTAGTGAAAGTAAAAGTCATTTAAAAAAATAAATCTATTAAAGTAGTGTTATTAGATTTTTTAGTGAAAGTAAAAGCCATTTAAAAAAAATAAATCTATTAAAGTAAGGTTATTATACTTTTTCTTTTTCTTTTAAGAGTCCATAACAACTATCTATTTTTCATTTATAAATACTTCATAGAATATTTAGCGGATCTCAAAATAAAGTGTGGAATAACTCAGAAATACCTTAAATGAAAATCTTTCAAGATTAATTTGACAATATTTTTCATCTATAAAATTTAACATCTTCACCAGTGTTCCTCCACAAGGCTTCTACATCTACACATAAATATGTGACTTCATTGAATTGAAATAAACAAAAATATCACTGAAGATGAAAGTAAACCCATGTATCTAAGCATACGTTATCCATCCACTAATGTGGAATGTATATCAATCACTGCTATAAGTTTTATTACTAAAATAAAAGAGTTACCTTAATGAATTTGATTATGAAGTCAAGTATATTTTTGTTGTTGATTTTGGAAATATTTAAAAATAAGATAGACATGAGCCAAATTAAAAAAGTAACTTTCAATTCAAAAAACAATGGAGATAAAAATAACTTTGGATTGGTGATTATCAAACATTCCAATAACAAATTTCGATGAGCAGCGAATAAATTTGTTCCATGGTTGGTGTCCTTTTACTCTAAAAAACAGCTGGGCGTGACTAAAATGGCGTTGGAATGCAACAAGGGAAGCATTAAAAACAACAAACAAACAAAAACGCTTTGGTATCTTTGACAACACAACTATCTCTAAAATCAGGATCTATTACGGTCTAAGAGGATTCCAATTTTTTTTTATTAGAATAGGTTGGCCAAAATCTCAAGTTGATGCCTACGAGAACAAGCTTACATATTAGGCAATAATTGAATTTCCACAATGCATAATATTAATATTTTTACTCTCCAACTACATAAATTATATATTTACCGTAAAATTGCTTTTGAATAAATTAAATTTAGACACTTACCATAATGTAAGTAGAATAAAAGAACTAATCCATCGACCAAATTGAAATGTGAATACATAGACATACACGCTTATTTTTTCTGAGCGCTCATCAATCCTGTTTTTATTTTTTTTAGTTTTGGGAGGTGTTCAATGTTGTTTGCATAAATTCATGAAGAAACCCCAAAATAAATCAGGACCGTCCGTTGGCTGTTAGATCGACGGTGATCAACCACTGTGGGGGTAGGAGAGTACGGATTTCTTGGTCGTGGCTAAAGTCCCGCATTCGCTCCTAGCTGTCGATCTCATATTCAACCTTTTAGATCACAGTCAACTGCGGGGGTTAAGGTTGTTTTAAACCATGTGCTAGTTGAAGTCCCACAAGCCGTAGATTTGATGGCCTCTTATATCCAACGGATATAGGGTCATAAATGATTGATCTTTAATTTCAAAACTGGACCCGAACATTTATAGATCAAGGATTTATATTCCTTATCGGCTCCATAAGGGCGTTTAAATGTCGCGCATGATCCCCGTCCAATATCACTACTGACCGTTGGATCAAGTGCGTTTTGTTCAAACGGTGGAGGATCGCCGATTAGTTTGGTTGATCGGGTGAACCAACAGCCATTAGATTAAAGGGTAAGATCAATGGCGGAGATTTAATGCGATAATCTTTGTGGAAAAGTCGGATCCGATATGTTATCAACGCTAGTTAAATCCATTTGAGTTCCGACTGCATGCGTTTGAAGTGGGACCGGGCTTGTTGATAGGTGATGTCTTTGTTTTTCGTTGATCGGGTATATTGGCAGGTTTTCTATTGTTTTGGGTTCCGATAACTTGATGGGGGTTAATTAATATTAAGTGAACAGGGGTTTAATTAATTTTAATTCCAAATTTAAGAAAGGGTGTAACCTTGCTTCACTTTGGAGGTTATGCGGGCATAACCCATAGGTCCACATGGGATTTTTTTAAATGATGTCAGTTACCTGGCATCAGTATCACAGTAGCACATGATGAAGGAGTTCACCCTGTCTGGGCTACGTCTCCTTGGTTTAGCTTCGAATGGCTTGGCCCTCTATATTATTCTAAAAAGTGTGAAGACATCAATTTACAATGCTCAGATAGCTCTGAAACATGTTCAAATGGCTCCAGAATGCCCAAAAATGCTTGTCTTGCCTCTTTCTGCTCTTGATTTGGTAAAGAACCAAAGAAATTATGGCTTCCCTAACAATGATCAAATTTGAAGGCCTTGTCTTAATTTCAATTAGAAGGACATATATTGATGTTGCACTTCCACAATGAAAAGCTTAAAGAAAAATGAAATTTCAATTGACAAAATTATATTATTTGTAAATTTCATTTTCAATCAAATTTATTTCTATTAAATAATTTAAATTCCTAAAACTTGTATACATATTTTTGTTTTTAGAAGTGTTTACGGTGGATTGTATGATTTTGTTAGTACAACACTAAAATGAAGAAAAAAGCGGTAGCCTAAAATTAATAAAGTCATCCATTAGGTGGCAAGTTATGCAAAACACAATCAAAGCATAAGGAAATTCTATTTAGAATTTGGCTTAAAATTTGGTTCAAAGTGAAATAAGAAATTTAGGATTTGGTTCAGGATAAGATAATTAGTGAAAGTAAAAGTCATTTAAAAAAATAAATCTATTAAAGTAGTGTTATTAGATTTTTTAGTGAAAGTAAAAGCCATTTAAAAAAAATAAATCTATTAAAGTAAGGTTATTATACTTTTTCTTTTTCTTTTAAGAGTCCATAACAACTATCTATTTTTCATTTATAAATACTTCATAGATTCTTTAGGAGATCTCAAAATAAAGTGTGGAATAACTGAGAAATACCTTAAATGAAAATCTTTCAAGATTAATTTGACAATATTTTTCATCTATAAAATTTAACATCTTCACCAGTGTTCCTCCACAAGGCTTCTACATCTACACATAAATATGTGACTTCATTGAATTGAAATAAACAAAAATGTCACTGAAGATGAAAATAAACTCATGTATCTAAGCATACATTATCCATCCGCTAATGTGGAATGTATATCAATCACTGCTATAAGTTTTATTACTAAAATAAAAGAGTTACCTTAATGAATTTGATTATGAAGTTAAGTATATTTTTGTTGTTGATTTTGGAAATATTTAAAAATAAGATAGACATGAGCCAAATTAAAAAAGTAACTTTCAATTCAAAAAACAATGGAGATAAAAATAACTTTGGATTGGTGATTATCAAACATTCCAATAACAAATTTCGATGAGCAGCGAATAGATTTATTCCATGGTTGATGTCCTTTTACTCTAAAAAACAGCCGAGCGTGACTAAAATGGCGTTGGAATGCAACAAGGTAAGCATTAAAAACAACAAACAAACAAAAACGCTTTGGTATCTTTGACAACACAACTATCTCTAAAATCAGGATCTATTACGGTCTAAGAGGATTCCAATTTTTTTTATTAGAATAGGTTGGCCAAAATCTTAGGTTAATGCCTACGAGAACAAGCTTACATATTAGGCAATAATTGAATTTCCACAATGCATAATATTAATATTTTTACTCTCCAACTACATAAATTATATATTTACCGTAAAATTGCTCAAAAGTAAATTTGAATAAATTAAATTTAGACGCTTACCATAATGTAAGTAGGATAAAAGAACTAATCCATTCACCAAACTGAAATGTGAATACGTAGACATACAAGCTTATTTGTTCTGAGCGCTCATCAATCCTGTTTTTTTTTTTTTTTAGTTTTGGGAGGTGTTCAATGTTGTTTGTATGAGCAAAAATGAATGTCATCCATATTTTTTTCCTTAGATTTTCCTTTTTTCAATGCTCATTTCCCCAAAGGTTGCCCAGAAAAATAGAGTTCTTGAGATTCATATCGAGCTTAACTCAAGGCATTGAGGGTATGTAAGATCGATTTGCCAAATATTGATCTCATTGTCTCCATGCTCTGTAGTGTTTTCATGATGCTCTGTAGTTTTAAATACCTACGACAGTCTGGGCAAAAGACAATGGGCCCTTGGGAAAGGGGATATAAAATTTAGTTAAGAGTGGGGGAAGATGATCCAAGATTTGTTTTGTAGTGACAACAAGTGGAGAATCCATTGATGGGAAAATAGGAAAAAACAATGCTTAGGCTTCCATAACAACTATTTTGTTTTTTTTTTAATAAATACACCACAGATTCCTTCGGGGTTTGAAATAGATTCCTTCAGGGTTTGAAATAGATTCCTTCAGGGTTTGAAAATAAGAAAAAAATGTGGAATATACAATGAATACTTGGAATGATAATTATTCAACGCTGTTTTTCCTCTGCAAATTTTGATTTTTCCCCAGCGCTCCTCCACAATCTTTCGGTACTTGCATACACATAAAAATATTAAACTGATGAAATGAAATAAACACGTGTAATTGGATATTAAAATAAATCCAAAAGGAACTGTGAATACCTCTTTACCTAGTGCACATCTTATGTAACATGCCTCAATCATGGCTATAGGGTTTAACCAAGCCTATTGTAATCTTGATCTCAAAGGAAACTAAATCAAAACTGGTTTAAAAGATGGTATAAAATCCAAGCCAAAAAGAAACCTCGATACCCAGAAGCAAATTAAAAGCATGAACACAAAAATAACCATTGAGCTAACAAAAACACCAGTAGAGGAAATATCCGTAGCACAAAAAGAGTAGACACGCACAAGAAAAAAGAGAAATCAGGGAATGCAGTGTAGTTCCACTGAAGTCAAAAACACATTACCCTCTCTTCCCTGCTTGGACAAGCTTTTTTTATCTCCTCAATTTGAATAGAGCTAATCCTGATATATATTTTATATAACTATATAACAGAGAGAAATTTTACATAAACAAAATCTAAAAGCTTCTCCGGAATCCCATCTTGTGTCTTGAATAACTTGAGGGATTGAAACCTCCATGCTCCAACTCATAACGCTTCTTCTTCGACATGACAGTTGCCTGTTTCTGCATGCTCTAACTTAGGAGGCTAAAGATGGTTCATATTTTTCCTCTTCATAGTATGATTAACGCAGCCAAAACTCCACCTAATTTGCATCAATCGGTGGATCACCTTGGGCTGTTGTGTGATCTCAGCAATAACTCTAAATACCGCCAAATGTAAATACAAACTCAGAGTAATGAATTAGTCAGGATTTGGATACTACGTACAAGGAAACTTGCAACTTGCAAAGAGGGGCTGGGGATAAGAAATATCAGCGAATTTTCAAAAATGTCCAATAGAGGGGTCAAGGATAAGAAATATTCTGGAATTTTCAGAAATTTCTGATAGCCCTTCTGAGGGAATTTTAGAATATTATTTACATTTTTTTAAAACTAGTAAAAAGAAAAATTTAAAATTTTTTTGGCACGCAATTTTAAATTAGCACTTCTCCGACGTGCTAGAGGCCCCTTGACAGAGTGTGACGTGTTCAATTTTGAACACTTTTCCCCAAGTCTTTCTTCTAATAACCCGGCACCATCCTACAATTTTGCCTAGATTTCCGCTAACCAGGCACCATTTCCGTCGATTGCAAGGAGAATTTGTTAGACACATTAAATGTCCTCTAATGCCTAAAATCCACAATTTTTGGGCCACATGGGGGCCATGTGCCCGGGGCTAAGGCTAACGACCGCCCCTGCTCCACTCTGTTGGTGGACATGTGGGTGGCGCGTCTAAGCGTTGGCCCCGTGGTTGGCCCTTTCCCCAAATGCGCAATACATAATGTTTAAATAAATGTCACAACCATAGTTTGTTAAGAACTATTGGTGTGGCATGTTGGTAGGAGACTTGGACTTGTGCTTGGAGGTCACAGGTTTGACCCTTGACACTGTTGTCTAGACCTTAAACAAATTTTTGGTGGCCCTCACGCTGCCACTTGGCGGCCCCTCGCTGGGCCACATGGTAGCCTGTGGTTGGCCACCAATCATCTAACCAAACTCGTCCAACTCAAAACCTAGGTACTTTCCACATGTCAGCACACCATTTGTTGAAGGATCGCATTGACCAGTCAACCCTACCACATCAACATGCACAGTCAGCAGTACAGATCGCTAATTGCGCTGTCACATTTTGCAAAAATTCACTTGTAAGGGAAAGTGAACAAAACATGTTTCAGGGAGCATATGAAGTCTGTTTCGCGCAAAACGAGTTGCGCCAGATTCAGGATAACGAGCACTATGCAGTCATTCAGGTTCGACAGTGATCTGAAAAATTTGAAGTTTGAGTTATTATTTTGAGCACCTGGTCATTCCTCCCCACTAGAAGCCTTTTAGACCCCAAAAGATCACTTCTAGTTGTCCAACAGGTGAGTGTACAATTCCCTCACCTTTACAATATCAATCCATTTGGCCTTGGAAGGATTTGTTCCTTTGATCCCCACTCGAAGGTAGTCCACACTCCCTCATTTTGAAGACCTTGTTCTTATGTCGGGAATGGTGTCTTGCTGTAGTTCATCAAGGTATTCAAGAGAATAATCCTCAATGGAAGGAATTTGGACATTTTCTCCTTGATCTTCAATCAAAGGAGGTTCATACAACCTTAAGTTCTCAACATTAACAACAATATAAATTTTCATATATGAAGGCAAATCCAACCTGAAGGAATTGTCACAAATCTTTTCCAGAATTTTGAATGGACCATATATAATTGATTTCAACTTTTTACCTTCTCCTTGGAGCCTCTCTTTGCTAATGCGAAGCCAAACTTCATCACCAACTTGGAACTTGTGATCTACATGATGCTTGTCATGCCTTGCTTTGTACTTGCTTTGGCTCTTTTCAAGTTGATCTTACAATGTTTGATGTACCATTTGGAGTCGTTCAATGAATTCCTTGGATTTTTTCATGTTACCATCAATAACAACATCCTTCTTACCAAGATGAAACAACACATTATGATGAAAATGGTAAACAAATAACTCTACTTGATTCCTTTGACTCAAGCTTGGATGTACATCTTGAAAGTATGTATTTTGTTGATCATAACTTTCATGAAAAACAAAATGATGCTTGAGGAAACTAGTTACACAAAAAATAGGCCTAGAAAGCATATCAACAAACTTGTCACTTATACCTTTCTTATTCCTTTTTACCAAATGCAATAGTATGAGAAAACCCATCCAATGAAAGTGCCTTTGTCGCTGCAATTTAATCATTGCACCACTGAAAACTTCTGAATGAAATGAAATGGGCTTACCATGTTTCATAAGGACTATGCCCATGGCATAGTCACATACATAAACCTGAAAGTCAAATGAATTTTTCAAGTCTAGAAGAGCAAGTATAAGGGATGAATCGATCTTCTGTCTAAAAGAATCAAATTCCTCTTGTTGTTTTCCTCCCCACTGGAAGACCTTTTGCACAACTGCCAATGAATGAAAAGGAGCTACAATAGAAGAAAAATTAACAAAAAATTTCCTCCAACACTGGGTTTCTCCCAAAAAACCTCTTATCCATATGAATATCTTGAGTGTTGACCAATCCATAATAGCATCAATCTTGGAAAGGTCTAACTTCAATTCACCTTCTCCAATATTTTGGCTCAAGTACATCAAATAATTTTTACCCAACTCATACTTTGACATCTTCAATAACAAATGTTCTTGACTTACGACATCAAGTACTTTTCTCTCATACATGACATGTTCATAATGAAATTTTATAAAAATGAAAATGTCATCTAAGTAGACTACCATGTCTAGAAATTACATTAGTACATCTTTCTTAATATGCATGAAAGTAGTAGGAGCATGGAAAAGACCAAAAAGCATAACAAGCCATTCAAACAAACCTTGCTTGGTTTTGAATGTCGTCTTCCATATGTCTTCTTCAACAACTCTACTTTGATGATAACCACTCGTTGAGTCCCATTTAATGAAATGATTTCAATTCTTCTTGGGCACCAAACAATAGGTGCACCACATGGTGAAGGAGATGGTCGGATGATCCTTCTGTTCAACAACCCTTGGATTTTCTTTGTTATTTTTGCACTTTCCCTTCTTGACATCCGGTGCATGTTAATGTTAGTAAGAAGACACTTTTGCTGCAATGGTATTTCATGTTGGATTCTCTTGGGAGGAAATCCCTCTGCTTTCTGAAACACCTCATCATCATGGTTAACTACGTCAACCAAATCAGTTTTCAATTTTGGATTATAACCATCAAACGCTTCATAGTCAACATCAATATTGGGTTTGATCATAAGAAGCACTAAATTCTTGCTTGAATTCACTAGTATTTTCATTTTCCCTGCATTAACTAATGAAAGATTTAGTTTCTTGTGATAAGCTCTCACAATATAGTCCACACCATCTTTGAACAAGTCGTACTTGTTTTCATGACATTAGAAGATTTATTTTCTATCATAGAGGTAAGGACTACCCAAAACAATTCTTGAAATATCAAGCGGTACAACATCTAATTCAACTTCATCAATCAAGTTTGTTGTGATTTCAAATTGAAGAATACATTTTCTTGTAACCTGTAAGTTTGCGCCCTTGCATATCCAACCCGATGGATATGGATTGGGATGTAAAATGGTTTCAATATTAAGTTTCTTAACCAAGTCTTCAAATATCAAGTTGGATTTAGACCCACTATCAAATAGTGTGTTGATTTTTGTATGTTTCGAGATTACCCTCACATGAAATAATTCAATCCTTGTTTCTTCATTTGGAGTCCTAGTGTGACAATTTGATATACTAGTGCTAACAATGGATTACTTTCCTTTTATACCCATGGCTGTAATTTTAGTTTCATCACCTTAATTAGATCCCAAATCCTCTAGAATAATTGCAACCGTCTTTTATTTTCTTTTGTTGTTGAGTTTCTTAGACCTCATCTCAGCATGAAGCTTCCAACAATGAGCTTCATTGTGACCCTCTTTGGAACAATGTTTACATATTGTTTTCTCTCCTTCCTTTTTAACAGATGTGTTTTTCTTTCCTTTGAAACCCTTTTCTTTTTCTTTACCCTTAAATTGTTTTTTACTACCCTCTTCTGGAGTATTTTTCCCTCTTGTCTCAAGATGAGTGGCTTGCACACACACCTCATCTAGATTATTGGGATTAAACATAAGGATAGTATGCCTAAGGTAACTGTGTAAACCCCCTATATACTTCAGCAACGTGTCTTGTGATTACAAATCTACACCTAACATTAGAGACCTTCTTCTAAATTCTTGGGTGTAATCTAGCACATTTTTATCTTTAAGTTGTCTAAATTTCTTCCAATTCATGATGGATTTCTGCATATATGCTAGAGGATAAAATTGTATTTTAATTGTAGCAATGAAATCAAATCAATAAATTGAGATCTTACCATGTTTTTTTTTATCTCTTCTTGTGTCTTGGATTCCCACCATACTAGTGTTTCACCCTCCAGCCTCAAGGAAGCTAGCTGAATCTTTATGTCATCATCTTGAAGGTTTTGAATTCTGCAATAGACCTCCAACTGACAAACCCAATTGTCAAGCTTCTTTGCATTCACTTCACCATTATACATGGGCAGTTCAAATTTAACATCAAGTTTTAACATGGGTGTTTTACCAGTTCCTTTTGAGGTATGTTGATGAGTATGAGTAAGGGTTGTATTAGTGGAAGAGGGTGAAGATGCCTGTGAAGATGAAAATGAAGATGATGATGGAGAGGGTGGAGATTTACCTCCTCCTCTTGAAGAACCTTTTCCTTTTGGAGGCTTGGATCTTTCACCTTGCAGTCTGGCATTCCTCTCTTCATAGAGGACTTTCACCATCTCTGTCATGTCAAAGAAAGTATTCCTAAAAACCTTCTCATCCTCTTTCATATTTGTAGGCTCTCTTTCATGTGACATGCTTATCGAAGCTTCAACTGAAACTTGAGTTAGAACTGGTGGTGGAGATTGTGGCAACCTTGCATTCCTCCTCCTTGTCCCAACTTCAGGACTTTCAACCAACTTCTTTTCTCCTCTCTTGAGCTTCAACATTGTAAGCATCACATTCACTTGCAAACAGTTAAATCCCTTTTGCACAAAGAAAACTAAGAGCTCTGATACCAAATTTGAGCTGAATGGGAAAATTAGTTTTTTTCTGCTAAATTTCTCTTTAGAGTATGTAAAAGTGCTTAAGGATTCATGAGGTTAATTGCACGTTTAAACATGAGTTTTTAAGTGTTTTAATGTAAATTTCATGTACAAATTAACATAAACAAATGACTAAACAACAGCATATAACATACATGAACATCACCAAAATAGTACCACAATAGCACTTGATGAAGGAGTTCACCCCGCCTGGGCTACGTATCCTTGGTCCAAATTCTAATGGCTTGGCCCTCTATATTATGCTCAAAAGTGTGAATACATCAATTTACAATGCTCAAATAGCTCTAAAACCTGTTCCAATGGCTCTAGAATGCATAAAAATACTTGTCTAGCCTCTTTTTGCTCATGATTTGGTAAAAAACTAAAGAATTTATGGCTTCCCCAAGTCTTTCTGCTAATCACACCGCAATTTCCCCAAAACCCGGCACCATCTACAATATTGCCTAGATTTCCGCTAACCAGGTGCCATTTCCGCCGATTTTAGGGTGAATTTTCCGAGCGCATTAAATGTCCCTAACACCTAAAATCCGCAATTTTGGGGCTACATGGGGGCCACATGCCCGGGGCTAAGGCCAAGGGTGTACCCCCGTCGACCAGGCCCCTACTTCGCTTTTCTGGAAGAAATGTGGGTGGCGTGTCCAAGGGTTGGCCCTGTGGCTGGCCCTTTTCCCTGGATGCACAATACATAATGTTTAAATAAACGTTGCAACCATAGTTTGTTAAGAACTATTGGTGTGGCGCGTTGGTAGGAGACTTGGAATTGTGATTGGAGGTCGTGGGTTCAACCCCTGCCGCTGCTGCTCGAAACTTAAACAATTTTTTGGTGGCCCTCGGGCTACCACGTGGTGGCCCCTGACTGGGCCACGTGGCAGCCTGTGGTTGGCCATCAACCATCCAACCAAACTCATCCAACTCAAAACCTAAGTACTTGCCACATGTCAGCACACCATTTACTGAAGGAGCCCATTGACCAGTCAAACCTGCCACATCAATATTCACATTCAACGCCACATTAGTAGTACAAACTATTGACTGGGCTATCACATTTTTCAAAAATTTACCTGTTTGGGAAAGCGAACAAAACATGTTTCTAGGAGCATATAGAGTTTGTTTCGTGCAAAACGAGTTGCACTGGATTCAGAATGACGAGCACTATGTAATCATTTAGGTTCAACGCCTATCCAATAACTTTTAATTTTGAGATTTTTTTTGAGCACTTGATCAACTTAGCCTTTCCATTTTCGAATAGCCATGGTGTGATGGGGTTATCATGTTTTGGTTGAGTTGGATTTCTGAATGGATTCAAAGCTAAGTGAGGCGAATTTCTGAAAGAAATAACACATGGCCTATTGATCCCTAAACTGGACTGTGGATTGTGGTAAAGCCATTGGCCTAGTGTCCGTTGAATCAGATTATGGGTTGTGGTAAAGCCAAGTATTGAGTGCCTCGATGGGCCTAGGAATCCTCAACAGCTTAATGACAGGATATATGGTAAATCCTAGAGGTGGTTTCCCTTGATTAGGCTTAGGAATTCTTTCCAGTGAATTGTGGGATATACGATAAAGCCTAGAGGGTGGAGTCTCAGTTACGACCTAGTGATTTGGTGTGGATTGTGATAGAGCCTAGAGACTTGGAGATAGGGAAATTACTCACATTGTAGGTAGAGAAATCCGGTGGCATCCATGCTTCTTTTGTGGCCTAGTGATCTGGTATGGATTGTGGTAAAGCCTGGTTCTATGGATGAGGGTTTGGTGGTGTAGCCTAGGGAAGCCCTAGTTGATTTTGATTTTAAATCCCACATTCATGCTTGGAATATGGCACGAGGGTGATTGGATGAAAGAAAATTTTCGTTTAGTGAATCTATGGTTGAGTGGTTTGTGAAAATCCAAACCTAGTTGGCCTTTGCATCATTAATATGAGGTTATTTATCCTTGTTAATTCATGAGCATTATACTGGTTCATATATGGATTATATGGCTGCTATTTCCTTGGTATTTTTGATATTATTATGTTGGTTATTAATATGTATTATGACAATGGTGATGTATGGGTCCCATCATGTTTTTACTTGTAAATGAATGAACAATGTATCCATGGCCTAATAGATGATAATGCAGCTAATGTGATAAGGAAACAACGCCTCATAGTGAATCTCAGATAAGCATGAGACCCCTAAGCTTAGTTATGTCTTTAAGACCTATAGCTTTCATGTTTGTTACATGTTTGAAGAAATTCTTGTCATGTCTAGTAGGGGTCCAATCTAGTCCTTGTTGATGTTTTTGCAAATGTATCATTGTTCTGTTGTGTAAATTTCATTTATGAACCTGTCATTGAATTTTGTATAGTGATCTGGGCTTTGGGCTTGGAAAAGTGGCACTAATCCCGGAGTCGCAGGAACAACACTGGGGAAAAAGGTCCCCAGAAGCTCCCCTGCCCTTGCCGTGGGAGCTTCTAGAGCCTCTCGGACACACCCTTGTCCATATCAAGGGAGTGTCAAGGGGTTTGATACACTAAAACTTCAATTGGTCTTAGGGAATGGTTACTTGAGTGGTTGGGATGGCTCCTCAGAGTTTTTTTGCTGATGTTGAAGGTCTCTTTGGTGTGTTTCCATCGATTCCACTTCCTTAAGGTGACTTAGGAGGTTGAATCGCATTATAGTGTCCTCTCATCACATATTTGTCTAACATGATCATGATTTTTTAATGTTAATATTTATATGTACATATATGTATGTATGTATGTATGTTGTTGTTTGACACGGTCGCTAGGAATCATTTGTGTGGAGGAATGATTGCTTACAGAGGTGAATGACATGAACAGGTTCATGTTTTATGAGGAATCAAGTGGGAAGATTAGTCTTGACAAATATATGAAGTCAATATCATGTGGATATGATTTAATATTATGTTATTCTACTATGTCTATGTTTACGTTATGGACAGGTAATGTTGAGAGATGCACCAGTGGAATGAAAACAACATCATCCGCAGCATGTTAGGATAAACATGGATGGCAGAGAGACATTGTAAGCAAGGTTGCTTGGTAGAGACAATGTGGTGCAGTGCTATTGTTGTGTATATGTTGTGAATTTTGTATTTTCAGTGATTGTACCTATGGTAATGTGTAATGTTGTATATATAGTATTGTGTACATATGGTGTTGAGTGCTTGTTGCATATATGGTGTTGTGTGTATATTTCATATGCAGTGTTGGGTATAAATGGTGTTATGTACATGTTGGATATGCAGCGTTGTGTACATATCATATTATGTGCATGTTTGATATGCAGTGTTGTGTGCATATGGTGTTGTGCGCATGTTGGATATGTGGTGTTCTGTACATATGATGCTATGTACATGTTGTATATGCAATGATATGTACATATGGCGTTGTGTGCATGTTTTACATATGGTACTATGTACATATGGTGTTGTGTGCATGATTGTACATGTGGTGTTGTGTACATGTTGTATATGTGGCATTTTGTGCAGGTGATGTTGTGTACATGTTGTGCATGTGGCACCGTGTACATGTGGTGTCATGTACATGTCATGCTTGTTGTGCTTTGTACATGTGGTATTGTGTACACATTATATAGGTGGTGCAGTGTACATATGGCACTGTGTACACGTTGTGCAGGTGGTGTCGTGTACAAGTGATGTTATGCACATATTGTATAGGTGGTGTAGTGTACTGTGGTATTATGTACATGTTGTACATATGGTACTGGTGTACACGAGGTATTGTGTGCATGTCATAAATGTTGTGTTGCAGGCATGCAATACTATGTATGCGCATTGTGTAGTCATGGTATTATGACATGTGTATTCATTGTGTTGTACTATGTGTACATATGTGTATTTGGTTGTACACTGAATGTAGGAGTATGTATTGTGTTGTGTTTTACACCAGGTGTAGGTGTATGTGTCGCGATGTATATCAGGTGTAGGTGTATGTGTTGTGATGTATATCAGGTGTAGGTGTATGCACTATGTGATGTCGTACACTGTGTGTGGATGTATGTGTTGTGATGTATGTTGTGTATGTGTACATGACTGAAGAGAAGCAAAGGAATTGGGTGCTTGTCGGGCATGGCAACCATTCCTGTGTGTGTATAGAAATAACAAAGGCAGAAGTAAGTATCGATGAAGGTTAAGTATTAGTATTTTATTTCAGTTTTATTATACATATGACCTATGATTCTGATTTATGATGGTTATATGTGATCTATGATTCTGATTTATGATGGTTATATGTGATCAATGATTCTGGTTTATGATGATAGCATGTGATTCATGATTTTGATTTATGATGGTTGATGGTTATATGTGATCTATGATTCTGATTTATGATGGTTATATGCGATCAATGATTTTGGTTTATGATGATAGCATGTGATTCATGATTTTGATTTATGATGGTTGTGTTTTGAGCTAACTTGATGTGATATGTTTATACATAATGATTTGATCAAAGATGCTAGTTTGACCTGTTGTGACAGGAAGTAAACATGATTTGAAGTGTACCTTATTGGCGAGCTACCAATGAGGTATGATGTGAATTTATTTCAATTTATTTTGATTCTAATGGAAATTATGTGCTTGGTACAGGAAAGCATGAAATGTCTGGTTGGGTGGTATAAACTGAAAACAAGAATTAGCAACAACAACGAAAGGAATTGGAACATGCAACAGTATGCTAGTAAAGCACTTTAGGAGCAGGGCCATTGTGGGACACTAGTACCCAATAGTTTTCATTGACTTCCATGAGCATACTATGACCGGTATGATGGTTTTAAGGCATGTATATGTGTTGGTTGTTTGACCTTCTGATGCGAGGAAGCCTTGCCAAAGGATGGATTATCCGGGATAGGGGATGCCGGGTAACTTAGAAGGTGAGTGACTGTACGAAAGGGGTGACCATATTTCCCGAGGCACTGTGTAGCAGAGAAGGGAAGGTCAGGGATGGATTTGTTTTGGTCATTAGCATTTCTAAATGGAATCAAATGCACATTGGGAGTGCACCCTAGAAAAATGAGTCGGTAACTATTCGCTGAGAGGACAAGTGGCGCATGATTGTAGCGCTGGAAATTGGATGCAACTTTGACTTTGAAAGTGGATTTTGGACTTCCTAGGAAGGAAGTGAATCCTGGTACTACTTTTGAGGGTGGAGGTGTGAGCCTTTGGATTCCCTTGTCGATTGATATGGTCATCATATCCTTTTATTTGCTGGATGAGAAAATGAGTGTATGTGTATATCATTTTAAATATCGTAATGAGTTGTGTTATAAAGCTCCAGTAAATGGTATGATTGTCGTATCTTCAACAATGATCATTTTAAATACTGCAACGAGCTATGTTCTAAATCTCCATGGGTGGTATGTTCTGTTTTTTCAGTGGTCTTGCTGGTTAGAGGTGTCATTGAACACCGAGGACGGTGTTCCCCCAAGGGGGAGGGTTCTGTAATAGCCCTGGTAAAAAATCCATGTAAAAAGTTAATAAAGGAAAAATAATAACCATAGTTGATGGGACACATATTCCAAGCTGAATGGTGGGAAAAGCATCCTAATGGGTGTTCATTTCGGTTATTATGGTTAAAGGAATTTGGCAAAGGAAATGGAAAAAGATTTGGAAAGGAAAAAGGCATTAATTGGCATTTTGTTTATGAAAATAATGGAAATTAGGACAAAAGGAAGGTGAAAGGTCACAGGTTACATGTGAGGAAGAAATTGAAGGAAAATAATGGAAATTGAAGAAAATATGGACCTCATTGATAAAAAGGCATATGAGGATCAACTGGCAAGATTTTTCTCAGGCTTGGTCAGTGTAGCCTTCTGTCAGTTCAGTTTTGGAGCCCTCTCATTATTCTCTCTCTCACTCTTGGACACTTAGAGCTTTCCTAGAGCACTTTGGCATTGGATCAAGAAAGGCAAAGAAGGAAAAAGGAAGGAAGAATCAAGAAAGAAAGAGTGGGATCAAGAAGCTAGAACAAGATTCCTTGCAAGTATCGATTTGCATGTGTGATTTCCTTGCTAGATTTGGAATGCATGGTATTGCATGCAGTTATTTGTTGTCATGGAATGGGTTTTTCCAAGTGTGACATTGTTTTTAGCCTATCCTTGCCATTTTCATATAACCATGGTGTGATGGGTTTCTCATGATTTGGTTGAGCTGGATTGTCAGATGGATTCAAAGTTGAGTGAGGTGGATCTCCGAAAAAAATAACACATGGCCTACTGATCCCTGAACCAGACTATGGATTGCGATGAAGCCACTGGCCTAGTGACCACTAAATCAAACTATGGGTTGCGGTAAAGCCAGGTATTGTGTGCCTTGGTGGGCTTAGGAATCCTTGATCTGTTAATGGTGGGATATACACTAAATTGTAGAGTTGGTATCCCTTGATTAGGCCTAGGAATCCTTGTTGGTGAATGGTGGGATATACAGTAAAGCCTAGAGGGTGGAGTCTCGGTTAGGGCCTAGTGATCCGATGTGGATTGCGGTAAAGCCTAGAGACTAGAAGATAGGGAAATTCCTCACGATGTAAGTGGAGAAATCCCGTGGAATCCATGCTTGTTTTATGGCCTAATGATCCAGGATGGATTGCGGTAAAGCCTAGTTGTATGGATGAGTGTGAGGTGGTGTAGACTGGGGAAGCCCTGGTTGAGTTTGGCTTTAAGTCCCACATTCATGCTTGGAATATGGCACGGGGGTGATTGGCTAAAGGAAAGATTTGGTTTAACTAATCTATGGTCGGGTGGTTTGTGGAAGTGCCAAACCTAGTTGGCCTTTGCATCATTAATATGAGGTTATTTCTTCTTGTTAATTCATGAGCATTATACTGGTTCATATGTGGATTATATGGCTATCGTTTACTTGGTATTTTTGTTGTTATTATGATGGTTATGAATATGTATTATGATAGTGGTGATGTATGGCTCCCATCATGTTTTTACTTGTAAATGAATGAACAATGTATATATGGCCTAACAGATGATAATGCAACTAATGTGATAAGGAATCAATGAATCATAGTGAATCTCAGATAAGTATGAGACCCCTAAGATCAGTTATGTTGTTAAGACATGTAGCTTTCATGTTTGTGACATGTTTGACGAAATGCTTGTCATGGCTAGTAGGGGTCCCATCTAGTCTTTGTTGATGTTTTTGCAAATGTATCATTGTTCTGTTGCGTAAATTTCATTTTTGAACCTATCATTGAGTTCTAGGTAGTGACCAGGGCTCTGGGCCTGAAAAGTGGCACAAATATCGGAGTTGCAGGCACAAAATTGGGGAAAAAAGTCCCTAGAAGTTCCCATTCCCTTGTTGTGGGAGATTTTGGAGCCTCCTAGATGCACCCTTGTTCATATCAATGGAGTGTTCAGGGGTTTGATGCACTAAACTTTCAGTTGGTCTCAGGGGTTGGTTACCTGAATGGTTGGGATGGCTCCTGGGAGTTCTGTTGCTGATGTGGAAGGTCTGAGTGGTGTGTTTCCTTCAATTCCACTTCCTTAAGGTGACTTAGGAGGTTTAGTCCCATTATAGTGGCCTCTCATTGCATATTTACCTTGGTTGGTCATTTACTTGGGTAGATGTGGGATAAGGGTGTTAGAGAGTGGTATCAGAGCAGGTTGTGCTCTCTTTGGGTCATATCTGATACTAGAGAGTGTGTTGGGTCCCTATAATACTAGTGATTAGCCCATTACTATTGTAGTTATACCCCTTATTTATATTGTTGTGCCCCTATTACCCCCATATTGTTATTTCTGTGCCCCATAGAATCCCTCTATTGTTATTTTTGTGGCTTTATACTATTATTGTTAGGTCGGCTGGATTATATTGTGACTCCTTAGACTCCTATATATAGAAAGGAGGTTTTGTCATTTGTATCATCCAAGAATTGTTCATTTATGTAATGTAAAGGAGGTTGCCCCCTCGAAGAGGCTGAATTCTAAGGCGTTGATCTATCTTTTCTATCTTTTCTTGAGCTGGTTTCATAACATTTGGTATCAGAGCTTTGGATTCTAGGGTTTCGCTGCTCCAAACAGGTCATCGTAGCATTTTCGCTATAACTTTTTTTTTTTTTTTTGATATGAAACTTCTCTTTATTAATACTTCCAACCGTTTGTTATGAAACCAGCTCAAGAAAAGATAGAAAAGATAGATCAACGCCTTAGAATTCTGCCTCTTCGAGGGGGCAACCTCCTTTACATTACATAAATGAACAATTCTTGGATGATACAAATGACAAAACCTCCTTTCTATATATAGGAGTCTAATGAGTCACAATATAATCTAGCCGACCTAACAATAATAATATAAAGCCACAAAAATAACAATAGAGGGATTCTATGGGGCACAGAAGTAACAATATGGGGGTAATAGGGGCACAACAATATAAATAAGGGGTATAACTACAATAGTAATGGGGTAATCACTAGTAGTATAGGGGCCTAACATGCCCCTCTCCTTCAAAAAGCATTGTCCTCAACGCTTGAGTAGTTCTTGATGCTTCTGTATAAAATTCTTGTCCTCCCATGTGGAATCTTCAGCGGGTAAGTTCTTCCACTTGATGAGATACTCTGAAATTGATCGATTTCGTAGCTGTCGGGTTCTTGTTTCTGTGACTGCTCCAGGTTCCAATATGATTTTTCCTTCCTTTTCAATATCTGGCAATATTGTTTGAATTGGGATCTTTTGCAAGTTTTGAATAAGTGGCCATACTTCTTTGTCCTTCTTCCATTCATCCCTTGCTTCGTTTATCCAATCTGGTTGGATAATAGAAATAGCACAAAACAATGCTTCCACATCCTCATCCTTGAAGAGTCTTCCCATTCGGTAAGGTCGCCATTTTTTAAGTGCATGTAGTATTGCCAACATTTCCTTCTCATAAATAGCTTGCTTTAGATGTAGCAGTAAAAATACCCAATCGCTTACATCAAAACATTTTTCACTATGATGTTGATCTACCTGTTGTTTCATTTGATTTTGCACTGAAGTGGCGCTATCCTTTAAAAGTTGGAGAACTTGTTGTTGATGCTCGATGTGATCTGTCACTGCTTGAACCTTTTTCTTCTTGATATGTCCTTCTATCTTTAGATTTTGAGGAGTGGTAATTTCTTCCAATCCTTTACAAGATATGGTCGGATTCATTTCTTGACGCTCGATGTGATATTTCACTTCTTGAACATTTTTCTTCTTGATATGTCCTTCTGTCTCGCTAGTTTGAGGAGTGGTAATTCCGACCAGTGAATTACAAGATATGGTTGGATTCATTTCTTCTTTCTTGATGTGATCTTTCACTTCTTGCACCTTTTTCTTCTTGATATTTCCTTCTATCTTGAGAGTTTGAGGAGTGGTCATTCTTGCCAATAGTTTACAAGATATGTTCTGATTCATTTCTTCTTTCTCTGGGGTGGGGTTCTGGCATATATCTTCTTCTTTTGATGTTTCTTGATCTTTTTCTTCCTCCTCTTCATATTCTATGTAAAATAATTTCTTCTCAGCACACTTATGACCTTTAGTGCATTTGCTATCACAATTGTAACAAAGCCCTTTTTCTCTTTTTTCTACCAATTGTTGTGGTGTAACCCTTGTAGGTTGTGGAAGGCTAGGAGAAACAACACTTCTATTTTTATAGTTATGAGAGGTATGCTTCCTGGTTTCCATAATTTTTGTTTCAACTATGTCACAAAGCCCTTTTACTCTTTCCAATTGTTGTGGTGTTGCTCTAAAGAAGGTGTTGCTCTTTGTATCCTCATAATGTGCTATCATTTCCTTCGTGAAAATTGACCACGTAACAAGTTGTTTACGAGAACAAAGCCCTTCGTACCATAAAAATTGATCTGGTTCTAAATATGAAGATGCAATACATACCTTTTGTAACAGTTGTACACCATGTAGATCAAAATATTGCGCCATCTGAAGTATCCAATTTACCGGATCCTTGCCATCAAACTTCCTCATCTTGCTTTTTCTTGATTTTAGGAGCTCGACCTTGAAATGACTATAACTATGTACTTTCAGATCTTTAAGTTCTGAAAATGCAACCTATAGTAGCCCTATGTGTCCTCTTTCCAATGCCACTATTCTGATCCAAATTGGATTCTCTAAGAAATAGTTATGCACAATCTCCCAAGATGACCTGATTATAGACCTTTCCAAAAGAGCGAAATTGTATGAAGTGCCACGTGTCACTGTTTCAACCTTTGGCTCTGAAAAATATATAAAAGAAAACTACAGTCCGTCCTCTTTCTGTACCTTCTTACGAAATTTCAATCTGATGCTCAGAACGAAAGTTATGATGATTTTCCCCAGGTCACCTTTTTTGAGTGTAATTCAGGAGTCTGCAAAAAGACCAACTTCCTCAGATCATATCTCCGAAAATATCGCGCGAAAAGCTCTGAAATTCAGACCCAAGGTTTAGCGCGATTGCTTCTCAAATGGGTTTTTTTTGTGACTTCTGAAACGTCATAAAAAAAAAGCTATAGCGAAAATACCACGATGACCTGTTTGGAGCAGCGAAACCCTACAATCCAAAGCTCTGATACCAAATGTTATGGAACCAGCTCAAGAAAAGATAGAAAAGATAGATCAACGCCTTAGAATTCAGCCTCTTCGAGGGGGAAACCTTCTTTACATTACATAAATGAACAATTCTTGGATGATACAAATGAAAAGACCTCCTTTCTATATATAGGAGTCCAAGGGGTTATAACATAATCAGAGCCAACCTAACAATAATAATGTAAGGGCACAATAATAACAATAGTGGGCTTCTATGGGGCACAATAGTAACAATATGGGCACTACATGGGTACATCAATATAATAAGTGGGTTGTACTAATATAAATAAGGGGTTACACTACTAGTATAGGGGCCTAATTTCAAAGCTTTTTGCACGATATTTTTGGAGATATGATCTGAGGAAGTTGGTCTTTTCGCAGACTCCTGAATTACACTCAAAACATGTGACCTGGGGAAAATCGTCATAACTTTCTTTCTGAGCATCGTATTTGAATTTCGTAAGAAGGTACAAAAATAGGATGGGCTATAGTTTTCTTTTATATATTTTTCAGAGTCAAAGGTTGAAACAGTGACACATGGCACTTCATACAAGTTCGCTCTACTGAACTAGTCTATAATCAGGTCACTGCGGGAGATTGCGCATAACTCTTTCTTGGAGAATCAAATTTGGATCAGACTGGTGGCATTGGAAAGAGGACACAGAGGGCTAATACAGACCACAATTTCAGAACTTAAAGATCTGAAAGTACAGAGTTACAGTCGTTTCAAGGTAGAGCTCCTAAAATCAAGAAAAAGCAAGATGAGGAAGTTTGATGGCAAGGATCCGGTAAATTGGATACTTCAGATGGAGCAATATTTTGATATACATGGCGTACAACTGTTACAAAAGGTATGTATTGCATCTTCATATTTAGAACCAGATCAATTTTTATGGTACAAAGGGCTTTGTTCTCGTAAACAACTTGTTACGTGGTCAATTTTCACGGAGGAAATGATAGCACATTATGAGGATACAAAGAGCAACACCTTCTTTAGAGCAACACCACAACAATTGGAAAGAGTAAAAGGGCTTTGTGACATAGTGGAAAGCAAAATTATGGAAACCAGGAAGTGTACCCCTCACAACTATAAAGATGGAAGTGTTGTTTCTCCTAGCCTTCCACAACCTATAAGGGTTACACCACAACAATTGGAAGAAAAAAGAGAAAACGGGCTTTGTTACAATTGTGATAGCAAATGCACTAAAGGTCATAAGTGTGCTGAGAAGAAATTATTTTACATAGAATATGAAGAGGATGAAGAAAAGGATCAAGAAACAACAAAAGAAGAAGATATACGCCAGGACCCCATCCCAGAGAAAGAAGAAATGAATCAGACCATATCTTGTAAAGCATTGGCAAGAATTACCACTCCTCAAACTCTCAAGATAGAAGGACATATCAAGAAGAAAAAGGTGCAAAAAGTGAAAGATCACATCGAGAAAGAAGAAATGAATCCAACCATATCTTGTAATTCATTGTTCAAAATTACCACTCCTCAAACTATCAAGATAGAAGGACATATAAAGAACAAAAATGTTCAAGAAGTGAAAGATCACATCGAGCATCAAGAAATAAATCCGACCATATCTTGTAAAGCATTGGAAGAAATTACCACTCCTCAAACTCTAGAGATAGAAGGACATATCAAGAAGAAAAAGGTTCAAGCAGTGAAAGATCACATCAAGCATCAACAACAAGTTCTCCAACTTTTAAAGGATAATGCCACTTCAGTGCAAAATCAAACAAAACAACAGGCACTTAAAAAATGGCGACCTTACCGAATGGGAAGACTCTTCAAGGATGAGGATGTGGAAGCACTGTTTTGTGCTATTTATATTATCCAACCATATTGGATAAACGAAGCAAGGGATGAATGGAAGAAGGACGAAGAAGTATGGCCACTTATTCAAAAGTTGCAAAAGATCCCAATTCAAACAATATTTCTAGAAATTAAAGAGGAAGGAAAAATCATTTTGGAACTTGGAGCAGTCACAGAAACAAGAACCTGACAGCTATGAAATCGATCAATTTCAGAGTATCTCATCAAGTGGAGGAACTTACCCGCTGAATATTCCACATGGGAGGACAAGAATTTTATACAGAAGCCTCAAGAACTACTCAAGCGTTGAGGACAACGCTTTTTGAAGGAGAGGGGCATCTTAGGACCCTATACTACTAGTGTAACCCCTTATTGTTATTAGTACAACCCACTTATTATATTGATGTACCCATGTAGTGCCCATATTGTTACTATTGTGCCCCATAGAAGCCCACTATTTTTATTATTGTGCCCTTACATTATTATTGTTAGGTCGGCTCTGATTATGTTATAACCCCTTGGACTCCTATATATAGAAAGGAGGTCTTTTCATTTGTATCATCCAAGAATTGTTCATTTATGTAATGTAAAGGAGGTTGCCCCCTCGAATAGGCTGAATTCTAAGGCGTTGATCTATCTTTTCTATCTTTTCTTGAGCTGGTTTCATAATAGAGTGGTATCAAAGCATGGTTCAACACTTGGACTAGATGAGAAGAATTTATTTTTCATGGATACATGTTAGTTGCATATGTTATATTTATGTTTGTGGGCTATGTGCCTGTTTTGTATGCATGGTGGTGGTCATTGTTGTAGTTGTGTTTCCATGTAGGATTTGATGATGTTGTTTTTGGGATGTGTTTGTCATGAATGCATGTTGGTTGTATATGCATTTGTTATGCATGCTAGTGTCTATATGTTGTTATGCATGCATTGCCATGGTTATGGTTATTCATGTATGGTAGGTTAGACATGCATTATGAGGTCATTGTATGCAATTATGTCATCATGATGTTATTGGTATGTCATCAAAGTGAAGTTGCAACATTGGACCCCTAGGAGAGAGCATGTCATCATACATGTATTATATGTTTGGCATGTAGGTATGTTAGTTAATGGATTGTTATATGCATTAGGGTTATATACATGTTTGGCATTTTATTGTTGTTATCGTTACATGTATGGTAGATGCTAGTTGATTAGTATAGTCATATGCAGATGTGTTAGATAGTCATGAATTATAGTAACCTATGGTTGTATGCATTGCTATTTTTGTTTTATGTTAGATAACTTAATGATTATGTTATATGTTTTGATGAGTATGTTATATGTTAACTTGTTGTTTTTATATGTTAGTAACTTGATGATTAGGGTTATTACATTAAGACATTGACATTATATGTATCATACTAATTTGTATTGGTCTATGCAATTGATTAGGGTTATGACATTCAAGAATGAGTTAATATGTTGTGATATTATGTCATACTAATCTAGAGTGAATGTGCAGATGTGATTAATATGTATGAATGATAATTGTTTATGAGTTTATGATGTGCACATGTTAGCTAGTTACTATTATGGATATCATGACCTTATTTTAAAATGATATTGTTTTAAGATGATTGTACTAACACATATGTGTTGAGATGGCTGATATGTACGGTGATAGTTGTAGCATTATGTATTATGATTGATGAACGTGAGTTGATTGTTCAGTATGACATTCGTGTTAGACTTGGTAAATGTTGATTTCAAATTGATAGACATGATGCCTTGATCTATGGAACATGTGACTGACATGTGTGAATCGTTGCAGGGAAATATGCTTGGTATTAGCATGACAAGGTAATAATTGATGCGTTTATATAACTAATAGTTGGGTGATGTCGCAGTACATAATAAGACTCGATTGCAGCAAGGAGAAAGGTAAAAGGAAGGAATTGGGTAATAACTCCTTTGGAAATGTTTTGAAACCATGATTCCAAATGAATGAGTGCCTTGTGAAGTCTTCTTAATCTTGATTTTGTCTGACATTATGCAGATATGTTCTATAGTCATGAACATGTATTTAATAGATATATTAGCTAGTTTCTACTTATAGCTGGATCCGTGAAGGGAATCAAAGTCCCTTGAGAGATTGCATGGATGTGTTCATTTACAAGGAAACGTGCTTGGCATGACAAGGTAAGCTAATTGGTATAATGTTATATTTATTTATACACTGAAAATTATGTGTTTGTGGTAGTGTGATGCAAGGAGTTGCATGAAAAGAGAGGTTTCCATGAAATCTTGAAGAAGGCTCAGGTTTTGCTTTCCTTGGGAGCCATGGGATTGAGTCATGGTGTCTATCATTAGTCTTGTGCTTTCGGTATTTTGTCATTTGTTTACACTTGATTTGTGGTTTGTTTATGTCTAGTATATGGCCATACCACTTTGTTTGTGGTGTCGTATTGTTATTGGTTTTCATGGTTTACTTCTTGTTTTCTTATTGTTCTTTCCTTTTATGTTTGAGGATCTTAGGAATTGGTTTGGGAAAGAGGAAAGTTAGTGGAGCTCGGGGAAAGCTGAACGAAACCTAGCAGGTAATGTAAGACGCGAATGAAGCTCAGTACATAAGTAAGGGCAGTTGAAGGTAAGAATATGACAATCGATTGGATTGGTTCGGTTCATTAGTGTAAATGGAGAGAGGAAGTACAGTCATGAGCAAGGTAATCAAGAAAGGTAAGGTAAATAGATTAGAGCCATCAGATGCCTTGGCTATGTTGTGAATTGTTGTTCTCAATGTTGTGCATGTTGTGCATTAATAAAGCGTGTTCTCTTAACCTCGACCTTATGTTATTTGGTAATTATGTTGTGATAATGATTATGTTGATGTATATATATGTATACATGTATGTATGTATGTATGTATATATGTAATGCTTAACAGGGTCATCATGGATCATGATTGTTTAATGCTAATATTTATATGTACATATATGTATGTATGTGTGTTAATGTCTAACAAGGTCGCTAGGAATCATTCTTGGACGAATGATTGCTTACGCGGGTGAATGACATGAAGAGTTTCCTAGTTTATGAGGAATCAAGTAGGATGAGTAGCCCTGACAAATATACGAGGTTAGTATCATGTGGATATGATTTAATATTATGTTATTTTACTATGTTTATGTTTACGTTATGGACAGGTAATGCTGAGAGATACACCAGTGGAATGAAACCAATGTGATCCACAACATGCTAGGATAAGCATGGATGGAAGAGAGGCACTAGAAGCAAGGTTGCTTAGTAAAGACAGTGTGGTGCAATGCTATTGTTGTGTATATGTTGTGCATGTTGTATATTCAGTGATTGCTATACCTATGGTGATATGTAATATCGTATATGTAGTATTGTGTACATATGGTGTTGAGTGCTTATTGTATATATGGTGTTGTGTGTATATTTCATATGCAGTGATGGGTATAAATGGTGCTATGTACATGCTGGATATGCGGTGTTGTGTATGTATCGTATTGTATGCATGTTGGATATGTTGTGTTGTGCACATGTTGGATATGTGGTGTTGTGTACATATTATGCTATGTACATGTTCTATATGCAGTGATATGTAGATATGGTGTTGTTTGCATGTTGTACATATGGTGTTGTGTGCATGATTGTACTTGTGGTGTTGTCTGCATGTGGTGTTGTGTACATGATGTACATGTGGTGCTATGTGTAGGTGGTGTTGTGTACATGTCATGCATGTGGTGCCATGTACATGTGGTGTCATGTACATGTTGTGTATGTGGTGTTGTGTACATGTGGTATTGTGTACATGTGGTATTGTGTACATATTGTACAGGTGGTGCAGTGTACATATGGCACTGTGTACACGTTGTACAGGTGGTGTCGTGTACATGTGATGCTATTCACATATTATGCAGGTGGTGTAGTGTACAAGTGGTACTATGTACATGTCGCACATATAGTACTGGTGTACATGTGGTACTATATACATTTCATACAAGTTGTGTTGCCCGGCATACGGTACTATGTATGCGCATTGTGTAGGCGTCGTATTGTGACATGTGTATTCGTTGTGATGTACTATGTGTACGTATGTGTATTTTTTTGTACACCAAATGTAGGAGTATGTATTGTGTTGTGTTGTACACTAGGTGTAGGTGTATGTGTCGTGATGTATATCAGGTGTAGTTGTATGTGACGCGATGTATATCTAGTGTAGGTGTATGCATTGTGTGATGGCGTACGCTATGTGTGGATGAATGTGTTTTGATGTGCATTATGTATGTGTATGTGATTGAAGAGAAGAAAATGCACTGGGTGCTTTCCAGGCATGGCAACTAATCCGGTGTGTGTACAGAAAGAACCAAGGCAGAAGTAAGGATCGATGGAGGATAAGTATTAGTATTTTATTTCTGTTTTATTATACATATGACCTATGATTTTGATTTATGATGGTTGTGCTTTGAGCTAACCTGATGTGATATGTTTATACATAATGATTCGATCAAAGATGCTAGTTTGACTTGTTGTGATAGGAGGTAAACAAGATTGCAAGTATCCCTTACTGACGAGCTACTAATGAGGTATGATCTAAATTTATTTCAACTTATTTTGAATGTAATGGAAATTATGTGCTTGGTATAAGAAACCATGAAATGCCTGTTTGGGTGGTCGAAACTGACGACAAGCATTAGCAACAATAGAAAAAGGAATTGGAACAGGAAGTTGTATGTTGGTAAAGCAATTCAGAAGCAGGGCCATTGTAGAACACTTGTACCCAATAGTGTCCATTGATTGCCATGAGCATGCTATGATCGGTATGATGGTTTTGATGCAGGTATATGCCTTAGTTGTTTGACCTTTCGATGCGAGAAAGCCTTGCAAAGGGATGGATCACCCCGGATAGGGGATGTTGGGGAACTTGGAAATTCAGTGACTGCATGAAAGGGGTGAATGAATTGCCTGAGGGACTTTGTAGCAGAGAAGGGAAGGTCAGAGATGGACTTTTTTTGGTCATTAGCATTTCCATATGCAATCAGATGCACATTGGGAGTGCACCCTGGAACAATGAGTTGGTAATTGTTCATCGAGAGGACAAGTGTCAAAGGAATGTAGCATTGCACATAGATGCAACTTTGACTTTGACAGTGAATTCTATTCTTCCTGGGAAGGAGGTGAATCATGGTATTACATTTGAGGGTGTAGGTGTGAGCCTCTGGATTCCCTTGTTGATTGATATGGGAAACATATCCTTTTGTTGGATGAGAAATGTGCATATGTGTATATGTGTATATCATTGTAAATACCTTAATGAGTAGCGATCATTGTAAATATTGCAACAAACTATGTTATAAAGCTCCATGGGAAGTATGTTTTATTTTCAGCGGCCTTGCTAGTTATAGGTGTCATTGAACACTGAGGACGGTCTTACCCCAAGGGGGATGGTTATGTAACAACCATAGTAAAAAATCCATGTAAAAAGTTAATAAATGAAAAATAATAACCATGGTTGATGGAATACGTATTCCAAGATGAATGGTGGGAAAAACAACCTAGTGGGTGTTAATTTCAGTTATTATTGTTAAAGGAATTTGGCAAAGGAAATGACAAAGGCTTTGGAAAGGCAAGAGGCATTAATTGGCATTTAATTTATGAAAATAATAAAAATTAGGAGAAAAGGAAGGTGAAAGGTCATAGGTTGCATGTGAGGAGGAAATTGAAGGAAAATAATGGAAATGGAAGAAAATAGGGGCCTCATTGATAAAAAGGCTTCTAAGGATCAGTTGGAAAGCTTTTTCTCAAGCTTGGTCAGTGTAGCCTTTTGTTAGTTCAGTTTTGAAGCTCTCTCATTATTCTCTCTCTTTCTTACTCTAGGACACTTAGATTTTTCTTGAAGCACTTTGGCATTGGATCAATATTAGAAAATAAGGAAAAAGGAAGGATCAAGCAAAGAAGAGCAGGATCAAGGAGCTACAACATGATTCTTAGTAGGTATAGATTTTCATGTATGATTTCCTTTCTAGATTTGGAATGCATGGTATTTCATGTGGTTATTTGCTGTGATGGCATGGGTTTTTCTAGGTGTGATGGTGTTTTCAGATTAGAATTTCCATTTCAGGATAGCCATGGTGTGATGGGTTCTCATGTTTTGGTTGAACTGGATTTCTGGATGGATTTGAATTTGAGTGAAGTGGATCTATGAAAATAACACATGGCCTAGTGATCCCTGAACTGAATTATGGATTGCAGTAAATCCACTGGCCTAGTGAGCTTGAACCAAACTGTGGGTTGTGGTAAAGCCAGGTATTATGTGCCTCTATGGGCCTAAGATTGCTTGACCAGTTAATGGCGGTATTTACGGTAAATCCTAGATGTGTTTTCCATTGATTAGGCCTAGGAATCCTTGCTAGTGAATGGCGGGATATACGATAAAGCCTATAGGGCAAAGTCTTGGTTAGGGACTAGTGATCCAGTTGGATAGCCTAGAGACTAGGAGACATGGAAATTACTCACTGTGTAGGTGAAGAAATCTGGTGGCACCCATGCTTGCTTATGGCCTAGTGATTTGGGATGGATTGAGGTAAAGTCTGGTTATATGGATGAGGGTGAGGTGGTGTAGTTTAGGGAAGCCCTAGTTGAGTTTGGTTTGAAGTCCCACATTCATGCTTGAAATATGGTGTTAACAATCTGTAAATTTCTCTAGGCTTAAAAGAGAAAAGCAGAGGTAACCATTGACTACTTTTAGGCTAGAATCCAGCCCTAATAGCCTTGGAGAGGGCTCTCTCACAGTGTTCTTCTCTCAATTAACTAAATGAATGAAAATTTCTAGATCTTAGGCTACTATGATGATCAAAGGGTAGTTTTAGGTTTGATGTATGAAGGTAGGTGTAGAAAATTAAAGCTACTCCAGATCAAATCATTGTTTTAGATCCATGTGAAAAAGGGATATGATGAAATTCGAACATAGGAAAGATAAGCAGGCTTTTTGATATCAAATGAAATTTTTTTGTAGTGAATGGGTGAGTGGAGCATGAGTAAATAAGAAAAATTAAGCACCAAAACACTGATGAGTTCATATTTCCATAGAGGAAAGAGATAACACATGTGATCCACTGATTTAGATCAGAGCACTAAGTGAATTATGAAAATATTTCATTTCAAACTGAGCATGAGAAATGTTTACACCATCAAAATATATATTATAAATAGATCATAAGGAAAGACACATACCAATAAGTACTAACACAAGTATCTCTATCAAAACTACACCTTCTTTCTTCTATTCACTTGGGAAAATGATACAAAATTTTAGAAAATGTAGACTAGCTTCCTTTCCACACTAACCAACACCCATTTTTCATGTTTTACATTATTATATACAATATATAATTCAAATTACCACTCTAGGTGGTCGAATTTTCTTAATAGAAGTCAAACTAAGCCAGATATAATGCATTCTTACTTAGCTGAAAATAGGAGCAATTTCACTATTGACCAATACATTTTCAAAACAATAACTAAAAGGAATGTTTTCTTAAAAACTTGAATTACATGATTTAATGTTGCTAGACACCTATTCAACTACTCGAAACTGCTTCTAGAAGTTCAAAAAATTCAAATTTGCAAAGAAATTGTCTACTTGCGCAGCAAATGCGTAGCAGAGTGTAGCAAACCTTCATGGTTGATATGGTTACAGATGTTTCCTGGTAAAACAAAGAAAATGGGTATGTTTGGAATGGAAATGTGATGGTTTAGAACCCCTGAAGTAGTGTTTCCAATGTTTGCAGACCTATCAGATGGCTGATTTCCACTTACGCAACAAATTCGTAGCAAGTCCATCATTTTAGGCTTATGATGACATTTTTGCTTCAACATGGTTAAGGAACACTCTTACTACACACAAAATTCTTATAACACCTCATCAATTTTTGAAAACTACAAAACTTCCATCACTTCATCCAAAAGTGGCACTATGCAACTTGTGTAGCAGGACCTTACTACGCAAGTTCAACTTTAGCAAAAACTTGACTAAATAGGGCATATGAGCAAAATTTCAAAGAACAAAAATTGAGAACTTTTCTCCTGTTGAAAAATTTATTTTTGGGAAGCTTTAGCCAGAATATCAAGTCTGCTCCTTATTTTTCTTCTAGATTCCTTGGCCTTAATGAGCTTCTGCTTAACCAATCCGAGTCTTCTTTTTAATACTAAATTTTGTGCATACAAAATTTTCACTTTCCTATGCAGATGCAAGGTCCACATCGGCTTATGCTTAGTCCTATCAAGGATAGGCTCAACAAATTATAACTACCTAAACAAACACAACTTATCCCTATAATCCTTTTTCGTAAGATGGTCGACCTATTGTTGAACTCCTTCAAGTTGTTCTAATAAATTCTCATATTCCTTATGCTCATCAAACACTGCCTTTTGCTCTGATGGAAAAGTGTCCTTCATCTTCTCTTCTGTTCTAGTTGCTGACCTTGTTTTGCGCTTCCTTGATTTCTCACTTGGCACTTTCACCTCCTCCACATCCAAAATATCATTTCCTTTGTCTTGAGCAATGAGCCTTAGAGATCTTTTGTATGAGCGTTCTTCACCATGCTAAATTGTCTCTTGGGATGCCTACTAACTAAGTTCTTTGTTCTCCTGCTGCAAATATGCCACCATGAAATGAGATTTATCTAGTTGGTCTTGCAACTCCATGATTCTCAGGTCCTTGTCTTCCCTTTCAACCCCTTGTTCACCACCTCAAACTCCTCTGGTACATCATCTGATATCTCTGTGGTTTTTCTAGGAGCAGGTTCCTCAATTGTCTTGTTTGCTATAGATCTGGTTCTTGGTCCGTGAGTCACTTGCTCTTCCTTATGTGCAAACTACAATTTTATACCTTTCTTCCTATGTGTTTTCCTTTTCTCCCTCAAAGGTTTCTTAGTTGACTCTTCTGCTGTTGGTGAAACTTCATTTGTTGCCACAGAAGGAGTTCCCTTTTCTGGCTTGGGAGTGTGAGAGTGAGCCAAAAGGCCTGAGGCTACTAAGAAATTATACCAAGTCCTCTTTCTCTTCTCAAGCTTCTCCAAAACTAACAATTTTACTAAGGAAAAATGGAATAGGTTAGGCACATGATTTTCTATTTTTGACTAGACCCTATCAGCCATTTTACACAAGCTCTTAAATAGATAATGAGGCAAATTTAGACTTCTCTTTCTAGTAAAATGCATCAGGAGCCTTATGTGATATTCATATATCCTACTAAAATACCCCTCACAAGTGAAGTACCTCCGTATGACTTTAAGGAGTTGGTTGTAGTGATCTAGTAGGTAGCTTCTTGGAAATGTAGGCTCAGATTTGTTTTGATACTGAGGTTTGAGGAAGTCTTTGTAATATGACACATCCAATTCCATGCCCTTAAACCCATTTTCTCCTATCAAGGGTATATTTATTATATATGAGATGGCTTCTTCTGAAACAGTGAACTCAAGATCTCCCACCTTTACTTCATTACCCTTGAAACTGAATGCAAAGAGTCTAGTGAGTTGAAAATGATGACCTGTGGCTTGAACTCTCTCACAAAAAGCAATGTGGCCTATCTGTTCAAAAGCAATCTGAATGGCTGGGTCTGCATTAACTAGATAAAAATTTTGTGGTTCATAATGCATTACATCTCCTCCTGCGGATTTTTTTTTGAGTCTTCATCTTGACTATGCAAAAAACCCCCCCCCCCCCACCAAGACAAAATTGTGCAAAGGAAAATGGAAAACAAAGTCTTGGTGAAACAAGGTATTTTGTGTAGAAAATACATAGCAAGACGATGGAGGGTTTCAGATGGGGGGGACCTGGATTTACTCTCAGTGGTGAGTACAAATTTGGAGTTATAAAAGATGATAGTTAAAATACAAACTAACCAAAAATACGACAAAAAAAACACTACTTGCACAAACAAATGATGCACAAGTGCAACGAATGTGTAGCAGAAGAAAAAATCATATAAACGACTTATTTCTAACCTGGTGGGTGGTTGGAATGTGTTATACTAGGTTCAAGCAATGTGAAAGATTGAACAAAAAAGAGAAAATAAACTAACTCAGAAACTCGAGAGCATTTTCACCTCCTTGTGTAGTAGTTGCGTAGCACTGGTTACTTCCACAACAAGTGTTTCCCTCAAGATTTAAATCTTCTTCTTCTACTTGTAAAACCTTCTCACACCTTGACATTTCTCTAGTGCTTAGAATGAATCACATATGAGGGAGAATGGGAGAGTTTCAAGGAAATTTGAATTTGATGCCATTGAAAACCTCTTTCTCGTCATGATGGTGGTTTTGAATGATGAAAGTGAAGTGACATGAGAGGGTATTTTTACAATCATGAGTAGGACATGACACTAACTGACTCATAACTAACCCTAAACTGACTCATATGACTTACATGACCTCTACAAATGACTTATAATGAACAAATTCCTTATGACATGACCCCTTTCACTCTCATAATAACCCTTTTCCCTCCATGATCTCAAACTTCAAATTATGAACCCTCATGGACTCTTTATGACTTTACAAATTCGAATTAGGGTTAATAGACTCTTTTATGACACAAATATTTATAATGAATTTGACCAATTTGATTCTTTTGTACAAAGACCCTTCATAAGCTAACCTTTTACAACAATACCCCCAAATGAATATTAAGACAAAAAAAATATGATCCCTATATTATAAGACCCTAACATATGGCATGGGGGTGATTGGCTGAAAGAAAGATTTGGTTCAGCCAATCTATGGCGGGGTGGTTCATGAAAGCCCAAAACTTGGTTGGCCTTTGCATCAGTAATATGAGGTTATTTCTCCTTGTTAATTCATGAGCATTATATAGGTTCATATGTGGATTATATGGTTCTTGTTTCCTTGGTATTTCTGTTGTTATTATGTTGGTCATGAATATGTATTATGACAGTGGTTTTGTATGGATCCCATCATGTTTTTACTTGTAAATGGATGAACAATGTATCTATGCCCTAATAGATGATAATGTCTCTAATGTGATAAGGAAACAATGCCTCATAGTGAATCTCAGATAAGTATGAGACCCCTAAGCTCAGTTCTGCTGTTAAGACTTGTAGCTTTCATGTTTGTAACATGTTTGACAGAATTCCTATCATGGCTAGTAGGGGTACAATCTAGCCCTTGTTGATGTTTTTGCAAATGTATCATTGTTATGTTGTGTAAATTTCATCTGTGAACTTGTCATTGAGTTTTGGGTAGTGACCCGGGGTTTCAACCTAAAAATGTGGCATAAATCCCAGAGTCGCAGGTGCAACATTGGGGAAGAAAGTCCCTAGAAGGTCCCTTTTCCCTTGTTGTGGGATCTTCTGGAGCCTCCCAGACGTACGCTTGTCCATATCAAGGGAGTATCCTGGGGTTTGATGCATTAAAACTTCAGTTGGTCTCAGGGGCTAGTTACCTTAGTGGTTGGGATGGCGCCTAGGAGTTATCTTGGTGATGAGGAAGGTTTGTGTGGTGTTTTTCTATCAATTCCACATTCTTAAGGTGACTTAGGAGGTTGAATCCCATTATAGTGGCCTCTCATTGGATATTTACCTCGGTTGGTGTTGGGTCTAAAATGCAGATGCAAATTAGAGTTTCATTTACTATCAATCTGAGTAGGTAAACTTCGAGGATCATTCAATATATATGGAATCAGAGACAAACTAAACTAAGCTAGGTGAAGAAGTATTAAAGCTCCCTTACAGGAGATTGTTCATTAATATTTCTAATCAACTATTTAAACTAATGAAATTAAATCTCTTTAAACATAATTATGATTGATTGCATGAAATATTAAATCTCTCTTACAGGAGACTATTCGTTTATATCTCAAGCATATAAATCATAAACTTAAACTAATGAAATTAAACATTAAGTAACAAATCAGATTCATTGAAGGAAACATTAATACTTTATTACGAAAGGTCAATCATTAATATTTCAAACATATGAATCTAATAATTTAATCTAATGAAATTCACAAACATAAAATAAAATCTTACCAAAACAAAAGTGTACTTGCTAGGCAATGGGGATTAAAGAAGCTCCATTTTATTCATCATGATTTTCAAAGTAGAATGGCTATAAGCTCATATGATCCTAACCAAAACTATTCTAATTTCTATCTAGATTAATATTACTAGATTACAATGAAGGACTAGGTTCTAAGATTCTAAAAAATTAAGATTACAAATTAAGATTAAGATTACAAATGAAGGAGATAACACTCCTATTTATACAAAAGCTATGATAACAAACTCATAAATATAGATCCATTATTCCCTCCTTGATCCACATATTTCTCAACCAATGGTGACACATAACCGTATTCTCCATGATCTCCTCCATGAGGTCCATGATCTTCTCCATGAGGTCCATGATCTCCTCAAATTCGAATTTGGACATAGAGTTCCACATAAAGATGCCTTGGAAGCTTCCTTTGTACCTACACATGTCAACAAACTCATTCTAATTGTTAGGTATAAGTATATGGATATTATTTTCTAAAGTTTAACCACAAATTCACTTAAAAATACTAAGAATTAATAATCTTTTGGAAAACACAATGGTAACCCATTTAATGATGAAAGTGAAGCTGATGTGGTGACATGGTGGTGGAATAGAGGTGAGAAAATGTGTGAATGGAGTGAAATTGGATGTATTTTAAGGATAATTCTTAGGCCGAACAATTGGCTAGTTACTTGGGTAGATGTGGGTTGAGGGTGTCACAAGGGGGGTTTTGTGGGTTGGACCTTGAAACCTCCCCAAGCACAACACTTTAATTATATGTTGCTAGCTAATGGGTCGTTGGCCCTTGGTTGAAAGCTCTGTCATCCAAACCTTATATGAACCTTCACAATGCTCCCAACAAGTGGGAGAGCGAAGAGCAAAGATCCGACTAGCAGAACAATGAGTGGAACCAAGAGGGAAGAACCCTGACGACAGATTCTAGGAGAGGAGCCCTAGTGCAAGGGTATATTTTTTATGCTAATAAGATTCCTTGGGGGTATAGAAGTGCCAGTGTTAGAAAGGGGTCAACTTTATAGTCATTTTTCACTATTGTTCACTAGGAATCCAACCGTGCAACCCATTTCTCCAACAGAGGTCTACATTTTTAAGCCATCCCCAGAAGTGGAGGTATAAGGTGTCATTTTGTAATTTCTTGTAATTTATTTCTGCTTCCATTTAATGAAAGAGGCCTCCCCACATTGAGCAAGGCCCGAAGACGTAGCCCACATTGGGTAAACTCCATTATCAAATTGTCTTGTGACTTTCGTCTCATGGTTTTTTTTCGATTTCCACTTCTTTCATGTGTTTATGTTACTTGGTTACATGCTCTTTTAAATGCAATTATGTATGCATCCTTGAAATAAAAGATCTGGATCAACTTTGGTATCAGAGAAGGTCTTCTTGATGTGAGTTGCATGAGTGAATGCTAACTAGGAACAAGCTCCAAAGAGGAGAAGAAAAAATCAAATCCTTTGATCCCAAAGCAGGGCATGCAACACGAAGATGGAACATGGTAGATGAGGAAGCTCAAATGGAGGAAGAGAAAAATTATCGCAAGATATTCTTCACCATGGCAAAGAAAGTTGACAAGTTGTTTGCAGAATATGAGAAGACAATCAAGCCTGAGAAGAAAGAACCAGATGATCATGCCTCGGTAAATCATGAAGGTGGAAGAGGAGAGCCTCCTAAACCACCCTCTCCATCCTCTAGTGATAATTCTTCTTCTTCCTCTTCTCATCATTCTAACATGCATCATAGGAATGCATTTAAGAAGCCATTTTTTAAGCTAGATGTAAAGTTTGATTTGCCCACATATAATGGAGAATGTAGTGTAGAGAAATTAAACAATTGGATCATACAAATCGAGGTTTATTGTTGGATTCAGCAGATCGATGAGGATGAGGCCAAAATCCAATTAACATCTCTTCGACTAAGTGGCAGTGATCTCATTTGGTAGAAGAGAAAGTTACAGAAAGGCAAAAAAATCTTGGGTAATCTCCTTTCTTCTTGGTCCAATTTTGTTTATGCATTAAAATATCGATTCTATCCTTTGGGTTATCGATAAAAGGCTTTAATGGATTTTTAATATTTGAGACAAGGAAAGGGTCAAAATGTACAAATCTTCATAGAAGAGTTTAGAAAACAAGCTTTGAATTTTGGCATTTCACTTGATTCACTATCTCCATGAGGTCCATGATCTTCTCCATGAGGTCCATGATCTCCTCAAATTCGAATTTGAACATAGAGTGCCACATAAAGATGCCTTGGAAGCTTCCTTTGTACCTACACATGTCAACAAACTCATTCTAATTGTTAGGTATAAGTATATGGATATTATTTTCTAAATTTTAACCACAAATTCACTTAAAAATACTAAGAATTAATAATATTTTGGAAAACACAATGGTAACCCATTTAATGATGAAAGTGAAGCTGATGTGGTGACATGGTGGTGGAATAGAGGTGAGAAAATGTGTGAATGGAGTGAAAGTGGATGTATTTTAAGGATAATTCTTAGGCCCAACATACCCCCAAACTGAAGGTATTGCATGTCCTCATGCAATCTATTACATTACTTTTTGATACTTGAGCTTTGGCTTAAACTTTGCATGATATCATTTACTTAACTTTTGCAAAGTGTTTTTGATGAATTGCAACTTGGTTGGTTCTTGTGTTTCAACCATATTTTGTTTGTTGCCTTCAATTTTAATGTATGAACTTTGCATAATGATAATTTGATTTTTATTGCAAAGTATTTTTGTTGGAATGCATCATGATTGGTTCTTGTGTAACAACTGTGATTGTGTTGCATCCAATTAGCTTTTAAGTACTTTTTACAAAGAAATTTATATGCTCATGTAATAGTGAATATATTTTGAAGGTATGTGGGTTTTAGAATGTGATATATGAATATGGAAAAATATGAATGTGACAAAGTATGAATGTAAATGTATCCCCCCCCAAACTGATGGTTTTGGCAATTTTATGAAATGAGGAAAGGAAGTTTTTCAAAAAATTATCATTCTAGCTTTCAAGGAATTAAATGGTTAAAAGTTAGAAAATATCATGCCTCAACTTACCCTTTCAAAAATTGATGAGAGTTGTGCATGTGTGGCTGCAAAATTCTGATTGTAGTCTTCTTCACTTGGCTATGAAAATGGTGGATGAAGTTGAAAAAGTGAATCTTTTATTATCGCTGCATTTTCTACTAAATTTGCTGTTGGATCTTCTGTTGAATGTTCAGAATCTGTTGCTGAATGCGGCTGAAAATGTATAAGGCTTGGAAGGTATACAAAATTTAGAATTTACACTTTCCCTCCCTAGCCTTATTTATTGACTTGTCCTCAAGTCATTTACATCAAAAACTAAAAAGTAATGAAAGTAAATCTACTTCCTCTGCTACAAAATGCTTGGTCTTCAAGTCTTCAACACTCTTTGGCACAATTCTTGTCATGTGAATAAATGTTTTGGTGTCGAACATAACAAGAAATTGTTAACTTAGTGGCCATTGATGGATGCCACTAGTCAACACGAGATCTCCCATCTTTGATGTGGATGAGAGTCAAGATGCCCTGAACACATCTTTGTAAGTATGAATGAATTTGTTGTTGTCGAATACTTAGAAGATTCGACGAACAAGAGACATTAATGTATTCCATTATTTATAGGCATGATAGCTTGCCCTTAAGGCATGCAAGCTTCAAGGTGTTTTTAGAAAAATATCTAGACTCAAGGACTATCGACTCAATGGTGTATGGAAGCAAGGTTTTATTCGCAAGGGTAGGGAAAAGGAAACTGACAATGAATATGTAACATAGAACCAAAAGCTTATAAATGAGATTCGCTGCTTTTATTGGTGGGTTAGGTTTGATGAAAATGTAATGAAGTGTATGTGGATAACAAGAAATGGTTAATGACTCTTGCTAGCAAAAAGTGAATTTTGGCATGAAAAATCTCAAATATAGCAAATTTGCTCATTAATTCTGGAATTTCTGCTAAAATAGCTGAGTTTGACCAGCGTTGCACCATCCTTGGACATTTAGGAACAACCCCCAGATTTTCGAATTTGCTAATCTGTCATGCAACATGTCAAACCATTAAGCTATTACAGGAAGTTGCAAGAACTTGTAATTTTCTGGAAATTTTGTTTTATGATCATGGACTTGTTGTTTAGAATTGCTCATGAAATTAGTCTTTTGAAGACCAATTGCCGGCACAATTTAGTCTCCTTAATGATCAGTTGATGACTCAAAACCTATAAAAAACTTGGCATAAAGAACATAAGTGTGTTCAAGAAGAAATGGCCATTCCCTTCGTGATTATTACACAAAAATTATATGCCAAAATGAAACAGATTAAGGAAAATCAAAAGCATAGCTTTTGTCCAATTCATGATGTTGATAACAGTCCATTTTTTAAATGCCCATGAAAAATCAATTACTTCCTATTTTTGTCAAATCGCTCATGGAATGTGCATGGCAAAAAGCTAGGCATTAGAGATTTGTTTCTCACTTTGGCATTGGCTCTAACTCAGAGTGGTGGCATGCAACAATTGTGTGTCAAAAATTGCAAATAGATTCTCTTTTAATATAATCTTTATTGAAATTTCACAAAAAACAACACTTCCAAAAATACTTTTGGAAAAGCCTTTTTAATTAAAAAAAACTTTTTACAACTATTTCTTTTTCTTTTTACAAACTCCTTTTGCAAAATTTCAATTAAAAAAAATACTCACTATAAAATTCCCAAATATAAATGGACCTTTAGACTCTTCTTTTTATTTTTAACAAACTTCGTCCCTTTAAAAACATTTCTTAAAAAAACATTAAAAAATAAAAATTAAACCTTTGATCCTTTTAAAAAACTTTTATATTCCTTTGCAGAATAAACTGTTCACCTTTGTTTCAATACAATATATAACAAAGTCCTTTTTTTTTAAATTACATAAGGTATTTTCAAATAATATCAAAGGCACTCAATAGTTATCTGATCGGTGTTCAAGACATGCGTATTTTTCTATAATATCATTGGATTCCCTTTTAATAAAAATTGGATGAGGGATTTTGATAAGAATTTTGCAAAAGTATTGGAAATACCTTTCCTTGCTATTGACTTTGGAAATTGAACATCAACTAGAGGCGGTGGTTTTTCTTTCTACGTTTTTTTTTAATCGCAAATGTTTACACTACATCACTCTTCCCAACATAGACAGGCAGCGATGTATTGTAGTTTTGTTAATATTTTAAGTTCTCCATGATCAACGCATTTTCTCCTCTGTGCCAAATTCGTTGGACGCTTCAAAAATTTTAAAAATTGACACCAGGGTTGTCACTTCACGAATTTAAAAAGAAAAATTCCTATAACGCAATCGCTCACTCGCTCAACCTTCTTCCCAACAACGACTTCTTCAAACAACAAAGACTTCTTCAATAGATGCTCGTTCATGAAAATTCCAATAACTGCAGGGAGTTGAGCGTTAATAATAAGGGACCCTATGGCCTTAAGAACATAATCGTAAAACTTCCCTTGGATGACTGTTGCCGATCTGAATTGATTCGAAACCTTATTTGGTGAGTAGCCCGAACCGGATCTCATAAAGCAAGGCTGTCCAATGCCCATCCATGTTCTAACACTTACGCAACACTCTACTCAGGCACTATCCGTGGAACTTGAAAATGCTCCTAAAGCGGTTACAAGAAGCACTTACATTCAACGATAAGTATACCAAAAACAAAACAAATCATGTATGTCGATAAGTATACAGGATTTTAACAAGCATACATCAGAATTTTAGTGAAACTTTTGAAAAGGCATTTAGCATTGATAAGGTTTGCAGAATATGAGGCTAAACTGGAAGCCATGCAAAGGTCCCATCTAGATGTATCCAAAGTGCAGGTTGATCTTGATACTATTTGGAAGGCAACACAAGGTTCTTTGTTCCAGTAAGTAATTTTTTCAACTCCCTAACTCCAGGTTAAAACTAAGATCAGATTTCAAGATCGATATCTTTCCTAATTAATAGATTCACAAAATCTGCATGCAATCATCAAATCCCTCAAATCGTGCTACAAAATCTGCATGCAAAATTGCTCAAAATCACTCAAATCACCCAGATTGCATAATGCATGTACACTAGTTTGATTGTGATAATTTGGGAGTATGTCTCCACTTGACTCCTCACATGTACACAACTCTACATTTTAGCTCCTATGCATTACAGTTGGTAGCCTGTACATAGGGATATGCACAACAGTTTGGGACAATTCCCTTGTGCATACGCAACTGTATTTAAGAGGTATCATTGCATGGGATTGTGCTGCTAATGTTATGAAGTTTCAAATGTGAAAATGTTGTTCATGTTGAATTTAAAGTCATTATGATGCCAGAAACAAAACCTTTAATCTTAAACCAGTCGTGCTCCCTCAAATTTAGTTGAATCTACTCAAATTTATCCTCGACAGCTTCACGAAAACATAGAAAAGAAAAAGAACCGTCAAAACAAGCCTTCAACCTTTGAAGAGAAAAGACAAAATCTTGGTTCGCATTCTAATGCAGTTATGTGATTTGAAGGAATTGTTGATACTCTGACCTTTAGTCATTGTCAAAGGTGCCAAAATTTTTAAGAAGCGAGAAACTTAGATGATGGTTTTTAGCTTTTAAAGAAGATTGGTTGCAATTCTGAGAGAATATCAAGATGTTTGTCTTATTTGAAACTTCTGTTGTGTTTGCACTATTCAATGTACATGATGAGGGAAAACTCAATAAAGTGGAGGACTTGTGGAAGGAATTTCAGATGTCGAATTCTTCCAGGAAGGTAGTCAAGTGTTGGTTTAATACAACGGTTCATATATTCTCCATATGTTCCTTGAGATTGGCTAGGGACATGAAGAAAGAGTATGCTACAGGTGAATCGATTTTGACAAGGATAGATGGAGATTACAAAATGGATTCCATAATTCAAAAATTCACATGTTATGTGAAAAACAATATGTTGCCCATTTTGTGCAACCAATGCATTACCCAGTATGCAAATAATACATTGTTCCAAAGGCATATAAATTTGAATGTTTCTCTAATAAGACTATACATTGGTCTAAAGGCTATTCAATAAATTGATAAACATTTGAATATTCTTCAAGAATGATAAACAATTTTGAACGTTATTGACGAATATTTGAACATTATTCAATAACCATTTGAACACTCTCTAGGCATGAACGTTCTCCAAATGAAAGTTTAATAGCTCGATATGTAGAGAAGTTTTAACACATTGATCAAATCACTAAACCACAAATTTAATTTTTAAATTTGAAATCGAAAATAAACGATTAAAAAAAAATGATTTCGATTTCTTATAATGTTGTAGTTCTTATGATTTGTGTAAATTCCAAGCAAGAGATTTTTATGGATTTGTGCAAAATACTATCCTATTTATTTGTTTTTTTTTAATATTATTTTTGCAGGTTAGTGTGGATGAAGTGTAAATTTAATCATGAGAAATGATGATGTTGTTTTTTCAAAGAAAACAAGACTAAAAACTCTAGCGAGATCTTGTTTTATTTTTCTAATCTATTCTACCTTAACTCGCTTGAAAGATTTTTTATTTCCTAGGTAAAAGAATTCTTCTAGTGAAGCCACCTACAGACTAGGAATTCGAAAATGATCACATCAAGATTTAAAATTTTTACCTTATGATTTGCAAACACGTGAGTAACATGTCTTATTCTTGGAGTTGGCACAAGGATCTTTTGAAACTAGTCTTCAGTATTGTCCTTGCTCTCCAAGAAGTACCTGTTTAACATCTTCAAATTTCTCATCCATAGATGAATTAGTAATAAATAGGGGTTTGATAAAAAACTGAATTTAAAATCAAACTAAGTATGAAAAATCAAAAAGCTCAACTTGAACACCCTTATTAAGATCCTGCTGTCGCTAGGTTTCACAAGTTAGTCCATAAAAATAAATTGCAATAAAAATAACTTCCTAAGTCTATCTCTAAATGATCCTCCCCAGCAGCAGCGCCAAAATGTTGGGTCTAAAATGCGGATGCAAATTAGAGTTTCATTTACTATCAATCCGGGTAAGTAATCTTCGAGGATCATCCAATATATATGGACTCAGAGACAAACTAAAATAAGCTAGGTGAAGAAATATTAAAGCTCCCTTACAGGAGACTGTTCATTAATATTTCTAATCAACTATTTCAACTAATGAAATTAAAGCTCTTTAAACATAATTTTGATTGATTGCATGAAATATTAAAGATCTCTTACAAGAGACTGTTCTTTTATATATCAAGCATATAAATCATAAACTTAAACTAATGAAATCAAACATTAAATAACAAATCAGATTCATTAAAGGAAACATTAATACTTTCTTACGAAAGGTCATTCATTAATATTTCAAACATATGAACCTAATAATGTAATCTAATGAAATTCACATAAAATAAAAGCTTACCAAAACAAAAGTGTAATTGCTAGGCAATGGGGATCCTTCCAAGGATTCACAAGCACACCAAAAGAGAAGTCAAATGTAGAGGATTAAAGAAGCTCCATTCTATTCATCATGATTTTCAAAGTACAATGGCTATAAGCTCATAAGATCCTAACCAAAACTATTTTAAATTCTATCTAGATTAAAATTACTAGATTAAAATGAAGGACTAGGTTCTAAGATTCTAAAAAATTAAGATTACAAATTAAGATTAAGATTACAAATGAAGGAGATAACACTCCTATTTATACAAAAGCTATGATAACAAACTCATACATATAGATCCATTATTCCTTCCTTTGATCCACATATTTCTCAACCAATGGTGACACATAACCGTATCCTCCATGATCTCCTCCATGAGGTCCGTGATCTTCTCCATGAGGTCCATGATCTCCTCAAATTCGAATTTGAACATAGAGTGCCACATAAAGATGCCTTGGAAACTTCCTTTGTACCTACACATGTCAACAAACTCATTCTAATTGTTAGGTATAATTATATGGATATTATTTTCTAAAGTTTAACCACAAATTCACTTAAAAATACTAAGAATTAATAAATGTTTTGGAAAAAACAATGGTAACCCATTTAATGATGAAAGTGAAGTTGATGTGGTGACATGGTGGTGGAATAGAGGTGAGAAAATGTGTGAATAGAGTGAAAGTGGATGTATTTTAAGGATAATTCTTAGGCCCAACAGTTGGCCAGTTACTTGGGTAGATGTGGGTTGAGGGTGTCACAACAGGGGTTCCATGGGTTGGACCATGGAACCTCCCCAACCACAACACTTTAATTATATGTTGCCAGCCAATGGGTCGTTGGCCCTTGGTTGAAAGCTTTAACGTCCAAACCTTATATGAACCTTCACAATGCGCCCAACGAGTGGGAGAGCGAAGAGCGGAGATCCAACTAACAAAACAATGAGTGGAACCAGGAGGGAAAAACCCTGACGCTGGGTTCCAGGAGAGGAACCCTGGCATAGGGGTATATTTTTCATGATGAGAAGATTCCTTGGGCATCCAGAAGTGCCAGTGTTAGAAAGGGGTCATCTTTATAGTCATTTTTCACTATTGTTCACTAGGAATCCAACTGTGCAACCCATTTCTCCAATAGAGGTCTACATTTTCAGGCCATCCCCAGAAGTGGAGGTATAAGGTGTCATTTTATAATTGCTTGTAATTTATTTCTGCTTCCATTTAATGAAAAAGGCCTCCCCACATTGAGCAAGGCCTGAAGACGTAGCCCACATTGGGTAGACTCTGTTATCAAATTGTCTTGTGCCTTTGATCTCATGGTTTTTTTCAATTTTTGCTTCTTTCATGTGTTTATGTTACTTGGTTACATGCTCTTTTAAACGCAATTCTTTATGCATCCTTGAAATAAAAAATCTGGATCAACTTTGGTATTAGAGAAGGTCTCCTTGATGTGAGTTGCATGAGTGAATGATAACCAGGAACAAGCTCCAAAGAGTTGAAGAAAAACTCAAATCCTTTGATCCCAAAGCGGGGCGTGCAACACGAAGACGGAACATGGTAGATGAGGAAGCTCAAATGGAGGAAGAGTGAAATTATTGCAAGATATTCTTCACCATGGAAAAGAAAGTTGACAAGTTGTTTGCAGAATATGAGAATACAATCAAGCTTAAGAAGAAAGAACCAGATGATCATGCCTCGGTAAATCATGAAGGTGGAAGAGGAGAGCCTCCTAAACCACCCTCTCCATCCTCTAGTGATAGTTCTTCTTCTTCCTCTTCTCATCATTCTAACAGGCATCATAGGAATGAATCTAAGAAGCCATTTTTTAAGCTACATGTAAAGTTTGATTTTCCCACATATAATGGAGAATGTAGTGTAAAGAAATTAAACAATTGGATCAAACAAATCGAGGTTTATTGTCAGATTCAATAGATCGAGGAGGATGAGACCAAATTCCAATTAACATCTCTTCGACTGAGTGGCACCGATCTCGTTTGGTGGGAGAGAAAGTTACAGAAAGGCAACAAAAACTTGGGTAATCTCTTTTCTTCTTGGTTAAATTTTGTTTATGCATTAAAATATCAATTTTATCCTTTGGGTTATCGATAGAAGGCTTTAATGGAATCTTAATATTTGAGACAAGGAAAGGGTCAAAATGTACAAATCTTCATAGAAGAGTTTAGAAAACAAGCTTTGTATTTTGGCATTTCACTTGATTCATCAGAAACTGTAACAAAGTATATTGGTTCTTTACATAGTTACATCATGCATTCTTTGTTTTTATTTGAGCCTATCACTATTGATGCACTAGTGTGTAGGCCATTCACCTTGAAAGTAGGGGAAAGAATGACAAAGATGATCAACCCAAGAAGTCCTCTTTCAAACCTCATAATGGCAAGTTCAAAGGAAAAGGCAAGGGAAATGACAAGAATGCAACTACAACCAAGAATGAGGAAGGAGAAAAGCCATCTTGCACACATTGCAAGAAGGAAGGCCACGATGATGAGCATTGTTGGAAGTTTCATCTAGAGTTGAAATCAAAGAGATTTGGTGGTAAGAACAAGAAAAATACGGTGGCAACCGTACAACATGACCTTGGATCCAACTCTGGTGATGAGACACATATCACACCAATGGGCATACAAGGTCCTATGTCTCTTCATGCTAATGAAAATTCTGAATTGCATGCAAGTATAATTTCTTCAAATGAGTCTCTTGTTGATGAACGAAAGAGGACCGACTTGTTCCACATTAGAGTCATAATGAAACACTATAAAGTGGACAACTTGTTCGATCCAGAAAATTTGATTTCAGAATTGTTGGTTAAGAAGTTAGGGTTAGAGACCAAGCATGATATGAAACCCTACCCTCTTGGTTGGGTGTGTGATAAGGCCAAATTACATGTAACCAAGCAATGCATAGTTAGATTTGTGATTGAATCCAAAATAGTAGATGATGTTGACCTTGATGTTGTACCCTTGGATATCTGGGGCGTTTCATTGGGGAGTCCATATTTGTATGATAGGAAATCAGTTTTATTTCGCCATGAAAACAAGTGTCATCTCATGAAAGATGAGGTGGAATACATTGTTAGAGATCATCATGCCAAAATCAGTGCCAGTCTTGTAAGTGCAGTTCAAATGAAGAGATTAATCAATTCCAGCAAAGGGTGCATGCTCATGGTTTTGAGAGCAAAAGATGAAGAGACATATGAAGCTTTCCAAGGTTGTGATCCCACTCATAAAAAATAATTGTATGAAATTGTTTCTAAATATAATGGGATTTTTCATGAACCAAGTGGGGTTCCTCCAAAGCGTGAGATCAAACATGAGATTCACTTGCAGCAACATGCTCCTTTACCCAACATTGGTATGTACAAGTTGTCAATGATCTGAAAATCACTCGTGAGTGATCTCAGTTAAATAATTAATGAATGAAGGTATTACAAACTCATGTGCTGGTGTGTGTCTATGTTATTTTAGGCAACGGATTGATCAGATTGCAAAATACACAGACACTGGAAAATGGAAAACAGTAAGGGAAACACAGTAAGCAAATACAAGAACACATCACATTAATAAGGAGTTCACCCTATTCTCCAAGGCTATGTCTCCGGTCCAGCTTCCAATGGTGGCCTTCTTTTATTGTGTCTTTAAAGCAGAGATTTACAATGAGGAGCTCAACTTGAGTCTCCTAAAACAGATAATGCTTGGTAGGGTGGTTCTTGGATTCCCCAAGCCACTAGAGTGCACAGACTCTTTCCTTACCAAGTCTCGACCTCTCTGGTCTTCAATGGGATGAGTCCAATGTGGTGCTCAATTCCCGACAGATGTCCTCACAGGGATCGCTTGAACCTCTCAAGCCTTTTGTCTACTCGATGCTGCCTTACGCTGCAGGTCAGCTCGGCTCTCTGTTTCTTTTCTGCCTCTTGCTTTACTGTCTCTCTCGTCTTTTTTTCCCACTGTTCTCTTCTCTGATTCTTCCTGTTCTGTTTTCTGTCTATTCATGGCTTAAAGCCAATCTGTTCTTGACTGTTCGCTTCCTCTTCCACCCCTTCGGATCGCCTGCTGCTGTTCGTTTGGAGTTCCCTACCTCTGCGTCATCACCAATGTCCCACAGGGAAGTGGCCACTTGTCCTTTCACGAACTGCTCCAGCTCTTCCTCAACAGTTTGGTATTTCAGTTATGCCGTGTAATGATTCATCTGCTAACTCAACGGTCAAATTAGACTTTAGGCTTTTATATGCCGCAGCTTAATTCCCCTGTCAAATCCGGTTTCCCATTGGGCACAATCTCTGCCATCAAATCTTGAGCCCCCAGATCCTACGGTGTTCGCTCTTATCGCGCGGTTGACTTGCTCGATCGTTAGTCTGCGATGAGAGGCGGTTTCCTCTCTCATCCATCGGACACGTGTCGTGGAATGTATGGAATCGCTCATTTTCTGCCAAATCCACTTACCACCCAATATGCCTTCGACATTCCACTAGTTTTGGAGCACGGGACCCGCCTTTTGTTTTAGCACTTTCCCTATGGTCTCCCAGCTTCCCATGTGACTGAGTGCTCAGGGCCTTTCCTTCTCGAGGGGTATTTCCCAGCACGCTAATCGCGCATCAGAAATAGCCTTTGTTTTCCAATCCGGACTTCCTAACTACTAGTTTACATCCTGTGCAGTCTCCATGGGCCTTGGTCAGCATGCTTTGGCCGAGGTCCTCGTCGTTCCTTGCTGGCTACAAACTGCCACTGTCTAGAGGTCTTCCTGATAGCTCTTTGTTCATAAATTTTTGAAGTCTATCTAATTTTCTATAGTCATAGCACTTTGCTAGTTTTCATGGATCCAATTCAGATCACAGCCTTCCCACTAAAAAAGCTTTTGGACCACCAAAATTTGGTTTTCAAGCATCGACTAAATGAGGGTACAATTGTCTCACTTGTATAATCTCTATTCACTTTGCACTACTCGGCTTTGAACCCTTTAGCCCAATTTTGAGGTACTCAACATCTCCCCTGCGCATCGTCCTCACCTTCCTATCCAAAACTGTGTCTTCCTACAATTCATTAAGATACTCAGGTAACAGGTCATCAATAGAAGGAAATTGACTCTGCTCTTCGGGATGTTCAATTAGTGAAGGTTCAAACAATCTCAAGCATTCTGCATTTATGACTGAGTAGATGTGCATGTAAGCTGGTAGATCAAGGCAAAAAACATTCTCACCAATATTCTCAAGAATCTTGAAGGGTCCATATCTGATGGGCTTTAACTTTTTACCTTCTCCTTGCATCCTGTCTTTGCTGATATACAACCAAACTTGGTCACCAACTTGGAAACTATGCTCCATCCTATGCTTGTCATGCCTTGCCTTGTATTTGGCTTGGCTCTTTTCCAACTGTTCTTGTACTGCCTGGTGGATCTCTTGGATTTGTTCAATGAACCTAGTTGCCCTATCCACATCACTGTGTCCCTCAACTGTGGTGTCTTTACCAAAGACAAAATCCAAAGGAGACATTGGTGTGAAACGAAAACAGGTCTCAAAAGGAGATCTCTATGTAGAAGAATGTTTTGCTCTATTGTAAGCATGCTGCACATAACATAAATCTTCATCCCAAATCTTAGGAAGCTTGCTCCAATATCCCTTGAGTAACTGGATCATTGTCTTGTTAACTATTTCTGTCTGGCCATCAGTTTGTGGATGAAAAGCTGTGCTTTTCTTCAGTTTGGTGTCCATCAATTCCCACAGACTTGACCAAAACTTCCCCACAAATCGGGTGTCTCGATCAAATACAATGGAAGTGGGTAATCCAAAATGAACCCATACATGTTCAAAAAATAGTTTTGCAGTTTGTTCAACTGTAATATGTTTATTACAAGGTATCAAAATACACATTTTGCTGAACCTATTCACAACAACATACAAATAATCATGACCTTTCCTAGATTTAGGCAGTCTTCCAACAAAATCCATGGAAACACTTTCCCAAGGGTGAGAAGGAACTGGTAATGGAGTGTACAAGCCTAGTTTTCTATTGCTGGGCTTGCTTTTAGCACACATAGCACACCCTCTTACATACTTAGAAACTATCTTGTTCATTTTTGGCCAATAACAAAATCTTTGCGACTGTGCAACTATTTTACTTACCCCAAAGTGACCTGATATTAGAGAAGTGTGTGCTTCTCGAATTATCTTTACTCTTTCAGTTTGTGGAATGCATAACTTCCCACAATGATGTAAGAGTCAGTCCTTTACATGATAATCCAATTCTTCTACTCGTTTGCCTTGATTTAAAGTTGCATATACATCTTTAAAGTCTATATCTTGAGCATATTGTTCAATGTAACTCTCATGTAACACAAAATTATGCTTAAGTATAGTAGATGCATTTATAATGGGTCTAGATAACATATTTGAAACTTTGTTATATATGCCTTTCTTATATATGATGACTAAATGAAACTGTTGTAGAAAACCCATCCATCTATAGTGTCTGGATTGATGCAACTTTGTTTGGCAGTGTAGATATTGAAGTGGTTGATGATCAGTATGTATTACTGTATCTTTTCCCATTAAGTAACGTTTCCACTTTTTCACACTCTGTACTAATGCATACAATTCTTTATCATATGTAGGATAGTTAACTACTATAGAATTAAATGTCTCAGAATGATAACATATGGGTTTATCGTGTTGTGTCAACACTGCTCCCATGGCATAGTCACTGGCATCCGTTTGGATCTCAAATGGTTTTTGAAGATCAAGCAGTGCTAGTACAACTGTTGTACTAATCTTTTCTTTCAAGGTGTCGAAGGCTTTCTGTTGTTTTCCTCCCCACTAAAACACCTTGCTCAATCCTATTAAAGCATGTAAGGGAGCTGCAATTGAGGAAAATTTAGAAATGTACTTTCTCCAATATTGTGCTGCTCCTAAGAAGCTTCTAGCTTCTGTAGCAGATTTGGGTTTAGGCCAGTTCACAATGACTGCCACTTTAGAGGGATCTATCTTCAATTCACCACCCCCTAATATATGACCCAAATAATTCAAAGATGTTTTGCCTAATTCACATTTTGAGAGTTTAACATAAAGTTTTTCTCTTTTTAAAACATCTAGCGTTTGCTTAACATGATTTAAGTGTTCTTCCCACGTTTTGCTACATATCATAATGTCATCTAGATACACAATAACAAAATCATCAAGAAAAGGTCTGAGTACATCATTCATTAATCTCATGAAAGTAGCAGGAGCATTAGTTAAGCCAAAAGGCATAACCAGCCACTCATACAATCCCTGCTTTGTTTTGAAAGCAGTCTTCCATGCATCTTGTTCTGCAAATCTGACCTAATGGTATCCACTTTGCAAGTCTAGCATGGAGAAATAAACAACTTCTTTCAATTGATCTAAAATATCATCGATGCAAAGAAGGGGATAACGATTTTTGATTGTTATCTTATTCAGTGCTCGGTAATCAATGCACATTCTCCACGAGCCATCTTTCTTTCTCACCAAAACGATTGGTGACCCACATGGTGATGTGCTAGGTCTGATGAACCCCTTCTCGAGCAACTCCTGCACCTACTTCTTGGTTTCTACGTTCTCTAAAGCAGACAACTTGTACATTCCAATGTAAGGTAATGGAGCATCTTGCTGCAAAATAATATCATGCACTATTTCCATTTTGGGTGGCAGAACTTTAGGTTCTTGAAACAAGATATCATACTCTAAAACAACCTTTTCTAAATCAGCTTGTTGTTTAGCATTACAGCCCTCAAATACATTGGTTTTATCAGGTTTCTTTTCCTTTAAAACCATCAGTAAGAATTGCTTGCATGAATTTATCATTCTTTTCATATGCCCTGAGTTTATGAGAGTATAATTATTCTTGAGCTTATGAGCTCTTACAAAGTATTTGATTCCATCTTTAACAAGTAGATACTTGTTCTCAGCTCTATAGAAAATAGCTTTTCTATTATACAAGTAAGGACTTCCTAAAACAATTCTACATATATCCAAAGGAATTATGTCTAACTCAACCTCATCTACAAATGCTAACCCAAAAGAAAAATTGAGTTTGCATTGTCTAGTCACTTGTAGTTGTGCTTTATCACTCAACCATCCTAAGGGGTATGGTTTCTTGTGAGGTGTAGTCACTAATCCCAATTTCTTTACAATTGCTTCAGAAATTAAAGTTACTTGTGAGCCACTATCAAACAAAGTATCAATCTTTTGATGTTTGGAAATAACTCGAATATGGAAAAGCTCATGTCTTTTTCTCTCATTTTTTTCATCAATAGTAGATTGTACAGAATTACCAGTAGATGCTTCAGAATTCTTACCTCTTATACCTGTGGTGTAATAGTAGTTTTGTCTCCTGAGTTTGACCCCAAATCTTTCTGAATAGCTGCAATAGTCTTCTTCTTCTTGCCCTAAAACTTCTTAGTTCTCAGTTCCAGATGCAGAATCCAGCAATGCTCATCATCATGCCCATCCTTTTTATAGTGAGTGCATGAAGCCTTGCTTTTCTATGCAGTGTTAGCCTTCCTTGCTTTCCATTTCTACTTTCTTTTCTCCTTATTCTTGCTTGCAGTGGGTTGGGATGATCCCCCAACTTCTGGACTTCCATTCTTTCCTCTAGCTTCTAGATGAGTAGCTTGTACAGATACCTCATCTATACTAGTGGGATTAAACATGAGGATAGTGTGCCTCATGTAGCTATGTAGACCACCAATGTACTTCAATAGAGTCTTAGGTGAGTCTAATGAGATTCCTAGAATCAATGCTCTCTTTCTAAATTCTTGAGTGTATCCCTATACACTTTTCCCTTTCAACTGTCGAAGAGTTTGCCAGTTCATCATGGCTTGCTGCATGTAGTCCAATGGATAGAACTTCTTTTTGATTGCAAAAACAAATTCACTTTAGACAGAGATAGTCTTACCATGTCTTTTCATATAAGCTTGGGTGCTGCCTTCCCACCAAACCAAGGCAGTTCCTCCAAGGCGTAGGCTTGCCAGCTGAATCTTGCTCTTGTCTGAATCGATATTCTACACTCTGCAATAAACATCAATTTGTCTAATCCAATTGTCCAACATTTTTGCATTCAACTCTCCATCATATATAGGTAAATCAAATTTAACATCCAGTTTAATCAAAGATGCCTTCTTTTTATGTTCAGGGCTATTAGGAGGTGGGAGAAAGCTTTCTTCTTTCCCCTTGCCTTTTGAGTGGTCATGGAAGTGAGACTCATCTTCTCCTTTATCTTGTTTGGAGCCTGATGAATCTTCATCTTTGCGTTTTCTAAAATCCCTATATATTTCCTCTATCATGGACTTTATGTCTAGGAAACTATCTATGAATTGAGGGTCTGGCCACATAGAACCTTCCTCTGACATTGTCTTCCAAGGATAGATTCTCCCAATTTTAGGATTAGTTTCGATCAACTCTCCTTCTCCTAATTTGAGCTTTGATCTAGTTAGCATTCAACAGCTAAACCCAACACAAGCTTGTCTAACCTTAACATCCTTGAGCTCTGATACCACTTGATCTAAAAATCACTCGTGAGTGATCTCAGTTAAATAATTAATGAATGAAGTTATTACAAACTCATGTGCTGGTGTGTGTCTATGATATTTTAGGCAACGGATCGATCGGATTGAAAAATACATAGACACTAGAAAATGGAAAACAGTCAGGAAAATACAATAAGCAAATACAAGAACACAACACATTAATAAGGAGTTCACCCTATTCTCCAAGGCTATGTCTCTAGTCCAACTTTCAATGGTGGCCTTCTTTTATTGTGTCTTTAAAGTAGAGATTTACAATGATGAGCTCAACTTGAGTCTCCTGAAACAGAAAATGCTTGGTAGGGTGGTTCTTGGATTCCCCAAGCCACTAGAGTACATAGACTCTTTCCTTACCAAGTCTCGACCTCTCTGGTCTTCAATGGGATGAGTCCAATGTGGTGCTCAATTCTTGACAAATGTCCTCACAGGGATTGCTTGAACCTCTCAAGCCTTCTATATGCTCGATGCTGCCTTATGCTGCAGGTCAGCTCCGCTCTTAGTTTTTTTTCTGCCTCTTGCTTTACTGTCTCTCTTGTCATTTTTTCCCACTGTTCTCTTATTTGATTCTTCTTGTTCCGTTTTTTGTCTGTTCATGGCTTAAAGCCAATCTGTTTTTGACTATTCGCTTCCTCTTCCATCCCTTCGGATTGCCTGCTGTTGTTCATTCGGAGTTCCCTGCCTCTACATCATCACCAACATCCCACAGGGAAGTGGCCACTTGTCCTCTCATGAACTGCGCCAGCTCTTCCTTAACGGTTCGGTATTTCAGTTACATTGTGTAATGATTCATCCGCCAACTCAGCGGTCAAATCGGACTTCAGACTTTTATATGCCGCGACTTAATTCCCCCGTCAAATCTGGTTTCCCATCGGGCGCAATCTCCGCTGTCAGATATAGAGCCCCCAAATCCTGCGGTGTTCGCTCTTATCGCGCGGTTGACTTGCTCGACCGTTAGCCCACGATGAGATGCGATTTTCTCTCTCATCTGCTGGACATGCGTCATGCAATGTATGTAATCGCTCGTTTTCTACCAAATCCACTTACCGCCAAATATGCCTCCGATATTCTGCCAATTTTGGAGCGTGGGGCCCACCTTTTGTTTTAACGCTTTCCCTACAGTCTCCCGACTTCCCATGCGACCGAGCGCTCGGGGCCTTTCCTTCTCGAGGGTTTTTGCCCAGCGATGCACGATTAGCGCATCAGAAACTGCCTCAGTTTCCGATCTGGACTTCCTAACTACCAGTTTGCATCCTGCGCGGTCTCCATGGGCCTCGGTCAGCGCGCTTTGGCCGAGGTCCTCGTCATTCCTTGCTGGCTACAAATTGCCACTGTCTAGAGGTCTTCCTAATAGCTCTTTGTTCATAAATTTTTGAAGTCTGTCTGATTTGATACAGTCATAGCACATTGCTAGTTTTCATGGATCTAATTCGGATCATTAGCCATTGAGATGGAGGAGATAAAGAGGCAGGTGCAGGAATTGTTGAACCAAGGGGTCATAAGGCCAAGTTCTTCTCCATGTGGTTCACCTATTGTGTTGATGCCAAAGAAGGATGGCACATGGAGGATGTGCGTAGACTACAGGGAACTCAAAAAAATAACGGTGAAGAATCAGTACCCTCTCCCTTGCATTGATGATTTATTATATCAATTGAAAAATGTTGTCTAATTCACAAAACTGGACTTAAGGAGTGGCTATCATCAAGTCAGGATTACAAAATAGGATGTATGGAAGACTGAATTCAAGACAAAACATGAGTTTTTTTAATGGTTGGTGATGCCAGTCGGATTATGCAATGCTCTGACCACATTCATGAAGGTGATGAATGACATTTTCAAACCTTTTCTTGATGATTTTGTACTTGTGTATCTTAATGACATTCTTGTTTACAATAGAACATGGGAAGATCATGTGAGTCATGTTAAAAAGGTGCTTGATGTTTTTCAAAAAAAGAAAAGTTGTATGTCAAGATGTCTAAATGTGAATTTGGTAAGACGTTTTTGGTTTACTTGGGTCACATTGTTGGAGATGGAAAATTAAAAATAGATCCTTCTAAATTTGATGTGAATATAAAGTGGCCTAAACTCATTAATGTTACAAAGGTTCATAGATTTTTTGGTGCTAAAAAATACTAGAGAAAGTTCATTGCTAATTGTTGACTTTTGAGTAGCTCGGGAGGTACTCAATGCCTTAGGGTTCGGGGTTTGGAGGGCAAAGCGCCATAAGTAGGCTTCTGGGTTTGGAATCAAAACATGAGGTTTTTAACCCATAAGGATTTGGGCCAAAACCATGAAGAATTTGAGCATGATAAAATTTGAAGTGATAGAGCATGGTGTGCCGATTTCAACGCTTCAAAAACCACCCAAATCTGAGCTCTATAACTTGAGATATGAATTTTGAAGTTGACAGTTAATTGTTGGACATACAAGTCATGTCGGCTTGGTCCAAAATTCAGGTATCTTCATTTAGTTCATGGAGCCTTCTTAAGTGTATAAATAATAAGTATGTTAGAGTCATTCTACTCATCCTTGTTGCATCAAAACATAGAGATATATGTTAGGTAAACATGATTCGGGATAAAGTCAAAGTTGACCAGGTTAAAACAATGATGGTTTTGGGGCACATGTTATTGTGCACTTGTTGTGGTAAAACACAACCCCCCCATTTTTTATTTGTTCACTTCAAATAATGGGGACCCTTTCTATAAAAATTTTGGTTAAACACCTTTTTGAATTTTTATTTAGTTAATTGCCCTACGCTTTTGTTAATTTTTCATTTTCTTTGGATTCTTGTTTTGATTGCTTTGTTAGAATTGATTTTTTATAAGCTTCCCATTGACGCTTGTTTCGCCTCATTTGGTCAACTGGTTTGAAAATGGCACTCCTTTGAAGTCTCATCATTTATCTAGCCTGGGTTAAAAATGCATAAAATGTACAATATTGCATTTTGTAAATAAATTAGTTCAATAATGCATTCATTTTAAATATTAACCCATAGTGAGTTTTTACTAACATTTTTCATTTTTTTTACTTATACAGCCAAATCATGAATTATCGGGATTTTATTAATTTACTCCAATTTCCCAAATTGATTACTAATCTCGAAAACCCAAAATTTCAAAGTGGTTGTAGTTTAATTTTCATTTTTATTAAAGTGGCTGTAATTTAAAAACTAAAATTAAAGTGCAAGCCCCAGAAGTGATGATTGATGCTATGTGATTCGTTCTCCACATTTCACTAGTTTCAATCCCACTTCTTCACCCCTGTGAGCATCACCCGATGCAATGAGTGCTAAGTGAACTATTCAAAAATCATGAGAAATTAGTCAGTTACGACTACCTCTCATGGAAATGGTCATACGTTTGAATGACTTACTTAACGCAGTTGAATCCCAAAAAATGATATCTAATATAATGCACTGCGTAAATCCCCATACTTAAATTAAAATTGATATTTAGTATTAAGTTTTAAATTAATTAATATATAAAATATAATTAAAATAAAACTTAATACATGAAAAATAATAAAAAAAAAATTTTGATCGCATCGGAGCTTTGGGTCGGATCGGAGGTTTTAATCAGCACATACCATAACCCAACACCTCCATTCCCCCGATGCCGATAAAGCATAATTCATGAACCATTAAATAAGGTGTTATAAGTTTTGTTTTAAAAAGTTTTATTCAAAACTTATGCGTTCGTTGAAGTGGTAGCTTACTTATGAGTGGAGTGAATAAAAGATAATGGAGGTGAGTGTATATTTATTATTTTTAAATATTAGTTTATATATTAATATTTTATATGTAATATATTATATTAATTAAATTAATTAATATATGTAATATTTAATTAATTTAATTAAATTTAAATTTAAATATCATTTAGATTAATATTAATTGGTTTTTAATTAGATTAAATTTGTTTATAAATAACTAATTAGATATCAGTTAATTAGATTAATAAATAGTTTATTAATAATTAGTTTAGTTTATAATTAACAATTAATTTAGAATTAATTAGAATCTTAATTTAGGATTAGATTTTTAGCCCAGCAACAGAATTTCCAGATTCATGCCAGATTTGATCCATCAACTTTGGAGGCTTATAGATTGAGTTATACTTGGCCAAATGAGGCCCAGGATGGCTCATTGGAAAGATAAAATCAAGGAGAATATTTCTGAGGAGGTTTCACTAATAGATTTGGTCATTTATTGGATAAAAATCAGGCAGAAAATCAAGCTCCGAATTTTGAAAACAAAATCAATTTTCTGAGTTTTATTTTCATTTGTCCAAGCCTCTTCTAATTGCAGATTCACTCGTCAATGATATCCTTGGCCAATCAAACCATCCCATGCATCAATAGAAAGCTTACATTTTATTTTCAATTATTTATTTAATTGAATTTGATTGGATTTATTTTAATGCCAAGAATGATATTTTGATTTTATTGTTGCATCTTAATTCATTTTGATTTCCTTTTGCAGGAAAACAATAGAAGAAATAAGGAGAAAAGGATCTCAATCAATGAGAAGGCTCCAACAATTAAAAATTGGAATTTTGAGCAAATAAAATTGGATTTGGCAGATTTCTCTTCAACAAACTTTTCTCTCAAGAATTCCTTCACAAATATTATAAATAGCAGATTGCAGAATATAATAAGGGGTTGCTCTCTTATACAATTCTAGAATTATAAAAGCACTACTCTAATAGGAATTTAGAGTTGTAGGAAAGAGGAGAGAAAATCTCAAATCTGGGGATTATTGAGGATTTTTCCTTTGTATCTTGAATTATGTATGAAGGGTAGAGTTTGCACTATTGTGGCTCTAGTTTTGAAGACAGAAGTTCAAGCAATATAAAGGACTGTTGGAGACCAAGGTCAGAGAAATGGAGGCAATAAATTGGTATTTTTAATACTGCTATTTCAAATATCAATTTCTTTTTTATGGTAACAGGAATGTGTCATTTTACTCATGTTTGTGCACTATTGTCAATATGGGTAATTTGTCTCAATGTTGTTATTATGTATCTCTGTTCTTATGGATTAAATTCTGATTTCTGAGTAACTATTTGCTCATAAATCTGTCTTATAAAACTGATTTATTGAATGGTAATGTGTTGTGAACTATTTCCGCATATTAGTGTTTAATTATTGTATTTACGGATTTGATAATCAATATCATTTTTGTGAACTACTTCCTGGAGTGTTGTTGGTTTATTATTTTAGTTAAGAGGTCTCAATAGGATGTGTTTTGGTAACCATAATATCAATTAATTGAACTACTGCATTAACTTGATATTCATTATAAACAAGACATCTAAATCCCAATACTTTAATTATCTTGCTCTTAGTTGGGTTAGATATATATCTGCCTAATTAAGATAGGATTTAGATTAGTTTCTTTTGCTTGCATCATAGAATAAACTTGCATTTAGAGTAAATTCTACATTCTTTTAGGTCCTCTTCTCAAAGAGGCAAAATTTTAGTTGTGGCTTGGTTGAACCCAAATCAGCTTAAGGGTCATTCTCTTGCCTGATCAGCAAGGAGCAGTGATCTGATATCCCTGTCTATTGGTAGGTAAAGATACATCATAAACAAATAGCAATAGGGAGAAGGTAACTGGACTTAGTTAAACCAGTCGAAGCCACCACACCAAACGGAAAAGGAGCTGCTTTAAGGTCCAGACCGGGTGGTTATCCCCCATTGTTGTTGCAGTGATTTTCGAGGCATCAACATTTTTGGTGTTAGAAGAAGGGCCTAAGATTTTTGTCTATTGGAGTCTTTTCAATTTTAATATTTTAAATCACGATGGCTCTTCTTAAGCTTCCAATTTGGAGTTGTATCCATGGACATGCATCTTCCAATACTCCACCCGAAGTGGTAAGACTCTTGTCTCAGGTAAAATTTAATTGTAAAATAAAATCTTCTGCTTTTAATCATGTCCTTCAATTTATTCAAAATGTTTCAAATTATGATTTTCAAGGAATTGATGAAGGCATTTTATGCAGAATTTTTACTCTCACATTTGCGGCAAAAGCCAGAAACTGGTGTAGAACTCTTCCAGTTGCCTCAATTCACAGCGGGGATCAATTTGTTACAATTTTCATTTGTAAATTTGAAAGTTATGATTATGAACATGTATATGAAGAAATTGAATATCTACAAAGGTTTGAAAATGAGTCTGTTAATGATTTTAATATTCAATTTCATTTGAATTGTTTAAGATTCAAAATCGAACATAAACCTACGTAAGAGGAATCATTAGATTGGTTTGAATATATTTTTTCTTTTCCACCCATTCCCAATCCATATGAAATTAGTTCAAACTTTGTTCCATTCTCTTCCAACATAAATGAGAATTCCAATTTGGATGTGCAAATAAATTGTTATGAAGTGGTTTTACAAAGCTTGAAAAATATTTCTATTCAAATGCAAGAAGACAACAGCAGCAATTTTGAAGAAAGAGTCGCCTTGGAATCTGAAAATTACTCTATGGTCAATTCAGAAAATTAGATCGCAAATCAATAAGTACAAACAACAATCAAAGTAAATAATAACACGCAACGTGCTGTACAAATTTCTGAATTTTTCCATGATGAGCAAATGCCGAGATCAGAGCAGCAAAACAACCTTCTTCAAGAAAGCATGAGTACACAAAGGAATGATTTAGAATTTGAAATTTACAATGAGCATAATGCACAAGAGTTCTCAAACAGAGACAATTTTAAATGCATTGTTTCAGATTCACATTTTTCCTTTTATCCTGATATTTTTAATGATGGTAATTTTTCCCCTCTTGGTATTAATGATATTTCAGAAATTAAAGAGGATGATTTAAATGAATTACCAATAAATTTTTATCAAGATAAAGAAACAATTTTTGATAATTCTTTTACCATTAATGAACATGAAATTCTTGTTCCTCCTTGTTTTAATGTATTGGATGAGATAGAAGGGAATTCTAGAGAATATTGTGAATTTATTTATGATAATTACTCTGATATTGAGGATGTTGATTTCTATTCCTCTCAAGAGAATCCTCATGAGAAAATTCAAATAACATCTGTGAATGAGGAACATTTCAATTTAGAAATTATTTCAACCTATCCTCATTTTAGAGTAGCAAATTATCTTCATGATTTCAACATTCAAGAAAACATTCCAATTTATGATTCATATCATGATCAAGCTCTCATTCCTACTCATAATCATAATTCGTTTTCTAATTCACAAGTTGGAATTCAAATTTATTCAAATTCCATAATTCTGACCAATTCTTGTGAAAAGGGAATTATTTCAAAACAATCCCAATTGTGTTGTAACATTAGTTGTACAAATAATGATTTCAGTTTATTTTTGTTTCCTCACTTATTTTGTATAGAATTAGATTTATTTTCAGATTTTATTTTTCAATTTTTTCACACTTTCCACTGGCATATTGAACACTTTATTATCAAACACTCAATCAATGAATTTCCTTATTGGGAAATTGAAGTTTCATATTATAACCATGAACATCAAGAGCTGTTAATATGTCAATGTCAATTGATGTTCATTACTTATCAAAAGCTTCTATCTTCTCAAAGGAAATATCAACAAGAGAATGTACTTTTAGAAATCTGCCAACAATCCAATTTAATTAATAATTTTCCATTTCATTTGAAAGATTTCCATCAATTTTTCATTAATTCATTTGGAAAATATTTGGAAATTTTCCCTCAAAAAAGATTGTTAATAATTTAACATTTGTATATAACACTAACGATTTTTTCCAAGCCTTTGAATTTAAAACCTCATCTTCACAATCTGGCCTATTATCTCTTCTTTTGAACATTTCCCAATCCTTAATAGAAATCCATCCAGATTTCTATGATCCAATTGGTATTCAATTGGAAAGGAAATTTCATGAGAAGGAGATTTTAAATAAGTTACTAACAATAACTATACATTTTGATTTCATATTTAATTTTCTTAGTTCAATAAGATTTCTATTTTTATTACTAACATTTGAACTATACATACATGCAAGAATTAAAATGAGAAAATAGTTACACTCGAAATATGACTATACCTAGTCATGTTCATGTATATGGTTAGAATAGGAGTAGAATTAATTTTAGTTAGTTTGTTTTATGTAGTTAATTTATTTTCAACAGTTCTTTAGATATAAATAAAACAAAGCAATCAGCCCTTCTCATTCATGTTCAGTGAAAACATTTTCTTCCTATCAGAAAGTTTTATTTTTGTTTTCCTTTTTAAATCAAAATCTATTGCTGCAATGCCTCTACCCATGAATAAATCTCTTCCTATTTCGAATAATGTATTGACAGAATATGCACCTGGCACACATTTAAATTTGTGTTGATATTTTTCCACAATTAGTGGCTTTATCCCATTCTGATCTTTAGTTTATTATTTGATGCTGCAATACGCATCGTATTTATTTACTAAAGGCATTATTGAACAGTCACTATAACAATACAGATTTTTCTCAAGATTAATTCGGAATGAGCAGAGGTAATAAATTGTTGTAGTAATTCAAAAGGGAAGACTATTTTCATATTTATTTCTGATAAATTATATATTTCCTGAACATGAATAATTGATTTCCTTCAGCTTGATTGCCCACTCTAATTTAGAATAAATAATGAGACGATTTTGAACAAAGTTAAAATTTTAATCGAAGGAAGGATTTGAAGATTTATGAGGTAAAATCTGCAGACAATTTCCTTCCAGGTACGCATTTACAAGTTCGTTCTCATCTCTTATTAGTTTCTATTTTTTTTAGTTTATTTTTGACTTGTGTTCTGTTTTATTTGTAGGTTTTTATTTCTTTTCAAAACATAAAATAACTAATAAAACCATTTCAAATTTGCAACAGGTTCAGGGAAATTTGACTTTTGATTCATTAGAATTTAAGCATTTTTTAACTTTGCTTTTATTCATTTAGAAAACCCAATTGAAATTTCAAGGAATATCATAAGACCATTTGCATCATAAGATTTCATCGGAAGTAGTGCTTAGCATTTTTTTTGATAACAAATTTCTCACCAAAGGCCTTCGATGTATTATCTTACTCATATGCCATATCGCATTTCGCATATCGGAGCTTTGCAGTTGAAGTATATTTCAATTATCGTGAATCGCCAATCTCTGATAATCGACTTTACCGATATTGCGATGACCACATAATTCCGGACCTGATATGAAATTCAAATCAAATTCATAAAAAATATTGCGTCCGTTCAATCGCAATAAAAGTAAGGGCATAATTTTAAAGAGTCGATGTGTTGGATCCGATATGTTATTAAATTTTCATCATAAAATTATTGGGTCCACTTTTCATCACATATTGGTGTATTGAGAATTGTTACATCATGTGCCTAAGATTGCCGATCGTGATCGCCGATTAGCCACACCATTCATCACATATTGGCATTGCAAGAAACATATTGTGTTACATCAGATGCTTAATATTGCCGATCACCGATTAGTTATGTCATTCATCACATCGCCAATATCGCAATCACCTCCTCGCATTTTTATTTATGGCCATACCATTATTCCGAATCTGCAATGCGCAATGTGCAAAATACAAATCGCGAGATGCGGTGTGCGATCTGAGAATTACAGCATGACTGTCCCCGATTCGCAATATAACAGCTCTTCAATAATGTGATTGCTACATCTCATCACACATATTTTCTTCACATGATCTCATATCGGAAATTTGCTATTTCAACCGCCAATGCGATAAACTCCAACGCATGCCTCTACATGCAATGCAAATAATTTGATAAGGCATTGTGTTATTTTAAAAACAAGCTTGGGTAACCACTATGGTAAAAAGCGGTTAATGACCAATTTGCAGAGTATTTAAATCATTTTGATTTCTCATATATTTTAGTTTTAAATATATAATTCCATAATTAAAAATGGAATTCAAGACCTCTCTATCTTCATATTTAAATTTTATTATCTTAGATTTGGTCTTGATTCTGAACTATTTATAAAATCATGGAGTTTATATAAAACTAATAATATTTTGAGAAACAGTCATTACTGCACATTCTCATTCTCATTTCTGATGCATTTCTTTTAATTTCAATTCCTTTGAGCACTAAGCATCCCATTTTTACATTTTACTGCTTGCTTTAGTTTAAATAAAATAAATAATGATTTTGGGTTATAGGATTTTGGTTAGTTTGACTTCTTCATGTTTTTAATGTTAATTAAAATAAGAAGTCAGCTAGTTTGGAGAAACTGATACCTTTCAGGTAAGATCAAAAAAAATTATCCAATGGTAAGATTCATGTACCCACTTTCATTAATTTCCATTTCGTTACTTTAGTTTCATTTTTGTTTTTCTGATATATAAATCTATTTTGTAGTTCTTCATAAAAGCTTCCAATTCTCCGCCAGATCATATTTTCGAAGTCCATACTCTTCTCCTGGCTTTATTTCAATAAGCAGTGATAATCTTTATCGAAATAGCTACACTAGGGAATTTCTGAACCTTTAGTTTGTTTATTTGAGCATTCCTGTTATTAAAAAATGATCAAGACGATGCTTTGAAACAAGAAGATTGAAATCGGACAGAAAATTTTCATTGTGGCTAAATTTTATCATCACTGTTATCTAAAAGCCTAAAGCATTCACAACCCTGCAAGGTATGTTTTTCTAAATCTCGACATAAGAAAGAATGATTACACGATTATTTTCTTTTTCTTCATATTGTTGAGACATTGGTATAAACATTCTTGTTTGAAGTTTATTTTTCGAAACTTGGATTTTCCTTTCCACTTTTAAAATTTCTTCATTTTTGTTTTGTTTGCTGATTTCTTTTCTCACTTTAGCCTAAGAATTCTTTTCTTTTGGTTTTCAGTTTTAATTTTGGTGACTTTGCCATAATTTATATGGAAGGCCTACTTGTTACGTAACAATGGTCAGCATACATGGAGAAAAATAGTTAATAGTCACATATTAGTTTTTTTTAAAATCTCTTAGTAGAGTTTGATTTTCTTATTATAAAGATAAACATACTTAAGGAAGAGATTACCAATCAAGAGAAGTTGGCAAAGTATCATAAAATCTGGAGAAATTTATTTTTCATCAAAATTGTAATCATTTTGAGATTTCAATATTTTATTAAGATCTTTCGAAGTTCTATTATCAGTCAAGAAAAGTTATTTTTAACCAAGTAAAGACACTTTACAGCAAAGCACCTTTAACTCTGAAATTGTCATTCTTAACTCTTAAGGAGTCAATGATTCTCCCTGTCCCAGAAAGTCTTATTTTTCTAGAGTGTAATCCAAAAATATATTTAAACTTAAAAGATAAGAGGTCTCATCATGAGCCTGCTTACCATGATCATAAGGGAAAAATAGGCTGACATTACCAACACTGCTAAACAAACCAGGGTAATGACTTATGATTGCCAACAATTATAAGACAAGGGGTCTCATCACGAGCCAGCTTGTTCAGTCTAATTATAACCAGTGAATGGCATTGTCAACTATTTGGCTACCAAACCAGGACAATGGCTTTTAAGAATAATAAAAAATAAAAAATAAAAAATTTAAAGAAAATAAACATATATAAATGGATTTATCTCTAGATCAATAATTCTTAAACAGATGGGATTCTGAATCATTTATGATTAAAAGGTAACCCTGTCGAGACTATAGATGTTTGCTGGCAGCAGTGGCTCTACCTGTGACAAATGAGTATATTTTAAAAGCTAAGTTGTAAAGTGACCCCTGCTTTATCTGTTCAGCTAATTAATGACTGATATAGAGTTTTAAAATATTTTAATTTATGAGGAATTTTAAGAAAAATTACAGTTAGATGATTCTGGTTTTTATTCAGATTAATAAACCTAGTCGAACGTTTCAACATAATTTTCTCTTCTTTAAGTATTTTTACTTGAATTTTGAGGAAACCTCATTCATATTAAACATAGATAACTGGTTCTTCTCCCGTGTGTCACTATTGTTGTGGTGAAACAAAACCCCTCCATTTTTTATTTGTTCACTTCAAATAATGGGGACTCTTTCTATAAAAATTTTAGCTAAACACTTTTTTGGATTATTATTTAGTTGATTGCCCTACGCTTTTGTTAATTTTTCATTTTCTTTGGATTCTTGTTTTGATTTATTTGTTAGAATTGATTTTTTATAAGCTTCCCGTTGACGCTTGTTTCGTCGCATTTGGTCAACTGGTTTGAAAATGGCACTCATTTGAAGTCTCATCATTTATCTAGCCTCAGTTAAAAATGCATAAAATGTACAATATTGCATTTTGTAAATAAATTAGTTCAATAATGCATTCATTTAAATATTAACCCGTAGTGAGTTTTTACTAACATTTTTCATTTTTTTTACTTATACAGTGAAATCATGAATTATCGAGATTTTATTAATTTACTCCAATTTCCCAAATTGATTACTAATCTCGAAAACCCAAAATTTCAAAATGATTGTAGTTTAATTTTCATTTTTATTAAAGTAGCTGTAGTTTAAAAAACTAAAATTCATAAAATAAAACTAAAATTAAAATTAATATTTAGTATTAAGTTTTAAATTAATTAATATATAAAATATAATTAATTTAATTAAAATAAAACTTAATACATGAAAAATAATAAAAAGAAAATTTTGATTGCATCGGAGCTTTGGATTGGATCGGAGGTTTTAATTGTCACATACCATAACCCAACACCTCCATTCCCCATTGCCATTGCCGATCCCGACACCTCCATTCCCCCGATGCCGATAAAGCATAATTCATGAACCATTAAATAAGGTGTTATAAGTTTTTTTTTTTTAAGTTTTATTCAAAACTTATGCATTCGTTGAAGTGGTAGTTTAGTTATATGAGTGGAATGAATAAAAGATAATGGAGGTGAGTGTATATTTATTGTTTTTAAATATTAGTTTATATATTAATATTTTATAATTAATATATTATATTAATTAAATTAATTAATATATGTAATATTTAATTAATTTAATTAAATTTAAATTTAAATATCATTTAGATTAATATTAATTGGTTTTTAATTAGATTAAATTTGTTTATAAATAGTTAATTAGATATTAGTTAATTAGATTAATAAATAGTTTATTAATAATTAGTTTAGTTTATAATTAACAATTAATTAGAATCTTAATTTAGGATTATATTTTTAGCCCAGCGACAGAATTTCCAGATTCATGCCAGATTTGATCCATCAACTTTGGAGGCTTATATATTGAGTTATACTTGGCCAAATGAGGCCCAGGATGGCTCATTGGAAAGATAAAATCAATGAGAATATTTCTGAGGAGGTTTCACTAATCGATTTGGTCATTTATTGGATCAAAGATCAGACAGAAAATCAAGCTCCGAATTTTGAAAACAAAATCAATTTTCTGAATTTTATTTTCATTTGTCAAAGCCTCTTCCAATTGCAGATTCACTCGTCAATGATATCCTTGGCCAATCAAACCATCCCATGCATCAATAGAAAGCTTACATTTTATTTTCAATTATTTATTTAATTGAATTTGATTGGATTTATTTTAATGCCAAGAATGATATTTTGATTTTATTGTTGCATCTTAATTCATTTTGATTTCTTTTTGCAGGAAAACAGTAGAAGAAATATGGAGAAAAGGATCTCAATCAATGAGAAGGCTCCAGCAATTAAAGATTGGAATTTTGAGCAAATAAAATTGGATTTGACAGATTTCTCTTCAACAAACTTTCCTCTCAAGAATTCCTTCACAAATATTATAAATAGCAGATTGCAGAATGTAATAAGGGGCTGCTCTTCTCTGTAATTCTAGACTTCTAAAAGAACTACTTAAATAGGAATTTAGAGTTGTAGGAGAGAGGAGAGAAAATCTCAGATTTGGGGATTATTGAGGATTTTTCCTTTGTATCTTGAATTATGTATGAAGGGCAGAGTTTGCACTATTGTGGTTCTAGTTTTGAAGGCAAAAGTTCAAGCAATGTAAAGCACTGTTTGAGACTAGGGTCAGAGAAATGGAGGCAATAAATTGGTATTTTTAATACTACTATTTCAAATATCAGTTTCATTTTTATGGTAATAGGAATGTGTCATTTTATTCATGTTTGTGCACTATTGTCAATATGGGTAATTTGTCTCAATGTTGTTATTATGTATCTCTGTTTTTATGGATTAAATTCTGATTTCTGAGTAACTATTTGCTCATAAATCTATCTTATAAAATTGATTTATTGAATGGTAATGTGTTGTGAACTATTTCCACATATTATTGTTTAATTATTGTATTTACGGATTTGATAATCAATGTCATTTTTGTGAACTACTTCCTAGAGTGTTGTTGGTTTATTATTTCAGTTAAGAGGTCTCAATAGGATGTGTTTTGGTAACCATAATATCAGTTAATTGAACTACTTCGTTAACTCGATATTCATTATAAACAAGACATATCTAAATCCCAATACTTTAATTATCCTGCTCTTAGTTGGGTTAGATCTATATATGCCTAATTAAGATAGGATTTAGATTAGTTTCTTTTGCTTGCATCATAGAATAAGCTTGCATTTAGAGTAAATTCTACATTCTTTTAAGCAAAATTTTAGTTGTGGCTTGGCTGAACCCAAATCAGCTTAAGGGTCATTCTCTTGCCTGATCAGCAAGGAGAAGTGATCTGATATCCCTGTCTATTGGTAGGTAAAGATACATCATAAACCAATAGCAATAGGGAGAAGGTAACTGGACCTAGTTAAACCAGTTGGAGCCACCACACCAAACGGAAAAGGAGTTGCTTTAAGGTCCGGACCGGGTGGTTATCCTCCATTGTTGTTGCAGCGATTTTCGAGGCATCAATAGCACCCATGGTTTTCTTCCTGTGGTATTGCATGTAAAGGAGCTAATAAAAGGCTCGGAAGAATTCATTGTAATGTAGCCCTGGAGTTGAGCGGTGAAGGCTCACTTGGCCATCTTGGCCAGGATTTTGACCAAGGACAATGAGATCTCATTGGGTTGGGTTTTTCCCTAGATTTTAGGATTTCCCAGTTAAATCTTGTGTGTATTGTTTATGTGAATACTTCTTGCTGATTATTTTTATTTTTCCTCTTGCTAATTATTTCTGTAGTAAATTTCTTAACAATTTGTATCAAAGCCAAGTGTTGGCTTCAAAGGGACGCTTCTGTTGCCAAAGGTTTATGGTTTAATGAATAAAGCTCGGTAGATATGCTATATCGATGTAGATCTAGGATCATTTGATCTCGAACTGGATCCTTTTACGTGGTAAAAGGATCACAGTAACAAAGCAACGTTGGTCGAAGAGTTGGTGGATAGAGAAATCTGTATGAGAAGAGAACAGATCTGTTGTGTAGAATTTGATTGTCAATAGATGTGCATATGAAAAAACCTAGATCTGGTCAGACCTAATGTGGATCTGTGGATTAGATCGATGGAGTGCCTCCTTATGTCAAAGATCCCTCATATTCTTCTGGCCCCAATTGCCCTTCCACCCCACCCATGCAGAGTCGAGCATTGAATCGAGGCACACAATTCAATGGAGGGGGTAGCGGTGGTGGCTAGTTTCATGGTAGCAATGAATTGGGAAAGATTTCTGTCAGATATGTGAGCTGCGCAGGAAAAAAAGCAGTGGGTGGCATAAAAAAATAGAGAACGTAAGAAGGAGATACGCAGGGGACATCTGAGTTTTGGTCTGCACAGAGAATGGCAACGAGTGTTGAGGTGTGCAGGAATCGAAGGAAAATAGAGTAGGCCATGTAGACTACATTTGACAAAGCGTGAGCTATAGGAAATTAGGACATCCATCACATTGTTGGAAGAAAACATGAATGGAAGTAGGAGCCACGCAACAATCTTGTTTGTAAGAGAAGGTAGTTTTAAGTTCTCATGTGCATGAAATCGACCACGAGATGTTAGACGAGCCATAGGGTTGTGTGCAGACAACTGTTGATCTTTCTTTAAGTGCGGTAAACCAAGAGAATGCAACATCGATAGTTATATAAACGAAGAGACATGGCTGGATTTGACAATGTATGTATGGCTTTGTGCGGTGTTGTGAAGTATAAAAAGAGACAACTGTATGCAAAGACTTTAATTCATAACTTCTTTTGAATTGTAATATTTTTATTTATTAAGAAAATGAATGATTATTTACATGGCCATGGTGGTTCTCCATATATAGGAGTTGAGTGGCCATGCCAATTAAAAGACATGTCTTTTTGACTCATGTCCCTTCACTAACTTAATTAACTAGCTTAATTTTAAGTTATTTATAAATTATTAATATTCTAATATATTTTTATTAAAGACCTATGTATATGTTATTTATGAATATTTAATTCATAACATTGCATTCCCCTTACAAATTCTTTGTCCTCAAAGCATGGATAACGCTGGGTGTTGCTGAAGGAAATTTTCTGATTCCCAGGACAAATCTTCCTCTGGTAATTTCTTCCATTTGATGAGGTACTCCTCTATTGTCTTGGATCGTAGTACCTTCTCTCGGGTTGTGAGTATACCTTCTGGTTCTAGGACGATACTACTTTCTTCATCGGTCTCTGGTATTTCTGTTTGAGCTACTTGGTTTTTCCCTAGTACTCTCTTCATATTTGATACATGAAAGGTGTTATGGATTCAACAATTGTCGGGTAGCTTCAGTCCATAAGCCACACTACTTATTTTTTTGATTATTTGATATGGACCACAATATTTAGGTGATACTTTATTCTTTCCTTATTGTTTCAATGACAAATGCTTATAGGGTCGAAGTCTAACAAAGGCCCAATCTCCTTCTTCAAACTCCCTTTCAGTGCGATGTCTATCGCCTTGTTGTTTCATTCTATTATGTGCCATCGTTAGATTATCTATTAATAAGTTAATGAACCTTTGGTTTTCTTCTAAGTGGCTTTTAACTGCTGGAACCCTAGAATAGAGTAGTGAAAAATCCTTCCATCTGAGTGGTTCATAACCATAGAGAGCTCGGAAAGGTGTCATTTTAGTCGGTGTATGGTATTTGGTGTTATACCACTACTCCACCAGGTGTAGTCATTGAGTCCACTTGTTTTGTTTATCAGTGACGAAGCAAAGAAGATATGTTTGCAAGCACTTATTCATGACCTTAATTTGACCATTTGTCTGTGGATGATAAGATGAACGCATGTTGAGGGATATTCCTGCATGGTAGCAGAATTCCTTCCAAAAATTACCCTTGAACCTTGCGTCTCTATCACTTACTATGACCTTGGGGAACCCATGTAGTTCGTAGATGTTTTTACAAAACATATCCACAATTTTCTTAGTTGTGTCTGTTTTTTTTATGGCCATAAAATGGGCATATTTAGTGAGTCTTTCAATGAAAACAAATATCTTGTCCTTACCATCATGCGTAGGTAGTCCTTCTATGAAGTCCATCGAAATATCTTCCCATTTCTAGTTGGGAATGTGTAGCGGGTGTAACAAACCCGGGGTTGGAATATTTTCACTCTTATTCCTTTGACAAATATCACATTCTGCAACATATTTCTGAATTTCCTTGCTCATGCCCTTCCAATAGAATGATTATCGAATGTTGTAGTAAGCCTTTTAAAATCCAACATGTCCGACCATGGGCGAATTATGAGATTCTTTTAAAATCTTCATCTTAAATTTAGATGCTGGTGTTAGGTAAATTCTACCTTTGTACCATATTATGTCATTATTCCACTCAAAATTGGTATGTTGATTGATGTTTTTAATCATAAAGTCACAATCCTCATCCTTGGCATATTCGGCTCATATTTCATCTAGCCATTCCGGAAGAACTATCATGGTGGCACATCTTGTTTTATCGTCATCCTTACATGAGAGTGCATCAGCTACAACGTTCTCCTTCCCCTTCTTGTGCAATATTTCTAGGTCAAAAGCTGACAACTTCTCTAATCCACTTTTGTTGTTCAGTTGATAATGTCTTTTGTTGAAGTAAAAATTGAAGACTATTGTGGTCGGTTCGGATTGACAATTTACTCCCAAGAAAGTATTAGCACCACTTTGTTAAAGCATGTATGATGGCGAGAATTTCCTTTTGGTATATTGATTTCAAACCTTCTCGTTTATTAATTTTCTTGCCTTCAAATGTTATCAGGTGGTACTTATCCTTCATTAATACATCTCCAATTCCAAATCTCGAAGCATCACATTCAACTACAAATGGTTTGGAGAAGTTAAGAGTCGCTAGCACTAGTGTGGTTGACATTACTCCCTCTAAAGTCTCGAAATGCTTGTCTCCTTGGTCATTCCACTGAAAATCTTTCTTATTTAATAGATTCATCAGGGGTGCTATCAGATGTGCATAGTTTTTTATAAATCTTTTGTAATACCCGGTTAGCCCTAGAAATCCTCTTAGCTTGGATATATTCTTGGGTTTGGGCCATTCTTTGATTTCCTTGATTTTTTTGGGATCCAATTTGAATCCTTCACTGGATATAACATGTCCTAGGTATTCAACTTCCTTTTTCCACAAGGTACACTTTGATAACTTGGCATAGAACTAATTCTTCTCCCATACATGTAATACTTCTTTCAGATGCTTGAGATTTTCCATCCATGTCTTACTGCAAACCAGAATATCATCGAAGAAAACTAATACAAAATTCCATAATTATGGGTGAAAAAGTTCATTCATGGTTGCTTGGAAGGTGGTTAGCGCATTTTTTAAACCAAATGGCATAACTTTAAACTCATAATGCCTTTCGTGAGTTTTGAATGCTACCTTTTCGACGACTTCTAGTCTTACCCGTATTTGGTAGTACCCTGATATTAGATCTAATTTTGAGAAGTATTCTACACCATGTAGTTCATCTAGCATTTCATCAATGAACGAAATTGGAAACTTATGTTTGATATTGATTTTGTTTAACCCTTTGTAATATATACATAAACAAAAGGACCCATCCTTCTTCCTGACCAATAGTCCAGGTGCAGTGTAAGGACTTCTACTTTTCATAATGATTCCATGCTTCAGTAGATCTTGTATTAATTGTTCTATACCTGTCTTGTGGTGATTGGGATAACGATATGGTTTAACGTTTATTGGTGTCGAGTCTGGTTTTACTTCGATGATGTGCTAAATTTTCCTTTTAGGGGGTAATTTCATTGGCATATCTTGAAAAACCTTCTCGTATTTCTGGATCAAGGATGAGACTTCTGATGGCTGGTGAGTCCGTTCTATTGATAATAAATCCAACTATTGACATTGTGCAACAAATGTTGGGGCTCCCTTGCAAATAATTTTCTTCATCTACTGAGCAGAGATGACTTGAGTTGGTGGAGCTTGAAACCCAGACACTTATATTTCCTTCAATCTAATTTGAATTTAACGAACTGCTTTTGGTGATTTGTTGAATACGTGCCTAGTGTTTGTAACCCTAGGGCTGCTACTCCCCCTAGGAAGGTTGTATAGAAACTAAACTCCATTTCATATTCTCTAAGTTAAAACTTGACTTTATGGCACCCTCTTACTCCATCTACATGTTTTCCATCTGCTACCATAACTTTTAAATCTGCTACAGGGTAAGACAAAATGTTTAGTCTTTTTGCAACATTGACATCTACGAAGTTGTGCGTACTCCCTAAGTCTATTAGAATGATAACATTTTTCTTCTTGATGTGACCTTTAAGCTTTAGTTTTTGAGGCCGAGCTATCCCTATGCTGGCTGCCAAAGAAATTCGTGGCATATAATCTTTTGATTCTGGAATAGGGTTTGCATTTTCTTCATTATTCTCTTCATCGGAGTTGTCTTCTGAAGACTATTCTTCTTGTTTGGCTTCACAATTGTACAATTTTTGTGTTGTGCATTTGTTTCCTGCGTAATATTTCTCTCTGCATTTCCAGCATCTTCCATCCCTTTTCCTTTCAACACCAGATTGTTGTTTTCCTTCATTTCACATTGGTGGTGGAACGTACTTGCTAGTGTTCTCTGACGATGGTTTACCTAAGTTCCCCTTGGAGTAGATATTAGTTCTCTCGTTACTGGCATATGGTGCCTTGTGGAGTTTCATATTTTTTCTCGATACTTATAGCTGCATGTCTGGCATTCTCAATGGTTTTGGGTTTATGCAATTTTAATTCTTCGCGAATGTAATCTTTAAGGCCACAATGATACATTTTTAACAGTTCTTCATCCGAGAACCCTCTCTGCCTTACTACTAATACTTCCCATTCATGAGTGTATTCACTCACTGATCCTTTTAGTTTCAGGTGAACGAATCTTTCGTAGACATCATCCTCCTCCTCCTCATGAAACCTTTTTAGCAGTGCATTTTTAAAGTTTTGCCAATTGAACAAGAAACTTGTACATTTAGATGACCACCACAGAAGTTGATCGTACGCTTCTACTTCTAGGTAGTTGGATGCAGTCATGACCCTTTCTTCCTCGCCGAGTGGATGGTTCGCTAAAAAATGGTGTCCACCTTATTTACCCATACGACCATGCCTTTATAGTTTTTAGCATCATACTTAGGTAATTTATTTTTTATTGTAATGTGGTTCATTTTGGAATATTTGGTATAATATCGGATTCCTTCAAAGTGTATTTGTGGAATTTGCAACTTTTCATGCATTTGGAACTCCTGATCTGGAAAATTTTCTCCTTCCGAGGTTCGGGGACTTTGCGTCGATGAGGCTGGGTTGGCTCCTTTATTAGACTCGCTCACTATGTCTTTTATGGCTTGGATATTTTGTGCCATGTCATTTTGAGTCTTCCTAAAATCTTCTTGCTTCCTTTCAACATCGTCAAGGCATTTCCGCATCTTGTCGAGTTCTTCTTGATTTTTTTTTGAATTATCATCATGACCCATTTTGTTCTTTTTCTTCTTAGTGGACCCAATTTTTAATATTAATTATTTTTTAATTATATATATATATATATATATATATATATATATATATATATATTATTTAAATAATTAAGCTTTAATTAGAACTTAATAATCATACACTAAATCGTACCACCATTTCCTGTTCACAACACTTATCAATTTATATGCTCCTTGACATCGGTTGACTGCGTACATATATAGGTTGCTACTTGTTGACATTTTGGAGTTGCGACTTGGATCACAACTCCCCGTGGCATGCTACGTCCAATAGTAACGACGCTACCCTCATTGACGTTTAGATCCCACTAGAATCACAACTGTCAGTGGTATGCGAAGGTTCTGGGCAGTGTTCCCCAATAGTTGCTTGACAAGACGGGCCAGAGATGGCAGACGGGAGATGGATTCTGGTCGAGCGATGAATAGAGGAGAATGTAGATGGGGGTTTATGAAGGTTGATGGATCTCTGAGGGTTTTATTGGGATGCTGTGAATGTATGTGGGCGAGACACAGTAGGGACAACGCAGATAGATGGTGTGGTTTGATTGTGATGCAGAGTGGTCTGTAGTGACGATGATGGATTGATGAATGTGGAGGGTATGTAGGGCCAACAGCCCACAGGGAGATGTGGTGCTAGCCAAAAATGGATGGCTCTTATACCACTGAAGTATAAAAAGATAAAATTGTACGCGGAGACTCTAATTCACAATTTCTTTTGAATTGTAATATTTTTCTTTATTAAAACAATGAATGATGACTTACATGGCCATAATGGTTCTCCATATATAGGAGTTGACTAGCCATGCCAATTAAGAGACATGTCTTTTTTACTCATGTCCCTTCACTAACTTAATTAACTAGATTAACGTTAAGTTATTTATAAATATTAATATATTAATCTTTTTTTATTAAAAACTTATGTATACCTTATTTATGAATATTTAATTCATAACTAGTGGTTGGGTTGGAATTTGAATTAAATTCCCAGGTGCATATGGAAGAGTTATAATTTTCGAGGTGCGCAGTGGAAATTTGTGGCAATAAATACAACAATTGACTTTGGAAGCAGGAAAATCTCCATCGCAATTGATCTGAGCAACGAGAGTGCATTTGCTGTGAAATGGGCAGTGGCAAACTATCTCTGATCAGGTGACAATGTAATTCTCCTACATGTACGCCTGACCAGTGTTCTTTTCGATGCCCTCCAAGAGGAATATTTTCATGGCTGCCATAATTGATGGACCCATTGAGAATGCCACTAATGCTGCTTCACGGCGAATGAGTAGAAAATGGGACCATGAGACATACAACAAATGAGGTTGAGGAGCCAAAAGTATTTTCCAAGGAATTGCGATGGGGACGATCATGTCAAAGCGAGAGGATGTGTTGAGATAGCAACAAGGTATAAACAAAAAAAATTATTATAATGAAGTCAATTTCTTGCATGTAAATGGTCATATGTATGTAAGACCTAGTAAGGCATGTGTACCCCTAGGTAAATCACTGGTAAATTCTGGATTAGACCTAGGTGAAGGGGGGATGTCAGGTTAACAATACCCCGGGTAAAATTTTTGAGGGGGGTAAGGGCTAGAGTGAGCGGGGTTGTCTCACTTAGTAGGTTTGGCTAGAGGAACCCCAAGTCAAGTTTAAAAGAGGAATTGTTAGGTAAACTTGACTCTAGATAGAGTCAAAGTTGACCAGGTTCAAACAATGATGGTTTTGGGGCACACAGTATTTTGCACCCATGGTTTTCTACATGTGGTATTGCATTTAAAGGAGCATATAAAAGGATGGGAAGACTTCATTGTAATGTAGGCCTCGAGGTGAGCGATGAAGGCTCACTTGGCCATCTTAGCCATGATTTTGGCCAAGGATAATGAGATCTCATTGGGTTGGATTTTTCCCCGGATTTGGGGTTTTTGCAGTTAAATCTTGTGTATATTGTTTATTAGAATAATTATAGTTGATTAATTTATTTTTCCTCTCGATAATTATTTATGTTCTGCAGTAAATTTATTAACAATATATCCCTGAGGCAGCCGAGCTCTAGGAGAGGACAAAACAAGGGTGATTGAAATCTGTTTGGAGGCTGATTTTTTGTAGAAGGATAGTTGTAGGGTCTATGTAATATGATGGGCAGATTTCATGTGTTTGGGCATTGATTGCAGGTCCTAAAGAGGAGAAAAAATGATGATGCATTCCCTAGACAGAATCTGAGGCATTTTGGTATGGATAAGAGGGAGTTTTGTCCTTATTTATAAGGTCGTAGCCCTAAAGACCTGAAGTAATATGCCGCAGGCCTAAACAAGGGTTAATTATGGGTGTTGTGGGGCTGGTTATTAGCCCTAAACAACAACGTGCAATTGGAGGATGAGAAGGACCCTAGCTGCAGCAGAAACAGGACTGTTAAGGTGGGTTGCATGGCTGTCATAGGTCATGATCATGCCCTAACCAGGACACATAAATTATAGCAGTGAAAACCTCAGTCCAAGATGAATGCAGAGGTATGTTAATAATATGTTGAGTTGTTTTTTATGCTAGTTTGGATCAGGAGTTTGTGTAGCCTGTGGAAGCCAAGTAGGAAGGGTTAACATGTTAGTTAGTAGCCCTTACTAGTGGGAAGATTCCATAGTGAAACTCAGTGATAGACCAGTTTGGATGATGAATGTTGGAGGACTGTAGCAGCCAAGTGATTGGGGTGACATGGATTGTCAGATTCTCTAATCAGTGGGAATATGTTGCAGTAATACATTGGAGCCTATAGTTTTGAAATAGCTCCTCTATTACAGAGAAAAGGGAAGATGTGGAGAATTTTTTGGACAGCCAATAGAAGGATCTCCTAGGTGTGAGAATTCCCTAGCTAGGTACAGATGCTACAATGTAGACTTGGTCACTTGTGGACTGTTGGAGGGCACCATGAGAGTGGACCAAGTGTGAACGTGGATTGGTCACTTATGTTATGCTAGAGGACAACGTGATAGTGTCCAAGTTGGATCCCAATGTGAAACACCTTGATGGACAAAGGTAGTTGCCAGAGTGGAATTTGTTGAGCTCAAGGGTTGACGAACCAGAGGAGTAGTTGAGAACCCTAGACTTGTGTGTGGAGAAGGACTTCTACGGTAGATGATAGGCATTCATCCTAGCCCATGTTCATTGTTGGTGATGGATATATTGCAGTGATAGGTGGCAGCACTCTATGCCCTATGTTGGTCTTCATCGGTGCATCGCAAGACGTCCATAGTGGGATGAAGTCCCTGAGTAGCTGAGGAGCAATAGTGGGAAGTTGAGAGTTGTTCACAAGTGGAGTTGTAAACAACTCAATAGGAGTCCCGATGTGTTGATGTGCTGATGGAAAAATGATAAAATAATGAGAACATTAGATAGCTGAGATTCAATGGTCATATGGAATTGGAGGATTGCTAGAGGCTGGAGCTACAAATCGGGAGCTGAAGGACTTGGTAGGCATAGGGTATGACCAAGGAAGTTGTGAGGAGCTCTACATATGCTAGACGGTAAGAGTATCTTGTTGAGGGTAGATTGATTGTCAATGTATTGACACCAAGGCCCAATTTCTATTCTTGTACTAGTGGATGTATGAGAGCTATTATCCCTAGTACGGGAGCCCTAGACTGTTGTATTATATCAGTGGGATTAATATAAGAATTTGGGTTAAAAATTGTAAAAATTTGTCCATATTTTGTGCATGTGTGATTTAATATTGCTTATATTCCATTTCTCAAAGTAGTTATGGTTGAGATTCTTGGTTTAATTGTGTCAATGATTTTAAGACTCTAACCTAGATCCAAGGTCGTGGAAATTCAACATGGTATCAGAGCGTATCTGAGCTAATTTGAGGGACAATGAATCAGAGGGCGCACAACGAAGCAACTCAGAGGGAGTTGTGGGTGTCTAGATCATGGAGCAAAGGGTTTAGCTGAAGACGTGGAGATGTAATCTTGACTGACTTGGTAGTGAGATTGGCTGGGAGTTTTGGTGAATTGGTGGTGAGCTTAGTGAACAACAATTTTTTGTAGGGAAGATTGTTGATCATGGACTTCTGTTGATTTTTCATGGATGGTTGGGACAATTCGAGGTTTTATTTGGCATGGATGAGATTAGGTTGATTGAGATGGCTTCATATGATGGAATACATGATGGCAAGCTAGAAACTTCATCAAATCGTGATGTTACATATCTGAGATTGGTGGGATTTGCATGAGTAGTATTTGATCTAGGAGGATGAATGCTTGTAGGATTGTGTCAATGGAGATTGTGTAGGATCAGAGGGAGAAACCCTATGGAGGTATGCGATATTCAGGTCCAGATGTGATGAGGCAGAGGAACTAACGAGATTGTCAGGTTCATTCTACAAGGTACGCTACAATGATGGGTGCTAAATGGGCTAGTGTCATGGGATGATGAGGCTTACTTCTTAGTATTGGAAGTACCTCCCTTGCTAAGAGGGAGTGTCAATTTTTTAGTAGCTTGGGACGTACTCCAAGCCCTAGGGTTCGGGGTTTGGATGGAAAAGCGCTACAAGTAGGCTTGTGGGCTTAGAACCCAAGCATGGGGTTTTGAACCCATCATGCTTTGGGCAAAAACCATGAATAATTTGAGCATGAGAAAATTTGAGGTGATGGAGCTTGGCATGTCGATTCCAATGCTTCAAAAATCATGCAAATCGGATCTCCAGAACTTGAGATATGAAATTTTGAAGTTGATAGTTAATTGTTGGACAGACTAGTCATTTCATTTTGGCCCAAAATTCATGTCTCTTCATCTAGTCTATGGAGTCCTCTTATGTGTATATATAAGAGGCTTGTTAGAGTCATTCTACTCATCCTTTGTGCATCACAACATATAGATATATCCTTGAGGCATACGAGCTCTAGGAGACGCCAAAACAAGGGTGATTGAAATCTGTTTGGAGGTCGCATTGCTAAAGAAGGACAACCGTAGGGTCTGTGTAATATGTTGGGTAGATTTCATGTGTTTTGGCATTGATTTCAAGTCTTAAAGAGGAGAAGAAAGTATTTTTCATTCCTTGGACAAAATCTGAGGCATTTTGGTGTGGATAAGAGGGAGTTATGTCCTTGTTTATAAGGTCGCAGCCCTAGAGACCTGAAGTAATAGGTCACATGCCTAAACATGGGTCAATTAAGGGTGTTGCGGGGTTGTTTATTAGCCATAAAAACAACGTGCAAGAGGATGACTAGAAGGTCCCTAGTTGCAACAAAAACATGATTGTTAAGGTGGGTTGTAGGGTTTTCATAGGTCATGATAATGCCCTAACCAGGACACAGAAAGTACATCAATGAAAACCTAAGTCCAAGATGAATGGAGAGGTACATTAATAATATGTTGAGTTATTTGTATGCTAGTTTGGATTAGGAGTTTGTATAGCATGTGGACATAAAGTAGGAAGGGTTAACATGTTAGTTAGCAGCACTTACTAGTGGGAAGATTCCACAATGAAACTTAGTGATAGGCCAGTTCATATGAGGAATGTTGGAGGACTGTAGCAGCCAAGTGATTGGGGTGACAGGGATTGTCAGATGCTCTAATCAGTCGGCAGATGTTGCAGCAGTACATTGTAGACTAGATTTGTGAAATAACTCCTCTATTGTAGAGCAAAGGGAGGATGTTGAGAAGTTTGTGGGAAACCAATAGAAGGGTCTCCTAGGTGTGAGTATGCCCTAGCTAGGTGCAGATGCTACAACATGGACTTGGTCACTCGTGGACTGTTAGAGGGCAGCATGAGAGTGGACCAAGTGTGAACGTGGATTGGGCACTTTTCATCCGCTGGAGGATAGCATGATAGTGTCCAAGTTATATCTCGATGTGCAACACCTTAATGGAAAAAGGTAGTTGTTAGAGTGGCAGTTGTTGATTTCAAGGGTTAATGAACTAGAGGAGCAGTTGAGCAGCCTTAGACTTGTGTGTGGAGAAGGACTTCTATAGTGGATGATGGGAAGTCCTCCTAGCCTGTGTTCATTGTGGGAGATGGACATCTTGCAGTGATAGGTGGCAGCCTTCCATGCCCTATGCTAGTATTCATTGGTGCAGCATAGGAAGACCATAGTAGGCTAAAGTCCTTGAGTAACTAAGGAGCAACAGTGGGCAGTTGAGATTTTTTCACAAGTGGAGCTGTGAAAAAATCAACAGTAGTCTTTATGTGTTGATGCGTTGATGGACGAACAATCAACTAGTGAGCAGAATGGATAACCAAGATTCAACAGTTAGATGGGCTTGGAGCATTGATCGAGACAAGAGTTGTAGATTGGAACCTGAAGGACTAGGCAGGTACAGGGTACAACCAAGGAAACTGTGAGGAGCTCTACATCAACTAGAATGTCAAAGTATCTTGTTTAGGGCAAATTGGTTGTTGATGTACTAACACTAAGCCCAAATTTGTATTCTTGTACTAGTGTATGTATGAGGGCCATTATCCCTGGTACGGGAGCCCTACACTATTGTATTATATCAGTTGAATTAATATAACGAAGTTGGATTAAAAATTGTAAAAACTTGTCTATATTCTATGCATTTGTGATTTACTGTTGTTTATATTATGATATGAAAAGTAATTCTGGTTGAGATTCTTGGTTTGGTAGCACCAGTGATTTTAAGACTCTAATCTAAACTCAAGGTCGTGGAAATTCAACACCAAATTTTTCGTCATTGCATCCCCCTTACATGAATTGACAAGTGTGAAACAAACCCTTCAGTGGGGAGGAAAGAAACAAAAAGCCTTTGATACACTGAAAGAGAAGATCAGTACTACACCAATTTTTGCCTTACCGAATATCCATCAACCTTTTGAGATCAAGGCAGATACCAATAGATATGCCATGGGAGAAATTTTTATGTTGAAGAGGAAACATGTATGTTACAATTCAAATGCATTCTACTAAGCTGTTTTGAATTATCCCACATATGACTTGAGTTGTATGCCTTGGTTCAAAGCATGAAGAAGTGGAAGCACTAGCTGATTGGAAAGGAGATCATCATTCACATAGATCACCATCCCTTGCAGTACCTCTAGTTCAAAACCAAGATTCAACAAGCACATCATTTCAGATGGATGGTATCCCTCTAGCAGTTTCACTTGGTAATAAAATACAAGAAGGGCACTAGCAACAAAATGGAATACATGCTTTCTTGCCCTCCTATTTTTGATTCTATATTTTTTCAAAATGATTCTTTATCTTTTGAAATTTATGCTAAAAAAAATTTGATGACGAAGATTTTAAGGAGATTTATGCAAATATGACTCATAGATTGGAGGTGAATAATTTCCATTTGCAGGTGACATTATTGTACCACCTTAGAAAACTTTGTATCCCCACCAATGAAAGAATACATGTAATCAGAGAGGCACATACCTCTCTTGGGTCAGGTCATTTTGGTGTAGGGAAAACTTTGTGTCATTTGCAGAGGTTGTGTTATTCGCCTCACATGAAAAATATTGTGACTCAATATGTAAAGGGATGCGTGTTGTGTTCAGTTAGCACACCCACTAATAGAAAATTGGGGTTCTACACATCACCCGCTGTTTTAAGTCATCCATGGGAAAGTGTGCTAATGGATTTTGTTGGCAGTTTTCCTTTGTCTAGGAGAGGTCATGACTATTTGTATGTTGCTATGGATCGATTTAGAAAAATGTGTGCCTTAATGCCTTGTAAAAAGCAGGTCACTGTAGAGCATATTGGTCATATCTTCTTCCAATTTGTATGTGTCCATTTTGGGTTACCCACATCCATTGTGTCTAATCGATACTTTCACTTCCTTAGAGATTTTTGGATGAGTTTGTGGAGAATTATGGACACCAAGCTAAAGAGGAGCATGACATTTCATCCGTAAACCGACAAAAAAACAAAAATTTGTCAACTGCAAAATGATACATTTACTCCAGGGATATTGTAGCAAGCATTTGTTGGCATTATGATACAAGTATTTTCCTTGATGGCAACTCTACAGGTCAACTCAGTTTTGATAAGAGGCTAACGGGAATATTCAGAGGCAATATGGCAATGGTACAGAGGATCAGGAAGATGGAACTAAGGTCTATTGATTAGAATAAAGAATTTGAAGGAAGAAGATGATGTAAGAGCAGTTTAAGAGATACATGCAGGTTCACTTAGTCCAAGCAACATATACATGCAGGTACTCAGAACAGACATAGCGTATAACGTACACACGCATTCCCACATAAGGAAAAGCATGTACCTGTTGAAAACCAATGCTTTTGGTCCAAGGTATTTGGTCCAAGGTATTGTTGGAACATGATATTGACCCTAGGTATTTAGTCCGAGGTATTCGGTCTGTGGTATTTGATCCAAGGTATTGGTCCTAAGTGGATTCGGTCCATGGTATTGAGAAAGGCCAAAAACTATATAAAGAAGAGAGGATCATAAGGCCAGATGTGCAAGTGAATAAGATTCTAAGGAATACTTCTATCTGAAGTATATTTTATGTTGCAGGGTTATGTTTGGGACTAGATCTGAAATATTTATGTGCACCTTGAGTTCAATATTGGATCAGGATCATGAGACCTGAAATGACTTATTCTTGAATGATCTGATATTGGTTGAGGCTAGATCTGATGTTTTGCATCTATTTTATTCGTTATCTATCATGATTTGGGTTTGTCTGAAGTCTAGAATTGCAACAAAGTTCTGAGTCAATATTTGCAGATCTGTACACAGGTTTGTCTTGGAAAAAGGGTCTATACACACAGGTTCTATTCTTTCAAGTAGCATATACAAAAGAAAGGCTTGAAGTTCAGAGATGAATAATCTATCAGATCAGTATTGCTGATTTATTGCTGCTACTATTTTACTGTTGTCCATCAATGAAGTCTTCTTAGATATGAATTTAAATCTGAATGCATAAGGAGGTTGATATTTGATTGATTGTATAAGTGAGAACAAGATTTTCTGTTGCCTGTCTGTGTAAAGTTCTGTAAGTTGACAGTAGATGTTTAGTACACCGCTGGTTGGTACAGTTTGTGATTCAGATATTTTATGATTCAGAATCATTGGAGGTATATGCAAGTTGGGCTTAAGGAAGTAGCGTATACACGCAGGTTTTCTTCATTGAAGTAGCGTATACAGTCTGACACATGAATTTTTGACGTTTCAGTTGGTTTTGAATGTTGATACAGGTTTCTGGGTTTAGCACACTGTTCTAATGACAGTGATATAATTGTTTTAGATTAACTGCATGTTGGTTGATGAAGTTTGAGTTTCTAAATTTCTGATGGGTTATTGATGAGTCAAGGTCTTCATATGTCTTGATATGTGCCAGGAGCATCCAATCTGAAAATTCATGAAACGTGGTCCCTCATGGAAGAGTGGAGTTTTCTGTAGGCTGGCACCTACGTACTAGTAAACATATGGGATAGTACAAGAGATAGGGGGTTGTAGCTCCCTTCCAGTAGAAGCAGGAGAATGAGAGAAGGTTGTAACCTTCTGCAGGTAGAAGCCTACATACTGGTATGAGTCTACACCAGTACAAGATTGTAAACAGATTTTCTTATTATTAAAAGAAGACAGAGACAACAACAATAGGTGGTTTTCACCCACATTGGGTTTCCACCTTAAATCTTGGTGTTCAAGTGTGTTGCTTATGTGTAATGGTTTATTATGTTTATACTGCACATGGTTACTATTTAATGATTGATGAAGTATTGATGCACTGATTAAAGATCAACATATGATGAATTAATTGAATCATAATTTTACTGCATAAACGATGGTTTCCTTAAAGATAGTTGCGTGTACACGCTAGTTTCCCTCTCTGAAGTAGTGTATATAAATCTGATTATGAAAAAGAAAAATTCTTGATCTGATAATACTGATTCATCCCCCTCTCAGTATTATTTCCAACAATTGGTATCAGAGCAGGTCCTTTAGAAGAATCTTGATCGCTTGAAGGAAGATCCATCAAGATGAATAATCACGAAAGCATGGGATCCATCAGACCACCAATCTTCGATGGGAGAAACTTTGTTTATTGGAAAATAAGAACCACAACCTATCTACAATCTCTTGGAACAAATGTCTGGGAAATTGTGGAAGGAGGATATAAATTTCCAACAACAATTCCTACATAAACGACAAGCAATATGAAACCAATGCCAAAGTTGTCAATACTTTATTGGGAAGTTTGTCACAATCAGAGTTTGTCAAAGTCATGCAACTCAAACCATCCAAAGAGATATGGGACAAAATCGTTCAAAGCTACGAAAGAGACTCTCAGGTAAAACGTGTTAAGCTTCAAACTCTCAGAATTTAGTATGAAACTCTTAAGATGCATAGTGATGAGAGTATAGCTAGTTACTTCTTACATATAAATGAGATTGTTCACTGTATGAAGAATCCGGGTGAAGAAATAAAGGAAGTTACCTTATTTGAGAAAATTTTGAGATCCTTATCTGCTAAATTTGAATCAAAAGTGTCTGCCATAGAAGAAAAACATGATCTGCAGAATATCACTGTGACACAGCTTCATGAAATCCTAACTGCTTTTGAGATGAGAAAAGGAGGTCCATCAGATATGAGAGAAGCCACATTTAAAGCTTCAGCAAAAGGACAAGAAAAGGAAGAACACAATGAATCAGGACACATTTCAGAAGAAGAAGAAGAAGATGAGGTAAATTTTGTCAAGAAGCTTCAACGGGGTTCTGGAAGGTTCAGAGGTAAGCTACCTTTCAAATGCTTTTCTTGTGGTAGAGTTGGTCATTATGCTGCCAGATGTCCTCATAAAGATAAATATGAAAAAGGAAAAGAATATGCAAAAGGGAATAGGAAACAAGTTGTGAATAGGAGTTACTATACTCATGAAGATAGCGATGGTTTATCTAATAGTGATGAAGATGAAACTGGTCAAGATTACAGACTTCTCATGGCTTATGATAGCGATGATTTTTGGGATAGTTTAGAAGAGGATAGTGATGGTTTATCTAATAGTGATGATTATATACTTCTCATGGCTTATGACAATGATGATTTTTTGGATGCTTTAGAAGAGGAAAACTTTCATGAAGAAATATCTAAACTCAAAATCTGTTTAGAAGAAAAGAATATGATCATAGATACCTTGACATACCAACTTGCTGAAAAAGAAAAACACAATGAAAAACTAAAATGTCAAATTGTGGGTCTAAGAAAATATCTTGAGAAAACAGAATCTCTCAATCTTAGATTTTCTAAAGGATCAGAAACTTTAAATGAAATTATCAAAGTTCAGCATTCTCCTCTGATAAAGACAGGTCTTGGATATACTGAAGAAGCATCTCAATCACAGAAGCTGTCAACCTCCACCAAAATCTATCTTGATGCAGCAAAGACCAGTGAACAGTATGAAAATCGTCAGCAAAGGCATAAAGTTGATCACAAGGTAAATGATACTCAATTTTCTCCAAGGATGAATATCAATAGAAGCCACAACCAAACTCAGGCAAATCATACCCAATTTTCTCCAAAGATGAATATCAATAGAAACTACAATCAACAAGTAAATAGATTCGATAGTCGGAGAAACTTCTTTAATGGGAAATGTTTTTCATGTCATAATTTTGGGCACAAAGTTGCTCAATGCGTTGCTTACAAAACCATCATGACTAGAGAAGCTTGCAATCAAAGGAATGTAATGGGGATCAAGAGAAGTTACTATAATAACTTTTCTCCTCTTGAAAATGAAATAGAATGCTCAATTTGTAACAACTTTGGTCTTGAATGTAGAAATTTCACCTATAGAACAAACCGATATATGCAATGTCCTAAAGCATAATACTTGTTTTACTTCTACAAAACATTAAGCGCAAGCATAATCAAATTCATGAGCAACATCAAGTAGAAACATGCATAACTGATCAAGAGAAATAATCACACATAACACAAGATATATCCAAGGGAAAGCACCAGCATAGAACCCCAACCATGTATTATCAATCAAGTGTATATCCTCAACAACATACAAAAAGAATAAGCTTAATAGCTATCCTGCTCTCTCTGTAATCAGAATATCCTAATGATCTTCAATCATAAGAAGGTAATCATGGACTACCTAGGCTGAAAATTGGCCTAATCATACCTGTTGTCACCTCAGGTCCACCTACGTAGTCATAGAAGAAAATAGATTTCTTCCTCGTGCAAGGAATACTTACTAGAAATATCCTAGCATCTGATAGTACACTATCCCTCATCTGATCTCAACTGGGTCTTTGTCTGAACTTCCATGCATAAGTTATTCATGAGAAAATACTCAGTCATCAGTTGTCACATGCATGCAAGCATTAACAAATTGAATATAGAAAATTTAACAACTTGTAAAATAATCTAGCTGGACTTGACTAGTTAGAACTAAGTCAACTGATTCTCTCATTATAGAACTAAACCTTATCTCCTTTAATCAAGGGATAAATTCGTAAATCAAGGGAGAAAATAATTGCATGATCTCACAAATACTTCAAGTTTAATTTCCTTAACTAATTAACTCAACTGAATTAATTAATTAATATTTCCAACTGTTGTTAAGACCAAGATTAATTTTACTTCCTATAGATAGACTAGGGACTGCTATAAATAGGAAGGGACCTAGAAATGCTATTTTTTAGAACTTTCTATTTTTAGCAGTTTCACCTCTCACCCAATGTGGCCAATGACCTCACTGGCCAAACTACTATTTTTAGACGTGCTATTTTTAGACATGCTATTTTTAGCTGGTCTATTTTTAGCACATTCTAAATTTAACATTTCTTGTTGCACGTTTTTCAACACTCCCTCTCAACAAGAAAGGATTTCTCTCAAACCCGATCCTGCAACTCTGGAATGTTCTGCATGCAACACATCTACCCGGTCCACTTGCTCCAACAACACTTGGAACAAAAACACTCCAAACTGACCACTCTGTTGGGCTAGGAACATACTCTGATGCTAAAGCTCTACCTAGCGCTGACAAGTTCTCCCTCTCTGACATCTGCGCTACTGCAACATCTCCATGCATCTCGACCATTGCACACCTCTCTGTGCCACCTAGCACTGTGCAAAATACTTGTGCCTCTCGCATTGCTGCAGCCTACTAGCTATGCGCTGTCCTGGGATTCCCTGCACTGTGACTCTCTCTGTCACTCCATCCGCATCTGTCTCTACCCAATTAGTCAGTTCCTGCTACTCCACATCGGGGCTCTCATAGTAAGGTCTAATCCAAGAGGTTGGGTACCTCAAGGATCCTGCCCCTCCTCCTTGGGACGATCACTCTATATCACCCCACCTCCTACCTAGAGGTATGACTGCATGTGATCCCTCTGCCCACCTGGCTCGAAGTTTCTCCCTACTGGAGGTCTCTGCATGAGTAGATGTCTCTACTCAATCTCCTCTCAGCATCCCCTGTTGTGGCTGCTCCACAACCTCCTGAAGCTGTTGCACCAATCGTGGCTCCTCCACAATCATCTGAGACTTATTCTGGCTTTGAATGTTGAGAGGTAAAATACCCTCCTCTCAATCACCAAGTCTCCATCAGTTGCCTTGCTGCTCAAGGCTTTGCATGCATCTTGAACCTCAAGAGCGTACAGGTTCTTGACTCGTGAACCAATCTGCTTCACCTGTCTAGTAATGATGTGTCTAAGGAAAACCTTTCCCTTACTAAAGACTACAGCATAGCCTCTGTCTTCCAGCATCGCAATCGACACCAAGTTTCTCTTCAGTCCTGGTACATACTTGACATCGGTCAAGGTAAGGCGAGATCCATGCTCCCTCTGAAAAATAACCGTGCCTACACTTGAGACACTATACTTCTCATCATTACCCACGCTATGAGTATCTGGAGATTTTCTCCTCCAAAGTACTAAACAAACTCTTGTCGCCAGTCATGTGGAAAGAAGCTCCACTGTTAAGAAACCAACCACTTCCCACCATGGATGAAACCATGCATGCAAAGAGTGTGAAATCCAACTCAAACTGTGAAGCAAGTGCCTCACCTTCAGATCCTTCCCTGGATCCCTTCTTGGATTTCCTCCGTGGACAATTTGCAGCATAATGGGCCACCTCATGACAACAAAAGCATCACACTTTCGATTTTTCAACCTTCTTCCCATCATTGGAAGAACTGCATTCAGAAAGAGAAACCTTATCCTTCCCCTTCTTCACCTTACTCACTAAGGCACAGTTCTCCTCATCATGCATGGATGAAAAACTGTCTCTGGTGCTTCGTCTCATCTCCTCCTGCATCAAATCCGACCATAGTTGTTCCCAATCTGGCAATTTCTCCCTTCCATTCATCGAGTCCTGGTAGCTATGCCAACTCTTAGGAAGGCCAAGGAGTGATAAACTCACCATATCCTCGTCCGATGTCATGACCCCTACACTTGTAAGCTCATCCCTGCATGTGATGAGCTTGGTCAGATACATAGAGATCGTCTCATCCCTTTCACGCTTGATCTTTCAAAGTTTTTCCTTCAGTGCTAACTTCCTTTGATCACTGCTATTCTGATATAAATCTTTCAATGTTTTCCACATTGCATGCGGAGTCTCCTTCCCATGGAGACTTGAGACAATGTGATCTCGCACTCCCTCCAAGACAATTCTCCTAGCTCTAGCCACACACTTCCTCCATTCCACCTACTCAGTCTTGTCAGTAGGCTTAGGGATTCCTTGATCAATGAAATCCTTAAGACCATTATCTTCCAAAACTGCCTCCATGCGATCCTTCCAAGCTATATAGTTTGAGCTACCATCAAGGGCATACTCAAGCCTCAAACCATAGAATGCCATCGATGAAATAGATTTGATAAGAACTTGAGATCTATATCCCAAATAATAAACTTCAAATTTCTCCTGCTAGTATACTGTTCTTGCTTAATCACCTGTGCTCTGATACCATGTAGAAATTTCACCTGTAGAACAAACTAATATATGCAATGTCCTAAAGCATAATACTTTTTCTACTTGTACAAAACATTAAGTGGAAGCATAATCGAATTCATGAGCAACATCAAGTAGAACCATGCATAACTGATCAAGAGAAATAATCACACATAACACAAGATATATCCAGGGGAAAGCACCAGCATAAAACCCCAACCATGTATTATCAATCAAGTGTAGATCCTCAACAACATACAAAAAGAATCAACTCAATAGCTATCCTGCTCTCTCTGTAATCAGAAGATCCTGATGATCTTCAATTAGAAGATGAAAATCATGGACTACCTAGGCCTCATTATATAGGCTGAAAATTGGCCTAATCATACCTGCTGTCACCTCAGGTCCACCTACGTAGTCATAGAAGAAAATAGATTTCTTCCTCATGCAAGGAATACTTACTAGAAATATCCTAGCATCTGATAGTACACTGTCCCTCATCTGATCTCAACTGGGTCTTTGTCTGAACTTCCATGCATCAGTTATTCATGAGAAAATACTCAGTTATCAGTTGTCACATGCATGCAAGCATTAACAAACTGAATATAGAAAATTTAACAACTTGTTAAATAATCTAACTAGACTTGACTAGTTAGAACTAAGTCAACTAATTCTCTCATTATAGAACTGAACCTTATCTCCTTTAATCAAGGGATAAATTCCTAAATCAAGGGAGAAAATAATTGCATGATCTCACAAAGACTTCAAGTTTAATTTCCTTAACTAATTAACTCAACTGAATTAATTAATTAAATTTCCAACTACTGTTAAGACCAAGATTAATTTTACTTCCTATAGATAGACTAGGGACTGCTATAAATAGGAAGGGACCCAAAAATGCTATTTTTAGAACTTTCTATTTTTAGCAGTTTCACCTCTCACCTAATGTGGCCAATGACCTCACTGGCCAAACTACTATTTTTAGACATGCTAATTTTAGACATGTTATTTTTAGTAGGTCTATTTTTAGCACATTCTAAATTTAACATTTCTTTTTTCACATTTTTCAACAATGAAGAATCTAAATGCAAGAGAAAATTTTGGCAAACACCTCCAAACGAGAAAACACCATTAAATCCCAAGATATGGAGAAGGAAAGAATCTCAAACAAAAAGATGTGGTATAGTCTTGTATGCATAAGGACAAGAAAATCAGTGGTACATCGATAGTGGATGCTCCGAACATATGACAGGCGACAAAGAGAAACATCACTCATATAATGCCTTAGAAAAGGAAAAGAATGCCTCATTTGGAAATGACACTCCAGCTGTCATAAAAGGTAAAGTTTTTGTTTTCTTGAAAGAAAAGGTTAAAGCTAGAAATGTTATGTATGTAGATGGTTTAAAGCATAACCTGTTGAGTGTTAGTCAAATTTGTGATCAAGGAAATGACATGGTGTTTCAATCAAACTAATGTGTTGTTCGTAAGCTTGATACAGGAGAGACCGTGATCAAAGGTACAAGAACTCCAAACAAACTATACACACTCAAAGGAGGACAACAACAATGCTATCTAAGCAAAAATGATGAAAACTAGCTGTGGCATAGAAGATTGGGACATCTAAGCTTTTCTCAAATAATAAAAGCATGCAGACTCAAGGTTGTTCGTGATCTTCCAGATATCAACATCCTAGAAAATACAATATACAAACCATGTCAAATCTATAAGCAAACCAGAGTTCACTTCATGGAAAAAGAAGGGTCATCTAGTAAGCATCTTGAACTTATCCATACTGATTTATGTGGACCAACAAGGAAAAAGTCACCTCGTGGAGAAGAATACTTTATTTTGTTCATTGATGATTTTTCCAGAATGTGTTGGATAGGTCTTCTAAAGCATAAAGATGAAGCATTTGAAAAGTTCCAAGCCTTCAAAGCTTTGGTTGAAAATGAATCAGATCGAAAAATTAAATGCCTCAGATCTGATCGAGGAGGGGAATTTATATCAGATGAATTCTTTGACTTTTGTGAACAACATGGAATAAAAAGGGAATTCTCCATTGCAAGAACACCTCAGCAAAATGGTGTAGTAGAAAGGATGAACAGAATAGTTCAACAAATGGCTCGAGCCATGCTAGATGAATCTAGAAATCCTGCAACCTTCTGGGGTGAAGCTGCATTCGCTGTCATGACTATTCTCAACAAAGAAAATGTTCAGGTAAATAGAACTCAAACTCCACATGAACTTTGGTATGGTAAGACTGCTACTGTAAAATACTTTAAAGTTTTTGGAAGAAAATGTTCTATCAAAAGGATTGATGAAAAACTTGGTAAGTTTGAACCCAGAGTAGATGAAGGGATTCTTCTTGGTTATTCTTGTAGAAGTAAAGGATATAAATGTTATAATAAAAGACTTAGGAAAAGTGTCGAAAGCATTGATGTTGTAGTTGATGAAGAATGCAGAAATCCAAAACAGATAAAATCAACAGAAAATTATGACAATGAGGAATATGGGGATTACTTTCCCACATCAAATCAAAATTATATTGAAGAAGAAACCAGTGAAGCACCAAAATAAGATATAATGGTAGAAGAAAAGACTCCATCCAGGTATGTTCAGAAAAATCATCTAGAAACTCAAATTTTAGGAGAAAGGGAGGCTAGTGTACAAACAAGAAGAATTATTACAGGAACCTCAAGCTATCTAGCACTACTATCCTCCACCAAACCTCAAAATGTAAATGAAGCATGCAAAGATGAATGTTAGGTCAAGGCCATGGATGAAGAACTTGAGCAAATTGAAAAAAAATGACACTTGGGAATTAGTTCCTAGACCTCTTGATAAAAATATTATAGGAACTAAAAGGATATTCAAGAACAAACTGAATGAAAATGGAGAAGTCATTAGAAACAAGGCTAGACTTTTTTGTAAAGGGTATGCTCAACAAGAAGGTATAGGTTTTGAAGAAACTTTTGCACCTTTTACTAGACTTGAATCCATAAGAATGTTTCTTGCTCTTTCCAGTTTTCAGAAATTCAAAGTATACCAAATGGATGTAAAATCAACCTTCCTTAATGGAGATTTAGAAGAATAAGTTTATATTGAATAACCAGAAGGATTCATTCTTGGAAATGATGCAAAACTTGTATGCAGACTCAAAAAGGCTCTCTATGGTCTGAAACAGGCTCCAAGGGCTTAGTATTACTGCCTTGACAAATATCTACACCAACAAGGTTTTACAAAAGGTTCTACAGATAGAAATTTATATACAAAGATTGAAAATGATAAATTGTTAATTATTATTATTTATGTTGATGATATCATTTTTGATAGCAATGAAGAATCCATGAGTCAGAATTTTGCTTCAGTAATGCAGCAAGAATTTGAAATGTCCTTGCTTGGTGAACTTACTTATTTTCTTGGTCTACAAGTTCAGCAAAATAAAGATGGTATTTTTCTTTCACAAACAAAATATCTCAAGCAAATCTTTAAAAAGTACGGAATTGAAGATTCTAAACATGTATGTACTCCAATAGTAACAGGATGTAGTCTCAGCTCAAATGATGAATCAACAGCAGTACAACAACCAACTTACAGATCCATGATTGGCAGTCTGCTTTATCTAACAGTTACCAGACCTGACATCATGCATGCAGTAGGAATAGTTGGAAGATTCCAAGAAAATCCAAAGGAATCACACCTTAAGGTAGTCAAAAGAATTTTCAAATATCTTCAAGGAACTTAGGACTTTGGACTATGGTATCCTAGAGATGCAGATCTTATTCTTCATGCATATACAGAAGCAGATTGGGCAGGACGTATTGATGATAGAAAAATCACTAATGTTGGTGCATTCTATATGGGTTCCAGGTTAGTGTCTTGGTTCAGCAAGAAACAAAGTTCAATTGCTTTATCTACAGCTGAAGAAGAATATGTGGTTGATGCATCTTCCTGCACACAACTACTTTAGATGATGCAAACTTTGCAAGACATTCAGATCACATGTACTCCACCCATCTCCATTCAATGTGATAATACAAGTGCCATCAGTATTTCAAAGAATCCAGTCATGCACTCCAAGACCAAGCATATACCCATCAAGTACCATTTTCTACAAGAACAAGTGCTTGAACAAAAGGTCAAATTGGAGTATGTCCCCTCCAAAGAACAAGCTGTTGATATATTCACTAAACCACTGCCCAGAGAAACATTTGAATATCTTAGACAAAAGCTGGGAGTTGTTGCTGCATCATCCTGCTGTTAAATCCAATTTTTCAGAGGAAGTTTACTACATGCTAGTTTCATGAAGTATATGCGCGGGTACACGTGGGTTTCCTTGGCTAAAAGCACGTATATGTTTTTATAACAAAAAAAAAACAGTGGTAGCACAGTTTCAGGGGGAGCGTTCACATTCCACATTATTGGTATTATGGTTGTTGAACTCAGCTATTTCTTAGTTGCATCAGTCATTAGTTTGATATAACTTCTTCTGTCATGGTTTATATTTCAATGAGTTCTATTGGTCATATGATGTAATTTATTTCCTCAATATCCTTGGGATGGATGATGTAATAATTGTTGTAATTCAGTCATGTATAAGCTTTGGTATATCCCCACTTGGTTGGGCAGATGAGTCAAATATGGTGTATCCCCACTTGGTTGGGTAATTGATGTATGTATGAGTTCATGGTCATAGGGAGGTCATACTCACTTTGTTGAGTTATAGTGTCATGTTATTGTATTGAATCATCTCTCTGCAGACTCGGCATGTACTCAAGGGGATTATGGATAGCATCATGCAAAGGAGGAGAGTAGAGTGGTCTGCCTTTTGCCCTTGATGTCAAAGGGGGAGAGTATTTTGGTATCTTGGTGTTGTATGATATCCCTAACAATGTTTACAGCTTGCAGTAATCAACACCATCATGGTTGCCATCAAGTCCAAAGGGGGAGATTGTTGGCATTATGATACAAGTATTGTCCTTAATGGCAACTCTACAGGTCCGAGGTATTTGATCCAAGGTATATTTGGACCATGATATTGACCCTAGGTATTTAGTCCAAGGTATTCGGCCTGTGGCATTTGATACAAGGTATTGGTCCTAAGTGGATTCGGTCCATGGTATTGAGAAAGGCCAAAAACTATATAAAGAAGAGAGGATCATAAGGCCAGATGTGCAAGTGAATAATATTCTAAGGAATACTTCTATCTAAAGTATATTTTATGTTGCAGGGTTATGTTTGGCACTAGATCTGAAATATTTATGTGCACCTTGAGTTCAATATTGGATTAGGATCATGAGACCTCAAATGAATTATTCTTGAATGACCTGATATTGGTTGAGGCTAGATCTGATGTTTTGCATCTGTTTTATTCATTATTTATCATGATCTGGGTTTGTCTGAAGTCTAGAATTGCAACAAAGTTCTGAGTCAATATTTGCAGATCTGTACACAGGTTCGTCTCAGCAAAAGGGCGTATACATGCAGGTTCTGTTCTTTCAAGTAGCATTTACAAAAGAAAGGCTTGATGTTCAAAGATGACTAATCTATCAGATCAGTATTGCTAATTTATTGGTGCTACTATTTTATTGTTGTCTGTCAATGAAGTCTTCTTAGATATGAATGTAAATATGAATGCATAAGGAGGTTGATATTTGATTGATTGTATAAGTGAGAAGAAGTGTTTTCTGTTGCCTGCCTATGTAAAGTTCTGTAAGTTGACAATAGATGTTTAGTACACTGCTGGTTGGTACAGTTTGTGATTCAGAGATTTTATGATTTAGAATCTTTAGAGGTATATGCAGGTTGGGCTGAAGGAAGTAGCATATACACACAGGTTTTCTTCATTGAAGTAGTGTATACAGTCTGACACATGAATTTTTGAGGTTTCAGTTGGTTCTGAATGTTGATACAGGTTTCTGGGTTAAGCACAGTGTTCTGATGACAACGACTTGATTGTCTCAGATTAACTGCATATTGGTTGATGAAGTTTGAGTTTCTAAATTTCTAATGGGTTATTGATGAGTCAAGGTCTTCATATGTCTTGATATGTGCAAAGAGCATCCAGTCTAAAAATTCATGAAATGTGGTCCCTTATGGAAGAGTGGAGGTTTCTATAGGCTAGCACCTATGTACTAGTAAACATATTGGCTAGTACAAGAGCTAGGGGGTTGTAGCTCCCTTCCAGTAGAAGCTGGAGAATGAGAGAAGGTTGTAACCTTCTGCATGTAGAATCCTGCATACTGGTATGAGTCTGCACTAGTACAAGATTGTAAATAGATTTTCCTATTATTAAAAGAAGACAAAGACAACAACAGCAGGTGGTTTTCACCCACATTGGGTTTCCACCTTAAATCTTTGTGTTCAAGTGTGTTGCTTATGTGTAATGGTTTATTATGTTTATACTACACATGGTTACTGTTTAATGATTGACGAAGTACTGATGCAATGATTAAAGATCAACATATGATGAATTAACTGAATCATAAGTTCACTGCATAAATGTTGGTTGCCTTAAAGACAGTTGCGTGTACATGCTAGTTCCCCTCTCTGAAGTAGCATATATAAATCTGATTATGAAAAATAAAAATTCTTAATCTGATAATATTGTTTCACCCCCCCTATTAGTATTATTTCCAACAATATCCCAAGTTGTTAGACGAGCAACTTCCCTATGTACAACATGCATACAACTGGGTAGTGGATTCATCCACTCAGAGCTCACCATTCGAGTCATGCTTTAGATATTTTCCAAAGGATCCCTTAGACATGGTATTTGGGAGAGATGTCGATTCCAATGGGAAAGATGATAGAGACAAAGCACAGAAGTTCATTCAATGAATTCAGGTGATTCACCAGGCAGTACGAGAACAGTTGGAGAAAACTCAAGCCCAATACAAGGCCCAACATGACAAGCACCGGGTTGATCGGCAGTTCTAGGTTGGAGACAAGGTGTGGCTCCACATCAGCAAGGAAATAATGAAAGGGGAAGGAAAACCGTTGAGACCAATATGCTATGGTTCATTCACCATATTAAAAAATATTGGAGACAATGCTTTTCGTCTTGATTTGCCAACATACATGCAGATGTACTCAGTGGTGAACATTGAAAACTTGAAGCTTTATGAGCCTCCTTTGATCATGGACACTGAAGAGGTTGGAAAAGTTCCTATAGTGGACAAATTTTCACCTAAATACTTGTACAAGCTACTTGAGGATATCATTCTTGACAGGAGGCCTAGGACTTCTCGATGGGGAGACATGCAGTACATTTGTATTGGTTTCAAGGGAATTCATCCAAGTAAGGCCCATTGGATTGAAAAAGAGAAAGTGAGGGAGAAATTCCCTCACTTTCCAATTGATTGATAAAGCTTTTGGCGGCCCAAAATCTCATTAGTGGGGAGGAATGATCCAGGTGGCTCCCAAAATGCTTAGAACTTAGAAGCAGCCTTGGAAAAACTAAAAAATAAAATTCACTGGATTGAAGTAGAATTAAGGTCAGATCGAAGATCCTGTTGCAAGATTTTCAATGGCTTGAACGACCCCTCAATCGGAGTTTGTACGTCAAATTTATGTCCAATCAATGTTTTGGTCAAACTAGGCCCAGTGGCAACCACTAACGAGGGAACAATTTGGCAGTTATCGATGCACAGATTCCAGTGGCCAAAACAGGACAATTTGTCGCCTCTTTAATTTGACCGATGACCCCAAATTTGACCGACAGGTTTTTTAACTAAGAGTTGTTATATATATATATATATATATATATATATATATATATATATATATAATATTAAAAAATAGGTATCGAGCCACCAACCCCGCCACCCACCAGCCATATATGATATATATTTAAAAAAAAATGGGTCAAGACTGTAGGTGATATGAACCCCGCCCGACCACCATGCAACGATCTACTACTATGGTAATGTCGATAGGATTTGAACCTGCTCGGCCTGGTGGGCTAACCTGCTGAAATGGATGACCCCGTTACCAAAACAAACAAATGCATCAATGGTGGTACCAAAATGGGGGTTCCGCGAATTGGACCCTGGAAACTGCCCAACTAAAACGCTTTAACTATATGCTGCTAGCCAATGGCTCATTGGCCCTTGGTTGAAAGATCCACCACCCAAACCTTATATGAACCTTCACAATGAGCCCAATGAGTGGTAGAGCGTAAAGTGAAGAGCGGAGATCCGACTGGCAGAACCAGGAGGGAGGAACCCTAACATCGGGTTCCAGGAGTGGAACCCTGTCGCAAGGGTATCTTTTTATGCTGAGAATATTCCTTGCGGGTCTAGAAATGCTAGTGTCAAAAATGGGTCAACTTTATAGTCATTTTTCAATATTTTCACCAGGAATCTAACCGTGCAACCCGTTTCTCCCGCAGAGGTCTACGTTTTCAGGCCATCCATGGAAGTGGAGGTATAAGGTGTCATTTTGTAATTTCTTGTAATTTATTTTTTCTTCCATTTAATGAAAGAGGCCTCCCCACATTGAGCATGGCCCAGATATGTAGCCCACATTGGGTAAACTCCGAAATCAAATTGTCTTGTGCCTTTGATCTCATGGTTTCTTTTGATTTATGCTTCTTTCATGTGTTTATGTTACTTGGTTACGTGCTCTTTTAAATGCAACTTTTACACATCCTTGAGGTAAAATATTTGGATCAAACCTGATTGAGGCTATAACTTCAATGGGGGCACCAACCTCCTTGTTCAAATACTTGTGGAATTATTCTCAAAATATTTCAAACTAGATCCACTATCATCATCTATAGTTGTTAATCAATGAATCATAAGTAAATTCATAATATACAACCATAACCTAAAATCACTATCACTATCATCACTCTCACAATCTAGAACCACTGTCAATGAAATCATTGCCACTACAATCATTGCCACATCCTACAAATATAGTTATCACTACAAATATAGTCATATAAATATTTGTCATTAGCTTTCATGTTGCTACCCATACTCTGCTCCAACTTGTTCATCAAACTAGTCACACAAACCTTATCGGTCAATTTAATTATGATTTAAATTTCGTTACATTAAATTATAAAATCTAAGTTGGTAAACTTAAGACGTGAATGGAAAAATATATGCAATGATTCAATTTCTAATTCTATCAAAATAAATTGACATGAGAGGAAATTCTATTCTATAAAAGTGAGTAAATTGACATGAAAGGAAATTTTAATCTAAAAAAAAAAATGTAAATCTAACCTAGGAAATCAATAGAAGTCTTAATCTAGGAAAGCAACGAAAATATAATCTAGGAAAGTGGTAGACATATAATCTATGAAATCAATAGGAATCTTAATCTAGGTAAGAAATGATTTAATCTATGAAAGCATTGGAAATTTAATCTATGAAAGCATGTAAATCTAATCTATGAAAGCATGTAAACTTAGTCTATGAAAGTATGGAATCTTAATCTATCAAAGCATTCAAAATTTAGTCTATGAAATAGATTGAAATCTACAACTATAAACAAGAAAGAAAAGTGTATACATGCTTGGAAAGGGGGCCCTCCAATGCTCAACAAGCACACTAAAAGTTGACAATTAGAACATGGTGAATGCATGAAGATGCGTTACACTTTTGGTCCGAATGTGGTGATGGAATTTTAAAACTTTACTCTTTTATCAAATTGAAACCCTCAAAATTCAGACAATTTGTGGATAATTATGTTGTTGTCCTAATGATATTTTTTTCAAAAAAAATTAATGTCATACAATATGTCAATTTTCCATTAAATGAAATGCTTTTCCTTACAAATTTTTAGACATCTTAAGAGGTATGTGTGTGTTCACGTAGCATAACTTGGTGAAGTAATATTTCAATTACATTTTGTAGACACGTGTTGTAAAAAAATTGCAGCTATTTAAATAAAATGAAAAACCAAGAGTACCCTTTTGAATAGGACCTATAAATGAAGTTAGTCGTATTTTTTGAAACTTTTTCATTCTATATATTTTAGGTTACTGATTTTTTATTCGACGTCTTTGAAACTGTCCAAAAAAAATTCAAGCATTATGTTTAAAAGAATTAGATGAAAAATATCATATGAATTCAAAAATGTCAAACTCATATGCCATTGGATAGAGGATTCCTTCATGAATCTGACATGATCAAATCTTCCACTTGAGGACAAATTTTTTCTTAAGTCCGCTAGGGTAGAGAATGGTGTTACAGAGAAATCTGCAAAAGGGGTGCTAAAATTGTGGTTTTTATGACCTCAGAAGCTCGATTGAGCGCCTAAATTATAAATTCAAATAGCTCGATCGAGGTTTAAGAAACCCTCGATCGATTCATTTACCTGGTTAACGAGGGGATTGATCGAGGTATTAAGCTCTTTCGAGCCTTTGTAAAAACAAAGTTTTCAGGATAGGATCCTTATGTGAATCCCATAGATTTATAATCAAGAAACATTTAAAATTTAATCCATTAATAATTTAACCAAGCTGATATGATATTATTTTACTCAAAATGAAAATTCAACTACATCTAGGTTATGAATAATAATAGAATTTTTTTTTTATGTTATTCCGCCAAGAGGCCTATCCTACAACCCATTATGGGGGCAATGTGTAAGTGTGTCTTTCCATGCTCAAACTATACCTGATCATATACCTTGAATTTGAATGGATCATAAATTTTCCTTCCACAAAAGTTTTTACCACATTAAAATTCCAAATTATGTAAAATTTTAAATATCTTTACTCTTTACTAAAGTCAATACCATTTCTTAAATTAAAAGAAAAAGGTTAATTTGACACAAAGAATAAATAACCCTTTAAGTTTTATATAAAATGGCTCCAAAATCTTTTAATATCTATTTCAATTAAATCTTTACAAGATGAATCTTTAAAAGGAAAAGTCATCTCTTATGGATATATTAAAACTTTTAAAGACATAAAATATTTCCAAGTCAAAGTTGTAATAAAAGTTGTCATATTTGAAAATATTAATTTGATGTAATTTTATTATAATTTTTGTTATCATGTCATGTAAAACATCATTAAATCTAATATTAATGTTAAAAATTTATTATTATTATTGTTAAATACGATATTAATATTAGAAATTTAATACACACACACACGCACACAAACATGATGTATTTCTATTAATATCAAAAGAGATTACATATACATCTTGTAGGCAAATAGGTAAGAAGGATAACAAACAACATGGCCACCAAAATAGCCACCGGTGTAGACATAGGCACCATAGGCCACCTTAGGGGTTTCAAAATCATTGACCCAGTAATACATTGACAACATTGACCGAAATGATACCAATATATAAAAAATAGACAAGACAAGATCATCATAAGCCAACTGCCAACAACAGTACAGAGACTATGAAGTCATTTCCTTCAACACATAACTATAAGAAAAAGCTACTTTGAGCCCTAAATGCGAGTATGAGATGCGAAATAAAATTCTGAAATATAAGAGCACAACGAGCCTCTAGAGGTAAAGGCCAAAACCAACTGAGATGAACACGTCTATGAAAAGTCCAATGAGCACCATTTTTGAAGAGGAAAGATGAATATGTAATTGATTCGGATGCTAGAACAAATGAACAAAAAACCTTGCAACCATTGTGGAAATAGTATGTTGCTTTGGAGCAACTAGGATCTCTGACCAAAAACATGAAGACCAGTAGAAATATGAATTGTTGGAGCAAGACAAAATTTCTAGTGACCTATTACAAAGTTAGTCAGAAAATATAACTATAAGGTTATGAGGATTGTCAACAGAAGGACCCATGGTACCACCATGGTGGTCAGATGAATCTCCTGATCATGAATCAGAGACCATATAACCTTCCACCCTAACCAACCAAGCATTGATATCATTCAATCAATACCAAAGAAAATCATTAAATGAAATCCTCATGGCTAGTGAAAAGTTAATCTTGGACTTATGATGTGATTAATCTAAAATACATTATCAAAATCAGTTATCCACTTGTTTATCTTTTAAGACCATTCTAAACAGTGTGTCAAATTGATAGTGGACCGATAAGGAGGGAAGAAAATATAACCACCTTTTCCTATACCTTCTTGAAACTGGGAGTCATTTAAGGCCATGATTTAGATTTCAGAATTTGAAAAATGGGGTCGTTCACCAGACTCTTGAGATTCCATATGTCGAATTTCCTTCCGCAATTTTGTAGGCATGGAGTCAAAGTATGAATCCATTGACTCCCAAGTGAAAATCCGTTGGGGTTGAAAATGAACCATGTTATACCCACTTCTACGGCTAGCCTGTCTTTGGTGAGGGGGCATTGTAGTGCTAAATAATCAACCACCAGGAAAAGGAGTCACACCAAACTCAAAGACACTAGGATTAGGCACAATAATGGAACTAACAACACCAAAAGGGACCAAATCGTCCCCCTAACACCTTATAACTAAGTTAAGGCATGAAAATGTGTGAAGATAACCAGTGTCGTCTGTGAACAATGAAATAGGTGCAAGCCTAATAACCCGAATAGGACAACAATACCAACAGTCGATGCTTATAGCCCCCAGACTAAACTTTTCCTGGAAACAAAACCCAGAGAAAATATCCAATGGAGGAGGTAACCATGTAACGCAATATGAAAACAAATAGAATAAGGTAACATTGTAACTAGCAGACACCCAATATCCCATACTAGTAGATAACTCGAATTTACAAAAAGGAAGTAAATTGAATACACACAATTGATGGGTCAGCAAGAAACTAAATCTTAAAAACTCAACATTAATACCATATAGAGAAACTTCTAAGGTACCAACACCCACAAACCAAGATATGACAAGGGAATGAGATACCTGCTAAGTCTTGAATGAGGGGAGTCGAACTGGAGAGAATGACCACCAACTCAAAGGTTGGGCCTCATTTGGAATTATGCCAAAAGAGTATAAAGAGAATTGACTGTAATGAAGGGCACCCTCAGGTATACACACCATAAAAAACATAACGAAGCTAGTTGCGAAGTATTCCCTTGCCACCCTTAGCCAATAGCAATGTGTCACCACAACCCTCCACAAGAAATACACCGTAACAACAAATTGAAGGCCCGCCACCCTCAATTCCTTAGACTGAAAACCACCAACATCGATGCAACAATTGTGAAAAACCTCTCCCTCCACTGTGAACCAACTTAATGATGACCAAATAAAATTTTGCATAACAAGAAGGTCAAGGGCATGAGGAGAGGAGAATGCCTCCCCCCCACTTCTCTATTCAACAATAATCCACCACCTGAACTGTAAGAGCACACATATATTTAATAGTCCATGATGTAGGTTGGAAAAGGAATGTGATATGACCTTCGTGCACTATGGCATGTCCTATAACATACAAGTGGGTGTCAAAACCCTATTCATCAATTAATTCCCTTGATGTCTACACTCCCATCAGGGATTAATATATTTTAATAATATTATTAAATTTAATAATTTTGGATTATAATATTAACTCTAATATAACATAAAATTTGTTATATTATAATATATATTAATATATTAGGATATATATTAGCTCCAAATATATATGGGAGAGAAGAACAAAGAGCTATAGTGATAGAGATGGAGACAAAGAGAGAGTGACAAGGCAGAGATGGAGATAAAGTGAGGGAGAGAGAAGAGGAGGAGTGAAGAAAGAGAGAAGGAGAGGAGAGAGAATGAGAGAATGGTGAGATATAGAGGGAGACACAAATATGGAGGGGGGAGAGAGAAGGATTCAAGGATGGAGATATTGACAGGGTTGGAGGGCAGAGAGAGAGAGAGATTCAGGGTGGGAGGTAGGTAGGAGAGAAAGATAGAGAGAGGAAGAATGAGAAATAAGACTTGAGAGATAGAAAGAGAGAGAGTGTGTATGTTTGGGGGTGAGATAGAAAGACAAAGTGTCACACGGAATAAGTCGATCTTGTGGACAAGATAGACCTTCCTAGAATCTAAAGAAGACCTAATGACAAGCAAACCAACCAGACACTATCTTTGTCTAAATATGCTTTTATAAACAATGGCAAACAAGTGGTTTTAGGGCCTACCTTAGGTCCAACGCAAGTTTGTGGATGCCCTCGCTCCTTCAATCCAAATGAGCTCCTTTGTCACGAATCTGCAAACACAAACAAGGCAAACAAATTAAATAGCACCTGAAAAGCCAATTTCATAAAACATATTTAACATGAAAGTCAAGGAGTCCATGAAACAAATAACATGAGATACTTGTTGAGAAAAATGGGTTTGATCGTATTAATTCAAAAGAAGAAGAACTTTACAACTTGTGCCTTGACGCTGTACAAGCTCCTCCCAGGGCCCAGCAAGAAGTCTCTTCTTCTTAAGCTCCCCAATGAAGCCAAAAGGTATGTGATCTCTCTTCTTAAGCTCAACTAGGAAGTCTTGATTTCACCAGCATTTACCCTAAAAAATGTTCAGCTTCTAACCTCCCCAGCAACCAGCCCAATGCCTGAATTAATAGTGCAATGGAGGGAGGTTACTAGGTCCTCCTTCAAAGGGATAGCTCCTCTCATCAAGGGATTAGCTCCTTCTCTTTTGGGATGCATGAACCACCTCAGAGCAAACAATCCACGTCAAAATTCCTTCTATAATCCTCTAGAATTAACCCAAAGTGAGTTTTTTAAGATAAAACTTGCGCCTTTTGACTTTCACAGGGGTCCGCACCCAAACCTTTAGGGACAGAGCGGGCAGGTCCGTAGTTTTTGTACACAGAAGGTGCGGGACCGCAGGTGGCAGTGAGAGAAAGTGCGGAACCAGAGTTTCATTGATTTTTAATGTCTTTCTCCCATTTTCAAAGCTTGACTTGAAGAGCTGAGGTCTGAGACTTGCTTAGAAGGACAGTACAAGTGATGATAGACCCATACTGACTGCAAATAATCATGGTGACGATATTTTTGTGTAACAGATTGCCCCCCAAAGTGCGAAGTCTGTAGTAGATGAGGATTTCATTGATCATTTAGGAAGAGTGAAGTACTTTATCATTTCGAGGATCATCTTGTGGAGAGCTCGGTTGGAACCTGTAAAAACATTAAATGCAAGATATATATATGAGATCATATCATCGCTGAGGTAGGCATTCCCATACTCAGATCAAAACTGACTAGAAAACTAACTACTACTCTGATACATGAATGATATTGTAAAACATCACAAGTATAGACTCAGATGGACACAGTATGGACGCAACCATCTGTTTATGAATAGTCCATTTTAGGGAAAATTTTAAGAACCCCCCTAAATTTATAAGTATAATAAATGGGCGAATCTCCATGGTATATAGGAAAAATGGAAGGTGATTTTATCAATAATATAATATGTATATATAATTTTTTGGCGAATCTCTCACGAGGCATGGTGAATATTTTACTCAATTATAAAATCTTGTAAGATCTTGGTATTACCATGGGTTATCATAAACCTGGAGCTTAAAAATTACTATTAGTAATTTATAAAAATTAATAAAATTAATAGTTGATTTTTATTTTATTTTTTATTTTAACCAAGCTAAAATGTTTAACATACATTAAATTACAACATCCATTTTTACTCTTGATCCCCTGAGAGGGATCAAATATGTTTTCACTCTATGCTAGTTTGCATATCACAATATTTGATACCTCTCGGGGGTTAGTAGATCCAGAGTAAAGATGGATCTATGTTGGTTTAATTCCCCCATTTAAATAGGCTACATTCCAGGTGAATACCATGGGTCAATACCATGTGCCATTTTTTTAATTAATACTAATATTAGGGTTAATAATGTTTTTTTGCATGGTATTAATAACAATATAGTCCATGGTATTTGTCCCATAGTATTTTGCCCATAGGTTTCACCTAAATATAACGCATTTTATAAGGTGACTTATGGAGTAAATATAAAAAAAATGTTTTATTTGTTTACCATACCTCTCGTTTATTTATAATTTTTATTAATTTACCATACCTCTTTTACAAATATGGTATTTGGCCCATAGGATTCACTTAAATAAAACCTCTTTCTTGAGCCTTCATAAATAGAACTAGGGTTATGGACTAAATATAAAAAGAGGTTTTATTTATTTACCATACGTCTAGTTTATTTATATTTTTATTTATTTACCATACCTTTTGAGTAAGTATAAAAATATGTTTTATTTATTTACCATACCTCCACTTTACTTATATTTTTATTTGTTTACACCCTTGCATGTATATAAGGTGACTTATGGAGTAAATATAAGAAATGTTTTATTTATTATTTATTTATATTTTTATTAATTTACCATACCTCTTTTATAAATATGGTATTTGGCCCATAGGATTCACTTAAATAAAACCTATTCTTGAAAATGGGCGAATGGATTCACTTAAATAAAACCTATTCTTGAAAATGGGCGAATGGAAGGTTGTAGCTCCTAATTTCAAGGGCTAAATTTACCGTTTTTACCCTCTCCCTTAAAATAAGGTGGGCTATTTGAGGTGATTTGTAAAAATGTACTATGATACAAAATATTCGCCCACTAAAAATTTAAAACCCCTTAATTTCGCCAAAGGGCGAACATTCGCCCCTAAAATTTTCTCTGGTCCATTTATATAATGAATACAAAATTCCTCGCAGCCTGGATTGTGGAAACTAGATCCAGGGTCTTCATTTCTACTTCCCGAAACAGTACGCGAATGAATGTGTTGATGTCGAACATGGTAGAAACCACTTGATTACCAGTCAATGATGTAAACTGTTAATAAGTGTGAGAGAAACCACCAGTGATGTCAATGGCTCTCAAAGTACCCAGTACAATCCATGAGATGTGAATAAATGTGTTGATGTCGAACATGTCAAGGAATCCTTTGATCGAAGGTCAATGATGCAACCTGTCATCAAAGGCGAGAAACCTGCCATTGAGGCATGTAGATCTCAAGGTACTGATGATTTCTAGATCATCTTTCTAGATAATGAGCTGAAGTCGATAGAAAGCGATCCGTCGTAGGCAAGCCCACAACACGAAATCATAGATCAAGTCGAAGAAATTTAGTTGCAAGGACTGACTCAGGGATGGTCAAGATGGATGACAGATATTTTGCAGATGAATGGCTTATTGGCAGTAACCTCTTGAACACATAACGACACAACAGATGGTTTGGTGACAATTGACCCAAAGTTAATACCCAGAAACCGGCTGAAGCCTTTCAATGTGGTTTGATCAACTGTTAGGCAAAGGACTTCCCAACCCAGGTGAATAAAAGTGTCGTGTTCAAGAGTGGTTACAAAGTAAGACAAACAAGCTCATTTTTCTCTCTTTTCCCCCACCATTTCTGGCAAGTACCTCTTTATTTTTGACAAGCTTGAGGAGGATAACATTTGCTTGATTATAAGCTCATCCTTCGGATGAGTCCAACTTAGTTTAAATTCGAACCCTAATAAGGAGTGGTTCGTTCCTGTTTGTAATTGAACAAGTCCTTTACTGTGAAATTTTAACGAATCCAGTATAGGAGAAACTCGGCGTTTTTCAATTTTAGAGAGTCTGAAAAAACTTAAGAAGACTCCAGGGTTGACCTTTTTCGTAAATTTGTGTCTCCCAAGCCCAAAAAAGTATAAAATAATACTTGAGAGAACCGCTTGATCTTTTATGACCAAGGAGTACTTTTCGTCATTAGTGCCCTTGATCCGAAAAAGTAAAAAAGCGATCAACGACACGTCGTTTTATAACCAATATCGAATTTGAAACGACAAAAATCCTACAATCTTTTCATGTTTTTACGGTCAGAAAAGAGTTGTAAGTGGACCGTCTTTTAATTCCGTTTTAATGAGTTTAAAAGAAACACTCGGCGATCTTTTCATGTTTTAGGAGTCAGAAAAGAGCTTAAAGGTGACTCTAAATGTTTTTCGTCGAAAATGATAGATTTCGCCTGAATAATCCTTTATCCTGCACAAAAACACAAACATTACTCATACCTGTTTGAAATGGATAAAAATGTCGCAAAAATACCTTTCCAAAGTGAAACATAAACAAATTTGCAATTTATTTACTCAAAAAACTTATAAAAAGGGCCTTCGTCAATTCATTTTTACCGTTTGAGTTTTGGGTGAGAAAATAGTGCTTTTGCTCAGAAAACTTCCCGTGAAGATTGCGGAAAATCCAACCGTCAGAATCGAACGCCGTCTTCTCCAGGTAATCCACATCATCCTACTCTTCATTTTTAACCGTTTCAATTTTTGTTTTAGTCATTTATTTCATTTTTGGGAGGGTTTTTAGGCTTAAAACCCGCGCGCGGGGGCCCGCAGGTTTACCATTGCTGGCCTGCGGACCCTGACTTTTTCTCCATTGGGAAAAAGCTCAGGGTCTGCACCTTCCATGTAGACAAGGTGCGGTCCCACACACTGTGTCTAACTCGGAGGGTGCGGTCCCTGTCGCAAGGGTTTTTAACCCAATAATTCTCAAAAATGGACCAATCAAAATAATTTCTAGCAATTTAATTTATCCTTATACTTGATGCAGAGAGTACATCATGCTAGATTGGCGCGAACGAGAGCATGAGGACGTAGATGCTGCCGCATGGAATCATCAGCCTTCACTTGATGCTTTGAGGGCATGCGGCTTGTACAAATTTTGGGCCATTCCTGGCATGAGGGCTCAGGTGGATTTCTTATAGTGGTTGGTTGACAGATGGAGCATACAGGACCAGTGCTTCTTCATTGGTGGCCACAAGCTCGAAATCGAGCCGACGAACATATATTTCTTGACTGGTTTGCCTAAGAGAGGCGAAGACTTGACTCTGTTTGGGGCTAGGCCAGGTGGCCAGTCTGTTGATAGCCTCAGGCTAGAGTACTGCAACAGCCAGGCTAGAGACAAAGGGATAGACATAAAGACCATATCCCGTCCTGAACTCATGGTGATTGCGTTTACTGTCACTAGACTTTGCGGGGCTGCCGCATTACATATTGCCACCGGATCCCAGATGCGTATGGCAGTTGATTGCTTCCGAGGCACCATCTTCAACTGGTGCAATGCCGTGTTGGCCAATCTGAAAGGCCAACTGACCAGGGCCAAAAACGGACAACTAAAGACCTTTGGTTATGGGGCTTTGGTTGTGAGTTTTGGCCTGGAGAGGGTTCCTATGTTGATCCCGCAGCACCTTACCGTTGGAGCTGGGCTTCCTCGAGAGCCCAAACTGATGCGATGGGTCGCAGTTATGGCCCGTCACCCGGATGAGAGGACAGAGGTTGCTCGATTCAAACCTGAGTATTTCCAATGGCTGGAAAAATAGGTCTTTTCTATTCAGGACTTCCCTTACGCTGGGATAGATTTTCATGGTGACCCAGACATGGTTCTTCCACCAGGGGAGCAGTGGGATGATTCAGGTAAAATCATTTTCAACATTTTTCCTATTTATTTTTTTTATTATTTTTCCATCGTCTCAAAACTGATAGCAAAAGTTTCAAATGTAGATGTGGGTCCACATCAACCAGCCGCTCTCCAGCCTTACGAGAGGAAACAACCAGTTGCACCCGCGCCAACCCCACAGGACGAATCAGCAGAGGTTTTGGCCAAGTTGGAGGGTCATCTTGAGCGCTTGACAGGAGATATTCCGGAGACCACTAGATGACATTCCTCATCGACTTCAACGCTATGTGATTGGGGTACCAGGACCTTTTAGGAGGTTCCTTTACAAGGTGGCCCGTGCAGTGGTTTCTTATAGAGATCATCACCAGTGATAGGATGATCGCCTATTGTGGGCACATATGACATTTTTGTTTTTTGTACTTATCATTTTTGCCGATCATAAGGTCTTTTTCAACCTATGATCGAGGACAATGTATTTTTTGACACACTCCTATATATATATATATATATATATCACTATTACCAGCTTACCTTGTAAATCATGTTATGGAATGGTTTTAAATTTACATGTATGATTATTGCAAATGTCTATTTAACATTCGAGAAGCAATTGCATCTGCTAATGTATTTAAAGATCTTGGAATATGCTGATATTCAATATAATCAAATTCACGTTCCAAGAGACGCACTCTCAAAAATAATCTTAATAACACTGGATTTCTAATGGCATACACTCTATTAAGCTGTAATACAACGAGTTCAGAATCTAACCTCACTATCAAACTCCGAATCCCAAATGAAATAGATTCAGATAATAACTCAATCACTACACTATACTCGGCAATGTTGTTCGTTGTTTGACCGAGGCTTACCCCATGCATAGATACTAACTCGTCAGAGAGTGAATAGATAACCCAAGTTGCGGAAGAAATGTTCCGTGTATTACGACAAGCACCATCAGTGAAACCAATGTATGTTTGGAGAGGCATCAACATCTGCAATATCAAGAGTAAAACCAAGATAAGCAGGAATAATGACGAAAAAACACTCTCTAAGCTAAGCACACTGTTTAAACTAAAACACACCAGCTAGAAAGAAAAACTATCCTAACTAAAAAATTCCATACCCATTCATTAAGCATAATACCTCTTCAAGTAAAGACCATTTTTGGGTTTACCCAAAGAGTCCCCGTCAAAGTCTACCAATTCATAGGCCCCTTTTGCTAGCTTTCGCGTGACAACATAGGGACCATGCCACATAGGAACGAATTTTCCAGCACCTAATTTATCATTAGCTTGATCGTAAACTAAGACTAGATCTCCTTCCGAAAAATTTCGAGGGGTCACATTTCGATCATATTGAGCTTTCATGCGTTTTGCGTGAGTCTCGATCACCAATGCAGCATCACGTTGATTCTCATCTAATTGAACCAAGTATAACAAACACTTTTCCTCTTCGGAAGTGGCTGGAAGTAATTCGATGGTCATTTGCAGTGACGGGATTTCGCATTCAATGGGTAACACAGCTTCCAAACCATAGACTAGTTGGAAAGGAGTGAACCCTGTTGATGTTTTTGCTGAAGTTCGGTACGCCCAAAGTGCTGAAAATAGCATGTTACGCCAATTCGACCGATGAATCCCAATGATTTGTCGGATCTTGAAAACTAAAACTTTGTTGATGGATTCAACCAGACCATTAGCTTGTGGATAATAAGGGGTTGAACTATCGTGACGTAAACCAAGTTGGCCTGTAAGTTCGGTCATCATAACATTTCGAAAATGACGCCCATGATCAGTGATTATTGCTTGCAGGACACCAAACCTAGCAATTATATGATTGAACACGAAAATTGCAATTGTCTTGCCGTCTGCCTCAAATGTAGGCATTGCCTCGGCCCACTTGGTAAAATAATCTACCACAAGGATGATATACGCATGCCCCCCGGCCGAGTGAGGGTTACATGTAATAAAATCGATACCCCATTTGGCAAAAGGACCAACGGAAATTATAGGGTGGAGAGGAGCAAGTGGAGCACGCATCTTTCGATCAAAAATTTGGCAGTTGTGGCATTTTTAGACCGCCGTAATACAATCTTTAAATAAAGACGGCCAGAAGTAGCCAGCGCGCAATATCTTTTGGGCTGTGGTATACCCAAACATATGATCGTCACACGCTCCAGAGTGACAATCATTTAGAACCCTTTCAGTTTCCTCGTGAGTTAAGCAACGTCGAAACACAGAGTCCGCCCCACGGCGATAAAGAGTATCTCCAATAATCCTGAATTGTTGGGATTGGAATCGTATTTTCCAACGTTCTGACCTTGAAATTTCTGGCTGAAAGGATTGGGTCTGGAGATAAATGATGATATCCCCATACCACGGATCTAAAGTATTGATTAGAAATAAGGATTCATCCGCAATGGGCTCTTCTGCCACAGTTTCCGTGTCAGCACGCGGGAAGTCACACATTAACTCCGCAAAAACTAAAGATTTCTTAGACTTAGATTTCTCAAATTCCAAATCGAACTCCTGCAGGATCACAATCCATTTAGAGTACTTTTCCCCTAGCAATTGCTTGGTCAAAATATAGATCATAGGGTTGCAATCCGAAATTACTGTAGTTTTACGTAGTAAAATGTAGTGACGAAAACGTTGGACAACTTGAACGGCTGCCAAAGCCAATTTCTCCACATGTGAGTATTTTAGCTCAGTTGGTTTTAAAGTTCGACTAAGGTAATATATCACATGTTCAGTTCTGAATTCATCTTCCTGAACTAAGACGATTCCAATGGTGGAATGAGAGGCGGCGAGATACAAGAAGTAATCCTAGCTGTAGTTGGGAGGATGCAATAACGGTGCATGGGTCAACGCGTATTTAAGTGCATCAAAAGATTTCTGAGCTATCTCATCCCAATAGAATGGAGTATTTTTTTTCAACAACCGGGTAAAACCCTTTATAACCTCGGCGTAGTTAGGAATGAATCGTCGTAAAAAGTTTGCTTTCCCCTGCAAACTTTGGAGTTGGCGAAGACTCAAAGGAGGAGGCAATTTGGTGATAGCTTCGACCTTCGAGGGATCAACGCGAATGCCGGCTTTCAAAACTACAAACCCCAACAATCGACCCATTTCTATACAGAAAACACATTTGTGTGGGTTCAACCGAATCCGATAATTCCGACACCTCATAAAGATTGCTCGTAAATGGACGAGGTGATCAGCTTGATGTAATGAATGAGCAGGAAAGTCATCAAGATATGGTTGCACAATGTGCTTGATGTCATGAAATGCATAAGACATCGCCCTTTGAAAAGTTGCTCCGGCATTCTTGAGCCCAAAAGGTAACTTGTAATAAGCAAATGTCCCCCATGGACAAATGAAATCCGTTTTTGGTTGATCGGCAGGTAGAATGTTGATTTGATTGTATCCGGAAAAACCATCCATGAAGGAGAATATTTCGCTGCCGGCACAATCATCAATAATTTGATCGATATAGGGAGTTGGGTAATTGTCCTTTGGACAGGCTCGATTAATGTCCATATAATCGATGCATATTCTTATTGTTCCCTGCTTTTTGTCAACCGGAACAATATTCGATACCCAATCCATTAACGGGATTGGATAAATGAAACCTGCTTTAAGTAATTTTTCAACTTCTGCTTTAATTGTAGCAGCTTTTCATGGGTGAATCTGACGCAAACGTTGCCAGATGGGTTTAGCGTCCGGGTAAGTCTTGATCTCATGAACAACAATCGCGGGATCAATTCCTGGCATTTCCTCATAGGACCAGGCAAACATGTTGCCGAATTCTTGAAATAGGGCCTTATATAGCTGAATTTCATCATCTGTACATGAGGCACCTATATGAATGTTCTCAAGAATTCCGGGCTTAACCGAAATGTCAATAGGAATAGTTCGAGAGATGTTTCCCAAATTTAACTCTGAATCGGGTTGTTTCATTGGATTCTGAGGTTCCTTGACATATTCATTCGTAAAAATCGATGAGAAATCATTTTCAAAACGATCATTCTCGGGTAAAAACGAAGATCTGTGATGGAGATCTTCCCATGGTAAATCATCTACACATAGGATTTCGCGAATTTGCTCATCAGAGTGAACAAGTTCAGAAAACGTGATTAAATCCGAGCTTGATGTGAAAAGTGATTCCTCACGGACCACATTCATGAAGTCATTTTTGGTTGAAGATGGGTCAGTAAACGATTGCATGGCCTCATATGCAATTTCATATGGACTCAAAGGCATGACATCACCAAATGAGTCTATCTCATATTCAGAAGGAATTATCCAAGGATCATCATAAACAATGGTGTCTGATGTAATCATATGAATGGTTGCGAATGAAGACGATGTGTTGATCGGAGGAAAAGGAAAAGTTCCCAGTAAACTGGCATCTTTAACTAGTCCTACTCCAACATCCTTATATGGGATAGTCATTTTACCGACATGCTGAATACTCTCAGAAGAGGCTGGGTCGGATGAAAAGTAAGCCAGCTGATATATTGTTACAATCTTTCCATTATGTGGAAACTTTATTACTCGAAAGACCGATGAAACGACGGCTGTCATAGCGTAAGACCAACTTCGACCCAAGAGAAGGTTGTAATCTAGAGGGGCATCAACCACCTCCACATCTAGACTAATGGTTTTTCCTTCAACCCGTATAGGAAAATCCTGTAGAATGCCAAAAGGATGAAACCCACGGCCGTCAAAGGCCTTTAGAATCGTCGGGGATTGATTTAGCAAAGAAGAACCAAGCGATCTCCAACACTGTATCGACATAATACACGTTGAGGATCCCTCATCAATTACAGTCCAATGAATAGGCCTATTTTTTACTATCACTGGAATCTGGAAAGCCATTTGATGAGGCAAACGCGGTGTACTATTTTCTAGATCGAAAATTATTAGATTCGAGTCCTGAACATCAACAGCTCCTATAGCCGACAAAAGTAATTTACGTTGTGCTAGACATGATTGCAGCACTTCCAAAGCCGACATTGCTGAGGGTGAAACAGCTAAATCTTCAACAATGTTATAATTCTGAGATGCTCTCGCATGTGGATTGAAAGCTGACTTTCGAAGTATACCCTTGGCGGGAGGTTTGATTACCAAGTCTGGATTAGGTTTCTCGATTTGTAGTGGATCGGAACCGCGAGCTGAGGTTGATGGATTAGAATGAGAAGATTCTGCTTCTTTACCATCAACAGGACTTTTACTACCATAATCTTGCGATCAAGTCACAATCCTAACATGGGACATCATCAGTATGGGTTCTTCATTGGCACTCGAGGAAGAACCTATCATCTTACTGTCTTGAGCCGGAAAAGGATCCTTCAAAACAACAGGAGTTTGGGAACCCTTGACAATCTTCGCAACCTCTGCACGATGAGGGCAATCTCTTGTAAAATGTTCATCGTCACAAATGAGACAAGGATAGCGAGGTTTGCACTTTTCATCATTGGATTCCGGTTTTTCAGGTTTCTCCTTTGAGTTTTTGTACGTTTTATTCTTCTTCTTTCCTTTCTTCTTCCCACCGGATTTTGATTTGGCTGTAGATGATTCTACAATGTGAATATCGGCGGAAATCTCTGCAGAAGAATCCCATGTTGGGGAATCAGGTAAGGTTATGATAGGGGAAGAATTCTTGGAAGACTTCTTCTTACTTTTAGTGTTAACTGTGCTAATCATACCATCGGCGACATGAGATCCCGAAGGAGCTACAGCGATTTGATTTTGCTTGGGAAGATCGGGGATTTTCTCATGTAACGTACTTGACTGAGTATAGACCAAGTCAAGGTACTGTGCTTGAGCAATCACTTGCTCCTCAGTAACAACTCCGGCTTTAGCTACATCTTCAGTGATCTTTGGCAACAAAGATTTTACAAACCAATCGGCCAAGATCTGATCCAGAATAAACACCTTCACTAAACGCCGTCAACGTCTCCACTCATGAATATGATCTGAAATGTAAGTGGATGTCGATTGTTTTAACGAAGTTAAAAATTCTGTGCCATTGTCATATCGGACTGGCAACTGAAAATGAGTTAAAAACGAGGTAGCTAACTGACTAAAATTATAAAAAGTTCCTCGCGGTAACTCAATGTACCACTTGGCCACGAGACCAATTAGAGTGCGCCGGAAACATCTAAGATAGATTGAATCATCTGAAATGGAGTTAGACGCACACCAGAGGTGGTAAGTCATCACATGGTTCGATGGGTCCTCTCCTGATTTACCTTCGAACTTAGGAATGTCACTGGGCAACTTATTCGGCATTGGCGGCCAAAACGGAAGATAATTAATGGGATTGTTCATTAGGCGCGACAAGTCAGGTAAGTCCAAAGTTGCGATAAATGGTAACTGACGATTAGGGTCCCTAAAACTCTGGGTCATGAGACCAGCCCCAAGAGGAGGATATCCAGGATAACTAGGAATAGGAATTGCATTTGGGATATTGTATCCTCCCGGAAAACCAGGATTAACCGGACCATACTGGGGTTGTTGATAAGTGTACCCAGGGTACGGTTGATACTGATAGACTGGCTGCTGCACAGCAGGACCGAATTGGTACTATCCCTGGTATGGTTGATAAGTAAATTGTGGTTGACTTGTGACAACTGTACTTGAACCAGGTTGTCCTACAGGTATCTGAACCGAAGTTTGAATCGTAGATCCAGACGGTGGTAAATATGTCTGAGGAGTAGATACAGGAACAGTAGAAACCGGAGCTGTCGATACTCCAGAAGTAGGTGGGGTAGATTGAACGGCCTCATATGCAATTTCATATGGACTCAAAGGCCTGACATCACCAAATGAGTCTATCTCAGATTCAGAAGGAATGATCCAAGGATTATCATAAACAATGGTGTCTGATGTAATCATATGAATGGTTGCGAATGAATACGATGCGTTGATCGGAGGAAAAGGAAAAGTTCCCAATAAACCGACATCTTTAACTAGTCCTACTCCAACATCCTTATATGGGATATTCGTTTTACCGACATGCTGAATACTCTCAGAAGAGGCTGGGTCGGATGAAAAGTAAGCCAGCTGGTCTATTGTTACGATCTTTCCATTATGTGGAAACTTTATTACTCGAAAGACCGATGAAACGATGGCTGTCATAGCGTAAGACCAACTTCGACCCAAGAGAAGGTTGTAATCTAGAGGGGCATCAACCACCTCCACATCTAGACTAACGGTTTTTCCTTCAACCCCTATAGGCAAATCCTGTAGAATGCCAAAAGGATGAAACCCACGGCCATCAAAGGCCTTTAGAATCGTCGGGGATTGATTTAGCGAAGGAGAACCAATCGATCTGCAACACTGTATCGACATAATACACGTTGAGGCTCCCTCATCAATTACAGTCCGATGAATAGGCATGTTTTTTACTATCACTGGAATCTGGAAAGCCATTTGATGAGGCAAATGCGGTGTACTATTTTCTAGATCAAAAATTATTAGATTCGAGTCCTGAACATCAACAGCTCCTATGGTCGACAAAAGTAATTTACGTTGTGCTGGACATGATTGCAGTACTTCCAAAGCTGACATTGCTGAGGGTGAAACAGCTAAATCCTCAACAATGTTATAATTCTGAGCCACTCTCGCATGTGGATTGAAAGCTGACTTTCGAAGTATACCCTTGGCGGGCGGTTTGATTACCAAGTCTGGATTAGGTTTCTCGATTTGTAGTAGATCGGAACCGGGAGCTGAGGTGTATGGATTAGAATGAGAAGATTCTGCTTCTTTACCATCAACAGGACTTTTACTACCATAATCTTGTGATCGAGTCGCAATCCTAACATGGGACATCATTAGTATGGGTTCTTCATTGGCACTCGAGGAAGAACCTATCATCTTACTGTCTTGAGCCGGAAAAGGATCCTTCAAAACAGCAGGAGTTTGGGAACCCTTGACAATCTTCGCAACCTCTGCACGATGAGGGCAGTCTCTTGTAAAATTTTCATCGTCACAAATGAGAAAAGGATAACGAGGTTTGCACTTTTCATCATTGGATTCCGGTTTTTCAGGTTTCTCCTTTGAATTTTTGTCCGTTTTATTCTTCTTTTTTCCTTTCTTCTTCCCACCGGATTTTGATTTGGCTGTAGATGATTCTACAATGTGAATATCGGCGGAAATTTCTGCAGAAGAATCTCCTGTTGGGGAATCAGGCAAGGTTATGATAGGGGAAGAATTCTTGGAAGACTTCTTCTTACTTTTAGTGTTAACCATGCCAATCATACCATCGACGGCATGAGATCCCGAAGGAGCTGTAGCGATTTGATTTTGCTTGGGAAGATCGGGGATTTTCTCATGTAACGTACCTGACTGAGTATAGACCAAGTCAAGGTACTGTGCTTGAGCAATCACTTGCTCCTCAGTAACAACTCCGGCTTTAGCTACATCTTCAGTGATCTTTGGCAACAAAGATTTTACAAACCACTCGGCCAAGATCTGATCCGGAATAAACACCTTCACTAAACGTCGTCGACGTCTCCACTCATGAATATGATCTGAAATGTAAGTGGATGTCGATTGTTTTAATGAAGTTAACAATTCCGTGCCATTGTCATATTGGACTGGCAACTGAAAATGAGTTAAAAACGAGGTAGCTAACTGACTAAAATTATAAAAAGTGCCTCGCGGTAACTCAATGTACCACTTGGCCGCGAAACCAATTAGAGTGCACTAGAAAAGTCTAAGACGGATTGAATCATCTGAAATGGAGTTAGACGCACACCAGAGGTGGTAAGTCATCACATGGTTCGACGGGTCCTCTCCTGATTTACCTTCGAACTTAGGAATGTCACTGGGCAACTTATTCGGCATTGGCGGTCAAAACAGAAGATAATTAATGGGATCGTTCGTTAGACGCGACAAGTCAGGTAAGTCCAAAGTTGCGATAAATGGTAACTGACGATTAGGGTCCCTAAAACTCTGGGTCATGAGACCAGCCCCGGCAGGAGGATATCCAGGATAACTAGGAATAGGAATTGCATTTGGGATATTGTGTCCTCCTGGAAAACCAAGATTAACCGAACCGTACTGGGGTTGTTGATAAGTGTACCTAAGGTACGGTTGATACTGATAGACTGGCTGCTGCACAGCAGGACCGAATTGGTACTATCCCTGGTATGGTTGATAAGTAAATTGTGGTTGACTTGTGACAACTGTACTTGAACCAGGTTGCCCTACAGGTATCTGAACCGAAGTTTGAATCGTAGATCCAGACGGTGGTAAAGATGTCTGAGGATTAGATACAGGAACAGTAGAAACCGGAGCTTTCGATACTCCAGAAGTAGGTGGGGTAGATAGAACAGATGTTGCGGCAGTTGTAGGAGTCGTTTGAGGCGGAGTACGAGGTGTACTAGGCCCAGACTGAGAAACTACCAAAGGTACAGAAGTTTGAATGTTAGACTGGACAGGTTGCTGGGCTATACCAGAAACTAAGGGTTGTCCAGTTTGAGATGACAACTGTACATTTGGCTGCAACACCTGTTGAGTTTGCGATGGATCCACACTATATTCATTCCGGGGTACTGACCCATAACAGGTTGAGAATATTGAGGACCATAACCGGGTTGAGGGTAGGATTGATAATTGAAAGGTACATTTCTCGTTCCTTGAACATACATTTGACCGGAGGGTGGTTGAAAACCTTGGTTCGAGTACTGACCTTGGGGTTGATACCCTTGAGGCATGTATTGATACTGGGGTTGACCTTGAGGTATAAATTGATACTGGGGTTGACCTTGAGGTATAAATTGATACTGGGGTTGACCTTGGGGTACATATTGAGTCTGGGGTTGACCTTGAGGAATGTACTGTCCCGTAGGTATGTACTGTCCTTGAGGTTGCCCCCCAGTTGCAAATTGGGTACCTTGAGGTTGCCCCCCAGGCGATAATTGAGGCTGCCCCCCAGGCGGTAACTGGCCACCTTGAGGTTGAGGATTGGGAATAGAACTTGACATCAAGAGAATGTCTTCTACGCTCAACGGCTTAGTACCATTGCTTCCAGTTAATAACCCTTTCTCAATGGGTTGAGGAGATGCTCCCAAAAAAGTACCAGAAAGGGACTGATACCCAGAGGGAACAGAAGGACCGCCGTACAAAAAGGATTCGGGCGATTGAGTAAACTTGGATGACTAATTCGACATATTTAACGAAGGATAATAACCTTTAGGTGTTGGGTGATAAGGAGCACGAGGTGGTGAAAAACTTAACCCTGGGTTTTCTAAGAAATTAGTCAAAGAAAGATACCAAGTACTGCTCCTAGGTGGACTGTAAAAAATTGATTCACGCTCCCTTAGCTCAATAACAGGTTGATTTTCAGGGATAGGGATGCCTACTTCTTCTTCCAGAGTAGCAAGTTCTTCAATAGCAATAAGTCCAGAAGGAAGATCTTGGGTGATTACTCTTTCTACCCTAGGTGAACCAGGACCACTAGAAGTTGGAGAAACAAACCCCGATGTCGGAGTAGCAACAAATTCACTTTCAGGCTCCGATATTTCAGGTTCCTCACCTGTATCACTAGTAGATGAAAAGCCACTAGTAACTTCAGAAACAGACACTGACTGTGGATTATAATCTGCCACTAACGGTTGAAAATCAGGATGTACTATCAAAGAAGATTCTCCTTCTTCAGGTGACCCAACTCTACTGTCTCTAGGAGTTACGAGGACTTTCAAGCCTTCAAGCTGGCTCGGTACTTCCTCAGGAGGTTGGCCCCGAAGTCTACGGGACTTCCTCAGTAACTCAGCCACGTTTACAAACTCAGGAGGTTGGCCCAGAAGTCTACGGGATTGCCTTGGTAATTCAGCCACAGTTAAAAACTTTTAACTACTTCACACGCAAACAAAGTAAAATTTCAATGAAAACCACCTAAAGCCTCTAAAGAACCAAACAAATTTGAATCACACGCTTAAAGAATCTAGGAGATCAAACACACACAAACAGTAACTTTCCATACTGAAAACACTAGTTGGTGATGAAATCCAACATCATAGAGTTCAATACAGAAATGGCGGTTGGAACAGTTACCCCGGCAACCTGCTTAATGAATAGACTGACACAAGTTCCTCCACTTAACCATCTCGAGTGAAGAGAACCCCCCAGAAAATCCAAGTGAGTCTAGTCGACGTCTGCTCCAGGTACAGTGGGATCTTCCCACCACTGTCACCTTAGGAAGAATCCTAAAGAATATGGCCACTAAGGTTACCAACTGAAACAAATATACCTGGGGGAACAATCTACGATCTGATACACACGCAAGGGCAGAGTAGCAAGCTCAATCCCCTTGAAGGCTCCTTGACATAATTCAAGGTTTACCAACAAGTGACCCCAAGCTCCTCAACAATGGTTAATCCGAGGTTTACCGTTTTTAATACGTGAATATCTGGCATCGTTCCCAATGAGGAAGGATTGATTCCCACACTGGTTCGGACACGATCTCGTGCTTCTCCCTTAAGAGGAGCTTTCCCAGAGCCTAAATGCAACAATTGGATTTCTTCCCTACCACAAGATACAGCTACTTGTTTGTTTTTACTGTCTTGAAGAGTTAATTACTCTCCTACTCCAAGACACTAGCCTAAGCTAAGTTGGTGTATCAGAGCCCTAGAAATAAAAATGTTACTAGATGAATTTTACTTTAAGCGTTATTTTTATTAGGTTTTGTTTAAGTCAAAAGGTGCGGAGATGAAACTCGTGGTATGAAGACTCGACTCAAAATCACTAAAAATGCACCTAAGATGATTTAAACAATCTTTTTCTCTTCGATGAAATTCTAACTAAGAAAGAGTTTGAGAATGCAAATACTTTGTAAACACAAATCTTTCTCAATTAAACAAATTTAAAGAAGTGATTCTACCTTTTCCAATGCACTCGAAACAAGACAACTAGTTATTTCACAAAAATTTCCCTTTTTCGTTTCAAAGCACTCAACCACTACAAAAAACAAACTTTTTCCAAAAGAGATTTTTTTTTATATTTTTCATAAAACACTCAAAACTATGGAAATGACTAATCTTTGAGATCTATAAATTATAAAAAACCTATTTGAAGTCAAAGCCTACTAGATGTCTTTTTTAAGGATGTTTTACTTAGCTAGATGTAAGCTAAGGACCAATTTATGCAGAATCACAAATCAGTCAAGAACAACCAATTTTGTTTTCTTTTTGAAAATGAAAATCCAAACTTTTAAACACAAGCTTTTCGAAGTTTTGTAAAGAGAAAACTCAAAGCGGATTCCTCAACAAGGGGAGATTTCATAAATGGTCAGACTCATAAGAAGGCTGGTAGACACCAAGGTGATCTGAAGTCCCTACAGCTTCTAAGCTCATAGCCACTACACAACCAAAATGAAAAACAAGCCCAACAAGCAAAACTCCTAGGAATTTCACCTAAAACCCTAACACTAATGAAATCAACCTAAGGAAAGCTTCTGACAGGTTATATGCAGGTCTGGGCAGTGGATAACAATTTCTAAACAAAAACTAAGCTGACTAACAGAAGAAATCTTAGGTTTTTCAAAATTTTGACAGGGTCCGCAGACCCACAGTTGACACAGGTGCGGTCCCACTCTGTGCTAAAAGCCAAGATGCCGATAGGTACGCACTATGTCAAACAGCTAGGGTGCGGTCCTCTCCCAAAGCTATGAAAAACAAAAAATAACCCTGGATCTACAAACTCTACCCAATTTTACACACAACAAGCCAAAAACAGAAACAAAAACACAGTTTCTTAGGTCAAAGTAAAAACAAGGAAAACAATCAAGTCCCCAGTGGAGTCGCTATTTTGTCACACGGAATAAGTCGATCTTGTGGACAAGATAGACCTTCCTAGAATCTAAAGAAGACCTAATGACAAGAAAACCAACCAGACACTATCTTTCTCTAAATATGCTTTTATAAACAATGGCAAACAAGTGGTTTTAGGGCCTACCTTAGGTCCAATGCAAGTTTGTGGATGCCCTCGCTCCTTCGATCCAAATGAGCTCCTTTGTCGTGAATCTGCAAACACAAACAAGGCAAACAAATTAAATAGCACCTGAAAAGCCAATTTCATAAAACATATTTAACATGAAATTCAAGGAGCCCATGAAACAAATAACATGAGATACTTGTTGAGAAAAATGAGTTTGATTGTATTAATTCAAAAGAAGAAGAACTTTACAACCTGTGCCTTGACGCTGTACAAGCTCCTCCCAGGGCCCAGCAAGAAGTCTCCTCTACTTTGACAAGTTTCACTCACTCCCCAATGAAGCCAAAATGTATATGATCTCTCCTCTTAAGCTCAACTAGGAAGTCTTGATTTCGCCAGCATTTACCCTCAAAAATGTTCAGCTTCTAACCTCCCCAGCAACCAGCCCAATGCTTGAATTTATAGTGCAATGGAGGGAGGTTACTAGGTCCTCCTTCAAAGGGATAAAGCCCTCCTTCAAAGGGATAGCTCCTCTCATCAAGGGATTAGCTCCTTCTCTTTTGGTATGCATGAACCACCTCAGAGCGAACAATCCACTTCAAAATTCCTTCTAGAATCCTCTAGAATTAACCCAAAGTGAGTTTTTTAAGATAAAACTAGCGCCTTTTGACTTTCACAGGGGTTCGCACCCACACCTTTAGGGATAGAGCGGGCAGGTCCGCAGTTTTTGTACACAGAAGGTGCGGGACCGCAGGTGATAGTGAGAGAAAGTGCAGAACTAGAGTTTCATTGATTTTTAATGTCTTTCTCCCATTTTCAAAGCTTGACTTGAAGAGCTGAGGTCTGAGACTTGCTTAGGAGGACAGTACAAGTGATGATAGACCCATACTGACTGCAAATAATCATGGTGACGATATTTTTGTGTAACACAAAGAACGAGAGATGGAGAGAAGGGGAGGAGAGAATGAGAGAGGGAGGGAGATAGTGACAAAGTGGGGGACAGAGAGAGAGAGGGGAGAGACAAAAGGATTTGGGAGAGAAAGGGAGAGATATGAAGGAAGAGAGAGTGGACTTGAGAGAGAGAGAGAGAGAGAGAGAGAGAGTTGGAGGGGTAGAGAGAGGGAGGTAAGAAGAAAGACATAGAGAGATAAAGGTGGAGAGAGAGAGAGGGGGTGACAAGGGAGATGGAGAGAGGAGACTAGGAGGGAAGAGAGATAGAGGGAGGGAAGAGGAAGTGAGAGAGAGATGGAGATAAGGGGAAGAGAGAGAAAGGGGGAGGGAGACTGAGGGAGATATAGATAGATATGGAGAAACATTGTGTATGTTTGTGGGGTGATATAGAGAGACAAAGAAGCAGAGACAAAGGGAGATAAAGATATAGATGGAAGGGGGAGAGAGGGAAGAAGAGAGAGATAGAGAGAGGGAGGGAGGGAGAGATAGATAGAAGGAGGGAGGGAGATATAGATAGATATGAAGAGAAAGAGTATGTGCGTTTGGGGTGGTGAGATAGAGAGAGAAAGAAGGAGAGATGGAGGCAGATATAGATATAAATGGACGGGGAGGGGAGAAAGGGAAGAATATTGCTTGCACTAGATGAATGTTGATTTCTAATTATATTTGATTTCTTGCACTAGATGCATTGATTTCAGAAGAGATGTTGATTTCTAACTCTATTTGATTGCTTGCATTAGATGCATTTATTTTAGTGTATATGTTGATTCTTAGTTCTGTTTGACTACTAACACCAGATGCATTGATTTCAATCTATATGTTCATTTCTAATCCTATTCTATTGTTTTCATTATATTCATTGATTTTAATGTAGATGTTGATTTCTAATCCTATTTGATTACTTGCATTAGATTCAATGATTTCAGTGTAGAGTTTGATTTCTAATCCTATTTTATTATTTGCATTATATGTATTGATTTCAGTGAAGATGTTGATTTTTGATTTGATGTAACTAAATGTATGGTGAATATTAATTTCAAGGTAATTAGATTAACTTTGTGCATTGATTTCAGTGTAAGCACAAAAAAATTATTAACAACATGCATTGATTTCTATGTTATAGTAATTCAACCATAAATAAAATACTTGAATTTTCATCTCAAATAAAATGTTCACTTAATTGAAATGTTTGCTTCTTGAAATTGTAAACTATTTGTAATTAACTACATTCTTATTATTCTCATTTTCCATGCTTCATATTGGATTGTAAAAAGTGCAACAAATAGAACACACACACACACAGAGATCATGTCATGACTAAGCTCTTGTAGATAATCTCAAAATAAATAAAATTGAATAAAAATTATTTTAATCACATTTGATTTTTTAAAATTGAATAAAACTTATTTCAATCATAAGAAATTGATTGAAATACTTGATAGCTAAGTAAATTAGGAAAGTTGATAACATTATACAAAATTATAGAAATGTTATATCATATATTGTTTTTTGACCTATATTAAATTCCAATACGACTGACTTATATTATGTTATGACTAAGCTCTTGTAGATAATCTAAAAAAAAATATTGAATAGAACTTATTTGTTGTTTACACCTAACATCTTTTAAAATTGAATAATAGTGATTTCAATCATATTTGTGTTTTAATTGAACCTTAAGATAAAAAAAAATTCATTGAACTACTTAAAAAAGTTGACCATGCAATGGTATATAGATGGGTCACAAAAATTTCCATACAAATTTCTTTTATTATAATATGGATGACTTTAGATATAAAATAATTTATTTTTAAAACTGATTTGTAATAACATACATGTTGATTGCACTAAAAGACACTTTCTACAAGCCAATAGGAAGCATATTTGCAATTCTTTACATTCTCAATATTAAATGGATACATGATGTATTTTAGTTCATTTTAAGTATCAAAGTGACTTGCATCATAGTAAGATTGTACTTATATCATGTTATGACTAAGCTCGTGCAGATGACCTCAAAAGAAATAAAATTGAATAAAATTTATTTGTTGTTTACAAGGCATCTTTTGAAATTGAATAAAATTAATTTCAATCTTATTTGTGTTTTTTAATTGAACCTTGAGATAAAGAAATGATTGAAATATACTTAAAAGAGATGGTCATGCAATGGTATATGGTTGGCTCATAAAATTTTCCATATATATATATATATATATATATATATATATATATATATATATATAGATATGACTTTAGAATTCAAATAATTTATTTTCAAAATCATTGTATCGTGAGGTGCTCTATAGCCCAATATAGGGCAGATGTGTAGGTGTAATGTAAGAAAGTTTGTCGACATTTTTTACATGTCGACTTAATATGTTGAATTTATATTAATGTGTTTAATTTATAAGTAAAGGATTTGTAAACATTTAATAAAAGGTTAAAACTAATATATAGAGCCCACTAAGGGGAGATGTTATAAAAATAATAAATTTCAATTTGTTATATTGTATGTTTGTTTAAGAATAACAACTTAGATAAAAATAAAATAATAATATACATATCACATTAAAATATATAACATATAAGTAGTAGCTATAAGTTAAGATCTATTTTACCTTATAAATTAAAATAATGATTTTGTAACCATATTTAAATTTAATTAATAAGCACATAAAAACTTTAATACTTACAATAAACTTACTATATAACAATATTTTTAACCATGGATATTCACACCAACTTTACCATAGATATTATTAGTTGTAAATAGACTTTGTTACAATACCATGGGCCAATATCATGGCTCATCAATACCACATGCCCAAAAATCATCTCTCATTTCACAATCAAAATATTTTATTAAAATATAATATATATATATATATATATATATATATATATATTAATTAAATCTAAATAAAAAAGATTATAATTACTTTTGAGATATATCTAAACTCTCTATCACATTAAGATATACAAGATATAAATAGTAGCTATAAATTACGATCCATTTTACCATATAAATTAAAATAATAATTTTGTAACCACATTTAAATTTCATTAATAAGCACATAAAAACTTAATACTTACAATATAAAAATACTTTTAACCATGGATATTCACCCCCACTTTACCATGGATATTATTAACTTTGTTACAATACCATGGGCCAATACCATGCTCATACCACATGCCCAAAAACCATCTCTCATTTCACAATCAAAATATGTTATAAATATATATATTTTTTTCAATTTAATTTTATGACATTTTTGCGTGGACTATGTCAAATTATATAAAAATGGAAATGAAAATAAAAAAATAAAATTATTAATTATAATTATTAATAATAAATAACCAAACCAACCTAGATTCATCTTAACTCTGGATCTATCAAGTTCCAAGAGGGATCAAATCTCTCGAGGTGCAAACTTTTCCTCAAGTTTTTATCTGGAAAAAGAGGTTTGCATCTCGAGAGCTTTGATCCTTCTTGGCCCTTGATAGATCTGGAGTTAAGATGAATCTAGGCTGGTTGTAATAACATACATGTTGATTGCACTAAAAGGCACTTTCTACAAGCCAATATGAAGCATATTTGTAAGTATTTCCATGCTCAATATTAAATTGATACATGATATATTCTAGCTCATTTGAAGTATCATAGTGACTTGCATCATCGTAAGATTGTACTTATACCATGTTATAAGTACGCTCTTGTAGATGACCGAAAATAAATACAATTAAATAAAACTTATTTCAATTTCATTTGTGTTTTTTAATTGAACCTTGAGATAGCCAAGTAAATTTAGGAAAGTTCATATTTAATTATATATAAAATTATAAAAACATATATCATTAATTGGTTTTGGGTATATTTAATTCCAATAAATATGAATTAAATACCATGTTACCACTAAACTCTTGTTGATGACCTCAAAAGAAATAAGATTAAACTTAAAACTTATTTCAATCATATTTGTGTTTTTTAATTCAACCATCATATATTTTAGTTCATTTTAAGTATCAAAGTGATTTGCATCATAGCTTAAGATTCTACTTTTTTTTTAGTCTATGAAACTGGAAATCAAAATTGTTATATTTTTTAATAAAAGTTATACTATATAGACTTTTTTTAAACTAGCAAAATAATCAACATATCCATAAACTTCAAAAATTAATGAATATCCATATGAAAATATATACAAATTACAAAGTTTACATGAACATCCATAAAATGAAATAATAAGCATCAATAAATTGAAATAATGTTCATGTACATCCATAAACTGCCCATGTATGAAAATATACAAAGTATGTATCACATGTGAATGTGCCCTATGAAATGGGCCTAAAAATATACAAACTATCCATTCTAAGTACCACCAGAACTCCTATGTGTTAGAAAATTATATATTAGGAGCAATGGAACACATAAAATATTGCAGAAATATAAACACAGAAAACTCACAAAACAAGAGAGACACAGATATACGTGGTTCACCCAGTTTGGGCTACGTCCACCCCGAACATCCAGTCCTTCCTTTCTATTATCCAGCAAAATGAAGAGACACAACCTACAGCAAATCCGTTGTAATATCCTCTGTTTTCTCCTACAGTCTCACCTCTCTGTTTCTCGCTCATTGAATACACATCTATCACATAGCCTCAAATACAATACCCTCATACAAAGAGAGGGGGTTGCCTTCTAGGGCAAAAAACCCTAAACTAAACATAAGTTCTACCGTCAGATCATCCGCCTAATGAACGGCCCAGATTGACTAGAAATTACTATACTTTTACAAGGCAATTTTACAGCTGTTTTTAGCTTCGGGGGCACTGCCCCCGAAACCCCCCTGGACCGCCCCTGCAGGGAATATTTTACGGGCGGCGTTGCCGCCCCCATTTCGAACTGGGGTCCTATGTGGCGATACCTTTGAATATAGAAGATAATCAGGCTCCACACCTAACAATCTCCCACTTGGAGACTGATTGTAGCAACTCCACCGCTGCTCCATTTGTTGGACAATGACTCCTCTTTGGACCTGGCTATTTCTCATCTTCATCGTCATCCTTGAAGACCAACTGAAACTGAGCATATTCTCAGTTTCTCCCTGGTTACAACTTTTGTTAGCATATCTACAGGATTATGGCTAGTGTGTATCTTTTCCAGCTTCAACTCTCCATCTTCCAACACTGATCGTATGAAATGGTACTTGAGCTGTATGTGTTTAGTCCTGGAATGAAATGTTGAGTTCTTTGCAAGACGAATGGCACTTTGGCTATCACTGTATAACGTGCCCATATCGTGCTCCTTACCCAATTCACCCATAAACCTGTGTAACCAAATCATTTCTTTACTAGCCTCTGTAGCAGCAACATACTCTACTTCTGTTGTTGAAAGTGCAACAACACTTTGGATTTTTGAAACCCAACTGACAGCTATTCCTCCAACAGTAAATACATATCCTGTAGTGCTCCTCCTATTATCTCTGTCACCTGCCATATCTGCATCAACATATCCTTGTAGGGAGATGTTTGAACCACCAAAGCATAATGCTTGGTTTGTGGTACTTTTCAAATATTTGAGAATCCATTTCACTGCCATCCAATTCCTTTCCTGGATTGTTCATGTACCTGCTTACAACTCCCACTGCATGTGCAATATCAGGCCTTGTGCAGACCATTGCATACATTAAGCTTCCAACTGTTGATGCATATGGAACTTTAGAAATATAATCCATGTCTTCTTGGGTCTTTGGGCACATTTCCTTGCTAAGTTTGAAATGGCTAGCAAAAGGTGTACTAACTGGTTTTGCATTGTGCATATTAAATATTTTCGACACCTTTTGTATGTACTCATTCTGAGACAATGTTAATTTGCGATTTTTCCTGTCTCTAGTGATTCTCATACCAAGGATTTGTTTTGCAGCTCCCAAATCCTTCATTGCAAATGAATTTGCCAATTTTATTTTGAGTACATTTATTTCCTGCATGTTAGATCCTGCAACAAGCATGTCATCCACATACAATAACAATATAATATAGCTGCCATCATTTTGCTTTTTCAGATAAACACAATGATCAGAGTGACATCTAGTATAACCTTGTTCAGACATAAACTTGTAAAATTTTAGATACCACTGCCTTGGAGCCTGTTTTAAGCCATACAAGCTCTTCTTCAACCTGCACACTAGTTTCTCCTTCCCTTTCACCTCATATCCTTGTGGCTGCTGCATATATATTTCTTCCTCCAAATGCCCATGGAGAAAGGTTGTCTTTACATCTAACTGCTCAAGATGCAAATCTTCTGCTGCTACAGGACTTAAAATAGTTCTGATTGAAGTCATTTTAACAACAGGAGAAAATATTTCATCAAAATCAATACCTTTCTTCTGTGCAAACCCCTTCACCACAAGTCTAGCTTTGTACCTTTGTTTTCCTCCATCTTCTTCCTTCAGCCTGTAAACCCATTTATTCTTCAATGTAGTTTTTCCTGCAGGCAACCTGACTAAATCCCAAGTCTGGTTATGCATTAAGGAGTCCATCTCTTCTTCCATGGCTACCTCCCACTTCTTCCTGCTTTCAACCTGCATTGCTTCTTCATAACATTTGGGTTCACCAGAATCAGTCAACAATAAATAATATAATGAAGGAGAGTATCGTTCAGGGGGTATACTTATCCTGGTAGATCTTCTAACACCACTTTCAGGTGTTTGGGGTGCCTGTTGCTGTTGTGGTGGTTGCTATTGTTGATTATTATTATTTTCAGGCACCTTTACCTTTCCAGTGATTTCATCAAGAACTGCATATTCCTTGTTTTCTTTTTCCTGTTTCTTTTCCTGCAACTAATTCTTATACAAGACCTTTTCATTGAATATTACATCTCTGCTCCTAATGATTTTGTGATTTTTGTAATCATATAAGCGATAACCAAAATCATTAACACCATCTCCAATAAAGGTACATTTCTTTGACTTTGCCTCAAGATTTGTTCTATTTTCTTTATCAATATGGACAAAGGCCTCACAACCAAAAGGCTTTAAAATAGAGTAGTTTACCTTTTTACCTGTCCATGCTTCCTCTGGAACACCACCATCCAAGGAACTTGAAGGCCCTCTGTTTATTAGATAAACAGCAGTATCTACAGCATCTGCCCAAAACTGTAAAGGCAATCCTGCATGCAATCTCATGCACCTTGCACACTCCATGATTGTTCTGTTCATCCTTTCTGACACACCATTTTCTTATGGTGTTCTTGGAACTGTCTTCTCTCTGCGAATTCCATGCTCTGAACAGTACCTATCAAACTCTTTGCTGCAATATTCACCTCCATTGTCTGATCTAAAACACTTCAATTTCTTTCCTGTCTCAATCTCAACCAAAGCTTTCCATTTCTTGAAAGTATCAAATACATCAGATTTATTCTTAATACAATAAATCCAAGTTTTTCTAGTTGCATCATCAATAAAGGTAACATAATAATGAGAGCCACCGAGAGATGATACCTGAGCAGGTCCCCATACGTCTGTATGCACAAGATCTAATTTTTCGTTCTTCTTTTATTTCCCAACTCTGAGAAATCTGACTCTCTTCTGTTTTCCATAAATGAAGTTCTCACAGAAGTCCAAATCAACATTCTTCAAACCCGGCAACAAATTCCTTGAGTGAAGAATCTTCATCCCCTTTTCACTCATGTGTCCGAGCCTATGATGCCATAATGCTGCATCTGCTCCTTTGGAAGTTAAAGCATTAACAGAGTTAGAAATACCATTGCATAAATACAATGTACCAACATTTTCGCCTTTTGCTATTACCAAGGCTCCTTTGGTGACCTTCCAAGCTTTATCTGTGAAAGTTGTCACACAACCTTCACCGCCCAACTGCCTTGTTGAAATCAGATTTTTCTTTAGATCTGGAACATGCCTTACCTCCTTTAATAGCCATTAGTTTCCATTTTGCTGTTTTACAAGAACCTTACCCATTCCAACGATTTTACAGGGTTTATCATCACCCAGACGAACCTGTCCAAAATCTCCTTGAACATAGTCATGAAAGTATTTCTTATCAGGTGTGGCATGGAATGAAGCCCCTAAATCTACCACCCAGGAATCAGTAATATTTTCGAAAGAAAGAATCAAAGCATCTTGTAACACCTCACCTGTCACATTTGCTTCATGATTTTTTTCTTGTTGTGCATCTCCTTCTTTTCCCTTCCGAGATCTACAGTCTTTCTTTAGGTGTCCTTTCTTTCCACATTTCCAGCACACTATCCCTGATATGGACTTGGATCTGCCTTTCCTTGATTTACTGTGATATCCTGAGCTCTTTCCTCTTTCCATTTTTCTTCCTCTAGACTCTGCACTCAAAGCATTTCCCGATGTCCCACTGGAGCTTTTCCGTCGCATTTCCTCGCTAAGGATAGCACTGACGACATCATCAAACTTTAAAGTACTAGATCCAGAAACGGAGTTACTAATGGCCATTACCAAACCATTCCAACTTTCTGGTAATGAGCACAAGAATAACAGAGCTCTAACTTCATCATCAAATTTTACCCCTACAGAACTTAACTGACTTGTAACTGTATTAAAATCATTTAAATGGTTTGCAACAGATCCACCTTCCGACATATTCATATTAAATAATTGTTTCATAAGAAATACCTTGTTTGAGGCCGAGGGTTTTTCATATAGTTTCGACAACGTCTGCATCAAACCCTCTGTCGTGGTTTCCTTCGAAATGTTGAAGGCAACTGATGCAGCAAGGCACAACCGTATTGTCCCGAGTGCCTTTCTATCGAGAAGGTTCCATTCTTCGTCTTTCATACCCGTCGGCATCTTTGTTTTTCCGCCCAATGGTAGGTATAGATCTTTTTGATACAGATAATCTTCCATCTGCATCTTCCACAGCGAGAAGTTTTGGCCGTTAAATTTCTCGACCCTAAACTTACCATCTTCCACCATTGCTCCCACTCGAACCAGGAACCCTTCTTTCCTGCGAGTTTATCAGCCAAATAGACCTTCAGCTCTGATACCAGTTGTTAGAAAATTATATATTACGGAGCAATGGAACACATAAAATATTGCAGAAATATAAACACAGAAAATGCACAAAACAAGAGAGACACAAATATATGTGGTTCACCCAGTTTGGGCTACGTCCACCCCGAACAGCCAGTCCTTCCTTTATATTATCCAGCAAAATGAAGAGACACAACCAACAACAAATCCGCTGTAAGATCCTCTGTTTTCTCTCACAGTCTCACCTCTCTGTTTCTCGTTCACTGAATACACATCTATCACACAGCCTCAAATACAATACCCTCATACAAAGAGAGGGGGTTGCCTTCTAGGGAAAAAAACCCTAAACTAAACATAAGTTCTACCGTCAGATCATCTGCCTAATGAACGGCCCAGATTGACTAGAAATTACTATACTTTTACAAGGCAATTTTACAGTTGTTTTTAGCTTCAGGGGCGCTGCCCCCGAAACCCCCCTGGACCTCCCCTGCAGCAAATATTTTACGGGCGGCGTTGCTGCCCCCATTTCGAACTGGGGTCCTATGTGGCGATACCTTTGAATATAGAATATAATCAGGCTCCACACCCAACACTATGCAAGTTCTGTTGCGAAAAGTAAGCGTCCATAATCTTATATTGCCATATAACACATTCAAATTCAAATTAATTAGATCATTATTTGTAAAAAATAAACATATGGAAATAAATGATTTTGAACCACATTTAATTGTTGATTTGGACTTATGCAGGAACGCAAAAAAATACGGATATACACATAAGAACAAAGATGCGACAGAAATAAAGCTTCATTTCATTAATATCAGAGAACTGAAATATGCTTACATACAAAAATGAAAATAAACTAGCTCAGGTGATGGTAGTTTATCTCTGAGAAGAGATGTGATGACTACATGCCTCTAAACTGTGTTACAATGAGGCTCAAAGGCCTATTTATTATTGGGAAGCAATAAAAAACCATAAACATCCAGAAACCTAACCCTAGGAGATGAAGCATCAAAATTGTGGGCCCCGTTTGGGTAAATTGGTACATCAACTTCCTTGGGTCGTAACTTTGGCATACGATCTCCGTTTGGCTATCATAATGCTTTGTTTCAAAGATCTCAAAGAGCGAAGAGGAGGCCAAAAACAAATTGGTCATATAGATTGGGACTTTTCCATTCTCTCTATTTTCCCTAAAAATGTCTTTTAGTCCCTCAAAATGGCTCGAGAAGTTTAAGACCCGAAAAAACTACCAAAAATAGTAAGTTGTGCTAAAATTAAGGAAATTGAAAAGAAACAATGGTGGGGGTCCAAGTGGAGTAGGTGGGTGGCCACCAATATCCACCCTAGATCAGTCCTCCCCTCCTTAGGAAGCAATGTTCCCCACTGCGTTGAGTACCTCCATGAGATGGGGAAACTTCTGTTGAACTTGGTCCCTAGTGAGCCACCTGACTTGGTGCAGGAGTTGGCCAGATTTTAACAGCTCGATACAGTCGGATCTTCTGTAGGTGAGTGTTCTTGACCTACGTATCCATCATCCAATATGTTGTGGCCCATTCCATGTAGTCTGGGTTTAACTCTGTTGATGTGAGTTGTTCTGCAATGTCTGATGTGTCCAGGAATTGTGGAAAGTATGGTTGAAGGCAATCAACATTGAACAATGGGGGCAGGCCAAGGAATGGTGGAATGCTGAGCTCAAAAGTATTTTCTCCAATAGCCTTAGTGATAATGTAAGGCCCATATCACAGTGGGTGAAGCTTGCAGTGGGACTGAGCGAGGCGCTCCTTCTACAAATGTAACCAAAATTTGTCGCCCACCTAGAACTTGTGTGGCACCTGATGTTGATCATGATGCTGCTTGTACTTAGCATTGGCTTTGTCCAATATGTCATGGACCTACTTTCGGATATGTTGAATGCACTCAATGAAGCTATTAGCCCTGTCATATTCGAATTGGAATTAAGCTTAATATTCCTGAGTAGCTGCAAATGGTATGGCCACATCAATGGGACATAGTTGTTGGAATCCCAACCCCACCTGAAAGGTGTTGTGGCCAGTTGAGATATGGAGAGCTCTGTTGTAGTTGTGCTAAGCATAGGGGAGGCTTTCATCCCATGTGCATGGATGATTTTAGGTCTACATACGCATAATGTGTACGATAATTTTGTTTACAACATCTATTTGGCCATCAATTTTTGGGTGGAAATTTGTGGACTTAGTGAACTTGGTATCCAACATCGACTAGAGACTTGGAAAAAATGTACTTGGGAACCTGTTGTCCTAATCTGAGATAACGGACTGTGGGATCCAAAAATGTACCCACACTCGTTCAAAGAAGAGCTTAGTAGTGGATTCTATTGTGGTACTCTTCTTGCAGGATGTGAGAATGGCCATCTTATAGAGTCTGTAGAAGACCACGAAAATGCAGTTGTTTCCATGATTAGCAAAAGGAAGGCCTGACATGTAATTCATGGAGATGGATTCCCAAAGTCGACTAAGAGTAGGTAGAGGAATATATAGGCCTTTCTTCTTGATATTCGGTTTGGAAATGGCACAGGAAGTGCAGGATATAACGTACTTCCCAACATCTTGTAAAGGTTCGGTCAATAAAAATACTTTTGCAGCACTGCCATTGTTTTCTCTACCCTGAAATTTCCAACGACCCAACTATAGTGTGCTTCATAAATCATCTTGGCATGCTCGCTTGAAGGAATACAGAGGTGTCCTAGGTGGCATAACAGTGCATCCTAGAGGTGAAAATTTGGAACTTGCTTTCCTTACAGGAGCGCCTGGTATGTGTTTCCGAATTATGGATCGCTCTTATAAAGATGCGGCCACCTCGTAGTCTCATGCCTAGAAGAGTCGAGCACAATGGTCATCGCTATGGCCGGTGGTCAGTTGAGGCAGTCTGCAACATTGTTCGTGTTTCACTTCTTTTACTTAATGTTAAAATGGAACTGTTGCAGGTATGTGGACCATTTCTTATGGCGATCATTCTGCAACTTCCCTGTGTTTGCATGAACTGTAGGGGTCGGTGATCTATGTAGATGACCATTTCCTTCCCCAATGTAATGCTTCCATTGACGGGATGCCTACAAAATGGAATAAATATCTTTGTCATAGGTGGGATACTTCTTAAATGTGTCTGAAAGTGCCTCACTGTGACATGCCACTGGAGGCCCCTGTTGAGTAAGAACTGCACCAATAGCATAGTCAGAGGCATATGTATTGATCTCAAATGGTTGTTGTGGGTCTGGTAATGTGAGCAATGGGGTAGAGGAGAGGTGATGCTTCAACTCAGAAAACACCTTCTATTGGGATTCAAACCAAAAGAACTTTTCTTTCGTGCCTCCCTTGGTGACTTGACTCAAAGTCCAAGTGATATGAGAGAACCCCAACATGAACTTGTGGTAGAAGTTAGCAAGACCTCAAAAGCTGCAAAGCTCTACTAGAGTGGTTGGGGCTGGCCAATCTTGAATGACTTATATCCTGGCTAGGTCCACATGCACACCCCACTCATCAATGATGTACCCTAGATATTGAACCTAAGTCACACCAAAAGTGTATTTCTCCAAATTGGCACATAACTTGTGTTGTCATAGGATTTGGAGGACATGTCGAATATGGTGGAGGTGTTCTTCCCAAATCTGGCTGAAGATCAAAATTTCATCCAAATACACCTCCACGAATGAGTTGGTGAAGGGTAGTAAGATGTTGTCCATCAGCCTCATGAAGGTTGCGGGGGCATGACCAACCATTCGAAAAGGCCCTCCTTAGATTTGAAGGTAGTCTTCCACACATCAGAGGGTTGGATCGATACTTGCTGATAGCAAGACTTCAAGTCAATATTGTTGAAATATTTCCTCCCTTTGAGCTGGTCCAGAAGGTCATAAATACATGGGATTGGATACCTATTCAATGCCCGATAGTCAATACAAAGTCTTCAGGTCCCGTGTAGTAAATCTAACCTGAAAATATATGAAATGATTCTCTTTATTAATCAAAACCATTGAGGTAGGGAAACACCATACAACTATTCCTTAAGGAAGGAGAACACTCCACAAGCCATATGCTTGTCAATACAATAATCCTTAACATCCTCAATGAGGAGTCTCTAGCCTCTATATAGGCTTCATACATACAATACCATGCGTCATTACCATGGGTCTCTCAACACAATACATACATTACCATGGGCTTATCACATTATTCCTAACTACTTGTGGTCCAGGCACTTGCAGGGGGGTGAGGGCACCCCGGCGAGGGAGCAGACGGGTGAGGGCGCCGGGCGGGTGAGGTGGGTGAGGGTGCCGGGGGGGCGGGTGAGGCAGGTGAGGGCGCCGGGCGGGCGGGCGGGCGAGTGAGGGCACCGGGGCGGGCGAGCAGGTAGGCGGGCAAGGGCACTGGGTGGGTGAGGCGGGTGAGGGCATCGGGCGGGTGAGGGCGTCGAGCGGGCGGGCGAGGGCGTCGGGCGGGCGGCTGAGCGAGGGCGTTGGGCGGGCGAGGGCGCCAGGTGGGCGAGCTAGTGAGGGCGCCCGGGCGGGCGGTCGATGGTGCCCGAGCCGGTGAGGCGGGTGAGGGCTTCGAGTGGGCGGGCAGGCGGGCAAGGGCGCTCGGGCGGGTGAGGCGGGTGAGGGCACTGGGCAAGCGAGGGCACTGGGCGGGGTGCCGGGCGAGGGTGCCCGACCGGGTGAGGCGGGTGAGGGCACCCGGGTGGGTGAGGCGGGTGAGGGCGCCCGGGTGGCGCGGCCGAGGCAGGGTGGGTGAGGGCGCCCCAGGGGGCGGGCAGGTCAGGGCGCCCGGGCGGGGAGGCAGGCAGGACAGGGCACCGGGCGGGCGGGCGGGTGAGGCAGGTGAGGGCGCCGGGTGGGCGGGTGTAACGTCCTGAGGTCTCCACCGATGTGCGTCGCGTTCGGGCGACGGGAAACCGTGGGCGTGCGTGCGGTTGAGGGCGAGGTGCGGTTGTGCGACAAGGATGCGACGAAAATATGCGACGTTAAGGAGCAAGCGTTGGTATATATGCACCTTGGAGCGTTGAACGATGGGTTTTGAGGCCAACTTACGATGGAGGCAAGCCGACACATGTTTGGACACTTAAGGGGGTGTGCACAAGGCGTTGGGCAAGTTGGCTGGGCGCCAGACTTAGCCCCAAGCCTTGATATATATTGCGAATGCGTTGGAGCATTTCAAACATCGAAAAATCATTCGATCACTTCCCATCTTCGCACAAGGAAGAAGTGTGCAGTTCTAAGTGCGCAAGGACAAGAGGAGAAGGCGCAGTTCTCATGTGCCCATTCTTGGGTTGGTCGCACGATGGAAGAGCGTTGCACTTGGTGTTGGGCGAAGGTGCGGGCGAAGGTGCGCCTGGTGGTCGGGTGAGGTGTGCACGGTGAACGTGTGGCACCCGTATTGTGCGACGACTTGGCGTGGGTGTCTTGGCGACTCAGGTGAGCGCCCGCCCATCGTGCAAGTGTGCACGAAGGTGAAAAAAAGTTGGAATCGGAGGTCGTAGAGTTGGGCAGGCGATACTACATGTTGTTCACACGATTTGGGCATTTTTCAAGGTTGGCAAGTGGGACTGCGTGTGGGCAAGTATACACGGTTTGGGCGTTTGCGACCAAATGAAGAGCGAACTGGCGAAGACGTGCGACGAGGTGAACGACGGGTTGGTGAGTCGTGCGGCGACCGTGCGGAGGTGCCGAAGAGCTGGGCAACCAAATTTGCCGAAGTTGTGAAAATTGACTAAGTGTAAATTTGGGGTTCCCAAGATTTAGCTTGTACATTGTAAAAGTGATGATTATATAATATATTGATTCGGGCAAACTCATATTGTAGGGAGTTGCCCCTCCCCTTTATACTGTGCAATTGTCTTCTTCATTTATAATTGCTGTTGATAATGAATGAGTATGGGTGTTCATTGGTATAAAGGATAAACATAATAATACTTGGTTGTGAAACACAAACTAAGTAGGAGAAAGCGAATTAAGGCGTAGTCCATGAACATAAGTATTGGTGAAAAGAAAGTGTTTGGTGGTGCTGCACCTCTCTATAAGCGGTTGAAAGACTACCGCAGGTGTAGGGGCGTGACAGTTGGTATCAGAGTTGTGAACAAGTTCAGGTGTTGAAGCATTGAAGCTGATACACAACTTGACAGTTGGTATCAGAGCTGGTATGTGACGAAGTGCAGGTGTGGATGCGCTTGACAGTTGTTGACAGTGGAAGCAATTACTTGCAGGTGAAGGAAGTTGGTTTCACATACAAATGGAACAAGGTCCGGTTCATGGTTGCAGGGAACTTGGTGAAGTTGGTGAATGGTGAAACAGGTTTAGCAGGGGTGAAGCTTAGTGCTTGGGCCAAGCTGAACGACAAGACATGGCAGGTTTGAAAGAATGCGAAGGGAAGCTCTTGCTTACCTTATACAGGTTGAAGCGGTTGAAAGAAGAGAATCCCTAGATTCGGAAGGGACTTGAAGTCTTGGAAAAGAATGTTGAAGACGAACTTCTTCAACTTGGTTGGACAATGGAGCAAGATGAAGTTGCAAATTGTGCTATCAAGGAAGAGGAAGCCGTGATAGTTGAAGTTGTTGCAGACATGACAATGATGGAGGATGAACTTGAGATTGATCAAGTTGGACCAGGATCTTGCAGTTTGCAGACATAGATGGATGAGGATACTCACATGGAGGAGCCTCATGATGATGTAAGTAGTATTGATACTTATGTTTCACTTGAGCATTTGGTAGATGGACCGTACGCAGGGAAGGGCAAAGCCAGTTTGCTGATGCAAGGGAGCATCTTACCATGGATGTCTATGATGAGACCTTGTATGGAGAAGCAAGGATTGTTGATTGTTGCAGGACTTGTTGGGGTTGTTTGTGACCTTATGGTAGAAGGTACAAAGGCCCGTGACAAGGGAGGAACATAATGATCGTTGGAGGATTGGGTCATGCTTTAGCCACTTTGGCTAAGTGCCCGGCATGACTCATGGATAGATTGAAGGGCACACACTTGAGTTGCTTGGGTGGACTTCTCATGGCCGAGACCAAGAGATAGTCTTGGTGGAACCTTTAGTGGGGGAGCTATGGTGGAGAGACTCATGTGATGATGATATGGTTGGGTGACCGAGTTCACTAGACCGAAGATTGCAGACTTGGATGAGGATGACTGATTGTTGTGATGGGTCTACTTGGTTGGACTACATGGCAACCTAGTCATGGACATCAGGTTGGAGACATGGAGCATGGCAGTCTTATGCAGGGACATTATGCAGGAGCACTTATAGAGGTGTCATATGGGCATCCAATGAGGAGTGCCAAGGCAAGGATGTTGTGCAGATAGATTTGCTGATGTGACATGGAGACTTATTATTTATGAGCCGATGGAGAGGTTGTGCACTTATGTACAGCAAGGCCATGGACTTGGATGGGATTGTGAGCAGACTATGGAGCATTCCTACTACGTGGAGAGCTGAGGCATCTTACAGAGACCTTTGGGCCAAGACTTGTATGCTTGCTGGATGTTGGTTGGATGGTTTATGGAGCTCATGATGACATGAGATTGTTGTGGCTTTTAGGGACTTCATATATGGTGGACTTAGAGGATTTGATGCATTGAGGAGCTGAGGTCAGAGATTTTGATGTAGGATGGGGTGCATAGTTTCAAGTACATGTATGGGAATGGCTTGAAAGAGTGACTTGATGTGGAGGATCGATATGAGACACTTTGGAGTGATGGAGTTACAACGATGATGATGCCTTGGTGGCAACACTTGGGCATGGGTTGAGCCGAGACTTAACTACTTGACACATGGGAGCTGATTGATCTATGATCATGGGCAGCACATGGATAGATGAGACAGGTTCATACTTGTTTCTATGACAGACTTTAGGGATGACACATTGCAGATATGATGGAGGTTGCTTCATGGACCTGGATGTGGTACACCGAGAGTTGGAGATTGATGAGATGCTCTCTTCATATGGAAGAGATACACATGTGGATGATGTTGGGATAGATGTGGCTGATTTCATGTAGCACATTGACACCAAACATCATGGATAGCATGTTGCAGATGAGATGAGGACTACTTCATGGACCTAAGCATGGCTTACTTGTATGGAGATGGACTCTTGATCGAGTTGAGGGTGTGAAAGGATGTTTTGAGAAACGACTGATGGTGGCATGAGGATGTGCATTCTCATGGTTTGAGCGTGACAGTTGGACTGATCACCCGACTAATTCAGACATGGGGGTTATAGCATGTACAGAGATGTGTTAGCATTTGTTGTAGTATCATGGCAGCAGTTCACATGAGGACGATACATGATGAGGTCGACACGAGATGTTGCAATGGAATGTAGCTTGGATGGAGGGATCAGCCTCCCGTGATGGAGAGTAGCATGTGGAGATTGTGACAGGGTGATCGATGATCATGGATTGAGATGATCTCTGATGGATGACATACCGACGAGGTGTATACCTTAGTATGGTGATCTTGGTGACAGATGGTTGCCGAGGCGAGACATGATGGAGACAGTGGTTCTACATATGTTGTAGAGATGGTTGCAGTATGTGGAGGAGTTGACATCATGGATATTGGTCATCGTGGTGGATGGCTACCAGGATGGTATGTTGTCGAGGACGACAACGATTTCAGGTGGAGGAGGATGTAACGTCTTGAGGTCTCCACCTGATGTGCGTTGCGTTCGGGCGACGGGCAACCATGGGCGTGCGTGCAGTTGAGGGCGAGCTGCGGTTGTGCGACAAGGATGCGACGAACATATGCGACGTTAAGGAGCAAGCGTTGGTATATATGCACCTTGGAGCATTGAACGATTGTTTTTGAGGCCGACTTACGATGGAGGCAAGCCGACACATGTTTGGACGTTTAAGGGGGTGTGCACAAGGCGTTGGGCAAGTCGGCTGGGCGCCAGACTTAGCCCCAAGCCTTGATATATATTACGAATGCGTTGGAGCATTTCAAACATCGAAAAATCATTCGATCACTTCCCATCTTCGCACAAGGAAGAAGTGCACAGTTCTAAGTGCGCAAGGACAAGAGGAGAAGGCGCAGTTCTCATGCGCCCATTCTTGGGTTGGTCGCACAGTGGAAGAGCATTGTACTTGGTGTTGGGCAAAGGTGCGGGCGAAGGTGCGCCCGGTGGTCGGGTGAGGCGTGCACGGTGAACGTGTGGCATCCGGATTGTGCGACGACTTGGCGTGGGTGTCTTGGCGACTCGGGTGAGCATCCGCCCATCGTGCAAGTGTGCACGAAGGTGAACAAAGGTTGGAACCGAAGGTCGTAGAGTTGGGCAGGCGGTACTACGTGCTGTTCACACGATTTGGGCATTTGTCAAGGTTGGCAAGTGGGACTGCGTGTGGGCAGGTATACACGGTTTTGGCGTTTGCAACCAAACGAAGAGCGAACCGGCGAAGACGTGCGACGAGGTGAACGGCGGGTTAGTGAGTCGTGCGGTGACCATGCGGAGGTGCTGAAGAGCTTGGCAACCGAGTTTGCCGAAGTTGCGAAAATTGACTAAGTGTAAATTTGGAGTTCCCAATATTCAGCTTGTACATTGTAGAAGTGATGATTATATAATATATTGATTCGGGCAGACTCATATTGCAGGGAGTTGCCCCTCCCCTTTATACTGTGCAATTGTCTTCTTCGTTTATAATTGCTGTTGATAATGAATGAGTATGGGTGTTCATTGGTATAAAGGATAAACATAATAATACTTGGTTGTGAAACACAAACTAAGTAGGAGAAAGTGAATTAAGGCGTAGTCCACGAACATACGTATTGGTGAAAAGAAAGTGTTCGGTGGTGCCACACCTCGCTATAAGCGGTTGAAAAACTAATGCAGGTGTAGGGGCATGACAGCGAGTGTGCGGGTGAGGGCGCTGGGGTGAGCGAGCGGGCAGGCGAGGGCGCTCAGGCGGGTGAAGCAGGTGAGGGCACCGGGCGGGTGAGGTGGGTGAGGGTGCCAGGCGGGTGGGTGAGGGTGTCGGGCGGGCGGGTGAGGGTGTCGGGCGGGCGGGCGAGGGAGGGCGTCGGGCGGGCGGGCGGGTGAGGGAGGGCAGGTGGGTGGGCGGGCGGGTGGGCGGGCAAGCGTGAATGAGGGTGCCGGGCGGGCGCGCGGGCGGGTGAGGGCGGGCAGGCGGGCAAGGGCGGGTGAGGGTGTTGGGCAGGCGGGCAGGCGAGGGCGCCCGGGCAGGTGAGGCGGGTGAGGACGCTGGGCGGGCGGGCGGGGAGGGACGCCCGGGCGATTCCTGGAATTGGCCTGTCGGCTGCCGGGTGGGGGCGTGGGCCGCCCGGGTGGTACAGCCGAGGCAGCGCCACCCGGGCAGCCCGCGCCCCTGCCCGGAAGGCGGGGGCACGGGCCGCCTGGGTGGCACCGCCTCGGCCACACCCCTGCCCGGCAGGCGGCAGGGCAATTCCGGGAATTGCCCAAGCGGCCCTCACCCACCCGCCGGCCCGCCCGACACCCTCGCCCGCTCGGTGCCCTCACCCGCCTCACCCACCCGCCCGCCCGCCCAGCGCCCTCGCCCGCCCGGCACCCTCACTCGCCTCACCTGCCCGGGCGCCCTCGCCCGCCCGCCCGTCCAGCGCCCTCGCCCGCCCGACGCCCTCACCCGCCTCTCACCCGCCCAGGCGCCCTCGCCCGCCCGCCCGCCTGCCGCCCTCACCCTCCTCACCCGCCCGCCCGCCCGACACCCTCGCCCGCTCGGTGCCCTCACCCGCCTCACCCACCCGCCCGCCCGCCCGGCGCCCTCGCCCGCCCGGCACCCTCACTCGCCTCACCTGCCCGAGCGCCCTCGCCCGCCCGCCCGTCCAGCGCCCTCGCCCGCCCGACGCCCTCACCCGCCTCACCCGCCCAGGCGCCCTCGCCCGCCCGCCCGCCTGCCGCCCTCACCCTCCTCACCCGCCCAGGTGCCCTCGCCCACCCGCCCGCCCGGCGCCCTCGCCCGCCCACCCCCCCGCTCGCCGGGCGCCCACCCCCCCGCTTGCCCGGCGCCTCGCCCTCGCCCGCGCCGCCCGCCTAGCGCCCTCGCCCGCCCGCCGCCCTCACCCGCCTCACCCGCCCACCCGCCCTCGCCGGCTCGCCCAGGCACCCTCACCCGCCCGCCCAGGCAATTCCCGAAATTGCGCTGCCGCTTGGCGGGCGGGGTGCTGGCTGCCCGAGTGGCGCCGCCGCACGGCCGAGGCAGGCGTCACCCAAGCGGCCCGTGCCCCTGCTCGCTAGGCGGCAGGGCGATTCCCGAAATCGCCTTGCCACCTGCCGGGCGAGGGTGCGGGCTGCCCAGGTGGCGCGGCCGAGGCAGGCGCCACCCAGGCGACCCGCGCCCCCGCCCAGCAGGCGGCACGGCGATTCCCGGAATCGCCCTGCCGCCTGCCGGGTGGGGGCGTGGGCCGCCCGGGTGGCGTGTGTTACACAGTAATTTGTCACCATCCCTGTTACTCCTCTTGTCGTACCTTGGAGGACTCATCCCGGGAGTTATAAGGAGTGACAATGTCTAAAAACACTTGCATTATGTTCCCTTGGGCATGTATTTCATGTTTCCTGAAGACACCTCCTACAGATTATCCCTGAAAAGTGTCCCTTTTCCATTGGCGCAAGTCCACAGTATTTTACCCGCGCCAATCATGGAGATCCTCAAAAGAGGGCGCGACCATTGGCGCTCTGTCTTAGAGCAGCAGTCGCGCCAACCGAGTTTAGTCATGCTTTTTGCCTTAATGCACGTCCGACTGTTGTTTCCTTCATTACATGGAGCTTTTTGAAGATAAAAAATCAGTCTTATGCCGAGCTCTATCCTATCTCCATCTTTAGTGGCTTTCAGGGAAAAGATGTTAATCCACAAAAGGTGTCCCGGTTCGTCGTATCCTCCTCCCTTCTTCATCTATATAAGCTTGTCCTTATGCATTTGACAAGCTAGTCGCTAGTGCTAAGAGTCAGAGTTATGGAGTGCTAGTTGTTGAGTTCTTGAGTTCTTGGGGAATGCTAGTTGTGGTTATCATGAGTGATAATGAAGCATAGAGAGGTTATGCTGCCGGAGAGGAGATACATTGCAAGACACATATAGTTGCTCGCCCAGCCGGAGGAGAGGTTCAACGTCAGAACCTTGGTTGTAACTTTTCCTTTTTATTATTAATTAATGAGCGACTGCTATTATAGTTCCAATCTCATTGTCTATTATGGTGATGTGTGATTTATTTCCTTTCTGACTGAAATATAGTTGTGCCTTGGTGGATTTTATGCTGGTATCTGTTTCTTCCTTTGCATGTGCAGGTGTCTGTTTATGATCTGCTGGAGCGAGGGAGCAGGAATATCAACTCTGCTTCGATCATAGCGTTGGATTCCAGGTTGGTCTTCTTAATTCACCTTTGATGCATAACTAGGAACTTGCGTGGCAGCGTGGTTTGATTGTGGCTAGTTCTGTTTTAGACTAGTGGGATCGCCTCTGTCCGCAGAGGGGATTTACCTATCCAACAATTTCGAATTATAGTCCAAGTCTACCGAATGGTTATGGCTGGTACAATTATTGATGAGGGATCTCCTGTGAGTATCCTTTCTTCAACAGCTTGGGAAGCACTTGGTTCGCCACTACTTCTGCCTGAGATGCGAAACCTTACAGGTTTCCATCGAGAAACTACTCGACCTTTAGGAGTTCTTCCCAATGTGCCTATCACCCTAGAGGGGAAGAATGTTCAAATGGGTCTCATGGTCGTCCAAGGTCCGCTAGATTACAATTTACTCCTTGGACGAGACTATATTTATCGCATACGTGCGATTGTGTCCTCACTCTTCAGAGTGATGTGTTTTCCGCACGAAGGAAGGACGATCAGGATCGTAGACCAACTTTCGTTCCCCGGTTCACACTTCACATATAGTCATTTACCCTTTCTAAACGGTCTTATTTCCACAGGAAATGCCTCAACGCCCGCTCCGTCATTCTGATGACGGCAGCTGACCCGGGCGCGTGACTGAAGCCCGGGGGGCATGCATCCTCCTTCAACATCGAGTCTTTCCAAGTGAACCTTCATTCCACCCACTCCGTGAATGCCATAAAGCTTGGGGGGCATATACCTCGATTTGCATTATCATGCTGGGGGCATGCAAAAATTTAATAAGCATAGTTTTTCGTTTCAAGCTTATGTAAAAATGAAATTGAATCCAAGCAAAGTTCTCCATGGTTCAAGCTTGTGTAAAAATGAACCCATACCTGATTTGCATCCCGTGATTGCCTTTTATCTGCTAATTTCTGCTAGATGAGCCTTGGTTGTTTCATTCCATCGCCACCATCTCTTTGGCCGATCATATGCTTTCACTTGGTTGTTTATCCTTTCCTGAGGAACCGCAGCGATGAGTGGTTTTATTAGCCAGCCTCTTGACCATTACATGTTTCAAGTAAGTTCCACCATTACCGGAACCAGTTGCTATCTTTTATACCACTCGTTCCTTCAGGACGAGTCGCCTTTATGCTCTTTTCTGACTCGTAAAATATGAAAAGATTGCCGAGTATTTTTCCTTTTTGACTCGTTAAAGAAAATAAAAATGGAGGTCCGCTTTCAGCTCTTTTCTGACCATTTAAAGAAGAAAAGATTGCCGAGTCACTCCTCTTGACTCGTTAAACGTTAATAAGGGGCGGTCGTGTTAAGTTCTTTTTGTTGACCGTTAAAACATAAAAAGATTACCGGGTTTTTGTCGTTCCAAACTCGTTAATGGTTCCGAAACGACGTGGTTTTGACCGCTTTTTTACTTTTTCAGGTTGAAATCACTAATTATGAAAAGTACTCCTCGATCATAATGATCGGGCGGTTCTTTCGGGTATTATTTTATACTTTTTCGGGCCCGAGAGACACAACTTTACGAAAAAGGACACCCCTGGAGTTTTCTTTTCTGCTGTCTTTTCAAACTCTCTAAACATGAAAAGACGCCGAGTTCTTCCTTTGTCAGACTCGTTAAAACTTGATGACATCGGATTTTGTCACACCACAAGCACATGCTATCCCCATCAAGCTTGTTAAAAATAACTGGGGTACTCGCCAGAAATGGCGGGGGGAAAAGAAAATTTTTGACCCATCATTATTACCGTGACGGCAGTATGTCGCTCTTGAACATGGCACTGTTCTGTTTTCGTGTCCAGGGTGGGGATATCTCATCTCACATCTTTCACTTGCTTCCATGGACTTGGGTACCTGATTTGACCTCTCATTCACTCATTGCCTCGTCATCATGACCTTTGATACATTGATGTCAAATACTGCCAATTCCGTTAATGTGCTGCCGATATGTTCAAGAGAAGTTGACCTCTGCAAAGGAACAACATCCCTCTGATAGTTTGTACAATCTTGATTCACAATATTGTCTCTCTGTCTCGTGTCGATGATGTGGGAAAAATTATGGCCCACCTTCGATCAAGGTCACTCCCTGTCGACTTCAACTCATTATCCAGGAAGTTGATATAGAGACTCCCTTCCGGTGCCTTGGAGCCTGCATGCCTCAATGGCAGGTTCTTCGTGTTCGACGTGAGGTTTTCATCATTGGCCTCTGATCGAATGACTCTACGGGTGTTCGACTTCAGATCATTTATTCACACGCCGTAGATTGTACCTATAGTACCTTGAGGGCCATCGTCATTATTGGTGGTACCTCTCGCGTCTGTTAACAGTTTCCACTATTGACTGGTAATCAGACGATGTTCATGCATGTTCGACATCAGCTCATATATTCACATGCTTGAACTTGTACTCTTGTTCGGGTCGAGATGGAGCGCAAGACCCTGGATTGTGTCTGTTGTATTCCAGGCGTGATTCTTGATACTTGACTTATTCACTGGATGGCTGTGACCATACCTGAGTCAATTCAATGATCCTAACTAGATGGCTGCGTCCATACTATGGATCTAGATTATTTATGTACTCTCTTATGGATGGCTGCGACCATACCACATGCATCATGTAATTGAACTATCAGTCATACAGATCCTCGGCGGCGGTAACTATATGTGTTCTTATGTGTGTTCTTGTAAAGCATTTCACCCCTCTCCACCTCTCGGACTTCATGCTTTAGGGGCATCTGTTACACAGTAATTTGTCACCATCCCTGTTACTCCTCTTGTCGTACCTTGGAGGACTCATCCCGGGAGTTATAAGGAGTGACAAAGTCTAAAAACACTTGCATTATGTTCCCTTGGGCATGTATTTCATGTTTCCTGAAGACACCTCCTACAAATTATCCCTGAAAAGTGTCCCTTTTCCATTGGTGCAAGTCCACAGTATTTTACCCGCGCCAATCATGGAGATCCTCAAAAGAGGGCGCGACCATTGGCGATCTGTCTTAGAGCAGCAGTCGCGCCAACCGAGTTTAGTCATGCTTTTTGCCTTAATGCACGTCCGACTGTTGTTTCCTTCATTACATGGAGCTTTTTGAAGATAAAAAATCAGTCTTATGCCGAGCTCTATCCTATCTCCATCTTTAGTGGCTTTCAGGGAAAAGATGTTAATCCACAAAAGGTGTCCCGGTTCGTCGTATCCTCCTCCCTTCTTCATCTATATAAGCTTGTCCTTATGCATTTGACAAGCTAGTCGCTAGTGCTAAGAGTCAGAGTTATGGAGTGCTAGTTGTTGAGTTCTTGAGTTCTTGGGGGAATGCTAGTTGCGGTTATCATGAGTGATAATGAAGCATAGAGAGGTTATGCTGCCGGAGAGGAGATACATTGCAAGACACATATAGTTGCTCGCCCAGCCGGAGGAGAGGTTCAACGTCAGAACCTTGGTTGTAACTTTTCCTTTTTATTATTAATTAATGAGCGACTGCTATTATAGTTCCAATCTCATTGTCTATTATGGTGATGTGTGATTTATTTCCTTTCTGACTGAAATATAGTTGTGCCTTGGTGGATTTTATGCTGGTATCTGTTTCTTCCTTTGCATGTGCAGGTGTCTGTTTATGATCTGCTGGAGCGAGGGAGCGGGAATATCAACTCTGCTTCGATCATAGCGTTGGATTCCAGGTTGGTCTTCTTAATTCACCTTTGATGCATAACTAGGAACTTGCGTGGCAGCGTGGTTTGATTGTGGCTAGTTCTGTTTTAGACTAGTGGGATCACCTCTGTCCGCAGAGGGGATTTACCTATCCAACAGCGTGGTCGAGGCAGGGTGGGTTAGGGCGCCCCGGGGGCGAGCGTCGGGCGGGTGAGGGCGCGCGGGTGGGCGCACCGGTGAGGGCGCCCAGGCCGGGCGAGCGGGCGGGTGAGGGTGCCCGGGCCGGGGGGGGCCGGTGAGGGCACCAGGCGGGCGGGCGGGTGAGGGCGCCCGACAAGGGGGTGGGTGAGGGCGCCCGGGCGGGGGGGAGGGTGAGGGCGCCCGGCGGGCGGGCGGGTGAGGGCGCCCCGGGCGGGAGGGGGCGGGTGAGGGTGCCGGGTGGGCGGGCGGGTGAGGGCGCCCAGCAGGGGGGCGGGTGAGGGCTCCCGGGCCGGGCGGGCGGGCGAGTGAGGGCAACGGGCGGGTGAGGGCGCCCGGGGGGGGTGGGGGGCAGGTCAAGGTGGGTGAGGGCGCCCGGGGCAGGGTGGGGTCTGGGTGAAGGTGGGTGAGGGCGCCCGGGCCAGGGGCGGTGAGGGCGCCCAAGGCGGGGTGGGGGCGGGTGAGGGCGCCGAGGCCGGGTGGGGGGGCGGTTGGGGGGGCGGTTGAGGGGGCCCGGGTCGGGGGGGAGGGGGGGTTGAGAGGGTTGGGGCGCGGGGCGTTGTGTAGGCACCTGGGCGGGGGGGTCGGCAGGGCGCCCGGGCCGGTTGGGGGTGCGGGTGAGGGTGGGTGAGGGCATTGGGGCCGGGGGGCGGGTGAGGGCGCCGGGGCCGAGTGGGGGGTTGGTTGGGGGGGCGGGTGAGGGTGCCCTAGCCAAGGAAGGGGGGCGTTGAGAGGGCTTGGCTGCGAGGGGTTATGTGGGTGCCCGGGCGGGGGGGGGTTGGCAGGGCGCCCCGGCCGGCTGGGGGGGTTGGGAGGGTTGCGGGGGCGGGGGTTGGGAGGGTGCCCGGGTCGGGCAGGGGGAAGGGTGAGGGCGCTCGGGCGGGCGTTGGGTTGGGTTGGTTGGGATTAAGGGGGGCAGGGGCGTGGGGTGTGGGTGAAGGTAGTGAGGGTGTCGAGAGGGGGTTAGAGGTAGGGTACGAGTCGGGCTGTGGCGCCCACCCTAGCATGTTATGGTTGAAAACATGTTAAATTTATACTTAGGAAAGAAAAATGATATTCTACCAAAAACATTAATGTGTTTTTTCCTCATAAACAACTTTGTTTGACACATAAAAATTTGGTTTTATTAGCATTTATTAAAAATGTTGAAAATTGACCCTAAAAAAAAATCATTATTCCAGTATCATCACTTTCATTTTGAAGCTATATTTTGCACGAAAATTTCATAGCAAAGTTCGTAGTCACTGCCATTTTTAAAACATGTTCAAAATTAACGCCTAAAAAATAAAACCATCGTTCCAGTATACACACTTTTCGTTTTTAGCACTGTTTTTGATGTTTTTTGGGGGTTTTTTGGCCAGAGTTCTCGTTTTGAGTTTATAGTTCCCATTTCAAAGTTTACATTGTTTATAACAAATCCCCCCACACTTTGACAACTTGCGGTTGGGAGACATATAAGATGTGTCTCTGCATATTTCATATAATTCATATTTAATACATATAAACTAATCCCAAAAAAAAATGTTGACTAAAATATTACATATAATACAAAACTATTACATATGATACTAAACTAATCCAAGAAACAAATGTTGACTTAGAAAGAATGATGAAAAGAAAACCATTTCTAAACTCAAGTGGAATAATCTAGCCTAAAGTCCTAAACATTAGAGTCCATTTTTTGATCATTTATCAACCAAGTATTGAGTTTCATGTAAACTCAATCGAAAGAAGTGATCAAATCTACATTCACACTTTTTCCCATTTCTAAATAATGCATTTTATTCATAGGGCATAAATATGTAAATATATATGTAAAAATTTGAAATAAACCTATTTGCAAAACTAATAAAATTCCATGTCAACCAAATACTCCAATACACTTTAAGTTCTTATAATATTTGACTTTCACAGATGACATGTACTAGATGCAAGCACATGAAGACAATGTTTATGGTACTACACACTACATAATGAAACAATATAGTACAAATTAGAAAATAGTAAAAATGATTTTATTCACTTTAAATGCACTTTTCATCATGGATTTAATGTATCTATCAATAGTGCATTGTTGAAACTTGAACATGCGTGCACACACGTTATATTAAATAATTATGATATGTTAAATGTTATAGTTATATTATCTTATAGTTATAATATTATGTTATACATAATTTATAGCTATATATAGTCATGTTACACATACACACGCTTTTTTTTTTTAATGTTATGTTAAATAGTTATAAAAATGTGTTATATATATATATATATATATATATATATATATATATATATATATATATATATATATTAAGGTAGAGTTACATTATCATTTTAAACTATATAATTATATATACCTAATCATTTATATATATATATATGATCATTAAAATATTATTATACTTTTATAATATTATATCTATAAATTTATTCCTAAATAAAATTAAGAATATGATAAAATAAAAATGATTTGTTCATCATATTATTAACAGTAATTTATTATTACTATATCATCTTATTCTTGATCTTGATATTAACTTATTATTAATATATCCAGTGAATCCATTATTAATTATATATTAACTTTATAATATATTAATAATCTCTTTATAATGATTTTTCTCATTATTTCCTACAAAATTACTTGTAAGTTATTATTATTATTATTATTATTATTATTATTATTATTATTATTATTATTATTATTATTATTAAGGTGGTTCACAGACATTAAGTGACTGCTACATTCACGAGAAAATATAGGTAGATGAACCCGAAGGGATCTATCTGTCAGCCAAACTAGAAAGGTCTAACCCTAAGGGCATCGAGGAGATTTGATCTCGTGACCTCCAGATAGGAAAGGTACTTAGCAATAGGAGCTCGACGAATTGAGCTATCTCTTGAGGCTTTAAAGTAATTAATTTTTTAAAACTAATCATATTATATTTATTATTAAAAAAAAATTTAAAATACAAATTAATTTAAATTTATAATAATAAAATTTCTTATCTTATAAATAGAGGTTATAGTTTAGGTGGTTTAGGTTATAATTTAGGTTGTTTTATGTTTTGGAGTTTTTTTTAGCATAATTTTTTGTCAAATTTGTTTGAAATTTAAAATGCATTTTAAATAACAAAAAATCAAAATATTTTGAAATTTTGTTTCACTAAATTCCTAAGAAAAAACTTCAAAAAAATAAAATACCAATAAAAAAAATCACAATAAACATCCTACCATTGTAATTATTGAAAACTCATTTTTGATGAAATGGAAAAAAAATAAGACCTAAATTATCTAGTTTTTATGTTTTTTGTGGTTTTCTCGATTTTTTTTTTTTTGTTTTCAAAGGTTTTCTTGATGGTTTTTTGTGGTTTTCTGGGTTATTTTTTCAGTTTTCAAAGTATTTCTTGATGGTTTCCATGGTTTTTTTTTGGTTTTCATTTCAAATTATTATTTTTTGTAATAAAAAATAATTCAAATAGAGAAAAAATGATAGGAAATCAACCTTGGCTTGCAGACAGTTGTTGGCTTGATCTTCCGAGATGTTGGTGGGGTTAATGTGTCATCTCTCAAATGCTTGATATTTCTCCAAAACCCTCAGTCTAGCAATTGTTTACCTTGCAGTCTGCAGAAATGGCTTGACAGACCACAGTCATGGTTTTAAATGCCAAATAGAGAATTGATAGAGCTCCTGTGTTAACTCGGGTTACACAGGAGTTCGATTGAGAGTTTGATTAAATGCTCAATCGAGTTACGTCCTCAATCGGGGGCTTAAAAGTTGCTCGATCAAGCACTTAAAATGGCTCAATCGAGCTCCCTTTTTCACCAAAACACAACCTCGCTTTGCTAAAAAGTGTAACCCAACTCAACACATAAACCCAACAACATATGTTAAGAGAAATAAGCTTGGAGCAAGCTCCAAAAGATTGAAGTCTAGCTACAAAGATATTTTCTCAAGTATTATAATTTACAAATTCTAAATTTATTCTCCCTTCCTCTCATATGAATGGAGAAAGCACTCTCATTTATACATGAGTTGCTTTGAAAAGAGGATAAGTAGCTAATAGGGGGGTTGAGGATTCGTAGGGGGGTTGCCTATGGCATTAAATAGCCTTCCTCGGGATCTTCACCCCCAACTCCGAGCTCCAAAAGCCATCAAAACCGGATCTAGAAGGCAGCCAAACAGATTTTGTGGAAGCAGTTGTTCACTCCAAATTTGGTCAGCCAAGTCCCATAGATTTAGGAGGCCAACTTGGGCCTCGTGATGTATAAATGATAAGGCTTCAGCCTTCAAAGAGGACTTTTGGAAAAGCTTTTGCACATTCTGCACTACAAGTTGCCAGCTCTGTTTTGTTCTTTTGTAGCCATTATTGGCATAACTCTTGACTTATGATTATTATTTTTTTAATGGGAAGCAGTCAGATTTGATCTCAGCTCTGAGTTTCTAGAGGAGCCATAGCTCTCGGGGTTGGGCCCAACCTGAGAGCCTAGGGCATCCTTCTTTGTATTAATATCTTTCCTTTCAGCATTATGATTTTCCTTGTATGCATTTGAAACACAGTTTGTTGAATTAGATTTCGTTGTGTGGTTAAGTAGGTCATTGTTGAAATATAGAGTTGCTTCAGATGTCTAGAATAGAGTAATGAGATAAGAATTGATAAAAGCTCCAGAAAAGGGTTGCCTGCACTCTCATTTTCACCTCTTCCTAGGGGCTGGAATTGCAGACAGTGTTGCCCAACAAAACACTAGTTTGCTACTCATGCAACCTCTGGTGAAATGTTTTCGTTTGTAGGAGTTAGTCATGCGTTCAGATCTTTTGGAATGTTTCTTTACTTAAGTCTTGTACATGGTTCTCTTTAGGAATAAAGCTGTTGTTCATTGGTTTCATTAACAGTTAGGATAGATCAGTTAATGTTTTGATTGTGTGCAGGACATGGTTGATTTGGTTAAGTATACACTGTGCGATGCATCTCCATCACTCTCTCGTCCATCTAAGCTTCGTCCAGGCCAACTGCTCCACCTCCAAGTTAGGTCCCTCGTCTCACAACTACTCTTTTGCCCACGTCACCCTACCTTCTTGGCCTTCCATTGCCTCAGCCCTCTTTAAGACAAGCTAGCTTTCCACACCCTCTCATCACTTCATCCCTCTGTCACTAAGTTGTTGCAGACCCCTATCCTACCTCCCTATCCATTCATGCATCCTCTTTCACTCACCCATCATCCAAAATCCAATCGTAGAACATCCTGTAGAAATTCTTAAACATCCTGTAGAACCCCTGCAGACTTCCTGTAGAAGCTCACAAATGAGGTTTCTTGACAGCCAAACTGTGTGAAACTCTCTGGAAGGGTGTTCGGGACTCCTTAGACCCCCTCTGAACCTTCCCAACCTTTTCCAAGCCTTTCTCCTCCTCGATCCACCCCTGCACAATAAAAAGCCAGTTAAAAGCACATGCATGATAATTCAAAAACTTATTCAAAAATACAAAAAGATGTGTTCTTCAGATAGAGATAGCATAGGCATGTGCATTTTACCTTTGTAGAAGTAATGGCATCTTTTTCAATAGTTTGCATCCTTTCCTTTGCACCAGTAGGGTTAGTTGGTAGAATTAGGGTTTGCTAGGGTTTGTGTTACTTCTTGGCTTTCAGTTTCTTTCCGCAAGTAGATTAGCTTCCTTTGAGTTAGCTTTCATCCATCAGTTAAAAAGCTTCTTCTAAAATCTCATAGAAGTTGGCTTAAGCCCCTAGTGAACTTGTGCCAGCTGACCAAGTGACAGCTGCGGCAAGAGCTAGTACTTGTGCATACAACACCGTCGCTTCCAAGTTTGTTACGAACTACCAGGTTGATAAAATTAAAGAAGGGAGTTCCAGGAGTTGTAGCATTATTGCTACAATACTGGAGCCCACCATCTTTTTGGCGCCGTTTCCAGGGAAGCGTGAGAGTATTGGTGATTGCTGCTATTCTTCTATTTTCTACTACAACCTTCTGCTAAGTAGTTTTTTTCATTTCCATTCTGCAATTTCATTTCCACAAAAGTAGCTTAGACATTTCCTGCTTTCATAGATTAGCATTTCAATTCCGCAATTTCATTTCCTGCTTTCATAGATTAGCATTTCAATTCCGCAATTTCATTTCCTGCTTTCATAGATTAGTATTTCAATTCCGCAATTACATTTCTGCAAGCGTAGATTAGCATTTCAATTCCGCATTTCCATTTCAGCAAGATAGTTAGTTGCAGTTCAATCTATTTTAGTTTTGCAGGTACCAGAGAAAAAAAAAACAAAACCAATCAAAAGTCTTTCTATTTCATGCCTCGTAGAAATCGAGATAAAACAGTAAAATTCTTACCCAACACCCCCACCACTTCACTGAGTCACCCTTCTCTCTTCTTTGGTGACAGTGATCCAGAAGAACCTATAGGCGAGCCTCCTGAGATATACGAAGATCCTATAACAGAAGAAGAGTTAGAGATCACTCCATCTGAAGCCATGGCTGATAATAGAAGAGAAGATGAGAGAATAGAAGGTGCCTTTCCCATCCGAGAGACCAATGAAGACATGAAAATGAAAAACATAAGCCCCTCCGCTTTACCTCACTTCCATGGACTGACTACTGAAGACCCTGATACCTTCCTGTTTGAGTTTGTTGTCCTTTGTCGAACCTATGACTATACCGAAGATGAGCAAAAACTGAAACTCTTCCCCTCTACCCTTAAGGATGCAGCATTACGCTGGTTCATGGGCTTACTTGGGAACAGTATCACCACTTGGGCTCAGATGCAGCAAGCTTTCAATACCAAATACTGGGACTACTGTAGGTCCAAGGAAGCCAAGGGAGAAATCTTTCGGATGACCATGGGAAATGATGAGTCTTTAGAAGATTACGAGGAAAGGTTACAACTTAGCTATAAACAGGCCAGGTGCACACTTGACCCTGAATCTCTCAAGTTGGTCCTGCTCCGAGGAGTCCCTGAAGACCTTCTAGATACCCTTCACATGCTAGCTGGAGGAGATATTTACCAACTACCTTATGAGGATATAAAGACTATGTTTAGAAACCACTCTAGGGCAGCCCGGAAAAGAGGTAGAGGAAACCCCCTCTCAGCTAGTATTCCTTTCTCCAAACATGAGTTTGCAAATCAATTAGAGGACCTCAAGAGTGAGGTGAGACAGACCATTGCCATGCAACTTGATACATTCCGAATCCAGCAGAAGAAAGAGGAAGCTGAGAGGGCTTTGGCTGTCTTCTGCCCTAGGTGTACAAGGAAGCACCCTAAGAACGAGTGCCCATTACATTCGGTAGAGGTATGTTTCGTTTGTGAGGAGGACCACCCCACAAACCAATGCCCAACCTTACCTGGGCTTAAAGCCATGTACCAAGGAATGGAGGTGTTACACTAAAAAATGTCACCTTGACTACTTACAGTTAGTATGGCTCAAATCAACAGTCATGCTACCCTCTTAGGCAAGTCTCATGCCTCTGTTATCCATCTCAAACTCAAAGAAGAGAGAAAGTCTTGTAAAAACTATGTTTATCTCTGGGGTCGCAGGTTCTCTCTAGCCTTACCTGCGGGGACGCTGACCATGTTCACAAAATCTGCGTCCATGGACGCTCTGTATGTTAAGGGACAGGTGCATCCCTCTGTAAAAGGCAAAATGCGCGAGTTTTATCTTGAAAAAGTTACTTGTGGTTACTTCTAGAACATTCTAGAGGTCGGTTTGATGAAATGGATGCGCCTCCAGTTGGTTCATGTATCTCTATTAAGGGGGAACTTATCCCATCAATAAGGGAGCTATCCCACCCAAAGAGGAGGATGATCCCATTGATAGTGGACCTGAATAACCTCTTTACAGCACTATAAATAAAGACATTGAGCCAGAGGGAGAGGAGGTTGGAGCTATACATTTTCTTTGGGTAAATGCTGCAGGATTTAGGTCTTCCATTAGAGCCTTTGTGAGGAGAGATTGTCTTCACTTGATTCTACTTGGGAGAGGGTGAGCTTTGTCAAAGTAGAGGAAAACCCTTGATGGACCCTGGGAGGAACTTGCACAACACCAAGGCCAGGTTGTAAGAGTTTCTTTGTTTCGTTATTAATACAAACTGGTTTATTTTTCTCAATAGCTTGTGTTAATGAGTTATTTCATGTGTTCCTTGGTCTGCATGTTGAATATATGTTTTATTACATGAAAACTACAAGTGTTTAGGCTTACCTTATTCCAAAACGCTGTTGTTGAAGTCCGTTCTTGACGATCCGGATGAGCTCCTCCTTCAAGTCAATTCCTGCAACCACAAACAATCAAACAACTTGCATTTCATATAATAAAACATATATTCAACATGCAGACCAAGGAACACATGAAATAACTCATTAACACAAGCTATTGAAAAAAATAAACCAGTTTGTATTAATAACGAAACAAAGAAACTCTTACAACCTGGCCTTGGTGTTGTGCAAGTTCCTCCCAGGGTCCATCAAGGGTTTTCCTCTACTTTGACAAAGCTCACCCTCTCCCAAGTAGAATCAAGTGAAGACAATCTCTCCTCACAAAGGCTCTAATGGAAGACCTAAATCCTACAGCATTTACCCAAAGAAAATGTATAGCTCCAACCTCCTCTCCCTCTGGCTCAATGTCTTTATTTATAGTGCTGTAAAGAGGTTATTCAGGTCCACTATCAATGGGATCATCCTCCTCTTTGGGTGGGATAGCTCCCTTATTGATGGGATAAGTTCCCCCTTAATAGAGATACATGAACCAACTGGAGGCGCATCCATTTCATCAAACCGACCTCTAGAATGTTCTAGAAGTAACCACAAGTAACTTTTTCAAGATAAAACTCGCGCATTTTGCCTTTTACAGAGGGACGCACCTGTCCCTTAACATACAGAGCGTCCATGGACGCAGATTTTGTGAACATGGTCAGCGTCCCCGCAGGTAAGGCTAGAGAGAACCTGCGACCCCAGAGATAAACATAGTTTTTACAAGACTTTCTCTCTTCTTTGAGTTTGAGATGGATAACAGAGGCATGAGACTTGCCTAAGAGGGTAGCATGACTGTTGATTTGAGCCATACTAACTGTAAGTAGTCAAGGTGACATTTTTTAGTGTAACAGGAGGCACCCACTGAACCTCTCTATTTCCTTAACCAAAGGAGGCCACATGGACCTAGACCTTACTAGCAGGGGATGCAAGGGACATCCCAAGCTTATTATAGCCCCAACCAATCTGCTCCTATGCCTTCCTGGGGTCCCCCTGCTCATCCTTCCTAGTCTGTACCTCCCCCATGATCTTACCCACCTCAATACCATACTCAGCCCACTACTCATTTGTTTCACTCACATGCCCAACCACAGCCTTAGTGGAATGCACCTCAACCGGGGTGGAGGCCCCAGTACAATACTCCTCCCGCCATTTTGCCTCCACCACCAGCTCAACCACAACCATTACCTCCTGCTCCTCCAAGACAACCCCAAATGCCTGCTCAACCGAACCCGAATCCCAACAACCAACAGGCCCATCAGGTATATACTGGGGAAACAACATGCCCTACCTATGCTGTGGAGATCCAGGAGATCAACCTACGATCTGGAAAGACTCTTCTGGATCGCCAACCTCCTCCCCCAAAGGACGAGGAAGATAAACAGGAAAGTGAACCAAAAGCCATTCCACCCTTTCCTGAGAGACTAACAGCAACCACACAACCCAACCCAGAGGAGGATGAGCTTCTAGGAGAACTCAAACAGTTGTGTGTGAAAATACCACTTCTCCAAGCCATCAAAGATGTACCGATATACAACAAACTGGTTAAGGAAAAGTGTTTCAGACACCCAGGCAGGCAAAAAAGAGATGCCTCAACCATCAACGTCATAGGACAACTATCTGATCTTATGTTGGGGCAAGTAATCTGCCCAAAGTATTTGGATCCTGGGAGTCCTGTAGTTGATGTCCACATCAATGGCACCATCATACCCCACACTTTGATTGATCTAGGGGCTGCCATTAATGTGATGACCAAAGATACCATGCTCAAACTCAACCTTCAGGGTTCCTTAAGAAAGACCTCGACAGTCCTGCAACTAGCAGATCGCTCCACCGTGACTCCCAAAGGGATTGTGGAGGATGTCTTGGTCTCTGTTGACTCTTGGGAGTACCCTGCAGACTTCTTGGTTCTTCAACCAAAGGCAAAGCTTACTGGATACCCCCTTATTTTGGGAAGGCCTTGGTTAGCCACTGCGAATGCTTACATAAGCTGCCGTGTAGGAAACATGACCATCAAAAATGGTCCTATGTCCAAGCAACTAGTCCTATATCCTCCTGCCCAACCTCTATTAGAGCATGACTTAACACTTTGGTTGGAAGAAGGAGAAGAGGATGAGGTGTACTCTGCACCCTTGTGCACCTTAGAAACCACCAGGGGAGGTCCTCAAACCGAGGATGATTTGATTGAGACCTTGATTCAGAATCCACCTCCCAGTGCATTGTCCTTAGAGAAATTGGTGGAGGATACCCAAGCCAGCACCTTAGTGGACCTTTGTGTGACCAATCCAATCACTCCCAGAGTCAAAAATGTGGAGTTTGGCCCCGAGAGAACATTAAAGATCAGCTCCTCCCTATCTCCTTCCCAGGAAAAGGAGTTGTGTAGTCTGTTGGCCAGTCATCTAGATGCTTTTGCTTGGAGCTATAAGGAGATGAAAGGAGTCCATCCTTCGGTCTGTACCCATCACATCTACATCAAAGAAGATTGTAAACCGGTTAGGCAACCCCAAAGCAGAATGAATCCAGCCCTTAAGGACATCGTCAAAGAAGAATTGCAAAAACTGTTGGATGCAGGATTCATTTACCCCATCTCGGATAGCGAGTGGGTGTCCCCTCTGGTGTTGGTTCCCAAGAAAAACGGGAAGTGGAGAATCTGTGTGGACTACCGAGAACTAAACAAAGCCACCAAGAAAGACCACTTTCCTCTACCCTTCATAGATCAAGTGTTGGATGGACTGGCGGGAAAGAAGTTTTTCTCTTTCCTAGATGGGTTTAGCGGGTATAATTAGATCCAAATCAGCCTGGAAGACCAAGATAAGACGACATTCACTTGTCCTTGGGGTACCTTTGCTTACTGAGTTCTTCCCTTTGGGCTATGCAACGCTCCTGCCACCTTCTAGAGAGCCGTCTTGAGCATCTTTTCTGAGCTGGTCCATGACTCGGTGGAAATCTATATGGATGACTTCACTCCTTATGGGTCCAACTTCCAGGAAGCATTGTCCAATCTGGGAAAAGTCCTAACCAAGTGCATTGAGATGAACCTGTCCCTTAGTCCTGAAAAATGTGAGTTCTTGATGACTAAAGGGACCGTGCTAGGACATACCATTTCTTGCCAAGGGTTACAGGTGGATCCTAACAAAATTGCTCTCATCAAAAAGGTTCCACCTCCTCAGAAGGTAAGAGATGTTCGAAGTTTCTTAGGTTTAGCAGGGTATTATAGAAGATTCATTAAAGACTTCAGTAAGCTAGCCTCGCCATTGTTTGGCCTCTTAGCAAAAGATGTCGAGTTTAAATAGACTGACGATTGTCAGAGGGCTCTGAATGAATTAAAGGATAAGTTGGTGTCTGCCCCAATCTTGAGAGGTCCAAATTGCGCCCTACCTTTCCACATCCACACTGATGCCTCAAACAAAGCCATAGGGGCAGCCTTAGGACAAGTTGAACAAAAACTTCCATACGCCATATACTTTGTCAGCAAAAACTTATCCAAGGCAGAACTGAATTATACTGTAACTGAGAAAGAATTCTTGGCCGTGGTCCATGCACTGAACAAGTTCCGACATTACATCACTGGCTATCAAACATTTGTACATACTGATCATGCTGCAATTAGATATTTAATGAATAAACCGGATGTGAATGCTCGTATTATTAGATGGCTACTTTTGTTGCAGCAGTTTGATTTGACTATCGTTGACAAACCAGGTAAAGAAAATGTTGTTGCTGACTTCTTGTCTAGATTGGATTTACCTGCTGGTGAGGATGGAACAGTGGATGACCAGATGCCAGATGAACATCTGTTTTCTATCTCAGTACTCTCTCCATGGTTTGCTGATATAGCAAATTACCTTGTCTCAGTACAGTTACCTTTGCACCTATCCTCAAAAGAGAAGAGCAGAATTGTAAAGAAGAGTGCCTCATTCACTTGGATCGGGGGCAACCTGTTCAAGCTTGGCCCCGATCAAATCTTAAGGCGTTGTGTAAGGGAGGAGGAAGTCTTTGACATCCTCCTAACCTGTCATGAAAGGCCTTGTGGAGGACATTTTGCAGCCAAAAGAACTGCCTTCAAAATTTTACAGGCAGGCTACTATTGGCCCACGTTGCATCAAGATTTCAGAAGATATATCAGCCAATGTGACCGATGCCAAAGGATGGGGAAACCGACTCCAAGGGATGAAATGCCTCTCCTACCTCAAGTGACTCTTGAGCCATTTGAGAAGTGGGGTATGGATTTTGTGGGTCCGATCAATCCTCCTTCAAGGCAAAGGTCTTACATCATTGTGTGCACAGACTACCTGACAAAGTGGGCAGAAACCAAGGCAATCAAAGCAGCAACAGAAGAAAAGGTGGCTGAGTTTTTAAGAGAAAACATCTTCTACAAATTTGGCTACCCAAGAGAGCTAGTCATCGATCAAGGAAGCCAGTTCACCTCCAACTTAATCGAAGACCTACTCGCTCATCACAAAATCAAGCATAGGACTTCCACCCCCTATCATCCTCAAGCAAATGGGCAGGTGGAAGTCACCAATAGAGCATTAGAAGGGATCTTGACTAAGGTGGTGAGCAGCAGTAGAAAAGATTGGGCAGATCGCCTGGTTGAGGCCACTTGGGCTTACAACACCACTTGGAAGACCACAACCGGCTTCACACCTTATGAGCTGGTCTATGGGAAGAGAGCTTTGTTGTCAATTGAGTTCAAGTACAACACCTTGAGGATGGCAGCTCAGCTGGACCTAGATCTCAGCCATGCCCAACAAGAAAGGTTATTGCAGCTGAATGGGCTGGATGAACACTGAATGCAGGCCCTTCTCCACTCAGAGGTGGTTCAACTTCAGAGGAAGGTATGGCATGACCGGCGCCTCAATGACAAGCAATTCCAGTCAAGAGATTGGGCACTGTTGTACGATTCCAGACATAAGGATTTTAAGGGGAAGCTGAGAACAAGATGGCTGGGACCATATGCAGTGGAGAAGTGTAACGACAATGGGTCTGTTCTTATTCGGACCATTGATGAGGAAGCCATCCCCATGCTCGTCAATGGGCATCGACTAAAGATCTACAGGAAACCTCTTTCGGGGCACGAATTCATCAAAACTGTGGAAAAATCAGTGCTGGTCATAGAGAAGGGTTCTGCCTCTATTTTGGGCATACCCTGAACATCAAAAAAAAAAAAAAAAAAGAGAAGAAAAAAATAAAGATCCTTGGGTGAAAACCTTTCTGAGGCTCCCAAGGCAGATGGTAGGGGTGAAAACCTCATTGAGGCGCCCCTGCTGTCTCTCTGAAAAAAGAAAAAAGAAGAAAAAATAAAGATCCTTGGGTGAAAACCTTTCTGAGGCTCCCAAGGCAGATGGTAGGGGTGAAAACCTCATTGAGGCGCCCCTGCTGTCTCTCTGAAGAAAAAAAAAGAAAAAAACCAAGAAAAAGAAAACAGAAAAAGAAGGGGGCAGAAACAGGAAAACAGGCTCAGGATTTGGAAATTCATGCAGGTTGCAGGTATTCCATGCTGGAAAGGAGGCCTCTCAACTCAAGGACAAAGGTCCCTACTATGCTACCAGATGACCTCACCAACACTCCCTCCAGAAACACTCATCTCTTCCAAGGTCTGGGCACGATTTGATCACAGTTTAGCCTTCTACAGGAAGCTACAGGACTTTCTACAGGAAGTTCTGTATTTCTACAGGAAACTTCCTGTAGAATCTTTGGACGGCCCAGGACCGACTGTGTGGAAGAATTTGAAGCCCGAAGTCCAATAAGGAGGCATGCAACCAATGTTTTTCTCCATCACCCACTGCTGTCGCCTCCTTCTACCACCCTTGCTGCCATACAATGGAAATACCTGCACAGTCAAATCAGAACGTTGGATTCTCAGAAGAAATAATTCTCAAATGGAATAAAGTATGCAAAGGCCCAATGCACTACTTATCAAGGCAATCCGAGGACCCTGCAACCGTGACCGTGATTCCACCGTTTCGGCATGAACCCTAGGAGGAGAAATCGCTACAGGATATCCTACAGGAATCCTGTAGCAGTTGATCCGGCTAGAGCATACACCATGAAGACACCTGCAACTCATAAATCTGGCGCATGCACCATCCGCAGCCAGGAAACTGGTCTCGTAACCAGCAGCAGTCGGCAAGAAGGAACTCCCGTGCCTGTGCATGAAGCAGCAGCAAGCGGATCCGTCACCCTCGTCTTGAAGCATGAAAATAACGTCGCGGCCGCACAGGTAAGTGCCTCACCCTGTTTCGTCAAATTACATGAACAATGCTCTAAAATGTGTGCGAGTATGGAAATGAATGGGTTGAGCAAGTTGGGTAGCCATTCAACTGGCCACCACGACCAGTCCGATGGTCTCGTCCGATCCGGAAAGCGTTGGTTGTGTCAAACAAGACAGGAAATGGACACGTGGGAAGCGTCCAGTCGGGGAGAAGCGGCGATCTAACAGAAATGGCGGCGGTAGATATGCAGGGAATGATTCGGCGGTCAGGCAGACTTACAGTGGAATGATAGCAGGTGACGTCGTCCAACGGTCCGGCAGGGACAGCTCACCCCCGCGCCACGAGTTCCGCAGGGATTCAAATCCACCGGCTAGATCGCGTATGGCACTCCACTCATTTATCCTCAACCGCTTTGCAGTCGAGTAAGCATCCGAAATTTCCTGAAGACTGTTACTCCGAGTCCTCGGCCTGTTCAAATGTCTGGTGGTTGCACAGAAGGCCCAGAACCACTGACGCGCTCTCCAGAACCCGTGCACGACTTCTACAGGAAGCTGCGCTACAGGAAGCTCACCGCTATGGAGGAAATTAAACTATTCACGTCAAAGGTGGCAAGTTGGAACGAGGTAAGCCTGAACCTAGTCCTCCCATGCAATTGGTTCGAAGGGTGGCGAAGTCGACGTCCTAAAAAAGTAGAATTACAGTCTGTGCATGAATTTGCAAGCGTCGTCTTACTTCTGCATGAGAATTGTCATCGTAGTGTATATGCGGGGTTTTCTACAGGGTTTGGTTCATAATTGAGCCACTGTCAAGGCTCACCTGTAGACAGTCGTGAATTTACAAACTGTGTGCATGACAGAGGCGTAATTCTGCGCTCTGTCTAAGGAAATCCCAAAGGTCCATCTTTTTAATACGCGCCAGCCAGCTCCGGCTAACACAGCAAGCTTTCACCATGCCGGGTGGGTTCATTAGGAAAGAGCCGACAGACTCAAAGAAGCTACGGGAAAACCCTGAGGTGGTAGACCTGTTTTCTCGTGCACGGTGGATGTCGTTCTGCGACAAGCTTCAAGGTTACTGTTGGAGAGGTAAATCCCCTCTGCGGACAGAGGCGATCCCACTAGCCCAAAATGGGTCTAGCAATAATCAAATCATGCTACTATGCAAGTTCCTAGTTTCATACTGAAAGTGGATTACGATAACCAACCTAGAGTCCAACGCTAATGTCGAAGAAGAGTTGATACCCCCGTTCCCTTGCTCCGGCAGGTCACAATCCTTGTGATCCCCGCGTATGGATACCTGTACAAGCAAAGAACGAAATGAGAACAAGCATAAAATCCACTAAAATACAACTATATTTCAGTCAGAAAGGAAATAAATCAAACATTATCATGATGAACAATGAGATTGGAACCATAACAGTAGTCGTTTATTAATGAATAATAAGCAAAGAAAGATACAACCAAGGTTCTGACGTTGAACCTATCCTCTGGCTGGGCGAGCAGCTATGTATGTCTTTCAATAGACCTTCTCTCCCTCAGACTTCCGGCATCATATCCTCCCTATGCTTCAAGACTCTTACTATCACTCAAGACAAGCATAATCACCACTAGCATTACTCAAAAACTAGCTTGTCTAATGCATGAGGACAGACTTTTATAGATGGAGAAGGGAGGAAGATACAATGCACCAGGACACCCATTGTGGATTGGCATTATCTCCGAAAAGCTGCTGTGGATAGATGTCAAGGATAGATGATGACTCTCGACCTCTATCAGATGGATTTTATCCTGAAAAGACTTCGTGATCTGAAGGGAAAAAACATATGGGTGCACGTTTGTCAAAAATCATTACCAAACTTGGTTGGCGCAGGTGTTGTTCTAAGACAGAGCGCCAATGGTCACACCCCCTTTTGAGGATCTCAGTGATTGGCGTGGGTAAGACACTGTGGACCCGCGCTAATGGAAAAAGGGTACTTTTCAGGGATAATTTGCAGAAGGTGTCTTCAGGGAACATGAAGTACATACTCAGGGGAACATAATGCAAGTGTTTTTAGGCTATGTCACTGCTCACAGGTCCCGGAATGCGTCCTCCAACATACGGAAACAGGGGTAACAGTGACGGTGACCAATGGTGACAAATTACTGTGTAACAGATGCCCCCTAAAGCATGAGGCCCAAGAGAGAGAGAGGGGTGAAATGCTTTACAAGAACACATGTAGCTGCCGCCGAGAATCTGTATTGAGAGATACAACTGATAGCTCAAATACATGATGTATGTGGTATGGTCGCAGCCATCCATAAGAGAGTACATAATAATCTAGATCCATAGTATGGACGCGGCCATCTGGTTAGGATCAATGAATTGACTTAGGTATGGTCGCAGCCATCCAGTGAATGAGTCATGTATCAAGAATCACGCCTGGATTACAACAGACACAATCCAGGGTCTTGCGCTCCACCTCGACCCAAACAAAAGTACAAGTTCAAGCATGCGAATATATGAGCTGAAGTCAAACATGCATGAACATCGTCTGATTACCAGTCAATATTGAAAACTGTTAACAGACGCGAGAGGTACCACCAATAATGACAATGGCCCTCAAGGTACTATAGGTACAATCTACGGCGTGCGAATTAGTGATCTGACGTCGAACACCCGTAGAATCATTCGATCGGAGGCCAATGATGAAAACCTCACGTCGAACGCGAAGAACCTGCCATTGAGGCATGCAGGCTCCAAGGCACCGGAAGGGAGTCTCTAGATCAACTTCCTGGCTAATGAGCTGAAGTCGACAGGAAGTGACCTTGATCGAAGGTGGGCCATAATGTTTCCCACATCATCGACACAAGACAGAGAGATAATGTTGTGAATCAAGATTGTGCGAGCTATCAGAGGGAGGTTGTTTCTTTGCAGAGGTCAACTTCTCTTGAACATATCGGCGGCACGACAGTGGAATTGGCAGTATTTGACATCAATGTATCAGAGGTCATGATGACGAGGCAATGAGCAGATGAGAGGTCAAATAGGATTACCCAAATCCACAGGGGCAAGTGAAAAAATGAGATGAGATATCCCCACCCAGACACGAAAGCAGAGAAGTGCCATGTTCAAGAGCGACATACTACCGACATGACGGTAATTATGGTTCCTTTTTTTTCCCCCCGCCATTTCTGGCAAGTACCCCAATTATTTTTAACAAGCTTGATGGGGATAGCATATGCTTGTAGTGCGTCATTTTGACAAAATCTGATGTCATCAGGTTTTAACGAGTCTGACAAAGGAAGAACTCAGCGTCTTTTCATGTTTAGAGAGTTTGAAAAGACAGCAGAAAAGGAAACTCCAGGGGTGTCCTTTTTCGTAAAGTTGTGTCTCTCGAGCCCGAAAAAGTATAAAACAATGCCCGAAAGAATCGCCCGACCATTACGATCGAGGAGTACTTTTCATAAATAGTGATTTCGATCTGAAAAAGTAGAAAAGCGATCCAAACCACGTCGTTTCATAACCATTAACGAGTTTGAAACGACAAAAACCCGGTAATCTCTTTATGTTTTAACGGTCGACAAAAAGAACTTAAAACGACCGCCTCTTATTAACGTTTAACGAGTCAAGAGGAGTAACTCGGCAATCTTTTCTTCTTTAAACGGTCAGAAAAGAGCTGAAAGCGGACCTTAAAGTAACCTTTTCTCATGTTTTACCGAGCTTGAAAAAGTCGAAAAGGAGCTCGTTTCATTACTTTGAGTTGCACCAACCCCTGTCATCATACAAAAAACAGCGTAAAACCCACTTTGACATAAAAATATTCCAAAAATACTCAAAAAATATCATTTCTAATGTATTTTTAGGTCAAAAAATGCTATAAATAGTGAAATGGTAAAAAATAAATTTACTTTTCACTTTTTACTTTGTGAGTTTACCATTGGAGGGTTTCGGGTGCAAACTTCAACTGCTGATTGCGATCAATCCAGGAGATCATTTGAGCCGCCGTCTGAAACAGGTAATAGGCCTCACCCTTAGCTTCATTTTCATTCCATTTTTTTAGTTTTTCATCCATAGATTAGTCCCCTGCCAGAGGATTTGCAAATTCATAGGGTTGCGCCATTGGCGCGAGTTTCCCGCTCGGGATCGCGCCAATGGGATTTTCTGCCCAAAGGAGGCGCGACCTTGGCGCGACTGTTTTAGAAACAGTCGCGCCAACCGCGCAACCTAAATTTCCCGCACATTTGACCGTTGAAATTGCAAATTTTTCTCAATTTTGATTTCACCAATGATCTAATGATGAAAATTTCGACTTTGTGGTTGCAGGGATTCGTCAGAATGGCTATAGAATGGAGAGAAAGAGAGCATGATGCCGTTGATGTTATGGCAATGGAGGATGATGCATGCATGGATGCTTTGAGAGACTGTGGCTTGAAGAAATTCTTCCTCACCTCTTACTTACGTGCACAACCTGAGTTGCTACGATTTATCGTGGATGCTTGGGATACGGAGGATCAGGTATTTCGCCTGAAAGACCAGACATTGGAGCTAGATGTTTCCGATGTCTACTTTATCACTGGTCTATCGCGGCGAGGTGCACGGCCCATCTTGACTGGTAGCAGGCCTTCTGGAGAGAAGATGGGGGAGGTGATGGAACGAGTTTGTCCTGGGGCACAGTTTGGATCAAACAGTGCCAAGGTAGATATTATCACGGTTCTCGACCTAGTGCTACGAGTGATATTGTTCACTATCACCCGGACAGCTGGGGTACAGGCGCCCCACGAGGCCAGCAAGAATCATTTGCTGCTGGCAACTGAGTGTCTCCAACCTACACTGTTTGATTGGGCCACGGCAGTGACGACAAACATCAAAAGGCAGCTTACTAAGTGTAAGCGTGATGGGAACAAACAGTTCGGATACGGATCTATCGTGGTATCTTTCTTCCTGGAGCGACTGCCGATATTCCGGGTTCAGGGAGGTATAGTGGCAGATCCAGTGCCACGGGAGCCGAGATTGACTCGATGGGCAGAACTCATGCCCAGAGGAGGAGGGGGCCAGCAGATGGCCTGGAGGCCTGAGTTCTTTATTTGGCTCCGTCACCAGATGATCGTCATAGAGGACTGGCCCTATGCGGGCACGGATTTTACTGGAGATCCAGATCTCCCATTGCCTGCGGGAGAAGACTGGGACGAGGAGCTAGGTAAGAACTCTTTGTGTTTTTGATGTTTTTATGTATTTAAGTTTTTTTTTGCAATACATGCCTGTCTCTGACAACAACTATATATATGTATGCAGATGTTGGTGCAGAGCGACCAGCTGACTTGCCTCATAACGCACGGAGGGCACAACCTGTAGCCGACCCTCAGGTAGAGGGTGATGCGGGTGACGATCTAGTACAGAACCTTGAGGCACTTACTCGAGGGATTCCAGATTATGCCAGATTGGCAGACGTGCCTAGAGCGTACCAGAGGCACACGGTGGGAGTATCTACTCACGTCCATCGTCTGTTGAGACGTTTGGTGTGAGCGGTGACATGCTATCATGAGCATCACCGTGATTAGACGCCTAGGTTTCATTTTTGCACGTTTTTTAGAGACATGTTGTCAGCGGCTGTATGAGTTTTGGACATGTATTATTTTTTGGATTATGTAATGCGCGTGGCGCAAACATTATGACACACACATATATATATACATATGCCTATGGTTTATTATTGTGTTTTTCATGTGCTTACTTGTATACTGTTTTGGTTACAGATTACGCAAATGTCTATCTAATACATGATTGGCCAATGCATCAGATAATGTGTTTAATTGTCGTGGAATATGTTGATATGTAATAAAATCAAAGTTCCTTTCTAACAATCTCACACGTAAATACAACCTTAGAATGCGATGGTCTCTGACGGAATATTGCCCGTTGAGCTGGTGGACGACAAGTTGAGAGTCCAGGTTCACTACCAATGCACGAATGCCGAGATTAATTGCTTCAGCAAGTAGCTCGATTACAGCACAGTATTCGGCGACATTATTAGTGGTACGACCCAAACACACACCCTGAAAATCTATCAGCTCGCCATGAGGATCATAGATCACCCACGCCGTAGAGGACAAGTTGCGAGTGCTGCGGCAGGCACCATCAGCAAAACCAACATAAGGTGTATTCGACATCTGCACAAGAAGCAGAAAACACAATAAGTGGCAGTTATGCCTTTAGAACTGACACACACACACACAACACACTAGCTAGAGTACATGTATGTACAAAATAAAATGTACTAGCATCACGCATAGTACTTTTTCAAATAAAGCCCATTTCGGGGCTTCCCAAGAGGGTTTCCTTCATAATCAATCAGCTCATTGGCCCCTTTCTGCAGAACTTTCTTGACAATATAAGGGCCTAGCCACATAGACTCGAGCTTTCCTGCTCCTAGCTTATCCTTTGCCTGATCGTAGAGCAGGACTAAATCTCCCTCAACAAAAGAACGTGGACGTACGGTCTGATCGAAGTGAGTCTTGACTCGCTTCTTTTGTGTTTCGATGGCCAGAGAGGCCAGGCGACGAGTCTCATCCAGCCATTCTAAGTAAAGAAGGCGTTCTTCTAATGGAGTAGTGTTGGGAAGTAGCTCGACAGCTAATTTTAATGAAGGGATTTCACATTCAATCGGAAGGGTAGCCTCTAGTCCATAAACTAGCTGAAATGGAGTGAAACCAGTGGCATCCTTCACAGAGGTTCGATAGGCCCACAAGGCAAGGAACAACATCAAATGCCAGTTAGACTTATGCATGCCAATGGTACGTTGAAGCATCGTAACCAAAATCTTATTGATAGCTTCAACTTGGCCATTGGACTGAGGGTAGTACGGAGCTGAACTATCGTGCTGCAAGCCTAGCTGGGTTGTTAATTCCAACATCATATGATTATGGAAATGCTTCCCGTGATCAGTGACGATGGCTTCAGGGACGCGAAATCGCGAAATAACATGATTAAATAAAAATTGCGCCGCTGTGTGACCGTCTTCAGTTAATGTAGGCATCGCCTTGGCCCATTTAGTAAAGTAATCGACGGAAACGATAATAAACCCATGCCCCCCGGCCGAGCGAGGGTTACAGGTCATATAATCGATGCCCCATTTTGCAAAAGGGCCAACGGTGACGACAGGGTGCAACGGAGCAGGAGGCGCTTGCATTTTCCGCTAGTATATCTGGCACTCATGACAAGAGCGGACCGCAAGGATGCAATCCTTGAAGATAGAGGGCCAAAAGTAGCCAGCACGAAGGATTTTTTGGGCAGTAGCATATCCGAACATGTGACCGCCACAGGCACCGGAGTGGCAGTCATTCAAGACCCGCTCAGCTTCCTCGAGAGTAAGACAACGGCGGAGAACAGAGTCGGCGCCGAGGCGGTATAATGTATCCCCAATGATACGGTATGGTTGAGATTGATGACGAATCCTTCGCCGAGCGTCCTTGAACACGCCCGGGCGAAAGGTGGACGTTTGCAGATATATAATTATATCTCCGTACCATGGATCGAGGGTGCTAATGAAGAATAGGGTCTCATCCGAAATTTGATCCTCGATGTGAGAGGTCGGGGAAGAAGATGGCAAAGAGCAAATTAACTCAGCAAATACAAGGGATTTCTTGGACTTGGCAGTGGTAAATTCCAAGTCAAACTCTTGGAGGATAACAATCCACTTTGAGTACTTGCCCCCCAGCAACTGGCGTGACAATATATACGTCATGGGGTTGCAATCAGAAATCACAGTAGTAGTACGCAGCAGAATATAATGACGGAAGCGTTGGACAGCACAAACTACGGCTAAAGCCAACTTCTCGACATAAGCATATCGAGTTTCCGTGTCTAAAAGGTTGCGGCTGAGATAATAGATAACATGCTCAGTGTCATCATCGTCAGTTTGGACAAGAACCATGCCGATGGTGGTGTCGGCGGTGGCCAAATACAGAGTGTAGTCGCGATAATAATTCGGAGGACAGAGCAATGGAGCAAAAACAAGGAGGCCCTTGAGACGCTCAAAAGATTCCTGAGCTATGGTATCCCAATGAAAAGGGACATCGCGCTTTAGTAATCGTGTAAAACCTTTGGCCACCTTGGCATAGTTTGGAACGAAACGACGTAAAAAATTGGCTTTACCCTGCAAACTCTGCAATTGTTGTAAAGAAGCAGGGGGAGGAAGATTCACTATAGCCTCGACTTTAAGGGGATCCAAACGGATGCCCTCTCGGGAAACGACAAACCCGAAAAGTAGGCCAGATTCAACGCAGAAGACACATTTGTGAGGATTAAGCCTGATTCGGTAGTATCGACAGCGAAGAAAGATTTCGCGAAGGTGCTTAGGGTGGTCCTGACGTTTAGCTGAATGAGCAGGGAGATCATCCAGGTAAGGCTGTACAATGTGTCGAATGTCATGAAAAGCATAAGACATTGCACGCTGGAACGTAGCACCGGCATTTTTAAGACCGAAAGGGAGCTTCTTATAGGCAAAAGTGCCCCATGGACAGATAAAGGCAGTTTTGTGTTGATCAGTGGGAGCAATATTTATCTGGTTATAGCCAGAAAAACCGTCCATAAAAGAATACATTTCACTTCCGGCACACTCGTCAATAATTTGATCAATGAATGGTGTGGGAAAATTATCTTTAGGACAAGCTCGGTTTATATCACGATAATCAACACAAACACGGATTGTACCCTGTTTTTTAGTCACAGGTACGATATTCGAAACCCAATCTGTGAGCGGAATAGGATAAATAAAACCGGCTTTAAGAAGCTTCTCTACCTTGGCCTTAATCGCCGCAGCCTTTCGGGGGTGTACAGGGCGTAAACGTTGACGAACAGGCTTAGCACCCGGGTACGTGATTATCTCATGCACCACTATGCTAGGATCAATGCTGGGCATTTCCTCATAGGACCATGCGAAAACGTCACGAAATTTGCGAAAAAGATTAGAATAAAGTTGAATCTCCTCCGGAGTGCAAGTGACTCCAATATGAAGATGCTCGACAATCCCTGGTTTCACAGAGATGTCGATAGGCTGGGTTTGCGTAATATTTGCCATATTCCCTTCAGAAGACACCTGATAAATCTGAATAGGTGTTTGCAATGGGAGACAAGGAGCAAACCGCTCAAGGCAAGTGAGAATATCCTGAGGGGCAGGGAGAAACGAGGAACGATGGTAAGAATCATGCCAAGGAAGTTCCTCAAGAGACATAGTTTCAATAATGGCTTCATCGGAAGAGAATGTTTCTTGCAAAGGATCCGAAGAAGTCTCATCTACAAGCCCTAAGGATGGATCGAATGAATGGAGAATTGTGCTCGAAAGAGCAAGTTCGGAAGAGGGAGCCGATGTAGCAATAATTTCAACGTAGTTGAGTTCGGCAGGACTCAACAGCATCTGGTCGCCCCAAGAATCTACTTGGTCGGTGGGAGAAATGATCCATGGATCAGAACAAGTAATGATCATATTAACAGAGGCGACGTTAGGAGGTGGGAGCGGAAAAACACCCATAAGGGCGGGATCTTTGAAAAGTCCGGCTCCCAGACTCTCAGATAACTTCGAGGTATGCTCCACAAAAGGAATGTTGCCTTCAGAAGAAGAAGCGAAGAAAGATAGCTGGTCTACGGTAACAATCTTCCCCTGATGAGGGAAACGGATGATACGAAACAGAGATGAAGCAACAGCTTTCATTGCGTAGATCCAGCTACGTCCGAGAAGGAGGTTGTAGGTAAGAGTAGCATCAACGACTTCAACTTCCATTTCGACTGTCTTCCCTTCCAAAGTGATGGGCAAACGTTGGAGTATACCATAAGGACGAGAGGCTCTTCCATCAAAAGCTTCCAAGGTTGTGGGAGACTGGCTCAGCGTAGGAGATCCAATAGCTTTCCAACAGGCGACAGACATGATGCAAGTTGAAGCACCTTCATCGATGACTGTACAATGAATCGTTTTGGAATCAATAATAACCTGTATAAGGAATGCGATTTGAGGAGGCAGTCTCTGGGTATGGCGTTCTAAGTCAAAAGTAATTAAATCCGAATCGGCCGGGTCTATGCCACCAATAGCGGATAGCAAGGACTTCCTCTGAGAAGGGCAGCTCTGGAGAACTTCTAAAGCGGACATAGCCGACGGAGTCTGCGCTAAGTCCTCAATGATATTGTAGTGCTGTGCAGCACGAGCATTTGGGTTGTAAGAAGATTTCCGGAGTACTCCTTTTGGAGGGGGTCGAAGAGGCGTCTCAGTAGTAGGTCTCTCAATGTGGAGCGGACCCGAATTGAACGGAGGAGCACTAGAGGGTATCTCAGGCTCCTTCCTGGCAGATGACAGATAATATTTTGTTCGAGTACTGATATTGACAGGTATCGTTCCAGCCATAAACACTTGAGAACCGAAGGAAGAGGGAGGCTGAGATGGGTCAGCCACCATTTGAGTTTTTTGAGTTTGTTGTGAGGGAAAGGGTTCTTTAAGCACCGCAGGAGTCCCGGGAGTGCCTTTCAACAAACGACTAACTTCGGACCGCCTCGGGCAGTCCTTGGTATAGTGATCCTCATCACAGATAAGACAAGGATACTTGGGTTTGCGCTTGGCACCGTCCTCGGGCGAAGGTTTAGGGGCTTCCTGCTTAGGTTGATCTGGCTTATTCTTCGCTTTCCCTTTCTTCTTTCCTTTCGAGGCTTTATCCACCGTGGTGGATTGGACGGCATTGACCTCGGAAGTAACATTCGAAGTGGGTATTACCTGAGAAGTGGGTTCATTCGAAATGGGTGGTTTTTGCTTCCCAGGGTTCGCGGAATTTTTCTTTGATGATGAACTAACAGTACCAATAATACCGTCAATAGTTGGTGTTGGCGGGGCTTTGGATGTTCCTGGTCTAGGGGCATCATGCAGATAATCATACAATGTACTTGACTGAGAATAAACCAAGTCAAGGTACTGAGCTCGCCTGATAGCTTGCTCTTCAGTGACACACGCCCCCATGGCGATGTCCCGAGCTATTGGAGGAACGAACGAAGTCGTAAACCAATCAGTAAGAAGCTGGTCGGGAATCCAAAATTTGATCATACGTCTACGCCGTCTCCATTCATGGATATGATCAGAGATATGCGTAGCCGTCGTTTGTCTTAAGGATGTGAGGAGGTGTGTACCCGTTTCATATCGAACGGGCAACTGAAAATGAGTGAGGAATGCCATAGCCAAGGAGTTAAAATCATGAAAGGATCCGCGATTGAGCTCAATATACCACTTAGCGGTAGAGCCGGTGAGAGTCCTTTGAAAAAGGCGAAGCCGAATTGAATCATCAAGCCAAGAATTGGATGAACACCATAGGTGATATGTCATGACATGAGCTTGTGGATCCTCATTAGGTTTACCGTCGAATTTTGGACAGTCACCGAGAATTTTCGTTGGAACCGGAGGCCAATATGGATTATGTAGAATAGGATCATTGGTCAATTTAGACACATCCGGTAATTCTAAAGTCGCTAAGAAAGGTAATTGAGGATTAAAGGACATCTGGGGCTGCTGTTGGGATGGAGCACCAGGGTTCCAACCAACTGGCGGTTGCCCCCAAGGGCTTGGTCCGGACGGATTTGGCCCCATAGGGTTTTGTCCGTAAGGATTTGGGTTTTGCCCCCCAGCGCTCCATGGATTACCAATCGGTCCTGCAGGAGCACCATATGGTTGTGGATAATAAGGATTCGTCTGCAGTTGTTGATAATTTTGGTACGGGGCAAACAAAGGTTGCCCTTGAGGTTGCTGGTAACCATAGGGTGGCTGGACTCCAAACTGAGTTTGAGGAGTAGGCGGAGGTTGATAAGGTGGTTGGGATTGAACCCCAGCTTGCATTTGAAAACCAGGTTGAGCAGTACCAGAAAGATGTCCTGTAGGTTGGGCTATCTGGCCGGAAGGATAACCTTGTTGATATTGGGGTTGACCTCCCTGCCCAGAAGGTTGTACCTGCTGGGAATGGAGTTGTTGTTGTTGCACAACAGAATGTTGTCCTAACGGACCAGATGGCTAAGTGGGCTAGGCAGTTGGTTGGCCTGATTGGATTTGAGGCTGACCGACTTGCCCAGAAGGTTGACTATACTGGACGGTAGGCTGACCATGTGGTTGAACAGCTTGTCCAGATATTGGACCATACTGGACATTGGGTTGGTTTGGGTTAACAGTTGATTGACCAATTTGTCCAGTAGGATAACCTTGCTGGATACCAGGTTGGGCTTGTTGAACAGAATACTAACCTGAGTTACCAGAAGGTTGAACATAAGAAGAGAAAAATGGACCACCAGAAGCGAAAGGGTTTCCATGGAAGGATTGCCCTTGTTGGTCTTGAGGAGGTTGTCTTGGAGATTGCGCAGATGAAACTTGACCACCATGAAAAGAGGTGGAGCCCCAATCAATTGACAACGGAACTGATACCTCAACAAACGGTTGAGACGGAAAATATGGATCGTATGGTCCCTGTGTTGGGACATTTGATGTAGGATCAAAGACTCCGAATAAGGAAGCTGAAGCATGACTAAAAATAGGAGTCGAAGAGCCTGCACAGACCGTTGGAGCGGTTGTGATTGAGGTAACAGATGTACTGCGACTTTGCGGAGTAAAAGGCTCCGTGGTAGGAAAAGTGAGTGGTGACCAAATAGAACCCGTGAAAGGAGTTCCAGAGGGCATAGTATCCCTTAAAGCTTTATAGCCTGGTGGTAGGTTTGCAGTAGTGGGAGTGCTACTGACAAGTATAGGGTCCGTTGCGGTGGGAATTTCACCACTCGTCGCAACGGACTCATCAGTCGTTGTAGGGGACAAATCCTCCATGTCAGAGGAAGAAGGTGGGACTGAAACACGAGGAGAAGTATAGTCCCAAAAAGGGACACTGTCCTCAGAAGGTTCCCAAGTAGGGTTCCAATGAAACTGGTAAGTCTCGTCGCCTGGGGCACGAGAACTAAGTGGTTGTATACTCGGAACCACAGGAAGACTCAGAACCGGTATCTCGGAAGAAGACGAAATTGGTAATTCCGCCAGGATGAAACTTCACAAAACCTAAGGAATCTACCAAGACAAAACCCCTACTCAAACTAACGCAAACAAAATCTAACCGGGTAAATGTTATCATGGCCGAATAAATTTTAGGACGCAAAGACACAACTTGACCTTTTCATGTTTTAAGAGTCGAGAAAAGGACAAAAGATGACTCTAGTCTCCTTCGAATGTTTAATGAGCACGAAGTGACAAGACGCTCACAGGCACCTTTTCTTTTAAGGAGTCCGAAAATGATCAAAAGTGACTGCTCTGGAGACTCTAGGCAAAAGGTTTACCAAACAATCCGTAAAACTGCTTATACACCTTGGCAATCAGATGAAAACCAAGGACTTCCCGTACTGCAGTCAATCTTCCCGAATGTTGTGTTCAGTGCATTACAGCTTGTAAGGCGGCAGACTCGGCTTCCTATGGATAAAGGATGATAACCTAGTGGGGTCTCCCGTATATACGCGACGGTATGTGGGAGCTCAGTCCGTACTGGTACTTATTGTCTCTCAGGAGGAATCACCCAACCATCAGTGAGGCAATAGTTACCAGGTTTTACGACGCCGGAACACGTCTCTAGCCTAGACCTCTAGAATATGTGCGTTAGGTTCCAATGATTGTTAGGTTCATTCGGTTTATTTTACAGTTGATCTTCAATTAAGTTTCAGTTTTTTGGTCCTGCCATATGTGATCTCTCAAAACTTCCTAAATGCAAACTATATGCCAAAATTATATCATTTCGTTCAATGAATTCTAACTACAGGAGAGTTGAGATTTTCAAACAAACAAGATGAACAATAAACAAACAACAAAGATCCTAATGCAGCTAATAACAAGAAATGAAACTTTTTCTTTTCTTTTCTTTTTAAAAGCAACAAATAACAATAAATGCTAACTAATATAATGCAAAAAGATCTTTTGTTTTTTCTCTTTTTAAAATGGCATAATGCATTTAAACAAATCTCAAGAGATATTAACAAGCATGAACAAACAAAATTCACTCAATGCAAAGAGAACCAAATCTGAAACACCAAGATGAACTGTCAAAACAAGGAAAAGTGCACAGACCTTCAATGAACCACGTGATCTAAGTCCAAATGAAGTCAAGCAAAATCCAAACAAGCTAGAGGTGAATTGCTCGAAGCAGAGAATAACAAGCTTTAATAACTACTAGACAGGTGCGGAAAACAACCAAAAAGTTGACTGGACAATCAAAAACCAAAACTTCCCACAGAAGGCTCGACATGCAAAGCCACTAGATGCTCTAGGGCTGGGATACAAAATCGATAGAAATAAGCAAACAACTGAAGGATAAAGGTAACAACCAGTCAAACAGAGGTCCAACACACTTCCAGAAGCTGCAAAAGATATACAAAGACAAAAATCTGAGTTTAAAGAGCTTCCAACAAACACACTGGCAAAATTCACAGGGCTGGCGCGACTGTCAGCCTGCAACTTGCGCTATTCAGGAATTGGCGCGAGTTGCTGTGGTGCAACATGCGCCAATTGGTGCGACTGTCAGAGATAAAAACGCGCCAACACAGTTTGCTGGCCCAAAAAATAAATACAACAACCCAGGGTCTGGTCAACAGTACTGAGACAGATCGAACAGCAGAAAACAACTTCAAAGCTGACCCAGAAAGCTCATTTATACAAGCAGGCAAGAGAAAACTAACATGCAAGACAAACTCAAAGCCGTTCGGTTCATAAACCAAACCGGAGATCGACTGAAGTGGCGTTGATCTACTCCACTAATGCAAAGCAATAGCGTTTCAAAGGCTGCCTGGCCGTGCTTCAGACTCCGTCCAAGGTTTATGAATCAAACAACAAATAGCTCCTCCCCAGTGGAGTCGCCAAATTGTTGGAGAGGTAAATCCCCTCTACGGACAGAGGCGATCCCACTAGCCCAAAATGGGTCTAGCAACAATCAAATCACGCTACTATGCAAGTTCCTAGTTGCATACTGAAAGTGGATTACGATAACCAACCTGGAGTCCAACGCTAATGTCGAAGAAGAGTTGATACCCCCGTTCCCTTGCTCCGGCAGGTCACAATCCTTGCGATCCCCGCGTATGGATACCTGCACAAGCAAAGAACGAAACGAGAACAAGCATAAAATCCACTAAAATACAACTATATTTCAGTCAGAAAGGAAATAAATCAAACATTATCATGATGAACAATGAGATTGGAACCATAACAGTAGTCGTTTATTAATGAATAATAAGCAGAGAAAGATACAACCAAGGTTCTGACGTTGAACCTATCCTCTGGCTGGGCGAGCAGCTATGTATGTCTTGCAATAGACCTTCTCTCCCTCAGACTTCCGACAGCATATCCTCCCTATGCTTCAAGACTCTTACTATCACTCAAGACAAGCATAATCACCACTAGCATTACTCAAAAACTAGCTTGTCTAATGCATGAGGACAGACTTTTATAGATGGAGAAGGGAGGAAGATACAATGCACCAGGACACCCATTGTGGATTGGCATTATCTCCGAAAAGCCGCTGTGGATAGATGTCAAGGATAGATGATGACTCTCGACCTCTATCAGATGGATTTTATCCTCAAAAGACTTCGTGATCTGAAGGGAAAAAACATATGGGTGCGCGTTTGTCAAAAATCATTACCAAACTTGGTTGGCGCGGGTGTTGTTCTAAGACAGAGCGCCAATGGTCGCACCCCCTTTTGAGGATCTCAGTGATTGGCGCGGGTAAGACACTGTGGACCCGCGCTAATGGAAAAAGGGCACTTTTCAGGGATAATTTGCAGAAGGTGTCTTCAGGGAACATGAAGTACATACTCAGGGGAACATAATGCAAGTGTTTTTAGGCTAAGTCACTGCTCACAGGTCCCGGAATGCGTCCTCCAATGTACGGAAACAGGGGTAACAGGGACGGTGACCAATGGTGACAAATTACTGTGTAACAGTTACGATGACGAGGTGTCAGAAGAATTCCTGCGAGCTTTGAAGCCAAAATCAAAAACGCTGGCCGTTGTCAATTTTAGAGGTTTGAACCTCAGACTCACCCCACAGTTCATCAGCAGAGTCACTGATCTCCCGATGGGGGTAACGTGGGATAAGGAGGAGAGAAAACTTGGCCAGAAGGCTAAGAAGGAGTTCTTTCTACTGGAGGAGCAATTCTCAGAGGACAAGAACGGAGTTCGAAGAGCCAGCCTACAGCCGCTCTGGAGTGAGGTCAGCCTCCAAATTATGAAGTATATCATGTGCGAGGGGCGATTCAGCATCATGTATGGATACCATTTCCGACTGCTCACAAAACTTAGGCACCAAATGGACCTACCCTCAGAAAACAAGTTGAGTATTCCTTACTTCCTCCTGCAGTCCATGAATGAATGTGCAACCAAATTACGAGAGGGAACGCCAGACCAGGTAGCCCATCATGGGTTCATTAAGCTCCTCATGGAGGATGCACTCCACACATACACCGTCCTTCTCTCGTGGGAAGCCTTTCGAAACTTGACTAAGGATGATGACATCAAAATTTTGGCTGAGGAGCTCACCTCCTCCAGCAGCGAGGAGAAGGAACCAATTCAAGCAGAGAAGAAAGGAAAAGGCCAAGAAACCATGGCCAAAGCACCAAAGAAAGAACACAAGGGGAAACAAGAGAAACACCAGGCTGCCAAAACAGAGGATGACAAACCCACATTAACACCCAGGGAGAAAAGGTTACAGAGCAGGGTGGGAAGGACTGAACAAGTCCACGTCAGTGAAGGCACCTCTAAGGCAGCCTCAGCAAAGTCAAAAGGCAAAGCACCCTCAGCCAAGTAGGCTAAAACGGTGCCACCTGTTTCTACAGGAAAATCAAAAACGGCTTCTACAGGAAGCCAGAAATCAGCCGCTACAAGGCTTTCTACAGGAAGTCCTGAGAAAGGAACACAGAAGGGGAAGACGGCCGAAATCCTTGCTAGGGAGGCAGCAGCTGTGCTGGCCACCCTAAGTACCCCTCCCAAGCCAAAGGAAAAATGAAAGAGGGAGACCCCTCTGTATTTGAAAGCAAGGAGAAGTGTAAGAATCAAAACAAGCAGGCCCCAACCTCCATCCAGCGACCCAATTACCATAGAAGACACCCCTACCTCGCCAAGGGAGAGGTCCCCCTCAAAAATATCAGTGACTTATGAGCGGGGGAGCCCGAAGACAACTGCCTGGAAGGAGAGAATGGAAAGGTTGGCTTCAAAAACCCCGCTACAGGATGCTGAGGCCGTTCTACAGGAAACATTGGCCAGGCTCAAGGAGACCGAAAGAATGGAAGGAGAGGCAGCCACATCACCACCAAGGGAAGACAGAGGAGAGCCACGAAGGGAAGAAGAGGTAGAGCACATTCCAGAACCTAGCCCCCAGCCAAGCTTGAGCTCGTATTATAACTTTTTGGAGGCTGGAAAAATTATTCCACAGAAATTCACAGTGCCGCTTTTCTTTGCGTTGGAGGAAGAAAGAGTGAGAACCCACACGTGGATGAGGATAGCTAAATCTAAAGGAGTAGCAGATATAGGCCCCTTGGAGGAACAACTCAAGGAGGCACGAAGAGAATTAGCTATGGCCAAACACGTGGGAAACTGCCAGTGGGTATTCCTACAGGAAGAGAATGAGAAACTCAAACTGCAGCTACAGGAACAGAGGAAAGAAAGGGGCACAGCATCGAGGACACTACAGCGGAACCTCAAGGCAAAGAAGGACTGCAATTTGGTCTTGGGGAACTAAACCAGCATCTACAGGAAAGGGAATTGCAAGCACAAATCGAGATACAAGCTCTCAAACAGCAGTTGCAACAAAAAGAGGCACAACTGGCCTGCATGGCCAGTTGGGCCATGGATGCTCTACAATGTAGACAACCGGCCAAATCTTATGGCCTATACCTACGGGACCAGTGGCTGCAATTCCAAATTAATGCATTGGCACAGAGGGGTATCTCCCAAATCCAAGACCCCCAGCAGTTCACAGAGTTATGCAATAGCAGTTCAACAGAGGACAAGGCCAAGTTATCGGAGTTCTATCTCCATAATTTGGCCCTTCCTAATGTGACTTCATGGGATCCCAACACAGTCATGGGAGATATGCAGTTGATGGCATTTGCCTCATGGTTGAACCATGAAGAAAAGAGAGCAGCAGAGGTCAAAGAGGTCATGAACCGAGAGTTACATGAACCACTGCTGATTAGAGCAGAGCCAGGGGACCCCACTGCATTGATATCAGCCCACCAACACTTAGCAACCGACTCTCAGGCTTTATTGAAATACATGGATTAGCAGGCTCAGGCTATAGCACATTTCGAGGATATGGAGCGATTATTAGGGGACAATTGTGTTCATGCTTGCACCCATCGGTGGAACAAATTGTCCCACAGCCTCAAAATCAGGGAATATCACACTCCAACTCGAATGAGGGAAGCTCTAGTACGGGTGCCCCTCTACAAGAAGTCCATACAGAACCTACAAGCCAGCTGGATTGACCTCAAGCTAAGCCCACCTTTGCTTTTGGGATTGATGGAAGGCAGCACAGAGAAAGAAGAGCATAAGCAGTGGGAAGAGGTGGAAAGGAAGGCTGGGTTCCATGTCAGTGAGGAGGATACTACTTCAGAAGCCTGGGATGTGAGAGTGGCAGTGAAAGCAATGAAGGACGAGGAGCTGGATTAGTTGCTCAGGGATGAGAAATCATTTTACTTGGGGGGTGATGATGAGCCCCAAATTTGGTAACATTTTGGGCTCATTTGGCCTAACTACCCTTGCTCAATCCTTCATTTTTCATAACTTATGCATCATTTTTTAGTATGTTTATGTCATTTGTACGAATAAGGGTAGTCACTATTCCTAGGTGGCTAACACGTGCTCATTTCAGGATTTTTTGACACATGTTGGAGCAAAACCGAGCAGACAAGGACTAGGAGACAGCCAAGCTGGGGTTGAGGATTCGTAGGGGGGTTGTCTACGGCATTAAATAACCTTCCTCAGGATCTTCACCCCCAATTCTAAGCTCCAAAAGCCACCAAAACCGGATCTAGAAGGCAGCCAAACAGATTTTGTGGAAGCAGCTGTTCACTCCCAATTTGGTCAGCCAAGTCCCATAGATTTAGGAGGCCAGCTTGGGCCTCGTGATGTATAAATGATAAGGCTTCAGCCTTCGAAGAGGACTTTTGGAAGAACTTTTGCACATTCTGCACTACAAGCTGCCAGCTCTGTTTTGTTCTTTTGTAGCCATTATTGGCATAACTCTTGACTTATGATTACTATTTTTTTAATTGGAAGCAGTCAGATTTGATCTCAGCTCTGAGTTTCTAGAGGAGCCATAGCTCTCGGGGTTGGGCCCAACCTGAGAGCCTAGGGCCTCCTTCATTGTATTGATATCTTTCCTTTCATCATTATGATTTTCCTTGTATGCATTTGAAACACAGTTTGTTGACTTAGATTTCGTTGTGTGGTTAAGTAGGTCATTTTTGAAAAATAGAGTTGCTTCAGATGTCTAGAATAGAGTAATGAGATAAGAATTGATAGAAGTTCCAGAAAAGGGTTGCCTACACTCTCATTTTCACCTCTTCCTAGGGGCTGGAATTGCAGACAATGCTGCCCAACAAAAACACTAGTTTGCTCACTCATGCAATCTCTGGTGAAATGTTTTCGTTTGTAGGAGTTAGTCATGCATTCAGATCTTTTGGAATGTTTCTTTACTTAAGTGTTGTACATGGTTCTCTTTAGGAATAAAGCTGTTGTTCATTGGTTTCATTAACAGTTAGGATAGATCAGTTAATGTTTTGATTGTGTGCAGGACGTGGTTGATTTGGTTAAGTATACACTGTGCAGTGCATCTCCATCACTCTCTCGTCCATCTAAGCTTTGTCGAGGACAACTGCTCCACCTCCAAGTTAGGTCCCTCGTCTCACAACTACTCTTTTGCCCACGTCACCCTACCTTCTTGGCCTTCCATTGCCTCAGCCCTCTTTAAGACAAGCTAGCTTTCCACACCCTCTCATCACTTCACCCCTCTGTCACTAAGTCGTTGCAGACCCCTATCCTACCTCCCTATCCATTCATGCATCCTCTTTCACTCACCCATCATCCAAAATCCAATCGTAGAACATCCTGTAGAAATTTCTGAACATCCTGTAGAAATTCTGAAACATCTTGTAGAACCCCTGCAGACTTCCTGTAGAAGCTCACAAATGAGGTTTCTTGACAGCCAAACTGTGTGACGCTCTCTGGAAGGGTTTTAGGGACTCCTTAGACCCCCTCTGAACCTTCCCAACCTTTTCCAAGCCTTTCTCCTCCTCGATCCACCCCTGCACAGTAAAAAGCCAGTTAAAAGCACACGCATGATAATTCAAAAACTTATTCAAAAATACAAAAAGATGTGTTCTTCAGATAGAGATAGCATAGGCATGTGCATTTTACCTTTGTAGAAGTAATGGCATCTTTTTCAATAGTTTGCATCCTTTCCTTTGCACCAGTAGGGTTAGTTGGTAGAATTAGGGTTTGCTAGGGTTTGCGTTACTTCTTGGCTTTCAGTTTCTTTCCGCAAGTAGATTAGCTTCCTTTGAGTTAGCTTTCATCCATCAGTTAAAAAGCTTCTTCTAAAAGCTCATAGAAGTTGGCTTAAGCCCCTAGCGGACTTGTGCCAGCTGACCAAGTGACAGCTGTGGCAAGAGCTAGTACTTGTGCATACAGCACCGTCGCTTCCAAGTTTGTTACGAACTACCAGGTTGATAAAATTAAAGAAGGGAGTTCCAGGAGTTGTAGCATTATTTCTACAATACTGGAGCCCACCAAATGTGCTTCAATAATGATGTGAAATATTCAATAATTTGAAAAGAAAATTTGAATTTGAGGCTAGGTGGTAAAATATGAATTTGTTGGAATCTTCAAATATTCATATAAATATTAGAAAAATCATCCAACTTTTAGATATAAGAGAGAACATGTTGTTTTCTAATATTTAATCATAAATTCACTCAAAATAATTGTTAGGTAAACTTGACTCAGGAATAGAGTTAAAGTTTACCAAGTCTAATAGTGGAGGTTTCGGGCACATAGTATTGTGTACCCATGGTTTTATGGCCATGGTATTGCATGTAATGGAGCCTATAAAAGGATGGGAAGACATCATTTTAATGTAAGTCCAGGGAGGTGAGCAGTGAAGGCTCACTTGACCTGCTTGGCCAAGATTTTGGCCAAGGGATTAATGGAACTTCAATAAGGTGGGTTTTCCCTAGGGTTGGGTTTTCCCAAGGAAAAATATTTTGTGCATTATGTGTGTGTTTCATTATTGTTGTCGTATTAATGTATTTCCTCTCAATAAATATTTCACTGTAATTTTTTTAATTATCTCTCCCTTAAATTTTCTACATGTGGTATTAGAGCCAAATGTTGGATTTAGAGGGACACTTCTATTTCCAAGGGTTTGTATTTGCATGGTAAATGGAGAGATCTGAGCATTGTAAAAAGTTCGGTTGTGGGATCGTGGACACATAGAATGTATTTGATGGAATGTGTCAATCAAATTATTCAAAAGTATGGTGGTACATGGTTGAGGAAAGAAATAGTCACATAGTGTGTCAAGTTGAGAGGATGGTCATATAAAGAGAGCAATAATGAACAAAATATATAATGGAGTTTATTATTGCAAATAAATGGACATATTTTTGTAAGACCTAGTAAGGAATGCATACCTTTGGGTAATTGCCAGTAAAGTCTAGGTTAGACTTAGGTGATAGGGGAATGTTGGGTTAATTGATACCCCAGTATAAACTTTGAGGGGGTAAGGGCCACAATGAGTGGGGTTAGTCTAACTCACTTAGCAAGTTGGGCTAGATATAGTCAAAGAGATCCCAAGTAAAGGTTTAAGGGGGGAATGTTAAACTTGACTCAGGAATAGAGTTAAAGTTGACCAAGTCTAATAGTCAAGGTTTATGGCATGTGGTATTGTGTACCCATGGTTTTCTTCTCATGGCATTGCATGTAATGTAGCCTATAAAAGGTTTGGAAGACTTCATTCTAATTTAAGGCCGAGGTGAGCGAGGAAGACTCACTTGGCTAAGTTGACTAGGGTTTTGGCCAAGGCTAATGAAATTTTACTAGGTTGGGTCTTTCTTAGAGTTGAGATTTTCCCAGATGATATTATTTTTTATAATGTTTGCATATATTTTTATTGGTGTTGGTTCATGTTATTTATCAATTCTCTTAGTAAATATTTTTTTCTCTCTGGTAAATTTTTATGAATACTAAATAAGTGCTTTGGAAAATAATAAGTCTAAACCCATATATATTCATGAAAATGATCTTAGTGTAAGGTTATAGAGCAACATAATATGGTAAATATTGAAGGAAAAGAGGGTAAAAAATATGACATTTTGGAGAGCTAACATTTCCCCACAACTGAAGATGTTGCATGTCCTCATGCAACTTTGCATTAATTCTAATGAATTTAAGTCATCTCATTTTTTGTAGCCTTGAGGAGTGAAATATTTGTCAACAATTCATTTTGTGACTTGCAAGACTTGCATATTTTGCAAAGTTTTCTTCAGTTATTTATTTTTCTCAAGACCTTGCTATTGTGGAGAGTCTTCTTTCTTTGAAATATTTTTAAGTGGTAGCTCTTATGGTTGGTTCTTGTGTGGAAACCATAAGTATTTTACGTGTTGATTCTTGTGTGGAAACACTTTTATTTTACTCTTCATCTTATTGAAACAAATAATACTTGAAAATGCATTCAAAATGATGGCCCACTTATATATATATCAACCAATATTTGCTCATAAGATGAATAATTCCAAAGCGTAACAATATATGAACCAAAGAGCAACAATAGTCAATTGGGAGAAGTATGTTGGTCAACAATATATGAGGTTATGGAATATGGAATTAAAAAATGGTAATGAATATCCCTCTAGCTGAAGGCATTTTTTATCTTTGGAAAATGGAGAAAGCAGTTTCACATGAGAAAATTTCCAAATACGTGTTTTTTATCATTCAAGGAATTCTTGATTAAAGATTAGAAAATAACATACCTTCACCTCCCTGAAGAAGTCAGAAAGCTATGCAATTGAAAGATATTGGTTGTTACTATTGGATCATGGAATGTGAAGTAAAATAATATGATCTGCTTATTTTTCTCTTGGATGTATGAATAGAGGATGAAATCTAAAATTGAAACCTTTGTACGCTTTTATTTCTGGAACTATATTATTGGTGTTGAATTATAAAATCTACTGGAACCATATAGTCTTTGTTCATATCCACATCGTGGAATAATTCTTATCTATGTGAATAAATTTGGATGATGTCAAATATAGAAAGAAATTATTAGATTACCAGCCATTAATAAATGGTGTTAACCAACACAAGACTACTCACCATTGATGTTAATTAGAATCAAGATATTGAAGTACATCTTACACACATTTACATATTACTAAATACAAATAAATGAGTTGTAGTCGAGCCACCTAGAAGATCTAGAAAAGAGGGGACAATAATGTATTCCCACTATTTATTAGAGAGATAACTTGCCATTAAGGCATGCAGCCCTCAAGGTATTAAAAATATATATAGTCTCAATCCCAGATAATGTGTTGAAGTTGATGGGTCAAGACTTGTTAGAAGGAATGCCTTAATGAATCCCCCATGATATAACGTGAGTATAATGTAATAATTTAGAGGAAAATACATGAAAGCTTTTCACTACCAACCAAGCTTTATTTGAAAAAAGAAAGAGAGAATTGGGCTAACTCAACATGGTAAGTGAGCTCAATGATTTTATTCATGGGTTAGGAATGAATGTAGGTGAGGTAAGAAAGTATGAAACTTGTAAAGGGAAAATAGTTTTGAAGCCATGATTTGTTGGTGGTAGGATGATGGAAATTTGGACTTCAACATGGATGGACTATAAAGCTTAGAGGGAGGAAAATGAATGAGTAAACCCTGACATAATTGGATTCTAAAAGGATTCTTTTGGTAGCAATGGAATGAGGTATGTGATCTAACATGACTGAACTTGACTTCTCCATGATTTTATTGAGACATGCCATTCTGAGAAGAATTTAGTCTTTGAAAATCACTTGTGCATAGATTGGTTTTATTTGATCATCCCAGAAATTACAAAAACATAGCATTGATCTACAATAAAATGTAAGATTATCGAATGACATAGGTGATTAGACTCTCTTCATTCTATATATATGCAAAAAAATAACAAATAGTGCTAATGAAACAAATCCAAGGAAAATAAATGAAAATGAAATGCACTTTTTACCAATCACGAAGTGGTGCACCTTGGACTACCTATCAGTGTTTTATTGATAACTTCTTCATTTGATGTTTTTCTTTAGTGATTCAAAAATCATATTAAATTAGATTCATATTAGAAACATGTTTTAATCATTTGATGATGTTTTGAGTTTTAATTGTTGCAAAATTTTAAAAATTATCATTTTTTTATAGTGTCGAATGTTGATAAAAAATGCATCCATGATGTATACTTTATCAATACCTTTCCAATGATGCTTGAATCACATCAAATAGATGTCACATGAGAAAGTTATGGCCATTTTCATTTGTTGGGAAATAGGCAAAAACTTTGTGTAGGGGTGCCACGTCGCAGCACTAGAGAAGGACATGTGAACCATACAACTAATAATTGGGCAGATGACATGCTGACATGGAAACTCATTGGATAGGCTTCTTATGTGGCGGATCCCTAGGCAGGTTTGTTGACATCATCCTCCTTTATTTTCACTGCGGGAGGTGATCATGTTGAAATCATCCCCCATTATCCATTTGTGCTTGTCAACTCTTGTTTGAAGAGAGTGGAGATGGTTGACGATTTCCTGTTTCCTTGCTGGAAGCTATGGGTTGAAAACATTAGAAACAAATTCATGCATATCAGTACCCAATAAGTGGAAAGAGATAGAGAGGACAAAAGTTTCTTAAGATAGGTCTTCAGTGCTGATCTGAGATGGCTCCTAGATTATACAGAGGCCATCTGATGCTCCATTTACATCTATAGCTATGAATTTTTCCTTTTCCATAGGCGTGACATTATTAATTCAAAAATAGAGCTAGAACATTTGGTTTCTTGAATTAGCAAGATTGTCAGAAGATCTTGTTGATTTTTCTGATGAAGAATGTGTTGTTTAGAGGCTCTATTCAAACCCCTTATATTCCATGAGATTACAGTCATGAGGAAACAATGTTTTGGGAGGCATACATCTTCGCGATTTGTTTGTATTGGCCTGAATCAACCAACTTTCTACCTAATGTCTTAATTATTTGTAGTTGATTTCCTGCCCCTTTTCTTGAACTCTTTATTACTTTATTTTCCTTCTTTGGTGACAATAGTTTGGACTCCTAGCTATTCTGAATCCTTGGCTTTTTGGAGCGATATAGCTAGAAGATTAATTTTCTTCTAGTGGATCACTTCTAGTTCATTGTTTCGGCATGCATCCTCAATTTCCATTAGATCTAGACCTTCTATGTCTGTGAACTCACCCTCCTCTATGATGATTATTCATTTGTCTAATTTGGATATGGGATCATGGAACTATTACTTGGAATCAATTCAAGATTTTCATCATAGTACTCCTCCTCAAGTTTCTTTCATGTGCGTTTTGAATGAATTTCTTGTATGTTCTATCTCTTTGGGATGCCTAATCCTTCTAAAAAATTTGATAGTACTTCAAATTTGTTTCCTATCACTTGTCTCTTGGGTGAAATAGAGGTGGTTGTCTTCTTGTTATGGCGCTTCTTGGAAGGGATTTTCATAAATCCATCTCCATCCTTTGCTTCTACCTCTCTTGTGTCTTTCTTGGGTTCATTGAGAAGGAAATCATGAAACATTTGTCCATGCATGTGGCATCTCATGTATATAAAGGGAACATACTCGTAGTTAAGGGTTTGAAACCAGTCCCTATATTCTTATTCTAGGGATATTGCTTTAATAAGGGAGCCAAAGATATTCATCCATACACATACCCTTGCATAAGAGGTATAAAAGCCATGCTTTGTTTGCTTCGAGATGCAGGCAAACTCACCCAAATTGTTGTCGATTTCCTACAATGTCTCTGGATCCCAATATTTGTAGGGAAGATATTACTTGTGTATCTAGACAAGGGCCTAGGAGAAGTCATCTTTCTTAGGGTTTAAGCACATTACCTAGTGGCACATGTAAACCTGAGATGAGTTGAAGAAGTAAGGACCCCCATCCATTACATCCTTTAGATCTTGTATGTGGGCTTTGGGATTCCATCGCATTACAATCCAGTGCAGGAGTGATTTTTTCATTGGCCAGATTCCAATGAACTTGCTGATCAATAAATGGTGCTACATGAATTAGATATTTCCATTCAACATGGCTAGAGAGATGTGAATCCACAAGATTTCTACTGATTTAGCAATGGATGTGCTTTTTCCCTTATGTGCATGGGTTTTCTATGATTTGTGGCTATGGTGTTTTTCCATAAGTAACTTGATGGTGTCAATAACCTTGGATTTGCTTGAGTTGGGATCCATAGAAGGGGTCAAGCTTGTAGAGTGGTTGGAAGGGCCATGGCATTAGAGAAATTTTGAGGTAAAAAATGGGCCTAAAAACAAATCTACAACAAAAATCAACTTTATGAGAATCAATAGGATTCAATATGATGATATCAACCATGGGGGATGATTCACCATTTTTGGTGTAAAAAGGTAAAAAAATAAGAAAATAAGAAAATAAAAATAAAAAAATTATGTTTTCAACTTGTATTTTCAACTTATCTCCCTACTATTTTACTCAAATTTCGAGCTGGAGCACTCATTGGATGTGGAATTTAATTTCACATCCAAAGGAGTACCCATGTTAAATACTTTCCATGGACCCTACTACATGAAAAAGTGTGATTGCAAACACATTTTTTCATGTCTTTCACATTTTTCATGTAGTAGTGTCCATCAAAAGTATGCAACATGGGTACTCCTTGGATGTGAAATTAATTTTTTCATCCAATGAGTGCTCACGTTTGAAATTTGAGTAAAACCATAGGGAGATAAGTTGAAAATATGAGTTGAAAAATTAGTTTTTATAGGAAAAAGTGTAGATTCACAAGCTCATGTAATTTACTAAAACAAGAGACAAGAATCTACTTCTACTCTTTACAGAGGAAGCGCATAAACATCGACCAAACAATAATCAATAGAGGAAGATAATCAAAGGCACATAACACAATAAATATCCGAGGAAAACCACAACTCAAAACGCCACTATTTGTTTTGTATTAATCCGGAAAATCAAGATGAAATTGCAATGCTTGTTCTCTCTAGAACAATCCCAGCACTCAACAAATTCAATCTCCAACTCATAAGAAAGCTTAGGGCAAATATTATCCAATTCACAAGCTCTCCAAGTCTCTGTTCCAATCTGTAATTCCTATGAAGAATAGTTTATATTTAAAGGGAAATAAAGCCTCTAAAAATATTGCAATCCCTTAAGGATCAATTCCTGAGTGCATGCACTATTAGTGCAACTTAGAAAAATCTAAAAAAAATAGTACACTGTCCCTGCACTCTAGTCTCAACTGGGTCTTTCTCAGAATCAACATGCATGAGTTTTTGATGGTGGAATCTTCAGTTAACTAGAGTAGCACTAATTAGGTCACTAGTGTCCCAACTAACTATTTACTCACTATTAGTTCCTGAAACTGATTGGAACTAATTTAACTAGACTTAACTTGATAAATTGAGTTAACTAATTACAACTCATTCATAACTCATCCTTAACTCCTATAAGTTAGGGAGAACATATACATGTCTTCTAAAAGACTTCCAATTCGAATTTCCTAAATTAATTAAGTTAATTAAACTTAATTAATTATTTTCAAAATGCTACGAGAAAAGAATTCTATTTTAATTCACAGTTTAATTCAAGGACAAATTAAACTGGAATTTCTTGTTTCCATTTCTCAACACTCCCTCTCAGCAAGAAAGGGATTATCCACTACCCCAATCATGTCTCTGTGAAACTCGAATTTACATCTTGGCAATGCCTTTTTCAAGATGTCAGCATATTTTTCCTCCATGGGAATGCAATCTAACAACATGATCTACCTCAAAACACAATCTCTAAGATAATGATATCGGATATCTATATGCTTGGACCGATCATGAAAAACTGGATTTTCAAAGAGTTTTATATAACTCTGGTTATCACAATAAATCATTATCGGATCCATCTGTTGACCAAACAAGCTAATTAGGATCTTCCTCATCCAGATAGCCTCACATGTTACTTGACTTGCAGCCATGTACTATGCCTCTACCGAACTGAGTGCGACCGATCTATGTTTCCTTTTGTAGCAAGAAACTGAAGCTAACCCAATACTAAAGATCCCTCTTGATGTGCTCTTCCTGTCATATGGACTCCTCGCCCAATATACATCAGTGAAGCCTTGAAGCTTCAATCCCTCTGTCTGTATGTACCACAACCCAAACTGAGTAGTGCCTCTGAGGTATCTCAATACATGCTTTGCCACCTTCCAATACAACTTGGTAGACCTAACCATCGCTTGACTAAGTTGGTTAACTACATAACACATATCTAGTCATGTGTTCACCAAATGCATGAGTGAACCCACAAGCTACCTGTAAACAGTAGCTTCCACTACTTCTCCTGAAGTAGCATCCTCCTTCCTCCAATTAACAACTAGAGGAGTCTCCATGGATTCACTGCCTTCCATGCAAAATCTCCTGAGTATCTCATTGGCATACTTTCCTTGAGAAATAAACAACTCCCCATCTCCCTGCCATACCTCCATGCCAAGAAAGTAATGCATGAGCCCCATGTCCTTCATCCCAAACTCTCTTGCAATATCCTCCTTGTAAGATTTGATGAGCTTCTCATCACCTATCATTATGCTATCATCTACATAAGGTACAATGATCAAAAGCTTACCTTCCACCACTATGTGATACTGTTCACATTTGCTTCACTCTTCGTGAAGCCCAACCCATTGAAGTAGCTATCTATCCTAGTGTACCAAGCACAGGGTGCTTACTTCAGCCCATACAACGCTCTCTTGAGTCGGCACACATGCGACTCACGGTCCAAGGTTTCAAAACCTTTGGGCTGCTCTATGTACACCTCTTCCTCAATCATGCCATTGAGGAAGGTAGTCTTCACATCCATCTGATGGATACTCCAACCCATCTGTGAAGATAGTGCCAAAATAGATCTGATAGATGAGTAACTTGCAGCATGAGAAAAGGTCTCATCATAGTCAATCCCCTCTACTTGTGAAAAGCCACAGGCCACAAATCTGGCCTTATGCTTCTCAACGCTACCATCTCCAGCTTGCTTTACCTTGTAAATCCAACATGAGCTTACAAATGACTTTTCCTCCAGTCTCGGGACCACATCCCAAAAACTGTTTTGAACTATGGAGTCATACTCCTCCATCATCGCATCAACCCAAACTGGCTACTGCACTGCTTCCTGCAAGGAAGATGGCTCTATCAAAACACATGCACCCATAAGTGCCATTTATCCAATGTACCTCTCTTGTGACCTTCTCTCTCTATGCTGAGAAGAGGGTGCTCCCACATTCTCCTGTGCATCATCCAACAATTTGTTAGCTTCTCTATTGCACTTTCTTCCCTCTCTGGAAGACTCTACCTGAGTGGATGTCTCCACTCCCGAAACCTTTGCATGTGGCTGCTACACATCAATCTGAGGCTCCTCAACCTTAGGAACTAAAATTTTCTCCTTTGCATGTAGCTCAAGCTCCCTCTCAAGGGATACTCGCATGGCCTTCTCCTCATCAAACTTGACATCCCTGTGAACCATCGTCATCTGAATGGTTTGCATGTATACTCGATAGTTGTGGGGAGTATCAGTGTACCCCACAAAGGTCCCCAACTCTGTTGTTGGCTCAAGATTATTTTGTGCATCTTTGGGCACATGGAAATAAACTGATGACCCAAAAATCCTGAAGTGACCAACATTTGGCCTCTTACTGAAATAATCTTCCTCTAGTGTTTTACTCTCAAGTATCTGATGTGGGCTACGGTTCTAAACATAAACCACTTTGTTGCATGCCTCATGCCACAAGTGTAGTGGTAGGCCCTGATCATGCAACATCACCCTTGTTTCCCCTACTATGCTCATGTTCTTCTTCTCGGCAACCCCATTTTGTTGAGGGTTATGGGGTGTCGTCAACTCTCATTTAATCCCTTCCGCTACACATAAGTTCTTAAACTCATTGGAGACATATTATCCACTGTTATCACTCCGTAGAGCTTTAACCTTGTTTCTTGACTCTTTCTCAACCAATGCTTTGAATTCAAATAACTTTGTGAATGTCTAATCCTTTCTCTGCATGAAAAATATCCAACATTTACGAGAATAGTAATCTAAAAATATAACATAATACTTGTGTTTGGCAGTGGATACTGTCAAGAATGGTCCACACACATCTGAATGGACTCTCTCCAGAATAGACTCTGCTCGATTGTCTCTATCTCCAAAGGAAGACTTGGTGTATTTTCCCAAAGTACAACCCTTTCATGTATCAACTTGCTCAAGCATACCTTTGGGAAGACCGGTAGATATTTGCTGCAATATCTTCAAATCCCCATGATGCAAATGGCCCAATCGCCTGTGCCACAACTCGCCGACGTCTTAGCTCAATATCTTTTCCTCTTTTGAACTAAAAGCAGCAAAATCATCTACCTCTATCTTATAGAGATTCTGAACTCGAATCCCTATATTCTTTACTGGATCCGTGGCTATGTGTCGAAGGAACACCTTTCCTTTTGAAAAGATCACATCATAGCCTCTATCCTCAAGCATGGCAACAAATACCAAGTTCTTCGTCAGTCCGGGTACATGCATAACATTCTTTAAGGTGAGTGGAGCCACATGCTCCCTCTGAAAAGTAATAGTGCCCACACAAATAACACTATACTTACCGCCATCACCCATCTTGATATGCATCTTGAGACCTTTCCCCTCCAGTTAACTGAATAACTCTTTGTCACCATTCATGTGGAAAGAAGCTCCATTGTCTAAGTACTAGACACTTCCCATCATTGAAGACATCATCCATGAAATGAGGGAAAAGTCCAATCCGAATTGGAAGGCCAAAGCCTCACCCACTGCTCCTCCTGAGGACTTCTCCTTGGACTTCTTCAATGGACAAATTGTAGCAAAGTGACCCATCTTGTGACAATGAAAGCATTTAACTTTTGTCATGTCCTTCTTCTTACCTCCATGATAAGAATCTGATTTGGAACGAGAAATTTTACCTTTCCCCTTCCTTGCCTTAATCACTAATAAACAATTCTCTTCATCATCGATCTTTGATGAAGAGCCATCCCTAGTGTTCCTCCTTATCTCATCTTGCATCAAATCCGACCATAGTCGTTCCCAATTTGGAAAATTCTCCCGGCCATTGACAGAGTCCTGATAACTATGCCAACTCTTTGGGAGTCCAAGAAGAGCAAGGCTCACCATATCCTCCTTAGCAACTGTGATCCCAACACTTCCAAGTTCATCCTGACTTTGATTGAACTTGGTCAAGTACTTTGGAATCGTCTCGCCTTTATCCATATTGATTTTACGAAGTTTATCCTTCCATGCCAACTTCCTTTGATCACTGTTATTCTGATACAAGTCCGTAAATTTTTTCCACATAGCATGCAGATTTTCCTTGCCATGGAGACTCGAGACAATGTGGTCTCGAAATCCCTCAAGGATTATCCACCTTGCCTTTGCCACACACTTCTTCCATTTGGCCAAGTTCTGTGCATCCATAGCTGTTGGCTTGGGGACTTCTTGATCAATGAATTCATTCAAGCCATTATCTTCTAGCACAACCTCCATCATGTCCTTCCAAGCTATAAAATTCGAGCTGCCTTCCAAGGCATAATCAAGCCTCAACCCATGGAACGCCATCTGCCGATCCTGAATTATTTATGAAAATTCAACATTCACCTGTAACCCAGAAACTCAAAACTTCGAAATCGCCTCTAGAGAGTTGATTTTAAATCAGCGATATCTCCCTCATCCAAACTCCAATTCGGCTGATTTTTTTTTTTTTTTAATCCAAATCTGCAATTTTTTTCTAAAAATTTTGCACATAAATTCTCAAAAATTCTATGCAAACTCTCAAACGAAAAAACAATCTTCCTCTGATACCATGTAGAAAAACCTATAGATTCACAAGCTCATGTGATCTACTAAAATAAGAGACATGAATCTACTTATACTCTTTACAGTGGAAGCCCATAAACATCGAGAAAACAATAATCAATAGAGGAAGAGAATCAAAGGCACATAACACAATAAATATCTGGGGAAAGCCACAGCTCAAAACCCCACTATTTGTTTTGTATTAATCTAGAAAATCAAGATGAAATTACAATTCTTGTTCTCTCTAGAACAAACCCAACACTTAGCTAATTCAATATCCAAATCATAAGCAAGCTCAAGGCCAAATCTTAGCCAATTCACAAGCTCTCCAAGTCTCTATTCCAATGTGTAATTCCAATGAAGAATAGCTTGTATTTAAAGGGAAATAAAGCCTCTAAAAATAGCATAATCCCTTAAGGATCAGTTCATGAATGCATGCATTATCAGTGCAATGCAAAAAAATCTAAAACAAATAGTTCACTGTCCCTGCACTCTAGTCTCAATTGGGTCTTTCTCAGAATCAACATGCATGAGTTTTTAATGGTGGAACCTTCAATTAACTAGAGAAGCACTAATTAGGTCACTAGTGTCCGAGATGACTATTTACTCACTATTAGTTCCTAAAACTAATTGGAACTAATTAAACTGGACTTAACGTAATAAATTGAATTAACTAATTACAACTCATTCATAATTCATCGTTAACTCCTATAAGTTAGGGATAACATATACATGTCTTCTAAAAGACTTCCAATTCGAATTTCCTAAATTAATTAAGTTAATTAAACTTAATTAAGTATTTTCAAATTTTTATAAGAAAAGAATTCCATTTTAATTCACAATTTAATTCAAGGACAAATTAAACTCGAAATTCTTGTTGTCATTTCTCAACAGTTTTTTCTTTTTTCTCTGCAAAACTTGATGACGTAATCTAATATTATTTTATTATTTCCACTATTATTTTTTAATATTCCTTTAGATGCCCATTTTATACCTCAAAATTCCTCTAATGGCCCCTCCCCCCAAGATCACCATTCCTCGAGGAGGGCTCAACAAGGGGCTTTAGAGATAAACAGGGCAGGTGGAGGAGAATCAAATCAAGATTGTAGATGCAATGATCATGAACCCTAGGCCAATCAATTTCCTTAACGGTGATCAAGAGTAGAGTTATTACTTAAAATTGGAAACGAAATGGACAATATAAACAAGAGTGTTTTACCTTGAATGATATGGAAGTAATGCTCACTTTCCTCTTTGAGGGGGAAACCTCTAATAGAGTAGAGCTTGGGTTACAAAAGATTTCGAAGATATATTTTACAATGCTTCTACATGTTTTCATGGTAATTTGTATCCTCTAAGAGAATTCTAGGAAGCAAATTTATAGAAGGTGAAATATTCTAGTAAGATTTCTTACAAGAATTATTTTCACATTATTATATAGGACTAGTGATGGTCTCCATACATAGAAATACATAGTCATGTATTTTGTTAGGGGGGTTAGGACCCTAACATTCCATTCCCCTTAAATGAAAACATTATCATCAAGGCTAGATATGTGGGAAGTGCTATAGAATGGCTATTAGTCCCCATGTAGTATCCTCTAGCTATGTGTCCTTCCCTTGTATTAATTCTTATTAGAAAGTGCGCTGAAGGAGAAAACATTCTTACTTTTCAGGGACGAGCTTTAGCTGGAGCCTAATGGAAACTTTGGAGGCAATGTAGACATACTAGTTTGCACATGGAAATTGGATCCAATGACTTTATCTATGTAGGAGATGTTAGCGCTCGAATTTGCCCCAGGCTGAGGAAGGCAAAACTCAAGGCAACATCAAACCACGCTCAGCCTCGTAGCTAGCCCTACGAGGACAAGAGAGGGCTCTCTCCGAGTCAATCTTGGAAAAGGTAATCAATGAGTTTCGAGATGACTAAAATTGCAGCTGATATTAGGCTAGGTATTAAGTGCAAAGGTTTTGATTTGGTTGTTTTTAGGGTTTTGTTGAAAACAATGGGAAAGGCAATTTGGGCTCGGGGATGAGTTACAGTTTCTACAGAGGTTTAAATGGAGCAAGGTAGGCAATTGTTTGATGCCTTAAAAGCAATGAGGTGAATAGATTAGACAGGTGAGGAGCTAAGGAGAGCAAGAAAACCTCAAGGATTCTCCTTAAACAGATGAAAACATAGGATATTAAACAAACTTAAAGGCAGAGCATTACAGATTATGAATTCTACCTTAACACTTCATTTGTTCAATTGCAGAAGATGAGAGAAGGAAAATGATACACATAACAAACTTACAAGTACTGAAAGAAGCACACCATCAAGACATAAAGCCACAAGAATTCCAAACAGTGCTGCAAAACCCTGGTCTTTCCTTTGCCAAAATGCTGAAGTAAAATATACAATAAAGTCTCAAAGCCTCTTCCCCAAGAGTCCAACCTGTGCTACTGAATGAAAATTTACATATATAGATCAAGCTAACCTCATTCCCTAACCTATAGGGGTCAAGCTCCTCCTTCTAGGAGCTGTTTCAACCAATTCTAAACAAGGAATTGAAAACTAGGTAGTCAAACAACTAACCCCTATATGCTAGGAAACTGATTCATTCATTAAATTTTTGCTATTTTGTGAATGAATCATCTAGAATAGGTAATATAGTGCCAAAATTACATCATATACATCAAATTACATCAAGGAAAACCAAAAATTACATCAAGAGGTGAAATTGGTCAAAACTGGCCGAAATTCTGAGCTAGAAGGTGAAAAATTGGCCAAAATCCTCAATGCGCAGCACGCTGATCTCTACGCGCAGCACACTTTTCAGGCTGATTTTGAGGCACTTCCCGGCATCCAAATTGAGCTCAGGTTGGCTTGTTGGAAAGCCCTAGATGTCTACTTTCCAACCCAAGTGGAATTTTCCCATTTGGTGTCCATTTGCCCCTCCAAAAGTTCATTCTCCCAAGACTGCTTCCTGTGTGTCCAACAAGGGGCAGTGAGGTCATTTTTTGCATGTTTTTTGACCCTTTGGGGACCCAAACCTTGATGAAATGCCTTGGCAATATCTGAGCAGGTATATTTCATCATGAAAAATCCAAAAATGCAAACCATTTGTGATTTGGACCTCCCAATCTTATGGGTAGCGCGCTGCGCGTTGAGCCAAAAAATTCAAAAATGACAAAATTTTCTCCAAATTCCTTGAAATTTGGGCTAGGGGTCCCCAATCAAGTACCATGCTCAGCCAAAGAGGCTTCGGCCAAAATCTGAAGACGATCAAGCTCTTTTTTTCTTTTTTGCTTTTTGACCGCTTTCTTCAATTTTGCCTTTAGACTCCTAATTCGCGCCTTGCAAACTAGGTTCCGGGCCTTGTAATGCATAGTCATGTGTTTCAATAATGCATTGTCTCTATTGGCCTTTTTTAGTCGTTCCTCCAAGTAGATGTTGACCCTCTCGAGAGTAGCCTCTCGATCCTCATTTACCTGTTCAATGGGTGTCATCTCATGTATATGTCTTCGGGCAGCTTGTCGGTCTTCACGGATTTGTCGCAGCTCCATAAGTGTGTGTTGAAATCAAAACTTCAATGCATACTCAAAACCCAAATATGTTTACTAAAGCATCATGAAAACCAAGCCATAATGGTAATGCTCTGTTTCTATGAATTGGCATAAAACAGTCACTGTTTGACAAATGGACAAAAATATAATGTGTACCCTTTGCAACGTTGCCTAGAGTTTACAAATGAGTATGGGACTATTGTTCATCAATAGAGGATGGAAAATCTTCACAAAACCACCCGCATGTCCTTTAAAAAACCCTTAAGGAGTGATTTTCACATGAACATAGGGTTTCGGTTTTCAAGAGCCAATACAACAAATTTCCCATCTTGTAACACACTTCAAACATTATAACATTGACTGAGCAGCAAGAAAATACCTACTTGCAAGTTTTGGAGTGGGTTTGGTATGATCTGGTTGCATGGACAGAGTTTTCTTCTTGCTGTAACTCAATGCGTGGCGCACAAACCCAACGCGCAGCGCACCCCTCTATGCGCAGCGCCCTTGTTAATTTACACTGGCCAGTGAGGCCCAATGCGCAGCGCACCTCTCTATGCGCAGCGCACACTTTCTATGCGCAGCGCATTTTGCAGGAGGCTTCTGGAGGCCTTCCCAGTGTCCAAATTAGGTGTGTGATAGCTCGTTGGAAATTTATTTGAGTCTACTTTCCAACCCAATTGTAACTTTTCAATTTGGAGTTCATTTTCCTTGTCAAAAATCAAATCTCCCAAGACTGGTCAAAATGTGCCAAATGAGGCTGCCTCAAGGCAAAGTGCTGTTGCAGTCAGCTTTTGAATGCCTTCCTCAACTCCAAATTGAGCTCATAATAACTCATTGGAAAGATATTTTTGTCTAGTTATCCTTTGACTCATCAAGAAAGTTATTTGGCCAACCAAGCTAGGAGAAAAATTGATTTTCCCAAGGTCACTTCAGAGGTGCATCAATTCTCCTAAGGCGATTGTATTTTTGACATTTCTCCAAAACCATTATACCTGTGTAAAAAGTGAAGGAGGTTTTTCTTCCTTGGCCTGTTTTGGAAAAAAACCTCTCTCCGTTTTCCCAAATTCATCTTTGATTGCTCATAAACATCATTTGAGTGAAACTTATCCCGATGTGTGAAACAAGGGATTTTGTCGAAATGAAGGGGATAAGGGGCTTCTAAATTCTTGGGGAAATTTTTGGAAGTAGGGAGGGATGTTAGGAAGCAGAGAAAAGTGGAATCTCAAAGATCGAGTGAGGGGAAGGGGTCCAAAAGGGCAAAACACAGGCCCAACCTAGAAAATTGTTGGTTGTAGCAAGAAACTAGGGTTTGTGCGAAAATGAAGAATTTGGGGGATCTCAGTGATGGAAAGTGTTTAACAAAGTATATTAAGGATAGGGGAAGGTGTATGAACATCAGGATGCAAGTTTTGCTAATGATTTGACCATTCAAGAGAAATTACCTCCAAAACCCTAGGAGAGGGAAATGGACCTTACCAAGGCACAACTGAAGCATGAATAAGGTGTAACATGACCCAATGGAACCTGATATGATGATAAAAACCATATGAATGATGATAGACTCAGCTGAATAGTGACATAGACTGACATTTGGGCAACTTTGAAAAGAGTGAAAACAAACCCTAGACCTAATGCCTAGTAACCAAATTTTGCTTGAAGACTCACTGAAATGACAAAATTTGACCTTGACACTCTAAGACCACTTTGTAAGAGCATGTTTGATCATTGGAGGAAGGCTGCAAAGACTGACACTAACATTGGCTCCAATGGGGATGGTAGCTCCTTGGAGGTGCCAAGAACAGCAGATATTTGGGAGAGCAGACCAGTGCCTTCATCCATCGGGCGATGGAGTCATTATTCCAACAACCAACACAAGATTTCCGACTCATTTATGGACTGAAACTTGACTGAAATGATTGAAAAACTGACTCGGCAAACTTCACACTAAAACTGTAATAAAACTGGAACAAAATGCTGCCCTTTGGCTGCTTATTTATTTACAAAATCTACCCTACTCTGCTGTAAAAACAATAGATCAGGTGATACTGAAATGCCAGATCAACCATTCAAGTAAACCTGAGAATGATGCCGCTTGAGAATGCTTCCACCAGGACACAGATGTAATTGCTGGCAGCCCTTCATGCACGTAATGAATCTGGCTATGTATTAGACAGCTTGATTTGTCAGTCAAACTGAAAAACATTTCCATGTACATCGCAATTGGATCACGAAAGCCAGACTCCGTTTGCTGCCCCAACTCCGCAATACATACCTCCAGCTGCACACTGTCAATGCAAACATCTGTAGGCAATTCTATTATTCCTTGTTTCGAAGGAGAAAGGATTTCCAAGAACTTTTTAGGGTCTTGGAAATCATATGACTGGATCTGCTCATCTAAACATTGAATCTCCTTCTCAACTCTTTCAACAACTAACTCACAGACACCAGTTTTAGCTTCAAGAGGAAACTTCGGAGATTTCAAACATTGAAGCAAGGCACTGAAAAATTCTTCATTAATTTCAAACTCTGCTAACTGATTTCTTACTTCTTTTACAGCTTCACAAAGTGCAGGGTTTGCCACATACCCTACCATTGCATAAATGGATCAGCGAGCACTGGACTGTCTGGATCAAGTTGGAGTCGCCAAGTGAATGTCTCAGCCTTCATATGTGTCTGATTGCTGTCCACCATCAGCATCAGATCTGCAACTTGATTTCATGTACTGGAGCAAGACAATCTACAAGTCGAATGTCACATCAACAGCAAACCATCTTCCCCAGTATGGTCGCCACTATGTTAGCGCTCGAATCTGCCTCAGGCTGAGGAAGGCAAAACTCGAGGCAACATCAAACCAAGCTCAGCCTCATAGCTAGCCCTACGAGGGCAGGAGAGGGCTCTCTCCGGGTCTATCTCGGCTAAAGGTTTTCAAAGGGGCTGAGATGACTCAAATTTAATACTGATTTTAGGCTAGTAAAGAGATAGGAAGGTTTGCTTTAGATTTTTGAGTTTTTTGCTGGAGAAATGGGAAAACCAATTTTGGGTGCGGGGATTGAGGTCAGATTTTTGCAGAGATCGAGTTGGGGCGAGGTAGGCAATAGTCTTGATGCCTTTTGATCAGGTGTATGGACGGATCAGAATGACCAGGAGTTGAAGAGGGCAAAAGAGAATATGGATCCTCTTCAAACTGACGAAAACATAGAAAATTAAACAAACTTAAAGGCAGAGCATAACAATCTATGGATTCTACCTTAACACTTCATTTGTTCAATTGCAGAAGATGAAAGAAGGGAAATGATACACATTAACAACTTACAATTACAGAAAGAAGCACACCATCAACACACAAAGCCACAAGGATCCCAACAGGTGCTGCAAAATCTCTGATCTTCCCTTAGCCAAAATATGAAAAAATATGTACAATAGTGTCCAAAATCTTCCCAAGAGTCCAACCTGTGCTACTGAATGAAAATTTACATATATAGATCAAGCTAACCTCATTCCCTAACCTCTAGGGGTCGAGCTCCTCCTTCTGAGAGTGGTTTCAACAAATTCTAAACATGGAGCAGGAATCTAGGTGACCAAAACAACCTGCTTCTAAAAAGAAGGAAACTGATTCATTACATTAATTGTTTGCTAATTTGTGAATGAATCATCTAGAAGAAGGTAGATAAGTGCCATGTTACCTTACATACATCAATTTACATCATGGTGGGTCAAAAATTACATCAAGGAGTAAAACTGGTGAAAACTGGCCGAATTCCTGAGCTGGAGGATGAAAACTGGACCAAAAACCTCAATGCGCAGCGCCCTGATCTCAATGCGCAGCGCACCTTTCAGACTGATTTTGAGGCACTTCCCGGCATCCAAATTGAGCTCAAGATAGCTCGTTGGAAAGCTCTGGATGTCTACTTTCCAACCCAAGTGGAATTTCCCAATTTGGAGCTCATTTTCTCCCTCAAAACTGAATTCTCCCAGAGGTACTTCCTGTTGTTGCAAAAGGTGGCAGTGAGGTCATTTTTTGCATGTTTTTTGACCCTTTGGGTACCCAAACCTTGATGAAATGCCTTGGCAATAGCTGAGCAGGTATATTTCATCATGAAAAATCCAAGGATGCAAACCATTTTTTATTTGGACCTCCCGATCTTATGGGTAGCGCGCTGCGCATTGAACCAAAAAACCTATTTTTAGGACAAAATTTTCAAAAATGACAAAAATTTCTCCGAATTTGCTCAAATTCAGAGTAATGACCCTCTATCATGTATTTTGCTTCGCCAATGAAGCCTCGTCCAAAATCTGGAGTGGATCGGGCTTTTTCCGCCGTTTTAGTGCCTTGCTCGATCGCCTCTTAAGGATCTTCATTTTCGCTTTGCAAACATGCATGCAGGCCCAGTAATGATTTTTCATGTGATGAAGCAAGTCTTTGTCTCTATTGGCCTTCGCCAACAACCCCTCCAAATGTCGGTTGACCTTCTCAAGCACAAATTGTCGCGCAACAGGTGTCAAATCACCCGGTCTTTTACGGGCCAACCTACGGTCTTCACGGATTCGTTGCAGCTCTATAAGTGTGTGCTCGTCCTCTAACTGTTTATTGCGCTGCTCCAAGTATTTGATCTGACACTCTGCCTTCAGCAACTTCTCATTCAATCTATCAATTTCAGTCTTTTCCACATCACTCAATGCAACATCAATATCATGACCACCTGAATGGCCCTCCTCGTAAATTGGCTCCTTTCCTCTGTCCTGAACCTGTACCTGTACTGAAGAAGAAGGCGAGACCCCTTCCATACCATGTGGAGATAATACTCGCCGTGTAGCTGCAAATAAGGCCCTGTGGCCTCGCTGATATGTCACACATGCTGGAGCGCTGACATGCTCGGTCTCAGGAATGTCAAACTGATGTGAAGGCCCTCCCTCATCATGAACTATCTCAGGAGGTGGCTGTGGCACTGTGAAAATATCACGAGAAATGAAATCCTCCCAAGTAATGCCCTGCTGCGCCAACTGATGAACCACTATGATCTTGATCAAAGCATAATGATAAATACTCCTGTGCTGCTGTGCTGGGGTCTTCCTTTGTACTAAAGGCACCATCCTCTCTATGTTGCGACACATGAAAAATGGAATGTTCATCATACGTACCCTTGTGAAATGCATCAACAAACGAACATGGTACGCATATAGACGTGAGAATCTGCCCTCACAACTGAAATATCGGATGATGAGTTTCATCAATGGTGCATACTCATCCCTCAGGAATCTGAAAGGAAAAACTGCACTCAAATGTCTTATATACGCGGACTTAATATATGGCTGATAGTAAGATTTCTCTAACTGCTGACGTTTACTCCATTGCTCTCCAACATTTGGTATCCCAGTGGCCTCTGCAATAATCTCTGGTGACAAAATGAAATCAACTCCGGCGAGGTTTACATGGCCATCATGTAAATGTAGAATGAACAACCGAGCTAATTCACGATGAAACTGAATTTGTGAGATTAGCTCACAATAGTGATAGCATGACTGACGATGAAAACAATCCATTGCAAGCGGGCAAGCCTGCAATTGAACCAAAGAAATAGGCTCTTCCCTGAGAGGCTTACCACCTTTGCCACCTCTGCGAGACCTTCGTGGCACATTACCCTCTGCTGTAGAATCACTGTCATACTGCTGCTCATACTCTGACTCTGTGTCTGACATAGCTCTGAAAACACAATGTCTGCAAAAATGTATGCTGTCTGCAATAGTAGGTTGTAGGTGTGGTGAAATTATTATTTCAATACATGCTCAAAAACCAACCGAAACATCATAAGACTTATGCCATAATGGACATTCTGTTTTAGTGTATTGGGCATAAAACAGTCCTAAGGACAGTTTGACAAATGGACCAAATATGAAGTGTTGTTGGCTTAAAGCTTTCACATGGGCATGGAGCTATGTTTCACCGAGGAAGGGCAGAAAAATCTTCACCACTTACCCATATGTCTTTTAATACCCTTAAAAAAAAATTTGCTAGGGGCTTAGGGTTTCATTTGATTTCTTACACCCAACACATCACCTCCTCTCTTCAAACACACTATGAACACTATCAAATTGATTGAATCAGTTATAGAACACCTACTTGCAGCTTTGGAGGCGTTTAGGCACGATCTGGGCGCATAGACAAGTTTTTCCTGTGGCTGAGATTCAACGCGCAGCGCGCCACCCCAGTGCGCAGCGCACGCTCCTATGCGCAGCGCCCGTGTAATTTTGCACTGGCTCAAACCGCCCAATGCGCAGCGCACTGCCCAACGTGCAGCGCGCACTTCCTATGCGCAGCGCACACCTGTAACACTGTCCACGGGTTTGTAAACACGGTCTTTCGCCTTCCAACACTTGAACACGCTCTTGCCTTGATAGTTGGTGAACAAATAGACTTGTTTTCCCCTTTTATAAGTAAACAAAATATCTCATTTGATTTAAATTGATTTTCAAAAACCCACTTTGTAAGGTTTGGCACTTTTCACTTTTGGTCTTTAATACAACACTGCTTTTTGATTTTTTCTTGCTTTTCTGAGGTTTGGACTGATCATTTTTGTTGATTTTGCAGGGATCTGGCATTTGGCTTTGGAAAAGATCAGAGGCTTGCATCTGGATCTTCTTGTGATGAAACAAATACAATTATTTCAAAATGAAGTTTGACAATTTTTAGTTCCAAAACAGAGTTTTGGACTAAAAATGTCTTTAAATGCTTTTTGAGAAAGAATATAAAATGAAAATCTTTGAAACCATCCTCATGACCTGCAGGCTTCTATTACATATATGCAAAGGACTGAAAACCCTAGACTCGACTAAAAATGTCTTTAAATGCTTTTTGAGAAAGAATATAAAATGAAAATCTTTGAAACCATCCTCATGACCTGCAGGCTTCTATTACATATATGCAAAGGACTGAAAACCCTAGACTCTAGGACTAAAGACTCTTCTTTACCGAAACCAATTATTTATGACAATAAGCTTTGGTAATTGTTTAGGAATTTGGACTAACCCTGCAGGTACAAGCATGAGGCAACACAAGACAACCAGACCCCCTCGTCAGTCAATGGCATGCCCCTAGCGAAATGCAACGAAGTGGAACAAGCGAGACACCTAAAAATGATATGCAAAAGCGAAAAGATCTCTGACGGAGGGCTGTAAGGACCGACTCTAACAAGAGACATGAATGATAAGATGGATCTTGTAGTGGCTAGAAAATTTTAACTCGTAATCCACTAGCCCAATATGCTTGAGAATCATATGGAGGCAATAAAAATATGGATCAAGCTTCTTGTGGTGATATACTTTGAGGGACTTTTGCTTATTTGGTTATACATAACGGAGCACCTAATATGTTTCTTCAAAATGACATTTAAAGAGATGTTGATCAACTTATTGCTTCATTGTTAAGGTCCTACTATATCCCCATTACTTAGATGCTTTATTAATATAGGAGGCCACCTTCCTTGAATAATCCCCATTAAATAATTAGTTAATTTCCAATAATTGTATAAAGTTCTTTTTTATTAATAAGGCCCAGATTAGTTAGTCAGAACTCATTACAAGGGGTCCATACGTAGTTAACATTATATATATATATATATATATATATATATTAGAATTTTATGTAATGTTTCATGAATAATTGTTATTGTATTTGGAGCATTGTTCTTTGAGGTTGCCCCCTTGAAGAGGCAAGTGAATATAGATCTATTTTCTTTTATTATTAAAGAAATATTTCATAGAAGCTACCTCTCTTTTCTCTTGTGTTCATGGGTTTGCACTATATTTTATGTGAATCACACCACAAATGGTACTAAATCTTTTTGTTTGTTTGTTTTTTTGTGACATGAAGTAAGATAATTTTTTAGCACAAAGTCTAAGAACTTTTTTTTGCTAATTTTTGAGGTAAGAAAAAGGCCAACAAAAATTAGATCAATTTATAAAATCGTATATAAAGATTAAGAAAATCCAATTGAATAATTGCATTCCTTTCCAAAAATTACTCAATTTCAAAAACAAAATGCTCACAAAATGGAGTCTTAAATGTAGAATTTTAAACTTTATTTATTAAAATAAATAAATTGTTACTATTATTTTATCATTTAATCTATATATATATATATATATATATAACCAAACAAAAAAACTAAAAGCCATTAATAAATAAAGATATATATATATATATCTATATATATATATATATATATATATATATATATATAGATATAAACAAAAAATAAAAACCATTAACTATATATCTAGACAAAACAAAATTAAATAATTAAGGAAGGAAAGAAAAATGAAAGCTGTTAAACCCAAGGTAATATATATATATATATATATATATATATATATATATAGATAGATAGATATATAAATAAAAAATAAAAACCATTAACTATATATCTAGACAAAACAAAATTAAATAATTAAGGAAGGAAAGAAAAATGAAAGCCGTTAAACCCAAGGTAAAATGAACCAATAACAAAGACTCATAGGAATAACAGACATAAACCAAATAGGCTTTAATTTTACTAGATTGTTAATTTTTTATTATAATTTTTTTTTTGCAAGCTAAGTGGTAAATCCTTTCATTATTTCAAAAGATGTTATAGTATCCAACCCATAACCGATGTATGGTAGACGGACTCACTATATCTTGTGAAACCAGGTCCGTTGACCATTTATTAACATAATAAATAGTCTAAAATTTTAACAAAATCATGAATTGCAGTTTCACAAAAGAGATTACATCATCATCAAACCATAGAACTAGAACTAAACACATCATTAAATTAAGTATTAGAGGAGGTCACGAGTTTTAGATCTCTTGCACTCGATCCTAGGAGGGTGGGGCTAGAGTTACAATTCCAAGGTTGTGCTTCTCAATTTTGGCAAGTTGTTTGTCCATCTGCTCCATATAAAATAACATGTTCCATTGTTGGCTTTTGACATCTACTAAGTTGGAAAATATATTGTATTGCTCTGCTTGCCTCTCCATCAAAATCCCTCCCATAAATGATTTCATTTTACAATATAGGAAAAGGGCTTGAAGATATTGCTTCCTTATACCCCTGGTATGTCCAGGGTCTAATACTAGTTTCCTAAACTCCTCCACCAGCTTTGAATCTGACATTAAATGTTTATCTATAGTCCCTAGTTCCTCCAAGTGATGCAATTCATTGCGAACTTCAACAAAGGTAGTTTCATGAAAAGTTAATGCTACCTTTATGGCTTGGTTTTGTTCTTGAATATGCCCTTTTGGGCCCTGACCACCACCCACACCCCTTTGACAATGCATTTGTTGTCGTTGCATGGTGTTATAATAGCTTCCTCAAACCTATATATCTCCTCAACACAAATAATAGAGGTCTGCGTCAAGGTTTCCAAAACACCACCACTCAGATACTAACAAGCAATCATTGACTCAAGCCTAGTTCAAATCTCCTCTCAAGCATAATGAAATCACCGTTAAAGCACCAAGCATAGAAATCCCAGAGATATTGATCAAACCTGCAACAAGCTTTTTCAAATTGATGTCTCTACCACCCAAGGGGTTTGAAGATTCATAAACCACTTACAAATAGCCAATAATACAAAGGATTATCAATTTTCTCCATTTTCCATAGTCACGAGGTATCTAAACATTGATATAACCATCCACATAGCTTAATACTTCATAAAAATTTGCAATCACTACAACAGATAAGACCGTACAATTACAGATAGACTTTCTAGACAACATAGGGATAAACCCCTCCCACAAAAATGAGCCAAAGAATAATTCAGTCTAAAGGACTAGTGAGCCCACAATTCCAAAGAAGTTTAACGGAATTAAGAAATTTCAGGACTAGAGGAGAAAGATAAAATGTCTTAGGATGACCTCTAGGGCGTTGGCTCTCAACACCACAACCACTGTAAATAACCACAGTTAAACTCTCCCTTTCTTTTATAGGTAAAACCCCCTCCCTTGTGGAGCTCAAGCACAAAGGAAACTAGGACAACCATGCATTTTTCAGGCCAATATAGAACCAAGAAATTAACTAGAGAAAATTATCAAATGTGGAATGAAACAATCATACGACAACCCAAACATTAGTATTCAAGATAGAGAATAGAAAACGCAGGCGAGGCAGAGGAATTATGATCCCAATGCAAACATACATGTAAGACTACAATGCAAAAAAGACAAGTTTGACCCATAGGCACCAATGTGATTGACAAGTTCAAAGCCCCAATTCCATTAACTCTACACAACCGAGATTTGCCCAAACACTAATACCTTCGAAGCATGAAAACAATCCTCTCAACCCTGGTTGCAATACCTAGCATATACAATTCTCAAAACTCAGCACTGACTGAGAAAAACTCGGCTCCCCAGCCAAACCAGTTCAAGCACCATTGTATACCAACTAGCCAAATAAACCTCCGATCGAACAAAAATGTGAATTACTTCACATGTAGTGGCATGTGCAAAGATGACCATGTTACCCCCGAAAATTAATGCCAAGCATTCTCGAGCAACGTAAGGCGGTGGGAACGAATCCCGCTGAGCTTTTAAATCTTATACTCACCTCGTCATAAAATTCTTTTTATTAGAATTATTAAAAAAACATATATTTTTAAAATTTAAAATTTTAATTATTTAATTAACTATTAAAATATATATGAGTAAATTATATTTATTTAATAAAAAATATACATATATGTTATTTATAGAATTAATAATATATCTAATTGACGTTTCGTTTTTGACTCGATGAAAAAACCTAACTTTAAAACTTTTTATTTATTTCTTTTAATTGAATTAATTGTAATTCTGATTTGATATTTTCGAAATGTGCAGATAAAGCATTTTCTCACAGGGGAGAAGGTCCAATTGTCATGTGATATTCTCTATCTTCCGAGAGAACATTTGCTTTCTTACTTTAAACATGTGAATAAACATTATTATTTTTCTTTAATATTGACAGCGAGTTTAAATATTATGTGAATAAACACTATTATTTTTCTTTAATATTGACAGTGAGTTTAAATATTTCAATGTTGATTCAATATAGCCGAGATGGTATAGTATTTATAAAATGAAGAATTAGATTGATAAATAATAATGGAGTTGTTTTTAGTGTGATTTTTTTTGGATTTTTTAGTGTGGGAATTTAGCTAAAAAAATTGAGGTGAAATTTTGATTTGTCTTATTTAAACTGGTTTATTGATTATATATATGGATTCAACACCATGAAAAACCCCTAAGGCACTTCAATTGTGTAGGGATTACCCATCAAACTTGTGATTTCAATATATTCTTGTGGGATTTTAGATAAATTACATCAATAAAACCCACTGAAAGCTTCCAAAAAATCTCAAAAAAAACAACTTGAATAATAATAATAGAACATAACATCAACTCAATTTAAAAAGTAATAAAAAATTCATTTAATTTGATTATAATTTTGTTTTTAATAAAATTATAAATAATTTATCTTCTAAAAAACTCATAATATGCATATTACATTAAAATAAATTTAAATAATAATATAATCATAATATTTAAAAATATATAATTATTAAATATATAAAAATCTAATTAATAAACCTATAATTAAGAAAAAAAATATTATTTATATATAATTAAAAAAATCAAATCTTTCAAAATAAATCTATATTAATTAATATCGCAATCTTATGATGATGATAGTGGTGGTGGTTAACGTTCACTCAGACCAAACTTTGGTTTATCGAACCTAAAAAAACAAATTATTTAGTTTGATTTAAGATTTTATTCCTATGCTCAAAAAGCTTGGAGAGAAGCCTCCTGAGCTCACTATAATTTTGACATCGTAAAAGGCTAGGAAGGTCAGTATTGCGACAAAGATTATGAAATTGAGATCTAATGTGGTTGTACGTGGGGCACTCTAAGAGGAAGTGGTTTTCATCCTCGATGTTCCTATTCTCACAGAGATGGCAGATCCTTTCCATCCATGGTGTTTTAGGAACTGCACAACAACCTATTTCACTATGGAGCTCATGAGTGTTCGTTCTAATCTTTGCTATATTAATTTTCTTCTTTGAGCTAGTTAACACAGAGAGATACTTTTGATCTTTTAAGATGGGGTTGATGACCTTCTTATAATAACTTAATTTTCTTTTAGCTACTAAATCTTTCTCACACCACATTTTTTCTTTGAACTTAGAAGTAACAATGTTTTTAATGTTATTAATGTTTTGCAATGCATCATTCTCATTGATCTCCCAAAGGTTTAACCAGGCCCTCGTGTGTTTATACCACCCCCACTTGAGCCTTAGGTGGTTGTGGTTGGAATTTAAAGCTAGCTTAGGAAGTCTATGATCTCTTATGTTATTGAGTTTGTGCTAGTACAATAGAAGCCTAGTCATAGCTAGGCTCTCGATAGGGGAAAGACCTACATCTATAAGGAGAATAGGATAGGGTGTATTACTTTTAATTTTCAGGTTATATGTTATAAAACACTTCTAGATTTGCTCAATCTTTCTCCAGGATTCTCTAGAGATGCTGCAACCCCAGACCTCACATCCAGATAAGATAACAAGAGTGACTAAAGTTTCAAAGAGGAACTTCTTTTTATCCCACATTACGAGGTTTGTCGTTTTAAAATTATTTTCAAGACCAAAATGAGCTTTCCACCCCCCATTAATCCTTTTCTCAATGCTATAGTTCTAGTTGAGCTTGTGATGAATATCAATTCCTAGGTACTTGTAAGAATACACTTCCTCCAAGTTATTATTGTCATACATAAAATTAGCATGTCCTTCTTGGATTTGATAATCATAACTTTTGTTTTGTTAGTGTTAACAGTCATACCCATGGTAGAGCAGAAATCCTTAAAAAGCCTAAGTTGATTATCAAGATCAGATGGACACCTTGCGAGAAGAACAATATCATCAGCATAGAGAAGAAAAATGATGATTATCCCAGCTATGATTGTGCCAACGCAACTTGCTTCCTCTAAATAAATTTTAAACTTGTCGATGTAAATACCAAATAAAATAAGAGAGAAAAAAACCTAGCTATTTAAAATAGCTTTTACTTCTAAAACCTATTTGATATCCTTATTTTCAAGTTCTCGTTATTCATATAAGTGATTGAAATTAATACTTTACTCTTTCATATCATCATTTTCCTAAAACTACGTAGAGGTAATGATTTCTTTTCATATTCCAAATGTTGACTGCCAAATATCCTCTAAATTATTAGTAATTAAAGTGTCAATGGCCTATATATATATTTTCAAATTATCTGCCACCATATGTATATATATAATTTTATCCAAATCTACTTAAAACTAATGACCCAATAAACCATTTGGTGGAACACTTGCGAAAATGAGCAATTCTCATTGACTTTCATCTCTACAACGAATGTGATCATAATTCTTATCTAATTGTTACATAAATTTCGACATTAATAAAACCGAATTTCATTTTAATGGAGGTGCGTAAAATTATATATATATATATATAACAAAAATATGCAATAAAAATTTATTTTCGTTTTAAATTGTATTTTTACTACTTTTAGATGTAACTTATTATTTAAAAATAAATTAACATGTTAATTTATAATTAAATTATTTTATAATTAATATTTTTAAAATTAAATTACAAATATTTTTTAATTATATAGACAAGTACATTTATTTTAGAATAAGTTAAATTATTAGATAAATAGCGGAGATTTAATTTCTAAATAATATGTCAAAATATTCGTAATACTATACATACATCAAAAATTAAGATGTATCTCCAAATTAGTTATGTTCCTTTAATTAATTTATCTCAAATTAATTAATTAAAGAAAATGTCATATCAACACTTGTCATATTTAGAGTATGTGCTATAGATAAGTTATGGTATTCACCCATGATATTGTAACAAAAGTTATTTACAAGTTAAAAAATTTCATGATAAAGTAGGAATGAATCTTAGTGGTTAAAAATATTGTTTAACTCATGTATTATAGAGTAACTGTTTCGATGCTAATATTTATTAACATTTACTAGCGATTTAATTTATATAACTATACTAATTTATTTTAATTACATAACTCACATTAAAATAAAAAATAAAATAAAAATATTGATGCCTCATACAATGTTTGAATCATGTTATTGTATGGTCAACTTCCATTGATATTTCAATACTCTACCAATATCTTATTCGTATTGCACTGAAGTTTCTCAATTATTTATCGGTATAAAATTTATGCTTTGAGATTTTGTTGTGGGTATGTTTTTATTATTAATAATTATATTTTATTGACAATGATTATTAACGTCCACTAAGACCAATATGGTCTATCGAACCTTAAGAAAGAAGTGGTTAATTGGGATTATTTAAAATTTTATTTCTATGATAAAAAAGGAGGGAAAGAAGCATTTTGAGGTCACTGTAGTTTGCTGACTGAACAAGTCGAGGAGGTTGGTAGTGGGGAGAATGTTTTGGAAATGAGAGCGAATGTGAGTAAGGGTTGGACAATTTAAGAGAAAATGTTTTTCATCTTTGACTCTCTTAGTATCGCAAAGGAGGCATATTCTCTCATCCCAAGGTATCTTGGGAATAGACCAATGTCCGATTTCACTCTGAAGATCATGAGAATTAGTTCTAATCCTTGCAATATTCATTCTCTTCTTAGCATTGGTTAAGATAGAAAGGTAATTCTGGTTAGCAAGTGTGGGGTTGATAACCTCCTTATAATATCTTAACTTTATTTTCCCCTCTAACTCCTTATCACTCCACAACTTATCCTTAAATTTGGAAGTAATGATGTTTTTAATATTATCCTTATTCCCCAAGATGATCTCCTCCTTTATCTCCCAATGATCGAGCCAGGACTTGGCATCCTTATGCCACCCTCACTTGAGTCGAAGGTGGTTTTGACTAGAGTTAGAAGCAATTTTTGGGAGTCTCTTGGCTTCCATGTTGTACAACTTCTTCTTATACATCAAATACCTAAACATAGTTGTGCATTCAATGGGGGAAAGGCTAGCCTCAATTAAGAGAATGGGGTAGGGAGTATTACCTTTAATCTTGAGGCTGTAGGTTATGAATTGCTTTTGGATTATTTCAACATTTCTCCATGAATCTCTAGACAGATTGCAACCCCGCACCTCACATCCATATAAAATAAGAGGGGTGATGAGAGTTGCGAAGATGAACTTTTTTTACTCCAAACCCAAAGATCAGTCATCGTCGTATTAAGTTTATATTATGAATTTTACTTTGGTATTAGATTTATATCATTTTTATAATATAAATATATATTTTTAATAATGTCAATGTAATAAATTTTAATTTTAAATATATGATATGTTGAGGGGCTTAATTTTTTCAAAATTGTAAAATTATTTAATTATAAAGATTAAAAATATATATTTTAAAATATATATAATCATTGTATAATAAATTTGAAGTTAAGATAAATTTGCATTGGTTATACATTAAACTTATAAAAAATAAATTTAAAATAAGATTTCAAAAACATTATTTCCATGTTTTTTTTACTTGAAATGAAAGCAGGGGAAACCTGGAAGTACTTCCTCACATTTTTTGGATAGTAAACTGGGTAAACTGTCGACCTTGATTATGGGGCCTCGACCCAAGGGAATTAAAGAGAGTTGAACCTATGATCAACAACAACTAACAACAATATCCAAGAACTTCACGTATGGCTCTAGACCACTTGAGCTAATCCTTGGGGCTTAATTCCACTTACATAAGTGTTCTATAAAGCCAACCTAGATCTATCTTAACCCTTGATTTATCAAGTGTCAATAGGCATCAAATCTCTCGAGGTGAAAACCTCTTCTTTGAGTCGAAAACTTGAGGAAATGTTTGCACCTCAAGAGATTTGATCCCTCTCAACACTTAATAGATTTGGGGTTAAGATAGATCTAGGTTGGTTTCAGTCATACGTGGTCACATAAAATTTGTTGAACATATAGTTATTATGATCATTTTAAATATGCTAAATATGTTTAGTAATCTAGTCATTTTAATTTTAAATTTTCTTAGTTACCTCATATTGTTGAGATGATAGAGATTGTTAATAACTTGAATGGTGAAAAAAATGAAATAATATTTTTGAATGCAAAGTGATGATTTGAATGGAAAGTGGCATCCAACTTGGAATTTACCTATGGTATTGTAAGCGACATCTACCCATGGTATTCATTCACCCATGGTATTGTAAGTGGCATCTACCTATGGTTTTCATGCACCCATGGTATCTACAAACCCATGGAATTTACTCATGGTATTGTAACAAAATATAAGTAACAAGTCGTATTTTTGTAAAAGGACAGAAAGTCCACCATAATGTAGCTTTTACAGTTATTCTCTATTTTAATAAAAAGTTTCTTTGTGGTTTTATTTACTGTGTGTTCTCTTTCTCTTGCATTTCAAGTTTCAGATCTTGTGGGACTTTGTTGAATATGAAGAGCCACTGAAGAGAAGGGTTTTGTCTCGTTAACCCATGACCGTGATGAATGAAGATCCAAGGATAGAGATACCCTATAATGCTTGTGACCAATTGTGATACTAACAATGTGCGACCTAGAAAATGGAATTTGATGAAGCGTGGGTTTTTGGATGACCGATAACCATGTAAAACGAATATATGAGGATAGAGATTCCTTGTAATGCTTGTGACCAACTAATATCTGCTTTCTTTAAGAATTCAAGATATATTTGAAGAACTAGAATCCTCTTTCCTTCAAAGAATTGATGAGAATTATGCAAATACTGATACTTTCCCCCAGTATGAAATATTTGAGAATTTTGCAGATTGGAGAATCCAAGAAGGAAAATGCAGAAAAATCCAAGTTACCAGAGTATCCCAATGCATACAAAGATCCCTCCAGTATTTGAAAACATATGCTTATCAGTGGGATTTTCATAGTTTAAGAATTAGAGACAGTATAGAACCAAATCCTTTTTCTCAAGTATTCAACCATGAAAGTATTGGTAATTCTAAAACTTGTAACAATCAAGAGTTAATCAAACAGCATGCTGAATTCTTAAAGAAAGCAGATATTTTATCATCTCCTCTTTTATGGGAATTTCTTCTAGATCCAAAATCATGGCACCTGTGAAAATACTAAGGGCAAAGTCAACACTTCCTATGATCTGATAATAATTCAGAGGAGGAAAATGGCCTCCAAAAACGAAATTTTGTGTCTCTTCATCATTGTCCAAACAGCCCGCTACAAGAGCAGACTGTGCACCTTTGCTAGAACAAGACTCTCAAGAGCCCAATGATTTGGAGCAGGTATATCAAGTAGGAAATTATTTGACTACTTGGTGTTCTCATGCTGAAGATGTTCTAGATAATTTAGGACAACAAGCAGAATTGATAAATGCGAATTTAAAATTGTTATATGAAGAGCAACAGGAAGAAAAAAGATAAAGAGAGGAGAGAAGAAAAAGAAAAATGAAGAAAAATGGTAAGAAAATCCCTAAATTTCATGTGGATATGACAGCCGCAAATTACTGGGATTTAGAAGAAGAAGCACCAGAAACAAGTGAAGGAGAAGGGACTTCCAGAGACACTGGAAAATTGACCAGTGGATCTTTTAGAACATTCAAAGCAGAAAAACCTTTTGAATCTAAGAAGGAAGTCATGACTTTGGAACAAGCTGCAATAAAGTTTCCATCCTTTATTATGCCATCAGTAAAAAATCAAAATAAAGCCCATATCCTGAAAGAAGATGTTAAGTATCCTAGAATCGAAGAAGATCTGTTTGCTACAAATTCTAGTGGTTACATTCTAGATCTAGATAACTCATCCAATCCTGGTGAGTCTATTAGAATCTGGATAGGAGCCTTATATCAAATGCAGGTCACTACAAGATTAGACAATGTGTCTATCATGATTCTAGCAGAAAAGAGGATGGCAGGAATAGTGTTTGACTGGTGGATGGGAGGAACAGAAGCAGAGAGAATAGCGGTCATGGAAGCAGGATTAGCTACATTTGAAATGTTGCTGAAAACTCAGTTTATGCCAAAACCAAAAGATGAAAAGAAACAACTATTGACTGACCTTAGCCGCATGGAACTAAAAGATCTAAAATATTTATCAATTCGGTAAAGAATTTATGGCTAAAGTCTTTAAAGCTAATCTGTTCAATGACATTGCTCAAAAAGTTTCTTTTTTATCAAAATTACTAGGAAATTTAGGAGATCTGATCATGAAAGATCTTGAGGTTCAAATGAAAAGCTTAGAACAAGTTTATTGGGTTGATCTTCTGTTTAGAGTGTCAGAAAAGGTCAAATATTTGTGTTGGTAGAAGAAGGCACATGACATCACCCCAAGTTCAAATGTCTGCAAAACTGTATTACCATGGACGCCTTTTAAATCAAAGAAGAAGAGATACAAAAGGTATGGTAGATACAAACCCAAAAGAGTATCGAACCCGAAGAGACCTTTCAAAAATTCAAATATTTGAAAAAGAGAACAGCTCCAAGAAACAACAATTGTTGTTTCATTTGTAAAAAGGAAGGACATTTTGCCAGAAAGTGTCCTCAGAAAGAATCTGGTAAACTCAAAGCTTGTATAGATATAGAAGAATTTCAAGATGATTGGTCTATAGTAGAATCGGATGAAGAAATTTCTGATGTATATATTCTTACAGAAATTTCAGATAATGAAGATGAAGAACCTGTACAGAAAATGAACATTTGTATGAATTGTTTTGAAGATGATTTTTCTAGTGAACAGCACTATAGTGAAATTGAAAGTTCTTCAACTGTTGTGTCATCAAGTGAGACAGAAGATGATTCAGACCCAGAATCCAATTCTGACGAGGAATCAGAAGAAAAAGAAGAACTATCAGAGAAGCCAGATAAAGGTAAACAAATTGCATTACCTTTGCCTAAATTAAACTCTTTATGTCAATTTGAAAAGAAAATTGCACCATCAACTAGTATACCTCTGCCAGAGATTACAAGAAATGAACAAAACACATTGCTGAAAAAGATTGTCAAAACAGAAAGCTTGATTTATATTCCAGTGGAAGTACAAGTCAGAAATGAATGGATTTCAGTAGATGCATTTGTAGACACTGGAGGATCAAATAATCTAGCTCGACCATCTTTGTTCAAACCTCTCTGGAAACCATTAAAGAATATACTAGTTTCAGAAACAATTGGAGGATCTGTCCAGCTCACACACTATGTAGAAAATATTTCTTTAAAAGTTGGGGGGAGTATTGTAAAAATCTCAGCAATTTAGCACTATGACCCTTCAGCAAGTTTGATGTTAGGCATGCCATTTATAAACTCTGTGCTTCCAGTAACTATCAGCCAAGATAAGCTGATAATAAATCTGAAGAAAAAAGTTATATCTGTGCCTAGGCTAAGTATTGCAAACTCTGAAGCTAGGCGCGAGAATAGCCAAAAGAAAGTAGGAACTAGAAGGCCGTCTAAAGATTCAAATGATTGGCAAGAGGTCCTACAAATTTATGAAGCTAGAGCAGAAAAGATAAATAAACAATCAGCATGCATTGAAGAAAATTGGTCTACAGAACAGAGAGATATCTACCAGAGACTTCTAAAAAGCTGTTCGGACAACCCACAACAGTTTTGGGAAACTGAGAGTCCGATGCAGGAGATAGTCACCTTACATGACAATGGAGTAAAAGGAAAAGTGATTCCTTGCACACCATCTGATGAACAAGAAATGAGGAATCAAATTCAAGAACTACTAAAGATGCAGCTTATAGAAACCAATGAATCTCATTATGCATGTTCTGCATTTTTAATTAGAAACCATTCTGAGATAGTAAGAGGTAAACAATGGATGGTTATCAACTACAAACCTCTTAATGCCATTACTCGGAATTTTAATTACCCATTGCCAAGGCCAGAAGTGATTATGCAAAAGATTCAGCATAGCAAGGTGTTCAGTAAATTTGATATGAAGTCAGGTTACTATCAGATACAGATTCAGCCAGAAGACAGACATAAAACAACTTTCATATGTCCAGCAGGATTTTATCAGTGGAAAGTTGTTCCATTTGGGTTGAAGAACGCTCCAACCTTCTTCCAAAGAAGGATGGATTATATTTAGCTAAATATGATTTCATAGTTACATATATAGATGATATTTTGATTCATAGTCCAGATGTACATACTCATTTGAAACATCTAGAGATTTTTCTTGAAATTCATGGCATTGTTTTGTCAAATACTAAGATGTCCTTATTTCAGGATAGAATTGATTTTTTGGGATAAATGTTGCAAATGGTTCTATTCAAATGCAGCCCCATGTGTTAACAAAATTGACACAGTTTCCTGATGAACTGAAGGACAAAAAGGCAATTCAAAGATTTATTGGAGTTCTGAATTACTTGCACAAATACATCCCAAATCTCTCAGAAAAGACAGCTCCTATAAGAAGACACAGCAAAGGAGGGTGGTCAGATGAAGCTACTGAAGCAGTGAAGAAACTCAAAGAAGAATGTCAGCATCTACCAAAGCTTCAACCACCAGGTGATGGTTTATTAATTTTACAAACTGATGCTTCACTTGATTTTTGGTCAGCTGTACTTTTAGAACAAAGAAGAAATAGTAAAGGAGAGATTGAAGAAAATTTGTGTGGATATGCTTCTGGGGAGTTTACAGCAAGTCAGAAAAACTACTTCATAGCTGAAAAGGAAACCTTAGCTATCTTCAACAGGATTCAGCGGTTTGAGGTATATCTAACCCCGGTTAAGTTTTTAATCAGAACAGACTCCAAAAATTTTAAGTATTTTCTGTCAACAAAAATTTCAAGACAACTTGCAAAAGGCATAATTTTAGCCTGGCAAATCTGGTTTCAGCAATTTGAATTTGAAGTTGAGTGGATACCAGGCAACTCAAATTTCTTGACAGACGTTCTGACCAGAGATATGAGCAAAATGTTTATAACCTGTAAATATTCAGTTTTTGAGATTCCAGGTAAAAGCCCTACAGATGATAATTTTGCCACCTTTGTAGATAGATTTCGACTCTTAGAAAATTATGCAAGTTCTGTGACAGATGAAATCAAGAAAGTGGTTGGTTTCAGACTAAGGAGAAATTGGTGGATCAGAAGATGCCAAGCATGGCAGTCAAAGAATTTGGGCATATCTTTAGGCCTTGATGAAAACTTGGTGAAAGTCTTTTCTTTACCAAATATGAAGGTTAAGCTTTTCTTCAGAAGCTTATCTGATTTATGGTCTAGTGTCTACACACACGAAATGATCTGGACACTCAGAATTTTGAATTATTATCATATCATAGGAAGTGTTGACTTTGCCCTTAGTATTTTCATAGGTGCCAAGATTTTGCATCTAGAAGAAATTCCCATAAAAGAGGAGATGATAAAATATCTGCTTTCTTTAAGAATTCCAGATATATTTGAAGAACTAGAATCCTCTTTCCTTCAAAGAATTGATGAGAATTATGCAAATACTGATACTTTCCCTCAGTATGAAATATTTGAGAATTTTGCAGATTGGAGAATCCAAGAAGGAAAATGCAGAAAAATCCAAGTTACCAGAGTATCCCAATGCATACAAAGATCCCTCCATTATTTGAAAACATATGCTTATCAGTGGGATTTTCATAGTTTAAGAATTAGAGACAGTATAGAACCAAATCCTTTTTCTCAAGTATTCAGCCATGAAAGGATTGGTAATTCTAAAACTTGTAACAATCAAGAGTTAATCAAACATCATGCTGAATGGTTCCACGAGTTTGGGAATTTGAGAATGGTAGAAAAAATTCAAATTCTTAATAAAATGGATAGTCTGCAAGGACAACCAAAAGCTTTAAAATTTGCAATTAATCAAAAGGCATTAATCACCATCTCAGTTATATCTCCAAATTAGAACAATAATGTCATCCACATTATTATTTTGATGATATCCAAAAGAATATGCACGTCAATGATTTTTGAGTTAGGATGGCAGCATAGAGACTGTTTGAGTGAAAACTGCAGGTTATGGGTTCAACACTCTATTGAAAGTTCCACCAATATGTTTCAGATGTTCAAATGGGAATCATTAGATGGTATAGAATTGGCAGTACAAAGATCACCAACAGCACGCAATGCGTTTAAAGATTCTTTTCTAGATATTGAAATAAGTGCTCTTCCTTTTTTGAACAAGTGGGAAAAACAAGAGTTGATACATACACCACAAAAACCAGGACTTCACAGAATCAAAACAAATATCATAAAGGGAGAATCGTCATCTGCAGCATCTCATCGTATGACAAGATCGCCAAAAGAAAAGAAAGAAATGACAGATGCACAAGATCCAAATGAAGGAATCGAAGAACAGTATGACCGACTTATGAATAGATACCATCAACAACTCATCGATGAGTACGAACCATCCGCTGGATCGTCAGAAGAAGATTTATGGGAGAATAGGAGTCCGACAGGACCGTGGTAAAGAATCTCTTGTTAGCAATGTGACACTGTTGGTCACATGTTGTGACTGGAATCTTTGTACAAAAGAAAGATTGAGTAGACACCGTCGCTGGAAAAAGATACCGACAGGACCCTCTAGTTCTTCTCCTCAGGGAACACGCACGAGTCTTACACGACCTCTCTCCACAGGTCTTCACTCCAGCGCCTTACAGTTCAACCTCTTTCACAAAATAGAAACTATCCTCAGATGTGCAGAACTGTCCTCAGACAGACGGCCCAGTAGGATTCGATAGTAATAAAAAGCAAGAACAGAATACAAAGCTTATTACAACAGAAGCGTCTCAGAGTTCATTACAACACACATGCTCTCAATCGAACGATGTCTTGAACTCATGAGAACTCATTCTTAAATAGACCTAAAACGAATCTAAGCTTAGCTAAGACATGACATAAAGTAGAAATAATTGAGGGTCCTGTCGGTATCTTTTTCCACCGACGGTGTCTACTCAATCTTTCTTTTGTACAAAGATTCCTATCACAACATGTGACCAACAGCGTCACATTGCTGACAAGAGATTCTTTACCACGGTCCTATCGGACTCCTATTCTCCCATAAATCTTCTTCTGACGATCCAGCGGATGGTTCGTACTCATCGATGAGTTGTCGATGGTATCTATTCATAAGTCGGTCATACTGTTCTTCGATTCCTTCATTTGGATCTTGTGCATCTGTCATTTCTTTCTTTTTTTTTGGTGATCTTGTCATACGGTGAGATGCTGCAGATGACGATTCTCCCTTTATGATATTTGTTTTGATTCTGTGAAGTCCTGGTTGTTGTGGTGTATGTATCAACTCTTGTTTTTCCCACTTGTTCAAAAAAGGAAGAGCACTTATTTCAATATCTAGAAAAGAATCTTTAAACGCATTGCGTGCTGCTGGTGATCTTTGTACTACCAATTCTATACCATCTAATGATTCCCATTTGAATATCTGAAACATATTGGTGGAACTTTCAATAGAGTGTTGAACCCATAACCTGCAGTTTTCACTCAAACAGTCTCTATGCTGCCATCCTAACTCAAAAATCATTGACGTGCATATTCTTTTGGATATCATCAAACTAATAATGTGGATGACATTATTGTTCCAATTTGGAGATATAACTGAGATGGTGATTAATGCCTTTTGATTAATTGCAAATTTTAAAGCTTTTGGTTGTCCTTGCAGACTATCCATTTTATTAAGAATTTGAATTTTTTCTACCAGTCTCAAATTCCCAAACTCGTGGAACCATTCAGCATGCTGTTTGATTAACTCTTGATTGTTACCAGTTTCAGAATTACCAATCCTTTCATGGCTGAATACTTGAGAAAAAGGATTTGGTTCTATGCTGTCTCTAATTCTTAAACTATGAAAATCCCACTGATAAGCATATGTTTTCAAATACTGGAGGGATCTTTGTATGCATTGGGATACTCTGGTAACTTGGATTTTTCTGCATTTTCCTTCTTGGATTCTCCAATCTGCACAATTCTCAAATATTTCATACTGAGGGAAAGTATCAGTATTTGCATAATTCTCATCAATTCTTTGAAGGAAAGAGGATTCTAGTTCTTCAAATATATCTGGAATTCTTAAAGAAAGCAGATATTTTATCATCTCCTCTTTTATGGGAATTTCTTCTAGATCCAAAATCTTGGCACCTGTGAAAACACTAAGGGAAAAGTCAACACTTCATATGATCTGATAATAATTCAAAATTCTGAGTGTCCAGATCATTTCATGTGTGTAGACACTAGACCATAAATCAGATAAGCTTCTGAAGAAAATCTTAATCTTCATATTTGGTAAAGAAAAGACTTTCACCAAATTTTCATCAAGGCCTAAAGATATGCCCAAATTCTTTGACTGCCATGCTTGGCATCTTCTGATCCACCAATTTCTCCATAGTCTGAAACCAACCACTTTCTTGATTTCATCTGTCACAGAACTTGCATAATTTTCTAAGAGTCAAAATCTATCTACAAAGGTGGAAAAATTATCATCTGTAGGGCTTTTACCTGGAATCTCAAAAACTAAATATTTACAGGTTATAAACATTTTGCTGATATCTCTGGTCAGAACGTCTGTCAATAAATTTGAGTTGCCTGGTATCCACTCAACTTCAAATTCAAATTGCTGAAACCAGATTTGCCAGGCTAAAATTCTGCCTTTTGCAAATTGTCTTGAAATTTTTGCTGACAGAAAATACTTAAAATTTTTGGAGTCTGTTCTGATTAAAAACTTAACCGGTGTTAGATATACCTCAAACCGCTGAATTCCGTTGAAGATAGCTAAGGTTTCCTTTTCAGCTATGAAGTAGTTTTTCTGACTTGCTGTAAACTCCCCAGAAGCATATCCACACAAATGTTCTTCAATCTCTCCCTTACTATTTCTTCTTTGTTCTAAAAGTACAGCTGACCAAAAATCATGTGAAGCATCAGTTTGTAAAATTAATAAACCATCACCTGGTGGTTGAAGCTTTGGTAGATGCTGACATTCTTCTTTGAGTTTCTTCACTGCTTCAGTAGCTTCATCTGACCACCCTCCTTTGCTGTGTCTTCTTATAGGAGCTGTCTTTTCTGAGAGATTTGGGATGTATTTGTGCAAGCAATTCAGAACTCCAATAAATCTTTGAATTGCCTTTTTGTCCTTCAGTTCATCAGGAAACTGTGTCAATTTTGTTAACACATGGGGCTGCATTTGAATAGAACCATTTGCAACATTTATCCCCAAAAAATCAATGCTATCCTGAAATAAGGACATCTTAGTATTTGACAAAACAATGCCATGATTTTCAAGAAAAATCTCTAGATGTTTCAAATGAGTATGTACATCTAGACTATGAATCAAAATATCATCTATATATGTAACTATGAAATCATATTTAGCAAAAATATAATCCATCCTTCTTTGGAAGAAGGCTGGAGCGTTCTTCAACCCAAATGGAACAACTTTCCACTGATAAAACCCTGCTGGACATATGAAAGTTGTTTTATGTCTGTCTTCTGGCTGAATCTGTATCTAATAGTAACCTGACTTCATATCAAATTTACTGAACACCTTGCTATGCTGAATCTTTTGCATAATCACTTCTGGCCTTGGAAATGGGTAATTAAAATTTTGAGTAATGGCATTAAGAGGTTTGTAGTTGATAACCATCCGTGGTTTACCTCTTACTATCTCAGAATGGTTTCTAACTAAAAATGCAGAACATGCATAATGAGATTCACTGGTTTCTATAAGCTGCATCTTTAGTAGTTCTTGAATTTGATTCCTCATTTCTTGTTCATCAGATGGTGTGCAAGGAATCACTTTTCCTTTTACTTCATTGTCATGTAAGGTGACTATCTCCTGCATCGGACTCTCAGTTTCCCAAAACTGTTGTGGGTTGTCCGAACAGCTTTTTAGAAGTCTCTGGTAGATATCTCTCTGTTCTGTAGACCAATTTTCTTCAATGCATGCTGATTGTTTATTTATCTTTTCTGCTCTAGCTTCATAAATTTGTAGGACCTCTTGCCAATCATTTGAATCTTTAGACGGCCTTCTAGTCCCTACTTTCTTTTGGCTATTCTCGCGCCTAGCTTCAGAGTTTGCAATACTTAGCCTAGGCACAGATATAACTTTTTTCTTCAGATTTATTATCAGCTTATCTTGGCTGATAGTTACTGGAAGCACAAAGTTTATAAATGGCATGCCTAACATCAAACTTGCTGAAGGGTCATAGTGCTGAATTGCTGAGATTTTTACAATACTCCCCCCAACCTTTAAAGAAATATTGTCTACATAGTGTGTGAGCTGGACAGATCCTCCAATTGTTTCTGAAACTAGTATATTCTTTAATGATTTCCAGAGAGGTTTGAACAAAGATGGTCGAGCTAGATTATTTGATCCTCCAGTGTCTACAAATGCATCTATTGAAATCCATTCATTTCTTACTTGTACTTGCACTGGAATATAAATCAAGCTTTCTGTTTTGACAATCTTTTTCAGCAATGTGTTTTGTTCATTTCTTGTAATCTCTGGCAGAGGTATACTAGTTGATGGTGCAATTTTCTTTTCAAATGGACATAAAGAGTTTAATTTAGGCAAAGGTAATGCAATTTGTTTACCTTTATCTGGCTTGTCTGATAGTTCTTCTTTTTCTTCTGATTCCTCGTCAGAATTGGATTCTGGGTCTGAATCATCTTCTGTCTCACTTGATGACAAAACAGTTGAAGAACTTTCAATTTCACTATAGTGCTGTTCACTAGAAAAATCATCTTCAGAACAATTCATACAAATGTTCATTTTCTGTACAGGTTCTTCATCTTCATTATCTGAAATTTCTGTAAGAATATATACATCATAAATTTCTTCATCCGATTCTACTACAGACCAATCATCTTGAAATTCTTCTATATCTATACAAGCTTTGAGTTTACCAGATGCTTTCTGAGGACACTTTCTGGCAAAACGTCCTTGCTTTTTACAAATGAAACAGCAATTGTTGTTTCTTGGAGCTGTTCTCTTTTTCAAATATCTGAATTTTTTGAAAGGTCTCTTCGCGTTCGATACTCTTTTGGGTTTGTATCTACCATACCTTTTGTATCTCTTCTTCTTTGATTTAAAAGGCGTCCATGGTAATACAGTTTTGCAGACATCTGAACTTGGGGTGATGTCATGTGCCTTCTTCTCCCAACACAAATATTTGACCTTTTCTGACACTTTAAACAGAAGATCAACCCAATAAACTTGTTCTAAGCTTTTCATTTGAACCTCAAGATCTTTCATGATCAGATCTCCTAAATTTCCTGGTAATTTGGATAAAAAGGAAACTTTTTGAGCAATGTCATTGAACAGATTAGCTTTAAAGACTTTAGCCATAAATTCTTTACCGAATTGATCTAAATATTTTAGATCTTTTAGTTCCATGCGGCTAAGGTCAGTCAATAGTTGTTTCTTTTCATCTTTTGGTTCTGGCATAAACTGAGTTTTCAGCAACATTTCAAATGTAGCTAATCCTGCTTCCATGACCGCTATTCTCTCTGCTTCTGTTCCTCCCATCCACCAGTCAAACACTATTCCTGTCATCCTCTTTTCTGCTAGAATCATGATAGACACATTGTCTAATCTTGTAGTGACCTGCATTTGATATAAGGCTCATATCTAGATTCTAATAGACTCACCAGGATTGGATGAGTTATCTAGATCTAGAATGTAACCACTAGAATTTGTAGCAAACAGATCTTCTTCGATTCTAGGATACTTAACATCTTCTTTCAGGATATGGGCTTTATTTTGATTTTTTACTGATGGCATAATAAAGGATGGAAACTTTATTGCAGCTTGTTCCAAAGTCATGACTTCCTTCTTACATTCAAAAGGTTTTTCTGCTTTGAATGTTCTAGAAGATCCACTGGTCAATTTTCCAGTGTCTCTGGAAGTCCCTTCTCCTTCACTTGTTTCTGGTGCTTCTTCTTCTAAATCCCAGTAATTTGCGGTTGTCATATCCACATGAAATTTAGGGATTTTCTTACCCTTTTTCTTCATTTTTCTTTTTCTTCTCTCCTCTCTTTCTCTTTTTTCTTCCTGTTGCTCTTCATATAACAATTTTAAATTTGCATTTATCAATTCTGCTTGTTGTCCTAAATTATCTAGAACATCTTAAGCATGAGAACACCACTAGAAGATGAAATAAAAAAGTTTAGAAAATATGCTAAGGAAGGAAATAAGAGTCTGACTCTCTAGTTCTTCTCCTCAGGGAACACACACGAGTCTTACACGACCTCTCTCCACGGGTCTTCACTCCAGCGCCTTACAGTTCAACCTCTTTCGGAAAACAGAAACTGTCCTCAGACGTGCAGAACTGTCCTTAGACAGACGGCCCAGTAGGCTTCGATATTAATAAAAAGCAAGAACAGAATACAAAGCTTATTACAACAGAAGCGTCTCAGAGTTCATTACAACACACATGCTCTCAATCGAACGATGTCTTGAACTCATGAGAACTCATTCTTAAATAGACCTAAAACGAATCTAAGCTTAGCTAAGACATGACATAAAGTAGAAATAATTGAGGGTCCTGTCAGTATCCTTTTCCACCGACGGTGTCTACTCAATCTTTCTTTTGTACAAAGATTCCTGTCACAACATGTGACCAACAGTGTCACATTGCTGACAAGAGATTCTTTACCACGGTCCTGTCGGACTCCTATTCTCCCATAAATCTTCTTCTGAAGATCCAGCGGATGGTTCGTACTCATCGATGAGTTGTTGATGGTATCTATTCATAAGTCGGTCATACTGTTCTTCGATTCCTTCATTTGGATCTTGTGCATCTGTCATTTCTTTCTTTTCTTTTGGCGATCTTGTCATACGGTGAGATGCTGCAGATGACGATTCTCCCTTTATGATATTTGTTTTGATTCTGTGAAGTCCTGGTTGTTGTGGTGTATGTATCAACTCTTGTTTTTCCCACTTGTTCAAAAAAGGAAGAGCACTTATTTCAATATCTAGAAAAGAATCTTTAAACGCATTGCGTGCTGCTGGTGATCTTTGTACTGCCAATTCTATACCATCTAATGATTCCCATTTGAAAATCTGAAACATATTGGTGGAACTTTCAATAGAGTGTTGAACCCATAACCTGCAGTTTTCACTCAAACAGTCTCTATGCTGCCATCCTAACTCAAAAATCATTGACGTGCATATTCTTTTGGATATCATCAAACTAATAATGTGGATGACATTATTGTTCCAAATTGGAGATATAACTGAGATGGTGATTAATGCCTTTTGATTAATTACAAATTTTAAAGCTTTTGGTTGTCCTTGCAGACTACCCATTTTATTAAGAATTTGAATTTTTTCTACCAGTCTCAAATTCCCAAACTTGTGGAACCATTCAGCATGCTGTTTGATTAACTCTTTATTGTGACAAGTTTCAGAATTACCAATCCTTTCATGGCTGAATACTTGAGAAAAAGGATTTGGTTCTATACTGTCTCTAATTCTTAAACTATGAAAATCCCACTGATAAGCATATGTTTTCAAATACTGGAGGGATCTTTGTATGCATTGGGATACTCTGGTAACTTGGTTTTTTCTGCATTTTCCTTCTTGGATTCTCCAATCTGCAAAATTCTCAAATATTTCATACTGAGGGAAAGTATCAGTATTTGCATAATTCTCATCAATTCTTTGAAGGAAAGAGGATTCTAGTTCTTCAAATATATCTGTAATTCTTAAAGAAAGCAGATATTTTATCATCTCCTCTTTTATGGGAATTTCTTCTAGATCCAAAATCTTGGCACCTGTGAAAATACTAAGGGCAAAGTCAACACTTCCTTTGATCTGATAATAATTCAAAATTCTGAGTGTCCAGATCATTTCATGTGTGTAGACATTAGACCATAAATCAAATAAGCTTCTGAAGAAAAGCTTAATCTTCACATTTGGTAAAGAAAAGACTTTCACCAAATTTTCATCAAGGTCTAAAGATATGCCCAAATTCTTTGACTGCCATGCTTGGCATCTTCTGATCCACCAATTTCTCCTTAGTCTGAAACCAACCACTTTATTGATTTCATCTGTCACAGAACTTGCATAATTTTCTAAGAGTCGAAATCTATCTACAAAGGTGGAAAAATTATCATCTATAGGGCTTTTACCTGGAATCTCAAAAACTGAATATTTACAAGTTATAAACATTTTGCTCATATCTCTGGTCAGAACGTCTGTCAAGAAATTTGATTTGCCTGGTATCCACTCAACTTCAAATTCAAATTGCTGAAACCAGATTTGTCAGGGTAAAATTCTGCCTTTTGCAAGTTGTCTTGAAATTTTTGCTGACAGAAAATACTTAAAATTTTTGGAGTCTGTTCTGATTAAAAACTTAACCGGGGTTAGATATACCTCAAACCGCTGAATTCCGTTGAAGATAGCTAAGGTTTCCTTTTCAGCTATGAAGTAGTTTTTCTGACTTGCTGTAAACTCCCCAGAAGCATATCCACACAAATTTTCTTCAATCTCTCCTTTACTATTTCTTCTTTGTTCTAAAAGTACAGCTGACCAAAAATCAAGTGAAGCATCAGTTTGTAAAATTAATAAACCATCACCTGGTGGTTGAAGCTTTGGTAGATGCTGACATTCTTCTTTGAGTTTCTTCACTGCTTCAGTAGCTTCATCTGACCATCCTCCGTTGCTGTGTCTTCTTATAGGAGCTGTCTTTTCTGAGAGATTTGGGATGTATTTGTGCAAGTAATTCAGAACTCCAATAAATCTTTGAATTGCCTTTTTGTCCTTCAGTTCATCAGGAAACTGTGTCAATTTTGTTAACACATGGGGCTGCATTTGAATAGAACCATTTGCAACATTTATCCCCAAAAAATCAATGCTATCCTGAAATAAGGACATCTTAGTATTTGACAAAACAATGCCATGAATTTCAAGAAAAATCTCTAGATGTTTCAAATGAGTATGTACATCTGGACTATGAATCAAAATATCATCTATATATGTAACTATGAAATCATATTTAGCTAAATATAATCCATCCTTCTTTGGAAGAAGGCTGGAGCGTTCTTCAACCCAAATGGAACAACTTTCCACTGATAAAATCCTGCTGGACATATGAAAGTTGTTTTATGTTTGTCTTCTGGCTGAATCTGTATCTGATAGTAACCTGACTTCATATCAAATTTACTGAACACCTTGCTATTCTGAATCTTTTGCATAATCACTTCTGGCCTTGGCAATGGGTAATTAAAATTCTGAGTAATGGCATTAAGAGGTTTGTAGTTGATAACCATCCGTTGTTTACCTCTTACTATCTCAGAATGGTTTCTAACTAAAAATGCAGGACATGCATAATGAGATTCACTGGTTTCTATAAGCTGCATCTTTAGTAGTTCTTGAATTTGATTCCTCATTTCTTGTTCATCAGATGGTGTGCAAGGAATCACTTTTCCTTTTACTCCATTGTCATGTAAGGTGACTATCTCCTGCATCGGACTCTCAGTTTCCCAAAACTGTTGTGGGTTGTCCGAACAGCTTTTTAGAAGTCTCTGGTAGATATCTCTCTGTTCTGTAGACCAATTTTCTTCAATGCATGCTGATTGTTTATTTATCTTTTCTGCTCTAGCTTCATAAATTTGTAAGACCTCTTGCCAATCATTTGAATCTTTAGACGGCCTTCTAGTCCCTACTTTCTTTTGGCTGTTCTCGCGCCTAGCTTCAGAGTTTGCAATACTTAGCCTAGGCACAGATATAGCTTTTTTCTTCAGATTTATTATCAGCTTATCTTGGCTGATATTTACTGGAAGCACAGAGTTTATAAATGGCATGCCTAACATCAAACTTGCTGAAGGGTCATAGTGCTGAATTGCTGAGATTTTTACAATACTCCCCCCAACTTTTAAAGAAATATTGTCTACATAGTGTGTGAGCTGGACAGATCCTCCAATTGTTTCTGAAACTAGTATATTCTTTAATGGTTTCCAGAGAGGTTTGAACAAAGATGGTCGAGCTAGATTATTTGATCCTCCAGTGTCTACAAATGCATCTACTGAAATCCATTCATTTCTGACTTGTACTTGCACTGGAATATAAATTAAGCTTTCTGTTTTGACAATCTTTTTCAGCAATGTCTTTTGTTCATTTCTTGTAATCTCTGGCAGAGGTATACTAGTTGATGGTGCAATTTTCTTTTCAAATGGACATAAAGAGTTTAATTTAGGCAAAGGTAATGCAATTTGTTTACCTTTATCTGGCTTGTCTGATAGTTCTTCTTTTTCTTCTGATTCCTCGTCAGAATTGGATTCTAGGTCTGAATCTTCTTCTGTCTCACTTGATGACACAACAGTTGAAGAACTTTCAATTTCACTATAATGCTGTTCACTAGAAAAATCATCTTCAGAACAATTCATACAAATGTTCATTTTCTGTACAGGTTCTTCATCTTCATTATCTGAAATTTCTGTAAGAATATATACATCAGAAATTTCTTCATCCGATTCTACTACAGACCAATCATCTTGAAATTCTTCTATATCTATACAAGCTTTGAGTTTACCAGATGCTTTCTGAGGACCCTTTCTGGCAAAATGTCCTTCCTTTTTACAAATGAAACAACAATTGTTGTTTCTTGGAGCTATTCTCTTTTTCAAATATCTTAATTTTTTGAAAGGTCTCTTCGGGTTCGATACTCTTTTGGGTTTGTATCTACCATACCTTTTGTATCTCTTCTTCTTTGATTTAAAAGGCGTCCATGGTAATACAGTTTTGCAGACATCTGAACTTGGGGTGATGTCATGTGCCTTCTTCTGCCAACACAAATATTTGACCTTTTCTGACACTCTAAACAGAAGATCAACCCAATAAACTTGTTCTAAGCTTTTCATTTGAACCTCAAGATCTTTCATGATCAGATCTCTTAAATTTCCTGGTAATTTTGATAAAAAAGAAACTTTTTGAGCAATGTCATTGAACAGATTAGCTTTAAAGACTTTAGCCATAAATTCTTTACCGAATTGATCTAAATATTTTAGATCTTTTAGTTCCATGCGGCTAAGTTCAGTCAATAGTTGTTTCTTTTCATCTTTTGGTTCTGGCATAAACTGAGTTTTCAGCAACATTTCAAATGTAGCTAATCCTGCTTCCATGACCGCTATTCTCTCTGCTTCTGTTCCTCCCATCCACCAGTCAAACACTATTCCTGCCATCCTCTTTTCTGCTAGAATCATGATAGACACATTGTCTAATCTTGTAGTGACCTGCATTTGATATAAGGCTCCTATCCAGATTCTAATAGACTCACCAGGATTCGATGAGTTATCTAGATCTAGAATGTAACCACTAGAATTTGTAGCAAACAGATCTTCTTCGATTCTAGGATACTTAACATCTTCTTTCAGGATATGGGCTTTATTTTGATTTTTTACTGATGGCATAATAAAGGATGGAAAATTTATTGCAGCTTGTTCCAAAGTCATGACTTCCTTCTTAGATTCAAAAGGTTTTTCTGCTTTGAATGTTCTAGAAGATCCACTGGTCAATTTTCCAGTGTCTCTGGAAGTCCCTTCTCCTTCACTTGTTTCTAGTGCTTCTTCTTCTAAATCCCAGTAATTTGGGGCTGTCATATCCACATGAAATTTAGGGATTTTCTTACCCTTTTTCTTCATTTTTCTTTTTCTTCTCTCCTCTCTTTCTCTTTTTTCTTCCTGTTGCTCTTCATATAACAATTTTAAATTTGCATTTATCAATTCTGCTTGTTGTCCTAAATTATCTAGAACATCTTCAGCATGAGAACACCAAGTAGTCAAATAATTTCCTACTTGATATACCTGCTCCAAATCATTGGGCTCTTGAGAGTCATGTTCTAGCAAAGGTGCACAGTCTGCTCTTGTAGCGGGCTATTTGGACAATGATGAAGAGACACAAAATTTCGTTTTTGGAGGCCATTTTCCTCCTCTCACAAATCTTTTATTTGCATATCTATATTCTTCCATAGGTGGATAATTATGCACATGAGTTCTAAACATTTTATTTACAGCAAGAAATGGTTTTTCTTCAGGTATATACAATTGTTTTTCAGACCGGGGTGTACTTGTGGAAGTAGACGGTTGTTCTTCTGGTATGGATAATTGTCTATAAAAGGACTTTCTTCCACTTTGGACTGGAATTTCTACTGGTAGTACATGTTTCTCTGGCAAAACTATTGGCTTGAGAATCCTTGGATAAATAGACTGATTAGGGATAATCTTACCCCTCCATCTTCTAGAGCCAATCTTTTAATTTTGCTGCTGACATTATCTGAAGCCAAAGATTTATATTGGATGTACCAGTGATCGGGTAGTGTTTCCTTATCATAATGCACACCTTCAATATGTGCATTTCCTATCTCGACTGTCACACAGTCTTTCAATACCGGCTGTTTTAATTTAGGATGTACTGTATTTGTTAACTGAAAGGAAGTTTGAACAATTACAGACTAAAATTCACTCTCATCTGCCATAGACAATCCTTGCACTCCTATCAAGGCTTTCCAACATTCTTTAAGATGAATATCTGTCAGACTAATAGCATAATCAGGATAAATTGTTCCATACTGACAACCAGACATCAAATTTCCCAGTATTGTTCCTATTCTGGCATGATCATATTCATTGTGCCTTGAGTCAAACAATTCTGCTATGCAGGGAGTATTTAATCCATGTCTAAATAGAGGAGCCAAACCAATCCTTATAGCTCCAAAATGTAAATAATGAAATCTTCCTTCCTTAGCATATTTTCTAAACTTTTTTATTTCATCTTCTGAGAATATATTTAATCCTATTATCTGCACATGTGGACCTTTAATTCTGATCTTAACTTCAACTTCTTTGAAATAATATTTCTTCGAAAGCTTAAACATCATTGGAACCGGATAGACTTCTTTAGTATCTAATGCAGGGGGGTTCCAGCTTTCTGGATCTTCAACTTGTTCATGTTCATTTATATCTGACTCAACAGATCTATTTTCTACTTCAGATACTGATCTTTTATCAATGGTAGAGAAAGATCTTAAAAATTTAGCCATTACAAAGTGGTATAATTCTATTCCAGAAATTCACTGATAGAGCTTTTATTTACTCAGCACAATGTATAACAAAGATGCTTTTCAAAGGCTGCCTGGCTCGTCTCAGGTTCTGTCTATAGAATTATACAGGGTCGTTTCAAGGCTCTGATACCAAATGGGGGTGACCGTTTACTCTGGTAACTTGGATTTTTCTGCATTTTCCCTCTTGGATTCTCCAATCTGCAAAATTCTCAAATATTTCATACTGAGGGAAAGTATCAGTATTTGCATAATTCTCATCAATTCTTTGAAGGAAAGAGGATTCTAGTTCTTCAAATATATCTGTAATTCTTAAAGAAAGCAGATATTTTATCATCTCCTCTTTTATGGAAATTTCTTCTAGATCCAAAATCTTGGCACCTGTGAAAATACTAAGGGCAAAGTCAACACTTCCTATGATCTGATAATAATTCAAAATTCTGAGTGTCCAGATCATTTCGTGTGTGTAGACACTAGACCATAAATCAGATAAGCTTCTGAAGAAAAGCTTAATCTTCATATTTGGTAAAGAAAAGACTTTCACCAAATTTTCATCAAGGCCTAAAGATATGCCCAAATTCTTTGACTGCCATGCTTGGCATCTTCTGATCCACCAATTTCTCCTTAGTCTGAAACCAACCACTTTCTTGATTTCATCTATCACAGAACTTGCATAATTTTCTAAGAGTCAAAATCTATCTACAAAGGTGGCAAAATTATCATCTCTAGGGCTTTTACCTGGAATCTCAAAAACTGAATATTTACAGGTTATAAACATTTTGCTCATATCTCTGGTCAGAACGTCTGTCAAGAAATTTGAGTTGCCTGGTATCCACTCAACTTCAAATTCAAATTACTGAAACCAGATTTGCCAGGCTAAAATTCTGCCTTTTGCAAGTTGTCTTGAAATTTTTGCTGACAGAAAATACTTAAAATTTTTGGAGTCTGTTCTGATTAAAAACTTAACCAGGGTTAGATATAACTCAAACCGCTGAATTCCGTTGAAGATAGCTAAGGTTTCCTTTTCAGCTATGAAGTAGTTTTTCTGACTTGCTATAAACTCCCCAGAAGCATATCCACACAAATTTTCTTCAATCTCTCCTTTACTATTTCTTCTTTGTTCTAAAAGTACAACTGACCAAAAATCAAGTGAAGCATCAGTTTGTAAAATTAATAAACCATCACCTGGTGGTTGAAGCTTTGGTAGATGCTGACATTCTTCTTTGAGTTTCTTCACTGCTTCAGTAGCTTCATCTGACCACCCTCCTTTGCTGTGTCTTCTTATAGGAGCTGTCTTTTCTGAGAGATTTGGGATGTATTTGTGCAAGTAATTCAGAACTCCAATAAATCTTTGAATTGCCTTTTTGTCCTTCAGTTCATCAGGAAACTGTGTCAATTTTGTTAACACATGGGGCTGCATTTGAATAGAACCATTTGCAACATTTATCCCCAAAAAATCAATGCTATCCTGAAATAAGGACATCTTAGTATTTGACAAAACAATGCCATGAATTTCAAGAAAAATCTCTAGATGTTTCAAATGAGTATGTACATCTGGACTATGAATCAAAATATCATCTATATATGTAACTATGAAATCATATTTAGCTAAATATAATCCATCCTTCTTTGGAAGAAGGCTGGAGCGTTCTTCAACCCAAATGGAACAACTTTCCACTGATAAAATCCTGCTGGACATATGAAAGCTATTTTATGTCTGTCTTCTGGCCGAATCTGTATCTGATAGTAACCTGACTTCATATCAAATTTACTGAAAACCTTGCTATGCTGAATCTTTTTCATAATCACTTCTGGCCTTGGCAATGGGTAATTAAAATTCTGAGTAATGGCATTAAGAGGTTTGTAGTTGATAACCATCCGTGGTTTACCTCTTACTATCTCAGAATGGTTTCTAACTAAAAATGCAGAACATGCATAATGAGATTCACTGGTTTCTATAAGCTGCATCTTTAGTAGTTCTTGAATTTGATTCCTCATTTCTTGTTCATCAGATGGTGTGCAAGGAATCCCTTTTCCTTTTACTCCATTGTCATGTAAGGTGACTATCTCCTGCATCGGACTCTCAGTTTCCCAAAACTGTTGTGGGTTGTCTGAACAGCTTTTTAGAAGTCTCTGGTAGATATCTCTCTGTTCTGTAGACCAATTTTCTTCAATGCATGCTGATTGTTTATTTATCTTTTCTGCTCTAGCTTCATAAATTTGTAGGACCTCTTGCCAATCATTTGAATCTTTAGACGGCCTTCTAGTTCCTACTTTCTTTTGGCTATTCTCGCGCCTAGCTTCAGAGTTTGCAATACTTAGCCTAGGCACAGATATAGCTTTTTTCTTTAGATTTATTATCAGCTTATCTTGGCTGATAGTTACTGGAAGCACAGAGTTTATAAATGGCATGCCTAACATCAAACTTGCTGAAGGGTCATAGTGCTGAATTGCTGAGATTTTTACAATACTCCCCCCAACTTTTAAAGAAATATTGTCTACATAGTGTGTGAGCTGGACAGTTCCTCCAATTGTTTCTAAAACTAGTATATTCTTTAATGGTTTCCAGAGAGGTTTGAACAAAGATGGTCGAGCTAGATTATTTGATCCTCCAGTGTCTACAAATGCATCTACTGAAATCCATTCATTTCTGACTTGTACTTGCACTGGAATATAAATCAAGCTTTCTGTTTTGACAATCTTTTTCAGCAATGTGTTTTGTTCATTTCTTGTAATCTCTGGGAGAGGTATACTAGTTGATGGTGCAATTTTCTTTTCAAATGGACATAAAGAGTTTAATTTAGGCAAAGGTAATGCAATTTGTTTACCTTTATCTGGCTTGTCTGATAGTTCTTCTTTTTCTTCTGATTCCTCGTCAGAATTGGATTCTGGGTCTGAATCATCTTCTGTCTCACTTGATGACACAACAGTTGAAGAACTTTCAATTTCACTATAGTGCTGTTCACTAGAAAAATCATCTTCAGAACAATTCATACAAATGTTCATTTTCTGTACAGGTTCTTCATCTTCATTATCTGAAATTTCTGTAAGAATATATACATCAGAAATTTCTTCATCCGATTCTACTATAGATCAATCATCTTGAAATTCTTCTATATCTATACAAGCTTTGAGTTTACCAGATGCTTTCTGAGGACACTTTCCGGCAAAATGTCCTTCCTTTTTACAAATGAAACAGTAATTGTTGTTTCTTGGAGCTGTTCTCTTTTTCAAATATCTTAATTTTTTGAAATGTCTCTTCGGGTTCGATACTCTTTTGGGTTTGTATCTACCATACCTTTTGTATTTCTTCTTCTTTGATTTAAAAGGCGTCCATGGTAATACAGTTTTGCAGACATCTGAACTTGGGGTGATGTCATGTGCCTTCTTCTGCCAACACAAATATTTGACCTTTTCTGACACTCTAAACAGAAGATCAACCCAATAAACTTGTTCTAAGCTTTTCATTTGAACCTCAAGATCTTTCATGATCAGATCTCCTAAATTTCCTGGTAATTTTGATAAAAAAGAAACTTTTTGAGCAATGTCATTGAACAGATTAGCTTTAAAGACTTTAGCCATAAATTCTTTACCAAATTGATCTAAATATTTTAGATCTTTTAGTTCCATGCGGCTAAGGTCAGTCAATAGTTGTTTCTTTTCATCTTTTGGTTCTGGCATAAACTGAGTTTTCAGCAACATTTCAAATGTAGCTAATCCTGCTTCCATGACCGCTATTCTCTCTGCTTTTGTTCCTCCCATCCACCAGTCAAACACTATTCCTGCCATCCTCTTTTCTACTAGAATCATGATAGACACATTGTCTAATCTTGTAGTGACCTGCATTTGATATAAGGCTCCAATCCAGATTCTAATAGACTCACCAGGATTGGATGAGTTATCTAGATCTAGAATGTAACCACTAGAATTTGTAGCAAACAGATCTTCTTCGATTCTAGGATACTTAACATCTTCTTTCAGGATATGGGCTTTATTTTGATTTTTTACTGATGGAATAATAAAGGATGGAAACTTTATTGCAGCTTGTTCCAAAGTCATGACTTCCTTCTTAGATTCAAAAGGTTTTTCTGCTTTGAAAGTTCTAGAAGATCCACTGGTCAATTTTCCAGTGTCTCTGGAAGTCCCTTCTCCTTCACTTGTTTCTAGTGCTTCTTTTTCTAAATCCCAGTAATTTGGGGTTGTCATATCCACATGAAATTTAGGGATTTTCTTACCCTTTTTCTTCTCTCCTCTCTTTCTCTTTTTTCTTCCTGTTGCTCTTCATATAACAATTTTAAATTTGCATTTATCAATTCTGCTTGTTGTCCTAAATTATCTAGAACATCTTCAGCATGAGAACACCAAGTAGTCAAATAATTTCCTACTTGATATACCTGCTCCAAATCATTGGGCTCTTGAGAGTCATGTTCTAGCAAAGGTGCACAGTCTGCTCTTGTAGCGGGCTGTTTGGAAAATGATGAAGAGACACAAAATTTTGTTTTTGGAGGCCATTTTCCTCCTCTCACAAATCTTTTATTTGCATATCTATATTCTTCCATAGGTGGATAATTATGCACATGAGTTCTAAACATTTTATTTACAGCAAGAAATGGTTTTTCTTCAGGTATATGCAATTGTTTTTCAGACCGAGGTGTACTTGTGGAAGTAGACAGCTGTTCTTCTGGTATGGAGAATTGTCTATAAAAGGACTTTCTTCCACTTTGGACTGGACTTTCTACTAGTAGTACATGTTTCTCTGGCAAAACTATTGGCTTGGGAATCCTTGGATAAATAGATTGATTAGGGATAATTTTTACCCCTCCATCTTCTAGAGCCAATCTTTTAATTTTGCTGCTGACATTATCTGAAGCCAAAGATTTATATTGGATGTACCAGTGATCGGGTAGTGTTTCCTTATCATAATGCACACCTTCAATCTGTGCATTTCCTATCCCTACTGTCACACAGTCTTTCAATACCGGCTGTTTTAATTTAGGATGTACTGTATTTGTTAACTGAAAGGAAGTTTGAACAATTACAGACAAAAATTCACTCTCATCTACCATAGACAATCCTTGCACTCCTATCAAGGCTTTCCAACATTCTTTAAGATGAATATCTGTCAGACTAATAGCATAATCAGGATAAATTGTTCCATACTGACAACCAGACATCAAATTTCCCAGTATTGTTCCTATTCTGGCATGATCATATTCATTGTGCCTTGAGTCAAACAATTCTGCTATGCAGGGAGTATTTAATCCATGTCTAAATAGAGGAGCCAAACCAATCCTTATAGCTCCAAAATGTAAATAATGAAATCTTCCTTCCTTAGCATATTTTCTAAACTTTTTTATTTCATCTTCTGAGAATATATTTAATCCTATTATCTGCACATGTGGACCTTTAATTCTGATCTTAACTTCAACTTCTTTGAAATAATATTTCTTCGAAAGCTTAAACATCATTGGAACCGGATAGACTTCTTTAGTATCTAATGCAGGGGGGTTCCAGCTTTCTGGATCTTCAACTTGTTCATGTTCATTTATATCTGACCCAACAGATCTATTTTCTACTTCAGATACTGATCTTTTATCAATGGTAGAGAAAGATCTTAAAAATTTAGCCATTACAAAGTGGTATAATTCTATTCCAGAAATTCACTGATAGAGCTTTTATTTACTCAGCACAATGTATAACAAAGATGCTTTTCAAAGGCTGCCTGGCTCGTCTCAGGTTCTGTCTATAGAATTATACAGGGTCGTTTCAAGGCTCTGATACCAAATGGGGGTGACCGTTCAACAACAGAGCAATTCAACAGAATATAAACAAGATGAAGCTATTGGTATACAGAACTTACTTCTTAAAATCTCGCAGCTTTCTGGAAATAAGAGTCTGACTCTCTAGTTCTTCTCCTCAGGGAACACGCACGAGTCTTACACGACCTCTCTCCACGGGTCTTCACTCCAGCGCCTTACAGTTCAACCTCTTTCGGAAAACAGAAACTATCCTCAGACGTGCAGAACTGTCCTCAGACAGACGGCCCAGTAGGCTTCGATATTAATAAAAAGCAAGAACAGAATACAAAGCTTATTACAATAGAAGCGTCTCAGAGTTCATTACAACACACATGCTCTCAATCGAACGATGTCTTGAACTCATGAGAACTCATTCTTAAATAGACCTAAAACGAATCTAAACTTAGCTAAGACATGACATAAAGTAGAAATAATTGAGGGTCCTGTCGGTATCTTTTTCCACCGACGGTGTCTACTCAATCTTTCTTTTGTACAAAGATTCATGTCACAACATGTGACCAACAGTGTCACATTGCTGACAAGAGATTCTTTACCATGGTCCTGTCGGTCTCCTATTCGGTACTAATAGTGTGTGTCCTAGCAAATGGACTTCGATGACAAGGGTTTTGTGTGGTTAGCCCATAACCTTGGGTTTGTGGGTGACCCATAATCATGATGTTTGTTAGTATGCTTGGTAAAAGTATGGTGCCTTGTGTGGCGGATTATTGTATCCAATGAGATGTTGTAAAGGACTCTTTCAAATTAGTATTATTTCTTTTATGTATTTTTCTCTTTTCTTTTGATTTTTTTTCTTATAATAGACCTCGCACTTCAAGTGCTAATAGCTCTCAAACTAGGAAACAAAATCAAATTCTGTAAAAAACCATTGAGCTAACATAAAATCCTTTCAAATGAGATATTTTTCACATTCTGAAATTCTTTGTGTAGGTTGTAGCACTTGCATGAAGTTTGTTGAAGATTGTTGCAAAACTATGAAACTGCAATGTGCTTCAAATCCTCATTCCCATGGAGTTATAACTTGCTCTGATACCACTAATCTGGATCGTGGGGGCGTGGGGGAAGGGGTAGCCCCCAAGATCTGAAAATTTGAAATGCAAGAAAAATGGGAGAACACACAGTGAACAAATCCACAATTTTTTTATTAAAACAAAGAATAACTATAAAAGCTACATTGTGATGGACAATTTGTCCCTTTACAAAATGCGACTTGCTACTTATAGCTTTTTTAGTTACAATACCATGGGTAAATTCCATGGGTGGGTAAATACCATGGGTGAATGAATACCATGGGTAAATGCCACTTACAATACCATGGGTAAGTTCAATAGGTGGATGAATACCATGGGTTGATAAATACCATGGGTGAATGAATACCATGGGTAGATGCCACTTACAATACCATGGGTAAATTCCATGGCTGGATAAATACCATGGGTGGATGAATACCATGGTCGGATGCCACTTTCCATTTGGATCAAGTGAAAATGCAATAGTGTTGAATGGTAGAAAATGTGAATAAAAAGAATGTAATCAATTAAAAATAATCTTCATTATGATCAATCTCAAACTATTTTCTTCTACTGTTCTTATTATTAAACCTGTTAGTTTTGCCATATTTTTCTATAGATCATATTAAAAGGGTGATTGAAATCGTAGACAATGCAATTTTTTAATTCAAGCTATTGTAGTAAATGTCATACCTTATTTCTTACTCTCCAATATTAATATTAGCTTTCTCCAAAGTCAATCATTGTGACTTATGGAGTGTTAAACTCCAAGTGAGTTTTAATGATAGTTTTTTTTTTATTTCCTCATTTAAACAAAAAGTGAATAACAATGTTAAATGATGGAAAATGAGAATAACAAGAATGTAGTCATTACAAATAGGTTACAGATTCAAGAAGCAAACATTTCAGGAAAGTGAACATTTTATTTAAGATGAAAATTTAAGTATTTTATTTATGGTTAAATCACAGTAACACATAAATCAATGAGTCTCATCAATAATTTTTATGTGCTTACATTGAAATCAATGCACACTGTTAATCTAATTACTTTGAAGTTAATGTACATCATACATCTAGTTACATCAAATCAGATATCAACATCTACACTAAAATTAATACATCTAGTGCAAACAATCAATAGGATTAGAAATCAACATCTAAACTGAAATCAATGCATCTAGTGCAAGCAATCAAATAGAATTAGAAATCAAAATCTACACTAAAATCAATGCATCTAGTGCAAGCAGTCAAATAGGATTAGAAATCAATACCTACATTGAAAATTAATGCGTCTAATGCAAACAATCAAATAGGATTAGAAATCAAATACTACATTGAAATCAATGCATCCAACAATCAATCAAATAGGATTAGGAATCAACATTTACACTAAAATCAATGCATCTATTTCAGTGAAAAACCAAAATATTCATAGCTTTCTAAATTCAACTTATTTTACCTTTTGTAAAAGTCCTACTTCCTCTTCCTTTATGATTAATAATGTTCAATATAATATATAGTACTCTATAATATTTGTATTTATCTCTATGTGTCTCTTTTTTCTTCCATCTCTCTCCCCGTCCATCTTTGTGCCTATCTCCCTCCCTCTCTCCCCCATCTCTCTCTATGTCTTAGGGTTGGAATTTCAAAACAAACTTCAATAATACTCAGGGTTGGACTTTCAAAACAAACTTACCCATAAACGATTTTACATTTTACTAATCTATTGTAAGAGTTTGAAGGAAGATTTAAATGGTAAGGCAAACTTTTTAATAGTATTTGATTGACAAATCACTTAGTGATGGACCCTCAAAAAATCCATCACTCATGGTAGCCATGATATTATGAGTGATGTAGCCATGATATTATCTAATGACAATTAAAGATGGTCCACTAAGCCATAATTTGGTAGCCATGATATTATGAGTGATGTAGCCATGATATTATCTACTAACAATTAAAGATGGTCCACTAAGCCATAATTTGGGAAACAATAGAAATTTCAGTAATGATTTTAAATTTTTGAAAATCTTTAAGGATTTTGGATGTCCCAAGGGTTATTGAGAGTATGTACTGAATATTGATAATGTTGAATGTAATTTCACTATTAAAAAACCAATTCAAACACTCCATGAAAAAGTCTCACCAAATTTTAATCCAAATTTCACCATCTAACTAAATTGTAGACTTGGTAAACAACACCGTGACCGTTATTACAGTTAGTGAAAAGTTCCTTCTCGACCTCGAATTCTCTGCAAGATGTACGTTAGGCTGGTGCTAAGTGCTAACGATAGAGACGGAGGAACTTAATAATCCAAAAATGATGGCCAGACGTTGGATGCTCTCTCTGTACTTAGCGGATGGTCGACTACCCCCACAGAATTAGTTTTTCTTTTTTAAATTTATAATTATGGCAGGGTGACAGAAGAGCTTAATAAGCCAAAACTGATGGCCCGGTTTTGGATGCTCTCTCTGTACTTAGCGGATGGCTGACAGCCCCACAAAATTGGAAATATTATTAGTCTGCTCGGAGTTTAACGTCACTCGTAGCAGACAGATTTGACCACAATATGTTTGCAGGTCAACAACTTTTTCGTGTAAAACTCGGTAAAACAAAGGACGTCGTGGATAAATATATAAGAGAGTCCTACCAATGTAAAAGGGCATGTATAAAGCAGTTGTCTATAACGCGACTTTTTGAAAGTCTTTCCGGCGGGTTTTTCCGGTCGAAATCCGGCAGGAATTTATTGGAATTGCAAGTTTGATAGCTAGTTTCTGCACAATGAAAGCGTCCCAAGGGTTTTTCATGGTGCTGAATCCAAATATGCAGTTAAAAAAACCATTTTAACTGCAACAAATCAAGATTTAACCTCAATTTCTTCCGCCGGATTCCGTCACCGAAATCTCCAAAAAGTTGCATTATAGACAACTCCCATGTATAAATGGAAACTCCTATTTCCAACCTCATAGAAAAGTAAATGCTGTCTGACATGTGAAGTAAATAGTTTTTGCCTTCTCTCCACGTTGCTATCTTGATTCGCATACTGTCACTCAAGAAAAAATTATTTACCTCGCATGTCAGACAGCGTTTACTTTTCTATGGAATTGGAAATAGAAATTTCCTTATAATTTAGACGTTATCCAGCTGCCAACAATGGCTTGAAATCTAGTCATTATGAAGATATGTACATCCCTTCAATGTCATTTGGTTGCTAATATTTTCTCAATAATCCGCTTGGCCTTTAAACTAAGCTCCTTCATTTTGTTTTTGTCCTAAACTATAATTTATAAATACAATACTATCATTTACGATGAATAGATAATTATAGCCATTCTATTATTTACGATGAATAGATAATTATAGCCATATATTTGTTCGGCCAAATCTGGAGGGTGACCACGTCAATTTGACAAATGATGAGCTAATGAATATAATAATCTATATTCAATATAGCCGGCCGTTTTAGTGGATACCCACTACTAACAAAAGAATGAGCTGATTACTAAAGAAATACACGACCTTCAAGACAATGCAATATCCGCATAATATTATTCAAAATTTTGGCGCCAACGGATCACATTCCCGTCTTTTTATTTAATTTCCCGCCAAATATTGTCATCTACCCGAGCTGCCCGGTGTAGGCTGGTCAGCTCCACACGTTTTTGTAGTTTTGTAATGATGATAGGTTTGAGCAAGTGGAGTATTTGGCGTAAGGTTCAAAGCGGTGAGGGGTCGCAATCCTCGGATTCACCATGGAAAATGTGTGGGTTTTTACTGGTCTTTACAATTAATTTTAAAAAATTGTGGAATAATTAATATATTAAAAATTTTATATATAAAAAATTTACCCACAAATAAATATATTTAATAGCCATGAGTTATCAGTAAATTATAAATTAATGAAGAAAATATGTTAATAATATAAGTGAGAAGTTATTTTTAAATATAAATTAATGAACAAAATACATTAATAATATAAGTGAGATACGTTAACTTGGATAACAAGGAAACCAAAGTCTTTCTTTCCATATTCAGTGAGTAATATCTGGGAATTTTGAGTCCTTTGCAAATGCATTATGTATAAGTGAAACCTAATAACATATACAAATGTGTATGAAAATTGTATTTGGAATAATAAATATATACAATTGTGTAGAAAAATACATTGACATGATAAATATTTAAGGATATAGTCATTTACAATAAAATTTGCTTATGTAATCAATTATTGTTGTTGGGAATGTTTTTTTTAATTGTGATCAATATTTTTCTTTTGTATTCATTTTACCATGTTCTTATTTTATTTCTTCTATTTTTTTCAATTAACAATGATCATATTTATTAAAAAAAAATGCAAGTTAGTGAGTGAAAAAATTCCCAACCACCTAAAATATATGCAAGTCCTTATTGGTGGTTTCATGGAAGTAATCATATATCTTCAACAAAGAAGATAAAACAACACGATAATGGAGCATAAATCATAGAAGTCATATTAAGAGGCATGCACTTACCACAAATTTTGATTATCTAATATATTACCTTTGTTTGATTCCATGATCATGACTATACATGAAGGGAACATATATATACTAGCCTATATATATCTTAACCCCTGATCTACTAAGCACTCAGAGGGATCAAATCTCTTGAGATACAAACACCTTTTAAATTGAAAAGAGATTTGATCACTCTCTACACTAGGTAGATCTGGAGTTAAAATGGATCTAAGCTTTTATATATATATATATATATATATATATATTGAAATGTTTTACTTAATATGGGTTAAATATTTTATTTAATACACCTCAATATTACTTCTACATATTGAGATAATTTATTATAACCCACATTGAATTTATTATTATTATTATTATTAAATGGTCTATATTAAGAGTTGAATGAGCTACACATCTCCCTTTTATTATTCTTATTACATCATAATTAAATTTTGTCACTTTCAATTCCTTCTTTTTGGTCATTAAAATATTTTATTCTTATTATAACATATACATATATAAAGTTAATATTGTAATAAATTAGTTAACATGGATACTAAAATAGTTTATATAATCTCTACATTTGAATATTTAAAAAACATAAGTGTTAAAAAATGGGAGCTAAAACTTATAATCTAAAACTAGCAGCTCATAGGTGAGCAAGCTGCACTTGGAGACTACCCAAGCAGAGAACACTCTATTCAATTAATCATAAAATCATAAATATATAAGTTTACATCATTTTAGAGAGATTAGAATTGACCCCTAGAAAATAGGAACTAATCCTAATCTAGGACATACATACAACTGAGAAACAAACTCTCTCCAATAATACAATATTCTCCATTATTTTCAACTCTCCCCCTTAATGGAGAAAGGGTTCACTTGTACTCCTAACATCTCCCTAAACATTTCAAATTTAATTCTCCCAAGGGGCTTGGTAAAAATATTTGTTGCATTATCACAAGTATTACAATATTCAATAAAATTTCTTTAGACTGAACCTTCTCTCTAACAAAGTGAAACTGAGTATCAATATGTTTTGTGTTTTTGTGAAACACAGGGTTGTTTGCCAACTTGATTGAGCTTTGGTTGTCACATCTAATTATTGTAGCATCTTTTTGTTCTTCTCCAGCATCATGGAGAAGTCTCCTCAACCAAATTGCCTCACATGTGGTTGCACACATTGCTTGATACTTTGCTTCTGCAGAAGATAAGGATACAATACTTTGCTTCTTGTTGCTCCACGCAATTACCCTGGATTTGATATTGAAAGCATAACATATTATGGATCTTCTGTCATCAGGTTACTTGCCCAATCTGAATATGAAAAACCTGTCAAATTAACATCAGAAGAATTAATGTACTTAATACAAAAATCAATGGTTCCTTGAAGGTATCTCAAGACACCTTTTGCTGCCACCCAATGATTCTCAAGAGGTTTTGACATGAATTGACTTAACACACTGACTGAAAATGCTAAGTTAGGTCTAGTTGTAGTCAAATAAATCAGACTCCCAACTAGCTGTCTATACAATGTGGCATCCACCTCTTTAGAATCATCATCAATCTGAAGTTTAAGATTCTGTTGTAAAGGCACTGAGGCAACTTTGCACTATTCCATTCTGAATTTTTTCAATAATCCTCTGACATACTTTCCTTGAGTGAGAAAAGTCTGGCTAGAGTCCCTCCAAACTTCCAGACCCAAACAATAATGTAATTCTCCGAGGTCTTTCATTTCAAAAACTTGTGACATCTGCACTTTGATTTCTTTAATCAATTCATCAACATTTCCAGTGATAATTAGATCATCTACATATAAAGAAATCAAAACAATTTTCCCCTTTTCATCAAACACAGTATACAGATTTGGGTCGTTTTTTCTCCTCTTATAACTATGCTACAAGAAAAAGGAGTCAATTTTTTCATACCATGACCTGGGTGCCTGTTTCAATCCATATAATGCCTTCTTTAATTTGCAGACTAAATTTTCTTGCCCTTGTTTGATAAACCCTTCAGGTTGTTTTAAATATACCTCTTCTTTCAATTCTCCATTAAGAAAAGAAGATTTCACATCTAGCTAGTGTAGACTCCAATGATGCTTTGTAGCTAAAGCTATTAACATTCTAATAGTGTTTAACTTAGCTACAGGAGCAAAGGTCTCCTCATAATCAATTCCTTCTTTCTGTGAGTAACATTTAGCTACCAACCTAGCTAACCATTTACAACCTATAGGTTCTTTCCCTTCTGGTAGTTCAACTAAATCCTAGGTTTTGTTTTTAATTATTGACTTATATTCTTCTTTCATGGTTTCCCTCCATACATCATACTAACTTGCTTCATTATAATTTAAGGACTCAACAACATTAAAAATGCTGGTCATAAGAGCATAGTCTCTATACCTTGCTGGTAGTTGAGTCTTCTCACCTGATCTCCTTGGTAGCGAACTTGCCTCAAATATGTCTTTCTCACTCCTTAGTGGATTCAGATCGTTGACTGTACTTGCATCACTTGATTTTTCTTTTTTCTATTGTTGTTGTTGTTGTTGCACATGGTTGTCTTTAATTTCCTCATTGTTGTCTTCAATCAACAAAGGCATGTGCCACTCCTCATAGCCTTTGTCTATGTTCCCTTCATCAACATTCTCATGGAATATAACATATATACTTGCAAACACCTTGTGAGTAGATGGATTAAACAAATTTTATGCTTTAAACTTAGAACAATACCATATAAATATGCATTTTAGGGCCTTAGCATCTAATTTCTTCCTATCCTCCTTAGGAATATGTGCAAAATATTTTGAACCAAATACTCTTAAATGAATAACTACAGGCTTAAAACCATATAAAGCCTCAAATGGAGTCTTCAGATCATGATTCTTTCTTGGACTCCTATTCTTTAAATAGACTATAGTATTAATAGCTTCTGCCCAAAATTAGATAGGTTCTTACCTTTCAACATGCTGCGTGCACACTCCACCAAAGCTTTGTTATTCCTCTCTGCAACCTCATTCTGGTGTGGAGTGTGGGGTACTGTAAATTGTTGAATTATTCCATGGTCCCTACAATATTTGATGAAGTTTCCTAGCTTGTATTCTCCCTCTTGATCTGAGTGGAGAATTTTGATGACCTTCCATATCTATTTTTCAATCATACTTCTAAATTCTTTAAAATATTCAAATGTATGACTTTTCTTGTTGAGAAAATATACCCAGGTATATCTTGTGCAATCATCAACAAATAATAAAAAATAATAAGCTCCTCCTAATGACCTTGTCTGCATCGGTCTACATATATTAGTGTGCACAAGTTTGAGTATATATCTCTTTCTTCTATTTAAACTTTAGGGAAATTCATCCCTGTGCATATTTCCAAGTGCACATCCTTCACAATCAACATGTGCATTTTTAAAACAGGAATTCCATTAACCATACCTTGTTTTTGTAGTAGCAATAAGTCAGGAAGATTGATGTGTTTGAATCTTTGACGCCGAAAATTCTTTGTTGCCATCGTTGTTGAAGTCAAAACTTGGTGTGGCATGTTTGTAACATTCAACTTGTACAGACCTCCAAATTGTATTCTATATGCAACTGATTTCTGTTTGTCCATCATATCCTTGATGACACAATAGGTTTTAAAAAACTCTACCTTCATGTTCTGATCTACAATCATAGAGACATAATTCAAATTCTTTTTAATTCTCGATACATACATCACATTCTAGATGCATCTGATATTTCCATCAGGTAATATCACAGGAATGTCTCCATACCCTTTGATCTGGTAGGCTCTGTCATCACCAAGGTAGATATTAGCACCACTGTTGGTTTCTTTAAAACTTTCAAACCAGTGCTTGTTACCTGTCATGTGAGTGGATGCTCCAGAATCCACAAACCAGGTTTCGACCTCATCAATTTTAGCAGAAAGAGCAGAATCAGACACAAACAATTTGAGTTCATGATTTTGATCTTCGTCAGCAAAGTGCCCTGTATGTTTCTTCTGTCTGTGTCTGGCTTCATCAGCCTTCTTTTTATAACAATGTTTAGCAATGTGACCATATTTACCACAATAAAAACACTTGATTCCTAAATCAATTCTGGTCGAAGACATACCTTGAAGTGGCTTTCTTTGGGGTGTACCACCACCTTTCTGTCCTGCTCCTGGTTTCCCTCTAAAAGGATTTTTCTTTGCCATCAATGCAAGATCTGCATTCTGAGGCTTCAGATTCATCTGCCTCTCTTCTTCTTGCATCAAGATCCCTGTCAATTCTTCGAAAGTGGGGGATTTCTCCCTTGCGTTCAGCCCTGTAATAAACATATGATAATCATTAGTCATACCATTCATGGTAATCGTGACAAGATCAATGTTCGACACTTTCTCCCCTATATCGCCCAGCTTGTCTCTCAGCTCTTTGATCTGAGAGATGAATGCAACAACTGATTCATTCTCCTCCATTCTGATGGAGAGAATCTTACTCTTTAGGAACAATAAGCGAATAGAGAGAATCTTACTCTTCAGGAACAATAAGCGATTTGTATTCTTTATCTCATACAGATCCTTGAGAGTCACCCAAATATCATTTGCAGATTTACACTCTCTGATGTGAGGGATGATGCAGTCTTTCACTAACAATTTCAACAACACTTTCGCTTTGTTCTCCCTCTTCTCCCAATCCTGAATTGCTGCAGTTGTTCCACCTTTGGTTATAGTCGGATTCACTTCATCCGCATTTGCAATTGCGCATGCACTTTGCCCCTCAAACAGTGTCTGCAATTTGAATTTCTAGTTTGAATAATTCGACCAATCGAGCTTATTGCTCTCATTCAAGTATGCTTATGCCATATGATTATTCATTGTGACCGGATCAATCTATGGACTTATCTCAAGATCCATAATCTCCAATAGTCGATCTGGCCAACAGTAAAAATTACACAAGTGATCTATAGAAAAACAGGAACAAGATACCAATGGGGTCAATATCTGAGGCAATCTCCAAGACTCAGATCCGATCCGATCTCCACCAGGATCTCAACAACAATCTCCCAAACGATCTCCATGATCTCATCATCTACGATGTACAGAGACCCAAATCTGAGTTGATCCACGCGATCCATGATCCACACGACTGATATAGAACCTGATCCACTATGACAGATCTAGCCAATCAACACTCATCTGCACTAGTGCAGGTTTTGTGTATCAGACCCACACTTTTTCCCTGCATTATCAAAGATCGCTCTAAGTTTTTGACCCCTAATTCTGCGTTGCTCCCTTCTTTAGCCAACATGGGAAAGAGGGAAAAAAAACCTTGTGATGTTGCAATTATGCACAAGAGAAAAAAAACCCACCTCTCTTTAGCCACCAAGGCTAATGACATACCCAGCCACAACAACTCTCGATTTAATCAGCCACCAAGGCTCTATTGATGCCACTAAGGCTCTTGATTCTGCCACTAAGGCTCTCAATTCTGCCACTAAGGCACTCCAACCACTAAAGCTCTCAATTCTACCACTAAGGCTCTCGATTATGCCACCAAGGAACTCAATTTAGCCACTAAGGCTCACCAGCTTTGATACCATGTTAAAAAATTGGAGCTTAAACTTATAATTTGAAACTAGCAGCTCACAGGTGAGCAAGCTGCACCTGGAGACTGCCCAAGCAGAGAACGCTCTATTCAATTAATCATAAAATCATAAATATATAAGTTTACATCATTTTAGGGAGATTAGAACTGACTCCTAGAAAATAGGAACTAATCCTAATCTAGGACATACATACAACTAAGAAACAAACTCTCTCCAATAATACAATATTCTCCATTATTTTAAACTATAAGAACCATAGATATTCCTAACAAGAAAATGTGAAAATTTAGGTTTTTTTTTTTTTTCATTTACTTTATCCTTCTTTAAAGTTGATATAAAATTAATTACTTCACATGGATATTGAAATATTTTATTTTAGAAAGTGAGGGTGAATTTGTTTTACCATGTTTCCTTCATGTTTCTTTCACACCGAGTTGTGATATCCATAGCATATCAAAAGTGAAATATTTTCACAACATCTCCTGCATTCTGGGTTATAATACTTTTAATTAAAATTATTTGAATATGTATATTGATTTCTACATTATTATTATAGTTCATATTTCTTTTTTATTTAGATAATATTTTATTTTTATTTTAAAAGACTCCAGTTTGAGCAATGACAAAATCACACATGGACCTCATACTACATTATCCACATTAAAACGATTTTTTTTGTTATAAATATGTTTTTAAGTGTGCATCAATATTGAATGGCGAGGCGGCCATGAGCTAAACTGAACCGCATTTCCAAAAAACTTGACGACTTCTGAAAAACTGCAAACCAAGAGACCGGGAACCAGATTGGAATGACAGAAGAGGAAAGGGGGGAGAGATCCCCTCCTACCGAGACGTGGCGTCAGGGTATTCCTACCAGAATACAAGTAATCTGAAACAAGCAGGAGATACAAACAAAATTTTAGGACCTGTCCTTGGGGCGAGATGGCAGGCAGGCAATAGAGGTAAATGTTTACCATGTGTGACGGAGAAACTGAGATTCATCATTTCGATGAACAAACTGGAGCGATACAAAAGTTACATGAAAGACCACGTGCTAATATGTAAGTTCATCGGAGTATGGTTGACAAAAAAGGACCTCACCAAATGGATTCAACAAAAATGGCAACCCTGAGGTCATATTGAGCTCAAGCTGGGAGCTAGAGGCTTCTTCACGGTAATATTCTCGAACCTGCAAGACAAAGAAAAAGTATTTGAAAATGGTCCTTACTTTCATTATAATGTTGGATTGTTTATGAGATATTGGGAAGAATGCTATGACCTAGACAAGGAAAAATTCCTGGCAGCCCCGGTTTGGGTCAGGTTATTTGGTCTCCCAATGGATTTTTGGGACCCAGAAATACTGGAGGGCATAGGAAATACGATAGGCAGATTTGTCAAAATAGCAGAAACGACAAAAAAAGGAAGATATACTTCATATGCGAGAATATGTGTATACATGAACATAGTTGAACCTATCCCAGACTCAGTGGAACTAGAATACCATGAAGAGGTATGGCAGCAAACTTTAGACTATGAACACATCCCATTCAGATGCAGAAGATGTCATGAGTATGGTCACCTATTTAAGGAGTGCCCAATGAACCTAGAAGAGGGAGAAAACATGAACAAACAACAGAGGAAAAATCAAGAAGATAAGGAAGGGTTTCAAGAAGTGAAAAGCAAGAGAAGACAAGCAAGAGAGAACACCAACGGGGGAAAAAAGAATATCAAGCTCAGCCAAGCAGAACAAATAGCTTTGAAGCACTACAGGGAGAAGAAGAAGAAGACAATGAGGTCCAAACTATGGACTATCAGGAAAAAGGAAAGGAAAGCAGTTCGAGTCAAGGCAAGCTAAACCCCAAGAGGAAAGCCCAAAGAGAGTCGATAGAGAAGGAGGAGAAGGAAGACAGAGAGAAGATGGAAAACACCACAATGGAAATTGATACAAGTAAGGGAGAAGAATTAAGCATGGAAGAAGAGGTGTTGAGGAAACTGTTAAATGAATGGAGACACCTAGATGAAAGATTCATTCCAGAAGACCAAAAAATATTATACAAAGAAACATTCCAGCAGTATCAAGCTAAGCAGGGGCAGGGACAGGTGGAGATGGTAGAACAACTGGGGATGCATCAGGACAACTCCCAAGAATACTCAAATAAAATGAAAGGAGGAAAGAAAAGAGGCCGAAGAAACCTACAGGAATCTATACAGATTATGGGAGAAATGTTGGTGAATATAGGGAGGGTGGTACTGCTATCAGCGGTATACCAACAAATAAACAAAGTAACCCAATGATAATTACATCCTAGAATATAAGAGGCCTCAACAGTAGAGGCAAGCAGAGACATTTAACTGAGAGACTAAGAAAAGAAAAACCTCAACTCATGCTGCTACAAGAAACAAAAATTACAGGAGGGAGAATGGAAGATATACTAAGTAAAATAAAACCAAGGTATGAATGCATGACCATAGATGTGAGAGGTAGCACGGGAGGTATAGCAATACTGTGGAACCCAACAGAGATCACAATGGACTATTGGGTAGGTATGAAGAGAATCCTCATGGGGCGGTTCTGCCTAATAGAAACAGAGAATGGTTCCTAGTCTCTACAGTATATGGCCCTCACATTCCAATGGAAAAAGAAAATTTCCTCCAACAAATAAAGAAGCTTAGCCAGCTCCACAAAGAAAAACTTTGGCTAGTAGCAGGGGACTTCAATTTGATAACATCAATAGAGGAGAAAAGAGGGGGATTGCGAAGAGAAGAGATGGAAATGGAGAAATTCAGAGATCTACATGAAGAACTAAAATTGGTGGACATATCAACTATAAATGGAAAATATATGTGGAACAACAAAAGGGGAGGAAGAAGACAGATAGCCTCTCGATTGGACAAATTCTTGGAAACATAACACTTCATTGGAAAATATATATTCTATGAAGCATTAATTCTTCCGCGTCTAGGGTCGGATCACTAGCCTATTAAACTTGAAGTAGAAATGAATCAAGGAAACCAAAACAGACCCTTTAGGTTTGATGCATTTTGGTTAAGAGAACCGACCCTAATAAAAAAAAATGAAGGAATGGTGGAATGAGAATGAGATAGTAGGGAGAAACCTGATGCATACCTTTCAACTCAGACTAAAAGATCTAAAAGGAAAAATAAAGAAATGGAATAAGGAAGAATTCGGCAACATACAGAAGGAACAGGAGTTAATCCAAACCAAGATGAAGAAAGTACAACAACAAATAATCAATGAAGGTAGAAGTGAAGGGCTAGCAGAGGAGGAAGGGCAGCTGATTAATAAATTGGAAGAAAGAAGACAACAAGAAGAGATCCTATGGAAAAAGAAATCAAGAATCCAATGGTTAAAGGAAGGAGAAAGAAACACAAGGTTTTTCCACAAAGTAATGATCTACCATAGGCAGAAAAACAAGATCTTCTCCTTAATGGATCAACAAGGAAATCGTCTCATCCAAAAGGAAGAAATGGAAAATTTGTTGGTACAACACTTCAAAGGGTTCCTGATAGAACCAAACATAAGAAGGGAGGAGAATATAAACAAAATCACACAGCACATCCCCAACCTGGTGAGCAGAGACCAGAACATGGCCCTATTAAGAGAAATATCCAAATCAGAGGTAGAAGATGTAATTAGGAATATGGCAAGGAACAAAGCACCAGGGCTAGATGGATTCACAGCCGAATTCTTCCAGGTGACATGGCCATTCCTAGGTGAAGACATAGTGAAATTAGTGGAGGAGTCCAGGCGCACCAAAAGAATGCACCCAGCCCTGAATTCCACATTTCTAGCCCTGATCTTGAAGACAGAGCATTCAGAAGAACCGCAAGGGTTCCGACCAATAGCACTCTGTAATGTCATATACAAAATTATGGCTACAATTATGGTAAATCGTTTAAAACCTATACTACCTGGGTTGATATCTCAGGAACAGACAGGGTTTGTCAAAGGAAGACAAATAACAGATGGCATAGTGGTGGCACAGGAGGCAATTCACTCATTAAAAAAATAAAAAACCAAAGGAATGTTGGTTAAATTAGACTTGGAAAAAGCCTATGATCGACTGAATTGGGATTATCTACAAGGAATATTGAAGGCATTTGGCTTTGATGCAAGATGGATAAGCTGGATAATGTCGATGGTAACAACCCCAGTTTTGTCAATTATGCTCAATGGATCTCCCACAGAGGCATTTAACGCAACCCGAGGGCTCAGGCAAGGTGACCTGCTTTCCCCTTTCTTGTTTATCCTGGCAGCGGAAGGCCTTGGAAGGTACATAAAGGAGAAAGTTAGAAGTGAACAGTATACTGGCCTCAGACTATGGGGGAACGACCTACCATTAACTCACTAGCAATTTGTAGACGAAATAATGATGTATGGACAGGAATCACTCAAGGAAGCCAGGAAAATTATGGAAATTCTCATAGACTTAACTAGCAGTTTAGGGACAGAGATAAACAAAGATAAGTCTGATATATTTTTCTTCAACACAACAACACCCTCACAAGCCTTCTTCGCAAGAGTAATGGTATTTTGAATAGGAAATTTCTCCATGAAATACTTAGGCATTCAACTAAATGGTTAGCATAATAGAGTGGCCAACTGGAAACCCCTGTTGGGGAAAATCCAAAGAAAGATGCAGAACTAGACATTCAGAACATTGAATATGCCAAGTCACGTAATATTACTAAGATCAGTATTACAATCTATCCCAATATACCAACTCACTAGTCAGGCAACTCCCAAAACAGTATGCCAAAATATGATAGACATATTCAAATAATTTTTATGGGAAGGGCCTAGAGTGGAAAAAAATATGGGCGCTTCTATCATGGAACAGGCTCAGTAAACCCCTAAAAGAAGGAGGCATAGGCCTCCGAGATCCCTATATACTAAATCAAGTTATGGGAGCAACGTTATGGTGGAGATGGATCTAGGGAGGGGTAGACCTATGGAAACAGCTATGGGAAAGGAAGTATGACATGCCTAGGTCTCTAGAAGGAAAGCTGAGACTCTAAGATGACAAGAAAGGTTCAGAAATATGGAACCTAGCTAGAGAAAACAGAAATATGATCAACAATCATAACTTTTGGGAAATCAAAGGAGGTGACAAAGCCAATTTTTGGGAAGAAGAATGGCAACAAAGAGAAAAACTAAACAACAAGCCCCAGCTAGAAGAAGTCCACCAATATACTAACCTCCATGGGGAAAAATAGTTGAAAACTTTTGGTGCATAGATCCTGGAGAATGCTGGACAAAGTGGAAAACAGGACTAGCCAGAAGCACTAGAAACACCCTAGTGGAAGTTATGCTAAAATGAAATGACAACCAGGAAAATAGAAAAAAAGAAGGGTCGGACATACTAAGATGGGGTTACAGGATCAAAGGAATGTTCACAATTAAAGAGGGTTACCAACTACAAGCAGAACATCTCAGGCATCAAGAGACAAATACTTGGGAAAGCATATGGTAGGAAAAGACATGGCCAAAGGTCACTTTCTTCATGTGGATCCTGTGCCATGGCCATGCACTTACATGGGATCAACTACAAAAAAAAAGAGCTGCAAGGACCCTCGATATGCTACTTATGCTGAGAACAGGTGGAGACAATGGAGCACATGACCAATACATGTAGATATAGTGATAACCTATGGAAACAACATAATCAACTCTTTGGAGTTAGTGACAGGAATCCAAATAACATGAAGACAACAATAGATAATTGGCAGAAAAAGCCTTACCAAAATACAATCCTGAACTGAGCTTGGAGAATTTCACTAGGGTTCGTCCTATGGGCAATATGGAAGGAACGAAACAACCTGATCTTCAAAGAAGAAAGAAGAACAAAAGTAGAAAAATGGAACCAGATAACCTAGAACATAAGAGAGACAATACTGGCAGAGAAATGGTACGAGGAAGATTGGAAAATTAACCCACAGGAAGAAAGGATTATGAAAAGCCTGAACTTGAAACCTAGTATGTTGAACGCATCTTTGTGGAAGCACCATACCTTCAATGGAGAGGAGGAAAATCACTATAAAAGGCCTCAGAAAGAATTCATCAAACTTAATTTCGATGGGGCTGCAAAAGGGAACCCTGGAGAGGCAGGGACAGGAGGATTATTCAAAGACGACAAGGGGAAGACACTTAGAGTCTATGCTATGGATTGTGGCAATGCGACCAACAATGAAGCAGAGCTTCATGCTCTGAAAAGGGGACTGGAAATTGTGATAAGAGAATGATTCCAAAAACTACAGGTAGAAGGAGATTCAAAAATGGCGATCGAAATGGTGAAGAAGCTACAACAAGGAACACAATGGGAAAAGATCAACCAAAGCTGGAGAACTGCTTGGCTGGTCCAAGAGATCAATAAGCTAATTCGACAGATAGGATACATCATCCCAACACATGTCTGAAGGATGGGCAACATGGCAACAGACAATCTAGCAAATTGGGGATGCGGCCAGGTAGGCATAAACTTAGATATAAAAGCGGAAGAGCTATCACAAATGGAGGAAATGGAGAACTTAGTGAAGATACTAGAAAAAGACAAGGAACAAGAGGAGAACCCCCGATCGGGGTGTAGCAACGTAGAGGAGGTGGGCTAGCAGAGATGGGATAGGGAAATGGCAGACACCGTCCACACGAGTGCAAGGACAAGAATAAATTTGGGAAGTGGAGGGAGAGGACAGTGGGAAGGGCAGGTGGAAGGACAGGGCAGGGAAGGAGCAAGCCCCGAGAGAAGGCCGGTGGAGCCAAGAAAGGAAGACAACGAGGAAGGCATGGGGGCCAGCGGGAGAGTGGGCAGAATGATGCCAGCAAGTGGCAGGACAATGAAGGAGGACTCGCGGCAAGAGCAACACGAAGCATGCATGAGTTAATGAGAGATAGAGAAAGAAGGGATGAAGGGTCATCATCCCGAGGGGACGACTTAGGGAAAAGGGTGGTGAGTAAATGCGAAGGATAGGTGGTAGATACATGGAAGGATAGAAGGGGAAGGGGGACAAAACATATGGGCAGAGAGTCAGTTGGTCGTTACATTCAGAAGGTGAGAATGAGAGCAGAAGTGGAGAAAGGTGGTAGAGGAATGACGACGCAACCTGGGGAATGCAGCAGCACCATCTCTGGTAGACGGTATGTTCTTCTTCTGCCCCTAAACCTCAAAATAATAGGGATGCCAAATTATATAGGACTAGGGAAGGTGCCCTAAGGTAGGGACTCAGTAAGAGCCGAATCCAGGAACTCCTGGAACCTCGGCTGGGTTAAGAATATAGATATCATAAGGAGAGAAGAAAGAATTAAAACCCTGGCACTAAAGAAGGCACACAGAGAGAAAGGAGAAAGCCGAGGAGAGAAGAGCGAACCTGGTAAGGATGTTGGTCTGAGGAATCTCGCTCCGGCCAGGTGGCGCCTGAGGCTCGGAGGAGATGTTGCAAGCACCTGGAATAGAGAGGAATCCACCATGGAGACCTCAAGAGATGAAACACGAGATATCGCGGTCCCTGAGAATCCTATTGGGAATTCCTCGAGAAAAATTGAGAGGAAAAACAAAGAGTCAATTAGAACAAAGAAGATAGAGAAAAGGGAGAAGGGAAGGAAATTATCTGGTGCAGTGAAAAATAGGGTCATGGTCCTTCTGTCTACTCCCTTGATATGCTCTCTATGGTTAAGCTTCCCCGCGGTGTCCAGAACAACAATACAGACTACCCTAGTGGCGGCCCCGTGAGGATGTCTCTATTAAACCATCTGGGCGATGGCCGACAGAGCGAGACTAACCAAAGAAAAGAAGAAGTGAGGGTCAGAAAAGATAAAAACCATGAGATGACAGGGGGAAAGCTGGAAGGAACCCCAAGAAATCTCAGGTTGTCTGGTCTTGAGCGGGATACCAAACATGGCTCAGTTAATTGTAAAATTGATTGGGTGTCATACCAATAGAATACTGATACTTTTTATGGTTATGTTATAGGTTTCACCATAAACTACGTCCATTACAGTGTGAAGGCAAGAAAATGGAGAGAAGCCAACAATAACAACAACAAAGACAAAATGGGAAGAGATGGAAAAGAAGCGACCAAGAAGGGCAAGAGAGACACAAGTAAAAAGAACGTTGAGGGGGTGAGAAGCTCCAACAGAGAGAAAAGTAAAAGAGGGAGAAAGATAGGACGTGAGCACATGAAGACCCTCATTGACGCATACATGGTAGGGAACCCACCTGAGGTCAGAGCCCAAATAGTTGGTTGGGAGAGAGAATTAAATGACAATATAAAAAACCAAGACCTTCCCATGGAAGAATGGGAGGACATGGTTCATGACCCAGGCAACTCCTGCGGATAGCACACACTTTTCAGATAAACGATCCAGCAATACTGGCTCATGAAGAATGTGGTGGCTCGGGCCATGACTCTCAACAAAGAACATGTAGCAAGCAAAGGCTCGGAGGCACAGGAGGACACCAAGGAGAAAGATCCCATCAGAGCAGAGCTACTCAGGGAGATAGCAGCAGTCCAGATCCAAACTTATCGAAATAACTTAGCACTGGGAAGGATTGAACAAACTCTGCAAGATATGAAGAGAAGCGAGATGTTGGGTTCCAATGCCAAAGCCCCAACCCTTGTGACATCCTTGGACAAGGAGTAAAATAGTGATATAGATACATTTTGTTTATGTTCCATGACGAATAGCTTTTACTTTTCAAAGTTGAATTGCAGTATAGTTAATATAGATAATGTTGTTAGGTTGATAGAAAAAGACATACAAATTTTGGACAGCTTTTAACGCTGACAAGTGGCCAACCTGGTTTCCTACGGGCACGTTGAGGCCACCTGGAACAAATGGAAAAACTTGATTTTGGCCAGTTAATATAAATAGCTAAAGTACTACCAAGTTTACAAAAAAAAAGTGTGCATCAATATTGCTTAATCCTATATATTAAAATATTTTTATTCATGACCCACATTGAAACTTTTTTATTATTATGAATAATTTTAAATGTCACATATTAATTTTATATTAAGAATTAAATGAATTACTTTGATTTCTTTTGGACATTGAATTTTTTGTTCTATACAATATTAAAAAAATTTGTTTTAACATTATAATTGTGCATGAGAGGGAAAGTTGATATTGACATATATTTGTTAACATAGATTTTCAAATAGTTTATTGAAATTTTGGGTTGAAATATTTTTGAGAAGTATAAGGTTTAAACATCTTAATGACACTTTTTCTTTCACTTCTAATAGAGTTAGTCTTCTTAAAGTTGACATAAAATTATATGACATCATGTGCATATCGAGATATTTTATTTAAAACTTAGAGTGAGTGAAATATTTTTACCACATTAGGTTGTAATATCAACAAGAAATCGAGTAACCATAGTGAGGTTGACATTATTGATATTTTATAATGCCTTTAATTAAAACTAATTAAATAACAATTTTTTATTTTTATTATTATAGCCAACATTACTTTTCCATTTATAGAATATTTTATATTTATTTTAAGAAAGACACGTTTCAACTCCACATTTAGCAAGGACAAAATTACACATTGCCCTCATACTGAGCTATAGATCACACCTCTAAGTGCATCTATATATAAATGTGTATGTGTGTAAAGGATTTTATTTGATGATATATTTTTAGAAGGATGAACCTCTAGATTAGGTTTTGATTTTGATTTTGATTTTTATTTTTATTTTTTTTAAATTTAAGGTGAGGTATGATCATGTCCTAGCCTAATTTTGATAGTTTTGTAAATATCAACTTAGTCCCCTTTAAGTATAGGTATATATATTCTCTTCACTTTATATATATATATATATATATATATATATATATATATATAGAGAGAGAGAGAGAGAGAGAGAGAGAGAGAGAGAGATGTTCATTTACACAATGTCAAAATCATTATTTATATAATTAAATAACTAAGTTACAAATTTAATTAATTAAATTCATTAGACTAATATAATATACTTAGATAGATTACAAGTCATCCACTCCTAAAATATTGAAGCATTGGTCAAGATGAATGGGTAGTTATAAATTCTCAATTCTCTAAGGTAGCTTCATCTTCCAATAAGTGTCTTCACTTGAATTACACAATCCTCTAAAATTTTGCCTTAGCCTGTTTTGGAGCCTCCCTACCAACCTTACACAACACTTTGTCTTACTTCGTCAAGTACTCAAGCTTCAGTGTTTTCCTCGCACAAAGGCAGCCTGTCGATCACAGTCGATCCATTCCCCTCACAGGTTGCTTACCCAGACTTGGTCCAGCTGCAGGCTGAGCAACTTCCCCTTGAAAATTGTGCATTCCTAGAGGGCAACCAGCCTTCCCTCCAGGAATTGCGCAATCCTCTCTGACAGTCTGCTACGCTCCAGGATTGCACAATCCTGCTAGCCAACCCTCCCAGCAGGATTTGAACAATTTTTTCCAGCAGCAGGCTATTCAGCCCAAGATTTGCGCAAATATGGGTGGAAATTAGTTGCTCTACCCAGAAATTGCACAATCCCCTTGGGCAGTTAGCCCAGCTCCAAGCCAAGAATGTGCATTTTTCCCGAGCAATTGAGCACTCGCATGGAACGATCTGGTTGACCAATACCACCCGGGACCAAGGAAACTTGACTTGCATGTATGCATGACTTGATCTTCGCGGAATAGAAAGAGACAACATGCAAAAGGAATCCCACAATTTAGGGAACCATTTTCAGCAGCCGGGGGTTACATGAAAAGTTGTTTTAGAAGTTTCCCTCCAAGTGTCGCTTTTTCCTAGATTTGTGGCATGCACGTCATGAGACCAAACTTATTTATTCGACGCATCAGAGCTCATTCATTCACATCAATCTTGGAGCTCTGACATCCCACAACACATCCAGGACTCATCGACACATCTGGCTCAGCTATTCACGGGTAAGTGGCCTCAACTTGTCTTTTTCAACATTTCTGTGGCTTTTTGTGTATTCACTTGTGTGAGTGTTGTTTTCTTGATTTATTTGAACGCCTGCTATCATTTACATATATTCTAGCTTTTTCTAGCTCTATTTCAATTTCCGTTTCTATCTCACTGTTGTCGCATAAATGAAACTGTTTTGCAAGGACGTTCGCCCAACCAGCGAACGACCTCACCCAAATGCATGTTGATCTATTTGCTTAATCTTCCCTTCATTTTTTGCATGCATTGTTTATCACTTCTACTATCACTTAGTGTTGCCATGCATTTCATCAACTTACTTGCTTTCAGTTTCCCTTCGGCGAGTCGGGCCAACCTTGGCCCGGTCTCTGCCTTCACTAAGGCTGCATTGTGCAATCTGGGGAAGGAAGGCTCACCTTCCTCTCCAGATTTGCGCATTCTAGCCCAACACTAACCTCCTAGACTGTTTTGCACATTCTTGAAGGACAGTGGCTTCTTGGCCCAGGAAATTGCGCAAATCTATCCCTGGGCCAGCAGTCCTTTCGAGCTGGAATTGTGCATTGAGCAATCCTAGCAGCCAATTTCCCAACTAGATTGTGCATTTCATAGATCCAACAACCAGTCTATCCTCCCAGACTACCTTTTGCACAATTCTGGCAACCTGTCACTCAGCCTCCCAGTGAAATTTGTGCAATCTTTCTCATCAGTTTCCCATGTATGTGTTGTGTCCTTCCCCGGAGTTGCTTTGTTTTCACTAACATATTTCTTTCCATCCATGCTGCTTGTTTCTAGATCTTTTAGGTGTTCATCTCTCTCAATGTATTCTAAGAGAACAGGATCTCAGGACACTGATGGTATGGCAGCTGGAGAAGCAGCCAAGTAGGTGTCCTCTGGTTTGTCGATCTATGAAGATACGAAGTTGTATCTAGACAAGGACATCATACTGAAGCGGCAAGAGGTGAATGAAACATTCACAGGTACTTTTGGGGAAGCCTTTGAAGACCGTCAGGTGTACGTGAACATTCATAAGTCCGTCTTGTACCAGATTGCATGTAGATATCTCGTGTTCCCATGCGTGGGCATCATTCACTAGATCGTCTCTCACAATAACCCCGAGATGATGACCTTGAGCAGTGTTAGTGGGACGAAGCTTGCAACCTTCTGGCCACAATATTACAATGAGATGTATCAGATGACCGAGCCCATGACTTTCATGACTCCCCCGTTCAGCTTGCCCAATAGCAGAGACCACTCTAGAGACATTCTGAAGGATTGGGTAAACGATCTAGCTCGTTTCAGGATGACCCCCAATCAGATCTATAAGACAAAGATATTGAGGAAGGCATACCAATACTTAGTCATATTCGCATGTCGACTGAGTGGCCAAGTAAGCATTAACCTTCCATTAGAGTTGGGTGGTCACGCTAAACCAACTGGCTAGAGAAGGAATACCATGCAACTGATCCTGCATACTGGCTCATCAGCTGAAGGAGCAAGTCACAAAGGCTCGACAGTCACTCGAAGGCATGCATGCAGAGATTTACATGTTCACCTACATTCGAGATGCATTTTGTGCCCGACATGAGTTCCCGGGCTTAGAGTGGGCATGGTCGCCGGTGAAGACTATTGTGAGCACGTGTTTCAAGTTATTGTCTGAGTGCAGCTTCATAGGAGTGATCATACGGTTGTCTGACCATCTTGTCACCCCAGTGTACAGGTTGATATTCGAACAGGATCCACCTTGCATGTCAGAAGAAGCGATGAAGGCATTGTTAGGCATTGCAGATTGGTATGCCTCACTGGACGACACATTCATCTGAGTGTTTAGTGCGGAGAAGCCTCTGCATGTTCTGCCAAAGTTTTCTTTGGACGTAATTATCATGCAGGAAGTAGCATATCATATCTCAGCAGGATTGATAGCTAGGCTGCAGTGGAAGAAGAAGGCACCTTGGCCCACTCTTCCATTGCAGATTGGGTTATACGAGATCCGGAGCATCAAGCAAGCGGATGTCGAAGCTAAACAGATGAAGAAGTACCCATTCGACCTCCGAAGCTTCAACCCGTATGACCCACATTGCATTGTGAAGGATCACTGCATGAGAGTTCAGTTCAATTTGATCCATAGGGAATTTCATTCGGCTGAAGAGGACCCATGGAGATACTGTTACGATTCCTCTAGACCCAATGAACAGGTCAATTTCGCCGTAGAGTGGTTATCACGACAGCATGAAACAGCATCACGGAGAACACAGTAGTAGCAGCAGTAGCAGCAACAACAGAGACAGCAGAGCCCAACATACCTGTGTGCAAAAAAGGGAAGAGGAAGATTGTGGAACACAGGGAGGAGGAGCAAAGCTGCAAGTTTTGAGCACATCCACTTGTAGAACAAATAGTTATGGCTATTCAATAGAAGATGCAACAGCGCGACAAGTGAATCACGTGAAAGTAGAGGGATAAGAAGAGAATGGAAGAAGCAGAGAAGGAGTTTCATGAGCTGAGGGAGCAACTCCGGAAAGAACAAGAGATGCACAAACAGGAGAAGGAAGCGTAGCAACAAGAGCTTCAGAAGGGGGCGCATCACGTGCGGACAGACGAAGCAGTGCCTGTACAAGTAGTTGATTCTTCTAAACAGCTAGCATCAGGTGAATAGGGTGAACCCTCACAGGGGAAAGACATTTCTCATGACATAGAACAGGCTCTTGAATAGTTGGATGCAAACATGGAGAAGCAAAAGTTGGAACAAGACACTGACCTCATGCCTCACCAAAGAGAGGTTGACTCACTTGCTTCAATGCATCCAGACGATGAGCAAGTCTCGAATGACCAAGGAGGCACTGAGATCCTTGGTCGTCAACCAGAAGCAAAGATGCACAACATCTCCTTTGATGAATCTCATCATAGAGTTTTGCAGGCTCAAAGAGTATCGACTCTGGAGGACCAAAAATCCCCTATGCAATTTCAAGAGCAAGTGATCGTGGCTTATGTGCACAAGCATCCAGCTACATTGGCCGATGCAACTAGAGTGTATGCCGAAGCCACTAGCTCAAGTGTTCGTTTTCTCATAGATGAGAATGAGCGAATGGTGAAGGAACTACAGGTGGCCAAGCAGGGAGGAGACTTGGTGACAATCTCTGCCCAAGCTAAACTGAAGAAGGCAATACTAGATGAAGTATTGTCCTTGGACACAGTTATGCGAGCATTGTACTCCAAGATTGGTATCGTGCATCAAGTAGTGGTTCATCTCCAAGGATGGCAGGAGCGATGTGTAAGAAGAGTACGCATCTTGAAGAACATACATACTATTGTTGATAACATGCCAGCATGGATGATGAAGTACAAGGGAGCCTGGCTTCACTTGCAAAAGATGATGAAGGCCAATGCAGTCGAGTTGCAAGCATGTATTCAGAGTCAGATACAGAACTATGAAGACCTACGGCAACTTGTCACTAGCATAAAGGCTTCCCATGCACGAGTATTCAAAAGCATGGAGGTTATAGTGCACACTCATGCAATCCCATCACTTGCGGCCCTCACCTAGGTGAAGACCAAGAAGCAGGTCCAACAGGAGCTTGATTCGTACTTCGACGAGTTGATGTGCACCGCCACCAGCCCCGACTTGCCTATCAGTGTAGACATCATCTGCAAGTGCGTTTCTGGTTCGGCCACACTAAAGACAATGATGTGCATGCTCACAGACGAGTTGGACAGAGGAGCCCGAGTAATGTACCTAGATGCTATGGAGACAAGGTTCAGATTTCAGACGGATGCCACAGTAGAACACACGAACACTCTCAAGGACTACCAATCATGGCAGAAATATGTCATCGTTGATCATCATGAGGATGTCGAGCTGTTGGACTTCTATGGCTATCTAAGTCTGAATGATGTCTATTTTGGCTTTTCCAAGCCACTATTCACATGGGTACATGTGCATTGTAATGTTGAGTCGTGCCAAGTGTAAGTGTCAAGAGTGGATGTAACATCCATAGAGTAGGTGAAGAGTGATGCGGGGAGTTGAATGTGTAGAAATTTCACCGTAGATCACCTGATAATGCAATATACTAAAGCAAAATACTTGATCTACTTCTATTATCAAACTTTGCGAAAGCTTAATCGATTTTGAGCAAGATCAAATAGAACACATATAACAGAGAAGAAGATTCAATCACACATGAAACACAGAAGAATACTCTGGCGAAAGCCTCAACTAAAAACCCCGCTATTTGTATTATCATACAAGTGGAAATATCTCAAGATTACACAAAGCTTTACCTCACAAGTTATCCAGCTCTCAGTACAATCCCTCACTGCTGCTCATAGGCAGAATAAACAACACATATGCCTTCCTTCAGTCCTCCAAGCCTCCTATTTCCTTGTAGTTTCTCCTGGGTCCTCCAGCTACAACCTGTGCGATTCTCACCTCACACACAACACTAACCTCTAAAATAACTGCGCAATCCTGAAGGAGATAATTCCTTCTGCATGGATGAGTTTCCTTTATAGGAAAAATTCTCCAACTGATATTACAATGTCCCCATCTTTAATCTCAATTGGATCTTTCTCTAAACTGACATGCATTGGTTATTTATGAGAGAATATTCAGTTATCTGGAGAACACTAGTTGCATGCATGCATGCATCAACTCACTGAACTCACAATTATTTCCTCAAACTGTTTGGAACTAATTTAATTGGAATTAACTCAGTTAACTGAGCTAACTAATTACAACTCAAATACAACTCATCCTTATCTCCTTAATTAAGGGACAACTTCCTTAATCAAAGGGATAATTGTTGCATGTATTCACATAGACTTCATGTTTGATTTTCTCCAACTAATTAACTCAAGATGAATTAATTAATTATTTTTCAAACAGCTGCTCAGACCAAATTCGAATTTTAATTCTCAATTTTAATTCAAGGACAAATTAAAATTGGAATATATCCCAAAATGTTATTTATAGCAATGTTATTTTTAGCATTTCTATTTTTTGCTATTTCCAACAGAGTTGGAGTATATCCTGAAATGCTATTTTTAGCATTTCTTGTTGCTATTTTCAACACTCCCTCTCAAAAAGAAAGGCATTCAACTCGAACCTGATCCCGAACCTTTGGAATATTCTGCATGCAACACTTCTCTCAAGTGTTGTTGCTCCAACAACTCCAGAAACAAAAAATATCCAACCTAAATCAGAATGATGCCTATGTCATCAAAGTCTCTGACTGTTATTGCCTTTGTCAACTGAAAACTCTGCACCTCTGTGCCCTTCAGTATCTAACTGCCTTAGCCTCTGTCACTTTGATCTCTGACTGCATCAATACCACTGATTCCTCCTGCTGCATCCGTGTTGTTGTTGGTCCTGTCTCCCAGCACTGCACCTCCTCTCATCATGTTGCATCGTGCTAGCCACTATTGCACTGCAACTCAGTTACTGAGAAGTAAGTAATTGTTCTCCCAATTGACCTCCTTGTTGGGCTAGAAACATCCTCTGATGCTGAAGCTTCCTTTGCCTCTCCATCCGCATCTGTCTCTACCCACTCAGCCAGTCCTACTACTCCTCGTCGGGGCTCCCGTAGCAAGGTGATGAAAGGATATTTTGGGGTAAGGCAAAATCACTTTCATATCACTTTTTTGATCCTGAGGCCTGTAGGTTATGGGCCTACAAACCTATCGAAAGCATTTATTTTAGGCCTTAAGCATTTAAACCTAGGACCATACAACATATTGGAATGCACGGATGCACAGGAAATACATGAAAAACCTGACCCAAAACATATAAGGCCGGATTTCATAATTATACACCCATATTTAGAACTCCATTGGATCCATCCAAGTCTAAAGCTTTTCCGCTGCTCCGATCATTCATTACCTCTGATATTCGATTGACGCTATATCGGCCTATCGGCGATATTGCTTATCAGCCATCGGCACATCGCATTCCCCGAAATCCTCCACCGATCAAATCAACTTGCATGACAATCCTCCACCGTTGATCTAACACACTTGATCTGACGACTGTCAGAGATTTCGGGTGGACAAATAGCACGGGGTTACCCGCTCGAAAAGCAGTTTCCTCTCTCCTCCTAAGTGCTACATGTCGCTCGGTTAGTGGAATCAGTTACTCACCCCAAATTACCACTTACCACTTAGATCCCACGGGAAATACCATTTCAAATTGCAAAACTACTTTCCTCGCGAATTAACACCCTGCATCTAAGCCTCGCAATGACTGTTAGATCTAAACGATCGATAGTTCTCGTTCTTTGTCGCCCACGTCGTTGATCTTCTTCTTATTGATGGATCTCTGCACTTAATACGGATCTGCCATAATTTGAAAACACTCACATCACTCATATTATTAGTGGATCGCCATCGATCCTTACAATGATCGATGGTCGATCAAACCTACAAACACAGAATATTCAGACTATCTGTGAAACAACACACAAATGCACAAATACAACATTGAACACACTTTATATTATACACGATATGAATACAGATCTAAGGCATTTCAGCCTTAGGAACAAGCTCCCTTCGATTACATTTTGACCACTCTGGTTTACACAAATTCTATTTGTCACTCTCTATTTTTTTCTTAAACACACAGGCTCATAATATATAAGGAAACCTTTGGATCAGATCACAAGAAGGATCTGATCAAATCCTTCTATGATTTCCTCTTGCAAATCACTCAACTAATCTCTCTATATGCATACATATGGCAGATTACATTTAATTAAGTCCATCAAACTAGCTCTATTAAAACAGAATTTGTCCCCTGTTTAGCTCGATGGTCCACGTCTCCTTGCTCTGCTTTGGATTCGTCCTTTAATTAAGAGTGTCGGATGCTCCTGCACCAGACTCCCGAGGCACAAAAATTTATGACCTCCTAGTCATATGCTTCTCCTTATTCTTAGCAATTCTACCCACTTCTCAGTGGAACTGCCTTCATGATCTTTTATGAGCTGCAACCAACCTATGCAGTAATAGTCTTCTCTGCTACATGATACCTCACCAAGCTTTCTCCTCTGAGCTTTAGTCTTTTGAAATCCTTATGGTTCTCTCCTCTGGAACCAATTGAGCACTCCTTGCTCTAGGTTGCTGCAAGTCTTCTCACCTTCCGCTGCTGCTATCTGCACGACAGTAAAGACCATAAACTCACCATACTTCAACAACTGTACCTGTTCTCCTTCTGCTTGCAAAATCTTCCTCCTTCTCGTAAGAAATCTTCTTCCTTTCCCGACTCTGATACCAAATGATGAAAGGAGATTTTGGGGTAAGGAAAAATCCCTTTCATATCAATTTTTCGATCCTGAGGCATGTGGGTTATGGGCCCACAAACCTATCGGAAGCATTTATTTGAGGCCTTAAGCCTTTAAACTCGAGACCATACAACATATCGGAATACCAGGATGCACAGGAAATACACGGAAAACCCGACCCGAAACATATAAGGCCGGACTTCAAAATTATACACCCACGTTTAGAACTGCATCGGATCCGTCCAAGTCCAAAGCTTTTCCATTGCTCCGATCGTTCGTTATCTCCGATCTTTGATCGGCGCTATATCGGCCTATCAACGATATCGCTTATCAGCCATTGGCACATCGCATTCCTTGAAATTCGATCACTGATAAAATCAACTTGCATGAAAATCCTCCATCGTTGATCTAACACACTTGATCTGACGGTTGTCAGAGATTTCGGGTGGACAAATAGCATGGGGATTACCCGCCCGAAAAGCGGTTTCCTCTCTCCTCCCAAGTGCTACGTGTCACTTGGTTAGTGGAGGGTGCTCACCCCGAATTACCACTTACCACTTAGAGCCCACGTGAAATACCATTTCGCGTTGTGAAACTACTTTCATCGCGAATTAACGCCCTGCATCTAAGCCTCGCGATGACCGTTAGATCTAAACGATCAACGGTTCTCGTTCTTTGTCGCCTATGCCGTTGATATTCTACTTATTTATGGATCTCTACACTTAATATGGATCTGCTACAATCTGAAAACACTCACATCACTCATATTATCATTGGATCGCCATCAATCCTTATAGTGATCAATGGTCGATCAAACTGACAACACAGAATATTCAGACTATCTATGAAACAACACACAGACACACAAATTCAACACTGAACACACTTTTATATTATACACAATATTAATACAGATCTAAGGCATTTCAGCCTTAGGAACAAGCTTCCTTTGATTACATTTTGACCACTCTGGTTTACACAAATTCTATTTGTCACTCTCTATTTTTTTCTTGAACACGCAGGCTCATAATATATAAGGAAACCTTTGGATCGGATCATGAGAAGGATTCGATCAAATCCTTCAATGATTTCCTCTCGAAAATCACTCAACTAATCTCTTTATATGCATACATATGGCAGATTACATTTAATGAAGTCCATCAAACTAGCTCTATTAAAACAGAATTTGTCCCTTGTTTAGCTTGATGGTCCACATCTCCTTGCTCTGCTTTGGATTCCTCCTTTAATTAAGAGTGCTGGATGCTCCTACATCAGACTCTCGAGACACAAAAATTTATGACCTCCTAGTTATATGCTTCTCCTTATCCTTAGAAATTCTACCCACTTCTCAGTGGAACTACCTTCATGATCTTCTATGAGTTGCAACCAACCTCTGCAGTAACAGTCTTCTCTGCTACATGATACCTCACCAAGATTTCTCCTCTAAGCTTTAGTCTTTTGGCATCCTTCTGGTTCTCTCCTCTGGAACCAATTGAGCACTCCTTGCTCTAGGTTGTTGCAAGTCTTCTCACCTTCCGTTGTCGCTATCTGCACGACAATAAAGACCATAAACTCACCATACTTCAACAACTGTACCTCTTCTCCTTCTACTTGCAAACTCTTCCTCCTTTTCGCAAGAAACCTTCTTCCCTTTCCCAGCTCTAATACCAAATGATGAAAGGAGATTTTGGGGTAATGCAAAATCCCTTTCATATCAACTTTTCGATCCTGAGCCCTGTGGATTATGGGCCCACAAACCTATTAGAAGCGTTTGTTTGAGGCCTTAAGCCTTTAAACCTGGGACCATACAACATATCAGAATACAAGGATGCACAGGAAATACACGGAAAACTCAACCCGAAACATATAAGGCTAGACTTCAAAATTATACACCCGCGTTCAGAACTCCATCAGATCCATCCAGGTCCAAAGCTTTTCTGCTGCTCCAATCATTCGTTATCTCCGATCGGCACTATATCAGCCTATCAGCAATATCGCTTATCGGCCATCGGCACATCGCATTCCCCGAAATCCAATCACCAATCAAATCAACTTGCACGAAAATCCTCCACCGTTGATCTAAAACACTTGATCCAACGGTTGTCAGAGATTTCGGGTGGACAAATAGCACGAGGATTACCTGCCCGAAAAGCGGTTTCCTCTCTCCTCCCAAGTGCTACGTGTCGCTCGGTTAGTGGAATCGGTTGCTCACCCCGAATTACCACTTACCACTTAGAGCCCACGTGAAATACCATTTCGCGTTGCGAAACTACTTTCCTCGCGAATTAACGCCCTACATCTAAGCCTCGCGATGACCGTTAGATCTAAACGATCGACGGTTCTCATTCTTTGTCGCCTACATCGTTGATCTTCTTCTTATTGATGGATCTCTACACTTAATACGGATCTGCCACAATTTGAAAACACTCACATCACTCATATTATCATTGGATCGCCATCGATCCTTACAATGATCGATGGTCGATCAAACCTACAAACACAGAATATTCAGACTATCTGTGAAACAACACACAAACGCACAAATACAACATTGAACACACTTTATATTATACACGATATGAATACAGATCTAAGGCATTTCAGCCTTAGGAACAAGCTCCCTTCGATTACATTTTGACCACTCTGGTTTACACAAATTCTATTTGTCACTCTCTATTTTTTTCTTGAACACACAGGCTCATAATATAAGGAAAACTTTGGATCGGATCACGAGAAGGATCCGATCAAATCCTTCCATGATTTCCTCTCGCAAATCACTCAACTAATCTCTCTATATGCATACATATGGCAGATTACATTTAATTAAGTCCATCAAACTAACTCTATTAAAACAGAATTTGTCCCCTGTTTAGCTCCGATGGTCCACATCTCCTTGCTCTGCTTTTGATTCCTTGTTTAATTAAGAGTGTCGGATGCTCCTGCATCACAAGGTCTAATCAAAGAGGTTGGGTACCAAAGAGGTTGGGTACCTCAAGGATCCTACCCCTATTTCAGCCTTCTTGGGACTATCACTTCACTTCGCCCCACCTCACACCTAGAGGTATGGATGCATGTGATCCCTCTGCCCACTTCGCTCGAAATTCCCCCCTACTGGATGTCTTTGCATGAGTGGATGCCTCCACTCGGTCTCCTCAACTTCTCCAGTTGTGGCTGCTCCACAACCTCCTGAAGTTGCTTCACCAATTGTGGCTCCTCCACAATTGTCTGAGACTTCTTCTAGCACTGCATGTTGAGAGGTAATGTACTCTCCCTCTCAACCACCAAGTCTTCAACATTTGTCTTGCTCCTCAAGGCTTTGCATGCATCTTGAACCTCAAGAGCACACAGGTTCTTGACTCGTGAACCGATCTGCTTCACTTGTCTCGTGGTGATGTGTCTAAGGAAAACCTTTCCCTTACTGAAGACTACATCATAGCCTTTGTCCTCCAACATCGCGATTGATACCAAGTTCTTCTTCAGTCCTATCACATACTTCACATCTGTCAAGGTGATGCAAGCTCCATGCTCCCTCTAAAAAGAAACCATGCCCACTCCTGAAACACTATACTTTTCATCATTACCCATCTCTATGAGTATCTTGAGGTCTTTCTCCTCCAAGGTACTGAATAAACTCTTATCATCGGTCATGTGGAATGAGGCTCCACTGTCAAGAAACCAACCACAACCCATCATCGATGAAACCATGCATGCAATGAGGGTAAAATCCAATTTGAACTGAGAGGCCAATGCCTCACCTTCAGATCCTTTCGAGGATCCCTTCTTGGATTTATTCAATGGACAATTAGTTGCATAATGGCCCACCTCATGACAATTAAAGCATCACACTTTAGATTTGTCAATCTTCTTCCCTCCACGAGAAGAACTTGATTTGGGATGAGAATCCTTCTCCTTCCCTTTCCTTCCCTTACTCACTAAGGTAAAATTTTCTTCATCCTCCTTGGATGAAGAACCATCTCTAGTGCTCCTCCTGATCTCCTCCTACATCAGATCCGACCACATTTGTTCCCAATCTGGCAGTTTCTCTCTTCCATTCACTGAGTCCTAGTAGTTATGCCAGCTCTTAGGAAGACCGAGGAGAGCAAGACTCACCATGTCATCATTGGTTGTCGTGATTCCTACACTTCCAAGCTCATCTCTGTAGGTGGTGAGCTTGTTCAGATATGTAAAGATCGTGTCGCCCTTTTCACACTTGATTTTCCGAAGCTTGTCCTTCAGCGCCATCTTCCTCTGGTTGCTACTATTTTGATATAGATCCTTCAATGTCTTCCACGTTGAAAACGGAATCTCCTTCCCATGGAGACTCGAGACAATACGGTCTCGAACTCCCTCCAGAAGAATCCTCCTCGCTCTTGCCACACATTTATTCCATTCCGCCAATTCTTGGGCATTAGCTGTTGTTGGCTTGGGGACTTCTTGATCAATGAAGTCGTTCAAATCATTGTCCTCTAATACCACTTCCATGCGATCCTTCCAGGCTATATAATTCGAGCTACCATCTAGGGCATACTCGAGTCTCAAACCATTGAACTCCATTGGTGAACTTTGAGATGTGATACGAATTCGATTTCTATAATCAAGAACTTCAAACTTCGAACTTAACCCTTCTTTGTATATTGTTCTCTACTTTGATAACCTGGCTCTGATACCATGTAGAAATTTCACCGTAGATCACGTGATAATGCAATATGCTAAAGAAAAATACTTGATCTACTTCTGCTATTAAACTTTGCAGAAGCTTAATCGATTTTGAGCAAGATCAAATAGAACACATATAACATAGAAGAAGATTCAATCACACATGAAACATAGAAGAATACTCTGGGGAAAGCCTTAGCTAAAAACCCTGCTATCTGTATTATCATACAAGTGGAAATATCTCAAGATTACACAAAGATTTAGCTCACAAGCTATCCAACTCTCAGTACAATCCCTTACTGCTGCTCATAGACAAAATAGAAAACACATATGCCTTCCTTCAGTCCTCCAAGCCTCCTATTTCCTTGCGTAGTTTCTCCTGGTTCCTCCAGCTGCAACCTTTGTGATTCTCACCTCACACACAACACTGACCTTTGAAATAATTGCGCAATCTTGAAGGAGATACTTCCTTCCGCATGGATGAGTTCCCTTTATAGGAAAAATCCTCCAACTGATAGTACAATGTCCTTGTCTTTAATCTCAACTGGGTCTTTCTCTGAACTGACATGCATTGGTTATTTATGAGAGAATATTCAGTTATCTAGAGAACACTAGTTGCATGCATGCATGCATCAACTCACTAAACTCACAATTAGTTCCTCAAACTGTTTGGAACTATTTAACTGGACTTAACTCAGTTAACTGAGCTAACTAATTACAACTCATCCTTATCTCCTTAATTAAGGGATAACTTCCTCAATCAAAGGGATAAATGTTGCATGTATTCACATAGAATTCATGTTTTATTTTCTCCAACTACTTAACTCAAGATGAATTAACTAATTATTTTTCAAACAGCTGCTAAGACCAAATTCAAAAATTAATTTTCAACTTTAATTCAAGGACAAATTAAAATTGGAATATATCCTGAAATGCTATTTATAGCAATGCAATTTTTAGCATTTCTATTTTTTGCTATTTCTAACAGAGTTTGAGTATATCCTGAAATGCTATTTATAGTAATGCTATTTTTAGCATTTCTTGTTGCTATTTTCAACAGATTGGTCACAAAGGTGAATGTTAAGGGTCACCCCACCCTTTGCTATAAATAGTCCCTCATAACTCATTGTATAGGCTTTTGGTTAGCCAAGCTTCTACTAATACTATTTTGAAGAAGGCTTGGACAGTATTGTAACTCACCTTAGCTTCTCCATTGCACGGAGCTAGTACATCTCTTTGGAGGAGGAAGCGGATGTGGCTGTAACATTCCATTGTTGGGGCTAGCAGGTTTACATGGATGTATTGTATGATTGTGACTTACAATTATTTATATAATAAGAGCCAGCACATTTTCATGCATATGTTGTTATTGTAGTTGGAATGCTCCAGTTGCCTTAATGATATGTGTTGTTTAAATTATGTACTTGTGTATGAACTGATTCACATGAAATTACATGAATCTTGTTGTTAATGTGTTGCATATGTTGTTAATGTTGTCACCATCTGTGTCGACTGCTCTGCCGGACATTAGACAGACCTTTCACTTGAACCTTGCTATAACAACCATCACACTCATCTCAGACTGATCCGTGAGTGTTGTACGTGTTATCTTACTTTGTATGATGTGACTGTCGCATCCGAGTGGATTTCTCTGCCCGAAGTTGTGCATGTCCTTTGTGTTGTGTTTTCCTAGCCTAGTTGGGACTAATCCCTTTCAACCTGGAACTCGCCTTCATCTCCTTCCCCCTTTGAAGTGTTGGAACCTCTCATACACCTTCCTTGACTCACATCATCAGTCACACCCTTGCTACTGACAGAGTTATCTTACTTGCCTCTGTGCAACATCGCGGTCAAGGCATTACCTTACGACCCATTGCTGGGAATCCTACACCAAACAGTCTGAGGTCTAATTGGGAGTTCTTACTGGGGAGATCCCCTTGACATCTTGGTGGGTCCAGCACCATCAAAATTTTTGGAACTAGAAGGAGGGCCTGATGACAAGCAGAGTCCTCTCATCCAATTTTGAACCTTTGCATATCTTTCATGGAGTCTTTCATTCTTCTTCCCCCGAGGTGTTTTTCGAATCATGAAGATGTCTCCATCTCGGGGAAGTTTTTTGATCTCTTGTCCACTCACACGTATGATGGTGTAGGAAAAGTGGCCTGGCCTGAGCACTTACATACCTTTCTTTCCATGATTCATGGGGAAGATGAGTTTACTGACGAACATGTTGGTTTTCTTCTTGCATTCACACTTCGCGAATCTCTGTTTTGTTAGGTGCTCAGCCTACAGTTGATACCATGCACTCATTTGAGCACTTCTGTGATCTTATTTAAGACACATTCTATCATTTTGATCCAGACCATCTTGACCGGAAATTGTTACAGCAATGGAGGGCTCCGCATGAATCCATTATTGATTTTTGGCAATGCTTCTATGACTTACAGTTTCAAGCTCCGAGGAACCAGATGAAGTTCGCTTATCTCTGGGACCGGTTCTAGTATTGTCTTAAGAAATTTGTTGGGCCCAAGAGAAATCTTGATGTCAAGCCTCGCTTAACCTTCTTCACTAATGGAACTGCCAATAACATGTGGGAGCAGGCATTATCTCAATGGACTGTCCGCCTTCCTATCATTCAATAGTTCCACCATCGCCCAGTGATGATGAGGATCATGTTTGTACGCTTGTTCATCCTTCAAACTCTCCCAACATCACTCCACTCCATTTTCGCGCAGATTTGGTTGTGAGTCCTTCGAGTTCCCATGTGAATTCTTTTCTTCGACCTCCGTCTTCGCACTCAGGTGTTCCTCTGGATGATGTTGTCTTGTGTTCGTCCATTCCAGACTCTTCACTTGTTCTAAATGAGGAACAACCCACTGACGGAGTTTGTGTTGCACAACCAACATGCGTTGTCATTCATGAAGAGTATGAGTGGGAGCTTGAACATCAACACTCGGTGAAGGATGACTCCCTTCTGTTTGAGCCCCCTCCGTTCTTTCCTAGCCTCTTTGGTGAACCTGCCATCCATGATTTTGCATGTGTGTCTTCATCCACGGATGCACCCATTGTTGATCACTCGCAGGACTCACTAGATGTTAGTCCATCATTCGACAACGGAGAGGATAAGTTATTCATTGAAGATCCACTTGATCCTTCATCTGTCTTTTCCGGAAACATGGAGGATGAGTTCGTTTGCTTTTCATCTACCCTTCTTTTTTATTCCTCTGATCATGAGGATGTCGAAGAATTCATTGATTTTTCTGAGCATGGCGGTCGTGATCCATTTGCTTCCAATTTTGATCATGATCATGAATCTATCGCAATTGATCTTTCGAAGCCACCGTGTATGATGATCTACCTAATGATTAATTTGAGACACCCAAGACTGTCGAGGTACTTCAGCCCGAGCTGATGGTTGTGTGAGGCCCTCATTCTCTTAAGGTTAGTCTCACTTCAAATCATGAAATCATTCAATCGCCCAAGGCTCCTCATCACTCATTTGTATGCATTGAAGATCCATCTCACACATAGATCACACTTCCTCCACTCGAACTGCACGATCCCATTGCTCATGCTTTGGAGGAGTCTTACATTGCAAGCACTCGTTCACAATGCAAGTTGTCTTTGTTTCTTTCATTTGCTTGCATATCACAGTCAAGAGGGTGCTTATGCGTCAAAGTTGCACATAGTGTCACACAACAGCATGAGAAGTCCATGGATGGTCCGTCATGAACTTGCACTCACTTATGTCACGTGGGCATTTTGAAACACGAAGTGTGGTTGTCTTCATTGTTATATCTTTCTTGCTTGTTGGTTCGCACCACTGGGTTGATCGCGGACCAAACCTTCACCAACATGGGTCTACCAATGCACTGGTGGCTGCATTGGAAGTATCACTTCACATAATCATACCCATGTATCGTTAGTATAGGAGTAGGAGTAGTGTTTTCTTTCAATTGTTTTATTGCATGCTTGTTTGCTTGCTTGCTTTTCTTTCACTTTTGCTTCTTCTTTTTCTTGGCTTTGTTGTTAGTTCATTCGCTTGTTTCGTTCGTAGGTTAGTTCGCATGAAACCATGTCTGACTCATGAAACGAGGTGGGTAAAGTAGAAAAGGGATTGTACAACTATCGCTACTTGGTTATCTATCATCTTGCCTCTATATGATGAACTTGTTACTCTTAGTCCATGCTATGTCGAAGGAAAATATATACTCTTCTAAGTGAACCTTGGTGTAAACACAATGCTTGTGACTAGTGTCACCTTCTCTAGTTGATTGTTTTTGGGTTAACCCTTGTCATCTCAATCAAGTAGAGTAAGGTGAGGGGGAAAACCTTAACAGGAACTTTAGAGATATAATATAGTACCTCTCTGCTGGAACAACCTCCTATGCTCTCAATAAGTCAGGATCCCTCTTCCACCTCTGAAATGAATAAGTGCTATGCACAATGAAAATGAAAAATGAAAAGTAAATAAGGCGAAAGAAGAGAAAGGCTTCCTGCGCAGGGAGGTGATGCAAGTAACTCCGCCGAGGTACTGACCACGTTCACTGGTAGTAGAGCCATGCTCGTGTTCCTATGTGACTCCACCGGGTACTGTCCAGGCCTGCTGGTAGTGGAGCAACACCAGAGATGAAACTAAGACTCTGACCACTATACTACTTGTGCACCTATATACCCCTCAACCCCAATCGAAAAAATCGTGTTGCCTTGGCTTGGAATATGTGTCAATCGACCAAGGGCTTGGAAGATGCTACATCTTACAATCAAGTGAGTGTGAAACCAAGATGAGCTAAGAACTGAACAATATTTCCGGAGGTGTTAGACTTGCTTTTCACGAACAAGGTCTATGCAGAGAGCCGGAGTTCTACCAGTGTGTCGCCAAGTGTTGTAGTGGCTACAAAAATCCTCCAAAAATTTTCCTTAGCCTGTTTTGGAACCTCCCTACCAACCTTACACAACACTTTGTCTTACTTCATCAAGTACTGAAGCTTCAGTGTTTTCCTCGCACAAAGGTAGCCTGTTGATCACAGTTGATCCATTCCCCTCACAGGCTGCTTACCTGAACTTGGTCTAGTTGCAGACTGAGTAGCTTCCCCTTGAAAATTGTGCATTCCTGGAGGGAAACCAACCTTCCCTCTAGGTTTTGCGCAATCCTCTCTGACAGCCTGCTGGGCTCCAAGATTGCGCAATCCTGCCAGCCAACCCTCCCAGCAAGATTTGCGCAATTTTTCCCAGCAGCAGGCTTTTCAGCCCAGAATTTGCACAAATCTAGGCAACAGTCAGCTGCTCTGCCCAGAAATTACGTAATCCCCTTGGGCAGTTATCCAATCTCCAAGCCAAGAATGCGCATTTTTCCCTGGAAATTGAGCACTCGCATGCATGAATGGTCTGGTTGACCAGTTCCACCCGAGACCAAGGAAACTTGACTTGCATGCATGCATGACTTGATCTTCCCGAAATAGAAAGAGACAACATGCAAAAGGAATCCCATGATTTAGGGAACTATTTTTAGAAGGGGTTACATGCAAAGTTGTTTTAGAAGTTTCCCTCCAAGTGTTGCTTTTTCCTAGATTTGTGGCATGCGCGTCATGAGACCAAACTTATTTATTCGATGCATCAGAGCTCATTAATTCACATCAATCTTGGATCTCTGACATCCCACATCATATCCAGGACTCTTCGACACATCCGGCTCAGCTATTCATGGGTAAGTGGCCTCAACTTGTCTTTTTCAGCATTTCTGTCACTTTTTGTGTATTTGCTTGTGTGAGTGTTGTTTTCTTGATTTCTTTTAATGCCTGCTATCGTTTACATATATTCTAGCTTATCTTAGCTCTATTTCTATTTTCGTTGCTATCTCACTTCCGTCGCATGCATGAAACTGTTTTGCACGAACATTTGCCCAACCGACGAATGGCCTCACCCACATGCATGTTGATATGTTTGCTAAATCTTCCATTCATGTTTTTCATGCACTTTTTATCACTTCTTATATCACTTAGTGTCACCATCCATTTCATCGACTTACTTGCTTTCAATTATCCGTCGGCGATTCGGGCCAACCTTGGCCCGGTCTCTGCCTTCACCAAGGCTGCATTGCGCAATCTGGGGAAGGCAGGCTCACATTCCTCTCTAGATTTGCGCATTATGGGCCAACACTGGCCTCCTAGAATGTTTTGCACATTCCTGGAGGACAGTGGTTGCTTGGCCCAGGAAATTGCGCAAATTTGTCCCTGGGCCAGTAGTCCTTCCCAACTGGAATTGGGCATTGCGCAAACCCAACAACCAACTGCCAAAATGGATTACACATTTCGCAGATCCAGCAGCCAGTCTAGCCTCCGAGACAACCCATAATGTCTTTTACGTAGTTCTGGAAACCAGTCACTTAGCCTCCCAATGAAATTTGTGTAATATTGCTCATTAGTTTCCAAGTTGTGTGTTGTGTCCTTCCCCGGATTTACTTTGTTTTCACTAACATATTTCTTGCCATGCATGTCACTTGTTTCTAGATCTTTCAGGTGTTCATCTGTCTCAATGGCTTCCAAGAGAACAAGATCTCAGGACACTGATGGTATGGCAACTGGATCAGCAACTGAGCAGGTGTCCTCTAGTTTCCTGATCTATGAAGATACAAAGTTGTATCTAGACAAGGACATCAAACTGAAGTGGCAAGAGGTGAATGAAACATTTGCAAGTACTTTTGGGGAAGACCTTGAATACCATTAGGTGTACGTGAACATTCATAAGTCTGGCTTGTATCGGATTGCATGTAGATACCCCACGTTCCCATGCACGGACATGATTCACTAGATCGTCTCTCACACTAACCCCAAGACGATGACCTTGAGCAGTGTCAGTGGGACGAAGCTTGCAACCTTTAGCTTGCCCAATAGCAGAGGCAACTCCAAAGACATTCTGAAGGATTAGGTAAAGGAGCCAACTTGTTTTAGGATGACACCCAATCAGATCAATAAGATGAAGATATTGAGTAAGGCATAACAATACTTGGTCATATTCGCATGTTGACTGAGTGGCCAAGCGAGCATTGAGACCTTCCCTCAGAGTTGGGTGGTCGTGCTGGACCAACTGGCTAGAGAAGGAAGACCATGCAACTAGTCTAACATACTGGCTCATCAGCTGAAGGAGCAAGTCACGAAGGCTCGATAGTCACCCGAAGGCATGCATGCAGATATTTACATGTCCGCCTACATTCTAGATGCAGTATGTGCCCGACATGAGTTCCCAGGCTTAGAGTGGGCATGGTCACCGATGGAGACTGTTGTGAGCACGTATTTCAAGTTATTTTCCGAGTGCAGCTTCAGAGGAGTGATCATACGACTGTCCGACCATCTTGTCACCCCAGTGTACAGGTTGATATTCGAACAGGATCCACCCTGCATGTCAAAAGAAGCAATGAAGGCATTGTTAGGCATTGTAGATTGGTATGCCTCATTGGACGGCACATTCATCCAAGTGTTTAGTGCGGAGAAGCCTCCACATGTTCTACCAAAGTTTTCTTTGGACATGCTTATCATGCAGGAAGTAGCGTATCATATCTCAGCAGGATTGACAGTTAGGTTGTAGTGGAAGAAGAAGGAACCTTGGCCCACTCTTCCATTGTGGATTGGGTTATACGAGATCCGGAGCATCAAGCAAGCAGATGTCGAAGCTGAACAGATGAAGAAGTACCCGTTCCATCTCCAAAGCTTCAACCCATATGACCCACATTGCACTGTGAAGGATCATTGCATGAGAGTTCAGTTCAATTGGATCCATGGGCAATTTCATTAGGCCGAAGAGGACTAATGGAGATACTTTTACAATTCCTCCAGAACCAAAGAACAGGTCGATTTCGTTGTAGAGTGGTTAGCACGGTAGAATGATGCAGCATCACGGAGAACACGAGTAGTAGCAGCAAGAACAGAGACAACAGAGCCCAGCATACATGTGTGCGACAAAGGGAAGAGGAAGATTGTTGACTGCATGGAGGAGGAGAAAAGATGGAAGTTTCGAGCAGATCCACTTGTAGAACAAGCAGCTATGGCTATTCAACAGAAGAGGCAGTAGCGCAATAAGTGAATCGCGCGAAGGCAAAGGGATAAGAAGAGAATGGAAGAAGCATAGAAGGAGTTACATGAGCTGAGGGAGCAACTCTAGAAAGAACAAGATTTGTGCCAATAGGAGAAGGAAGCACAACAGCAGCAGATTTGGCAGGGGGAACATCATGTATAGACAGACGAAGCAGTGCCCGTACAAGTAGTTGATTCTTCTGAACAACTAGTATCAGGCGAACAAGGTGAACCCTTGCAGGGGCAAGAATTTTCTCATGAGATAGAACAGGCTCTTGAACAGTTGGATGCAAATATGGAGCAGCAGGAGTTTGAACAGGACACTGACCTCATGCCTCACCAAAGAGAGGTAGATTCACCTGCTTCAATGTATCCAGATGATGAGCAAGTATCAAATGACCAAGGAGGCACTGAGATCCTTGGTGGTCAACCGAAAGCAGAGATGCACAACATCTCCTTTGTTGAATCTCATCACAGAGTTGCTTAGGCTCAGAGAGTACCGACTCCAGAGGACCAAACATCCCCTACGCAATTTGAAGAGCAAGTTATCATGACTGATGTGCACAAGCATCTAGCTGCATTGGCCAATGCAACTAGAGTGTATGTCGAAGCCACTAGCTCAAGTGTTCATTTTCTCATAGCTGAGAATGAGCGAATGGCGAAGGAACTATAAGTGGCCAAGCAAGGAGGAGACTTGGTGACAATGTCCACCTGAGCTAAACTGAAGAAGGAAATACTAGATGAAGTGTTGTCCTTGGACACAGTTATGCGAGCATTGTACTCCAAGTTTGGTACCGTGCATCAAGTAGTCGTTCATCTCCACGGATGGCAGCAACGATGTGCAAGAAGAGTACGCATCTTGAAGAACATACATACTGTTGTTGATAACATGTGAGCATGGATGATGAAGTACAAGGGAGCCCTACTTCACTTGCCAAAGATGATGAAGGCCAATGCGGTCGAGCTGCAAGCACGTATCCGGAGTCAGATCCGAAACTATGAAGACCTACCGCAACTCATCACTAGCATACAGGCTTCCCATGCACGAGTATTCAAAATCATGGAGGTTATAGTGCACACTCATGCGATCCCATCACTTGGGACCCTCACCCAGGCGAAGACCAAGAAGCAGGTCCAACAGGAGCTTGACTCGTACTTCGACAAGTTGATGCGCACCGCCACTAGCCTAGACTTGCCTATTAGTGCAGACATCATGCACAAGTACGTTGTTGGTCTGACCACACTAAAGACAATGATGCGCATGCTCATAGATGAGTTGGATAGAGGAGCCCGAGCAGTGTACCTAGATGCTATGGAGGCAAGGTTCAGGTTTCAGACGGATGTCACAACAAAACACACGGACACTCTCAAGGACTACCAATCTTGGCATCAATATGTCACTGTTGATCAGCATGAGGATGTCGAGCAATTGGACTTCTATGGTTGTCTAAGTTCGAATGATGTCTATTTTGGCTTGTCCAATCCATTGTTCACATGGGTACATGTGCATTGTAATGTTGAGTCATGTCAAGTGTAAGTCAAGTGTCAAGAGTGGATGTAACAGTCATAGAGTAGGTGAAGAGTCATGACGGTAGTTGAATGGTCACAAAGGGGAATGTTAAGGGTCACCCCACCCTTTGCTATAAATAGTCCCTCATAACTCATTGTACAGGCTGTTTGTCAGCCAAGTTTCTACTAAGACTATTTCGAAGAAGGTTTGGACAGTATTGTAACGCGCCTTGGCTTCTCCACTACACGGAGCTAGTACATCTATTTGGAGGAGAAAGCAGATGTGGTTGTAACATACCACTATTGGGGCTAGTAGGTTTACATGGATGTATTGTATGATTGTAACTTACACTTCTTTATATAATAAGAGCCAACACATTTTCATGCATATGTTATTATTGTAGTTGAACTGCTCTGGTTGCTTTAATGATATGTGTTGTTTAACTTACGTACTTGTGTATGAACTGATTCACATGCAATTATATGAATCTTGTTGTTAATGTGTTGTATATGCTGTTAATGCTATCACCGTCTATTTCAACTGCTCTGCCGAACATCAAACAAACCTTTCACTGGAACCTTTCTATAACAATTGTCGCACAAGTCTAAGACTGATCCGTGAGTGTTGTACTCGTTATCTTACTTTGTATGATGTGACTGTCGCATCCAGTGGACTGCTCCACCGGAAGCTGTGCATGTCCTTTATGTTGTGTGTTCCTAGCCGAGTTGGGAATGATCCCTTTCAACCTGGAACTCACCTTCACCTCCTTCCCCCTTCGAAGTGTTGGAACTTCTCATACACCTTCCTTGACTCACTACATCAGTCACACCCTTGCTACTGACAGAGTTATCTTACTTTCCTCTGTGCGACATCACGGTCAAGGCATTACCTTACGACCCACTGCTGGGACTCCTGCACCAAATAGTCTGAGGTCTAATTGGGACTTATTGCCAGGGAGATCCCCTTGGCATGTTGGCTGGTCCAACATCGTCAACAATTTCTTGAATGTACAAATTTACTTCTAACTTCTAAGATACCCTTAATTTCGAATACTAGCATCCCTTAATCCAATAGGGGTAATTTTATCTTTTATATAGGAGTTATTTGTGTTGAATTCTAAGAATCCATATTGGGATTATTCGAGGCATACACTACTCGCTACTCTCTTTTGGATTTGGTAAGGACCATAAACCTTAGGTACAAGTTTATGGTTTTTGTAAATTTTTGAGCAAGCTTTTCTTATATGGTTGGATTCAATCAAGCAACTAATTTCCTACTTAAATATCATGATTAGTATTCTTCAAATCAATTTGGTGCTTGATTTTATTTTTTTAGTTAATATGCATCATGAGGACATAAAGGATTTCATGAAAAGTAACTAGGAAATTATTCAAAACAATTGCTTTTAAATTGGTGAGAACATGCTCTTTCATTAATGGTGATGGATATCTATATAGAGATTAAAAGTGGCCATTGGACTATGATAAGTACTTTTGTACTTCCATCAATTGCTAATATAGAATATGAATGGGTTGAAGGATACCTAATTCAAACTTTTAGCACTAAGAGATATCACATTCAACCATATATTTAGGAATATCATTATTCATTCCCTTCCTAAAAAAGGATTGTCAAACATTTTATTATGTGTTGAAAACATTGACAACCCTTTAAGACAAATCAAGTCTCATCGCCACCACCACATGGCCAAATCCCATTAGTCCAAGTTGTGAGATAGTAATTTGGATACATATCAATCTTGGTCATCGATGAGATATGAGATCTAAAAAGTGCATTACGCTTGGTATAGAATTGTTTGCTACATAATAGGTATACCCAAAGGAGACGAGGGAACATGTCATCATGGGATTGGAGTAGGCTATAAAGAAATTAGCATGCTTTAGATATTTCCAATTTCAGACACTCATCAATCCTATACATTAATATATTTAGAGATATATTATAACAACTAGACCCACACTTGAACCATTTAAATTTCATCGATATCCTTGTGTTGTGTAAAACATAGGATAAATGCCTTTTGCTATGGGTGGTTTATAATATTTCAAAGAACCATCCTCCCCATTGCCAACAACAAAATAAAGAAACCATGATCTAACCCATTAAGGATAAAAACCAACATATTTTGTGGGGAAGTTCTTAACAAATAGATATATATATCCTAAGAAAATATTAGGTGAAAAAAAAATGGAAGGGTAGGTCCAATTTTGAACACAACAATGTGCATGCCTTTGTGATGTAAAAAATAGAAATATTTAAGGAATAAATTACAAATATTACTTAGATATATCATAGAAAGAAATAGAACTACAAACAAAATGAATAGTGTGAACAAGAATATTATATCTTTATTGATATGGAAGCAATATTCACTTACCTCTTTTATGGGGAAACCTCCAAAAGAGGAGAGCTTAAATTACAAATGATTTCCAAGATATATTTTTCAATGCTTCTACATTTTTATATGGTACTTTGCATCCTCTAAGAGAATTCTAGAGATGTAACTTTCTAGTAGGTGAAACCTTCTCATAATGTTTCTTACAAACATTGTGTTCAGGCCTTATTTACTAGTGATGGACTCCATACATGCAAGTACACAGTAAGCTATCTACTTAGGGGGTTAGGACCCTAATATTCACTCCCTTTCAAAAGAAAACATTGTCATCAAGGCTAGAGATATAGGAAGTGCTATAGAATGGCTATTGGTTTCCATGTGGCATCCTCTATATGTGTGTCCTTCCATTATATTAAAACTTATTATAAAGTGTAGTGAAGGAGACAACACTCTTGTTTCTCAAAAGTGGCCTATAGCAATAACCAACCACTTTCTTTAAGTATGAGACATAAAAGACACGATATATCTTAGATTGGTTAGAAAGTTCTAATTTGGAAGCCACTAGCCCAATATGCTTGAGAAGCTTATAAAGGAAATAAAATTTGGAGCAAGCTTCTTATGGTGATCTACTTTGAGGGAACTATGCTTATATGGCTCTAGATGAAGGAACACCTAACATATTTCTTTAAAATGGAATTTAGAGTGATGTTGACCAACTCGCTACTTCATTGTTAGTGTCCTACTATAACCCCCTTACTTAGATATTTTATTAATGTATGAGGCCGCCTTCCTTGAATAAGGCCAATTAAATAATTAATTAATTTTCAATCATTTTTTTCTTTTCTTTGTGTGTGTGTGTGTGTGGACCAAATTAATTGTTTGTCACTCATTATAAAAAGCCCATAGGTAGTTAATATTTTGTTGAAAGCAATGTTTAATACTAAGAGTGGGGGGGGGGGGGGGGGGGGGGTGTGGTGGGGGGCGGATGCCTAGGTGAATCAATATTAAGTATAATTTTACTTTTAATTCCAAATTATACTTTCACAATCGAACTTGGAAACCATCCATATAAACCATCAACAACATATCATGTGGAAAAAATATGAATACAACATACACATACATAACAAGACCAAGGTTTAAAATAGAAACCCTTCCGGGAGAGAAACCACCAAAGCTTGTTTGTACTATGATGTAAATATGAGTTCCTACTCTATTACATCAATTTGTTTGTGAGCCACCACTCACAAGAAGCACCAACTCCCTTAGATTTTTTGCTAGCACCCACTAGCAGGAAGTGCCAACTGCCTTCTTCTGCAAACACCTGATCAACTTACAAGAAGCACCAACTGAAGCACCAACTTCAAGGATTTTTTGCAAGAACCAACTTGCATCTCCTTGGATTTATGCAAGTTCCAACTTGCAGGAGGCCCCAACCCCCAATCTCTACTCAGACATCCATTGAGATGGAAGCAACAACTCCCTGATATGTAGGTCCTAACCCACAATACAGAAACTAATATTCATTGTAAATGGTACCCTCTCTACCCATTTTCAACTTTTCTTTCATCCACTTAGCCCTATGTTCCCTTCTGCATTCAACCCTATGTTCTTCACAATAGCCTTCACTCATACTCAACCCTCTTTTCACTCTTTATCCAATCCACAACATCTCACGACCTTTAACATTTTTGTAGCATACTTTCTACATTTTCCTTTACTATCAACCCTCTTCTTTTGCACAGGCACTCTCAACCTCTCACGATAGCTTACCAACCCATAGAGCTCTCTGCTCAGATTTCTCAATGTTATGAAACCAACTCACAAAAAGATAGAAAAGATAGATCAATGACTTAAAAATCAGCCTCTTCGAGGGGGCAACCTCCTTTACATTACACAAATGAACAATTCTTGGATGATAAATATGACAAGACTTCCTTTGTATATAGGAGTATAAGGGGTCCCAATACAATTAGAGCCTACATAACAATAATACTATAGGGGCACAACAATAACAATAGTGGGCTTTTATGGGGCATAATAATAACAACATGGGATCTATATGGGCACAATAATACAATAAGGGGGTTTCACTAATAACAATAATGGGTTACACTAGTAGTATAGGGACCTAACATGCCCCTCTCCTTCAAAAGGTGTTGTCCTCAATGCTTGAGTAGTTTTGGATGCTTCTGTATAAAATTTTGGTCCTCCCATGTGGAATCTTCAATGGGTAAGTTCTTGCACTTGACGAGATACTCTGAAATTGATCGATTTCATAGCTGTTGGGTTCTTATTTCCATGACTGTTTTAGGTTCTAGTATGATTTTTCCTTCCTCGTCAAGTTCCGATAATATTTTTTGAATTGGGAGCTTGTCAACTATAACCTTCTTTAAGCATGAATCCTGGAAAATTGGGGCACTCAGGAAAATGTAGGAAGCTCCAATTTGTATGCCAAAGTACCAATCTTTTGTAGCACCTTGTAAGGACCATAGTACTTTGGTGATAATTTATTATCCTTCTTAGCTTGCTTGAGGGACATTTGTTTGTATGGTTGTATTTGTAAAAATACCCAATCACCTATATCAAAACTTCTTTCGTTGTGATGTTGATCTACCTGTTGTTTCATTCTATTCTGCACCAAATTGGGGTTATCCTTTAGAAGTTGGAGAACTTGTTGTTGATGCTCAGTGTGATCTTTCACTGCTTGAACCTTTTTCTCCTTGATATGTCCTTCTATCTCAAGAGTTTGAGGAGTGGTAATTCCTGCCAATGCATTACAAGATATGGTTGGATTCATTTCTTGATGCTTGATGTGATCTTTCACTTCTTGAACCTTTTTCTTCTTAATATGTCCTTCTATTTTGAAAGTTTGAGGAGTGGTAATTTTTGCCAATGTTTTACAAGATATGGTCGGATTCATTTCTTCTTTCTTTGGGGTTGGTTCCTAGTGTATATCCTCTTCTTTTTACGTTTCTTGATCCTTTTCTTCCTCCTCTTCACAATCTATGTAAAATAATTTCTTCTGAGCACACTTATGACCTTTAGTGTATTTGCTATCACAACTGTAACAAAGCCCTTTTTCTCTTTTTTCTTCCCATTTTTGTGGTGTAAACCTTGTAGGTTGTGGAAGGATAGGAGAAAAAACACTTCCATATTTATAGTTGTGAGTGGTAGGATTCCTTGTTTCCATAATTCCACTTTCAATTTTTCTTTCCAACTTGAATGCCTTCTCTAATGAATCAGGGTACCAAAGACGAACCTCATGTTGAATGTTATCCTTTAAAGTCCCTATGAAGACATCAATCCTTTGCTTCTCTATAATATCATTTACCCTTATATTCCATTTTTGGAAGTCCTCAATGTGCTCTACCATTGAACCCTTTTGTTTGATATTTATCAATTGGGTAAAGAAGTTGTTGCTCTTTGTATCCTCATAATGTGTTATCATTTCCTCCGTGAAAATTGAGCAAGTGACAAGTGGTTTATGAGAACAAAACCCTTTATTCCATAAAAATTGATTCGGTTCTAAATATAAATATGTAATATGTACCTTTTGTAATAGTTGTACACCATGTAGATCAAAATATTGCTCCATCTGTAGTATCCAATTTATCGGATCCTTGCCATTAAACTTCCTCATATCGATTTTTCTTGATTTTAGGATCTCGATCTTGAAACTATTGTAACTCTGTAATTTCGGATCTCCCATTTCTGAAATTGCGTCCTGTGGTAGTTCTCTGATTCCTATTTCTAACCCCACCAGTTTTATCAATATTGGATTCATCAAGAAATAGTTATGCCAAATCTCCTACGATGACCTGATTATAGACTGGTTCAGTAGAGGGAACTTCTATGAAGTGCCACATGTCATTGTTTCGACCTTCGGACCTGAAAATAATACATATAAAAATACAGGTCATCCTCCTTCTGTAACTTCTTATGCATTTTCAAACTGATTCTCAGAGAGAATGTTATGACAATTTTCCCAAGGTCACATGTTTGGGATGTAATTTGGGAGCCTACAGAAACCTTAAATTTCTTGTACTGTATCTCCGAAAATATAGCAAAACAAGATCTGAAATTCAGCCTCAAGCTTCACCAGTATTGCGGCTCAAATGGGTTTTAATTTCAGGTTTTAAACCTTCGTAGAAAACAAATTATAGTGAAAATTCCACGATGACCTGTTTGAGATGGAATTCTAGAGCTTGCAAAAACCCTAACTTCCTTAGATCATATCTCCGAAAATATAGCGTGAAAAGATATGATATTCGGACTCGAGGTTCAGTGGTATATTGCATCAAATGGGATTTTTTTTAGCTTCTGACATGTCGTAGAAAAAAAAATTTAGTGAACAATCCACGATGACCTGTTTGGAGTAGAGAAACCCTAGAATCTAAAGCTCTAATACCAAATGTTATGAAACTAGTTCACAAAAAGATAGAAAAGATAGATAAACGACTTAAAAATTAGCCTCTTTGAGGGGGCAACCTCCTTTACATTAAAAAAATGAACAATACTTGTATGATACAAATGACAATACCTCCTTTCTCTATATAGGAGTCTAAGGGGTCCCAATGCAATCAGAGCCTACATAATAATAATATTGTAAGGGCACAACAATAACAATAGTGGGCTTCTATGGGGCATAATAATAACAACATGGGGTCTACATGGGCACAATAATACAATAAGGGGGTTGCACTAATAACAAGAAGGGGTTACACTAGTAGTATAGGGACCTAACACTCAACAATGCTACATCCCCCCCCCCGGAAATTGCAGACTTGCAATCCTTGGTTGTGTTCCTCTACTGCACAAGGAACAATGTTGACTTTGTTTCCATTCACACTTTATCAAAGAGTGTACTTCTACATGGCTTCCCATTCTGTTGTTACTTATGTTCTTAGTCATGACAACTTATTTAATGAAGAGAATGGGCTTATGAGTGTTGTCCTAAACTAAGAATTAAATTTCAGTCTTACCTACACACTCATGAATTATGTATGCAGAAATAAGATGGTTCTCCATTCCTTCTTAATTGCCCACATAGCTCAGATTGTACTTTAGGCATGGCTCTCCTAGTTTGTGATCAAAGCTTCTACACTTAGCCATATTTTCCATTTAATTCTTCATAGCATGCAAGAAATCTCACGCATGGTTGTTATGGAGTCAATTGCTACCCCTGCAAATCGTGGTTGTCGAATATATTGATTCAATGCTCCTCAGAAATTGCATTGAATCAAATTCTCAATTCACCACTACTGACCTGCTTTATCCATTTAAACATATGTCGTCAACACTTTTGGCTACAACCCAAGGCACGCAACATTTTTAATTAAAAATTTATCGGAGGCCTATGATCACAACAACATGCAAAAATGTTGCAAAACCACCACAGATAAGCTCTTGGGAACCTATCTTTATTATAGGCTTGAAGCTTAAATTCCAGGCATTAAACCTTCTACACCCTTAGTCTTCTTGCTGCAACGAAACTGTGTCATAGTGCTTTACTTTAGCCTCGGCTCCTTTTACCTCCAACGTGCCTTTCTAAATTGAAGTTCTGAAGGCTTATCTTCCTCTGTGTCCTTGGTCACCAACCACACTTGGGATCACGTCTTGGGATTTACTTTAACCCTCACTACCTTTATCCCGACACTTTTCTATTACACCCTTTAAAGCCTTATGGTGTCTTCCCTACAGGTTGACGTGTCCTGTGGGTCCACTTGTTTCAGGAACTAGCCAATCAAAATCCTGGCGGGTTTACTTTTAATGCCATTGTAATGCCTTCCTATCCCAATGCGTTTTCATCTTTAATCCCTTGGTCTTACAGCTATACATAACCATGTCCTAGTGCTTGAGCTTGGCCACTAGTTCTTTCATCCCAATGTTATTATTTGTATGCCTTTAAAATAATTTCAGGATGAGCTTTGTGGGATAATTTATCCTATGGGGTTGCCTTTCCTCTTCTCCTATTGGTCGACACTGCCAACCGTACATGTCGATGTGTCCCAGCAATTGTATCCCGACAATTCCTCCTCTGCTCCTTAAGAACTCTTATAGGGTCTGAGAGTCTAGATGACTTATCCCAGTGGATTATCCCTTTAAACCTGCAAGCTAATCATCTGCTACCATGTAGCCCATTGCTAAATTAGCCCATAAATCCTCCCTGTGCAGTGCTCAAACTTTCTAAGGTCATACCTGCGGGATGATGTCATGCTATCGTCATCAATGCCACATGACTCCTCCACAATGGTGACACATTTCACCTAGATTTGGGCCACTAGGGTACCTAAAAACTTCAAAACTGTATGACACATGTCCACCTATTATTGTCCCATGTCACGAGTGTTAGCATTGTCAGTCAACCAACCAAGTGATACCACATAGCCCACTTGAAACATCATGTCTTGCTCCCTCTACGCACATTTCTAACCTCCAAGATAGCCTTTCAAGATGATCTTTCACTAAGTTCCACCATCCAACCAATAAAAATGCTTGACATCTCTAGTGTCAGCTCCACATTTACTCAGTCTTCAGAGAAACCCGCTTGTAGTTTTGCACCCTATTTTGTTGGTTGTTTGTGGCTTTGCAAGGGATGGCATAATAAATTTCCATTGTCTATCTTGTGATTAGCGGTATGGAAAACCTGCTTTGGGCCACCCCTACATGTTAACAGTTGAGCGACTAGGCCTGGCGTAATATCCCTAATGTGTTATAGGGGATGCGTAGAGCAGATATGCCCAACTACATGCCTGTCATTTCAACGATCACACCTCTGCCAATTGTTCTACCACGTTTAGGAATGTCACCAAACTTAACCTTTCTCCAAAGGGTCCTCCAAAATAAAAAGGCCTTCGAGCCTCATTATAACACAATTTAGGAAGGTGTGTAGCCATCACAACTCTTCTTAGAGGTAACCTACCATTGTTTGAGCTAGTTTTCTTTCACTATGCATGCATACAGTTTCAACAAATTTCTATGTATTAATTGAATTCAAGTTCCATTGTATTTCAATGTTTTGGTTGTAAATTTGTATTTCATTTCATTCCCTTCATAAATTTGGATCAATGGTATTAAATCGATCTGCTCTTTCTCTATTTTTATGTGCATGTCCCCAATGATGTTAGGGTATAAGGAGTTGGGACTCAAACTGCTTGAGCCCTTGCAAGGTCTCCCTCACCATACTTAATGACCTCCCATGGTAAAAGGAAAGAAAGATGAGGGAGCAAGAGATCCTATTAAATTGTTGCTAGGAAAAACTCTCTAGCGACAAAGAAACTAGATGATGGATAATTTTTCCAAGATCCTTTGGCGGATACCAATAAGCAATACATTTTCATCTAGTGGCCACTTCAGAGGCCCCACCCCTTTAAACAACTCCATATTAAACATAAAAAGATTACATGTCTTATTTGTAATATTAAAAAATAACAATAAACTTTATATTTTTATAGTTTATCAATTTTTTATGGGATAATATTTTGAATATACAATAATTTCGTAAATCTAAACATGCATTTTTTAAATTTAATTAATTTTAATGAATAATAATTTAATTAATAGAGTGGAATTTAGTTAATTTTTCAATTTCAATTTAAATTTTATGATATATTTTTAAAAAATATTTGATTAAGAGAAAATAAATATAAAAATATTTTAATTTTAAATTATAATATTTTTTATATATAATTTATAGGCTATTAAGTAATTTTATTGATTAAAAATTTATATTTTGTAAGAAAAATAAATAAATTTTATTTTGAAAAAAATATAAGAAAAGAAAGGAGGAGGAGAAAAGGAAAAGATATATGTTGATCGAGGTGGATATTGGTGGCCACTCACCTATTCCACTTGGACCCTCAACATTGTTTCCTTTCAGTTTCCTTAATTCTAGCACAAATTTCTATTTTAGGCAATTTTTCAGGTCCTAAACATTTAGAGTCGTTTTGAGGTCCCAAAAGACTTTTTTGGGGAAAAGGAAGAGACCAAAAAACTACTAGAATAGGTTTCATAGATTCTTTTTTGGCTCCTCGTGGAGATGTTCAAAAATAGGTTATGTGATATCTAAATGGAGATCATATGCCAAAGTTACGATCCCAGGAAGTTGGCAGTCCAACTTACCCCCACGAGGTCCAAAACTATTGGCACTTCATCTCCTAGGGTTAGGGTTTCACACTTCTTCTTTATGATAAAAAGGCCTCTCACCCTAATTGTAACACAATTTAGAAGGCATGTAGCGATCAGATCTCTTCTCAAAGATAAGCTAGCATTTCCCGAGCTAGTTTGTTCCATTCTGCATGTAAACAATTTCCAGTAATTGTAATTAATTAATTGAAGTTTTTTTCTTTCGTTGTAGCTATGTGTTTTATTTAAATTTTCACTTCATTTTGTTCCTTGATAAAGTTGGATCATATGTACCCATAGAACTTTACAATCAAATCCCACTCTAATTAAAAAGGTTTTGAAACAAAAAGTAAACTTTAAAATATACACACAAATGAAAAGTTTGCAGGAAACTTTTAAAAAATAAACAAAAGGGTGAATTAAAAAAAATTAGAAATTAAACTCTCTGGAGCAGTGGATAGAGAGGGGTGCCATGCCACATCATCAATTTGACAACATGACACCAAGGCATAAAGGAAGAGTTACCACGTGCATATCTGACCATTATGGACAACACGTGACTTCTAGTTTCCAGATGACTCCACTGCAACAACACTCAGTTATGTCTAATAAGAATAATTCCCTCCACAATCCACGCATGCAATCTCTCATGCCTCATGAGAACTCTCTCGAATTTAGTGGCAGTCATGATCAGGGTTGGAATTTAATGGACTAAAATTAAACAGAGAATAAGGCTAACAGTGAGAATGCAGAAACAAGAAACCGAATCGATAAGGAAAAAAGGACACTTAAGAAATATTATGCAAAGAGAACATAATATACAGGAAAAGATATTTATATTATCAAACTAGTTTCTTTCAAAAGGACTCATCAGTGATACAAAAAAATTCCATTACAAAATGTCCTTATATAAGAAATAGACAGGAGTCGTGCTGAGAAAACAGTTAAGAGATGAACCATTGAGGAAATAGAAGCGGTTGAGATCTCCTCGAAAAATAAGGCGGGAAAGATGTAACCGAAACAACAAGTGGACCAATCTACGGAACAATAGCCACTAAAAAGCCTGAAAAGATGGGCGTGAACTGTTGCTGAAGAGTGCTAAAAATTAGCATAACATATGCTAAAAATAAAAAAAATATATGATAAAAATAGCAAAAAAAATGGCTCCTAAAAATTCCCCCTCATGTTGTGGACCAAATCTGAAAACTACTCCTGAAAGATTATATTAAGTCTGAGGATTTGAACTGCTCATAATGAAGGTTCCAAGCTTGCGTGGATTTCTCCAACAAATCAGAGGTTTAGGAATATGATGCAGCAAAGGGTAACACTAGAAGTCTCCATAAAGTTTAGGGTTTAGGGTCCCCCTCAAGGTTTAAAGATCGAGTGGCTTCGCAGAAGTCCAACTTTAACACCAAAGGGGCCCTTTTGAGGCCTGAATAATGAAGAGGTCCCTGCGCATAAACTTGTTGTAATAAAGCTTCCCTTTGATCCCAATGAGCCTTTGAAAAACATGCCTGAAGAAAATCAAGTGGATATCCTCTGGACCAAAGTCGAGTGTAAAACAACCTCCTAAGCTATGGAAAACCAGAATGACTGCTTTCTCAAAGAAGGTATCTTTGTAATTCATTGACCACAAATGCCACTTTTTGGTGTCAAGGATGTCAAGAAGTGAAAGGAATGTACTGATAAGAATTCAAAGTCTTCTGATAGAATTTTGTGGAGAGATTTCCAAAGGTTTGAAAATCAGCACCTTTGAAGAGCACAACATCCAGTAAATTGACACTAGTGGAAAAAATACAAGATGTAATATGAATATTATCAGGATAAATGGACTGATAACATTCTAAGTATTCGAGCAATATGTCTTTGGAACCTAACCAAATCATACAACCATCATCAATGAAGTGCTTGAAGAGTTTGATTTCTGGAGAAGGCATTCTTCTATTGACTTCTTGCTCAAGATGGAAAAGAAAAAGAAAGGCATAAACTACAGCAAAATTGTTTCCCATAGCAGTGCCTCGAATGTGCTGATAGAAGGAGCCATTGAATTGCAAAAAATGCCATCTAAGAACCAATTCTATTGCACTGACCAATAAATCAATGTCCTCTGGAATAAAAAATGTTGTAGTGCTTTGAGAGAGCATATCATGCAAGGCAAGGTTACGAGAAAAGAATCTACTGGAAAGCGTTTTGTTTCAATAACTAGCAGAAGAGTGAGAAAGTTTGACAGATGATTTGGTTGTGCCTGCAAGGTGCTCAAAATTTTTTGATGTAAGAACTTGGAAAGAGGTTTTAACATAAAACCATTATATGAGCAAATTGGACGACCAACAGGAGGGTTTTTCTACACCTTCTAAATGAAGTACAAAGTACAACTCTGGCATGTTGAATTTTGATTTGCAAAATATATTCCCATTGGTTGACACATAGCAGGTTTCTGAATCTGCCCTGGAGATGTCGAAGAAAAGATTGAATAGCACCCCATGGAACTGCTACAACTAGTCGATAGATATTAGGATCAGATAGTTGCCTATGAGCTTCGGCAAGATATATGTCTTTATCGATAATAGCAATGCCCAAATTCTTATCTGCAAGTTTAATTACAATTGGAAGGCGACGAAGTCTTCTAAGAGAAAGAAGTTGAGATCTGGAGAATCTGGGTTTGAAGGAAAAGTCTACGGAGGCCAATCTGGAATGACGAATATTTAAGCCAGAATGAATGGCATGGTTTAAATTGGGATCATTGATAGGGGGTTCCCAAGTAGGATTAGGCAATCTGAAGGGATTATAAGAATCTTCAGGATAAAGTCTCATTGTTACCCTTTCATAGGTCATTTTACATGTAAAATGCGTTTAAAATTATTAAATGATTTCCTTGGATGACATGTTTTGAAGGGTACTAAGTGTATTTTTGACGTCTTACTTTTTTTGCAAAACGTTATTAATACCTTATCGGGCACCTTTCCATTAGTTAAAGTTACCCTTCGCTTCCAACTTGAAATAGATGAAGTACTATAATAAGTGAAAAACGGTCTTGTTAGTAAATAAACATTAATTTCAAATCTTTTCCTCATAAATTTCAAAATATAAAATTATCTACTACTACAAATTCAAATAGATCTACTACTACAAAACTTAACTTTGAAACCTGAGCAATTTTCCTTATCAGATGTGGTTTGCACTCCAATTTTATCTTTAGAATCACAAAAACTCCTCGTTATTTTATGCTTGCAGTGATAACCTTAATAAACTGCAAAGAAATGGGCATTTGTATATGTATTCTTAGTTACCATTTAAATTAATTTTAGTTGTATTGTACTGTCAATTGTATGGTTGATTATTCAAATTTGTTGTAGGGAAAAGGATTAAGAGAAATCAAAATTATCCCTTCAACTAAAGAATTCCTATCATTTGAAAACACATGTGACTCTCTTTATGGAAGAAAACTCTCTGAGTTTTGGCATAAGCCTTGGAAACTTCATGATCTTCGAATAAAATATAAGTTGCAGCCCTAAATAAGAAATGGAGGTATGTGTCGACTGTCCCCATACTTTGAGTGGGAGTTGCTTTCGATCAACAAAGTATGTGATAGTCTAATATTTAAACTTAAAACTGAGATTTCATGATGAATAAACTCTATATAAATGGATTGGTTTGCACTTACACTTTATGAAGAAACAACATTGTTATCAATTTCCATATAAATTATTCATTTATATTATATGAAACATAAACAATAAACAAAAACATATTAGTCAAGTGATGGATAGGATGGCATTTTCAGTGCCAAACTTTGTACACCACCAAATACTTCCAACTTAGAGTCGCCTTTAGAATACTCGTCAATGTCGATGCATGGTCTGATTCGTGTAATTTCAAATTTCAATTAAAAGGTTGGATTAGGTGAGGACACGTTAATAATATTGATAGTATTTGTTCTGTCATTCACATTCTTTATACAAAATGGTTTAATTGACTTGTTTTTCAAAACCCAATAACATATTATTATTCACATGGTTTTAATAATTTGGTTGAATCGATTGCTTTTACTTGTCGACAGAAAAAGGGCTTCTCCAAAGCGTTTCAGTGGCACCGTGATGCTCGTCGAAACATTTACAAGTATTTCAAACCTTAAAATTCTTTTATAATTCAACTTTAATTTTAGTTTTGTAATAATCTTTTATCTATTTATATTTCAATTTTAGTTTTAGTTTTGTAATGGATATTGATAAAGTAATGTGGTTTATGTATTTTTTAATGACGATTTAAAATTTGAAGAGTTGGTTATTTGATTTTTTACTATTAACATTTATAATATGATAATTTTTATTTTATAGGTAGCTTGGCAGGGAAAGGGATAATAATATAAATTGTTTTTAGTAGTTAATAATTATTAATGTAAATTTTCTTATTAATATTATCAAATGGTTTATAATTAGCCTAATCAAATCACTTGTACAAATTTTCATTTAATTTGTGTAAACAAATTGCTATTTTATTTTCCTTTTCTTTTACTAAATTATGATTTGTATAATGCTTGTACATTAACTAAAAGTAGAAATGGTCACTGGAGAACTCAATTGTAAACACTATAACAATGAAGATATCTACCTTGGAAACCTTCCTAACAAAACCATCTAGAAATGGCCTTTGTTTTTAAGCTTTAGGAATTATTACAAATAGAAACTATAAACTTATAAATAAAGATTTTGTGTATTTTTACTAGTAAGGTTCACATTCTTAGTCTTTCTCTATTTGTTTTTGTGCCATTAATATTGCAAGCTTTCAATTTTCCATGGGGCATATCTATTTAGGTCCCTTTTCACCTTTGATTGATTTGCTTCCTTGTTGATGCAACTTGAGGTGCATGTGAGTGTACCATGCCAATGGAAGGGAGCTCCCTAGTGAATTCGAATGTGTACATATAGAAAAGGAAAAGCTTATTTGATTTCAGAGTTAAAAAGATTTTATTGTAACCATTCCATATAATTTCAAACCAAGATTCATAATTCATTTTTGTGTTAGGATCATTTTGGTTTTTTCATATGATAAATATGTAAAAAATTAGCATAAATATATTAGTAATAATAATTTTTTTAATAACTTTTAGTTATGAAAAGTTAATTTATTATAAAACATCATTATTAATCTAAATTTTAAAAATTAAAAAAAAATATAGAGAAAAAATTGATATTACGGGTAAGGTAAAAATTAACCCAAATTCCAATCCTGTCACGATATTGACAAATTTGGTAACCATCAGTTAAAAGACTGACTGCCCCACCGAATTGGCAATCCGATGAGCCTGGTCGGAGTTCCACGACAGTCGTTGCAGACAGATTTGACAACCATATGTTTCCAGGATCTTCAGTGGGCCTCGCCAAATGCAGAGGCATTAACTTTTCATATTTGTTCGGCCAAATCTGCGGCATGAACACGTCAAATTGATAAATGATGAGCGAATGAATATAACAACGAAACCCATATTCGATATTGGGTGACGCCCATTACTAAGAAGAGTTGATTATTAAACAAATCCACGACCTCCAAGACAGTGCATTATACGCGTAAACATTATTCAAACGACGCCACGAAAACGGCGGCACTTTTGCGGGTTAAATTTTGGCGCCAACTCCACAAGTTTGTAATGATGATATGTTTAGGTGATTTGGGGTTGGGATAAGGTTTGAAAGCAAGGAAGGGCCTTGGATTCCCCATGGAAAATGTGTGGGTCTTTAGTGGGACGTTGTGTGCAGATGGATCTTCGTTATTATTACGCCCAACAAGTTGGTGACTTGACTTACTTGGCGTGTGGGGACATAGAGGATCGCCGAGTTAAATGGATTGACATTCTTGTTTGTCCACGTTGGGGTGGCAATATTTTGGACAATAACTTTGATTGCTATGTGTCCCATTACATGGTGTGATTAGTGTAGTGGTACCTTTAAAACCTTTGATTAGAACTTGTGTTTTCATTGATTTCATGTTGTTGGACATTTTGAAAGCCAAGGGAAAGCATGATGTCTATGTCTCCCTCAATTTCATAATGTAATGTAAAGTGGAAAGGCATCTCAATGAAAAGCTATATTCTTCCAAAACAACATGATTATCCATGGAAGGGTTCATGGAAGTTCATGTAATGACATTTGTCACCGCTCAAAACAATTGTTTTTTTCTATTTTTCTCCCTTTGGTTAACACATAAAGTTACCTTTTAATCTAAAGATTTATAAAGTTTACATGTGAGAGGATATGTTTTTTCATTATGTGCCTTCTATGATTAAACAAATATATGAAAACGAGATTACTTTTAAGCAAAGGAAATCATTTCAAATGCATAATTTTGAATATCATGAGCATACTCATGACATAGGGAAAAGAGAATGTCGAATATCAAGAATATATATTCAATGTAGGGGAAAGTAAATGTAAAAGGAAACAAGGATGGTTTTCTCTTAATTTTTATGGGTTATAAATATGTAATTAAAATAATGAAATAATAATATTTAAAAATAATTTTATATTTGAATTTAGGTTTTTGTAATTTATATTAGGAAAAGTATCAAAATTTTTGGTAAAAATTATCTAGTTTGAACGTGTTATGCTCTTATAGTAATAGGTGTCATATTTCATGATTAACTGGTTGAACTCTATAATATGTTCATATTTTTCCTTGCTATAAAAGTTTTCATATTATGAAAAAATCAAAAAATTAAAAAATGTAAAGAAAGCATACCCTAAAAGAAAAATCAAAGGGTAAAAAGAATAAATGGTCAAAAGAAAAAATGAAAAGAAATGAACCCCAATAAAAAAGACTAGGAAAGTGTGCTAGTTCAAAATGTCACTACTTTTTTCATTTTCTGTAAATAGAGCATCATGTACAGCTTGTTGAACTTTTTGCCACAATTGATGAATGGCCAAACAGCTTAATCTTGGCTAGTTCATGTTTGAATTTCATGTTTTAGAGATAGAGAATAAAAATCTGTCCAAACTGTTTAATCTTGGCAGATAAGTAGATAGGTAGAGAAGCAAAGGAGCTCAACAGTTTAATCTGAGCCTTTGGAAGAAATAAGGGTAGACTTAGATAGGCTTATCATGCAAAGGAAAGAAAATTGATGAGGGTTTGCCAGTCTAAGTGCACCCAAGAAAGAAGAAAAAATGCTAGGTCAAGTAGGCTGGGTAGGTAGATGAAGTTGCAGAAGCATACTTGTGATTGATTTTGTCTCTCAAAGTGTTAATTTTACCTCTGTCACAAGTGCCATGGTGGACATCAGATTTAAAGCAGCTCAAGCGAGGCATGACTAACTCCCCTTCATACTTTTCCCCCAAATCATTTACTGATTTCCCCCAATGATATTAAAATCTGCTTAATATCATTAAGCGGTTCATTCCACTTCATAGTTGGCCTAACTGAATTTCCATTTTACTTAGGAAAATTCTCCCACCTCAAAACCCCTTTTTTCCCTAAGCCTAAGTTTATCACTTAGCGCATTCATTTACATTTCTTTCATATTAACAAACTAACTTTATATTATATAAATCCCGGATAAAGTTACCCTATCCCGTATTATGTAAATATATTAAAAACTCCACATATTAATATTCCCCGCCTCTGGTTAACTATAACCATAGTTCGTTGTACATTTAAAGAGATTAATGGTTCACTTGGAACCTATTAATAACCTTCCCGCACAATTTTGGGATTAATTAACCCCACGTTAATTAATTAACAAATCACCCCGCCAACCAATAAACACAGCCCCGATATGATTTATTAACGTTAATTATATCGAGCCCCCGCGTGTTAACCCTCCGCCATCTTCATAAAGCACCCACCGTCTGATCTCCATCGCCTCAACCGACGGCTGATATCCATTTCGTTAGCCCTCCGTCTGTCGAACATTAAACCGTGGGGAAATGGTGGTTTTGCTCCCGTACAGGTGCCATGCGTTGACCGCCTGCCGTGTTCGCTGCCCCTCCGCCCAAAACCGCCCTAGCCCAAAAGTGGTGCAGGCAAAACAGCTTACCGCCCTCCCGCTGATCCTTCGCTGACGTCATCATGCCACATCACCCCTCACTGACGTCACCTGCCATGTCACCATCTGTATTACCATGTCACTTACCATGTCATCTGTCCTTCGAACCAAATTTTCCCGCCAAAAATCATTTTTGTCCATTAAAAGGTGAAAAAAACATTTTTCTATGTTTTTCGCTGCAAAACTGTGTTCTACGCTCTAAGTTTAACACTGACTCATATTAGTTTCGATCACCTCCGACCAGGGAAAAGCTCCAGCACTAGCTTGCGCCCTTAACAAACCGGCCATTTTGCAGTTTTTCTTCCTCTTAGACACAGTTGGAAGCAAAAAAGAGGAATTTCCAAGTCCGCAGGAGAGAGAAATGATGATTTACAGGATATTTTGTTACTTCGGCCAGTGAAACTTCAGAAACATGAATGGCCAAAGTAAAAGCGGTGTAAAGACATGTTACAGTGTCATTTTTGCCAGAAAAACGGTGAGCAGGGGTCAGATCAACGATAAAGAGTATCAGCAGAAGTCAAAGAGGATCAGAGGAGCATTAAAAGTGTATCAGTGCAGAAGTAAAGACAAATCAAGTCAGCATTAAAGAGTATCAGATCTGACAAAGAAAAGCAGATCAAATATTAAAAAACAGTCAAAGACTACCAGATGTGCACAGTTATTGCAAAGGACACCTGCAAGCCAAACCCTAAAAGAGCCAACATCCAGCGCAACATCAGTTATCTTTCTCAAGTCGTTTCTATGTTTCTTGTAAATTACGTTAGGTTAAAATCTAGATATTATCTCAGATCTTTTATGAGATATCGGTGGTACATATTCTTTTATATAAATACCCTCTTCATCAGAGTTTTGAGGAGGTTGGGTATGTGTAGATTTCTTAGACTTTGCTGTAATACTGAACTTCTGGAATAAAAAGCTGTTAGGATCAAACTGTTGTTTGGTTTACTGGATGAAGAATCGATGCAGAGAACCTGTCACAGAATTCTTGAATCAACCTCCGGATCTATAAGTCCCTTATAACTTGTGTTTTACAGTTCTCTTGTCTATTATGTCATATATGTTTCATGATCTGAATGATAAAGAGAAAGATTAATTCAGAAATTGCTTGACTGCACTCTGTTTTCAGACTTTATTATTCTCTGTCTTTTCTTCAAAATTAGTATGAACAGTAAATTCTTAATTGCTCCTGTTTCCCCTGATTCTTTCACGTTGAGTATTTGCTAAGGAATTCTTAATTGGTTCTTAACAGTAATTATCCATTTTCCCTTTGTCAATATGATGAAGGATTCTTAACTGCCCTTCACCCATTTGAGTCCATTCGATCTAATTCCAGCCTTTAAATTGTTCCATGTTTGATTACCTTGCTCTGTGATGACATCCTCTATTAGAAACCGAATCTAGGAAGCGTGTCTCTTTTGACTCCATCATACCCAATGGACTGAACTCTTCAGCTTTGCCTCACTGTTCTATTGAATCTCACCACCCAAACTCAAAACAAAATCTCTGTACTTCATAACTAGCCTAATACCTTAAAAAACAAAGCTAAATCTTAAAAAGAGAGCCCTCTCTAGATGCAAATTGGCTAGGATTTGTATCTAAAAGATTGGTCTGTGGTTACCTCGGTCGTATTCCCTTTCTTACAACTTTTGGAAACAACCTGAGTGATAACAAAACGCGACTACAAAATTATGATGATGTGATTTTTATCAGAAATTTTCTTAATTTTATATCTATTAAAAAAACAACAACAATTCATATTTATTAAATAAGAAGAAAATAATAAGTTATTTTTGGCTATCCAACAACTTCTCCTTAATTTTTTAATCCAATAATTTTTTATCTTTATTTATTTATTTTTATATTAGTTGCTTTGTTTTAGTAATCTTTCATGGTAATTCACTATTCGTATAGGAGAGGTTTTCCTATTATGTGATAATTGAGCTAATTTGCTTCGACCTTCAATATGATCTACTTTTCATTAGCTATATATGATTTTGATCCCAAGTATTATTTTTAAATAGTTCATGAATGTCATTTATTGTTTAGATAATTCAGTTTTTTTATTATTAGATAATTCAGTTTTTCTATTATATGATAATTGAGCTAATTTACTTCAACCTTCAATATGATTTTTAGTTAACTATATATGATTTTGTTTCTAAATATTATTTTTAAATGATTCATGAATGTCATTTATTGTTTAGATAATTCAATTTCGTCTACATAATATTATTCACAACACAAACCTTTTATGTGCTCATAATCAAACCTAATAATATCGCAGATCTTTTTGGGTCATGATCCCATGTAAAAATGGTCTTTGGTTTTTCTCTTACGTAGATCCTTTGTGTTGGTTATGGATTAAAAGTGTGCTTATGATATGGTGTTTTATATACTTTATGGTTTGGATTATGAATGATTAATTATTTTGTAGACTTTGTTATTATATGTCATGTGTTTATGGTTTGGATTATGAGTGATTAATTATTTTGCAGACTTTGTTATTATATGTCATGTGTTTATAGCCAATACTAAATTAAAAAGGTTTACTTTTAAAACATATAACATCATTCATAATTATGATTGGGTGGTTTTTATTATGATTATATTTATTCTTTTTATTATTAATTTTCTGGTAATATCTTTATGTGCTCATGCGATGGATTAATTGTAATTGTATAATTAGCACTTGGGACTATGTGTTGTTGAATGGGTTATAGATTCAAACGATGATATGGCTTACACGTTTAAGCTAGAAATTATAGATTTTAATATATGGATATTGGTTATGGGACCAAAAGGTCATGGCCTTGGTCATTTATGATTATTATGTGATTGATATCATTTCATTTCAGTGTTGTTAGTCTTTTTGTCAGTAGGATATTCCAATGTTTCTGATTTCTTTTGTTAAATTGTAGCAAGAAAATACTTCATTTGACTTGTGCCTTAGTCAAATGGAGAAATTTGAATTTCCACTTCAACAGGATGACTTAAGTCGCAGTTAACATGAGTGGCATGGCCAAGTCACTCAGCTAAGTCAGTCAATTCAAGTTTGTGGGCAAGAAGTAGATTTGTGCATGAGTTGATTACTAAGATCTAGCAATCTAGCGGATTTATAGTTAGTTAAACTCAATTATCTAATCTCTAGTCATGAATAGAATTAGTATGAGTTCAATTGAGTAGTTGTAATTGTTGTTAACTTACTGATCTCTCAGTTAACTAGTCAATTTATTAAAAATGGCCCTAGTCATTCATGCAATTCGAATTGCCTAATTGAGTGGAGGAAAAATACAATTATAATCATTATTGTATACTAGTGAGTGCACAACGTTTGCATGTAACAGGTGAGTTAATTCTCTTGGGATTTGCCCAAGGAAATATGAGTTCTTCCTATTCTTTAGGAGTTGAATTGCGCAAGGAAATAGAAGGAAGCAAGATGCCTAGTTTGACTAAGTATTTTCCATGGAAGATTCAGGAGGATATTAGTATTGCAGTGCAGGTTGAGCTTCAAGGATTGAAGTTGTCATTGTAATAGATCATTTTTCTCATCTGAAATAATACAAACAGAGGAGGATTTTTTCTCAGTTGGGTTCTCCAATAAAAATTGTGTTCCTTGAGATTGAATGATTGTATGTTTTTCTTTTCGCAGATTGAGTAGAAGAAATTTGTATCTATTATTTTCAATTTGAATTCATTAGCAACTGCAATTTCAAGTTATTTCTATATGGTAAACATAGTTACAATCAAATAAAAACTTTACAAATTACCCATTTTTTTGAGGTAGCAAAAAAATTATCTGATTTTGAAAAGTGTTGATTAACCATATTTTTGTCACTTTAAATTTTCTTATGTATCAAGTATGAACATTTTTTTTAAAATGTAGTGATTTGCATGTTGATTTTGAAAAGTGTTGATACAACATCAACTCTTTTTCGAAAGGGTTTGTTTTTAATACTCTAAATTCTCTAATGAATTTAGTGTGGATAATTTTTTAAATGTTGTTGATTTTCATGTGGATTTTGAAGAATATCAACATTTTTTTAAGTCATATTTTTTGGAACTTTAAATATTCTTATGTCCTAAGTATGCACAACTTTTTTAAATGTTGATTATTTAAACATTTTTCAAGTTGTCTTATTTCTTTTCTTGTTTTTTGTCCTAAGATGTTTGCTTTTTAAGGGTTTTCCAAAAATGTGTTTTTTGTTTTTCTTTGCCATGCTTTTTTTATAATGATTTTTTTTGTTTTTTTGCAAAGTTCAAAAAAATAATAACATTACTATTTTGAGCTTAATAAATTTTTTATATATTTATATACCGTTAATTAATACTTCAATAAACATAAAATAATTGTCACTAAAAAATAATAATTTTAAACACTCAACCAAAAATACGCATTTTCCATATAGATATAATTAAAAAAATATGAAACCTTTTCACTAAAAATGATATGTTAAATAAAATATTTTTATGAAAAAAAAATTTAAAAATTGGAAAAATTGGCAAATTTTATAAAAAAAAATGTGAATTTTATATTCAAAGAGATGATATTTTAAGTCTTTTTCCAAAAAAATGATTCATATAAAATTTTAAGTAAAAATTAAAAAAAAAATTGTTAAAAAAATTAAACATACAATTAAACAATAAAATTAAATGTTTTTATAATTCTATTTTTCTCCAAATGTTTTTTTTTTCTTTTAAAAAAAATTATGTTTTTTAATTGTTTTATTTTGTTTTTTTAATGTTTTTTTATTTTATTTGTTTCCTGTTTTTTAATCCTGCCATCAATATTCTATATTTATTAATTTATTAATTTTTTCCTTAAATTATATTTTTTGAAATATTCTTACTTATTTTTTATTTTTTTGTTTTGTTATTTATTTTTATTTTTTTATTTAAATTTTTATCTTTTATAAGTTAATTTTGCTTTTAACATCTTTTATGTCTGATTTTTATTTTTGATATATGTGTGTGTTTTTTTTTGGTTTTATTTTTTATTTTTTTCAATGTTTTAATTTTTGTTTTCTTTTGTATTTTTCTTTTTTTATTTATTTATATATTTATTTATTATTTTGTTTTATTTATTTATTTATTTTTGCAAGGTCTGTGTCAATCTTTGACTGCCAAACTGAACCCATTATGTGTTCATTTGATAGTTGATTTTAAAGCTTTTGTTAATGGATCCAATCCGCCCCCACAATGTATCAATTCCATGGTTGGTATTTAAGTTTTCATTACAATGGGTCGAGTTCGCCTACACTGTGTGTCAATTTGATGTTTGATTTTTAATTTTTTTGTCGCGATGTGTCACGTTGTCTTAGGCTAAGATTTTAAAATTGTTATATTTTTAGCATTTAAAAAAAATACTCTTGGTATAATGACTCTTTCATTCAGGTGTTCATTTTTAAAGTTTTTTTAGTCATAAATTTTTTCCATAATGCCATGATTGAAATATGTTGAAAACTTAAGGTTTTTGTGGTCATGATCTTTGGTTTTAATTCCATGGTTGTAAAATTGTCAAAATTTTAAGGCTTTTCTAAGTCATGATATTTTCTTTTTAATACTATGGTTGAAAACAATTATAAGTATTTTTTCTTTAACACCATAGCTGAAAATTGTTGGAATTTTAAGACTTTTCATAGACGTGGTATTTTATCTTTAATGTTATGCTTGAAAATCTTGGAATTTTAAGGCTTTTTAGATACATGATATTTTATCTTTAATGTCATCCCTGAAAACCACTGGAATTTTAAGATTTTTTAGAGACGTGGTATTTTATATTTATTGCCGTGTTTGAAAATCATTGAAATTCTAATGTTTTTTAGAGTCATGATATTTTATCTTTAACGTCATTATTAAAAAATGTTGAAAATTTACCCAAAAATAAAAACATTATTCCAGCATCAACATATTTCATTTTCAGGGTTTTTTTGTACAAAAAAATTGGTTTTTATTGGATTTTACTTCCATTTTTAAGAAATGTTGAAAATTTACCCAAATATATATGTGTGTGTGTGTGTGTTATTCCAGCGTCAACATTCTTCATTTTTATGTTGTTTTTTCATGTTTTTTGTGGGTTTTTGGCTAGAGTTCTCGTTTTGAGGTAATGATTCTCGTTTGATCGGTAACTTTGTTGGTTTTATAGCTATTTAAACCACATAGAAACCAAATTCTTGATCATCTCTCAAAGAAGTTTCGAATAGTAGATTTGTGGTGCGGCTATTTCTTCAGTGCATAAACAATGTCTTTCTATGCATTGAGTCTAGAGTATGCATTGGTAGGAACTTTGAATTTCATAGCTTGGAAAGATAGAATGGAAGTTATGTTGGATGAAAATGGAGTATTGGAGTACACACAAATTGATATCCCAAAACCAGCAGCATCAGATGCCCAATAGCTAGGTCAATGGAAAAAAGATACAACAAAGTCTAGGAGGATTATCCCCGAGGGAGTCAGAGACCATGTGGTTTTGAGTTTGCATGGCAAGCGGACTGTTTATGAAATGCGGAAATACCTCATAGATTTATTCGAAAGCAGCAGTGTTTCCATGAAATTGGCATTGAAAGGTAGGCTCAAGAACATTCGAATGAATAAAAATGAAACTATTATTCAATACCTATCCATATTCACACAGGTCAAAGATGAACTTGGAGGAGTTGGAGATATTGTGCTACCATCTAAACTTGTGAGCTTACTACTCCTTGGTATTTCAAAGTCATGGAATGACTATCAGGATTTAGTTAATGGAAAATACAAGCTCCCAAGTTGGGAGAGACTTTGGTTTGACTTAGTGCATGAGGATATCAAACTTTAGAGATGGAGTCTCATCTAGAACTGGTGAGGAAGAAGAATTTCCTCTAGTTGGAAAAGGAAATAATTTCAAAGACAAGAAGGCCCAAGGCGAGGCAGAATCCAACTAGAACCATGGCAAGAAGAAATATCTCAGTAAAATTAAATGTTTTCACTGCCATGAGTATGGCCACTATGCAAACAAGTTAACACATAAGAAATACAGTAAGAAGTCTACATGAGCAACAGGAGGAGATTCTCTCACATCAAAATTCGAGTTGGATTTCACCCTCATTACTTGCATGGCAAGCACAGTAAGAGGGAGTGAGTGGTACCTAGAATTTGGTGCTTCATTGCATATGACAGGAAATAAGGATTTCTTCAACAACCTAGAGGAGAAGGACCTACAAGTACCCATAGAGTTTGGAGATGATGGGAGATATAATGCCAAAGATATTGGCACTGTCACTCTTAAGAGGGATCCAAGCTCCCATCTTCACCTAAAAAATGTAATGTATGTGCTTGGTCTAAAGAAAAATCTAGTTTTTGTAGCTGTACTTAAAGATAGAGGATATGAATTGGCGTTTAGTAGAGGGAAGGCATATCTGAACCATGTTTCTACTGGAAAAATAAAACAAATTGGTGTTTGAGTTAAAAATCTCTACAAGCTAGAGGTATATTTTGCCATGTATGCAGTTATACCTCCAGGAGTTAGGTGGCATGATGTAGAGCCTTAGTCCCAAAGTTGCAAAGGTTTGGGCAGGGTCCATAAGAGAGCAGCAACATTTGCATTATACTATTTTAATGGATCATTACCCTTTCGACAGGGGCCCACAGTATTTAGTAGCATAAGGATTAGTCTTATTTGATGCAGTGATATCTTGAGCAACAGTTCCAGACTAGTTGCAGTCAAATGTTGAGGAGCACAAAGTAGTGTTGTTAGTAGTGCACGAGGCATAGTGCAGAAATAATAGCAATGTAGTTTTCCCAGTATACAATGTAGAGGATAGTAGCATTCAGAGACTCGGGATACAATTGCAGCTCAAAGACATGGTTGATTTGTATTTTGGATGCTTCTTAGTTGCATTTGTTATAGTAGTAACAACAATAGTGAGAGGGAGTGTTAGTTATGTTACAATACAGTTTGACAGAGGAGTAGGATGTAGACATCTTGACAAAGGCATTGTTAAGAGGTAATTTCGAGTTCCACAGGAGTATGACTGGGGTTATGCAAAACCATTTTCTTGCTAAGAAGGAGTGTTAAATTGTAGCAAGAAAAGGGTGCATTTGACTTGTACCTTAGTCAAATGGAAAAATTTGAATTTCCACTTCAGTAGGATGACTTGAGTTGTAGTTAGCGGGAGTAACATGGCAAAGTCACTCAGTTAAGTCAGTCAATTCAAGTTTGTGGGAAAGAATTAGAGTTGTGCATGGGTTGATTGCTAAGATCTAGAAATCTAGTGGAGTTATAGTTAGTTAAAATCATTTATCTAAGCTCTGGCCATGGCTAGAGTCAATATGAGTTCAATTGAATATTTGTAACTATTGTTAATTCGTTGATCTCTTAGTTAACTACTCAATTTACTAAAAATATCCCTAGCCATGATTGTAATTTGAATTGCCTAGTTGAGTGGAGGAAAAAGACATAACTATAATAATTATTTTATATTAGTGAGTGTACAATATTTGCATGTAGCAGGTGAGCTAATTCTCTTGGGATTTGCACAAGGAAATAGGAGCTCTTACTATTCTTTAGGAGTTGAATTGCACAAGGAAATGGGAGGAAGTGGGAGGCTTAGTGTGGCTAAGTATTTTCCATAGTAGATTCAGGAGGAGATCATTATTGCAGTGCAGTTTGAGCTTCAAGGATTGAAGTTGTCATTGTAATAGATCATACAAACATAGGAGAGGTTTTTCCCTAGTTGAGTTCCTCAGTAACAAGAACTTCCACCAGAGAATGTTTAGGAAAATCCCGAAGTTACTGAAAACCCTGAGGCAACCCTAGATGATAGTCAAAATATTGAAACTACAGTGGGTAATGAACATCCATAGGTTGGAATTGAAGGGAAAATTTTTGAAGGAAACATTGAGATACATCAAAATTATGCCTCATTGGCTAGAAATACTCTACATGAACCTACACAACTTGAAGCTTCAACTTCTAAAAAGCTTAGTAGGATTGAAAAATGAATTGCATATTTCATGGCTTCTTTACCCAAAAAAACGAGAAGGTTGGCTAGGTTGATTAGGTTGTAGCAACTCTAAAATCTATATTCTTTTGTTCCCCCTAAAGAACAAGTTACTTTTATAGATGAGGTAGATTTAACTCGGGAAACCCCTGAGGAAAGGGAAGCACAAAATCTTGAAGAGTCTCAAAAACCCATGGAAGAAAAATTTGGATCAAGAGATTTATAATAATGAGGACCCACCACTATTTGAGGAAATGAATTTGGATCAAGAAAAACCAAATGTGGAGGTGATGCAAACAATGGAAGCAATGAAAAATTTAATGTAATCTTTGGACATAGGAGATGGGGCGACTACTGTGACTCAAGAACACTTTGTTAAATTAATTCGGGAGTTGTCAATTGATCTTCCAACTATTGAAGTTAAAATATTTTATACTGACTGTCCAACCACTACTGTGCTAGAACCATCTTCTGGTTCTGCATCCACTATAGTGCAGGAATTTTATGTTGATTATTGATCTGAAAATAGATAATTCTCTGACACTTTGCAAGTTCTAATAAATTTGGGTCTTCAAACAATCACTTATATTGTAACTTATTCAAAGGTGAATAGTTAAGTTTTTAAATGAACTTAAAGATGAAACAAAATCATATAAAACCCAATATGATGAAAATGAAGAAGAGAAAAACCAAGTGATAACAAAGTTTGTCCAGTGTGGACTACGTCTCTTGTCCTTGCACTAATAGCTAGGTCGGTTTATTGATCTTAGCAACAAAAAGAGTACATTACAAATCTATGGCTCATAGAGTAAACCTCCTTCTAGAGTGGCATTATTTATCATTCAAAGAAATGTTCCTCTTCAAAGAACTCTCACTCACAAGTTGACTCCCTTTAGAAAAGAAATGATGGTGTCAAAAGAAAAAGACTCCTTCACTAAATGTGGCAGTAGGTCCTCGTACTCATTCTGAGATCAAGAAGCACAAATCCAACTCCTTCATGATGAAGTTTTGAAATGGTATTTTCCCACAATCATACTGAGAATAAACTGAAATTGGTTTCTCTAATGAAGAAATAGATATTGAAAATGCATCTAGATGGCTAAAAAACCCTTTTCTAAGATCTTTCCATGCTAAAAAAGGTCTTTATATGGCCTTAAAATAGTTTATGTTTGCAACATAAAAGGACTTGGCCCTGCAAATTATTCAACATACAATGCTCAAATCATAAAAATAATGTTTCCAGTATTCCATAACACCTAAAAACCCCTATCTAGGCTCTTCTTAGGCTCAAAAAGACTGAAAAATGACCAAGTTAGGCCTCTTGGTTCATTTCTTTTCCATCCGTCCGACAAAGTGACCAAACTGCCTAACCAGGCAATGAAATTTGCCCTTTGACAGGTCTATCGAATGACAATTTCGCTCGAGATAGGTGTTGATTCCATTGCCAACAATGCAAATTGTCAGATGAATAAATGCACCAATAAGGCTTAGGTGTCGAATCTTAAACTCCTGGTGTCAGTCATATGATGGTCCATGTGGCCAGGGGCGCAGGACAGAAGCCACATGACTGCCGACATTCTGTCCCTAGTCACGTTGTGTGCCATGTGGCCCAAGGCTATGCCATGTGCTCGCCCTGGCCTCCGAGCTCTCTAAAGATATTCTTTCCTATGGTCTCGTGCCATAACTAAAACTTGGGGCCAGGGCTTACCGCCCCAACCATTCTTCTCACCATTAGCTACATGCCTAGTTGTGGGTAATAAATGGGATCAAGGGGTGGGCTAACCATCCACTCCCGCTTTCTTTGTATTGTGGTCACATTGTATAATATGCCCGAGGGCCATGGCCAATTGGGTGAGCCCAAGGTTCCAGTAATGGGAGGACAATTTGTTCTACATGAACCCAGTCATTTACAAATTACAGACGAAGCACGCAACTTCTTGAACCTTGTTCGATGGATGGATTATTTTGGAAGAATTCAAGGGGTTGATAAGGATATAGAATTAGAATTCATGCAAAATTTGCATGAGAAGATGACCACAGTAAAAAACCTATAATTCAAGTTGATGAGAAAGTTATAGCCGAAGTTATGGGACTTGTAGCAGAGGCAGAGAAATGGTATGAAATGCATAATTCTCTACAGAAATATTTCCTTCTCATTTTTAAATGATAGTGATGAATTAGTCATGAAAGGGAAGGGATATAATCCCAACTAATTCCCATAACTTTGGAAGGAATTGGTAGGAGCACTCCAGAAATATAATACATGCGATGTCAGATATGATGTGTCCCACGGACGCCAACTCAAGATGATAGAATAATTAAGGCAAAATGTATCCTTGAATATCCCCTTCTTTTTTAAATTTGTTTTACATGAGAATGCATCTAGAATGAAAAAATCCAATGACCCTGTAGTAAGTCACCATGGGCTAATCAAATTATTAGTAACAAGAAGTTTAAACCAAGCTCAACAAACTTGGGAAAGCCTTGTAGGAGATCCCATGCATGGACAAGAACTTCCACCGAAGAATGTTCAGTAAAATCGAGAATTTACTGAAAACCTTAAGGCAACCCTAGCTGATAGTGGAAATTTGAAATTACAGTGGGTAATGAAAATCCAAAGGTTGGAATTGAAGGGAAATTTTTTGAAGGAAACATTGAGATATCTCAAAATGATGCCTCGTTGGCTGGAAATACTCTACATGAACCTTCACAACTTGAAGCTTCAACTTCAACTTATAGTGCACACTCATGCAATCCCATCACTTGCGGCCCTCACCCAGGTGAAGACTAAGAAGCAGGTCCAACAGGAGCTTGACTCATACTTCGACAAGTTGATGTGCACCGCCACTAGCCCGGACTCGCCTATTAGTGTAGATATCATCTACAAGTACGTTGTTGGTTTGGCCACACTAAAGACAATGATGTGCATGCTCATAGACGAGTTGGACAGAGGAGCCCGAGCAGTGTACCTAGATGCTATGGAGGCAAGGTTCGGATTTCAGACAGATGTCACAACAGAACACATGGACACTCTCAAGGACTACCAATCATGGCAGCATTATGTCACCATTGATCATCATGAGGATGTCGAGAAGTTGGACTTCTATGGCTATCTAAGTTTGAATGATGTCTATTTTGGCTTTTCCAAGCCATTGTTCACATGGGTACATGTGCATTGTAATGTTGAGTCATGTTAAGTGTATGTTAAGTGTCAAGAGTGGATGTAACAGTCAGAGAGTAGGTGAAGAGTCATGAGGGGAATTGAATGTGTAGAAATTTCACTGTAGATCACCTGATAATGCAATATACTAAAGCAAAATACTTGATCTACTTCTATTATTAATCTTTGCTGAAGATTAATCGATTTTTAGCAAGATAAAATAGAACACATATAACAGAGAAGAAGATTCAATCACACATGAAACACAGAAGAATACTCTGGCGAAAGGCTCAGCTAAAAACACCGTTATTTGTATTATCATACAAGTGGAAATATCTCAGGATTACAGAAAGCTTTACCTCACAATCTATCTAGCTCTCAGTACAATCCCTTAGTGTTGCTCATAGGCAGAATAAACAACACATATGCCTTCCTTTAGTCCTCCAAGCCTCCTATTTCCTTGCAGTTTCTCCTGGGTCCTCCAGCTGCAACCTGTGTGATTCTCACCTCACACACAACACTGACCTTTGAAATAACTGTGCAATCCTGAAGGAGATAATTCCTTCTGCATGGATGAGTTTCCTTAATAGGAAAAATCCTCCAACTGATAGTAAAATGTCCCTATCTTTAATCTCAACTGGGTCTTTCTCTAAACTGACATGCATTGGTTATTTATGAGAGAATATTCAGTTATCTGGAGAACACTAGTTGCATGCATGCATGCATCAACTCACTGAACTCACAATTAGCTCCTCAAATTGTTTGGAACTAATTTAACTGGACTTAAGTCAGTTAACTGAGCTAACTAATTACAACTCATCCTTATCTCCTTAATTAAGGGACAACTTCCTCAATCAAAGGGATAATTGTTGCATGTATTCACATAGACTTCATGTTTGATTTTCTCCAACTAATTAACTCAAGATGAATTAATTAATTATTTTTCAAATAGCTGTTGAGACCAAATTCGAATTTTAATTCAACGACAAATTAAAATTGGAATATATCCCAAAATGTTATTTGTAGCAATGTTGTTTTTAGCATTTCTATTTTTTGCTATTTCCAACAGAGTTGGAGTATATCCTGAAATGCTATTTATAGCAATGATATTTTTAGCATTTCTTGTTGCTATTTTCAACACTCCCTCTCAAAAAGAAAGGCATTCAACTCAACCCTAATCCCGAACCTTTGGAATATTCTACATGCAACACTTCTCTCAAGTGTTGTTGCTCCAGCAACTCCAAAAACAAAAAATATCCAACCTGAATCAGAATGATGCCTCTGTCATCAAAGTCTCTGACTGTTATTGCCTTTGTCGACTGAAAACTCTGCACCTCTGTGCTCTTTAGTATCTGACTGCTCTAACCTCTGTCACTTTGATCTATGACTGCATCAATCACACTGATTCCTCCTGCTGCATCCGTGTTGTTGTTGGTCCTGTCTCCCAGCACTGCACCTCCTCTCATCATGTTGCATTGTGCTGCCCACTATTTCACTGCAACTTAGTTACTGAGAAGTAAGTAACTGGTCTCCCAATTGACCTCCCTGTTGGGCTAGAAACATCCTCTGATGCTAAAGCTTCCTCTGCTGCTCCATCCGCATCTGTCTCTACCCACTCAGCCAGTCCTGCTACTCCTCGTCGAGGCTGCCGTAGCAAGGTGATAAAGGATATTTTGGGGTAAGGAAAAATCCCTTTCATAACAATTTTTCGATCCTGAGGCCTGTAGGTTATGGGCCCACAAACCTATCAGAAGCATTTATTTGAGGCCTTAAGCCTTTAAACCCGGGACCATACAACATATCGGAATGCCAGGATGCAAAGGAAATACATGGAAAACCTGTCCCAAAACATATAAGGTCGGACTTCAAAATTATACACCCACGTCCAGAACTCCATCGGATCCGTCCAGGTCTAAAGCTTTTTTGCTGCTCTGATCATTCATTATCTCTGATCTCCAATCGGCACTATATCGGCCTATCAACGATATTGCTTATCAGCCATCGGCACATCGCATTCCTCGAAATCGTCCACTGATCAAATCAACTTGCACAATAATCCTCCACCGTTGATCTAACACACTTGATCTGATGACTGTCAGAGATTTCAAGTGGACAAATAGCACAGGGATTACCCGCCCAAAAAGCGGTTTCCTCTCTCCTCCCAAGTGCTATGTGTCACTCGGTTAGTGGAATCGGGTGCTCACCCTGAATTACCACTTACCACTTAGAGCCCACATGAAATACCATTTCACATTGCAAAACTACTTTCCTTGCAAATTAACGCCCCGCATCTAAGCCTCGCGATGACCATTAGATATAAACGATTGACAGTTCTTGTTCTTTTTCACCCACGTCGTTGATCTTCTTCTTATTAATGGATTTCTGCACTTAATACGGATCTGCCAAAATATGAAAACACTCACATCACTCATATTATCATTGGATTGCCATCGATCCTTACAGTGATCGATGGTCGATCAAACCTACAACACAGAATATTCAGACTATCTATGAAACAACACACAGACGCACAAATTCAACACTGAACACACTTTTATATTATACATGATATGAATACATATCTAAGGCATTTCAGCCTTAGGAACAAGCTCCCTTCAATTACATTTTGACCACTTTGGTTTATACAAATTCTATTTGTCACTCTCTATTTTTTTCTTGAACACGCAGGCTCATAATATATAAGGAAACCTTTGGATTGGATCACGAGAAGGATCCGATCAAATCCTTCTATGATTTCCTCTTGCAAATCACTCAACTAATCTCTCTATATGTATACATATGGCAAATTACATTTAATTAAGTCTGTCAAACTAGCTCTATCAAAACAGAATTTGTCCCCTGTTTAGCTCCGATGGTCCATGTCTCCTTGCTCTGCTTTGGATTCCTCCTTTAATTAAGAGTTTTGGATGCTCCTGCATCAAACTCCCGAGGCACAAAAATTTATGACCTCCTAGTCATATGCTTCTCCTTATCCTTAGCAATTCTACCCACTTCTCAGTGCAACTACCTTCATGATCTTCTATGAGCTGCAACCAACCTATGCAGTAACAGTCTTCTCTGCTACACGATACCTCACCAAGCTTTCTCCTCTGAGCTTTAGTATTTTGGAATCCTTCTGGTTTTCTCCTCTGGAACCAATTGAGCACTCCTTTCTGTAGGTTGCTGCAAGTCTTCTCACCTTCTGCTGCCACTATCTGCATGACAGTAAAGACCATAAACTCAACATACTTCAACAACTGTACCTGTTCTCCTTCTTCTTGCAAACTCTTCCTCCTTCTCGCAAGAAATCTTCTTCCCTTTCCCGACTCTGATACCAAATGATAAAATGAGATTTTGGGGTAAGGAAAAATCCCTTTCATATCAATTTTTCAATCCTGAGGCTTGTGGGTTATGGGCCCACAAACCTATTAGAAGCGTTTATTTGAGGCCTTAAACCTTTAAACCCGGGACCATACAACATATCAGAATACAAGGATGCACAGGAAATACACGGAAAACCCAACCCAAAACATATAAGGCCAGACTTCAAAATCATACACCCGCGTTCAGAACTCCATCGGATCTGTCCAAGTCCAAAGCTTTTCTGTTGCTTCGATCGTTCATTATCTCCAATCTTCGATCGGTGCTATATCAGCCTATCAACGATATCGCTTATCGGCCATTGGCACATCGCATTCCCTGAAATCCGATCACCGATGAAATCAACTTGGACAACAATCCTCCACTATTGATCTAACACACTTGATCCGACAGCTGTCAGAGATTTCGGGTGGACAAATAGCACGGGGATTACCTGCCTGAAAAGCGGTTTCCTCTCTCCTCCCAAGTGCTACATGTCACTCGGTTAGTGGAATCGGGTGCTCACCCTGAATTACCACTTACCACTTAGAGCCCACATGAAATATTATTTCATGTTGCAAAACTACTTCCCTCGCGAATTAACGCCCCGCATCTAAGCCTTGCGATGACCGTTAGATCTAAACGATCAAAGGTTCTCGTTCTTTGTCACCTATGCCGTTGATCTTCTACTTATTGATGGATATCTGCACTTAATATGGATCTACCACAATCTAAAAGCACTCACATCACTCATATTATCATTGGATCACCATCGATCCTTATAGTGATCGATGGTCGATCAAACCTACAACACAGAATATTCGGACTATCTATGAAACATCACATAGATGCACAAATTCAACACTGAACACACTTTTATATTATACACGATATGAATACAGATCTAAGGCATTTCAACCTTCGGAACAAGCTCCCTTCGATTACATTTTGACCACTCTGGTTTACACAAATTCTATTTGTCACTCTCTATTTTTTTCTTGAACACGCAGGCTCTTAGTATATAAGGAAACCTTTGGATCAAATCATGAGAAGGATCGGATCATGAGAAGGATTCGATCAAATCCTTCCATGATTTCCTCTCGTAAATCACTCAACTAATCTCTCTATATGCATACATATGGCAGATTACATTTAATTAAGTCCATCAAACTAGCTCTATTAAAACAGAATTTGTCCCCTGTTTAGCTCCGATGATCCACGTCTCCTTGCTTTGCTTTGGATTCCTCCTTTAATTAAGAGTATCGGATTCTCCTGCATCAGACTCCCGAGGCACAAAAATTTATGACCTCCTAGTCATTCGCTTCTCCTTATCCGTAGAGATTCTACCCACTTCTCAGTGGAACTGCCTTCATGATCTTCTATAAGATGCAACCAACCTCTGCAGTAACAGTCTTCTTTGCTACATGATACGTCACCAAGCTTTCTCCTCTAAGCTTTAGTCTTTTGGCATCCTTCTGGTTCTCTCCTCCGGAACCAATGGAGCACTCCTTGCTCTAGGTTGCTGCAAGTCTTCTCACCTTCCGCTGTCGCTATCTGCACAACAGTAAAGACCATAAACTCACCATACTTCAACAACTGTACCTCTTCTCCTTCTGCTTGCAAACTCTTCCTCATTTTCACAAGAAACCTTCTTCCCTTTCCCAGCTCTAATACCAAATGATGAAAGGAGAATTTGGGGTAAGGCAAAATCGCTTTCATAACAATTTTTCGATCCTGAGGCTTGTGTGTTATGGGCCCACAAACCTATGGGAAGATTTTATTTGAGGCCTTAAGCCTTTAAACCTGGGACCATACAACATATCAGAATACAAGGATGCGCAGGAAATACATGAAAAACCAGACCTGAAACATATAAGGCCGGACTTCAAAATTATACACCCACGTTCAGAACTCCATCAGATTCGTCCAGGTCCAAAGCTTTTCCATTGCTCCAATCATCCGTTATCTCTGATCTTCGATCGGTGCTATATCGGCCTATCAGCAATACTGCTTATTGGCCATTGGCACATCGAATTCCTCGAAGTCCAATCACCAATCAAATCAACTTGCACGACAATCCTCCACCATTGATCTAAAACACTCGATCCGACAGTTGTCAGAGATTTTGGGTGGACAAATAGCACGGGGATTACCTGCCCGAAAAGCAGTTTCCTCTCTCCTCCCAAGTGCTACGTGTCACTCGGTTAGTGGAATTGGTTGCTCACCCCGAATTACCACTTACCACTTAGAGCCCACGTGAAATACCATTTTGCATTTTGAAACTACTTTCCTCGCGAATTAACGCCCCGCATCTAAGCCTCGCGATGACCGTTAGATCTAAACGATCGACGGTTCTCGTTCTTTGTCGCCTACACTGTTGATCTTCTTCTTATTGATGGATCTCTGCACTTAATACGGATCTGCCACAATCTGAAAACACTCACATCACTCATATTATTATTGGATCGCCATTGATCCTTACAGTGATCGATGGTCGATCAAACCTACAAACACAAAATATTAGGACTATCTATGAAACAACACACAGACGCACAAATACAACATTGAACACACTTTATATTATACACGATATGAATATAGATCTAAGGCATTTCAGCCTTAGGAACAAGCTCCCTTCGATTACATTTTGACCACTCTAGTTTACACAAATTCTATTTGTCACTCTCTATTTTTTTCTTGAACACACAGGCTCATAATATATAAGGAAACTTTTGGATTGGATCACGAGAAGGATCCGATCAAATCCTTCCATGATTTCCTCTCGAAAATCACTCAACGGATCTCTCTATATGCATACATATGGAAGATTACATTTAATTAACTCCATCAAACTAACTCTATTAAAACATAATTTGTCCATTGTTTAGCTCCGATGGTCCACATCTCCTTGCTCTACTTTGGATTCCTCATTTAATTAAGAGTGTCGGATGCTCCCACATCACAAGTTCTAATCAAAGAGGTTGGGTACCCCAAGGATCCTACCTGTATTTTAGCCTTCTTGGGACTATCACTTCACATTGCCCCACCTCACACCTGGAGGTATGGATGCATGTGATCCCTCTGCCCACTTGGCTCAAAATTCCCCCCTACTGGACGTCTCTGCATGAGTGGATGTCTCCACTCAGTCTCCTCTTGGCTTCTCCAGTTGTGGCTGCTCCACAACTTCCTGAAGTTGCTTCACCAATTGTGGCTCCTCCAGAATTGTCTGAGACTTCTTCTGGCGCTGCAAGTTGAGAGGTAATGTACTATCCCTCTCAACCACCAAGTCTTCAACATTTGTCTTGCTCCTCAAGGCTTTGCATGCATCTTGAACCTCAAGAGCACACAAGTTCTTGACTCGTGAACCGATCTACTTCACTTGTCCTCTGGTGATGTTTCTAAGGAAAACCTTTCCCTTACTGAAGATTACATCATAGCCTTTGTCCTCCAACATCGCGATTGATACCAAGTTCTTCTTCAATCCTAGAACATACTTCACACCTATCAAGGTGATGCAAGCTCCATGCTCCCTCTAAAAAGCAACCGTGCGCACTCCTGAAACATTATACTTTTCATCATTACCCATCTCTATGAGTATCTTGAGGTCTTTCTCCTCCAAGGTACTGAATAAACTCTTATCGCTAGTCATGTGGAATGAGGCTCCACTATCAAGAAACCAAACACAACCCATCATCGATGAAACCATGCATGCGATGAGGGTAAAGTCCAATTTGAACTGAGAGGTCAATCTCGCACCTTTAGATCCTTCTGAGGATCCCTTCTTGGATTTCTTCAATGGATAATTAATTGCATAATGGCCCACCTCATGACAATTAAAGCATCACACTTTAGATTTGTCAATCTTCTTCCCTCCATGAGAAGAACTCGATTTGGGATGAGAATCCTTCTCCTTCCCTTTCCTTGCCTTACTCGCTAAGGTGAAATTTTCTTCGTACTCCTTGGATGAAGAACCATCTCTAGTGCTCCTCCTGATCTCCTCCTGCATTAGATCCGACCACATTCGTTCCTAATCTGGCAGTTTCTCTCTTCCATTCACTAAGTCCTGGTAGCTATGCTAGCTCTTAGGAAGACCGAGGAGAGCAAGACTCACCATGTCATCATTGGTTGTCGTGATTCCTACACTTCCAAGCTCATCTCTGTAGGTGGTGAGCTTGTTCAGATATGTAGAGATCGTGTCGCCCTTTTCACACTTGATTTTCCAAAGCTTTTCCTTCAGCACCAGCTTCCTCTGGTCGTTGCTATTCTGATATAGATCCTTCAATGTCTTCCACATTGAAAACGGAATCTCCTTCCCATGGAGACTCGAGACAATATGGTCTCAAACTCCCTCCAGAAGAATCCTCCTTGCTCTCACCACACATTTCTTCCATTCCGCCAATTCTTGGGCATTATCTGCTGCTGGCTTGGGGACTTCTTGATCAATGAAGTCGTTCAAACCATTGTCCTCTAATACTGCTTCCATGCGATCCTTCTAGGCTATATAATTCGAGCTACCATCCAGGGCATACTCGAGTCTTAAACCATTGAACTCCATTGGTGAACTTTAAGATGTGATAAGAATTCGATTTCTATAATCAAGAACTTCAAACTTCGAACTTCTCCCTTCTTTGTATACTATTCTCTACTTTGATAACCTGGCTCTGATACCATGTAGAAATTTCACCGTAGATCACCTGATAATGCAATATACTAAAGTAAAATACTTGATCTACTTCTACTATCAAACTTTGCAGAAGCTTAATCAATCTTGAGCAAGATCAAATAGAACACATATAACATAGAAGAAGATTCAATCACACATGAAACCTAGAAGAATACTTTGCGGAAAGCCTTAGCTAAAAACCCCGCTATCTGTATTATCATACAAGTGGAAATATGTCAAGATTACACAAAGATTTAGCTCACAAGCTATCCAACTCTCAGTACAATCCCTCACTACTGCTCATAGACAGAATAGAAAACACATATGCCTTCCTTCAGTCCTCCAAGCCTCCTATTTCCTTGTTCAGTTTCTCCTTGGTCCTCCAGCTGCAACCTCTATATTTCTCACCTCACACACAACACTGATCTCTGAAATAACTGCGCAATCCTGAAGGAGATAATTCCTTCTGCATGGATGAGTTTCCTTTATAGGAAAAATCCTCCAACTAATAGTACAATTTCCTTGTCTTTAATCTCAACTAGGTCTTTCTCCGAACTGACATGCATTGGTTATTTATGAGAGAATATTCAGTTATCTGGAGAACACTAGTTGCATGCATGCATGCATCAACTCACTGAACTCACAATTAGTTCCTCAAACTCTTTGGAACTAATTTAAGTAGACTTAACTCAGTTAACTAAGCTAAATAATTACAACTCATCCTTATCTCCTTAATTAAGGGATAACTTCCTCAATCAAAGGGATAACTGTTGAAAATCTTCACATATAATTCATGTTTGATTTTCTCCAACTAATTAACTCAAGATGAATTAATTAATTGTTTTTCAAACAGCTACTAAGACCAAATTCAAAAATTAATTTTCAATTTTAATTCAAGGACAAATTAAAATTGGAATATATCCCGAAATGTTATTTATAGCAATGTAATTCTTAGCATTTCTATTTTTTTCTATTTCCAACAGAGTTGGAGTATATCCTGAAATGCTATTTTTAGCATTTCTTGTTGCTATTTTCAACAGACTGGTCACAAAGGGGAATGTTAAGGGTCACCCCACCCTTTGCTATAAATAGTCCCTCATAACTCATTGTATAGGCTTTTGGTTAGCCAAGCTTCTACTAAGACTATTTTGAAGAAGGCTTGGATAGTATTGTAACTCTCCTTAGCTTCTCCACTCCACGGAGCTAGTACATCTCTTTGGAGGAGGAGGCAGATGTGGCTGTAACGTTCCATTATTGGGGCTAGTAGGTTTACATGGATGGATTGTATGATTGTGACTTACAATTATTTATATAATAAGAGCCAGCACATTTTCATGCATATGTTGGTATTGTAGTTGGACTGCTCCAGTTGTTTTAATGATATGTGTTGTTTAACTTACGTACTTGTGTATGAACTGATTCACTTGAAATTACATGAATCTTGTTGTTAACGTGTTACATATGTTGTTAATGTTGTCACCATCTGTGTCGGCTGCTCTGCCAGACATTAGACGGACCTTTCACTTGAACCTTGCTATAATAAATGTCACACTCATCTCGGACTGATCCGTGAGTGTTGTACGTGTTATCTTACTTTGTATGATGTGATTGTCACATCCGAGTGGATTTCTCTACCTGAAGTTGTACATGTCCTTTGTGTTGTGTTTTCCTAGCCTAGTTGGGACTGATCCCTTTCAACCTAGAACTTGCCTTCATCTCGTTCCCCCTTTGAAGTGTTGGAACCTCTCATACACCTTCCTTGACTCACATCATCAGTCACACCCTTGCTACTGATAGAGTTATCTTACTTGCCTCTGTGCAACATCGTTGTCAAGGCATTACCTTACGACCCATTGTTGGGAATCCTACACCAAACAGTCTCAGGTCTAATTGGGACTTCTTACCAGGGAGATCCCCTTGACATCTTGGCGGGTCCAGCACCATCAACATTTTTGGTGCTAGAAGGAGGGCCTGATGACAAGCAGAGTCCTCTCATCCAATTTTGAACCTTTGCATATCTTTCATGGAGTCTTTCATTCTTCTTCCCCCAAGGTGTTTTTCGAATTGTGAAGATGTCTCCATCTCGAGGAAGTTTTTTGATCTCTTGTCCACTCACACATATGATGGTGAAGGAAAAGTGGCCTGGCCTGAGCACTTACATACCTTTCTTTCCATGATTCATGGGGAAGATGAGTTTACTGATGAACATGCTGGTTTGCTGCTTGCATTCACACTTCAAGAATCTCTGTTTTGTTGGGTGCTCAGCCTACAGTTGAAACCATGCACTCATTTGAGCACTTCTGTGATCTTATTGAAGACACGTTCTATCATTTTGATCTATACCATCTTGACCAGAAATTGTTATAGCAATGGAGGGCTCCGCATGAATCCGTTATTGATTTTTGGCAATGCTTCTATGAATTATAGTTTCAAGCTCCAAGGAGCCAGATGAAGTTCGCTTATCTCTAGGACCGGTTCTAGTATTGTCTTAAGAAATCTGTTGGGCCCAAGATAAATCTTGATGTCAAGCCTCGCTCAACCTTCTTCGCTAATGGAACTACCAATATCATGTGGAAGCAGGCATTGTCTTAATGGACTGTCCACCTCCCTATCATTCAATAGTTCCACCATCGCCCAGTGATGCTAAGGATCATGTTTGCACACTTGTTCATCCTTCACACTCTCCCAACATCACTCCACTCCATTTTCACGTAGATTTGGTTGTCAGTCCTTCGATTTCCCATGTGAATTCTTTTCTTTGACCTCCATCTTCACACTTAGGTGTTCCTCTAGATGATGTTGTCTTGTGTTCATCCATTCCAGACTCTTCACTTGTTCTAAACGAGGAAAAACCCATTGACGTAGTTTTTGTTGCACAACCAACATGCGTTGTCATTCATGAAGAGTATGAGTGGGAGCTTGAACATCAACACGCGGTGAAGGGTGACTCTCTTCCGTCTGAGCCCCCTTCGTTCTTTCCTAACCTCTTTGGTGAACCTGCCATCCATGATTTTGCATGTGTCTTCATCCACGGATGCACCCATTGTTGATCACTCGCAGGACTCACCGGATGTTAGTCCATCATTCAACAATGGAGAGGATAAGTTATTCATTGAAGATCCACTTGATCCTTCATTTGTCTTTTCTGGAAACACGGAGGATGAGTTCATTTGCTTTTCATCTACCCTTCTTCTTGATTCATCCGATCATGAGGATGTCGAAGAATTCATTGATTTTTCTGAGTGTGGCAGTCGTGATCCATTTGCTTCCAATTTTTATCATGATCATGAATCTATCACAGTTGATCTTTCGAAGAGATTGTGTATGATGATCTACCTGATGATGAAGTTGAGACACCCAAGACTGTCGAGGTACTTTAGCCCGAGCGATGGTTGTGTCAGGCCTTCGTTCTCTTAAGGTTAGTCTCACTTCAGATCATGAAATCGTTCAATCGCCCAAGGCTCCTCATCACTCATCTGTATGCATTGAAGATCCATCTCACACAAAGATCACACTTCCTCCACTCGAACTGCACGATCCCATTGCTCATGCTTTGGAGGAGTGTTACATTACAAGCACTCGTTCGCAACGCAAGTTGTCTTTTTTTCTTTCATTTGCTTGCATATCACAGTCAAGAGGGTGCTTATGCTTCAAAGTTGCACATACTGTCACACAACACCATGAGAAGTCCATGGATGGTTTGTCATGCACTTGCACTCACTTATGTCACGTGGGCACTTTGAAACACGAAGTGTGGTTGTCTTCATTTTTATATCTTTCTTGCTTGTTGGTTCCCACCACTGGGTTGATCGCGGACCAAGCCTTCACCAACATGGGTCTACCAATGCACTGGTGGCTACATTGGAAGTATCACTTCACGTAATCAGACCCATGTACCGTTAGTATAGGAGTAGGAGTAGTGATTTCTTTCAATTGTTTTATTGCATGCTTGTTTGCTTACATGCTTTGTTTTCTTTATTGTTTGCTTGCTTGCTTTTCTTTCACTTTTTCTTCTTTTTTTTCTTGGCTTTGTTGTTAGTTCATTCGCTTGTTTTGTTCGTAGGTTAGTTCACATGAAACCATGTTTGACTCATGAAACGAGGTGGGTAAAGTACAAGAGGGATTATACAGCTATTGCTACTTGGTTATCTATCATCTTGCCTCTATATGATGAACTTGTTACTCTTAGTCCATGATACGTCAAAATATATACTCTTCGAAATGAACCTTGGTGTAAACACAATGCTTGCGCGCTAACTAGTGTCACCTTCTCTAGTCGGTTGTTTTTGGGTTAACCCTTGTCATCTCAATCAAGTAGAGTAAGGTGAGGGGGAAAACCTTAACAGGCACGTCAGAGATATAATAAACTACTTCTCTGCTGGAACAACCTCCTCTGCTCTCAATAAGTCAAGATCCCTCTTCCACCTCTAAAATGAATAAGTGCTATGCACAATGAAAATGAAAAATGAAAAGTCAAAAAATGAAAAATGAAAAATAAATAAGGTGAAAGAAGAGAAAGGCTTCCTGCGTAAGGAGGTGATGCAAGTAACTCCGTCGGGGTACTGACCAGGTTTGCTGGTAGCAGAGCCATGCTTGTGTTCCTATGTGACTCCACCGGGGTACTGTCCAAGCCTGCTGGCAGTGGAGCAACACCAGAGATGAAACTAAGACTCTGACGACTATACTGCTTGTGCACCTATATACCCCTCAACCCCAATCAAAACAATTGTGTTGCCTTGGCTTGGAATGTGTGTCAATCGACCAAGGGCTTGGAAGATGCTACATCTTACAATCAAGTTAGTGTGAAACCAAGATGAGCTAAGAACTGAACAATACTTCCGGAGGTGTTAGACTTTCTTTTCACGAACAAGGTCTATGCAGAGAGTTGGAGTTCTACCAGTGTGTCGCCAAGTGTTGTAGCGGCTACAACCACCCTCCAAAAATTTTCCTTAGCCTGTTTTGGAGCCTCCCTACCAACCTTACACAACACTTTGTCTTGCTTCATCAAGTACTGAAGCTTCAGTATTTTCAGTTTATGGAACTATTTTTAGCAGGGGTTACATGCAAATTTGTTTTAGAAGTTTCCCTCCAAGTGTTGCTTTTTCCTAGATTTGTGGCATGCTCGTCATGAGACCAAACTTATTTATTCGATGCATTAGAGCTCATTAATTCACATTGATCTTGGATCTCTAACATCCCATATCACATCTAGGACTCTTCGACACATCCGGCTCCGCTATTCACGGGTAAGTGGCCTCAACTTGTCTTTTTCAGCATTTTTGTCGCTTTTTGTGTATTTGCTTGTGTGAGTGTTGTTTTCTTGATTTCTTTTAATGCCTACTATCGTTTACATATATTCTAGCTTATATTAGCTTTGTTTCTATTTTTGTTGCTATCTCACTTTCGTCGCATGCATGAAACTGTTTTGCACGAACATTTGCCCAATCGACGAATGGCCTCACCCATATGCATGTTGATATGTTTGCTAAATCTTCCATTCATGTTTTGCATGCACTTTTTATCACTTCTTATATCACTTAGTGTCACCATGCATTTCATCGACTTACTTGCTTTCAGTTTCCCGTCGGCGAGTCGGGCCAACCTTGGCCCGGTCTCTGCCTTCACCAAGGCTGCATTGCGCAATCTGGGGAAGGAAGGCTCACCTTCCTCTCTATATTTGCACATTATGGCCCAACACTGGCCTCCTAGACTGTTTTGCGCATTCCTGGAGGACAGTGGCTGCTTGGCCCAGGAAATTGCATAAATTTGTCCCTGGGCCAGCAGTCCTTCCCAGCTGGAATTGCGCATTGCGCAAACCCAACAGCCAACTGCCAAAATGGATTGCGCATTTCACAGATCCAGCAGCCATTCTAGCCTCTAATACAACCCATAATGTCTTTTGCACAGTTCTGGCAGCCAGTCACTCAACCTCCCAGTGACATTTGTGCAATATTGCTCATCAGTTTCCAAGGTATGTGTTGTGTCCTTCCCCGGATTTACTTTGTTCTCACTGACATATTTCTTGCCATGCATGTCGCTTGTTTCCAGATCTTTCAGGTGTTCATCTTTCTCAATGGCTTCCAATAGAACAAGATCTCAAGTCACTGATGGTATGCCAATTGGATCAGCAGCTGAGCAGGTGTCCTCTGGTTTCCTGATCTATGAAGATACAAAGTTGTATCTAGACAAGGACATCAAACTGAGGTGGAAAGAGGTGAATGAAACATTCACAAGTACTTTTAGGGAAGAGCTTGAATACCATTAGGTGTACGTGAACATTCATAAGTCCGGCTTGTATCGGATTGCATGTAGATACCCCACGTTCCCATGCGTGGACATGATTCACTAGATCGTCTCTCACACTAACCCCAAGACGATGACCTTGAGTAGTGTCAGTGGGATGAAGCTTGCAACCTTCTAAGCATGAGATTATGATGAGATGTATCAGATGACCGAGCCCATGACTATCATGACTCCCCCATTCAGCTTGCCCAACAGCTGAGGCTACTCTAGAGACATTTTGAAGGATTGGTGGGTAAGGGAGCCAACTCGTTTCAGGATGAACCCAAATCAGATCAATAAGATGAAGATATTGAGTAAGGCTGTTAGGGTCCCACCCTAACCCCCTTATTTATGTAATGGGATCACGTCATAGTCAAGATTCAATAAAGCCCATATTAATAATTGTAAGTGGTTAATCCGCAATTAATGACGGAACCACAGTTAGTTGCAAATGGGTCGTAGTATTAGATAGATGGTATTAATAAAACCCATGGTATTGGCCCATGGTATTGCATGTATGAGTCATATATAAAGGATAGAGACTCCTTGTGAGGAGCATCATGTCTTATTTTGTAATCGAGCTCTACTCTATTGGAGGTTTCCCCCTCGAAGAGGCAAGTGAACATTTCTCTCTGAATAATAAAATCATTGCTATTCTGTGTTCTGGGTATCTTTTCTTCACATATTCTGTATTTGGGTATCATTTTGCAGGTTAAGAGCATAACAAGTGGTATTAGAGCACTTTCCAGGGCCGGTGGGATCTCCATTTCTTAGCAAATTTTTTTTTTTGGCTAAAGACGTGTTCCGGCGTCTTTAAACCATGGGATCTATCGTTGAGCGCATAAACCTGCGGATTTGGGGAGGCATGCACGCAGGAAATACAATAGGTGGTCACGTCTGTTGGACTCCCTTGTAACCCCTTTGGGTACCCCTTCGAGTAGTAGCGCATTAGACAGAACCGCGCACGGACTGTCTTCCACGTACCCTCTGGGTATATCAGAATCCCCCTAGGCTCCCTTGAAACCTCGCCATAGATAAACCATCGGTCGTCTCGCGGCTACAGTACACCGAGAACAGCACTAGGAGAGATTACTCGCCCGTACGATAGGGTAGTCGGGTTGTACGGCTAAGGGCACGGTCGATCCTCCTTAGTTAGAGCCCTGAAACATTGGGCCGAGTACTACTGCCAGACCCTTATGTATATTGTGATCTATAGCACCTAACACTCCTCAAGACCATAGTTCCCTTTTCTATCGGGGGATCACACATCATCTCTTCCAGATCCACTTGTGCAAAGGGGTGTAGCAGCAGCAAACATGAGTCATGTAGTCTCGAGTTCGCAAATCAGCCATTCCGATCTATTAGATTCATTAGATCCGCAGAACCAGTCTATTCCTCCGCCCAGAGCTATCAGATCCGCCATTCAGATCTCTCAGATCCACCAAATCGGAGTCGTTGTGAAGGGTTCCTATACCGGGGTATAATTTTCGCAGGACTTTTGGCCGCATTGACATTTTGAGGATTTGGCCACTACAGTATTGATAAGGAAGGAGTAAAACTCCGTTAGGAGTTTTCAGAGAAAAAAAAAAAAAAAGGTCTAAGATCTTTCGGGGCGCTTATTGGTGATCTAGCCCATCAGAATCAGGACGACGAGCTGAGCACGGAATCAAGACGACGAGCTGAGCACGGAATCAAGACGACGAGCTGAGCACAGTGGTACCATTCACTTCTTAGTGAATTTTTTTTTTTAGGCGATCCCAATTTTCAAAAAATCCGGTTGGTGTATGGTAGAAACTAGAGCTCAAGCGATGGCCAATGAAAGGATGGACAAACTCGAAGAATCATTGCAAAACCTCCACATTCAGCTTATTGGACTATGTAGCATGGTTGAGAAAATAGGCCCGAAGGGCAAGGAGCAAGCCCACGAGGAGGCATATAATGGTAGTGAACACAATGAGGGTGAGTCTAGCCACTCTCCTCACGTCTGGCACACCCACCCACAACCCAGTCAGCGACCTCCCAAGTTGGATATGCATAAATTTGACGGTTCTCACCCGTCGGCATGGATAGCACAAATGGAGCAGTATTTCAAACTGAATCGCATCTTTGATGATGAGACTCAACTTATGTTGGGGAGCATGTACTTGGACAATGAAAGGTGGCAATGGTGGGAATGGCATCAACGTTGCACTGGACCTTTTAAGACTTGGACCAAATTCACCAAAGCTCTTCAAGACTGCTTTGACCAGGAATAATCTTTTTTGGGTCGTCTTACTAAGCTTCGACAGACTGGTACAGTGGATGAATATATTATAGCTTTTGAAGCCTTAGCCTTCCACACTTGTGGTCTCTCAGATGTGTTCAACATGGAATGTTTTATCAGCGGCCTTAAAGAAGCTATCAAAGCCCAAGTCCTACTGCACCACCCTCCCACATGGACGGAGGCTTGCAAGGTAGCTCGTAACGTGGAATGTGCATTAGCAGCCCAATATAGTCGCCCAAATTTCTCTGCTAAAGGTCACCCCCCCCAGGCTCACAACACGACTCAAACACTTAAGGTCCAAAAGGTGTCACCTGTGGAAATGGCCGAAAGAAGAAAGCAAGGCCTATGTTACTACTGTGATGAAAAATACTCCCCAGGTCATAAATGCAAGGAGCCCAAATTTTTTCAAATTGATGCCACTGACTACAACTCAACAGAGGAAGATCCACCACTGGAGGAACATGAGCCGCTAGAAGAAGACAACCAAAAGGACAATGTATCTGACGAACCAGTTATTTCGTTGCATGCTTTGGCAGGGATTTATTCCCCTCAAACTCTCAAAATCAGAGGTTTATTAAACATCGCCCGGTAGTAGTCTTGATTAATAGTGGAAGTACACATAATTTCATCCATCAAAAAGTCGCAGAAGCAGTGCATTGTTTTGTATGAGCAGTTTCTAACTTCCAAGTTCAAATTGTGGATGGAGGCACAATGAAATGTGAAGGCCACTGTGAAAATGTCAAACTTCAAATGGGGGATTATCAGTTGAAAACTCACATGTTTGCCATAAACATGGGGGGTTGCGACATTGTCCTAGGCACTGAATGGCTCCGCACTCTTGGGCCAATCACAATGGATTTCCAGGAGTTATATATGAGTTTTAAGCAGAACAACTACACACATACCCTCCATGGACTCCAGGTGGGAGCCCCCTCTATCATCAGCTCGCATCAGATGGAAAAATTGTTAAAAAGGGGAAATCATGGAGTTGTAGCTCAATTTAATGCCATCTAGGCAGTCGAAACCAAGCCTCTGCCAATTCATCCTGAGATGCAACAGATTTTAAATAACCATCTGTCGATCTTTGACAAGCCTCATGAGCTTCCATCCTCGCGAGGGGAACATGATCATAGCATCACCTTGGTTCTAGGGGCCCAACCCCCAAATATGCGCCCATACAGATATCCGTTCACCCAAAAGAATGAAATAGAAAAAATCATCAAGGAAATTTTGGAATCAGGTGTCATTCGTCTCAGCATTAGTCCTTATTCATCCCCAGTGGTCATGGTGCTCAAGAAAGATGGGGAGTGGCGGATGTGTCCCGACTTCAGGGCCCTCAATAAGTTGACAGTCAAAGATAAATTTCCCATCCCTGTGGTTGATGATTTGCTGGATGAACTCAATGGGGCTCAATTCTTCACTAAGCTGGATCTTCGCTCAGGTTACCACCAAATTCGCATGAAGGAAGTCGACATCCCCAAGACTGCTTTCCGAACTCATGAAGGCCATTATGAATTCCTGGTCATGCCATTTGGTCTTTGTAATGCCCCCTCTACTTTTCAGAGCCTTATGAACCACATTCTCAAACCATATCTCAGGAAATTTGTCCTTGTCTTCTTCGACGACATCCTCATCTATAGTTGCACTTGGGCCGCACATCTTCAGCATGTAGATCTACTCTTGCAACTGCTCCACAAGCATAAATTATTTGTCAAGATGTCCAAGTGTTCATTTGGCATGGCAGAAGTAGAGTATTTGGGCCACATTGTGGGGCGTGAAGGTGTCAAGGTGGACCCCAAAAAGATCCAGGCAATGCAGGAATGGCCTCAACCTAAGAGCTTGAAGAGCTTGAGAGGATTTTTGGGTCTCACAGGCTATTATCGTAAATTTTTCCGCAACTATGGTCGCATAGCGAAGCCCCTCACCCAACTCCTAAAGAAAAATTCATTCTTCTGGAATGAGGAAGCACAACAGGGCTTTAAAGCTCTAAAAAATGCCATGTGTTCCACTCCAGTCTTAGCACTACCTGACTTCACCAAATCTTTTGTCATTGAATGTGATGCTTTGGGTACAGGTATTGGGGCGGTCTTAATGCAGGAAGGGAGACCGTTGGCCTTCACAAGCCAACAACTCAGTGGGAGGAATCGGGGCCAATCTACCTACGAGAAGGAAATGATGGCTATCTTACATGCAGTCAAGACCTGGCGACCTTACTTATTGGGGTGACGTTTCCAAATCTGCACAGATCATCACAGTCTTAAATATTTTTTGGAGCAATGCCTATCCTCCCCACAACAAAATAAATGGCTAGCCAAAATGCTGGGATATGATTATGAGATCATTTACAAGAAAGGGAAAGACAATAGTGTAGCAGATGCATTATCTCGCCAATTTGAGGAGGAAAGTACTCTGCTAGCAATTTCCCTCCCCATTCCAGAATGGATTGAAGAGGCTCGCAGGGAATGGTTTTCACACCTCGGGATCTCCCAACTCATTTCTCAATTGCAGGTAGATCCAAATTCCACCAAGGGATACTCGTGGCAGGATGATATTCTCTGCTATAAGGACAGAGTCGTAATATCACCAACATCCACCCTCAAAAGTCGCATTTTGGCAGAATTGCACTCATCTCCCATTGCAGGACATTCAGGCTTTCAGAAGACGTATGCTCGCACCAGAAGATCATTTTTTTGGACAGGCATGAAAAAGGACATCCTTACTTTCGTAGCAGAATGTGATGTCTGTCAACGCCACAGAGGCGAAACCGTCAACACACCAGGCACATTACAACCATTGCCCATTCCGGCATCAATTTGGACGGAGGTTTCTATGTATTTCATTACAGGTCTTCCAAAGTCAGGGAACAAGTTAGTCATCATTGTGGTTGTGGACCGACTGTCGAAGTATGCTCATTTCTACGCCCTACCCCACCCGTTTGCACCAACTTTGGTTGCTCCATCTTTCATGGATCATATCTTCAAATTGCATGGCATGCCCACTTCTATTGTGTCCGACCACGACCCGATCTTCACTAGTAATTTTTGGCAGGAACTCTTCAGAATACAAGGCACTCAACTAAAACTCAGTACTTCCTATCATCCGCAAACAGATGGTCAAACCGAAGCCGTCAACAAATGTCTAGAAATCTACCTTAGGTGTTTCACTTCAGAAAAGCAACACCTTTGGGTACAGTGGCTACCTCTGGCTGAATGGTGGTATAACACCAAGTATCATGTCACCACCAAAATGACTCCCTATGAAGCAGTATATGGTCAACTCCCGCCTTCACCTACTTCATATCTCAAGGGATGCTCAAAAGTACAAGCAGTGGATCAACTCCTACAACACCGCGCAACCATGCTCGCCCATCTTCGAGAGAATCTTCATCAAGCTCAGAACCGCATGAAGCAACAGGTAGACCAGCATCGCTCAGAGCACTAATTTCAAGAAGGGGATCAGGTCTTTTTACGGCTCCAACCATATAAGCAAACATCACTCAAAGAGAAGGGGTGTCAGAAACTCTCTCCCAAATTCTACGGACCATATCAAGTACTTTAGCGCATTGGAGAAGTGGCCTACAAGTTGGCCTTGCATCCACTGCAAAAATCCATCCAGTTTTCCATGTCTCATGCCTCAAGAAAGTGATTGGGAATAATTGCAGAATTCAGACCAGTCTACCTGAATTGGACGAAGAAGGGTCCATCTGGCTTCAACCCGAACAGGTCCTAGACACACGAGACAAGCAACTGTGCGGCCGCATGATTAAGGAAGTCCTCGTCAAATGGAAAGACACCTCTCTGGAAGATGCAACTTGGGAACCAGCCACTATTCTTCAGCAGTTTCCGTAGCTTCAGCCTTGAGGACAAGGCTAGTCTTAAGGGGGAGGGCATGTTAGGTTCCCACCCTAACCCCCTTATTTAAGTAATGGGATCACGTCATAGTCAAGAGTCAATAAAGCCCATATTAATAATTGTAAGTGGTTAATCTGCAATTAATGACAGAACCACAGTTAATTTCAAATGGGCCGTAGTATTAGATAGATGGTATTAATAAAACCCACAGTATTGGCCCGTGGTATTGCATGTATGAGTCATATATAAAGGATAGAGACTCCCTGCGAGGAGCATCGTGTCTTATTTTGTAATCGAGCTCTGCTCTATTGGAGGTTGCCCCCTTGAAGAGGCAAGTGAACATTTCTCTCTGAATAATAAAATCATTGCTATTCTGTGTTCTGGGTATCTTTTCTTCGCATATTCTGTATTTGGGTATCATTTTGCAGGTTAAGAGCATAACAAAGGCATACCAATGCCTAGTCATATTCGCATGTCAACTTAGTGGCCAAGCAAGCACTAAGACCTTCCCTCAGAGTTGGGTGGTCGTTCCGGACCAACTAGCGAGAGAAGGAAGACCATGCAACTAGTCTGACACACTGGCTCATCAGCTGAAGGAGCAAGTCATGAAGGCTCGATAGTCACCTGAAGGCTTGCATGCATATATTTACATGTCCGCCTACATTCTAGATGAAGTCTGTGCCTGACAGGAGTTCCTGGGCTTAGAGTGGGCATGGTCACCGATGATGACTATTGTGAGCACGTATTTCAAGTTATTTTTTGAGTGCAGCTTCGGAGGAGTGATCATACGACTGTCCGACCATCTTATCACCCCAGTGTACAAGTTTATATTCGAACAGGATCCAGCCTTCATGTCAAAAGAAGCGATGAAGGCATTGTTAGGCATTGTAGATTGGTATGCCTCATTGGACGACACATTCATCCAAGTGTTCAGTGCGGAGAAGCCTCCACATGTTCTGCCAAGGTTTTCTTTGGACGTGCTTATGATGTAGGAAGTAGCGTATCATATCTCAGTAGGATTAACAGTTAGGTTGTAGTGGAAGAAGAAGGCACCTTGTCCCACTCTTTCATTGCAGATTGAGTTATACGATATCCGGAGCATCAAGCAAGCAGATGTCGAAGCTGAACAGATGAAGAAGTACCCATTCCACCTCTGAAGCTTCAACCCATATGACCCACATTGCACTGTGAAGGATCATTGCATGAGAGTTCAGTTCAATTGGATCCATCGACAATTTCATTAGGCCAAAGAGGACTCATGGAGATACTTTTACAATTCCTCCAGACACAAAGAACAGGTCGATTTCGCCGTAGAGTGGTTAGCACGGCAGAATGATGCAGCATCATAGAGAACATGAGTAGTAGCAACAACAACAAAGACAACAAAGCCTAGCATACATGTGCGCGACAAAGGGAAGAGGAAGATTGTCGACTGCATGGAGGAGGAGAAAAGAAGGAAGTTTCGAGAAGATCCATTTGTAGAGCAAGTAGCTATGGCTATTCAACAGAAGAGGCAGCAGCACGATAAGCGAATCACGCAAAGGCAAAGGGATAAGAAGAGAATGGAAGAAGCAGAGAAGGAGTTACATGAGCTGAGGGAGCAACTCTAGAAATAACAAGACCTATGCCAACAGGAGAAGGAAGCACAACAATAGTAGATTTAGCAGGGGGCACATCACGTGCAAACAGACGAAGCAATGCCCATACAAGTAATTGATTCTTCTGAACAACTGGTATCAGACGAACAAGGTGAACCCTCACAGGGGCAAGAATTTTCTCATGAGATAGAACAGGCTCTTGAACAGTTGGATGCAAATATGGAGCAGCAGGAGTTGGAACAGGACACTGACCTCATGCCTCACTAAAGAGAGGTAGACTCACGTACTTCAATGTATCTAGATGATGAGCAAGTATCGAATGACCAAGGAGGCACTGAGATCCTTAGTGGTCAACCGAAAGAAGAGATGCACAACATCTCCTTTGTTGAATCTCATCACATAGTTGTGCAGGCTCAGAGAGTACCAAATCCGGAGGGCCAAACATCCCTTGCGCAATTTGAAGATCAAGTGATCGTGACTGATGTGCACAAGCATCCAGCTGCGTTGGCTGATGCAACTAGAGTGTATGTTGAAGCCACTAGCTAAAGTGTTCATTTTTTCATAGCTGAGAATGAGCGAATGGTGAAGGAAATACAAGTGGCCAAGCACGGAGGAGACTTGGTGACAATGTCCACTCAAGCTAAACTGAAGAAGGAAATACTAGATCAAGTGTTGTCCTTGGACACAGTTATGCGAGCATTGTACTCCAAGTTTGGTACCGTGCATCAAACAGTCGTCATCTCCACGGATGGCTGCAACGATGTGCAAGAAGAGTACGTGTCTTGAAGAACATACATACTGGTGTTGATAACATGTGAGCATGGACAATGAAGTACAAGGGAGCCCTGCTTCACATGCCAAAGATGATGAAGGCCAATGCGGTCGAGCTGCAAGAATGTATCCGGAGTCATATCTGGAACTATGAAGACCTACTGCAGCTCATCACTAGCATACAAGCTTCCCATGCACGAGTGTTCAAAATCATGGAGGTTATAGCGAACACCCATGCGATCCCATCACTTGGGACCCTCACCCAGGTGAAGACCAAGAAGCAAGTCCAACAGGAGCTTGACTCGTACTTCGACGAGTTGATGAGCACCGCCACTAGCCCAAATTTGCCTATCGGTGCAGACATCATGCACAAGTATGTTGTTGGTCCGCCCACACTAAAGACAATGATGTGCATGCTCACAGACGATTTGGATAGAGGAGCTCGAGCAGTGTACCAAGATGTTATGGAGGTAAGGTTCAGGTTTCAGACGGATGTCATAGCAGAACACACAGACACTCTCAAGGACTACCAATCTTGGCATCAATATGTCACTATTGATTAGCATGAGGATGTTGAACAATTGGACTTCTATGGTTGTCTCAGTTCGAATGATGTCTAGTTTGGCTTATCCAAGCCATTGTTCACATGGGTACATGTGCATTGTAATGTTGATTCATGTCAAATGTAAGTCAAGTGTCAAGAGTGGATGTAACAATCATAGAGTAGGTGAAGAGTCATGAGGGTAGTTGAATGGTCACAAAGGGGAATGTTAAGGGTCACCCCACCCTTTGCTATAAATAGTCCCTCATAACTCATTGTACACGCTATTTGTCAGCCAAGCTTCTACTAAGACTATTTTGAAGGAGGCTTGGACAGTATTGTAACGAGTCTTGGCTTCTCCACTACACGGAGCTAGTACATCTCTTTGGAGGAGCAAGCATATGTGGTTGTAACGTACCACTGTTGGGGCTAGTAGGTTTACATGGATGTATTGTATGATTGTAACTTACACTTCTTTATATAATAAGAGCCAACACATTTTCATGCATATGTTGTTATTGTAGTTGGATTGCTCTGGTTGCTTTAATGATATGTGTTGTTTAACTTATGTACTTGTGTATGAACTGATTCACATGCAATTATATGAATCTTGTTGTTAATGTGTTGTATATGTTGTTAATGTTGTCATCATCTGTTTCAACTACTCTGCCAGACATCAGACAGACCTTTCACTTGAACCTTTCTATAACAATTGTCACACTAGTCTAAGACTAATCCATGAGTGTTGTACATGTTATCTTACTTTGTATGATGTGACTGTCGCATCCGGTGGACTGCTCCACCAGAAGCTGTGCATGTCCTTTATGTTGTGTGTTCCTAGTCGAGTTGGGAATGATCCCTTTCAACCTGGTACTCACTTTCACCTCCTTCCCCCTTCGAAGTGTTGGAACTTCTCATACACCTTCCTTGACTCACTGCATCAATCACACCCTTGCTACTGACAGAGTTATCTTACTTACCTCTGTGTGACATCACGGTCAAGGCATTACCTTACGACCCACCGCTAGGACTCCTACACCAAACAGTCTGAGGTCTAATTGGGACTTATTACCGGGGAGATCCCCTTGACATGTTGGTGGGTCCAGCATCGTCAACAATTTCTTGAATGTACAAATTTTCTTCTAACTTCTAAGATACCCTTAATTTCGAATACTAGCACCCCTTAATCCAATAGGGGTAATTTTATCTTTTATATAGGAGTTATTTGTGTTGAATTCTAAGAATCCATATTTGGATTATTCAAGTAATACACTACTCCCTACTCTCTTTTGGATTTGGTAAGGACCATAAACCTTAGGTACAAGTTTATGGTTTTTGTAAATTTTTGAGCAAGTTTTTCTTATATGGTTGGATTCAATCAAATAACTAAGTTCCTACTTAAATATCATGATTAGTATTCTTCAAATCAATTTGGTGCTTGATTTGATTTTTTTAGTTAATATGCATCATGAGGATATAAAGGATTTCATGAAAAGTAACTAGGCAATTATTCAAAACAAATGCTTTGAAATTGGTGAGAACATGCTCTTTCATTAATGGTGATGGATATCTATATAGAGATTAAAAGTGGCCATTGGAGTGTGATAAGTACTTTTGTACTTCCATCAATTGCTAATATAGAATATGAATGGGTTGAAGGATACCTAATTCAAACTTTTAGCACTAAGAGATATCACATCCAACCACGTATTTATGAATATCATTATTCATTCCCTTCCTAAAAAAGGATTGTCAAACATTTTATTATGTGTTGAAAACATTGACAACCCTTTAAGACAAATCAAGTCTCATCGCCACCAACACATGGCCAAATCCCATTAGTCCAAGTTGTGAAATAGTAATTTGGATACATATCAATCTTCATCATTGATGAGATATGAGATCTAGAAAGTGCATTACGCTTGTTATAGAATTGTTTGCTACATAATAGGTATACCTAAAGGAGACGAAGGAACATGTCATCATAGGATTGGAGTACGCTATAAAGAAAGTAACATGCTTTAGATATTTCCCATTTCAGACACTCATCAATCCTATCCATTAATATATTTAGAGATATATTATAACAATTAGACCCACACTTGAACCATTTAAATTTCATCGATATCCTTGTGTTGTGTAAAACATAGGATAAATGCCTCTTGCTATGGGTCGTTTATAATATTTCAAAGAACCATCCTCCCCATTGCCAACAACAAAATAGAGAAACCATGATCTAACCCATTAAGGATAAAAACCACCATATTTTTTTGGGAAGTTCTTAACAAATAGATATATATCCTAAGAAAATATTAGGTGAAAAAAAAAATGGAAGGGTAGGTCCAGTTTTGAACACAACAATGTGCATGCCTTTATGATGTAAAAAATAGAAATATTTAAGGAATAAATTACAAATATTACTTAGATATATCATAGAAAGAAATAGAACTACAAACAAAATGAATAGTGTGAACAAGAATATTATATCTTTATTGATATGGAAGCAATGTTCACTTACCTCTTTGACGGGGAAACCTCCAAAAGAGGAGAGCTTAGATTACAAACGATTTCCAAGATATATTTTTCAATGCTTCTACATTTTTATATGGTACTTTGCATCCTCTAAGAGAATTCTAGAGATGTAACTTTCTAGTAGGTGAAACCTTCTCATAATGTTTCTTACAAACATTGTGTTCAGGCCTTATTTACTAGTGATGGACTCCATACATGCAAGTACACACTAAGCTATCTACTTAGGGGGTTAGGACCCTAATATTCCCTCTCAAAAGAAAGCATTGTCATCAAGGCTAGAGATATAGGAAGTGCTATAGAATGGCTACTGGTTTCCATGTGGCATCCTCTAGATGTGTGTCCTTCCATTATATTAAAACTTATTATAAAGTGTACTGAAGGGGACAACACTCTTGTTTCTCAAAAGTGGCCTCTAGCAACAACCAACCACTTTCTTTAAGTATGAGACATAAAAGACACGATATATCTTAGATTGGTTAGAAAGTTCTAATTTGTAAGCCACTAGCCCAATATGCTTGAAAAGCTTATAGAGGAAATAAACTTTGGAGCAAGCTTCTTATGGTGATCTACTTTGAGGGAAGTATGCTTATATGGCTCTAGATGAAGGAACACCTAACATATTTCTTTAAAATGGAATTCAAAGTGATGTTGACCAACTCGCTACTTCATTGTTAGTGTCCTACTATAACCCCCTTACTTAGATATTTTATTAATGTATGAGGCCGCCTTCCCTGAATAAGGCCAATTAAATAATTAATTAATTTTCAATCATTTTTTTCTTTTATTTGTGTGTGTGTGTGTGTGGCCCAAATTAATTGTTTGTCACTCATTATAAAAAGCTCATAGGTAGTTAATATTTTGTTGAAAACAATGTTTAATACTAAGAGGTGGGGGATGCCTGGGTGAATCAATATTAAGTATAATTTTACTTTTAATTCCAACTTATACTTTCACAATCGAACTTGGAAACCATCCATATAAACCATCAACAACATATCATATGGAAAAAATATGAATACAACATACACATACATAACAAGACCAAGGTTTAAAATAGAAACCCTTCTGGGAGAAAAACCACAAAAGCTTGTTTGTACTATGATGTAAATATGAGTTCCTACTCTATTACATCAATTTGTTTGTGAGCCACCACTCACAAGAAGCACCAACTCCCTTAGATTGTTTGTTAGCACCCACTAGCAGGAAGTGCCAACTGCCTTCTTCTGCAGACACTTGATCAACTTACTAGAAGCACCAACTTCATGGACTTTTTGCAAGAACCAACTTGCATCTCCATGGATTTATGCAAGTTCCAACTTGCAGGATGCCCCAACCCCTAATCTCTACTTAGACATTCATTGAGATGGAAGCAACAACTCCCTGATGTGTAGGTCCTAACCCATAATACAAAAACTAATATTCATTGTAAATGGTAGCCTCTCTACCTATTTTTAACTTTTCTTTGATCCACCTAGCCCTATGTTCTCTTCTACATTCAACCCTATGTTCATCACAATAGCCTTCACTCATACTCAACCCTCTTTGCACTCTTTATCCAATCTGCAACATCTCATGACCTTCAACATTTTTGTAGCATACTTTCTACATTTTACTTTACTATCAACTCTCTTCTTTTGCACAGGCACTCTCAACCTCTCACAGTAGCTTACCAACCCATAGAGCTCTTCGCTCAATTCTCTCAATGTTATGAAACCAGCTCACAAAAAGATAGAAAATATAGATCAATGACTTAAAAATCAGCGTCTTCGAGGGGGAAACCTCCTTTACATTACACAAATGAACAATTCTTTGATGATAAAAATGACAAGACTTCCTTTATATATATAGGAGTATAAGGGGTCCCAATACAATTAGAGCCTACATAACAATAATACTATAGGGGCACAACAATAACAATAGTGGGCTTTTATGGGGCATAATAATAACAACATGGGGTCTATATGGGCACAATAATACAATAAGGGGGTTGCACTAATAACAATAATGGGTTACACTAGTAGTATGGGGACCTAACATGCCCCTCTCTTTCAAAAAGTGTTGTCCTCAACGCTTGAGTAGTTATGGATGCTTCTGTATAAAATTTTCATCCTCCCATGTGGAATCTTCAGCGGGTAAGTTCTTGCACTTGATGAGATACTCTGAAATTGATTGATTTCATAGCTGTCGGATTCTTATTTCCGTGACTGCTTCAAGTTCCAGTATGATTTTTCCTTCCTCGTGAAGTTCCGACAATATTTTTTGAACTGGGTGCTTGTCAGCTATAACCTTCTTTAAGCATGAATCCTGGAAAATTGGGGCACTCGGGAAGATGCAAGAAGCTCCAATTTGTATACCAAAGTACCAATATTTTGCAGCACCTTGTAAGGACTATAGTACTTTGGTGATAATTTATTATCCTTCTTAGCTTGCTTAAGGGACATTTGTTTGTATGGTTGTATTTGTAAAAATACCTAGTCGCCTGTCACATGGAATAAGTCGATCTTGTGGACAAGATAGACCTTCCTAGAATCTAAGAATACCTAATGACAAGCAAACCAAGAAGACACTATCTTTCTCTAAATATGCTTTGATAAACAAATAGCAAACAAGTGTTTTTAGGGCCTACCTTAGGTCCAACGCAAGCTTGTGGATGCCCTCGCTCCTTTGATCCAAGTGAGCTCATTTTCGCGAATCTGCAAACACAAACAAGGCAAACCAATTAAATAGCACCTGAAAAGCCAATTGCATAAAACATATATTTAACATGAAAGTGAAGGAATCCATGAAACAAATAACATAAGATACTTGTTGAGAAAAATGAGTTTGATTGTATTAATTCAAAAGAAGAAGAACTTTACAACCTTTGCCTTGACGCTGTACAAGCTCCTCCCAGGGTCTAGCAAGAAGTCTCCTCTACTTTGACAAGTTTCACTCACTCCCTAATGAAGCCAAAAAGATGTGTGATCTCTCCTCTTAAGCTCAACTAGGAAGTCTTGATTTCACTAGCATTTACCCTCAAAAATGTTCAGCTTCTAACCTCCTCAGCAACCAGCCCAATGCCTGTATTTATAGTGCAATGGAGGGAGGTTACTAGGTCCTCCTTCAAAGGGATAGCTCCTCTCATCAAGGGATTATCTCCTTCTCTTTTGGGATGCATGAACCACCTCAGAGCAAATAATCCACATCAAAATTCCTTCTAGAAACCTCTAGAATTAACCCAAAGTGATTTTTTTAAGATAAAACTTGTGCCTTTTGACTTTCACAGGGGTACGCACCTACACCGTTAGGGACAGAGCGGGCAGGTCCGCAGTTTTTGTACACAGAAGGTGCGGGACCGCAGGTGACCATGAGAGAAAGTGCGGAACCAGAGTTACATTGATTTTTAATGTCTTTCTCTCATTTCCAAAGCTTGATTTGAAGAGCTGAGGTCTGAGACTTGCTTAGGAGGACAGTACAAGTGATGATAGACCCATACTGACTGCAAATAATCATGGTGACGATATTTTGTGTAACAGATTGCCCCCTAAAGTGCGAAGTCTGTAGTAGATGAAGATTTCTTATCATTTAGGAAGAGTGAAGTACTTTATCATTTCGAGGATCATCTTGTGGAGAGCCTGATTGGAACCTGTAAAAACATTCAATCCAAGATATATATATATGAGATCATATCATCGCTGAGGTAGGCATTCCCATGCTCAGATCAAAACTGACTAGAAAAACTAACTACTGCTCTGATACAGGAATGATCTTGTAAAACATCACAAGTATAGACTCATGTGGACACAGTATGGACGCAGCCATTTGTTTATGAATAGTCCATTATATAATGAATACAAAATTCCTCGCAGCCTGGATTGTGGAAACTAGATCCAGGGTCTTCATTTCTACTTTCCCGAAATAGTATGATTCTATCCATGCGAATGAATATGTTGATGTCGAACATGGTAGAAACCACTTGATTACCAGTCAATGATGTAAACTGTTAACAAGTGTGAGAGAAACCACCAATGATGTCAATGGCTCTCAAAGTACCCAGTACAATCCATGAGATGCGAATAAATGTACTGATGTCGAACATTTCACGGAATCCTTTGATCGAAAGTCAATGATATAAACTGTCGTCAAAGGCGAGAAACCTGCCATTGAGGCATGCAGACTTCAAGATACTGACGATTTCTAGATCATCTTTCTAGATAATGAGTTGATGTCGATAGAAAGCGATCCGTCGTAGGCAAGCCCACAACACAAAATCACAGATCAAGTTGAATAAATTTAGTTGCAAGGACTGACTCAGGGATGGTCAAGATGGATGACAGATATTTTGTAGATGAATGGCTTATTGGTAGTGACCTCTTGAACTCATAACGACACGACAGATGGCTTGGTGACAATTGACCCAAAGTTAATACCCAGAAACTGGCTGAAGACTTTCAATGAGGTTTGATCAACTGTTAGGCAAAGGATTTCCCAACCCAGGTGAATGAAAGTGTCATGTTCAAGAGTGGTTACAAAGTATGACAAATAGGCTCATTTTTCTCTCTTTTCCCCCACCATTTCTGGCAAGTACCTCTTTATTTTTTACAAGCTTGAGGAGGATAACATTTGCTTGATTATAAGCTCATTTTTCGGATGAGTCCAACTTAGTTTAAATTCGAACCCTAAGAAGGAGTGGTTCGTTCCCATTTGTAATTGAACAGGTCCTTTACTGTGAAATTTTAACGAGTCCAGTATAGGAGAAACTCGACGTTTTTCAATTTTAGAGAGTCTGAAAAAACTTAAGAAGACTCCAGGGTTGACCTTTTTCGTAAATTTGTGTCTCCCAAGCCCGAAAAAGTATAAAATAATACTTGAGAGAACCGCTTGATCTTTTACGACCAAGAAGTACTTTTCGTCATTAGTGCCCTTGACCCGAAAAAGTAAAAAAGCGATCAATCACACATCGTTTTATGACCGATATCGAATTTGAAACAACAAAAATCTGGCAATCTTTTCATGTTTTTACGGTTGGAAAAGAGTTGTAAGTGGACCATCTTTTAATTCCGTTTTAACGAGTTTAAAAGAAACACTCGGCAATCTTTTCATGTTTTAGGATTCAGAAAAGAGCTTAAAGATGACTCTACATTTTTTTTCGTCGAAAATGATAGATTTCGCCTGAATAATCCTTTATTCTGCACAAGAACACAAACATTACTCATACCTGTTTGAAATGGATAAAAATGTCGCAAAATACCTTTTCAAAGTGAAACATAAACAAATTTTAAATTTATTTACTCAAAAAACTTATAAAAAGGGCCTTTTTCAATTCATTTTTACCGTTTGAGTTTGGGTGAGAAAATAGTGCTTTTGCTCAGAAAACTTCCCGTGAAGATTGCGGAAAATCCAACCGTCGGAATCGAACACCGTCTTCTCCAGGTAATCCACATCATCCCACTCTTCATTTTTGACCGTTTAATTTTATTTTTTACTCCTTTATTTCATTTTTGGGAGGGTTTTTAGGCGCAAAACCCGCGTGCGGGGGCCCGCAAGTTTACCATTGCGGGCCTGCGGACCCCGACTTTTTCTCCATTGGGAAAAAGCTCAGGGTCCGCACCTTCTGTGTAGACAAAGTGCTAACCTGGAGGGTGCGGTCCCCGCCAAAAGGGTTTTGAACCCAAAAATTCTCAAAAATGGACCACACAAAATATTTTCTAGCATTTTAATTTGTCTTTATACTTGATGCAAAGAGTACATCATGCTAGATTGGCGTGAACGAGAGCATGAGGACGTGGATGCCGCCGCATGGAATCATCAGCCTTCACTTGATGCTTTGAGGGCATGCGGATTGTACAAATTCTGGGCCATTCCTGGCATGAGGGCTCAGGTGGATTTCTTACAGTGGCTGGTTGACAGATGGAGCATACAGGACCAGTGCTTCTTCTTCATTGGCGGCCATCAGCTCGAAATCGGGTCGGCGGACATATATTTCTTGACTGGTTTGCCTAAGAGAGGCGAAGACTTGACTCTGCACGGGACTAGGCCAGGTGGCCAGTCTGTCGATAGCCTCCGGCTAGAGTACTGCAACAGCCAGGCTAGAGACAAAGGGATAGACATGAAGACGATATCCCGTCTTGAGCTCATGGTGATTGCATTCACTGTCACCAGACTTTGCAGAGCTGCCGCATTACATATTGCCACCGGATCCCAGATGCGTATGGCAGTTGACTGCTTTCGAGGCACCATCTTCAACTGGTGCGATGCCGTGTTGGCCAATGTAAAAGGCCAACTGACCAGGGCCAAGAACAGACGACTAAAGACCTTTGGTTATGGGGCTTTAGTCGTGAGTTTTGGCCTGGAGAGGGTTCCTATGCTAATCCCACAACACCTTACTGTTGGAGCTGGGCTTCCTCGAGAGCCCAAACTGATGTGATGGGTCGCAGTCATGGCCCGTCACCCGGACGAGAAGACAGAGGTTGCTCGATTCAAACCTGAGTATTTCCAATGGCTGGAAAACCAAGTCTTTTCCATTCAGGACTTCCCTTATGCTGGGATAGATTTTTGTGGTGACCCAGACATGGTTCTTCCACCAGGAGAGCAGTGGGACGAGTCAGGTAAAATCCTTTTCAACATTTTTCCTATTTTAATTTTTTGTTATTTTTTCATCGTCTCAAAACTGATAGTAAAAATTTCAAATGCAGATGTGGGTCCACAGCGACCAGCCGCTCTCCGGCCTTACGAGAGGAGGCAACCAGTTGCACCCGTGCCAGCCCCATAGGCCGAATCAGCAGAGGTTTTGGCCGAGTTGGAGGGTCATCTTGAGTGCTTGACAAGAGATATTCCTGAGACCACTATAGACGACATTCCTCGTCGACTTCAACGCTATGTGATTGGAGTCCCGGGACCTTTTAGGAGGTTCCTTTGCAAGGTGGCCCATGCAGTGGTTTCTTATAGAGATCATCACCAGTGATAGGATGATCGCCTATTGTGGGCACATATGACATTTTTGTTTTTTGTACTTATCATTTTTGCCGATCATAAGGTGTTTTTTCAACCTATGATCGAGGACGATGTATTTTTTGACACACTCCTATATATATATATATATATATATATATATATATATATATATATATATATATATATATATATATATAGTTTATATATATATATATATAGTTATATATCACTATTATCGGCTTATCTTGTAAATCATGTTATGGAATGGTTTTAAATTTACATGTATGATTATTGCAAATGTCTATTTAACATTCGAGCTAATGTATTTAAAGACCTTGGATTTCTAATGGCATACACTCTATTAAGCTGTAATACAACGAGTTCAGAATCTAACCTCACTATCAAACTCCGAATCCCAAATGAAATAGATTTAGATAATAACTCAATCACTGCACTATACTCGGCAATGTTGTTCATTGTTTGACCGAGGCTTACCCCATGCATAGATACTAACTCATCAGAGGGCGAATAGATAACCCAAGCTGCGGAAGAGATGTTCTATGTATTACGACAAGCACCATCAGCGAAACCAATGTATGTTTGGAGAGGCATCAACATCTGCGATATCAAGAGTAAAACCAAGATAAGCAGGAATAATGACAAAAAAACACTCTCTAAGCTAAACACACTGTTTAAACTAAAACACACCAGCTAGAAAGAGAAAACTATCCTAATTAAATCTCCATACCCATTCTTTTAAGCATAATACCTCTTCAAGTAAAGGCCATTTCTGGGTTTACCCAAAGAGTCCCCATCAAAGTCTACCAATTCATAAGCCCCTTTGGCTAGCTTTCGCTTGACAACATAGGGACCATGCCACATAGGAACGAATTTTCCAGCGCCTAATTTATCATTAGCTTGATCATAAACTAAGACTAGATCTCCTTCCGAAAAATTTCGAGGGGTCACATTTCGATCATACTGAGCTTTCATGCGTTTTGCGTGAGTCTCAATCGCCAATGCAGCATCACGTTGATTATCATCTAATTGAGCCAAGTATAACAAATGCTTTTCCTCTTCAGAAGTGGCTGGAAGTAACTCGATGGCCATTTGCAGTGACGGGATTTCGCATTCAATGGGTAACACGGCTTCCAAACCATAGACTAGTTGGAAAGGAGTGAACCCTGTTGATGTTTTTACTGAAGTTCGGTACGCCCAAAGCACTGAAAATAGCATGTTGTGCCAATTCGACCGATGAATCCCAATGATTCGTCGAATCATGATAACTAAAACTTTGTTGATGGACTCAACCAGACCATTCGCTTGTGGATAATAAGGGGTTGAACTATCATGACGTAAACCAAGCTGGCCTGTAAGTTCGGTCATCATAACGTTTCGAAAATGACGCCCATGATCAGTGATTATCGCTTGTGGGACACCAAACCTAGCAATTATATGATTGAACACGAAAATTGTAGCTGTCTTGCCGTCTGCCTCGAATGTAGGCATCGCCTCGGCCCACTTAGTAAAATAATCTACCGCAAGGATGATATACGCATGCCCCCCGGCCGAGTGAGGGTTACATGTAATAAAATCGATACCCCATTTGGCAAAAGGACCAACGGAAATTATAGGGTGGAGAGGAGCAGGTGGGGCACGCATCTTACAATAAAAAATCTGGCAGTTGTGGCATTTTCGGACCGCCGTAATACAATCTTTAAATAAAGACGGCCAGAAGTAGCCAGTGCGCAATATCTTTTGGGCTGTGGCAAACCCAGACATATGACCGCCACACGCTCCAGAGTGACAGTCATTTAGAACCCTTTCAGCTTCCTTGTGAGTTAAGCAACTTCGAAAAATAGAATCCGCCCCATGACGATAAAGAGTATCTCAAATAATCCTGAATTGTCGGGACTGGAATCGAATTTTCCGATGTTCTGACCTTGAAATTTCTGGCCGAAAGGATTGGGTCTGGAGACAAACGATGATATCCCCATACCATGGATCTAAAGTGCTGATTAGAAACAAGGATTCGTCCGCAATGGGCTCCTCCACCATAGTTTCCGTGTCAGCACGCGGGAAGTCACACATTAACTCCGCAAAAATTAAAGATTTCTTAGACTTGGATTTCTCAAATTCCAAGTCGAACTCTTGTAAGATAACGATCCATTTAGAGTACTTGCCCCCTAGCAATTGCTTGGTCAAAATGTAAATCATAGGGTTGCAATCCGAAATTACTGTAGTTTTACGTAGTATAATGTAGTGACGAAAACATTGGACAGCTTGAACGGCTGCCAATGCCAATTTCTCCACATGTGAGTATTTTAGCTCAGTTGGATTTAAAGTTCGACTAAGGTAATATATCACATGTTCAGTTCCTGATTCATCTTCCTGAACTAAGACCATTCCAATGGTGGAATGAGAAGCGGCGAGATACAAGAAGTAATCCTGGTTGTAGTTAGGAGGATGCAACAACGGTGCATGGGTCAACGCGTGTTTGAGTGCATCGAAAGATTTCTGAGCTATCTCGTCCCAATAGAATGGAGTATTATATTTCAACAACTGGGTAAAACCCTTTGTAACCTTAGCGTAGTTAGGAATGAATCGTCGTAAAAAGTTTGCTTTCCCCTGCAAACTTTGGAGTTGGCGAAGACTCAAAGGAGGAGGCAATTTGATGATAGCTTCGACCTTTGAGGGATCAATGCGAATGCCAGCTTTCAAAACTACAAACCCCAGCAATCGACCCGTTTCTATACAGAAGACACATTTGTGTGGGTTCAACCGAATACGATAATGCCTACACCTCATAAAGATTGCTCGTAAATGGACGAGGTGATCAGCTCGATGTAATGAATGAGCAGGCAAGTCATCGAGATAGGGTTGCACAATGTGCTTGATGTCATGAAATGCATAAGACATTGCCCTTTGAAAAGTTGCTCCAACATTCTTAAGCCCAAAAGGTAATTTGCAATAAGCAAATGTCCCCCATGGACAAATGAAAGCCGTTTTTGGTTGATCGGCAGGTAGAATGTTGATTTGATTGTATCCAGAAAAACCGTCCATAAAGGAGAATATTTCGCTGCCGGCACAATCATCAATGATTTGATCGATATAGGGAGTTGGGTAATTGTCCTTTGGACAGGCTCAATTAATGTCCCTATAATCGATGCATATTCTTATTGTTCCCTATTTTTTGTTAACCGGAACAATATTCGATACCCAATCCGTTAACGGGATCGAATAAATGAAACCTGCTTTCAACAGTTTTTCAACTTCTGCTTTAATTGCAGCAGCTTTTCGTGGGTGAATCTGACGCAAACGTTGCCGGACGGGTTTAGCGTCTGGGTAAGTCTTGATTTCATGAACAACAATCGCGGGATCAATTCCTGGCATTTCCTCATAGGACCAGGCAAACACGTCGCGGAATTATTGAAATAGGGCCTTATATAATTGAATTTCGTCATTTGTACACGAGGCACCTATATCAATGTTCTCAACAATTCCGGGCTTAACCGAAATGTCAATAGGAATAGTTCGAGAGATGTTTCCCAAATTTAACTCTGAATCAGGATGTTTCATTGGATTCTGAGGTTCCTTGACATATTCAGTTGTAAAAATTGGTGAGAAATCATTTTCAAAAGGATCATCCTCAGGTAAAAATGAAGATCTGTGATGGAGATCTTCCCATGGTAAATCATCTACACATAGGATTTCACGAATTTGCTCATCAGAGTGAACAAGTTCAGAAAACGTAGTTAAATCCGAGGTTGATGTGAAAAGTGATTCCTCACAGACCACATTCATTAAGTCATTTTCGGTTGAACATGGGTTAGCAAAAGACTGCACGGCTTCATAGGCAATTTCATATGGACTCAAAGGCATGGAATTACCAAATGAGTCTATCTCAAATTCAGAAGGGATGATCCAAGGATCATCATAAATAATGGTGTCTGATGTAATCATATGAATGGTTGCAAATGAATATGATACGTTGATTGGAGGAAAAGGAAAATTTCCCAGTAAACCGGCATCTTTAACTAATCCTACTCCAACATCCTTATATGGGATAGACGTTTTACCAACATGCTGAATACTCTCCGAAGAGGCTGGGTCGGATGAAAAGTAAGCCAGCTAGTCTATTGTTACGATCTTTCCATTGTGTGGAAACTTATTACTCGAAAGACCGATGAAATGACCGCTGTCATAGCGTAAGACCAACTTCGACCCAAGAGAAGGTTGTAATCTAGAGGGGCATCAACCACCTCCACATCTAGACTGACGGTTTTTCCTTCAACCCCTATAGGCAAATCCTATAGAATGCCAAAAGGATGAAACCCACGGCCATCAAAGGCCTTTAGAATTGTCGGGGATTGATTTAGCGAAGGAGAACCAAGTGATCTCCAACACTGTATCGACATAATACACGTTGAGGCTCCCTCATCAATTACAGTCCGATGAATAGGCCTGTTTTTGACTATCACTGGAATCTGGAAAGCCATTTGATGAGGCAACCGCGGTGTACTATTTTCTAGATCGAAAATTATTAGGTTCGGGTCCTGAACATCAACAGCTCCTATAGCCGACAAAAGTAATTTGCGTTGTGCTGGGCATGATTGCAGCACTTCCAAAGCTGACATTGCTGAGGGTGAAACAACTAAATCCTCAACAATGTTATAATTCTGAGCTGCTCTCGCATGTGGATTGAAAGCTGACTTTCGAAGTATACCCTTGGCGAGCGGTTTGATTACCAAGTCTGGATTAGGTTTCTTGATCTGTAGTGGATCGGAATCGGGAGCTGAGGTTGATGGATTAGAATGAGAAGATTCTGCTTCTTTACCATCAACAGGACTCTTACTACCATAATCTTGCGATCAAGTCGCAATCCTAACATGGGACATCATCAGTATGGGTTCTTCGTTGGCACTCGAGGATGAACCTATCATCTTATTGTCCTGAGCCGGAAAAGGATCCTTCAAAACAGCAGGAGTTTGGGAACCCTTGACAATTTTCGCAACCTCTGCACAATGAGGGCAGTCTCTTGTAAAATGTTCATCGTCACAAATGAGACAAGGATAACGAGCTTTGCACTTTTCATCATTGGATTCCGCCTTTTCAGGTTTCTCCTTTGAACTTTTGTCCGTTTTATTCTTCTTCTTTCCTTTCTTCTTCCCACCGGATTTTGATTTGGTTGTAGATGACTCTACAACGTGAATATCGGCGGAAATTTCTGCAGAAGAATCTCCTATTGGGGAATCAGGCAAGGTTATAATGGGAGAAGACTTCTTGGAAGACTTCTTCTTACTTTTAGTGTTAACCGTGCCAATCATACCATCGGTGGCATGAGATCCCGAAGGAGCTGCAGCGATTTGATTTTGCTTGGGAAGATCCGGGATTTTTTCGTGTAACGTACCCGACTGAGTAGAGACCAAGTCAAGGTACTGTGCTTGAGCAATGACTTGCTCCTCAGTAACAACTTCGGCTTTAGCAACATCTTCAGTGATCTTTGGCAACAAAGATTTTACAAACCATTCAGCCAAGATTTGATCCGGAATAAATACCTTCACTAAACGACGTCGACGTCTCCACTCATGAATATGATTTAAAATGTAAGTGGATGTCGATTGTTTTAGCGAAGTTAACAATTTCGTGCCATTGTCATATCGGACTGGCAACTGAAAATGAGTTAAAAACGAGGTAGCTAACTGACTAAAATTATAAAAAGTGCCTCGCGGTAACTCAATGTACCACTTCGCCGCGAGACCAATTAGAGTGCGCTGGAAAAGTCTAAGACGGATCGTATCATCTGTAATGGAGTTAGACGCACACCAGAGGTGGTAAGTCATCACATGGTTCGACGGGTCCTCTCATGATTTACCTTCGAACTTGGGAATGTCACTGGGCAACTTATTCGGCATTGGCGGCCAAAACGAAAGATAATTAATGGGATCGTTCGTTAGGCGCGACAAGTCAGGTAAGTCTAAAGTTGCGATAAACGGTAACTGCCGATTAGGATCCCTAAAACTCTGGGTCATGAGACCAGCCCCAAGAGGAGGATATCCAGGATAACTAGGAATATGAATCACGGTCGGGATATTGTATCCTCCCCGAAAACCAGGATTAATCGGACCATACTGGGGTTGTTGAGGTTGTTGATAAGTGTACCCAGGATACGGTTGATACTGATAGACTGGCTGTTGCACAACAGGACCGAATTGGTACTGTCCCTGGTACGGTTGATAGGTGAATTGTGGCTGACTTGTGACAACCGTACTTAAACCAGGTTGTCCTACAGGCATCTGAACCAAAGTTTGAATCGTAGATCCAGACGGTGGTAAAGATGTCTAAGGAGTAGATACAGGAATAGTAGAAACTGGAGCTATTGATACTCCAGAAGCAGGTGGGGTAGATTGAACAGATGTTGCGGCAGTTGTAGCAGTCGTTTGAGGCGGAGTACGAGGTGTACTAGGCCCAGGCTGAGAAACTACCAAAGGTACAAAAGTTTGAATGTTAGACTAGACTGGTTGCTGGGGTGTACTAGAAACTAAGGGTTGTTCAGTTTGAGATGACAATTGTACACTTGGCTGCAACACCTGTTGGGTTTGCGATGGATCCCACACTATATTCATTCCGGGGTACTGACCCATAACTGGTTGAGAATACTGAGGACCATAACCGGGTTGAGGGTAGGATTGATAATTGAAAGGTACATTTCCCGTTCCTTGAACAAACGTTTGACCTTGGGGTGGTTGGAAACCTTGGTTCGAGTATTGACCTTGGGGTTGATACCCTTGAGGCACATACTGATACTGGGGTTGACCTTGAGGTATAAATTGATACTGGGGTTGACCTTGGGGTACATATTGACTCTGGGGTTGACCTTGAGGAACGTACTGTCCCATAGGTATGTACTGTCCTTGAGGTTGCCCCCCAGATGCAAATTGTGTACCTTGAGGTTGCCCCCCAGGCGTTAATTGAGGCTGCCCCCAGGCGGTAACTGGCCACCTTGAGGTTGAGGATTGGGAATAGAACCTGACATCATAAGAATGTCTTCTACGTTCAATGGCTTAGCACCATTGTTTCCAGTTAATAACCCTTGCTCAATGGGTTGAGGAGATGCTCCCGAAAAAGTACCAGAAAGTGACTGATACCCGGAGGGAACAGAAGGACTGTCGTACAAAAAAGATTCGGGCGATTGAGTAAACATGGATGACTGTCTTGCCATATTGATGGGAGTATAAAAACCTCTAGGTGTTGGGTGATAAGGAGCACGAGGTGGGGAAAAACTTAACCCTGAGTTTTCTAGAAAATTAGTCAAAGAAAGATACTAAGAACTACTCCTAGGTGGGCTGTAAAAAATTGATTCACGCTCCCTTAGTTCGATAACAGGTTGATTTTCAGGGATAGGGATGCCTACTTCTTCTTCCGGAGCAAGTTCTTCAATAGCGATAAGTCCAGAAGGAAGATCTTGGGTGATTACTCTTTCTACCCTAGGTGAACCAGGACCACTAGAAGTTGGAGAAACAAACCCCGATGTTAGAGTAGCAGCAAATTCACTTTTAGGCTCGGATATTTCGGGTTCTTCACCTATATCACTAGTAGACAAAAAGCTACCAGCGATTTCAGAGACAGACACTGACTGCGGATTATACTCTACTACTAATGGTTGAAAATCAGGATGCACTATCAAAGAAGATTCTCCTTCCTCAGGTGACCCAATTCTACTGTCTCTAGGAGTTACGAGGACTTTTAAGCCTTCAAGTTGGCTTGGTACTTCCTCAGGAGGTTGGCCCCGAAGTCTACGGGACTTCCTCAATAACTCAGCCACGTTTACAAACTCAGGAGACTAGCCCCGAAGTCTACGGGACTGTCTTGGTAATTCAGCCACAGTTGAAAACTTTTAACTACTTCACACGCAAAAAAAGTAAAATCTCAATGAAAAGCACCTAAAGTCTCTAAAGAACCAAACAAATTTGAATCACACGCCTAAAGAATCTAGGAGATCAAACACACACAAACAGTAACTTTCCGTACTGAAAACACTAGTTGGTGATGAAATCCAACGTCGCAGAGTTCAATACAAAAATGGCAATTGGAACAGTTACCCCGACACCCTGCTTAATGAATAGACTGGCAGAAGTTCCTCCACTTAACCGTCTCGAGTGAAGTGAACCCCCAGAAAATCCAAGTGAGTCTAGCCGACGTCTGCTCCAGGTACAGTGGGATCTTCCCACCACTGTCACCTTAGGAAGAGTCCTAAAGAATATGGCCACTAAGGTTACCAACTGAGACAAATACACCTAGGGGAATAGTCTACGATCAGATACGCACGCAAGGGCAGAGTAGCAAGCTCAATCCCCTTGAAGGATCCTTGACATAATCCAAGGTTTACCAACAAGTGACCCCAGGCTCCTCGACAATGGTTAATCCGAGGTTTATCGTTTTTTATACGTGAATATCTGGCGTCGTTCCCAATGAGGAAGGATTGATTCCCACACTCGTTCGGACACAATCTCGTGCTTCTCCTTTAAGAGGAGCTTTCCAGAGCATAAATGCAACAATTGGATTTCTTCCCTACCACAAGATACAACTACTTGTTTGTTTTTACTATCTTGGAGAGTTAATTACTCTCCTACTCCAAGACACTAGCCTAAGCTAAGTTGGTGTATTAGAGCCCTAGAAATAAAAATGTTACTAGGTGAATTTTACTTTAAGCGTTAATTTTAGTGGTTTTTGTTTAAGTCCAAAGGTGTGGAGATGAAACTCGTGGTGTGAAGACTCGACTCAAAATCACTAAAAATGCACCTAAGATGATCTAAACAATCTTTTTCTCTTCGATGAACTTCTAAACTAAGAAAGAGTTTGAGGATGCAAATACTTTGTAAACACAAATCTTTCTCAATTAAACAAATTAAAAGAAGAGCTTTTCCTTTCCAAAGCACTCAAAACGAGACAACTAGTTATTTCACAAAAATTTCCCTTTTTCGTTTCAAAGCACTCAATCACTACAAAAAACAAACTTTTTTAAAAGAGATTTATATATATATATATTTTATAAAACACTCAAAACTAATGAAAATGACTAACTTTGAGATCTACAAATTATAAAAACCTATTTGAAGTCAAAGCCTACTAAAAGTCTTTTTTAAGGATGTTTTACTTAGCTAGATGTAAGCTAAGGACCAATTTATGCAAAATCAAAAATAAGTCAAGAACAACCAATTTTGTTTTCTTTTTGAAAATGAAAATCCAAACTTTCAAATACAAGCTTTTCGAAGTTTTGTAAAGAGAAAACTTAAAGCGGATTCCTCAAACAAGGGGAGATTTCATAAATGGTCAGACTCATAAGAAGGCTGGTAGACACTAAGGTGATCTGAAGTCCCTACAGCTTCTAAGCTCAGAGCCATTACACCAACCACAATGAAAAACAAACCCAACAAGAAAAACTCCTAGCAATTTCACCTAAAACCCTAACACTAACGAAATCAATCCAAGGAAAGCTTCTGACAAGTTATATGTAGGTCTGGGCAGTGGATAACAATTTCTAAAGACAAACTAAGCTGACTAACAAAGGAAATCTTAGGGTTTTCAAAATTTTGACAGGGTCCGCAGGCCCACAGTTGGCACAGGTGCGGTCCCGCTCTGTGCTAAAAGCCAAGCTGCGGGTAGGTACACACTGTGTCAAACGGCTAGGGTGCGGTCCTCTCCCAAAGCTATGAAAAATGAAAAATAACCCTGGATCTACAAACTCTACCCAATTTTACATACAACAAGCCAAAAACAGAAACAAAAATAGAGTTTCTCAGGTCAAAGTAATAACAAGGAAAACAATCAATTCCCCAGCGGAGTCGCCATTTTGTCACACGGAATAAGTCGATCTTGCGGACAAGATACACCTTCCTAGAATCTAAGAAGACCTAATGACAAGCAAACCAACTAGACACTATATTTCTCTAAATATTCTTTGATAAACAAATAGCAAACAAGTGTTTTTAGGGCCTACCTTAGGTCCAACGCAAGCTTGTGGATGCCCTCGCTCCTTTAATCCAAGTGAGCTCCTTTTCGCGAATCTGCAAACACAAACAAGGCAAACCAATTAAATAACACCTGAAAAGCCAATTGCATGAAACATATTTAACATGAAAGTCAAGGAATCCATGAAACAAATAACATAAGATACTTGTTGAGAAAAATGAGTTTGATTGTATTAATTCAAAAGAATAAGAACTTTACAACCTTTGCTTTGACGCTGTACAAGCTCCTCCCAGGGTCCAGCAAGAAGTCTCCTCTACTTTGACAAGTTTCACTCACTCCATAATGAAGCCAAAAAGATGTGTGATCTCTCCTCTTAAGCTCAACTAGGAAGTCTTGATTTCACCAGCATTTACCCTCAAAAATTTTCAACTTCTAACCTCCCTAACAACCAGCCCAATGCCTGTATTTATAGTGCAATGGAGGGAGGTTACTAGGTCCTCCTTCAAAGGGATAAAGCCCTCCTTCAAAGGGATAGCTCCTCTCATCAAGGGATTAGCTCCTTCTCTTTTGGGATGCATGAACCACCTCAGAGCGAACAATCCACGTCAAAATTCCTTCTAGAAACCTCTAGAATTAACCCAAAGTGAGTTTTTTTAAGATAAAATTTGCGCCTTTTGACTTTCACAGGGGTACGCACCTACACCGTTAGGGACAGAGCGGGCAGGTCCACAGTTTTTGTACACAGAAGGTGCGGGACCGCAGGTGACCATGAGAGAAAGTGCGGAACCAGAGTTACATTGATTTTTAATGTCTTTCTCTCATTTCCAAAGCTTGATTTGAAGAGCTGAGGTCTGAGACTTGCTTAGGAGGGCAGTACAAGTGATGATAGACCCATACTGACTGCAAATAATCATGGTGATGATATTTTTGTGTAACATCACATATATCAAAACTTCTTTCGTTGCGATGTTGATCTACCTGTTGTTTCATTCTATTTTGCACCAAAGTGGGGTTATCCTTTAGAAGTTGGAGAACTTGTTGTTGATGCTCAGTGTGATCTTTCACTGCTAGAACCTTTTTCTCCTTGATATTTCCTTCTATCTTAAGAGTTTGAGGAGTGGTAATTCCCGCCAATGCATTACAAGATATGGTCAGATTCATTTCTTGATGCTTGATGTGATCTTTCTCTTCTTGAACCTTTTTCTTCTTGATATGTCCTTCTATCTTGAGAGTTTGAGAAGTGGTACTTTTTGCCAATGCTTTACAAGATATGGTCGGATTCATTTCTTCTTTCTTTGGGGTTGGTTCCTGGTGTATATCCTCTTCTTTTTACGTTTCTTGATCCTTTTCTTCCTCCTCTTCACAATCTATGTAAAATAATTTCTTCTGAGCACACTTATGACCTTTAGTGTATTTGCTATCACAATTGTAACAAAGCCCTTTTTCTCTTTTTTCTTCCAATTGTTGTGGTGTAAACCTTGTAGGTTGTGGAAGGATAGGAGGAAAAACACTTCCATATTTATATTTGTGAGTGGTAGGATTCCTTGTTTCCATAATTCCGCTTTCAATTTTTCTTGCCAACTTGAATGCCTTCTCCAATGAGTCAAGTTAACAAAGACGAACCTCATGTTGAATGTTACCCTTTAAAGTCCCTATGAAGACATCAATCCTTTGCTTCTCTAGAATATCATTTACCCTTATATTCAATTTTTGGAAGTCCTCAATGTGCTTTGCCATTGAACCCTTTTGTTTGATATTTATCAATTGGCTAAAGAAGTTGTTGCTCTCTATATCCTCATAATGTGTTATCATTTCCTTCGTGAAAATTGACCAAGTGACAAGTGGTTTATGAGAACAAAACCCTTTATTCCATAAAAATTTATTCGGTTCTAAATATAAATATGTAATATGTACTTTTTGTAATAGTTGTACACCATGTAGATCAAAATATTGCTCCATATGTAGTATCCAATTTATCGGATCCTTGCCATTAAACTTCCTCATATCACTTTTTCTTGATTTTAGGATCTCGATCTTGAAACTACTGTAACTCTGTAATTTCGGATCTCCCATTTCTGAAATTGTGTCCTATGGTAGTTCTCTAATTCCTCTTTCTAACCCCACCAGTTTTATCAATATTGGATTCATCAAGAAAGAGCTATGCCAAATCTCCTACAATGACCTGATTATAGACTGGTTCAATAGAGGGAACTTCTATGAAGTGCCACATGTCATTGTTTCGACCTTCGGACCTGAAAACAATACATAGAAAAAAACAGGCCATCCTCTTTCTGTAACTTCTCATGCAATTTCAAACTGATGCTCAGAGAGAACATTATGACGATTTTCCCAAGGTCACATCTTTGGGATGTAATTCGGGAGCTTACAGAAACCCTAAATTTCTTGTACTGTATCTCTGAAAATATAGTGAAACAAGATCTAAAATTCAGCCCCGAGCTTCACCAGGATTGCGGCTCAAATGTGTTTTAATTTCAGGTTTTGAACCTTCGTAGAAAACAAATTATAGCGAAAATTCCACGATGACCTGTTAAAGATGGAATTCTAGAGCTTGCAAAAACCATAACTTCCTTAGATCATATCTCTGAAAATATAACGTGAAAAGATCTGATATTCGGACCCGAGGTTCAGTGATATTTTGCCTCAAATGGGCTTTTTTTTAGCTTCTGACACATCGCAGAAAGAAGAAAAATAAAAAAAAAAAAAAATAATAATAATAATAATAATAGTGAAAAATCCATGATGACCTGTTTGGAGTAGAGAATGTTGGCATTTTGGCACAGGTGTGGCGCGCTATGGTACAGGTGTTGTCCTTGATGGCAACTCTCTTTGAAGACAGATCTCAGTCCAGACTACAAGAATGAAGAGAAACTTCATATACGCAGGTTCATTAAGCCCAAGTTGCGTATACACGCTGGTACGCTATATACTAAGTCGCGGATACGCAGGCTCGCTATATACGAAGTCGCGTATACACGCAGTTTCATGAACAGAAAAGAGCGTACATGTCGAGAAACTTTCTTTTGCTCCGTGGTAGTTAGTCCTCGGTACTTGAGCCTATGTTTTTGGACCAAGGTATCTCGACAGTCGTGTTGATCCCAAGTTTTGAAGTTGATGGTATTGTGTTACTATGGTTTTGGACCGTGGTATTGTGAAGGGCCTAAGGCTATATAAGGAGAAGAAGATCATTAGGCAATTGTATCGAAAAAGTCTTGAATATCTAATGAAGAAAGAGATCTAGTATGCAGGTTCTGGGTTGATGATACATTGCTTGATCTGAGCTAAGGAGAGATCACACCGGTTAATGGAAGACTAGATCTAAGGATAGATCGGGATCAAATTGTTTGAAATGAACTATCTTTATATGGTTGATTATGAGTATTTTTAGATCTGCATACTGACGCAATGTTATGTTCTGGGTATGACTGATGTCTGGTACAGCTGCGAAGTTTTAAGAAAATACTTTTAGATATGTACGCATGTTGGCTTCGGTAAAAGTGCGTGTCTACGCGAGTTTGTTTCATTGAAGTAGCGTATATCTTTTGAAGCTTAATTTTTGGGGTTGCAGTTGGGTCTGACTGTTATTGCAGAGTTCTGTAGTCTGCTCTGTGTTCTGGTGACTGGGTGTTGACAGGGTTTCAGTAGTTCAGTGATTCAAAGATTGATGATGCTAGTATTGGTTGTTTTGTGCTTCAATGATTTGTGAATGAATCGTGGTCTTCAGATTGTAATGTTGTGCTTCAGGAGTATCCAGTCTGAAAATTGATGAAAAGTGGTACCTGAAGGAAAGAAGATTGTAGGCCAGCACCTACGTACTAGTATCTTAGCTAGTACAAGAGCAAAAGGGGGTTGGAGCTCCCTTCCAGGAGAGCCTAGAAAACGAGAGAAGGTTGTAGCCTTCTGCAGGTTGTAGCCTGCGTACTGGTATAAGGCTGCACCAGTACAAAAGATTGTAAACTGAAGTTTCTGATTAAAGAAAGATAGAGACGACTTGCAGCAGGTGGTTTTCACCCACATTGGGTTTCCACCTTATATCTTGGTGTTCATGTGTGTGGCTTTTGTGTGATGATCTGTTCTGTTATACTGCACCTGTTTACTGTTAAAATGGTTAATAATGTTCTGATGCATTTACTGAAGATAAGCTAACTGAATCATAAGATTTCTGGATATACGCTAGTTGCTTTAGACACAGCAGCGTGTACACGCGGGTTCACTTAACTGAAGTAGCGTATATGTTTCTGAATATGAAATTGAAAATTTTTTATTGATCTGATAATACTGATTCACCCCCCCCTCTCAGTATTATTTCCAACAATTGGTATCAGAGCCGGTCCTTCAGAGAATCTTGATCGCTTGAAGGTAGATCGTTCATCATGAGCAACTACGAGAAAGAAGCATCAATCAGGCCACCGGTTTTTGATGGGACAAACTTCAATTATTGGAAGGTAAGAGTTACTACCTATCTTCAATCTCTTGGTACAGAAGTTTGGGACATCGTAGAGACAGGCTACACTTTTCCTTCAGCTACTCCTACAGATTCGGCCAAGAAAAAGAAATATGAAACAAATGCGAAAGCAGTCAGTACTCTATTGGGATGTATATCCCAATCGGAATTCATGAAGGTAATGCACTATAAATCCGCAAAAGAAATATGGGACAAAATTTTCACGAGCTATGAAGGAGACGAACAGGTAAAGCGTGCTAAACTTCAAACTCTCAGGATTAAGTATGAGACTCTCAGAATGTATAATGATGAAAGTGTGGCTAACTATTTCCTTAGGGTGGATGAGATTGTTAATTGCATGAAAAACTTGGGTGAAGAAATAAAAGAGGCTATTGTGGTTGAAAAGGTTCTAAGATCATTGTCCCCCAAATTTGAATCTAAAGTGTCTGCAATAGAAGAAAAGGAAAATCTACGAAATCTTACTATGTCTCAGCTTCACGGAATTCTAACTGCTTATGAAATGAGAAAGGGAGGTCCATCAGACAGAAGAGAAGCTGCTTTCAAGGCTTCAGGCAAAGAAGATTATTATGAAGCAAGTCACGTGCCAGAAGATGAAGAAGAAGAATCAAATTTTGTCAGAAATCTCCAAAGGGGTTCTGGAAGGTTCAGAGGTAAGTTACCTTTTAAATGCTTTGCTTGTGGAAGAGTAGGTCATTATGCTGCCAAATGTCCTCACAAAGATAAGAATGACAAGGGAAAGGAACCTGTCAAATGGAACAAGAAACAGAATGAAAAGAAGAGAAGCTACTACACTCATGAAGATAGTGATGGTCTTTCAAATAGTGACGAAGATGAACAAGGTAATAGATATAAACTTTTAATGGCTTTTGAAGATGATGACTACATGGATGCTATAGATGTAGAAGGCTTTTGTGAAGAAATGAATAATCTCAAAGTTTGCTTAGAAGAGAAAAGTGTTATTATTGATTCTCTACAATGTCAACTGGCTGAAAAGGAAAAACATCTTGAAAAATTGGAATGTGAGATTGTTTGTCTTAGAAAGGAGATTGAGAAAACAAAAGCGATTAATCTTAAATTTGTTAAAGGATCTGAAACCTTGGATGAGATTATCAATGTGCAGTGTTCTCCTCTGATCAAGACAGGTCTGGGATATAATGGAGAAACATCTCAAGCTTCTACCTCTAAAAGTTATCTTGATGCAGCAAGGAGGAGCGAGCAAAGGCCAAATAAAAGTCATCAGGTGAATCAGGGACAGTCTACCTCAAGAACAAATAAAGACTATCAAGAAATTCGGGAACAAGCTGCCTTAAGGACAAATAGAAGCTACAATCAGCCACAGGTAAAATCTTCCCAATTTGCCCCAAGAATGGATGTCAATAGAAGCTACAATCGGTTGGATGATAGATCTGATTATCGTAGAAGTTTCTTTAATGGCCAATGTTTTTCTTGCCATAACTTCGGTCACAAAGCAGCTCAATGTGTTGCCTACAAGACAATCATGACTAGAGAAGCTCAAAAGCAAAGAAGTATGACTGGAACCATGAAAAGGACTTATAACAACTTTTCGGTTCTTGAAAATGAAGTTGAATGCTCTATTTGTAATAACTTTGGTCATGAAGACTTTGAATGCAGGAGCAGGTTCAGAAAGACAACTCAGAAGGAACAAACCTCAAATGTCAGAACATGGAGAATAAAGGAACCGCAACCAGAAAGATGTGGGATAGCCTTTTATGCAGAAGGTCAAGAAAGTCTATGGTACATTGACAGCGGATTTTCGAAGCATATGACAGGGGACAAAGAAAAACTTGAATCATATACCGCATTAGAAAAGGGAAAGAAAGTTTCTTTTGGAAACGATATCTTTGCAGCCATAAAAGGAAAAGGCGTTGCTCCGTTGAAAGAGAAGGTCAAAGCTGGAAATGTTTTGCATGTTGATGGATTGAAGCATAATCTTCTGAGTGTCAGTTAGATGTGCGATCAAGGAACAGAGGTAATATTTAGATCAAATGGATGTTGTGTTCGTGATCTTGATACAGGTGAAACAGTGATCAAAGGAAGAAGGACTCCAAATAATCTATACATATTTGAAGAAAGACAACAACAATGCTATTTGAGCAAGAATGATGAACACTGGCTATGGCATCGGAGACTGGGGCATCTAAGCTTTTCACAAATAAGGAAAGCATGCAGATATCAGGCAGTTCGTGATCTTCCAGATATCAAAATTCCAGACAACACCATATGCAAATCATGTCAGTTTGGAAAGCAAACCAGAACTAATTTTCCTGAGAAGGAAGGATCAGCTAGCATGCCTCTTGAGCTAGTGCATACAGATACATGCGGTCCATTCAGAAAAAGAACACCTTGAGGAGAAGAATATTTGATATTATTCATTGACGATTTCTCCAGGTTTGTCTGGTTAGGACTTATGAAGCACAAAGATGAAGCATTCGAAAAACTCAAATCCTTCAAGGTCTTGGTTGAAAATGAATCAGGACACAAAATTAAGTGCCTCAGATCTGACAGAGGTGGGGAGTTTACCTCGAATGAATTTTTCGATTTCTGTGAAGAACATGGGATAAGAAGAGAATTCTCTACAGCTAGAACTCCTCAGCAAAATGGAGTTGTGGAAAGAATGAACAGAACAGTCCAACAAATGGCTCGTGCTATGCTTGATGAATCAGGTACTCCCGCAACTTTCTGGGGTGAAGTTGCACATGCTGCAGTTATTATTCTCAACAAAACAAATGTTTGAGTAAACAGCACTCAAACCCCTCATGAGCTCTGGTGTGGTGAGACTCCTTCGGTGAAGCACTTCAAAATCTTTGGGAGCAAATGTTATATTAAGAATACTGATGAGCAACTTGGCAAACTTGAACCTAGAGCAGATGAAGGCATTCTTCTTGGTTATTCTCCACATAGCAAAGCATACAAGTGCTACAATAAAAGACTTGGCAGAATTGTTGACAGCATTGATGTTGTGGTTGATGAGAAGGGATACATTCCTAGGCAAGTTCATCATGAAGACATTGAAGAAGATGAAGGCTACCCTCAAAGACAGAATGATGAAGAAGAAGAACCTCAAGAAGAAGAAGAACCTCAAGAAGAACCAGAGGAGCAGACAAGAATAGAAGAGAAGACTCCATCCAGATATGTTCAGAAGAATCACCCAGAATCTCAGATTGTGGGGCAAAAAGAAGCAGGAGTACAAACAAGAAGAACAATTGCAGAAGCTTCAAGCTACTTGGCATTACTCTCTTCCATTGAACCACAAAATGTGAAAGAGGCATGCAAAGATGAATGTTGGATCAAAGCAATGGATGAAGAACTTGAGCAGATCGAAAATAACAACACTTGGGAATTGGTTCCTAGACCAAAAGATAAGAATGTCATAGGGACAAAATGGGTCTTCAAAAATAAATTGAATGAAAATGGAGAAGTAATTAGAAACAAGGCCAGACTTGTTTGTAAAGGGTATGCGCAGCAAGAAGGAATAGAGTTTGAAGAGACCTTTGCTCTTGTTGCAAGACTTGAGGCCATCCGAATGTTCCTTGCTCTCTCAAGCTTTCAAAACTTCAAAGTATTTCAAATGGACGTGAAATCGGCCTTTCTGAATGGAGACTTAGAAGAAGAAGTATATATTGAACAGCCAGATGGTTTCATTCTTGGGAATGATCCAAACCTTGTATGCAGATTGTGAAAGGCTCTCTATGGTCTCAAGCTCCAAGGGCTTGGTACTATCGATTGGACAAATATCTTCACCAACAAGGTTTTTCAAAAGGGTCAGCAGATAGCAATCTCTATATAAAAGTTGAAAATAACAAATTGCTAATACTTGTTGTGTATGTAGATGATATTATCTTTGGCAGCAATGAAGAGGCTATGAGTCAAAACTTTGCCTTGGTTATGCAGAAAGAATTCGAAATGTCATTACTTGGAGAATTGACATACTTTCTTGGATTGCAAATCCAACAAAATGAAGGAGGTATTTTCTTGTCTCAAACCAAGTACCTCAAGCACATCTTGAAGAAGTATGGCATGGAAGATTCAAAGCCAGTTTGTACCCCCATGGTTACAGGATGCAACCTCAGTGCAAATGATGAATCGGCAGCAGTTCACCAACCAACTTATAGATCCGTGATTGGGAGTTTGCTTTATTTGACAGGTACCCGACCAGATATTATGCATGTAGTAGGAATTGTTGGAAGATTTCAAGCCAACCCAAAGGAAACTCATCTTCAGGCAGTCAAAAGAATCTTCAAATATCTTCAAGGGACTCAAAACTATGGCTTATGGTATCCTAGAGATACAGATCTCACTCTTCATGCTTACACAGATGCAGATTGGGCCGGAAGTGTTGATGACAGGAAAAGCACAAGTGGTGGTGCTTTCTTCATGGGTTCCAGATTAGTATCTTGGTTCAGCAAGAAACAGAGTTCGATTGCTTTATCTACAGCTGAAGTAGAATATGTGGCTGTGGCATCTTGTTGCACACAACTTCTTTGGATGATGCAGACCTTGCAGGATTTTCAAATCACTTGCACTCCACCAGTCTCTATCTTATGTGATAATACAAGTGCAATCAGCATTTCAAAGAATCCAGTCATGCATTCAAAGACCAAGCACATACCAATCAAGTATCACTTCCTCCGGGAACAAGTGCTTGAACAAAAGGTCAAGTTGGAGTATGTTTCTTCTAAAGAACAAGTTGCTGATATTCTCACAAAACCACTGCCCAGGGAGACTTTTGAATATCTCAGACAAAAGCTGGGAGTAGTTGATGCTTCATCCTGCTGTTGAAGCTTGTCTGTTCTAAAGAAAAGTTGGTATACGCGAGTTGTGTAAGGGATATCCGCGTACATACGCTGATTTATGCAGGTGAAGTCGCGTATATGGAGTTCTGAACAGCAAGGGCAGATTCTGGTTGGAGAAGGTCTGAGATGGGTATGCCAGAGTCCTTCAGGCACAGTTTCAGGGGGAGCAACAGGCACAGTTTCAGGGGGAGCAGCTTAAAGTCTAATAAAGCATTGTTGGCATTTAGATGCTTTTGGTTCTAGTTCACAACTGTTGTTGGTTTCAGGAGAAGGAGCACAGAAGGAAATCTTGGTTGCTGATCTAAAAGATGATTATCAGATGCTGCTGGTGACTTTCATAAGTCTTGGTCTAGATTTTTCGTCTCTATGTCATGTATCTCTTTTGTGATATCTCTTCTATGGTGTCAAGGTCATGTAACAGCCTATGTTGGTTTCCCCACTTTGCCTGGGATGAATGATGTAATGTAATTGGTTGTTATATGTAAATTTCTGATGTATCCCCTCTTGGTTGGGAGTATGGATGTATATATTGACTCTTTTGGTGATAGGAAGGTCCTTTATGATGTATAAGTCTTGGTTCTTTTGAAGAACATCTTTTGCAGATCTTGCCTACAGTCAGGGGGAGCATGTTCAGCACAGCAGAGCAGAGATATCAGCATGTACTCAGGGGGAGCACAGCCCTTTGCCCTTGATGACAAAGGGGGAGAATGATTCTAAGGATCTTAGGTTTGCCATCAAGTCCAAAGGGGGAGATTGTTGGCATTTTGGCACAGGTGTGGCGCGCTATGGTACAGGTGTTGTCCTTGATGGCAACTCTCTTTGAAGACAGATCTCAGTCCAGACTACAAGAATGAAGAGAAACTTCATATACGCAGGTTCATTAAGCCCAAGTTGCGTATACACACTGGTACGCTATATACTAAGTCGCGGATACGCAGGCTCGCTATATACGAAGTTGCGTATACACGCAGTTTCATGAACAGAAAAGAGCGTACATGTCGAGAAACTTTCTTTTGCTCCGTGGTAGTTAGTCCTCGGTACTTGAGCCTATGTTTTTGGACCAAGGTATCTCGACAGTCGTGTTGATCCCGAGTTTTGAAGTTGATGGTATTGTGTTACTATGGTTTTGGACCGTGGTATTGTGAAGGGCCTAAGGCTATATAAGGAGAAGAAGATCATTAGGCAATTGTATCGAAAAAGTCTTGAATATCTAATGAAGAAAGAGATCTAGTATGTAGGTTCTGGGTTGATGATACATTGCTTGATCTGAGCTAAGGAGAGATCACACCGGTTGATGGAAGACTAGATCTAAGGATAGATCGGGATCAAATTGTTTGAAATGAACTATCTTTATATGGTTGATTATGCGTATTTTTAGATCTGCATACTGACGCAATGTTATGTTCTGGGTATGACTTATGTCTGGTACAGCTGCGAAGTTTTAAGAAAATACTTTTAGATATGTACGCATGTTGGCTTCGGTAAAAGCGCGTGTCTACGCGGGTTTGTTTCATTGAAGTAGCGTATATCTTTTGAAGCTTAATTTTTGGGGTTACAGTTGGGTCTGACTGTTATTGCAGAGTTCTGTAGTCTGCTCTGTGTTCTGGTGACTGGGTGTTGACAGGGTTTCAGTAGTTCAGTGATTCAAAGATTGATGATGCTAGTATTGGTTGTTTTGTGCTTCAATGATTTGTGAATGAATCGTGGTCTTCAGATTGTAATGTTGTGCTTCAGGAGTATCCAGTCTGAAAATTGATGAAAAGTGGTACCTGAAGGAAAGAAGATTGTAGGCCAGCACCTACGTACTAGTATCTTAGCTAGTACAAGAGCAAAAGGGGGTTGGAGCTCCCTTCCAGGAGAGCCTGGAAAACGAGAGAAGGTTGTAGCCTTCTGCAGGTTGTAGCCTGCGTACTGGTATAAGGCTGCACCAGTACAAAAGATTGTAAACTAAAGTTTCTGATTAAAGAAAGATAGAGACGACTTGCAGCAGGTGGTTTTCACCCACATTGGGTTTCCACCTTATATCTTGGTGTTCATGTGTGTGGCTTTTGTGTGATGATCTGTTCTGTTATACTGCACCTGTTTACTGTTAAAATGGTTAATAATGTTCTGATGCATTTACTGAAGATAAGCTAACTGAATCATAAGATTTCTGGATATACGCTAGTTGCTTTAGACACAGCAGTGTGTACATGCGGGTTCACTTAACTGAAGTAGCGTATATGTTTCTGAATATGAAATTGAAAAAGTTTTATTGATCTGATAATACTGAATCACCCCCCCCCCCCCCCCTCTCAGTGTTATTTCCAACAAGAGAAACCCTAGAATCTAAAGCTCTAATACCAAATGTTATGAAACCAGTTCACAAAAAGATAGAAAAGATAGATAAATGACTTAAAAATCAGCCTCTTTGAGGGGGAAACCTCCTTTACATTACAAAATAAACAATTCTTGGATGATACAAATGACAATACCTCCTTTCTCTATATAGGAGTCTAAGGGGTCCCAATGCAATTAGAGCCTACATAATAATAATATTGTAGGGGCACAACAATAAGAATAGTGGGCTTCTATGGGGCATGATAATAACAACATGGGGTCTATATGGGCACAATAATACAATAATGGGGTTGCACTAATAACAAGAATGGGTTACACTAGTAGTATAGGGACCTAACACTCAACAATGCTACATCCCCCCCCAAAATTGCACACTTGCAATCCTTGGTTGTGTTCCTCTACTGCACAGGGAACAATGTTGACTTTGTTTCCATTCACACTTTATCAAAGAGTGTACTTCTACATGGCTTCCCATTCTGTTGTTACTTATGTTCTCAGTCATGACAGCTTATTTAATGCAGAGAATGGGCTTATGAGTGTTCTCCTAAACTAAGAATTAAATTTCAGCCTTACCTACACACTCATGAATTATGTATGCACAAATAACATGGTTCTCCATTCCTTCTTAATTTCCCACATAGCTCAGATTGTACTTTAGGCATGGCTCTCCTAGTTTGTGATCAAAGCTTCTACATTTACCCATATTTTCCATTCAATTCTTCATAGCATGCAAGAAATCTCACGCATGATTGTTCTGGAGTCAATTGCTACCCTTGCAAATTGTGGTTGTCGAATATATTGATTCAATGCTCCTTAGAAATTGCATTGAATCAAATCCTCAATTCACCACTACCAACCTATTTTATCCATTTAAACATATGTCGTCAACGCTTTTGGCTACAACCCAAGGCACAAAACATTTTTAATTGAAAATTTATCGTAGGCCTATGATCATAATAACATTCAAAAATGTTGCAAAACCACCGCAGATAAGCTCTTGGGAACCTATCTTTATTATAGGCCTGAAGCCTTCTGCGCCCTTAGTCTTCTTGCTGCAATGAAACTGTGTCATAGTGCTTTACTGTAGCCTCAGCTCCTTTTACCTCCAACACGCCTTTTTAAATTTAAGTCCTGAAGGCTTATCTTCATCTGTGTCCTTGGTCACCAACCACACTCGGGATCACGCCTTGGGATTTACTTTAGCCCCCACTAACTTTATCTTGACACGTTTCTATTACACCCTTTAAAGCCTTATGGTGTCTTCCCTGCAGGTTGACATGTCCTATGGGTCCACTCGTTTCAGCCACTAGCCAGTCAAAATCCCGTCGAGTTGACTTTTAATGCCACCGTAATGCCTTCCTATCCCAATGCCTTTGCATCTTTAATCCCTTGGTCTTACAGCTATACAGAACCATGTCCTAGTGCTTGAGCTTGGCCCTTAGTGCTTTTATCCCAATGTTATTATTTGTATGCCTTTAAAAGAAATTCAAGATGAGCTTTGTGGGATAATTTATCCTATGGGGTTGCCTTTCCTCTTCTCCTATTGGAGGACTGTTATGAAACCAGCTCACAAAAAGATAGAAAAGAGAGATCCACGCCTTAGAATTCAGCCTCTTCGAGGGGGCAACCTCCTTTACATTACATAAATGAACAATTCTTGGATGATACAAATGAAAATACCTCCTTTCTATATATAGGAGTCTAAGGGTCCCAATACAATCAAAGCCTACCTAACAATAATATTGTAGGGCACAACAATAACAATAGTGGGCTTCTATGTGGCACAATAGTAACAATATGGGCACTACATGGATACATCAATATAAATAAGGGGTATAACTACAATAGTAATGGGGTAATCACTAGTATTATAGGGACCCAACATGCCCCTCTCCTTCAAAAAAGTGTTGTCCTCAACGCTTGAGTAGTTTAGGATACTTCTGCATAAAATTCTCATCCTCCCATGTGGAATCTTCAGCGGATAAGTTCTTCCACTTGATAAGGTACTCTGAAATTGATCGATTTCGTAGCTGTCGAGTTCTTGTTTCTATAACTGCTTCCGGTTCCAATATAATTTTTCCTTCCTCGTCAAGTTCTGGCAATATTGTTTGAACTGGGAGCTTGTCGCCTATAACCTTCTTTAAACATGAAACATGGAAAACTGGGTGCAATCGAGAAGCTGCAGGAAGCTCCAATTTGTATGCCATAGTACCAATCTTTTGCAACACCTTGTACGGACCATAATACTTTGGTGATAATTTATTATCCTTCTTAGCTTGCTTGAGGGACATTTGCTTATATGGTTGTAGCCGTAGGAATACCCAATCACCTACATCAAAACTTCTTTCACTGCGATGTTGATCTGCCTGTTGTTTCATTCTATTCTGTGCCAACACGAGGTTATCCTTTAAGAGTTGGAGGACTTGTTGTTGATGTTCGATGTGATGTTCCACTGCCTGAACCTTAGAATTTTCTCTTAAATATGATGTGATGGATGGTGGTTGATACCCATAAAGTGCCATAAATGGGGTCATTTTTGTTGTTGTATGAAAGGAAGTGTTATACCACCATTCAGCCAGAGGCAACCATTTGACCCATTGTGTCTGTTTATCAGATACAAAGCAACGAAGATATCCTTCCAAACATTTGTTTACTATCTCAGTTTGCCCATCAGATTGAGGATGATAAGATGAGCTATGAGCTAACTGAGTACCAAGACAAGAAAATAATTCTGTCCAAAAATTTCCAGTGAAAATGGGATCTCTGTCACTTACAATAATCTTTGGGTTTCCATGTAGCTTTTGAACTGTTTCCATAAATGCAGTAGAAACTGTACTGGCTTTAAATGGATGTGATAATGCACAAAAGTGTGCATACTTGGTAAGTCTGTCAACTACCACCATGATGACACTCTTTCCCTCAGACTTGGGTAAACCTGTGATAAAATCCATTGAAACCTCCTCCCAACGTTGGCTTGGAATGGATAAAGGTTGTAATAGACCCGGTGTCTTAATTGTTTCAACTTTATTTTGCTGGCAAACCAAACATTCCGCCACAAACTTTTGAATATCTGATTTAAGGCCATCCCAAAAAAATTCCTTCTTAACCCTGTGGTAAGTTTTTAAAAATCCTGAGTGCCCTCCTAAGGGAGAAGTGTGCAATTCCATAAGAATCTTTTGTTTTAGCTGGGAATTCTTACAGAGGTATAAGCGATCTTTGTACCATAACGAATCATTTTTCCAGCTAAATGTATCAGAAGTACTGGAATCTTGTTGTAGCTTTTGAATAAGTGCCCACACTTCTTCGTCATTCTTCCATTCCTCCCTTGCTTCGTTTATCCAATCTGGTTGGATAATAGAAATGGCACACAACAATGCTTCCACATCCTCATCCTTTCTTGAGAGTGCATCTGCCACCACATTTTGCTTCCCTTTTTTGTAGATGATTTCAAAGTCATAACCCAACATCTTTGTGACCCACTTTTGTTGCTCTTCAGAGGATAATCTTTGTTCTAAAAAGTATTTAAGGCTATCATGATCCGTTTTTACCTTGAAGTGTCTTCCCATTAGGTAGGGTCGCCATTTCTTAAGTGCATGGAGTATTGCCAACATTTCCTTCTCATAAATAGCTTTTCTTAAAAACTTTCCCTTGATTGGACGACTTTCAAAAGCAATGGGTCTTTCATCTTGCATTAGAACAGCACCAATTCCATTTCCTGAAGCATCACATTCCACAATAAAGGTTTTTGTGAAGTCCGGTGTAGCTAAGACCGGTGCTTGGCACATTGCCTCTTTAAGATGTTCAAAGGCCTTTGTTGCTTCCGAAGTCCATGAAAATGAATCTTTCTTCAATAATGTTGTTAGAGGTGCTGCTATTCTCCCATAATTCTTAACAAACTTGCGATAATACCCTGTCAACCCAAGAAATCCTCGCAGATGCTTTATGGATGTGGGGATTTTCCATTCCTTAATGGCTTTAATTTTGCTAGGGTCTACCTTAACTCCTTCATGAGATACAATATGACCCAAATATTCCACCTCCTGGACTCCAAAGAAACATTTGGATCTTTTTGCATATAATTGTTTCTCCTCCAATAGTTGTAGCACCCTGTCAACATGTTCAACATGATCCTTCCAAGACTTGCTGTAGATTAGTATATCATCAAAAAATACTAACACAAATTTTCTAAGGAATGGTTTGAAAATTGAATTCATCAAACCTTGAAATGTTGAAGGTGCATTGGTAAGGCCAAAAGGCATGACCAAAAATTCATAATGACCCTCATGAGTTCTAAATGCTGTTTTCGGAATGTCTTCAATTTCATTCTGATTTGATGATATCCCGAACGAAGATCCAACTTGGTGAAGTAAATTGATCCATGCAATTCATCCAGTAATTCATCAATAACAGGAATGGGGAACTTATCTTTAATAGTGAGCTTGTTGAGCTCCCTATAATCTGGACACATGCGCCATGATCCATCCTTCTTGTGCACCAATACTACTGGAGCTGAGAAAGAACTTTGACTCGGTTGAATTATACCAGCCTCTAGCATTTCTGCAACCATACGTTCAATTTCACTTTTTTGGACATATGGATATCTGTACGGCCTGATGTTTGGAGGAACACTTCCTGGAATCAGATGAATAGCATGATCATGATCACGCATAGGTGGGAGACCTTTGGGAGTCTCAAATACCTTGGAATGATTGTCCAGGACTTTTTGGAGATCTGGAGAAATAGATGATTCCAATGTGGAAACATCTAGCGAACATAATTGTGCAATTACACCTCTTTGCTCCTTTTTTAGAAGCTTTGTCATTCCATTAGAGCTGATTATCTTTCCTGGTTTCCCTGCAATACCCCTTAATTCAACTTCCTTTCCTTCCACAGAAAATTTCATGAAAAGTTCTTGAAAATTAAAAGCTATTGTACCCAAGGATTGTAGCCATTGGACTCCTAGTACAACATCAGCACCTCCCATTGGAATGGAAAGCATTGGGCTAGTCAATACATATTCTCCCATGGATAGCTTGATATTATGGCACTTTCCAGAACAATTTATTGTTCCTCCATTTGCAATCATCACTTGACACTCTGGTGCTGGATATAGGAAGCAATTCAATTCTTTTGCTACCCTACAATGAATAAAATTGTGGGTGCTTCCTGAATCAATCAACACTATTACCTTTTTCTTCTTGATTTGTCCTTCTATCTTGATGGTTTGAGGAGTGGTAATTCCCGCCAATGCATTACAAGATATGGTCGGATTTATTTGTTCTTCATCTAGGCTTTGTTCCTGGAATATATCCTCTTCTTTTGACCTTTCTTGCTCCTTTTCTTCTTCCTCTTCACAATCTATGTAGAATAATTTCTTCTCAGCACACTTATGACCTTTTGTGTATTTGCTATCACAATTGTAACAAAGCCCTTTTGCTCTTTTTTCTTCCAATTGTTGTGGTGTCAACCTTGTAGGTTGTGGAAGACTATGGGCAACAACACTTCCTTCTTTATAGTTGTGAATGGTATGCTTCCTAGTTGCCATAATTTTGCTTTCCATTTTTCTTGCTAACCTGAATGCCTTCTCTAATGAATCAGGTTCCCAAAGGCGCACATCATGTTGGATATTATCCTTTAAAGACCCTATGAACACATCAATCCTATGCTCCTCTGGAATATCTTTTACCCTTATGTTCAATTTTTGGAACTCCTCAATGTGCTCCATTATTGAACCCTTTTGTTTGAGACTTATCAATTGGCTAAAAAAAGTGTTGCTTTTTGTATCCTCATAATGTGCTATCAATTCTTCCGTAAAAATTGCCCAAGTGATAAATTGTTTACGAGAACAAAGCCATTGATACCATACAAACTGATTTGGTTCCAAATATAAAGTTGCCATACGTACCTTTTGTGTGTTTTGCACATTATTGAGATCGAAGAATTGCTCCATCTGTAATATCCATGTGGCGGGATCCTTGCCATCAAACTTCCTCATATCGATTTTTGGAACATGGTGAGTCTTTGATCCAACATTAGAGTCTATGGAATCATGATTAACATTTCTTTTGTTCTCATCATGAGTTTCCTTTACTACCTTTTCACCATTAGTGACCCTTTCTTGTAGCAACTTCTTCAATTCTTCCATGTTTGTATTCAAATCTATCTTCAAATTTGCCATCGAATCCTCCATCTTAGCTTCCATGCCCTTTATCTTAGATTCCACACCATTTACCTTAGATTCCACGCCACTTATCTTAGCTTCTGTTAGCTTTTGTGAGCGTGACATTTGTTGCACTTGTTCTTGTAATTTTGATATATCATGTAGCATTTCTTCCTCTTCTTCATGAGTCATGCTAGAGCTTTCAGGTTCCTTACTAGGTGTTTGCATTTTCTTTCCTCAGGGCATCAGTTACCGATAATAATGCTTTACTATGCCCTTTGAATTTCGTTAAACCAAGCTTACACAAAAATAAAAATAAAAACTACACACCTTTTTTCACTTTATAGAAGCCTGATATTGAATCTGATGTATCTCTGTAATTTCGGATCATCCAATTCTAAAATTGCTACCTATAGTAGCCTTCTGCGTCCTCTTTCCAATGCCACAAGTCTGAGCCAAATTGGATTCTCCAAGGAAGAGTTATGTGAAATCTCCCACGGTGACTTGCTTTTAGACTGGTTCAGTAGAGCGAAGTTGTACGACGTGCCACGAGTCACTGTTTCGATCTTTGGATCTGAAAAACACCCACAAGAAACTACAGTCCGTCCTCTTTCTGTACCTTCTTACAAAACTTCAATCCGATGCTCAGAAAGAAAGTTATGACGATTTTCCCCAGGTCACCTGTTTTGAGTGTAATTCAGGAGTCATCAAAAAGACCAACTTCCTGAAATCATATCTCCGAAAATATCGCGCGAAAAGCTCTGAAATTCGGACCCAAGGTTCAGCGCGATGTCTTCTCAAATGGGTTTTTTTTGCGACTTCTGAAACATCACAGAAAAAAAAGTTATAGCGAAAATGCCACGATGACCTGTTTGGAGCAGCGAAACCCTAGAATCCAAAGCTCTGATACCAAATGTTATGAAACCAGCTCACAAAAAGATAGAAAAGAGAGATCCACGCCTTAGAATTCAGCCTCTTCGAGGGGGCAACCTCCTTTACATTACATAAATGAACAATTCTTGGATGATACAAATGAAAATACCTCCTTTCTATATATAGGAGTCTAAGTGGTCCCAATACAATCAAAGCCTACATAACAATAATATTGTAGGGCACAACAATAACAATAGTGGCCTTCTATGTGGCACAATAGTAACAATATGGGCACTACATGGGTACATCAATATAAATAAGGGGTATAACTACAATAGTAATGGGGTAATCACTAGTATTATAGGGACCCAACAAGGACACTGCCAACCGTACATGTCGATGTGTCCCACCAATTGTATCCCGATGATTCCTCCTCTGCTCCTTAAGAACTCTTATAAGGCCTGAGAGTCTAAATGACATATCCCGGTGGGTTATCCATTTAAACCCGCAAGCTAATCATCTGCTACCATGTAGCCCATTGCTAAGTTAGCCCATAAATCCTCCTTGTGCAGTGCTCAAACCATTGGTAAGTTAGCTCATCAATGCCACATGACGCCTCTAGAATGGTGACACGTTTCACCTAGATTTGGGCCACTAGGGTACCTAAAAACTTCAAAACTGTATGACACATGTCCACCTTTTATTGGCCCATGTCACGAGTGTTAGCATTATCAGTGAACCAACCAAGTGATACCACATAGCCCACTTGAACATCATATCTTACTCCCTCTACGCACATTTTTAACCTCCAAGATAGCCTTTGGAAGATGATCTTTCACTAAGTTCCACCATCCGGCCAATAAAAATGCTTGACATATCTAGTGTCAGCTCCACATTTACTCAGTTTTCAGAGAAACCCGATTGTAGTTTTGCACCTTACTTTGTCGGTTGTTTGTGGCTTTGCAAGGAATGGCACAATAAATCTCCATTGTCTATATTGTGATTAGCGGTATGGAAAACCTGCCTTGTGCCACCCCTACATGTTAACAGTTGAGCAACTAGGCCTAGCGTAATATCCCCAATGTGTTATAGGGGATGCGTAGAGCAGATATGCCTAACTACATGCCTGCCATTTCAACGATCACACCTCTTCCAATTTTTCTACCACATTTAGGAATGTCACCAAACTTAACCTTTCTCCAAAGGGTCCTCCAAAATAAAAAGGCCTTCGAGCCTCATTATAACACAATTTAGGAAGGTGCATAGCCATCACAACTCTTCTTAGAGATAACCTACCATTGTTTGAGCTAGTTTTCTTTCACTATGCATGCATACAGTTTCAACAAATTTCTATGTATTAATTGAAGTCTAGTTCCATTGTATTTCAATGTTTTGGTTGTAAATTTGTATTTCATTTCATTCCCTTCATAAATTTGGATCAATGGTATTAAATCGATCTACTCTTTCTCTATTTTACTGTGCATGTCCCCAATGATTTTAGGGTATAAGGAGTTGGACTCAAACTGCTTGAGCCCTTGCAAGGTCTCCCTCACCATCCTTAATGACCTCCCATGGTAAAAGGAAAGAAAGATGAGGGAGCAAGAGATCCTATTAAATTGTTGCTAGGAAAAACTCTCTAGCGACAAAGAAACTAGATGATGGATAATTTTTCCAAGATCCTTAGGCAGATACCAATAAGCAATACATTTTCATCCAGTGGCCACTTCAGAGGCCCCACCCCCTTTAAACAACTCCATATTAAACATAAAAAGATTACACATCTTATTTGTAATATTAAAAAATAATAATAAACTTTATATTTCTATAGTTTATCAATTTTTTATGGGATAATATTTTGAATATACAATAATTTTGTAAATCTAAACATGCATTTTTAAATTTAATTAATTTTAATGAATAATAATTTAATTAATGGAGTGGAATTTAGTTAATTTTTCAATTTCAATTTAAATTTTATGATATATTTTAAAAAAATATTTGATTAAGAGAAAATAAATATAAAAATATTTTAATTTTAAGTTATAATATTTTTTTATATATAATTTATATGCTATTAAGTAAGTTTATTGATTAAAAATTTATATTTTATAAGAAAAATAAATAAATTTTATTTTGAAAAAAAATAAGAAAAGAAAGGAGGAGGAGAAAAGGAAAAGATATATGTTGATCCAGGTGGATATTGGTGGCCACTCACCTATTCCACTTGGACCCTCAACATTGTTTCCTTTCAGTTTCCTTAATTCTAGCACAAATTTCTATTTTAGGCAATTTTTCAGGTCCTAAACATCTAGAGTCGTTTTGAGGTCCTAAAAGACTTTTTTGGGGAAAAGGAAGAGACCAAAAAACTACTAGAATAGGTTTCATAAATTCTTTTATGGCTCCTCATGGAGATGTTTGAAAATAGGTTATGTGATATCTAAATGGAGATCATATGCCAAAGTTACGATCCCAGGAAGTTGGCAGTCCAACTTACCCCCACAAGGTTCAAAACCGTTGGCACTTCATCTCCTAGGGTTAGGGTTTCACACTTCTTCTTTATGATAAAAAGGCCTCTGAGCCTCATTGTAACACAATTTAGAAGGCATGTAGTCATCACATCTCTTCTCAGAGATAAGCTACCATTTCCCGAGCTAGTTTGTTCCATTCTGCATGTAAACAATTTCCAGTAATTGTTATTAATTAATTGAAGTTTTGTTCTTTCGTTGTATCTATGTTTTTTATTTAAATTTGCATTTCATTTTGTTCCTTGATAAAGTTGGATCATATGTACTCATAGAACTTTACAATCAAATCCCACTCTAATTAGAAAGGTTTGAAACAAAAAGTAAACTTTAAAATATACACATAAATAAAAACTTTGCGGGAAACTTTTAAAAAATAAACAAAAAGGTGAATTAAAAAAAAAAAAAAAATTAAACTCTCTGGAGCAGTGGATAGAGAAGGGTGCCATGCCACATCATCAATTTGACAACATGACACCAAGGCATAAAGGAAGAGTTACCATGTGGATATCTGACCATTATGGACAACACGTGACTTCTAATTTTGAGATGACTCCACTGCAACAACACTCAGTTATGTCTAATAAGAATAATTCCCTCCACAATCCATGATCTTTCATGCCTCATGAACTCTCTCTCGAATTTAGTGGCAATCACAATCAGGGTTGGAATTTAATGGACTAAAATTCAAAAGATAATAAGGCTAACAGTAACAATGCAGAAACAAGAAAATGAATCGATAAGGAAAAAAGGACACTTAAGAAATATTATGCAAAGAGAACATAATATACAGGAAAAGATCTTTATATTATCAAACTAGTTTCGTCCAAAAGGACTCATCAATGATACAAAAAAATTCCATTACAAAATGTCCTTATATAAGAAATAGACAGGAGTCGTGCTAAGAAAACGGTTAAGAGATGAACCATTGAGGAAATAGAAGTGGTTGAGATCTCCTCGAAAAATAAGACAGGAAAGATGTAACCGAAACAACAAGTGGAGCAATATGCGGAACAATAGCCACTAAAAAGCTTGAAAAGATGGGCGTGAACTGTTGCTGAAGAGTGCTAAAAATTAGCATAAAATATGCTAAAAATAGAAAACAAATATGATAAAAATAGCAAAAAAAATGGCTCCAAAAAATTCCCCCTTGTGTTGTGGACCAAATCTGAAAACTGCTCCTCAAAGATTATATTAAGTTTGAGGATTTGAACTACTCATAATGAAGGTTCCAAGCTTGTGGATTTCTCCAACAAATCAGAGGCCTAGGAATATGATGCAGCAAAGGGTAACACTGGAAGTCTCCATAAAGTTTAGGGTTTAGGGTTCCCCTTAAGGTTTAAAGATCGAGTGGCTTCGCAGAAGTCCAACTTTAACACCAAAGGGGCCCTTTTGAGGCCTGAATAATGAAGAGGTCCTCACGCATAAACCTTGTAACAATCCAAAGTAAATATAAAATTAATTTCCTAATTAAAATCAGAATCAACAAATAAGTACATACCTATATTATCTGTGATCAATGTCTGCCAGATGACAACAAGGTTTTGGGGATGACTCTCCACCCAACCGTAGGCTCAATTGTGCAAGGATTTGCTACAACTGGCCACCCCGAGCCCTCAATCAACGTACTACTGCCAGTGACTCCTAAGTCTTAGAACTCCATTCTCCCAAGAGAATGCAAGATAGAATCTCGGAATAATGGAATGCAAGAATGCCTCTCATCTTCCTCACCATCTATTAAATAGAACAACATTGGAAGGGGAACCACATGCACACACTCCATGTGTCTACATGCAACTTTCTTTTGATTTTTAGCTTTCTTGTTTTATTTCTTTACTTTTCTTTTGATTTTTAGCTTTTCTTGTTTTATTTCTTTACTTTTCTTTTGATTTTTAGCTTTTCTTGTTTTATTTCCTTCTTTTTGATAGTTTTCTTGTTTTATTTCTATTTATTCTTATTTAGAGTTTCAGTATGGTTATTACTATTTTTATTTTTATTATTTTTATTTATTTTCTTTGTATATATTTTTAATATCATTTATTATTTAACATTTATGATTTATTATTTTTATTATTTATTATTAAGTGATTTATTTATTATTTCTATTATTAATTATTTTTATTATTTATTATTTATTATTCTTATTATTTATTATTTATTATTAAGGGGAGGGATATTACAAACCTGTTGTAATAAAGCTTCTCTCTGATCCCAATGAACCTTTGAAAAACATGCCTGAAGAAAATCAAGTGGATATCCTTTGGACCGAAGTCGAGTGTAAAACAACCTCCTGAGCTCTGGAAAACCAGAATGACTGCTTTCTCAAAGAAGGTATCTTTGTAATTCATTCACCACAAATGCCACTTTTTGGTGTCGAGGATGCCAAGAAGTGAAGGGAATGTACTGATAAGCATTCAAAGGCTTCTGATAGCATTTGTAGAGAGATTTCCAGAGGTTTGAAAATCAGGACCTTTGAAAAGCACAACATCCAGTAAATTGACACTAGTGGAAGAAATACAAGATGTAATACAAATATTATCAGGATAAATGGACTGATAACATTCCAAGTATTTGAGCAATATGTCTTTGGAGCCTAACCAAAGCATACAACCATCATCAATGAAGTTCTTGAAGAGTTTGATTTCTGTAGAAGGCATTCTTCTATTGACTTCTTGCTCAAGATGGAAAAGAAAAAGAAAGGCATAAACTACAGCAAAATTGTTTCCCATAGCAGTGCCTCGAATGTGCTGATAGAAGGAGCCATTGAATTGCAGAAAATGCCATCTAAGAACCAATTTTGTTGCATTGACCAATGAATCAATTTCCTCTGGAGTAAAAAAGGTTGTGGTGCTTTGAGAGAGCATATCACGCAAGGCAAGGTTACCAGAAAAGAAACAACTGGAAAGCGTTTTGTTTCAATAACTTGCAGAAGAGTGAGAGAGTTTAACAGATGATTTGGTTGTGCCAGCTGTAGAAATTTTGAATAATATAACACTTATTCACAGAGATTATCCTGATTATACACTATTTGTGGAATGCATGCATAATACATAACCTCCTCTACCATTGATCATCAATTTGCAGAATTAAAAAACAATCGCATGCGCAATTTGAAACATCAATCACACATATCAACACAGTATGTAATGGGGAAAGCATACAGCTGAAAACCCCCAACTATATGTATATTATAATGATAGATAACATGTAACAATACATAGTACAATACTCCTCACAAGTACTCAGTACTATCTCCCCCTGCTACACACAAACTAGCTCAGATCTGAACAAGTCACGGGTTCAAATCTCCTCCACTGTTTGCCTGCCTCTACTGCGCAATCCAAGTTGAGAATAGATCTGATCCAATTTTGAATTCCCTTTGGCCTGTACTGCGCAATCCTCATTGGCAATCTCAATCAATGATTGTGAAAATCTCATGCACAGCTATAGTCACAACTAATAGTATTCTCACCCTTTCACCCCCCTCTGACACTTGTCTCCACTGAACTATCCATGCACTGAGTTAACTGATGTATTCTTTAGTTGATTTATGAGTTAATAATTAGTGAATTAATTAATAATTAATTCACATCACTCATCACTAGTGTATTTGGCAGTTAGACTAAATACAACTAGTTCAACTAAGTCAAACTGAACACAACTCCATCAACTCCTCAATCAACTCCACCAAACTCAATCACTTGAGTTCTAACTGAATTCCATCATGCAATAGCTCAACTAACCCATAGGAAAAGTGCATTTCCTTCTGGCAGTTTCATGTGCCACTTCCATAGCTCGAATTGAAGTGTTGCAAGAGGATAAGATAATGTTTATAGTCCAAATAATATTAAGAGCTAATAATATTCGACCGTTCTATTTTTTGACTGGCAGTCTAAAAATAGACTCCGGCCATATGTCTAAAAATAGAGGTCCATCTATTTTTACCAACATGACCAATCATTCATAAATAGCATCCTGCAACTCATAGACCATGATCCATATGTCTAAAAATAGACATAGTCTAAAAATAGATTTTGCGCCAAAAATAGCTTGCGAGCCCACTTAGTGAAGGCGAATTCTTTTCACTAAGCTCCATCATCTTGCTGCATTTTCAACACTCCCTCTCAACAAGATATGGATTATCTGCAACCCCTATCCTGCCTCTATGGTATTCGAATTTGCTCCTCGTGAGCGCCTTCGTCAAGATATCAGCATCTTGATCCTCCGTGGGAATGTATGAAAGTAACATGATTCTCCGTTGCACACAATCTCTGATATGATGGTACCTGATGTCGATGTGCTTGGATCTATCATGAAATACTAGATTATCCGAGAGTTTAATGCAACTCTGGTTATCACAATAAATCATAGTAGGCTCCAAGTGTGACCCGAACAACCCGACCAGGATCTTCCTCATCCATATAGCCTCGCATGCAGCCAAACTTGCTGCCATATACTTGGCCTCTGCTAAACTGAGTGCCATGGATCTCTACTTCCTGCTGTACCAAGAAACTGCTATCGACCCGATACTGAAGATCCCTCCAGATGTGCTCTTTCTGTCCGTTGGGCTCCCTACCCAATCTGCATCCGTGAAGCCACATAGCTTCACCTCATCCTCCTGTCTGTACCACAATCCATATCCCAATGTGCCTCTGAGATAATGCAATACATGCTTGCCTGCCTTCCAGAAGAGCTTGGTTGGCTTAACCATAGCTTGTGAAAGCTGGTTAACAACATAGCATATATCGGGTCGTGTATTGACCAGATACATAAGCGACCCCACCAACTATCGATAAACAGTGGCATCCACTACCTTCGCTGAAGTAGCATCCTCCTTCCTCCAACCTCTAGGAAGAGGAGTATCAACAGGCTTGCAGCCATGCATTTTGAACTTCTCCAATATCTCCCGGGCATACTTACCCTGAGAAACAAATAGTCCATCCCTGCGCTGCCAAATTTCCAATCCCAGGAAATAATGAAGGAGGCCCAAGTCCTTCATCTCAAACTCTCTAGCAAGATCCTCCTTGCATGAAAGTATCAACAACTCATCTCCCGTCAAAATCAAATCATCTACATAAAGTACAATGATCAGCAACTTACCCTCCACCACAATCTGCTATAGGTTAGGATCCGCCTCACTCTTCGAGAATCCAAGTCTGGTGAAATAACTGTATATCCGTGTGTACCAAGCACGAGGTGCTTATTTCAACCCATACAGCGCTCTCTTGAGCCTGCACACATGTAACTCACTGCTGAAGATCTCAAAACCTTCGGGCTGCTCTATGTACACCTCCTCCTCAGTGACTCCGTTGAGGAACGTAGTCTTCACATCCATCTGATGGATGTGCCACCCCATCTGCGCTGAGAGAGCAAGAATCGTCCATATGGAAGAATACCTTGCGACAGGTGCAAAGGTCTCCTCATAATTGATCCCCTCTATCTTTGAGAAGCCTCAGGCAACAAATCTTGCCTTGTACTTCTCCACACTCCCTTCAGCTGCCTACTTCACTTTGTAGATCCATCTTGAACCCACCACTGATTTCCCTTCCGGTCTTGGGACAATCTCCCATGCACTGTTTCTGACAATCTAATCATACTCTTCCACCATGGCATCTACCCATGCTGGATCCTCCACAGCTTCCTCGAAAGAGGATGGCTCAGTCATGACACATTTGCTCACAAGAGCCATGTATCCAGTGTACCGATTAGGTGACTGTCTCTGTCTGTGCTGTGCTGTAGGTGGTCCTACAACCTTCTCTGCATCTTGAGCCAGTCGCTCAGCTTCTGTAGTGCGCTTTCGCCCTCTGATGGTTGGCGCTGCATGAGTGGTCTCTTCCACTCCATGAACTTCATCTTGTGGCTAATCCACATCCTAAAGCTCATCCTTAGGAAGTAATAGCTCCTCATCTGCATGCAAGTGTGGCTCCCTCTTAAGCGAACACTTCATGGCTTTCTCCTCCTGAAATTTGATATCCCGTCGCACAACAGTCTTGCGACTGTCTGGCAAATACACACGATAGTTGTGGGGTGTATCAGTGTACCCCACAAATATCCCAACCTCTGCGGTCGGCTCCAGCTTCTTCCTGGCATCCTTCGTCACATGCATGTAAACAGGAGAACCAAAAATCCTCAAATGGGAAATATCAGGCCTCTTACCAAAATAAGCCTCCTCGGGTGTACTCATGCCAAGTATCTTGTGAGGACAACAGTTCTGCACATATACTGCAGTATTGCATGCCTCCGCCCACAAGTGAAGGGGTAGGCCCTGATCATGCAACATCGCCCGTGCAGCACCCATAATCGTTCTGTTCTTCCGCTCAGCAACCCCGTTTGGCTGTGGGTTATGGGGAGCTATGAGCTCTCTTCGAATCCCTTCTATGCTGTAGAAGTCCTTGAACTCGCCAGAGATGAATTCACCACCATTGTCACTCCTAAGAGCCTTCACCTTCTTCCCCGATTCCTTCTCGACCAGTGCTTTGAACTCACAGAACTTTGAGTATGTCTCGCTCTTCTTCTGCATGAATAAGATCCAGCACTTTTGAGAGAAATCATCAACAAAGATCACATAGTACTTGTGCTTTGTTGTCGAAGCTACTGAGAAAGGTCCACACACGTCTATGTGAATTCTCTCAAGGATTGTCGTGGCGCAACTATCCTTCTCGTGAAAGGTGGCTTTCACAATTTTTCCCAAAGTACACCCCTTGCACTGATCTGACTGTGCAAGAGTGCCTTTAGGAAGCCCAGTAGAAATCTGTTGTAGTATCTTCAAGGCTTCATGGTGAAGGTGGCCCAATCTCCGGTGCCATAGCTCGCCATCATCCCAGCTCACCAATCATACTCAATGTTTTAAGACTCTGACTCTGACTCCGACTCGGCCGAGGATCGACTCCGACTCCGACTCCGAAATGGTAATGACTCGGCCGGCTCGATTTCAATGACTCGGTCATTGTAAAAAATACATTAAATATTTATTTTTTTTATAAGAAAACATAATTTTAAAGATTTTAAACATAATTTTAGAGATTTTCATTCATGTTTCCAAACACACAGCATTATCATATAGATGGAAGACAACATATGATCAAAGTAGGCTCATGAACCAATCCATTATATCAAAATGATACCCAATGGCAATACATAGTCAACTGTCATACATGATCAAAGACTCAAAACAAAAAACACATAACCAAGGAGGCTAGAAATGGCCTCTACAACAAAAGTAAACTGTGACCAGACTTCAGTACTAGTACTACAGCTACTGGCTAGTAGCTACTGCCAAAGGAGCGAAGATCATGTCGATCAATCTCTGGATCATCATCAGAGTCAGACAGGGGGTCCATGGCTCCTCATCATCATCATCATCTCCAACTGCAGCTGTAGAAGTGGTACCACTAGCAGGCTATGCAACTGCATTAGATGCAAGTTAAGATAGAGTAGATATGCGGCTGCGCTTCTGTCATGGCTGAGCAGAGGAAGCACCTACAACTGGAGTCCTTACTGGCTTTGAGACTGAGGATTGTGGATTGGGATCCGCATTCAACTGAACAGCATGTTCAAGTTCAATTGATGTCTCGATATCTAAATCTAAATCAAGATCCTCATCAAGATCAAACTCTGCTGGACGACTCTCCACTACCCAATCTAATGTTGGATCAATGCCTTCCAACACAATGGGATCTGAATCAGGTCTTTTGTTCAACAAATGGTTTCGTCTGAGCCGGAGGTTGTATTGGACATAAACTAGATCATTTAACCATTTTTGATCCAAACGGTTTCTCTTCTTTGTGTTACTTGGGAGCAGGAGCGAAAATGGGAGGAGCGACATTTTCATAAGCTCCTGGTTTGGGGAGCGAATCCCAGAGGAGTTCGACAACCAATGTCACTAACATCAAGGTACATAGAGGGATTGGTGCTCTTGATTAAATACGAGTTCCATACCCTAATACATGACAAAATTCAATGGAAACATTACAATCCTCCAATCCTGAAATCCTGAAAAACTGATAAGTCTGCTGGATTTTGAATGAAATCTAAAATTCTACTTTCTCCATATGAAATCCAATGAGGCCAAAACCACTCTCAAACATCCTAAGTCATTTCATGGTAATGTTAGAAATTTAAGTAAAAGGATGAAAATGAAGATTAAGGAGAATGTCACTTTTACTTTAAGAATTTAACATTACCATGAAATTTGAATAGCATATCAATAGTAGAGAGCATTTGAGTGTGTTAAATAGGGTTTGGGAGGGGGAATGGACCCCAAATGACATTTAGCAAATTCATATAACACCTTGGAGTCCAAACCAATCAGAAATCACCTTAAAAATCCATTAAAAAATATTAAATTGCTGTTTAACGTGTTCTGGGCCGGCTTTTTGTGACTCGGCCGAGTCATAACAGAAACAGCCGAGTTGGCCGAGTCATGGCTGACTCGGCCAAACGTACCTTTTCAAAGGCCGAGTCATGGCTGAGGGTATTGGCTCAGATCAACTGGGCCGTTTCGGTATCGAAACGGCCGTTTTTTAAAACAATGATCATACTACCTTGCATGCCATTGCTGCACAGCCATCTACATGCAATTGATAAAGGTTCTTGACTCGAACCCCTATCTTTCAGGTTTCTCCAGTTGTCTTACTGTGCAGGAAAGCCTTTCCCTCGCTGAAGACAATATCATATCCCTTGTCTTCTAACATTGCCACAGAGATAAGATTCTTCTTTAATCCTGGAACATGCATCACTTCCTTCAATACGAAGGGTTTACCAGACTCCCTCTCAAAGGAAATGGTACCGATACCGGTCGCACTGTATCTACCATCATCGCCCATCTCGATGTGCACTCCAAGATCTTTCTCATCCAGATCAGAAAACAAATCTCGATCTCCTGTCATGTGAAAAGATGCACCACTGTCCAAGAACCATACCGATCCCATCACACTTGATACCAAGCATGCGATCAATGAAAAATCCAGCTCAAACTGCAAGGCTAAGGCCTCTCCCGCTGCAGATCTAGCAGCTTGCTTATTTTTCTTCTTCTACGGACAATTTGTGGCATAATGTCCGTGCTGGTGACAGTGAAAGCACTTCACCTTGGACATGTCCTGCTTCTTGCCTTTCGCACCGAAATGAGAAGCTTTCTTGTTCTTCCCCTTCTTTGCTTTGGCAGCCAAAGCGCAATTTTCTTCACTAGATGCCTTTGATGAAGATCCATCCCTGGTATTCCCTCTGATCTCCTCTTGCACAAGATCAGACCAAAGTCTCTCCCATCCTGGCAATTTCTCCCGACCATTGACAGAGTCCTGATAGGAATGCCAACTCTTCGGAAGACCAAGGAGAGCCAAGCTCACCAAGTCCTCATCATCGACAGTCACCCCCACATTTCCCAGCTCATCCCGGCATTGGGTGAACTTCGTGAGATACTTGGGAATATTGTCTCCTTTCTCACACTTAATGTTTCTGAGTTTATCCTTGAGCGCCAACTTCCTCTAGTCGCTCTTGCTTTGGAATAAATCTGTCAACGCTTTCCACATCAAGTATGGAGAAGCCTTTCCATGCAGGCTGGATACAATGTGATCCTTCATGCCCTCCAACAGAATCCTTCGACACTTTGCTGTCTTCTTTTGCCAAGCCTCAACTTGAGCAGCATCAGTAGGCTTTGGGACCTCAGCCTCTATGAACTCCTTCAACCCATTGTCATCTAACACCGCCTCCATCCTATCTTTCCATGCAATATAATTCAAGCTGCCTTCAAGGGCATACTCCAATCGCAATCCATTGAAAGACATTTCAACTTCGACACCAAGAAAACACTGCTGCAAATTCGAATTCCACCAGCTCAAAACTCAACCGCTTCTGATCTAAAATTCGTGAGAACAAAGTATTTCTTGTACAGAGATTGACTGTATGGGCATTTACCGGATATCTCACCTTCCAAAAGAAGGATGAATCCAGAAGCTACCTGGCCCGATTACAGACTCTGCCTGAAGAAATAAAATGTAATCACTTTCTGAATAATAGATCTGATGATAAACTTCGCTCTGATACCATGTAAAAATTTTGAATAATATAACACTTATTCACAGAGATTATCCTGATTATACACTATTTGTGGAGTGCATTCATAATACATAACCTCCTCTACCATTGATCATCAATTTGCGGAGTTAAGAAACAATCGCATGTGCAACATCAATCACACATATCAACACAGTATGTAATGGGGAAATCATACAGCTGAAAACCCCCAACTATCTGTATATTATAATGATAGAGAACATGTAACAATACATAGTACAATACTCCTCGCAAGTACTCAGTACTATCTCCACATGCTACACACAAACTAGCTCAGATCTGAACAAGTCACGGGTTCAAATCTCCTCCACTGTTTGCCTGCCTCTACTGCGCAATCCAAGTTGAGAATAGATCTGATCCAAGTTCGAATTCCCTTTGGCCTATACTATGCAATCCTCATTGGCAATCTCAATCAATTATTGTGCAAATCTCATGCACAGCTATAGTCACAACTGATAGTAATCTCACCCTTTCACCCACCTCTAACACTTGTCTCCACTGAACTGTCCATGCACTGAGTTAACTGATGTATTCTTTAGTTGATTTATGATTTAATAATTAGTGAATTAATTAATAATTAATTCACATCACTCATCACTAGTGTATTTGGAAGTTAGACTAAATACAACTAGTTCAACTAAGTCAAACTGAACACAACTCCATCAACTCCTCAATCAACTCCACCAAACTCAATCACTTGAGTTCTAACTAAAGTCCATCATGCAATAGCTCAACTAACCCATAGGAAAAGTGTATTTCCTTATGGCAATTGCATGTGCCACATCTGTAGCTCGAACTAAAGTGCTACAAGAGGATAAGATAATGTTTATAGTCCAAATATTATTAAGAGCTAATAATATTCGACTGTTCTATTTTTTGACTGGCAGTCTAAAAATAGACTCCGCCCATATGTCTAAAAATAGAGGTCAATCTATTTTTACCAACATGACCAATCATCCATAAATAGCATCCTGCAACTCATAGACCATGATCCATATGTCTAAAAATACACATAGTCTAAAAATAGACTTTGCGCCAAAAATAGCCTGCAGGCTCACTTAGTGAAGGCGACTTCTTTTCACTAAGCTCCATCATCTTTTTGCATTTTCAACACCAGCAAGGTGCTCAAAATTTTTTGATGTAAGAACTTGGAAAGAGGTTTTAACATAAAACCATTATATGAGCAAATCAGACGACCAACAAGAGGGTTTTTCTGCACCTTCCAAATGAAGTACAAAGTACAAGCTCTAGCATGTTGAATTTTGATTTGCAAAATATATTCCCACTGGTTGACACACATCAGGTTTCTGAATCTACCGTGGAGATGTCGAAGAGAAGCTTGAATAACACCCCATGGAACTGCTACAACTAGTCGATAGATATTAGGATCAGATAGTTGCCTATGAGCTTTGGCAAGATATGTCTTTATCAATAATAGCAATGCCCAAATTCTTATCTGCGGGTTTAATTACAATTAGAAGGCGATGAAGACTTCTAAGAGAAGGAAGTCAAGATTTGGAGAATATGGGTTTGAAGGAAAAGTCTATGGAGGCCAGCTTGGAATGAAGAATATTTAAGCCAAAATGAATGGCATGGTTTAAATTGGGATCATTGATAGGGGGTTCCCAAGTAGGATTAGGCAACCTGAAGGGATTATAAGAATCTTCAGGATAAAGTCTCATTGTTACCCTTTCATAGGTCATTTTACACGTAAAATGCATTTAAAATTATTAAATGATTGCCTTGGATGACATGTTTTGAAGGGTACTAAGTGTATTTTTGACGTCTTACTTTTTTTGCAAAACGTTATTAATATCTTATCGGGCACCTTTCCATTAGCTAAAGTTACCCTTCACTTCCAACTTGGAATAGATGAAGTACTATAATAAGTGCAAAACAGTCTTGTTAGTAAATAAACATTAATTTCAAATCTTTTCCTGGTACAATTTCAAAATATAAAATTATCTACTACTACAAATTCAAATAGATCTACTACTACAAAACTTAACTTTGAAACCTGAGCAATTTTCCTTATTAGATGTGGTTTGCACTCCAATTTTATCTTTAGAATCACAAAAACTCCTCGTTATTTTATGCTTGCAGTGATAACCTTAATAAACCACAAAGAAATGGGCATTTGTATATGTATTCTTAGTTACCATTTAAATTAATTTTAGTTGTATTGTACTATCAATTGTATGGTTGATTATTCAAATTTGTTGTAGGGAAAAGGATTAAGAGAAATCAAAATCAACCCTTCAACGAAAGAATTCCTATCATTTGAAAACACATGTGACTCTCTTTATGGAAGAAAACTCTGTGAGTTTTGGCATAAGCCTTGGAAACTTCATGATTTTCGAATAAAATATAAGTTGCAGCCCTAAATAAGAAATGGAGGTATGTGTCGACTATCCCCATACTTTGAGTGGGAGTTGCTTTCAATCAACAAAGGATGTGATAGTCTAATATTTAAACTTAAAACCTTAAAACTGAGATTTCATGATGAATAAACTCTATATAAATGGATTAGTTTGCACTTACACTTTATGAAGAAACAACATTGTTATCAATTTCCATATAAATTATTTCATTTACATTATATGAAACGTAAACAATACACAAAAACATATTAGTCAAGTGATGGATAGGATGGCATTTTCAGTGCCAAACTTTGTACACCACCAAATACTTCCAACTTAGAGTCTCCTTTAGAATACTCGTCAATGTCGATGCATGGCCTGATTCGTGTAATTTCAAATTTCGATTAGAAGGTTGGATTAGGTGAGGACACGTTAATAATATTGATAGTATTTGTTCTGTCATTCACATTCTTTATACAAAATGGTTTAATTGACTTGTTTTTTAAAACCCAATAACATATTATTATTCACATGGTTTTAATAATTTGGTTGAATCGATTGGTTTTACTCGTCGACAGAAAAAGGGCTTCTCCAAAGCGTTTCAGTGGCACCGTGATGCTGGTCAAAACATTTACAAGTATTTCAAACCCTAAAATTCTTTTATAATTCAACTTTAATTTTAGTTTTGTAATAATCTTTGATCTATTTATATTTCAATTTTAGTTTTAGTTTTGTAATGGATATTATATTTCAATTTTAGTTTTAGTTTTGTAATGGATATTGATAAAGTAATTTGGTTTATGTTTTTTTAAATGATCATTTAAAATTTGAGGAGTTGGTTATTTGATTCTTTACTATTGACATTTATAATATGATAACTCTTATCTTATAAGTAGTTTGGCATGGAAAAGGACAATAATATAAATTGTTTCTATTAGTTAATAATTGTTAATGTAAATTTTCTAATTAATATTTAACCAAATAGTTTATAATTAGCCTAATCAAATCACCTGCACAAATTTTAATTTAATTTGTGTAAACAAATTGCTATTTTATTTTCCTTTTCCTTTACTAAATTATGATTTGTATAATGCTTGTCCATTAACTAAAAGTAGAAATGGTCATTGGAGAACTCAATTGTAAACACTATAACAATGAAGATATCTACCTTGGAAACCTTCCTAACAAAACCATCTAGAAATGGCCTTTGTTTTTAAGCTTTAGGAATTATTACAAATAGAAACTATAAACTTAAAAATAAAGATTTTGTGTATTTTTACTAGTAAGCTTCACATTCTTAGTCTTTCTCTATTTGTTTTTGTGCCATTAATATTGCAAGCTTTCAATTTTCCATGGGGCATATCTATTTAGGTCCCTTTTCACCTTTGATTGATTTGCTTCCTTGTCGATGCAACTTGAGGTGCATGTGAGTGTACCATGCCAATGGAAGGGAGCTCCCTAGTGAATTCGAATGTGTACATATAGAGAAGGAAAAACTTATTTTATTCAACTAGGAATTAAAATACACCTAACTTGTGCAAAAACAACTATAGCATAAGGAAAAACAAGTACGAAAAATGGATCTGAGACCATTCGACGAGGGCTATTACCTAGTCTCCTTAAATATATATCCACAAAAATAAGTGATATATAATCATCTAGTCTATAGATATTTTATGTCAAATATGTCATATTATTATTATTATTATCCAATTTTAAGGTCATGACCAAGCAAGACACAAAATTGGCGTATGAGACCCCCTTGTTTGTGGGATAAGGGACCCACCTTCGCGCAACGATTTGATTGCTAAGTCTACGAAGACATACATACTTTTAGGAGGAAACACATGCTCTTAACCATTAGGCCCACTCTTAACCATATGTGTGTGTGTGTGTGGTGGATATAGATATGCCCACAACACAACAAATTTGGCTTGGTTTGAAAAGTTTTGTTCTTGATGAGATCTCATCAAGTGCTCGATCTAGTATGATTGAATTCCCATAGGTGTCACCTAAACGTTCACTAGTTCACCTTCGGGACAAGGGGAAAAAACATAAATATTTCATACTCCTTGGAAGGAATGTTGTTCAATAACTCATAATTCGTTCATTTGATCATGGTATGTTGGATTAGAATCCAAGTCTAGATATTTTCCTTGAAATCCAATGAATATACATCTATCTCTTATTCGAACATCATTAAAAATCTCATTTCAATGAAACAGACAATCAATCCATGAGTATGCTAGTGCATCATCGAACCTATGTAGCCGAAAGCATAAAAATTCTTCCTTGTCATAATGAATTTGGACCACAATCTTACTTGTTGCCACTTGTTCTCCTTGAGTGTATTGGCTAGCCACCCTTATTGGATTGTTTGGGCAAGGGGCCTATCACAGTGTCATCGACTCACCATTCACTTATGAAAGATTCTGTATATGTCACAATGTCACTTGTGGAACAGTGTAAGTGCCACTTCAACTACAGTCTGCACCAGATCTCCAGTGTTCCAACATATCACTTAAAAGCTCTAAAATATCTAGCTCATGAAGAACAACATCTACTACCACTTATGAAAGCCATAGTCTAACGAGACTGCTTTTTTGCCTTGAAAGTCATGGAATTTCCAGCCATATTTTGAAAAAATCGGTAGGGATTTTTGTAAATCCAAGTTACAATTGTTAAATTTCAAGATTTTAGGTGCCCCAGAGGTTTCTAATGGTGTTGAATCCATTTCCACCATCAAAAACATGATTCGAACACCACCTCTACAAGATTTTTTGAATTTTTTTTGCCTGGATTCCGGCCTCTTTTGGTCGTCTAGGCAATTCCCCCACCTCCATAGACGACTCCCTTATGAAATGTTAAAACACTTTTAATAAACTGTGCTTGCTTAACTACAAACTCTTCATGTGATTATGATCATGGAGAAGAAGGATAACCCATTTTAGAGTTTTATTTTTTTGGTCATCTTATATGTCGTATAAGATCTCCTTAGTCATATCTCATATATACAAATGCTATGGCATGCCCTGGTCAAAGACATTTGATTTCAGAGTTATAAAGATTTTATTGTAACCATTCCATATAATTTTAAACCAAAATTCATAATTCATTTGTGTGTTAGGATCATTTTGGTTTTTTTCTTATGATAAATATATATATAAATTAACATAAATATATTAGTAATAATAATTTTTTTAATAATTTTTAGTTATGAAAAATTAATTTATTATCAAAACATCATTTTTAATCTAAATTTTAAACATACAAAAAATTAAAATATAGAGAAAAAATTGATATTACAGGTAAGGTGAAAATGAACCCAAATTCCAATCCTGGCACGATATTGACAAATTTGGTAACCAACAGTTAAAAGAGTAAAGGAGTAAATATGTACGTTACCTTTTTCTTTCATTTAGATTTATAATTATGGCAGGGTGACGGAAGAACTTAATAATCCAAAAACGACAGCGCGGCGATGGATGCGCTCTCTGTACTTAGCGGATGGCTGACTGCCCCACCGAATTGGCAATCCGATAAGTCTGGTCGGAGTTCCACGACAGTCGTTGCAGACAGATTTGACCACCATATGTTTCCAGGATCTTCAGTGGGCCTCGCCAAATGCAGAGGCATTAACTTTTCCATATTTGTTCGGCCAGATCTCCGGCAAGAACACGTCAAATTGATAAATGATGAGCGAATGAATATAACAACGAAAACCATATTCGATATTGGGTGACGCCCATTACTAAGAAGAGTTGATTATTAAAGAAATCCACGACCTCCAAGACAGTGCATTATACGCGTAAACATTATTCAAACGACGCCACGAAAACGGCGGCACTTTTGCGGGTTAAATTTTGGCGCCAACTCCACAAGTTTGTAATGATGATATGTTTAGGTGATTTGGGGTTGGGATAAGGTTTGAAAGCAAGGAAGGGCCTTGGATTCCCCATGGAAAATGTGTGGGTCTTTAGTGGGACGTTGTGTGCAGATGGATCTTCGTTATTATTACGCCCAACAAGTTGGTGACTTGACTTACTTGGCGTGTGGGGACATAGAGGATCGCCGAGTTAAATGGATTGACATTCTTGTTTGTCCACGTTGGGGTGGCAATATTTTGGACAATAACTTTGATTGTTATGTGTCCCATTACATGGTGTGATTAGTGTAGTGGTACCTTTAAAACCTTTGATTACAACTTGTGTTTTCATTGATTTCATGTTGTTGGACATTTTGAAAGCCAAGGGAAAGCATGATGTGTATGTCTCCCTCAATTTCATATTGTAATGTAAAGTGGAAAGGCATCTCAATGAAAAGCTATATTCTTCCCAAACAACATGATTATCCATGGAAGGGTTCATGGAAGTTCATGTAATGACATTTGTCACCGCTCAAAACAATTGTTTTTTTCTATTTATCTCCCTCTAGTTAACACATAAAGTTACCTTTTAATCTAAAGATTTATAAAGTTTACGTGTGAGAGGATATGTTTTTTCATTATGTGCCTTCTATGATTAATAAACAACAGCTAAGTCAGTCAATTCAAGTTTGTGGGCAAGAAGTAGATTTGTGCATGAGTTGATTACTAAGATCTAGCAACCCAGTGGATTTATAGTTAGTTAAACTCAATTATCTAATCTCTAGTCATGAATAGAATTAGTATGAGTTCAATTGAGTAGTTGTAATTGTTGTTAACTTACTAATCTCTCAGTTAACTAGTCAATTTATTAAAAATAACCCTAGTCATTCATGCAATTCGAATTGCCTAATTGAGTGGAGGAAAAATACAATAATGACTCTAGTCATGAATAGAATTAGTATGAGTTCAATTGAGTAGTTGTAATTGTTGTTAACTTACTAATCTCTCAGTTAACTAGTCAATTTATTAAAAATAACCCTAGTCATTCATGCAATTCGAATTGCCTAATTGAGTGGAGGAAAAATACAATAATAGTCATTATTGTATACTAGTGAGTGCACCATGTCTGCATGTAACAGGTGAGTTAATTCTCTTGGGATTTGCTCAAGGAAATAGGAGTTCTTCCTATTCTTTAGGAGTTGAATTGCGCAAGGAAATAGGAGGAAGCAAGATGCCTAGTTTGACTAAGTATTTTCCATGGAAGATTAAGGAGGATATTAGTATTGCAGTGCAGGTTGAGCTTCAAGGATTGAAGTTGTCATTGTAATAGATCATTTTTCTCATCTGAAATAATAAAAACAGAGGAGGGTTTTTTCTCAGTTGGGTTCTCCAATAAAAATCGTGTTCCTTGAGATTAAATGACTGCGTGTATTTCTATTGTATGTTTTCATTTTCGCAGATTGAGTAGAAGAAATTTGTATCTATTGTTTTCAATTTGAATTCATTAGCAACTGCAAATTTCAAGTTATTTCTATATGGTAAACATAGTTAACAATCAAACAAGAGCTTTACCAATTACCCATTTTTTTGTGGTAGCAAACAAATTATCTGATTTTGAAAAGTGCTGATTAACCATATTTTTGACACTTTAAATTTTTTTATGTATCAAGTATGAACATTTTTTTTTAAATGTAGTGATTTTCATGTTGATTTTGAGAAGTGTTGATGCAACATCAACCCTTTTTCTAGAGGGCCTATTTTTTATACTCTAAATTTTCTAATGAATTTAGTGTTGATAATTTTTTTTAATGTTGCTGATTTTCATGCGGATTTTGAAAAGCATCAACATTTTTTTAAGTCATATTTTTTGGAACTTTAAATATTCTTATGTCCTAAGTATGCACAACTTTTTTTAAATGTTGATTATTTAAACAATTTTCAAGTTGTCTTATTTTTTTTTTTCTTGTTTTTTGTCCTAAGATGTTTGCTTTTTAAGGATTTTCCAAAAATTTGTTTTTTGTTTTTCTTTGCAATGTTTTTTTATAATGATCTTTTTTTTTTTTTTTGCAAAGTTTAGAAAAATAATAACATTACTATTTTGAGGTTAAGAAATTTTTATATATTTATATACCGTTAATTAATACTTTAATACACATAAAATAATTGTCACTAAAAAATAATAATTTTAAACACTCAACAAAAAAATAAGCATTTTCATATAGATATAATTAAAAAAAACGAAACCTTTTCACTAAAAATGACATGTTAAATAAAATATTTTTATGAAAAAAATAAATTAAAAAATTGGGAAAATTAACAATTTTTATAAAAAAAATGTGAATTTTATATTTAAAGAGATGATATTTTAAGTTTTTTCCCAAAAAAATGATTCATATAAAATTTGAAGTAAAAATAACAAAAAATAAATTGTTAAAAAAACTAAAACATACAATTAAACAATAAAATTAAATGTTTTTATAATTCTATTTTTTTTCCAATTTTTTTTTCTTTTAAAAAAATTATGTTTTTTAATTGTTTTTATTTTGTTTTTTTAATGTTTTTTTATTTGTATTTTAATGTTTTTTTATTTTGTTTGTTTCCTGTTTTTTAATCCTCCCATCAATATTCTATATTTATTTATTTATTATTTTTTTTCCTTAAATTATATTTTTTAAATATTTCTTTATTTTTTTTTTTTTTAAATATTTCTTTATTTATTTTTTATTTTTATATTTATTCTTTTGTTTTGTTATTTATTTTTATTTTTTTATTTAAATTTTTATCTTTTATAAGTTAATTTTGCTTTTAACATCTTTTATGTCTGATTTTTATTTTTGATATATGTGTGTGTTCCTTTTTTTGTTTTATTTTTTTATTTTTTTCAATGTTTTAATTTTTGTTTTTGTTTTTTATTTTTATTTATTTATTATTTTGTTTTATTTTTTATTTTTTTTGCAAGGTTTGTGTTGATCTTGATTGCCAAACTGAACCCATTATGTGTTCATTTGATAGTTGATTTTAAAGATTTTGTTAATGGATCGAATCCACCCCCACAATGTATCAATTTCATGGTTGGTCTTTAAGTTTTCATTACAATGGGTCGAGTTCGCCTACATTGTGTGTCAATTTGATGTTTGATTTTTAATTTTTTGTTGCAATGTGTCAAGTTGTCTTAGGCTAAGATTTTAAAATTGTTATACTTTTAGCATTTAAAAAAAAATACTCTTGGTATAATGACTCTTTCATTCAGGTGTTCATTTTTAAAATTTTTTTAGTCATAAAATTTTTCCATAATGCCATGATTGAAATACGTTGAAAACTTAAGGTTTTTTGTGGTCATGATCTTTGGTTTTAATTCCATGGTTGTAAAATTGTCAAAATTTTAAGGCTTTTCTAAGTCATAATATTTTCTTTTTAATACTATGGTTGAAAACAGTGGTAAGTATTTTTTTCTTTAACACCATAGCTGAAAATTGTTGGAATTTTAAGACTTTTCATAGACGTGGTATTTTATCTTTAATGTTATGCCTGAAAATCTTGGAATTTTAAGGCTTTTTAGATACATGATATTTTATCTTTAATATCATCCCTGAAAACCATTGGAATTTAAAGACTTTTCAGAGACGTGGTATTTTATATTTATTGTCGTGCTTGAAAATCATTGAAATTCTAATGTTTCTTAGAGTCATGATATTTTATCTTTAACGTCATTATTAAAAAATGTTGAAAATTTACCCCAAAAAAAATACATTATTCCAGCATCAACATATTTTGTTTTCAGGGTTTTTTTGTACAAAAAAAATGGTTTTTATTGGATTTTACTTCCATTTTTAAGAAATGTTGAAAATTTACCCAAATATGTGTGTGTGTGTGTTATTCCAGCATCAACATTTTTCATTTTTATGTTGTTTTTTCATGTTTTTTGTGGGTTTTTGGCTAGAGTTCTCGTTTTGAGGTAATAGTTCTCGTTTGATCGGTAACTTTGTTGGTTTTATAGCTATTTAAACCACATAGAAACCAAATTCTTGATCATCTCTCAAAGAAATTTCAAATAGTAGATTTGTGGTGCGGGTATTTCTTCAGTGCAGAAACAATGTCTTTCTATGCATTGAGTCTAGAGTATGCATTGGCAGGAACTTTGAATTTCATAGCTTGGAAAGATAGAATGGAAGTTATGTTGGATGAAAATGGAGTATTGGAGTACACACAAACTGATATCCCAAAACCAGTAGCATCAGATGCCTAATAGCTAGGTCAATGGAAAAAAGATACAATAAAGTCCTGGAGGATTATCCCCGAGGGAGTCAGAGACCATGTGGTTTCGAGTTTGCATGGCAAGCAGACTGTTTATGCAATGCAGAAATACCTCATAGAGTTATTCGAAAGCAGCAGTGTTTCCATGAAATTGGCATTGAAAGGTAGGCTCAAGAACATTTGAATGAATAAAAATGAAACTATTATTCAATACCTATCCATATTCACGCAGGTCAAAGATGAACTTGGAGGAGTTGGAGATATTGTGCCACCATCTAAACTTGTGAGCTTAGTACTCCTTGGTATTTCAAAGTCATGGAATGACTATCAGGATTTAGTTAATGGAAAATACAAGCTCCCACATTGGGAGAGACTTTGGTTTGACTTAGTGCATGAGGAGATCAAACTTTAGAGATGGAGTCTCATCTAGAACTGGTGAGGAAGAAAAATTTGCTCTAGTTGGCAAAGGAAATAATTTCGAAGACAAGAAGGCCCAAGGCGAGGCAGAATCCAACTAGAACCATGGCAAGAAGAAATATCTCAGTAAAATTAAATGTTTTCACTACCATGAGTATGACCACTATGCAACCAAGTTTCCACATAAGAAATCCAGTAAGAAGTCTACATGAGCAACAGGAAGAGATTCTCTCACATCAAAATTCGAGTTGGATTTCACCCTCATTGCTTGCATGGCAAGAACAGTAAGAGGGAGTGAGTGGTACCTAGACTTTGGTGCTTCATTGCATATGACAAGAAATAAGGAGTTCTTCAGCAACCTAGAGGAGTACCCACAGAGTTTGGAGATGATGGGAGATATAATGCCAAAGATATTGGCACTGTCACTCTTAAGAGGGATCCAAGCTCCCATCTTCACCTAAAAAAGGTAATGTATGTGCTTGGCCTGAAGAAAAATATAGTTTTTGTAGCTGTACTTAAAGACAAAGGATATGATTTGGTGTTCAGTAGAGGGAAGGCATATCTGAACCATGTTTCTATTGGAAAAATAAAACAAATTGGTGTTTGAGTTAAAAACCTCTACAAGGTAGAGGTATATTTTTCCATGTATGCAGTTATACCTCAAGGAGTGAGGTGGCATGATGTAGAGCGTTAGTCCCAAAGTTGCAAAGATTTGGGCAGGGTCCATAAGAGAGCAGCAACATTTGCATTATATTATTCTAATGGATCATTACCCTTTCTATAGGGGCCCACAATATTCAATAGCATAAGGATCAGTGTTATTTGATGCAGTCATATCTTGAGCAACAGTTCCAGACTAGTTGCAGTCAAACGCTAAGGAGCGCAAAGTAGTGTTGTTAGTAGTGCAGGAGGCATAGTGCAGAAACAATAGCAATGTAGTTTTCCCAGTATGCAATGTAGAGGATAGTAGCATTTAGAGACTCGGGATACAATTGCAGCTCAAAGACATGGTTGATTTGTATTTTGGATGCTTCTTAGTTGCATTTGTTATAGTAGTAACAAAAATAGTGAGAGGGAGTGTTAGTTATGTTACAGTACAGTTTGACAGAGGAGTAGGATGTAGACATCTTGACAAAGGCATTGTTAAGAGGCAATTTAGAGTTCCACGGGAGTAGGATTGGGGTTATGCAAAACCATTTTCTTGCTAAGAAGGAGTGTTAAATTGTAGCAAGAAAAGGGTGCATTTGACTCGTACCTTAGTCAAATGGAAAAATTTGAATTTCCACTTCAGCAGGATGACTTGAGTTGTAGTTAGTGGGAGTGACATGGCCAAGTCACTCAGTTAAGTCAGTCAATTCAAGTTTGTGGGCAAGAATTAGAGTTGTGCATGGGTTGATTGCTAAGATCTAGCAATCTAGTGGAGTTATAGTTAGTTAAACTTAATTATCTAAGCTCTAGCCATGAATAGAGTCAGTATGAGTTCAGTTGAATATTTGTAACTATTGTTAACTCACTAATCTCTCAGTTAACTACTCAATTTACTAAAAATATCCCTAGCCATGATTGCAATTTGAATTTCCTAGTTGAGTGGAGGAAAAAGACATAACTATAATAATTATTTTATATTAGTGAGTGTACAATATTTTCATGTAGCAGGTGAGCTAATTCTCTTGGGATTTGCACAAGGAAATAGGAGCTCTTCCTATTCTTTAGGAGTTGAATTGCGCAAGGAAATGGGAGGAAGCGGGAGGCCTAGTGTGGCTAAGTATTTTCCATAGCAGATTCAGGAGGAGATCATTATTGTAGTGCAGTTTTAGCTTCAAGGATTGAAGTTTTCATTTAATAGATCATTTTTCTCATATGGTATAATACAAACATAGGAGAGGTTTTTCCCCAGTTGAGTTCCCCAGTAAGAAGAACTTCCACCAGAGAATGTTTAGGAAAATCCTGAAGTTACTGAAAACCCTGAGGCAACCCTAGATGATAGTCGAAATATTGAAACTACAGTGGGTAATGAACATCCATAGGTTGGAATTGAAGGGAAAATTTTTGAAGGAAACGTTGAGATGCATCAAAATTATGCCTCGTTGGCTAGAAATACTCTACATGAACCTTCACAACCTGAAGCTTCAACTTCTAAAAAGCTTAGTAGGATTGAAAAATGAATTGCATATTTCATGGCTTCTTTACCCTAAAAAAGGAGAAGGTTGGCTAGGTTGATTAGGTTGCAGAAAATCCAAAATCTATATTCTTTTGTTCCCCCTAAAGAACAAGTTACTTTTATAGATGAGGTAGATTTAACTTAAGAAACCCCTGAGGAAAGGGAAGCACAAAATCTTGAAGAGTCTCGAAAACCCCTTGAAGAAAAATTTGGATCAAGAGATTTATAATAATGAGGACCCACCACTACTTGAGGAAATGAATTTGGATCAAGAAAAACCAAATGTGGAGGTGATGCAAACAATGGAAGCAATGGAAAATTTAATGGAATCTTTGGACATAGGAGATGGGCAACCACTGTGACTCAAGAACACTTTGTTAAATTAATTCGGGAGTTGTCAATTGATCTTCCAACTATTGAAGTTAAAATATTTTATACTGACTCTCCAGCCACTACTGTGCTAGAACCATCTTCTGGTTATGCATTCACTATAGTGCAGGAATTTTATGTTGATTATTGATATGAAAATAGATCGTTCTCTGACACTTTGCAATTTCTAATAAATTTGGGTCTTCAAATGGTCAATTAGATTGTAACTTATTCAAAGGTGAATAGTTAAGTTTTTAAATGAACTTAAAGATGAAACAAAATCATATAAAACCCAACATGATGAAAATGAAGAAGAGAACAACCAAGTGATAACAAAGTTTGTCTAGTGTGGACTATGTCTCTGGTCCTTGCACCAATAGCTAGGTTAGTTTATTGATCTTAGCAACAAAAAGAGTACATTACAAATCTATGGCTCATAGAGTAAACCTCCTTCTAGAGTGGCATTAGTTATTGTTCAAAGAAATGTTCCTTTTCAAAGAACTCTCACTCACAAGTTGACTCCCTTTAGAAAAGAACTGATGGTGTCAAAAGAAAAAGACTCTCTCACTAAATGTGGTAGTAGGTCCTCGTACTCATTCTGAGATCAAGAAGCACAAATCCAACTACTTCATGATGAAGTGTTGAAATGGTATTTTCCCACAATCATACTGAGAATAAACTGAAATTGGTTGCTCTAATGAAGAAATAGATATTGCAAATGCATCTGGATGGCTAAAAAACCCTTGTCTAAGATCTTTCCATGCTAAAAAAGGTCTTTATATGGCCTAAAAATAGTTTATGTTTGCAACATAAAAGGACTTGGACCTACAAATTATTCAACATACAATGCTCAAATCATAAAAATAATGTTTCCAGTATGTCCATAACACCTAAAAACCCCTATCTAGGCTCTTCTTAGGCTCAAAAAGACTGAAAAATGACCAAGTTAGGCCTCTTGGTTCATTTCTTTGACATCTGTCCTACAAAATGACCAAACTGCCTAACCAGGCAATGAAATTTGCCCTTTCACAGGTCCATCGAATGACAATTTCGCTCGTGATAGGTGTTGATTCCATCGCCAACGGTGCAAAATGTCAGATGAATAAATGCACCAATAAGGCTTAGGTGTTGAATCTTAAACTCTTGGTGTTAGTCATATGATGGTCCATGTGGCCAAGGGCGTAGGACAGAAGCCACATGCCCGTTGACATTCTGCCCCTAGTCGCGTTGTGTTCCATGTGGCCTAGGGCTAGGCCATGCGCCTGCCCTGGCCTCCAAGCTCTCTGCAGATAGTCTTTCATATGGTCTCGTACCATAACTGAAACTTGGGGCCAGGGCTTACCACCCCAACCATTCTTCTCACCATTAGTTACATGCCTGGTTATGGGTAATAAATGGGACCGAGGGGTGGGCTCACCATCCACTCCCACTTCCTTTGTATTGTGGTCACATTCTATAATATGCTCGAGGGCGATGGCCAGTTGGATGAACCCAAGGTTCCAGTAATGGGAGGACAATTTGTTCTACATGAACCCAGTCATTTACGGATTACAGACGAAGCACGCAACTTCTTGAACCTTGTTGGATGGATGGAATATTTTGGAAGAATTCAAGGGGTTAATAAGGATACAGAATTAGAATTCATGCAAAATTTGCATGACAGGATGACCACAGTAAAAAACCTATAGATTCAAGTTGATGAGAAAGTTATAGCCGAAGTTATGGGACTTGTAGCATAGGGAGAGAAATGGTATGAAATGCATAATTCTCTACAGAAATATTTCCTTCTCATTTTTAAACGACGGTGATGAATTAGTCATGAAAGGGAAGGGAAATAATCCCAACTAATTCCCATAACTTTGGAAGGAATTGGCAGGAGCACTCCAGAAATATAATACATGCAATGTCAGATATGATGTGTCCCACAAACGCCAACTCAAGATGATAGAATAATTAAGGCAAAATGTATCCTTGAATATCCCCTTCTTTTTTAAATTTGTTTTACATGAGAATGCATCTAAAATGAAAAAAATCCAAGGACCCTGTAGTAAGTCACCATGGGCTAATCAAATTATTAGTAATAAGAAGTCTAAACCAATCTCAACAAAATTGGGAAAGTCTTGTAGGAGATACCATGCATGGACAAGAACTTCCACCGGAGAATGTTCAGTAAAATCCTGAATTTACTGAAAACCCTAAGGCAACCCTAGCTGATAGTGGAAATTTTAAATTACGGTGGGTAATGAAAATCCAGAGGTTGGAATTGAAGGGAAAATTTTTGAAGGAAATGTTGAGATATCTCAAAATGATGCCTCACTGGCTGGAAATACTCTACATGAACCTTCACAACCTAAAGCTTCAACTTCAACTTATAGTGCACACTCAAGTGATCCCATCACTTGCGGCCCTCACCCAGGTGAAGACCAAGAAGTAGGTCCAACAGGAGCTTGACTCGTACTTCGACGAGTTGATGCGCACCACCACTAGCCCGGACTTGCCTATCAGTGTAGACATCATCTGCAAGTACGTTGTTGGTTCGGAAACATTAAAGACAATGATGTGCATGCTCACAGACGAGTTGGATAGAGGAGCTCGAGTAGTGTACCTAGATGCTATGGAGGCAAGGTTCAGATTTCAGACGGATGTCACAGCAAAAAACACGGACACTCTCAAGGACTACCAATCATGGCAGCAATATGTCACTGTTGATCATCATGAGGATGTTGAGCAGTTGGACTTCTATAGCTATCTAAGTCTGAATGATGTCTATTTTGGCTTTTCCAAGCCATTGTTCACATGGGTACATGTGCATTGTAATGTTGAGTCATGTTAAGTGTAAGTTAAGTGTCAAGAGTGGATGTAACAGTCATAGAGTAGGTGAAGAGTCATGAGGGGAGTTGAATGTGTAGAAATTTCACTGTAGATCACCTGATAATGCATTATACTAAAGAAAAATACTTGATCTACTTCTATTATCAAACTTTGCGGAAGCTTAATCGATTTTGAGCAAGATCAAATAGAACACATATAACAGAGAATAAGATTCAATCACACAAGAAACACAGAAGAACACTCTGGCGAAAGCCTCAGCTAAAAACACCGCTATTTGTATTATCATACAAGTGGAAATATCTCAGGATTACAGAAAGCTTTACCTCACAAGCTATCTAGCTCTCAGTACAATCCCTCACTGCTGCTCATAGGCAGAATAGACAACACATATGCCTTCCTTCAGTCCTCCAAGCCTCCTATTTCCTTCTTCTGGGTCCTCTAGCTGCAACCTGTGTGATTCTCAACTCACACACAACACTGACCTCTGAAATAACTGCGCAGTCCTGAAGGAGATAATTCCTTCTGCATGGATGAGTTTCCTTTATAGGAAAAATCCTCCAACTGATAGTACAATGTCCCTATCTTTAATCTGAACTGGGTCTTTCTCTAAACTGACATGCATTGGTTATTTATGAGAGAATATTCAGTTATCTGGAGAACACTAGTTGCATGCATACATGCATCAACTCACTGAACTCACAATTAGTTCCTCAAACTATTTGGAACTAATTTAACTGGACTTAACTTAGTTAATTGAGCTAACTAATTACAACTCATTCTTATCTCCTTAATTAAGGGACAACTTCCTCAATCAAAGGGATAATTGTTGCATGTATTCACATAGACTTCATGTTTGATTTTCTCCAACTAATTAACTCAAGATGAATTAATTAATTATTTTTCAAATAGCTGCTGGGACCAAATTCGAATTTTAATTCTCAATTTTAATTCAAGGAAAAATTAAAATTGGAATATATCCCAAAATTTTATTTATAACAATGTTATTTTTAGCATTTCTATTTTTTGTTATTTCCAACAGAGTTGGAGTATATCCTGGAATGTTATTTATAGCAATGATATTTTTAGCATTTCTTGTTGCTATTTTCAACACTCCCTCTCAAAAAGAAAGGCATTCAACTCGAACCTGATCTCGAACCTTTGGAATATTCTGCATGCAACACTTCTCTCAAGTGTTGTTGCTCCAGCAACTCCAGAAACAAAAAATGTCCAACCTGAATCAGAATGATGCCTCTGTCATCAAAGTCTCTGACTGTTACTACCTTTGTCGACTGAAAACTCTGCACCTCTGTCACTTTGATCTATGACTACATCAATCACATTGATTCCTCCTGCTGCATCAGTGTTGTTGTTGGTCCTGTCTCCCAGCACTGCACCTCCTCTCATCATGTTGCATCGTGCTGCCCACTATTGCACTGCAACTCAGTTACTGAGAAGTAAGTAACTAGACTCCCAATTGACCTCCCTGTTGGGTTAGAAACATCCTCTAATGCTAAAGCTTCCTCTGCTGCTCCATCCGCATCTGTCTCTACCCACTCAGCTAGTCCTGCTACTCCTCGTCGGGCCTCCCGTAGCAAGGTGATGAAAGGATATTTGGGGAAAGGCAAAATCCCTTTCATATCAATTTTTTGGTCCTGAGGCCTGTAGGTTATGGGCCCATAAACCTATCGGAAGCGTTTATTTGAGGTCTTAAGCCTTTAAACCCAGGACCATACAACATATCGGAATGCAAGGATGCACAGGAAATACACGAGAAACTTGACCCAAAACATATAACGTCGGACTTCAAAATTATACACCCACATTCATAACTCCATCAGATCCGTCCAGGTCTAAAGCTTTTCAGTTGCTCCGATCATTCATTATCTCTGATCTCCGATTGGCACTATATCGACCTATCGGCGATATCGCTTATCGGCCATCGGCACATCGCATTCCCCGAAATCCTCCACCGATCAAATCAAATTGCACGATAATCCTCCATCGTTGATCTAACACACTTGATCTGACGACTGTCAGAGATTTCAAGTGGACAAATAGCACGGGGATTAACTGCCCGAAAAGCGGTTTCCTCTCTCCTCCCAAGTGCTACGTGTCACTCGGTTAGTGGAATCGGGCACTCACCCTGAATTACCACTTACCACTTAGAGCCCACATGAAATACCATTTCACATTACAAAACTACTTTCCTTGCGAATTAACGCCCCGCATCTAAGCCTCGCGATGACCGTTAGATCTAAACGATTGACATTTCTCGTTCCTTGTCACCCACATCATTGATCTTCTTCTTATTAATGGATCTTTTCACTTAATACGGATCTGCCACAGTCTGAAAACACTCACATCACTCATATTATCACTGGATCGCTATCAATCCTTATAGTGATCGATGGTCGATCAAACCTACAACACAGAATAGTAAGACTATCTATGAAACAACACACAGACGCACAAATTCAACACTGAACAGAATTTTATATTATACACGATATGAATACAGATCTAAGGCATTTCAGCCTTAGGAACAAGCTCCCTTCAATTACATTTTGACCACTCTGGTTTATACAAATTCTATTTGTCACTCTCTATTTTTTTCTTGAACACGCAGGCTCATAATATATAAGGAAACCTTTGGATTGGATCATGAGAAGAATCCGATCAAATCCTTCTATGATTTCCTCTTGCAAATCACTCAACTAATCTCTCTATATGCATACGCAAATTACATTTAATTAAGTCCATCAAACTAGCTCTATTAAAATAGAATTTGTCCCCTGTTTAGCTCCGATGGTCCATGTCTCCTTGCTCTGCTTTGGATTCCTCCTTTAATTAAGAGTACTGGATGCTCCTGCATCAGACTCCCGAGGCACAAAAATTTATGACCTCCTAGTCATATGCTTATCCTTATCCTTAGCAATTCTACCCACTTCTCAGTGGAACTGCGTTCATGATCTTCTATGAGCTGCAACCAACCTATGCAGTAACAGTCTTCTTTGCTACACGATACCTCACCAAGCTTTCTCCTCTGAGCTTTAGTTTTTTGGAGTCCTTCTGGTTTTCTCCTCTAGAACTCCTTGCTCTAGGTTGCTGCAAGTCTTCTCACCTTCCGCTGCCACTATCTGTACGACAGTAAAGACCATAAACTCACCATACTTCAACAACTGTACCTGTTCTCCTTCTACTTGCAAACTCTTCCTCCTTCTCGCAAGAAATCTTCTTCCCTTTCCCGGATCTGATACCAAATGATGAAAGGAGATTTTTGGGTAAGGCAAAATCCCTTTCATATCAATTTTTCAATCCTGAGGCCTCTGGTTTATGGGCCCACAAACCTATCGGAAACATTTATTTGAGGCCTTAAGCCTTTAAACCTGGGATCATACAACATATCGGAATACAAGGATGCATAGGAAATACACAGAAAACCTGACCCAAAACATATAAGGCTGGACTTCAAAATTATACACCCACGTTCAAAACTCCATCAGATCTGTCCAAGTCTAAAGCTTTTATGTTGCTCCTATCGTTTGTTATCTCTAATCTTTGATCGATGCTGTATCAACCTATCAACGATATCGCTTATTGGCCATCGGCACATCGCATTCCCTAAAATCCGATCACCAATAAAATCAACTTGCATGACAATCTTCCACCGGCTGTCAGAGATTTCGGGTGGACAAATAGCATGGGGATTACCCGCCCGAAAAGCGGTTTCCTCTCTCCTCCCAAGTGCTACGTGTCACTCGGTTAGTGGAATCGGGTGCTTAACCTGAATTACCACTTACCACTTAGAGCCCACGTGAAATACCATTTCGTGTTGCGAAACTACTTCCCTCGCGAATTAATGCCCTGCATCTAAGCCTCGCGATGACCGTTAGATCTAAACGATCAACTGTTCTGATTCTTTGTCGCCTACGCCATTGATCTTCTACTTATTGATGGATCTCTGCACTTAATACGGATCTGCCACAATCTGAAAACACTCACATCACTCATATTATCATTGGATCACCATCGATCCTTATAGTGATCGATGATCGATCAAACCTACAACACAGAATATTCGGACTATCTATGAAACAACACACAGACACACAAATTCAAAACTGAACACACTTTTATATTATGCACAATATGAATATAGATCTAAGGCATTTCAGCCTTAGGAACAAGCTCCCTTCGATTACATTTTGACCACTCTAGTTTACACAAATTCTATTTGTCACTCTCTATTTTTTTCTTGAACACGCAGGCTCATAGTATATAAGGAAACCTTTGGATTGGATCATGAGAAGGATCTGATCAAATTCTTTCATGATTTCCTCTCGCAAATCACTCAACTAATCTCTCTATATGCATACATATGGCAGATTACATTTAATTAAGTCCATCAAACTAGCTCTATTAAAACAGAATTTGTCCCCTATTTAGCTCCGATGATCCACGTCTCCTTGCTCTGCTTTGGATTCCTCCTTTAATTAATAGTGCCGAATGCTTCTGCATTAGAATCCCTAGGCACAAAAATTTATGACCTCCTAGTCATATGCTTCTCCTTATCCTTAGAAATTCTACCCACTTATCAGTGGAATTGCCTTCATGATATTCTATGAGCTGCAACCAACCTCTGCAGTAACAGTCTTCTCTGCTACACGATACCTCACCAAGCTTTCTCCTCTAAGCTTTAGTCTTTTGGCATCCTTCTGGTTCTCTCCTCTAGAACCAATTGAGCACTCCTTGCTCTAGGTTGCTGCAAGTCTTCTCACCTTCCGCTGCCGCTATCTACATGATAGTAAAGACCATAAACTCACCATACTTCAACAACTATACCTCTTCTCCTTCTGCTTGCAAACTCTTCCTCATCACAAGAAACCTTCTTCCCTTTCCCAGCTCCAATACAAATGATGAAAGGAGATTTTGGGGTAAGGAAAAATCCCTTTCATATCAATTTTTCGATCCTGACGCCTGTGGATTATGGGCCCACAAACCTATCGGAAGCGCTTATTTGAGGCCTTAAGCCTTTAAACTCGGGACCATACAACATATCGGAATATAAGGATGCACATGAAATACACGAAAAACCCGACCCGAAACATATAAGGTCGGACTTCAAAATTATACACCCGCATTTAGAACTCCATCGGGTCCATCTAGGTCCAAAGCTTTTCCGCTGCTCCAATCATTCGTTATCTCCGATCAGCACTATATCGGCCTATCAACAATATCGCTTATTGGCCATCGACACATCACATTCCCTGAAGTCCAATCACCAATCAAATCAACTTGCACAACAATCCTCCACCATTGATCTAAAACACTCGATCCGACGGCTGTCAGAGATTTCGGGTGGACAAATAGCATGGGGATTACCCGCCTGAAAAGCAGTTTCCTCTCTCCTCCCAAGTGCTACGTGTCGCTCGGTTAGTGGAATTAGTTGCTCACCCCGAATTACCACTTTCCACTTAGAGCCCACACGAAATACCATTTCGCGTTGCGAAACTACTTTCCTCGCGATGACCGTTAGATCTAAACGATAGACAGTTCTCGTTCTTTGTCGCCTACGTTGTTGATCTTCTTCTTATTGATGGATCTCTACACTTAATACGGATCTGCCACAATCTGAAAACACTCACATCACTCATATTATCATTGGATCGCCATTGATCCTTACGATGATTGATGGTCGATCAAACCTACAAACATAGAATATTCGGACTATCCATGGAACAACACACAGACGCAAAAATATGACATTGAACACACTTTATATTATACACGATATGAATATAGATCTAAGGCATTTCAGCCTTAGGAACAAGCTCCCTTCGATTACATTTTGACCACTCTAGTTTACACAAATTCTATTTGTCACTCTATTTTATTCTTGAACACACATGATCATAATATATAAGGAAACCTTTGGATTGGATCACGAGAAGGATCCAATCAAATCCTTCCATGCTTTCCTTTCGTAAATCACTCAACTAATCTCTCTATATGCATACATATGGCAAATTACATTTAATTAAGTCCATCAAACTAACTCTATTAAAACAGAATTTGTCCCCTATTTAGCTCTGATGGTCCATGTCTCCTTGCTCTGCTTTGGATTCCTCATTTAATTAAGAGTGTCGGATTCTCTTGCATCACAATTTCTAATCAAAGAGGTTGGGTACCTCAAGGATCCTACCCCTATTTCAACCTTCTTGGGACTATCACTTCACTTTGCCCCACCTCACACCTGGAGGTATGGATGCATGTGATCCCTCTGCCCACTTGGCTTGAAATTCCACCCTACTGGATGTCTCTGCATGAGTGGATGCCTCCACTCAGTCTCCTCTTGGCTTCTCCAGTTGTGGCTGCTCCACAGCCTCCTGAAGTTGCTTCACCAATTGTGGCTCCTCCACAATTGCTTGAGACTTCTTTTGGCGCTACATGTTGAGAGGTAATGTACTGTCCCTGTCAACCACCAAGTCTTCAACATTTGTCTTGCTCCTCAAGAATTTGCATGCATCTTGAACCTCAAGAGCACACAAGTTCTTGACTCGTGAATCGATCTGCTGCACTTGTCTCATGGTGATGTGTCTAAGGAAAACCTTTCCCTTACTGAAGACTACATCATAGCCTTTGTCCTCCAACATCGCGATTGATACCAAGTTCTTCTTCAGTCTTGGCACATACTTCACATCTGTCAAGCTTATGCAAGCTCCATGCTCCCTCTGAAAATAAACCGTGCCCACTCCTGAAACACTATACTTTTCATCATTACCCATCTCTATGAGTATCTTGAGGTCTTTCTCCTCCAAGGTACTGAATAAACTCTTATCGCCAGTCATGTGGAATGAGGCTCCACTGTCAAGAAACCAACCACAACCCATCATCGATGAAACCATGCATGCGATGAGGGTAAAGCCCAATTTGAACTGAGAGGTCAATGCCTCACCTTCAGATCCTTCCGAGGATCCCTTCTTGGATTTCTTCAATGGACAATTAGTTGCATAATGGCCCACCTCATGACAATTAAAGCATCACACTTTAGATTTGTCAATCTTCTTCCCTCCATGAGAAGAACTCGATTTGGGATGAGAATCCTTCTCCTTCCCTTTCCTTGCCTTACTCACTAAGGTGAAATTTTCTTCGTCCTCCTTGGATGAAGAACCATCTCTAGTGCTCCTCTTGATATCCTCCTGCATCACATCCGACCACATTCATTCCCAATCTGGCAGTTTCTCTCTTCCATTCACTGAGTCCTGCTAGCTATGCCAGCTCTTAAGAAGACCGAGGAGAGCAAGACTCACCATGTCATCATTGGTTGTCGTGATTCCTACACTTTCAAGCCCATCTCTACAGGTGGTGAGCTTGTTCAAATATGTAGAGATCATGTCGCCCTTTTCACACTTGATTTTCCGAAGCTTGTCCTTCAGCGCCAGCTTCCTCTGGTCATTGCTATTCTGATATAGATCCTTCAATGTATTCCACATTGAAAACGGAGTCTCCTTCCCATGGAGACTCGAGACAATATGGTCTCGAACTCCCTCCAGAAGAATCCTCCTCGCTCTCGCCACACATTTCTTCCATTCTGCCAATTCTTGGGCATTAGCTGCTGCTGGCTTGGGGACTTCTTGATCAATGAAGTCGTTCAAACCATTGTCCTCTAATACCGTTTCCATGCGATCCTTCTAGGCTATATAATTCGAGCTGCCATCTAGGGCATACTCGAGTCTCAAACCATTGAACTCCATTGGTGAACTTTGAGATGTGATAAGAATTCGATTTCTATAATCAAGAACTTCAAACTTCGAACTTCTCCCTTCTTTGTATACTGTTCTCTGCTTTGATAAATTGGTTCTGATACCATGTAGAAATTTCACCGTAGATCACCTGATAATGCAATATACTAAAGCAAAATACTTGATCTACTTCTACTATCAAACTTTGCAGAAGCTTAATCGATCTTGAGAAAGATCAAATAGAACACATATAACATAGAAGAAGATTCATCACACATGAAACGCAGAAGAATACTCTGCGGAAAGCCTTAGCTAAAAACCCCGCTATCTGTATTATCATACAAGTGGAAATATCTCAAGTTTACACAAAGATTTAGTTCACAAGCTATCCAACTCTCAATACAATCCCTCACTGCTGCTCATAGATAGAATAGAAAACACATATTCCTTCCTTTAGTCCTCCAAGCCTCCTATTTCCTTGCGCAGTTTCTCCTGGGTCCTCCAGCTGCAACCTTTGTGTTTCTCACCTCACACACAACATTGATCTCTGAAATAACTGCGCAATCCTGAAGGAGATAATTCCTTCCGCATGGATGAGTTTCCTTTATAGGAAAAATCCTCCAACTGATAGTACAATGTCCTTGTCTTTAATCTCATCTGGGTCTTTCTTCGAACAGACATGCATTGGTTATTTATGAGAGAATATTCAGTTATCTGGAGAACACTAGTTGCACGCATGCATGCATCAACTCACTGAACTCACAAATAGTTCCTCAAACTGTTTGGAACTAATTTAACTAGACTTAACTCAATTAACCAAGCTAACTAATTACAACTCAAATACAACTCATCCTTATCTCCTTAATTAAGGGATAACTTCCTCAATCAAAGGGATAATTGTTGCAAGTCTTCACATAGAATTCATGTTTGATTTTCTCCAACTAATTAACTCAAGATGAATTAATTAATTATTTTTCAAACAGCTACTAAGACCAAATTCAAAAATTAATTTTCAATTTTAATTCAAGGACAAATTAAAATTGGAATATATCCCGAAATACTATTTATAGCAATGCAATTTTTAGCATTTCTATTTTTTGCTATTTCCAACAGAGTTGGAGTATATCCTGAAATGCTATTTTTAGCATTTCTTGTTGCTATTTTAAAAAAACTGGTCACAAAGGGGAATTTTAAGGGTCACCCCACCCTTTGCTATAAATATTCCCTCATAACTCATTGTATAGGCTTTTGGTCAGCCAAGATTCTACTAAGACTATTTTGAAGAAGGCTTGGACAGTATTGTAACTCACCTTAGTTTCTCCACTGTATGGAGCTAGTACATCTCTTTGGAGGAGGAGGCAGATGTGGCTGTAATGTTCCATTGTTGGGGCTAGCATGTTTACATGGATGTATTGTGTGATTGTGACTTACAATTATTTATATAATAAGAGCCAGCACATTTTCATGCATATGTTGTTATTGTAGTTGGACTGCTCCAGTTACTTTAATGATATGTGTTGTTTAACTTACGTACTTGTGTATGAACTGATTCACATGAAATTATATGAATCTTGTTGTTAATGTGTTGTATATGTTGTTAATGTTGTCACCATCTGTGTCGACTGCTCTGCCAGACATTAGACAGACCTTTCACTTGAACCTTGCTATAACAACTGTCACACTCATCTCAGACTGATCCATGAGTGTTGTACATGTTATCTTACCTTGTATGATGTGACTGCCACATCCGAGTGGATTTCTCTACCTGAAGTTGTGCATGTCCTTTGTGTTGTGTTTTCCTAGCCTAGTTGGGACTGATCCCTTTCAACCTAGAACTTGCCTTCATCTCCTTCCCCCTTTGAAGTGTTGGAACCTCTCATACGCCTTCCTTGACTCACATCATCAGTCACACCCTTGCTACTGACAGAGTTATCTTACTTGCCTCTATGCAACATCGCGGTCAAGGCATTACCTTACGACCCATTGCTAGGAATCCTACACCAAACAGTCTGAGGTCTAATTGGGACTTCTTACTAGGGAGATCCCCTTGACATCTTGGCGGGTCCAACACCATCAACATTTTTGCCACTAGAAGGAGGGCTTGGTGACAAGCAGAGTCCTCTCATCCAATTTTGAACCTTTGCATATCTTTCATGGAGTCTTTCATTCTTCTTCCCTCGAGGTGTTTTTCGAATCGTGAAGATGTCTCCATCTCGGGGATGTTATTTGATCTCTTGTCCACTCAGACATATGATGGTGAAGGAAAAGTGGCCTGGCCTGAGCACTTACATACCTTTCTTTCCATGATTCATGGGGAAGATGAGTTTACTGACGAACATGCTCGTTTGCTACTTGCATTCACACTTCACGAATCTCTATTTCGCTGGGTGCTCAGCCTACAGCTAACACCATGCACTCATTTGAGCACTTATGTGATCTTATTGAAGACACGTTCTATCATTTTGATCCAGACCATCTTGACCAGAAATTGTTACAGCAATGGAGGGCTCCGCATGATCTGTTATTGATTTTTGGCAATGCTTCTATGACTTATAGTTTCATGCTCCGAGGAGCCAAATGAAGTTCGTTTATCTCTGGGACCGGTACTAGTATTGTATTAAGAAATTTGTTGGGCCCAAGAGAAATCTTGATGACAAGCCTCGCTCAACCTTCTTCACTAATGGAACTGGCAATATCATGTGGGAGTAGGCATTATCTCAACGGACTGTCCGCCTCCCTATCATTCAATAGTTCCACCATCGCCCAGTGATGCCGAGGATCATGTTTGCACGCTTGTTCATCCTTCACACTCTCCCAACATCACTCCACTCCATTTTCGCGTATATTTGGTTGTCAGTTCTTCGAGTTCCCATGTGAATTCTTTTCTTCGACCTCCATCTTCACACTCAGGTGTTCCTCAGGATGATGTTATCTTGTGTTCGTCCATTCCAGACTCTTCACTTTTTCTAAATGAGGAACAACCCACTGACGGAGTTTGTGTTGCACAACCAACATGCATTACATTCATGAAGAGTATGAGTGGGAGCTTGAACATCAACACTCGGTGAAGGATGACTCCCTTTCGTCTGAGCCCCCTTCGTTATTTCCTAACCTCTTTGGTGAACCTGCCATCCATGATTTTTCATGTGTGTCTTCATCCACAAATGCACCCATTGTTGATCACTCGCAGGACTCACCGGATGTTAGTCCATCATTCGACAACGGAGAGGATAAGTTATTCATTAAAGATCCACTTGATCCTTCATCTGTCTTTTCCGGAAACACGGAGGATGAATCTATTATCACCCCAAGAAACTCTCCTAGGTTGTATATCATAGATGCTCGGGAACATTACGAACTCAACATAAAATGTTGGAAAATGGTGGATGAATGAAAGAAATGTTGCATATTCAAGCCAGATAACCACTTCTACTGTGCTTAACCCCAGACATGGGTGAACACCCCCAGACTACAAGGCTTTACACCACCAATTACTCAGAGTGTTAAAGAAAATGTGATGATGGAGAAGATTGAACACACTAGCAGATGCACAGGACCCTGTGATGGTCGGCTGCAACCAATTAAGAGGTCTGCAAATCTGTTTCCTAATACACAGATAGGATGACAGCTCTCTGGCATTAAAATAACAGAAACCTGCATACAAATTCAATGATACATGCTATATCCAAACACAGAGGTGGGATGACAGCTCCTCTAATGCTAAACATCTACAACACATGAATAAATGCATAACAGGCACAGCCTGGAACAAAGAAGAAGAAGTGGACAGTGAGAAATTAACAGCAAAAGAAGCTTGCATTAGCTGAAAATGAAGACCAGACGCTGTAGAAATCATAGTAGTTATAGTCTCCAGAAGTTGAACCTTACATCAAGCTAACATTCATCCACCTATTACATTCTGTCTTTTGGATATATATTGAGGTTGGTTTACAAAAACAGTCTGCTAAACTATGCGTGGAGGGGTCATAATGGACCACCAACCACATTTACAATCTGAAATGGGCCTTTGCTACAATCTCAGTGTCTTAAAGAACAAAATCGGCCATTTTAGATAGTCTGATGTCCTTCTCTGAGCAAGCGGAATGCTGACTGAAAGAAACCCATAACAGATAAATGCTTTAATTGCTTGAGGCTTTCCTGCTTCCTTCTCGGCCATTCTGTCTTTCAAATGCGGTTGCTTAGGATTTAATTGTGCTAGGTACAGGATTGTGACCTCCTTCCTCCTTCGGGTACACAGGACAAGTTGCGGACATGGGCAGCATGGTGGAAGCATGGCTATGGCGGGGACAAAGCTCAGCCGTTGGATCACGTGAATCAATGGTGGGGATTGCTTTGCAGGTGTTATCAGGAGACAAAATTATCGGAAGAATGTGGGCCGTCGGATCGCTATTGGGCAGATCCGACAGTCATCGCACACGAAAGTTGCACGGATGATACTGGCCTGGGGACGGTGGTATAGCGGGAGGGTGTTATTCCCTGCACCGCCTATCGGAGACAGGCGGTTTCCATAAATCGCCGCGCGATCCAATTAAGACATGACGCGTGGCAGCCAAAACCACCGCCCCCGTGTGTTAACGAGTGTGCAAGTCGCGCGATCGGGGGAAGTGTCCACCGTTGATCTCGTGATGGACGGCCAGATGATAAGGAAAGCACACGATGTTTAATTGCGTGGGAAAAAGGGTTGTGACCGTTGGATCGCGATGATCAATGGCTACGGTTAAACGATGAGGAATAAATGGATAAGGCACGCGGTCATGCGATTTAAACTTCGTGCCCGAGAGTTAAACAACATGGGTTTATACAAGGTTTAAACGAGTTATCGGGGCTTATAGGGTTTATAAACAAAAACGCCCGGGAGCTAAATAAACAAAGGTTTTATGTAGGGTTTAAAGGAGAAAAATAGGGATAAGGGACTTAAAGGAGAATAAGGAGGATTTAAAAGGAAGGAGGAAACGGAGGTGTAAGGAGTTATGAGGGAATAATGCAAATGAAGGAGAAAGAATATAATGAACTGCTGCGAGCTCCTTTGCAACCAAAATCAGCATTGCCCAACCTGCTTTATCCATCAAAAGTCACAAAATGTAGCAGAGCTAACACTGGCTCCTTCTGGGGATGAGATCCTCCCTGTGAGGTCTCAAGAACTGCAGACCAATGCCTTCATACAAAATCAACTTAAAAACACTGCCTAGTATCCATTGGGCATGGAGTCAAATTAAGCCTACACTAAAACCTGAAAAAGAAACTGCTTATAATCAACACAATTACTCAAAAATTGGCCAACTGATAGGCCATCAAAATTGTTACTCCTGCTGTCGGCCCCTTCATCATAGAGCTGCAGAACAGGATTTATTTGATCCTCTACCTCAAACAGTTTAGGACATTTGAGCTTAATGGGTAGATATGGATCAAAATTCATTCCCTTTCTATGTATTTTCCTCCTTGGATGTTCTTCACAGGGGCCTTTGTACACCTGTTGAATAATCAAAGCTATTGTGTACTTGTCTATGTCTTTTGTGGCCTGCATAATAAAAATGAATGGTGTACCAATGTTTTCATGTGTGGAGGACACAGAGACCTCATCTACTCCAGTATCTTGCTCAAAACAGTCCACATCCAAGTAGGAATTCCAAGACTGTGCATCCTGTTCCTCTGTCATCTGATAAGCTGCCTTTTCAATCTGTGTGGAGGCCATCTGAGCAGGTTTCAGAATATCAAGACTGAGATGATCAGTTTCAGCCTTAAGCATTAAATTTTGTTCTGCCTCAGTGTTCAAGGGGCAACTATGAGGGATTCTCTTTTGAGCAGACAGAGAACTAGAAGATGATAGAGAGTTTTCCTATCCCTTTTTAATCACTAGATTGGGGACAAAAGCAGGCTAGAAAATTGGCAGATTTGCATAGCCATGTGAAGATGAGATAGCATCGAGCACAGATTCTTGGAAGATGAAGGTGCCTTCTGCTGATTGCTACTGCTGATCAGCTTGTTGTTCTGCAGCTACAACAAATTGGCAAACAGTGCCTTTGGACAATGCTTCTTCATAGGCAGCTCTGGTTAGGAAAGGAGCACCTTCCAAACCATGGACCTCCTCCTCTTCTTCAGGCTGCTCTTCTTCCATGACTATATTCTGACAAAGGGTCTTCACCCTTTGATATTCGTTTGCATCTCTGTTTCTCTGCAAAATCTGCAAATGCTTACTTGCTCCTTTATATGGATTTGGAGCTGGAAGAGAAATGGAACAATGAGCTCCTGCTTCCTTAAAATACTGCTTAGCTTTAACTTGGAAACTTCAGAGGCCAAAAACTCTATGATCCTGGCCAATTCATCTATTTCAGAATCATAGGATGATGACGATTCACCTCCCTGACTTCTCCTCTCGGCATCACCTTCAAGTCTCTCTGCAACAATGATGTTTGCTTCTACTTCAAAGGTTGTAGTTTGCATATCAACCAAAGAAGTACATCCTCTTTCTCTTAGTAGTAGGCAGAACTGAGAATCGAAGGCATTAGCGTAAGTAAGCATGCCAGAAACAGGGGTAGGCTTTACTTCAACTGGCATTCTGTTGTACATATGATTGAATCTGATATTGAAATCAGACAGCAGCTCACCATCTTCTCTCTGCAAGTTCCCAAATTCCGAATGATAAAAGAGCAGATCTTTATTATTCCCCCAGTGCTTTAAAAATACATCATCTAGGGCCTCAACATCTGCAATAGACCTAGGGGGTAATTCTCTAAACCATTTTCTAGCTTCCCCATCTAGGCTTTGGACAAAAACCCTCATCCAGACATCCTCTTCATTGATATCTAGGTTATCAGCATAACTATAAAATGCCTCTAAATTCTCTTCAGCTGTTACTCCTTCTGCACCAGTAAACTTTGGCATAAATTCTTGATAATATCCTGCAGGTATGGCATTTAAAGGAACAGGCAAGACCAAGGGTCCATACCTAGCAGCAACTATTCTTTCTATCTTTGTGAGAGCTTGCTGGCCTGCCATGGCTAAGGTATATGAAAGGATACTGGTGGACTAAGTGGTGTAAATCAATGAAAATAATGACAGAAACAGAGGAATACGATGGACAACATGGTGCTTCTTTGAACTGAGGTTCGAAAGGGAAATGAATGACTAAGGAGCTGTATGAATCTCTGAAGGTATTTCTACACTGGCAGAGACACATAAAAATTCCAAGGCTTACCTGGTTCTGATGTTCCTTACTGCGATATTTTCTTCTATTGAACGATCTTCTCAGGATCAGGCACTAGTTCAGCTGATTGTTTCTAAGTATTTCACTGAACATGCATCACCAACTGCACCAAAACTGCAATGTGGAGTCGCTAAAGGATGGTCTTCCTATAATGGAGTCGCCAGATAGATGATTACAACAAAAATATGTGCCCAGACCTTGTCTATCATCAAAATCTGGAACTGTGTTGTTCTCCCAGGGAATCTGAGCTTCAATCTCCTCTCCCCGGCAACGACGCCAATTAATGTTATCACCCCAAGAAACTCTCCTAGGTTGTATATCAAAGATGCTTGGGAACATGACGAACTCAACATAAAATGTTGGAAAATGGTGGATGAATGAAACAAATGCTGCATATTCAAGCCAGATAACGACTTCTACTGTGCTTAACCCCAGACATGGGTGAACACCCCCAGACTACAAGGCTTTACACCACCAATTACTCATAGTTTTAAAGAAAATGTGATGATGGAGAAGACTGACCACACCAGCAGATGCACAGGACCCTGTGATGGCCAGCCGCAACCAGTTAAGAGGTCTGTAAATCTGTTTCCTAATACACAGATAGGATGACAACTCTCTGGCATTAAAATAACATAAACCTGCATACAAATTCAATGATACATGCTATATCCAAACGCAGAGGTGGTATGACAGCCCCTCTAATGCTAAACATCTACAGCACATGAATAAATGCATAACAAGCACAGCCTGGAACAAAGAAGAAGAAGTGGACAGTGAGAAATTAACAACAAAAGAAGCTTGCATTAGCTGAAAATGAAGACCAAACGCTACAGGTATCATTGTAGTTACAGTCTCCAGAAGTTGAACCATACATCAAGCTAACATTCATCCACCTATTACATTCTGTCTTCTGGATATATATTGAGGTTGGTTTACAGAAACAATCTGCTAAAATATGCGTGGAGGGGTCATAATGGACCACTAACCACATTTACAATCTGAAATGGGCCTCTGCTGCAATCTCAATGTATTAATGAAAAAATCGGCCTTTTTAGATAGTCTGATGTCCTTCTCTGAGCAGGTGGAATGCTGACTGAAAGAAACCCATAATAGATGAATGCTTTAACTGCTCGAGGCTTTCCTGCTTCCTTCTCGGCCATTCTGTCTTTTAAATGCGGTTGCTGAGGATTTAATTGTGCCGGGTACAGGATTCTGACCTCCTTCCTCCTTCGGGTACACAGGACAGGTTGTGGACATGGGCAGCATGGCGGAAGCATGGCTATGGCGGGGACAAAGCTCAGCTGTTGGATCGCGTGAATCAATGGTGGGGATCGCTTTGCAGGCGTTATCGGGAGACAAAATGATCAGAAGAACGTGGGCCGTCGGATCGCTGTTGGGCAAATCCGATGGTCATCGTACGTGAAAGTTGTGCGGATGATAACGGCAGGGGGACAGTGGTATAGTGGGCGGGCGGTATTCCCCACACCACCTATTGGAGGCGGGCGGTTTCCATAAATCACCACGCGATCCAGTTAAAACACAACGTGTGGCAGCCAAAACCATTGCCCTCGCGGGTTAACGAGTGTGCAAGTCGCGCGATCGGGGGAAGCGTCCACCGTTGATCTCGCGATGGACGGCCAGATGATAAGGAAAGCGCGCGATGTTTAATTGCGTGGGAAAAAGGGTTGTGACCGTTGGATCGCGATGATCAACGGCTACAGTTAAACGATGAGGAATAAATGGATAAGGTGCGCGGTCATGCGATTTAAACTTCACGCCCGAGAGTTAAACAACATGGGTTTATACAAGGTTTAAACATGTTATCGGGGCTTATAGGGTTTATAAACAAAAACGCCCAGGAGCTAAATAAACAAAGGTTTTATGTAGGGTTTAAAGGAGAAAAACAGGGATAAGGGACTTAAAGGAGAATAAGGAGGATTTAAAAGGAAGGAGGAAACGAAGGTGTAAGGAGTTATGAGGGAATAATGCAAATGAAGGAGAAAGAATACAATGAACTGCTGCGAGCTCCTTTGCAACCAAAATCAGCATTGCCCAACCTGCTTTATCCATCAAAAGTCACAAAATGTAGCAGAGCTAACAAGTTCATTTGATTTTCATCTACCCTTCTTTTTGATTCATCTGATCATGAGGATGTCGAAGAATTCATTGATTTTTCTGAGCGTGGCGGTTGTGATCCATTTGCTTCCAATTTTGATCATGATCATGAATCTATCGCAGTTGATCTTTTGAAGACACTATGTATGATTATCTACCTGATGATGAAGTTGAGACACCCAAGACTGTCGAGGTACTTCAGCCCGAGCTGATGGTTGTGTCAGGCCTTCGTTCTCTTAAGGTTAGTCTCACTTCAGATCATGAAATCATTCAATCGCCCAAGGCTGCTCATCACTCATCTGTATGCATTGAAGATCCATCTCACACACAGATCACACTTCCTCCACTCGAATTGCATGATCCCATTGCTCATGCTTTGGAGGAGTGTTACATTGCAAGCACTCGTACGCAACGCAAGTTGTCTTTGTTTCTTTCATTTTCTTGCATATCATAGTCAAGAGGGTGCTTATGCTTCAAAGTTGCACATACTGTCACACAACACCATGAGAAGTCCATGGATGGTTCGTCATGCACTTGCACTCAATTATGTCACGTGGGCACTTTGAAACACGAAGTGTGGTTGTCTTCATTGTTATATCTCTCTTGCTTGTTGGTTCGCACCACTAGGTTGATCGCGGACCAAGCCTTCACCAACATGGGTCTACCAATGCACTGGTGGCTGCATTGGAAGTATCACTTCACGTAATCAGACCCATGTACCGTTAGTATAGGAGTAGTAGTGCTTTCTTTCAATTGTTTTATTGCATGCTTGTTTGCTTACATGCTTTGTTTGCTTGATTGTTTGCTTGCTTGCTTTTCTTTCACTTTTGCTTCTTCTTTTTCTTGGCTTTGTTGTTAGTTCATTCGCTTGTTTTGTTTGTAGGTTAGTTCGCATGAAACCATGTTTGACTCATGAATTGAGGTGGGTAAAGTACAAGAGGGATTGTACAGCTATCGCTACTTGGTTATCTGTCATCTTGCCTCTATATGATGAACTTGTTACTCTTAGTCCATGATACGTTGAAGGAAAATATATACTCTTCGAAGTGAACCTTGATGTAAACACAATGCTTGCGCGCTAACTAGTTTCACCTTCTCTAGTCGATTTTTTTTGGGTTAACCCTTGTCATCTCAATCAAGTAGAATAAGGTGAGGGGGAAAACCTTAACAGGCACTTCAGAGATATAATAAACTACTTCTTTGCTATAAGAACCTCCTCTGCTCTCAATAAGTCAAGATCCCTCTTCCACCTCTGAAATGAATAAGTGTTATGCACAATGAAAATGAAAAATGAAAAGTCAAAAAATGAAAAATGAAAAATAAATAAGGCGAAAGAAGAGAAAGGCTTCCTGCGCAAGGAGGTGATGCAAGTAACTCTGCCGGGGTACTGACCAGGTTCGCTGGTAGCAGAGCCATGCTTGTGTTCCTATGTGACTCCACCGGGGTACTGTCCAGGCCTGCTGGCAGTGGAGCAACACTAGAGATGAAACTAAGACTCTGACGATTATACTGCTTGTGCACCTATATACCCCTCAACCCCAATCGAAACAATTATGTTTCCTTGGCTTGGAATGTGTGTCAACCGACCAAGGGCTTGGAAGATGCTACATCTTACAACCAAGTGAGTGTGAAACCAAGATGAGTTAATAACTGAACAATACTTCCAGAGGTGTTAGACTTGATTTTTACGAACAAGGTCTATGCAGAGAGCTGGAGTTCTACCAGTGTGTCGCCAAGTGTTGTAGCGGCTACAACAACCCTCCAAAAATTTTCCTTAGCCTGTTTTGGAACCTCCCTACCAACCTTACACAGCACTTTGTCTTGCTTCATCAAGTACTGAAGCTTCAGTGTTTTCCTCGCACAAAGGCAGCCTGTCGATCACATTCGATCCATTCCCCTCACAGGCTGCTTACCCGAACTTGGTCCAACTGCAGACTAAGCAGCTTCCCCTTGAAAATTGCGCATTCCTGGAGGGAAACCAGCCTTCCCTCCAGGTTTTGAGCAACCCTCTCTGACACCTTGCTGGGCTCCAAGATTGCGCAATCCTGCTAGCCAACCCTCCCAGCAGGATTTGCACAATTTTTCCCAACTGCAAGCTTTTCAGCCCAGAATTTGCACAAATCTAGGCAACAATCAGCTGGTCTGCCCAGAAACTATGCAATCCCCTTGGACAATTATCCAATCTCCAAGCCAGGAATGTGCACTTTTCCCAAGCAATTGAGCACTCGCATGCATGAATGGTCTGGTTGACCTGTTCCACCCGGGACCGAGGAAACTTGACTTGCATGCATGCATGACTTGATCTTCCTGAAATAGAAAGAGAGAACATGAAAAATGAATCCCATGATTTAGGGAAATATTTTTAGCAAGGGTTACATGAAAAGTTGTTTTAGAAGTTTCCCTCCTAGTGTCGCTTTTTCCTAGATTTGTGGCATGCTCGTCATGAGACCAAACTTATTTATTCGATGCATCAGAGCTCATTAATTCACATCAATCTTGGATCTCTAACAACCCACATCACATCCAGGACTCTTCGACACATCTGGCTCAGCTATTCACGGGTAAGTGGCCTCAACTTGTCTTTTTCAGCATTTCTGTGGCTTTTTGTGTATTCGCTTATGTGACTGTTGTTTGCTTGATTTCTTTTAATGCCTACTATCGTTTACATATATTCTAGCTTATCTTAGCTCTGTTTCTATTTTCGTTGCTATCTCACTTCTGTCACATGCATGGAACTGTTTTGCATGGACATTTGCCCAACCGACGAATGGCCTCACCCACATGCATGTTGATATGTTTGCTAAATCTTCCATTCATGTTTTGCATGCACTTTTTATCACTTCTTATATCACTTAGTGTCACCATGCATTTCATCGACTTACTTGCTTTCAATTACCCGTCAGCGAGTCGGACCAACCTTGGCTCGATCTCTGCCTTCACTAAGGCTGCATTGCACAATCTGGGGAAGGAAGGCTCACATTCCTCTCTAGATTTGCACATTATGGCCCAACACTGGCCTCCTAGACTGCTTTGCGCATTCCTAGAGGACAGTGGTTGCTTGGCCCAGGAAATTGCACAAATTTTTCCTTGGGCCAGCAGTCCTTCGCAGCTGGAATTGCGCATTGCGCAAACCCAACAACCAACTGCCAAAATGGATTGCGCATTTTGCAGATCCAACAGCCAGTCTAGCCTCCAAGAAAGCCCATAATGTCTTTTTCATAGTTCTAGCAGCCAGTCACTCAGCCTCCCAGTGAAATTTGTGAAATATTGCTCATCAGTTTCCAAGGTATGTGTTGTGTCCTTCCACGGATTTGCTTTGTTTTCACTGACATATTTCTTGCCATGCATGTCGCTTGTTTCCAGATCTTTCAGGTGTTCATCTGTCTCAATGGCTTCCAAGAGAACATGATCTCAGGACACTAATGGTATGGCAAATGGATCAGCGGCTGAGTAGGTGTCCTCTGGTTTCCTGATTTATGAAGATACAAAGTTGTATCTAGACAAGGACATCAAACTGAAGTGGTAAGAGGTGAATGAAACATTCGCAAGTACTTTTGGGGAAGACCTTGAATACCATTAGGTGTATGTGAACGTTCCCATGCGCGGACATGATTCACTAGATCGTCTCTCACACTAACCCCAAGACGATGACCTTGAGCAGTGTCAGTGGGATGAAGCTTGCAACCTTCTAGGCACGAGATTATGATGAGATGTATCAGATGACCAAACCCATGACTATCATGAATCCCTTGTTCAGCTTGCCAAACAGCAGAGGCTACTCCAGAGACATTCTGAAGGATTGGGTAAAGGAGCCAACTCGTTTCAGGATGAACCCAAATCAGATCAATGAGATGAAGATATTAAGTAAGGCATACCAATACCTGGTCATATTCGCATGTCAACTTAGTGGCCAAGCGAGCACTAAGACCTTCCCTCAGAGTTGGGTGGTCGTGCTGGACCAACTGGCGAGAGAAGGAAGACCATGCAACTAGTCTGACACACTTGCTCATCAGCTGAAGGAGCAAGTCACGAAGGCTCGATAGTCACCCGAAGGAATGCATGCATATATTTACATGTCCGCCTACATTCTAGATGCATTCTGTGCTTGACATGAGTTCTCGGGCTTAGAGTGGGCATGGTCACTGATGAAGACTGTTGTGAGCATGTATTTCAAGTTATTTTCTGAGTGCAACTTTAGAGGAGTGATCATACGACTGTCCGACCATCTTGTCACCCAGTGTACAGGTTGATATTCGAACAGGATCCAACCTTCATGTCAAAAGAAGCGATGAAGGCATTGTTAGGCATTGTAGATTGGTATGCCTCACCGGACAGCACATTCATCCAAGTGTTCAGTGCGGAGAAGCCTCCACATGTTCTGCCAAGGTTTTCTTTAGACATGCTTATGATGCAGGAAGTAGCGTATCATATCTCAGTAGGATTGACAGTTAGGCTGTAGTGGAAGAAGAAGGCACCTTGGCCCACTCATCCGTCGCGGATTAGGTTATACGAGATCTAGAGCATCAAGCAAGCAGATGTCAAAGCTGAACAGATGAAGAAGTACCCATTCCACCTCCGAAACTTCAACCCATATGACCCACATTGCACTGTGAAGGATCATTGCATGAGAGTTCAGTTCAACTGGATCCATTGCCAATTTCATTAGGCCAAAGAGGACTCATGGAGATACTTCTACAATTCCTCCAGACACAAAGAACAGGTCGATTTCGCCGTAGAGTGGTTAGCACGGCATAATGATGCAGCATCACGGATAACACGAGTAGTAGCAGCAACAACAGAGACAACAGAGCCTAACATACATGTGCGTGACAAAGGGAAGAGGAAGATTGTCGACTTCATGGAGGAGGAGAAAAGATGGAAGTTTCCAGAAGATCCACTTGTAGAAAAAGCAGCTATGGCTATTCAACAGAAGAGGCAGCAGCACGATGAGCGAATCGCGCAAAGGCAAAGGGATAAGAAGAGAATGGAAGAAGCAGAGAAGGAGTTACATGAGCTGAGGGAGCAACTCTAGAAAGAACAAGAGTTGTGCCAATAGGAGAAGGAAGCGTAGCAGCAGCAGATTTAGCAAGGGGCACATCACGTGCAAACAGACGAAGCAGCACCCGTACAAGTAGTTGATTCTTCTGAACAACTGGTATCAGGCGAACAAGGTGAACCCTCACAGGGGCAAGAATTTTCTCATGAGATAGAACAGGCTCTTGAACAGTTGGATGCAAATATGGAGCAGCAGGAGTTGGAATAGGACACTGACCTCATGCCTCACCAAAGAGAGGTAGACTCACCTACTTCAATGTATCCAGATGATGAGCAAGTATCGAATGACCAAGGAGGCACTGAGATCCTTGGTGGTCAACCGAAAGCAGAGATGCACAACATCTCCTTTGTTGAATCTCATCACAGAGTTATGTAGTCTCAGAGAGTACCGACTCCGGAGGACCAAACATCCCCTACACAATTTGAAGAGCAAGTGATCGTGACTGATGTGCACAAGCATCCAGCTGCATTGGCCGATGCAACTAGAGTGTATGCCGAAGCCACTAGCTCAAGTGTTCATTTTCTCATAGTTGAGAATGAGTGAATGGCGAAGGAAATACAAGTGGCCAAGCAAGGAGGAGACTTGGTGACAATGTCCACTCAAGCTAAACTGAAGAAGGAAATACTAGATGAAGTGTTGTCCTTGGACATAGTTATGTGAGCATTGTACTCCAAGTTTGGTACCGTGCATCAAACAGTCGTTCATCTCCACGGATGGCAGCAACGATGTGCAAGAAGATTATGCATCTTGAAGAACATACATACTGGTGTTGATAACATGTGAGCATGGACGATGAAGTACAAGGGAGCCCTGCTTCACGTGCCAAATATGATGAAGGCCAATGCGGTCGAGCTGCAAGCACGTATTCGGAGTCATATCCGGAACTATGAAGACCTACTGTAACTCATCACTAGCATACAAGCTTCCCATCACTTGGGACCCTCACCCAGGCGAAGACCAAGAAGCAGGTCCAACAGGAGCTTGACTCATACTTCGACGAATCGATGAGCACCGCCACTAGCCTAGATTTGCCTATCAGTGCAAACATCATGCACAAGTATGTTGTTGGTCCGGCCACACTAAAGACAATGATGCGCATGCTCACAAACGAGTTGGATAGAGGAGCCCGAGCAGTGTACCTAGATGCTATGGAGGCAAGGTTCAGGTTTCAGACGGATGTCACAGCAGAACACACGGACACTCTCAAGGACTACCAATCTTGGCATCAATATGTCACTGTTGATCAGCATGAGGATGTCGAACAATTGGACTTCTATGGTTGTCTAAGTTCGAATGATGTCTAGTTTGGCTTATCCAAGCCATTGTTCACATGGGTACATGTGCATTGTAATGTTGAGTCATGTCAAGTGTAAGTCAAGTGTCAAGAGTGGATGTAACAGTCATAGAGTAGGTGAAGAGTCATGAGGGTAGTTGAATGGTCACAAAGGGGAATGTTAAGGGTCACCCCACCCTTTGCTATAAATAGTCCCTCATAACTCATTGTACAGGCTGTTTGTTAGTCAAGCTTCTACTAAGACTATTTTGAAGGAGGCTTGGACAGTATTGTAATGCGCCTTGGCTTCTCCACTACACGGAGCTAGTACATCTTTTTGGAGGAGCACGTGGATGTGGTTGTAACGTACCACTATTGGGGCTAGTAGGTTTACATGGATGTATTGTATGATTGTGACTTACACTTCTTTATATAATAAGAGCCAGCACATTTTCATGCATATGTTGTTATTGTAGTTGGACTGCTCTGGTTGCTTTAATGATATGTGTTGTTTAACTTATGTACTTGTGTATGAACTGATTCACATGCAATTATATGAATCTTCTTGTTAATGTGTTGTACATGTTGTTAATGTTGTCATCGTCTATTTCAACTGCTCTTCCAGATATCAGATAGACCTTTCACTTGAACCTTTCTATAACAATTGTCACACTAGTCTAAGACTGATTCGTGAGTGTTGTACATGTTATCTTACTTTGTATGATGTGACTGTCGCATCCGGTGGACTGCTCCACTAGAAGTTGTGCATGTCCTTTATGTTTTGTGTTCCTAGCCGAGTTGGGAATGATCCCTTTCAACCTGGTACTCACTTTCACCTCCTTCCCCCTTCGAAGTGTTGGAACTTCACATACACCTTCCTTGACTCACTGCATCAATCACACCCTTGCTACTGACAGAGTTATCTTACTTGCCTCTGTGCAACATCGCGGTCAAGGCATTACCTTATGACCCATCGCTGGGACTCCTACACCAAACAATCTGAGGTCTAATTGGGACTTATTACCAGGGAGATCCCCTTGACATGTTGGCGGGTCCAGCATCGTCAACAATTTCTTGAATGTACAAATTTACTTCTAACTTCTAAGATACCCTTAATTTCGAATACTAGCATCCCTTAATCCAATAGGGGTAATTTTATCTTTTATATAGGAGTTATTTGTGTTGAATTCTAAGAATCCATATTGGGAATATTCGAGGCATACAGTACTCCCTACTCTCTTTTGGATTTGGTAAGGACCATAAACCTTAGGTACAAGTTTATGGTTTTTGTAAATTTTTGAGCAAGTTTTTCTTATATGGTTGGATTCAATCAAACAACTAAGTTCCTACTTAAATATCATGATTAGTATTCTTCAAATCAATTTGGTGCTTGATTTGGTTTTTTTAGTTAATATTTATCATGAGGATATAAAGGATTTCATGAAAAGTAACTAGGCAATTATTCAAAACAAATGCTTTGAAGTTGGTGAGAACATGCTCTTTCATTAATGGTAATGGATATCTATATAGAGATTAAAAGTGGCCATTGGAGTGTGATAAGTACTTTTGTACTTCCATCAATTGCTAATATAGAATATGAATGGGTTGAAGGATACCTAATTCAAACTTTTAGCACTAAGAGATATCACATTCAACCACATATTTATGAATATCATTATTCATTCCTTTCCTAAAAAAGGATTGTCAAACACTTTATTATGTGTTGAAAACATTGACAACCCTTTAAGACAAATCAAGTCTCATCGCCACCACCACATGGCCAAATCCCATTAGTCCAAGTTGTGAAATAGTAATTTGGATACATATCAATCTTGGTCATTGATGAGATATGAGATCTAAAAAGTGCATTACGCTTGTTATAGAATTGTTTGCTACATAATAGGTATACCCAAAGGAGATGAGGGAACATGTCATCATAGGATTGGAGTAGGCTATAAAGAAAGTAGCAGGCTTTAGATATTTCCCATTTCAGACACTCATCAATCCTATCCATTAATATATTTAGAGATATATTATAACAACTAGACCCACACTTGAACCATTTAAATTTCATCGATATCCTTGTGTTGTGTAAAACATAGGATAAATGCCTTTTGTTATGGGTGGTTTATAATATTTCAAAGAACCATCCTCCCCATTGCCAACAACAAAATAGAGAAACCATGATCTATCCCATTAAGGATAAAAACCACCATATTTTGTGGGGAAGTTATTAACAAATAGATATATATCCTAAGAAAATATTAGGTGAAAAAAAATGGAAGGGTAGGTCCAATTTTGAACATAATAATGTGCATGCCTTTATGATGTAAAAAATAGAAATATTTAAGGAATAAATTACAAATATTACTCAGATATATCATAGAAAGAAATAGAACTAGAAACAAAATGAATAGTGTGAACAAGAATATTATATCTTTATTGATATGGAAGCAATGTTCACTTACCTTTTTGACGGGGAAACCTCTAAAAGAGGAGAGCTTAGATTACAAACGATTTCCAAGATATATTTTTCAATGCTTCTACATTTTTATATGGTACTTTGCATCCTCTAAGAGAATTCTAGAGATGTAACTTTCTAGTAGGTGAAACCTTCTCATAATGTTTCTTACAAACATTGTGTTCAGGCCTTATTTACTAGTGATGGACTCCATACATGCAAGTACACAGTAAGCTATCTACTTAGGGGGTTAGGACCCTAATATTCCCTCCCTTTCAAAAGAAAACATTGTCATCAAGGCTAGAGATATACGAAGTGCTATAGAATGGCTACTGGTTTCCATGTGGCATCCTCTAGATGTGTGTCCTTCCATTATATTAAAACTTATTATAAAGTGTAGTGAAGGAGACAACACTCTTGTTTCTCAAAAGTGGCCTCTAGCAACAACCAACCACTTTCTTTAAGTATGAGACATAAAAGACACGATATATCTTAGATTGGTTAGAAATTTCTAATTTGTAAGCCACTAGCCCAATATGCTTGAAAAGCTTATAGAGGAAATAAAATTTGGAGCAAGCTTTTTATGATGATCTACTTTGAGGGAACTATGCTTATATGGCTCTAGATGAAGGAACACCTAACATATTTCTTTAAAATGGAATTCAGAGTGATGTTGACCAACTCGCTACTTCATTGTTAGTATCCTACTATAATCCCCTGTTGATGCCTCGAAAATCGCTGCAATAACATTGGGGGATAACCACCCGGTCCGGACCTTAAAGTAGCTCCTTTTCCGTTTGGTGTGGTGGCTCCGACTGGTTTAACTAGGTCCAGTTACCTTCTCCCTATTGCTATTGGTTTATAATGTATCTTTAACTACCAATAGACAGGGATATCAGATCACTTCTTCTTGCTGATCAAGCAAGAGAATGACCCTTAAGCTGATTTGGGTTCAGCCAAGCCACAACTAAAATTTTGCCTCTTTAAGGAGAGGACTTAAAAGAATGTAGAATTTACTCTAAATGCAAGCTTATTCTATGATGCAAGCAAAAGAAACTAATCTAAATCCTATCTTAATTAGGCAGATATAGATCTAACCCAACTAAGAGCAAGATAATTAAAGTATTGGGATTTAAATATGTCTCGTTTATAATGAATATCAAGTTAATGAAGTAGTTCAATTAACTGATATTATGGTTACCAAAACACATCCTATTGAGACCTATCAACTGAAATAATAAGCCAACAACATTCCCAAAAGTAGTTCACAAAAATGATATTGATTATCATATCAATAAATCCAATAATTGAACAATAATATGTGGAAATAGTTCACAACACATTACCATTCAATAAATCAGTTTTATAAGACAGATTTCTGAGTAAATAGTTGCTCAAAAATCAGATTTTAATTCATAAGAACAGAGATACCTAATAACAATATTGAGACAAATTATCCATGTTGACAATAGTGCACAAACATGAATAAAATGAGACATTCATGTTACCATAAAAATGAAACTGATATTTGAAACAGTAGTATTAGAAATACCAATTTATTGCATCCATTTCTCTGTCCTTGGTCTCCAACAGCTCTTTACATTGCTTGAACTTCTACTTTCAAAGCTAAAGCCACAATAGTGCAAGCTTTGCCCTTCATGCATAATTCAAGATACAAAGGGAAAATCCTCAATAATCCCCAGATCTGAGATTTTCTCTCCTCCCTCCTACAACTCTAAATTTCAATTACAATAGTGTTTTTAGAAGTCTAGAATTGCAGAGGAGAGCAGCCCCTTATTACATTCTGCAATCTATTATTTATACTATTTGCAAAGGAATTTTGGAGAGGAAAGTTTGGTGAAGAGAAATCTGCCAAATCCAATTTTATTTGCTCAAAAATCCTAATCTTCAATTGCTGGAGCATTCTCATTGATTGAGATCCTTTTCTCCATATTTCTTCCACTCTTTTCCTGCGAAAAGAAATCAAAATAAATTAAGATGCAATTAAAATATCATTTCTGGCAATTAAATCAAATCCAATCAAATTCTATTTAAATAACTAATTAAAAATAAAATATAAGCTCTCTATTGATGTTTGGGGTGGTTTAATTGGCCAAAGATATTATTAACCAATGGATCTACAATTAGAAGAGGCTTTGGACAAATGAAAATGAAGAAAATAACTTAGAAAATTGATTTTGTTTTCAAAATTCGGAGCCTGATCTTCTGCCTAATTTTTTACCCAATAAATGATTAAATCTGTTAGTGAAACCTCCTCCAAAATGTTCTCCTTGATTTTCTCTTTCCAATGAGCCGTCATGGGCCTCATTTGGCCAAGTATAACTTAATCTATAAGCCTCCAAAGTTGATGGGTCAAATCTGGCATGAATCTGGAAATTCTGTTGTTGAGCTAAAAATCAAAATTGTAATTAAAAACTAATCCTATATTAGTCTTTAATTAATTCTAATTTAATTGCTAATTATAAACTAAACTAATTATTAATAAACTATTTATTAATTAATATCTAACTAATTATTATAATTAACTGATATAATTAACAAATTAATCTAATTAATTAATATAATTATTTATTTATAAACTAATTAATACTAATTTAAATAATATTTAAACTTTAATTTAATTTAATTAATTTAAATGTTATATTTAAATTAATTAATATAAAATTAATTATTAATAAATATTAAAAAATAACCTAATTTACTTCTCATATTGTAATGTATTCATTTCAAAGCAATGGATTAATGGATGAGCCCAAAGCGAAAGTCAACTTTGACTCATCGCATCGGAAAAATGTTGAGTCGGGCTCATAAAGTTTGTAACCGATGAAGACTCCCGATGCGATGAAATATTCGCATTGAAACTTTAAACACATGTTTTTTAAACTTTGGTTAATTCTCTCGTTGCCTTTTGGTTAATCGGCGATCGACATCGGGAGGTGTCGGGGGTTTCAGAAATGTGTCATTTAAAAAGTTCCGATGCGATTGCCATCTCCGATCCGATCACTTGATGCGATTAAGAATTTATATATATATATATATATATATATATATATATATATATATATATATATATATATATTTTTATGTATTAAATTTTATTTTAATTAAATTAATTATATTTTAAATAATAATTAATTTAATTAATTTAAGATTTAATATTAAAGATCAATTTTTAATTTGGTTTTATTGTATGAGGTTTTATTTTATAAACTACAGCCACTTTAATGAAAATAAAAATAAAACTACAGCCACTTAAATGTTTGGGTTTTCGAGATTAGGATTTGATTTGGAAATTAGAGTGAATTTCTTAAAATCCCGATAATTAATGATTTGGCTGCATAACTAAAAATGGAAAAATGTTAGTAAAAACTCGCTATGGGTTAATATTTAAAATGAATGCGTTATTGAACTAATTTATTTACAAAATGCAATATTGTACATTTTATGCATTTTTAACCCAAGCTAGATAAATGATGAGACTTCAAAAGAGTGTCATTTTCAAACCATTTGACCAAATGAGGCGAAACAAGCGTCAATGGGAAGCTTATAAAAAATCGATTCTAACAAAGCAATCAAAACAATAATCCAAAAAAAAAAATGTAAAAATTAACAAAAGCGTAGGGCAATCAACTAAATAAAAATCCAAAAAAGGTGTTTAGCCAAAATTTTTATAGAAAGGGTCCCCATTATTTGAGTTGAGCAAGTCAAAAATGGGGGGTTGTGTTTTTACCACAACACCCCCTTACTTAGATATTTTATTAATGTATGAGGCTACCTTCCTTGGATAAGGCCAATTAAATAATTAATTAATTTTCAATCATTTTTTTTTTTATTTGTGTGTGTGTGTGTGGCCCAAATTAATTGTTTGTCACTCATTATAAAAAGCCCATAGGTAGTTAATATTTTGTTGAAAACAATGTTTAATACTAAGAGGCAGGGGATGTCTGGGTGAATCAATATTAAATATAATTTTACTTTTAATTCCAACTTATACTTTCACAATCGAACTTGGAAACCATCCATATAAACCATCAACAACATATCATGTGGAAAAAATATGAATACAACATACACATACATAACAAGACCAAGGTTTAAAATAGAAACCCTTCCGGGAGAAATCCACCAAAGCTTGTTTGTACTATGATGTAAATATGAGTTCCTACTCCATTATATCAATTTGTTTGTGAGCCACCACTCACAAGAAGCACCAACTCACTTAGATTGTTTGTTAGCACCCACTAGCAGGAAGTGCCAACTGCCTTCTTCTGCAGACACCTGATCAACTTACGAGAAGCACCAACTGAAGCACCAACTTCATGGACTTTTTGCAAGAACTAACTTGCATCTCCTTGGATTTATGCAAGTTCCAACTTGCAGGAGGCACCAACCCCCAATCTCTACTCAGACATCCATTGAGATGGAAGCAACGACTCCCTGATGTGTAGGTCCTAACCCACAATGCAAAAACTAATATTCATTGTAAATGGTAGCCTCTCTACCTATTTTTAACTTTTCTTTCATCCACTTAGCCCTATGTTCTCTTCTGCATTCAACCCTATGTTCTTCATAATAGCCTTCACTCATACTCAACCCTCTTTTCACTCTTTATCCAATCTGCAACATCTCACGACCTTCAACATTTTTGTAGCATACTTTCTACATTTTACTTTACTATCAACTCTCTTATTTTGCACAGGCACTCTCAACCTCTCACGGTAGCTTACCAACCCATAGAGCTCTTCACTCAGATCTCTAAATGTTATGAAACCAGCTCACAAAACGATAGAAAAGATAGATCAATGACTTAAAAATCATCCTCTTCGAGGAGGCAACCTCCTTTATATTACACAAATGAACAATTCTTTGATGATAAAAATGACAAGACTTCCTTTACATAAATATGAGTATAAGGGGTCCAAATACGATTAGAGCCTACATAACAATAATACTGTAGGGGCACAACAATAACAATAGTGGGCTTTTATGGGGCATAATAATAACAACGTGGGGTCTAGATCGGCACAATAATACAATAAGGGGGTTGCACTAATAACAATAATGGGTTACACTAGTAGTATAGGGACCTAACATGCCCCTCTCCTTCAAAAAGTGTTGTCCTCAACACTTGAGTAGTTATGGATGCTTCTGTATAAAAATTTTGTCCTCCCATGTGGAATCTTTAGCAGGTAAGTTCTTGCACTTGATGAGATACTCTGAAATTGATCGATTTCATAGCTTTCGGGTTCTTATTTCCGTGACTGCTTCAAGTTCCAGTATGATTTTTCCTTCCTCGTCAAGTTTCGACAATATTTTTTGAACTGGGATCTTGTCAGCTATAACCTTCTTTAAGCATGAATCCTGGAAAATTGGGGCACTCGGGAAGATGCAAGAAGCTCCAATTTGTATGCCAAAGTACCAATATTTTGCAGCACCTTGTAAGGACCATAGTACTTTGGTGATAATTTATTATCCTTCTTAGCTTGATTTAGGGACATTTGTTTGTATGGTTGTATTTGTAAAAATACCCAGTCACCAATATCAAAACTTCTTTCATTGCGATGTTGATCTACCTGTTGTTTCATTCTATTTTGCACCAAAGTGGGGTTATCCTTTAGAAGTTGGAGAACTTGTTGTTGATGCTCAGTGTGATCTTTCACTGCTTGAACCTTTTACTCCTTGATATGTCCTTCTATCTTAAGAGTTTGAGGAGTGGTAATTCCTGCCAATGCATTACAAGATATGGTCAGATTCATTTCTTGATGCTTGATGTGATCTTTCTCTTCTTGAACCTTTTTCTTCTTGATATGTCCTTCTATCTTGAAAGTTTGAGGAGTGGTAATTTTTGCCAATGCTTTACAAGATATGGTTGGATTCATTTCTTCTTTCTTTGGGGTTGGTTCCTGGTGTATATCCTCTTCTTTTTACGTTTCTTGATCCTTTTCTTCCTCCTCTTCACAATCTATGTAAAATAATTTCTTCTGAGCACACTTATGACCTTTAGTGTATTTGCTATAACAACTGTAACAAAGCCCTTTTTCTCTTTCTTCATCCAATTGTTGTGGTGTAAACCTTGTAGGTTGTGGAAGGATAAGAGAAAAAACACTTCCATAGTTAAAGTTGTGAGAGGTAGGATTCCTTGTTTCCATAATTCCGCTTTCAATTTTTCTTGCCAACTTGCATGCCTGCTCCAATGAATCAGGTTACCAAAGACGAACCTCATGTTGAATGTTATCCTTTAAATTCCCTATGAAGACATCAATCCTTTGCTTCTCTAGAATATCATTTACCCTTATATTCAATTTTTGGAAGTCCTCAATGTGCTCTGCCATTGAACCCTTTTGTTTGATATTTATCAATTGGCTAAAGAAGTTGTTGCTCTTTGTATCCTCATAATGTGTTATCATTTCCTCCGTGAAAATTGACCAAGTGACAAGTGGTTTATAAGAACAAAACCCTTTATTCCATAAAAATTGATTCAGTTCTAAATATAAATATGTAATATGTACCTTTTGTAATAGTTGTACACCATGTAGCTCAAAATATTGCTCCATCTGTAGTATCCAATTTATCGGATCCTTGCCATTAAACTTCGTCATCTCGATTTTTCTTGATTTTAGGATCTCGATCTTGAAACTACTGTAACTCTGTAATTTCGAATCTCCCATTTTTGACTCTAATTCCTCTTTCTAACCCCACCAGTTTTATCAATATTGGATTCATCAAGAAAGAGTTATGCCAAATCTCCTACGATGACCTGATTATAGACTGGTTCAGTAGAGGGAACTTCTATGAAGTGCCACATGTCATTGTTTTGACCTTCAGACCTGAAAACAATACATAGAAAAATACAGGTCATTCTCTTTCTGTAACTTCTCATGCAATTTCAAACTGATGCTCAGAGAGAACGTTATGATGATTTTCCCAAGGTCACATGTTTTGGATGTAATTCGGGAGCTTACAGAAACCCTAAATTTCTTGTACTGTATCTCCGAAAATATAGCGAAACAAGATCTGAAATTCAGCCCCGAGCATCACCAGGATTGCGGCTCAAATGGGTTTTAATTTCAGGTTTTGAACCTTTGTAACCTTTGTAGAAAACAAATTATAGTGAAAATTCCACGATGCCCTGTTTGAGATGGAATTCTAGAGCTTGCAAAAACCCTAACTTCCTTAGATCATATCTCCGAAAATATAGCGTGAAAAGATCTGATATTCGGACCCGAGGTTCAGTGATATTTTGCCTCAAATGAGATTTTTTTTAGCTTCTGACACATCGCGGAAAAAAATTTAGTGAAAAATCCACGATGACCTGTTTGGAGTAGAGAAACCCTAGAATCTAAAGCTCTAATACCAAATGTTATGAAACCAGTTCACAAAAAGATAGAAAAGATAGATAAACAATTTAAAAATCAGCATCTTTGAGGGGGCAACCTCCTTTACATTACAAAAATAAACAATTCTTGGATGATACAAATGAAAATACCTCCTTTCTCTATATAGTAGTCTAAGGCGTCCCAATGCAATCAGAGCCTACATAATAATAATATTGTAGGGGCACAACAATAACAATAGTGGGCTTCTATGGGGCATAATAATAACAACATGGGGTCTATATGGGCACAATAATACAATAAGGGGGTTGCACTAATAACAAGAAGGGGTTACACTAGTAGTATAGGGACCTAACACTCAACAATGCTACATCCCTCCCCCCCCCCCAAAAAAAAAAAATTGCACACTTGCAATCCTTGGTTGTGTTCCTCTATTGCACAGGGAACAATGTTGACTTTGTTTCCATTCACACTTTATCAAAGAGTGTACTTCTACGTGGCTTCCCATTCTGTTGTTACTTATGTTCTCAGTCATGAAAACTTACTTAATGCAGAGAATGGCCTTATGAGTGTTCTCCTAAAATAAGAATTAAATTTCAGTCTTACCTACACATTCATGAATTATGTATGCACAAATAACATGGTTCTCCATTCCTTCTTAATTGCCCACATAGCTCAGATTGTACTTTAGGCATGGCTCTCCTAGTTTGTGATCAAAGATTCTACACTTAGCCATATTTTCCATTTAATTCTTCATAGCATGCAAGAAATCTCATGCATGGTTGTTCTGGAGTCAATTGCTACCCTTGCAAATCGTGGTTGTCGAATATATTGATTCAATGCTCCTCAGAAATTTCATTGAATCAAATCCTCAATTCATCGCTACCTACCTGTTTTATCCATTTAAACATATGTCGTCAACGCTTTTGGCTACAACCCAAGGCACACAACATTTTTTATTGAAAATTTATCTTAGGCCTATGATCACAATAACATGCAAAAATGTTGCAAAACCATCACAGATAATCTCTTGGGGACCTATCTTTATTATAGGCCTGAAGCTTAAATTCCACGCATTAAACCTTCTGCGCCCTTAGTCTTCTTGCTGCAACGAAACTGTGTCATAGTGATTTACTGTAGCCTTGACTCCTTTTACCTCCAACGCGCCTTTTTAAATTTAAGTCCTAAAGGCTTATCTTCCTCTGTGTCCTTGGTCACACACCACACTCGGGATCACATCTTGGGATATACTTTAGCCCCCGCTACCTTTATCCTGACACTTTTCTATTACACCCTTTAAAGCCTTATGGTGTCTTCCCTGCACGTTGATGTGTCCTATGGGTCCACTCATTTCAACCACTAGCCAATAAAAATCCCGTCGGGTTGACTCTTAATGCCACCGTAATGCCTTCCTATCCCAATGCCTTTGCATCTTTAATCCCTTGGTCTTATAGCTATACATAACCATGTCCTAGTGCTTGAGCTTGGCCCCTAGTGCTTTTATCCCAATGCTATTATTTGTATGCCTTAAAAAAAAATTCAGGATGAGCTTTGTGGGATAATTTATCCTATGGGGTTGCCTTTCCTCTTCTCTTATTGGAGGACATTACCAACCGTACATGTCAATGTGTCCCAGCAATTGTATCCCGACGATTCCTCCTCTGCTCCTTAAGAACTCTTATAAGGTCTGAGAGTCTAAATGACGTATCCCGGTGGGTTATCCCTTTAAACCTGCAAGCTAATCATCTGCTACCATGTAGCCCATTGCTAAGTTAGCCCATAAATCCTCCCTGTGCAGTGCTCAAACCTTCTGAGGTCATACCTACAGGATGATGTCATGCTATCATCATCAATGCCACATGACGCCTCCAAAGTGGTGACACATTTCACCTGGATTTGGGCCACTAGGGTACCTGAAAACTTCAAAATTGTATGACACATGTCCACCTATTATTGGCCCATGTCACGAGTGTTAGCATTATCAGTCAACCAACCAAATGATACCACATAGCCCACTTGAAACATCATGTCTTTCTCCCTCTACGCACATTTTTAACCTCCAAGATAGCCTTTGCAAGATGATCTTTCACTAAGTTCCACCATCTGGCCAATAAAAATGCTTGACATATCTAGTGTCAGCTCTACATTTACTCGGTCTTCAGAGAAACCTGCTTGTAGTTTTGCACCCTACTTTGTTGGTTGTTTGTGGCTTTGCAAGGGATGGCACAATAATTCTCCATTGTCTATCTTGTGATTAGCGGTATGGAAAACCTGCTTTGTGCCACCCCTACATGTTAACAGTTGAGAGACTAGGCATGGAGTAATATCCCCAATGTGTTATAGGGGATGCGTAGAGCATATATGCCCAACTACACGCCTGTCATTTCAACGATCACACCTCTGCCAATTGTTCTACCACGTTTAGGAATGTCACCAAACTTAACCTTTCTCCAAAGGGTCCTCCAAAATAAAAAGGCCTTCGAGCCTCATTATAACACAATTTAGGAAGGTGTGTAGCCATCACAACTCTTCTTAGAGATAACCTACCATTGTTTGAGCTAGTTTTCTTTCACTATGCATGCATACAATTTCAACAAATTTCTATGTATTAATTGAATTCAAGTTCCATTGTATTTCAATGTTTTGTTTGTAAATTTGTATTTCATTTCATTCCCTTCATAAATTTGGATCAATGGTATTAAATCGATCTACTCTTTCTCTATTTTTCTGTGCATGTCCCCAATGATGTTAGCGTATAAGGAGTTTGGATTCAAACTGCTTGAGCCCTTGCAAGGTCTCCCTCACCATCCTTAATGACCTCGCATGGTAAAAGGAAAGAAAGATGAGGGAGCAAGAGATCCTATTAAATTGTTGCTAGGAAAAACTCTCTAGCGACAAAGAAACTAGATGATGGATAATTTTTCCAAGATCCTTTGGTAGATACCAATAAGCAATACATTTTCATCCAATGGCCACTTCAGAGGCCCCACCCCCTTTAAACAACTCCATATTAAACATAAAAAGATTATACGTCTTATTTGTAATATTAAAAAATAATATAGCAGATGGGTAGAACGTTGAGATTCCGCTGGAAGCTCCCTTGGACGATCCGGCAAACCCCTCCGTCTCTCAAATATCTCAGAAACGTTCTCATTTTATTTCGTCCTCAGACTCTGATAAGGATATTCCGCTGCCAGGGCAGAATAGTCTTCAACTTGTTTCGACTCAGCCAAACTCCACTGGATGGGTCAAAGTAAGCAAGAAAAAAGGAAAAAAAAAGTCGTGTGATAGTAACTGCCCCCTCAGGGTAGTTCTCTCTACTTAGTTCTAGTTTTTTGTTATTCCGTGCTCTCTATAGCCCTCTCCTGGTTTTTCGCCAAGGAGCAAGGTGGAGCCTATCTCCTTAGGCTCCCTTGCTTTTCTGCTTCGCTTGCATGCAAGCTTGATTGTACTATACTCTTCTTATCTTAATAGAATTAGTCTTTATTCAGAAAAAAAAAAAAAAAAAATAAATAAATAAAAATAAAAATAAAAAATAAAAAATAAAATAAAATAAAATAAAAATAATAAATAAAATAAAATAATAATAAATAAATAAATAAAATTATATATATATATATATATATATATATATATATATATATATATATATAATAAACTTTATATTTTTATATATAAAATTATATATATATATATATATAATAAACTTTATATTTTTATAGTTTATCAATTTTAATGGGATAATATTTTGAATATACAATAATTTTGTAAATCTAAACATGCATTTTTTTAATTTAATTAATTTGAATGAATAATAATTTAATTAATGGAGTGGAATTTAGTTAATTTTTCAATTTCAATTTAAATTTTATGATATATTTAAAAAAAATATTTGATTAAGAGAAAATAAATATCGAAATATTTAATTTTAAATTATAATATTTTTTTATATATAATTTATAGGCTATTAAATAATTTTATTGATTAAAAATTTATATAAGAAAAATAAATAAATTTTATTTTGAAAAAAATAAGAAAAGAAAGGAGGAGGAGAAAAGGAAAAGATATATGTTGATCCAGGTGGATATTGGTGGCCACTTACCTATTCCACTTGGACCCTCAACATTGTTACCTTTCAGTTTCCTTAATTCTAGCACAAATTTCTATTTTAGGCAATTTTCAGGTCCTAAACATCTAGAGTCGTTTTGAGGTCCTAAAAGACTTTTTCGGGGAAAGGAAGAGACCAAAAAACTACTAGAATAGGTTTCATAGATTCTTTTTTGGCTCCTCATGGAGATGTTCAAAAATAGGTTATGTGATATCTGAATGGAGATCGTATGCCAAAGTTACGATCCCAGGAAGTTGGTAGTCCAACTTACCCCCACGAGGTTCAAAACCGTTGGCCTCTAACCCTCATTGTAACACAATTTAGAAGGCATGTAGCGATCACATCTCTTCTCAGAGATAAGCTACCATTTCCCGAGCTAGTTTGTTCCATTATGCATGTAAACAATTTCCAATAATTGTTATTAATTAATTGAAGTTTTGTTCTTTCGTTGTATCTATGTGTTTTATTTAAATTGCATTTCATTTTGTTCCTTGATAAAGTTGGATCATATGTACCCATAGAACTTTACAATCAAATTCCACTCTAATTAAAAAGGTTTCGAAACAAAACGTAAACTTTAAAATATACACACAAATAAAAAGTTTGCGGGAAACTATTAAAAAATAAACAAAAAGGTGAATTAAAAAAAAATAAAAATTAAACTCTCTGGAGCAGTGGATAGAGAGGGGTGCCATGCCACATCATCAATTTGACAACATGACACCAAGGCATAAAGGAAGAGTTACCACATGGATATCTGACCATTATGGACAACATGTGACTTCTAGTTTCCAGATGACTCCATTGCAACAACACTCAGTTATGTCTAATAAGAATAATTCCCTTCACAATCCACACATGCAATCTCTCATGCCTCATGAACTCTCTCTCGAATTTAGTGGCAGTCACGATCAGGGTTGGAATTTAATGGACTAAAATTAAACAGAGAATAAGGCTAACAGTAACAATGCAGAAACAAGAAACTGAAACGATAAGGAAAAAAGGACACTTAAGAAATATTATGCAAAGAGAACATAATATACAGGAAAAGATCTTTATATTATCAAACTAGTTTCGTCCAAAAGGACTTATTAGTGATCAAAAAAATTCCATTACAAAATGTCCTTATATAAGAAATAGGCAGGAGTCGTGTTGAGAAAACGGTTCAGAGATGAACCATTGAGGAAATAGAAGCGGTTGAGATCTCCTCAAAAAATAAGGTGGGAAAGATGTAACCGAAACAACAAGTGGACCAATATGCGGAACAATAGCCACTAAAAAGCCTGAAAAGATGGGCGTGAACTGTCGTTGAAGAGTGCTAAAAATTAGCATAAAATATGCTAAAAATAGAAAAAAAAAATATGATAAAAATAGCAAAAAAACGGCTCTAAAAAATTCCCCCTCGTGTTGTGGACCAATTCTGAAAACTGCTCCTGAAAGATTATAATAAATCTGAGGATTTGAACTGTTCATAATGAAGGTTCCAAGCTTGCAGATTTCTCCAACAAATCAGAGGCTTAGGAATATGATGCAGCAAAGGGTAACACTGGAAGTCTCCATAAAGTTTAGGGTTTAGGGTCCCCCTCAAGGTTTAAAGATCGAGTGACTTCATAAAAGTCCAACTTTAACACCAAAGGGGCCCTTTTGAGGCCTGAATAATGAAGAGGTCCCTGCGCATAAACCTGTTGTAATAAAGCTTCCCTCTGATCCCAATGAACCTTTGAAAAACATGCCTGAAGAAAATCAAGTGGATGTCCTCTAGATCGAAGTCAAGTGTAAAACAACCTCCTGAGCTCTGGAAAACCAGAATAACTGCTTTCTCAAAGAAGGTATCTTTGTAATTCATTGACCACAAATGCCACTTTTTGGTGTCGAGGATGCCAAGAAGTGAAAGGAATGTACTGATAAGAATTCAAAGGCTTCTGATAGCATTTTGTAGAGAGATTTCCAAAGGTTTGAAAATCAGGACCTTTGAAAAGCACAACATCTAGTAAATTGACACTAGTGGAAGAAATACAAGATGTGATACGAATATTATCAGGATAAATGGACTGATAACATTCTAAGTATTCGAGCAATATGTCTTTGGAGCCTAACCAAACCATACAACCATCATCAATGAAGTGCTTGAAGAGTTTGATTTCTGGAAAAGCCATTCTTCTGTTGACTTCTTGCTCTAGATGGAAAAGAAAAAGAAAGGCATGAACTACAACAAAATTGTTTCCCATAGCAGTGCCTCGAATGTGCTAATAGAAGGAGCCATTGAATTGCATAAAATGCCATATACGAACCAATTCTGTTGCACTGACCAATAAATCAATGTCCTCTGGAGTAAAAAAGGTTGTGGTGCTTTGAGAGAGCATATCACGCAAGGCAAGGTTACCATAAAAGAATCTACTGGAAAGCGTTTTGTTTCAATAACTTGCAAAAGAGTGAGAGAGTTTGACAGATGATTGGGTTGTGCTAGCAAGGTGCTCAAAATTTTTTGATGTAAGAACTTGGAAAGAGGTTTTAACATAAAACCATTATATGAGCAAATTGGACGACCAACAGGAGGGCTTTTTTGCACCTTCCAAATGAAGTACAAAGTACAAGCTCTGGCATGTTGAATTTTGATTTGCAAAATATATTCCCACTCGTTGACACACAGCAGGTTTCTGAATCTGTCGTGGAGATGTCGAAGAGAAGCTTGAATAACACCCCATGGAACTGCTACAACTAGTCGATAGATATTAGGATCAGATAGTTGCCTATGAGCTTCGGCAAGATATATGTTTTTATCGATAATAGCAATGCCCAAATTCTTATATGTGGGTTTAATTACAATTAGAAGGCAGCGAAGACTTCTAAGAGAAAGAAATCGAGATCTGGAGAATATGGGTTTGAAGGAAAAGTCTACGGAGGCCAGCCTGGAATGAAGAATATTTAAGCCAGAATGAATGGCATGGTTTAAATTGGGATCATTGATAGGGGGTTCCCAAGTAGGATTAGGCAATCTGAAGGGATTATAAGAATCTTCAGGATAAAGTCTCATTGTTACCCTTTCATAGGTCATTTTACACGTAAAATGCGTTTAAAATTATTAAATGATTGTCTTGGATGACATGTTTTGAAGGGTACTAGGTGTATTTTTGACGTCTTACTTTTTTTGCAAAACGTTATTAATACCTTATCGGGCACCTTTCCATTAGCTAAATTTACCCTTCGCTTCCAACTTGGAATAGATGAAGTATTGTAATAAGTGCAAAACGGTCTTGTTAGTAAATAAACATTAATTTCAAATCTTTTCCTAGTACAATTTCAAAATATAAAATTATCTACTACTACAAATTCAAATAGATCTATTACTACAAAACTTAACTTTGAAACCTGAGCAATTTTCCTTATCAGATGTGGTTTGCACTCCAATTTTATCTTTAGAATCACAAAAACTCCTCGTTATTTTATGCTTGCAGTGATAACCTTAATAAACCACAAAGAAATGGCCATTTGTATATGTATTCTTAGTTACTATTTAAATTAATTTTAGTTGTAATGTATTGTCAATTGTATGGTTGATTATTCAAATTTGTTGTAGGGAAAAGGATTAAGAGAAATCAAAATCATCCCTTCAACAAAAGAATTCCTATCATTTGAAAACACATGTGACTCTCTTTATGGAAGAAAACTCTGTGAGTTTTGGCATAAGCCTTGGAAACTTCATGATCTTCGAATAAAATATAAGTTGCAGCCCTAAATAAGAAATGGAGGTATGTGTCGACTATCCCCATACTTCTAGTGGGAGTTGCTTTCGATCAACAAAGGATGTGATAGTCTAATATTTAAACTTAAAACTAAGATGTCATGATGAATAAACTCTATATAAATGGATTGGTTTGCACTTACACTTTATGAAGAAACAACATTGTTATCAATTTCCATATAAATTATTTCATTTACATTATATGAAACGTAAACAATACACAAAAACATATTAGTCAAGTGATGGATAGGATGGCATTTTCAGTCCCAAACTTTGTACACCACCAAAAACTCCAACTTAGAGTCACCTTTAGGATACTCGTCAATGTCGATGCATGGCCTGATTCGTGTAATTTCAAATTTCAATTAAAAGGTTCGTGTAATTTCAAATTTCAATTAAAAGGTTGGATTAGGTGAGGACACGTTAATAATATTGATAGTATTTGTTCTGTCATTCACATTCTTTATACAAAATGGTTTAATTGACTTGTTTTTTAAACCCCAATAACATATTATTATTCACATGGTTTTAATAATTTGGTTGAATCGATTGGGTTTACTCGTCGACAGAAAAAGGGCTTCTCCAAAGCGTTTCAGTGGCACCGTGATGCAGGTCAAAACATTTACAAGTATTTTAAACCCTAAAATTCTTTTATAATTCAACTTTAATTTTAGTTTTGTAATAATCTTTTATCTATTTATATTTCAATTTTAGTTTAGTTTTCTAATGGATATTGATAAAGTAATGTGGTTTATGTATTTTTTAATGAACATTTAAAATTTGAGGAGTTGGTTATTTGATTTTTTACTATTGACATTTATAATATGATAACTCTTATCTTATAGGTAGCTTGGCATGGAAAGGGATATTAATATAAATTGTTTCTAGTAGTTAATAATTGTTAATGTAAATTTTCTAATTAATATTACCAAATGGTTTATAATTAGTCTAATCAAATCACTTGTACAAATTTTAATTTAATTTGTGTAAACAAATTGCTATTTTATTTTCCTTTTCTTTTACTAAATTATGATTTGTATAATGCTTGTACATTAACTAAAAGTAGAAATGGTTACTGGAGAACTCAATTGTAAACACTATAACAATGAAGATATCTACCTTGGAAACCTTCCTAACAAAACCATCTAGAAATGGCCTTTGTTTTTAAGCTTTAGGAATTATTACAAATAGAAACTATAAACTTATAAATAAAGATTTTGTGTATTTTTACTAGTAGGCTTCACATTCTTAGTCTTTCTCTATTTGTTTTTGTGCCATTAATATTGCAAGCTTTCAATTTTCCATGGGGCATATCTATTTAGGTCCCTTTTCACCTTTGATTGATTTGCTTCCTTGTCGATGCAACTTTAGGTGCATGTGAGTGTACCATGCCAATGGAAGGGAGCTCCCTAGTGAATTCGAATGTGTACATATAGAGAAGGAAAAACTTATTTTATTCAACTAGGAATTAAAATACACCCAACTTGTGCAAAAACAACTATAGCATAAGGAAAAACAAGTACAAAAAATGGATCTGAGACCATTCGACGAGGGCTATTACCTAGTCTCCTTAAATATATATCCACAAAAATAAGTGATATATAATCATATAGTCTATAGATATTTTATGTCAAATATGTCATATTATTATTATTATTATCCAATTTTAAGGTCATGACCAAGCCAGACACAAAATTGGCGTATGAGACCCCCTTGTTTGTGGGATAAGGGACCCACCTTCGCGCAACGATTTGATTGCTAAGTCTATGAAGACATACATACTTTTAGGAGGAAACACATGCTCTTAACCATTAGGCCCACTCTTAACCATATATGTGCATGTGTATGTGGTGGATATAGATATGCCCACAACACAACAAATTTGGCTTGTTTTGAAAAGTTGTGTTCTTGATGAGATCTCATCAAGTGCTCGATCTAGTATGATTGAATTCGCATAGGTGTCACCTAAACGTTCACTAGTTCACCTTCGAGACAAGGGGAAAAAACATAAATATTTCATACTCCTTGGAAGGAATGTTGTTCAATAACTCATAATTCGTTCATTTGATCATGGTATGTTGGATTAGAATCCAAGTCTAGATATTTTCCTTGAAATCCAATGAATAAACATCTATCTCTTATTCGAACGTCATTAAAAATCTCATTTCAATAAAACTGACAATCAATCCATGAGTATGCTAGTGCATCATTGAACCTATGTAGCCAAAAGCATAAAAATTCTTCCTTGTCATAATGAATTTGGACCACAATCTTGCTTGTTGCCACTTGTTCTCCCTGAGTGTATTGGATACCCACCCTTATTGGATTGTTTGGGCAAGGGGCCTATCACAGTGTCATCGACTCACCATTCACTTATGAAAGATTCCGTATATGTCACAATGTCACTTGTGGAACAATGAAAGTGCCACTTCAACTACAGTTTGCACAAGATCTCCAGTCTTCCAACATATCACTTAAAAGCTCTAAAAGATCTGGCTCATGAAGAACAACATCTACTAGCACTTATGAAAGCCATAGTCTAACGAGACTGCTCTTTTGCCCTGAAAGTCATGGAAATTCCGGCCATATTTTGAGAAAATCCAATAGGGATTTTTGTAAATCCAAGTTACAATTGTTAAATTTCAAGATTTTAGGTGCCCCAGAGGTTTTTGATGGTGTTGAATCCATTTCCACCATCAAAAACATGATTCGAACACCACCTCTACAAGATTTTTTTAATTTTTTTTGCCTGGATTCCGGCCACTTTTGGTCGTCTAGGCTATTCCCCTACCTCCATAGACAACTCCCTTATGAAATGTTAAACACTTTTAATAAATTGTGCTTGCTTAACTACAAACTCTTCATGTGATTATGATCATGGAGAAGAAGGATAGCTTATTTTATAGTTTTATTTTTTTGGTCATCTTATATGTTGTATAACATCTCCTTAGTCATATCTCATATATACAAATGCTATGGCATGCCCTGGTGAAAGACATTTGATTTCAGAGTTATAAAGATTTTATTGTAACCATTCCATATAATTTCAAACCAAAATTCATAATTCATTTGTGTGTTAGGATCATTTTGGTTTTTTCTTATGATAAATATGTAAAAAAAATAGCATAAATATATTAGTAATAATAATTTTTTTAATAACTTTTAGTTATGAAAAGTTAATTTATTATCAAAACATCATTCTTAATCTAAATTTTAAACATAAAAAAATAATAATAATAAATAAGAAAATAAATTAAAAAGAAATATATATATATAATTGATATTACAGGTAAGGTAAAAATGAACCCAAATTCCAATCCTGTCACGATATTGACAAATTTGGTAACCATCAGTTAAAAGAGTAAAGGAGTCGTCTAGCCCAAGATGTACGTTACCTTTTTCTTTCATTTAGATTTATAATTATGGCAGGGTGACGGAAGAACTTAATAATCCAAAAATGACAGCGCGGCGATGGATGCGCTCTCTGTACTTAGCGGATGGCTGACTGTCCCACCGAATTGGCAATCCGATAAGTCTGGTCGGAGTTCCACGACAGTCGTTGCAGACAGATTTGACAACCATATGTTTCCAGGATCTTCAGTGGGCCTCGCCAAATGCAGCGGCATTAACTTTTTCATATTTGTTCGGCCAAATCTGCGGCAAGAACACGTCAAACTGATAAATGATGAGCGTATGAGTATAACAACGAAACCCATATTCGATATTGGGTGACGCCCATTACTAAGAAGAGTTGATTATTAAACAAACATTATTCATTATACGCGTAAACATTATTCAAACGACGCCACGAAAACGGCGGCACTTTTGCTGGTTAAATTTTGGCGCCAACACACCACGGCAGGGCGCTCGAGGCAAAGTTAGTCGTTTACCCGAGCTGCCCGGGTTAGACCGGTCAGCTCCACAAGTTTCCATCGCAGAAGTTTGTAATGATGATATGTTTGGGTAATTTGGGGTTGGGATAAGGTTTGAAAGCAAGGAAGGGCCTTGGATTCCCCATGGAAAATGTGTGGGTCTTTAGTGGGATGTTGTGTGCAGATGGATCTTCGTTATTATTACGCCCAACAAGTTGGTGACTTGACTTACTTGGCGTGTGGGGACATAGAGGATCGCCGAGTTAAATGGATTGACATATTCTTGTTTGTCCACGTTGGGGTGGCAATATTTTGGACAATAACGTTGATTGTTGTGTGTCCCATTACATGGTGTGATTAATGTAGTGGTACCTTTAAAACCTTTGATTACAACTTGTGTTTTCATTGATTTCATGTTGTTGGACATTTTAAAAGCCAAGGGAAAGCATGATGTGTATGTCTCCCTCAATTTCATATTGTAATGTAAAGTGGAAAGGCATCTCAATGAAAAGCTATATTCTTCCAAAACAACATGATTATTCATGGAAGGGTTCATGGAAGTTCATGTAATGACATTTGTCACCATGTTTTTCTTTTCTATTTATCTCCCTTTGGTTAACACATAAAGTTACCTTTTAATCTAAAGATTTATAAAGTTTACATGTGAGAGGATATGTTTTTTCATTATGTGCCTTCTATGACTAAACAAATATATGAAAACGAGATTACTTTTAAGCATAGGAAATCATTTCAAATGCATAATTTTGAATATCATGACCATACTCATGACATACGGAAAAGAGAATGTCGAATATCAAGAATATATATTGAATGGATGGGAAAGTAAATGTAAAAGGGAACAAGGATGGTTTTCTCTTAATTTCATCTCCATAATTCAATTTCATTTCCATACAATTATTCACAACACAAACCTTTTATGCGCTCATAATCAAACCTAATAATATCGCAGATCTTTATGGGTCATGATCACATGTAAAAATGGTCTTTGGTTTTGCTCTTACGTAGATCCTCTGTGTTCGTTATGGATTAAAAGTGTGCTTATGATGTGGTGTTTTATATACATTATGGTTTGGATTATGAATGATGGTGTTTTATATACATTATGGTTTGGATTATGAATGATTAATTATTTTGTAGACTTTGTTATTATATGTCATGTGTTTATGGTTTGGATTATGAGTGATTAATTATTTTGCAGACTTTGTTATGATGTGTCATGTGTTTATAGCAAATACTAAATTAAAAAGGTTCACTTTTAAAACATAAAACATATAACATCATCTTGTGCTATTTATTTTCATAATTATGATTGTGTGATTTTTATTATGATTATATTCATTTTTTTTATTATTAATTTTTAGGTAATATCTTTATGTGCTCATGCGATGGATTTATTGTAATTGTATAACTAGCACTTGGGACTATATGTTGTTGAATGGGTTATAGATTCAAGCGATGATATGGGCTTACATGTTTAAGTTAGAAATTATAGATTTTAATATATGGATATTGGTTATGGGACCAAAAGGTTATGGCCTTGGTCATTTATGATTATTATGTGATTGATATCATTTCATTTCAGTGTTGTTAGTCTTTTTGTCAGTAGGATATTCCAATGCTTCTGATTTCTTTTGTTAAATTGTAACAAGAAAATACTTCATTTGACTTATGCCTTAGTCAAATGGAGAAATTTGAATTTCCACTTCAGCAGGATGACTTAAGTTGCAGTTAACATGAGTGGAATGGTCAAGTCACTCAGCTAAGTCAGTGAATTCAAGATTGTGGGCAAGAAGTAGATTTGTGCATGAGTTGATTACTAAGATCTAGCAATCTAGTGGATTTATAGTTAGTTAAACTCAATTATCTAATCTCTAGTCATGAATAGAATTAGTATGAGTTCAATTGAGTAGTTGTAATTGTTGTTAACTCACTGATCTCTCAGTTAACTAGTCAATTTATTAAAAATAGCCCTAGTCATTCATGCAATTCGAATTGCCTAATTGAGTGGAGGAAAAATACAATTATAATCATTATTGTATACTAGTGAGTGCACAATGTCTGCATGTAACAGGTGAGTTAATTCTCTTGGGATTTGCCCAAGGAAATAGGAGTTCTTCCTATTCTTTAGGAGTTGAATTGTGCAAGGAAATAGGAGGAAGCAGGATGCCTAGTTTGACTAAGTATTTTCCATGGAAGATTCAGGAGGATATTAGTATTGCAGTGCGGGTTGAGCTTCAAGGATTGAAGTTGTCATTGTAATAGATCATTTTTCTCATATGAAATAATACAAACAGAGGAGGTTTTTTTCTCAGTTGGGTTCTCCAATAAAAATCGTGTTCCTTGAGATTGAATGACTGCATGTATTTCTATTGTATGTTTTCCTTTTCGCAGATTGAGTAGAAGAAATTTGTATCTATTGTTTTCAATTTGAATCCATTAGCAACTGCAAATTTCAAGTTATTTCTATATGGTAAACATAGTTAACAATCAAACAAGAACTTTACCAATTACCCATTTTTTTGAGGTAGCAAAAAAATTATCTGATTTCTAAAAGTGTTGATTAACCATATTTTTGACACTTTAAATTTTCTTATGTATCAAGTATGAATTTTTTTTTTTTAAATGTAGTGATTTGCATGTTGATTTTGAAAAGTGTTGATGCAACATCAACCCTTTTTCTAGAGGGCTTGTTTTTATACTCTAAATTTTCTAATGAATTTAGTGTGGATAATTTTTTAAATGTTGTTGATTTTCATGCAGATTTTGAAAAGCATCAACATTTTTTTAAGTCATATTTTTTGGAACTTTAAATATTCTTATGTCCTAAGTATGCACAACTTTTTTAAAATGTTGAATATTTAAACATTTTTCACGTTGTCTTATTTCTTTTCTTGTTTTTTGTCCTAAGATGTTTGATTTTTAAGGGTTTTCCAAAAATGTGTTTTTCGTTTTTCTTTGCAATGTTTTTTTATAATGATTTTTTTTGTTTTTTTGCAAAGTTTAAAAAAATAATAACATTACTATTTTGAGGTTAAGAAATTTTTTATATATTTATATACCGTTAATTAATACTTCAATACACATAAAATAATTGTCACTAAAAAATAATAATTTTAAACACTCAACAAAAAATATGCATTTTCCATATAGATATAATTAAAAAAATAAGAAACCTTTTCATTAAAAATGACATGTTAAATAAAATATTTTTATGAAAAAAATTGGAAAAATTAGCAAATTTTATTAAAAAAAATGTGAATTTTATATTCAAAGAAATGATATTTTAAGTTTTTTTCCAAAAAAAAATGATTCATATAAAATTTTAAGTTTAAAAAAAAAAAATAATAATAATAATAATAATAATTGTTAAAAAAATAAAACATACAATTAAACATAAAATTAAATGTGTTTATAATTCTATTTTTTTCCAAATGTTTTTTTTTCTTTTAAAAAAATTATGTTTTTTAATTGTTTTTATTTTGTTTTTTTAATGTTTTTTAATTTTAATTTTAATGTTTTTTATTTTTTTTGTTTCCTGTTTTTTAATCCTCCCATCAATATTCTATATTTATTAAATTTTTTTTTTTTTTTTTTTTTTTTTTTTTTTTCCTTAAATTATATTTTTTCGAAATATTTTTTTATTTATTTATTTTTTTTTATTTAAATTTTTATCTTTTATAAGTTAACTTCACTTTTAACATCTTTTATGTCTTATTTTTATTTTTGATATATGTGTGTGTGTTTTCTTCTTTTTGTTTTATTTTTAATTTTTTTCAATGTTTTAATTTTTGTTTTCTTTTGTATTTTTCTTTTTTTATTTATCTATATATTTATTTTTTTATTTTATTATTTTGCAAGGTCTGTGTCGATCTTCGACTGCCAAACTGAACCCATTATGTGTTCATTTGATAGTTGATTTTAAAGCTTTCATTAATGGATTGAATCTGCCCCCACAATGTATCAATTTCATGGTTGATCTTTAAGTTTTCATTACAATGGGTCGAGTTTGCCTACACTGTGTGTCAATTTGATGTTTGATTTTTAATGTTTTGTCGCGATGTGTCACGTTGTCTTAGGCTAAGATTTTAAAATTGTTATACTTTTAGCATTTAAAAAAAAATACTCTTGGTATAATGACTCTTTCATTCAGGTGTTCATTTTTAAAGTTTTTTTAGTCATAAAATTTTTCCATAATGCCATGATTGAAATATGTTGAAAACTTGGACGGTTATGACAGAAAATTAGAGGCGGAGCAAAGGTAGAGGCAACCAGGGTTTACGACTTCTGTGGTGAGTTTCTCGCCATGGATCGGCGCAAAAGAGGGAGCTCCACTCCCTCCTACAAGGAAGCAGTGGCCAACAGGGGTAAGAGGCCTCTGGAGAAAGGAAACAGTGAGGCGGAGGAAGGCAGAAATAACAGGGAAAAGGAATCAAAAAACGCCAAAGCGAAGGAGAAGGATGGCACAAAAGACAAGGAAGAAAATGACAAAATACAGGAAACAAAAGACAAAAATCAAAAGAGTCAGTGCAAACCCAGAGCTGGAATTACTCCTAGAGTAGTTTTAAATAATCTAGCACTGTAGGAGCACAGAGAGCACATGCAGACTTACGCAATGGGACTATGGCCTACTGAAAAAGCTTTACAAACATGGATAAGATACCACTGGAAGCCCAAAGGTAGCATTGATCGACATCTGGGGTCCAAAGGTTTTTTCACTGTGGTGTTCACTAACATTGAAGATAAGGACAATGTGTTTGAAGGCGGGCCCTACTTCTATGCAGTAGCAGGGCTCTATATGAGACCTTGGATGATGAACTTTGTACTAGAGCGGGAAACTTTTACTTCGGTTCCGGTTTGGGTTAGACTCTATTCTCTACCTCTTGACTATTGGCAAGCTGATTCCCTTGCGGCCATAGGCAATAAATTAGGAAGATTTATTAAAGCCTCTGAAGCCACAAGAAGGGGAAAATACACTTCTTTTGCAAGGATCTGTGTTGAAATGGACCTATCCGGAGCTCTGCTGGATGAAGTCATCTTGGAGGTGTTTGATGAGGAATGGGTGCAAACAATAGACTATGAACATATTCCTTTTAAATGTCGTAGATGCCATGAACATAGGCACCTTCTAAGAGACTGCCCCCTCAGTTTAACAGAGAACAAAAGCAAGATGAATGCAAAGAAAGACAGAAAAAGCTTTCACAAAGTAGTGCATAAAGGAAAAAGCGGAAAAAAGGGACAAAGCAACATCATGCTGAAGGTAAAATAGGTAGCCAGAACCAGTTCCAAGTTCTTGAAGAGGAGGAGGAAATAACAGTAGAAGATCAAGCTATGAATGAAGAGAATGAGAAGAAGGAAAAGAATAAAGAAAGAGATCAGACACAGGAAAACGAAAAACGAAAAACAGAAGGGGATTATGTTGGATGAATCAAAGTTGGAAATGGATCAGGATATGACCCAGAGTGATATGGATATGGAGGACAATGAGCTTCAGGAGATTCTGGATAGAGAAAACCTAGATCTAGAAGGATTCTTGGCTCAGGGGACTACTGGAGGGGTAGAATCACTACCACAAGAAGAGCTCAATCGGATACAATAGCTATTCTTATGGAAAACCCGGGCAAAGGGTTTAGAGGGAGTTAATAACATTGAAAGACAGAGCAGTGACGAAATGAAAGTAGTGAAAATGACTCCAGGGCTAGCACCAAGAAATCCAATGAAAAAAGAGGTCGGAAAAAACAAAACGAGCTACTAATGGAATGTGGAAAGCTTATGGTGAACTCAGGTAAGATGAAAGACCTAACCAGTTACTCCTTTACCAATCTTTAATTATGAAGTTCACAACTTGGAACATTAGAGGTCTGGGTAGCAAGAGAAAATAGAGAATGATGAATAATAGAATGAAACAGGCAGCTCCGGACATAATTTTTGTCCAAGAGACTAAATGTTCCATTCAGAAACTAAGGCAAATCCATAGTAAATGGCTCAATAGATTTGGGTTTCTAGAAGTAAAAGCAGAAAATACAGCAAGGGGCATCCTCACTCTTTGGAATCCCAAAAAAATGGGTATAATTGATGCAGAGGCATCAAGGAATTATTTATCAGTTGTTATACAGCCAATAGGAGATAGGGACACTTACCTAGTCACGAATGTTTATGGCCCTCAAAGGTTAGATGACAAAATCAAGTTCATAGACTCCTTGGTGGATCTAAGAGCCAGACATGCAGGACTACCTTGGGTCCTAGGAGGAGACTTCAATATGATCAGATCTCTATCAGAGAAGAAAGGAGGTACAAGAACTCTAAATAAAGATTCCTTAGCCTTCCAAATCTTTTCAGAAAACATGAACCTTGTTGATATTGAGACAAACAATGGATGCTGCACTTGGAACAATAAACGAGGAGGTGACTCTCAGGTAGCCTCCAAGTTAGATAGATTCATGATCTCTGAGGATCTCATGCTTATAGATAAGGAAATAATAGCTGGAATTCTTCCCTTCGGAGGCTCAGATCACTGGCCGGTTCAAATGGAAATCAAAGGAATAGGCACCCCAAGAAATAGACCTTTTAGATTTGAAAATATGTGGCTTTCTCACCCAGAATTCCTCAGTAACATCGAAGAATGGTGGGCCGAGGATCTGCAAACCCAAGGAACAACAATGTTCCTGCTTCACAAAAGATTAAAGTACATCAAACTGAAGCTTAAAGCCTGGAATAAGAATGAACTTGGTAATATTTTTGCAGGAAAGAAAGAGGTGGAAAATAAAATAATGGAGCACTCAATTAAGCTTTGATCAAGAAAGGTTTTGACAAGGACAAAAATGACCAAGTTGAGAAACATCACTAGGAGTGGGAAAAGTTGTGCAATCAAGAGGAAATTTTTTGGAAACATAAATCAAGAGTTCAATGGCTAAAAGAAGGAGAGAGAAATACTAAATTTTTCCATAAATCCACTATAGCAAACAGGACTTACAACAGAATCTCTTCGATCAAGGATGAGGAAGGGTAGATACATCAATCTCATGAGAAGATAGAAGCAGTGTTAGTTAAGCACTTCCGAGGTATTGCTCAGGAAAACACTTTAGACAGGGATCCTTTCATCAAGGACCTCATAAAGCATATCCCCAAGTTGGTGTCCAAAGAGGATAATGGTAATCTCAACAAACCGGTTACAGAAAAGGAGATCTGTGAGGTCCTCAAGGAAATGAAAAATGGTAAGGCTCCAGGTCTGAATGGTTTCAATGTTGATTTCTTCAAAGCTTGTTGGAGTATTGTCAAATAGGATATTATAAGGGTAGTGGAAGACTCCAGGTTGAATAGAACCATTTTGAGAGCTCTCAATACCTCCTTTATCTCCCTTATTCTAAAGCAGGATAATGCACAAACTCCAGAGAAGTACATACCTATAGCTTTATGCAATGTTGTTTATAAGATAATTTCCAAAGTTGTGGCCAACAGCCTCAAACCTTTATTGCCTTCGTTGGTTTCACGAGAACAATCAGGTTATGTGGAGGGCAGACAAATTCTAGACAACATTATACAAGCACACAAGGTGGTACACTCGTTAACCAGTGAAAGGAAATCGGGCATGATAATGCAATTGGACATTGCCAAAGCTTATGATAAAGCAAGTTGGACATATATCAGGAAAGTACTTGGTGCGTTTGGTTTTGACCATAATTGGATCAGATGGGTCATGGCCCTAGTGACTTCCTCCAGCTTTTCAATTTTAATTAATGGCTCTCCCTCTGAACTTTTTCTGCCTTCTCGTGGTCTCAGACAGGGAGATCCGTTCTCGCCTTTTCTCTTCATCCTCATGATGGAAGGGCTGGGGTGGTCCATCAAATATGCTAGAGCTACTGGAAAAATTCAAGGACTACAACTTTCGGAGAAGGGACAAGCATTGACGCATCAACAGTTTTTAGATGATACCATGTTACAAGGGATTCCCATGGTCAAAGAAGCGCTAGCTTACAAACAAATTTTGAAAGACTTTGCTTCGGCTTCAGGTATGGAAGTTAATCTTTCCAAATCAATTTTTTTTTTCTTTAATACGCATATAGCCATCCAAAGGAATGTCTCTAGAATCCTTGGATTTCAAAGAGACTCTCTCCCCTCTAAGTATTTGGGAGTTCCTCTAACGGCTAAACCTATGCTCAAAAGCATATGGGAACCGTTAATCATCAAGATGCAAGACAAGGTCAGGAAATGGGCAAACAGGTCTCTAAATCTAGCGGGTAGACTGGTTCTCACAAAGGCAGTGCTACAAGCTATCCCTGTCTTCATGTTATCAGCTCTCCTAGCGCCAAAAGGAGTTTTACAGCAATTTAGAAACATCCAAAGAGATTTTCTCTGGGGCAAAGAGGAAACAAGGAAAAAATGGGCTTTAGTCTCATGGGATAAGATTTGTAAACCCAAGAAACAAGGAGGCCTCGGATTGGATGATATAGAGATTCTAAGTAAGGTTCTTGGGGCCAAACTTTGGTGGAGATGGGTTAAGGATCCTAAGGCACAATGGGCAAGCATCTGGAAGGAAAAATATGCTAGTGCCTGGCTTCCTCATGATATCATAAGAATGTCTGGATATATAAAGGGCTCGCCCATATGGAATAAGGCTTGGGAGAACAGAGAGGTTGTCCAAGAAAACTGTTTCTGGGAAATCAGAGATGGAGATCTGGCACTATTATGGGAGGACAAATGGCAACAAGAACCAACTCTTTTGACAAAAGATTTTACAGGCCTCAAACAGGAGACAGACAACCAAAGATTAAGGAAATTTAAGGACTTTTGGGAGCATTCTCACAACACAGAAAAATGGAGAACATGGAAGGAAATAGAAGTTAGAGATAATAGAACCCTGAACAGTAAAGCAGAGACCCTTAAGAGGTTGGTGGATCAAAGGATGATACTAGTTACTGAAGGGAAGGATCAACTAAGATGGGCCATTAACAACGAAGGAAACTTTAACATTAAGGAAGCAAAAGGGATTCTCCTTGGGATGGAATCCCAACCTACGGATAGAACTTGGCAGAAGCTATGGAGGCACAAGGGCTGGATGAAGATCAAACTCTTTATGTGGCTGGTTCACCATAGAAAAATCTTAACCTGGGATGATATCAGGAATAAAGGTATTTTGGGACCCTCTAGATGCCAACTCTGAAGTCCAAGAGGAGACCTTCGAACATCTTCTCAATAGCTGCATTTTCACTTCCACATTATGAGATTTCTTTTCCACCATCTTCAAACAGTCGGATAGAGACAAAGACAACATCACAAATACCTTGACTAACTAGAGGAATAATTTCCTGGAATATGAAGTTCTTAATTCTGCCTGGGCTCTGTTACCAAGTTTCATCATATGGAATGTGTGGAAAGAGCGAAACAGAAGAATATTCAAAGAAGAGAAGAGGTCTGCTCTTCGAGTGTTGGAGCAAATCTCAAAACAGCTTAAGGAGACAGTCAGCACTACAGTTAGGGATCTCCCTAAAAATCCTCCCTCAGACGCAGAGTTTTCAATTCTCAGGCAGTTAGGCATGCAGGGGTTGAGTCTGCAAGGTATAGACAGGAAAATAAACATGAGGGAACTAGGTAAGGAGTTCTGGAATCCTCCCCCGGAAGGCTTTTTAAAGTATAATATTGATGGGGCTTCAAAGGGCAACCCGGGCATAGCAGGCTTTGGAGGGGCGCTTAGGGATGAAAATGGAAGCATTATCTCCCTCTTCTATGGGCATCTAGGAAAAGCCACCAACAACATGGCTGAATTAATGGCATTGGAACAAGGCTTGGAATTTCTGAAACATAACAATTTCCAAAATGTAATAATAGAAGCTGATTCAGTGTTAGTCATCAACGTAGCCAAAAGAATCAGTCATGGAACAGGGTCAGAGAAAGTTTCAAAACATTGGAGGCTAATACAGGTTCTCCAAAAAATTCAGGGACATCTTCAGGGACTACGCACTCTTGAATTCATCCATGTGCGTCGAAATTCCAACAAGTTGGCTGATATTCTGGCCAGCCAAGGTGTCAGGTGTAAGGATAGCAGAGTTTGGATGGATTGGCTTGCAATGCCGTTGAGCAACCTAAAAAGCTCTGCTATAATCAGGAGGAAGAGGACAAAGAGGTGTATAGGAACAAAACACAGGAAGCTAATTAGCAATGATCGGTTTTTGGCACGCTTCTCTTTCCAGGTCTGTCAAACCTATGGAGGAAGATCGGTCAGAGTCGGCCTCTGCTTCTGGGGGAATCTCATCCCTGCACAGTCCCGGGGTCAGGAGTAGGGTTATCTCTTTTAGCAGGGAGGAAGAATGGAACAATAGTCGGCGATCACACTGCTTACATACAAAAGGCAGTTTTGAACTTCGGGCAGTGATTCCATACAACTCTTGACGCGTGGATGAGGACAGGGTCTGAAAACCACCCTCATCGCATGCTAAAGAGCGATCACTTCGGCCGTGCGATGTCACAGTTCAGCCGTCCGATGGGATCAAGCAGATCAACGGTCGGAATTAATCGAAAGGTTTTGTGAGGGCCGGGGGGTTATCCTTCGGGTTTCTTCCTGATCTCTTGAGAAGTTTTGATGGTGGAGTACTCAAGGTAGGATTAGGTTGTTCTTGAAGTGGATTTTGAGGGTAGGGTCCGCGGAACCTGTGGGTCCCGTGGTTTATTTTTGTGAGTTCCCATTGGAGGAGAAGGTATTTTTTGGGGGTATGACATCTTAGGTTCTGTTGAGTCCGATCCTTGCAAGCCCTTTACCACTCTGTTTGGTGGCTTGGTGTAATTTTGTAAATTATACTTGTTTTTATGAAATAGAAGGCACTACTCTTGCTTAAGCAAAAAGAAATACGTTGAAAACTTGAGGTTTTTTGTGGTCATGATCTTTGGTTTTAATTCCATGGTTGTAAAATTGTCAAAATTTTAAGGCTTTTCTAAGTCATGATATTTTCTTTTTAATACTATGGTTGAAAACAGTTATAAGTATTTTTTCTTTAACACCATAGCTGAAAATTGTTGGAATTTTAAGACTTTTCATAGACGTGGTATTTTATCTTTAATGTTATGCCTAAAAATCTTGGAATTTTAAGGCTTTTTAGATACATGATATTTTATCTTTAATGTCATCCCTGAAAACCATTGGAATTTTAAGACTTTTTAGAGATGTGGTATTTTATATTTATTGTTGTGCTTGAAAATCATTGAAATTCTAATGTTTTTTAGAGTCATGATATTTTATCTTTAACGTCATTATTAGAAAATGTTGAAAATTTACCAAAAAAAAATACATTATTCCAGCATCAACATATTTTGTTTTCAGGGTTTTTTTGTACAAAAAAATTGGTTTTTATTGGATTTTACTTCCATTTTTAAAAAATGTTGAAAATTTACCCAAATATATATGTGTGTGTGTGTGTGTGTGTTATTCCAGCGTCAACATTTTTCATTTTTATGTTGTTTTTTCATGTTTTTTGTGGGTTTTTAGCTAGAGTTCTCATTTTGAGGTAATAGTTCTCGTTTGATCGGTAACTTTGTTGGTTTTATAGCTATTTAAACCACATAGAAACCAAATTCCTGATCATCTCTCAAAGAAATTTCGAATAGTAGATTTGTAGTGCAGGTATTTCTTCAGTGCAGAAACAATGTCTTTCTATTCATTGAGTATAGAGTATGCATTGGCAGGAACTTTGAATTTCATAGCTTGGAAAGATAGAATGGAAGTTATGTTGGATGAAAATGGAGTATTGGAGTACACACAAATTGATATCCCAAAACCAACAGCATCATATGCCCAACAGCTAGGTCAATGGAAAAAAGATACTCTTATCACCCCAAGAAACTCTCCTAGATTGTATATCAGAGATGCTCGAGAACATTACAAACTCAACAAAAATGTTGGATAAATGGTGGATGAACGAATGAAATGCTACATATTCAAGCCAGATAACCACTTCTACTGTGCTTCACCCCAGACATGGGTGAACACCCCCAGACTACAAGGCTTTAGACCACCAATTACTCACAGTTTAAGGAAAACATGATGATGGAGAAGACTGACCACACCAGCAGATGCACAGGACCCTGTGATGGCCGGTTGCAACCAATTAAAAGGTCTGTAAATCTATTTTCTAATACACAGACAAGATGACAGCTCTCTGGCATTAAAATAATAGAAACCTGCATACAAATTCAATGATACATGCTAAATCCTAACACAGAGGTGGGATGACAGTCCCTCTAATGCTAAACATTAACAACACATGAATAAATGCAAAACAGGCACATCCTGGAACAAGAAGAAGAAGTGGACAGTAAGCAATTAATAGCAAAAGAAGCTTGCATTAGCTGAAAATGAAGACCAGACGCTGCAGGTATCACAGTAGTTACAATCTCCAGAAGTTGAACCTTACAGCAAAATAACACTCATCAACCATTTACATTCTGTCTCTGGATATATATAGAGTTTGTTTACAAAATTGCTCTACTGGCTATGCGTGGAGGGGTCATAACTGACCACCAACCGCATTTACAATCTAATATGGGCCTCTAATACAAATCTGACTGCTTTAATGGACAAAATGACCTTTTTTGTTGTTCTGTGGTCCTCCTCTGGCAGCTAGAGTGAATTATGGATTAAATTCCATGCCTGATAAATTCTTGAATTGCTCGAGAGTGTACTTTTGTCCTTCGGCCATTCTGTTGATTAATTACAGTTGTTGAAGCTTTAATTGTGTAGGTACAGGGTGGCTGATCGTTGTTTTCCTTCCTTGGTAGCAGAGAGTAGTTGAAAATGGTACAGCCAGTGAGGCAGAGGTGTGCACAAGATGAGAACAAGGCTCAACCGTTGGATCGCATGGATCAATGGCAAGGATGAATTGCAGGGGCTATCGGGAGAAGCGGGATCAAATTTGGGCCGTTGGATTAAACAAACGGGCGGCGGAGATTGAATTACAGGCGTTATCGGGAGACAAAATGATAGGAAGAATGAGGACCATCAGATCATGGGCGGGGATGATCGGATGGCCATCGCACGAGGAAGATGCGCGACTATTAACGAGCGGGGGATCGGCGGTCTCACAGGCAGGCGGTTTCCCCACACTGCCTTTTGACCCATGGCGGTTTCCGTATAAGGGCATGCGTTCCAATGAAACAACGTCGCGTGACAGGCTAATACTGCCGCTCCCACGGGTTAACAAGCACGCAGGTCATGCGACTGGGGGAAGCGTCCACCATCGATCTGGCGATGGACGGTCGGATGGTAAGGAAAGAGCGCAGAGTTTAATGCGCGGGCAAAAGAAAAAGACCGTTAGATTAAAGCGATCAACGGCTGAGATTTCAAATCGGCAGAGGGTTTATAATTTACGAAGGCGCGTAGTTATAAAGGGTTAATGCTTTCGTGCTGGGGATTAAACGAAGAATGAGTTTATTCGGGGTTTTAACAGGTTTTATAGAGTTTAAACAAAAAGGCTCGGGAGCCGGGAAAAAGGATTTCAGCGGGGTTTTGTAGTGTTAAAACAATAAAACAGAGGCACTGGGGTAAAGAGGGATTAAGCAGGGGAATATGGATAAGGCAAGGAATGAAGAAGTTTCAGGAGGAAAACAGAGAAACAGAGGACTAAGAGGGTGTGAGGAAACTTGAAGGATTAAGGAGGAGAACGACTGCTGCGAGGCCCTTTTCAGCACAAACACACCGCCAAACCTGAATTTGGCCCTTTAAACACTGAAATTTTATAGCAGAGCTAACATTGGCTCCTTCTGGGGATGAGATCCTCCCTGTGAGGTCTCAAGAACCTACAGACCAATGCCTTTCATACAAAACCAGCTTTAAATACAATTGCCTAGTATCCATTGGGCATGGAGTCAAACTAGGTCCACACTAAAACTTGTAAAAGAAAAAGCTTACAATCATTAAGGCCTGAAAACTTAAAACTTCAAAAATTGCCCATTTGCTGGGCCATCAAAATTGTTGCCTGTCATCCAGTTCATCATAGATCAGCAAGACAGGATTTATTTGATCCTCTACCTTAAATAGTTTAGGACATTTGAGCTTAGTGGGTAGAAATGGATCATCCTTCATCTCCCTTCTGTGTATTTTCCTCCTTGGATGTTCTTCACAGGAGCCTTTGTACACCTGCTGAATAATCATGGCTATTGTGTACCTGTTTTTGTCTTTTGTGGCCTACACAATAATTATGAATGGTGTACCAATATGCTCATGTGTAGGGGACATAGAAACATTATCTTCTCCTGAAACTTTCTTTGAACAATCCTCATCCAAGGAGGAATTCCAAGACTGTACATTTTCTTCCTCTGTCATCTGATAAGCTGCCTTTTCAATATGTCTGGAGGCCATCTGAGCAGGTTTCAGAATATCAAGACTGAGATGATCAGTTTCAGCCTTGAGCATTGAATTTTGTTTTGCCTCAGTGTTTAAGTGGAAACTTTGAGGGATTTTTACTTGAGCAGACAGAGGGACGAAAGATGATGGGGAGCTTTCCTCTCCCTTATTTATCACTAGATTGGGGACCAAGGCAGGCTGGAAAATTGGTAGATCTGCATAGCCATGTGAAGATGAGCAAGCATCGAGCACAAATTCTTGGAGGTTGGAAGGATCTGCTGGTGGCTGCCACTGCTAGTCAACTTGTTGTTCTGCAGCTACAACAAACTGCAGAGCAGTGCCTTTGGATATTTCTTTCTCATAAGTAGCCCTTGTCAGGAAAAGAGAACCTTCCAAAACATGGATCTCCTCCTCATGCTGCACTTCTTCCATGACTATATTCTATAAAAGGGGCCTCACCCCTTTGTCTTCATTTGTAATCTTATTTCTTTGCAGAATCTGCAAATGCTCATTTGCTTCTTTATATGGATATGGAGTTGGAAAAGAAAAAGAACAATGAGCTCCAGCTTCTTCAGAGTACTGCTCAGCCTTTAGTTTGGAAACTTCAGAGGCCAAAAGCTCAATCATCCTAGCTAATTCATCTATCTCATGCTTTGAGGATGATGAGGATTCACCTCCCTGACTTCTCCTTTCAGCATCACCTTCAAGTCTTTCTGCAGCAATAATATTTGCTTCTACTTCAAAGGCTGCAGCTTGCATATCAACCAAAGAAGTACATCTTCTTTCTCTTAACAATGGGCAGAATTGAGAATTGAAAGCATTAGCATAAGTGAGCATAGCAGAAGCAAGGGTAGGTCTTACTTCAGCTAGCATTCTGTTGTACATATGATTGAATCTAATGTTAAATTCAGATAGTAGCTCACCATTTTCTCTCTGCAAGTTCCCAAATTCAAAATGGTAAAGGAGCATATCTTTATTATTTCCCCAGTGCTTTAAAAATACATCATCTATGGCCTTAATGTCTGCAATAGACCTAGGGGGTAAATCTCTGAACCATTTTCTAGCCTCCCCATCTAGGCTTTGGACAAAAACCCTCATCCAGACATCCTCTTCATTGATATCCAAGTTATCAGCATATCTATAAAAAGATTCGAGGTGCTCTTATGCTGATACTCCTTCTGCACCAGTAAACTTAGGCATAAATTCTTGATAATCTCCTGTAGGCATAGCATTCAAAGGGACAGGAAAGACCAGAGGTCCATACCTAGCAGTAACTATTCGTTCTATCTTTGTAAGAGCTTGCTGGCCTGCCATGACTGTGGTGTATGAAAGGGATACTAGTGGACTGAGTGAAATAAATCAATGAAAAGGATAACAGAGACAGAGGAATATGATGGACAACATGGTGCTTCATTCAACTGAGGTCCGAAAGGGAAATGAATAACAAGGAGTTGTATGAATCTCTGAAGGTATTTCTACACTAGCAGAGATACATAAAAATTCTTTAAGGCTTACCTGACCCTGATGCTCCTTACTGCGATATTTTCTTCTGCTGAACAATCTTCTCAGGATCAGGTACTGGTTCAACTGATGGTTTCTAAGGATTTCTTGAGCATGCCTCACCAACTGTGCCACAGTTGCAATGTGGAGTCGCCAAAACATGGTCTTCCTCCAGTGGAGTCGCCAGATAGATGATTACAACCATAAACTATGTTCAAACCTTGTCTATCATCAAAGCTTGAAACTGTGTCGTTCTCCTAGGGAAGCTGGGCTTCAATTCTCCTCTCCTCGGCAACGACGCCATTTACTGTTATCACCCCAAGAAACTCTCCTAGGTTGTATATCAGAGATGCTCGGGAATATTACAAACTCAACAAAAATGTTGGATAAATGGTGGATGAATGAAAGAAATGCTGCATATTCAAGCCAGATAACCACTTCTACAGTGCTTGACCCCAGACATGGGTGAACGCCCCCAGACTACAAGGCTTTAGACCACCAATTACTCACAGTTTAAGGAAAATGTGATGATGGAGAAGACTGACCACACCAACAGATGCACAGGACCCTGTGATGGCCGGCTGCAACCAGTTAAAAGGTTTGTAAATCTGTTTTCTAATACACAGACAAGATGACAGCTCTCTGGCATTAAAATAATAGAAACCTGCATACAAATTCAATGATACATGCTAAATCCTAACACATAGGTGGGATGACAGCCCCTCTAATGCTAAACATTAACAGCACATGAATAAATGCAAAACAGGCACAACCTGGAACAAGAAGAAGAAGTGGACAGTGAGCAATTAACAGCAAAAGAAGCTTGCATTAGCTGAAAATGAAGACCAGACGCTGCAGGTATCACAGCAGTTACAATCTCTAGAAGTTGAACCTTACAGCAAAATGATACTCATCAACCATTTACATTCTGTCTCTGGATATATATAGAGTTTGTTTACAAAATTTCTCTGCTGGCTATGTGTGGAGGGGTCATAACTGACCACCAACCGCATTTACAATCTAATATGGGCCTCTGATACAAATCTGACTGCTTTAATGGACAAAATGACCTTTTCTGCTATTCTGCGGTCCTTCTCTGGCAGCTGGAGTGAATTATGGATTAAATTCCATGCCTGATAAATGCTTGAATTGCTCGAGAGTGTACTTTTGTCCTTCGGCCATTTTGTTGATTAATTGCAGTTGCTGAAGCTTTAATTGTGCAGGTATAGGGTGGCTGATCATTGTTTTCCTTCCTCGGCAGCAGAGAGCAGTCGAAAATGGTACAGCCAGTGAGGTGGAGGCGTGCACAAGATGAGAACAAGGCTCGACCATTAGATCGCATGGATCAACGGTGAGGATGAATTGCAAGGGCTATCGGGAGAAGTGGGATCAAATTTGGGCCGTTGGATTAAACAAACGGGCGACATAGATTGAATTATAGGCGTTATCAGGAGACAAAATGATAGGAAGAATGAGGGCTGTCAGATCATGGGCGAGGATGATCGGACGGCCATCGCACGAGGAAGATGAGCGACTATTAACGAGCGAGGGATCGGCGGTTTGCGGGCGGGCGGTTTCCCCACACCGCCTTTTGAGCCATGGCGGTTTCTGTATAAGGGCATGCGTTCCAATGAAACAGCGCCGTGTGGCAAGCTAATACTTCCGCTCCCACGGGTTAACAAGCGCGCAAGTCGCACGATCGGGGGAAGCGTCCACCATCGATCTGGCGATGGACGGTCGGATGGTAAGGAAAGAGCATAGAGTTTAATGCACGGGCAAAAGAAAAAGACCGTTAGATCAAAGCGATCAACGACTGATATTTCAGATCGACAGAGGGTTTATAATTTACGAAGGCACGTAGTTATAAAGGGTTAATGCTTTAGCACCGGGAACTAAACGAAGAATGAGTAAATTCGGGGTTTTAACAGGTTTTATAGGTTTTAAACAAAAAGGCCTGGGAGTTGGGAAAAAGGATTTTGGCGGGGTTTTGCAATGTTAAAACAATAAAACAAAGGCATTGGGGTAAAGAGGGATTAAGCAGGGGAATATGGATAAGGCGAGGAATGAAGAAGTTTGATGAGCCCCAAATTTTGGTAACATTTCGGGCTCATTTGGCCTACTAACCTTGCTCAACCCTTCATTTTTTATCACTTATGCATCATTTCTTAGTATATTCATGTTATTTGTAGGAAGGAGGGCAGTCATTATGCCTATGTGGCTAATACATGTTTATTTCAGGTTTTTTGACATTAAATGGAGCAAAAACCACGCAGATGGAGGCAAGGAGACAACCAAGGTGGCATTGCGGGTTTGTAGGAAGGTTGTCCACAGCCTTGAATGACCTTCCTCGTGATCTCCACCCCAACTCCGAGCTCCAACAGCTATCACCACTGAGCTAGAAGGCAGCCAACGGATTCTACAGGAACAACAGTTTACTTTTAATTGGACAGCCAAGCCCCACTAATTTAGGAGGCCAGCTTGGCCCTCATAATGTATAAATATTGAGGCTGTAGCCTTCGATGGGGACTTTTGAACCTTTGTTGCAGATTTTGAATCACGAGCTATAGCTCTGTTTTGCTCTTTGTAAGCCATTTCTGGCATGTTGTTAGACTTATGATTATGATCTTTTAATAAAAGGCAGGCAGATTTGAGTTCAATTCTGAGTTCTTAGAGGAGCTATAGCTCTCAGGTTTGGGCCCAACCTTAGAGCAATAGGCCTCCTTTCTTTGTATTGTTACTTGTCTCTCCTTTCAGCATTTCATTTCTTCGCCTTGACATGCATTTGGAAAACACAGTCTGCTGATTCAAATTTCCTGATGTGATTAAGTAGGTTAGTTTTATGGATAAAGTGCTTTCAGCAGTTTATATTAGAGTAGGAGGATTAGAATTCATCAGAGTTCCAAGAAAAGGTTGATCGTACACTCACTTCCACCTCTGTTTAGAGATTGGGAGTGTGGACCGTGCCAACCACCAAAAAAACGCAGTTTTACATGTTCATGCAAGCTTTAAAGTAATATTTCCATTGGTAGAAGTGTCCATGCATTTATATCTTGAACAATAACTCTTTGTTTCAGCACCATGCATGATTTCTCTCTTAACTTACATCGTTGTTCTTTGGTTTTTAAATAAAACAGTTAGAATAGGTTGATGAATTCTCGGTTTTGTGCAAGACAGAGGTGATTTGTTTCATTTACACTGCGCAACACCACTCTATCACTTCCTTATCCTTCTCAGCCGTGCCTAAGCCATCTCCTTACCTCCCAGCTAGATCCTTTGCCCACCAACTCTTCTATTATCCACGTTGTTTTATCTTTTCAGCCTTCCATTGCCTCTACCCTTCTATCGACCAACCAGCTTTACACACCCCCTCTCCATCTCATCTCTCTATCCATAAGCCATCACAAGCTCCCCTCTCATCCTACCTATCCACCCATACAGCTCATTCACTCCTCCATCACCCGAAACTCCGACTGTAGAACATCCTGTAGAAGTTAGCAGACTTCCTGTAGAAATCCCGAGCTTCCTGTAGGATCCCCTGCAGACATCCTGTAGAAGCTTGCAAACACGGTTGCCAGGCACCTGAACGTTGTGAACTTTTGTGGAATGATGTTAGGGATCCCCTGGAACCTCTCAGAGTCCTCCTGACCTTTCCCAAGACTTCCTCCCCTTGAACTACCCCTGCACAGTCAAGACCCAGTAAGAAGCACAGTCATAATAACTCCAACCACTTGAGCAAAAATCCAAAAACATGTTCTCCTCAGATGAAAGTAGTTTAAACTCATGCATCTCATCCCACTAGAAGTAATGGCATCATTTTTAGAAGTTGCATTCCCACCATTGCATCGTAAGGATTAAGCTGGTCAGATTAGGGTTTACTAGGGTTTCCATGTTTTGTTGCTTTTCAGTTCATTCTTGCAAAGTAGGTTAATTTCCTTTGAGATAGCTTTCGTTCATCACTTAAAAAGCTTCTTCTGAGAACATATAAAAGTTGCCTTGAGCCCTAGCGGACTTGTGCCAGCTGACCAAGTGACAGCTGCGACAAGAGCTAGTACTTGTGCATACAGCACCGTCGCTTCCAAGTTTGTTACAAACTACCGGGTTGATAAAATTAGAGAAGGAAGCTCCAAGAGTTGTAGCATTATTGCTACAATACTGGAGCTCACCATCTTTTTGGCGCCATTGCCGGGGAAGCGTCAGAGTATTAGTAATTGTTGCTTTTCTTCTATTTTCCTACTCTCGCCTTCTGCCAAGTAGTTTATTTCATTTCCATTTTGCAAAAGTAGCATAGACATTTCCTGCTTTCATAGATTAGCATTTCAATTCCGCAATTTCAATTCTGCAAGCGTAGACTAGCATTTCCATTCCTGCAATTCCATTTGAGCAAAGTAGATTAGTTCTTTCCTGCTTTCATTTCAATTCTGCATTCTTATTTCAGCAAGATAGTTAGTTGTAGATCAATCTGTTTCAGTTTTGCAGGTACCAAAAGAAAAAAAACAAAAGCAATCAAAAAAGTCTTTCCATTTCATGCCTCGTAGGAATCGAGATAAAACAGGCAAATTCTTACCCAACACCCCCACCACATCACTGAGTCACCCTTCTCTCTTCTTCGGTGACAGTGATCCAGAAGAACCTATAGGTGAACCTCCTGAGATATACGAAGATCCTATAGCAGAAGAAGAATCAGAGACCATCCCATCTGAAGCTATGGCTGACAATAGAGGAGAAGATGAGAGAATAGAAGGTGCCTTCCCCATCCGAGAAACCAATGGAGACATGAAAATGAAGAACATTAGCCCCTCCGCTTTACCTCACTTCCATGGACTGACTACTGAAGATCCTAATACCTTCCTGTTTGAGTTTGCTGTCCTTTGTCGAACCTATGACTATACTGAAGATGAGCAGAAGCTGAAACTCTTCCCTTCAACTCTTAAGGATGCAGCATTACGCTGGTTCATGGGCTTACCTGGGAATAGTATCACCACTTGGGCTCAGATGCAGCAAGCTTTCAATACCAAGTACCGGGACTACTGTAGGTCCAAGGAAACCAAGGGAGAAATCTTTCGGATGACCATGGGAAATGATGAGTCCTTAGAGGATTATGAAGAGAGGTTCCAACTTAGCTATAAACGGGCCAGGTGCACACTTGACCCTGAATCCCTCAAGTTGGTCCTGCTCCGAGGAGTCCCTGAAGACCTCTTAGATACCCTTCACATGTTAGCTGGAGGAGATATTTACCAACTGCCTTATGAGGACATCAAGACTGTGTTTAGGAACCACTCTAGGGCAGCCCGGAAACGAGGTAGAGGAAACATCCTCTCAGCTGGTATTCCTTTCTCCAAGCATGAGTTTGCAAATCAATTAGAAGATCTTAAGAGTGAGGTGAGACAGACCATTGCCATGCAACTTGACACATTCAGGATCCAGCAGAAGAAGGAAGAAGCTGAGAAGGCCTTGGCTATCTTCTACCCTATATGTACAAGGAGACACCCTAAGAACGAATGCCCATTGCATTCGGTTGAAGTGTGCTTCGTTTGTGAGGAGGACCATCCCACAAATCAATGTCCAACCTTACCTGGGCTTAAAGCCATGTACCAAGGGACAGAAGCCCCCACTGAACCTCTCTATTTCCTCAACCAAAGGAGGCCACAAGGACCTAGACCTTACCAGCAGGGGATGCAAGGGGCACCCCAAGCTTATTACAGCCCCAACCAATCTACTCCTATGCCTTCCTGGGGTCCCCCTGCTCATCCTTCCTGGTCTATGCCTCCTCCATGGTCTTATCCACCTCAATACCCTACTCAGCCCACTACTCATTCATATCACTCACATGCCCAGCCACAGCCTCAGTGGAATGCACCTCAGTCGGGGTGGAGGCCCCAGTACAACACTCCTCCCACCATTTTTCCTCCACCACCAGTTCAACCTCAACCATTACCTCCTGCTCCTCCAAGGCAACCTCAAATGCCTGCTCAACCGAACCCGAACCCCAACAATAGACAGGCCCAACAGGTATACACTGGGGAAACATCATGCCCTACCTATGCTGTGGAGATCCAGGAGATCAATCTTCGATCTGGAAAGACTCTTCTGGATCGCCAACCTCCTCCCCCAGAGGACGAGGAAGACAAACAGGAAAGTGAACCAAAGGCTATTCCACCCTTTCCTGAGATACTAACAGCCACCACACAACCCAACCCAGAGGAGGATGAGCTTCTGGGAGAGCTCAAGCAGTTGTGTGTGAAAATATCACTTCTCCAAGCCATCAAGGATGTGCCAATATACAACAAACTGGTTAAGGAAAAGTGTTTCAAACACCCAGGCAGGCGAAAGAGAGATGCTTCAACCATCAATGTCTTAGGACAACTGTCTGACCTTATGTTAGGACAAGTCATCTGCCCAAAGTACCTAGATCCTGGGAGTCCTGTAGTAGATGTCCACATCAATGGCACCATCATACCTCACGCCTTGATTGATCTAGGGGCTGCCATTAATGTGATCACCAGGGATACCATGCTCAAACTCAATCTTCAGGGTTCCTTGAGGAAGACCTCGACAGTCCTGCAACTAGCAGATCGCTCCACCATGACACCCGAAGGGATTCTGGAGGATGTCTTGGTCTCTGTCGACTCTTGGGAATACCCTGCAGATTTCTTGGTTCTGCAACCCAAGGCAAAGCTTACTGGATATCCTCTTATTTTGGGAAGGCCTTGGTTAGCCACTGCAGATGCTTACATAAGTTGCCGTGCAGGAAACATGACCATGAAAAATGGTCCTATGTCCAAGCAGCTAGTCCTATACCCTCCTGCCCAACCCTCCTTAGAACATGACTTACCACTGTGGTTGGAGGAAGGAGAAGAGGATGAGGTGTACTTAGCACCTTTGTGCACCCTAGACACCACTAGAAGAGACCCCCCAACCGAGGATGACTTGATTGAGACCTTGATCCAGAATCCACCTCCCAGTGCACTATCCTTAGAGAAATTGGTGGAGGATGCCCAAGCCAGCACCTTAGTGGACCTTTGTGCTACCAACCCTGTCACTCCCAGAGTCAAGAATGTGGAGTTTGGCCCTGAGAGAATGTTAAATATCAGCTCCTCCCTATCTCCTTCCCAGGAAAGGGAGCTGTGTAGCCTGTTGCCTAGTCATCTAGATGCTTTTGCTTGGAGCTATAAGGAGATGAAAGGAGTCCATCCTTTGGTCTGTACCCATCACATATACATCAAAGAGGATTGCAAACCGGTTAGGCAACCTCAGAGGAGAATGAATCCAACCCTTAAGGACATTGTCAAGGAAGAATTGCAAAAACTGTTGGATGCCGGATTCATTTACCCCATCTCAGATAGTGAATGGGTGTCGCCTCTGGTGTTGGTTCCCAAGAAAAATGGGAAGTGGAGAATCTGTGTGGACTACCGAGAACTGAACAAAGCTACCAAGAAAGACCATTTCCCTCTACCTTTCATAGATCAAGTGTTGGATGGATTGGCAGGAAAGAAATTCTTCTCTTTCCTGGATGGGTTTAGCGGGTACAACCAAATCCAAATCAGCCCGGAAGACCAAGATAAGACCACCTTCACTTGTCCTTGGGGTACCTTTGCCTACCGAGTTCTTCCCTTTGGGCTATGCAATGCTCCTGCTACCTTCCAGAGAGCTATCTTGAGCATCTTCTCGGAGCTGGTCCATGATGCAGTGGAAATCTATATGGATGACTTCACTCCTTATGGGTCCAATTTCCAGGAAGCATTGTCCAATCTGGGAAAAGTCCTAACCAAATGCATTGAGATGAACCTGTCCCTTAGTCCTGAAAAATGTGAATTCCTGATGACTGAAGGGACGGTGCTAGGCCATACCATTTCTTGCCAAGGGTTACAAGTGGATCCTAACAAAATTGCTCTCATCAAGAAGGTTCCACCTCCCCAAAAGGTAAGGGATGTTCGGAGTTTCTTAGGATTAGCAGCGTATTACAGGAGATTCATTAAAGACTTCAGCAAGCTAGCCTCGCCATTGTTTGGCCTGTTGGCAAAAGATGTGGAGTTTAAATGGACTGACGATTGTCAGAGGGCTTTGAATGAATTAAAGGACAAGTTGGTGTCAGCCCCAATCTTAAGAGGTCCAAACTGGGCCCTACCTTTCCACATCCACACTGATGCCTTGAACAAAGCCATAGGGGCAGCTTTAGGACAAGTTGAACAAAAACTTCCATATGCCATTTACTTTGTTAGCAAAAACTTATCCAAAGCTGAATTGAATTACACTGTAACCGAGAAAGAATTCTTGGTTGTGGTCCATGCACTGAACAAGTTCCGACATTATATTACTGGCTATCAAACCTTTGTACATACGGATCATGCTGCAATTAGATATTTAATGAATAAACCAGATGTGAATGCTCGTATTATTAGATGGTTACTTTTGTTGCAGCAGTTTGATTTGACCATTGTTGACAAACCAGGTAAAGAAAATGTTGTTGCTGACTTTTTATCTAGATTGGATTTGTCTGCAGATGAGGATGGAACAGTGGATGACCAGATGCCCGATGAACATCTGTTTGCTATCTCAGTACTCTCTCCATGGTTTGCTGATATAGCAAACTACCTTGTTTCAGCACAGTTCCCTCTGCACCTATCTTCAAGAGAGAAGAGCAAAATCATCAGAAAAAGTGCCTCATTTACTTGGATCGGGGGCAATCAGTTCAAGCTTGGCCCTGATCAGATCTTAAGGCGTTGTGTAAGGGAGGAGGAAGTCTTTGATATCCTCCTCACCTGTCATGATGGGCCATGTGGAGGACATTTTGCAGCAAAGAGGACTGCCTTCAAAATCCTGCAGGCAGGCTACTATTGGCCCACACTTCATCAAGATGTCAGAAGGTATATCAGCCAATGTGACCAATGCCAAATAATGGGGAAACCGACTCAAAGGGATGAGATGCCTCTCCAACCTCAAGTGACTCTTGAGCCATTTGAGAAGTGGGGTATGGACTTTGTGGGTCCAATCAACCCTCCTTCGAGGCAAAGGTCTTACATCATTGTGTGCACTGACTACCTGACAAAGTGGGCAGAGACTAAAGCAATCAAGGCAGCAACAGAAGAAAAGGTGGCTGAGTTCTTAAGGGAGAACATCTTCTACAAATTCGGCTACCCAAGAGAGCTGGTCACCGATCAAGGGAGCCAGTTCACATCCAACTTAATTGAAGACCTACTAGCTCATCACAAAATCAAGCATAGGACTTCCACCCCCTATCATCCACAGGCAAATGGGCAAGTGGAAGTCACCAACAGAGCATTGGAAGGGATTTTGACTAAGGTGGTGAGCAGCAGTAGGAAAGATTGGGCAGATCGCCTGGTTGAGGCCACATGGGCTTACAACACCACCTAGAAGACCACCACCGACTTCACACCTTATGAGCTGGTCTATGGGAAGAAAGCTTTGCTGTCCATTGAATTTGAATACAACACTTTGAGGATGGCAGCTCAGCTAGACCTGGATCTCAGCCATGCACAACAAGAAAGGTTATTGCAGCTGAATGGACTGGACGAGCACCGGATGCAGGCCCTCCTTCACTCAGAAGTGGTTCAACTTCAGAGAAAGGTGTGGCATGACCAACACGTCAATGACAAGCAATTCCAGCCAGGAGATTGGGCACTGTTGTATGACTCCAGGCATAAAGATTTCAAGGGGAAGCTGAGAACCAGATGGCTGGGACCATATGCAGTGGAAAAATGTCATGACAATGGATATGTTCTTATTCGGACCATTGATGAGGAAGCCATCCCCATGCTTGTCAATGGGCATCGACTGAAGATCTACAGGAAACCTCTCTCAAGACAAGAGTTCATCAAAACTATGGAGAAATCAGTGTTGGTCATAGAGAAGGGTTCTGCCTCTGCTTTGGGCATACCCTGAAAGATCTAAAAAAAAATAAATAAATAAAGATCCTTGGGTGAAAACCTTTCTGAGGCTCCCACGGCAGGTGGTAGGGGTGAAAACCTCATTGAGGCGCCCCTATTGTCTTTCAAAAGAAAAAAAGGATTTGGAAAAAAGATCCTTGAGTGAAAACCTCTCTGAGGCGCTTAAGGCAGATGGCAAGGGTGAAAACCTCATTGAGGCGCCCTTGCTATCTTTCAAAAAAAAAAAAAAAAAGAGAAAACAATAAGCAAAAAAGACAGGGACAGCAAGTTTATAATGTGAAAATGCATGCAGGTTGCAGGTGTTCTATGAAGGAGAGGAGGTCTCTCAACTCAAAGCCAAGGATCCTTATCATGCTGCCAGGAGACCTCACTAGCACCTCCTCCAAGAATACTCATCTTCTCCAAGGTATGGGCACGATTTCATCACAGCTTAAGTCTTCTACAGGAAGATGCAGACTTTCTACAGGAAGGTGCAGACTTTCTACAGGAAATGCAAACTTTCTACAGGAAGTTCTGTATTTCTACAGGAAACTTCCTGTAGAAGTTCGGGACGGCCCAGAATTCATTGTATGAGGAGATCTAACGACCAAGGATCGGTTTGGACGCATGCAAGCTACTATTGTCACCCTTACACACTGTTGTCACCTCTTTCTACCACCCCTGTCGACATGCAATAAAGTTACCTGCACCATCAAAGCAGATCATTGAGTTATCAAGGGAAAGCAATTTTTTTAAAATGAAAAAAACGCTGAGATGTCATACCATATCCATCCCAGCCATCCATGAGCTCTGTGAGCGTGATCGTGAGGCCACTGCCTTCGTCGTGCAGCATGCACCCGAGGAGGAAAAACTGCTACAGGACATCCTGCAGGAGTCCCGTAACAGTTAAGCCCGCTAGAGTGTACACCATTCAAAGCGCTTGCCACATGCAATGAAAACGCGGGCGCATGCAGCCGAAGCATCAAATTCATCGTCAGCGGCCTGTGAATATGAACCTCCGGGCCTGTGCAAATCCACCAGCAGCAAATAAATCCACTCATCGTCGTCTAAGAGCCTGAAAAATCGTGTTGCGGCCGCACAGGTAAGTGTCTCGACCCTTTCTTCCGTCGAATCGCATGAATTTTACTTTGAAAATGTTTGCGAAGTGTAAAGTGAATGGGTTGAGTGCTCGTATGCCCATCCGACTGGCCACGTCGACCAGTTAGTGGTCTAGTCGGATGTTTGGGCGGTGGTCGTGGCAAAAGGAATGGGCAGTGCACACGTGAGAGCCATCCCGTCGGGAAAAACGAGTTTTAACAGAAGAGACGGCGGCGGATCTGCGGGGAATGATGCGGCAGTAAGGGAACTCGCAGACGAATGATGGAGTGACGTCGTCCAACGGTCCGGCAGGGACAACTCACCCCCGCGCCATGGATTCCACCGAATTCAAATCTAATCGGCTAGATTGCCACCCCACGCATTTATCATTCACCGTTTGAAACTCGAGTGATCATCTGGATCCCTCTGCAGCTCGACACTCCAAGTCTTTGGCCGTTCGAATGCCTGTTAAGCAACACCAAGAGCGCAGACCCACTGCAGTATCCTCCAGAATTCGGGCGCTGCTTCTACAGGAAAGCTGTTTCTACAGGAAATCGGGTTCCTCACATCAAAAGGTGGCGGATTAAAAAGGTAAGCCTGAACTCTCCATGCAATTGGTTTTGAGGGTGGCAGAATCGACGTCTACAGTCTGGTCGTAGAAAATTTTTGCAAATATTGTCTGCCGTTGCATGAATTGTCGTCCTACAGGATGTCAGTATAATTGAGCTGTGTTAAGGTCCTCGGGAGATAAGCTTTGTGAATTGTATGCATGACAGAGGCGTAATTCTACGCTCTGTCCCAGTAGGCCAAATTTCTTCCGCATTCACCACCTCCAGCTAACGCAGCAGTTTTTCACCATGTCGGGTGGGTTCATTAGAAGGGAACCAACTGATTCAACGAAGTTAAGAGAAAATCCTGAGGTGGTGGAGCTCTTCACGCGAGCGCAATGGATATCCTTCTGTGACAAATTGCAGGGCTATGATGACGAGGTGGCAGAGGAGTTTTTGCAAGCTCTGAGGCCGAAATCCAAAACATTGGCCACCGTTAACTTCAGGGGTTTGAGTCTCAGGCTCACCCCACAATTCATCAACCGAGTTACTGAGCTCCCAATGGGATTACCATGGGATAAAGAAGAAAGGAAATTGGGCCAACAGGCTAAGAAAGAATTCTTTCCACCAGAGGAGGAATTCTCAGAAGATAAAAATGGGGTTCGTAGAACCAGTTTACTGCCACCGTGGAGTGAAGTTAGCCTGCAGATTATGAAGTACATCACCTGCAAAGGCCGTTTTAGCATTGTATATGGGTACCATTTTCGGTTACTCACGGAATTAAGGCACCAGATGGATCTACCTGTAGAAAACAAACTCAGTCTCCCCTACTTTCTACTACAGTCTCTGATTGAGTGTGCCACCAAGTTGAAAGAAGGCACACCAGACCAGGTAGCCCACCATGGACTCATCAAACTCCTCGTGGAGGATGCGCTCCACACATACAAGGTTCCTCTCTCATGGGAAGCCTTCAGAAATTTGACCAAGGATGGTGATATAAAGATGCTGACTGAAGAGCTCGGTTCATCTAGCAGTGAGGAGAAAGAGTCAGTGCCCGCAGGGAAGAAAGAAAAAGGCCAGAAGACCACGACCACGGAGCAGAAGAAAAAGCAAGAGAAGAAACAAGAGAAAAAGGGTGCCAAAGAGAAGGATGACACACCCATTTTGACAGCCAGGGAGAAAAGACTACAAAGCAGAGTGGACAAGGCTGAGCAGGTCCACATCAGCAAAGGCACCACGTCGACAGCCGCAACCAAGTCAAAAAGTAAAACTCATGCAGCAAAACAAACCAAAGCGGTGACACCTGTTTCTACAGGAAAACCGAAATCGGCTTCTACAGGAAGCCCGAAATTAACTGAAAAAGGGTCTTCTACAGGAAGCCCGAAATTAACTAAAACAGGGTCTTCTACAGGAAGCCCTAAAAAAGTGAAACCCAAGGAGAAGAGAAAGAGGGAGACCCCTCTATATTTTAAAGCTAGAAGAAGTGTGAGAATAAATACGGGCAAGCCACAGCCTCCGTCCAGCAGCCCAATCATTATCGAAGATGCCCCTACTTCACCCAAGGAAAGGTCCCCCTCGAGGATATCAGTCACCTATGAGAGGGGGAGCCCGAAGAAAACTACTTGGAAAGAAAGGTTAGACCAATTGACTACAAAAGCTCGGCTACAGGATGCTGAAGATGCTCTACAGGAAACCTTAGCCAGGCTTAAAGAAACTGAGAGAATGGAAGGAGAAGCACCCTTATCACCACCGAGGGAGGGTGAAGTAGAACCACCAAAAGAAGTGGAGAAAGAGCATATACCAGAGCCCAACCCTCAGCCAAGTCTGAGTTCATATTACAACTTTTTAGAGGCTGGCAAAATTATACCTCAGAAATTTACTGTGCCTCTGTTTTTTGCATTGGAGGAAGAAAGAGTCCGTACACACACGTGGATGAAAATAGCCAAGTCAAAGGGTGTGGCGGACATAGGTCCCTTGCAGGAGCAGCTCAAGGAGGCCAGAAGTGAATTGTCCATGGCCAAACACGTGGCAAATTGCCAACGAGTGTTCCTACAGGAAGAAAACCAAAAGCTGAGATTGCAGCTACAGGAGCTGAGGGCATGGACAAGTACATCCTCCAAGGACACCACAACAGAACAGCAAGGCAAAAAGGAACTGAACACCGGTCTTGGGGAGCCAACCACATATCTACAGGAAGCAGAACAGCAAGCACAAATTGAGGTGCAAGCTCTCAGACAACAGCTGTAGCAGAAAGAGGCACAATTGGCCTGCATGGCCAGCTGGGCCATGGATGCTATCCAATGCAGACAGCCGGCCAAATCCTATGGCCTGTACTTGAAAGACCAATGGCTGCAATTTCAAATCAATACCTTGGCGCAAAGAGGTATCTCTCAGCTCCAAGACCCGCAGCAATTCACTGAAGTATGCAGTACAAGTTCATCAGAGGATAAGGCCAAATTAGCGGAGTTCTACCTCCATAATCTGGCCCTGCCTAATGTAGTTTCATGGGATCCCAATACGGCATTGGGAGATATGCAATTAATGGCATTTGCCTCATGGCTGAACCATGAGGACAAAAGAGCAGCAGAAGCCAAAGCGGTCATGAACCGAGAGCTGAACGAGCCATTGCTCATCAGACCAGAACCAGGGGATCCAGTTGCACTAATCTCGGCACACCAACATTTGTCCACTGACCCTCAGGCTTCATTAAGATATATGGATCAACAGGCCCAAGCCATAGCTCATTTTGAGGACATGGAGAGACTGTTAGGAGACAACGCCGTCCAAGCATGCACCCGCAGATGGAATACATTGGCCCACAGTCTGAAAATCCGAGAGTACCATACCCCAACTCAGATGAGGGAAGCTCTGGTACGGGTGGCCCTCTATAAGAAATCCATGCAAAACCTCCAGGCCAGCTGGATTGGCCTTAAGCTAAGCCCACCACTGCTGCTAGGATTGATGGAAGGCAGCACAGAGAAAGATGATAATGAACAGTGGGAAGAGGTAAACAGAAGGGCTGGGTTTCATATCAGCAAGGAGGACACTGCTACAGAGGCTTGGGATGTAAGGGTGGCAGTAAAGGCAATGAAGGATGAAGAGTTGGACTAGTTGCTCAAGGATGAGCAAATATTTTAGCTGGGGGTGATGATGAGCCCCAAATTTTGGTAACATTTCGGGCTCATTTGGCCTACTTACCTTGCTCAACCCTTCATTTTTTATCACTTATGCATCATTTCTTAGTATATTCATGTTATTTGTAGGAAGGAGGGCAGTCATTATGCCTATGTGGCTAATACATGTTTATTTCAGGTTTTTTGACATTAAATGGAGCAAAAACCACGCAGATGGAGGCAAGGAGACAGCCAAGGTGGCATTGCGGGTTTGTAGGAAGGTTGTCCACAGCCTTGAATGACCTTCCTCGTGATCTCCACCCCAACTCCGAGCTCCAACAGCTATCACCACCGAGCTAGAAGGCAGCCAACGGATTCTACAGGAGCAGCAGTTTACTTTTAGTTGGACAGCCAAGCCCCACTAATTTAGGAGGCCAGCTTGGCCCTCATAATGTATAAATATTGAGGCTGTAGCCTTCGATGGGGACTTTTGAACCTTTGTTGCAGATTTTGAATCACGAGCTATAGCTCTGTTTTGCTCTTTGTAAGCCATTTCTGGCATGTTGTTAGACTTATGTTTATGATCTCTTAATAAAAGGCAGACAGATTTGAGTTCAATTCTGAGTTCTTAGAGGAGCTATAGCTCTCAGGTTTGGGCCCAACCTGAGAGCAATAGGCCTCCTTTCTTTGTATTGTTACTTGTCTCTCCTTTCAACATTTCATTTATTTGCCTTGACATGCATTTGGAAAACACAGTCTGCTGATTCAAATTTCTTGATGTGATTAAGTAGGTTAGTTTTATGGATAAAGTGCTTTCAGCAGTTTAGATTAGAGTAGGAGGATTAGAATTCATCAGAGTTCCAAGAAAAGGTTGATCGTACACTCACTTCCACCTCTGTTTAGAGATTGGGAGTGTAGACCGTGCCAACCACCAAAAAAACGCAGTTTTACATGTTCATGCAAGCTTTAAAGTAATATTTCCATTGGTAGAAGTGTCCATGCATTTAGATCTTGAGCAATAACTCTTTGTTTCAGCACCATGCATGATTTCTCTCTTAACTTACATCGCTGTTCTTTGGTTTTTAATAAAACAGTTAGAATAGGTTGATGAATTCTCGGTTTTGTGCAAGACAGAGGTGATTTGTTTCATTTACACTGCGCAGCACCACTCTATCACTTCCTTATCCTTCTTAGCCGTGCCTAAGCCATCTCCTTACCTCCCAGCTAGATCCTTTGCCCACCAACTCTTCTATTATCCACGTTGTTTTATCTTTTCGGCCTTCCATTGCCTCTACCCTTCTATCGACCAACCAGCTTTACACACCCCCTCTCCATCTCATCTCTCTGTCCATAAGCCATCACAAGCTCCCCTCTCATCCTACATATCCACCCATACAGCTCATTCACTCCTCCATCACCCGAAACTCCGACTGTAGAACATCCTGTAGAAGTTAACAGACTTCCTGTAGAAATCCCGAGCTTCCTGTAGGATCCCCTGCAGACATCCTGTAGAAGTTTGCAGACACGGTTGCCAGGCACCTAAACGTTGTGAACTTCTGTGGAATGATGTTAGGGATCCCCTGGAACCTCTCAGAGTCCTCCTGACCTTTCCCAAGCCTTCCTCCCCTTGAACTACCCCTGCACAGTCAAGACCCAGTAAGAAGCACAATCATAATAACTCCAACCACTTGAGCAAAAATCCAAAAACATGTTCTCTTCATATGAAAGTAGTTTAAACTCATGCATCTCATCCCACTAGAATTAATGGCATCATTTTTAGAAGTTGCATTCCCACCATTGCATCGTAAGGATTAAGCTGGTCAGATTAGGGTTTACTGGGGTTTCCATGTTTTATTGGTTTTCAGTTCATTCTTGCAAAGTAGGTTAATTTCCTTTGAGATAGCTTTTGTTCATCACTTAAAAAGCTTCTTTTGAGAACATATAGAAGTTGGCTTGAGCCCTAGCGGACTTGTGCCAGCTGACCAAGTGACAGCTGCGACAAGAGCTAGTACTTGTGCATACAGCACCGTCGCTTCCAAGTTTGTTACGAACTACCGGGTTGATAAAATTAGAGAAGGAAGCTCCATGAGTTGTAGCATTATTGCTACAATACTGGAGCTCACCAAAGTTTCAGGAGGAAAATAGAGAAACAGAGGACTAAGAGGGTGTGAGGAAACTTGAAGGATTAAGGAGGAGAACGATTGCTGCGAGGCCCTTTTTAGAACAAACACACCACCAAACCCGAATTTGGCCCTTTAAACACTGAAATTTTATAGCAGAGCTAACAGATACAACAAAGTCCAAGAGGATTATCCCCGAGGAGTCAGAGACCATGTGGTTTCGAGTTTGCATGGCAAGCAGACTGTTAATGCAATGCGGAAATACCTCATAGAGTTATTCGAAAGCAGCAGTGTTTCCATGAAATTGGCATTGAAAGGTAGGATCAAGAACATTCGAATGAATAAAAATGGAACTATTATTCAATACCTATCCATATTCACGGAGGTCAAAGATGAACTTAGAGGAGTTGGAGATATTGTGCCATCATCTAAACTCGTGAGTTTAGTACTCCTTGGTATTTCAAAGCCATGGAATGACTATCAGGATTTAGTTAATGGAAAATACAAGCTCCCAAATTGGGAGAGACTTTGTGTTGAAAATGCAACAAGATGATGGAGCTTAGTGGAAAGGAATCACCTTCACTAAGTGGGCCCGCAGGGTATTTTTGGCACAAAGTCTATTTTTAGACATATGGATCATGGTCTATGAGTTGCAGGATGCTATTTGTGGATGATTGGTCATGTTGGTAAAAATAGATGGACTTCTATTTTTAGACATATGGGTGGAGTCTATTTTTAGACTGCTAGGCTAAAAATAGAACAGTCGAATATTATTAGCTCTTAATAATATTTGGACTATAAACATTATCTTATCCTCTTGGAGCACTTCAGTTCAAGCTATGGATGTGGCACATGCAGCTGCCAGAAGGAAATACGCTTTTCTTATGGGTCAGTTGAGCTATTGCATGATGGACTTCAGTTAGAACTCAAGTGATTGAGTTTGGTGGAGTTGATTGAGGAGTTGATGGAGTTGTGTTCAGTTTGACTTGGTTGAACTAGTTGTATTTAGTCTAACTGCAGAATACACTAGTGATGAGTGATGTGAATTAATTATTAATTAATTCACTAATTATTAACTCATAAATCAACTAAAGAATACATCAGCTAACTCAGTGCATGGACAGTTTAGTGGAGACAAGTGTTAGAGGTGAGTGAAAGGGCAAGACAACTGTCAGTTGTGACTATAGTTGGGCATGAGATTTGCACAATCAATGGATTGAGTATTGCCAATGAGGATTGTGTGGTTCAACCAAGTGAAATACGAGTTTGGATCAGCCATTCTCATCTATTCTCATGTAGGATTGCACAGTGGAGGCAGGCAAGCAGCAGAGGAGATTTGAACCTGTGATTGATTCAGATCTGAGCTAGTTTGTGTGTAGCAGGTGGAGATAGTACTAAGTACTTGTGAGGAGTATTGTACTATGTATTGTTACATGTTCTCTATCATTATAATATACAGATAGTTGGGGGTTTTCAGCTGTATGCTTTCCTCGGTTACATACTGTGTTAATGTGCGCATGTGATTGATGTTTCATTGTTTTTAATTCCGCAAAATTGATGATCAACGTAGAGGAGGTTATGTATTATGCATGCATTCCGCAATAGTGTATAATTAGGATAATCTCTGTGAATAAGTGTCATATTATTCAAAATTTCTACACTTTGGTTTGACTTAGTGCATGAGGAGATCAAACTTTAGAGATGAAGTCTCATCCAGAACTGGTGAGGAAGAAGAATTTGCTCTAATTGGCAAAGGAAATAATTTCGAAGACAAGAAGGCCTAAGGCGAGGCAGAATCCAACTAACCATGGCAAGAAGAAATATCTCAGTAAAATTAAATGTTTTCACTGCCATGAGTATGGCCACTATGCACCCAAGTTTCCACATAAGAAATCTAGTAAGAAGTCGACATGAGCAACAAGAGGAGATTCTCTCACATCAAAATTCGAGTTGGATTTCACCCTCATTGCGTGCATGGCAAGCACAGTAACAGGGAGCGAGTGGTACCTAGACTTTGGCGCTTCATTCCATATGACAGGAAATAAGGAGTTCTTCAGCAACCTAGAGGAGAAGGACCTACAAGTACCCATAGAGCTTGGAGATGATGGGAGATATAATGCCAAAGATATTGGCACTATCACTCTTAAGAGGGATCAAAGCTCCCAGCTTCACCTAAAAAAAGTTATGTATGTGCTTGGCCTGAAGAAAAATCTAGTTTTTGTAGCTGTACTTAAAGACAGAGGATATGATTTGGTGTTCAGTAGAGGGAAGGCATATCTGAACCATGTTTCTACTGGAAAAATGAAACAAATTGGTGTTTGAGTTTAAAATCTCTACAAGCTAGAGGTATATTTTGCCATGTATGCAGTTATACCTCTAGGAGTGAGGTGGCGTGATGTAGAGCCTTAGTCCCAAAGTTACAAAGATTTGGGCAGGGTCCATAAGGGAGTAGCGACATTTGCATTATACTATTCTAATGGATCATTACCCTTTCTATAGGGGCCCACAGTATTTAGTAGCATAAGGATCAGTGTTATTTGATGCAATCATCTCTTGAGCAACAGTTCTAGACTAGTTGAGGTCAAATGTTGAGGAGCGCAAAGTAGTGTTGTTAGTAGTGCAGGAGGCATAGTGTAGGAATAATAGCAATGCAGTTTTCCCAGTATACAATGTAGAGGATAGTAGCATTCAGAGACTCAGGATACAATTGCAGCTCAAAGACATGGTTGATTTGTATTTTGGATGCTTCTTAGTTGCATTTGTTATAGTAGTAACAACAACAGTGAGAGGGAGTGTTGGTTATGTTACAGTACAGTTTGATAGAGGAGTAGGATGTAGACATCTTGACAAAGGCATTGTTAAGAGGCAATTTCGAGTTCCACAGGAGTAGGATTGGGGTTATGCAAAACCATTTTCTTGCTAAGAGGGAGTGTTAAATTGTAGCAAGAAAAGGGTGCATTTGACTTGTACCTTAGTCAAATGGAAAAATTTGAATTTCCACTTCAGCAGGATGACTTGAGTTGTAGTTAGCGGGAGTGACATGGCCAAGTCACTCAGTTAAGTCAGTCAATTCAAGTTTGTGGGCAAGAATTAGAGTTGTGCATGGGTTGATTGCTAAGATCTAGCAATCTAATGGAGTTATAGTTATTTAAACTCAATTATCTAAGCTCTAGCCATGAATAGAGTCAGTATGAGTTCAATTGAATATTTGTAACTATTGTTAACTCACTGATCTCTCAGTTAACTACTCAATTTACTAAAAATATCCCTAGCCATGATTGCAATTTGAATTGCCTAGTTGAGTGGAGGAAAAAGACATAACTATAATAATTATTTTATATTAGTGAGTGTACAATATTTGCATGTAGCAGGTGAGCTAATTCTCTTGGGATTTGCACAAGGAAATAGGAGCTCTTTCTATTCTTTAGGAGTTGAATTGCGCAAGGAAATGGGAGGAAGCGGGAGGCCTAGTGTGGCTAAGTATTTTCCATAGCAGATTCAGGAGGAGATCATTATTGCAGTGCAGTTTGAGCTTCAAGGATTAAAGTTGCCATTGTAATAGATCATTTTTCTCATATGGTACAATACAAACATAGGATAGGTTTCTCCCCAGTCAAGTTCCCGAGTAACAAGAAATTCCACCAGAGAATGTTTAGGAAAATCCCGAAGTTACTGAAAACCTTGAGGCAACCCTAGATGATAGTCGAAATATTGAAACTACAGTGGGTAACGAACATTCATAGGTTGGAATTGAAGGGAAAATTTTTGAAGGAAACATTGAGATACATTAAAATTATGCCTCGTTGGCTAGAAATACTCTTCATGAACCTTCACAACCTGAACCTTCAACTTGTCAAAAGCTTAGTAGGATTGAAAAATGAATTGCATATTTCATGGCTTCTTTACCCAAAAAAAGGAGAAGGTTGGCTAATTTGATTAGGTTGCAGCAAATCCAAAATCTATATTCTTTTGTTCCCCCTAAAGAACAAGTTACTTTTATAGATGAGGTAGATTTAACTCAGGAAACCCCTGAGGAAAGGGAAGCACAAAATCTTGAAGAGTCTCAAAAACCCTTGGAAGAAAAATTTGGATCAAGAGATTTATAATAATGAGGACCCACCACTACTTGAGGAAATGAATTTGGATCAAGAAAAGCCAAATGTGGAGGTGATGCAAACAATGGAAGCAATGGAAAATTTAATGGAATCTTTGGACATAGGAGATGGGCCGACTACTGTGACTCAAGAACACTTTGTTAAATTAATTCGGGAGTTTTCAATTGATCTTCCAACTATTGAAGTTAAAATATTTTATACTGACTCTCCAACCACTACTGTGCTAGAACCATCTTTTGGTTCTTCATCCACTATAGTGCAGGAATTTTATGTTGATTATTGATCTGAAAATAGATCGTTCTCTGACACTTTGCAAGTTCTGATAAATTTGGGTCTTCAAACGGTCACTTAGATTGTAACTTATTCAAAGGTGAATAGTTAAGTTTTTAAATGAACTTAAAGATGAAACAAAATCATATGAAACCCAACATGATGAAAATGAAGAAGAGAACAACCAAGTGATAACAAATTTCATCCAGTGTGGACTACGTCTCTGGTCCTTGCACCAATAGCTAGGTCGGTTTATTGATCTCAGCAACAAAAAGAGTACATTACAAATCTATGGCTCATAGAGTAAACCTCCTTCTAGAGTGGCATTATTTATCATTCAAATAAGTGTTCCTCTTCAAAGAACTCTCACTCACAAGTTGAATCCCTTTAGAAAAGAAATGATGGTGTCAAAAGAAAAAGACTCTCTCACTAAATGTGACAGTAGGTCTTCGTACTCATTCTAAGATCAAGAAGCACAAATCCAACTACTTCATGATGAAGTGTTGAAATGGTATTTTCCCACAATCATACTGAGAATAAACTGAAATTGGTTGCTCTAATGAAGAAATAGATATTGCAAATGCATCTGGATGGTTAAAAAACCCTTGTCTAGGATCTTTCCGTGCTAAAAAAGGTCTTTATATGGCCTAAAATAGTTTATGTTTGCAACATAAAAGGACTTCTCCCTGCAAATTATTCAACATACAATGCTCAAATCATAAAAATAATGTTTCTAGTATGTCCATAACACCTAAAAACCCCTATCTAGGCTCTTATTAGGCTCAAAAAGACTGAAAAATGACCAAGTTAGGCCTCTTGGTTCATTTTTTTGCCATCCGTCCTACAAAGTGACCAAACTGCCTAACCAGGCAATGAAATTCACCGTTTGACAGGTCCGTCGAACGACAATTTCGCTCGGGATAGGTGTTGATTCCATCACCAACGGTGCAAATTGTCAGATGAATAAATGCACCAATAAGGCTTAGGTGTCGAATCTTAAACTCCTGGTGTCAGTCATATGATGGTCCATGTGGCCAAGGGCGTAGGACAGAAGCCACATGCCCGCCAACATTCTGCCCCTAGTCGCGTTGTGTGCCATGTGGCCTAGGCTAGGCCATGCGCCTGCCCTAGCCTCTGAGCTCTCTGCAAATAGTCTTTCCTATGGTCTCGTGCCATAACTGAAACCTGGGGCCAGGGCTTATCGCCCCAACCATTCTTCTCACCATTAGTTACATGCCTGGTTGTGGGTAATAAATGGGACCGAGGGGTGGGCTAACCATCCACCCCCGCTTCCTTTGTATTGTGGTCACGTTGTATAATATGCCCGAGGGCCATGGCCAGTTGGGCGAGCCTAAGGTTCCAGTAATGGGAGGACAGTTTGTTCGACATGAACCCAGTCATTTACGGATTACAGATGAAGCACGCAACTTCTTGAACCTTGTTGGATGGATGGATTATTTTGGAAGAATTCAAGGGTTTGATAAGGATATAGAATTAGGATTCATGCAAAATTTGCATGACAGGATGACCACAGTAAAAAACCTATAGATTCAAGTTGATGAGAAAGTTATAACCGAAGTTATGGGACTTGTAGCAAAGGGAGAGAAATGGTATGAAATGCATAATTCTCTACAAAAATATTTCCTTATTATTTTTAAACGACGGTGATGAATTAGTCAGGAAAGGGAAGGGATATAATCCCAACTAATTCCCATAACTTTGGAAGGAATTGGCAAGAGCACTCTAGAAATACAATACATGCGATGTCAGATATGATGTGTCCCATGGACACCAACTCAAGATGATAGAATAATTAAGGCAAAATGTATCCTTGAATATCGCCTTCTTTTTTAAATTTGTTTTACATGAGAATGCATCTAGAATGAAAAAATCCAAGGACCCTGCCTCAGTAGTAAGTCACCATGGGCTAATCAAATTATTAGTAATAAGAAGTCTAAACCAAGCTCAACAAACTTGGGAAGGCCTTGTAGGAGATCCCATGCATGGACAAGAACTTCCATCGGAGAATGTTCAGTAAGATCCTGAATTTACTAAAAACCCTAAGGCAACCCTAGTTGATAGTGGAAATTTTAAAATTACGATGGGTAATGAAAATCCAGAGGTTGGAATTGAAGGGAAAATTTTTGAAGGAAATGTTGAGATATCTCAAAATGATGCCTTGTTGGTTGGAAATACTCTACATGAACCTTCACAACCTGAAGCTTCAACTTCTCAAAATCCTAGTAGGATCGAAAAACGAATCGCATATTTCTTGGCTTCTTTACCCAAAAAAAGGAGGAGGTTGGATAGGTTGTAGTAAAGCCAAAATATATCTTCTTTTGTTCCCCCTAAAGAACAAGTTACTTTTATACACGAGGTATATTTAACTCAAGAAACCCTTGAGGAAAGGGAAGCACAAGATCTTGAAGAGTCTCAAAAACCCCTGGAAGAAAATTTGGATCAAGAGATTTATAATACTGAGGACCCACCATTACTTGAGGAAATTAATTTGGATCAAGAAAAAACAAATTTGGAGGTGATGCGGACAATGGAAGCAGTGGAAAATTTAATGGGATCTTTGGACATAGGAGATGGGGCGACAACTGTGACTCAAGAACACTTTGTTGAATTAATTCGGGAGTTGTCAATTGATCTTCCAACTATTGAAGTTAAAATCTTTTCTACTGACTCTCTAGCCACTATTGTGCTAGAACCATCTTCTAGTTTTGCAGCCACTATAGTGCAAGAATTTTTTGTTGATTATTGATCTGAAAATCGATCATTCTCTGACACTTTTCAAGTTTTGATAAATTTGGGTCTTCAAACAGTCACTTAGATTGTAACTTATTCAAAGGTGAATAATTAAGGTTTTAAATGAACTTAAAGGTGAAACAAAATCATATGAAAACCAACATGATGAAAATGAAGAAGAGAACAACCAAGTGATATTGTAGTTCGTCCAGTGTGGAATACATCTCTAGCAACATTGCACAAAGGAGGGATGAAACAGGGACGTGTTTTGGAAGTGAGGACGCGGATGCACCATTTCCCAAAAATCTAGGAAGCGAAGCATATCGAAAGCGTCTACTATATATATACGCATTTATATTAAAAAAAGCATCCCAAATACCAAATTAATTGTAGAAGATATGAAAACTTGCATATTTTTACATAAATCAAGATAGATATGGCATTCAATAGGGAAAGCGAAGAAAATTTAATGGTGCACCGCAAGCACAAAGAAATTGTACTATTTTTCCATCCACATCAACCCTCCTAGCAACATTAAGGAAATCCCCTATTGTTCTACCTCCAGATCTTGTAGAAGTTCCATGAGGAGATGAGCTACCAAATCTAGAGGTTGCACTTGATTGAGAATGAGTTGTTTGTTTCTTGATTTTTTGTTGTGTAACCTCCTCTATTTGGAAGTATTTTCTTCTTTGTTTAGTTGAAATGTTTGGGCAAATCTGTATCCCCACAACACCCTTTTTCTCATCACTGTCCATCACACCACAAAGATGCCTCCTCACACAGGTATATGAACCACTATATGGTTTTCCTCCATGACAACCATGAGGGCACAAAAAATTGTAGCTTCCACCACCTTTTCCCCCTTCAAGTTTGGTCACATAATTCCACAAGGGTGTCAATGTAGCTTTCCCCTCTAGTGTTTCAGTGTTCTCTTCAGGTTCATCCCCTTCCTCTTCAAACCCTTCCTCCTCATCATACATTGGGTCACTCATATAGGGACCACTATCCTCATGTTCTTCTTCCCTTATATTCCTACTCCCCCTTTCCATTATGAATAACAAAAGTGGGATGATACATAGAATCCAAATGAACACCATATTGGAATATGAATATAGGTGGTGGACAACCTACAATTATATGAACAAGAAGAAAGAATGGGAAAGAGTAGGAGAGGGAGGAGAAAAAGACAAAAAACAATGACAAAAAAATGAGGGAGTTTGGGGTTTGCACTTTCCTCTTTAGCTCTTGTAGATGGAAGCCCTTATTTACTCCTCCAAGCTCTTCCTCCTTCATTGCTCCTAGCTCCTCCTTCTTCACTCCTCCAAGCTCTCCTCAAGTCTCTCCTCTCTTTCTCCTCTCTTCTCCAAGCTCTCCAAAAATACAAGAGTGAGAAAATGAGAGGAGAAATAGGCTTTTAATCCCTTCATTCCTTTCCCTAACCCAACTTAGACCCACCCCCAACCACAAGTAAACAAAAAATAAAATAAAAAACTAATTTGGTGGGGTCGCGATCCACCAGAGTTGGCCCCAATCCGCGGTGACTCCACCGAGTGATCCGTCCCCCTAAACATGTCTCGAGCATACGGAAACACAAATCCGATTGGATGGTTCCCACAGGCCAGGGATCATTTTTTCCGGCCTGATCCGTGTTTCCGAATTTTCGGGACGCAGTTTGGTGGTAGGATCACCTGCAGATCCTTACGATTCGTGATTTCGGGTTTTGATCCCAGGGGGGCGAGCATTTCATGAAACATTGATCTCTAGTCGTTGCACCAATAGCTAGGTTGCTTTATTGATCTTAGCAACAAAAAGAGTACATTACAAATCCATGGCTCATAAAGTAAACCTCCTTCTAGAGTGGCATTATTTCTCCTTCAAAGAAACGTTCTCATTCAAAGAAATCTCACTCACAAGTTGACTCCCTTCAGCAAAGAAATGATGGTGTCAAAATAGAAAGACTCTCTCATTGAATGTGGCAATAGGTGCTCGTACTCATTCTGAGATCAAGAAGCACAAATCCAACTACTTCTTGATGAAGTGTTGAAATGGTCTTTTCCCACAATCATACTCAGAATAGACTAAAATTCGTTGCTCTAATGAAGAAATAGATGTTGCAGATGCATTTGGAAGGCTAAAAAACCCTTGTCTAAGCTCTTTTTGTGCTAAAAAAGGTCTCTATATGGCCTCAAACCAGTCTTTGTTTGCAACACAAAAGGACTTGACCCTGCAAATTGTTCAACATACAATGCTCAAATCACAAAAATAATGATGTCATTATGTCCGTAAGACCTAAAAAGCCTTGTTTAGGCTCTTCTTGGGCTCAAAAAGACTGAAAAATGACCAAGTTAGGCCTCTTGGTTCATTTCTCCGTTATCTATCATCTTCCAACTATTTTGTCTCGAAATGATAAAAGTACTATAGCTAAGAAAAGTAGGAAGAAGAGTAGAATTTTTCCAAGAATTATTTCTCTAAGAAAGGAAAATTTTTTGTTGAAATGGAAGGTTTAGAAATTGAAGAATCAGTTGGAAACAAGTCAACAACCTCAGAAGGAGGCAGGCAAGCAATTCTAGGCTTAGAAGAAAAGGAAAGTTTATGAATTTCAAACTGCTGAAACTCAGGCTGAAAATATAGTTTTATTGGAAACACAGGTACAAATAGATGTTGTGCCCCTATATCCTCCACTGATTATAGAAGCTAAGATAAAGGTATTGAAATAAATCATAGCTAATACAGACAAGATACAATATCTATGGAGGAACATCATAAACTGTTCAAATGGTTTTGCACATTAACACACACACACACACACAGATAGAAATAGTAGGGAATATGGTTTATGCTAGAAATAAAATCCAAAATCCAAAGGAAAAGATCCATAAATTGATGAAGGAGAAAGATCATATTTATTTAATGGTTCCATATATCATGACCTACAAAGCCCCATCTTGTAGTTATGCCTTGTTCTTAATAGAGCAGTACTTGATGCTTAAGGTTAAGGTTGTATATCATGGTCATTCTTATGAGTTCACTCGTATTTTGGATTTTATAACTACTTTTCACAAACAGGATGAGCATACACAATTTATTTTATGTGAACTTTACATGCATACTTCCTACTCTCAAACAAAGGAATGAAAATAATGTTCCTTTTGTTGGGGATGTGTAGTTTCAAGCATTTATATCATTTTCCTTAAATGAAATAAAGTGGAAGAAAGCTTGAAGTGCTTATGAACAAAATGAGCGAAATTGTGATTTTTGGTTAAGAGGAGAACCAAAAATGTTTTTGCCACATATATTACACATAATAGATTTACATAGAGGACCAATGTTGTTGACAGACTTCGGGGCATCCATGTAGGGGTGTTGACCGCTGGGCTTGAATATTTAAAAGATATACAAAGAGAAGGAGTAAGTGGAGCCAAGTTAAAATGGGTGAGATCATCAAAAGAAGTTTAGAATAGAGAACCATTTCGATTCCACAATTTCCAACAAGCCCTTTCCAAGGTCCGTACCTATGTTTTATTCGTGATGAAACCATGAATCCATTGGATGGGGTGCAGGTATCGATGCCTGATGATTTGGTGCTCGTAATCTTATTATTAGACTAATTATGAATTATCAGAGGGTGGTATGAATGAGGCTTTCTGAGAAATCAGAGACAAGTATGGATTCAAGTACTGGTGAGAGGAGACATATGAAGCCTACTCTCTAACTGTGTTGCACGTTAAGAATATTTTTGCATGAGGACATGCAACAGGTTAGCAGGGGGGCAAGGTTGAGCCTTGTAATTGTCATATATTTTCATTAGAATCTTGAGCTTTAACATTATTTTATTGTCTTTTTATTTATAGTTATGCTTTATCACATAGCGTAGTTCAAGTTTTAAAAGAATTAAGATTGTTCTCATAATATCGTTTTAAATAAAGTTATTTTATTCATAAATGAATTGCTAACATGTTCGTTGGAGGCTTTACTATAAACAGGGGTTATGGGAGCATATCAAAGTTTGATGGAAGTTGATGGCATTTGAAAAGCATACATGGCAGATTCAACTGAGGATGGTTTTAAATTAAGAAGTTAGTTGTAGACAACATTCTCAACTTCTTCACTAGAAAATATTGAATTGATTTTAATTAAGGAAGAACAATATGAGAATATGTGATTCTCATATTGTTCCAAATTCTAGATAGTTTCTGTTGTAATTGCCATTTTTTGTATTATAAAATGAGATGAGTTTGCTACTACACAAAGAAAGAAGAAGAAAATGAAGGAAGAAGTATCATAATTTTGAGAATAGAACTGTGACTGAGCTTGCGTTGTAATTTTTCATACCGATTAATGTGAAGACTTTCTTTTGGATTAATTCCATATTATCAATTTCTTCATTAACCTTAGTTTTCTTTAGGCAGTCTGACTCTTGGTGGTTCGAGCCTGCTTCCTGGACGAGGCATTGTCTTCTAATTTGTATTATTAGTCTAGTAAATTTTCTCATTATTTGGTCTTAGTGAATTGATTGATATTATCGTTTAAATTTCGGTTGAACTAGAGAATTATGAAGCATTTAATTACTCTTGTTATCTCTTAGGAGAACAATATTTATTGAAGTTGTTTCTTTAGTAACTACATGTTGTTTCCTTAGTTATGATTGTTATTTCTAGTTGTTGTTTTCAAAAGTATGATTTTTATTTGAAATATTGGAGTAATTTTATCTTTAGATTGAATTATTGCAAGTTCTTCTTAATTAGGATCCTAGTTTCTCATATGGTTTAATTGTAGTTATGTTAAATACGGATTAATTTGATAGAGTATATGAGTGTATTCTTTATTTCGGTGTTGATTTATTTCATTAGATTAGAAGATAGATCATCTTAAGACCAATGTTAGTCCATGGCAGTCTCTTACATAGATTTTCTCGATTACCTTGAGATAATAAGACGAATCCTCCGGTTGATGTTAATGTTGATACTTGATTGTTATTTTAGAACAATTTAGAGACCCAATAGCCATGTGGCAGGAAAAAATGGTCTTGTTGGAAGGAAAAATGGTCTGCGTGGCATCCTTGGAGAGGGACACATGGCATGACATCATCTCGGGATGATGTTAGCATGACGCCATCTCGAACCTTAAACCTCAGAAGGAAAGGGGAGGTGAAACTAAAAGGAAATGCGAGGTTGACAGAGGCGAGGAATGGAAGGTCTTCCCAAAAATTGACAACAATAATCTACATCATAGGACCTTGGGAACTTGGAGCTTTGAGGTTCCCATTATGGCAATGTTTGAGAGTGTGAACATTGTGGTAATGGGACTAGGGGATGGGAATAGTTCCCGACAATTGAAGGTTGTGATCCTTGTCCCACCTCAGGAGTGTTGGCTGGTGATATGTGCTATGGAGTCACTAGGTGAGGTGGGAATGCCATGTAGGTGCCACGTGGGTGTCACTTAGCAGTTCTTTGTTGACATGGTAAGGGGTTTATTGGCCAACTTTAAATGGCCATAATTTTTTATCCGTAAGTCAGATTGAGATAAAATTTATATCATCAAAAAGATCTTGATGAGCCAAAATTGATGGTGGTATTAGAATCTAGTTTCAAGGAATTTAAAAATCGAATGATTTTGTAACCCCATTTCCATAACAAGACCTTGGGGATCAAGTTAGCTTGATGTAACACCTTCCACTACTCGAGATTGGCCCAAAGGGGTGGGAGAGTGTGTTAAAAAAGGGTTAGTAGGAAATTTTAATGGCCGATAGCCAAGTTATGAAGTTGTTAAAGATTGGGTTTCTGTCAATTAGGCAAATCATGAACCCTTAAGCATTTGTTATAGTGAAAATGGGTATTACGCATTTTTTTATACCCGGAAAGATAGAGAACAGATCGATAAGTTGGGTCCTTATTTCATGGGTATTAGAGGTTTGTTTCTCACTCATTGGTCTATGGAATTTAATCCCATGATGGAAATTTCATTCGCTTGTATGGATCAGATTTCCATTTCTCCCTCTTCTTTGTTGGGGTGAGGGAATTTTTAAAGTTATAGAAGATAAACTGGGCCTATTTATTACCAGTGACATAGCACATGGGAATAATTTTTCGTGTGCCATAATTTGTGATGAAATGGATTTTTGAAAAGGCCTCCCCGAGGCGTTTAAGCTAAATTTGGGATGCTTGGTCTTAACTGCAAACGCTAGATTATGAACAAATTCTTTTCAAGTGTAATATGTGTCATGAATATGGACACTTTGTAAAAGTTATCAAAAATCTTTAGTTTCTCGAAGTTCTCCAAATCCATCGTCTCCTCCTAAAGAAGAGCAAGGAGAAAATAAGAAAAGATTCATTCCAGTTAGAAGGAAACATAAGAAGCATGAAAATAAGAAGCAATAGACATGGAAGCTTGAATCCCTGCATCAACCCCTTTCTAACGATAATTTTGAAGTCATGTATGTTCCTAAGGTAGAAGGAGAGAATTTTGAGGTCCAAGTGGAACAACCAGTTTTAGATCAGGGCTTTTCAAAGAATACTTTTGTTCCAAAGGTCCCCCCTGATTCAAAAGATGAAGAAGGCCTAGATCAGGACTCTCCAAAGAAAACTTCTATGGCTGACAAGTTTTTTCCCAAACGTTTCCCTTGCATTGAATGGTGAAGAAGTTGGTAAGGTGGTCGAGAATAAGCTCTCCTCTTCTTCTCCTTCCTATTAAGATGCGCTTAAAAATTAGCGTCCTTCCCCACTTGTAACAAGACGTAGGAAAGATCATAGAAGAAAAGAACTATTGTCCTGAGTTCTAACTTGCACCTCGTGGATCTAGCAATGGGTTGTCTTCTAGAAATTTATAGAAATGTTTTGTTTCTGCATTTTCTTGTGCATGCAATTTGTTAGAATTTACTCCTGCTCCCATGAAACAATAGGAATAACATTTGAAGATTTCGTTTTGGACTTTTGCCCCCCTTATTGTCATTGGGAAGAGGTTGTTTTTTAATCATTTTAGACATTTGTGAGACAAAGACAATGTAACTCTCGGAATACATGCTCCATCAAGAGATAAATTTTCAATATAACTATATACTCATTCTTTAAAAAAAACTATATATATATATATATATATAACTTATTATATATTTTTTATTTTTTATTTTTTATAATAATAAAAAAACTATATTTAGTTAATTTTTATAATATTTTTAATCATAATACTATAAAATAGATCATGAAGCAATTATGAAAAAAACATTTAATAATAATTTAATTTATATAAGTATGTGTTTATAAAGGAGTGTCCATGCTAGCATCACAAACTCCCCATGACACCTAGCACTTTAAAAAATTGTTATACTTTAAAATCTTTTCTTGAAATTATGAAATCAGAGATTTTAAAACTGTCAAATTTAATTGGTGAGTCTGTTTTGAAATTCCAACCCATATCACAAACACTGAGCACTTGGAAATACACTGTTAAAATCTTTTTTTGAAATTATGAAATCAGACATTAGAAAACCGTCAAATTCAATTCGTGAGTCTGTTTTGAAATTCCAACCCATATCAGAAAGACTTAACACTTAAAAATATACTATTAAAATCTTTTCTTGAAATTATGAAATCAGACATTTGAAAACCGTCAAATTCAATTAGTGGGTCTGTTTTGAAATTCCAACCCGTATCACAAAGACTAACAATGGGAAATGTGACCGTTGAGTACAGCAAGTGATTTGCTTTCTCCAAAACGCCCCCACCGCATTAACATATGCTTCTGTCCAATGAGAATGTTTCCCGCCCAATCTTCATTCCACCAGAACACTCCGCCGAATATAGTGATGGTAACGATATGGAGAAATTAGTGGCAGTTATTACCGTTAGTAAACAGATCCTCCTCGACCTCGGATTCTCGGCAAGATGTAAGTGAGCGTTTTTTTGCTTTAAATTTATAATTATGGCAGGGTGGTGCCAACGACAGAGACAAAAGAACTTAATAATCCAAAAATGATGGCCCAGCGTTGGATGCTCTCTTTGTACTTAGCAGATGGCTGACTGCTCCAAAAATGGCAATCACATAAGTCTGGCGGGTTTTAGATTTTGGCAAAATAAGTTTCCACATTACCCAGTGGGCCTCGCCAAATGCAGAGGCAGCAACCTTTTCTTCCTCTAAGAGTCGCTATAAAAGCACGTTGTGGATAAATAAGAGAGTACTACTACTGAGTATATTTCTCAAGAATCTGTTTGGCCTTTAAGCCCTGAGACTGAGCTCCTCCACTTGGTTTAAGTCATTTATCATGACTAGATAATTATAGCGACATTTTTGTTCGGCCAAATTTTGCGGGATGATTAGATAAATTATAAGTGAATAGATACGACAATCCATTGGCTGCCGTTTTAGCTGACATCTGATTGGGTGACGAGCATTACGAGGAATAATTGTTTACTAATTGCACGACACCCAAGACAATGCATTGAACGCGTAAAGTTATCCAAACGAGGTGACGCCGGAGGGGAACGGCGGCAATTTTGCGGGTTAAATTTTGGCGCCAACACACGAAAGGAGCACAGTATCGTCTTCTTGTCTAATTTCCCGCCAAATATTGTCATTCTACCCGAGGTGCCCGGGGTGGGCCGGTCAGCTCCACACGTTTTGGTAGCAAAAGTTTGTTATGATGATATGTTGAGGTCACTGGGGTGTTTAGGATAAGGTTTCAAAAGTGGTGAGGGGTTCCCCTGCAAAATGCGTGGGTCTTTAGCCACATCTTCGTACACGTGGGGGTGGCAACATTTTGGACAATACCGTTAATTGTTATGTGTCCCATTGGTGTGATTAGTGTAGTGGTACCTAAATTGTTATGTGTCCCATTGGTGTTTACATTGGTGTGATTAATGTAAACTAAATTGTAGTTGCATTTATGAGCAATGTGAAATATAGAGATATTTGTGTATTTGAAACTATTAAATTTAGGGATCAATATCAAAAGAATGAGGAAGAATTGAGAGAAATTTTAATATATAAAGGAATTATACCAAAAAGGAGAATACACTTGATTGTCTCAAATCAATAAACTAATGAAAGATAAAAAGGAAAACAATGATAATATAAGTGAGTTACCTTAACTTGCATAATAGAGAAATTGAAGTCTTTTTTTGCAGGTTGAACAAGTGAAAGACTTAGGAAATTTGAGACCTTTACAAAAGCACTATCATGCATGTTATACAAAAGCATAGGAAAAACGCTTTGGAATAACAAATATTTAAAGGTAGAATCATGTAAAATGAAATTTTCTTATACAATTAATAAATGCTATTGGGCACCTCGATGGGGGTGTACCACCACTTGGTTGAACCACCTCGGAGCTTACCTCACGAGGCATGCGGTAGGTGAAGGTATTATGCAGCTTAAGGTGATGCGACGGGTTGGCAATCGATCAAACTCTCCAGAACCGCCTCTGGCTGTTATATTCTGTATAGGTGATCGTGTAATGGTTGTTGTATCTTGGGTGATGAACACTACGTGTAGGGTGGCGAACAAGAGTGTTAAAGGTAGAGTGAGCTTGTTAGAGCCATGGGGTAGTTGGACCTCGACAGAATGTTTGGACTCTGGTTCTGTGGTTTATCTGGCGGGATTTTGTGCAATCATATGGGATCATGGTTCGTTTGGCAGTTTCTTTCCTCTCTGGTGCGTTGAGTTCGATTGTGCAAGGTGGAACCCCGGGAGCCACCAAAGGAGGATTTCTCTAGGTTGGTGGGTACTCGATGGTTTCCGGGTGATTGTTTTCATTTGGTTAACATTTTCCCCTGTGTTGTTGTCACCAATGGTCCATAGTAAGTCGTCGTTGCCCATTGCCCTATGGCGTGAGTGCTTCCCATTGCCCTATGGTGGGAGTGGCCCTGTCTGTGGCTACATTTTATTTTTGTAATCAATTTTCTTTCAGATAGTGAGGGTTTGCAGTGGCTCTAGCCTTTGCCAAGCCCCTTTTGAAAATTCCATGAAGGAGGGGGTGTTTTTTATAGTAAGGCAATTCATAATTTTCTTGTTATATATCTTTGGGTTGAGTATACTAAGGAATTGAGCATGTCATCAAGCGTGTGGTTATGTGCTTCTAGGTAGAGACTTGCAACTACCCTTCCCCTGTTATGGTTGAGCACTGATAGAGGAATAGGGTGACCCAGGGGCTTCAACGAAGTGGCACTTGTGCAGAGTCATTGGGTGACCTGGCTTGGCCAGAGCTGTAAGGCCAAAGCGGGGCATGTATGGCATTGTTCGTGGTTACTCGGCCATGTTCAGGTAGTTGTTTCCTCCTGGGAGGTTGTAACCTCTTTGGTCATTCTAGTTGGTGATATTTGAGAGCGGTCAGTCATGCCTCGACAGCGTGGGCATCCCCGTCATGGAGGAGGGCATCAAGGCCATGTTGGATGACAGATTAGTGATTCGAGCTCGGCTTCAAAGGATGTAGTCAGCAGAGAATGGGCAGATGAAGTCACTCAAGCTCGCAAGCATTCACAAGGTAGAGTAGAGGCTCCAACCTCGTTGGAAATCATTGCAGATTAGCTGAGAGGCATCCAAGCCAACCTGGACATTATGAGAGAGAACTAGTATGAAGACTTGAACGAATTGGTGGCCTACTTTAATGACATCCAATTTTTCCTCAACGAGACCATGGAGCTACTCAAGAGCATCTGCCACAACCAACAGTTCCTCAATGACTGCCTACGTGATTTGGAGGCTCAAGTGGAACACATTGATTTCCATATGCATGAGCGGGTCAGCTTCCCAACAGACCCTCCTTGACTTCCGCCTCACCACCATCCGTTACATGACTATCTCGGGTTCTTGGTCTTTTTTGTCATATTTTTGCCATGTAAGGCTAGTAAGCCTATCATAAATAATGGTTATCTGGTTGCACCTTTTGTTTTCTCTGGCACCCCTTGCTCTCTCATTTGTCTGTCGTGAAGCTAAGGGGGCCATGTAGCCTATTTTTGTACTCTGGATTTCACTGAAGATAATATAATGCAGTTCTTTCGACCCAAAAAAAAAAATAATAATAATAATAAATAAAATAAATAAATATATAATAATAATAATAATAAAATTATATTAAAAAAACAAAATAAATAAATAAAATAAAATAAATTGTTATTAGGCATTTGGTTTATTATACTTTATGGTATCTTTGTGCATCTCTTAGGTTATTATTTTCTTTTTTGCTTTTTCAACTAGAAGGATTATATTTATTGAAACCAAGTACAAATTTACTGAGTGAAAGAATTCCCAACCACCTAAAATATTCCCTATCCCTTATTGGTGGTTTTATATAGAAGCAATGATATTACTTCATCAAAAACAAGAAAAACAAAAAACAAAGCATAAATCATAAAGTCTTATAAGAGACATTCACTTACCAAAAAAGAATTTTCTATGGTGTAATGATGTAGTCTTGACCCCTAGATCGTCATTATTTATATAGTGGATTAAGTTGTGACTCTTCTAGAATGTATTAGACTATTCGAAATTTAATTAACTAATCATTAGTTTAATATAATCCATTCAAGTATATTACAAGCCATCCCCTTCTGAAATGCTTCATCCACAAACCCTTGGTAAAGACAAGTGCCTCAAATTAAATTATTGATTTTCCTAGCTAATGTTGATACTCATCAATGATGTTTTTAAAAAACAATTCCACAAGCCATTACGGTTGTTGGTCATCCCATCTCCAGCGCCATCTTTATTGCCTAAATGATAAATCTTATGCCTTCACATAATCAAAAGGAAGAAAGACTTGCCCTCTTTCTCTCATAACACTTTTGTGTATTTTGTCTTCTAAGACCCATCGGTGTATTGGTGACATGGCCTATCTTGTTAAATTTCTTATGAGTCTAAAGGCCGAAAAAGAAAAAGAGTCAAATCTATACATTGAGCCCTCTCCATCTAAAAGAATGTTATGACTCACCTTTTTGTTCTCATAATAATGTTGGAAGCAGTGTCTCTCTCAACACATTTTGGGTCTCTCATGCATTCCCATGATATACATTTTATACATCATTATCCCTCAATTCCCCTTATATACATTATTGTCCCTCAATCCCCCTTTAAACATATGCAATCCCATGATATATGCATTTTTTACATCATTGTCCCTCAATACCCTCTTAAACATATGCATTCTCATGATATATTTATTTTATACATCATTGTCCCTCAATCCCCTTTATGTTTATTTTAAAAGTCCTCATATATACATTCATGACCTTAACACATTGTAACATATAACTTTTTGTTCGAGCCAAACTCCTACTTCAAAAATAAAAAGATTTTGTTCAAACCAAACTCCTACTTCAAAACACATTGTAACTTTTAACAAAAGACCCCTGCTTCAAAACACATTGTAACTTTTAACCTTTTGTTAAAGCCAAACTCCTACTTCAAAAATAAAAACAATGGCTTTTGGTGTCTTCACTCCTTGGCTCTTCTTATACTATAAAATTTCATGTGCGCTCTCGACCAAGGGTAGTTTGTGCCATAGGGAATCACATTCTGCCGAGACTAATCACCTATAATCGAGTTAGGTGGGAAATACAAGTTTATGTATGCCGCATGTTGTTCTCCCATAGTTCATCTGGAATATTCCCCACTTGCTTTTTAATATATATATGTTGCACGAGAACCATTCCTGAGAGCTGGGAAACCCATTTCAATGGTTCCCACGCGCCCCGGAACTTTGGAGCTACACATGAACGTTACGTTTTAAGAGGGAACAACAAGAGCTTTGGATGGTTTCTGGAGCTTTGAAAGCGCAAATCGGGAACTTGGGAGTGGATTTTTCAGCATTCCAGTATTCCCCACTTGCTCTTTAATATATATATATATATATATATATATATATATATCACAATAGGAGCTTTGGATGGTTTCCAGAGCTTTGAAAGTGCAAATCAGGAACTTGAGCTAGGAAACCCGTTTCGGTGGTTCCGACACTCCCTGAAACTTTGGAGCTGCGCATGAACATTGCACTTTAAGAGGGAACGACAATGAGAGCTTTGGACAGTTTCTGGAGCTTTGAAAGCACAAATTGGAAACTTGGGAGTGGATTTTGCAGCGTTCCAACGTTCCCACAGTTGATTGGACAGAAATTGGCGAGAAGTTGACTGGACAGAAATTGGTGCAAATCGGGAACTTGAGAGTGGATTTTGTAGCCTTCCCGCATTTGGAGCTTTGAAAGTGCAAATCTGGAACTTGGGAGTAGATTTTGAAGCGTTCCATCATTCCCATAGTTGACTGGACAGAAGCGTTCCCATAGTTGACTAAACAAAAATTGGTAGGAAGTCCAGCATTCCCACAGTTGACTAGACAGAAGCGTTCCCATAATTGACTGGACAGAAATTGGCAAGAAGTTGACTAGATAGAAATTGGCGAGAAGTTGACTAGACAGAAATTGGAAAGAATTTTCCCGTTTTTCCAAAACCTCGCACCATTAAAAAAAAAGGAACTTTCAATCGTGACACTTAAGCTCCAACTTCAAACGATCACACACTCTGCGTGAGACTAATAACCGGTAAGCATGTTAAATGACAACTTTATATATGGTGATATTCTCTCCCACAGTTCATGTGGGATATTCCCCACTCCCTTTTTAATATATACATATATAAAGAGCCTACCATATTGCACCGCATGCATTTTCCAAGGCTTGGCAACATCGAAGCACTTGCTGTCAAGATACTTTGTGAATGGGCATGATTTATATATTGCGTTTTCCCACTGCCCAAGTGGCATATACATACCTTAATTTTAAAACGAAATGTATTTACGTATGAGACTGTTGTTCCATACACTTTTAAAGCTCAGTTACATAAACAAGAGAAGCAGCAATCTTGATGATGCCCGAGGGTAGAGATCTGAACATTGAAAATATCATTGGAGTGTATTGTTGACCGGGAGTAACGTTAAAAGTGGGGCTAGAGACGCCTCAGGGTTCCAAACAAATAGAGTGATAATAAGCATTGGTTTCAGTTGTTAATCCGAAGCTTGGGTTGGGCTTGAAATCAAAACAAGGGTGGCTGCTAAGCAGCAAGTCCCTGCATTGAGCTGGAAATCTATTTTTGAGAAACAGTACAGTCAGTGCAATTTAATGACACCAACTAATTAGATTTTCCATTGGAATTGGTTCCAATGTTCTTTACATTAAAACAGTCGATGATCATAAAAACATACATGGGTAAGTCAATGTTATTTACATTGAAATAGTCTTTTTCTCATTGCCGGTATCATTCTACAAGCTCAGTGATCGCTAGAAGCTCTTATCAGTGATACAAGCTCTACTTAGTGCAGCTATAACTCTGGTTAGTGTAGAAAGAAGCTCTAGCTCGTGCCCAGCAGTGGATCCAAGAGTCGATGCACTCAATAATAGCTGCTAGTCGATCCACGTGTTGATGCCAGTCATAGTTGGGCTTGGCTACTCAGATACTATACTTCTTCTCTTGCTTTTCGGGCTTAGCTAGCTTCTTTGGCAGCTTCTCAGACAAAAGCGAGAGAGATCCCAACTTGAAGTTGTTATTGTTTTAGAGAACAGCATGGATGTTCAAGGCCGAATCCACCACCTATCCAGAGGGAAAAGCTGGGAACGGCCTTGAGGGATCGGTGCAATGTATGGCCAGATCTCAACCATGAGTATCTTTTTCATGCCGCAATCTATTTTGAACAAGTCAAAAGGGCTTGCACGTGGGAGTAGTAAAGCTAGAGCTTATGTTCCTCATAATCTTATCAATCAAAACGAACAACGTGCACATGGACCTGAGATTAATGGCCAAAATGGAAACGGTTTAAAGTTTGGAAGCGTGAGATCATGACAAACATAAGTCGCAAACAATAAAGTTTCGAAACTGCCAACATATCAGCTCTGGTAATGAAACAGCGGACCCACACGGAAATAGTAGACTTGCTATATATTCGTGTACACCCACATAATATTGCTATAACAATAACGAAAAAATAAAACAAAATTATATACAACACTAAATAAATCCCTTTTTTCAAATGGAGAAGTGACGTTCAAGATTAACATGCATGATATACGTGTCTTTCATACATGCTATTTCTGGTATGCCACTTCAGTGTTCCTCTCCTGAACGCGATGAGTCAATTAGCACGATGGCTTGCATGGGCTTGCATGTTGAACAGGTGCACCCTCTGGAAATGTTATGTCGACTTTCAAAGCTAGTGGCTTGTTTAGTTGCAGAATGAGCTAAGAATGAGTCTGTTACAGCGCTTGCTACAGACCTGCGAAGATAAAATCGAGATAATGCCAGATTCAGTGAGATAAATCCATTAACCGCAGAGCCAGTTGGAAGCTCAAAGCGTTTTGTTGGAGTTTCGGCTTCGGGAACTTGGAGTATAGTTCGAAACTTGAAGGCTCTCACTGTTGGTGTTCATCATAAGAAAGAGAGGAGATATTCTTCAGCACTGCAATGACGCCGAATCATTTGATTATAATGGCATTTGGAATCATGAATTCTCTGCTGCTTCTGGCGTTTTTAGGACCTACATTAGCGTTTTCCAGTGTGCCATACCGTACGTGTCGGGGCTGCCTCGAGGCCATCTGTAGAAAGGGATTTAGAAGTGAACATTCGGGCAGGTTTCTGTGCATTTTTAATCCTGTTGTAAAATTGCATAAAACAAAAAGTACATTAATATTTCTTTAAATATCAAGCTCTGATGCTCTCAGAAATCCTGAAGTTATCACAACATAATTTGCATTTGCGGTGAAATTTAAAGCCTCGATTTTTGTGAAGTATCAGACGAGTTGGCCAGACAATTTTGCTTGAAGGTAAGAATTGTAATCAACTTCTGTTTGTGCGTTATAGATGAAAGACTTTTCTTTTCGAAAATTTGGAACAAGAAATTTATTGAGTGAAATTTGTTAAGTAGGTAAGCCTTTACAATCTGTGACAAGCTTTTTTAAGCTGAAAAACATGAAATAGATATATCTATGCTTTTATTAACCCTTTCCCAGATAAATGCTTCAATCTTTGAAGCTCATCGTTCCATTAAAATATGTGTTTCTCTTTAATTAAGTTGTGTCCTTTGATACAAATATATTTTTCCCAGCAGAAATTCAAATATTTGATATTCAAAGAGTTTGAAAATGTGTAAGAACTTGATACAAACGGACAGTCGTCTGGAGTACATATAGCCATACAGTCATCATAGCATACATATTGTCGTATGCTTTTGCATTAATTCATGGTTCAATTGATACTGTGATTTCAAAAAGGATATTTTCAAATTTATTCAGTGCAGACTTGCTGTTTTTCTTTGGCCATCACTTCTTTAATGCTATTAAAATCACGCAGTGATAGATAGTTTTTGCATGCAATGTCTATAGTTTTCGTAGGTTACCCATGAATTATTTTGTACCTGTGGCTACTTAGAAGAAGCCAAGATAGTCTTCTGAGTATGCCTTTAAATGGTTCTCAGATCTATCTGAGTTTTATCAACACCCAGTTAAAGGTGTTTTCAACATGAGGCTTGTTTGACTTATGTAGATTTCTAACATGAACAGTCCTTAAGTTGGCTTGCTCATTAGAAGTATACAGTGATACTTAACGGTAGATATATTTAAGAGTGTTCTTCTGAGTGTGTGTTGTTTCATTCTCAGCCGGTCGATGTGCATGCAAGAGACACGTGGCTGAACATTGGGAAGGCTGTTGTCCATCGCCTGTTACAGAGAGGGAGGCTGCCATGACTGGCAGAGAAAAATAATAACAGCATGTAGCATTCTGCTCAGAGAATTAAGGAAACTGCAACGCATGAAAAGATGGAGCTTTCTGCTACAGCAAATAGTGTTGTAACAAGATGTGCAGAGTAAGAGCAATTTATCATAGCTGCATGTTTCTTTAAGCTGATTTGCAGGCCTCAGGCCAATAGTTTCTGAAAATTGAATTCTATGTAGCATTTTTTAGGTTTATACCAAATTAATCAATTACTTGAGCCTATTGGATGGGAATAAATATTCAGAATCCATTAATTCTTGATATTGATCTCTGTGATAGGGATCTTTGCACAACAGTAGAAGAATTGCGGCAGCAATTTGTTGTTTCAAAATGATTTCATCTTCAAGTCTCTATATCAATCAGTTAAGCGATAGGTGGTTTACCTGTTTAACTTTCGATATGTATGCTTTCATAATGCAGGTCAGTAGACACGCTAGTGGCCTCAATTGCTCCAATAGCCCACAACATTACAGCCAAACGGTGGAGCGCTTCATCAGAGTATTAGCAAGGGACTGGACTCCATTATTATCCAAAGACTCATGGACTCCGAAGACTCAAGGACTTTGGCTTATGGAAAACTCTCTTATGCAATCTGGCAAAAGGGACAACTGTTCCAGTTTATGGAATGGCACCTAGATTGAAGCGGTGGTACGTGGTAGGCGACAGACGCACTAGACAGAAGCCTTCATAGATGGACATGCCAAGTCTCTGACCTTCCCGACCTTTCCATGAAGCTTATGAGCTTAGGGTTAATTCAATTCAGTTGCTATAGGTTTAATTTAATTCAGTATAACACTTAATGTTTTAAACTAATGCGTAGCATTAGTTTACTCTGCTACGCAAAAATTCCAAATGCCGACGGAAAAAAGAATATAACCTATGTTTTAGCCCCTCCCGCCTCGGGAAGAGGCTAAATAAGACTATCAAAATAATTTTTCTTTAAAAGGGTGGTTATTCATAAGAGTCACTTGTCATTTGTAATGGTAAGCAAGTGAAATTAATGTTAAATACCATCTTTTCGATTCCTATAGTCCCTAGCCATTGCCAGATGGCAGGGACTAATAAGGATAATTCCTTATTGCAGCATGCTCAATGCCCACGTATACAAATGTTTATGGGAAAATCATCGTTGTGGCGGGAAGATAAGCATTTTAACTAAAAGATAGTCAAAAGATGAATAGGTGAATATAAGCTTAACATGAAAAGTTATTTGGCTAGTTGCAATTCATGTTTTTGAATTTATGTTTTTGATATGAGTATGCTCGAAATGATTATTTTAAAAATATTTATATATGGAGTTTATTTAAGATGGATCTAGGTTAGTTGGATAGGATTAGTTAAAAAATAATTGAAAATAAGTTAGAAGAATCAAGAAAAAAATCTAATGAAAAGAATAAATAAACTTATATTGCCAATAAGTGAAAATTTTTAATAGACATGTACTTAAAATTATTAAAGGGGAATAATAGATTATGAGCCTAACTTAATAAAGATTAAAAGATTGATGACAGTTACCAACGAATAAAATGAAAACAATTGTTTGGCATTCATGCGACGGTCATTCAAGGAAGATAGAAGCCATCAATTGCAAAACAAGATCTATAAAAGACATTAGATTACATGATTCAAAGGAGTCCCCGCTTGCCATATACCTACATGTTGTCAGAATAGTGAGTGAAGCAATAAAAGAACGTTCATTTACTAGTCTTAATTCCCCATGCTCTGTAGCGTTTCATTTTCTTTTCACAACATTTGTTTTCATTTATTTTTCGTCTCTTCATTAAAAAAATTACCATGCATGTGTTCTATAAATAAATTTTTATGAATGTTTCCTTTCACTGTTTCTTTAAATTTATTTTTTACGTTTTAGTTTTATGGGCTAGTTCTTTTAATCTTTGTTTAGGTTTTAGTTGTTTTAATCTCAACTTTCTTTTAGTTTTAATTTTTGTTAAGTCTTTTTACTTTTTACCTTCTTCTTTTTGTTTATGGTTAAATAAAAAGAAATAAACTTCATATAATCTATAGTGTAACTCTAGTTAGGAGTTGAGGTAGTCAAACCTAACCACGAGAAAGCTATCAGGTTTTGTTATAACTGGGCCACTAGGAGGAAAAGGGGTTATATTCTTTTGAGTGCATTTGTTCCATAACTAAGAAAAAATAGTCGAGAAGGAAAGGATATAAAACACACACAAAGGATTTGTGTAATGTAGTAGCCCACAAGCCACAAGCCATACTTCTTTGTACTTGTAGACATTTTCCATTCAGAGGAAGAGAGCAAAACAGCCTCACCATCCAGCTAGGTTTTTCCAGTGGAAGGAATTTCCAAGTCATATCTTGTGTCAAATGTGTGTGAGAGATTTTTTTTTCTTGTCTCTATTGGCTACATAATTTTTAATTTGCATGCATGCACTATTAATAGTACTCTAGAGAGCCAGAAATCTAAAAACAAATACAATTGTAATCATCTATAATTTCATATTTTAAATATAGTTTTATCAGATCTATTATGACAAACTATCTAGTGGAATATCCATGGTAGTTTACGGATCACCCAGATTTTGGGGATACTTTTTGAGAATTAGAGTCCAATGAATGACAAAGATGAAATTTCCATTATAATCTTGATTTTGTAGATGTAGGTTTGAAAAATTGTCAAACTAAAAGTAAAGCAAACAATCAACAAGGACAAACTAATGTCTGGAAGGCTTAGCCATACCATAGTGGGCTAACTCGACATTAGTGACATATGTTAAATATTGAATGAACTAATATCCGACAAATCACTTGGTGGGTTAAAGGAAATCTAAAATTCCTAATATGGTACCATCGACTAATTGGCCATCATCATATCCAAGAAGAAAACAGGCTATGGATATGATCTTTTCAGACATTTTGAAAATATATTTGATGGGTATAGAGGGGCATTTTATGGTAACAAGGCATTCAATGATAAGAAAGACTCAAGAACAATTACCTTTTCCTCATAAATCAACTCATTATAACTTTTGTTAAAGAAATCCTCATTCAAAGATTATGTTTGATTAGGTATTACAATCTTTAACATTTATTGAATGGATGAGGGATGAATATTGAATAGGATGACTCCTTTCTTAGATACAATGGCTTGCTTGCTAGGTAGATAATGGATAACAAATTAAAAATAAATGCAGGGTAAGTGTAAGTCTAGGGAAAAATAAATTGGGCTAAATAGGATTCCCAAACCAAGGAGATCTCCTGCTAGTCTTGGAACCTTTAATAAGCCCACTCCCTGAGCTTATGCAAGACAAATTCTCAACGGGTTTCATGGGTATAAGCTTCTTGGTTTATTAATTAGAGGGATTCAATTAACTGGTCAAGAAGAGTCTAAGGATTGGAGTTTAGTAACTTTAACCTTCATGTTTTCTTGAAAGAATGGAAGTAAGAATTCGGATTACCCGCCGGTCTACTATTGTCAATTGTGTAATTGTTAAATGGCTCTAGAGACAAATTGCCTAGCTGGTTGAACATAATGAGACAAAATAAGGTTATTTTTCCATTTTGTTGTTATTCCAACTGTTTTTAGACACACAATGACGTCTAATTTGATAAACCCATTTTATTTTGAAAATTAAAGATCTTGTTTATTGATTATTGCTATCATCAATCTCATGCAAATGACATGTGGGTCAACAGTCTTGTGCCACATGGATAGCAACTGGACCACTTACTACTTTACCTATCCGTCTCTTCATATTTGTAGTTAGTCGATGTGACATTATTGTCTTACGATAGTCCCACCGCTTTCGTCACCAAATGGTATCAAGGGGGTGAGCTAACGATTTTGAAAATCCAATAAGGGTGGTTGACATAACTCTTAGGGTGACACATCTCTTGAAAGTATACCACTCATGCTCTCCTTTTGTTAACCATTGAACGCTCTAGGCCCTCAACATAACTTTTATAGTTGTTGATCCATGCCAACCTACAACATACTTTATGACGATTAACAAAAAATAAAAAATATAGGTAACGCCCTTATCTAATAAAATTTAATTTTTACACCTACAAAAATATACTTTAAAATTTTATTTTATATATTACACTCCAAACTTTTAAAATTATAAAACACCTAATTTACCTCATATTGTTAATGATTTAATACCCATAATAATTATAAAAAAAGCTTAAATAAAATCTTAATTTTACAATCCAAGAAACATTTCCCCTTGTTTAACCTATATTAATTTATTATTTTTAACGATTTAATACCCATAATAATTATAAAAAAAAGGCTTAAATAAAATCTTAATTTTACAATCCAAGAAACATTTCCCCCTTTTGTAAATATGGTTTAACCTATATTAATTTATCATCACTTGAATTGATTAGCATTATACACCTTATGTAACTATATTCAACTCTAAAATAATTTTAAATATCAATTTTAATTAAAATATAAAATTTTCATTGGGTTGAATTCTTTACTTTTATGTACATTGTTTTGAAATAAGAAGTTTGAAAGAAAGAGTAGTCAACACTATTTTTTGTATTTTTTCGACGAGACATGTAAATCTAAAATGTAACACCATCTCTTTTAGGCATTTGCAAATATTTTACTTGTGTATACATTGTTGCAACACATAAAACATGGCCATCATAATTTTTTTTGTTCCTTATGGTTATAATCATTTTTTATTCCGGGTTTTATGATAGAAAAACTTTAAGATTCACTGCAATGCTAGGTTTTGGAGAGTTTGAAATGTATCAGAATATTTATTTTATTTTAATCAGGTGGAATTTAAGTTGGATTAGGTTTAATATGGATAAAAGAATGATTTGTTTAATTAGGGAATGTTTTTATTTGAATTATTTTTAAAATAAAATTAATGTGATAAAAAAGTGGATTAATATTTAAAAGACATAGTTTAATTATTATTATTATTTTTTAAATTTAATATTTTTTTTTGTCTTTTTCATCAGATTTGATGATATATTTTTTGGTGAGAATGTGATTTTTTATAATTTAAAATAGATTTGAATAAATAAATGGATTCAATGCCTTGAAAAATCTCTAGGATATTTGGATTATGCAAATTACACAACTCAAATTTATGATTCTAAAAATTACATGCCAAAATTTGGGCAAATTTGACCAAAAAAGATGCATGAAAAAAGACATAAATGTCTACTAATTAAATTACGCTATATTCAAAATTAAAATAATTAAATAAATAATGATAAATGTAAGTCTCATTCATGTGCATGCAATGTGGTACATTATAAGGCCCACTCTAATTGTTTTGTGTTTTTGTTTTTCTTAATACAATTATTGGTGAAGTTGTAATTTTTCATTATTTAAATTATACTTTTAATTGTATAAATGGATTTAGAATTAATTAGGAGCATTCTCAATATATTCACATCAAATGTAATAATACATATAAATACAATGAGGTTTGTCTCAAGATAGAAAAACTATCTTGGATGCTCAATCGCTTGGTTGAGAAAATATATCAACCACACACCAATCCAAGAGACTAACTAGTTGGAGAGAATCTCTCAACCAACTAGGCCTAAACAACCTCCTAACTAAGAGGAACATAATCCTTCTTGTAGAGACTTGAACACTACCTGAATATGACTAATAAATTCAATAATTGAATATGACCACACACACATGACAAGTAGTAGCTATATATTTTAACACCCCCCCTTAAAGGCTATTTGTCTTAATCTTCATCTGCTAAGGTCTTCACATACATCTTCTTTGTAGCACACACTCCACTAAAGATCCTCTTGTTTAGTGTTAGAAAATGTAGCTAGGCTCGGTCTTAATAATTATCATTGTACTTGTATCATTATGTATTTCATGAAAAAACAAAAAGAAGGAAAAAATATATTATTATTATTATTATTTCAGTAGTCAAGCATGTTCTTCATGCTTCTAGGGTTATTTGAGTAAAAAAGAATTATTTCTTGAGTCAAAAGAATGTATTTGAGTCAAATCCCTTTCGGACTTTTGAAAGAAAGAGGAAAAACAATTTTAATTGAGTCAAAATAGTCAATTTTGTCCCCACAAGACCAAGTTGCCCTTTCCTGTACAAGTCGGCCGTGGAAGGGACCTCTTCAACCTCCTGGATGTTTATATATTTAGTGCAACTTGACCTCATTTGTTCACTCACTCACAAATTTTATTTTTGTGCCAAAAAGAGAGAGAAAATCCGTGAAAAGTCAAGGAAGAAAATCAAAAGTCAAAGGAGAGAGAGAGTGAAGGTCAAAGGAGATAGAATTATGCCACACGAGCGAGATTTCTGCCCTAATTTCTGTCACATGTGTGAATTTTCATTTTGTTGCAAGGGCTAAAAATTGCAGACATGTTGCATGGGCTGCAAATCAAACTTTGACCATATTTGAAGAGCTTTGACCATCATTGACTTGGTTGGATTTGACTTGGTTGAGGAAGGTTTGAGGGAGGGCTAACTTGGGTCTTGTGGGAGGTCTTGGTCGTGGTTTTTGGGTCTTGGATTTCTCACTTTGATTTGATTCTATAAGAAGAGTTGGTTGAGTTTTACCCCTTGTAGGGTTTTTCCCTGGCTTGGCACCTATATCTTGTGTTCATTACCCTTTGTGATCTTCTTGATTTATGTTTTGGCAATTATTTTGTTATAAAACAAGCTCAAGAAAAGATAGAAAAGATAGATCAACGCCTTAGAATTCAGCCTCTTCGAGGGGGCAACCTCCTTTACATTACATAAATGAACAATTCTTGGATGATACAAATGAGAAAATCTCCTTTCTATATATAGGAGTCTAAGGAGTCACAATATAATCCAGCCGACCTAACAATAATAATATAAAGCCACAAAAATAACAATAAAGGGATTCTATGGGGCACAGAAATAACAACATGGGGGTAATAGGGGCACAACAATATAAATAAGGGGTATAACTACAATAGTAATGGGGTAATCACTAGTATTATAGGGACCCAACATGCCCCTCTCATTCAAAAAAGTGTTGTCCTCAACGCTTGAGTAGTTCTGGATACTTCTGCATAAAATTCTCATCCTCCCATGTGGAATCTTCAGTGGATAAGTTCTTCCACTTGATAAGATACTCTGAAATTGATCGATTTCGTAGCTCTCGAGTTCTTGTTTCTGTGACTGCTTCCGGTTCCAATATAATTTTTCCTTCCTCGTCAAGTTCTGGCAATATTGTTTGAACTGGGAGCTTGTCGCCTATAACCTTCTTTAAACATGAAACATGGAAAACTGGGTGCAATCGAGAAGCTGCAGGAAGCTCCAATTTGTATGCCATAGTACCAATCTTTTGCAACACCTTGTACGGACCATAATACTTTGGTGATAATTTATTATCCTTCTTAGCTTGCTTTAGGGACATTTCTTATATGGTTGTAGTCGTAGGAATACCCAATCAGCTACATCAAAACTTCTTTCACTGCGATGTTGATCTGCCTGTTGTTTCATTCTATTTTGTGCCAACACGAGGTTATCCTTTTTGGAGGACTTGTTGTTGATGTTCGATGTGATGTTCCACTGCCTGAACCTTAGAATTTTCTCTTAAATATGATGTGATGGATGGTGGTTGATACCCATAAAGTGCCATAAATGGGGTCATTTTTGTTGCTGTATGGAAGGAAGTGTTATACCACCATTCAGCCAGAGGCAACCATTTGACCCATTGTGTCTGTTTATCAGATACAAAGCAACGAAGATATCCTTCCAAACATTTGTTTACTATCTCAGTTTGCCCATCAGATTGAGGATGATAAGATGAGCTATGAGCTAACTGAGTACCAAGACAAGAAAATAATTCTGTCCAAAAATTTCCAGTGAAAATGGGATCTCTGTCACTTACAATAATCTTTGGGTTTCCATGTAGCTTTTGAATTGTTTCCATAAATGTAGTAGAAACTGTACTGGCTTTAAATGGATGTGATAATGCACAAAAGTGTGCATACTTGGTAAGTCTGTCAACTACCACCATGATGACACTCTTTCCCTCAGACTTGGGTAAACCTGTGATAACCAACGTTGGCTTGGAATGGATAAAGGTTGTAATAGACCCGGTGTCTTAATTGTTTCAACTTTATTTTGTTGGCAAACCAAACATTCCGCCACAAACTTTTGAATATCTGATTTAAGGCCATCCCAAAAAAATTCCTTCTTAACCCTGTGGTAAGTTTTTAAAAATCCTGAGTGCCCTCCTAAGGGAGAAGTGTGCAATTCCATAAGAATCTTTTGTTTTAGCTGGGAATTCTTACAGAGGTATAAGCGATCTTTGTACCATAACGAATCATTTTTCCAGCTAAATGTATCAGACGTACTGGAATCTTGTTGTAGCTTTCGAATAAGTGCCCACACTTCTTCATCATTCTTCCATTCCTCCCTTGCTTCGTTTATCCAATCTGGTTGGATAATAGAAATGGCGCACAACAATGCTTCCACATCCTCATCCTTTCTTGAGAGTGCATCTGCCACCACATTTTGCTTCCCTTTTTTGTAGATGATTTCAAAGTCATAACCCAACATCTTTGTGACCCACTTTTGTTGCTCTTCAGAGGATAATCTTTGTTCTAAAAAGTATTTAAGGCTATCATGATCCGTTTTTACCTTGAAGTGTCTTCCCATTAGGTAGGGTCGCCATTTCTTAAGTGCATGGAGTATTGCCAACATTTCCTTCTCATAAATAGCTTTGCTTAAAAACTTTCCCTTGATTGGACGACTTTCAAAAGCAATGGGTCTTTCATCTTGCATTAGAACATCACCAATTCCATTTCCTGAAGCATCACATTCCACAATAAAGGTTTTTGTGAAGTCCGGTGTAGCTAAGACCGGTGCTTGGCACATTGCCTCTTTAAGATGTTCAAAGGCCTTTGTTGCTTCCGGAGTCCATGAAAATGCATCTTTCTTCAATAATGTTGTTAGAGGTGCTGCTATTCTCCCATAATTCTTAACAAACTTGCGATAATACCCTGTCAACCCAAGAAATCCTCGCAGATGCTTTATGGATGTGGGGATTTTCCATTCCTTAATGGCTTTAATTTTGCTAGGGTCTACCTTAACTCCTTCATGAGATACAATATGACCCAAATATTCCACCTCCTGGACTCCAAAGAAACATTTGGATCTTTTTGCATATAATTGTTTCTCCTCCAATAGTTGTAGCACCCTGTCAACATGTTCAACATGATCCTTCCAAGACTTGCTGTAGATTAGTATATCATCAAAAAATACTAACACAAATTTTCTAAGGAATGGTTTGAAAATTGAATTCATCAAACCTTGAAATGTTGAAGGTGCATTGGTAAGGCCAAAAGGCATGACCAAAAATTCATAATGACCCTCATGAGTTCTAAATTCCGTTTTCAGAATGTCTTCAATCTTCATTCTGATTTGATGATATCCCGAACGAAGATCCAACTTGGTGAAGTAAATTGATCCATGCAATTCATCCAGTAATTCATCAATGACAGGAATGGGGAACTTATCTTTAATAGTGAGCTTGTTGAGCTCCCTATAATCCGGACACATGCGCCATGATCCATCCTTCTTGTGCACCAATACTACTGGAGTAGAGAAAGAACTTTGACTTGGTTGAATTATACCAGCCTCTAGCATTTCTGCAACCATACGTTCAATTTCACTTTTTTGGACATAGGGATATCTGTACGGCCTGATGTTTGGAGGAACACTTCCTGGAATCAGATGAATAGCATGATCATGATCACGCATAGGTGGGAGACCTTTGGGAGTCTCAAATACCTTGGAATGATTGTCCAGGACTTTTTGGAGATCTGGAGAAATAGATGATTCCGATGTGGAAACATCTAGCGAACATAATTGTGCAATTACACCTCTTTGCTCCTTTTTTAGAAGCTTTGTCATACCATTAGAGCTGATTATCTTTCCTGGTTTTCCTGCAATACCCCTTAATTCAACTTCCTTTCCTTCCGTAGAAAATTTGATGAAAAGTTCTTGAAAATTAAAAGCTATTGTACCCAAGGATTGTAGCCATTGGACTCCTAGTACAACATCATCACCTCCCATTGGAATGGAAAGCATTGGGCTAGTCAATACATATTCTCCCATGGATAGCTTGATATTATGGCACTTTCCAGAGCAATTTATTGTTCCTCCATTTGCAATCATCACTTGACACTCTGGTGCTGGATATAGGAAGCAATTCAATTCTTTTGCTACCCTACAATGAATAAAATTGTGGGTGCTTCCTGAATCAATCAACACTATTACTTTTTTCTTCTTGATTTGTCCTTCTATCTTGATGGTTTGAGGAGTGGTAATTCCCGCCAATGCATTACAAGATATGGTCGGATTTATTTGTTCTTCATCTAGGCTTTGTTCCTGGAGTATATCTTCTTCTTTTGACCTTTCTTGCTCCTTTTCTTCTTCCTCTTCACAATCTATGTAGAATAATTTCTTCTCAGCACACTTATGACCTTTAGTGTATTTGCTATCACAACTGTAACAAAGCCCTTTTGCTCTTTTTTCTTCCAATTGTTGTGGTGTCAACCTTATAGGTTGTGGAAGACTAGGGGCAACAACACTTCTGTCTTTATAGTTGTGAGTGGTATGCTTCCTGGTTGCCATAATTTTGCTTTCCATTTTTCTTGCTAACCTGAATGCCTTCTCTAATGAATCAAGTTCCCAAAGGCGAACATCATGTTGGATATTATCCTTTAAAGACCCTATGAACACATCAATCCTATGCTCCTCTGGAATATCTTTTACCCTTATGTTCAATTTTTGGAACTCCTCAATGTGCTCCATTACTGAACCCTTTTGTTTGAGACTTATCAATTGGCTAAAAAAAGTGTTGCTTTTTGTATCTTCATAATGTGCTATCAATTCTTCCGTAAAAATTGCCCAAGTGATAAATTGTTTACGAGAGCAAAGCCATTGATACCATACAAACTGATTTGGTTCCAAATATACAGTTGTCATACGTACCTTTTGTGTGTTTTGCACATTATTGAGATCGAAGAACTGCTCCATCTGTAATATCCATGTGGCGGGATCCTTGCCATCAAACTTCCTCATATCGATTTTTGGAATATGGTGGGTCTTTGATCCAACATTAGAGTCTATGGAATCATGATTAACATTTATTTTTTTCTCATCATGAGTTTCCTTTACTACCCTTTCACCATTAGTGACCCTTTCTTGTAGCAACTTCTTCAATTCTTCCATGTCTGTCTTCAAATCTATCTTCAAATATGCCATGTCTCTCTTCAAATCTGTCTTTGAATCATCCATATTAGCTTCCATGCCCTTTATATTAGATTCCACACCATTTATCTTAGCTTCTGTTAGATTTTGTGAGCGTGACATTTGTTGCACTTGTTCTTGTAATTTTGATATATCATGTAGCATTTCTTCCTCTTCTTCATGAGTTATGCTAGAGCTTTCAGGTTCCTTACTAGGTGTTTGAATTTTCTTTCTTCGGGGCATCAGTGACCGATAATAATGCTTTACTATGCCCTTTGAATTCTGTTAAACCAAGCTTACACAAAAATTTTAAAAAAACTACACACCTTTTTTCACTTTATAGAAGCCTGATATTGAATCTGATGTATCTCTGTAATTTCAGATCATCCAATTCTGAAATTGCGACTTGTAGTAGCCTTCTGCGTCCTCTTTCCAATGCCAAAATTCTGACCCAAATTGGATTCTCCAAGGAAGAGTTATGTGAAATCTCCCACAGTGACTTGCTTTTAGACTAGTTCAGTAGAGCAAACTTGTACGACGTGCCACAAGTCACTGTTTCAACCTTTGGATCTGAAACACGCATACAAGAAACTACAGTCCGTCTTCTTTCTGTACCTTCTTACGAAATTTCAATCCAATCCCCAGAGAGAAAGTTATGATGATTTTCCCCAGGTCACTTGTTTTGAATGTAATTCAGGAGTCTGCAAAAAGACCAACTTCCTTAGATCATATCTCCACAAATATTGTGCGAAAAGCTCTGAAATTTGGACCCAAGGTTCAGCGCAATTTCTTCTCAAATGGGTTTTTTTGTGACTTCTGAAATGCCACATAAAAAAAGTTATAGCGAAAATTCCACGATGACCTGTTTGGAGCAGCGAAACCCTAGAATCCAAAGCTTTGATACCAAATGTTATGAAACCAGCTCAAGAAAAGATAGAATAGATAGATCAACGCCTTAGAATTCAGCCTCTTCGAGGGGGCAACCTCCTTTACATTACATAAATGAACAATTCTTGGATGATACAAATGAAAAAACCTCCTTTCTATATATAGGAGTCTAAGGAGTCACAATATAATCCAGCCGACCTAACAATAATAATATAAAGCCACAAAAATAACAATAGAGGGATTCTATGGGGCACAAAAATAACAACATGGGGGTAATAGGGGCACAACAATATAAATCAGGGGTATAACTACAATAGTAATGGGGTAATCACTAGTATTATAGGGACCCAACATATTTGATGAAGAGAACATAATAAGATTAGTAAGAACCCAACAAACATTCACAAGAAATTATCAAGTAAGAGAAATTAACCCTAAATTGCTAGCCTATTGGTTCCTCAACATGGTATCAGAGCTAAGGTGAAGAGAAGGCAGCTTGAAGATCACTTTTGTTGGCTCATTTGAAGGCATCCACATTTACATCTGTTACTTTGGAGGAAATCATTTGCAAAGGGTATAAGAAAGAATACTCAAAGACCATCATTCATCTTGAAAAATACTATTATAACAGTTATCTATCTATCTCTCTCTCTATCATTGGAGGCTCTTGTTTACTCATCATCATTTTGAAGAAGATCATCATATTAGAAATCTCTCTATTTTGAATATATTTTAAAGTTCTTAATCATCACTCATCTTTGAAGACGTCTCTATAGAATACATCACTCAAAGTAGCATCAAGACTCTTGGGAACATCATCCATATTCTTGGAAGTATCATCATCCATCAGTAAAGAAGCTTGAAGGTATTATTGTTCCAGCCATCCTCGAAGATATCTTTGAAGCATCAAGATACTTGAAGGTGTCATCTTTTATAAGTAAGTACTTCATTACACTCTATGTCTCAATCTTCAAATCAAATGGCATCATTTTGTAAGGAAGGCAACAAAATTGATGGGTCATGAAACTTCCAATCTTGGAAGAAGAGAATTAATTTGGTTCTCATAGAAAATGAAGTCATGGATCACATTCTAGGCAAAGTTCTAGAACCGGATAAGGAAAAGACTCAAGAATTTTCCAAGTACAATAAATGAGAAGTTAGGGCTCATAGAATTCTCATTGACTCTATCAAAGATCAGTTTATCCATTTTGTTGCAAATTTGTGAACATATAACAAATTGGTAAAGCTATATTCTGGAAATACTACAAGTCATGAAATATCTTTGAGGAATCAACTTTACAAAACAAGGTTTTCAAAAGATGAATACTTAGCCTCATACCTTGTGAAAATCTCAAAATTAAGAGGTCAACTACAAGGGCTTGGAGAAGTCATATCTAATTCTCAATTAACTACTTGTGTACTCAATCCACTCAAACAATCCATCAAATCATCCATGCGTGGTAAAGGAAATCTATACCTGATAGTGATCTTGTTTATGGCTCTGGAATCTGTACACATTCGCCATTCACCTCCTTTCTTTGGACTGAGTACTGTTGGTACAACACATGGACTAAGACTTTCTCTGATTAGTCCCTTATCCATCAATTCTTGCACTTGTCTTCCAACTTCTGCATTCTCTTGCGGAGTTAGTCTGTATGCTGCTTTGTCTAGCAAACTTGCTCCTGGTATTAGATCAATATGATGACTAATACTCCTGATTGGTGGCAATGCATTTGGCAACTCATCCACAATAATATCAGCAAAATCATTCAACAAAGTTTTGATTTCTTTAGGTAAATCATGTTTTTGGAAGTAAAAATTACCTTAGGTCTCCCTATGACAGCAAAATGCATTTCTTCACCCTTTTCAACCTCTTGTAATATCTCCTTTCCACTCATCAGCATAACATTGTTTCCAGGTGCTCCCTTGTTAGCTTCATCCTTCAATGGCAGCAGTGTATGTTTATTTCCATCCTTCTCCAGAGTATAAGTATTTCTCCTCCCATCATGAATAACTCTCTGATCAAACTGCCAAGGTCTTCCCAACAATACATGGCATACATCCATTGGAATTACATCACACAATATCATATCTTTATAAGTATCGATCTATATCTCTACCTTGCATTATTCTATCACAATGATCTGATGTCCTTTCTACAACCATGACACTCTGTAAGGAGTAGGGTGTAATGTATTTACCAATCCTAGCTTGTCCACCATCTCTGTAGAAATAAGGTTATCAGTGCTTCCACTGTCAATTATCACTTTACAACATTTACCTTTAGATTTGCATGTAGTTCTGAATAAACTCTTCCTCTGAGCTGGTTCTCCAATATTTTTCTCAGCTTTAAGCAATGCCCTTTTCAACAACAGGGATTCTCCTACTTCAGGTGATTCTTCCTTGTCTGCAACTTGAGGTTTTTCTTCCTTTGCCTCAACCACATTCACATTCCTTTGACTTGTTGTTTTGTTATGAGGACAGTCCCATGATCCATGTCCCCATTCTCCACATATGTAACATTGAATATCTCTTCCTCGACCTCTTCCTCTAGGTGCAAATTTTCCTCTATTAAAATCTCCCCTCTATGGTGGTCTACTACTTGAACTTCCTGCTTCATGCTGATGTTGCTGACCCCTGGGTCTGGTAGTTCCTCTACCTCTTACTGAACTTCTTCCTCTATTCCTCTGATTCTGTTTTCTCAACATCTTCTCTTCTGCCTTCAAACCTGCTTGATAGGCATCTTCAATAGTCTTCAGACTCAGCAAGCTGATCTCATCCTGGATGTCATACCTTAAGCCATTGATATATCTGGCTACCTTCTCCATGTCATCCCTGATGTCCTGCTCTAATACTCAATCTATAAAACTCTTTTGTATATTCTTTAACAGACATTCCTTGTTGTCTTAAATTCTGCAATTGCTTGAAAAGATTTAACTGATAATCTTTAGGCATAAATTTAGCTTTCATTTTACTTACCATTTTATCCCATTGCTTAATCTTGGACTTTCCTTTTCTCGTTCTAGATGTTTGTAACTCATCCCACCAAATAGCTGCATGACCCTTCAATCTGGTAACTGCAAATTTCACCTTCTTTTTGTCGTCGGCTTCCTCTTCATAGTCAAAATATTTGTCCAATGAACTGATCCAATCCATTAGCTCTTCTACATTGATACTCCCTTCATACGTAGGAATTTCGACCTTTGGTTTTCCTCCTACTTTCGCCAACATCTTGATAACTCTAGTAGTTTCATTTTCCTCTTCTTCTTCCTCAGAAGATTCTTCTTTACCACTGTCAGCTCCTTCATCAAGTGTTCTTCTCTGAGTAGTCTCAATTGTTTCCATTCTCGTACGCAAACTCCGGATCTCTTCCAGCAGAATTGCATTTGCTTCAGGTCTTCCTCGACCAATGCCAGCTCCTCTCCTCAGTGGCATGTTTACTGCAATCAATCTTAATCTCTGTGCTCTGATACCAAAATGACGCAGTAGGTTGGTGAAAACAAGGTTATGTCTTTAGATAGAATATTGGTTACTTTAGAACCAATCCAGTGTTCTCAGCAAATTCTACTCGTGGCTAGCTTTACACGGAGGATCCCCACTTTTTATTTAAACCATCAGTCCCATGTTGACTTTTGATTTATAAACAACGCTTCAATCCACACCGTAGATCTCTTCACTATCAGATCCGACAGTCAACACTCAACCCAATCAACAAAACAGTCCGTTGATCCTCCACCGTTGATCAACCACGTGTTAGATATGACGATTCACAAGGACATCCGGTGCACCACTTGCACTAAGAATACCCACCCGATAAGGCAGTTTTCTCTCTCCAGCGAGTGCTACATGTCACTTGGTTAGTGGAATAGGGTGACTTCCTTGAAATGCCACTTGCAGTTCTTTGTCCACCCGATAACCACCTTTACTATTTAAAACCCGCCTTTCGGATATAACCACGTACATTAACTCAATACTTAACAAAGAGCTTAATCAAGGGTTTTAGCGTTTAATAGCAAAATTAACCCTTAACACAAAATAACCATGATTTATAAGAAAATACATTAAACACTGAGATTTTCGTTTAAGGCATGAAAATAAAGGAAATACCTAGTTAACTGTCTGAACGCGAATACACAGAGTAAACAAGAATCCACACTAGGAATACTACAAATACACACTGGCTCAGTTACAACAATATATTGACCTCTGTCTCAATCTCAAACCCTCTCTAATACTCAAACTCTCGCCTCTCACTCAAACCTCAATCATCTCAGCTCGGCTCTCCTTTTTCCGTTGCATTTTCTTTCTTTTATGAGTCATACTCTATTCTAACTGCACTAACAACTCAATCTCTATTTTGATCAATCTAACAATCAAATCTCTATCTTTAAGCTCTGTTACACACCTATGCTAACAACTTAGCCTTAGTCTAAAAAAAGGTAATTTCCTAACTATTTCAGTAATGAAGTAAAACTCATCTTCGAGAGGTCCAACCCTCTCAACTAAAACTAACTTTTTGACCACTCAGGCCACGAAATTCAACTCTTTTAACGACAACATGTGAACAAACAATCACATTGCTGGCTAAGTCCAGATGCTCTTGCATCAGAATGGGAGTTGTAAGCAAGTACATGAACAATCAAAGAAAAGAACATTAGATGGCAGTGAAATGGATTCTCAAGTATTTGCGGTTTAAACATTACTCTTCATGGATATGTTGATGTAGATATGGCAGGTGATAGAGATAACAGGAGAAGCACCACAAGGTATGTGTTTATTGTAGGTGGAACAACTGCCAATTAGGTTTCAAAAATGCAAAGTGTCGTTGCACTTTTAACAACATAAGTGAAGTATGTTGTTGCTACAGAGGCCAATAAATAAATGTTTTGATTGCAAGGGTTTATGGATGAATTGGGTAAGAAGCGGGAGATGGGAAAGTTATATAGTGACAACCAGAGTGTCATTCATCTTGAAAAGAATTCAAAATTTCATTCCAGGACTAAACATATACAACTCAAGTACCATTTCATATGGTCATTGTTGGAAGATGGACAGTTGAATCTGGAAAGGATACACACTAGCCATAATCCTGCAGATATTTTAACAAAAGTTGTAACTAGGAAGAAACTGATATTCTACTCAGTCTCAATTGGTCTTCATGTAAGATGATGAAGATGAGAATCTGTCAGCTCCAAAGTGGAACCATTTTCCAACAAGTGAAGCATTGGCGGAGTTGTTATAATCAGTCTTCAAGTGGGAGATTGTTGGGTGTGGAGCCTGATTATCTTCCCGATTTAGAGGTCTTTCTTCAGTCGGATGTATACCCTAGGAAGACTTCCAAGCGAGGGGGTACGAGGGGGACTTGTCCCCCCTGCAGGGATCCAGGGGGGGACCATCCCCCCCAACTGGGGGGTTTGTGGGCCAGTGCCCCCGAAGCTAAAAATAAATGAAAAATTTCCTTGTAAAATATTGTAATTTTGTTGTCAATCTAAGTCGTTCATTAGGCAGATGATCTGACGGTATTTAAGTTATGTTAATTTAGGGTTTTTTTCCTTATAAGTTACCCCCTTGGTTCATATGAGAGAATTGTATTGTGGTTGTCTATCATTATTCTGGGCAAGAAAGAGAGAGGATACTATGTGAGAGCGAAGAGGAAATTACAGCGGATCTGTCATAGGTTATATCTCTTCATTTTGTTGGATAATATTAAAGGAAGGATTGGTTGTTTCTTTATGGACGTAGCCCAAATCGGGTGAACCACGTATATCTGTGTCTCTCTTGTTTTATGTATATCTGTGTCTCTCTTGTTTTATGTGTTTTTATGTTTATGTTTCTGAAATATTTTATGTGTTCCATTGCTCAGTAATATATAATTTTCTAACATGTAGAACATTGATTCACACCCCCCCCTTCCCACCTCAATATTGTCAAGTCTCCCAGTAATTGCTATCAAAGCTTCCAACAAAATGAACATGAATAAAGATGGAAATATGGAAGAGCAAAGGTGTTGAGAAATGGGGAACCTCATGAAGAGAAATATAAGTCCCTTAATAAAATAGATTTGAATATATAATCTGTATAGTAAGGATTTTATTGAAATTTCCTAAAGACAACATCTCATAATAAATGTGTTCCCTTGATAAATATAAGATGATGAAGTTGTTGAAAAGGAAAATTGATGGCTATTGAGAAGGAAAAGATGAAGAAAAGGCTACTACTAGGACTAAAATGGTAGTAAGATGATAAAATTCCTTAGTTGTAAGGATCCACAAATCTCATTTTTCTCCCATGAAGAAAAAACTGCAATTCGGTATATTACTCGAGGAAGGGGATTTCCTAGACACCAAAATGGAAAGTAACTATAATATTCCTTTTTTAATCCCACATTTTTGTAATATAATTAAAGGATGATAACGCTAAAGAGTCATGACGTTTATATTGCCAAGACTATTTGATGTAAATATTTAATTTTATTTAATTATAAAACTACAAAAACTGAAGAAGAAGGGCATCCCTATACAAATCCCAATGTCTATAAGGATAACTTCCTTAGGAATCTTTTAAGGGAGATTGGGAAGTTTCCTATCTTCTATGAATGTAATGTTCTGATCCATGTTGTTATTGTTGAGCTACCAACTTCCATACGCAACTATGAGGAAAAGGTGAAGAGGCGTTTCTTGATCTCTTTTGCTATCAAGGAAAAAAGTCAAACTTGTAGGGATTGTTTCCATATTCCCCCTACCTTTTTATAAAGGTGGTACTCATCTATTGATCACATTTTGATATGCATACAAATTCAATATTAAAGATTAAGCATTCAACACATGCACCTTTGAGTGGAGTGGGTGTTTTTTAAAGTAAAGAATAAAGTAATAGTAAATAAATTATATTTTCACAAATTCATTCCGCATTGTAACCTAAGAACATACATGAGGGAACATATTTGAGGCAAATTCAGATAGTGCAATTACATTATAGTTATCTAAAATTTATATTTTTTCTTTCATAAACAAAAGACCATTTAGGGAATGAACGATTAAAGATAAGCACTTTCATTAATCTAAGATTTCATGAAGAGGTATAATTGCACTAAATTAATCTAAAAATCATATTTGCCCCAATTTCTTATTCATATCTTAATAAAATTTAGGCTAAATGTTTAACCATCTTCACCTCTAAGCCACAATTGCCTTTGATATCTTTTTTAATGTTAACAATATTTTGTCCTATATCTAATTTACTATGGAAATTCAAAATGAAAACTCTCTTCCTTTTTGTATGTTCTCATTACCTTTCCTTCTAGTGGCACCTTTACCCACTAAGTTTATAAGAAAAAGACTCACATTAAGCTTTACCTTCATCACCCTGCCCAAAAAATTGACATTTTAAAAACTCTAGTTACTCAATCCATTCAAATCTTGGTTCCCCATTTTCTTGAGAATGAAAAAACCCACTTCACAAGGCACTTGTAGCCAATGCTTATTCAATCCCTAAAATTAACATGTCATTTTTCTTATTCCAGCATTCTCATTAAAAAAACCCTAATTCGTCTTCCCCACCCCCATCTCATATTTCTCTTCCCTACATCTAGGGTACTGTAAATAATATTTCAAAGATTTAGTCCAAAAAGAATATAAAAGCTCTTTTTAAACTCTATAAAACCATTAAGAAATTATTTAGAATAACTAAGGATAGATATGACCCCTTGCTTAGCTAAGGATTCTACAAAATTCCTTTCTCCTATGCAAATCAAACATTTGCCAAATTGACATATTCCCCAAAGCTCATCTCAAAGAACATATTCCTACACATTCCGCAACTACATTTCCAAATGATTTATTACTAAACACTTCTATAATTTAAACATCTCATTTACCTTGACCAAACCAAAATTCTTTCTTTAACACCTTATAACTCCTCTTCTATCATTTGAAAGCATTGAAAATAGAAAAAAACTTTTAACAATATTAATGGAGAAGATGGCTACAAACTCAACCAATGCTAGAAACCTATTATTCCTCGTCTTAGTCATACGCCATTTCTTTTTTTCTTAATTTCTTAGTTTTGTTTTTATTTGGCCTCTATCCCTCATTGTTAATGCTTTAACATTTATTGTTAATTGCTTTTATTGTTTTAAGTGTTTTTCCTTGACTGCATATTAGTTTTTCTTTGACCAAAAACGGCTTATCCATAGTTTAACATAGGAAATTCATTTCTTGTTAATTTTTATTATTATTTAAATTTGTTTATTTGTAAGGTGATTGGTTGAGTTATTCTTATGTTTAGTAACTTCCATTTCTATTACTTACTAATTTTTTGTTTTTAGTTTTATTTCTTTTTTATTTGAGTTTTATTTTTTATTTTTTTCCCTTTTTCTATTATTTCCATTTTCATGAATTATATTTTTTTTGTCCATATTTTCAATTTAAGATGATTATTATTATATTAAAAATATAATTTAATAAATTTAACTATAAAAAATCATATATATTAATAAAAAATGAAACACACACATAAAAAACATTTAATGTGTATATATGTTAATATAAATAATATTAGTTAATAATAACCTCTTAAAACTTTATTATTATTATACATAATTTCCTATAATCTATTTTAGTAAGAACTTATTCTATCCTTATTAATTTTCTTAACAAGATTTTACTATTATTTGTACGCCTAACAACTAATTTATAACTGAATTTAGAATATTAAATATTTTATAACTAAATTTGGAATATTAAATAATTCGTAACTAGATTTAGAATTTTAAATAATTAGTTTCTAACTTTTTAGAATTTCTATTTACTTGTTTGCCTATTCTCCAATGGCTAGTTTTCAAAGGCTTGGGCAGTGATGCATCATCCTAATATTTATTCGTGAAGATTGTATGATTTTTTTAAAATAATTCATTTCTAACTTTTTAGAATTTCTATTTACTTGTCTGCTTATTCTCCAACGGCTAGTTTTCAAAGGCTTGGGCAGTGATGCATCCTAATATTTATTCATGAAGATTGTATGATTTTTTCACCTTGTCCGAGGATGAATCACATTAGTTGGTTCGAAACGTCGACCAAATCCTAATGATGTGATTAATCCGAAGTATATTTATCTACAATATGGATCACAAAAGTCTCAGATCTAATATTCGTTAATCATATTTCTTATTTTGGTAATGACATTCAATATTATAGCATTTTATTATTTGTTTTATTTTTCTGATAAAATCTTTATCTTTATTATTATTTAGTTTAATTAAGCTATATTTAAGTTAAATGATAAGTACTAACTACTATATAGCACTTATTTTACACACAATTCATCATAATTATCCTTTGATATATTATTTCATAAATCTTAATCTCAACCCTTCCCAAAACATTTCACCCAAAACACTAAATATTTCAAAATTAAAAAAACATAAAAACAATAATAGTAACATTGAAATTTGATAAGTACATTATCCACCTAAGCTAAATTTCCATCTCTAGAAAGTATCCAAAGTTGCTCACACTATAGTAAAGTTAGGATATTGGCATCCTATACAAAACCTATAGATTACTGGTATCCACGTACTCTTGTGAAAACATAACCTTGTGGGTCAACTCATCTATCAATTATCATATCATCCATGAAAAGTGGAGGAGAGCTCACATTGAAATGTCTTTACATCTCACCGAGTAAAACAAAACTTTCTTTTACCTCGTGGCCTTCAAAGAATCCAACCAAAGGAAATAAGTAAAAAGTAATCACAAATCTTGTAAGTATCCTTGGTAGCCAGTGAACTAGCCACACCAACTAAAAGTCCAACGTGCACAGAACAACATGATATCATTACTTTTAACTCTGCCACGCTGGCCCCACGTGCCAAAACAGCTAACCCAACAACTTTATCAACAAACCACATATCACAACGAAGGACCACGCTCTTTTTTCACCTGAAGTTGGGGGTGGGGAATCCGAGGACATACTCTCCCTCACCAACTTTGAAAACTTAGTCCAACACATCAATTATTTAAAAACATCACAAATTTTCTCTACAAAACCGTGTGGAGTTAGCCGTCCTGCCCGCGGGCAAAACTAGTCGCTGACCGCCTTTGGCGGGAAATACACGAAGAAGCGGGCCGCGTCACTTTGTTAATTGGCGCCAAAATTTCTCCCGCGAAACGGGCCGCCGTTACCGTGACATTGTTTGAATAACATGACATGCGCCTTTTTGCATTGCCTTGAACGTCATGCATTTCTTTAATTACTAAACAATTCCTCATCATCCAATCAGATGCCCACTTTGAAATGGCAGCCGTTCTATTCATTGGCTAATCATTCATCACATTTCGGCAGATTTGGCCGAACTTTATAGTTATCTAGATCTAGTTATCTAGATCTAGTCCTCATAAAATGATAACGGAGTTGTCTATAATGCGATTTTTTGGAGATTCCGGTGACGGAATCCGGCGGAAGAAATTGAGGTTAAATCTTGATTTGTTGCAGTTAAAATGGTTTTTTAACTGCATATTTGGATTCAGCACCCTCGAAAACCCCTGCGACGCTTTCATTGTGCAGAAACTAGCTATCAAACTTGCGATTCCAATAAATTCCTGCCGGATTTCGACCGGAAAAACCCGCCAGAAAAACTTTCAAAAAATCGCGTTATAGACAACTGCAATGATAACACTCTCATTTGTATAATTTCGGACAAAATGACTAGCTATATAGCCAAAAATGGAGGAAGGCTCAAACGGACTATTGATAAAACACCATCCAAACGACAGAGTTGCTGCTTCTACATTTGGCGAGCCCCACTGGGAAACCTGGAAACATATTTTGCTCAAATCTTTCTGCGACGATTCTCGTGAACCTCTGACCAGATTTAGGATATTGCCACTTTGGTGGCGCAGTCAACTATCCGCTAAGTACAGAGAGAGCATCCAACGCCGGGCCGTCTTTTTTGAATTACTAGGCTTTTTCTGTCTCCATCGTTAGCAGCACCCTGCCATAATTAAACTTAACTTTAAGAAAGTTTAACGTACATCTTGCGGAATCCGAGGTCGAGGAGTATCTTTTTTACCAACTGTAATAACTGCCACTAAAGTTTTATATGTCGTAACTGCCTCTAGTTTCGGCGGAATGTTCTGGATTACATGCGCGGTGTTTTTGGCGGGGAAAGCTCTCGCTGAACTGAAGCGCGTGGCATTGTGAGTGAGAATTTGAAACCGCGTTGCCCTTCAACGGTCATATTTCGACTTGTCGACTTTTCGTCCATGCTTAGTTGGCACCTAGGGATTGTGAGTTAGATGATGTACAACTGTCGATCGTTTTTATCCACATAAACCAGACTTGTTTTTGTAGTTTTCTATTTAATGTTTTAAGTTTAAATAACAATTAATCCACCTTTTCATGAAGTCTAATCAGTTTTTTAGAGAGTTAATTGTTATCATAATTAATATAGATTCATTTTAAATACGGAAAATGCGTTGAGACGGATCTAAATTTTTCATATGTAAATTATGAGCAGAGAGGGATCTAATTTCTTCAAAGCTCAAATTTTTTATGAGGTCACATTATTTAAATGTTTTATATAGTTATATATATTTTTTAATTTTTAGATTTTAAAAATGTTGTTTTGGTGGATATGAGCAAAATTTCAACTTTGATAAGAGATGGACACTCTTACACATCACACTGGACTGTAGAATGAGCCTCTCAAGCTCAAGCATCATACTCGACTGTATAATGAGCCTCTCGACTCAAAAATTGTTTTACACGTGTTCACGTTTGATTGAACTTCACTTAATTTTATACATCATACTGTAGAATAAGCGTCTAAGCTAAAAGTGTTCACATTTGATTGAGTTTCACTTAATTCTTGTAATAACATAACATCTTACAATTAAGATAAAGTAGATACATAGATTATCTTTCTATTTAATTTGAAATAGAAATCGATTGAGTTTCACTTAATTCTAATAATAACATAACATCTTACAATTAAGATAAAATAAATACATAGATTATCTTTCTATTTCATTTGAAATAGAATTTCACCTAAAATCCATAACCAAGAAAATATATTTAAATAATGATATAATATCGTATCCATATATATAATTTTAAAAAATTTCTCATTTTAGAGTGAAAATAAAAATAAAAATTATTGATCATGCTATGCTTTATGAATTGCAGCAATGTGACACACAAGTAAAAGAAAATTAAGTGCATAATCAAGTACCCAATAAATATGATGGTGTTGTATGGGAGCTTTAAAGCTCTCCCATCCTTTAAACAAAAAAATCTCATCTCAAAAGTCAAAGAAAGAAAAGTTAATGTGGTTAACATTGACCTAATGTTTATCATGTTATTAATTCAAATGATGGTTAGGTTAAAAAGGTTGAATGTACTGAACATTGATATAAGGTGTATCATGCTAATTAACCCAAGTTATGGTTAGGTCGAAAAGATTGAATGTACTCAAGAATAACATCAAGTCTATTATGTTATATTCAATCAAGCGATGGTTAAGTCAATGTACGTAAAAAAGGTTTTATAAAAGGAGGGAACTATTTTTTAGTAGGTAAGGTAACAATAAGGCTTTATTGAAGTTTTTATTTTTTTTTAATACGAAGAAAAATTAGGTTGTAGAAAACAAAGTCTCGGATGGATGGATAGCGTATTAGTTTTGTTATTGAGCTTCAGAGTTGGAGGTATATTGTGAAAAACAATTCTATTTATTATTTACAAGTTTACCGATTTTGATCTCTTACTCATTTTTATTAGAAAATTTGTCATGGCTTAAAGCATTTGTGATTAAATTAAATTGGATTTAAGTTAATTATTTTTACATTATGATAATGGATAAGTAGTTGGCATTCTTCTCCCACATTAATAATAGGTATTGGATAACACTTTTTTTCCATTTATTTTATTAGTAATATACATATGTGATATGACACATCTCATTTACCATGCAATGTAAGAACACCTTGTTACTCTTCAAGTAATAATTTTATCTACAATTGTTTTATCTTTTAGAAAACTTAAAATTGGTTAGGCTCCAATGCTACAACATGAATAAAAGATGAAGGGGATTACCCAATTATTTGTAACAACACTGGTCTCATTTGGTTGAGGTGCAAGGATCAAATCTCTTTTCTTTTATGTTAAAGTGAAGTCCTATTATGTTAATGCATAATTGAAGTTTGGCAAATTGGAAAAGAAACTACTCTTAATTTGCAGAGGAGTAAGGATCAAATATCTCCCCTTTTATGTTAAATTGGATTTGTATTATGATAATGTAGAGTTTAAGTTTGTAACGCTCCATGCCAATTGGCCCTAACTTGGGTAGTTGAGAGGAGAGACTGTTATCCCACTCATGTTAAACTTATTACGTGTTATGTGACATGATATATGACCAAGCGCAAAGGCGAAAGGGGTGGGGAGTTTTTCCCCAGCTCCCGGTCCCATTTAATACATTGAAACCATCGGCCAATATCATGGGATGGGCAGGCGCGTGGCACCTTGCCTGCACCTAACCCTTAGCGGTATGTAACCACCATGTGATCAAGTGTTGGGGCCGGCAGGGCAAGTGGCATCTAGCCTCCGCCCCCAGCCACATTGTTGCCACGTGACCAAACTAGAGGCTGAAACTTGGGGCACGAGGGTCAATTAAGCGTCCAACAATTTGCACCAAAAACGCAAGGGTCGAATTCGTTGTTAGTTTTGACAAAGGGTGAATGTTGCAGGATAATTAGTAGGGAAATGGAGAAGGAGGCCTAACTTGGCCATTTTTTAGCCCAAGAAGAGCCTACACAAGGGTTTTTGGGTGTTTTGGACATAATGGCAGTGGTATTTTTGTAATATTTAATGGGTAAAGAAACAATTATTCATATTGACCATCAACCTTTGCAATATTTACAATCGCAAACCAAGCTACAACAAGCTAGACATTTCAAGTGGATGGGATTCGTACATCAATTTCATCTAGTAATTAGGTACAAGAAAGGTATATACAACAAAGTTGCATATATGTTATCAATGCATATTGTTAATGAATATGTTATTCTTAAGCATAACTAAATCATGCATGAAATTTATATTGAACAGTATGCTCAAGATGACGATTTTAAATATGTTTATCCAACTTTGAGTCAAGGCAATCATGTTGAAGAATAGGATTATCATGTTCATAACAAGTTGTTGTATCATCTGGTCCAACCCCAGGTTATATGACATGATATATAACCAAGCGTGGAGGTGGAGGGGACGGGGAGTTGGCCCCTAGCCCCTGATCCAATTTAATACATCGAAATTATCGGCTAATATCACAAGAGGGGTGTGTGTGTGGCACCTTGCTCGCACCCAACCCATAGCCATATCTAATCACCATATGACCAGGTGTCGGGGCCAATGGGGAATGTGGCCTCTGGCCTATTTCCTCGGTCACATTTTTGCCACGTGACCAAACTAGAGGCAAACGTTGAAAATGCAGCAAGAAAATCTCAGTTTAACTTGCATTGGTCAAACTAGAGAAAATTTGAATTTCCACATTAACAAAAATCTTGGAGGTAGTTAACTAAGGTGATACAACTCTTCTTACTCAGTTAACTCAGTTAATTCAATTTGGAGGACTTGATTTTAGTTAAGCATGAGTGATTGTTAATTCGTAGCAATCTATTTCGGTTATGTTAAGTTGTTTTCTGTTAAACTAGTTCCAACTGTTGGCGAAACTAGTGGAAGGTCAGTTATGTAGTGTAACTTCAGTCTAACTTAGTGATCATACAATTAATTGATCAATCAACCCAAAATAGCTAATACATGCAGATAATTCGAGTCACCCAGTTGAGGTGGAGATTCCAAATTAGTGTAACATCACTTGTAGACTATTCTAGAGTGTACAGGTGTTGCATGTAGTGTGCTGATCAACCTTTGGAATTGCACAATCCTTTTTGGAGAAATTCCTAAATAATAGGGGCCTATTTACTAAGGTATTGCGCAAGGAAATAGGGGCTCAAGCAGAGGCAAAAATTGATTAAGTTTGGGTTAGAGCTTCTCAGTGAGCAAAGAGAGAGGTTATTCACTTGTAGGTTGTGCTCAGTTGAGCAAAGCAATTGTAATACATATCTATTCATCAGATTAATACAAGGAAGCATTAGGGTTTTTGGAAGATTGCTTTCCCTAGGAGAAATACTTTATGCATGTGTGTTATTTCTCATTGCATGCTTTTTATTAATGTTCTAAATTATGACTTACTTTCCACAAAGCAGTAGAGTAGGTTTGTGTCTTATGATTTTGATTAAAACTTCATGAGCAGTTGCAAATATACATCTTAATTTCTACATGGTATCAGAGCAGGATTCACATTAGAGCAAGAATTTCAAAGTTTTTTCTCAAGAGTTTCGAATTTGCAGTTCAATGTAGCAAAATCTCTTCATAGTTGGGAAGATGAGCTTCAATGGGTTGAGGCTATAGTATTCCTTAGAAGGCATCCCTAATTTCATTGCATGGAAGGATTTGATGGAGGCTGTATTGGATGACAATGGATTTCTAGAATACTTCAATACATATGTTGCAAAACCAACAGAAGTTAATGCCCAAAACATATCCCAATGAAAGAAAGATGTAGCCAAGGCGAGGAGAATAATATTGGAGGGAGTACGGGATGAAATTGTCACCAATCTCGATGGGAAATAAAATCCTTATGCAATGTGGTGAGAACTAACATATATGTTCTAGAATAGCAACGACCATAGGAAACTAGCTCTCAAGGATAAACTTTGAAATATCAAGATGCAGAAGAATGGCACTATTCAACAGTATCTGAGCAAGTTCACACAAGTTTTTGATGAGCTTGTAAGAGTTGATGTTACTGTTTCATATGATAATTTTGTAAGCCTTTCCCTTCTAGGCCTTCCCAAAAGTTGGCATAACTACCAAGATTTGGTGAATGGGAGGGATAAACTACCAAATTGGGAATGCTTATGGTTTGATTTAGTAGAGGAGGAAATAAGGCGGAATACCAGAGATGGAACCTCATCTAAAGAAGAGGAAGAGGAATTTTCTCTAGTCAACAAAGGAATGAAGGCCAAGGGAAAGAAGTCCCAAGGTGATGCTAAAGCCAATCAATAGGGAAAGAAGAAAGACTTGTCCAAAATAAAATGCTTCAATTGTCATGAATTTAGGCACTATGCTACAAAGTGTCCACACAAAAATTTTAGCAAGAAGAAACCTATAGGAGGAGCAGAAGGTGAAGCTTTGGCTTCATAGTTCGAGCTTGAATTAACCCTTATTGCATGCATGACCAACATAGTGATTGTTGGGAGCGGGATCCCCCAAGGGCAGTTTTGGGGATAAAAACCCATGTTTAAGTCAATTTTTGTAATATTATTGTAAAGACTCCGCATTTTGTGGTCGCGGAACACGAAGGTGTTATGTGTCATAAAGGGTAGTCCGCCCTTAGTTTTGTAAAGTAAAGTAAGATGTAAGAGATCTACCCATGGTCCGCGGACCATGAGATTGAATAAAAAGAGATAAGCTCTGAGTAGTTGGAGAGACAACATGTAAGATAGAGTCATAGCTTTAGAGTAAGAACTCTAAATCCTTGGTTGTAGTGTAGGTAGAGGCTTTGCAGCTTAGTGCGCAGAGACCTAGGGTATAAGTCCGCAGCTGAGTGTGCAGACCCCTGCAGCTGTGTGCGCAGGGTGAACAGAGTCTATAACACTTGGAAGATATTAAGAAAAGGAGTTATTATGCAAATTTTGAGTATATTTTCTGTTGGTGGGTTTGGATATTTTGTGTATGAATTCCCTTTGTTATGCTTATATGGTGTGCGAATGAACGCAATTACATTGAATAACTGAACACATATACGAATATCTGTTTACACGGGGATAACTATAATTGTTTGATAAGATAAGCAAGGCACTTAGATTAATTGGCGAATTTGTACGACACATTGCCATAGTAGCACGAAAGTACCTGAGTAGTAGGCTCAAGCTGCGCAAAGGTCGATCGTATACTTTCACGAAGTATTGAAAGCCGGAATAGAGGGTTTGTCTTACGGGCCCTAGAATGGGATCACCTGCACGAAGGCAGGGATAGAAGAAATCAAACGACATCACAACCATCTCAGGGTGCGGAAACTTGGTTCTAGCACCCCCCATATTGCTTCGGGTGAGACTTTGGTCCGCGCTCTGTGGGCTGATGCCGAAAGGGCCAATAGTGTAGGGATTTGTTTAGGCCCCCTCAAGCCAACAATGATGGGGAGCATGCGGTACTTGGACTCTGGTGCCTCATTCCACATCATTGGGTGTAGAAATTTTTTCAGTGATTTGGAGGAGAGAGATGTCCATATGCATATTGAGTTTTGGGACGACGGAAGGTATAGTGTGACCGGGATTGGTAAAGTCACCTTTCAGAGGGATTCAAGATCCCCTCTTCGACTCAAGAATGTCATGTTCATTCTGGGCCTAATGAAAAATCTCATCTCAGTAGCACTTTTGGAAGACCATGGTTATGATGTGATCTTCAGCGAAGGAAAGACATTCCTGAGACACATAGTCACAAGACAGGTGAAAGAGATCGAGGTTCGAGTCAAGAACCTATATGCACTTGAGGTAGAAGATGCATGCACCTCCTTGAGGAGCAAGGCATAGATTAGAAATGTGGTGGTTGAGAGGGAGCAAGATAAAACTCTCAAAATGGAGCCTCAGGAAGTTGTGGGGGAACCACAAATGGAGAGGCAGAGTGGAGACATCCACCTAGGCAGAGACCTCGAGTAGGGGGAGAGTTTGAGCCAAGTGGGTAGAGGGAGCACATTTAGATATACCTCCAGGAGTGAGGTGGAGTGATGTATATCCTTACTCCAAGAGTTGCAAAAATTTGGGTAGGGTCCATTGAGGAATTCTCCCCATGGATCATTACCTTGCTACGGGGGCCCACAATATTCAGTAGAAGGAGGATAAATGTTAGTAAAATATTGAGGAGTTCATAGCAATGTCGACAACAGAGCAGGAGGCTCAGTAGCAGATTCAACAACAACACAATTTTCCCAGTAGATAGTTGCAGACACTGTTGATTCGACGTTATTTTTTTATGCTTTTCAGTTGCAGATTTTGCAGTAGCAGCAAAAATAGTGAGACATGTTGCATGCAGTACATTCCATAGGTGCATGATAGGGGTGGTTGATAATCCCTTTCTTGTTGAGAGGGAGTATTGAAAATACAAAAATAAATCTCAGTTTGACTTTTCCTTGGTCAAACTAGAGAAAATTCGAATTTCCACATTAGCAGAAATCTTGGAGGTAGTTAACTGAGGTGACATGGATGTTGCTACTCTGTTAACTTAGTTAATTGGAGGGCTTGAGTTCAGTTAAGCATGATTGATTACTAATTTGTAGCTATCTATTTCAGTTATATTAAGTTGTTTTCAGTTAAACTAGTTCCAACTATTGGAGGAACTAGCGGAAGGTCAATTTTGTAGTGAGTGTGACTTCAGTCTAACTCAGTGATCACCCAGTTAACTAATCAATCAACCCTAAATAGCTAATGCATGCAAATAATTCGAGTTACCCAATTGAGGTGGAGATTCTAAGGTAGTGTAACAACAATGGTAGACTATTATGGAGTGTATGGGTGTTGCATCTAGTTTGATGATCAACCTTTGGAATTGCACAATCCATTTTGGAGAAATTCCTAAATAATAGGGGCTTATTTCCTTAGGAATTGCGCAAGGAAATAGGGGCTCAAGCAAAGGCAATAATTGACTAATTTTGGGTCAAATCTTCTTAGTGAGCAGAGAGATAGGTTATTCACTTGCAGTTTGTGCTTAGTTGAGAAAAGCAATTGTAATACATCTCTATTCATTATATTAATGCAAACAAGCATTGGGGGTTTTAGCATATTGATTTCCCCAGGAAAAATACTTTGTGCATGTATGTTATTTCTCATTGCATGTTTTTTATTGATGTTCTAAATTGTGACTTACTTTCCTTAGAGCAGTAGAGTAGGTTTATCTCTTGTGATTTTGATTAAAACTTCATTAGCAGTTGCAAATCTACATCAAAATTTCTATCGTGGAAACTTGGGGTGTGGGGGTCGATTAAATGTTTGACAATTTGCACCAAAATCAACAAAATGTCGTTGAACTTGCATTATTTTGCCACTTTGCAATTCTACCAAGCCCATAATTCATTGTCAATTTTGACAAAGGGTCAATTTTGTAGCACAATTAGCATGGAAATGGAAAAAGAGGCCTAACTTGGCCATTTTCAGCCTTTCTGAGCCTAAGAAGAGCCTACACAGGGGTTTTTGGGTGCTATGGACACAATGGTAGTGTTATTTTTGCAATTTGAGCATTTTATGTTGATATAATTTCAAACTTGAGTATATAATATAAAGGGCCAACATTGGAAGCTGGACCCAGAGACGTAGCCTAGGAGGGGTGAACTCCATCATCGAATTGTTGTTTTGTGATGTTGCATGTTGTCTATTTTTCACTATTAAAATTTGCAAAACTTAACTAGGTTTATGTGCTTTTGCAATTTCAATCCATTTCCCACAAGACATAAACTAACTTGCAAACTTTACAAGAAACCTTCAGTTTTTAATTTCATATCAATTTATCTTCCTAACCTATTGATAGAGTTCCTCTTATGTCATATCACATTATTGCCAAAATTTGAGAATACTGTCAACAAGAGTTGACTCAGGAACTAGAGACCTCACCTCAAGGGCAACCTAAGAAGTTTGTCACAAGTGGCCAACCCTTGCAAGGTATGTTTCCCACAGTCAACAGTTTGTCTACATCTAATCTTTAGACCCAGCCCTCACAACAGTTATTCCAATTTATTAGGGCTTCATCATCTTAATTAGAAGTTCAATTAATTATTGTCAATTCATAATACAATTAGCTTGTTACCATCAAGGAACAACAAAAACAACAATTCCTCAATGTCATTGAGGAACAAGACCAGTTGCATGGAGAAAAAGAGAAAATGAGAAAGCAAGTTGAGGATCTTAGCTCCAAGCTCCAACCTATGTGGCCGAATGCTGCAAAATTCATCCCTAATGGTGCATAGGATTTCTCCTTATGTCAAGCTACACATTGTATTGAGTTCCTCGATACTACCTTTACAGAGATAGTTGTTGCAAAGAAAGAATTGCATAGTATTGTTGCCAACTTCTAGAAATGTCTTCCAGGCCCTACAATACAGTTCCTAGCATCAAATTACTATGATTATCGCCCATACATCCACTTCCATAACTATGCTTCAGTAATGTACGCGAAGTTCCAAGGAGATTTTATGCCAAATTAAAGATTGGCCTGATTTACTTGATAAGCGCAATTAGCCTCATTTTCCATTGCATGAACGAATCAAATACCTAATAGAGCAAGCTCTTGAGACTAATGAATTGGTGCAACAACAACAATTATTTACCCAGGCTAAAGATATTGAGAGGTTGTTGTCCTTGCAAAAAACACCCTCTAAAACTTTTCCTACATCCAAATTTTGGAGCCTCCTTACGATAATGTCATCCTTTATTTCTAAGTGTTCAAAGTATTCCTTTAGGAATCCTAAGTGTTGAAGTACTTTCTTTCACATCCACATCTCTTGATGTTTTCACAAGCACGCATCTCAAGATAGGCTGAGCATACTTCACAATGACAATGTGTCATTGTTGAGCACTTTCTTTCAGTTGTGATTGCGCAACTCTTGGTGCTAGTGATTGCGTAGTTGCTTGTGATGGTAACTATGTAGATACTAATCAAAGTGATTTCAAATTCCTCTATGCTAGTGATTTTGCAGTTCTTAGAGATAGTGACTACAGATTTCCTTGAGGCAGTCACTACTCACTCATGAACAGTTGATTGCATAATTCCCTGTGACAATGATTGCACAATAGTGACAGTGTAAGTGCATCCTATGTAGATAGTGATTGCACACTCTTTTTTGATAGTGAGAGTGTTCTTCTTCAAGTCAATATTATTGCACCTCTTAGTGCTAGTCAATTCACTCTTGGCTCCTAGGTTCCTGACATGCATGAAGCACACTCATAAACTATAATTCTCTGTGAGTCCAATTTATTGAGGTAAATTAGAGCATGTATTTTAATACCAATTTGGGTTGGTAAACTTAGAAACACACCCAAAGTATATGGATCTTAGATCTAACTAGTTTAAGAAGTAATTATACTAAAAAATGAAGAAATGCATATTACAACTTGAAAATGTAAAGCTACAAGTGTGAATTGTTGAATATGAAAAAAGCATAGAGAATATAATCTATGAAGTATATGAAAAAGTGAATACTGATTTTATTCAATTTTAGTTAACAAGGAATAGCCTCTTGTCTCAGAGGTCCTGGTTGTCCTTCCTTATCTGTTAAGTTTAGGTATGTTCTATGCTAGAGCAATTTATTTAAATTTTCACAGTGAGCAATCACATCAACATTACGATAAACTGCAGATAGAACATAAATATAAAATGCAGAAGACAAGCCAAGACAAGAGGACACAAGATGTGGCGCAAGCCAGGGACAAACCCCACAATGTGTGGGGAAACCCTTGATCAATTCTTCTTTTATGTTCTTCAAAGTTTAGCAGAGAGAGAGAAAGAGAGATAGTACATTTACAGCAGAAGTAAACACTTTGACTTATCTAGATCTAGCATAGATCATTTCGTATAACGATGAGATCAGTTGAAGACATTCTACTTCAGCTGATTCTCAAGGTGACTCCTTCACCTATCGTCGTGTTGCATTTGGTCTTATAGTTGCACCACTGCACACTGCACCATGCTATACTAATCATGATTATCATCATGCTGCCCATGTCCATGATCTTATCCATCATCATACTTCATGCTGCCCATGCGACCCATATATCAAGCTTCATGCTGCCCATGCTACCTATGCATCATATCAAGCTTCATGCTGCCCATGCCTACATTCATCATGATGCTGTCCATGGTTCATGCAACATTGTGCTATCCATGATGCAAATATCAGTTACCTTTGACAACTATCTTTATGTCTGCGTATATCATGTATAGTATCCATGCTTCTGAAGCTTATATCAGTACGTTACACATACATCATGTATAGAGAATTTGCTTATGACAGAGGATATGTTAGACAACGTATATATTATGCATACTTTCCATGACTGTGTTATGACATCATTACCCTTACTACGGCTTTGACAACCTGACTGTGGCTTCACTATCTTGCCGTTCATGACCTGCGTATATAGGCTACAGGTCTGTGTATTAGGGCTTCCGTTCAATACATCTGGACAGCGTAATAAAGGTCTCCCTTGACTACGTTCAAGGCTGTTCCTTTTAACTACGTGTAAGGGTATTATAAAGACCGTAGGCAGGTCCTTAGATAACTGCGGTTAGGTCTTCAAGGAGCAGTGTATTATATTCCTTTATGAACAACGTATTATATTTATTCATAAACAGCGTGGTTCATATATACCTGTCTGCGGCTTTGCTTCATATGCCTTGGCTCTCTTCGGCCCACAGATCTGTAGCTTCTTAACCCCTATAGACTGCGGCTTACTATGGCTGATCTTTGTTCCCCTTTTTGAGACAGCAGCTCCACGCCTTAGCTGCGGTTTCACCTCCTCATGACTGCGGTTATGACTGCGGCATGTGGTTTGACTACCTCTTTCCTGCGTATGGTTCAAGAACAACATCGTATACGTATTTACAAGAACTGTGTATTAGTAATTGCTGAGCATATAGAAGATGACAACGTATAGAGTTCATTTTCTGTGCGTAGTTGCTTCCATTGCCAACGTTCAACATTCATTGCTGTGCGTATAGAAGATGACAACGTATAGAGTTCATTTGTTGTGCGTAGTATGAACTGCGTTCCTCCCATGCCATCGTATGAATATCTGTGTATATTGCTAGGGCTGTGTATAATCAGCGTGATCCCATGACTACATGAAACCAGCGTATAGCATCCACAACGTATCCAATGTGAACAGCGTATATTATGAACAGATGTTTTCATAAATAGCGTATGGACCAACGTACTCTTTTTGTGATTCTCCTTCCAAAACCCCAAGACGTGGAGAGGAGATCACATCAAGAATGAGGGTCCCAATTGACATCAAAATTCTTCTATTTATACTAAAGCGAGGATGATGAATAGACACATCGGTTGGGCTTCTAGAGCCTACATAATAGTTGGTCGGCTTGATAATAATTTCATAAACAAAATAAATTCATATCTCCATAAATACTTAACGGAATCGGATGATCTTTGGATCAATCCTACACCTCTCAACGAGAGGGATCCAATAAAAATATCAGCTACCATAAATAAACCGACCCACATGGAGTTTGGCCCTAGCTGCCAATTTAACATTATCATTTTTGTTCATTCAAAAAAACCAATTTCACCAATCTAAGTTACCAAAGCATAAAACATTTGATTCAAGAAAGCAGGAAGAAATGAACGCATAAATATTGATTTCAATTCAATCCTAGTTAACAAAGAAGAGGCTCTAACTTAGAGACCTGGTTTGTACTTCCTTATTGAAACTAATCATTTGAGAGAAATCATTTCCACTATCTCAATAACCATGACAAGCAAGTTAGTTTATACAAGAAATATTCACAATATTAACACAGAAAATAAAAATGCTAACATACATTTATGCACATAATTTAACAATAGTGTACTTAGCTTAGAATGGGGGCCCTCCACCTTTTCCTAGTACACCTTAAGACAATCAACTACAAAAAATCACCATTCACATCACACAGAAATGTATGCACAAGAAATAGAAGGCAAGTCTCCAATTGTATTCAGAAAATAATAGTCACAATATATCCATAGTTGCTTGGTAGCTTTGCTTAAATAGGCTAAAAATATAACAATATTAGCTATAATTGTTGTAACAACTAACAAGAGTCCTATTCCATCTCATAAGGTCAAGCTCATCCCTCTGTTACACAAAATATGGAAAAATCCCACAAAATCCCAAAACTGCCCCTGAATCAGGGGATTTCCTGTGTGACTGGTCAAGTTTGACCAGCATTGACCGAGCCTGTTCTAACTGATTTGGAGCGAGCCAATAGGTGTCCCTCCATCCTTGGTTCTTGTAGTTTTCAAATATGCCTTCATTTCATGCCCAAGTGTCCTGCACATATGAATTTAATAAAGCCATTACGGAAAATTCTGTTTCTGCCAAAAATGAATTTTAATGCTCAATTTTTACTAAAACTCTATAAAAAAACATAATTGATCTACCTTGGTGTGCAAAAATAGGTAAATTGTGGTAAATATGATAAGAATATAGTGATAAAGGATGGTAAAATGATGGAATAGGTATGATAAAAAAGGGTCAAAATCGAGAGCTAACACTCTCTTTGTATGTATGCTCTCCCTATGTAAAGAGTTCATTCCAGATCTCACTCTCACATTAATCTTTCACTTTTGAGATCTGTGCACATTTGGATTACAAGGAGAATTCTCTCACTCATGGTTGCAAATCCCCCATCTTCTAAGTGAGTTTCTCAATCGTCACTTATTTTTTTCGTAAGTTTCGCTTATGCTTTCTTTTGTTATTACATGTGTCGTTTTTGTATGCTCTATATTTTGAAAGTTTCATTTTTCCTTTTTTTCATTCTTGTATGTGTTGCTTGTGTTTTCTCTTGTTTTCACATGTGTTTCTTTCACTCATGCATGTGTTTCTTTTGCTTGTTTTCACATATACTAAGAGCACTTTCGCACACATTTAGAGGCAATTCCAGTGCATTCTATTTCATTAGTAGATCCTATCTATCATAGGGACATGCATTGGACCCATTCTCAAGGTATTGCACACTTTCTCTTTGTAGTCGACACTTGTGTCGTAAAGGTATATTTTAAGTGTCACACTTGGAGATAAGTGTTTTCTTGTTGTTCTTTCATTGTATACATGTTGATTTTGGGTGTTGTAGATCTTCTGGTGATGTGCTTTGTTATGCTCTTAACCTGCAAAAGGATACCCAAATACAGAATATGCGAAGAAAGATACGCAGAACATAGAATAGTGAGAGACAACATCAAATATTTTATTATTTAGAAAGCAATGTTCACTGGCCTCTTCGAGGGGGCAACCTCCAATAGAGTAGAGCTCGATACAAAAATAAGACACGATGCTCCTCGCAGGGAGTCTCTATCCTTTATATATGACTCATACATGCAATACCATGGATCAATACCATGCGTTTTATTAATACCATCTATCTAATACCATGGCCCATTTGCAACTAACTGTGGTCCCGTCATTAATTGTGGGTTAACCACTTACAATTATTAATATGGCTTTATTGACTCTTTACTATGACTCGATCCCACTACATAAATAAGGGGGTTAGGGTGGGACCCTAACATGCCCTCCCCCTTAAGAATAGCCTTGTCCTCAAGGCTAAAGCTGCGGAAACTGCTGAAGAATAGTGGCTGGTTCCCAAGTTGCATCTTCTGGAGAGGTGTCTTTCCACTTGACGAGAACTTCCCTAATCATGCGGCCACGCAGGTGCCTTTCTCGTGTGTCTAGGACCTATTCAGGTTGGAGCCAGATTGACCCTTCCTCGTCCAATTCAGGTAGACTGGTTTGAATTCTGCAATTGTTCCCAATCACTTTCTTGAGGCATGAGACATGGAAAACTGGATGGATTTTTGCAGTAGGCGGAAAAACCAGCTTGTAGGCTACTTCTCCAATGCGCTGAAGTACTTGATATGGTCCGTAGAATTTTGGAGATAGTTTCTGACAACCCTTGTCTTTGAGTGATGTTTGCTTATATGGTTGTAGCCTCAAAAAGACTTGATCCCCTTCTTGAAATTGGCACTTTGAGCGATGCTGGTCTACCTGTTGCTTCATGCGGTTTTGAGCTTGATGAAGATTCTCTCTAAGATGGGCGAGCATGGTTGCGAGGTTTTGTACCTTTGAGCACCCCTTGATATAAGAAGTAGGAGAAGGAGGGAGTTGACCATATACTGCTTCATAGGGAGTCATTTTGGTGGTGGCATGATAGTTGGTGTTGTACCACCATTCAGCCAGAGGTAACCACTGTACCCAAAGATGTTGCTGTTCTGAAGTGAAACACCTAAGGTAGGTTTCCAGACATTTGTTGACGGCTTCAACTTGACCATCTGTTTGTGGATGATAAGAAGTACTGAGTTTTAGTTGGGTGCCTTGTTGCCTGAAGAGTTCTTGCCAAAAATTACTGGTGAAGATCGGGTCGTGATCAGACACAATAGAAGTAGGCATGCTATGCAATTTGAAGATTTGATCCATGAAAGATTGAGCGACCAAAGTCAGTGTAAATGGGTGGGGTAGGGTGCAGAAATGAGCATACTTCGAAAGTCTGTCCACAACCATCATGATGAATAACTTGTTTCCTGACTTTGGAAGACCTGTAATGAAATCCACAGAAACCTTCGTCCATATTGCTACCGGGATAGGCAACGGTTGTAATGTGCCTGGTGCTTTGACGGTCTCCCCTTTGTGGCGTTGACAGACATCGCATTCTGCTACAAAAGTAAGGATTTCCTTTTTCATGCCTGTCCAAAAAAATGATCTTTTGGTGCGAGCATACGTCTTCTAAAAGCCTGAATGTCCTGCAATGGGGGATGAGTGCAATTCTGCCAAAATGCGACTTTTGAGGGTGGATGTTGGTGATATTACAACTCTGTCCCTGTAGTGAAGAATCTCATCCTGCCACGAGTAGCCCTTGGTGGAATTTGGATCCGCCTGCAATTGAGAAATGAGTTGGGAGAGCCCGGGATGTGAAAACCATTCCCTGCGAGCCTCTTCAATCCATTCTGGAATGGGAAGGGAAATTGCTAACAGGGTACTTCCCTCTTCAAATTGGCGAGATAATGCATCTGCTACACTATTTCTTGTCCTTTCTTGTAAATGATCTCATAATCATATCCCAACATTTTGGCGAGCCATTTATTTTGTTGTGGGGAGGATAGGCGTTGCTCCAAAAAATATTTAAGACTGTGATGGTCTATGCGGATTTGGAAACGTCGCCCCAATAAGTAAGGTCACCAGGTCTCTACTGCATGTAAAATGGCCATCATTTCCTTCTCATAGGTAGATTGGCCTAGATTCCTCCCACTTAGTTGTTGGCTTGTGAAGGCCAAAGGTCGCCCTTCCTACATTAAGACTACCCCATTACCCCTACCCGAAGCATCACATTCAATGACAAAAGATTTGGTGAAATCAGGGAGTGCTAAGACTGGAGTGGAACACATGGCATTTTTTAGAGCTGTAAATGCCTGTTGTGCATCCACATTCCAGAAGAATGAATTTTTCTTCAGGAGTTGAGTGAGGGGCTTCACTATGCGACCATAATTGCGGACAAATTTGCGATAATAGCCCGTGAGACCCAAAAATCCTCTCAAGCTCTTCAAGGTCTTAGGTTGAGGCCAATCCTGAATTGCCTGGATCTTTTTGGGGTCCACTTTGACACCTTCACACCCCACAATGTGGCCCAAATACTCAACTTCTTCCATTCCAAATGAACACTTGGACATCTTAACAAATAATTTATGCTTGTGGAGCAGTTGCAAGAGTAGATCTACATTCTGAAGATGTGCGACCCAAGTGCAACTATAGATGAGGATGTCATCGAAGAAGACAAGGATAAATTTCCTGAGATATGGTTTGAGAAGGTGGTTTATAAGGCTCTGAAAGGTAGATGGGGCATTACAAAGATCGAATGGCATGACTAGGAACTCATAATGGCCTTCATGAGTTCAGAAAGCAGTCTTTGGAATGTCGACTTCCTTCATGCGAATTTGGTGGTAGCCAACCTGAATACATTCGAAAAATTCAGACCAATCTTGCTTTGCAATGCGTCCTACAAAATACTCTCCAAGTTACTTGCTAATAGAATAAAGCCTTTGCTGGACAAACTCATCTCTCCTAATTAGGGACGATTTTTCAAAGGCAGGCCTATCCTAGACAATGTGATACTGGTGCAGGAAATCATCCATTCTAGCCATCAATGCAAAAAGCAAGGTATGCTCATCAAGCTAGACATGGTGAATGCCTTCGATAGAGTAAGACACTCATTCCTCCTCCAAGTTCTTTCTGCATTTGGTTTCAGCGCTGAATTTGTAAAAATGATTACAGCATGCTGATGAGCCCCAAAAATGGATAATTATATGGGCTCATTTAGCCTCCTAATTCGACTTAATCCACCATTCTCATTAGTTTATTGCATGCTTTTTATTATATTTATGCTAATAGAGTGAATTTGGTTAGTCATTATGCCAACAAGTCTAATGTGTGCTTTATGCAGTCTTTTTGGTCAATTTGGAGAAAAAATCAAAGGTTTAAATGAGCACTTGGCAGCCAAATTCGTGGAGAGGATTTTTAGGAAGGTGTCCCCTTCATTTATGGGCCCTTACCTCAAATTCTCCACCATCAGCTCGGAGTTCAAGGGCCACCAAATCAATTATCACAAGGGCAATCGAGCAAGGGCTAGTAAAGGTGTTGTTAACTACAAGTTCTGGCAGCCGAGTTCCTAAAGTTTAGGAGGGCTGTTGGGGTCCTCAATTTGTATAAATAAGAGGGCTTAGGGCATCATTTCAGTTAGTCACTTTGTAGGCAGAAGTTAGCTAGTTTGTAGTTCGATTTTAGTCATTTTTTAGGCAGTAGGTTAGCTTTGCATTTCAGCGCATTTTCAAGTTTTCCTTATGGACAGTTTTTGGAATATAACTATTCTTTTGATCAATAAAGATGAATCCAGCTTTGCACCAGCTCTAAATCTCTCGTAGGAGGCTGTAGCTCTTGGGGTTGGGCCCATCTCAAGTACCCAGTACCTCATTTGTTTACCTTTATGTGTTTTTTCTGCATTCTTAGAATAAAATCTGCTATTTAGATTTAAATCTTGTTTTGTTGTTTAGGTTGCTTTTGATGATTAAAAAGGCTTTTCATGTTCAGATTTAGTTGATAGGTTAATAACAGGGAAGATATTCAGAAAAAGGGCCATCAAGCACCTCTGATTTCACCTCTCCCTCAGTGGGATCAAGAGCTAGGATCAAGGTGACCTTGCTGCCACCAAAAACACTGTCTTTGCTTCACCATGCAATCATTAGTGTTCGATTTTTAATTGCAGAATTTGGTTACATGTTCAGATTCTTGATTGCTTCATTGCATAGTTATTATACATGGTTTCATTGCAAATAAACTTCTGTTCATTCTCTTTACTGTTAGCTAGATCATATTAGGTTAACATAACTAGGTCTCTGATTTTCCAAGTCTTTGTTGGTTCAGTTGGAGAAACAACTTGCAGAGCACCCGTACCACTTCTCTATCTACCCATACTCCATCAATCACGCCTGCTCCATCCTCTGACTCAGATTCTTGCTTCACGTTTTTGTAGGAATTTACAGGGTAAGTTCCTCAGAAAGAATACCAAAAGGACACCGCTCACAACCAGATCTCAAATCAATACACCAGTATTTTTGACGTGGTTAAAACCCTCAGAGTGCAAGGAGGGAAACAGTCCACGGCCTGTCCCAACGTGGGTACAGACAATTTATTAATCAAAGAATGAAAATTTACATAAGCTTCTCTCATGCACGGATTACCCGAACAATGACCCTCCATGCGCTTTAAATAGAACTCATGGACCAATCGGGTGTCAAGCCACGGATCAAGTGTCGGTAATACCGAGGTGAGAGTGAACCGTCGGATCACTACATATCGTGACCGTCGGATTGTAAGTTACAAAATGTACAACGGTAAAGAAACACACTTTACCTAACTCTAACCTAACTCTATACTAGACCAAGTTGAACTTAACTATATCCTATGTGTCGGAATATCCTAACATCCCCCCTTAAGAACAACTTGGGATAGGATTGAAGGATTTACAAATATGACACAATAGGAGAAGGAAGGAGGCACTAGAGCCTATCCCCCCTTAGTGACAACTTCCTGAACTCCAAGCATATATCGAAGTTTAGTGAACTTTGCCTCTGTGAGGGCCTTTGTGAAGATGTCTGCAACCTGATCATCCGTTGGACAATATTGCACTTCAAGAACATGGTCATGAATGAGCTTTCTGATGAAGTGCATGTGTAGTTCAATGTGTTTGCTGCGCTGATGCTGGACTGGATCTTTGCATAGCTGAATGGCACTTTGATTATCACACCAAAGTGTGGTTGGATGCTGCTGCTCAAAGCCAAATTCTGATAGGATCTGACGAAGCCACAAGGCTTCCTTACTAGCTTCCACGGCACCACGATACTCTGCTTCTGCTGACGAAAGAGAAATGGCAGCCTGTTTCTTACAAGCCCATGTAATAGGTCCTGAACCAAGAGTGAAGACATAACCGGCAGTAGACTTCCGATCATCAAGGTCACCAGCCCAATCAGAATCAGTGAAACCAACTAACAGAGGAGCTGCTTTGGCACTGTAATGAATCCCAAACTGTACTGTACCTCGAACATAACGAAGTATTCTTTTAGCTGCTTTCCAATGACTTTCACGGGGGTTTTGCATAAAACGAGCAACAAGGCCAACAGCAAAGGAAAGATCAGGACGAGTATGGGTTAAATACAAGAGTTTTCCGACAAGTTGACGGTATAAGGTAGCATCAACTTCAGGAGAAGTACAAGAGACTGAAAGTTTGACTCCAGACTGAAAGGGAGAAGGGGCTGGCTTACAGTCTTCCATGTGAAAAAGACGAAGAATATCACAAGCATACTTGGACTGGGAAAGGAAAATACCTTCTTGGGATTGCAAGACTTGAAGACCGAGAAAATAGTGTAAGTGTCCTAAGTCTGTCATTTCAAATTTCTTTTTAAGGCTGGACTTCACATGGTTTATAAGGTTGGGATCACTACCAGTAAGAATAAGATCATCAACATAAAGAACAAGGATGATAAGAGAGTTGCCCACTTTCTTGGTGTAGACAGTATTGTCAGAATGACACCTAGAAAAGCCAGATTCTAAAAGAAAGCTATCCATTTTGGCATACCAAGCCCGAGGAGCTTGTTTGAGGCCATAAAGGGATTTCTTAAGTCGACAAACGAGGCTGGAGTCTGTTTGTATGAAGCCAATGGGTTGTTCCATATAGATTTCTTCCTGCAAGTCCCCATGCAAGAAGGCAGATTTAACATCCATTTGATGGACTTTCCATTTTAAAGAGGCAGCAAGGGAAAGAACAAGGCGGATAGAGTTCATTTTGGCAACTGGAGAGAAGGTTTCAGTGTAGTCAATGCCTTCAACCTGTGAAAAGCCCTTAGCAACTAGACGAGCCTTATGTTTATCAACTTTCCCATCTGGTCCATACTTGGTTCTGTAAACCCATTTGCATCTAACAAGTTTGCGTCCCTTTGGTAGAGGAACAAGATCCCATGTATCATTTGTCATCAATGAATGATATTCTTCATTCATAGCTGCTTCCCAATGTGGATGGCCTGAAGCTTCTGCGAAAGTGTCAGGATCATGATTTACTGGAGCTTGAGCCAGTAAAGAAGAGGCTCTTTCAAACTGAGAACGTGTACGTCGCTGATCTGTAGGATCACCGGCAAGATCACCTGCTGCATCCCGAGTAGCACGGACCCATCTTGGAAGTTGAGGATCCTGAGAAGGTGGGGGAGGATTATCATCCTCGCTTTCATCATCAGAAGAAGAAATGTTTTCAAAGATAGAAGAGATAGGAAGAGGTGGCACATCCGCCAGACTAGGCTCGCAGGCCGATTTATTTTCATCAAATTTTACATCTCTTCTAATGATAACATTTTTGGACTTAAATGGAATAAGTCTATAACCTTTTACATCTTCAGAATATCCAACAAAAGTACATTTCTCACTCTTAGGTTCTAAAGCTTTATGCTTTTCATCTGGAATATGGGCCCATGCTTCACTTCCAAACACACGAAAGTGACTTACATCTGGTTTAATGGAACTCCAAGCTTCTTCTGGAGTGATATTCTCTAGAACCTTAGTAGGAGTGCGATTGATTATATAATTTGCACAATTAATTGCTTCGGCCCAAAAACTAAGACTGAGTCCTTTAGATTGCAGCATACAATTAGCCATTTCCTTTAAGGTGCGATTTTTCCTTTCAGCTACACCATTTTGTTGTGGAGTGTATGGAACAGTATGTTGCATTTGAATTCCATTTTCGGTGCAAAAGTTGATGAATGCGTTTTTAACATATTCTCCACCATTATCAGTTCTTAGCTTAAGAATGTGATGTCCAGATTGTTTTTCAACAAATGCTTTGAAGGCCAAAAAAGTGCTAAATACTTCGCTCTTGAGTTTTAAGAAGTATACCCAAGTGCGTCTAGAGAAATCATCAATGAAAGTTAAGAAGTACTTGCAGCCAGAGAATGAAGCAACAGGAAGAGGACCACATAAATCACTGTGCACAAGCTGTAAAGGGGCTGAGGCGTGCCAAGAGGCACGTTTGTCAAAACTGTCCCGATGATGTTTTCCGAGTACACATCCGGAACAAACACCATCTTTGCAAGATACCATAGGAAGACCTGTCACCATGTTTTCTTTACATAGATGCTGAAGGGAGCGATAGTTTAAGTGACCATACCGCTCATGCCAAAGTTTGCTCACTTCATCATTATGAGCAACAAATACTGAGGGAAGATGGGATGACCCAAAGTTGTGAAACTTATACAACCTTTTGGAATCATCAGCAAGACCAGTAGCTAGAATCTGTTTAGGATCTTTTAGATCCTTGATTACAACATCATGAGGTGAAAATTCAACAATTTTACCTTCACCTGAATGAGTTATCTGATAGACAGATAGAAGGTTGCAGGATAAGTTTGGAACACATAATACATCATTGAACTGACCATTGTCTAGATGAACAGTTCCAGTCCCTACAACATTAAGAGATCTATCATCACCAACATATATATTTTTGGTGTTACAATCATTTAAAGAAGAAAACATGGCTTGGTTTTTGGCCATGTGACAAGAGGCTCCAGAATCAATGAGCCACTCATGAGAATGAGAAGAAGAAGAAGATACATTTAATGCATAACCAGACTGAGATGATTGACGATGACATGCAGAAAATGCCGTTCCGGAAGTTGAAGTTGAAGTAGGCTCCAGATGGATGTTATGTTTCTTCATTGCGGCTTCCAAGGCTTCCATCTTCTTAAAGCATTTAGATTCTAAGTGGCCATCTCGATTACAAAAGTTACAATGTCTGTCAGTCTTCTTCCATTTGTTTTTATTGGTCTTGTCATATTGCTGAAATGATCTTTCATCTTGAGGCTGAGTTGGTTTAGGACCATTCCTTTGAGGATAAGACTTCTTAGGATTCTTTGAATTTGGTTGCTGCTGGGCGGCTAACGCTTTCGAGGAAGAGTTTCCAAGATTAAGAAGACCAAGGTGTAAGAGTTTTTCTTGTTCTCTTATTAAGGAATCACAAAAGGAGTCAAAGGAAGGGGGCTTGTAGTCTTTGCCTTGACAAATGAAAGCTTCCCTGGTAGAATGGAAAGTGGAAACAAATACAGAGTAGGCTGGTCCCAACTTAGTAAGGATGGAATAAATAAGGTTACCATCTTCTTTCTTAACTTTAACACCTTCCAAGAGATATCTAAGGGTCTTGAATTTGGACAAGAAATCTTCAATGCAAGAAAAATTATTAGGATCCAAAGTAAGCAACTCATTCTCAAGTTGATGGGCTCTAATTTCATTTTTAATCCCAAAAACTTTAGCAAGTTTTTCTAATGCTTCATGAGGAGTTTCAATTTCTGCAATGTGGAATCTAAGATCAGGAGAAACAGACATTCCTATCAAACCACGTGCTTGATCTTGTCTATTTTCCCATTTTTCGGCCTTGTCTTCATCTTTGGGTTTCTTCTCTTGGTCTGTGGCTATTCTGAAGAGACCTTTACTTCTAAGTAAATCTCCCATGTAGGCTACCCATTGGAAGTAGTTAGTGCTGTCAAGAATGACTTGGCATGGACTTTCCATTTTTTGAAAAACAACTGAAGCTGAAGATGCTGAAAGTAAGTGGTCCAATGGATAGATCTCGAAAAAATAGGCGGTTTTAAAAAAAACGGCTCTGAAAAAGGCTTCCGGATGAAGAAGTTATGGCTTTTTGAAAAAAAATTGTTGACGTTGCCGGCAAAGTGCGCGAATGTGCGGGAATGAAAAAATCCGCCCCCACAAAATGGAGACTTGAACCCAAGACCTCTACTCTCTTAAAAGGTCTTTGAACCAATTGATCTATACAAAATATTTGAGAGAGAGAGAGAGAGAGAGAGAGAGAGGGGGGGGGGGAGGGGGCCTCGATTTGCGTGCTTGCCTTGGGAAGACTCTTTTCCCCTACAAAACACAAAACACAAAACCCAACACGAATATCCAAAGAAAAACGAACCTTACGGCTCGAAGTTAGCTTTAGCCAAAAAACTAGAAATTTTAAAAAAAATCTCAAAGTTAGCTTTTAGCCGAAAAACTAAATATTTTTCTCAATGTTTCTGATTTTCCGAGATCACACTAAGGTGCAGGGAAAAGAGCATACGCATGAGAAAAATCCTTTCTTTCTGTTTCTGATTTGCCCAGATCGCACAGAGTCGCAGGGCAAAGAGCATACGCAGAAATGAAAGGTATAGATCCGGAAAAAAAAGGCTAAATAAACCGAAACCGAAATAAGCAGAGAGAAAATGACAGTAAACTGCAAAAAAAAAAACACTGTATACCTCCCGATCTGAAAAATGACGCAGCTAGGGCTACCGGAAACCTTTTCGCGTGAAACGAAAGGGGTTCCTCACTGAAACAGATGCTCCGAACGCAACAGAGCAGTCCTCTCGGCCCGAAAGCAGTCAGAAACAGCAGATCTAGGAAACGACAGCCGCATGCAGTTCTACCGGCTTCAGATTTGGATCACCAACGGACGCGGCCCTCAAATAGCTCTGATACCATGTAGGAATTTACAGGGTAAGTTCCTCAGAAAGAATACCAAAAGGACACCGCTCACAACCAGATCTCAAATCAATACACCAGTATTTTTGACGTGGTTAAAACCCTCAGAGTGCAAGGAGGGAAACAGTCCACGGCCTGTCCCAACGTGGGTACAGACAATTTATTAATCAAAGAATGAAAATTTACATAAGCTTCTCTCATGCACGGATTACCCGAACAATGACCCTCCATGCGCTTTAAATAGAACTCATGGACCAATCGGGTGTCAAGCCACGGATCAAGTGTCGGTAATACCGAGGTGAGAGTGAACCGTCGGATCACTACATATCGTGACCGTCGGATTGTAAGTTACAAAATGTACAACGGTAAAGAAACACACTTTACCTAACTCTAACCTAACTCTATACTAGACCAAGTTGAACTTAACTATATCCTATGTGTCGGAATATCCTAACAGTTTTCCATTTTCTCCCTTTGCCCTAATTCCCATATTTTTGTGCAACATTGCTCCACTCCTTGAACAAATCCAACCATCCTTTCCACTCCTCAGCTCCATTCCCCAAGTCTTGGACCTCCTCACACCCTTATCTCACCTCCATACCCACTCCTTCATCTTTCTTCCTCCATCCATCCTCCAAAATCCCATTTCTGAACATCCTGTAGAAAATTACAGAACATCCTGTAGAAATTCCAGAACATCCTGTAGAACCCCTGCAGACTTCTTGTAGAAGCTCACGAAAGCGGTTTCTTGAGATCCGATCACTGTGAAACTCTCAGGAAGGGTGCTAGGGACCCCTTAGGCCCTCTTCTAACCTTCCCAACCTCCTGCAAGCATTTCCTTTCGCCAATCCACCTCTGCACAGTAAAAAACAGTTAAAGCACATGCACAATAATTCTGCCAACTTACTCAAAAATACAAAAAGATGTTTCTTTTCAGATGTTACTGTAGAAGTAGCTTAGACACATGCATTTTACCTTCCTAGAAGTCAATGGCATCTCTTTCTGTAGCTTTCATCATTCTTCTTGCACCAGTAGGGTTAGTCAGTAAAATTAGGGTTTGCTAGGGTTTGCATTTCCTTTCCACTTTCAGTTTCTTTCTGCAAGTAGATTAGCCTCCTTTGAGTTAGCTTTCATCCATCAGTTAAAAAGCTTCTTCTAAGAGCTCATAGAAGTTGGCTTAAGCTCCTAGCGGACTTGTGCCAGCTGATCAAGTGACAGCCGCGACAAGAGCTAGTACTTCTCCATACAGCACTGTCGCTTCCAAGTTTGTTACGAACTACCGGGTCGATAAAATTAAAGAAGGGAGTCTCAGGAGTTGTAGCATTATTGCAATACTGGGGCCCACCATTCTTTTTGGCGCCGTTGCCGGGGAAGCGTCAGAGTATTGGTGATTGCTGATTTTCTTCTATTTTCTACTACAACCTTCTTCTAAGTAGTTTATTTCAGCAAGCGTAGAGTAGTTGTTTCATTTCCAGTATGCAATTTATTTTTCGCAAAAGTAGAGTAGATATTTCTTGCTTTCATAGATTAGCATTTCAATTCTGCAATTTCAATTCTGCAAGCCTAGATTAGCATTTCAATTCTGCAAGCGTAGACTAGCATTTCATTCCTGCAATTTCGTTTCAGCAAGATAGTTAGTTGCAGTTCAATCTATTTTAGTTTTGTAGGTACAAGCAGAAAAAAGAAAAAATCAACCAAAAAGATTTCTTTTCATGCTTGGTAGGAGTAGAGATAAGTCAGAAAAATGTTTGCACAACACCCCCCACTGCTTCACACAACCAACCTTCTCTCTTCTTCGATGGCTGTGATTAAGAAGAACCCCTAGGTGGACAACAAGACACATTTGAAGAACCTCTAGGGAAGAAGAAGAAGAAAACATTCCTCTGGAGCAAATGGCTACAAGTAGAAATGTTGGGAGCAGTACCTTATCCAAAAACGAATTTGCAAATCAGATGGAAGATTTCAAGAGTGATATGAGGCAATTTCTTGCCATGCAACTGGATACCTTGCAGATCCAAAGGAAGCAAGAGGAAACCAAGAGGGCTTTGGACACCTATTGTCCTAGGTGCACTAGAAAGCATCCAAGGAATGAATGTCCAATACACTCCCTAGAAGTGTGTTTCGTCTGTGAAGAATACCATCCTACGAATCAGTGCCCTTCCTTGCCTGGACTTAAAGCCGCATATCAGAAAGCCAAAGGAGCCACTGAATCACTCTATTATATGAACCAAAGGAGGGCACATGGACCCATACCCTACCAGGAGGGAATGCAAGGGACATCCTAGACCTATTATGACCCCTATCAAGTCGCTTCCATGCCTTCTTGGGGTCCCCCTACTCATCCTTCCTGGTCCACACCCCCTCCTTGGTCGTATCCTCCTCAATACCATGCTTCTCCAGTTGCTCACTCGTTTCATTCTTATGCTCAGCCACAACCTCAGTGGAATGCACCTCATCAGGGGTGGAGGCCCCAGTACAACTCTCGTTCCGCTCATTTGCCTCTACCACTTGCCCAACCACAACGCCATCCACCTCCATCTCAAATATACACCCCCACTCAACTACCCATACCACCATTTCCAAACTCGCACATTGGAATAGCTCAACCCAATTGCAAAGCTAAGGCATAACATGTCCAAATGACTCCTCTTGAGCTCGATGATCTTCACCATAGCTCAGGAAGAGTATTGCAAAACAGAGATTATATTGACAACATTGAAGGACCAAAGGCAAAAGAAGATTCAAAAGAAAAGATCAAAGAACCATGGGCTGCACTTGATGAAGAGAAGGCATCAAAATCAGAGATCGAGAGAGTTCCCTCATGGTTACCATCAAATCTTCCATGTATTCAAGAGAAAGATCAACAAAAAGAGGAAGATGAGAAAGTCATGGTATAAGGTGACATGAAGCATGATCCAGATCAGCAAAAGGACCAAGGATATCAAAGCTATATTGAGATATGGTTTTAGACGGTCACTAAGTTGCAGCGGTACTCTCTTCCTCAGCTATGTTTGATCCCTTCAAAGTCAGATCATTTGGTCTCTGAAATCCGGATAGCTGTCAAAGCATGCATTTCAAGCCTCCACATCATTTTGTTTCTAATCTTGATGTGCACATGGCTCCATTGGAAGTATTATTATACTTGAAAACGATTTTGTTTTTCAAGTAGGGTAGGGTAGAAAAAAAAAAAAAAAAGAGAAAAAACAGATTAAAAAATGAAAATAAGAGGAAAATAAAAAATTTAAGGTGAAAACCTCTTCGGAGGCGCCTTAGATTGGCTCATTGATTGAAAACCTCCATGAGGCAGTCAATGGGTTGGGAAAAAAGAGAAAAGAGAATAAGATCTCTAGGTGAAAACCTCCCTTGGAGGCGCCCAGGGAAGGCAATTAGGGCGAAAACCTCCATGAGGCGCCTTAGTTGTCTTCAAAAAAAAAGAGAGAAAAAGAAAAGAGAAAAAAAAAACCTAATTTCTATTGAGTAATTGCAGATTGCAAGAAGGACATTTCAGGTTAGGAGGATTGCTCAAGACAAAGACAGAGAGAGTTTTGTGCCTTCTACAGGAAGTTCTATGTCTTCTACAGGAAGCCTACAAAAAAACCAAAATTGATCTTTGAAGAGGACCTGAAGGTCAGGAATCTGTCCATGAGGCCTGCAAGCATCCATGTGTCCATCCCTCACCCTTGTCCATCATTTTTTCCATCTCATTGTGCTTCTTTCCTCAAAACTGCGTGTTCTACAGGAAGTTCCTGTAGGAATTACAAGATTTCTACAGGAAGCTAGAAATGGATTTCAAAAAGGTAGTTTGGCGAACATGATAGCTTCCTCAAGGGTTTAGAAGTCCTCCTACAATCTTCAAACTCCTCCTCCATCATCTCCATGCCTGCATCACAACCCAAGCTCATTTTTTTTACCATGCAAAAACTTGCAGAATGCTTTGAAGAAAAAATACATAGAATAGAATTTGTTTTTTCCCTAGCTTGAAAACCGTGCATCCATTTGCAAAACTATTACAGGGGGAGTTGTATAGGGACAATGGCAACATGCCCGAGCAATTTCAGCGAATTCGGGTGCAAGGTTTCCAGGAAATCAGCGTCCATCACCTTCAGCCATTTTTGCATTTTCTCCATATTTGTGCATTCGTTTCAAAACCTGCTTCATGGGGAGATGCACACGAGTGATAGTAGCCTACCCAAGAAGTTTCAGCCAATTCCGATGCATTGTTTTCGAGAAATTGATCTCTATAATCTTCAGCCGTTTTCCGTTTTTCTCGAAATCTGTGCATCCATTGATCACAATTTTTCTATGGGAGGTGCATAATGATGATAGGAACATGCTCAGAAAGTTTCAGATCGATCTGGTCCATCGTTCGGGAGCAATGGAGAAAACAAGTTTCTGCCTTGTAAAAATTCAACATCAGCAGCTTGAGGGTACAGATCTGAACGTGGAAACAAATTCCTGCAACTGAGATCTGGCCAGAGGACACCTGCACAAGGAAAACAACCATGAATCAACAACCAAGCCATCATGCAACCACAGAAACCAATGCATGCAGCAAATGAAAGGCCACAACACCTCACAGCAACCATTCGACTTCCAGGTACGTGACTAAAACTCGTTCCTCTGATTGCATGAATGTAATTTGAAAACTGCGTGAGCAATGAGATGGTTGTGATTAAAAAATCGGTGGCCAGCTAACTGGCCACCCTCATCCAGTTCAAATAGCGCTCGGTGGGTCAATACGACACGTGTGCTCAGCCATCTCAGGAGGAAATCTGGAAATAGGTAGTGGTGACTGTTTAGCCTTCAACATAATTGATGGGAGTGATCACAGGTAGGAAACATGATGTTTCGTGACAGCACTACCGTCTGCATGGGCCAGCGCACATTTTTTCCACCTCACCACGAATCACGCAGCAATTAAAGAATGCTCGGCTGAAACTCATAAACTGTTGTTCATTGCACTTGCAACATCCTCAACTGAAGTATGCACAAAATGATTAACTAGCCATCCTCCACCGGTTTTTCTACCTGTCTTCAAGATTCTGCTGCGTATCGGCCTTGCTCAGAGGTGCAGGGGCGTTCTACAGGAAATGGGGGGGTCTTCTACAGGAAGTACGACACGGCTTTCCAGAGTAGAAAAGTTTGGATTTTTCTTCGACAAATTTGGAGTCCCGAGAAAGGTAGGATAAAAAACACTCTTCCATGCATGTAAAAGGTGATGAATTGAGCTGTTTTGAATCGGAGGTTTAGAGACAAGTCTGCCTGTGAGTTAAAATAGCAGTTTACTTGTGGTTACATGAAATTTCTTCATTGGTTTGCGTCCAAGTTTTTCTCCATGGGTCCTGAAGAAAAATCCTCTTGTAGAAAAGTTAAAGCACTGTCAGGGCTAACCTGTGTGAAAAAAAAAATGTCAATTTTACATGGTTATATGTATGCTGGGGGGTGGAAATTGAGCTCTGCACTCTGTCTAGGGAAACCAAAGTCTTCCTTCTGTACACAGACAGTCGAGTTTCTTAAAACCAGGGAACTAGTGCAAAGTTAAAACATAAACACCTGAGGGATACTGTCTTCAAGTTCGAAGAAGGAAACCATAAAACAACAAGCCCTTTCTGATCAGAGCACAAACCAGAACAGAGCACTCTCACCATGCCAGGAGGGTTTATCAGAAAGGAACCCTCGGATTCCAGAAAATTGCGTGAAACTCCCGAGGTGGTGAACCTATTCACCCGTGCCAATTGGATGACCTTTTGTGACAGAATTCAAGGTCATGACGATGAGGTAACATAAGAGTTCTTAATGTCCCTGCAGCCTAAATCAAAGACACTAGCCACTGTGAATTTCAGAGGGTTGACCCTAAAGCTTACCCCACCACTCATTAGAAGAGAAAGCCAACAGAAAAGAAACATAGGACAGACCGCCACAGAGAGAACAAGAAGAGAAATGAGGAAAAGGCCAAGTTGCAAAGCCTAAAGCTGTGGGAGGAACAATGGCACAAACATCCAGGGAGAAGAGATTGCAGAGCAGGGCAGATAAGACTAAAAAAGTCCAAACAAGTGAGAACACAACCAAGGCAACCACACCACAATTAAAATGCAAGACACCCCCAGCCAAGCAGACTGAAACAGTGAAGACAATTTCTACAGGAAGCCAGAAAGCAGTTTCTACAGGAAGACAGAAAACAGTCGACACAGGACTTTCTACAGGAAGTATGGAAACAGAGGAACAAAAAGGAGAAATCGCCTGAGATTTTAGCCAGGGAGGCAGCAGCTGTGCTGGCTACCCTTAGCACATCTCCAAAGCAAAAAGGGCAGCGAAAGAGGGAGCCTTCCATGTATTTTAAGGCAAGAAGGAGCATGCAGATAAAAACTGGCAGGCCCAAACCACAGTCAAAAGAGCCAATTACAATTGTAGGCACCCTAGCTACACAAAAGGAAAAGTCTCCCTCAAAGGCATCCATCACCTATGAACGGGGAAGCCCGAAAACATCCACCTGGAGAGAAAGAATGAAAATTTTGCACACAAAGGCCTTTCTACAGGATGCTGAGATAGTTCTACAAGAAGCTCATAATTCTCTAGGAAAAGGAGCATAGGCAGTGGGAAGAAGCAGAGAGAAAAGCATGGTTTCATGACCGAGAAGAGGACATCACTTCAGAAGCTTGGCATGACAGGGAGGCCACCACAACCATCAAAGATGAGGAGATAGATTAGTTGCTCAGAGGATGAGCAACACTTTCAATACGGGGGTGATGATGAGCCCTAACACCCTTATCTCACTTCCATACCCACTCCTTCATCTTTCTTCCTCCATCCATCCTCCAAAATCCCATTTTTGAACATCATGTAGAAAATTACAGAACATCCTGTAGAAATTCCAGAACATCCTGTAGAACCCCTGCAGACTTCCTGTAGAAGCTTACAAAAGCGGTTTCTTGAGATCTGATCATTGTGAAACTCTCAGGAAGGGTGCTATGGACCCCTTAGGCCCTCTTCTAACCTTCCCAACCTCCTGCAAGCATTTCCTTTCACCAATCCACCTCTGCACAGTAAAAAACAGTTAAAGCACATGCACAATAATTCTGCCAACTTACTCAAAAAGACAAAAAGATGTTTCTTTTCAGATGTTACTGTAGAAGTAGCTTAGACACATGCATTTTACCTTCCTAGAAGTCAATGACATCTCTTTCTGTAGCTTTCATCATTCTTCTTGCACCAGTAGGGTTAGTCGGTAAAATTAGGGTTTTATAGGGTTTGCATTTCCTTTCCACTTTCAGTTTCTTTCTGCAAGTAGATTAGCCTCCTTTGATTTAGCTTTCATCCATCAATTAAAAAGCTTCTTCTAAGAGCTCATAGAAGTTGGCTTAAGCTCTTAGTGGACTTGTGCCAGCTAATCAAGTGACAGCCGCGACAAGAGCTAGTACTTGTGCATACAGCACCGTCACTTCCAAGTTTGTTACGAACTACCGGTTTGATAAAATTAAAGAAGGGAGTCTCAGGAGTTGCAATATTATTGCTGCAATACTAGGGCCCACCACATGCATTGGTGAACCTTGGATAGCCCCTCTAGTAAATGGTAGGCCGGAAAACTACTTCAAAGCTTTAAGGGGAATCAGGCAAGGTTGCCCTCTGTCCCCCTTCCTGTATATTCTGATGGTAGACTCTCTAAGCCGAAATCTCACAGATGAGAAGCTCAACGGGACTCTTCCTGACATGAAGGTGATACCCGGAACAAACCCAATCAATCATGCCTTGTTCGCCAATGACTCTCTCCTTATGGGAGGAGCCTCCATTAAAATTGCAAGAGCCTTCAGTGGAGTAATCCAAAGCTTCTGCAGAGTCTCCATAGCTATATTCAACAAGAGAAAAAGTGCAATGTACGGTTGGGCGGTAGACCAACAATATATACTCAGGATTTTCCAAGCCCTGGACTTCACCAGATATGCCTCTTGGGAAAAATTCAAGTATCTTGGCCTGCCCTTAACGTTGGGTTGTACTAAGGCCCCTCATTGGATGGAAATTATCAGCAAAATTAAGGCTAAGATGACTGCTTGGGGCGGACAGTGGCTTACCTCAGCCGGGAAGCTAACTCTGGTCAAGTCAGTGCTCTCATCCCTTCCTATATACCAGGCGTCTTTCCTTTTGGCACCAAAAATGATCACCGAATAGTTAGCAAAATTGATTCGAAATTTTCTATGGCAAGGACGAAAGGGGAACCGAAAATATTCCATACAGTAAGCTGGGACATAGTGAAAAGGCCAATATATGAAGGTGGACTTTAGGTAAGAGATCCTGTGTTGGCCAATCTGGCGATGGGAGGGAAGATCCTCTGGAAATTTTTCTCAAACCAAAGAAACCTGTAAATCAAGTTCTAATTAAAAAAATATCTGCATAGGCTCTCAATAAAGACTATGGAAGAAGGAGCTTCCCACAAAGGAACCACGCTGTGGAATTTGTGCAGCCAAGGCTGGAAATTCTTCAAAGAATAACTTTACAAAATTCCAGGAAATGGGAAAAGAATCAGAATGTGGGATGACAAGATCATGGGACTCCATCCCCTAAATCTTGCTCCGGAAATAACAGATTTGCGTAACTGGCTCATCCAAAAAGGTATCCACAAACTTGCTAACATATGCAAATGGGATTCAATAGGGAACTGGAGTAACTAGGCCATCCATTGCCCCCCTGATTGGATGCTCCCTCAACTCCATCAATTATTAGCTAATCTCTCTGGTCTGGCTCCTGTGCATCTCCATTCGAGGGACAAGTGGGGCTGGGGGAAGTCTGGTTCTTACTCAACTAGGTTGGGTTTTGCAACCCTTCAAGAACAACAACATCAGATCCATACTACAAAGCTTTGGCAGCATGTCTGGGACCCATTCGGTCTCCCAAAATCAACTTCTTCTACTGGACTCTCATGCATAGAAGGACCCTCACTGGGGACAACTTAAAGAAAAGAGGAACCATGGGTCCACACAGATGACCTCTCTATTAAAAGGATCAGGAAACTATCGATCACCTATTCATAGACTGCCCCTTTTCTCAAGAGATCTGGCTGCAAGAAACTATGGGGCTCAATGCCCAAATCCCTCAGCAGCCTTCAGTTGTTAGCCTTTTCGTAACTTGGAAAGAACGATATCCTCACTCTTTGAATAACAACTCAACATGGACTAAAATCTGGATTGATATACCAAAATATATCTGTTGGGGAATCTGGTTGGCTAGGAATGAAGCCATATTCAACAACATACTTCAATCCACCATCATAGTGGCTGCCAAGGCCAAAGATTTGCTACTGGAAACTTTTGAAAATAGACCTCATAAGCCAGAAAACTCCCTTCTCCATGAAGAGCTCATCTGGCTAGGTGAATCCCTGAGACGGGCCAACATCAAGAATAATACCTCCTTGTCTAAGCATGACCCAGAGTGGCGTCTCTGGATCTCTGAGGCGGAATTTAAAAAATGGTGGAAAAATCAGGGCAAAGTCACGGCTTTCTTCGACAGAGCCTCCAAAGGAAACCTGGGGATAGCACGCGCAGGAGGAACAATTTACTCCACGGATGGAAAAAAACAATACAGCTTCAGTTGGGGCCTAGGTCAGAGCACCAATGGCCAGGCCGAGATCTTCGAACTGCTCAAAGTGTGTCAGCTGGCTCAGAGGAATAGAGGGCAAAACCTTCAAATCTTTGGGGATTCTGAAATCCTGATTAAAATCCTTAACATGGGTGACTAACTCAATAGCTCTGCTCTAAACAATACCCTTGAAAGAATAAGAAACATGGCTCAAAACTTCACATCTTGCTCATTCTACCATGTCCTGCGAGCTCTGAACAAGGAAGCAGACATAATGGCTAATAAAGGATGTCTGCTAGCTCAAGGTATGCTGGTAATGAATGATGAAGAACCTGAAAGGCACCCAATTCCTTAACAAACAAGGAGAGCTGATCAAGGACAAAATTCCACAGAAAAAAGGCTCGCACAGATAGACTTTCACTATTGAGAAAGAGTGGGCCACTCCTTGACAGGCTATAGGTTTTCACATGGGCCAACAATTTTTGGGTGTCTTAATAGGGCGCAGAATTGTATTCAATCAGAGGACAGTTTTGAAGGAAGTGATGCGTAGGATCTGGGTGGGGGATGATTTGATGGTCATCGCATGCTGGAAAAGGTGGGGTGTTAAAGTTGTGGGGAGTGGTAAGCGGTTTACATCGCATCGCTTCTGGCTGTTGGGCAGTATTTCATGATTCAGACGCGATGTACCTTAGGGCCCGACGCATGGCTAGTCAAAACCGCCCATATTGCGCACTCCTGTGGTGTTAAGGGTCAGACAGCGAGGGACGTGATAAGCGTCGGATCTGGGTGGGGGAAGATCTGACGGTTATCGCGCGTTGTACATGGCGGGGTATTATCCTTGTTGTGGGGTCGGGTACAGAGGTGGTTCAGATTAAGGATCGGACAACGTGGGATGCGACAAGTGTTTGATCTAGGTGGGGTTGATCTGACGGTCATCACGCATTGCAAAAGGAGGGGTGTTAACTACGTTGGGAGTGGTAAGCGGTTTTCATCACACCGCTCTTGGCTGCTGGGCAGTTTTCTACGAAACGGACACGATGCCACTTAGTAGCTAACGCGTGGCAAGGCAAAATTGCCCATATCGCATGCTCTTGAGGCGTTATGGGCCGGACAGAGAGGGACGCGATAAGCGTCGGATCTGGACGGAGGAAGATTTGACGGTAATCGTGCGCTGAACATGGCTGGGTTTTATCCTTGAAGTGGGGTCGGGTACGGATGAGAACCTTGGTATATCGGAGGTGGGGACAGGTTATATAAATATATTCAGGTTTTGTTTAATTTGGACCATGGATTAAAGTTTTTTCGGGAATTAGCTTAACCCAGGAAAGAACCAAAGCATAAAAAAAAGAGGAAATGTAAGATAGGACCCAAAGACGGCAAAAGCATAGCAAGGATCTCTCAGCCATGCCGATTGTGTAAAAGCAACAACTATTCCTTGATACAAAAGCCAGAATATGAAGATTCTATAGAACCAGAATTCTCTCAATTGGTTGTAATCGAGGTTGTTTGGCATGCCCAACCTCTTCTTATAAATAAAATTCAACCGTTTCTGTTAAAAAAAACATTATAAAACATATCAAAGAGTCTTATTATTTTATATTTTGGTCATTTTTCAAGTATATTTAAAAGTAATTTAGTCTAAAATCTAGCAAAGATTTGTTGAAATTGCAAATTTAAGTTGTGTAGTATAAATAATACAAGTGTCCGAGAAGACTTTTAAGGAATTGTATCCATTTATGCATTCAAAAATATAATTTAAATAATGAAAAATTATACATGGTGTATGAGTATTTTAACTAAGAGAGAGATTAAATCTCTAGATGTGCAATTTTTTTTTCAAATTTGCATTTAAAAAAAAATTTACATATCAAGAAAGTTGATCCCTCTCACCACATAATAAATACATAGCGATAGATCTATACTAACTATTTTCTAATTATCTCTTTATTATTTTAATTTTTTCACAATCATTATATTATATTTTACACATTTCATCATAAATATTATTTGATATTTTATTTCATAAAAACTTGATATTTTACACACATTTCATCATAAATCTTAATCTCCACACTTTTTCAAGTATTATTTTAGCATAAATATTTCAAAATATCATACATACATATCTAAATGTACCATTGAAATTTGATAAGTATATTAGCCTCTTGACCTAAATTTCCATCTTTGAAAAGTATCAACGTTGCTCTCAATACAGTAAAGCTAGGGTATTGGCATCCTATGCAAAATCCAGAAATTAATGGCATCCAAATCTTCATGTCAGAACATAACTTTGTGGGTCCACTTAATGTATGAAGTATCATATCATCCATGAAAAGTGGAGGAGAGCTCACATTGTGATGTCTTTCAATTTCACCGAATAAGACAAAAGTTTCTTTGACCTAGTGGCCTTCAAAGAATCCAACCAAAGGAAATAAGTAAAAAGTAATCACAAATCTTGTAAGTACCCTTGGTAGCCACTGAATTAGCCACACCAAGTAAAACTCCAACTACTCTTGTGAAAACATAACTTGGTGGGTCAACTCATCTATCAATTATCATATCATCCATGAAAAGTGGAGGAGAGCTCACATTGAAATGTCTTTAATTTCACAGAGTAAAACAAAACTTTCTTTTACCTCGTGGCCTTCAAAGAATCCAACCAAAGGAAATAAGTAAAAAGTAATCACAAATCTTGTAAGTACCACCATTGGCCACACCAAGTAAAACTCCAACGTGCACAAACAACATGATATCATTACTTCTAACTCAACAACTTCTCAACAATTAAAAAAACCAAACATCCCAAGGATGGCCCACGCACTTTTCACCTAAAGTGGGGGGTGGGGAATCCGAGGACATATTCTCCCTCACCAACTTTGAAACCTTAGTCCACCACACTTCAATTATTTAAAAACATCACAAATTTTCGCTACAAAACCGTGTGGAGTTGACCGTCCTGCCCGCATACAAAACTAGTAGCTGACCGTCTTTGGCGGGAAATACACGAAAAAGCGGGCCGCATCCCTTTGTTGGTTGGCGCCAAAATTTCTCGCTCGAAAGGGGCCGCCATTCCCGTCACGTCGTTTGAATAACATGACATGCGCTTTTTTGCCTTGCCTTGAATGTCGTGCATTTCCTTAATTATTAAACAATTCCGCCCTGCTAGTGCTCGTCATCCAATCAATTTTGTGGGACAGGCAGCCATCCGCTAAGTACAGAGAGAGCATCCAACGATGGGCCATCACTGCTGTGTTACTACCCTGCCATAATTAAACTTAACGGAAAGAAACGTTCACGTACGTCTTGCGGAGAATCCGAGGTCAAGGAGTAGTTTTTTACCAACGGTAATAACTGCCGCTAAATTTAAACATGTCGCGAGTAGGGTTGGAACTCTGACCCGTCTTCACAATTTTAAGGAAGAAGATTGACAAGTTTGTAAATTTTTAAATTGTAAGTTTGTTTTGAAATTTCAACTTTGAAAGCGCGGTATTGTGTTGGGAATTTGGAAACCGTGTTTTCCTTCAACGATCATATTTCCACTTGTCAGTGTCCTTGCCACATGGAGGAACTCTGAGTTTGATGATGTACTACTCACACTAGTTTTTATCAAAGGGTTAGGAAGGAAGAACTTGCGTTTTTTGCAACAAGGGGTGGTAGAAACAAGATGCCATTATATCAAAGAGTGTGTAGCATATGGAGTTATTTGTCATCAGTTTGATAACAGTCTAATGGTGAACAATATCAGTGAGCTTTTTGAGGAGACAAGGCTTCATGAAACAATGAATTTCTTACTTAAGATCCATAACAACATAATCAAACTGAAAAAAATTCTGAAAATGGATTAAGTGATAATAGTTGGTCCTTAGACTGTGACGTCTCATGGACGTCATTAAAAGCCATTCAATTCAATCCATGTGCATGCACATAAACAAGACTTATTTTTTTAATTATCTATTTAATGTTTTAATTTTAAATATTAATCGACATTCTAATAAAGTCAGGTTTTTTATGTAGTTAATTGTGTTCACAAAATTTGTGTTATGGCGGGCATTCACGTTTGATTGAACTTCACTTAATAAAAACTAGCATTTACACCAAGAGGAGTTAAAACATGCCAATAGAGGTGTAAATGAATGTAGAATGACCTTTAGCCCCAAGGGTTAGCTCAGTTTGTCGAGTTCACGTTGCTAAGTACCTCACTGGTTGGAGGTCACAAGGTCAAATCTCCTCGACGACTTTGGGGTTAGGCCCTACTTGTTTAGTCGGCGTGTAGATCCTTTTAGGTTGATCTGCTTAGATTTTCTTGTGGATGTAGCAATAATCACCTAGTATCCGTGAACCACCCTTAAAAAAAGCAAAAAAAGTAGAGTAACGCAAAGGTAGCGCTATAGGAAACAAGGATGTGGACGTGAAAGGCAAGAGAATCAGGGGGCGAGGGGTGGGGGAAACTGAAAGGATTTGGTAAAGCAACGGGTTGTGTGTGGGACATCACTGTGTTATCAAAATATGGTGAGTTGTCGGGATGACCAATTGCACTCATAGAAGCACCGAGGAGATAGAGATAGCCACAAAATAATAGGGAAGACAGTGAATCAAGCAAGTAAAGACTTAGAAATTAAATTTGTTGAAATAACGATTCGAAAGTGGAAAAATACATATATGGAAATGTTGACATACACCCTATCACATATATTTTCTATAATTATGTTTTGCTCAATTCATGAGTTCATTAAATCCCTGCTCTTCACCAACTCTTCATCTATAAGAGGTGTATCCATGGCATGGCATTGCAATTAGCGGATTAGTTTTTCATTACATCTACAATGATATGTTTTTATGACATCCAAATTGCCAGCAACATATACATGGCAAACTTCATCGGCATGATTAAGCACAAGATTTTTGGTTGGTTTCTTGATTACTAAAACCAACTTATTACTGCCAATGGGAGTAACTATATCTATAACATCATCAAGTCAAGAAAGTATGGAATTTAATTTCTTGAAGATAGACAACGGATGAGCTTCTTTCCTACAGATTCAAGAAGTGCTTCAACGATGACCTAATGCAAAATGGCATTTGTTCCAATTGTTTCTTTGGTAACTAAGAATGTTCTAAAATAAATTGCAAAAACTTAGCAATTCATAGGACAAAACACTAATCAGGTGAATTTCAGCTCTACCTTTATAAAGTTGCAATGGCAGATTATAGGTTTGTGTCATAATAGGTGGTAGTTGTTAGATGATCCAAAAATAAAATATTATCATAGGTTCTAAAGTTGGAATAAAATAATTATTAATTTAAGATATTAAATCAATAATTATTATTCTAGAATATTTAATTATTTAATGGATACATTTAGAATTAGTATATTGTTGTAACAAGATATGACTTTCCAAATGTGTCGTATCTTAGGCTCTATTTTAGGAGATTTGTTAGCTAGTTGTTTTGAATAGCATTATTGTAAATGGACACTTGTTATTTAATAAGTGATCCATAACTAGAGGTAGTTAGGACATTGAGCTTATAAATAGCTCATTGCAAGAGTGTTTTGTTGTTCGGGTGTAAACTCTTGCAAAATCAAATATGTAATTGTTTTTTTTTTATTAATAAAATTACGTGTCTAAGTACACTTTTGCCATTATTGTGGTATCAGAGCTCCAATAATGCTGCAGCTGATATGAGGAGGAGATTCCAGCTCTACAGGCACATGGAAAACTCCAATAATTTGGTCAATTAATATTTGGTATGCAATCTATTGATTTGGTATCTATCTTTTTTCTGGAAAAGAACTTTCATTATATAATTGATTTTAGATTTTTAAAATCTAAAAATCATTTTCTTTATCATCCCCCCTATATCAGCAATTCACACTTATGGCCTGTGTTGGCTCCTTTGCCTCCTGCTAGCTGAACTCCCCGTATTTTCTCTAGCATCGTTGCTACCAGACATATTACTCTTTGTGTCAGCTTCAAAACTCTCTCTGCAGAATGCTATTTGCATCCCTACTCCGCAGAACACTATTTCCAGCCTCTACGCGACAATCAGTACTGTAGCCTATATCTTAGAACCCAATTTCAAAGCTATGACTGAAGACTGCTATAACCCAGTTAAGGCAAACATGTTGTGTTTATTTGATCTGAACTGAGCTCTTCAGTAACTTGATGTAGACCATACAATTTGATTCCCATTTCAGACATTGTTTCAAAAATTATGTGGTAATTTCAACTCTTGTGGTCTAATCTCCCAAATTTTGATTGGTGTATTATATAAGAATTATTCCTTCCACTCCTGATTGGATCTGGGTTGCTCTGTTAGGGTTTTATATTTCTTGGGATTTCTCTTTTAAATGCTTTCAAAATTCCTATTAATGTAGCACAAAAATGTTACTTCTTAGTACGAAAAGTAGCATGCGTACGCAGGCTACCGCTAGAATTAGCTCAAGACAATAAAGTCCTCACCAACTATCTATATACCAGCATCGCAGTCCAAAAATCATTCTGCTCATAAAGCCCGTCTATCACTTTCTGTTTCAAAGACTCTGCGGGGTCCTCGACGATTTGAGTTTGGTTGATCTCATCTACTTCGAGGAGAGGCTCTTGTACAATAACTGTCATCTTGAATTAAATTACATCTGCAGGCTACTTCGTGTAAAATTTGATTGATCGAGGAGTCCTGCAAGATTAGTGTTTGCACAACCCTTCAAATCTAGCAAGAGAGCTAACGATCTTTACGAGCAGAGGAGAGCAGAAGCAAGGAAAAGACAGTGTGGGCGATGTAATGCATACACACGCATTTGTGTCATTCAAACCGAGAGGACCAGTCCATCAAGATAGTGCAAGGCTGAACATATGGAAGCCAAATCAAATTTGTAAATTTTGTGGAGAAATAAGGAATATTGTATTTTGGAGAGATCTGGTGATTTTTTTTTATTTTTGGGAATTTATTGATTGCGGAATAATAAGGTGATTTCTAAATTTTTGGAGTAATAAGGGGATTTTAATTGAAATTTTTGAAGGGATAAGTGTAACTCAAAGTAATTTTACTTTGGGGGGGGGGGGGGGGGTAACTTTTCTTTTTAACAAGTCTTGCAAGAGCATCGTTGTAAAAGTAAAATTTTGAAAGCTAACTTGTAAATATTTGAGAAATTGACTATAACCAAGTGCAAAGCTCAGTCATATTTCTCCTGCTTCAACGACTATATGAGGGTCAAGGCCAAGCCCCGATAGATCGTTTTTTATTGCGTTGTGTGTTGCATGTTGTGTTGCCCATCTTGATATTTTTTTCTTCTGAGTCTGATTCTTGGTGCGAAGCTTCAATGCTACAATGTCAAAGTTGATTAATTTGTTTTCTGATTCTGACAAACTTGAAGGTACAAAATCCTATAAAACATGGCAACGCCTCATCGAAAGCACTCTCATTTATAATGAATTATGGCAGGGTATATGTGATGGTGATATTAAGCCGAATAAACCCATAGATGCAGCTGCACTATCAAAATGGGAAGTTAAGAATGCCAAAGCATTAGCTCTCATTAAATCTTCTGTCAATGGCGAAATGTATGTCCATATAGAAAATGCTACAGATGCATGGTCTGCTTTGAAAACTTTTAAAGACCTCTTTGATACTCATCTTGAATCAAAGAAAGTTGATCTACAATTAAAATTATTCCAACAAAAATTGACTGAAGGAGGTGATGTTCTTGAATATATCTCAAGACTTAAGAATATTAGGCAGGAAATCATTAATGCTGGTTTTCCAGTGATAGATGATAGCTTTATGGTCACAATTGTAATTGTTGAACTTCCTTCTTCCTATACGCATTTTTTGGAGACTCTACAATTAACTGGGAAATTAGAGAAACTAAATTTTGATGAGCTTTGTGAAATGTTGACCCAACATGACAAAACCTTTGGGAAGAAGAAGAAAGTTGGTGAAGATGTCTTTTTCACAGAGGCCAGCACTAGTAAATCATCAGCTGACAGTTCTTGAGGCAGAGGCAGAGGGAATTTCAATCAAAATCAAGCAGCACATAATGTACAAAGTCGAGGTCGAAGCCAAAGCAGAGGAAACAACTTTAATAGAGGCAACAGTTCAGGAAGGAATAATTTTCAAGGTAGAGGAAACAACCAAGGAAGAGGCTATTTTCAAGGACAAGGAAATACTAATCAAGGTAGAGGACAATCTCAAAATCAAAGTCAAAGCAGAGGCAAAGGACAATCTTCAAGAAGAGGAAGAGACTTAAGTCAAATTGTGTGTCGAAGATGTAACAAAGTTGGACATTATGCTGAAGATTGTCGAACTTCTCTTAATAAAATTCCCAAGTTTCATCAACACTCAGCTCAATTTGCAAATGATCAAGATGATGATAACTCAGAATATGTTTTTACTTCCTCGCCAGCATCACAATTTTCATCTCATCTTAGAAGTGATTATGAAGATGCGTGGATCTTGGATTCAAGGGCAACTCAGCACATGACTTGTCGACATGATTTTTTTTGGAATTTTCAAGATTGCCAACTTAATTCCATTTTTCTTGCAGATGATAAAAAACATACTCCTTATGGAAAAGGAGCAGTTAAAGTTTTTCTCCCTGGCATTGGAGAAAAAATGATTTCCAATGTATGATATGTACCAACTTTTAAGAAAAATTTGCTCTCTTTAGTCACGATTCAACACGCAGGACATCAGGTGATTATGGAAGATGGTTTAGTCAAGATTAATTTAGTCAAACAGAGCTTGAAAACTATCATGACAGGTTATGAAGATGGAAAAATGTTACGGATGAAAGGGACAATTATTCCAAGGCATTCTGATTTTGCAGGGACAGTGACTACATGCATTTCACCTGTAAGAGTATGGCATGTAAGATATGGACATTTAAATTTTGAGAGTCTTTCTCAATTGCAGAAACAAGGGATGGTTAAGGGACTGCCAACTTTAAAAAAGGAAAATGCAAAATGTGAAGCTTGCATTTCTGGCAAACAAAGTCGAGAAAGTTTTCTAACAAGTTCCTGACGTGCAAACAAGTGGCTACAACTAGTTCACAATGATGTTTGTGGACCACTACAAACTTCCTTTGGTGGTTGCAAATATTTCTTACTATTCATTGATGATTTTAGCAGAATGACTTGGGTTTACTTCTTGAAGAACAAGTCAGAAGCATTTGAGAACTTTAAAATTTTTCACCAACTTGTTGAAAATGAAGTCAAAGAAAAGATAGTTACTCCCAGGACAGATAATGGGGGAGAATTCACTTCAAATGAATTCAAAAATAATTGCAGTGAAAATGGCATAAGATGACATCTTACTAATGTTTACGCTCCACATCAAAATGGAGTAGTTGAAAGAATGAATCACACTTTGTTAGGAATGGTGCGATCCATGTTAACTTTCAAGAGGCTAAGTCCAACATATTGAGCAGAAGCAATACATACAACTGTCTACTTAAGAAACAGATCTCCAACTGCTTCTTTAGACAGAATCACACCTTATGAAGCTTGGTTTGGTTTCAAACCTTGAGTTAAACATCTTCGAGTTTTTGGATCAGTATGTTATGCCTTAGTTCCGAAAGAAAAACGAACTAAGCTTGACTCAAGAAGTTTGAAATGCACAATGATTGGCTATTTTGATGAGAAGAAAGGGTATCATCTTTTGAATAATGGAAAATTCATTGTGAGCAGGGATGTCATTTTTTATGAAACAGAGAGTAAGAGTGCTAAAGAAATCGAAAGTCTTCTTCAAAAGTTAGAAACTAAGGGCAGTAAAAGAAAAGGAAGAATGCAAAGTCAACCAACTTCACAAAATTGGTATGAACTTGATTTTCCTTCCTCTGAAGATGAGTCATCCAGTCCATCTACTTCAACAACATCATCTGGGTCTTCTAGCAGTTCATTCACATCTCCAAGCAACAACAGTTCTTCTGACAGTGATTCTCCGGACTCTTCACCTGAACGAAGAACATCAGCTTATATTAATTCTCTTTACAATGATGGAGACTTTTCAGAATCTCAAATAACTGAGCATCAACTACCAAAATGGGCAGTTCAACTTTTGAAAGATGTAAAGCCTGATGAGCAGAATAAAATAGGCACCAGAAGGTCACAAAGAAGTGAAGGCAACTTTGCCTTGATAGAAAATGATTTTACTGAACCTTCCACATACAAAGAAGTAGTAAAACATAAAGAATGACAACAGGATATGGTTGAAGAATATCAAGCAATAATTGATAAAAACACTTGGAAACTTGTTGATTGTCCATCAAATGTTAAACCCATAGGATGCAAATGGGTTTACAGAATTAAGTATAATCAAAAGGGAGAACTTGAAAACTATAGAGCACGACTTGTCACAAAAGGATTTGCGCAGCAGGAAGGCATTGATTATGAGGTAATGTTTGCTCCTACAGCTAAATGGAACACCATCTGATTAACACTTGCATTGGCCGCTCAGAAAGGATGGAAAGTTCATCAAACGGATGTGAAAAGTGGTTTTCTCAATGGGGATTTACAGGAAGAAGTGTATATGACACAACCACTAGGTTTTGAAATTGAAGGGCAAGAACATAAAGTTTGCAAATTGATCAAGGCTTTATATGGATTAAAACAAGCTCCCTGAGCTTGGTATGCAAAGATGGATGAATACCTTAAGAAAGTTGGTTTTCAACGAAGTGAATCTAATGATACTTTGTATGTGTGACAACAGGGAAAATATCTGGTAATTCTTGTTATGTACGTAGATGATTTGATCATTACTAGCAACCATGATGATCATATTGCACAGGTGAAAAATGAGTTACATGCAGGTTTTAAAATGACAGATTTGGGATTACCTCACTACTATCTTGGAGTTGAAGTCTTCGAACGTCCACATCATATTTTCATTTCTTAGAGTAAGTATGCAATAGAGGTTCTTCAATGATTTAGCATGCATGATTGCAAGCCCGTTCTTACCCCCATGGAGTAAAACTTGAAACTTTCAAAATTTGAAGTGCGGGAAAAGGTGGACAATACTACTTACAGACAGTTGATTGGCAGCTTGATTTATTTGACAAATACTCGCCCTAATCTATCTTATGCAGTCAGTATTCTTTCACATTTTATGCAGGAACCACGAGACAGCCACTGGAATGCAGCCAAAAGAGTTCTTCGATATATCCAAGGAACAAAAGATTTTGGTCTTCTTTACACAAAGAATAAAAACTTTATACTTGGTGGATATTCCGATGCCGACTTTGCTAGAAGTATTGATGATTGAGCATCAACATCAGGTTATTTAATGAACATGGGGTCAGCAGAAGTATCTTGGAGTTGTAAGAAACAAGCTACAATGGCCACTTCTTCAGCAGAAGCAGAGTACATTTCAGCATGGGAAGCAACATGTGAAATTATTTGGTTGCGCAGAATTTTGCAGAACTTGGCATTGCTCAGGCAGAATCTACATCATTATTCTTTGACAGCCGGTCAGCCATCAAACTTGCCAAGAACCCAATTTTTCATTCAAAGACAAAGCATGTGGACACTAAGTATCATCATATCAGATCTCTCATTGCCAAAGATGTCCTCAAGCCAGTTTATTGTCCTTCCGAAGATCAGATCTCCGACATTTTTACAAAACCGCTTGGCAGAATAAAATTAACTAAGTTCAGGGATGAACTTGGTATCTATGTACTGTATCTTTGGATCATAGGGGGCAATGTTAGATGATCCAAAAATAAAATATTATCACAGGTTATAAAGTTTGAATAAAATAATTATTAATTTAAGATATTAAATTAATAATTATTATTCTAGAATATTTAATTATTTAATGGAGACATTTAGAATTAGTATATTGTTGTAACACGATATGACTTTCCAAATGTGTCGTATCTTAGGCTCTATTTTAGGAGATTTGTTAGCTAGTTGTTTTGAATAGCATTTATTGTAAATAGACACTTGTTATTTAATAAGTGATCCATAATTAGAGGTAGTTAGGACATTGAACTTATAAATAGCTCATTGCAAGAGTGTTTTGTTGTTCGGGTATAAACTCTTGCAAAATCAAATATGTAATTGTTTTTTTTCTGATTAATAAAATTAGGTGTCCGAGGACACTTCTGTAATTATTGCCCAACAACTTTTGACTATGTATAATTTTTTCTTTAGTTAATACAAATTAAGAGCTAGCTTACAAAAAAATGGTGTGCATAGGAAGCATAGGGAAGAAAATCAGGTCAGGGATTGGTGTGCAGTAGGTACCATAACCCATAGTCTGGAATTTAGGGAAACAGAGGAGGTCAACACTTTCATGCAGATTCATCATCAAAAATATCTGGAGTTAGCATCATAAATGGGTTCTTTACAGTCTCTAGTTGGAAGGATATCAATCCAACTGAAGATCCAAACAAATGCTAAAAAGTCATCAAATAAGAACACATAAAACACAACATAAAAATAACCAAAGATATCTATACTTTGGTTGTTGTCTGAGACATGCATAATTAAAGAGTTTCAACCTTAGTGTCCCTAGAGGCATATGATTCTTGAGAAACTTTAAAATTTATAATTAAAAAAAGGAGATGTTGTTTTACTTTACATCAAATTGAAGATAAAAACATTACAAATGTGACAGTTTATTTATCTTATTTAATATTTTCAAAACTAATCCCCTCCCAACCATATTTGAGTACGCATGTCTGAAGTTTACGAAAAAAACTCGTAAGACTTAGGATGTATAGTAACTTTAAGGTAAGTGCCATTGGCCAAGTCTACTTATATGGACAAAGTTTGATCAAAGTGGCTAGGTCTTAGCCACTTTTCCACAATACCAACTAATTGCTTTATGAGTAAGTACAACCAATGTTTTTTAAACAATTTGAAATGATAGCTTGTTAAACAATGTGTATGTCCTTTTAATGATGTAACAACACCAGACTTGTAAAATAATATTTGTGATTGTTGCTATACCTCCAAGAAGAAATGCTAAATCCCTGTGCTAACAGAGAGGTGTAGTTCTCACAACATAGTATTTAAGACCTTAAACATGGAGCATCATGTAATCTCAATTAATAGTGTCAGATTACGGATGTGATTGAGAAAAGTTGAGATGAAAGGACCATATGGATATTTGACAAATCAAAATCAATAGAAAATCCATATTTATCCTTAAGAATGTGGTAAACCAAGTTATTGTAACACATTGTCCTCCCAGGACCCACAGTCTCCATATCTAACCAACCTTAAACAAATATCATTTGTGTTTATTTCTTTGATGAAAGTTAGATGACAAATAGGAAAACAACAGAGAGAGGAAAAGTTAAAAAGGGTATTATCACTCAACTACAAGAATGATGAAAGAATAATAAATTACAAAACTAATAACAAGCTTGTTTCAAATTCATCAAAATTCATCTTCTATTCATGTTGGTTGAACCAATAAGAAACTCTACAAGTCATACAAAGTTTTGACCTCCAGTACTTTCAACTTTTACTATAATAAATCTATGCTTATATCTCATTTGCTTCATGCATTTATTCCTTAAAATAGAATCCCATCTGCAGTGAGCTATAGCTACATATGTACCAAAATCAATAATGAAAAATATTCAAGACAAGGAAAAGAGAACTTTCCTCTATTGTCTAGAGTAATGCAACATCTCTAGGTGAAAGAAGTGACCATAACTGAGTTTTCAACTTTCAACTTCCTCGGGCAAAGACCATGGATTTATAAATTTTGAAACCAACCGGATAAATCCTGAGGAACTGGGAAAATGGAAACAAACATATTTTCAAAAATTCCACCATGGGGCTCGTGAATTATCGTAAATCGAACCATTTCTTGGTTGATAGAAATATACATTTCCCTCTACTAGAATACTTCTTATCAAGTTTCACTTTTGCACCTTTCTCATTGTAGAAGGAGCAAGGATGAAAATTATATACATAAAGCATAAGTTCATTTGTGGTTGCAGAAGGGAGGTCATATTTGCCAGAACAAAGGACATTTTCTCTAGCATAGAAGAGTGGTAAACTAGAACCCACTCCTCTATGAATACAAAACCTTTATAGGAGTGTAGTTATGAGGATTGCCTTTGCTACTAATAAAAGGATATAAGATTGCCCAGCTAGGACTTATTAGTGTTGTTGGAGAGAAATTTGGTTTTGTGAAGGTTGTAGTGTATGCTAGATATTTGAGGACGGAGGAACTAAAAATGGGGAAGTAACTCTCTTGGTAGTAACCAATTTACAATTGAGTCACTTGATGAGGAGTATGATTTGTGTTATGTACATGGATGTGAGTGGTCTAAAATCACTTATGAATGATCTCAGTTAATTAATGTAGGTATTACAGACTCATGTGCCGAGATATGCCTATGTTATTTTAAGCAACAGATCGATAAGATTGCGTAATACACAGGAATTGGAAAAATGTAAGAGAAACACAGCAAGCAAATGCAAAAACACAACAATTTAATAATGAGTTCACCCAATCCTATTGGGCTACGTCTCCTGGTCCAGCTTTCAGTGGTGGCCTTTTCTATTGTGTCTTTAAGCAGAGTTTTTACAATGGGTAACTCAATTTGAGTCTCCTTTAACAAACAATGCTCAGTAGGGTGGTACTTGGATTCCCCAAGCCACTAGAGTACATAGAATCCCCCTTATCGAGTCTCAACCTCAACTGGTCTTAATGGGATGAGTCCAATCTGGTGCTCAGTTCCCAACCAATATCCTCACAGGGATTGCTTTAACCTCTCAAGCCTTCTTGGTTTTGTCTGCTCGATGCTGCCTTAGCTCTGTAGGTCAGCTCGACTTCTCTGTTCTCTGCTTCTTGCTTCACTATCTATTCTGTCTATGCTTTGTTCTATGTCTGTTCATGGCTTAAAGCCAATCCATCCCTTGACTGTTTTCTTCCTCTTCTGGATCTTTGGATCGCCTGCCTCTGTCTGCTGGAATTCCCTACTTCTGTTTCATCGCCACTATGTAACGTTTCATAGATAGGTGGCCACTTGTCTCCTTATGAACTGGGCGCCAACTTTTCCTCGAACGATCGTTATTTTGGTTATTCCACAAAATGATTCATCTGCTAGCTCATCGATCATGTCGGACCCCAAATATCATATGCCTCAACCTATTCTTCCGTCAAATCTGGTCTCCCATCGGGTGCAATCTCTGATGTTGATCTGGGGTCTCCAAATCCTACGGTCATCACTTTTATCGCACAGGTGAGGTGCTCGACTGTTACCCTGCGACGAGAGTGGTTTTCTCTCTCATCTATCGGACACGCATCATTCAGTGTATGGCATCGCTTGGTCCTCTACCAAACCCGCTTACTGCTTGAGGGGCTTGCGATATCCTGCCAGTTTTTGGGTGTGGGACCCGCCTTCTAATGTTTCGGGTATTTCCGCATGGTTTTACTTATTTTTCACATGACCAGGTGCCAGGGCTTTTCCTTCGCTTAGGCCAGAAATGACCTCTGTTTTCTGATCTGAACTCCCTATTTGCTAGTTTGCGCCACTGCGTGGTCTCCATGGGCCAACGGTTAGCGCACTTTGGCCGAGGGTCCTCGTTGTTCCATGCTAGGTACAAATTGCCACTGTCCAGAGGTCCTTCTTGATATCTCGTTGTTCACAAGATTTTTGAGTCTGACATAATTTGAAACAGTCATAGAACTCTGATAATTTTCAAGGATCCAATTTGGATCACGACCTTCCCACTGAAAAAAGCTTTTGGACCACCAAAAGTTGGTTTTCAAGCATCAACTAAGTGAGGATACAACTTTCTCACTTGTCCACTCTCTATCCATTTTGCACTGCTTGGCTTTGAACCTCTGAACCCAATTCTAAGGTACTCAACACCTCCCATGCGTGTCGTTCTCACCTTCCTGTCCAGAACTGTGTCTTCCTGCAATTCATTAAGATATTCAGGTAACAGGTCATCAATAGAAGGCAATTGACTCTCTTCTTTAGGATCTTCAATTAACAGAGGTTCAATTAGTCTCAAGCTGTCTGCATTGATGACTGAGTAGATGTGCATATAAGCTGGCAAATCAAGGCGAAAAGCATTCTCACCAATTTTCTCAAGGATCTTGAAAGGTCCATACCTTATTGGTTTCATCTTTTTACCTTCACCTTGTATCCTGTCCTTGTTGATATACAACCAGACTTGGTCACCAACTTGGAAACTATGCTCCATCCAATGCTTGCCATGCTTTGCCTTGTATTTGGCTTGGCTCTTTTCCAGTTTTTCTTGTACTGCCTGATGGATCTCTTGGATTTGTTCAATGAACCTAGTTGCCTTGCCCACATCGTTGTGTCCCTCAACTGTTGTGTCCTTACCAAAGACAAAATCCAAGGGAGACCTTGGTGTGAAACCATAACAAGTCTCAAAAGGAGATCTTTGTGTGGAAGAATGTTTGGCTTGGTTGTAAGCATGCTGTACATAACACAAATGTTCATCCCAAAGCCTAGGATGCTTACTGCAATATCCCCTGAGTAACTGGATCACTGTCCTGTTGACTAATTCTGTCTGGCCATCGGTTTGTGGATGGAAAGTTGTGCTTTTCTTCAGTTTGGTGTCCATCAGTTCCCACAGAATTGACCAAAACTTTCCACAAATCGGGTGTCTCGATCAGATATAATGGAAGTGGGTAATCCAAAATGAACCCATACATGTTGAAAGAACAGTTTTGTAGTTTGTTCAGTTGTAATCTGTTTATTACAAGGTATCAAAATACACATTTTGCTGAACCTATCCACAAAAACATACAGATAATCATGATCTTTCCTAGATTTAGGCAGTCCTCCCACAAAGTCCATGGAAACACTTTCCCAAGGATGAGAAGGAACTGGTAATGGAGTGTACAAGCCTAGTTTTCTATTGCTGGGCTTGCTTTTAGCACACATAGTACACCCTCTTACATATCTAGAAACTGTCTCGTTCATTTTTGGCCAATAACAAAATCTTTGCAACTATACAACTATTTTACTTATTTCAAAGTGACCCGATATTAGAGAAGTGTGTGCTTCTCGAATTATCTTTACTCTTTCAGTTGGAATGCATAGCTTCTCACAATGATATAGGATTCAGTCCTTAATATGATAATCCAATTCTTCTACTCATTTGCCTCGACTTAAAGTTGCATATACATCTTTAAAGTCTATATCTTGAGCATATTGTTCAATGTAGCTCTCATGTAACACAAAATTATGCTTAAGTATAGTAGATGCATTTATAATGGGTCTAGATAACATATCTGCAACTTTATTTTGTATGCCCTTTTTATATCTGATGACTAAATGAAACTGTTGTAGAAAACCCATCCATCTATAGTGTCTTGATTGCTGCAACTTAGTTTGGGAGTGTAGATATTGAAGTGGTTGATGATCAGTATGTATAATTGTTTCTTTGCCCATTAAGTAATGTTTCCACTTTTTCACACTCTGTACTAATGCATACAATTCTTTATCATATGTGGGATAGTTAACTACTGCAGAATTAAATGTCTCAGAATGATAACATATGGGTTTACCGTGCTGCATCAACATTGCTCCCATAGCATAGTCACTGGCATCCATTTGGATCTCAAACGGTCTTTGAAGATCTGGCAATGGTAGTACTGGTGCTGTACTAATCTTTTATTTCAAGGTGTCGAAGGATTTCTGCTATTTTCCTCCCCATTGAAACACCTTGTTCAATCTTGTTAAAGCATGTAAGGGAGCTGCAATTAAGGAAAAGTTAGAAATGAACTTTCTCCAATATTGTGCTGCTCCTAAGAAGCTCCTAACTTTTGTAGTAGATTTGGGTTTAGGGCAGTTTACAATGACTGCCACCTTAGAAGGATCTATCTTCAATTCACCACCCCCTACTATATGTCCCAAATAATTCAGAGATGTTTTGCCAAATTCACATTTTGAGAGTTTAACATAAAGTTTTTCTCTTTTCAAAACATCTACTGTCCGCTTAACATGCTTTAAATGTTCTTCCCACGTTTTGCTAAATATCAGAATTTCATCCAGATATACAATAAAAAAATCATCAAGAAAAGGTCTGAGTACATCATTCATTATTCTCATGAAAGTAGCAGGAGCATTAGTTAAGCCAAAAGGCATAACTAGCCACTCATACAATCCCTGCTTTGTCTTGAAAGCAGTCTTCCATGCATCTTGTTCTGCAACTTTGACTTGATGATATCCACTATGCAAGTCTAACTTGGAAAAATAAAGAGTTTCTTTCAATTGATCTAATAGATCGTCTATGCGAGGAAGGGGATAACGATTTTTTATTGTTATCTTATTTAGTGCTTGGTAATCAATGCACATTCTCCACGAGCCATATTTCTTTCTCACCAAAACAATTGGAGATCCACATGGTGATGTGCTAGGTCTGATGAACCCCTTCTCGAGCAACTCCTGCACCTGCTTCTTGATTTTTGCATTCTCTAAAGCGGACAACCTGTACATTCCAATATTAGGCAGTGGAGCATCTTGGTGCAAATTAATATTATGCACTATTTCCTTTTTGGGTGGTAGACCTTTAGGTTCTTGAAACAAGATATCATACTCTGAAACAACTTTTTCTAAATCATCTTTCTGTTTAGCATCACAGCCCACAAATACATTGGTTTTATCAGGTTTCTTTTCCTTTACAACCATTAGTAAAAATTGTTTGCATGAATTTATAATTTGTTTCATCTGCCTTGGGTTTATGAGAGTGTAATTATTCTTGAGCTTATGAGCTCTTATAAATTATTCGATTCCATCTTTAACGAGTAGACACTTGTTCTCGACTCTATAGAAAATAGCTTTTATGTCATACAAGTAAGGAATTCCTAAAACAATTCCACATATATCCAAAGGAATTATGTCTAACTCAACCTCATCTACAAATGCTAACCCAAAAGAAAACTTGATCAAACCCATGTTTATCAATTTTGGCAGCAGCAATCCCCTCATGGATTTCAACTATGGAGATCAGCAAATACCTGGCAAGCCAATTGGCAAGAGGAAACCTTTGAAGAGATTGACCAAGAGCTCAAACTAAGGAAAATTAAGGTCTCGGATCAGAGGGACAAAATTCGATGGGGATACACTCCAAAAGGGACATTCACCACTAAGGAAGCATACCAAATTCTCTATCATCCAGCATAGATAATTAAGGACTAGCTATTGGATAAGGTCTGGCAACCAAGCATCTGGCCAAAAGTCTCTACTTTCATGTGGCTTTTAGCAAACAACGGATCCTCACTTGGGACAATCTTCAAAATCAAGGTTTTATTGGGCCTTCCAGATGTCCCAATTGCAACCTCCACTCAGAGACCATCTTGCATAATGTAGATACCTATCCATTAGCAGTAGAACTCTGGGAGAGAATTACACAGCGCAACAGGAGAACGGGCAGACGAGTGGGAGACATCACAAATACAATCAGGAACTGGCCTCAGCATCCCTTCCAAAGTCTAGTCCTCAACTCCCTCTGGAACCTTCTTCCGGGCTTCGTCTATTGGATCATCTGGAAGGAGAGAAACAACAGGATCTTTAAAAATCTCCATTCGCCCCTGGACTCCCTTTGGCTTCTTCTCAAACAGAACCTTCAAGAAACTCTTGCTCTGAAACACTGGCAAAATTCAGATTTGCCAGCCTCTCCTCAGGAATGCCTCATTCTGGAAAATTGGACTCTGAACCTCACTTTCTCCGCTCACGCCAATCTCAATCCCTCCATTCATTCTGATTCCCCCCAATTCTGGTCTCCTCCTACCTCCCAGTCTATTAGGCTAAATTTCGATAGTGCTACCAAGGGAAATCCGGGGTCGACTGGTTATGGAGGCATTTTCAGAAATGTTGAGGGCTCAGTTCTTCATATATATCATGGCTCACTAGGAAGAGATACCAAAAATGCTGCCGAACTTGAAGACTTATGGAAGGGAATCCGCACTGCAGTAACTGAAATTTTTTTCCCTCTGGTGGTAGAAGGGGACTCATAAATCTTAATTGAGGCAGCTACTCAGATCCAATCAGGCACATCAGCTGGAAATATCGCTTCTAGCTGGTGACTCCTAAGTAGACTAGAGCAAATTGAAGAATGGCTCAAGTCTCCTCGCAGCGTTACCTTTCGGCACGTCCAACAATCAGCCAACAAGGTAGCGGATAGATTGGCAAATCAAGGGTCTAATCAGCAACTCCCTTTCTTCTCTGGTCCACTGAGCAGTTCTAATGATGAACAACTTAAACAAGACTACACTCTTCTGGTGCAACAAGATATATCCCTCCCGGATGCGGGTGAACAATACAGTTAGGGGTACGAAGACAGCGGGATGGGCCGGCGCGTGGAGCACATTCAATGCCAGCTGCCCTCACTGGCTACCATACTTCAATCCCCCGACAAGCTTATTCATTGTTGCGTTAATGCAGCGTGACATTCTATACTGGCATATTTGCTCTTATTTCATGGCGCTCCCCCAATTCTGCTCTGTTCCTCCTCTGCAAATGTCTGGTCTCCTTGTAGCTGCAGTGCTCTTCTCTTGGGTTAATCCAAGGACCCATTGCGCTCAGGAACGCGGGGTAGATTCTCAGCTGGAACTCCTGGTTTTCCAAAGTCCTACCAGCATTTTCATTTGTCGTTTGTCCTCCTGCTTTTTTAGGTCTCCTTCGAGCGTGACTACTCTCCCCCTTCTAGTCTCTCCTAGTCTGCAAAGATTTGCTACCTGCACTGTTCCTTTTGTTCTGATCAGCATGCCTATTCTGTGGCAAAGAATGGGCTGCAGAAGGGGAGGCTCCCGTGGTCAACCCATTCGCCAGGCATCTTCCTCTTCCTCGGATACTTCTTCTTGCTCATCAGGTTTCGGCACAGAAAGCCATCCAACCACCAAGCGAAGTTGTGGTCGAGGTCGGGGAAACCAGGCCTTACTGTCGAACTCCCTCCATTCTCACGCTCATACAGCCTGCTTTCAAATCCCTTGCACTCTTAGCAATCACTCTTTCATTACTTCGGTTACTATTCAGCTGAGTGAAGGCGTAGTTGGCTTGGTGTCGGCAACTCTAAATGTGACTACGAAGCCGAGGGTGGAAGAGTTTCTAGGTACCTCTCAGTATCATAGCTAGTAGAACAAAGTCCCAAGTGGTTCTGCCTCCCAGGATAAGCCAACTCTGGCACATCCGAGTGTTCCAATTGAAGGTGGTTCGCCAAGAGAAGAGGGCCATCCCTCAGAGGATGATGATTCCTCCAGTTTTGGATGTTGGATTGTGGAAGAAGTGCCTTCCACTCCTCAAGATGAATAATCAGGTTGTCGTTCTCTGTTGCAGTTTCTGTGTCTGTTCAAGGCTAAAGGTTTAGTTTTTTTTTACTAAGTTTTCAGTTCGGGTCATATGTATCAGCTCAGTCAAGCAATTTCGGTACTCCGGTTAGTCTACTTTTTTGGACAATGTGGTTCCTGTCTCTATGTACCAGTCATGGTCCGGGTTCTAGTTGGTCTTCTGCTAGTTTTCTTGAGTCAATTTTCAGAATTGTAATGTGAGTAAGCCACCTTCCAGGGCTAGACTTCTTGAGGCTGCTGCCTCTTTGTAAAAATATTTTGTATCATTATAGGAGTAGTCTTATTCACAAAAAAAAATAAAAAAATACTAGATATGGGTCTATATCATCCACTGTATCAATCACCTTGAAGTCAGTTTAGCTCCTAACCTCATCAACATTAACTTCCATATAGTCCCCTTTATCGGAGGTTTATCATAGAGTGGTGTGTTAATTTTAGTTAACAACGGTATGTTCTATTCTTAGCACAATTACTTCAATTTTCCTTTAGTATCCTAATGCCAATTTCCAATTTAGATTTCCAGTAGCAATCATATTAACCATTAATCACATTGACAGTGAAAGTAGATGGAACATGAAACAAAATATAAGGCAAGACAAGAGAACACCAAATTTGGTGGATGCCAAGGAAAAACCCCAATGTGGGGAAAACCCTTTGATCATTTCTTCTTATTATTATATCAAAATGTTCATCAAATAAAGAGAGTACAATAGTAAAAATTGACTTTCCAAATTCAAGTCAAAACAGTCCTATCAAAATCTGTAGTCAACTACAATCAAACTTTAGACCTAACCAAAAATTCAATGTTGGTCAAAGCAACAATAAAATGTCCTCAAAACAACTCAGTATTCCCCAGTCTAATTTGGCATGATCAAAAAGTCAAAGTAAGCCCAAAACAATCACAAAATTAATGGTAAAACTTGGTCAAATTGTTGTCTTGAAATCTGCGGTCAACCTGTAATTTGGTCTATGGTCAAAGTGCTCAGATTGTCTCAGTTCTCATGCCAAAATATGTGGTCTGCCGAGACATAAATAAAAACGGAAAATTGAAGTTAAATGATGTACAAAAATTCAAAGTAAATGCTAGTCAACACTGGTCAAACTCCAGAAATTTCTGAGATTTTCGACTGTGCAATTTTGTCCTCCTTATGCCACACGTGGGAGAGAGAAAATGCCCAATGTTGTATGAACCAATGAGAGAAGGAGAGAGAATGTGTGAGTGATGAAGATGCCAAATGAGGTGAGAGGTCACTTGTATTTATACAATTTGTTGTGGGTGAAGATTCACATCCATTGGGCTTCATGAGCCTACATGTTGATGTGGCCGACTTGAACAATTTGCACGTGTGGGCATAAATTAAAAAATGCACTTCCGCTTGTCCAAATTGGATGATCTTTATATCAATTTTGGTCCTCTCGAAAAGAGGAATTTAATGCAATCATAATTTCCATCAAATGATTTGTCCCAAGGTGGAATTTGTCCCTAGTTTCCAATTTTGACACTCCCTCTCATCTAGGGAGAATTCCACCTACCAATCCATCATCATCAACCATCATGACATCCTGTCATCATGTACCATCTCTATCATCTCATCTCTTCTCTATTGAACCACGATGTAATAATGAAGAAGAATTGATCAAGAGTGAGTCACAAGAACTTAGCACTCTCCACTGACAAAAGTCAGTCCAAGGTAGAACCTTAATTGATCCCAGAACACGTTGTTGAACACCATGCATCCTAGACATAAGGAGTATGGCAGTACATGACTCATCCATCGGTAGTGCTATGGTACCTATCCACTTTTCGCAACTCATTGGCCAGTTGAGAGGTACTTCCCATGAGTCCTAGACTACATGGGTAGGATGTATGTTGGGGCATCAACAAGAGAAGGTGAACCACTCATCTTGATCATATTAATTAGGAAAAGGTGAACCACTCATCCTATGCATATGTCAATCATAGAGGAACGTGAACCACTCACCCTGCACACATGTGTCATCATACATAGGGGAAAGTTAACCACTCACCCTGAACACATGTCAACCATCATGGGGCATCATAGGGGAAGGTGAACTACTCACCCTATGGTCGCTCATAGCTCCAAGAAGTACCCCAATCCCCCCAAGAGTTCCCATAGTGTAGGTTTTAACCCCGTACAGAAATTACCTGCATACGAATTCTAAAACACAGAAAATAAATAATGTAAGAGCAAAACACATAAAACACATATGCACATATATTTTCCCCTGGATCCAAAAACCGGGACTACCAGCTTGATTTTTCATTATGTTCCTTTCAATGTTACAATACATATTTATACATGCTGAAGCATGCAATACCATGGACCGAAAACCATCGCGTCCAATACCATGGACCGAAAACCATCGCATCCAAAAAACATGTGCAAAAATCATGCACAAAACCATAGGTGGGTCTACCCAACCTAACATAGGGCCCAAAACCAAAATTTTCCCCTTCAAACCCCCTGTTAACTACGTGGAAAGAATATAACACAATCCAACATTCTCCCACTTGTTGATTTCTTTCCACAAGGGGCCACAAGAGAGCTTAGTCATTTTCCCAGCCCTGAAATGCCCATTGTCTCTCTACACTGTTACACAGTAATTTGTCACCATTGGTCACCGTCCCTATTATCCCTTTTTCGTACTTTGGAGGACTCATTCCGGGACCTGTGAGCAGTGACATAACTTAAAAACACTTGCATTATGTTCCCCTAAGTATGGAATTCATGTGCCCTAAAGACACCTCCTTCAAAATATCCCTGAAAAGTGCCCTTTTTACATTAGCGCGGGTCCACAATGTACTACCCGCGCCAATGAATGAGATCCTCAAAAGAAGGTGCGACCATTGGCACTCTGTCCTAGAGTAACACCCGCGCCAACCAAGTTTGGAAAATATTTTGAACAAATGCGCGCCCAGATGTTTTTTCCCTTCAAGTCATGAAGTCTTTTGAGGATAAAGCTCATCTTCTAGATGTCGAGAGTCATCATCTATCCTTTACATCTATCCACAGCGGCTTTTTGGAGATAATGCCAATCCATAATGGGTGTCTTGATTCATTGTATTTTCTTCCCCTTCTCCATCTATAAAAGTCTGTCCTCATGCATTTGACAAGCTGGTTTTTGGAGTAATACTAGAAGGGATAATGCTTGTCTTGAGTGATAGTAAGAGTTTTGGAGCATAGGGAGGTTATGCTGCCGAAAGTCTGAGAGAGAAAGGTTTATTGCAAGACATATATAGCTGCTCGCCCAACCAGAGGAGAGATTCAACGTCAGAACTTTGGTTGTATCTTTCTCTGTTGATTATTCATTAATAAACGACTATCATTATGGTTCTGATCTTATTGTTCGTTATGATAATGTTTGATCTATATCCTTTCTGACTGATATATAGTTGTATTTAGTGGATTTTATGCTTGTATTCGCTTCGTTCTTTGCATGTGCAGGTATCCATTCGCGGAGATCGTGAGGATCGTGACCTGCCGGAGCAAGGGAACGGGAGTATCAACTCTTCTACGACACTAGCGTTGGACTCTAGGTTGGTTCTCATAATCCACTTTCAATTTGCAACTAGGAACTTGCATGGTAGCGTTAATTGATTATTGCTAGACCCATTTTGGGCTTGTGGGATCGCCTCTGTCCGCAGAGGGGATTTACCTCTCCAACAATTTGGCGACTCAAAAAAATAAAAACCAACAGTTCACGGCTTGACTAACAGAAACCAGACAGATCAAATATACAGACAGGCAGACCAAGCATAAAAATCCAGCTCAGAAAACTCATCTAAGCAAGCAAACAAGAGAGATCAAGGTGCATGACAAACTCCAAGCTGTTTGGTTCGTAAACCAACCTGGAGATTGACTGAAGCGGTGTTTATCTACTTCACTAATGCAAAGCAATAGCGTTTCGAAGGCTGCCTGGCCGTACTTCAGGCTCCGTCCAAGGTTTATGAATCAAACAACAAATAGCTGTCCCCAGCGGAGTCGCCAAATTGTTGGAGAGGTAAATACCCTTTGCGGACAGAGGTGATCCCACAAGCCCAAAATGGGTCTAGCAACAACCAATTAATGCTACCATGCAAGTTCCTAGTTGCAAATTGAAAGTGGATTATGAGAACCAACCTAGAGTCCAACGCTAGTGTCGCAGAAGAGTTGATACTCCCGTTCCCTTGCTCTGGCAGGTCACGATCCTCACGATCTCCACGAATGGATACCTGCACATGCAAATAACGAAGCGAATACAAGCATAATATCCACTAAATACAACTATATATCAGTCAGAAAGGATATAGATCAAACATTATCATAACGAACAATAAGATCGGAACCATAATGATTGTCATTTATTAATGAATAATCAACAGAGAAAGATACGACCAAAGTTCTGACGTTGAATCTCTCCTCTGGCTGGGTGAGCAGCAATATATGTCTTGCAATAGACCTTTCTCTCTCAGACTTCCGGCAGCATAACCTCCCTATACTCCAAAACTCTTACTATCACTCAAGACAAGCATTATCCCTTCTAGTATTACTCCAAAAACCAGCTTGTCAAATGCATGAGGACAGACTTTTATAGATGGAGAAGGGGAAGAAAATACAATGAATCAAGACACCCATTATGGATTGGCATTATCTCCAAAAAGTCGTTGTGGATAGATGTAAAGGATAGATGATGACTCTCGACATCTAGAAGATGAGCTTTATCCTCAAAAGACTTCATGACTTGAAGGGAAAAAACATCTGGGCGCGCGTTTGTTAAAAATATTTTCCAAACTTGGTTGGCGCGGGTGTTACTCTAAGACAGAGCGCCAATGGTCGCACCTTCTTTTGAAGATCTCATTCATTGGCGCGGGTAGTACATTGTGGACCCGCGCTAATGTAAAAAGGGCACTTTTCAGGGATATTTTGCAGGAGGTGTCTTCAGGGCACATGAATTCCATACTTAGGGGACCATAATGCAAGTGTTTTTAAGTTATGTCACTGCTCACAGGTCCCGGAATGAGTCCTCCAAAGTACGGAAAAGGGATAACAGGGACGGTGACCAATGGTGACAAATTACTGTGTAACAGATGCCCCCTAAAGCATGAGGCCCGAGAGAGAGAGAGGGGTGAAATGATTTACAAGAACACATGTAGCTGCCGCCGAGAATCTGCATCGATAAAACTGATAGCTCAAGTACATGATAATGTGGTATGGTCGCAGCCATCCATAAGAGAGTACATAATAATCTAGATCCATAGTATGGGCGTAACCATCTGGTTAGGATCAATGAATCGACTTAGGTATGGTCGCAGCCATCCAGTGAATGAGTCATGTAACAAGAATCACGCCTGGATTACAATAGACAAAATCCAGGGTCTTGCGCTCCATCTCGATCCGAACAAAAGTACAAGTTCAAGTATGCGAATATATGAGCTGAAGTCGAACATGCATGAACATCGTCTGATTACCAGTCAATAATGAAAAATGTTAACAGACGCGAGAGGTACCACCAATAATGAAAATGGCCCTCAAGGTACTATAGGTACAATCTACGGCGTGCGAATTAGTGATCTGGCGTCGAACCCGTAGAATCATTCGATCGGAGGCCAATGATGAAAACCTCACGTCGAACACGAAGAACCTGCCATTGAGGCATGCAGGCTCCAAGGCACCGGAAGGGAGTCTCTAGATCAGCTTCCTGGATAATGAGCTGAAGTCGACAGGAAGTGACCTTGATCGAAGGTGGGCCATGATGTTTCCCATATCATCGACACGAGACAGAGAGATAATGTTGTGAATCAGGATTATGTGAGCTATCAGAGGGAGGTTGTTTTTCTGCAGAGGTCAACTTCTCTTGAACATATCGTCGACACGATAGTGGAATTGGCAGTATTTGACATCAATGGATCAGAGGTCATGGTGATGAGGCAATGAGCAGATGAGAGGTCAAACAGGATTATCCAAATCCACGGAGGCAAGTGAAAAATGAGATGAGATATCCCCACCCAGACACAAAAGTAGACAAGTGCCATGTTCAAGAGCGACATACTGCCGTCACGACAATTATTATGGTTCCATTTTTCCCCGCCATTTCTGGCGAGTACCCCAATTATTTTTAACAAGCTTGATGGGGATAGCATATGCTTGTGAGGCGTCATTTCGACAGAATCCGATGTCATCAGATTTTAACAAGTCTGACAAAGGAAGAACTCGACATCTTTTCATGTTTAGAGAGTTTGAAAAGACAGCAGAAAAGGAAACTCCAAGGGTGTCTTTTTTCATAAAGTCGTGTCTATCGAGCCCGAAAAAGTATAAAACAATGCTTGAAAGAACTGCCCGACCATTACGATCGAGGAGTACTTTTCATAAATAGTGATTTCGACCTGAAAAAGTAAAAAAGTGATCAAAACCACGTCGTTTCGTAACCATTAACGAGTCTGAAACGACAAAAACCCGGTAATCTTTTTATGTTTTAACGGTCGACAAAAACAACTTAAAACGACCGCCCCTTATTAACGTTTAACGAGTCAAGAGGGAAAACTCGGCAATCTTTTCGTCTTTAAATGGTCAGAAAAGAGCTGAAAAATACTCGGCAATCTTTTCATATTTTACGAGTCAGAAAAGAGCGTAAAGGCGACTCGTCCTGAAGGAACGAGTGGTATAAAGGGTAGCAACTGGTTCCGGCAATGGTGGAACTGCTCAAAACATATAATAGTTAAGAGGCTGGCTAATAAAACCACTCATCGCTGCGGTTCCTCAGGAAAGGATAAACAATCAAGTGAGAGCATATGATCGGCCAAAGAGATGGTGGCGATGGAAAGAAACAACCAAGGCTCATCTAGCAGAATTTAGCAGATAGGCAGCAGTCACGAGATGTAAATCAGATATGGGTTCATTTTTACACAAGCTTGAACCATGAAGAACTCTGCTTGGATTCGGTTTCATGTTTACACAAGCTTGAAATGAAAAACTATGCTTGTTATAAGTTCGCATGCCCCCAGCATGATAACACAAATTGAGGTAAATTCGCATGCTCTGTTTCGGAAGAGCATCATTCCCATGTTCTTCTCGTCTCCTCAGATTCCCCTGAGTACGGAAATGACTCTCCTATCCCAGTTGTTCCAGAGAGTCCTGCTTCGGTCCCTTTGGAGTAGGGGGGCAATCATACGAGTCCCCCACCAAGTAGTTCAGTCGTTTCCTTCGACTGGAGTCGTTTGACCACCTCCCACCTTCCATCCCATGTGCCTTTCTGGATCACGGTACACGCCTATAATAAGGCGATACCTGGCACTGTTTTTCATGAGGATGCATCTGTCAGTCTTATGCCTGCCACTACTTGGCAAGCTTTGGGTTCCCCACAGCTTGTGTCAGTCGCGCCGAATCTGACGGCTTTTGACGGAGGAACTAGTCAACCATTAGAGATTCTTCCAAAGTTCCCTATTACTTTGGGAGGCAAAACCGTTTATATAGACGTATCGGTTACCCAAGGTGCTTTATATTTCAGTCTTCTCCTTGGCCGTGACTATGTTTATGTCATGGGGGCCCTTGTCTCTTCACTTTTCCGTGTGGTTTGCTTTCCACAATATGGAAGAATTGTGACTATCGATCAATTATCATTCGTTCGTCCACGGGTCCGTCCTGCGCAGTTGTCATCCCCTCCTGGTTTTCATCCACTAGTTGCATCTGCCCCACCACAGATCAACTACGTGGCCACCTATCCCGTGCCTATATCCAGCGATGCCGCCGTCGTGCACAGTGTCCTGGGGGCATTGGGGCCTGACTTCCGAGATGTTAACCTTCCACCCAGAGTGGCACTCCTGGAAGCCCCGACTTCCTATTCATTATGATGAAGTTTGGGCGGAGCATAGTTCCTTTCCTGTGTCAAGCTCCTTAAAAAAAATGAAACTAGTACTAGTCGGAGCATAGTTCCTTTCCTGTGTCAAGCTCCTTAAAAAATGAAACTGGATTTGGCCGAGGATAGTTTTGATCTTGTGGCGACCTCGTTAAAAAATGAAACAAGGAGCCGAGCATAGTTCCTGATCTTGTGTCAAGCTCATTAAAAAATGAAATAAGGGTTATGAGGATAGTTCTTTTTCTAGGTCAACCTCATTAAAAAATGAAACATTTCCTCCTTTCCAAATCGAGTCTTTGATTAAGATCTCGTAAAATACAAGTCGAGTCTTTCACAGATCTCGAGAGTGAACCTTCATTCCATCCACCTCGTTGAATGCAATGAAGCTTGGGGGGCATGTACCTCGATTTGCGTTATCATGCTGGGGGCATGCGAACTTATAACAAGCATAGTTTTTCGTTTCAAGCTTATGTAAACATGAAACCGAATCCAAGTAGAGTTCTTCATGGTTCAAGCTTGTGTAAAAATGAACCCATATCTGATTTACATCTTGTGACTGCTGCCTATCTGCTAAATTCTGCTAGATGAGCCTTGGTTGTTTCTTTCCATCGCCACCATCTCTTTGGCCGATCATATGCTCTCACTTGATTGTTTATCCTTTCCTGAGGAACCGCAACGATGAGTGGTTTTATTAGCCAGCCTCTTAACTATTATATGTTTTGAGCAGTTCCACCATTGCCGGAACCAGTTGCTACCCTTTATACCACTCGTTCCTTCAGGACGAGTCGCCTTTACGCTCTTTTCTGACTCGTAAATAATGAAAATATTGCCGAGTATTTTTCAGCTCTTTTCCGACCATTTAAAGACGAAAAGATTGCCGAGTTTTCCCTCTTGACTCGTTAAACGTTAATAAGGGGCGGTCGTTTTAAGTTCTTTTTGTCGACCGTTAAAACATAAAAAGATTACCGGGTTTTTGTCATTTGAGACTCGTTAATGGTTACGAAACGACGTGGTTTTGATCACTTTTTTACTTTTTCAGGTTGAAATCACTATTTATGAAAAGTACTCCTCGATCGTAATGGTCAGGCAGTTCTTTCAAGCATTGTTTTATACTTTTTCGGGCTCGAGAGACACGACTTTACGAAAAAGGACACCCTTGGAGTTTCCTTTTCTGCTGTCTTTTCAAACTCTCTAAACATGAAAAGACGCCGAGTTCTTCCTTTGTCAGACTCGTTAAAATCTGATGACATCGAATTCTGTCGAAATGACGCCTCACAAGCATATTCTATCCCCATCAAGCTTGTTAAAAATAACTGGGGTACTCACCAGAAATGGCGGGGAAAAATGGAACCATAATAATTGTCGTGACGGAAGTATGTCGCTCTTGAACATGGCACTTGTCTGCTTTCGTGTCTGGGTGGGGATATCTCATCTCATTTTTCACTTGGATTTGGATAATTATGTTTGACCTCTCATCTGCTCATTGCCTCGTCACCATGACCTCTGATCCATTGATGTCAAATACTGCCAATTCCACTATCGTGCCACCGATATGTTCAAGAGAAGTTGACCTCTGCAGAAAAACAACCTCCCTCTGATAGCTCACATAATCCTGATTCACAACATTATCTCTCTATCTCGTGTCGATGATGTGGGAAACATCATAGCCCACCTTCGATCAAGGTCACTTCCTGTCGACTTCAGCTCATTATCCAGGAAGCTGATCTAGAGACTCCCTTCCGGTGCCTTGGAGCCTGCATGCCTCAATGGCAGGTTCTTCGTGTTCGATGTGAGGTTTTCATCATTGGCCTCCGATCAAATGATTCTATAGGTGTTCGACGCCAGATCACTAATTCGCACGCCGTAGATTGTACCTATAGTACTTTGAGGGCCATTTTCATTATTGGTGGTACCTCTCGCGTTTGTTAACAATTTTTATTATTGACTGGTAATCAGACGATGTTCATGCATGTTCGACTTCAGCTCATATATTCGCATGCTTGAACTTGTACTTTTGTTCGGATCGAGATGGAGCGCAAGACCCTGGATTTTGTCTATTGTAATCCAGGCGTGATTCTTGTTACATGACTCATTCACTGGATGGCTGCGACCATACCTGAGTCGATTCATTGATCCTAACCAGATGGTTGCGCCCATACTATGGATCTAGATTATTATGTACTCTCTTATGGATGGCTGCGACCATACCACATTATCATGTACTTGAGCTATCAGTTGTATCTCTCGATGCAAATTCTCGGCGGCAGCTACATGTGTTCTTGTAAAGCATTTCACCCTTCTCTCTCTCTCGAGCCTCATGCTTTAGGGGGCATCTGTTACACAGTAATTTGTCATCATTGGTCACCGTCCCTGTTATCCCTTTTCCATACTTTGGAGGACTCATTCCGGGACCTGTGAGTAGTGACATAACTTAAAAACACTTGCATTATGTTCCCCTAAGTATGGACTTCATGTGCCCTGAAGACACCTCCTGCAAAATATCCCTGAAAAGTGACCTTTTTACATTAGCGCGGGTCCACAATGTACTGCCCGCGCCAATGAATGAGATCCTCAAAAGAAGGTGCAACCATTGGCGCTCTGTCTTAGAGTAACACCCGTGCCCAGATGTTTTTTCCCTTCAAGTCATGAAGTCTTTTGAGGATAAAGCTCATCTTCTAGATGTCGAGAGTCATCATCTATCCTTTACATCTATCCACAACGGCTTTTTGGAGATAATGCCAATCCATAATGGGTGTCTTGATTCATTGTATTTTCTTCCCCTTCTCCATCTATAAAAGTCTGTCCTCATGCATTTGACAAGCTGGTTTTTGGAGTAATACTAGAATGGATAATGCTTGTCTTGAGTGATAGTAAGAGTTTTGGAGCATAGGGAGGTTATGATGCCGGAAGTCTGAGAGAGAAAGGTCTATTGCAAGACATATATAACTGCTCACCCAGCCAGAGGAGAGATTCAACGTCAGAACTTTGGTTGTATCTTTCTTTGTTGATTATTCATTAATAAACGACTATCATTATGGTACCGATCTTATTGTTCGTTATGATAATGTTTGATCTATATCCTTTCTGACTGATATATAGTTGTATTTAGTGGATTTTATGCTTGTATTCGCTTCATTCTTTGCATGTGCAGGTATCCATTCGCGGAGATCGTGAGGATCGTGACTTGCCGGAGCAAGGGAATGGGAGTATCAACTCTTCTACGACACTAGCGTTGGACTCTAGGTTGGTTCTCATAATCCACTTTCAATTTGCAACTAGGAACTTGCATGGTAGTGTTAATTGATTGTTGCTAGACCCATTTTGGGCTTATGGGATCGCCTCTATCCGCAGAGGGGATTTACCTCTCCAACATACACCAAGAGAACTTCTTATAGCTCACGGATTTTGTCAATGCATCTGCAATATTCTTCAAAGTGTCCACCTTTACTAGCAACACCTTTTTTTCTTCTATCATATCCCTCACAAAGTGATACTGAACATCAATGTGCTTTGTCTTTGAATGATTTGTAGGGTTCTTTGCCAAGAAAATTGCACTTTGGTTGTCACAGTTTATTCGTATAGCCTCCTGTACTAACCCCATACTTGAACACAATCTCTGCAACCAAACTGCTTCCTTGCTTGCATGAGTGGCTGCCATGTATTCTGCCTCTGTAGTTGATAGTGCCACTGCAGATTGTTTCTTACTCCTCCAACTGACTGCACCTCCAAATAGGTTAAACACATACCCACTTATGGATCTTCTCTAATCCAGATCTCCAACCCAGTCTGCATCAACAAAGCCACGAATATCCAACACTCTGTCCAATCCTGGTCTTCCTTGGTAGCACAGACCATAATCACTAGTGCCACGCAAATACCTGAAAAACCGCTTCACTACTGTCCAATGCTCCTTTCTTGGTTTTGACATAAACTTGCTCAATACTCCCACTTCATGTGCAATGTCTGGTCTAGTACAGACCATTGCATACATCAGGCTACCGACTGCACTTGCATATGGAACACAGGACATGTCCTCTTCCTCTTCTTGTGTCTTGGCACATTGTTCAGCAGATAACCTCACACCTAAAGTAATAGGAACCTTCACCAGTTTACTATCCTACATATTAAACCTCTGCAGTATTGTCTCAACATACTTCCTCTGGTTTAACCAGAGCTTCCTCTTTGCCCGATCTCTTTTAATTTCCATGCCCAAAATATAGTTTGCAGCACCAAGATATTTCATGTCGAATTTGGAGGACAATTGGGTCTTCAAATCCTGGATAATTTCTTTGTCATTTCCAACCAGCAACATATCATCCATATACAAGACTAGATAAATAACACGGCCACCAATTAATTTAAAATACACACAGTGATATGCTTTGCTTCTGGTGAAGCCAAGTCCTCATATAAATGTATCAAATTTCTGATACCACATCCTTGGTGACTGTTTTAACCCATACAGATACTTCTTTAACTTGCATACCAGTTCTTTCTTACCCTTCACCGCAAAGCCTTCAGGTTGCTTCAAGTAGATTTCCTCTTCCAAATCCTCGTGAAGAAATGTTGTCTTTACATCCATCTATTCTACCTCAAAATCAAAAGTAGCAACAACAGATAAAAGTAATCTAATAGAAGTTACCTTGGCAATAGGAGAAAAAATATCTCCAAAATCAATTCCTGGCACCTGGGAATAACCTTTTGCTACCAACCGAGCTTTGTATTTATGCACTTTTCCTGCTGCATTTGTCTTCTTTTTGAACACCCATTTGCTGCCAATGGGTTTCCTTCCAGCTGGCAACTCCACTAGATCCCAAGCCTCATTTTTGTGCAAAGATGCCATTTCATCAACCATGGCCTCTTTCAAGAGTTTTCCATCCTCTAAATCCACTGCTTCCTTCACAGTTCTAAGATCATCATCAGTAACAGACAAAGCAAAATTTGAACAGAAAACAGATGGACTATATCTTTTTAGCTGCCTTCTTTCTCGAACTGATCTTCTCACAGCCGGAGTTTATGGCTCTTCATCTTTTGATTCCTCCTCTACTCTGGAGTTTGATTCTTCCTCCTTTAGCTCAAAATCTATCTTCTCAGGTTCCTTTCGTTGGACTTCATTTTTAATAACATCTTTCACCTCTCTGAACACCACATCTCAGTTGTACCAAACCTTCCTTGTTACTGGGTTCCAAAGCTTATAACCCTTTAAACCATCCTTACACCCAATAAAGATGCACTTTTCTGATTTACTATCCAACTTGGTTCTTTTCTCCTTTCGAATATGTACATATGCATCACATCCAAATACCCTTAGATGTGAAAGAGAAGTTTTCTTACTAGTCCATACCTCTTGTGGAGTCTTATCCTCCAACACTGATGAAGGTGACCTATTGACCAGGTAACATGCAGTATCCACTGCCTCTGCCCATAATTCCTGTCCTATCCCGGCACCACTGAGCACGTTTCTTGCCCTTTCCATCAACGTCTTGTTCATTCTTTCTGTAACTCCATTTGCTGAGGTGTATATGGAGTAGTCTTTTGCCATGATATACCACACTTCTTACAGAATTCTTCAAATTCCTTGCTGCAAAACTCTCCATCATTATCTGTCCTTGACACCTTTATCTTCTTCTCTTTCTAGTTTTCCACCAGAGCCTTAAATTATTTAAACCTGTCAAAGACTTTAGATTTCTTCTTAAGGAAATATATCCATGTATTCCTTGAGAAGTCATCTATAAATGATACATAGTACAAAGACTTACCTAGTGATGGAACCTTCACAGGTCCAAACACATCACTATGCACAAGTTCTAATATATGTTTCGCCCTCTTACCATCAGAGGGGAAACTCACCCGATTCTGCTTCCCACATACACAATTTTCATAGAAATCAAAATCCAGAGAGATACTACTCATACCTTCTACCATACCTTTACCATGAAGTATTCGAAGGCCCTTCTCTCCAATATGTCCAAGCCTTTGATGCCACAGCATGGTCTTCTCTCCAGAGACCACTATATTTTCTGCTCCACTTTCAAGAACCATAGAACTATTGCACCCACCAATAACAATGCTACCTTGCAGCTTGTACAGAGTTCCAATCCAAACTCCCCGCATCAATACCAATGCTCCCCGAACCATCTTGCAGGTATCCTTCTCAAACACTGTTTTTACACCTGCATCATTTAGCTCGCTTACAGAAATCAGATTTCTGGCCAATATAGGAATATGTAGAACACCCAGAAGTTTTCTAACCCTTCCACCTTGCAACTTCAACTTTACTTTTCTACGACTAATGATTCCAGCCTTCCTGTCATCCCCCAAGAAGACATCACCGCCATCATATTTCTCATACTCGTAGAACCACTCTCTATGGGGAGTGAAATGAAAGGATGCACCTGAGTCAGTCAACCATGCCTCATGATATACATGTGTACTTGAAGAAGCCAAGTACACATCCCCACCTTCATCTGAGGTGGTTTTCACCTCTGCAGAAGGAGCCTCATCAGATCCCTTTCCTTTGTCAGGAACTTTAGATTTACAGTCCCTTTTAAAGTGGCCTTCCTTTCCACACTTCCAGCACACCACCTTTATAGGTTTTCCTGGAGATTTAGATTTCCCACTCGATGACTTATTTTTGTTTCTGTTCTGGGACTGTCATCGTACAGACAAGGCATCGCCATTCTGGCTCTCCATATTTTTCTGTCTCATCTCCTTCGTTAACAAAGATGAGACTATTTCATCAAACTGTAAGGTAGTTGCATTGCTACCTATTGCAATAACCAGACTATCCCATGAATCTGGTAGAGAACAAAACAAACTGATGCACTTATCTTCATCTGAAATTTTAATATCAACAGATGCTAACTGACTTACCACAGTATTAAATGCGTTCAGATGCTCTGTCACCGAGTCTCCATCCTTCAACCTCAAGTTATATAGCTTTTTCTGTAGGAACAGTTTATTCACCAGAGACTTAGATTGGTACAAAGTCCCTAACTTGTCCCACAAAGCCTTCACCATAGCTTCCCCTGATACATTCAACAATACTGAATCTGAGACACACAACCGTATTGTGCTCTTTACCTTTTGATCCAACTTCTTCCATTCTTCATTGGACACTCCCGTTGGTTTAGTACCTGGATCTACCGCAATCCACTGATCTTTATCCACCAACAGATCCTCCATCTTGAGTTTCCACAACTCAAAACTCTAACCATTAAATTTCTCGATCTCTATCTTTCCACTGCTCGCCATCTTCTTTCACCACCAGAATCGATCTCGTAGATCTCCTACTGAACAGGGTCTACCACAGGCCTGAGCGAAACCCCTCAGCAACAAAGGCATCCCCTTGAAGCCAAATCTTCTCTAATACCAAATGTAGGTTTTAACCCCGTACAGAAATTACCTGCATACAAATTCTAAAACACAGAAAATAAATAATGCGAGAGCAGAACACATAAAACACATATACACAGATATTTTCCTCTGGATCCCAAAACTGGGACTACCAGCTCGATTTTTCATTATGTTCCTTTCAATGTTAAAATACATATTTATACATGCTGAAACATCCAATACCATGGACCGAAAACCATCGCATCCAATACCATGGACTGAAAACCATCGCATCCAAAAAACATGTGTGAAAATCATGCAGAAAACCATAGGTTGGTCCGCCCAACCTAACATAGGGTCCAAAACCAAATTTTTTTAGGGTGCTACCTCGGACCCCATAAAGTGGGGTTACGGGTGCCCTTCAAACCCCCTATTAACTACGTGGAAAGAATATAACACAACCCAACACATAGCTCAGTGTCCAACTCAAGCGGGACCCTCATAGGAGGTGTTTTCCATGACTCCAAGTCTCTTTCAAAAGGCTAATAATTTGACCTTCCCTAAGGGCTTCGTGAGGATGTCTGTGACCTACTCATTAGTCCTGATGGGTCAGAGCCTTATTTCTACCTGTTGTAACATATGCTGAATAAAGTGGTACATGATATCAATGTTCTTGGAGTGGTAATGGAACACGAGATTCTTTGAAAGGAGAATCCCACTTTGGTTGCCACAGAATATTGTGGTTGTATTGAACACGTTCTCAAATAGATCACTAAAGAGATTCCTCTACGAAATAAATTTACAATAGGCCATACTAGCGACAATGTATTCGGCCTCGGCGGTGCTTAAATCAACTGATTTCTGCTTCCTACTCATCAAATAAATTGAAGAATACCCTAATGAGAAGCAACATCCAGATGTGATTTCACAACCCATTTCAAACCCAGTTAGCATCAGTATATCCATGTAACCTCAAATTCTCGGCAGCGTATCTCAAACCATAACTGATTGTGCCATGAAGATATCTCAATATATTCTTAGTAGCAATCCAATGTATGTCATGAGGCTCGACCATAAATTGAATGAATGTATTCACAACAAAGCATATGTCAGGGGCCCCACAAGTTTTCGATACTTAGAAGGGTTTGCCAATTTGGACCCAACAACACTTCCTCAAAGCTTCTTGAAGTTGAGTTCCATCGAAGTAGACACATGCTTGCAATCCACCATCCCATATCTCTCAAGCAACTTCGCAATGTATTTTCCTTGAGAAAGGAAAATGTTACTTGGATTTTTCCATACCTCCAAGCCTAGGAAGTAATGCATCATATCTAGGTCCTTCATCTCGAACTTGGAAGCCAACTTCTCTTGCATTGATAAATGAGAGGGTCAACACCTGTCAAAATGACATCATCTACATAAAAGACCAGTATGAGAGGCATGTCCTTTTTAACCTTGAAATATAGGTTAGGATTAGCTTCATTCCTTGTAAATCCCAGCTTCATAATATAGCTATCAACCCTCTCATACCAAGACTTGGGGGCTTACTTCAACCCATAGAGGGATTTCTTCAACCTGCATACGTGTGTCCTTCAATCTTGTACTTCGAACCCCTCAGGTTGTTCTACATAGACTTCCTCCTTAAGCGAGCCATGTAAGAAAGTAGTCTTAACATCCATTTTGTGTAGGCTCCATCCTTCAGAGGTAGCGATAGAAATAATATATTATATAGTGGTATATCGGGCAACCAGTCCAAATATATTTTCATAGTCTACTCCTTCCTTTTTGAGAGAAGCCTTGAGCAACAAGCCTGACCTTGTATTTTTCAGCAATCCCATCAACTCCATATTTGATTTTGAAAGGCCATTTAGAAGTGACCACAGACTTGTCATTAGGTCTAGGAACCACATCCCAGACATCATTCTTTATGATTGATTTGTACTCCTCATTCATTGCTTCCTTCCATACTTGGTGTTTCATGGCTTCTTCGAACATACATGCTCAGATTGAACAATAATACTCATAGCAGCTAAGTACCCTTGATACTTGTTCGACTTCTTACCTTCATGAAATGTTCCTCTTGGAGCAATATTTCATTTAGCATTTTAAAGCCACAGAGGTCTTTTCCTTGAGATAGAGGGATCACCAAGAAGTGGATCAATGGGATCCATTGGGCCTTCAACATCAGACATTTGTTCATATGTCGTAGGTTCATACTTCATTCTTGCAACATCATCATTATCCTTCCAACTTGGGATAGGGAGATCTATGGCTTTTCCAACAACAGAAGCTTCATCGAAAGTGACATCATGACTTATTCCAACTTCTCTTTGACTAGGCACATATATTCTATATGCCTTTGAATTTTCACTGTAGCCCATAAATGTTTCTTTCTTCCTAGATGCTTCTAACTTATTTCTTTTCTGTTTAGGCACATGAAAATACACGAGACATACAAATATTATAAAATGAGAAACATAAGGTTTCTTGCAAGTGAAAATTTCTTTGGGTGTCTTGAAATCCAATGCTTGATGCGGGCTCCTATTTTGAACATATACGACAGTGTTGGCAGCTTCTCCCCATAAGAACTTCGGTAGGCCTTGGTCATGAAGCATGACACAGGTGGATTCCATTATTGTTCAATTCTTCCTTTCAACAACACCATTTTTCTCAGGAGTATATGGAGTGGTGGTCTCCCTCTTAATGCCAGCCTCTCTACAATAGTCATTAAATTCATTTGATTCATACTCGGTTCCATTATCAGTCCTCAATATTTTGATCTTCTTTCCTATTTGATTTTCAACCAAGGCTTTGAAAGAATGAAACCATTTGAACACTCCAACCTTCTTCTTCAAGAAATATATCCACTTTTTGCGAGAGAAGTCATCTCTAAAAATTTCATAGTATAAGTATGCTCTTAATGATGTTATGGGAAACACACCAGATAGATCAGAATGGACCAATTGAAGAATGTCGATAGTTTGACTTTCACTTCAAGGGAATGGTCCCCTTGTAAGATTTCCAGATGAAAAACCCTGAAAAACACCTTTGTGATTTATGTTGAACTCGAGCATACTTGTGACCATATTTCTTACCCCGGGGTAAGGATTTGTAAAGAAGGTGGGCAAATCTTCAATGCCATAAATCATATTGAAGAGAATTATCGCAAATCAAAGTTCCCAAAGGACTTTGTTAGGTCACTGTGATACTAGTGTAGCCCCTTTATTGTTATTGTTAGTGTAGCCCCATTATTTTTATTGATGTGTCCATATAACCCACGTATTGTTATTTTTGTGCCGCATAGAAGCCCACTATTATTATTGTTTTTCCCATACATTATTATTGTTATGTGGACTTTGATTATATTGTGACCCCTTAGACTCCTATATATACAAAGGAGGTAGTGTCATTTGTATCATCCAATAATTTTTAATTTATTTAATGTAAAGGAGGTTTGCCCCTTGAAGAGGATAATTTTTAAGTCGTTGATCTATCTATTTGTGATCTAGTTGCATAACATTTGGAATCAAAGCTTTGGATTCTACGGTTTCGCTGCTTTAAACAAGTCATCGTGGAATTTTCACTATAGAATTTTTATATGAAGGTTCAAAAGCTTAAATTGTAACCACGTGGAGCCTAAATATTGCTAAACTTTGTGCCAAAATTTCAAATATTGGTTCACTATATTTTCTAAGATATGGTCCAAAGAATTTAGGGTTTTTTCATGCTCTAAAACTGTGTCTCGAACAAGTGACCTAGGGAAAATCATCATAACTTTCGTTTCAAGAATCGGATTTTAATTCTGTAAAAATAGGCTGAAATTGCACAGGTTTTAGTTTCTTCTATATCAATTTCAAGGCTGAATGTTGAAAATGTGACATGTGGCATCCCGTACAACTTAACTCTATTGAACTAGTACATAATCAGGTCATTGTCGAAGATGTGAAATAAATATATATTGAAGAATGAAATATTGATCTGAATTGTGGAATTGGAAAGAATATTCAAAAGGATAACCCGAGACTAAATTTCTGACCTTGGAAATTTGAAATTACAGAGATACAAAAATTGCAATATAGAGCTCCAAAAAAACAAGAAAAAGGTGTATATTTTTAAATTTTGTCATAACTTTTGTTTGAAAAATCAGTTTGAAATGATTCAAAGGGAATATTTAAGCATGTATATAAGTATTTGGCTTTAAAATGCCCCAAAAAGAAATTATTCACCCATTAAGCCCTCATAAATATCTACTATGACACATGAAGAGGAAGAATTGCAACATGATATATCAAAATTATGGGACCAAGTGCAACAAATTTCACTCTCACAAAGAGCAGCAAAAGATGATATGGATAGTTTAAAAGCATACATGGAAGGTTTGAAGGAATTCTTGACAAAGTTGTTGCAAGAAAGGCTTCTCGGTGGTGATAAGGTAATTCATGAAAATCATGATGAGGAAAAAAGGAATGTGAATTATGATTTTAGAGACTCCAATGTGGGGTTTAAGAGACTCCACAGTCCAAATATAGATATGGGGAAGTTTGGTTGCAAGGATCTGGTAACATGGATACTACAGATGGAGCACTATTTTGATCTATTGGATGTGCAACCCTCAAAAAATGTACGCATTACATCTTTATATTTAGAATCCAATTAGATTATATGATATAGATGGCTTTGTTCTCATAAACCACTTCTCACCTACTCAATTTTTATGGAGGAAATGATATCAAATTATGAAGATACAAAGAGAAACACCTTCTTTAGCCAATTGATAAATCTTAAACAGAAGGGTTCAATGGCAGAGTGCATTGAAGACTTCGAAAAATTGAATATTAGAGTAACCGATATTCTAGAGGAGCATATGATTGATGTCTTCATAGGGAATTTAAAAGATACCCTCCAACATGAGGTTCACCTTTGGGATCTGGATTCATTAGAGAAGGCATTCAGGGTGGCAAGAAAAGTTGAAAGAAAAATTATGGCAACCAGGAAGTCTACCACTCACAACTATAAAGATGGAAGTGTTGTTGCTCCGAGTTTTCCACAACCTACAAGGTTGACACCACAACAATTGGAGGAAAAAAAAGCGAAAGGGCTTTGTTAGAGTTGTGATAGAAAATACACTAAAGGTCATAAGTGTGCTGAGAATAAATTATTCTACATATATTTTGAAGAGGAGGAAGAAAAGGAACAAAAAACATTAAAACAAGAGGATATACACCAGGAACCAACCCCCGAGAAAGAAGAAATGAATCCAACCATATCTTGTAATGCATTGGCAAGAATTACCACTCCTCAAACTCTCAAGATAGAAGGATATATCAAGAAGATAAAGGTAATAGTGTTAATTGATTCAGGTAATACCCATAATTTTATTCATTGTAAGATAGCCAAGGAATTGAATTGCTTCCTATATCCAACACCAGAGTGTCAAGTGATGGTTGCAAATGGAGGAACTATAAATTTCTCTAGAAAGTTCCATAATATCAGGCTAACTATGTGGGAATATGTATTGAATAATCCAATGCTTTTCATTCCAATGGGTGGTGTTGATGTTGTACTAGGAGTCCAATGGTTACAATCTCTGGGGACGATAACTTTCAATTTTCAAGAACTTTTCTTGAATTTGTTTTGGGAAGGAAAGGAATTTGAGTCAGGGAAACCAAGAAATATAATAAGCTCTAATGGCATGACAAGTCTTCTGAAGAAATAACAACAGGGTGTAATTGCACAATTATGTTCACTAGAGGTTCAAACATCGAAATCATCTATTTCTCTGGATCTCCAAAAAGTCTTGGATAATAATTTGAATATGTTTGAGAAACCCAAATACCTCCCACCTATTCGTGATTGTGATCGTGCTATTCCTTTGATTCCAAGAAGTGTTCCTCCAACCATCAGTCCTTACAGATATACTTATGCCCAAAAGAGTGAAATTGAATGTATGGTTGCATAAATGCTAGAGGTTGGTATAATTCAACCTAGTGAAAGTTTTTTCTCTGCTCCAGTAGTATTGGTGCATAACAAGGATGAATCACAACGTATGTGTCTGGATTATAGGGAGATCAACAAGCTCACTATTAAATATAAATTTCCCATTCCTTTCATTCATGAATTGTTGGATGAATTACATGGAACACTTTAATTCGCCAAGTTGGATCTTTGTTTAGGATATCATGAAATTAGAATGAAGACTGAAGACATTCCAAAAAAAACATTCAGAAGTCATGAGGGTCATTATGAATTTTTGGTCATGCCTTTTGGCCTTACTAATGCACCTTCCACATTTCAAGGTTTGATGAATTCCATTTTCAAACACTTTCTTAGAAAATTTATGCTAGTATTTTTTGATGATATACTAATCTACAACAAGTCTTGGAAGGATCATGTTCAAAATCTTGATAGGGTGCTCAAACTATTGGAGGAGAAACAATTGTATGCAAAAAGCTCCAAATGTTTCTTTGGAGTACGAGGTCGAATATTTGGGTCATATTGTATCTCATGAGGGTTTTAAGATAGACCCTAACAAAATTAAAGCCATTAAGGAATGGAAAATCCCCATAACCATAAAGCATCTTCGAGGATTTCTCAGGTTGACAGAGTATTATCGCAAGTTTACTAAGAATTATGGGAGAATAATGGCACCTCTAACATCATTATTGAAGAAAGATGCATTTTTTTGGACTCCAGAAGCAACAAAGGCCTTTGAACATCTTAAAGAGGCAATGTGCCAAGCATTGATCTTAGCTACACAAGACTTCACAAAAAATTCTATTGTGGAATGTGATGCCTCAAGAAATGGAATTAGTGTTGTTTTAATGCAAGAAGGAAGACCTGTTTCTTTTGAAAGTTGTCCAATCAAAGGAAAGTATTTACACAAACCTATTTATGAGAAGGAAATGTTGGCAAAACTACATGCACTAAAGCAATGGAAACTGTACCTAATGGGAAGACACTTCAAGGTAAAAACAAATCATGATAGTCTTCAATACTTTTTGGAACAAAGATTATCTTCAAAATAGTAGCAAAAATGGGTGACAAAGATGCTAGGTTATGACTTTGAAATCATCTACAAGAAAGGGAATCAAAATGTTGTTGCAAATGCACTCTCAAGAAAGGATGAGGATGTGGAAGCATTGTTTTGTGCCATTTTTATTATCCAACCTGAGTGGATAAATGAAGAAAGGGATGAATGGAAGAATGATGTAGGGGTATGGTCACTCATTTAAAATTTGCAGCAAGATCCCAGTACATCTGATACAAGTAGCTGGAAAAATGATTGAATACGGTACAAAGATAACTTATATATTTGTAAGAATTCCCAACTCAATCAAAATATTCTTTTGGAATTGCACACCTCTCCCTTAGGAGGGAACTCAGGATTTTAAAAAACTTACCATAGGGTCAAGAAGAAATATTTTAGGATGGCCTTAAATATGATATTCAAAAGTCTATGGTAGAATGTTTGGTTTAGCAACAACATAAATTGGAGACAATTAAGACCCCAAGTCTATTACAACCTTTAGCCATTCCAAGTCAGTGTTTGGGGGAGGTCTCAATGGATTTTATCACAAGTTTACCCAAGTCTGAAGGAAAGAGTGTCATCATGGTGTTAGTTTATAGACTTACCAAGTATACACACTTTTGTGCATTATCTCATCCTTTTAAAGGCAATACAATTTCTACTGCATTTATGGAAACAATTAAAAAGCTTCATGGAAACCTAAATATTATAGTAGGTGATAGAGATCCCATTTTCACTGGAAGTTTTTGGACGAAATTATTTTCTTTTCTTGGTACTCAATTAGCTCATAACTCATCTTATCATCCTCAATCTAATGGGAAAGTTGAGATAGTGAACAAATGTTTGGAAGGATATCTTCGTTGCTTTGTATCTGATAAACAAACACAATGGGTCAAGTGGTTACCTCTAGCTGGATTGTGGTATAACACTTCATTCCATACTATAGCAAAAATGACCCCATTTATGGCATTTTATGGATATTATCCACCATCCATCACATCATCTTTAAGAGAAAATTCTAAGGTTCAAGCAGTGGAAGATCACATTGAGCATCAACAACAAGTTCTCCAACTCTTAAAGGATAACATCACTCTAGCGCAGAATTAAATGAAACAACAGGCAAATCAACATCGTACTGAAATAATCTTTTATGTAAATGACTGTGTATTTTTATGGCTACAACCATACAAACAAATTTCACCCAAGTACTACGGTCCTTACAAGGTGTTGCAAAATATTGGTACTATGGCATAAAAATTGGAGTTGCTTGTAGCTTCCCAAGTGTAACACCCAATTTTCCATGTTTTATGCTTAAGTAATGTTATTGGTGACAAGCTTCCAGTTCAAACAATGTTTCCCGAACTTGACGAAGAAGGAAAAATAATATTTTAGCCTAAAGTAGTCACGGAAACAAGAACCTGAGATCTATGGAATCGATCAAATTTAGAGTATCTCATTGAGTGGAAGATATTTCTCGCTGAAGATTCCACATGGGAGGATGAGAATTTTATACAGAAGCATCCAGAACTACTCAAACGTTGAGGACAACACTTTTTTGAAGGAGAGGGGCATGTTAGGTCCCTATAATAGTAGTGTATCCCCATTATTGTTATTGTTAGTTTAGCGCCCTTATTGTTATTGCTATGCCCCATAGAAACCCACTATTTTTTATTATTGTGCCCTTACATTATTATTGTTATGTAGGCTCTGATTATATTGTGACCCCTTAGACTCCTATACATACAAAGGAGGTCTTGTCATTTGTATCATCCAAGAATTGTTTATTTATGTAATGTAAAGGAGGTTTCCCCCTCGAAGAGGATAATTTTTAAGTCGTTGATTTATCCATTTGTGAGATGGTTGAATAATAGACTTCCTCAATCTTGATAGAGACCTTCAAACTCAAAATCGTAGTGTAAATGCATATTTCGGGTTTCTTTGCCAAATACGTACCTTTCCATCAATGAATGCTACCTTGAAGCCTTTATCTTACATCAGAGAAATAGACATCAGGTTCTTCTTCAAATAGGGTACATACGCTACTTCTTGTAGATGAAGGGTTTGACCTTGTTTTGAGTGGAGTGATAGTCCCTATCCCTTTCATTGGGTAGGTGGAATTGTCTCCAGGTATGATCTCCAAATTAGTTTTTTTTTAATCGGATTTGAGAGGGTATCCTTGTACCCAGTGAAGTGCCTTGAGGCACCACTATCAATCAACCAATGATCCAAAGTATCTAAAGGAGAGGCAGTAGTGAGGGATGAAATAAGATCAAATTCCTTTTGTTTTTCTACAACATTACTTTCCTCATACCTAGAGTTTTTCGTCCTTTTGGGAGGTTGACCATTACCAAATCGACCAATGGGAGCATTTCTCTTTCCTTTATGGTTGAACTCGTTGTTCCTTTGATTTCCATTGCCTTTGAAATTTTTGTGGTTGTTGTCGTCATCTTGTGGAGTATCCTTCTTGTGAGGACACCCTCTAGCATAGTAGCCAAACCTATTGCAATTGTAGCACATTCCTTTTCTCCCTTCTTTGAAATCCTGCTTGAAACCTTGACCTTGTCTTTTTGGACCAGCATTTCTCTTCCTCTTTGCATCAGTGGAGAAAGAAGTAGGTTCATTTCCATTTGAAGGCTTGTCTCTATCCATCATCCTCATCTCTTCTTGAGTGAATCTAGCCAATAATTCATTGAAACTAGGAATCAAGTCATTGTTAAGAATGTTGGTGTTAAACACATCCCATGCTCTTGTGAGACCTCCAAGAGCGACAGAGTGAGCTCCCTTTTAGCAACAACTTATCCAATAGATAGAAGATAATTCTTGATTTATATAATCCTCATGAAGTAGGATTGGATAGACTCCCCTATATTCATCTTGATGTCCTTCAACTTGTTATTGAGAAAGAGGATTTAATTTGCATCGTTTACTTTGAACATCCCAATCAACTTATCATACATCTCTTTAGATGTCCCCAAATTAGAAATATAGGTAGCCAAATGGTTTTGAATAGAATCAATGATAATTATTTTAGCTTTGACCTCACCTTTATTGTATTTTGGCTTTGTAGCAGTAGGTGCATTTGAAGGAGGATCCACCAGTTTTCCCTACACATAGTCCATAACATCATTATCTTCCAAAGTCAAATCCAAATTCATCTTCCATGCATGATAGTTAGATTTGTCCTTGAGTTTATCCTCGGATTTAAAGTATGATGTAGTCACCATTAAATCTTGACCAATATTCTTGTCCAACAACTCTTTCTTAGTGATTGTTTTTCTCTCTCTTGCTTGGGCTTTGTCTTCACCTGGGCTCTGATACAATGTTAATTTTAGTTAAGAATGGTATGTACTATGCTTAGCACAATTACTTCAATGTTCCTTTTGCAACCCAATGAAAATTTCCAATTTATATTTCTAGTAGCAATCACATTAACCATTAATCACATTAACAGTAAAAGTAGATAGAACATGAAACAAAATGCAAAAGACAAGCCAAGACAAGAGAATGCAAAAGTTTGCAGATGCCAAGGAAAAACCCCAATGTGGGGAAAACCCTTTGATAAATTATTTTTATTACTATATCAAAATGTTCAGTAGAGAGAGAGAGAGAGAGAGAGAGTACAATAGTCAAAATTGACTTGCCAAATTCAAGTAAAAAAAGTCATGTCAAAATCTGCAGTCAACTGCAGTCAAACTTTAGCCCTAACCAAAAATTCAACATCAGTCAAAGAAGCAATAGAAACATTTCATTCTTCCCTAGTCTAATTCGGCCTGATCAACTTGTAATTTCGCCTGTGGTGAAGGTGCTCATATTGCCTCAGTTTTGGTGCCAATATATGTGGCCTTCTGAGACAGAAATATACCCAAAAAATTGAAGTCAAATGATTCCTAGAAATTCAAATTCAACGCTAGTCAATGTTGGTCAAACTGCAGAAATTTATGAGATTTTTAGCCTACAATTATGTCTTGTAATTTCGTCCTCCTTGTTCCACACATGGGAGAGAGAGAATGAACATTGTTGTACGAACCAATGAGAGAAGGAGAGAGAATGTGTGAGTGATAAAGATTCCAAATGAGGCAAGAGGTCACTTGTATTTATACAATTCATTGTGGGTGAAGAGTCATATCCACTAGGCTTCATGAGCCTACATGTTGATGTGGCCGACTTGAACAATTTGCACATATGTGAGCATAAATTCAAAAATGCACTTTCGCTTGTCCGAATTGGATGATTTTTATACCAATTTTGGTCCTCTCGAAAACAGGAATTTAATGCAATCATCAATTCCATCAAATGAGTCTTCCCAAGGTGGAGTTTGGCCCTAGTTTTCAATTTTAACAGGTGCCTACTATAGCTGCAACATCAATCTTTAGGGTCTCCATTATGCTACCAAAATGTCCTTCCTTGCCTCCCGGTATTTCTACTTCTCCTCGATCAAATCAAATTTTGGAGGCAGATCAAAAAACTTTTGTGCCCATGTGTGGGGTTGCTTTATCTGATTTATGACATCCATCCTTATTCTTGTCCCACCTCTATTGACTGCACATATCTGAGGGTGGTCTTGTCGAGCTTTTTTTGTCACCATATGCACATTAGCCCCCCATTTCTCTTGCCACTTAGCTATGAGTGGCACAACATAAACTTTGAAACGATAATTGATATTGTTACCTGTTTTGTAGAGATAGCAAAAAAGTGACCCGATTTTGAAAAGGGGCGATGCAGAACACACATATTTTTTTAGCATAGTTTTTGGCACTTTAAATAACCGATAAGATTACACATTTCGTAGAGATAGCAAAAAAGTGACCCGATTTTGAAAAGTGGTGATTCAGAATACACTTCTTTTTTTTTTGAGCATATTTTTGACATTTTAAATTTTCTTATGTATCAAATATAAATATTTGTTTTTAAATGTTAGTGATTTTTACACTGATTTTGAAACGTGTTGATGTAGCACACATTTTTCTTAGAGGGCTTATTTTTCACACTTTAAAATTTATTATGTCCATTTTTTAAATCATGATTACATAACGAATTGACCCTATATTTTTTATTTAAAAAAAAAATTAAATATATATATGTTTGATTTAAAACAAATAAACATTTTTTTTTTTTTTATTTAAAACAAAAAAACACAAAAAATATGCGCATATTTTTATTTTTTCTAAATAGCAAACACATATTTTTGTTATTTTAAATAGATTTTTTATTTTAGATACTTAAAACTTAGTATATATATATATGTGTGTGTGTGTGTGTGTGAACAAAAAATTAAACTTTAATTAATTTATACACATTTTTTTTTATTTTTTTTAAACTTAAATAAAAAGTTTAAATAAAAAAAATTATTTAAAAAAAAAAGAGAATTGAATCTACGCCCTCCGTCGCCCGGCCGCCTGTGGTGGCGTGACCCTACGTGGATGCAGCCACTCTGCCCATGACCGCGCCACCACGGGCGGCTAGGAGAGTCGATTTAATATATATATATATATATATATATATATATATATTTTAAAAAATTAAAAGTTTATTTAAAAAAAAAAGTTCTAATAATTTGTTTATTGTGTTTTAAATAATTTTTTTTTGAATGGATTTGAAATGGTTTTTTTTTTTTTGGAAAAAAATTCTAAATGTTTTTATTTTTTTTAAACAGAAAATGTATATTTTGTTTTAAATTTAAAAGTTATTTATTTAATTTGAAAATACATATACATTTTTAAACTTTAATTGCTTTTTGGTTGTTTTTTTTTGTTTTTTAATTAGAGTATAATTTTGTTTTAGGTTTTTTTTAATGTTTTTAATCTTAATTTTAGTAGTTTTTTCTTTTTTTTTTTAGGTAAGCACCCACAAGGGATTTGAACCAGTGACCTATCGCAAGGAGTGCCTTAACAGTGCACCCATTCACCATCAATCCAAAGCCCCATGGGCTATCTTAATTTTAGTAGTTTTTTATTTTTGTTTTTTGTTTATTTTTGTTAATTTTCTATTTTTTATTTTTATTTTTAAATCTAGTTTGTTTTTAATTTTAATTTTTTTGTTTTTTCTTTTTGTTAATGTTTTTAATTTTTAATTTTTAATTTTTACTTACTTAATTTTATAGTTTTTAAATTATTTTTTTTCCATATTTTTGTTGTTTTGTTTTTTTTTTCGAGATTTTTTTATGGTTTACAAGATAATTTCTTTTTTTCACATTTTTTTGAAATATGGCTTTTCTTATTATTTATTTGTTTATATTTTTTTATTTTTTAGTTTTTTAATTCTTATCTAGGTTAATTTTTTGTTTTTTCTTTTTTTTTACATTCTTCTGATTGATTTTTTTTTTGTTAATTTTTTCTTCATGTTTGATTTTTTTGTCTTTTTTTTTTATATATTTAATTTTCTTTTTTTAATATATATTTTAATTTACGTTTTGTTATTTTTTTAACCATTTTTTGTTTTGTGTTTTCTCATTGTTTTAAATCTTTTATGCCATTATTTCAAAATGTTGAAAATTTTCCCTTGAAAAAAAAGGTGTTATTCCAGCCTCAACACTTTTCATTTTGAGGGTGTTTTTTGCACAAAATTTACCGTTGAAAACAAAAAGTGTTATTTGAACATCAACACTTTTTGTTTTGGGGGTGTTTTTTGGAAAATTTATGCACAAAAAATTGGTTTTCACTGCCATTTTTAAAACATGTTGAAAATTTACCCTAGAAAAAAAAGTGTTATTCCAGCATCAACACGTTTTGTTTTTAGCATTTTTTTTTTCATGTTTCTTGGGTTTTTTTTTGCTAGAGTTCCCGTTTTAAAGTTTGCATTGTTGTTGTGGAAAATATTCCATAGCATGATCAAGTTTTCTGCAATATGTATAGATAGTACAAGAATTCTAAAATCTATGGAAACGTGTCTAGCTTGTCCATAATTATAGAATATGATAGGTCCTCTACTGCACCCATAACCTCCTTGTCCTCTTCTCGGTGGGCCTTTTCCTCCCCTAGGTTGGCTTGGTCCTCTAACTAGTGGGTTGTAGTTCCTTGGATGATAATTTTGTGTGCCACCATCATTCCCTTCTACTTCATGTACACAAAACACGTCAAATGTTCTCTTTCACATTAACTCCAGTGCATGGCACATATGGATATCATGTCTAATGGAATTGCGAAAGTCAGAGAAAAGGGTCGCACTAAACGATGATACTTTTGCAACATGGAGCATGCGGTAGTCAAATGACACCAAACCCAATAGATGTCACACCACAGTCCTCTTCCTTAGGCTAAGGGAATTTTTTCCTCTATAGCCATATAAATTTTCATTGTGGTATATTCATTCTAGTGATGACCCTCATTCCTACAAATTGTGCACCACACTTCTTCTCGTTTATCCTTCCAGTTTTCTAGATTTTGTAATTACAAGGTTAATGCAATTAGTTGTGGCTATACTTGTGTCATAGCGACACTACTTTCTCCTCCTAGCAATGTAGCTTCCAGCTTCATATCTATCTCCAGAGCTTTAGGTCAGGGAATTATCCTTTGGTTAGTCAAAGGAATCTTGATGTGCGACAGGAAATTGACTATGAATCATTCTCAATGTTGTGTGCTGGGAATCTGAAAGGTCAATTTGTTCATTATTACTTTAAATCATTGATCGAAGTCCCAAATAAAATCACCAGCATTCTGTTAATTCCATTTATCTCAGTAATGCATAGAGACTCTAACTTAGGCTTCCAAAATTCCTTCAATAGTGATTAATTGATTATTTTCAAATTCATCGGTTATCCAGGAAGTGCAGTGGCCTTAAACTTCATCTACCATGTTAGTACACAATCTCGAATGTTTGTCTCCAATTATGTGATCTTGGTTAGATCATCTGGAACCTACTTCACTAACCATACCACCTCAAATATGAACCAATGCTACTCAAGATCCTCTATCTTGGTTCCATGAAAGACTGGTAGCCTCAATGTGGTGTTGATAACAACCATTGGCTATCATTATGGACTTTCTAATCCAAAATATAGTTTCTCCTCTGATGGTGATGCCCCCTTTGGTGATCCTCCTAGTGATCTTAGGCTCTTCTTCTTTAACCTCTTATTCCTACCTACTACTACTACTCCCACTAATCATAGCACTTCCAAACCACCTTGTATGCCTTCACTCTAATGACTATGATGAAATAGTAATCAACTGAAACTTTCCCTTTGTTCTGGAAAATGTGTGTAGGGTTGTGGGTTTGACCTAGGAGATCGCCCAAACATAGACGATGGGATGAATAAAATATTCTTGGCTAAGTTGATGTTCTTCCTCCTCATTTCCCACTTCGTTGTCACAAACTACCTACTTATTAACTTCTCCTTCTTCATTGTCACTCCTTCCTCTTCATGGCGTGGAGGGCCCTATTTATGGCACTAGATTCCACTCATGATGCAAGCCTTCCTCTCCTCTCTTCTTTACACCACTCTATGCTTCCCTTACTTCTCTATACTCCTAATGATCCAAATCCCCACTACTATGCCTCCTCTAATTCTATGCAACAAACTTCATTTGAGGTCTTCAATCAACAAGAGGCTTCAATGTAGGTCTCTTTGCTATTCTAGAATTGTCCAAATACGTGGTTCCACTGCATAGTATGCCATTTGTGTTGCTCATCGCACTCCTCCTCCATGGAAATGTAAATGTCTCTATCATCTTGGAAATTTCTACACAGTTATCTTCCACCACGGATTCAACAACATATACCCTTAGAACATTGTCCAACCAGAAATAAACAACCTTGGATGCCTTTTTCTTCACAATATTTACCCTCCTAATCAGATCTGGCATCCACAGACATGTGTTTGGTAGATTTTAGCTTTCTCGTTGCCCCTCTTGTCTTTGTAATCACTCCCATAAAATAAGAAGAAAATCAACGATTTGTTTTCATGAAAGTTAGTATAAATATATGTCTGCAACCACTTCTCCAAACTTATGTGTTGATTCCTTGATTTCTATATTGAAAACACATACTACTTGTTGCTCAACCACTTCTCTATCTCTTATTTCATTGTTCTCCACATCCCCATTGACACAAACTTTAGGGTCCCCACAACTGAACCATTTATTGGCATGCAAAGGGGTGACCTAAGGGGTTCAGGAATATACCCAACAAAAACCTTCATACACTGGAATATTCAACACTTGCGAGCATGTGAGGTCTCACTCGAGGTATCATAATGGGATTGCAAGAACTTTTGATGGTTTTGCAAGAAAAGGGGAGTCTGAGACGATCTGAATTAGACTATTTCCTTCGACCACCAAGATTCAAAATACAATCTAGATATAATCAATTATGTAGTAAAAATACCCATAATCATTGCAATGTGGATATACTATGTCAAAGAACTTCATAGGAATACACCTTCCACACTGGAGCATAGAAATGCATCTCAACATTATTTATTAGCATTCCATTAAAAAGAAATAGACACAAATAACAACCTTTCAAAGAAAATTCATATTTTATTCATCGTAGCAAGATATTCATTACATAGGAACATGTAGATCCTTCATCTTTTACTATACATTATTTCTTGTACATGCACCCTCTCTTTCTCATAAATCTATTTTCCTCTCTTACAATTACAATAACAAATCATCCCTTCCACCAAAAGAATAACAATCTTCTTTCTAAATAGTCATAACAACTTCCACAACAACTTATTTATAACAATAATACCTACTCCTCTATTACAACTTAGCTCATTGAAACTTCCTAAACAACTTTCTAATAACGAAATTGATCTATGTGTAACAAAAAAATATCAACAGCTAACTTTGTCAAGAGGATCTAACAAAAGTTTTATGGGATGTGACTAACTGCTTGGCAGTTTCTTTTTGCTATTTTCATTATGGTCCTTCCTTTCTCCATCGCACATCTGTGCAGTATCGTTGCCTACTAATGTGTTGCAAGCAATGTTCGTTATTATTTGCATTGTGTGGATCCTGCACAATCTTCTCATTCTTAGCCAAAATCCCAAAACTTTTCAGACCTTCCTTTCGTTACCCTTTGCTCCAACACCAACCAAGATAAAAAGTAGTAGGATACCAAGTCAACTAGTCTATTTTAATGATTACTCAAACATGGATTGACATGTGAGTTTTAAGAGGAGGGGTATTGCATAAATTAATTATTGGAGGATTGAATTACATAATATGATCTCAAAAGGTACACAATATGAAATGTAAATATGAAGTGAACGATAGGTTATAGAGGTTCACACATGAAGAGTTATCTACACCAAATGTTATTAAAGTTTTGAGGCACTTTATTTATCCTTACTAGAGCATTGTGCTTTGGCTTTACATGGGGGTTTCCCCTTGACCAAGTAAGGGAATTAGGGACTAAGGGCAACTTCATTATAGGAAACTAGTGTTAGGAATAAGTTCTCTTTGGTGTGAGAAGCATTCAAGCATTACATCAAGTTACAGTTATATTTAGATCACTAAAATCATTACGACAAAAGTCAAGTGCCTCAAATGATGTGCTTACATGAAAAACACCACTTAAGGAATGAACCATAAAAGACAAGCACTTTCAATAAGCCAATATGTCTTGAAGAGGTACAATTGCGTTAATTTCATCTAACATTTATATTTTCCCTAATTGTTTATTCATATCTCAATGGAACTTCAGTTAAATGTTTAACCATCTTCACCTCTAAACCACAACCCTCTTTGATCTCTTTCTTTAACCATGTTAACAATATTTCAACATGTATCTAATGTGCTATGGAAATTTAAAATGAAAGCCCTCTTCTCTTTTTGAATGCTCTCATTACCCATCTTTCCAATGGCACCCTTGCCCACCACGCTTATAGGAAAATGACTCTCCTTGAACATTACCTTCATGCCCATTTTCATCATCACTCTACTAAAAAATCTAACATTTTAAAAGCTCTGGTTACTAAAGCCATTCAAATATCAGTTCATCATTTCATTGAGAAAGAAAAAGTCCACCTCAAAAAGGCCCTTGTAGCATAATTTTCTCAAATCAACACACCCTTTTGCTTAGTCCACCATTCTAATTCAAAAAACCCTCATTTGTCTTCCTCACCCCCAACTCTCATTTCTCTTGATTACATCTAGGGTACTGTAAATCATATTTTAAAGATTTTCACCAAAAATAATATCAAATCTCTCTTCTCTATAAAACCTTTGAACAATTATTTAGAATAACTAAGGATAAATATGACCCCATGTTTGGCCAACGATTCTACCAAATTCCTTGCTCCTATTCCAATCATACATTTTCCAAACTAACGAATTCTTAAAATCTCATCTCAAAGAACATATAGTTGATACATTCCACAACGACATTTCTGAGTTAGTTATCACCAAACACTCTTAGAATTCAAATGTCTCATTTGCTTTGACCAAACCAAAATTCTTGTTTTAACATTTTATCACTCTTCTTACATCATTTAGAAGCATTAGAAATTGAAAAACATCATAATAATTATAATCTAGAAAATTGCTACAATCATAATTAGTCTTTGAAACCTACTAAACCTACAATTCTTTGCATTAGTCACACAGTCTTTTCTCTCTCTCTTTATTTCTTTTAATTTCATGGTTTTATTTTTTATGGCTTCTATCCCTCATCGTTAATGTTTTTATATTTTTCCATTTTAACCTTTTTATTTTGCTAATTTTTTTTTTTCTTTTAAATATTATCTTTTCATATATATTTAAAAAAACTACATTAATAATAAATATATTTTTATTATTTTCGAGTTATCTTTTTATTATTTTAATAATTTTAAAATAATTATATGATATTTCACATATATTTCATTATTATTATTATTATTATTATTATTATTATTATTATGTTAATAAACATAAATCTCAACTTCACTCATAATAATAATAATAATTATTATTATAGTTATTTTTATTATTTTAATAAATCTCAACCTCACTCATTTTTCCTACTATTATCTATGCCCCTAGGAAGCCATTATGCATTAGTATTTGTTGACTATCTATTAATTTAGTCAAACATGAGAAATATTTTTCAATTTAACAAAGTGCAACTTTAAAATTTATTTTATTATTTTTTGCAAATTATTTTATTGATATTTATCTCTCATGGGATTGGTTGTCAATTTGGACATGTTATTGCCCAATGCCTCAAATAACGAGCCAAGAGTACATGGGTGACATCAAATTTTGTTTTTGTTTTTATTGCATTCCATAATTATTTGAGTCAAGAATACATGGGTTACATCAAATTTTGTTTTTGTTTTATTGCATTCCATAATTAAGTGAGTGAGACATCAAATAATTAAGTAATTGATACATTTCTTTATTAAAATGTGGCAAAATAATTTTTATATTAATTAAAAATTTTAATATTATAATTAACATGAAAAATGTTTAATAATTTTGTAAACTAATTTTGTAATCTCCCTAATAAATAAAATTTTTAAAATTAACTTCTTTATATTTTAAAATTTATATGTTTATCGTCACTAAATATGTTTACCAATTTATATTTACTAGATAGACTCCCCTCTATTCATCTTGATGTCCTTCAACTTGTTATTGAGAAAGCGGATTTGATTTGCATTGTTTACTTTGAACATCCCAATCAACTTATCATACATCTCTTTAGATGTTCCTAAATCAGAAATATAGGCAGCCAAATGCTTTTGAATGGAATCAATGATAATTATTTTAGTTTTGACCTCACCTTTCTTGTACTTTGTCTTTACAACTGTAGGTGCATTTGAACGAGGCTCCACCACTTTTCCCTACACATAGTCCATAACATCATTCTCTTCCAAATTCAAATCCAAAGTCATCTTCCATGCATGATAGTCGGAATTGCCTTGACCTTATCCTTAGATTTGAAGTATGATGTAGTCGCTATTGAAGTTAGACCAATATTCTTGTCCAACAACTCTTTCTTAGTGATTGTTTTTATCTGTCTTGCTTGGGCTTTGTCTTCACTTGGGCTTTGATACCATGTTAATTTTAGTTAACAATGGTATGTTCTATGCTTAGCACAATTACTTCAATGTTCCTTTAGTAGCCCAATGATAATTTCTAATTTATATTTCCAGTAGCAATCACATTAACAATAAAAATAGATAGAAGATGAAACAAAATGGAGAAGACAAGCCAAGACAAGAGAACACTAAATTTGGCAGATGCCAAGGAAAAACCCCAATGTGGGGAAAACCCTTTGATCAATTCTTCTTATTATTATATCAAAATGTTGAGCAGAGAGAGAAAGTACAATAGTCAAAATTGACTTTCCAAATTCAAGTCAAAACAATCCGTCAAAATCTGCAGTTAATTTGTTATGGCTCTGATACCACTTGTTGTAGCTCTGATACCACTTGTTATAGCTCCGATACCACTTGTTATAGCTCTGATACCACTTGTTATAGATCTAACCCAGAAATATATGAAAATATAAATAAACCCAAGAATAACAAGATAAAAATAGATTGAAATCAGCTATTTTTTCACAAGGAATACAGATCTGCGATTAGATTTTGCAGATCTTGCACCAAAACGCATAGATCTGATCTGCAACTCGTCGCCCCCGAAATCCTGCAAAAAATAAAAAAAAATCTCCACGGTTGTGCCCAAGAAAGTGCTTTGATACCACTTATGGTAGATCTAACCCAAAATTACTATAGATCTGATATGAAAATACAAGATAATGAAAATAAACCCAGAAATAATATGAAATAGTTTTTTATTGATCAAATCCTTAAGGTAGGGCAACACCATACATTCACTCCTTAAGGAAGAAGAACACTCCACAAGCCATATGCCTGTTCATATAATAATCCTTCACTATCTCCCATGTGGAGTCTCTAGCCTCTATATAGGCCTCATACATACAATACCATGGATCATTACCATGGTTCCCTCATACCATCAAACTAATACCATGGGCCCATTACATTATTATTAACTACTTGTGGTCCCTTACATGACATGGGTTAACCACCTTATTTATTACTATGGCCCATCCCATTATTACATTATTACCTTGGGTACCTCCCTCGGTACCCCATCTTATCCCCCCTAGGTATATAACATTCCACCCCCCTAAGCATGTTTCATTCCCGAAACATGGGAAGAACACAAATAATAAGATCTACTCAAAAGAGTAGTCCACTGGTACCATGCACGTGCATCTAGCCATCCAAGAGAAAGGTGAACCCTCGATCTCGCTGGTGCCTCACTCGCTTGAGATGGAAGTTGACTGTGGTAGCTCTTCTGTGTGGATGTGTAGTAGGTGGATCTTCGCTCCTCTTGATCTGTCATGCGGGGGTTGATGTCCATGTGGCTAATTGGTTGCCATCTTAATGGTTGTCTTACGGGGTGATGTGGGTGATGATATGTTGAAGTTTTAACCCACGATGGCTTTTTCTTTACTTCACCCTGCTGTGGTACCTGTTATGGTGTCTTCTTTTTCAATATGACTTCAACCACTGAGCCCTCCTCTGATGTATCATCACCTGTAACCTTTTCTTCTTCAGCCTCTGTTTGTGTTTGATTGTTGATCATCAAAGGCTCATCATCTGATATGTCAGTCCCTGGAACATCTTCTGCTTCAGCCTCCATGTGCTCTACCTGTTTATGGATGGAAATATCATGTAATGTAATTTTCTTCTTTTTATACCATAGCTTCAAGAATTTCTTCTGTACATTAATATTGAGAGTACCCGCAGATTCCATCCAAGGATATCCCAAAACAACATCCATATTATCCATCTCTGAAGTATAAAAATCACCATGCAACACATACTTATCCATAGAAATCTTCAAATCCTTATACACTTGAACATCCTCATCATTCACCTGTGTGTTTTCAATGTGTTTTGCTGGAACTTGCAATTTTTTTGCCAAATTAACATTGATAAAATTATGCTTGCAACTAGGATTTATAGACACAATGATCTTCTCCTTTTGAATCAATCCATGAACCTGCAATAAAGATATACCCGTAGGAAATAACCCCATATGTTTCTCCTTATCTTGTTTTCTAGTATGAGACCATCGGTCTAAAAAGAATTTTTCAAATTCTTCATCTGAGAGTTTGGTCAACTGTTTGTCATCAAGTGAGAAATACCATTTGTAAGCCTCATCTTTGAAACCAAACCACACTGAATTCCTCCAATTTTTTTCCCATACTGAATTTTGTTTTTTTATGTATTTTTCAATAGTAAGACCATTATCTTTCCCTGTAAAATATTGCTTGCTAGAAGCCATGAAAAGGTTTTGAAAAAATTCACTCACTTGGCAAAAATTTAAAGTGGCCACAGTTTAGTCAATATTGCTCAGAATCTTTATTATGACCTGTTTTCAGAAATGGAATGACCATTCTACATCTGCCCATGTGATAGAAATCCTGATCTAGGCACTAGAATTCCATATCTGCGCTGCTACTCTCCCGCCGTCACCCAAAATTTCTGCAAAAAAGAGCTGATTTTAAATCAACGATATCTCCCTCATCCGGACTCCGATTCAACTGATTTTTTTTTTGAAATTGGGTAATTTTTCTCAAAAAATTCAGATCTACAATTAGATTTTGTAGATATTGCACCAAGACGTCTAGATCTGCGCCGCAAACTCGCTGCTCTGAAAATTGTCTGCAACCCCACTGATTTTTAAATTAGCGATATCTCCTTCATCCGGACTCCGATTCAACCGATTTTTTTTTGAAATCGACTATTTTTTCACAAGAAATACAGATCTGCAATTAGATTTTGCAGATCTTGCACCAAAATGTACAGATCTGATCTACAAACTCGCCACCCAAAAATCCCTGCAAAAAATAAAAAAAAATTCCACTTTTGTGCCCAAGAAAGTGCTCTGATACCACTTGTTGTAGATATAATCCAAGAGATATGAGAACAGAAAATAATCCAAGAAAGAACAAGATCAAAATAGATAGAAATGATTCACTTTATTGATATCAAACCCTTAAGGTAGGGCAACACCATACATTCACTCCTTAAGGAAGGAGAACACTCCACAAGCCATATGCTTGTTCATAAAATAATCCTTCACTATCTCCCATGTGGAGTCTCTAGCCTCTATATAGGCCTCATACATACAATACCATGGATCATTACCATGGTTCCCTCATACCATCAAACTAATACCATGGGCCCATTACATTAGTATTAACTACTTGTGGTCCCTTACATGACATGGGTTAACCACCTTATTTATTACTATGGCCCATCCCATTATTACATTATTACCTTGGGTACCTCCCTCGGTACCCCATATTGTCCCCCCTAGGTATATAACATAATTGCAATCAAACTCTAGCCCTAACTAAAAAATCAATGCTAGTCAAATAAACAATAAAATGTCCTCAAGACAACTCGGTCTTTCCTTGTCTAATTCAACCTGATCAGGAGGTCAAACTAAGCCCAAAGAAGTCACCTAATCTACAGTGAAACTTCGTCAAACTACTATCCTGAAATCTGCAGTCAACCTATAATTTGGTCTATGGTCAAAGTGACCAGATTGCCTCGATTCCTGTGCCAAAATATGTGGTTTTTTGAGACAAAAATATACCCAGAAAATTGAAGTCAAATGATGCCCAGAAAGTAAAATTCATTGTTGGTCATTGCTGGTCAAACTTTAGAAATTTTTGAGATTTTTTGGCCCTGCAATTTTGTCTTGTAATTTCATTCTCTTGTGCCACATGTGGGAGAGAAAGAATGCTCAATGTTGTATGAACCAATGAGAGGAGAGAGAATGTGTGAGTGAAGATGCCAATTGAGGTGGGAGGTCACTTGTATTTATACAATTCATTATGGGTGAAGAGTCACATCCATTAGGCTTCATGAGCCTACGTGTTGATGTGGCTGACCTAAACAATTTGCACGTGTGTGGGCATAAATTCAAAAATTCACTTCTTCTTGTCCAAATTGGATGATCTTCATATCAATTTTGGTCCTCTCGAAAAGAGGAATTTAATGCAATCATCATTTCCATCAAATGAGTTGTCCCAAGGTGGAATTTGGCCCTAATTTCCAATTTTAACAGGTGCCAACTATAGCTACAACATTGATCTTTAGGGTCCCCATTATGCCACCAAAATATCCTTCCTTGCCTCCTGGTATTTCTACTTCTCCTTGTTAAGATCAAATTATGGAGGCAGATCAAAAACCTTTTGTGGGGTTTCTCTAATTGATTTATGGCATCCATCCTCATTCTTGTCCCACCTCTGGTGACTACACATATCTGAGGGTGGTATTGTTGAGCTTTTGTTGTCACCATATGCACATTATGCCCCCATTTCTCCTGCCACTTAGCTACAAGTTGTGGAAAATCCTCCATAGCATGATCAAGTTTCCTGCAATATGTATAGGTAGTACAAGGATTCTGGAAATCTAGGGAAAGGTGTCCAACTTGTCCACAATTAGAGCATATGATAGGTCCTCTACTACACCCATAACCTCCTCATCCTCTTCTCAGTGGGACATTTTATCTCCCAGGTTGGCCTAGTCCTCTAACTAGTGGGTTGTCGTTCCCTCGATAATTTGTGTGCCGCCATCACTCCCTTCTACTTCATGTCCACGTAACAAGTCATACGTTCTCTTACACATTAACTCCAGTGCATGGCACATATGGATATCATGTCTAATGTACTTGCGAAATTCATAGAAAAGGGTCACACTTAACTCTGATACTTTTGCAGCATGGGGCATGCAATAGTCAAATGACCCCAAACCCAACAAATATCACACCATAGTCCTCTTTTCTGGGATAAGGGATTTGTTTCCTCTATAGATAGATAATTTGTCATTGTGGTATATTCATTCTATTGATGATCGTCCTTCCTACAAATGGTGCACCATGCCCCTTCTCGTTTCTCCTTCCATTTTTCTAGATTTTGTAATTACAGGGTTAACGCAGCGAGTTGTGGCTATACTTGTGTCATACCAACACTACTTTTTCCTCCTACCAATGTATATTCTAGCCTCATAGTTATCTGTAGAGCTTTAGGTCGGGACATTATCCTTTGTTGAGTGAAAGGAATCTTGATGTGTGACATGAACTTGACTATGAATCATTCTCAATGTTGAGCGTTGGGAATCCAAAAGGTCAATCTATTCATTATTACTTTAAACCATTGATTGAAGTCCCAGATAAACTCACCAATATTTTGTTAATCCCATTTATCTTAGGAATGCATTGTGACTCTAAATTAGGCTTCTAAAATTCCTTCAATAGTGCTTACTTGATGCTTGCTAAAGTCCTCAGCTATCCAGAAAGTGCAGTGGCCTTATACTTCTTATACTAAGTTAGCGCACAATCTCAAAAGTTTGTCTCCAATTGTGTGATCTTGGTTAGATCGTCTGGAACCTACTTCACTATCCATGAATCCTCATATATGAACCAATGCTGCTCAATATCCTCTATCTTGGTTCCATGAAAGACTGGTAACTTCAATGTGGTGTTGATAACAGCCATTGGCTATCACGCTGGACTTCCTGATCCAAAATTTAGTTTCTCCTTCGATGGTGATGTCCCATTTGGTGATCTTCTTGGCTCTTCTTCGTTAACCTCTTCTTCCTCCCTACTACTACTACTTCCACTAATCATAGCACTATAAAACTACATTGTATTCCTTGGCTCTAATGATTATGACGAACTAGTAATCAACTGAAAGTTTCCTTTTGTTATTTAAAATGTCTGTAGGGTTGTGTGTTTGACCTAGGAGATGGCCCAAACATAGACAATGGGATGCATAGAATCCTCCTGGGTAATTTTACTTTCTTCCTCCTCATTTCCAACTTCGTCATCACAAACTACCTACTTCAGTAACTTCTCCTTCGTCGTTGTCACTCCTTCATCTTCATGGCATGGAGGGCCTTCTTTGTGGCACTAGATTCCACTCATGATGCAAGTATTCGTCTCCTCTCTTATTTACACCACTCTATGCTTCCCTTCCTTCTCTATACTCCCAGTGATCCAAATCCCCACTACCATGCCTCCTCTAGTTTTGTGAAACAAACTTCTTTTGAGGTCTTTGGTCAACAAGAGCATTCAATGTAGGTCTCTTTGCTATGCTAGAATTGTGAAAAATACCTGGTTCCACTGCATAGTATGGAAATTGCACTACTCATCACACTCATCCTCCATGGAAATGCAAGTGTCTCTACCATTTTGGAATTTTTTGCATTTTTTCCCCTTAACGTTTTTTGGGAAACCTTTACTTCCTCTGAAGATCTTGTTTTTGAACAAAAACGTATAAATATTCCATTTGAGGCCTCTGTCTCTACAAATTTCTTTATTTTTTATCTAGAAAATTAGCTTCCCAACAATGCCAACTCTCCCTCTTCACGCTTTACTACACCCCTTATCCCTTCACTAGATTAGGCCATCCTTTGGTTAGCCCCCCATCTCCCCGCATCATGCAAATGTTTACTCACTTATTTTTTCAGATTGTAATAGCATCGCACCCTTGTCACAAATAAAAATCGTGATCCACACAACTAATGACTTTAGATATTGACCACGTGGTCCCAAGAGAAATTTTCTTTCATCTACACAATAGGATTGAATAGCTTCCACCATGAATTCAACAACGTATCCCCTCAGAGCATTCTCCAACCAGAAATCAACAACCTTGGATACCTTGTTCCTCACAAGATATACCCTCCTAATCAGATCTAGAATCCACACACATGCGTTTGGTAGATTTTGGCTTTCTCATTTCTCTGTCTGTCTTCATAACCACTCCATAAAATAACAAGAAAATCAACGTGTTCTTTTTCATGGAAGTTAGTATAAAGATACCTTTGCAACCAATTCTTTGAACTCATGTGTTGATTCTTTGATTTATCTACTACACACACATACTACTTATTGCTCAACCACTTCTCTATTTGTTGTTTCATTGGTCTCCACATCCCCCATTGACACAATCTTCAGGGTCCCCGCAACTGAACCATTTATTGGCATGCACAGGGGTGACCTAGGGGGTTCAGGAATTGGCCAAAAAAAACCCTTTAGACATTGGCATATTCAATACTCGCGAGCATGTGAGGTCTCACTTGAGGCATCATAATGGGATTGCAAGAACTTTTGAAGATTTTGCAAGAAAATGGGAGTCTGAGACAATCTGAATTATACTATTTCCTTCAACCACCAAGATTCAAAATACAATGTAGATATAATCAATTATGCAGTAAAAATACCCATATTCATTGGAATGTGGATATACTATTTCAAAGAACTTCATAAGAACACGCCTTCCACACTAGAGCATCTAGATGCATCTCAACATTATTTATTAGCATTCCATTACAAAGACATAGACACAAATAACAATATTTAAGAAACTTCAGATTTTATTCATAATAGCAATATCTTCATTACACATGAACATGTAGATCCTTCATCTTTAACTATACATTCTTTATCGTATATGCACCCTCTCTTTCTCATCAATCTCTTGTCCTCTCTTAAAATTACAATAACAAATCATCCCTTCCACCAAAAGAATAACAATATTCATTCTCAATAGTCATAAAAATTTCCACAAGAACCTATCAATAACAACAAGAACTACTCCTCTATTACAACTTACCTCATTGAAACTTTCTAAACAACTTTCTAATAACAACATGGATATGCGCGTAACAAACAAATATCAACTGCTAGCGTTGTCAAGAGGATCTAACAACAATATTATGGGATGTGAATAACTGCTTGGCAGTTTCTTTTTGATATTTTTGTCATGGTCCTTCCTTTCTCCATTGCACATCTGTGCGGTATCCCGACTTACTAATGTGTTGCATGAAATGTTCATCATTCTTTTCCTTGTGTGGTATCCCACACGATCTTCCCATTCTTAGGTAAAATTCCAAAACTTTGTGGACCTTCCTTTGGTTACCCTCTGCTCCAACACCAACCAAGCTAAAAAGTAGTAGGGTACTAAGTCAACTAATCTATTTTAATTATTAACAAAACATGAATTAACATGTGTGTTTTAAGAGGAGGGGTATTGCATAAATTAATTATTGGAGGATTGAATTACATAATATGATCTCAAAAGGCACACAATATGAAGTGAACAATAGGTTATAGAGGTTCACACATGAAGAGTTGTCTACGCCAAATGTTATTAAATTTTTGAGGCACTTTGTTTATCCCTACTAGAGGATTGTGCTTTGGCCTTACATGGGGTTTTTCCTTGACCAAGTAAGGGAATTAAGGACTAAGGATGGCTTCATTATATGACACTAGTGTTAGGGATAGGTTCTCTTTGGCGTGAGAACCATAAAGCATTACATCAAGTTACATTTATATTTAGATCACTAAAATCATTACTACAAAAGTAAAGCACCTTAGATAATGTGCTTGCATGAATAAACACCACTTAAGGAATGAACCATTAAAGACAAGCACTTTCAATAAGTCAATATGTCTTGAAGAGGTACAATTGCATTAATTTCATCTAACATTTATAGTTTCCCTGATTGTTTATTCATATCTCAATTAAACTTAAATTAAAGGTTTAATTGTCTTCACTTCTAAACCACAACCCTCTTTGATCTCCTTCTTTAACCATGTTAAGAATATTTCATCACGTATCTAATTTATTGTGGAAATTTAAAATGAAAACCCTCTTCCATTTTTGAATGTTGTCATTACCCATCTTTCCAATGGCACCCTTACCCACCAAGTTTATAGGAAAAAGGCTCACCTTGAACATTACCTTCATGCCCATTTTCACCATCACTCTACTAAAAATTATAACATTTTAAAAGCTTTGGTTACTGAAGCCATTCAAACCTCGGTTCATCATTTCATTGAGAAAGAAAAAATCCACCTCACAAAGGCCCTTGTAGCATAAATTTCTAAAATCAACATGCCCTTTTGCTTAGTCCACCATTCTAATTAAAAAACCCTCATTCGTCTTCCTCACCCCCAACTCTCATTTCTCTTTCCTACATCTAGGGTACTTTAAATCATATTTCAAAGATTTTCACCAAAAATAATATCAAATCTCTCAATTATTTAGAATAACTAAGGATAAATATGACCCCATGCATGGCCAACGATTCTACCAAATTCCTTGCTCCTATGCAAATCATACATTTTCCAAACTAACAAGTTCTTTAAATCTCATCTCAAAGAACATATAGTTGATACATCCCACAACGACATTTCCAAGTTAGTTATCATCAAACACTCTTAGAATTCCAATGTCTCATTTTCTTTGACCTAACCGAAATTCTTGTTTTAACATCTTATCACTCTTCTTACATCATTTAGAAGCATTAGAAATTGAAAAACATCCTAATAATTATAATCTAGAAGATGGCTATAATCATAGCTAGTCTTCACATAGATTAGAGTTGATTTATTGATTATATTAGAGTTTTGGCATAGATTAGATAACATTTAATTTTTTTTCCACTAAGTTGTTTCATTTTGTCAATGATAAATGGGTATATGCATTTGATGATTGTAGGGATATTTGGATCTGCAGGAAAGGGCACGTTCACCACCTCCATCTTGGACTTCCTCACCTTCTCTTATGAATCCCAAATTCTATCCCAAAAGTTATGTTCATGAGATCATTTCCCTAGATCACCGAGAGTATCTCTCCTAATGCAAAACATGCCTTCAAAAGGCTCTGAGCTTGGCTATGGGCTTTGACAACCCTTCACTCATCTACCTCAACCTCCATCCACTTTTCCATACCCTGTTAATAATAAGATAATTTTACTATTTTTTACAAAAAATTTGAGAAAATTTACTATGTAGCACTTGTTTATTTGGCTGCAAGTAAAACATTTACCCAATAGATATTTATAAATAATACATTGTATTATTTCTCAATTTTTAAGTTAAGATATATATTAAATGATAATTTTCAAGGTTTCAAAATAGATTGAAACCAATCTTGCAATAGATATTTATAAATAATACATTGTATTATTTATTAATTTTTAAATTAAATTATATATTAAATGATAATTTTCAAGGTTCTGAAATAGATTAATACCAATCGGCTTCAAAAACATTGTACCATTAAATTCTTTTAATATACGATAATATTCATAATTTTACTATTTAAAAAAAAACAACTAACAAAACAATTTACTATGTAACATTTGTTTATTTAACTACAAATAAAACAATTACCCAAAACACAAAATATTTCAAAATACCACACATAATTTATCATATATATATATATATATATTCTTTTCTTCCATTACATATATATTTTTAATGTAATACTGAAACTAAATCTCCAATCTATGAAAAGTATCCAAAGTTGCTCACATTGTAGGGTATTGGCATCCTAAGCAAAAACTAGAAATTAATGGTATGCCAACTTGTAAAACATAACTTTGTGGGTCAACTCATTTCTGGATTACTATCATGTCAATGTCATCGGTGAAAAGTAGAGTGAGATTAAGTAAGACAAAAACAATTTTTTCACCTGGTTGCCAAACAAAGGAAGGAAATAAGCAAAAAGTAATCACAAATCTTGTAAGTACCAGTGGGCACACCAACTAAAGCTCCAACATGCACAAACAACATGATATCATTCCTTATAAGTCTGCCACGCTATGTCCCCACACGCCAAAAGAACTAACCCAACAACTTTCCAACGAAGGACGAAGCTTTTTTCAACTAAAGTGGGGGGTGGGGAATCCGAGGACATCCTCTCCCTCACCAACTTTGAAAGCTTAGTCCAACACACTTCAATTATTTAAAAACAGCACAAATTTTCGCTACAAGACCGTGTGGAGTTAACCGTCCTGCCCGCGGGCAAAACGAGTAGCTGACCGCCTTTGGCGGGAAATATACAAAGAGGCGGGCCGTGTCCGTTTGTTAGTTGGCGCCAAATTTCTCCCACCGTGCCCGTCACGTGCTTTGAATAACATGACATGCGCCATCTTACATTGCGTTGGACATCGTGCATTTATTTAATTCTTCTAGTGCTTATCATCCAATCAGATCCTCACTTTGAAATAGCAGCCATAATGGAATTGGATTTTTTAATTCATTTGCTTATCATTCATCAATTTGTGGTAGATTTGGCCCAACTTTATAATTATCTATGATCTAGTCATGATAAAATGATAACACTCTCATGTATATGGATTCTGACAAAATGGTTGGTTATAAACCAGAAACGAGGAAAGCTCAAACGGACTATTGATAAAACACCATCCAAACGATAGAATTGCTGCCTTACATTTGGCGAGGCCCTCTGGAAAACCTGTGTATATAGTTGTCCACGACGATTTACGTGAAACTCTGACCAGACTTACGGGATTGCCAATTTTGGAAGTAGTCAGCCATCCGCTAAGTACAGAGAGAGCATCCAACGCCGGGCCATCATTTTCGAATTACCAAGTTTTTTATGTCTCCATCGTTAGCACCACCCTGCCATAATTAGACTTAGAGGAAAGGAACGTTCACGTACATCTTGCGGAGAATCCGAGGTCCAGGAGTATCATTTTTACCAACTGTAATAACTGCCTCTAAGTTCGGCGGAATGTTCTGGGGGCACGGGAGATTGCATGCGCGGTGTTTGGCGGAGAAAGCTCTTACTGAACAGAAGTGCGTGGCATTGTGGGTGTGGGGGATTTTGGAAACCCCGTTGCCCTTCAACGGTCATATTTCCATTTGTTCCGACTCTGGACTCTTCTCCATGCTGAGGTGTCACGGGGGTGTGAGATTTGGATGATATGTAACTTGATTTTGAATGAGTTTTATGGTTTGTGTAGGTTCAGTGATCAAGAGCATGTGTTTCTTCTCAAGAGGTCATAGGTTTAAAACATGACGGGTAGAGTATGTATGCTTTTGTAGATTTTAGTAGTCAAATTGCTGCGCTGAGGTGAGTCCCTTGTCCCACAAACAAGGGGGTCTAAGGTAGGTCACTTTTCCCACAAACAAAAGGGTCTCATACACCAATTTGGTGTCTGGTGAACACAAATAGATGTTTCAAAATGACATCGCCTCTTCCACATACCAACATTCATTTTAGCATTAATGTTGTATATCGAATTGGGAGCCTCCCTTATACACCATGGTAGATATTACTCTCGCTTGTGCTAGTTGTTCCGACATTCTCATTAGATAGGTTTATGGGCTTCTACTTGGTGGAAGGTGTCATGGGTGCTTATTTTCAATTCACTTCCTTTCTGCATTCTCCTCGACCTTGTGATAACAACAAATAACTGGCCATTTTCAAACATGACTCCACATGGTTATATGCTCTTGTTTTTTCTCTTGCCTTTGTTGCCTTTGCCAAATGCAAAGGATCTCACTTCAACTTCCTTTGACTTGGCCTCATTTTCATGGGTTAATTTATCCTCGTTCTGGAGCCTTAGCCTCCTCAACCCTTCTGCTCTACACCTCGCTTATTCTCTTAGTTCTCTCCTTCCCCCAACTGTGATGCCGAACAAACACACTCGCAACCTACGAGGAGGAGGTGGTCACAGCTCGACAGGTAGCTCTCAAGCCTACTATCGCAACAAATCCTTTGCTTGCCATTACATAACCCATACCAGTTGAAGAGGAAGTCAAGCAAGAGCATCAACACACTCTAGATTCAAAAGTCTTGGATTAAGTAGTAACATGGATTCCAGACATTTGCAACACAAGGGGACAACATATTCATTATCTATACATTGTTGACCTTTATTGACACATAAAAATTCTCCCGGGAAAGCTTCTTGTTGATCGAATAGAGGCTTGGGATAACCTCTTGCACAAGCTAGAGGAATCGAAGTTTCTCATGCTAGATTGGGAGGGATGCCTAGCACGCCCGAGAAGGGGCCATCGCCAATATCTTTTGTGCCTTTTTGCAACACGGAAGCAGATCATCCCATCAACTTGGATACCTCCCTATCCACTTAATTCTCAATTTTTCCTTCCTGGTTATGTTTATGATGTTTGTGTTTCTCTTATGCGTGCTATCTTTTTCAGGACATAGGCTTCCATACTTGGGTCATCTACTTTTAATTTGGTTTTTCATTGTCATGCTTGTACTTATTGTCTTAAAAGTTTATTTTTACCTCCCTATCCACTTAATGCTCAAATTTTCCTTCCTAGTTATGGTTTTTCATTGTCATGCTTGTACTTATTGTCTTAAAAGTTTATTTTTACCTCCCTATCCACTTAATGCTCAATTTTTCCTTTCTAGTTATGTTTATGATGTTTGTGTTTCTCTTATGTGTGCTATCTTTTTCAGGACATAGGCGTCCATACTTGGGTCATCTACTTTTAATTTGGTTTTTCATTGTCATGCTTGTACTTATTGTCTTAAAAGTTTATATTTTGTGATGTCTTTTGTTTCTAATTTCCCCTATGTTGAGGCAACATTTCTTATCAAACTCTATGTGTATCTAGTATGGTTTTACACAGTCAATTTTTGAACAATGTATCAGATTTTATTTTGTCTCTAGTTCGTTTTCCCTTGTGGTAGGTGAGACCAACATCTTCAAAAACACATAAATTTCTTGCTATCAAAAAAATGTCCAAATTAACTATCCATTACACATTTTCTAACTTTTTCAACAAAGGTTAAGTTTGAAACAATACTTTTTTTAATCATTCTATCATTTTTAGTTTTTAACCCGCATATATTTTTCAATCTTTTTTGCCAAAAATTCCACTTGAATTTGTTAGAATTATAACTTTTAACTATATAGTTTGTACAATATGAATGTTTGAGAATTTTATAGGATACCAAATTTATTTATGCCATAGAAATATAATTTAAATAACTAAAAATTACAACCTCAATAAGAAGTTTATCCAAAAAAATAAAAACATACCTTTATAATGTTCTATAGACATTCTTTTTATCCAATATAATTTAATTATTAGACACTCTTTTATCAATTTTTTAAATTTTATTTTAAAAAATTAATTGTGGTTTTACTTTCAAAAAATAATTATAATGAAAACATTTCACAATAAAATTGATTATATACATTATTCTTCTATCTAATATTAAAACTAACCCCAATTTAAATTCATCTCTTTTTTTTGTGTGTGTGAAGTGAAATTCTAGTATGTAGAAATACTAGGGTGTACAACAAAGATTACATATTCCTACTTAGTCTCTTGCATAGGAGACCTGACCATAACCAAAAAAATATTCTCCTTAAAGAGGACATAGACAAATCAACGTCTATTGTTACAGAATTATCGAAGTTGAGGCTAGCTCATAGGCCTAACTAGCCATACACATAAGACACAATATAGAAAAACATCTAACATATTCAAAATATCATCAAGCCATAGGGTCCAAGTTTGAGCCTACCACCAGGAGTCCGGAGGGCCATCTGAGGGACACCTTACAAACGGGGGAATGCCTAAGTGGTGCTTATCTCACTCCATCCTCTGGTTGAGAGTGCAAAGGTGATTGTGTGGGTGCTACAATGATTGGAGAATGTCTAGATGATATTCATGGCGATCTAAGATCATCCTTCTTAGCAAAAACTTCATTTTCTAGTAAAGATCATGTATTGCTTAAATTATGCCATGTAGCTAGTATCTATTCTATCCATTCCATCAACACCTCTGTCTATGAGATGAAGGTTATATGGGACGATGCCTCACCTTATGCCTGGGCAATTTCTACTTGAATATGGTCTAGTGTTAGTTCTTGATATAGTGAGCAATCCCTTCTATACAATGGTGCATCTAGGTATTTCCTCGTTGGGCTCTCTCTTGATAATATGCAACCCCTCATTTGATGTAGGCCCTCTATCTTGGAATGACTTCCTAACCTACAAATTGTTTAGCAATGAAACACACCTCCCCCCAATGAAGAGTGTTACATAACTTCTTACCACTCCCCTCTTGGTGTGGTACTAAGAACCAACACTCGCAACACTTGGGTTCCACCCAAAAGAGATGGGAAGAAATTTGATATGGGGGATTTTTCCTCCCAATTTCTTTATTTCTCTAAAAATTCTCCCTACACCTACACTCTGGCTTATAGGGGACCTTGAACTAGCTCAAAGTAAATAGCCAAAGCAGGCCCCAAGGGATAACAAAACCACATCGATTCCCTCTTAGGTTACCATAACCTAAATGATAATGCATGCTTCCCACTAATGCTACTATAAAATCCCATCAACGCTAGGTGCACTAAACCCACTAGAAAGCTACTAGAAACAAACCACAAGCCCACATAGACATAGCCAAAGACTCTGATTGAGGTTGGGGAAGCCCACCAAAATTTATAATTAAAACTTTGTGTGTCCAATAAGAATCCCAATGCTAGACTAGACCACAATAGAAATATTCCCACATCTAGACTAGTCCACAATAGAAATATTCCCACATCCAACATGCAGCCCTAGAAGTAATGTAATAGACAAAAATATCTTCCAGAAATTAAGAAGGAAACAACTACAAAAAATACTTTCAGGAAATAGAAATTTCATTTGAAATCGTGATTCTTGCACCACAGAGAAAGTTTAGATCTGGCATAAAAGCAAGGGGAGAGGGACTTACTAGGTGTGAGAAATGGTGCTGAAAGAGATTGCCTTGAAAAATGTTAACCTCCAAAAGCCTATCTATTGCCTAATTGGATTGAGGATAATCCAAACACCTTCACATTTCATAAAAAATCCACAAAGCACTGTAGAGCTTGAGACCGCCTTCGACCTTGACAAGGAATTCAAAGTGAAAATTTCCTATAAATATTCACTCAATATCTTCCCATGAAGTTGGTAATTCCCCAATCCCTAACATGAGGCATGTTTTCAATTGGGCTACCACAATTCCTTTTCTATATAGACTTATCACTCCTCTAGTCACCCACAACCACGCAGAGATGGAAGCCTCCCCATATGGACCCCCTGTTAAAATAGTCCAAAATTATACTCCTCCTTTTTCACTCTCTAAAAAACTCCTTAAGAATATAGACATACTTAAAACCTCAACTAGCATGCTTTCCACATGCTTGTCCTCCTTAGCCAACCTGCTCATCTCCTCCCAATGTTGATTCATATGTACTGTCGAAACCATGTTGAAAGCTTCTCGTGCTCTATTTCCCCTTACTGGGGGCGAGACGCCACATCCCCTGACCCATTCACTAGGTGGGATTGTGGAATCTTGTCCCTCCTTTCATCTACACATGTCACCTCATCCATGGCTAGGCAATCCCATAGAACTAGTTTCTTACATGCATCCTTTAGGTGTGAATGAGGAAACTGAGACCATGATGACATCATGGAGTATAAGTTTCAAGGCTTTTGTGATTTGCTAGCAAATTTGCTATTTTATTCCTTGTTCAATAGACATGTGATGGAATAAGGGTTAGGATATTAGGAAACATAGCATATATGTGTTCCAATATTGAATCTAACGTAAATCTTGATGACACTTTTGGATGTGGGATCCTTCTCAATATTGTGGAGCATATTTATAATGATTTGAAAGTCCTCTTTTACCAATAGCTTAGAATATCGATGAACTTGCACTATTTCAAGTCCCATCTATATACTCATAAGTTCCCATGCATTATTATTGCTAATGCCTAACATTCTTTAATAGATATATATTGGCCTTCTTGAGTGATCTCTAAATATTCCCTAAACCCAATTGGCCCTACTTTTCCTTTTGTCCACTCCATCAAAGTTCAATTTCAGAAAGGTTTGTGGAGGAGAACTCCAAGAGGTTAGGGTCGAGGTAGGGACAATCTTGGGGGGTTGAGAGGGGTGGTTCAAAGGAGGGGAAGGAAACCACAAGTGTAGGATCCTTTCCTCCAACCCAAAAACTTTCCAATACTATTGATACCAATGGACTGCAAGAATCAATTCCCTAATTTGACTATCTAGATAATTCCATATAATATTAGAAGGCCTTGCCTATCCTTTGAAATTCCACTGATTCCTCTCTTTCCATATTTCTCAAAGCATAAATCCTGCGGATAAAATCAAGATGCAATTAATAATTGGATTTACAAAGACTTGGGAGCACCACTTGATTATGGTATTAAAAATATCAGAAATATCTCTATGAAATCTATCAAAACAATCACTCAATCTAGTCTATAGGTCCCCAAAAAAGGTACATGAATTGAAAAGATGCTCTAGGTTTTCATAATTAAAGAGGCAGAGAGAACATTGTGAAGCACCCTAATAATTTCACTTTTGAATGTTATCCCATGTCAATGGCTTATGTTGTATCAACAACTAGAGGAAAATTGATATATAATGAAAAAATGGATACCTACTGTTAGTAGAAAAATAAAAGATGGGTTGAGACCTAGGGTTCAGGCACATGGGCCAATAAAGGCTTCATTATAGTCTAGCACCACACTGACACTTTCATCCTATCGAGGACGAATAAGGCATCTCACTTGAGGTAAGTTGTGACCTTAGTTAGTTGGGGGGCTGGAACCGGCATTAGGATAAAACCCAAGGAACTAATAATGAAATTAACTTAGAAATATAACTGTTGGGATCCAATCCTAATGAACCATCATATACAAAGGAGAAATACCAAATATCCCTGTAACCATTCCTTCCATTAACACCAAAACAATATAACATTACATCAGGGTCAAAGCCCCCCAGATAGAACAGTCATCAACATAACATAACGGTATATGATCAAGGAAACAAGATATAGAGCAGGTTCAAACGGCTCGCAAAAGCATTCTTGTATCCTACCATCTATCCTCCCTTCTTAACTTTATCCTTGCCCTTCTTAAGTCTCCTGCTCGCTTAAACTTCCACTTCTCTCTTGGACGCTTTGCCTCTTTCCCTCTCGGCTACATCTGTTGCTTGTCTGTTTCTTGTTTTCTCGACTTTCAACTCTCTTCCTCGCTCAATTGTTTCATTCTTGAGTTCGGATTCCTCTGGCCATCCTTCCACAATTGCTTTTATTTGTCGGCTTACTTGCTCTGCTCCAATGGTCTCATCCATGACTTCTCAATAGTTATTTCCGGGAAAAATGTGGTAAAATAGTCAAACTCAGTTTTCAAACGAAGGACCCAACATGCCTTGGCCATAGTTCCTTGACTCGTCCCCAAGTCAATCCTTTGCTAATGTTAGTGGTGTTGTGGTTGTTGTTGGTGCTTCCATCTATTGTGGTGTTCCTTCTTATGCTGCTTCGCTTTGGTTGGTTCCTTCGAATGAAGGACCCAACCCTAGAACGAATTCCATGGTTTCATTTCTGAACTACACGAATGCATCAAGAACTGTTTTCCATTGGTTTGTGAGAGTTTCCACTTGCTCAAGGAACTGAGTTTTGAGCTCGTCAGTAGGATTCGTAGGGCATGTCATTAGGGGAGTGTTCCACTGCATGTATGTTTCCTTGATGACATACTACAACGTCTCCAAGTGAGACTGTGTTGGCAATCCAAGGTCCCAAAGTATATTCTTAGGCTTGGTCGATTCATATTCAATTTGTTGGATTTGGGTCTCAAGGACTTCCACCTGTTCCAGAATTTCCTTCCATTGGTTCTTGTCCTAGGTACCCATGGCATGGTTGAACAAATGATTAACATAGATGCACAAAGAGTAAACCGGTAGATTCCTCTTTTCCATAAATCCGGACTAGTCGTGAACTTGTGCCATAAGGCCTTGAGCTTCCTTTGCAACCTTGCTGATAGAGTCTTTGAGGCCTGCTGTTTTTGTGATCTTCTACTCAATTTCACCAGCATACTGGGTGGTCAGATTCAGTAGTGTCCTCTGAGTAGCTGTAATAGTTCTCTTGAGCTCTTGATTAATCAAGACTAGTTGAACACAGGAAGATTTAACATGGTCGCAACATTCCAAAAGAGTGCAGGTCGAGAAGTCTTATGTGGCCTCCGTAATTATCTCTGCGAACGAAGAACAAAGATCATGGAATTTCCTAGTGATCTGATCAAGCTAACCCTAAAGGTCCTATTTCTCCTAGAGAATTTGGTCTTGTTCAACTGTCAAGGCAAGGATCTGTTGATTCCCTTGTTGTTCATGCTCGGTAGCTAGCATAGTGTGCAACACCTCTACTTGGAGTGAAACCTGTTGAATGAGGGTAAACAATTGGGTTGAGGACCAGCCCTAGAGATCATCTGGGGACATTATGGATGGTCCTGGGAATTGACTTCTCAATATTTTTCCATTGGCAATCAATTTGTCAGAATCCCCTTGGGGAGATGTCTCTCATTGGGAGGGTTCAACTGTCTGTGGATCAATGTGAACAAGTTGGGGTTCTTGTATTGATGAGGGGATGGGATCAATGGGGATGGGAAATGCGGGGGATGTGGTGGGATAGAGAAAGGAAGGGTCAGTAAACTGCCTTTTGATTGTGAGTGGACCTGAATCAAATAAAAAAGATAACATGGACCTTTGAACAGTCTTCATGCCTACAATGTGGGCTGTGAGTATCCTGTTCATGTGTCCCGTGGCTGAATGGGTAACGAAGTCGACCTCCATTTATGTTTCTGTACCAGTCAAGGTTCCAGATGGTAGAATATTTAAAATGGATGTAGATGTAGAGGTTGTGCACATGGATGGATTTCGTGAATGTGGTGATGCGACAAACATGGATGGTGGAGTTACTTCGGTGATGGGCGCATTGATATAGGAATGGGGTTCTTCATCATTGAGGTTAACTACTTAGGTGGAATGGGTTTTGGACTTATTTTTGGGCCCCGTTGGACATCGAGGCTTTGGAATTGTTGGTTCAAATTGGGAATGGCATCCCATTGTAGGAAGCAAAGCAACTAGAGGGCTACCAACTAAAGAACTAGGCGGTATTGAACTATGAAATTCAAAAAAAGTAACGAAAGAATTTATTGAGATGCCAAGATTCGCCATGTTCTCATGCAAGGACTACATCTACATCTCGAGTCGCTTAATCACCGAGTTAAGTGTCTCTTCAGCCATCCACTTCTGTGACGTCATTGGAGTTTCTCCTGGTAATGGCTGAGGCACCATTCCCTCAAACATATAATTACAGTGTCCCTCCCAAATTTCCCCAACAACTCTCAGCCAAGATGAGACTTCTAGATGGAAAGCATCTTCTGTGAGCATAAAATTTTGGCCATGCATCTGAAACGTGTCAAGATTAACACACCTGAGCCGTAACTAGGTGTTGCCATGGTTGATTCCGAACCATATATCCTTTGAGCAGTTGTCAAGGGGTGATGTCGTGATTCATGGGAAAGTCATGGTGACTTCCAACATTTGCTTATACCAACTGACAAAGGAGGCTTTTTGATTTCCTTGCTATTAGGATCCCCATATGTCTTCCATAGAAAATACTTCAAGGAAAGGGGTTGTTCTTCACTAATCACCACCATTTATTGACCCTCTACTGGGCGCCACTTCCACATGACCAACATAACAAAAAGGCATCCATAAATAAAGTGAGTGGTCCACTTATACACATCCTCATAGGATTCAAAGAACTCTTGTAGCAGGAAACTACATTAATTCAACTACGTGCCTTGTACACAAGCTTTAGCAACCGAAATGGTGTACAACATGCATTCCCCTCTAAAAAATGTCGCAACATCTTCCCAACGATTATGTAGCAAGAAAATTTGATGTTGGGATTATTGATTGGTTCGATCAGAGCATCATTGCCTCGCTTCCTTATTCCATATCGATTATAATAACTATCGTCACATGTTTTCTTCCCTCGCTTAGAAGCATTTTGAAATGTAGTTGAGATGGCAACGCTAATAATAGATAGGCTTGTGAGTCTTTGAATATCCACCTCATGGATGGGGTATTACTTGTCTAGCCATAATGACCCATTATGCATTCTACTAATGAGGAACTTCGTGCATTGCATTTTTGCTCTTGTTGTCCTGAATATAGGAAGGTTCCTCAAATTCAACAATTTCAAACTCTGTATTCCCCTGAAATATTATGTAAATTTCATGGATTGGCTCCCATCGGTTTTGGTAACCATCTCTGTATAGACCTCCCTCTTTAGTGTTGGAGTCTGGAATGAATCCAAAAGGTCTTTTCGAAAAGTTGAGCTTTGTCATAATTTCAATAAAGAGGGTCTCTCTTTGTAATCCTTACATCTGGTTCAACATCTAGAACAAATATGATAGCCTTTTTCGTTTCTATAGAGAGATGGTGGTAAAAAATAACACAAGGGGCTTGAACTTAGGCTGGGAATGAGTGAAATTGGATACAGACTCCAGATTGGGCAACTCTACCACCTTGGATTTTCGTTCTGGGAAACTTATCATTGACATGGAGATTAAATAGAAAATCTTGAATTGACATTTTTTATTAGACTAGTTGACTAATTAAGACGTTAACTTTCCCCACTTGCTCCCAACTGTGGCAAATATAAAGACGGGTGAGCCAGACATGACTCAGATGACACAAAAATTGAAAAAGGAGGGTGGAAATGACAAGTAATTATGTTGTTACGATGGAAGACGCCATGGAGTTGATGAACTGAGCATGTTATGGATATTATGGAAAATATTTAGCTCAAACTCGAGCTGACATAAGGAATTATTGCATAAGTATTATGGATATGATGGTTGAAACATGCCACTCACCGACCACAAGCAATTGTAGTGGGGTAACCTTTCCCACAACTAAAATACTGATGAAATTTGATTCTTTAACTGACATGACAGGAACAACTAACAAACTACATGACTTGACGTAAATAAATACTAAGGAATCTGAAATAAGGAGAAAACTTACTAACTCTACCTAGGCTACCTATGATCCCCGTTCGGAGATCAACCTTCAACTTGGTGTAGATTTGTTTGAGCAGTGGAAAGGTTTCAGGCGTGCTCCATTCACCCAACCAGGCAGAAGGATTCCATCCAATTGTGTGAGCTTGACAACACCTGATTCTTTCACTTCCGTGACTATGAATGATCCCATCCGATGCATTTGGATCTTCTCGGGATGCTTTAAGAACTTGTTGTCATATAGTAGAACATGTCCTCCAACTTTAAAGTATTTTCGTTTGATGTGTCTGTCATGCCACACCTTCTGCCTCTAATTTTCAATAGTTTGATGGAAGTCAGCAAAAAATATAACTTCATTAATCTCCTAGAGTTCCTCTAAGCACTTTGGAATCGAGTCATCTTTTGTTGTCTGAGTGGCCTGTGCGATAATTAATAGGTTGGGGATGGTAAAATCGACAAGTACCACAACTGCCTGACCATACATAAGTTGAAATGGGGTATACTTATGTAAGCACTTGATGGTTTTTTGATAACCCCATAGTGTTTTTGGCACCCATTCACCCCAATCATCTCTATCAGTTGAGTAGATATTTGTGAGTCCCTTTTCGAGGATTTTGTTGAAGGCTTCCATCTTACGATTCGCTTGAGGGTGATATGGACTTCTTTTGTGGTGTTGTATCATGAATTTTTGCAGAAATGAAGTGACCATCTCATTAATGAAGTGGGTCCCCCAATCATTGGTGAGGCTTCAAGGGCACCTAAATCAAGAGATGATGTTCTCAAAGATAAACTTGGCGGCAATATATGTGGTACAGTCTCAAATTGTTGCAGCTTTAACCCATTTGGTGAGGTATTCAGTGGCGATAATGATATGCTTGGAATTTGAGTGTCATGTCGGTGGGTTGATAAGTCTCACAAAGCCAACCACCCATTTCTAAAAGGCTTGGAGGGCTCGTATTGGTTGCAAAATAAGTCCATCCCAGTGGGATGGCTTCCCTGTCCTCTAACAAACATCACAATTCTTTGCATATTCCTTTGCATCCCTGAAAAGTGTTGGCCACTAGAGTCTTGCCTGCACTACATTCCTCACAGTGGCCTTCCCTTTGATATGGCCACCCACAACTCCTAAATGACATTCCCATAATATATCTAGTCTCTCATGGTCGAGGGCACATCTCCGTAAGATCTGGTCAAGGCCCAACTTATACAGTTGTCCCACAATTAATTAGTAATCTGCAACAGGAACCACCATGTGTCTTCGATGTGTCGTTGTGTATTCCTTCGGGAACCTACCAATGAAAAAAATGCTGCAATTTCCCCTAGATAGTTTGGTATGGCTTCAACTCGAAACAAATCAACATCCAACAAATAATCATCTAATGGCTCTCCAACGTTTCCTGAATCTAGCCAAGAAGGAAGATCTGAGCCCACATTCAGTTTTCCGGGTTTAATAATCACTTCAAACATGAATTCCTACAATAGTAACAACCATCTACAGATCCTTCCTTCAAGTACAATATTTTTCACTAAATACTTTAGGGCAGAATGATTGGTGAAAAATTTGACTGCCCCACCAGAAGATAGTGCCAAAACTTCTGTAATGAATATGCCATCACAATAACTTCACATTCAGTTGTGGTATAATTATTTTCTCGTGTGGATAATTTCTTGCTAGTGAAATAGATGGGGTGATCACGGTTTCCTTCCTTGGGGTGATCTAGGATGACCCCCAAAGCAATACCTAATTCATCAATGTGAACATGGAATTGCACGTTCCAATTAGGATAAACCAAAATCGACGTACTCACCAGTTTTTTTTCTAGTATGTTGAACGTGACTTCACAATCATCTGTTCATTCAAACTCTTTAGCTTTCTTCAATAAATTTTCTAGGGGGTGATGATCAAGGCATATTTGCAGATGAACCTCTTGTAGTATCCTGTGTGACCAAGGGTGGACCTCAAATTTCAAACATTGGTTGGCAAGGATGTTCAGAATTACCGCGGCCTTAGCGGGATCAACACATACTTCCTCTTTGAAAACAATATGACCCAAAAGTGTTCCAAAAGGGGCGATGTATATGTACTTTTTCAGGTTCAAATATATCTGTAGTTTCCTACATCGATCAAACATCACTAAAAGAAAGCTAGAATGCTTCTTCAGTATAATATACACGATCCAATCATCCATGTAAACTTATAGAAACCAATGAATATAATCTCTAAAAGTGGCAATTAAAATCCTTGAGAATACTAATGGTGCATTCTTGAGTCCAAACGACATGACATGATATGCATAAGATCTCCACTCAGTAGTGAATGTAGTTTTCTTCTTGTCTTCTTCTACAATTTGGACCTGATGGTATCCAAAAAATTCATCTGTGAAAGAGTAGGTTTCATTCCCCACCACATTGTCTAGCACTTCGTCACTGAAGGGGTTGTGGAAAGGATAATGAACACAAGCATTGTTTAAACTTCAATAATCCACACAAACCCAGATTTCTTCATCCTCATTCTTTTTTGTATTACAATTGGGTTGACCCACTCAACCTCCTCTACTGGGAAAATAAGCCCCACTGCCAACATCTTATCTATCTCCTTTTACACCTTTTCTTTTATCCTTGGGTTTAGCCTATACGATCAACATTTTATTGGTTTTGCAATGGGTTTAAGTACAATATTTATCTATCCTAGTTTCCCCTTAATTCTTTTTAGCTTTGCAACTAATGAAGAGAACAAGTCTTCATATTCTCGTAGAAGATCGAAGATCTCCTTGGTACTCTGCTCATCCCAGTATTCTCCAATTGAGGCTAGCTTCGAATTTTCATTACTGCCAATGTTACGTTTCCGCAACATTAGGGGTAGAAACTGTGGACCATTGGTCACAAACCCATCTTCAACACCCCATTCTACTTTAGTCTCTTTGATCGTTAGATGTGTTGGTGAGGTAAATCCCCTCTACGGATAGAGGCGATCCCTACTAGCCCAGAATGGGTCTAGCAACAATCAGTCAATGCTACTATGCAAGTTCCTAATTGCAAATGAAAGATAGGCAATGAACACCTACTTGGATTCCAACGCTATTGTTTGATGAAGAGATGCCGCTCTCGCTCCTTTGCTTTGGCCGGTCATGATCCTCCACAATCCTCGTGGATATACACCTGCACACACAAAGAGAAACACAAACACAAGCGTGAAATCTAATAAATGCAATTATACATCAGTCAGAAAGGACATAACTCACATTAACCATTACAAAGACAAATGAGAGTGGAACCATAATAATAGTCATCTATTATTAATCAATAACAGAGAAGAGTACAACCAAAGTTCTGACGTTGAATCCTTCTCAAGAGGGTCCAGCCAGCAAGTCTCTTAAGCATTCACCCTTGGAGGTAGATCTCCCAAGACAAAAACTCTCTCTCACACAAGCAATACTTCACAACCTTCCTTAAGCTCTCTAGCAATCCCACACTTGTCACACCAACTACCTATTAACAGCAGCAGTCTAAGCACTATCAACTCCACACTATCCAAACTAGCTGCTCATGGCAATGGTAGAGGCTTAAATAGGAGAAGGAGTCTCCATGAAAGGTGGGAGGATGAGCTTATCTCCAAGGAAGGTGGCTCAAATGATGAAACAGACATGCCAGAGGAGGGAGGGCGACATTTACAAGGCCAACAACCAGGTCTGGAGTCATCTGGAAGGTCGGCTGTTAGAACAAACTCGCTCAAACAGGATCAGCGCGGGTGTATAACTGCACTGGAGCGCTGACATCGCATCTGAATAATAGGGAAGGTTATGTCAGCGCGACTCAATATAAACATAGGATGCGCTGGTTCATGAAATTCGACCAGCGCGAAAAACACGTGTGCTTCCACGCTGGCAGCGCATTCGTTGTATTATGAAGCGCCAGTCAGCGCGGTTATTTTAATAACAGTCGCGATGATGGAAAAAACTTTGGCAAAGTGGGTCATTTGGCAGCATTAGAGAGCATGAGCATGATTGAGTTGAACTCATGACATAGTAGGGAGACTGACAGGGAGACAGTGACAAATTACTGTGTAACAGATGCCCCCTAAAGCATGAAGCCCGAGAGAGTGGGAGGGGTGAAATGGTTTACAAAACTCGCTGAACTGGATCACCACCAGGAAGAATCTGCACGTATGTACATCTGATATTTCTATTACATGTAGTCTAGGCATGGGCGCAGCCATCCAAAAGACATACGAAGAAGGTCTTTGGTATGGACGCAGCCACCCAGCTGAAGAGACCATGATGATAATAAGGTATGGTCGCAACCATCCAAAAAGACTCGGGTATGGGCGCAGCCATCCATCAATGAGTCATGTAATAATAATCCAAAAAATCGCAACCTGGTTTGCGACAGACAAAAACCAGGGTCTTGCGTTCCATCTCGATCCGAACAAAGTACAAGTCCAAGCATGTGAATACATGAGCTGAAGTCGAACATGCGTGAACATCGTCTGATTACCAGCCAATAATGAAAATTGTTAACAGACGCGAGAGGTACCACCAATAATGACAATGGTCCTCAAGGTACTTATAGGTACAATCCGCGGCGTGTGAATCAATGAGCTGGTGTCGAACACCCACAAATCATTTGATCGGAGGCCAATGATGAAAACCTCTCGTCGAACACGAAGAACCTGCCATTGAGGCATGCAGGCTCTAAGGCACCTGAAGGGAGTCTCTAAGTCACCTTCCTGGATAATGAGCTGAAGTAGACAGGAGGTAACCTTGATCGAAGGTGGGCCATAATGTTTCCCACATCATCGACACGAGACAGAGAAGGATAAAATATTTTGTGTGAGGTATCAGAAGGAGGTTGTAAGTGTGCAGAGGTCAACTTCTCTTGAACATATTGGCGGCACAACGGTGGATTTGGCAGTATCTGACGTCAAATGAGCAGAGGTCATGGTGACAAGGCAATGAGCAGATGAGAGGTCAAATACGGTAACCCAAACCCATGGAGGCTAGTGTAAAACAAGATGAGAAATCCCCACCCAGACACGAATGCAGACTAGTGCCATGTTCAACAGCGACATACTGCCGACACGACAATTATTACAGTTCCATTTTCCCCACCATTTCTAGCAGGTACCCCGATTATTTTTGGATGACAAGTGTTACACAGTAATTTGTCACCATCCCTGTTACTCCTCTTGTCGTACCTTGGAGGACCCATCCCGGGAGTTATAAGAAGTGACAAAGTCTAAAAACACCTGCATTATGTTCCCCTGAGTATGTACTCCATGTTCCCTGAAGACACCTTCTGTAGATCATCCCTAAAAAATGCTCTTTTTCCATTGGCGCAAGTCCACAGTATCCTACCCGCGCCAATGATGGAGATCCTCAAAAGGGGGCACGACCATTGGCGCTCTATCTTAGAGCAACAGTCGCGCCAACCAAATTTAGTCATGCTTTTTGCCTTAATGCACGTCCGACTGTTGTTTCCTTCATTACATGGAGCTTTTCTGAGGATAGAAAATCAGTTTTTTGTCGAGCTTTATCCATCTTTATGGCTTTTGCTAATTCCACAAAAGGTGTCCCGGTTCATCGCATCCTCCTCCCTTCTCCATCTATATAAGCTTGTCATTATGCATTGGACAAGCTAGTGCTAGAGAGAGTGTTGGTGTTAGTGTTATGCTAGTGATTTGGTAATTGAGTTATAGTAGTGATGATTATTGGTCATGGAGAGAATGCTAATGAGTGCTAGAGAGGTTATGCTGCCGGAGAGGAGATGCATGTCAAGACACATATAGTTACTCACCCAGCCAGGAGAAGGGTCGACGTCAGAACAATGGTTGTAACTTTTCCTGTTTATTAATTGATGAGCGACTGCTATTATAGTTCCAATCTCATTATCTGTCATGGTGATATGTTGATTTATTTCCTTTCTGACTGAAATATAGTTGTGCCTTGGTAGTTTTTATGTTGGTATATGTCTCTTCCTTTGTATGTGCAGGTATTTGTTATGATCTGTTGGAGCAAGGGAGCGAGGATATCAACTCTGCTTCAATCATAGCGTTGGACTCCAGGTTAGTCTTCTTGATTCACCTTTGAGGCATAACTAGGAACTTGCGTAGCAGCGTGGTTTGTTTGTGGCTAGTTCTGTCATAGGCTAGTGGGATCGCCTCTGTCCGCAGAGGGGATTTACCTTACCAACAAATTGGCGACTCCACTGGGGAGTAACTCTTTGATTTCTGTCTTGCATGTTAATTTTCTTCTGCTTGCTTGAGTGCATGAGCTTCCTGAGTCAGTTCTGAGTTGATTCTTTACTGTTTGACCCATCTGAGCACTGTCAACCCGACCTGAGGTTGTATCATTTATCTTTTTAGTTGGCAAGCTTAATTGGCGCTGTTATTTCTCTGACAGTCGTGCCAGTTGGCGCACGTTGCTCAAAAGCAACTCGCGCCAATTCTGTGGTAGCGCAAGTTGCAGGCTGACAGTCGCGCCAGCTCTGTAAATTTTGCCTGTGTGTGGGTGGAAAGCTCATTCAGTCTCTTTATATATCTCTTTCAGCCTCTGGAACTGTGTTGAACCTCTGCTTGACTGGTTTTAGCCTGTATCCCTCAGCTGTTTGCTTATTTCCAGTGACTTTGCATGTCTAGCCTTCTGTGGGAAGTTTTGGTCTCTTGATCATCCAGTCAGCTTGTTGATTGTTCTACACCTATCCAGTGCTTTGTTAAAGCTTGATCTTCTATACTCTGAATACTTCACTTCTAGCCTCTTTGAAGTTCACTAGTTTTTGTGTTTTTCCTTGCTTGCATGGTTCGTTTTGTGTTTTAGAATTGGTTCTATTTCATTGACTGAACTTGGATTGTGCATATCTCTTGGAATTTGTTTACATGCATCATGCTATCTTAAAGGAAAGGAAAAACAAAAAATCTCTTGCATTATAGTAGTTAGCATTTATTGTTATTTGTTTCTATTAAAAGGAAAAAGACAAAATTTCGTTTCTTGTTATTAGCTGCATTAGGATCTTTGTTCTTTGTTGAAGTGATCATTTCGTTTGTGAAAAAAGATCTCAACCCTCCTGTAGATAGGATTCATCGAATCAAATGACTTAATTTTGGCATATAGTTTGCATGTAAGAAGTTTTCGAGATATCACATACGGTAGGACCAAAAAACTGAAACATAATCAAAGATAAACTTTAAAATGAACTCAATGAACATAACAACGCATTGGAACCTAACGCAAACACTCTAGAGGTCTAGGTTAGAGACGTGTTCCGGCGTCGTTAAACCTGGTAGTTTATCGTCGAGTGGTTGGGTGATTCCTCCACGGTGAAACGGTAGCTGCCAATACGGACTGTGCTCCCACGTACCGTCGAGTATATATTGGGAGACCCCTATAGGAATAAAGCCTTTATCCATAGGAAGCCGTGTCAGCCGCCCTACGATTCGCAATGCAGTGAACACAGCATTCACGAAGATCGACCACCCGTACCTTAAAAAGTATTCTGTGGTTTTGCGAAAAGTTTGGCACACCCTCTACCTAGAATTCCAGAGCAGTCACTTTTGATCCTTTTCGGACTCCCTAAACGAAAAGGTGCCTATGAGCGTCTTGTCACTTCGTGCTCATTAAATATTCGAAGGAGACTAGAGTCATCTTTTTCCCTTTTCTCGACTCTTAAAAAATGAAAAGGTTAAGTTCAGTGTCTTAAAAATTATTGGCCACGATAACATCTACCCAATTAGATTTTGTGTGCGTTAGCTTGAGTAGGGTTAATTCTCGTTCAATGGCAGCCTTTCCGGTGCCCACCGGCCAAGGCATTCCTCCTGATGGGTACCCTCGCCCATTTCCTTCTGTTGGAAATGTTGGTGTTCAGTATATCGCAACATTGTCTTTGCCTGGGTTGACCATTGGTTTACCCGTATGGTTGTTTTCAAACTCGGTGGTCTCAAGTGTGATGAATCTTGTCCCACCACCACCTCCTCCACCCGAACAACACCATGTTGATTCTAAGGTGGACCCCTCCCCTTCTTCGCCTATTGTTGCGTCCTCATCTTCTATTTCGCTTGGTGAAACCTTGGATTTCGCTAACCAGGTGGCTAAGAAGAAGAAGAAGAAGACCAAAAAGAAGAAGTCTCCTAAGGGAAAGGTCGTATCTACCACGAAGCTATCAGAAGTGGAACCACCTTCTGCTCCTCCGCGGAAGCTTCGGTCTCCTTGTCGATTATGCAAAGGGGATCATTTTCTTTCTGATTGTCCTGGCATTCCCAGGATCCTAGATATATGGTCCCGTGACCCGACTCGCCCCTTGCTGTCGCAAATTGACGATACCTTACTAGTTGGTAATAGGAAAGGGAAGGTTCGTTTCCCTTGTCGACTTTGTGAAAGTAATCATCTCCTTCGACTTTGTCCACTGATGGATGAAGCTTCCCGTCTTTTGGCAAGTCTGTCGGATTCCTTACCCCAACTACCCGCTGGATATCAGCGTCTTGTTACACCTGCAGAGTGTCTCTCCACTAACCAAGAGATCAAGCATGATTCCTCTTTGGTCCAGCTTTCTCTTCCTGAACCTACCTGTGCTCAGCCTTTTCCAGACCAGTACCTGGTCGGAAAGAGTGTTGCTCAGCCTATTCCAGACCAGTACCTGGTCGGAAAGAATGTTGCTCAGCCTGTTCCAGACCAGTACCTGGTCGGAACAAGTGATTTATGTTCATCATCTACGCACTACTTGATCATCAAAGATGAACCTCCTGAGTCCAAACCGACCGAAAGTCCACAGTTCAAGCTTACAAGTAACCCGGTCTTTCAAAAGGTCCAGCTTACAAGTGACCCGGTTTTGCCTACAGAAGTTCCATCTTTAGCTGCTCTTACATCTGAATCTAAACCAGACAAAAGTCAAAAGGTCCGGCTTACACGTGACCCGGTTTTGCTTTCAGAACTTCCACCCCTAGATGATCCTACATCTGAATCCAAACCAGACAACAGTCAAACGGTCCGGATTACAAGTGACTCGGTTTCGCCTTCAGAAATTACCTCCTCAGATGATGTTATCACTGCCAAGAATGACGAACCCACCGTCCAAATTCTATTCATTGACATAGATGTTAATGATCAAGTGAGCATCCCTCTCATTTCTTCACAATAGGAAGAAAGTCCATTAGAGGCATATCCGACTGTTTATCCAGTCCCACCTCCGAGCAACCTAGTTATTTCCTTTAATTGGGATCAACTGGTCAATCCTCGGTTACCAGCCTCCATACCATTTCGAATTATAGTTCAAGTCTATCGCATGGTTATGGCTGGTACAATTATTGATGAAGGATCTCCTGTTAGTATCCTTTCTTCAACAGCTTGGGAAGCACTTGGTTCCCCACTGCTTCTGCCTGAGATGAGAAGCCTTGTAGGTTTCCATCGAGAAATCACTCGACCTTTAGGAATTCTTCCCAATGTACCTATCACGTTAGAAGGGAAGACTATCCAAATGGGTCTCATGGTAGTCCAAGGTCCGTTAGATTACAATTTACTCCTTGGACGAGATTATATTTATCACATACGTGCTATTGTGTCCTCACTCTTCAGAGTGATGTGTTTTCCGCATGAAGGAAGAACGATCAAAGTCGTAGACCAACTTTCATTCCCCAGTTCACACTTCACATATAGCCATTTGCCATTCCTAAATGGTCTTATTTCCACAGGAAATGCCCCAGCACCCACCCCGTCATTCTGATGACGGCTGCTCACCCGGGCGCGTGACTGAAGCCCGGGGGGCATCCTCCAATCGAGTATTTCCAAGTAAACCTTCATTCCATCCACTCCATGAATGCCATGAAGCTTGGGGGGCATGTATCTCGATTGGTATAATCATGCTGGGGGCATGCAACAATTTTTTTTTTTAACAAGCATAGTTTTTCGTTTCAAGCTTGTGTAAACATGAAACCGAACTCAAGCATAGTTTTTCGTTTCAAGCTTGTGTAAACATGAAACCGAACTCAAGCATAGTTTTTCGTTTCAAGCTTGTGTAAACATGGAACCGAACCCAAGCATAGTTTTTCGTTTCAAGCTTGTGTAAACATGAAACCAAAACCAAGCATAGTTTTTCGTTTCAAGCTTGTGTAAAAATGAAACCGAATCCAAGCAAAGTTCTTCATGGTTCAAGCTTGTGTAAAACTGAACCCAGTTACATCCCGTGATTGCCTTTTATCCGCTAAAATTCTGCTAGATGAGCCTTGGTTGTTTCATTCCATCGCCACCATCTTTTTGGCCGATCATGTGCTTTCACTTGGTTGTTTCTCCTTTCCTGAGGAACCGCAGCGATGAGTGGTCTTGTTAGCCAGCCTCTTAACCTTTACGTGTTTCAAGTAAAGTTCCACTATTACCGGAACCAGTTGCTATCCCTTATACCACTCGTTCCTTCAGGACGAGTCGCCTTTACGCTCTTTTCTGACTCGTAAAATATGAAAAGATTGCCGAGTATTTTTCCCTTTTTTACTCGTTAAAGAAAATAAAAATGAAGGTCCGCTTTTAGCTCTTTTCTGACCATTTAAAGAGGAAAAGATTGCCGAGTCGCTCCTCTTGACTCGTTAAATGGTGATAAGGGGTGGTCGTTTTAAGTTCTTTTTGTCGACCGTTAAAACATAAAAAGATTACCGGCTTTTTGTCATTTCAAACTCGTTAGTGGTTACGAAACGACGTCGTTTTGACCGCTTTTTTACTTTTTCAGGTCGAAATCACTAATCATGAAAAGTACTCCTCGATCGTAATGATCGGGCTGTTCTTTTGGGTATTATTTTATACTTTTTCGGGCCCGAGAGACACAACTTTACGAAAAAGGACATCCCTGGAGTTTCCTTTTCCGCTGTCTTTTCAAACTCTCTAAACAAGAAAAGACGCCGAGTTCTTCCTTTGTCAGACTCGTTAAAACTTAATGACATCGGATTTTGTCACAACGCAAGCATATGCTATCCCCATCAAGCTTGTTAAAAATAACTGGGGTACTCGCCAGAAATGGTGGGGGAAAATAAAATTTTTTGAACCATAATTATTACCGTAACGGCAGTATGTCGCTCTTGAACATGGCACTTTTTGCTTTCGTGTCCAGGGTGGGAATATTTCATGTCATATCTTTCACTTGCTTCCATGGATTTGGGTACCCTATTTGACCTCTCATTCACTCATTGCCTCGTCATAATGACCTTTGATACATTGATGTCAAATACTGCCAATTCCGTTAATGTGCCGCCGATATGTTCAAGAGAAGTTGACCTCTGCAAATAAACAACCTCCCTCTGATAGTTCGCACAATCTTGATTCACAACATTATCTCTCTGTCTCGTGTCGATGATGTGGGAAACATTATGGCCCACCTTCGATCAAGGTCACTCCCTGTCGACTTCAGCTCACTATCCAGGAAGTTGACCTAGAGACTCCCTTCCGGTGCCTTGGAGCCTGCATGTCTCAATGGCAGGTTCTTCGTGTTCGACGTGAGGTTTTCATCATTGGCCTCCGATCGAATGATTCTACGGGTGTTCGACTTCAGCGCATTGATTCACACGCCGTAGATTGTACCTATAGTACCTTGAGGGCCATTGTCATTATTGGTGGTACCTCTCGCGTCTGTTAACAGTTTCCATTATTGACTGGTAATCAGGCGATGTTCATGCATGTTCGACTTCAGCTCATATATTCACATGCTTGGACTTGTACTCTTGTTCGGGTCGAGATGGAGCGCAAGACCCTGGATTGTGTCTGTTGTAATCCAGGTGTGTTTCTTGATACTTGACTCATTCACTGGATGGCTGCGACCATACCTGAGTCAAATCATTGATCCTAACCAGATGGCTGCGTCCATACTATGGATCTAGATTATTTATGTACTCTCTTATGGATGGCTGCGACCATACCACGTACATCTTGTAATTGAACTATCAGTCATGTCTCTTAATACAGCTCCTCGGCGGCAGTAACTATATGTGCTCTTGTGTGCTCTTATGTGTGTGTTCTTGTAAAGCATTTCACCCCTCTCCACCTCTCGGACTTCATGCTTTAGGGGGCATCTGTTACACAGTAATTTGTCACCATCCCTGTTACTCCTCTTGTCGTACCTTGGAGGACCCATCCCGGGAGTTATAAGAAGTGACAAAGTCTAAAAACACCTGCATTATGTTCCCCTGAGTATGTACTCCATGTTCCCTGAAGACACCTTCTGCAGATCATCCCTAAAAAATGCTCTTTTTCCATTGGCGCAAGTCCACAGTATCCTACCCGCGCCAATGATGGAGATCCTCAAAAGGGGGGGCGACCATTGGCGCTCTATATTAGAGCAACAGTCGCGCCAACCAAATTTAGTCGTGCTTTTTGCCTTAATGCACGTCCGACTGTTGTTTCCTTCATTACATGGAGCTTTTCTGAGGATAGAAAATCAGTTTTTTGTCGAGCTTTATCCATCTTTATGGCTTTTGCTAATTCGACAAAAGGTGTCCCGGTTCATCGCATCCTCCTCCCTTCTCCATCTATATAAGCTTGTCATTATGCATTGGACAAGCTAGTGCTAGAGAGAGTGTTGGTGTTAGTGTTATGCTAGTGATTTGGTAATTGAGTTATAGTAGTGATGATTATTGGTCATGGAGAGAATGCTAATGAGTGCTAGAGAGGTTATGCTGCCGGAGAGGAGATGCATGTCAAGACACATATAGTTACTCACCCAGCTAGGAGAAGGGTCGACGTCAGAACAATGGTTGTAACTTTTCCTGTTTATTAATTGATGAGCGACTGCTATTATAGTTCCAATCTCATTATCTGTCATGGTGATATGTTGATTTATTTCCTTTCTGACTGAAATATAGTTGTGCCTTGGTAGTTTTTATGTTGGTATCTGTCTCTTCCTTTGTATGTGCAGGTATTTGTTATGATCTGTTGGAGCAAGGGAGCGAGGATATCAACTCTGCTTCAATCATAGAGTTGGACTCCAGGTTAGTCTTCTTGATTCACCTTTGAGGCATAACTAGGAACTTGCGTAGCAGCGTGGTTTGTTTGTGGCTAGTTCTGTCATAGGCTAGTGGGATCGCCTCTGTTCGCAGAGGGGATTTACCTTACCAACAACAAGCTTGACGGGGATAGCATATGCTTGGAGAGTGTCATTTCGACGGTGTCCGATGTCATTAAACTTTAACGAGTCTGACAAAGGAAGAACTCGGCGTCTTTTCCTGTTTAGAGAGTCTGAAAAGACAGCGGAAAAGAAAACTCCAGGGGGGTCCTTTTTCGTAAAGTTGTGTCTCTTGAGCCCGAAAAAGTATAAAACAATGCTCGAAAGAACCGCCCGACCAGTATGATCGAAGAGTACTTTTTGTAAGTAGTGACTTTGACCCGAAAAAGTAAAAAAGCGGTCAGAAGTACGTCGTTTTGGAGCCAATAACGAGTTCGAAACGACAAACACCCGGCAACATTTTTAGTTTAAACGATCGAAAAAAGAGCTTTAAAGGCGACCGCCTCTCGTTCTTTTTAACGAGCTGAGAGGGGGTCTCGGCCATCTTTTCTTACTTTACGTCGAAAAAGAGCTTAAACACGACGTTGCGGGACCAAGTGTGTGTAGAACTGTCGTGACCCCACCGGTATGAGAATCTGCATGAGAAACACCGCACGCGTAAACCTATTCGAGATAATATGTACCACATGCATAAAAACATTGTAAAATGACATTGGCACTAAGCACATGGTAAAAAAACATGACAAAAACCCACATTTATAAAAAATGATAATTAATTATAAAATTTTACCATAAATAGGGGGGTAAAAGGAGGTTTTTTACCATTGTTACCATTTTGAGTTGTGGAGGACGTTGTGGAGCTGCAAGGTTGATGGAGCAAATCCATCCCGTGCGGACATCAACCACCCTGCAATCTGTTCCACGTAGGTTCTCCTTCTCCTGCGCTTTATTTTAAGTCATTTTAGCCGCATTTCCACGGTGGGAAGTGGTGGTTTGGGCAAATTTTGTGAACTTCAATTCGCTCTCGGTCAGCGCGGATTTCCTCATCGGGTCCGCGCTGATCGAATAATTTTTACACATACCACCCCCGGATCAACGCGGAAAACACGTGTGCTTCCACGCTGACCCAAGGAAAAAAACAAAGGGCGCCATGATTAGCGCGACTGTTTTAAAAACAGTCGCGCTGATGCCACGAAACTAAATTTTTAACGATTTGAACGTATAAATTTCAACTGTCAGGGCTCTAATGATTTTTTGTGGTCATGCAGGACAAAATGGCATTTGTTTGGCAAGAGAGAGCTCACGATAATGAGGATATAGCAGCATTCGCCGATGCTGGGTGCCGTAATGCAATGCAGGCATGCGGGTTGCTCAAATTCTTCCTCACTCCGCGCCTGCGAGCACAGCCTGATCTCCTCGAGTTCCTAATCAGAGCCTAGAATCCTGTTGATGGAAAGTTTACGATTCGAGGCCATGATATCAAGTTCGATCATACGGATATCTATTTTTTGACCGGGTTATCACGTCGAGGTGAGATGCCCATTCTGGAGGGGCAGCGACCCAGTGGTGAAACCCTAGATACGCTGATGGCTCGGGTGTGCCCACAGGCACGCAAAACGTGGAGTGGGAAGGTAGGTATTCCCATGGTGGAGGACGTTGTCCTTCGAACCATACTCTTCCTGGTGACCCGGGCAGCAGGTTCTTTGGCCAACCACGAGGCTTTGAAGACCAATCTCTTATTAGCTCTCGAGTGTTTGAATCCCACGGTATTCAACTGGGCAGCAGCAGTAACAATCAGTATGAAGAGACAACTGAGCAACTACCGACGTGGTGAGTCGAAGCAGTTTGGCTATGGGTCCATTTTATTCCCGCTCATGCTGGAGCGGGTACCGGCGTTACAGCTACAGGACATGGTCGTGGATCCACCCAGAGGTCCCCGAGAGACGAGGGCTAGTTGATGGGGCCATGTCATGTTGCGAGGAGGTGGCGGCCGCCCAATGGCATGGGGAGTGTATTTCCGAGAGTGGCTGGATCGGCAGGTTATTTTTGTAGAGGACTGGCCATATGCTGACATTGACTTCCGCGGAGATCCAGACATGCCACTGCCTGCGGGAGAGCATTGGGACGATGGTGGTAAGCCACTTGATCTCTTTTTAATTTTTAATTTTATTTTTTGTAATGTTTTTTTTTAATTTTTCATGTACATGTCTTTATGATGAATGCTATGGTATGCAGATGTAGGACCAATGAGACCCCTCGGTCTGGCCCCAGAGGTGCGGAGAGAGGCACAAGGCGCTGGAGTCCTGGCCCTGGCTCCTCCAAGAGTCAATACGACGGAGACTGTGATACAGAAGCTCGAGGGCTTACTGGCGGGGGTTCCAGATTACCAGGGGATAGAGGAGGTCCCCATAGCATCTCAGATCCACACAGTGGGGGTAGAACCCAGGATGCACCGCCTTTTGAGGCGGGTGGCGCGGGCAGTTGTATGCTACAGAGAGCATAACCCTCCACAGTAGACATCTAGGTCTTATTTCCCACTGATGTTTTTTGAGAGACACGCGTCTCAGATGTACTGAGGACACCGGCCTTATCTAGACATATACACTTATTTTTGAGCGCCTTGGTGCGCCACACGATATATATATATACCGATTTTGGATGGATATTTTACATATGATGATGTTTTTATATGCTATGAAAATGTCTAACACAAATGTAATCTAATGTATCAGTTGCATAACACATGACCCACATATTTTAATTTTTTGCAAGCTTAAAAGCACACACGACAACACACATGCAAACTATGCTTGGAAAAGGATTTTATATATATGTATGCTTATCGTATGGTCTTATTATGTTTTCTATGTCTTCTTGTATAATGTTTATCTGTTGCGAAAATGTCTGTCTAATACATGGTTTGCCAATGCATCAGTTAATGTGTTTAATCGTCTCGGAATATGTTGATATGTGATGTAATCAAAATTCCTTTCTAACAATCTTACACGTAAATACAACCTTAGAATGCGTTGGTCTCTGACGGAATATCACCCGTTGAGTTGATGGATGACAAGCTGAGAGTCCAGGTTCACCACTAATGCACGAATGCCGAGATCAACTGCTTCGGCTAATAACTCAATTACAGCACTGTATTCGGCAACATTGTTAGTGGTACGACCCAAGCACACGCCTTGAAGATCTAGCAACTCGTCGTGAGGATCATAGATCGCCCATGCCGCAGAAGACAAATTGCAAGTGCTACGGCAGGCACCATCAGCGAAACCAACATAAGGTGCACTAGACATCTGCACAAGAAGCAGAAAACACAATAAGAGGCAAACACGCCTTCACACCAAAGCAAAACGCGAAATCATACACACATAACACACTTGCTAAAAGCACACGTATGTACAAACTAGGTGCACGAAATCACGCATAGTATTTTTTCAAATAAAGCCCGTTACGGGGCTTATCGAGAGGATTTCCTTCGTAGTCGATCAACTCATATGCCCCCTTCTGCAAAACTCTTTTTTACAATATAGGGGCCTAGCCACATGGATTCGAGTTTGCCTGCCCCTAGCTTATCCTTAGCTTGATCATAGAGCAGTACTAGATCTCCCTCAACAAAGGAACGAGGTTGAATGGTACTGTCGAAGTGAGCCTTGACTCTCTTCTTCTGTGCTTCGATAGCTAGAGAAGCTAAGTGACGGGTCTCGTCTAGCCGTTCTAAATAAAGAAGCCATTACTCCACCGGAGTGGTGTTGGGAAGCAACTCGACAGCTAACTTTAACGAAGGAATCTCACACTCAATAGGAAGGGTGGCCTCCAGTCCATAAACGAGCTGAAAAGGGGTGAAACCGGTGGCGTCCTTCACAGAGGTCCGATAGGCCCACAAGGCGGGGAACAACATCAGATTCCAATTAGACTTGTGTGTACCAATGGTACGTTGGAGCATTGTGATCAAGACTTTGTTCACGGCTTCAACTTGGCCATTGGATTGAGGGTAGTACGGCGTCGAACTATCTTGACGCAAGCCTAGTTGGGTCATTAGTTTCGTCATCATGTGATTACGGAAATGCTTTCCGTGATCCATGACGATAGCCTGAGGGACTCCAAACCGAGTAATGACATGATTAAACAAAAACTGCGCCGCTGTGTGACCGTCTTCATTCAATGTAGGCATCGATGCGGCCCATTTGGTGAAATAATCCACGACAACGATAATGTACCAATGCCCCCCGGCCGAACGAGGGTTACAGGATGTATAATCGATGCCCCATTTTGCAAAAGGACCTACGGTAACAACAGGGTGCAGTGGTGCAGGAGGTGCACGCATTTTCCGGTGGTAGATCTGGCATTCATGGCATGAACTGACGGCAAGGATGCAATCCTTGAAGATGGAAGGCCAGAAGTAACCAGCACGGAGGATTTTCTGGGCGGTGGCATATCCGGACATGTGACCGCCACAAGCACCGGAGTGGCAGTCATTCAACACCCGCTCAGCCTCCTCAAGAGTCAAACATCGGCGGAGGACAGAATCCGCGCCGAGGCGGTACAGGGTATCGCCAATAATGTGATAGGGTTGGGATTGATGACGAATCCTCCGTCGAGCATCTTTCGATACATTGGGACGGAAGGAAGACGTCTGCAAATATACTATGATGTCCCCATACCACGGGTCGAGGGTGCTGATTAGAAACAATGTTTCGTCCGGGATATGCTCTTCTGAAAAAGATGGTGCAGAAGGAGACGGCAAAGAACAGAGCAATTCAGCAAAGACCAGAGACTTCTTAGACTTGGCAGCAGTAAATTCCAAGTCAAACTCTTGGAGGATTACGATCCACTTCGAGTATTTTCCCCCAGCAACTGGTGCGACAAAATGTATGTCATGGGGTTGCAGTCAGAAATCACGGTCGTGGCGCGCAACAGGATATAATGCCGGAAACGTTGGACGGCGCAGACAGCAGCCAATGCCAACTTCTCGACATAAGCGTAGCAAGTTTCCGTATCCAAAAGGTTGCGGCTAAGGTAATAGATAACGTGCTCATTGCCGTCATCATCATCCTGCACGAGAACCATGCCGATAGTGGTATCGGCGGCAGCCAGATAGAGAGTGTAATCACGGTGGTAGTTCGGAGGTCTTAATAATGGAGCCGAGACAAGGAGGCCCTTGAGTCGCTCGAAAGACTCCTGAGCGATAGCATCCCAATGAAAGGGTGTGTCTCGCTTCAATAACCGTGTGAAACCCTTAGCCACCTCGGCATAATTCAGAATGAATCGTCTAAGAAAATTCGCTTTGCCCTGCAAGCTCTGCAACTGCTGCAAAGAGGCAGGGGGAGGAAGATTCAGGATGGCCTCGACTTTGAGGGGATCCAGACGGATGCCTTCTCGGGAGACGATAAACCCGAGTAGTCGGCCTGATTCCACGCAGAAGACACACTTATGAGGATTGAGCCTAATACGGTAGTGTCGACAGTGGAGAAAAATTTCGCAAAGATGAGAGGGATGGTCCTGACGCTTGACTGAATGAGCTGGGAGGTCATCCAGGTATGGCTGTACAATGTGACAAATATCATGAAAGGCATAATACATTGCACGTTGAAATGTAGCGCCGGAATTCTTTAGACTGAAAGGGAGCTTCTTATAGGCAAAAGTGCCCCAAGGACAGATAAAAGCCGTCTTATGTTGATCAGCGGGGGCGATGTTGATCTGGTTGTATCTAGAGAAGCCGTCCATAAACGAGTAAATTTTGCTTCCTGCACACTCATCGATAAGCTGATCGATGAAGGGTGTAGGGAAGTTATCTTTTGGACAGGCACGATTGATATCGCGGTAATCAACACAGACTCGGATAGTGCCCTGCTTTTTGTTTACAGGGACTATATTAGAAACCCAATCCGTCAGTGGAATGGGGTAAATGAAACCAGCCTTGAGAAGATTTTCGACTTCTGCTTTGATAGCTGCGGCCTTTCGGGGTTGCACAGGGCGTAGGCGCTGACGAACAGGCTTAGCACCTGGATACGTAGGTATTTCGTGCACCACTATACTAGGGTCGATGCCAGGCATTTCTTCATAGGACCAAGCAAAGACATCACGAAATTCGCGAAATAAGTCAGTGTAGAGTTGAACTTCCTCTGGAGTACAAGTGACTCCGATATGAATGTGCTCGACAATCCCTAGTTTCACAGAGATGTCGATAGGTTGGGTTTGCGTGATGTTTCCCATATTGCCCTCAGAAGACACTTGATAAAGCTGAATAGGTGTTTGAAGGGGCGAGGATGGGACACACGAAGCAAACCGCTTGAGACATGCGATCATTTCCGGATGGGAAGGGAGAAACGAAGAGCGGTGGTGATGATCTGACCAAGGGAGCTCTTCGAGAGACATGGTCTCTATGATGGCTTCATCGGAAGGAAATATTTCCTTTAATGGATCCGACGTAGCCTCATCTCCAAGCCAAGGGAAATGAACATATGAATCGGGAACACTGCTCGGAAGAGCAGGTTCAGCAGGGGGAGCCGATGCAGCGACGATTTCGACGTAGTTGAGCTCGGCAGGACTCAACGGCATCATATCACCCCAAGAGTCTATCTGATTAGCGCGAGGAAGGACCCATGGATCAGAACGTACATAGATCATGTTGATAGGGGCGAGATTCGGAGGTGGGAGGGGAAAGACTCGCATTAAAGCGGGATCTTTGAAAAGTCCGGCACCCACGCTCTCGAATGACTTAGAGGTATGCTCCACAAATGGCACATTCCCTTCAGAAGAAGAAGCGAAGAAGGAGAGCTGGTCCACCGTGACAATCTTCCCCTGGTGAGGGAAACGAATGACACGGAAAAGGGAGGAAGCCACGGCTTGCATGGCATACGTCCAGCTCCGTCTTAGGAGGAGGTTGTAGGTAAGATTGGCGTCGACAACTTTGACCTCTACTTCTACCGTCTTCCCTTCCAAAGAGATGGGAAAGCGTTGGAGGATACCGTAAGGACGAGACTCTCTTCCATCGAAGGCTTCTAACGTCGTAGGAGACTGACTCAACGTAGGAGAACCAATAGCCTTCCAGCAAGAAACAGACATGATGCAAGTTGAGGCACCTTCATCAATGACTGTACGATGAATAGTTTTGCCATTGATGATGACCTGTATAAGGAAAGCGACCTGGTGCGGCAGTCTCGGCGTAAAACCCTCGAGATCAAAAGAAATTAAATCTGAATCCGCCGAGTCTATGCCACCAATAGCTGATAGCAAGGACTTCCTCTGGGAGGGGCAGCTCTGGAGGACTTCTAGAGCGGACATAGCAGACGGAGCCTGAGCTAAGTCCTCAACAATGCTATAATGTTGGGCAGCACGAGCATTAGGGTTGTAAGACGACTTCCGGAGTACACCTTTCGGAGGGGGTCAGGGGATCATCTCAGTGCTGGGCCTTTCGATGTGGAGAGGACTAGAACTGGACGGAGGAGCGCTGGAGGGGATCTCCGGCTCTTTCCCGGCAGGAGAAGGATATTCTTTTGCTCGAGTAGAAACATGGATGGGGATCGTTCCAGCCATGAACACTTAAGAGCCAAACGAGGAAGAGGGTTGAGATGGGTCTGCCACCATTTGAGTTTGCTGGGAAGGGAAAGGTTCTTTAAGCATGGCAGGAGTCCCAGGAGCACCTTTCAATAATCGACTAACTTCGGACCGCCTTGGGCAGTCCTTAGTGTAGTGATCCTCATCGCAGATGAGACAAGGATACTTAGTTTTTCGTTTGGCTCCTTCCTCGGGAGGAGGCTTAGGGGAATCCTGCTTGGGCTGTCCGGATTTATCCTTAGATTTCCCTTTCTTTTTCCCTTTTGAGGATTTATCCGCCGCGGTGGATTGAACGACGTTTACCTCGGAGGTACTTCCATAATTAGATTGGCCCTGAGAAGCGTTTCCATTAGAAGCGTTCTGTTTTTGCTTCCCAGGGTTCGCAGTCGATTTCTTTGACGACGAGTTTACAGAGCCAATAACCCCATCAACAGATGGTTTTGGCAGAGCCTTGGGCTATCCAGGCCTCGGGGCATCTGGCAAATAATCATATAAAGTACCCGACTGAGAGTATACTAAGTCAAGGTACTGAGCACGCGCGATAGCTTGCTCTTCAGTTACACAAGCTCCCATGGCGATGTCTCGCGCGATCGCAGGGACAAAGGAAGTCGTGAATCAATCGGTCAGGAGTTAATCAGGAATCCAAAATTTGATCAAGCGGCGACGCCTTCTCCATTCATGTATATGATCAGATATATGCGTAGCCGTATCCTGTTTGAGAGACGTAAGGAGATGTGTCCCTGTCTCGTACCGAATGGGTAACTGAAAATGAGTTAAGAACGCCATAGCCAGCGAGTTGAAATCTTGAAACGTGCCGCGATTCAGCTCAATATACCACTTAGCGGCTGAGCCGGTGAGAGTTCTTTGAAAGAGGCGGAGCCGGATAGAGTCATCAAGCCATGAGTTCGATGAAAACCAAAGGTTATAGGTCATGACATGGGCTTGAGGGTCTTCACCAGCTTTGCCGTCAAATTTTGGGCAATCACCGGGTATCTTAGTCGGAACTGGTGGTCAATACGGATTATGAAGAATGGGATCATTCGTTAACTTGGACACATTCGGAAGTTCCAACGTCGCTAGGAAGGGCAACTGAGGGTTAAAGGACATTTGTGGCTGTGGAAGAGAGGCAGTACCAGGGTTCCAACCAAGTGGTGGTTGCCCCCATGGACTTTGTCCGGATGGGCCCGGCCCGAAGGGGCCTGGCCCATAGGGACTTTGCCCATAGGGGTTCTGTCCATATGTATTCTGTCCATACGGATTCTGTCCATACGGATTCTGTCCATATGCAGACAGTTGACCCTGGGTCTGTCCCCCAACACCCCATGGATTAGCAACTTGACCTGCAGGTGCAGCGTACTGATAATTCTGGTAAGGAGTGACCTGCATCTGTTGATAATTTTGGTACGGGGTAAACTGAGTTTGCCCCTGGGGTTGTTGGTAGCCATACATTTGCTGAGCTCCATACTGAGCCTGATAAGAAGGCTGTGTTTGGTAAGAAGGTTGGGGCCGTGGCCCACCTTGCATTTGATAACCCATTTGAGTTTGGGGCCCAGAAAGATGTTCTTGAACAGGTTGGGCTGGGACCATCTGGCCGGAAGGTTGGCCTGGTTGGGTTTGGGATGGACTTGTTTGCCCAGAAGGATGTGCTTGCTGGGTGCCAGGTTGTCCTTGCGGAACAGACGGTCGAGCAGGCTGGACGGCTGGTTGACCTTGAGGTTGGCCAGCCTGTCCAGAAGGATGATTAAGACGGGCAGTGGGTTGGCCTTGTTGCATAGAAAGCTGGCCCATTTGCCCGGAAGGATGCATAGACTGAGCAGTGGGTTGGCCCTGCTGTAGGTGGGGTTGCCCCCCTTGCCGAGAAGGATGACTAGACTGAGCAATGGGTTGGCCTTGCTGTACGTAAGGCTGCCCCCCTTGCCCAGAAGGATACCCCTGCTAGACTGCCGGTTGAGCTTGTGGAATAGATGTTTGTCCAGCTTGTCCAGAGGGATAACCATACTGGAGACCAGGTTGGCCTTGCTGGACATAAGGCTGTCCTGGTTTTCCAGATGGGTAACCTTGCTGGGTACCAGGTTGCCCCGGATAACCAGAAGGTTGACTCTGATAGGTAAACGATGGACCACCAGCGACCGAAGGTTGTCCCTGATAGGGTTGTCCTTGTGGGCCCCCAGATTGTCTTGGGTAAGACTGGCCATAAAGTGGCTGCCCCTGAGGGGTTTGCAAATAAGGTGGCTGGCCTTGATTAGGCGGTCCTTGAAGCTGTGCAGGTATTGCTTGGCCCCCATGAAAAGAGTGAGTACTAGAGTCCCAAGCAATGGATAATGGTACCGAAACTTCAACGAAGGGTTCAAGAGGCAAGGTTTGAGAGAATTGGAGGTATTGACCAGTAGAATCGTAATAAAAGAGTGGACCTTGCGCGTTCGGATCCTGAACAGCTTGCCCATAGGCATCATATGGCCCCCCTCCTGGAACAGGACCAGAAGAGGGTGGAGCACTTTGTGCAGGGTGGACGACTCTAGGCGAGAGTTCCGGCTGGCCATTACTCACTGTATCGTGAGGGGGACCAGCACCAGTGTTCACAGATGAAGACGCTGTTACGGCACTAACGACCGGAGTCGAGTGTGCTACACAAATAGTTGGATTCGTGGGAGCTGAGGTAATAAGTGTAGTATGGGGTTGTGAAAAAGGTCCCGTGGTGGGAGTGACATGAGGATCCCACATAGTCGTAGCAGGAGTCCTGGCAGCTACTCTATCCCTCAACGATTGATAACACGGGGGGAGTGGAGAAGTAGCTGGAATGGGAGTGTCAACATTCGACACCACAGGTGTCTCACCTGTGCTAGGAGATGTCTCATCCATGTGGGAAGAAGACATGGAAGACGAAACACCAGGGGGGGTAACAGGAATATCGTCCTCGTCAGGCTCCCAGATAGGGTTCCAATCTTCTTCGTAATCTTCGTCGCCCGGGGCACGAGAGTTGATAGGTTGGATACTTGGGATAACAGGAAGAGTATCGCTTACAACTGGTACCTCAAGAGCAGCGGAAGATGGAGAGCCTTGATCACTTGGAATGGGAGTTGATGGGTCAGCCAGGATGACAAACCCCAAACAAGACCTAAAGGAATCTAACGATAAAAGACCCTACTCAAACTAACGCACACAAGATCTAACCAGGTGATGTTAACGTGGCCGAATAAATTTTTAAGACACAGGAACTGAACTTGACCTTTTCATGTTTCAAGAGTCGAGAAAAGGACGAAAAGATGACTCTAGTCTCCTTCGAATGTTTAATGAGCACGAAGTGACAAGACGCTCACTGGCACCTTTTCTTTTAAGGAGTCCGAAAAGGATCAAAAGTGACTACTCTGGAGTTTCTAGGCAAAGGGTTTACCAAGCAATCCATAAAACTGCTTATACACCTTGGCAATCGTATGAGAACCAAGGACTTTCCGTACTGCAGTCAATCTTCCCGAATGTTGTGTTCGGTGTGTTACGGTTCGCAAGGCGGCAGACACGGCTTCCTATGGATCAAGGATAAAAGCCTAGTGGGGTCTCCCTATATACGCGACGGTACGTGGGAGCACAATCCGTGTTAGACCACTATCGAGTCACAGAAGGAGGAATCACCAACCGTAATGTGAAACAATAGTGACTATGTTTAAAGACGCCGGAACACGTCTCTAACCTAGACCTCTAGATGTTTGCGTTAAGTTCCAATGCGTTTTTAGGTTTATTCAGTTTATTTTATGGTTGATCTTGAATTAAGTTTCGGTTTCAGGTCCTACCGTGTGATCTCTCACAATTGCCTAGATGCAAACTACATGCCAAAGAATACCATTTCGTTCGATGAATTCTAACTATGAGAGGGTTAAGAATTTTCAATCAAACAAAATGAACACAATCAATCAAACAATCTAATGCAGCTAATGGCAAGGAAATGAAACTTTTTCTTTTGAGAACACAAATCAATGAAATGCTCTTTTTCCCATTAACTATTGAATGCAAAAGATATTAGTTCGATTTCTTTTTCCAATGGCACAATGCACTTAAAATGAATTTTGAGAGACAGCAACACCGAGTAAAGAGAAATAAAATCACTCAATGAAACACACAACAAGTGTAAAAAGAACCGGTTGAGCCCAAACAACTATAATCTGTGTCCGGGTAGTGAAAATTAATCGAAACAATACGAAGACTGGTTCAATAATAATCACATAAACAACCAGGCAAAGCAAGCAAAGAGGAAGGTTTTCGCAAAAGCAAAAGCAAGTAGTAACGAATCTTTGTGAATGAGTAACGAAACAAAGCCAATCCAACGGAATCGGGATGATAACACCAGGTCACAAGACACAAAACAAGATCCGCCCAACAAGACTTCGCAAGCAAGTGCTTCAATGTTCAGACAATAGAAATCAAGTGATAAACCAGGTGGAAAGAGCAGAGGATAGTCAAACCAATAGGTTCAGGAGGCAAAATTGAAAAAAATTCAATTCTACAGGATCAGCGCGGCTGATACACAGCAACAAAGCGCTGACCAGAAACCACGCGTAGCAACAAAGCGCTGTCAGCGCGGAAGTACACAGCTTAAGCGCGTTGGTTCGATTTCAGAACCATCGCGACTGTTAAACGTACAAGCGCGATGAACACGAAGTCAAAGAAACAGCTATGCGCTGTCAGTGCGACTGTTTTGTTATAAACCACGCTGAGGCTAAAAAACAGGCACGATCAAGCCAAAAGCTCCCAAACCAAGGCAATAACTCTTTTAACAATTAAGGCACCTCCCAGACTGAACTAGGAAGTCTAAAAGTAGAGAACTAATCCCCAATCTTTGAAAAGAGAGTAACAATCAAACTCAAAACAAGAATGAACAAAAAGGGACAAAGGCCAGCTCCCCAGCGGAGTCGCCAAATTTTTGGTGAGGTAAATCCCCTCTACGGATAGAGGCGATCCCTACTAGCCCAGAATGGGTCTAGCAACAATCAGTCAATGCTACTATGCAAGTTCCTAATTGCAAATGAAAGATAGGCAATGAACACCTACTTGGATTCCAACGCTATTGTTTGATGAAGAGATGCCGCTCTCGCTCCTTTGCTTTGGCCGGTCACGATCCTCCACAATCCTCGTGGATAGACACCTGCACACACAAAGAGAAACACAAACACAAGCGTGAAATCTAATAAATGCAATTATACATCAGTCAGAAAGGACATAACTCACATTAACCATTACAAAGACAAATGAGAGTGGAACCATAATAGTAGTCATCTATTATTAATCAATAACAGAGAAGAGTACAACCAAAGTTCTGACGTTGAATCCTTCTCAAGAGGGTCCAGCCAGCAAGTCTCTTAAGCATTCACCCTTGGAGGTAGATCTCCCAAGACAAAAACTCTCTCTCACACAAGCAATACTTCACAACCTTCCTTAAGCTCTCTAGCAATCCCACACTTGTCACACCAACTACCTATTAACAGCAGCAGTCTAAGCACTATCAACTCCACGCTATCCAAACTAGCTGCTCATGGCAATGGTAGAGTCTTAAATAGGAGAAGGAGTCTCCATGAAAGGTGGGAGGATGAGCTTATCTCCAAGGAAGGTGGCTCAAATGACGAAACAGACATGCCAGAGGAGGGAGGGCGACATTTACAAGGCCAACAACCAGGTCTGGAGTCATCTGGAAGGTCGGCTGTTAGAACAAACTCGCCCAAACAGGATCAGCGCGGGTGTATAACTGCACTGGAGCACTGACATCGCATCTGAATAACAGGGAAGGTTATGTCAGCGCGACTCAATATAAACAGAGGATGCGCTGGTTCATGAAATTCGACAAGCGCGGAAAACACGTGTGCTTCCATACTGGCAGCGCATTCGTTGTATTATGAAGCGCCAGTCAGCGCGGTTATTTTAATAACAGTCACGATGATGGAAAAAACTTTGGCAAAGTGGGTCATTTGGCAGCATCAGAGAGCATGAGCATGATTGATTTGAACTCATGACACAGTAGGGAGACTGACAGGGAGACAGTGACAAATTACTGTGTAACAAGATGCCTTAACTCCTCCAAGTCATCTTCCTCAGGCTCTTGGTCTACCTTTCCGCAAGCTACAACTTCATGGAACTTGGATTCCTATATGTGCTCAAGAGTGTTCTAGTCTATACATCCCTCCACCAGCTGTCTTGCGGTGAGAAAAAATGTTCTGACAACTTGTAGTGCAATTGTCATTCTCTCATCAGTATCTATGAAGGAAAAGTCACTGATAAACTGGGTTGTTATGCAATTCAAATTATCAATTTGTCTCTTTATATCTTCCCTTACATACCATGTCTTCAAATTTTTCCTAGAGTAAGTAAAAAGTAGTGTACCAACAGGTATTTTGGAAGCCCTTCGTGGGTCCACCTAGCCTCACAAGCTTGTATATGTTGTCGAGCGTTAGAGTTCCCCAGGTACTTAAGCAAATTTTGTAGAAAATTCTCCGAAGGCTTAAAGCTAACCCTCATTTCCTTCTTAATTTCCTAACATTCTCAAAGATGGTTTTGGTGAGAACCCCACCACCTTGTTGGTGTTGATTGCAAAGAAACATATAATAAAGGTATTCTATGTTCCTTAGGAATGGGTGCATCAATGTCATTAAGAAAATTATTAACAAGGCCTATGCCATTTAAGATAGGAAATTCCCTTACCTCGGTAGCAACCTAATTGATCTGATGGATCATAGTGCAACACCTAGTGTTGATCTCGTGTTGGCCTTGCTTCCAGTCTTTCCATGTAGCCTCAGATCTAACTTCTGAGCTTTGAACACTCCTCCAATTGACCAATCCACCTGTTGTCGGGTTGATGTAATCCTCTCTTCTCCCTGCTATCAACTGGTATAACTGATCCAACAACTTAGGTGCTTCTCTGTCATCTGTTGGTTCAGTAAATCTTGGCCTTTGGTAAGGTTCTAAGGGCTGGATCACTCTGGTCCCTTCTACTTCAAAGGTCATCATCTCCTTCTTTAGATCAATTATCACATAGTTCTCAAAGGCTTAGTCTATTCCAAGCAATTTTGGGTAGGGGTCTTTGTCCCCCATGATGTTTATTACTTCAATATCAGCATACAGTATTTGGAAGTGTTGAATCCATGTGTATACGCGCCTTCACCGAGGTGAACCTGTGTATAGATTTGCAAATAATAACTTAGAACTTCACAACTTTTCAAGACTTTAGAATACCCAGATCATAGCATTTAAAGGATAAAACATGCATTAGCACTAATATCTAGCCTATCCATTATCAGATCATATAATGATAAGTCATTTCAGGTCTCATCATCCTGATCCAACATTGTATCCAAGTGTGAGCACAATGCTTCATATCTATATCATAACCACAGCCCTTACAACACAAAATATACTTAAGATAGAAGTATTCATGAAAAACCCTTTCACTTTCCCATTATCCCTTTTATCTTCTCCTCCTTATATACTTAGAGCCTTTGTTAATACCATGAACCAAACAACACTTAGAACCTATGGTATTCTTAGATGAGATCAAGTAGCTGTTATTCCGCTCAATATTGTGGGCTAATACCATGGGTATGGACCCTTGGTATTATTTAACCTTAATTCTCCATCCCATACGCGCTTTTCCTTTTGTGAAATTGCGTGCATATGTATACACGTCTTCTATTCTGTGAACCCACGTGTATGCGTGACTTTGACTATGTTAAACATTGTATACAACTTAAAACATTCTCTTTCCTTAATTTCTTGATTCTGATGTGTAATCCTTTGTCCCATCATCATGTTCTTCTGTGCCATTACTCTATTACCTCTGGATTGACCTATTATAATGTGAGTTTCCATCACTTTTATCATTTCTGAATTGATCCTCTGAACTGCCTTGTATTTTGTCACATCTGTAAACACAACTACCATGCATTATATCACATCCTATTTATACCAAGGAAGACTTGGGTAATTAAAATTGGTCGCACTGCGGCTAGAGCTGCGCGAAGGCAGTCCCACGAGACGCAAGGAACTCACTGGTGCACATAACCTAGTAAGCGCGAATGTTGAATCACGTACCTATCGCCCCATATCAGACATCCCTAGGGTATGGAAACCTTGTTCCAGCGCCCTCCCATACTACTTCAGGTGAGACCTTAGTCCGCGCTCCATGGATTGTTGCCGAAAGGGCCAGTAGTAGCAGGATTTTCTTGGCTAACTCACTGTTGAACTTGGGTCAGGCCCCACGTAGCCAACAAATGGTTCCGTTGCCGGGACTGGGATCTGCCTAAGGGATGTCTGATGTCGTGCCACTGGAACCCAAAAAAGAAGGAAATTGAAGAGTGGTTGGACAAGAAGATTCACGAGTTCGCAACACAGGAAAATAGAACTCCACAAGTATCTGAGAAAAGGTGGTTGGATCGCTACGTGTATATGGAAATCCACGAGATTTTCTTTGCATCCTTTCCTTCTGAAATATATGAGTGGATCGCGAGATTAGCTGATAGCCAGGGAAGCTATAGGCTTGACCAACCGGTAGTGTGGACTCTGGAATTAGTGGGGGGACTAGAGGCATCAGAAGATAAGATTGCATGAGCTGTGGACCATTGGATCAACTGGATAATAGGGGGATTCATCACTGAATTCATAGTAGACACGATCGTGAGCTACAACGAAGCAGAACGATGCTTTCTCAAGGGACCGCGAGGTAAGTATATTAAATCTTTGAATACCTGGATTAAGATTTTGTTATGTGAAAAGCAAGTTATGTGAATACATTAATGTTTGGGACGACAAGAAGCAGGAATATTTACAAAGGTAGCAAAGAATTAGAAAATAGTCCCTTAATTTCACCTTCGTGAGAGAGCGAGGAAGAGCTCGCTCGGGTCTCTCCAAGAAGAGTAGTTAGTTTGATAAGACAACACATTCCATGGTTACCACCTCCACCCATGCCACCCCCCGCTTCACCTCCCTCACCTCCATCTCCACCCACCCCACCTCCACCACCTCCACAGTTCAGTATGGCAAGCGCGATCAAGCTACCAATATTAAGAGGAGTAGGGAATGAAGATCCAAACCAATTCTGGTTCGTGGTAAGAGCAGTATGGGAAGTGCAAGGTGTCGTGGACGACAACATTAAGAAGGCTACATTGGTGAGTGCACTGCAAGATCATGCGTTGACATGGTATATCAAGAACTCTAATGACCACCCAAACGTAGGGATAACAGAAATCCAGATCGCGCTGAATAGGGAGTTCAGCCTGCCGAAATAAGAGACACAGTCAATCATCGAGTTTAAGAAGATTGCGATGATTCTAGGTGAGAATCCCTCGGATCTGGATCATCGGCTGAAGAGTACGATCCGTGAGGCTAATATGACGCTAACGGATGCACAACATCGCACATGGTTTGTGGCATTCCTGACACCGCACTTGAGGACGGTGTTGTCACAATAGAAACTTTCCACCTAGGTCAAAGCATTGGAAATGGTGATGAGGGTGCATGAGACCCTGATACAAGATCCTGGGTTGGGAGTTCAACAAATCCACGTGTAACTATAGAATCTATGCTTGGAAATGAAAAGTTTGAAGTAGGATAGGGCACCGCGGCCGAGGCACGCGAGGAATTTTGGTGCATAAAATGCAAAGGCCAGGGCCATGATAAGGATCATTGTCCAGTGTTTTCAAACTACTTGGCAGGAGGAGGCCCAATGCCGTTGATACCAGAGGCACAGGCAGTGCCGAGTGTGACCCCCGTGTTATGGTGTGTGATTTTTCAGATAGGAGGAAAAAAAGCGACAGATAATTATCACTTGTTGCAGAAGTATACACAGACTCCCCAACAGTTGTTTTACAATTTATGTAGGTCGGTAGGCCACGACGAGCGCACTTGTCGCAGCTACAAGTTAATGATGGATCAGACCCCAGCCTAGAGGATGCAGACCGAAACATGAGCCCTCAACCCAGCTGAGGGGATGGCGCGTGATGGATTTCAGGGGCGAGGTCAAGGACAAGGAGGAATGGGACTAGGAAGGGGCCGCGGGCAGTTAATTTGTTATAATTGTGGAGGACCAGGGCACTATGCCCGCTATTGTACCAACCTAAAGAGGATATCTTGTTCGTATTGTGGTTAGTTCGATCATGAAACAATATATTGTCCTACGTTGATCACATGGATGCGCAAAAAAGGGTTATTTCAGCCTCCTCCGACTCAGAATATACAAATGATGAGGTTTGAACTGCGCGAAGAAGATCCAAATGTAAACATGATGCTCAGAAGAGGTGCGACCACGGGGGAGGACAAGCGGAAGCAGCCAAAGGAAGATACATGGGTTCACAAAGCCCCCGCAAAGGAACCTGAGTTTGACTTAGAACGCGCAAAGGAGACGTTCATGGAAGCTAAGAAGAGCTTCACGGAGGCCTCCACTTCAGGAATGGATCCTTCCATGCTCATTACCTTTCTGGAGACATGCATGAAACTGTTGCGCGACAACAAGGCAGTTAATGGACTACAGAAGCTGATCACTAAGTGCGTGGGGTCAGGAGAACTCCGCGTAGTTTGGAAACTAGGGAAACATGCATTGCGCACTGGAAGGGAAATGAGATTGACGGCGCAAATTGGTGAGTATGAAATGGATCAGGTAATCCTAGATCTGGGTTCGGACGCGAATGTGTTACCGAAGCAAACATGGGAACGCATGGGCAGGCTTGCATTGCAATGGTACCCTATTCAATTACGAATAGCGAACCAACAAAATATTTTTCCCATGGGGAGGTTGCAAGGAGTAACAGTTGATATCGAAGGCGCAAGGACACAGACGGATTTTGAAGTGATAGAGATTTTTGATGACAAAAATCCCTATCACGCATTGTTAGGAATAGGCTGGGCCACTGATATGAATGGAGTCATCAACCTAAAGAAGTGGAAGATGATATTCGAGAAAAAGTTACTACGCGTAGTAGTCCGCTAGACCCAGCCGAAGGAGCACGCTACACTGAACTAGTGCATGACGACGAGCTGGATTGTATTTACTAGATAACGGTACAAGACCAAGATCGGGTGAATCCGACTACAAATGGGATAATCTTGTGGGAGCACGACAACTCTTGTACTTCAGATTCATATGAAGAAGTAGAGTGTTGGTAGAACCGGTTGCACGAAGTGACAACACTGAATTGCAACATGATGATTAGATCACTGCGTTGCATGACGACAGAGGCAAGGGAATTGCCAACATATGATGGAGTGACTTCGGTGGATGAAGTCCTGGACAAATTTGAAAGCGCAGTATCAGAACAGCAACAATACGGTGCGCTAGAATGGGCACTGCGCGCAACACCCACACGATGGTGGAGTACACATCAGGAGAACTTTGTCAACTGGCGTGAATGTGAAAGGCAGATGCGCCTGTTAGCCTCATATTGCAATAGGTTTTATATTTCATGATTGACTGTTTTACATGCCAAATATGTCATCTTTTCATGCTGCAAGGTTCCATATTTCCAAGAAGTTCCATTTTGAAGAATCATAACATTTTTGAAGAGTTTTACAGTTAAGGGAAAGCCAAACATCTTAATCTTAGCTTCCCTAGGTTTAAATTGCTTGTTTTAGAAGATAGAGAATGAATATCTGTCCAAACCGCTTAAGCTTGGCAGATGAGTAGATAGGCAGAGAAACAAGGGTGCTCAACTATTTAATCTGAGCCCCGAAAGAGATAAGGGTACATTTAGATAGGAGGGCAGTCAAAAGAAAACAAGATAATCAGGGTCTGCAAGTCTAAGTGCACCCAAACCAAAAAGAAGAAAAAATGTTAGGTAAGTAGGCTGGGTAAGTAATTTTGTGGTTGCAGAATGAATAAGTGTGAACAATTTTGTATTTCAAAAGTGTTATTTTACTTCAAATCACAAGTGTAAGGCAATTTTCCCTTGGAGCAGCTCAAGCGAGGCATGATTAACTTCCCTTTCTTCCTTTCGCCCAAATCATTCACTAACTTCCCCTAAAGATGTTAAGATCTGCTTAATATCTTTAAAAATTCATCATATTCCATAGAATTTTCCTAAGTAAAGATCTTCTTTGCTTAAGGATGCTTATATTTCTTATACAGGTCCTGTTTCCCTTTTAAAGCCTAAGATTTCTATCCTTAGCGCTTTCTTCACAAAATTCATATTAACTCCTAACTCTATTATGTAAATCCCTCCTTATTTCCCCTTCCCATACTAAAAAATATAGTAAAAATCCCCATTATTTACATATCCCCTCCTCTGGTTGAAATATAACCATAAATATTGCTTGGGAATTACTAAGTTTACTTGAAACTTAGTAAGAACCCTCATTTTGCTCAAAAACCATCTTCCTAAGGTGTTTGGACTCCTTCCAAAACACAAAAACCCCCTTCAAATGCTATCAGACTCCTTCCGATGCATTAAGGACTCTTCCTAAAGCTTAAAAATCTTCATCCGATGTACTAAAACCCATCTTCGATCGCATTAAGCCTTCTTCCGATCACGTTAGGCCTACGCCGACTAACAAAACATTTCTCAGATCCGTATTCCCCTCCCTTCGACGCGATATCACTGTCGGAGATGGCAATGACTTTGTTGGCCCAAATATATTCACGCTCCGATAGAAAACCACCGATCACGACATCGCGATCGGCAGTCGCAAAGGTTTCTGTACCTATATATATATGCCCCCCTCTCATCCGCCAATGCGATATTACTATCGCACCCGAAAGCATATCGCATTGCGATCCACTCATTTTCGCAATCGCATCATTTATCCATATATACCTCCGCTTCCCCGTAAAACTTGGTTATATTGCAAAACTTAAGTTTTACCGCTAAACTCATTTTACCTCAATATATGGCATTTCCACAATATTTCCCATTTTCGCACAGCTGCATGCCTTATCGCTTTTCCGATATCGGCGATCGCCCCCATCGCATCACATATATAAAAGCCATCACCCCCTGTCCCCGCCGATTGTCGATCGCCGATTTAATCGCTGCCGTCCGATCAAGCCCCCGAGTCGCAACGAGCCCGCCACTATTACGTGTCACCCTGCCACATCACCTTTCCACGTCACCCTGCCGTACCCGAGACCCCCCGCTGAGGTCATGCTGATGTCATCACCGAAAAAAGGCGCGAAGGGCAAAAATCGCAGCAAAGAGAGCCCGGAATGAAAAACTGAGGCAGTTTTGGACGCATCGCTAAGAAAAAATAACCAAAATGGAAGGCTTCATATTGCTTGGCTACCAGCAGGCCCGAAAATTCGCAGTTTGACAGGATTTCTTCATTTATGTTCATATTCAAATCGGCCAGCGCCGATAGCATTCCGAAGGCCAAAAAAAGCATTTACAGCAGTCATTTTTGCCTTGAAAAGGGCAGAAAGGGGGCGATTTGACAGTTTCAAGCATATCAAGGGAGAGAAAGTGGCCCGATTCAACTGTAAAAGAGTATTAGAGGAAAGATGAAGCCCAGATTCAATCAAAGAGTATCAGTGAAGCGGCAAAGAGTATCAGATTGACAATACCAAAGCGGGTAAACATTAAAGGCCCCCAAGCAAAGTCAAAGAAAGCGGTGAAGCCATTTAAAGGCTCTCAGATCACAGTTAATGCACATCAAAACCACTCAAGAGCAGGGGATCAAAGCCCAAAGCACAGTTATGGATAAATGAATAGCACAGAGCCATAAGGACACCATATTAACTCATTTTGATACAGCTGCCTCCAACGCAACTCAAAGATATCTTCTTGCATTTATTTCAGGACAAGATTAGATTAAAGAACTCATTTCCCTCAGATCTGTTTAAGATTTGCTGTAATAGATATTTCCCCTATATAAACCACCCTAATTCATTGTTTAAAGGGTTGGTTGGTTGATAATCCTCATTCTAGACTTGCACTGTATATTTGAGAATTTCTATAATCAAAGACTGCTGAAAAGCTTGGAGGATGGATTGTCTGTTGTGTTATTAATGGCTGAAGAGTGAAATATAGAATTCTTGCGTTGCTACATGGCCCAATAAGTGTTTCTTACCTCTGTTTTCAATTCATATATGTTTATATCATACATATATCACCATCTAAGTTACAGAAAGAAAGATTAGCTTAGAATTTGCTTGGCTGCACTCTGTGCTCAGTTTTTGTGACTTCTATATGTTTTCTTCTGCTTAGGCATAAATATGAATTCCTCATGGCTCATATTTGCTCTATTTTATTTATGTATGACTATTATTTAGGAATTCTTGACTGCTCCTAGATATAGTTCACTCACCTTCCCTCTGTTAAGCTGAATGAGAGATTCTTAGTTGCCTTTCATTCCTTAGCCTTCATTTCATCCTTTTTAGCTTGAATGATTGTTTCATGTGTAGCTATCCTGCTCTATATTCCTCTTGTGACCAAGAAAACGCACCAGCAGCCCTACTCCATGACTCCATGCCCAATGGTTTGAACTTCTCACTCTATGCATCCCAACTCTGCTTGAAAACATCATCCTTCCCACCAAAATCAAAACAAAACCCATGTACACCATAACTAGCCTAAAATCAACCCAAAACAAAGTTAAATCATAAAGAGAGAGCCCTCTCTGACTGCAGGTAGGCTAGGACCTACAGCCCAAAGATTGGTTTGTGGTTACCTCGGTCGTATCCGTTAAGGAGCCAAGGGGCAACCTGAGTGATAACATCATTGGTGACTCCAATGGGGACAATCCTCATATAATTTCATAAATCAAGTTGGAAAGCTCCACTAGGGACTTATTCAGAAAATTCTAAAAAAAAAAGAAAAAGTTAGAAGCTGGCTCCCAAGAAGAAAACACATAATACTAGGTCAAATCCATACCTAAATCCACCAGCTGTTTTTGAAAATCCCAATTTAATCTCTATAAACTTTAGCAAACAAAAACAAGAAGTGTTTGCAGATTCTAGTCCTGAAACACTTCAGCCAAGCTGTTTTCCAACCCCTGTTAAAGTTTTGTTTCGTTCAACCCCTACTTCCTCTTGTTCATCATCAACCTCTCCAAGCACCTTTTCCACACCTCCATTCACTACGCATACTACCACTACCACCACTGTTATTACAGTTGTCCCAGCTGTTCCAGTCGTTCCACTTATCCCTGTAAATATGGCTAACAGATATGCACCTTTACAGTTACCTGCAAATCTAGGGGCTATGCCTCAGGATTATCAAACTAAAGTCACATACTTTGATGCTACTGGTTCTGACACAGCCCTACAACATACCAAGAAAATGCAGGATATTTTGAGAGTTATGAAATAGATGATGATAGTGTAAGAATGAAGATTTTTGTCCAAAGTTTAACAGGAGATGTAAGGCCTTGGTTTAGAGCACTTGCTGCAAATTCCATAGCTGACCCAGAGGCCCTTTACCAAGCATTTCTTAATAGATGGGAGAAGAAGAAGGACCTGTTGTGGTAAAAACACAACTCCCCATTATTGGTTCCCTGAACTCAAATAATGGGGACCCTTTCTATAAAAATTTTGGCTAAACACCTTTTTAGATTTTTATTTAGTTGATTGCCCTACGCTTTTGTTAATTTTACATTTTCTTTGGATTCTTGTTTTGATTGCTTTGTTAAAATCGATTTTTTATAAGCTTCCCATTGACACTTGTTTCGCCTCATTTGGTCAACTGGTTTGAAAATGGCACTACTTTGAAGTCTCATCATTTATCTACACTGGGTTAAAAATGCATAAAATGTACAATATCGCATTTTGTAAATAAATTAGTTCAATAACGCATTCATTTTAAATATTAACCCGTAGCAAGTTTTTACTAACATTTTTCCATTTTAGTTATGCAGCCAAATCATTAAGTGTCGGGAGTTAAGAAATTTACTCCAATTTCTAGATCAATTACTAACCTTAAAAACCCATAATATCCAAGTGGTTGTAGTTTATTTTTATTCTTTTCATTTATTTTTCAAGTGGCTGTAGTTTAGATAATTTCACAACTTAACTAAAATTCATTAAACTGAAATCAAAACAAAAAAATAATATTAAATATTAATTTAATTAATATAATTAATTTAATTAAATTAAAATTTAATATAAAAAAAAATAAAATAAATAAATAATACATTATTGCATCGGAGGTTTTATTCGCAACATGTTTTAGCAACCCCCGATACAACACCATACCCCGATGCGATATCGGATCGGAAGTGTTATTCGCAATCTATTTTATGGACCCCGATATCCCCTCCTTCCCGATTCGCCGATGCGATGGAGCATGAGGCATTAACCTAATTCTCATGAAAAGATTTGATATTTGTTTTTTTTATAATACGTTTTGATATTTGTTTTTTTTATAATACGTTTTGATATTTGTTTTTCAAATCACTCACGTATGAGTGAAGTATGAGTTAGGATGATATATTAAGTGTAATATATTAAAGTAAATATTTAATATTTTAAAATTAATTAATATATATTATTTAATTAATAAATTTTAAATTAATCATATTAATTAATTTATAATAGTTAATTAATTTGATTAATTTAAATTTAAATATCATTTAGATTAATATTAATTAGTTTTTTTAATTAGATTAAATTCGTTTATAAATAGATAATTAAATATCAGTTAGTTAGATTAATAAATAGTTCATTAATAATTAGTTTAATTCATAAATTAACAATTAATTAGAATTCTAATTTAGGATTTAATTTTTAATGAGAATTTTGATATTTTTAGCCCAGCAATAGAATTTCCAGATTCATGCCAGATTTGACTCCTCAACTTTGGAAGCTCATAGATTGAGTTATACTTGGCCAAATGAGGCCCGGGACGGCTCATTGGAAAGAGAAAATCAAGGAGAATATTTCAGAGGAGATTTCATTAACAGATTTGATCATTTATTGGGCCAAAAATTAGGCAGAAGATCAAGCTCCGAATTTTGAAAACAAAATCAATTTTCTGAGTTATTTTCTTCAATTTCATTTGTCCAAAGCCTCTTCTAATTGCAGATCCATTGGTCAATAATATCCTTTGCCAATCAAATCATTCCAAGCATCAATACAGAGCTTATATTTTATTTTCAATTATTTATTTAAAATAGAATTTGATTGGGTTTGATTTAATTGCCAGAAATGATATTTTGATTGCATTTTAATTTATTTTGATTTCTTTTGCAGGAAAACAGTGGAAAAGATATGGAGAAAAGGATTTCAAGCAATGAGAACGCTCCAGCAATTGAAGATCAGAATTAGGAGCAAGTAAAATTATATTTGGCAGATTTCTCTTCAACAAACTCTCCTCTCCAAAATTCCTTCACAAATATTATAAATAACAGATTGCAGAATGTAAAAGGGGCTGCTCTCCTCTGCAATTCTAGACTTCTAAAAGCACTACTGTAATAGGAATTTAGAGTTGTAGGAGAGAGGAGAGAAAATCTCAGATCTGGAGATTATTGAAGATTTTTCCTTTGTATCTTGAATTATGTATGAGGGGCAGAGTTTTCACTATTGTGGCTTTAGCTTTGAAGGCAGAAGTTCAAGCAATGTAAAGGGCTGTTGGAGACCAAGATCAGAGAAATGGATGCAATAAATTGGTATTTTTAATACTATTGTTTTAAATATCAGTTTCATTTTTATGGTAACAGGAATGTGTCATTTTATTCATGTTTGTGCATTATTGTCAATATGGGTAGTTTGTCTCAATGTTGTTATCATGTATCTCTGTTCTTATGGATTAATTTCTGATTTCTGAGTAACTATTTACTCAGAAATCTGCCTTATTAAAACTGATTTATTGAGTGGTAATATGTTGTGAACTATTTCCACATATTATTGTTTAGTTATTGGATTTGCTGATTTGATAATCAATATCATTTATGTGAACCACTTCCTGAGTGTTGTTGGTTTATTATTTCAGTTAAAAGGTCTCAATAGGATGTGTTTTGATATCCATAATATCAGTTAATTGAACTATTTCATTAACTTGATATTCATTATAAACAAGACATATCTAAATCCCAATACTTTAATTATCTTGCTCTTAGTTGGGTTAGATCTATATCTGCCTAATTAAGATAGGATTTAGATTAGTTTCTTTTGCTTGTATCATAGAATAAGCTTGCATTTAGAATAAATTCTACATTCTTTTAAGTCCTCTTCTCAAAGAGGCAAAATTTTAGTTGTGGCTTGGCTGAACCCAAATCAGCTTAAGGGTCATTCTCTTGCCTGATCAGCAAGAAGAAGTGATCTGATGTCCCTGTCTATTGGTAGTTAAAGATACATTATAAACCAATAGCAATAGGGAGAAGGTAACTGGACCTAGTTGAATAGTCGGAGCCACCACACCAAACGGAAAAGGAGCTGCTTTAAGGTCCGGACCGGGTGGTTATCCCCCAATGTTGTTGCAGCGATTTTCGAGGCATCAACAGGACCCTCTGCACATATTATCCGAGTATGAAACTACCAAAAGAGGCCCTCAAGAAGATGTCTTAGACTATTGTGCCAGGTTTAACAATGTTTACAACGCTATTCCACAAAACCTCAGACCTCCACCTGATCTTGCTTTATACAAATTCCCTGATGGATTTGATTCAGTCATGGCTTATCAATTAAGGGAAAGAGCCCCTCAAACCTTAATAAACATGTAGAATGTATCTGTTAGTGTGGAGGCAAATATGATTGCCAAGCGAAATAGAGCAAGAGCTGAGAGAAGAACCACTTTCAAAGATGAACCTTCAGCCTTTGAGCAAAAATTGGACACAATCATCAAAGGTATGGACACCTTTGAAGATAGAATGGGAACTATTGAAAGAAAAGCCTCATGGGAAGGACAGCAAAACAATCCTATCAGAAATCCAAACTTCAGAAAAAATCAGAACCCAAACGTTGGAAGGGCAAGTCCTGACCATGATATAAGACCTCCTTTTCATGAAAACTATGTTGAAGCATCCACATCTAGTGAGCAAACAGAATACACTCACATAAACTTGATGGGTTTGAAAAGTGAACAACAAGTATTTCTAACCCAAGAAGACCAAGATAACCATGATATAAATCAATTTCAGACCAAGTCTGGAGAGTCATTTGACTTCAAACAAGGCCATGATTCGGTTGTCTATGAAGTCCATAAACAATAAAAATTGAGAACAAGAACCATTGATGTGTTTGATCCCATCAAGCCAAAGGATGCCAAACAAGCTAAGAAAGTAAAAGACAAGGCCGCTATCACAGAACCTGTTGACAAAACAGACCCAAAATTAAAGGAAGTGACCATAGAGGATGTATCTGACATGCAGCTCTCTAATAACCAGCCTTTTGTATCCTTTCCCTCAAAAGACAATGTAAATAACACTCCTCAAAGCCTTCCCAAAACAGAACAATCTCAAGAAATCACTGATAACCAAGAGAAAATCACTGAAGATACAAATGAAAAGGGAAAATATGCCAGTCACAATACTAAAACACAGTCAGAAAAACCTTTTGATTTAGAAGCAGAAATTGGTAAATTAAAGATATCTATTCCTCTCTCTGAGCTTGCCAAACATGATGTGTACAGACAGCAAATCAAAAGATCACTGCAAATACCAGAGAACAGGGATGATGTTAATGTCTTAGATAATCAACCTGAATTACTTTTCGGTCCTAAGGTCAATGGTAAATCAGGACATGGAACTGTTCTACCCTTTTATGTCAGTCTGCACATTCATGATAAAGTGTTGCACAATGCTATGTTTGATTCAGGCGCTTCACACAATCTAATGCCCAAAGCTGTAATGGAGAAGCTAAACCTTGATGTCACTAGACCCTACAAAGACTTATTCTCATTTGATTCTAGTCAGGTCAAGTGTTTAGGCTTAATCAAAGACCTTTGTGTGTCTTTAGTCCAATTTCCCAATAAAACGATCCTAATGGACGTGGTGGTTGCTGACATTCCACCAAAGTATGGCATGCTCTTATCAAGATCTTGGGGAGCAAAACTCCAAGGACATCTCCAACTAGACCTCTCCTATGCCACTATTTCAGTCTTTGGGCAACCAAAGAGACTGTATAGAGAAACATTGATGAAGTATGTGGTAAGTAGTGAGGAAAAACCCCAAAACTTTCCCATTTACTCAATCCATTCTGATATGGATTCTTTCATATTGTTCAATGATGATAGCTGCCCTCTCACTGATGAGAAGCCTTTGCCTTTAGAATAAGAAACATATATCAATCAAGAGTCGGTTGTCCATACCTGTCAAACTGTTAAAACAATTAGGGCAACCAGTATACAAGAAGAACCACATGAAGCATAAAACCTAGGCCCGCCTAATCCTAAAATGACTGAGACTCTTAATACTAACCACAAGCAAGAAATCACATGGTATTTAGAGTTTGATGGCTCTGTTAATAAGCTAGGAGCAGGGGCAGGAATATGGATTCACAATACAGATAACAGCCATGCAGAGGGTCATGCTTACAAACTAAACTTCAAATGCACCAACAACATGGCAGAGTATGAAGCTCTCTTTTTAGGCCTTAAACTGCTCAAAGCTCTAGGAGCTGTAAAAGTGTCCATTCTAGGTGACTCCGATTTGATCATTCAACAGATGAAAGGTAACTTTGTTACTAATGACAATAGGCTAAGAGCTTATAGGTCTGCTACCACAGAAATACTCAATTCCTTCACTGAATCCAAGCTTGCTAAGATTTCTAGAAACCATAACATGCATCCTCATAGTCTAGCTACTTTTGCTAGCACTTGCAAGCTGCCCTTTGAGCCCAATTACCACTTTACTGCTGAGATAAAGCACCAGCCTGCTGTCCCTAACAATATCAAAGATTGGCAAGTGTTTGAGGATGATGCTCAAATCAATAATTTTCTTACCTTACATCACGAATTCTCAAGCTTAAACATTGATGAAGATGCCATGGATGACCCACAACAACAAATGAGCCAAAATGAGCAAACTATAACAACTGAAGCAACAAATCAAATGCTGCACCCAACCATTTTTTATGAGAAAAACATGCAAGAGCTGAAGCAAATGCATTTAGATGAAATAGCTGAAGCAGAGGCCGAAGTGATTGATTTAAAAGACAATTTTCTACCTGCTGGCCTCACTCCACTAGAAGACATATTTGATTCAAACGATGTCCCCAAAAAGCCAAAGATGTAGCCCTTAAACGCTGCTGTGGAAGACTGTAATATTGGGATAGCAGAGAAGCCCAAAATGATTAAACTGTCCAGGTCTTTGCCTCCCGATAAAAAACCAAAATATTTTGATTTATTTAAAGAGTTTCAAGATGTATTTGCCTGGAGTTATGAGGACCTTAAGTCCTATGACACCTCTGTTATTCAACATACCATTCCCTTAAAACCAAATCAAAAGCCCTTCAAACAGAAACTAAGGAGAACCAATCTTGTGCTCCTCCCTTTGATTGAGAAAGAAGTGAAAAGAATGTTTGAGGCTGGTATCATAGCACCCATTAGATTTTCAGAATGGGTATCCAATCTTGTTCCCACAAGGAAGAAAACATGGGAGATTAGACTATGTGTGGACTTAAGAAATTTGAACCAAGTCTCCCTTAAAGATCACTACCCACTGCCAAAAATGGACCACATTCTACAAAGAGTAGTGGGGTCATCAAGAATTTCTTTGCTAGATGGCTTTTCAGGTTTTAATCAAATACTTGTTCACTCGGATGACCAAGACAAGATAGCCTTTACAACACTGTGGGGAACATTTAAGTATGTGAAGATGCCTTTTGGATTAAAGAATGCAGGTGCTACCTTTCAAAGAGCCATGGACATTGCATTTGCCAAAGAAATCCATGATTTCCTAGTGGTTTACCTTGATGACCTTACTCCTTTCTCAAAATCTGATCAAGAGCACCTAAAACATTTGAGACAAGTGTTCCTAACATGTAGGAAATATGGCATTTCCTTGAACCCCAAGAAATCTCTCTTCGGCCTAGAAGAAGGAAAATTATTAGGCCATATCATTTCAAAAGATGGGAATAGAATTGATCCTGAAAGAATTCAAGCCATCCATCAAATCCCTTATCCAAGAAACATCAAAGAGTTGCAAGCATTCCTAGGAAAGATCAATTTCCTAAGGAGATTTATCCCAAACTTAGCCGAGCTGATAAGAATGCTAAATAAAATGTTAAAGAAGGATTCCAAGGTAAAATGGACTTTAGAGGCCAAGCAAGACTTTGAGGGCATAAAATCTGCCTTAACTCAAGCCCCAGTCCTCACAAGTCCTCAATTTGATAAAGATTTCATCATTTTCTCATTTGCATCTGAACACACCATTGCTGTTGTCCTTTTGTAGAAAGATGATTAGGGAAATAAAAAGGCAATTGCATTTTTCAGCCGAACCCTTAGAGATGCACCTTGAAGTACCAAATCATGGAGAAGCAAGCATATGCACTTGTTAAAGCAATCAAAGATTTCAGAATTTACATTTTATATTCACATGTGATTGCTTATGTGCCAAATGTTGTTGTAAAAGACATATTAACTCAAGAGGGCATAGAAGGCAAAAGAGGCAAATGGATTGCCAATATCCTTTAGTATGAGATTGAGATAAAACCCACCAAGATGATAAAGGGACAAGGTTTAGCCAAACTGATGTCCGAAACCAATTTTCAAGCCTTAGACATTAATCAATTGGACAACAAAGAAGAGCACGACTCCACAGATCAGTCAAGATTTTTTACAATCCCCATGGTATGCTGACATATGTTTTATATTGTTAAACCTGTGTGCTCCTCCAGGGTTGTCCAGAACTAAAAAGAGAATTTTAAAGATGAAAGCATCAAAGTTTTGTGTCTTAGATAGTGCCTTGTTTTGGAAAAATCATGAAGGAATATTGCTGAATTGTCTAACTATGAATGAAACTAACAGTGTCATGAAAGAATTCCATGCAGGGGACTGTGGAGGGCACTTATATTGGAAGTCCACTGATGATAAGATACTAAGAGCTGGTTTCTATTGGCCCTCTTTGTTTGCTAATGTGAGAAAGTTTGTTGTTTCATGCCACAAATGCCAAATATTTGAAGGCAAAAGAAAGCTTCTGCCCTTGCCCCTTAAGCCCATTTCAACCAAGAAGCCTTTTCAACAATGGGGTCTCGACTTCATTGGAGAAATCCATCCATCCTCTTCTAGCCAACATAAGTGGATTCTAAGAGCCACAGATTACTTTACCAAGTGGATTGAAGCCATCCCATGCAGGCAAGCCAATGACTCCACCATTATCCAATTCCTTGAAACCAACATTTTGTCTAGATTTGGCTGTCCTGAGAAGATCATTACAGATAACGCTACTGCATTCAAATCCAAGAAAATGATCAGTTTTTGCCACAAATTCCACATTACCTTGGGTCACTCCACAACCTATTACCCTCAGGGTAATGGCTTGGCCGAATCATCCAACAAGAGTCTGATTAACATCATTAAGAAAGTCTTGGAGGAGAACAAGAAGAACTGGCACAAAAAGCTTGTAAATGCCCTATGGGCAGACAGATTGTCAACCAAGAGGTCCATAGGGATGAGCCCATATGAGTTAGTCTATGGCATGGAGGCCAAGTTCCCCTCTTCTTTGGGAATCCCTGTTATCAAATTGCTTCAAGAAATGCAGGCAGAGCCAAATGATATCCAAAGAAGAATAAACCAAACTGTCCATTTACAGCAAACAAGAGAACAAGTGTACAACAAAGCTCAGATTTTACAAGAGAAGCTCAAGAAAATGTTTGACAACAGAACCAAGGTTGAAGATTTCTACATAGGCAACAAAGTCTTAAGATGGGATTCAAGAAGAGAGGACAAAGGAAAGCATGGCAAGTTTGATTTCCTGTGGAAAGGCCCCTTTATTATTTCTGATGTTCAAGGCAACAACACATATTTTCTGAAGAATTTGGATGGCAGCACAGCTGAAGAGGGTCCTGTCAATGGCAGAATGTTAAATCACTATCATGATCCCTTTCGTTGAACACAACACAACTCTGTATACTATCTGTACATTAATATTTGTATTTTCAGCACCTTTCTTATAGTAGGCCAATAAGAGGGAACAACGCAGCAAGTTTTGAAGGAAAGATCAAGGAAAGTTCTATTTCAGATCTCTGTTTTTGAAATAATTACAAAGAAGTGCCCAAGCATATTTCAATATGATTACAAGCACCCAAAAGGCAAGAAGCAGAGCTGTAAATTTTTTTGCAATTCAGCTCAAAAGGATACTGCATATTAGCTTATAAGAAATCAGTCAAAGGCATTAAGAAGAAGGAGAATTTTAGTTTACAACAACAATTGAAGATCAAGGCATTCCGACCTGCTGTTCTTGGATTTTCATCCTGAAAAACCATCCCCAAGTGGAGCCACTGTTAGCCTCCTATTGCAATAGGTTTCATATTTCATGATTGACTGTTTTACATGCCAAATATGTCATCTTTTCATGCTGCAAGGTTCCATATTTCCAAGAAGTTCCATTTTGAAGAATCATAACAGTTTTGAAGAGTTTTACAGTTAAGGGAAAGCCAAACAGCTTAATCTTGGCTTCCCTAGGTTTAAATTGCTTGTTTTAGAAGATAGAGAATGAATATCTGTCCAAACCGCTTAAGCTTGGCAGATGAGTAGATAGGCAGAGAAACAAGGGCGCTCAACTGTTTAATCTGAGCCCCATAAGAGATAAGGGTACATTTAGATAGGAGGGCAGTCAAAAGAAAACAAGATAATCAGGGTCTGCAAGTCTAAGTGCACCCAAACCAAAAAGAAGAAAAAATGTTAGGTAAGTAGGCTGGGTAAGTAGTTTTGTGGTTGCAGAATGAATAAGTGTGATCAATTTTGTATTTCAAAATTGTTATTTTACTTCAGATCACAAGTGTAAGGCAATTTTCCCTTGGAGCAGCTCAAGCGAGGCATGTTTAACTTCCCTTTCTTCCTTTCCCCCAAATCATTCACTAACTTCCCCTAAAGATGTTAAGATCTTCTTAATATCTTTAAAAATTCATCATATTCCATAGCATTTGCCTAAGTAAAGATCTGCTTTGCTTAAGGATGCTTATATTTCTTATATAGGTCCTGTTTCACTTTTAAAGCCTAGGATTTCTATCCTTAGCGCTTTCTTCACAAAATTCATATTAACTCCTAACTCTATTATGTAAATCCCTCCTTATTTCCCCTTCCCATACTAAAAAATATAGTAAAAATCCCAATTATTTACATATCCCCTCCTCTGGTTGAAATATAATCATAAATATTGCTTGGGAATTACTAAGTTTACTTGAAACTTAGTAAGAACCCTCATTTTTCTCAAAAACCATCTTCCTAAGGTGTTTGGACTCCTTCCAAAACACAAAAACCCCCTTCAAATGCTATCGGACTCCTTCCGATGCATTAAGGACTCTTCCTAAAGCTTAAAAATCTTCATCCGATGTACTAAAACCCATCTCCGATCGCATTAAGCCTTCTTCCGATCACGTTAGGCCTTTGCCGACTAACAAAACATTTCTCCGATCCGTATTCCCCTCCCTCCGACGCGATATCGCTGTCGGAGATGGCAATGACTTTGTTGGCCCAAATATATTCATGCTCCGATAGCAAACCGCCGATCATGACATCGCGATCGACAGTTGCAAAGGTTTCTGTACCTATATATATGCCCCCCTCTCATCCACCAATGCGATATTACTATCACACTCGAAAGAATATCGCATCGCAATCCACTTATTTTCGCAATCGCATCATTTATCCATATATACCTCCGCTTCCCTGTAAAACTTGGTTATATTGCAAAACTTAAGTTTTACCGCTAAACTCATTTTACCTCAATATATGGCATTTCCGCAATATTTCCCATTTTCGTACAGCCGCATGCCTTATCGCTTTTCCGATATTGGCGATCGCCCCCATCGCATCACATATATAAAAGCCATCGTCCCTTGTCGCCGCTGATTGCCGATCGCCGATTTAATCGCTACCGTCTGATCAAGCCACCGAGTCGCAATGAGCCCGCCACTATTATGTGTCACCCTGCCGTACCCGGGACCCCCCGCTGACGTCATGCTGATGTCATCACCAAAAAAAGGCGCGAAGGGCGAAAATCGCAGCAAAGAGAGCCCGGAATGAAAAACTGAGGCAGTTTTCGATGTGTGATTAGCGCTTAGCGCTAATCGCGCATCGCTAAGAAAAAATTACCAAAATGGAAGGCTTCATATTGCTCGGTTACCAGTAGGCCCGAAAATTCGCAGTTTGACAGGATTTCTTCATTTATGTTCATATTCAAATCGGCCAACACCGATAGCATTCCAGGGGCCACAAAAAGCATTTACATCAGCCATTTTTGCCTTGAAAAGGGAAGAAAGGGGGCGATTTGACAGTTTCAAGCATATCAAGGGAGAGAAAGTGGCCCAATTCAACTGTAAAAGAGTATCAGAGGAAAGATGAAGCCCAGATTCAATCAAAGAGTATTAGTGAAGTGGCAAAGAGTATCAGATGGGCAATACCAAAGCGGGTGAACATTAAAGGCCCCCAAGCAAAGTCAAAGAAAGTGGTGAAGCCATTTAAAGGCTCTGAGATCACAGTTAATGCACATCAAAACCACTCAAGAGCAGGGGATCAAAGCCCAAAGCACAGTTATGGCTAAATGAACAGCACAGAGCCATAAGGACACCATATTAACTCATTTTGATATAGTTTCCTCCAACGTAGCTCAAAGATATCTTCTTGCATTTATTTCAGGACAAGATTAGATTAAAGAACTCATTTCCCTCAGATCTGTTTAAGATTTGCTGTAATAGATATTTTTAGATATTTCCCCTATATAAACCACCCTAATTCATTGTTTAAAGGGTTGGTTGGTTGATAATCCTCATTCTGGACTTACACTGTATATTTGAGAATTTCTATAATCAAAGACTGCTGAAAAGCTTGGAGGATGGACTGTCTGTTGTGTTATTAATAGCTAAAGAGTGAAATATAGAATTCTTGCGCTGCTACATGGCCCAATAAGTGTTACTTACCTCTGTTTTCAATTCATATATGTTTATATCATACATATATCACCATATAAGATACAAAAAGAAAGATTAGCTTAGAATTTGCTTGGCTGCACTCTATGCTCAGTTTCTGTGACTTCTATATGTTTTCTTCTAATTTAGGCATAAATATGAATTCCTCATGGCTCATATTTGCTCTATTTCATTTATGTATGACTGTTATTTAGGAATTCTTGACTGCTCCTAGATATAGTTCACTCACCTTCCCTCTGTTAAGCTGAATGAGAGATTCTTAGTTGCCTTTCATTCCTTAGCCTTCATTTCATCCTTTTTAGCTTGAATGATTGTTTCATGTGTAGCTATCCTGCTCTATATTCCTCTTGTTATATACCTAGGGGGGATAATATGGGGTACCAAGGGAGGTACCCAAGGTAATAATGTAATAATGGGATGGGCCATAGTAATAAATAAGGTGGTTAACCCATGTCATGTAAGGGACCACAAATAGTTAATAATAATGTAAAGGGCCCATGGTATTAGTTGATGGTATGAGGAAACCATGGTAATGATGCATGGTATTGTATGTATTAGGCCTATATAGAGGCTATAGACACCACATGGAGAGATATGAAGAGAAGTATTATTGTATGAACATGCATATGGCTTGTGGAGTGCTCTCCTTCCTTAAGGAGTGAATGTATGGTGTTGCCCTACCTTAAGGGTTTGATAATAAAGAATCATTTATATCTATTTTGATCGTGTTCTTTCTTGGGTTTATTTCTATTATCAGATATCTTTTGGGTCAGATCTACAACAATTGGTATCAGAGCACTTTCTTGGGCAAATCGTGGAATTTTTTTTTTTTTTTTTTGCAGGGATTTTTTGGGTGGCGAATTTGCAGATCAGATCTGTACGTTTTGGTGCAAGATTTGCAGAATCTAATTGCATATCTGTATTCCTTGTGAAAAAATACCTAAATTCAAAAAAAAAATCAGTTGAATCGGAGTCCGGATGAAGGAGATATCGCTGATCTAAAAATCAGTGGGGTTGCAGACAATTTTCAGGGCAGCGAGTTTGCGGCGCAGATCTAGAAGCCCTGGTGCAAGATCTGCAAAATATAATTGTAGATCTGGATTCTTTGGGGAAAAATACCCAACTTCAAAAAAAAAATCAGTTGAATCGGAGTCCGGATGAGGGAGATATTTCTGATTTAAAATCAATTCTTTTTTTCAGAAATTTTGGGTGACGGCGGGAGAGTAGCAGCGCAGATCTGAAATTCCATTGTCTGAATCAGGATTTCTATCACATGGGCAGATGCAGAATGGTTGTTCCATTTCCAAAAACAGGTTATAATAGAGATTCTGAGCAATATTGACGAAACTGTGACAATTACAAATTTTCGCCAAAGTAAGTGAATTTTTCTTTTCAAACCCTCTTCATGGAATATTTTGCTGGAAAAGATGATAGCCCTACTATTGAAGAATTTATACAAAGCCTAAAGAAAATATATAAAGAGGAGAACTGGAGGTTTATGGTACGACTTTTTTTGAAAGACGAGGCCGCCATATGGTGGAACTCACTGGGCAGTATAGCCTTGACCAAAATCTCGAATGAAGAAATGGAAAAACTCCTTATGGACAAATGGTCTCAGACTAGAAAACAAGATAAGGGGAAACATGTGGGGTTATTTCCTACTGGTATATCCTTATTGCAGGTTCATGGATTGATTCAGAAAGAGAAGATCATTGTTTCTATAAATCCTAGTTGCAAGCATAATTTCATCCATGTTAATTTGGCAAAAAAATTGCAAGTTCCTGCCAAAAACATTAAAAACACACAGGTGGAGGATGAGGATGTTCAAGTGTATAAGGATTTGAAGATTTCTATAGATAAGTATGTGTTGCATGGTGATTTTTATACTTCAGAGATGGATAATATGGATGTTGTTTTGGGATATCCTTGGATGGAATCCGTGGGTACTATTAATATTAATGTGCAGAAGAAATTCCTGAAGCTCTGGTATAAAAAGAAGAAAATTACAGTGAATGATATTTCCATTAAGACCCAAGCAGAGACTATGGAGGCAGAAGCACAAAGCTCTAATGACACTTACACATCTGATGATGAGCCAGTGATGATCGACAATCAAACACAAACAGAGGCTGCAGAAGAAAAGGTTACAGGTGATGATACATCAGAGGAGGGCTCAGTGGTTGAAGTCATATTGAAAAAGAATACACCACAACAGGCACCACAGCAGGGTGAAGTCAAGCAAAAGCCATCGTGGGTTAAAACTTCAACATATCATCACCCACATCACCCCGCAAGACAACTATCAAGATGGAAACCAAGTAGTCACATGATGGATAGAAAGGAGAGACGATCCACCTACTACACATCAACACAGAAGAACTGCCATGGTCAACTTCCATCTCAAGCGAGCGAGGCACCAACGAGATCGAGGGTTCACCTTTCTCTTGGATGGCTAGATGCACGTGCATGGTATCAGTGGACTACTCTTTTGAGTAGATCTTATTATTTGTGTTCTTCCCATGTTTCGGGGACGAAACATGCTTAGGGGGGTGGAATGTTATATATCTAGGGGGGATAATATGGGGTACCAAGGGAGGTACCCAAGGTAATAATGTAATAATGGGATGGGCCATAGTAATAAATAAGGTGGTTAACCCATGTCATGTAAGGGACCACAAGTAGTTAATAATAATGTAAAGGGCCCATGGTATTAGTTGATGGTATGAGGAAACCATGGTAATGATGCATGGTATTGTATGTATGAGACCTATATAGAGGCTATAGACACCACATGGAGAGATATGAAGAGAAGTATTATTGTATGAACAGGCATATGGCTTGTGGAGTGCTCTCCTTCCTTAAGGAGTGAATGTATGGTGTTGCCCTACCTTAAGGGTTTGATAATAAAGAATCATTTATATCTATTTTGATCGTGTTCTTTCTTTGGTTTATTTTTGTTATCATATATCTTTTGGATCAGATCTACAACACCTCTTGTGACCAAGAAAATGCACCAGCAGCCCTACTCCATGACTCCATGCCCAATGGTTTGAACTTCTCACTCTATGCATCCCAACTCTGCTTGAAAACATCATCCTTCCCACCAAAATCAAAACAAAACCCATGTACACCATAACTAGCCTAAAATCAACCCAAAACAAAGTTAAATCATAAAGAGAGAGCCCTCTATGACTACAGGTAAGCTAGGACCTGCAGCCCAAAGATTGGTTTGTGGTTACCTCGGTCATATCCCTTAAGGAGCCAAGGGACAACTTGAGTGATAACAACACCTACAGTTTGGAAGCATCTAGCCTCGAATAAGATTCAAGCAGCTAGGACGAAGCAGCTTGTGTGCCCACTTGTGTCGATGGGTGCAGACGTGTGCTATGCAGTCCACACAAGCACACCCCAGACTAAGGATAAAAAATCAGAACCAGACGCAGCAGCAGCAGCAGTAAAAGTGACACACACCACAAACATTCCATGTAGAGGCATTCAAGAAGGTATGCGGGATCCTAAACAAGGTTCACCAGGCCAGACGAACTGATTGGGACCTGCACATACCAGTAGTCTGATGGGCCTCTAGGGCCATGTACAAGAATCTACACACGGAAACGATTTCGAAGATGACGGGTAGAGTCGAGGACATAGTTTTGGGAGGAAGGAATCTCCCCATAGTTGGAACAATATGCAGGGACCAGGACAAAGGAATTATGTAGTTACAGGAAGCCATTCGGCGAGGGAACTTGAAACTTCGCGAACAAAAAGAAGATCGGGTACGACTGAGGAAGAAAAGTAGGTTATTGGATGAAGAGATCAACAAAATAGAAACCAAAATCATGCAGGCATGTTGTGTTGATAAACTAAGCATGACAGGACAAGGTATAGGTAGCCATACCATTGCATTAGAAGAATTTGTGGCTCTGCTACCATGGCTGCGACCGCACCTTACCAGACAAAGTAACTAGGGGGGCACACCATATAAGGAAGAAAGCTAAGCATTGACTAATGGGAGGATAATTGAGGGGTGCCCGTGGACCGGGCTGAAAGGTAAATTGAAGCCTCGCACAGGTGGTGTGACCACCTGACTATCTGTAGAGATCACAGTCTCAGTGCTCCAAGCAGTTGAAAGAGAGCGCGGGACTATAAAAGAGTCTGTATGGGAGCTACGCAATAAGGAGGTTGCGCGTAGGATTAGTATGTCACAGGGGTTGCGGCCATGCATAGGGGGCTGCGCTGCTATGTGGGTAGGCTGGGAAGTGACCGTTGGTGTCACTGTTCATGACAAGAGGTCCAATTTAAGGTAAAAAGGAGTGGGCGACGGGCAATTAAGACACGAATTAAGAGCTAGATTTGGGACGATTTGCCGCCAAGAAGGCATTAATGACTCAAAAGTTGGGGGAAGGGTTGAATTCAAATTCAAAAGAGGCTATAAAACCACTAGGGCTAGCCACAAGGCAACACTTGGTTGTTTGAGAATTGAGCAAGTACAGAGCATTGAGCGCCGTGTACTATTACCAGCCTCAATTGTAGACACGATGATGGCTACGAGAATAAGAGTGCGATTCGTTGAAGTTATCACGGAGCCCCATATGGCCCATGAGGAGCTTGGAGAGGTAAAAACTGTGCCAGAAGTTCTGAAATCACCATGCACGCCGCGACCACAGAAAGATAAGCAAACGATGGGGCCAGTCCGTGGATCCCCAAGAAACCCACGGCTTGGCAAATTGTCAATGGCAGAGAAGGGAAAAGTCGTCACCATTGAAACAGAGGAGGAGGAGGAAGACTTGAAAGCTTTGATCACCTACATTGAGGCGCAAGACAATGACGCGGAGGATGTCTCCCAAATGCCTTCTGTAAGTTAGCTCCATACATCACCCCGTGGAAGGGGAAAGCCAAGACACCGAAGGACCTAGAGGCCACGAAGAGTGCGCTCCAGACCCCGCTCCTCCCCGATGATATAAGGTTTGACGGTCCACCGTTGGGTTGAGTACCTATTATGAAGTTCGAGGATTGGGACCTCACAGACAGCGAGAAGTTCCCACAGTTGGCTGCGGAGAGGTTAATGAAGCAGAAATGGTTGCACAGTTTGGAAAAGGCTGGGTTACTCCATCTGTGATGGATACCCCACTACCACCGCGTGCCCATCACCATTTTTGTCATCAGGCAGCTGCTGTGCCTGATGCATGATGGGTATCTCTGGTTGGAGGAGCCTATTCCCATCATGACCGATCTAATTCACCGAATTTCTCGTCTACCAGTAAAAGGAAATGACCCCGCGACCATAGCAGGAAAAAGCAGCGACTTGGCCCTCGCAGAAGCTATGAAGGCCAAGTATAAGCTAGAAAAGAAAAAGTAGGGGTATGCCATAGCAAGCCTTAAAGACTAATGGGTGCACGTAGCCACCCAGCTGCTAGTTGGCAAGCTAATAAGGAAATGTCACACTGACAAAGTACCAGTGTCAGTGATTGCATTGGCAAAGCAGTGCGCAAAGGGGGTCTAGTTCAACTGGGCACAGTTCCTCTGCGATGAGTTTTTGATGAACTACAGGGAGGCCCAGGACCAGGGTAAGACCTTCCACTATGCGTGGTTGCTCTTATCTATATTGTTGGTTGCAGGGGAGTTGTCGGAGGACAACCGGTTTCCCACTATTGAGGGTGACTTTCCCGAAGCCGCGAGGTACACTCGCTCTGGGCTACAAAAGACGTGAAGAGGATTCACGAGATAAAGGTTTTCTAGGTGTTTGTGGAGGCCAGCATCCAAACATGGATCAACCACAGGTCATGCTTATCCCCTACAGTTCATAACACCTTGCAGAGCACGGCAAAGTTCAAGGTGGATATGCACAACATGTATATCCGGGTGCGCAAGGATCCAACACGGAAATTGGTGAAGCTTCTGTTCATCACCACGGATGATGTGATCTTCACGTTAATGGAGTCATGGCCTTCGGAGTGGCGTGCCCCGGACTTGGTCAAAATGGAGAAGGCTGTAGCTCAGCAAAGAAAGAAGGACACTAAGTTGCGCATTGCGCAGCTGGCTAAAAAGAGGCGCCAGGAACAAGAAGCTGCCACACAGTAGAAGGCAGTTGATACAACAACAGTGGAGAAGACAACATAAACCACAACAGAGGCCGAGGAGGGCCAAGAGATGTCCACGGGGCAGTAGACTGTGGAAGCGAACAGGGTGGAGGACCACGCGGACCCCCCGGTTCCACATCAACCCAACTCAAGCAGCCGCATGGCCCTGAAAAAATAGCACCCCGGAAGAAGGTAAAAGCCACAAAGACGTCCGCTGACCCTATCACGCTCAGAGAAGGTGATCTATTTGATATCAGTGAAATAATTTGAGAGGTCGCAAAGGACACGCTCCAGGAACTGAGGATGGAGCAGAACACTGTGTTGGGGGCGCTTAGCGCGTAGCTACAAGGCTTACAGGTACAGGCCCCCCAAATAGGTACAATGGCCTAATACATTGCAGTAGGAATCGCTAAGGCTGAACAAACGCTGCACGCCCGTAAGAACCAACACCTTCGTGTTGCCCGAAGGCACGCTCGCAGCAGCAAGCAAGGGTGACTAGGCTGTGATGAGTAGTATGAAAGGCATTAGATTGAACGTGGCCACCTTTCCATGTGAAATTATGTACCAGCTGCAGGATGGGGTCATCGCAGAGCTCTGCGCTTGAGGAGGCCGAGCGATCTAGGTCTTGCATGAGCAGAAAATCAACATGGAATAGCTCAGCATCCAGCGGGATGAGTTGGTTGAGCAGGCTCGCGGACTAGAGCAGGTCATAGAGGATGAATGCAAGAGCATCCCAGAGTTGTTCATGCCAGCAGAGCTACCAGCAGCAGAGCGGGTCCTTCGATTAGCGGCCGGAGTCCGCGAGGCCCGGGAGGAAACGACAAAGGTTCAGTTGGAGCTAAACTTGCATATCAATGAGCTGCAATTGAAGGCGTAGCCCTCCACGCACCTATAAGTCAGAGAGAAGCATGCCTGTGCTATCCAGATGGTGTTGGAGCAAATTGGCTAGGCAACACAGGATTGCACCGGGCTGTTGGAGCAAGCACTCACCATGCTTAAGCACCTGTAGGAAGACCTGAATCTGCAGCGCCTAGAGACCGAAGCATGCGAGTTGTAGTAGGAGTACGACAGTGTCTGGGGCACCGTGCAGATGGTTGTCCTTACTCAACGCCTCGCCAGACTACAATAGGCAGGGGCACTGAAGGACCAATTAGATGCTGCGCACCAAAAAGAAGCCCTGCTTAAAGAACGCATCCAACCATGGATCGATGAAGCTTTTGTAATTACAACTACTATTGAAGGGAAGCTGGCACAGATGCAGGAACTTTATGTGGTTGGATAGGAATGTGACCTTGCTCACGAAGGTTCAGAGATACGTGTGCAGCAGGTACAGTAGACAGTCGAACAGTGTGCTGTAGACACCCAAGTTGCACGAGACATCCTAGATGGACTTCGAGCAAATATCGCCACACTAGTCGATTGACTAGGGATGAGTCATGATGATTGTGTTGGGGGCCTTTTGGGCAGCGGATCCCCCCAAAACATGTTTTTGGGACTTAAAGCCCGAGTTTTGGTCAATGTAATGTAAAGACTCTGCGAAATGTGGGCGTGGAGTGCGAGAGTCTAGGATGAGTCATAGGGTTGTCTGCCCTAGAATAATTTAATTTAGTGTAAAGTTGTGTCGGCCTACCCATGGTCCGCAGACCATGGGATTGTATAAATAGAGTGAGGCTCTAAGTGTAAACGGGGTCTTAGCTTTTGGCAAGAAGTGATAGATAGATGCGAAGGCATGGTTAGAGGATAGAAGTGGATCTGAAGTGTATAGGGTCGTAGTAGTAGGAAGAGGCTTTGCAGCAGAGTTCATAGAGGCCTAGTAGAGTCCGTAGCTAAGTGTGCGGACCCATGCAGCTAAGTGTGCAAGGCGGAGTCGAGTTTGAGTTTGTATTGTGCATCTGTTTCATAGATCTATATTTTGACATTATGTGTTAATGGTATCTATTTATTTACATGTGCGCACTTGTATGTATGCTTATGAATGAAAACCTTCTAAGTAATTAACGAAAAAAACCTAATTAAAGAATACTTGGGTAATTAACATTGGTCACACTACGGCTGGAGCTGCTTGAAGGCAGTCCCACGGGATGCAAGGAGCTCACTGGTGCATGTAACCTAGTAAGCGCAAAGGTTGAATCGCATACCTATCGCCCCATATCAGACATCCCTAGGGTGCAAAAACCTGGTTCCAGCACCCTCCCATACTACTTCGGGTGAGACCTCAGTCCGCGCTCCGCGGACTATTGCCGAAAGGGCCAGTAGTACCGGGATTTGCTTGGCTAACTCACTGATGAACCTGGGTTAGACCCCACGTAGCCAACAAAAGGCATGTGTAAAGTTGGAGATACTAAGTGGAAAGTTAAGATTACTTATGAATGGAATTTAGATTTAGCACCATGCTCATGAGTGATGTTCACCTTGATTGGTAATGCTTGCACTAAGAGCCTCTCAACTTGCCATCTCTCATGCTTTTGGATTGGCCACCTATAATGTGTGATATTTATTTTTTTTCATAGATTAAGATTTATTTCTTTCATATATTTTCCTGTGTGAGAGGTTAAGAGTGAATGGCTTTATTTTCTTTCTACCTACAATTTAAGAGCATTTGTTTTTATTTTCTTTCACATATTTTCTTGTGTGAGAGGTTAAGAGTGATTGGCTTTATTTGCTTTCTACCTAGAAGTTAAGAGCATTTGTTTTTATTTGCTTTCATATCTTTTCCTATGTGAGAGGTTAAGAATGATTGTTTTTGCTTTCATTTCTGAAAGAGTGGTGTGCTTTTCAATTCCTGCAAGATTGAAAGATTAAAATTTCAATTCTGCATGCTGTACTACAATTGTACTATAATTTATTTTGAGTTGATTGTTGAATTAGAATAGGTGAATTTGGTTTTTCACTATCTGGTTTCGTAGTCAGATTTATCTAAATTCAAAGTTAATTTCTAGCATATGTAGTGCACGCATGCTTCACAAGTTTTATGAGACCCCCGGGTTGAAAATTAAATGATAGGTAATTAATTTGCCTCAACAGTGCCTATCACTATAATGGACATGCGTTGATTTTCTAGATTGAAATGATGCTAATAAATGTATTGAACATGAGTTGTATTTATGGATTGAAATGATGTGTTGTGTGAAATACATTCCATTGTTTTTAATAACACATATTAGGTAACATAATGTGCAAGGTATAAAATCATTGAAAGGATCCATGAGGATTTGTACTGAAACATGGCAACACTTGACACATAGATATGTTTTATTAATGTACAATGATTGCAATGGATATTTCCTATTTGGAAGGGTCTGTGCACACACACACACTAGTCACAAGACTGTGAATCAGTTTATGTGGTGTTGTGCGAACACTGAGGAATTGCTTCCTCTTTTAAGTATAACAAACTGTGATCTTTACATGAAGGATTTCCCAACCTTACATTTTTAGTAATATGCACTTTCTCCCTAGGGGGCATTGATGTTGATGGTTGTGGATCACCACTGCTATCTAAATGTCCTTGAAACCCCTGAGTGGCACTATAAAGTTGCTTGTAGGCTTTCCTTGAAGCATAGAGCCCATGGCATGTAACTGAAGAGGTGGAGGCCCTTTAGGTGTTCACTACAAGTCCTTAGAAAAGGGCAGCCAAAAAATCACCAACGCAGGCATGCCTGAAATTGCTTGTCCCATTACGAGAAATATCAGAAGGTTGGGAAATCGTTATAGTGGATCTAGCTTAAGCTCAAGAGGGGTAGTGCCCGTAGGGGCTTAACAATCCATAAAGGTCATGGAAGAACGCTAGAATAGATCTAGTTGGTTGTAGAGCCTCTTTAGCCAAACCATGAATGAATCTTTGCTCGAATGGAAAATTTGAACAGAGTGGCATTGCAGTGAAGCTAGGCGAGATTCAACCTTTCTAAGAGGCATGGTGGAACCCTAGTTATGGAAGCCATGGATTGGTTGTTGAGATTACACCTTATTGTGATTGGGCGATGGAAGGGTGATGTGGCCTGGAGGCCACGTCTTGAAACCATTTTTATGAGTAGAATTAAAAGCAGGCATGATGACGTAAGTCAAGATGCGTTGGTAGACACATAGGCATAACAGGTCTCTTATTGGTTGGAAGCGGAGCCCGCATGAAAACTCATCCTTGCGACCAGATCCTGAAGGTTTATTGTTGCACCGCAAGGGAATGACAAGGATGACAGGGTATCGAACTAGATAGGTTTATAGGTAGAAGGTGGGGAGCAGTTCCATTGGCCAAAGTGGATCATAGGCGATAACTTATCCCTGAGGCCAAATCCTATAAGTTCGAAAAGGGAAGTTGTAGTGGGACGCAGAATGATTCGGCTCGGGATGTCGTGGAACAGTACCTTGGGGCTAATCGGGAGCAAGAGACATGTAGAGGTACAACCCACAAGCCATGTGGCCTAGAGGCCATACGCTAAAAGCATTGATTAGCAACATAAAGGGATGCAGTAGGATGGCTTGGTGCTGTAACCACATGGGGCGATCGACAGAGATGGTATGCAGAAGGGAATGAACAACAATCTCTATGTGTCCAAAAGGTCCCACCGGGAATGCACAAAGAGGGGCAGGAAAGGTGAGCACTGAGATGAAACATGTGGGATGATGCAAGTCGTGTCGCATTTGTAGTAAGTGGATTGGTAGTATTACCATTGGTGGAGAGGTGATCCCACCTGACAGGTTAGGCTGACAAAATGACCTCAGAAGTATAATGGGGTGCAACGATGAGGGCTCAAGGACAAAGGGATTAGGATGAATTGGCACAGGTTGCAGTGGTAATCGAAAGTTGGAGCAATGGACTAATGAGAAGAGGAGGTCGTGTAGCCCCACCATCCATGTAAGCCCAATAATGAGGCCTCAACAAATACAAAAGAGCACACCAAATAACTATCAGGATGGGAAAAATTTCTTCCACAATTCATTTTAAGTTTGTGTTTAATTTTTTATTTCCTTCCTTAATTCATTTCTTTTAATTGAATTGAATATAATTCATAATCTATGCAATAATTCTAATTTGACCCTTATTATAAATAATTTTCTTTTCTCTTGGCTTATCCCATAATCAATATTTTTAATCAAAAAGTTGACATTTTAATATTATTATTAATTTCCAATAAAAATCTAGTTTGACTTAATCAAATTAATTATGAGTCAAAATTAGTCTTAATTTAATAATTTACTTTTAATTATTTGAACTATTATTTGTTTAATTATTAGACATGTTTTTATAATTGATTATTTGACCAAGTTTTATTTATTTTTTATATATATTTATTTTTATATATAAATTTATTTTTCCATATTTGCCCAAATTATTTAACCCATTTAAATTAATTCGAATTTCACTTTTAACTCTTATTTTAATAATTGTTTTTATTTTTAATAATTAATCAATTATTTAATAAGTTAATGATCTTATCATTCCCCTTAATGGCTATATTTCACTCTTTCCTCTATTTATATTAGTCTAGCACTATTTGCATCGTCAATATAATTTATGTTCATGGAGATGGGTGAAGTGGTCACTCGAAATGTCAAGCACAACAAAAAACACAACCCACAACTTACCAAAAGCTTTTATCAACATCAAGTTTTCTAGATGATAATGCCATCACTTGCTCCATTTTCACGCTTTCTTGTATTACCAATTTCATCCTAGATTTCACTCGAGTAATGCATTATTTCCTTGTTCCTTCAACTTTAGCTTCAATACCTTCCCTCACCTTTCCTCCCTTGCTTCCTTTTACCTTTTTATTATTTGAATCCTTAATCATGACACCTCCAACTAATGTGTTCTCTAGATGATGATATTCCTCTCCATACTTGAGCAATCTAATACCTAATCCTTCCTTGTTCCATTTTGGTGATAATTGAGATCCTTCTTAATAGTTTGATGCCATATCAAAACCTTTATGTTTAAATGATTGTGCACCCACTATGCCAAATGGAGAGGTTAAGCGTTGTTACTTCTCTATAAGTCTACCTTATACTTAAGACCATGAATGCATACCGAGGATGACCTATTTACCCCCAACCTTTAAATGAGGATAACTTTTGGATTTCAAACTAAGATTTAAGGCCATGCCCCTCCCATTCTAAACTTGAAAAAAAGTTTGCTGAGATCATGTAAATAATTAACCTAAACTACTTTTGAACTATTATTTGTGAAACCCTAATCCTCCATCATTCCTAATGTGTGTACTCCTTCTCTTGTGAACATTATACCTATAATAAGGCATCCCACAATTTTTTTTTTTCTTTTTTTCTTTTATCATAAACATCATACCTACAATAATTCAAGATATTATTATTAGATAAGACTAAGGATTTTTTTTGTATAAATTTGTCATAACGAGGTTAAACTTATGATAGAATATTATTTTAATGTCTTATTTTCTATCACCATTGCCGCTTATTACATTAGTTTTGCCTCAAACTATGATTATACCTATTTAATTTAATTATAATAAAATTAAATAATTTTATTACTTTATATTCATGCACTTTTACATCTCAAAAATAGAAATGGTAATCCTTTTATATTGAAAACTTGTCTTTCATTCAAACAAAGATTAGCATATTCTTCTCATGCAAATCTTCCATAAGTCACATAGTTCATGAGAATGAAGCTTCACATCGAATTATTCCATTCAAACAAAGATTAGCATATTCTTCTCATGCAAATCTTTCATAAGTCACATAGTTCATGAGAATGAAGCTTCACATCGAATTAAAGTCATGGCATTAGTTGGCATTAGTTGCCCACGGGGTGTAGCTCGATCGATCATTGCCTTGATAATGAGGAATTATGTCCCATGAAGTTCCGGTTCGAATCTTGTGTGTTAGCCAAAAAAATGTCGTGATATTAATTTGTAGTGCAAATTGTATTGAATTATAGTGTAATGACAAACATTTACATACAAAATATAATTACCTCAAAAATTACAAAACTAGATCACACCATTAATAGAATTTTGAAAGAGCTAATATAAACACTTCTTCAATATCTTAATTAACTTAATATTTCTTTAATTTCTGTTTTATTTAAAATTAAATTTAATGAAATTTAAAAGAAAACAAGGTAAACATTTATTTAATAATATCTTAATTTAACTTTTTTTACTAAATAAAAAAACTATTTATAATTTTTAATAATTTTTAAAATAACATTTATTATTTTTATATCAGCTTTTAATTATTAAAACTTTAATAGAAGTAAAGCAAATCAACTACACTTATAACAGCATTGAGCTTTTAAAGCGAGGAGTTATGTCCCATGAGGTTCCGGAATCCCGTGGGTCTGCCAAAAAAAGTCATGATATTAGTTTATAGTGTAAATTGTATTGAATTATAGTATAATGACAAGCATTTGCATGCAAAATATAGTTATATCAAACATTGCAAAGCTAGATGACACAATTAATAGAATTTTGAAAAAGCTAATATAAACACTTCTTCAATATTTTAATTAACTTGATATTTCTTTAATTTCTATTTTATTTGTAAATATTTATTTAATAATATATTAATTTAACTTTTTTTACTAAATAAAAAAATATTTATAATTTTTAATAATTTTTAAAATGACATTTATTATTTTTATATTTAATACTTAATATAAGTTGTTTTTAATTATTAAAACTTTAGTACAAGTAAAGCAAATCAACTACACTTATAACCGCATTGAGCTTTTAAAGTGAGGAGTTATGTCTCATGAGGTTCCGGGTTGGAATCCAGTGGGTCAGCGAAAAAAAAGTCATGATATTAGTTTATAGTGTAAATTGTATTGAATTATATTAGTTTATAGTGTAAATTGTATTGAATTATATTAGTTTATAGTGTAAAGTGTATTGAATTATAGTGTAATGACAAGTATTTGCATGTAAAATATAATTGTCTCAAACATTACAAAGTTAGATGACATCATTAATAGAATTTTGAAAAGGTTAATATAAATACTTCTTCAATATCTTAATTAACTTGATATTTTTTTAATTTCTGTTTTATTTAAAATTAAATTTAATGAAATTAAAAATAAAATAAAATAAACATTTATTTAATAATATCTTAATTTAAATTTTTTTACTAAATTATAATTTTTAATAATTTTTAAAATAATATTTATTATTTTTATATTTAATATAAATTATTTTTAATTATTAAAACCCTAGTACAAATAAAGTAAATCAACTACACATCTAACCCCATCGAGCTTTTAAAGAAGTAACGTAATTAATAAGTTTATAAAACATAAAATTCATCATTTAAATTAACCACACAAAACCAAAAAGATGAAGATTTCACATTCTAATCTTATTTTACAAGATATTAAATTTGTTACTATCAATGAAGCCTATGTATCACCAACATTCGAAATCACCATTTAAACTCAATACCAACTTTCATTTTCATTTCCTTTTCCGATAGAAATTCCTTGTATAGCATTTCCAACTTACCAAAACACATTAGTTAGGTATAATAATCTTTTCACACTTTCTAAGGTTGGTTAACCAAAAAGTGGAAACTATATGTATAATATATTTCAACCTGAGTTTCCACCACCATCAACAATCTTTCTTAAATGAATTTGAACGGCATTGATGAAGATAGACCCCTTAGAACCCTGGTACTGTCACTGTCTTCAGCTGTGGGCTCTCCAGTGAAGATAAAAGTTTACTGCGTTTTATCTTCCTGTCAAGATTGATGAGTCCATCTCTACCATTAATTTTGACACCAACCATCCTCAGAGTGTGCTGCTACTGATAGTTTCCAAGGCGAGTCTTCAGTAGCACAGAGTCAGTGAGTCGTCCAAATCATTTATGGTTATGTGTCCTTCATCCTCCTTAATCTTGGCTGTGCTTTCTGGTTATCCCCACGAGGACAATACCGAAAAAAGTCAGGATATTCAATATTCTGAATATCTATGTTTAAATATGTTAACTCTTCCACGGCCCAGTGACACCATTATCAGTGCTTGAGTCTGTCAGGGAGTACTCTGTAGCATATCTTCAGGCCAGCAAAGAAATCAGAGAAAATTTTCACTGATATGCAGAGTACTTCATACCAGGCCAATTGAATGTAAGGATCTAATCGGGGAACAACAACTGCAGTACATAGTTTTCACATTAGGAATGCTACTTTACTATTAAATTAAAGGGGTTGTCTAATTATTATAAATTTGGGAGGTTTTATTGTTTGGAGGTGATTTAAAATTTGTTTTTGAATGTATAAATGAATTCAAAAGTTTGAATATTTTTTTTAGATATTTAAATGATATACGATTCACAAATTAAATTACTAATTTTAATAAATATCTATCAAATTATAAATAAAATTTATTAAAAAAATATTTCCTAAACATTTTTATAATATATAAAATAAATGTAATATATAACATTGTTGATAATTTTAAATAATTATATATATATATATATATAAAAAATTAATATATATTTTTTATTTTAAAATTTATGTAATACTATAATTATTATTATTATATTTTTTTATTTAATTTATAATTTTCAAAATTCAGATTTACAAATTTCACATATCAATTCAAATTTCCTTTCTAATTCATTAAATTGTTCATCTAAAAACAATCGTTTGATATTTTTTATTTTTATTTTTTATATTGTTTTTTGCTTTTAAAACTTTTATTTTAAAAATAAAAATTAAATTATAATATAACACTGGTTTGATATTTTTTATTTTTGTTTTTTATATTGTTTTTCGCTTTTAAAACTCTTATTTTAAAAATAAAAATTAAATTATAATATATTGCAACTTGATTTAAAAATTTACACATATATACTTTTTAAATATTTGAATAATTTATTTATAAACACATACAGGTTGTCTGCCAACTTGGAGTTATTGCTAATTTCTAAATTCAATGCTAAATTTATCGTTGTAAAATTTTAGTGGTATGTACTTTCATATTTTTGGGAGATAAAAATACATGGATGAAAGTAATTTTTTTTTAGAGTACTATGTAATTATTAGTTTTGTTTATAATTTTTATTTTTATTTATTTTTAACAAATTTCTTTAAAAGCATATAAAAGTTCTCAACAGTCAATTAAAAAAAAATAAAAAATTATTTCTTAAAATAATAAAAAATTATTTTTTAATTTTAAAAAAATTGTTTTAATATAAATTTTTGAAAAACATTATAATTTATTATTATTATTATGATAAAACTTTATTAAAGTTTATTAGTGAATAGCATTGTATTTTTGAGTTGTATTTAGCAAAGTTTTTTGAAGTTTTTCACGTGGGTTTTTCCGGTTTAATTTTTCTAAAATCTGGCAGGAATTTACTGAAATCACAAATTTGATGGGTAACCCCTACACAACCCAAGTGCCCTAAGAGTTTTTCATGGTGCTAAATCCATATATACAATAAAAAAAACCCGTTCAAATAACACAAATAAAGATTTCACCTCTAATTTTTCTGCTGGATTCCGACATGAAAAGTCCAAAAAATCGCATTAAAGACAACTCCCTTATTTTAATGAAAAAACTAGACGTAAGGGGAGTCCCCTTATTGAAGCACACAATTCTATTCATCAAGCACTCCATGGATATATGAAACAAAAATGTATCAACATTTCTCTCCCTGCTTCAAAACTTTTAACTTCAAACTCAGACAAAAGGACAAGTCTACAAAGGCTGAGGAATTGCTCGGATGGTCATTTTTGACCGGAATCTGAGCACAAAAATTTCAGCAAATTTTGTAAAAACAGTGTTTAAATCATGTTTTTGAAAGTAAAAATAGGTTCAACACCATCCTGAGGCATGCAAAATCTTGAAATTTAGCAACTATAATTTAAATTTACGAAAATCCTTACCAAAATTTATCAAAATATGACCAAAATTTTCATTATTTTCAAAACAAAAGAACCCATCTAAATACAGCCAGACGGAATAATGTATCCACACACTTCTGCTTATCGCTGGTCTAGGCCCGCCAAAATGTTTAGGCCCTACTTGATGGCATCGTACAATAACGCCTATAGTGATTGTGGAGTGTGGACTTTATTTTATATTTACTAAAATTTAGAAATACATCGTCACATGGTTGTAAAAAGAAAACGAAAAAAACAACATTTCATAGTTTAGTTGATGGCCTTAGAAATATAATAAGAATGCTGCTGTTTTGTTTTGTCGTAGGTTTTTTTTTTCAATTATTAATTCAACGTTATATAAGCTTTCAGGTGTTATGTAGTGTACATGCAAGAAGTATTTTTAAGATGTATTTAATAATGTTGATTTTTTAGGATTTTAATTTCATTACTTAGCAAAGGAAAGTTGTGTGAGAAAAGTAAATAATGAAGGACTGAAAAATTATTTCTATGAAACTAATTTGTAGTGAATCAAAAGTGGTATTAGAAAATAAATCTAAATTTATTTTTATTATTTTAAATGCATGAAATGAAACAGAAGCAATATAGCTTATCTTATTACAAGAATTGAATTACAGTCCAACAAAAAAATTAACAAGAAATAAGCAAATCCTAATCATATCTTATTTTTTCATAAGTATTTATTGTGTAACATAAAAATCTATTATGAACAAACATGTTTTGCTAACTAAAATTTATGAAAAAATGAGGTTTTATGTTGTTTTACACGAAGCTTTATATTGTTATGTATTTTCCAAGTTTTTGATTAAATGGACAAGAAGTTTTTCTTAACTGCAAAGAATCATTAAGAAGCTCAAATTATTTATGTAAAAGCATAAAACCTCATTCACTAATATAAATGCATTGAAGTCTAAATTATTCAGGTAAAAACATAAAAAAGCTCTCACAAAGATAAATGCATTGTGGAATCTAACTTATACATGAACATGGAAATCTACCATTCACTAATCTAGCTTAGTAAAGAAGGAATATTGAAAACAATTTTAACTAAGAAAGCATGGAAAGGAATGTTGAAAAGAATTTTAACTAGGAAAATATGGAAATGAAATAAGATAAATGCACCAGGATCCCTAGAGCTCTCGTGGGTGGGCCCTCTCCAAGGTACTAAGAGACCTTTAGGAAATCAAAAATAGATTGATGGGCAACATAACTAGACTTGGAGGTCAAGCCTCAATTTCTTCCTATATGGTGTGTAGGGAACATCCTCCTTGGAAAGCAAACTGATTTCCCCCAATAATTTATAAATTAGGGCCTAATTTCTAGGGTTTCTCCCTAGAAAGGTATCCCAACAAGTTGAGCTACCTTAAATGAAGCATAGGTGGCCTTGAGTCAAATTCTACAACAGTAGGGAATAACATCCCTGAAATATTTCCCTATGTTGGATAAGAGTATCTTCACAAGATCTATCAATCATCACTTTAACCACACAAAAGGTCAAAATATTCCAAAGGTGGAATAACAGCGTGAGCACTCCTAATTTACACACAATTATCATGTAACTATCATAATGTTGGTTAAAAAAAGGCTAAAGCATGCAAAATTGATGAATAATGGGATTATGGATGGGCATACAAGGTGTCCATTATTTGGGCCCATCACTATTATCGTATTGATATTATAATATAGTTTTTTTTAGGTTGATAATATATTAAAAAATAAAATAATTATGCCAATAGGCATGTCTATTTTGGAATAGGACTTCCAAAATTTTAATTTATTTATCAAAACTATAAGGTGGATGACAATGATTTAACCTCCACATAATATTTGATAATATTATTAGTAGTAGACACAAATCAAAGGTTAAGGCTTATCTCCAAAGAAGTTATGCCCTTTTCCCTTCTAAATATCATATGAACATGAGTTATGTTTTTTTTGGCATGTGGTATTAGCGAGTCATCATATTGGCCCATGGTATTATAGAAAAGGCTATTTATAGGTTAGGAATCACTATAGTAAAGTGGGGTTGAATCTCCATAGTTAAGAGTCTTGTTACATGTTCTTATAAATGTATATATGTTTTACTTTTATGATCTTTTAATCTTGGCAAGGTGAGGTGTATAATGAGTTAATTTTTCTTATGTTGGAAACTAGGCTAGTCTCATACTCACATGACATAGGGTATATTCCAACTGCTACCACTATAAACTCTAGGCACACACAGATACCCCTTCTGCACGCACAAGTGAATCACGGGGATTTGAACATCAGACCTCCTGGCACATAATACTTCATTTACATGGCCATTGCTAATTGAGTTGCCCCCTGAGTGCTGCCTACGCTAGTACATGTTAATAATAATAATAATAATAATAATAATAAAATTATCTATATATATCTATATATATATATATATATAGATATATATATATATAAGCTATTTTAAATCTCTAATACCATTTTCAAATATCCAATATTCAACTAGTGGTGAATTGATGTAAGTAATGAGAACTGCAATAACCCTTCCTCCTCTATGACTCAACCCATGTTTTGAAAACTTATCCATGCTAAGTTAATAATATAGAATATATGACCTATGCGTCTACTTAGTCATTAGAAACAATAAATCTATCCTAAATTGCCCTAATTCATTGTAGTTAAGGGTGCATATGATCACCTAAATCTCCCTTAACCCACTAGAATTGAAGTTATTCATGATCTTCTAAATCATCCCCGACCTATTGTGGTTGGAGTGAGATGATGTTGGTAGTTGATAGGATTTGAAAGTGCATTGTATGTAGAATGATCCTTCTTGGTGCTTGGATAATGAGAGTATGACCTGTGTTCTTGGAGCTTGCATAGATATAATAGGGCCTACATTGGTTATAGTTTCAAGAAATGGGTAGTATAATTGCAAGGAAGGAAATTGCTAGAAGTAGTATACATAGTGGGTAAATACAAGGGACTAATGAACCAAATAAGATTGAGCATCAACTCAACAATAGAAATCACACAATCAACCATATTTTAATTTAAAGGAATCTTATTTTGAATATTGAATATCATACTTCACAAATGATGCATGATTTTTGTAATTATTTTTGTATTAAACCAATGATAACAATAATAGTGAAGTACTTTAGTATGATAATAGTAGGTCTATGAATTATGTTGGAATGTGCAACTAGAATTAAAGAATGGGTGTGAGTTCCATTTCATTAAAGATGATATACATATAAATAGAATATCTTGATAATTGGATTCAACTTCCAGTGTTTCTTGGAATTCCAAAAATTATTCCACACCATAACCATAATAGATTAGGTTTCCAACATTCCCCCTTTAATTTGAAGGGGTGTATATGAGTCCAAGAAGAGAGATAAAGTGCAAAAATGCATGGCATCCAATAGCTGGATGTGCTCTCTGAAATGGTGGTTTAAGGAAGGCTACAAACCAAATGAGATAAAAAAACTCAATGTGTCTACAAATGGTGGTTTAAGGTTGGCTTCCAACTCTAGAAATATATCTTGAAGCAGTTCCTAGAACGATTCCAAATCTGGCTAGAAGTTGAAGTCTTGTGCTGGTGGAAGCACTCCTTGATGCTGGTTAAAGATAACCACAAATGATTGAAAATGGTGTTTTCAAGTTGACCACAAACTGTTGGAACTTGGCTCCAAGGCTCAACGATTCCAGGAACATTTCCAAATCTGGCAAGAAGTTGTTGTCTTTTATTGATAGGAAGTGCTCACATATAGCAATTTAAAGATAACCACAAATTGATGTCACTTTGAAGATAAAACACAAACTAATGTTTGTTTAAGGATGAACACAAACTAAATCACGCTTATAACTTAGACACTGACTACAACTTTGAATATGGTTCAACTTTGAGGCTTTGGTTTTGGTTCAAGCTCTTTGAAACTAGTAGTTGATCATCAATGCCATTTGTCAGATACAAGGAGAGAATATGATACTATTATTGGTCAAACTCGCTTGTACATTCTTGATTGATAGGGATTCAAAATTAGAAGCCTCACAGTCAATCACTTATGCAAATCCCCTCTTATCCCATACATAGTGAGGGGATGAATATGCTTTTAGAATGTTCACATGGATGAAGATAAAAATAATATGATCCTCCATATGGGAAACTCAAGAACAATATCGGGTTCTACTAAAAATGCACCCTTTTACAAATCAAATTCATTGGAAAACTTAGCAAAATCACCTTTTGCAAGTTCCCATGGTTATGGTATTTCATCCCAAGATAATTGTTGCCTTATAGCTCCATTAGCCCACAATTTTTTTTAGATTCAACTGTTTTTCCATCAACAAGGTGTTTCTTTCGAATAACTTCATCAACAATAGAACGATCTCTAGAGACCACACATGTCATATGGAATGAGGAAGTAGTATGAATTTCAACTTTCTTAGTTTCTTCCAAGCACCTTTCTAAGGCTTTCCCAATTCTCTCAACTAGTATCAATGGGAAAACACATGCAAGGTGGTAAGGTAGTAATCCTTTCAACAAGATAGACAACTATATGATTATATTTATTTGTCCAATACATAGTAGTTGGAATTAGGAATGAACAAGTCAGGGAAACAAGGGAAGCTAAAATAGTTTGTGATAAGAAAACATAGCCCATTTTTGTTTTTTTTTTTGTTTTTTTGGTTTTGGATACAATTGCAGTTGTATTTCTTGCATCCTCCAAATACAAGTATTTTAGGCATAGGAAATCATAGTTCATTTTGCATATAGTTGATGTAATATGTTTATAACAATTTGAACATAAAGTTTATCTATCAAATCTACACATCTTCCATTCTTATTGATTCAAGCAAATTGAATAAAAGAAGTGGTTCTTCTTTATTGTGCATTGATTGAAGCTCAAATACCCATCACACAAATCTTTCAACCTATGATAAAATTCTTCATCTTTTGTTCTTAGCATAATAAAAAAAGGAGGCACAATATGATTTTCAACCAAAAACTTATGCCTAGTCTTAATTCTCTTCTCTAAACTGAAAGAAAAGTACTGAGGGAAGGCCTTCAAATAATCAACATTCCCATTAATATCAATGATTAAATAATCCAATTACATTGCAGTTAAAAAGTGGAGGAAATTTCAGAAACATACTCAATGTGTCTTTATATGATAACCCCAATTTTTGAAAATACTACAAATATGGAATTAGCTTGTTTTCCACACTACAAGGAAGAAGAAATGAATATTTACCCATATTAGAAAATTCAATTCATCATAAAAAATATATATTTGGCCAAATTTGCTCATTCACATTGCAGACCAGTAACTAGTGGTGTCGCTAAATAACCTTATGCAAGTGAATTGCAGGGATGTGGACCTCCCTCAGGAGGAAGATGAAAACAAGCCATAAATGGCAGGACACATTAGCAGTTAATGCCTCTAGAAAGATCTTGAAGATAATCCCTAGATCTTTGTTGAGCATACCCATGGCTTGTAGAAACTTAACAATGAATTAGATAGAGCTTAGATTAGTGCTTGATATTAAAGGGTTATTTTTTATGGCCTTGTATGTGTCGACACCATTACTTTTTAGGTAATCCATTTTTTCTTCTAATTCTCCTCTCAAAGAGTGCTCTTCTCTTCCTTCATCCTGATTTTATTGATTCTATTTTGGTTTCCCAAGAAGAAAAGGAACAAAGGTAGAGAAAAAACATAGAAATGGTCATAGGAAAATGTGAGAGAAACATGTAGACATGGTCAATGGTTTTAAGACTACTTAAAGTGGGAGATATGAAAAACTTAGTGAGGTAGATCTAACAGGTCTCTGAACAAGACATGCTTTGATACCACCATTGGAATGTGCAACAAGAATGAAAGAATGGTGCGTGAGTTCCCTTTCATTAAAGATGATATACATATAAATACAATATCTTGGTCATTGGATTCAACTTCCAATGTTTCTTTGACTTCTAGTAATTTTCTATACTCCACACCATAACCCTAATGGATTAGGTGTCCAACAAATTGTAACAAAAGAAAATTATAGGAATAGTGCATAAATGAAGAAAAACATCTTCATACCATGAAGAGAGAAAGAAAAAATAACTCATTAGGTTAGTCGATTAAGAACATAAATAAAGGATAGGATTAGGAATAATGGAAACACATAGGTTATATAGCATGAGGGTCTAATAGAAGTACCCCCATTCAAGAAATTATTGTCAATAAAATCCAATGAATTGAAGGAAATAGGGAGCATAAGAAAGGAATGATCATAAGGAGAAGAAATTATAACAAGAAGAGGTCATGAAATCATTAACGCTATAGCCAAAACTATATATTTGACTAATCTAGATAAGAAGTGCTCTAGATGATACTTGGTTGAATGATATAAAATGGAAGATATGAAGTATCTCATCCAAAGTAGGTATTTATATAGAATACATGAAAGGATATGTGATAATTGGATCATTTATGGGGATTGTCCCTAAGATAAGGCCCTAATTTGGTGGATAAAATTCATATGGAAACCTAAAGGGAAGATAGACATAAATCTTGAATCGAAAGGCTTCTTTATAGAAATGTTTACAAACATTGAGTATAGGGAGTGCATCTTTGAACATGGTCCATATTTCCTCAATTTAGTAAGTCTACACTTATGTTTTAGATAGAGAAGTCTAGCTAATAAAGTAAGAATTCATAGTGTAGGTTCTAACCTTGTATAATTGATTACCACAAACAAATTATTATTAAAAGATAAAAGATGCAGTGGCAAAAACACACATAAACACAAAGATTTTATCTTGGAAACCCAAAACCAAGAAAACCAACAAGATTTTTTCAATATCTTTATGTACAATATGACAATACAATATATATCAGGTGGCATCCATGAACTGCCAATCCATTTACCCTATGTTAGAATACAACTATAGTTCCTTAATTGAAACTACAAAACCATGGTGAAAATCACCATGTTCCACAAAACCACTTTTAGGAAAAACTACATGTCGAAAATTACCAAAGATGGAAGTAAAAAACTACCTATTTTTTTTTTTTCAAGGGCACTTACCCTAACCCTCCCAAATTGTGGGGGGCTTGGGGGTGTTCCTCGCAGCCCCCCTCCTCCCCCATTGTGCTCAACAAAACATCTAGTGCATGTGACTAGTCATGCAAAGAATATAACACATATTCAACATTCTCCCACTTGTTATTTTATTTACACATAGAGGGTCACAAGAATACATGATCAACAATAAAGGGAAATAATACCCATTGTTGCCACACACAAAGAGAAATTCTAAGTGCTCACAATTTTTTTAATGAACCTATAACATTCTTCAAAGTGACCACTTTTTCCAGCACCACCTTTTTGTCTTCAATGATATCTCTCATGGAGTGATACTAAACATCAATATCCTTTGTCTTTGAATAATAAGTTGGGTTCTTTTCCAAGAATATTTTACTCAAACTTTTACAATCTATCCTCACAAGTTGCTTACCAACCCAATACCTAAACACGATCTTTGTAACGAAACTACTTCCTTGGTTGCATGAGTGGCTACCATGTATTTAGCTTATATAGTTGAGGGTGCCACTACAAATTGTATTTTTCCTATCCAATTAGTTTCTCCTCCAAATAGTTTAAGCACATAATCACTTGTAGATATTTTGAAATCTAGATATCCAACTTAGTCTGCATCAACAAAGCCATGTATGTCCAACACTCTATCCAATCCTAGTCTTCCTTGGTAGCACAATCAATATCTAGTAGTTCGACATAAACACGTAAAAAACCTCTCTTCATTGTTATCCAATGACCCCTCCTTGATTTTGACATATACCTACTCAATACTCCAACTACATGCCAAAATTTCTAGTCGACTACAAACCATTGCATACGTCAAGCTTCAAACTACACTAACATATGAAACATGAGAAATGTCCTCTTCCTATTCCTATGTCTTGGGACACTTATTTGCAAAGATGTACACATACAAGAAGAGGAACCTTCACTAGTTTACATTATTTCATATTAAATCTTTGCAATATTGTCTTGACACCCTTCTTTTGTCTTAACCAATGTTTCCTCTTTCTCGATCTCTTTTAATATCCTTGCCCAAGATAAAATTTGCAACATTGAGATTCTTCCTGTCAAATTTAGAGGAAATTTAAGTTTTCACTTCATTGATGATTTCCCTGTCATTTTCCATCAGCAACATATCATCCACATACAAGACCAAATAAATAACATGATCACCAACTAATTTGAAATATACAGTGATCTTCTTTTCCGCGTCTAAAGAAAAGTCCCAATATATAAGTATCAAAGTTTTGACAACACATCCATGGTGATTTCTTTGACCAATATACGGAATTTTTTCATCTTGCATACTACCTCTTTATGTAATTTCACAACAAATCCTTCTGACTACTTCATGTAGATTTCTTCTTCTAGATTCCCATGTAGTAATGTTGTCTTTGTTTCCATCTATTCTAATTCAATTTCAAAAGAAAAATAATAGATAAAATAAATCTAATAGAATTTAACCTAGCATTAGGAGAAAACATATCACCAAAGTAACTTCCATCTACTTGGGAATAACCCTTTGCTACTAATTGAGCTTTATATTTCTCCACTATGCATCATGTATTCAAGTTTATTTTAAAAACTTATTTTCTACTAATGGGATTTCTTCCAGCTGAAAAATCCACTAGATCCCAAGCCTCATTCTTATCTAAGGTTAACATTTCTTCAACTATGACATTTTTTCCAAAATTTTCCATCCTCTAAATCCACTACCTTCCTAATACTTCTAGTATCATCATCAATAATAAACAAAGAAACATTTGAATAGAAATAAGGAGGAGTATATCTTTCATCACACCTACGTTCCTAAACAAATTCCCTCAATACCAGAGTATGTGGTTCTTCATCTTTTGATCCTTGTTCTTATATATAATTCAATTCATCATCCTTCATTTCAAAATCTATCTTTTATGGTTCTTTCTCCCTTGGTAGAACTTCTTCTTTGATGACATCTTTGACTTCTCTAACTACCACATCTAGACTATACACATCCTTCTTAGTTTCTAGGTTCTAAATATTATAACATTTTAGACAATATTTATATCCAATAAAGATACACTTTTCATATTTCGTATCCAAACTACTCCTATTTTCCTTTGGAACATGCACATAATCATCACATCCAAATACCTAAATATGTTTAAGATAAGGTTTCTTACAAGTGCATGCCTCATGTGAAGTCTTGTTATCTAATGCTAATGAGGGCGATCTATTTACTAGATAACATGTAGTGTCCACTGCCTCTACCCAAAATTCTTGTCCTAACACAGTACCATTGAGCATGCTCCTTGATTTATCCATTAATTTTCTATTCATCCTTTCTACAACTCCATATTATTGACATGTGTATGGAGTAGCCTTTTCCCTTGTTATACCACACCTTATAGAAGTATTCATATTAATTCCCCTAAAATTCTTCACCTTTGTTTATCCTTAGGACCTTAATTTTCTTCTCTATCTAATATCAATAAGAACCTTAAACTCTTTGAATTTCTAAAATACTTCATATTTCTTCGTGAGGAAATAGATCCATGTATTTCTTAAGAAGTCATCTATAAATGAGACAAATACATAATTTTTCATAGTGATGGAACTGACATAGGTCAAAACACATCACTATGCACCAACTGTAATATTGCCTTGGTCCTTGTAGTACTAGAGGATAATCTTACCGAACTATGTTTTCCATACTAGTAATGTTCACAGAAATAAAAATCTAGAGAGCAATCAAACATACCTTCTAAGAATACAATTTCCATGTAATACTTTAAGGCCCTTCTCTCCAATATGGCCTAGTCTTTGATGCCATATCATAGTCTTCTCTCCAAAGACCACAAGACATTTTCCTTCTTCAGATCCATTCTCAAGAAAAAAAAAACTATTGTACCCATCACTAACATCACTTCCCAACAACTTATATATAGTTATAATTCAAACTCCCCTCAACAATAACATTTATCCTCAAACCATGTTGCAAGCATCTTTAAAAAAACAATAACTGCATTACTCATCCTGCTTACAAAAATAAAGTTTTTGGCTAATCTTGTGATGTGTAAAACACTATGTAGTGTTCTAATTCTCCCAAATATGAGCTTAAACTTGAATTTTCCTCGTCCTATGATTGCATTTGTCAATTCATATCATAGGAAAATAACACAATCATTTAATGTTTCATACTCACAAAACCACTCCTTGAGTCATATGAAAGGATGCACCTGGGTTGACCAACCATGCCTCATGATCTACATGTATACATGAAGAATTGAAGTCCACAATCATTCCTTAATATTAGGAGATTTTTCTTTTTGTAGGAGGATCATCTTCATATCCCTTTTCTTTTTCAATAATTTTCTAAGGTCTTTATTCTAATGTTGTTAATTTCCACATCTCCAACATACCTTTACAAGCTTTCCCTGAAGATTTAGATTTTCCACTTGAGGGATTAGTTATATTTCTATTATAGGAGCATTTTCTTACTAGAAAGGAATCTATATTTTTTCTTTCCATTTTTTTCTCATGATTCTCCTCTGATAGAAAGGATGAAGATATTTCATTAAACTTTAAATTAGTTGCATTACTACCTATGGAAACAACTAGACTATCCCACAATTTTGGTAAACAACATAACTTATTGATGCACTTATCTTCATCTAAAATCTAAATATCAAAAGGTTATAGTTGAATTACCATAATATTGAATGCATTTAGATGCTTTGTTACTATGTTTCTATCCTTCATCCTCAGTTTATATGACTTCTTATGTAGGAACAATTTATTCACCAACGACTTAGACTAATACAAAGCCCCTAACTTGTCCCACAATGTCATTGTTGTAGCTTCCATTAAAACATTCAGTAATACTGAATCTAAGAGACACAATAATATCATGGTATTTTACTTTTGTTCCAACTTGGTCCAGTATTTTATTGACATCCTTGTTGGTACAATACTGGGATCCACAGTGATTTACTGATCCTTTTCCACTAACAAATCTTCCATTTTGTGCTTCTACAACTCAACACTATTCCCATTGAATTTATCGATATTTATCTTTTAATTTCTTGTCATTTCCTTTCACCATAAGAATTTATTTCATTGATCTCCAATTACAACAAGGTCTACCATGGACCTAAGAAAAACCCCTTAGCCAAAAAGGCACCCCCTTGAAGCCAAAACTTCTATAATACCAAATGTTGGTTTTAACCCTATACAATTAATTAATCCAAAAAAAGTCTTTCTAAAATGGAAATGAAGCAATAAAAAACACACACATAAACATAAATCTCTTATCTCGAAAACCCAAAAAGGGAAAACCAACAAGATTTTTTCAATATATATTTTCTATATAATATTGTAATACAATACATATATCCCAAGGAATCCATGAATGACCAATCCATTTACCCTAGATTAGAATACAATCATAGTTCCTTACCTAAAATTACAAAACAATGGGAAAAACCACCATGTGCCACAAAACCACTTTTAGCAAATAAACATGTGTCAACAACTAGCGAAAATAGAAGCAAAAAAATGCCCATTTTTTTTTAGGGGCACTACCCCTGAACTTCCATGCAAGGGGGCTTCCACCTCATATAAAACTTTAAATAAGGCGGGATGTCTCCCCCTATCACCTCCTCACTATGTGTAACAACCCTGGTTAAAAATCCATGTAAAAAAATATAAGACCACGGTCACAGGACATGTATTCCAAGCTGAATGTTGGGAAAAACATCCTAGTGGGTGGTCATTTTAGTTATTATGGATAAGGAATTTGGAAAAGGAAATGGCAAAGGATTTGGAAAGGCGTGAGGCATTTATTGACAGTTTATTTATGAAAATAAAGGAAATTAGGAGAAAAGGAAGGTGAAAGGTCACAGGTTGCATGTGAGGAAGAAATTGAAGGAAAATAATGGAAAATGAAGAAAGTAGAGGGGTCATTGATAAAAAGGCCTATGAGGATTGTTGGTGCACTAAGATGTATTTTTTATAAGAAATATTAATTCCTACATTGATTGTCAACCCAAGGAAAGTCTTTTTATTTCAAGAGTGTCAGCACTATATATGCAATGAATTCGGAGGTCAACTAATAACAAATCTTTGCAATTGCTAATGACTATCTTTTCAAACTCAATCCAAACAATTCTGAAAGAAATAATTATGAAAGAAACTCATAACATACTTTGCAATTCTACTTAACCTATCATAAAAACAAATGAATTTGAATACAACTATAACGAATCACATTTGACAGCCTCAAATGGAATTGAAACTAACTCACTCAATTATTAAAAAGACTACGACAATTTAACAACAAATGATAATTGAATAACAAATTCCAATTGAACAACAAATGATATCTGAACATTAGATAACTATATTGCAGAAAGAAATCAATTCTATCTATGAAATCTATGATAACATTACTTGGAATGAAATGCTCGAATTACATAACCAATCTAACCAGAAACATTACTCATATATAACACATGGCTAAATATGAATATCAAATCCACAACAAAAGCAAATCAAATTGACAATCCTCATGATAACTAAAATGATATTAACTTAACATTAACAAACACTAAAGAATAAAATAGAAAAGATTATAGCACATATGAAGCAGTAGATCTTCTCTTGACTGGGCCCAGAGTCACTAGAAGTCTCCACTATGAGATACTCATAATACAATTATGATTTAAACACAACCTTTTTCATTAATACGGATAATAGAGTTACAACATCACCAAAGTAACAATATTATATGTCCAAAAGTATAATTATGAACCGTGAATTTCTGAACTAGTTGTGCAGTTTTCCTTTTGGCCTTATATATAACAATTAGAAAAGTAAATAGATAAAAGCGAATCCTTAGGATCAAGAGATCCTAAGGATTTTGCAATAATCGATCTGATTTCATCATAAAATAGCATTGGTCTGTCCGGTCTTCCGTTGTTCTGCTTTGGCTTAGACGCTATATTTTTCCTTTATGAGATGCTACTATTCTATCGATTGAACAACTATCATCCAATTCACGTCTTCTGCACATAAATATAGTAAAATCAATTTTTCCTGCTTAGATTCATCTAATTTTTTACTAAATAATTTTACCCAACTTTAATTGTTATTTCCTCTACTTTTATCCATAAACAAAGATAATCATGTGAGGATGAGTGCTAAATAAAGCTATTACCAGGGAGAAAACATACCATTTTCTTGACCCAACATACTCCCCTTCATACCTTGTGGCATGTCCTCATGCAATTAAATGGTTTAGGTGGAGCTGGGTTAGGGAATAGGCAGGGTATGCCTCCTCCTTATACTCTAAAGCCATTTTTCTTCTTAAGTATAGTGAAAGCCTAGTTTACTTCTTGATCCTTCAAGTTGGAGTCACTGCGATACTTATCTGGAGGATACCATATGATTGGGGTTCTACCGACATCCTATCCATTTAGGCCCCATGGTTAAGACCACGTTACTGTATTTATGGAAACGAGAGGAGGCAGCTTAAGTTCCGATATCCAAATTGTTCTTGGTTTCTAACAATATTGCTGGAAATCTCCCACCTTTGTCTGGTTGCAGACAAGGCTTTATCCTTGATATCTTGGGAGTACTCATTTCGAGCTTGTATAATATCTATGTGGAATGGCCCTAATTGGCCTACAACACCAGCTCGCTTCATAGGTTTCTTGTGCTTGACAAAGAGATGTAGGGATTTGTAGGTTTCCCCCTAACCCATAGGTTAATTCCATATTCACGTTTTCTAAAATTATTGTGAGCCTTGGCCCACTTGAGTTGGTTAGTAGAAAAAGAAAGAAATGCCTAGAATTGGACATCCCCTATAAAGGGGCCAGGGTTGCTGTCTCTGTCATCTTCCAAAAATAAATTGTGCATGTAAAGTTCATAGAGGAGGCGTTGTACCTGCTTGTTCTGCTCTCTAAAGCACTTGACAAAGTCTGGGGTAGTTTTGATTTCCACAAACTTGCTAGTCTTTACAGCTTTGATTTTCAGCAGTAGGTACCTTTCCAGGAGGAATAATGCATAGTTTGTAGCAAGAGCTCTGCATGACAGGGTGTATGAATAAAGGAAGCAAACAGTTTCCAACTGCTCTTTAGCCTTTGTAATTTGTCATGTGCTTTATCAACCTTTTTATGTTCAGCCTTGTACTAAGTGAAGGTCTCATCCTCAGTAGTTGTGAGTGCCTCAAAATTTTTCCATAATTCTTGATGTATACATAGGGGCACTACTTCTTCTTTTTGATGAGTTAATTCCGGCTGAACCTTCAGTAGTCCATTCTATAGCCTCCTAATCAATGCCTCTCTTACTAAGGGAATGTAAGAAAGTGTCTCATATATTTGGGCTTCATTATCTTCCATCTCCATAGGCTCCGTTTGGATAGCAGCCTCGACTGCTTCTCGAATTATGCAAAAATCATTTGGGATGCTTTCTTCAGCATCAGTTTGAATGGAAACGTTCATAGTAGGGTACTCTATTTGGGTCTCCTGTGATAAGACATAGGGGTCTTCAGTTTGCATTTCAATGTCCTCTACAAGACATGGCTTTGTCTGAGTTTCCTTTGAACAGACCAAAAGAATCTCAGTTTGGGTTTCAACATCTTTTCCAGAACAATGTTTTGTCTGTGTTCCTGTGGTCTCCATTTCCACTTTCAATTTTCTAGCTCTGATTTCTTCTTTTAACCACTATCTAAGCTGCCCAATTATTCTCTTATGTTTTCTATAATTTTTAAGAATTTTTCTGAGCCTGTCCTTGTAGGACTTCTTTATTCTGGGACTTCCAACTGGCGGTGGTGCAACTAAATTTTCCTCAAGTTCATGCTCAGGTGGTATTATGTCAGCATCAGGGAGGGTTTCAATTGGAATTGCATCTACCGATGGAGCTTCACCTTCTGGATCTTCTTCATCATGAATTTTCCTCTCAAGAGTCCCTAATAAAATGGTGTCTCCTGAGTAGTTATTGTTTTTCAGGTTTTCTTCTGGGTAGGCCTCATCCTCATGGGACTTCAAAAATATAGTATTTCCTAGTTGATTTCCATCTTCCATGGTTTTGTCTGTAGGATTTTCTTCTCTAGTGGCTTCCTCTTCATGCACCTCGTCTTCAAGGGGTTTTTCCACAAAAGGGATTGGTTCCCTCTGTTCTTCCAAGAAATCAGTAAATGGAAGGGTTTGATCACAACCAGGGCTATCGACAAAGGTAGACTGGTTGGGAGTAAAATTTTGTCCTTCAACATTCTCTGATTGTTCTCTTCCCTCACCAAACATCCCCATGTTTTCCAATACCCTGGCCACCTCTTCCTCATAGTCTTGCAAAGGGGAATTTTGCGGACTTGGAGGTGGTGTGTGAGATGGTCTGGCCTCATTTATTTGAATTGGGGTATGTCGCTGGGACCTCACCTGCACAGAGTGCCTACATTTGGCTGGGTTCAAGGGCATAGAGGAATTCTTTCGTTTCAGTGTCCTTCTTGGACCTGGGGTTCTTGGCCCTTGCTGTTTTGTTGCTGGATTTTCTAGAGGTGGGGCCAAAGTAGGATTTACAATATTGTCCTAGGTTAACTGCTGTTGGGCCAGTCCATGCATGATAATTAATTTGACCAGTCCATAATGACTGGTGACTTTGCATGGGTCCTTAGATTTCCTAACTCGACGAGCGACATCATGCAATAGGGAATTCAAATAAAACGACAAATTAACTGAAATTTTCTGTTTTAGGATGGCTAACAATTTGAGTTGGTGGGGCTTTACCACATGCTAATGACCATCGCATGTGATGTACCACTGCACAATGACTGCCAATACCTGCCATGGTTGTCCTAATGCTAAAGGGTGAATCTCTTTCCCTGTTTGCACCAATTGTTCACCTAGGTACTGGAACACTGCGACCGCATTATGAAGAAGGACGTGCTTATGTGTCCACTTTTTTCCCTCAGCTGGTAGTCCAGTGACTTTGGCTATGACCACTTTAGAGACTATTATGTCCCTACCTCTTACTATGGTGTTTCCATTCTGCAAAATCTACAGGAATTCGAGTGTCATTTCTTCATGAAATCCTTGCAATTTATTCAGATATTATAGCCAGTCGGTGCACTCAAGAATGGCATGAGCCTAGTCCGATACCATGAGCACTATGGGTTCATTTCAGATAGCTCTACCTCCCATGGCTACTGTTTTCCTGTGACTGGTTCACTTGTATGGACTTCTCTTTCACTCTCACAGTTTAGAAGAACAATAAAGAACGTTAAAGCACTTTACAGGAAAATGATGTTGTTTTGGGAATTACCAACATATACAGTCAAGTCATTTGTCTCGTCAGACATATTTGACACAGGCTCATAATCAATCTGCATGCCATCCATAATGGTCACTGTCTTTTCTCCAATCAAAAATACTTTGATAATTATTACACATACACAATCATCATGTAGTCCTTTACTCGAAAATCAATTTAATAATTATCACTCAATTATCCATAAATGTCACACATGATGTTCACACGCAGACCATCCCCCCCCCAATGAGAAAAGGGCATCCACATCTGCCAAGCATGTGAAAATAAATAGAACGAATTGGTCATTCATAAATTCAGGCAACCAATCCATAAAAGCAGAGTGATTTATGACAAAGAAATTAAAGCAATACTCGTATCAGAGGTAAAATAGCTGAAAAATAAAAAATATAAATATTTAAATTATTATGTCAAAGATTTTCACCTTAAGCGGTATTAGTAACAAAGACATAATTGGCGGTAAGTATTAATGATTTCCATAAAGTGATTGGACAAATATAATATAATGAATATATAACATAAGTTACCATGCATGTTGGCTTGTAAGAGTGCTATTCAAATGGGAAATTTCCTTAGAAACAAATTCATAGGTGATAATAGAATAGAGAGCATTTGGCAATGTAAGATAATGCTCGAATACCACAAGCAGAGCCATTGCTGCCAGCAAGCTTACATAGCCTCTACAAGGTTTATTTTTAACCCCACAAATGAGCTAGAGTCCTCCTTTTAGCATGTAGATGATTCTTTCTTTTCTTGTCATAAAGAGACCACTATGCTGGCATGGTGACCAAATAATCATAGTGCCATTCACTAGGATATATCAAAGTGATCAGGTTGGCTTGTGATGAGACCCCTATCCTTTTGACAATTTTAATTATCAAGAAGGTCATTACCTTGGTTTGGTGGCCAACATGGAATGTCACCTGTTACATCCTTATGATCATGGTAGGTTGGCTCGTGATGAGACCCCCTATCCTCTTTTTGTTGTATTTTCATATTTTGATGCTTTTATTGTAAAAAGAGGGAGGCTCATTTACTCCTTAAGAGTTAGGGATGGTGTAATAAGTAAGAAAAATGCCAATGAAAGTTTATACTTTTACCCCCATCTCATCATATCAAAGGGATTTATCCATTTGAAAGTGTGAAAAATAAGCCATCATGGTTTTTAAAATAATGAATCATTTTATGATGTGTCCAAAGAAAAGATGTTCAACCAATCATTATAGAGATGCACCATATCAACTTTTGAATAAAGATAACCATAAAAAGGCTTCATAGGTGATAATAGTATGGACATTACTGTTTTTTCTTTATGTTAGGCACAAAATCCACTTAGATGGTGCTTATTCAAAACATAGAAAAAGAAATATGACACAATGACCTGCAATGAAACAATAAAAGAAATCACAGCTCTTCCTATAAAAAGCACAAAAAGTGATGTTCAATTGATTGAACAACCATCGTTGAATCGATTGAATAGAAAAATAAAAAAGAAAACAAAACTGTTGTTCAATTGATTGAACAACAATCATTCAATCGATTTAACAACAAAATTGAAAACAAATCTACTGTTCAATTGATTGAACAATAAAATCGAAAACAAAACTATTGTTCAATTGATTGAATGACAATCGTTCAATCGATTGAACAACAAAATCGAAAAGAAAACAAAACTGTTGTTCAATTGATTGAGCAACAATCATTCAATCAATTGAATAACAAAATCAAAAATAAAAATATTTTTCAATTGATTGAACAACAATTGTTCAATCAATTGAATAGCAAAATCGAAAAGAAAATTGTTGTTCAATTGATTGAACAAAAAAAATTGAAAAGAACACAAAATTAATGTTCAATTGTGTTGGGCATGGAATCCCCCCACAACATGTTTTGAAGCTCAAAACCCAAGTTTTGGTCAAAGGTTTTATAAGACTCCGCACATTGCGGGCGCGGAGCGCGAAGTATAGGATGAGTCATAGGGCTGTTCGCCCTAAATTATTATAATGTAATGTAAATTCATGTCGGTCTACCCATGGTCTGCGGACCATGGGATTGTATAAATAGAGCGAGGCTCTAAGTGTAAATATAGTGAATTAGAGAGAAGAATAGGAATGGTTCAAGCATAGAAGAAGAGTCTAAGTGTATTGGGTCATAGTGGTAGGAAGAGGCTCTGCAGCTGAGTGCACAGAGGCCTAGTAGAGTCCGTAGCTAAGTGCGCGGACCCCTACAGCTGAGTGCGTAGGGCAGTGTCGAGTCTGTAATCTGGATCGAAGATTAATAAAGAGAAGTTGATTCTTGTTTCTGTGTATTTGTGGTGCATTGTCTTCTTTACATTTATATTGGTTTGTTTATCACGCGCACTGTTATGATTGTTGAATATGTTGTAACAATCATTAATCTTACATCCACAAGTTAAGTAATTGGGTAATAACAGATTAAATAACACAAAACTTGGGTATTATATGGGTTGCGCCCTGAGTAGGGCTGCGTGGAAGCAACATCATAGGTTGTGAAGGAATAACAAGTGCGCGTAGCGACGTGCACACAAGGTCAAACCGCGTATCTCCAAAAGCTCATCAGACATTCCTAGGGTGCAGAAACCTAGTTCTAGCACCCTCCCATACTACTTCAGGTGAGACCTCAGTCCGCGCTCCATGGACTATTTCCAAAAGGGCCAATAGTATCGAGATTTGCTAAGCTAAATCACTTTTGAACCTAGGTCAGGCCCATACAAGCCAACAAGTGGTTCCATTACCGGGACCGGGATTTGCATAAGGGATGTCTGATGTCGTGCCACTGGAACCCAAAAAAGAAATAAATTGAAGAGTGGTTGGAAAAGAAGATTCACGAGTTCGCGATGCAAGAAAACAAAACTCCGCAACTACCTAAGGAATAGTGGTTGGAGCGCTACTTTTATACGGAGATCCACGCGATTTTCTTTGCATCCTTTCTTTCTGAGTTGTATGAATGGATCATGAAGCTAGAAGACAACTAGGGAAGGTGTAGGCTCGACAAACCAATAGTGTGGACTCTTGAATTAGTGTGCAGACTAGAAGCATCAGAAGATAAAATCACGCGAGTTGTGAACCATTAGCTTGACCGGATAATAGGATGATTTATCACTGAGTTTGCGGTAGACACGACCATCAACTACAGTGATGCAGAGCGACGTTTCCTCAAGGGATTGCGAGGTAAGTATAGTAAATCTTTGAATACTTGGATTAAAATTCTATTGTGTGAAAAGTGGGTTATGTGAATAAATTAATGCTTGGGACTACGCAGAGCAGGAAGATCTACAGAAGTAGAAGTAGTGATGGATTAGAAACTAGTTCCTTAATTTCACCCTCGCAGGAGAGCGAGGAAGAGCTCGCGAAGGTTTCTCTGAGAAGCATGGTCAGTTTGATAAAGCAACGAATTCCGCAGTTACCACCCCCACCCACACGACCACTTGTTTCACCCTCCTCACCTCCATCTCCACCAACCCCACCTCCGCCACCACCACAGTTCAGTATGACAAGTGCGATCAAACTACCGATATTCAGAGGAGTGGGGAATGAACATCCGGACCAATTCTGGTTTGTGATAAGAGCAATATGGGAAGCACAAGGCATCGTGGATGATAATATTAAGAAGGCTACGCTGGTGAGCACGTTGCAGGATCGCTCAATAACATGGTATATCAAGCATTATAATGACCACCCAAACGCAGGAATCTGTTGAAGCCCCGAAAATCAGGTCTACAACAAGGGGGATACCCACCCGGTCTGGACCTTGGTTAGCAACTCCTTTTCTATTTGCTGTAGTGGGTCTGTCTGGGGATATGGGACCAGTTTCCCAATTTATGTGTGTGTGTGTTGAGAATTGATATTTCCTTTCTAATAACTTCTAAGTAAAATGCTTTTATTCTAAATCTAATTTAACGACATGCAATTGTATTCTAATAAACAGAAATATATAATTCTAAAACTACCCCGGATTTGATATTTCAATTATGCGATCTAAAATAGTTTCTACAACAATTGGTAATAAAGATCATTCAATCGCTATAAGAAAATAATTCAATAAAGATGAAATGTTTTGTATAAAAAGTTAGCCGAACAGTTGTGAAAAACATATCGCATAATAAGTCAGTCATATATTAAGCATAAATAAATAGCTATCACCGTACAAAAGTGCCAAATGATAACTCAAGCATTTAAGCATTCAAACATAAATAACTGAACATGAATATCACCATAACACATGAGCAGAATTTGTTAAGAGATAAAAGTATCATTTATAACGAGTCCTACTCATGAGCTCCAGTGATAATGATTTATCTCTTCTTAATTCAACATCCACTAAGAGAACAAAAGTGCAATTTCAGTAGCAGATATTAAACGCGGATATCAATAAATCCTATTCCATTAATTCATCAAAACCTCCTCGGAGGGTGCAGAAATGCATGTTCTAAGGACAAGTTTTTGATAAATTTCAGGGCCCTTCTCTAAATGCATGAGAAGGGTTTAAATACTACTAGCTAAACCTAAAAATAATTTATTACAAAAATGTAGGATATGGTTTAAATGACCGTCCTCATTTTAGGCAAAAATAAAGCAAAACTAAAACTAAAACTGAATCTAAAACTAAAACTGACAACTAACTATCTATGTATCTATTCCTTGTAGTCGCAAGCATTCAACATTTGCTTGAGGAGAGTTTGCTAGCCGACTTCCAACTTTAGTTGTCCTGCGAAAACGGAATCGGCAAGAGCTGGCGCCATCTTCTCGGCAAAATTAATGATACATTTGAGAGTCATGCACTGGCTGTGTGGTTTTACTAAGTACATCCAGTAAGAATCCCAATTCAACTTGGTTAACCTTTTGATGGACTCTGCTTTTTCTTGAACCTTCTGTCTCCAGCTTGTTTGTAGATGTTGTACATTTGGTAGATATTTACATACCACTTGAAGATATCCATAATAAATACCACTGGTTTTTGAGTTCAAGTTTTGCCTTTTGCCTTTAGTGCATTTTCCTACAAATTTATGAGCTTATAGGCGACTGAGCGATTAGAGGCTTTCCATTTTAAGAGGTTTTGCCTGGCGCCTCGGTTTCTTGATCCGGGCTTCCCTGACGCTATTTTTTGCCTCTTGCACGTTTTTTGTTAGAGGATGTAAACCTTAAATTTTGTGGCAGGAATGATTCCACGAGTTCTTAGCTTTGAGTCTTAAATTGTCTATTTGTGATATCAGCACTATCTAGTACCCATTTTACCATGTCTGTGTATGGAAGAATTTTGGGCCTCGCCGCTATCCAGTGCAAGAATGAACATGCTAGTTCTGTAATAGACACCTCAGATGACCCATGTGAGCCAACGATAGCTGTAACCTCCATTATTCTAAGGTTTTCTTCCTCAAATATACTGTACATGCCTTCCCAAGTAGTAATACCAGCATCTTTGTTATAGGTGGTGTCTGTGTATAAGGGCGTCATCTCTTTATCTTCAGAACTCGGAGCTTTACCCTTCTTTCCCATAATATTCTGAACACTGCCATGTACACTTCTCTGCTCTTTGCTGTTTCAGTTTATAAATGAGGCAAGAGTAATGATAAGAAAAAGGTGACGGGAAAGCTTTAAATGCCGAAAAACATATAAAATATATCACCCTACGTGAAATGGCTCTTCAATCAGATCAAAACCATATTTCATTAATGATTGCCAACTAACTCATTAATTAACATTAATGCGCATAATTGGGCATCGGTTTGTGGAAAAGCTTTTTCGAACGAGCCCCGCAGATCTGCGATAAGGCGATTTTGCGATTTGCTTCGCAATATCACAAATTCGTTGCGTGTGGCAATCATCCGTTACAATGTGTTTTCTACGAAATGCGATTTGCGAGATGCGCCATCGCATATCGGAAATTTGAGGCATTTCAGCTTAAGTGATATTTGAAGCACGTTAAAATTGCGATGCGATGAATGTCTTCAACGTGTGATTTCGCATCGCGATTTCGCAATATTAGGATTCTGCTTGTAGGAAGGCATCCATTACCTTTTTGCGATGCAACGCTTATCATAAAACTTAAGTCTTTTTAGGATTTTTGGGTATTCTCCTAGGTTTTATGATAGTAAGATTTATTCAAAAAGGAAATACAAGTCCTAATTTATTTTTTGAATTTTATGGATAAGGGTTCCCACTTATTTAGTATTAGTAATAATACTAAATAAGAAGGGGGGTTGTTGCTAGCCATAGCAATTGGCGATTCACTTGGAAGAAACAGTTATCTCTACTTTTCTTTTGAATTTTCTAAACTTCCAAAACAGAAAATTTTCCAGAAAATCAAACTTTATTATAGAAAGATAAAGTACACCATGCTTTCAGCTGTCAATGATAATTCATTTCTTCTATGTTAACTTTGGTTATTTACTTCCTAGAGCTAGTCATTGTATCTACATCAGTCACTACTTAGTTTATAAAGATAAAAACAACGACTTCTCTGTAAATCAGTTTTAAATATGCTCATTTGTCATAGGTAGAGCCTCTGCTGCCAGCAGGCATTTATAGCCTCAACAGGGTTACATATTACCCAACAATGATCCTGTATCCTACTTAGAGAAATATACGATTTTCAAAGGGAAATCCATATTCACACTTATTGCTTTTATTTTCTTTTAATCCTTAAAGAAAAGTGCCTTGGTTTGGTAGCCAAATTATGACAATGCCACTCACTTGATTTATAACTTTTCTGAACAAGTTGGCTCGTGATGAGACCCCTAGTCTTTTGATTGCAACAATCTCGAGTCATTGCCCTGTTGTGGTATGTAGTTTTGGCAAAGTCAGTAAGCTATAATATCTATGATCATGATAAGTCGGCTCGTAATGAGACCTCTTATTCTTTAAGTTAAAGTGTATTGCTGGATTATTCCTTGAAGCTCGTAATTCCCTAGGTGGAGAGGAAGTCATTGTTTCCTTAAGATTAGCTCTGGATGACAATGGTAGAGTTTTTTGGAAAGAGCTTTTCTACAAAGAATCTTCGTTTTGTTATTGATACTTTTCATTTGACTGATATAAAACAAATTCCAACTAAAGGTCGCTTTTTATCAAAATTTACAAGGTTGGAACTAGTATCATTTTCAGGCTTATAGCCTTTGACTGTATCTTATAATAATAATGACCAATTTTCTAAATCAATTCTATTTATACAAGAGAAAAAACAAAATCTAAGAGAAATACTTGTTTTTTTTTTTTTGTGAATTCCAAATGCAACCATTTACAACTGGTTTATTATCAAAATAAAGGAAAAGCTAATTTACAAAAAATAGAAGAGTGATCTCTTATGGAAAGTATTTTTTGAGGATTTGTCCATTAACAGGTAAAGATTCTCTTCTTCCTATTAAATCCTATAACATAAAGGTAGATGGAGCTACGATTTCTGCAATTTGGAAAGGGCTAAGCCACATTCGTTGAAACTTCGTATGTTTGCCCTTTTCCTCATGAGCCTTATCCCATTTTAAAACTAGATCTCCTATCCGAAAGTCTTTTCTGGATATCATGTTTGAGTTAAAAGAAGCTTTTACTAATGCTTGGTGATGCGCATGAGTTATTTTAGCCTGTTCTCTTTGCTCTTCTAGCTTAAGGATTTGCAGCTGCCTTAGTTGTAAGGAAGAAGTTGGTTTTTGATTGATAAATTGAACTAAGGCCAATGAGGGAATCACTAGATGAGTTGGAAGGACCACTTCTTTCCCATAAACCAAATTAAAGGAAGAAGTGCCAATGGAGGCTTTCTGCGTTATTTGGTCTGCCCATAGAGTGTATGTTAAAGATTTGTGCCAATTCTTATGAGTTTGATCAATGGTTCGCTTAATGATTCTGATTAAGTTTTTATTTGTTGATTCAGCTAACCCGTTCCCTTGCGGATAATAATTGGCAGAGTATTTAAGATTAAAACCTCTTTTGAGCACAAATTCAGTCATAGCATTGCCAGAAAAATACGATGCATTATCAAACATTAATGCGGAGGGTAAACCAAACCTGGTGATTATGAACTGATCTATGAAATCAATGATGTGTTCGGCATTAGCTGTCTTGAGAAGAACTGCTTCTACCCATTTAGTAAAATAATATGTAGCTGTAAGGATATATCTGTGCTGTTTAGAAGAGTGAGGAACGATCTCACCTATTATATCCAATCCCCATTGATCAAAAGGTTGATAAATATTGATTGGTTGTAAAGGAAATGATGGTTTCTTTTGTCTTCCAGCAGTAGTTTGACAAACTTGACATTTCCTTACATAGCTATGCGCATCTTTAAATAGTGTAGGCCAATAGTGTCCTGCGTTCAAGATTTTATGTGTTGTAGTATCTCCAACATAATGTCCACCTGTTGGTCCATCATGGAGTTCCTGCAACACTTTTTCAGCTTCAGCTTTCTCAAGACATCGAAGGAGAACAGAATCATAGTTCCTCCTAAAAAGTACATCGTTTACGAGCTGATATTGCTTAGCCTTCAACCTTAGGGCTATTTTCTTTGTATAATCTAAGTTTGAAGGAGCATATCCATTTTTTAGATAAAATATGATATCAGCGTATAATGATTCAATATCATTTAGGCTTACCTCATACATTTGTACTTCTGAAGACGGTATTTCGGAAATAAGCGATGCACCAACCAACATTTTACAAAAGCCTTGCCCTTTTATAATATTTGCTGGTTTAATTTCGACGTCATATTCTTGTAAAACAGTAGCCCAATTTGCTCTCTTTTCACCCACATCTTTCTATACTAAAAGATTTCTTACCACTAGAAACGACACAATGATTTTTGTATGGGTTTTAAGTAAGAAGGGTCTGAAATGTTTGATCGCTTTGAAAACAGCGTAAGCTTGCTTCTCGACGTCATAATAATTTAATTTGGCCCCTTGTAGATTTGAACTGAAAAATGCAATTGGGGCTTCCATCTTATCTTGATTTGCTTGAGTGAGTATCGTAGCATATGATCTATCAGAGGCAAGAGTATATAAAATGAAAGGATCGGAGAAATTTGGGGTTGCTAAAGATGGGGCGTTAACAATTGCTTGTTTAATCAGATTGAATGCTTCATATTCTTCTTGGCCCCATTTAAAGATTGAATTCTTTTTAATTATTGCTTGTAAGGGAGATACGATTCTTGAAAAGTCGGGAACAAATCTCTTTACAAAATTAATTTGGCCAAGGAAGGATTGCATAACTTTATTGTTGTGAGGCAAGGGTATTTCGGAAATCTCCTTGATTCTGTTGGGATCAATATGGATTCCAGATTTTGACACTATAAATCCAAGAAGTTTTCCTTCACTTAATGCAAAAAAGGACTTTTTTGGATTAAGTGAAATTTCGTACCTTTGGCAACGTTGGAAGATTTGTTTCAAATATCTGAGATGATTACCTCATTTCTTGGAATATACAGTTATATCATCCAAGTAGATTACTACTGATTTGTTTATTAATCCCTTAAATGCAATGTCCATGGCCCTTTGAAATGTGGTGCCAGCATTAATTAGACCAAAGGGCATCTTTTGATATGCATAAGTGCCCCATTTGGTTCTGAATGTAGTCTTTAATTGATCATCAGGGTGGACCAAAACTTGGTTGTAGCTGGAGAAGCCATCCAAAAAGGACATTAATTCTGATCCTGCAACTGCTTGTAATATTTGCTCCATGGGAGGTAAAGGAAAATTATCTTTTTGGCAGGCTTTGTTAAGATTTCGAAAGTCAATGCTAATTCTAATATCTCCTTTTTTCTTTCTAATGGGAACCATATTGGAAACCCATTTAGAATGTCAAACAGGAAAAATGATTTTGGCTTTCAATAATTTATTGAGCTCAGATTTAATCTAATTTTCCAAATTAGGGTGGATTTTCCTCAGCTTTTGCTAGACAGGTTTTTCATCGTCTATCATTGGGATGGTACGCTGAATGATAGAAGTGTCGTAAGTCTTAAGTTCATCATAGTTCCAGGAAAAGATACTTTTGTATTGTTTCAAGAGACGAACGCATGCTAATCTTTCTTTAGGGGCTAGGCCAAGACCTAGATTGATATTCTGTGGCTTGTTATCAGTTCCTATATTTACTAATTCATAGTTTAGAGTTGAACTTTGAAGTTTTGAATTGGTAGATCTTTTGAATCAGTCTTTCAAATCATATAAGTCTTCCAATTTGACTACTGATTTTGGCATAGCATTATTAGTGCTATCTTGTTGCAATTGTTTGTCATGTTGGTCTTCATCTATAATCTGATTATTGTAAGATCCCTCTGATGTGAGGAAGCTTACAATATCAGGATCATCGTTAAAAATTCTCCAATTGGTAATGTTATTAGGAATCGAGGGTCTAAAAATTAATTCAATTGAGAATCTATCCAGGCTAAAGTCTTCTAAGGGAATGAGCTTGGAAGCTACGTTTGCCAAGAGATCAACACTAGTATTTTGGAGTCTGGGAATTGATGAAATATTGAATGCTATAAAATGTTCAGTTAGATCTTGTACTAAAGATTGATAATGATTTAAATGACCTGATAGACAATATATATTATTTCATACCTGTCTAATTACAATCTTAGAATCTCCAAAAACTTGTAGATACTTGATATCTAGTCTGATTGCTTTGTATAATCCTTGGATTAATGCCTTGTATTCTGCAGTTTTATTGGTACAATCAAACTCGAGTCTGCAAGTTAACATAATTTTGTTTCCCTCTGGACTAACTAATACGCATCCTACTCCTGCTCCATCATTAGACTTAGAACCGTCAAAAAATATCTTCCAAAATAAAGATTTATTTACTTCTATGAAACTAACACATTTAGAACTATCTGTTTGAGAAAATTTTTCTACTTGAGATAAAACAGAATGTTCTAAATAAGGCGAAGTATGAGCATTGAAATTTCCTAAGAAAGAATCAACAGAATAGTTGCCAATTATATTGTTTTGTATGTTACAGGTTCATTTTCTCCTTCCAATTCTATTACTATGTATTTTTATGCCTTTCTCGCTCAACCTTTATTTGATTTGGTTTTCCATTGTAAGGGAGCCACATATGCGACCAATCAGTTGCAAAATATCCATGAAGCTTTTCAGACCAATCCCTGCTAAGAATTAAGCCATAGAATTCTGGAATGTCTGCAACTAAAATATTGATAACTTTACATACCTTTCGATTAGATGACAGCCTTATGGTAACCTAATTTAGTTCTCCGATTACTTCAACCTGCGACCGGTCCAGCTGAACTATGTGCACTACAGATTTTTGGGGTTGAACGTTCAACTTTGCACATATTGATTTAGGTAAGATATTGGATAAAGCTCGTGAATCAACTAAACAATTGTGCAAATTTTTATTGAAAATTTCATAAGTAAGAAGAAATGGCGGAGTATGAGATCTTGACCTTCCTCCAGTTAGAGCGATGTCTTTAGGATCAACTTTACTAGTCATAGTAGTTGGAGGTCTTCCCATCTCATGGGAAGCTTGCGAGATTACAGTGACAGACAGAGGTGTAACTAGTATTGCGTGTAATTCTTTCAAAAGGAGCTTTTTCTGGTGTTTTAACTTGCTCAATTCATAAAAAGTAATGTTAGCCCTAGTCTTCTTCATGTCTTCTATGATATTATATTCCATCTCATCAGAAAAATCAACGTTTGAGATGGAGTTGGTGAATCTGTTTAGACTGGGCTTGTTTGAGTCACTTTGGGTGACGTTTTCTTAGCTGCGACTTTATCCTTAGTCATTGAGCTTGTGCTCTTCGACTTAGGAGTAGGTTGAGGAGGATCGAGTTGATTTCTACTTCTAGTACTGACCGGTGATGCCTCTTGATCCTCTTCATTTGGGAGGATAAAATCCCACATTCCCTGTACTTCTACAATTTCTTCTTCATCAGTAGGCTCTTCGTTGGAAATTTCCTCTTCTTCTTCTTTTGATTCAACATTAGTAATAGCATTGGAAGGCTTTGAATCAGTTGAAGGATTTCTTCGATAAGGCTTGTAAGGCTTTTTAGAAGAAGTCTCTACTACTTGTTTCTTTATGTCAACCATTTCGTTAGACATGGTTTTCAAAACTTTCTACAATCCCTCTAAATCAAATGGGTCTTTGGACTGTTTTTTCTTTGGATATTTTTTAAAAGTAACCTTCTTAGATTTACATTCATCAACGACGTTTTTCTTTTCTAAGGCTATGATACGTTTCTCTACCGCTATTGCTTCCTTCATATTGTCAGCTAAAGTTTTTTTGTTAGCTCTATCAACAAAGATTGTTATGTTTGATGGTAGAGCAAATATGTACCATTCACTTTGAACTTCTTCACTAGGCTTGGAGGTGGTAGGAATTTTGTTCAAAAGTTTATTAAAACACGAGTTAAAATATTTGACAGGTTCCATTGATTCAACCCTAAGGTTAGACAGGTCATTGATCAGTGTCGCCATGGACCTGTCATCATCGAACTTAGTCAAGAATTGTTCTTGGAAAATATCCCAACTAGTGATAGATCTGGATGGTAATGAGAAATACCATGATCTGGCTGCTCCTTGCAAAGTGTAAGGAAAGAGACGAACGACAACGTCTTCATTAGTAACCCCATTGAGATTTATGGATAACATAAAGTTGTTTATGTGTTCTTCTGCTAGCATGCTTGCTTTAGGATTAAACTTAGGCAACCATTTTTCAGGATGGGTCGGTAATTGAATCAAGGGCGCAGGCATTAAGAGTGCCCCTGGGTTATTCCATGGAGTTTGGGCCATCATTGAACTACTAACAGAGGAAAGCGTAGAAGATGATCCCTGCGATTGGGAAGATGAGGATATTACAGTTCCAGATGATTAAGAAGGAGATGTCAATGTTCCAGTGGTCTGGTGGATGATAATTTGAAGTGGAAGAGTGGATGGTTGACTTCGCGGTGGAGAGGTTGAGATGGATGATGATGATGAAAGAGTCTCACTATCAGACCCTTTAGGTGATTTCCTTGCTCTCTTCCTTGTAGGTAGAGGTAATTCAGTTGGTTCGATACCAAACTTTTCACTCTACAATCTGGTAAGGGGATGAGAAGGGTTATATTGTGAAGTCGCACTACCTTGAGATTTTTCATATTTTTGAGGAGATACTGAAAATTGCTTAAGTTTATGGATCAAAGATTCAACTTCAGGAGGTTCAATAGTATATTTCTCTAAAATATTTGGGTTTGTTGCAGTGGTTGTTGTTCTATTGACTTCTCGCTCAATATTTAAAGATTCTAAATGCGATGGAGAAGTTGGGGGAGATGGTGAGGGCAATTTACTCTCAGAATGGTATTTAGATTTAGATTTACTTGCCATTCATAGTTCGGGGGCCCTCCTTCTAGCGCCAAATGTGTTGAAGCCTCAAAAATTGGGTCTAAAACAAGGGGTATACCCAACCGGTCCGGACCTTGGTTAGTAGCTCCTTTTCTATTTGGTGCAGTGGGTCCGACTGGGGATATGGGACCAATTTCCAAATTTATGTGTGTGTGTGTTGAGAATTGATATTTCCTTTCTAATAACTTCTAAGTAAAATGATTTTATTCTAAATCTAATTTAACTACATGCAATTTATTCTAATAAACAGAAATATCTAATTCTAAAACTACCCTGGGATTTGATCTTTCAATTATGCGATCTAAAATAGTTTCTACAGCAATTGGTAATAAAGATCATTCAATCGCTATAAGAAAAGAATTCAATAAAGATGAAATGTTTCGTATAAAAAGTTAGCCAAACAGTTGTGAAAAACATATCGCATAATATTAAGCATAAATAAATGGCTATCCCCGTACAGAAGTGCCAAATGATAACTCAAGCATTTAAGCATTCATACATAAATAACTGAACATGAATATCGCCATAACACATGAGCAGAATTTGTTAAGAGATAAAAGTACCATTTATAAAGAGTCCTTCTCATGAGCTCCAGCGATAATGATTTACCTATTCTTAATTCAACATCCACTAAGAGTACAAAAGTGCAATTTCAGTAGCAGATATTAAATGCAGATATCAATAAATCCTGTTCCATTCATTCATCAAAACCTCCCCAGAGGGTGCAGAAGTGCATGTTCTAAGGACAAGTTTTTGATAAATTTCAAGACCCTTCTCTAAATGCATGAGAAGGGTTTAAATACTACTAGCTAAGCCTAAAAATAATTTATTACAAAAATATAGGATACAGTTTAAATGATCGTCCTCATTTTAGGTAAAAATAAAGCAAAACTAAAACTAAAACTGAATCTAAAACAAAAACGGACAACTAACTATCTATGTATCTGTTCCTTGTAGTCGCAAGCGTTCAGCGTTTTCTTGAGGAGAGTTGGCTAGCCAACTTCTGAATTTAGCTATCCTACGAAAACGGAATCGGCAAGAGCTGGTACCATCTTCTCAGTAGAATTAATGATACATTTGAGAGTCATGCACTGGCTGTGTGGTTTTACCAAGTACGTCCAGTAAGAATCCCAATTCAACTTGGTTAACCTTTTGATGGACTCTGCTTTTTCTTGAGCCTTCTGTCTCCAGCTTGTTTGTAGATGTTGTACATTTGGTAGATATTTACATACCACTTGAAGATATCCCTGATAAATACCACTGGTTTTTGAGTTCAAGTTTTGCCTTTCACCTTTAGCACTTTTTCCTACAAATTTCTGAGCTTACAGGCGACTGAGCGATTAGAGGCTTTCCATTTTAAGAGGTTTTGCCTGGTGATGTGCGATTAGCGCTAGGCGCTAATCGCGCATCAGAAACTACCTCGGTTTCTTGATCTGGGCTTCCCTGACGCTATTTTTTTCCTCTTGTGCATTTTTTGTTAGAGGATGTAAACCTTAAATTTTGTGGGAGGAATGATTCCACGAGTTCTTAGCTCTGAGTCTTAAATTGTCTATTCGTGATATTAGCACTATCCAGTACCCATTTAACCATGTCCGTGTATGGAAAATTTTGGGCCTCTTCGCTATTCGGTGCAAGAACGAACATGGTAGTTCTGTAATAGACACCTCAGATGACCCATGTGAGCTAGTGGTAGCTGTAACCTCCATTATTCTGGGGATTTCTTCCTCGAGTAGACTGTACATGCCTTCGCAAGTAGTAATACCAGCATCTTTGTTATAGGTGGTGTCTGTGAATAAAGGCGTCATCTCTTTATCTTCAAAACTCGGAGCTTTACCCTTCTTTCACATAATATTCTGAACACTGCCATGTACACTTCTCTGCTCTTCACTCCTACAGTTTACAAATGAGGCAAGAGTAATGATAAGAAAAAGGTGACGGGAAAGCTTTAAATTTCGAAAACATATGAAATATATCACCCTACGTGAAATGGTTCTTCGATCAGATCAAAACCATATTTCATTAATGATTGCCAACTAACTCATTAATTAACATTAACGCGCATAACTGGGCATCGGTTTATGGAAAAGCTTTTTCAAACGACGAGCCCTACAGATTGGCAATAAGGCGTTTTTGTGATTTTCTTTGCAATATCGCAGATCACAATATTGCAAATTCGTTGCATGTGGCAATCATCTGTTACAATGTGTTTTCTGCGAAATGCGATTTGCGAGATGTGCCATCGCATATCGGCGGTTTGAGGCATTTCAGCTTAAGTGATATTTGAAGCACGTTAAAACTATGATGTGATGAATGTCTTCAACGTGTGATTTCGCATCACGATTTTGCAATCTTAGGATTCCACTTGTAGGAAGGCATCCATTACCTTTTTGCGATGTGACGCTTATCATAAAACTTAAGTATTTTAAGGATTTTTGAGTATTCTCTTAGGTTTTATGATAGTAAGATTTATTCAAAAAGGAAATAGAAGTCCTAATTTATTTTTTTAATTTTATGGATAAGGGTCCCCACTTATTCAGTATTAGTAATAATACTAAATAAGAAGGGGGGTTGTTGTTGGCCACAACAGAATCGCAGAGGTCCAGGCCACGCTAAATAGGGAATTTAGCAGGCCAAAGTCAAAAACACAACCAATCATTGGGTTTAAGGAGATCGCGATGCTCTCGGGCTAGACCCCCTGGGATCTGGACCAAATGTTGAAGCTACGTTTCGTGAAGCCAAAAAGACATTAACAAATGGAAAACATCGCGCATGGTTTGTAGCATCTCTGACACTGCACTTAAGGACAACGCTGTCACAGCAAAAACTTTCCAACTAGGCCGAAGCGTTGGAGATGGCAATGAGATTACATGAGACCCCTATACAATATCCTAGGTTAGGAGTCCAACAAATCCACGCACAACTGTAGAATCTATGTCTAGAAATGCAAAGTTTGAAACAGGATAGGACACCTCGGCCGGAGGCGCGTGAGGAAGTATGGTGCATAAAATGAAAAGGCCAAGGGCACGACAAGGATCATTGTCCAGTGTTCGCGAACTACTTAGCAGGTGGAGGGACAATGTCTTTGAGACTAGAGGCATAGGCAAGGTCGAGTGTGGCGCCTGAATTATGGTGTGTGATCTGTCAAATAGGAGGGAAACACACTATGAATAATTGTCATCTATTGCAGAAGTATACATTGATGTCCCAACAATTGTTTTGTAATTTCTACAGGTCGATAGGCCATGATGAATGCACTTGTCGAAGCTACGAACTAATGATGGATTAGACTCTTGCCTATATGGTGCAGACCAAAATGTGAGCCCTCGACCCAAATGCAGGGATGTCGTGGGCTGGATTTCAGGGATGCAGTCGAGGTCGAGGTGAAATGGGACTAGGAAGGGGTTGCGGACAACTAATTTGTTACAATTGTGAAGGGCCAAGGAACTATGCTCGCGATTGTACCAACCCGACAAGGATATCATGTTTGTATTGTACTCAGTTTGATCATGAGGTAGAAGACTCCCCTTCGCTGATAGAAAGGATGCACAAAAAAGGGGTACTCCAACCCCCTCTGACTCAAAACTTACAAATGATGAGGTCTGAGCCATGTGAAGAAGACCTAAATGTAAACATGATGCTCAGGAGTAGTATGACCACGGGGGATGATAAAGGGAAGAATCCAAAAGAAAGTGCGTGGGTTCGCAAGGCCCCTACAAAGGAATTCGAGTTTGATTTAGAAGGGGTGAAGGAGACATTCATGGAAGCTAAGAAGAGCTTCACGAAGGCCTCCACTTCAGGTAGTAAGGATCAACTAGAACCAGGAATGGATCCTTCAATGCTCACTACCTTTTTGGAGATATGCATGAAACTTCTGCATGACAGCAAGGTAGCCAAAGGACTGCAAGAACTTATCACTAGATGCACGTGGTTAGGAGAACCGCACGTGGTCTAGAAATTGGGGAAACATGCATTGCGCACCGGAAGGGAAGTGAGGTTGACTGCGCAAATTGGTGAGTACGAAATGGATCAGGTAATCCTAGATCTTGGTTCAGACGCAAATGTACTACCAAAGCAAACATGGGAACGCATGGGCAGACCTGCATTACAATGGTCCCTTATTCAGTTACGAATGGTGAACCAACAGAATATTTTTCTCATGGGAATATTGCAAGGGGTAACAGTAGATATCGAAGGTGCGAGCGTGCAGGTGGATTTTGAAGTGATAGAGATTGTCAATGATTGTAATCCCTATCCCACGGTACTAGGAATAGACTAGGCCATTGATATGAACGGAGTCATAAATATGAAGAAGCGCAAAATGATCTTTGAGAAAAAGTTACTACGCGTAGTAGTACTACTGGATCCAGCAGAAGGAGCGTGATACACTGAACCGGTGCGCGATGATGATAGTGATGACAATCTCGATTGTATTTACAAGATAACTACGTGAGAATAGGATCGGGTGAATCCAATTGCAAATGGAATAATTTTATGGGAGTGCAAAAGCTCCTGCACTTTAGATTCAGACGAAGAGGTAGAGCGATGGCAGAATCGGCTGCACGAAGTAACAATGCTTAATTGCAACATGTTGGTTAGATCACTGCGTTGCGTGACAACATAGGCTAGGGAGCTACCGACATATGATGGATTGTCAGCGGTGGATGAATTTTTGAGAAAATTTGAAAACACAGTACCAGAACAACAGCGGTTCGATGCACTAAAGTGGGCATTGCGCACAATTCTGTTATCGGGAAAACTAGTGTCTATTCAGAGCTGCCAGTCCCACTAAGATGGGTAGCTATCTTAGAAACAAACAAACTAAAGTTACTTGTGTTTTCCTGTATGAGAGATAGATGAGAAAGAAGCAGAGAGTACCAACCTCAGTCTTTCGCTTGGCTCCTTACTTGTTTACTTTCCCCTTTGACATAATCTCGCCACTTCTTCCTTACTTGTCCCGCTCCAAAGAGCACCCGTAGAGTCAAAGCAGCATAATACCATCAAAGCATAGAGATCTATCACCATAAACAATATAGGATCAGATGTATATTAACCATACAAATGCATATATCAATACAAGGTTCAGAGATATACAAGAATATGGAGGAAAACTCAAATAGCTTTATTAACAGAAGTAGTAGAAGAGAGGATTACAACCCATTGGTCTGACCCAACACCATCCTCCCAGCATGAAAGCCATCTTCAACTCATACAAAGCAAGATCACCCAACGATGTCTTCAAAGAGAAACCAACAACACTTCCTTGCAAATTACAAAATTCCAGCCTCTGGATCTCTAGGATGAGGGATCCATATATAGATGTTTGCAGGGGGGTGAGTCAGATTTTGAGATTTTGATTAGTGTCATCTCTCTGATAGTTCTTGGTTCCACTTGGAGAGTTCATGATCTCTTACTCATCCTTGGGTGAATTTAGAGAGGTAAGTGTCAAATGAGCAGCTTCTAGAAGATTCTCAGGGTCTCCACCTAGAAAACTGCTTGTGCCATTTGTTTTCTCTCGCTCATCTCACCCTACAGAATGAATTTCTAGTATGCATCACACTTTTTGCATGTGGCAGGTGAGATGCATCGCACCCTTAGCACTGGGTAGTCTGTATGGTCCTGCTTTGACCAGTTCTGAGTAGTTTTTCATGGAGAACTTCTGGGAGATGATGTAATCAGTTGACCTTTCTCCTTTAGGGTATGAAACAACACTTTTCGGGACTTAGAATCTCTTGGTCTATGGACATATGTGATTGGGGTTGCAGTGCCCAAATATTTCTATAACAGTTTCCCCCTAAAGCATGAGGTCGTAAATCTTTTTGATGTCGGGTGAAATGCTTTATCATGAGGATCCGAGGTTTTTTGAACTGGAAGGTGACTTGTAATAAGATACAATACAATACAAACAATGTAAACTTTGAAACAGGAACTCTGGCCAAAAAACCCCAAAAAAACATCAAAAACAGTGCTCAAAACGAAAAGTGTGTATACTGGAACGATGTTTTTATTTTTTAGGCGTCAATTTTGAACATGTTTTAAAATTGGCAGTGACTACAAAATTTACTATGAAATTTTCGTGCAAAATATAGCTTCAAAATGAAACTGATGACACTGGAACAATGATTTTTTTTTTTAGGGTCAATTTTCAGTATTTAAAAAAAATGCTAATAAAACCAAATTTCTATGTGTCAAACAAAGTTGTTTATGCGGGAAAAAACACACTAATGTTTTTGGCAGAATATCATTTTTCTTTCCTAAGTATAAATTTAACATGTTTTCAACCATAACATGCTAGATACAAAAAAAATTGAAATTTTTTCAACTATAAAATAAAAAAAACCATGACATTATGAACAAATTACATCACTAAATGCATTCAAAAGTCATTATTTTTATATTGAATAAAACATATTTTATATCTCTAATTTAATATTGCATTGTAGATATTTTAAAGAATAAAATTTATCATAACTAAGACATATAATCCAACAACATAAAAATGCCTCATAACTTCTCATTTAACACCATATGGAAAACATTAATTTTATTTGAAGATACGATGCATACATCAGTTATATAAGCTGTCTTAAACAACTATTCAAAATCACTCATGTTTTCTGGCACACCATCAGAATTCACATCTTCAGATGAGTGACTGGATGCTGACGAAGATGTTCCGTATTCTTCTCTTTCATCAACTAGTGCCCCATCTGAGTCCACATGCATGCCCAACATTTCAGGTTTCAAAATTCTTCTAGATCTACGACTGGTTTCAGGTGACTCCCATGTTAACACTGTTCCTTCTGGTAACAACCTTTTCAGAATCTCTATCGTCTTGAAGCGAAGAGTTCCTCTCTTTGTTAAATTGAAGTCATAAACAAGTATGTCTACATCCTCCAATTTTAATATGTCTGTGCGGCGGCGATTTACATTTGTACCCTTTCTTTTTCTTTTTCCGCCATTTTTTTTTGTCAACTACCATCTCTGGCTTATACACACCATTGAATGGGTGTGTATTTGTGGCATACCAATGTACTTCAACACTTGTAACATCCTCATTTTCTGTAAAGACCTTTATAACTTTAGCAACCCAAAATGGATAGCCATTGGGATCTCCATCTGCTAGCACTGCAATCATGCAACCCTCCTTAATATCCTGTACTGAACCCCTATAAAGGTCTTCCATGGCTTCACGTTGTGCACGAGATCTTCTGGAACCAATATACATCTCTCTTTCCTCTGCCTGTGAAGAATTAATAATACCTTGAGATTGTTGTTGTTCAACAATGTTTACTTCCTCATGTTCATTCGACACATTATGTGGCCAAATAAATGGATTTTTCAAAGGTATATCTTCATTTATTGTTGTCGAAATGATATCACTTTGATTATTGAAAAACGACTCCCACCAAACTGAATCAGCAATGTCAAAGTACTCATATGTATATCTAATACATTTTTTAATTTCTTCCAAGCAATCAGAATAATTTATAGCCCTGTTCTGTCTACGTGCATTCTGAACTTCACCAACTGATTGTAATAACAATATTTTTGATGCAAATATTGGATGATCTGGAATGAAATTCAAAAATTGCAATCCTGATGACGGTGCCCATTCTGTAGTAGTTGAATACTTCTTGCCCCATATTAGTGTTTTCCCATCAATTTTTTTGATACGAAATTGATGTTGGAAGCTAATGTCATTAAGTTGTTCAATGCATCTCCCCTCACCATATGATCCCAGAATAAACCTTCGCATGTCAATAGTTTCTTCCAACACATCAAAAGTAGGCTCTGGCATGTATGATTTCTTAATACATTCAATTAGTGATGGCAAGCTACCAACTTCCTTCCTCCTCAATGTGACTGAAAAACGGCTGAACATCTGATCAATATGGTCATGAGTGTGCCCAACAAGAAGGAAACCAACCTTTACCTTCTGAAAAATTCCCAATTCAACAAGCATGTTTATATATCCAAAAACAACCTGATTTTTATTTTCACGGCAAGTGTTGTCCAATTGTAGATACAAAACTTCAGGAAGATTACCAGATGTTATAGACATTTTTGTGCCTTACAGCATGAAGCATGAAATGTCCATAATCTAAGGGATCCAAAGTCCCTAAACATGTTGTTCCTACCCCTAGAGGAACAAGGTCAGCAAACCACAACACTAAATATCAGTTCTCCACCTGAAAACACTCAAAAACAAGCTAATTCTGGATCATGTCAACTGCTCCACTGAGCATCTGCGCTGAATGTCAACTGCTCCACTCTGTACTTGCGCTGAATGTCAACTGCAAAGAAGGCTACCTGCGCTGGGCGAGTTTGGCCAAGTGGCACAGTCATTCCTCAAGGTGTTAATGCCCAGGAAGCTTCCAAAATGACACTTGGATCAGGGAATTCGACTGGTGATGAGTAAGAGGGTCTAGATCTCCAAGTGGAAGCAAGAACCTCCAAGTGGACTCAAGAACTGAAGAATAACTGAAGTGGGAGAGGACACTAGTCAGCTCCATGCCAAGCTCAAGCTGATTCATCCTTTCTCCAAAACTCCTATATATAGAGCTCTCTCATGAGGTCTAAAGAGGCTGGAATCTGGTGAATGTAAGGAAGTGCTGTTGGTTTGAGTATAGAACTATTGGGTGATTTGCTTGAAGGAGGTGAAGAGGAGATTTCTTTCTGCTAGGAGGTGATGCTGGATTGGGCCTTCTATGGTTGTATCACTTCCTGAACTTTACTTCTTCCATTAATAAAGCATTTGAGGTTCTTCTATATGCATGTGTCTCAATGGCGTATTGATACTTGTATATTTGATTTATTCTAATCCTTGAATCAATTATGAATGTATGCTTCTTGTAGTTTCCCCTTCTTGTTATTTTACAGGATCTTGGTGTAGCTGGGCCAGTGAAAGAGCAAGGAGCTGGGAGCAAGCAGCAAAGAGAGAAGATTGGATCAATCATTAGCGGAAGACAACGGTTAGTGGATCTCTTTCTCCCCTCTCTTACATCTCATAAAGAAGTAATCTCGAATAGCTTTGCTTTGATTGTTGCTGAGGTACTATCACCCTTAGAGTGGGATAGGGTCATTCCGTATTGGATACTTTTCCCAACAACACCAGACCAATGAGAAATCACATCATGAATTATAGTTATGGTCAGATTTGCATCATTATGAATATTTGGAGCTGTGAAGTACACCCTTGGCAACATTTTCCCATTGAAGACCATACAACCGACCAAGTGAAATTGAATAAAGTTTTCCTCCTATAAATTTTTGGGTGTGCGAACAAAATGTGGTAAAAGTGTTTTCTTCTGGTCCATACCATCAATTATCAAACCCAAATATTTATTCGGATTATCATAGCACTTTTTTCGATGCTTGTACAACTTCTTCCTTTCTTTTGTTTGTTGTTCGCGATGCTCCTGAAGTTGTTTGACAATTAAATCTACACAACATAAAAGAGATTCATTAAGAAATATGTTTTCATAGTTGATGACTATACAATTTTAAAAGTTAAAGTTATAAACGCTTACCTCTTTCTGAGCCTTCACTTTTGTCCCTTTTTGATTTAAGAGAAGCACATGTACTGCAAATCCCCATCCTTGTCTTCTTAGGAATACGGACATTGTTGAATTCTTTCTTCCATACCTTCACAAAATATTGATATGTAATAAACTGGCCATGTCCCTCAGCACCTTCTGCATATTCTTTGTATAAGTTGTAGATTTCTCGTCTTGAAAAATTATCTGGAATATGTATTGTCTCTCCATTTGGAATACACTCTCCATGCTTTGAAAAGAAATCTTTCATCCATGACATTGCAGTATTTGATAATGGACCAAACTGTCTTTTATGACGTACTTCTGAATAAAATGTGGGATCCTTTTCCAAATTTTCTTGAATTCTCGAGAGACGAAAATTCCCAATCGAATGAAACATTTTGAAACCTTTTCTACAGATAAAACAAGTCCCAATATGATAATCATAACCTGACAATGTAGATTGCATGCACCCAACTAAATATGAATTTTGCATGCTTTTATTCATTGACAAATATCTCTTCCTGCTTTCTAATGCAAATTTGAAATCCATATGTTTCAAGCAATCTTTTTGGCAACATTCACTTGAAATGAGAGCACTAATAGAACTTCTTCTCGTCAGATATTCTGCTCTACCCCTTGTATAACTAGAACAACTTGCATTGATACGAAAAGGTCTGCTCCTACTCCTTGATACAATGTTTCTTGGCAACATCTCCATCATTTGATCATCATTTGTATAAGGCTTTTCATCATCATTAAGAGGAACGTTATCCACACTATGATCATCCTTGCTTTTCAAATATTGACTTGGAGGATATTCTTCATCTTCTGCTTCTTCAGTGCTACTGTCGTAGTCCTTAGAATTCGGACTGAATGGAAAATCTGACTCGATGTTTAATGGATATTCTTCCTCATATGCATTGCAAGTGCTACTCTCATAGTCCATAGAAATAGGACTACGTTGAAAATGTGACTTACTTATTGAAGATGCTACATCCCGTCCTTTGTCACTGCTACCTTTATACTCATTAGAATTAGGACTAAGTGCATCATCCTGTCCTTCATCACTGCTGCTCTCATAGTCCGCAGAATTAGGACTAAGAGGACACTGTGACACTCTATTATTTTGAAATTCATCATCACGCTCTTCATAACTATTGCTCTCATAGTTCGCAGAATTAGGACTAAGTGGACACTGTGGTACTCCAATCTTTTGAATTTCATCATCCCACTCTTCATCACTGCTGCTCTCATAGTCCTTAGAATTTGGACTAACTGGACACCGTGACACTCCATACTTTTGAAAATAAACATCATGCTTTTCATCACTACTGCTCTCATAGTCCTTAGAATTAGGACTAAGTGGACACTTTGACACTCCATACTTTTGAAAATCAACATCATGCTTTTCATCACTACTGCTCTCATAGTCCTTAGAATTAGGACTAAGTGAACACTTTGACACTCCATACTTTTGAAAATCAACATCATGCTTTTCATCACTGCTGCTCTCATAGTCTTCAGAATTAGGACTAAGTGGACACCGTGACACTCCATTCTTTTGAAATTTGCCATCATGCACTTCAAAACTGCTGCTCTCATAGTCCTCAGAATTAGGACTAAGTGGACACCGTGACACTCCCTTCTTTTGAACTTCACCATTATGCTTTTCAAAACTACTGCTCTCATAGTCCTCTGAATTAGGACTAAGTGGACACCGTGACACTCCCTTCTTTTGAACTTCACCATTATGCTCTTCAAAACTGCTGCTCTCATAGTCCTCGGAATTAGGACTAAGTGGACACCGTGACACTCCATTCTTTTGAACTTCACCATCATGCTCGTCAAAACTGCTGCTCTCATAGTCCTCAGAATTAGGACTAAGTGGACACCGTGACCCTCCATTCTTTTGAACTTCACCATCATGCTCTTCAAAACTGCTGCTCTCATAGTCCTCAGAATTAGGACTAAGTGGACATCGTGACACTCTGTTCTTTTGAACTTCACCATCATGCTCTTTATCACTGCGGCTTTCATAGTCCTTAGAAGTAGGACTAAGTGGAATCTGTGACTCTTTATTTATTTGAAATTCTCCATCCCCTCTTTCATCAGTGCTACTGTCATAGTCCTTAGAATCAGGACTAAGAGGAAGAAGTGACTTTCTATTCATAGTGGAAGAATTCCCGCTATGTTCATCAATATGAATAGAGTTGTTACGCGATGCAGAAGTTGATGGTGTATAAATCGAAACTTCACTATCAGAACAATCCATCCCTTTCAAATAGAAGATGTTGAATGATACAAATGGAGAGTCTCCTAAAGATATTATATAGCTTAAAGAATGAAATTTTCCCTCCAAAAATCTTCCCTCCAAAAAATTTCGCGAAAAGATTTCCCTCCAAAAAGTTTCGCGCAAATATTTCCCTCCAAAAAATCTGTTAAATTTATTTACCTTTATTACTTTGTTCTACAATTTATTGGAAAATGTAAACTAAATTTTTTTATGAAATCATAATTAAAATTGTACACTACAACTTCTACAATTATTATAATAGTTAAACCATATAATATTCGCTTTCCAATACTACAATATTCACTTTAAAATATTTTAAAACAAATTATCCCACATTCAACCTGTTGTAAAACAAATCAATAATATTCACTTTATAATATTGTAAAACAAATTATCCCATATTAACCACACAGTAAAACATCCTTGTAACTTCACTTACATATTAAAATTTCATTATCACTATTACTAACATCACATTCAGGCTTTCTGAAAATCGTTGAAAGAGGTCGTGAATTTGTGGAGCAGCTAAATCGCTATCAACAACATAATCAACGGAGAATTCTCGAAATTAAAAGGTAAGTTAAATTTTTTTCTTGAAAACTTTCATATTAAATTAGTTTCATGAAAAATCGTGAGCATGGTGGGCCCGGTCAACCTCATTTTCTTAACACCAGTGGGTGCTCCACACCCCCCCTTGCCCGCCCGCCCGCCCGCCCGCCCGGCCCCTCCAGGCGCCTTAACAGCGCCCCCCCTCACCCGCCTGCCCGACCCCTCCGGGCGCCCTGACAGTCCCCCCTCACCTGCCTGCCCGGCCCGGGCCCCCTCACCCGCCTGGCCCACACACCCCGTCCCCCCTCACCCGCCTGCCCGACTCGGCCCGGGCGCCCTAACCCGCCTGCCCCACCCCTCCGGTCGAACCACCCACGACCCGCTCGCCCGCCCGGGCGCCTTCACCCGCCCGCCCAACCCCTCCCGATGCCCTCACCCGGGAACCTCACCCCTTCAGGCGGGCCACCCACCCCCGGGCGCCCTCACCCGCACGGCCCACCCACTCCCGGGTACCCTCACCCGCCCGCCCGCACGGCACGGGCGCCCTGACCCGCCTGCCCAACCCGCCCGCGGGCACCCTGACCCGCCTGCCCAACCCGCCCCCGCCCGCCCCGACCGGCCCGCCCCACCCGCCCGCGACCGCCACGACCCGCCCGCCCGTTCGCCCCACCCGCCCACGGGCACCCTCACCCGCCCGCCCGCCCCACCCGCCCGCCCGCCACTCCCGCCCGCGGGCGCCCTCACCAGCCCGCCCGCCCGCCCCACCCGCGGGCGCCCTCACCCGCCCGTCCGCCCGCCCGACCCACCCCCGGGCGCCCTCATCCGCCCGCCTGACCCACCCCGGGCGCCCTCAACCGCCCGCCTAACCCACCCCCGGGCGCCCTCACCCGCCCACCAGCCCGCCTCACCCGCCCTCTGCCCGCCCGCCTCACCAACCCTCCGCCCTCGGTCTCACCTGCCCTCCGCCCGCCCGCCTCACCCACCCTCCGCCCACGGCCTCACCCGCCCTCCGCCCGCCCGCCTCACCCGCCCTCCTCACCCGCCCGCCCGCCTCACCCGCCCTCGTGCAGGCGCCACCCGGGCCGCCCGCGCCCTCGCCCAGAAGCAGGGCGATTCCGGGAATCGCCCTGCCTGCCGGGCGAGGGCGCGGGCGGCCCGGGTTGCGCCTACACGAGGTTGGGCGCCCTGGCCCGGCAGGCGGGGTCGCCCTGCCTGCCGGGCGAGGGCGCGGGCGGCCCGGGTGGCGCCTGCACGAGGGGTGCCCTCGTGCAGGCGCCACCCGGGCCGCCCACGCCCTCGCCCGGTAGCAGGGCGATTCCGAGAATCGCCCTGCTGCCGGGCGAGGGCGCAGGCGGCCCGAGAGGCGCCTGCACGAGGGCGGGCGCCCTCGTGCAAGCGCCACCCGGGCCGCTCGCGCCCTCGCCCGGCAGGCAGGGCGATTCCGGTCGGGCCGCCCGCGCCCTCGCCCGGCAGGCAGGGCGATTCCCGGAATCGCCCTGCCTGCCGGGCGAGGGCGCGGGCGGCCCGGGTGGCACCTGCACGAGGGGCGCCCTCGTGCAGGCACCACCCGGGCCGCCCGCGCCCTCGCCCGGCAGCAGGGCGATTCCGGGAATCGCCCTGCCTGCCGGGCGAGGGCGCAGGCGGCCCGAGTGGCGCCTGCACGAGGGCGGGCGCCCTCGTGCAGGCGCCACCCGGGCCGCCCGCGCCCTCACCCGGCAGGCAGGGCGATTCCGGGAATCGCCCTGCTGCCGAGCGAGGGCGCGGGCAGCCCGGGTGGCGCCTGCAAGAGGTTGGGCGCCCTCGTGCAGGCACCACCCAGGCCGCCCGCGCCCTCGCTCGGCAGGTAGGGCGCCCTCGTGCAGGTGCCACCCGGGCCGCCAGCGCCCTCGCTCGGCAGGCAGGGCGATTCCGGGAATCGCCCTGCCTGCCGAGCGAGGGCGCTGGCGGCCCGGGTGGCACCTGCACGAGGGCGCCCAACCTCGTGCAGGCGCCACCCGGGTCGCCCGCGCCCTCGCCCGGCAGGCAGGGCGATTCCCGGAATCGCCCTGCTTGCCGGGCGAGGGCGCGGGCGGCCCGGGTGGCGCCTGCACGAAGGGGGGCGCCCTCGTGCAGGTGCCACCCGGGCCGCCCACGCCCTCGCCCGGCAGGCAAGGTCGCCCTGCCTGCCGGGCGAGGGCGCGGGCGGCCCGGGTGGCGCCTGCATGAGGGGGGGCGCCCTCGTGCAGGCGCCACCCGGGCCGCCCGCGCCCTCGCCCGGCAGGCAAGGCGATTCCCGAAATCGCCCTGCCTGCCGGGCGAGGGCGCGGGCGGCCCGGGTGGCGCCTGCACGGGGGGGCGCCCTCGTGCAGGCGCCACCTGGGCCGCCCGCGCCCTCGCCCGGCAGGCAGGGTCGCCCTGCCTGCCGGGCGAGGGCGCGGGCGGCCCGGGTGGCGCCTGCACGAGGTTGGGCGCCCTCGTGCAGGCGCCACCCGGGCCGCCCGCGCCCTCGCCCGGCAGGCAGGGCGATTCCGGGAATCACCCTGCCTACCGGGCGAGGGCGCGGGCGGCCCGGGTGGCGCCTGCACGAGGGCGGTTGCCCTCGTCCAGGCGCCACCCGGGCCGCCCGCGCCCTCGCCCGGCAGGCAGGGCGATTCCCGGAATCGCCCTGCTGCCGGGCGATGGCGCGGGCGGCCCGGGAGGCGCCTGCACGAGGTTGGGCGCCCTCGTGCAGGCGCCACCCGGGCCGCCCGCGCCCTCGCCCGGCAGGCAGGCCAATTCCCGGAATCGCCCTGCCTGCCGGGCGAGGGCGCGGGCGGCTCTTGTGGCGCCTACAAGGGGGGGCGCCCTCGTGTAGGCGCCATCCGGGCCGCCCGCGCCCTCGCCCGGCAGGCACGGCGATTCCCGGAATCGCCCTGCCTGCCGGGCGAGGGCGCAGGCGGCCCGGGTGGCGCCTGCACGAGGTTGGGCGCCCTCGTGCAGGCGCCACCCGGGCCGCCCGCGCCCTCGCCCGGCAGGCAGGGCGATTCCCGGAATCGCCCTGCCTGCCGGGCGAGGGCGCGGGCGGCCCGCGTGGCGCCTGCACGAGGGCGCCCCCCCTCGTGCAGGCGCCACCCGAGCCGCCCGCGTCGTCGCCCGGTAGGCAGGGCGACCCTGCCTGCCGGGCGAGGGCGCGGGCGGCCCGGGTGGTCCCTGCACGAGGGCCCCCCGGCGGAGGGCGGTGTTAGCGCTTGGAATTCACCTAGGCTGAGATAGACAAACTCTCAAGGCTACATCAAACCATTTCACCTCGTAGCTAGCCCTACGAGGTATGAGAAGGCTCTCTCGGGTCAGATTTGATAGATCTTTCAATATGATTAGGCTGACCAATTATGAATAAAGATTTTAGGCTAGTAAATTGATAGGGGGGTTGATTTAATGATTTTTGGGGTTTTTTGTGGCAATTGGTGGAAGTGCATTTCAGGGTGCGGGAAATGAGCACAGTTTTTGCAGGGGGATCTTAGGGGCAAGGTAGGAGTGAGTGCTGATGCCTTAATCTGAGGTGGATGATCAGGAATGATAGAGGAGGAGCTAAAGAGGGCAAACAACCAATTTGAATCCTCTCTAGACAGTAGAAAACATAAATATTGAACAAACTAAAAAGCTGAGCATGTCAAAGCATGAATTCAAACTTTATCACTTCATCTGTCCAATTAGAAGCAAAAGAGAGATGTGGAATACATAAACAAACTTACAAGAACATGTAGAGAACACACCATCAACACAACAATCCACAAGAATCCACAATGATGTCTGCAAAACCCTGGCCTTCCTTTTCCTTAAATTGCAGAGATAGATGTACAATATACAATGAAAGCTTTCTTCCACAAGAGTCCAACCATGAAAATGAGAAGGAGAGAGCATAATATAGACCATCTAGACCATCTAACTCCTTTCCCCACCTCTAGGGGTCGAGCTCAGCTTCCTAGGAGCAGTTTGAACTAATTCTAAACTAAGAACTAGAAAATAGGCAGCCCAACAACTTGCCTCTATTACTTAGCTAACTCATCCATGCATTAATTTTTCACTTTTTACATCATGGAAGCTTCTAGAAGGGTAAAGAAAGATAAAAACTACCAAAGTGCCATGAAAATATTACATTTATCCTTCATCTACAAGTAAAAATAGTCAACCATAGTCAAAACAGTGTTTTTTGACCAAAAATGTGAATTCTGGCAAATCTGGAAGTTCTGGTCGCGCCCCTTCACAGCTGTTTTTGAGTGGGTTCCACTGGTCCAAATCAGGTGCAAGATGGCTTATTGGAAAGCTTGGCCTGTTTACTTTCCATCCCAAGTGGAATTTCTGAATTTGGTGTTGATTTGACCCCTCAAAAACCATTTCTCCCAAGGTCACTTTCTGCAACTCAAAAAGTGGGCAGAAAGTCATTTTTTTGATGTATTTTGAGCTTTTGGAGGCTCAAAACTCAAAATCAGGCTTCTCCCAAGCATTGATAATTTTTCTTTTTGCATGCCCTTTCCAAAAATTCCAAGTTTTCAAAATTCCGAGCAGTCCTCCAAAATGGTCTCACCCGGGGTGAGACCAAACCGTGGGCAAAACCTGTAAATTGCACAAAAAATTCACAAATGACAAAATTTTCTCCAAATTTCTTGAAATTTGGGCTGGGAGTCCCCAATCAAGTACCATGCTCAGTCAAAGAGGCTTTGGCCAAAGTTTGGAGTGGATCGGGCGTTTTCCTTCGTTTTTGTGCTTTGGCCAACCGTCCTTGGAGCACCTTCGTTCTCGCCGGTATTTTTGACATTTCTCTCAAACCATGACACCTGTGTAAAAAGTGAAAGAGTATTTTCTTCTTTGGCATGTTATGGACAAAAACCTCTCTCAGTTTTCCAAAATTCATCTTTGATTGCTCTGGAACATCATTTGAGTGCGACTTGTCCCAATGTGTGAAGCAAGGAATTTTGTCGAAATGGAGCGAAATGAAGGGGATAGGGGGCTTCTAAATTCTTGGGGAAATTTGTGGGAGTGGGGAGGGATGTTAGGAAGCAGGGGAAAGTGGAATCTCAGTGATTGAGTGAGGGGAAGGGGTCGAAAAGGGCAAAACACAGGTCAAACCTAGAAAATTGCCAGGTTGTAGCTAGAAACTAGGGTTTGTGCAAAAATGGGGAATTTGGCGGATCTAAGGGATGGGAAGTGTTTGATAAGGTATGTTAAGGATAGGGGAAGGTGTATGAACATCAGGAAACAAGTTTTGCCGGTAATTTGACCATCCAAGAGAAATTAGCTTTCAAAACCCTAGGAGAGGGAAATGAGCTTGCCTGGGTGGCAACTGAAGCATGGACCAGGTGTAAAATGACTCATTAGACACTGATATGATAATGACAACCATATGAATGATGATAGACTCAGCTGAATGATGACATAGACTGACATTTGGGCAAACCCTAGACCTAATGCCTAGTGACCAAATTTTGGCTTGAAGACTCACTGAAATGACAAAATTTGACCTTGACACTTCAAAATCACTTTGTAAGAGCACATTTGATCACTGTAGGAAGGCTGGAAAGACTGACACTAACATTGGCTCCAATGGGAATGGTAGCTCCTTGGAGGTGCCAAGAACCTTAGACATCTGGGAGAGCAGACCAATGCCTTTCAATGATTGGGCAATGGAGTCATTATTTACACATGTGACCCAACACTTTGACACATTTATTAGATGAAAACTTGACTGAACACTGACTGCAACTTAACTTAAGCTTGACTCAAACCGACTCAATGACAAGCTGAAATAACTTGAAAAAACTCACTCAATAGACCAAACACAAATGACTCATGACCGACTTAAAACAAAACTTTACAAAGCTTTTGGAAAAACGACAGCCATCCATCAAGATTTGGAATCATGATGACAACCACCTGTGTTTCTTACAAGACAATATACATCAAACTATATCAAAATGCCAATGCAACCAATCAAGCAGATGCCTTCTTGATTGATTCTTCTTATCAGATCTTCTGGTCAACAATACAAACCTATAACTGAGCATCCAAAAACATAGCTGACCATGACCTCCTTCATCACTGAACACTGCAATAAACACTATCACTGCTGGCTGCAACAAACTTGCTAGAGGATCGTGAAAAACATGAAGATTTGCCACTGCTACCACCTGCTGAAAGAACAAGGTATCCTTTGCTTCAAATTCTGATATGCCTTCATCATGTGCTTCGGAAAGAGTATGTTCCTGGTCCTCAAAAAATTCTGAACACATGGATGAGCAGATCTCTTCTTGGAAAAACATTTCAGCACATGAAACATATGAAGAATCCGAATGGAAATCCTGAATGCTATGATCTTCTATGGTGTGAATGTGCTGTAGGTCATCTTCATATGATATCACAACCAAATTATCAAGTTCCTTATTACATTCTTCAATCATAAGGAAAGAAACTTCAGCTGATTCTTGAGGTGCAAAAATGACAGTTCTATCATCTACCATAAATTCATCCAAAGGAACTGTTTCACTTACTTGAATGAAGATCTCATCTTGATTTTCATGAACTGACTGAATCACCTCCTCATGCAGGCTTTGCATGCTGTCTTCTTCTGTGGGCAGATCTGAAATGAGCTCTTCTCTTTCACCATCTTCAGCCATATAACAAATTTCAACCTGCTGATCTATAAAGCTGCTTACAAGACTGTCATCCTTTTCAGAAGAGGAAGAAGGTCCACCATCATCTTCTTGACCATGTGTGCACTGCAAATCTGCATTAACTTGAGCTGGAGCAAGATCTCTCAAGAGCTGATCTATCTCCTCTTCGGACAAAGGAGATAATGCCTTTTGTTTTCTTCTGCTCAAACAGTGATTGTCTTTATTGATTTCAAGTGAAGGAGTATACAGATTTTCCTCATACTGCTGATCCATTTCATGCAATTTCTGTTGATTGTCAAGAGGCGAAATTTTTTCATTTTCCACCATACTAAGATCTTGGTCCTGCTGCAAATTTTCATGATCGTCTCTATGGGAATCCTCTAGGTTCTCTTCATGTTGCTGAAATGGATTCTCATACAAAGCCTCCATGATCTCAACATCCATAAAATTATCATCTTCATAATACTTCTCAAGGCTTTCAATAAAATTATGTACATGGCTACAACAATTCTGAACTAAAATCAAAGATGGATATGATTCTTTATACTTTTCAAAGAACACGGTATGAAAATCCCTTAAACAATAAATTGAAGCAGATGGCAAACTTTCATACCAGAATCGGGCTTCATCTTCCAGAGTAGCCATAAACATTTTCATCAAACAGTCCTCAGGAAAATTGATCTTTAACTTGCGAACATGCATATGAAATCTAATCAAATGTAAAGCAGCATCCTTCTTACCATCATCACTAAATGTAGGCAAATTCCTTGACCAATCTACCTTGGGCATCTTATTCGGAAAACCTGAAATGTGATCTCGGCTCAAGGGAGCATATCTTCTTGCGATTAGGTCCATCATGAAAATCTCAAAGCCACTGATCTATCTGCAGTGAAGTCACCATGAAACATCGATCTCTGGAGTTTTCAGTGAAGTCGCCAGTGAATGATTTCAGCCTTTCAAGTGTCTGATCGTTGTTCACCATCAACAATCAGATCTGAACTTGATACATGTACTGGGGTAAAATGCAAATGAAGTGTTGTATTCACAAGCTCACGGAGATTGACTGAAGCAGCGTTTATCTACTAACGCTGATGTAAAACAAGAGCGTTTTCGAAGGCTACCTGGCATAACTTCAGGCTCCGTCTAAGCTTATGAATTAAACACATCAACCCATAAACAAATTTGTTCTCCCCAGTATGGTGGCCACTATGTTAGCGCTTGGAATTCACCTAGGCTGAGATAGACAAACTCTCAAGGCTACATCAAACCATTTCACCTCGTAGCTAGCCCTACGAGGTATGAGAAGGCTCTCTCGGGTCAGATTTGATAGATCTTTCAATATGATTAGGCTGACCAATTATGAATAAAGATTTTAGGCTAGTAAATTAATAGGGGGGTTGATTTAATGATTTTTGGGGTTTTTGGTGGCAATTGGTGGAAGTGCATTTCAGGGTGCGGGAAATGAGCACAGTTTTTGCAGGGGGATCTTAGGGGCAAGGTAGGAGTGAGTGCTGATGCCTTAATCTGAGGTGGATGATCAGGAATGATAGAGGAGGAGCTAAAGAGGGCAAACAACCAATTTGAATCCTCTCTAGACAGTAGAAAACATAAATATTGAACAAACTAAAAAGCTGAGCATGTCAAAGCATGAATTCAAACTTTATCACTTCATCTGTCCAATTAGAAGCAAAAGAGAGATGTGGAATACATAAACAAACTTACAAGAACATGTAGAGAACACACCATCAACACAACAATCCACAAGAATCCACAATGATGTCTGCAAAACCCTGGCCTTCCTTTTCCTTAAATTGCAGAGATAGATGTACAATATACAATGAAAGCTTTCTTCCACAAGAGTCCAACCATGAAAATGAGAAGGAGAGAGCATAATATAGACCATCTAGACCATCTAACTCCTTTCCCCACCTCTAGGGGTCGAGCTCAGCTTCCTAGGAGCAGTTTGAACTAATTCTAAACTAAGAACTAGAAAAGTGGCAATTGGTGGAAGTGCAATTCAAGGTGCGGGGATTGAGCACAGTTTTCACAGGGGGATCTAAGGGGCAAGGTAGGAATGAGTGCTGATGCCTTAATCTGAGATGGATGATCAGAGATGATAGAGGAGAAGCTAAAGAGGGCAAACACACAATTCGAATCCTCTCTAGACAGTAGAAAACATTAAAATTGAACAAACTAAAAAGCTGAGCATGTCAAAGCATGAATTCAAACTTTATCACTTCATCTGTCCAATTAGAAGCAAAAGAGAGATGTGGAATACATAAACAAACTTACAAGAACATGTAGAGAACACACCATCAACACAACAATCCACAAGAATCCACAATGATGTCTGCAAAACCCTGGCCTTCCTTTTCCTTAAATTGCAGAGATAGATGTACAATATACAATGAAAGCTTTCTTCCACAAGAGTCCAACCATGAAAATGAGAAGGAGAGAGCATAATATAGACCATCTAGACCATCTAACTCCTTTCCCCACCTCTAGGGGTCGAGCTCAGCTTCCTAGGAGCAGTTTGAACTAATTCTAAACTAAGAACTAGAAAATAGACAGCCCAACAACTTGCCTCTATTACTTAGCTAACTCATCCATGCATTAATTTTTCACTTTTTACATCATGGAAGCTTCTAGAAGGGTAAAGAAAGATAAAAACTACCAAAGTGCCATGAAAATATTACATTTATCCTTCATCTACAAGTAAAAATAGTCAACCATAGTCAAAACAGTGTTTTTTGACCAAAAATGTGAATTCTGGCAAATCTGGAAGTTCTGGTCGCGCCCCTTCACAGCTGTTTTTGAGTGGGTTCCACTGGTCCAAATCAGGTGCAAGATGGCTCATTGGAAAGCTTGGCCTGTCTACTTTCCATCCCAAGTAGAATTTCTGAATTTGGTGTTGATTTGACCCCTCAAAAACCATTTCTCCCAAGGTCACTTTCTGCAACTCAAAAAGTGGGCAGAAAGTCATTTTTTTGATGTATTTTGAGCTTTTGGAGGCTCAAAACTCAAAATCAGGCTTCTCCCAAGCATTGGTAATTTTTCTTTTTGCATGCCCTTTCCAAAAATGCCAAGTTTTCAAAATTCCGAGCAGTCATCCAAAATGGTCTCACCCGGGGTGAGACCAAACCGTGGGCAAAACCTGTAAATTGCACAAAAAATTCACAAATGACAAAATTTTCTCCAAATTTCTTGAAATTTGGGCTGGGAGTCCCCAATCAAGTACCATGCTCAGTCAAAGAGGCTTTGGCCAAAGTTTGGAGTGGATCGGGCGTTTTCCTTCGTTTTTGTGCTTTGGCCAACCGTCCTTGGAGCACCTTCGTTCTCGCCGGTATTTTTGACATTTCTCTCAAACCATGACACCTGTGTAAAACGTGAAAGAGGTTTTTCTTCTTTGGCATGTTATGGACAAAAACCTCTCTCAGTTTTCCAAAATTCATCTTTGATTGCTCTGGAACATCATTTGAGTGCGACTTGTCCCGATGTGTGAAGCAAGGAATTTTGTCGAAATGGAGCGAAATGAAGGGGATAGGGGGCTTCTAAATTCTTGGGGAAATTTGTGGGAGTGGGGAGGGATGTTAGGAAGCAGGGGAAAGTGGAATCTCAGTGATTGAGTGAGGGTAAGGGGTCGAAAAGGGCAAAACACAGGTCAAACCTAGAAAATTGCCAGGTTGTAGCTAGAAACTAGGGTTTGTGCAAAAATGAGGAATTTGGCGGATCTAAGGGATGGGAAGTGTTTGATAAGGTATGTTAAGGATAGAGGAAGGTGTATGAACATCAGGAAACAAGTTTTGCCGGTAATTTGACCATCCAAGAGAAATTAGCTTTCAAAACCCTAGGAGAGGGAAATGAGCTTGCCTGGGTGGCAACTGAAGCATGGACCAGGTGTAAAATGACTCATTAGACACTGATATGATAATGACAACCATATGAATGATGATAGACTCAGATGAATGATGACATAGACTGACATTTGGGCAAACCCTAGACCTAATGCCTAGTGACCAAATTTTGGCTTGAAGACTCACTGAAATGACAAAATTTGACCTTGACACTTCAAAATCACTTTGTAAGAGCAAATTTGATCACTGTAGGAAGGCTGGAAAGACTGACACTAACAGGCGGTTCGGGTGAAGCGGCCGGGTGGGTGAGGGCGCCGGTCGGTGGGGCCGGCGAGGGCGCCGGGCCGGGGGCCGGGTGAAGGCGCCCGGAGGTGTGGGGCGAGCGAGGGCGCCTAAAGGGGTGGGGTGGGCGGGTTGGAGCGGGCGGGTGAGGGGGTGCGGGGTGTGCGGGTTAAGGCGTGCGAGGTGAGGGGGTGCGGTAGGGAGCCCGGGCGGAGGGGGGTTCGGGTGAGGCAGGCGGGTGGGTGAGGGCGCCGGGCGGGGGGGGCGGGCGAGGGCGCCGGGAGGGGTTGAGCGGGTGGGTGAGGGGTGCATGATGGGGTGCGGGGTGGGCGGGTTGGGGGAGAGGTAGGGAGCCCGGGCGGAGGGGGGTTCGGTTGGGGCGGGTGGGTGGGTGAGGGCGCCGGGCGGACGGGCGGGCGAGGGCGCCCGAAGGGGTGAGGGCGCCGGGAGGGTTGGAGCGGGCGGGTGAGGAGGTGCGGGGTGGGCGAGTGTGGGAAGAGGTAGGGAGCCCGGGCGGATGGGGGTTCGGATGAGGCGGGCGGGTGGGTGAGGGTGTCGGGCGGACGGCCGAGTGAGGGCGCCCGGAGGGGTGGGGCGGGCGGGTGGTGCGATTGTTGATTAAAATTTATTATATGTTTTCGTTGTTACTTTAAGTTAATATGTTTTTATTATTTACTGATTTATGTGTTTCTATTTTTCAGGAAAATGGCATCAAAGAGAATTTCAGTGAATCTTTCTGGACCAAAGACTCATAAAGGTGCTACTAAAAGAAACATTGGTGAACGAACTCCACCTGAGCTCATGGCTACAAATCTTTCAAGTGCCGCAAGTGATAAGAAGATGATTTCAGACTGGAAGAATTCGAAAGAGGTGAAATTTCCATCAAGAATGTGGTATGTGAAAGAAAGAGAAAGCGCAAATGTGAATATATATCTATATATCGATATACCGAATGATAATGGAATTTTTGAGGTGATGGGAAGAGTCGTAGATATGTGTTCGGTACCGGACACTGAAGTTGTTTACGTACTTACAAAAGCTCCCAAGTCACATGAAAGGGTTAAATACCAACTATCATATTCATTGTATGACACGAGCGAGGTATCTACAAAGTTGTGTAGTCAAATCGTAGATGAGATGACAGAAAACATCGTAAGTATTATTATTTATATTTGTATTTTGCGTTTTTTAAAGTGTCTCACTATATTTTTTAACTTTGTTTTTTATTGACATATGATATTTTGTTTGGCAGAATTTCGTTGAAAGCTGTTCAATTAAGTTGGGAGGCATTCATTTCATTGAGAATGATATCATGAAAGTTGTTAGCAGTTTTTACTCAGTGTCAGAAGAAAATATGGAAAAAAGGCAAAATGAAGTAATTGATAATGCTACAAAACTACATCCAAAGAATTAGAAAAAAAGGTCTCTGGTGGATAAATCTAGAAAGGGTAAACAAGTTACTTTTGAGAACGATGAAGTTGAAATTGACGATGAAACATATGTTGTCATTACTGAAGATGACATTGGAACTGAGAAGAGCCATAAAAATCCAAAAGTAACAATGCCCAAGAATAACTCTGTTGGGAATGTTATGACCAAGAAAAGTAGAGTTGATGATTTCGAAGCAGTCATTACCAGCAGTCAAGAACCTAGTGAAACTTCAAAAGAAAGCAGAGAAATCATTACACTAGGAGCTGATTTAGAAGATGGAATTATCAAAACAAAACAAAATGTCATTCGAGAGAATTTGACAAAGAGAAACTTAATTGATGGTGGTCGCACATTTCAGCTTAATGTCAGGCAAACCTATAAAACAAGTGAAGGACAATGTCAATATCAAGTTAGAAAGCCACATCATCTGCATGTTCACAACTTGAAGACATTGATGAGGTACAATCCATATGCTCATGTGGTTAGTTATGTGCTTCTTGTTGATCCACTTCAAGTTCCCAACAAAGAAGCATTTGATAAGTCAAAATGTTTTGAATACAATTATTATGTGCTTTGGGGGGAACCATTCTGTAGAAGCTCAAAGACAATTGATGGAGGAATATCCTAATAACCCACGTTTTGAAACAATGAAATGTATCATTTACGCTGGTTTATCTGATACAGAAGCAAAGTTAGTGGCATGGGATCATAATTCAGATAATGAATATAGGATGTCTATGACTTTCATCCAAAGGGTTAGATTTATTCATAGTGAATTTGAAGAAAAATGTGGTGGGGATAGGACAAAAGTTATTGCAGAGTTCCGAAAGGAATGTTGTATGGAAATAGGATATCAAATTGAAGAGAAAACCAATTCAAAAGGTGGAAAGGGCAACAAACCTAGTGATTTATTCAGAGGTGTTGATAACATTTTCCAATTGGCATTTAGAAGTGGAGATGTTTGGAGGTTGATTGATGAGATTTTTGGCATGTGGGAAGACATTGCCATTAAAAACCAGAAGGTCAAAAAGTCTAAGCCATTCATATGTGGCAACAGTAAATTAGCTCCTGAAATGAAGCATCTTCCAGACGATATGACTATCACACCTTGGAGGGCGATGCAAGGAGTGAAAGATGAGAAAATTGTCAAAACAATATTATCTCGTGTGAGGTCAGGGGAATTATCATTGGAGGAAATGTCTGAAGAATTTCAAAAGTAAGTTTCTTGAAATATTTTTATTTATTTCTAGATTATAATTATATTTTAAATAAAACATGCTGCTCTTGGTAGTATTTGTTATACATATCATTATATTAACTTTTTGTTACTTTATCTATGCAGTCACCAAGTTTACATGAAAATTCAAGAACAAATGGTTAGATTGTTGAATGAAGATAGTTGGGATGATGTCGTACGCAACTATCCAGATTCAAGTTCTACATCAACATTAAAATCTTTTTATCTTGCATTTAAAAAGGTATCTTGATTTATACATTCATTTTTATTCGCCTGTGTACTATTTTTAATTTATAACTTACACATATATTTGTTTATTTTATAAAAGATGAGGAAGGATGATAATGGAGTGCCAGATAGTTTCAAAACCTTTATCGAAAAGATAAAGATCGAAAGACTGAGGAAGCAACGTGTTAAGGATATTCAACTTGATCCAACTCTTAATCATTTCATTTGGAATGGGCTAGACACTATTCAATATCAAGTAATACAAGGCGACTGTGAAGACATTGCTAAACTCATACCTAAAAGGGATTATGCCCTAGTCATTGCAGATATTCCCCATGGTTTCAATATTCCAAACATTGACTATGATAGTGACCCTTATACTTATCAAGCTTTTAGTAAAGTGGTTGCGGGATTTGTAGAAGTCACGTCATCACCATTATGGAGATTTGTAACATTTCATTCAGACACACAATTGGCAATGATATTGTCAAGCTTCAAGGGGAAAACAAATTCAAGGATGCAGCTTACATGGTAAGACGTTTAAAATGTATATTTGATTAATGTTGAAAAATTTATTTATGTACAAGTTAATTTAACTTTTACTATTTCATGTTACAGGGAAAAGTCAAATCTTCTTCACAATGAAGATCAACAATTTATAAATGATTGTGAGTTCATTCATATTGATAGTTGGGCAAAAGATGATAGCCATATGTCTATGATTTTTAATCGGGTAGACAGAAAGAGTCATAGCCAAATACTGAGTTATGATGCTGTTGTGAGAAAACTAACATATGAAGACAAAAAAGCAAAAGGAGAGATAGTTAACATTTATCAAAAACCACAGTTATTGATTAACTATCTTATAGACATTTGTTCAAATGAAGGAGATTGGGTTTTCGATTTATTTTATGGCTCAGGTAAGTTTTATTATATGGAATTGAATTTGAATATGTTATTTTTTTAATTAATATGTCATTGTACTAATTTAGTTCATTATTTCTTTTGTGCTTGAAAATTAGGTACAACACTAGCATGTTGCCTTCAAAAAGGAAGAAATTGCATTGCAATTGAAAAAGATCCAGTACAATGCAATTTCATTCAGCAAAGAATTAATGCACTTTAATTTCTTCCAGATGCAATGCAAGAAATTGGGTTGAAGAAAGGGGACTTTAGTGAATCACGTGTGGCAAAAAAGGCAAAGGAACCCCAACCACCATTACATGGAATGTTTGGAAAGACATACATTGGGAGTTTTGCAGACATCAAAGACCCATTAGAAGAGGAAAATGAGCAAAATGAAACAGAAAATATTGTGCAAGAGGACAATGATGAAACTCTAGAGGACGAAGAGTTTGGATTACGTGACATTGTTGATTAAATTTAAGTTATGCTTGTAAATCAAGCTTTGCAATGTTTTGACTTTGACATTTTATGAGAAGAATAAACACTCAATTAGGGTTGTTATACGTTCAATATTGGTAATATGTGATTTTTGCATTGATTTTTAAGTTAATCATTATTTTTTGAAAAAAAAAGTGATTTTTATTATTTTTTTGACATGGAATTCATAGAAAAAGCTATTCTTTAACCATTTTTAGTTAAAATTATCGTATAAAAATTGTGATTTTGACATGTCAATTCTAACAAAAAATTATCAAAACGTGTAGTTTTTTAGTTATATTTATGTTAAAAATGGTTATTTTTATGTCCATTGTTAAAAAATATTGTTTTTTAGAAACAATTATTTCATGTCGATTGAAAAATTAATTAAGGATGTATAAATATGTAGAATATCGAAAAGTCTAAATATTGACCTTCTAATTTACAAATGCAAAACAGTAAAAACCTCACGAATATTTTTTTTTTTTTAATTATAATAAAAAACAAGAAAATGTGAAGAAAACGACCACTTCAAAAATTATCAAATTTACTAAATAATTATTTACATTTTATACATTAAAAAATTTAAAGCCAAAAAATAGGGCTTTTAAAAAAGGAGTGTGATGCAGAATGCTCACTTTTTAAAATCAGCATGAAAATCACTACCATTCTAAAACGTGATGTACATAAAAAAAACTAAAGTGCCAAAAACTATGCTCTAGAAAAAACATGTGCGTTCTGCATCACCCATTTTCAAAATCAGGTCACTTTTTAGCTATCTCTACGAAACGGGTAACAGTATCAATTCCCGTTTCAAAGTTTACATTGTTTACATTATCTTCATAATATTTTCATGATTTAGCTGAGGCGGGCATTCCCATGCTTAGCTTTATAAATTCATTTTCATGTACATAGGACAAACAACCGTCTGTGTAGCAGACCGATGATTCTGGTAGAGCCATCATCCTTTGGTTTGGATGATTATCTGTGTAGCAATGATGTACATTTGATGTCTTTATTTTCCTGAATATATCGAAACCCAGATGGTTGAAACTAGATCCGGGGTCTTCAAAAATCGTTCAATCTTCACTCGAAGTACAAGTCAGTCCATGTGAAAAGATGTTCTGATGTCGAACATGGAAAGACATCTCATGATTACCAACCAATGATGTAAGTTGTTAACAAGCGTGAGAGGAATCACCGATGATGATGATGACCCTCAAGGTACTGCAATACAATTCACGTGGTGTGAATACATGAGTCGATGTCGAACACCACGCAAAATCTTTCAGTCGAAGGCCATTAATGTAATCCTGTCGCTAGAAGTGAGAGACTTGCCATTGAGGCATGCAAGCTTCAAAGTACTGAAAGGGTTGTTCCTAGGTTGACTTCTTGGATAATGAGTTGATGTTGACAAGAAGTGACCCGTTGTAGGAGGGAATTAATGATTCCCACATCTATGACACAGAACGGAGCAAATGATTTTTTGGAGATGAAAACGATCTGATGATACAAGGTTCAGGGTGGCGGTCATGAAAGAATGAAGCGTGAAGGTATTGCAGCAGATGAGACATAGGCTGGGAAGGTGAATTTTCTGAGCGACTTCTCTTGAACATATTGGTGACACTGAAATGGATTGGTAGCATTAACCCCAAAAGTGTATGGTACGGTGGACCAATGGTGATATGACCAGTGAACGGAATAACCCAACCCAACTCAATCATGGTGATGGAGTGAAAGTGTCATGTTCAAGAGCGACCTGCTACCAATAAAGTTTCTTCAAGTTTTCTTCCCACTTTTCCCCAGTCATTTCTGACCAGTACCTCTTTATTTTTGTAAAGCTTGAGGAGGATAACATATGCTTGTTCTATAATATGCCCTTCGGGCAAACCCATCGCTCTGTTTTAACGAGCCTAGCGACAGTGAGACTCGCTCTTGTATGAATGGACAAGTTTGTCGCTATTGTTTTAATGAGTTTAATGACAAGGATAACTCGATTCTTTTCAATTTTAGAGATTCTGAAAAGAGACAGAAAGGAAACTCCAGTATTTCTTTTTCGTAATATAATCCCTTAAGTCCGAAAAAGTATAAAACAATGCGAAAGGGATGACTTTTCGATAGTTTTAACGAGCTGAACATGACAAATGCTTGATAGTTTTGTGTAATAATCCCTCAGGTCCAAAAAGATTAAAATCTAGAGGAGGGATGGCACTTCCAATCACTTTAACGAGCTGGAGAGGCCAATTGCTTGGCAATCTTTTCATATTTTACGAGTTAGATGAAAAGAGCTTAAAGGAGACTCATTTTTTGAGGAACGAGTGATGTTTTCATATAGCAGCTAGTTCCAGGTAATGTTTGGAACTTTTCAATCACGACAGTGTAAAGAAGGTGGCTAATAGGATCACTCGTCGCAGTTGTTCCTCAAAAGGGGTAAACAATCAAATGGAGGCATATGATCGGCTAAAAAAGAGTGGAGGTGATGGTAAGAACACGACCAAGGCTCAAAAGCTGATAATAATGTGATCGCAATGGTTATTTACCAAAGGTGGGTTCATTTTTTAACGAGCTTAAACTCTGGTGGAACATATGCTCATTGCTAGGTTTATTTTTTAACGAGCTTGAACTTCACGTAAAACTACTCGTGCCAGTCGTATAATAAGGATGTCTCATCGATAGGTTCATTTTTTAGGGAGCTTGCCCCATTCGAAATTTTGCTCCGGATCCTTTCATTATGTAAGCTAGGAATGACCAATCCTACGAGTTTAAAGGGTTAAGAACCTACAAACTAAGAAAATAAATGGCCGCTTTTCACTTTCATGCAAAAATGTTTGCATGCCCCCAGGTATAGTGAAGCAGAGTTTCCAGGTTACCCTTCAATTTGCAGACAAAACATTTTCTCTATCGGGAAAGGCATGCCTTCTGACAGAGGTATCTTATTCCAGTCTAATCCTATTTTCCTAAATGGACGGGTGTGTCAGACTAGTCATATATCCTCTACGGAAACCTACCCTATACCTGAAGTTTTCCTGCCGAAGCAGGCCAGGGTGCATGCCCCCTGGGTTTCAGTCACAATCACCGAATCACTCGCGCTCATCAGGTGGATGGATTGGAGATTGATGAGACATTCCTTGCGCAAAAATACCAATTAGGGATGGCATTTGACTATTAGCTATGTGTGAACTGGGGAATGAAAGCTGGTCTACGAGCTGGACCACTCTGCCTTCATGCAGAAAACACATCACTCGAAAGAGTGAGGAAACAATAGCTCCCATGCTATAAATGTAGTCACGCCCAAGGACTAGATTGTAATCTAAAGGTCCTTGTACTACCATTATGTTTAGATAAATGGTTTTCCTTCTCAAAGTTATAGGCAAATTTGGAAGGATCCCTAACGGTCAACTGGTTCCTTTGTCGAAGCTTATTAGATTTCGTATCTCAGGCAAAAGTGATGGCGAACCAAGCGCTTTCCAAGCAGTTGAGGAAAGGATACTCACAAAAGCCCCTTCATCTGTGATGGTGCCAACCATGACCATTCTATAAGTTTTCACTATGATTCAGAATGGTACATTAGATGGTAGACGGGGTCTGCCTAGTAGATTCCAATCGAAGGAGACGACTAGGTTGCTTGGAGGTGGGACCAAATAAACGGCCGGATACATCTCTGACGAACTTCCTTCTTGCGGTAAAGGAATAGGTAGATTGCCCCCATGTTCATCAGAGTCTGTGTTTACGAAAACAATTTGAACGGTGTCATTCTCATTCTCTTTGGTGACTGTATATTCTGAAGGTAAATCCTTTGAAGACAAGATGGGGTTGACTGTCGTCTCGACCTGTTGACTTTGGTCCGATGTGGACTCAGAGGGTTTATCTTCAATGATAGGTGCTTCGACCAACAAAAAGGGTATGTCAATCAGATTTTCAACTAGTGATGGACTCGGTAAGAGTTTCTTGTATCCAAGAGGAAGTCGTAGCGGTGAAGTAGGACGGTTATCCAAGACTCTTTTAGCTTCGTCTAGGAAGGGACAACAATGGATGGCATGATCACATTCACACAGTCTAATGGGAATTTTAGATGTTCCTTTTTGTCTGGTGACTTTGTTTACATTAGTTGATAGTGTACTCTCAACATGATTGTCAGAGGTTGATGACACTGGATTGTGCAAGCGGGGAGACCAGTCCCGTAAGATCCGTGGGATGCAAGGACAATCTCGATGATAGTGGTCCCCTTTGCAGATGACACATGGATATTTAGGTTTGGGTGGTGTAGTGTGTGGATTTTTGCTAGACAATGTACGGTTGCCCCTTTTTGCCGTTGGCTCCTTCTTCTTCTTCTCCTTCCCTTTCTTCTTCTTCTCAGTTACTTGGTTTTTAGTTTTACTAGCTTCACCAAGCGATGAGGAAGAAGGGGAGGGAGAAACAAATGACGTAGAAGGTCGGAGGGTAATTCTAGAATCATCTAGTTTTTTATTTGATTGCTCAGGAATCATGGTGCTTTGAACGACAGAGGTCGAGAAAAGCCATACTAGCAGGCCAATTGTCAATTCTGGAAGGGACAATGTGGCCATATGAGGCGCACCAACATCTCCCCAAGAGGAGAAAGGACTAGGATTTCCTCCAAGGGGAAATCCTTGATTGGTGGAATCCATTTTCTCAACCTAAGATCAACGAGGGAACAGTGACATTATTCCGATTAAAATAAATTTTAGACAATTTGACAAAACTTGCTTTTTCAATTTTTAAGAGTCGAGAAAAAGCCAAAGATGACTCTAGTCGCCTTCGATTTTTAATGAGCCTGAAGCGACAAGTGCTCAGATGGACCTTTTCCTTTAAAGAGTCTGAAAAGGAACGAAAGAGACTACTCTGGAAATCTAGATAGAGGGATTACCAAACCAATCGCAAAACTACAGAATACCTTTTACGGTACAACAGTCAATCTTCCCGAATGCTATGTTCAGTGCATTGCAATCGATATGGCGGCAGACATGGCTTCCTAAGGATAAAGGATATAGCCTATTGTGGTCTCCCAATATATAATCGATGGTACGTGGGAGCACAAGCCCACATTGGCACTTGTCATCTCAAAGAGGAGGAATCACCCTACCTATGATGAAAGCAACAGTTACCAGGCTTTACGACGCTGGAATACATCTCTAGCCTAGACTTCTAGATGTTGTGCGTTAGGTTCCAAAGCATTTTTATGTTCATTGAATTTATTTTATAGTTGATATTTCTTAAGAAGTCTGCCTTTAAGGTTCACCGTGTGATGTAGATATACAACTCCTAAATATGCAATCTAAGATGATAAATAGTCGTTTAGTCTTCTTCTTGCAATGAAAATCCTAGCTACTAAGGAAAGAGAAGTGAAATCCTTTCAACATAGAGCAGAGAGCACACACTAGATGCACTGTCCTAAATCAAAATCAACAGGTAGTATAAATGCAAATGCACATGCATGTATTTGTTTTCCGCTTTCTTAATGTGTGAATGACAAAAAGAATGCTAAATACAAATCTGAATTATCTCTTCTTTCAAAGCGATAGTACTAACGATTTTATTTTCAAAAAACGAAAGGAAGACAAGATGACACTTTGCGATTTTGAACTGAAAACTGCTTTTAACACTTGAAATACTATTAATTCAGATCAAATACAAGAGTAACAGTGTAATCGACTATCAAAAAGAGGAGGATTCTTTCCTTTGACTAAAAACAACACTTGCGACACTTTCAAATCAAAAGACGACAGTTCGATTAAACTACTATTTTGTAAAGGAGAACTATAAATGGTGAAAAATACATAAAAAAATTCACAATTCTTTGTACAATGGAGGCTGAATGCTGCAAAGGAAGGGGGTTTCAACAGTGGTATACTGATCACAGACAGTAAAACTCCTAAATAAAGTTGAAGACAATGAAGAGAAAACCAAAATTTGGAGGCAGAAATAGTCTTACCTGATCATCGCACCTGTAACATAGGGAAACAGGGATGCATCCCACCTACTGCACACGGGAGGTGTGATGCATATAGTCTACCAAAAGGAGACAGTGTGATGGTCCAGGGACGAGACTTTAACTTGGTTTTTGGTCACAGTTTGCAGCTTAGTTCAGGGAATTAGGTTGAGCTAATGATAGTCAGTAAATACAAAGTATAGGGGCTGATCTAATGAGGTTACTTGAGCTACCTCTAGGGCACTTAGGATGTTTGCAAGTCAGTTGTTCAGTTCATAAACAAACCCGGAGATTGACTGAAGCAACGTTGATCTACTTTGCACTTGCATAGCAAATGTAGTTCGAAGCTAGCTGGCTTAACTTCAAGCTCTGTTTGTGGTTTATGAAGCAAACAAGTAGAGACAAGCAATCAAACTATTCGTTCCCCAACAGAGTTGCCATTTTTTATAGGGAAAACTAGTGTCTATTCAGAGCTGCTAGTCCCACTAAGATGGGTAGCTATCTTATAAACAAACAAACTAAAGTTATTTGTGTTTTCCTTTACGAGAGATAGATGAGAAAGAAGCAGAGAGTACCAACCTCAGTCTTTCGCTTGGCTCCTTACTTGTTTCCTTTCCCCTTTGACAGAATCTCACCATTTCTTCCTTACTTGTCCCACTTCAAAGAGCACCTGTAGAGTCAAAGCATTACAATACCATCAAAGCATAGAGATCTATCACCATAAACAATATAGGATCAGATGTATATTAACCATACAAATGCATATATCAATACAAGATTCAGAGATATACAAGAATATGGAGGAAAACTCAAATAGATTTATTGATAGAAGTAGTAGAAGAGAGGATTACAACCCATTGGTCTGACCGAGTGCCATCCTCCTAGCATGAAAGCCCTCTTCACCTCATACAAAGAAAGATCACCCAATAATGTCTTCAAAGAGAAACCAATAGCACTTCCTTGCAAATTACAAAATTCCAGCCTCTGGATCTCTAGGATGAGGGATCCATATATAGAGGTTTGCAAGGGGGTGAGTCAGCTTTTGGGATTTTGATTAGTGTCATCTCCCTGATAGTTCTTGGTTCCACTTTGAGATTTCATGATCTCTTACTCATCCTTGGGTGAATTTAGAGAGGAAAGTGTCAAATGAGTAGCTTCTAGAAGATTCTCAGGGTCTCCACCTAGCAAACTGCTTGTGCCATTTGTCTGCTCTCGCTCATCGCACCCTACAGAAGGGCTTTCCAGTATGCATCACACTTTTTGCATGTGGCAGGTGAGATGCATGACACCCTTAGCATTGGGCAGTCTATATGGTCCTGCTTTGACCAGTTCTGAGTAGTTTTTCATGGAGAACTTCAGGGCGATGATGTAATCAGCTGACCTTGCTCCTTTAGGGTATGAAACAACACTTTTAGGGACTTAGAAGCCCTTGGTTTATGGACATATGTGATTGGGGTTGTAGTGCCCAAATATGTCTATAACAAATGCCCGCACGATGGTGGGGTACGCATCAAGGAAATTTTGAGGATTGGCACAGATGCAGAAGGATGATGCACCTACGATTTGGGAAACCGCAAATACGACTAGTAGAAAAATATGTCAGACAAGATGATCCACGCACGCACCTTGCGAAATGGACCAAGGTCTACGTGGAAGAGCCACAGCCTGAATGGGTACATTTATTCTACCATACCCTAGATGTCATACCCTTGAATTGGTATACTAAGACGGAGCTCTGCCATGGTACGGGTGAATGGGATGTCTTGCGCGAAAGATTTTTGTTAACGTTCATGTTTTAAGACCACTGGTCAGAAACTATTGACGATGCATTGCAAGCAGTAAAAGCTGCCATCTTCAAAATACCACAGGAGCCAATGGAAGTACTTTAGCCAGTATGGGCGACACAGTTAAGCAACGCCCTAGAGTGTTATAACGTGCATGTTAAGGAGGATGATGAGGACCCACAAAATATTAATATTCTAGAAACAGAAGGCTATCGTGAGGTTTGCAGACCTTCAATTGATGATCCCGACATCACCACGCCACTAAAAACAAAGCAGGTAAACATTGGAACGAAAGCAGAGCCAAAGTACGCGAAGCTTGGGGACTATTGGGATGATGCTACGGTGGATAAGGTCGCTGAGTTACTCCGCGAATACCAAGACTTGTTCCCGACCAAAATTACGGACTTAAAAGGGATCATTGGTGACTTAGGGATGATGAAGATCACTTTGAAAGCGGACACGAAGCCAGTTAAGAAACGACCTTACCGCTTGAATCTGAAGTATAAAGAGAAGGTCTGCGACAAATTAGACAAATTCTTGCAGCCGAAATTATTGAACCAGTAGAAGAATCCGACTGGGTGAGTCCTATGGTAGTATAGGAGAAAAAACAAAAAGGTGAAATAAGAATATGCGTGGACCTCAGGAAGCTGAACGATGCCTATTTACACGATCCATTCCCGACACCATTCACGGATGAAGTACTGGAAAATTTTGGTGGTCAGGAAGCATACTCATTCATGGATGGCTTCCCAAGGTATCATCAGATCAAGATCGCATCGGAAGATAGGAACAAAATGACTTTCGCAACAGAATGGGGCTACTTTCAATACATTGTTATGTCGTTTATACTGAAGAATGCGCTAGCTATATTTTCGTGCATCATTGTGGCTACGTTCAAAGAATACATCCACAAGTTCTTGGAGGTCTATCTAGATGATTGGACCGTCTTTGGATTAGTTAAGCACCATCTAGCAATATTATGCTTGATGCTGGATACTAGCTGCTGACACTAGATTGTGCTAAACCTTAAGAAGTGCACATTCCTCATTCCCTTTAGAAACCTGCTGGGACATGTGGTCTGCAAACAAGGCCTGATGGTGGACCTTGCAAAGATTGCTGTTATTTTGAATTTGGAAGCACCGTGAAGTGTTAAACAACTGCGTGCTACTTTGGGGCACACTGGATACTATAGGAAGTTCATCAAAAGTTATGCCCAAGTAACAATGCTGATGGAAAAGCTATTGAAAAAGGATGCTACATATTGTTGGAATGATGACTGCATGAAGAGTTTGGATGTCATGAAGGGGAAACTAGCCTCCGCTCCAATCTTGGTCTTCCCAAAATGGGATGTGGAATTTCATGTGCATGTTGATGCATCGTATATTGCGCTAGGAGCTGTACTCACTCAGGAAGTTACGGAGGGCATGGGTCACCCGATCACATTCACAAGTTAGAGATTGTCCAAAGCTGAAAAGAACTACTCTACCATCGAGCATGAGGGGTTGGCAATGGTGTACGCACTACAAAAATATAGACACTATTTACTTGGTGGACATTTCAAGATGTATACCGACCATTTCATGTTGAAATACCTGGTGAACAAGCCTATGTTGGGGGGGCACGTATGCAGATGGCTTTTACTATTTCAAGAATAATATTTTGAGGTCATAGTCAAGCCGAGATGCCTAAATGCAGGACCAGATCACTTGTCACGAATCGAGACCTGCGAGGAACCAACATATTTGGAGGAGGGACTACCTGATGCATAGATCTTTGTAGTGTGCATCACGGACAAACACTTCGAGGATATAATTAATTTTCTAACAACAGGGATTTCGTCGAAGGAATACTCAGTCCAATAGAAGAAGGAATTGGTGGTGCGCACAGGGGACTTTTCTATCATCGCGAGGCACCTCTACAAAATGGGAAATGATGAGATATTGCGATCATACATACTTGAATTTGAACGAGGTCAGATCCTCGCGGAAGCACATGCGAGTGCTGCAGGAAGACACTATGCAGGACATGCAACTGCACAAAAGATTCTATGCATGGGGTTATGGTGGCCAACCCTGCACCAGGATTCGAAAGTGCATTATAGGGCCTACGATATATGTCAAAGGACTGGAAAACCGTCACGAAGGGACGAGATGCCACTAAATCCACAAATGACACTGCAGCCATTCGAAAAATGGGCAATCGAATTTGTGGGACTGATCAAACCTTAGGGAAATATGGGTGCGCGCTACATCATCATCGCGACAGAGTACCTGACACGATGGGCAGAAGCACAGCTAGTCAAGGAATGCACGGCTGCTACAGTTGCGAAGTTTTTGTTCGAAAATGTGTTGACATGATTTGGTTGTCCGAAAATCTTAATGAGTGACCACGGAACACATTTCCTGAATGAAACCATCAGCGCGCTCACAGAAGAGTTCCAGGTGTATCATCAGCAAAGTACACTGTACCACCCGCAAGCTAATGGGACAGTAGAGGCATTCAACAAATACTGGATACTCACTGACCAAAGGGTCGCTCATGCAATAAGAAGAACTTGAGGAAGAATGGTTTCTGGCTAGACTTCATCACCAGGTACAAAAGCAACATGAAAAGGCCTGGCATGATCGCCACATCAAGTTGTGCACCTTCAAGGTAAATGACTTAGTATTATTGTACGACAATAAGTTTGAAAACTTCCTAGGAAAATTAGGAATGCATTGGCTAGGACCATACGTGGTTAGGGAGGTCACAGACGGATGCACCATCTAGCTAGTTAAACTAAATGGAGAACCCTTCCTAGGAAAGGTAAACGGAAGTCGCTTGAAGCCCTACAAAGGTGGGTCGGCTATCTAACTAAATGACTGAAGCATAGTCTTCATGACTCGAGGAGCCGGACTAGGGCGTGGGACTATAAACACATGCAGTAGATGTTGGTAGCAAGGTAAGGACACAATTCAGAAACAGATGATTCCGAAGCAAGAATACAACAGATCCAGCAAACTATAGAACAGTGCGCTGCAAACCTCCGAGCAGTACATGACCACTTGGAGGGGCTTCATGCCAAGATCGTCGCACCAGCAGAGTGACTCGGGATGAGTCACGATGATTGTATTGAGGGCCTATTGGGCATGGAATCCCCCCACAACATGTTTTGGGCCTCAAAGGCCAAGCTTTGGTCAAAGGTTTTGTAAGACTCCACAAATTGCAGGTGCGGAGTGTGAAGTATAGGATGAGTCATAGGGTTGTTCGCCCTAAAGTATTGTAATGTAATGTAAAGTCATGTCGGCCTACCCATGGTCCGTGGACCATGGGATTGTATAAATAGAGTGAAGCTCTAAGTGTAAATATAGCAAATTAGAGAGAAGAATAGGAATGGTTTAAGCATAGAAGAAGAGTCTAAGTGTATTGGGTTGTAGTGGTAGGAAGAGGCTCTGCAGATGAGTGCGGAGAGGCCTAGTAGAGTCTGCAGCTGAGTGCACGGACCCCTGTAGCTGAGTGCATAGGGCGGTGTCGAATCTATAATCTGGATCGAATATTAATAAAGAGAAGTTGATTCTTGTTGCTGTGTATTTGGTGCATTGTCTTCTTTACATTTATATTGGTTTGTTTATCGCGCGCACTGTTATGATTGCTGAATACGCTGTAACAATCATTAATCTTACCTCCAAAAGTTAAGTAATTGGGTAATAACAGATTAAATGACGCAAAACTTTGGTATTATACGAGTTGCGCCCCGAGTAGGGCTGCGCAGAAGCAGCATCACAGGTTGTGAAGGAATAACGAGTGCACATAGCGACGTGTGCATAGGGTCAAACCGCATATCTCCAAAAGCTCATAAGACATTCCCAGGGTGTATAAACCTGGTTCTAGCACCCTCCCATACTACTTCGGGTGAGACCTCAGTCCGCGCTCCTCGGGTTGTTACCAAAAGGGCCAGTAGTACAGGGATTTGCTTGGCTAAATCACTTTTGAACCTAGGTCAGGCCCATACAAACCAACAAATGGATTGAACAACAAAGGTTGAAAAAACATAAAAGTGCTATTCAATCGATTAAACAACAATCGTTCAATTGTTTGAACAGTAAAAATCGAAAAGAAAACAATGTGAAAGTGTTGTTTAATTGATTGAAAAAAAATCATTCAATCATTTGAATTAAAAATATCGAAAAATAAAACACAAAAGTGTTGTTCAATCAATTGAACAACAATAGTTTAATCATTTGAACAACAAAAATCGAAAAGAAAGCAATGCGAAAGTGTTGTTCAATCGATTGAACAATAATCGTTCAATTGTTTGAACATAAAATATCGAAAATAAAACAACGCAAAAGTTCTTTTCAATCAATTGAAAAACAATCGTTCAATTATTTGAACAACAAAATTGAAAAAGGAAAAATGTAAAAGTGTTGTTCAATCGATTGATCAATGATCGTTCAATCGTTTAAACATCAAATAAAAAACACAAAAGTGTTTTTCAATCGATTGAACAACAATCGTTCAATCATTTGAACAAAAAAATTGAAAAAATTAAACCCGAAAGTGTTGTTCAACTGATTGAACAACAATTGTTCAATCGTTTGAACAGAAAAATCGAAAGAAAAAAATGCGATAGTGTTGTTCAATCGATTGAACAACAATCGTTCAATCGTTTGAACAACAAATCGAAAATGCACAAGTGTTTTTCAATCGATTGAACAACAATCGTTCAATCATTTGAACAACAAAATCAAAATGCAAACGTGTTGTTCAATCGATTGAACATCAATCATTCAGTTGTTTGAACAACAAGTCAAAAATGCAGAAGCATTGTTCAATCGATTAAACAACAATCATTAAATCATTTGAACAACAAAAAGAAAAAAATTTGTTATTCAATTGATTGAACAACAATCATTCAATCGCTTGAATAACACTTACCAAACACAAAAAAAAAAATCTCATATTTACATGGCGATGCCTACTGAATTGCAATCAATGAGGGGAACATATACATTATTTACAATTGAAAGAAAACCACCATTTTATGAACAAAAAGCTGTCGGGTCATCACTCCCTGCAACTAAAATTTGCATGGAGAGGTCCTCACGTACCTGCTTGCAGAAAGACTCCTTGGTGAGTAGTTTGTGGTAGAGACACACCCGATGCCCATTCACCTTGAAATAATGGCCAACTCCATCAATGGTAGTCAAAGTGAGAGTACCATTGTTATGGAATTCTCGAACTTCATAAGGGCCGATCCATCTTTTTTGCAACTTGTCCAGAAAATCCTGGAATTTGGATTCATAGAGGAGTGCCCAATCCCCTTTTTGAAACGTCTTCTTTTTGATAAGGTTTTTGTGCCACTTTGCCCTTTGCTACTAAATAATTGCAGTCTGTTGCAGAGCAAGTAGTTGAGCCTCGTCTAGTTCGTTGATTTATTCAAGGTGCTTGGTTTTGGCTTCTGTTAAATCTAGTCCCACTTCCTAATCCATTCTTAAGAGTCTTTATTTCGAATTCAATCGGAAAAATAGGTTCTTTGCTGAACATGAGTTGGTACAAAAAGTATCTAGTAGTACTCCTCCAAGTTGTGCGATAGGTCCATAAGGCCTCTGACAATCTAGCAGCCCAGTTTCACTGATGTGTTGAGACTATCATGGTCATAATTGCTTCAATGACCTCATTGGTGCTTTCAACCTGCCCGTTCGCCTGCGGGTGATACAGGGAAGTGATCCTATGTGTAATGTGATGATTTATGAGAGTGGTTGTAATCTTGTGTCCTACAAATTTCCCTCCCCCATATGTTATCACTTCCCATAGTAAACCATACCACACGAATAACCCAAAGAGGAAGTTAATCACGACTTCCTCTGTAGCTGTTGGTAAATCTACTGTTTCCACCTATTCTGTCACATAATCTATAGCAACCAGTATGTAGGCTTTCTGATTCGATGGCGGATGGAATGGTCCAACAAAGTCCAACGCCCATCATTCGAAGGGTTCTATGACTAGTTGGAGTTGCAACGAAATTTCATTAGATTGGCCAAGGCAGCCCATCCTTTAGCAGCTATCACAAGCCTGGGCATATTTCTTAGCATCTTTAAAAATAGTGGGCCAATAATAGCCCATATGTAGTACCTTATTCCTTGTCATTCGATCTACCAAGTGTCCCCCACAGGGCTTGTCATGGCAAGCCTTCAATATGTCATAAATCTCGTCCTCGTGAATACATTTGTGTATACACATATCAGATCCTGTGTGAAAAGGATATCTGCCAATCCAAGAGAATTGAGTGTTGCGTTGAACGATCTATTTCCTTTCCCTTGCTGTCAAATGCCTGGGCAGCTTCCCCACTGCCAAATAATTTTCCACATCTGCATACCATGGCATCTTGATTGCTACGACAAACAAATGCTCATCTGGAAATTGGTTATCCGCTACTAGTGGATCATTTATCTTTGGTACTCGAGATAGAAAATTAGCAACTCGGTTTTCCTTCCCTAGACGATCTTTGATAGCGATGTCAAACTCCTGTAAGAGAAATAGCCAATGAGTCACTCAACCATTTATGATAGGTTTGTTAGCTAAATACCAAATGGCAGAGTGATCAATATACAGGAAAACTTGGTAGCCAGTTATATAATGTCTAAATTTTTTTATGGCATAAATGACAGCTAAGAATTCTTTTTCTGTTACTGTATAATTGAACTCTCCAGCAGTAAGATTTTTTCTAATATAATATATAGCATATGGTTTTCCGTCCTAATATATAGCATAAGGAGGTAAGGCATGTTCCAGATCTGAAGAAAAATCTATTTCAACTGGGCAGTTAGGCGGTGAAGGTTGTGTGACAACTTTCATAGATAAAGCTTGGAAGGTCACCAAAGGAGCCCTGATAATAGCAAAAGGCAAAAAGGTTGGTACATTATATTTATGCAATGGTATTTCTAACTCTGTTAATGCTTTAACTTCCAAAGGAGCAGATGTAGCATTATGGCATCATAGGCTCGGACGCATGAGTGAGAAGGGGATGAAGATTCTTCACTCAAGGAATTTGTTTCCAGGTTTGAAGAATGTTGATTTGGACTTCTGTGAGAATTGCATTTATGGAAAACAAAAGAGAGTCAGATTTCTCAGAGTTGGGAAAGAATAGAAGAGCAAAAAATTAGAGCTTGTGCATACAAATGTATGGGGACCTACTCAGATATCATCTCTTGGTGGCTCTCGTTATTATGTTACTTTTATTGATGATGTAACTAGAAAAACTTGGATCTATTGTTTAAGAATAAATCTGATGTATTTGATACTTTCAATAAATGGAAAGCTTTGGTTGAGACTGAGATAGGAAAGAAATTGAAGTGTCTCAGATCAGACAATGGAGGTGAATATTGCAACAAAGAGTTTGATAGGTACTGTTCAGAGCATGGAATTTGCAGAGAGAAGACAGTTCCAAGAACACCACAAGAAAATGGTGTGTCAGAAAGGATGAACAGAACAATCATGGAGCGTGCAAGGTGCATGAGATTGCATGCAGGATTGCCTTTAAAATTTGGGCATATTTTATAGATACTATTGTTTATCTAATAAACAGAGGGCCTTCAAGTTCCTTGGATGGTGGTGTTCCAAAGGAAGCATGGACAGGTAAAAAGGTAAACTACTCTTTTTTAAATCCTTTTGGTTGTGAGGCCTTTGTCCATATTAATAAAGAAAATAGAACAAAGCTTGAGGCAAAATCAAAGAAATATACCTTTATTGGATATGGTGTTAATGATTTTGGTTATCACTTATATGATTATGAAAATCACAAAATCATTAGGAGCAGGGATGTAATATTCAATGAAAAGGTCTTGTATAAGAATTAGTTGCAGGAAAAGAAACAAGAAAAAGAAAATAAGGAATATAGAGTTCTTGATGAGATCACTGAAAAAGTAAAGGTGCCTGAAAATAATAATAATCAACAACCACAACAACAGCAACCACCATAACAGCAACAGACACCCCAAACACCTGAAAGTGGTGTTAGAAGATCTACCAGGATAAGTATACCCCCTGAACGATACTCTCCTTCATTATATTATTTATTGTTGACTAATTCTGGTGAACCCAAATTTTATGAAGAGGCAATGCAGGTTGAAAGAAGGAAGAAGTGGGAGGTAGCCATGGAAGAAGAGATGGACTCCTTAATCCATAACCAAACTTGGGACTTAGTCAGGTTGCCTGTAGGAAAAGCTACATTGAAGAATAAATGGGTTTACAAGTTGAAGGAAGAAGATGGAGGAAAACAAAGGTACAAAGCTAGACTTGTGGTGAGGGGTTTTGCACAAAAGAATGGTATTGATTTTGATGAAATATTTTCTCCTGTTGTTAAAATGACTTCAATCAGAACTATTTAGTAGCAGTTGAAGATTTTCATCTTGAGCAGTTAGATGTAAAGACAACCTTTCTCCATGGGGATTTGGAGGAAGAGATATATATGCAGCAACCACAAGGATATGAGGTCGAAGGGAAGGAGAAACTAGTGTGCAGGTTGAAGAAGAGCTTGTATGGCTTAAAACAGGCTTTAAGGCAGTGGTATCTAAAATTTGACAAGTTTATGTCTGAACAAGGTTATACTAGATGTCACTCTGATCATTGTGTTTATCTGAAAAAGAGAAATGATGGCAGCTATATTATATTGTTATTGTATGTGGATGACATGCTTGTTGAAGGGTCTAACATGCAGGAAATAAATGTGCTCAAAAGAAAATTGGCAAATTCATTTGCAATTAAGGATTTGGGACCTGCAAAACAAATCCTTGGTATGAGAATAACTAGAGACAGGAAAAATCGCAAATTAACATTGTCTCAAAATGAGTACATACAAAAGGTGTTGAAAAGATTTAATATGCACAATGCAAAACCAGTTAGTACACCTTTTGCTAGCCATTTCAAACTTAGTAAGGAAATGTGCCCAAAGACCCAAGAAGACATGGATTATATGTCTAAAGTTCCATATGCATCAGTAGTTGGAAGCTTAATGTATGCATTGGTCTGCACAAGGCCTGATATTGCACATGTAGTGGGAGTTGTAAGCAGGTACATGAACAATCCAAGAAAGGAAAATTGGATGGCAGTGAAATGGATTCTTAGATATTTGAAAGGTACCACAAATCAAGCATTATGCTTTGGTGGTTCAAACATTTCTCTACAGGGATATGTTGATGCAGATATGGCAGGTGATAGAGATAACAGGAGGAGCACTACAAGATATGTATTTACTGTAGGTGGAACAACTGTCAGTTGGATTTCAAAAATCCAAAGTGTTGTTGCACTTTCAACAACAGAAGCAGAGTATGTTGCTGCTACAGAGGCTAGTAAAGCAATGATTTGGTTACAAAGGTTTATGGGTGAATTGGGTAAGGAGCATGATATGGGCACGTTATACAGTGATAGCCAAGGTGCCATTCATCTTGAAAAGAACTCAGCATTTCATTCCAGGACTAAACACATACAACTCAAGTACCATTTCATATGATCAGTGTTGGAAGATGGAGAGTTGAAGCTGGAAAAGATATACACTAGCCAAAATCCTGCAGATATGCTAACAAAAGTTGTAACCAGGGAGAAACTGAGAATATGCTCAGTTTCAATTGGTCTTCAAGGATGAAGATGAAGATGAGAAATAGCCAGGTCCAAAGAGGAGTCATTGTCCAACAAATGAAGCAGTAGTGGAGTTGCTACAATCATTCTCCAAGTGGGAGATTCTTAGGTGTGGAGCATGATTATTTATAGGTCTTTATTTCATCCAGATGTATACCCCAGGTAGTTTGTAAACCCCTCCACGCGGGGGCAGGGGGGACTTGTCCCCCCCGCAGGGGTTCAGGGGGGCCTATCCCCCCTGGATGAAGGGTCCGGGGGCCAGCGGTCCCCCGGTGGGGGTTTCGGGGGCAGCACCCCTAAAGCTAAAAACAGATGTAAAATTGCCTTGTAAAAGTATAGTAATTTCTAGTCAATCTGGGTTGTTCATTAGGTGGATGATATGACAATAGAACTTATGTTTAGTTTAGGGTTTTTTGCCCTAGAAGGCAACCCCTCTCTTTGTATGAGGGCATTGTATTGAGGCTGTGTAATAGATGTGTATTCTCCGAGCGAGAAACAGAGAGGTGAGAATGTGAGAGAAAACACAGGATATTACAGAGGATCTGTTGTAGGTTGCGTCTCTTCATTTTGCTAGATAATAGAAAGGAAGGACTGGCTGTTTGGGATGGACGTAGCCCAAACTGGGTGAACCACGTATATCTGTGTCTCTCTGGTTTTATACGTTTTCTGTGTTTATATTTATGCAATATTCTATGTGTTCCATTGCTCTGTAATTTATAATTTTCTAACATATATGAAGATGTCTTATCCATGACTAAACCATATTCTTCTATTTTCTAGTTCTTTTTCTAAGAGAATAAGGGATTCCCATGGAGTGATGGATGATAATTTGTACAATATCTTCCAGAGTTTTGTTGCTATTTAGTTTGGTTAGGTGCTACCTTGAGTCATCCCAAGGGATGGTAGAATTCCTTTCATGGTTTCTCGAAAATAGTGTGCTTGGGTTATGTGTTAGTTCCTCCATGCACTATTATGTACTAATGAATATAATTGAATTCCATCTATATTAAAATGAGGTTTTGTTTATATACCTCCCTTCTATATTTAATTCTCTATATTTGGCTCCATATTCATCCATTACTATTCAACTAGCACCACCATATGTTCTCTACTAAAACATTATTAAGAGTTTGAAGACCCCCTTTGTGAAAAACAAAGTAAGAGTTTGAAGATCCCTAACTTGTAAACGTCTTGCTCATAGGAAGGAAAATTTTATCAAAGGCTTCAAGGATCTATTTCCTATTTTTATTTGGGCCTCTGTAAATGCAAGAGTGTTGAAGGCACTTTATGGGTTTGAGGATCATGTCAACGACTTCTAGCAACAAGATAAGATATGAAGGCGTGGGTTGCATAATATATTTAAGTAGAGCATATTATCATAAAATATTAAGAGATCAAAAGGTACATCAATTTATATTGCTTTGTCAAGTGTAGAAAATAGACCCTCCCATGAAGCATTTATAATGAGTGTACATCTTGGTAATTGGAGGGGAGTGATCCTTTTTGGAAACTAAACAATGGAAGAATATTGGTCCATTAATCCTCCAAAAGAGATTCCCATGACCACTTACCTTACCTTTCCATCACTTTTCTTAATCAATACATTGATTTTAGTGATGATTAAATTCAAAATGATTTAGAATATTTATTTAAGAAACAATGAAAGGAGCAATCTAAAACCTAAAATCATACAACAAAGCCTTTGTTGTTGATGTTAAAGACATACAATATATAAAATTGATAGTACATTAATATACCAATGCCAATTTTAGAGTTTGTATAATGGAAAAGTTATTTATCGAATTTCTCTTAGTATAGTGCATTGATTTATGTGTTCATACAATGGAAAAAATCAAGTTTAGTGTATTGGTTTTAGTGCTTCATGCATTAATTTCATTATATTATATAGATATTAGTATTTGTAAAGTTAGTAATTTTTTACTAAGTTGTTTGTTGTGTTGCTCTTGCCATAGCATATTGATTTTAGTGTTTGTACAATGAATAAAATTGATTACATGCATATATTTCAGTGTTTCATATAGTCACAAGAATTTTCATTGGAGAAAGAAACTATTAACAATGGAAAGGAAGAGCAAGACATGACATATATTTCAATATCTCAAGTTAAGTATTTGAATAACTTTAATTTGAAACTTCCTCTCATATGATTAATATGAAACTGTGAGAAAGCTAGTGAACATGAATATAAGAAAAGCCAAAGAAGATATATTGAGAATATCATTGTGTAATCTATATTTCATTAATTATATGCATCCCATTACTTACTATTCACCTTCTTCATCTTTGAAATTGTTACTTCATTACTATTTACCTTATTACATTGCAACCTTTGATGTAATGTTCTTGGTAGTACTTTTTAGGTTACATATGATACTTAAATATCAAAGGGTCAAATAGATCTAAAACATATACATGTACATAGTGATGGTATATAAAATTTTGACAAGGCCACCCATGATTGCAATTTGGCTTAGATCCATCTTAACTTCATATCTATCAAGTGGCAAGAAGGACCAATTTTTTTTTTGCCTTAAGGGGTTTGATCCCTTTCGATACTTGATAGATCTAGAGTTAAGATGGATCTAGGACGGCCTACTCAATATGGAGTCACCATAATGTCCTAGAACTTTAAAAAAATGTCACATTTCCTTGATCATCATATAAAATGATTATATCTTCCAAAAAACTACTAATGATGTTCATGATGGAGCAATTCTAGCACTACCACTCTTAACAAAGTCAAACTTGGTCACACTACTCTTCTAAGTTGATTTTTCCAATGTTGATCACTTCTAGCGCATCCAAAACATGGATATTCTATAGGGAATCTATAAAATATGGACTGATTCTTCATGCAAATAACCTAAGGAGAACCAAATTCCTATAAAAAGGCCTTCTTCATTTGGGGTTAAGAATCTTGGTTATTGGATGTTGATATATCTTTTGTGTAGATTGGTTAAAAAAGTATTCTTCTTATACTTATAAACATCCAATTTTCACATATGCCTTTATTTGTTCAATTTTCTTATGGAGGATTGAGAGGAAACCTTCGAAAACTTTTAAGACTATCACATTTGGGAGAGCTTTAAGGAGAAGTGATTGGAGCCATTTAATCACTCAAAGATGGTGAATGATTATACTCAAAGATGTGGATGCAACATTGTAATCTTTTGTATTTGTAATAAAATCTATTTTCTCCTCCCAATATTGTATTGTATTTGGTTTAATTTTTTTCTAGATGCTACATTTTTATTGAATCAATTACTCACATCTACAAGGGATTTTATTTAGTTTTGTAAATTAGACTTATATTTTTTATATTATAGGAGAGAGAAGGTCATTTGCTTGGCTTTTGTTTAGGTTGTTTAGATCTATTATTCATCCTCCTACTCCTCCAGCTCAACTTCAAGTTTGGACATGAACCATCAAGGAACACAAATCTACAAGTTTTTCTATTTGTTCTTTCAAAGCTTATAGTTTTCTTGTATTTTTTTTCTTACTAGTGTAAAACCTTATTTCTAATTGTTTTACACTATCATAACAATACACTTTTGGAGATTAAGTAGTACTTACTGCATGAAAAATGTTGTCAATGGAATGGTAATTCCATTGGTGATGAGTTTTCATTTTTATCTCTTCGTGATATTGAGGTTGCAGATTTGTTATGTGAATTTACTCTTTGATTTTATATCAATATTTTTTTTTTTTCTAAGATATATAACACCACAATATTGTGTCATTGTTAACTCTCTCTTTTTTTTATTTAAAAGTTTTCAAAAAAAATACTTTCATTTTGGATACCTTAATGTCATTTTGAATAATTTAAATTTATAATAGTTTTAAAGAGAAACTAGTAAACTAATAATCTTAACATATAAAAACAATTAGTTATTTAACTAAATTTTATCATTATAATTAAAAAACTAAATTAAATATATTTTTTAATTATTTATTTTTTATTTAATTTATATTAAAAAACAATATTATAACTTTTTTTTAAATTTTAGAATTAAATTTTTTAACATATCTAACCATTTTTTTATTATAGTTGATAATATTACATCAATGAGCTATCAACTTCTTCAACTCTAGCCTGTGAACTTAAGACACTTAGTTGATAATATTACATCAATAATCTATCAACTTCTTCAACTCTAGCCTGTGAACTTAAAACACTTTGAAAACTCAATAAATATAAAAATACACAAATAATAATAAAAAAATTAATAATCTAGTCATTTTCACTTAAATAAATCTTAAAAAAGAGTATAAGAGTTATTTTCTGTAACATATTAAATTTGTTAAAACCAATACTCCAAATCCATTCGAGACCAACACTCACATTCCTTTCCTATAGACATCGCTGCATATACGTTTTAAACTATAACCAATTTTAAGCATACATTACTATATAGCTTGGGACACCAAACGAATAGAGACTATGAATCCTGGTACTATAAATGGGTGCGGTTGTGGGATCTCCATTCAAGCTCTGATAGAAAATAGATGGCAGATTTCGCATATCATAGTAAAAATTTATTGCATTTTACCCTCAGATTAGGGCTGATGATTGCATGTCTATCATTACTTTTGACACCAACCATCCTCACAGTGTGCTGCTACTGGCAGTTTCCAAAATAAGTCTTCATTAGTTGCCTCCTAAACATTTATAATTTATGTGTCCTTTGAGGTCCTTGATCTTGGCTGTGCTCTCTGAGTACAAACTGGCTATGCCATTAGAACGATACATAATATGCAGAATATTCAATATTTGGACGTTAACCATCACCATCATCATCATTATATAAAATCTTCGGCACCCCAGTAACACCTTAATTAATGGTTGGGTTTGGTAAGAAATATTTTGTAGTGTTATCTTTATGTCGATTGCAAATTAGAATTAAGGTTTGTATTGGATTTCATTTTTTGTTATTAGAAATTTGTAATCTAAATAATTTTGAGTAAAATCAAGATAAATTTAAATATGAAATTTTAGTATTTGATTTAAATATGAAATTTTAGTATTTGATTTCACTTTTATGTATTAGATTTTGAAATATTTCTAAAATCTACAATCAAAATATAAATATAAATTCAGATATCAAATCTACCATCAAAATAAATTCAAATATTAAATCTATAATCCAAATAAATAAATTAAAATTATTAGTAATATTTGTGTTTGACTTCACTTCTCTTTATTTGAAATCTGTAATCTAGTAATTTAAAATACTGAATCTACTATCAAAATATACTCATATATTGAATATATTGAATCTTTTGTGTTTGACTTCAGATTTTGAAATATTTCTGAAATTTACAATCAAACACAAAAGTACAAATTGATACAGAATCTAGGACCAAAATGAATTCGGTTACGAAATCTAAAATCAAAATAAATTCTCATAGCTTTAAGTCCGCAAATTTATTAGAGAAAATGTTCTGTGAAATGGCAGAGTATTTCATAGCGAGGCACATCAATGTAAGGATCTAACTGCCCGACAACAATGGCAGCACATAGTTTTGACATTACGCATGCAACGATTCAAATAAAAATGGATATCTATGAAACTGGAAATGTAGCTTGTGCTTGCTCCCGGGTTGACTATAATATTGTCCGCGGAACTTCTGGATCCCGTTCACCTGCGCCTCATTTGAATCCAAATTGTTTTAACTTTGACAATGATAGTTATAAAATCAATTTATATTAGCACAATGTACGAGGAGGTTGAGTTTGAGTTTGGGTGTGAGGTTTGGGGTTGAAGCATCTTCAGAGAATCATGGAGAAAGATTGACCAAATCCAGAACCTGAAAATTAAAAGTAATACACCCTATCCTATTCTCCTTAAAGAAGCAGGTCTTTCCCCTATTGAGAGCCTAGCTATGCTTAGGTTTCTGTTGTACAAGCACAAAATCAGTGACATAGACTATCATAGACTTCCTAAGCTAGCTTTAAATTCTAGCCAAAACCACCTAAGGCTCAATAGAGGGTGGCATAAAGACACAAGGGCTTGGTTAAACTATTGGGAGATCAACAAAAATGATCCATTGCAAAACATAAATAACATTAAAGATATTGTTACTTCTAAGTTCAAAGAAAAAATGTGGTGTGTGAAAGATTTAGCGGTTAAAAGAAAATTAAGTTATTATAAGAATGTCATCAACACCACAAGATCAAAAAGATCAAAAGTATCTCTCTATTTTAACTGGCTCAAAGAAGAAAATTAATATAGCAAAGATTAGAACGAATTCTCATGAGCTCCATAGTGAAACAGGTCGTTGGGCAGTTCTAAAACGCCATGGACGGAAAGGATCTGCCATATATGTGAGAATAGGAACATCGAGGATGAAAACCACTTCCTCTTAGAGTGCCCCGCGTATAACCACATTAGATCTCAGTTTCACAATATTTGTTATAACAATGACCTTCCTAGCCTTTTACAATGTCAAAATTATAGTGAGCTCGGGAGGTTTCTCTCCAAGCTTTTTGAGCATAGGAATAAAATCTTAAATCAAAATAGATAATCTGTTTCTTTAGGTCCGATAGACCATTATTTGGTCTCAGCGAACATTAACCACCATCATCATCATCATCATCATCAATAAGATAATTATTTTTAGTTTGATTATTATTATTATTATTATGATTATATTAGTTGGTTCGAAACTTCAATTTAATTTTGAAAATGTAATTAATTCGAAGATATTTTTCTACATTATGGATCACAAAAGTAACATATCTAATATTATAATGTTATTGTGTGAGTTTGGAGAAGATTTTAAAATTGTTTTTGTTTGGGTAAGAGTTTCAATTGGTCAATGACCCAAGATTCAAGGTCATTGGTTTGACAATTAAGTTATGATAGGTTTTCTCATTTTCTAAATATATATATATAATAGCCCAAGGGGTGTAAAGGTCACAAATTATAAACTTTGTGGTTGATGGAGTAAATACCCCTAAGTCAAGGCAATTCAAGCCACATATTAGGCATGTCAGTGATCTCAAAACTCACATTATCTAGCAATACATACATACATAAAAATTTTAACTACTAGCCTAGAACCATCTTAAACAGGGAATAACATGAACCTCAAAATTCACATTATCTAGCAATATATACATAAATAAGATTTTTAACTACTAGCACATATTTATCTTAACCACGGATTAACATGAGCCTAGAGGGATCAAATTTCTTGTACAAATTTATTTTAGAGTGCAAAAACCAATGTGTAATTTTTCATTGTTTAAATTGTATTTTTGAATGCTATAGAGATTACATAACTTGCAATTGAGTCATTTTATCACGACACATTAAAATGTTTTTTTTTTAATATATAAAATATTTTATTATAATCGGCATTTGATATTTGATTATATACAACATTAAAAAAAAATCTTTTAATATTTTTTTCTATATATAGATATATATGAAGTTATATCGCGTGTTGAAATATTTTTGAAAACATGATATTATATTCAGTGATATGGACAACTAATTAACCACATGTTTTATTTTTTATTTTTTATTATAGTTGATATTGCTTTTCCATTTAAAGAATATATATATATATAAAGAGGAACATGTGTCAACACCAATTTGAGTGGAGACATACTTATATGTAGCCTTCACAGAGTGAGTTGTAGAATGAGCCTCTCAGCACAATAAGATCTTGCTTTATTGAAATTTTAATTTGTAAATAAACATTGTTATAATATGATGGGTCAATACCATGATTTATCAATATTAAATGTCCAAAAAATCATAAATTATTTAATATGAGATTCGTTTATATATTTTTTTTTTAATTTATCAATTTAATTAAGAAGATAGAGAGAGCATAAATACCAACCCTTAATTTGTGACCACTATTAAGGATATTCTAGATTATTGTTAAAAGTTAAATCATTGTTAGATTTTAAGCTTCTGTGGAAGTTCATGCTAACTCTTACCATCATCCCTCCCAAAAATCCGGCGTCTTAAACACCCTAGCTGTGAGGGCTTTCAGGATTTCTGACCCTGATCACATAAAAGATGAGATTGAACACTTAACCTCTGTCTTCAAAAACATTGGATACAAGGAGTGGAGTATCAAGAAAGCTATAAGAAGAGCTCAGGATAGGGCCCTCTCTGAGCATCCCCTTGGAGATAAGAAAGAAAATCAAGGGAAAGTTTACCTTCCATTCATCCAAGGGATTACAGATAAGATTGCAAAAATTTTAAAGAAGAATAACATAGACACTCAATTTACAACATGTGGAACGATAAGGCAAATGATGAGGTCGGTTAAGGATAACATTGATCGACAACAACTCAACAAAGTATACAAGATCGATTGCTCATGTGGCAAGAGTTATATTGGGGAAACAGGTCGGTCTCTGAAAATAAGACCTGAAGAGCATGCCGCTGACATAAAGAATGAAAAATCCCGTACATCAGCCCTTGCAGAGCACTCGTCCAAGACCAAACATCATGTGTGTTTGGAAGACGCCAAGGTAATTGCAAGAGAGGACAACTATCATAAAAGAAAAATCAGAGAGGCCATTGAAATTATGAAATTCCCTGAGAACCTCAACAGGGACAATGGGAGTGAAATCAGTGGAAATTGGCTTCCTCTGATCAAACAAATAAACCCCCCGACCCTTGGAAGCATAAGATCAAAAATAGGGGATCTTTCATTTCGAAAGTTTAATTAATTAATTAAAACATATTAATTTAATTAATTAATTATATTAATTAAATTAAATTAAATTAATAATTTAATTCTTAAAAGAAATTAATCATAACCTCTCAAATGATTAATAATAACCCAAAAATAACTCTCTAATGAATATTAATCAAATAAATATTTTAGAATTATATAAAATTAAAGCATTAGGATGAAGTATGAATTAATTGGTTTTAATTAAATTCAATGAGGATTATTTAAATCAAAATTAATTAAACAAAATAAATTAATTTAATTTAATCAATTAATTATTGAAAAAGAGAGAAATTATAAATTAAATATTAATAAAAAAAAAATTAAATAAAATAATATTAGAGCATTAGTATTATAAATTAATTTCTTTATCAATTTTAATTGGATTTTAAATAAAATTTAATAGGGACTAATTAATTAATTTTTTCCCCTGGGAAAAAGTCGTAATTTCTATTAGTATTGAGAAATTACATTTTGTAGATGCCGAAGCATTCATATAGAGGCAGCTGTGCCTGTCAAGTTCATAGTCTGTAAGTGAAAAACAAAAAAGACAAGTTGTCTCCACGCAGGGAGCAATTTTCAAAACTGTAAACTAGTAGTGATCAAAATTGTGTCCATGCTCTGCGCAGAGAGCTATATGTATGCTGATAATATCAAAATTATAGTGCTGTACTGAGGACTAGATAATGGAAATATATACAAGCTATAAACAAAATTGGTTCTGTAAGTGGGCTTTATAGCCCATCTCCCATATGATCATCAAAAGGTCTGTGGTAGTGCTGGTAGAATGTTCCGTCGATTTCCTCCTGGATCAGCCAGTTATCTCCTTGTCTGTGCGCTGCCTCTTTGGAGAGCTGGTCGGCGATGGTGTTCTGTTCCCTGTAAATGTGTCGACAGACAAATGATTCCAAGGAAGCAGTCAGTCTTTTAGCTTCATCTAGTATGTGTCTCAATGAAAATGCATGACAATGAGATGCATCATTCAGCCAATTGCATACTATTTTAGAGTCTCCAAACAGCTGAAGGTGTCTGCAATGTTTATGGATGGCAAAGTGAATGATGTGTTTAGCCGTGCACAATTCAGCATAATTGTTAGTGCCTCTGCCTAGGTTTATTTGTATCTTATAGCAGTGCATTTCATTGAGATAAAGTATTGCTCCTCCTCCACAGCCCGCATCTTGCGCCGAGCCATCAAAGAAAGCCCATGGTTTTGACTTGTCGATGTTCACAGGTCTTATGATACGAGTTGGGGCTGTGGATTCCTCTTCAGGTATCATGTTATAGTCTGCAATAGTATGGTGTAATATAGTGGGCCAGTGTGGGGCTCTGTGGTTAAAGATAGCCTGATTGCGTGCGATCCAAACAGCCCAGCAGGCCAGCAGCGGAATGTTGATAGATTTCCCCGAGTGATTCTGGCACCAGTTCCCCCATGCATCCATAAGGTTATTGCCTTGCCAATTTTTCAAATGCGGGAAATGAGTGGTGAGGACATGCCAATATTGTAAAGTAGTGTTGCAATTCAAGAATAAATGTTCTGTGCTTTCTTCCTCCCCTAGGCATAAATGGCAGCGAAATGGCCCATGAAAGGATCTCTTCATGAGATTGGTGCCAGTTGGAATTTTATCAAACAGAATGTTCCACATTAGTAATCGTGTGCGGGGAGCCGACTTGAGTTTCCACAGTGCTTTCCAGGTGGGATGGATATTCGGAGGTTTGTAAGGTTCCATGAGCCTTAGATATCCTAGCTTCGGGACGTATGCTCCATGCTTAGCAAAAGCCCTTATAATTTCATCAGGTCCTTCTGTGAGCCTGATGTGGGCTTGTGTGAGAGCATCCGTATATTCCAGCCATTCATTCTGCCATTGTTCCGGGATTTGTAAACCCTGCGCGTTGGTCCAAGCTTGCTGGAGGAAAGTGGAGTTTGCATTATCTCCAATGTGCATAATATGCGTAATCCCTCTGTCATTTAGGTGCCTAATAAGGCCAGCTGATAATCTGTGGACATTTCCACATCCGACCCACGGGTCTTGACCAATACGCACCGCATTGCCTTCCTTAATGCGCCATGTTAATCCTTCACGTAGCAGAGGTAAAGTACCAATAACCGCTTTCCATATAATGGAGATGTGTTGATTAGTTGGACTAATTAATTAATTAAAAACAAATTTATTTATTTATTATATTAATTAATCAATTTATTAATCAAATGAAAATTAACATTTAATCTATAAATAAATAAAAATATAATAAATATAAAAATTAGAAATTAATAAATTAATTAATTTGATAAATTAGATAAATTAATTAATTAGTTAGTTAATTAATTAATTAATTAATTAATCAATTAATTAATTGATTAATCGATAATTGATTAATTGAAGGAAGGCTAAAAATAATAAATAATTTAATTTAAATTAATTAATTAAATAAAAAAAATAATCAATTAAAACTAAAATAATTAAAAATTTGATAAAATAAAATAAATTAAACTTATTTGTTCATGATTAAAATAATTAAACGTGAACTAATAATGAATAATTAAATAATTAATTAAAGTTTTTATAAAACTTTCATAAATAGAATTTTATAAAAATTTTATAAAATTATTATAAGGAAAATAATAAATAAAAATAAAATAATAATTAATAGAAATTAGAAATCATGTGTCTGCCTTTATAAAATTAGGGTTCTTGGTTTATTTATATCCATGTTGCAAGGCTCTCTTCTCTCAATAATCTTTCATTCATATTCTATCTGATTTGTCGTGATGATGGACCCCCTTTGGGGTTTGAAACGTTGGCAGAATGAACTAGAAACTGTGGATAATCCGGATCATGACTCTACAAGTTAAATCATTACTATAAATCTAATAATAATAATAATAGTCCTATTTAAAAATAAATTGAGTTAATTAAAAAGATTTTTCTCTTTTTTTTTTTATCTAGCCGAGAGAAACCATGACCGATTATCATCTTATGCCGTCCAAATTTAAACAGTTTGAGAATATCCATCCATATTAAATATATACTACTGTATCTACTGAATTGATGAGAAATATTGTTGTAATATTATTCTAAATTTATTTTTAAAAATGTATCTAACAATAGTAGTTATATTTTAAAATAATTTGATTTAATTAAAAAGAATTTTAAATTTTAAATACATTAATTTTGAAATTGAAATACAAATTAATTTTATAATTTGTCAATTAGGATTATCTTGAGTGATTTGGCAAAATGGTAATTGTCCACCCAAGTTTAATTACCATGAGAAATATTATTGTTATATTATTCTAAATTTATTTTGAAAAATGTATCTAACAATAATAGTCATATTTTAAAATAATTTGACTTAATTAAAAAAAATTTAAAAATTAAAAGTACATTAATTTTAAAATTAAAATACAAATTAATTTCACAATTAGAATTATCTCTTGAGTGGTTTGACAAAATGGTAATGGTCCACCCAAGTTCAATTACCATGATAATAAAAAATATTATTGTAATACTATTCTAAAATTATTTTAAAAAATATTTTTTAAAAAAATTATTAAAAGCTTATTTAGGTTTGTAAATTGGTTTTTTTTTAAATTGATACATATTTGATTTTTTTTATCCACGGAAGCTTGAACCCAGAATCTCTCCTCGCTATCAAGATGATCGGTCTCGCTCACATTGTCTTATGCTTATAAATTTTAAAATTAATGAGCTTTTAATTAACTCAAAACCAAAAAACCATTGGACTCTATTCATAATAATTGGCTTTATTGACAGTAATTTACGGCTAAACACGGCAGAGATGGTGTGCAATAGCATTGCAGGAGAGAGAAAGAGAAAAAAAAAGTACATATGTAAATATATATTACAAAACAACATATTAAAAAAATCAATATATCTTAAACGTGGATCTATTAAGTATAAAGTGTAGTTCTATCAATATATTTTAAACATGGATCTATTATGTATAAAGTGTAGTTTTCTTTTAACTTTTATAGATCTAATACCCAGAACTATCAAGCACAAAGTGTAATTTATTGTTTATATTTTATTGATCCAGTTTTTTGGTTATATTTTATTGATCTGGGTTTAAGATATATCTTTGCTACTTAAAACACACAATCATCTACATGGTTAGGGATGGCACTTCACTAGAGATCATCATGACTTCCATTATAACTCTTTTACATGATATGATAATGGGAAAACCATATTAAATAAGTTTAACTTAGGATAATTGGCAAACAATACCAAATAAGTTTAACCAAAATTGGTTTTGAGATTTATATCATTAACATGGTTAGTCTTACTTGTTTTTATTATTTTTTTAATTAAATATATAATTATAATTTAGGACCTATCAAGCATTCAAAAAGATCAAATCTCAACCGTTTGATTAACATTAAAAAGGTTCAACATTTCCTTGATTTTGTTTTTTGCTTGAGCATTGAAATAAAGTTGGGTTAATATTATATTATTTACCATGCATATTGGACTATTTTATTTATGTCTACGATTCACAAAATTTTTTGTTATTGATATTTATGTTTGCTATTGAAATATTTTTTTATTATTAACATTTTTATTTTTTATTTTAAAATATGTACTTAATGTAACGTTGTGGGGAAACATATCTTCCATAGAGGGTTGTAGAACACATATTGGCTACACTAACTTAATAAACTTAATTGATAAATATGTAATTAAAAATAATAATGTTTTTATAAATAAAGATGTGAAATTCCTCAACTGGGTCATGTTAATGGAGGGAGGGAGCAAACCACCTTGCCACCTCTTGTTGCACTTAAAAGGGGGGGATGGCCTGGCTATCCCACCCTATGCAACCACACATATTAATTAGCATTCATTCCCTTCACATTAAGATGGCAACCTGTATTTTGTGTCCAAACTCTTTGGGTAACCTCAACTCTGTGTCCTTTTGTAGCTCCCGCAACATTTCCCCACCACGGGTGGGATATTTCCCTCATAGTGCAAATTTTTTTAAGTTTAATCTACATGTCATGGCCCCATGTCATGCGACAATTCTTGTGGATTATTTCCAGCATAGGGGAAATATCTCTCCTATAGAATTGGTATCGTGATTGTTGTATTGTGTGGTGGTATTGACTTCCAAGAAATTGGCCTTTAATGTGTTATCACTTAGGGAAAACCTTGGCTATAGGAAAATTCCTAAGGTAACCTCAAACCTCTTTTAGGTTGAAAGTTGGCCCTTCAACCCGGAGAGAGATCTCTCCGCAAAACTCAACTGTCCTATGGTAATTGTCATATAAGGTTTTCTGCAATTGAGTTCGCGTGGCCAGATTTAGATCTAAGGATGAAATTGGTTGGGTAGTTCTCAAAACATACCATTGGGCATGGAGTCCACTTCTTAAACAAAAGAGATTACACATCTAATGAGTAAGTTGTACAAAGCATGAAAGAAAAAGGTCATTTCACCATTTGGGAAATTAGAAGAAAGAGGAACTAGAAGGAAACAAAGTTTATAAATGACTGGAGCAACAAATACTAATGGATGATAATACAAGAGAGGAGCATAAATGAAATCCAATATTAGAAACTAACATTATCAGACATGAAAGAAATTTTGCATAACAAATATGTACTGACATGGAAATGCAACACATGGGTTTCCTACAAACTTATCATTAAAAACTGTAAATATGTTCAAGATTGCTCAAATATATCAGACTGCAAATATGTTTTTCAATTAAATTCCAACAAACTTTTTTCATTCTCCATAAACTATTATATAATACTTACATAATTGTTTGCACAATAGTAGTCACCATATTAATTATAATAATCTGAGATATCTGAAATATATTTCAAGTTCATGAATCTAAAATATAAAACTTAGAAATATTATGTTTTTCTTAGAATAAATACCGGAAAATATGATGATGTTTAGGTAAAACAAAATATCCTGTTAAATTTCCTCCCTTGGAAATACAATAGATCCCTAAATGGTAACTCAACATCCTAGCTGGAAAAGCAGGTCCCTCTACAAATTAGGCCCAAAACTCCTCCAAAACTTCTTTTCTATTCATCTTTCTTTTCTTCGAACCTCCTAGAAAAAAAACTGATATTGTGGATGTTAGCTTCACTAGTTTTATGTTTGCAACTTTCGTTGATAAACTGACTGTCAACATTTTTCGTTTCTACCTAATTTCAAAAATACTGACAACAGGAGGGTTTGCACTTTCTCCTGTCTGAATATCGCTAACAACGAAGATGTCAACGCTCCTTGTTTTCTCCAAAACTGTTGACATGAAGACTGTCGTCCTTTATCCCTATATTGTTTTTTTCCATCAACCAACACACATATTTTTTCCCCCAAAATAGCTAAAAGTGGCTTTGTCAACCTTATCAAAAATGTTGACAATGGGAATGTCATCTCTCCTAAATATTATGCTACACACAAAAGCTATAAGGTTGACTGTCAGCAATAAAGTGAAAACTTTGTTTCATAAGATAGGTAGGAAAACAAAATTTTTGTTTAATACCCAAGCATCTTAGCTGAGGGTACTAGCAGCCTTGAGCAATACATCTACCTTCTCCAATCTCTTCTTTTACTATGCCTTGTCTCCATGGGTTCCTTTTCAACATTTTTTCTCCTTCGGATCTTCTTAGAGCATGTAGCATTTTTCTTCCTATTAATAATAAGGTCCTTCAATGGCATGTTGTCAACGTCAAGCACCTCCTTAGCCAACTCCATGTTATTTCTGAGTTTGGTCTTGTATCTTAACTGGTTAGTTGGCCTCGTATGTCTATTGCCACCCTTGGATACCTTAAGAATTGGCTCCTCCTCTTTACTTTCCACCTCTATTTCTTTTCCCTTAGGGTCCTCTATTTTAGTTGTGTCTGCAGGGGAAGTTTTACAAGGTAGAGTTGCAACATGGGAAGAGCCAACATCAAATGGTGGGTTCACAGGGGGTACAAGCTTTGGTTTATGAAGTCGGGAACTTTTCCTCTAGTAAACTTTAGGGATCTTTAGAACAAATGAGGTAGATGGAACTCCTAGGTTTTCTTGGTTGGGAGGGGGCTCAATAGGAGTTTAATCTTTTCTTTCTCCCCTTTTTGGTAGTATGTGATCCACCTCTTCTTCTCTTAATGGGTTGAGGTTGAAAACCTTCCCAGAAAATGAAATGACTCCAAGTCCTTCCTATCTTGGCTATATGGTTCTCTATTATTAGTTTTATCAGGGATTTGTGGTATATATAATGAGAAGATGGATTAGTGTGGGACCTGAACCTAGCTTCCATATGTTTAAGGCTCTCTAACAGATAAAAAAATGGATTGATCCTAATCTAGCCAACAAGATGAGCATGAAAGTAAAAATGGTAAAGGTTTACCCAATTAAACTGACCTTCACATGTAAAATATTTCTAACAGAGGCATAGGGAGGTGTGACATTGGTCCTACAACCACTTATTTCGAACTCCATCCCTCCAATTTTTCCCTATGAATTCTTCTTTTAAGAAGAAAGGGACATTAATCCCTGCCAAAATGTGGCTATGAAATATCTTCTCTCCATCCGCTGGTAAGGTTGTGGCCTTAACAATGGTTTGCTTTGTAACTACAAAAGACACTCCTCCCACCTCCACACGGTTCCCACCGAACCCCTACGTAAAATACTAGGCCCCAAGATCATGGTAATCAGTACAATGGTGGAAGAATTCACTCCATCCTGCATGCTAAAATGACTGAATAATCTTTGGCTAAATGTCTAGTAAATCCAGTACCTTGGGCTCAGACCATTTCATATAACATCCTCTCCCCATTTTTCTGCGTGGTATTCTCGAGATTCGATCCTCAAACCCTGTGAACAAAACAAATCCTACCACTAAGTGTAAAGGATCCTGAACTAACATCAACAAACTGCTTACGGGACAAGCTGAGGTGACTTAACATACAATTGAGGTAAAACAGGGGGAAAGTGAATAATCACATCATTCCAGGTTATGATTACGAATAAAATTCATATCATATGATAATATTGTGTTAAATGACATTTCACGGATTACAGCGGATGAAAAAATGATTAACCAATACTTTTACCCTCTCGAAATAGATGGAGACATGTTTAATTGAAAACACTGACGCTGACATGGTCAACACAGTCATCAATTTTTGAATTTGAAAATTGGTTTTGGTGCCGACAGTTGGCCTGTCAGCCAAAATGAAAAATGTTGCTACCCTCGTTGTTGGAAAATTCCTTCTTAAGACCATATCAGATTTCCAAAAACGTTGATAGCCCCGCTATTAGAAATTTTCACTATTTATTACAATTTAAATGATGACACTGAAATGGTCAACATTTCTAAAAAATTAAGAAAACAAAGTTTATTATGATAACAGTTGTCTCCACAGGGATGCTATCGATCAATGATGGTAGCAAGAATGCCCCATAGACCAATTGCCACATCCATTACAAACACTATCTTAAAACAAAATTGACTCTGAAATAAGGACTTCAAATTTTTAAGAGATGATTTTACAGACTCTGAACTTGAAAAAATATAATTGTTTCTAAAACGTTTTATCTTTTGATGAATATCAGTAGAACCTCAGGACCTTCTCTTCGGGCTTCAAGTCATTTAAAATATTCATCCACAATTGTAAGATATTTTTCAAAATATATGTATATATATAATGAAATTTGAAAAATCATTCTGTGTTTAGGAGATATAATGCGTTAGGAAATGTCCATTGACTGAACCTCCTGGTAGGAATTCTCCTTGCGTACCTTCTAAGATGAATCTATTTTTACCCTAGAAAGATGCAATTATGTATGGCCCTTTCGAAATGTTTTCAAATTTCCCTTGTTTAACCTTGTCCTCAATGTCGGCATCCAATTTTAAAACCAGGTCTTGGCATTTGAAGTCATCCTCTTTAGCTTTTTATCAAAAACTTTCTTAATTTGATCTTGTACTTCCTGAGTTTTTTCATACACCCTTTCTCTAGTTTCTTGCACTTCAGTTAGCTGATTTATTCTTTTTTGTAGCTGATTTGGTTCCTCTCCCAACTCTTGTTAATATTTCAAATAGGCATTCTGATTGAAACAGGAAACAATGCGTCAACACCATACACCAACTCGAAAGGAGAAGTGTTGATTAACCTCTTAGTACTAACTCTATCTTCCCATAAGGAAAACTTGTTTTGTGTCCCAAGCCTTTTTGTTATCTTCTAAATATTTTTTCATAATTCTAACCAAACTCTTATTGGAGGATTCTGCAAGTTGATTACCTTGAGGGTAATAGGTTGTGGAATGGCAAGCGTGATATGGTAATCTTCGCAGAATTTTAATGACCTCTTAGACTTAAAGCACTATGCATTATCATTAATTATCCTCTTTGGGCAACCAAATCTAGAAATAATATTTTCTACGAATTGAATAACCACAAGATCAGTAGCTTGCCTACTCAGTGCCTCAATCCACTTTGTGAAGTAATATGTCCCTGTCAAGGTCCATCTATGATGCATTGATGATGTCGAATTAATTTCACCTATAAATTCAAGGCCCCACTGCTAGAAATGTGCCTCCACAGAGATAGGTTTCAAATGTAAAGACATTATTTTTGACTTACCCTAAAATAACTGACATTTGTGACAAGTTGCTACTTCTTTTTTAATATCAAAAAATAAAGTAGGCCAGTAAAAACCAACTCTCAAGATTTTATCTGCTTTGGCCTTCCAGTAATGATGTCCCCCCATGCTCCTTCATGAAACTCTTTACTCATTTTCTTAGCTTCATCTTTTAATGGGAAGTTCAATAAAATACCATGAGGATCTTTCTAGTATAGATAACCATTCAAAAGAAAATACTTAACATTTTTCGATCTTAAAATCCTAGCTCGTATCTTATCTATTCTCAGTGGTACTTGTAAATTCTGCAAAATGTAAACAACTTCGGCATACCACGAACATTGTCTAAAACAATTTTTAGCTTTAACCACTGATTCTTCACCTGGAAAATCTAATAATTCAGAAACAAAATTTATACCAACAACATCAATATTTGATTCAGTCATTAGTCTAGTGAGACCCTATCCTTTAATAAACTTGGTAGGTTTAATTTCCAAGTTAAACTCCGACATTTTAGTGATTGACGTCCCTCTTCTATCATCATTGTTTGGCTGTACTAAAATACTCTTTAATGCAGCATCTCACACATACTTAGTCACATGAGAATGTAGAATAAAAATTCTAAAATCGTTTAGTGCTTTGATTAACACATATGCACGTTTGTCTAGAATATTGTACTTTAGTTCAGCATATCTCAGCTCCTTGCTGAAAAAAGAGATGGGTTGTTCTTGACCTACCACGTTCTTGTGAAGAAACACATGAGAGATAGTGTACTTGGAGGCAAAAGAGAAAATCATGAAATATTTTGAAAAATATGGAATAGTGAGTAAATGTGCTTGGCGTAAAGCTATCTTGATATCATTAAAATATTTTTTTTCTTACTCAATCCACTTAATTTCACTCCCTTTCCTAATCATTCATATTATTGCTTTTAAAAATTTTACAAAATTCAGAATAAAATGTCACAGAAAGTTTACTTTAGCTAAGAAATATTGTACTTCCTTCTTGTTTCTTGGCTACTCAATCTTTTGGAATTTTTTCACCCTATTGGGGTCTATCATAATGTCATCCTTTGATACTATGTGTCCCAACAACTTTCCTTCTCTCATGGCGAAAGGGGACTTTTTTTATTTAGATAAACTCCAAATTTCCTACACTTGCAAAAGATTGTCCTCAAATGTTTCAGATGGGTAGATTCAGATTTTGAGAAAATAATAATGTCATCTAGATAAATCACCACAAATGTATATATTTCGTCAGCAAAGGTAATTTCCATTGAAAAGTAGCTCCTGCGTTCATGAGTCTGAATGGCATCTTAGAATACATGAACGCGCCCCATGGTGTGGTGAAGGCAGTCTTCTCTTGATCTTTTGGGTCAACTAGGATCTAATTGTATTCTGAAAACCCATCCAACATGGAAATCCTTTCTAGACCAATCACCTTTTGAAGAATGTGATCCATTGTCAACAAAGGATAATTATCCCTCAATGAGACTTTATTCAAATTTTTGAAATCCACACACATGCAAATTTCTCCACTTTTCTTCATTATTGGCACCAAGTTTGCTACCCAATTGGAAAATCTGAGTGGAATGATAATTTTTGTAGCTAGCAACCTCTTTACTTCTTTCTTAATCAATGGCAATAGCTTCATATTGATCCTTCTTAACTTTTGTTTAAATGGTTTCTCATCCTCCTTAGGTGGTATAATATGTTGGATGATGGACTGATCATAAACCTTCAAATCTTCATACCTCCAAGCGAATATATCAGAAAATTCTTTCAATAATTATGCATATTGTGTTTTCTGCTCTTTTTTCGAAGTGTTGGAAACTTGACTACTTTTGGGTCACTTTCAGTCCCCAAATTATGATCCTCCATGTCACCATCACTCAGAAGAATTCTCGGCTTTACTGCTACATCATTAAAATCAAACAATATTTATATAGGTACCAAGCCTATAGGAATCAAATTATTACTCAGTTGAATAATTTCCTATCCTATTGCAACATTCAAAAAGACTTTCATTTCAGAATTTTTATCTGTATTTTCATCTTCATGCTTTTCTATTGGGGTGATGAGAAATTCATCTATTCTTTCCAGAAACCTTTTAATATGTTGATCATCTTCAAACACTTGTCAATGCTTTGTATTATCCAAAATTGAAGGCCCATGTTTAACATTTATTTCATACTTTTCATTTGGATAAATCAGAATTCTAAGTGCACTGGCAGTTGTTGCCAAGGAATATACAATTCCATTCTCCTCTCTTGATACCTGTGAGATCTCATGTTCAGAAAAGAAGTTAGAAAATAAATCCCAAACTTCAATTCTATAGGCTCTCATTCTCAGATGTTTAATTTGATAGGTACCTTTGACTTGGTTCACAATCAACTCCGAGTCCCTAAAAATGTGAATTTTCTGCGCCTTTTTCTCTCTTAATAGATTTAACCCAATGATGAAAGCTTCATACTCTGCTATGTTATTCATATAGTGAAAATGAAGCTTAAATGAATGCAATTTACTTGTACAACCCGGTGGAACAATCCACACTCCTACTCTAGAACCTTTCTCACACATAGATCCATCAAAATGTGATTTCAAAACTTCATTTGAAAATTTGTGAACCTGTTCTTGCTTAATATCAGTTTCATTTGATGCTGATGTTTCTCCCTCAAAACAACAATCATTAAAAAATATTTTTGATCCCAACTGTGTGTCTACTACATAGATTGGATGATTATCTAGCTGGGTTTTGCTGCTCACCATATAGGCCATTTGAACCTCTCAGTATAATCTTTTCATTTCACCAAACAATGGTATAGAAGCATAATACATGTCCATCTGTAAAGTTCCTCCAAATATTGTTGCCCATGATCAGGATAACAACATCCCAAATCTGGCAGGGATGTCTGCTACTACTATATCCATCAAGACACTCGTAGCGGGAATCTTAGCTAAGGTAACAACTAAATCCTTAATCATCCCTAAGCCTTTTACTTTTCTGGAATCAAAGGAGAACAAATCTTGGTAGGGTCTAGTAATTTGGAGTCCTAGATGGTCCATGACTGACTTAGGCATGAGGTTATGTGAAGCTCTAGATTCTAACATGACGTTGTGAAGAATCATATCATGGACATTTAGACTTACATAAAATGGGGGCACGTCATCATTTGAACTTGTGACGTGTGGGCCAAACACAAATTCGAGATCATCATCATCTAGGTTCAAATAATCTTATGAAATTATGTTCACTTGGTCAACTTTTGAATTTTAATCATAGTAGAAATTATTTTCCTATATTACTCATTTCTTAAAAGTTGAACAAAAGGAATGGACACTTTTAACTTACTGATTTCAGACTCCATATTAAAAGCTAGCTGTAATTTTTTGCATCTTTGGTATCCTTTCTTTCTTCTTTCGAATTGTCCTTACTTGGCTCCTCTAGCCTCTTCAGTATCTCTTTTCTAGGATCAACTCGTTGTTCAGCTGTTGAATTTTGTGGTAGATATTTGATAGGAACATTTTGGTTTCTGAGGTTGTACTGTATTTGAAAATATTCCACCACATTATTGTACCCCTACTGATAAACAACTGAATCACAAAGATGAACCTTGTCCTTTTCTCCTGAGCATCCAACATAAATGTCATGTTCTTCTTTGGTGGAAAAGACTTGGGTTTCCTTGTCATTGAAGCACCCAATCTGATGGTCTTCTTCATCAATAGTATCCTCATATACAAATGATTCTGGAAAAGGAGGTTGAATAGTGGGTTGTTGTTCTTCAGGAGATTTCTGCTCTCTAGGACAATTTTGAGCAGCCTGGGGTATCCTGAAATTCAGATTTCTGACTTGAGGTTGATTCTCACCTCGGGGAGGAGTAAACTTATCCACCAGTTTCTCCATAGTTTTCAACATCACATCAAATTTCAAGTTAGGGGATGAAGATGACTCTTCTTTCAAACCTACTCTTCTTTCAACCTTCATTTTTGGCATCTTTGCCAATAAATTAGCCTCCACTCCAATTGCATTACTCTACATTTGTTCCAAAGTATCAGGATTTCTTTCACAGAGATGATAAGCCAACCTGGCATCAAAGCAATCAAGATAGTGTAATAAAGCTAAACCAAGAGGGGGTTTGATTTCAGCCGGAATAGAATTATAAGTATTATTAAATATGACTGTGAATTCTTAGACAAATTCTCGTGGATTTCTCTCGAGTGCATTATACTCGTCTAAAATCTACAATGGGTTTTTTTTCACTTCCCATCTAGCGAGAAACAACTAATCAAACTACTGGAAGTTATGAATACCAGATACAGGTAAATATCTTTACCATTTCTTTACCTCACCTAAAAAACTTTGTGCTAAAATCCTAAGTTTGATTTCCTCATGGTCAACTTCTTCTAGATCTATGAAATTATTGAGTTTGTCTACATGTTGTTGAGCTATATAATACCCAGTACCATAAAATTGAATAAGACGTTGTCCATAATTTTATGGGAGGTCATGGATTTGACTCCCAAGATCCAAAGGTGCATATCAGGCAGCCATAGGCCTACGATGTGAAATTATACTGACAACAGGAGTAAGGACAACAAAAATTACATGTACACTGAGATTGTTGGAATGAGAGTTGATGGAATAGGCTTTTGAAAACCTCCAGATGACAACTAAGTAACTGGGGTAAATAGGATGGGATGAAATAAGGATAAGTTGGAGATTTAGCAACAACTTCTTGAAGTTCCTGGAATTTTTGTTCCAAGTTCTGAAAGTGAGTCTAGATCTCAAAATATTGGGGTAAAAGATCTAGTTCCTAGATAGAGGATCCAGGGGTGAAGGTCTTAAGATCTGTTGGATCTAGGACAATATCTGACAAACTAATTTCATATTTAGATCTAAGTTACTTTCAAATTTAATATCTAGCACTAAGTATTCAAAAGTTTCAGGCTTTTCATGTAGAGAGAAAGATATTTCTAAATCAACCGTACATGTTTCCTTGGGAGTATTTTTCCTGAACAAATATTCTAGGCTTGACAAAATATGAGGTGGATTTGGATCCGTGTTCCCCTCCGAGTATGAATGCTTGTATGAACCAGAACTTCGTCAATAAAAACCCTTCGAATCTTAATGTGGAGTCACCAGAGAAAAAATATTGCAGCCAAATTGATATACAAATCTTTGTTTTCCATCAGAGATCTGATCTTTAACAATAAAATCATTAGGGGAAAAACTGCTTCCCATTCCCCGACAATGGTGCCAAAATGTTATCACTTAGGGAAATCCTAGCTACGAGAAAAACCATAAGATAACCTCAAACCTCTTTTAGGTTGAAAGCTGACCCATCAACCCAGAGAGGGATCTCTCCTTAAAACTCAACTACCCTATGGTCAATGTAGTAGAAGGTTTTCTGCAATTGAGTTCAAGTGGCCAAATTTAGATCTATTGATTAAATTGGTTGGGTAGCTTTCAAAACAGACTATTGGGCATGGAGTCCAACTCTTAAACAAAAGAGATTACAGATCTAATGAGAAAGTTGTACAAATCATGAAAAGCAACAAGTCCTTTGAATGTTTGGGAAATTAGAAGAAATATGAATTGGAAGGAAACACAATTTATAAAGATTGGAGCAACAAATACTAATGGCTGATAGTACAAGAGAGGAGCATAAATGAAATCCAATATTAGAAACTAACATTCTCAAACATGAAAGAAAGTTTTCATTACAAAGAAGTACTGACAAGGAAATGCAACACATGAGCTTCCTACAAACTGCTAAATAAAAATTGTAAATATATTCAAGATTGCTCAAATATATCATACTTCAAATACGTTTTTCAATTAAATTATAACAACCTTTCTTCATTCTTCATAAATTGTTATATAACACTTACCTAACTATTTTCACAATAGTAGTCACCATATTATTGTTATATAACACTTACCTAACTATTTTCACAATAGTAGTCACCATATTATTTACAATAATATGAGATATCCTAAATATCTTTCAAGTTCATGAATGTAAAATATAAAACTTAAAAATGTTTTGTTTTTCCTAGAATAACATAAGAAAATATGTTGAAGTTTAGGTAAAGAAAAATATCATGATAAACTGTGTCCCTTGGAAATAGAATAGGTCCCTAAATGGTAGCTCAACATCCTAGCTGGAAAAAAATATCCCTCTGCAAATCAAGCCCAAAACACCTCCAAACCCACTTTTCAGTTCATCTTGATTTTCTTTGAACCTCCTGGAAAAAACACTGATACTGTGGATGTCAGCTTCACTGGTTTTTTGTTTGCAACTTTCACAGACAAGCTAACTGTCAGCATTTTCGTTTCCGCCTATTTCAAAAATGCTGACAACAAGAAGGTCTACATTTTCGCTTGTCTGAATATCGTTGACAATGGAGATGTCAGCTCTCCTTGTTTGCTCCAAAATTGTTGGTAGGCATACTGTGAGCCATTGTCCCTATATTGTTGTTTTCCATCAACCGACACACATATTTTTCACCCTAAAATAACTGACAATGGTTCTTTCAACCTTATCAAAAATTCTAACAATGGGAATGTCATCTCTCCCAATTATTACGATGCACGCAAAAGATATAAGGTCAACTATTAACAATAAATTGAAAACATTGTTTCATAATATAGGTAGGAAAAAAATCTTAGTTTAATATGCAAGCATCTTAGTTGAGGGTACTAGCAACGTTGAGCAATACATCTACCTTCTCTAATCTCTTATTTTTACTTTTCCTTGTCTCCATGGGTCCCTTTTTCACGATTTCTCTACTTCGGCTCTTCTTAGAGCCTGTATCCTTTTTCTTCCTGTTAATAATAAGGTCCTTCAGTGGCATGTTGTCAATGTCAATCACCTCCTTATCCAACTCCAAGTTATTTTTGAGTTTGATCTTGTATCTTAACTGGTTAGTTGGCGTAGTATGTCTATTTCCACCCTTGGATACCTTAAGCAATGGCTCCTCCTCTTTACTTTCCACCTTTGGTTATTTGCCCTTATGGTACTATATTTTAGATGTGTCTGCAGGAGATGTTTTAGAGGGTGGAGTTGCAGCATGGGAAGAGCCAACATCAACTTTTGGGTTCACAGGGGTACATGGTCTGGATTATTAAGCCAGGTATGTTTCCTCTGGTAAACCTTAGGCATCTTCGGACTAGATGACGTAGATGGAACTCCTAGGTTTTCTTAGCTAGGAGGGGGCTCAATAAGAGTAATTTTTTTCTCTCTTCCCCTTTTTGGTAGTATGTGGTCTGCCTCTTCTTCTCTTAATGGGTTGAGGTTGAAAACCTCCCCAGAAAATGAAATGACTTCAAGTCCTTCCTATATTGGCTAGATGGTTCTCTATTATCAGTTTTATCAGGGCTTTGTGCTATATAAAATGAGAAGATGGATTAGTGCGGACCTTGAACCTAGATGTCATGTGTTTGATTCTCTCTAATAGATAAAAACATGGATTGATCTGAATCTGAGCAGCAAGATGAGCGAGAAAGTAAAAATGGTAAAGGTTTACATAATTAAACTAACCTTCGCACATAAAATATTGTTGACAGAGGCGTAGGGGGACATGCCATTGGTCCTACAACCACTCCTTTCGAACTCTAGCCCTCCAAATTGTCCCTCTGAATTTTACTTTAAAGAATAAATGGACATTAATCCCTGCCAAAATGTGACTATGAAATATCTTCTCACCATCCACTGGTAAGGTCGTGGCCTCAACAATGGTTTTCTCTGTAATTGCAAAAGACAATCCTCCCACCTCCACACGGTTCCCATCAAATCCCTATGCAAAACACTAGGCCACAAGATCGTGGTAATCAATACAACAGTGGAATAATTCGCTCCATCCTGCCTCCTGAAACAATTGAAGAACCTCGGGGTAAATGTCTAGCAAATCTGGCACCTTGGGCTCAGATCAGATCATCTTACCTCTTCTCCCCATTTTGTTGCATCATATTCCCAAGATTCGATCTTGAAACCCTGTGAATAAAACAACTCCCACTACCAAGTGTAAGTGATCTTGTGCTAACATCAACAAACTTCTTACAGGACAAGATGAGGTAACTTAACATACGGTTGAGGTAGAATAGGGGGCAAGTGAATAATCACATCATTCTAGGTTGTGATTATGAATAAATTCATATCATATGATAATATTGTGTTAAATGAAATTCATTGATTACAGTGAATGAAAAAATGATTAACTGATAGTTTTATCCTCTTGAAACAAATGGATACATGTTTAATAAAAAAATGTCGATGTTGACATGGTCATCATAGTGATCACTTTTTGAATTTGAAAACTGGTTTTGGCACTGACAATTGGCCTATCAGCCAAAATGATTTTTTTTTTTGCGAATAAGATAGATTATATTACTCCACAAACTTTGTATTTACAAAAGGTTGGGTTGTGCGAGAAAAACGATCTAGCACAAGAGCCAACAACATAGGCATTTCTAACTTCCGATGGAACAATTTTACATTGAAGCTTTCAATAAAGAATTCTGAGATTTTCTGAGAAAAAATACAAAGATCCATGCTGATACTATCTCCCATGAATCAAAATGGAGGGGTGACAGTGAAGAAGGTATGACTGACCCAAAATTCCTTATTTCCTATACATTTCTTGCTGATGAGAGCTCTTCAATGATTGAGAGCTAGAGAGAGTAACATGTAAAAAAAGGAAGTCTACCTTGGGCATTAAGGATTTCCCTCTGCAGGGTCATCCAAGCTGATGGGCATCTCTTGAGTGTTGTTATCCTGTGCAACAGGGGCCATTGGACGACTGGAAGAAGTGCCTGCTGCCTCCTTTTTGATGTTGGGAGAGCTATTGACTGGCCAGTGACCCTTGTGGTAGCACGTTTCTTCAACATTGTGTAGTGCGGATATTCCCTAGTAACAAAGTGACAGTGGTGCACTGATTTCACGTAGACGACAAACTTGTCCATAAGCATATCAATTTTTTCTTCCACGGCCTTGCACATTTTAGCCTGCTCCTGCATCGCTAGACCGAAGAGTGCTTTAAGCTACCTGGATTGGTCAATTGCATGAGTGTACAACTTCTACCTAGCCCTGGTGAGACTTGGGTCAGGGATCCACTCAAATTCCTCTGCAACCTCTTCCGAGGATACCTCTCGTCTAAGGACCCTCGCCTGAGCTTCCAGGTTCACTATCCTTTCATATGTCTCGGGGTTAACAACAATGGCATAATTCAAGGCCTCTCTCTTGGCAGAAGATTTGGCTTTGTTCATGGGTGGAGAACCTAGGTTGTTCCAACGGGAGGGGTCATGGCTATGGCCTCGACCATGATGGAGAGTCAAGCTTGAATTGTGACTGGGCACATGAAAAGAGGAGGGGCGATCAATGGGCAGAGAGTGAAAGGGAGTTAGGAGAAATAAGATGCAAGAATAGGTAGGGTGACAGGGAGGAGCAGGTAGGAGGGGGTATACATAGGGTTGGTGAGAATGGAGGGATGGAGGAATCAGAGGCGAGGAATGAATGCAGGTTGTGGGAGGTACAAGAGCTTGGTGAGGGAGGTTTTACCAGAGGGGGATGATAGGATGGATGGACGATGCCCCGGAGGGGACACAAAGCTTATAATAGCTCCTTTAGCGTGATTGGCATAGGGATTGTGACATGGGGTAGATTTCCTTTAGTACTACCTCTAGGTGAGAAACTGCTATCATAATTATTGAGATTGGAGATCTCAAAGCAATTGGTGGTCGTTATTCTAATTGTCCTTTTCATTGATGGTCTCACATTTCTGATGCAACCTACCATGCTCCAAGTCAATCCAGGCCAGTGATCGTAGACAATAATTGCCCATGGTACCCTCATTTACTAGTCTGTCAGCAAGGCCATTCCCATTACACCTGATAGCTTGGAAATGAAGCCCGCTCACCCTCTTTATGTGGCCTTTTATACTTTGGAGGATTCTATTTAGGCACCAATTGTTAGAAATCCTAGCAACTTCCATGCCTTACTGTAATTTGTGACTGGCCTGAGTTGCTAGTGTCGGGTCCCATTCGATGATCAAAGGCTGAAAATTGTGGAGTTTGGCAATGGCCAGCACGTGTTGCAAGGCCTGCAATTCCATTGCATTGTTGGTAGTGTTGTCGATATTTCCCACATAGATCCATTTGATTTCCCCATGCAAGTTCTGGAAAACACCCCGAAAGCCTGATCTGCCTGGGTTTGCTTTCTTTTCCCTATCATAGTTTAGTTTGAGAGTGCTTATCTCCAGGGGAGACTAGTGGTCTGCAGTTCCTAGATTTTCGGAAATCCTTGAGGCCTTGGAGTAATGGGTGAGATGAAGATCTAGGAGGGTAAGAATGCGCAAATCTGAACAACTAGTGTTGGCTTATATGGGCTTGACCCAGGTTCGGAAGAATTATTTAGCCAAACAAATCCCATAGCTACCGGCCCTTTCGGCAACAGCCCGCGAAGCACGGACTGAGGTCTCACCTGAGGTAGCAGGGGAGGGTGTTGGAACCAGGTTTCTGCACCCTAGGAATGTCTTGGATGTGGTTTGGGGCTCACATGCTATTCTGTAGCCTCTCGCTACGCTAGATTTGCACATATCATAATACACTTATCGCAATTATAGATTGAATCACTTATTACTGGTTTGATCTAGTTAAAATGGTCTTTAAGCAAACATTTCTTTCTTTTGGTTACTTCGCGCATCAAGATTAATATAGTTCACATGTATTCAACCATAACAAATGAAAAAATCATAACAGTTCATTTATCATAAAAGAGTAAAGTCGCAACCAACACAGAATTCAGAAGAAACTTATCTTTATTGTCAATCTTCAACAATACATCCAGATCCACCCTGTGCACTTAGCTGCAGGGGTCCATGCACATAGCTATGTACTTTCCAGGCCTCCGTGCACACAGCTGCAGAGCCTCTACCTTCTACCCTACTCCCTCGACTCGAACTTACAGATGCTTTCAAGCTATTTCCTTTTAGGACCCATTACATTCCATCTTTTCAAAGAACTACTTTCCCTCATAGAGCTCCGCTCTATTTATACTTTCCTTTGGCCCATGATCCCTCCGCAAGCTGACTTTATTACTATTTCTTTACATTATTTTTGGGCGGACTACCCTTTGACTCAACCTACTATAGTTCATGCTTTGCGCTTTCCGCGGAGTCTTTTACCCTAATATTACCCAAAATTTCGGGCTTCGCACCCCATACTCGTTCTGTGGGGCTTGGGCTACCCAATAGTCCCCGAACACAATCATCATGACTCATCCCGAGTCACTTACTGGTGTGTCTAGATGCTCAGTCTTGGCTTCACGGTTCGCCTTTCGTTGAGTTGCACTCGTCATCTGGCTGCTCTAGCTTTGTCTCCTGCAATGCTTTTCCGGCTTCAGTGTTTCCACCATATCTCGCAACTAACGATGCTCATTATGCTCTGCTCGGTTAACACAGAACACCCCCACCGAGGGTTTTAGTGTGAGTGGGGGAGTCGCATACAAGACCTCCTGGTACCACCGTATCCCTTTCTGACCAACGTATCTTCTCTTCACACCATCCGCTGCAACCTATGTTGCAATTTTGCAAGACCCTGGCTGCTATCTGCCCAATCCCATTCATTGAGAACCATCAGAGGCAACTTATTGACTGCATCTCCACCCATGGTCGCCATTTTTCCATCCTTCTGTTGTTTTTTTGTGGCGTGCCATCCTGCCCTTAGGCGGGGCGACAACATCCTGACCAATTCTACTTCGCATTCCCTTTTTTCTGGTACATCCCCTACTAGCGATGCTGCATCCTGCGGGATACCCACAGCTGTCAATATCGGACTCCTTAGAGAGTCCTACCCCTTCTTCAGCTAGATTACTACCTTCGAGCACATGCGGGGTGTAGAGATGATGAACAACTCCATATGTATTTTCAAAGCATAGGTTACCCAACAGATTCCCCATGGTGATTTATAAGCCATGTGAACGTCAAATGCCTAGATTGTCGCTTGTTCCAGCTCGTGTAACCTTCCTGTGTGAAATCTATGGTTGATCATTTCATATCTGGCTCGTACTATGTCTCTTAATTGCCCGTCTCCCACTCCCTTTTGCCATAATGTAGCCATCTTGTCATGAACAATGGTATTAATGGTCATCATTCCTTAGAGCGGTGCACCCGCGTGGCTCTGTCCGCGGAACCATGCTCCTAATTATTGGCCAATTGTACACGTACCCTGATACTGACGCATCTTTTCCCAAGACTGCTTTATCATCCCTCATTCTCTTTCAACTAGTCGGAGCGGTGAGACTCTCCATGGAACGGTTAGTCAGGCGGTCAGCCTGCCCGTATACAGCTTCAAGCGACTGCCATTCACTCTTCCCAAGAAGGGGTCTTCGTTGAGCATAGCCAGCTGAACTATGCCCCCATCAGTTACTTCTTTAATGACATAAGGCGCCAACCAATGCATACAGAGTTTACCTGGGAATTTTTCGAACTTACTGTCATATGATAATACAAGGTCATCCTTCTTAAACGTGTGCACCTTGATATGGCGATCATGCCATGCTTTCTCATGCTGTTTTTGTACCTATTGATGAAATCCTGCCAGAAATCGATCTTCGTCTAGTTCGTCGAGTTGTGCGAGCCTTTCCTCCAAAGCCCCATGATTTGCCATTCCTTTAGCTACTGCAATCCATAGGATGGGCACGATATATTCCATAAGCATCATGGCCTCCTTACCATAGACTAATCGAAACAGTGTCTGGCCTATCAAATTTTTGCACGTGGTTCGGTATGCCCATAGCACAGTAGGGATGTGCAAGTCCCAATCGTTCTGTCACACATTGAGGATCTTAGTCAGTGCGGTTTCCAAAATTTTGTTGAATGCCTCAACGGTACCATTTGCTTGCGGATGGTATGGTTTGCTCTGTTGGTGATATATTTCGAATTCCTCAGTGAGCGCGCTGATGGTTTTGTTCAAAAAATGCATTCCTCGATCACTCATGAGAATCTTAGGACACCCAAACCTATTCAACACATTCTCGAACGAGAACTTTGTCGATGTCACGGTTGTGCAATCTTTAATTAGTTGTGCTTTTGCCCATCGAATCAAGTATTCAGTGGTAGTGATAATATAGCGTGCGCCCGTCTTCCCTCACGGTTCAATAGGCCCGACAAAGTCAATCGCCCATTTCTCAAATGGCTGTAGTGTTACTTGTGGATGAAGTGGCATTTCATCCCTTCATGACGACTTGCTTGTTCATTGGCATACATCGCAGGCCTGATAGTATGCTTTTGAATCTTGATGTAGGGTGGGCCACCATAATCCAGCGCAAAGAACCTTTTGGGCTGTGGCGTGGCCCGCATAATGTCTTCCAGCAACCCCTCCATGTGCTTCGGCAAGGATCTATTCTCGCTCAAACTCTGGTACATATCTGCATAATATCTCATCATGGCCCATTTTGTAGAGATGGCCAGCAATCACAGTGAAATCTGCTACTCGTGTCACCAATTCCTTCTTTTGTTGAACAGAATACCCTTGCAGCACAGTGCCGGTAGTCAAAAAATAGATTATGTCTTCAAAGTGGCCATCTCCAATGCGCACTGCATACAACTGGGTGTCCAGGAGTCCTTCTAGATTCATGGGTTCCTTGCCCGTCTCAATCCAGGATAAGTGGTTTGGACCCGCATTCAGACGTCCTGGCTATATAACAACCTCAAAATCATATTCCTGAAACAACAACAATCATTTACAGATGCACCCCCCCAACGCAGGTTTATTCACTAGGTATTTTAGCATAGAGTGATCAGTATACATCTTAAAATGTCCTCCAAGAAAATAGTGACGATACTTCTGGAGTGCGTACACCATCGCCAATCCCTCTCGCTTATTAGTAGAGTAATTTTTCTCATCTTTTGACAACCTTCGACTTGCAAACGCAATCGGGTGGTCAACTCCCTCCGCGTCTTCCTGAGTAAGTACTGCTCCTAACGCAATACACGACATGTCAACATGCACGTGGAACTCCACGTCCCATTTTGGAAAGATCAAGATAGGAGCAGATGCTATTTTTTCCTTCAACAATTCCAGGCTTTTGTTACATTCCTCATTCTAGCAATACATGGCATCCTTTTTTAACAATTGTTCCATTGGAGCCGTGATCTGGGCCTAACCTTTTATGAACTTCTAATAGTACCCCATGTGTCCCAGCATAGCGCGGAGCTGTTTGACACTATGCAGTGCTTGCAGATGTAATATGACAGTGATCTTTGCTGGATCCATCATCAGGCCTTGCCTACAAACTACGTGACCCAACTAGTTCCTGAAAGGAAAAAGGAACGTACACTTCTTTAGATTGAGTGCAATCTAGTGTCAACAATAGGTATCCAGCATTAATCGTAAGCTCTCAGTATGTTTCTTAACCAGGCCAAAGATGGTCTAATCGTCAAGATATACTTCCAAGAATTTATGTATAAATTCCTTGAATGCAGCTACCACAATGCAGGAAAATAATGCCAGCGCATTCTTCAGCGCAAATGGCATCACCGTATACTGAAAGCAACCCCATTCCATAGCAAATGTTGTCTTGCTTCGATCCTCCGATGCGATCTTGATCTGATGGTATCTAGAGAACCCATCCATAAAGGAATACGCTTCCTGCCTGCCCACATTTTCTAAGACTTCATCGGTAAAAGGTGTGGGAAATGGATCGTTAACACAAGCATCATTGAGTTTCTATAGATCCACGCAGATGCAGATCTCACCCTTCTGTTTCTTCTCCTGTACCACCATCGAACTTACCCAATCAGACTCCTCGACTGGTTCAATGATCTCGGCTGCCAACATCTTGTCTAGTTCTTCTTGTCCTTTTGCTTTACATTTTGGATTCAATCGGTAAGGTCGTTGCTTTATTGGTTTTTCTTTAGGCTTCAAAGTTATCTTCATCATTCCTAGTTCACCTCGAATCCCTTTCAGCTCCGTAATCTTGGTAGGGAAGAGGTCTCGATACTCCCGGAGCAGCTCGATGACCTTTTCCACTGTAGCATCATCCCAGTAATCTCCAAGCGTAGCATACTTCGGTTCCCCCTCTGTTTCGATATTCACTTGCTTTGTTTCTAATGGCGTTGCGACGTCTGGATATTCTATTTTGGGGCCGCACACTTCTCGAATTCCTTCGGATTCTGGTATATTGATGTCACGCGGTCACCTACCTCTTTTACATTGTAACATTCCAGGGCTCGGCTTAGCTGTCGTGACCAGTCTGGTTGCACGACTTCTTCTGGTTCTAGTGACATCGTGAAAATTGTGGTCCTGACTAGCTTTAATGCGTCATCCACTATATCCATCAATTGATTCTCAAAAAGAAATGTTGACAGAAACCCTTCGCGCAAGATATCCCACTCCCCTATGCCATGTTAGAGCTCTATTTTAGTATACCAATTCCTTGGGATGACATCTAAGGTATGATAAAATAGGTGCACCCATTCTGGTTGTGGCTCTTCGCCATAGGCTTTGGTCCATTTTCTCAGATGTATGTGTGGATTTTCTTGTCCATCATATTTCTCCTTTAGTTGGAGTGCTAGCTTCCCAAATTGCATTTGCATCATGCACTTACAGCTTCGCCAATTCTAGAAAGTGCCTTCATGGGTACCCCACCATCTCGCCAGTGTTGTGCGTAAGGCCCATTTGAGCACATCAAATCGTTGGTACTCTGGTACTGTGCTCTCAAACTTCTCTAGGAGTTCATTTATTACTGTGAGCCTGTCATACACCAGCAGCTCGCGGTCTTGAGCTTTAACATAGTACACAGATTTTGTGAGCATATTGCAGCTTGAAGTAGTTTCCTCATTCATTCTATTTCACCATTGTTCATCTTCTTCCTCCGAATCATCGGTGTATGGTTCCGCATAACCCTGTGAAATTCACCATTCCTCCATTACCTTATCCTTTATTGGCCTTTGTGCAGCAATTTGGTAGATACAATCCAAGGCCTCATCCTGCTCGTCGTCGCGCATAGGTTTAATGTAGTGGGGTCCCTTGGTTGGATCTAGAAAAACGACTATGCGGCGCGACTTTTTCTCAAATATCATCTCCCTGTGCTTGAAATTAATAATCCCATTCATGTCGATGGCCCAGTCTATTCCCAAAAACACAGGGTATGGGATTTTCTCATCCACTATCTCAATAACTTCAAAATTCGTTCTAGTGCTTGCACCATCCAGGACTACGGTGATTCCTTGTAGCCTACCCAGGGGCAAGATCTGCTACTAATTTGCCATCCGTAATTGGACCGGAGACCATTGGAGTGGGGGCTTACCGATACACTCCCACATCTGCTTGGGCAAGACATTTGCATCCGAACCGAGGTCCAGAATGACTTGATCCATCTCATAGTCACCAATCCGCGTTGTTAACTGCATTTCTTGTCTGGTCCACGACGTATGGCTCCCCATTCGTCAGACTATGTGAGGTTCTCCCCATCCTGTGTATTTGTTAATTACCTCCTACAATCCTTTCACTGCCCTATTATCACGAAGTAACTTCATGCAAGTTTCTATGAAAGTTGTTAACATCGAGGAACCTTTATACGTCTCAGACTGATCTCCTTCTAAGATTGCACCATTACGTAGTACCATATATACTTTAGGTTCTTCATCACGTGGTTCAGCCATTATCATCTGGACATTCTGTGTCGTCGTAGGAGGTGCTATCCTTTTATTGCGAATCTGTGCTAGCAGCATAGGGCAATCTAGCAGTTCCTGGTTGAATTGTTCGCAATAGGGACATGACACTAGAATTGGATTTGTGCAATCCTGTGCATAGTGTCTTGGTCCTCCACAATTGTAACAAATTAGTTGTCCTCGACCCCTTCCTGGTCCCATTCCGCCTCGTCCTTGACCCTGTCCTTGGAATCCACCGCACGCAAACATTGCAACTAGATTTTGACCTCATCCCGCAGTCTGTATTCAGTAGGTAGATGCCCGATCCACCAACATTCAGCAATCTCTATCCTCGTGACCCATCGATCTACAAAAGTTGCAAAAGAGCTGTTGGGGGTCTAATTGTATTTCGGAGACAAATGGCAATTATCCGTGTTGTGTTTTCCTCCTACTTGATAGATAGCGCACCAGAGTGGGGTGATCACGCTCGACCCTGACTATGCCTTTGGTCGCAAAGGTGCTGGTCCCTCCATGACCACCAGGTTTACCGCAACTAGACAATGGTCTTTATCATGTCCCTGGCCCCTACACTTGATGCACCAAACTTTTTCCTGAACTTTCGGCGGCTAGTCTTGTTTTAACTTTTGTATTTCCAAACATAAATTTTGGACCTGCGCTTGGATTTGCTGAACTCCCAATCGTGGGTCCTGTATTGGGGTTTCATGCAGCCGCATTGTTGCCTCCAGCGCTTCTACTTGCATTGAGTTCTTCTGTTGTGACAAAACCGATTTTCGATATGGTGTTAGTGATGCGATGCACCAAGCGCAGTGTTGTGCATCCGTCAGGGTCATGTTGGCTTCGCGAATAGTGCTTTTTAACCTCTAATCCAGATCCCATGGGGTCTCACTAGGCATCATCGTGATTTCTTTGAATCCTATGACCGACTGCGACTCTGATTTTGGCCGGCTGAACTCCTTTTTTAACTCCGTGTAGATGTCCGCTATCCCCGCCGTTGGGTTGATGCCCGAATACTTCATATACCATGTTAGCGCTCGGTCCTGCAGTGTGCTGACTAAGATGGATTTCTTGATATCATCATTTGTGATCTACTACGTGTTCCATACTGAATTCAATACAATCCAAAAAATTTTCGGATCTTCACTTCCTACTTCCTTGAATATTGGTAACTGGATGGCGCTCGCCATTACTACTGTCCTGATCCTTCATCGCTCTTTCCTCTAGCGTCCCCACCTTTCACACTAGACACCCCTTAAGTAGATCCCAGTCCCGGCAATGGAACCATTTGTTGGCTTATATGGGCTTGACCCAGGTTCAGAAGAATTATTTAGCGAAAAATCCCGCAACTTCCGGCCCTTTTGGAAATAGCCCACAAAGCGCAGACTGAGGTCTCACCCGAGGTAGCAGGGGAGGGTGCTGGAACCAGGTTTCTGCACCCTGGGGATGTCTTGGATGTGGTTTGGGGTTCACGCGCTGTTCTGCAGCCTCACACTATTCTAGATCCACGCAGATCAGAATACCCTTATCGCGTTTATTACAGATTGAATCACTTATTACTGGTTTGATCTAGTTAAAACGGTCTTTAAGAAAACATTTATTACTTTTGGTTACTTCGTGCATCAAGATTAATCCAATTCACATGTATTCAACCGTAACAAATGCAGAAATCATAACAGTTCATTTATCATAAAAGAGTAAAGTCACAACCAACACAGAATTCAGAAGAAACTTATATTTATTATCAATCTTCAACAATACATCCAGATCCACCCTGCGCACTCAGTTGCAGGGGTCTGCACACACAACTACGAACTTTCTAGGCCTCTGTGCACACAGCTGTAGAGCCTCTACCTTCTACCCTACTCCCTCAACTTGGACTTACAGACGCTTTCAAGCTATTGCCTTTTAGGACCCATTACATTCCATCTTTTTGAAGAACTACTTTCCCTCATAGAGCCCCGCTCTATTTATACTTTCCCTTGGCCTGCGATCCCTCCGCGGGCTTACTCTATTACTATTTCTTTACATTTATTTTGGTAGACTACCCTTTGACTCAACCTACTATAGTTCGCGCTCCGCGCTTTCTGCGAAGTCTTTTACCCTAATATTACCCAAAATTACGGGCTTCGCACCCCATACTCGTTCCGCGGGGCTTGCGCTACCCAACAACTAGCAGGGTCGTTGAGGCTATGAAGAGTGGAAGAAGCCACCATTTCCCCGATAGTTTGCTTGACTATGGATAGAACATCGTCTTCTCGATTTTGGATTCCCCTGAAAATTCTTGCATTCCTCTCCTTCCACAGAGCCCAACAAATGATACCTGGTATAAGTTTCTAGACTCTATTCACCAGAGGATTAGGGGATAGGGAGGATATCCAATTCTAAATGGTATTGAGGATGGAGGATATATCCCTATCAGAAACTTTCAAAACTAAATAGACCCACTTCCATAGGTTGTTTGCGAAGGGGTACTTGTTCAACAAATGCTTAGCTGTTTCTTCACTTTTCTCACAATGATTGCATTTAGAGGAGCCAATGAACCCTTTCTTCCTTAAGTTGTCCCAAGTTATAATTTTTTTGTGCATGATGAGCCATAAAAATAGGGTGATTTTTGGCCAATGTTTTCTCTCCCATAGAGTCTACCATTTTTTCTCCCTTTGATGTTGGTCATAGAGCGCAATGCAACTAGAAGCTTCCTTTATGTTGAAGTGCCCGACTAGATTCTTCCCCCATCTGATATTGTCCTCATTGATTTTCAAAAATGAAAAAAGTTGCTACCCTCGTCGTCACTGAATTCCTTTGCAAGACCATATCAGGTTTCCAAAAACATTGATAGCCTTGCTATCAGAAATTTTCCTTGTTTATTACAATTTAAATTTTGATACTGCAACTGTCAGCATTCTCTAAAAAAATTAAAAAATGAAGTTTATTGTGATAACACAATGCATACCTAGTTTCAACCATTAGAGTGAGGAGAAAAGTGATAATGAGCAAGGAGGTGACCTTTTGGATATTGGAAATGGCGACAAAAATGTTAGAACAAATGACTAGCAAAGAGTTGTGCTTATCTTGAAGCATTTCCAAGCCCACTAACCTGTCCATTGCTCGCTAATTCGTTCTATGTCCAACTTCTACAACTCTTTCAGTCTAATAGTTTTTGCATGGTGGAATTTGGTTCATACTTGACAGAGTTGGTGGTGTGATTTGTTATTGGTTTTGGTTGTTTACTATGATGGTTGAACCCTGCTTGAAGTTCCCCCCACTTTGTTTTTTCTCTGTTACAAATTGTCAGAGTTTGATCCATATTTTCCTAGAAGCTCAATTTTGAATCTGTGTCCATTTTATTAATACTCCTATCATATTGTTTTCTTGGTTTCATTGTCTATAGGGGGTCATCATTATTCTAGCATGTTGTATCTTGGCATACCATGCCCCACTAGTGCATGCATTTTTGTCAAGGGTCTAGAGGTAGAGGATCTCAAGGTCGATTGCAACAATCCTGCTCAAAATGATGCAGTCATATCCAAGTCTTCAACTCTTCTTGAAATGCAAGAGAAACTCTTCCAACTAGAAGCCTTGACCACTTATGACTGCCAAGCTTACTCTAATTTGAAATCCAAGCCAAAGTAGCCAATTGAGTTCCTAACCTTGGGCATACTAGAGGACAAAAAATCCAATATCTTAGTTACATTAACATCCACTAGAAAATGAATACATGGGTAGGGTCCTGAATAAAAAACACAAGGACCGCAATGATATCATCCCATTTCTGAATGCAATTTAGCAATTCCAATGTAACTAGTGCTCCTATCTCATTGGTTTGGATGTTCATTTAGCCCACATAGAGGACCATCTTCAATGTGGCTTGAAACCTCCAACCCCAGTAGGTATAAGAACCTAGGATCTAGCCCCAATCACTTCATCAGATACATGATCTCTCATTCATCCTCTCAGCTCATGCCTTTTACTTTTAGTAGAATAGTTTATTTTAGTATTATGTATTTAGCAGTAATGGTTATTTCTATTTTGATAGATCTAAACATTTGTCAGCTGTTGGCAATTCTGGTTTCCTTTGTGGTAGATTGCAATCAGACTCAGTTTAAACAATGATATATGGTTTTGCATGAAGGCATATTGGGGCAATTAAATCATTTCTCTCTCTCTCTCTCTCTCTCTAGATATATATATATATATATATATATATATATATATATATATATATATATATATATATATATATATATATATATATATATATATATATATATATATATATATATATATATATATATATATATATATATATATATATATATATATATATATATATATATATATATATATATATATATATATATATATATATATATATATCTATAAGATGTTTTATAGAGAGTAAAATTCATATAAATATGAGAATATTATAAAGAAACATCGTAGATCTGTCTTAACCATGAATCTATTAATGTACCAACATAGATCTATCTTAACTTCAAATGTACCAAGGGCCAACTAGGAAAACCTCTCAAGATGCAAACCTCTTTTTAAGTGCAAAACTTGAGCAAAAGTTTGATTCCATTGGGCCCTTGGTAGATCTAGAGTTTAATGTGTTTAATATGTGGAATCCAAGTGTGCCAAGGGTTTTTCAAGGTTTTCAATCCATTTATGCATTTAGAAATGTATTTCAAACAACAAAAAATCACAATCTTGCTTGAAATTGTTTTGCCAAATTCCGTGAAAAACATTATTACGTCTATAAGTTAGACTAGGTAATTTATTAATCAAATGTTATAAAATATCATGGTTACAATTATGAATCATTATTATTTTAATTTATTTTAATGTGATATGTATATTATAATTTTTTTTTTGTAATTTTATTAACAAAAATAAATTGCAATATAACAAATTGAATTGAAATTAAATTTTTAATTGAATTGGCATTTAAACGTTTACACTCATTTACAGTCAAGACATCATCTTCTCATACTCGGTTGTAGAGTGTTCACAAAAAAAATTATAATGAAAAAACACATTTTACATAACTTAATAGTATTAAATTTGACATCAATTATTTACAAACTATGAAAAATGTTGATGTAATAAATAAACTAAAATTATCAGCACTCCCTTATATTACCTCAAAAATGTATCTGTTATGATCTAAATACATAAAACAAATCATAAGTACACACCATATATAGTATTGCAAGCATGGAGCACAACTCCAAGGAGATAATAATAGATAAGATCGTTGAAATACCCAAATACATCCATACATCATAATCACATATCCTCCATAATGAACACATCATATCTATATCTATATATATATATATATATATATATATATATATATATATATATATATATATATATATATATATATATATATATATATATATATATATATATATATATATATATATCCATCCACACATGTGGTCCCTCCATTAGTATGATTAACATATTGCATATAAATTTACATATATATTTCATCCCATATATGCCCTGTTATCACCCCAAGAAACTCTCCTAGGTTGTAGCTTGGAGATGCTCGGGAACATATAAATTCAACTTATTGTTGCAGATGGATGAATGGAAGGAATGATGCTTGTTCAAGCCATATAACCACTTCTACTTAGCTTAACTCTAGACATGCGTGAACACCCCCATACTACAAGGCTTTAGACCACCAATTACTCACAATTTAAGGATTAGGTGAATATGGAGAATACTGACCACACCAACAGATGCACAAGATCATGTGATGGCGGCTGCAACCAGTAAAGAAGTCTATAAATCTAATTCCCCAACACACAGACAGGATGACATCTCTCTAGCATTAGGTGAAAAGAAACCTGAATAACTCATTCACTGATACATACAAGACTTTAACACAGACGTAGGATGACAGCTTCTCTAATGCTAAATATAAAGAGCTCAGAAATAAAGCATATTAGGCACAGCTTAGAATAGAAGGAGAACGAAAAGTGAGCAATTAACAACAAAAGAAGCTTGTATTAGCTGAAAATGAAGACGAGACGCTGCAAGTGCCAAAATAGTTACAGTCTCCAGAAGTTGAACCTTACATCAAAACAACAACCATCAACCCTAGTTACATCTTGTTTCTGCGTATATATAGAGTTTCATTACAAAGGCACTCGACCATTCTAAGTATGTCGGGGTCATAATTGACCACCAACTGCATTTAGTTGCCTGATGGAGCTTCTGAGTGCGTTTACTTGTCTCTGTGAGTGAATTTGATCTCCTCAGGTGCTTTGCTGTCCTCTCAGGCGACTGGAGTATCGTATGGGATGAAGTCCCATAACTGTTAAATGCATTTATCTATTCATGCTTTGTCCTTTTCCTTCTCGGCCATACTCTATATTAAATGTGGTTATTGAGGAGGAAATGCTCCTGCTACTAAAGACTAGTCACCTTCGTCCTTTCAGGAGCATGGAAAGGTTAAGGTACATGGACTGCACAGTGGGTGGAATAGTCAGATGGAGGAGCAAGACTAGCCGTTGGATTAAGGGGATAGACGGTGGGGATTACTTGGTTGAGGGTATCGGGAGATATGGAAGCGGAGTGACCATGGACCGTTGGATCTCGGGCAGACAGATCCAATGGCTATCAGACGGAAGAGACGGGCAGGAGTTAATGGGCAGGGACAGAGGACAGGCAGTAAGTGGTATTGCTCGCACTGGCATTGGGGGTTGGCTGGTAAACGTACAATGGCGTGCAATACCACTCGGAGTGCGACGCATGGCAGCGGGGAAATGACAAAACCAATTTTCATCGTGTGTTATCATCCTAGCGGTTCGAAGGTGCGAGGAAGAGCGACTGTCGTCCGACCACAACGGAGATGATCGGACAATGGAAATTTGATTGTGTGGGTTTTTCGTCGGATGTGATGGGGGACCGTTGGATCAGGGTGGTGGAGATCAATGGCTAAGGTTACGGTGGTGGGTTTATGGAGGTGCGGAGTCTGGCAGGCATAGATTTAGAGGGTTTTGTGTTCTAACACCTGGGATTTAAGAAAACGAGTTTTTATGGCTTTTAACAAAGGTGCACGGAAAATGGAGATAAAGGGAGGGTGAGAGAGGTAAAGGAGAAGGTGAGAACGATCAGTATGGACCTCCTTTTAGCACGACCAAGGATTAAGTTCACCTCTAGCCTTGGAGAATCAATTTTGTATAGCAGAGCTAACACTGGCTCCTTCTGGGGATGAGATCCTCCCTGTGAGGTCTCAAGAACTGCAGACTAATACCTTTCCTACAAAAACCATATCTGCAAGATTCCCTAGTGTTCCATTGGGCATGGAGTCTAACTGAGTTTATGATAAAACTAATAAAATGACATATTTACAAATTTAAGGCCAAAGACCTTAAATAACATAAATTTTCAGAAAACGCCCATTAATTGGGCCATCAAAAATTGTCTCCCCTTCCATACTTTTCAGTATGAAAGTATTGTTCCCTTGGACATGAGAAATGATAAAAGGCCTTGTCCACAAAGCGTCGAAATTCCCATGGTTGCCTTTCTTCTCCTTCAGTGCATCCCACTTTAGAACCAAGTCTCCAACCTGAAAATTATTTGTTTTTGTCCTCTTGTCAAAAGCTTCCTTGATCTTCTTTTGATGTACCGCAGACTTCTCCACCAGTTGTTCTCTGATTTGACGTACCTCTGCTAGATCAGTGATTCTTTTTGCCAGGTCTTCTTCCTCACTCTGCTCTTCTTGCAAGAACTTTGTCACAGGGAGGGTTAACTGAATTGGGAATACAGCCTCAGTGCCATATACCAGCTTGAATGGAGAATTCCCTGTGGATTTCTTGGTGGTTACTCTGTCAGCCCATAGTGCATACTTGAGCTTAGAATCCCAATTCTTTTTGTTGTCTTCCAACAACTTTTTAATTATTCTTATCAGGCTTTTGTTAGAGGATTCTACTAGACCATTTCCTTGAGGGTAGTATGAGGTGGAATGAACTAGCTTAATGCCCATTGAGTCACACATGTCCACCAATTCTTTTGCCCTAAAGGATACTGCATTGTCTGTAACTAGTTTATGTGGACAACCAAACCTAGTGAAAATATTTTCATTCAAGAACTTCATGACCACACGGTGATTAGCCTTTCTGGTAGGGATTGTTAGAAAATTATATATTACGGAGCAATGGAACACATAAAATATTGCAGAAATATAAACACAGAAAACGCACAAAACAAGAGAGACACAGATATACGTGGTTCACCCAGTTTGGGCTACGTCCACCTAGAACAGCCAGTCCTTCCTTTCTATTATCCAGCAAAATGAAGAGACACAACCTACAGCAAATCCGCTGTAATATCCTCTATTTTCTCTCACAGTCTCACCTCTCTGTTTCTCGCTCACAGAATACACATCTATTTCACAGCCTCAAATACAATACCCTCATACAAAGAGAGGGGTTGCCTTCTAGGGCAAAAACCCTAAACTAAACATAAGTTCTACCGTCAGATCATTCGCCTAATGAACGGCCCAGATTGACTAGAAATTACTATACTTTTACAAGGCAATTTTACATTTGTTTTTAGCTTTGGGGGCACTACCCCCGATCCCCCGTCGGGGGACCGCTGGCCCCCGGACCCCCCAGCCGGGGGGGATCGGCCCCCCCAGACCCCCGCAGGGAGGACAAGTCCCCCCCACACCCCCCCGCGTGGAGGGGTGTACAAGACTTCCTGGGGTATACATCCGGCTGAAACAAAGACCTTTGAACAATCATGCTCCACACACAACAGGGATTGCTTGGAGAATGATTGTAGCAACTCCACTGTTGCTTCATTTGCTGGACAATGACTCCTCTTTGGACCTAGCTGTTTTTCATCTTCATCGTCATCCTTGAAGACCAATTGAAACTGAGCATGTTCTCATTTTCTCCCTGGTTACAACTTTTGTTAGCATATCTGCAAGATTCTTGCTAGTGTGTATCTTTTCCAGCTTCAACTCTCCATCTTCCAACACTGATCATATGAAATGGTACTTGAGTTGTATGTGTTTAGTCCTGGAATGAAATGTTGAGTTCTTTGCAAGATGAATGGCACTTTGGCTATCACTGTATAACATGCCCTTATCATGCTCCTTACCCAATTCAACCATAAACCTTTGTAACTAAATCATTTCTTTACTAGCCTCTGTAGCAGCAACATACTCTGCTTCTGTTGTTGAAAGTGCAACAACACTTTGGATTTTTGAAACCCAACTGACAGTTGTTCCTCCAACAGTAAATACATATCCTGTAGTGCTCCTCCTGTTATCTCTGTCACCTGCCATATCTGCATCAACATATCCCTGTAGAGAAATGTTTGAACCACCAAAGCATAATGCTTGATTTGTGGTACCTTTCAAATATCTGAGAATCCATTTCACTGCCATCCAATGTTCCTTTCCTGGATTGTTCATGTACCTGCTTACAACTCCCACTGCATGTGCAGTATCAGGCCTTGTGCAGACCATTGCATACATTAAGCTTCCAACCGCTGATGCATATGGAACTTTAGACATATAATCCATGTCTTCTTGGGTCTTTGGGCACATTTCCTTGCTAAGTTTGAAATGGCTAGCAAAAGGTGTACTATCTGGATTTTGCATTGTGCATGTTAAATCTTTTCAACACCTTTTGTATGTACTCATTCTAAGACAATGTTAATTTACGATTTTTCCTGTCTCTAGTTATTCTCATACCAAGGATTTGTTTTGCAGCTCCCAAATCCTTCATTGCAAATGAATTTGCCAATTTTCTTTTGAGCAAATTTATTTCCTGCATGTTAGATCCTACAACAAGCATGTCATATACATACAACAACAATATAATATAGCTGCCATCATTTTGCTTTTTCAAATAAACACAATGATCAGAGTGACATCTAGTATAACCTTGTTCAGACATAAACTTGTCAAATTTTAGATACCACTGCCTTGGAGCCTGTTTTAAGCCATACAAGCTCTTCTTCAACCTGCACACTAGTTTCTCCTTCCCTTTCACCTCATATCCTTGTGGCTGCTGCATATATATCTCTTCCTCCAAATCCCCATGGAGAAAGGTTGTCTTTACATCTAACTGCTCAAGATGCAAATCTTCAACTGCTACAAGACTTAAAATAATTCTGATTGAAGTCATTTTAACAACAGGAGAAAATATTTCATCAAAATCAATACCTTTCTTCTATGCAAACCCCTTCACTACAAGTCTAGCTTTGTACCTCTGTTTTCCTCCATCTTCTTCCTTCAGCGTGTAAACCCATTTATTCTTCAATGTAGTTTTTCCTGCAGGCAACCTGACTAAATCCCAAGTCTGGTTATGCGTTAAGGAGTCCATCTCTTCTTCCATGGCTACCTCCCACTTCTTCCTGCTTTCAACCTGCATTGCTTCTTCATAACATTCGGGTTCACCGGAATCAGTCAACAATAAATAATATAATGAAGGAGAATATCGTTCAGGGGGTCTACTTATCCTGGTAGATCTTCTAACACCACTTTCAGGTGTTTGGGGTGCCTGTTGTTGCTGTAGTGGTTGCTGTAGTGTGGTTATTGATTATTATTATTTTCAAGCACCTTTACTTTTTCAGTGATTTCATCAAGAACTGCGTATTCCTTGTTTTCGTTTTCTTTCTTCTTTTCCTGCAACTGATTCTTATACAAGACCTTTTCATTAAATATTACATCTCTACTCCTAATGATTTTGTGATTTTCATAATCATATAAGCGATAACCAAAATCATTAACACCATATCCAATAAAGGTACATTTCTTTGACTTTGCCTCAAGCTTTGTTCTATTTTCTTTATCAATATGGACAAAGGCCTCACAACCAAAAGGCTTTAAAAAGGAGTAGTTTACCTTTTTACCTGTCCATGCTTCCTCTAGAACACCACCATCCAAGGAACTTGAAGGCCCTCTGTTTATTAGATAAATAGCAGTATCTACAGCATCTGCCCAAAACTGTAAAGTCAATCCTGCATGCAATCTCATGCATCTTGCACGCTCCATGATTATTCTGTTCATCCTTTCTGACACACCATTTTCTTGTGGTGTTCTTGGAACTATCTTTTCTCTGCGAATTCCATGCTCTGAACAGTACCTATCAAACTCTTTGCTGCAATATTCATCTCCATTTTCTGATCTAAGACACTTCAATTTCTTTCCTGTCTCAATCTCAACCAAAGCTTTCCATTTCTTGAAAGTATCAAATACATCAGATTTATTCTTAATACAATAAATCCAAGTTTTTCTAGTTGCATCATCAATAAAAGTAACATAATAACGAGAGCCACTGAGAGATGATACCTGAGCAGGTCCCCATACATCTGTATGCACAAGCTCTAATTTTCATTCTTCTTTTCTTTCCCAACTCTGAGAAATCTGACTCTCTTCTTTTTTCCATAAATGCAATTCTCGCAGAAGTCCAAATCAACATTCTTCAAACCCGGCAACAAATTCCTTGAGTGAAGAATCTTCATCCCCTTTTCACTCATGTGTCCGAGCCTATGATTCCATAATGCTACATCTGCTCCTTTGGAAGTTAAACCATTAACAGAGTTAGAAATACCATTGCATAAATACAATGTACCAACCTTTTCGCCTTTTGCTATTACCAGGGCTCCTTTGGTGACCTTCCAAGCTTTATCTGTGAAAGTTTTCACACAACCTTCACCGCCTAATTGCCCTGTTGAAATCAGATTCTTCTTTAGATCTAGAACATGCCTTACCTCCTTTAATAGCCATTGGTTTCCATTCTGCTGTTTTACAAGAACCTTACCCATTCCAACGATTTTACAGGGTTTATAATCACCCAGACGAACTTGTCCAAAATTTCCTTGAACATAGTCATGAAAGTATTTCTTATCAGGTGTGGCATGGAATGAAGCCCCTGAATCTACCACCCAGGAATCAGTAATATTTTTGAAAGAAAGAATCAAAGCATCTTGTAACACCTCACCTGTCACATTTGCTTCATAATTGTTTTCTTGCTGTGCATCTCCTTCTTTTCCCTTCCGAGATCTACAGTCTTTCTTTAGGTGTTCTTTCTTTCCACATTTCCAACACACTATCCCCGATCTGGACTTGGATCTGCCTTTCCTTGATTTACTACGATACCTTGAGCTCTTTCCTCTTTCCATTTTTCTTCCTCTAGACTCTGCACTCAAAGCATTTCCCGATGTCTCATCAGAGCTTTTCCGTCGCATTTCCTCGCTAAGGATAGCACCGACAACATCATCAAACTTTAAAGTACTAGATCCAGAAACGGAGTTACTAATGGCCATTACCAAACCATTCCAACTTTCTGGTAATGAGCACAAGAATAACAGAGCTCTAACTTCATCATCAAAATTTACCCCTACAAAACTTAACTGACTTGTAACTGTATTAAAATCATTTAAATGGTCTACAACAGATCCACCTTCTGACATCTTCATATTAAATAACCGTTTCATAAGAAATACCTTGTTTGAGGCCGAGGGTTTTCATATAGTTTCGACAACGTCTGCATCAAACCCTCTGTCGTGGTTTCCTTTGAAATGTTGAAGGAGACTGATGCAGCAAGGCACAACCGTATTGTTATGAGTGCCTTTCTATCGAGAAGGTTCCATTCTTCGTCTTTCATACCCGTCGGCATCATTGTTTTTCCGCCCAATGGTAGGTATAGATCTTTCTGATACAGATAATCTTCCATCTGCATCTTCCACAGCAAGAAGTTTTGGCCGTTAAATTTCTCGACCCTAAACTTACCATCTTCCGCCATTGCTCCCACTCGAACCAAGAACCCTTCTTTCCTGCGGGTTTATCAGCCAAATAGACCTTCGGCTTTGATACCAGTTGTTAGAAAATTATATATTACGGAGCAATGGAACACATAAAATATTGCAGAAATATAAACACAGAAAACACAGAAAACACACAAAACAAGAGAGACACAGATATACGTGGTTAACCCAGTTTGGGCTACGTCCACCCCGAACATCTAGTCCTTCCTTTCTATTATCCAGCAAAATGAAGAGACACAACCTACAACAAATCTGCTGTAATATCCTCTGTTTTCTCTCACAGTCTCACCTCTCTGTTTCTCGCTCACAGAATACACATCTATTTCACAGCCTCAAATACAATACCCTCATACAAAGAAAGGGGTTGCCTTCTAAGGCAAAAAACCCTAAACTAAACATAAGTTCTACCGTCAGATCATCCGCTAATGAACGGCCTAGATTGACTAGAAATTACTATACTTTTACAAGGCAATTTTACATTTGTTTTTAGCTTCGGGGGCACTGCCCCCGAGCCCCCGCCGGGGGGGATCGGCCCCCCTGGACCCCCACGGGGGGGACAAGTCCCCCCCGCACCCCCCCGCGTGGAGGGGTGTACAAGACTTCCTGGGGTATACATCCGGCTGAAACAAAGACCTTTGAACAATCATGCTCCACACACAACAGGGATTGCTTCAATCCAATTAGTGAAGTAATCAGTGGCTACTAAGATCCATCTGTGCTGGCCACTAGAATGTGGATTGATTTCTCCAATGAAATCCATGCCCAACTACTGGAAAGGGCCACTAACATGTATGGGTTTTAGGGGCAGGGACTTCAATTGCTTCTTCCCTTCAAATCTTTGGCACCTGTCACAAGATTTAACAAATGGAAAGACATCAGAAAATAAGGTGGCCCAATAGTACCCAACTCTGAGGATTTTGTGGGCTGTAGTTTTCCAATAATGATGTCCTCCACATATGCTGGAATGAAACTGCTGCATGGCTTCCATGGATTGTTCTTTGTCCAGACACCTCAAAAGAATTCCAGAGGGGTCCCTCCAGTAGAGCAGATTTTTATGAATGCAATATTTAGCTACCCTGAGCTTAATAGTTCTGGCTTGGCTTGAACTAAGGCCTGGAGGAATTTCCAGCTTCAGCAAGAATTGAGCCATGGCAGAATACCATTCACAAGAAGCTATATTTTCTACCAATGACTGATCTTTCCCTGGTTCAGTTGTTTCTTCTGCTGCCTGTCCATCTTCTGAGAACGTGCTTGTGAGATTTATGTCCAGCATTCTACAGTTTTCTTCAGCCATCAATTTGGCAAGGCCCTGACCTTTGACAAGCTTGGTGGGCTTCAGTTCTATGTTAAATTCAATAAGCTTTGCAATCCATTTAGCCCTTCTTCCATCAACATCAGGCTATGTTAAGACATCCTTTACTGAAGCAGAGGGTACATATGCAATTACCTTGGAGTGCAGAATGTAAATTCTGAAGGCTTTCAAAGATTTTATAAGAGCATATGCTTGTTTCTAAATGATATCATACCTTAGCTCAGCATCCCTTAAGGTTTTGCTGAAAAATACCACTGGATGCTCTGATCCTTCCTCATCTGCTTGCATCAAAACTGCTGCAAGGGTGTCATCAGAAGCAAACAAAAATATATGGAACTCCTTGCTGTAGTCTAGGCTGATTAAAGTAGGAGCTTCCATGATAGCCCTTTTGATGGATTCAAAAGATTTTCTTGCCGCATCAGTCCATTTGACTTCTGACCCCTTTTTTAACATGGAAGTGATGTGTTTCACAAGTTCTGCAAAATTAGGAATAAACCTCCTCACAAAATTAATTTTGCCCAGAAAGGACTGGATATCCTTCTTTGATCGTGGGACAGACAAGGCCTGTATTTCTCTAACTCTTTCTGGGTCAATCTTGACACCTGCAGCAGAAACAACATATCCTAACAACTTGCCCTCTTCTAAACCAAACAGTGACTTTTTAGGATTGACCGAAATCCCAAGCCTTCTACACTTCAAGAACACTTTCTTCAAATGCCGCAAATGATCATGATGGCTGCTGGAGTACACTATTATATCATCAAGGTAGACAAGGACAAATTTTTCCTTCTCTCCCACAAATGCTATATCCATAGCCCTATGAAAGGTGGCTCCAACATTCATCAACCCAAAAGGCATCTTGGAATACATAAAAGTGTCCCAAGGAGTGGTGAATGCAGTCTTCTCTTGGTCGTCTGGATGTACAGCAACCTAGTTGTACCCTGAAAATCCATCCAGGAAAGACATCACTTTGGCTCCTGAGACTTTCTATAGCAAATACTCCATCTTAGGTAGGGGATAATTGTCTTTCTTAGAGTATTTGTTTAAGTTTCTGAAATCAATGTAGAGATTGATTTCTCCACTCTTCTTCCTTACTACCACTAAGTTGGCTACCCATTTTGAATATCTGAGAGGGACTATGATTTTGGCAGCCAGTAATTTCTTGATTTCCTTTTCAATCAACGAGAGGAGAAAAGGATTTATGGGTCTCAATTTCTACTTGAAAGGAATGGTGTCTTTCTCTAAAGGAATTTTATGCTGGATGATCTTTTTGTCATATATTTTCAGGTCACTATATTCCCAGGCAAAAACATCAGCAAATTGCTTCATTAAATTGTAGTACTAAGAACTCTGGGCAGCAGATAGAAGAGTGGACAGATTTATATATCTTGGATGATCTGGACTCCCTATGTTATGCCTATTTACTGCAAATTGGTCTTCTTTTTGGGTAGCCTTATAAGGGACATCATTTTGGTCAAACAATGTTTCTAAGGGAACTAGACCTTTAGGTATCTGATTGTTGGGCAATTGGACAATGCTATCTTTACCAATTTTGTTTCTAAGCTGGGAGTGGGGGCTTTCCTCCAAGGCTTCATTCTCTTGGTCAATTTGCATTTCTGAGAACTCATTAATGACTTGAAGAAATCTATTTACCTCGTCATCATCTTCAAAAACTTTCCAATGCTGAACATTATCAGGCAAGGATGGTCTATATTTCATCTGAACTTCATAAACTAGTCTGGGAGGCATGGGAGGAATAAACATGTTAGTAGACACAACAAGGGAATCAGCAAGCTAATTTTTGACTCTAGGGATGTATGAGATACAAAAACTATCAAAAGAATATTTGAGTCTCCATACCTCATCTCTATATGCTTTTAGCCTTGGGTGCTTTGCTTGAAATGTTTTGTTTACTTGCTGAATGATAAGATTAGCATCTCTGAACACCTTTATGTTCCTAACTCCTTTGTCCTTAGCTACATTGAGACCCAATATTAGGGCTTCATACTCTTTTATATTGTTGGTGACTTGGAAAGCTAGCTTAAAAGACAGATGTGTGCTTTCTTGTTTTGGAGATATCAGCACCACCCCTACTCCTATAGTCTCCCTCGAACATGCTCCATGAAAGAACATCTCCCAAACCTGACTTCCTTGCTCTCTCTTGGCCTGATTCATTGGTTTCTTGATCTGCATTGAGGCCTTCTGAGATTCTTCAATTTGGAGGAAACATGCTCCAAAGTCGGTGTCCACAGCATAAATGGGATGATTGGAAGGATTCTTCTCATCACTAATGATGTAGGCCAACTATGCTTCTCTATACAATCTCCTGCTTTCCCCTCCAAAGACTAGGACAATGGCATAAGGCAAATCATTCTGTAGTGTCCCACCTAGTCTCTTAATCCACCCTCTGGACAACAGTATGCCAAACTTGGGAGGGACATCTGCTACCACAATGTCCATCATCATGCTCTTCATGGGCAGCTGAGTTAGGGTAATGGCTAGGTCTTTGATTAATCCTAGGCATTTTACCTTTCTTGAATCAAATGAGAATAAGTCATGATATGGTCTAGTGATATCAAGGCCTAAATCTTCCATGATAGCTTTAGGCATCAAATTGTGGCTGGCCCCTGTGTCTAGCAGGTAGTTATGGAGGGTTTTATCATGAATGGTCAGGGAGACATAGAATGATGGGGAGCTATTATTAGTAGGTTCGATCATTGGGCTAAGCACAACTGCAAGCTTATCATCTTGCAAATTGACGTGGTTAGTGGAGGCTTGTGAGGCTTTCAACGCAAGAGCATCAAGGATATACTTTCTAAAAACTTCACTCTTTACAAGTACTATCAAAGGTACTGATATTTTTAACTTCTGGACTTCTGATTCAAAACTGAAAGGGGAAGGGGACTTGTCAGGACCTCTTACCTCTTGAGCTGATGCCTTGAGGATGATAGGATTAGCTGCTGATCTTTTTTGCTTGCTATTATATTGCTCTGTTGGGACAACAACTTTTTGGGCAGGATTCTCCTTGACATTGTTTGCTTTTGACCTTAGATTATACCTTTGGTGCTCATCCTTCTGTAGAACAACCTCTCTATCCCACTTTTGACTGGTTTGGTCCTGTAGCAATGATTCTTCATAGGCATCCAATGTTAAAAAGGTAGCACTTCCTTTATCTTCCATGCAATGAATTTCATCCTCTTCTTCAAGTTGTTCCTCTTCCATGACTACGTTCTGGAAAGGAGCCTTCACTCTTTGTTCATCATTAGCTCCTTTCCCCTTCTGAACGATCTGCAACTGTTCATTTTCTCTTCTAAATGAATTTGGGGTTCTTGGAGCAAATGTGTTTGGAAGCCTTGCCTTCCCAGAGTTCTACTCAACTTTCAGCCTAGATATCTCAGCAGCCAATGAATCTATCATCTTAGTCATCTTATCTAATTTGGGTTCTGAAGATGAAGCAGAGGAAGAAGAAGCCTCACCTCTCTGCCTCCTTCTATCAGCATGAATTTTGAGCTTTTCTGCAGCCATGATATTAGATTCCACCTCTAGAGCTGCATCTTGCATTTCAGCTAGAGTGGCACATCTTCTTTCTCTTAAAAGTAGGAAGAAGTCAGAGTCAAAAGCATTGGCATAGGTGAGTTTGGCAGAGATGGGGGTAGGCTTTACTTCAGCTGGTATCTTACTATACATACGATTGAATCTTTTATTAAAATCAGGCAATGATTCCCCATTCTCCCTCTTTAGGTTTCCAAACTCTATATGGTAATAAAGAAAGTCTTTCTTATCCTCCCATTGCTTCGGAATTGCATCATCCAATGCTTCAATGTCTGCTATGGACCTAGGGGGAAATTTTTTAAACCACTTTCGAGCCTCTCCATCAAGGCTCTGAACAAACACTCTCATCCACACATCATCTTCACTGATATCTAGGTTATCAACATAACTATAAAAAGACTCAAGGTGTTCTTCAGCAGTTACTCCCTCTGTTCTAGTGAACTTAGGCATGTATTTATGATATTCTCCTGCAGGCATGGCATTCAAAGGAACAGGTAGGACCAGGGGTCCATACCTAGCAGCTATGATTCTTTCCATCTTAGTGGGTGCTTGCTGGCCTGCCATGACTGGGATAGGTGGAAGGATACTAGCAATTTGAACAGTAGGGAGCAGTGAAATGGATGACGGAAACAAAGGAGTATGATGGACTGTATGGGAGGCTTTCTTTGGACTAAGATCCAAAGTGGAACTAAATGAACAAGGAGCTTTATGAATCTATGAAGGTATTTTTTCACTAACAATGCTAGGCTCTATATCTTCAAACCGTATATTCTCAGCTATAATCTTCTCTTGCAGAGATACATAAAATTTCTTAGGCTTACCTGATCCTAATGCTCCTTTCTGTGATGTTTTCCTTTGCTTAGCAATCTTCTCAGGGTCAGGCACTGGGTCAACTAGTGATTTCTGAGGATTTCTCCGCGTATGCCTCATGAACTGAGCCAGAACTATAATGTGGATTCGCCACTAGGTTGGTTCTCCAGTAGAGTCGCCAGATAGATGATTACAACTTGAAATATGTCTAGACTTTGTCTATCATCAAAGCATGGAACTATGTCGTTCTCCCAGGGAAGCTGAGCTTCAATCTCCTTCCCCGACAACGACGCCAATTAATGTTATCACCCCAAGAAACTCTCCTAGGTTGTAGCTCGGAGATGCTCGGGAACATATAAATTCAACTTATTGTTGCAGATGGATGAATGGAAGGAATGATGCTTGTTCAAGCCAGATAACCACTTCTACTTAGCTTAACTCCAGACATGCGTGAACACCCCCAGACTTCAAGGCTTTAGACCACCAATTACTCACAATTTAAGGATTAGGTGAATATGGAGAATACTGACCACACTTGGGAGAATATGGAGAATACTGACCACACCAACAGATGCACAAGACCATGTGATGGCCGGTTGCAACCATTAAAGAAGTCTGTAAATCTAATTCCCCAACACATAGACATGATGACATATCTCTGGCATTAGGTGAAAAGAAACCCGAATAACTCATTCACTGATACATACAATACTTTAACACAGACGTAGGATGACAGCTCCTCTAATGCTAAATATCAAAATTTCAGAAATACAACATATCAAGCACAACTTAGAACAAAAGGAGAACGAAAAGTGAGCAATTAATTGGAAAAGAAGCTTGTATTAGCTGAAAATGAAGACGAGACGCTGCAAGTGCCAAAATAGTTATAGTCTCCAGAAGTTGAACCTTACATCAAAACAACAACCATCAACCCTGATTACATCTTGTTTCTGCGTATATATAGAGTTTCATTATGAAAGAACTCGGCCATTCGAAGTATGTGGGGGTCATAACTGACCACCAACTGCATTTAGTTGCCTGATGGAGCTTCTGAGTGCGTTTACTTGTCTCTGTGAGTGAATTTGATCTCCTCGGGTGCTCTGCTGTCCTCTCAGGCGGCTGGAGTATTGTATGGGATGAAGTCCCATAACTGTTAAATGCATTTATTTGTTCGTGCTCTGTCCTTTTCCTTCTTGGCCATACTGTCTGTTAAATGCGGTTGTTGAGGAGGAAATGCTCCTGGTACTGAAGATTGGTCACCTTCGTCCTTTCGGGAGCATGGAACGGTTAAGGTACGTGGACTGCACAGTGGGTGGAATAGTCAGATGGAGGAGCAAGACTAGCCGTCGGATTAAGGGGATAGATGGCGGGGATTACTTGGTTGAGGGTATCGGGAGATATGGAAGTGGAGTGAGCGTGGGCCATTGGATCTAGGGCGGACAGATCCAACGGCTATCGGGCAGAAGAGATGCGCGGGAGTTAACGGGCGGGGACGGAGGACGGGCGGTAAGTGGTATTGCTCGCATCGGCGTTGGGGGTTGGGCGGTAAACGTACAATGGCGTGCGATACCACTCGGAGTGCGACACGTGGCGGCAGGGAAAGGACGAAACCACTTTTCATCGTGTGTTATCGCCCTAGTGGTTCGAAGGTGCGGGGAAGAGCGACTGCCGTCCGACCACGACGGATATGATCAGATGGTGGAAATTCGATTGTGCGGGTTTTTCGTCGAATGTGATGGGGGACCGTTGGATCGAGGAGGTGGAGATCAATGGCTAAGGTTACGGTGGTGGGTTTATGGAGGTGCGGAGTCCGGCGGGCATAGTTTTAGAGGGTTTTGTGTTCTAATGCCCGGGATTTAAGAAAAGGAGTTTTTATGGCTTTTAACAAAGGTGCACGGGAAATGGAGATAAAGGGAGGGTGAGAGAGGTAAAGGAGAAGGTGAGAACGATTAGTATGGACCTCCTTTTAACACGACCAAGGATTAAGTTCACCTCCGACCTTGGAGAATCAATGTTGTATAACAAAGCTAACATGCCCCTTTGTGGCATTCCATATACATTTAATCGAATATAGGGCCCCCATGGGGGTCACAACATAGTAATCTCCTTGAAAAAACTTTGTTGTTAAAGGTGTAACATGTGATGAAATGAAATAATAAAATTTCCTTAGATTCATTCTTCTTTCCGTTAATGATAATCCATCCATCCGAACTCAATTGTTCCTCATCTAAATCATTGATGGTTAGTTGTTGCATAATTTTATTTTCTTTGATTCGTTTGTATGATTTCTCCAATTTCTAGTAGTTGTTGGTCTTCGATAATATCTTGTTCAACACTGATTTGATGATGACATATTCCTTGAATATTGATGAGTACTCTATATTCTTCTTGATGATGCTAATATAAGCCTTACTGTCTTCATTGATAACCTTAAAACATTTCTTGGTAATGAGAATGTCGATATGGTTTCACATTTAATAACATTTCCTCACTCTGCATAATTTTTTTTCATATATCTTTTTTTCAAAAATAATAATATCCTTTATCCTCTTTGCTTGGCCTTTGAATTCTCCGACTTTAAAAATAATACCATATTTAACATACTCATCTTCTAATTGAATTCAACTTCTTTCGATATCTCCTAAAAACCTTCTTAAATATTCTATTCTCTCGTTTTGATACCATCTTGCTATATACAAACTGCAATTCCTTGTTATCTTCACCATTGAGATTATAAGCATCTCGAACCCCTTGCTTACTTCACATCCTTCGAATAACGCCTTTAATGGTTAATGTCCTCCATAATTGTTATACATGGAATTTTTATCTTATATGTCTTATAGTTTTGATTTAAAATTCCATCGTTAATATGGTTTAGTTAGTATAGAGTTACCCAAATGTCGAACCCCTTGCTTACTTCACATCCTTCAAATAACGCCTTTAATTATTAATGTCCTCCATAATTGTTATACATGGAATTTTTATCTTATATATCTTATAATTTTGATTTAAAATTCCATCTTTATATGGTTTAGTTAGTATAAAGTTACCCAAATGTCTAGAACTTTGAAAAGTGTCAATTGTTCTTTGTTATTATAAATAACATCTCTATGTGTTGAAAAGAACTAACAACACTTTGACAAGTTCCCACCTATTCACAATGTGCTCTTTACTTCATATATCATGCTTACAAATATGATGAAAAACATTAATAATATGACATTTTTGTGGACAAAGTCAAATCTAGTCGTAATGTGTCTTGGTCCTTGGATATTAATCACTTTGATTTGCCTAAAATATGAATATTTTAGGGAAATTCTAGAATATGGACTTATTTTTCGTGTAAATATTTTTAAGGAAAATCAAAACACTATTAAAAAAGCTTCCATTTAATATTAATAATTTTATATTTTGGATTTTGATATATCTATATATACTCTTTTACTTGTTTAATTGTAAAGAAGTTATTGAATATTATTATGCCTTTACTTGTTTATTTGTAAAGAAGTTATTGAATAATATTGGATAAAGATGAATGAACCCAAAGCAGAAAGAAGTCACAATTGTAATGTGAAAGTTTTGAGAAAGAAAGAGATAATAACGTCTTTTAAACCTTTGGAAACCGTTACGAAAAATATGAGATCAATTAAAGACAACTTTGATAATCACCAATGCAATGGGGTGTATAAAGTGGAGTGGTCATGCAAGAAGCATTATATTAGAGAAACTTATGGATATTTTCACACAAGGATTAAAAAGCACAATGTTGATATAAGGAAAGACCACCAATGCACCTTGTCTTTAGTTGAACATTTTTATGAAACAAAGTGCTTTGTTTGCCTAGAAGATAGGACAATACTAGCTAGCGAGGATCATTATTTTAGAAAAGAATTAGGGAAGCAATGGAAAATATTAAGCACACTAACAACTTGAATAAGGATGGATGTATACATATCAATGAGAACTGGTTTTAATTCATCTATCATATTAGAAAAATGTAAGTTTGGAAGGCTGATGCTAATCTTTTTCTTCTTATTTAATGTAGATCATGATAAAGATCACTTTACTGAGGTTTTCAAGAGCATAGGATACAAGAATAAGGGAATTTATAATGTAGTAAGGAGAGCTACAAAAAGAACAAGAGGTTATCTATATGCCAACAATAATAATAACCCTATAAAGATAGTTCATATTCCCTACATCAAAGGAGCCATATACAAGATTGCAAAAGTCCTAAGAAAGCAAGAAACCACAACTTCTTTCAAAACCTTGGAAACCACGGAAAAAGATGAGATCAATTAAAAACAACTTGGACCACCAACATTGCAAAGAGATGTATAAAGTGGAGTGCACATGTGGCAAGTGTTATAATAGAGAAACTAGATGATCTTTTCATTTAACAAATTAAGAGCACAAAATTGATATAAGGAATAAGTATAAGAGCACCTCAACTTTAGTTGAACATTGTTGTGAAACACAAGTGCACATGTGCTCGGAAAATACCAAAACCTTGATTAGATAAAAATAGTATTTAATATGAAAAATCAGAAAAATAATGAAAATTATCAAGCACTTTAATAATTTCAATAAAAATGAAAAACCATAATAATTGAAACTTAGATTTAAATAAATCCATAATATTAAAAAATATTAAAAATAAATAAGATTAACAAATTGACTCTAATTTTTATTTTTTCTTTTCCTTTTCTTTTTGAAAAAAAAATTGATCTAAACGATTCTCCTTTCCCTTTCCCTTTCCCCTCTTGTTTAAGCTCTCTCTTCTTAATCTATTTTTTTTGCATTTCTAAATATAATCTTCAAATGAATTTATTATATTGATTTTGTTTGTAACTATTAACATCTTCTCTTTAATTATTAATTATTTTCCAAGTTTTATTGTTTTTCTCTTCTTATTGTTATTATAATATTTATTATTATTATTCATATTTCTTATATTATATTAAATCTCATAATAATATATTAAAACCAAATAGTACTACAATATCAATACTTTTTATTAGTAATATTATTATTATTAATTTTTTTAATAATTGTAAGATGAATTTATGGGAAAATAGTTTAAATTATTTATTAAAAAAATCACCCATAAAAATACAAAATGAGTCAAATTTCTTGAAAAACAAAAAAAACAAAATCAAAAGAAAGGGAGGAAAGAATCAGTCACCAAATATAAGAGAAAAATGTAAAAAATATGAAAGACAAGATAAAATATCTTAAATTTAGATTTTAAAAATATTAGAAGTTAAATTCTTAATTTAAATAAAAAAGAAACTATTAAAAATTAAACTTTCTAATAATATTTATAATGCAATGTCATATACGGGTAGCTGAATTGGTGATTGAAGTAATGCAAGTCTTGAGATAACTAAGAGATCCAAGTTTGAGACCCTATAGTTGTGACTTGGATTATGGAGAGGAGGACAAGTCATAGACCCCAAAGTTTTACTAGTAGCTACATGTTATGGAAGCTATTGGGTTCCTTTAGGATATGAATACACACACATTTAATTCATGGGATCTCCCTTATATGAAGTCCCAATTTTACCTCACACATACACACACATTTAATTTAGGGGATCTCCCTTATATAAAGTCTCAATTTTACCTCACACTGTTTGGTGTAGGAGTCCCATCCAGAATATGACTTGGTTTCCGATGCAATGAGTTTAATTATGTGCCTTGGTCGCAATAACACATATAGTGATGTATGGTGACTTTGGTGGGAACAAGTGTGTGACTCTGCGGAAAGTCAAGTGCAATGCATGAAAGTTTTAAAAAATGAAGGGAAAATGCGTGAGTCCCTTAGAACCCTGTAACAGTACACAGCTTGAAAGGAACACGTGCATAAAGACATCACAAGCTAATATGCAAAATAGTTCACAAGTTAACAATGATGGAATTAAATAATAACACACATTCAACAAGATTCATACCAATGCAAATGAGATAGTTCATAAACATAAGCGTAAGTTAAATAACATACATTGCAAACATAATAAGAATATTCTTACTATATTCACAACATATGCATGAAAACATGTGAGCTCTGAGATTTTATTAAGTGAGAGTTCCAATCATACATATATCACTGATGGACCACTAGCCCCAATAATGGAGCATGAAGTCATCATCTATTCCGCCAAAGAAAGATGCTCCCTCTATACGGAGAATTCAAGAATCTCACAAATTCCCAAGCTCCTGATTCTATGCCTAAGCGTAGCCAAAAGCTTGGATCCCAAAACCCCCTTACATGAGTTATGAGGGTCTATTTATAACAAAAGGGGTGACTATTCACATTCCCTTGTGACTCTTGGACTTCCCTCGTGACTATTCAACTTCCTTACAAATGGACTCATTAGATTCATTACATTGTTACTCTTCACATTCCAATATTGACACTTGGAATTCCACTTACAAATAGTTACAAAATAATATTACAAAAAACAATACATTATACATTAATCTTTCAAAACTCGTAGTTTTTTTTTGTTTTTGTTTACTAGTGTAAAACCTTATTCTAGTTGTTTGAAACTATCATAAGAATATAGTAGTGAAGATGAAAAATGTTGTTAACTATGACAATTCAGCGCATACTTTATTTTTTTTAAAGTTTTAATAAGAAAAACTAGTAAAATAGTATTTTTAACCTGCAAAATGATTACACTAGATTTAGATTTAAATTTAGTTTAATTATATTTAATTAAATTATATCATATTAATAAATAATTTTAAAATATTTTTTTAACAATATTTTAATTTAATATTTTCTCTATTTTTATTTAAATTAATTTAAAAAAAACACTAGCTTTTATAAATTTACAAGGTTTTTGGAGTTAAATTCTTGCGGATAATATTACATCAATGAGCTATCAACGTCAATTGTAGCTTGTCAACTTAAAACCCTTTTAAAAATACAAATATACAAAATGAAATAAGAAAAAACGAAATTACTAATTCTAACACAAAAATAAAGATAGACAAAATCAATAATTTTAACATAAAGAAATGTTAAAAAAACAGAAAAAGAGTGAATTTTAAAAACAATGTTAAAACAAATGCAACATATATTGGTGTAGCACTTATATTCCATATCTATTTCTTTTCCAATTAAATAATCATTTAGAATTATTGAAAAGAATAAATATAAAAATAACCAGCAACAACTATAAACACATAAACCCAAATGTTTATTCGGGAAAGTCTCAAATCTGGGGAAAAACCCAACCATAATGAAATTTCATTATCCTTGGCCAAAACTCTGGCCAATCCGACCAAATGAGCCTTCACAACGCACCTCCAGGTCTTGCATTACAATGAAGACCAAGTGAGCCTTCACTGCTCACCTCAAGATCTTGCATTAGAATAAAGTCCTTCAAGCTTTTTATAAGCTCCATTACATATAATACCATGGACATAATACTATGAGTGCACAATACCATGTACCCCAAAACCATCATTATTTAACCTGGTCAACTTTAACTCTGTCCTGAATCAAATTTACGTAACAATGGCTGCATACCTTTTCAAACTATTTTAAGAATACATTACTATATAGGTTGGGATACCAAACCGAATGGAGACTATCAACCCTATTACTGTTACTATTACTGGATGCAGATCTGGGATCTGGATAGAAAATAGTAAAAGTTGTTTGCATTTTACCTTCGGATCAGGGCTTATGAGTGCATGTCTACAATTACTTTTGACACCGACCATCCTCAGAGTGTGCTGCTACTGGCAGCTTCGAAGATGAGTCTTCAGTAGCAGAGAGTCAGTAGCTGCCTCCTAAACATTTATAGTTTCTGTGTCCTTTGTCGTCCTTAATCTTGGCTGTGCTCTGAACATAAACTGGCTATGTCCATTAGAGCGATACATTATATGTCAGAATATTCAATATTTGGATATCTGTGTTGAGTATATAAAATCTTCGGCAGACCAGCGACACCATAATTAATGGTTGGGTTTGGTAGGAAGTACTATGTAGTGTTATCTTTATCTAGATTAGAATTATTTTGTGTTTGTGTTTGACTTTACTTGCCTTTGAATCGAAGTAAGTTCAAGTACAGAATTTACCATCAAGATAAACTCAGATACCGAACTTTTGTGTTTGACTTTATTTTTGTGTATTAGATTTTGAAATATTTTTGAAATTTTTAATTAAATATAAAGATATAAAAAGTTATAAATCTAGTACAAAATTTATCATCAAAATAAATCTAGGTACTAAATTTACAATTAAGATAAAATTGAGTTATTTTTAAGGTTTGTGTTTGACTTCACTTTTCTTTATTTGAAATCTACTAGTATAGATTCATCTTAATCTAAAATGAGTTGAGAGGGATCAGTAAAAATCTCACAGTTGAAAATAATTAATATTATATTGTATTAATGGAGAAATCACTACATGATTGTAACTTAACTCCTTATGTTAGGATTAGTTCCTAGGTTGTAGGGGTTTGTTTTCACCTCCCTATTCTGTTGTGATGTAATTATTGAGTCATATTTGATTAATTGAATCAAAGTGTACACTCTAGTTTGTGCATCTTGCTATTTCCAGCTTTCTAACACTAACATGAGAAAAAGATCAATTTTCTTCACATGCAAACTTCTTTAGAGTGTAAAATACAATGTGTTATTTTTCATTGTTTAAATTGTATTGTTGAATGCTAAATATAATATATACAAGATCAAATAAAAAATCTAACCATAAAACTTAGTTTTTTCATATATATATATATATATATATATATATAATTAAATGATATATAATGTATAAACAATTGACATTAAAATATTTTATGTGTCAATATTAATTAGTATTAAAGTATTTTATCAATAATCGAATTATAAGATTTAAACATCTTACTGACATATTTTTTTATCTCTAATTACTTTACAATATATTCATTTTTTTAAAATTATCCCTGACATTATTTTTCTACTTAAAATATATATATATATATAAATACACTAACAAACTTACACATCTCTCATACTAGTGATCTCATTAACCTCCCCACTCAATAATCAAAATATGTTTAAATTCTAAATCTGCCATCAAAATAAACTCATATACAATATATTATGTATTTGACTTCATTCTTATGTATTAGATTTTGAAATATTTTTATAAAATATACACTCACATACACATACAAAGATACCAGGTACTAGTTCAGGTACATAATCTACCATCAAAATAAATTCAGGTACGAATGCAGCGATTCAAATAAAAATGGATCCTGGAAATGTAGCCTGTGCCTGCTCCTGGGTTGACCATAATAGCGTCCACGGAACTTTATAACTCCATCAGATGAGCAGTCAGTGCCTCTGTGTGCCGTTCATCTGCGCCTGATTCGAATCCAAATTGTTTTATGTTTGACCGTGGTAGTTATAAAATCAATGCTTATTATCAGTCCAATATATATAATTATTTTTTGAATTTAGGTTTTTGTAATTTATATTTTGATTTTGAAACATTTTTGGCTAAAGATAATTATTTTTTAATTATTATATATATATATATATAATATGGAGTGTAGAGTAGAGAGTTATAGGGCGTTTTTTTGATGTTAAAGGTGTTATCTTATGGGATTTTTATGATTTAGATGCACTGTGCTAGTCATATCAAGATTCACATTATTTATATAAATTTTTCTTTTTAATTTATCAAATTAATTAAAAAAATATAAAAGCATAAATTCTAACTTTTAATTTGTCACTATTTAGAATATTTTGGAATATTGATCAAAGTTAAATAACTCCATAAATCTAATTAATTAATAATTAAATTAAAATTTTAAAATTAAAAATACAAAGTGGTCTCGAAAGTGAGATTTGATGCAATCCTAGGATTTTTAGAATAATAGAACCATGAAAGAAGGGTAAAATCCCCAACATGCGGCAATAGAAGAGTTTCATAAGGTAATTGCAACCAATCAAGGAAATTCAAACAGGGCCTATGAAGTTTGTCAAAAGACTAAAAAAGTACTAGAAGTGGTATTCCCCCCTACCACTTCGAGCATGAAATCCCTAGCCTTGGTTGACATGGGACTAATAGGGAAGTTCACTAGGTCACTAGCCGCTTCCCAAAATATTTGAGCTTTGGATTTAGCAAAACTGGGCACCATTGTGCAAAGGTAAGATTGATAAATTTCTATGGGAAATGATCTTTTACATTCCTTCTTGAACTCAAAGAAGATAAAGATCTATTTTTTATAAGTCACCCTTACTTTATGGGACCGAGGGGTTTATATTTGAATAAATGGAGTTTAGATTTTGACCCAAACCTCGACATTCCAAAAGTATTTCTAGTTTGGGGAAAACTGCCTCATATGCCTAAGTATTTATAGAACAAAGATGCTCTAGAAGCTATAGGAAACTCATTGGGTAAATTCATAAATATGGCTGATCCAAAGGGAAACTTTTCGTGCACCCAAATTTATGTAGAAGTAGATCTGGAAAAAGACCTCCTCGTTGAAATGAAAGTTCCTCTAAACAACTGGTCTCATTTACTGTGTTTGGACTATAATCAATTACCCTTCAAATGTCGAATTTATTATAAATATGGTCACTTTGCAAGAAACTGCAAATAGTGACAACTAAAGCAAGAGGATCTATTAGCTACCCACCTGACTCCCCTATTATTTTCAAAATGGTATGGGCCCCTTTCTTTTTATTTGGGTTTTTATTTACAATTTTCATAATTAGCATCGAAGTATGAATTCCAATCTAGACTTTATTAAGACATTTGTTTGTGATTGGGAAATTGCTTTAGCCAAAATTTGATGTTTATCTTAATACGTTGATTTTGGTTAATTATCTTGATTATGTAGCAATAATGTAACTTATGCTCCTAGGCTATCCTACGTAGTTACAAATCTTAAAAATTCTAACCAATCACTTGATATGAAAGTCTTTATTTTGGTTTGAATATATATTTTCATTTAATTATTTCCGTATAAATATTGATTAGGTTGCATTTCAATAGGTTTTATGAATTTTCATTAGCTTTCTATCTTTTAACAAATTGATTTATCGATTGTATGATCAAAGGTTGTATTGACATTTTTTAAGTTTTATTATTCCACATTATTTATTGTATGGATTATATGGTTTTGGCAAAATGTTTACATAGTTAAATGTTTCAAACCTTTTCATTTTATAAACCTATCATACCATTGATCGTTACTAGATCTTTTCATCAATGTGTCAACTTGTAACTTTGGTTTGATTCCCATTGTAATTATTGATAAAACCACAATTTCTATGTGCCATTAAATCTAATACCAAAACTTATCGATCCACCACATAATGAAATGATATGTGTCAGGTGTAACTGGATTTAGAAAGATTATCTGAATAAAATATCATCAATTTTGATGACTTGGTGATACATGTCTAAGCTTTTTACTATGGTTATTACCACTTGTTACTGTCACTCATCATTACCCTAATTCTAGTTTTTAGGCCATAACACCAAATAGGTTGTCACATAGTATTGCTTGCTACGCTTTATTTTTGTCAGGCCACTAATTCATTCCTTAGGGTTTTTGGTTTACCTTCGATGGTTTTCATTTCATTGCTCGACCTCCTCATGACTGTTTTGCGACCTATTAGGGTTTTAAACCATTTTTTTATGTACACTCTTCCAAGCCGAACCCTTGCTGAATTCTTATAAGAAATTTGACTATGCATCCTAATTCGGACCAAACCCATTGGAATTGATCTTATTGAGACATATGATGAGTATTTTCCATTATTCCAACAAGTTAGGTGGTGGAAAGTTCTCCAACTGTTCCAAGGTTATAGTGAAGGAGTTGTATGAGATTTTGTAGGCACATTTGATGGTAAGAAAGTGAGATTTGGTGATTTGGAAATTATTATAGATGTCGGTTTCATCAGCGAGGTGACTTGTCTTCCCACAAAAGGAAAAAAGTGGTCAAAAAATTTGATGGCCCATGATATACCTGAGAAGAAATTTCTAATTAACAAGGACTACACATTTGAAGCCTATGTTGGCTATGTCTTATATTATTTCCACGACTAACCTCAGGTGTTGTTATGTTATGTCAAGTGCGGTGGGGGTGACAACCCCCGCTGCACCCGACACAACATAATAATAATAATTGGGTGAACCTAGAGATCGTGGGTGGATCTACCCATGGTTTCATGCATGATTTTTTAATATGGTTGTGGGAATGATGGTCTTTTCCCATGTTATTTTGTAGATCTAGTCAAGGGAACTACGGTTACATTCTAATTCAGGGTAATTTTAGCTTCCCTCAAGGGCATACTCGAGTCTTAGTCCATAGAAATCCATCCTTCTAGCTCTGAAGAAATGATCCTATAGGTTCAATACTCTTGCAATAAAAAGTTTGAAATCTCCGCTTTATAGTGGTTCCAACTCTGATACCATGTAGAAATTAATGTGTATATTCTAAACTACTCATGAAATTTACTAAATCACAAGATTAGAAGCTACTCTACTCATTTATGGAAGTGAATTCATGATCGAGAAAACAAATCATTAACATGCATCAAGATTCAACACACACAGAGCAAGATTTATCTAGTGGAAATCAACTGCTGAAAACCCCTTACTATTTGTATTGCATTAATCAAAGAATCTGGATGAATACAATATGCTCTGCTCAAGCTTGAGCTCAACCTACACTTGTATCTTCTATCTTCTGCTTGAATGAATAATTATGGCCAATACTTAGCCAATTTTCCTATCCTCCAAGCTCCTATTTTCTTGTGCTCTTCCTTGAGAAATTAGGCCTCTATTAAATAGAAAATTTTCTCTATTGGATTTCATAGTTCCTTTAGGTTAATTCGCTGACTCCATGCACCCCCTATACAACTTGGAATAATTTACAACTGATATTACATTGTCCTTGTACTCCAATCTCAACTGGGTAACTTGAATTCTCTATATGGATGAGTTAATTTAGGTTGATTTATTAGTTATCTGGATGATCAATTAGTGTGGAAAAAGTTCCACACCCACAACTTGACCTCCACTAGTTCCTCCATCAGTTAGAACTAGTTTAATTGACCAAAACTCAATTTAATTAAATTAAATTGTTACAGAAATTAACTCAACCTAAGCTCCTAAAATTTATGAACCCGCTGCACAAAACTGAACTTCATGTCCCTAACTCGAACTAAGTGAGCTAGATTGCTATTTTTTAAGAATCAACACAAGTAAACTGAAGCTCAACTCATTAGCTCAAATTCAGTGTTCTTAACTGAGTGACAAGTGTTATGTCACCTTAGTTAACTCCTCCAAGTTGTCTTCTGATATGGCATTTCAAATTTCCTCAATTTAATTAAGGCAAAAAAAACAAATTGTGTAGAAATTCTCACTGTAGATCACCTGATAATGCAATATACTAAAGCAAAATACTTGATCTACTTCTACAAACAAACTTGCGGAAGCTTAATCGATTTTGAGCAAGATCAAATAGAACACATATAACAGAGAAGAAGATTCAACCACACATGAAACACAGAAGAATACTCTGGGGAAAGCCTCAGCTAAAAACCCCGCTATCTGTATTATCATACAAGTGGAAATATCTCAGGATTACACAAAGATTTAGCTCACAAGCTATCCAGCTTTCAGTACAATCCCTCACTGCTGCTCATAGACAGAATAGATAACACATATGCCTTCCTTCAGTCCTCCAAGCCTCCTATTTCCTTGCGCAGTTTCTCCTGGGTCCTCAAGCTGCCACCTATGTGTAATTACCTCACACACTGCTCACTAAACTCAAAAATAACTGTGCAATCCTCAAGGAACGAATTCCTTCCGCATGTAAGAGATATCCTCAAGGGAATATTCCTGCAACTGATAGTACACTGTCCCATCCTTTGATCTCAACTGGGTTTCTATCTGAACTGACATGCATGAGTTATTTATGAGAGAATATTCAGTTATCTGAAGTACACTAGTTGCATGCATGCATGCATTGACTAATTGAACTCACAATTAGTTCCAAAAATTGTTGGAACTAATCTAATTGAACTTAACTCAGTTAATTGAGCTAACTAATTACAACTCAAAGTACAACTCATCCTGATCTCCTTAATTAAGGGATAACTTCCTCAATCAAAGGGATAACTGTTGCATGTCTTCACACAGATTTCATGTTTGATTTTATCTAACTAATTAACTCAAGATGAATTAATTAAGTATTTTACAAACAACTGTTGAGCTCAAATTCGAATTTTAATTCACAATTTTAATTTAGGGACTAATTAAAATTTGAATGTATCCTGAAATGCTATTTATAACAATGCTATTTTTAGAATTTCTATATTTAGCATTTCTTATTGCTATTTTCAACACTCCCTCTCAACAAGAAAGGAATTCAACTCGATCTCGATCCTGAACCTTTGGAATGTTCTGCATGCAACACTTCTCTCTAGTGTTGTTGCTCCAGCAACACAAAAACAAAAAATATCCAACCCGAATTAGAATAATGCATCTGTCATCAAAGTCTCTGACAGTTATTGCCTCTATTGACTAAAAAATCTATGCCTCTGCACTCTTCAGTATCTGATTGCTCTAGCCTCTGTCACTTTTACCTCTGACTGCATCAATCCCACTGATTCCTCCTCTCATCATGTTGCATCGTGTTGCCCACTGTTGCACTGCAACTCAGTTACTGAGAATTAAGTAACTGATATCCCAACTGACCTCCTTGTTGGGCTAGAAACACCCTCTAATGCTAAATCTCCCTCTACCACTGACAAGTGATCCCTCTCTGACCTCTGTGCTGTTGCAACAACTCCCTGCATCTCACACCATTGCACACCTCTCTGTGCCATCCTGCACTGGTGCAACACTCCTCTGCCTCTTGCATTGTTGTAGCCTGCTAGCTTTGCACTGTCTTGGGACTCCTACATTGTAGCTCTCTCTACTGCTCCATCCGCATCCGTCTCTACCCACTCAGCCAATCCTGCTACTCCTCATCGGGGCTCCCGTAGCAAGGTCTAATCCAAGAGGCTGGGTACCTCGAGGATCCTGCCCCTATTTCAGCCTTCTTAGGACTATCACTTCACATCACCCCACCTCACACTTGGAGGTATGGCTGCATGTGATCCTTCTGCCCACTTGACTTGAAATTTCCCCCTACTGGAGGTCTCTACATGAGTGGATGCCTCCACTCGATCTCCTCTTGGCTTCTCTAGTTGTGGCTCCTCCACAATCGTTCTATTCTTCCTTTCGGCCACCCCATTATGATGTGGGTTATGGGGTGCCGTCAACTCCCGTTTAATTCCTTCTGCTGCACAAAAGTCCTTAAAATCTTAAGAGACATACTCTCCACCATTTTCGCTTTGCAAGGCCCTTATCTTCTTTCCTGATACTTTCTCAACCAAGGCTTTGAACTCACAAAACCTTGAGAAGGTTTGATCCTTCTTCTGCATGAAATAGATCCAATGTCTACGAGAAAAATCATCAATGAAAATAACATAGTACCTTTTTTTAACAGTGGAGGCTGTCGAGAATGGTCCACACATCTGTATGAACTTGCACCAGGATTGCTCTAGCTCGACTGTCTCGATCCTGAAAGCAAGATTTTGCATACTTACCCAAGGTACAACCTTTGCATGTATCCACTTTCTCAATTTTACCCTTGGGAAGTTCAGTAGAAAACTACAACATGATCTTCAAGGCCCCATGGTGCAAGTGGCCCAAGCTTCTATGCCATAGCTCGCCAATATCTTGGCTTTGCACCAACTCTGCTTTGGAACTCAATGCAGCACAGTCATCTACCTCTAGCTTGTAGAGATTCTTCACTCGAATCCCAATCCTCTTAATCTGTCCCGTGCCAATGTGTCCCAGGAATGCCTTTCCTTTACTAAAGACTACATCATAGCTTTTGTCTTCCAACATTGCGACGGATACCAGGTTCTTCTTTAGTCCAGGCACATACTTTACATCAGTCAGGGTGAGAGGATCTCCATGCTCCCTCTGAAACACAATTGTGCCTTCACCTGAAACACAGTACTTTCCATCATCACCCATCTCTATGCACATCTAGAGGTCCTTCTCCTCCAACATACTAAACAAACTCTTGTCACCAATCATGTGGAATGAGGCTCCATTTTCCAGGTACCAAACACAACCTACCATCGATGAAACCATGCATGCGATGAGGGTGAAATCCAATTTGAACTATGAGGCCAATGCCTCACCATGTGATCCTTTTGAGGATCCCTTCTTGGATTTCTTCTGTGGACAATTTGTTGCATAATGGACCACCTCATGACAATTAAAGCATCGCACTTTAGATTTTTCAATCTTTTTCCCACCATGGGAAGAACTCGATTTGGAATGGGAAGCCTTCCCTTTCCCTTTCCTTGCCTTACTCGCTAAGGCTAGATTTTCTTCATCATCATGCTTTGATGAAGAACCATCTCTGGTGCTTCTTCTGATCTCCTCCTGCATCAGATCCGACCACAGTCGTTCCCAATTTGGTAGTTTCTCTCTTCCATTTACTGAATCTTGGTAGCTATGCCAACTCTTAGGAAGACCGAGGAGAGCAAGACTCACCATGTCATCATCGATTGTCATGATTCCTACACTTCCAAGCTCATCCCTACAGGTGGTGATCTTGTTCAGATATGTAGAGATCGTGTCGCCCTTTTCACACTTGATTTTCCGAAGCTTGTCTTTTAGCACCAGCTTCCTATGGTTGTTTTTGTTCTGATATAGATCCTTCAATGTTTTCCACATTGAAAACAGTGTCTCCTTCCCATGGAGACTCGAGACAATGTGGTCTCGAACTCCCTCTGGAAGAATCCTCCTCGGTCTAGCCACACATTTCTTCCATTTCGCCAATTCTTGGGCATTAGCTACTGCTGGATTGGGGACTTCTTGATCAATGAAGTCATTCAAATCATTTTCCTCTAATACCGCTTCCATGCGATCCTTCCAAGCTATATCATTCGAGTTGCCATCCAGGGCATACTCGAGTCTCAAACCATTTAATGCCATTGGTGAAATTTGAGATGTGATAAGAATTCGATTTCTATAATCAAGAACTTCAACCTTCTCCCTTATCCCTTGTTTGTATACTGTTCTCTACTTTGATCACCTTTGCTCCGATACCATGTAGAAATTCTTACTGTAGATCACCTGATAATGCAATATACTAAAGAAAAATACTTGATCTACTTCTACAAACAAACTTGCGGAAGCTTAATCGATTTTGAGCAAGATCAAATAGAACACATATATCAGAGAAGAAGATTCAATCACACATGAAACACAGAAGAATACTTTGGGGAAAGCCTCAGCTAAAAACCCCGCTATCTATATTATCATACAAGTGGAAATATCTCAGGATTACACAAAGCTTTAGCTCACAAGCTATCCATCTTTCAGTAAAATCCCTCAATGTTGCTCATAGACAGAATAGACAACACATATGCCTTCCTTCAGTCCTCCAAGCCTCCTATTTCCCTGCGCAATTTCTCCTAGGTCCTCACGCTGCCACCTGTTTGTAATTACCTCACACACTGCTCACCAAACTCAGAAATAACTGCGCAATCCTCAAGAAAAGAATTCCTTCTACATGCAAGAGATATCCTCAAGGGAATATTCCTGCAACTGATAGTACATTGTCCCATTCTTTGATCTCAACTGGATCTCTGTCTGAACTGACATGCATGAGTTATTTTTGAGAGAATATTCAGTTATCTAAAGTACACTAGTTGCATGCATGCATGCATTGACTAACTGAACTCACAATCAGTTCCACAAACTGTTGGAACTAATATAATTGGACTTAACTCAGTTAACTAAGCTAACTAATTACAAATCAAAGTACAACTCATCCTGATCTCCTTAATTAAGGGATAACTTCCTCAATCAAAGGGATAATTGTTTCATGTCTTCACATAGACTTCATGTTTGATTTTCTCTAACTAATTAACTCAAGATGAATTAATTAATTATTTTACAAACAGCTGCTGAGCTCAAATTCGAATTTTAATTCACAATTTTAATTAGGGACTAATTAAAATTGGAATGTATCCCAAAATGCTATTTATAGCAATGCTATTTTTAGAATTTCTATATTTAGCATTTCTTGTTGCTATTTTCAACAAATTGAGACTCTTCTTGTTGCATTTTCAATACACGGCTTTGGTGAATTCCTTATGGGTTGACCATTTCATGCCTAAAACTTCTCTGAATACTTCTTCTTACTTCCTGGTGTATGGAAAAGAAGCCATCCTACTGCAAAACATTTACCTATTTGTCGTTAAACTCTCACGAGAATCTCAAGGCAAGCCTTGCCTCTTAGTTCATAGTAGGATAAACACTCTCCTTAAGTTATAGGAAGAAAGAAAGAAAGTCAAGGAAACATTTTCTCTTCACCAGAATCATATCAAGAGATGCTCTGATAAGAAATCTATGAGGAAAAGGGAATTTAGTGTGGGTAACTTGGTATTGAAGTGGGACAAATCCCACAAAGAGAAGGGGAACACACTAAGTTCCAATCCCTATGGATCATATCATTTGTTGTTCTTGAGAAGCTTGGGCATCACACTTATCATCTTCAATCTTTGGAATGGAAGATTAAATTTCTTCCTGTAAATGTCCAAGATTTGAAATAATATTTTCATTGATATTCTAGGCTTGTGCCCTATCCTATGTAGATAGTCTGTTTTTTTGTTTATTTGTTTGTCATGTATAGTCTTTTCAATTTGTTTTCGCTCATGTGAATAAGTGTCATGTGAAATTGTGTTCTGGGTTCCAATGTATGTGGTAGAATGGAAAAGAGTCTTATGACACTGCAACATTTGGCTAACCTTCAACCCTTCTTCTTTGTCTTGGTTGCACGTTTTGGTCGATGATGTTCTGACGGAAAATACGATCCTTGTGTAAGGAAAAATTTGTGTTGAACCATGATATTTGTGTTTATTCTAGAAACCTCATGGTTACACTCAATTCTTTATATTTCTGTGTTCTCCATGTTGATCGAATCTAGTAGAGAAGGATAAGGGGGGAATCTAAAAATAGAAAACTAATATCAGAGGTTTTATATATGATTCTCTAAAGGAACAACCTCATATGCTCTGAATAAGTCAGGATCCCTCTTTTGCCCCATGAAATAAATAAGTGTCAATGCATAGTCCTATTAAAATAAATAAATAAAGGTTGAAAGAAGAGAAATGCTTCCTACACAGGGGGGTGAAGCAAGTAACTTCAATCGGGTACTCTCCAGGCTCGCTAGTAGTGAAGAAATGCTTTTGTTCATGAAGTGATTCCACTGGGGTATTTTCTAGGCCTGCTGGCATAAGAGCAACACAAGATATGAAGAACTATAATTTTAATATATTAAGATCGTGAACAACATTACCATTCTCCTGAATCAAGACATTGTGATATGGTTGGATTTATGATTGTGTTTAACTAAGAAAGGGTGAAGGGGGCTATGTTTGTACATAGAGTAAGTGGGGAATTGAAAGTAATCTACATGATTAATCAATACTTCTTGAAGAACTAGACCCTACATGAAATTTTTTACCAAGGCAGTGAAGCTGGAATTCAACCAGTGTGTCACCAAGTTTTGTCGCTACTAAGACACCCTCCAAATTTTGGCCTATATCCATATTTCAAAGCCTACTTTGACTTTTTATGTTGTCATCGCAAGTATTAAGAGTCATCACATGTGTTTTCTCTAAGTGTTCTTGTCTCGTTCAAAAGAAAATCAAAGTGTCGTCTTTTAGCATGGCAAACGGCACCACAAATTTGTAATTTTGGTCTGTTTCAAGGGGTAACCTTGGTGCTAATGAGTGACTCTTATCATGTAGACATGTATTACACTCATTTCCAAATCTTCAAAAATTGTTGCACAAGTGTCATCATTGTTGTCGTAGAGTGTACCTTTAGTGTCACACTTGGGGAAAGTTGTCGCAATGTCATTGCATTAGGGTAATTAGGTTGTTCTTGTTTTTTGAGTGATCAGTGTTGTGTCATCAACTATTCTAAGAGTGCGATTATGCTCAGATTTAGTCCTTTTTCACTTTGGCATAATTGATCCCACACTTAGCCAAATCTGGAAAACTTCCCGACCGAGCAACCTAACCTCACTCAACCTTCCTAAATTGTGCACTACATAGTCTTAGCCCTCAATGTTGTAACTTGCCTCTTGGAATCTCACAATATATAGTCCCTACCTTCTAGAACTGCACATTTTTAATTCTCAGTGCTTAGTCCCAACCCTTGAGCTCCACAATTGTGCAGTCTCTTCCTTTAGTCAGTCTCCTCTGCACACTACATAGTCTCAAGCAACACACCTCAGTCTTGACCTCTTAAACTATGCAGCTGCGCAATCCCTTGTCCTCTATCCCCCCAGAAGTGTGCAGTGGGAAACCTCAAGCCTCTATCCTTTATCATAACCCCTTGAGTCCCTCATATGTGAAGTGGTCAAGTTCTGGCTTGCCTAAAATGTGCACTGTGTAGTCTCAAGGCTCAGTCCTATCCCCTCACAACTGCATAATCCTTTCACCAGTCTTGCAATCTGTCACCTAATTCCAGCTCAGTGAATGGTTGTCATTATGCATGCTAGACTAAGGGTTTATCGTACTAATGTTGTCTTGTCATGAGTGGATTTCAGTTACAGGTGTCATGTTGATTCAGGAGTATTGACTCGAAACTATCATTGGATTTTAGTAGACATAGGGGGTCTTGTGTTTTCAAGGAAGTTGGATTCCTATGTATGTAATTATTAATGTTTTGAGTGGTTAAAGTAGGAATTAATTAGATAAGTGTGAGGATATTCGTAAATGGTCTAAAGTGTAGGAGAACATGAGTGATTAATGATGATGAGAGAGTTGGAAATCAATTGTAAGTCTTATTGGTCTCATGATTTGAGGAACTATAGAGGACTCTTAGGGATAAGTAGGAGTTAAAAGTGGACTTAGAGAATATCGAGGAGTTAGTTCAGCAGATTAAGGATCTGAACTAGAATTAGTTCAACAGAACCTTTTTGTATAAAGATAAGCCTAAAAGGTGAGAACAAGTTAGTCAGTAGTTAGAAGAGTAGCTAGTGAGTTAAAGAGTCAGATTGTAAGCCTATGGGCAAGAGGAGAAAGGCCACTGATAAAAAAATCAGGCTAGAGAGAGAGGCTCTTGTGTAAATACTTGTTTATTAATACAAACAACTCGATTCAGAGTTTGTACAATGTGTATTGTGTATTGAATTATAATCTGTGTGTGGCTAGAGTGATTCTGCGTAACTTATGTTGTAGGTGCAGAAAGGAGACGAAATACAGAGAAGCGTAACAGAACAACTTCTAACTGCGGTTGGGTAGAATTTGTTGAGGCAGCTCCATAGTTGCAATTGTGGGTAGAGTTGTCGTAGAGATAACAATTCCAGCAAAATAAGTGTTGGGTAGAATTGTTAGTCAATAAGAGGTTCGAGGAGAGAACCATAGAACTTGCGTTACGGCCTTGTAAACATGGACAGTACAGAAGAAAGCCTTTAGTGTTACAGAGAAGGTGGAAGAGCATAAAGGCCATAATGGAGTTAAATTAAGGAGAGATTTGTGGCAGAACGGTGAAGGACTGAAACCTTGAAGGAAGTGAAACCACAGAAATTTATTGAAGAAACGGCAAAAAAAAAACCACAGTAAAGGGCTGCGGGAGTAGAAGAGGACAAACTCATTTGATCGTGGTTGAAGTCCTACGATTGATCTCAGTCGTCGATCGTAGAAGTCAACACTTACATTATAGTCAACTACGAGGGTTGAGAGGTTGATAACCCGTGTGCTAGTTGAAGGGCTGTAGACCATAGGGTTTAACGGCTTCCGTCATCCAACGGATATCGGGTGGTAAAGAGATCAAGTGTTAACAGCAAGGGCGAACCCAAACTTCTATAGATCAAGTGTTATAGTTCCCATCGGGTCCGTAAAGTGACTAAATGTCATGTAAGTAGTCCACCCGATATCATTGTGGACCGTTGGATCAAGCGGATCTTGATCAATGATTGTAAAGCGTCAGCTTGGGTTGTTGATCAGGAAGAAGCACAACCATCGGATTGAGGATAAGATCAATGGTGGAGAAAGATTGTGACAAATAAATTGAAAAGGGTGGATCCGACAAGATTATAAGCGTGGCTTTAAATATATTTGAACTTTGGTTGTGTTGTCACATGCCGCTTGCGAAAGGCGATGGAAGCACATGTTGATGTGTTGCGACATTGCGAGGGCCATTGATTTCATGAATGAAATCAATGGTGGGGAAAGGAAATCACATATTGAAAGTTGGGAGTCCTGAAGACATGATTTATTGAGTTGAAAGGTTTCGCAGTAAAGGAGGAGTTGGCTTATAGAATGGGTTTGGTTAATATGCGCGGGTAAAGGATTAACCAAGGTTGCCATAAAGGAGGAAATGTTGAGTTATAAAGTTCCGATAGAAAGATTGATGAAGGGTTAGACTATGGAAAGTAAATGAAATGTTTCTGCATGAAGGTTAAATGAAGGGGCCTTAACCTTAGCTTATGAAGGTTTGACCAAGTAGGTCATAGTAATTCCTAGGACAAATGAGAATATGCATTTTACGTGCATACTGTGGGTATAGCATGGGTTTACCCTGCGTCACATGTCATGTCATCATAGGATTATGATGAAGGAGATGAAGAAGGAGACTCTACTAGAAGACACCTTTGTAGTTGTAAAGACAAGTTGATCAATCAAGGAAGACAAAGGGACACCAAGTTGCGACAAAAACTGGAGACCAAGATCACGTTGAAGATTTCTCACCTTCAGGCCTTATGGAGGAGGAAGAAGAAGAACATGTTCCATCTTTCAAAAGAATCAAAGATAGCAGCAACAAGAATGGCTTGACATTACCATGTCATCATGCAGTCCATATTAGCAATGTCTTGTCATATATTTTAAGGTATCATGTCATCGTTTGACGCATCATTTGTGGATTATGTAATTTCAATGTTATGAAATGTAATGTAAAGTTGAAGTCCAAGATCCATGTATAGAACATGAAAATTCATGGAGTCGAAAGGTCATAAAGAAGTCAAACAGTCATGAGGGTAGCCAAGAGTCACAAGGGAGGTGAATGATCACCCCATTTATGGTAGATACACCCTCATAGCTCATGTAAAGGATTTTTTGTAGGAATTTACAGGGTAAGTTCCTCAGACAGAACACCAAAGGACACCTCTCACAAACAGATCACAGATCAATACACCAATATTCTTGACATGGTTAAAACCCTCAAAGAGGGAAACAGTTCACGACCTGAGCCAACAAGGCCACTTCAGGAAATTTATTAATAAAATAATGAAAATTTACATAAGCTTCTCTCATGAATGGTTACCCTACAAATGACCCTCCATGCTCTTTAAATAGAGATCATGGACCAATCGAGAGTCAAGCCATGGATCAAGTGTTGGTAATACCGAGGAGAGAATGAATTTTCGGATCACTTCATGTCTAGAACATATCGTGATCGTCGGATTGTAAGTTACAAAAGTACATAGTAAAGAAACACACTTTACCTAACTCTACAGTAGACCAAGTTATACTTAACTATGTCCTATGTGTCAGAATATCCTAACATCCCCCCTTAAGAACAACTTGGGATAGGACTGAAGGATGTACAAATATGACACAATAGGAGAAGGAAGGAGGCATTAGAGCCTATCCCCCTTAGTGAAAACTTCCTGAACTCCAACCATAAATCAAAGTTTAGTAAACTTTTCCTCTGTGAGAGCCTTTGTAAAGATGTCTGCAACTTGATCTTCTGTTGAACAATATTGCACTTCAAGAACATGGTCATGAATGAGCTTTCTGATGAAGTTCAAGTGCATTTCAATGTGTTTGTTTCATTGATGTTGGATTGGATCTTTGCATAGTTTAATGGCACTTTGATTATCACACCAAAGTGTAGTTGGATGCTGCTACTGAAAGCCAAACTATGACAGGATCTGACGAAGCCATAGGGCTTCCTTACAAGCTTCTACGACACCATGATACTTTGCTTTTGTTGAAGAAAGAGAAATGGCACTTTGTTTCTTGCAAGCCCATGTAATAGGTCCTGAACCAAGAGTGAAAACATAACCTACAGTAGACTTCCAATCATCAAGGTCACCAGCCCAATAAGAATTAGTGAAACCAACCAATAGAGGAGATGCTTCTGCACTGTAATGAATCCCAAACTAAATTTTACCTTGAACATAACAAAATATTCTTTTAGCTGTTTTCCAATGAATTTCATGTGGGTTTTTCATAAACCGAGAAATAAGGCTAACAACAAAGGAAAGGTCAGGATGAGTATGGGTTAGATACAAAAGTTTTCCTACAAGTTGACGGTATAAGGTAGCATCAACTTTAGGGGAAGTACAAGCGACTGAAAGTTTGGCTCCAGACTGAAAGGGAGAAGGGGTTGGCTTATAGTCTTCCATGTGAAAATGGTGTAGAAGATCACAGGCATACTTGGACTGGGAAAGGGAAATACCTTCCTTGGATTGCAAGACTTGAAGACCAAGAAAATAATGCAAGTGTCCTAAGTATGTCATTTCAAAATTCTTTTCAAGACTAGAGTTCACATGATTTATAAGGTTGGGATCATTACCAGTAAGGATAAGATCATCAACATAAAGAACAAGAATGATAAGAGACTTGCCCACTTTCTTGGGGTAGACAGTATTGTTAGAATGACACCTAGAAAAGCCAGTTTCTAAAAGGAAGTTATCCATTTTGGCATACCAAGCCCGAGGGGCTTTCTTGAGACCATAAAGGGATTTCTTACAATGACATACAAGGCTTCAGTATATTTGTATAAATCTAGTAGGTTGTTCCATATAGATTTCTTCATGCAATTCCCCATGCAAGAAGGTAGATTTAACATCCATCTGATGGACTTCCCATTTCAAAGAGGCAACAAGGGAAAGAACAAGGTGGATAGAGTTCATTTTGGAAATAGGGGAGAAGGATTCAGTATAGTCAATGCATTCGACTTGTGAAAAACCCTTAGCAACAAGATGAGCTTTATGTTTATCAACTTTTCCATCTGGTCCATACTTGGTTCTGTAAACCCATTTGTATTTAACAAGTTTTCGTCCCTTTGGTAGAGGAACAAGATCCCATGTATCATTTTCCAATAATGAAAAATATTATTAAATCATAGCCGCGTCCCAATCTGGATGGCCTGAAGCTTCTACAAAGGTGTCAGGATCTTAATTCTCTGAAGTTTGAGCCAGTAAAGAAGAGGCTCTATCGAACTGAGAACGTGTACATCGCTGATCTGTAGGATCACTAGCAAGAGCACCTGCTGCATCTCGAGTAGCATGGACCCATTTTGGAAGTTGAGGAGCTGAAGGAGGATCCTAAGAAGGTGGGGGAGGATTTCCATCTTCGCTGGCATCATCTGAAGAAGAAATATTTTTAGAAGTAGAAGGGATAGAGAGAGGTGGCACATCCGTCGAACTAGGCTCGTAGGAAGATATATTTTCAGCAAACTTTACATCTCTTCTAATGATAACATTTTTGGACTTAAGTGGAATAAGTCTATATCCTTTGACATCTTTAGAATATCCAACAAAAATACATTTTTCACTCTTAGGTTTTAAAGCTTTATGTTTCTCATCTAGAATATGGGCCCATGCTTCACTTCCAGAAACACGAAAGTGACTTACATCTGATTTAATTGAGCTCCATGCTTCTTCTGGAGTGATATTCTTTAAAACCCAAGTAGGAGTGTGATTTATTATGTAATTTTCACAATTAATTAATTCTGCCCAAAAATTAAGACTAAGTCCTTTAGATTGAAGCATACAATTAGCCATTTCCTTTAAGGTGAGATTCTTCCTTTCAGCTACACCATTTTGTTGTGGAGTATATGGAACAATATGTTGCATTTGAATTCCATTCTCAGTGCAAAAGTTGATGAATTTGTTGTTAACATATTCTCCGCCATTATTAGATCTTAGCTTAAGAATTTGATGTCCAGATTTTTTTTTCAACAAAGTCCTTAAAGGCCAAGAACATGTTAAATACTTCACTCTTGAATTTTAAGAAGTATACCCAAGTGCGTTTGGAGAAATCATCAATGAAAATTAAGAAATAATTGTAGCCAAAGAATGAAACAACTAGAAGTGGACCACATAAATCACTATGCACAAGCTGTAAAGGGGTTGAGGCGTGCCAAGAGGCATGTTTTTCAAAACTATCCCGATGATGTTTTTCGAGTACACATCCGAAACAAACACCACCTCTGCAAGATACCATTGGAAGACCTGTCACCATATTTTCTTTGCATAGATTCTAAAGGGAGCGATAATTTAAGTGACCAAATCACTCATGCCAAAGTTTGCTCACTTCATCATTATGAGCAACAAATACCGAGGGAATATTTGATGACCCAAAGTTGTTAAACTTATACAACCTTGTAGAATCATCAACAATGGCAGTAGCTAAAATCTGTCTAGGATCTCTTAGGTCCTTAATTACAACATTGTGAGGTGAAAATTCAACGATTTTACCTTCACCTAAATGAGTTATCTGATATACAGATATTGTAGGATAAGGTTGGAACACATAATACATCATTAAATTGACCATTATCTAGATGAACAGTTCCAGTCCCTACAAAACTAGGAGATCTATCATCACCAACATATATATTTTTGGTGTTACAATCATTTAAAGAAGAAAACATGGATTTGTTTTTGGCCATGTGATAAGAAGCGCCAGAATCAATGAGAAACTCATGAGAATGAGAAGAAGAAGATACATTTAGTGCATAACCAGACCAAGATGCTTGACAAACACATGCAGAAAGTGCTATTCTTGAAGATGAAGTTGAAGTTGAAGAGTGCTCCAAATGGATGTTATGCTTCTTCATTGCTGCTTCCAATGCTTCCATCTTCTTAAATCATTTGGATTCTAAGTGGCCATCTCAATTACAAAAGTGGAAATGTCTATCAATATTCTTCCCTCTGTTTTTATTTGCCTTATCATTTTGTTGAAATGATTTTTCATTTTGAGACTGAAATTGCTTAGGACCCTTGTTTGGTTTAGGACCATTCTTTTTAGGATACTTCTTCTTAGGATTCTTTGAATCTGGTTGTTGCCGGGCGGCTAAGGCTTTCTTAGAAGAGTTTCCAAGATTAAGAAGACCAAGATATAAGATCTTTTCTTGTTCTCTTGTTAAAGAATCACAAAAGGAATCAAAAGAGGGGGACTTGTAGTCTTTTCCTTGAGAAATAAAGGCTTCTCTAGTAGAATGGAAAGTGGAAACAAACACAGAGTACGTTGGTCCCAACTTAGTAAGAATGGAATAGATAAGGCTACCATCTTCTTTCTTAACCTTAACAACTTCCAAGAGAAGTCTAAGGGTCTTGAACTTGGATAAAAAATCTTCAATGGAAGAAGAATTATTGGACTCCAATGTAAGCAACTCATTTTCGAGTTGATGGGCTCTAATTTCATTTTTAATTCCAAAAACTTCAGTGATTTGTTTCATTGCTTCATTAGGAGTATCAAATTTTGTGATATGGAATCTAAGGTTTGGAGAAATAGACATCCTTATCAACCCACGTGCTTGATCTTACCTATATTCCCATTTGGCCGCCTTATCTTCATCTTGAGCTTTGGTTTCTTGGCCTAAGACTATTCTGTAAATACCTTTACTTCTAAGTAAATCCACAATGTAGGACCACCATTGGAAGTAGTTGGTGCTGTCAAGAATAACTTGGCATGGACTTTCCATTTTAATAGAAACTGAAGCTGTAGATGCTGAAACTAAGTGTTTTAATGGAAAGATCTCGAGAAATTAGGCTGATTAAAAGAAACGACTCTAAAAACGGCTTCTGAATGAAGAAGTTATGGCTTTTTGAAGAAAAGTTGTTGAAGAAGTCGATGAAGTGTGTAAATGTGCGGAAATGAATGATAATTTTATATTTAAAAAAAATCCCCCCCCCGTTTCCAAACTTAATCTAATTAGCTCACCTTTAAAAAATATTTGTGTGACTCACTTTTATAAATAAGTGAAAGTCACTTTTACAATGGTACTTTATGAGCTACCCACTAAATTGTAACTTAAATAAAAGATAAAGAAACTTTAAAATTATAAGTGACTCACGTTTTATAATGGGTGAGAACACTTTTACATAAAGTAACTTTAAAACATAAGTTACATGTGCTTTTTGAAAAAGTAACTCAACAAAAAGAAAGACTTGAACTCAATACCTCTATTCTCATAAAGTAACTTTGGACGAAGTGAGCTAGTTTAAAAGGTTAGTAATTTTTGGAAAAGAGGAAGGGTTTTTTTTTTGTCATTAAAGCTCTAGGGTGCGTGCTTACTTGAAAACACTACTTTTTGCCTACAAAACAAAAACCACAAAACCCAAAACGGACATAAAGAAAAAAACAAACCTTACGGCTTGAAGTTAACTTTAGCTGGAAACTAAATATTTTCCTCAATGTTTTTTATTTTCCGAGATCACACTAAGGCACGACGGAAAAGAGCATACATATGCATGAGAAAAATCCTTCCTTTCTGTTTCTAATTTGCCCAGATCACACAGAGTCACGGGGCAAAGAGCATACGCAAAAATAAAAGGTATAGATCTGGTAATAAAAAATAGAGAGCTAAATAAATCGAAATAAAGAGAGAGATGAATAGCTATAAATGCAAATAAAGACTATATACCTCCAGATCTTAAAAATGACGCAGCTAGGGCTACCAGAAACCTTTTCTCGTGAAACGAAAGGGGTTCCCAACTGGAACAGATGCTCCTAACACAATAGAGCAGTCTTCTAGGCAGGAAAGTAGTCAGAAACAATAGATCTAGGAAACAATAGTCAGATGCAGTTGTACCAGCTTCATATTTGGATCACCAATGGATGCGGCTCTCAAATAACTCTGATACCATGTAGGAATTTATAGGGTAAGTTCCTCAAACAAAACATGTTAGAAAATTATATATTACGGAGCAATGGAACACATAAAATATTGCATAAATATAAACACAGAAAACACACAAAACAAGAGAGACACAGATATACGTGGTTCACCCAGTTTGGGCTACGTCCACCCCGAACAGCCAGTCCTTCCTTTCTATTATCCAGAAAAATGAAGAGACACAACCTACAGCAAATCCGCTGTAATATCCTCTGTTTTCTCTCACAGTCTCACCTCTCTATTTCTCGCTCACAGAATACACATCTATATCTCAGCCTCCAATACAATGCCCTCATAGAAAGAGAGGGGTTGCCTTCTAGGGCAAAAAACCCTAAACTAAACACAAGTTCTACCGTCAGATCATTTGCCTAATGAACGGCCCAAATTGACTAGAAATTACTATACTTTTACAAGGCAATTTTACATCTGTTTTTAGCTTCGGGGGTGCTGCCCCCGAGTCCCCGCTAGGGGACTGCTAGCCCTCGGACCCCCCAGCCGGGGGGGATCGGCCCCTCCGGACCCCCCCCCCCCCCGCGTGGAGGGGTGTACAAAATTCCTTGGGTATACATCCGGCTGGAACAAAGACCTATGAATAATCATGCTCCACACACAACAGAACACTAAAGGACACCACTCACAAATAGATCATAGATCAATACACCAGTATTCTTGACGTGGTTAAAACCCTCAAAGAGAGAAACAGTCCACAACCTAAGCCAACGCGATCACTTTAGGCAATTTATTAATAAAAGAATGAAAATTTACAAAAGTTTCTCTCATGAATGGTTACCCTACAAATGACCCTCCATGCTCTTTAAATAGATATCATGGACCAATCAGGTGTTAAGCAACGGATCAAGTGTCGGTAATTATGAGGAGAGAATGAACCGCCGAATCACTTCATGTCTAGAACATATCATGACTGTCAGATTGTAAGTTACAAAAGCACATAGTAAAGAAACAAACTTTACCTAAATCTACACTAGACCAAGTTATACTTAACTATTTCTTATGTGTCGGAATATCCTAACACTTTTCACCTTGGCTCCTCTTACCAGGTATTAGAGAGGAAGATAGTTCTTTTGGAGGAGAAATTGGCTACTCTAGCAATCCATTATTGGGAGCTAGTGGTGTTCACTGTACTAATGTATCTTGGAACTTTTTCTTAATTTTGAAACTCGTTGAGCTAGCACACTTTCATGTGTATGTCGTAAATATTGTAAGACTATTCTTTGAATGTTTGTGATGTATATTGTTTTCATTTGTACTAAGGAAATTGAACTATTTCGGTGGCTTTGGTACTTGTTGGGTGTGGTTGTTTACCTATTTTCTGCATATTCTTTCCTAGTTTTGACCTTTCTATCCTCCAGGCCTATGACTTTACATGATCCATTTCCCTATTTCCTCATCTTTTTAAACAATTTTTACTATCATGTTACTTTGTTGTATTTTATTGAATAATACGAGGCCTTATTCCTTTTTGTAGCTAACTAGGAGAGTATTGAAGAAGTATCTTGGGAAGCTCTTCTTTTCAGGTGATGGATTGCGAGAACAAAGCTATGAAGCAGACAGGCAGCATGGATTAACTATAGAAAAGGGTAGAACGGTTAGCTGTTACACCCCAAATGTTGTTACAGGTTGTTGTTACACATTGGATGTTGTTACAGGATGCTATTACACAACGTGCTGATACAAAAGTCTGTCGTCACACCAAAAGTGTTGTCACCAATGATGTCGTGACATCCTGAATCGCCATTCACTCGATATTGTTGCGCCGAAGTTTGGAAATGTGGGTACTATTCCACATAATAGCTTTCGACAGTAAGAATTGTTTATTTTGGAAGCAACAAGACCCAATCAATTGCAATCATAATTGATGTATATTTGTATTTAGCAATAAGTTGTAACTACTTTTATTTTTTATCAACATGAGAATCATGAAATTCTCATGACTGATCTGTTTCTAATTTCGGGTTGTAATAACTATAAAGGAACTCAATTTTTCATGTATAAGGACACAACACATAGAAAAGTACTATTACTCTGCTTCTGTAATTCTGAGTTTATTTTTAATATTAATCAACATGGTTATGTTGTTACTATTCTTCAACTGATTCGTTAATCACGCTTGTCTTATTCCTGTGCCCTGCTGAGGAGGAAGGGCCCTCCTCTTTGGTAGGGATTGCAGTGATAGAGGTAGTGTACATTCTAGTTTAGCCAATTAATTTATGGTTTCTCGTTCTTTCTATGCAAATCGTGGATTACATTCGCTGTTGTTTCCATTTATATTATGTTGTTACACTGATTTAGTCAATAGGATGGTAGTAACCAGCTGGAGTAGATATTAGTTCTTGTGTGGCGCGCCTTTATTTTGATAGCTGCGAAGTGTGATTGAATTTTTTAGAGTGTTTTTATGTCTACATGCATGGTTTGATTCAGAAATTTAGATCAGTGACATCTTTTACTGTTTTCTGCATTTCCTTATTCTTGGTTGGAGTGTATAAGCACAGATAGTGCGAAATCCATTGAAACATCAAGACCTACCCTGGTTTGACAATTGAATGTTGCAATCTCAGTCAATTAAGGTTGATTAAAACACCACTACATTTTGGCGTCGTTGCCGGGGATGGCAGTTGATGATACAGTTAGCCAAGTTGTTTGTTTGATATAGAGTGTTCCTAGTCCATAGTTGTTGGGCGGTAATATGAGAGGTACTAACTTGCACATCGCTCTAACATACCTAGGATGGCTCACCATTGTGATTACTAGAGCACTTAGGAAATTTTGATGTTTTGTTTAGCGTGTCTTTAGCTCCATAGTTTTTGGGCGGTAAGACAAGAGGTAAGAACCTACGCATCGCTCTAACATACCTAGGCGGTCTCATCACTGTCGAAGGTTGAGACACTTATAGGGTGTGATTTAATACACATAGGGTCCATGTGTGCAATTGTAGGAATTAAAGAGATACTGGAATCACCCCCACTCTAATAAGTCATAGGAAAAATGGGTCGTAAAAAGGAAAGGAAGAGTGTAGATTTGGGAAGGAAGACATTTATCCAGGAACTAATCTCCAAGGTAGAAAAAGAACAGTCTAGCTCTCAAAGGAATGCAAGGAAAACAGGGCTGCAAAAAGCTCTTACTCCCATAGAAAAAGAAAAAAATTCTAATTCCTCTATCTCGGGACAATACCATTCTCAAGCTAGCCCTCATACCTCCAAGACCAAGAATTTGATTCATGATCAAGAAGGGGAAGCGATTAGCCATAAATTAAGGACCAAGGGGCAAGGGGAAACTGAGGGGGAGCATTGAACACATGAGACGGAAAAGAACTCGTTGGTTTAGCAATATCCGCATATAGGTAGTGAGGTGAAACAACTAGCCCCAGGGGCACCTCAGGCACTAATCGCATCTAATATGCCATCACAAGAACAGTTTGAAAGATGTTTGCTACAACAGGGGTTAGAAGAATTAATCATGGGGGACAACAATAACAAAAATGTTAAAACAGATGCTACTATCACCACCTTTGAGTTCCCAATCGGGATATCAGAGGTGAAGCTCCTATGAAGAATATTTCTCTATCATCCTTACCATCCTTTCAAGGGATTACTGTGGAAGATCCAGACACCTTTCTATTTGAGTTTGATGTCTTATGCAGAAGTTATGATTATGCTGCAGATGTTTAGAAATTGAAACTATTTCTTACTACTTTAAAAGGGGCAGCCTTGAGATGGTTCATGGGATTGGGCTCCACTTCTATTTGAACATGGAATGATATGAAGGAGACATTCTTATCAAAATACCAGGAATATTGCAGAACCAGGGACTTAATGGAGGAGATATTTAGAATGACACAGAAGGAGGATGAAAGCCTGGAAGAATATGTGGAACGGTTCCACTATAATCTGTAGAGGTCTAAACACAGTGATTTAGACCAGGAAATCTTGAAGACTATATTTATCAGAGGAATGAGGGATGACTACCTTGACACCCTGAACCTATTAGGAAAAGGGGATATATCAGAAGATCCATTTGCTGAAATTGTAAATCTCTGCATAAGATTCTCTAAAGGATCGTCCAAAGGGAGGAGTACAATTCGAGATGCCTCCACCCGGATACAAAAATCTGCAAGAGGGGGTGTAACCAGAGAAGAAATTTGGAATTTGTTTGAAAATTTCAAGACTGATATCCTCAGTACTCTCTCTTCCTAGATAACAATAGCAGAGATCAAGAAGATACATGCTGAAGCTGACACACCCCTGGCTGTGTTCTATCCGAATTTTCAGAAGAAACATCCTTTGAGGGAATGAGAACTGAATAACATCAGCCTGTGTAATATTTATGAGCTGGAGCATTCGATAAGGCAATGTACAGAGCTTCCTAGATTAAAGGTAGTACTCAGAGAATCAAGCGAGGAGGTGTATTCCTCTTATTTCATCGCACCATGGAAACTGCGACCTCTCGGTATGTCTCAAGACTTTACCTCTTTCAATTCATGGAACAATGCATATAATACTAAAAAATATCCATGGAATATCTGTGGCAATATCCTACCCCTCCTTCAGCACAATTTCCTTCACCCTAGAACCAGTGGTCTCCATCTCCTCCTGTTAAATATCCTCAATATCAACCATATCCTTGGAACCAGAATTGGAGAGGAAATGTCCATAATTCAGCTCTGCGTAGACTACCCATGCAACAACAGCTCCAATTTCCTCCTTTCCAAGCTCCTGCTCCTCCACCACCTGTGCAACCCTAACTACCTATGAAACCTAACCCAAACCCAAACAATAAAGCAACGCAAGACATAGAGACTCCGAATACCTTCCAGACCTACCTTATTACCCCATGGGACTTAATGAAATACAATTGCGATCACGTAGGGTAATTAACCCAAGTCACTCCCCTATCATTACAGAGGAAGACTGTGAACCATCTAGAGGAGATGTCGGAGGCTCTGAGGTGGCTATTGTGCCTACAACAATTGATATAGAGGAAGTTGTTACATCTATAATAGCTGACCCGTGAAGAATTGTTACTGTTGTAACAACCAACTTGGGGAAGGCTGATACACCTGTAATAGCGGATTCAACTGTTGTAACGCAGGACCCTCCGTATCCCTAGAGATTGGCCGAACCTAGGCTGATTTCACAAGCCGAATCTAATTTTATTAGGGAGTTGCAAAATTTGCATGTACGAATCCCTCTGTTACAAACCCTTAAAGAAGTACCTGTTTATGTTAAAATAGTGAGAGATTTGTGCATAAAGAAGCCTAGGAGGAAGCCTAAAGACACTGCCACCATACATGTGATGGGGAAATCATCTGAATTAATGTCTGCTCAACCTCTCCCGACTAAGTACAATGATCCAGGAAATCCTATGGTCACTGTCTACATTAATGATCATCCCATAGAAAATGCATTGATCGATCTTGGGGCTACCATTAATGTAATGACAAAATACCTATTTATCGCTCTCGGGCTACAGGGACTTAGACATACTCCCACTGTGCTTGAATTAGTAGACAGGTCCCGTGTTAAATCGAGGGAATGTTAGAGAATATAGTGATTACAATAGCTTCTTGAAGGAATCCAGCCGATTTTCTTATCTTACAGCCCAAATCCAATTTGGAGGGGAATCCTTTGATCCTAGGGAGACCTTGGCTGGCCATTGCGGATGCATTTATAGGTTGCATGTTAGGATCTATGGTGATCTCGGATGGCTAGGAAGCACATAACCTTAATATTTAGCCCCCAAAACCAAATGTGGATGTGTAAAACCTTTGGTGGGATGGGTTTGAGCCTGAGTCAGATCTTTCCCTGCCACTCCTCTCTTTAGGGAAAGCCCAATATTTCAAAAATGAGACAAAAGATGATGTCATTAATGGTTTTATTAGCAACTCACTTTTTGTCACTTCTGTTAAGAATGCGAATGAGGAAGAAGAGATGGAAGATATAGATTTCGAACAAATGAGAATCACTATGAATATTGACAACAATCCAATTGAGATAGAACCTGGAAAGTTTTTGAATGATAACCCCAACTTGACTGATGAGCAAAACCAACGGATGTTACAGAAATATAAAAAGGCATTTGCATTGGACTATAAGGATATGAAAGGGATCCACCCTAACCTATGCACTCATTGTATTTATTTGAATCATGGTTGCAAACCAATTAGACAACCACAACACTGCATGAAGCCTACACTAAAGGAGGTGGTGAAAGAAGAACTACAAAAACTCCTGAGTGCTAATTTTATTATCCAATATCTGACAGTTAGTGTGTGTCACCACTTGTCATCGTTCCTAAAAAGAATGGCAAGTGGAGAGTCTATGTTGATTACAAAGAACTCAATAAGGCCACTCAAAAGGACTATTTTCCCTTACCATTTATAGATTAGGTCCTTGATACCCTCTTAGGTACTTGATACGACCTTTACTTGTCTGTGGGGAACCTACGCATACAAAGTACTTCCTTTTGGACTCTACAATGCGCCAGCAACCTTTCAAAAGGAAATACTGGGAATTTTTTCTGACTTGTTGAATGACCGCTTGGAAATCTTCATGGACAATTTTACACCTTGTGGAGATGCCTTTGAAAAAACATTAGTCAATTTGGAAAAAGTACTAGAAAGATGTGTATAGACTAATGTTGCCTTAAGCACTGAAAAATGTCACATGATGATGACTAAAGGGATCATGCTTGGACACTACATTTTTTTTAACAGAATCAAGGTATACTCGACAAAAATAGAGGTAATTCTAAAAATTCCAACCCCTAAGAGGTATGCAGTTTTTTGGGGCATGCAGGGTATTATAGGAGATTTATAGAAAAATTTTCAAAATTTGCATCGCCATTATTTTCCTTGCTCATGAAGGATGTTGATTTCTTGTGGAAAGGGAAGTGTCAGTAGGCCTTTTTAAAATTGAAATGTTGTGTATTAGCAACTTCGATTTTGCAAGGACCTAACTGGTAACTATCATTTCACATAGCTACAGATGCATCAGATATTGCTGTAGGTGTTGTTTTGGGCCAAATGGAGGATAAGAAACCTTATGCTATTTACTACATAAGCAAAAATATAACCCCGACTGAGCTCAACTACACAATGACCGAGAAGGAGTTCTTAGCAATTGTGCTTGCCATCAATAAATTCTGACATTACATCACCAGGTATCAAGTGTTTGTACACACTGACCATTCTTCCATTCGGTTTTTAATGAATAAGCCAATTACCAATGATAGGATTACACACTAGTTATTGTTGTTACAAGAATTTGATATCACTATTGTAGATAAGTCTAGAAAAGATAATGTAGTAGCTAAATTTCTTTCTAGGATAACTACTGATGACAGTTTCATTCCCACTGAGGATTCTTTCCTTAATGAATATATTTTTTCTATTTCTTCTTACTCACCTTGGTATGCAGATATAGCCAATTATCTTCGTGCAGGAAAGTTTCCAAAGTATTTGTCCTCCAAGGAGAAAAGAAAAATCATACAACAAAGTGCTACATATACCTAGATAGATGGGAACCTCTATCACACTGGACCAGATTTCCAGATCAGACGCTCTGTTAGAGAAGAGGTCTTTGACATCCTTAAAGCCTGTCATGAGGAACCTTGTGGAGGAAACTTCACAAACAAACAGAAAGGATACAAAGTCCTTTCAACAAGGTATTATTGGCCAACAATATTTCAGTATGCCAAGATGTTTGTGAAGGGATGTGATAGTTGTCCAAGGATGGGCCAACCACTGTAATCAGACGAGATGTCGTTACAACCTCAAATCGTCTTAGAGCCATTTGAGAAGTGGGCTCTAGATTTTGTGGGACCAATTAATCCTTCATCTAGACAGAGATCCTACATCTTCATCTACACTGAATATGTCACAAATGGGTCGAGGTGAAAGCATTAACCAGAGCCACAGAGTAGGTTGTTTCAGACTTTTTGTTTGAAGACATCTTTGTCCAGTTTGGCCTACCCAAGGAGATAGTCATAGATGGAGGGCCCCAGTTCACATCTCATAAGATCTAGGAGTTGTTCAAAAAATATAAAATCCATCATAGAATCACAACACCTTATCATCCATAAGAAAATGGACAAGTGGAAAGCACTAACAAAGTATTTGAGGGGATCCTTACTAAGACTGTGGCCAACCACCGAAGAAATTGGGCTAACAAACTTCCAGAAGTGTTGTGGACATACATTACTACATGGAGGAATACCATTGGATTCTCACCATACAAACTTGTGTATTGAAAGAACCCTTTATTCACTATTGAATTTGAAATCAAGACACTAAGAACAACATTGTAGGTCATTTTGGATTTGGCTATAGCACAAAAGCAGAGATTGAACCAGCTCAATGAATTGGAGGATAAATTGTTAGCTTCTTTCCAAAAAACAGAGATTATCCAGCAGCAGAGAGCTAAGTGGCATGAAATATTCATAAAGAAAAAGAAGTTCTAGAAAGGAGATTGGGCTCTCTTACATGGGTCAAGATTTAAAGACTTCAAGGGTAAGCTTTGCACGATATGTGTAGGTCCCTATGAGGTAGATGTAGTCTTTGACAATGGGACTATAAATTTGGTGACCATTGGCAGTGCGAGGACACCATTGCTTGCAAATGGGCACCGTCTTCGGTTATATCACAAACCTACTTAAAGGTATTCATTTGTCAATATTGTCACAAATTCGGATCTACATATTATAAGAACAAGGGAAAGCCCCCCTGTGCTGCAAAAATTCTAATTTTTCCAATAAGTGTAACAACTGAAGATCAACTTTAGTTGGCGGATGTTACACCTTCAAACTTAAATAATAATAATAATAATAATAATAATAATAATAATAATAATAATAATAATAATAATAACAATAATGATAATAATCTGGCTATGAAAACCTTTCTAGGCACAGACAAACACTTTTTGTAGTAGTTGAAAACCACATGGTGGTGGTTGTTACAAACTCTGTAACATCGTCTATTATTTCAAAGCATATCTTATGATAAGTGTTGTTCCATGATCCTTTCCTCTTTATTTTTTTTGATGAAATTAAAATAATATATATCAATCATCTTAGCTGTTACACATGTAACAGCTGATGACCTTTTAGGAATAAATGATATATTTTATTGTAATAAGTAGAAGACATCACCATGATCTTCGTCATCAGAATTAAGTTCGCGTGTCTCACTACTAGAGCTTGGTTCGCGCATCACATTACCCATTACTTCGCCCCACGTCACCTAGGTATGTCATCAAAAGGTAATATTGAATTCTCTTTATTTGATAATTATGGCAACTTAACATGACTTTTGATAGCTGAGGACGGCTATCATATTTAAGCGGGGGGGTTGGGAGGAGACAAATCATATTTTGAAATGACTGTCACATGATTTGTGATTATTCAAAGAATCCTATAATTAAGACATGATGACCTGGTATTTAATGTTACTTAATGTTGATAATGCCAAAAAGGGTAAGTGTACCATTGACGAGACCTCCCCATGACTCACCATTAAGGAAAATTCACTGTGCAGTACGAATCATAAGCGCAAAATCCCAATTCAAAATCCTCACCTACGCCCCCCTACCACCCTACCATTTACCCCTGTCAGAAGCACTGAACCCCCATTCAGAGTGCTTGGAGAATTGGAAGATAACGGTGCAGGTTGAAATAGCTAATTTGTGTGTCGATGATCCCAGAGCATCCAGAGGAAGGGAGAAGGAGATGAAACAACACTGAATTTTCATAAGAAATGGGTGGAGCAGCAATACGACACAATCCAGGATCCACATAAGCCTTGGAGAATTGCCCGAAAGCATGCCATATTTTCAAGGATGCAGGCTGGTTTGAATTCTTCCAAAGGTTAGAAGGATCAGACGGTGGTGTTGCCATGGAATTTGCAAAGAATTTGGAAAGAAGCTAGACAAAGGTTAGAGGGTTGAAGTTGGAGGTTACGAAAGAGGTGATTGCTAGAGTAACAAGATTACCAGTGGAAGGGAAGAGGTGGTTCAATAGGAAGGTCAATGACCCCTCACTGAAAGGGGATTTCCTCCAAGAAGAAGAGTTGTTAGTAAAGAAAGGAAGGGGAATTGATAGACTATCACTTCCCTAGCCATGGGTTGATGTTTCCCTCTACCTCATCAAGTACATTACTTGCAAGGGAAGGGAAACAATTGTGTTTAATTACCACTTTCCATTGTTGAACCACCTCCGACATCAGCAGCTGGTCAACCTTCCTTACTTCTTGCTGGGAAACATTAGGCATATGGCCGCAGCTGTGAAAATAGTTGTGCATCCAGAAACATGTGTCACCAACCATGGCCTTATCAAACTCATTGTGTTGGATGCTTTGAGAAGACAGGGCAAGAATTGGGAAAAATTCATGAGGAAAAGGCCTAGGACCACCTCCAGGAGGTAAACCGAAATGTCTAGGGAAGCTCCAGTGGTGATAAAGGAACAATCCTAGCCCTCGATAGTAAGGGTTAGCAAGAGGCCGGTTGATAAACCAATTGGTGACAAGCGGCCGAAGCAGAGGATAAGGGTTAGCGAGCACCCAGAGTCCCCATCCATGACAAGGAATAACAAAGAAGTAGTAGAGCAGAAGGACAAGGAGTGGGGTCAACCAGAGGAACCTTCTTCACCTGGTAAGATCGAAACCAAATCCTTGCTGTCAAAAATTGAAATTCTAGAGAAAGAAAATAGAGAAATGAGGGAAACGCTAGCAAAAGGAAAGGTAGGGCCAAGAGCCCCAGGGCTAGATACTTTGGTAGAGGCCATGAACAGGGCCAGAAGGGGAGATGTCCCGGGCACTGTGTGTGTAGCATGTGCTGAGAAGTTGGTGGCAACAAGATTTAAAGTCTTTGCAGTAGACACCACCTCAAGGGAGACTCAAATCAAAATCTGGGAAGCTGTTATACAAGAACCCATTGAGGACATTGTTGTTACATAGGAACCAACAACCGAGATGGCACAATCCATAGGAAGTGATCAGGTAATGGATACATAAGAGCCCTTGGCTGACATTGTTGTTTCATTAGAACCAACAATGGAGGAGGAAGTTAGCCAAAGGAAGGAAGAGGAAGCTAGCATCCATGAGCCTACGGACAACACTGTTGTTACACAAGAACCAACAGTGAAGATAGAAGCCGATCTAGAGAAAATCGATGTACAAAAGTCTGTGGATAAAACGGTTGCTACACAAGAACCAGCAATGAAAATGGAAGCTAACCAGGAAGATAAAGAAATGAGACAAAATCCACTGACGAAGTTGTTGTTACACAAGAACCAGCAGTCAAGGTGGAACATTTTCACCCTCATAAGGTTGTTACACCCTCAATTGATAGTACATGTGGAAGAACACCGGGTCTTGATGAAGGATGGTGTCCTGAGAGGATGTTGTTGTTGCCAGAGCTACAAAAATGGAAGCAGCTGGCACTCTCTCTACAGGAGGGAGTGATCTCACTCAAAGTACATAAAAGAATGATGGACTCTCTGAGAGAAAAATGGCTAAAATAAGAATGGGAAAGAGAAGAGGAAGCATGAAGGCACAAAGAAATTATAAAGAAGAAGGATGGACAACTGTATCAGCTGAATTGACAGGTCTTGGACCTGATGGGTGATAATACCAAACTCTATGACCTTGCTCTAAACCTGCTAGCATGCATGCGACTATCCCCATCATACCTAGTGTTCCTTTGGGAATGTTATTACTTATTTCCATTTAAGGCAGTCTTTGAAAGTAAGTCCTATATGGGTTCTTCAACTCGTACTTTTTTGGAAATTTTTCGCTCGTGTGACTTTGATGACCAGAGCTTGTTGTGCGAGCTATTCCTGCACAATATCATGTGTGAATATGTTAGCACGAAGATGGTGGTGAGTGTCCTCTCTTACATAGTTGCGGGACTTCCTTTCATTCATGAGGAATCAGATTGAGTGGCACCTGGCCAAGAAATCAGTGAAATCCAACGAGGAGAGAACAACATTGTGGGTCAGAGTTGAACCAAGGATGGCTTACGAACTCAGGCATCTATTTAAACTATTCCTAATCACTCCAAAAATCAGAGAACAATTGACCACTTATAGAAAAAGGATAGTGAAGATCTGCCTCAACCTGTATAGAGAGATGAAAAGCTGAGCGTTAGCAAGATGTCTCAAGCGCACTGAGGCCTGTAGCATTGAAATACAAGAAGAGGATTCTTTTGAGTACAGGAAATTTTTGGCTGCTATTACACGGGTGCCAGAATATGCTCGGATTGTACAGACACTGGGGGCATTCTGGATTGGCCTCAGATTCAAATTTCCTTTGATATGGTTTCCAATGGAGGAGTGTTAGCCGGATTACCGCCTATGTGATTACGAAGAGGAATCTTGGCCACATCATTTTGATATCCATTCAAGGGTTCAGAGCTCTGGGAAAATACACTACTGGTGCCTACAATTTCATATATTTGCATCAGAGGTATAGTAGAAACTGCTGAGACTTTGCATGGGGACATGCAATTGCCTCAATTGAGGGGAGATGTTGGGTGTGGGTTTTTACCTATTTTTTGCACATTCTTTCCCTAGTTTTGACCTTCTTGTCCTCCAGGCCTATGACTTTACATGATCCATTTCCCTGTTTTCTCACCTTTTTAAACCATTCTACTGTCATGTTACTTTGTTGTATTTTACTGAATAATATGAGGCTTTATTCATTTTTGTGGTTAATTGAGAGAGTATTGAAGAAGTATTTTGGGAATATCTTCTTTTTAGGTGATGGCTTGTGAGAACAAAGCTATGAAGCAGACAGGCAATGTGGATTAACTACAGAAAAGGGTAGAATGGTTCGTTGTTACACCTCGGATGCTGCTACAAGTTGCTGTTATACACTGGATGTTGTTTTAGGCTGCTGTTACACATTGGATATTGTTTCAGGTTGCTGGTACACATTGGATGTTGTTACAAGATGTTGTTACACTACGCGCTGATACAAGAGTCCATCGTTACAACAAAAGTGTTGTCACCAGTGATGTCGTGACATCCCTAACCGCCATTCACTCGATGTTGTTGCGACGAAGATGGGAAATGTGAGTACTATTCCACATAACAGCTGTCAACAGTAAGGATTGTTTATTTTGGAAGAAACAAGACCCAAGCAGTTGCAATCATAACTGATGTATATTTGTATTTAGCAATAGGTTGTAACTACTTTTATTTTTTATCAGCATGAGAATCGTGAAATTCTCATGACTGATCTGTTTCTAATTTCGGGTTGTAATAACTATAAAGGAACTTGATTTTTCATGTACAAGGACATGGCACATAGAAAAGTACTATTACTCTGCTTCTGTAATTCTGAGTTTATTTTTAATATTAATCAACACGATGATGTTGTTACTGTTCTTCAGCTGATTCGTTAATCACTTTTGTGTTATTCCTACGCCCTGCTAAGGAGGAAGGGCCCTCCTCTTTAGCAAGGATTGCAGTGATAGAGGTAGTGTACATTTTAGTTTAGCTAATTAATTTATGATTTCTCGTTGTTGCTATACAAATCATGGATTACATGCGCTGTTGTTTCCATTTATATTATGTTGTTACATTGAGTTAATCAACAAAATGGTAGTAAGCAGATAGAGTAGATATTAGTTCCTATGTAGCATGCCTTTATTTTGATAGTTGCGAAGTGTGATTGAATTATATAGAGTGTTTTTATGTCTACATGCGTGGTTTTATTCAACAATTTAGATCAGTGACATCTTTTACTGTTTTCTGCATTTCCTTATTCTTGGCTGGAGTGTATCGACACATACAGTGCGAACTCCATTGAAACAGAAAGACCTACCCTGGGTTGACAATTGAATGTTACAGTCTTAGTCAATTAAGATTGATTAAAACAACACTACTATACTTATCTTATTGAAGGTGTGTTGTATGTGTTTTAACAATTGTTGCTTCTATGTGAACTATTTCACTAGTTGTCAAAGGAAAAATTTAAGGATGGAAATATATTTTAAAGTTTAGAAACCTTGGTGAATCTCACTAGTACATAAAATGCAATTTGTAAAATGTTTTGCAATGTTTTTGTAAAAGTATTAAAATTTCTAATAATTTTAAATAGTCTCTATATAAAATTTTGCGATTTTTAAGGTAAAACAATTTTATAGTATAAAAATTGGTGAATAATTTTTAGGGAAAATGGAAATTAACAATTTTTTTTTTGGAAAAACCATGGAATATTAGCCCACTTGCGAATATTAGCCCCTCAAATTTTCCCTATAGTTATATAAAATTTCATTCATATGTATATGCTCTTTAATAAATTAGTACTATTAATTTTATTTTAAAGGCTCAATTGTATGTCCCTTTCGGTAGAAGAACCTTGATACATTTTGCAGATGAAAATTCTACAAGGCATACCCACTTATTCATCTAAAAATACATATACATTACTATCTTGCGCTGACCATTGTAACCAAGGAAAACCTTTAAGAACATATGGTCATTGGAGCTTATTTCTGGAAGGGCTCCTACACAAAGCGGTGTGAAGTCTAATTGGGACTTTTCATCAAGGAGACCCCTTGCATGTAGGCGGTATTTGTTAGGAAACCATCTCATAGAAAGATAGAAAAGATATGTCAATGACTTAAAAATCAACTTCTTCGAGGGGGAAGCCTCCTTTACATTACACAAATGAACAATTCTTGGATGATACAAATGACAAGACCTCCTTTCTATATATAGGATTCTAAGGGGTCATAATATAATCAGAGCCGACATAACAATAATAATGTAAGGGCACAACAATAACAATATTGGGATTCTATGGGGCACAATAATAACAATATGGGGACTAAATGGGCACAACAATATAATAAGGGGGTTGCGCTAATAACAATAAGGGGTTACAATAGAGTATAGGGACCTAACATGTCCCTCTACTTCAAAATGTGTTGTCCTCAACGTTGGAGTAGTTCTGGATGCTTCTATATAAAATTCCCATCCTCCCATGTGGAATATTTAGTGGGTAAGTTCTTCCACTTGATGAGATACTCTGAAATTGATCGATTTCATAGCTGTCAGGTTTTTGTTTCGTGACTACTTCAGGTTTGAATATGATTTTTCCTTCCTCGTCAAGTTTCGACAATATTGTTTGAACTAGGAGCTTGTCACCTATAAGCTCCTTTAAGCATGAAACATGGAAAACTTGGGGGACTGGGGAAGATGTAGTAATCTCCAATTTGTATGCCATAGTACAAATCTTTTGTAGCACCTTGTAAGGACCATAGTGCTTTGGTGATAATTTATTATCCTTCTTAGCTTGCTTGAGGGACATTTGTTTCTTATGGCTGTATTCGTAAAAATACCCAGTCGCCTATATCAAAACTTCTTATACTGTGATGTTGATCTTCTTGTTGTTTCATTTGATTCTGCGTGAAAGTGAGGTTATCCTTTCTCTTCTGGATATGTCCTTCTATCTTGAGAGTTTGAGGAGTGATAATTCCCACCAATGCATTACAAGATATGTACGAATTCATTTCTTCTTTCTCTGGGGTTGGTTTATGGTGTATATCCTCTTTTGAATTTTCTTGTTCCTTTTCTTGCTCCTCTTCCCCATCTATGTAAATTAATTTATTCTCAACACACTTATGACATTTAGTGTATTTTCCAGCACAACTGTAACAAATCCATTTTGCTCTTTTTTCTTCCAATTGTTTTGGTCTCAACCTTGTAGGTGGTGAAAGGCTAGTATAAACAACACTTCCATCTTTATAGTTATGAGTGGTAGGCTTCCTTGTTGCCAACTTGTATGCCTTCTCCAATGAATCAAGTTCCCAAAGTCAAAACTCATGTTGAATGTTATCCTATAAAGTTCCAATGAAGACATCAATCCTCTGCTTCTCTGGAATATCATTTAAGCTTATATTCAATTTTGGAAGTCATCAATGTGCTCTACCATTGAACCCTTTTGTTTGAGATTTATCAATTGGCTAAAGAAGGTGTTGCTCTTTGTATCCTCATAATGTGCCATCGTTTCCTTCGTGAAAATTGACCAGTGACAAGTGGTTTACACGAACAAAGCCCTTTATACCATAAAATTTATTTGATTCTAAATATAAAGATGCAATACGTACCTTTTGTAACAGTTGCACATCATGTACATCAAAATATGTCTCCATCTTTAGTATCCATGTTATGGGATCCTTGCCATCAAAATTCCTCATATCGATCTTTGGAATATGGTGGGTCTTCAATCCAGTGTTAGATTCTATGAAATCTTGATTAACATTTATTTTTTTCTCATCATGAGTTTCCTCTACTACCTTTTCGTCATTAGGAAGCCTTTCTTGTAGCAACTTTGTCCCACCTTCCTTCAAACCTTCCATGTCTTTCTTCAAATATTCCATGCATTTCTTCAAATATGATTCCCTACCATTGATATTATCTTCCATGGCACATATAAAACTATTTATCTTAGCTTCGACTGCTTCAAATCAACCATCCAATTTTTCTTACTAGGTGTTTCCATTTTCTTGATTCAAGTCATTCTTTTTCTTGCTTTGAGCAGATTGATCTTGAATCTGTTGTATCTCTAAAATTTTGGATCTCCAAGGTCTAAAATGTCTACCTACAGTAGCCCTCTACGTCCTCTTTTCAATGCCACCACTCGGATCAAAATTGGATTCTCCAAGAAAGAGTTATGCCCAATCTCCCAAGATGACCTGATTATATACTTTTTCAGTAGAGGGAACTTGTACGAAGTGCCACATGTCACTGTTACAACCTTAAGACCTGAAAAAAATACAAAAAAAATTATAGTCTGTCCTCTTTCTGTAACTTCTTATGAAATTTCACTCTAATTCTCAGAGAGAACGTTATGATGATTTTGCCAAGGTCACCTGTTTGGGATGTAATTCGGGAGCCTGTAGAAACCCTAAATGTCTTGGATCGTATCTCCAAAAATATAGCTAAAAAAGATCTGAAATTTTGGCCCGAGTTTCACCAAGATTTTGTTTCACATGGGTTTTAATTTTAGAGTTTTAATCTTATTAGAAAAACAATTATAGTGAAAATTCCATGATGACCTATTTGAGATGGAATTCTGGAGCTTGCAAAAACCCTAACTTCCTTAGATCATATCTCCGAAAATATAGAGAGAAAAGATCTGAGCTTTGGACCCATGGTTCAGAAAGGTTTCAGCTCAAATGGATTTTTGTTTTAGCTTCTGAAACTTCATAGAGAAAAAGTTATAGCAAAAATTCCACGATGAACTATTTGGAGTAGTGAAACCCTAGAATCCAAAGCTCTGATACCAAATGTTATGAAACCAGCTCATAGAAAGATAGAAAAGATAGATCAATGACTTAAAAATAAGTCTCTTCGAGGAGGGAATCCTCCTTTATATTACACAAATGAACAATTCTTGGATGATACAAATGACAACACCTCCTTTCTATATATAGGAGTCTAAGGGGTTATAATATAATTAGAGATGACATGACAATAATAATGTAAGGGCACAACAATAACAATAGTGGGATTCTAAGGGGCACAATAATAACAATATGGGGACGACATGGGCATAAAAATATAATAATGGGGTTGCGCTAATAACAATAAGGGGTTACACTAGTAGTATAGGGATGTAACAATATCCATCACCATAAACATAATGTCATGGTTGGATATGGAGGATTAAAGTCAATTACAGTGAAACAGGGTATCAGAGTTACAAGACAAGCTAACCATGACCAGAGGAGACTTAGATCAGATGAAGGGAGCCTAGGAACAAGTGTGCCAAGAGAAAGAGAAACCTATGGAAGACAAAGCAGAATGGTGCATCGCCTTAGCATAATTTTATGGGGAACTCATAAAGGGTTTAATTGAATACTCCACTAAATCGAAGGACGTGGTAGAAAAAATCAGGGAGGTGATATAGGGCCTAAGGGCACAAGTGACAGAGTTTTAGGATCATCAATTACCTCAAACACCACTAGAAGAACAAGAATGCAGAGAACTAATTCAACAAACTAAAGAGAAAATGGTTGAGTATGAGGGATGGTGTAAGGACATGATCAAGTAGGGAAATTGACTATACAACATATTGTCATTAATTCCAACCATGGCATGGGCCATTGAAAAAATATTAAGGGATGATGAGCAGATTCATGAGATTGAGCAGAGTGCAGGTACAATGAGATTTGTAGATAAACAGAGCATGGTACAAGAAAAGATACAACTCAAAGAGAAAAGTGATAGGCTCTGTGAGGAAAAGAAGCAATGGAATAACATTCAAGATTAGGTATTTGTAGTCACAAATGAATATAATGAATTGTTGAAGAGCATGCAAAGAGTAAGTAGCGAGGACATTGGTGTTGTCACCCAGGATCTGACCACCAAAAAAATGCATGACATTACCAATGAAGGAGAAAGAAGTAGGGCCAAGGTTGAGGCATAACATGAAGGCTGAGGGCATTAAAAAAGGTAGCATATGAGAAACTCTCCTCTCAGAAGAAGGACTGAGTGGCTTAGGACGAGCCATTGGTTTATGTTGGGGGCATGTTGGAGACCAAAATTATTTTGTTAATCTTTTGTTAAGTAGGTGACTGCATAGAAGGATAGAGGAACGTGGAAGAGGAGAATATGGTGTGCAACAAAGGGATCTGGTCTAGTAATAAGAGATGTGGCACAAGGAGTGATGCAACCTTAAGGCTGCTACACCCTAACCACTTTATCGGGAGTCATTCACCCTTAATGGTCATTTATTAAGATTTGTATCCACACATATTTATCGGAAGTGTTTTATATGTTTAAAACCCCAAGACCATATCTTTTATCGAAAATACATTAAAACACAAGGAAATGCCTGAAACTCTGCTTGAATCTTTATCCGAACTTCAAATGTTATATATATGAATTCATATAACTCTAGGGTCTACTCATCACCCCTTTTCCATAGGCCTATCAAAATATCGCTATCGCGACTATCGCAAACATATACATTGAAACATATGAATACATGGGAACACAAAGGAAACCCGACTGGAAGCCTTAAGGCCAGACTTCAAAACCATTAAACCTACAACCATAAATGTCGTTGGGTCCGCATACTCCAATTTATATCTGCACTATGATGAGCGCGAACTCCGATTATTGACACCTCCGATCTCCGATCAGTGATATCACTTATCGCATTCGTGATATCGCTAAAATGACATTCATTTTTGAGGACGAGTTTGACAGTATTGATGAAGCACTACAAGAGGTGAAAGTAGCAATCTTTAGGATATTGCAGGATCCTTTAGACCCGATTAAGCCTGAATGGGCTACTTAGCTGATTCACGCACTAGAATGTTATAATGTAACTGCTGAAGAAGAGGATGGGGATCCACGAAAGATTAACATTCCAGAAAAAAAAGGTCATCGCCAGGTTCAAGGATCGCAGATTGAGAACCCTAATATAACTACGCCATTGAAAACGAAACAATTAAACATTGGTAGGGAGGGATAACCCCAATTCGCGAAGATTGGAGACTACTAAGACGACGCCATGGTGTATAAGGTCATTTAATTGCTCCATGAAAACCAAGATTTATTCCCTACCAAGTTCACAAATATGAAGGGGATAATCGAGGACCTAGGTATGATGAAGATCACATTAAAGCCTGACACAAAGCTAGTTAAACAAAGACCTTACTCTCTCAATCTAAAATATAAGGAGAAGGTCCGCTTACAGCTTGACAAGATGCTTGTGGCAAGCATCGTTGAGCCTATAAAAGAATCTAACTGGGTAAGTCCAATGGTGGTACAGGAAAAGAAGCAGAAGGATGAAATAAGGATATGTGTGGATCTCAGAAAGCTGAATGACACTTGTGTACATGATCCTTTCCCAACTCCATTCACTGATGAAGTGTTGGACAATGTAGGTGGCCAGGAAGCATATTCCTTCACTGATGGGTTCTCTGGGTACCACCAGATCAAAATCACACTGGAGGACAGGAGCAAGACAACCTTCGTGACTGAGTGGGGTTGCTTTCAGTACAATGTAATGTCATTTGGATTGAAGAATGCGCCTGCGATCTTCTCACGCGTAGTTGTTGCTACGTTCAAGGAATTTATTCATAAGTTCCTGGAGGTATATTTTGATGACTGGACTGTGTTTGGGATGGTTAAATGCCATGTAGCAAGCTTGTGCCTAATGCTGGATACTTGTCGAAGAGACCAGATCATGCTTAAGCTCAATAAGTGTCTGTTTTGTGTCCCTTTTGGGAACCTATTTGGGCATGTGTTTTGCAGACAAGGACTAATGGTAGATCCTGCAAAGATAGCGGTGATATTGGACTTGGAAGCACCAAGGAGTGTGAAGTAACTATGCGCTACTCTGGGACATACGAAATATTACAGAAATTTTATCAAAGGCTATGCCCAGATCACCGCACCTATGGAAAAATTGTTGAAGAAGGATGCCACATTCTACTAGAATGATGACTGTAAGAAGAGCTTGGATATATTGAAAGAAAAGATGGTCACCGCGCCGATTATAGTCTTCCCAGATTGGAAGAAAGAGTTTCATGTACATGTTGATGCATCATGTATAATGCTTGGAGTAGTACTAACACAGGCTGGTGGAGAAGGCTTATATCATCCTATCGTGTTCGCAAGACGAAGATTATCCAAAGCAGATAAGAACTATTCCACCACTAAGGGCGAAGGGCTAACCATGGTGTATGCGCTCTAGAAGTATAGGCACTACTTGTTGGGAGGCCATTTTAAGATGTATACAGATCACTCCACGCTAAAGTACCTGGTCAATAAGCCTGTGTTGGGGGGGAGAATTTGCAAGTGGCTCTTATTGTTCCAGGAGTATGATTTTGAAGTTGCATGAAGCCTCGACAACTGAATGCGGGACTAGACCATTTGTCGCACATCGAAACGGGGGAAGAGCCCACTAATTTAGAGGAGGGATTGCGTGACGCACTACTATTTGCAGTAAGTGTCATGGATGGTCATTTTGAGGATATAATACATTTCCTAACTATAGGTACTGCACCGAAAGGATACACTATCCAACAGAAGAAGGAACTAGTGGTGCACATGACAGATTTCTCTGTCATTGTTGGGCATATGTACAAGATAGGGACTGATGAGATACTGAGATGATATGCACCTTAGTTTGAAAGAAGTAGCATCCTCACAGATGCTCATGGGGGCACTGCGGGAGGACATAATGTAGGGAGAGCAACCGTGCAGAAGATTCTACGTGTAGGTTTGTGGTGGCCAACCCTCCATCAGGACTCAAAAGCATATTGCAAGGCATGTGATGTGTGTCAAAGGACTGGTAGACCATTGCGGAGGGATGAGATGCCTTTGAATCCACAAATGACGTTGCAACCCTTCGAGAAGTGGGTGATAGATTTTGTAGGACCCATTCAGCCACAAGGAAAGACAGGAGCAAGGTACATTATCACCGCGATGGAGTATTTGACTTGTTGGGCAGAGGCATAGCCGATGAAGGATTGCATGGGGGCAACTACCATGGAGTTCCTATTTGAGCATGTACTGATGTAATTTGGCTGTCCAAAGATCTTGATGAGTGATCATGGTACACACTTCTTGAATGAGATGATTAGTGCCCTAACAAAGGAATTTCAGGTATACCACCAGAAGAGCATGCCTTATCACCCGAAAGATAATGGGAGAGTGGAAGAATTCAACAAAGTGCTTGAAAATGCACTGACCAAATTTTGCAATGCTCAGCGAAGTGATTGGGACCTACGCATACATGCAGTAGTATGGGCTTATCGAACGACATGCAAGAAGTTGACTAGACAAACCCCCTTTAGGCTCGTCTATGGGGTTGAAGTGATAATGCCTATGGAATACATCATGCCTAGTCTACGAATAGAAGTGCTTACAGGTATGAGGGATCATGGATCCCTAGAAGAGAGGCTTGCATAGCTAGATGAGTTCGAAGAAGAGAGATTTTTGGCTGGATTTCACCAATAGGTCCAAAAGCAGCGCGAAAAGGCATGGCATGATCGACACATTAAGTTGTGCTAATTTAAGGTAAATGAATTGGTTTTGTTATATGATAGTAAGTTTGATAAATTTCTAGGGAAGTTCAGGATGCACTAGTTAGGGCTTTATGTTATTAAGGAGATTACCGACGGAGGAGCAGTACAACTGGTCAAATTGAATGAAGAACCCTTCCCCAGAAAGGTGAATGGCAGTCACTTGAAGCCATACACTGGTGATCTAGCCATGTGACCCGCATTGGGGAGTTGCGTGATTGGAGGATGGTGTGAAGCAAGGAAGTGTCACTGGGTCTGGGGCAGTGTGGAGGGAGCTGTGCTACCTAGGGAGAAATCACATAGGTCGGCTAGAAAGTGACTGTTACAGTCGCTATTCATGAAAAGACTACAGAAGTGAGGCCAAATGGAGTGGGCGATCGGAATTTAAGATGAAATTGATGGCTTAGATCCTTGAAAATCTGCCACCAATCTGGAATTAATGGACTGATTTTGGGGGTGAATGGTTGGATTTGAATTCAAAATGCCCTATAAATTACAAATGGCTCTCCAAAAGGAAACACTTGGCATTTTGAAAATTAAATTGTTGAGCTTTCACGCGACTATGAATCGCGAGCAATACAAACTTTTGATAGCTTTTGGGGTATTTGAGACTTTGCCGATGGACACACGAGAATTATTGCAGAAGATCATGTCAGCCCCCCCCCCCCCCCCCCTGAAGTTATACATATCGAATAAGTAATAGAGGAGTCAACACAGGAAATGAAGAGAGAGGTAGAAGTAATCACTCCGAAAGTGGCCGAAAGATTGGCGGAGGTCCCTAAATCCCCGAGAACAACGAGACTGATGCCAACCACAACCAAAGAGACTGTGAAGGGCAAGAAGGGCAAGTAGCCTACCATATCGATGCATGCATCACTAAGGAGAAACCCACCAAAGGCCACTACACAGGAGAAAGGTAAGGCTATAAACCTAGAAGCAAAGGAGGAGGATATCGAAGACATCCCGATGGACGATGAGGATGTGGAAATGGAAGTAGAGGAGGTTGAAACCCAGCGTGCGGACCCTATTACACGGTTGCTGGAGTATGTCCCTCCGTGCAAGCCTAAATCCAAGGTCCCAATGGAAATTTATGAGAGTAAGAATCCCCTGCAAACCCCTCTGTTACCGCATCAAATTGCTTTCGACGGTCCATGCCTGGCATGAGTGTCGATACTGAAGCTTGAAGACTGGGACTTGGTGGACCACGGGAAGTTCTTTCACCTAGCGACTGAGTAGCTGATATGTTGCATCATAGACACAAATATGGGAATGAGCGCATTGGAGCCACGGAGGTGGCTCAAAGGAGTAGAGAAGGCAGGCTTGCTCAACCTGCTCTAGGTGCCGCACTATAACCACACCCTGGTGACAATTTTGGTCATCAAGTAGCTGTTGTGCTTGGTGCATGATGGGTGTCTGTGGCTGCAGGAGATGATACCCATCACAGATATGTTGATTCATTGCATAATGCACCTGCCATATACAGGTGAGAATCCAACAATTATCTTTGGTGGCAAGGGTGGCTAACAGGCTCTTACAAAGTCAATGAAGGAAAAATTCAATCTGGTGAAGAAGCCATGTGGGTATGCTATCTCTAGCATATGCAACCCCACTGTGAAGGTAGAAACACAGATCCTTATAGGGAAGGTGATGCGTAATTGCCGCGCTGATGAGGTGTCGACGCCTATCGTTGCACTCGTACAATAGTGCACGGAATTAGTCCAATTTAACTGGTTGGACTACCTTCGCAGAGAGTTCCTGGCGAATTACTGCAAAGCATAAGAGAAAATAAAGACATTCCACTACATGTGGCTCTTGCTATCATTTGTGCTGGTAGCGTGGGAGCTACCAAAGGACAGCCAGTTCCCTTCGGTCTTGCCAAAGCTCCCTGAAGCAGTGAAGTACGCTTCGCTGTGGGTGACCAAGGATGCACAAGGAGTTTGGGACAAAAAGATCTTATGGATATTGATGGAAATGAATATCAGGATGGCCATCAATCGCAAGCCGTGATTATTTCCCACGGTGTACGCTAATCTGTAGAGCTATGTCGAATTCAAAGTTGATTTCCATCGAGTATCAATCAAGGCACAGAAGGACCATGAGCAGAAGTAGTACGACTTACCCTATCTGGCCACGGATGATGCCATCGATGCAGTGCTCGATCAATGGCTGGCAGAGTGGTGCACTACCATGGACTTGGCTGTGGGTGGTAGCAAGTTTGCCAGGCAAAAGAAGGAGGAGGCCAAGTTGAAGATGGAATAGCTACTCGAAAAGAGGAAAATGGAGGTTGCTAAGAAGGCCCAAGCGGAACAGGTAGAAAAGCAAGTAGGTAAGCAGACAGGTGGAACATAGTGTGGCTCTGACAAAGGCACGTGGTTTCGTTCACTTGAGACAAAAGAGGAAAAAAAATAACAGCACGACGCAGACCCTCAGGAGACGTCCACCCACATTAAGCACCCAAGAGAGCTAGAGAAGGGAGGGTCCAGGAAGAAATCCAAGGCGACCAAGACCTCGCTAGACCTTATCACATTGATGGAGGGAGACTTACATGATATTGGTGATACATTCAGAGATGTCACCGTGGAGGCCCTACAACAATTTGAATAACAACAGTAGATCATCCTAGGGGCTATCCAGACCAGGTTGCAGGAGTTGTAGACCCCCATGTCACAGATTGGTACGGTGTCTACCAGTTTGGCCATCAACACTTCAAAGGCTACCGATATACTGTGCACGAAGGCTTCTAATGTGATAATGCTGCCAGATGGAGCACTGACCATGGACAATGAGGCTCACAGGCCCATTTTCAACACCTTGAATGGAGTTGGGCTAAACCCAGTAGCGCTTCTGCGCAAAGAACTCCACCTCTTACAGGATGGAATAATTGCAGAAATGAGGGCCTGAGAGCACCATGCCCGCAGGTGATTAGTGAACAGTGGATCGACAATGAACAAATTTCCCTACAGAGAAATGTTTCCATCACAGCTAAGAACAAGGCGACCAACCAGAGCAAGAAGATCATGCAGGTCGTTAAGCAGGCATGCAGAATGGTCCCAAAGTTGGCCATTCTGGAGGAAGAGCCAGTCAAGGTATGCATCTATAATTTGGCCACAGGGGTGCGTGACACTCGAAGTGAGATGGCACAGGTTCAGCTGGAGTTGAACCTGCAAATGATTGAGTTCCAGTTGAGGGGCCAACCCTCCACACCGCCAGAAGTAAAGGAACAATGGGCGACTGTTGTCATAGAGGAAATCACGGTAGTGGAAAGTGCAGTAGCAGACTACACGCAGTTGTTCGAACAATCATTTGAGGTCCTGACAAGCTTGTAGGAGGACCCAAATGTACAGAGGTTGGAGATGGAAGCACACATGCTACAACAATGCTATGATGAAGTTAAGGTCACAGCATGAACCGTCGCATTGACATAGAGGCTAGCCAAGCTACAGGAGGAAAGCAATTGAAGGAACAGGTGGACACATTGCTGCACAAGGAAGCAGTGATAAAGGTGTGACTAAAGCCCTGGCTGGAGGAAGCTTACGTTGTCACATGAAATATTGAAGGCAAGCTTGCGACTCTACAAGCGACGCAACAAACGCTTCAGGCTGACAGCGCAGGAGCAGTGACCAAGAAGAAAATGGAATATGCGAAGTAGGCAACATTTCAGTGCACAGTCGAGGTAACAGTGATACGAGTTGAGCTGGATGGGCTTCGTGCAAAGATCCCCACGCCTACCGAGTGACTCCTAGGTGAGTCACGATGTTTGTATTGGGGGAAGGATCCCCCAAGGGTAGTTTTGGGGCTAAAAGCCCATGTTTGAGTTAAATTTTGTAATAAAATGGTAAAGTCTCCACATTTTGTGGTCACAGAGTGCAAAGGTGTTATGTTTCATAAAAGGTATTCTGCCCTTAGTTTCATAAAGTAAAGTCAGTTGTAAGAGATCTACCCATGGTCCGCGGACCATGGGATTGTATAAAAAGAGCTAAGCTCTAAGTAGTTTTGGAGACATAGAATGATGAATAATGTAAGAGAGTCATAACTTTGAAGTAAGAAGTCTAAGTCTTGGGTTGTAGCGTAGGTAGAGGCTCTGTAGCTAAGTGCGCAGAGGCCTAGGGTAGAAGTCCGCAGCTGAGTGCGCGGACCATTGCAAATGTGTGCGCGGGGTGAACATAGTCTATAAACACTTGGAAGATATTAATAAAAGAGAGATATTCTGCAATTTCTTTGTATTTGTTCTATTAATTCATCTAGATATTTTATGTATGAATTTCCTTTATTGTGCTTGTATGATGCACGAATGACCGCAATTACATTGAATAATTGAACATAATTACAAATATCTGTTTACACTGTGTTAACTATAATTGTTTGATAAGATAAGAAAGAAACTTATATTAATTGGGGAATTTGTATGCCCTGCTACCATGGTAGTCCAAAAGTACCTGAGAGATAGGCTAGGTTTGCACGAAGGTCGATTGTACCCTTTCGTGGAAGTACTGAAGGCGGGAATAGAGTGCTCATCTCACAGGCCCTAGAGCGAAGCAACCTTCACGAAGGCAGGGATAGAGGGAATTAAATGACATCACAACCATCTCAGGGTGAAAAAACTTGGTTCTAGCATCCCCCCATACTACTTCAGGTGAGACTTCGGTCCATGCTCCGCGGGTTGATGCTGAAAGGGCTAGTAGTGTAGGGATTTGTTTGGCTATTTAAATGTTGAATCTGGGTCAAAACCCCTCAAGCCAACATTTATATTCTCTAATCATTCTAAATGTAGAAGGTGTTATCGAGAAATCTAGTGTCCACTCGGAGCTACTAGTCCCACTAAGACGGGTAGCTATCTTAGAAACAAACAAACTAAAACTACTTTCATTTTCCTTTATGAGAAGTAGATAAGAAGGGAATGAAGGACACCAACCTCAGTCTTGCGCTTGGTTCCTTGCTCGGTTCCTCTCCCTTCTGACAGATCCTTGCCGCTTCTCCTTCGTCTACCCAGCTTCAAAGAGCACCTATGGAGTCAAAGCAACATAATACTATCGAAGCACAGAGATCTACAATCATAAACAATATAGGAATAGATATATATTGATCACACAAATGCATATATCATCAAACATACAAGAATGTGGAGGAAAACTTGAATAACTTTATTAATATCAAGAATAGCAAAGAGAATTACAGCCAATTGTTCTGACCCAGTGTCATCCTCCAGCATGAAAGCCCTTCTTTCACCTCATGAAAATCTTAGATCACCAAACACTATAATATTCCACCAAGAAACCAACAACACTTCCTTACAAGATACAGAATTCCAGCCTCTGGATCTCTGGGATGAGGGATCCATATATAGATGATTGCAGGGGGTGAGTCAGCTTCTGGGATTCTGATTAGTATCCTCTCTCTGATAGTTCTTGATTCCACTTGGAGATTGATAATCTCCTACTCATTCCTGGGCGAATTCAGAGAGGCAAGTGTCATAGGAGAAGTTTCTGGAAGATTCTATGATGATCCACCTCACAAACTGTCTCTGCCATTTGTCCACTCTCACCCATCGCACCCTATAGAAGGGCTTTTCAATATGCATTGCACCCTTTACATTGGGCAGGTGGGATGCATCGCACCCTTAGCATTGAGCAACCTGTATGGTCCAGTTTTGACTAGTTCTGAGCAGTTTCCTGTGGAGAAGTTCTGGGAGATGATGTAATCAACTGACCTTGTTCTTTTAGGATATGGAACAACACTTTTAGGGACTTAGGAGCCCTTGGTTTATGGACATGTATGATTGGGGTTGCAGTGCCCAAAAATTTCTATAACAGTTGCCCCCTAAAGCATGAGGTCGTTAATCTTTTGATGTTGGGTGAAATGCTTTATCATGAGGATTCGAAGTTTTTCCAAGCTGGAAGGTGACCTGTAATAAGATACAATACAATACATTATCTTCATAATATTTTTCATGACCTAGCTGAGGCGGGCATTCCAATGCTCAGCTTTATAAATTCATTTTCATGTACATAAGACAGACAACTGTCTGTGCGGAAGACTGATGATTCTGATAGAGTCATCATCCTTTGATTTGGATGATCATCTGTGTAGCAACAATGTACATTTGATGTCTTTATTTTCCTGAATATATTGCAGCCCGGATGGATGAAACTAGATCCGGGGTCTTCAAACTCATCCAATATTCACTCGGAGTACAAGTCGATCCATGTGAAAGATGTTATGGAGTCGAACATGGAAAGACATCGCCTGATTACCAGCCAATGATGTAAGCTGTTAACAAGCGTGAGAGGAATAACCGATAATGATGATGACCCTCAAGGTACTACAGTACAATTCACGTGGTGTGAAAAAGGAATTGGTGTCGAAAACCACACAAAATCTTATGGTCGAAGGCCATTGATGTAAACCTATCACCGGAAGTGAGAAACTTGCCATTGAGGCATGCAAGCTTCAAAGTACTGAAAGGGTTGTTCCTAAGTCGACTTCTTGGATAATGAGCTGATGTCGAAAAGAAGAGACCTGTCGTAGGAAGGCCTTATTGAATCCCATATCTATGACACAGAAAGGAGTAAATGGTTTTTGGAGGCGAAAACGATCTGCTGATACAGGGTTTAGGGTGGCGGTCATGAAAGAATGGAGTGTGAATGTATTGCAGTGGATGAGACACAGGTGAATTCTCTGAGCGACTTCTCTTGAACATACTGGTGACACTGACATGGATTGGTAACGTTAACCCCAAATATGGATGGTGTGATGGACCAATGGTGATATGACCAGTGAACGGAATAACCCAACCCGACTCAGATGTGGAGTGAAAGTGTCATGTTCAAGAGCGACTTGCTACCAATAAGGTTTCTTCAAGTTTTCTTCCCAATTTTTCCCCAGTCATTGCTAACCAGTACCTATTTATTTTTGTCAAGCTTGAGGAGGATAACATATGCTTGTTATATAATTTTCCCTTCGGGCAAACCCGTCACTATGTTTTAACGAGCCTAGCGACAGTGAAACTCGTTCTTGTCTGTATGGACAAGTTTGTCGCTATTCGGTTTTAACGAGTTTAACGAAAAAGATAACTCAGTCCTTTTCAATTTTAGAGAGTCTGAAAGGGACGTAAAGGAAACTCCAATAATCCTTTTTCGTCATATAATCCCTTAATTCTGAAAAAGTATAAAATAATACGAAAGGGATGAAATTTTGGTAATTTTAATGAGCCAAACAAAAAAAGTGCTCGATCTTTTTGTGTAATAATCCCTCAGGTCCAAAAAGATTAAAATCTAGAGGAGGGATAGCACTTCCGATAGCTTTAACGAGCTGGAGGGGCCAATTTCTCGGCAGCCTTTTCATATTTTATGAGTCAGATGAAAAGAGCTTAAAGGAGACTCATTTTTTGAGGAACGAGTGATAATTTCAAGTAGTAGCTGATTCCAGGTAAGGTTTGGAATTTTCCAATCACTGCAGTGTCACAAGGATCGCTAATAGGATCACTCTTCGCATTTTTTCCTCAAAAGGGGTAAACAATCAAATGGAGGTGAATAATCGGCTAAAACGGAGTGGAGGTCATGGTAAGAACACGACCAGGGCTCAAAAGCTGATGATAATGCATTCACAATGGTTATTTACCGGAAATTGGTTCATTTTTTAATGAGCTTAAACTCTGGGGGAACGCTTGCTCATTGCTAAGGTTTAATTTTTAACGAGCTTGAACTTCACATAAAAACTGCTCGTGCCAGTCATATAATAAGGATGTCTCATCGATAGGTTCAATTTTTAGGGAGCTTGCACCATTCAAAACTTTGCTTCGGATCCTTTCATTATGAAATCTAGGAACGACCAATCCTACGAGTTTAAAGGGTTGAGAAACTACAAACTAAGAAAATAAATGGTCGCTCTTCGCTTGCATGCAAAAAGGTTTGCATGCCCCCAGGTATAGCGAAATAGAGTTTCCAGGTTACCATATGAAAGCTCTCCATCCGCGTTGCAGACAAAATGCTTCCTTGGCGATGTCTATCGAAATAGACAAAGGTGAGTGGCGCAGTCGCCTCCACTCACACAACTTTGAAGAGGGAATCTTATTCCAGTCTAATCCCATTTTCCTAAACGGACGGGTGTGTTAGACTAGTCATATATGCTCCACAGAAACCTACCCTATACCCAAGGTTTTCCTGCCGAAATAGACCAGGGTGCATGCCCCATGGGTTTCAGTCATGTCCTCCCGAATCACTCGCACTCTTAAGGCAGACGGACTGGAGATTGATGAGACATTCCTTGCGTGAAAAGACCATTTAGGGATGGCATTTGACTATTAGCTGTGTGTGAGCCGGGGAACGAAAGGTGGTCTACAAGCTTGACCACTCGGCCTTCATGCAGAAAACACATTACTCTAAAGAGTGAGGAGACAATGGCTCCATGCTATAAATATAGTCATGTCCAAGGAGTAGATTATAATCTAGAGGTCCTTAGACTACCATTATGTTCATGTAAACGGTTTTCCTCCTCAACGTTATGGGTACATTGGGAAGGATCCCTAACGGTTGACTGGTTCCTTTGTCGAAGCCTGTCAAATTTCTCATTTCAGGCAAAAGCGATGGCGAACCAAGCACTTCCCAAGCAGTTGAGGAAAGGATACTCATAGAAGCCCCTTCATCTATGATGGTACCGACCATGATCATTTTTTAAACTTGTACAATGATTCAGAATCGTACATTAGCCGGTACACGGGGTCTGCCTAGTAGATTCCAATCGAAGGAAATGACTAGGTTGCTTGGAAGTGGGACTGAATAAACAACTGGATATGACTCTGACGAAATTCCTTCCTACAGTAAAGGAACGGGTAGATTTCCCCCATGTTCATCAGATTCTGTGTTTACGAAAATAATTTGAACGGTGTCATTCTCATTCTCTTCGGTGTTTGTATCATTTGAAGATGGACCTTCTGACGACAAGATTGGGTCGACTGCCACCTCGACCTTTTCACTTTTGTCTGGTATGGATTCAGCGGGTTTATCTTCAATGACTGATGCTTTGACCAACCACAATGGTGTTCGGTCAGATTTTCAACTAGCGATGGACTTGGCAAGAGTTTCTTGTATCCAGGAGGAAGCCGTAGCGGTGAAGCCAGACGGTTATCCAAAACTCTTTTAGATTCGTCTAGGAAGGGACAGCGGTGGATGACGTGATCGCCTTCACACAATTTACAAGGAAATTTACATTTCCTTTTTTGTCCAAATGCTTCGCTTTCACTAGTTGATGGTGTACTTTCAACATGATCTTCAGAGGTTGATGACACCGGGTTGTGCAAACGAGGATACCAATTTGTTACACAAAAATATCGTCACCATGATTATTTGCAGTTAGTATGGGTCTATCATCACTTGTACTGTCCTCCTAAGCAAGTCTTAGACCTCCGCTCTTCAATTTAAGCTTTGAAAATGAGAGAAAGACATTGAAAATCAACAAAGCTCTGGTTCCGCACTTTCTCTCACTGTTGCCTGCGGTCCCGCACCTCCTGTTTACAAAAAACTGCGGACCTGCCCGCTCTGTCCCTAAAGGAGTGGGTGCGGACCCCTGTGAAAGTAAAAAAGGTGCAAGTTTATTCTAAAAAACTCACTTTGGGTTAATTCTAGATGATTCTAGAAGGAATTTTGACGTGGATTGGCCGCTCTTAGGTGGTTCATGCATCCCAAAAGAGAAGGAGCTAATCCCTTGATGAGAGGAGCTATCCCTTTGAAGGATGGCTTTATCCCTTTGAAGGAGGACCTAATAACTTCCCTCCATTGCACTATAAATTAAGGCATTGGTCTGGTTGCTAGGGAGGTTAGAAGCTGAACATTTTTTAGGGTAAATGCTGGTGGAATTAAGACTTCCTAGTTAAGCTTGAGAGGAGAGATCACATACCTTTTTGGCTTCATTGGGAAGAGAGTGAAACTTGTCAAAGTAGAGGAGACTTCTTGCTGGACCATGGGAGGAGCTTGTACAGCGTCAAGGCACAGGTTGTAAAGTTCTTCTTTGATTTGAATTAATACAATCAGATTCATTTTTCTCAACAAATTTTCTTATGTCATTTGTTTCATGAATTCCTTGACTTTCATGTTAAATATGTTTTATGATATTGGCTTTTCAGGTGCTATTTAATTTGTTTGCTTGTTTGTGTTTGCAGATTCGTGACGAGGGAGCTCACTTGGATCAAAGGAGCGAGGCTTCCACAAACTTGCATTGGACCCAAGGTAGGCCTAAAACACTTGTTTGCCTCTGTTTATAAATGCATATTTAGAGAAATATAGTTTGTGATTGGTTTGCTTGTCACTAGGTCTTCTTTAGATTCTAGGAAGGTCTATCTTGTCTGCAAGATCGACTCATTCCGTGTGACAAAATGGCAACCATACTGGGGACTTGATTTTTTCATTGTTTTTACTTTGACCTGAGAAACTATGTTTTTGTTTCTGTTTTTGGCTTGTTGTGTGTGGAATTGGGTAGAATTATTTGATCCAGGGTTATTTTTTGTTTTTCATAACTTTGGGAGAGGACCGCACCCTAGGCTTTTGACATAGTGCATACTTATCCAAACTTTTGCTTTTAGCACAGAGTGGTACTGCACCTGTGTTAACTGTGGGCCTGCGGACCCTATCAAAATTTTGGAAAACCTAAGATTTTCTTTGTTAGTCAGCTTAGTTTTTATTTAGAAGTTATTATCCCCTGCCCAAACCTGCATATAACCTGTCAGAAGCTTTCCTTAGGTTGATTTCATTGGTGTTAGGGTTTTAGGTGAAATTCCTAGAAGTTTTGCTTGTTGGGTTTGTTTTTCATTTTGGTCTTGTAGTAGCTCTGAGCTTAGAAGCTGTAGGAACCTCAGATCACCTTGGTTTCTACCAGCCTTCTTATGAGTCTGACCATTTGCGAAATATACCTTTGTTGAGGAATCTATCTTGTGTTTTCTCTTTACAAAACTTCGAAAAGCTTGTGTTTAAAAGTTTGGATTTCATTTTTAAAGAAAAAACAAAATTGGTTGTTTTTGACTGATTTGTGATTCTGCATAAATTGGTCCTTAGTTTACATCTAGCTAAGTAAAACATCCTTAAAAAAGACATCTTGTAAGCTTTGACTTCAAATAGGTTTTTATAATTTATAGATCTCAAAGTTAGTCGTTTTCATAGTTTTGAGTGTTTTATAAAAAATAAAAAAAATCTCTTTTGGAAAAAGTTTGTTTTTGTAGTGGTTGAGTGCTTTGAAAAGAAAAGGGAAATTTTTGTGAAAATAACTAGTTGTCTCATTTTGAATGCATTGGAAAGGACAAAAGCTCTTCTTTTAATTAGTTTGTTAAGAAAGATTTGTGTTTACAAGTATTTGCATTCTCAAACTCTTTCCTAGCTAGAAGTTAATTGAAAGGAAAAGATTGTTTAATCATCTTAAGTGCATTTTTAGTGATTTTGAGTTGAGTCTTCATACCACGAGTTTCATCTCCACACCTCTTGTCTTAAACAAAAACCAATAAAAATAACGCTTAAAGTAAAAATCATCTAGTAATATTTTTATTTCTAGGGCTCTGATACACCCACATAGCTTAGGCTAGTGTCTTGGAGTAGGAGAGTAATTAACTCTCCAAGACAGTAAAAACAAACAAGTAGCTGTATCTTGTGGTAGGGAATAAATCCAATTGTTGCATTTATGCTCTGGGAAAGCTCCTCTTAAAGGAGAAGCACGAGATCGTGTACGAACCAGTGTGGGAATCAATCCTTCCTCATTGGGAATGACGCCAGATATTCACGTATTAAAAACGGTAAACCTCGGATTAACCATTGTCGAGGAGCCTGGGGTCACTTGTTGGTAAACCTTGGATTATGTCAAGGAGCCTTCAAGGGGATTGAGCTTGCTACTCTGCCCTTGCCTGCGTATCGGATCGTAGACTGTTCCCCCAGGTATATTTGTTTCGATTGGTAACCTTAGTGACCATATTCTTTAGGATTCTTCCTAAGGTGACAGTGGTGGGAAGATCCCACTGTACCTGGAGAAGACATCGGCTAGACTCACTTGGACTTTCTGGGGGGTTCTCTTCACTCGAGACGGTTAAGTGGAGGAATTTGTGCTAGTTTATTCATTAAGAAGGTTGCCAGGGTAACTGTTCCAACCACCATTTCTGTATTGAACTCTGTGACATTGGATTTCATCACCAACTAGTGTTTTCAGTATGGAAAGTTACTGTTTGTGTGTGTTTGATCTCCTAGATTCTTTAGGCGCGTGATTCAAATTTGTTTGGTTCTTTAGAGGCTTTAGGTGGTTTTCATTGAGATTTTACTTTGTTTGCGTGTGAAGTAGTTTAAATTTTTTAATCGTGGCTGAATTACCGAGGAAGTCCCATAGACTTCGGGGCCAACCTCCTGAGTTTTCACCGAGACGGCCTGAAGGATTGAGAGTCCTCGTAACTCCTAGAGATAGTAGAGTTGGGTCACCTGAAGAAGGAGAGTCTTCTTTGGTGGTACATCCTGATTTTCAAGCTTTAGTAGCAGATTATAATCCACAATCAGTGTCTGTTTGCGAAGTTACTGGTAGCTTTTCATCTACTAGTGATATAGGTGAGGAACCTGAAATATCCGAACCTGAAAGTGAATTTGCTGCTACTCCAACATCGGGGTTTGCTTCTCTAGCTTCTAGTGGTCCTGGTTCACCTAGGGTAGAAAGAATAATTACCCAAAATCTTCCTTCTGGACTTATAGCTATCGAAGAACTTGCTACTCCGGAAGAAGAAGTAGGCATCCCTATCCCTGAAAATCAACATGCTATTGAACTAAGGGAGCATGAATCAATTTTTTACAGTCCACCTAGGAGCAGTGCTTGGTATCTTTCGTTGACTAATTTCTTAGAAAACCCAGGGTTAAGTTTTTCACCACCTCGTGTTCCTTATCACTCAACACCTAGAAGTTACTATCCTCTGTTAAATATGTCAAGACATTCGTCCATGTTTACTCAATCACCCGAATCCTTTTTGTACGGCGGTCCTTCTGTTGCCTCTAGGTATCAGTCACTTTCTGGTACTTTTTCGGGAGCATCTCCTCAACCCATTGAACAAGGGTTATTAACTGGAAGTAATGGTACTAAGCCATTGAGCGTAGAAGATATTCTCATGATGTCAGGTACTATTCCCAATCCTCAATCTCAAGGTGGCCAGTTACTGCCTGGGGGGCAGCCTCAAAATCCTCAATTATCACCTGGGGGGCAACCTCAAGGTACTCAATTTGCGCCCGGGGGGCAACCTCAAGGACAGTACATACCTATGGGACAGTACGTTCCTCAAGGTCAACCCCAGACTCAATATGTACCCCAAGGTCAACCCCAGTATCAATATGTACCTCAAGGTCAACCCCAGTATCCGTACGTGCCTCAAGGGTATCAAACCCAAGGTTAGTACTCGAACCAAGGTTTCCAACCACCCTCCGGTCAATCATATGTTCAAGGAACGGGAAATGTACCTTTGAATTATCAATCCTATCCTCAATCCGGTTATGGTCCTCAATATTCTCAACCTGTTATGGGTCCATACCCCGGAATGAATTTAGTGTGGGATCCATTGCAAACTCAACAGGTCTTGCAACCGAATGTACAGTTGTCATCTCAAACTGGACAACCCTTAGTTTCTGGTACACCCCAGCAACTTGTCCAGTCTTCTATTCAAACTTCTGTACCTTCGGTAGTTTCTTAGCCTAGGCCTAGTATGCCTCGTACTCCGCCTTAAATGACTGCTGCAACTGCCGCGACATCTGTTCAATCTACCCCACCTACTTCTGGAGTATCGATAGCTCCGGTTTCTACTGTTCCTATATCTACTCCTCAGACATCTTTAGCTCTGTCTGGATCCACGATTCAAACTTCGGTTCAGATGCCTGTAGGACAACCTGGTTCAAGTATGGTTGTCACAAGTCAATCACAATTTACTTATCAACCTGTTGAGGGCCCCGAAATCGGGTCGACAACAAGGGGGATACCCACCCGGTCGGGAACCTGGTTGGCGGCTCCGTATCCGTTTGGTGTAGCGGGTCCGACTGGGGATGACGGGACCAGTTTCCCGTTCTGAGGGGTGTGTGTGTGTGTAGAAAACAGTGATGTGTGTGTGTATGTAGAGAATGATAATAGAAAATCTGTAACTATTCTTTAACTAATCTAATTCTAAACTCTGAAATGATTTTATACTACTTTAATCTAACAAAAATAATACATCTAATCTACACTAACCTGGGGCAGAATTTTCCCATTATGCAATCTAGAAAGATTTCACAGAATAACTAGTAATGAAGATTATTCAGCTATTATGAGAATATAAATCAATAAAGATGAACCATCTTGCGTAAAAAGTTAAGCAAAACGATTGTGAACAGCATATTGCATAATCAGCTATTCATGTATTAAGCACAAATCAATAACTCCACCGTACAAAAGTGCCAAATGGTAGTTCACTCATTCATACATTAACATATAAATAACATCAGCTGTATATTACTCTAAGAATGTAAGCAGAAACTAGTCAAGAGATAAAAGTACCATTTATGACTGATTTAAACCTACAGACTTTAAGCAATAATGATCTATTTCTACTTGCTTCTAATGCCTACTAAGAGTACAGAAGTGCAACATCAGTAGTAGGTATTAAAATGCAAACATAAATAAATCTTGATCCGTCCATTCATCAAAAACCCCCTCCGAGGGTGCAAAAGTGCATGTTCTGAGGACAAGTTTTTTGACAAAATTTCGGACCCTTCTCCAATGCAACGAGAAGGGTTAAATACTAGTTAACCGACTAATTTTACTTTACACAAATTCAGGGAACGACTTCAAATGACCGCCCTGTTACTAAAAACAAATTTATTTCTAAAACTAAATCTAATTTCTAACCGTTTATGTATCTGCTCCTTAGTGCTGTAATCAATGCGCTGTTAGCCTTGAAAGAGTCGGCTGGTTGTCTTGTTCTTTTGTTCGAGCTTGAAAATTAGAAACAAGCAGCGCTGGCACCTCTTTCTGTCAGACTGGAAGATATTTTCGAAAACCTTTCTCTAGCTGGGTGTATTCGCTGGGCACACACTTAGCACAACCTAGTTTCTTTTCGAACTGATTTTGCTGTTGCTATTCTGGTTTCCAGTCGTGCAAATGGCTCAATGAGTTAGAAGTCGCGCTGTATGGACAATCCCCTGTTTCGAGAATTGTTTCCGTTCTTTGTTCCAGGCTTTTCTGGAGCGCCTTTCTTCTCTTGCGCTTCTTTCTCTGCTTTACCAAGTCTGAGCCTCAGGATCTTTTGTAAACACGCTGCTTTTGTGTGCCTTTGACTCTGAGTCTTGGACAGTCTATTTTCATCAGTGCCTGTTGGGCGATACTCTGGAATCCGCGGTTCTGCTGCATGCGGCATCCAATTGCGGAGGCATCTTCTCTCTGTTGTCTTATTGGCGCTCTTCTCTTCTCCTTAGATGTTTCCTGCATATAGATTTATATCAGTTGCATGTCTTGCAGTTTACGCAAAGAAGAAGGGAAATGACGAGACGATTGATATGAAAGCATTCAATTCTAATAAATGCGAAATTAATGACATTCATCATAACTTGACTCTTCGATAAATGCTATGCAATCATTTCTGGATATTCAAGCATGCGGTCATTAATTTCCCTTAAGGCGCGCTTTCAAATTTTGGATCTACCGTGTATGTCGGAGAACCCTTGCGATGAGCTCTTCCTGCGATTGGTGTCGCAGTACCAATGGCTGCGACGTTACTACGTGTTATCACAGATCGCCAATATCGCAAATCGCAGTTTTGCTTGGTCGCAGATCGCAACATCGCAAGGTTTTCACCTTGTCACTTCGTGCTGCCTCATGCGACGTTGCGATGTGCGACGTCGCATATCGGCCGTCGGCGTTTTCTTTAGGTTCACCCTTTTCAAATGCTTTCAACACGCGCGATGCGATGGGTTCTCGCGTCGCTCCTTTTTAGTGCATTTGTGCGCTTTTGAGCGAGTGCTCCTTTTCCATTGCGATGCGATATATAGCCTTTAGGGAGCTGATACAAAAGATTTCTTAAAAACAAACAAAAAGATTTTTTGGATTTTTTGGCTAAGGGTCCCCCTTTGCTTGATGTTATTACTAATATCAAACAAAGAGGGGGGGTGTTGGTGACCACAACAATGGCGATTCACTGTGAAGAACCAGTTATCTCTGTATTTCTATTGACCGTTCACTTCCGAAACAGCAAAATTCTTATATGTCTAAATTTTGTTATGAACAGATAGAGTAGATTACCCTTCACCTTGTCAACGATACTTTGTCTCAACCTTTTTATCTCAATTGCTTGCTTCCTCAGGCTTTTTTCTTGCATTCACACCAGACATTACTAGGTGTTGACTAAAGATAAAATAAGGTCTTCTCTGTGTACTGGCTTAAAAGTATACTCATTTGTCGTAGGTAGAGCCTCTGCTGCCCGCAAGCATCCATAGCCTCGACAGGGTTACCATGTTATCCAACAATGATCCTTTTTCCTGCTTGAGGTTACTCGCAACATTCCAGAGAAAAATCCTTTTTGACACATTTTTCCTTTTTTAATTCTCTAAAGAACAATGTCTTGGTTTGGTGGCCAAATTATGACACAGTCATTCACTTGATTTACACTTTTGCTGAACAAGTCGGCTCGTGATGAGACCTCTTGTCTTTTGATTGCAACAATCTTAAGTCGTTGCCCTGTTTTGATAGACAGTTTTGGCAAAGTCAGCAAGTTATAACATCTGTGATCATGATAAGCCGGCTCGTGATGAGACCTCTTATTCTTTGAGATATAGTGTTTTGCTTGGATTATTTCTCTGGGTGCTACAATCCCCTTTTAGCCGGGAGGAAGTCATCGTTTTTCCTTAAGAAAGCTCTGGATGACAATAATAGAGTTTTTTGAAAACAACAGCTTTGCAGAGAGTACTTATTTTATTATTGGTGATACCTTTCATAGTGCTGATACAAAACAATTTTTTTTGCCAAAGGTTGCTTTCGTCAAAGTTTTTTGAGGTTGAAGCTAATATCGTAATCAAGGTGAAGTTAACTCTATTTGTTAATAATAAAATTCAGATTTTTCAAAAATTTTGCTACTTGTACAAGCGAAATCAAAATCTGATAGAGAATTGACGAGCTCTTTTCATGAATCCTTTTTACATGATCATCTACAACGGGTTTTATTCATAAAAAAGAGAAAAACAAAATTAAATATAAAAACTAAATCTATCCTACAAAATTTAGAAGAATTTCTCTTCTATGGAAAATATAATTTGAGAATTAATCCATTGACAGGTAAAGAATCTCTCCTTCCTGCCAGATCCTGCAACACAAATGTGGACAGGCCTATGACTTCTACAATCTGAAAAGGGCCAAGCCACAGCTTCTGGAATTTCGTATGTTTGCCCTTTTCTTCATGTGCCTTATCCCATTTCAAAACTAAATCGCCCATCTGAAAGTTTTTTCTGGTTATGATGCTTGAGTCAAAAGAAGATTTTATAAGCGCTTGGTGATGTGCATGGTTTTTTCTAGCTTGTTCTCTTTGTTCTTCTAGTTTGATTATTTCCATTTGCCTTAATTGTAATGAGGAAGTAGGTACTTCATCGATGTACTGTACTAAAGACAAAGAGGGAATGGCTAAGTGAGTCGGAAGAACTACTTCTCTCCCATAAACTAAATTAAAGGGAGAAGTGCCGATCGAAGCTTTCTTCGTGATTCTATCAGCCCATAAAGCATTTACCAGCGCCTTGTGCCAATTCTTTTGGTTTTGGTCGACTGTTCTTTTGATAATTCTGATTAGGTTCTTGTTTGTTGATTCAGCCAATCCATTACCTTGCGGATAGTAGTTGGCAGAATATTTCAGTTTGAACCCTCTTTTAAGCGCAAACTCAGTCATAGCATTTCCAGAAAAATATGAAGCGTTATCAAACATTAAGGCCGTCGGCAATCCAAACCTAGTTATGATAAATTGGTCTATGAATTCAATAATATTTTCAGAATGAACTGTCTTGAGAGGAACTGCTTCTACCCATTTGGTAAAATAATCAGTTGCCGTAAGGATATACTTATGCTGCTTAGAAGAGTGAGGAATGATCTCACCTATTATGTCCAAGCCCCATTGACTAAATGGTTGGTCGATGTTGACCGGTTGTAGCGGCATGGACGCTTTCCTTTGTTTTCCTGCAGCAGTCTGGCAGATTTGGCATTTCCTTACGTAATTGTATGAGTCTTTGAACAGCGTGGGCCAATAATATCCTGCACGCAAGATTTTGTGTGCAGTCGCATCTCCGGCATAGTGTCCACCTGCTGGTCCATCATGAAGTTCCTGCAAAACCTTTTCGGCTTCAGTTTTCTCAAGACACCTAAGAAGTACAGAATCGTAATTCTTTTTAAACAGGACATCATTTATGAGCTGGTATTGTTTAGATTTTAATCTCAGAGCTCTTTTCTTGGTATGATCCAGACGTGAAGGAGCATACCCGTTCTTAAGAAAATAAATGATGTCAGAATATAACGATTCTGTGTCGTTTAGGCTTACCTCATACGCGTGTACCTCTTCAGACAAGTTCTCAGGGATTTGCGATGCTCCAGCTAACATTTTGCAGAAGCCTTGGCCTCTTACGATGTGTGCCGGTTTGATCTCAAGGTCGTATTCCTGTAAGGCAGTGATCCAATTCGCTCTCTTCTCGCCCACATCCTTTTGTATCAGGAGGTTTCTTACCGCCGGAAATGGTACTATGACTTTGGTATGGGCTTTTAGCAAGAAAGGTCTGAAATATTTGATTGCTTTAAAAACGGCATATGCCTGTTTCTCAACGTCAGAATAATTAAGTTCAGCGCCTTGTAGGTTCGAGCTAAAGAAAGCGATTGGGGCTTCTACCTTTTCTTGATCTGCCTGAGTTAAAATCACAGCATAGGATTTTTCTGAGGCAAACGTGTATAAGGTGAAAGACTCTGAAAAATTTGGGGTAGCCAAAGATGGAGCGTTGATGATGGCTTGCTTAATCAAGTTGAATGCTTTGTGCTCGTCTAGACCCCATTTGAAAGTTGAATTCTTTTTTATCATATTTTGTAAGGGTGAAATAATACATGAAAAATCCGGGACAAATCTTTTGACAAAATTGATCTGTCCAAGGAAGGATTGCATGGCTTTCTTGTTATGAGGTATGGATATCTCGGAAATTTCCTTGATTCTGTCAGGTTCTATGTGAATACCAGATTTCGACACTATGAATCCGAGCAATTTCCCTTCGCTTAATGCAAAGAAAGACTTCTTTGGATTGAGCGAAATCCCATACCTCAAGCATCTTTGAAAGATTTGCTTCAAATCTTTGAGATGGTTGTTCCGTTTTCTGGAGTACACTGTTATATCATCCAGATAAATCACTACTGATTTATTGACTAATCCTTTAAACGCGATGTCCATGGCTCTCTGAAAGGTAGCTCCGGCATTGATCAGACCAAATGGCATCTTTCGATATGCATAAGTGCCCCACTTGGTTCGGAACGTAGTCTTTAACTGATCATCGGGATGCACCAGTACTTGATTGTATCCTGAAAATCCATCCAGGAATGACATTAACTCTGAGCCTGCTACTGCCTGTAGAATTTGCTCCATAGGTGGGAGGGGAAAATTATCTTTCTGACAGGCTTTGTTGAGATTTCGGAAGTCGATACAGATTCTAATGTCTCCGTTTTTCTTCCTAACGGGCACCATATTGGATACCCATTTGGAATGCCTGACGGGGAAAATTATTCTGGCTCTCAACAACTTATTAAGCTCGGTTTTTATCTGATTTTCTAGGTTAGGGTGTATTTTCCTGAGCTTCTGCTGGACGGGTTTCTCGTTGTCAATCATAGGGATAGTGTGCTGAATGATGGAAGTGTTGTAAGTTTTCAGCTCATCGTAGTTCCAGGCAAAGACGTTTTTGTACTGCTTCAGAAGGCGAATATATGCTGACTTTTCTTCAGGGGCTAGGCCCTGACCTAGATTAACGTTTTGCGGTTTTTCGTCGGTTCCTAGGTTGACTGATTCATAGTTCAGAGTTGAACTGTAAAGCTTGGCATTAGCCGACCTTTTGAACCGACTTTTCAGGTCATATAAGTCTTCTAATTTGACCACCAATTTGGGTATCGCATTGTCAGTGATACTTTGTTGTATTTGGTGATCATGACAGTCTTCGTCAATTATCTGGTTTGTGTAGGATCCTTCAGAGGTGAGGAAACTTATGATGTCTGGGTCGTCGTTGAACACTCTCCAGTTGGTGATATTGTCAGGAATGGAAGGTTTAAAAATTAATTCTATGGAAAACCTATCAGGACTAAAATCTTCGGAAGGGATAAGTCTAGAGGCTACGTTAGCTAACAGGTCTGCGCTCGCGTTTTGAATTCTTGGAATTGACGAGATGTTAAATGCTATAAAATGTGCAGTGAGATCTTGCACTAACGATTGATAATGCTTTAAATGACTAGACAGGCAATGTATGGTGTTACGTACTTGTTTTACGACGATCTCAGAATCTCCAAAGACTTGAAGATACTTAACATTCAATCCGATTGCTTTGTATAGGCCTTGAACCAAGGCTTCATACTCCGCTGTGTTGTTCGTGCAATCGAACTCAAGTCTGCATGTGAGCATAATCTTGTTCCCGTCCGGGTTGATCAGAACGCATCCTGCTCCTGCTCCCTCGTTGGATTTAGATCCGTCAAAATATAATTTCCAAAATAAAGACGTATTTACAGAATTATCTAAAAAACTAAAACATTTCGAGTCATCAGTTTGGGAGAAATTTTCAACTTGGGATAAAACTGAATTCTCTAAGTATGGTGAAATATGAGCACTGAAATTGCCTAGGAAAGAATCAATTGCGTAATTGCTTACAATGCTGCTATTGTATGTGATGGCTTCATTTTCTCCTTCTAGCTCCGTCACTATGTATTTTTGGTGCAATTCTCGTTCAACCTTTATCTGATTTGGTCTACCATTGTATGGTAACCACATGTGCGACCAACCAGTTGAAAAATATCCGTGGAGTTTCTCTGACCAATCCCTGCTGAGAATCAAGCCATAGAACTCAGGGATATCAGCTACCAGAATGTCGATAACCTGACACACTTTTGGGTTAGACGACAATCTTATGGTCACCTGATTTAGTTCACCAATCACTTCGACTTGGGATCGATCAAGTTGAACTATACGTACTGCGGACTTTTGAGGTTACACATTCAATTTGGCACATATTGACCTTGGCAAGATATTCGTCGAAGCACCAGAGTCGACCAAGCAATTGTGCACGTTTTTGTTGAAGATTTCATATGTGAGGAGAAAAGGAGGAGTATGAGATCTTGATCTACCTCCAATCAAGGCGATGTCATTTGGATCAATTTTATTTATCGTATTGGTTGGAGGTCTTCCCAGATTGTGGGAAGCTACAGCTGTAGGTAAAGATGTAGTAGGCACAACATGTAATTCTTTCATCATGATTTTCTGCTGGTGTTTCAGTTTACTCAATTCGTACAGAGTGATATTAGCCCTAGTCTTCTTCATGTCATCAATGATGTTATAGTCCATTTCATCTGACACTATTAGCGTTCTTGATGGAGGCGTCTGTTCAGATTGGACTGGGCTAAGCTGGGTCGCTTTAGCAGTTTTCTTTTTGTTTACGACCCTGTCTTTTGTTATAGGGCTTGTGCCCTTTTGTTTTGGGGTAGTTTGGGGAGGATCAAGCTGATTTTTGCTTCTCGTGCTAACAGGAAATGCTTCTTTATCCTCTTCCTGTGGGAGGATGAAGTCCCACATTCCTTGAAGTTCTACAACTTCTTCCTCGTCGGTCTGCCCTTCAACGGTATTCTCTTCTTCTTCGTCTTCTTCAGATTCAACGTTTGAGACAATACTGGGTGGTTTTACCTCCATGGGAGGATTTCTTTTAAAAGTCCTAAAGGGATTTTTCGAAGAAGTCTCTGCTACTTGTTTCTTGATATCGACCATCTCATTGGACATGGCTTTCAAAACTTTTTGTAATCCTTCCAGATTGAAAGGATCTTTCGTTTGCTTCTTCTTGGTTTCTTCTTTGAAAGAGATCTTCTTTGACTTGCGTTCTTCTATAGCGGATCTCTTTTCTAGGGCTACCACGCGTTTTTCCACTGCTAACGCTTCTGTCAAGTTGTCAACTAATGTGGTCTTGTTTGCCCTATCTACGAAGATAGCCAAGTTTGGAGGTAAAGCCGTGATGTACCATTCACATCTTACTTCCTCGCTGGGTTGTGAGGCGGCGGGGATTTTGTTGAGGATCTTGTTGAACCGTAAGTTAAAATCTTTGATAGGTTCTCTAGCCTCAGCCTTAAGATTAGATAGGTCATTAATCAATGTCGCCGTGGACCGGTCATCACCAAACTTAGTGAGGAACTGAGTTTGAAAAATGTCCCAGCTTGTGATGGATCTGGAAGGTAACGAAAAGTACCATGACCCGGCTGTTCCTTGCATTGTATAAGGGAAGAGCCGGACCACAGCGTCTTCGTTAGTAACTCCGTTGAGGTTAACCGAAAGCATGAAATTATTGATATGTTCTTCGGCTAGCATTCCTGCTTCTGGGTTAAATTTAGGTAGCCATTTCTCTGGATGGGCCGGTATAGGACTCAAGGGTGGTGGCATCAACACCGCCCCAGGATTGTTCCATGGAGACTGGGCCATCGTGGAGTTGCTAGCTAATGGAAGTGTAGAAACTGACCCCTGATGCTGAGAAGGTGAAGAAATCAGGATCTTTGATGTTTGAAGAGGAAGATTTGTGGAAGATGGGTGAGTGAGTTGGAATGGAAGAGTGGGTGGTTGACTTCGCGGTGAGGGAGTTGATATGGACGAAGTGGATGAAGGAGTCTTACTGTCAGACTCTTGAGGTGTTTTCCTTGCTCTTTTTCTAGTAGGAAGAGGGAGTTCACTTGGCTGTATGCCAAATTTTTCACTCTTTAATCTGGTAAGGGGATGAGCAGGGTTGTACTGCGAAGTCACGCTGCTTTTAGATTTATCAGACTTCTGGTTAAAAATGGAGAATCCCTGGAGTTTACGAATCAAAGTTTGAATTTCAGGGGGTTCAATAATAGATTGGTCTGATATATTTGAATATGTAGCAGTGGTAGATACTCGAGCGATTTCAACCTCCGGATTTAACCGTGTCGAAGAAGTCGAGGGAGTTGGTGAGGGTGTATTACTCTCAGAATGGTTTTTGGATATTGCTTTAGGTGCCATTCATAGTTCGTGCCCTCCTTCTAGCGCCAAATATGTTGAGGGCCCTGAAATCGGGTCGACAACAAGGGGGATACCCACCTGGTCGGGAACCTGGTTGGCGGCTCCGTATCCGTTTGGTGTAGCGGGTCCGACTGGGGATGACGGGACCAGTTTCCCGTTCTGAGGGGTGTGTGTGTGTAGAAAACAGTGATGTGTGTGTGTATGTAGAGAATGATAATAGAAAATCTGTAACTATTCTTTAACTAATCTAATTCTAAACTCTGAAATGATTTTATACTACTTTAATCTAACAAAAACAATACATCTAATCTACACTAACCCGGGGCAGAATTTTCCCATTATGCAATCTAGAAAGATTTCACAGAATAACTGGTAATGAAGATTATTCAGCTATTATGAGAATATAAATCAATAAAGATGAACCATCTTGCGTAAAAAGTTAAGCAAAACGATTGTGAACAGCATATTGCATAATCAGCTATTCATGTATTAAGCACAAATCAATAACTCCACCGTACAAAAGTGCCAAATGGTAGTTCACTCATTCATACATTAACATATAAATAACATTAGCTGTATATTACTCTAAGAATGCAAGCAGAAACTAGTCAAGAGATAAAAGTACCATTTATGACTGATTTAAACCTACAGACTTTAAGCAATAATGATCTATTTCTACTTGCTTCTAATGCCTACTAAGAGTACAGAAGTGCAACATCAGTAGCAGGTATTAAAATGCAAACATAAATAAATCTTGATCCGTCCATTCATCAAAAACCCCCTCCGAGGGTGCAAAAGTGCATGTTCTGAGGACAAGCTTTTTGACAAAATTTCGGACCCTTCTCCAATGCAACAAGAAGGGTTAAATACTAGTTAACCGACTAATTTTACTTTACACAAATTCAGGGAACGGCTTCAAATGACCGCCCTGTTACTAAAAACAAATTTATTTCTAAAACTAAATCTAATTTCTAACCGTTTCTGTATCTACTCCTTAGTGCTGTAATCAATGCGCTATTCGCCTTGAAAGAGTCGGCTGGTTGTCTTGCTCTTTTGTTCGAGCTTGAAAATTAGAAACAAGTAGCGCTGGCACCTCTTTCTGTCAGACTGGAAGATATTTTCGAAAACCTTTCTCTAGCTGGGTGTATTTGCTGGGCGCACACTTAGTACAACCCAGTTTCTTTTCGAACTGATTTTGCTGTTGCTATTCTGGTTTCCGGTCGTGCGAATGACTCAATGAGTTAGAAGTCACGCTGTATGGACAATCCCCTGTTTCGAGAATTGTTTCTGTTCTTTGTTCCAGGCTTTTCTGGAGCGCCTTTCTTCTCTTGCGCTTCTTTCTCTGCTTTACCAAGTCTGAGCCTCAGGATCTTTTGTAAACACGCTGCTTTTGTGTGCCTTTGACTCTGAGTCTTGGACAGTCTATTTTCATCAGTGCCTATTGGGCGATACTCTGGAATCCACGGTTCTGCTGCATGCGGCATCCAATTGCGGAGGCATCTTCTCTCTGTTGTCTTATTGGCGCTCTTCTCTTCTCCTTAGATGTTTCCTGCATATAGATTTATATCAGTTGCATGTCTTGCAGTTTACGCAAAGAAGAAGGGAAATGACGAGACGATTGATATGAAAGCATTCAATTCTAATAAATGCGAAATTAATGACATTCATCATAACTTGACTCTTCGATAAATGCTATGCAATCATTTCTGGATATTCAAGCATGCGGTCATTAATTTCCCTTAAGGCGCGCTTTCAAATTTTGGATCTACCGTGTATGTCGGAGAACCCTTGCGATGAGCTCTTCCTGCGATTGGTATCACAGTACCGATGGCTGCGACATTACTACGTGTTATCGCAGATCGCCAATATCGCAAATCGCAGTTTTGCTTGGTCGCAGATCGCAGATCGCAACATCGCAAGGTTTTCACCTTGTCACTTCGTGCTGCCTCATGCGACGTTGCGATGTGCGACGTCGCATATCGGCCGTCGGCGTTTTCTTTAGGTTCACCCTTTTCAAATGCTTTCAACGCGCGCGATGCGATGGGTTCTCGCGTTGCTCCTTTTTAGTGGATTTGTGCGCTTTTGAGCGAGCGCTCCTTTTCCATTGCGATGCGATATATAGCCTTTAGGGAGCTGATACAAAATATTTCTTAAAAACAAACAAAAAGATTTTTTGGCTAAGGGTCCCCCTTTGCTTGATGTTATTACTAATATCAAACAAAGAGGGGGGGTGTTGGTGACCACAACACAACCGTACCAGGGACAGTACCAATTTGGTCCTGCTGTGCAACAACCAGTCTATCAGTATCAACCGTACCCTGGGTACACATATCAACAACCTCAACAACCCCAGTACGGTCCAGTTAATCTTGGTTTTCTGGGAGGATACAATATCCCAAATGCAATTCCTATTCCTAGTTATCTTGGATATCCTCCTCCTGGGGCTGGTCTCATGACCCAGAGTTTTAGGGACCCTAATCGTCAGTTACCGTTTATCACAACTTTGGACTTGCTTGACTTGTCGCGCCTAACAAACGATCCCATTAATTATCTTCCGTTTTGGCCGCCAATGCCGAATAAGTTGCCTAGTGATATTCCTAAGTTCGATGACAATTCAGGAGAGGATGCGTCGAACCATGTGATGACTTATCACCTATGGTGTGCGTATAACTCCATTTCAGATGATTCAATCCGTCTAAGACTTTTCCAGTGCACTCTAATTGGTCTCGCGGCCAAGTGGTACATTGAATTACCGTGAGACACTTTTTATAATTTTAGTCAGTTAGCTACCTCGTTTTTAACTCATTTTCAGTTGCCAGTCAGATTTGACAATGGCACGAAATTACTAACTTTGTTAAAGCAATCGACGTCCACTTACATTTCAGATCACATTCATGAATGGAGACGTCGATGGCGTTTAGTGAAGGTTTTTATTTCGGATTAGATCTTGGCTGAATGGTTTGTAAAATCTTTGTTGCCAAAAATCACTGAATATGTAGCTAAGGCCAGAGTCGTTACTAAGGAGCAAGTAATTTCTCAAGCACAGTACCTTGTCTTGGTCTATACTCAGTCAGATACGTTACACAAGAAAATCCGCAATCTTCCCAAGCAAAATCAAATCGCTACAGCTCCATCAGGGTCTCATGCTGCCAATGGTATGATTGGTACGGTTAACACTAAAAGTAAGAAGAAGTCTTCCAAGAATTCTTCTCCTATCATAACCTTGCCTGATTCCCCGAGAGGAGATTCTTCCACGGAGATTTCCATCGATATTCACGTTGTAGAGTCATCTACAGCCAAATCAAAATCCGGTGGAAAGAAGAAAGGGAAGAAGAAGAATAAAACAGACAAAAATTCAAAAGAGAAACCTGAAAAATAGAAATCCAATGATGAAAAACGCAAACCTTGCTATCCTTGTCTCATTTGTGATGAAGAACATTTTACAAGAGACTGCCCTCATCGTGCAGAGGTTGCGAAGATTGTCAAAGGTTCCCAAATGCCTGCTGTTTTGAAGGATCCTTTTCCAAGTCAAGACAGTAAGATGATAGGTTCTTCCTCGAGTGCCAATGAAGAACCCATTCTGATGATGTCCCATGTTAGGATTGTGACTCGATCGCATGATTATGGTAGTAAAAATCTTGTTGATGGTAAAGAAGCAAAATCTTCTCATTCTAACTCATCAACCTCAGCTCCTGGTTCCTATCCACTACAGATCGAGAAACCTAATCCGGACTTGGTAATCAAACCGCCCGCCAAGGGTATGCTTCGAAAGTCAGCTTTCAATCCACATGCGAGAGCGGCTCAGAACTATAACATTGTTGAGGATTTAGTTGTTTCACCCTCAGCAATGTCGGCTTTGGAAGTGCTGCAATCAAGTCTAGCACAACGTAAATTACTTTTGTTGGCTATAGGAGCTGTTGATGTTCAGGACTCGAACCTAATAATTTTCAATCTAGAAAATAGTACACCGCGCTTACCTCATCAAATGGCTTTCTAGATTCCAGTGACAGTAAAAAACAGGCCTATTCATAGGACCGTGATTGATGAGGGAGCCTCAACGTGTATTATGTCGATACAGTGTTGGAGATCACTTGGTTCTCCTTCACTAAATCAATCCCTGACGATTCTAAAGGCCTTTGATGGCCGTGGGTTTCATCCTTTTGGCATTCTACAGGATTTACCTATAGGGGTTGAAGGAAAAACAGTTAATCTAGATGTGGAAGTGGTTGATGCCCATCTAGATTACAACCTTCTCTTGGGTCGTAGTTGGTCTTACGCTATGACAACTGTCGTTTCATCGGTCTTTCAGGCTATAAAGTTTCCTCATAATGGAAAGATCGTAACAATAGACCAACTGGCTTACTTTTCATCTGACCCAGCCTCTTCTGAAAGTATTCAGCATGTCGGTAAAATGACTATCCCGTATAAGGATGTTGGAGTAGGACTAGTTAAAGATGCTGGTTTACTGGGAACTTTTCCTTTTCCTCCGATCAATGCATTGTCTTCATTTGCAACCATTCATATGATTTCGTCAGACACCATTGTTTATGATGATCCTTAGATCGTTTCTTCTGAATCTGAGATAGACTCATTTGGTGATGTTATGCCTTTGAGTCCATATGAAATTGCGTATGAGGCTGTGCAATCGTTTACCGACCCATCTTCACCAAAATTGACTTAATGAATGTGGTCTGTGAGGAATCACTTTTCACATCAAGCTCAGATTCAATCACGTTTTCTAAACTTGTTCACTATGATGAGCAAATTCGTGAAATCCTATGTGTAGATGATTTACCATGGGAAGATCTCCATCACAGATCTTCGTTCTTACTCGAGAATGATCGTTTTGAAAATAATTTTCATCAATTTTTACGATTGAATATGTCAAGGAACCTCAGAATCCAATGAAACATCCTAATTCAGAGTTAAATTTGGGAAACAGTCATATAGGTGCCTATTGACATTTCGGTTAAGCCTGGAATTGTTGAGAACAGTCATATAGGTGCCTCGTGTACAGAAGACGAAATTCAAATATATAAGGCCCTATTTCAAGAATTTCGCGACGTGTTTGCCTGGTCCTATGAGGAAATGCCAGGAATTGATCCCGCGATTGTTGTTCATGAAATCAAGACTTACCCGGACGCTAAACCCGTCCGGCAACGTTTGCGTCAGATTCACCCAAGAAAAGTTGTTGCTATTAAAGCAGAAGTTGAAAAATTACTCAAAGCAGGTTTCATTTATCCGATCCTGTTAATGGATTGGGTATCGAATATTGTTCCGGTTAACAAAAAGCAAGGGACAATAAGAATATGTATCGATTATAGGCATATTAATCGAGCCTGTCCAAAGGACAATTACCCAACTCCCTATATCGATCAAATCATTGATGATTGTGCCGGCAGCGAAATATTCTCCTTGTTAGGGTCCCACCCTAACCCCCTTATTTATGTCATGGGATCACGTCATAGTCAAGAGTCAATAAAGACCATATTAATATTTGTAAGTGGTTAACCCGCAATTAATGATGGGACCACAGTTAGTTGCAAATGGGCCGTAGTATTAGATAGATGGTATTAATAAAACCCACGGTATTGGCCCATGGTATTGCCTGTATGAGTCATATATAAAGGATAGAGACTCCCTGCGAGGAGCATCGTGTCTTATTTTGTAATCGAGCTCTGCTCTATTGGAGGTTGCCCCCTCGAAGAGGCATGTGAACATTGCTCTTTGAATAATAAAATCATTGCTATTCTGTGTTCTGGGTATCTTTTCTTCGCATATTCTGTATCTGTGTATTATTTTGCAGGTTAAGAGCATAACAAGTGGTATCAGAGCACTTTCCAGGGCTCGGTGGGATCTCCAATTTTTAGCAAATGTTTTTTTGGCTAGAGACGTGTTTTGGCGTCTTTAAACCACGGGATCTGTCGTTGAGCGCATAAACCTGTGGATTTGGGGAGGCATGCATGCAGGAAATACAAGAGGTGGTCACGTCTGTTGGACTCCCTTGTAACCCCTGTGGGTACCCCTTTGAGTAGTAGCGCATTAGACAGAACCGCGCACGGACTGGCTTCCACGTACCCTCTGGGTATATAGTAAGCCCCCTAGGCTCCCTTGAAACCTCGCCATAGATAAACCTTCGACCGTCTTGTGGCTATAGTACACCGAGAATAGCACTCGGAGAGATTACTCGCCCGTACGATAGGGTAGTCGGGTTGTACGGCTAAGGGTACGGTCGATCCTCCTTAGTTAGAGCCCTGAAACATTGGGCCGAGTACTACTGTCAGACCCTTATGTATATTGCGATCTGTAGCACCTGACACTCCTCTAGACCATAGTTCCTTTTTTCTATCGGGGATCACACATCAGATCCGCGTGTGCAAAGACGTGCTGCAGCAGCAGACATCAGTCCCGCAGCTCCATCCGATCTGCAGCAGCAGTTGTTCCACCATTCAGATCTCTCAGATCCACCAGATCGGAGTTGTTTTGCAGGGTTCCTATATAGGGGAATACTTTTCGCAGGACTTTTGGCAGCATTGACATTTTGAGGATTTGGCGATTGCAGTATTGATCAAGGAGTAAAACTCCGTTAGGAGTTTTCCAAAAAAAAAAAAAAAAAAAAAAAAAAAAAAACGAGTCTGAGATCTTCCGGGGCGCTTATTGGTGATCTAGCCCATCAGAATCAGGACGACGAGCTGAGCAAGGTGGTACCATTCAATTTATTAGTAAAAAATTTTTAGGCGGTCCCAATTTTTCATCAGGTTGGTGTATGGTCGAAACTCGCACTCAAGCGATGGCCAATGAAAGGATGGACAAAATTGAAGACACTGTGACCTCCATCCAAACTATGATGGACAACATCCAAATTGAGATTCGCGGACTAAGTCTCCAGGTACAGCTAGCACTCTTGAAGGGCAAGGAGCCAGCCCACGAGGAGGTGTATAAGGGCCATGAATACCATGAGGGTGAGTCTAGCCACTCTCCTCACGTCTGGCACACCCATCCACCACCCAGTCAGCGACCTCCCAAGTTGGATATGCATAAATTTTACGGTTCTCACACGTCCGCATGGCTAGCACAAATGGAGCAGTATTTCAAATTGAATCATATCCTAGATGTGGGGACTAAGATTATGGTGGGGACCATGTACTTGGACAATGAACGATGGCAATGGGGGGAATGGCATCAGCGTTGCAATGGACCTTTTCAGAATTGGGCCCAATTTACCAAAGCTCTTCGAAATCGCTTTGAACAGGAAGACTCTTTTTTGGGGTGTCTCACTAAGCTCCGACAGACGGGTACAGTGGATGAATATATTACCGCTTTTGAAGCCTTAGCCTTCCGCACTAAGGGTCTCACAGATGAGTTCTACATGGAATGTTTTATCAGTGGTCTTAAAGAAGCCATCAAAGCTCAAGTTCTACTCCGCCACCCTCCCACGTGGACAGAGGCTTGCCAGGTAGCTCGTAAGGTGGAACGTGCATTAATACCCCAATCCAGCCGCCCCAACCTCCCCGCTAAAGGTCGTCCCCCACAGGCTCCCAACACAACTCAGACACTTAAGGTTCAAAAGGTGTCACCTGCGGAAATGGCCGAAAGAAGGAAGCAAGGACTATGTTACTACTATGATGAAAAATATTCCCCGGGTCATAAATGCAAGGAGCCCAAGTTTTTTCAAATAGATGCCACTGACTACAGCTCCACCGAGGAAGATCCACCACTTGAGGAACCGGAGGCGATCGAAGAAGACAACCAAAAGGAGATTGTATCTGACGAACCAGTTATTTCGCTAAATGCGTTGGCAGGAATTTCTTCTCCTCAAACTCTCAAAATCAGGGGTTTTCTTAAACATCGCCCAGTAGTAGTCTTGATTGATAGTGGAAGTACCCATAATTTCATCCATCAAAAAATCGCCAAAGCAGCGCATTGTTTTGTACGGGCAGTTTCTAACTTCCAAGTCCAAATTGCAGATGGGGGCACAATGAAATGTGAAGGCCGCTGTGAAAATGTCAAACTTCAAATGGGGGATTATCAGTTGAAAACCCACATGTTTGCCATACACATGGGGGGTTGCGACATTGTCCTAGGCGCTGAATGGCTCCGCACTCTTGGGCCAATCACAATGGATTTCCAGGAGTTATATATGAGTTTTAAGCAGAACTCCACACATACCCTCCGTGGACTCCAGGCGGGAGCCCCCTCTGTCATCAGCTCGCATAGGATGGAATAATTGTTAAAAAATGGCCGTCATGGAGTGGTAGCTCAATTTAATGCCATCCAGGTAGTCGAAACCATGTTTCTGCCAATTCATCCTGAGATGCAACAGATTTTAAATAACCATCGGACGGTCTTTGACAAGCCTCATGAGCTTCCACCCTCGCGAGGGGAACATGATCATAGCATCACCTTGGTTCCAGGGGCCCAACCCCCAAATGCGCGGCCATACAGATATCCGTTCACCCAAAAGAATGAAATAGAAAAAATCATCAAGGAATTGTTGGAAGCAGGTGTCATTCGTCCCAGCATTAGTCCTTATTCATCCCCAGTGGTCATGGTCCTCAAGAAAGATGGGGAGTGGCGGATGTGTCCCGACTTCAGGGCCCTCAACAAGTTGACAATCAAAGATAAATTTCCCATCCCGGTGGTTGACGATTTGCTGGACGAACTCAATGGGGCTCAATTCTTCACTAAGTTGGATCTTCGCTCCGGCTACCACCAAATTCGCATGAAGGAAGTCGACATTCCCAAGACGGCTTTCAGAACTCATGAAGGCCATTATGAGTTCCTGGTCATGCCATTTGGTCTCTGTAATGCCCCTTCTACTTTTCAGAGTCTTATGAATCACATCCTCAAACCATATCTCAGAAAATTTGTCCTTGTCTTCTTCGATGACATTCTCATCTATAGTGGCACTTGGGTGGCACATCTTCAGCATGTAGATCTACTCTTGCAACTGCTCCGCAAGCATAAATTATTTGTCAAGATGTCTAAGTGTTCGTTTGGCATGGAAGAAGTTGAGTATTTGGGCCACATTGTGGGGCGTGAAGGTGTCAAGGTGGACCCCAAAAAGATCCAGGAAATGCAAGAATGGCCTCAACCTAAGACCTTGAAGAGCTTGAGAGGATTTTTGGTCTCACAGGCTATTATCGTAAATTTGTCCGCAACTATGGCCGCATAGCGAAGCCCCTCACCCAACTCCTAAAGAAAAATTCCTTCTTCTGGAACGAGGAAGCACAACAGGCATTTACCACTCTAAAAAACGCCATGTGTTCCACTCCAGTCTTAGCACTACCTGACTTCACCAAATCCTTTGTCATTGAATGTGATGCTTCGGGTACAGGTATTGGGGCGGTCTTAATGCAGGAAGGGCGACCATTGGCCTTCACAAGCCAACAACTCAGTGGGAGGAATCTGGGCCAATCTACCTACGAGAAGGAAATGATGGCCATCTTACATGCAGTCGAGACCTGGCGACCTTACTTATTGGGGTGACGTTTCCAAATCCGCACAGATCATCACAGTCTTAAATATTTTTTGGAGCAACGCCTATCCTCCCCACAACAAAATAAATGGTTAGCCAAAATGCTGGGATATGATTATGAGATCATTTACAAGAAAGGGAAAGACAACAGTGTAGCAGATGCATTATCGCGCCAATTTGAGGAGGAAAGTACTCTGCTCGCAATTTCCCTTCCCATTCCAGACTGGATTGAAGAGGCTCGCAGGGAATGGTTTTCACACCCAGGGCTCTCCCAACTCATTTCTCAATTGCAGGTAGATCCTAATTCCAGCAAGGGCTACTCGTGGCAGAATGATATTCTTCTCTACAAGGACAGAGTCATAATATCACCAACATCCACCCTCAAAAGTCGCATTTTGGCAGAATTGCACTCATCTCCCATTGCAGGACATTTGGGCTTTCAGAAGACGTATGCTCGAACCAGAAGATCATTCTTTTGGACAGGCATGAAAAAGGAAATCCTTACTTTCGTAGCAGAATGTGATGTCTGTCAATGCCACAAAGGGGAAACCGTCAACACACCAGGCACATTACAACCATTGCCCATTCCAACATCAATTTGGACGGAGGTTTCTATGGATTTCATTACAAGTCTTCCAAAGTCAGGGAACAAGTCAGTCATCATGGTGGTTGTGGACCGACTGTCGAAGTATGCTCATTTCTGCGCCCTACCCCACCCGTTTACACCAACTTTGGTTGCTCAATCTTTCATGGATCAGATCTTCAAATTACATGGCATGCCCACTTCTATAGTGTCCGACCGCAACCCGATCTTCACCAGCAATTTTTGGTAGGAACTCTTCAGAATACAAGGCACTCAACTCAAACTCAGTACTTCATATCATCCGCAAACAGATGGTCAAACCGAAGCCGTCAACAAATGTCTAGAAACCTACCTTAGGTGTTTCACTTCAGAAAAGCAACACCTTTGGGCACAGTGGTTACCTCTAGCTGAATGGTGGTATAACACCAACTATCATGCCACCACCAAAATGACTCCCTATGAAGCAGTCTATGGTCAACTTTCGCCTTCCCCTACTTCTTATCTCAAGGGGTGCTCCAAAGTACAAGTAGTGGATCAATTCCTACAACACCGCGCAACCATGCTCGCCCATCTTCGCGAGAATCTTCATCAAGCTCAGAACCGCATGAAGCAACAGGCCGACCAACATCGCTCAGAGCGCCAATTTCAAGAAGAGGATCAGGTCTTTTTGAGGCTGCAACCATATAAGCAAACATCACTCAAAGACAAGGGTTGTCAAAAGCTCTCTCCAAAATTCTACGGACCATACCAAGTACTTCAGCGCATTGGAGAAGTGGCTTACAAGTTTGCTTTGCCACCTACGGCAAAAATCCATCCAGTTTTCCATGTATCGTGCCTCAAGAAAGTGATTGGGAACAATTGCCGAGTTCAAACCAGTCTACCTGAATTGGACGAAGAAGGGTCAATCTGGCTTCAACCTGAACAGGTTCTAGACACACGAGACAAGCACCTGTGCGGCCGCATGATTAAGGAAGTCCTCGTCAAATGGAAAGACACCTCTCCGGAAGATGCAACTTGGGAACCAACCACTATTCTTCAGCAGTTTCCGCAGCTTCAGCCTTGAGGACAAGGCTAGTCTTAAGGGGGAGGGCATGTTAGGGTGCCACCCTAACCCCCTTATTTATGTCATGGGATCACGTCATAGTCAAGAGTCAATAAAGCCCATATTAATATTTGTAAGTGGTTAACCCGCAATTAATGACGGGACCACAGTTAGTTGCAAATGGGCCGTAGTATTAGATAGATGGTATTAATAAAACCCACGGTATTGGCCCGTGGTATTGCCTGTATGAGTCATATATAAAGGATAGAGACTCCCTGCGAGGAGCATCGTGTCTTATTTTGTAATCGAGCTCTGCTCTATTGGAGGTTGCCCCCTCGAAGAGGCATGTGAACATTTCTCTTTGAATAATAAAATCATTGCTATTCTGTGTTCTGGGTATCTTTTCTTCACATATTCTGTGTTCTGGGTATCTTTTCTTCGCATATTCTGTATCTGGGTATTACTTTGCAGGTTAAGAACATAACACTCCTTCATGGATGGTTTTTCCGGATACAATCAAATCAATATTCTACCTGCCGATCAACCAAAAAAGGCTTTCATTTGTCCATGGGGGACATTTGCTTATTGCAAATTACCTTTTGGGCTTAAGAATGCCGGTGCAACTTTTCAAAGGGCCATGTCTTATGCGTTTCATGACATCAAGCACATTGTGCAACCCTATCTCGATGATTTTCCTGCTCATTCATTACATCGAGCTGATCATCTCATCCATTTACGAGCAATCTTTATGAGGTGTAGGCATTATCGGATTCAATTGAATCCACACAAGTGTGTTTTCTGTATAGAAACAGGTCGATTGCTGGGGTTTGTTGTTTCGAAAGTCAGCATACGTGTCGATCCCTCGAAGGTCGAAGCTATTGTCAAATTGCCTCCTCCTTCGAGTCTTCGCCAACTCCAAAGTTTGCAAGGGAAAGAAAAATTTTTGCAACGATTCATTCCTAACTACGCCGAGGTTACAAAGGGTTTTACCTAGTTGTTGAAACATAATACTCCATTCTATTGGGATGAGATAGCTCAGAAATCTTTTGATGCACTAAAACACGCGTTGACCCATGCACCGTTATTGCATCCTCCCAACTACAACTAGGATTACTTCTTGTATCTCGCCGCCTCTCATTCCACCATTGGAATGGTCTTAGTTAAGGAAGATGAATTCGGTACTGAACATGTGATATATTACTTTAGTCAAACTTTAAATCCAACTTAGCTAAAATACTCACATGTGGAGAAATTGGCATTGGCAGCTGTTCAAGTTGTCCAACGTTTTCGTCACTACATTTTACTACGTAAAACTACAGTAATTTCTGATTGCAACCCTATGATCTACATTTTGACCAAGCAATTCCTAGGGGGCAAGTACTCTAAATGGATTGTTATCCTGCAGGAGTTCGACTTGGAATTTGAAAAATCTAAGTCTAAGAAATCTTTAGTTTTTGCGGAGTTAATGTGTGACTTCCCGTGTGCTGACACGGAAACTGTGGCAGAAGAGCCCATTGCAGACAAATCCTTGTTTCTAATCAGCACTTTAGATCCATGGTATGGGGATATCATCGTTTATCTCTAGACCCAATCCTTTCGCACAGAAATTTCAAGGTCAAAACGTCGGAAAATACGATTTAAGTCCCAACAATTCAGGATTATTGGAGATACTCTTTATCGCCGTGGGGCAGACTCTGTTTTTCGACGTTGTTTAACTCACGAGGAAGCTGAAAGGGTTCTAAATGACTGTCACTCTGGAGCGTGTGGCAGTCATATGTCTGGGTATGCTACAGCCCAAAATATATTACGCACTGGCTACTTCTGGCCGTCTTTATTTAAAGATTGTATTAACGTGGTCCGAAAATGCCACAACTGCCAAATTTTTGATCGAAAGATGCGCGCTCCACCTGCTCCTCTCCACCCTATAATTGTCGTTGTTCCTTTTCCCAAATGGGGTATCGATTTTATTACATGTAACCCTCACTCGGCCGGGGGGCATGCGTATATCATCCTTGCGGTAGATTATTTTACAGAGTGGGCCGAGGCGATGCCTACATTTGAGGCAGACGACAAGACAACTGCAATTTTCATGTTCAATCATATAATTGCTAGGTTTGGTGTCCCACAAGCGATTATCACTGATCATGGGCGTCATTTTTGAAACGTTATGATGACCAAACTTACAGGCCAGCTTGGTTTGCGTCACAATAGTTCAACTCCTTATTATCCACAAGCTAATGGTCTGGTTGAATCCATCAACAAAGTTTTAGTCATCATGATCTGACGAATCATTGGGATTCATTGGTCGAATTGGCATAACATGCTATTTTCAGCGCTTTGGGCGTATCATACCTCAGTAAAAACATCAACAGGGTTCACTCCTTTCCAACTAGTTTATGGTTTGGAAGTTGTGTTACCCATTGAATGCAAAATCCTGTCATTTTAAATGGCCATCGAGTTACTTCCAGCCACTTCCAAAGAGGAAAAACGTTTGTTATACTTGGCTCAATTAGATGAGAATCGACGTGATGCTGCATTGGCGATCGAGACTCACACAAAATGTATGAAAGCTCAGTATGATCAAAATGTGACCCCTCAAAATTTTTCGAAAGGAGATCTAGTCTTAGTTTACGATCAAGCTAATGATAAATTAGGCGCTGGAAAATTCGTTCCTATGTGGGATGGTCCCTATGTTGTCAAGCAAAAGCTAGCATAAGAGGTCTATGAATTGGTAGACTTTGATGGGGACTCCTTGGGTAAACCCAGAAATGGTCTTTACCTGAAGAGGTATTATGCTTAAAGAATGGGTATGGAGATTTTTAGTTACGATAGTTTTTCTTTCTAGCTGGTGTGTTTTAGTTTAAAAAGTGTGCTTAGCTTAGAGAGTGTTTTTCATCATCATTCCTGCTTATCTTGGTTTTACACTTGATATTGCAGATGTCGATGCCTCTCCAAACATACAATGGTTTCACTGATGGTGCTTGTCATAATACACAGAACATTTCTTCTGCAGCTTGGGTTATCTCTTCGCTCTCTGACAAGTTGGTATCTATGCATGGGCTAAGCCTCGGTCAAACAACGAACAACATTGCCGAGTATAGTGCAGTGATTGAGTTATTATCTGAATCTATTTCATTTAGGATTTGGAGTTTGATAGTGAGGTTAGATTCTGAACTCGTTGTATTACAACTTAATAGAGTGTATGCCATTAGAAATCCAGTGTTATTGAGGTTATTTTTGAGAGTGCGTCTCTTGGAACGTGAATTTGATTATATTGAATATCAGCATATTCCAAGATCTTTAAATACATTAGCAGATGCAATTGCTTCTCGAATGTTAAGTAGACATTTGCAATAATCATACATGTAAATTTAAAACCATTCCATAACATGATTTACAAGATAAGCCGGTAATAGTGATATATATATATATATATATATATATATATATATATATATATATATATATATATATATATATATATAGGAGTGTGTCAAAAAATACATCGTCCTCGATCATAGGTTGAAAAACACCTTATGATCGGCAAAAATGATAAGTTAAAAAAGCAAAAATGTCATATGTGCCCACAATAGGCGATCATCCTATCACTGGTGATGATCTCGATAAGAAACCACTACATGGGCCACCTTGCAAAAGAACCTCCTAAAAGGTCTTGGGACCCCAATCACATAGCGCTGAAGTCGACGAGGAATGTCGTCTATGCTGGTCTCCAGAATATCTCCTGTCAAGCGCTCTAGATGACTCTCCAACTCAGCCAAAACCTCTGCTGATTCGTCTTGTGGGGCTGGCGCGGCTGCAACTGGTTGTTTCCTCTTGTAAGGCTGGAGAGCGGCTGGTCACTGTGGACCCACATCTGCATTTGAAACTTTTACTATCAGTTTTGGGACGATAGAAAAATAATAAAAAAATTAAAATAGGAAAATGTTGAAAATGATTTTACCTGAGTCATCCCATTGCTCTCCTGGTGGAAGAGCCATGTCTGGGTCACCACGAAAATGTACCCCAGCGTAAGGGAAGTCCTGAATAGAAAAAACCTAGTTTTGCAACCATTGGAAATACTCAGGTTTGAATCGAACAAACTCTGTCCCCTCGTCTGGATGACGGGCCATAACTGTGACCCATCGCATTAGTTTGGGCTCTCGAGGAAGCCCAACTCCAACAGTAAGGTGCTGCGGGATCAACATGGGAACCCTCTCCAGACCAAAGCTCACAACTAAAGCCCCATAACCAAAGGCCTTCAGTTTTCTGTTCTTGGCTCTGTTCAGTTGGCCTTTTACATTGGCTAACACAGCATTGCACCAGTTGAAGATGGTGCCTCGAAAGCAGTCAACTGCCATCCGAATCTGGGATCCGGTGGCAATATGTAATGCGGCACTCCTGCAAAGTCTGGTGATAGTAAATGTGATCACCATGAGTTCAGGAAGGGATATGGTTTTGATGTCTATCCCTTTGTCTCTAGCCTGGCTGTTGCAGAACTCTAGCCGGAGCCTATCGACAGACCGGCCACCTGGCCTAGTCCCAAATAGAGTCAAGTCTTCACCTCTCTTAGGCAAATCGGTCAAGAAATATATGTCTGCCGGCTCGATTTCGAGCTGATGGCCACCAATGAAGAAGCACTGGTCCTATATGCTCCATCTGTCAACCAGCCACTGTAAGAAATCCACCTGGGCCCTCATGCTAGGTATGGCCCAGAATTTGTACAAGCCGCATGCCTTCAATGCATCGATCGAAGGTTGGTGATTCAACGTGGCAAGATCCATGTCCTCATGCTCTCGTTCCCACCAATCTAGCATGATGTACTCTCTGCATCCAATAAAAAGACAAATTAAAATGCTAGAAATTAATTTGTTTGGGTTAGATTTGAGAATTTTTGGGTTAAAAACCCTTGCTGCGGGGACCGCACCCTCTAGGTTAGAGACAGTGTGTGGGTCCGCACCTTGCCTACATGGAAGGTGCGGACCCCTGACTTTTTCCCCATTGAGAAAAAGTCGGGGTCCGCGGGCTGCCAGTGTTACGCCTGCGGGCCCCTGCACGCGGGTTTTTAGCCTAAAAACCCTCCCAAAAAATGAAATAAAAGCCTAAAACAAAAAATGAAACGGTTAAAAATGAAGAGTAGAATGATGCGGATTACCTGGAGAAGACGATGTTCGATTCCGATGGTTGGATTTTCCGCAATCTTCATGGGAAGTTTTCTGAACAAAAGCACTATTTTGTCACCCAAATATCAAACGGTAAAAATGAATTGACGAAAGCCCTTTTTATAAGTTTTTTGAGTAAATAAATTGCAAATTTGTTTATGTTTCACTTTGGAAAGGTAATTTTTGCAGCATTTTTATCCATTTCGGACAGGTATGAGTAATGTTTGCATTTTTTCAGGATAACGGATTATTCAGGTGAAATCTATCATTTTCAACGGAAAAACATTTAGAGTCACCTTTAAGCTCTTTTCTGACTCCTAAAACATGAAAAGATCGTTGAGTTTTTCTTTTTAAACTCGTTAAAACGGAACTAAAAAGACGGTCCACTTACAGCTCTTTTCTGACCCTAAAAACATGAAAAGATTGCCGGATTTTTGTCGTTTCAAATTCGATATTGGTTATAAAATGATGTGTCGTTGATTGCTTTTTTACTTTTTCGGATCAGGGGCACTAATTACGAAAAGTACTCCTTGGTCGTAAAGATCAAGCGGTTCTCTCAAGTATTATTTTATACTTTTTCGGGTTTGGGAGACACAAATTTACAAAAAAGGTCAACCCTGGAGTCTTCTTAAGTTTTTTCAGACTCTCTAAAATTGAAAAACGCCGAGTTTCTCCTATACTGGACTCGTTAAAATTTCACAGTAAAGGACCTGTTCAATTACAAACAGGAACGAACCACTCCTTCTTAGGGTTCGAATTTAAACTAAGTTGGACTCATCCGAAGGATGAGCTTATAATCAAGAAAATGTTATCCTCCTCAAGCTTGTCAAAAATAAAGAGGTACTTGCCAGAAATGGTGGGGGAAAAGAGAGAAAAATGAGCCTGTTTGTCATACTTTGTAACCACTCTTGAACATGACACTTTTATTCACCTGGGTTGGGAAATCCTTTGCCTAACAGTTGATCAAACCACATTGAAAGTCTTCAGCCGGTTTCTGGGTATTAACTTTGGGTCAATTTGTTGGAAATAATACTGAGAGGGGGGGGGGGGGGGGGTGGGGTGAATCAGTATTATCAAATTCTTATCAATCTATCTTCCTTATTTATACTTTGAATAATTCTTCAAATATTGATCATTACTTTGTATGTCAGTATCATAAAATAATGAGCAGGAACAAGAAAAGCAAATAGTCACACAAAAGAACACCAGATATAAGGTGGAAACCCAATGTGGGTGAAAACCACCTGCTGCAATATGTCTCTATCTTCTTTCAATTAGAAACTCCTTTTACAATGATTTTGTACTGGTGCAGTCCTTTACCAGTACGCAGGCTACAACCTGCAGAGAGCTACAACCCTCTCTCGTTTTCCAGCTTCTCCTGGAAGGGAGCTACAACCTCCTTAGCTCTTGTACTAGCCAAGATACTAGTACGTAGTTGCTGGCCTACTGAAGGCTATAACCTTCTCTTTCTTCCAGGGACCACGTTTCATAAATTTTCAGACTGGATCCATGAACATCAATCAATCATCAAGTATATCTGCATCAAACAATCTCCTTTCCCAATTAGCACTGAATCAAGTAAACACTTCTCTGACAGCTGTACCCAGAACACAGTAACAGTAACCACACACCAAATTCTGAACCCAGAATACTGCAACAATAGACAGAGGCAACTAGATCATAATTTAAAGATATACGCTACTTCAACAACCTGAAACCTGCGTGCAGATCTATAAAGGATAATTCCTTCTTTCAAATATTCAGACACTAATTAACCCAGATTGTCAGATTTATAGATCAAGCATGCGCCTCATATAACAGATCAAAATCATGCAAAGATACTATTATTCAAGCATAAAGATTATGACCCACCAAAAGAACTTATCCTTCTTTATGCGCTAAGGTTCCTCCTTCATTTAGATCCAGATCTGCACCATAACCCAATCACAAATATTTCAGATCTAGCACTTATTAGATATTCAATTCATTCGATGATACTTTGCCAAATGATCTCCTTCCTCTTTTATAGTCTTAGGCCTTCCACAATACCACGGTCCAAAACCATAGGATCAAAAAACTGTTGGACTAATACCATGAACCAACCATGAAAGTGTGTGAGATCAACACTTTTGGATGCAATACCACGAGCCAAAACCATAGGATCAAAAACTATAGGACTAATACCATGAACCAACCATGAAAGTGCGTGAGATCTACACTTTTGGATGCAATACCACGGACCAAAACCATAGGATCAAAAACTGTCGGACTAATACCATGAGCCAACCATGAAAGTGCGTGAAATTTTCTCTTCATGAAAGGAACTTTTCTCTGCATGAAAGTGCGTGAACTTTTTCTCTACATGAAATAAACTTTTCTCTGCATAAAAGTGCGTGAACTTTTCTCTACATGAAATAAAATTTTCTCTGCATAAAAGTGCGTGAAATTTTCTCTACATGAAATAAACTTTTCTCTGCATAAAAGTGCATGAACTTTTCTCTACATGAAATAAAATTTTCTCTGCATAAAAGTGCGTGAACTTTTCTCTACATGAAATAAACTTTTCTCTGCATATAAGTGCGTGAACTTTTCTCTACATGAAGGAAACTTTTATCTTCATGAAAGAAACTTTTATCTTCATGAAAGTGCGTGAACTTTGCTGCACTATAATTTATCATCTGAGATGAGTGGGTTGCCATCAAGTACAACATATGTATCATAATGCCAACAATCTCCCCCTTTGGACTTGATGGCAACAACAACCAATCATTCTCCCCCTTTGACATCAAGGGCAAAGGGTTATGCTCCCCCTAAGAACATGCTCCCCCTGACTATAAACCAGATCTGCAAAGAAGAACCATAATCCATCAAACACCATAAATGACCATGAAAGAGATAGAGACGTATTGCAGCAATATTCAGACCAGCATCCATGATCTCCTTTTGTACTTCCTCCATAATGCCAACAATGCATGATATGCTCCCCCTAAACCTGTGCCATTCGATCTTTGACCAATCCGCAACCCAGCACATGTACGCATATACTTCAGATGAACCTTGCGTGCAACCAACAATCAGAAGAGATTCAACAACAAGATGATGCATCAACAACCCCCAGCTTTTGCCTGAGGTATTCAAAGGTCTCCCTAGGCGATGGTTTGGTGAGTATATCAACAACCTGTTCCTTAGAAGGAACATACTCCAACTTGACCTTTTGTTCAAGCACTTGTTCCCGGAGAAAGTGATACTTGATTGGGATGTGCTTGGTTTTTGAATGCATGACTGGGTTCTTTGAAATGATGATTGCACTTGTATTATCACATAAGATGGAGATGGGTGGTGTACAAGTGATTTGAAAATCCTGAAAGGTCTGCATCATCCAAAGGAGTTGAGTGCAGCAAGATGCAGCAGCAACATATTCTGCTTCAGCTGTAGACAAGGCAATCGAACTCTGTTTCTTGCTGAACCAAGATACTAATCAGGAACCCATAAAGAATGCACCACCACTTGTGCTCTTCCTGTCATCCACGCTTCCGGCCCAATCTGCATCAGTATAAGCATGAAGTGTGAGATCTGTATCTCTACGATACCATAAGCCATAATTTTGAGTCCCTTGAAGATATTTGAAGATTCTCTTTACTGCCTGAAGATGAGTTTCCTTTGGATTTTCCTGAAATCTTCCAACTATTCCCACTGCATGCATGATGTCTGGTCGGGTACCTGTCAAATAAAGTAGACTTCCAATCATAGATCTGTAGGTTGGTTGATGTACTGCTGCTGATTCATCATTTGCACTGAGGCTACATCTTGTGACCATGGGTGTACATACTGGTTTTGCATCTTCCATGCCATATTTCTTCAAAATCTGCTTGAGATACTTGGTTTGAGACAAGAAGATCCCTCCTTCCTTTTGTTGGATTTGCAGGCCAAGAAAATATGTCAATTCTCCAAGCAAGGACATTTCGAATTCTTTCTGCATCACCAAGGCAAAGCTTTGACTCATATATTCTTCATTGTTGCCAAAGATAATGTCATCTACATACACAACAAGTATTAGCAATTTGTCATTTTCAATTTTTATATAAAGATTGCTATCTGCTGATCCTTTTGAAAAACCTTGTTGATGAAGATATTTGTCCAAACGATAGTACCAAGCCCTTGGAGCTTGTTTAAGACCATAGAGAGCCTTTTTCAGTCTGCATACAAGATTTGGATCATTTCCAAGAATGAAACCATCTGGCTGCTCAATGTATACTTCTTCTTCTAAGTCTCCATTCAGAAAGGCTGATTTCACGTCCATTTGAAATACTTTGAACTTTTGAAAGCTTGAGAGAGCAAGGAACATTCGGATGGCCTCAAGTCTTGCAATAGGAGCAAAAGTTTCCTCAAAATCTATTCCTTCTTGCTGCGCATACCCTTTACAAACAAGTCTTGCCTTGTTTCTAATTACTTTCCCATTTTCATTCAACTTATTTTTGAAGACCCATTTTGTCCCTATAACATTCTTATCCTTTGGTCTAGGAACCAACTCCCAAGTGTTGTTCTTTTCGATCTGCTCAAGTTCTTCATCCATTGCTTTGACCCAACATTCATCTTTGCATGCCTCTTTTACATTTTGTGGTTCAGTGGAGGAGAGTAATGCCAAATAGCTTGAAGCTTCTGCAATTGTTCTTCTTGTTTGTACACCTGCTTCTTTCTGCCCCAAAATCTGAGATTCTGGATGATTCTTCTGAACGTACCGGGATGGAGTCTTCTCTTCTATCCTTATCTGTTCCTCTGGTGCTTCTTGAGGTTCTTCTTCTTCATCATTCTGTCTTTGAGGGTAGTCTTCATCTTCTTCGATATTTTCATGATTTACTTGCCTAGGAATTTATCCCTTTTCATCAACCACTACATCAATGTTGTCAACAATTCTTCCAAGTCTTTTATTTTAGCACTTATATGCTTTGCTGTGTGGAGAATAACCAAGAAGAATGCCTTCATCTGCTCTAGGTTCAAGTTTGCCAAGTTGCTCATCAGTATTCTTAATATAGCATTTTCTCCCAAAGATTTTGAAGTGCTTTACCGAAGGAGTCTCACCATACCAGAGCTCATGAGGAGTTTGAGTGCTGTTCACTCAGACATTTGTTTTGTTGAGAATAACAACTGTAGCATATGCAGCTTCACCCCAGAAAGTTGCGGGAGTTCCAGACTCATCCAGCATAGCACGAGCCATTTGTTGGACTGTTCTGTTCATTCTTTCCACCACTCCATTTTGCTGAGGAGTTCTAGCTGTAGAGAATTCTCTTCTTATCCCATGTTCTTCACAGAAATCGAAAAATTCATTTAAGGTAAACTCCCCACCTCTGTCAGACCTGAGGCACTTAATTTTGTAACCTGATTCATTTTCAACCAAGGCTTTGAAGGATTTGAATTTCTCGAATGCTTCGTCTTTGTGCTTCATAAGTCCTAACCAAACAAACCTGGAGAAATCGTCAATGAATAATATCAAGTATTCTTCTCCCCGAGGTGTCCTTTTCCTAAATGGACCACATACATCTATATGGACTAGCTCAAGAGGCATGCTAGCTGATCCTTCCTTCTCTGGAAAGTTAGTTCTGGTTTGCTTTCCAAACTGACATGATTTGCATATGGTGTTGTCTGGAATTTTGATATCTGGAAGACCACGAATTGCCTGATATTTGCATGCTTTCCTTATTTGTGAAAAACTTAGATGCCCCAACCTCCGGTGCCATAACCAGTGTTCATCATCCTTGCTCAAATAGCATTGTTGTTGTCCTTCTTCAAATATGTATAGATTATTTGGAGTTCTTCTACTTTTGATCACTGTTTCACCTGTATCAAGATCACGAACACGAAATCTGTTTGATCTAAATATCACCTCGGTTCCTTGATCACACATTTGGCTGACACTTAGAAGATTATGCTTCAATCCATCAACATACAAAACATTTCCAGCTTTGACCTTTTCTTTTAACTGAGCAATGCCTTTTCCTTTTATAGCTGCAGGAGTATCATTTCCAAAAGAGACTTTCTTTCCCTTTTCTAAAGTAGAATATGATTCAAGTTTTTCTTTATCACCTGTCATATGTTTCGAACATCCACTGTCAATGTACCTTAGATTTTCTTGTCCTTCTGCATAAAATGCTATCCCACATCTTTCTGTTTGTGGTTCCTTTATTCTCCATGTTCTGGTGCTTGAGGCTTGTTCCTTTGTCTGCTGAAACCTGCTCCTGCATTCAGAATCTTCATGACCAAAGTTATTGCAAATAGAACATTCAACTTCATTTTCAAGAGCCGAAAAGTTGTTATAGGTCCTTTTTGTAATCCCGATCATACTTCTTTGTTTTTGAGCTTCTCTAGTCATGATTGTTTTATATGCAACACATTGAGCTGCTTTGTGACCAAAGTTATGGCAAGAGAAACATTTCCCATTGAAGAAACTTCTGCGATTATCAAATCTACCGGCTAAATGATTGTAATTTCTATTTTCATCCATTCTTGAAGCAAATTGAGAAGATTTTACCTGTGGCTGGTTGTAGCTTTTGTTCATCCTTAAGACAGATTGCCCCTGGTTTACCTGATAGTCTTTGTTCGTTCTTGATGTAATTCGTCCCTGCTTTACTTGGTGATCTCCATTGTGCTTTTGCTCATTCCTTCTTGCTGCATCAAGATAACTCTTTGAGGTGGATGCTTGAGATGTTTCTCCATTATACCCCAGACCTGTCTTGTTTAGCGGAGAACGTTGTACATTGATGATCTCATCCAGAGTTTTAGATCCTTTGACAAACTTAAGATTAATAGCCTTTGTTTTCTCAATTTCTTTTCTAAGGCCAACAATTTCACCTTCTAACTTTTCAAGATATTTTTCTTTTTCATCAATTTGAAATTGTAGAGTATCAATGATCATATTCTTTTCTTCTATACATGTCTTAAGTCTAGAAATCTCTTCATAAAAACTATCCACATCTATAGCATCCATGTAATCATCATCTTCAAATGCCATTAAAAGTTTATAGTCATTACCTCGTTCATCTTCATCACTATTTGATAGACCATCACTGTCTTCATGAGTGTAGTAGCTTTTCTTATTTGCATTCTGTTTCTTGTTCCATCTGGCAGGTTCCTTTCCTTTGTCAATCTTATCCTTATGAGGACATTTGGCAGCATAATGACCTACGCTTCCACAAGAAAAACATTTAAAAGGTAGCTTACCTCTGAACCTTCCAGTACCCCGTTGAATATTTCTGACAAAATTTGATTCTTCTTCTTCTTCTAGCACGTGACTTGATTCATAGTAGTCTCCTTTTCCTGAAGCCTTAAAAGCAGCTTCTCTCCTGTCTGATGGACCTCCTTTTCTCATTTCATAAGAAGTTAGAGTTCCGTGTAGCTGAGACATAGTAAGAGTTCGTAGATTTTCCTTTTCTTCTATTGCAGACACTTTAGATTCAAACTTGGGGGACAATGATCTTAGGAATTTTTCAACCACAACATCCTCTTTTATTTCTTCACCCAAGTTTTTCATACAATTAACAATCTCATCTACCCGAAGGAAATAGTTAGCCACACTTTCATCATTATACATTCTGAGATTCTCATACTGAATCCTGAGGGTTTGAAGTTTTGCACGTTTTACCTATTCATCTCCTTCGTAGCTCAAAACAATCTTGTCCCATATTTCTTTTGCGAATTTATATTGCATAACCTTCACGAATTCAGATTGAGATAGACATCCTAGAAGAGTATTAATCGCCTTTGCATTTGTTTCATATTTCTTCTTCTTAGCTAAATCTGTAGGAGTAGCTGATGGAAAAGTATACCCTGTTTGTATAATGTCCCATACTTCTGTACCCAAAGATTGAAGATAGGCGGTAACTCTTACCTTCCAATATACGAAGTTTGTTCCATCAAAAATCGATGGCCTGATTGATGCTTCCCTCTCGTAGTTGCTCATGATGTTAGATCTTCCTTCAAGCGATCAAGCTTCTTCAGAAGGACCTGCTCCGATACCAATTGTTGGAAATAATACTGAGAGGGGGGGGGGTGAATCAGTATTATCAAATTCTTATCAATCTATCTTCCTTATTTATACTTTGAATAATTCTTCAAATATTGATCATTACTTTGTATGTCAGTATCATAAAATAATGAGCAGGAACAAGAAAAGCAAATAGTCACACAAAAGAACACCAGATATAAGGTGGAAACCCAATGTGGGTGAAAACCACCTGCTGCAATATGTCTCTATCTTCTTTCAATTAGAAACTCCTTTTACAATGATTTTGTACTGGTGCAGTCCTTTACCAGTACGCAGGCTACAACCTGCAGAGAGCTACAACCCTCTCTCGTTTTCCAGCTTCTCCTGGAAGGGAGCTACAACCCCCTTAGCTCTTGTACTAGCCAAGATACTAGTACGTAGGTGCTGGCCTACTGAAGGCTACAACCTTCTCTTTCTTCCAGGGACCATGTTTCATAAATTTTCAGACTGGATCCATGAACATCAATCAATCATCAAGTATATCTGCATCAAACAATCTCCTTTCCCAATTAGCACTAAATCAAGTAAACACTTCTCTGACAGTTGTACCCAGAACACAGTAACAGTAACCACACACCAAATTCTGAACCCAGAATACTGCAGCAATAGACAGAGGCAGCTAGATCATAATTTAAAGATATACGCTACTTCAACAACCTAAAACCTGCGTGCAGATCTATAAAGGATAATTCCTTCTTTCAAATATTCAGACACTAATTAACCCAGATTGTCATATTTATAGATCAAGCATGCGCCTCATATAACAGATCAAAATCATGCAAAGATACTATTATTCAAGCATAAAGATTATGACCCATCAAAAGAACTTATCCTTCTTTATGCGCTAAGGTTCCTCCTTCATTCAGATCCAGATCTGCACCATAACCCAATCACAAATATTTCAGATCTAGCACTTATTAGATATTCAATTCATTCGATGATACTTTGCCAAATGATCTCCTTCCTCTTTTATAGTCTTAGGCCTTCCACAATACCACGGTCCAAAACCATAGGATCAAAAAACTATTAGACTAATACCATGAACCAACCATGAAAGTGCATGAGATCAACACTTTTGGATGCAATACCACGAGCCAAAACCATAGGATAAAAAACTATAGGACTAATACCATGAACCAACCATGAAAGTGTGTGAGATCAACACTTTTGGATGCAATACCACGGACCAAAACCATAGAATCAAAAACTGTCGGACTAATACCATGAGCCAACCATGAAAGTGCGTGAAATTTTCTCTTCATGAAAGGAACTTTTCTCTGCATGAAAGTGCGTGAACTTTTTCTCTACATGAAATAAACTTTTCTCTGCATAAAAGTGCGTGAACTTTTCTCTACATGAAATAAACTTTTCTCTGCATAAAAGTGCGTGAAATTTTCTCTACATGAAATAAACTTTTCTCTGCATAAAAGTGCGTGAACTTTTCTCTACATGAAATAAACTTTTCTCTGCATAAAAGTGCGTGAACGTTTCTCTACATGAAATAAACTTTTCTCTGCATATAAGTGCGTGAACTTTTCTCTACATGAAGGAAACTTTTATCTTCATGAAAGAAACTTTTATCTTCATGAAAGTGCGTGAACTTTGCTGCACTATAATTTATCATCTGAGATGAGTGGGTTGCCATCAAGTACAACATATGTATCATAATGCCAACACAATTGTCACCAAGCCATCTGTTGTGTCGTTATGTGTTCAAGAGGTCACTGCCAATAAGCCATTCATCTGCAAAATATCTGTCATCCATCTTGACCATCCCTGAGTTAGTCCTTGCAACTAAATTTCTTCAACTTGATCTATGATTTCGTGTTGTGGGCTTGCCTGCGACGGATCGCTTTCTATCGACTTCAGCTCATTATCTAGAAAGATGTTCTAGAAATCGTTAGTACCTTGGGATCTGCATGCCTCAATGGCAGGTTTCTTGCCTTTGACGACAGATTGCATCATTGACCTTCGATCAAAGTATTCCGTGACATGTTCGACATCAACCATTTATTCACATCTCATGGATTGTACTGGGTACTTTGAGAGCCATTGACATCACTGGTGGTTTCTCTAACACTTGTTAACACTTTACATCATTGACTGGTAATCAAGTGGTTTCTACCATGTTCGACATCAACACATTCAATCGCATGGATAGAATCGTACTATTTCGAGAAGTAGAAATGAAGACCCTGGATCTAGTTTCTGCAATCCAGGCTGGGAGGAATTTTGTATTCATTATATGATGGACTATTCATAAACAGATGGCTGCGTCCATACTGTGTCCACATGAGTCTATACTTGTGATGTATTACAAGATCATTCATGTATCAGAGTAGTAGTTAGTTTTCTAAGTCAGTTTTGATCTGAGTATGGGAATGCCTACCTCAGCGATGATATGTGTAACAACCCAAAGTAAATATAAAATTAATTTCCTAATTAAAATCATAATCAACAAATAAGTACATACCTTTATTACCTGTGATCGATGTCAGCCATATGACAACAAGGTTTTGGGGACGACTCTCCACCCAACTGTAGGCTCAATTGTGCAAGAATTTGCTACAACTGGCCACCCCCGAGCCCTCAATCAACCTACTACTGTCAGTGACTCCTAAGCCTTAGAACACCATTCTCCCAAGAGAATGCAAGATAGAATCTCGGAATGATGGAATGCCTCTCATCTTCCTCACCATCTATTAAATAGAACAAATATTGGAAGGGGAACCACATGCACACACTCCATGTGTCTACATGCAACTTTCTTTTGATCTTTAGCTTTCTTGTTTTATTTCTTTACTTTTCTTTTGATTTTTAGTTTTCTTGTTTTATTTCCTTCTTTTTGATAGTTTTCTTGTTTTATTTCTATTTATTCTTATTTAGAGCTTTAGTATGGTTATTACTATTTTTATTTTATTATTTTTGTTTATTTTCTTTGTATATATTTTTAATATCATTTATTATTTAACATTTATGATTTATTACTTTTATTATTTATTATTAAGTGATTTATTTATTATTTCTATTATTAATTATTAATTATTTTTATTATTTATTATTTATTATTATATTATTATTTATTATTATTTATTATTAAGGGGAGGGATATTACAATATGATCTCATATATATATTTTGTATTGAATGTTTTTACAGGTTCCGACCGGCTCTCCACAAGATGGTCCTCGAAATGATCCCACACCTCCTGTTTACAAAAAACTACGGACCTGCCCGCGCTGTCCCTAAAGGAGTGGGTGCGGACCCCTGTGAAAGTAAAAAAGGCGCAAGTTTATTCTAAAAAACTCACTTTGGGTTAATTCTAGATGATTCTAGAAGGAATTTTGATGTGGATTGGCCGCTCTTAGGTGGTTCATGCATCCCAAAAGAGAAGGAGCTAATCCCTTGATGAGAGGAGCTATCCCTTTGAAGGAGGGCTTTATCCCTTCGAAGGAGGACCTAGTAACTTCCCTCCATTGCACTATAAATTAAGGCATTGGGCTGGTTGCTAGGGAGGTTAGAAGCTGAACATTTTTGAGGGTAAATGCTGGTGGAATTAAGACTTCCTAGTTAAGCTTGAGAGGAGAGATCACGTACCTTTTTGGCTTCATTGGGAAGAGAGTGAAACTTGTCAAAGTAGAGGAGACTTCTTGCTGGACCCTGGGAGGAGCTTGTACAGCGTCAAGGCACAGGTTGTAAAGTTCTTCTTTGATTTGAATTAATACAATCAGATTCATTTTTCTCAACAAATTGTCTTATGTCATTTGTTTCATGAATTCCTTGACTTTCATGTTAAATATGTTTTATGATATTGGCTTTTCAGGTGCTATTTAATTTGTTTGCTTGTTTGTGTTTGTAGATTCGCGACGAGGGAGCTTAGTTGGATCAAAGGAGCGAGGCTTCCAAAAACTTGCATTGGACCCAAGGTAGGCCTAAAACACTTGTTTGCCTCTGTTTATAAATTCATATTTAGAGAAAGATAGTTTGTGATTGGCTTGCTTGTCACTAGGTCTTCTTTAGATTCTAGGAAGGTCTATCTTGTCAGCAAGATCGACTCCTTACATGTGACACAATCCCTTAAGATCTGAGGGATGCAAGGAAAATCTCGATGATAGTGGTCTCCTTTGCAAATGACACATGGAGATTTAGGCTTGGATGGTGTAGTGTGTGGATTTTCACTAGACGATGCCTGGTTACCCCTTTTCGCCTTTGGCTCCTTCTTCTTCTTCTCTTTCTTCTCCTTCCCTTTCTTCTCCTTCTTAGTTACTTGATTTTTGGCTTTACCAGCTTCATCAAGCGAAGAGGAAGGAGGAGAGGGAGAATCGGATGAAGTAGAAGGTTCGGGGGAAACTTTAGTATCATCTATTTTCCATCTCGATTGTTCAGGAATTACAGTGTTCTGAAAAACAGAGCTCGAGAAGAGCCATATTGGCAAGCCAATAGTCAATCCTGGAAGTGACAATGTGGCCATATGAGGTGCACCAACATCTCACCAAGAGGAGAAAGGACTAGGATTCCCTCCGAGGGGAAACCCTTGGTTAGTGGACTCCATTTTTCTCAACCTAAGACCGATGTGGGGATGGTGATATTATTCCGATTAAAATAAATTTTTAGATGCTTTGACACAACTTGTTTTTTCAATTTTTAAGAGTCGAGAAAAAACAAAATATGACTCTAGTCGCCTTCAATTTTTAATGAGCCTGAAGTGACAAGTGCTCAGATGGACCTTTTCCTTTAAGGAGTCTGAAAAGGAATGAAAGAGACTACTCTGGAAATCTAGACAGAGGGATTACCAAACCAATCGCAAAACTGCAGAATACTTTTTATGGTACGGCAGTCAATCTTCCCGAATGCTGTGTTCAATGCATTGCGATCGATAGGGCGGCAGACACGGCTTCCTATGGGTAAATGATATAGCCTATTGTGGTCTCCCATTATATACTCGATGGTACATGGGAGCACAAGTCCGTACTGGCACTTGTCGTCTCAAAGAGGAGGAATCACCCAACCAAAAGTGAAAGCGACAGTTACCAGGCTTTACGACGCTGGAATATGTCTCTAGCCTAGACTTCTAGATGTTGTGCGTTAGGTTCCAAAGCATTTTTATGTTCATTGAATTTATTTTACAGTTGATCTTTCTTAAGAAATTTTCCTTTCAGGTTCACCATGTGATGTAGATATAATTCCTAAAATGCAATCTAAGATGATAAACAATCGTTTAATCTTCTTTTTGCAATGAAAATCCTAGCTACTAAAGAAAGAGAGATGATATTATTTCAACATAGAGCAAAGAGCACACACTAGATGAACTGTCCTAAATCAAACCAAGAAGCAGTCTAAATGCAAACGCACATGCATGTATTTTTTTTCAGCCTTCTTAATGTGTGAATGACAAGAAGAATGCTAAGTACAAATCTGAATTATCTTTTCAAAGCGACAGTACTAACAAATTTCTTTTCAAAAACAAAAGGAAGATAATGACGATCCTTTGCTATTTTGAATTGAAAACTGCTTTTGACACATGAAAAATTACTAATTCAAATCAAATACAAGAGTAACTGTATAATCGATCATCAAGAACAATATAATTCTTTTCTTTGATTGAAAACGAAACTTGTGACACTTTCAAATCAGAAGACCACAGTTCAATTATGCTACTTCTTTGTAAAAGAGAACTGAAAATGGCACACAATACATAAAAACATTCATAGTTCTTTTCACAATGGAGGCAGAATGATGGAAAGGAAGGGAGTTTTTGCAGTGGTATACTAAACACAGACAACAAAACTCCTGAATAAAGCTGAAGAGAGTGAACACAAAAATCAAAATCTGAGATCAAAAGAGGTCTTGTCTGATCAGCGCACCTGTAACACAGGGAAAGTGTGATGCAATGCACCTACTTCACATGGGAGGTGTCATGCATCCAGTTTCCCAAGAGGAGAAGGTGCGATGGTCTAGGGACGAGACTTCAACTGGGTTCCGAGTCACAGTTTTCAGCTCAGTTCAGGGATTTAGGCTGAGCAAGTGATGTACAATAAATAGAAATCGCAGGGGCTGATCTAATGAGGTTACTAGAGCCACCACTAGGGAAATTAGAAGGTTTGTAAATCGATTGTTCAGTTTATAAACAAAACTTGGAGATAGACTGAAGCATCATTGATCTACTTTGCACTTGCATGGAAAATGCAGCTTGAAGGCTAGCTGGCTTGACTTCAGGCTCCGTCTGTAATTTTATAAAACAAAAAAATGTAGACGAATAAACAATCTATTCGCTCCCTAGTGGAGTCACCATTTTGTTATTGGAAAATCTAGTGTCCACTCGGAGCTGCTAGTCCCACTAAGACTGGTAGCTATCTTAGAAACAAACAAACTAAAACTAGTTTCGTTTTCCTTTATGAGAATTAGATAAGAGGGGAATGAAGGACACCAACCTCAGTCTTGTGCTTGGTTCCTTGCTCGGTTCCTCTCCCGTCTGACAGATCCTTGCCACTTCTCCTTCATCTACCCAGCTTCAAAGAGCACCTGTGGAGTCAAAGCAACATAATACTATCGAAGAACAGAGATCTACAATCATAAACAATATAGGACCAGATATATATTGATCACACAAATGCATATATCATCAAACATACAAGAATGTGGAGGAAAACTTGAATAGCTTTATTAATATCAAGAATATCAAAGAGGATTACAACCAATTGTTCTGACCCAGCGTCATCCTCCAGCATGAAAGCCCTTCTTTCACCTCATGAAAAGCTTATATCACCAAACACTATAATATTCCACCAAGAAACCAACAACACTTCCTTACAAGATACAAAATTCTAGCCTCTGGATCTCTGGGATGAGGGATCCATATATAGATGATTGCAGGGGGGTGAGTCAGCTTCTGGGATTCTGATTAGTGTCCTCTCTCTAATAGTTCTTGATTCCACTTGGAGATTGATGATCTCCTACTCATCCCTAGGCAAATTCAGAGAGGCAAGTGTCATAGGAGAAGTTTCTGGAAGATTCTATGATGATCCACCTCACAAACTGTCTCTGCCATTTGTCCACTCTCACCCATCGCACCCCATAGAGGGGCTTTTCAGTATGCATTGCACCCTTTACATTGGGCAGGTGGGATGCATTGCACCCTTAGCATTGAGCAACCTGTATGGTCTAGTTTTGACCAGTTCTGAGCAGTTTCCTGTGGAGAAGTTCTGGGAGATGATGTAATAAAATGACCTTGTTCTTTTAGGGTATGGAACAACACTTTTAGGGACTTAGGAGCCCTTGGTTTATGGACATGTATGATTGGGGTTGCAGTGCCCAAAAATGTCTATAACAGAAGGTAAACCCTCTTCCATTGTCTTCCTGGAATATTTGATTAATGAAATAATAGTCATGGAGATTTTACCTATGCGAGTTATTAATCTTGACATTTCTGCAGATCTTGTGGTCAAAGGTTATAGGTGCAAATCATAGAAGTGATTCCGAGCTTGCAGCACCATATCAACAAGCACTGTATCAACATAACATAATTCAGGCCTATTCTAGACCTTTCTTGTCTTTCTCTCGGCAACTAGTTGGCCATTTCAATGATTGTATAATGATAAACATTAGCTGCCATATTGAGAGATAGTTTTCTCTGTGTATTGTATAAGAAGGGTTTCAATGTTGTGAGTCGGGGTTAGCCATGCAAGAGATTGATATTGTAATAGAATACTGATTAATTAATTGAATACAAGTTATTTTGATGTTCTCTCTATAAGCTGTGAATCCACCGCAGCCCTGGTCAGGGAGTTGGGCCCACTCTTCTAATCAGGTTCTGCGTTAATCTTGTGTGTTGTTATTTCATGTGTGTTGGTTTATTTTGATTGTTGTTACAATAATTTATTTTATAGTTCTACAATTTACTCTTATTTATTGCCATAGTGGTTCTCTCATTAACTCAATTATTGAATCCAAGATTGGTGATTGATTGTGTCATTGCTACCTACATATTTTTCTGCATTACCTTGAAATAATGTACGCACTTGGATTGATAAATTAAATGTGGAAAAGGGTTGAATAGGTATTCACACTCGGACACCAACAACATCCATGGCCAATCTATCCTTAGAGACAATCCAGTGCACGATGCCAGCAAAGTCCTATGCATTGTATCTTAAGGAACAGTGGCCACAGTTCCAAATCAAGACTTTGGCACAGAGAGGCACTATGCCCTTCCAAGACTACAAACAATTCATTGATCTCTGTGATCAAAGCACCTTGGAGGATAGAGCTAAAATGTTTGAGTTTTACCTGCATAACTTGCCTTAACAAATCTAAATGTGTGGGACCCTAATTCAAAACTAGGGGACTTACAATTGATGGCTTTGGCATCATGGATGAATCATGAAGAGGAAAGAGCTGTGGAGAGGAAGAAAGTGATGGCAAGAGAAGAGACAAAACCCCTCATAAGAGCTGAGCAATCAAATCCAATGGTTGTCATCAGCACCAACAACCTAATTGCAAATGACCCTAAACTTGCACCTAGGTACCTTTCTACCCAAGAGCAAGCAATCACACACCTTGAAGACATGTTCAGGTTGTTAGGGGATGATAGCATGCAAGCTTGCAAAAGGAGATGGAACACTTTGCCCTACAGTATGAAAATCAGAGATTACCATTCTCCTCAGAGAATGAGAGAAGCAATAAACAAAACACCCATGTACAAGCAATCTCTCCAAAGACTCAAGGTCAATTGGATTGGCTTGAGACTCAGTCCACCACTGCTCTTAGGAATGTTCAAAGGAAGGAAGGAAGAGGAAGAAAGAAAGAAGTGGGAGGAAATAGAGAGGAAGGCAAGATTCTATGCACAGTAAGAGGAAAATATAGCAGAAGCATGGGATGTCAGGGAGGCCACTAGAGCAATGAAAGACATGGATATAGATTGAGTTGCTCAGAGGATGAGCAACACTTTCAGTAGGGGGTGATGATGAACCTCATCATTGGGTAACTATATGGACCTTAATACACCTCCTAGCTTATTTAAATCAACTCTTCCCATTATTTATTACATACTTTGATTATATTTTGCTTAATGAGATGAGTAAAAGTGAGATATTATGCCTAGTGGACTAATGTACATTGATTGCAGGTTTTTGAGAGAAAATCATGGAAATTTTGGCTAATTAAGGGAAAAAACTCAAATGAGAAAAGGAGGAGATATTGTATGAGATATATCCTTCTCATTTACTCCTCACTCATTCGATTATTCCTCCATCAAATCACACTAGCTCGGAGTTAAAAGCAGCAAAGTCATGAAGATCAAAAGGCAGCCAAGCCAAAGACAGTTAAAGAGTCAGTTTATCTTGAGTTTGGGAGCCAAGACTCCCTAGATTTAAGGAAGTCATTGGAGACTTCACTTGTATGAATAATGGGGCCTAGAGCCTCATTAGGATTCAAATTTTTGATGTAAAAGCAGCAAGCATTTTTCGAGTTCAATACTTGTGAAAGACATTGTTATCTAATTTTCTGATTTGATAATGAGAATGAGCATTTCCTTGATCCAAAACTGAGTTGACTCAGAGGGCTGAAGCTCTTGGGATAGGACCCAACCCTAGCAGAAAAGGCTCCTCTTCTTGTCTTTGTATGCTTAGTTGATTTCATAGATTAATGGTTGAATTGTCTTTAGCATTATTTCATTGCAAGTAGTTGTGGATTTGATTAGTTTGCTTTCATTTGTGCATTGCTTCAACAGTAGCTTAGGAAGATAAAGGAATATCAAAAAGTTGTTAGTAGGTGTATTTGGCCTCACTCCTCCCTTCAGGGATCATGGTTTGAGGAAAGAACTCCTATGCAACCCCAAATAGACAGAATTTTGATTTCTCATGGAATTTATGGTTTTCTATTACTTAGGCTAGCATGTTACTAGTTTTCAAGAATAGGATTTAATTGCCATTTTTTATGTCATCAGTTTTACATTAGATCTCATAAATATTTTACATTATTCTGCAAGCTTTTCCATGCATAGGCAACTAGATAATAAAATTCCTTTTTTCTTTAGTTAATTAAAATCTATCTTATTTACATGATTTATGGATAAATGTCAATGATTGATGCAGTGCAAGAGTTTCAGCAGTACAGAGAGATCTCATGAAAAGAAACCCCATCCTAACCTCATCCATTCATGGTTATCACTTTATTTCACTAAATCCCTCACCAAATCCATCATTACATAAGAATACTTCTTCAAGATTGTTGAGCAAATCCAGCCATCTCACAACCCTGTTTTGAGCTCTGAAGGAGTTCTAGGCACTCCATTGCCTCATTTCACCCACCATTCACCTTCCCTTGGACTTACATCACCTTCCAAATCCTTCCTCTTGTTCTCGGCTGTATCCTGTAGGAATACAAGGGATCCTGTAGGATCATTAGGACATCCTGTAGGACACATTAGGACATCCAGTAGGTTGACCTATAGTGGCCTGTTTTGAGGTTGAATTATAGAAAAGGCCCTAGGAAGATAGGAGAATCCCCTACTTGCCTCCCAAGCCATCTAACCATTCACCATCATCCCTAATCCACCTGCCACACCACCAAGAGAAGTTAGCATTCCCATTTTCACACAAAAAAGACAAAAAGGAAAAATAGTTATTTTGTTCATTTACATGCACAAAAGTAGAATGTTTGGATGTTTCAAATTAAATACCTAGGATAGTAGGATTGCATATATGTTAACTTAGCATTATTTTTAATGAAATCCTCTTAGTAGTTAGTTAGATGAATGGTGTGTTTAGCATTTGATTTCAGTATTTTCCTTACTACAGTAGACAAGATTTCCTTCAATGCAAATTTCCTTCTTTTTTTTCATTGGTAATCAAGCTTCTTCTAAATCAATAGAAGTCTGGTTTGAAAAACAACAAGTGGTCTATCACTAGCTTAGGAGTGACAAAGAGCGTACCCATCACATCTACTTGTGTATACAACACTTTCACCTCCAAGTTTGTACGAACCCCAGGTTGATCAAGTAAAGTTGGTAGCCCCAGCAGTTGTAGCATTCATTGATCAGGAGCTCAGGACCAAGTGACGTAAAATGGTCAAAAATGAAAGTGCTCAGAATTGGTTTGAACCTCAACAACTAGATAGAGCTCGTCTTCCTGATTCCGGCACCATGAACGGTTCGAAAAATGGTCTCCGTATGAGGAAGTTATGCCAAAAAGAAGAATTTCCCAATAACATTGAATTTTGAATTATTTTTCAAAAAAATATTAAAAAAAGAATATTCCACAGAATATTCCATTTGAACAGCCAATCACAAGTTGCCACGTGGTAGACTCGGAGACTGCCACGTGGCCAAAGGTGACATCAGCATGACGCAAGCATTTTGGGCGCATGTTTAAAATTTTGGTCGAATTGTGGTTTGAACCTGCAACCTACCACGGAACAGCCATATGTTTTACCAATGCACCAGCGCAACAGAACTTGTTAAGAGTTTGACGAAATTTATTTATGAAGTTTAAACTTCATTTGGGCGGGGCCCAAATGGGGCCAGCCCCCCATGCCATACGACCCAGCCCCGGAACTGTAGGCTTAAGCCTACCCGACAGCGGAAAAATGCCAAGGTTAACGTTTAATGTTAAACGTGGTCACATATGCGTGAAGAACGGGACTAACTCCGTGTTAAACTGCCCGTTGACAAACGGTTTTGCACGCAATCGAATGCCAAACTGCAATCCGAAATTCTGGTTACATGGAATTAAAAATCAACAGATACTGCCAGTTAACATAGCGGCAGAATTGGCAGAGGCACCAAATTTGGGCGGTCCCACCATATTTGGCGGGCCTATCTGTCCTCCAACTACAGTTAGCTGGAGTGATTCTAGGCAAAACTGGAGGAAATCTTCAATGAGCCATAACTTTGGCTAGGAAAGTCCTTTTTGGACAATTTTTTTTTTGATTTTAGGTATCTTCGACCTTCTGAAGTCATTGGCATAGGTTTCATAGCCATCTGAGGTCATTTATAGGTGTTTTTGCTTCGTGGAAGTTCCAGGAGCCACTAGGGCCAAATCAGTTTGGGAGTTGCATTGGGAATTGTGCAGCCATTGAATGTGGAACGAAGGTCATTCCTGAAGGTTTTCAGCATTCTGAATCCATTTCTATAGCTCGTTTTTTTTGTTGAGGCATTATTCTCACTATTTAGGTTCAGGGAAGCTTTCAGGTCCACTAGGGCCATTTCAGTGTTTGAGCTGTTTGGGGGCTATGTTCATCCATTTTTTGTGATTCAAAAGCTTATGTCTGCTAGTTTCGACCTTCTGAGTCTAATGGCAGGGGTTTCAGAACCAATTGAGGTCATCTTCACCTCGAAATTCTCCATGCAAGTTTAAAGGGCCACTAGGGCCAATTGGGGAAAGTACTGTATGAGGTACAATTTCACTGTTTAGTGTTTGGGAAAGAGCATGTTTAGCTAATTCCTATCTTATGATTCTATATTTACAGTCAGATCTATCTTTCGAGACACTCATATTCTTGTATTAGCCTTTGTAGCATTTTTAATACAAGAGGACAAGCCTAGTTTGAGAGGCTTGGTCCAGCAGATGTAGCTCAGAAGGGGTGAACTGCTTTATCATTTTGATGTCTTCATTTGCTAAAGATGACATGCTAAACAAAACTAATATAAAGTGTTAAACAACAAATATACATAACTTGCATACACACATAATCACCTATTCAGCTGCAGAAAGTTATCTGTCTTATTCCGCAAGACATCAAACTTCAAGTATGTGTATGTCAAAGACTTCTAAGTGTTTACTTCGTTATTTCTTTAGCAGAGCCTCTAGAGGGTTAGGTAGCCTCTGGAACTCATCCTCTCTTTAGAGGTGACATGTCCGGTGAATGCCACTACTGTCTATCTCTGTATAAGAAATAAGAAGTTTTCACATTTTCAGAGGTCACTTGGAGTGTATAGCTCACATTTGCAATTATGGGAAATGGATACCTTGCACCCTTAAACAAGTACATTCCATTTACAGATCATTCATGCTGCAATACTGGTGCTCATCAATGATTACCTCCATAATCGATGCATGAATTTTGCCAAAAAAATGTCATTTAGGACCTCAAAACGAATATGAAAGTTTAGGATCTGAACAACTGCCAAAAATAGTAAACTGTGCTACAATTAATGAAACTGAAAAACTAAAAGAAACAATGGTGAGGGTCCAAGTGGAATAGGCGGGTGGCCACCAATATCCACTTGGATCAATCCTACCCCCTTAGGAAACAATGATCCCCATTTCATTGAGTTCCTCCATGAGATGAGGAAATTTCTGCTGAACTTGGTCCCTGATGAGCCATTTTCCTTGGTGAAGGATTTGGCCTACCTTGAAAACTCGATATAGTTGTAACATTTGTTGTTAAGTGTTCTTGATCTGCATTTCCATGATCTGATCAATTGTGGCCTATTCCATGCAACCCGAGTTGAGCTCTGTTGGTGTGAGTTGTTCTGCAATGTCAGATGTGTCCAACAATGGTGGAATGTATGGTCGACGGTGATCTATGTTGAACACTAGGTGCAGACCAAGGAATGGTGGGATGCTGAGCTCGAAGGAATTGTCCCCAACAACCTTGGTGATGGTGTATGCCCATATTGAAGCAGGCGAAGCTTGCAGTGGGGTCTAGCAAGGCGCTCCTTCCGCAAATGTATACAAACTTGGTCGCCCACCTGGAATTTGTGTGACACTCAATGTTGATCATGGCGCTACTTGTACTTAGCATTGGATCTCTCCAATATATCATGGACCAGTTGGCATATGTGTTGAATGTGCTCAATGAAGTTGTTAGCCCTTTCAGCTTCAGATTGCATGTGAGCCAAATCTACTTGAGTGGCTACAAATGGTATGGCCACATCAATGGGGCATAATGGTTGAAATCCCAGCCCTACCTAAAAAGGGTTGTGGCCCGTTGAGCTATGGAGAGATCTGTTGTAGCTGTGTTGGACATAAGGGAGACTTTCAACCCAAGTGCTTTGATGCTTTGAGTTGTACATGTGCAAAATGTGTATGATCATCCAGTTGACAACCTTTGTTTGGCCATCAGTTTGGGGATGTAAAGGCGTGGACTTAGTGAGTTTTGGATCCAAGATCAACTAGAGACTTGACCAAAATGCACTCAGGAATCTGCTGTCCAAATATAAGATAATGTACTATGGGATCCCAAAGTGTACCCACACTCGTTCAAAGAAGATCTTAGCAGTGGCCTCTGTTGTGATACTCTTCTTGCAGGCCACCATGATGGCCATCTTAGAGAATTTGTCGACGACCACAAAAACGAAATCGTTGACATGCTTAGTAGAAGGAAGGCCCAACATATAATCGATGGAGACAGATTCCCAAGGCTGATTAGGAGTAGGTAGAGGAGTATATAGCCCTTGCTTCTTGATGGTCGGTTTGGCAATGGTGCAGGTGGTGTAGGATCCAATCTACTTCCCAACATCTTCACGAAGTTTTGGCCAATGAAAATAATTCTACAATACTGCCAAGGTTTTCTCTACTCTGAAATGTCCAGTGACTCGACTGTAGCGCGCCTCCCAAATCATCTTGGCAATCTCACTTAAAGGAACACATGTGTCCCAAGTGGCATAATAGTGCATCCTGAAGGTGAAAATTTGGAACTTTCTTCCCTTTCAGGAGTGTTTGGTATATGCTGCTGAATTCTAGATCACTCTTGTAAAGATGCGACCACCCCAATGTCTCATGCCCACAAGAGTCGAGCACAGTGATTAGCACCATGATAGGTGGTCGGTTGAGGTAGTCAGATAAATTATTGGTGTTTCCCTTATTATATTTAATGTTCAAATGGAATTGTTGTATATAGGTGGACCATTTCTGATGAATATCATTCTCCAACTTCCCTTGTGTTTGTATGAACTGTAGAGGTTGGCGGTCTGTATGGATGATCATTTCCTTCCCTAGAATGTAATGCTTCCATTGAGTGCAGTAGGCCTGCACAATGGTGTTATCACTCAGGTTGTCCCTGAAGGTTAAGAAAGGGATACGGCCGAGGTAACCACAAACCAACTTTGGACTGTAGGTTCTAGCCAACCTGCAATCAGAGAGGGCTCTCTCTTTTAGATTTAGCTTTGTTCAAAAGGATTTTAGGCTAGGTCTTGGGTTCAGGGGGTTCTTTGTTTTGTTTTGGTGGGAGAATTGATTTTTCAGGTAGAGAGGCAGAGCACAGTCTAAGGGTTTCGAACCATTGGGCGTGGAGTCGAGGAGAGAAATGCTGCTAAGTTTCCTTAATAGCTGTGAGGGAAAATGGAGCAAGATAACTGAGACTGAAGCAATCTTCAGGTTTAAGGGATGAAATGAATGCTAAAGAAAGAGAGACAGTTAAGAATCTCTCCAACAGATTAGCAGAGGAAACAACAAGGTGCTACCTAGGAGCAGTTAAGAATCCCTAGATAATTGGCCAATACAGGTGAACTGGGGTAAACATGAGCCAGAAGGAATTCAATGTTCATAACCAATTCATTCAGAAGAAAACATCAAGAAACAACAGGAATTGAGCATAGAGAGTATTTAAACTAATTCTAGGCTATTCTTTCTTCCTGCTATTTAGATAATGGCAAACACATAAACAGAGATAAGAGGCACTTATTGCTTCAGGCCGCAGCGCAGGAATTCCATCTTCAACTCTTCGAAACATTCATCAACAATAGACAGTTCGCTCTCCAAGCTTTAAGCAATCTTTGATTATGGAAAACTCAGGTATACAATGCGAGTCTCTAAATGAAATTCTCAATTGACCAACCCTAAAACTATACAGAGGATGGTATATATAGGGCAAAACTTTCTATCTACTGCTTTTATTACATCTTGACCTAATCAAGTCACAAAACATAATTTATTGACCTAACTCTATCTGGAATTAAATGCAAAAAATCTCTTGAGCGGCGCTGAGGGTCGCCGTATCAGAAATAAGTGAATGATGTGGTCCTTGGTGGCTTGCTGTAATGTCTTCTAAAATAAATATGCATGGGTTCCTGTTGCTTGATGTCTGCCTGCATTTAAAGTTTAAGCTGTGATTTGAGTGCAGGAATGGGCTTTTAGCCGCCTGATTTGACTTCCTGATGGGCTCATTAATTCTTAGCTGCTTCGAGCCACTAAACAGATCTTCTGCTGATACTCTTTGGCTGCTTTTTGTCCACTGATACTCTTTGAAAAAATCCGGACTGCAGATCTGATGTACTGTGGGCCTAATCACGAATTAACGGCCGCTGTTCGGCCTCTGCATCTTCTGAAATGATCTTCTGCTCCTTCCGGCATGCTCAGTGAAGAAAATGGACCATTTCTGCGCCTTTTTGGGCTTCCTGGGGCTGCATGGAGCGAAGATTCTTTAAAGATTCCCTGAAGATTCTCCATTTTGGCCCAAAAAATCCTGCGCGATTTGTGCAAATCGCTCATCAAAAACTGCCTCAGAATTCGATTCTGGGGCTCCGAAATGCAACTTTTGCGCCTCTGCGCCCAAAAAATGTTGATGACGTCAGCATTGTACGGCGGGTGACGTCAGCATGATGTCAGCAGGGCGATGTGGCGGGATGACGTCAGCATGATGTCATTACATACGGACGATGATGTGGCAGGTACGGTGGCGGGGACACGTGGCAGTGACGTGGCAGGAGGCCACACAGGCAGGTGACTCATCAGGTGACTGTGCAAGGGTTGATGTGGTGGTGACGTCAGCTGGCAGAAGGCGGTAAGCGTATGTGGCGCACCGCTTATGGGGGATGGTGGTTTCGGAGGGAGGGGCTCCGCCACAGCCCGGCGCCTGACGCGTGGCGGGAGTACAGCGGCGAAACTGCCGAACTCCCGGACGTTAAAGGCCAGGCGCGTCGGGGATGAGGATGCCCGCCAGCCATAGATCTGTGGTGTGAACGATCGGACGGCTGGCGGTGGACGCGACGGGATAGGGGGTTAACGGGCGGGAATATTCGCAAGAATATTCCGAATTTGATACTGCGCGCGGATGGGTTATAAACTTAGGAAAACGGGTTTACGGGGTTAAATAAAGGCACGGGTTAATATTTATGCACAGGAACTTTGGGTTAGGGGCGAAATGTGGGTTTTTACAGCGGTGGGGTGAAATTTTACATTGGGAAATGTGAAAACATGGGTTTTTTGGGCTAAGGAAGAGGTTACTAGCTGACCAGATGTTAGACTAGCTCCTTAATGACTTGGATGGGCTAAAAACAGTCCCAAATGGACTGTGATTTCCCTGACTTAGTGGAATTATGGCTATAATGCCAGGGAGGGGTATTTACATAGGGGAGTTTATATACATGATTTTTAGTAGGGGAATGGGAAAATTGTTAGGGAACTATATAATAAAGTTAAAAGTTAATATGGAGATGAAGAGAGGGCGCTAAGGTATGAGACCTTATGCCATTTTGGGGAAAAGAAGGCTCACGAATAATGAGTGAGCAGTCCTTGAGTGAAGGAGATCCTCACCAAGGCAAATGTCATGGAAATGATGTGACTGAGAGGCTCAAGCAGATCTTGACCTCTTGGGGGATGTTAGTAAGAGACTGGGGGAAATGAGAAGAAGGGGATGTTAATGAATTTCCAGCCTGAGTACCTTCATGAAACTATAAAACTGCCTGATAACTATGATCTGAAAAAATAAGACATTGTGAGGTACAAAATTGATCACTGGTCATCACTCTGCCATCGAACAGCTACCTACCCAGCCTACTGTCCTAACATTTTTTCTTCTTTTTATTTAGGGTGCACTTAGACTTGCAGACCCAGATTCACAATTTTTATTTTGCATTATCCTATCTAGATCTGCACTTATTTATGCCAGGGCCCAGATTAGATAGTTGGGTCCCTTTGATTCTCTACCTATCTACCAATCTGCCAAGATTAAATTGTTTGGACAGATGTCATTCTCTATATTCTAAAACAGGAAATTGAAACCTAGGGAGGCCAGGATTAGACTGTCTGGACTTCCCAAAATGAAGAACTCTTCAAAATTGGAACAACTCCTCAAAATTGGAAACAATAGTGGCATTTGAATTGGCACACTTTATTACTTCTTTTCTGGTTTTCTTCTCTGGAAATATGGAACCTTGCTGCAAGAAAGATGACATATTTGGCATGTAAAAATGTCAATCATGAAATATGAAACCTGTCGCAACAGGAGGCTAACAGTGGCTCCACTTGGGGATGGCTTTTCCTTGTGAAAAGTCAAGAACAGCAGGTCAGACTGCCTTGATCTTTGTTGTCACCGTAAACTGAAAAACCTCTTTGCTCTGACTGTTTAGAAATATGAAACTCTGGGACAAAACAACCTTTTTCTCAAGTGAGTCTTTGTGAACTACTCAGCAACGCTTGCTTTCTTCTGCGTGCTGGATTATTATGCACAATGTTGCCTGAGGGTATATCTTTGAAAACATGGATAGAAAATTGATGTTCTTCCTTCAGCTTTGGTGTGAAACAATTTTGCTGAAATTTTTCTTCTTCTGTTAACCTGTTCTTGCCTGAAAAATTGTAAGTGCAAAACATCTTTTCTTTGACCCGAATTGCTGTTATGACGTTGTTACTCTTGCTGCCTTGCTGAGATTGATACAGAAATGGGTCTTTAAAAACTAGACAATCAGCACCGGCTGTGCCTCCATGAATTAACTGCTGTTCTTTCAGTAATCGGTCTGCTTATCAAAGGAATTAAAAAAACAGTGCTCATATATATACAATATAAATGTATAAAGATATTTACAGAACTTGCATTGTTTTAACAACAAGGATCGTGATAATGTTTCAACATCTTGCCATTCACAGGACCTTCTTCAACAGTGATGTCCTCCATAGATCTTAGAAAATAGGTGTTGTTTCCTTGAACGGTAGAAATGATAAATGGGCCTTTCCATAGGAAATCTAACTTTGCGTGCTTGCCCTTGTCTTCTCTTCTTGAGTCCCACTTCAAAACTCTGTCACCACTACTGAAATTTTCAGCTTTAGCCCTCTTGTCAAACATCTTTTTGAGCTTTTCTTGTAATATTTGTGCTCTGTCATAGACTTGTTCTCTGGTTTGCTGGAGATGGATGGTCTGATTAATTCTTCTTTGAATGTCATTTGGTTCAGCCTGAATCTCTTGTAACAGCTTGATGGTGGGAATGCCCAGGGATGAAGGAAATCTAGCCTCCATGCCATATACCAGCTCATAAGGGCTCATTCCAATTGATCTTTTGTTTGAAAGTCTGTCTGCCCATAGGGCATTCACCAGCTTTTTGTGCCAGTTTTTCTTGTTTTCTTCTAGCATTTTCTTTATGATGTTGATGAGGCTTTTGTTAGATGATTCGGCCAATCCATTACCTTGAGGGTAATATGCTGTGGAGTGGCCCAGGGTGATATGAAACTTATGGCAGAAACTGAGCATCTTTTTGGACTTAAAGGCAGCGGCATTGTCAGTGATGATTTTCTCAGGACAGCCAAATCTAGAAAGGATGTTGCATTCAAGGAATTGGATAATGATGGTACCATTGGCTTGTCTACAGGGAATGGCTTCAACCCACTTGGTGAAATAATCTGTGGCTGTCAGGATCCATTTGTGTTGGCCTGAGGAAGAGGGATGGATTTCTCCAATGAAGTCAAGACCCCATTGTTGAAAAGGTTTTTCGGTGGAGATTGGTTTAAGGGGCAGGGGCAATAATTTTCTCTTGCCTTCAAAAATTTGGCATTTTTGGCATGACATGGAAAACTTTTTAACATCTGCAAAAAGGGTGGGCCAGTAGAAACCAGCCCTCAGGATTTTGTCTGCTGTGGACTTCCAGTAGAGATGTCCTCCACAATCACCTGCATGGAATTCTTTCATGACATTGTTAGTTTCATTCATGGTTAAGCAATTTAACAATATACCTTCATGATTTCTCCAAAATAATGCACCTTCAATAACACAAAATCTCAACGCTTTCATTTTCAAAAATCTCTTCTTTGTTTTGGACAATCCTGGGCGAGCACACAAGTTTAACAATACATAGCAAATATCAGTGTACCAGGGGCATTGCAGAAATATTTCACTGATCTATGGAGTCGCCAGCTCCGGTTCATTGTCCAGCTGGTTAATATCTAAGGCTTGAAAATTCGTTTCGGACATCAGTTTAGCTAAACCTTGTCCCTTTATCAGCCTGGTTGGTTTTATTTCAATGTCGTATTCGAGGATACTTGCGATCCACTTACCTCTTTTGCCTTCTAATCCGTCTTGAGTCAGTATGTCTTTTATAGCAGCGTGTGGGACGTAGGCAATTACGTGTGAATACAGTATGTACACTCTAAAATCCTTGATGGCCTTGATAAGAGCGTAGGCCTGTTTTTCCATTATCGGGTACTTCAATGGGGCGTCTCTTAAGGCTTGGCTGAAAAAAGCAATCGGATTTTCAGCTCCTTGTTCATCCTTCTGCAGCAGGACAGCAGCTATCGTATGCTCGGATGCAAATGAAAATATGATGAAATCTTTATCAAACTGTGGACTAGTTAGGACAGGGGTTTGAGTTAAGGCAGATTTGATACTCTCAAATGCTTGCTTAGCTTCCAGGGACCATCTTACCTTGGCATCTTTCTTTAACATGTTGCTTAATAGTCTTATTAATTCAGCCAGATTTGGAATGAATCTTCTCAAGAAGTTGATTTTCCCAAGGAATGCTTGTAGCTCCTTTATGTTTCTGGGGTATGGAATTTGGAGGATGGCCTATATTCTCTCAGGGTAAATTCTGATACCGTCTTTTGATATGATGTGGCCAAGTAATTTTCCTTCTTCCAGGCCAAACAGGGACTTCTTAGGATTTAAAGAAATTCCATATTTTCTGCATGTTATGAAAATTTGCCTAAGATGCTTGAGATGTTCTTCATCAGATTTGGAAAATGGGGTCAAATCGTCGAGGTACACAACTAAAAAATCGTGTATTTCTTTTGCAAATGCAATATCCATTGCTCGTTGAAAAGTAGCACCAGCGTTTTTCAGTCCGAACGGCATTTTTACATACTTAAATGTTCCCCAGGGTGTGGTAAAAGCTGTTTTGTCTTGATCATCTGGGTGAACGAGTATCTGGTTAAAACCTGAAAATCCATCTAATAAAGAGATTCTAGATGATCCCACTACTCTCTGCAGTATGTGGTCCATTTTAGGCAAAGGGTAGTGGTCTTTTAAGGAGACTTGATTTAAGTTTCTGAGATCTACACAAAGTCTGATTTCACCTGTCTTTTTTCTTGTAGGAACAAGATTGGACACCCACTCAGAGAATCTGATAGGGGCTATTATGCCTACTTCCCACATCCTTTTTACTTCTTTTTCAATTGGGGGAAGCAGCACGGGGTTGATTCTTCTCAATTTCTGTTTAAAGGGCTTCTGATTGGGCTTCAATGGGATTGTGTGTTGAATCACTGATGTATCATAGGACTTCAAATCCTCATAGCTCCAAGCAAATACATCTTGAAATTCTTTGAATAAGTCAATGTACTTGGGCTTTTGATCAGGTGGCAAATTTTTGGACAGTTTGATCATTTTTGGATTTTCTGCTGTCCCAATGTTGTGTTCTTCAATTTCCGTGTTTATTGGTTGCAATTTTGGTTTTCTGGGAACGTCATTAGAGTCAAACATGTCTTCTAGCGGAGTGAGGCCAGCGGGAAAAAAATTATCTTTCAGGTCAATGACCTCAGCCTCTGTTTCATCTATTTCTTCAGCCTGTGTTTGTTTTAGCTGCTGAATGTTTTCATTGTCAAAAATGGCTGGCTTCAGCATCAATTTGGTTGTTGCAGCATCTAGAGCTTGCTGATTTTCATTTCTCTATTGTTCAGAATCTGTCATGGCATCCGTGTCAATGTGGATATTTGAAAATTTGTGCGCAAGGGTAAGGAAATTATTGATCTGGGCATCATTCTCGAATACTTGCCAATCTCTGACATTATTTGGGACGGTGGGTCTATGTTTTATTTTGGCTGTGAAGTGATGATTCGGGTCAAAAGGGAGCTTGCACGTACTTGCAAAGGTGGCTAGGCTGTGTGCATGAATGTTGTGATTTCTGGAAATCTTGTCAAGCTTGAATTCGGCGAATGACTGCAGTATGTCAGTAGCAGCTGTTCTGTAGGCTCTCATTCTATTGTCATTGGTAACAAAATTACCTTTTATTTGTTGTATAACTAGGTCAAAGTCACCTAAGATAGATATTTTTACAACACCTAGAGTTTTAAGCAGTATAAGGCCTAACAGCAGCGTCTCATACTCTGCCATGTTATTTGTGCATTTGAAATTCAGTCTATAGGCATGTCCTTCTGCATGGTTATTGTGTGTATTGTGAATCCAGACACCTGCCCCTGCTCCTAACTTGTTAACTGAACCATCAAACTCTAGAAACCATGTGATTTCTTGCTTGTGATCAGTATCAAGAGATTGAGTTATTTCAGGATTGGGCAGATCTAAAATTTCTGTTTGGGCAGGCTCTTGTAACATGCTGGTTGCATTTACTGTTTTGACAATCTTTTTATTGTGGGTAACCGCTTCTTCACTGATGTGCACTTGTTGTCCTAGAGCGAAAGGCTCCTTATTGGTGGGAAGATCCAAATCATCATTAAATAAAATGAAAGAATCCATATCAGAATGGATCGAATAAATGGGAAAATTTTCAGGCTTGTTTTCACTACTCACTACATATTTCATGAGTGTTTCTCTGTACAGTCTCTTTGGTTGCCCAAAGACTGAAATGGTAGCATAGGAAAGGTCTAGTTGAAGGGATCCTTGAAGTTTTGCTCCCCATGATCTTGACAGGAGCATACCGTACTTGGGAGGAATATCAGCGACCACTACATCCATAAGAATGGTCTTGTTCGGATATTGGACTAAGGAGACACAGAGGTCTTTGATGAGGCCTAAACATTTCACTTGACTTGAGTCAAATGAGTATAAATCTTTGTATGGTCTCGTAACATCAAGGTTCAGTTTTTCCATTACTGCTTTGGGCATAAGATTGTGTGATGCCCCTGAGTCAAACATAGCGTTGTGTAAAACTTTGTCATGTATATGCAGGCTGACATAAAAGGGTGGGACAGGTCCATAGGTAGATTTTCCATTAACTTCTTGGCCAAATAGCAGTTCAGGGGAATCATCCAAAACATTTACATCATCTTTATTTTCTGGTATGTGCAATGATCTTTGAATTTGTTGCATATACACATCGTGTTTAGCCAATTCTGAAAGAGGAATGGCTATCTTGAGTTTTCCAATCTCTGTTTCTAAACTAAAAGGCTTCTCCAGGGGAGTCTTGGTATTGGCATTGGCAGTTTTTCCTTCTTCATTTGGATTCTCAGCGACTTGCTCTTGTTTATCAGTGCTATGGGAAGCATTTGCTTGCGGTCTGGCAACTTCAGGAGTACTTTTTGGGACGCTGTTTGAGTTTTGTTTTGAGAAGGGAGGTGTGAACGGCTGCTCAACAGTAGGCTGCGTGTCTGTTATGTCCTCTACAGTCACTTGTGTTGAGTTTGAGGCAGTCGTGTCAGCTGGTTGGGTTATAACAGCTGTGTTTTTACTCTTGTTGGGCTGTTTGGTTTCCTTTGTCTTGCTGGGCTCAGAGATGTCGACGATCCTAGTTTTGAGCTTATACTGTTTGTGTACTTCATATACAGCAGTATCATAACCTTGTTTAAAATCAAAAGATTCGCCAGTTTTAGTTTGAAATTGATTATCATCATGTTCATTCTAGTCTTCTTGTGTCAGGAAAGTTTGATGCTCACCCTTTAGATCCATCACATTTATGTGATCGTATTCTATAGGCTGACTGGATGTGGATCCTTCTACATAGTTTTCTTGAAAAGGGGGTCTAATATCCTGGTCTTGGTTAGGCCTACCAGCATTTATATTCTGTGTTTTCCTAAAATTTGGGTTTCTTATAGTGTTGGACTGCTGCCCTTCCCATGATGCTTTTCTCTCAACATGTTCTACTCTTTCTCCTAGTCTTTGCAGGCCATTAATGATAGCGTCAAGTTTCTGGTCAAAGGCTGAGGGTTCTTCCTTAAAGGTGGTTCTCTTTTCCATTCTTGCTCTGTTTCTTTTGGCAATTAAGTTGGCTTCTACCGTGACAACAACCTTTTGAGCGTCTTCAAGGGTTGCAGGAGCTCTTTCTTTCAATTGATATGCCATATCAGGGTCAAAACCGTCGGGAAATTTGTACAAGGCTAAATCGGGTGGAGGTCTTAAATTCTGTGGTATCGCGTTATATACATTGTTGAATCTTGCACAGTACTCCAAAACGGTCTCTTGAGGACCTCGTTTGATTGTATCATATTCAGCTAGTATGTGCAAAGGATCTTTCTTTTTCTCCCATCTGTTGGTAAAGGCTAGGTAAAGCTCGTCAGGAGTGGTTATGGAATTTGCAGCAAGTGATCTGAACCAAGTTCTTACATCACCTGTCAGGCTCTGGACAAAAATTCTCATTCTTACGCTGTCATCATCTATTTCATAGTTCTCAAAATAGTCTTGCATCTTTTTAGCATGCTGAACAGCTGAGAAGGCACCAGTGGAATCAAAATATGTGATTTTGGATTGGTAATCTTGAGGCAAGGCTGCAGCGTTAGCAGGTAATTGTAGGGGTGCATATCTATTAGCCATATTTATCGGGTTTACAGGAATGACAGGGATAAATGGAACAAGGGGAACGGCTGGAAAAACAGGAGTAATAGGAACGGTAGAAACAGCAGTGGTTGTAATGGGAATATGTGCAGTGAATGAAGGTGTGAAAGGAGGGCTTTGAGATGTAGATGATGAACTAGGGGAAGCAGGGGTAGACCGGAATAAAACCTTGACAGGAGTTGGAACAGAGCTAGGGTAAGTTGTTTCAGGACTCAAATCAGCAAAATTTTCCTGTCTTTGTTGCTTCCTAAGGACTTTAGGGATTATGTTAGGGTTTTCAAAAACAGCTGGAGGATCTGGGTCTGGGTTTGACCTTGTATATCGCGGGTTTTTCTTGGGAGCCACCTTCCGAACTTGTTTTTGGGTATATTTGGAATATTTTTGTATTCACAGGGGCCAGATAAGATTTTGGAATGGCTTTATATATCTTAAAACTAGCATGAAGATTGACTGAAGCAACTTTTATCTAAACCTGTTAATGTAAAACAAAAACAGTTTCAAAGGCTTCCTGGCTGACATTCAGGCTTCATCTGTAGTTTTAGGAAATATACAGCAATTAGAAAATCGATTTCTACAGGGGGTTTTTTAACCTTCTTCGTGAAACTTTGAAAAATTAGCTGAGGAAAGTCCCCAGCGGAGTCGCCATTATGTTATCACTCAGGTTGTCCCTGAAGGTTAAGAAAGGGATACGGCCGAGGTAACCACAAACGAACTTTGGACTGCAGGTTCTAGCCAACCTGCAATCAGAGAGGGCTCTCTCTTTTAGATTTAGCTTTGTTTAAAAGGATTTTAGGCCAGGTCTTGGGTTCAGGGGGTTCTTTGTTTTGTTTTGGTGGGAGAATTGATTTTTCAGGTAGAGAGGCAGAGCACAGTCTAAGGGTTTCGAACCATTGGGCGTGGAGTCGAGGAGAGAAATGCTGCTAAGTTTCCTTAATAGCTGTGAGGGAAAATGGAGCAAGATAACTGAGACTGAAGCAATCTTCAGGTTTAAGGGATGAAATGAATGCTAAAGAAAGAGAGACAGTTAAGAATCTCTCCAACAGATTAGCAGAGGAAACAACAAGGCGCTACCTAGGAGCAGTTAAGAATCCCTAGATAATTGGCCAATACAGGTGAACTGGGGTAAACATGAGCCAGAAGGAATTCAATGTTCATAACCAATTCATTCAGAAGAAAACATCAAGAAACAATAGGAATTGAGCATAGAGAGTATTTAAACTAATTCTAGGCTATTCTTTCTTCCTTCTATTTAGATAATGGCAAACACATAAATAGAGATAAGAGGCACTTATTGCTTCAGGCCGCAGCGCAGGAATTCCATCTTCAACTCTTCGAAACATTCATCAACAACAGACAGTTCGCTCTCCAAGCTTTAAGCAATCTTTGATTATGGAAAACTCAGGTATACAATGTGAGTCTCTAAATGAAATTCTCAATTGACCAACCCTAAAACTATACAGAGGGTGGTATATATAGGGCAAAACTTTCTATCTACTGCTTTTATTACATCTTGACCTAATCAGGTCACAAAACATAATATATTGACCTAACTCTATCTGGAATTAAATGCAAAAAATCTCTTGAGCGGCGCTGAGGGTCGTCGTATCAGAAATAAGTGAATGATGTGGTCCTTGGTGGCTTGCTGTAATGTCTTCTGAAATAAATATGCATGGGTTCCTGTTGCTTGATGTCTGCCTGCATTTAAATTTTAAGCTGTGATTTGAGTGCAGGAATGGGCTTTTAGCCGCCTGATTTGACTTCCTGATGGGCTCATTAATTCTTAGCTGCTTCGAGCCGCTAAACAGATCTTCTGCTGATACTCTTTGGCTGCTTTTTATCCACTGATACTCTTTGAAAAAATCCAGACTGCAGATCTGATGTACTGTGGGCCTAATCACGAATTAACTGCCGCTGTTTGGCCTCTGCATCTTCTGAAATGATCTTCTAACACATATTTCAATAAATTTGGAATTATATAGTGGATCTAGAATTTCAAAATAACCAAAAAACTCAATTCTAGTGATGTCCTTGTAATAAAAAAATTTCAAACTTAATGAAATATGTGTTTTCTGCTCCTTCCGGCATGCTCTGTGAAGAAAATGGACCATTTCTGCGCCTTTTCGGGCTTCCTGGGGCTGCATGGAGCGAAGATTCTTTAAAGATTCCCTGAAGATTCTCCATTTTGGCCCAAAAAATCCTGCGATGAGCGATTTGCGCAAATCGCTCATCAAAAACTGCCTCAGAATTCGATTCCGGGGCTCTGAAGTGCGACTTTTGCGCCTCTGCGCCCAAAAAATGTTGATGACGTCAGCATTGTATGGCGGGTGACGTCAACATGACGTCAGCAGGGCGATGTGGCGGGATGACGTCAGCATGACGTCATCACGTACGGACGATGATGTGGCAGGTACGGTGGCGGGGACACGTGGCAGGAGGCCACGCAGGCAGGTGACTCATCGGGTGACTGTGCAGGGGTTGACGTGGTGGTGACGTCAGCTGGAAGAAGGCGGTAAGCGGTATGTGGCGCACCGCTTATGGGGGATGGTGGTTTCGGAGGGAGGGGCTCCGCCACAGCCCGGCGCCTGACGCGTGGCGGGAGTACGGCGGCAAAACCGCTGAACTCCCGGACGTTAAAGGCCGGGCGCGTCGGGGATGAGGATGCCCGCCAGCCGTAGATCTGTGGGGTGAACGATCGGACGGCTGGCGGTGGACGCGACGGGATAGGGGGTTAACGGGCGGGAATATTCGCAAGAATATTCCGAATTTGATACTGCGCGCGGATGGGTTATAAACTTAGGAAAACGGTTTTACGGGGTTAAATAAAGGCGCGGGTTAATATTTATGCACAGGAACTTTGGGTTAGGGGCGAAATGTGGGTTTTTACAGCGGTGGGGTGAAATTTTACAATGGGAAATGTGAAAACATGGGTTTTTTGGGCTAAGGAAGAGGTTACTAGCTGACCAGATGTTAGACTAGCTCCTTAATGACTCGGATGGGCTAAAAATAGTCCCAAATGGACTGTGATTTCCCTGACTTAGTGGAATTATGGCTATAATGCCAGGGAGGGGTATTTACATAAGGGAGTTTATATACATGATTTTTAGTAGGGGAATGGGAAAATTGTTAGGGAGCTATATAATAAAGTTAAAAGTTAATATGGAGATGAAGAGAGGGCGCTAAGGTATGAGACCTTATGCCATTTTGGGGAAAAGAAGGCTCACGAATAATGAGTGAGCAGTCCTTGAGTGAAGGAGATCCTCACCAAGGCAAATGTCATGGAAATGATGTGACTGAGAGGCTCAAGCAGATCTTGACCTCTTGGGGGATGTTAGTAAGAGACTGGGGGAAATGAGAAGAAGGGGATGTTAATGAATTTCCAGCCTGAGTACCTTCATGAAACTGCAAAACTGCCTGATAACTGTGATCTGAAAAAATAAGACATTGTGAGGTACAAAATTGATCACTGGTCATCACTCTGCCATCGAACAGCTACCTACCCAGCCTACTGTCCTAACATTTTTTCTTCTTTTTATTTAGGGTGCACTTAGACTTGCAGACCCAGATTCACAATTTTTCTTTTGCATTATCCTATCTAGATCTGCACTTATTTCTGCCAGGGCCCAGATTAGATAGTTGGGTCCCTTTGATTCTCTACCTATCTACCAATCTGCCAAGATTAAATTGTTTCGACAGATGTCATTCTCTATATTCTAAAACAGGAAATTGAAACCTAGGGAGGCCAGGATTAGACTGTCTGGACTTCCCAAAACGAAGAACTCTTCAAAATTGGAAATAGTAGTGGCATTTGAATTGGCACACTTTATTACTTCTTTTCTGGTTTTCTTCTCTGGAAATATGGAACCTTGCTGCAAGAAAGATGACATATTTGGCATGTAAAAATGTCAATCATGAAATATGAAACCTGTCGCAACAGGAGGCTAACAAATGGAATACATTTGTTTGTTGTAACTGGGGTACTTTTAAACTATGTTTGAAAGTGTCTCACTGTGGTAAGTCACTAGATGCCCATGTTGAGTAAGGACTGCACCAATAGCATAGTCATAGGCATCTATATCAATATCAAATGGTTGTTGCAGGACTAGTAATGTGAGCACTGGTGCAGGACACAGGTGATTCTTCAACTCAAAGAACAACCACTGCTAGGTTTATGACCAAAATAATTTGGCTTTTCTTCACCCTTGGTGAATTGACATAAAGGCCAAGCAATATGAGAGAACCCCAACACGAACCTACGGTAGAAATTGGCAAGACCCAAAAAGTTGCGGAGCTCTATTAGAGTGGTTGGGGCTGTTCAATATTGAATGACTTGTATCTTGGATGGGTCCACATGTACACCTTGATCATCAATGGTGTACCCAGATATTGAACCTGGGTCAGGCCAAAGGTACATTTCTCCAAGTTAGCACACATCTTTTGTTGTCTAAGGGTTTGAAGGACCTGCCAAATATGGTGGAGGTGCTCTTCCCAACTGTGGGTGAAGATCAAGATGTCATCCAAATACACCACCATGAATGCATTGGTGAAGGGCCGCAAGATGTCATCCATCAGTCTCATGAAGTTTGCAGGGGCGTTTTTCAATCTGAATGGAATGACCAACCATTCAAAAAGGCCCTCCTTATATTTAAAAGCAGTCTTCCACACATCAGAGGGTTCGATAAGCACCTAGTGATAACCTGATTTCAAGTCAATCTTGAAAAAATATTTGGCCCTCTTGAGCTGGTCTAGAAGGTCATCAATCCACAAGATTGGGTCCCTATTCTGGAAAGTGATCTTATTCAACGCCCGATAGTCAATACAGAGCCTCCAAGTCCCATCGTTTTTCTGTACTAATAGAATCGAGCTCCCATAGGGTGATGAGATTGGCTTGATGTTCCCTTTATATAGTATTTCCTGAAGCTGCCTCTTGATCTCATCGTTCTCTAGAACAAAGCATCAATTGGTCAGTCCATTGGAAAATGACGCACCCGAGGTTAGATCGATGGAGTGCTTGACCTAACAGTGCAAAGGTACCCCTACGGGTGAGGCGAAAATGTTCCTGTACTCCTCCATGACCTTGTCCATCTATTGCTACTATGCAGAGGAGCCCTTCTTTGAAGCTATGGCCATAACCATCTTCCTGCCTTGGGGGAGAATCATAAGGAGAACAAATTTCCTGGTTTGGGAAATGATCTTACTACATTTCTTTGCAGTGATCAAAGAGAAAGTGGTAGGTGGGTCTACCTCCAGTATCTTGTACAACTTATTAGCCAAAGTAATAATCACAAAGAGAGGTCTAGACTCATGTACAACATGTTTCTTCCACACGTATGGTTTTCCAAACAATACATTAGAAAATTAAAGAGGAGCAACATCACACAATACCTCATCCGTGAAGGGCTTGATTCTATAGGGAAGGTGACACTGCTAACTGACGTGAAGATCTCGTCCTTGGTGAAGCCAATCGATGGTGTATGGCTGTGGATGTGCTGTAGTCTTTAGGCCCAGCCACTGAATGACTTCTGCTGAAATGAGTTTCTTTTGGCTCCCACTATCAATAATGAACTGCAGTGGAGAAACCTTCACCCACATATGTGAGTGGAAGAGGCGTTCCCCCTCCTATGGATCTTCAAGCACAATTTTTGGGATCTTTGTGGTGCCCAGGGTGGCACTGGGCTCCGCATCAATGATCTATTTCCCTCTATCAATCTCCTTATCGGTTTCTAATTCAGAGTCTGAACCTGCATCTGATTCGGAAGCCTTCAACTTGGCCACCATTGACTACTTGGCATGACACTCACTTGTATTGTGAGTGGAGATATTATGGAACTCACACCATTTTCTCGTATCCTTCTTCATATTCATGGTTTATTTACTTGCAGCTTTGGTAGGTTATGCTAGGTAGCCCCGCCTTGGCTTGGTCCCTTTTTCTGTGGTTTGGGGGAGCCTTTTCCTTTCTTTGGATTCGCAGATCCAAAGTCCTTCTTCTTCTTTCTAAACTTCTACTCAATCTTTACAGTGTATCGATACGTCGTGCCAAGCAAGGAAATGTCTAGGAACTCTATCTCAGTCTGGATGTACTTGTGTAGACAACCGCAATACTTTATCACCAAATTCCGCTCAGTATCCTTGATACCCAACTTCATATGAAGGGTATGGAAAGTATTTATGAACTGCGACACATCTTGGTGCCTTCCCTATCGTAGCATGGTCCACTTTACGTATTTATCTTCAAATCTCCCGAAAGGGTAATATTGTTCCTTGATGGCATTTCGAAAAGAATTCTATGTGGGTCTAATTGAAAACGATGAGGATTCACTCTCGTCCTTTTATTCACAGTAGGTTTCCCACCAATCCTTGATGTGTGGGGGGCTTTGAGAAGTGCAAACATAATATTTTCCTGATTGGAAAAGTCATGAACTGAAAAATATCCTTCTAATAGATTTAACCATTTATCTACAACGTCTGCATCTATGAGGCCTTTGAATATGGGAATATCAAAGTTAACTTGTACCTTAAAAGGAGTGGCACCTCTAGAGTGACTGCTAGATGAATATGCATTGCGTGTCGGTAGTCGTCGAAGGATCTGGGCAAAGATATCCATCATCGCATCCATCTATCGCTCAAGGGCTTCTTCAAGAAACATTTTGAAAGCATCTCCTACCCGCTCATCTTTCTTTTCTTTTGCCATGGGATGTCGTTGGGTTTTGCAAGGCTAATCCTGCAATGGTTCAACTAGATCAAACCCTAACTCCTTATACCCTAGACTCATTGGGGACATGCAAAGAAAAATAGAGAAAGAGCAGACCGCTCTAATACCACTGATCCGAACTTAAACAGGAATGCAACAACTTACAGATATAGTCATAAACATAGAGATTCAGCAGAAAAACACTTAATTTTATTAATAGAAATATACTAAACTATGCTTACAAATAGAATGGAAATGAGATAACTCGGGCAATGGTAGCTTATCTATGAGAAGAGATGTGGCGGCTACATGCCTCTGAATTGAGTTACAATGAGGCTCAAGGGCCTTTTTTATTGAACAATAAGAGAAAACCCTAAATAACAAAAACCCTAACCCAAGGAGATATAACACCAAGGGTTTATGGGCCCTGTTGGGGTTAGTTGGGCCGCCAATTTCCCAGGGTCGTAACTTGGTCAGATTATCTCCGTTTGACGTGTATGATGCCTCGTTGGAAATATCTCTATGAGGACTACAACTACCAAGAAGATTACTTTAGGAATTGCTGGATGTATTTTGCCAAAAAACATCGTTTAGGGCCTCAAAACGGCTCCTGAAGTCTAGGAGCCAAAAAACTACCAAAAATAGTAAATTGTGCTACAATTAAGGAAACTAAAAAACTGAAAGAAACAATAGTGAGAGTCCGAGTGGAATACGAGGGTGGCAGCAATATCCACCTGGATCAGTCCTCGCCCCTTAGGAAGCAATGGTCCCCATTGCGTTGAGTTCCTCCATGAGATGAGGAAACTTTTGCTGAACTTTTTCCCTGGTGAGCCATATGCCTTGGTGAACGAGCTGGCCTGCTTTGACAACCTGATATAGCTGTATCCTTTGTTGTCGAGTGTTCTTGATCTGTGTGTCCATGATCAGATCAGTTGTGGCATGTTCCATGCTATCTGGGTTGAGCTCTATTGGTGTGAGTTGTTCTGCAATCTCAGATGTGTCCAACAATGGTGGAAAGTATGGCTGAAGGCGATCTACATTGAACATTGGATGCAGACCAAGGAATGATGGGATTCTGAGATCGAAGGCATTGTCCCTGACAGCCTTGGTGATGGTGTATGGCCCATATCACATCAGTAAAATATTTCAGTGGGGTCCAGCAAGGCGCTCCTTATGCAAATGTAGCCAAACTTTGTTGCCCACCTAGAATTTGTGTGGAACTCAATGTTGATCATGGTGCTACTTGTACTTAGCGGATGTGTTGAATGCACTCAGTGAAGCTATTAGCCCTTTCAAATTTGGACTGCACGTGAGACGAATCTACTTGAGTGGCTGCAAATGGTATGGCCACATCAATGGGGCATAATGGCTAAAATCACAACCCTACCTGAAAGGGGTTGTGGCTGTGTTAGACATAGGGGAGACTTTCATCCCATGTGCATGGATGCTTCAATTTGTACATGCAAAGAATGTGTATGCTCATCTTGTTGACAACTTTTGTTTGGCCATCATTTTGGGGATGGAAAGCCGTGGACTTAGTGAGTTTTGTATCAAGCATCGACCAGAGACTTGACCAAAATGCACTTAGGAATATGTTGTCCCAATCTGAGATAATGGACTGTGGGATCCCAAAGTGTAAAGACACTCGCTCAAAGAAGAGCTTAGCAGTGGCCTCTGTTGTGATACTCTTCTTACAGTCTGCCATGATGACCATCTTAGAGAATCTGTAGACAAAAAGGCTGACTAGGACTAGGTAGAGGAGTATACATGCCTTGTTTCTTGATGGTTGGTTTGGAGATGGTGCAGGTGGTGTAGGATCTAATGTACTTCCCAACATCCCTAACACAATTGTGGCCAATAAAAATAATTCTGTAATACTACCAATGTTTTCTCTACTCCAAAATGTCCACTGACCCTACTATAGTGAGCCTCCCAAATCATCTTGGCATGCTCACTTCAAGGAACACATTGATGAGCCCTGAATTGGGTAACTTATTGGGCTCATTTTGCCTAACTGTTCTTGATGAATCCACCATTTTTCATAGTTTATGCATGTTTTTTGAGTATATTTATGTTAGTTGAACGAATGAGGATGGTCACTTTACCAAGAAGGCTAATACGTGGTTATTTCAGGTTTCTGGACAAATTTTGGAACAAAGCCAAGCAATTATGAGCCAGATGACAACCAAGCATGAAGGAACAAGGGTGAGGATTCGTAGGAAGGGTGTCTCTTGCATTAAATGGCCCTTACTCGAAATCTCCACCCTCAACTCGGAGCTCAGTAGGCCACCAAAATGAATCCTAAAGGCAGCCGAGCAACTTTGTGAAAAGTGACTATTTACTGGTAGTTTGAATAGCCGATCCCCTTGAGTTAAGGAGGGATGCTAAAGACCCTCGTAGTGCATAAATAGGAAGGCTTTCAGCCTTCGTAGGTTACGTTTTGAACTGTTGTGTTTTGCACTATAATGTTGTCATTTTCTCAGCTCATATTTGTAGCTACTACTGTATAACTTTCTTGTGACATGGTTATTTTTTAGTAATGAAAAGCAGTTGTATTTGGCATCAGTTCTGAGTTTTTCTTAGGAGCCTATAGCTCTTGGGGTTGGGCCAAACCCAAGTGCCAAGGCTTCCTTTGTGTACTGTTATTTTCTTTTTATGTCTTTGCAAAATAATTTCTGTTAAGTAGATTAAAATCTTGCTGGTTACCTAGGTCATTGTTGATGATTAGGAAGGATTTTTATGTTCAGATTGAGTTGATAGGTTAATAATAGGGAAGATCTTTAGAAAAGGCCATCAATCACCTCTGACTCACCTCTCCCTCAGTGGGATCGTGAGCTGGGATAAAGGTGACCTTGCTGCCAACAAAAACACTGTCTTTGCCTCACCATGCAATCATTAGTGTCAGATTCTCATTTTCAGAAATTGATACCAGTTGTTGTTATATGTTTAGGTTCATGATTCCTTAGCTTGAATAGCTATTTCACATGATTTCATTGCAAATAAACTTCTGTTCATTTTCTTTGCTATTACTTAGGTCAGATTAGAGTAAAGTAGCTAGGTCATTGGTTTTCCAAGTCATTGTTTGTTCAGTTTGAGAAATAACTTGCAGAGAGCCTGTAATACCTCTCCATCTAACTGTACTCCATCAATCACATCTACTCCATCCCCTAACTCAGATTTTTGCCTCATGTTTGCCACATTCGCTCGCGTAACCCTAATTTTTGTGCAACATTGCTCTACTCCTCCTTGAACAAATCCAACCATCCTCGTCACTCCTCAGCTCCATCCACCAAGTCCTGGACCTCCTCACACCCTTATCCTACCCCCATACTCACTTCTCCACCTTTCTCTCTCCATCCACCCTCCAAAATCCCATTTTTGAGCATCCTATAGAAAATACAGAACATCCTGTAGAACCCCTATAGACTTCCCGTAGAAGCTCACGAAAGTGGTTTCTTGATAGCCAAACTCTATGAAACTCTCTGGAAGGGTGCTAGGGACCCCTTAGACCCTCTTCTAATCTTCCCAACCTCCTGCAAGCATTTCCTCTCGCCAATCCACCTCTGCATAGTCAAAAACCAGTTAAAGCACATGCGTGACAATTCTGACACTTTACTCAAACATACAAAAAGATGTTTTTTTTTTTTTTTTAGATTTTACTATAGAAGTAGCTTAGACACATGCATTTCACCTTCTTAGAAGTCAATGGCATCTCTTTTAGTAGCTTTCGTCCTCTTTCTTGCATCAATAGGATTAGCTGGTAAAATTAGGGTTTGTTAGGGTTTGCGTTTCCTTTTAGCTTTTCAGTTTCTTTTTGCAAGTAGATTAGTCTCCTTTGAGTTAGCTTCCATCCATCAGTTAGAAAGCTTCTTCTCAGAGTTCATAGAAGTTGGCTTAAGCTCCTAGCAGACTTGTGCCAGCTGACCAAGTGACAGCTGCGGCAAGAGCTAGTACTTGTGCATACAACACCATCGCTTCCAAGTTTGTTACGAACTACTGGGTTGATAAAAGTAAAGAAGGGAGTCCCAGGAGTTGTAGCATTATTTCTGCAATACAGGAGCCCACCATATTTTTGGCGCCATTGCCGGGGAAGCATCAGAGTATTTGTGATTGCTGCTTTTCTTCTATTTTTCTACTACAACCTTCTGCTAAGTAGTTTATTTCATTTCCATTCTGCAATTTCATTTCTGCAAAAGTAGATTAGACATTTCCTGCTTTCATAGATTAGCCTTTTAATTCCGCAATTTCAATTCTGCAAGCGTAGATTAGCATTTTAATTCCGCAATTTCAATTCTGCAAGCGTAGATTAGCATTTCAATTCCGCAATTTCAATTCTGCAAGCGTAGATTAGCATTTCAATTCCACAGTTTCATTTCAACAAAATAGATTAGTCCTTTCCTGCTTTCATTTCAATTCCGCATTTTCATTTCCGCAAGATAGATTTTAGTTAGTTGCAATTCCATCTGTTTCAGTTTTGCAGGTACAAGTAGAAAAAAGAAAAAGAAACCAAAAATCTTTCATTTCATGCCTCGTAGGAACAGAGACAATACCGGAAAATTCTTGCCCAACACCCCCACCACATCACTGAGTCACCCTTCTCTCTTCATTGGTGGCCGTGATCCAGATGAACCTATAGGTGAACCTCCTGAGATATACGAAGATCCTATAATAGAAGAAGAGTGAGAGAAAATTCCTCTTGAGACCATGGTTGAGCACAGATATGGTATAGGAGATGACGAGAGAATAAAAGGTGCCTTCCCCATCCGAGAGACCAATGGTATCATGAAAATGAAAAACATAAGTCCCTCAGCCTTACCTCACTTCCATGGATTGACCACTGAAGACCCTGATACCTTCTTATTTGAGTTTGTTGTCCTTTGTTGAACTTATGACTATGCTGAGGACGAGAAAAAGTTGAAATTCTTTCCTTCTACCCTCAAGGATGCAACGCTACGCTGGTTCATGGGGTTACCTAGAAACAGTATCACCACTTGGGCTCAGATGCAGCAAGCCTTTAACAACAAATACTGGGACTACTGTAGGTCCAAGGAAACAAAGGGAGAAATCTTCCGGATGACCATGGGAAATGATGAGTCTTTAGAAGACTACAAGGAAAGGTTCAAACTTAGTTATAAACGGGCCAGGTGCACACTTGACCCTGAATCTCTGAAGCTGGTTCTGCTGCGAGGAGTCCCTGAAGACCTTCTAGATACCCTTCATTTGCTAGATGGAGGGGACATCTACCAACTACCTTATGAGGACATAAAGACTGTGTTTAGAAACCATTCTAGGGCAACCCGGAAAAGAGGTAGGGGGAATCCACTTTCAACTGGTGCCTCTTTCTCCAAGCATGAGTTTGATAATTAGATGGAATACCTCAAAAGTGAGATGAGACAGACCATTGCCATGCAACTTGATACTTTCCAAATCCAACAAAAGAAAGAGGAAGCTGAGAGGGCTTTGGCCATTTTCTATCCCAGATGTATGAGGAAGCACCCTAAGAACGAGTGTCCATTGCACTCAGTAGAGGTATGTTTCGTTTGTCAGGAAGACCATCCCACAAACCAATGCCCAACCTTACTCGGATTTAAAGCCATGTGCCAAGGGACTGAGGCAACCACTGAACCTCTCTACTTCCTCAACCAAAGGAGGCCGCATGGGCCCAGACCTTACCAACAAGGGATGCAAGGGACATCCCAAGCTTATTATAGCCCCAACCAATCTACTCACATACCTTCTTAGGGCCCCCCTGCTCATCCTTCCTAGTCCGCACCTCCTCCATGGTCTTATCCATCTCAATACCATACTCCACCCATTGCTCATTCATTTCACTCATATGTCCAGCCACAACCTTAGTGGAATGCACCTCAACCGGGGTGGAGGCCCCAATACAACTCTCCTCCCGCCATTCTGCCTCCACCACTGGCTCAACCACAACAATTACCTCCTACTCCTCCAAGAAAACCCCAGATGCCTGCTCAACCGAACCCAAATCCCAACAATAGATAGGTCCATCAGGTATACACTGGGGAGACAACATGCCCTACCTATGCTGTGGAGATCTAGGAGATCAACCTACGATCTAGGAAGGTCCTTCTAGATCGCCAACCTCCTCCCCTGAAGGATGAGGAAGAGAAACATGAAAGTGAAACCAAAGCCATTCCACCCTTTCCTGAGCGACTAATAGTAACCACGCAACCAAACCCAGAGGAGACTGAACTTCTGGGATAACTTAAACAGTTGTGTGTGAAAATATCACTTCTCTAGGCCATAAAAGATGTACCAATATACAGCAAATTGATCAAGGAGAAGTGTTTCAGGCACCCAGGCAGGTGAAAGAGAGATGCCTCGACTATCAATGTCATAGGACAACTCTCCGATCTAATGTTGGGGCAAGTAATCTGTCCAAAGTATTTGGACCTTGGGAGTCCTGTAGTTGATGTCCACATCAATGGAACCATAATCCCCCATACCTTGATTGATCTAGGGGTTGCCATTAATGTGATGACCAGGGACACTATGCTTAAACTCAACCTTTAGAGTTCCTTAAGGAAGACCTCGACAGTACTGCAGTTAGCAGACCGCTCCACTGTGACTCCCGAAGGGATTGTGGAAGATTTCCTGGTCTTTGTTGACTCTTAGGAGTACCCTGTGGACTTCTTGGTCCTTCAGCCAAAGGCAAAGCTCACTGGATACCCCCTCATTTTGGGAAGGCCTTGGTTAGCTACTGCGGATGCTTACATCAGTTGTCGAGCTGGAAGCATGACCATCAAGAATGGGCCTATGTCCAAACAGCTAGTCCTATACCCTCCTGCCCAACCTCTGCTAGAACATGACTTACCACTCTGGTTGGAAGAGGGAGATGAGGATGAGGTCTACTATGCACCATTGTGCACAGTAGAAACCACCAGGGGAGGCCCTCAAACCGAGGATGACTTGATTGAGAATTTGATTCAAAATCCACCTCCCAGTGCACTGTCCTTAGAGGAGTTGGTGGAAGGTACCCAAGCCAGTGCTTTAGTGGACCTTTGTGTGACTGATCCGACCTCTCCCCAAGTTAAGAATGTGGAATTTGGCCCCGAAAGAACCTTAAAGATCAGCTCCTCCCTATCTCCCTCCCAAGAGAAGGAGTTGTGTAGCTTACTGAACAATCATCTGGATTCTTTCGCTTTGAGTTATAAGGAGATGAAAAGAGTCCACCCTTCGGTCTGTACCATCACATTTACATTAAAGAAGATTGTAAACCAGTAAGGCAGCCTCAGAGAAGAATGAATCCAGCCCTTAAAGACATCGTCAAAGAAGAATTGCAAAAATTGTTGGATGCATGATTCATCCACCCCATCTGCGATAGTGAGTGGCTCTCACCTCTAGTGCTTGTGCCCAAGAAAAACAGGAAGTGGAGAATCTGTGTATATTACTGAGAACCTTAACAAAGCCACCAAGAAAGACCATTTCCCTTTGCCTTTCATAGATCAAGTGTTGGATGGACTAGCAGGGAGGAAGTTCTTCTCTTTCCTAGATGGGTTCAGCGGGTATAATCAGATCCAAATCAGCCCAGAGGACCAAGATAAGACCACCTTCACTTGTCCATGGGGTACCTTTGCCTACCGAGTCCTTCCCTTTGGGCCATGCAATGCTCCTGCCACTTTCTAGAGAGCAGTATTGAGCATATTTTCTGAGTTGGTCCATGATTCGGTAGAAATCTATATGGATGACTTTACTCCTTATGGGTCCAACTTCCAAGAAGCATTGACTAACCTAGGAAAAGTTTTAACCAAGTGCATTGAGATGAACTTGTCCCTCAGTCCCGAAAAATGTGAATTCCTGATGATTGAAGGGACTGTGCTAGGTCATACAACTTCTCAGCAAGGATTACAGGTGGATCCTAACAAGATTGCTATCATCCAAAAGGTCACACCTCCTCAAAAGGTAAGAGATGTTCAGAGTTTCCTAGGCTTAGCAGGATATTATAGAAGATTCATTAAAGATTTCAGTAAGCTAGCCTCGCCATTTTTTGGCCTCTTAGGGAAAGATGTTGAGTTTAAATGGACTGACGACTGTCAAGGGGCTCTGGATGAGTTGAAAGATAAGCTGGTGTCCACCCCGATCTTGAGAGGTCCAAACTGAGCCCTACCTTTCCACATCCACACCGATGCCTTGAACAAAGCCATAGGGGAAAACTTAGGACAATTTGAGGAGAAACTACCCTATGCCATATACTTCGTCAGCAAAAACCTGTCTAAGGCAGAAATGAACTATACTATAACTGAGAAAGAGTTCCTAGCTGTAGTCCGTTCACTAAACAAGTCCAGACACTACATCACTGGTTATCAAACATTCGTACACATCGATCATGTTGCGATTAGATATTTAATGAATAAGTCTGATGTAAATGCTCGTATCATTAGATGGTAACTTTTTTTGCAGCAATTTGATTTGACTATTGTTGACAAGCCAGGTAAGGAAAATGTTGTTGCTGACTTCCTGTCTAGATTGGATTTTCCTGCAGGTGAAGAAGGGATAGTGGATGACCAGATGACAAATGAACACTTGTTTGCTATATCAGTACTCTCTCCATGGTTTGCTGATATAGCAAATTACTTGGTCTCAGCACAGTTCCCTCCGCATCTATCCTCAAAGGAGAAGAGCAAAATTGTGAGGAAGAGTGCCCCCTTCACTTGGATAGGGGGCAACCTGTTTAAAATTGGTCCATATCAGATCTTGAGGAGTTGGCTTAGGGAGGAGGAAGTCTTTGCCATCCTCCTAACCTATCACGACGGGCCCTGTGGAGGTCACTTTGCAGCAAAAAGGACTACCTTCAAAATTCTACAGGCAGGTTACTATTGGCCTACTCTTCATCAAGATGTAAGAAGATGTATCAGCCAGTGTGACCGATGTCAGAGGATGGGGAAACCGACTCCAAGGGATGAAATGCCTCTCCAGCCTCAAGTGACCTTCGAGCCATTTGAGAAGTGGGGCATGGATTTTGTGGGTCCTATCAACCCTCCTTCAAAGCAAAGGTCTTACATCATTGTGTGCACCGACTACCTGACAAAGTGGGCAGAAACAAAGGCAATCAAAGCAGCGACAGAAGAAAAGGTGGCTGAGTTCTTAAGGGAAAATATCTTCTACAAGTTTGGCTACCCAAGAGAGTTAGTCACCGATCAAGGAAGCCAGTTCACCTCTAACCTGATTGAAGACTTGCTCGCTCATCACAAGATCAAGCACAGGACTTCCACCCCATATCATCCACAAGAAAATGGGTAGGTGGAAGTCACTAATAGAGCATTGGAAGGGATTTTGACTAAGGTGGTGAGCAGCAACAGAAAGGATTGGGCAGATCACTTGGTTGAGGCCACCTGGGCCTACAAGACCACTTGGAAGACTACAACAGGTTTCACACCTTATGAGCTGGTCTACGGGAAGAAAGCTTTGCTATCCATAGAGTTCAAGTACAACACATTGAGGGTGGCAGCTCAGCTGGACTTAGATCTCAGCCATGCTCAACGTGAGATATTACTGCAGCTGAATGGATTAGATGAACAAAGAATGCAAGCCCTCCTCCACTCAGAAGTAGTTCAACTCCAGAGGAAGATATGGCATGACCGACACCTTAATGAAAAGCAATTCCAGCCAGGAGATTGGGCACTGTTGTATGACTCAAGATACAAGGATTTTAAAGGGAAGCTGAGGACATGATGGTTAGGACCATATATAGTGGAGAAATTCAATGACAATGGTTCAGTCCTTATCAGGACCATTGATGAAGAAGCCATCCCCATGCTTGTCAATGGGCATTGATTGAAAATCTATAGGAAACCCCTTTCGAGGCAGGAGTTCATTGAAACTTTGGACAAATCAGTGTTGGTAGTGGAGCAGGGCTCTGCCTCTATTCCACCCACACCTTGATCATCAAAAAAAAAAAAAACCAGAATAAAAAGATCCTTGGGCAAAAACCTCTCTGAGGTGCCCAGGGTAGACAGTGAGGGTGAAAACCTCATGGAGGCACCCCAACTGTCTCTCAAAAAAATAAAGAAATGGAATAAAAAAAGATCCTTGGGTGAAAATCTCTTCGAGGCACCCAGGGCAAATAGTGGGGGTGAAAACCTCATGGAGGTACCCCAGTTGTCTCTCTCTCAAAAAAAAAAAGAGAAAAAAAAAAAGAAAAGAAAAAAGAAAAAAGAAACAGGCCTAATCTCTGTAAAATAATTGCAGGTTGCAGGGAATACATTGCAAGTAAAGAGGGTTGCATAAAACGAGGACAAGGGTCTGTACCAGGCTACAGGACATCCTTACAGATACTCCCTCCATGGCCACTTGCCTTTCCTAGGATTTGATCACATTTGGGTCAAGATTCCACCTCCTACAAGAAGTTTTGGGCTTTCTATAGGAAGTTTTGGGCTTTATACAGGAAGTTCTGGATTTCTACTAGAAACATCCTGTAGAACCTTCAGGTGGGCCAAATTAGATTTTGGAAGGGGATCTGAAGCTTGGAATATGTTGGTTAGGCCTGCAGCCACCGCTCTATTCCATCCATCATCGTATGTCACCCCTGTTTCATCTCTTTCCACCTCCATTGCACCCACCTGGTTATGTGTTCCTACACAGTCATACAAGAAACCTTGTTTTCATCAGATGGACAAAAAAAAATTTCAAGTGACAAGTCAAGCAGCAAAGGCTCGTACACTCTACCTGTTCAAGCTCCATCTTGAATCTTCATCAGCGAATATAGCCCTGCTCGTTTAGCTTGCATCCCAGGAGGAGAAGCAGCTACATGACATCCTACAGGAATCTTGTAGTGGCTGATCCCTCTAGAAGAAATACTCTAGAGGCAATGGCAGCCGAAACCAACAAAGGGAACATGTAAAAAGGCTCCTCTTGGACGTGAAAACATCCTCGACAACTGAAACCAAACAAAACCTGTGCATGCAGCGTTGCCAACCGAAGGATTGGGTTCCAAAGCCGTGCATACAACATCAACAAATGAAATAATGGGTTCTAGCACCTATGCACGAGGCAGAAGCAAGTGAAGTAGTGGTTCCAAGTCCCGAAGTCTGCATAACGCATCCACGGCCACACAAGTAAGTGTCTAACCTCATTTGTCAATTTCATAAACTATATTTCGAAAACTGCATGTTTGTGAAAATGGTTCGGATTGAAATAATTCGGTGGCCAATCAACTGGCCACCCATAGCCAGTCACATAGCTTCGTGGGATCCGAACAAGCTCAGTTATGTTCAAATTTGCCAACGAGACCTACAACTGACATGTGTGGAGTGTCCAATCGGGGAAAATCGGCGGGACTGGTAGTGGTGGCAGCGGTTAATGGCAGAGGAGAGGTAATGGTAGTCAGGGACACACAGAGAAATGATGGCCGTGACTTTGGCTAACGGTTCGGTCTAGCCACCTCACCCCCTCGCCACGAATTGCGCCATAGTTCAAAAATGCTCGGCTGAAGACTCGCATTATCCGCTGTTCATTTGCACTTGCAAACATCCTCGGCAGAAGTACGCGTCCTCTGCTTCCACAATCTATTAACCCATCATCCTCCACCGAGCTTTTCGGCCTGTTTCAAAATTCTCCCGCATACCAGGCTCATTCAGAAGCGCAGTGACATCCTACAGATGTCGGCAAGAGTTCTACAGGAAGAAGCTCTACAAGAAGTACGACATAGCCTTTCGGAGCAGAGAAGCCTAGACTTTGGATTTAAGAGATATGTGGTTTGTATCTTTTGAATCAGTTACCGGAGAATCCTAATAAATGAATAAATAAATCTTAATAAAAGTTTCTATTTTTTATTTACTGATATTAATTATTAATGATGTCATAATATTAATTAATATTAATTATCAAGTATTAATATTAACTACTGTTCATTAATTATTAAGTGATTAATTAAGTATTATTAATATTTATTAGCGCTATTAATATCCATTATCATTAATAATATTGATTTATTAACATTATTTACATTTATTAATATTAATTAGTTTAATATATTAATTAATTTATATAGCAATTAATTAATATATTATTTATTATTAATATTAATTACTGTTAATTAATTATTAAGTGATTACTAATTTAATATATTAACATTATTAATTAAGTATTATTAATATTTTTAACACTATTAATATCTATTAACATTATTAATTTTGATTTATTAACATTATTAACATTTATAAATATTAATTAATTTAATATATTAATTAATTAATATATTAATTATTATTAATATTAATATAATTTTAAATCAAAGAACTTTTAAATATTAATACAATTTACTTATTTCTCTATTCTTTAAATACTAATATATATAAAAATAAATAAACATTTCTCAACAAGAATCATAAATAAATAAATAAATAAAAATAAAATAAAATAAAATAAAATAAAAATTATTATATTAACATATATTAAATATTTAATCATTATTACCATTTAAGTTTTTGAATTTTAAATTAATATATTCACTCACCTGTAAAAATTAATATATAAAACTCAACAATAAAATAAAAATAATTTATTAAAAATAAATAATTGAATGAATAATTAATTAATAAATAAATTAAAAATAAATATTCGGCCGACATTCTGTTGATCCTAAAAATTTATTATCCTCATTATTATTTATTTCCTTCTAAGCAGCTCTTCTTTTATCATCATTCATAAGTCCTGATGATGGATCCCAGTTGGGATTTGAAACGTTGGCATAAAAATGTTCATACTGTGGATTCTCCGGTAACTGATTCAAAAGCCTAGACTTTCTTCATCAAATTTGGAGTTCTGAGAGAGGTAGGCTAACAAACACTCTTCCATGCATGGTATATTTCGAAAAACGTGGTGAATTGAGATGTCTTGAATTGGAGGGTTAGAGACAAGTCTGCCTATGAGTTGAAACTAGCAGTTTACCTGTGTGTTGCATGGAATTTCTCAGTTGGTTCTGCGTCAAAAGTATCCTTCAACGTTCCTGTTAAGAAAATTCCTCTTGTAGAAAATATAAAGCACTGTGAGGGCTAACCTGTGTATGAAGAATGTGAATTTACATGGTTGTAGGTATGTTGGGGATGAAAATTGAGCTCTGCACTCTGTTTGTGGAAACCTAATTCTTCCTTTTATACACGGACAGCTGAGTTTTGGGCAGCAAAAGCATTAGAACCAGGGAATTGGTGCAAGTTAAAAATAAACACCTAAGAGATCCTGTCCTGAGGTTCAAAGGAGGAAACCATAAAACAACAGTCCCTATCTGCTCAGAGCATAAAACAGAGCACTCTCACTATGCCAGGGGGGTTTATCAGGAAGGAACCCTAGGATTCCAAGAAATTGTGTGAGCATCCCGAGGTGGTGAACCTCTTCACCCGTGCCAATTGGATGACCTTTTAAGACAAAATTCACGGTCATGATGATGAGATAACGTAGGAATTTTTAATGTCCCTGCAACTTAAATCAAAGACACTGGCCACTGTGAATTTCAGAGGGTTGACCCTAAAGCTTACCCCTGAACTCATTAGTCGAGTTACTGATCTACTGGAAGGAGGCAAAGAAGAGGAGGAACACAGGCAGTGGGAAGAAGTGGAAAGAAAGGCCGGATTTCATGACCGTGAAGAAGATATCACCTCGGAGGCCTGGGATGTGAGAGAGGCGGTCAAGGCAATCAAGGATGAGGAGCTAGATTAGTTGCTTAGAGGATGAGCAACCCATTTAGCAGGGGGGTGATGATGAGCCCCAAATTGGGTAACTTATTGGGCTCATTTTACCTAACTGTCTTGATCAATCCACCATTTTCATAGTTTATGCATTTTTTTTGAGTATATTTATGTTAGTTTAACGAATGAGGATGGTCACTTTACCAAGAAGGCTAATACGTGGTTATTTCAGGTTTTTGGACAAATTTTGGAACAAAGCCAAGCAATTATGAGCCAGATGACAGCCAAGCATGAAGGAACAAGGGTGAGGATTCGTAGGAAGGGTGTCTCTTGCATTAAATGGCCCTTCCTCAAAATCTCCACCCTCAACTCAGAGCTCAACAGGTCACCAAAACGAATCCTAAAGGCAACTGAGCAGCATTGTGAAAAGTGACTGTTTACTGGCAGTTTGAACAGCTGATCCCCTTGAGTTAAGGAGGGCTGCTGAAGACCCTTGTAGTGCATAAATAGGAATGCTTTCAGCCTTTGTAGGTTACTTTTTGAACTGTTGTGTTTTGCACTATAGTGCTGTCATTTTCTCAGCTCATTTTCGTAGCTACTACTGTATAACTTTCTTGTAACATGGTTATTTTTGAGTAATGAAAAGTAGCTATATTTGGCATTAGTTTTGAGTTTTTATTAGGAGCCTATAGCTCTTGGGGTTGGGCCCAACCGAAGTGCCTCGACTTCCTTTGTGTACTGTTATTTTCTTTTTATGTCTTTGCAAAATAATTTCTGTTAAGTAGATTAAAATCTTGCTGGTTACCTAGGTCATTGTTGATGATTAGAAAGGCTTTTTATGTTCAGATTGAGTTGATAGGTTAATAACAGGGAAGATCTTCAGAAAAAGGCCATCAAGCACCTCTAATCTCACCTCTCCCTCAGTGGGATCGTGAGCTGGGACAAAGGTGACCTTGCTGCCAACAAAAACACTGTCTTTGCCTCACCATGCAATCATTAGTGTTAGATTCTCATTTGCAGAAATTTATACCAGTTGTGGTTATGTGTTTAGGTTCATGATTACTTAGCTTGCATAGCTATTTCACGTGATTTCATTGCAAATAAACTTCTGTTCATTTCCTTTGCTGTGACTTAGGTCAAATTAGAGTAAAGTAGCTAGGTCATTGGTTTTCCAAGTCATTGTTTGTTCAATTTGAGAAATAAATTACAGAGCACCTATAATACCTCTCCATCTAATCGTACTCCATCAATCCCATCTGCTCCATCCCCTAACTCGGATTTTTGCCTCACGTTTGCCACATTCGCTCGTGTAGCCCTAATTTTTGTGCAACATTGCTCTACTCCTCCTTGAACAAATCCAACCATCCTCATCACTCCTCAACTCCATCCACCAAGTCCTGGACTTCCTCACACCCTTATCCTACCCCCATACTCACTTCTCCACCTTTCTCTCTCCATCCACCCTCCAAAATCCCATTTTTGAGCATCCTATAGAAAATACAGAACATCCTGTAGAACCCCTACAGACATATTGTAGAAGCTCACGAAAGTGGTTTCTTGATAGCCAAACTCTGTGAAACTCTCTGGAAGGGTTCTAGGGACCCCTTAGGCCCTCTTCTAACCTTCCCAACCTCCTACAAGAATTTCCTCTCGCCAATCCACCTCTACACAGTCAAAAACCTGTTAAAGCACATGTGTGACAATTCTGACACTTTACTCAAACATACAAAAAGATTTATTTATTTATTATTATTATTATTATTATTATTTTTTCTTCAGATTTTACTGTAGAAGTAGCTTAGAAACATTCATTTCACCTTCTTAGAAGTCAATGGCATCTCTTTTAGTAGCTTTCATCCTCTTTCTTGCATCAGTAGGGTTAGCTAGTAAAATTAGGGTTTGCGTTTCCTTTCAGCTTTTCAGTTTCTTTCTGCAAGTAGATTAGCCTCCTTTGAGTTAGCTTCCATCCATCAGTTAGAAAGATTCTTCTTAGAGCTCATAGGAGTTGGCTTAAGCTCCTAGTGGACTTGTGCCAGCTGACCAAGTGACAACTGCGGCAAGAGCTAGTACTTGTGCATACAGCACCGTCACTTCGAAGTTTGTTACGAACTACCGGGTTGATAAAATTAAAGAAGGGAGTCCCAGGAGTTGTAGCATTATTGCTGCAATACTGGAGCCCACCACACATATGTGTCCCAAGTGGCATAACAGTGCATCCTGAAGGTGAGAATTTGGAACTTTCTTCCCTTCTAGGAGTGTCTGGTATATGCTGCCGAATTCTGGATCACTCTTGTAAATATGCAACCAACCCAATGTCTCATGCCCATAGGAGTTGAGCACAGTGATTAGTGCCATGATTGGTGTTCGTCTGAGGCAATCAGAGAAATTATTGGTTCTTCCCTTCTTATACTTAATGTTCAAATGGAACTTTTGCGTATAGGTGTACCATTTCAGATGATGATTGTTCTGCAACTTCCCTTGTGTCTGTATAAACTGTAGAGGTTGGTGGTTTGTGTGGATGATCATTTCCTTCCCGAAAATGTATTTCTTCCATTGACGGTAGTCTGCACATTGGAATACATTTTCTTGTCGTAGGTGAGGTACTTTCAGACTGTGTCTAAAAGTTTCTCACTGTGGTAAGCCATTGGATGCCCATGTTGAGTAAGAACTACACCAATAGCATAGTCGGAGGCATCTATCTCAATCTCAAATGGTTGTTGCAGGTCTCGTAATGTGAGCACTAGTGCAGAACATAGGCGATTCTCCAACTCTAAGAATGCCCAATTCTGGGTTTCCGACCAAAATAACTTGGCTTTCAATCCGCCCTTGGTGACTTGAATGAAAGGCCAAGAAATATGAGAGAACCCCAACACGAACCTATGGTAGAAATTGGCAAGACCCAAAAAGCTGCGGAGCTCTGTTAGGGTGGTTAGGGCTGGCCAATCCCAAATGACTTGTATCTTGGATGGGTCCACATGTACACCATGATAATCCATGATGTACCCCAGATATTGAACCTGGGTCAGGCCAAAGGTACATTTCTCCAAGTTATCACACAACTTGTGTTGTGGAAGGGTTTGAAGGACTTGTCGAATATGCTAGATGCTCTTTCCAACTCTGGCTGGAGATAAAGATGTCATCTAAATACACCACCACAAATGCATTGGTGAAGGACTACAAGATGTTGTCCATCAATCTCATAAAGGTTTTAGGGGCATTTTTCAATCCAAACAACATGACCAACCATTCGAAAAGGCCCTCCTTATATTTGAAGGCAGTCTTCCACTCATCGGAGGGTTTGATAGGAACATGGTGATAACCTTATTTCAAGTCAATCCTGTTGAAATATTTGGCCCCCTTGAGTTGGCCTAGAAGGTCATAAATCTATGGGATTCAGTACCTATTCCAGAAAGTGATCTTGTTCAGCACCCGATAGTCAATACAGAGCCTCCAAGTCCCATCCTTTTTATGTTCCAATACAATCGGGCTCCCACAAGGTGATGATCTTGGCCTGATGTGCCCTTTCTGCAGTAGTTCTTGAATCTGCTTCTTGATCTCATCATTCTCCATAAAAAATTGTTGATAGATCGGTCCATTGGGTGGGGGCACGCCTTGGGTCAGATCGATGGAGTGCTTGACCTGACAGTGTAGAGGTACCCCTATGGGTGATGCGAAAATGTCCCTGTATTCCTCCACGACCTTGTCCATATGTTACTACTATGTAGAGGATCCCTGCCTGGAAGCCATGGCCACAACCTTCTCCCTGCCTTAGGGATGAATCATAAGGAAAACAAATTTCTTGGTTTGGTAAATGATCTTACTGCATTGCTTTGCACTGATCAAAGAGATGGCGGTAGGCGGGGCTACCTCTAGTATCCTGTACAATGTATTAGACAAATTAATAATCACAGAGTGAGGTCTAGACTCATATACAACATGTCGCTCCAACAAGTATGGTTTTCCTAATAAAACATCAAAAAATTCAATAGGAGCAACGTCACATAATACCTTCTTCGTGAAGGGCTTAATGCTATAGGGAAGGCGACACTATTGGCTAACGCGAAGATCTTGCCCTTGGTGAAGCCACCCGATGGTGTATAGATGTGGATGTGTTGTAGTCTTTAGGCCCAGCCACTTCACGACTTCTACTGAAATGAGGTTCTTTTGCCTCACGTTTTCGACAGTGAACTGCAGAAGAGAACCCTTAACCCACATCTATGAGTGGAAGAAGCGTTCCCCCTCCTCTAGACCTTCAGGCTCAATTTTTGGGATCTTTGTGGTGGCCACAGTGGCACTAGCCTCCACATCAATTATTTGCTTCCCTTTGTCAATCTCCTTATCAATTTTTGATTCAGAGTCAGAACCTGCATCTAATTTGAAAACCTTCAACTCAGACACCAGTGACTACATGGCCCGACACTCACTTGTATTGTGAGTGGAACTCTTATGGAACTCACACAATTTTCTCTTATCCTTCTTCGTCTTCATGGTGTTTTTCTTTACTTGTGGCTTTGGCAGGTTGTCCTGGGTAGCCCCACCTTGGCTTGGTCCCTTGTTTAGTGGTTTGGGGGTGCCTTTTCCTTGCTTTGGATTCGCAGATCCAAAGTCTTGCCTCTTTTGTTTAAACTTCTATTCAATCTTTACAGCGTACCGATGCGCGATGCCGAGCGAGGAAATGTCTAGGAATTCCATCTCGACCTGGATGTACTTGTGTAGAAAGTCGTGGTACTTGAGAACCAAATGCTGCTCAGTATCTTTGATACTAAGCTTTGTATGAAGTGTATGGAAATTATTTGTAAACTCTGACACATCTTGGTCCCTTCCTTGCCGTAGAGTGGTCCACTTTATATATTTATCTTCATAGCTCTCGACAGTGTTCCTTGAAAGCATCTTGAAAAGAATTCCAAGTGCGTGCAGTTGAAAATAGCGAGGGTTCATTCTTGTCCTTTTGTTCACAATAGGCTTCCCACCAATCCTTAACATGTGGGGCGGCTTTGAGAAGTGAAAACACAAGCGTTTCCCGATTAGAAAAGTCATGAACTGAAAAATATCATTCCAATAGATTTAACCATTTATCTATGACGTCTGCATCTATGAGGCCTTCGAATATTGGAATATAAAAGTTAACTTGTACCTTAAAAGGAGTGGCACCTCTAGAGTGGCTGTTGGATGAAGATGCATCGCCTGTGGGTAGCCATCAAGGGATCTGGGAAAATTTATCCATCATCGCATCCCTCTGTCGTTAGAGGGTTCCTTCGAGCAACATTTTGAAAGGATCTCCTACCCCCTCATCTTTCTTTCCTTCCACCATGGGAGGTTGCCAGGTTTTCCAAGGCTGATCCTCCAATGGTTCAACCATATCGAGCCCTAACTCCTTATACCCTGACCTCATTGGGGACATGTAAAGAAAAACAGAGAAAGAGCAGACCGCTCTGATACCACTAATCCGAACTTAAATAGGAATGCAACAACTTACAGATATACTCATAAACACAAAGATGCATCAGAAAAACACTTAATTTCATTAATAGAAAAATACTAAAATATGCTTACAAATAGAATGTAAATAAGATAGCTTGGGCGATGGTAGCTTATCTTTGAGAAGGGATGTGGCAGCTAAATGCCTTTGAATTGAGTTACAATGAGGCTCAAGGGCCTTTGCATTATTAAACGATAAGAGAAAACCCCAAACAACCAAAATCCTAACCCGAGGAGATGCAACACCAAGGGTTTATGGGCCCCATTGGGGTTAGTTGGTTCGCCAACTTCCCGGGGTCGTAACTTGGTCATATTATATCCATTTGTAATCACTATATGAATTTTTCCAATAAACATCATTTAGGGCCTCAAAACGGCTCTTGAAGTTTAGGACCTGAAAAACTACCAAAAATATTAAACTATGCGAGAATTATGGAAACTGAAAAACTAAAAGAAACAATGGTGAGGGTCCAAGTGGAATAGGTGGGTGGCCACCAATATCCACCTGGATCATTCCTCCCCACTTAGGAAGCAATGGTCCCCATTGCATTGAGTTCCTTCATCAGATGAGGAAACTTCTGCTGAACTCAGACCCTAGTGAGCCATTTTCCTTGGTAAAGGAGTTGGCCTGCTTTGACAACTTGATATTGTTGTATCCTTTGTTGCCGAGTGTTCTTGATCTGTGTGTCCATGATCTGATCAGTTGTGGCTTGTTCCATATAGTCCGGGTTGAGCTATGTTGGTGTGAGCTATTTTGCAATGTTAGATGTGTCCAAAAATGTGGAAATTATGGTCGAAGGTGATCTACACTGAACGCTGGGTGCAGACCAAGGAATGGTGGGATGATGAGCTCGAAGGCATTGTCCCCAACAGCCTTGGTGACGGTGTATGGCCCATATTGGAGTGGGAAAAGCTTGTGGTGGGATCCAGCAAGAAGCTCCTTCTGCAAATGTAGCCAAACTTTGTCGCCCACCTGGAATTTGTGGGACACTCAATGCTGATCATGTCACTGCTTGTACTTAGCATTGGATCTATCCAACATATCATGGACCTATTGGCGGATGTGTTGAATGCGCTAAATGATGTTGTTAGCCCTTTTAGCTTCAGACTGCACATGAGACGAATCTACCTAAGTGGCTGAAAATGGTAAGACCACATCAATGGGGCATAATGGCTGAAATCCTAGCCCTACCACAAAGGGGTTGTGGCCTGTTGAGATGTGGAGAGCTCTCTTGTAGTTGTGTTGGACATAGGGGAGACTCTCATCCCATGTGCATGGATGCTTTGAGTTTTACTTGCGCATAATGTGTACGATCATCCTGTTAACAACCTCTGTAAGGCCATCAGTTTGGGGATGGAAAGCCATGGACTTAGTGAGTTTTGTATTCAGCATCGACTAGAGACTTGACCAATCTGCTGTCCCAATCTGAGATAATGGAATGTGGGATGCCAAAGTGTACCCACACTCGCTCAAAGAAGATCTTAGTAGTGGCCTTTGCTGTGATACTCTTCTTGCAGGTCGCCATGATGGCCATCTTAGAGAATATGTCGACGACCATGAAAATGCAATCATTGTAGTGCTTAGTAGAAGGAGGCTCGACATATAATCCATGGAGATAGATTTCCAAGGATGACTAGGAGTAGGTAGAGGAGTATACAGGCCTTACTTCTTGATGGTCAATGTGGAAATGGCACAGGCGGTGTAGGATCTAATGTAATTCCCAACATCTTGACAAAGTTTCGGCTAATAAAAATACTTCTGCAATACCACCAAGGTTTTCTCTACTCCTAAATGTCCAGCAACCCCACTGTAGTGTGCCTCCCAAATCATCTTGTCACCAAAGGAACACATATGTATCCCAAGTGGCATAATAGTGCATCTTAAGGTGAAAATTTGGAACTTTCTTCCCTTCCAAGAGTGTCTAGCATATGCTGCCAAATTCTGGATCACTCTTGCAAAGATGCGGCCACCTCGATGTCTCATTCCCAGAGGAGTCAGAGAGGCAATCAACAAAATTATTGGTGCTTCCATTCTTATACTTAATGTTCAAATGGAACTGTTGCAGATAGGTGGACCATTTCTAATGATGATCTTTCTACAACTTTGCTTGTGTCTATATTAACTATAGAGGCCAATGGTCTATGTGGATGATTGTTTCCTTCCCCAAAATGTAATGCTTGCATTTACGGAAGGCCTGCAAAATGGAATACATTTATTTTTTGTAAGTGGCATACCTTCAGATTGTGTCTAAAAGTGTCTGACTGTGGAAAGCCTCTGGATTCCCTTGTTGAGTAAGAACTACACCAATAGCAGAGTCAGAGACATCTATCTCAATCTCAATGTTGCAAGTCTGGTAATGTGAGCATTGGTGCATAACAAAGGCAATTATTCAACTCGGAGAACACTTGATGCTAGGTTTCTAACCAAAAGAACTTGGCTTTTACTCCACCCTTGGTGACTTAACTTAAAGGCCAAGTGATATGAGAGAACCCCAACATGAACCTACGGTAGAAATTGGCAAGACCCAAAAATCTACGGAGCTCTATTAGAGTGGTTGGGGCTAGCCAATCCCAAATGACTTGTATCTTGGATGGGTCCACAGGTACACCCTGATCATCAATGATGTACCTGAGATATTGAACCTAGGTCAGGCCAAATGTACATTTCTCCAAGTTAGCACACAACTTGTGTTGTCGAAGGGTTTGAAGGACTTGTCAAATATGGCGGAGGTGCTCTTACAAACTCTAGATGAAGATCAAGATGTCATCTAAATACACCACCACGAATGCATTGGTGAAGGCTCGCAAGATGTCGTCCATCAATCTCATGAAGGTTGCAGGGTCATTTGTCAATCCAAATGACATGAACAAACGTTCAAAAAGGCCCTCCTTAGATTTGAAGGTAGTCTTCCACATATTGGAGGGTTTGATAGGAACATGGTGATAACCTGATTTCAAGTCAATATTGCTGAAATATTTGGCCCCCTTGAGTTGGTCAAAAAGGGCATCAATCCATGGGATTGGGTACCTATTCCAGAATGTGATATTGTTTAGTGCTCGATAGTCAATACAAAGCCTCTAGGTCCCATCCTTTTTATGTACCATTACAATCAGGCTCCCACAAGGTGATGAGGTTGGCCTGATGTGCCCTTTCTGTAGTAGTTCCTGAATCTGCCTCTTGATCTCATCATTCTCCAGAACATAGTGTTGATATATCGTTCCATTGGGCAATAGTGTGCCCAGGGTTAGATCGATGGAGTGCTTCACCTGAAAGTGTAGAGCTACCCCTGTGGGGAGGCAAAAATGTCCCTGTGCTCCTCCATAAACTTGTCCATTTGTTGCTGCTTTGCAGAGGAGCCCTGCCTTGAAGTCATGGACACAACCATCTTCCAGCCTTTGGGATGCATCATAAGGAAGATTAATTTCCTGGTCTGGGAAATGATTTTTACTGCATTGCTTTGCAGTGATCAAAGAGATGGTGGTAGGCGAGGCTAGATCTGGTATCCTATACAAATTATTAGCGAAAGTAATAGTCACAGAACGAGGTCTAGAGTCATATACAACATGTCGCTTCCACAAGTATGGTTTTCCTAACAATACATCAGAAAATTCAAGAGGAGAAACATCACACAATACCCATTCGTGAAGGGCTTGATGCTATAGGGAAGGCAACACTGCTAGTTGATGCGAAGATCTCATCCTTGGTGAAGCCACCATGTAGGTTTTAACCCTGTACAAAAATTACCAGCATAGGAATTCTAAAACACATAAAATAAACAATGTGAGAGCATTACACATAAAACACATATACACATATATTTTCCCCTTGATCCCAAAACTAGGACTACCAGCTTGATTTTTCATTATGTTCTTTTCAATGTTACAGTACATATTTATACATGTTGAAGCATCCAATACCATGGACCAAAAACTATCGCATCCAAAACCATGGACTGAAAACCATCTCATCCAAAACCATGTGCGAAAATCATGCACAAAACCATAGGTAGGTCTGCCCAACCTAACATAGGGTCCAAAACCTGCACCCCTCAAACCCTCTGTGACCTCCCCGGCTACGCAATCGATGCAACAAAGGGGGGGCTTTACCCCCCAGTTAACTACATCAGCTAGTCATGGAAAGAATATAACACAACCCAACACACCCGATGGTGTACAGATGTGGATGTGTTGTAGTCTTTAGGCCCAACTGCTTCACAAACTCTACTGAAATGAGGTTAATTTGGCTCTTGTTGTCAACAATGAACTACAACGGAGAATCCTTCACCGACATCTATGAGTGGAAGAGGCGTTCCCCCTCCTCTGGATCTTCAGGCTCAATTTTATGGATCTTTGTGGTGGCCACGGTGGGATTGGGCTCCGCATCAATGATTTGCATCCCTTTGTCAGTCCCCTTATCAGTTTCTAATTCAGAGTCTAAACCCATGTTTGATTCGGAATCCTTCAACTTGACCACCATTGACTGCTTGGCATGACACTCACTTGTATTGTGAGTGGAGCTCTTATGGAACTCACTCCATTTTCCCGTATCCTTCTTTGTCTTCGTGGTGTTGTTCTTTAATTGCGGCTTTGGCGGGTTGTCCTGGGTAGCTTGGCCTTGGCTTGGTCCCTTGTTCTTTGGTTTGGGGGCATGTTTTCCTTGCTTTGGATTCATAGATCCAAACTCCCTCTTCCTCTATTTAAACTTCTCCTCAATCTTTATAGGGTACCGATACGCCATGTCGAGCAAGGAAATGTCTAAGAACTCCATCTCATCCTCGATGTACTTATGTAGACAGGCATGATACTTGAGCACCAAATTATGCTTAGTATCCTTGATACCCAACTTCGTATGAAGGGTATGGAAATTATTTCTGAACTCCGACTCATCTTGGTCCCTTCCCTATCGTAGTGTGGTTCACTTTATGAATTTATCTTTATAGCTTCTGACAGGGTAATACTATTCCTTGATGGTGTCTTGGAAAGAATTCCATGTGGGTGTAGCTGAAAACAGAGAGGGTTCACTCTTGTCCTTTTCTTCACAATAGATTTACCACCAATCCTTGATGTGTGGGGCGGCTTTGAGAAGTGCAAACTTAATCCTTTCCCGAATGGAAAAGTCATGAACTTAAAAATATCCTTCCAATAGATTTAACCATTTATCTATAGTGTCTGCGTCTATGTGGCCTTTGAATATGGTAATATCTAAGTTAACTTGTACCTTAAAAGGAGTGGCCCCTCTAGAGTGGCTGCTAGATGAAGATGCATTGCCTATGGGTAGTCGTCAAAGGATCTGGGCAAATTTGTCCATCTTTGCATCCCTTTATCGCTCGAGGGATTCTTCGAGCAACATTTTGAAAGGACCTCCTTCCCCATCATCTTTCTTTTATTCCACCATGGGAGGTCATCAAGTTTTGCGAGGCTGATCTTGCAATGGTTCAACTAGATTGAGCCCTAACTCCTTATACCCTGACCTCATTGGGGACATGTAAAGAAATAAATTGAAAGAGATGGTAGCTTATCTCTAAGAAAATACATGGCTGCTACATGCCTCTGAACTGAGTTAAAAAGAGGCTCAAGGGACTTTTTATTATTGAACAGTAAGAGAAAACCCTAAACAACCAAAACCCTAACCTGAGGAGATGTAACACCAAGAGTTTATGGGCCCCGTTGGGGTTATTTGGACAACCAACTTCCCGGGGTCATAACTTGGTCATATTATCTCCATTTGACGCATATGATACCTCATTGCAAAGATGTTGTCTACGTGGGGCCTGACCCAGGTTCAACAGGGAGTTTAGCCAAGCAAATCCTGGTAGTATTGACCCTTTCGACAACAGTCTGCAGAGCACAGACTAAGGTCTCACCCAAAGTAGTATGGGAGGGTGCTAGAACTAAGTTTCCACACCTTGGGGATGTCTGATATGTGAGATCGGTACACGATTCACCCTTAATTACTAGATTACACGTACTAGCAAGCTTCTGGCATTCTATGGGATTGCCTTCGCGCAGCGCTAGTTGCAGCATGACCAATGTTAATTACCCAAGTCTTCCTTAATTAGGGTTTGTTTGTTAATTAATTAGAAGATTTCCATTCATAAGCATTCATATAAGTGCGCGCATATAAATAAACAGATACCATCAACACATAACATTAAAATACAGATCTATGGACCAAATGCACAATATGGCAAACCGACTTATCTTTATTAATGATGCCTTCAAAGTTCAACCCAGTATAGACTCGACTCCAACCTGCGCACTCAGCTGCAGAGCCTCTACCTACTACTATGACCCAATACCTTCAGATCCACTTCTATTCTCTAACCATGCCTTCGCTTCTATCAATTTTCCAAAGCTACCAAGATTGTCCTTTACACTTAGAGCCTCGCTCTATTTATACAATCCCATGGTCTGCAGACCATGGGTAGGCTGACACACTTTACATTAAATTAGAATATTTTAAGGCAGACAACCCTAGACTCTCATGCTTCGTGCCCACATTTCGCGAGGTCTTTACATTATATTGACCAAAACTCGGGCTTTAAGCCCAAAAAACTTGCTAAGGGGGGATCCACTGCCCAACGGGCCCCCAACACAATCATCATTACTCATCCTGAGTTACTCGGCTAGTGCAGAGATATTTACACGAAGTTCATCCAGGAGGTCGCACGCAACTTGGGTATTCGCAACACACTGTTAGGCTATCTACTGTATCTGCTGCATCCGTATCTCTGAACCTTCATGAGCAGGGTCACCTTCCTGTCCAGCCATAGAAAGTGCCTACATCCATGCCAGCTTCCCTTCAATGGTAGCTATACTTGTGAATGCTTCATCAATCCATGGTTGGATGCATTCCTTGAGCATAGCTTCATTTTGGTGCGCGACGTCTAATTGGTCCTTCAGTGCCCTTGCCTACTGTAGTCTTAAGTAAGGGAAACTTTCTGCATGGTACCCTGGACACTGTAATACTCCCGTTGTAACCTGCGCACCTCAACCTCTAAGCGCTGCAGATTCAGGTCTTCTTGCAAGTGCACAAGCATGATGAGTGCTTGCTCCAACAGATCGGTGCAATCCTGTGTTTCCTAGCCAATTTACTCCAGCCTCATTTGGATAGCATGGGCACGCTTCTCTCTAACTTTTAGGGGTGTGGAGGATTGCGTCTTCAATCGCAGCTCGACGATCTACAAGTTTAGCTCCAACTGAACCTTTGTCGTTTCCTCCCAAGCCTCGCGGACGCCGGCAGCCAACCTATAGACCCGCTCTGCTGCTGGGAGCTCTATCAGCACGACCAACTCTGGAATGCTCTCGCATGCCTCCTCTACAGCCTATTCCAATCTGCGAGCCTACGCAACCCACTCGTCCCATTGGACACTGAGCTGGTCCATGTGGATTTTCTACTCATGCAGGACCTGGATCGCTTGGCCTTCCCAGGCGCAGAGCTTTGTGATGACCTCATCTTGCAACTGGTACAGAATGTCACTCGACAGGGCAGCCATGTTCAAGTCAACACCTTTCATGCTGCTCATCGCAGCCCGTCATCCTTGATTGTTGCTGCTAGCATGCCTTCGAGCAAGATGAAGGTGTTACCCATATGGGCGCGCAGCATCTGTTGCATCGTACTGGGCCATTGTGCCTGTTTGGGGGTGTTGTACCTGTAGACCTTGGAGCTGCATGCTCAGCGCCCCCAACACAGTGTTTTTCTCCATTTGTAATCCCTGGAGCACATCCTAGGTGACCTCACGAAGCGTTTTGCTGATATCCAATAGATCACCTTCTGTGAGCGTGATCAGGTCGACGGATGTCTTCGTGGCTTTTCCATTCTTTCGAGTAGCTATTTTCTCAAGGCCACATGAATGCTTGAGGTGGGTCGATGCAGAACCGGGGTTGATGCGTTCCTCTGTGATGTCCCCTTCCCTGGTTTGCTACCCCGTGGACATCTCCTGGCCCTCCTCAGGCTCTCTGGTTGGCGCGGTTGTGGTCTTTTCCATCTGTAATGCTACTGCTACCTCAGCTGCCTTTTGCTGCGTGGCTATTTCTTGTTCCTGGCACCTCCTCTTAGCCAACTAGGCGATGCGCAGCTTGGTCTCCTTCTTTCATTTCTACGCTACGATCTTCTCTATTTCTACCAAGTCTAGGGCGTCTCACTCCAGAGGCCATGACTCCATTACTGTGAAGATCGCATCATCCATTGTGATGAACGGGAGCTTCGCCCATTTTCGTGCGGGATCCTTACGTACTCGGATATACAGGTTATGCGTATCCACCAAATTGTTATGAAATGTAGGGGACAAGTGCAGCCTGCGGCTGATCCATGTTTGTATGCTCGCCTCCACGAACACCTAGAACACCATTATCTCGCGAATCATCATCATGTCTTTCATAGCCTAAAGCGAGGTGTACCTCGCGGCTTCGGGTAGGTCACTCTCAACAATGGGAAACTGGCTGTCCTTTGGTAGCTCTCCTGCACCAACAGGATGGATAAGAGCAACCACACATAGTGGAAGCTCTTACCCTACTCCTGGGCCTCCCTACAGTTCGTCAAAAACTTGTCGCAGAAGAACTGCGCCCAGTTGAACTGGACCCCCTCTGCACATTGCTCTGCCAACGTGATTATAAACACTGGCACTTCATCGATGCGGAATTTCCTCATTATCTTGTTGGCCAGCATCTGGGTGTCTACACGCACCCCTTGGTCCTTGATGCTTGCTATTACGCACCCCTGCTTTCTCTTTTCTAGCTTATACTTGGCCTTCATAACTTCTGCGAGGGCCAAGTCACTGCTTTTTCCTGCTATGGCCACGGGGTCATTTCCTTTAACTGGCAGTTGATAAATTCGGTGAATTAGGTCGGTCGTGATAGGAATCGGCTCCTCCAACCAAAGATACCCATCATACCCCAGGCACAGAAGCTGCCGAATGACAAAAATGGTGATGGGCATGCAGTGGTAGTGGGGTATCCATTGCAGATGGAGTAACCCAGCCCTCTCCACACCACGTAACCATTTCTGCTTCAGTAACTTCTCCGTGGCCAACTGTGGAACTTATTGCTATCCGTGAGGTCCCAATCTTCGAACTTCATAGTAGGTACCCATCCCAATGGCGGACCTTCAAACCTTATTTAATCAGGAAGGTGCGGGGTCTGGAGTGAACTCTTTGTGGCCTCCAGGTCCTTCGGTATCTTGGCTTTCCCCTTCCACTGGGGGATGTAGGGAGGTAAATTTATCGCGGAAGGCATTTGGGAGACATTCTCCACCTCATCGTCTTGCACCTCAATTTGGGCAATCAGAGCTTGTAAGTCTTCCTCCTCCTTTGTTTCAATGGTGATGGCTTTGCCCTTCTCTGCCATTGACAATTTTCTAAACCGTGGGTTTCATGGTGATATACAGACTGGCCCCATCGTTTACTTGTCTTTTTGTGGCCACGGCATGCGTGGTTATTTTTGGACTTCTGGTGCAACTGCCACCTCTCCAGGATCCTCATGTGCCATACGGGGCTCCGCGAACTTCAGTGAATCACACTCTTGTTCTCACAATCGTCATCATGCCTACGCTTGAGGTTGGTAAGAGTGCGTAGTGCTTAGTGCTCTATACTTGCTCAATTCCCAAACAACCAAGTGTTGCCTTGTGGCTAGCCCTGGTGGTTTTATAGAATCTTTTGAATTTGAATTCGATCCTTCCCCCCACTTTTGAGTCATTAATGCCTTCTTAGTGATAGATCGTCCCAAATCTAGCTCTTAATTCGTGTCTTAATTGCCTACCACTCGCTCCTTTTTGCCTTAAATTGGACCTCTTGTCATGAACAGTGACACAAACGATCACTTCCCTGCCTACCCGCATAGCAGCGCAGCTCCCTATGCGTGGCTGCAACCCCTGTGACATACTGATCCTATGCGTAACCTCCTTATCGTGTAGCTCCCCTACAGACTTTTTTATAGTCCCACACTCTCTTTCAACTATTTGGAGCACTGAGACTGTGCTTTCTATGGCTAGGCAGGTGGTCACACTACATGTGCAAGGCTTCGAGGCACATTCTAGGCTAGTCCATTGGAACTCCTACATTTTCCTTGCAACAGTCATCGACGCGCTTTCTTCCTTATGCGATGCACTCCCCTGGTTACTTTGTCTGGTAATGTGCGGTTGCAGCCATTGTAGCAGAGCCACAACATCTTAGCGGAAAGCTTCTACTGTAGTTGTACTTCAACCCATATCTTGTGCTATCATTCTTAGCTTATTGATGTGGCATGCTTGCATGGATTTTGGATCCAATCCACTTTTATTCCTTAGTCATACCCAATCTTCAAGTTCACGAAACTTACGGGTCCATCATCGAATGGCTTCCTAGATCTGCATATGTTTGACCCCACGCGGCTGCATAATTCCTTCGTCCTGGTCTCCGCATGTTGTTCTAACTATGTGAGGATTCCTTCCTCCCAAAACTATGGTCTTGACATTGTCCATCCTCTTCAGGATCGTCTCCATTCTCACATTCTTGTACAAGACCCTAGGGGCCCATCGAACTGCTGGTACGCGCAGATCCCAATTAGTTTGTCTGGCTTGGTGAATCTTGTTCAGGATCTTGCATACCTTCTTGAATGCTTCTAAGGGGAACGTTTTTAGTGCGCATCGTTTTTCCTACTACTGCGACTGGTTCTGATTCCCGATCCTTAGTCTGGGGTGTGCTGGCATGGACTTTACAGCCCAAGTCTGCACCCATTGAAACAGGTGAGCATGCAAGCTTCTTTGTCTGGGCTGCCCAATTCTCATTCGATGCTGGGGGCTTCCAACCCGTAAGTGCATCCACCTTCTACATTTGCACCAATTTACCATGGTCTCCTAATGTGTACTCTGCCTTCATGTGGGTGTTGCGCATAGTGCCCCTTCCAGCGTAGCATACTGCTGTTGTTCTGGTACTGCACTTTCAAATTTGTCCAGGAAGTCATCCACTACTGTCACTCCATCATGTGTTGGCAGTTCCCATGTCTTTGTTGTCATGAAATAGAGTGATCTAATCATCATGTTGCAATTTAGCATCATCACCTTGTGTAACCGGTTCTGCCAGCGTTCTACTTCCTCGTCTGAATCTGAAGTGCAGGAGCTGTCACGCTCCCACGAGATTCTTCCATCCGTAGTTGGGTTCACCTGATCCTGGTCTTATGTAGTTATCTGGTAAATACAATCCAGCTCATCGTCACTTTCTTCATCGCGCACTGGTTCAATGTAGCACGCTCCTTCAGATGGGTCTAACAGGACTACCACGCGTAGTGACCTTTTCTCGAAAATCATCTTCCTCTTCTTCAGGTTGATGACTCCATTCATATTAGTCACCCAGTCTATTCCTAACAACATGGGATAAGGATTATTGTCATCGACAATCTCTATCACTTCAAAGTCCGTCTCTGTGCTTGCGCCTTTGATATCAACTGTTACACCTTACAACCTCCACATGGGAACAATCTTCTGTTGGTTCATCATTCGTAATTGAATAAGGGAACACTGCAACGTGGGCCTGCCCATGTGTTCATAGGTTTGCTTTGGTAACACATTCGCGTCTGACCCCAGGTCCAGGATTACCTGATCCATTTTGTATTCACCAATATGTGCCGTCAATCTCATTTCCCTCCTAGTGCGCAAGGTATGCTTTCCCAATTTCCGAACTACGCACGATTCTCCCGACCCCATGCACCTAGTGATCAGCTCTTGTAGTCCCTTAATGGCCTTGTTGTCATGCAGTAATTTCATGCATGTCTCTAGAAATGTTGTAAGCATGGAAGGATCCATTCTCGACTCTGTTTGATCCTTACTACCTGAAGTGGAGGCCTTCGTGAAGCTCTTTTTAGCTTCCATAAATGACTCCTTTGCGTGTTCCAAGTTGAACTCAAGTTCCTTTGCAGGAGCCTTGTGAACCCATGTATCTTCCTCGGGTTGCTTCCCCTTATCTTCCCCTGTGGTCAGACCACTTCTGAGCATCATGTTCACATTGGGGTCTTCTTCGCGGGGTTTAGATCTCATCATTTGGATATTCTAAGTTAGAGGAGGCTCGAGTACCCCTTTCTCGCGCATCTGTGTGATCAATGTAGGACAATCCACTGGTTCATGATCAAACTAAGCACAATACAAACAAGATATTCTCATCGAGTTAGTACAATCACGGGCGTAGTGCCCTAGTCCTTCACAATTGTAGCAAATCAACTGCCTGTGACCCCTTCCTCATCCCATTCCTCCTCATCCTTGACCTCACCCTTGAAATCCAGCACGCACTATCCCCGCATCTGGGTTGAGGGCTCACGTTTATGTCTGCATCCTATAGGCTTGGGTCTGATCCATCGTTAGCTCGTAACTGTGATAAGTGTGCTCGTCATGTCCTACTGACCTACAAAAATTACAAAACAGTTGCTGGGGAGTCTGTGTATACTTCTACAACAAATGACAATTGTCTTTCATGTGTTTTCCTCCTATCTAGCAGATCGCACACCATAACACAGGTGTTGCACTCGGCCTTGCTTGTGCTTCTGGTCTCAACGGCATTGGTCCCTATTAGGCCCCTATACTACTAGTGTAACCCCTTATTGTTATTAGTACAACCCACTTATTATATCATTGTACCCATGTAGTGCCCATATTGTTACTACTGTGCCCCATAGAAGCCCACTATTTTTATTATTGTGCCCTTACATTATTATTGTTATGTCGGCTCTGATTATGTTATGACCCCTTAGATTCCTATATATAGAAAGGAGGTCTTTTGATTTGTATCACCGAAGAATTGTTCATTTACGTAATGTAAAGGAGGTTGCCCCCTCGAAGAGGCTGAATTCTAAAGCGTTGATCTATCTTTTCTATCTTTTCTTGAGCTGGTTTCATAACATTTGGTATCAAAGCTTTGGATTCTAGGGTTTCGCTGCTCCAAACAGGTCATTGTGGAATTTTCGCTATAACTTTTTTTCTGGGACATTTCAGAAGTCGCAAAAGAAACCAATTTGAGAAGAAATCACGCTGAACCTAGTTTCCAAATTTCAGAGCTTTTCGCGCGATATTTGTGGAGATATGATCTGAGGAAGTTGGTCTTTTTGTAGACTCCTGAATTACATTCAAAACAGGTGACCTGGGGAAAATAGTCATAACTTTCTCTCTAGGGATCAGATTGAAATTTCGTAAGAAGGTACATAAAGAGGACGGACTGTAGTTTCTTGTATATCTTTTTCAGAGCCAAAGGTTGAAAAATTGACACGTGGCACTTCATACAAGTTCGCTCTTCTGGAAAGGTCTATAATCAGGTCATCTTTGGAGATTGTGCATAACTCTTTCTTGGAGAATCCAATTTGGATCAGACTGGTGGCATTGGAAAGAGGACACAGAGGGCTACTACAGGTAGAAATTTTAGAACTTAAATATCTGAAGGTACAACGTTACAGTCGTTTCAATATCGAGGTCCTAAAATTAAGAAAAAGCAAGATGAGGAAGTTTGATGGCAAGGATCTAGTAAATTGGATACTTCAGATGGAGCAATATTTTGATCTACATGGTGTACCACTGTTACAAAAGGTATGTATTGCATCTTCTTATTTAGAACCAGATCAATTTTTATGGAATAAAGGGCTTTGTTCTTGTAAACAACTTGTTACGTGGTCAATTCTCACGGAGGAAATGATAGCACATTATGAGGATACAAAGAGCAACACCTTCCTTACAGCAACACCACAACAATTGGAAAGAGTAAAAGGGCTTTGTGACATATTGGAAAGTAAAATTATGGCAACAAGGAAGTCTTCCCCTCACAACTATAAAGATGGAAGTGTTGTTTCTCCTAGCCTTCCACAACCTACAAGGGTTACACCACAACAATTGGAAGAAAAAAGAGAAGAAGGGATTTGTTACAATTGTGATAGCAAATGCACTAAAGGTCATAAGTGTGCTGAGAAGAAGTTATTTTACATAGAGTATGAAGAGGAGGAAGAAAAGGATCAAGAAACATCAAAAGAAGAGGATATATGCCAGGACCCAAACCTAGATAAAGAAGAAATGAACCAGACCATATCTTGTAAACTATTGGCAAGAATGACCACTTCTCAAACTCTCAAGATAGAAGGACATATCAAGAAGAAAAAGGTGCAAGAAGTGAAAGATCACATCAAGAAAGAAGAAATGAATCCAACCATATCTTGTAATTCATTGGTCGGAATTACCACTCCTCAAACTATCAAGATAGAAGGACATATCAAGAAGAAAAATGTTCAAGAAGTGAAAGATCACATCGAGCGTCAAGAAATGAATCTGACCATATCTTGTAAAGGATTGGAAGAAATTACCACTCCTCAAAATCTAAAGATAGAAGGACATATCAAGAAGAAAAAGGTTCAAGCAGTGAAATATCACATTGAGCATCAACAACAAGTTCTCCAACTTTTAAAGGATAACGCCACTTTGGTGCAAAATCCAATGAAACAACAGGTAGATCAACATCATAGTGAAAAATGTTTTGATGTAGGTGATTGGGTATTTTTACTACTACATCCAAAGCAAACTATTTATGAGAAGGAAATGTTGGCAATACTACATGCACTTAAAAAATGGCGACCTTACCGAATGGGAAGACTCTTCAAGGATGAGGATGTGGAAGCATTGTTTTGTGCTATTTCTATTATCCAACCAGATTGGATAAACAAAGCAAGGGATGAATGGAAGAAGGACAAATAAGTATGGCCACTTATTCAAAAGTTGCAAAAGATCCCAATTCAAACAATATTGCCAGAAATTGAAGAAGAAGGAAAAATCATATTGGAACCTGGAGTAGTCACAGAAGCAAGAACCCGACAGCTACAAAATCGATCAATTTCAGAGTATCTCATCAAGTGGAAGAACTTACCTACTGAAGATTCTACATGGGAGGACAAGAACTTTATACAGAAGCATCAGGAACTACTCAAGCATTGAGGACAACGCTTTTTGAAGGAGAGGGGCATGTTAGGCCCCTATACTACTAGTTTAACCCCTTATTGTTATTAGTACAACCCACTTATTATATCATTGTACCCATGTAGTGCCCATATTGTTACTATTGTGCCCCATAGAAGCCCACTATTTTTATTATTGTGCCCTTACATTATTATTGTTATGTCGGCTCTGATTATGTTATGACCCCTTAGACTCCTATATATAGAAAGGAGGTCTTTTGATTTGTATCATCGAAGAATTGTTCATTTATGTAATGTAAAGGAGGTTGCCCCCTCGAAGAGGCTGAATTCTAAAGCATTGATCTATCTTTTCTATCTTTTCTTGAGCTGGTTTCATAACAGTCCCCCCTTGTCAAGTAGTTCGCAAATACTGGATAGTGATCCTTGTCGCGGCCCTGGTCTTTGCATTTTATCCACCATACTTCATCGCGCGCCTTTGGCCATGGTGCCCTATCCTACTTCAAGCTCTGCATTTCCAGGCAGAGATTATATAATTGCGTGTGGATTTTTTGAACTCCCAACCTAGGATCTTGTATCAGGGTCTCATGCAACCTCATCGCCATTTCCAACACTTCGGCCTGGGTTGAAAGCTTTTGTTGTGACAGTGCCATCCTCAGGTGCAGTGTCAGAATGCCACAAACCATGCACGGTGCTACGCATCTATTAGCGTCATATTATGCTCGTGGATCGTACTCTTCAGACACTGATCCAGATCCCAAGGGGTCTCACCCAGGAGCATCACGATCTCTTTAAACCCGATGATTGACTGTGTCTTTGATTTTAGCCGGCTAAATTCTCTGTTCAATGCATTCTGGATCTCTGTTATCCTTGCATTTAGGTGATAATTAGAGTGCTTGATATACCATGTTAATGCGTGATCCTGTAGCACGCTCACCAATGTATCCTTCTTAATGTTATCGTCTGTGACCCCTTGTGCTTCCCACACTACTCTTACCACGAATGAGAACTGTTCCGGATCCTCATTCCCTACTCCTCTGAATATAGGTAGCTTGATCATGCTTGCCACACTAAACTGTTGGGTTAGTGGAGTTCAAGTGGGTGGAGATGGATGGGAGGGAGGTGAAGTTGGTGGTGGCATGGGTGGAGGTGGTAACTGTGGAATATGCTGCTTTATCAAACTTACCGCACTTCTTGGAGAGAACTGAGCAAGCTCTTCCTCACTCTCTCGCAAAGGTGAAATTAATGGACTACTTTCTAATTCCCCGCTACCTTTGTAGATCTTTCCACTCCGTGTCATCCCAAACATTAATTTATTTGTATAACCCACTTTTCACATAATAGCATCTTAATCCAGGCATTCAAAGATTTTATGTACCTACCTCGCGGTCCCTTGAGAAAACGTCGTTCTGCTTTGTTGTAGCTAACATTCGTGTCTACCACGAACTCAGTGATGAATCCCCTTATTATTCGGTCGAGCCAATGGTCCACAGCTCGTGCAACCTTATCTTCTGATGCCTCTAGTATGTGCACTAACTCCAGAGTCCAAACTATGGGTTGGTCGAGCTTACAACTTCCCTGGCTGTAGGCTAATCTTGCGATCCACTCATATAGCTCAGAAGGAAAGGATGCAAAGAAAATCTCATGGATTTCTATATACACGTAACGATCGAGCCACCTTTTCTCAGATACTCGCAAAGTTCTATTTTCTTGTGTCGTGAACTTGTGAATCTTTTTGTCCAACCACTCTTCAATTTCCTTCTTTGTTGGGTTCCAGTGGCACGACATCAGACATCCGTTAAGTAGATCCTGGTCCTAACAATGGAACCATTTTTTTGCCACGTGGGGCTTGACCCAGGTTCAACAGTGAGATGAGCCAAGCAAATCCTGAAACTACTAGCCCTTTCGGCAACAGTCCGCGGAGTGCGAACTGAGGTCTCACCCGAATTAGTATGGGAGGGTGCTAGAACCAGCTTTTTGCATCCTGGGGATGTCTAATATGGGAGATCAGTACACGATTCACCCTTCGTGCTTACTAGACTACGCGTACCAGCAAGCTTCTATCATTCTATGGAACTGCCTTCGCGCAGCTCCAGCCGCAGCGTGACCAGTTTTAATTACCCAAGTCTTCCTTAATTAGGGGTTGTTCGTTAATTAATTAGAAGATTTCCATTCATACGCATTCATATAAGTGCACGCATATAAATAAGCAGATATCATCAACACATAACATTCAAATACAAATCTATGGACCAGATGTACAATATGCCAAACCAATTTATCTTTATTAATGATGCCTTCAAAGTTCAACCCAGTACAAACTCGACTCCACCTTGCCCACTCAGCTGCAGGGGCCCGCGCACTTAGATGTAGGCTCTACTAGGCCTTTGTACACTAATTTGTAGACCCTCTACCTACTACTACGACCCAATACCTTTAGATCCACTTCTATTCTCTAATCGTGCCTTCGCATCTATCAATTTTCCAAAGCTACCAAGACTGTCCTTTACACTTAGAGCCTCGCTCTATTTATACAATCCCATGGTCCGCGGACCATGTGTAGGCCGACACACTTTACATTAAATTACATTATTTTAGGGTGGACAACCCTAGACTCTCGCGCGCTGCACCCGCATTTCGTAGTGTCTTTACATTATATTGACCAAAACGCGGGCTTTAAGCCCCAAAAACTTACTAAGGGGGGATCCGCTGCCCAATAAAAGATCTCTCCGAGGAATAAAACTTCATATGTGATTAGTTTAGTAATTGCTAGATGAATTTTTCCAAAACAACGTGATTTATGGCCTCAAAACGGTTTTGGAAGTTTAGGACCCGAAAAACTTCCAAAAATATTAAACTATGCTAAAATTAAGGAAATTGAAAAAGTGAAAGTAACAATGGTGAGGGTCCAAGTGGAATAGGTAGGTGGCCACCAATATCCACTTGGATCAGTCCTCCCCCCTTAGGAAGAAATGGTCCCCATTGCGTTGAGTTCCTCCATGAGATGAGGAAACTTTTGCTGAACTTGGTCCCTGGTGAGCCATTTTCCTTGGTAAAGGAGTTGGCCTTCTTTGACAACTCGATATAGTTGTATCCTTTATTTCAGAGTGTTCTTCATCTATGTGTCAATGATATGATTAGTTGTGGCCTATTCCATGCAGTCTGGGTTGATCTCTGTTGGTGTGAGTTGTTCTGCAATGTCAGATGTGTCCAACAATGGTGGAAACTGTGGCCCAAGGCGATCTACATTAAACATTGGGTGTAGACCAAGGAATGGTGGGATGCTATGATTGAAGGCATTGTCCTTAAAAACCTTGGTGATGGTGTATGGCCCATATCGATGCAGGTGAAGCTTACGGTGGGGTCCAACAAGGCGCTCTTTCTGCAAATGTAGCCAAACTTTGTCGCCCACATGGAATTTGTGTGGCACTCAATGTTGATCATGGCGCTGCTTGTACTTAGCATTGGATCTATCCAATATATCATGGAGCTATTGGTGGATGTGTTGAATGTACTCAATGAAGTAGTTAGCCCTTTTAGCTTCAGACTGCACATGAGCTGAATCCACCTTAGTTGCTGCAAATGGTATGGCCACATCAATGGAGGATAATGGCTGAAATCCCATCCCTACCTAGAAGGGTTTATGGCCTGTTGAGCTATGGAGAGCTCTATTGTAGTTGTGTTGGACATAGGGGAGACTTTCATCCCATCTGCATGGATGCTTCGAGTTGTACATGCGCAAAATGTGTACAATCATCTTGTTGGCAACCTCTGTTTGGCCATCAGTTTGGGGATGGAAAGTTGTGGACTTAGTGAGTTTTGTATCCAGCATCGACCAGAGACTTGACCAAAATAGACTCAAAAATCTGTTGTCCTGATCTGAGATAATGGACTGTGGTATCCCAAAGTGTACCCACACTCACTCAAAGAAGAGCTTAGCAATGTCCTCTATTGTGATACTCTTCTTGCAGGCCGCCATGATGAACATCTTAGAGAATCTGTTGACAACCACGAAAATGCAATCATTTTCATGCTTAGTAGAAGGAAGGCTTGACATATAATCCATGGAGCCAGATTTCCAAGGCCGACTAGGAGTAGGTATAGGAGTATACAGGCCTTGATTCTTAATGGTCAGTTTGGCAATGGCACAGGCAGTGTAGGATCTAACGTACTTCCCAACATCCTGATGAAGTTTTGGCCAATACAAATACTTCTGCAATATCGCCAAGGTTTTCTCTACTCCAAAATGTCCAGCGACCCAACTGTAGTGTGCCTTCCAAATAATCTTGGCATGCTCACTTGAAGGAACACATATGTGTCCCAAGTGGCATAACAGTGCATCCTGGAGGTGAAAATTTCGAACTTTCTTCCCTTCCAGGAATGTCTAGTATATGCTGCCAAATTCTAGATCACTCTTGTAAAGATGTGGCCACCCTAATGTCTCGTGCCCACAGGAGTCGACAATAGTGATTAGTGCCATGATCGGTGGTCAGCTGAGGCAGTCAACAAAATTATTGGTGCTTCCCTTCTTATACTTATTGTTCAAATGGAACTGTTGCAGATAGGTGGACCATTTCTGATGACAATTGTTTTGCATCTTCCCTTGTGTCTGTATGAACTATATAGGTTGGTGGTCTATTTGGATTATTGTTTCCTTCCCCAGAATGTAATGCTTCCATTAATGGTAGGCCTACACAATGGAATACATTTATTTGTCATAAGTGGGGTACTTTCGAACTGTGTCTGAAAGTGTCTCACTGTGGTAAGTCAATGGATGCCCATGTTGAGTAAGAACTGCATCAATAACATAGTTGGAGGCGTTTGTCTCAATCTCAAATGGTTGTTATAAGTATGGTAATGTGAGCACTGGTGTAAAACATATGCAATTCTTCAACTTGGAGAATGCCCGATGCTGGGTTTCTGATCAAAATAACTTGGCTTTCGCTCCGCCCTTGGTGACTTGACTTAAAGGCAAAGTGATCTAAGAGAATCCCAACATAAACCTACGGTGGAAATTGGCAAGACCCAAAAATCTGCGGAGCTCTTTTAGAGTGGTTGGGGTTGGCCAATCCTAAATAACTTGTATCTTGGATGGGTCCACATGTACACCCTTTTCATCAATGATGTACCCCAAATATTGAACCTGGGTCAGGCCAAAGGTACATTTCTCCAAGTTAGCACAAAGCTTGTGTTGTCAAAGGGTTTGAATGACTTGTCAAATGTGGTGGATATTCTCTTCCCAACTTTGTCTGAAGATCAAGATGTCATCTAAATACACCACCATGAATGCATTGGTGAAGGGCCGCAAGATGTCATCCATCAGTGTAATGAAGGTTGCGGGGGCATTCGTCAATCCGAATGGCATGACCAACCATTCAAAAAGGCCCTCCTTTGATTTGAAGGTAGTCTTCTACACATCGAAGGGTTTGATAGGAACCTGGTGGTAACCTGATTTCAAGTCAATATTGTTGAAATATCTGACCCCCTTGAGCTGGTCTAGAAGGTCATCAATCCATGGGATTGGGTACCTATTCTAGAAAGTGATATTGTTTAGTGCCTGATAGTCAATACAGAGCCTCCAGGTCCCATCGTTTTTCTGTACGAATACAATCGGGCTCCCACATGGTGATGAGCTTGGCCTGATGTGCCCTTTCTATAGTAGTTCCTGAATCTTCCTCTTGATCTCATCGTTCTCCAGAATAGAGCAGCGATAGATCATTGCATTGTGCAGTGGTGTGCGTGGGGTCAGATTGATGGAGTGCTTGACCTAATAGTGCAAAGGTACCCCTGTGCGTGAGGTGAAAATGTCCCTGTACTCCTCCATGACCTTGTCCATCTATTATTGCTGTGTAGAGGATCCCTTCCTAGAAGTCATGGCCACAAACTTCTTCCTACCTTAGGGGTGAACCATAAGGAAAATGAATTTCCTTGTCTGGGAAATGACCTTACTGCATTTCTTTGTAATGATCAAAGAGATGGCGGTGGGCAAGGCTACCTCTGGTATCCTGTACAACTTATTAGCCAAAGTAATAATCATAGAGCGTGGTCTAGACTCATATACAACATGTCGCTTCCACAAGTATGGTTTTCCTAAAAATACATCAAAAAATTCAAGAGGAGCAACGTCACACAGTACCTCATTTGTGAAGGGCTTGATGCTATAGGGAATGCGACACTGTTGTCTGACATGAAGATCTTGTCCTTGGTGAAGCCACCTGATGGTGTACAGTTGTGGATGTCTTGTTGTCTTTAAGTGCATCCGCTTCATGACTTCTGCTGAAATGAGGTTCTTTTGGCTCCCGCTGTCGACAATGAATTGCAGCGAAGAACCCTTCACCCACATCTGTGAGTGGAACAGGTGTTTCCCCTCCTCTAGTTCTTCAGGATCAATCTTATGGATCTTTTTGGCGGCCACAGTGGCACTGGGCTCCACATCAATGATTTTATTCCCTTTGCCAGTCCCCTTATCAGTTTCTGATTAAGAGTCTGAACCTATGTTTGATTCAGAAGCCTTCATCTTGGCCACCAGTGACTGCATGGACTGACACTCACTTGTATTGTGAGTGGAGCTCTTATGGAACTCACACCATTTTCCTGTATCCTTCTTTGTCTTTGTGGTGTTTTTCTTTACTTGCAGCTTCGGCGGGTTGTCTTGGGTAGCCTCGCTTTGGCTTGGCCCCTTGTTCTATGGTTTGGGGGTGCCTTTTCCTTACTTTGGATTCGCAAATCCAAAGTCGTACTTCCTCTATTTAAACTTCTGCTCAATCTTTACAGTGTACCGATACATCATGCTGAGCGAGGAAATGTCTAAGACCTCCATCGCGTCCTGGATGTACTTGTGTAGATAGGCATGGTACTTGAGCACCAAATGCCGCTCAGTATCCTTAATACCAGCTTCATATGAAGGGTATGGAAAGTATTTGTGAACTCCGACACATCTTGGTCCCTTCCCTCCCATAGCATGGTCCACTTTATGTATTTATCTTCATAGCTCCCGACAGGGTAATATTGTTCCTTGATGGCATCTTGGAAAGAATTCCAAGTGGGTGTAGCTGAAAACGGTGAGGGTTCACTCTCATCCTTTTGTTCACAGTATATTTCTCACCAATCCTTGACGTGTGGGTTAGCTTTGAGAACTGCAAAACGTAACTTTTCCTGATTGGAAAATTCATGAATTGAAAAATATCCTTCTAATAGATTTAACCATTTATCTACAACGTCTACATCTATGAGGCCTTCGAATATGGGAATATCGAAGTTAACTTGTACCTTAAAAGGATCATCACCTCCAGAGTGGTTGCTGGATAAAAATTCATCACTTGTGGGTAGCCATCGAAGGATCTGGGAAAAGTTATCCATCATTTCATCCCTCTGTCACTCGAGGGCTTCTTTGAGTAATATTTTGAAAGCATCTCCTGCCCCCTCATCTTTCTTTTCTTCTGCCATGGGAGGTCATCAGGTTTTGCAAGGTTGATCCTACATTTGTTCAACCAGATCAAGACCGAACTCCTTATACCCTGGCCTCATTGGGGACATGCAAAGAAAAACAAAGAAAGAGAAGACTGCTCTGATACCACTGATCCGAACTTAAACAGGAATGCAAAAACTTACATATATAGTCATAAACACAGAGATTCAGTAGGAAAACACTTAATTTTATTAATAGAAATATACTAAACTATACTTACAAACATAATGGAAATAAGACAGCTCGGGCGATGGTAGCTTATCTCTGAGAAGAGATGTGGTGGCTACATGCCTCTGAACTGAGTTACAATGAGGCTCAAGGGCCTTTTTTTATTAAACAATAAGAGAAAACCTGAAATAACCAAAACCCTAACCCGAGGAGATGTAACACCAAGAGTTTATGGGCCCCGTTGGGGTTAGTTGGGTTGTCAACTTCCTAGGGTCGTAACTTGGTCACATTATCTCTGTTTGACGCATATGAGACCTCGTTGTAAATATCTCTTTGAGGACTACAACTGGTAAATCATGAAATTTCTTTTGTGATCAAAGCATGCATTTTTCCAAAAAAACGTCGTTTATGGCCTCAAAATGGCTCTAGAAGTTTAGGACCCAAAAAACTGCCAAAAATAGTAAACTATGCTACCATTAAGGAAATTGAAAAACTGAAAGAAACAATGGTGAGATTCCAAGTGGAATAGGTGGGTGGCCACCAATATCCACTTGGATCAAGCAGAATGTGTAGCAAACTTTGAGCAATTAAAATAGTTGCTCACACATTCACCAATATTAATAATAGAATATCCAAAGAAATATTTTGTCGTGTGCACAAAATTATGCAAGGAGGGGCTCAATGGAGTCCTAATGCAAAAATGACAAGTGGTATGTTATGAGTAAAGGAAGATGAATTGACATGAGTGAAATTATGTCACTCATGACTTGGAGTTATCAATGATAGTTCATGCATTGAAAATGTGGAGGCATTACCTCTTTGGAAAGAAATTTTTATTGATGTCATATCATGAAGGGTTGAGGTATTGATTTGACCAAACAAAGCCAAATTCAAGACAAGAAAGGTGGCTAGACTTGATTAGAAAATTTTATTTTGAGATTAAGTACATCAAAGGCAAGGAAAACAAAGTAACAAATGCACTTAATAGGATGCTACAAGTGGCTCATGTGGTAGGCATCAGTATTCTGAGGATGACATTAAAGAAAAGATTAAAGAATTAGTGCATCAAGATGAACATTAATAGTGTTATCACTCAGGTTGTCCTTAAGCTCTGGAAAAGGATACGACCGAGGTAACCACAGACCAACTTTGGACTGCAGGTTCTAGCCAACTTGCAATCAGAGAGGGCTCTCTCTTTTAGATTTAGATTTGTTGAAAAGGATTTTAGGCTAGGTCTTGAGTTCAGAGGGTTTTTGTTTTGTTTTTGGTGGGAAAATTGATTTTTTCAGACAGAGATGCAAGGCATAGTCTGGAAGTCTCAAACCATTGGGCGTGGAGTCGAGGAAGAGAACTGCTGGTGCATTTCTTCGGTCACAAGAGAGGGAAAGTGGAGCAAGATAGCCGAGCATGAAACAATATTTCAGGTTAAAATGATGGGAAAAATGCTAAGTGATGAGAGGCAGTTAAGAATCTCTCAATCAGCTTAACAGAAGAGGTAACAGAGCGCTACCTAGGGGCAGTAAAGAATCCCTAGATAATTGGCAAACACAGGTGAATTGGGGTAAACATGAGCCAGGAGGAATTCATATTCATAACCAATTCAATCAGAGGAAAACATAAAGAAATAGCAGAAATTGAGCATAGAGAGTATTTAAACTAATTCTAGGCTATTCTTTCTTTCTGCTATTTAGATAGTGGTAAACAATAAACAGAGGTGAGATGCACTTATTACTTCAGGCTGCAGCACAAGAATTCCATCTTCATATCTCCAAAAACATTCATTTACAACAGACAGTTTGCTCTCCAAGCTTTCAACAATCTTTGATTATAGAAAAAACTCAGGTATACAATGCGAGTCTCTGGTGAAAATTCTCAATCAACCAACCCTTGAAACAATGTAGAGGGCGGTATATATAGGGAAAAACTATCTACAGAGTTCCTTTATTACATCTTGACCTAATCAGGTCATAAAGAAAAATGACTACTTAACCTAATCCTATCCAGAAATAAATGCAAAAAATATCTCGGGCTGCGCTCAGGGCCGCCGTATCAAAACTGAATAAATGATGCTGTCCTTGGTGGCTTGCTGCAGTGTTTTCTGAAATAAATGTGTATGGGTTTCTACATCTCTATTGTTTGTCTGCATTTAAAGCTTTAACTGTGATTTGAGGGCAAGGATGGGCTTATGCCTCTTGATTTGACTTTCTGGGGGGGGGGGGCTCATCAATGTTCAGGTGCTTCGAGCCCCTAAAAATCTTCGGCTGATACTCTTTGGCTTCTCTTCTTCCTCTGATACTCTTTGGCAATAAACAGATGCTGTACTGACGTGCTGTGTGTTAAATCATCATTTAATGGCCGTTGTTCGGCCTCTGTTTTCTTCAAAATTGTTTTCTGGTCCTCCCGGCAAGCTTCGCGAAGAAAAATGGGTCATTCGGCGCCTTTCGGGCCTGCTGGGGGCCGCAAAATGAAAATATTCCCTAAAGATTCCCCATTCAGGCCCAAAAAATCTAGCGATGAGCGATTTGTAGGCGCAAATCGCTCATCAAAAACTGCCTCAGAATCTGATTCCGGGGCTCCGAAGTGCGATTTTTTCCCTTCGCGCCAAAAAAGTGTTGATGACGTCAGCATGACGTGACGTTGTACGGCGGGTGACGTCAGTGATGACATCAGCATGATGACATGGTGGGATGACATCAGCATGACGTCATCATGTACGGACGGTGACGTGGCATGACAGGTGGCAAGGGGCCATGCAGGCAGATGACTCGACATGTGACTGGGAAGAGGGGGTGACGTAAGTGGTGACTGTGCAGGGGGTGACGTAAGCGGTGACGTCACCGGGCAGGAGGTGATAAGTGGTTTTGTGGCGCACCACCTTTGGGGGGGAAGTGGTTTTGTTAGAGGGGGCTCCGCCACAGCCCAGGAGCTGACGCGTGGTGGGAGGTACGGCGGTAATACCGCCCATCTCCCGGACGCTAAAGCTCGGGCATTTTGGAGATGGGACGGCCCGCCCACCGTCGATCTGTGGGGCAGACAATCCGACGGCTAGCGGCCAAGATAATACGGCGGGGGGATATGGGCGGAGAATATACAGAGAATATTCCCTTTTTAATATGCGCGCAGGTGGGTCTAAACAATGGTTTATGCGGGTTACGGGGGTTATATGGGTTTAATACGCATAGGTCAATGTATTTGTGCACAAAACTTTGGTTTAGGGGCGGAAAAGGGGGTTTTTGAGGGTTTAGGGCTAGGGGAGAGGTTATTAATCTGGCCAGGTGTCAGATTAATCCCTTTTAAGACACGGATGGGCTAAAAACAGCCCCGGATGGACCATTTTTTCCTGGACTTATAAAAATATGGCCATATTGCCAGGGAGGGGATATTCACATAGGGGAATTTAATATACAAAGTTTTAGTAGGGGAAGGGGGAAGACTGATAGGGAATTATATAATACTGTTAGTAGTTAATATGACGGTGATCAGCAAGCGCTAAGGTCAGGGACCTTAGGCTATTTTGGGGAAAAGACCTTGAAAAGAAATAAAAATCCTTGAGTGAAGTAGATCTTCACCAAGGCAACTGATATGGATGATGATGAATCTAAGAGGAATCAAGCAGATCTTGACCTCTTTGGGAAGTTAGTAAGGGACTTGGGGAATTAGAAGAAGGGGGGAGTTAGTTATGTCCACCTTTGAGCTCCTTTGCGTGAACACTGCCTGCACTGTGATCTGTAAAAATATAACACGTTGTACCACAAAATTGATCATAAATTATCATTCTGCAACCACACAGCTACGTACCCAGCCTACTCTCCTAACATTTTTTCTTCTTTTTGGTTTGGGTGCACCTAGATTTGCAAACCCAGATTTACAATTTTTTCTTTTGAATTTTTCCTATCTAAATCTACACTTATTTCTGCCAGGGCCCAGATTAAGCAGTTGGGTCCCTTTGATTCTCTACCTATCTACAGATCTGCCAAGATTAAACTGTTTGGACAGATATCATTCTCTATATTCTAAAACAGGAAATTGAAACCTAGGGAGACCAAGATTAAACTGTTTGGACCTCCCTTAAATGAAAAGTCTTCAAAACTGGAACAACTCATCAAAAATTGGAATCAACAGTGGCATTTGGACTAGTACACTTCATGGCTTTCTTCTTTGGTCTCTTTTGGAAATATGGAACACTGCAGCTTGCAAAGTATGACATATTTGGCATGTGAAAATGTCAATCATGAAAAATGATACCCTATTGCAACAGGAGGCTAACAGTGGCTCCACTTGGGGATGGCTTTTCCTTGTGAAAAGCCAAGAACAGCAGGTCAGACTGCCTTGATTTTCTATTTGTTTCTGTAGACTGGGAATACTTCTTCGTTTTGGCTTTTTAAAAAAATATAAACTTGGAACTATAAACAACCTCTTCCTCAACTGAATTACTGTGAACTATACAACATCGCCTGCTTTCTTCTGCGTGCTTGATAATTATGTACAACATTGTTTGAGCATTATGTCTCTGAAAATCATGGGTCAAAACTGATGTATCTCCTCTGACTCTGGTCCTGAACAGTTACTGACTAATTTCTTCTTCCTTGTCAACACTCTTTTGGCTGAAGATTACAATCTGCAATAGCTTGCCTTTACCATGATACATTGTGATGTGTCTGTGCTATTCTTCGCTGTTGTGCTGAAATTAGTGCAGAGACAGGGCTTTTAAAACTGGAATACTTGCATCGGCTGGATCTTCACAGATTTACTGCTGCTTCTTAAACAATCGGCTTGCTTATAAAAAAATGAAAACAAAGTGCTGATATATACAAATAAGACTGTACAAAGATATATACAAAGCTGCATTGTGTCCCTTAAAAGGGATCATGGTAATGCTTCAGCATACGACCATTGACAGGGCCTTCTTCAGCAGAACAATCCTCTACAGATCTGAGAAAATAAGTGTTATTTCCCTGAACAGTAGAAATAACCAATGGACCTCTCCATAGAAAATCAAACTTGGCATGTTTGCCCTTGTCTTCCCTTCTTGAGTCCCATCTTAGAACTTTGTCACCAACATTGAAATATTCAACCTTAGCTCTCTTATCAAACATCTTCTTGAGCTTTTCTTGCACAATCTGAGCTCTGTCATAAACTTGTTCTCTGGTTTGCTGCAGATGGATGGTCTGATTGATTCTTCTTTGAATGTTATTCGGTTCAGCCTGAATCTCTTGTAACAACTTGATAGTAGGAATGCCAAGGACGAAGGAAATCTGGCCTCCATGCCATATACTAGCTCATAAGGGCTCATCCCAATGGATCTTTTGCTTGACAGTCTGTCTGCCCATAGGGCATTTACCAGCTTTTTGTGCCAGTTCTTCTTGTTTTTTTCCAACACTTTCTTTATGATGTTGATGATGCTTTTGTTAGATGACTCGGCCAAGCCATTGCCTTGAGGGTAATAGGCTGTGGAGTGGCCCAAGGTAATATGAAATCTGTGACAAAAATTGATCATATTTTTGGACTTAAAGGCAACGACATTGTCAGTGATGATTTTCTCAGGGCAGCGAAATCTGGAAAGGATATTGCACTTAAGGAATTGGATAATGATGGTGTCATTGGCTTGTCTATAGGGAATGGCTTCAACCCACTTAGTGAAATAGTCGGTGGCTGTTAGGATCCATTTGTGCTGGCCTGAGCAAGAGGGATGGATTTCTCCAATGAAGTCAAGACCCCATTGTTGAAAAGGTTTTTCTGTGGAGATGGGTTTAAGGGGTAGGGGAAAAAACTTTCTCTTGCCCTAAAAAATTTGGCATTTGTGACATGATATGGCAAACTTCTTTACATCTGCAAAAAGAGAGGGCCAATAAAAACCAGCCCTTAGAATTTTATCAGCAGTGGACTTCCAGTATAGATGTCCTCCACAGTCACCTGCATGGAATTCTTTCATGACATTGTTAGTTTCATTCATGGTTAAACAATTAAGCAATATACCTTCATGATTTCTCCAAAATAATGCACCATCTATAACACAAAACTTTGAAGCCTTCATTTTCAAAAATCTTTTCTTGGATCTGGACAATCCTGGGGGAGCACACAGTTTTAACAATACAAAGCATATATCAGCGCACCATGGGGATTGTAAAAAGATTTCACTGATCTGTGGAGTCGCCAGCTCCGGTTCATTGTCCAGCTGGTTAATCTCTAAGGCTTGAAAGTTTGTTTCAGACATCAGTTTAGCTAAACCTTGTCCCTTTATCAGCTTGGTTGGTTTTATCTCTATGTCATATTCAAGGATGTTTGCAATCCATTTGCCTCTTTTGCCTTCTAATCCCTCTTGGGTTAATATGTCTTTTACAGCAGCATGTGGGACATAGGCAATCACGTGTGAATATAATATGTACACTCTAAAATCCTTGATGGCCTTAACCAGTGCGTAGGCCTGCTTTTCCATTATTGGGTACTTCAAAGGGGCGTCTCTTAATGCTCGGCTGAAAAAAGCAATTGGTTTTTCAGCTCCCTGTTCATCCTTTTGCAAAAGGACAGCGGCTATGGTGTGATCAGATGCAAACGAAAATATGATAAAATATTTATCAAACTGTGGGCTAGTTAGGACCGGGGTTTGTGTTAAGGTTGATTTGATACTCTCAAATGCTTGCTTGGTTTCAAGAGACCATTTTACCTTGGCATCATTCTTTAACATGTTGCTCAACAGTCTTATCAGCTCAGCTAGATTTGGAATAAATCTTCTCAAGAAGTTGATTTTCCCAAGGAATGCTTGTAGTTCTTTAATGTTTCTTGGAAATGGGATTTGGAGGATGGCTTGTATTCTTTCAGGATCAATTCTGATCCCATCCTTTGATATGATGTGGCCAAGTAATTTGCCTTCTTCAAGGCCAAACAGAGACTTCTTGGGGTTCAAGGAGATGCCATATTTCCTACATGTCATGAAAATTTTCCTGAGATGCTTGAGGTGTTCTTCATCAGATTTGGAAAATGGGGTTAAGTCATCAAGGTAGACAACTAGGAAGTCATGTATTTCTTTGGGAAAAGCAATATCCATTGCTCGTTGAAAGGTAGCACCAGCGTTTTTAAGACCAAATGGCATATTTACATACTTTAATGTTCCCCAGGGTGTAGTAAAGGCAGTTTTGTCTTGGTCGTCTGGGTGAACAAGTATTTGGTTGAAACCTGAAAAACCATCTAGCAAAGAGATTCTAGATGATCCCACTACTCTTTGCAAAATGTGGTCCATTTTGGGCAAAGGGTAATGGTCTTTTAGGGAGACTTGATTTAAATTTCTGAGGTCTACACAAAGTCTGATTTCACCTGTCTTTTTTCTCGTAGGAACAAGATTGGACACCCATTTGGAAAATCTGATGGGTGCTATGATGCCTACTTCAAACATCCTCTTTACTTCCTTCTCAATCGGGGGAAGAAGTATAGGGTTAATTCTTCTAAGTTTCTGCTTGAAGGGTTTCTGGTTTGGTTTTAAAGGAATGGTGTGTTGGATCACCGAGGTGTCATAGGATTTCAGATCCTCATAGCTCCAAGCAAATACATCTTGGAACTCTTTGAATAAGTCAATGTACTTGGGCTTTTGATCAGGTGGTAAGTTTTTGGACAGTTTGATCATTTTTGGCTTTTCTACTGTCCCAATGTTATGTTCCTCTATCTCAGTGTTTATGGGCTACAATTTTGGCTTTCTGGGCACGTCATTAGCATCAAACATATCTTCTAATGGGGTTAGGCCAGCAGGCAGAAAGTTATCCTTTAAGTCAATGATGTCTGCCTCTGTTTTGGCTATATCTTCCAAGTGTATTTGTTTCAGCTGTTCTATGTTTTCTTTGTCAAAAATAGTTGGTTTCAGGGTTTGCTTGACTATTGCAGCCGTTACATCTTGTTGAGTTTCATTTGTTTGGTGTTCTGTATCTATCATAGCATCCATGTCGATGTTGATACTTGAAAACTCATGCTCAAGGGTGAGGAAATTATTAATCTGGGCATCATTTTCGAATACTTGCCAGTCTTTAACGTTATTTGGGACTGCGGGCCTATGTTTTATTTCAGCTGTAAAGTGATGGTTTGGGTCAAAAGGAAGCTTGCATGTACTAGCAAAAGTAGCTAGGCTGTGTGCATGAATGTTGTGATTTCTTGAAATCTTGTCAAGCTTGAATTCAGTGAATGCCTGGAGTATATTAGTAGCAGCGGTCCTATAGGGTCTCATTCTGTTGTCGTTGGTTACAAAGTTGCCTTTCATCTGTTGTATGATTAAATCAGAGTCTCCCAAAATAGACACTTTTGCAGCTCCTAGAGTTTTGAGGAGTTTAAGGCCTAAAAGCAGAGCCTCATACTCTGCCATGTTATTTGTGCATTTGAAATTCAGTCTGTAGGCATGTCCTTCTGCATGGTTGTTATATGTGTTATGAATCTAGACACTTGCCCTTGCTCCTAACTTGTTGACAGAGCCATCAAACTCTAAATACCATGTGATTTCTCGCTTATGGTCAGTATCAAGAGATTGAGCTATTTTAGGATTGGGCAGATTTAAGATTTCTGTTTGGGAAAGTTCTTTTGGTATGCTGGTTGCATCAATTGCTATGACAGTTTCATGGGTATTTGCAACCGACTCTTCGTTGATGTGTGCTTGTTGCTCTAGAGCGAAGAGCTCATTATCAATTGAAACATTTGTATCATCATTAAACAAAATAAAAGAATCCATATAAAAGTGGATTGAATAAATGGGAAAATTTTGAGGCTTGCTCTCACTACTTACCACATATTTCATGAGTGTTTCTCTATACAGTCTCTTTGGTTTCCCAAAGACTGAAATAGTGGCATAGGAGAGGTCTAATTGAAGGGATCCTTGGAGTTTTTCTCCCCATGATCTTGAGAGGAGCATATCGTACTTTGGTGGAATGTCAGCAACCACTACATCCATGAGGATGGTCTTGTTTGGGTATTGAACTAAGGAGACACACAAGTCTTTGATGAGGCCTACACATTTCACTTGACTTGAGTCAAATGAGTATAAATCTTTGTAAGGTCTTGTAACATCAAGATTCAGTTTTTCCATAACTGCTTTGGGCATAAGATTGTGCGATGCCCCTGAGTCAAACATAGCATTGTGCAAAACTTTGTCATGTATATGCAAACTGACATAAAAGGGTGGGACAGGTCCATGTGTTGATTTTCTGTTAACTTCTGGGCCAAATAGCAGCTCTGGGGTGTCATCTAAAACATTTACATCATCTTTGACCTCTGGCATTTGAAGTGATCTTTGAATTTGCTGCCTATATACATTGTGTTTAGCAAGTTCTGAGAGGGGAATGGATATTTTTAACTGAGCTATTTCTGTCTCTAAGTTAAATGGCTTTTCCAGTGGAGTCTTGGTGTTGATAATAATAGTTTTTTCTGTTTCATTTGAATTGTTTGCGTTTTTCTCTTGTTTATCACTGCTATGGGAAGTTTTTTCTTGCGGTTTTTCAACTTTAGGAAAGTTTTTTGGAACCCTGTTCAAGCTTTCTTTCGAGGAAGAAGGTGGCAAAGGCTGATCTTTGGAAGGCTGTATCTCTGTTATGTCTTCTACAGTGACTTGATGCGGGTTTAGAATAGGTATATCAGCTGGTTCTGTTATGACAGCCTTGCCTTTAGTCTTGCTGGGTTGTTTGCCTTCCTTTGTTTTACTAGGTTCGGAAATGTCAATGGTCCTAGTTCTCAGCTTATATTGTTTGTGTACTTCATACACAGCGGTATCATAACCTTGTTTAAAATCAAAAGACTTGCCAGACCTAGTCTAAAACTGATTGTAATCAGGTTCATTTTGGTCTTCTTGGGACAGGACAGTTTGGTGCTCACCCTTTAGATCCATTAAGTTCATGTGAGTGTCCTCTATGGGTTCACTAGATGTAGATCCTTCAACATAATTATCTTGGAAAGGGGGTCTTATATCATGGTCTTGGTTAGGCCTACCAGCATTTGTGTTCTGTGTTTTTCTAAAATTTGGGTTCCTTATGGTATTAGACTGTTGTCCTTCCCATGATGCTTTTCTCTCAACATTTTCTACTCTTTCTCCTAGCCTTTGTAGGCCACTGATGATAGCATCAAGCTTTTGATCAAAAGCTGAGGGTTCTTCCTTAAAGGTGGTTCTTCTTTCCATTCTAGCTCTGTTTCTTTTGGCAATTAAATTGGCTTCTACGCTGACAGCAACATTTTGCATGTCGGCAAGGGTTTGAGGAGCTCTTTCTTTTAACTGGTATGCCATATCCGGGTCGAATCCATCGGGAAATTTGTACAAGGCCAAATCAGGTGGAGGCCTTAAGTTCTGTGGTATTGCGTTATATACATTATTGAATCTTGCACAGTACTCCAAAACAGTCTCTTGAGGACCTCTTTTGATCGTATCATATTCAGCTAGTATGTGCAAGGGGTCTTTCTTTTTCTCCCATCTGTTGGTAAAGGATTGGTAAAGCTCATCTGGGGTGGTTATGGAATTTGCAGCAAGTGATCTGAACCAAGTTCTTACATCACCTGTCAAACTCTGAACAAAAATTCTCATTCTTACACTATCATCGTCTATCTCATAGTTTTCAAAATAGTCTTGCATCTTTTTGGTGTGCTGAAGGGCTGTGAAAGGACCAGTGGAATCAAAATATGTGATTTTAGATTGGTACTCTTGAGGTAAAGCCCCAGCATTAGCAGGTAATTGCAGGGGTGCATATCTATTAGCCATATTGGCAGGTATAAGTGGAACAACTGGGATAAGTGGAACAACTGGAGTAATGGGGATCACAGGAGTAACTGGAACGCTGGAAACAACAGTAGTGCTAGTATGTGCAGTGAATGAAGGTGTGGAAGGAGTACTACGGGATGTAGATGATGAACTAAGGGAAATAGGGGTTGAACGGAACAAAACCTTGACAGGAGTCGGAATACTGCTAGGGTAAGTTGTTTCAGGGCTCAAATCAGCAAAATCTTCCTGTCTTTCTTGCTTCCTAATGATTTTCGAGATTATGTTAGGGTTTTCAAAAACAGCTGGAGGGTTGGGGTCTGGATTAGACCTTGTATATCGTGGATTTTTCTTGGGAGCCAGCTTCCGAATTGTTTTTTGGGTAATTTTCCGGGGAATGTTTTTGTAATCAACGAGGGACTAGTTAAAATTTGAGACAGCTTGTTTGTAACTTAAAACTAGCATGAAGATTGACTGAAGCAACATTTATTTACTCCTGTTAATGCAAAGCAAAAAACAGTCTCAAAGGCTTCCTGGCTAACATTCAGGCTTCATCTGTAGTTTTAAGAGATAAACAACAGTTGGAAAGTTTGATTTATGGTCTCAGCAGAGCTTTCTCACCTTCTTCGTGAAACTATCTGAGGAAGTCCCCAGTGGAGTCGCCATTATGTTATCACTCAGGTTGTCCTTAAGCTCTGGAAAAGGATACGGCCGAGGTAACCACAGACCAACTTTGGACTGCAGGTTCTAGCCAACCTGCAATCAGAGAGGGCTCTCTCTTTTAGATTTAGATTTGTTGAAAAGGATTTTAGGCTAGGTCTCGAGTTCAGAGGGTTTTTGTTTTGTTTTTGGTGGGAAAATTGATTTTTTCAGATAGAGAGGCAAGGCATAGTCTGGAAGTTTCAAACCATTGGGCATGGAGTTGAGGAAGAGAACTGCTGGTGCATTTCTTCGGTCACAAGAGAGGGAAAGTGGAGCAAGATAGCCGAGCATGAAACAATATTTCAGGTTAAAATGATGGGAAAAATGCTAAGTGATGAGAGGCAGTTAAGAATCTCTCAATCAGCTTAACAGAGGAGGTAACAGAGCGCTACCTAGGGGCAGTAAAGAATCCCTAGATAATTGGCAAACACAGGTGAATTGGGGTAAACATGAGCCAGGAGGAATTCATATTCATAACCAATTCAATCAGAGGAAAACATAAAGAAATAGCAGAAATTGAGCATAGAGAGTATTTAAACTAATTCTAGGCTATTCTTTCTTTCTGCTATTTAGATAGTGGTAAACAATAAACAGAGGTGAGATGCACTTATTGCTTCAGGCTGCAGCACAAGAATTCCATCTTCATATCTCCAAAAACATTCATTTACATCAGACAGTTTGCTCTCCAAGCTTTCAGCAATGGTATACAATGCGAGTCTCGGGTGAAAATTCTCAATCAACCAACCCTTGAAACAATGTAGAGGGCGGTATATATAGGGAAAAACTATCTACAAAGTTCCTTTATTACATCTTGACCTAATCAGGTCATAAAGAAAAATGACTACTTAACCTAATCCTATCCAGAAATAAATGCAAAAAATATCTCGGGCTGCGCTCAGGGCCGCCGTATCAAAACTGAATAAATGATGCTGTCCTTGGTGGCTTGCTGCAGTGTTTTCTGAAATAAATGTGTATGGGTTTCTGCATCTCTGCTGTCTGTCTGCATTTAAAGCTTTAACTGTGATTTGAGGGCAAGGATGGGCTTATGCCTCTTGATTTGACTTTCTTGGGGGGGGGCTCATCAATGTTCAGGTGTTTCGAGCCCCTAAAAATATTCAGCTGATACTCTTTGGCTTCTCTTCTTCCTTTGATACTCTTTGTCAATAAACAGATGCTGTACTGACGTGCTGTGTTTTAAATCATCATTTAATGGCCACTGTTCGGCCTCTGTTTTCTTCAAAACTGTTTTCTGGTCCTCCCGGCAAGCTTCGCGAAGAAAAATGGGTCATTCGGCGCCTTTCGGGCCTGCTGGGGGCCGCAGAATGAAAATATTCCCTAAAGATTCCCCATTCAGGCCCAAAAAATCTAGCGAGCGCAAATCGCTCATCAAAAACTGCCTCAGAATCTGATTTCGGGGCTCCGAAGTGCAATTTTTGCCCTTCGCACCAAAAAAGTGCTGATGACGTCAGCATGACGTGACGTTGTACGGCATGTGACGTCAGCGATGACGTCAGCATGATGACGTGGTGGGATGACGTCATCATGTACGGACGGTGACATGGCATGACACGTGGCAAGGGGCCACGCAGGCAGATGACTCGACATGTGACTGGGCAGAGGGGGTGACGTAAGTGGTGACTGTGCAGGGGGGTGACGTAAGCGGTGACGTCACCGAGCAGGAGGCGATAAGTGGTTTTGTGGCGCACCACCTTTGGGGGGGAAGTGGTTTTGTCAGAGGGGGCCCTGCCACAGCCCAGGAGCTGACACGTGGCGGGAGGTACGACGGTAATACCGCCCATCTCCCAGATGCTAAAGCTCGGGCGTTTTGGAGATGGGACGACCCGCCCACCGTCGATCTGCGGGGCGGACGATCCGACGGCTGGCGGCCAAGATAATAAGGCGAGGGGATATGGGCGGAGAATATACAGAGAATATTCCATTTTTAATATGCGCGCAATTGGGTCTAAACAATGGTTTATGCGGGTTACGGGGGTTATATGGGTTTAATACGCGCGGGTCAATGTATTTGTGCACAAAACTTTGGTTTAGGGGCGGAAAAGGGGGTTTTTGAGGGTTTAGGGCTAGGGGAGAGGTTATTAATCTGGCCAGGTGTCAGATTAATCCCTTTTAAGACACGGATGGGCTAAAAACAGCCCCGGATGGACCGTTTTTTCCCGGACTTATAAAAATATGGCTATATTGCCAGGGAGGGGATATTCACATAGGGGAATTTTATATACAAAGTTTTAGTAGGGGAAGGGGGAAGACTGATAGGGAATTATATAATACTGTTAGTAGTTAATATGACGGTGATCAGCAAGCGCTAAGGTCAGGGACCTTAGGCTATTTTGGGGAAAAGACCTTGAAAAGAAATAAAAATCCTTGAGTGAAGCAGATCTTCACCAAGGCAACTGATATGGATGATGATGAATCTAAGAGGAATCAAGCAGATCTTGACCTCTTTGGGAAGTTAGTAAGGGACTTGGGGAATTAGAAGAAGGGGGGAGTTAGTTATGTCCACCTTTGAGCTCCTTTGCATGAACACTGCCTGCACTATGATTTGTAAAAATATAACACTTTGTACCACAAAATTGATCATAAATTATCATTCTGCAACCACACAGCTACCTACCCAGCCTACTCTCCTAACATTTTTTCTTCTTTTTGGTTTTGGTGCACCTAGATTTGCAAACCCAGATTTACAATTTTTTCTTTTGAATTTTTCCTATCTAAATCTACACTTATTTCTGCTAGGGCCCAGATTAAGCAGTTGGGTTCCTTTGATTCTCTACCTATCTACAGATCTGCCAAGATTAAACTGTTTGGACAAATATCATTCTCTATATTCTAAAACAGGAAATTGAAACCTAGGGAGACCAAGATTAAACTATTTGGACCTCCCTTAAATGAAAACTCTTCAAAACTGGAACAACTCATCAAAAATTGGAATCAGCAGTGGCATTTGGACTAGTACACTTCATGGCTTTCTTCTTTGGTCTCTTCTGGAAATATGGAACACTGCAGCTTGCAAAGTATGACATATTTTGCATGTGAAAATGTCAATCATGAAAAATGATACCCTATTGCAACAGGAGGCTAACAAATAGAAAGTGAAATAACACTTGCAACAAGAGCTAGATGAGGCATTGAGAAAAAACTACTCCCACATAAAGGATGGACTGTTAAAGTTCAAAAGAAGGTGGTAGATACCTTGTATTGGCAACTTGAAGAAGCTCATCTTAGATGAATTTCATAAAAGACCATATTTAGGTCATCTTGGTTATTAGAAGATGATAACAACTATGAAAAATATATTTCATTATCTAGGCATGAAAAATGATGTGGCTAAATACATCGATAGATTCTTGGAGTGTCAGCAAGTGAAAGTGGAATGTAGACACCTAGTGGGATTATTGAACCAATCCCCATTCTTGAATGGAAGTGGGAAGTCATTTATGTGGAATTCATCACCAAATTTCTAGGGACATCTAGGTAGCATGATTCCATAATGGTAGTGGTATATAAGTTGAGCAAGGTGATTCACTTCATATCTATTAAATCTACTTATAAGGCATTCTATATTGCTTATATTTTTATAAAGCAGATATTTAGATTGCCTAGTATACCCAAGAAAATCATCTCATATCGAGATGACAAATTTACTTCGAAATTTTGGAAAGCATTATTTCTGGGATTTGGATAAAAGTTAGCTTTTGGCACAACATACCATCCTCAAACTGATGGAAAAAATGAAATAGTTATCATAGTGTTGGAGGACATGCTTAGAATGCATGTCATGCATCATCCTAAAAGGTGGGAAGAGCTTGTTCCTTTGGTAGAGTTTTCCTACAATAAGGGTTATGAAGAATCAATGAAATAAGTCTTTTTGAAGCTTTGTATGGCAAGAACTGTAACACACCTATCAACTGAAATGATCCAGTGAATAAGTTTCTTCTGGGGCCCAATATGTTAAAGGAGATGGAACAAGAAATAATTATTATTAGGTTGAAGATAGCTCAAGAAAGGAAAAAGGGTTATGCAGATTAGCAATGAATGCATAAAGAGTTCCAAATGGGGGAACATGTTTGCCTCTACATTAGACCAAGAAAGAGTTCACTGATTATTGGGTCTAGCACCTGGATTTTATGCACCATTTCAAATTACTGAAAGAGTGGATCTAGTGGCCTACATATTGGCCTTGTCGGCCATAGTGAAGGAACATGATGTCTTCCATATTTATTTTCTTATAAAGTCTCTACATGATGCTAAGCATGTTGTTGATTGTTCTATGATACATGTGGAATTTGAGGGATAATTCTGGCCATAACCATATTTCATTCTATATTAGAGGCAGATCATGCTCTGGAATCGAGTAATCGAGAAGGTTAGGGTGTAGTGGAAGTACTTTGGACTAGATGAAGCCACTTGGGAAATGATCGAGCAAGTGAGAGTATCATACCCATTTTTTCTTATTGTGTAAGCAAATGTAAAAAGAGTTGTTTGCATATAAAGCTCATTGTTAATTCTATGTTCGAGTATAGAAAACCAATGAGGGTATTCCTTTAAGGGGATGGGGTATGTAACAACCCTTTTGTCAGTCATCATGTAAATTGTTCTTGTAAATTAATATACATTGTAAAATAATGACTGGATTGAGAGTGAAAATGGATTTAGAGTCTGTGGATGTGAAGCTACTTGGAAATGAATTAGAGAAATAGAAAAGCTTATTGTTCTACATTTAATCTCCACCTACATCCCTGTTTGATTAAAACAAAGTTGTACAAACATTAAAATTAGTGTATGGGTGCATACGTAAAAGGACAAGAGAGTCATACTCACATGAGAGAGAGAGAGTCGGCTCTGGAAAACACAAAACACAATAGAGTAAACAAGGAAAATGATTGAGGCATCATAGAAGGGATGCACAAAATAGGAATGACATTGTGGTAAGTGAAGGGCATTCAAAGAAATTTATAAAGGAGGAAGCATAGATAGTGAATGAAGATTGCAAAAGAAAATAGAGACTAGGTGGAGATACTAGGCATGTGATTTGGATTCCAATGGTTATTTAATAGGTGGAAATGGAGTATTTGGATTCCTTTGTTGGTTTAACATGAGGAGACTAAGTCTTTGAATTCTTGTGTTAGTTTAATAGGTGGAGACAAAGTATTTGGATTCCTGTGTTGGTTTAACAATTGGAGACTAAATCTTTCGATTCATATGTGTGTTAAAACTAGGTGGAGACTAAGATCTGTAGATACCCATGGAATTTGATATGGGGGACATGGTGTGCTCTGAATTCCTACCAAATTCTGTGTGGAGGTAATATGGGCCCTGGACCATTGAAGAATGAATTGGGTGGAGATACTCTAGGTTCTAGATTCCTGTAGTGATTGACTATGTGGAGAAATGTGTGCTTTAGATTCCCTAAAGTGTTGTTGGGTGGTGACATTGTGTGCTCTGGACTCTTGAGTGTTAGGTGGAGGAAATGTGTGCTCCAGATTCTCATGTGAATTTTTCAATTGGACTAGTGTTAATTTCCCTTTAACACTTGACTGTGCAGGCTCTAAATTTGGCTCGGGGGTGGTTAACTACAGGAAAGAATAACAATGTAGCTGGCCTACAATTGGGAGGAGAGTTGAATTCCCTCTCTTAGTTTCTAGTCATTCAACAACTATGATAATTTTCTTACTTGTATGTTTATGCATATATGTGCAATATGAATCATGATTGATTTGATTCTATGATAATGGGTATATTAGCACTTTCAATGAGGAATATGAATTCTTGTGTGTTGCAATTTAAGAGGTTATGTGAATGATTCGCGTGGTTGTAAGGGACTTGTAGATCCCTATGATGCTAATATGCTCCTGAATTGCAGAGTTACTTATATGCTTATGTTTGATTGATTGACATTACCCATTGACTATTACTCTGTGATTTCCATTATATGGTATGCATGAATATCTTGAGCAATTTTTATGTAAAGTTTGTTGAAAGATTGTGGTCAATATTATGGACCACTATTAATAAACCCCATTAAATTGTTATGGTGTGTGTAAAGTCATGGGTTGGATGTTATAATTGAAAAGGAGTCTCTATGTCTTAGAACTAATAAATTATATTGTCAAAGTGTTGTACATGTCATGTTAAGAGAATGATGTGGATTTTTGTTATGTATGATGGGTCGCTACATTTTTTTCCTAGTTATGGTCCAATCCTAAAATCTTACTTCACATGCTCCAGGGATGGCTATGCAGAAATTTTGAAGTCCTTAAGACTTCAATACTAGGGTTCTAGAGAAAAGGCTTATATTCAGGCCAAATGGGCCTTGATAATTTATGAAGGAATGATGGTGATTAGTGCTAATATCGTGCCACACTAAATTATGAGAGTACCACCTTTGGGGTCTAGCACATAGATGGCAGAAGGCGCAGATTTAATAAGAGCATGGGATGGGAAAATTCCTGTTATCTCAGTTTTGGTTCATAGGTTTAGATTCAGTAATGTAATTTTTTATCATTCAAAAATATGATTTTTTTAATAGAGGTGTTGAATGTGTGATTTTCAATACCAGTTGTAAAATGTAAAATAAATTGTGCTGACAAATGGAGTAAGAGTGCACCTTTGTAGATTTGTAAAATAAAATGCACTAAAAACTAAAGTATCGACGCTGTTTTCGTGAAAAGTGTCTATTCAGAACGACCCTATCCCACTGGGTTGTGACAGAGACCTCAGAAACAAATAGGGAAAACTACTCTTGTATTCTCCTTTATGAACTATAAATGAAGAGGAATAGGATGAACCAACCTGTGTCTTACGCTAGTCCTTTGATCCAATCTCTCTTCTCTTTGACAGCTTCCAGCTACCTGCTCCCTTACTTGCCCAGCGTCACCAAGTTCCTACAAGATCACAGAAGAAGGAAACTACACAAAGACATGGATTTATGTTCTTAAAAAGCTTAGGATCAGATTTAAGCTAAACATACAAATATAACAAACATCAGTGATATACAAGCATGTAGGAGAAACTCAAATAGTTTTATTGATAAAACAAGAAGATCCAGGAGGAGTTACAACCGATGATTCCTGATCCAGCATCAACCTCCCAGCATAGAATCCCTTCTTCACCTCTAACAAAGCATAAATCACCCAATACTCTGATATCTATCACAAAACCAATAGCAATTCTCTGCAATGTACCAAATTCCAGCCTCTGGATCTCTTGGTGAGGGATCCATATATAGATGTATGCAAAGAGGATGAGTCAGCTCATGAATTGATTAGTGGCTTCTCTCTGTCAGTTCTTGCTTCCACTTGGAGACTGAGAGCCTCTTACTCATCACTGGTTGAATTCAGTGAGGCAAGTGTCATTGGAGAAGATTCTGGAAGCTTCCATTGTCTCTCCACCTCGTGGAATGACTCTGCCACTTGTCATTTCCCGCTCAACGCACCCTGGTAGTGCATTCAAGTGCGTTTCAACGCACCTAGCCAGTGTATTTGGGTGCTTTGCAACGCAGCTAGCTAGTGGAGCATCTGAAATGATCCTGATTTGACTAGTTCTGAGCAGTTTCTGGTGGAGAACTTCTGGGAGAAGCTGTAATTTGTTGACCTTGTTTCTTTAGGAGCTGGAACAACACTTTTAGGGACTTAGGATCCCTTGGTTTATGGACATTTCATGCTTATAGTTGTAAGGCACAAAAATGTCTATAACAGTTGCCCCCTAAAGTATGAGGCCGTTTATCGGGTGAAATGCTTTATTAGGAGGATCCGAAGTTCTTCTAATGCTGGGGAGGAGACCTGTAATAAGATACAATACAATACATTATCTTCATACTATTTTCATGATCTAGCTGAGGCGGTCATTCCCATGCTCAGCTTTATAAATTCATTTTCATGTACATAGAACAGACAATCATCTGATGGTAGACTGATGATTCTGATGAAGTCATCATCCTTTTGGTAGGATGATTATCTGTGCTGCAACGCTGTACATTTCAATGTCTTTATTTTTCCTGAATATATATTGCAGCCCGGATGGATGAAACTAGATCTGGGGTCTTCAATCTCGTCTGATCTTCACTCGAAGTACAAGTCGATCCATGTGAGAAATGTTTTGAAGTCGAACATGGAAAGACATCGCTTGATTACCAGTCAATGATGTAAACTGTTAAAAAGCGTGAGAGGAATCACCGATAATGATAATGACCCTCAAGGTACTGCAGTACAATTCACGTGGTGTGAATAAAGGACTTGGCGTTGAACACCACGCAAAATCTTTCGGTCGAAGGTCATTGATGTATACCTGTCGCCGGAAGTGAGAAACTTGCCATTGAGGCATGCAAGCTTCAAAGTACTGAATGGGGTGTTCCTATATCAACTTCTTGGATAATGAGCTGATGTCGACAAGAAGCGATCCGTCAAAGCAGGGCCTTAATGAATCCCACATCAATGACATGGAACGGAGCAAATGATTTTGATGGAGGTGAAAACGATCTGGTGATATATGGTTCAGGGTGGCGGTCATGAAAGAATGAAGTATAATGTATGGTAGTGGATGGGACACGGGTGACTTCTCTGGATGACTTCTCTTGAACATGTCGGCGACACTTATGTGATGGATCGGTAGCATTTACCCCAGAAGTGGATGGTATGGCGTGACCATGGTGATGTGACCGGTGAATGAAACAACCCAACCCGACTCTGGCACGGAGTGGAAGTGTCATGTTCAAGAGCGACTTGCTACCAATAAAGTTTCTTTGAGTTTTCTTCCCAATTTTTCCCCAGTCATTGCTGACCAGTACCTCTTTATTTTTGTCAAGCTTGAGGAGGATAACATATGCTTGTTCTATAATCTGCCCTTCGGGCAAACCCATCGCTATGTTTTAACGAGCCTAGCGATAGTGAAACTTGTTCTCGTCTAAAGACAAGTTTGTCGCTATTAATCTTTTTAACGAGTCTAACGACAAAGATAACTCGGTCCTTTTCATTTTTAGAGAGTCTGAAAAGGTACGTAAAGGTAACTCCGGAATTCCTTTTTCGTCATCTAATCCCTTAAGTCCGAAAAAGTATAAAACAATACATAAGGGATGAATTTTCGATAGTTTTAACGAGCCGAACAAAACAAGCGCTCGATCTTTTTGTGCAATGATCCCTCAGGTCCAAAAAGATTAAAATCTAGAGGAGGGATAGCACTTCCGGTCGCTTTAACGAGCTGGAAGGCCAAAACTCGGCAATCTTTTCATATTTTACGAGTCAGATGAAAAGAGCTTAAAGAAGACTCGTCTTTTGAGGAACGAGTGATAAAATGGGTAGCAGCTGATTCCAGGTAAGGTTTGGAATTTTCCAATCACGACAGTGTCACAAGGATGGCTAGTGAAATCACTCTTCGCAGCTGTTCCTCAAAATGGGTAAACAATCAAATGGAGGTGAATGATCGGCCAATGGAAAAGTGGAGGTGACAGTGCAAACACAACCAAGGCTTAAATGGCTGAAAATGCTTCATTCACGGTGGTTATTTACCGGAAGATAGTTCATTTTTTAACGAGCTTAAACGCGGGTGGAAACATTTTCTCGGTCTTATGTTTATTTTTTAACGAGCTTGAACTATGTGCTAAAACTGCTCGATTAAGTGGTCTTGTTTTGATTTTTACCATAGATAGCTTTGTCCTTCCAAAGATAGTACTGTGTTTTTCAACTGCTTCATCAAACTAGGTAGAAATGAACAATATTTGCTTTGAAAACAAGATTAAAACGCTAATACTTTACTTCGAACTACGTAAAAGTAATTAAAAAGTGTTTTTTACCTCTCATTTCACCATTTCATTTGAACTTGGTTTGTTGGAGCTTTGGAGGTGTTTTCCCCCTCGATTTTCATCAGCTAATTTCGGGAGATTCTGTGGACGATTCTCGGTGCCGTCTAGACCAGGTAGGAGCTAAACCTGAGCTCTTTCATTTCATGGTTTTCTTTTTGCATTCTGTGCTTTATTCCCTGCTTTTCTGAGCCCCTGGGGTTTGATGGGCTCGTCCTACCATCAACGCACCCTGAGCACATCGAAACCTGCGTTGAATATTGGCCTGTATGAAGGCAGTTTGACCTTCAACGCACCTGTAACACTGCTGCAGGTGCGTTGGGCGCAGAAAGAGGATTTGTTGCACAGTTTTTGGTGGAATTTTTGCCTGTTTCTCATCAAAATCAGGATCTAATCTCCTCTCTTGTTTGTTTTTGCAGAGATATTGGAGCAAAATGACCCTTACATGGCGAGAACGAGAACATGAAGAAGAGGACATGATTGCCCTACATGATCCTGTTACAGTGAATGCGCTGCGGAACTGTGGCTTGCTGAAGTTCTTCCGCATCTCTAGCATGAGACAGCAGATTAACTTATTGAAGTATTTGTTTGACTCCTTGGATCCTATCAACCAGGTTTTCCAGATTAGGGGCAAATCTATCCCCTTGACTGCAGTAGACATCTATTTCTTGACTGGTTTGTCGAGGCGGGGTGCCCCCATCTCTTTGTCAGGTTCGGCCCGAGGAGGCGATTCTGTGAGAGATTATGTCCGCCAGTATTGCAGGGAAGGATCTCAGCCGAGTAAAGATGGCAAGATCATCATCCATGATGTCACTGATAGGTCCCTTAGGACTATCCTATTTACTTTTGGTAGGATGGCCGGTAGCGCGTCTCTTCATGTAGCCAACAGATCCTATATGCAGCATGCCTTGGAATGCCTCCAACCGAAGGTGTTCAACTAGTGCGACGCAGTACTTCTTGTAATGAAAGAACAGTTGACCAAGATAAAGAACGGGAAGTTGAAGAACTTTGGGTTCGGTTCTATTTTGACCGCCTTTGCCTTGGAGAAGATACCACTGATGTAGCCGCAGTACATTGCACTCGATTTACCTTCTCCTACTGAACCACGCATGCAGAGATGGGTTGACCATATGTCTAGGCATGCTGGTCAATCTCAGATTTCATTTTCTGATACCTTCTTCAGGTGGTTTGATCGTCAGGAGATGGTTTATTCCGAGTATCCATATGCAGGCATGGACTTCCGGGGTGATCCAGATTTGGTACTGCCGGATGGCGAGCAATGGGGTGCTATTGGTAAAATCTCTGACCATATTGTTGTTTACTGTTTTGTTTATAATGTCCTTGTGCTTTGTTCTATCAAGACTCTAATTCAAACTCATGTGTACATGCAGATGTTGGTCCTGTTCATCCAGTAGTTCGCCTGAGAGTACCAGCTGTTGCCCCAGCTAGAGAGGCCGCCGGAAGGGTTATTCTTCGCGACCTCGATGTGGCCGAGACTCTTACAGCTGTGCAGGAGCAGGTTGAGAGCCTTACTCTCGGTATTCCAGATGTGAGGATCGACGAGCTACCTTTGCAGTTACAGCGGCATACTACTGGTGTGCCCAAACGATGGACTCGTCTCTTATGCATGATCGCACAGGCTGTGACTTGCTATCACGAGCATCATTAGACTAGGGTGCCCCCTAGCATTTTGAGTTTTGGGTCGTGTGACCGATTTTGTCTTGGTTACAGAACATTATGTGTAAACCATAAACAGCTATATATGTATTTTTGATTTTCAGAGTTTTATTCTGGTTGAGTTATGTGATGCACATGTAGAGCATTGATGATGTGTTTCCTTTTATAAATGTTGCAAATGTCTATCTAACACATAGTTTGCTAATGAGTCGGTTAATGTGTTTAAGTTTCTGGAAATGTGTTGGTATTGAATAAGATCAAATTGTCTTTCCAAAATCTTAACCCTTAGGAACATGCGATAAATAGCTGGGTTTCGGACGGAATATATACCATTGAGTTGTAGTATTACGAGCTGTGAGTCTAGCCTGACGATTAGTCGGCGTATACCATGAGTGATGGCATCAGAGAGAAGTTCTATCAACGCGCTATATTCAGCGATATTGTTCGTTGATCGACCAATACATACACCTCTGAAACTTACTAACTCGCCGCTTGGATAAAAAATGGCCCAGGCTGCGGAGGACAGGTTCCGCAAACTACGACTTGCTCCGTCGGCATATCCAACACATGGTTCCAATGGGTTTGACATCTGCAATAAATGTGAAAAAGGTGGATTACTCGACGAAAACAAACACTCTTGGCGAAAACAAAAATATAACAAAAGCATATTGGTTACTACTAGGCGTAGTAACGCTTGAGGTACAACCCATTACGAGGTTGCGCCAGTGGAATCCCGTCGTAATCCATCAACTCGTAGGCTCCTTTCGCTAACACTCGTTTAACAATATAGGGGCCCATCCATAAAGAGTTAAATTTACCTGCTCCCAATTTATCGGATTCTTGGTCGTAAAGTAGGACCAAGTCACCTTCCGAGAAGACATGGGGTTTGACATTTTTGTCGAACTGCGCCTTGACTCGTTTCTTATGGGCTTCGTTAGCCAACGTGGCGTCACGACGGGTTTCATCCAATTGGATTAATTCCAAGAAACGAGCTTCTTCTTCTGAAGTTCCAGGGAGGAGATCAATTGCGAGTTTGAGAGACGAGATTTCACACTGGACTGGTAAGACTGCTTCCAGGCCATATACCAGTTGGAAGGGTGTGAACCCGGTTGCATTCCTTACCGATGTTCGGTAAGCCCACAAAGCTGAGTACAGGATTAGGTGCCATCTTCTTTTGTGAACTCCGATCATCCTTTGCAACATGCGCTTCAGGACCTTGTTGATTGCTTCAACTTGTCCGTTGGCCTGCGGATAATATGGAGTAGAGCTGTCGTGAGATAGCCCTAGTTTGGCAGCTAATTCAACCATCATGTGATTGCGAAAATGCAATCCATGATCTGTGACTATAGCCTGTGGTACGCCGAATCTGGCGACTACATGATTGAAAAAGAAAAGGGCAGTTGTTTCACCATTATTATCTAATGTAGGCATCGCCTCGGCCCATTTTGTAAAATAGTCAACTGCGACTATAATATACCCATGCCCCCCGGTCGAGGTGGGGTTACATTTCATGAAATCGATGCCCCATTTGGCGAATGGCCGAACAACAACTATTGGCTATAAAGGTGTGGGTGGTCTTCTGGTTTTGCTATCAAAAATTTGACAAGCATGGCAACTTCTGACTGCGGTTATGCAATCTTTGAACATTGTTGGCCAGAAGTATCCTGCTCGTAAAAATTTTTGTGCTGTAGCATATCCAGATTGATGCCCCCCACATGCGCCTTAATGACACTCATTCAGGGCTTTTTCGGCTTCCTCATGGGTGAGGCACCTTCTCAGATCCGTATCTATACCACGACGGTAAAGTGTATCACCGACGATCATGTAGTCTTTTGCTTGGTATCAAATACGTTTTTGTTCAGAGTGAGAGGTGTTTGGCCTGAATTTCTGGGTTTGGAGATAAATGATTATATCCCCATACCACTCATTGCTTGTAGATATCATAAACAAACTTTCATCCACGATTGATTCTTCGGATGTTTCATCGTTGGACAACGATGGGAGATCGCATAATAATTCTGCGAAAACTAGAGCTTTCTTTGACTTGGATTTTACAAATTCCAGATCAAACTCTTGAAGGATTGCTATCCATTTTGAATATTTTCCCCCCATCAACTATCGCGACAATATATAAGTCATGGGGTTGCAATCTGACAGAATGGTAGTTTTCCGAAAGAGGACATAGTGTCGAAATCTTTGTATCGCTTGAACCACTGCAAGCGCTAGTTTTTCACCATAAGAATATTTGCTTTCTGTATCATTTAAGTTCTTAATTAAATAATAAATAGGATGTTCAATTCCATCGACTTCTTGAACTAGGACCATTGCAATGGTCGTATCTGCTGCAGCCAAATACAGGTTAAAGTCTCTTTGATAATCAGGGGCGTACATTAATGATGCTTTCATTAGGGAATCTTTTAAAGCATCAAAGGAAGCTTGCGCGACCTGATCCCAGATAAAGGGTACCCCCTTTCTCAAAAGACGTGTGTAACCTTTAGCAAGTTCGGCGTAATTTGGAATGAACCTCCTCAGAAAGTTTGCTTTCCCTTGGAGTTTCTGAATCTGAAGCAAATTTGAAGGTGGAGGAAAATTTATGATTGCCTGGACCTTACAAGGGTCGAGACGAATCCCATCCTTGGAGACTACAAAGCCAAGTAAACGACCAGAACTAACGCAAAATACACATTTGTGCGGATTGAGTCATATCTTGTAGTGTCGACAACGTAGAAAAATCACTCTTAAATGCTGCGGATGATCAGTCCGCTTTCGCGAATGAGCCAGAAGGTCGTCGAGATAAGGTTGAACGATGTTTTTGATGTCATGGAAGGCATAATTCATTGCCCTCTGAAACGTCGCTGCGTTCTTTAAACCAAAGGGTAATTTTTGATATGCGAATGTGCCCCATGGACAAATGAATGCAATCTTTGAGTTAAAGTCTCTTTGATAATCAGGGGCGTACATTAATGATGCTTTCATTAGGGAATCTTTAAAGCATCAAAGGAAGCTTGCGCGACCTGATCCCAGATAAAGGGTACCCCCTTTCTCAAAAGACGTGTGTAACCTTTAGCAAGTTCGGCGTAATTTGGAATGAACCTCCTCAGAAAGTTTGCTTTCCCTTGGAGTTTCTGAATCTGAAGCAAATTTGAAGGTGGAGGAAAATTTATGATTGCCTGGACCTTACAAGGGTCGAGACGAATCCCATCCTTGGAGACTACAAAGCCAAGTAAACGACCAGAACTAACGCAAAATACACATTTGTGCGGATTGAGTCATATCTTGTAGTGTCGACAACGTAGAAAAATCACTCTTAAATGCTGCGGATGATCAGTCCGCTTTCGCGAATGAGCCGGAAGGTCGTCGAGATAAGGTTGAACGATGTTTTTGATGTCATGGAAGGCATAATTCATTGCCCTCTGAAACGTCGCCCCTGCGTTCTTTAAACCAAAGGGTAATTTTTGATATGCGAATGTGCCCCATGGACAAATGAATGCAATCTTTGACTGGTCCTGTGGGCTGATATTTATTTGATTATACCCGGAGAATCCATCCATGAATGAAAATATTTCGCATCTGGCGCATTCATCAATTATCTGGTCAATGAAAGGTGTAGGGTAGTTGTCTTTTGGACAAGCTTGATTTACATCCCTATAAGCGACGCACACTCTAATTGTCCCCTGTTTTTTCATAACCGGGACAATGTTCGATACCCAATCGGTTAGCGGAACCGGGTAGAGGAAACCAACATGGAGGAGTTTTTCAACTTCTGCCTTAATGGCAGCAGCTTTCTTGGGGTGCACTTGCCTCAGTCGTTGCCGTACCGGTTTAACATATGGATACATCTTGATTTCGTGTTCAACGATACTGGAGTCGATGCCTCATTTCACTGTATGACCAAGCAAAGACATCTCTGAATTCGCGAAATAGAGCGTTATATATTTCCAGTTCTGAAGGAGAACAACATTTGCCGACATAAATATTCTCTACAACATCTGTTTTGGTCGAGATATTTATGGCTATAGTCTCTTCAATGTTGGACAAGTTTCGCTCGGAATCCACCGTATTTACAGTATTTGATAGAAAATCAACTACTGAAGGATGGTAGAGGTCATTTTGAGTATCTTCTTCATAATTCAGAAGAAGAGAACGATGGTGGGAATCATTCCATGGTGCTCCTTCAACTACCATAGCTTGGAGAATTCCTTCGTCGGTGTCATGCACTTGCGACCAAGGATCTGAAGGAGTACCATATTCTCTAGACCTATCCATCCAAACGCTTGATGAGCGTTGATTTGGGTTTGCCTCCCATGCCAGAAACATTGATTGCTATAATATTTCCATTGGGCTCGGGGGCAAAACCATTGCATGATCCATGTCGATATCGTTTTCTGAGATCTTTGCGGAAGATATCATGTTGCAGGTTCCTATCGACGCTACTTCCGCCAAATCAATTGGAGGTGGAAGAGCAAAAGTTCCCATTAGTATAGGATCTTTTAGTAGGCCTACTCCGATTTTCTGAAGCGAATGGGGGCTTCCATGGATCATGGGAATGCTTCCTATAACCTGAGAACCATTGGGGAGGAAGTTTTGTTGGTCGACGATTGTAATCCCTCCTTGAAAGGGAAATGAAATCTTTCTAAAATAGGTCGACACAACAGTGGCCATAGCATATATCCATGGTCGTCCTAGTAGGATGTTGTAATCAAGATTCCCATCAATGACTTCAACATCTATTTCTACTGTTTTCCCTCCTAGTTCAACTTTCAAGTTATTTAGGATACCGTATGGGGTATATGTCCTTCCGTCGAATGCTTTTAATGTTGTCACAGATTGCGACAAGGTTGGAGATCCTAAAGTTTTCCAGCAACTCATCGACATAATACATGTAGATGCCCCCTCATCAATAATCGTTCGGTGAACAATTTTGTTGAGGGCTTTCACTTGAACAAGGAAAGCTAATTGAGCTGGTAACTGAGGATCGTACCCTTTGTGGTCGAAGGATACAAGATTGGAATCCTTTGGATCAATCCCACCAATGGCCGATAACAAAGCCTGCCTTTGGGATGGGCAGTTTTGTAGTACTTCAAGAGTCGACATAGCGGATGGCGATTGGGCCAAATCTTCCACTATGTTATAATGTTGTGCCGCTCTAGCGCGAGGATTAAATGTCGACTTGTGTACTACTCCCTTCGGCGGTTTTATTGTCAATTCAGGGATGGTGGGTGGTACAACTTCTGTCGAAGTTGTTGTCGAACTACTTGGCTGATCTTTATCCTTGTTGTTCGACAGCTGCGGATTCCCGTAATCTTTGTTCCTTGTCGAAATCAAAGCATCATTCTGCTGTTTTGAAATCGACAACATTAGCACTTGAGACGGGGAAGCATTTCCACTTTCAACCAGATTTGTTCCTGGATTCGAAAACGGATCGGTTAACACTGCTGAGGTTTTCGAACTTTTAAAGAATCTCTTAAGCTCAACTTTGTATGGACATTCTCTCATCCAATGATCCTCATCGCATATCATGCACCCTGAAGGGGGTTTCCTATTTCCAGGAGGGTTTGAAGAATATTTTTCGGGAGATTGCTCATCCTGTTTCTTCTTCTTCCCTTTTCCTTTCTTCTTGCTTCCTGGTTGTTTGGTTTCTTTGCCTTTATCTGTCGATACGGCATTTACTTCCGAAGCAAGAAGTTCGTCTTTTGCATTTTGACCTGAAACCTTACGGGCCTTTTTGGATGTGGCCTTTGTCGATTTCGTGTCTGTCGTGCCAATCACGCCATCGCCGGCATGAGAGTCATTGTTTGATTTAGGAGGAGGAGGAATCGAGGATTCCGGTCTAGGGGTGTCAGGTATTTTGTCGTAGAGCGTGCCAGACTGAGTGTAAATCAAATCCAGATATTGTGCACGAGCGATTACTTTCTCTTCTGTTACGACTCCCCCCTTTGCCACATCTTCCGTGATGGAAGGCAATAATGACTTGATAAACCATTCAGCTAATAGCTGATCGGGAACGTACGTTTTTACCATCCTACGACGACGTCGCCACTCATGTATATGATCAGATATGTGAGTGGCTGTTGTCTATTTAAAGTTGGTAAGCAGTTCTGTTCCCGTTTCATACCTTATCGGTAATTGAAAATGGGTTAAAAAGGTTGTGGCTAAGGTGCTGAATTTGTCGAACGAAGCTCTAGGCAATTCAATGTACCATTTTGCCGCTGGACCCGTTAACGTCCTCTAAAAAAGGTGAAGCCTTATCGAATCATCATTTAAAGTGTTTGATGAACACCATAGATGAAATTTCATCACGTGATTCGATGGATCTTCACCCGGATTTCCATTAAATTTAGGAATATCTGATGGAAGTTTATGTAGAATCACTGGCCACCAAGGGGCGTAAGCAATTGGATCGTTTGTTAACCGGTTTAAATCAGGTAACTCTAAAGTTGCCACGAATGGTAACTGTTGATTCAGGTTAGGTGAAGCATACCCAGGATACGATGGAATCGCCTGAGCAATTGGTCTTTGCATACCGACATAATGCATTTGATGCTGGTATGTTTGGTAAGGTTGGTGGACTTGACCATTATAAAATGGTTGATTTTGATCGTTTTGAATGTACGGCTGTCCACTGTTTGCAAAGATCTGCTGCTCAGTACCTTGGTATACTTGTTGGAATTGTGGTTGTTGGTATTGCACCAGCCACGGTTGTGAAGCCATGTGTTGTTGCCCGATACTAACCGTTTGACCAAGGTGAGGGGTAATTGTACCCATCTGGGCCTGTGTCGCCCCACTAGTTGGCGATTATGGTTGAGTCGCAGGGTCAATGGGCTGTTGCATTACAACCTGAGAAACTTGAGGTTGACATACAACAGGCAGCGCTTGAACTTGCGACACAGTCACAATAGCTGGTGTAGTCGGTATGTTTGACATAGGTACGCATTGTTGCATCGAATATACAACTCTTGGTTGTTGAGGTAGTATAGGTACCCAACCACTTGAGGTAATTCCAGTATAACCTGAATGCTGTTGTGAACTCCCGTATGGATATCCTCCCGGAGGTGGTAATGAAAGGGCGTACTGCCCCCCATACGGTGGTAATCCAGAACTCAAGGGAATTGTTTGCCCTTGGGGACCGGACTGCCCAAATTGACCTCCAAACGGATCAATTTGTTGAGACTCAACATAAGAGTTTCCGGATATAATTCCGGATGAACAAACAGGAACGGACCAGACTGTCGAAATAGCCCCTGGATGGGCTCCTTCTAGCGGTTGTGAGCTAGTCGGGACAGATGGTATGCCAACGAACATTGTCGGAATGACAACAGGGAGTTCTGTCCTCGCTGTGTCAGAAGACACAGTCCTAGATGTTGACGGTTGTTCAGACATTTGTAGTCTATCCAAAAGATTACCTAGCGACTCTACAGGAACTTCCACTGGTGGTAGACTAACTTCTGATGTCGAAGGAAATAGAGTGATCCCGACTCCAAAATGCGTTGGAGTACTTGCTTGAGGATCTTCTATAATTTCTTCTATCGCAATCAGACCAGGTGGAAGGGGAAGACCGTCAGGTCCGTAAAATATTTATGGTGCCAAAGAGGCAGCGATAGATGTTTGAAGAGTAAGACTCTCTGAACCGGTTATAGATGGAACTGGTTCAGTAACACAAGTGTTTGTTCTCAAACTAGGATCAGTACCACTGTCCTTCTGTGGCTGTTGAACTTCTTCTGTTGAGGCAGGGATTCCAGAAATTTTTGGAGTAACCAAAGTCTCTAATGTCGTTGGAACACTTGTTCTAACTTTGATAGGAGACTTGGATCCGGTTAAACGAGTTCGCTTCGTCCGTACTAGTTTCGCTTCCGGAGACAAAGACGGTTGACTCGTAAGCCTCCGCGAACGACGGGCTTTCAATTGACTTTCTTCCACGATTGCAGATTACTCGATCAACTAAAAATAAAAGGGAAAGTATGTTTTCGTATTAAATGAATTTTAGACGCTTTTGACACAACTTTCTTTTTCAGTTTTAAAGAGTCGAGAAAAAACAAAAGATGACTCTAGTCTCCTTCGATTTTTAATGAGCCTGAAGTGACAAGTGCTCAGATGGACCTTTTCCGTTAAGGAGTCTGAAAAGGAATGAAAGGGACTGCTTTGGAGGTCTAGGTAGAGGGAGTACCAAACCAATCGCAAAACTGCAGAATACTTTTTAGGGTACGGCAGTCAATCTTCCCGAATGCTGTGTTCGGTGCATTGCGATCAGTAGGGCGGCCGACACGGCTTCCTATGGATAAAGGTTTTATGCCTATAGGGGTCTCCCAATATATACTCGACGGTACGTGGGAGCACAAGTCCGTATTGGCACTTATCGTCTCAAAGTGGAGGAATCACCCAACCATCAGTGAGGACAACAGTTACCAGGCTTTACGACGCCGGAATACGTCTCTAGCTTAGACCTCTAAATGTTGTGCGTTAAGTTACAAAGCGTTGTTAAGTTCATTGAATTTATTTTAGGTTGATCTTTCTTATGAATTTTGCCTTTTGGGTTCACCACGAGATGTAGATGTAATTCCTAAAATGAAATCTAAAGATGATAAGCAAGTTTTTATCTCTTTTCAGCAATGAAAATCCTAGCTACAAGGAGAAAATAAAGACACAATCTTTTCTCAAAGAGCAAAGAGCACACTGTAAATGCACTTTTCCTAAATCAAGCCAAACAGACTGTCAATATGCAAATGCACATGTGCATGTATTTGTTTTTCACTTTCTTAATATTGATGCCTAAAAAGAAAGTTGTTGTACAAATTTGAATTCGATTTCAAGTGAAAAACACAAACAAGCTTCTTTTCGAAATCAAAAGGTAGAGACGATTACGACACTTTATGATTTTGAAGTAAACACTTGTTTCAACACTAGAAATTCACAAATTCAAACAAAAGGAAAAAGTAAAAGCATAATCGACTGTCAACAGCAAATAAACTTTCTCCTAAGATCAAAATCGACACTTACGACAGATCTAAATCCAAGGACGACAGTATGAGTAGTTTACTTTTGCAATGGGAAACTGTAAATGACGTAACAAACACACAAAAACAAATACAATTTATTTTATACAATTGAGGCAGAATTAAGGCAAAGAAAAGGGGCTTTTAAACAGACACACACACTGATCACATGCTGCAAAAATTAGAGGCAAAACTGGAAAAAATGAGCAAAGAACCTCAGCTGCACAGGGTTGAGCTGATCAACGCACCTGCTACACAGAGAAACTGAATTGCAACATAGGTAGCCCTCTTGGGAACTGCGTTGAAATGCAGAGTCTCTTCACAGAGCCTGTGCTGGAGCAGAAACGAGAATTCTCTCCGGGTTCTGGGTCACGGTTTGCAGTTTAATCTATGGTTTTTGGCCGGGTAAAAGCAATCAGCAATGCACAATCAGAGGGTTGATTTAAAAGAGGTTTAAGAGCTATCACAAAGGGTAATCAGATCATTTGTGAATCAACTGTTCAGATCATAAACAGATCCAGTGAGTGGATTGAAGTAGCAGATGTCTACTTTGCATTTGTAAATGGAAAATGCAGTTCGATTCGCTACTTCTAAGTTTATGAGATGAACAACAATAGAAACACAAACAAACTAACTAGACACGATCCCCAGCGGAGTCGCCATTTTGTTTTCGGGAAAAGTGTCTATTCAGAACGACCCTATCCCACTGGGTTGTGACAGAGACCTCAGAAACAAACAGGGAAAACTACTCTTGTATTCTCCTTTATGAACTATAAACGAAGAGGAATAGGAAGAACCAACCTTTGTCTTGTGCTAGTCCTTTGATCCAATCTCTCTTCTCTTTGACAGCTTCCAGCTACCTGCTCCCTTACTTGCCCAGCGTCACCAAGTTCCTGCAAGATCACAGAAGAAGGAAACTACACAAAGACATGGATTTATGTTCATAAAAAGCTTAGGATCAGATTTAAGCTAAACATACAAATATAAAAAACATCAATGATATACAAGCATGTAGGAGAAACTCAAATAGTTTTATTGATAAAACAAGAAGATCCAGGAGGAGTTACAACCGATGATTCCTGATCCATCATCAACCTCCCAGCATAGAATCCCTTCTTCACCTCTAACAAAGCATAAATCACCCAATACTCTGATATCTATCACAAAACCAACAGCAATTCTCTGCAATGTACCAAATTCCATCCTCTGGATCTCTTGGTGAGGGATCCATATATAGATGTATGCAAAGAGGATGAGTCAGCTCATGAATTGATTAGTGGCTTCTCTCTGTCAGTTCTTGCTTCCAATTGGAGACTGAGAGCCTCTTACTCATCACTGGTCGAATTCAGTGAGGCATGTTTCATTGGAGAAGATTCTAGAAGCTTCCATTGTCTCTCCACCTCGTGGAATGACTCTGCCACTTGTCATTTCCCGCTCAATGGACCCTAGTAGTGCATTCAATTGCATTGCAATGCACCTAGCCAGTGTATTTGGGTGCGTTGCAATGCAACTAGCTAGTGGAGCATCTGAAATGATCCTGATTTGACTAGTTCTGAGCAGTTTCTGGTGGAGAACTTCTGGGAGAAGCTGTAATTTGTTGACCTTGTTTCTTTAGGAGCTGGAACAACACTTTTAGGGACTTAGGATCCCTTGGTTTATGGACATTTCATGCTTATAGCTGTAAGGCACAAAAATGTCTATGACAGACGCCCTTTTGTGTATTTGTAAAATAAAATGTGTTGACAACTGAAGTATCAGCGACAATAACTAAATTTGAAAAATAAAAATTGATAGCTAGAATATCAACACTCTTTCAAATTTTTAAATTTTTAAATGCCAATATAAAAAATGCTAACAAGGAACATGTCAGTAGAGGAGTGGGTAACTAATCACGAGCACTAGATAATCAAATGATAACATGTCTTTTCATAATTTCATGTTGAGATATTTTCACCGCTGGAAAGTAATCATTATCGTAAATGAGTCAAGTAATTCATCATTTTTTTGTACGATGGATTGATTGTCATTCTTTATCTCAAGTATTTCTAGATGGTGTAATTACATTACCATGAGTTAAAATTTATCTAGTAAATCCTTTCTGTTGTTTTATTTCTCGAAGCAAACCAATTGTTATCATGAAACCTAAGATCAAATCCCACCCCCATATATATTGCATGTTTTTTTGATAGTGGAAGTTATGGGGAAGAGCGCAAAATTACACAAAGGGGAACCCAAAGGACCTAGTCTTCTCGAGGCATATCCAGAGGTTTGATAGTGTTTTCGAGAGGCTAGATGGGAGGAATTTTTCTTCCGATGTACAAGTTACTATGATGGGGTTTCCAGGGCTTTTGCTAAAGGAATTAATGGCCAAGGGGTTATTGTTGGAGGAATTTCTTTCCCCACAATAGAGGTAGTGGTTTTCCATCTCAGGGTTTTGTTTAAGTTTAATATTCAACCTGAGTTTGTTCAATGACCTCATATGTGGTCTCCTTCCACTTCTATAAATCTTAGTTAAGATAGGCTCTCTATTAGTTTTTGTCTCCTGTGATTTAGCCATATTTGGCCATATTTCAAGGAGGAGGATACCAAACTAAGCATGGTGATAAGACAAAGATTTAGAAAATCTAGGCAAGATATAAATAATCAATTGTGATCCTAAATTTTAGCCATAACTACAACAAGAGTTTAATCTTTAGATACATAATTTTATTTCTTTTTGTTTTATGAGAGAATTATGTAATGTATTTGGTTTGGATTAGATATTTGCTCTTTTATTTTTAGACTATGTAATTAAGTTTTTGCAAAAAACTTGGTTATAGCTTGTAAGTGATCTATAAGATTGTGATTTTACAAGAAGAAAGGGTTGGATTTTTTGCATAAACCTTGAATGTTGTGTATATCTTTGATATAAATAGAATTGTTGTGAACAATGTTACTTGTACAAATTTTACAGAGATTCATGTGTTATAAATTTCCAATTGGTGTTTCTAGTGTATTATTTTTCTTCTAAGCCATAAATATGATTCATACTCTTCCGCGTTTCGAAATAAGTGATTAAATTCAAACTCTATCTATAACCTCATATTTACATTTCCAAATTGATTATATGTTTTCAACTTAAATTCCATTTACATAAATCAAAAGAATGCTTTATTTTTTATGTTTATTTTCTACTATCTCCTATTATAACTTGATGATGGTTTGTCTAAGGAATTTAAAGTTATCCCGCCTTTATTAAACTTGTTCATATATCCTATAGCTAATAGTTTTATGTCAAGGAACTCCATTTCCCAATGTTCCCTTTCTATCTTCCTTCTAAACAAAGTTCTTGTGTTACCAACTAAATCTGGCCACTAATCCAAACTGTAGAAATTTTGAATAATTAAGTACTTATTCACAGAGATTATCCCGATTATACACTATTGCGGAATACATGCATAATACATAACCTCCTCTACATTGATCATCAATTTAGTAGCATTAAAATCAATGAAACATCAATTGCATGCACACATTAACACAATATGTAACTCGGGGAAAGCTTACAGCTGAAAACCCCAGACTATCTATATTTTATAATGATTGAGAACATGTAACAATATATAGTACAATACTCCTCACAAGTACTCAGTACTATCTCCACCTGTTACACACAAAACTAGCTCAGATCCGAACAAGTCACAGGTTCAAATCTCCTCCGCTGCTTTGCCTGCCTCCACTGCACAATCCCAAGTGAAAATCACGTGAGCACAAGCTATAATTACCTTGGTATTGGCCCACACTGCGCAGTCCTCATTGGCATAACTCAATCCCATTGATTTTGCAAGATCTCATGCACAACTATAGTCACAACTAATAGCAATCTCAACCTCTAACACCTGTCTCCACTAAACTGTCCATGCACTGAGTTAACTTATGTATTCTTTAGTTACTTTATGAGTTAATAATTAGTGAATTAATTAATATTTAATTCACACAACTCATCACTAGTGTATTCTTTAGTTAGACTAAATACAACTAGTTCAACTAAGTCAAACTGAACACAACTCCATCAACTCCACATCCAACTCCACAAAACTCACATGCATGAGTTCTAATTGAAGTCCTCCATGTAATAGCTCAACTAACACATAAGAAACCATGTGATTCCTTTTGTCAGCTGCATGTGCCACATCCGTAGCTCGAACTGAAGTGCTCCAAGAGAATAAGATAATGTTTAGAGTCCAAATATTACTAAGGGCTAATAATATTGGACTGTTTCTATTTTTAGCCTAGCAGTCTAAAAATAGACTCTGATCACTCTGTTGTGAACCAAAAATAGAAGTCCATCTATTTTTCCCAACATGACCAATCATCCACAAATAACATACTGCAACTCATAGACCATGATCCATATGTCTAAAAATAGACATAGTCTAAAAATAGACTTTGCGCCAAAAATAGCCTGCAGGCCCACTTAGTGAAGGCGACTCCTTTCCACTAAGCTCCATCATCTTGTTGCATTTTCAAAACTTCCTCTCAAAAAGATATGGATTATCAGTAACCCTTATCCTACAACTCTGGAATGTTCTGCATGCAACAAATTTTCCTGGTCCACTTGCTCCAACAACACTTGGAACAAAAACACTCCTAACTGACCACTCTGTTGGGCTAGGAACATAGTCTGATGCTGAAGCTCTACCTGCTACTGACAAGTGCTCCCTCTCTGACATCTGTGCTACTGCAACATCTCCATACATCTCGCACCATTGCACACTTCTCTGTGCCACCTAGCACTGTGCAAAACACTTGTGCCTCTCGCATTACTGTAGCCTGCTAGATATGCGTTGCCCTGGGATTCCCTACATTGTCGCTCTCTCTGCTGCTCCATCTACATCTGTCTTTACCCAATCAGTCAGTTCCTGCTACTCCACATTGGGGCTCCCGTAGCAAGGTCTCATCCAAGAGGTTGGGTACCTCAATGATCCTGCCCCTCCTCCTTGGGACGATCAATCCACATCAACCTACCTCCTACCTGGAGGTATGGATACATGTGATCCCTTAGCCCACCTGGCTCGAAGTTTCCCCCTACTGGAGGTCTCTGCATGAGTAGATGTCTCTACTCGATCTCCTCTCAACTTCCCTTGTTGTGGTTGCTCCACAACCTCCTGAAGTTGCTGCACCAATCGTGGCTCCTCCACAATTTCCTGAGACTTCTTCTGGCTCTGCATGTTGAGAGGTAATATACGCTCCCTCTAGTCTCCATCAATTGCCTTGCTGCCCAAGGATCTGTATGCATCTTGAACCTCAAGATCATACAGGTTCTTGAACCATGAACCAATCTTATTCACCTGTCTAGTGATGATGTGTCTAAGGAAAACCTTTCCTTTACTGAAGACTACATCACAGCCTCTGTGTTCCAGCATCGTGATTGACACCAAGTTTCTCTTTAGTCCTGGTACATACTTGACATCGGTCAAGGTAAGGTGAGCACCATGTTCCCTCTGAAAAATAACCGTGCCTACACCTAAGACACTATACTTCTCATCATTACCCATCGCTATGAGTATCTGGAGATCTCTCTCCTCCAAAGTACTGAACAAACTCTTCTCACCGGTCATGTGGAAAGAAGCTCCACTATCAAGAAACCAACCACTTCCCATCATGGATGAAACCATGCATGCGAAGAGTGTGAAATCCAGCTCAAACTGTGAAGAAAGTGCCTCACCTTCAGATCCTTCCCCAGATCCCTTCTTGGATTTCTTCTTTGGGAAATTAGTAGCGTAATGGCCCAACTCATGGCAACGAAAGCATCTAACCTTCGACTTGTCAACCTTATTCCCATCATTGTAAGAACTAGATTCAAAAAGAGAACCCTTCTCCTTCCCCTTCTTTTCCTTACTCGCTAAGGCACAGTTCTCCTCATCATGCATGCATGAAGAACTGTCTCTGGTGCTTCGTCTGATCTCCTCTTGCACAAGATCCGACCAAAGTCTCTCCCATCCTGGCAATTTCTCCCGACCATTGACAGAGTCCTGATAGGAATGCCACCTCTTCGGAAGACCAAGGAGATCCAAGCTCACCAAGTCCTCATCATCAACATTCACCCCCACACTTCCCAGCTCATCCCGGAATTGGGTGAACTTCATGAGATACCTGGGCATACTGTCTCCCTTCTCACATTTAATGTTTCTGAGTTTATGCTTGAGCGCCAACTTCCTCTGATCTCTCTTGCTTTGGAATAGATCTGTCAATGCTTCCCACATCAAGTATGGAGAAGGCTTTCCATGCAGGCTGGACACAATGTGATCCTTCACGCCCTCCAACAGAATCCTTCGACACTTTGCTATCTTCTTTTGCCAAGCATCAACTTGCGCAGTATCAGTAGGCTTTGGGACATCAGCCTCTATGAACTCCTTCAACCCATTATCATCCAACACCGCCTCCATCCTGTCCTTCCATGCAATATAGTTCGAGCTACCCTCAAGAGCATACTCCAATCGCAATCCATTGAAAGACATAGCCACGTTGATACCAAGAAAACACTACTGCAAATTCGAATTCCACCAACTTAACAACTCAATTGCCTCTGATCTAAGATTCGTGAGAACAAAGTATTTCTTGTACAGAGATTGACTATATGAGCTTTTACCGGATATCTCACCTTCCAAAGGAAGGATGAATCCAGAGGCTACCTGGCTCGATTACAGACTCTACCTGAAGAAATAAAATGTAAACACTTTCTGAATAGTAGATTTGATGATCAACAGCTCTGATACCATGTAGAAATTTTGAATAATTAAGTACTTATTCACAGAGCTTATCCTGATTATACACTATTGCTGAATACATGCATAATACATAACCTACTCTATGTTGATCATCAATTTAGCAGCATTAAAATCAATGAAACATCAATCGCATGCACACATGAACACAATATGTAACCTGGGGAAAGCTTACAGTTGAAAACCCCACACTATCTGTATATTATAATGATTGAGAACATGTAACAATACATAGTACAATACTCCTCACAAGTACTCAGTACTATCTCCACCTGTTACACACAAAGCTAGCTCAGATCCGAACAAGTCACAGGTTCAAATCTCCTCCGCTGCTTTGCCTGCCTCCACTGCACAATCCCAAGTGAAAATCACGTGAGCGCAAGCTACAATTACCTTGGTATTGGCCCACACTGCGCAGTCCTCATTGGCATAACTCAATCCCATTGATTGTGCAAGATCTCATGCACAACTATAGTCACAACTAATAGCAATATCAACCTCTAACACCTGTCTCCACTGAACTGTCCATGCACTGAGTTAACTGATGTATTCTTTAGTTGCTTTATGAGTTAATAATTAGTGAATTAATTAATATTTAATTCACACAACTCATCACTAGTGTATTCTTTAGTTAGACTAAATACAACTAGTTCAACTAAGTCAAACTGAACACAACTCCATCAACTCCACATCCAACTCCATAGAACTCACATGCATGAGTTCTAATTGAAGTCCTCCATGCAATAGCTCAACTAACACATAAGAAACCACGTGATTCCTTTTGTCAGCTGCATGTACCACATCCGTAGCTCGAACTGAAGTGCTCCAAGAGAATAAGATAATGTTTAGAGTCCAAATATTACTAAGGGCTAATAATATTTGACTGTTTCTATTTTTAGCCTGGCAGTCTAAAAGTAGACTCTGATCACTCTGCTGTGAACCAAAAATAGAAGTCCATCTATTTTTCCCAACATGACCAATCATCCAAAAATAACATACTACAACTCATAGACCATGATCCATATGTCTAAAAATAGACATAGTCTAAAAATAGACTTTGTGCCAAAAATAGCCTACGGGCCCACTTAGTGGAGGTGACTCCTTTCCACTAAGCTCCATCATCTTGTTGCATTTTCAACACAAACTACCTAATACTTAGTGATAGTGAGTAGTAGAGTTTTAAAGAGAGATCCATCTCTAGATTGAAGGGATAAATTTCAATCAAAAGTGGTTTTAGGTAATGTTAGTTTCATCCCTCTAAAGTTGGGGTTTTTTCTAAGTGATAACAATTCCCCTTACCTGTTATGGATTATTAACATTGTACCATGTTGGAGTTTCTAGGAAGTATTGGGTGTGGTCGAAAGAAGGTGTGGAACACAAAATTGCATCTCACTTGTCACCAAGTTTTACCATCATGTTGTGGAGGTGAGATAATTTTTTCTTCCAAGTATGGGTGCTTTGGCATTGTTGACAAAGGGAATGATACAAAACACTCTCTCTCTTTAAACGAGAGTGCATCTCTTTGCACAAAAGTTCAGAACCCAATGGGACCCCTAACTTGATCTAAGGTGGCAGATGCCAGATAAGTAAATAAAAACAAGATGGTTGCCACATAGGATTTTGGATGACATCGACAAATGACATGACAAAGTTGCTGAGGTGGCATGCTAACAACATGACTAATGGCATGTAAAGATGGCATTTTTGAATGACCAAGGGATTCATTTTTGGATGAAACGTGGCACCACCAGAGGATGCCATGTTGTAGGATGACATCTCTCTAAAGTCATCATGGTGTCAGTAGGCTATAGTGGAAGCAATTGATGTGGAGGATGATGCTAAAATGGCACTTCACTTACACGTGGTGGTAGTTTGTGGTGCCACCTATCTTGGAGTTTCCATGTGGTTATGGCATGGAATTGTACGTGGCTAGGAGCCCTGTCACCATAAATCTAGGGCTTGCGAAGGTGTTTCAAAATCCATTTTATTTGTGGGGGCATGGGTTTACAGCTGCCACGAAGGAGATAGAAGCCACAGGATGATGACCTTCCCTATTACTTAATGTGAAATGTTTGCCACATTTTTGGTGTTTGGGAGTGAAATTATCTTAGAGGTTGGAGCACTGACACCATGGTGTAGTAGCATTGTGGCGCTATGATGTGGCAAGTGCCACGATGAACCTCGTGTGAGGTGGAAGTGACATCTGGTTACCACATGGAAGATCTTTGCTAATGTCGCAAGGGTTAAGGGACCCAAACTTCAAATGGGCATAACTTTCAATCAGAGGTTGGATTGAGGAAAAAATGATATCATCAGAAATATCTCGATGAGTTGAATGTGATTGTGGTGTCCAATGTGAGTTCCACACACCTTAGATGAGAAGAAATTTTGTAACCCCTTTTCCATAACGACACCATAGAGGTTGGGTTAATTAAAATTAAAACCTCCCATTTAGTCAGGATTAATCCTAAGGGGTGCATGGAGCATTAAGTACACCATAGAAAAAACTAAATAGATGCCACCACTACAGTTAATATATTAAACCATAGTATTATAATATTAATGAAGAGATAAGAATTTCCAAAAAGATACATGCTCATACTATCAAATAAAGAACTATATATAATCATATGATGTGATTATCATTACAGTAAAAGTGTGAAACTATACTATCAAAACTTTATGTGTCATCTGAGTTGTATCATTATATTGTTTTTCATCCATCTCGATGTATTTGGAGTGGAAAAAGTGTAGGAATCAGCTCATGGGACCATTTTTATTGACGGGCCTAAGTGTGGCAAAACGAGGTCCGAAACCTTTCAGGAGCGTTTTGAGGCATCAAATGATGTTTTTTTGGGGTAAATATTTGCCTCTTAAGCACAACACCTTTTCATGCTATTCTGTACAATAAATATTTCCAACAACACAATAATCGCATCAATCGGAGTCTGTATGCAAAATCTATGCCACTTAGAAGTTGGCATTCCTGTTTTCACACCTATAGTTCGAGAGGATGCCGCATCAACCCCCATTATTCATGGAAAAGGAGCTAGCCACGTGTTTGTGATGTAAAAGACTTTAGAAGAGTCTATTTTGTAACTCTAGTTAAGAATTGATGTAGTCAAACTTAACCACTAGTGGGCTATTGAGCAATGATATAACCAAGCCACTAGGAGGAAGAGGAATTCCATTCCTTCGAGAGAATTTTGTTCCATAGTTGAGCAAAGATAGTCACGAGAGATAGGAGGTAGAGCACACAAAGAGGATCTATGCACTATAGCAGCCCACGGGCCATAGGCATTACTTCCTTGTATATGTAGCCATATTTCCAGACAAAGAAAGAGAGCAAAGCAGCCTCACCTTCCAGTTGGGTTTTCTCCCAAAATGGTTCCCAAAGAGAATATCTTGTGTATTATGTGTGTGTGAGCTTATTTTTTCATTCTCTAGTTTTCTTATTGAATTACTTTTACATGCATGCACTAATTACATTTAATTTTACAAATCTAATAATTAAATAAAACTGTAATAGTGTAGAGTCTCATATTTTTTTATATAATATTATTAGATCTGTTATGACGAACTGTCCAGTAGAATATCCACAACAGTTGATGGGTCAATGTGCATCATTAAAATAATAATATAATCATTCAACAATTTCCTCAATTATTTGTTTCACAATTCAATGCATACATAAACGTAACACTAATCTAGGTGGATATTGGTGGCCACCTACTAGTTCCACTTGGATCCCCATTACCATTTCCTAATTTTTATCACAATTTCCTATTTCAGTGGTTTTCTATCTTTGGTAGTTTTGGGGTCCTGATCTTCTAGAGTTGTTTGTAGTTAAAAGTTGTTGTCCTCAGATACACCTTTCTAATGGGCTATCATGCACACCAAATAGAGATGTATGCCAAAATTATGACCCCAGGAAGTTGACATTTCAACTAACCCCATCGAGGCTCATAAGATTTTGGCACTTCATCTCCTAGGGTTAGGTTTTTAGATGTCTCTCGATTCTCATTATTTATTCATGATAAAATGGCCTTAAAGATTCATTATAACATAGTTTAAAATTCATGTAGCCATCGCATTTCTTCTCAAAGATAAGCTAGCATTGCTCGAACTACTTTTCTTTCAATATGCATGTAAACAATTTTCAACATTTGCTATTTATTAATTGAATTTCGGTTTCTTTTAATTTCTATATTTTTGTTTTAAATATGTATTTAATTTCATTCCTTTGTCTCTCAAGGGCTTCTACAAGTTACAAACTGATAGGATCTCCTGCCCCCTCATCTTTATTTTCTTTTTCCATGAGAGGTCACTGGGAACAGAGAGGACGGTCTTGTAAGGGTTCAATAAGTTTGATTCCCAACTACTTATACCTCGACCTCATTGGGGACATGCACAGAAAAATAGAGAAAGAGTAGACTTATCTAATACCATCGATCCAGATTTATGAAGGAGTTGCTACAAAAAGGGCACATCTGACCAAGTTTCTCACCTTCTGGGAGCGCAATTATATTCATGCAGAAGAAATATGGAACCTGGAGACTCTGCATTGATTATTGTGCACCTAAAAAAATCACATTTAAGAAAAGATACCCTATCCCACATATTGATGACCTTCTTTACCAACTCAAAGGGGCTAAGTAATTTAACAAGATTGATTTGAAGTCTAGCTATCACCAAGTTCCAATAAACCCCATGGATATATGGAAGACCTCCTTCAAGTCCAAGGAGTGTTTCTTTGAGTGGTTGGTCATGCCCATCAGGTTGATAAATTTCCCCGCAACTTTTATGAGGCTAATGGATGACATCTTGCATCCTTTCACCTACTCATTCATGGTTGTTTATTTGTATGATATCCTTAGATTTAGCAATAGTTAGGAAAAGCATGTGCAACATTTGGCATGTCCTTCAAACCCTACAATAACACAAGCTATGTGTAAACTTGGAGAAATTATCCATGCTTCAAGTCCAATATCTGGGCTACATAATTGATGAGCATGACATGCATGTGGATCTAGTTATGATCCAATTCATTCATTATTGGCCGACCTGAACGACTCTAATAGAGCTTCGCATCTTCTTGGGCCTTACTAATTTCTATCAGAGATTTGTGTTGGGGTTACCTCATATCACTTGGACCTTAAGTCAAGTTACAAAGGGTAGAGAAAAGGAAAAAAAAATTTGGTCAAAGTCACAAAAGAAGACATCCATTGAAGTGAACCACCGCCTCTGCTTTGCACCAATACTCACCTTGGCAGACCTACAACATCCATTTGAGATTGAGATAGATGACTCCAATTATGTTATTGGTGTAGTCCTCACTTGGCAAGGGCATTCAATGGCCTATCATAGTGAGATTCTCTCTGATATTATTTGAAGGTACCCCACCCATGATAAGGAAATATATTATATAGTGCAAGCATGATGGCCTGTTGATGGGGAAAATGTCCCGCCGGTAGCTAGGAGGTCTCATCAGTGTGAAGTCCCAATTAGACCTCACATTGTTTGGGATAGTAGCCCATCCAGTATTTAGGCCCAATAGCCATCATGTAAGTTTTTCTCCTAGCTGTCAAATGTGGAGATGTTGGAGCAAGGGAAAGCAAGAAATTCCTAGACAATGAGAATATGGTCAACCCACGATTGATAACCTGTTGGATGGGATACAAGAATGTAACAACAAAACAACAACAATAATCATTCCATAAGAAGTATTAGTGAGATAAAACCATCTTATACATACATGAACAGGAAGGTTCCAGAGGTTTACTATAAATCAATTCACAATAAGTTACAGTTGTTGTGTGGAATAAGAAAGTAAATATTCAAAGCATACATGCAAGCCATAAGTTATGAATGAGTTCATTAACATATTTCCCACTTAAAAGTACACATGCAAACACCATGGAAATATTGGACAATAAATACAACCAAAATTAAGAATCATGGACACCAATGTCGAAAGTAAAGAACTTCTTATTAATGTTGTTGCAAATACATGTCTTGTAAACCATCGAAGCTCAACAATGGAACATGGGATTATCATACCATTTTCAAAGAAAAACTCTCGCCTCACCACAAATCTCCCTACTAGATACTAAGAGATGAGTGCCTCTTGCTCCTTAACCACAAATCAACTATCTAATGCTAGTCCTAGCTCAAGTGCTAAAAGTCACCTGCAAATGAGGCATGAGGTTAGACTTATAGAAATGAGGAGGGTCACCTTTCACCTTCTCTCATGACCTTTCATCTACCCTCGTGACTATTGACCTTCCTCATGACTCTCTGATGTCTAATGAATATTACATTCCCAACTGATTTCTGCATAGTTGTTGGCATTATGATGAGAAATATTTACATTATGATAGAGGAGAAATTATGAGGAGAATAGAGATGGTTTTTGGAAACCCTAGAATGCTTGTTTCCAATGTTATTGCGAGAACATGGAGATTTACATGGGCTAATGAATAGGGTTTTGATGTCCATTTTCTGTATTAGATGCATATTTTCTTGCTACCTCCTTGGATGGTTCAATATCTTCCTTCAAGTTGTCCATGGATCATTATTTATGCCACATGCAAACTTTTCAAGGGTCCATTTGTGCCCATTTTTAGCTTTAACTAAATAGAAAAGGAATCAAATGTGGGAACCCTTGGGAAGTGTACTAGTGGGTGAAGAAGATTATATTTATCCTTAGATCTAGGCCATTTTGTTGAAATTCCAATAAGATTTATAAAAATATCATTTTGGTCCCTAAATATTGATTGATCCTTTTCTAACTCACTTTTGACTTTAGTGAATGTGCTACCTATGTTGTGTTCAATATTTTCCAGCTTAGGCATTCCTCAAATCAACCTTGTACACAATTATGATTATCATTAGTGTGAATAGACATAATCATATTGGGGAAGAGCTCATTCTTTCATTTCAGAGAGTTTCATTTTGCCCAATGATCAGGTGCTTAGCATTTAGCTCAAAAATCAAAGTTCTCAAAATGGCTCAAAACCTAAACGACTACGTTCGTCTTGGATAAATGATCCTAACACAACTCATTTTTCCCCAAACCGAGTTTGTATGAGAAAGTTATTGTGTTATGATCGCTTTTATAAATAGGCAAAATTTTCAAAATGAATTCCCAGTCACTGCACATTCAGCAGTACGTAATGCTGACGTGGCAAGTGACTAGGCAGGGTCAATGGTGGTCAACAATGAATCATAGATGGACAAGTGGCATTGTTTCATTGGGTTTCAAGTGGAGTGTTGGCATGATTATATTGGTTTGATTTTGGGACAATGAAAGAATGACACATGGCAAGCTCGGAGGCCACCACATTGCACCTCCCAAAGGCCTAGGTAGGGCTTGGTAATGGAGAAAATTTTTATGGTGGAGGTTAGGGTTGAACTTGCGACCTTCGGCATATTATCCACCAGTACTAACCACCTCCACTACACAATGTTTCTTACCATGTATGTTTGCCTCTTGTATTTAAAGTTTGGTTAAGTTTGAATGGGTATTTAGGCAAGGGCTAGCCTATCCCATAGGCCAGCCTCACCCCCCCCATGTGAATGCAAATGTGTTAACCACAAACAGTTAGTGTTATTCTCGATGGACAAGTCCAAAAAACCGTTAACATAAACAGTTTCCACATGTGATTGCACCAATCCACAAACTCTGGTGGTTACGGCCACCAGAAGTCGGTGGTCAAGCTAATGGTCACCTCCAAAACTGCGCGGTAACCATGACATGTGACCCGAATAAAAATCCAACGATTATGATCAGCACTAACTTCGCGGTCATCACGCTGATTATGGATTAGTGGGCCACTAATCTTGGCTTAACACTAATTAACTCTCAGTTTAGTCTAGAAAAAGTTTGGCAGCGCCCCAAATTTCAGGCGTGCCTCCACATTTAGCATGCTAACTTGGGTCATTCTAGATTTAGCAGAGCTTTTCTAGGAAAAGACTGACAAAGTCATAGAGAAGGTAATTGTCAACCAAATTGAGCTAAGGGAGAGGTGTTCTTGGCTAATTTGGACATTCTGAACACATTGGTGCAGGTATCAGGAGCCATAGAGCTTTGTGTTGTCTTGTGGGGGCCTAACCCAGGTTCAGCCTTAGCTAGCCAAACAAATCCCTACACTATTGGCCCTCTCAGCATCAGCCCGTGGAGCGCGGACTGAAGTCTCAACCGAAGCAATATGGGGGGATGCTGGAACCAAGTTTCCACACCCTTGAGATGGTTGTGATGTTGGTTTATTCCAACTATACCTACCTTCACACTAGTCACTTCATACTCTATCCCACCCTTTAGTACCTTTGCAATCTGTTACAATCGTCTTAACCAATACAGTTATACAAATTCGCGCATCATATAAGTATTAGAAGTGAAATTCATACCCAATATAAAAAATGAATAAATAGGAAATAAATACGCAGAAATGATAGGAAACTTCTATTTATTAATTCTTCCAAATTATTACAAACTCGACTCACCATGCGCACTTAGTTTCAGGGGTCCGCATAATTAGCTGCATACTACTATGCCTATGCACACTCAACTGCAGACTACTAGGCCTCTGCGCGCTCAGCTATAGAGCCTCTACCTATGCTATGACCTGAAACATAGCCTTACACTTCAGAGCTCTCTTGTATACATCTTCATTCCTTAGACATTCTATTGTTTTTAACTACTTAGAGCTTCACTCTATTTATACAATCCCATGGTCCGCGGACCATGGGTAGATCTTCTATAACCGACATTACATTATCAAAATAATGGCGGACAACCCTATGACTCTTTAACAACTACGCACTCTGTTCCCACAAAATGCTGAGTCTTTACATTAGAATTACAAAATGGGACCCAAATCTGGGCTCTAAGCCTCAAAACTGTCCTTGGGGGATCTCGCACCCAACATGCCCCCAATGCAAACATCATGGCTTGCGCTCAAGTCACTCTACAAGTGTAGAGATCTTAGTGCAAAGACCTCCCAGCTCTGTTTGGATTGCTGCAAGTTCGACAACGCACTAAGCGGCTACCTGTTGGACTTCCTCCACGCGTTGTTCGATGATCGTTGTTGTTGAGCTGCTGCCTTGAATCCTATCCTGAGTTGCTTATAGTTGCGTGTGCTTTGCTTCAATGGATGTTGTAATTGTATACAACTCAGTGATCCATGGCTGTAATCTTTCTTTCAAGACCACTTCTTTGTGACGAGCGGCATCCACCTGCTCCTTGGGTGCCTTTACCTGTTGCATCCTTGCAAGCCTTTGCATAAGGGAAACCATCTGTGAGGTCCCTTTTACCTCATCATATTTCTGTTGCAGTTCACACACCTTTATCTCTATCTGCTCCACATTCGGGTCGTCCTACAGGGTGGTGAGGACCTCAAATGACTGTTCGAACAACTTCATGCAGTTTTTCACTGCACTGTCAACTACTACCATTATTGTTGTGACTGTGGTGGTGCATTGTCTTTGACCTCCAGCGAAGTTGAAGGCTGAGCCTTCAACTGTAGTTTTGTTATCTGAAGGTTCAGCTCTAGCTGAACCCTAGCCATTTCTTCTCTTGCGTCGTACATCCCTATGGCTAACTTACAAACGCGTGCCTCTACCGGATCCTCTGCTTGAATGTCCAACTCCGGGACCATTTGGCAGGATTGCTCCACAACATGCATTATCTGTTTGTTCTGCTCCATAGCCTCGTTGCGTTGTAGGCTCAACTACTCAATTTTTATGTGTTGCTCGTTCATTACTTGTAGAGCGTGACTCTCCCTGGCCCGAAGTTCTAATGTGACTCCATCTTGCAAGAGATAGAGCATCTCTTGAGGGAGTGCAGCCATGTTTAATCTGACCCCTTTCAAACTACTGACCATAGGCTTGTCATCCTCATTCTTTGTAATGAGTGCTCCATCTTGTAGCATTATTGTGTTGGTCATCCTGGAGCACAACATTTCCTCGACAACTGAAGTGTCGACTATGAGGCTAGTGGACACTATGCCAGCTTGTGGAGTGCGCACCTGCAACTCCTGTATTTGTGTCCAGAAAGCCCCCAATACCAACTGGTGTTGTTCCTTAAACTACTGGAGGGCCTCTGCGGTGACATCCCTCACCATTTCGTCGATATAATGCAGATCCCCTTCAGCGAGGGTGATAGGGTCGAAAGATGTCTTCGAGGCCTTTGTTTTATTTTGTGACCCTACCTACTCTCATGGTCATGGATGTTTGATTTGGGTGGACTTCGTCTGCGGGTCTGCACCACCTTGTTCTGTATTGGTCTCTAGTTTGGGTGAAGGTGACTTCTATCCTTCGTGCTATTCTTCTGCTATTTTCTACTGCTCCACCAACATCGCAGTGTCACACATTGCCTGGGCCTTAGCCGCTACTTCTTCTTTCTTATGCATTTCCCCCAGCTGCGCCATCCAAAGTTTTGCCTCTTCCTTCTTCCGCTACGTGGTAGACTTCTTTGCCTCCACCGCAAAGTTAGTTGGAGAATGCCACTTTAGCGGCCAAGACTCAAGGACTGCGAAAATTTCATTGACGATTTCCAAGTATGGTAACTCATGCCACATCTTCATAGGGTCCTTCCACGCCCTGATGAAGAAATGGTGGAAGTCAGCTTTGAACTCTGCAAAGCTCTGCAAACTATTGTAGACTATGGGCGATAATTGTAGCTTGTGATTGATCCCCATCCTGATGTTCATCTCCATTAGCACCCATAATATCTTTCTCTCTCTGATTGCTGTGCATCATTGGTCACCCATAACGAAGCGTACTTTGTTGCCTTAGGAAGGTCCAACGCGGTCGAAGGGAACTCACTATCTTCGAGAAATTCCCATGCCACCAGTACGATCAACAACAGGAGCCATGCATAACGAAACACTTTCCCTACTCCTGTGCCTCACGGCAATTCGCAAGGAACTCACTGCATAGATAGTTTGCCCAGTTAAATTGGACCCCTTCTGCACATTGCGCCGCTAGTGCAACTATTGGTGCGGGAACCTCATCTGCACGAAACTTCTGCGTCACCTTCTCTGCCAATATCTGTGTCATGACCTTAACTATAGGGTTGTTGATACTGGAGATGGCATACCCTCGCTTCTTCTTCTCCAACATAAACTTCTTTTTCATTGCCTCCGCGAGGGCCAAATCACCACATTTTCCTTCTGAAATGTTTGTTTGATCCTCCCCTGAGCAAGGGAGCTGTGTAATCTGGTGAATCAGGTGGTCTGTGATAGGGATGGGCTTTTCCAGCCACAAGCACCTATCATGCACCAAGTAGAGAAGTTGCCTGATGACGAAAATAGTCACTGGGACGCGGTGGTAATGCGGCACCCAGAGCAGGTTTAACAACCTTGCTTTCTCAACCCCTCTGAGCCATTTGTGCGGCTCCAATTCAATCATTCCAACTAGTGTGTCCATATTTTGGTGCATTAGCTTCCCAGTCGCTAAGTGCAAGAACTTATCATGGTCCACGAGGTCCCAATCTTCAAATTTCAACACGGGAACCTATCCCAAGTGTGGTCCCTCAAAAATAATATCGTTAGGGAGCAACGGGGTTTGTAGAGAGCTCTTGCTCTCATCTATATCCTTTGGAAACTTGGCTTTACCCTTTCGCGGAGGAACATATTTCGTAGCATGGTGATAGGGTCCACACCCTGGGATTCAACTTCCATCTCTACATCCTCCTCCTCCCCCAGGATTTCTTCAAACTCTTCCTCTTCTTCGGCCTCCATATCAATGGCCTTCCCCTTTTCTTGCAATGTAAGCTTAGTCCTCAGTGGAATTTTGGGTGAGACACGCATTGGTATCATGGCATGTTTATCCTTCTTGGGTCTCAGTGTTCGTGGTGATTTAGGGACCTCAGTGATTATTTCGGTGCTCTCTAGGGCTTCCACTTCTGCAATTTCCTGCATGACTTCCTCGGCTGTCACTACTCTTGTGTCCATGGCTTCTTTGAGTGTTGAAATAGTGCTATTCCACAGTTATTTCAATGTCTTCGGTAGTTGCTCAAACAACAAATTCGTTTTCAGAGTCTCGAATAAGTCTCAGTTCATGAATACTTGAGCACGCAACAACTCAGTTCTCAAATTTCCAAGTGTTTTTCGCTGGACAACCACTTGTAATTTATAGAACCTTTTGAATTTGAATTCAACCATTCCCCCCACATTCAGTCCATTAATGCTAGATTGGCAGTAGATTTTCAAGAATCTAGCCCATAAAGTTCACCTTAAATGCCTACCGCCCGCTGTTATCGGGAAAAGTGTCTATTCAGAACGACCCTATCCCACTGGGTTGTGACAGAGACCTCAGAAACAAACAAGGAAAACTACTCTTGTATTCTCCTTTATGAACTATAAACGAAGAGGAATAGGATGAACCAACCTGTATCTTGCGCTAGTCCTTTAATCCAATCTCTCTTCTCTTTGATAGCTTCCAGCTACCTGCTCCCTTACTTGCCCAGCGTCACCAAGTTCCTGTAAGATCACAGAAGAAAGAAACTACACAAAGACATGGATTTATGTTCATAAAAAGCTTAGGATCAGATTTAAGCTAAACATACAAATATAACACACATCAATGATATACAAGCATGTAGGAGAAACTCAAATAGTTTTATTGATAAAACAAGAAGATCCTGGAAGAGTTACAACCGATGATTCCTGATCCAGCATCAACCTCCCAGCATAGAATCCCTTCTTCACCTCCAACAAAGCATAAATCACCCAATACTTTGATATCTATCTCAAAACCAACAGCAATTATCTGCAATGTACAAAATTCCAGCCTCTGGATCTCTTGGTGAGGGATCCATATATAGATGTTTGCAAAGAGGATGAGTAAGCTCATGAATTGATTAGTGGCTTCTCTCTGTCAGTTCTTGCTTCCACTTGGAGACTGAGAGCCTCTTACTCATCACTGGTCGAATTCAGTGAGGCAAGTGTCATTGGAGAAGATTCTGGAAGCTTCCATTGTCTCTCCACCTCTTGGAATGACTCTGCCACTTGTCATTTCCCGCTCAACGCACCCTGGTAGTGCATTCAAGTGCATTTCAATGCACCTAGCCAGTGTATTTGGGTGCTTTGCAACGCAGCTAGCTAGTGGAGCATCTGAAATGATCCTGATTTGACTAGTTTTGAGCAGTTTCTGGTGGATAACTTCTGGGAGAAGCTGTAATTTGTTGACCTTGTTTCTTTAGGAGCTGGAACAACACTTTTAGGGACTTAGGATCCCTTGGTTTATGGACATTTCATGCTTATAGCTGTAAGGCACAAAAATGTCTATAACAGTTGCCCCCTAAAGTATGAGGCCGTTTATTGGGTGAAATGCTTTATTAGGAGGATCTGAAGTTCTTCTAATGCTGGGGAGGAGACCTGTAATAAGATACAATACAATACATTATCTTCATACTATTTTCATGATCTAGCTGAGGCGGGCATTCCCATGCTCAGCTTTATAAACTCATTTTCATGTACATAGAACAGACAATCGTCTGATGGTAGACTGATGATTCTGATGAAGTCATCATCCTTTTGGTAGGATGATTATCTGTGCTGCAATGCTGTACATTTCAATGTCTTTATTTTTCCTGAATATATATCGTAGCCTAGATGGATGAAACTAGATCCGAGGTCTTCCATCTCTTCCGATCTTCACTTGAAGTACAAGTCGATCCATGTGAGAAATGTTTTGAAGTCGAACATGGAAAGACATCACTTGATTACCAGTCAATGATGTAAACTTTTAACAAGCGCGAGAGGAATCACCGATAATGATAATGACCCTCAAGGTACTGCAGTACAATTCACGTGGTGTGAATAAAGGACTTGGCGTCGAACACCACGCAAAATCTTTCGGTCGAAGGTCATTGATGTATACCTGTCGCCGGAAGTGAGAAACTTGCCATTGAGGCATGCAAGCTTCAAAGTACTGAATGGGGTGTTCCTAGATCAACTTCTTGGATAATGAGCTGATGTCGACAAGAAGCGATCCGTCAAAGGAGGGCCTTAATGAATCCCACATCAATGACACGGAACGGAGCAAATGATTTTGATGGAGGTGAAAACGATCTGGTGATATATGGTTCAGGGTGGCGGTCATGAAAGAATGAAGTATAATGTATGGTAGTGGATGGGACACGGGTGACTTCTCTGGATGACTTCTCTTGAACATGTCGGTGACACTTATGTGATGGATCGGTAGCATTTACCCCAAATGTGGATGGTATGGCGTGACCATGGTGATGTGACCGGTGAATGAAACAACCCAACCCGACTCAGGCACGGAGTGGAAGTGTCATGTTCAAGAGCGACTTGCTACCACTAAAGTTTCTTTGAGTTTTCTTCCCAATTTTTCCCCAGTCATTGCTGACCAGTACCTCTTTATTTTTTTCAAGCTTGAGGAGGATAACATATGCTTGTTCTATAATTTTCCCTTCGGGCAAACCCATCGCTATGTTTTAACAAGCCTAGCGATAGTGAAACTCGTTCTCGCCTAAAGACAAGTTTGTCGCTATTAATCTTTTTAACGAGTCTAACGACAAAGATAACTTGGTCCTTTTCATTTTTAGAGAGTCTGAAAAGGTACGTAAAGGTAACTCCACAGTTCCTTTTTCATCATCTAATCCCTTAAGTCCGAAAAAGTATAAAACAATACAGAAGGGATGAGTTTTCGATAGTTTTAACGAGCCGAACAAAACAGGCGCTCGATCTTTTTGTGCAATAATCCCTTAGGTCCAAAAAGATTAAAATCTAGAGGAGGGATAGCACTTCCGGTCGCTTTAACGAGCTGGAAGGCCAAAACTCGGCAATCTTTTCATATTTTACGAGTCAGATGAAAAGAGCTTAAAGAAGACTCGTCTTTTGAGGAACGAGTGATAAAATGGGTAGCAGCTGATTCCAGGTAAGGTTTGGAATTTTCCAATCACGGCAGTGTCACAAGGATGGCTAGTGAAATCACTCTTCGCAGCTATTCCTCAAAATGGGTAAACAATCAAATGAAGGTGAATGATCGGCCAATTGAAAATTGGAGGTGATGGTGCAAACACGACCAAGGCTTTAATCGCTGAAAATGCTTCATTCACGGTGGTTATTTACCGGGGGGATAGTTCATTTTTTTAACGAGCTTAAACGCGGGTGGAAACATTTGCTCGGTCTTATGTTTATTTTTTAATGAGCTTGAACTATGTGCTAAAACTGCTCGATTAATCCAGTCATATGATAAGAATGTCTCATAAAAAAACGGCAACTTTTAGATTTTTGCCCCACATCCTTTCTTTATGCAAGTTTGGTGACGACTAATCCTACGAGTTTAAAGGGTTAGAGGTCCTAAAAATTTAAAAAATAAATAGCCGCCCCTCGCTTGCATGCCAAAAGGTTTGCATGCCCCCAAGTATAAAATATGGTTTCAAGGTTACCCCTCAATTTGCAGACAAAACATTTGTTCTATCAGGAGAGGCCTACCTCTTACAGGTTACCCAAAGATTGTTCTATCCGCGGTGCAAACAAAACACTTCTTCGGCGATGTCTACCGAGATAAACAAAGGCGAGTGACTCCATCTGTCAACTCACATAACTTTGACAAGAGAATCTTATTCTAGAATAACCCCTCTTCCACCGATGGATGGGGTACAGACTAGTCATATTCTCCCGCGGAAACCTACCCTATATCTGAAGTTTTCCTGTCGAAGCAGACCAAGATGCATGCCCCCTGGGTTTCAGTCATATCCTTCCGAATTACTCGTGCTCATCGGGAGGACGGACTGGGGATTGAGACATTTCTTGCGTGAAGAGACCATTTAGGGACGGTATATGACTATTTGCTATGCGTGATCTGGGAAATGAAAGCTGGTCCACGAGCTTGACCACTCTTCCTTCGTGCGGAAAACACATTACTCTAAAGAGTGAGGAGACGATGGATCCCATGCAATAAATATAGTCTCGTCCAAGGAGTAGGTTATAATCCAAGGGTCCTTGAACAACCATGACGTTCATGCGAACTGTCTTCCCTCTCAATGTTATGGGCACATCGGGAAGGATCCCTAAAGGTTGACTGGTTCCTTTATCAAAGCCTGTCAGATTTCTCACTTCAGGCAACAGCGATGGCGAACCGAGCACTTTCCAAGCAATAGAGGAAAGGATACTCACAGAAGCCCCCTCATCAATGATGGTACCAGCCATGACCATTCTATATATTTGAACGATAATTCGGAATGGTATGCTTGCTGGCAAACGGGGTCTGCCTAGTTGATTCCAGTCGAAGGATACAACTAGTTTGCTTGGAGGTGGGACCGAGTAGACGGCCGGGTATGGCTCTGACGAACTTCCTTCCTGCGGTAAAGGAATGGGTGGATTGCCCCCATGTTCGTCGGAGTCTGTGTTGATGAAGAGAATTTGGACGGTGTCATCCTTATTCTCTTCAATGACTGTATCATCCGAAGATAAAACCTCTGAAGGCAAGACCGGGTCAACTGCCGCCTCGACCTTTTGACTTTCGTCCGGTATGGATTCAGTTGGTTTATCTTCAATGATAGGTGCTTTAGCCGACCACCTGAGCGGGCCAGCTGGGTTCTCAACTAGTGACGGACTCAGCAAGAGTTTTTTATATCCAGGAGGAAGTCGTAACGGTGAAACCGGATGATCATCCAAAACTCTTTTAGCTTCGTCTAAGAAGGGACAATGGTGGAGGGCATGGTCGCCTTCGCACAGTTTACAGGGAAATCTAGCTTTCCCTTTTTGTCCTGGGGCTTCACTTTCACTAGTTGACGGTGTGCTTTCAACATGATCACCAGAGGTTGATGACACCGGATTGTGCAAACGAGGAGACCAGTCCCTTAGTATTCGGGGGATGCAAGGACAATCTCTGTGAAAGTGGTCTCCTCTGCAAATGACACATGGCGATTTAGGCCTGGTCGGTGCTGTGTGTGGATTTTCGTTAGACGACACTCGTTTACCCCCATTCGCCTTTGGCTCCTTCTTCTTTTTCTCTTTCTTCCTCTTTTCCTTCTTCTCCTTAGGAACTTGGATTTTAGCTTTACCAGTCCCGTTAAGCGAAGAGGAAGGAGGAGAGGAAGAATTAGAGGAAGTAGAAGGCTGGTGGGTAACTCTGGACTCGTCTAATTGCTGATTCGATTGTTCAGGAATAGTGGTGTTCTGAACGACATTGGTTGAGAAGAGCCATACTGGCAAGCCAATTGTCAATCCTGGAAGCGACAATGTGGCCATATGGGGCGCACCAACATCTCCCCAAGAGGAGAAGGGACTAGGATTTCCACCAAGGGGAATTCCTTGGTTGGTAGGCTCCATTTTCTCAACCCAAAGATCAACGTAGGAAAAGGGTATGAATGTTCCGCTTAAAATAAATTTTAACACGCTTTGACACAACTTGCTTTTTCAGTTTTAAAGAGTCGAGAAAAAACAAAAGATGACTCTAGTCTCCTTCGATTTTTAATGAGCCTGAAGTGACAAGTGCTCAGATGGACCTTTTCCGTTAAGGAGTTTGAAAAGGAACGAAAGGGACTGCTCTGGAGGTCTAGGTAGAGGGAGTACCAAACCAATCACAAAACTGCAGAATACTTTTTAGGGTACGGCAGTCAATCTTCCCGAATGCTGTGTTCGGTGGATTGCGATCAGTAGGGCGGCCGACACGGCTTCCTATGGATAAAGGTTTTATGCCTATAGGGGTCTCCCAATATATACTCGACGGTACGTGGGAGCACAAGTCCGTACTGGCACTTATCGTCTCAAAGTGGAGGAATCACCCAACCATCAGTGAGGACAACAATTACCAGGCTTTACGACGCCGGAATATGTCTCTAGCCTAGACCTCTAAATGTTGTGCGTTAAGTTACAAAGCGTTGTTAAGTTCATTGAATTTATTTTAGGTTGATCTTTCTCATGAAGTTTGCCTTTTGGGTTCACCACGAGATGTCAATGTGATTCCTAAAATGAAATCTAAAGATGATAAGCAAGATTTTATCTCTTTTCAGCAATGAAGATCCTAACTACAAGGGGAAAAGAAAGACACAATCTTTTCTCAAAGAGCAAAGAGCACACTGTAAATGCACTTTTCCTAAATCCAGCCTAACAGACTGTCAATATGCAAATGCACATGTGCATGTATTTGTTTTTCACTTTCTTAATATTGATGCCTAAAAAGAAAGTTGTTGTACAAATTTGAATTCGCTTTCAAGTGAAAAACACAAACAAGCTTCTTTTCGAAATCAAAAGGTAGAGACGATTACGACACTTTATGATTTTGAAGTAAACACTTGTTTCGACACTAGAAATTCACAAATTCAAGCCAAAGGCAAAATTAAAAGCATAATCGACTGTCAACAGCAAATAAACTTTCTCCTAAGATCAAAATCGACACTTACGACAGATCTAAATCCAAGGACGACAGTATGACTAGTCTACTTTTACAATGGGAAACTGTAAATGACGTAACAAACACACAGAAACAAATACAATTTCTTTTATACAACTGAGGTGGAATTAAGGCAAAGAAAAGGGGCTTTTAAACAGACATACACACTGATCACAGGCTGCAAAAATCAGAGGCAAAACTGGAAAAAGTGAGCAAAGAACCTCAGCTGCACAAGGCTGAGCTGATCAACGCACCTGCTACACAAAGAAACTGAATTGCAATGCAGGTATCCCTCTCAGGAACTGTGTTGAAATGCAAAGTCTCTTCACAGAGCCTGCGCTGGAGCAGAAACAAGAATTCTCTCCGGGTTTTGGGTCACTGTTTGCAGTTTAATCTATGGTTTTTGGCCGGGTAAAAGCAATCAGTAATGCACAATCAGAGGGTTGATTTAAAAGAGGTTTAAGAGCTATCACAAAGGGTAATAAGATCATTTGTGAATCAGCTATTCAGATCATAAACAGATCCAATGACTGGATTGAAGTAGTAGATGTCTACTTTGCATTTGTAAATGGCAAATGCAGTTGGATTCGCTACTTCTAAGTTTATGAAACAAACAATCAAGAGAAACACAAACAAACTAACTAGACACGATCCCCAGTGGAGTCTCCATTTTGTTATCGGGAAAAGTGTCTATTCAGAACGACCCTATCCCACTGGGTTGTGACAGAGACCTCAGAAACAAACAAGGAAAACTACTCTTGTATTCTCCTTTATGAACTATAAACGAAGAGGAATAGGATGAACCAACCTGTGTCTTGCGCTAGTCCTTTGATCCAATCTCTCTTCTCTTTGACAGCTTCCAGCTACCTGCTCCCTTACTTTCCCAGCGTCACCAAGTTCTTGTAACATCACAGAAGAAAGAAACTACACAAAGACATGGATTTATGTTCATAAAAAGCTTAGGATCAGATTTAAGCTAAACATACAAATATAACACACATCAATGATATACAAGCATGTAGGAGAAACTCAAATAGTTTTATTGATAAAACAAGAAGATCCAGGAGGAGTTACAACCGATGATTCCTAATCCAGCATCAACCTCCCAGCATAGAATCTCTTCTTCACCTCCAACAAAGCATAAATCACCCAATACTCTGATATCTATCTCAAAACCAACAGCAATTCTCTGCAATGTACAAAATTCCAGCCTCTGGATCTCTTTGTGAGGGATCCATATATAGATGTTTGCAAAGAGGATGAGTCAGCTCATGAATTGATTAGTGGCTTCTCTCTGTTAGTTCTTGCTTCCACTTGGAGACTGAGAGCCTCTTACTCATCACTGGTTGAATTCAGTGAGGCAAGTGTCATTGGAGAAGATTCTGGAAGCTTCCATTGTCTCTCCACCTCTTGGAATGACTCTGCCACTTGTCATTTCCCGCTCAACGCACCCTGGTAGTGCATTCAAGTGCGTTGCAATGCACCTAGCCAATGTATTTGGGTGCTTTGCAACGCAGCTAGCTAGTGGAGCATCTGAAATGATCCTGATTTGACTAGTTTTGAGCAGTTTCTGGTGGAGAACTTCTGGGAGAAGCTGTAATTTGCTGACCTTGTTTCTTTAGGAGCTGGAACAACACTTTTAGGGATTTAGGATCCCTTGGTTTATGGACATTTCATGCTTATAGCTATAAGGCACAAAAATGTCTATAACACCCGCTCCATTTTGCCTCACACCAAGTATAAAATCATGAATAATGACATTAATGGTCACTTTTCAATAGACCTGTGCGCCAACACATCTATCTTCGTGCTATCATGGACCCTGTGACACTTTAGTACTATGCATGGTCTTGACATCACACAGTTCTCAGGCAGAGTAGTTTATAGTCCCGCACCTCCTTTCAGCTCCCTGGAGTGCTAAGACTATGCTACTTTCATATAGTCACATTGCCGGATCACAGGTGTATGGCTTCAATCGGCTGCCATTCACCTTTCCTGGGAAGGGTTGTCCATTCAACTTAACCTGTACCATGCCACCATTGGTAATATCCTTGATAAGATACATTCCTAACCAATGCATCCTGAATTTTCTAAGGAATTTATTGAACTTATTATCATACAACAAAACCAAATCGTTTACCTCGAATGTGCGCAACTTAATATCTCGGTCATGCCATGTTTTTTCACGCTGCTTTTGGACCTGCTGGTGAAATCCAGCCAAAAATCATTCTTTGTCGAGCTCATCTAGCTACGTGAGCCTCTCCTCCAGGACTCTGCAATACATCATATCTGTGAATGTTGCTATGTGTAGACTAGGCACAATACATTTATAGGAATTATGGCTTCCATTCCATAGACAAGCCTAAAAGGTGTTTCTCCCGTCAGTCTCTTACATGTCGTCCGATAGGCCTGTTAGTGCCTAGATTCACCTCAGGATGAAAAGGTAGGATCCATGGCCAACATCAAACCATGCTCAGCCTGGTAGATAGCCCTACTAGGTCAGGAGAGGGATCTCTCTGGGTCAACCTCAGCAAATTATGATCGATGAGAGCTTGAGCTGACTGATAGAAATACTGATCTTAGGCTAGGTATATGTGCAAGATATTTTGATTGAATAAAATGATGTTTTTGTTGGCTCAGATGGAAAGGCGGATTTTGGGTGTGGGGATTGAGGCTCAGTCCTACATAGATCTCAATGGGGCAAGGTAGGCAATTTTTTTTGGCACATAAATTGAATGATATGGAAAGAATAGATAGGTGAGGTGTTGAAGAGGGCAAGAGCAACCATGGATCCTCCCCAAACAACTGAAAACATCAAGAAACTAAAGCAAACTTCAAGTAGAGCACTCTAATTTCAATGGATTCTACTTACACTCTTGTTTGTTTAGTTCAGAAGAAAAAAGATAGAGAATGGAATACATGACATATAATAAAATTCACAATTACAAAGGAAAGCATTGTACCAAGACAAATTGCCACATGAATGCCAAAGAGTGTTGCAAACCCTGGTCTCAATTCCTTAGCCAAAATGCTGAAATGAATGTACAATGAAGCTCAATGCTTTCTCAAAAGTCCAACCATTTACCAAAATCCAACCCCTACACTATGAAATTCATAAAATATATACATTTTCTCATCCTTTTACTAAGGGATTGAGCTCAACCATTTTCTTCAAAATAGAATCAGTTACATTAAACTTGGGCCAAATTTCTTAAAATAGGTGTTGAAGAGGAACTAGTATCTCCTAAACAATAGCACCTGTTACAAAACTGAAAGAGATTTTGTAGATAAGGTCATGTTGGAGAAAAATCTCTATCAAATTTGGGAAATTCGTTTCCAGCTGCTCGTAATCTGTTCCACAAAATCATCTCTAAAACAGAAAATCATTAAAAATTTAAATTTGTGAAAATGAGCTGTAAAGATCTAGTCACATATCCCAATCCATGACACCTGAGAATAAACGAAAAGAATTTTTTCTTATATGGCTCGTGCTTAAAAAAAACCTCCTTGGGTTTTGGAAAATTACTTTCCATCTATTGTAAAATGGCCCCGCACTAAAATGACTAAAACAGTAAAAAATATGAAAATTTTGCTTTGTTTTAATGTAGGCTCCAAATATCACTGTATATCTCCCACATAGTAGCACCTTTGAATAAACTGAAGGAGGTTTTTGTTATTTGGTATGTGATGAAAAAAAAATATTTCACTTTTGAAAAATTCCTTACCATTCTTTTAGAAACTGATTTTGTACTAAACTTGTCATTGTGTGCAGCAACTGACCTCTAAACATGCATAACCAAGAATCACTCATTCATTTCAATCATATCTTGTAATTCGGGAGTTGGTTATGGGAGAGTGATATATTGTTGGAAAGATTTCTTTGAGCTTCTTCTAATGGACACACTTGTGACATGTTTTGTGCTGAACATCATGTGCAAAACATCTAACAAAACCAGACATAGTAAGAGCTCATGTTGATCCCTGGTGACAGGCTGCGAAGATTGGAACTAACATCAGATCCATTGGGGATGGCAGCTCCTTGGAGGTGGCAGGAACTACAGATCTCTGGAAAGCAAACAGTGCCTCTTCCATTGGGCATGGATGATCAAACAATTGCAAACCCAAAACAACTCATACCAATCCAAAAACACATACACACTGCAACCTGTATATAAAGAAATACCGAAAACTAAGATGTTGCCTTAGGCAGCTTATTTATGTAGAAATCTAACCTACTTTGCTGAAAATATGATAGATCAAGTAACACTGTAATGCCAGATCAACCAATCAAGTAACTGTGACAAGGATGCTACTTGGAAGTGCTCGAACCAGGACACAACTGGAAAGGCTGGTAGCCATACATGCTCATAATGAATTTGGTTGTGTAAAAGGCAATCTGATCTATCATTCAAACTGAAAGAAATTTCCATGTACACTGCAATAGGATCAAAGAAACCAAACTCTGTTTCCTGCCTCAACTCCTCAATCCATGCTTCCAGCTGCAAACTATTAATGCAAATATCCACGGGCAGCTTTACCTTTTGTTCCTTCTGCTGAAAAAGGTCCCCAAAGAATGGGACTCAACAGTCCAGATCCTGGGACTGTATTTGGGTCTCCAATTCAACTAGATCCCCTTCAATTTTGATGGTAAACTCTTGCAAAAAATTGAGTTTAACTTCATGGCTGCATCGACAGGATTTCAGGTAAGAAGAAAGAGATGAAGCAACGTTCTCATCTACCTCATCATCCATGCACATATCTTCCCATTCTCTAAAACCTTGAATAGAGGGCACCTCTATTTTGAATTCTTCCTCTTTCTCCATCCATGTTTCAAGAAAAATATGCCAAAAATCTGCAAAGGACTTAATAGATCTGATAGGAAAACCTTCAACCCATTTTCTACATTTGCCTTGAAATGAATCAAAGAATAATCTAATGAAGACATCTTCCTTTTTAACTCTAAGAATTTCAACAAATGTTAAAATTTTCTATATGTTCTAGAGTCAAAGTCAGATCTTCCCCATTGAATTTAGGGCCATTACTCAAAATGTACGCATCCTTTGGTAATTGATTAGGAAATCTGGGAAGATTAGAAAAATCGATACATGAATACCTTGAACAAATAGAAGCAACATCTGAGTCCTTCATTTAGCCAGTGGAGCCACCATCAATACTTTGAAACTCGAGACTTCGAACAGTGGAGTCGCCAGGTAGATTATTTCTGCCTTCATATGTGTCTGACTATTGTCCACCATCAGCAATCAGATCTGAACTTGATTAAAAAATTGTACTGGGGAAATTTGCAAATCAGATGTTCAGTTTATAAACTAGACCAGAGATTTACTGAAGTAGCTTTTATCTACTTACGCTAATGCAAAGCAAACGAATTTCAAAGGCTATCTGGCTAATCCTCAGAGTCCATCTGTAGTTTATAAAATTAATAACACTAACAAACAAACAATTTCTTCCCCAATATGGTCACCACTATGTTAGTGCTTAGATTCACCTCAGGATGAAAAGGTAGGATCCATGGCCAACATCAAACCATGCTCAGCCTGGTAGATAGCCCTACTAGGTCAGGAGAGGGATCTCTCTGGGTCAATCTCAGCAAATTATGATCGATGAGAGCTTGAGCTGACTGATAGAAATACTGATCTTAGGCTAGGTATATGTGCAAGATATTTTGATTGAATAAAATGATGTTTTTTTTGGCTCAGATGGAAAGGCGGATTTTGGGTGCGGGGATTGAGGCTCAGTCCTGCATAGATCTCAATGGGGCAAGGTAGGAAATTTTTTTTGGCACATAAATTGAATGATATGGAAAGAATAGATAGGTGAGGTGTTGAATAGGGCAAGAGCAACCATGGATCCTCCCCAAACAGCTGAAAACATCAAGAAACTAAAGCAAACTTCAAGTAGAGCACTCTAATTTCAATGGATTCTACTTACACTCTTGTTTGTTTAGTTCAGAAGAAAAAAGATAGAGAATGGAATACATGAAATATAATAAAATTCACAATTACAAAGGAAAGCATTGTACCAAGACAAATTGCCACATGAATGCCAAAGAGTGTTGCAAACCCTGGTCTCAATTCCTTAGCCAAAATGCTGAAATGAATGTACAATGAAGCTCAATGCTTTCTCAAAAGTCCAAAAATCTACCAAAATCCAACCCCTACACTATGAAATTCATAAAATATATACGTTTTCTCATCCTTGTACTAAGGGATTGAGCTCAACCATTTTCTTCAAAATAGAATCAGTTACATTAAACTTGGGCCGAATTTCTGAAAATAGGTGTTGAAGATGGACTCGTATCTCCTAAACCATAGCACCTGTTACAAGAATGAAAGAAATTCTTGTATATAAGGTCATTTTGGAGAAAAACCTCTCTCAAATTTGGGAAATTCATTTCCAGATGCTCGTAATCTGTTCCACAAAATCATCTCTAAAACAGAAAATTATTAAAAATTTAAATCTGTGAAAATGAGTTGTAACGATCTCGTCACATATTCCAATCCATGACACCTGTGAATAAAATGAAATAGGTTTTTCTTATATGGCTCGTGTTTAACAAAAACCTCCTTGGGTTTTGGAAAATTACTTTCCATCTATTGTAAAATGGCTCCGCACTAAAATGACTAAAACGGTAAAAAATATGAAAATTTTGCTTTGTTTTAATGTAGGCTCCAAATATCACTGTATATCTCCCACATAGTAGCACCCGTGCATAAACTGAAGGAGTTTTGTGTTATTTGGTATGTGATGAACAAAAAAATCTTTCAATTTTGAAAAATTCCTTACCATTCTTTTAGAAACTGATTTTGTACTAAATTTGTCATTGTGTGCAGCATCTGACCTTAAAACATGCATTACCAAGAATCACTCATTCATTTCGATCATATCTTCTAATCTAGGAGCCGGTTACGGGAGTGTGATATACTGTTGGAAAGATTTTTCCAAGATTCTTTTGATGGACACACTTGTGACATGTTTTGTGTTGAACATCATGTGCAAAACATCTAACAAAACCAAACATAGTAAGAGCTCATGTTGATCCCTGGTGACAGGCTGCGAAGACTGGAACTAACATCGGCTCCATTAGGGATGGCAGCTCCTTGGAGGTGGAAAAAATTACATATCTCTGGAAAGTAGACAGTTCCTCTTCCACTGGGCATGGATGATCAAACAACTGCAAACCCAAAACAACACATACCAATCCAAAAACATATACATACTGAAACCTGTACATAAAGAAATACCGAAAATTAAAATGTTGCCTTAGGGAGCTTATTATGTAGAAATCTAACCTACTTTGCTGAAAAATTGATAGATCAAGTAACGTTGTAATGCTAGATCAACCAATCAAGTAACTGTGACAAGGATGCTGCTTGGAAGTGCTCGAACCAAGACACAACTGGAAAGGCTGGTAGCCATACATGCACATAATGAATTTGGTTGTGTAAAATGCAATATGATCTATCATTCAAACTGAAAAACAATTCCATGTACACTGCAATAGGATCAAAGAAACCAAACTCTGTTTCCTGCCCCAACTCGTCAATTCATGCTTCCAGCTGCAAACTATCAATGCAAATATCCACGGGCAGCTTTACCTTTTGTTCCTTCTGCTGAAAAAGGTCCCCAAAGAATGGGACTCGACAGTCCAGATCCTGGGACTATATTTGGGTCTCCAATTCAATTAGATCTCCTTCAATTTTGATGGCAAACTTTTTAAAAAAATTGAGCTTAACTTCATGGCTGCATCGACAGGATTTCAAATAAGAAGAAAGAGATGAAGCAAAGTTCTCATCTACCTCATCATCCGTGCACATATCTTCCCATTCTCTAAAACCTTGAATAGAGGTCACCTCTATTTCGAATTCTTCTTTTTTCTCCATCCATGTTTCAAGAAAGATATGCCAAAAATATGCAAAGGACTTAATATATCTGATCGGAAAATCTTCAATCCATTTTCTAGATTTTCCTTGAAACAAATCGAAGAACAATATGATGAAGACATCTTCCTTTTTAACTCTAAGAATTTCCAGAAATGTTTTAAAATTTTCTATATGTTCTAGAGTCAAAGTCAGATCTTCCCCATTGAATTTAGGGCCATTACTCAAAATGTATGTATCCTTTGGTAATTGATTAGGAAAACCGGGAAGATTAGAAAAATCGATACATGAATACCTTGAACAAAAAGAAGCAACATCTAAGTCCTTCATTTAGCCAGTGGAGCCACCATCAATTCTTTGAAAATCGAGACTTCGAACATTGGAGTCACCAGGTAAATGATTTCAGCCTTCATATGTGTTTGACTGTTGTCCACCATCAGCAATCAAATCTGAACTTCATTACAAAATTGTACTGGGGAAATTTGCAGGTCAGATGTTCAGTTTATAAAATAGACCGGAGATTTACTGAAGTAGATTTTATCTACTTGCGCTAATGCAAATAAAAAGCGTTTCGAAGGCTACTTGGCTAATCTTCAGACTCCGTCTATAGTTTATAAAATGAAGAACACTAAAAAACAAACAATTTCTTCCCCATTATGGTCGCCACTATGTTAGTGTCTAGATTTACCTCAAGCTGAAAAGGTAGGATCCACGACCAACATCAAACCATGCTTAGCGTGGTAGCTAGCCCTACCAGGTCAGGAGAGGGCTCTCTCTAGGTCAATCTCAGCAAATTATGATTGATGAGGGCTTGAGATGACTGATAGAAATACTAATCTTAGGCTAGGTATATGTGCAAGAGATTTTGACTGAATAAAATGATGTTTTTGTTGGCTCAGATGGAAATGCAGATTTTGGGTGCGGGGATTGAGGCTCAGTCCTGTAGAGATCTCAATGGGGCAAGGTAGGAAATTGTTTTTGGCACTTAAAATTGAATTAGATGGAAGGAATAGACAGGTGAGGTATTAAAGAGGGCAAGAGAAACCATGGATCCTCCCCAAATAGCTGAAAACATTAAGAAACTAAAGAAAACTTCAAGTAGAGCACTATAATTTCAATGGATTCTACTTACACTCTTGTTTGTTTAGTTTAGAAGAAATAAGATAGAGAACGACATACATGACATATAAGAAAATACACAATTACAAAGGAAAGCACTGTACCAAGACAAATTGCCACATGAATCCCAAAGAGTGCTGCAAACCCTAGTCTCAATTCCTTAGCCAAAATGCTAAAATAGATGTACAATGAAGCTCAATGCTTTCTCAAAAGTCCAACCATCTACCAAAATCCAACCCCTAGACTATGAAATTCATAAAATATATACATTTTCTCATCCTTGTACTAAGGGATTGAGCTCAACCATTTTCTTCAAAATAGAATCAGTTACATTAAACTTGGGCCGAATTTATGAAAATAGGTGTTGAAGAGGAACTCATATCTCCTAAACCATAGCACCTGTTACAAAACTGAAAGATCTTTTGTAGATAAGGTCATGTTGGAGAAAAATCTCTATCAAATTTGGGAAATTCGTTTCCAGCTGCTCGTAATCTGTTCCACAAAATCATCTCTAAAACATAAAATCATTAAAAATTTAAATCTGTGAAAATGATCTATAAAGATCTTGTCACATATCCCAATCCATGACACCTGTGAATAAACTGAAAGATGTTTTTCTTATATGGCTCGTGGTTAAGAAAAAATTCCTTGGGTTTTGGAAAATTACTTTCCATATTTTGTAAAATGACCCTGCACTAAAATGACTAAAACAGTAAAAAATATGAAAATTTTTCTTTGTTTTAATGTAGGCTCCAAATATCACTGTATATATCCCACATAGTAGCACCTATGAATAAACTGAAGGAGGTTTTTGTTATTTGGTATGTGATGAAGAAAAAAATCTTTCACTTTTGAAAAATTCCTTACCATTCTTTTAGAAACTGATTTTGTACTAAACTTGTCATTGTGTGCAGCAACTGACCTCAAAACATGCATAACCAAGAATCACTCATTCATTTCGATCATATCTTCTAATCCGGGAGCTGGTTATGCGAGTGTGGTATATTGTTGGAAAGATTTTTTTGAGATTCTTCTAATGCACACACTTGTGACATGTTTTGTGCTGAACATCATGTGCAAAACATCTAACAAAACCAAACATAGTAAGAGCTCATGTTGATCCCTGGTGACAGGCTGCGAAGGCTGGAACTAACATTGACTCCATTGGGGATGGAAGCTCCTTGGAGGTGCCAAGAACTATAGTTCTCTGGAAAGCAGACAGTGCGTCTTCCATTGGGCATGGATAATCAAACAACTGCAAACCCAAAACAACTCATACCAATCCAAAAACATATACATACTGCAACTTGTACATAAAGAAATACCAAAAATTGAATTGTTGACTCAGGCAGCATATTTATGTAGAAATCTAACCTACTTTGCTGCAAAATTGATAGATCAAGTAACGCTATAATGCCAGATCAAACAATCAAGTAACTGTGACAAGGATGGTGCTTGGAAGTGCTCGAACCAGGACACAACTGGAAAGGCTGGTAGCCATACATGCACATAATGAATTTGGTTGTGTAAAAATAAATCTTATCTATCATTCAAATTGAAAGAAATTATCATGTACACTGAAATAGGATCAAAGAAACCAAACTCTGTTTGCTGCCCCAACTCCTCAATCCATGCTTCCAGCTGCAAACTATCAATGCAAATATCCACGGGTAGATTTACCTTTTTTTCCTTCTGCTAAAAAAGGTCCCCAAAGAATGGGACTCGATAGTCCAGATCCTGGGACTGTATTTGGGTCTCCAATTCAATTAGATCTCCTTCAATTTTGATGGCAAACTCTTGCAAAAAATTGAGCTTAACTTCATGGTTGCATCGAGAGGATTTTAGATAAGAAGAAAGAGATGAAGCAAAGTTCTCATCTACCTCATCATCCGTGCACATATCTTCCCATTCTCTAAAAACTTGAATAGAGGGCACCTCTATTTTGAATTCTTCATCTTTCTCCATCCATGTTTCAAGAAAGATATGCCAAAAATCTGCAAAGGACTTAATAGATATGATAGGAAAACCTTCAATCCATTTTCTACATTTTCCTTGAAACGAATCAAAGAACAATCTGATGAAGACATCTTCCTTTTTAACTCTAAGAATTTCCACAAATGTTTTAAAATTTTCTATATGTTCTAGAGTCAAAGTGAGATCTTCCCCATTGAATTTAGGGCCATTACTCAAAATGTATGCATCCTTTGGTAATTGATTAGGAATGCTAGGAAGATTAGAAGAATCAGTACATGAACACCTTGAAAAAATAGAAGCAACATCTGAGTCCTTCATTTAGCCAGTGGAGCCAGCATCAATACTTTGAAACTTGAGACTTCAAACAGTGGAGTCGCCAGGTAGATGATTTCAGCCTTCATATGTGTCTGACTGTTGTCCACCATCAGCAACCAAATCTGAACTTGATCACAAAATTGTACTAGGGAAATTTGCATGTCAGATGTTCAGTTTATAAACTAGACCGGAGATTGACTGAAGTAGCTTTTATCTACTTGTGCTAATGCAAAGCAAAAGCGTTTCGAAGGCTACCTGGGTAATCTTCAGACTCCATCTATAGTTTATAAAATGAAGAACACTAACAAACAAACAATTTCTTCCCCAGTATGGTTGCCACTATGTTAGTGCCTAGATTTACCTCAGGCTGAAAAGGTAGGATCCAGGGCCAACATCAAACCACGCTCATCCTGGTAGCTAGACCTACCAGGTCAGGAAAGGGGTCTCTCTGGGTCAATATCAACAAATTATGATCAATGAGGGCTTGAGATGACTGATAGAAATACTGATTTTAGGCTAGGTATATGTGCAAAGATTTTGATTGAATAAAATGATGTTTTCGTTGGCTTAGATGGAAAGGCAGATTTTGGGTGCGGGGATTGAGGCTCAATCCTGCAGAGATCTCAATGGGGCAAGGTAGGCAATTGTTTTTGCCACTTAAAATTGAATGATATGTAAGGAATAGACAGGTGAGGTGTTGAATAGGGCAAGAGCAACAATGGATCCTCCCCAAACAGTTGAAAACATCAAGAAACTAAAGCAAACTTCAAGTAGAGCACTGTAATTTCAATGGATTATACTTACACTCTTGTTTTTTTAGTTTAGAAGAAACAAGATAGAGAATGGAATACATGACATATAAGCAAATTCAAAATTACAAAGGAAAGCACTGTACCAAGACAAATTGCCACATGAATCCCAAAGAGTGCTGCAAACCCTGGTCTCAATTCCTTAGCCAAAATGCTGAAATGAATGTACAATGAAGCTCAATGCTTTCTCAAAAGTCCAAACACCTACCAAAATATAACCCCTACACTATGAAATTCATAAAATATATACATTTTCTCATCCTTGTACTAAGGGATTGAGCTCAACCATTTTCTTCAAAATAGAATCAGTTACATTAAACTTGGGCCGAATTTCTAAAATTAGGTGTTGAAGATGAACTCGTATCTCCTAAACCATAGCACCTGTTACAAAACTAAAAGTGTTTTTTGTAGATAAGGTCATGTTGGAGAAAAACCTCTCTCAAATCTGGGAAACTCGCCTCCAGCTGCTCGTAATCTGTTCCACAAAATCATCTCTGAAACAGAAAATCATTAAAAATTTAAATCTGTGAAAATGATCTGTAAAGATCTAGTCAAATATCTCAATCCGTGACACCTGTGAATAAAATAAAAGAGGTTTTTTTTATATGGCTCGTGGTTAACAAAAAAATCCTTGGGTTTTGGAAAATTACTTTCCATCTGTTGCAAAATGGCTCTGCACTAAAATGACTAAAACAGTAAAAAATATGAAAAATTTTCTTTGTTTTAATGTAGGCTCCAAATATCACTGTATATCTCCCACATGGTAGCACCTGTGCATAAACTAAAGGAAATTTTGTGATTTGGTATGTGATGAACAAAAACCTCTTTCACTTTTGAAAAATTCCTTACCATTCTTTTAGAAACTGATTTTGTACTAAAATTGTCATTGTGTGCACCAACTAACCTCAAAACATGCATAACCAAGAATCACTCATTCATTTCGATCATATCTTCTAATCTGGGAGCCAGTGAGGGGAGTGTGATATACTGTTGGAAATATTTTTCCGAGCTTATTCTGATGGACACACTTGTGACATGTTTTGTGTTGAACATCATGTGCAAAACATCTAACAAATCTAGACATAGTAAGAGCTCATGTTGATCCCTGGTGACAGGTTGCGAAGACTGGAACTAACAAGGCCCATAACACTGCAGGTATGCGTAGGTCCCAATAACTTCACTGCACATTGCATATCTTGGTCAGTGCATTTTCCAGTACCTTGTTGAACACCTCCACTGTCCCGTTAGCTTGTGGGTGACAAGGTGTGTTCTTCTGGTGATACTCCTGAAATTCCTCCGTTAACGTGTTGATCGTCTCACTAAGGAAGTGTGTACCATGATTGCTCATCAAGATCTTCGGACATCCAAATAGTGTCAGTACATGTTCAAATAGAAATTTCATGGCAATCACACCCGTGAAATCCTTTACTAGCTGCACTTCTGCCCAACGAGTCGATACTCCATTGTAATGATAATATACCTCACGCCTGTCTTTGCTTGAGGTTTAATGGGTCCTACAAAGTCTATTGCCCATTTTGTGAAAGGTTGCAATGCCATTTGTGGATTCAAAAGAATTTCATCCCTCTACAATGGCCTTCTTATTCTCTGACATATGTCGCATGCCTTGCAGTATGCTTTTGAATCCTAATGAAGGGTTGGCCACCATAACCCTGCACATAGAATCTTTTGCACGGTTGCTCTCCCTGCGTAATGTCCTCCTGCAACATCCCCATGAGTGTCCGCAAGGATTTTTCTTTGTTCAAATTCAGGTACATACCTTCGCAATATTTCATCATTCCCCATCTTGTATAGATGCCGAGCAATGACAGAAAAATATACTATGCGCACCGCTAATTCCTTATTTTGCTAGACAGAGTATCCTTTTGGCGCAACTCAAGTTGTTAGAAAGTGTATTATATCTTCAAAATTTCCATCCACTACATGCATAGCAAAGAGCTGCGTGTCGGGTAATCCTTCCTCCAAACTTCTAGGTTCCTCCCCCATCTCGATGCGCGACAGGTGATCTGACCCTACTTTCAATCGTTCAGGCTTCACAACAACTTCAAAATCGTATTCTTGGAATAATAAAAGCCATCTGCAGATGCGCCACCCCAACAAAGGCTTATTGACTAGGTATTTTAGCGCGGAGTACATGTGCACCTGTGCAGGTTAGGGCTCTTCTCCATAAGCCTGCGTCCACTTGGCCAGGTGCGCGTGCGGATCATCCTATCCACCATTCTTGTCTGCCAGTCGCATATTAGGCTTCCCAAAGTGCATTCTCATCATTCTCCTACATTCACACCATCCATCAAAATTCCCTTTATGCGTGCCCGACCATCTTGCGAGTGTAGTGCACAGTACCTAGTCCAAGGCGTGGAAGTGTTGCTCTTTTGGCACTTCCCTTTCAAATGCATCCAAGAAGGTATCTACCTCATTTAGACCATCATAAGTAGGAAAATTTGTTGTGTCTGTCGACACGCAACACAATGACCTGGTCATCACATTGCAATTCATTGTAGTTACCTCATGTAACCGATTCTTCCATCGTTCTATTTCTTCGTTAGAATCCGAAGTGTAGGAGCTTTCGCACTCCCATGTAATCCGCCCATCCGCAATGGGATTTACCCAGTCTTGGTCTCGTGCTATTATCTTATAGATACATTCCAAATCATCATCACTCTCATAGTCATGGATTGGCTCCGTATAGCGTGATCCTTCAGCAGGGTCTAGGGGTATAATTACGCGTAGTGATTTCTACTCAAAAATAATTTTGTGCTTCTTCAAATTAATTACCTCGTTCATATCAATGGCACAGTCAATTCCCAAGAGCACAGGGTAGGGATTGTTGTCATCAACAATCTCTATCACTTCAAAATCTTCCAGTGCACTTGCTCCCTCAATATCCACGATTATTCCCTGCAGTCGCTCCATGGGTATTATTTTCTAGCTGATTCACCATCCTCAACTGAAATGGGGACCATTGCAATGAAGGTCTTCCCATTCGCTCCCATTTCTGTTTCAGTAGAACATTTGCATATGATCCCAAATCCAAAATGACTTGATCCATCTCATATTCTCTGATCTACGCGGTTAGTCTCATTTCATGCCCCATCCTTGTTTTATGTTTTCCGATCTTCCGGACTATGCATAGTTCTCCTAGCATGGTCCCAGTGCATCTGTTGATGAGTTCCTATAACCCTTTCACAGCCTTACTGTCACGCAATAACTTCATACAGGTTTCCAAGAAAGTTGTGAGCATAGAGGGGTCCATTTCCAGCTTAGACTTATCTTTGCTTCCTAAAGTGGAGGCCTCATCGAAGCTCTTCTTAGCTTCCATGAAGGTTTGCTGAGTGTGTTCCAAATCAAACTCAACTTCTTTCGTTGGGGCTTTGCAAACCCAAGTATTGTCTTCTAGCTGTTTCCCTTTGTCATCTCCCATCGCAGTTCCACTTTCCAGCACTATGTTTATGTTCTGATCTTCCTCGTGCGGCTCAGACCTCATCATCTACAAGTTCTGAATCAGGGGAGGTGGTAGCGCTCCTTTGTCCCGTATCCTAGCTATCAGCGTAGGACAATATTCTGTCCCATGATTAAAGAGCATGTAATACTTGCATGACAGGCGCATTGGATTAGTGCAATCGTGGGCATAGTGTCTTGGTCCTCCGTAATTGTAGCAAATTAACTGTCTGCGACCTCTACTAGGTCCTCCTCCACCTTGGCCTCATCCGAACCCATGAAATCCTATCCGTACCATTCCTAAATTCTAGTCAAGGGGTCACGTTTCAGACTGAACCCTGTAGGTGGGAGTTCTATCCACATCAGTTCAGAGCTTCTCCAAGTATGCTCGTCATGTCCCACTGAACTACAAAAGTTGCAGAACAACTATTGTTAAGTTTGTGTATACTTCTGTAATAGGTGGCAGTTATCCGTGGCATGTTTTCTGGCTATTTGACAAATAGAACACCACAAAGCAGGAGCCACACTTGGTCCTGCTTGAACTTCTAGCCTTAGAGGCATAGATCCTCCTCCGGCAAGGTAATTTGTAAAGACAGGACAATGGTCTTTTTCATGACCCTATGATCCGGATTTAAATAGGAACGCAAAAAATTACAGATATAACCATACATATAGAGATGTAATAGAAATAATACTTCATTTCATTACTGTAAAATACTGAAATATGCTTACAAACAGAAATGGAAATAAACTAGTGAGGGCGATGGTAGCTTATCTCTGAGAAGAGATGTGGCGGCTACATTCCTCTGAATTGCGTTACAATGAGGCTCGAAGGCCTATTTATTGTTTAGAAACAATGGAAAACCCTAAACATCCAAAAACCTAACCCTAGAAGATGAAACACCAAACTGTGGGCCCCGTTTGGATAAATTGGTACATCAACTTCCCGGGGTCGTAACATTGGCATACAATCTCCGTTTGACGTGTACAATATCTCATTAGAAAGATATATCAAAGAACTACAACTTTGGGAAGAGCAACATCAGTCCATGAACCCATGTTGCTCCCAATTTTCCCAAAAAATGTCATTTAGGGCCTCAAAATGGCTGTGGAAGTTTAGGACCCGAAAAACTGCTAAAAATAGTAAATTGTGCTACAATTAAGGAAAATGAAAAGATGAAAGAAACAATGGTGGGGGTCCAAGTGGACTTGGTGGGTGGCCACCAAAATCCACCTGGATCATTCCTCCCCCCTTAAGAATCAATGGTCCCCATTGCGTTGAGTTCCTCCATCAGATGAGGAAACTTCTACTGAACTTGGTCCCTGGTGAGCCACTTGCCCTGGAGAAGGAGTTGGCCTACTTTGAAAAATTGATACAGTTGGATATTGTACTGACGAGTGTGCTTGATCTATGTGTCCATGATCCTATCAGTTGTATCTTTTTCCATGCAATCTGGATTTAACTCCGCGGGTGTGAGTTGTTCTGCAATGTAGGATGTGTCTAGTAATGGTGGAAATTATGGCCGAAGGCAGTCCACATTGAACATTGATGCAGGCCAAGGAATGGGGGAATGTTGAGCTCAAATGCATTGTCTCCCATAGCCTTGGTAATGGTGTAAGGACCATATCGAAGTGGTTTGAGTTTCTAATAGGATCTGTTAAGGCGTTCCTTTTGCAAATGCAACTAGACTTTGTCGCCCACCTGAAACTTGTGTGGCACCAGATGTTGATCATGTCGCCGCTTGTACTTGGCATTTGATTTCTCTAGAATGTCGTGGACCTACTGGCGAATATTTTGGATGTGCTCAATGAAATTTTTTGCCTTATTTGTTTTGGACTGGACATGAGCCGAATCTGTATGAGTAGCTGCAAATGGCATTGCCACATCAATGGGACATAGTGGCTAGAATCCCAAGCCCACCTGAAAAGGGCTGGGCCAGTTGAGCTGTGGGGAGCCCGGTTGTGTTGTGCTAAACATAGGGGAGGATCTCATCCCATGTGTGTGGATTCTTTGATTTGTACATGTGCAGAATGTGTACAATCATCTTGTTGACAACCTTTGTCTGGCCATCAGTTTGAGGATGGAAGGTTGTGGACTTAGTGAGTTTGGTATCCAGCATCGACCAAAGACTGCACCAAAATGTACTGAGGAACCTGTTGTCCTAATCTGATATGATAAACTGTGGGTTCCCAAAGTGTACCCACACTCGTTCAAAGAAGAGTTTAGTAGTGGCTTTTGCTGCGGTATTCTTCTTGCAAATCACCATAATGGCCATCTTCGAGAACTTGTCGACGATCACAAAAGCATAGTCGTTTCCATTCTTAGCAGAAGCAAGGCTCGACATGTAATCCATGGAGGTGGATTCCTAAGGTCAAATAGGGCTAGGTAGTGGGGTATAGAGGCCTTGCTTCTTGATATTCAGTTTGGCAATGGCGTAGGCAGTGCATGATCTGATGTACTTCCTGACATCCTATCAAAGATTCAGGCAATAGAAATACTTCTGCAATACTGCCACCATTTTCTCGACCCTAAAATGCCCAACAGCCCAACTGTAGTGTGCTTCCAAAATCATCTTGGCACACTCGCTTGAAGGAACACAAAGGTGACCTAGGTGGCATAACAGGGCATCCTCGAGGTGAAAATCTGGAACATGCTGACCCTCCAAGAGTTTCTGGTATGTGTGACTAAATTCTGGGTCACTTTTGTAGAGAAGTGGCCAATCAGAAGTCTTGTGCCCACAATAGTTGAGCACGGTGATTAATGCCATGATCGGTGGTCAATTAAGGCAATCTGTAACATTATTGGTGTTGCCATTCTTATACTTGATATTCAAATGGAACTGTTGCGGGCATGTGGACCACTTATGATGGCGATCATTCTGCAATTTCCCTTGGGTTTGTAAGAACTGCAGGGGTCAGTGGTCTGTGTGGATGACCATTTCCTTCCCCAAAATGTAATGCTTCCATTTTTGGCAGGCCTGCACAATGGGATATATCTCTTTGTCATAAGTGGGCTACTTTCGAACTGTGTTTGAAAGTCTCTCACTATGATATGCCATTGGATGCCCGTGTTGAGTAAGGACTTGCCCAATAGCGTAGTCAGAGGCATCTATCTTGACCTCAAATGGTTGTTGCAAGTCTGGTAATGCGAGCACTAGTACCGAGTAGAGGCAATATTTCAACTCTGTGAATGCCTTCTGTTGAGATTCAGACCAAAATAATTTTTCTTTGCTCCTGCCTTGGTGACTTGATTCAAGGGCCAAGTGATATGAGAAAATCCCAACATGAACCTGTGGTAGAAGTTGGCAAGACCTAGAAAGTTGCGAAGGTCTGTCAGAGTGGTTGGAGATGGCCAATCCTAAATGACTTGGATCTTGGCTAGATCCACATGCACCCCACGTTCATCAATAATGTATCCCAGATATTGAACTTGGGTCATGCCAAAAGTGAATTTCTCCAAATTGTCACATAACTTGTGTTGCCACAATGTTTAGAGAACCTGTCGGATGTGGTGGAGGTGCTCTTCCCAACTCTAGCTGAAGATGAGGATGTCATCCAAGTATACTACTACAAATGAGTTGGTGAATGGCTGCAAAATGTCATCCATTAGCCTCATGAAGGTTGCAAGAGCATTCGTCAATCCGAAAGGCATAACCAACCATTCGAAAAGGCCGTCCTTGGCTCTGAAGGAAGTCTTCCACACATCGGAGGGTTTGATTGGTACCTGGTGATATCCTGACTTTAATTCGATCTTGCTGAAATATTTTCCCCCTTCAGTTGGTCTAGGAGGTCATCAATCCTTGGGATTGGGTACCTATTATGGATAGTGATCTTGTTCAGTGCTCGATAGTCAATACAGAGTCTCCAAATCCCATCCTTCTTATGTACCAACACGATCGGGCTCCCATAGGGCAATGAACTCGGATGGATTTGACCTTTCTATAGTAGCTCCTGAATCTACCTCTTGATTTCATCATTCTCCATACTGAAGCACTGATAGATTGGTCCATTGGGTAGTGGCGCACCTGGGGTTAGATCGATGGAGTGCTTGACCTGACAGTGCAGAGGAACCCCTGTGGGGGAGGTGAAGATGTCCTCATACTCCTCCACAACCTTGTCCATCTGTATTTTTCATGCGGAGGGGCCCTGTCTGGAGGTTGTGGCCACCTTATTATTCTTTCCTTGAGGGCATATGATCATTAAAACAAATTTACCAGTTTTGGAAATGAGCTTACTACATTGTTTTGCAGTAACCAAAGGGATGGTGGTAGGCAGTGCTACCTCCAGTATCCTTTACAAATTACTTCCCAAAGTACCAATAACAGCACGGGGCCTTGATTCATACACAACATATCGCTTCCATAAGTATGGTTGTCCTAATAATACATAAAAAACATCAAGAGGAGAAATGTCACACAATACCTCATCCGTGAAGGCTTGATGTTGTATGGAAGGCGACACTATTGGCTCACGCGAAGATCCTGTCCTTGGTGAAGCCACCCAATAGTGTATGGTTGTGGATGTGTTGTGGTCGGTAAGCCCATCTGCTTCACAACCTTTACCGAAATGAGGTTCTTTTGGCTCCGATTGTCGACAATGAACTGTAGCAGGGATCCCTTTACCCACATCTAGGAGTGGAAGAGACGCTCCTCCTCCTTTGGATCTTCGTGGTGGCAACGGTGGCGTTGGGCTCCGCATCGATAATCTACTTCCCTTTTTCATTCCCCTTGTCAAGTTCTCACTCAGAGTCAGAACATGCATCTGATTCTGAAAGATTTAGCTCGACCACCAGTGACTGCTTGGCTTGACACTTGTGTTGTGAGTGGAGCTCTTATGGAACTCACACCACTTTGTCATGTCCTTTTTCAGCTTCACAGCATTGTTCTTCTCTTGCAGCTTTGGCAGATTTTCTTGGGCTACCCCGCCTTGGCTTTGTCCTTTTTTCTACGGTTTGGGAGCACCTTTCCCTTGCTTTGGATTAACAGATCCAAAGTCTCGCTTCTTCTGTTTAAAATTTTGCTCAATCTTGATGGCATATCGGTATGTTGTGCAAAGTGAGGAAATGTTCAAGAATTCTATTTCTTCATAGATGTACTTGTGCAGGCAACCACGTATTTGAGTACCAAATGCTACTACAAATCCTTGATACCCAATTTTGTGCAAAGGTTATGGAAAATATTGGTAAACTTCGGCACGTCTTGGTCCATTTTTTACACAAAAATATCGTCACCATGATTATTTGCAGTCAGTATGGGTCTATCATCACTTGTACTGTCCTCCTAAGCAAGTCTCAGACCTCAGCTCTTCAAGTCAAGCTTTGAAAATGAGAAAAAGACATTGAAATTCAATAAAACTCTGGTTCTGCACTTTCTCTCACTATTGCCTATGGTCCCGCACCTTCTGTTTACAAAAACTGCGAACCTGCCTGCTCTGTCTCTAAAGGTGTGGGTGCGGACCGTTGTAAAAGTAAAAAAGGCGCAAGTTTATTCTAAAAAACTCACTTTGGGTTAATTCTAGATGATTCTAGAAGGAATTTTGACGTGGATTGGTCGCTCTTAGGTGGTTCATGCATCCCAAAAGAGAAGGAGCTAATCCCTTGATGAGAGGAGCTATCCCTTTGAAGGAGGGCTTTATCCCTTTGAAGGAGGACCTAGTAACTTCCCTCCATTGCACTATAGATTCAGGAATTGGGCTGGTTGCTGGAGAGGTTAGAAGCTGAACATTTTTGAGGGTAAATGTTGGTGAAATTAAGACTTCCTAGTTGAGCTTAAGAGGAGAGATCACATACCCTTTTGGATTCATTAGGAAGAGAGTGAAACTTGTCAAAGTAGAGGAGACTTCTTGCTGACCCTGGTGTTAGCTACCTATACCAATAGGTTTCATTTTTCATGATTGGCAGGGGAAGTGCCAAATATGCTCTACTTTGGTGATGCAAAGATCTCATATTTTTGTGGAAAACACATATCTACAGTTGTTTGATGTTGTCCTACTTCTGAATGGTGATCCAACAGTCTAAACTGGGTCATGCCATATTTCAATTTTTGTTGTAGATTAGAGAAAGAAATTTTTCCAAACTGTTCAATCTTGGCAGATCAGTAGTTAGGTAGAGAATGAAGGTTCCCAACTGCATAATCTGGGGCCTTGGAAGTAATAAGGCTAGCCTTAGATAGAAAATCAAAAGAAAATGGAAAAAGAAAAGAAAACGAGCAATTGAGGGTTTGCCAGTCTAAGTGCACCCTCCTTGAAGTAACAAAAAATGCTAGGCAATAGAATGGGTAGGTAGATGGGGTTGCAGAAGCATGATTTCTTTCATATCACTGGCCTAAGCAAAGGAAACACATGGTGGCTAGTGTAGATCTTCCCATTCAGCAATTTTGTAGCAACAAGGTGAAGCATGTCTAACTTCCCAATCATTCCCTGTCAAACTTCTTTCTAACATCCCACTGTCACCTTTGTTCATAAGAGGAGTCAAACTCTTTTGTTGATTCTTGTTACATAAAGAGCCACATTTCCTGTGTAAAAATCTTTTCATTTTGATCTACTCTCATAACTAAGTTTCTTCCCTAAAAAGCTTAGTCTTTGCTTCCTCTCTTTTATATCTCCCATCCAATAATAACTACTAACTCCATTATTACTTAACTCCCTATGCTCCCCTTTTCCCTATCATTATAACACTATTGTATATAAAAAACCCCAAAAAATTATGTATATACCCCTTCCCCTAGGCAATATAGCCTTATGTCCCAAAGGGTCAGAGCACAAAGAAGTTTAGCGCTAAGGCAAAAGCATGGTAAATGGTATATTTCGGGATTAAATCAACATTTGGTTGATTTAACAGCCCAAGCGCATTTCACCAACAAATACATGAAAACCCATTTGTTCTAAAAAACATTGCAAAACCCGCAAATCCGTCGTTGTCCTAAGTTTTGTTCCTGGCGCACATTTCCAGAAATATAATTGTTTATTACCCGCTCCCCGCCGTATTTTCCGATCTCCTCTGCTCCCCATCAACCGTCGGATTTGGGCCCTCCCATCCGACGGTCCTCAGCAATATCGGGCCACCTCCGATGGTAGTACTTTAGCACCCAAAATTGTCAGAATGGTGACGTAGGGCGCTGGACACGCGTCAAAACTCAATTGTATCGGGCGGCCTCCTGCCAATACCGCGCTCGTACCTTAAGTGGTCTGATATTACTGCTTACCGCCTTCTGCTTACCACCCGCCAAGTCCACCCTACGTCACCTCCACGCCATTGCCGAGTCAGCACCACATCAGCGCCCGACCCGCCATCGCCCCGAGCTGTACGCCCCGTCCCCCGTCCACGTGGACCACTCACCGACTACCACGTCATCATTCCATACCATGACCCCACCTATGACGTCATGCTGACGTCATCCGAGAAAAGCGCGCCAAAGGCCAAATTTCCTATATTTTCGCCAAAAATCACGTTTTTTCGCATTTTTCACCAAAAGACTGTTATGCCTCCTGCATTAAATTTAACAACGTTCTTGCCGCCAACCTGCAGAAATTGATCCAATGCCGTGGCCACCCACAATTTGGCTTGGATAAACCTCCACCCGTCGCGCCGTGACCAGGTATTTAGCAATCCTTCCTGCACCGGTTCAGTTTGTTCTTCTCTGTAAAAAACGCCCAGAAGTGCCATTTTCCCCTGAAACTCAAGCTTCCTTGACCTGCAAGTGACTCAATTTCCCCCAAGACTGACCAATTGTGCCCCTTTTTACACCAGAACTGCCCTGTTTTCAGTGAAAATCCTTTTTACCTCAATTCACCGCACAAAGCTGCATTTTCCTACATTCCCAAGTGAAATTCTGCTTAAAGAGCACCAAACACATGGAGACACCAGTAGCTCTAAACATTCCACCTTTAAATGCCCCACAAAGAGAGCTAGAATGGCTGCCCCTGGCTGACGGAGACTACCAAATGGCAGAGGGAATCCCAGATTACAGCAGATACCATATTCATGTACTCAATGAGTTGAAAGCCAAACATCTCAATGGAAATGATATTCTAGGGATTTGGGACTCCAATTTGCCCATTTTCAATCTTCCTCAAGTCAATATCCTCCCAGATTTAATACATCGATGCAGTGCTAACTATGATCCATGTCAGAGAGCTGTCCTCAGTCCCTCAGGCTCAGTCTTGTTCCATGTCACCCCTGAGGCCATAAATCAAATGCTGCACTTTCATACTACAAATCCATTGACTCCTCTATCAATGATGGACTTGATAAAGCAAGGAGGCAAGCTGTCCAGTGCCCAAATCATAAAGATTAATCAACTATTCATTCAATCAGGCTCTCAAACTGTGAGGACTCCTCCTATAGGAAATGTATATCTCAATGAGTTGGGCAGGATGCTTGTGGATATGATCAGTTATGTCCTGGGTTATAGGTCAACTGAGGATGTTGATGAAACCATTCTGGCCATGATGTCTGTCTTCTCCCCTGGGAAGCCTCCTTCGGTTCACTATGATTATGCTACATACATTGCTAACAAAATTCACGAGCAATTGATGAATTTAGAGAGGGAAAGGATATTTAGATACACTTCTTACATCTATCACTTGTTCCTATTTTATCAGCCTGATAGCTTCCCTATTACTCTCAAGAAGTTTGATGCTCAGGGAAACCAAAGGTCTGTGGTATTTTGGTCTTCAATCTTTCATCACATATCTTTTTCACCATATAACTACTGTGAATTCATAGACCTTTTCATCCATCCAGCCATGTCCTTGCTGTTGAGTTCTCCTCCTCCAAGATTGACAGATGAGATGCAAAGAATCCTCCAGCTCTCAAAGGCCTACAGCATTGGGGATTGGTACTTTTACCAACACCATACAGTGATCAGAATATATGGTTGTGAGTTAGCCCCATATAGGCTACCAAGATATGTCCCTATGAGACTTTTTGCCTTAGAATATTTTAGACAATTTGGAAATGCAGACATGATCCATTTCCACAGAAAAAATAAAAAGGCACAACTCAAAGACAAAAACCAGCTAGGCCCATTTATTTATAATAAAAGAGAAGAGGCATGGCAAGAAGCAGATAAGATCCTAAAGTGCCTCGGTTTGCAAACCAGTTTCCTCTGGATACCCTATGATCCCAATCACTTCATTAGTCTTAGAAGGGTCAAATATAAGTTGGCTGGCTATGATCATCTCAAGTTACCACATATTGAAAAATATGCAAATCTATTAGGATGGAAAGAGGGCACCCTAGAAGAGGCAAGTTCTAAAGAGGAAATAGCACAAAAAGCAGCAAAGAAACTTGAGAAGGAAGCTGACTTGGAATATTGTGGACAGGTTTCTTTTTCTTATCATACTCAACTTGGAGCAGCTGCCTCATCCTCTACAGCTCCCCAGCAAGCAGCTCAAACTACTCCTCAAACAGCTAGCACAGATAAGGGGAAAGAAATGGAGCAGGATCAGACAGACCCACCAGCAGAACAACAGAAAGAACAGACAGAACAGCAAGAGGAAATGGCGGAGGCCCCTGTATCCACAGAGCAATAGGTTCAAGAAAATGTGCCTCCAAGGCAGGAAACAACAGTGGATACCTCGGTGCTCCAAACCCCAATGAATGAAGAGAGAGCCAGGAAGAGGGACAGACAACAAGAAACTCCCCTCACTACATCAGCAAGTCAACAAGGGGAGAAAAGGTAGAGATTAAACCCTTTTTCTGAAGAAGAGATGCCTATTGGACCATCCATGGGTATGGGCCCCCCTAGCATGGAAGCATCAGCCAGTTCCTTCCAACAGGAACAAGAAAGGCCACTTGGAGGAGAGGTCAGCTCCTCAAGCCAGAAAAGAAGGGCAGAGTCTGGAATCAAGAAGCATTTTATGGACATAAAAGCTAGGAATGAGCCAGTCAGACTCCAACTTTACAATCATTTACTCAAGATGGCTCCCACCAACCAACAGAGCCTCATGTCAGCATATGACATTGTAGAAGGGAAGATAGCTATGAGCCATTTCATTCCTGCCTTGCTGTAGCCACAGTCAGCTGCAGATTACATCAGGACCAACCTAGAAGTGTTTGCAAAGGACATCCACCCAATGGACCAAATAGAGCTACACAAGCAAACGGGTGAGATGGTCTACTCTACTCTTGCAGATAAAACACTTCTAGCACACAAACTGTAAAATTCTCTCCATAATACTACTGCCCAATTAGAATTGGAGAAAGCTTCTTCTCAAGCCAAAGACAACAGGATTAAGTCTTTGGAAGATATCATTATAGAACTTGGGCATGACCCAAGTGATCCCAAAGTTGTGCAGGCACTAATGAAGAAAAAGGATGAAGATATATCAGCTTTGAGGAAGCTGGTCAAACTTCCAGCAACCCTTCACCCCCAAACAGAAGATGTTGCTCAACAGAGAAAGGATCAAGATGTAGCTGCCATGTTGTGGACACTACACAAACAATTGGTAGAAAGAGAAGGAAGATTGGTAGCAACAGAGGGTGCATTAGAGGCAGCCCTGAAACTAAAACAAGGAGAGCAGATACCTCAGCCCTCTCAGCCAGTAATAAATCTTGAGGAGCCTCCTCAAATTATAAGTCCCCCCTGGTACAAACAACAGGAGCAAGTACCTCAATTGCTGGGCCTCAAGCCACAGAAAAGGAAGCAGCAGCAGAGCATGTCCCAGGCCTCGGTATGAGAGATATGATGAAGGAGCTGCAAGCTCTTGAAACCCAAATGAATGAGCTGAAGGATGCCAAAGAAAAGCTGGCCCAGCTAGATGAGAAATATGATAAATCTAAGCAGCAAGTGGCAGAAAAGACCAGGGAAGTTAGGACACTAGAAAGAAGGATAAAAGAGCTTGAAAAGGAGCTCACCATGAGCAAGGTCATAACTGAAGTCAAAAAGATCCTATGGTCTAAGATTGGCCAGTCAATCACAGATCAGTGGCAATACATAGAGACAATTCATGAGCAAATGGATCTGCTGAACAGGGCTCATGCTGAAAGCCAAAGAGCCAGAGCCTCTCTGGGAAGTATGCCTGATATTGCTACCAGGATGATCAATGTCCTGAATAATAAAACTGGCCTTCAATTGGCATCAATGGGTATCAGGGATAGCACTGATACAATTTTGTTAATCAAAAGGGTGCACACCCTCAGAAGCTATGTGCAAACATTAGAAAGAAAGTGCCAAGATATTCAAGCAGAAATCAATGCTTTTGCCACCAAAATCACAGCATTGCATGGCAGAGGGCTTCCCAGCCTAGTGACCAGTGCAGGAAGACTGTTGTCCCATGAACAGTATGCTAAAAGGGTCAACAATTATGCATCTAATCAGTTGACAACTACAACAAGCAGTCCAGAAGGAGTCGGGCCACCATCAGGGCAAGAGATTTATGATAAATTAGAGAATTTATTCTTTATTGAGCATGAGATTAAGCACCTTTTTGAAGTGCCTCCTAATTATTATAAGTATACAGAGGCAGATGAGACCCTGATCAAGATGCAGAGACATCAAATGCCCACTGATGAATGGTGGACGAATATGATAAAGACTTTGCTTTAAATCAAGTCTGAATTTTGGTCTAAAAGTTTTTCACAGCAACAGGAAAGCAGTTGAATGAGGTGGACAGTGACTATGCACAGCTAGAGCATCACAGATGAGCTGTCCGAATACAGCAGTGCCCTAAAACGACAGCAAAAAGGTAAAAGCAATCGAAATCACCGCGAGGAGCTCAGATGGCCCAGAGAGCCAAAAGTCAAGAATCTCTGACAAACAGCAAACAGCTGTTGTATGTGTATTTAAGTGGCTTTTAATTTTGTAAAAAATATCTTAGAAAGTTGGTAAGAGCAGTTATTGTGCAATAACTCAGTGCTGAGATATTTTTGTGATATTTTGTATATATGCACCCCCGCATAGCTTATTGGGGGTTGTTGTTACTCATTTGTTCAAGAGAACTCGGCTGTATATCCTCTGAAAGATATAATACAAAGGAGCTGTTGGTTTCCAAAAGAATGAGTTTGGCTTGGACCTGATGTGATGAAATTATTGACTGCTGCAGGATTCTCGTGTTATGGCGTGATACAATAAGTGTCTTCTAACTGTATTTGTGTTTCATTTCTTGCATAATCTATCTGTGATGTATGGTAATTAGTCTTGGTAGAAAAGAAAAAGAATAGTTCAGGATTTGTCCACTAAGAACACCCTAAACTCAATCTTTACTACTAAATATGTTTTCTCCAGGGTTAGCTGCAACTATGGAATTCTTAAATGCTCCTGTTTGCTCTAATCATATGATAAGTCTTTATTCAGTAATTCTCACTTGCTGCTGATTATGATTTGTCTGTTATTCCCTGTTACACTGTGAAAGAACTCTTAACTGCCTTTTACTGGTGTAATTTATACTGTTTCTTGTCTAAAAATCAAAGTTTGTATCATGAATACCCATCTGGCCCTGCAATGAACCTCTCTTCATCATATATACCAGACACTCTTCATTTCTGGACTCCATATGCCCAATGGATTGAACTCTCTTTGATACTTGCTTGCCCTTCTTTGAACAATAGCCTACAACCAAAATTCAAACAAAACTCTCACCTCATAACTAGCCTAAAATCTTCAAAAAACAAAGTTAAAACTAAAAGAGAGAGCCCTCTCTGATTACAGGTAGGCTAAAACCTGTAATCCAAAGCTTGGTTAGTGGTTACCCCGGCCGTATTCCCTTAGGAGTCAAAGGGAACAACCTGGGAGTTAACATAAATGGCGACTCCACTAGGGACCTGAATGAAATTCATAAGCCCCTGTCTGATTCTTAATACTATAGATAAAGCCTGAGTGACAGCCAGACAACCTTAGAAACTGCCTCTGCTTTGCATTTGCAGGAGTATATAAAAGCTGCCTCAGTCAATCTTTATTCAGTCTTAAGTTCCATACAGTTGTGCTATACTTGATCAGTCCTTTTCAAAGACTAATATTTCTTAGAAAATTCTCCTAAAGAAAATCATAGAAACTGGCTCCTAAGAAGAAAACTCGTCATACAAGATCTAATCCAGATCCAAATCCATCACCTGAGTTCCAAAATCCAAACCTGATTTCAAGAATCCTTAGGAAACAAAAATTGGAAGAGACTTTATCAGATTCAGGTTCTGAGGCAGGATTTCAAACTAATATTCCAACCCCTGCTAAGGTTTCTTTACATCCTCATACCACCATTCTACACTCTCCTAGTTCTTCATCCACTTCACAAGGTGTCCTTTCAACCCCTCCATCAACTGCACATACCCTTCTCATCCCCTTTCCTCCACTTGTCCCATTCGTTCCTGTTATCCCTATTGTCCCACCAAACATGGCTAATAGATATGCTCCACTGCAGTTACCTGCCAACCCAGGGCCTATGCCTCAAGATTATCAAACCAAGATATCATATTTTGATGGTACTGGCTCTTATTCAGCCCTTCAACATACTAAGAAAATGCAGGATTATTTTGAAAATTAGGAGATAGATGATGATGGGGTTAGACTGAAAATTTTTGTGCAAAGTCTAACTGGAGATGTAAGATCATGGTTCAGGTCACTCCCAGCAAACTCCATAGCTGACCCCGAAGCCCTGTATCAAACCTTTATCAACAGATGGGAGAAGAAAAAGGATCCACTCCATATTTTATCTGAATACAATGCTATCAAAAGAGGTCCCCAAGAAACTGTCTTGGACTATTGTACTCATTTCAACAACGTGTACAATGCTATTCCCCAAAATCTGAGACCCCCACCTGATCTGGCCCTATACACCTTTCCTGATGGGTTTGATTCAGATATGGCATACCAATTGAGAGAAAGAGCTCCCCGAACTTTAGCTGAGATGCAAGATATAGCAGTTAGTGTAGAAGCCAACCTGATAGCTAAGAGAAATAGGACCAGAACTGAAAGAAAGACTACCTTCAAAGAAGAGCCTTCAGGCTGGGATAAAAAATTAGATGCAATAATCACTGGTATGCACAGATTAGGTGACAGAGTAGAATCAGTTGAGAGGAGGTCATCATGGGAGGCACCATAGAATAATCCTATCAGGAATCCCAATTTTAGAAGAAATCAAAATCCTAATGTTGGCAAGGCCAGCCTTGAACCAGAGATTAGACCTCCGTTCCAAGAAAACTATGCTGAAGCATCCACTTCTAGTGAGCAGATAGATGATACCCACATCAATTTGATGGGCCTGAATGATGATTAGCAAGTTTTTCTGAGTCAAGAGGATCACAAAGATGATGACATTAATCAGATCCAAACTAAATCAGGTGAATCATTTGATTTCAAACAAGGCTATGACACAGCTATTTTTGAAGTCATAAGCAATACAAATTGAGAAGCAGAACTATAAATGTGACATAGCCTGAGAAAACAAAGGATAGCAACCAGCCTAAGAAGGCTATTATCACAGAGCCAAATAGCAAAACTGATTCAATTACAAATGAAGTAACAGTTGAAGAGGTAACCGAAGCATTTCCCTCAAATCAACAGCCATTGGCTACACCGCCTTTACAGCACAATCCAAGTAACACTTTTCAAAAGGTGAGAAAAAAGGACAAACCTCAAGATTAGATTGAGAGTCAAGAAGAAACATCTAAAAACTCAATTGAGAAAGAAAAAGTTGTTAACCAGAACACCAAGATCCAATCTGAAAACCTTTTGACTTAGAAGCTGAAATTGGTAAATTAAAGATAGCTATTCCTCTTTCAGAGCTAGCCAAACATAACATCTACAAACAACAAATCAAGAAGTCCCTTCAACTGACCCATAATAAGGATGATGTTAATGTGTTGGATGATACCCCAGAATTGCTCTTCGGGCCAGAAGTTGATGGAAAGACAGGAGGTACTGGAATCTTACCTTTTTATGTCAGTTTGCATATTCATGATAAGATATTACACAATGCAATGTTTGATTCAGGCGCCTCTCATAACCTTATGCCTAAGTCAGTAATGGAGAGATTGAATCTAGACATCACAAGACCATATAAGGACCTATTTTCATTTGACTCCACCCAAGTTAAGTGTTTAGGCTTGATAAAAGATCTGTGTGTTTCCCTTGTCCAGTACCCAAATAAAACAATCTTAATGGATGTTGTAGTTGCTGATATCCCACCTAAATATGGAATGCTGTTATCAAGATCATGGGGAACTAAACTCCAAGGTTCCCTACAATTGGACATGTCATATGCCACCATCTCTGTCTTTGGGCAACCAAAGAGGCTGTACAGAGAATCACTCATGAAGTACATGGTGAGCAGTGAAGAAAAACCTCAAAATTTCCCTATTTTTGCAGTCCATTCTGACATGGATTCCTTCATTCTGTTCAATGATGATATAAGTCCAATATCTAATGACAAATCTATCTTACTTGAACAAGATCTGCATGTCAATGAGCAATCAAGTTCCCAAGAAATCCAGGTTAGGCAACCAATTGATGAGACCGTTCTAGAAGACAAACCAGGTGAAAAACAAGATCTCCAGCTTATAATCCCAAGTCATAGAGAGGCTGTTAAACCTCCCCTAAATCAAGAAATCCTTTGGTTTCTTGAGTTTGATGGATCAGTCAACAAATTAGGGGCAGGAGCTGGAGTGTGGATTCATAACAAACAAAGCAATCATGCAGAAGGTCGAGCCTATAGGCTTAATTTTAGATGTACTAATAATATGGCAGAGTATGAGGCACTTTTGCTAGGCCTCAAACTGGTAAAATCCTTACAGGCCACAAAAGTTTCAATCCTGGGAGACTCAGACCTCGTTATTCAACAAGTGAAAGGCAATTTTGTCACCAATGACAAAAGACTAAGGTCATACAGGTCTGCTGCTGTTGAAATACTCAAGGCCTTCACTGAATTTCAAATGACCAAAATATCTAGAACCCACAACCTTCATGCACATAGTTTAGCTACATTTGCTAGTACATGCAAATTGCCTTTTGAACCCAACCATTGTTTTACAGCTGAGATAAAACACAGATCTTCTATTCCAAACAATGTCAAAGATTGGCAAGTATTTGAGGATGACACACAGATAAATAATTTCTTGACCTTGTAGCATGAATTTTTCAGGTTCAAACATTGATGTTGACTCTGTGAAAGACACACAACCACTAAGTGAACAGGACCAAACAACTATATCGCCCAAAACAACAAATCAAATACTTTGTCCAACAACCTTTGACAAGGAAAATATACAAGAACTCAAACAATTACATTTTGATGAAATAGATGGTGCAGAGGCTGAAGTCATACAGTTAAAAGACAATTTTCTACCAACAGGCCTGACTCTATTGGAGGACATTTTTGACTCAAATGATGTTCCTAGGAAACCAAAAATGCAACCCCTTAATGCTGCCATTGAAGAATGCAACATTGGAACTACTGAAAAACCTAAGATAATAAAATTGTCTGCATCTATACCTCCCGACCAGAAGCCCAAATACATTGACCTCTTTAAAGAGTTTCAAGATGTGTTTGCATGGAGTTATGAGGATTTGAAATCCTATGACACCTCTGTTATTCAACACACCATCCCTCTCAAGCCTAATCAAAAGCCATTCAAGCAAAAATTAAGAAGAATCAATCCTATGCTTCTCCCTTCAATTGAGAAAGAGGTACAAAAAATGTTTAAAGCCGGTATCATAGCACCAATCAGGGTCTCAGACTGGATTTCAAATTTGGTCCCCACAAGAAAGAAAACTGGTGAGATTAGGCTTTGTGTTGATCTAAGGAATTTGAATCAAGTGTCCCTCAAAGACAATTATCCCTTACCTAAAATGGATCACATTCTCCAAAGAGTGGTGGGGGCTTCAAGAATCTCATTGCTTGATGGATTTTCAGGCTTCAATCAGATCCTAGTCCACCCTGATGATCAGGATAAAACAGCATTCACAACCCCATGGGGAACTTTCAAGTATGTCAAAATGCCTTTTGGGTTGAAAAATGCAGGAGCTACATTTCAGAGAGCAATGGATATTGCTTTTTCTAAAGAGATTCGTGATTTCCTTGTTATTTACTTAGATGACCTCACACCTTTCTCAAAGTCCGACCAAGAACATCTAAAACACTTGAGACAAATATTCATAACATGTAGGAAATATGGAATTTCCTTAAATCCCAAGAAGTCTCTATTTGGTTTGGAAGAAGGTAAGCTACTGGGTCATATTATTTCAAAGGATGGCATTAGAATTGATCTAGACAGAATACAGGCCATCTTGCAAATGCCCCATCCAAGAAATATTAAAGAATTACAAGCCTTCTTGGGAAAGATCAACTTTTTAAGGAGATTTATCCCAAACTTAGCAGAATTGATCAGATTACTAAACAACATGCTAAAAAAGGATTCCAAAGTAAAGTGGACAGTAGAAGCAAATCAAGCTTTTGAAGGTATTAAATTGGCCCTTACCCAAACCCCAGTCTTAACAAATCCTCAATTTGACAGAGAATTTATCATTTTCTCTTTTGCCTCCCAGCATACCATTGTTGCTGTCTTATTGCAAAAAGATGATCAAGGGAATGAAAAACCTATTGCTTTCTTTAGTAGAGCCCTTAGAGATGCACCTCTGAAATATCAAATCATGGAAAAGCAAGCTTATGCTTTGGTTAAGGCCATCAAAGACTTTAGGATTTACATCCTATACTCCCATTTTATTGCTTATGTACCAAATGCCATTGTGAAAGACATATTGACTCAAGAAAGTTTAGAGGGCAGAAGAGGAAAATGGATTGCTAACATTTTAGAATTTGACATTGAAATAAGACCTACAAAACTGATAAAGGGGCAAGGTTTGGCTAAATTGATGTCTGAAGCAAACTTCCAAGCCTTGGATATTAACCAACTGGACAATGAACCGGAGCTGGCGACTCCAAAGATCAATGCAGCCTTTGAACAATCCCTGTGGTATTCTGATATCTGTTATATATTGCAAAACCTGTGTGCTCCCCCAGGATTGTCCAGAACCAAATCTAGATTTCTAAAAATGAAAGCTTCAAGATTTTGTGTTATAGATGGTAATTTACTATGGAAAAATCATGAAGGCATATTGCTAAATTGTTTGAATATGGATGACACAAACAATGTTATGAAAGAATTTCATGCAGGTGATTGTGGTGGACATTTGTACTGGAAGTCCACTGTGGATAAGATATTAAGGGCAGGTTACTATTGGCCCACTCTGTTCTCTGATGTTAAAAATTTCACCACTTCATGTCACAAGTGTCAAGTGTTTGAGGGAAAAAGAAAGTTACTACCACTTCCCTTAAAGCCTATTGCAATAGAAAGGCCCTTTCAGCAATGGGGCTTGGACTTCATTGGGGAAATTCATCCTTCATCTTCAGGCCAACATAAATGGATCCTAACAGCCACAGATTATTTTACTAAATGGATTGAGGTTGTTCCATGCAGACAAGCAAATGATTCTACTATCATTCAGTTCCTGGAAACTAATATTCTTTCCAGATTTGGTTGTCCTGACAAGATTATAACAGACAATGCTGCTGCTTTCAGATCCAAGAAGATGGTGAACTTTTGCCACAAATTCCATATTACTTTGGGCCATTCTACTGCATACTACCCTCAAGGCAATGGTTTAGCTGAATCATCTAATAAAAGTCTTATCAACATCATTAAGAAGATATTGGAAGAGAATAAGAAAAATTGGCACAAGAAGCTTGTAAATGCCCTATGGGCAGATAGGCTAACAACTAAAAGATCTATTGGGGTCAGCCCATATGAGTTGGTTTATGGAATGGAAGCCAAATTCCCTTCATCATTAGGGGTCCCTGTCATGAAGCTACTTCAAGAAAGTCAGGCTGAACCAAATGACATGCAAAGAAGAATCAACCAGATAATTTGTTCACAGCAAACTAGAGATCAAGTGTACAACAGAGTTCAAGTCCTACAAGAGAAACTGAAGAAAGCCTTTAATAGAAGAACCAAGGCTGAAGATTTCTTTATTGGTGATAAAGTGCTTAAATGGGATTCAAGAAGAGAAGACAAGGGAAAGCATGGCAAATTTGACTCCCTTTGGAGGGGGCCCTTTGTAATTCAAGCAGTACAAGGAAATAACACTTATTTCTTGAAGAATTTGGATGGCACTGAAGCTGAAGAGGGCCCTGTAAATGGCCGGATGTTAAAGCATTATTTTGACTACTTTCCATGTATATAGCATGGCTCTGCCCTGTACATTATCAGTTGTATATAGTATTTCTTTCAGCATATAGATAGTTCAGCTTCACAAGTTTTGTAAATAAGCAGGAAAAGGCTTTTTATTTCAGAGGTTCCACAATGGTGGAACATTCCAGTTTTGAGATCCAAGGAGAAAGCTTTCAAGTTTTGATAAGAAGTCAAAAGCCAAGGCAGTATGACCTGCTGTTCTTGGTCTTTCAAGTAGAAAAACCATCCCCAAGTGGAGCCACTGTTAGCTACCTATACCAATAGGTTTCATTTTTCATGATTGGCAGGGGAAGTGCCAAATATGCTCTACTTTGGTGATGCAAAGATCTCATATTTTTGTGGAAAACACATATCTACAGTTGTTTGATGTTGTCCTACTTCTGAATGGGTGATCCAATAGTCTAAACTGGGTCATGCCATATTTCAATTTTTGTTGTAGATTAGAGAAAGAAATCTGTCCAAACTGTTCAATCTTGGAAGATCAGTAGTTAGGTAGAGAATGAGGGTTCCCAACTGCATAATCTGGGGCCTTGGAAGTAATAAGGCTAGCCTTAGATAGAAAATCAAAAGAAAATGGAAAAAGAAAAGAAAAAGAGCAATTGAGGGTTTGCCAGTCTAAGTGCACCCTCCTTGAAGTAACAAAAAATGCTAGGCAATAGAATGGGTAGGTAGATGGGGTTGCAGAAGCATGATTTCTTTCATATCACTAGCCTAAGCAAAGGAAACACATTGTGGCTAGTGCAGATCTTCCCATTCAGCAATTTTGTAGCAACAAGGTGAAGCATGTCTAACTTCCCAATCATTCCCTGTCAAACTTCTTTCTAACATCCCACTGTCACCTTTGTTCATAAGAGGAGTCAAACTCTTTTGTTGATTCTTGTTACATAAAGAGCCACATTTCCTGTGTAAAAATCTTTTCATTTTGATCTACTCTCACTAAGTTTCTTCCCTAAAAAGCTTAGTCTTTGCTTCCTCTCTTCTATATCTCCCATCCAATAATAACTACTAACTCCATTATTACTTAACTCCCTATGCTCCCCTTTTCCCTATCATTATAACACTATTGTATATAAAAAACCCCAAAAAATTATGTATATACCCCTTCCCCTAGGCAATATAGCCTTAAGTCCCAAAGGGTCGGAGCACAAAGAAGTTTAGCGCTAAGGCAAAAGCATGCTAAATGGTCTATTTCGGGATTAAATCAACATCTGGTTGATTTAACAGCCCAAGCGCATTTCACCAACAAATACATGAAAACCCATTTGTTCTAAAAAACATTGCAAAACCCGCAAATCCGCCGTTGTCCTAAGTTTTGTTCCTGGCGCGCATTTCCAGAAATATAATTGTTTATTACCCGCTCCCCGCCGTATTGTCCGATCTCCTCTGCTCCCCGTCAACCGTCGGATCTGGGCCCTCCCATCCGACGGTCCTCAGCAATATCGGGCTGCCTCCGATGGCAGTACTTTAGCGCCCGAAATTGTCAGAATGGTGACGTAGGGCGCTGGACACGCGTCACAACTCAATTGTATCGGGCGGCCTCCTGCCAATACCGTGCCCGTACCTTAAGCGGTCCGATATTACCGCTTACCGCCTTCTTCTTACCACCCGCCAAGTCCACCCTACGTCACCTCCACGCCATTGCCGAGTCAGCACCACATCAGCGCTCGACCCGCCATCGCCCTGAGCTGTCCGCCACATCCCCCGTCCATGTGGACCACTCACCGACTACCACATCATCATTCCATACCATGACCCCACCTATGACGTCATCTGAGAAAAGCGCGCCAAAGGCCAAATTTCCTATATTTTCGCCAAAAATCACGTTTTTTCGCATTTTTCACCAAAAGACTGTTATGCCTCCTGCATGAAATTTAACAACGTTCTCGCCGCCAACCTGCAGAAATTGATCCAATGCCATGGCCGCCCACAATTTGGCTTGGATAAACCTCCACCCGTCGCGCTGTGACCAGGTATTTACCAATCCTTCCTGCACCGGTTCAGTTTGTTCTTCTCTGTAAAAAACGCCCAGAAGTGCCATTTTCCCCTGAAACTCAAGCTTCCTTGACCTGCAAGTGACTCAATTTCCCCCAAGACTGACCAATTATGCCCCTTTTTACACCAGAACTACCCTGTTTTCAGTAAAAATCCTTTTTACCTCAATTCACCGCACAAAGCTGCATTTGCCTACATTCCCAAGTGAAATTCTGCTTAAAGAGCACCAAACACATGGAGACACCAGTAGCTCTAAACATTCCACCTTTAAATGCCCCACAAAGAGAGCTAGAATGGCTGCCCCTGGCTGACAGAGACTACCAAATGGCAGAGGGAATCCTAGATTACAGCAGATACCATATTCATGTACTCAATGAGCTGAAAGCCAAACATCTCAGTGGAAATGATATTCTAGGGATTTGGGACTCCAATTTGCCCATTTTCAATCTTCCTCAAGTCAATATCCTCCCAGATTTAATACATCGATGCAGTGCTAACTATGATCCATGTCAGAGAGCTATCCTCAGTCCCTCAGGCTCAGTCTTGTTCCATGTCACCCCTGAGGCCATAAATCAAATGCTGCACTTTCATACTACAAAGCCATTGACTCCTCTATCCATGATGGACTTGATAAAGCAAGGAGGCAAGCTGCCCAGTGCCCAAATCATAAAGATTAATCAACTATTCATTCAATCAGTCTCTCAAACTGTGAGGACTCCTCCTATAGGAAATGTATATCTCAATGAGTTGGGCAGGATGCTTGTGGATATGATCAGTTATGTCCTGGGTTACAGGTCAACTGAGGATGTTGATGAAACCATTCTGGTCATGATGTTTGTCTTCTCCCCTGGGAAGCCTCCTTCGGTTCACTATGATTATGCTACATACATTGCTAACAAAATTCACGAGCAATTGATGAATTTAGAGAGGGAAAGGATATTTAGATACACTTCTTACATCTATCACTTGTTCCTATTTTATCAGCCTGATAGCTTCCCTATTACTCTCAAGAATTTTGATGCTCAGGGAAACCAAAGGTCTGTGGTATTTTGGTCTTCAATCTTTCATCACATATCTTTTTCACCATATAACTACTGTGAATTCATAGACCTTTTCATCCATCCAGCCATGTCCTTGTTGTTGAGTTCTCCTCCTCCAAGATTGACAGATGAGATGCAAAGAATCCTCCAGCTCTCAAAGGCCTACAGCATTGGGGATTGGTACTTTTACCAACACCATACAATGATCAGAATATATGGTTGTGAGTTAGCCCCATATAGGCTACCAAGATATGTCCCTATGAGACTTTTTGCCTTAGAATATTTCAGACAATTTGGAAATGCAGACATGATCCATTTCCACAGCAAAAATAAAAAGGCACAACTCAAAGTCAAAAACCAGCTAGGCCCATTTATTTATAATAAAAGAGAAGAGGCATGGCAAGAAGCAGATAAGATCCTAAAGTGACTCGGGTTGCAAACCAATTTCCTCTGGATACCCTATGATCCCAATCACTTCATTAGTCTTAGAAGGGTCAAATATAAGTTGGCTAGCTATGATCATCTCAGGTTACCACATATTGAAAAATATGCAAATCTATTTGGATGGAAAGAGGGCACCCTAGAAGAGGCAAGTTCTAAAGAGGAAATAGCACAAAAAGCAGCAAAGAAACTTGAGAAGGAAGCTGACTTGGAATATTGTGGACAGGTTTCTTTTTCTTATCATACTCAACTTGGAGCAGCTGCCTCATCCTCTACAGCTCCCCAGCAAGCAGCTCAAACTACTCCTCAAACAGCTAGCACAGATAAGGGGAAAGAAATGGAGCAGGATTAGACAGTCTCACTAGCAGAACAGCAGAAAGAACAGACAGAACAGCAAGAGGAAATGGCGGAGGCCCCTGTATCCACAGAGCAACAGGTTCAAGAAAATGTGCCTCCAAGGCAGGAAACAGCAGTGGATACCTCGGTGCTCCAAACCCAATGAATGAAGAGAGAGCCAGGAAGAGGGACAGATAGCAAGAAACTCCCCTCACTACATCAGCAAGTCAACAAGGGGAGAAAAGGCAGAGATTAAACCCTTTTTCTGAAGAAGAGATGCCTATTGGACCATCCATGGGTATGGGCCCCCTTAGCATGGAAGCATCAGCCAGTTCCTTCCAACAGGAACAAGAAAGATCACTTGGAGGAGAGGTCAGCTCCTCAAGCCAGCAAAGAAGGGCGGAGTCTGGAATCAAGAAGCAATTTATGGACATAAAAGCTAGGAATGAGCTAGTCAGACTCCAACTTTACAATCATTTACTCAAGATGGCTCCCACCAACAAACAGAGGCTCATGTCAGCATATGACATTGTAGAAGGGAAGAAGACTATGAGCCATTTCATGCATGCCTTGCTGCAACCATAGTCAGCTGTAGATTACATCAGGACCAACCTAGAAGTGTTTGCAAAGGACATCCACCCAATGGACCAAATAGAGCTACACAAGCAAATGGGTGAGATGGTCTACTCTACTCTTGCAGATAAAACACTTCTAGCACACAAACTGCAAAATTCTCTCCATAATACTACTGCCCAATTAGAAATGGAGAAAGCTTCTTCTCAAGCCAAAGACAACAGGATTAAGTCTTTGGAAGATATCATTATAGAACTTGGGCATGACCCAAGTGATCCCAAAGCTGTGCAGGCACTAATGAAGAAAAAGGATGAAGATATATCAGCTTTGAGGAAGATGGTCAAAATTCCAGCAACCCTTCACCCCCAAACAGAAGATGTTGCTCAACAGAGAAAGGATCAAGATGTAGTTGCCATGCTGTTGACACTACACAAACAATTGGTAGAAACAGAAGGAAGATTGGTAGCAACAGAGGGTGCATTAGAGGCAGTCCTGAAACAAAAACAAGGAGAGCAGATACCTCAGCCCTCTCAGCCAGTAATAAATCTTGAGGAGCCTCCTCAAATTATAAGTCCCCCCCTGGTAAAAACAACAGGAGCAAGTACCTCAATTGCTATGCCTCAAGCCACAGAAAAGGAAGCAACAGCAGAGCAAGTCCCAGGCCTCGGTATGAGAGATATGATGAAGGAACTGCAAGCTCTTGAAACCCAAATGAATGAGCTGAAGGATGCCAAAGAAAAGCTGGCCCAGCTAGATGAGAAATATGATAAATCTAAGCAGCAAGTGGCAGAAAAGACCAGGGAAGTTAGGACACTAGAAAGAAGGATAAAAGAGCTTGAAAAGGAGCTCACCATGAGCAAGGTCATAACTGAAGTCAAAAATATCCTATGGGCTAAGATTGGCCAGTCAATCACAGATCAGTGGCAATACATAGAGACAATTCATGAGCAAATGGATCTGCTGAACAGGGCTCATGTTGAAAGCCAAAGAGCCAGAGCCTCTCTGGGAAGTATGCCTGATATTGCTACCAGGATGATCAATGTCCTGAATAATAAAACTAGCCTTCAATTGGCATCAATGGGTATCAGGGATAGGACTGATACAATTTTGTTAATCAAAAGGGTGCACACCCTCAGAAGCTATGTGCAAACATTAGAAAGAAAGTGCCAAGATATTCAAGCAGAAATCAATGCTTTTGCCACCAAAATCACAGCATTGCATGGCGGACGGCTTCCCAGCCTAGTGACCAGTGCAGGAAGACTGTTATCCCATGAACAGTATGCTAAAAGGGTCAACAATTATGCAGCTAATCAGTTGACAGCTACAACAAGCATTCCAGAAGGAGTCGGGCCACCATCAGGGCAAGAGATTTATGATAAATTAGAGAATTTATTCTTTATTGAGCATGAGATTAAGCACCTTTTTGAAGTGCCTCCTAATTATTATAAGTATATAGAGGCATATGAGACCTTGATCAAGATGCAGAGACATCAAATGCCCACTGATGAATGGTGGACGAATATGATAAAGACTTTGCTTTAAATCAAGTCTGAATTTTGGTCTAAAAGTTTTTCACAGCAACAGGAAAGTAGTTGAATGAGGTGGACAGTGACTATGCACGGCTAGAGCATCACAGATGAGCTGTCTGAATACAGCAGTGCCCTAAAACGGCAGCAAAAAGGCAAAAGCAATCGAAATCACCGTGAGGAGTTCAGATGGCCCAGAGAGCCAAAATTCAAGAATCTCTGACAAACAACAAACGGTTGTTGTATGTGTATTTAAGTGGCTTTTAATTTTGTAAAAAATATCTTAGAAAGTTGGTAAGAGCAGTTATTGTGTAATAACTCAGTGCTGAAATATTTTTGTGATATTTTGTATATATGCACCCCGGCATAGCTTATTGGGGGTTTTTGTTACTCATTTGTTCAAGAGAACTCGGCTGTATATCCTCTGAAAGATATAATACAAAGGAGCTGTTGGTTTCCAAAAGAATGAGTTTGGCTTGGACCTGATGTGATGAAATTATTGACTGCTGCAGGATTCTCGTGTTATGGCGTGATACAATAAGTGTCTTCTAACTGTATTTGTGTTTCATTTCTTGCATAATTTGTCTGTGATGTATGGTAATTAGTCTTGGTAGAAAAGAAAAAGAATAGTTTAGGATTTGTCCACTAAGAACACCCTAAACTCAATCTTTACTACTAAATATGTTTTCTCCAGGGTTAGCTGCAACTATGGAATTCTTAAATGCTCATGTTTGCTCTAATCATATGATAAGTCTTTATTCAGTAATTCTCACTTGCTGCTGATTATGATTTGTCTGTTATTCCCTGTTACACTGTGAAAGAACTCTTAACTGCCTTTTACTGGTGTAATTTATACTGTTTCTTGTCTAAAAATCAAAGTTTGTATCATGAATACCCATCTGGCCCTGCAGTGAACCTCTCTTAATCATATATACCAGACACTCTTCATTTCTGGACTCCATATGCCCAATGGATTGAACTCTCTTTGATACTTGCTTGCCCTTCTTTGAACAATAGCCTACAACCAAAATTCAAACAAAACTCTCACCTCATACCTAGCCTAAAATCTTCAAAAAACAAAGTTAAAACTAAAAGAGAGAGCCCTCTCTGATTACAGGTAGGCTAGAACCTGTAATCCAAAGCTTGGTTAGTGGTTACCCCGGCCGTATTCCCTTAGGAGTCAAAGGGAACAACCTGGGAGTTAACACCTGGGAGGAGCTTGTACAGCGTCAAGGCACAGGTTGTAAAGTTATTCTTCTTTTGAATTAATACAATCAAACTCATTTTTCTCAACAAATGGTCTCATGTTATTTGTTTCATGAATTCCTTCACTTTCATGTTAAATATGTTTTATGATATTGGATTTTCAGGTGCTATTTAATTTGTTTGCTTGTTTGTGTTTGCAGATTCGCAACAAGAGAGCTCATTTGGACCGAAGGAGCGAAGGCTTCCACAAACTTGGGTTGGACCTAAGGTAGGCCTAAAACACTTGTTTTCCTTTATTTATAAAAGCATATTTAGAGAAAGATAGCGTGTGATTGGTTTTCTTGTCATTAGGTCTTCTTTAGATTCTAGGAAGGTCTATCTTGTCCGGAAGATCGACTTATTCTGTGTGACAAAATGGCGACCATACTGGGGACTTGATTTTTTCCTTGTTTTTACTTTGACCTGAGAAACTGTGTTTTTGTTTATGTTTTTGGCTTGTTGTGTGTGGAATTGGGTAGAGTTTGTAGATCCAGGGTTATTTTTCGTTTTTCATAGCTTTAGGAGAGGATCGCACCCTAGCCTTTTGACACAGTGCGTACTTATCCGCACTTTTTCTTTTAGCACAGAGTAGTACCGCACCTGTGTTAACTGCGGGCCTGCGGACCCTGTCAAAATTTTGAAAAACTTAAGATTTCCTCTATTAGTTAGCTTAGTTTTTGTTTAGAAGTTATTATCCACAGCCCAAACCTGCATATAACCTGTCAAAAGCTTTCCTTAGGTTAATTTCATTAGTGTTAGGGTTTTAGGTGAAATTCCTAAGAGTTTTGCTTGTTGGGTTTGTTTTTCATTTTGGTCTTGTAGTAGCTCTGAGCTTAGAAGCTGTAGGGACCTCAGATCACCTTGGTGTCTACCGGCCTTCTTATGAGTCTGACCATTTATGAAATCTCCCCTTGTTGAGGAATCCGCTTTGTGTTTTCTCTTTACAAAACTTCGAAAAGCTTGTGTTTAAAAGTTTGGATTTTCATTTTTAAAAAGAAAACAAAATTGGTTGTTTTTGACTGATTTGTGATTCTGCATAAATTGGTCCTTAGCTTACATCTAGCTAAGTAAAACATCCTTAAAAAGACATCTTGTAGGCTTTTACTTCAAATAGGTTTTTATAGTTTATAGATCTCAAAGTTAGTCATTTCCATAGTTTTGAGTCTTTTATAAAAATAAAAAAAATATCTTTTGGAAAAAGTTTGTTTTTTGTAGTGGTTGAGTGCTTTGAAAAGAAAAGGGAAATTTTTGTGAAATAACTAGTTGTCTCGTTTTGAGTGCATTGGAAAGGACAAAAGCTCTTCTTTTAATTTGTGCGTTAAGAAATATTTGTGTTTACAATGTATTTTGCATTCTCAAACTCTTTCCTAGCTAGAAGTTCATCAAAGAGAAAAGATTGTTTAAATCATCTTAGGTGCATTTTTAGTGATTTTGAGTCGAGTCTTCATACCACAAGTTTCATCTCCACACCTTTTGACTTAAACAAAAACCAATAAAAATAACGCTTAAAGTAAAATTCATCTAGTAACATTTTTATTTCTAGGGCTTTGATACACCAACTTAGCTTAGGCTAGTGTCTTGGAGTAGGAGAGTAATTAACTCTCCAAGACAGCAAAAACAAACAAGTAGTTGTATCTTGTGGTAGGGAAGAAATCCAATTGTTGCATTTATGCTCTGGGAAAGCTCCTCTTAAAGGAGAAGCACGAGATCGTGTCCGAACCAGTGTGGGAATCAATCCTTCCTCATTGGGAATGATGCCAGATATTCACGTATTAAAAACGGTAAACCTCGAATTAACCATTGTCGAGGACCTGGGGTCACTTGTTGGTAAACCTTGGATTATATCAAGGAGCCTTCAAGGGGATTGAGCTTGCTACTCTGCCCTTGCGTGCGTATCGGATCGTAGACTGTTCCCCCAGGTATATTTGTTTCAATTGGTAACCTTAGTGGCCATATTCTTTAGGATTCTTCCTGAGGTGACAGTGGTGGGAAGATCCCACTGTACCTGGAGCAGACGTCGGCTAGACTCACTTGGATTTTCTGGGGGGTTCTCTTCACTTGAGACGGTTAAGTGGAGAAACTTGTGCTAGTCTATTCATTAAGCAGGTTGCTGGGGTAACTGTTCCAACCGCCATTTCTGTATTGAACTCTGTGATGTTGGATTTCATCACCAACTAGTGTTTTCAGTACGGAAAGTTACTGTTTGTGTGTGTTTGATCTCCTAGATTCTTTAGGCGTGTGATTCAAATTTGTTTGGTTCTTTAGAGGCTTTAGGTGGTTTTCATTGAGATTTTACTTTGTTTGCGTGTGAAGTAGTTAAAAGTTTTTAACCGTGGCTGAATTACTGAGGAAGTCCCGTAGACTTCGGGGCCAACCTCCTGAGTTTTCACCGAGCCAGCTTGAAGGCTTGAAAGTCCTCGTAACTCCTAGAGACAGTAGAGTTGGGTCACCTGAAGAAGGAGAGTCTTCTTTGGTGGTACATCCTGATTTTCAAGCTTTAGTAGCAGATTATAATCCACAATCAGTGTCTGTTTCCGAAGTTACTGGTAGCTTTTCATCTACTAGTGATATAGGTGAGGAACCTGAAATATCTGAACCTGAAAGTGAATTTGCTGCTACTCCGACATCAGGGTTTGCTTCTCCAGTTTCTAGTGGTCCTGGTTCACCTAGGGTAGAAAGAGTAATCACCCAAGGTCTTCCTTCTGGACTTATAGCTATTAAAGAACTTGCTACTCCGGAAGAAGAAGTAGGCATCCCTATCCATGAAAATCAACCTGTTATTGAGCTAAGGGAGCGTGAGCTAAGGGAGCGTGAGCTAAGGGAGCGTGAATCAATCTTTTACAGTCCACCTAGGAGCAGTACTTGGTATATTTCTTTGACTAATTTCTTAGAAAACCCGGGGTTAAGTTTTTCACCACCTCATGTTCCTAATCACCCAACACCTAGAGGTTATTATCCTCTGTTAAATATGTCAATACAGTTGTCCATGTTTACTCAATCGCCTGAATCCTTTTTGTACGGCGGTCCCTCTGTTCCCTCTGGGTATCAGTGACTTTCTGGTACTTTTTCGAGAGCATCTCCTCAACCCATTGAGCAAGGGTTATTAACTGGAAGCAATGGTACTAAGCCGTTGAGCGTAGAAGATATTCTCATGATGTCAGGTTCTATTCCCAATCCTCAACCTCAAGGTGGCCAGTTACCGCTTGGGGGGCAGCCTCAATTATTGCCTGGGGGGCAACCTCAAGGTACCCAATTTGCGTCTGGGGGGCAACCTCAAGGACAGTACATACCTACGGGACAATACGTTCCTCAAGGTCAACCCTAGACTCAATATGTACCCCAAGGTCAACCCCAGTATCAATTTATACCTCAAGGTCAACCCCAGAATCAGTACGTGCCTCAAGGGTATCAACCCCATGGTCAGTACTCGAACCAAGGTTTCCAACCACCCTCCGGTCAATCATATGTTCAAGGAGCGGGAAATGCACCTTTGAATTATCAATCCTACCCTCAACCCGGTTAGGGTCCTCAATATTCTCAACCTGTTATGGGTCCGTACCCCGCAATGAATATAGTGTGGGATCCATCGCAAACTCAACAGGTGTTGCAGCCAAATGTACAGTTGTCATCTCAAACTGGACAACCCTTAGTTTCTGGTACACCCCAGCAACCAGTCCAGTCTAATATTCAAACTTCTATACCTTCGGTAGTTTCTCAGCCTGGGCCTAGTACGCCGCGTACTCTGCCTCAAACGACTGCTGCAACTGCGGCAACATCTGTTCAATCTACCCCACCTACTTTTGGAGTATCGATAGCTCCGGTTTCTACTGTTCCTGTATCTACTCCTCAGACATCTTTACCACTGTTTGGATCCATGATTCAAACTTTGGTTTAGATGCCTGTAGGACAACCTGGTTCAATTACAGTTGTCACAAGTCAACCACAATTTACTTATCAACCGTACCATGGATAGTACCAATTTAGTCCTGCTGTGTAGCAGCCAGTCTATCAGTATCAACCATACCCTGGGTACACTTATCAACAACCTCAGCAACCCCAGTACGGTCCGGTTAATCTTGGTTTTCCGGGAGGATACAATATCCCAAATGCAATTCCTATTCCTAGTTATCCTGGATATCCTCCTCCTGGGGCTGGTCTCATGACCCAGAGTTTTAGGGACCCTAATCGTCAGTTACCGTTTATCGCAACTTTTGACTTGCCTGGCTTGTCGCACCTAACGAACGATCCCATTAATTATCTTCCATTTTGGCCGCCAATGCCGAATAAGTTGCCTAGTGATATTCCTAAGTTCGAAGGCAAATCAAGAGAGGACCCGTCGAACCATGTGATGACTTATCACCTCTGGTGTGCGTCTAACTCTATTTCAGATGATTCAATCCGTCTAAGACTTTTCCAGCACACTCTAATTGGTCTTGTGGCCAAGTGGTACATTGAGTTACCACGAGGCACTTTTTATAATTTTAGTCAGTTAGCTACCTCGTTTTTAACTCATTTTTAGTTGCTAGTCAGATATGACAATGGCACGGAATTACTAACTTCGTTAAAGCAATCGACGTCCACTTACATTTCAGATCATATTCATGAGTGGAGATGTCGACGGCGTTTAGTGAAGGTTTTTATTCTGGATCACATTTTGGCTGAGTGGTTTGTAAAGTCTTTGTTGCCAAAGATCACTGAAGATGTAGCTAAAGCCGGAGTAGTTACTGAGGAGCAAGTAATTGCTCAAGCACAGTACCTTGACTTAGTCTATATTCAGTCAGGTACGTTACACGAGAAAATCCCTGATCTTCCCAAGAAAAATCAAATCGCTGCAGCTCCTTCGAGATCTCATGCCGCCGATGGTATGATTGGTACGGTTAACACTAAAAGTAAGAAGAAGTCTTCCAAGAATTCTTCTCCTATCATAACCTTGCCTGATTCCCCAACAGGAGATTCTTCTGCGGAGATTTCCGCCGATATTCACGTTGTAGAGTCATCTACAGCCAAATCAAAATCCGGTGGGAAGAAGAAAGGAAAGAAGAAGAATAAAACGGACAAAAATTCAAAGGAGAAACCTGAAAAATCGGAATCCAATGATGAAAAACGCAAACCTCGTTATCCTTGTCTCATTTGTGACGATGAACATTTTACAAGAGACTGCCCTCATCGTGCAGAGGTTGCAAAGATTGTCAAAGGTTCCCAAACACCTGCTGTTTTGAAGGATCCTTTTCCAGCTCAAGACAGTAAGATGATAGGTTCTTCCTCGAGTACCAATGAAGAACCCATCCTGATGATGTCCCACATTAGGATTGCGACTCGATCGCATGATTATGGTAGTAGAAGTCTTGTTGATGGTAAAGAAGCAGAATCTTCTCATTCTAATCCATCAACCTCAGCGCCTGGTTCCGATCCACTACAGATCGAGAAACCTAATCCAGACTTGGTAATCAAACCGCCTACCAAGGGTATACTTCGAAAGTCAGCTTTCAATCCACATGCGAGAGCGGCTCAGAACTATAACATTGTTGAGGATTTAGCTGTTTCACCCTCAGCAATGTCGGCTTTGGAAGTGCTACAATCATGTCCGGCACAGCGTAAATTACTTTTGTCGGCTATAGGAGCTGTTGACGTTCAGGACTCGAACCTAATAATTTTCGATCTAGAAAATAGTACACCACGCTTACCTCATCAAATGGCTTTCCAGATTCTAGTGATAGTAAAAAACAGGCCTATTCAAAGAACTGTGATTGATGAGGGAGCCCCAACGTGTATTATGTCAATACAGTGTTGGAGATCGCTTGGTTCTCCTTCGCTAAATCAATCCCCGACGATTCTAAAGGCATTTGATGGCTGTGGGTTTCATCCTTTTGGCATTCTACAGGATTTGCCTATAGGGGTTGAAGGAAAAACCATTAATCTAGATGTGGAGGTGGTTGATGCCCCTTTAGATTACAACCTTCTCTTGGGTCGAAGTTGGTCTTACGCTATGACAGCCATCGTTTCATCGGTCTTTCGGGTCATAAATTTTCCACATAATGGAAAGATCGTAACAATAGACCAGCTGGCTTACTTTTCATCTGACCTAGCCTCTTCTTTACTCTTTTGAGTTCATTCACGGGGCTTCACCCAAGTCCACATTGGGTATTACTTAGTCCAGGAGATTGAATCCACTATCCAGGTGGTTTATCAACTCTCCAACAAGTTGCATAGTGACTCAGATTTCCCTTTCTAGGTGGTTTATCATCCACTCAGCCTCCCCTTGGCCACTCAGTCATAGACACATAGTTTAATGTCCTCACATCCAAAATCACTGTTACACAGTAATTTGTCACCAACCTTGCATTCCCTAATCCCAGACACTGTCGGTCCATGTTATTGACATCTACTTTGTGTCATGTTGAAAATTATTTGTCAATGTCTTCCTTGCCATATCGGGAAGAATATCTCAATTCATTACTCCTGGAGCAGACCCTTTTTTACCTATGTTTTTGGGTCGTCACGGGTCAACATTTGTTCCACTCGTGAAGATGGTCAAGTTTAAACTATCCCAAGCTAAATTACATAAGAGGCTACTTCCACACTCTAGCAAAAACCTCTATTTTTACTATCGAACTCTTGAACTCTAAAGCTATTCTCCAACTCTCTGAACTATGAAGCTAGCTGATCTCAGCCATGGAGGAAGTATTTATAGGAGGAGGAGCTTCCATAAGAGATGGGAGAAAGAGCTTATCCCTTTGATAGGTTGCACAAAAGGTGAAACAACCATCCCAAAGAAGAGAGGCAAGCTCATTTGATCAAACAAACAACCCTAAGACCGCCCATGAAGCTGTTACACTTCGAAGCTTTGAAATTTTGTTTAAAAAAATTGCCAAAAGTAGCTCTTCGCAAGTGCAACACAAAGACAGAGCGACGAATTCGCTAGGGCTAATTCAATCTTGGCCATCTTCGTAGCTGGAATGACTGCTAACCTGTGACAACCCAAAAACATAGGTAAAAAAGGGTCTGCTCTAGGAGTAATGAACTGAGGTATTCTTCCCTATATGACAAGGAAGACATTGACACATAATTTACAACATGACACAAGGAAGATGTCAATAACATAGACCAGCGGTGTCCAAGATCTGGGAATGTGGGGTCGGTGAAAAATTACTGTGTAACAATCACATGGAATAACACCCAAATCATATAGTATAAGGCTTATCACTTAGTGCCACAATTTATTGATCTTCTTTGTTCTGGCTTCAGTAGCTCCTTACACTCTACTTCCAACAAAAAGTGGACTCTCCACATTCTATGGAAATCCTAATCAATACATCGAAGAAGTAACAAAGAGAGCTAACCAACCCTCTCATTGTGTGTTCCTTTCTTCCCTAATATTTTTCACTGTTCTCCCATCTTCGTCAACTAATGTTCTCCTCCTTACATATGTAGTGTCTCGACCTTTCACTTTTCCTTGTTCTGAGGCTATTGTCCCCATCCTCAATCCACAAGGGGGATGGGGATGGGTGTGACCTTTTGTCCACACTACCCAATACCATCTCATTACAACCTATCAGTGAAGTTGGTTGATTGGCCTACAATGGCCTCCAAAATCTAATGTAGTTGGCTCTCGATTATTTAAGGCACACAAACTACCTTCCCTTTAGATAGTGGATCCATGGTTTCCCTCCCTTCAAGCCAAAATTAAATTAACATTTTACTTTCACGTGTTTACTTGGTTTTTATTCGGCTAACCATGGTCCTCACACTAGCAAGACATAGTTATATTTACAAACATAGAGTGAAATGAAATGGATGTTACAGATCCCACCCCCTTAAAGTAACATTGTCCCTTGGTGTTCTATAAATAGAGAAAATAAAATTGAGATTTATATTCACAACCCTTTACATCCATTTATACATTAAAAAAAAATGGGTAAGTACCCCCATTTTGCTTGTAATCTTTTAGATTATTTCATTAGGTCCAAAATGCTTCCATTGCACCTTGACCTACTCTATTACTCAGTTGTACAATGTGTTTTATCTCTGGTCTAAGATGCATAATGGTTTTTCTTGGAATTCTCCATCAAGTTCCACCTGTATCACAAACCAACCAACCACATGATTAGTGTAATGTACATATTTAAAAACAAAAACAAAAAATACATTTAGTTCTTTCACTGTCGATGGTAAGGCTAGTCTATAATCCTTTGGTCCCTCTCTTTCGAAAATTTTAAATTGCCCACAAAATTTGGGTGCTAAGTTAGCACAATACCCCACTTTCAATGATCTCTTTCTTGGTATGATTTGGAGGTATACATGTTTTCCCACTTGGTGTGGTCTACGTAGATCTTTTACCTATCCTAGGTTTCCTTTAATCTCTACTTGGTTTTAAGCACCTATTTCTCTATTTCTATTAGCATGTCATGTCCAAGAACCAATCTATTCATTGGGTCATTCCAACTAATGGTAGTGTTTCATTTTCTTCCATACAGTGCCTAAAAAGGGTTCATCTTCAATGACTCTTAGTACCTGTTGTTCTATGCAAATTCAACTTACGGTAGGAATTATTCCCACATCTTTGGCTAATGCATGGCATACATCCTTAGCACATCCTCCAAATTTTTTTTTACCATTTTAGTTTGGCCATCTGTCTAAAGATGATGTGTTGTACCAAAATCTAGGTAAGTTCCAAAGGCAACAAACAATTCCTTCAAAAAATTTGATGTGAACTTTGCATGTCAATCAGAATTGATTTCTTAGGTATGCCATGTAATCTAAGTATTTCCTTCATGAAAAGCTCGACGATGTTAATGGTTGTGTGGGTGAACTTCCTTACTCAACCATTTCATTACCACCATAATGGCATCATGATGCTTGGATGTCTTTCGCGTTCTTGTAATGAAGTCCATATACATGATTTCCCATTTCCATTTACGGATTGGAATTGGCTATAATAATCTTGGTGAGTGTCTAGATTCTATTTGGATTTGTCAGCATTCTAGGAACATGATTAAATATTTTTATTTGTCAACATTCTAGGCACGTGATAAAATATTCAACGACTTCCTTCTTGATTCTTGGCCAATAGTATGAATTCTTATGGTTATTATAATTTTATGATAACTAGGATGACCTGAATAAGGTCTTTTACGAAACTCATCCATTATGAGCTTCTTCAAATTGGTCATACAAGGCACATACCATCTATATTTGAACAACAACATGCCATTGTCAATGAACTTGTACTTCTTGCTCATTGGCACCTCTGGTTCTTGATGTAAGCATTCCTTCACATATGTTGCCATGTTTGTGTTGCCATTGATGTCACATGTTGAAGTCATGTACCCATGAGTCTATATGTCAGGTCTTGAGTCTGTTCTATACATGTTGAAGATTGTCATGCTGATGTAAAATGTTTTCATATGCCTCAGAAGGTCTGTAGGAGAGGTTTCATGAGGTAATAAGGCCTCATCTAAAGTTGAGCTACACTTTCTCTAGAGGTCTAGTTGATGTTGAGTGTGAAGTCTTGTTGAAATTATGCAGTTGGGTTCCTAATGTCAAGATGAGTTTGGAAGGATGGCTTATAGAAAATTTCACTCCCCTGAAGCTATGTTGCAAGTTTGAGGGTTGGATCATTTTTTAAGCTATGCTTTTCCCCAATTGCATGGAAGGAGACTCGTTAGAGCAACTGGAACAATCCAGTCACTTGGAGGATAGGCCCATGCAAGTGACTAGCCTTCCAATCAAATTTTTCTAGGATTGTGCATGTGACTAGGAGATTTTATGAGATTTTCTTTGGATTTCTCATGCTCCTGTAAAATTAATTTGTTTTAGGTGGATTATATTGTCGAAATTTTCCAAAAAAAGGTCAGAATAAGTCATGGGGCCTCTAGAAGGTGGTTAAAGTTGAAACCATCAAAGGGCTAGTGGAAGAAGTGGTTCGATATGGTCAAGATGACAATCTTAATCATTTGTGAATTGTGTGAAAAGATTTTTTGTGAGCTTCGTCATCAAAAAATTTAATTGATTTAACCATCTATAGATTCTACAAATATGAGAAGGAAAGAATCTCATTAGTTGGTTCGAAAGAAGGGTGTGTGAGTGAGTGTGCTTGAGTTGCAAGTGCACAACCAATGAGTTTTGTAGTGAGTTCAGAATTTCAGAATTGTAGTGTGATTCAAAGAATAATCTTCAGCAAGATTTCCAAGTAGTGTGGAGCGATTGAAAATGAGTTTGGAGAGTGTATGTGGAGAAAATTTTTCTCTCAATTGGAGTGTATATTGTGGATGCATGAGTGCGTTTATTTGTTGCATGTTCTGTTTATGCAACAATATTCTCATTTCTAAATCATATCATTTTAGTGCACAATTATTTTTGTGTGTAGTGGGGGCTTAAATCTGAGTGCATATTATTGGTCTATTGTAGGAGTGGGTGCTCCAAGTTGGTTGCGGCCAACATTTCTCATTCAGTCAAGGGGTGGGTGCTATATTACTAGTGGGTGCTACTGATGAATGTAATGAGAAAATTTTGAAGCAATAGATAATAAGAAGTAGCACCAAACAGTTTGGTGGTTATTTCCCTGGAGGTGGGGGGTTTCCACCTAAAATCTAAGTTTCTATATGTGATACTTATTTATGTTTTTCATGTGCTTGATTATGTTATATATTTCTGAAGAAGTTTTATTTGCAGAAATTATTTTTATAATATTCTCGTAATACTGATTCATCCAGCTAATGGTAGTGTTTCATTTTCTTCCATAAAATGCCTAAAAAGGGTTCATCTTCAATGACTCTTAGTACCCATTGTTCTATGCAAATTCAACTTATGGCAGGAATTATTCCCACATCTTTGGCTAATGCATGGCATACATCCTTAGCACATCCTCTAAAATTTTGTTTACCCTTTCAATTTGGCCATATGTTTAAGGATGATGTGTTGTACCAAAATCTATCTAAGTTCTAAAGGAAACAAACAATTCCTTCAAAAAATTTGATGTGAACTTTGCATGTCAATCAGAATTGATTTCTTAGGTATTCCATGTAATCTAAGTATTTCCTTCATGAAAACCTTGATGATGTTAATGGCTTTGTGGGTGAACTTCCTTACTCAACCATTCCACTACCACCATAATGGCATCATGATGCTTGGATGTCTTTCGTGGTCTTATAATGAAGTCCATAGATATGATTTCCCATTTCCATTTACAGATTGGATTTGGCTATAATAATCTCAGTGAGTGTCTACATTCTATTTTTATTTGTCAGCATTCTAGGCACATGATAAAATATTCAATGACTTCCTTCTTGATTCTTGGCCAATAATATGAATTCTTTATGGTTATTATAATTTTATGATAACTAAGATGACCCGAATAAGGTCTTTTATGAAACTCATCCATTATGAGCTTCTTCAAATTGGCCATACAAGGCACATACCATCTATACTTGAACAAAAACATGCCATTGTCAGTGAACTTGTACTTCTTTCTCATTGGCACCTCTGGTTCTTGATGTAAGAATTCCTTCACATATGTTGACATTTTTGTGTTGCCATTGATGTCAAATTTTGAAGTCATGTACCCATGAGTCTATATGTCAAGTCTTGAGTCTATTCTATGCCTGTTGAAGGTTGTCATGATGATGTAAAATGTTGTCATATGTCTTCGAAGGTATGTAGGAGAGGTTTCATGAGGTAATTAGGCCTCATCTAAAGCTGAGCTACACTTTCTCTAGAGGTCTAGTTGATGTTGAGTGTGAAGTCTTATTGAAATTATGCAGTTGGGTTCCTAATGTCAAGATGATTTTGGAAGGATGGTTTACAGAACATTTCACTCCCTTGAGGCTATGTTGCAAGTTTGAGGGTTGGATCATTGTTTAACCTATTATTTTCCCAAGTCGCATGGAAGGAGACTCATTATAGAAATTGGAACAATCCAGTCACTTAGAGGATAGGCCCATGCGAGTGACCAGCCTTCCAATCAATTTTTTCTAGGGTTGTGCATGTGACTAGGAGATTTTATGATATTTTCTTTAGATTTATCGTGCTCCTATAAAATTAATTTGTTTTAGGTGGATTATATTGTCAAAATTTTCCAAAAAAGGTCAGAATAAGTCGTGGGGCCACTAGAAGGTGGTTAAAGTTGAGACCATCAAAGGGCTAGTGGAAGAAGTGGTTTGATATGGTCAAGATTCCAATCTTAATCATTTCTAAAGTGTGTGAAAAGTTTTTTTGTGAGCTCCATCATTTGAAAAATCAATTGATTTAACCATCTGTAGATTCTACAAATATGAGAAGGAAAGAATCTCATTAGTTGGTTTGAAAGAAGGGTCTGTGAGTGAGTGTTCTTGAGTTGCAAGTGCACAACCAATGAGTTTTGTAGTGAGTTCAAAATTTCATAATTGCAGTGTGCTTCAAAGAATAATCTTCAACAAAATTTCCAAGTAGTGTGCAGTGATTGAAAATGAGTTTGGAGAGTGTGTGTGGAGGGAATTTTTCTCTCAATTGGAGTGTAGATTGTGGATGCATGAGTGTGTTTATTTGTTGCATGTTATGTTTATGCAACAATATTCTCATTTCTAAATCATATCATTTTAAAGAAGAATTGTTTGTACATGTAGTGGGAGCTTAAAGCTGAGTGCATGTTATTTTTCTATTGTAAGTGGGTGCTCCAAGTTGGTTGTGGCCAACATTTCTCATTCAGTCAAGGGGTGGGTGCTAGCTAATGTAATGTAATGAGAAAAATTTGAAACAATAGATAATAAGAGGTAGTAGCAAATAGTTTGGTGGTTTTTTTCCTTGGAGGGGGGGTTTTCCACCTAAAATCTAAGTGTCTATATGTGATGGTTATTTATGTTTTTCATGTGCTTGATTATGTTATATATTTATGAAGAAGCTTTATTTGTAGAAATTAATTTTATAATATTCTTGTGATATTGATTCATCACCCCCAACACCCCCCCCTTCCCCCCCTCTCAATATTACTCTTGTCTAAAAATTGGTATCAGTGTCATCTCCTTTGTTGTAGATTAACCGCTGAAAGAAGAATTCAAGAAGTAACAATGGCTAGCCATGATGTGAAAGTTCCAATTTTTTATGGTGAAAACTATAAATTATGGAAGATGAGAATAGAGGGGCACCTCATGAGTTTAGGTGTTAATTTTTTCTCTACTGTGGTGATTGGTTACTCTGTCCCTGATGTTCTTCCTTTAGACCCTAATGGAAAGAATATTTTTCAAAACAATGCAAAAGCAAGAAATTCCATTCTTGCAACACTTAGTGAGACTAAGCTGATAAAAGTCATGCATTGTGAATCAACCAAGAATTTTGTGAGAAACTTGAGAATAGCTATGAAGGTGAGAATAAGGTGAAGAAAGTGAAGATCCAAACCTATAGGATGAGGTTCCAGAGATTAAAAATGAAGGAAGATTAAAATATTACGAAATATTTTCGAAGAGTTGAAACAATGACCAATATGATCAAGAGCATAGATGAAAATTTTGAAGATGAAATCATTATTGAGAAAATACTGAGGTCTTTACCGGTAAGATTTAATCCAAAGGTTTATGTTAGTGAGGAAATGTCAGATTTTAGCACTCTCACTATGGAACAATTTCTTGGAATTATTATATCCTACGAGATGTGTATTGCTGAAGAGAAATATGAATCTAGTGAAGCTGCATTCAAAGCCTCCAGGAAGGTCAAGCCTATTACCAACAATCTCAAAGAAACTACCAAAGAAAATAAAGGAAGAGGAAGAATACTCTAGTAGTGAATCTCATGACGAATTTGCTCAGTTTTCCACTAAATTGAAGAAAGGTACTAGAAGGTATAAATATATGCTCCTTTCAAGTGTTTCAAATGTGAAGAAGTTGGACATTTTTCTACAAAATGACAACACAAAAGAAGTAAAAAGGATATGAAGAGCAAGGATAAAACCTAGAAATTTCGAAAAGCTAAAGTTCAAAAGAGATGGAGTTATTACTCCAAAGAAGAGAGTGATATTTTAGATGAAAACAGTGAGAAATATTCATCATAAGCGGAGGAAGAGCACAATGAATGTGTTATTATGGCTCTTGAGACCAAAGATGAATCATATCTAGAAGATGGAGAGATTGATTATGAAGGTGAGCTCATTTATGCACTTGATGAGTTGTACAAAGCTAGAAACAAAAATAAGCAGCTGAAAGGGGAAATATGCAAACTAAAGGGGAATAAACCCTCTTTGGTTGTTGATTCTTTGAAGATCCACTTGGATGAGATTGAAAAATTCAAGGAAAGTTTTCTGCAACAAATTGAGAAATAATCTAGCCAAGTTGGAGAAAGAAAAATAACATTCAAAGCAGAATGTTGGAGGAGCTCCTATTGCATGCACTCATGAAGAAGACATCATATTCTTAAAGAGAGAATTGAAAGAAGCTAAAAAGAAGGAAAATGTGCTCACTAATAAGCTAGAAGAAGCTAAAGAGAATTGTCACAAACTTGTGGAAGAAATTGTTGCATTAAGGGCCAATCTATCAAAAGAAGAAACTAAATCATTTCTAAATCATAAATTTATCAAGGGATCTGAAACCTTACAAAATATTGTCAACATGAAAAGGTCACCAAAGGACAAACCTGGGTTGGGTTTCAATCCTCCTCTACAAAATGTCAAATATCAGCCAAGTACCAAATATTTAGATGCATTGAAAGGCAAAGAAAATCAATCAAATATTGTTGCAACTAGCAATAATGTGAAAAAGAATGAAGTTGAAAGCAAATCAACAAAAAACCATCAAGTGAAACAATCAAGATCCTAAAATTTCGCTCCTCCATCATGGCAACAAAAAGTCAATTAACCTACTCAATTTTATGGTTATTGTTTTGCATGTAATAATTTTGGACACAAAGCCATAAATTGTAGGTTGAGGGTATTTCCTACAAGAAATTTTGATATATCTAGATTTGCTCATGATCTAAATTTTTTGCATGCAAATGGAAATAATTCTTTTGCTCCACTAATGAATGAGATCGAGTGTTTTAGATGCAATAATTTTGGTCACAAATCTAGTTAATGCATATCTATCCTTCCCAATTCCTTCATGCATCACTCTCAAGAGAAATCTAATCAGCATTACTCTCAACAGAAAAATGTTGAAAATTGTGAGCTTGCTTTAATAGCTCATGATCAACATGAGAAATGGTTTATTGATAGTGGTTTCTCCAAGCACATGACCGGTGATAAGAGAAAATTCTTGCAACTAAAAGAATACGAAAAGGGAAATGTCGATTTTGGAAATTATGTAGTAGATACCATCAAGGAAAAAGGAACATTTAGATTGGAGAAGAAGAGAAAAGATCAATATGTTCTTTATGTTGATGGTCTGAAGCACAATCTCCTCAATGTGAGTCATATGTGTGATAATGGGCATGAGGTGATTTTCAGATCTAAAGAGTGCGAGATCAGAAATGACAAATCAGGAAATATAGTGGGAGAGGCCAATAGAAGTGACACCAATGTTTTTTATGACACTAGATACAATTGTTGCATGAGAAAATAAAAGAATCTTGGCTATGGCATAGAAGATTGGGAGAAATTTGAATATCTTAGAAAACAGACGGTGTTGTGCCTTTTCAAAGTTATTCAAGATTTTTTCAAGGAGTTTGTTGTTGTCATATGGATACTACCAAGAGCACTTTCAGATGAAAAATTTGGATAATGGGTGGTGATTGATTATTTGCATGCTTTTCAAGGAATTATGAATTGTTTTCTTGCCTCTACTTGCTTCATTTCAATATGGTTTGCTTCTTCATGTACATTGCTCCTTCAACATGGTGTGATCTCAAATATACATGAAAGGGGAGAATGTCCAGCAGCTCAGGGGGAGTATTCGTTGCACCTGTTCAGGGGGAGTACTTCATTTTTGGTCTTGTATCACATTGTTGCTATGTGATTTTTATTTCCATGTAAAACCACTTTCCATTGATGTCAAAGGGGGAGAGAGAGTGAATTGTGTATGTCCTCAGCATCAGATTGTTGTATATAAATGTATTATTTATTTTTAGAAGCTATAGGTTGACATCATTGGAAAAGGGGGATTTTGTTGGCATGTTTGTGTTGCCATTGGTGTCACTTGTTGAAGTCATGTACTCATGAGTCTGTATGTCAAGTCTTGAGTCTATTGTATACTTGTTGAATGTTATCATGTTGATGTAAAATGTTTTCATATGTCTCAGAAGGTCTGTAGGAGAAGTATCATGGCTAATAATACCTCATCTGAAGCTTAGTTACACTTGTTCTAGAAATATAGTTGATGTTGAGTGTGAAGTCTTGCTGAAATTATGAAGCTAGATTCCTAATTTCAAGATGAGTTTGGAAGGATCGTTTATAGAACATTTCACTGCCCTGAAGCTCTATTTCAAGTTTGAGGGTTAGATCCTTGTTTTAATCTATGCTTTGCCCCATTCACATGGAATGAGGCTCATCAAAGTAATTGGAACAGTAAAATCACTTCCAGGACATGCCCATGCGAGTGACCAATGTTCCAGTCGAATTTGTCCAATATTGTGTGTGCGAATGGGAGTTTTACAAGATTTTCTCTAGTTTTTTCACCCTCTTGTGGAATTAATTTGTTTTGGTGTAGTCTATTGTCGGAATTTTCAAGAAAAAGGTTGGAATAAGTTGCGGGGACTCCAGAAGGTGGTTAAAGTTGAAACCATCTGAGGGCTATAGGAAGAAGTGGTTTGATATGGTCAAGATGCCAATCTAAATCATTTTTGCAATGTGTGAAAAGGTTTGTGTGAGCTCCATCTTTTGAAAAAATAATTGACTTAACCATCTCTAGATTCTACAAATAGGAGAAGGAAAGAAGATCATTAGTTGGTTTAAAAGAAGGGTGTGTGACTGAGTGTTCTTGAGTTGCAAGTGCACAACCAGTGAGTTTTCCAGTGAGTTCAGAATTTCAAATTTGTAGTGTGCTTCAAAGAATAATCTTCAGCATAATTTCATAGCAGCATGTAGTGATTGAAAATCAGTCTGGAGAGTGTGTGTAGAGAGAATTATTCTCTTAATTGGATTGTGGATTGTGGATGCATGGTTGTGTCTATTTGTTGCATTTTTTGTTTATGAAACAATGTTGTCATTTATGAATAATATCATTTTAGAGAAGAATTATTTGTGCTTGGATTAGGGGCTTCAAGCTGAGTGCATGTTATTTGTTTATTGTAGGAGTGGGTGCCGCAAGTTGGTTGTGGCCAACATTTCTCATTCAGTTAAGGGGTGGGTGTTCCATTTCTAGTGGGTGATAGATAATGTAATGTAATGAGAAAATTTTGAAGAATATATAATAAGGAGAAGAAGTAAATAGTTCAGTGGTATTTCTCCCTAGAGGGGGGTTTTTCCACCTAAAATCTAAGTGTCTATATGTGATGGTTATTTTTGTTTTTCATGTGCTTGATTATGTTATATATTTATGAAGTTAATTTATGACGAAGTTTTATTTGAAAAAAATTATTTTTATAATATTCTCGTAATACTGATTCAACCCCCGGCCCCCTCTCAGTATTACTTTTGTCTGACAACATATTTGAAATTCTCATCATGTTGCAATGCCTCTTTGATCATTGTGTCAGTTCAGAAGTTCTCATGGCTTCCAAGTGAGCTACTTGTATACTTCTACTAAGTCCATCTGCTACCTTGTTTCCTTGCCCTTAATATGCTTGATCTCCAAATAAACCTCACTAATTAGGGCCAACCCATCTGGTTTTCCTATCATTTAATTTAGGCTAGTCAAATAAGTATCTCATCCCTCCATAATATGGCATCAACACAAATATCCTTCTGTCATAGCGGCTACAACCATCCTCCAAAATTTTTCCTTATCTTTGTTTTGGAGCCTCCCTACCAACCATCCTAGCAGCATGTCTTGCATAGTCAAGTACATAGGCTTCATTGGTTTTTTAGCAGCTTGTCAGCCTGTGCATGATAGTTTGTTTCACTCCCCTCACAGGTTGCCTTTTCAGACTTGGACCAGCTGCTGGCTAAGAATCTCCCTCAGAAAATTGTGCAATTATGGATAGGAACCAATATTCCCTCATGCAATTGCACAAATCTACTGGGCAACCTGTTGGGCCCAGAAATTGTGCAATCTAGTCAAACAACCTTCCTCAAGAAAATTGTGAAATCTGGTTCAGTAGTGCATCTCAGCATATAAATTACACAATTTTGGTCAGCAATTGGCTGCTCCTCCCAGAAATTGCACAAAAATCCCTCTCAGTCAACCAAGTTGTTGCATGTGCCTTCAGGTTGATTGATTCCACCCGGGACCCAGAAAACTAACTTTCATGCATGGGCTTCTTTTCCCAAAATATCAAAAATCTACATGCAAAAAGAATCCCTAGATTTTAAGGATCTACTTTTAGCAGCTAGAGGTTACATACAAAGATCATTTTAGAAACTTTCCTCCAAGTGTCGATTTTTCATAGATTTGTGGCATGCATGTCATGAGCCTCAACCTTAATTATTCGATGCTTTAGAGTTCATTCTTCAAATTAATCTTGGAGCTTTGACCTCCCATGGCACATCCATGAGTCTTTGGCACATCCAACTCAGCTATTTCTGGGTAAGTCTGCTTTACTTGTCTTTTGCAGCATTTTTGTCACTTTTTATGTTTTGGTTTGTGTGAGCGTTGTCTGCGTTATTTCTATGAATGCTTGTTTTCATTTGCATGCATGTTAGCCTTTACAAGCATCGCTTCAATTTTAGTTTGCATCTAATTGTTGTCGCATGCATGACATTGTTTTGCATGAACAGTCACCAATTCGGTGACTCGTTTCACACACATGCATGTTGTTCTATTTTCTGAATCTTGCATTCATTGTTTGCATGTATGATCATACAATCCTACTTAAACTCAGTATCACCATGCATTCACATCTTCATATGAATTCAGTTGTCCGTCGGCGGGTCTGGGAAACTTTGGCCCGAATTCTGCCTCGCCCAGATAACATTGCACAATTCTGAGAGGGAAGGCTCTCCCTTACTCCTATAAAATGCAAAAATCTAGCTAGACAATGCCCTCTAGTCTTGCCTTGCACAATTCTGAGAGGTAGTGTCTGTTGTCCCGGAAAATTGCACAGTCCAGTCCCTGGGCTTACATCACTTGCTAGATGAAATTGCACATTGCGCAATCTCAGCATCTAGCAGGCCAGTCTTGATTGCGTATTGCGCAATTCCTATAGTCAGCCAGCCTCCCGAATGTCCGGACTGCCTTTTTCACAATTCTGGCAATCATTCTCCTGGCCTCCTAGTGAAAATTACGCAATCCTTACCAATAGTTCCCCAACTATGTTACATGTCAATCCTCAAGTTTTCTTTGGTTTTAACTGACAGATTTCTTGCCATGCATATCACCATGTCTCCAGATATAGCAGGTGTTCATTTTTCTCTCAGCAGTTCAGGATCAATGGCCTCCAAGAGTGCAGGGTCAAAGGAAACCAATGGAAGTGCAATTAGAGCAACAGTTGAGTGAGCGTATATGAGTTTGCTAATATATGAAGACACCAAGCTGATTGTAGACAAAGACATCAAGCTGAAATGAAAAGAGGTCAATAATGAATTCTCAGGCACATTTGGGGAATATCTTGAAGACCACCAAGTCTATGTGAACATTCACAAGTCTGGCTTGTACCGGATTGCATGCAGATACCTTGCGTTCCCATGCACGGACATGATACGTTGGATTGTCTTGCACACTGACCCCAAGACGATGGTATTGAGCAGTGTTAGCGGGACAAATATTGCTACCTTTAGGGCACAGTATTATCAGCATATGTACCACTTTTTGAAGCCAGTGATCACCATGGAGACACCCTTCAACATACCCAGCAGCAATGCCAACTCCACAGATATCTTGAAGAACTGGGTGAAGGAGTCGGCCAAATTCAGGATGATACATAGCTAGATTTACAAGACGAAGATATTTTGGAAGGCGTATCAATACTTGGTCATCTTTCCATGTCACTTGTATGGTCAAGAGAGCACGGAGACCTTCCCGTAGAGTTGGGTGATTGCGTTGTACCAATTGGCTAGTGAAGATAAAGCATGCAACTGGTTTGACATGTTATCTCATAGCTTGAAGGAACAAGTAACATGAGCTTAGCAATTGCCCAAAGGTTAGCAAGCATAAATCTACATGTCCGCTTACATCTTGGATGAAATTTGTGCCCGCCAAGAGTTCCCAGGCTTGAAGTGGGCAAGGACATCAGCGAAAACCTCTGTGTACACTTATTGTAATTTTTTTTCAAAATGTAGCTTCCACGGAGTCATCACATAGCTATCAGATCATTTTTTCACCCCAGTGTACAAGATGATATTTGAGTAGGATCCACCTTGCATGTCGAAGGCAGCAATGGAGGCATTGATCAACATAGAAGATTAGTATTCCTCACCTCTTGGCACCTTCATACGGATGTACAACATGGAGAAGCCTCCTCATGTTTTGTCGAAGTTTTCCATGGACAAGCTCATCATGCAAGAAGTGTCATACCACATCACGGTAGGACTCACAGCTAGGCTGCACTGGAAGAAGAAGGCACCTTGGCCCACTCTTCCATTGCATATTGAGTTGTAAGAGATGCAAAATCTCAAGCATGTGGATGTAGAGATAGAAGAGTTCAATAAATTAACGTTTGGCACCCAAAGCTTCAATTTGTATGACCCGCATTGTTTTTTGAAGGAATATTGTGCGAGAGTACAGTTTCCGTGGATCCACGAGGCATGTCATTGTGTTGAGGAAGACCCATGGAGATATTGTCACAACTTCTCTAGGCCCAATGAACCGGTTGGCATCATTGTGCAATTGTTAGCAAAGCAGAGTGAAGAAACATCCAAGAGAGCACCAGCAACAGAGGTAAACATACCGATGTGCGACAAAGGCAAGAGAAAGATTGTCAACAACATAGAGACAAAAAAAAGCTACAAGTTTAGAGTAGATCCACTTGTGCAGAATGAAGCTTTGGCAATAGATGTGAAGAGGCAATAACGTGACAAAAGGACCATGCAAAGGCAAACAAAAAAATAGAGGATGAAGGAAATAGTGAAGGAGTTGCATGAGTTGAAGGAGAAATGTTAGAAGGAGCAAGATATCCACAAACAAGAGAAGGAAGTGCAACAAGCACATATAAAGTAGGAGGCACAACATACAAATATTGATCAAAATGCACCTGTACAAGTGGTAGACTCGTCTGAGTAGCTAGCACAAAGCACGCAGGGTGAGCCATCACAGGAGCAGGACTTTGCTCAAGAGATTGAACGAGTACTTGAGCAGATGAATACGAAGATGGAGTAGCCATAATTAGAGCAAGATATCAACCTCATGCCTTACCACCAAGAGTTCGATCCACCGGCTTCACTGGATCCGGAAGAAGAGCAAGTCATGAGCAACCAAGGGAACATTGAGGTCCTTGGAGACAATCCGGAAGAAGAGATGAACAACATATCATTCGACGAGTCGCAACATAGAGTTGTACAATTGCATAGAGTATCTACTCTGGATGTCCACACATCTCTTGCATAGTTTGAGGAACGAGTGATATTATCTGACATGCACACGAATCTAGTAGCATTAGTCGATGCTACTAGAGAGTATGCCGAAGCCACTAGGTCGAGTGTTCGCTTCTTGATAGTAGAGAACAAGCGAATGGCTAAGGAGTTATAGACGGCCCAGCAGGGAGGAGAACTGGTTACAGTATCCAATCGAGCAGAGTTGAAGAAGGCGATATTGGATGAAGTATTGCCCCTTGAGACCATGCAGGCATTATATTACAAATTTGATATCGTGCATAAGGTAGTTGTCCATCTCAACAGTTAACAGTAGCGATGTGCTAGGAGAGCACATATATTTTCAAACATGCATACTATTGTTGACCACATGCAAACATAGACAATGAGATACAAGGGAGCCCCATTACAGTTGCCCAAGATGATGAAGCCCATAGCTATTGAGTTGAAGGCACATATCCAGAGTCAGATCTGGAAATATGAAGAAATCTCATAGCTCATCACTAGTTTGCAGGCTTCCCATGCACGAGTTTTTAGAAGCATGGATGTTATTATGCGCACACATGTGATCCCATCTATCTAGACACTCACTGAGGAAAAGACAAAGGCACAAGTCTGACTAGAGCTAGACTCGTACTTTGACGAGTTGATGCGCACAACCACTAGCTCAGACTTGGCGATCAGTGTAGACATTATGCATCAGTATGTTGTTGGTCTAACCACACTCAAGACAATGATGTGCATGTTATAAGATGAGTTGGACAGAGGAGCCAAAGCATTGTACCCGGATGCAATAGGGGCAAGACTTTTTTTCCGGAAAGATGTCACCATAGAGTACATGGACACCATCACAGACTGCCAAACTTGGGATAATTTCTCCACCATCAACCATCATGAGGATGTCAAAGAGTTGGTCTTCCAACAGTTGTCTGATTCATGGTGATGTCTTGTATGGATTACTTAAGCCTATTTTGTCTCACATGGGTACATGTGCAGATTGTATGTAACATCTTGTCAAATGGAAGTTCAAGTGTCGATAGCTGAATGTAACAGTCATAGAGTAATTGAAGAGTCATGAGGCTAGATGAATAGTCACAAAGGGGAATGTCAAGGTGATGAGCCTCGGTATTGCAACAAGAACGCTGCAACTCCCAAGGCTACCGACTTTAATTATCAACCTGGGGTTCGTACAAACTTAAGAGGTATCAACACGATATGTGTGGCATACAATGTGTTCTTCCTTTGCTATCATGATGTAATGGAGTGCATGTACTAAAGCCAAATCCTAAACTAATTGCGGAAAATGAAATGTTTGAGATGGAACCTTAACCTATTGCAAGAAAGAAAGTACAAGGAAAGAGACTGAAATCAAATGCTAAAACACACCAGTTTCTAACTAAATGCTAAGAGGCTTTGCTTCAAAATAATGCTAAGTTAACATGTATGCAATCCTATTGTCCTAAGCATGCAGATTCAAACCATCAAACCCTCTACTGTTGTGCATGTAAATGAATAAAATAAATCTGTTTTTCTTTTTGTCTTTTCTCATGTGAGATTGTGAAATCTAATCTATTTTGGTGATGTGGAAGGTGGCTTGGAGATGATGGTGAATGGTTAGAAGGCTTGGGAGACCCTTAGGTGACCATGCGTGATTTCTAGGAGGTTTTCCCTCAATTCAGCCTAAAAACAGGCCACTATAGGAAAACCTATAGGATGTACTAAAAACCTACAGGATACAGCCGAGAGAAAACCGATGGGTGCTGGAGGTGATGGAAGGCTTAGGGAAGTTGGTTGGTGTATGTAATTGTTGTGGGGAAAAGTATCCGACTCGGAATGACCCTATCCCTACTCTAAGGGTGATAGTTCCTTAGCAACAACTGAAAGTAAAGCTTTGATATTTTCCTTTATGAAAGTACAGAGAAGGAAGAAAAGATTGACCAACCGATATCCTTCGCTTTTGTCGATCTTGTCTTCTCTCTTCATCCCTTGCTTCCAGCTCCTTGTTCTCTTGCCGGCCCAGCTACACAAAGATCCTGCACAAACAAGAGAGGGAAACTACAAGAAACATGTACTCATAACTGATGCATGGATTAGAGTGAATCAGATATACAAGTAAATACAATACATCAATGCAATACAAGTATATAGGAAAACATTCAAAGCTTTATTGATAGAAGTAAAAGGGTTCTGAGAAGGTTACAACCATCAATGACTCCAATCCAGCAGCACCTCCCCAGCAGCAAGAAATCTCCTCTTCCCCTCTATAAAAGCAATCACCCAATAACTCTAACTGTAAACCAACAGCACTTCCTTGCTTTGCACAAAATTCCAGCCTCCTTAGACCTCATAGAAGAGCTCTATATATAGGATAGAAGAAGAAAGGATGAGTCAGCTTGAGACTAACATAAAGCTGCCTTGTGTCTTTTCCCTCTTCAGTTAATCTTCAGTTCTTAAGTCCACTTGGAGATCCTTGCTTACACATGGAGATCAAGTACCTCTTACTCATCACAGGGCGAATCCCTTGAACCAAGTGTCAGTTTGGAAGCTTCCTGGGCAATTGACACCTTGCAGAATGACTGTGCCACTTGGCCAATCTCGCCCAGCGCAGGTAGCCTTCATTAGATTTGACTTTCAGCGCAGGTACAAGGAGGAGCAGTTGCATTCCAGCGCAGATGCTCAGTGGAGTAGCTGACATGATCCAAAAATAGCCTGTTTTTGAGTGTTTTCAGGTGGAGAACTGATGGGAAGTGCTGTGGTTTGCTGACCTTGTTCTTTTATGGGTAAGAACAACATGTTTAGGGACTGAGGATCCCTGTAATTATTGACATTTCATGCTCCATGCTGCGAGGCACAAAAATGTCTATAACAGTTGCCCCCTAAAGTATGAGGCCGTTTATCGGGTGAAATGCTTTATCCAGAGGGTCCGAAGTTCATTCAAGTGCTGAGAGGTGCCCTGTAATACAATACAATACAATACATTATTTTTCATTCTGTTTTCATGATCTAGCTGAGGCGGGCATTCCCATGCTCAGCTTTATAAATACATTTTGGTACATAGAACAGACGATCGTCTAATGGTAGACTGATAATTCTCTGCTGAAATTATCATCCTTTGAGTAGGATGATCATCTGCTGCAATGATGTACATGACAAATGCTTTTATATTTCCTGAATATGTATCGCAGCCCGGATGGATGAAACTAGATCCGGGGTCTTCAAACTCGTTCGATCTTCACTCTAAGTACAAGTCGATCCATGTGAGAATTTCGCTGAAGTCGAACATGGAAAGACATCGCTTGATTACCGGTCAATGATGAAAACCGTTAACAAGCGTGAGAGGAATCACCAATAATGATAATGACCCTCAAGGTACTGCAGTACAATTCACGTGGCGTGAATAAAGGACTTGGCGTCGAACGCCACGCAAAATCTTCTGGTCGAAGGTCATTGATGTATACCTGTCGCCGGAAGTGAGAAACTTGCCATTGAGGCATGCAAGCTTCAAAGTACTGATGGGGTTGTTCCTAGATCAACTTCTTGGATAATGAGCTGAAGTCGACAAGAAGCGATCTGTCAAAGGAGGGCCTTGATGAATCCCACATCAATGACACGGAACGGAGCTAATGATTTTAGTGGAGGTGAAAACAAACTGTGACACATGATTCAAGGTGGCGATCATGAATGGATGAAGGATAATGTATGGCAGTGGATGGGACATGGTTGACACTTTCAGAATGACCTCTCTTGAACATATAACGACACTGATGCGATGGATCGGTAGCATTACCCCAAAATGTGGATGGTTTGGCGAAGACCATGGTGATGAGACCGGTGAAGGAAACAACCCAACCCGATGTGGAACGGAGGAAAAGTGTCATGTTCAAGAGCGACTTGCTACCATTAAGCTTTGATGTTCTCCCAATTTTTCCCCAGTCATCTCTGACCAGTACCTCTTTATTTTTGTCAAGCTTGAGGAGGATAACATATGCTTGTTCTATAACCTGCCCTTCGGGCAAGCCCATCGCTATGATTTAACGAGCTTAGCGATAGGGAAACTCGTTCTCGTCTAAAGACAAGTTTGTCGCTATTTAATCATTTTAACGAGTCTAACGACAAGGAAAACTCGGTCCTTTTCATTTTTAGAGAGTCTGAAAAGGTACACAAAGTCAACTCCAGAATTCCTTTTTCGTCATCTAATCCCTTAAGTCCGAAAAAGTAACAATACAGAAGGGATGAATTTTCGATTGCTTTAACGAGCCGAACAAAACAAGCGCTCGATCTTTTTGTGCAATAATCCCTCAGGTCCAAAAAGATTAAAATCTAGAGGAGGGATAGCGTTCCGGTTGTTTAACGAGCTGGAAGGCCAAAACTCGGCAAACTTTTCATATTTTACGAGTCAGTGAAAAGAGCTCAAAGAAGACTCGTCTTTTGAGGAACGAGTGATGAACAGGGATAGCAGCAGATTCCAGGTACAGGTTGGAATTCTCCAATCACGGCAGTGTCACAAGGATGGCTAGGTGAAATCACTCTTCGCAGATGTTCCTCAAAATGGGTAAACACACAAATGGAAGTGAATGATCGGCCAAATGACGGTGGAGGTGTGTTACACTAAAAAATGTCACCTTGACTACTTACAGTTAGTATGGCTCAAATCAACAGTCATGCTACCCTCTTAGGCAAGTCTCATGCCTCTGTTATCCATCTCAAACTCAAAGAAGAGAGAAAGTCTTGTAAAAACTATGTTTATCTCTGGGGTCGCAGGTTCTCTCTAGCCTTACCTGCGGGGATGCTGACCATGTTCACAAAATCTGCATCCATGGACGCTCTGTATGTTAAGGGACAGGTGCGTCCCTCTGTAAAAGGCAAAATGCGCGAGTTTTATCTTGAAAAAGTTACTTGTGGTTACTTCTAGAACATTCTAGAGGTCGGTTTGATGAAATGGATGCGCCTCCAGTTGGTTCATGTATCTCTATTAAGGGGGAACTTATCCCATCAATAAGGGAGCTATCCCACCCAAAGAGGGGGATGATCCCATTGATAGTGGACCTGAATAACCTCTTTACAGCACTATAAATAAAGGCATTGAGCCAGAAGGAGAAGAGGTTGGAGCTATACATTTTCTTTGGGTAAATGCTGCAGGATTTAGGTCTTCCATTAGAGCCTTTGTGAGGAGAGATTGTCTTCACTTGATTCTACTTGGGAGAGGGTGAGCTTTGTCAAAGTAGAGGAAAACCCTTGATGGACCCTGGGAGGAACTTGCACAACACCAAGGCCAGGTTGTAAGAGTTTCTTTGTTTCGTTATTAATACAAACTGGTTTATTTTTCTCAATAGCTTGTGTTAATGAGTTATTTCATGTGTTCCTTGGTCTGCATGTTGAATATATGTTTTATTATATGAAATGCAAGTGCTTGGTAATTGTTTGATTGTTTGTGGTTGCAGGAATTGACTTGAAGGAGGAGCTCATCCGGATCGTCAAGAACGGACTTCAACAACAGCGTTTTGGAATAAGGTAAGCCTAAACACTTGTAGTTTTCATGTTGTAAAAGGTGTATTTAGAGAAAGATCACTCCATTTTGTCTTGTTTGTCATTAGAACGTCTTAGACTTCTAGGAAGGTCAGTCGTGTCCGCACCCTTGACCAATTCCGTGTGACAAATTGGCGACTCCGCTGGGGATAGATTCCATTGATGAGAAAAGTCTTTTCCTTTATGTGAACTTTGCTTTGAGAAAATTGGTTTATTTTTCTGGTTTTGGCTCTGTGATTCTGTCTCTGGGTGGGTTAGCTTAGGATTAGTTTTATTTTGGTTTTTCTTGAGTTTTTCAGACGGACGCACCCTCTGAGTGCTGCACAGTGCGTCCCTGGACGCACCTTTGCTGTGTGCACAGAGCGGGCCCGCACCTGTGCTAACGGGTTGCCTGCGTCCCCTGCCAAAATTTGAGAAAATTCCATTTTTTGCCTTTTTTGCTCTTAGATTTTGTTTTTTCTTAGTTTTTTCTGCCCAGATTCATTAGTCCCTTGTCCAGAATCTTCACCTAAGCTTGTTCCTGCTCTTAGCTTTCATCAATTGGGTGTTTTGAGTCTCTTTCTTGAGAAATTCTTGATTTGATTTCCTTTGATCATTACTTGGAGGTTTGTCTCAGTCTTTTCATCAATTTTGCTTTTAATCGCCTTTGAGTATTTTTATGTTTTGATCTTTGGAACTCTCACCCAATTTTCTCGACTTGCACTTGATTGGTTCTTAGATTACATTAGAATCATCTTGTGTTTGAGAATTCTTTTGCATAGATCACATTTGCACAATTAGAATTCTCATTTTCAGAATATTATTGAAAATTGTGCATAGATTACATTTGCATACTTTTCGAGTGAATTGTGCTTAGATTACAATTGCATAGTTTACATTCTGAAAAATCTATTGTAGATTTAGATCAGCTTTCTTTGATTTGAATTTACACAAAAAATAAAAATAAAAAAAAATGGTTTGGAATTGATTTGCATTAGTTTTTCTTGATGAAATTAGTGCATTAGAGAATTTGTTATATTTTCTCTTAGTGATCAATTTTTTGCATTGTTGGAAGTGAATGGAAACTCTCTCCTTACTTTAGTTAGGATTCATCGAATTGAAAGGATTGCATTATCACATTCGATTGCATTCAGTTGAGTCGGGTCATAACACCATTGGTTTCATCTCCATTTACCCATTTGAGTAATAACAGCCTTAATAACACAGCGCTTAATTAAAATTCATCTAGTAATTTTTACATTTCTAGGGCTCTGAAACACCAACATAGCTTAGGCTAGGGTCTTGGAGTAGGTGAGTACTTAACTCTCCAAGACTACAAAACCAAACAGATAGTTTATCTTGAGTAGAATAAATCCAATTGTTTCAATTGCACTCTGGGAAAGCTCCTCTTAAAGGAGAAGCACGAGCTCGTGTCCGAACCAGTGAGGGGATCATTCCCCCCTCGTTGGGAACGACGCCAGACAGTACGTATTACAAACGGTAAACCTCGGATTAACCATTGTCGAGGAGCCAGGGGTCACTTATCGGTAAACCTTGGATTGTTGTCAAGGAGCCGGTAAGGGGATTGAGCTTGCTACTCTGCCCTTGCATGCTGTCGGAGTTTAGACTGTTCCCCCAGGTGTATTTGTTACTGTTGGTGACCTTAGTGACCATAATCTTTAGGGTTCTACCGAGGTGACGGTGGAGGGAAGGTCCCACTGTACCTGGAGCAGACGTCGGTTATACTCACTTGGATTTTCCGGGGGGTTCACTTCACTTCGAGACGGTTAAAGTGGAGGAACTTGTGCCGGTCTATTCATTAAGCAGGTTGCCAGGGTAACTGTTCCACCCACCATTTCTGTACTGAATTCTGCGAGGTTGGGCTTCATCACCAACTAGTGTTTTCGGTCCGGAGAGCTTACTGTTTTTGTGTGGTTTGACTCCTAGATTTGATAGCGCGTGTTAATTTGTTTGTTTTTACTTTTAGAGACCATAGGTGTGAATTGTGAATTTTAGTTGTTAAGTGTGAATTGTGAATTGTTAATTTTAGTTTTAAATTGTTAATAAAATTCACTGAAGTTGAATATAATGGCAAATGTTCCGGAATTTATCAACCTAGGAACCCCTCCTAATGAGAATCCTAGTACTTTTCCTTACTTTGGAAATGTTGGTCCTCCTTATATGGCTACTTTGTCATTACCTGGATTTACAATAGGTTTACCGATATGGTTATTTTCAACTTCGTTGGCCCAAAATACTCCAATTGTTCCATCTCAACCGGATGCTTCACCTCAACAGAGTTCACCATCTCAACATCACCAACCTTCTGTTGACCCTTTACCTTCTTCGCCTAATTTTTCTTCCTCCATTTCTTCCTCTTCGCCTGGTAAAAGCCTTGATGTTACTAACCAAGAGGTTAAGAAGAAGAAGAAAGGGAAGAAGAAGAAGAAGAAGAAGAAACAAGATAAGAAAGAAGTCAACCAACCAACCATGGCTGTAAGTGTTAGTTGTGTTGAGGAAAATTCCGACATGCACCGTAAACCCAAATACCCTTGTAGGCTTTGTAAGGGTGACCACTTCCTTGTCAATTGTCCTGGTATTCCAAAGGTCTTGGAAGTATGGTCAGAAAAATCTCATCAACTTTCTATTGATCCATCAACCAGTGATAGTCAGGTTCCTGGGAAAAAGGGTAAGGTTAGGTTTCCTTGTAAGTTATGCAAAGGGAGTCATCAAACTCACATTTGCCCTCACATGGATGAAGCCTCAATGTTGTTGGAAAACCTTACTGTTCCACAGCAAGAATTTCCGACTGGTTACCGTAAACTTTCTCCCAACCTACTGTCATCTAACGGAGTGATTGATTTAAATTCAAGTATAGTCGATCACACTCTCCCATTGGAGAGTGAAACTCATGTCACTCAAGTTGATGATCCATTAGTTGATCAAGTGGTCGATTCAATTTCACATTCGGTCGATCCCACTTTCCATTTAGAGAGTGAACTTCATACTGCTCAGGTTCTTCTTGTTACATCGGATTCTTCTATGCCGGGGGGCATTTCACCTGTTTCTACAGAACCCCCTCCAAGTACTGAGGTCTTTTCCTTTGATTGGAATAGACTGACAGAACCTCGCCTTCCTTCCTCCATCCCTTTCCAAATCATTGTCAAGGCTGGTGGTAGGGACATACATCGTACCCAGGTAGATGAAGGTGCTTCTGTTAGTATTTTATCCTCAGCTGTTTGGAAAGCTTTGGGTTCCCCTCAGCTTGCGCCTATTACGCAGAATCTGAAAGCTTTTAACAGAACAATTAGTGAACCTTTAGGGATCCTTCCTAAGTTTTCTATTACCTTGGAAGGTAAAACTGTTTGTGTTGATCTTATGGTAGTTCGAGGTCCCTTGGATTTCAATTTACTCCTTGGGCGAGACTATGTTTATGCAATGAAAGCTGTCGTATCGACACTCTTTCGCGTGATGTCTTTCCCTCACAATGGCAGTATTGTGACTGTAGACCAGCTTTCGTTCCCTAGTCTTTTTTCAACTACCAATAATATGACACCCCTAAATGTTCCTGATTCTAAAGTGGTATCTACCCTGCCACGGGTTAATTATGTGGCAACCGGTCCCATGATTTCAGTTACCGATGTAAGTGAGCCTCTCACTGTTGATTTAGATCCGGTAATTGACATGGAAAACTCTATGGGATTACTTGAACACGATGTTCTTATCCCTTTTGAGTCCCTTGACATGTGTTCCTTCCAGAGAACTATTCTTCCTTCTGATGAAGACCTCTTGGAAGCCATGATCAAGGTGTGTCCATTGACATGTCTTTCTTCCAGTTGGAAGCCATGATCAGTGTGTTACGAGGATAGTTTATTCCTCTCTCAACCTCGTTAAAAAATGAAATTGGATGTTATGAGGAAAGTTCCTGTTACTGAGTCAACCTCATTAAAAAATGAATCAGGTAGATAGTAGGTTATATAGGAAAGTAGGATTTTGAGGACAGTTCCTGTTACTGAGTCAACCTCGTTAAAAAATGAATCAGGTATGAGGAAAGTTCCTTTTACTGTGTCAACCTCGTTAAAAAATGAATCAGTGTGTCCGAGGAAAGTTCCTTTTACTGTGTCAACCTCGTTAAAAAATGAATCAGCTAGATTGTAGAAAGTAGAGTTCTGAGCATAGTTCCTTATCTTGTGTCAAGCTCGTTTAAAAAATGAAACAAGGGTTTTGAGGACAGTTCCTGTTACTGAGTCAACCTCGTTAAAAAATGAATCAGGTGTGAGGATAGTTCTTTTCTTGTGTCAACCTCCTTAAAAATGAAACAACTCCCTTTTCAAGTTAAATATTGAAAGTAAACCTTCATTTCATCCAGCCGGTTGAATGCAATGAAGCCTGGGGGGCATGTACCTCGTTTTGCATCATTATACTAGGGGCATGCGAAATTTTTGAGCATAGTTCCTTGTCTTGTGTCAAGCTCGTTAACAAATGAAACAAGGGTAGGTTAAGTAGGCAGATTGTAGAGTAGTTATGAGCATAGTTCCTTGTCTTGTGTCAAGCTCATTAAAAAATGAATCAAGGTTTTTAGAGCATAGTTCCTTGTCTTGTGTCAAGCTCATTAAAAAATGAATCAAGGTTTTTAGAGCATAGTTCCTTGTCTTGTGTCAAGCTCGTTAAAAAATGAATCAAGGTTTTTAGAGTAGAGTTTTTGTTAAGTAGATTGTAGAAAGTAGTTATGAGCATAGTTCCTTGTCTTGTGTCAAGCTCACTAAAAAATGAAACAACTCCCACAAGTCTTTCCAAGATCTTGAAAGTAAAGCTTCATTCCATCCACCTCATTGAATGCAATGAAGCTTGGGGGGCATGTACCTTGATTTGCATCATTATGCTGGGGGCATGTGAACTTATAACAAGCATAGTTTTTCGTTTCAAGCTTGCATAAACATGAAACTGAATCCGAGCATAGTTCTTTTCCTGTGTCAAGCTCGTTAAAAAATGAAACAAATCCTCCTCTACTTGAGTCGAGAGATTGACTAGACCTCATAAATGTTAAGTTATATATTTAGGTTAGTTATTTCAGTTTTTGCATAATTTTCTTATAGTTTTAGGTCAAGTCTTTCCATGATCTCGTAACTCAACCTTCATTTCATCCAACTGGTTGAATGAAATGAAGCTGGGGGGCATGCGCTCTAACAGTTACGCTTAGGGGGCATCAAGCACAGTTTTTTCTCTGTTTCAAGCTTGTGTAAAAATGAAACTACTTTGAAGCATAGTTTTTATCTGTTTCAAGCTTTTGTAAAAATGAAACCTATCTCGAGTCAGTTTCAGTTATTTTCAAGACTCGTTAAACTCATGAAAATCCCGAGATTATTTTGCTATCTTTCATTCTCGTAAAACAAATGAAAATGTCGAGTTCTTTCCGTCTTTTCCTGCTCGTAAACTAAATTGAAAGTCGGCCATATGAGTACATTTTTATCCCTTTTTCAAACTCATTAAAATTTACGAAAAAGTGAAAACCATGAGTACATTTTTATCCCTTTTTCGAACTCGTTAAAACTTACGAAAAAGTGAAACCTCAGAGTCATCTTTTAAGCCCTTTTCTGACTCCTAAAATATGAAAAGATTGTCGAGCGTTTCTTTTACACTCGTTAAAACGGAATTAAAAGACGGTCCCCTTATAGCTCTTTTCTGACCGTAAAATCAGGAAAAGTTTGCCGGGTTTTTGTCGTTTCAAACTCGATACGGAAATAAAACGACGTGTCTTTGATCGCTTTTTACTTTTCAGGTCAGTGGCACTAATTATGAAAGTACTCCTTGGTCGCAAGATCAAGCGGTTCCCCCAGGTATTATTTTATACTTTTTCGGGCTTGAGGGACACAAATTTACGAAAAAGTTCAACTTGGAGTCTCCTTTAGTTTTTTCAGACTCTCTAAAATTGAAAAACGCCGAGTTTCTCCTATACTGGGCTCGTTAAACTTTTACAGTAGAGGACCTGTTCAATTACAAACAGGAACGAACCACTCCTTCCTAGGGTTCGAATTTAAACTAGGTTGGACTCGTCCGAAGGATGAGCTTATAATCAAGCATATGTTATCCTCCTCAAGCTTGTTAAAAATAAAGAGGTACTTGCCAGAAATGGTGGGGGGAAAGAGAGAAGAATGAACCTGTTTGTCACCTTTTGTCTCAAAAGAAACTTTATTACCGCTCTTGAACACGACACTTTTTATTCACCTGGGTTGGGAAATCTTTTACCTCACAGTTGACCAAACCACTTTGAAAGTCTTTAACCGGGTTCTGGGGATTAACTTTGAGTTATTCGTCACCAAGCCATCTGTCGTGTCGTTATGTGTTCAAGAGGTCTGCAAGCAAAACTTTCATCTGCAAAATACTTGTCATCCATTTGACCATCCCTGAGTCAGTCCTTACAGCAACATTTCTTCAACTTGAACAATGATTTCGTGTTGTGGGCTTGCCTGCAACGGGTCGCTTTCTATCGACATCGACACATTATCTAGAAAGATGACTTAGGAATCGACAGTACCTTGAAGTCTGCATGCATCAATGGCAGGTTTCTCACCTTTGACGTCAGTTTACATCATTTGACTTTCGATCAAAGGATTCCGTGAAGTGTTCGACATCAAAACATCTATTCACATTTCACGGGTTGTACTTGGTACTTTGAGAACCATTGACATTACTGGTGGTTTCTCTCACGCTTGTTAACATTTTACATCATCGACTGGTAATCAAGTGGTTTCTAACATGTTCGACATCGAATCATTTAATCACATGGCTAGAATCGTACCAATTCGGGAAGTAGAAGTGAAGACCCTGGATCTAGTTTCTACCATCCAGGCTGCGAGGAGTTTTGTATTCATTATCTATGTAGACTAATCATAAACAGATGGCTGCGTCCATACTGTGTCTACAAAAGTCTATAAAAATGATGTACTGCAAGATCATTCCTGTATCAGAATAGTTAGTCCATTAGTTAAAATTTTGAATCTGAGTATGGGAATGCCTACCTCAGTGATGATATAATCTTATCCATGTATTTTGTGTTGAAAATTGCAGGTTCCAACCAGGCCATCCACAAGACAATCCTTGAAATGATAAAGCGCTTCACCCTTCCTAGAATTACAAAACCCTACTCTATTCCAGGCTTCGCACTTTAGGGGGCAATCTGTTACACTAAAAAATGTCACCTTGACTACTTACAGTTAGTATGGCTCAAATCAACAGTCATGCTACCCTCTTAGGCAAGTCTCATGCCTCTGTTATCCATCTCAAACTCAAAGAAGAGAGAAAGTCTTGTAAAAACTATGTTTATCTCTGGGGTCGCAGGTTCTCTCTAGCCTTACCTGCGGGGACGCTGACCATGTTCACAAAATCTGCGTCCATGGACGCTCTGTATGTTAAGGGACAGGTGCGTCCCTCTGTAAAAGGCAAAATGCGCGAGTTTTATCTTGAAAAAGTTACTTGTGGTTACTTCTAGAACATTCTAGAGGTCGGTTTGATGAAATGGATGCGCCTCCAGTTGGTTCATGTATCTCTATTAAGGGGGAACTTATCCCATCAATAAGGGAGCTATCCCACCCAAAGAGGGGGATGATCCCATTGATAGTGGACCTGAATAACCTCTTTACAGCACTATAAATAAAGGCATTGAGCCAGAAGGAGAAGAGGTTGGAGCTATACATTTTCTTTGGGTAAATGCTGCAGGATTTAGGTCTTCCATTAGAGCCTTTGTGAGGAGAGATTGTCTTCACTTGATTCTACTTGGGAGAGGGTGAGCTTTGTCAAAGTAGAGGAAAACCCTTGATGGACCCTGGGAGGAACTTGCACAACACCAAGGCCAGGTTGTAAGAGTTTCTTTGTTTCGTTATTAATACAAACTGGTTTATTTTTCTCAATAGCTTGTGTTAATGAGTTATTTCATGTGTTCCTTGGTCTGCATGTTGAATATATGTTTTATTATATGAAATGCAAGTGCTTGGTAATTGTTTGATTGTTTGTGGTTGCAGGAATTGACTTGAAGGAGGAGCTCATCCGGATCGTCAAGAACGGACTTCAACAACAGCGTTTTGGAATAAGGTAAGCCTAAACACTTGTAGTTTTCATGTTGTAAAAGGTGTATTTAGAGAAAGATCACTCCATTTTGTCTTGTTTGTCATTAGAACGTCTTAGACTTCTAGGAAGGTCAGTCGTGTCCGCACCCTTGACCAATTCCGTGTGACAAGGTGACGGTGCACAAACACGACCAAGGCTTTTATGGCTGATGAATTTACGATCTCAAAAGGGTATTTACCGGTTCATTTTTTCTGAATGAGCTTGAACTCTAAAGGAAAGCCTGCTCATAAACTTATGTTTATTTTTTAACGAGCATGAACTATGCGCTAAAACTGCTCGGATCTTGCGTTTATTTTTTAACGAGCATGAACTATGTGCTAAAACTGCTCGAAATACCAGTCATAAAATAAGAATGCCTCCTCTAAGGATCCATTTTTTATAGAGCTTGCGCCTTACCACAGCTATGCTCCAACTCATCCTTCTTTTATGTAAGTTCGGAAAACGGTTAATCTTAAAACCAGATAAATAACTGCCCCTAGCTTGCACTCCAGAAGGTTTGCATGCCCCCAGGTATAGGATAGAATTTCGAGGCTGCCCCTCCTCTCCCCCACCTCTGCTTTTCTTTGGGTGTTCACAGCTACTTGTCATCTTGCCAATCTAATGTTAACGATACTAGTCTTCTCGTTATTTTAAGGGGTCTTACGTGGTACTCAGTCTTCCCGTCGGCCCAACTTTTAACGAACAGCTATTTGTGACAAGAGAAGAACACTACTCAAAGACTAAACATTGGTATTATTGAGGGAGGCTTGTCTCTTTCTTATTATCCGAAGAGGGTTCTATTTGCTGCCGCAAATCAATCTCTTTCTTCGGCGATGTCTATCATTGGGTTACTCAAATATGGTTACCCTCTGTCACAACAATAGAATCTCTTTCTTTGGAGGCTGCCCCTACTTATCCTTCAAAACATTTGTTTTAATGGGTGAGGCTTGCTTTTCCCCAAAGATGGTTACTACTTGTTGCAATAAGGGAATTCCTACTTGGGCAGTGCCCACCTCTTTAGACAAAGGTGAATGACTCTTTTGCCAAACACATAACTTTAACAAAAGAATACTATTCCAGAACAACCCCTCTTCCATCCACGGACGGGGTACGGACTAGTCATATTCTTCTGCGGAAATTCTACCTTATACCCAGGGTTTCTTCTGCCCGGAGCAGACCAGGGTGCATGCCCCCTGGGTTCCAGTCTTTCTTTCCGAATCACTCGCACTCATAGGGAAGGAGGACTGGGGGCGGAGGCGAATCTTGTGTGAACAGACCATTTAGGAATGGTATTTGACTATTTGCGATGCGAGATCCTGGAAATGAAAGTTGGTCTACGAGCTTGACCATCCTTCCTTCGTGTGGAAAACACATTACTCTAAAGAGTGAGGAGACTATCGCTCCCATGCAATAAATATAGTCACGTCCGAGGAGTAGGTTATAATCCAAGGGTCCTTGGACGACCATCACGTTCAAATTGACGGTCTTCCCTTTCAATGTAACAGGCACATTGGGGAGGATTCCTAATGGTCGACTGGTTCCTTTATCAAAACCTGAGAGATTTCTTAACTCAGGTAAAAGCGCCGGGGAACCCAGTGCTTTCCAAGCAACAGAGGAAAGGATACTCACAGACACCCCTTCATCAATGATAGTACCAGCCATGATCATTCTATAGATCTGGACAATGATTCTGAATGGTACACTGGCTGGTAACCGGGGTCTGCCTAGTTGATTCCAATCAAAGGATACAACCAGGTTGCTTGGTGGTGGGACCGAATATACGGCCGGATATGACCCTGATGATGTTCCTTCCTGCGATAAAGGAATGGGCGCATTGCCCTGACGCTCATCAGAGTCGGTGCTGATGAAAAGAACCTGGATGGTGTCATCCTTATTCTCTTCAGTGAGGGTGTCGCATGAAGATGACTCTTCGGCGACGGTGTCATTTGAAGATGAAGCTTCTGAAGGTAGAACCGGGTCAACTGTCGTATCGACCTTTGGACTTTCGTCTGGTCTGGATTCAGTAGGTTCATTTTCAGTGACTGACGCTTCAGCCGACCACTTGAGCGGGCCAGCTGTATTTTCAACCAACGAAGGACTTGGCACGAGTTTTTTGTATCCAGGAGGAAGTTTTACCGGTGAAACCGGACGATCTTCCAAAACTCTCTTCGCTTCGTCTAAGAAGGGACAACGGTGGATGGCATGACTGCCTTCACACAACTTACAGGGGAATCTTACTCCCCCTTTTTGTCTTGATCCTTCACTTTCGCTGGTTGACGGAAAGCCATCAACCTGATTGTCAGAGGTTGATGCCCCCGAATTGTGCAGACGAGGGGACCAGTCCCTTAGTATCCGGGGAATACAGGGACAATCTCTGTGGAAATGGTCTCCTCTACATATGACACATGGCGATTTAGGCCCGGTCTGTGCAGTGTGTGAGTTTTTGTCAGCTGTCTTCTGCTTGCCCCCAGTCGCCTTCGCCATAGGCTCCTTCTGCTTCTTTTCTTTCTTCTTCTTTTCCTTCTTCTCCTTGGGAGGTTGACTTTTGCCAGCTCTACCTTGCGAAGATGAAGGATCAGAGGAAGTATTGTAAGAAGTGGAAGGCTGGTGGGTAGTTCTAGACTGTTCTGACTGTTGATTCGACTGCTCAGGATTAGTGGCGATCTGGACTACATTAGTTGAAAAGAGCCATACAGGTAGGCCAATTGTCAATCCTGGAAGTGACAATGTCGCCATATGAGGCGCACCAACATCTCCCCAAGAGGAGAAGGGATTTGGACTTCCGCCAAGGTTGCCTCCTTGGTTGGTGGGCTCCATACTTTTCAACTGAAAGATCAACGTGGGAATAACAGGTGATTTTGTTCCGCTTAAAATAAATTTTATTAACGACGCTTTTTAGACACAAACTTGCTTTTTCATGTTTTAAGAGTCGAGAAAAAGCTAAAGATGACTCTAGTCGCCTTCGATGTTTTAACGAGCCCGAAGTGACAAATGCTCGGTTGGACTTTTTCAGTTATAGAGTTTGAAAAAGGCCAAAAGAAACTGCTCTGGAGATCTAGGCAGAGGGTGTGCCAAACCTTTCGCGAAACCACAGAATACGTTTTACGGTACGGGTGGTCGATCTTCGTGAATGCTGTGTTCACTGCATCGCGATCAGTAGGGCGGTCGACACGGCTTCCTATGGATAAAGGATAATTGCCTATAGGGGTCTCCCAATATATACGCGACGGTACGTGGGAGCACAAGTCCGTATTAGTGCCACCGACTCTCAGGAGGAATCACCCACCTTCGTAGAGATCGACAGTCACTATGTTTAACGACGCCAGAACACGTCTCTACCTAGACCTCTAGATGTTTGCGTTATGTTACAAAGCGTTGTTATGTAAATTGGATTTATTTTAATGTTGATCTTGCTTAGCAGTTTGCCTTTAAGGATCACCACGAGATGTATATATACAACTTCCTAAATGCAATCTAAGATGAGAAGCAAAAACTTTTCAATCTTTCAACTTTGAAAACCTTAATCTACTGAGGGAAAAGAAAGACATCAACTTTTCACACAGATCATAGAACACACACTAAATGCACTTTTTCCTAAATCAACATGCAAACTGTCAATAATGCACATGCACAATGCAGATATTTCTTTTCTTTATCCTTAATGTTGATGTAAGACAAAAAGGAAACTGTTGTGTAACTTTGAATCTAATTTCAAGCGGAAGTAAACAAGCTTGTCCAAAATCAAAAGACACCTTAAGATTGACTTGTTTAGATACTGGAAATGTATAGATTCAAACCACAAAATGAAAAACAAACAAACTCAAACAACCATGAACAGTAACAAAACTAGCTCTTAAGATCACAAAGACACTTCTACAGTTCAGGATCTAAGAGGCCACAGCTATACTGGTTTGCTTTTCACAATGGGAAACTGTAACTGAAACCAGAAATACTGAAAGAACAATCACAGCTTCATCACACAACTGAGGCAGAATAATGTCAAGGAAAGTTGGTTTACATCAAGTACAAATGACAAGCAATCAGCAGCAAAATAACAGTGAAAACAGGGCTAAGACTCAGTAGGAAACCTCAGCAAGACATTGGCTAACTGGTTCAGCGTAGGCTCTGGTCTGTCAAATTGACTCTCAGCGCAGTTTTCGAAGGGAGTACCTGCGCTGAAATGCAGACTGCCTTTGGACAGCCTGCACTGAGACACGAGAGTTGCGTTTACAAGGATTTCCGGGTCATAAAAAGCTCAAAAATTCACTGTTTTTGCTGAAATAAAAAGCTATAGGTCAAGTACAAGCTAAGGGATGATCAAGAGGATGAAAAGCTATCACAAAGAGCACAAGAGTATTTTGTAGATCAGCTCTTCAAATCATGAATCTGCTCAGAAAATGAGCAAGAGTAGCAGCCCCTCTACTTCGCTTTTGATATAGTCAAAAGCTTTTCGATTTGGTACTCTTTTCTTCAGGAAATGAATAGCAAAGATACTACAAATACCAACAAGATACTTCGTTCCCCAGCGGAGTCGCCAGTTTGTTGTGGGGAAAAGTATCCGACTCGGAATGACCCTATCCCTACTCTAAGGGTGATAGTTCCTTAGCAACAACTGAAAGTAAAGCTTTGATATTTTCCTTTATGAAAGTACATAGAAGGAAGAAAAGATTGACCAACCGATATCCTTCGCTTTTGTCGATCTTGTCTTCTCTCTTCGTCCCTTGCTTCCAGCTCCTTGTTCTCTTGCCAGCCCAGCTACACAAAGATCCTGCACAAACAAGAGAGGGAAACTACAAGAAACATGTACTCATAACTGATGCATGGATTAGAGTGAATCAGATATACAAGTAAATACAATACATCAATGCAATACAAGTATATAGGAAAACATTCAAAGCTTTATTGATAGAAGTAAAAGGGTTCTGAGAAGGTTACAACCATCAATGACTCCAATCCAACAGCACCTCCCCAGCAGCAAGAAATCTCCTCTTCCCCTCTATAAAAGCAATCACCCAATAACTCTAACTGTAAACCAACAGCACTTCCTTGCTTTGCACAAAATTCCAGCCTCCTTAGACCTCATAGAAGAGCTCTATATATAGGATAGAAGAAGAAAGGATGAGTCAGCTTGAGACTGACATAAAGCTGCCTTGTGTCCTTTCCCTCTTCAGTTAATCTTCAGTTCTTAAGTCCACTTGGAGATCCTTGCTTACACATGGAGATCAAGTACCTCTTACTCATCACAGGGCGAATCCCTTGAACCAAGTGTCAGTTTGGAAGCTTCCTGGGCAATTGACACCTTGCAGAATGACTGTGCCACTTGGCCAATCTCGCCCAGCGCAGGTAGCCTTCATTAGATTTGACTTTCAGCGCATGTACAAGGAGGAGCAGTTGCATTCCAGCGCAGATGCTCAGTGGAGTAGCTGACATGATCCAAAAATAGCCTGTTTTTGAGTGTTTTCAGGTGGAGAACTGATGGGAAGTGCTGTGGTTTGCTGACCTTGTTCTTCTATGGGTAAGAACAACATGTTTAGGGACTGAGGATCCCTGTAATTATTGACATTTCATGCTCCATGCTGCGAGGCACAAAAATGTCTATAACAGTAATGGAATGATAAAATTCCTAGGATCACTTAGAACTCAAAACCAAGGTTGGGAGATGGATGGATTTGCTCAAAAATCTTGGAGAAGTTTCCTTGTGAAATGATGAAATTGGTGAAGATTTAATGACCAAGAAAATCAAATCCAAATCCTATGGAACAAATTTTTTTATTAACTAGGATGTCTTAGGTCCCTATTCCAAGTGGAATCACTCAAAAATACCTCTGTTAACCCATGCAAAAAAAATAAAAACATTACTAGTCAAAAATCTAGAAATTCGAGAACTAGTGAGCTAGTAAATCTAAAAAATTCCTAACCAAATCAAGTGAAAATGTAATGGAGTAATTTTTTTTATGAACTAAAATGTTTTTTGGATCTAATGCAAGTGGAATCAACTTGATTGAAGCTCATTAGCATGCTCTTAAAAAATAGCAGAAATTTACTGTTCTTTGCTAAAAAGGAGGTCCAAGTAGCTCAATGATTACTATGACCTTACAAAGATTTTACAAGGATTAAATGATGATTTTTATCCTGAAAAATAACTTACATCAACCATTTAACACAATCCTAAAACAAGAAATCATTAATACTAAATGTAGAAATGGAAAGAAATAAGAACAAGAGATGCATGTGAATAACAAGTGAAAAGAAGAAAAGAAAATGATACAAAAGGGATATGAGACTCCTGGGATGGCCAAGCCCAAGGAAAATCAGAGACCTATGGAAGAGAACAAGATTTAGAAGCTAAACATGACACCAATCTTCATTATTTTCATCAATAGAATGACATCCCTACAAGAAAATACAATGGAGCTGCAAAAATACAAGCTCTCTCCACAATAATAGTAATGAATATATCCCGCTAGAGGAAAATTCGACTTGGTACTTATAAAAAATGATTAAGAATCATTTCCCATGAATGGAGGAAGCTTTCCACACCAAAATCCCTTGATTAGTGGATCTAGTCTCCAATACTAGGAATCTGCATTAAATGGCGGGAACACATTCCTAGATTTTCTCAATCATTCCCTAGAGGAAACTTTGACTTGGTACTTATACAAAAATTATTAGGAATCATTCCCCATGAATGGAGGAATTTTTCCCCACCAAAATCACTTGATTAGTGGATCTGGTCCCTTCATTAGTGGAACACGTTCCTAGATTTTCTCAATCATTGGAGTTCCACAATCTGTGCCATAATTCCATAATATCTTGTTGATTTATTATTTATTATTGATCCTCCCATAGTAGGGAAAACGTCCCTAAATTATCTCCTCCTCTAAATATTCATAATCTACACAATATTCTCATAATATTCCACAAAAATAAGTAGTATTAGGCACAAATATCCAATTATTCATAAACCTTCCTAATGAATATATTAAAGTTAAAATAAATTATCTAATGCAATAAGAGAAGTTTAATATGTTCAAGGATGGTTATAGGCCTTAATTTATGTTTTAATTTAGAGGCATGGGCCTTAATTTATGTCTAATTTAGAGGCCCATCACAAGGGTCACCCCACCCTTTGCTATATATAGTACCTCATAACTCATTGTAGAGGCTTTTGGTCAGCCAAGCTTCTGAAAGGAGTATCCTAGAGAAAGCTTGGAGAGTATTGTAATGAGCCTTGGCTTCACCATAGTGCAGAGCTAGTACTTCTCTTTGGAGGAGTAGGCGACAGTGACTGTAACATTCCGCTATTGGGAATAGTGGTTGGTCATGGCTATACTATATGATTGGAACTTTCACTTCTTAATATAACAGATCCAACACATTTCATGCATATGTTGTTATTGTATCTTAGCTATCTTGGTTACTCTAATGATATATGCATTGTTTTCTTATGCATGCATGTATGGACTCTTTCTGTATAAGTATGTGTGAATCTTACTGTGATGTGTCATTGGTTTAACCATCATTTTGGATTGTTAGCTAACTTGCTTTCCATTTTGTGATGCATCTTCTCTCATGTGTTCCCTTCCAAGCCGTATGCTTTCACAGGTTTCCAAGGGGTGCACTCATCTCACTTTCCGTGTGTTAGAACCATTCATGCACCTTCCTTGGCTTTCTGCACATGTCACACCCTTGCTACCAGCAAGGACATCTTAATTGCCTCTATGCGCAACCATAGTCAAGGTGATACCGTACGACCCACTGTTGGGACTCCTACACCAAATGGTTTGAGGTCTAGTTGGGAATTTTTATCGGGGATATCCCCTGGCATGTTTCTAGGTCCAACACCATCAACACCTTCAAATAAAATAGTGCTTCCACATATTTAGTTCATGCATAATTGCTGCTAGCTCCAAGTCGTGAACAACATAGTTCTTCTCATGATCATTTAATTTCTTGGTTCATAGAAAATCACATGTCCTCCTTGCATCAGGACTCCACCTATTCCTTCCTTGCAGGCATCTGTGCAAACTAGGAAATCTTAATCTAGGTCTACTATTCTCGAAATATATGCATGCATAAGCTATCTTGATCTACTAAAAACTAGCTACACACTCTGATGTTTATTGGAATTTGACTCCTTTCTTTTGTAAATTTGTGATTGGATGTCTAATCTTTGAAAATCCTTGAATGAATTGCCAATAATATTTGGCCAATTTGATAAATGATATAATATTAGTGACCTTTTAGGGATTAGGACACTCCATTATGGCCTTGATATTTTTTGGATCCATATCCACTGCTTCCTTTGAGATAACATGTCCCAAATATTGAAGTTGTGATTGGAATAAATTACATTTTCTAAGTTTGGCATAAAACTTGTGATCCATCAACAATTGTAATACTTGCTTCAAGTGCTCGTCATGTTCTTATTTAGTTTGTGAGTAAACTAGGATATCATCGACAAATACCAACGTGAACTTGTCCACATATTGTCCAAGGGCATTTTTCATCAATATAATAAATGTGTTTGGGGCATGTGTGAGCCTACATGGCACCGCCACAAACTCATAGTGTTTGTATCTTGTCCTGAATTCTCTCTTGCAGATATCTTAATCTTTATTTCTAACATGACGATAACCAAATCTTAGATCTATTTTAGAAAATAATACAACCCCTCTCGGTTGATTAAATAGCTCATCAATTATGGGCAATGAGTACTTATTTTTGATCGTGGCTTTATTTAGTTATCGATAATGTGTGCACATCCACAATGTGTTATGCTTTTACTTCACAAATAGTGTTGGGGCTCCTCGGGGTGAATGTTGGGCTAATATACCCCTTATGCAACATTTATTTCACTTGTAATTTTAGTTTGACCAAATATGGCATGCTCATGTGATTTCGAGCTTTTGAAACTCATATTCAATTCAGAATCAACTCAATGAATAAGTTGATTTCCCTCCTAGCCAATAGTCCTAGCAATGCTTCAGGGAATGCATCATTGTATTGCTTCAAAATAGGTTGTTCTTCATATCTAAGTTCATTGATTTCTTTAATATTAATCACTTGGATCATAAACAAGGCACACTCCTTCCTAATGCATTTCTTCAGTTGTAGTGTTGAAATCTACCTAACTAAGACATGATTTTTCACCCCTTGCAATGAGCATTCAAAATCAGAGGCTGATCGAAATAAATAACATGATTATGTACTCATTCTCATTGTGGAAAACCAATACACAAGAAAAAATTTTGTTGGTTTTGGAAGAAGGAATAGAAGGAACAAAAATGGATCAAAACAAATAAAAAATCAAGCAGCACAAATGAAGGTGAGACTATTGTTGTAGCTTCTGAAAGTGATGTCCTATTTACTACTTCAGTAGAAGAAGCATGTTTATATACTTCCAACAATAGAATTGATTGGGTACTTTACTCTAGGGCATTTCACCATGTGACCCCGTGAAAAATTAATTTTATTACATATGAAGCAGGTGATCATGGTAGAGTACATTTAGGATATAATAATATTTGTAGCATTGTTGGAGTGGGAGACGTTTGAATCAAGACAAAGGATGGACAGGGTATCTTTCTGAAACATGTTAGGCATGTCCAAGAGATGTGTATGATTTTTATCTCTATGGGATGATTGGATGATTAAGGCTGCTCTACAACCCTTGGGAAAGGTGATTGGAAAATTCGTGAAGGGTCATTGGTCATGGCTAAAGGATTCAAGATAGTAACCTTGTATACAATGAAGACAAAAAAGTTATATTAGATGCAATAGTTGTTGCAAAATAAGGAAAATTGGTGGAGTTCTGGCATAAGTGCTTGGGCCACATGAGTGAAAAGGGCCTAAAAACTCTTGTTGGTAAAAATCCACTTCAAAGTTTGAAATCCTTTGAACTTTATCTTTGTGAACATTGTATTTATCGTAGGCAACAAAGAGTTTATTTTATGAGATATGACCATGAAATAAAAACAAATTTATTAGAATTAATGAACTTTGATGCATTTGGGCCAGTGAATGTGAGTATTTAGAATAAGCCTCATATTTTTTCACATTCATAGATGATGCATCAAGGAAGGTTTGGGCCTAGCCTATCAAAGGTAAATGTGAGGTGTTTGAGATATTTCAAAAAGTTCATTCTTTTTTAAAGGGAGACTACCAAATTGCTCAAGTGTTTGAGGATATCTCTCAATGCACTGAATAATTATTGTAATACGTTTCCTAGTAGACATGAGAAGACTGTCCTCGGTACTCCCCAACAAAATGGCACAACAGAAAGGATGAATCACAGTATCATGGAGAAAATAAGGAGTATGTTGTCAAATTTCAAATTGGAAAAGAATTTTTGGGTATAAATAGTAGGGACAACTTGTTATTTCATCAATTGCTCACCTTCTATAAACATAGATGGTGGAATTCTTGAAGAAGTTTGCAATGATAAGAAGGTAAATTATTGCCATTGGAATTTTTTTGAAGTGAAGCATTTATGCATATTCCCAAAGAGCATAGAACAAAATTAGATGATAAATCAAGGAAATGTATTTTTATACTATATGTAGATGGCGAGTTTTGTTACCATTTATGGGATAAAATTAATCAAAAAATTGTTAGAAGCATGGATGTAGTATTTAATGAATTATGGATGTATAAGAGGTATGTAAGTGATATGGAGGGAAAGAAAATTATTTACAAGGAACAATAAGAAAGAATCCCACCATTGCAAGAATATGGCCAACAAATTCAAGAACATGATGGACAACTAGCAGAAAATGATAGACAACAAAAAGAAGAAAACTTACCATAACCATTACAAGAGATTCATTGGAAAACACACCACCACAGTTGGTTCACAGGTCTACTAGGCCTCATAAAGCCTCAGAAAGGTATCCACCCTCAAATTTAATTTTGCTAACTAATGAAGGTGAACCTCAATTTTTTTAGGAAGCTTGTGACGTGGAAACTATCAAGGAGTGGAAGAAAGTAACAAAGGAAGAAATGGACTTTTCGTTAGAAAGCAAAACATGGGAGTTAGCGAAGCTTCCAAAAGGAAGTAATTCCTTACAAAACAAATGGGTATATAAGATTAAACATGATAGTGAGAGAATAAGGAACATACAAACCAAGGTTGGCGTTGAAGGGATTTACGGAAAAATAAGGTAGTGACTTTATAGAAAAATTTTCATCTATTGTTAAAATGTTAGAGTTATCCTTGGTTTGATGTTGCTTTAGACAAGGAATGTGAACAATTAAATTTGAATACAACCCTCCTTCAGGGATAATTGGAGGAGGAAATTTATAAGTAACAAATGAAATAATTCAAGGTAAAAGGTAAAGAGAACCTTGTTTGCAATTTGAAGGAAATCCTTTATGGGATGAAACAAGAACCTCGCTAATGGTATAATAAATTTAATTCTTTTCTGATGGAGAATGGCTTCAAAAGGCTATAGGTTTATCATTGTGTCTACATCAAGAGGTATGACCACAAAATTATATTATACTAATGTTGTATGTGGATGATATGCTATTTGTTGGATATGATAAAAAGATGATCAATAGGTTGAAGAAGGATTTGAGCAGTCATTTTGCAACAAAATATTTAGGTCCAACACAAACATTATTGAGCATCATGGTTATGCATGATAGAAAGAACAAAAATTTGTGGTTTTCACAAGAAAAATATATCGATAAGGTGTTAGACATGTTCAATATGAAGGATTCCATACTAGTGGGTACACTCCTACCATCACACTTCAAACTTAACATTGATTTGTGCCCTTATAATGACAAGAAGAAGGAGAAAATGAGTAAAATCCATTATGCTTCAATGTTTGATAGCTTGATGTACCTATTGTTGAATGCTAAAATTGTCTTCTTGAGGCAACTATAACACTTCACATTTACTCTATGAAACTGGGGATTATCTTATTGTTTTAAGGTTGTGTGAAAAATATATACATGCAAGGGATGCTTTCTAATGTTGGTTGTAAAATGGTAGTGTAATTAAGAAATCACACACAAATATAGGTAATAAATTGAAATAACAAATGTGGCACCCAAATTAACCACATACCTCACATTGAGAAAGTAATAGAAAAATCACCACACAAGGATTCAAGTCCTATCTTAACAAGCCAATATTCTTCAAGTAATAGCTACAACGATCATCATTCATTTTATGAGTAACCAAAGTGAATAATCAATAGTAACTCATACATTAATAAGAGGAAACAAATCTTTAATAAACCAGAAGCTAATAATAAGTTACAAATAATGAGAAACAACATCAAAAGGAATAAGAAATAAACTCAGATACACTACAAGTATTAACTCACATCATTACAAGAATTGACAATCTCATCCAAAAAATAAGGGCATATACCAATTGTTGTAAATGGAAACTATTATACAATCAAAACATAAATGCACTCGGCAATATGAACTAGGGTTTTGAGTTAGGGTTTTTTCGTTGGTCACCATGGAGGGGCACAGAGGAGGGAGTTTAGCTCCCTCCTACAGTCAAGTGGTTGCAGACATAAGTAAGGGAGTTGGATCACATCGCTTCAAGAAACCAATAGGGGTGGTAACAAAGGCTACGAATACAGAAAAATTTGAAACTATTAGACCTCAAGGACAGGAAGAGAATCGTGAGGAAGCTAGTAAGGAGAAGAGGATAGAGGTTAGTAATCAAAAAGTTGCACCTATGAATACAACAGGGGTTTGTAAACCCAAGTCGACCACTATTCCTTGGGTCGTTTTAAGTGACCCAGTGCTATAGGTGCACAGAGACCACATGGCGTAATATGCTATCATCTGTAAATTTATGGGGATTTGGCAGATGGAGAAGGCTTTGCAAGCATGGATAAGGAACCACTGGAAACCAAAGGGATAAATTAACCTTCACCTTGGGTCCAAGGGCTTCTTCACGGTGGTTTTCACAAGCTTAGAGGATAAAGATAGAGTCTTCGAGGGAGGACCCTATTTTTATGCTTCTACAGGCCTTTCTATGCGACCATGGGTAATGAAATTTGTCCCAGGATGAGAAACTTTCACCTCAATACCAGTATGGATAAGACTCTACTCCCTTCCTTTAGATTATTGGCTTCCGGAGTCTCTAAAGGCTATTGGTAACAAGCTAGGGCATTTTATAAAAATCTCAGATGCTACTCTAAGAGGAAAATACACTTCCTTCGCCCAGATATGTGTGGAAATGGACTTATCTGGGGCACTTCTAGATGGAATAATTTTAGAAGTATATGACGAGGAATGGGTGCAGGTGGTGGACTATGAACACACCCCTTTTAGGTGTCGTAAGTGCCATGAACACGGGCACCTTTACAGGGACTGCCCATTGAACAAGCTGGAGATCAATACGAAAACCACTACAGGTAAGGATCTCGAAGGTTTTACTAAGGTTGGGGGTTAAAGGGAAAGGAGGAAAGTGGTACCAAAAGAAAATTAATGAAGACAGACAACCGAGCCACAACAATTTCAAGATCTTAGAAGAAGAAGTCGAAAACAACGGGACAAACTAGGAATCAGAGAATATTCCCATTGAAAAGGAAAGGGATGCTAATATGGAGGATATACCAGAAAACAACAAACAAAAGGATGATATGCCAAGAATTATGGAGCTTAGTAGGGACCACAAGATGACCCCAAGTGAGGCTGGAATGGAAGACCATGAACTGCAGGAGATTCTAGAGAGGGAGAATTTAGATCTAGAAAAATTTTTGGAGCAAGGAATCACCGAAGGAGTAGGCTCTCTACCAAAAGAGGAGTTTGTCAAGGTTCAACATCTCTTCCTCTAGAGATCAAAAAGGAATTGTTCTAGAGTCAAAAGAAACCATGATAGCCAGGATAATAGGGGAGGGAAAATGATGGAGGATACATTGATGCATTCTTCTAAGAACCTGAATAGGAAAAGAGGAAGAAAAAAACAGAATGAGCTACTGAACGAATGTGGGAAACTTATGATTAACTCAGGTAAGATGAGGGATCTTACAAGTTAGTCCTTTACAAACCTTTCTTAATGAAGCTTACAACCTGGAACATTGGGGGTCTAGGAAGTAAAAGGAAGCAAAGAAATCTTAGCAGTAGAATAAAAGAAGAGAAATCAGATATGGTTTTTATTCAGGAAACAAAATGTTCGATGGACAAGATTAGAGAGATACACAGCAAATGGTTAATCAAGTATGAGTATCTAGAGGTTAAAGCGAATAACTTAGCGGGTGTGATTCTTACTCTATGGGATCCTCAAAAACTTGGAATCCTGGATGTTGAAGCTTCTAGGAAATATCTATTGTTGGTGATTCAACCTTTGGGTGATAAGGAGATCTACATGATCACTAACATCTACGGTCCTCAAAAACTAGAAGACAAACTTAAGCTTCTCACCTCCCTTGAGGAACTGAGAGAGAGATATCCTGATATGCCCTGGATTCTGGCAGGGGATTTCAATATGATCAGATATCTTACAGAGAAAAAAGGCGGTACTAGAAAACTAGGTAGAGACTCCATTGCCTTCCAAAACTTCATGAATAACATGGGGCTAGTGGACACTAAAACAATAAATGGCACTTTTACTTGGAATAATAAGAGGGGAGGGGCTTCTCAAGTCACCTCTGAACTAGATAGATCCATAATCTCAGAGGACCTCCTTCTCATAGACCTTGATATCGCAGCTTTAGTCCTTCCCTTCAGAGGCTCGAACTATTGGCCTGTCCAGCTTGAACCTACTTTTATGGGTACACCGAGGAACAGACCTTTTAGGTTAGAAAATGTCTAGCTCTCTCACCCTAACTTCACCAACAATATTGACAAATGGTGGATGGAAGATATGCCCGTTCAAGGCACCAAAATGTTCATGTTGCAGCAGAGACTTAAACACATCAAATCTAGGCTTAAAGATTGGAACAAAAAAGAGTTTGGTAATATTTTTAAAGCCAAAAGAGAAGTTGAGAAAAAACCCGGGGGATTAATTAGATCATCATCTCAGAAGGTTTTACTGAGGAACAGAAAATTCAGGCTGACTGTCTTCAGAATGAATGGGAATATCGGTGCATGCAAGAGGAGATTTTCTGGAGACAGAAATCAAGGGTGCAGTGGATTAGAGAAGGAGAAAGAAACATGAAGTTTTTTCATAGATCAACCTCGGATCACAGATCTCATAACAGAATTTCAAAACTTAAATATTCTCAAGGGAAAGAGATTGTCTCTCACAGAGAAATGGAATCTATCCTAGTTCAACACTTCCTTAGCATAGCAGAGGAGCCTCTTGTCAACAGATATCGATTCATTAACAAATTCACAAAGTTCATTCATAAGCTTGTAACCAGGGAAGACAACCACAATCTTAAAAGGCCAGCGTCTGAAGAGGAGGTTAGTGAAGTTATTAATGAGATGCAAAATGGGAAAGCTTTTGGCCCTAATGGTTTCAATATGGACTTCTTCAAAGCTTCCTGGAAAACAATCAAACAAGATATCCTTGATGTTGTGGAAGATGTTAGTGCCAGTATTTGCATACTTCCATCAGGGATCAAATTTTCTCTTTGCATTTTCATTATAGGTGTCCCATACTGAAATTTTTACATCATTTCATTAGGTCATGTCAAAATGATCCACTGATGGTTTTCTTCTCTTCAAAAAATATAATTTCTCCCTCATAGATTATACTTGCTGACCCTTCTTCAGGTTGTCTTCAGTTATGGTTTCATGGTCAATTAGCAATCATGCTTTCATTAGGTCATAGGGCATGTTTCATTAGGTATTAGGGTTTCATTTCCAACATCAAGAGCATGATTTAAAAGTGTAAATAAAGGGAAAAAAGGGTATGAATATGATAAATAAATCAATCATGATGGTTAGTAAGTCATAGTCACTATATAATTACCTTTTAAACTAATGTAATTTTCACCTCAAAAAACATGTTTTTGAGGTGAAAACAGAGTATTTTGAGTTAATTTCTATTTCTTATGTAATTTTTAGTCACTTTATGTAATAAATGATCCTGGCTACACCAATGCGTCTCTCCTTCCTACAATACAAAGAAACACTACAAAAATCAGTTCAAGTTGAGCATTGTCCACCTGAAAAGAAACAAAGAAGAAAAGGCATTGAAAACGGAGTTTTGAAAAAGGTCAAGAAACATTAGAAAGTGGGTTTTTCTAGTGAAAAATAAAAGTTTACTCCTATATAAGGTGTCACATTTCATTTTCAAGTTCATCATTCTCATTTGGAAAAGAAGGAGTCAAAGTGAAGAAAAGAGGAAAGGTTGAGTCAGTTTTGGGCAAAGGAGAAGTGGGGATGTGCTTCTGGAGGTTGGCGTTGCACGTTTGGAGTAGTGGTGAAGTGGTGTTGCGCTTCTGCAGTCTGGCGCTACACATTTTAGGCAAGAGATTTGGTGTTGCACGTTGGGAGGTGGCACTGCGCATCTGGAGGTTTCTGCAATGCAAAATTACATTGCGCTGCGTGTTGAGAGGTGGCACTACGTGTCTGTGGTTGGTGTTGCGCGTTGTTCAGAAAGACCAGAAAGCCTCCAAACTTCTTAAAAACTTCCAAACAACCCTCTCATCTCTCAAAAAAGTAAGTGCACTCCCTCTACCTCATCATTGAAGTTGCAATTGCAGTGTTTGAAGGAATTTACCATGCCAAATATGAAACCCTAGTTTCTCCCTCCATGACATTCTAGAAACCCTAATCCCCTCTATTTTTCCCACCACCTATCACTAAACCCTACACCCCTTCCCTACATCACTCCATAACACCTATAACCCCTCATCCTTTAGCCCACAAGTTATATTTCAAAAAGGGCCCAAACCACTCTCCCTCACTTTCATAATTCATATCCTTCCCTTCATTTTCTAGTCTACCAAAATACCTCACAAGGTCATCTCCCATTCCCTCACTCCTAAAACACTCTTACCCATTCTCTTTATCCCTTTTCTTGGAGTTTACAGCCACAAACCTTGCAAACATGGACAGAGAAGACCGAGACTATGAGGAGGGGGAAAACACAAGCAGTGATAGTTCGATAGATAGACCTCGGCTTCAGAGAAAACCACACAAGGGAGGTAGAATTATTAGGGAAGAGCCATCAAACCTCATAGAATTGGAGGCCTCTTAGTTAGCTGTCACTTGTTTCATAAATCTAGGCTGGTATGAGTTCTGTGAGCAGGTAGAGAGAGTTCAACACCATCTTGAGCTCACCAGGCTCTTCGTAGCCAATCTTCAAGACACCAAGGTGACTCTTACTGGGGTGACATTCACAGTCTCACCCTCCATTATTGGAAATGCAACCAGGATTCTGAATGTATGGGAGAAATGGTACAAGGCACAGGACCTAGATGACAATTATTATGAGCCTTATATCAAACCCAGGTAAAAAATGAGGCAAAAAGACTTTTTCCTTTCAGATTCCTTGAGGACAAGTATGCACCCATGATGAAAATCATCATGAAATATTTCACTTGTTAGGGCAGATTTTCCAGGCTGTACACCTATCACATCAGGCTTCTCATGCATTTTACTAGGGTGAGGATGTTAAGCCTCCCTTATTTCTTATTCAGGAATATTGAGAAGATGGCCCATTTTGTATAGAAAATGCCATACCCTCAGCAGATGAGCACTCTCTATCATTATTCCCTGATCAAGATGATTGTGCTTCATCATCTTAGCCTCCTCAACATCTCTTGGGAGACATTCATTTCTCATGATATCTTTAGGGGTCCTCAAATTCCTCCACCAGTGTCTCAAGAATCAGGAGGACCTTCTAGCACTGCTCAGGTGAAAACATATGAGGAGGCCAAAGAGACTAGAGCTACTGAGGTGCCTGAGACTTACATGACATATCAGAGGGGCACAAGGAGATAATTTGCAGTTGATAGGAAATTGTTTGCTCCACATGATGTGGAAGGGACCTTGCCTTCTTCATCAACTCATAGGCAAATGCTAGCTCCACAGGGTGTGGAAGGGGCTTTGCCTTCTTCATCAACACAACAAGTACAAGTGCAGCAGATGCACAAACGGAAAGAAAAGATGTCAAAGTAGAGTTTTGATGATGAGGAGGAAGAGAGAGAATTTTATTTGATAGAGCATGATGAGCTTGAGTAGCATTATACTCAAACAATTGACTTAGAGGCTTAGGATGAAGAAACAATAAAGGACATCATCATACGGGAAAAGGAGGCTCAATTCCAAGAATTGATGGACAATTTGGAGAGAGCCAAGTGTGTCATTACATATTTGGAACACAAAAACAAGCAGTTGAGTGACAATCAGGTCTTCATGGAGCTGGAAATTCTCAAGGTAAAATGGCAAAATGACAAGGAGGCATCGGTCACTTTTTCTCCTATTGAGAAGGAAATTGAGGATGATAGAGAGACTTGGATTGAGAGAGTAAATTTTCACCTAGAGAAGTTGTTGCAGAAGGCCAATAAGGACAATCAAATGATCAGGCACATGGCCTACCACTACAAGATCAGGAACAAAATTTGCAACATGAGGATCAAAAAGTTGAAAGCTAGGCTAAGGCGGGCTCTAAAAGGAAAAAAAGAGGAGGATAGGATTAGGTTGCTTGCTGAAGCTTCCTTGGCTCATCAATATACTTGATGGTGGAGCTGCTCACCAATTTTGGTCAGGTTTGGAGGAGTTTTTACTTTTTGCAAATTTTGGAAATTGCACACACAAAAAATCTGGCTCAATGCACAACGCCATTGGTGTTGCGCTTTTCCTAGGGACATACAATGGAAAAATGGCTTGAATGTTTGGATTTAGAGCGATGAGTACATGCATCCTATGGATTTTCTAAGTTTTTGGGGCATAACTGGTCCACCAAAAGGTCAAAAAACACCCTAAAAAATACCTTTCTGCCACTTTTTGGACACATAGAAGTAGTCTTGGGAGAATCAGCCTTTGAGGGGTCAAATGAGCTTCAAATGAAGAATGTATAAGTGTTTTGGAAATTATACTTGAATACCTCTCCAATGAGCTATCATGAGCACAATTTGATGTCGGGAAGGCTTCCAAAAAGGACCTGAAAGTGGCGCTGCGCGTAGGGAAAATTTTGCACAAGATGGCCATTTTTCTGATTTTTGACTATGTTCATGGATTTTCTCTCATGGAGGAGGTGTTACTAATGTAAATGATCACTTGGATTGTAAATAGGATAGACAGTTAGTAGTAGAGGGTAGATTCATTACACTAAAGTCAATTTGAGCTCAAATGAATCAGTTTGTCACTTTTACAGGTAAGTTGTTAAGATGCCTATATTCTTGTTTCTTGTTCAGTGTTGGTTAGATTAGCTCCTCATCTTAAGGATTCGACCCCTGAGGATGGGAGGAGGTTGAAAAAATGCCTATATCTTCTTCTTCTTTCTCATTGTAAATGGTTGGACTCAGTTGGATGCTCACACCTTGATTGTACATCATTTTGTAGTAGTTTAGCAGGAGATTAATAAGAATTGCAACTATTTTTCTGGGATCCATGTGGTATGGAGTTTTAGCACAGTTTCTTCTCTTGTGATCATATGTTAGTATGTTTTTTGAATTTCATTAATCATTTCATTTCTTCAAAGTGAATGTTTTCAAGTTTATAGGCAAAATTCATTACATCATTGCTCTGCTTTGGGGAAATATTCATCATTATATGTTTTCTACAGTTTGGGAATGATCCATGGTAATCACATGCTCTTCCTAGCCTCTCACCGGTCTTAAAACACCTCACCCATCAAGCCCTAGAGTGCTAAAATTTATGCCTTCCTTGCCCCATTGAACACCCTGCAATTTTGACTTAATTCCCTAGCCTAAACTGTCCATCTCCTCCTAATCCAACAAAAACCCTTCAAAATCCAATCAAAACTTTGTGCTACTATACCTAGCCTAAAATCTTTTTCCAGATCCAGTCATCTTGGTTGAGATCCTTATGGAGAGAGCCCTCTCCCGGCCTAGTAGGGCTAGCTACTTAGCTAAGCGTGGTTTGTGGTTACCTTGGGACTGCCTTCCTTCAACCTGAGGTTCAATCCAGGTGATAACAGAAGACTCTAGAAGATCCAAAATTGTTTTGAAGGCTCTTAGTGCCTCTTTCATAGCTTTGATTCCAAAGCAGGAAAAATCTATGACACTGGACAGATTCAGACCCATAGCCTTATGTAATGTGGTGTACAAAATTAATTCCAAAGGGATCGCTAACAGACTTAAGCCTCTTCTTCCTACTCTTGTCTAAGAGGAAAAAACTAGATTTGCGGAAGGAAGATAGATTCTCAACAACGTCATACAAGCTCACGAGGTGGTACACTCTCTTAAGAGCAATAAGCAATCTGGTATGATCATGTAGCTTGACCTAACGAAAGCTTATGATAAGCTAAGCTAGTCTTACATCAGGGCAGTGCTAAGAGCTTATGGCTTCGACCACAACTAGATAAGATGGGTTATGGCCCTTGTATCCATGGCTAGCTTCTCCATTCTTCTTAATGGCTCTCCCTCTAGAAACTTTATGCCTTCTAGGGGTCTCAAACAAGGGGATCCACTCTCCCCCTTCCTCTTTGTTCTCATGATGGAAGGGCTTGGCAGAGCAATCAAGATGGAAAATGTTGAAGGAAGAATCCAGGATCTAAAACTTACCCTGGATGGTGCTGCTTCTACTCACCAACAATTTGTTGATGACACAATGTTGCAAGGAATTCCTATGGTCAAGGAAGCCAGAGCTTTCAAACAAATCCTGAACAACTTTGCTTTGGCAGGTGGTACAGAGGTAAGCCTCGACAAATCAAAGGTGCTCTTTTTTAACACTAACATTGCTATTCAAAGGAACCTCACCAGAATTCTCGGGTTTCAAAGGGATCAGTTACCTTCCAAGTACCTTGGAATGCCTCTTACTGAAAAACCTCTGAGCAAGGGAGTGTGGGAGCTAGTAACTAATAAACTTTAGGACAAAGTCAATAAATGGACCTGCAGGTCTTTGAATTTGGCGAGGCGTCTTGTGCTTACAAAGGTTGTCCTACAGGCTATACCCATTTCCATGTTTTCAGCTCTTCCTTCTCCTAAAGGAGTTATGCAACAAATCAGGAGTATTCAACGAGATTTTCTTTGGGGCAAACGGGAAGAGAAAAATAAGTGGGCTTTGGTAGCTTGGGACAAGCTCTGCAAACCTAAGGCCCATGGTGGTTTGGGGCTTCATGACCTTGAAACCCTCAGCAGAGTTTCGGGAGCCAAACTTTGGTGGAGGTGGCTCAAGGAATCGCCAACCCCTTGGGCAAAGCTTTGGAAGCCGAAATATGCAAATAATTGGTAGGAGAGGGATCATATCCGAATGTTAGGGCTCATCAAGGGCTCCCACATTTGGAACCTTTCTTGGGAAAATAGAGCCATTTTCCAGAAGCATAGTTTTTAGGAGATCTGATCTAGGAACCTTGCACGGTTTTGGGAGGATAACTGGCAGTAGGAATCAAATTTGATTAGAGAAGAACTAACCACTCTCAAAAATGAAACCGAAAACAAAGGTTTACTTATGGTAAGTGACTTCTGGGATCAAGTACGGGACAATGGTAAATGGAGAATGTGTAAGGATCTTGGTTATAGTGAAGAGAGTCCTTTGAAGGCCCCGACGGACTCTCTTGCTCTTGACTTGGAGCAAAGGAATGTTTGGTGTCATCCTCGTCTGACCAACTGAGATGGGTTCAAAACACTGAAGGCACCTTTAACCTCAAAGAAGCTAAACGAATGGCCCTAGTTTTTGATTATCCCAACCCTGATCAGGTTTGGAATGACCTTTGCTAGAACTTGCAATGGATTTGATCAAGTTGTTTATATGGTTGGTTCACAAAAGGAAAATTCTCACATGGGAGAATCTTCTGAAAAGGGGATTTGTTGGCCTATCCAAATGCCATCTATGTGGCTTACAGGAGGAGACGATGGAACATTTACTAAACCTCTTCCCCTTCACCTCTACCTTGTGGGATTGGGCGGCCTCAGTCTTTAGGAAAACTGACAGGGACAGACTGAACATCACCAACACTTTGAAGAATTGGAGGAAATACTTCTCAGGTAATGAAATCATTAACAAGGCTTGGACTCTGGTTCCAAGCTTATCTTAGATGTCTGGAAAGAACACAATGGTGGGATTTTCTAGAACAAAATAGGCTCGACCAAGAATGTTGGCTACATGGGGCCTGACCCAGGTTCAGGAGTGAGTTTTAGCTAAGAAAATCTCGGTATTACTGGCCCTTTTGGCAATAGTCCGCAGAGCATGGACTGACGTCTCACCCAAAGTAGTATGGGAGGGTGCTAGAACCAAGTTTCCACACCATAGGGATGTCTGATATGGGAGATTGGTACTCGATTCAACCTTCGCACTTACTAGATTACGCGTACCAGCAAGCTTCTGGCGTTCTATGGGATTGCCTTCGCACAACTCCAACCGCAGTGTGACCATTGTTAATTACCCAAGTCTTCCTTAATTAGGGTTTGTTCATTAATTACTTAGAAGATTTCCATTCATAAGCATACATACAAGTGTGCGCATATAAATAAATAGATACCATCAACACATAACATTCAAATACATATCTATGGACCAAATGCATAATATTCTGAATCAACGTATCTTTATTAATCAGCCTTTTGAAATTCAATACAATACAGACCCAACTCTGCCCTGTGCACTCAGCTGCAAGGGTCCGCGCACTCAGCTACGGACTCTACTAGGCCTCTACGCACTTAGCTGCAAAGCCTATACCTACTACTACAACCCAATACCTTCAGATCCACTTCTATCCTCTAACCGTGCCTTTGCATCTAGCTATTACTTACCAACCAAAAAAAAACTCTGAGCCTCTACACTTAGAGCCTCGCTCTATTTATACAATCCCATGGTCCGCAGACCATGTGTAGGCTGACACATTTTTACATTAAATTACATTATTTTAGGGCGGACAACCCTAGACTCTCATGCTTCACGCTTGCATTTCACGGGGTATTTACATTACATTGACCAAAACTCGGGCTTTAAGCCCTAAAAACTTGCTATCGGGGGATCCGCTGCCCAACACAGAACATCATTGTCCAAATTTTATGACAGCTCAAAGATAAAATAAGAGACCTTATGTGGAAAATTCATGAGGACCCTCCTTCTCCCTAGGATGCTCGAATACTACTACAGTTGGGTCTGCAGATGGGGCTTCTAAGGGAAACCCAGGGATGGCTGGATTTGGCGGTGTCATAAGAGATGAGCAAGGGCACATAAAGGATATCTTTCATAGTCGTTTGGGGACTACCACTAATAACATGGTGGAGCTCATGGCCTTAGAGCAGCGCCTGGAAATCTTCATGGAGTCAAATTTACACAATGCCATCATTGAAGCTGACTTGGAATTAGTCATCAATGCAGCCAAGAAAATGTGTAATGGAACGACACCTGGAAAAGTGTCGAAACATTGGAGATTATCATAGGTCTTTCAGCGTATTCATTCCCACTTGCGATCCCTGAGAACCGTCAGCTTCGTTCATGTGCAAAGAAAAGCCGATATGTTAGTTGATTGCCTGGTGAATGAAGGAGTGCTATGTAAGGAAAGCTATATTCGGTACGATTGGGATTCTATACCTTCTGGTAAACTACAAGTAGCCAAAGATATGGCGTACTTCCAGACCATGAATAATGAGTAGGAGGAAGACTAGCGGAAGTAGGAGAGAGCGGAAGTACTAACCGTCGATCCTAGCCTTGTTGAAGTGCCGCAGTAAATACTAACCATCGATCCCACAGTCAATGCTTAAGTCAAAGCTAACTACGGGGAATGAGTATTTGGTAAACAACGTAATATTTGAAGGGTCACAAGCCATAGGTTTTGATGGCCTTCGTGAGCGAATGGCTATCGGGTTTGAAAATGGTCAGAGGTTAAGTCTATGAGTGGACCCGAAGATTTATAGATCCATGGTTTATAATCTTTATCGGCCCCGTAAAGCAGGTAATTGTTGCACAAGTCTTTGATCTGATATCATTGAGGACCGTCAGATTAAAAGGGTCTTGATCGAATGGCTATCAGGTTTTAAAATGATCAGAGGTTAAGTGTAAGAGCAGACCCAAAGTTTTATAGACCAATGGCTTATAATCTTTATCGGCTCCGTGAAGAGGGTAAGTGTCGCGCAAGTTTCTGGTGCGATACCATTAAGGACCGTCAGATCATTTGAGTTCTTGATCGAAAGGATATCGGGTTTTAAAATGGTCGGAGGTTAAGTCCAAGAGTGAACCTGAAGTTTTATAAACTAATGATTTATATTCTCTGTCGGCTCTGAGAAGCAGGTAAGTGTCACGCAAGTTTCTAATGTGATTTCTTTGAGGACTGTAGAATCATTCGGGTTCTTATCGAATGGCTATCAAGTTTTAAAATGGTCAGAGGTTTTGTGTGTAAGGTTTTGGGTTTTTTGACCCTGTTTTCTGTTAATCATCAATGGTTCTGTCTGTTTTTGGTCTTTAAACTTGTAAAGATGTGTACCATATGTAATCTTTTTATCAGTTAATTGATGGCTCCACTCTTACTTGACCAAAAAAAAACATAAATGCACTCACATATATTCAATTAATCTAACTATTAATAGAGGCATAACACCTTATCAGTGAAGGGGAGCCTTCCTTCACTAATCAATGCTGAAGAAATTACTCACATGACTAAGACTTCAGAAAGGAAAAGGTTGCATAATACATTATATCAAAATTGTACAACAGTTTGTGACATAGTCCCCTATTCTGGGAAATGTTCAATAGTCCTAGCAACCTCAAAGGTGCTTGAATTTATAAAAAAGGAATGAGTAACAAACCTACTGATAATCAAAGTTAATCAATACATGTTGAAACAATATTTTGTTACAAATCTTATGTTGTTAGATCCAAAGTTCAAAAAAGAGAATTTTTTGTTACAATTTGTGATAATGGCTTTAGATCTTATGTTAAGTTGCCCATTGTCACTTTTCTTCTTTAGCATAGGTCAAATACCAGATGCTCAAGGTCCAATAGTGTAATAGAAAAATGATATTGGCATATAGGATCTGTGATTGTGGACAAAAGTATCTCCCCTAGGTCGATGGCTAACATAGAATAATAGAGAGACAAGGAACCTAATGCTTTTCCTTAAATTAAATAGATAATGGAGTGAGGCCTACCTGGAATCCTTCACATGCTTCGCTCCTTATTTAGCTTAGAAGCTCCAATTCTAGCTCTAATTTCCAAAATTAGAACCTACACAGTCAGATAACACAAGCCAAGAAACTACGAGATGTATGCAGTATCATCTAAGTACTTCATTCAATATATCAATATGGTATTGAAATATATGAAACAACATCACATATATGAAAATAGTGAATTCATTTCATTACTATAAATGGAAGGATATTACAACCGTAAGTAGTAGTTGATCTTGTAGAATAGCTCCTCCAAGTTGTTGACTTGTCCATTCCTTGTCACAGTATGCACCTCTAATCACCCTAAATGCATGGAATGAATACCACTCACTACCACAACATAAGGGTAGAATTATTCTTCAAAAGCCAACCCCCAACCTCATAACAAGCTAGAAATATATATAGAAGCAAGGCAAGTTAGGAGTTCTTATCCAATTACCATTCTAGGGTAAGAGATCCACCTTTGATGGAGGGATAGGATCAAAGGATAAGTGGTGAAAAATCCAATGTAGGGATGGATAGGATCTGAATGATTTATCCAAGGTAAGTAGTTCTAACAACTTTTGGAAACTCCTAGAAGGTGAAGTTTCCAGAATCTTGATCATTCTCCCAGATTTATAGAACCAACATAGGTGCAAATGGGAGAAACCTTCTGGTGACCAACGCAAGCCACAATGGAGCAACCTACTGGTGAACGCACCCCAATATGCTTACAGGTAACGTTGGTCCTCAAACTGGCTCAGATGATGTAGTTTAGGCTTGAAATTCTTGAAAATGAAACATACATGCTTAGGTATTTTTACAAGATGGTGACAAGGGGAAATAGGATGTTGATTGATTCTGTTAAGAGGCTCACTGATTGAATGTGACAAAATGGCCTATAACATAATGCCCCCTAAAGTGTAAATTTAGAGATGATGAGTGATGACTAAAGTTCTTTACCTTGTGACAAGTAGGGATCAAGGAAAACCAACGAGCTTCATCTGTTACAATACATTTATAACATGACATGTTTGTATGTTCAGGGAGGCATACACATACTCAGCTCATAAGATAACGTAATGTGTACAATGATCAAATGATGCATCCACAGATGCAACTAGTGCACCCATGACTAGATGAATGTCTATATGATCATGACCATCATATATTTTGATCTATATATAAACCTCAAATCAAAATCTGGATGGATGAAACTACATCTGGGGTCTTCTATCTTGTTCACACAACCAGTCAAAGTATGAGTCTAACCATTTGAATCAATGAGTTGGAGTCGAATATGGTAGACACCACCGAATTACCAGCCAGTGATGTAATTCGTTAACAGGGGCGAAAGAAATCACTGATAATGTTAATGTCTCTCAAGGTACCATAGTACAATAAATAAGGTGTGAATGGATGAGTTGATTCAGAACACCACACAGAATGTTTCGGTTGACGACCATTGATATAAACATGTCACTGAGAGCAAGGAAACTTGCCATTGATGTAAACATGTCACTGAGAGTAAGGAAACTTGCCATTGATGTATGCAAGTGCCAAGGTACCAAGGGGTGTTTCTAAGTCAACTTCCTGGATGATGTGGTGATGTTGAAAGGAAGGGACTCATCACAAGAGGGCCTTGATGTATCCCCCATAAACGACACAAAACGAGTATTATTATTGAGATGGAATGATCAAAATGACACTGATATGGAACTAGATCAAGAAAGGAAAACATGAAATGAAGGCTTAAGAGTATTGTAGCAGAGATCAATTGAATGACTTCTCTTGAACACACTACACGACATTGAATGGAATTGGCAGCATTGACCCAAAACTAAGATGGAGGCTTTGAGAATAGTATGATAACCAAAAGACAAGAAGATTACCCAACCCAAAAGCCATGAAGATGAAGTGGAAGAGTGTCGTGCTTAAGAGCGACTCAATGCCATTACCAAAATGGAATCCCTTGTTTTCCCAATTTTCCCAACCATGCTGGTAAGTACCTCTTTATTTTTAACAAGCTTGAGCAGGATAACATACTATTGATCTGTAAGTTCATCATTCAGATGAATCCCTCTGAGTATATTTAACAAACCTTGATAAGGAGTGGTTCGGCCTCGTCATGTTTGAAAAGTCCATCACTGTTTTATGTTTTAATGAGTCAAGTGAAAGTAAAACTCTACATATTATTCATGTTTAGATATTTTTAAAAAGAGGCAAAAAAAGAAAAAATCCAGATGTCTCTTTTCATATGTAGTCCCTTAGGCCTATAAATACAGAAAAAAACACCCAAGAGAACAACTTAGCCATGTTCGACTAAGGTATTCCTTTTTCGTAGCTAGTTTATCTTAGTTCGGAAAAGGATTAAACTTATACTGAGTAGAAGAATTTTCATTTACTTTTATGAGTTCAAAAAGACAAGTGCTCGGAAATCTTTTCATATTTTGGGAGTATAAAAGGAGCTGAAAGAGGACTCCAGGGGAGTTCCTTTTTCATAGTTTTACAGAGCCTATAAAAGAGATAAAAGTATACTCTGTTGTCAAAGTAACATGTTCAAAACATAATGAAAACTTGCTAATAGTTGTTGACCTACTCAATATACCACAAGAAGGATTAAACATACCTGCTTCATAGTAAAACACTAAAAATGAATAAATTAATGAGAAAGTGATCATAAATATTCAAAATGACTTGTCATTTTTACCATTTCACATTTTACCTTCAATAGTGAGTAGTTGGAGCCATTTTTCCCTCGATATTCTGTATTTTATTGTGGCCAATCCAGGGAACCATTTAAAGTGCCATCACTTCCAAGTAGGAACTGGGACCTTTCTCTATCTTTCTATGGTCCATTTTTGTGATTTCATGCAAGATGTTTAGGTTTTTGAGGCCCATGGGGTTCATAAAAACTCCCTGGACCAAGGTACCCCAACCATGTTGAAAATTGCATTGCACCTAGGTAGGAAAACGTTGAAAGAAGAGGTGAAATGCTCTGGTAGACACTGCTGGGGTGCATTGGGAACATTTTCCTAAGTTGCTTCTCAGTTTTGCCTCAAATTTTGTCAAGTTTTTTGCATGGGAAAGAGCCTAATGGATCCCTTGTTGATGTTTTAGGTACCCATCAACACAAAATGGCATTCCTTTGATGAGAAAGAGAACATGAAGAACAAGATTTGAATGCAGAAAATGACCTTGCTACCATCCAGGCGCTAAACAATTGTGGGTTATTGAAATTCTTCTGGCTTCCTGGTATGAGGCAAAAAATGGTGTTGTTAAAATACTTTGTTCGTTCATGGGATATACAAGCACAGGTGTTAAGGTTTTGGGATAACCTTCTCGAGATACAAGTAGAGGATATTTAATTTCTAATTGGATTGTTAAAGTGAGGTGCCCCCGTCTCTCTTCTAGGTGGAATAAGTGGTGGTGAGATGGTGAAAGACTATATCGCTACCTATTGCAGACCTTGAGCTCTTCCTACTAGAGATGGGAAGATAAACATAAAGGATGTAACTCAATTACCTCTGAGAATGATCGTGTTCATTATTGCAAGATTGGCAGGCAACTCAACACTACATGTAGCGAGCAGATATTACATGCAGTCTGGGATAGAATGTTTAGAGCCAACATTATTCAATTGGAGTGAGGCTGTCTTGGTCAATTTGAAGGAACAAATTACTAAAGAAAAGGAGGAGAAGTTGAAGAACTTTACTTATGGAGCGATCTTAATCTCTTTTTCTTTAGAGAGAGTGCCACTACTGTTGCCTCAGAAGATTGTACTTGATCCCATCAATCTGAGGACCCCACAGATGATGAGGTGGATAGACCATATGAGCCAACATGGAGGCCCATAAATGATCAACTTTTCACCATCCTTCTTTGGGTGGCTATGCAGGCAGAACGTCATCATTGATGATTATCCTTATGCAGGAATGAATTTTCGTGATGATCCCAAGCTCGAGTTGCCTAAGGGTGACAAATGGGATGCTTCAGGTCTGATACTTTGACCATTATGTTTTTGAAATTTTTACAATTTTTTTGTGCTTTTTGATGTTCCCGACACTAAAGTATTTGAAGTTTTCATGTAGATATTGGACTTGTTCGACCAATGGGTGCTAAATATCTCTGTTCAATAGACAGACAACCATAAGAGGAAGCAGTGGGACCAGTATAGGTCACTACAGTAGGACGATATGGGCTACGAGATCCATATGTAACAGAGAACCTATCACAGGTGGAGCGCCACATGGAAGGACTGACACATGGGATTGATGAGATCATTATCGATCAACTTCCATCACAACTTTAGCAACACACAATCAGAGTGCCCAGTCATATTGGTCAATTATTTTGCAAGATAGCTTGTGCAATGTTATTTTATCATGAGCACCATTGATTTGTCTCCTTAGATGTTTTTCATGTAGGTTTTATATGGACGATTTATCCATATGCGTCTCGAGGCACACATTTTGTTAAATCAAACTTTAGATATATAGATATATATATATATATATATATATATATATATATATATATATATATATATAGATATAGATAGATAGATAGATATATATATATATATATATATATATATATATATATATATATATATATATATATATATATATATATATATATATATATATATAGTGTGTGTGTGTTTCTTAGTTCCTATTCTTCTCTCAATATGATGTGATGTGAATTGAAAGTTGTTGGAAATGTTGGCATTGATTTCATTAATCACATGAATGTTTAATGTTGAATTGGGGATAATTTATGCTTCAATGCAAAAGGCTGAAAGTGATGTGAAGTGCAAAGGCTATGCTAATCAATGTGAAGGCTAAACATTGTCAAGTGGAACATAAAATATTGAGACAAAATATAAATACATATATTTCTTTCAAAAGAAAATGTAGCTAATACAAATTTGATTTGTATCTTGTAATTATTGTTGATTGAGCTGTTAGTTTAGCTCTATTTTATATTACAAATAATTTTCAAAAATGAAAATGAAGAGACAATTTTATGAGCAGTTTTTGGAAGTCCAAGAGACTATGCTTCATGTCATGTTCCTACAAAGAATACAAACAGACAAGATGACTTGCTTATAAAATATACAATGTAGATTGGAAAAATGGACCTTTTCTTTTTTAGGGGAAAGAGTCTGCATTAGAGAGTTAATGAGTAGTGGGAGAAGAGGAGTGAAAAGAAGAAGTAGTTCAACAGTAAACTTGACAACATAATTGTATATAAGGTAACCAACATTTGTGACTTGATATTGTGATTGAGAAATTTTTGTTCCCTTCTATGTTGCAGCCTGAAAAGGAATAGGTTGTAGTCTGTTGAGGTAGGAGCCTCCTGTGGGTTGTAGCCTGCAGAAAACTTGTGGGAGTTGGAGCTTCCTTTGAGGTAGGAGCCTCTTGTAGGTTGGAGCCTACAAAAATATGATGTAATAAGGAGTAGAAACTTGCCTTCACATCACTTTCAACCTAAAATTCATGGTTTTATCCCTTTGGGGTTTCCACTTATATCTGGTGTCTTCATGTATTTATTATTGTGTGTTGTGTGAATGTGTTGAAGTCTTGATAAAAAAATATTCAAATTTCTCTCCTTAATGCTTGCAAAAAGGAATTCAAAAATATTTGAGCACAAACCTAAACCATTAATTGCATAAGAAAAAGGTTAAGTTGAGAAAAAATAAAGAATTTTGAATTATTGATTCACCCACCTCCCCCTCTCAATAATTATCAATCATAAATATCAATTAGTATTAGAGATGTGTTCCTTTAGTAGCAGTCTAACAACTGGAACGAGGTCCTAAGTATGTAAAATAGCTATTCAAGAAGGATGCTCAACAGATAAGACCCCTCTATTTACTGGTACAAACTATGCTTTATGGAAAGTAAGAATGAAGACATGTTTAATGTCTATAGGATTAGAAGTCTGGGTTGTTGTGATGATGGAGTATGAAAAACCAAACTTGGAAACAACTAGTGACAAAGATGCCAAACTGAGTTTTATAGCTAATGTAAAAACTATGAATGCACTTTTGGTGGTCTATGCAGTGAATCTAAATTTATCAAAGTAATGCATTGTGAGACAACTAAAGATATCTGGGTTAAATTAGAAAACATTCATGAAGGAGATAAAAAGGTGAATATGGCCAAATTACAAGTGTATAGAATGCAACTTGAGACCTTAAAAATGAATAAAGATGAAGATATATCTAAACTATTTTTAAGATTATATGAAGTTGTAAATATCATGTTGGGTATAGGAGAAACAATCAACGAAAGTGTAATAGTTTAGAAAATTTTGAGGTCATTACCTTCTAAATTTAATCCTAATGTTTTAGCTATAGAAGAAACAATAAACTTTGATACTTTCAATAGAGATCAACTACGTGGCTCTTTGACAGCATATGAGATGAGAATTCCAAAATGGAAGGCAACCAGTAGAGAGGCATCTTTCAAGGAATACAAGCCCATAGAAGAAAATGAGTGTTCATGCTCAGGTTCTAATGAAGAAGAAGAAAAATGTTAGAAGGTTGAAGAAATGCATAGGTAAGTATAAAGGAAAACTTCAATTGTAGCACGATTTTAGTGCTTTAATTGTGGAAGAGTAAGACATTATGCATCAAAATTCCCTTATAAGAAAGAGGAAAATCAACCTAAAGGGAAACAGAAGAAAAAGTCTAACAAAATTCAGAAAGAGAGACAATTCAAAAGAAAAAATTATATGCTCAAGAATATAGTAGTGGAATTGAAAGTTTTAATGAATCCTCTAGTGAAAATGAAAGTAGTGAATTCAAGTTGATGGCCTTGGAAGAACTTGAAAATGATTTCCAGGAATATGAAGAAGAAGAGGAAGGTGAGGTAGACTTTGAGGGGGAGTTAATCAGTGCCCTAGATGAAGTAGACAGGCTTAAACTAAAGAATAGAATTAAGAAAGAGATCCTATTGAAATATGTAAAGGAAGAATCAAATTCAGAAGACATTATCAAGTTGAAGGTTGAACTTGAAGAAGCAAAGAAGGTGGAAGACATTTTAATGATGCAAATAAAAGAGAAAAACCAGGGGTATTAAATATTGGAGGAAGAGGTGGTATGTCTAAAGAAAAAACTAGAGAAGGCTCAAAATAAAATAAACATGAATATTCAGTAGATAAAATGGTATGAAAAACTGGATGTGATATTAAATGCTCAGAGGTCTCCACTCATAAATATAGGGTTAGGTTATGAAGGAGAATCCTGGAAATCTAAGTTAAAGGATAAAAGAACAATTACCTTTGTAAAAGCTACTAGGGGAGAGGATTGTTGAGGGACTAAGTCCCCTAAGGCTTTGGGTCAACACCCTAGCAGAGTGAGGGGTTATCTACAGTAAAAGACAAGCATTCCATGCAGACATGATACTTAAATAAGAAAACTATGCAAAGAGAGGTGCACCTGGGGGTACTTCATTCGGTTAGATCCAGCCAGGGTCCAAACCCTCTTGGAGTTCCTCTCGATCCTTGAACCTGCAAAACAACCAATTCAAAGAAGCATAGCAATAGATGGACAAAGTATCATATAGAAATCAACTTCATAACTTATTGAAAGATGGTTAATTATACATTGAAACAATTATTCATATGTAAACCATAACAATAGCATCATATGCATAAAGAAGATTGATTTTGGGAGCAAGACAAATGTTTCTTTATTGCAGATAACTAAAAAAAAGAAAGGAATGATATCACCAGAATCTTCCTCTTAATGGCTCCAAGTGGAACCGTCCTCTGAGTCCATCCAATCCCAAGTCTTCAAAAGGCTCCTTCCATGACTCACACAAGGATATCTCAACAAGTGAAATGACATCAAAACTCAAGGAAACAAGGGTTTCCTATGATGGGGGAAGTGTTGGAAGCACAGGGATCTTCAGACTTGATCAAGGATAATCTCAGCAGAGTAATTCTCTCTCTTCTCTCCTCCTTAAGGCCTTCCCATTGAATCCTTTTTATAATTCTCCCAAAGTAGTTTTTTAGTTGGGAATTTGTACGGGAACAATTGGGGCCACGGGCACTAATAGGTAATCAACAGGTAAAACCCGTGATATCTACCCGAAATTAATGAGATTTAATTTTTTTAAGTGTTTAAAGACATATACATGGGTTGGGTATACACTGACCCGCATACACATGCATTTAGCTCAGGGAAATGTCGCGTACAAGGAATAAAACACTGTTTTTTAAGTATTTGGACCAAGTCTGGAAGGAGTGGTTGCCCTAAGCCATAAATGCAGCATCACAAATATCAAGGGTGGGATTTGGAGCTATAACAGATGCCCCCTAATATATGAGGTCAGTGGGGGTATATGATGGCTGAAATGTATTAAGTACATGGAAAGGAAACTTGTCAAAAACTGAGAAGGACTTCACCAGATTTCAGCCTGCCAAGCCAGAAAAGGAGATTAGAAAGAAACACTATCTGAGGCGGGCATACCCATACTCAGAGAAAGTAATGTATGTCTGCATATGAAGCACAAGAGGATCCACTAAGTATACAAGTATAGGAGACTGGAAATACATAATGGATCATCTGATCACGATCGAACAAGTACATATCTGAATATCACATATAAGAAGATCAATGAAGATGAAGCCGATCACTAAGGTCAAAAACTGATCCCAATAGTACCAAATGAAAATGATGGAATAAGATGATACTACACTGCAAACTTGAGTGCCAGCATATAAAATGTTGCCATCAATGACTGCAACATATAAGGTGGAATGGTATCAACTAGCAGCAATAGGAGCAACTGTCAAGTGAACCAATGAATGTTGATGCAACCCGAGGTCTTCCCCGACCGCCGTGGTAAATTTCTACACAATGGGAATGAATTAGCTGAAGTCAACCATGTGAGAAATAGTTTGATTATCGGTCATTGATGTATACCATTAACAAATGCGAGACTACTCACCAATAAGACAATGAGAGTCAAGGTACCCCAGTACAATCTAACAAGTGTGAATAAATGATCTGAAGTCGAACACCTAGAAGAATCTATCGATCAGGAGACAATGATGGTTTCCCACTGTCGATAGCGAAGGATCTGCCACTAATGACTAAAAACCCCAAGGTACTGCCAAATGGACTCTAGAGCTTTGCCCCAGAGCAATGAGTCATAGTCGATGGGGATAGATCCGCTAGAAGGAATGCATTAAGGCATCCTCCATCAGTCTAGCGTGAGTGTAACCTGCACGCCAATAATGTGGAAGGAATTGGATGAAAATGATGTAGTAACCCAACCGAAGCACGTTTCCGACATACACAAGATGTAGCTAGTGCACGACAGAAGCCCTCTGAACCAACCAATAATGAAAGCTGACACAGAGGTGAGGTATCCACCAATAGGATCAAATGGAAACCAAGGTACTGCATGAATCCCAATGTGTGATAATGTAAGCTGACATCGAACACAAGGGAAACCACTCAGTCAAAGACACATGATACTGATCGCTGCTGAGCACAAGATGACCTATCAATAATGAAAATAGGGCCAGGGTGTAGCTCTAGGCCTATCCTAACAGCAAGGTGTCGTCATCGGTAAGGACAAGACCCGCTAGTAAGAAGTCAATGGGGACCTTCTCAAACCGGCACAAGTAAAGGACCAATATAACTGATGTGATACGAAATAATGTACTGACAACCAGGAATGGCCAACTGAAAAATGAGTCAAGAGACACCACAGAGAGGCCGACTCAGGCTTACTTCCCTTGAACAAAAGCATGACTCAAATGATGACTTTGTGGCAGCATATGATAACTTTGTATAAGCTCGTCATGCAAGAGGCATGAATGAACTCTCCATATGATTGGAAGAGATAACCAATCAGAGGAGGATTGAATCAATAACAAGGTTAAGGCATACCTAAGTCAAGCTAAATCCCACCCAAATGGAGGAGACACTTTGTTTGAGTGCTTTGTTCAAGGGCGACACGACTCTAGATGCCCACAATAAATGGAAATATTGTCCTATTCCCGCTCTTTTTGGAATATATAACTTTTTTGTCTTTTTCATTAAGCTTGAAAAGGAGTAAAACATTGCTACAATACAATGGAAAGAACAAGTGTCGGTGAAGTAGATGATCTAGTTCCTAGGATTGGAACAATCCTATGCTCAATGCAGGGAGGTGAAAACTGGTTAAAGACACTCAAAGGTATGTTCCTTCCATGGATCATAGTGTGTCAAGTTGCAGAAGTTAAGGGAGTGCAAGTTTGATTTTGTAGATGACTTTGTCAAAAGTTGTCTTAAACACGAGTCCAAGTGAAGCAATGCAGTAGTACAACTCAACATGAAGGAGTCTCTAGGGTATAAAGCCAGAACAAAGCAAAGAAGAAAAGAGGAATGAGTCTTCAGTGCATATGTCATGGTGGGACTAAAGAAGACTCCCGAGCCTACTCAAATGAAGAAAGATGGGAAACAAATTCCAGTGAGGTGCTAACTATGATGCCCATGAAAATGATGACTCTACCATCGTGTCAAGGTTTAAAAAGTCGGCGAGTAAAGTTGGTTTAGTAACAATGACACGATGGGATCGACCCTATGGCAAGTATATCGGCTGATGGAGGCTAGTTATAGAAAATGCAATGGAAGAATGGATTCCCTAACCTATATTCTAGTAGGTAAATGATACCTACCATGACAGGTCAACAATCATGGAACCAACTTGAAATCTTCGAAGAAGCGTCCAAAAAGTCCTGAAAAAACAACCTATTCTCGACAATTCAAGCTCCCAAGTTAAAAGATACATGAGAGGGAAAAAATCAAATTTTGAAAAAAAATTGACATTTTCAAAGTCTATAAAATGACTTTTTGACTCACCATTGTTACCATTTGAGTTGAGAGCACAAGGAGTGGAGAAAAAGAAGCAAGCTTTCCTTTTGCCGAATCTGACCGTTCAAATCTTCTCAAAATCATCAGGTAACCCCCAAACTTGGCTTGCATCAATTTGTGATTGTTTTTAAGAATTTTAATTAAGGTTTCACCATTGAATTTATGTCAAAAAAATTTGTCGCGGCGTATACGCGGGTTGGCTATATGCAACCTGCGTATACGCAGGCCCTAGATGCGACTGAGTATAAAACAAACCCGCGTATATGCCATTTTAATTTCAAAACAAAAAACTAACAGTCCAAACTTGTTTTTTTCTTAGGATGACAATCACCTGGAGGGAAAGGGAGCATGCCACTATTGATGATAAGGTTATGAATGATCAACAAGCCTTGGATGCCTTCAGAGGATGCGGTTTGTTAAAAATTTTCAAAATGCCAAATATGAAGGCAAATACTCACTTGCTTGAAATGCTCATTCACTACTGGAGTGTCAAGGACGATTCATTCATGATTGATCAGATGCCACTGAGGATAGAGATTGAGGATATCTACTTTATCATAGGCCTTTCCCGGAGGGGAGAGGTAGTACATTCTACAGGTCATTCATGAGGTAGCATTTCTATAGAGGACTATGTGCATATATACTGTCCAAGCCATCCAGAAAAGATTGGAAGCTAGATTCCAATCAAGCATGTAGAGAGTTTGTCATTGATGATCATCCTATTCACTATAGCCAGAGTAAATGGATCGGCCTCCTCACACTAGGCTTCACGACTTTCCATGAGCTTGGTTGTATATTGTCTCGCCACAGTATTTGATTGGTGTACACCTCTCCTCACCAACTTGAAGAGCCGACTATCATCTATCAAAAAAGGCTAGACCAAAAACTTTGGGTATGGGACTATTTTGTGCTCCTCCTTTTTTTAGAAGGTCCCAACACTATGCCCTAGAGTACCAGTTCCGATCAGCAGCCCGCAAAAGCCACAGATGGGCAGGTGGACCGATCTAATGAAATGTCTAGGAGGTGGGGATGTACCGCAGATAGCTTTTGACAATGATTTCTTCTCCTGGTGGGAGAAGCAAATCATCGTAGTGGACTTCCGGGGAGATCCTGATCTAGCATTACCACCAGTCGCGGCATGGGGAGATATAGGTAACAAATATTTTATTGATTTTATGATTTTTATGATTTCTCAAATATAAAAATGAACTTTAAAATATTTTTAATGGGATTCAAATGACTAATGTAATGATCATATTCCAGATATTGGACCAGTATGACCAGATGGATTCCCACAGCATGGAAGTCACGACCGAGGTGCCGAAGAGGCGACTGCTGATACAGAGTGGGTCCTATATGAAGTTCAGCGGAACTTGGTGAGATTGACTCACCGAGTACCGATGGTGGCGATAGAGGATCTCCTTGAGGATATCCAGCATCACGTGGTTGGAGTGCAGCGGGACTGGATTCAGACTCTTAGGCGTGTGGCTAACACTGTAGTCACATACTTGGCTGCTCATCCTGAGCTGGGTCATAGATATTTTGGACATGATTATGGGCATTTTAGTCCCAATTTTTGTATATTATTTTGGACACACTTATGTACATTCGAGATGTTTTATGATATATATATATATATACAGTTTCGACTTTTTGATGTTTATTTTTATGTTGATGAATTAATGATATTCCAATCTAAAGCTTGATTAGCAATAGAATTTGTTAACAAATTATGAGATCTTGGAATGTGCAAATAAGTAATATAAACAAATTATCTTTGCAACAACCTCACTCTTAAATATTGGCAATATAAACATGGATCTCTAACCCGATAAATGTTATTTAATTGTGACACTACCAGTTGTGAATCAAGATAGACTACCAATGAATTGATTCCATAAGAAATAGCTTCGGATAGTAAATTAATGACGACAGGCCACATTATTTGACATTGGACCAATACATGCTCCCCTTGATACCATCAACGGACCAGTTGGATAATAAATCACCCAAGATCCGGAAGCGAGGTTCCGAGTGTGCCAAGTAGCACCATCGACGAATCCAAAATAGACCAAGTCATCCATCAACACCTGCCAAAGCAGATCAAAAAGTGTCGATATCATGAGAACTCCCGACAAGATATGTACAAAAATACAAAACATACAAAGAATTCATTGCTCGGCCATAGCCTAAGCAAAGTACTTCTTGAGGTAGAGCCCATCGGGCGGCTCTTCCAGCTTGCTCCTAGAGATGTTTATAGGTACAGTCGTTAAGCCAATCAATATATTACCTTTGCCAAAAATTGTGTTGGAGCCAAAGGAACCGTACAAACATTGCTAGTAGGCATATTGGAGGACCTAGATTCGAATTCATGCAAAGGAAGATGAAAATATGAACGATGATGTAAATCTTCCAATGGTCGATCTACAACCATCATGGCTTCGGATACTTCTTCATTAGATGGAAAAACTGTATCTAAGCAATCCAAAGTAGAAGTGGAATCAAGGGTCCAAGTAGGGGCCACATCATCATCTAACTCATTTTCTGAAGAAGGAGTAGGAAGGTCATCTATAGAGTTATTGATAGATTCATATCTAAGCTCTGCTGCAAACATAGGAGATTCTATTCCAGCCACCTTCCCTTCATCTGATGTGGTCGAAGATGAAGGTCAGGTCCCAAGATCCGAAAAATAGTGAGTTCGAACAAACTCTTTCTGTAAAGGCTCCTTGGAGGATGAAATTGTATCTATTCTAGCTGTAGGAGGGCGAAGATCAAATACACCCATCAAGGAAGAGTACATCCTGACTCCTAGATTCTTGATAGGTTGATGAGGATTATCTACCAAGGGAACGATAGAATATGAAGTTGCCTGATGATCATCTGGAGAATAATCCAATTGACCAAATTTAACAATTCTCCCCTTGTGAGGAAAACGAAGGACATGAAACAGAGTCAAAACTATGGCTTCCATTTCATAAATCCAATTCTACCCTGAAAGGAGATTGTAATCGAGGTTGGCATCAATGATTTCTACTTCGACAATAACAACCTTCCCTCCAACACATATAGGAAAGGTCGGGATAATCCCGTGTGGCCTATGAAAATTTTCGTCAAATGCTTTCAAGAGTGTGGGTGAAGGAACAGCCGAAGGTGATCCAATGGCCTTCCAACATGACATTGACATGATGCACGTGGAAGCTCCCTCATCTATAACTGTTCAAAAAATGTTATTTTTTCCGTAAGTAGACTTTATTTGAAAAGCCATATGATGAGGAAGTCTCTTTTTGACATTGTGCATATCAAAAGTGAGAACTAAATAATTATTTGGATCTACTGCCTCCATTGTTGAAAGCAAAGCACTTCTTTGATCTAGACACGACTGGAGTACCTCTAAAGAAGACATCGTGCATAGACTCTGAGCCAGACCTTCTACAATGTAGTAGTTCTAGGCTGCCCTAACATTAGGGTTAATAGTGGTGTGTTTGGCAGAACCTTTCGGTATTGAGGTATAGACTCAACAGAGGGTAGTTATGGGAACAGTTTTATCCTTGGATGTTTTAGCTTCACCATAATAACGTGATTGTGTGGCCACATTAATGTGAGAACCCATCATGAAAACATTTGAGGAATGGTCCCCCTCCTAGTTGCCCCCTGCAAAGGTACCAGGGTTTGAATTCACGCCAGTAAGCAACTGCTACCCTTGGGGGAAAGGGTTAGTTAAGACAGCCTGGGAGCTAGAATACCCTTGCTACACTAACAAGCACTGAGCATCTTGAATTTTTGGGCAGAGATGAGTCAAATGGTCCCCACTGCATAGCTTGCACGGAAACTTAACTTTCTTCTTAGACTCTTTTCCACCCTCACCAGCATTATTGCCAGGCTTATTCAAATTACCCTTCCCATCTTGATTCTTCTTTTTACCTCGTCCCTTCTTCTTCCCATAGAAATTTTGATTTCCTTTGGGGTTAGGAGCCTGAACGACATTTATGGAAGAAGGTTGAGAAGGTGGAGTAGTAGATGATGCATCCTGATTAGAAGAAGCAGTTTGTATAGACAACTGTTGCAATTGGCTCAGAAGGGTCACTGCGTTCACATCAATCGATCCAAAAATACCGTCAGCACAGGGACCTGGCATCAATTTGGCTATATCAACCATAGTCCTAGGAGCATCAGGCAAGATTTTCTGAAGAATCCTAGACTGAGAATAAATTAATTCTAACTGTTGGGCCCGAAAAATAGCTTGCTCTTCAGAATAGACTCCGGATAGAGAGACATCCTTGGAGATTTCAGGTTGTAACAATTTCAAGAACCATTCCAAACAATATTCAGGAGGAATTTTGGCTTTAATGAGCCTCTTTCTTCGTCTCCATTCCTGAATATGATCAGAGATGTGAGTTGTTGTATCCTAACAGAAATTGGCCAGAAGTTCAGTTCTGGCATCATAACAGACGAGCAACTAGAAATGGTTTAGGAAAATGTTAGCCAAATCGGCAAAAGATGTAAAGTTGCCCCCTAGCAACTCTATATACCACTTAGCCGCATTGCCAGTTAAGGTGCATTGAAAAAGTCTCAACCTAATCGAGTCATCGATGAGGGAGTTTGATGAGCACCACAAATGGAATGTGGTTACATGGTCACCTGGGTCTTCACCGCCCTTCCCCTCGAACTTTGGAATATCCGATGGGAGTTTGGTTGGGACCAGAGGCCAGGCCGGATTGTATCTGATTGGATCATTTGTCAATTTTGTGAGATCTGGAAAATTCAGTGTTGCCAGAAAAGGAAGTCTGGGAGGACCTTGGGGATTCCACCCAGATTGGGCGGAGTTCCCAAAGTTCTGAAAAGATTGGCCTGGATTTTGAAAGGCACCAGGCTACCTGAAGTAACTAGCAGAACCTGCTGAACCAAAAGGTGACCCTTATGGTCCAGCAAAACTCGGAGTTTGACCAACTCCAGTTGAAACACCTCTGTAACCAGCGAAGTTTCCCCCTAACAAATTATTATAAGGAGTGGACAACCCTTGATAAGGGTTCCATGCATAGCTAAGGGTGGAAAACTTCATAATGAACTAACCGAGGAGTCTGACATATTCCCTTATTGTCTAAAAAACGTATTCCCAGCTCCTGTGCCACTAACTGCAGGATTATTCCAACCCTGAAAGGGATTGCTGCCTTGACTCGTGAAAGAAAAAGGCATAGATCCTACCGTCAGATTGGAATGTGGTATATGACCACTTCTAAAAGGAAAACCCTGAAAAGATGCCAATCCACTCATCATGGATGTGGAGGTAGCTAATGGTACACTTAATGGAACTGAAGGAATACCTAGAGAAGGCATACCAAAAGGGAAGAATCCAAAACTAGATGCATGCGCTTGGGAACTTCCACTCATCGATGGAATGGAAGTAGACCCAAACAAGGATGTGCTAGTAATAGACCCAAATAAAGATGTAGAATGGATGGAAATGGTTCCTCCCCCTTGTACTGATATAGGAGTCCGCATACTTGTAGCACTCATGTTGGGTGCCATGCTCCCAGCAGTGGTCATCGAAGGGATGTTCGTGTGTGGACTTGGACTTGAAGGTCTATGTGTTGGAGTCCCAATGTATAACACTATGTTTGTATGATTAGAAGGCGGAGGAGAATTCGGAGCTGCTAACGACTTTGAGAGTTCTTCTACCTCAATATTATCTTCCGACTGGAATAGAACTCGAGAAAGAACGGGGGTGTTCCTCTTTGGCTCTGTGGTAGTACCAGGCCTATCTTGTTCACAACTGCCCCCAAGTGGAGGATCAATCTTTGATGCGTCGGCTGCCACTGGGTGAAACCCACTGGCTGTATCGCTCCTACGCATTCTAGGAGAAGGCTCTAAACTTGGTGGTGAAAGACCACGTAGCCTACGAGACCGTCTAGGCGATCGGTCAGCCACTTTGAATTTTTTATTAAGATCTAATTAAATACTCAAGAAAAACGGAAGCTAGGCCAACTAGGAGCAAAGAGAACACACTAAAAATGTCCCTAAAATAAGTCATCCAGTCAAACAACTTTCAAGTATTTCCGCTCCGGGTGATAAGGACCGGACACCAAAATACAAGAAAGTGAAGTAGGGGCCTTCTGAAGATAGTTTGGGATAATGATGGCCCAGGCCTACCAGCGAAGGTATCAGAGGAAGTTATGCTGACCTCCAACAACAGCCTGTGCCAGTGCAAGCCCCCGAGCTTTGCAAGGGTGCCCTCTAGAAGTACTGCTGAGAGTGATATAATGTCGACCTCAAGTGCCACAAGATTCCCCCCCGTAGCCACCTGTGTAGATGCCTAGGATAAGAAACTAATGTTACCAACTCGTGTTAGAAGCCAGGCGGAATAGTCTTGAGGTAAGATCTGACAAGTAGGAGAGGGGGTATCTCTCTTCCTTATCTTCAAAAACCCTTGTGCTTAATTCCCAAATCTGGAGCTTTCCTAGTCTCCCTAACGCTATTGGATTTGCACTCTTTATTCAGACTTCTATGTTTGACAGTTTAAAGTGGCCTTGGAGAGTTTTCTCTCCACTCACCTAATCCAAATCCCTAAATATCCTAAAACTTGTTGGTGTGTCTAAATTAACAATATAAAAAAAGTTCTAGTATATTTTATTTAGCACTTGTTTTTAAATGGGTTGTTCTTAAGTCAAAGGGATAAATGGAAGTGAAACTTATGGTGTTTGTCGATGCAAAAGAAATTAATAAAAACCAAACTATATGCAAATGCACTTGTTTCGTTCTTCGATGAAAACAAATTTCTACCAGGTTCTAAGGAACTTCTAATAAAGAAATAAATTTCTCTTTTATTTTCTTTCAACAAGCTTCACACTCACAAAAACTAAAAAAAACTATTGGATGCCCTAAAAGATGCACAAACTACCCTAATGCAATGAGTATATGTTGATGCAAAAAATATAAGATTACTCTAAAGCAAAGAATGAAAGAAAATTGTTTATCACTTCTAATTAGCCACCTTAGATGTTCAGATAGAATATATGTTCCTAATGCTAATTTTCGTCCAAACACTAAAACCAAATCTTAATACAAACAATATGCACTCTCACTCACAAACAAAAAAAAAAAACCAAATCAAAACAAGGCAAAAGAAGGCAAAAACCAAGTTTTTAAGAAGTTTTCTTTTTCACAAAAGAAAACAAAAACACAATTTTTCAAAAGCGTTCCAAATACTATTGAAGACTTTAAGACCGAAAAATAGGCAACAAAAACACTTTGCAAGTTATCAACTCAATATGGGCAAAAACTCAACAAAATAGGTGTTTCAAGATGCCCTAAATGACCAAAAAGCAGCAAAAAGAGCTTGGTGACAATGATCAAAAGACCAAGAAAGACAACTTTCAAAATCATCAATCAACAACTTTCAGAAAGCGAGAAAAGCACATGGCCACTATATGCAGTTTTGACACAAAGAAAGAAGATCACAAAGATAAATTTTGTCACAAAGATTGAAACCAATCTTTCTTCTCTGGAAGACTAGAATAGCCAAGATTCTCAAAAAGAAATCTCGTGTGCTCAAACACAAATGATGACACTTGCAACAAAACAAAACAAGACCAAAACTTTCCACAACAGGAGAGAATTCGAAACCGTAAACTTGTTGCAAAACAAAAGACTAACAACAAAAACGACTGTTCAAGGAATACTTAGACCAGCAAACAAATATTCTGAGACATAAAGACTTGAAAAAATATTGGAAAATTAGGGTATACGCAACTGTGTCAATACACAGTTGCGTGTATATGCGATTCATCCCAAATAAACCTGCGTATACGCGGGTTCATATGGGGAAACTTGCATACATATGCCACTGTAACCTAACAAAACTATGTATATAACAATTCACAAAAAACAACAAAAAAGAGGTCTGAAGAAACTGCTCAGATTTAAAGTCTAAGTTCCTACAGGAATAGACAAATCAGTTACAGCAAGAAAATAAATAACTGAGCCCTGATCGGTTTAAATTAACCCAAACTAGGAACAACAATACTGTTGTCCCCAGCAGAGTCGCCAATTCTGTTGAGGGACTAAGTCCCCTAGGGCTTTGGGTCAACACCCTAGCAGAGCGAGGGGTTATCTACAGTAAAAGACAAGCATTCCATGCAGACATGATACTTAAATAAGCAAACTATGCAAAGAGAGGTGCACCTGGGGGTCCTTCGTTCGGGTAGATCCAGCTAGGGTCCAAACCCTCTTGGAGTTCCTCTTGATCCTTGAACCTGAAAAACAACCAATTCAAAGAAGCATAGCAATATATGGACAAAATATCATATAGAAATCAACTTCATAACTTATTGAAATATGGTTAATTATACATTGAAACTGTTGGGTCCCTATAATACTAGTGATTACCCCATTACTATTGTAGTTATACCCCTTATTTATATTGTTGTGCCCCTATTACCCCCATATTGTTATTTCTGTGCCACATAGAATCCCTCTATTGTTATTTTTGTGGCTTTATATTATTATTGTTAGGTCGGCTGGATTATATTGTGACTCCTTAGACTCCTATATATAGAAAGGAGGTTTTGTCATTTGAATCATCCAAGAATTGTTCATTTATGTAATGTAAAGGAGGTTTCCCCCTCGAAGAGGCTGAATTCTAAGGCGTTGATCTTTCTTTTCTATCTTTTCTTGAGCTGGTTTCATAACATTTGGTATCAGAGCTTTGGATTCTAGGTTTCGCTGCTCCAAACAGGTCATCGTGGCATGTTCGCTATAACTTTGTTTCTATGATGTTTCAGAAGTCGAAAAAAAAACCCATTTGAGAAGAAATTGCGCTGAACCTTGGGTCCGAATTTCAGAGCTTTTTGCGCGATATTTGCGGAGATATGATCTGAGGAAGTTGGTCTTTTTGCAGACTCCTGAATTACATTCAAAATAGGTGACCTGGGGAAAATCATCATAACTTTCTCTCTGGGGATCGGATTGAAGTTTCGTAAGAAGGTACAGAAAGAGGATGGACTGTAGTTTCTTGTGGGTGTTTTTCAGATCCAAAGGTCGAAACAGTGACTCGCGGCACGTCATACAAGTTAGCTCTACTGAACTAGTCTATAATCAAGTCACTGTGGGAGATTTCGCATAACGCTTCCTTGGAGAATCCAATTTGGGTCAGACTTGTGGCATTGGAAAGAGGACACAGAGAGCTACTACAGATCACAAGTTCAGAGCTAGATGATTGGAAAGTATAGAGATACATCAGAGGCAATATCGAGCTCCTACAAAGTGAAAAAAGGTGTGTAAATTTTTTTTTAAATTTTTGCTTAAGCTTGGTTTGAAAATTTATTTTGAAGGAATTCAAAGGGCATAGTAGAGCATTATTATCAGTAACTGATGCCCCGAGGAAAGAAAATGCAAACACCTAGTAAGGAACCTGAAAGCTCTAGCATGACTCATGAAGAAGAGGAAGAAATGCTACATGATATATCAAAATTACAAGAACAAGTGCAACAAATGTACGCTCACAAAAGTTAACAGATGCTAAGATAAATGGCGTGGAAGCTAAGATAAATGGCGTGGAAGCTAATATGAATGGCATGGAAGCTAAGATGGACAATTTGAAGATAGATTTGAACACAAATTTGAAGACAGGCATGGCAGATTTGAAGACAAATTTGACTAATTTTCTACAAGAAATACTTACTAATGGTGAAAAGGTAGTAAAGGAAACTCATGATGAGAACAAAAGAAATGTTAATAATGATTCCATAGACGCTAATTTTGGATCGAAGAATCACCACATTCCAAAAATCGATATGAGGAAGTTTGATGGCAAGGATCCCGCCACATGGATATTACAGATGGAGCAATTCTTCGATCTCAATAATGTGCAAAACACACAAAAGGTACGTATGGCAACTTTATATTTGGAACCAAATCAGTTTGTATGGTATCAATGGCTTTGTTCTCGTAAACAATTTATCACTTGGGCAATTTTTACGGAAGAATTGATAGCACATTATGAGGATACAAAAAGCAACACTTTTTTTAGCCAATTGATAAGTCTCAAACAAAAGGGTTCAATAATGGAGCACATTGAGGAGTTCCAAAAATTGAACATAAGGGTAAAAGATATTCCAGAGGAGCATAGGATTGATGTGTTCATAGGGTCTTTAAAGGATAATATCCAACATGATGTGCGCCTTTGGGAACCTGATTCATTAGAGAAGGCATTCAGGTTAGCAAGAAAAATGGAAAGCAAAATTATGGCAACTAGGAAGCATACCATTCACAACTATAAAGACGGAAGTGTTGTTGCCCATAGTCTTCCACAACCTACAAGGTTGACACCACAACAATTGGAAGAAAAAAGAGCAAAAGGGCTTTGTTACAATTGTGATAGCAAATACACAAAAGGTCATAAGTGTGCTGAGAAGAAATTATTCTACATAGATTGTGAAGAGGAAGAAGAAAAGGAGCAAGAAAGGTCAAAAGAAGAGGATATATTCCAGGAACAAAGCCTAGATGAAGAACAAATAAATCCGACCATATCTTGTAATGCATTGGTAGGAATTACCACTCCTCAAACCATCAAGATAGAAGGACAAATCAAGAAGAAAAAGGTAATAGTGTTGATTGATTCAGGAAGCACCCACAATTTTATTCATTGTAGGGTAGCAAAAGAATTGAATTGCTTCCTATATCCAGCACCAGAGTGTCAAGTGATGATTGCAAATGGAGGAACAATAAATTGTTCTGGAAAGTGCCATAATATCAAGCTATCCATGGGAGAATATGTATTGACTAGCCCAATGCTTTCCATTCCAATGGGAGGTGCTGATGTTGTACTAGGAGTCCAATGGCTACAATCCTTGGGTACAATAGCTTTTAATTTTCAAGAAATTTTCATGAAATTTTCTGTGGAAGGAAAGGAAGTTGAATTAAGGGGTATTGCAGGGAAACCAGGAAAGATAATCAGCTCTAATGGCATGACAAAGCTTCTAAAAAAGGAGCAAAGAGGTGTAATTGCACAATTATGTTCGCTAGATGTTTCCACATTGGAATCATCTATTTCTCCAGATCTCCAAAAAGTCCTGGACAATCATTCCAAGGTATTTGAGACTCCCAAAGGTCTCCCACCTATGCGTGATCATGATCATGCTATTCATCTGATTCCAGGAAGTGTTCCTCCAAACATCAGGCCGTACAGATATCCATATGTCCAAAAAAGTGAAATTGAACGTATGGTTGCAGAAATGCTAGAGGCTGGTATAATTCAACCAAGTCAAAGTTCTTTCTCAGCTCCAGTAGTATTGGTGCACAAGAAGGATGGATCATGGCGCATGTGTCCAGATTATAGGGAGCTCAACAAGCTCACTATTAAAGATAAGTTCCCCATTCCTGTCATTGATGAATTACTGGATGAATTGCATGGATCAATTTACTTCACCAAGTTGGATCTTCGTTCGGGATATCATCAAATCAGAATGAAGATTGAAGACATTCCGAAAACGGCATTTAGAACTCATGAGGGTCATTATGAATTTTTGGTCATGCCTTTTGGCCTTACCAATGCACCTTCAACATTTCAAGGTTTGATGAATTCAATTTTCAAACCATTCCTTAGAAAATTTGTGTTGGTATTTTTTGATGATATACTAATCTACAGCAAGTCTTGGAAGGATCATGTTGAACATGTTGACAAGGTGCTACAACTATTGGAGGAGAAACAATTATATGCAAAAAGATCCAAATGTTTCTTTGGAGTCCAGGAGGTGGAATATTTGGGTCATATTGTATCTCATGAAGGAGTTAAGGTAGACCCTAGCAAAATTAAAGCCATTAAGGAATGGAAAATCCCCACATCCATAAAGCATCTGCGAGGATTTCTTGGGTTGACAGGGTATTATCGCAAGTTTGTTAAGAATTATGGGAGAATAGCAGCACCTCTAACAACATTATTGAAGAAAGATTCATTTTCATGGACTCCGGAAGCAACAAAGGCCTTTAAACATCTTAAAGAGGCAATGTGCCAAGCACCGGTCTTAGCTACACCGGACTTCACAAAAACCTTTATTGTGGAATGTGATGCTTCAGGAAATGGAATTGGTGCTGTTCTAATGCAAGATGAAAGACCCATTGCTTTTGAAAGTCGTCCAATCAAGGGAAAGTTTTTAAGCAAAGCTATTTATGAGAAGGAAATGTTGGCAATACTCCATGCACTTAAGAAATGGCGACCCTACCTAATGGGAAGACACTTCAAGGTAAAAACGGATCATGATAGCCTTAAATACTTTTTAGAACAAAGATTATCCTCTGAAGAGCAACAAAAGTGGGTCACAAAGATGTTGGGTTATGACTTTGAAATCATCTACAAAAAAGGGAAGCAAAATGTGGTGGCAGATGCACTCTCAAGAAAGGATGAGGATATGGAAGCATTGTTGTGTGCCATTTCTATTATCCAACCAGATTGGATAAACGAAGCAAGGGAGGAATGGAAGAATGACGAAGAAGTGTGGGCACTTATTCGAAAGCTACAACAAGATTCCAGTACTTCTGATACATTTAGCTGGCAAAATGATTCGTTATGGTACAAAGATCGCTTATACCTCTGTAAGAATTCCCAGCTAAAACAAAAGATTCTTATGGAATTGCACACTTCTCCCTTAGGAGGGCACTCAGGATTTTTAAAAACTTACCACAGGGTTAAGAAGGAATTTTTTTGGGATGGCCTTAAATCAGATATTCAAAAGTTTGTGGCGGAATGTTTGGTTTGCCAACAAAATAAAGTTGAAACAATTAAGACACCAGGTCTATTACAACCTTTATCCATTCCAAGCCAACGTTGGGAGGAGGTTTCAATGGATTTTATCACAGGTTTACCCAAGTCTGAGGGAAAGAGTGTCATCATGGTTGTAGTTGACAGACTTACCAAGTATGCACACTTTTGTGCATTATCACATCCATTTAAAGCCAGTACAGTTTCTACTGCATTTATGGAAACAGTTCAAAAGCTACATGGAAACCCAAAGATTATTGTAAGTGACAGAGATCCCATTTTCACTGGAAATTTTTGGACAGAATTATTTTCTTGTCTTGGTACTCAGTTAGCTCATAGCTCATCTTATCATCCTCAATCTGATGGGCAAACTGAGATAGTAAACAAATGTTTGGAAGGATATCTTCGTTGCTTTGTATCTGATAAACAGACACAATGGGTCAAATGGTTGCCTCTGGCTGAATGGTGGTATAACACTTCCTTCCATACAGCAACAAAAATGACCCCATTTATGGCACTTTATGGGTACCAACCACCATCAATCACATCATATTTAAGAGAAAATTCTAAGGTTCAGGCAGTGGAACATCACATCAAACATCAACAACAAGTCCTCCAACTCTTAAAGGATAACCTCGTGTTGGCACAAAATAGAATGAAACAACAGGCAGATCAACATCGCAGTGAAAGAAGTTTTGATGTAGGTGATTGGGTATTCCTACGGCTACAACCATATAAGCAAATGTCCCTAAAGCAAGCTAAGAAGGATAATAAATTATCACCAAAGTATTATGGTCCATACAAGGTGTTGGAAAAGATTGGTACTATGGCATACAAATTGGAGCTTCCTGCAGCTTCTCGATTGCACCCAGTTTTTCATGTTTCATGTTTAAAGAAGGTTATAGGCGACAAGCTCCCAGTTCAAACAATATTGCCAGAACTTGACGAGGAAGAAAAAATTATATTGGAACCGAAAGCAGTCACAGAAACAAGAACTCGACAGCTACGAAATCGATCAATTTCAGAGTATCTTATCAAGTGGAAGAACTTATCTGCTGAAGATTCCACATGGGAGGATGAGAATTTTATGCAGAAGTATCCAGAACTGCTCAAGCGTTGAGGACAACACTTTTTTGAAGGAGAGGGGCATTTTGGGTCCCTATAATACTAGTGATTACCCCATTACTATTGTAGTTATACCCCTTATTTATATTGTTGTGCCCCTATTACCCCCATATTGTTATTTCTGTGCCACATAGAATCCCTCTATTGTTATTTTTGTGGCTTTATATTATTATTGTTAGGTCGGCTGGATTATATTGTGACTCCTTAGACTCCTATATATAGAAAGGAGGTTTTGTCATTTGAATCATCCAAGAATTGTTCATTTATGTAATGTAAAGGAGGTTACCCCCTTGAAGAGGCTGAATTCTAAGGCGTTGATCTTTCTTTTCTATCTTTTCTTGAGCTGGTTTCATAACAGAAACAATTATTCATATGTAAACCATAACAATAACATCATATGCATAAAAAAGATTGATTTCAAGAACAAGACAAATGTTTCTTTATTGTAGATAACTAAAACAAAGCAAGGAATGATATCACTTGAATCTTCCTCTTGCTAGCTCCAAGTGGAATCATCCTCCGGGTCCATCCAACCCCAAGTCTTCAAAATGCTCCTTCCATGACACACAAGGATATATCAACTAGTAAAATGACATCAAAACTCAAGGAAACAAGGGTTTCCTGTGATGGGGGAAGTGCTGGAAGCACGGGGATCTTCAGAATTGATCAGGGATAATCTCAGCAGAGTAATTCTCTCTCTTCTCTCCTCCTTAAGGCCTTCCCATTGAAGCCCTTTTATACTTCTCCCAAAGTAGTTTTTTAGTTGGGAATTCATTGGGAACAGTTGGGGCCACGGGCACTAATAGGTAATCAACAGGTAAAACCCATGATCTCTGCCCGAAATTAAGGAGATTTAATTTTTTTAAGTGTTTTAAGACATATACGCGGGTTGGGTATACACTAACCCACGTACACATGCATTTAGCTTAGGGTAGTGTCACATACAGGGAATAAAACATTGTTTTTTAAGTATTTGGACCAAGTTTGGAAGGAGGGGTTGCCCTAGGCCATAAATGCAGCATCACAAATATCAAGGGTGGGAGCTATAACAAGGATGAAAACTCGCATCAATCCGAGAATAGAAGTTTGAGCAACACTTCAACATCAAGTGAACAACTTCAAAGGAACATTGTCAGTAAAGTACGAAAGGAAAAATGAATGGAAAATCAAACAACAATTTATGAGAAACCACACTTCTTAAGGAGACACGGATTATCAAATGTCAAAATGGTTAGATTCTTAAATAATATCCACTACCAAGTACAAATATTTGTTTTATGGATATTTTTACCACTGTAAAAACTTTGTACATAAAGCCATAAATTGTATAGCTTATGTTAGAATAATTGATTTGGGAAATTTTAAGATGAGAAACAATGGATTCACAAACATTAAAACAAACATGAATCTTGAGAAAATTGCATTTTATCCTCTACTTGATATCTCTAAGTGTTTCTATTTCCACAAATTTTGGCACAAGTATTATGAATGTGAGCTTAAATACAATAGATTAACATCTCATAAAATTTATATAAAAAACGGATGTGTGCAATGGAGAAAGAAGGTAGAAGAAAATAAACCTGATAAGTGTGATCTAGTTCTGTATGCTCAAGATCAAAACAATAAATGGTATGTGGAAAGTGGTTGTTCTAGACATATGATAGGAGATAAAAGAAAGTGTTTTTCCTTGAATGAAAATAAAACTAGAGAAGTCACATTTAGTAATGATGAAGCAGGAAGAATTAGAGGAAAAGGTACAGTCAGTCTGAACAACAGAAGAGGAAAGGCTCAAGGTGTATTGTTTGTAGATGGCCTAAAACATAACTTGTTGAGTGTAAGTCAGATGTGTGACAAAGGGTGTGATGCTCTCTTTAGAGCTCAAGACAACGAAATCAAGTCAACATCTACAGGGAAGGTTCTGTCTAAAGGAGTTCGAATTGAGAATAATGTATATATATTGAAAGAAGAGAGTGCAGAATGAAACATAAGCAAACAAGATGAATCATGGCTATCGCATAGGAGATTGGGGCATCTCAACTTTGATCACATCATCAAACATAGCAACAAGGGAGAAGTTATATATTGACCAACAATAAAGAAGCCTCAAAATACTATCTACAAGTCATGTCAAATGGGTAAACAAACACGAACAACATTCAAAGTCAAAGATAAACTATCAAGTAGTAAGCCTTTGCATCTAGTTCATATGGATTTGAGTGGGCCTTATAGAACAGAAGCATCAGGAGGAGAACAATATTTCATGCTTGTAATGGATGACTATTCGAGATTGACTTGGGTGGAATTTCTCATAAATAAGTCAGAATCATTTGAGAAATTTAAAACATTTAACACATTGGCAGAAAATCAAACAGGATGCAAGATAAAGTGCATAAGGTCACAAAGAGGGGGGAATTTACATCAGATGAGTTTTTGTACCTATGTATTGAATTTTGGATAATAAAAGAAATATATTATTGCAGACACACCCGAATAGAATGGAGTCATAGAGAGACAAAACAAGTATGTTCAGCGAATAGCTAGAGCCATGATGCAAGAAAGAAACATTGCTCAAACCTATTGGGCAGAAGTGGTGCATACAGTGGTACATATTCTCAATAAGGCACATCTCAGACCAAACTGTGATAAGACGCCTTATGAACTGTGGCACGGGAAACCAACATCAATCAAGTATTTTAAAGTATTCGAGAGTAAATTTTATATCAAAAATAATGATGAAAAGCTAGGAAAGTTTGATGCCCGATCTGATGAAGGAATATTTTTGGGATATTCGTCAAAAAGTAAGGAATACGGATGTTATAATAAAATATTGCATAAGATTGTGGAATGCGTAGATGTTAAGGTTGATGAAGAGCCTCCCAATAAAAATAAGAGCACATGTTTTATCAATCCTCCAGATCATTATCATCATATTAGTAAAGAGAATTAAGCACAACCTGAATAATTAGAAGATACATAGGCTTATTCAAAAGGACCCTTAAGACACACTCAAAAGAATCATCCTGAGAATCACATTATTGGAGATAAAAGTGAAGGAGTACAAACAAGGAGGCACCTAGCGGAAAAATCTGAGCAAGTTCATATAGCTATGTTGTCACAGATAGAACCAAAGAACTTTGAAGAGGCAAGTAAAGACAAATTTTGGATAGATGTTATTAATGAGGAGTTACATCAAATTGAGAAGAATGAGACTTGGGAACTGACACCAAGACTTGCCGAAAAGAATTTCATTGGCACAAAATGGATATTCAAAAATAAGATGAATGAATAGGGTCAAGTTGTTAGAAACAAAGCCAGACTAGCGTGTAAGGGTTACTCACAAGTGGAACGTCTTGATTATGAAGAGACTTTTGCACCAGTTGCGAGACTAGAGGAAATCAAGATGTTTTTGGCCTTTGCATGCTACAATGATTTCAAAGTGTACCAAATGGACATGAAGTGTGCCTTCCTAAATGGTGATCTTGAGCAAGAAGCCTATATGAAACAACCTGAAGATTTTTCATTGTCATATAAGCCTAACTATGTTTGCAGGTTAAAGAAAGCACTATATGGTCTTAAACAAGCACCGTGGGCATGGTACTCTAGACTGGAAATGTATCTTCAAACATAGGGTTTCAAGAGAGGAGGATTTTATAGTAATCTATACATAAATGTTGATGGAGATGAATTACTGATTATAGTTGTGTATGTAGATGATATTATGTTTGGCGGCAATAAATATCATCTAGTAGAATGGTTTTATGAAGAGATGAAGACCAAGTTCAAAATGTCTATTATTGGAGAACTTACCTTCTACCTAGGCCTCCAAATACTACGAAATCCTAGATGCATATTCATTTCTCAAGAGAAATACCTAAGAGATATGTTGAAAAGGTTCCAAATGGAAGATTGTAAACCTTTCTCAACCCCCATGACTATTGGATATAAGCTATGTGCAGATGATGAATCACCTTATGTGGATCAAAGGCTTTAAAAATCTATGATAGGAAGTTTGTTATACCTAACAGCTTCTCGACCAGATATAATGTTGGCAGTCGGATTAGTAGCAAGATATCAATCAACACCCAAACAAAGTCATTTGCTAGCAAAAAAAAGTATATTCAGGTACTTGAAAGGGACTACATGTTATGGACTATGGTATCTGAAAGGTAAGGACTTTACATTGACAACATACACAGATGCGGGTTGGGCCAGTTGTGTATATAAGAAAAAAAGTACAAGCGATGGTGCATTCTACTTAGGAGAGTCTTTGGTGGCATGGCTAAGCAAAAAACAAACATCAATTTCTCTATCTACAGCGGAAGATGAATACATAGCAGTTGCAGCTTGTTGCACACAAGTGTTGTGGATGAAATAGACACTTCAAGATATGAAGGTAAATTTTAGTGAGCCTATCTCTATCAAATGCAACAATACAAGTGAAATAAGAATTTTGAAAAGTCATGTGCTTCATTCAAAGACTAAACATATCCCTATAAAGTACCACTTTCTCAGAGAAAAAGTGGTTGAGAAAATAGTGAATATGGAGAACATACCCACAAGGGAACAAATAGTTGACATATTTACAAATTCCCTTGCTAAATAACCATTTGCGTACCTAAGAAACAAGTTAGGGATAGTGTCTACTAGTGCTCCTCACTGATGTAATTTCAAAAAGGAGAGTCTAAAACTTAAAATTGAATGCACCATGTAAGGGAGAGACTACAGGAGCTGGAAGAAGTAAAGAAGACAAATAGAAAACATATTTTTTTGTTAAGAAATTTAAGGCACTAAGAAACAACCAGAACAAAGACATCATAAAGTGGTGAGATCAAGTCATTTTCTTCTTGAGAAAGTGACATCAATCAGGTGCACCATTCAAAAGTTCAGTATTTATTGCAAGGTTTTATAGAAAAATGTACACATGTATATATACTTTATATAAGCATGTAAATAAATAAATAAACAAAGCATGTTGACATCATTTGAATCATTCATTCTCTTATTGTTTATACGGAATACATTGTTGTACATTATGATGATCCATGTATTAGCTAACAATTGATATATGAAAACCTGAGATCAATTCAAACATATATATACATTCAACCAAAAGAAAAGAGACCACTATGGAAACAAAATGGCTCTCAACTCCAAAAGACTTAAAGTAATTAAGGTGCAATACTACATTCAAAGTTTTAGATATCTTTGATCCAGGTGGATATTGGTGGCCACCCGCCAAGTCCACTTGGACCCCCACCATTGTTTCTTTCAGATTTTTAGTTTCCTTAATTGTAGCATAATTTACTATTTTTAGCAGTTTTTCAGGTCTTGAACTTCTGGAGCCGTTTTGAGGCCCTAAACGATGTTTTTTGGGAAAACTGGGAGCAACATGGGTCAATTGATTGATGTTTCTCCTCCCAAATTTTTAGTTCTCGGATAGATCTTTCTAGCGAGATATTGTGTGTGTCAAATGGAGATCATATGCCAAAGTTATGACCCCGAGAAGTTGATGTACCAATTTACCCAAATGAGGCCCATAGTTTGGTGTTTCATATTCTAGGGTTAGGTTTTTGGATGTTTAGGGTTTTCCATTGTTTCACAACAATAAAAAGGCCTTCAAGCCTCATTGTAACACAGTTGAGAGGTATGTAGCCGCCACATCTCTTCTCAAAGATAACCTACCAGCGCCCTAGCTAGTTTATTTCCATTTCTGTTTGTAAGCATATTTTAGTATTTTACTTTCATGAAATGAAGTATTATTTCCACTGCATCTCTATGTTTATGGTTATCTCTATAATTTGTTGTGTTCCTATTTAAATTTGGATCAGTGGTATTAGAGCGGTCTGCTTTTTCTCTGTTTTTCTTTGCATATCCCCAATGAGGTCGAGATATAAGGAGTTAGGGCTTGAACTAGTCGAACCTTTGCAAGACCAACCTCGCAAATCCCGACGGCCTCCCATGGCGGATGAAAAGAAAGAGGAGGGGGCAGGAGATCCTATCAAAATATTTCTCAAAGAAGCCCTCAAGCGACAAAGAAACGTGATGATGGACAGCTTTGCCTAGATCCTTCAGCAGCTACTCAGGGGTGACGCATTGTCTTCCAACTACTCTGGAAATGCCACACCATTTAAGGTACTAGTTAATTTTGAAATCCCCATATTCGAGGGTCAGATAGATGCAGATGTCGTTGATAAATGGTTAAATCTAATAGAGGTTTATTTTTCTGTTCATGATTTATCCAGTCAGGAAAAGATTATTTTTGCTCTTCTCAAAGCATCCCCCCACGTCAAGGACTAGTGGGAAACCTACTGCGAGCAAAAGGATGAAAGTACAGGCTCACTATTTTCAGCCGCACCCACTTGGAATTCATTCCGAGATGCCATCAAGGAGCAGTAATACCCTGTCGAAAGCTATGAGGATCAATACATAAAGTGGACCACGCTGCAACAGGGAAGGGACCAAGATGTGCCGAATTTTACCAATATTTTCAATACCCTTCACACAAAGTTGGGTATCAAGGATTCAGAGCAGCATTTGATTCTCAAATATAGCGGCTGCCTACACAAGTACATCCAGGAAGAAATGGAATTCCTGAACATCTCCTCACATAGCACAACATACCAATATGCCGTTAAGGTCGAGAAAAAAATTTAAATAGAAGAAGAGAGACTTTGGATCCGTGAATCCGAAGCAAGGGAAAGGTGCCCCAAAACTGAAGAACAAAGGACAAATCCAAGGTGGGGCAGCCCAAGACAACCCGCCAAAGCTGCAAGCAAAGAACAATGTCATGAAGCCAAGAAAGGACGAGGGAAAGTGGTGTGAGTTCCATAAGAGCTCCACTCACAACACAAGTGAGTGTCAGGTCAAGCAGTCACTGGTGGCCGATCTAAAGGTTTCAGAATCAGATGCATGTTCCGAATCTGAGTTAGAACCTAACAAGGGGAATGACAAAGGGAAGCAGATTATCGATGTGGGGACCAACACCACCGTTGCCACCATGAAGATCCAGAAGGAGGAACCTGAAGATTCAAAGGAGGAGGATCATCTCTTCCACTCCCAGATGTGGGTAAAGGGCTCATCGCTATAGTTCATTGTCGACAGCAGGAGCCAAAAGAACCTCATTTCAGTAGAGGTCGTGAAGTGGTTGGGCTTACCGACCATGGCACATCCACAACTGTACATCATCAAGTGGCTTCACCAAGGACGGGATCTTTGCATGAGCCAACAGTGTCACCTTCCATACAACATCAAACCCTTCATGGACAAGGTATTGTGTGACATTGCTCCCCTTGAATTTTGTGATGTATTATTAGGAAAACCATACTTTTGGAAGTGACATGTTGTGTATGAATCAAGGCCCCATGCTGTTATTGTTACTTTGGGAAATAAGTTGTACAGGATATCGGAGGTAGCACCGCCTACCCTCATCTCTTTGGTTACTGCAAAACAATGCAATAAGCTCATTTCCAAAAACGCGAAATATGTTTTCCTGATGATACGCCCTCAAGGAAAGAAGAAGACAGTGGCCACAACCTTCAAATAGGGCCCCTTCGCATGACAACTACAGATGGATAAGGTCGTTGAGGAGTATGAGGACATCTTAACCTCCCCCACAGGGGTTCCTCTGCACTATCAGGTCAAGCACTCCATCGATCTGACCCCAAGTGCGTCACTACCCAATGCACCAATCTATCAGTGCTCTGTTTTGGAGAACGATGAAATCAAGAGGTAGATTCAGGACCTACTGCAGAAAGGTCACATCTATCCAATTTCATCACCCTATGGGAGCCCGATCGTGTTGGTACAGAAGAAGGATGGGACTTGGAGACTCTGTATTGAATATCGGACACTGAACAAGATCACTATCCATAATAGGTACCCAATCCCATGGATTGATGACCTCCTAGACAAACTGAAGGGGGGAAAATATTTCAGCAAGATCGATTTGAAGTCAGGATATCACCAGGTACCAATCGAACCCTCCAATGTGTGGAAGACTGCCTTCAAAGCCAAGGAGGGCCTTTTTGAGTGGTTGGTTATGCCTTTCGGATTAATGAATGCTCTTAAAACCTTCATGAGGTTAATGGATGACATCTTGCGGCCATTCACCAACTCATTTGTAGTGGTATACTTGGATGACATCATAATCTTTAGCCAGAGTTAGGAAAAGCACCTCCACCACATCCGACAGGTTCTCCAAACACTGTGGCAACACAAGTTATGTGCCAATTTGGAGAAATGCACTTTTGGCATGACCAAGGTTTAGTATCTAGGATACATTATTAATGAACAGGGGGTGCATGTGGATCCATCCAAGATCCAAGTCATTCGGGTTGGCCATTTCCAATCACTCTGACAGAGCTCCGCATCTTTCTAGGTCTTGCCAACTTCTACTATAGGTTTGTGTTGGGATTTTCTCATATCACTTGGCCCTTGAGTCAAGTCACAAAGGGAGGAGCGAAAGCAAAATTCTTTTGGTCTAAATCTCAACAGAAGGCATTCACAGATTTGAAAGATCGCCTCTGCTCCACACCAGTGCTCGCATTACTAGACTTGTAACAACCATTTGAGGTCGAGACAGATGCCTCTAACTATGCTATTGGGGCAGTCCTTACTCAACACGGGCATCCAGTGGCATATCACAGTGAGACACTTTCAGACACAGTCTAGAAGTATCCCACTTATGACAAAGAGATGTATTCCATTGTGCAGGTCTGCTGACAATGGAAGCATTACATTTTGGGGAAGGAAATGGTCATCCACACAGACCACCGATCCCTACAGTTCATATAGACCCAAGGGAAATTGCAGAATGATCGCCATCCGAAGTGGTCCACATACCTACAACAGTTCCATTTGAATATCAAGTATAAGAAAGACAACACCAATAATGTTGCAGATTGACTCAGTCAACCACCGATCATGGCGTTAACCACCGTGCTCAACTCTTGTGGGCACGAGACATCTGAATGGCCACTTCTCTATAAAAGCGACCTAGAATTTGGCCACACATACCAGACAATCTTGGAGGGTCAGCCTATTCCAGATTTTCACCTCCAGGATGCCCTGTTATTCCACCTGGGTCACCTTTTTGTTCCTTCAAGTGAGCGTGCCAAGATGATTTGGGAAGCACACTACAGTCGAGCTACTGGGCATTTCGAGGTCGAGAAAATGGTGGCAATACTACAAAAATATTTCTATTGGCTGAATCTTCGAGAAGATGTTAGGAAGTACATTAGATCATGCACTGCCTGTGCCATTGCCAAACCAACCATTAAGAAGCAAGGCCTTTATACCCTGCTGCCTACCCCTAGTCGACCTTGGGAATCCATCTCCATGGATTACATGTCAGGCCTTCCTTCTACTAAGCATGGAAATGACTATGTTTTTGTGGTCGTTGACAGGTTCTCGAAGATGGCCTTTATGGCGGCCTGCAAGAAGAATATCACAGTAGAAGCCACTGCTAAACTCTTCTTTGAATGGGTGTGGGTACACTTTGGGATCCCATAGTTTATCATCTCAGATCGGGATAGCAGGTTCCTCAGTACATTTTGGTCCAGTCTTTGGTCGATGCTGGACACGAAACTCACTAAGTCCACAGTCTCCCATTCTCAAATTGATGGCCAGATAGAGGTTGTCAACAGGATGATCGTACACATTCTGTGCATGTACAACTCAAAGCATCCACGCAGATGGGACGAGAGCCCCCCCTATATTCATCACAGCTACAACCAGTCTCTCCACAGCTCGACTGGCCACAACCCTTTTCAGGTGTGCTTGGGATTCCAGCCACTATGTCCCATTGATGTGGCCATACCATTTGTAGCTACTCACACAGATTTAGCTCATGTCCATTCCGAAACATATAAGGCAAACAACTTCATTGAGCACATCAAACATATTCGCCAGTAGGTCCATGAAATTCTGGAGAAATCAAATGCCAAGTACAAGCAGTGACATGATCAACATCGAGTGCCACACAAGTTTCAGGTGGGCGATAAAGTCTGGTTGCACTTTCAAAAGGAATGCCTTACCGGAGCCTATCTGTTATTAGGAAATCTAGTGTCTATGCAGATCTGCTAGTCCCACTAAGGCTGGTAGCTACCTTAGAAACAAACAAACTAAAACCACTTTTGTTTTCCTTTATGAGAAATAGATAAGAGGGGAACAAAAGAGACCAACCTCTGTCTTGCGCTTGGTTCCTTGCTTGATTCCTCTCCCTTCTGATAGATCTTTACCACTCGCTTCCTCGTCTACCCAGCTTCAAAGAGCACCTGTAGAATCAAAGCATAATAACACTATCCAAGAACAGAGATCTACTATCATAAACAATATAGGACCAGATATATATTGACCACAAAAATGCATATATCATCAATCATACAAGAATGTGGAGGAAAGCTTGAATAACTTTATTAATAATCAAGAATAGCGAAGAGGATTACAACCAATTGTTCTGACCCAGCGTCATCCCCTCAGCAAGAAATCCCTTCTTCACCTCATGAAAAGCTTAGATCACCCAACACTATGATGTTGCACCAAGAAACCAGTAGAACTTCCTTACAAGATACAAAATTCCAGCCTCTGGATCTCTGGGATGAGGGATCCATATATAGATGTTTGCAAGGGGGGTGAGTCAGCTTTTGAGATTTCATTAGTATCCTCTCTCTGATAGTTCTTGATTCCACTTGGAGATTGATGATCTCTTACTCATCCCTGGGTGAATGCAGAGAGGCAAGTGTCACAGGAGAAGTTTCTGGAAGATTCCATAATCCTCCACCTTGCAGATTGACCCTGCCATTTGTCCACTCTCACCCATCGTACCCCATAGAAGGGCTTTTTAGTATGCATCGCACCTCCCGTGTGCATTTAGGTGGGACGCAGCGCACTTTGACCATGGAGCAGGTGAGATGGTCTAGTTTTGACCAGTTCTAAGTAGTTTTTCATGGAGAACTTCTGGGAGATGGTGTAATCAGTTGACCTTGTTCTTTTAGTGGTTGGAACAACACTTTTAGGGACTTAAGAGCCCTTGGTTTATGGAAATTTATGATTGGGGTTGCAGTACCCAAAAATGTCTATAACAGTTGCCCCCTAAAGCATGAGGTCGTTAATCTTTTGATGTCGGGTGAAATCCTTTATCATGAGGATCTGAAGTTTTTTCGAGCTGGAAGGCGACCTGTAATAAGATACAATACAACACATTATCTTCATAACATTTTCATGAGCTAGCTGAGGCGGGAATTCCCATGCTCAGCTTTATAAATTCATTTTTATGTACTTAAGACAGACAATCATTTGTGTGCAGACTGATGATTCTGGTAGAGCCATCATCCCTTGGACTGGATGATTATCTGTGCAGCAATTATGTACATTTGATGTCTTTATTTTCCTGAATATATATCGCAGCCCGGATGGATGAAACTAGAACTGGGGTCTTCAATCTCGTTCGATCTTCACTCAAAGTACAAGTCGATCCATGTGAGAGATGTTCTGGAGTCAAACATGGAAAGACATCACCTAATTACCAGCCAATGATGTAAGCTGTTAACAGGCATGAGAGGAATCACCGATAATGATGATGACCCTCAAGGTACTACAACACAATTCACGTGGTGTGAATAAGGGACTTGGCGTTGAACACCACGCAAAATCTTTCGGTCGAAGGCCATTGATGTAAACCTGTCGCCGGAAGTGAGAAACTTGCCATTGAGGCATGCAAGCTTCAAAGTACTGAAAGGGTTGTTCCTAGATCTACTTCCTGGATAATGAGCTGATGTCGACAAGAAGCGATCGTCATAGGAGGGCCTCAGTGAATCCCACATCAATGACACGGAAGGGAGCAAATGATTTTAATTAAGGTGAAAACGATCTGATGACATAAGGTTCAGGGTGGTGGTCATGAAAGAATGGAGAGTAAATGTATTGCAGTGGATGAGACACAGGTGAATTCTCTGAGCGACTTCTCTTGAACATATTGGTGACACTGACATGATGGATTGGTAGCGTTAACCCCAAATATGGATGGTGTGATGGACCAATGGTGATATGACCAGTGAACAGAACAACCCAACCCGACTCGGATGCGGAGTGAAAGTGTCATGTTCAAGAGCAACTTGCTACCAATAAAGTTTCTTCAAGTTTTCTTCCCAATTTTTGCCCAGTCATTGCTGACCAGTACCTCTTTATTTTGTCAAGCTTGAGGAGGATAACATATGCTTGTTCTATAATTTGCCCTGCGAGAAAACCCATCGCTATGTTTCAACGAGCCTAGCGATAGTGAAACTCATTCTTGTCTGTATGGACAAGTTTGTCGCTATTCAGTTTTAACGAGTTTAACAACAAAGATAACTCAGTCCTTTTCAATTTTATAGAGTCTGAAAAAGGGACGTAAAGAAAACTCCAATAATCCTTTTTCGTCATATAATCCCTTGAGTCCGAAAAAGTATAAAATAATACAAAAGGGATGAATTTTCGGTAATTTTAACGAGCCGAACAAAACAAGCACTCAATCTTTTTGTGTAATAATCCCTTAGGTCCAAAAAGATTAAAATCTAAAGGAGGGATAGCTATTCCAGTCACTTTAACGAGCTAGAGAGGCCAATTGCTCAGCAATATTTTCATATTTTACGAGTCAGATGAAAAGAGTTTACAGGAGACTCATTTTTTCGACGAAGGAGTGATAAATTTGGGTAGCAGCTAATTCCAGGTAAGGTTTGGAATTTTCCAATCACGACAGTGTCACAAGGATGGCTAACAGGATCACTCTTCGCAACTGTTCCTCAAAAAGGGTAAACAATCAAGTGGAGGTGAATGATCGGCCAATACAGAGTGGAGGTGATGATGAGAACATGACCAAGGCTTCAAAGGCTGATGATAATGCATTCACAATGGTTATTTACCGGAAATTGGCTCATTTTTTAATGAGCTTAAACTCTGGGGGAACTTTTGCTTATTGCTTTGTTTATTTTTTAACGAGCTTGAATTCCGCGTTAAAACTGCTCGAAATAATCGTCATTGATTATATTGATTTTACCATTGACAACTTTTGTTCCTTCAAAGGTTGTACTGCCTGCTCAATTGCTTCATCAAACTAGTTAGAAACGAACAATATATGTTTGAAAAATGAGTCAAAACAATAATATTTTACTTGAATTACGTGAAAAGTAATTTAAAAGTGCTTTTTACCTCTCATTTTACCATTTTATTTGAACTTTGGTTTGTTGGAGCTTTGGAGGTGTTTTCCCCCTTGATTTTCACTAGCTGATTCCGGGAGATTCTGTGCACGATTCTTGGCACCATCTGGACTAGGTAGGAGCTAAACCTGAGCTCTTTAGTTTCATTCTTTCCTTTTTGAATTCTGAGCATGTTTTCTGGTTTTTCTGAGCCTCTGGGGTTTGAAAAACTCGCCCTGGCTCCATCGCACCTCTTCTATATCGAAAGGTGCGATGCATTCTGGCTTGGCCATTGGCCAGTTAGCATGCATCCCACCCAGAACACTGCTGGGGGTGCGATGGGCACAAGGAGGGAAATTTGTGCACAATTTTTCATGGAAATTTTTGCCTGTTTTTCACCAAATCAAGATCTTGACTCTCCTCTTGTTTGTTTTCAGAGATTCATTGGAGAAAAATGCTTGTTACATGGCGAGAACGAGAGCATGAAGAAGAGGACATGCTTGCTTTACATGATCCGATTACGGTAAATGCACTGTGGAACTGTGGCTTGTTCAAGTTTTTCCGCATCTCTAGCATGAGGCAGCAAATCAACTTGTTGCAATATTTTCTCGATGCATGAGATCCTACCACCCAGGTGTTCCAGATTAGGGGCAAGTCCATCCCCTTGACTATCGTGGACATCTATTTTCTGACCGGCTTATCGAGGCGGGGTGCCCCTATCTCATTATCAGGTTTGGCCCGTGGGGGTGAATCCGTGAGAGATTACATTCACATGTATTCCAGAGAGGTATCTCAGCCGAGTAAGGATGGCAAGATCAATATCCGATATGTCACTGGCAGGTCCTTGAGGACCATTCAGTTCACTTTTGCTAGACTGGCTGGTAGTGCGGCTCTTCATGAGGCCAACAGGTCTTATATGCAGTATGCCTTAGAATGTCTTGAACCAAAGGTGTTCAACTGGTGTGATGCACTACTTTCTATGATGAAAGAACAACTGACCAAGGTGAAAAACGGAAGATTGAAGAACTTTGGATATGGTTCTATTTTGACCGCTTTTTCCTTGGAAAAGATCCCGCTGATGCAGCCGCAGTATGTTTCACTTGGTTTACCTCCACCGACTGAGCCATAGATGTAGAGATGGGTTGACATTATGGCCAGACATGCTAGTCAGTCCCAAGTTTCCTTTTATGGTACCTTCTTCGAGTGGTTCAACCATTAGGAGATGGTTTTTTCCGAGTATCCATATGCTGGTATGGATTTTCAAGGTGATCCGGATTTGGTACTGCCGGCTGGCGAGAAGTGGGGTGTCATCGGTAAATTCTCTTACCATATCTCTGTTTATCATTTACACATAATGTTCTGTAACCAAGACAAAAATTGGTCAGATGACCCAAAACTCAAAATGCTAGTGGGCACCCTAGTCTAATGATGCTGGTGATAACAAGTCACCGCCTGTGAAATCATGCGTAAAAGCCTAGTCCATCGACTCAGCACACCAGTAATATGTCGCTGTAACCTTAGAGGCAGCTCGCCAGTCCTCACGTCCGGAATACCAAGAGTGAGGCCTTCGACCTGATCCTGCAATGCTGAAAGAGTCTCGGCCACATCAAGGTCGTGAAGGATAGCCCTTCCCACAGCCTCTCCTGCTGGAGCGGCAGCTGGCACTCTCAGGCATACTACTGGCTGAACTGGTCCAACATCTGCATGAGCACATGAGTTTTGATTAGTCCTAATAGAAGAAAGCACAAGATCGCCATTTTGTTATCGGGAAATCTAGTGTCTATGCAGAGCTGCTAGTCCCACTAAGGCTGGTAGCTACCTTAGAAACAAACAAACTAAAACCACTTTCGTTTTCCTTTATGGAAAGTAGATAAGAGGGGAACAAAGGAGACCAACCTCTGTCTTGTGCTTGGTTCCTTGCTTGATTCCTCTCCCTTCTAATAGATATTTGCCACTCGCTTCCTCGTCTACCCAGCTTCAAAGAGCACCTGTAGAATTCAAGCAGCATAACACTATCCAAGAACAGAGATCTACTATCATAAACAATATAGGACTAGATATATATTGACCACACAAATGCATATATCATCAATCATACAAGAATGTGGAGGAAAACTTGAATAGCTTTATTAATATTCAAGAATATCAAAGAGTATTACAACCAATTGTTCTAACCCAGCGTCATCCCCTCAGCAAGAAAGCCCTTCTTCACCTCATGAAAAGCTTAGATCATCCAACACTATGATGTTGCACCAAGAAACCAGCAGCACTTCCTTACAAGATACAAAATTCCAGCCTCTGGATCTCTGGGATGAGGGATCCATATATAGATGTTTGCAAGGGGGGTGAGTCAGCTTTTGAGATTTGATTAGTGTCCTCTCTCTGATAGTTCTTGATTCCATTTGGAGATTGATGATCTCTTACTCATCCCTAGGCGAATGTAGAGAGGCAAGTGTCATAGGAGAAGTTTCTGGAAGATTCCATAATCCTCCACCTTGCAGATTGACCCTGCCATTTGTCCACTCTCGCCCATCACACCCCATAGAAGGGCTTTTCAGTATGCATCACACCTCCCATGTGCATTTAGGTGGGATGCAGCGCACTTTGACCATGGAGCAGGTGAGATGGTCTAGTTTTGACCAATTCTAAGTAGTTTTTCATGGAGAACTTCTGGGAGATGATGTAATCAGCTGACCTTGTTCTTTTAGGGGTTGGAACAACACTTTTAGGGACTTAAGAGACCTTGGTTTATGGACATTTATGATTGGGGTTGCAGTGCCCAAAAATGTCTATAATACTATCAGAAACTCAAACCACTCCGATATGGTCCTTACACCATTACCAAGGATGTGGGAGAGAATGCATTTGAACTCAGCATTCCCCCATTCCTTGGCCTGCACCCAGTGTTCAATGTGGACCACCTTCGACCATCATTACTAGACACATCCGACATTGCAGAACATCTCACACCCACAAAGTTAAATCCAGATTTGATGGAACAAGTTGCAAATGATCGGATCATGGACATATAGATCAAACACACTCACTAGCAGAATATCCAACTGTATCGAGTTGTCAAAGTAGGCCAACTCCTACACCAGGGACCAGTTCAGCAGAATTTTCCCCATCTCATGGAGGAACTCAACGCAATGGGGACCATTGCTTCCTAAGGGGGGAGGAATGATTCAGGTGAATATTGGTGGCCACCTGCCAAGTCCACTTGGACCCCCACCATTGTTTCTTTCAGCTTTTCAGTTTCCTTAATTGTAGCAAAATTTACTATTTTTAGCAGTTTTTCGGGTCCTAAACTTCCAGAGCCGTTTTGAGGCCTTAAACGATGTTTTTGGGAAAACTGGGAGCAACATGTGTCCATGGATTGATGTTGCTCTTCCCAAAGTTGTATTTCTCGGATAGATCTTTCTAACAAGATATTGTGCACGTCAAACGGAGATCGTATGCCAAAGTTACACCCCGGGAAGTTGATATACCAATTTACCCAAACGAGGCCCACAATTTGCTGTTTCATCTTCTAGGGTTAGGCTTTTGGATTTTTAGGGTTTTCCATTGTTTCTCAACAATAAATAGGCCTTTGAGCCTCATTGTAACACAGTTGAGAGGCATGTAGCCGCCACATCTCTTCTCAGAGATAAGCTACCATCACCCTAGCTAGTTTATTTCCATTTCTGTTTGTTAGCATATTTCAATATTTTACATTAATGAAATGAAGTATTATTTCCGCTGCATCTCTATGTTTATGGTTATCTCTGTAATTTGTTGCGTTCTTGTTTAAATCTGGATCAATCTTCAAACATGTATTCTACCATCAATCCAAGAGGAGCAAATTTTAGTTATCTTTGTGGCAAGTTTCAAAGAAGTCTTCATCATGTAAAATCTTGAGATCTACATCTGAGCCACACCATTTGAAATTTGCACATGAATAAATCTAGCTCAATAAAAGATCAAGAGTAAACTGCTGCAAAGAATTATTTCATGCATAGATCCTTGTTATGGTTGCAAAGAATTGTTGCTGAAGAAAATTACGAACATATTTCTATAACCATAAAGGAAACATGTGGCTAAACTACTTTTCAGCATCCTAGTGCATCATTAGGATCTCTCTAAATCCTTCAGCACTGCATAATCACAAAGATTTGAATGATGTGAATTCTTGAATAAGTAAAAATGAATTGATCAACAAAAGACAAAATTTTTGAAGTACTTCAGCAACACATTTGAATAAAGTACATTCTGTTGTTCCATTAAAAATCTACAATCTCATAGGAATTTGAGTATGGACTCAATTTATCAGGAACTCATCTTTGTTTTAATCATAGAGCTCATGTCCAAAATAAATTGCAACATACCCAGAGATCATTCTCCATTCCAAAAGAAAAAAAGGGAGGGTTATTTTTTCTCATCAATCACAGCTACAGTAATTTGAAGAAAATGAGGCTCTCGAATATCAAATACCCTAGGAGAAAATTCCTTAAAATAAACATATTAAAGAATTCGACTCAAAAGTCGACATTCAAATCCATTGTATTGAAATAAAAAGGGGGGGAGGGGGGGTGAATTGTGAAAATGTCTCTACAATTTGAAGGCCATGGGTGATTGAAACACCATGCCTCACTCAATTGTAACACTTCAACTTCATTATTATGGCGTAGGCCATGAGTGATTAAAACAACATGTCTCACTCAATTGTAACACTTCAACTTCATTATTATGGCTGTAAAGATTTAGATAATATTAATGCTACAAGATCAAAATGAAACTATGGAGGAAATTCTAAAAGAATCATCATCTAAGTTGAGGAAGAACAAATTCCAACATCTGAAAGAGTAAACCTCATACATCTCATGGCAAAAAAATGAACATGCATTTAAATCCATTGTACTGTCAAACCTGTTCTCTACAATCATTAAGATGCAATTCTTATGCATTCGACTCTAAGAAATTCTAGAGAATAATAAATTGTTGAATAAGAGGCTACCAGTGCATGCCATTGAAAAGGGCGTCACTAAGAATTGATCATTTTCCTGCACTAAAATCTTCAAAGGAAAAAAGAAGGGAGATATACATAAAAGTTCAAGAAATCAAAGAAAGTAAGCATAAAAGGAAAAATTGGCATCCATCAAAGAGAACCAAGTGCTCAAAATGATTTCTATATATCATGATAAGGTACGAATAATGACAAAGAAAGTAACACAAGGACAAAGATGAGTAACGTTTAATTGAAATTATGAAGATCAAAAATTGATTGGAACAAAGATGTCATGATAGAACGATAGGACCATACATAGTATTGACAGCCAATGGATTGGATCAGCGTTAAAATTCTTTGTGATATCATGAAATCTCTTGAGACAGTGGAATAATTATGTGCATCAGAATAATAATGTACCTGGAATAATTATATGAAGTGTTCATATATTTCATGGCAGCATTTTTATTGGAGAAGTTTTATTTGATTCCTTCAACATTAATTCCACTACAAACAAACTCTTATGTTTGGTATGATGCTTTTATAAAATATTTAATAAATAACATCTTTTGGAAGCGCTATCATAGAATTAAATTAATGACATACAACACTAATATTATTTGAAAACAATATTGAGATATTTACGGCAACATTGATACATTAAAGATAGCACTGATATAATTGGAGACATCGTTTACCCATTTGAAAGTAGCTTTGGGATTATTTGATATTGTTGAATAAAGGTAGCATTATATTATTTGGGTGCCATATTACTTTAATACCAACATTATAATTCTCCTAGCAACAATGGACTTTCTATGGACAAGCTGTAATAGATATGATTTGAAAATATAATAAAATGGAAATATGCCCAGAAATAACAAGATCGATCCAATATAATATGAAATGCTTCTTTATTGATCAAACCCTTGAGGTAGGGAAACACCATACAATCACTCCATAAGGAAGAAGAACACTCCCCAAGCCATATGCTTGTTCATACAATATTCCTTGACACCTCTCAATGGAGAGTCTTTAGCCTCTATATAAGATTCATACATACAATACCATGGTTCTCTGAATACCATCCATCTAATACCATGGTCTTATCACATTATCGCTAACTACTTGTGGGCCCTTACATGATGCGGGTTAACGAATTTATTTATTAACTATGGCCCATCCCATTATTACATTATTCCCTTGGGTACCTCCCTCTGTACTCCATACTATCCCCCCTTGGTATACTACATTCCACCCCCTTTAAACATGTTTTGTCCCCGAAACATAAGAAAAACACAAATAATAAGATTTACTCAAAAAGTATTCCACTCGTACCATGCACATGCATCTATCCATCCAAAAGAAAGGTGAACCCTCGATATAGTTGGTACCTCGCTCGCTTGAAATGGAAGTTGACCCTGGTGGCTCTTCTGTGTTGATGTATACTACACAAGCTATTTGTATTTACAAATGAAATGTTTTTAGGTTTGTATGCCCTAATCTAGAAAATATTGTGTATATTACATGCTCAATGTTATCAATTGACAATGTACCCATAGCTAGCTCCATTTTTTTTTAATGGTACCATGATATTTTTCTCACAGCATATGAATTTATGAAAAGTGAGTCTTGCATGAATATTGGAACTATCCTCCCGGAAGCAACAATTTTTTTGTGTTTTATTATTTTCTTGCTCATCTAAATATTAGGCCGAGTTTCCAAACTCAACAATGGATCATTATGATATTTACTCCTCACTAGACAAAGAGGTTTTTCTTCCTATTTTTCGAGGCATCTCTAAAGTGTATTCTTATTACACTCTCCAGCCAAGGTTACCTTTATTTCGAAGGAATAAAGCATCGCTTATTTGTTAAAGGGTATCTCGAGAACCCATTACTCCCATGAAATCACCTCATTGAAGATAAGGATTAACAACTTATGATAATTGATCAGTTCATGTTAACGCTGCAATACGACATTGTATGTGAATCCTCTATGGCGTTCTTGATATATTATTATTTACAGCATTGATGCAATGCAAGAGGTTTATTATTATTTGAAGCGTTGAGATCCAAGAGGTTTATTATTCTTTGCAGTGTTGAGATGCAAGAGGTTTATTATTATTTGCAGCATTCTTTGAAGCATTCTCATTTCCTACGAGATGTAAGAGGTTTATTATTCTTTGCAGCATTCTCGATTTTTCCAGGCGTTATCGATATTTCCAAGTGTTCTTTGCTCTAGCGTTCTTTGCACCAACATATTGGTATCAACCAGCGTTCTTTTCTCCAACGTTCTTTGCATCACCATTATTTGCACCGACGTTCTTTGCACCAGCGTATTGGTATCCATAAAAGCTCCAATTCTGGCATAAAGTAATATAAAATAGAGTTGCCAATGCTCCAATGTATTAAGCTCCAATGTCAGCTCCTAATTAGAACAAGGACGTATTGATGCCCGTAGAGCATGTGAAAACGCCCATATGCAACACGTAGATATGTGATATCATATATCAATGGATTTATTTTTTGATCTTTAGTTCCAATAGTTTTGGTCTTCAAACTCTAAAGTAGTGAGGAGGAGGAAGGTGGAATTTGCATGTACTTGCCATGGAAAGGTTAATTGCCTCTATTTTGTCAATGTATTTGAAATGATGTTTTCTCAACTTATATTTTGCTCTACGAGGGGATGATGATGATAGTTTCACTATTGCACAAGCCATCCTAGTGTCCATATTAGAAAATATGGACAATTAAACTTTTGATCCATTATTTAATGGAAACTTAATTGGAAACCCGATTTAAAATATGCTTAATAGGAGGCACCATGATCATAATTAAGAGTTTTAAGTATTTTCTTCAAATGTCTCCAGTGTTAACTTACTAATGCAACGTATCAAATGCTCCATGTTTAACATGAAGTCTTCAGCATTAATATGAAGTCTCTTTTATTGGAAGCAATTTATTATTTTTTCTTCGCTATTATTTGCATCAATATTATTCACAGTGGCATCTTTATTAGAGAGAAGCAATATTATTAACAGGGGCATCCCTACTTGAAAGAAATAATATTATTAGCAATGGAATCCCTATTGAAGAGTAGCAAGAAATATGGAAACATTTTCAATATATAGCATTTGAATGATCTTCAATTTGGAGCAATGTCTACAAATTTGACAATACATTAATACTTGGCACTAATATTGGATATACTTTTATGGATTGAGTGTTATTACGAACTATCATTGCCAGTATTAAAATCCCTGCCATTGATTTCAAAGGGGGAGGTAATAGAGGTATTTTGTGTTGCCATCAATGCCAAAGGGGGAGAATGTTGGAAATGTTGGCATTCATGTCATTAATCATGTTAGAGTCGGTCTGGTCAGCCATCTGTCAGAGATCAAAACTCTTTGTGCATTTCAATTTTAGGTGTCCCACTCCATTCACTCAGCTGCATTTCGCTAGGGGCATGCCATGATCTGACGGAGAAAGTCATGCTAATCATTTCCCCTCATGTCTGGCTCCTGCTGGCTCAGGTCTTTTGCTAATAATCACCAAAGTCCATGACAGTCAAGGTCTGGTCCTTTACAGGACAAAGTCATTTTATATGTTTGGATCTAGGAATTAATCAATTTGGTCTTTGAAACATGTCCAGTAAAGCCATGCAGGCTAGAAGGGGGCCCTTACATAGCTATGGTTCAGAGAGCTTCATCGTCATGTGGATGGACTTCGACTCTTCTTCAAAACTCTGTTTTGAAGAAAAGTCAAACAGTGTCATTTATGACCAAATTTTCTAAAAAATCACTAGTTGACTTTTTCAGATGCAGTCATGGTTTCCATGGCCAAATGCCCTGTCATATAGTCCCTGCAAAGATGCGCCGAAAATTTCATCATTTGAGCCAAAATTTCAAAGGGAAAGTGAAAATCAGTGTGTTTTAAAGTCAGTGAAAAAGTGCAAACACAACATTAGAAAAATGGATTTTCAAGGAAGCAAAAATTAAACCCATCTCTTCCAAGGCTATATATCCATGTTTTTTTATCCAAATCAAGGGCATTGTGCTATTACAAGCCTTAGAGAGACATTGCAAAGGTGTGAGGGCAAAATCGTGAGCGTTTGAGTGAGTGGAAGCTGGTTTTAGAGGGTGCAGCGCACATACTCAGGAGTGCGGCCACACGCAGCCTGCCCCCAGTTCAAATTCTCTAAGGGCATCGCGCATACCCAGCGCGCAGTGCACTGGGTTTTGCACGCGGCGCACACAGACCAGGGGCCGAAAAACGTTGCCAAAGCACTCCAAATTTTGGTGAATGCTATCAAATCGAGAGGTAAGCCTTACGACATCACCTTTTCATCAAATTTTATCAATGATATGGTGTTTATGGAGATGTTTGAATGTCACCAAAATGCATAAGGTCAACCATAAGAAATCACCAAGAAATTGATGGCTAGGGTTGTTAAAATGTGTTGTTAGAGCCAAAGTTTTACTCCATTCACCTTTTTCCCCTCACCTATCATTTTTCCCATCTCCCCTTGATCATTTTTCCTAAAACCCCTGCCCTAAATCACTACCAAACCCTCTCCCTATCCCTCCACTATTCGCTCAACACAAAATCACCATAAGACAAGCTCATTGTGTGAGCAAGGAGGTGGAAAAAAGGTGCAAGGTCGAAGAGTTGAAGAAGGAAGTGATTAGGAGCAATTTAGGGTGATCTCAGAGCGCACGGCGCACACACAAAGAAGCGCGGTGCACTCATTGGGTGCGGCGAACACAGAGCCCGTCCACTGTGCAAATCCGCCACTAGCGCGGCGCACTGGGCATTGCGCGTGACACATAGGGATATAAAGCCCAGAAACCAACTAATTTGCCTAAAAATTTTGTGGATGCCCAATCAAATTTGAAAGGCAGGCAACCTATCTCCACTCTTGCATCAAACTTAAAAGGAATAGCATGGTTTTAGGATTATAAATCAAATGCAAAAATTTTTATAAAGCCAACAAAGGAAGACACAAAAAAAAACATGATCCTAGGGTTTGTGCTACAGTGACAGTGTTGCCAAGGTGATTCAAACCCTACCCCATCAACACTATACCAAAAATACTCCCAAGTCCCTGACAAATCTCTCCCTTTAACCCCTATTCCCATTACATCATTCCCTTCCTAATATTCCCTGTTTTATTGTCCCCTTGGTGGCAAATTGTCACAGCAACTACCAGCTTCATTGGAAATCAAAGGGCAGCGTAAAACTCATGGTACAAACAGCAGTAATGGCATCCGAAGTTTCATCAGAATATGAGGAGGAGACCCATAGTGACACAGCTTCAAGAGAAAGGGCCCACAGGAGACATCACCAGAGTGGCAGACATCTTAGAGATGAGCCAAACACCCTCACCGAGTTGCAGGCATGCCCTCTTGCTATGTATTGTTTCCAGCACTTAGCATGTTTTGAATTTTGTCAGAGGGTAGCAAATGTCAGAGATCATCATGAGTTGGCCCGTCTTTTTGCACTTCACCTACATGGAGGACAGTCTATCTTGGCTGGGGTCACTTTCACATTGACACCCGAAACCATATCAGTGGCAACAGGCACACCAAACATTGGAGATCAGTGGCATAAGAAAAAGAAGGTAGAGAGGCATCATTATGAGCCTTACATCAAAGACAGCTGTTTGAGCCACCTCATGAGAGTTTTTCCATTCAGAGTTTTGAGAGATGAGTATGCCTCGCTCATGAAATTAATCATGAAATATTTCAGTTGTGAGGTGAGGTTTCCTCGCCTTTATGCCTATCACATCAGGTTGCTCATGCACTTTACCAGGGTGCGGATGATGAACCTCCCATTTTCATCTGTGGGAACATAGAGAAGATGAATAATTTCATGCGGCACAAGACCCCTCGACAGCAGCTCAACAGTGTTTATCACTTGCCCTTATCCGGATTTTGGTGGACCATCAGTTGGGATTGCAGGGTATTGCTTGGGAGGACTTCATCTCCCGTGACTTCTTCAGCGCTCCACAGGTGGTTTAAGAGGCAGAGCATGAGATAGGGGGCCCATCTCATCAGTATGAGTGACATGAGACTGCTACTATGCCAGTATACATCACCTATCAGAGAGGCAGTAGACCCTTATTTGCAGCAGCAAAGTGAGTGTTATCTCCACCCGTGGTGGAAGGGACCTCGCTTCCGACATCAGCATCACAGGAGCAGGGTAAGGGTAAGGAGCAAGTGCAGGAGGAAGGACCATCAGGTGAGCGAGAGACCAAGTTTGTTCTCCTCCAGGATGATGAGACAGATGTAGAACTAACAAATGCGGAGCTTACAGAGATCATCCAGGAGCAGCAGTCAGTGATTGAGTCCATATCCCTTGACTTGGAGAGGGCTAAGTGGAACATGAAGTACCTGGAGTAGAGAAATAAACAGCTTGAGGACCAACAAACGATCATGGAGCTGCAAAACATTCGTGAGCACTGCCAAGCTGCTCAAAGAAGAAGGGTTGCGCTCACATCTTTGGAGCAAGCAATCAATGAGGATGGGGAGGCCAACCTTGAGAGGGTCAACATGCATTTGGAGAGGCTGCTAGACAAAGCTGACCAGGACCTTGCTCTACTGAGACATATGGCTTTCCATTACAGGGTGCGAAACATGAGTGCACAGGCCCGGATAAGGAACTTGAAGGCAAAATTGAGGAAAGCAACAAGAAGGGAAAAAAGGGAAAAAGAACAAGATCGGCTTCGAATCTTGGCTTAGGCTTCCTTGGCCCATCATAACACCCCATAGAGATCCTCCAACCCAAATTTCAAAAAATTTGGGGAAATTTTGGTCACTTGGTAATTTTTTGGGTAAAAAACAGGGATTTTCTCCCTGTGCCCCGCGCCACTGGCGCGACGCTAAAATTATAGAGCTCCAAATGAGGAATGGCTTGCAATTTTGGATTCAACATGGAAAATTACGACTACTGGTGTCTAGAAAAGAAATTTTGGCAAGATCCAGGTCTCCTAAAGGTCAAAAAACACCCAAAAATGGCCTCTCTGCCACTTTGTTGACACACAGAAAGCAGTCTTGGGAGAATGGATATTTGGAGGGGAAAATGAGCACCAAATTTGAAAATTCTAGTTGGGGTTAGAAAGTAGACAGGACAGGCTTTCTAGCAAGCCCACTTGCGCACATTCTTAACACCTACAAGTGCCCCAAAACAGGCCCCAAAGTAGCGCGACACATAGAGAAAATAGCGCAGTGCACAGAGGAAAAATTGTCAATTTGCTTCCATTTCGCGAAATTTCGGTTCACGACTTCTCTAAGTGGGCCCGCTCATCTACATTTCCGTTTTTTGGCACCAAATGCGGCATTTAAAGAGTTTTTTCTCCAGATTGGCTTTTATCCAAGTGGCGAAGGAAGGCAAACAGTCACCCAAAGCCAAATGTCATGTTTGTAGCGCTGCACCTGTAGCTGATGGTTGGCTCTCCATCTCCATTTCACAATGATTCGAGTAACTCCCCAACCCTTGGGCATTCTATCTCTTCCTCACACATTCTATATATTGTATGCAAGTTATTTGCAAAGGGTTGGTTAGCTTGTAACTTCTGGGAGACTGTGGGAAAGAAACTTTGTTTCTTCACTGTGTATTTTTGACAGAGAATTAATGAAAGGCAACGGCTCTGTTTCATGAGATTCTTGTGGTTGTGAGTGTAGAAAATGTGTTTCTTATGTTTTCATATGTATTTCGTTATGTTTCATAATTCAATTCATGTTCATTTCCAGTGAAATTTTCTGAGTGAGATTAGGTAGAATTCAATTTTATTGCTCTACCTGTGGGAAAATTTCATGTTCAGTGTTATTCTTCTGTTGAAAAGGATTCATGTCACTATGCCCTTTTCACTTTCTTCAGTAATCTATTCATGCCACGGTACCTCAAACTAAATTGTTACATTTTCCGCCTACTTTGCCTCACGCAATAATCTGTGCCTTTGTATTAAATTCTCTGTTCTTTGCTAAGCGCCGGCCCCATTACATCCCAGAAGCTCGGTCATTCATGAAAATTGTTTCCTGAATCCCTATTTCGCTTACTAGCCTAAGGTAAATATTTCATTGTAAGTCATCTCAGACCGTTTTCGATTATATATTCACTGAGCATGACTCGGAGAGAGCCCTCTCTTGTTCTGGTAGGGCTAGCTACCAGACTGAGCATGGTTTGTGGTTACCCTAATTTTTGCCTTCCTTCAGCCTAAGGCAGATTTAGGTGCTAACAAATCACATGAATGTTGAATGTTGAATTGGGGATACTTTATGCTTGAATCCGAAAGGATGAAAGTGATGTGAAGTGAAAAGGCTATGCTAATCAATGTGAAGTCTAAGCACTATCAAGTGGGACATAAACTATTGAGATAAAATTTGAATACATATATTTCTTTGAATAGAAAATGTAGATAATACAAATCTGATTTGTCTCTTGTAATTATTGTTGATTGAGTTGTTAGTTCAGCTGTATTTTTTATTACAAATAATTTTCGGAACTGAAAGTGAAGAGACAATATTGCGAGTAGTTTTTGGAATTCCAAGAGACTATGCTTCATGTCATATTCCTGTAAAGAATACAAACAACCAAGATGACTTGCTTATAAAATAGACAATGCGGAATGTAAAAAGGGACCTTTTTTTTTAGGGGAAGGAGTTTGCATCAAAGAGTTGATGAGCAATAGCAGAAGAGGAGTGAAAAGAAGAAGCATTTCAGTAGTAAAATTGACAAAAAAATTGTATATGAGGTAACAAACATTCGTGACTTGATGTTGTGATTTAGAAATTTTTGTTCCCTTCTATGTTGCATCTTGAAAAGGAGCAGGTTGTACCCTGTTGAGGTAGGAACCTCCTATGCGTTGTAGCCTGCAGAAAACTTGTGGGAGTTGGAGCTTCCTTTGAGGTAGGAGCTTCTTGTAGGTCAAAGCCTACAAAAATATGATGTAATAAGGATTAGCAGCTTTCCTTTATGTTATCACTAAACAAATTTCAAAGGAAAAGGGTAAGGTAACAAAGAATTGGTCTTGGTCACTTTCATGTTCCTTTCATGCATAAGAAGCACTTGGCAAGCTCAGGGTCAGCATAGATCAAAGTTCTCCATTTCAATTCAAGCAAGGCAGTTAGCACTCAAGAAGAAGAATGTAGCTTTGAGGAAGTCAAAAAGGAAATTGATGTCTACCAACCTTGAGATTTCCCAATTCAAGGAAAGGGCAAGGAAACATGCAATTGAAAAGGAAAAATTGAAGATCTAAAAACACAGCTAAGCCAGTGGGAAAGGTTTCCTTAACTAAGGAAAGTCACGTAGCAAGTGAGGTTAAGTCCTCAAATGTTGATGATTTGCCTTGTTGAATTTTTCCTTGAAAAATGATGCCTCTGCATTTAGTTTTGAACAACTTTAGAACAGAAGGGACATTCCAAGATAAAGAAACTCAAGACAATCGAATTTTGGCATTAAGCTGTGTTTTTGAAATTACACAGCAGTTTCGCAGCGCGCTGCGAAACCCCTGTAGCAGCCTGTTTTAGCAGAAAAAAACTCTGCTTTCTGCGTTTACTAGTAAATTTCCAGAAGGGATTCTGAGCAGCTGAAAACTTAATTTTGAAAAATGAAAGAGGATTTTATTCCTAACATGCTGCACTACAAAAACCTCTTTCAGTTTCTTCAATTCCATTCTGAGGTGGGAGAAATTTATGGTTAAACTTGCGCTACGAAACTGCTGAAAGTCAAGCTTTATCTACTAGTTTTAGCAGTCTTTTTCAAAATCAGTTTTTGGTTACAGGAAGATGTATTTTGGAATTCTGAGGGAGCTTTCTCTTCATAAAATGTCTAGATACAATAACCTATCTCACTTTATTCATAAGTGTTTTCAGTTGGGATATACTAAGCTTTTATTGAGACCCTAATTTCAGAAAACGGATTTTTCCTGTTTGCCACGTGTTTTTCAAGGACAGTTTTTGGACAGCTGGAGAAATGTTTTCAAAAACCAGGAGAGGTTTTTGTTCTAGACAACATGGGCTACAAAAACCTCCTTCAGTTTCGTAAAATGTGTCATGGATGAAGAGATAAGGGCTCTGCAATTTTCAAGGATCTAAACCTAAAAACAGGGAAACATGTTCCCTTATTTCTAGGGTTTGTCATCAGCAGTTGGGTGACCACGTGGGAGGCTTCATCAAATTCGACTTCTTGAGGTTGCAAGTTGTCAAATAATGCTTTAAATGCTTAGATAAGGTTGTTGAATCATGATAAGGAGTTACACTCCTAGTTGTATTAGGTCTCTAGGACTGCTAGTTAGGTGTCATTTGCATTTAATAATTAGTTTTATGTATCAATAGGTGTCATAGTAGTATGAATTCGAATTTCCCTCATGCTGGAGGAGGAATCTCAGTTATGTAAAGAGCTCTATATATAGCTGAAGCAGCAATGTAATGAGGGTTGGAAAATTTTACAGCTTGTCTTTGGCTTATGTAAAGACTCATTTCAGTAATATAATTTTACTTTACTTCTTAGGATTCATGAGGGATTTCTATTGTTCAGAATATGTGATCTTGTTCTTTCCATAATTTTTACAATGGTATAGATTTATAATCACTCAGAACTCACTGAATGTGCTCTGATTTCCTGTATGCATTTATAAACTGTGGTCCTATATGAGTTATGTTCTGAATGTCTAAATGTTGAGTGCCCTGACTTCTATGTAAGGTTGAGTTCACTGTTATATTGAGGTGTTGTTGACTCCATAAGCCCAATGGATAGTTGTTTAATGTATTTCCAGCATTCATATTTTTCACAGTTGTTCTATAAGAGTTAGCCATCTTATCTTTAATCAAAATCATTAATCCTTTAAGAGAGAGCCCTCTCAGGTTGAGGAGGCTAAGCCTCAGCCTAAAGTAGGTTTGAAATAGTTACTTAGAGTCAACCTGACTAGCAGCCTATCAGGGCCTGATTTTGAGATAACATTTTGGTGCGTCTGCCGGGAGCCTGAAGTCTATTCATTACTGTTATCACTAAACAAATTTCAAAGGAAAAGGGTAAGGTAAGAAAGAATTGGTCTTGGTCACTTTCATGTTCCTTTCATGCATAAGAAGCACTTGGCAAGCTCAGGGTCAGCATAGATCAAAGTTCTCCATTTCAATTCAAGCAAGGCAGTTAGCACTCAAGAAGAAGAATGTAGCTTTGAGGAAGTCAAAAAGGAAATTGATGTCTACCAACCTTGAGATTTCCCAATTCAAGGAAAGGGCAAGGAAACATGCAATTGAAAAGGCAAAATTGAAGATCTAAAAACACAGCTAAGCCAGTGGGAAAGGTTTCCTTAACTAAGGAAAGTCACGTAGCAAGTGAGGTTAAGTCCTCAAATGTTGATGATTTGCCTTGTTGAATTTTTCCTTGAAAAATGATGCCTCTGCATTTAGTTTTGAACAACTTTAGAACAGATGAAAGGGACATTCCAAGATAAAGAAACTCAAGACAGTCGAATTTTGGCATTAAGCTGTGTTTTTGAAATTACACAGCAGTTTCGCAGCGCGCTGCGAAACCCCTGTAGCAGCCTGTTTTAGCAGAGAAAACTCTGCTTTCTGCGTTTACTAGTAAATTTCCAGAAGGGGTTCTGAGCAACTGAAAACTTAATTTTGAAAACTGAAAGAGGCTTTTATTCCTAACATTCTGCACTACAAAAACCTCTTTCAGTTTCTTCAATTCCATTCTGAGGTGGGAGAAATTTATGGTTAAACTTGCGCTACGAAACTGCTGAAAGTCAAGCTTTATCTACTGGTTTTAGCAGTCTTTTTCAAAATCAGTTTTTGTTTACAGGAAGACGTATTTTGGAATTCTGAGGGAGGTTTCTCTTCATAAAATTTCTATCTACAATAACCTATCTCACTTTATTCATAAGTGTTTTCAGTTGGGATATACTAATCTTTCATTGAGACCCTAATTTCAGAAAACGGATTTTTCCTGTTTGCCACGTGTTTTTCAAGGACAGTTTCTGGACAGATGGAGAAATGTTTTCAAAAACCAGGAGAGGTTTTTGTTTTAGACAACATGGGCTACAAAAACCTCCTTCAGTTTCGTAAAATGTGTCATGGATGAAGAGATAAAGGCTCTGCAATTTTCAAGGATCTAAACCTAAAAACAGGGAAACATGTTCCCTTATTTCTAGGGTTTGTCATCAGCAGTTGGGTGACCACGTGGGAGGCTTCATCAAATTCGACTTTTTGAGGTTGCAAGTTGTCAAATAATGCTTTAAATGCTTAGATAAGGTTGTTGAATCATGATAAGGAGTTACACTCCTAGTTGTATTAGGTCTCTAGGACTGCTAGTTAGGTGTCATTTGCATTTAATAATTAGTTTTATATATCAATAGGTGTCATAGTAGGATGAATTCGAATTTCCCTCATGCTGGAGGAGGAATCTCAGTTATGTAAAGAGCTCTATATATAGCTGAAGCAGCAATGTAATGAGGGTTTGAAAATTTTACAGCTTGTCTTTGGCTTATGTAAAGACTCATTTCAGTAATATAATTTTACTTTACTTCTTAGGATTCATGAGGGATTTCTATTGTTCAGAATATGTGATCTTGTTTTTTCCATAATTTTTACAATGGTATAGATGTATAATCACTCAGAACTCACTGAATGTGCTCTGATTTCCTGTATGCATTTATAAATTGTGGTCCTATATGAGTTATGTTCTGAATGTCTAAATGCTGAGTGCCCTGACTTCTATGTAAGGTTGAGTTCACTGTTATATTTAGGTGTTGTTGACTCCATAAGCCCAATGGATAGTTTTTAATGTATTTCCAGCATTCATATTTTTCACAGTTGTTCTATAAGAGTTAGCCATCTTATCTTTAATCAAAATCATTAATCCTTTAAGAGAGAGCCCTCTCAAGTTGAGGAGGCTAAGCCTCAGCCTAAAGTAGGTTTGAAATAGTTACTTAGAGTCAACCTGACCAGTAGCCTATCAGGGCCTGATTTTGAGATAACACTTTACATCACTTTCAGCCTGAAATTTGTGGTTTTCTCCCTTCGGGGTTTCCACTTAAATATGGTGTCTTCATGTGTTTATTCTTGCGTGTTGTGTGAATGTGTTTGTTATCACAAAATCAAACCCTGATAGGCTACTGATCAGGAAGACTTTGAGTAACTATTTCAAACCAAACTTTTGGCTGAGGCTTAGCCTCCTCAACCTGAGAGGGCTCTCTCACTGGGTTAAAGATTTTACTTTGAAGATTAGATGGCTAACTCTATGGAAAATTCGAACAACAATGTATAAATGGTTGAAATACCAATTAACAAACTTCTATTGAGCTATGGAATCAAAGTGTGTTTCAGTACAACAGCAAGATCAATTTCACATGGAAGTCAGGGCATAGAGGGTTTTAACATAAAAGCGAAACAGAGATATAATGTAAAGAACACAGCCTACAAACACATGAAGGAAGTTAGAGCATCATCAATGAATTCTAAGTAACATGTGTCTATACCACTGCAAATAAGTATATGAAGGAAACCATGAGGAAAATCAAACATTAAAACCCTTGCTGAATCCCGAGTAGTGAAAGCAACTCTTTGTATTAACCTGAAAACATACAGTCACATACAATAACACAATGTGCTTATTTCTTTGAAAATTGCCAACCTTTAGTGCATTACATCTCTTGTCATATATAGAGTTCATTACAAGCTTGGATTCCTTCCTCCATCATGAGGGGAATTCGAATTTCACTTGACCTGACACCTATTGATACTTAAACAAACTATTAATTACAACTCGCTGTTAACTAACAATCCTAGAGACCTAATACAACTAGGAGTGTAACTCCTTATTATGACTAAACCACCTTAACTAAACATTGAATGCATTCTTTGACAGCTGCAACCTCATGAGGTCGAATTTGATGAAGCCTCCCACGTTGTCACCTTATTGCTACTGATGATAAACCCTAGAAATTAGGGAACATGTTTCCCTGTTTTTAGGTTTAGGATCCTTGGAAATTGGCACGTGGGACAGAGCCTCTATCTTCTCATCCATGAAATATTTTATGAAACTGAAGGAGGTTTTTGTATTCCATACTATTTAGAACAAAAAACTCTCTTGTTCTTTTAAAACACTTCTCCAGCTGTCCAGAATCTGTCCTTGAAAAACACGAGTAAAACAGGGAAAATCTGTTCTCTGAAATTAGGGTTTCAAATAAAGCTTAGTATCTCCCAACTGATAACACTTATGAAGAAAGTGAGATAGGTTATTGTAGCTGGAAAGTTTATGAAGATAAATCTCCTTCATAATTCCAAAATACCTTTTCCTGTGACCAAAAATTGATCTTGAAAAAGACTGTTAAAACTAGAAGAGAAAGCTTGACTTTTAGCAATTTCGTAGCGCAAGTTTAACCATAAATTCCTCCCACCTCAAAACGAATTTGAAGAAAATGAAAGAGGTTTTTATAGTTTAGTATGTTAGGAAGAAAATCCTCTTTCAGTTTTCAAAATTGAGTTCTCAGCTGCTCAGGAACCCTTCTGTAAATTGACCAGTAAAAGAAGCAAATAAAGTCTTTTATGTTGAAACAGGTTTTTTCAGTGGTTTCATAACGCACTACGAAAACTCCTAGTTCAGTGAAAATTATGGGTTTTACACTACGAAAACTCCTAGGCAGTTTCATCGTGCATGAAAACCTTGACACAATTTTGACACATGGAAATTTATGTGTGATGTGGAACCAGTGATAGGCAAAACCAGAGTGTTGACCCTATTTGACAATACCAACAAGACTCCCTTCTAGGTCTTAGACTATAAGTCAAACCATGGAAAAAAAAGACCAATACTAACACCAATCCTTTGGAATCCAACTGATGTTCAAAATTTAGTAATTTTTTCTTGAGTGATAACAGTGTTGAAGCCTTGAAAAACAAAACCTACAAATTTCTCTCCTTAACACCTACAAAAGCAATTCAATAATAATTGAACACAAACCTAAACCATTAACTACATAAGAAAAAGATTAAGTTGAGAAAAAATAAATAATTTTGAATTACTAATTCACCTGTCCCCCCTCTCAGTAATTCCTAATCATAAATATCAGAAGTTATTTACATTCTTTGAAAATGTGGATATAAAAAAAATTATCTAGGGCATCTGCTAATGTTTTCATGTTTCTATAAATATGTTCATAGCGCATGAAATCAAAATGTCTTTCCAAAAGATGCACTCTCCAAACCACGTGAATGATGGCGGTGTTTCTCACTAAATAGATGTTTGTGAGTTGTAGTACTACGAGTTGCAAGTCAATCTTGATGACTATACTGCGGATACCATGTGAAGTAGCACTAGAAAGTATCTCAACCATTGTGCTACACTCAGCGATGTTGTTAGTCAAGTGACCAATGCAAATCCCTTGCATACTCACTAGCTCATCATTTGGAGCAAAAATAGCCCACACTGCAGAGGATAGGTTTTGAGTACTACAGCTAGCACCATCGGCATAACCAATATACAGTTTGAGAGAGGTTGACATCTCAAATCCAAAATTAAACAAAATCAACATAAACCATGGGAAACTCTGAAAAACACACTCAACACTTATAGAGAATATGTACACAGTGTACCGTGCATGGGAACAAGCATGGTATTTTTTGAGGTGCAACCCATTTCTAGGCTATGCCAATTGAATTCCATCGAGATCCACTAACTCGTAAGTGCCTTTTGAAGGAATCGCTTGAAAATGTATGGGCCCAGACACATAAGCTGGAACTTTCCTCAGCCTAACTTGTCGACCTCCTGGTCGTAACCAGATCTCGTTCCGATAGTATTCTAGGCTTGACACTTTTGTCATATCGTGATTTAATGCATATTTTATGGGCTTCATTGTCTAATGCGACATCGCGTTGGGTTTCATCCAAACAAGTTAGGTGTAAAAGACGCTCCTCCTCTACGGAAGTAGTGGGGAGAAGTTCGATAGCTAGTTTCAGCGATGGAATTTTGCATTCGATGGGAAGGATTGCTTCCAGACCATACACCAAATGGAAGGGTGTGAATCCAGTAGCAATCCTAATGGAGGTCCGATATTCCCAAAAGGCAGCAAAGAGAAGAAAGTACCAATCTGATTTGTGGACCCCTATCATACATTCAAGCATAGTCTTAAGAACTTTGTTAGTTGCTTCAACTTGTCCGTTACGCTGAGCATAATAGGGAGTGGAATTTTCAAGTGAAAGTCCCAATTTGGAAGCTAATTTGGTCATCATATGATTTTGAAAGTGCTTCTCGTGATCCATTACTAATGCTTGCGGAACACCAAACCTAGCAATCACATGGTTAAAGAAAAAGTACACAGTCATTTCACTGGTATTATTGAATGTAGGCATCGCTTTAGCCCACTTAGTAAAGTAGTCAACATCGACAATAATGTAGCCATGCTCCCCAGCCGAGTGAGGGTTACATGTCATAAAATCAATGCCCCATTTCACAAAAGGACCAACTATGACGACAGGATGCAAAGGAGTAGGTGGTGCATTGAATTTTTTATTGTAGATATGGTATGCATGACATTTCTGGACTGCGAGGATACAGTCACAGAAAATGGTGAGCTAAAAGTAACCGACGCATAATATTTTTTATGTGGTGGCGTAACCAGATAAATTTCCACCACATGTCCTCAAGTGGCATTCACTCAAGACTTTCTTGGCCTCCTTAAGAGTGGGACACCTCCATAAAATAGTATCGATACGATGATGGTAAAGAGTGTCACAGATAATAACATAGTTTTGGGATTAGTACTAGATATGTCACTGCTCTGGGTGAGATGTATTAGGATGCAAAGTCTAGGTTTGGAGATAAAATCTCCATACCATGGGTCAGATGATGAGATAAAAAACAATGAATCATCTTGGATGGAATCTTTAGATGTAGATTCAACATCAAGGGAAGGGAGATCGCACATAAGCTCAGCAAAAACTAAGGATTTCTTTGACTTGGAGTTGATGAATTTCAGGTCTAACTCTTGGAGAATAATGATCCACTTAGAGTATTTTCCCCCCAACAATTGACGAGACATTATGTATGTCATAGGGTTTCAATATGAAACGACCGTAGTTTTATGAAGTAAGATGTAGTGTTGAAATCTCTAGAAGGGTTGAATGACCGCCAAAGCTAAATTTTCCACATGAGTATATTGGATCTTAGTATTGTTGAGGTTTTGACTCAGATAATAAATGCGATGTTCAATCCCCATATCATCTTCTTTTATCAACACCATATCTATAATAGATATGCGGCAGCAAGGTACAGGAAATAATCGCGTTGATAGTCGGGAGGATATAGAAGAGATGCCCGAACCATAACATCTTTCAAGGCATCAAACACTTTCTTCTCGGTGTCATCCCAATGAAAGGGAATCCCCTTTTTCAGCAAGCGAGTAAATCCTTTGGTCATTTCAACGTAGTTTGGGATGAACCTCCTCAGGAAGTTGGCTTTCCCTTGGAGTGTTTGTAACTGAAAAAAGAGTTGAGGGTGGAGGCAAGTCAATGATTGCCTATACTTTTAAAGGATGAATAAAAATTCCTTGTTTAGAAACTACAAAACCACAGAGTCGAAAAAAATTGACACATAATTCACATTTGTGCCGGTTGAGTCGATTTTTATAATGTCTACAATGGAGGAATATGGCCCATAAATGCATGGGGTGATTACCCCGACGCTTAGAGCGAGCAAGTAGATCTTCCAAATATGGTTGCATGATGTGCTTGATAGCATGGAAAGGGTAGTCCATCACACATTCAAACGTGGCCCCTGTGTTCTTTAAACCGAAAGGGAGCCTTTTATAAGAGAAAGTACCTCAGGGACAAATAAAGGAAGTTTTAGGTTAGTCCACCAAGAGAATGTTGAATTTGAATATAACCCGAGAATCCATCCATAAATGAATAAATATCGCACCCAACGCAGTCATTAATAATCTGGTCAATAAATGGGGTTGGGTAGTTTTCCTTTAGACAAGCTCGTTTAACGTCCCTATAATCGACACATACTCGAATCTTACCATGTTTCTTCATGAAAGGGACAACATTTTATACCCAATCAGTTAAACGAAAAGGCTATATGAAACTAGCCCGAAGGATATTTTTGATTTCAACTATTATACCAACATCTTTTTTGGGATGGACTGGATGGAGGTGCTTCCAGACAGGTTTGGCATCGGGATACATTTTTATTTCTTGAACTACAATGTTTAGGCCAATACCTGGAATTTCCTCATATGTCTAGGAAAAGACATCCCTGAACTCACGAAAAAGGGCTCAATAAATCTTGATGTCAGATGAATTACAAGATGCTCTGATGTATATATTTTTTACAATTCCTGGTTTAATCAAAATATCGAGAGGAATCATTTCTTTGATATTCAGAAGTTTCTTTTCAGAGTCAATCTCATTAATGGAAACATAATTTGTAAAGTGTTCGAAAAATTTAGGTAGGTATACACAAGTGAGATTATCTTCAATGGTATCTGGAAAGGAGGAATGGTGTTGATGTTAATCCCACAGCACTTTGTCTAACATCGAGATCTCCATGACGGTTTTTTTGGTAGAGAATGTTTTAATACTCCGTAATTTCTTAAGGTTGTAAAAGAAATTGCAAAGGTAACTACAAAACCACTTTTAAGTTTAGAAGCTAGCCCTTCTAAATTGAGAGAGGGATCTCTCTCCCAGATTTAAATTTGTTTTCCTTGTAGGATTTTAGGCTAGATGTGAAAGTTTAGGGTTTGGTTTTTAAAATGGTTTGGTTGGAATAACCAGGAAATCCATTGGGAAATGAAGTCAAAGGGGCTTAGAGTGATTAATTTGCAGAAATATCAAGCTTAAGTGTAAGAGGGAAAGGTAGGCATGTTGTTGGATCTTTGTATTTTATGAAATGGATAAGGAGGAAAAGATTAAGAATCACTTCAAATAAAGAGCATTGTTACCTGAATTCTATATTTAACCTTCAGTGGAAAACATTGATTATTGCTTTAAACCAGAACAAAGTGTGTTGAAACAAATTATGTACTTAATCTTCTTAAAAACAATAAAACAATGAAATACATATGAAAACAGAGAAAATACAAGATTACAGTAAGAAGAGTGTCACCACACAACTATGACACATGAATCCTGTAACAACTTTCTTGTATTAATGAAAATGGCCACTTGATTTCAGTAAACAACTTTACAATAAATGGTAGTATTTCTCAGTACGAGTCCCAACACTTTGTTTATTGCAAATGAAACAACATATAGAATAAAACTCTCCTAAACTATTACAATAATTATGGAATAAAATCCTGAATAATAACTAAAAATAAAATAATATCTCTATTTTATATGCTGGAAACATTTAACTATTCATTAAACTCTAGAATTGGTTTTCTAAATGCTCGAAATCTACAAAATGATCCTCAATATGTTGATCTTCTACTGCTAGGTGTCTTATATTGATGATATCTTTATACCCTTGAAATATGGAAAAATGTTGAAAATGTCTTCACAAAATCTGCTAACTGCCCTCTTAAATCTGATTTCTCTACCATCTTTATTAACTAGTTGCCCCTTTGAGTTATATTTTTATCGTTTTTACCTTTCATCGCCTTTTGAATACTTCATTATTGTCAAAAAAATATTTGGGAAAAAATATATATTTTAAATAATATTTCCAAATATTTTGATTAAACCCTTAAATGAATTTCATAATTAAAAATCCAACATCTTCATTTGAATGATTTAACAAACCATTTGTTTTGAAATCCATGTTTTATATTCCCTTCCGATAGATTTTGAAACCCATGTGTTGTTTTCTAAATCCATGACTTGTTTTCTCTTCCCATGGGTTTTGAGAAACCATGTGTTGTTTCTGTAAATCCATGGCTATTAAAGTTTTCCTATTTTTCCTTTTATCCCTGTAAAAGTTCTCAAAATTAGTTTCACAAGCATATGATCACAAAATTTCTCATTTTATTTTCTCTTGTAAATTCATTTTCTTGCACTCCTGAATTCATTTTACCTGTAGTTGTAAAATCATTTTACACCTTAGCCTGTAGTTTCATTTCACCCATCACTCTTGTTTAACCTAGCCTCCCATCTGTGAATTCCTTTAAAATCTCGTTTCACCTCAAATCTCTTTTATCAGCCTCCCATTCGTATAAAATTGATTTCATAATCATATGAAATTATATTCATGTTGGGGTGCAGGAATTGCACTTAAGAAAGCTCCTTCAACACTTAATTGTCAACCCGGGGGTTTCGTAAACTTAGAGACGAAGCACATGTAATGCTAGAAGTTGTATGAACTTTTCCTATTCCTATTCCTAATTGAAATCTTGCAGAATCAAACAGAAAAATTACAAAGGGAAACTGACACCAAAGTAATTCTAGTGCTAGAATGTAAAAGAATGAATTTGTGAAGAAATCAAATAAAGGAAATTTCACACTATTGTAAACAATCTTAACTGCTAAAGTAAAACTCTATGTTTATCCTCAGTATAGGGGCTCTAAGCCTCAAGGCTTGGAGCACTTTGTTCCTGTAACAAGACACTAGCTCTTGTCCCAGAACAGAGCTTCCTACAACAAGTATTCCAATTTACTTTTGGGAAAAATAAAAGGGGTGTGTTAGCTTATAAAAAGAATTGCAAATGCGAGCAGCATCTGAAATAACTTGTGCATGAAAAAGAATGCTTCAATCAACTGAATTTCTCAAATATAAATAAACTTTTAAAATGAAAAATATCTTCAAAAGATAAAGCAGACCTTCTTCAATCAAAGGGTTTTGCATGCAATCAAATCTAACTCAAAACGGGTTCACTATAATATTTCAGATTACTTTTAATCCTTTTCCTTAAGTCGTGAGGTGCAGACATAAATTAAGATATTGCAACGGTGCTCTTTTCTATCTCATCAAGTCATCTTTAATCTTTAGAATTTTAACTTTTAATATTAGAAATGCTTCCTTCTGATGATGAATGCTTACTTTGCAGAAATAGATTAAATCATATAAAGGAAAAAGAATGAAACACTTTTTGTAAATGAACTAGCAAACAAGAGTGTAAAATCCTACATGCACTGGTGCAGGAATAATATTATTTGCATGATCCAAGCGAAAGCAAACCAGAAAGGAAATTAGAGGAAGTAAAGTAATTCAATTTGACTTTCAAAGAATGGATCCGTTCACACTTTGATAGTTTAATGAAATAAATCAGAATTCGTAAGCAATAACGAAATTAAGATTTAAACCACGTTTGTGCAAATAAAAAAAGTTAACGCACACCTTTAAGATAACGAAAGTAAGAGGGTAAATGCGCTGGGTTGGTTGGACCCTAGCCAACCAACTAGTTTCCTATTTTAGGAAACGAAAATCTTTAGCATGTTAATAATGCATCAATGAAGGATTAAAACGTCGAGTAAGAAAATCATGGCGCAACTCCTTGTATTAATTCCAATCAGCGAATATACATTATGAGTTCAAGTCCAGCCCAGAATGAGGATGACAACGAGATTACAAATTAACCAAAAATTACAATTGCATTGCTATGGATACTGCTAAACTAGTTCTATCTATGAGCTATACTTGATACAACCCTTCGGCCTATGGCCATAATAAAAAATTACACAATCATTCCAAATCGAGCCTTTCAGCTGAAACGAAACAACAAACAAAATTACAAAAATAAGTCAGTGGCTATAATAAGCTGCGAACTAATCATTGGCCATAGACCCTATCCTCGTCCATATCCATGACTATCCTCCACTTGAGTTCAACTCCAGATGACTGCAACTGAACTGGATGATGTGGACCAATATTCCCACGTGAAGTGATTGAGCTATTGTAGAGATCACAGATGAATAGTTGTCGGTGGTGCAGGAATCTACCTACACTAGATCAAGCTAGTACAATGATTAATACTTTAGTTTATCAGATAATTTAGAAAAGTAAATACAATTTACAAGAAATATTAAAGGCACAAAATCTATTTAAAATGATTAATTAAGCAACTAATAAAACTTAAACATGAAATATGAATTTTATGTAGGAATAGACAGTATTCTTGGACTAGTGCAAGAATGAGGAGGTTTATGGAGATAAACAGAGGTTAATGATTGTGGTTTTGTAATAGGAAGGGGGTAAAAATAAATCATTTTGGCCTACCAACATCCTCCCATCTCTAAGTTGTTGTGTGTCCTCACACAACCCTTACCTGCTGCAAAAATATTCAACATAGGGAGCCATCTTTCAATCCTGCACTTGGATACTTATCCTTGCTTTCACTACCTTCATCTTCTTACCTCCGCCTTTCTCAAGTTGTTTGGTCACCTTCTTGAGGTGCTTTTAGCATTTAGAAGCCCAAAACATCCATACCTTCACTTGACGTTTCTATTCTTTGACCTCTTCTGCCAACTCTATCTTGCCTTGCTTCTACCAGGTTTTCTCCTTCATGACTTGGTTTAATGCTTCCAAGTCATGAACTTGTTGTTTGAGCTCTACTATCTGATTATTCATATAGAGGGTAGAGGTCTCCATTTCCAACTCATCTGGTGCAAGCACCTTTTCTGCAACTGATTCAAAACATGTACCATCGTTGCCAAGATCAAAGTTATCTTGGTCATCCAGCATCTGTATCATAATATCACCAAGGGTTTCTGTGTCAGGAGCTTCCATGTCATCGAGGGTTTTAGTCCCTACACATCTAAGTCATCAGGGGTTTTAGTACCCTGTACATCCAACTCATCAGGGGTTTCAGTACCATGTTCATTCAACTCATCAAGGGCTTCAGTACCCTTTTCATTCAACTCACTAGGGGCTTTAGTACCCCTTTCATTCAACTCACCAGGGGCTTCAGTACCCTGTTCATCAAAATTGTCGAGGGTTTCTATGTGTTGCACCTCGTCATCTCCCTGACCCTCTGTCGGGTCTCTACTTGCACTCGATGCCACTCTTTTCTTCTTCAGCTTATGAAGGAAGGCCAACAAGGGTATGTCATCCTCCTTTTATGCATTTTCTTCATTCATCATAGTATGAGTTGTTGCATCCGCGAGAACTGAGAGGTTGTGATCTCCAGGTGAAGCCTGGGGTGACTCTTCAATCAAAATCGGGGAGCTCGACCGAGCACGAATTGTCCCCGAAGAGACAGTACTTTTCTTAGTCGAGGTCTTGGTCACTCTTATTTTTGTTGAGGATGGAGTTTCTTCAATAGACTTCTCCTCTGATTGCACCCATTTGTTCTTGCTTTTTATCTTGGCAGGGCACAGGGTCTCGGCTTTTCTCTTCTTGCTTGCACTCTTTCCAGCTAACTCCCCTGCACTTCTTTCTCAAAATTCTTTCAAGAATTCTTCCTAGGTTATTTCCTTAGCCTCCATTTCTTTCTTAACCAGGATTGCAATGAGACCGTAATGGTACAGTTTATATGCAACCCAGCTCGCACCCCCATTCTGCACTCCTTTCGCCATTTTATCTAAAATTTGCAGCAGGTAATAAGGGAAATTGATGTGTTTCCCTAATTCAGAATGCAACAACAACTGGATATGGTAGACAAACGTTAATGTGTAATGTACCTCATAGGTGAGAAACTTCTATAATATGTATAGGTCTCGCCATTTTCCAAGCATGGCGCTTTGCAGAATCCCTTTCTTCCAGTCGACTTTGACCTTCCGGTCAACCACAAATCGGCGCCATATTTTCTTTTTGATCATCTCCTTTTTGAACCATTGTTTTCCTGTGGTCGACAAGACTGTAGCTCACACTATAGATTCTTCCGTGACCTTATATTCTATTGAACCTACCTTAGCTTAACCTCCCTCAAATGTCTTTGCAAATTCGAGAGCCACGACTATATCGAACCCATCAAATTTCTGCAAAAATGGGAGAAATCGCAATTCTTGCAATAGTGCAAGACTATTTCGATATTCAACCATCTTCTCTATCTCCTTCACAGATGATGGTTCATGTCTCATGGGCACCATCTTGTTTGAATCCACCTCAATTCTTTGTCATAGCCCTAGGAAGATTTCACACTACTGAGTGCAAAGGGGCTGCCGAGAATTTTATGACGGAGATCCGTCTATCCACTTCCTTATTGATCCCTTCCATCCAATCACGTTCAATCATTAAAAGGATCCCTTCGGGATGGATGCACATATGTATCAATATACTACAGGAAGGCAATGATAATTGGAGGAGGTAGAAGTTTTTATGGTGGCGGTGTAACGATCATGGATGATCAGATTATGAGGTGAAGCTATCATGAACACGTGATGGAGGATCTTTTCAAAAGGGGGTAAGTGTGGGGTTTCGGGTAGATCTATATTATCCATGTTTTCCTCATAATTCACATAAGGTGTACTTCAGTACTCATTAAAAATATTAGACCTCAGAACATAAAATATCTTGCACTTTAAATGATTTCTCCCTAAATTAGTAAATGATAAAGTAAAGTCTTAACCAAAATTTAAATAATATAATCTTATGATCTATCACTGGGGTAGTCATTCATCTGCAGAAATAAAAAGTATATTTCCCAATAAGCGCTCATGTATTGCGTTAAACATTTTTTCACTATGTTTTCACAGTCGGGCGCGTGCCTTCACTAATCGTGCTTGCACTAAACCTGCTTGCACTGCAACATGCTTGCACTGAACCTTCATGCACCAATCATGCGTGTTCCTGCACCAGGGATTTCTGTAGCATCAAAGAAAGAGGGGATAAAAAAAATTCTGATAGAACACAGTTCTTTGGCTAGACTAAAAATTTTTCCTGAATATACAAGAGAAGTTTTATTCGCCATTCTTTGGTGTTTCATGAGCATGCCTTCTGATCTGACTGCATCAAATCCTGTAATCAATCCACGAGTGTTACAGGGAAAAGTGTCTATTTAGAACTGCTCTATCCCACTAAGGTGTGACAGCTGCCTTAGAAACAAACAAAGAAAAACTACTTTTGTATTTCCTTTATGAACTATAGACAGAGAGGAATAGAAAGAACCAACCTATGTCTTGCACTAATCCTTTGATTCAATCCCCCTCTTCTTTGATAGTCTCCAGCTACCTGCTCCCTTACTTGCCCAGCTTCACAAAGTACCTGTAAGATCACAGAAGAAGAACACTATACAAAGACATGGATCTATATTCATAAACAACTTAGGATCAGACTTAAGTTAACCATACAAATGTAACAAGCATCAATGATACAAAAGCATGGAGGAAAAACTCAAATAGTTTTTATTGATAAACAAGAAAAGATCCAGGAGGAGTTACAACCGGTGGTTCCTGACCCAGCATCAACCTCCCAGCAAAGAAGCCCCTCTTCACCTCAAACAAAGCATAGATCACCCAATACTCTGATGTTTGTCTCAAAAACCAACAGCAATTCCTTACAATATGAAAAATTCCAGCCTCTGGATCTCTAGGATGAGGGATCCATATATAGATATCTATAAGGAGGATGAGTCAGCTTGTGATTTGATTAGTGTGTTCTCTTTGTCAGTTCTTGCTTCCACTTGGAGACTGAAGGCCTCTTACTCATCCTTGGTCGAATTCAGTGAGGCAAGTGTCACAGGAGAAGATTTTGGAAGCTTCCATTGTCTCTCCACCTCGCGGAATGACACTGCCATTTGTCATTTCTCGCCCATCGCACCCCACAGAAGGGACTTTTGAAATGCAACGCACCCTCACAGTGTATTTAGGTGCAATGCAACGCACCTAGCCAGTGGAGCAGCTGAAATGATCATGTTTTGACTTATTCTGAGCAGTTTCTGGTGGAGAACTTCTGGGAGAAGCTGTAATCTGTTGACCTTGTTCCTTTAGGGGTTAGAACAACACTTTTAGGGACTTAGGAGCCCTTGGTTTATGGAAATTTCATGCTTAGAGTTGTAGGGCACAAAAATGTCTATAACAGTTGCCCCCTAAAGTATGAGGCCGTTAACCTTTTGGTGTCGAGTGAAATGCTTTATTATGAGGATCCGAAGTTCTTTCAATGCTGGGAGGAGACCTGTAATAAGATACAATACAATACATTATCTTCATACTATTTTCATGATCTAGATGAGGCGGGCATTCCCATGCTCAGCTTTATAAATTCATTTTCATGTACATAGGACAGACAATCGTCTGAGGGTAGACTGATGATTCTGATAGAGCCATCATCCTTTTGGTAGGATGATTATCTGTGCTGCAGTGTTGTACATTTGATGTCTTTATTTTCCTAAATATATATCGCAGCCCGGATGGATGAAACTAGATCCGGGGTCTTCAATCTCGTCCGATCTTTACTCGAAGTACAAGTCGATCCATGTGAGAAATGTTTTGAAGTCGAACATGGAAAGACATCGCTTGATTACCAGTCAATGATGTAAACTGTTAACAAGCGCGAGAGGAATCACCGATAATGATAATGATCCTCAAGGTACTGCAATACAATTCACGTGGTGTGAATAAAGGACTTAGCGTCGAACACCACGCAAAATCTTTCGGTCGAAGGTCATTGATGTAAACCTGTCGCCGGAAGTGAGAAACTTGCCATTGAGGCATGCAAGCTTCAAAGTACTGAATGGGGTGTCCAACTTCTTGGATAATGAGCTGATGTCGACAAGAAGTGATCCGTCACAGGAGGACCTTAATGAATCCCACATCAATGACACGGAATGGAGCAAATGATTTTGATGGAGGTGAAAACGATCTGATGATATAATGTTCAGGGTGGCGGTCATGAAAGAATGGAGTATAATGTATGGTAGTGGGTGAGACACAGGTGACTTCTCTGGCTGACTTCTCTTGAACATATTGGCGACACTGATGTGATGGATTGGTAGCATTAACCCCAAATGTGGATGGTATGGTGTGACCATGGCGATGTGACCGGTGAATGAAACAACCCAACCCGACTCGGACACGGAGTGGAAGTGTCATGTTCAAGAGCGACTTGCTACCAATAAAGATTCTTTGAGTTTTCTTCCCAATTTTCCCCAGTCATTGCTGACCAGTACCTCTTTATTTTTGTCAAGCTTGAGGAGGATAACATATGCTTGTTCTATAATTTGCCCTTCAGGCAAACCCATCGCTATGTTTTAACGAGCCTAGCAATAGTGAAACTCGTTCTCGTCTAAAGACAAGTTTGTCGCTATTAATCTTTTTAACGAGTTTAACGACAAAGATAACTCGGTCCTTTTCAATTTTAGAGAGTCTGAAAAGGAATGTAAAGGTAACTCCAAAATTCCTTTTTCGTCATCTAATCCCTTAATTCCGAAAAAGTATAAAACAATACAGAAGGGATGAATTTTCGATAGTTTTAACGAGCCGAACAAAACAAGAGCTCGATCTTTTTGTGTAATAATCCCTCAGGTCCAAAAATATTAAAATATAGATGAGGGATAGCACTTCCTGTCCCTTTAACGAGCTGGAAGGCCAAGGACTCGGCAATCTTTTCATATTTTACGAGTCAGTTGAAAAGAGCTTAAAGGAGACTCGTCTTTTGAGGAACGAGTGATAAAACAGGTAGCAGCTGATTCCAGGTAAGGTTTGGAATTTTCCAATCACGGCAGTGTTACAAGGATGGCTAGTGAAATCACTCTTCGCAGCTGTTCCTCAAAATGGGTAAACAATCAAATGGAGGTGAACAATCGACCAATGAAAAAGTGGAGGTGACGGTGCAAACACGACCAAGGCTTTAATGACTGAAGTACTACATTCACGATGGTTATTTACCGGGGAATAGTTCATTTTTTAACGAGCTTAAACGCGGGTAGAAACATTTGCTCATGTCTTATGTTTATTTTTTAACGAGCTTGAACTATGTGCTAAAACTGCTCGATTAAATGGTCCCTTTTTTATTTTACCATAAATAGCTTAGTTCTTTCAAAGATCGTACTGTATTTTCAACTGCTTCATCAAACTAGTCAGAAATGAACAATATATGCTTGAAAACGAGTTAGAACACTAATATTTTACTTTGAAATACGTAAAAAGTAATGAAAAAGTGTTTTTACCTCTCATTTTACCATTTCATTTGAACTTTGGTTTGTTGGAGCTTTGGAGGTGCTTTTCCCCCTTGATTTCATCAGCTGATTTCGGGAGATTCTGTGGAAGATTCTTGGCACCGTCTGGACCAGGTAGGAGCTAAACCTGAGCTCTTTCATTTCATGGTTTCCATTTTTCATTCTGACCTTGATTCCTGGTTTTTCTGAGCCCCTGGGGTTTGAAAAACTCGTTCTGCCTTCAGCGCACCCTCTATGTATCAAAAGGTGCGTTGAATGTTGGCCATTGTGAAGGCCATCTAACATGCAACGCACCCAGAGTACTGTTGTAGGTGCGATGGGCGCAGAGAAGGAATTCTGTGCACAATTTTTGATGGAAATTTTGCCTGTTTCTTGCCAAAATCAGGATCTAACTCTTCTCTTGTTTTTTTCTCAGAGATCTTTGGAGCAAGATGACCATTACATGGCGAGAACGTGAGCATGAAGAAGAGGACATGCTTGCCCTACATGATCCAGTTACAGTAAACGCACTGCGGAACTGTGGCTTGCTGAAGTTTTTCCGCATTTCTAGCATGAGACAACAGATCAACTTACTGCAGTATTTGCTCGATGCTTGGGATCCTACCAACCAGGTTTTCCAGATCAGGGGAAAATCTATCCCCTTGACTGTGGTAGACATCTATTTCTTGACCGGTTTGTCGAGGCGGGGTGCCCCCATCTCTTTATCAGGTTCGGCCCGAGGAGGTGACTCGGTGAGAGATTATGTTCGCCGGTACTGCAGAGAAGGATCTCAGCCGAGTAAAGACAGCAAGATCATCATCCGTGATGTTACTGACAGGTCCCTCAGGACTATTCTGTTTACTTTTGGTAGGATGGCCGGTGGTGCGGCTCTTCATGTCGCCAACCGATCTTATATGCAGTATGCCTTGGAATGCCTCCAACCGAAGGTATTCAACTGGTGTGATGCAGTACTTCTTGTGATGAAAGAACAGTTGACCAAGGTAAAGAGCGGGAGGTTGAAGAACTTTGGGTATGGTTCTATTTTGACCGCCTTTGCCTTGGAGAAGATACCACTGATGCAGCCGCAGTACATTGCACTCGATTTACCTTCTCCTGCTGAACCACGTATGCAGAGATGGGTTAACCACATGTCTAGGGATGCTGGCTAGTCTCAGATTTCATTTTCTGATACCTTCTTCGGGTGGTTCGACCGTCAGGAGATGGTCTATTCTAAGTATCCATACGCTGGTATGGATTTCCGGGGTGATCCAGATTTGGTACTGCCGGATGGTGAACAGTGGGGCGCCATTGGTAAAATCTCTGACCATATTCCTGTTTATCGTTTTTGCTTATAATGTCCTTGTGCTTTACTCTATCAAGACTTTAATCAAACTCATGTGTTCATGCAGATGTTGATCCTGTTCGCCCAGCAGTTCGCCTGAGAATACCAGCTGTTGCCCCAGCAGGAGAGGCCGTCGGAAGGGCTATCCTTCGTGACCTCGACGTGGCCGAGACTCTCGCAGCATTACAGGAGTAGGTTGAGGGCCTCACTCTTGGTATTCCAGATGTGAGGACTGATGAGCTACCCTTGAGGCTACAGTGGCATACTACTGGTGTGCCAAGACGATGGACTCGTCTCTTGCGCATGATTGCACAGGCTGTGACTTGCTATCACGAGCATCATTAGACTAGGGTGCCCCCTAGCACTTTGAGTTTTTTGTTCATTTGACCGATTTTGTCTTGGTTACAGAACATTATGTGTAAACCATAAACAGTTATATATATTTTTGATTTTCGGAGTTTTATTTTGGTTAAGTTACATGATCCAAATACAAGCATTGATGGAATGTTTCTTTTTATAAATGTTGCAAGTGTCTATCTAACACATAAATTGCTAATGAGTCAGTTAATATGTTTAAGTTTCTGGAAATATGTTGATATTGAATAGAATCAAATTGTCTTTCCAAAATCTTAACTCTTAGGAACATGTGATAAATAGCTGGATTTCGAACAGAATAGATACCATTGAGTTGTAGTATTACGAGTTGTGAGTCTAGCCTGACAATTAGTCGGCGTATACCATGTGTGATGGCATCAGAGAGAAGTTCTATCAACGCGTTATATTCAGCGATGTTATTCGTTGATCGACCAATACATACACCTCTGAAACTTACTAACTCGCCGCTTGGATCAAAAATGGCCCAGGCTGCGGAGGATAGGTTCCGCGAACTACGACTCGCTCTGTCGGCATATCCAACACATGACTCCAATAGGTTTGACATCTGCAACAAATGTAAAAAGTGGATTACTTGACCAAAATAAACATTTTAGCGAAAACAAAAATATAACAAAAGCACACAGGTATCCATTACACATAGTAATGCTTGAGGTACAACCCATTCCGAGGTTGCGCTAGCGGAATTCCGTCATAATCCATTAACTCGTAGGCTCCTTTTGCTAACACTCGTTTAACAATATAGGGGCCCATCCATAAAGACTTAAATTTACCTGCTCCCAATTTATCGGATTCTTGGTCGTAAAGCAAGACCAAGTCACCTTCTAAGAAGACACGGGGTTTGACATTTTTGTCGAACTGCACCTTGACTCGTTTCTTATGGGCTTCGTTAGCCAAAGCGGCGTCACGACGGGTTTCATCCAATTGGATTAATTCCAAGAAACGAGCCTCTTCTTCTGAAGTTCCAGGGAGGAGATCAATTGCGAGTTTGAGAGACGAGACTTCACACTGGATTGGTAAGACTGCTTCTAGGCCATATACTAGTTGGAAGGGTGTGAACCCGGTTGCATTCCTTACCGATGTTCGGTAAGCCCACAAAGCTAAGTACAGGATTAGGTGCCATCTTCTTTTGTGAACTCCGATCATCCTTTGCAGCATACGTTTCAGGACCTTGTTGATTGCTTCAACTTGTCCATTGGCTTGCGGATAATATGGAGTAGAGCTGTTGTGAGACAACCCTAGTTTGGTAGCTAATTCGACCATCATGTGATTGCGAAAATGCGATCCATGATCTGTGACTATAGCCTGTGGTACACCGAATCTGGTGACTACATGATTGAAAAAGAAGAGGGCAGCTGTTTCACCAGTATTATTTAATGTAGGCATCGCCTCGGCCCATTTGGTAAAATAGTCAACTGCGACTATGATATACCCATGCCCCCCGGTCGAGGTGGGGTTACGTGTCATGAAATCGATGCCCCATTTGGCGAATGGCCCAACAGCAACTATTGGCTGTAAAGGTGCGGGTGGTCTTCTGGTTTTGCTATCGAAAATTTGACAAGCATGGCAACTTCTGACTGCGGTTATGCAATCTTTGAACATTGTTGGCCAGAAGTATCCTGCTCGTAAGATTTTTTGCGTTGTAGCATATCCAGATTGATTCCCCCCACATGCGCCTGAATGACAGTCATTCAGGACTTTTTCGACCTCTTCATGGGTGAGGCACCTCCTCAAAACTGTATCGATACCGCGACGGTAAAGTGTATCACCGACGATCATGTAGTCTTTTGCTTGGTATCGAATACGTTTTTGTTCAGAGTGGGAGGTGTTTGGCCTATATTTTTGGGTTTGGAGATAAATGATTATATCCCCATACCACTCATTACTTGTAGATATCAGAAACAAATTTTCGTCCACGATTGTTTCTTCGGATGTGTCATCGTTGGACGACGATGGGAGATCGCACAATAATTCTGCGAAAACTAGAGCTTTCTTTGATTTGGATTTTACAAATTCCAGATCAAACTCTTGTAGGATTGCTATCCATTTTGAGTATTTGCCCCCCAGCAACTGTCTCGAAATTATATAAGTCATGGGGTTGCAATCTAACAGAATGGTAGTTTTCCGAAAGAGGACATAGTGTCGAAATCTCTGTATCGCTTGAACAGCTGCAAGCGCTAGCTTTTCAACGTAAGAATATTTTCTTTCTGTATCATTTAAGTTTTTACTTAAATAATATATAGGATGCTCAATTCCATCGACTTCTTGAACTAAAACCATTGCGATGGTTGTATCTGCTGCAGCCAGATACAGGTTAAAGTCTTTTTGATAATCAGGAGCGTACATTAATGATGCTTTCATTAGGGATTCTTTTAAAGCATCAAAAGAAGCTTACGCAACCTGATCCCAGACAAAGGGTACTTCCTTTTTCAAAAGACGTGTATAACCTTTAGCAAGTTCGGTGTAATTTGGAATGAACCTCCTCAGAAAGTTTGCTTTCCCTTGGTGTTTCTGAATCTGAAGCAAATTCAAAGGTGGAGGCAAATTTATGATTTCCTGGACCTTACATGGGTCGAGACGAATCCCGTCCTTGGAGACTACAAAGCTAAGTAAACGACTAGAACTGACGCAAAATACACATTTGTGCGGATTGAGTCGTATCTTGTAGTGTCGGCAACGTAGAAATATCGCTCTTAAATGCTGCGGATGATCAGTCCGCTTTCGCAAATGAGCCGGAAGGTCGTCGAGGTACGGTTGAACGATGTTTTTGATGTCATGGAAGGCATAATTCATTGCCCTCTGAAACGTCGCCCCTGCGTTCTTTAAACCAAAGGGTAATTTTCGATATGCGAATGTGCCCCACGGACAAATGAATGCAATCTTTGACTGGTCCTGTGGGCGGATATTTATTTGATTATACCTGGAGAATCCATCCATGAATGAAAAGATTTCGCATCTGGCGCATTCATCAATTATCTAGTCAATGAAGGGTGTAGGGTAGTTGTCTTTTGGACAAGCTTGATTTACATCCCTATAATCGACGCACACTCTAATTGTCCCCTGTTTTTTCATAACAGGGACAATATTCGATACCCAATCGGTTAGAGGAACTGGGTAGATGAAACCAGCATGGAGAAGTTTTTCAACTTCTGCCTTAATGGCAGCGGCTTTCTTGGGGTGCACCTGTCTTAGCCGTTGTCGTACTGGTTTGACATCTGGATACATCTTAATTTCGTGTTCAACGATACTCGAGTCAATGCCTGGCATTTCACTATATGACCAAGCAAAGACATCTTTGAATTCGCGAAAAAGAGCGTTATATATTTCCAGTTCTGTAGGAGAACAACATTTGCCAACATAAATATTCTCTACAACATCTGTTTTGGTCGAGATATTTATGGCTATAGTCTCTTCAATGTTGGACAAGTTTCGCTCGGAATCCACCGTATTTACAGTATTTGATAGGAAATCAAAGACTGAAGGATGATAAAGGTCATTTTGAGTATCTTCTCCACAATCCGGAAGAAGAGAACGATGGTGGGAATCATTCCATGGTGCTCCTTCAATTACCATTGATTGGAGAATTCCTTCGTCGGTGACATGCACTTGCGACCAAGGATCTGAAGGGGTACCATATTCTCTAGACCTATCTATCCAAACGCTTGATGAGCGTTGATTTGGGTTTGCCTCCCATGCTAGGAACATTGATTGCTACAATATTTCCGTTGGGCTTGGGGGCAAAACCATTGCATGACCCATGTCGATATCGTTTTCTGAAATCTTTGTAGAAGATATCATGTTGCAGGTTCTTATCGATGCTACTTCTGCCAGATTGATTGGAGGTGGAAGAGCGAAAGTTCCCATTAGTATAGGATCTTTTAGTAGGCCTACTCCGATATTCTGAAGTGAATGGGAGCTTCCATGGATCATGGGAATGCTTCCAGTAACTTGAGAACCATTGGGGAGGAAGTTTTGTTGATCGACGATTGTAATCCCTCCTTGAAAGGGAAATGCAATCTTTCTAAAATAGGTCGACACAACAGCTGCCATGGCATATATCCATGGTCTTCCTAGTAGGATGTTGTAATCAAGATTCCCATCAATGACTTCAACATCTATTTCTACCGTTTTTCCTCCTAGTTCAATTTTCAAGTTACTTAGGATACCATATGGGGTATATGTCCTTCCGTCGAATGCTTTTAATGTCATCGAAGATCGCGACAAGGTTGGAGATCCTAAAGTTTTCCAGCAACTCATCGACATAATACATGTAGATGCTCCCTCATCAATAATCGTTCGATGAACAGTTTTGTTGAGGGCTTTCACTTGAACAAGGAAAGCTAGTTGAGCTGGTAATTGAGGATCGTATCCTTTATGATCGAAGGATACAAGATTGGAATCCTTTGGGTCAATCCCACCAATGGCCGATAATAAAGCCTGCCTTTGGGATGGGCAATTTTGTAGTACTTCAAGAGTCGACATAGCGGATGGCGATTGGGCCAAATCTTCCACTATGTTATAATGCTGTGCCGCTCTAGCGCGGGGATTAAATGTCGACTTGTGTACTACTCCTTTTGGCGGTTTTATTGTCAATTCAGGAATGGTGGGTGGCACAACTTTTGTTGAAGTTGTTGTCGAACTACTTGGTTGATCTTTATCCTTGTTGTTCGACAGCTGTGGATTCCCATAATCTTTGTTTCTTGTCGATATCAAAGCATCATTTTGCTGTTTTGAGACCGACAACATTAGCACTTGAGATGGGGAAGCATTTCCACTTTCAACCAGATTTGTCCCTGGATTTGGAAACGGATCAGTTAACACTGCTGAGGTTTTCGAATTCTTAAAGAATTTCTTAAGCTCAGCTCTGTGTGGACAATTCGCAGTCCAATGATCCTCATCGCATATAAAGCATGGATTTTTTGGTTTCCTATCTCTAGGAGGGTTTGAAGAAGATTTTTCAGGTGATGATTCCTCCTGTTTCTTCTTCTTCCCTTTGCCTTTTTTCTTGCTCCCTGGTTGTTTGGTTTCTTTGCCTTTATCTGTCGATACGGAATTTACTTCCGAAGTAAGAAGTTCATCTTTTGCATTTTGACTTGAAATCTTACGGGCCTTTTTGGATGTAGCCTTTGTTGATTTCGTGTCTGTCGTGCCAATCACGCCATCGCCGGCATGAGAGTCGTTGTTTGATTTAGGAGGAGGAGGAATTGAGAATTCCGGTCTAGGGGCGTCAGGTATTTTATCGTAGAGCGTGCCGGACTGAGTGTAAATCAAGTCCAGATATTGCGCACGAGCGATAACTTGCTCTTCTGTTACAACTCCCCCCTTTGCCACATCTTCCGTGATGGAAGACAGTAATGACTTGATAAACCATTCAGCTAAGAGCTGATCGGGGATGTACGTTTTTACCATCTTATGACGACGTCGCCACTCATGTATATGATCAAATATGTGAGTGGCCGTTGTCTGTTTGAAGTTGGTAAGAAGTTCTGTTCTCGTTTCGTACCTTATTGGTAACTGAAAATGGGTTAAAAAGGTTGTGGCTAAGGCACTGAAGTTGTCGAACAAAGCTCTAGGCAATTCAATGTACCATTTTGCCGCCGGACCCGTTAACGTCCTCTGAAAGAGGCGAAGTCTTATCGAATCATCATTTAAGGTGTTTGATGAACACCATAGATGAAAGGTCATCACGTGATTCGATGGATCTTCACCCGGATTTCCATTAAATTTAGGAATATCTGATGGAAGTTTATGCGGAATCACTGGCCACCAAGGGGCGTAACTCTAAAGTTGCCACAAAGGGTAACTGTTGATTCATGTTAGGTGAAGCATACCCAGGATAAGATGGGATTGCCTGAGTAGTTGGTCTTTGCATACCGGCATAATGCATCTGATGCTGGTATGTTTGGTAAGGTTGGTGGACATGACCATTGTAAAATGGTTGATTTTGACCATTTTGAATGTACGGATGCCCACTATTAGCAAAGATTTGTTGCTCAGAACCTTGGTATACTTGTTGGAATTGCGGTTGTTGGTATTGCACCAGCCATGGTTGTGAAGCCATGTGCTGTTGCCCGATACTAACCGTTTGACCAAGGTGAGGGGTAATTGTACCCGTCTGGACCTATGTCGCTCCACTAGTCGGCGATTGTGGTTGAGTCGCAGGGTCAAGGGGCTGTTGCATTACAACCTGAGAAACCAAAGGTTGGCATACAACAGGCAGCGTTTGAACTTGCGACACCGTCACAATAGCTGGCGTAGTCGGGGTATTCGACATAGGTACGCATTGTTGCATTGAATACACAACTCTTGGTTGTTGAGGTAGTATAGGTACCCATCCACTTGAGGTAATTCCAGTATAACCTGAACGTTGTTGTGAACTCCCGTATGGATACCCTCCCGGAGGGGGTAATGAAAGGGTATACTGCCCCCCATACGGTGGTAATCCCGAACTCAAGGGAATTGTTTGCCCTTGGGGGCCGGACTACCCAAATTGACCTCCAAATGGATCAATTTGTTGAGACTCAACATAAGAGTTTCCGGATATTATTCCGGATGAACAAACAGGAATGGACCATACTGTCGAAATAGCCCCTGAGTGGGCTCCTTCTAGCGGTTGAGAGCTAGTCAGGACAGATGGTATACCGGCGAACATTGTCGGAGTGATAGCAGGGAGTTCTGCCGTCACTGTGTCAGACGACACAGTCCTAGATGTTGACGGTTGTTCAGACATTTGTAGTCTATCCAAAAGATTACCTAGTGATTCTACAGGAGCTTCCGCTGGTGGTAGACTAACTTCTGACGAAGAAGGATATAGAGTGATCCCTACTCCAAAGTGCGTTGGAGTACTTGTTTGAGGATCTTATACAATTTCTTCTATTGCAATCAGACCAGGTGGAAGGGGAAGACCGTCAGGTCCATAAAATATTTCTGGTGCTGAAGAAGGTGTGAAATCGACAGCAACAGATGTTTGAAGAGTAAGACTCTCCGAACCGGTTGTAGATGGAATTGGTTCGGTAACACAAGTGTTTGTTCTCAGACTAGGATTAGTATCACTGTCCTTCTGTGGCTGTTGAACTTCTTCTGTAGAGGCAGGGATTCCAGAAATGTTTGGAGTAACTGGAGTCTCTGATGTCATTGGAACACTTGTTCTAACTTTGATAGGAGATTTGGAACCGGTTAAACGAGTTCGCTTTGTCCGTACTGGTTTCGATTCTGGAGACAAAGACGGTTGACTCGTAAGCCTCCGCGAACGACGGGGTTTCAATTGACTTTCTTCCACGATTGCGGATTACTCGATCAACTAAAATAAAGGGGAAGTATGTTTCCGAATTAAATGAATTTTAGACGCTTTGACACAACTTGTTTTTTCAGTTTTTAAGAGTCGAGAAAAAACAAAAGATGACTCTAGTCGCCTTCGATTTTTAATGAGCCTGAAGTGACAAGTGCTCAGATGGACCTTTTCCTTTAAGGAGTCTGAAAAGGAACGAAAGGGACTGCTCTGGAAGTCTAGGTAGAGGGAGTACCAAACCAATTGCAAAACTGCAGAATACTTTTTACGGTATGGCAGTCAATCTTCCCGAATGCTGTGTTCAGTTCATTGCGATCGATATGGCGGCAGACACGGCTTCCTATGGATAAAGGATTTAAGCCTATAGGGGTCTCACAAAATATACTCGACGGTACGTGGGAGCACAAGTCCGTACTGGCACTTATCATCTCAAAGTGGAGGAATCACCCAACCATCAGTGAGAACAACAGTTACCAGGTTTTACGACGCCAGAATACGTCTCTAGCCTAGACCTCTAAATGTTGTGCGTTAAGTTCCAAAGCGTTGTTAGATTCATTGAATTTATTTTAAGTTGATCTTGCTTATGAAGTTTGCCTTTTGGGTTCACCACGAGATGTAGATGTAATTCCTAAAATGCAATCTAAAGATGATAAACAAACTTTTATCTCTTTTGTGCAATGAAAATCCTAGCTACAAGGGGAAAAGAAAGACACAATCTTTTCACAAAGAGCAAAGAGCACACCGTAAATGCACTTTCCTAAATCAAGCCAAACATACTGTCTATATGCAAATGCACATGCATGTATTTTTTTTCGACTTTCTTCGTATTGATGCTAAAAAGAAAGTTGATGTACAAATCTGAATTTCTTTTCAAGCGACAAATATAAACAAGCTCTTTTTCGAAATAAAAAACAGAGATGATTACGACACCTTGCGATTTTGAAATGAACACTTGTTCTTGACACTAGAAAATCACAAATTCAGACCAAAGGCAATAGTAACAGTATAATCGACCATCAATAGCAATCAAACTTTCTCCTATGATCGAAATCGACACTTGTGACAGATCCAAATCAAGGGACGACAGTACGACTATTCTACTTTTGCAATGGAAAACTGTAAACGACTCAACAAACACATAAAAACATCTACAGTTCTTTTGTACAAAGGAGGCGGAATAACAGCAAGGAAAAGGGGTTTCAAACAGACATATACTGATCATAGGCAGCAAAATTCAGAGATAGAACTGGAAAGATGTTGGCATTATGAGATAAGTGTTGTCCTTGATGGCAAACCTCACTGATGACAAATCATAGTACAGAAGGTCAGCAGCAAGGAATTGATGATCAGACTATAAGAAGAAGAGAAAGTTCATACACGCAGGTTCGTTAAGCCCAAGTCGCGTGTACACGCAGGTTGGCTTCAGCAAAAGCACGTGTATGTGGAAAAGTACCTTTGGTCCATGGCGGTTAGTCCTTTGGAAGTTGTGCCTATGGTTTCGGACCATTGTGTCTCGACGGGCATGTCGATCCCTAGTTTTGAAGTTGATGGTATTGTGTTACTATGGTTTTGGCTCTTAGTATTGAGCAAGGCCTAAGGCTATATAAGGAGAAGGAAATCATTAGGCAAGTGTATCTGAAATGTCTTGAATATCTGAAGAAGTATGAGATCCAGTATGAAGGTTATGGGTTGATGATGCATTGCTTGATCTGAGCTAAGGAGAGATCTCATCGGTTGATGGAGAACTAGATCTAAGGAGAGATCGGGATCAAATGGTTTGAAATGAACTATCTTTATGATGCTTATTCTAGATCTACATACTGACGCATGTATTGTTCTATAAGTATTATGAGTATGATTGATGTCTGGTACAGCTGCAAGTTATGAGAAATTATTTTTAGATCTGTACGCGGGTTGGCCTTGATAAAAGCGCGTATACACGCGGGTTTGATTCATCGAAGTAGCGTATACATTGTAAATCTTAATATTTGAAGTTGCAGATGGATCTGATGGTTATTACAGAGTTCTGTGTCTGCTCTGTGTTCTGGTGACTGTTGTTAACAGGGTTTCAGTGATTCAGAGGTTGATGATTGTTTTGAGCTTCAATGATAGTTATGGGTCCAGTATGAAAATTGGATGAAAAGTGGCCTTACAGATTATGTGTTGTGCTTCAGTGTATCCAGTCTGAAAATTGATGAAACGTGGTACCTGGAGGTGAGAAGATTGTAGGCAAGCACCTACGTACTAGTATCTAAGCTAGTACAAAAGCTAAAGGAGATCTTTGGAGCATTGTAGCAGGTAGCAGCCTGCGTACTAGTAAATGGATCGGCTAGTACAAGAGCAAAGGGGGTTGTAGCTCCCGTACTGGTATAAGACTGCACCAGTACAAATATTGTAAAAGGATTTTCTTATTAAGAAGAAGATTGAGATGACTTGCAGCAGGTGGTTTTCACCCACATTGGGTTTCCACCTTATATCTTTGTGTTCATGTGTGTGGCTCTTGTGTAATGTTCTGTTCTGTTATTCTGCACCTGTTTACTGTTAATATGCTTAATAATGATCTGATGCATTTACTGAAGATTAAGCTAACTGAATTATAAGATCTCTGGATATACGCGAGTTTCATTAGACACAGTTGCGTGTACACGCGGGTTCACTTAATTGAAGTAGCGTATATGTTTCTGAGTATGAAATTGAAAAGTTTGATTGATCTGATAATACTGATTCACCCCCCCCCTCTCAGTATTATTTCCAACAAAAGAATGAAGCACAAGAACCACAGCTGCACAGGGCTAGTCTGATCAGCGCACCTGTAACACAGAGAATCTGAAATGCAGCGCAGGTTGCCCTTTCGGGAAGTGCGCTGAAATTCAGGATCTCTTAACAGTGCCTGCGCTGGGCCAGAAACGAGAATCTGTCCGGGTTCCGGGTCACAGTTTGCAGTTCAGTCTTTGGTTTTTGGCCGAGTAAAAGCAATCAATAATGCACAATCAGGGGTAGATCTAAGGAGGGTCTAAGAGCTATCACAAGGGCAATCAGATAGTTTGTGAATCAGTTGTTCAAATCATAAACAGATCCAGTGAATGGATTGAAGTAGCGGTTGTCTACTTTGCATTTGTTATGGCAAATGCAGTTCGAAAGCTACTTATAAGTTAATGAAACAAACAAGAAAAAGATACACAAATGAACTAATTAGACATTCCCCAGCAGAGTCGCCATTTTATTACAGGAAAAGTGTCTATTTAGAACTGCTCTATCCCACTAAGGTGTGACAGTTGCCTTAGAAACAAACAAAGAAAAACTACTTTTGTATTTCCTTTATGAACTATAGATAGAGAGGAATAGAAAGAACCAACCTATGTCTTGCGCTAATCCTTTGATTCAATCCCTCTCTTCTTTGAGAGTCTCCAGCTACCTGCTCCCTTACTTGCCCAGCTTCACAAAGTACCTGTAAGATCACAGAAGAAGAACACTATACAAAGACATGGATCTATATTCATAAACAACTTGGGATCAGATTTAAGTTAACCATACAAATGTAACAAGCATCAATGATACAAAAGCATGGAGGAAAAACTCAAATAGTTTTTATTGATAAACAAGAAAAGATCCAGGAGGAGTTACAACTGGTGGTTCCTGACCCAGCATCAACCTCCCAGCAAAGAAGCCCCTCTTCACCTCAAACAAAGCATATATCACCCAATACTCTGATGTTTGTCTCAAAAACCAACAACAATTCCTTACAATATGCAAAATTCCAGCCTCTGGATCTCTGGGATGAGGGATCCATATATAGATATCTGTAAGGAGGATGAGTCAACTTGTGATTTGATTAGTGTGTTCTCTCTGTCAGTTCTTGCTTCCACTTGGAGACTGAAGGCCTCTTACTCATCCTTGGTCGAATTCAGTGAGGCAAGTGTCACAGGAGAAGATTCTGGAAGCTTCCATTGTCTCTCCACCTCGCGGAATGACACTGCCATTTGTCATTTCTCGCCCATCGCACCCCACAGAAGGGACTTTTGAAATGCAACGCACCCTCACAGTGTATTTAGGTGCAATGCAAAGCACCTAGCCAGTGGAGCAGCTGAAATGATCCTGTTTTGACTTATTCTGAGCAGTTTCTGGTGGAGAACTTCTGGGAGAAGCTGTAATCTGTTGACCTTGTTCCTTTAGGGGTTAGAACAACACTTTTAGGGACTTAGGAGCCCTTGGTTTATGGAAATTTCATGCTTAGAGTTGTAGGGCACAAAAATGTCTATAACAACGAGGGAACAAAGAAGTGAGAAGGGGTAATTTTCAGCATGGGAAGGAATATCATAACAGGGATTCCAATAATAATGCCACCAAGGGGGATAAACGAAAATGGGATGTGGAAAAAATTCAAGGGGGAAAAGAGGGATTTTACAAAATCGGATAGGGATAATTTTATTATAAGAAAAAGGAGGGTGATTCATTATGGAATTAAGAAAATAAAAATAGCGGGAATTATGAAACAGGAAAATAGAAGAAAGGCTGAATTTTTTCTTGAAGATCTTCCTGCACTGGTGCCAGAAAAAGTAAATGCAGCGGGAATTAAGCATTTACTTGGATAAAAATTTCCATGCTAGTTACCCCAAACTTGGGTAAGGGCTTGGTTCCTTGAACCTCCTTCTTCTTGGTGACAGCCAACATATCTAAAAATCAACATTCCTTTTTTTATTGAAATTTCGATCTTCCTGCCATCATGCTAGTTTTTAGGTTGATCCTTCTGCAATCATGCCAGTGAACTGATTTTCATAATTACAGGGAAAAAATATATATATATATATATATATATATATATATATATATATATATATATATATATATATATATATATATATATATATATATATATATATATATATATATATATATATATATATATATATATATATATATATATATATATATATATATATATATATATATTGTCATTTTTTCTTCCCTTTATTATTATTATTATTATATGAGGAAAAGAAAGAATCAGATTTTCAATAGGTTGGTGTTGCCACCTACCATCTCCTTTTTAGATTGTTGTTGGACTTGTTGCATAAAATCTCCTTTAGTAAGGGGCTGAAAATACTCCTTCAATCTATGCCCATTTACCAGGAACATGGAATTTCTTCCATCAATAGTTTTGATTTCTATCGCTCCATTCTCAAACGTTTTGACCACCTCATAAGGTCCCATCTAGTGTATATGGAATTTCCCTTTTAAAATATTTAAATCTAGAATCATAAAGGAGTACCCAATCACTTGGTTGGAACTGCTTCTTCGGAATAGATTTATCATGCCACTTCTTGCGCTATTGTTGAACCAATATGTTCTGCTGAACAACATCCCTTCAAAATTCATCTAACTCATTCAATTGTAGAAGATTTTGTTGTTGTGCTTCAGAGAGATCTAGCCCCAATTGGACTGTAGTCATGAAATTCTTGATCTGGAACTCTATCGGCAAGAGGACTTGTTTCCCGTACACCATCTCATATGGTGTGTGTCCCTTGTTGTTCCTCCAAGCAGTTTGGTATGCCCACAAGGCTTTCAGTAATTTGTCAGCCCAATCCTTTCTATGGATATTTACTGTCTTTATAAGGATGGGCTCAATCACCTTGTTTATGGACTCCACCTGACCATTTTCTTGTGGGCGATATGGTGTTAATTTCCTGTGTCGGATTTTTTACTGCTCCATCACACCCTGTACCAGATTAGAAATAAACTACGGACCATTGTCAGAAACAATTTCTCTAGGCACACCAAATCTAGTAAGGATTTTAGTAATGAGAAAATCAACAAAAACATTTTTAGTAGCAAAAGAAATAGCTTTAGCTTCTACCCATTTTGTAACAAAATATATACAAACCAAAATATGTTTTTTATTCAATGATGTTGGATTTATTGGTCCTACAAAATCAATGGCCTATTTTTCAAAAGGCTCAATCATAAGCTGAGGACATAAATGCATTTCATTGGTTTGATTAGGTTGGCCAATTCACTAACATCTATCACATCGCTTGACATATTGTTTGGCATCCTTAAACAAGGAGGGCCAAAAATAGCCAGATCGTAACACTTTGTATGCAGTTTGCTTATTAGCGAAGTGACGTTTGCAAGGTTCATCATGGGAAAATTTTAAGATATCAAAAACTTCTTCCTCTCTTACACATCTACGAATAATAAGATCTGGTCCAGTGAAAAAGAGGTCTCCTTGAATCCAAGAATATGCAACACTTTTCTGTATGATACTCCGCTTTTCATGAGTAGATAAGTGAGGTGGTGTTTTTCCAGTGGCTAAATAGTTAGCTATGTCAGTGAACCATGGGGATTCTGTTGACATAGCAAAATGATTTTCATCAGGAAAATCATCATCAGCAGGAATTGCTTCACCAGGATTATTTAATTTTGAAAGATAATCTGCTACTACATTAGATTTTACTGGTCTATCACCAATAGTAATGTTAAATTCCTACAACAATAATAACCACCTAGTCACTCTACCACTAGTTAATGGTTTATTCATCAAATATTTTATTGTGGAATGGTCAGTATGCACAAAGACTTCATATCCTGTAATGTAATGTCTAAATTTATTAATGGAAAAAATTACAGCTAAAAACTCTTTCTTAGTAATCGTATAATTTAGTTCAGCGGGTGACAAGTTTTTACTGATGAAGTAAATAGCATAGGATTGTTTGTCTTCTTCTTGTCCTAAAGTTGCACCAATAGCAGTATCTGAGGCTTCAGAAGAAATATGAAATGGCAAGGACCAGTTTGGTCCTCTCAAAATTGGTGCTTGAACTAGTTTTTCCTTCAATTTCTCAAAGGACTATTAGCAAGTTGTGGACCAAGAAAACTCACTGTCCTTAGCCAAAAGTTGGAAAAGGGGGGTAGCTATCCTTGAGAAATTCTCAATGAATCTCCTATAGTAGCCTACATGTCCTAGAAAACCTCTCACTTCCCTTTGAGTTTTGGGTAGAGCAAAAAAAAAAATCTATTTTTGTAGGGTCAAGCTAGATACCTGTGTTCGAAATAAGATGGCCAAGAACCACTATCGCTGTGCACATTAATCTGCATTTTTTTTTACTCAAGGCAAGATGAGCTTCTTGGCAATGAATAATAAATTTTTCTACATTTTTGAGGGATTCCTAAAATGAATCACCAAACACACAAAAGTTATCCATATAGATTTCCACACACTGAAGGTCAGCAAAAATGGCCAAGACTACCCTTTGAAAGGTAGTCGGGGCATTACATAGCCCAAAGGGAAGCACTCGATAAGGAAATGTACCCCATGGATATGTAAAATTGGTTTTTTCTTGATTCTCAGGTGTAATCTGTATTTGGTTATAAAAACTAAATCCATCTTCCATCTTTTTTTGGCACTAATACTAACAGAGAGACCCACTGGCTGTCAAAAATAGGATAGGTAAAATCAGCATCCAAGAGTTTTTGCAATTTTTCCTTTACAACATCTCTTAGAGATGGGTTCATAAGCCTTTCGGGTTGTCAGATAGGTGAGTCTCCATCTTGAATATAGATATGGTGGGTATAAGTTTAAGGAGGGATTCCTTTCATATCTTCATAGCCCCATGCAAAGGCATCAAGATGGTTTCGCAACAAATTCACAAGATGCTCTTGCTGGGATGAATCCAAGCCTGAACTGATATGCAAGGATTTCCCTAGACTAATCTCAAAAAGAGTGGTATCAGGCTCAAGAGTACACAGAGGTGTTGTTAGAGATGGTGGTGAGGGAGGTAAAGAGTTGTGACTTTCCTGAAAATCTAGACTAAAATTCTGACTCAATGACTCAAAATTGGGCATGGTGTCTAGATTATTCAGGAAGTCTTGAATCTCACCATCCTATGAGGACTCAGTATACCGATGTATCATGGAAACAAAATGAGTCTCCTCATCACTACTGTAGTCTAACCACAAAGTTTCTTGGAGATCCTGAATGGATCTAGTGGGTGGATACAAGGTGACCTTCTTCCTAGAATCTCCATGGGAAATATACATGTCACCAGAACAGCATCCTATATAAGCATCAGCCGTAGAAATCCATGGTCATCCCAAGATCAAGGGATGTCCTCCCAGAGGATTCTTTTTCTGAAGAACAATGAAGTTTGCGGGGTATTGTTACACTAAAAAATGTCACCATGACTATTTACAGTTAGTATGGCTCTATCAACAGTCATGCTATCCTCTTGGGCAAGTCTTATGCCTCTGCTCTCCATGTCAAACTCCAAAAAGAGAGAAAAGTCTTTATAAATGTATTTATCTCTGGGGACGCAGGTTCTCTCAACCTTACCTGCGGGGACGCACCCAATGTTCACAAAAGCTGCGTCTTTGGACGCTCTGTATGTAAAGGGGCAGGTGCGTCCCCCTGTAAAGGTTAAAATGCGCAAGTTTCATCTTTAAAAAGTCACTTGTGGTCATTTCTAGAGCATTCTAGAAGGTTGTTCGACGTGTATTGAGCGCCTCCAGATGGTTCATGCACTCCTACCAAAGAGGAACTTATCCCATCAATAAGGGAGCTATCCCATCCAAAGAGGGGATTATCCCATTGATGGTGGACCTGATTAACTTCCTCTTGAGCACTATAAATACAGGCATTGGGCCAGAAGGAGAGGAGGTTGGAAGCTATACATTTCTAAGGGTAAATGCTGCAGGAATTAGGACTCCCATTTAGAAGCTTGTGAGGAGAGATTGCCATCTTTGCTTGTTCTATTTGGAAGTGGGTGAGCTTTGTCAAAGTAAAGGAGAACTCTTGATGGACCCTGGGAGGGACTTACACAACACCAAGGCTCAGGTTGTATTTGTTCCTTTTGTTACCTATTAATGCAAATGAGTCCATTCTTCTCAATAACTTGTTATTTATGAGTTGTTTCATGTACTCCTTGGTCTATGTGTTAAATATGTTTTATTCTATGAGATTATCAAGTGCTATTTAATCGTTTGATTGTTAGTGTATGCAGGTTTCAAAGTGAAGGAGGAGCTCATCCGGATCAGAGGAGCTGGACTGCTACAACAGCGTTGGATTACAGGTAGGATCTAAACACTTGATTTCTTATATAGTAAATGCATGTTTAGAGAAGGATTGCTCTTGTTTGTCACTAGAGAGTCTTAGGCTCCTAGGGAGGTTGGTTGTGTCCGCACAATCGACTCTTTCCGCCTGACAAATTGGCGACTCCGCTGGGGACTCCATTGATGTGAAAGTCTTTTCCTTTGTATGAACTTTGCTCTGAGAAAATTGGTTTATTTTTCTGGTTTTTGGCTATGTGACTTTGTCTTTGGGTGGGTTAGCTTAGGGTTAGATTCATTTTGGTTTTTCTTGAATTTTCTAATAGGACGCACCCTCTGAGTATTGCACAGTGCGTCCCTGGACGCACTGTCGCTGTGTGCACAGAGCGGGCCCGCACCTGTCTTAACGGGTTGCCTGCGTCCCCTGCTAAAATTTAAGAAAATTCCATTTTTTGCATTTTTGCTCTTAGATTTTGCTTTTTCTTAGTTTTTACTGCCCAGATCCATTAGTCTCCTGTCAAAGATCTTCACCTAAGCTTGTTTCATTGGCATTCTTGCTCTAAGCTTTCATCAATTGGGTGTTTTGAGTCTCTTTTTTGAGAAATTCTTGATTTGATTTCCTTTGGTCATTACTTGGAGGTTTGTCTCAGTCTTTTCACAATTTTGCATCTTTTTGCTTTTGTTTTTGCGGCTAAATTGTGTATGAGTGTTAATCGCCTTTGAGTGTTTTTATGTTTTGATCTTTGGAACTCTCACCCAATTTTCTCAATTTGCACTTGATTGGTTCTTAGATCACATTAGAATCGTCTTGTGTTTGAGAATTCTCTTGCATAGATCACATTTGCATAATTAGAATTCTCATTTTCAGAATATGAATGAAAAATGTGCATAGATTACATTTGCATACTTTTCAAATGAATTGTGCTTAGATTACCATTGCATAGTTTACATTCTGAAAAATCGATCGTAGATTTAGATCAGTTTTCTTTGATTTGAATTTACACAAAAATAAAAATAAAAAAAAATGGTTTGGAATTGATTTGCATTAGTTTTTCTTGATAAAATTAGTGCATTAGAGAATTTGTTATATTTTCTCTTAGTGATCAATTTTTTGCATTGTCGGAAGTGAATGGAAACTCTCTCCTTACTTTAGTTAGGATTCATCGAATTGAAAAGATTACATTATCATATTCGATTGCATTCAGTTGAGTCGGGTCATAACACCATTGGTTTCATCTCCATTTACCCCTTTGAGTAATAACAGCCTTAATAACACAACGCCTAATTAAAATTCATCTAGTAATTTTTACATTTATAGGGCTCTGAAACACCAATATAGATCAAGCTAGTGTCTTGGAGTAGGAGAGTAATTAACTTTCCAAGACAGCAAAACCAAACAAGTAGCTCATCTTGTGGTAGGATAAATCCAACTGTTTCATTTGTACTCTGGGAAAGCTCCTCTTAAAGGAGAAGCACGAGCTCGTGTCCGAACCAGTGAGGGGATCAATCCTCCCTCGTTGGGAACGACGCCAGACACGCACGTATTACAAACGGTAAACCTCGGATTAACCATTGTCGAGGAGCCAGGGGTCACTTGTCGGTAAACCTTGGATTATTGTCAAGGAGCCAATAAGGGGATTGAGCTTGATACTCTGCCCTTGCGTGCTGTCGGAGTGTAGACTGTTCCCCCAGGTGCATTTGTTGCTGTTGGTAACCTTAGTGACCATTATCTTTAGGGTTCTACCCAAGGTGACGGTGGAGGGAAGATCCCACTGTACCTGGAGCAGACGTCGGCTAGACTCACTTGGATTTTCTGGGGGGTTCACTTCACTCGAGACGGTTAAAGTGGAGGAACTTGGTCCAGTCTATTCATTAAGCAGGTTGCCGGGGTAACTGTTCCACCCGCCACTTCTGTACTGAATTCTGCGATGTTGGATTTCATCCCCAACTAGTGTTTTCGGTCCGGAAGGTTACTGTTTGTGTATGGTTTGACTCCTAGATTTGATAGCGCGTGTTAATTTGTTTGTTTTTACTTTTAGAGACCATAGGTGTGAATTGTGAATTTTAATTGTTAGGTGTGAATTGTGAATTGTTAATTTTAGTTTTAAGATTGTTAATAAAATTCACAGAAGTTGAATATAATGGCAAATGTTCCGGAATTTACCAACCTAGGAACCCCTCCTAATGAGAATCCTAGTACTTTTCCTTACTTTGGAAATGTTGGTCCTCCTTATATGGCTACTTTGTCATTACCTGGATTTACAATAGGATTACCGATATGGTTATTTTCAACTTCGTTGGCCCACAGTACTCCAATTGTTCCATCTCAACCGGATGCTTCACCTCAACAGAGTTCATCATCTCAACATCACCAACATTCTGTTGACCCTTTACCTTCTTCGCCTAATTTTTCTTCCTCCATTTCTTCCTCTTCGCCTGGTAAAAGCCTTGATGCTAGTAACCAGGAGGCTAAGAAGAAGAAGAAAGGGAAGAAGAAGAAGAAGAAGAAGAAGAAGAAGCAAGATAAGAAAGAAGTCAACCAACCAACCGTGGATGCAAGTGTTAGTTGTGTTGAGGAAAACTCCGACATGCATCGCAAACCCAAATACCCTTGCAGGCTTTGTAAGGGTGACCACTTCCTTGTCAATTGTCCTGGTATTCCAAAGGTCTTGGAAGTATGGTCAAAAAAATCTCATCAACTTTCCATTGATCCATCAACCAGTGATAGTCAGGTTCCTGGGAAAAAGGGTAAAGTTAGGTTTCCTTGTAAGTTATGCAAAGGGAGTCATCAAACTCACATTTGCCCTCACATGGATGAAGCCTCAACATTGTTGGAAAAACTTACTGTTCCACAGCAAGAATTTCCAACTGGTTACCGTAAACTTTCTCCCAACCTGCCGTCAACTGACGGAGTGATTGAGCTAAATTCAAGTACAGTCGATCACACTCTCCCATTGGAGAGTGAAACTCATGTCACTCAGGTTGATGATCAATTAGTTGATCAAGTGGTCGATTCAATTTCACATTCGGTCGATCCCACTTTCCCTTTAGAGAGTGAACTTCATACCGCTCAGGTTCTTCTTGTTACATCAGATTCTTCTATGCCGGGGGCATTTCACCTGTTTCTACAGAACCCCCTCCAAGCACTGAGGTCTTTTCCTTTGACTGGAATAGACTGACAGAACCTCGTCTTCCTTCCTCCATCCCTTTCCAAATCATTGTCAAGGCTGGTGGTAGGGACATACATCGTACTCAGGTAGATGAAGGTGCTTCTGTTAGTATTTTATCCTCAACTGTTTGGAAAGCTTTGGGTTCCCCTCAGCTTGCGCCTATTACGCAGAATCTGAAAGCTTTTAACAAAACCATTAGTGAACCTTTAGGGATCCTTCCTAAGTTTTCGATTACCTTGGAAGGTAAAACTGTCTGTATTGATCTTATGGTAGTTCGAGGTCCCTTGGATTTCAATTTACTCCTTGGGCGAGACTATGTTTATGCAATGAAAGCTGTCATATCGACACTCTTTCGTGTGATGTCTTTCCCTCACAATGGCAGTATTGTGACTGTAGACCAGCTTTCGTTCCCTAGTCTTGTTTCAACTACCAATAATATGACACCCCTAAATGTTCCTGATTCTAAAGTGGTATCTACCCAGCCACGGGTTAATTATGTGGCAACTGGTCCCATGTCTTCAGTTACCGATGTAAGTGAGCCTCTCATTGATTGCTCATCTTCCTTTGATTTAGATCCGGTAATTGACATGGAAAACTCTATGGGATTACTTGAACACGATGTTCTTATCCCTTTTGAGTCCCTTGACATGTGTTCCTTGCAAAGAAGTATTCTTCCTTCTGATGAAGACCTCTTGGAAGCCATGATCAAGGTGTGTCCATTGACATGTCTTTCTTCCAGTTGGAATCCATGATCAGTGAAAGAGAGGATAGTTCCTTTTCCTGTGCCAACCTCGTTAAAAAATGAAACAGGGTGTCCGAGGAAAGTTCCTTTTACTGTGTCAACCTCGTTAAAAAATGAATCAGTGAGTGCGAGGATAGTTTGTTCCTGTCTCAACCTCGTTAAAAAATGAAACTGGATGTTATGAGGATAGTTCTTTTACTGAGTCAACCTCATTAAAAAATGAATCAGGTAGATCTTAGGTTAAGTAGGTAGATTGTAGAAAGTAGGGTTATGAGGACAGTTCTTTTCCTGTCTCAACCTCGTTAAAAAATGAATCAGTGTGTACGAGGAAAGTTCCTGTCACTGAGTCAACCTCGTTAAAAAATGAATCAGGTATGAGGACAGTTCCTTTTACTGAGTCAACCTCGTTAAAAAATGAATCAGGTATGAGGATAGTTCTTTTCTTGTGTCAACCTCTTTAAAAATGAAACAACTCCCTTTTCAAGTTAAATATTGAAAGTAAACCTTCATTTCATCCAGCCGGTTGAATGCAATGAAGCTTGGGGGGCATGTACCTCGCTTTGCATCATTATGCTGGGGGCATGCGAACTTTTTGAGCATAGTTCCTTGTCTTGTGTCAAGCTCGTTAAAAAATGAAACAAGGGTAGGTTAAGTAGGTAGATTGTAGAGAATAGTTATGAGCATAGTTCCTTGTCTTGTGTCAAGCTCATAAAAAAACGAATCAAGGATTTTAGAGCATAGTTCCTTGTCTTGTGTCAAGCTCGTTAAAAAATGAATCAAGGTTTTTAGAGTAAAGTTTTTGTTAGATAGATTGTAGAGTAGTTATGAGCATAGTTCCTTATCTTGTGTCAAGCTCGTTTAAAAAATGAAACAAGGTTTTTGAGGATAGTTCTTTTCCTGTGTCAACCTCGTTAAAAAATGAAACAACTCCCACAAGTCTTTCCAAGATCTTGAAAGTAAAGCTTCATTCCATCCACCTCATTGAATGCGATGAAGCTTGGGGGGCATGTACCTCGTTTTGCGTCATTATGCTGGGGGCATTTGAACTGTAACAAGCATAGTTTTTCGTTTCAAGCTTGCGTAAACATGAAACCGAATCCGAGCATAGTTCTTTTCCTGTGTCAAGCTCGTTAAAAAATGAAACAAATCCTCCTCTACTTGAGTCGAGAGTTTGACTAGATCTCATAAATGTTAAGTTGTATATTTAGGTTAGGTCTTTTGCATAATTTTCTTACAGTTTAGGTCGAGTCTTTCAAATGATCTCGTAACTCAACCTTCATTTCATCCAACTGGTTGAATGAAATGAAGCTGGGAGGCATGCGCTCTAGCAGTTATGCTTAGGGGGCATCAAGCACAGTTTTATCTCTGTTTCAAGCTTGTGAAAAAATGAAACTACTTTGAAGCATAGTTTTTCTCTGTTTCAAGCTTTTGTAAAAATGAAACCTATCTCGAGTCAATTTCAGTTATTTTCAAGACTCGTTAAACTCATGAAAATCCCGAGATTATTTTGCTATCTTTCATTCTCGTAAAACAATTGAAAATGCCAAGTTCTTTCCGTCTTTTCCTACTCGTAAATTAAATTGAAAGTCGGCCATATGAGTACATTTTTATCATTTTTTCGAACTCATTAAAACTTACGAAAAATGAAAACCGTGAGTATATTTTTATCATTTTTTTCGAACTCGTTAAAACTTACGAAAAAGTGAAACCTTGGAGTCATCTTTTAAGCCCTTTTCTGACTCCTAAAAAATGAAAAGATTGCCGAGCGTTTCTTTTACACTCGTTAAAACGGAATTAAAAGACGGTCCCCTTATAGCTCTTTTCTGACCGTAAAATCAGGAAAAGATTGCCGGGTTTTTGTCGTTTCAAACTCGATACGGAAATAAAACGACGTGTCCTTGATCGCTTTTTACTTTTAAGGTCAGAGACACTAATCATGAAAGTACTCCTTGGTCGCAAGATCAAGCGGTTCCCCCAGGTATTATTTTATACTTTTTCGGGCTTGAGGGACACAAATCTATGAAAAAGTTCAACTTGGAGTCTTCTTAAGTTTTTCAGACTCTCTAAAATTGAAAAACGCCGAGTTTCTCCTATACTGGACTCGTTAAAATTTCACAGTAAAGGACCTGTTCAATTACAAACGGGAACGAACCACTCCTTCCTAGGGTTCGAATCAAAACTAGGTTGGACTCATCCGAAGGATGAGCTTATAATCAAGCATATGTTATCCTCCTCAAGCTTGTTAAAAATAAAGAGGTACTTGCCAGAAATGGTGGGGGAAAAGAGAGAAGAATGAACCTGTTTGTTATCTTTTGTCTCAGAAGAAACTTTATTACCACTCTTGAACACGACACTTTTCATTCACCTGGGTTGGGAAATCCTTTACCTCACAGTTGATCAAACCACTTTGAAAGTCTTCAGCCGGGTTCTGGGGATTAACTTTGAGTCGTTTATCACCAAGCCATCTGTTGTGTCGTTATGTGTTCAAGAGGTCTGCAAGCAAAAATTTCATCTGCAAAATACTTGTCATCCATTTGACCATCCCTGAGTCAGTCCTTACAGCAACATTTCTTCAACTTGAACAATGATTTCGTGTTGCGGGCTTGCCTGCAACGGGTCGCTTTCTATCGACATCAGCACATTATCTAGAGAGATGACTTAGAAATCGTCAGTACCTTGAAGTCTGCATGCATCAATGGCAGGTTTCTCGCCTTTGACGTCAGTTTACATCATTGACTTTCGATCGAAGGATTCCGTGAAATGTTCGACATCAACTCACTCATTCACATCTCATGGATTGTACTGGGTACTTTGAGAACCATTGACATTACTGGTGGTCTCTCTCATGCTTGTTAACAGTTTTCATCATCGACTGGTAATCAAGTGGTTTCTACCATGTTCGACATCAACTCATTTATTCGCATGGCTAGAATCGTACCATTTCGGGAAGTAGAAATGAAGACCCTGGATCTAGTTTCCACCATCCAGGCTGCGAGGAGTTTTGTATTCATTATCTAAGTAGACTAATCATAAATAGATGGCTGCGCCCATACTGTGTCTACAAAAGTCTATGATTATGATGTACTGCAAAATCATTCCTGTATCAGAGTAGTTAGTCTGTTAGTTAAAGTTTTAATCTGAGTATGGGAATGCCTACCTCAGTGATGATATAATCTTATACATGTATTTTGTGTTGAAAATTGCAGGTTCTAACCAGGCTCTCCACGAGATAATCCTTGAAATGATAAAGCGCTTCACCCTTCCTAGATAATACAAAACCCTAATCTATTTCAGGCTTCGCACTTTAGGGGGCAATCTGTTACACTAAAAAATGTCACCATGACTATTTACAGTTAGTATGGCTCTATCAACAGTCATGCTATCCTCTTGGGCAAGTCTTATGCCTCTGCTCTCCATGTCAAACTCCAAAAAGAGAGAAAATTCTTTATAAATGTATTTATCTCTGGGGACGCAGGTTCTCTCAACCTTACCTGCGGGGACGCACCCAATGTTCACAAAAGCTGCGTCTTTGGACGCTCTGTATGTAAAGGGGCAGGTGCGTCCCCCTGTAAAGGTTAAAATGCGCAAGTTTCATCTTTAAAAAGTCACTTGTGGTCATTTCTAAAGCATTCTAGAAGGTTGTTCGACGTGTATTGAGCGCCTCCAGATGGTTCATGCACTCCTACCAAAGAGGAACTTATCCCATCAATAAGGGAGCTATCCCATCCAAAGAGGGGATTATCCCATTGATGGTGGACCTGATTAACTTCCTCTTGAGCACTATAAATACAGGCATTGGGCCAGAAGGAGAGGAGGTTGGAAGCTATACATTTCTAAGGGTAAATGCTGCAGGAATTAGGACTCCCATTTAGAAGCTTGTGAGGAGAGATTGCCATCTTTGCTTGTTCTATTTGGAAGTGGGTGAGCTTTGTCAAAGTAAAGGAGAACTCTTGATGGACCCTGGGAGGGACTTACACAACACCAAGTCTCAGGTTGTATTTGTTCCTTTTGTTACCTATTAATGCAAATGAGTCCATTATTCTCAATAACTTGTTATTTATGAGTTGTTTCATGTACTCCTTGGTCTATGTGTTAAATATGTTTTATTCTATGAGATTATCAAGTGCTATTTAATCGTTTGATTGTTAGTGTATGCAGGTTTCAAAGTGAAGGAGGAGCTCATCCGGATCAGAGGAGCTGGATTGCTACAACAGCGTTGGATTACAGGTAGGATCTAAACACTTGATTTCTTATATAGTAAATGCATGTTTAGAGAAGGATTGCTCTTGTTTGTCTTGTTTGTCACTAGAGAGTCTTAGGCTCCTAGGGAGGTTGGTTGTGTCCGCACAATCGACTCTTTCCGCCTGACAGGTATTCCCAAGAGTATAATGAAATGACCACATCATCCAACACCCCTTCTGACTTGATTTTAGATATGTCTGCCAATTCAAGCATAGTGGGAGTAGGACGAATATGGACCAATCCAATTTGATCCATGGTTTGCTTGGTCATAACATTAATGGCTTCCCCCATGTCTATAAGTACATTAGAGACAAGGACGTCACCTATCTGAACAAAGACAATAGGGTTTCCAGGGTCAGTATATTTCTCCGTGTGCATACACCTCGTCATTAACTTTGTTGCTCTACCAACAAATTGAATAGTTTGAGGTTCCAACCTTCTCCTTCCTGGCTTCTTGAGATTGAGTTCGCTAATGATTTTTGTGCAAATGGGGATCTCTTTAAGCGCTTGGAGCAAAGGTACCTTTATGAAAAGGTTCCTAAGCTTGGAGGCCAAGCTAGAGTCAGGAATGGGGTCATTATTCTCCACGACTAACCTCTCTGGATAGGGAGGTCGATTGGAAGAAGATGGCAAAGGCTCTTAGGGTACGGGGATGGGCTAGATGGTGACATCTTTTTTAGAATGGTCGGGAGTTTCCTCCTCACCTTTCTCGTTGATAATCACCATAGGTTGCTTCTATTTTTCTGAGGTTACTATCTTCCCCAATCTCAATTGGAGATCATTGACTCTAACTGGCATGGACTGATATCTAGATGAAGAAAGCGGGTTCATAGAGTGGATCATTTGTACATCTTTGTTATTGGGGTTGGGTAAGAGTTGGGTAGGCAACTGAGGAGGTTGAAATGGTGGAGGTAAAGGCATTGGTGGCATTAACTGACTCAGATGAGGTAATGATGGTTGTGGCATTAGGTAAGGTGCATATGTAGGTGGGTATGACTGCATGGGTGCAGGATAGGAATGGTGTGAATGATTTTGCCCTCTCCATCATTGTTGTCAAGATTGGAAGGGTTGTCCATAATGATATTGGTTCCCATGCTGCTAATGTTGAAAGTGACTAGTGTTAGGATAGGATTATGGATGTGAATTTTAACCAAAAAAATGCAGTGGAAGTTTAGGAGCCATACCTACACTTACCTGAGGCCAGCTTCTTTTTGCTCCCATAGAATGCAATGATTCAACTTCAGGTTGCCCTCCTTGAAATATAGCTTTCAGCCCAAGTATGGAGGGACATTTTTCCGTGGCATGGTTCTCTGTACAAATTTCACATTTATTAGTTCCTTTAATATCGAGAGGACATTCTCTTGAAAGATGGTTTTTCCTACATTTTGGACAAAAAATAGATAATGACTCTTGTTCCTCTACAAGTTTTTGCTGAAATTTCAAAGAGTCTATTTGTTTGCTAACAGTATTCATTATTTCAATTTTCATATTGTCCATTTTGTTCTCCAATCCAATAATCATAGCATTAATAGATTCGGGTTTCTTATTTCTATTTTGAATTCCTTTAATAGATCTATATTGGTTCCTCAAGAATTTCCCGCACAAGTCACAAATTTGATCAAAATATTTCTGAGCAATATCCCCTCGTCCTAAAATATTTAGATTATTCCTAGCATCATCAGTAAGCCCACGTAAGAAAAAGGTTCTAATGGTACTTAGATCAAATTTGTGCTTTGATCATTTTTCACAATAATAAATATTTCATCTTGAATATATCTAATTTTACAATATTCCTGATATTTTGACAAGAACACTCTCTTCATATGTTCCCAAGAAGCTATAGTGTTTCCTCCTAATCCCATGAACCAGCGGAGTGCTACGTCCTTGAGAGTTGTAGGAAACAACTTTAACTTTTGAGAATCAAATGAATAATCATAAATTCTACATAAAATATCAAACTCAAATAAGAAAGAGTCTGGGTCTTCATGTACCCTACCATAGAAATGAGGAAAAGATGATGGTGGAATATTTTTCATTTGTACTTGTATATCAGGATCCGCAATTGGGAATCCAAAAGTGGATTGTTCCTCATTTACTTTATTTTCACTAGTTCCTTCTGCACGGTCTTCGTGATCTGCCATTATTTCTCCTCAAAGAGGATGCTCTCAATAGGCTGAGAAGATTAACTATGGGTTCTAATAGTCCCCTTCATCCCCTTTGTGGGTTGTGTCACACCTGGACTGCTGCTGCCAGAGTTCAAGTAGAATGTTCCTGCATGATGACTCTGGGTTTGTTTATACTTTATTCCTGCAAAAGAAGGCCTAATATGAGATTCGATTTCATATTTATCAATATTTCCTTAGCCCTTAGTGGGCTTCGAACCCCTATCTCTCTTAGGCATTCATTTCAAAAAATGACAAAACAAAATTCCAATAAAATGCTGCAACTCAAAAATAACTCAACACCTATAAATTCCTTCAAACAATAGAAGCACACTGCAAAAAAAAAATAGTAGACTTACCCCTATTGCAGAAAAATGGAAAGTTATTACATATTCAAATCGCCTCCCCGGCAACAGCACCAAAATGTTGGGGTTCATGAATTGCACTTAAGCAAGCTCCTTCAACACTTAATTGTCAACCCGGGGGTTTCGTAAACTTAGAGATGAAGCACAGGTAATACCAAAAGTGGTATGAAATTTTCCTATTCCTATTCCTAATTGAAATCTTGCAGAATGAAACAGAAAAATCACAAAGGAAAATTGACACCAAAGTAATTCTATGTTGGAATGTAAAAGAATGAATTTGCAAAGGAATCAAATAAAGTAACTTTCACACTTCTGTAAACAATCTTAACTACTGAAGTAAAACTCTATGTTTATCCTCAATATAGGTGGTGGTAGTTCAACAATTGGGCCCTTGAAAATATCTGCCTTCTAAATGATTTTCCTTCTCACACTAAGCGGTTGTTCTTGTACTCTTGCAATCTACTTGCACTAGTAAAGGTATAGAACTTATGTGAGAAGTATATTTTACACTTATACTGAAGACTTATGTCTTCATGTAGGGGATCTAAGCCTTAAGGCTTGGAGAACTCTGTTCCTGTAACAAGACACAAGCTGTTGTACCAGAATAGAGCTTCCTACACCAAGTATTCCAATTTACTTTTGGGAAAAATAAAAGGGGCGTGTTAGCTTATAGAAATAATTGCAAATGCGAGCAGAATCTGAAATAACTTGCACACGAAAAAGAATGATTCAATCAACCGAATCTCGCAAATAGAAATAAACTTTTAAAATGAAAACAATCTTCAAAAGTTAAAGAAAACCTTCTTTAGTCAAAGGGTTTTGCATGCAATCAAATCTCACTCGAAACAGGTTCACTATAATATTTCAGTTTACTTTTAATCCTTTTCCTTAAGTCACGAGGTGCATACATAAATTAATATATTGCAACAACGCTCTTTTCTATCTCATGAAGTCATCTTTAATATTTAGAAGTTTAACTTTTAATATTATAAATGCTTCCTTCTGATGATGAACTCTTACTTTTCAGTAATAGATTAAATCATATAAAGGAAAAATAATAAAACACTTGCTGTAAATGAACTAGCAAACCAGAGTGTAAAATCCTACATGCACTGGTGCAGGAATAATCTTATATGCATGATCCAAGCAAAAGAAAACTGAAAAGGAAATTACAGGAAGTAAAGTAATTCAATTTGACTTTCACACAATGGATCCGTTCACACTTTGAATGTTTAATGAAATAAATCATAATTCATAAGAAAGAATGAAATTACGATTTAAACCATGCTTCTGCAAATAAAAAAATTTAATGCACACCTTTAAGATAACGAAAGAAAGAGGGTAAACGAGTTGGGTTGGCTAGGCCCTAGCCAACCAGCTCATTTCCCGTTTTAGGAAACGAAAATATTCAGCACGTTAATAACGCATCAATGAAGGATTAAAACGCAGAGTAAGAAAATCATGGCACAACTCCTTGTATTAATTCCAATCATCAAATATACATTATGAGTTCAAGTCCAGCCCAAAACGAGGGCGACAACGAGATTACAAATTAACCAAAAATTACAATTGCATTGTTATCGCTACAGCTAACCTAGTTCTATCTGGGAGCTATACTTTATACAACCCTTTGGCCTATGGACATAATTGAAAATTAGACAGTCGTTCCAAATCAAGCCTTTCGGCTGAAACGAAATAACAAACAAAATTACAAAAATAAGCCAGTGGCTATAATAAGCTGTGGACTAATCATCGGCCATAGACCTTATCCTTGGCCATATCTGATGAGACCTAGAAATGGGTAATTATATGGGCTCATTTTGCCTCTTATTTTGACTTAATCCACCTTTCTCATTATTTTCTTACATGTTTTTGAATATATTTATGCTAATAGAGTGAATTGGGTTAGTCATTTTGCCATGTAGTCTAATGTGTGCTTTATGCAGATTTTTTGGTCAATTTTGGACAAAGTCAAGGGATTTATGAGCAAATGGCAGCCAAAACTCGAGGAAAATAGGGAAGAGGATTTGTAGGGGGGTGTCTCCTTCATTTATGACCCCTTTCCTCGAATCCTCCATTAGCAACTCGGAGCACAAAGGTCCACATTGATGCATCCAAGGGACAACCGAGCAAGTAAAGAAGGATTGTTGTTTATCTCCAGTTCTAGGAAGCCGAGTTCCTTGATTTTAGGAGGACTATTGGAGGACTCCATTTGTATAAACAAGGGGGCTTAGAGCCTCAGTAGGTTAGCCAGTTATTATTATATTTCCGCACTTTTGTGCAGCATTTTGTTCAGCTCATTTTTGAGTTCCTTTTTGAGAACAGTTTATGTAATGTGATTGCTATTTTTGATAATGAAGATGAAACAGTTTTTGAGCCAGCACTGATCTCTTTTAGAGGGCTTAAGGTCTTAGGTTAGGGCCCAACCCAAGCTACCCAGCACCTCCTACTGTGTACTTATATGTTTTTGCTTCAGTTCATGAGTTAATTTCTGTTGCATAGATTCATTTTACTTTGTTAGATTAGGTTACTTTTGATGGTTAGCATAGTTGTTTTTGTTTTAGTTGCTCAAGTAGGTTACTGCAGTGATAGAATAAGATTCAAAAATGCCAACAACAGGCCCTAATCTCCTTTCTCCCTTCCTAGGAATATGATTTGAGGTCAAGGCACTACTGCTACCACCAAAAACACAGTTTTTGCTCTTCCATGCAACTGCTAGTGTGATACCTTGACTTGGAAAGATTGATATTGGTTCAAATTCAGTTGCCTAGATCATTTCATGTTCTTTTACCATAGATCTCTCTACATGCTTTTCTGTTCCCAGGTTACTGTTCAACATTTTCTGTTTGTAGGTCAGAAATTAGGTCAAGCTACAGAAATTTATGTTTTCATAGTATAGTTTGTTCTTTATTTGATCAGTTATTGTAAGTAGATGTGAAGATATCTTGTAGGAAACCTTAGCTCACCATATATCCATAAAACAGCCAGCACTAGCTCACTTCTCATATATTTCCCAAGTCCTTCGCAACATTTCGCCAATCTGCCCTAATTTCTGCATTTTTCTCCATAAGCTTCTTTCTTGCCATTTGAACAAATCCAACCATCCTGTTCTTTCTTTATCTTCCTTGAAAAGCTCCAGACACCTCAACACCTTCATCTAGCCTTCAGTTACCCTTTCCCATCATTTTTCCACCTTCAAAACTCCAAAATAGCTCTCAGCCTCCTCCTGTAGATCCCCTGCAGCCTCCTGTAGAATTTTCTATGAGTGATTTTTCGAAGTCCAATCGCTATAAAAGTCTTCAAAAGGGTACTAGGGGCTTCTTAGGACCTCTCCACACCTTCCTCACCCTCTACAAAAACCAAGTCCATCTTCCTTTGCCACCAAACCTCTACACAATCACAACCAAATAAATCACCCGCATAATAATTTCACACAAAAACACTCAAAAGCACAAAAAGATGTTTTCTTCTCATTTCTTTTCAGAAGTAACTTGAATAAATGCAATATACCTCTTCAGTAGTCAATGGCACTCATTTCATCAGTTTTCATCCCTTTTCTTGCAAAAGTAGGGTTATTAGGTAAATTAGGGTTTGTGTTACATTTCAGTTTTCCTTCTCTTTTTGCAAGTAGAACAGTCCTTGTAGGGTAGCTTTCTTTCATCACAGTTAAAAGATTCTTCTAAGAACTCATAAAAGTTGGCTTAAGCTCCTAGCGAACTTGCGCCAGCTGACCAAGTGACAGCCTGCAGTAAGAGCTAGTACTTGTGCATACAGCACCATCGCTTCCAAGTTTGTTACGAACTACCGGGTTGATAAAAGTAAAGAAGGAATCCCCAGGAGTTGCAACATTATTGCTGCAATACTGGTTCTCACCATCTTTTTGACATCATTGCCAGGGAAGCGTCAGAGTATTTTGTGATTACTGTTTTTCTTCTATTTTCTACTGCAACATTCTACTAAGTAGTTTATTTTAGCAAAAGTAGAGTAGCTGTTTCATTTCAATTTTGCAATTTCCATTTCAGCAAGAGTAGATTAGTCATTTCCTATTTTCATTTCAATTTTGCAATTTCCATTTTAGCAAAAGTATATTAGTCATTTCCTGCTTTCATTTCAATTCTACAATTTCCATTTCAGCAAGAGTAGATTAGTCATTTCTTGCTTTGATTTCAATTCTGCAACTTCCATTTCAACAAAAGTAAATTAGGCATTTCTTGCTTTCATTTCAATTCTACAATTTCCATTCCAGCAAAGTAGATTAGTCATTTCCTTTCTTTCATTTCAATTCTGCAATTTCATTTCAGTAGTTCCAATTTGTTGTTCAATCCATTTTAGTTTTGCAGGTATAAGCAGAAAAATAAAAAATAAAAAAAGAAAAAAAAAATCACCCAAAAAGAGATTTCCTTTCATGCCTCGTAGGAATAGAGACAATTCAAGAAAATTCCTACCTAACACCCCCACCACATCACTAAGTCACCCTTCTCTCTTCTTCGGTGATAGTGATCCAGAAGAACGTATAGGTGAACCACCAAAGATATACGAAGATCCTATAGCAGAAGAAGAGCAAGAAACCATTCCTCCTGAGACCATGGCTGAAAACAGAAACGTTAGAGGAAATGGGGAAAACGTAGAGGGCACCTTTCCTTTTGGAGAGACCAATGGGGACACTAAAATTGAAAAACATAAGTCACTCAGCCTTACCTCACTTCCATGGGTTGACTACCGAAGATCCTAATACCTTTTTGTTTGAATTTGCTATTATCTGTCGAACCTATGACTATGCAGAAGATGAGTATAAGTTGAAACTGTTTCCTTCTACCCTCAAGGATGTAGCATTGCACTGGTTCATGGGGTTACCCAGAAACAACATCACAACTTGGGCTCAGATGCAACAAGCCTTTCACAACAAATACCGGGACTATTGTAGGTCAAATGATACCAAGGAAGAGATTTTCTGAATGACCATGGGAAGCGATGAATCCTTAGAAGACTATAAAGAGAGGTTTCAACTCAGTTATAAAAGGGCCAAGTGCACACTTGACCTCGAATCTCTAAAGTTGGTCCTGTTCAGAGGAGTCCCAGAAGGCCTTCTAAATAACCTCCATTTCATAGCTAGAGGGGACATCTACCAACTACCTTATGATGGCATAAAGACCGTGTTTAGAAACCATTGTAGGGTAGCCAGTAAGAGAGGTAGAGGAAGTCAACCCTTAGCCAGTACATCCTCATCCAGTTCATCTCTTAGAGGTGAATTTGAAAATCTGCTAGAAGATTTCAAGAGCGATATGAGGCAGACTCTTGCCATGCAAATGGATACCTTGCATATCAAAAGAAAACAAGAGGAAGCGGAGAGGGCTTTCACCATCTTTTTTCCTAGGTGCACCAGAAGGCATCCTAGGAACGAATTTCCATTGAACTCTCTAGAAGTGTGTTTAGTCTATGAAGAAGACCATTCTATGAATCAGTGCCCTTCCATGCCCGAACTTAAAGCTGCATACCAGGGGGCCGAAGGAGCCACTGAACCACTCTGTTTCATGAACCAAAGGAGGCCACATGGGCCCAGACCTTACCAGCAGGGAATGCAAGGGACATCCCAGACATATTACAACCCCAATCAAGCCACTTCCATGCCTTCTTGGGGTCCCCCCTACTCATCCTTCCTGGTCCACACCCCCTCCTTGGTTATATCCATCTCAATACCATGCTCAACCAGCTACTCATTCATTTCATTCTTATGCTCAGCCATAGCCTCAGTGGAATGCACCTCATTAGGGGTGGAGGCCCCAGTACAACTCTCCTCCTACTCTTTTGCCTCCACCACCTATTCAACCACAACCACTGCCTCCTGCTCCACCAAGGCAACCCAAATACCTATTCAACCGAACCCGAACCCAAATAACAGACAGGCCCAGCAGGTATATAGTGGAGAAACATCATGCCCGACCTAAGTTGTGGAGATTCAGGAGATTACCCTACAATCTGGGAAGGTTCTCCCAGATAACCAACCTCCCCTTATGGAGGATGAGGAAGAAAAACAGGAAAGTGAACCAAAAGCCATTCCACCCTTTCCTGAGAGATTAACTAGAACCACACAACCGACCCAGAAGAAATTAAACTCCTGGGAGAATTGAAATAGTTATGTGTAAAGGTATCACTTCTACAAGCCATAAAGGATGTGCCTATATACAACAAGATGATCAAGGATAATTGCTTCAGGCACCCAGGCAGGCGCAGGAGAGATGCTCCAACTATCAATGGCATAGGACAATTTTCCGACCTGATGTTGGGGCTTGTGATCTGTCCAAAATATCTAAACCATAGAAGTCATGTAGTCGATGTCCACATCAATGGCACCATAATCCCCCATACCCTAATTGATCTAGGGGCTGCCTGTTAAACATGCATGGGCAGCAAGAATAATGTGAAGGATAAAACATGCAAGTACAATTTTTATTAACAAATGATTTACATTTATAGTACATGTTGTGACCATTGGGTTTCACATCCCAAGGTCCCTTGGACTCCTTTTGTCCATTCGGCTTCCACACTAACCCATTGAGGATTAGGTGTCCAACATTCCCCCCCTTAATCTGAAGGGTTATGTATGAGTCCAAGAAGAGAGCTGTAATACAAAATGTGCAAAAATGCATGGCAGCACTAGGTTGAATGTGCTCTCTGAAATGTTGGTATAAAGGGAAATGGTTTAAGGATGACCACCAACACTGGAACGCTTAGTGCAGTTCCTGGAACTCTTCCAAAACTAGCAAGAAGTTGAAGTCTTCTACTAGAGGAAGTGCTCCTATTGTTTTGAAGAGGGAAACCTTCAACCAATAAAGGGAGGTCTCACCCCACATAAAAGGGAGAACTTCAACCTGAAAAGGGAAGTCTCAACCTGTGATGGTTTAAGGATTACCACCAACTCTGGAATGCTTAATGCAATTCCTGGAACTCTTCCAAAACTGTCAAGAAGCTGGAGTCTTCTGCTAGAGGAAGTGTTCTCAATTTTGTTCCTGGAATTCTTCTGACACTGGCAAGAAGCTGAAGTCTTCTACTAGAGGAAGTGTCCCAGATTGCCAACTGAAGGCATGTTCACGGGCATCTTTGTTTCTGGCTACAACTCTGAAACAAGTGTGGCAGGTTTTGGCTCAAGCTCGCTTGATGTGACTTTGAAGCTTGTAGATAACCATCATTTCCCCCCCTGTCAGATACAATGTGAGATGATGGAGAAAACTCAACTGCAAGACTGTTCAATACTCTGGACCAAGTTCTGACATGCGTTTGGAATATCTTCTTGGCTGTTGATTCCCATTGCCAAGAAGTGATCCATCCAAGAAGAATCTTTGTTCTTGCAGGACGTTTATTTCTGAAGCATCTGTGTGAAGAATGACTAGTTTTATGATAGTGCTTACATGGATGAAGATCAAAACAGTGATCTTTCAAATGGCCAACTCGGTCACAATGTTGGGATTTCACAATATGTTGTTGTTGTTGTTGTTGCTGTGGAAGTGGGGTAGAATCTGGAACAGCTGGAGGTGAATTGTCATGAGGAGCAGGTGAACTATCATGAATGAATCTAGCACTCTGAAACTAAATGGGCTTTGAGTAGTCAGGAATATGAAAGGACAAGTCCTTGTCATGTCCAAGACCAGTTCTGTGCTTGTGGTGGACAAGATGTTCCCAAGGTTTGATGATGGGCTTGGGAAGTGCAGACTGAATTTTTACATCTGCATGCAAATCTGTTTTTGTATTAGGCACTGAATCTGAATTTGCAACATTATTGTCTTACTGTTTATGGGAGTCTGTTTCAATCTTCTGAACAAAAACAGGTTCAGAATGATGACTCCACTACTGTAATTCTTCCTGTTGTAGCTTTGTCTCAAGCTGCAAAAACTCAATATTCTCTTGTACATTATGCAAACAGGTTCTAATGTCAACAAGAGAAGTTTTGCTTATTCTTACTATACCATGATCAGAGGAATGTATCAGAAATTTTAAGAACTCCAATACTTCACCAATTCTGGCTATTTTATTCATTGACAAAATTACAATGATCACAACTATGAACTTGTAGAGAAAAATCAACACTCACTCGCCATATGTCAATACAATTGGATTTTACAACAAATTGCAATTGTCTTCAAAATAGTGATGGCTCTCGATTTCAGTTGTGTTTGGTTATATAAGCAAGACTTAGTCGTTGTACGCTGCAGGAGTTTTCAACGTTACATATATATAAGCAGCAACCAAATATATTCTATGCCACAGTTCGTAGTTTTCGAGTTCAATGATCCTCAACAACAAAGATCCTTTGCTTTCCCAGACGTAGATGTTGATATGTGAGGAAAATATTAGGTCGCAGCTTTTCTCACCGAATGTATGAAATGATGAGCAGTTTCCTCTTCTATAATGAAATGCCAATGCACGTCCTGTTTTCTGCATGAGCCTCAATTCTTTTGGAAGAAAATCTTAAGTTGTTGATGTAAATGCCAAATCCATATGATCCTTATCGCACCTGTGTTGTTCCAGCTTGTTTGACCAACATTAATAATGTGAACTCGTCTAGGTTAAAGATAATGATCCTCCCACGTACAACAGTGAACAATATATCAACCTTCAATGTTTAAAGATACAACCCAGGAATTGGCCCACAGAAATGGAGATGACAACATCCTCTTTCCTGGAATGGAACTCGGTCTAGCAATTCTGGAAAAATTCGTCCACAGAAATGAACTCAGCTACACTGTCCAATTCACACAACAAATAATTTTTCATTTAAACATACTGATAACCATTGCAACGTTTGATGCTTGATCTATTTCCTACGGCCCTAGCTCTCACATCCATATGAAAAATAAATAAAAATCCATGGCTTGTCTGAACGATGTCTGCTCCAACAAAAAATTAAAAAATACAGATTTTGAGGGGGTACGTTATCCAATAATGCACTGTATACACAGTAGGGAAACTCGATCAAGACTATCGATTCAGAGATCGATATCCATCCCTTCAGAGATGATTGAATGTGATCTTTGAAAATGAAATCGGCTCTGCCTTCAATAAAATTCGATCACTTCTTAGCGTGTTATGCCAAGCGAGTTCCTCAAGAAATTGGCTTCACTGATGTGATTCGACAACTTTCACCCTTGCAATAAAGCAACAGTCCAGTTTTGCAAGCAATTAGATGTCGGCCCACTTCTTTTGCTGCTACGGCTTCAGACATAAATTTGGCTGCTACAGGATCAATTCAACATGGACCATGTCAATCCACTGTGGAACACATCCTGGTATAGTGAAAATTTATGTCCAGGAGATCCTGCTCGGCCAAGTCGAAGGAATCATGCAAATTAAATTCACCCAACATAGAGATATCCCTCGGCGTCAAGGATTGAGGCTTAATAACTCGCCTTTGTGACCATACAATTCGTCGGCAAAGGAAACCTCAAATTCATCTTATATTCAGTGGATGCAATGGAGCAATGGCTTACGAAGACTCATGAACACGGCCCTCTGATATGATAAAAATCGGTCTAAGAGAAATGCAAGCTCGACCCTCGATCTTGCGAACGGCCGAAGGGGCGTTTGAGCTTCAGGGTCCTCTCCAGCTTTTCTTCGAATCCGACTTCATCCAGGACTTGGGAAATCGGAATCCGTGCGGTGCCAACCAGCAGTTTGGTGTGCTCTGAGGGCTTTTCATGCACGACTTCTATGGTCAATTCGGCATCTTCCAGGGACCTATTGCAAATTCTAAAGACTGTATCCGACTATTTTTGCTATCATTCAAGAATTGACAATTCTGACCTCTGGTGCCTCCACGCAGGACAGATGTTGCATTGGTAAAGCTTTGTAATCCAATGTCACCTTCCAAACGTAAATCCAATGTCAGATTACAAGACCAACGTGTATACAACGTTCAGAAAAAACGCAGAGAACGTTTTTCAAATGTCAGATTACAGGAGAATATAAAACGTTTATGACACTGACGCAGTGAGACAGTGTTTGCAGCAAGTCTCTTGACAGAGGGCGTTCATCATAGAGATTCAACGCTCCAGTTCTAGAAGACCAAGAGACGTTACACTCATACAAAAACGTGCCAACAATGATGAGTGCTAGCAGATGCCACGATAGTTTTCGTAATTGTAGAAGCATGTAACTCTTATCAATCTTGTCGATTACGTTACACGAAATCTATCATTACTTTATCTTCATTGCTGGAGAATACTAATGGCTGCCAATTATGGAACATTTCGATGGATACACAACCTCCCAAAACAAATGGTTCAGATATCCATTACTCTTCATCAAAATAATTCGTCAAGTTTTTTTTTTCGAAAAGGAATCCAACACTGACAGTCCCAGTATGTGGGATATATCAACACTTTAAAAAGCAATCTATTAAACACTGAATCCCATGGTGATATGGAGGCGGCATGACAGAGGGAGGACTAAGGTATGCGCGCAGTGGAATAACATGTATAGCATGTCAGGCCATACGTTACAAAAAACGGTTGTTAACCAATGCAATAACGTAACTACAATGACACCAGTATAATAAAATTTCAGAGCTAGAAATGGCAGTATGGAGACAGAGTCAACGTATGAGTTCTGCGTATGCAACATTTTGAATATGGAGTTTCTGGCAGTGCAACATGTGCCTCAGATTTGGGCGCATTTATTTCCCAATATTTCTGTACACATAATTAAAAGTAATGTTTCATGCAAATCAATCAACACATATATGAAACGCATAGTTAAACCAATGAACCAGCACTTGCGCCACACTATAGACTTACCAGTTTTCCATCTTGAATGTTATTGTGAATTCTACAAACGATTTCTCCATCATCGATATTACCAGTTGGAGAGTAGATGTACCAGGATGACGGTTTATTACTGTTTAGATTTCTGAATCAGTGCTCTACAAGACCGCTTTTGACTATACAGTCTCCATTATGACTGTAAGATTACATCGAGTCAAGCATATTCTAGATATACATCTTCAAGACGAGCTTCGGGATCACGCAGCTGCTATGGCCACCCAATTCGTTAGATGTGGCTACTAGCAAATGAGAGAGAGTGCCAAAGTGCACAACCTTCAATTCAGGGTTTGTAACAGGAGTTCGACGCATACCATGACCATCAAGGTTTCAACACACAGAGATGCATAAGTGAAGACATTTTAGAGTTACACATAAAGAATTCATTAGAGGATTAATGCATTATTCAAATTCATAGGTGGTGCAACAGTCAATGTACAGAGAGATGTATAAGAGATGTGAAACTGGGAATATAGTCGTCAGAAAGGAGTTAAAAACACCAATTTTTATATTTATCTGAGAGAAGGAAAAAAAATGTGAATTATGCAGAGAGACATAGATGAGAAACTTTTTGTATTCCCATGAACTACACTCAAACTTCAATCTCAATGAGCAATATGAATTTATCCTAACAAATGATCACAAACCCACAAGCTTCATTAAGACATAGAAGCGTTGGTTTACATAGGCCATAAAAACAAGTGGCTTACACAATATTGAGAAGGTTATGAAAGTACCAGCTTTGATACCATGTTAAACACACATGGGCAGCAAGAATAATGTGAAGGATAAAACATGCAAGTACAATTTTTATTAACAAATGATTTACATTTATAGTACATGTTGTGACCGTTGGGTTTCACATCCCAAGGTCTCTTGGACTCCTTTTGTCCATTCGGTTTCCACACTAACCCATTGAGGATTAGGTGTCCAACACTACCATTAATGTGATGACCAAGGACACTGTGCTCAAGCTCAACCTTCAGGGTTCCCTGAGAAAGACCACAACAGTACTACAATTAGTAGACTGCTCCACCGTGACCCCTGAGGGGATTGTGGAAGATGTAATGGTCTCCATCGATTCTTGGGAGTACCCTGTTGATTTCCTGGTTCTCCAACCAAAGGCAAAGCTCACTGGGTATCCTCTCATCCTAGGAAGACCCTGGTTGGCTATTGCAGATGCCTACATCAGTTGTCGAGCTAGGAACATGAAAATCAAGAATGGGCATATGTCCAAGCAGCTAGTCCTATATCCTCATACCCAACCTTTGTTATAACATGATTTACCTCTCTGGTTGAGGGAGGAAGATGAGGATGAAGTCTATTCCACACCACTATGTGCAGTAGAAGCTACCATGGGGGGGCCCACAAATCGAGGATGATCTTATTGAAAACTTGATCCAGAATCCACCCCCCAGTGTGTTGCCATTAGAAGAGCTGGTGGAAGAAACCCAAGCCAATCCTTTAGTTGATCTCTGTGTGGCTGACTCGACCTCTCTCCGAGTTAAGAATGTGGAATTTAGCCCAGAAAGAACCTTGAAGATCAACTCATCCCTATCCACCTCTCAAGAGAAAGAACTATGTAGCTTACTAAGAAACTACTTGGATGCTTTTGCTTGGAGCTATAAGGAGATGAAGGGAGTCCACCCTTCAGTCTGTACTCATCACATTTACGTTAAGGAAGATTGCAAACCAATCAGGCAGCCTCAAAGGAGGATGAATCCAACCCTTAAGGACATTGTCAAAGAAGAACTGCAAAAGTTGTTGGATGCAGGATTCATCTACCCTATCTCTGACAGCGAATGGGTCTCTCCTTTGGTGCTAGTGCTAAATAAAATCAGGAAGTGGAGAATCTGTGTCAATTATCGGGAACTAAACAAGGCCACCAAGAAGGACCATTTTTGTTTTCCTTTCATAGATCAAGTGTTAGATGGCCTGGCAAGGAAGAAGTTCTTCTCCTTCCTAGATGGGTTTAGTGGGTACAACCAAATCCAAATCAGCCCGGAAGACTAAGATAAGACCACTTTCACTTGTCCTTGGGGTACCTTTGCATACTGGGTCCTTTCCTTCAGATTGTGCAATGCTCCCGCCACTTTCCAGAAAGCTGTATTGAGTATATTTGTTGAGCTGGTTCATGATGCAGTGGAAATCTATGTGTATGATTTTACCCCTTATGGTTCTAACTTCTAGGAAGCTTTGTCTAACCTGGGAAAAGTTTTAGACAAGTGCATTGAAATGAACCTGTCCCTCAATCCTGAAAAATGTGAATTCCTGATGACTAAAGGGACCGTGCTAGGTCATGCAATTTCTCAGCAAGGATTACAGGTGGACCCCAACAAAATTGCCATCATCCAAAGGGTCCCACCTCCTCAAAAGGTAAGAGATGTTCGAAGTTTCCTAAGTTTAGCAGGGTATTATAGAAGATTCATTAAGGATTTCAGTAAGCTAGCCTCTCCATTGTTTGGTCTTTTGGGAAAAGATGTTGAGTTTGTATGGATTGACAACTGTTAAGAGGCTCTGGATACCTTGAAAAGTAAACTAGTGACTGCCCCAATTTTGAGAAGTCCAAACTGGGCCCTACCTTTCCACATTCATACAGATGCCTCGAACAAAGTGATAGGAGTAGCCTTAGGGAAAGTTGATGAGAAGCTGCCTTATGCCATATATTTTGTAAGCAAAAACTTGTCCAAGGCAGAATTAAACTACATTGTAACCGAAAAGGAGCTCCTAGCTGTAGTCCATTCCCTAAATAAGTTCAGACACTACATTACCGGCTACCAAACATTCGTACACACTAATCATGTTGCAATTAGGTATTTGATGAACAAACTAGATGTAAATGCTTGTATTATTATATGGTTACTTTTATTGTAGCAATTTGATTTAACCATTGCTGATAAGTTGGGTAAGGAAAATGTCATTGCTGATTTTCTATCTAGAATAGATCTACCTGCAGGTGAAGAAGGAATGGTGGATGATCAAAGCCAGATGAACACCTATTTGTTATCTCAGTACTCTCTCCATGGTTTGCTGATATAGAAAATTACTTGGTTTCAGCATAGTTCCCGCCACACCTGTCCTCAAAAGAGAAGAGCAAGATCGTGAGGAAAAGTGCTCCATTCACCTAGATTGGGGGAAATCTCTTCAAACTTGGCCCAGATTAAATTTTGAGGAGATGTGTCAAGGAGGAGGAATTTTTTGACATTCTCCTAACCTGTCATAATGGGCCCTGTGGGGGCCATTTTGTAGCAAAGAGGACTGCCTTCAAAATCCTACAAGCAGGTTACTATTGGCCCACTCTTCATCAAGATGTAAGGAGATATATCAGCCAATGTGACTGATTTCAAAGGATGGGGAAACCTACTCCAAGGGATGAGATGCCCCTCCAACCTCAAGTGACTTTCGAGCCATTTGAGAAGTGGGGCATGGACTTTGTGGGTCTTGTAAACCCTCCTTCAAAGCAGAAATCTTACATCATTGTGTGCACTGATTATCTAACAAAATGGGTAGAAACAAAGGTGATCAAGGCAGCAACAGAAGAAAAAGTAGCAGAGTTTTTGAGAGAGAATATATTCTACAAGTTTGGATATCCAAGATAATTAGTCACAGATCAAGGGAGTCAATTTACCTCCAATCTGATCAAAGACATGCTCGCACATCACAAAATTAAGCACAAAACTTCCACCCCTTATCATTCAAAAGCAAATGGACAAGTGGAAGTCACTAACAAAGCTTTGGAAGGAATTTTGACCAAGGTAGTGAGCAACAACAGAAAAGATTGGGCAGATCGATTGGTTGATTCCACCTGGGCTTATAACACCACCTGGAAAACCACCACATGGTTCACACCCTATGAGCTGGTCTATGGGAAGAAGGATTTTTTGTCAATAGAATTTGAATATAACACACTAAGGATGGCAGCTCAATTGGATCTAGATCTCAGCCATGCACAAAGGAAAGGTTACTTCAGCTAAATGGATTGGATGAACAAAGATTGTAGGCCCTTCTCCACTTAGAGGTAGTCCAGCTTCAAAGAAAAATATGGCATGATAGACACCTAAAAGAGAAAAAATTCTAGGAAGGAGATTGGGCACTGCTGTATGATTCAAGGTATAAATATTTCAAGGGAAAACAGAGGACAAGATGGTTGGGACCGTACATAGTAGAAAGGTGCAATGACAATAGTTCAGTTCTGATCCGGACCATCGATGAAGAAGCCATCCCCATGCTTTTCAATGGGAATAGGTTGAAGATCTACAGAAAGCCCCTCTCTAAGCAAGAATTCATTGAGAATATGAGTAAAACAGTGTTGGTAGTGGAGCAAGTCTCTGCCTCCACTCCACCCACACCCTAAAGAGAGAGAGAGAGAGAGAGAGAGAGAGAGAGAGAGAAAAAACAGAAGAGAAAAAAAGGATAATAAAAGATCCTTAAGTGAAAACCTCCCCTTGGAGGTGCCCAGGGCAGGCAGTGAGGGTGAAAACCTCCTGGAGGTGCCCCAACTATCTCAAAAAAAAAAAACATAGAAAAAGAAAACAGGAATAGAAAATTAACTTTTTTGAATGCATTGCAGATTGCAGGAGGGCCACAGAAGAAAAAGGGACATGGCCAAGCTGAATACACCCCTGATAGACCATTTCTCCATAACTATTGTCTTTTCCTAGTCCTTGGTCTCACTTGTTCTAGAAATTATGAATCCTACAGGAAGCTCTGTGCATTCTACAGGAGGCTCGTGTAGAAATCACAGAGAGCTCGAAATCAAGTTCAGAAAAGAATCAGAGGACTAGAAAGTTGTCCAAAAGGCCTGTGGACCTCTCTGCCACCATTCATCCTCCTAACTGGTAGAAATTTAAATAATATAACACTTATTCACAGATATTATCCTGATTATACACTATTTGTGGAATGCATGCATAATACATAACCTCCTTTACCATTGATCATCAATTTGCGGAATTAAAAAAAACAATCACATGTGCACATTGAAACATCAATCACACATATCAACACAGTATGTAATGGCGAAAGCATACAGCTTAAAACCCCCAACTATCTGTATAATATAATGATAGATAACATGTAACAATACATAGTACAATACTCCTCACAAGTACTCATTACTATCTCCACATGCTACACACAAACTAGCTCAGATCTGAACAAGTCACGGGTTCAAATCTCCTCCACTATTTGCCTGCCTGTACTGCACAATCCAACTTGAGAATAGATCAGATCCAAGTTCGAATTCCATTGGCTTTTACTGTGCAATCCTCATTGGAAATCTTAATCAATTATTGTGCAAATCTCATACACAGCTATAGTCACAACTGATAGTAGTCTCACCCTTTCACCCACCTCTAACACTTGTCTCCACTGAACTATCCATACACTGAGCTAACTAATGTATTCTTAAGCTGATTTATGAGTTAATAATTAGTGAATTAATTAATAAATAATTCACATCACTCATCACTAGTGTATTTGGCAGTTAGACTAAATACAACTAGTTCAACTAAGTCAAACTGAACACAACTCCATCAACTCCTCAATCAACTCCACCAAACTCAATCACTTGAGTTCTAATTGAAGTCCACCATGCAATAGCTCAACTAACCCATAGGAAAAGCATATTTCCTTCTGGCAGTTGCATGTGCCACATCCGTAGCTCGAACTAAAGTGCTGCAAGAGGATAAGATAATGTTTATAGTCCAAATATTATTAAGAGCTAATAATATTTGACTGTTCTATTTTTTGACTGGCAGTCTAAAAATAGACTCTGCCCATATGTCTAAAAATAGAGGTCCATATATTTTTACCAACATGACCAATCATCCATAAATAGCATCCTGCAACTCATAGACCATGATCCATATGTATAAAAATAGACATCGTCTAAAAATAGACTTTGCGCAAAAAATAGCCTGCGGGCCCACTTAGTGAAGGCAACTTCTTTTCACTAAGATCCATCATCTTGTTGCATTTTCAACACTCCCTCTCAACAAGATATGGATTATCTGCAACCCCTATCCTGCCTCTGTGGCATTCGAATTTTCTCCTGGTGAGCGCCTTCGTCAAGATATCAGCATCCTGATCCTCCGTGGGAATGTATGAAAGTAACATGATTCTCCGCTGCACACAATCTCTGATATGATGGTACCTAATGTCGATGTGCTCGGATCTATCATGAAATACTGGATTAGCCAAGAGTTTAATGCCACTCTAGTTATCACAATAAATCACAATAAGCTCCAAGTGTGACCCGAACAACCCGACTAGGATCTTCCTCATCCATATAGCCTCGCATGCAGCCAAACTTGTTGCCACATACTCGGCCTCTGCTGAACTGAGTGCCACGGATCTCTGCTTCCTACTGTACCAAGAAACTATTGTTGACCCGATACTAAAGATCCCTCCAGATGTGCTCTTTCTGTCCGTTGGGCTCCCTGCCCAATATGCATTTGTGAAGCCACATAGCTTCACCTCATCCTCTTGTCTGTACCACAATCCATATCCCGATGTGCCTTTGAGATAACGCAATACATGCTTGCCTGCCTTCCAGAAGAGCTTGGTTGGCTTAACCATACCTTGTGAAAGCTGGTTAACGGCATAGCATATATCGAGTCGTGTATTGACCAGATACATAAGCGACCCCACCAACTGTCGATAAACAGTGGCATCCCCTACCTCCGCTGAAGTAGCATCCTCCTTCCTCCAACCTCCAGGAAGAGGAGTATCAACAGGCTTGCAGCCATGCATGTTGAACTTCTCCAGTATCTCCCGGGCATACTTACCCTGAGAAACAAATAGTCCATCACTACGCTGCCAAATTTCCAATCCCAGGAAATAATGAAGGAGGCCCAAGTCCTTCATCTCAAACTCTCTAGCAAGATCCTCCTTGCATGAAAGTATCAACAGCTCATCTCCCGTCAAATAAAATCATCTACATAAAGTACAATGATTAACAACTTACCCTCCACCACAATCTGGTATAGGTTAGGATCTGCCTCACTCTTGGAGAATCCAAGTCTGGTGAAATAATTATCTATCCGTGTGTACTAAGCACGAGGTGCTTGTTTCAACCCATACAGCGCTCTCTTGAGCCTGCACACATGCGACTCGTTGCTAAAAATCTCAAAACCTTCGGGCTGCTCTATGTACACCTCCTCCTCAATGACTCCGTTGAGGAACGCAGTCTTCACATCCATCGGATGGATGTGCCACCCCATCTACGTTGAGAGAGCAAGAATCGTCCGTATGGAAGAATACCTTGCAACAGGTGCAAAGGTTTCCTCATAATCGATCCCCTCTATCTGTGAGAATTCTCGGGCAACAAATCTTTCCTTGTACTTCTCCACACTCCTGTCAGCTGCCTGCTTCACTTTGTAGATCCATCTCGAACCCACCATTGATTTCCCTTCCAGTCTTGGGACAATCTCCCATGCGCTGTTTCTGACAATCGAATCATACTCTTCCACCATGGCATCTACCCATCCGGGATCCTCCACAACTTCCTCAAAAGAAGATGGCTCAGTCATGACACATTTGCTCACAAGAGCCATGTATCCAGTGTACTAATCAGGTGACTGTCTCTGTCTACGCTGTGTTGTAGGTGGTCCTACAACCTTCTCTGCATCTTGAGCCAGTCACTCAACTTCTATAGTGCGCTTTCGCCCTCTGATGGTTGGTGCTGCATGAGTGGTCTCTTCCACTCCATGAAATTCATCTTGTGGCTGATCCACATCCTGAAGCTCATCCTTAGGAACTAATAGCTCCTCATCTGCATGCAAGTGTGGCTCCTTCTCAAGTGAACATTTCATGGCTTTCTCCTCCTGAAATTTGATATCTCATCACACAACAGTCTTGCGACTATCTGGAAAATACACACGATAGTTGTGGGGCGTATCAGTGTACCCCACAAATATCCCAACCTCTGCGGTTAGCTACAGCTTCTTCCTGGCATCCTTCGTCACATGCATGTAAACAGGAGAACCAAAAATCCTCAGATGGGAAATATCAGGACTCTTACCATAATAAGCCTCCTTGAGTGTACTCATGCCAAGTATCTTGTGAGGACAACAGTTCCGCACATATACTGCAATATTGCATGCTCCGCCCACAAGTGAAGGGGTAGGCCCTGATCATGCAACATCACCTGTGCAGCACCCACTATCGTTATGTTCTTCCACTCAGCAACCCCGTTCCACTGTGGGTTATGGGGAGCTATGAGCTCTCTTTGAATCCCTTCTGCACTGCAGAAGTCCTTGAACTCGCCAGATATGAATTCACCACCATTGTCGCTCCTAAGAGCCTTCACCTTCCTCCCCGAATCCTTCTCAACCATTGCTTTGAACTCACAGAACTTTGAGTATGTCTCTCTCTTCTTCTACATGAAGAAGATCTAGCACTTTCGAGAGAAATCATCAACAAAGATCACATAGTACTTGTGCTTTGCTGTCGAAGCTACTGAGAAAGGTCCACACACCTCTGTGTGAATTCTCTCAAGGATCGTCATGGCGTGACTATCCTTCTCATGAAAGGTGGCTTTCACAAATTTTCCCAAAGTACACCCCTTGCATTGATCTGACTGCCCAAGAGTGCCTTTAGGAAGCCCAGTAGAAATCTATTGCAGTATCTTCAAGGCTCCATGGTGAAGGTGGCCCAATCTCCGGTGCCACAGCTCGCCATCATCCCAGCTCACCAATCCTTCTACCTTGCATGCCATTATTGTGCAGCCATCTACATGCAATTGATAAAGGTTCTTGACTCGAACCCCTATCTTCCATGTTTCTCCAGTTGTCTTACTGCACAGGAAAGCCTTTCCCTCGCTAAAGACAACATCATATCCCTTATCTTCTAACATCACCACCGAGATAAGATTCTTCTTCAATCCTGGAACATGCATCACTTCCTTCAATACGAAGGGTTTACCAGACTCCCTCTCAAAGGAAATGGTACCGAGATCGGTCGCATTGTATCTACCATCATCGCCCATCTCGATGTGCACTCCAAGATCTTTCTCATCCAGATCAGAAAACAAATCTCGATCTCCCATCATGTGAAAAGATGCACCACTGTCTAAAAACCATACCAATCCCATCACACTTGATACCAAGCATGCGATCAATGAAAAATCCAGCTCAAACTGCGAGGCTAAGGCCTCTCCCGCTGCAGATCCAACAGCTTGCTTATTTTTCTTCTTTTGCGGACAATTTGTGGCATAATGTTCCTGCTGGTGACAGTGAAAGCACTTCACCTTGGACATGTCCTACTTCTTGCCTTTCGCACCAGAATGAGAAGCTTTCTTGTTCTTCCCCTTCTTTGCTTTGGTAGCCAAAGTGCAATTTTCTTCATCAGATGCCTTTGATGAAGATCTGTCCCTGGTATTCCGCTTGATCTCCTTGTCATGCGGAAAGAGTCAATTTTGCGGACAAAACTGACCTCCCTAGAAGCTAAGGCTTTCTAGTGACAAACAAAACAATCAAGCACTATCTTTCCCTAAATATGCATTTAAAATAAAAGCAACCAGGTGTTTAAGGCTTACCTCTAGTCCCACGCTTGTTTGTAGCAGCCAAGCCTCTTCGATCCAGATGAGCTCCTTCTCCTTGAAACCTGCATTCACTAAAGACCAAGGAGTTTATAAAACATATTCATCATAAAGACCAAGGAGTTTATGAAACAAATTATATATAACAACTTGTTGAGAAAATGAACTTAATTGTATTAATTGGAAACAAAAGAAACCATTACAACCAGTGCCTCGGTGTTGTGCAGGTCCCTCCCAGGGTCCAGCAAGAGTTCTCCTTTACTTTGATCAGCTCACCCACTTCCAAATGAAGCTAAGAAAGGATTGGAATCTCTCCTCTCAAGCTCTAAAAGGGAGTCCTAATTTCAGCAGCATCTACCCTTAGGAATGTTCAGCTTTCAACCTCCCCTCCCTCTGGCCCAATGCCTGTATTTATAGTGCTTTGGAGGAGGTTAATCAGGTCCACCATCAATGGGATAAGCCCCTCTTTCAATGGGATAGCTCCCCTCTTGATGGGATAAGTTCCTCTTTCATTGGGATGCATGAACCATCTGGAGGCGCTCAATCCACATCAAACCATCTTCTAGAATGCTCTAGAATCGACCACAAGTAAGTTTTTTGAAGTAAAACTTGCGCCTTTTGACCTTTACAGGAGTACGCACCCACCCCTTTACAGACAGAGCGTACAAGTACGCAGGTATTATGTATTTGAGGTGCGTACACGCAGGTAAGGATAAGAGAAACTGCGTAACCAGAGTTATATTGACTTTTAAGGACTTTCTCTCTTTCTTGGAGTTTGACATGAGGAGCAGAGGTATAAGACTTGCCAAGGAGGACAGTATGACTATTGATGGAGCCATACTGACTGCAAATAGTCATGGTGACAAATTTTAGTGTAACAGATTGCCCCCTAAAGTGCGAAGCCTGTAGTAGATTAGGGTTTCATATCATCTAGGAAGGGTGAAGTACTTTATCATTTCAAGGATTATCTTGTGGAGAGCCCAGTCGGAACCTGCAAATATTCAACACAAAATACATGTATGAGATCATATCATTGCTGAGGTAGGCATTCCCATACTCAGATCAAAAACTTTAACTAACAAACTAACTACTGCTCTGATATAGGAATGATTTCGCAGTACATCATAATCATAGACTCATGTAGACACAGTATGGACGCAGCCATCTGTTTATAATTAGTCTACTATATAATGAATACAAAACTCCTCGCAACTTGGATGGCGAAAACTAGATCCAGGTCTTCATTTCTATTTCCCGAAATAGTACGATTCTATCCATGCGAATAAATGAGTTGATGTCGAACATGGTAGAAACCACTTAATTACCAGTCAATGATGTAAACTGTTAACAAGTGTGAGAGAGACCACCAGTGATGTCAATGGTTCTCAAAGTACCCAGTACAATCCATGAGATGTGAATGAATGTGTTGATGTCGAACATGTCACGGAATCCTTCGATCGAAAGTCAATGATGTAAACTATCGTCAAAGGCAAGAAACCTGCCATTGATGCATGTAGATTTCAAGGTACTGACGATTTCTAGATCATCTTTCTAGATAATGCGCTGATGTCGATAGAAAGCGATCTGTCATAGGCAAGCCCACAACACGAAATCATAAATCAAGTTGAAGAAATGTAGCTGTAAGGACTGACTCAGGGATGGTCAAGATGGATGACAGGTATTTTGCAGATGAATGTTTTGCAGTGACCTCTTGAACACATAATGACACAACAGATGGCTTGGTGACAATTGACCCAAAGTTAATACCCGGAAACTGGCTGAAGACTTTCAATGTGGTTTGATCAACTGTGAGGCAAAGGATTTCCCAACCCAGGTGAATGAAAAGTGTCGTGTTCAAGAGTGGTGATAAGGTTTCTCTGAGACAAAGGATAACAAATAGGCTCATTTTTCTCTCTTTTCCCCCACCATTTCTAGCAAGTACCTCTATATTTTTTACAAGCTTGAGGAGGATAACATTTGCTTGATTATAAGCTCATCCTTCGGATGAGTCCAACTTAGTTTAGATTCGAACCCTAAGACGGAGTGGTCCGTTCCTGTTTGTAATCGAACAGGTCCTTTACTGTGAAATTTTAATGAGTCTAGTATAGGAGAAACTCGGCGTTTTTCAATTTTAGAGAGTCTGAAAAACTTAAGAAGACTCCTAGGTTGACCTTTTTCGTAAGTTTGTGTCTCCCAAGCCCGAAAAAGTATAAAATAATACTTGAGAGAACCGCTTGATCTTTATGACCAAGGAGTACTTTCATGATTAGTGTCTTTGACCTGAAAAGTAAAAAGCAATCAAGGACACGTCGTTTTATTTCCAATATCGAATTTGAAACGACAAAAATCCGGCAATTTTTTCATGTTTTTACGGTCAGAAAAGGGCTATAAGAGGACCGTCTTTTAATTCCGTTTTAAAGAGTGTAAAAGAAACGCTCGGCAATCTTTTCATGTTTTAGGAGTCAGAAAAGGGCTTAAAGATGACTCTGATGTTTTTGTTTGTAAAAAATGACAATTTTCCCTGAAAATCCTTTATCCTGGACAAAAACCAACACATTACTCATACTTGTTGACGATAGATAAAAATACTTTGAAAAATAACTTTTCATGGTGAAAAATAAACAAATTTACCATTTATTTACCCAAAAAACCTATAAAAAGGGCTTTTACCAATTCATTTTTACCATTTTACTGTTGAGGAGAGAAAAAGGGCTTTTGGCAAGAAACTTCCCGTGGACATTGCGGAGAATCCGACCGTCGAAACCGAACGCTGTCTCTTTCAGGTATTCTACAACATCCTCCTCTTCATTTTCATCCGTTTAGAATTCGTTTTTAGGCCCTAGTTTCATTTTTTGGAGGCTTTGGGGTTTCAAGATCCGCCTTTCGGGGTACACGGGTGCTCCACTGGGGACCCGCGTACCCCGACATTTTCTCAGTTGGGAAAATGTCGGGCGTACGCACCTTGCCTTAAGGGAACCCGCGTACCCACGCTCTGTTCCTAAAGGCGGGGTGCGTACCCCACAAAACGAGTTTTCAAACCCCAATTTCTCCAAAATGGACCAAAAACTTTTGATTTTATGGAATCTAACAGATGTTTTTTGGTGTGTAGATTGCCCACCATGCTTGATTGGCGCGAGAGAGAGCACGAAGATGTTGATTTGGCCGCCATTAATCATCAACCATCAATTGATGCTTTGAAGGCATGCGGCCTTTATAAATACTGGGCCATACCTGGCATGAGGGCCCAAGTGAGATTTCTAGAGTGGCTGGTAGAAAGGTGGAACATTCAGGACCAGTGTTTTTACATTGGAGGGCACCAGCTCGAGATAGAGCCCTCAGATATTTACTTCCTCACTGGTTTGCCCAAGAGAGGCGAACACTTGACTCTGTTCGGGACTAGGCCGGTTGGCCAGTCCATCGCCAGTCTCCGACTAGAGTGGTGTAACACTCAGAACCAGGAGAAGGGGATAGAGATCAAAACTATATCCCGCCCTGAACTTATGGTGATTGCCTTTACAGTTACCAGACTTTGCGGGGCTGCCGCTTTGCACATTGCCACTGGGTCCCAGATGCGGATGGCGATTGATTGCTATCGAGGTACCATTTTTAACTGGTGTGATGCTGTGTTGGCCAATGTAAAAGGCCAACTGACTCAAGCCAAAAACGGACAGCTGAAGACTTTTGGTTATGGGCCTTTAGTTGTGAGTTTTGGCTTAGAGAGGGTTCCGATGTTGATCCCACAGCAGCTCACTGTTGGTGTTGGGCTTCCTCAAGAGCCCAAATTGATGCGATGGGTTGCGGTTATGGCCCGTCATCCTGATGAGGGAACGGAGGTTGTTCGATTTACTGCGGAGTACTTTCACTGGTTAGAGGACCAGGTATTTTCTATACAGGATTTTCCTTATGCCGGCGTTGATTTTCGTGGAGATCCGGACATGATTCTTCCACCGGGAGAACAATGGGATGATACAGGTAACTTCATTTTCTACAAGTTTTTAAACTATCTATTTTTTTGTTTGTTTTTATATCGTCTCAAAACTGACAGTAACAATTTTCAAAATGCAGATGTAGGCCCACGTCGACCAGCCAATCTCCGGCCTTTCGAGAGGAGACTACCAGTTGCAGCGGCACCGGCCCCATAGGACGAGGCCACAGAGACTTTAGCTGAGTTGGAGCATGACCTAGAGCGTCTTACAGCAGACATACCGGAGACTACCATAGATGATATTCCTATCAGGCTTCAGCGCTATGTAGTCGGGGTCCCAGGACCTTTTAGGAGGTTCTTGTGTAGGGTAGCCCGTGCAGTGGTGTCATATAGAGATCATCACCAGTGATTGGATGGTCGTTTTTGTAGACACATGTGACATTTTGGTTTTTTGTACTTATCATTTTTGCCGATCATAAGGTGTTTTTCAACCTATGATCGAAGACGATGTATTTTTTTGACACACTCCTATCTATATATATATCATTATTACCGGCTTATCTTGTAAATCATGTTATGGAATGATTTTAAATTTACATGTATGTTTATTGCAAATGTCTATTTAACATTCGAGAAGTAATTGCATCTGCTAATGTATTTAAAGACCTTGGAATATGTTGATATTCAATGTAATCAAATTCACGTTCCAAGAGACGCACTCTCAAAAATAACCTTAATAACACTGGATTTCTAATGGCATACACTCTATTAAGCTGTAATACAACGAGTTCAGAATCTAACCTCACTATCAAACTCCGAATCCCAAATGAAATAGATTCAGACAATAACTCAATCACTGCACTGTATTCTGCAATGTTGTTTGTTGTTTGACTGAGGCTCACCCCATGCATAGAAACTAACTCGTCAGAGGGCGAATAGATGACCCAAGCTGCGGAAGAGATATTCCGTGTACTACGACAAGCACCATCAGCGAAAACAATGTATGTTTGGAGAGGCATCGACATCTGCATCATCAAGAGTAAAACCAAGATAAGCCAGAATAACGACGAAAACACACTTTCTAAGCTAAGCACACTGTCTAAACTAACAAACACACCAGCTAGAAAGAAAAACCTAACCTCACTAAAATCTCCATACCCATCTTTTAAGCATAATACCTCTTTAGGTAAAGTCCATTTCTGGGTTTACCCAAAGAGTCCCCGTCAAAGTCTACCAGCTCATAGGCCCCTTTTGCTAGCTTTCGCTTGAAAATATAGGGCCCATGCCACATAGGAACGAATTTTCCAGCACCTAATTTATCATTAGCTTGATCATATAATAAGACTAGGTCTCCTTCCGAAAAATTTCGAGGAGTCACATTTCGATCATACTGAGCTTTCATCCGTTTTGCGTGAGTCTCGATTGCCAATGCAGCATCACGTCGATTCTCATCTAATTGAGCTAAGTATAATAAACGCTTCTCCTCTTCGGAAGTAGCTGGAAGTAACTCGATGGCCATTTGCAGTGACGGGATTTCGCATTCAATGGGTAGCACAGCTTCCAAACCATAAACTAGTTGGAAAGGAGTGAACCCTGTTGATGTTTTCACTGAGGTTCGGTACGCCCAAAGCGCTGAAAATAACATGTTGTGCCAATTCAACCGATGAATACCAATGATTCGTCGAATCATGATAACTAAAACTTTGTTGATGGACTCAACTAGACCATTTGCTTGTGGATAATAAGGAGTTGAACTATCGTGACGCAAACCAAGCTGGCCTGTAAGTTCTGTCATCATAACGTTTCGAAAATGGCGCCCATGGTCAGTGATTATCGCTTGTGGGACACCAAACCTAGCAATTATGTGATTGAATACGAAAATTGCAGCTGTCTTGCCGTCTGCCTCGAATGTAGGCATCGCCTCGGCCCACTTAGTAAAATAATCTACCGCATGGATGATATACGCATGCCTCCCAGCCGAGTGAGGGTTACATGTAATAAAATCGATACCCCATTTGGCAAAAGGACCAATGGCAATTATATGGTGGAGAGGAGTAGGTGGAGCACGCATCTTTCGATCAAACACTTGACAGTTGTGGCATTTTCGGACCGCAGTAATACAATCTTTAAACAAGGATGGCCAGAAGTAGCCAGCACGCAATATCTTTTGGGCTGTGGCATACCCAGACATATGACCGCCACATGCTCCAGAGTGACAGTCATTTAGAACCCTTTCTGCCTCTTCGTGAGTTAAGCAACGTCGAAAAATAGAGTCTGCCCCACGTCGATAAAGAGTATCTCCAATAATTTTGTATTGTTGGGACTGGAATCGAATTTTCCGACGTTCCGACTTTGAAGCTTCGGGCCGAAAGGATTGGGTCTGGAGATAGATGATGATATCCCCATACCATGGATCTAAAGTGCTGATTAGAAACAAAGATTCGTCCGCAATGGGCTCCTCTGCCACAGTTTCCGTGTCAGCACGTGGGAAGTCACACATTAACTCTGCAAAAACTAAAGATTTCTTAGACTTAGATTTCTCAAACTCCAAGTCGAACTCCTGCAGGATAACAATCCATTTGGAGTACTTGCCCCCTAGCAATTGTTTAGTCAAAATGTAAATCATAGGGTTGCAATCCGAAATGACTGTAGTTTTACGGAGTAAAATGTAGTGACGAAAACGTTGGACAGCTTGAACGGCTGCCAATGCCAATTTCTCCACATGTGAGTATTTTAGCTCAGTGGGATTTAATGTCCTGCTAAGGTAATATATCACATGTTCCGTTCCGAATTCATCTTCCTGAACTAAGACCATTCCAATGGTGGAATGGGAGGCGGCGAGGTACAAAAAGTAATCCTGGTTGTAGTTGGGAGGATGCAACAACGGTGCATGGGTCAACGCGTGTTTGAGTGCATCAAAAGATTTCTGAGCTATCTCATCCCAAGAGAATTGAGCGTTCTGTTTCAACAACCGGGTAAAACCCTTTGTAACCTCGGCGTAGTTAGGAATGAATCGTCGTAAAAAGTTTGCTTTCCCCTGCAAACTTTGGAGTTGGCGAAGACTCGAAGGAGGAGGCAATTTGATGATAGCTTCTACCTTCGAGGGATCGACGCGAATGCTGGCATTCGAAACTACGAATCCTAGCAATCGTCCCACTTCTATACAGAAGACACATTTGTGTGGGTTCAACCGAATACGATAATGCCTACACCTCGTGAAGATTGCTCGTAAATGGACAAGGTGATCAGCTCGATGTAATGAATGAGCGGGAAAATCATCGAGATACGGTTGCACAATGTGTTTGATGTCATGAAACGCATAAGACATCACCCTTTGAAAAGTTGCTCCGGCATTCTTAAGCCCAAAAGGTAATTTGCAGTAAGAAAATGTCCCCCATGGACAAATGAAAGCCGTTTTTGGTTGATCGGCAGGTAGAATATTGATTTGATTGTAACTGGAAAAACCGTCCATAAAGGAAAATATTTCACTGTCGGCACAATCATCAATGATTTGATCGATATAGGGTGTTGGGTAGTTGTCCTTTGGACAAGCTCGATTAATGTCCCTATAATCGATGCATATTCTTATTGTTCCCTGTTTTTTGTTAACCGGAACAATATTCGATACCCAATCCGTTAACGGGATCGGATAAATGAAACCTGCTTTCAACAGCTTTTCAACTTCTGCTTTAATTGCAGCAGCTTTTCGTGGGTGAATCTGACGCAAACGTTGCCGGACGGGTTTAGCGTCCGGGTAAGTCTTGATCTCATGAAAAACAATTGCGGGATCGATTCCTGGCATTTCCTCGTAGGACCAGGCAAACACGTCGCGGAATTCTTGAAATAGGGCCTTGTATGTCTGAATTTCATCATCTATACACGAGGCACCTATATGAATGTTCTCAACAATTCCAGGCTTAACTGAAATGTCAATGGGAACAGTTCGAGAGATATTTCCCAAATTCAACTCTGAATCAGGATGTTTCATGGGATTCTGAGCTTCCTTGACATATTCAGCTGTAAAAATTGATGAGAAATCATTTTCAAAATGATCATCCTCAGGTAAAAACGAAGATCTATGATGGAGATCCTCCCATGGTAAATCATCTATACACAGGATTTCACGAAGTTGTTCGTCAGATGACACAACTTCGGGAAACGCTATTAACTCCGAGGTTGATGTGAAAAGTGATTCCTCATGGACCACATTCATTTGGTCAACTTTGGTTGAACACAGGTCAGTAAAAGACTGCACGGCTTCATAGGCAATTTCATATGGACTCAACGGCATAGAATTACCAAATGAGTCTATTTTAGATTCAGAAGGAACGATCCAAGGATCGTCATAATAAATTGTGTCTGATGTAATCATATGAATGGTTGCAAATGAAGATGATGCGTTGAGTGGAGGAAAAGGAAAAGTTCCCAGTAAACTAGCATCTTTAACTAATCCTACACCAACATCCTTATATGGGATAGTCGTTTTACCGACATGCTGGATACTCTCTGAAGAGGTTGGGTCGGATGAAAAGTAAGTCAGCTGGTCTATAGTTACGATCTTTCCATTATGTGGGAACTTTATTACTCGGAAAATCGATGAAACGACCGTTGTCATAGCGTAAGTCCAACTTCGACCCAAGAGAAGGTTGTAGTCTAGAGGGGCATCAACCACCTCCACATCTAGACTAACGGTTTTTCCTTCAACCCCTATAGGCAAATCCTGTAGAATGCCAAAAGGACGGAACCCACGGCCATCAAAGGCCTTAAGAATTGTTGGGGATTGATTTAGTGAAGGAGAACCAAGCGATCTCCAACACTGCATCGACATAATACACGTGGAAGCTCCCTCATCAATTACAGTCCGATGAATAGGCCTGTTTTTTACTATCACTGGATCTGGAAAGCCATTTGATGAGGTAAACGCGGTGTACTATTTTCTAGATCAAAGATTATTAGGTTCGGGTCCTGAACATCAACAGCTCCTATAGCCGACAAAAGTAATTTGCGTTGTGCTGGGCACGATTACAGCACTTCCAAAGCCGACATTGTTGAGGGTGAAACAGCTAAGTCCTCAACAATGTTGTAATTCTGGGCCGCTCTCGCATGTGGATTGAAAGCAGACCTTCGAAGTACACCCTTGGCGGGCGGTTTAATTACTAAGTCTGGGTTAGGCTTCTCGATCTGTAGTGGATCGGAACCAGGAGCTGAGGTTGATGGATTAGAATGAGAAGATTCTGCTTCTTTGCCATCAACAGGACTTTTACTACCATAATCTTGCGATCGAGTCACAATCCTTACATGAGACATCATCAAAATGGGTTCTTCAGTGGCACTGGAGGAAGAACCTATCATTTTGCTATCTTTCGGAAATGGGTCCTTCAAGACAGCAGGAATTTGGGAACCCTTGACGATCTTCGCAACCTCTGCTCGATGAGGGCAGTCTCTTGTAAAGTGTTCTTCTTCACAAATAAGACATGGATAACGAGGCTTGCGCTTTTCATCATTGGATTCCGCCTTTTCAGTTTTCTCCTTTGGAGTTTTGTCTTCTTTATTCTTCTTCTTGCCTTTCTTCTTCCCACCGGATTTTGATTTAGCCGTAGATGACTCTACAGCGTGAATATCGGCGGAGAGTTCAGCAGAAGAATCTCCTGTCGGGGAGTCTGGTAAGGTTATAATAGGAGAAGAATTCTTGGAAGACTTCTTCTTGCTTTTAGTATTCACCGTACCAATCATGCCATCAACAGCATGAGACCCTGACGGAGTAGCAGCGATTTGATTTGACTTAGGAAGATCTGGGATCTTTTCGTGTAACGTACCTGACTGAGTATAAACTAAGTCAAGGTACTGCGCTTGAGCAATCACTTGCTCCTCAGTAACTACTCCGACCTTAGCTACATCCTCAGTAATCTTCGGTAACAATGATTTAACAAACCATTCAGCTAAGATCTGGTCCGGGATAAAAACTTTCACTAACCGCCTTCAACGTCTCCATTCATGAATGTGATCGGAAATATAAGTGGACGTCGATTGTTTTAATGAAGTTAGTAACTCCGTGCCATTATCATATCTGACCGGCAACTGAAAATGAGTTAAAAACGAAGTAGCTAACTGGCTAAAATTATAAAAAGAGGCCCGTGGTAACTCAATGTACCACTTGGCCGCGAGACCAATGAGAGTGCACTGAAAAAGACGTAAGCGGATAGAATCATCCGAGATGGAATTTGAGGCACACCAAAGGTGGTAAGTCATCACATGATTCGACGGGTCCTCTCCAGACTTACCCTCGAACTTGGGAATGTCACTGGGCAACTTATTCGGCATTGGCGGCCAAAACGGAAGATAATTAATTGGATCGTTCGTTAGGCGCGACAAGTCTGGTAAATCCAAAGTTGCGATAAACGGTAGCTGCCGATTAGGATCCCTAAAACTCTGGGTCACTATACCAGCCCCAGGAGGAGGATATCCAGGATAACTAGGAATAGGAATCGCATTCGGGATATTGTATCCTCCCGGAAAACCAGGATTAACCGGACCGTACTGGGGTTGTTGTGATTGTTGATAAGTGTACCCAGGATACGGTTGATACTGGTAAACTGGCTGCTGGACAGCAGGACCGAATTGGTACTGTCCCTGGTACGGTTGATAAGTGAATTGTGGTTGACTTGTGACAACCGTACTTAAACCAGGTTGTCCTACAGGCATCTGAACCGTAGTTTGAATCGTGGATCCAGACGATGGTAAAGATGTCTGAGGAGTAGTTACAGGGATAGTAGAAACCGGAGTTGTCAATACTCCAGAAGTAAGTGTGGTAGATGGAACAGATGTTGTGGCAGTTGCAGCAGTCGTTTGAGATGGAGTACGAGGCGAAATAGGCCCAGACTGAGAAACTACCGAAGGTACAGAAGTTTGAATATTAGACTGGACTGGTTGCTGGGGTGAACCAGAAACTAAGGGTTGTCCAGTTTGAGATGACAACTGTACATTTGGCTACAACACCTGTTGAACTTGCGATGGATCCCACACTATGTTTATTCCGGGGTATTGACCCATAACAGGTTGAGGATATTGAGATCCATAACCGGGTTGAGGGAAGGATTGATAAGTGAAAGGTACATTTCCCGTACCTTGAACATAAGATTGACCTTGGGGTGGTTGGAAACCTTGACTCGAGTACTGACCTTGGGGTAGATACCCTTGAGGCATGTACTGATACTGGGGTTGACCTTGATGTATAAATTGATATTGGGGTTGACCTTGGGGTACATATTGAGTCTGGGGTTGACCTTGAGGAATGTAATGTACCGTAGGCACGTACTGTCCTTGAGGTTGCCCCCCAGGCGTTAATTGAGGCTGCCCCCCAGGCGGTAACTGGCCACCTTGAGGTTGAGAAGTGGGAATAAAACCTGACATCATAAGAATGTCTTCTACACTCAACGGCTTTGCACCATTACTTCCAGTGAACATCCTTTGTTCAATGGGTTGAGGACATGCTCCCGAAAAAGTACCAGACAGAGACTGATACCCAGCAGGAACAGAAGGACTGTCGTACAAAAAAGATTCAGGCGATTGAGTAAACATGGACGACTGACCTGACATATTTACGGGAATATAAATACCCCTAGGTGGATAAGAAACACGAGGTGGTGAAAAACTCGACACTGAGTTGTCCAAATAATTAGTTAAAGAAAGATACCAAGTAGTACTTCTAGGTGGACTGTAAAAAATGGATTCACGCTCCCTTAGATCAATAGTAGGTTGATTCTCAGGGATAGAGACGCCTATTTCTTCTTCCGGAGCAAGCTCTTCAATAGCTATCAAACCAGAAGGAAGATTTTCGGTGATGACTCTTTCTACCCTAGGTGAATTAGGAACACTAGAAGCTGGAGAGACTAACCCTAATGTTGGAGTAACAGGTTCAGATATCTCAGGTTCTTCGCCTATATCACTAGTAGATGAAAAACTACCAGCAAGCTCGGAAACCGAAACAGCTTCAGGATTATAACCTGTTTCTAGACTTTGGTAATCAGGATGAACAACCAACGAAGACTCTCCTTCTTCAGGTGACCCTACTTTAGTGCCACTAGGAGTTACAAGGACTTTCAAACCTTCGTAATGGCCCGGGACGTCTTCAGGAGGTTGGCCCCGAAGTCTACGGGACTTCCTCAACAAATCAGCCACGGTTACAACCTCAGGAGACTGGCCCCGAAGTCTACGGGACTGTCTTGGTAATTCAGCCACAGCTAAAAACTTTTAACTACTGCACACGCAAACAAAGTAAAATCTCAAAGCAAACCGCCTAAAGTCTCTAAAGAACCAAACAAATTCGAATCACACGCCTAAAGAATCTAGGGCGTCAAACCAAACACAAACAGTAACCTTCGAACCGAAAACACTAGTTGGTGATGAAATCCAACATCGCCGAATTCAGTACAGAAGTGGCGGGTGGAACAGTTACCCCGGCAACCTGCTTAATGAATAGATTGGACCAAGTTCCTCCACTTAAACCGTCTCGAGTGAATTGAACCCCCCAGAAAATCCAAGTGAGTCTAGCCGACGTCTGCTCCAGGTACAGTGGGATCTTCCCTCCACCGTCACCTTAGGAAGAATCCTAAAGATAATAGTCACTAAGGTCACCAACAGCAACAAATATACCTGGGGGAACAGTCTACGATCCGATAGCACGCAAGGGCAGAGTAACAAGCTCAATCCCCTTGCCAACTCCTTGACAATAATCCAAGGTTTACCGACAAGTGAACCCAGGCTCCTCGACAATGGTTAATCCGAGGTTTACCGTTTGTAGTACGTGCATATCTGGCGTCGTTCCCAATGAAGGAGGATTGATTCCCTCACTGGTTCGGACATGATCTTGTGCTTCTCCTTTAAGAGGAGCTTTCCCAGAGTATAAATGAAACAGTTGGATTTATCCTACCACAAGATAAGCTACTTGTTTGGTTTTACTGTCTTGGAGGGTTAATTACTCTCCTACTCCAAGACACTAGCCTGATCTATATTGGTGTTTCAAAGCCCTAGTAAATAAAAAGTTACTAAGTTGATTTTACTTTAAGCGTTAATTTTTATGGCTTTTCTTTAGGACAAAAGGTAGCGAAGATGAAACTGATGGTGTGTAGACTCAACTCAAATCCACTAAAAAGATGCACCTAGGATGAAACAAAAAAATCTTTCCTTTTCAATGAATTCCCTAGCTAAGAGAGTTGGAGAATGCAAAATTTATAAAGACAACTTTCTTGGCAATGAAAATCAAAGAAACAATCTCTTTTATCTTTTCCAAAGCACACAACACATGACCACTAATTATTTCACGAAAACTTCCTTTCTCTTTTCAAAGACTTCAAATGCTACTAAAACAAACTTTCCTCAAAAGAGATTTTGTATTTTTCCCTATTTAACAAAGCATGTAAAACTACTTAACAAAAATCAATCTTAAGATCTATGACAATCAAATCAATCTAAGATCTATGAAAACGAAAATCAATTTTAAGATCTATGCAAATCTAAGAGAAATTCACCTAAAAGAAAATCTAATGAGGTAAAAGCCTACAAAATATAATTCCAGGATGTTTTACTCAGTTACAAACCAACCAAGGACTAATTCATGCAGAATCATAAACTAGTCAAAAACAAAATAAAAAATTTTGTTCTTTTTCTTAAGAATGAAATTCACAGCTTAACCAACAAGCCTTCTCGAAATTCCGCAAAGAGACAACACAAAGGTAGGTTTCTCACAAAGGTGGATTTTACGAAAGGTCCGACTCCTAAGAAGACTGAAAAGACCAGGGAGATCCAAGGTTTTTACAACTTCTAAAGCCAAAGTCACTACAAGACCAATGCAAAAATCAAACCTAGGGCTAGAATCTCTATGAACTTCACTAAAACCCTTGACGCTAATGAAACAAGCTTAGATGAAGACTTTTGACAGGTAAACAGTGGATCTGGGCAGTAAAAACAAGCTATAAACAAAATCTAAATTGAAAAAAGGAAAAAATTGAAATTTTCTAGACTTTTTGATAGGGTACGCAGGCAGCCTGTTTGCACAGGTGCGGCCACGCTCTGTGTACAAAGCAGAAGTGCGTACAGGTACGCACTGTGCTTAATGCAGATGGTGCGTACTGCTCTCAAAATCAAGAAAAATAAAAACTAACTTAACCCTAAGCTATTCCACCCAAATTCACAGTCAATCAGTCAAAAACTAGAAAGAAATCAAATTTTCTCAAATCAAAGTATCAATCAAAAGAGAAATCAATCAAATCCATGGAATCCCCAATATGGTCGCCATTTTGTCATGCGGAAAGAGTCAATTTTGCGGACAAAACCGACTTCCCTAGAAGCTAAGGCTTTCTAGTGACAAACAAAACAATCAAGCACTATCTTTCCCTAAATATGCATTTAAAATAAAAGCAACCAGGTGTTTAAGGCTTACCTCTAGTCCCACGCTTGTTTGTAGCAGCCAAGCCTCTTCGATCCGGATGAGCTCCTTCTCCTTGAAACCTGCATTCACTAACAAGCAAACGATTACATAGCACCTGAATAATTCATATAATAAAACATAATCATCATAAAGACCAAGGAGTTTATGAAACAAATTATATATAACAACTTGTTGAGAAAAATGAACTTAATTGTATTAATTGGAAACAAAAGAAACCATTACAACCAGTGCCTTGGTGTTGTGCAGGTCCCTCCCAGGGTCTAGCAAGAGTTCTCCTTTACTTTGATCAGCTCACCCACTTCCAAATGAAGCTAAGAAAGGATTGGAATCTCTCCTCTCAAGCTCTAAAAGGGAGTCCTAATTTCAGCAGCATCTACCCTTAGGAATGTTCAGCTTTCAACCTCCCCTCCCTCTGGCCCAATGCCTGTATTTATAGTGCTTTGGAGGAAGTTAATCAGGTCCACCATCAATGGGATAAGCCCCTCTTTCAATGGGATAGCTCCCCTCTTGATGGGATAAGTTCCTCTTTCATTGGGATGCATGAACCATCTGGAGGCGCTCAATCCACGTCAAACCATCTTCTAGAATGCTCTAGAATCGACCACAAGTAAAATTTTTGAAGTAAAACTTGCGCCTTTTGACCTTTACAGGAGTATGCAGCCACTCCTTTACAGATAGAGCGTACAAGTACGCAGGTATTATGTATTTGAGGTGCGTACACGCAGGTAAGGATAAGAGAAACTGCGTAACCAGAGTTATATTGACTTTTAAGGACTTTCTCTCTTTCTTGGAGTTTGACATGAGGAGCAGAGGTATAAGACTTGCCAAGGAGGACAGTATGACTATTGATGGAGCCATACTGACTGCAAATAGTCATGGTGACAAATTTTAGTGTAACACTCCTCTTGCACAAGATCAGACCAAAGTCTCTCCCATCCTGGAAATTTCTCTCGACAATTGACAGAGTCCTAATAGGAATGCCAACTCTTCGGAAGACCAAGGAGAGATAATCTCAACAAGTCCTCATCATTGACAGTCACCCCCACACTTCCCAGCTGATCCGGCATTGGGTGAACTTTGTGAGATACTTGGGTATACTGTCTCCTTTCTCACACTTAATATTTTTGAGTTTATCCTTGAGCACCAACTTCCTCTGGTCGCTCTTGCTTTGGAATAAATATGTCAATGCTTTCCAAATCAAGTATGGAGAAGCCTTTCCATGCAGGCTGGATACAATGTGATCCTTCACGCCCTCCAATAGAATCCTTCGACACTTCGTTGTCTTCTTTTGCCAAGCCTCAACTTGAGCAGCATCAGTAGGCTTTGGGACCTCAACATCTATGAACTCCTTCAACCCATTGTCACCTAACACCACCTCCATCCTGTCTTTCCATACAATATAATTCGAGCTGCCTTCAAGGGCATACTCTAATCGCAATCTGTTGAAAGACATTTCAACTTCGACACCAAGAAAACACTGCTGCAAATTCGAATTCCACCAGCTCAAAACTCAACCGCTTCTGATCTAAAATTCGTGAGAACAAAGTATTTCTCGTACAGAGATTGACTGTATGGGCACTTACTGGATATCTCACCTTCCAAAATAAGGATGAATCCAAAGGCTAGCTGGCCCGATTACAGACTCTGCCTAAAGAAATAAAATGTAATCACTTTCTGAATAATAGATCTGATGATCAACTTCGCTCTGATACCATGTAGAAATGCATGCATAATACATAACCTCCTCTACCATTGATCATCAATTTGCGGAATTAAAAAAAACAATCGCATGCGCACATTGAAACATCAATCGCACATATCAACACAGTATGTAATGGGGAAAGTATACTGCTGAAAACCCCCGACTATCTGTATATTATAATGATAGAGAACATGTAACAATACATGGTACAATACTCCTCACAAGTACTTAGTACTATCTCCACATGCTACACACAAACTAGCTCAGATCTGAACAAGTCACGGGTTCAAATCTCCTCCACTGTTTGCCTGCCTCTACTGCGCAATCCAAGTTGAGAATAGATTAGATCCAAGTTCGAATTCCCTTGGCTTGTACTGCGCAATCCTCATTGGCAATATTAATCAATGATTGTGCAAATCTCATGCACAGCTATAGTCACAATTGATAATAGTCTCACCCTTTCACCCACCTCTAACACTTGTCTCCACTGAATTGTCCATGCACTGAGTTAACTAATGTATTCTTTAGTTGATTTATGAGTTAATAATTAGTGAATTAATTAATAAATAACTCACATCACTCATCACTAGTGTATTTGGCAGTTAGACTAAATACAACTAGTTCAACTAAGTCAAACTGAACACAACTCCATCAACTCCTCAATCAACTCCACCAAACTCAATCACTTGAGTTCTAACTGAAATCCATCATGCAATAGCTCAACTAACCCATAGGAAAAGCGTATTTCCTTCTGGCAATTGCATGTGCCACATTCGTAGCTCGAATTGAAGTGCTGCAAGAGGATAAGATAATGTTTATAGTCCAAATATTATTAAGAGCTAATAATATTTGACTCTTATATTTTTTGACTGGCAGTCTAAAAATAAACTCTGCCCATATGTCTAAAAATACAGGTCCATCTATTTTTTCCAACATGACCAATCATCCATAAATAGCATCCTGCAACTTATAGACCAAGATCCATATGTCTAAAAATAGACTTTGCGCCAAAAATAGCCTGCAGACCCACTTAGTGAAGGCAACTTCTTTTCACTAAGCTCCATCATCTTGTTGCATTTTCAACATAACTCTCCATTCCATCCCTACACCACTACATTTCCACTCACTTCTTTCCTCCCTGCACAGTAAATACATAATCATGTTTATTTTGTGTTTTAAAAAAGAAAATGAAGAATAAACAAGCAGCACCCTAAACTTAACGCTTACCTAGTGCATGCCAGCTACTTTTCCTTCTCCTTCAGAACCTTCCTCAGTTATCTCTCTAGTCCCTGGTCAAGCCTCAACCAAAGTTTTAGAGGGAGAAGCAGTTACAGGAAATCCTGCAAGATTCATGGTAACAGCTGATCCCCTTAAAAATCGAGCTCCAGAGGTAGGGTCAATGTAGCCACAGATGATAAAACACATAAGGAACCAATCCTGATTAAAGATCACCAGCATGAGGTAGCCATGCCACCAATTCAGAAGCCATGGGTGCCAACAGCAGCAACAATCCATGAACAGAGTGCCAAAGTCTGAGCATGCAACAGCACGGTAGCGACTAACAGGTAAGTGACGAATCTCGTTCCTCTGTTGCATGAGTATAAATTAGAAACAGAATGAACAATTGAGATGGTCACGATTAAACGAAATCAGTGGCCAGCTAACTAGCCACCCTCGTCTAGTTCAAACAGTGTTCAGTCAACTCAGGAAGAAAAACTCAAAACAGGTAGTGGTGGTGGCGTATAACAGGAATGATGGAAGTGATTGTGGGAAGGTGGCATGAAGTATCATAATGGCACTGGGGTAGGGACCAATGGTCCAGATGAAGGTAATGTACCCTTCCTTCCACCTCACCTCATCACCACAGAACACGCTCGTAAGCTTCCCGTAAGCTCAAGTACGTTGCAGTCAACGCCTTCATCACCTTTGTTTTCATTTGCATCGTCGTGCTCTCGACTGCAACAACCTACCTACCACCTTCAGAACCTCATAATAGTTTCTCTCGTTAGTTTCAAAACCCTTCCACTTATCGGGCTCTACAGGAGCATTATCGCACTCTACAGGAGCGGAAACATAGTCCTACAGGAGGGCCAATGAGCAGTCTCACAGAGGGAAATTCAAGATTTTATGCCAAATTCAAGCTCGAAGAGGTAGGCTCAGTAAAACCCACTCTTCATTTTATATATCTACAAAAGGTGGTGGGATTCGAAGTGAAGTATTGAGTTGAAAAAAGGGAAAAGTGAGAACAGAGTCTGCCTATGTTTTTAAAAAAATATATACAGTTTCTCCATTTTCTCTTTGCATTGAAAAACTGTCTCTTTATCCTCCATGGTATTCTCCTATGTAAAGAAATGATGCAACCATAGGAAATTAAGCCTAGAAAACAGTGAATTTGCATTGGGTGGTTTGCTTACTTTGTGAAAAGGAAAAAACATTGTCTTGTATACTCTCTATTTTTTTTTAAAGATATTGTTTCCCTCAAATAGACCGAGAAGTAAATTTTGTTTGAGAACAGAGTTTGAAGGGAAGGAAAATTGCAAATTACTTTTGTTAAAAAGGAAGAACACGAAAAATTCTCTCTCTGGTTCCAGAAAGAAAACCTCAGTTGTTTCTTTGTTTTCGGGTTTGAAAATTTGCTACCTTCCTCCTCACCTGAAACATTCCAGTAGTCTCTGAACATCATGATAGGGGGTTTTATGAGGAAGGAGCCTCTGAATTCCACCAAACTACATGAACACCCAGAAGTGGTAGCCCTCTTTACTAGGGCAAATTGGATTCCTTTCTTTGAAAAATTTCATGGGTATGATTAGGAAGTCACAGAGGAATTTTTATTTTCTTTAAAACCTCATTCAAAAACCCATGCCACAGTCCGTTTTAGGGGTCTAACCATAGAACTTACACCAGAGTTTATCAGCAGGGTTACAAGCCTCCCACTTGGACTCCCCTAGAGCAAAGAAGAAAAACCATTGGGTCAAGTGGCCAAGAAGACCTTTTTCCAACCTGATGAAAATCCTATGGAGGAAAAGAATGGCATCAGGAGGACAAGTATACCTTATCCATGGGGTGAAGTTAGTTACCAGATCATGAAATATATCTCCTGTGAAGGAAGATACAACATCGTTTATGGGTATCATTTTAGACTGTTACATGAACTAAGATATGGGATGGACCTTCCTACATCTAAAAAACTCAGTCTTCCATATTTTCTCCTCCAATCCTTAATAGAATCTAGCACCAAACTAAAGGCAGGGGTTCCAGACCAATTGGCCCACCATGGGCTAATTAAATTACCAGTGGAGGATTCCCTCCACACTTACACAATCCCCATAGCCTAGGAGATTTTCAGGAACATGACTAAAGAGGATGATATCAAAACTCTCACTGATGACCTTAGTCCATCTGGAAGTGAAGAGGAGGAACAGAAAGAGGAACCTGAGAAGGAAATCCATGAAGAAGAACAGAACTTTCAATTGGAAGAAGAAAAATAATAAAAATAGAGAGGAAAGGAGAAACATGACACCACCACAGATGAACCTAAAGCAGAGAAGAAAACAGCATCAAAAGCAGAAAAAGGGAAAACCACAGCAGAGAAAAAGAAGAGGACAAGAACTGAAAAGAAGAAGCCCAAGACAGCTCAGAAAAAGGTTGCCACAGGAAAGGCAGAAACTCAGCAAGTAGACGAGAAAACAACACCAGAGATAGCAGAAACAAAATCAGAGACATCAAAAACACTAAAAACAGCATATGAAAAAGAGGAAGCACAACAAGAAGAAGTTTCTCCAGAGACACTAGCAAGAGAAGCAACAGTTGTTCTTGTTGCACTTAGTACTCTAGCCAACCCCAAAGGAAAAAGGAAGAGATAGCCATCTATGTACTTCAAAGCTCGAAAGAGCACTAGAATCAAGATGGGGAAGCCTCATCCACCTTCAAAGGATCCCATCATCATTGAGGATGTCCCTACTGCAACAAGGGAGGAATCTCCCTCCAAAACCCCCATCAATTAGGAGAGAGGAAGTCCTAAGACCTCTACTTGGAAAGAAAGGATCAAACTAATGGAATCCAAAATAGTCCTACGGGAGGTGCAGACCTCTCTACAGGAGACATTGGCAAAGCTCAAAGAAACTGAAAAACTTGAAAAGAAGGTAGAAGAACAGACCAAGGAGGAAGCCAAGGCAAAAGAGATACCAGAGCCTGAACCTCAACCTAACTTAGGCTCCTACTACAACCTTCTAGAATGTGGGAAGATCATCCCACAAAAGTTTGCATTCCCTCTTTTCTTCGAGCTGGAAAAGGAAAGAGTCGAGACCCATACATGGATGCAGATTGCAAAATCAAAAGGGGTAGAAGACATTGGGCACATGGAAAACAAGTTGAGAGAAATGGGTAAAGAATTGAGCATGGTCAAGCATACAGAAAGCATTAGAAGAGCTCATTTGGAGGAAGAAAATGAAATGTTGAAGAAGTAGCTGCAAGAAAGGGAACCTCAAGGAGGAAATGGGTTGTCAATCTTATAAAGACAGCAATAGGCAGAGGAACCCCAAGCAGACAGTGAGACATTAATAAAATAGCAACAGGAAAGAGAATCCTAGGTAGAAAAAGAGGTGAGGATTTTGAGAAGGCAGCTACAGGAAAAGGAAGCCCAGTTAGCCTGCATGGCCAGCTGGGCTATGGAGGCATTACAGTGTAGGAAGCCAACCAAATCATATGCAGTGTACATCAAGGATCATTGGCTCCAATTTCAGATTAAGACACTAGCCCAGAGGGGCACAATACCTTTTCAAAATTATGGCCAATTCATGCATCTATGTTATAACAGTTCAGCGGAGGACAAAGCGAAGCTAACAGAGTTTTACTTGCACAACATGGCACTTACTGACATGAACTTATGGGATCCAAATGCTACATTGGGTGACTTGCAGTTGATGGTTATGGCATCTTGGATGAGCCATGAAGAGAAAAGGGCAGTGGAAATCCAGAAAATGATGGAAAAAGAGCTGAGTGAACCCCTGATGATTAGAGCAGAACCAGTAGAACCCTTGGCTCTCATCTATGCCCACCAACACCTTGCAGCTAATCCTCAAGTTGTCCCTGACTATGTTGATAAGTAGGCCCAGGCTATTGCTCATTTCGAGGACATGGAGAGATTGTTTGGTGGTGACTGCATTCATGCCTACATGAGAAGGTGGAACACATTGCCACACAGCCTACGGATCAGGGAGTATCACTCCCCAAACAGGATGATGGAAGCCGTGAGGAGAGTGCCCCTATATAAGCACTCAATGCAAAGTTTGAAGGCCAATTGGATTGGCCTTAAATTCAGTCCTCCACTACTGCTAGGACTACTAGAAGGAGTAAAAGAGGAGGAAGAACAGAAATAGTGGGAAGAAGTGGATAGGAAGCCAAGTTTCCATGATAAAGAGGAAGATATCACATCAGAGGCATGGGATGTCAGGGAATCTATCAAAGCCATCAAGGATGAAGAGTTAGACTAGTTGCTCAAAGGATGAGCAACCCATTCAGTAGGGGGGTGATGATGAGCCCCAGAAATGGGTAATTATATGGGCTCATTTTTCCTCTTATTTTGACTTAATCCACCATTCTCATTAATTTCTTGCATATTTTTGAATATATTTATGCTAATAGAGTGAATTGGGTTAGTCATTTTGCCATGTAGTCTAATGTGTGCTTTATGCAGATTTTTTGGTCAATTTTGGACAAAGTCAAGGGATTTATGAGCAAATGGCAGCGAAAACTCGAGAAAAATAGGGAAGAGGATTTGTAGGGGGTGTCTCCCTCATTTATGACCCCTTTCCTCAAATCCTCCATCAGCAACTCGGAGCATAAAGGTCCACATTGATGCATCCAAGGGACAGTCGAGCAAGTAAAGAAGGACTATTGTTTATCTCCAATTCTAGGAAGTCGAGTTCCTTGATTTTAGGAGGAATGTTGGAGGAATCCATTTGTATAAATAAGGGGGCTTATAACCTCAGTAGGTTAGTTAGTTATTAGTATATTTTCGCACTTTTGTGTAACATTATGTTTAGCTCATTTTCGAGTTCCTTTTTTAGAACAGTTTATGTAATGTGACTGCTATTTTTGATAATGAAGATGAAATAGTTTTTGAGCCAGCACTGATCTCTTTTAGAGGGCTGAAGCTCTTGGGTTAGGGCCCAACCCAAGCTGCCTAGCACCTCCTACTATGTACTTATATGTTTTTGCTTCAGTTCATGAGTTAATTTCTGTTGCATAGATTCATTTTACTTTGTTAGATTAGGTTGTTTTTGATGGTTAGCATAGTTGTTTTTATTTCAGTTGCTCAAGTAGGTTACTACAGTGACAGAATAAGATTCAAAAAGGCCAAAAACAGGCCCTGATCTCCTTTCTCCCTTCCTGGGACTATGATTTGAGGTCAAGGCACTACTGCTGCCACCAAAAACACAGTTTTTGCTCTTCCATGCAACTGCTAGTGTGATACCTTGATTTGGAAAGATTGATATTGGTTCAGATTCAGTTGCCTAGATCATTTCCTGTTCTTTTACCATAGATCTCTCTACATGATTTTCCGTTCCCAGGTTACTGTTCAACATTTTCTATTTGTAGGTTAGAAATTAGGTCAATCTAGAGAAATTTCTATTTTCATAGTATAGTTCGTTCGTTCTTTGATCAGTTTTTGTAAGTAGATGTGCAGATCTCTTGTAGGACACCTCAACTCACCATACATCCATAAAAAATCTAGCACCAACTCACTTCTCATAGATTTCCCAAGTCATTCGCAACATTTCACCAATCTGCCCTAATTTCTGCGTTTTCTCCATAAGCTTCTTTCTTGCCATTTGAACAAATCCAACCATCATGTTCTTTCTTGATCTTCCTTGAAAAGCTCTAGACACCTCAACACCTTCATTTAGCCTTCAGTTACCCTTTCCCATCATTTTTCCACCTTCAAAACTCCAAAAATAGCTCTCGGCCTCCTCCTATAGATCCTCCTGTAGATCCTCTGCAACCTCCTGTAGAATTTCCTGTGAGTGATTTTTTGAAGTCCGATCGCTATGAAAGTCTTCAGAAGGGTACTAGAGGCTTCTTAGGACCTCTCCACACCTTCCTCACCCTCTACAAAAACCAAGTCCATCTTCCTTCACCACCAAACCTTTGCACAATCACAACCAGATAAATCACCAGCGTAATAATTTCACACAAAAACACTCAAAAGCACAAAAAGATGTTTTCTTCTCATTTCTTTTCAGAAGTAGCTTGAATAAATGCAATTTACCTCTTCAGTAGTCAATGGCACTCATTTCATCAGTTTTCATCTCTTTTCTCGCAAAAGTAGGGTTATTAGGTAAATTAGGGTTTGCTAGGGTTTGCGTTACATTTCAAATTTCCTTCTCTTTCTGCAAGTAGAACAGTCCTTGTAGGGTTAGATTTCTTTCGTCACAGTTAAAAGCTTCTTCTGAGAACTCATAGAAGTTGGCTTAAGCTCCTAGCAAACTTGTGCCAGCTGACCAAGTGACAACCTGCAGTAAGAGCTAGTACTTGTGCATACAGTACCATCACTTCCAAGTTTGTTACGAACTACCATGTTGATAAAATTAAATAAGGAAGCCCCAGGAGTTGCAACATTATTGCTACAATACTGGTGCTCACCAATATCCCTGACTATCCTCCACTTGAGTTCAACTCTGGATGACTGCAACCGAACTAGACGACGTGGACCAAGATGCCCGTGTGAAATGATCGAGCTGTTGTGGAGATCACAAAACAGATAGTTGTCGACGGTGCAGGAATCTACCTACACTAGATCAAGCTAGTACAATGATTAATACTTTAGCTTATAAAATACTTTAGGAAATTAAATATAAGTTACAAGAAATATTAAAGGCACGAAATCTATTTAAAATGATTAATTAAGCACCTAATAAACCTTAAACATGAAATATGAAGTTTATGTAGGAATAAGCAGTATTCTTAGACTCGTGTAGGAATGAGGAGGTTTATGGAGATAAATAGAGGTTAATGATTGTGGTTTTGTAATACGAAGGGGGTAAAATTAGAGCATTTCGACCTACCAACAATTCCCGCCACATTTTATAAAATTCGAAACAATAAAATTAATGGATTTCGGAGGGGAAGTGGGTAGTAAGAGGTTTTAGAGGGGGGGGATCTGAAATGAAGGGGAATGTGACACCTATAAAACCTAGTAAGAGTGAAAATAAATTTTTGGACTCCCTCCTTTCATTAAATGTTGGAGGGGATGGGGGGTGCAAAACATACCAATAACTGTCGATTTATTTATTCACAGATCTCGAGACTTTTACAATTGGGAAATTTAATGCATTAAATGTGGGAGTGCAGACATAAAGTGAATTTTAATTTTGTTTTTGACGGGTGATTTGACATATGTAATACGATTATGAAGTGGGAATTTAATGGACGTGGTAATTTTAATGGTAATGTGGAAATGAAAAGGGATAAGGTGGAGTATAGGATAAGGTAAGTTAAAGTTTTATTTTATAAAATATTAATTTATTTAAAATATAAAACCAAAATAATATTGAAATATAATGATTTTAGATCCCAAATAAAATGAATTAAACTTGAATAAAAATTTGATGAGTGAAATTTAAAATTGGGTATAAAATCCAATTTTTTATTTTTTTAGACCCTCATAAATGAGCTTGAAACTCTGCATACCAAACTAAGCATTTCCAAGGCATACATTTTGCCAAAATTTATCATGTGCTAATGTCACACAGAATGAGTCGCTTTTGCGGACAAGATCGACCTCCCTAGTATCTAAAGATATCTAGTGACAAGCAAGCCAATCAAAAACTATCTTTCTCTAAATATGCAATTATAAATAAAGGCAAACAAGTATTTTAGGCCTACCTTAGGTCCAATGCAAGTTTGCGGAAGCCTCGCTCCTTTGATCCAAATGAGCTCCCTTGTCGCGAATCTGCAAACACAAACAAGCAAACAAATTAAATAACACCTAAAAAATCAATGTAGTAAAGCATACTTAACATGATGATCAAGGAATTCATGAAACAAATGACATAAGACAATTTGTTGAGAAAAATGAATCTGATTGTATTAATTCAAATCAAATAAGAACTTTACAACCTGTGCCTTGATGCTATACAAGCTCCTCCTAGGGTCCAACAAGAAGTCTCCTCTACTTTGACAAGTTTCACTCTCTTCCCAATGAAGCCAAAAGGTATGTGATCTCTCCTCTCAAGCTTAATTAGGAAGTCTCAATTCCACCAGCATTTACCCTCAAAAATGTTCAGCTTCTAACCTCCCTAGCAACCAGCCCAATGCCTTAATTTATAGTGCAATGGAGGGAAGTTACTAGGTCCTCCTTCAAAGGGATAAAGCCCTCCTTCAAAGGGATAGCTCCTCTCATCAAGGGATTAGATCCTTCTCTTTTGGGATGCATGAACCACCTAAGAGCGAACCATCCACGTCAAAATTCCTTCTAGAATCATCTAGAATTAACCCAAAGTGAGTTTTTTAGAATAAATTTGCATCTTTTTGACTTTCATAGGGGTCCGCACCCACTCCTTTAGAGACAGAGCGGGCAGGTCTGCAGTTAATGTGAACAGGGGGTGCGGGACCACAGGCAACATGAGAGAAAGTGTGGAACCCGAGCTTTGTTGATTTTTAATGTCTTTCTCTCATTTTCAAAGCTTGACATGAGGAGCTGAGGTGTGAGACTTGTTTAGATTCTCTTCCGGATCCATCGCATAAGGATTCTTTTCCATCGACGTTTCGAACCAGCAACGATGGTTCATCTTCAGGATGTGAGAAATTATTGAAAGACTGGTCTTATTTTTTTCTATATATATAGAGATGCTTAGCCGACAGATATGATTAATTTAATAATAATAATTATTTATTTATTTAATTTAATTAATTAATTTTTCTTCATTATATTTGTTTTCAAATTTTTTTATTTTTTTTAATTGTTATTTATTTTAATTAGTTTTAATTTTAGTTATTACAATTATTAATTTTAATTTTGATTATATAATTATTTTAGTTATTAATTTTTAATTGTTATAATTATATAGATTTCATAATTTTTTTATGCAAATTTTAATTATTTGTTTATTTTAATTGCTATTTTAATTATAATTGTATTGATTGTATTTATTATGATTATTTATTTATTTTAATTATTATTCTCATTAATTTTTAATTTTTAATTTTTAATTGTTATAATCATATTGGTTCTAGTTTATTTATTAATTGTAATTTTTAGTTTTAATTATTATTATTAATTGAAATTTAATTTTAATTATTCTTTATTTTAATTATAATTATTCCTTATATTAATTTTAACTATTTCTTATTTTAATTATAATTATTTTTAATTATTAATTGTAATTAAATTGTAATTATTCTTTATTTTAATTATAATTATTTCTTATTTTAATTATAATTCTTTTAGTTAATAATCTTAATATTAATTGTTATTTATTTTGATTGATTTTAATTTGAGTTATTATAACTATTTTAATTATTAATTATTATAATTTTTTAGTTATTAATTTTTAATGGTTTATAATTATATTGATTTCATAATTGTTTTATGCAAAATATTTTTAATTATTAGTTTATTTTAATTGCTATTTTAATTAATAGTAATTGTATTGATTATATTTATATTGATTATTTATTTATTTTAATTATTATTCTAATTAATTATTAAATTTTTATTTTTTTATTTTATTTTTTTTATTTTTATTTTTATTTTTTTTAATTGTTATTTGTTATAATTATATAGGCTATAGTTTGTTTATTAATTGTAATTTTGGTTTTAATTATTATTGTTATTCATTCTGATCTGGAGGATTCTGGTTAAGGGTAGATTTGGATGATAGGATTGGAACCCAGTTTTTGCTTATGGTCCATCCATCGTCTCTGTTAAGGTTATTGGGGTGTTTTCTAATTTCTATGGCTTCCCTGAATTTCCTTATGAAGTAGTGATCGCTCCTAGCTAAGATTCGGGTGTCCTCTATACATATTTGGTGCTTAGTTTTATTAGAATGTTCAGCTAGGGCTGAGGATTTGGATCGGTTGTGTTTAATGTCTGCTGAGTGTTCCTGGATCCTTGTGTTAAATGATCTTCCTGTCTCGCCTACATAGGGTTTGCCGCATGAGAAGGGAATTAAGTAGACACCTTTATGGCATTTAGGGTCAATTTTGTCTTTTACAAGATTAAGGCAATTGCGGATTGTGTTTAAGGGTTTGAAAGTGGTTAGAATTCCATTGTTTTTCAAAATGCGGGAGATTTTGTTTGTAGACCCTTGTATATAAGGGAGGTTGACTTTACCTTTTATATTGTCAAAGTTTTTATTTTTGTTAGGTCGTGTTTTTGCTTTATTTATGGCTATGATAGCTTGATGTTTATTGTATCAATTTCTTAGGAAAACTTTAATAAGGTGTTCTATTTCTTTTTCTAGGTGTTCTTTATCAGAGATTCTAAGTGCTCTGGTTGCTAAGGTGTTGAGGACTCCTAGTTTGTGGGTCGGGTGATGATGTGAGGAGGCATGTAAATATTGTTCGGTGTGAGTCTTTTTCCTATATACCTGGTGAGATATAGAGCCATCCTCATTCCTGGTGATGAGGATATCCAAGAAAGGGAGGCTTTTGTTGACCTCCACTTCCATAGTGAATTTTATGGAAGGGGATAAACTATTTAGGTGTTGCTTGAAGGTTTCTAGGGTTTCTCTCCCATGAGGCCATATGATGAATGTGTCATCCACATATCTTTTCCATAATTTAGGTTTTAGGGGTGTTGTTTTAAGGGCTTTGTCTTAAAAGTCCTCCATAAATAAACTGGCAATAATGGGGGACAGGGGCGACCCCATGGCAACTCCACAGGTTTGTTCATAAATATCTTCCATAAAGCTGAAAAAGGTTGATCTCAGGCAGATTTCTATGAGGTGTGAGACTTGCTTAGGAGGACAGTATAAGTGATGATAGACCCATACTGACTGCAAATAGTCATGGTGATGATATTTTTGTGTAACAGATTGCCCCCTAAAGTGTGAAGTCTGTAGTAGATGAGGATTTCATTTATTACCTAGGAAGAGTGAAGTACTTTATCATTTCGAGGATCATCTTGTGGAGACCCCAGTTGGAACCTGTAAAAACATTCAATGCAAAATATATATATGAGATCATATCATCGCTGAGGTAGGCATTCCCATACTCATATCAAAACTGACTAGAAAACTAACTACTGCTCTGATATAGGAATGATCTTGTAATACATCACAAGTATAGACACATGTAGACACAGTATGGATGCAACCATCTGTTTACGAATAGTCCACAGTATAATGAATACAAAATTCCTCGCAGCCTAGATGGTGGAAACTAGATCTAGGGTCTTCATTTCTACTTCCCGAAATAGTACGATTCTATCCATGCGAATGAATGTGTTGAAGTCGAACATGGTAGAAACCACTTGATTACCAGTCAATGATGTAAACTATTAACAAGTGTGAGAGAAACCACCATTAATGTTAATGGCTCTCAAAGTACTCGGTACAATCCATGAGATGTGAATCGATGTGTTGATGTCGAGCATGTCACGGAATCCTTTGACCGAAGGTCAATGATGCAACCCATCGTCGAAGGCGAGAAACCTGCCATTGAGGCATGCAGATCCCAAGGTACTGATGATTTCTAGATCATCTTTCCAGATAATGAGCTGAAGTCGATAGAAAGCGATCCGTCGTAGGCAAGCCCACAACACGAAATCATAGATCAAGTTTGAAGAAATTTAGTTGCAAGGACTGACTCAGGGATGGTCAAGATGGATGACAGATATTTTGCAGATGAATGGCTTATTTGCACTGACCTCTTGAACACATAACGACACAGCAGATGGTTTGGTGACAATTGACCCAAAGTTAATACCCAGAAACCGGCTGAAGACATTCAATGTGGTTTGATCAACTGTTAGGCAAAGGATTTCCTAACCCAGGTGAATAAAAGTGTCATGTTCAAGAGTGGTTACAAAGTATGACAAACAGGCTCATTTTTCTCTCTTTTCCTCCACCATTTATGGCAAGTACCTCTTTATTTTTGACAAGCTTGAGGAGGATAACATTTGCTTGATTATAAGCTCATCCTTCGGATGAGTCCAACTTAGTTTAAATTCGAACCCTAAGAAGGAGTGGTCCGTTCCTGTTTGTAATTGAACAGGTCCTTTACTGTTAAATTTTAACGAGTCCAGTATAGGAGAAACTCGGTGTTTTTCAATTTTAGAGAGTCTAAAAAAACTTAAGAAGACTCCATGGTTGTCCTTTTTCGTAAATTTGTGTCTCCCAAGCCCGAAAAAGTATAAAATAATACCTGAGAGAACCGCTTGATCATTACGACCAAGGAGTACTTTTCGTAATTAGTGCCTCTGATCCGAAAAAGTAAAAAAGCGATCAACAACACGTCGTTTTATAACCAATATCGAATTTGAAACGACAAAAATCTGGCAATCTTTTCATGTTTTTATGGTCAGAAAAAGAGCTATAAGTGGACCGTCTTTTTAGTTCCATTTTAACGAGTTTAAAAAGAAAAACTCGGTGATCTTTTCATGTTTTAGGAGTCAGAAAAGAGCTTAAAGGTGAATCTAATGTTTTTTCGTCGAAAATGACCGATTTCGCCTAAAAAATCCGTTATCCTGAACAAAAACTCAAACATTACTCATACCTGTTTAAAATGGATAAAAATGTTGCAAAAGTTACCTCTCTAAAGTGAAACATAAACAAATTAACAATTATTTATTCAAAAAACTTATAAAAATGGCTTTCGTCAATTCATTTTTACCGTTTGAGATTTGGGTGAGAAAATAGAGCTTTTGGTCATAAACTTCCCGTGAAGATTGCGGAAAATCCGTTCGTCGGAATCGAGCACCGTATCCTCCAGGTAATCCACATCATCCTACTCTTCAATTTCATCCATTTCAAATTTGTTTTTAGGTTTTCAATTCATTTTTTAGAGGATTTTTAGGCTAGAAACCCGCGCACGGGGGCCCGCAGGCACAACACAAGTAGCCTGTGGACCCCGACTTTTTCTCAATGGGGAAAAAGTCAAGGGTCTGCACCTGCCAAGAAGGCAAGGTGCGGACCCATGCACTGTCTCTAACAGAGAGGGTGCGGTCCCCGCAGCAAGGTTTTTAACCATAAATTTCTCAAAATTCACCCAAAAATTTCCATTTTTTATATTCTAATTCTCCTTTTTCTTGGATGTAAAGTATACATCATGCTTGATTGGTGAGAATGGGAGCATGAGGACATAGATCTTGCCGCGATAAATCACCAACCTTCGATCGATGCATTGAAGGCATGCGGCTTGTACAAATTCTGGGTCATACCTGGCATGAGGGCCCAGGTGGACTTCTTGCAGTGGATGATAGACAGGTGGAGCATACAGGACCAGTGCTTCTTCATTGGTGGCCACCAACTCGAAATGGAGCCGGAAGACATATAATTTTTGACTAGTTTGCCTAAGAGAGGTGAACACTTGACTCTATTCGGGACTAGGCTAGGTGGTCAGTCTGTCGATAGCCTCCAGCTAGAGTTCTGTAACAACCAGACTAGAGACAAAGGGATAGACATCAAAACCATATCCCATCCTGAACTCATGGTAATCGCGTTTACTGTTACCAGACTTTGCGGGAGCGCCACACTACATATAGCCACTGGATCCCAGATGCGGATGGCAGTTGACTGCTTTCGAGGCACCATCTTCAACTGGTGCGATGTTGTGTTGGCTAATGTAAAAGGCCAACTGACTAGAGCCAAGAATGGACAATTGAAGACCTTTGGATATGGTGCTTTAGTTATGAGCTTTGGTCTGGAGAGGGTCCCAATGTTGGCCCCACAGCACCTCACTGTTGGAGCTGGACTTCCTCGAGAGCCCAAACTGATGCGATGGGTTGCAGTTATGGCCTGTCATCCTAACGAGGGGACAGAGGTCGTTCGATTCAAACCTGAGTATTTCCATTAGTTGGAAAACTAGGTTTTTGTTATTCAGGACTTTCCTTATGCTGGGGTAGATTTTCGCGGTGACCCAGACATGGCACTTCCACCAGGAGAGCAATGGGATGACTCAGGTAAAATCATTTTCACATTTTCCTAATTTAATTTTTTTTGTTTTTATCTCATCCCAAAACTGATAATAAAAGTTTTAAAAGCAGACGTGGGTCCACAACGACCAGCCGCTCTCCAGCCTTACGAGAGGAAACAACCAGCTGCAGTGGCACCAGCCCCACAGGACAAATCAGCAGAGACCTTGGCCGAATTGGAGAGCCATCTAGAGCGCTTGACAGGAGACATTCCAGAGACCAGCATAGATGAAATTCCTCGTCGACTATAGCACTATGTGATTGGGGTCCCAGGACCTTTAGGAGGTTCCTTTGTAAGGTGGCCCGTACAGTGGTTTCTTATCGAGATCATCACCAGTGATAGGATGATCGCCTATTGTAGACACATATGACAGTTTTTTCTTTTTGTACTTATCATTTTTGCCGATCATAAGGTGTTTTTCAACCTATGATCGAGGACGATGTATATTTTGACACACTCCTATATTATACTATATCACTATTACTGGCTTATCTTGTAAAACATGTTATGGAATGTTTTTAAATTTATTTGTATGATTATTGCAAATGTCTACTTAACATTCGAGAAGCAATTGCATCTGCTAATGTATTTAAAGATCTTGGAATATGCTGATATTCAATATAATCAAATTCACGTTCCAATAGACGCACTCTCAAAAATAATCTCAATAACACTGGATTTCTAATGGCATATACTCTATTAAGCTGTAATACAACGAGTTCAGAATCTAACCTCACTATCAAACTCCGAATCCCGAATGAAATAGATTCATATAATAACTCAATCACTGCACTATACTCTGCAATTTTGTTCGTTGTTTGACCGAGGCTTACCCCATGCATAGATACCAACTCATCAGAGGGCGAAAAGATAACCCAAGTTGCGGAAGAAATGTTCTATGTATTACGACAAGCACCATCATCAAAACCAATGTATGTTTGGAGAGGTGTCGACATCTGCAATATCAAGAATAAAACCAAGATAAGCAGGAATAATGACGAAAAACACTCTCTAAGCTAAGCACACTTTTTAAACTAAAACACACCAGCTAGAAAGAAAACTAACCTAACTAAAAATCTCCACACCCATTTTTAAGCATAATACCTCTTCAGGTAAAGACCATTTCTGGGTTTACCTAAAGAGTCCCCGTCAAAGTCTACCAATTCATAGGCCCCTTTTGCTAGCTTTCACTTGACAACATAGGGACCATGCCACATAGGTACGAATTTTCCAACGCCTAATTTATCATTTGCTTGATCATATAATAAGACTAGGTTTCCTTCCGAAAAATTTCGAGGGGTCACATTTCGATCATACTGAGCTTTAATACATTTTGCATGAGTTTCGATCGCTAATGTAGCATCGCATCAATTCTCATCTAGCTGAGCCAAGTATAACAAATGGTTTTCCTCTTCAGAAGTGGCTGGAAGTAACTCGATGGCCATTTGCAATGACGGGATTTCGCATTCAATGGGTAACACAGCTTCCAGACCATAAACTAGTTGGAAAGGAGTGAACCCTGTTGACGTTTTTACTGAGGTTCGATACGCCCAAAGCGCTGAAAATAGCATGTTATGCCAATTCGACCGATGAATCCCAATGATTCATCGGATCATGATGACTAGAACTTTGTCGATGGCTTCAACCAGACCATTAGCTTGTGGATAATATGGAGTTGAACTATCATGACGCAAGCCAAGCTGGCCTGTAAGTTCAGTCATCATAACGTTTTGAAAATGATGCCCATGATTAGTGATAATTGCTTGTGGAACACTGATCCTAGAAATTATATGATTGAACATGAAAATCACAACTGTTTTTCCGTCTGCCTCAAATATAGGCATCACCTCGGCCCACTTGGTAAAATAATCTACCGCAAGGATGATATACACATGCCCCCCGGCCGAGTGAGGGTTACATGTAATAAAATCAATACCCCATTTTGCAAATGGACCGACGACAATTATAGGGTGGAGAGGAGCAGGTGGAGCGTGCATCTTTCGATCAAAAATTTGGCAGTTGTGGCATTTTCGTACCGTGTTAATACAGTATTTAAACAAAGACAGCCAGAAGTAGCCAGCGCGCAATATCTTTTGGGCTGTGGCATACCCAGACATATGACCGTCACACGCTCCAAAGTGACAGTCATTCTGAACCCTTTCAGCTTGCTCATGAGTTAAACAGTGTCAAAAAACAGAGTCTGCCCCACGGCGATAAAGAGTATCTCCAATAATTTTGAATTGTTGGGACTGGAATCGTATTTTTCGACGTTCTGACCTTGAAATTTCTGGCCGAAAGGATTGGGTCTGGAGATAAACGATTATATCCCCATACCATGGATCTAAAGTGTTGATTAGAAACAAGGATTCATCCGCAATGGGATCCTCTGCCACAGTTTCCGTGTCAGCACGCGGGAAGTCACACATTAACTCAGCAAAAACTAAAGATTTCTTCGACTTAGACTTTTCAAATTCCAAGTCGAACTCCTGCGGGATCACAATCCATTTGGAGTACTTGCCCCCTAGCAATTTCTTGGTCAAAATATAGATCATAGGGTTGCAATCAGAAATTACTGTAGTCTTGCGTAGTAAAATGTAATGACGAAAACGTTGGATAGCTTGAACAGCTGCCAATGCCAATTTCTCCACATGTGAGTATTTTAGCTCAGTTGGATTTAAAGTTCGACTAAGGTAATATATCACATGTTCAGTACCGAATTCATCTTCCTGAACTAACACCATTTCGATGGTGGAATGGGAGGCGGCGAGATACAAGAAGTAGTCTTGGTTGTAGTTGGGAGGATGCAATAACGGTGCATGGGTCAATGCATGTTTTAGTGCATCAAAAGCTTTCTCAGCTATCTCATCCCAAAAGAATGGAGTATTTTTTTTCAACAACCGGGTAAAACCCTTTGTGATCTCGGTATAGTTAGGAATGAATCGACGTAAAAAGTTTGCTTTCCCTTGCAAACTTTGGAGTTGGCGAAGACTCGAAGGAGGAGGCAATTTGACAATAGCTTCAACCTTCGAGGGATCGACGCGAATACCGGCTTTCAAAACAACAAACCCTAGTAACCGACCTGTTTTTATACAGAAAACACACTTGTGTGGATTCAACCTAATCCGATAATTCCTACACCTCATAAAGATTGCTCGTAAATGGATGAGATGATCAGCTCGATGTAACGAATGAGCAGGAAAATCATCGAGATAGGGTTGCACAATGTGCTTGATGTTATGAAATGCATAAGACATGGCCCTTTGAAAAGTTGCCCCGGCGTTCTTGAGCCCAAAAGGTAATTTGCAATAAGCGAATGTCCCCCATGGACAAATGAAAGCCGTTTTTGGTTGATCAGCAGGTAGAATATTGATTTGATTGTATCCAGAAAAACCATTCATGAAGGAGAATATTTCGCTACCGGCACAATCATCAATGATTTGATCCATATAGGGAGTTGGGTAATTGTCTTTTGGACAGGCTCGATTAATGTCCCTATAATCGATACATATTCTTATTGTCCCTTGCTTTTTGTTAACAGGAACAATATTCGATACCCAATCCGTTAACGGAATCGGATAAATGAAACCTGCTTTGAGTAATTTTTCAACTTCTGCTTTAATAGCAGCAGCTTTTCTTGGGTGAATCTGACGCAAATGTTGCCGGACGGGTTTAGCATCCGGGTAAGTTTTGATTTCATGAACAACAATTGCGGGGTCAATTCCTAGCATTTCCTCATATGACCAGGCAAACACGTCACAGAATTATTGAAATAGGGCCTTATATGTTTGAATTTCATCTTTCGTACAAGATGAATGTTTTCAACAATTCCAAGCTTAACTGAAATATCAATAGGAACAACTCGAGAAATGTTTCCCAAATTTAACTCTGAATCAGGATTTTTCATTGGATTCTGAGGTTCCTTGACATATTCAGTCGTAGAAATAGATGAAAAATCATTTTCAAAACGATCATTCTCGAGTAAAAATGAAGATCTATGATGAAGATCTTCCCATGGTAAATCATCGACACATAGGATTTCACGAATTTTCTCATCAGTGTGAACAAGTTCAGAAAATGTTGTTGAATCCGAGTTTGATGTTGAAAGTGATTTCTCATGGACCACATTCATTAAGTCAATTTTGGTTGAAGATGGGTCGGAAAGTGACTACACGACCTGATACATAATTTCATATGGACTCAAAGGCATAACATCACCAAATGAGTCTATCTCGGATTCAGAAGGTACGATCCAAGGATCATCATAAACAATAGTGTCTGACGAAATCATATGAATGGTTGCAGTAGAAGATGATGCGTTGATAGGAGGAAAAGGAAAAGCTCCCAGTAAACTAGCATCTTTAACTAGTCCTACTCCAACATCCTTATACGGGATAATCATTTTGCCAACATGCTGAATACTTTTAGAAGAGGCTGGGTCAGATGAAAAGTAAGTCAGCTGGTCTATTGTTACGATCTTTCCATTATGAGGGAATTTTATAAGCTGAAAGACCGATGAAACGACAGCTATCATTGCATAAGACGAACTACGACCCAAGAGAAGGTTGTAATCTAGAGGGGCATCAACCACCTCCACATCTAGATTAACAGTTTTTCCTTCAACCCCTATAGGTAGATCCTGTAGAATGCCAAAAGGATGAAACCCACGGCCATCAAAAGCCTTTAGAATCGTCGGGGATTGATTTAGCAAAGGAGAACCAAGCGATCTCCAACACTGTATCGACATAATTCACGTTGAGGCTGCCTCATCAATCACAGTCCTATGAATAGGTCTATTTTTTACTAACGCTGGGATCTGGAAAGCCATTTGATGAGGTAGGCACGGTGTACTATTTTCTAGATTGAAAATTTTAAGGTTCAAGTCCTGAACGTCAACAGCTCCTATAGCCAACAAAAGTAATTTACGTTGTGCTGGACATGATTGCAGCACTTCCAAAGCCGACATTGCCGAAGGTGAAACAGCTAAATCTTCAACAATGTTATAGTTCTGGGCCGCTCTCGCATGTGGATTGAAAGCTGACTTTCGATGTATACCCTTGGTGGGCGGTTTGATTACTAAGTCTGGATTAGGTTTCTCGATCTGTAGTGGATCAGAACTGGGAGCTGAGGTTGATGGATTAGAATGAGAAGATTCTACTTCTTTACCATCAATAGGATTTTGACTTCCATAATCATGCGATCGAGTTGCAATCCTAACATGGGATATCATCAGTATGGGTTCTTTGTTGGAATTTGAGGAAGAACCTATCATCTTACTGTCTTGACTTGGAAAAGGATCATTCAAAACACCAGGCGTTTGGTAACCTTTGACAATTTTCGCAACCTCTGCACAATGTGGGCAGTCTCTTGTAAAATGCTCTTCGTCACAAATGAGACAAGGATAACGAGGTTTGCGTTTCTCATCATTTGATTCCACTTTTTCTGGTTTCTCTTTCGAATTTTTATCTGTTTTATTTTTCTTCTTCCCTTTCTTCATACCGTCGGATTTTGATTTGGCTGTAGATGACTCTACAACATGAATATCGGCAGAAATTTCCACGGAAGAATCTCCTGTCGGGGAATCTGGCAAGGTTATGATAGGAGAATAATTCTTGGAAGACTTCTTCTTACTTTTGGTATTAACCGTACCAATCATACCATCAGCGGCATGAGACCCTGAAGGAGCTGCAGCGATTTGATTTTGCTTAGGAAGATTGGGGATTTTCTCATGTAATGTACCTGACTGCATATAAACTAAGTCAAGGTACTGTGCTTGAGAAATTACTTGCTCCTCAGTAACGACTCCGGCCTTAGCTACATCCTTAGTGATCTTTGGCAGTAAAGATTTTACAAACCATTCAGCTAAGATCTGGTCCGGGATAAAAACTTTCACTAAACGCCGTCGACGTCTCCATTCATGAATGTGATCTGAAATGTAAGTGGATGTCGACTGTTTTAACGAAGTTAATAATTCTGTGCCATTGTCATATCTAACTGGCAACTGAAAATGAGTTAAAAACGAAGTAGCTAACTGACTAAAGTTATAAAAAGTGGCTCGCGGTAACTCAATGTACCACTTGGCCGCAAGACCAATTAGAGTGCACTAGAAAAGCCTTAAACGGATTGAATCATCTAAAATCGAATTAGACGCACACCAGAGGTGATAAGTCATCACATGGTTCAACGAGTCCTCTCCTGATTTGCCTTCAAACTTAGGAATATCACTAGGCAACTTATTCGGCATTGGCGGCCAAAACAGAAGATAGTTAATTGGATCGTTCGTAAGGCGCGACAAGTCAGGCAAGTCCAAAGTTGCGATAAATAGTAACTGATGATTAGGGTCCCTAAAACTCTAGGTCATGAGACCAGCCCCAGGAGGAGGATATCCAGGATAACTAGGAATTGGAATTGCATTTGGGATATTATATCCTCCTAGAAAACCAGGATTAACCGGACCGTACTGGGGTTGTTGAGGTTGTTGATATGTATACCCAGGGTACGGTTGATACTGATAGACTGGCTGCTGCATGGCAGGACCGAATTGGTACTGTCCCTGGTACAGTTAATAAGTAAATTGAGGTTGACTTGTGACAATTGTACTTGAGCCAGGTTGTCCTACAGGCATCTGAACTGAAGTTTGGATTGTGGGTCCAGACTGAGGTAAAGATGTCTGAGGAGTTAATACACTAATAGTAGAAACTGGAGCTGTCGATACTCCAAAAGTAGGTGGGGTAGATTGAACAGATGTTGCAGCAGTTGCAGCAGCCGTTTGAGGCGAGTACGAGGCATACTAGGCCCAGGCTGAGAAACTACTGAAGGTGCAAAAGTTTGAATAGTAGATTGGACAGGTTGCTGGGGTGAACTAGAAACTAAGGGTTGTCCAGTTTGAGATGACAACTGTACATTCGGTTGCAAGACCTGTTGAGTTTGAGATGGATCCCACACTAAGTTCATTCCGGGGTACGGACCCAACAGGTTGAGAATATTGAGGACCATAACCGGGTTGAGGGTAGGGTTGATAATTCAGAGGTACATTTCTAGTTCCTTGAACATATGATTGACCGGAAGGTGGTTGGAAACCTTCGTTCGAGTACTAACCTTGAGGTTGATAACCTTGAGGCACGTACTGATACTGGGGTTGACCTTGAGGTACATATTGATATTGGGGTTGACACTGAGGTACATATTGAGTCTGGGGTTGACCTTGAGGAACGTACTGTCCCGTAGGTATGTATTGTCCTTGAGGTTTCCCCCCCAGGTGCAAATTGGGTACCTTGAGGTTTCCCCCCAGGCGATAATTGAGGACTTTGAGGCTGCCCCACAGGCGGTAACTGGCCACCTTGAGGTTGAGGATTAGGAATAGTACCTGACATCATGAGAATATCTTCTACACTCAATAGCTTAGTACCATTATTTCCAGTTAATAACCCTTGTTCAATAGGTTGAGGAGATGCTCCCGAAAAAGTACCAGAGAGTGACTGATACCCAGAGGGAACAGAAGGACCGTCGTACAAAAAGGTTTCTGGAGATTGAGAAAACATGGATGACTGTCTTGACATATTTAATGGAGGATAGTAACACCTAGGTGTTGGGTGATAAGGAATACGAGGTGGTGAAAAACTTAGTCCTGGGTTTTCCAAAAAGTTAGTCAATGAAAGATACCAAGTACTGCTCCTAGGTGGACTGTAAAAGATTGATTCACGCTCCCTAAGTTCTATAACAGGTTGATTTTCAGGGATAGGGATGCCTACTTCTTCTTCCGGAGTAGCAAGTTCTTCAATAGCTATAAGTCCAGAAGGAAGATTTTGGGTAATTATTCTTTCTACCCTGGGTGAACCAGGACCACTAGAAGTTGGAGAGGTAAACCCCGATGTTGGAGTAGCAGCAAATTCAGTTTTAGGTTCAGATATTTCAGGTTCCTCACCTAAATCACTAGTAGATGAAAAGCTACCAGTAACTTCGAAAACAGATACCGATTTTGGATTATAATCTGCTACTAGAGCTTGATAATCAGGATGTACCACTAAGGAAGATTCTCCTTCTTCAAGTGATCCAACTCTACTATCTCTAGGAGTTACCAAGGCTCGTAGCCCTTCAGGCTGGCTCAGTGAAAACTCAGGAGGTTGGCCCCGAAGTCTACGGGACTTCCTCAGTAATTCAGCCATGGTTAAATATTTTAACTACTTCACACGCAAACAAAGAAAAATCTCAATGAAAACCACCTAAAGTCTCTAAAGAACCAAACAAATTTGAATCACACGCCTAAAGAATCTAGGATATCAAACCACACACAAACAGTAACTTTCCGTACTGAAAACACTAGTTGGTGATGAAATCCAGCGTCGCAGAGTTCAATACAGAAATGTCGGTTGGAACAGTTACCCTGGCAACCTGCTTAATGAATAGATTGGCACAAGTTCCTCCACTAAACCGTCTCAAGTGAAGATAACCCCCCAGAAAATCCAAGTGAGTCTAGCCGACGTCTGCTCCAGGTACAGTGGGATTATCCCACCACTGTCACCTTAGGAAGAATCCTATAGAATATGGTCACTATGGTTACCAACGGAAAAAAATATACCTGGGTGAACAGTCTACAATCCGATACGCACGCAAGGGCAGAGTAACAAGCTCAATCCCCTTGAAGGCTCCTTGACATAATCCAAGGTTTACCAACAAGTGACCCCAGGCTCCTCGACAATGGTTAACCGAGGTTTACAGTTTTTAATACGTAAATATCTGGCGTCGTTCCCAATGAGGAAGGATTGATTCCCACACTGGTTTGGACACGATCTCGTGCTTCTCCTTTAAGAGGAGCTTTCCCAGAGCATAGATGTAACAATTGGATTTTTCTCCTACCGCAAGATACAACTACTTGTTTGTTTTACTGTCTTGGAGAGTTAATTACTCCCTACTCCAAGACACTCGCCTAAGCTATGTTGTGTAATAAAGCCCTAGAAATAAAAAGATTACTAGATAGATTTTACTTTAAGCGTTATTTTTATTGGTTTTTTTTTAAGTCAAGAGGTGTAGAGATGAAACTTGTGGTGTGAAGACTTGACTCAAAATCACTAAAAAATGCACTTCAGATGATTAAGCAATCTTTTCCCTTCAATGAATTTCTAGCTAGGAAAGAGTTTGAGAATGCAAATGCTTCTAAACACAAATCTTTCTTAACAAACAAATTAAAAGAAGAGCTTTTTGTCTTTTCCAATGCACTCAAAACGAGACAACTAGTTATTTTCACAAAAATTTCCCTTTTCTTTGAAACACTCAAATACTACAAAAACAAACTTTTTCCAAAAGAGAATTTTTTTATTTTTATAAAACACTCAAAACTATGGAAATAATCTAATCTTGAGATCTATAAACTAAAAAAAAAAAAAAAAACTATTTGAAGCAAAAGCTTACAAGATGTCTTTTTCAAGGATGTTTTACTTAGCTATAAGCAAACTAAGGACCAATTTGTCCAGAATCACAAATCAGTCAAAAAACAACCAATTTTTTTTTTCTTTTCTAAAAATGAAATCCAAACTTTTAACACAAGCCTTTTCGAAGTTTCGCAAAGAGAAAACACAAGATGGATTCCTCAACAAAGGTAGATTTTGCAATTGGTCAGACTCATAAGAAGGCCAGTAAAAACCAAGGTGATCTGAGGCTTCTACAGCTTCTAAGGTTTGAGCTACTACAAGACCAAAATGAAAATCAAGCCCGGTAACCAAAACTTCTAGGAATTTCACCTAAAACCCTAACACCAATGGAATTAACGTAAGGAAAGTTCCTAACAATTCATATGCAGGTCTGGGCAGGGGATAACAACACCTAAACAAAAACTAAGCTGACTGAAAGAGAAAATCTTAAGTTTTCCAAAATTTTGACAGGGTCCGCAGGCCCACAGTTCACACAGGTGCGGTACCGCTCTGTGCGAAAAGCAAAAGTGCGGACAGGTCCGCACTGTGTTTCAAGCCGAGGGTGTGGTCCTCTCCCAAAGTTATGAAAAACAAAAAATAATCCTAGATCTACTAAATCTACCCAATTCCACACACAACAAGCCAAAAACAGAAACAAAAACACAGTTTCTCAGGTCAAAGTAAAAACAAGGAAAAAATCAAGTCCCCAGTATGGTCGCCATTTTGTCACACGAAATGAGTCAATTTTGCGGACAAGATCGACCTCCCTAGTATCTAAAGATATCTAGTGACAATCAAGCCAATCAAAAACTATCTTTCTCTAAATATGCAATTATAAACAAAGGCAAACAAGTGTTTTAGGCCTACCTTGGGTCCAATGCAAGTTTGCGGAAGCCTCGCTCCTTTGATCCAAATGAGCTCCCTTGTCGCGAATCTGCAAACACAAACAAGCAAACAAATTAAATAGCACCTGAAAAACCATTGTAATAAAGCATACTTAACATGATGATCAAGGAATTCATGAAACAAATGACGTAAGACAATTTGTTGAGAAAAATGAATCTGGTTGTATTAATTCAATTCAAAGAAGAACTTTACAACCTGTGCCTTGATGTTGTACAAGCTCCTCCTAGGGTCCAACAAGAAGTCTCCTCTACTTTGACAAGTTTCACTCACTTCCCAATGAAGCCAAAAGGTATGTGATCTCTCCTCTCAAGCTTAACTAGGAAGTCTCAATTCCACCAGCATTTACCCTCAAAAATGTTCAGCTTCTAACCTCCCTAGCAACCAGCCCAATGCCTTAATTTATAATGTAATGGAGGGAAGTTACTAGGTCCTCCTTCAAAGGGATAAAGCCCTCCTTCAAAGGGATAGCTCCTCTCATCAAGGGATTAGCTTCTTCTCTTTTGGGATGCATGAACCACCTAAGAGTGAACCATCCACGTCAAAATTCCTTCTAGAATCATCTAGAATTAACCCAAAGTGAGTTTTTTAGAATAAACTTGCGCCTTTTTGACTTTCACAGGGGTTCGCACCCACTCCTTTAGAGACAGAGCGGGTAGGTCCGCAGTTAATGTGAACAGGGGGTGCGGGACCGCAGGCAACAGTGAGAGAAGTGCGGAACCGGAGCTTTGTTGATTTTTAATGTCTTTCTCTCATTTTCAAAGCTTGACATGAAGAGCTAAGGTCTGAGACTTGCTTAGGAGGACAGTATAAGTGATGATAGACCCATACTGACTACAAATAGTCATGGTGACAATATTTTTGTGTAACAGCTAACATTGGCTCCAATTGGGGATGTTGGCCCCCCTACGGGGCAGCAAAGAACCGCAGCTCCAGTGCTTGAACATTTAGTAGTCATCACACCCCTCGGCCTGCAACTTGTGACCTATTCTGAAACTCAAACCTCTATACAAACTGAAAATGATATTGAATACTCCAAACTGCAAAACTAAATGCTAAAAAAGATGGTTGCCTAGTAAACTTATTTATGTATAGACAATCCTATTCTAACAGCTGAGAACCAAATGCTTGATTTCAAGCAATGTAAAACCTCCAATATAACCAATCCAATACCCGGGCTCCTTCATAGTGTTTAAGAAGAATCAAAACTAGAGCTTGTAAGGGCACTAGAAACTGATTGTAAGCTTGATCTTCACAACAAAAACATAATTGGAACTCTGTAGTGAAGAATTCCTCCATATATAGAGATATGGGATCATGAAAGACATGACATATTTCTTGATTTTCAAAGTATTCTGCAAATTTATGGTCATGCTCGGGCAATTCATATATGTTTTCTTTACCATCATACGGTTTTAGCAGAAAGTCATCAAATCTTTTCTCAAAACAATCCTCAACCTCAATATCAAAATGTAGCACTACCACTTCTTGTTTTGGCTGACAAAGGTTCTTAAAGAAATTATTTTGACATTGTAAATCATGGCCCTAAATTTGAACTTCTAAGGCCTGAAGATCCTTCTCAATTTGTTCAGCAAAATATGCTAAAAATATGGTCATGGCTTCAGAGCTACATTTTTATTTCTCTAGGTAAATAGGAAAAAAATATGAGAAAGCCTCATCAATTTGATCATCATCAAAATTATTCGAGTATTCCTTGAAACCTTCAATAGAGATAGGGTCTGCCACATACCCTGTCATCTTGTTTAGCAAGCAACCTGATTTGTGTGTAGTGGATTTGCCATGAGTGTTTTTCAATCTGGATTCTTCAACAATGGAGTCTCTGGATCAATTTGAAACTTGTTTGTAGTCGATAGGTGAATGTTTCAAACTTCTTGTGTCTAATCATTGTCCACCATCAACCATCATAACTAAAACTTGATACTCTTTCCTAAGGATGGTGAAACCTCGTTCCCTAGTATGGTCACCAGGATGTTAGCACTCCGTAATTTCTTAAGGTTTTAAAAATACATTACAAAGGTAACAACAAAACCACTTTTAAGTTTAGAAGCTATCCCTTCTAAACTTAGAGAGGGATCTCTCTGTCAGATTTAGCTTTGTTTTCTTTTTAGGAATTTAGGCTAGATGTGAAAGTTCAAGGTTTGGGTTTTAAAATGGTTTGGTTGGAACAACAAGGAAATCCATTGGGCAATGGAGTCAAAGGGGCTTAGACTGATCAATTTGCAGAAATATCAAGCTTAAGTGTAACAGACCAAGGTAGGCATGTTGTTGGATATTTGTAGTTTATGAAATGGAGAAGGAAGAAAATATTAATAATCACTTCAAATATAGAGAATTGTTACCTGAATTCTATATTTCCACTTTAGTGGAAAACATTGATTATTGCTTTAAACTAGAACAGAGTGTGTTGAAACAAATTTTGTACTTAATATTCTTAAAAATAATAAAGAAATGAAATACATATGAAAACAAAGAAAAGACAAGATTACAGTAAGAAGAATGTCACCACACAGCTATGACACATGAATCCTGTAACAACTTTCTTGTATTAATGCAAATGGCCACTTGAGTTCAGTGAACAACTTTATAGTAAATGGTAGTCTTTCTTAGTACGATTCCCAACACTTTTTTTATTACAAATGAAACAATATATAGAATAAAATTCTCCCAAACTGTTACAATAATTGTGGAATAAAATCTTGACTGATAACTAAAAATAAAATAACATCTCCAATTTATCTATTGGAAACATTGAATTGTTCATTAAACTTTGGAATTGGTTTTTTGAATGCTTGAAATCTGCAAATGGATCCTCAATTTGTTGATGTTCTTCTACTAGGTGTCTTACACTGATGATATCTTTATGCCCTTCAAATCTGAAAAAAAAAAAAAAAAAAATTGAAACTGTCTTCACAAAATCTGCTAACCACCCTCTTGAATCTAATTGCTCTGCCATCTGTATTAACTAGTTGCCCCTTTGAGTTCTATTTCTATCGTTTTTACCTTTCATCATCTTTTGAATACTTCATTATTGTCACAAAACATTTGGGGAAAAATATATATTTTAAATAATATTTCGAAATATTTTGATTAAACCCTTAAATGAATTTCATAAGTAAAATTTCAACATCTTCATTTGAATGATTTAACAAAACGTCTTGTTTTCAAATCCATGTGTTTTTTACCTTCCCGTGGATTTTGAAACCCATGTGTTTTTTTGTAAATCCATGGCTTGTTTTCTCTTCCCATGGGTTTTGAAAAACCATGTGTTATTTTTGTAAATCCATGGCTAGTAAAGTTTTTCTATTTTGGATTGTATCCATGTAGAAACAAAAAAATCTTTCTTCTCTATAAAAACTCATTTTTTACTCCTCCTCCATTTACTTTCACCAGTAACCTCGTTTCACACCTGTAACTCTTGTTTTAACTTAGCCTCCTATCCGTAAAACTTATTTACATCAATCTCATTTTTTCTCACTTGTACATTAGTTTCATAAGCATATGGTAGCAAAAGTTCTCCTTTTATTTTCTCTTCTAAATTCATTTTCTTGCACCCATGAATTCATCTCACCTGTAGCTGTAAAATCATTTTACACCTTAGCCTGTAATTTCATTTCACCTATCAATCTTGTTTAACTTAACCTCCCATCCGTGAATTCCTTTAAAATCTCGTTTCACCTCTCTTCTACTCAACCTCCCATCCATATAAAATTTAATTCATAATCATATGAAATTTCGTTTCTGACACATTTTATAAAAGTCGAAACAATATAATTAATTGATTTCTGAGGGGCATAGGAAGTAAGAGGTTTTATAAGGGGGGGTCTGAAATGAAGGGGAACATGACACCTTTAAAACCCGGTAAGAGAGAAAACAACTTTTCAGACCCCCTCCTTTGTTGAAATGTTAGAGGGGCAGGGGTCCAAAATATACCAATAGTCATCGATGTATTTATTCACAGATCTTGAGGATTGTTTAGATAATCTTCGGCAAAATCACATAACCAATCTTTTGTCGACGCGTTTCGAACCAACCAGTGTGGTTCATCGTCAGGACAAGTTGAAGAACCAATCTGGCCTAGCTTGCTTAAATAGAGGTGCAGAGACTCCAGGGTTAAAAATACCAACGGCTAATTTTGACCAATGACCCTAGTCAAATTAGTTAAATTAATATTTACCTATTTTTTGTAACTTTTTATAAAGGCGTTAATTAAAAATATAAATAATAAATCAGTCTAATATTAATTAATTAATAAGAGAGTTCTAAGTAGTACCCTATCTAATAATCTAACGGTTATATCGCATTTATTTATTTCTACAAAGTAATAAACCCTAATAGGTATGGTAAGAATGGTAATAACTTTTTAGAATATATTATTTCTATCTATTATTTACATATAAAGGTTTATTCCAAAATTAATTTTAATAAGTTATATATGCTTATTAAATGATATATAATTCCAAATAAATTGTTAACTCTTAATTCTACCTAGAATTTTGCTCCTTATGGTAAAAATCATAAATTAGGGTTATTAAAGACCAAACCAATATATCGTAAATATCTATAAGACCCCATGGTTAAATACTTAATATTTTAAGTTTAAATATACTCACACTAATACTATTAATAAAATACCTTACCCATAAACCTACCTTAATAATCCATATTTAATTTTGATGATAAATCTTTAATATTATGATATTAAATATTAATACTATTAATCTATCATAATGATATTAAATATTAATACTATGATGATAATACTATCATAATATACCCATAAACATACCTTAATAATCCATATTTAATTTAATATTATGATATTAAATATTAATACTATTAATATATCTTATTGATATTAAATATTAATATTATGATGATAATACTATTAATCTAACATAATATACCCATAAACCCACTTTAAAGATCCCTATTTAAGTTTGATGATAAAAATTTCAATAAAATTAATTACTCGACATAAGCTAAAGGCCAACTCAATTCTAGGAAAATAATGGAATACTAATGAAATAAGGAAAATCAGAATTTAATCAAAAGACCGCCCAAAAGAATGAAAAATGGGTTAAGGTTAATTCACCAGGAAGCCCGAAAGACTAAAATACACCAAAATAATAGGATAAACATGCCAAAAGAGAAACAAGGAGGACAGAAACCTAGAGACAAAATACAAAGGAGAATGAGGAGGCTAGGAAGACAGGGCTGGGACCCAGCAACGGCTAATCTTCCAGCCATCATCCCTATTGAGATTGCTCGGCCTTTTCTCAATCTCCAGGGCCTCTCTAAATTTGCGATGGTGAAACTGCGGAATCTTGGCAATGACTTGAGCCTCCTCTATGCATACATGATGCATAGTCTTCCCTGCATGCTCAGCCAGGGCCGAGGACTTGGTCCTACCATGTCTTAAGTCAGCAGAATGCTCGCTGATCCGCTGATTGATAGAACGACCAGTTTCACCAATATAGGGGGTCCCACAGGAACAAGGAATGATATAGACACCCTTCATGCTCTTAGGGTCAACCGGGTCTTTTACAGACCTGAGGGAGCCACGGATAGTATTGAGAGGTCTAAAAGTTGCGGATACATCATACCTCCTTAGAATCCTCGCAATCCTATCTGTGGTCCCTTGGATATACGGAAGGTTCACACCTAGAACATGATCCTTAGGAACCTTTCGGGTTGAAGGCTCCTTCCTGGCCTTGAGGAAGGCTTTTTGACCGAGGTGCCTCTTGTAACCATTCTTCTCAAAGACATCAAGGAGGTGAGCCTTCTCAGTTTCCAGGCTCTCCTTATCTGAAATTCTCACAGCACGAGTGGCAAGAGTGCTAAGAACTCCTAACTTCTGAGCGGGGAAATGATGTGACGAGGCATGCAAGTATTGCTCAGTATGCGTCTTCTTTCTAAACACCTGATGAGAAAAGGAACCATCCGCCTTCTTCGAGATGAGGACATCCAAGAACGGAAGACAACCATTCTCTTCCTTCTCCATCGTGAATTTAATGGAGGCGGATTGGTTATTGAGGTGACAAAAGAAACGATCCAACTCATCAGGACCGTGAGACCAGACAACACCAGTATCATCGACGAATCTTTTCCAAAGCTTTGGTAAGAGACGAGAGGAGGCCAGAGCCTTAGACTCAAAATCCTCCATGAAGAGATTAGCGACCACAGGGGACAAGGGGGAGCCCATGGCAACCCCACAAGTCTGCTCATAGAATTCTCCTTCGAAGCTGAAAAAGGTAGAGGTCAGGCAAAGCTCAACCAACTTAGCCGTATCAGGGTCGGTCAGCTTATTAATAACCGCCATGGCCTCATTGATAGGAATGCAAGTATAAAGAGAGACCACGTCAAAACTAACCAAAATGTCCTCGGGCTCAAGATTAACCCTCTTAAGATCCTCGATAAAAGAAGCTGAGTCTTTGACAAAGGACTCAGTTTGCCCAACCAAGGGTCTTAACTTAGCGGCGAGGAATTTGGCCAAGAGGTAAGTCGGACCACCGATGGTGTTGACAATGGGTCTCAGGGGGACCCCATCCTTATGAATTTTGGGAAGACCATAAATTCTAGGAGTGATGGGGTTTCCCTCAATAAGTTTCTGGGCTAGAGGAATCGTGGAATTGCACGACTTGATCGCAAGAGCGACCGCCCTGGAAACCTTCTTGAGGGGATTCTTTGAAAGCTTCTTATAACTACCACTATTACAAAGATGGTCCAGCATCTTATCCCTGTAATCTTTTCTGTCCAAGATAACAGCAGCCCCACCCTTATCAGCTTTTAAGACCACGACATCACGATTCTGGTTCAAGCTCTTAAGAGCTTCAAACTCCGCCTTGCTGATATTGCTCCGGGGAGGCTTAGCCTTCCTAAGGGTGATGGCACAATCTTGCCTAATCGTGTCTTTAATCTTATCAGGAAGGTTCTTGATGCCATACTCAATATCGCAGATGATGTCTTCAACAGGGATTTTTTCGAGGCGCTAGGGCAAAATTAAGACCCTTCCCTAAGAGATCAAAAACTGCGGGAGGAAAGGAAGAGCTTGACAAATTCACCACCTGATTGCCTCGAGAGAGGGATCTTGATGACCTCTTAATACCAGCCTTACAATTAAAGGGATCAACCCCCTTTAATACTTTAGAATGACGACCATTATTATCATTATGATTATCGAAAACACTGTTACTTTTAACTAGATCATCTATATTATTATCATTATAATTGTTACCTTTATATAAACTATCTATATAATTATCACTACAATTGTTATTACTAATACTAGACCGACCCATATTATTATCACACACCTTAATACGTTCACTCTTAGAATTATCAGTATGATTATCGATATCATAGCTATTTTTATATAGATCATGTATAATATTATCATTACATTTATTATCTTTATATAAACCCTCAATATAATCCTCATTACAATTATTATTACCAATAATCGGCGGACCCATATTATTATTACCACTAACCTTAACACGCTCATCCTTGGAATTACGGAAATGATAATCGATATCATTATTATGTTTATATAGAGCATGTATACCATTATCATTACAGTCGTTATCTATATGAAAACCCTCTATATAATCCTTATTACAATTTTCATTACTAATATTAAGCGGACCCATCTTATTATAACCAATCTTAATACGTTTATCAATGGAATTATGGATGGCGGTGTTACTATCGTATAAACCGTTTAAATCAATATACTTACAATGGTTAATGCCCGAATTTAGAGGAAACGAATGACGATCCGAGTTAGCCGAACCGGAAGCGCTCTTGCCCAAAACCGGGTCTTCAAAACCAGCAACACTACCCACGGTCTTTTCTGCTATCGACACACTGCCCTGGAGATACGAACTTTCCTGGAAATACGTACCTGAACCCAAAGATTAAAGACACGATTAGGCAAGATTGTGCCGTCACCCTTAGGAAGGCTAAGCCTCCCTGGAGCAATATCAGCAAGGCGGAGTTTGAAGCTCTTAAGAGCTTGAACCAGAATCGTGATGTCGTGGTCTTAAAAGCTGATAAGGGTGGGGCTGCTGTTATCTTGGACAGAAAAGATTACAGGGATAAGATGCTGGACCATCTTTGTAATAGTGGTAGTTATAAGAAGCTTTCAAAGAATCCCCTCAAGAAGGTTTCCAGGGCGGTCGCTCTTGCGATCAAGTCGTGCAATTCCACGATTCCTCTAGCCCAGAAACTTATTGAGGGAAACCCCATCACTCCTAGAATTTATGGTCTTCCCAAAATTCATAAGGATGGGGTCCCCCTGAGACCCATTGTCAACACCATCGGTGGTCCGACTTACCTCTTGGCCAAATTCCTCGCCGCTAAGTTAAGACCCTTGGTTGGGCAAACTGAGTCCTTTGTCAAAGACTCAGCTTCTTTTATCGAGGATCTTAAGAGGGTTAATCTTGAGCCCGAGGACATTTTGGTTAGTTTTGACGTGGTCTCTCTTTATACTTGCATTCCTATCAATGAGGCCATGGCGGTTATTAATAAGCTGACCGACCCTGATACGGCTAAGTTGGTTGAGCTTTGCCTGACCTCTACCTTTTTCAGCTTCGAAGGAGAATTCTATGAGCAGACTTGTGGGGTTGCCATGGGCTCCCCCTTGTCCCCTGTGGTCGCTAATCTCTTCATGGAGGATTTTGAGTCTAAGGCTCTGGCCTCCTCTCGTCTCTTACCAAAGCTTTGGAAAAGATTCGTCGATGATACTGGTGTTGTCTGGTCTCACGGTCCTGATGAGCTGGATCGTTTCTTTTGTCACCTCAATAACCAATCCGCCTCCATTAAATTCACGATGGAGAAGGAAGAGAATGGTTGTCTTCCGTTCTTGGATGTCCTCATCTCGAAGAAGGCGGATGGTTCCTTTTCTCATCAGGTGTTTAGAAAGAAGACGCATACTGAGCAATACTTGCATGCCTCGTCACATCATTTCCCCGCTCAGAAGTTAGGAGTTCTTAGCACTCTTGCCACCCGTGCTGTGAGAATTTCAGATAAGGAGAGCCTGGAAACTGAGAAGGCTCACCTCCTTGATGTCTTTGAGAAGAATGGTTACAAGAGGCACCTCGGTCAAAAAGCCTTCCTCAAGGCCAGGAAGGAGCCTTCAACCCGAAAGGTTCCTAAGGATCATGTTCTAGGTGTGAACCTTCTGTATATCCAAGGGACCACAGATAGGATTGCGAGGATTCTAAGGAGGTATGATGTATCCGCAACTTTTAGACCTCTCAATACTATCCGTGGCTCCCTCAGGTCTGTAAAAGACCCGGTTGACCCTAAGAGCATGAAGGGTGTCTATATCATTCCTTGTTCCTGTGGGACCCCCTATATTGGTGAAACTGGTCGTTCTATCAATCAGCGGATCAGCGAGCATTCTGCTGACTTAAGACATGGTAGGACCAAGTCCTCGGCCCTGGCTGAGCATGCAGGGAAGACTATGCATCATGTATGCATAGAGGAGGCTCAAGTCATTGCCAAGATTCCGCAGTTTCACCATCGCAAATTTAGAGAGGCCCTGGAGATTGAGAAAAGGCCGAGCAATCTCAATAGGGATGATGGCTGGAAGATTAGCCGTTGCTGGGTCCCAGCCCTGTCTTCCTAGCCTCCTCATTCTCCTTTGTATTTTGTCTCTAGGTTTCTGTCCTCCTTGTTTCTCTTTTGGCATGTTTATCCTATTATTTTGGTGTATTTTAGTCTTTCGGGCTTCCTGGTGAATTAACCTTAACCCATTTTTCATTCTTTTGGGCGGTCTTTTGATTAAATTCTGATTTTCCTTATTTCATTAGTATTCCATTATTTTCCTAGAATTGAGTTGGCCTTTAGCTTATGTCGAGTAATTAATTTTATTGAAATTTTTATCATCAAACTTAAATAGGGATCTTTAAAGTGGGTTTATGGGTATATTATGTTAGATTAATAGTATTATCATCATAATATTAATATTTAATATCAATAAGATATATTAATAGTATTAATATTTAATATCATAATATTAAATTAAATATGGATTATTAAGGTATGTTTATGGGTATATTATGATAGTATTATCATCATAGTATTAATATTTAATATCATTATGATAGATTAATAGTATTAATATTTAATATCATAATATTAAAGATTTATCATCAAAATTAAATATGGATTATTAAGGTAGGTTTATGGGTAAGGTATTTTATTAATAGTATTAGTGTGAGTATATTTAAACTTAAAATATTAAGTATTTAACCATGGGGTCTTATAGATATTTACGATATATTGGTTTGGTCTTTAATAACCCTAATTTATGATTTTTACCATAAGGAGCAAAATTCTAGGTAGAATTAAGAGTTAACAATTTATTTGGAATTATATATCATTTAATAAGCATATATAACTTATTAAAATTAATTTTGGAATAAACCTTTATATGTAAATAATAGATAGAAATAATATATTCTAAAAAGTTATTACCATTCTTACCATACCTATTAGGGTTTATTACTTTGTAGAAATAAATAAATGCGATATAACCGTTAGATTATTAGATAGGGTACTACTTAGAACTCTCTTATTAATTAATTAATATTAGACTGATTTATTATTTATATTTTTAATTAACGCCTTTATAAAAAGTTACAAAAAATAGGTAAATATTAATTTAACTAATTTGACTAGGGTCATTGGTCAAAATTAGCCGTTGGTATTTTTAACCCTGGAGTCTCTGCACCTCTATTTAAGCAAGCTAGGCCAGATTGGTTCTTCAACTTGTCCTGACGATGAACCACACTGGTTGGTTCGAAACGCGTCGACAAAAGATTGGTTATGTGATTTTGCCGAAGATTATCTAAACAATGTTATGGATCACATAAGTCTAAATTCCTTAATTAGATCTTGAGGATTTTACATTTGGGAATTTTAATGCATTAAATGCGGGGATGGCGACATAAATTGAATTTTACTGTTGGTTTTGATGGATGATTTGACGTACGTAATACAATTATGAAGTGGGAATTTAATGGGCATGGTAATTTTAATGGCAATGTAGAAATGAAAAGGGATAAGGTGGAGTATAGGATAAGGTAAGGTAAAGTTTTATTTTATAAAATATTTGTTTTATTTAAAATATAAAACCAAAATAATATTGAAATATAATGATTTTATATCCCAAATAAAAATAATCTAAACTTGAATAAAACATTGATGAGGGAAATTGAAAATTGGGAAAACACCAATTTTGTTTATTTTGTCGGACCCTCATAAATGAACTTGAAACTCTGCATACCAAACTAAGCATGTCTAGAGTATAAATTTTTCCAAAACTTATCATATGCTAACATCGGCTCCAACTGGGGATGTTGGCCCCCCTACAGGGTAGCAAATAACCACAGCTCTAGTGCTTGATGATTCAGTAGTCATCACACCCCTCATCCTGCAGCGTGTGACTTGTTCTGAAACTCAAACCTATATACAAATCAAAAATGATACTGAATACTCCAAACTGCAAAACTAAATGCTAAAAAAGATGTTTACCCAGTAATCTTATTTATGTATAGACAATCCTATTCTACTAGTTGAGAACCAAATGCTTGATTTAAAGAAATGTAAAACCTCCAGTATAACCAATTAAAAAGTTTATCCAATATTTGGGCTCCTTCATAGTGTTTAAGAAGAATCAAAACTAGAGCTTGTAAGGGCAGTGGAAACTGATTGTAAGCTTGATCTTCACAACAAAAACATATATGGAACTCTTTAGTGTGTTAGCACCTAAATTTGCCTTAGGCTGAAGGAAGGCAAAATTCAGGGTAACCACAAACCACACTCAGTTTGGTAGCTAGCCCTACCAGAACAGGAGAGGGCTCTCTCTGGGTCACACTCAGGAAAATAAACAATAGGGTCTGAGATGACTCAAAAATGGATACTGATTTTAGGCTAGGTAAATAAATATGACAGAGGTATTTTGAAAAATGACTGACTTTTCTGGGATGTGTGGGGGCCAAGGAACAGCATGAGCAAAGAATTTAACTCAAAGACGTAGATTATTTCGTGAGGCAAGACAGGCGGAAAGTCTGGCAATTAGATTCGAAATAATATGGAGTGGAGAGATTTTTTAAGAGTGTGAAAAGGGCATAAATACATTAATCCTTTTCAACAGAAGAAAACATAGAACATGAAAACTATCCCAAGGCAGAGCGGTACACTGAATTCTACCTTTTTTACTTAGAAAGCTTTCACTGGAAATGAATGTGAATGAAAATATGAAACATAACGAAATACATATGAAACATAAAGAAGACACATTTGCTAAACTCACGCCACAGGAATCTCATGAACCAGAGCTACAATCTTTCATTAATTCTCTGTCAAAATGTACAGTGAGTGACTGAGTTTCTCTCCCACAGTTCCTAGAAATTTTCAACCAACCCTTTGCAAATGGTTTGCATACAATAAATATACTATGCCATGAGGAAATAGAACAACCAAGAGTTGGGGAGCTTTTCAAATCATTACAAAGTGGAAGTGGAAAGCCAACCATTAGTTACAGGTGCAACGTTACAAAAATGACAAATGGCTTGGGTGACTGCTCGCCTTCCTTTGCCACTTGGATAGAAGCCAACCTTTAGTGGAAATACTTTAAATTTTTCGTTAGGTGCCAAAAAAAGTGTAGTGTATATGAGCGGGCCTACTTGGAGAAAGTTGCGAATCGAAATTTCACGAAGCGGAAGTGATTTTGGCCTTTTTCTCTATATGCGCCACGCCCAAATCTATACGCGCCGCGCCACTTTGGAGGCGATTTTTAGGTACCTTCTAGAGTCAAAATTGTGCCCAAGTGTGGTTTTTGGAAAGGTATTTGAGTCTAATTTCCAACCCAACTGGAATTGTTCAATTTGGTGCCCATTTTCCTCTCCAAAACCTCAGCCTCCCAAGACTGCTTCCTGTGTGTCAAAATAGGGGCAGAAAGGTCATTTGGTGAGTGTTTTTGACCTCGTGAGGACTAAAAACCTGTCCAAACTTCTTGGCCATGTACCATCAGTCATGATTTTTCATGCTTAATCCAAAAATGTAAACTTTTTGTGATTTGGAGCTCCCTATCATAAGCGTCGGGCCAGTGGCGCAACGCATAGAGCCTGGGCATAGCATTTCTTACAGGAGACTTTTGGAGGCCTTCCTGATGTCCAAATTGGGCAGGATAGCTCGTTGGAAAGGTATTTGAGTCTAATTACCAAATCAACTATAATTTTTCAATTTGGAGTTAATTTTATCTGTAAAATATCAAATCTCCCAAGACTGGTCAAAGTGTGCCTAGTGAGGCTGCCTCAAGGCAGAGTGTTGTTGCGGTCAACTTTTGAAGGTGTTCCTCAACTCCAAATTGAGCTCATGATAGCTCATTGGAAATATATTTGTGTCTAGTTATCATTTTACTCATCAACCAAGTCATTTTGCTAACCAAGCTAGGAGGAAACTTGATTTTCCCAAGGTCACTTTAGAGGTGCATCAATTCTCCCGAGGCAATTGTATTTTTGACATTTCTCTAAAACCATGACACCTGTGTAAAAATTGAAGGAGGTTTTTCTTCCTTGGCCTATTTTGGACAAAAACCTCTCTCATGTTTCCAAAATGCATCTTTTCTTGCTCAGAAACATCATTTGAGTGAATTATTGAACCTTCCTCTGGTCTGCAAGTATTATTGAAGCACTTTGAGAAAAAAAATTTGCAAACCCTAGACCTAATGACTGAAATGAGTCTTGTACATTAAAATATCAAACATTGACTGTCATGTATTTTAATAACTTTGATGAAAATACCTAAGCCAACAGGTACAAGACATGAGGGGAATGAACTGACAAGACCCTTCCATCAGATTATGGCATGCCTCTAGCGGAATGCAGCTGAGTGAATGGAGCGAGACACCTAAAAATGAGATGCAGGAAGAGTTTTGAACTCTGACGGAGGACTAACAAGACCGACTCTAACATTGGCTCCAATGGGGGGTGGTAGCTCCAGCTCCTTGGAGGTGCCAAGAACTGCAGATCTTTGGGTGAGCAGAGAGTGCCTTTGTCCATTGGGCTATGGAGTCATTATTTCGACAAACAACACAAGAATTTGACACATTTATTGACTGGAACTTGACTTAAACCAACATTAATTATGAAACCAACATGACTGAAAAACTGACTCAATGCAAAAGGAAATGACTCATGACTGACATAACTAAAACAAGAACTGACAAAAATTATTCAATGGCAGTAGTCCATCAAGATTCGAGGGTTTCAAATTATGATGACAGCCACCTGCATATTAATGCAATATGTACAATCATGTGTAATGTGTCTTCCAATATAACCAATCAAGTAGATGCCTTCTTGATTGATTCTCCTGATCAGATCTCTTGGTCAACAACAGATACTGGTAACTGGGCATCCAAAAACACAGTCGACCATGATCTCCTTCATCACTAAATACTGCAATAATCACCTTCACTGTTGACTGCAACATATTTGCCATTGGATCATGAAAAACATGAAGATTTACCTCCTGTTTAGGAAACAAGATGTCTTTTTCTTTTGATGTTGATCTTCCTTCATAATGTTCTTCAGAAAAAGTATGGTCCTGGTCCTCAAAAATTTCTGAACAAGTGGATGAGCAGATTTCCTCTTCAAAAAACATTTCAAAACATGAGACATATGAGGAAGAATCTGAAAGGGAATCCTGAATAGTCTGGTCTGCTGAAGTCTGAATATATGGTAGGTCATCTTCATACGATATGACAGCCAGATTCTCATTACATTCATCACATTCATCAATCATGAGAAAAGAAACTTCAGATGTTTTTTGAAACCTAACACTAACATTTCTATCATCTACCATAAATTCATCCAGAGGAACTTTTTTACTTGCTTGAGCAACGATCTCATCTTGTTGTTCATGAGCTAACTGGATTACCTCTTCATGAAGACTATGTTCTGCTGACATGAGAACATTCGGATCCAAAACTCTGTCTTCTTCATCCCAGATGATTTCAGCAGCAGAGTTCTCTTTCATGGGACTTAGTACAAGGTTTTCTTGGTCATCACAATCTGAATCTGAATCTGAAATGGGTGACTTGACATTATCACATTCTAGAATTAGAACTGGACTTCCTTACATGCTGTCTTCTTCCATGGACAGATATGAACCGCCACTTTTTCTTTCATCACTTTCAGCCATATGGAACTCTTCAACCTGCTGATCTATTTCATGTAATTCATGTTGACTGTCAAGATGCAAAATTCCTTAATTTTCCACCGTACAAAGATCTTGATTCCGCTACAACGTTTCCTGAGCATCTTGATGGGACTCCTCTAGTTTCTCTTCATGTTGCTGAAATGGATTCTCGTAGAAGGCTTCCATGATCTCATCATCCATAAAACTATCATCCTCATAGTATTTTTCAAGGCTTTCAATAAAAGTAGAAGCATGTCTACAACAGTCATGAACTAGATTTAATGATGGATAAGATTCTTGATATCTTTCAATGAATAGGGCATGAAAGTCCTTTAAACAGTAAATACAAGTAGGCGGCAAACTTTCATACCAATATTGGGCTTCACCTTCCAAAGTGGCCAGGAATATCTTCATCAAGCAATCTTCAGGAAAATCAACCTTCAACTTGCAAATATGCATGTGAAATCGAACTAGATGTAAAATAGCGTCCTTCTTACCATCATCTTTAAACATAGGCAGATTCCTTGACCAATCTACCTTCGGAATTTTATTTGGAAAACCTGGGATGTGATCTCGGCTCATGGGAGCGTATCTTCTTGCAACCCGCTCCATTTTGAAAATCTCAAAGCTACAGATCTCTCTGCAGTGGAGTCACCATGAAGGATTGATTGCTGGATTCTTCAGTGAATGGAGTCGCTAGGTGAATGATTTCAGCCTTGTTATGTCTGATCACTGTTCACCATCAACAATCAGCCCTGAACTTGAGATAGGTACTGGGGCAAAACAATCTTCAAGCAAACCATTTTCGTCCCCAGTGGAGTCGCCACTATGTTAGCACCTAAATTTGCCTTAGGCTGAAGGAAGGAAAAATTCAGGGTAACCACAAACCACGCTCAGTCTGGTAGCTAGCCCTACTAGAACAGGAGAGGGCTCTCTCCGGGTCACACTCAGGAAAATAAATAATAAGGTCTGAGATGACTCAAAAATGGATACTGATTTTAGGCTAGGTAAATAAATATGACAGAGGTATTTTGAAAAATGACTGAGTTTTCTGGGATGTGTGGGGGTCAAGGAACAACATGAGTAGAGAATTTAAATCAAAGAAGCAAATTATTTCGTGAGGCAAGACAGGCGGAAAGTCTGAAAATTAGATTCGAAATAGTATGGAGTGGAGAGATCATTTAAGAGTGTGAAAAGGGCATAAATAAATGAATCCTTTTCAACAGAAGAAACCATAGAATGTGAAAACTATCCCAAGGCAGAGCAGTACACTGAATTCTACCTTTTTTACTTAGAAAGCTTTCACTGGAAATGAATGTGAATGAAAATATGAAACATAATGAAATACATATGAAACATAAAGAAGACACATTTTCTAAACTCACGCCATAGGAATCTCATGAACGAGAGCTGCAATCTTTCATTAATTCTCTGTCAAAATGTACAATGAGTGACTGAGTTTCTCTCCCACAGTTTCCCAGAAATTCCAACCAACCCTTTGCAAATGGTTTGCATACAATAAATAGAATATTCCATGAGGAAATAGAACGACCAAGAGTTGGGGAGTTTTTCAAATCATTACAAAGTGGAAGTGGAAAGCCAACCATTAGTTACAGGTGCAGCGTTACAAAAATGACAAATGGCTTGGGTGACTGCTCGCCTTCCTTTGCCACTTGGATAGAAGCCAACCTTTAGTGGAAATACTTTAAATTTTTCCTTAGGTGCTGAAAAAAGTGTAGTGTAGATGAGCGGGCCCACTTGGAGAAAGTCGTGAATCGAAATGTCGCGAAGCGGAAGTGATTTTGGCCTTTTTCTCTATATGCGCCGCGCCCAAATCTATACGCGTTACGCCACTTTGGAGGCAATTTTGAGGTACCTTCTGGAGTCCAAATTGTGCCCAAGTGTGCTTGTTGGAAATTTTTTTGAGTTTACTTTCCAACCCAACTAGAATTTTCAATTTGGTGCCCATTTGCCTCTCCAAAACCTCAATCTCCCAAGACTGCTTCCTGTGTGTCAAAATAGGGGCAGAAAGGTCATTTGGTGAGTGTTTTTGACCTCCTGAGGACTCAAAACTTGCCCAAACTTCTTGGCCATGTACCATCAGTCATGATTTTTCATGCTGAATCCAAAAATGTAAACCTTTTGTGATTTGGAGCTCCCTATCATAAGCATCGCGCCAGTGGCGCAGCGCATAGAGCCTGGGCATAGTGTTTTTGCAGGAGACTTTTGGAGGCCTTCCCGGTGTCCAAATTGGGCGCAGGATAGCTCGTTGGAAAGGTATTTGAGTCTATGTTCCAACTCAACTATAAATTTTCAATTTTGAGTTCATTTTCCCTATCAAAAAACAAATCTCCCAAGACTGGTCAAAATGTGCCCAGTGAGGCTGCCTCAAGGCAGAGTGCTGTTGCGGTCAACGTTTGAAGGTGTTCCTCAACTCCAAATTGAGCTCATGATAGCTCATTGGAAATATATTTGTGTCTAGTTATCATTTTACTCATCAAGCAAGTCATTTGGCTAACCGAGCTAGGAGAAAACTTGATTTTCCCAAGGTCACTTTAGAGGTGCATCAATTCTCCCGAGGCAATTGTATTTTTGACATTTCTCTAAAACCATGACACCTGTGTAAAAAGTGAAGGAGATTTTTTTTACTTGGCCTATTTTGGATAAAAACCTCTCTCCGGTTTCCAAAATTCATCTTTTCTTGCTCAGAAACATCATTTGAGTGAATTATTGAACCTTCCTCTGGCCTGTAAGTATTATTGAAGCACTTTGAGAACAACAATTTGCAAACCCTAGACCTAATGACTGAAATGAGTCTTGTCCATTAAAATATCAAACATTTACTGTCATGGATTTTAATAACTTTGATGAAAAGACCTAAGCCAGCAGGTACAAGACATGAGGGGAATGAATTGACAAGACCCTTCCGTCAGATTATGGCATGCCTCTAGCGGAATGCAGCTGAGCGAATGGAGCGAGACACCTAATAATCAGACGCAGGAAGAGTTTTGATCTCTGACAGAGGACTGACAAGACCGAATCTAACGTAGTGAACAATTCCTCCATATAGAGAGCGACGGGATCATGAAAGACACGACTTATTGCTTTATTTTCAAATTATTCTGCAAATTTATGGTCATGCTTGGGCGGTTCATATATTCTTTTTTTACCATCATACAGTTTCAGCAGAAAATCATCAATTTTTTTCTCAAAACAATCCTTAACCTCAATATCAAAATGCGGCACTACCACTTCTTGTTTTCGCTCACAAAGGTTCTTAAAGAAATTATTTTGACATTGTAAATCGTGGCCCTAAATTTGAACTTCTAAGGCCTGAAGATCCTTCTCAATTTGTTTAGAAAACTCTGCTAAAAATATGGTCTTGGCTTTAGAGCTACATTTGCATTTCTCTAGGTAAATAGGTAAAAAATATGGCAAAGCCTCTTCAATTTGATCATCATCAAAATTATCTCAGTATTCCCTGAAACCTTCAATAGAGATAGGGTTTGCCACATACCCTGTCAACTTGTTTAGCAAGCAACCTGATTAGTGTGTAGTGGGTTCGCCATGAGTGTTTTTCAATCTAGATTCTTTGACAATGGAGTCTTTGGATCAAGTTGAAACTTGATTAGAGTTGCCAGGTGAATGGTTCAACCTTCTTGTGTCTAATCATTGTCCACCATCAACAATCAAAACTGAAACTTGATACTCTTTCCTGAGGATGATTAAACCTCGTTCCCTAATATGGTCACCGGGATTTTAACACTCCATAATTCTTAAGGTTGTAAAAGAAATTGCAAAGGTAACCATACAACCACTTTTAAGTTTATAAGCTAGCCCTTCTAAACTCAGAGAGGGGTTTCTTTGTCAAATTTTAGCTTTGTTTTCTTTGTAGGATTTTAGGCTAGATGTGAAAGTTTAGGGTTTGGTTTTTAAAATGGTTTGGTTGGAACAACAAGGAAATCCATTGGGCAATGGAGTCGAAGGGGCTTAGAGTGATCAATTTGCAGAAATATCAAGCTTAAGTGTAACAGGGCAAGGTAGGCATGCTGCTGGATCTTTGTAGTTTATGAAATGGAGAAGGAAGAAAAGATTAAGAATCACTTCAAATATAGAGCATTGTTACCTGAATTATATATTTAAACTTCAGTGGAAAACATTTATTATTGCTTTAAACAAGAGCAAAGTGTGTTTAAACAAATTACGTACTTAATCTTCTTAAAAACAATAAAGAAATGAAAGACATATGAAAAGAGAGAAAAGACAAGATTACAGTAAGAAGAATGCCACCACACAACTATGACACATGAATCCTGTAACAACTTTCTTGTATTAATGCAAATGGCCACTTGATCTCAGTAAACAACTTCACAATAAATGGCAGTCTTTTCTCAGTATGAGTCCCAACAATCTTTTATTACAAATGAAACAATATATAGAATAAAACTCTCCTAAACTGTTACAATAATTTTGGAATAAAATCTTGAATAATAACTAAAAATAAAATAATATCTCCAATTTATCTTTTGGAAACATTGAACTGTTCATTAAACTCTGGAATTGGTTTTTTGAATGTTGGAAATCTGCAAAATGATCCTCAATCTGTTGATCTTCTGCTGCTAGGTTTCTTAGACTAATGATATCTTTATGCCCTTGAAATCTGGAAAAAGGTTAAAATTGTCTCCACAAAATCTACTAACTACCCTCTTAAATTTGATTGCTCTGCCATCTATATTAACTAGTTCCCCCTTTGAGTTATATTTCTATCATTTTCACCTTTCATCATCTTTTGAATACTTCATTATTGTCACAAAACATTTGGGGAAAAATATATATTTTAAATAATATTTCCAAATATTTTGATTAAACCCTTAAATGAATTTCATAATTAAAATTTCAACATCTTCATTTGAATGATTTAACAAACCATCTTGTTTTCAAATCCATGTGTTGTTTTCCCTTCTCATGGATTTTGAAACCTATGTGTTGTTTTGTAAATCCATGGCTTGCTTTCTCTTCCCATGGATTTTGAAAATCCATGTGTTGCTTTTGTAAATCGGGGCTAGTAATTTTTTTCTATTTTGCCTTTTATCCTTGTAAAAACAAAAATATATTTCTTCTCTGTAAAAACCCATTTTTTACCCCTGCATTTACTTTCATCGGTAACCTCATTTCACACCTGTAAATATTATTTTAACGTAGCCTCCTATGCGTAAAAATTATTTACATATGAATCTCCTTTTTGCTCATGTGTACATTAGTTTCATATGCATATGGTCACAAAAGTTTTCCTTTTATTTTCTCTTGTAAATTCACCTGTAGCTATAAAATCATTTTACACCTTGCTTAACATAGCCTCCCATCCATGAATTCCTTTAAAATCTTGTTTCACCTCAGATCTATTTTACTCACTCTTGTAAATTCATTTTCTTGCATCGGTGAATTCATTTCACCTATCGCGATAAAATCCTTTTACACCTTAGCTTGTAATTTCATTTCACCCATCAGTCTTGTTTAACTTAGCCTCCCATCCATGAATTCCTTTAAAACATCGTTTCACCTCAAATCTCTTTTACTCAGCCTCCCATCCATATAAAATGTATTTCATAATGATATGAAATTCCATTCCCGCCACATTTTATAAAAGTTGAAACAATATAATTAATGGATTTCAGATGGGGGGTAGGTAGTAAGAGGTTTTAGAAGGGGGGTCCAAAATGAAGGGGAACATGACACCTATAAAACCCAATAAGAGTGAAAACAACTTTTTGGACCCCCTCCTTTGGTTAAATGTCGGAGGGGCTAGGGTTCAAAACATACCAATAATAAACGATGTATTTATTCACAGATCTCGAGGATTTTACATTTGGGAAATTTAATGCAATAAATGGATAGATTTTACTTTTAATTTTAATGGCAACATGGAAATGAAAAGGGATAAGGTGGAGTATAGGATAAGGTAAGGTAAAGTTTTATTTTATAAAATATTATTTTATTTAAAATCTAAAACCAAAATAATATTGAAATATAATGATTTTATATCCCAAATAAAATTAATTTAAACTTGAGTAAAACTTTGATGAGGGCAATTGAAAATTGGGTATAAAAACCAATTTTGTTTATTTTTTCAGACCCTCATAAATGAGCTTGAAACTCTTCATACCAAACTAAGCATGTCCAGGGCATAAATTTTTCCAAAATTTATCATCTGCTAACAAAATGTACACGAGAAAGGATCAGATGGAGAACCAAAATCTAGTCATCGATCTACCCAATTAATCAAAGAAAATGTATGGGCCGCACAAGATGAGAAGATGGCTTCTTAATCTTACTCAATGGGAGTAAGCGGCATCTCGTCACTAGGGACAATCCATGGATCGGTCAGGATCGTAGATGATGATATCATGATGATATAAGAAACGAAAGTGGAGGAGTTGGGAAAGGGAGGGGGAGGGAGTGAAAAAGTTTCCATAAGTGATGAATCCTTCAATAAACCAACTCCAACATGTTGATAGGAATGTAGGGCTTCCCTTACAAAGAGGTACACTTCCAATTATGTTGGAATCAGCGATGTAAAAGGTGAGTTGATCTATGGCCATGATCCCGCATTTATAAGGAAAGGAGATCATGTGGAAGTAAGTTGAAATGACCACATCCATAGCATAAACCCATGTGCGTCCACGTAGAATATTATAATCCAAAGGTCCGTCGATAAATTCTACTTCAAAGAAGATGGTTATTCCCCCTAATTCCACTTGGAGAGAGTTCAGAATCCCACAAGGTTTGTATATCCTTCCATCAAAAGCTTTTAATGTGGTGGTCAATTGACTCAATTGGGGTGAATTGGTCACCTTACAGCAAGACAAGGACATGATGCAAGTCGAGACTCCCTCATCCACAATAGAATGATGAATACTCTTGCCATGGACAACGACCTGGATCATCAAACCTAACTGGGCTCAAAGTTGAGAGGTATAGTTTTCATGAGAGAAAACCACTAGGTTGGAAGATGGATCCACTTATCTGATAGTTGACAATAAGGCCTTTTTTTGGGTGGGGAAATTTTGCAACACCTCAAGAGTCGACATAGTCGAAGGGGACTGAGCCAAGTCTTCAACTACATTTTAATTTTGAGAGGCTCTCGAATGAGGGTTGAAAGTAGATTTATGGATAACACCCTTCGGAGGCTTGATACTCAATTCCTTAGGAGCTAGAGGTGGAATAAGATCAAATAAAGGTGGTGTTGAACTGGTAGGTTGATCAGTAGCCTGACCATTCGGTAGATTTTCATTACCGTATTCCTTATTCTGAATGGCCAGCATGACATCAGATTTCAGCTTTGAGGAGGAAAGAATCAAAACTTTTTTAGAGGAAGAGGCATCTCAGGCAACCATATGGGTCCCCTGATTGGGAAACGGGTCAGTTAGCACAGTGGGAGAAGTGGATGAATTAAGGAACTGATTCACTTCAGTGCGGTGTAGACAATCACATGTAAAGTGATCCTTGTTACAAATCAAACATGGTATCGAGGCTTTCATTTCTCATCGGAAGACAATTTTTTTTGTTTATCTTGTGGTGACGAACCTTTATTTTTCTTACCTTTACCTTTCTTCTTACTTCTAGGTTTCTATTCAGACTTTCCTTTATCCAATGAGACATCGTTTATCTCAGAAGCAGAAGCTGCAGGAGGATGAGATGGAGGGTTTTGTGTAGGAGTAGTAAGAGAAATACCAGATTGTTTACCTACCGACTGCGAGATGGCAGAAGCTATAATTCCATCGGCAGCATGAGATTCTTTACCAGGTGGAGGTGGAACAATATTCGAGGTTCTCAGAGCATTTGGTATCTTATCATAGTGCATCCCTGATTGGTTGTAAACCAGATCTCAATATTGAGCACTAGCAATAACTTTCTCTTTGGTCATGACTCCACCTTTGGCCACATCTTTTGTTATGGGAGCTAACAGAGATTTGAAAAACCATTCCGCTAACAACTGATCGAGAACATAGGTCTTGACCAACTGACAACAACATCTCCACTCATGAATATGACCTAAAATATGAGTGGATTCTAATTGTTTAAATTTAGTCAATAGTTTCATTCCAGTTTCATATCTGATGGGCAACTGGAAATGTGTGAGGAAGGTAGTGGCTAAAATACTAAAGTCATGAAATGACACTCTAGGTAATTCAATATACCATTCAATTGTGGTACCCATAAGCATTGTTTGGAAGAGATGAAGTCGAACGGAATCATCATTGAGTGAATTGGATGAACACCATAGATGATATGTCATGACATGCATCGACGAGTCTTCTCCAAGATTCCCATTCAATTTTGGGATACCAGAAGGCAACTTAGTGGGAATAATCAACCACCATGGTGAATGAGAAATGGGGTCATTTGTTATGCAACCAACTCACAAAATAGAAGAAAAGATAGATCAACGACTTCAAAATCAACCTCTTCAAGGGGGAAACATCCTTTACATTACACAAATGAACAATTCTTGGATGATACAAATGAAAAGACCTACTTTCTATATATATGAGTCTAAGGGGTCACAATATAATCAAAGCCTACATAACAATAATATTGTAAGGGCGCATCAATAACAATAGTGGGCTTCTATGGGGCACAATAATAATAATATGGGGACTACATGGGCACAAAAATACAATAAGGGGGTTGCACTAATAACAACAAGGGGCTACACTAGTAGTATAGGGACCTAACATCATTAGTAAGTAGAGTTAAATCTAGTAACTCAAGAGTAGCCACAAAAGGCAACTGCCTGTTAAATTTCAGAGGTGGATGACCTGGATATGAAGGGATAGCTTGGGAAATAGGAACTTGCATTCATGGATAAGGAGGGTACTAATAATAGGGAACTTGGTTTCCAGAATATGGAGGGTTCTGATAACTAGCATAAAAGTGAGTTTGTTGCATAGTCCCAGGATGGAGAAAAAGTTGCTCGAATGGTTGGGTTTGGATTTGCTGGCCTTGAAAAGGAACTTTATGTGATCCATAATGTTTCTCAATCGAGGTTTGCATTCCCCCGTGGTATGGGTTCGATTGGGACTGCGCTAAATTCTGAACAATTTGGCCTACCGAAACTTGAGGGACCTTGTACAGGTTGACAAATCGAGATTTGGGGAGAACCACACACCATTGGAATAGGTTGTAAAGGTTTGCGCACATGTATTTGAGCTTGTTGAGGTGCTGATGGATAGGTAGGAATTTGCTATGAAGATGGTACAGTTTGAGAATTTAATAGTTGATCCCAATATGAACCAGGTTGTACAGGTAAAGTAGGTTGGCAAACACTGGAAGCCATTCTAGGATGAGGAGGATTGTAACTAGGTGGATTACCATATTGAGGTATACCAACAACAGATTTCCCCCCTGCGATGGGAGGAGGGGATGATGTAGGAAACTACAGTCTAGATGGAGGGTACTCAACGTAAAGAGGGTTGGGTTGTTGAGGGTAGATTTTCCCAGTGATATAAGGGACAACATGCTACTCTATTGTAAGTGTAGATGCAGGAAGAGGAGCAAACTATGTGTCATTCATAAGAGAGCTACTGATGAGCCCTAAAAATGGGTAACTTATTGGGCTCATTTTTCCTATTGTTCTCCATTTATCCACCATTCTTCATAGTTTATGTATGCTTTTGAAGTATGTTTATGTTAATTGAATGAATGAGAATAGTCACTTGACCATGAAGGCTAATACGTATTTGTTGCAGATTTTTGGACAACTTTTAGACCAAGGTCAAGCATTTATGGACCATTTGATAGCCAAATACAAGGGGACACGGCTGAGGATTCGTAGGAAGGGTGTCTCCTACATTAAATGAGCCCTTCCTCAAGTTCTCCACCATCAACTCGGAGTTCAGCAACCCACCAAAGTCGATTTCCAAAGGCAGTCGAGCATCTTTTATGAAGTGGTTGAGTACTGCAGTTTTGAGCAGCCAAGCCCCTTGAATTAAGGAGGACTGCTAGAGGTCCTCGTAGTGCATAAGTAGGAAGGCTTCCAGCCTTCGTAGGTTAGTTGTCGAACATTTGTATTTCACACTATAGTGCTACTTTATTTCTGACCCCATTTTGGAATTTCTGCTGTAACACATTTTGGACATGATTTTTTTTTGAGTAATGGAAACTAGTTTTATGTTGCATCAGTTCTAAGCTTCTTTTAGGAGCCTGTAGCTCTTGGGGTTGTGTTACAGGGAAAAGTGTCTATGCAGAACTGCTAATCCCACTAAGGCTGGTAGCTACCTTAGAAACAAACAAAGTAAAACTACTTTCGTTTTCCTTTATGAAAGATAGATGAGAGAAGAATAAAGGAGACCAACCTCTGTCTTGCGCTTGGTTCCTTGCTCGATTCCTCTCCCTTCTGATATTCCTTTGCTACTTTCTTTCTCGTATACCCAGCATCACAGAGTACTTGTAGAATCAAAGCAGCATAACACTATACGAGAACATGGATCTACTATCATAAACAATCTAGGATCAGATGTAAATTGACCATACAAATGCATGAAACATAAATTACACAAGAGTATGGAGGAAAACTTGAATAGCTTTATTGATAATCAAGAAAGAGCCAAGAGAGTTACAACTAGTTGTTCTGACCTAGCATCATCCTCTCAGCAAGTAAGCCCTTCTTCACCTCATGAAAAGCTTAGATCACCCAACACTATGATGTTGCCTCAAGAAACCAACAGTAATTCCTTACAAGATGCAAAATTCTAGCCTCTGGATCTCTGGGATGAGGGATCCATATATAGATGTCTGTAAGGGAGATGAGTCAACTTGTGATTTGATTAGTGTCTTCCCTCTGATAGTTCTTGCTTCCACTTGGAGGTTGATGATCTCTTACTCATCCTTGGTTGAATTCAGAGAGGCAAGTGTCACAGGAGAAGTTTCTGGAAGATTCCATGCTTCTCCACCTCGTGGATTGACACTGCCATTTGTCCCTTCTCGCCCATCGTACCCCATAGAAGGGAATTTTGAAATGAAACGCACCCAGTGTGTGTATTTAGGTGAGATGCAACGCACTTTGTCTATGGAGCAGGTGAAATGATCCAATTTTGACCAGTTCTGAGTAGATTTTCATGGAGAACTTATGGGAAAAGCTGTAATCAGTTGACCTTGTTCTTTTAGGGGTTGGAACAACACTTTTAGGGACTTAGGAGCCCTTGGTTTATGGACATTTTATGCTTGGGGTTGCAGTGCCCAAAAATGTCTATTATAGTTGCCTCCTAAAGCATGAGGTCGTTAATATTTTTTATGTCGGGTGAAATGCTTTATCATGATTATCCGAAATTCTTTCAAGCTGGAAGGAGACCTGTAATAAGATACAATACAATACATTATCTTCATAATATTTTCATGATCTAGCTGAGGGCATTCCCATGCTCATCTTTATAAATTCATTTTCGTGTACATAGGACAGACAATCGTCTGAGTGTAGACTGATGATTCTGGTAGAGCCATCATCCCTTAGATTGGATAATTATCTGTGCAGCAACGATGTACATTTGATGTCTTTATTTCCTGAATATATATTGCAGCCCAGATGGATGAAACTAGATCCAGGGTCTTCAATCTCGTTCGATCTTCACTCAAAGTACAAGTCGATCCATGTGAGAGATGTTCTGGAGTCGAACATGGAAAGACATCGCCTGATTACCGGCCAATGATGTAAGCAGTTAACAGGCGCGAGAGGAATCACCGATAATGATAATGATCCTCAATGTACTGCAGAACAATTCACGTGGTTAGAATAAGGGACTTGGCGTCAAACACCACGGAAAATCTTTCGGTCGAAGGCCATTGATGTAAACCTGTCGCCGGAAGTGAGAAACTTGCCATTGAGGCATGCAAGTTTCAAAGTACGGAAATGGGTGTTCCTAGATCGACTTCTTGGATAATGAGCTGATGTCGACAAGAAGCGATCCGTCATAGGAGGGCCTTAATGAATCCCACATCAATGACACGGAACGGAGCAAATGATTTCAATGGAGGTGAAAACGGTCTGGTGATATAAGGTTCAGGGTGGTGGTCATGAAAGAATGGAGTGTAAATGTATTGCAGCGGGTGAGACACAGGTGGATTCTCAGAGTGACTTCTCTTGAACATATCGGTGACACTGACATGATGGATTGGTAGCATTAACCCCAAATGTGGATGGTGTGATGTGACCATGGTAATGTGACCGGTGAATGAAACAACCCAACCCGACTTGGATGCGGAGTGAAAGTGTCATGTTCAAGAGCGACTTGCTACCAACAAAGTTTTTTCAAGTTTTCTTCCCAATTTTTCCCCAGTCATTGCTGACCAGTACCTCTTTATTTTTTTCAAGCTTGAGGAGGATAACATATGCTTGTTCTATAATTTTCCCTTCAGGCAAACCCATCGCTATGTTTTAACGAGCCTAGCGATAGTGAAACTCATTCTTGTCTGTTATGGACAAGTTTGTTGCTATTAGGTTTTAACGAGTTTAATGAAAAATATAACTCGGTCCTTTTCAATTTTAGAGAGTATAAAAATGGGACGTAAAGTAAACTCCAAAAATCCTTTTTCGTCATCTAATCCCTTAAGTCCGAAAAAGTATAAAACAATACAGAATGGATGAATTTTCGATATTTTTAACGGGTCGAACAAAACAAGCACTCAATCTTTTTGTGTAATAATCCCTCAGGTCCAAAAAGATTAAAATCTAAAGGAGGGATAGCACTTCCAGTCCCTTTAACGAGCTGGAGAGGCCAATGGCTCAACAATTTTTTCATATTTTACGAGTCAGTTGAAAAGAGCTTAAAGGAGACTCGTCTTTGAGGAACGAGTGATAAATTTGGGTAGCAGGTGATTCCAGGTAAGGTTTGGAATTTTCCAATCAAGGTAGTGTTACAAGGATGGCTAACAAGATCACTCTTCGCAGCTGTTCCTCAAAAGGGGTAAACAATCAAATGGAGGTGAATGATCCGCCAATACAGGGTGGAGGTGATGATGAGAACACGACCAAGGCTTTAAAGGCTGAAGTACTACATTCACGATTGTTATTTACCAGAAATTGGTTCATTTTTTATTGAGCTTAAACGCTGGGGGAAACATTTGCTCATTGCTTATGTTTATTTTTTAATGAGCATGAAGTCCGCGTTAAAACTGCTCGATTAATCCAGTCACATAATAAGGATGTCTCATATATAAAAACGACAATTTTTCAAAGCTTTGCCCCACATCCTTTCTTTATGCAAGTTAGGAAACGACCAATCCTACGAGTTTAAAGGGTTAGAGGTCCTACAAATTTAAAAAATAAATGGTCACTCTTCGCTTGCATGCCAAAAGGTTTGCATTCCCCCAGGTATAAAATAGAGTTTCAAGGTCACCTCTCAATCTACTGACAAAACATTTGTTTTATCGGGAAAGGCTTACCTCTTTCAGGTTACCAAAGATTGTTCTATCTGCACCACAAACAAAACACTTCTTCGGCGATGTCTACCGAAATAGACAAAGGCAAGCGGCGCAGACGCCTCTACCCACATAACTTTGACAAGGGAATCTTATTCCAGTCTAACCCCCTTTTCCAATCACGGACGGGAGTGTCAGACTAGTCATATATCTCTCGTGGAAACCTACCCTATACCTGAAGTTTTCCTGCCGAAGCAGACCAGGGTGCATGCCCCCTGGGTTTCAGTGATGTCCCCCGAATCACTCGCACTCATCAGGTGGAAGGACTGGGGATTGATGAGACATTCCTTGCGTAAAAAGACCATTCAGGGATGGTATATGACTATTTTCCATGTGTGAACCGGGAAATTAAAGCTGGTCTACGAGCTTGACCACTCTTCCTTTGTGCGGAAAACACATTGCTCTAAAGAGTGATGAGACAATGGCTCCCATGCAATAAATATAGTCTCATCCAAGGAGTAGATTATAATCCAGGGGTCCTTGGACTACCATTACGTTCATTTGAACAATTTTCCCTCTCAATGTTATGGGCACATTGGGAAGGATCCCTAATGGTCGATTGGTTCCTTTGTCAAAGCCTGTTAGATTTCTCATCTCAGGCAAAAGCGATGGTGAACCAAGCGCTTTCCAAGCAGTTGAGGAAAGGATACTCACAAAAGCCCCTTCATCTATGATGGTACCGGCCATAACCATTTTATATATTTGAGCAACGATTTGGAATGGTACACTAGCTGGTAAACGGGGTCTGCCTAGTAGATTCCAGTCAAAGGAAACAACTAGGTTGCTTGGAGGTGGGACCGAATAGACGGCCGGGTACGACTCTGACGAACTTCCTTCCTGCGGTAAATGAATGGGTAAATTTCCCCCATGTTCATCGGAGTCTGTGTTTACGAAAAGAATATGGACGATGTCATCCTTGTTCTCTTCGGTGACTGTATCATCTGAAGATGGAACCTCTGAAGGCAAGACCGGGTCAACTGCCGCCTCGACCCTTTGACTTTCGTCTGGTATGGGTTCAGATGGTTTATCTTCAATGGTAGACGCTTCGGCCGACCACCTGGGCGGGTCAGCCGGATTTTCAACTAGTGACGGACTCAGCAAGAGTTTCTTATATCCAGGAGGAAGTCGTAACGGTGAAACCGGACGATCGTCCAAAACTCTTTTAGCATCGTCTAAGAAGGGAAATGGTGGATGGCATGATCGCCTTCGCACAGTTTACAAGGAAATTTGCACTTTCATTTTTGTCTAGGGGCTTCACTTTCAGTAGTCGACGGTGTGTTTTCAACATGATCATCAGAGGTTGACGACACCGGGTTGTGCAAACGAGGAGACCAGTCCCTTAAGATCTGAGGGATGCAAGGAAAATCTCTATGATAGTTGTCTCCTTTGCAAATGACACATGGCGATTTAGGCCTGGTCAATGCAGTGTGTGGATTTTCGCTAGACGACACTTGGTTGCCCCTTTTTGCCTTTGGATCCTTCTTCTTCTTCTCTTTCTTCTTCTTTTCCTTCTTCTTCTCAGGTACTTGATTTTTGGCTTTACTAGCCTCATCAAGCAAAGAGGAAGGAGGAGAGGAAGAATTGGACGAAGTAGAGGGTTGGGGGGTAACTCTGGAGTTGTCTAGTTGCTGACTCGATTGTTCAGGAATTCCGGTGTTCTGAACAACGAAGGTTGAGAAAAGCCATACGAGCAAGTCGATTGTCAATCCTGGAAGCGACAATGTGGCCATATGGGGTGCACCAACATCTCCCCAAGAGGAGAAGGGACTAGGATTTCCTCCAAGGGGAACTCCTTGGTTGGTGGACCCCATTTTCTCAACCTAAGACCAACGTAGGAAAGGTGATGATTATTCCATTTAAAATAAATTTTAGATGCTTTGACACAACTTGTTTTTTCAATTTTAAAGAGTCGAGAAAAAACAAAAGATGACTCTAGTTGCCTTCGATTTTTAATGAGCCTGAAGTGACAAGTGCTCAGATGGACCTATTCCATTAAGGAGTCTGAAAAGGAATGAAAGGGACTGCTCTGGAAATCTAGGCAGAGGGATTACCAAACCAATCGTAGAACTGCAGAATACTTTTTACAGTACGACAGTCAATCTTCCCGAATGTTGTGTTCAGTGCATTGCGATCAGTAGGGCGGCAGACACGGCTTCCTATGGATAAAGGATAAAGCCTATTGTGGTCTCCCAAAATATACTCGACGGTACGTGGGAGCACAAGTCCGTACTGGCACTTATCATCTCAAAGTGGAGGAATCACCCAACCAACAGTGAGAACAACAGTTACCAGGCTTTACGACGCCAGAATACGTCTCTAGCCTAGACTTCTAGATGTTGTGCGTTAGGTTCCAAAGCGTTGTTAGATTCATTAAATTTATTTTATAGTTGATCTTGCTTAAGAAATTTGCCTTTCAGGTTCACCGTGTGATGTAGATATACAATTCCTAAAATGCAATCTAAGATGATAAACAGTCGTTTTATCTTCTTTGTGCAATGAAAATCCTAGCTACTAAGGAAAGAGAGACAGTATTCTTTCAACAAAGAGCAAAGAGCACACACTATATGCACTATCCTAAATCAAACCAATCAAACAGTCTAAATGCAAATGCACATGCATGTATTTGTTTTCAGCCTTCTTAATATGTGAATGATAAAAAGAAAGCTAATGCGCAAATCTGAATTATTTTTCAAAGCGACAATTACTAACAAGTTTCTTTTTCAAAATCAAAATGAAGACAACGACAACACTTTGCGATTTGGAAATGAAAACTTGCTTTCGACACTAGAAAATCTACTAATTTAGATCAAATACAATAGTAACAGGGTAATCGACTATCAAGAACAATCAGGTCCTCTTCTATGACTGAAAATGACACTTGCGACACTTTCAAATCAAGAAACGACAGTACAATTACGTTACTTCTTTGTAAAGGAGAACTGAAAATGACTCAACAAATACATAAAAACATTTACAGTTCTTGCACAATGGAGGTAGAATAACAGCAAGGAAAGGGGTTTCAAACAGAGGTGTACTGACTACAGGCAGCAAAACTCTTGAATAGATCTGAAAAGAGTGAACACAGAAACCAAAATTTAGGAACAATGCCTAGTCTGATCAGCGCACCTGTAACACAGGAATTTGAAATGCAGCGCACCTACTACACTTGGGAAGTGCGCTGAATTTGAGATTCACATAACAGACATTGCGCTGGACCAGGGATGAGACTTTGATTGGGTTCCGGGTCACAGTTTGCAGTTCAGTTCAGGGATTTTGGCCGAGCAAGTGGTAATCAGTAAATCAATCACAAGGGTAGATCCAAGGAGGTTACTAGAGCCACCACGAGGGCAATTAGAAAGCTTGTAAATCAGTTGTTTAAATAATAATAAAAAACCCGGAGATTGACTGAAGCAGTGTTGATCTACTTTGCACTTGCATAGAAAATGCAGTTCGAAGGCTAGCTGGCTTGACTTCAGGCTCCGTCTGTAAGTTTATAAAGTAAACAAACATAGATAAACAATCAATCTATTCGCTCCCCAGCGGAGTCGCCATTTTTTTACAGGGAAAAGTGTCTATGCAGAACTGTTAATCCCACTAAGGCTGGTAGCTACCTTAGAAACAAACAAAGTAAAACTACTTTCGTTTTCCTTTATGAAAGATAGATGAGAGAAGAATAAAGGAGACCAACCTCTGTCTTGCGCTTGGTTCCTTGCTCGATTCCTCTCTCTTCTGATAGTCCTTTGCTACTTTCTTTCTCTTATACCCAGCTTCACAGAGTACCTGTAGAATCAAAGCAGCATAACACTATACGAGAACATGGATCTACTATCATAAACAATCTAGGATCAGATGTAAATTGACCATACAAATGCATGAAACATAAATTACACAAGAGTATGGAGGAAAACTTGAATAGCTTTATTGATAATCAAGAAAGAGCCAAGAGAGTTACAACCAGTTGTTCTGACCTAGCATCATCCTCTCAGCAAGTAAGCCCTTCTTCACCTCATGAAAAGCTTAGATCACCCAACACTATGATGTTGCCTCAAGAAACCAACAGTAATTCCTTACAAGATGCAAAATTCCAGCCTCTGGATCTCTGGGATGAGGGATCCATATATAGATGTCTGTAAGGGAGATGAGTCAACTTGTGATTTGATTAGTGTCTTCCCTCTGATAGTTCTTGCTTCCACTTGGAGATTGATGATCTCTTACTCATCCTTGGTCGAATTCAGAGAGGCAAGTGTCACAGGAGAAGTTTTCAGAAGATTCCATGCTTCTCCACCTCATGGATTGACACTGCCATTTGTCCCTTCTCGCCCATCGCACCCCATAGAAGGGATTTTTGAAATGCAACACACCCAGTGTGTGTATTTAGGTGAGATGCAACGAACTTTGCCTATGGAGCAGGTGAAATGATCCAATTTTGACCAATTCTGAGTAGTTTTTCATGGAGAACTTCTGGGAGAAGCTGTAATCAGTTGACCTTGTTCTTTTAGGGGTTGGAACAATACTTTTAGGGACTTAGGAGCCCTTGGTTTATGACATTTTATGCTTGGGGTTGCAGTGCCCAAAAATGTCTATAACAAGTTGGACCCAACCCAAGTGCCAGGACCTCCTCCATGTACTGTTATATGTTTTTCTTTATTGTCTTCATAAAATAGTTTATGTTAGTAGATTGAAATCTTGCTTGGTTATTTAGGACAGTTTTGATGATTGAAAAAGCTTTCATGTTTCAGAGTGATGTGATAGGTTGATAGTAGAAAATATCTTCGAAAAATGCCATCAAGCAACCTTGGATCTCACCTCTCCCTCCTCAGGACCATGAGCTGAGACCACGGTGTCCTTGCTGCCACAAAAACATTGTTCTTGTTTCTTCATGCAATTGCTAGTGTTAGCTTCTCATTTGTAAAATTTGATACCAAATGTGATTACATGCTCAGATTCATTCTTGCTTGGTTTTCATCAGTTATTTCACATGATTTTCTACCAAGGGATTTCTGTTCATCATGGTTGCTAGTTCCTAGGTCAAATTAGGTTAGAATAGCTAGATGCTTGGTTTGCATGATCTTTGTTTGGTAAGTTTCAAGAAGTAGTGTGCAGAACACCTAAGAAACCTCCCTTCTTACCCTTCCTCCATCAGCACAACCTATTCCATCCTCTAACTCAGATTCTTGCCTTGTGTTTGTCACACTTTCTCACTTTGACCTAATCTCCATATTTTTGTGCAACATTTCTCTACCCCTCCTTGAAAAAATCCAACCATCCTCATCACTTCTCAGCTTCACCTGCCAGGTTCTAAACCTCTTCACACCCTCATCCAACCTCCATTTCCACTTCTCCACCTTTCTGCCACCATCAACCCTCCAAAATCTCCTTTCAGAACATCTTGTAGAACCCCTGCAGACTTCTTGTAGAAGATCACGAGAGTGGTTTTTCGATATCTCATCACTGTGAAACTCTTTGGAAGGGTGTTAGGGACCCCTTTGGCCCTCTTCTCACCTTCCCAACCTCCTGCAAGTGCCCTCACCATTTCCTTCCATCAACCAACCCCTGCACAGTTAAACAGTTAAGGACATGCATAATAATTCTACAAGATTACTCAAAAATACAAAAAGACATTCCTTTCTAGATTCCACTGCAAGAGTAGCTTACTCACATGCATTCTACATTTCTAGAAGTCAATGGCATCCATTTCTGTTGCTTTCATCTTTTTTCCTTGCACTGGTAGGGTTAGTCTGTAGAACTAGGGTTTGCTAGGGTTTGCATTCCTTTTTTCACTTTCAGCTTCTTTCTGCAAGTAGACTAGCTTCCTTTGAGTTAGCTTTCATCCATCACCATTAAAAGCTTCGTCTCAGAGCTCATAGAAGTTGGCTTAAGCTCCTAATGGACTTGTGCCAGCTGATCCAGTGACAGCTGCGGCAAGAGCTAGTACTTGTGCATATAACACCGTCGCTTTCAAGTTTGTTACGAACTACCGGGTTCATAAAAGTAAAGAAGGGAGTCCCAAGAGTTGCAACATTATTGCTGCAATACTAGAGCCCACCATATTTTTGGCGCCATTTCCGGGGAAGCGTCAGAGTATTTGTGATTGCTACTTTTCTTCTACTTTCTACTTCAATCTTCTGCTAAGTAGTTTATTTCATTTCCATTCTGCAATTTCATTTCTGCAAAAGTAGATTAGACATTTCCTATTTTCATTTCATTTCAGCAAGCATAGATTAGATATTTCCCACTTTCATAGATTAGCATTTCAATTCCGTAATTTCAATTCTTCAAGCGTAGATGTTACAGAGAAAAGTGTCTATATAGAACTGCTCTATCCCACTAAGGTGTGACAGCTGCCTTAGAAACAAACAGAGAAAAGCTACTTTTGTTTTTCCTTTATGAATTATAGATAGAGAGGAACAGAAAGACCAACCTCTGTCTTGCGCTAATCTCCTGATTTGATCCCTCTCTTCTTTGATAGTCCTCAGCTACCTGCTCCCTTGCACGCCCAGCTTCACAAACTACCTGTAAGATCACAGAAGCATAGCACTATACAAAGACATGGATCTATAATCATAAACAATCTAGGATCAGATGTAAATTGACCATACAAATGTAACAAGCATCAATGACACAAAAGCAAGGAGGAAAACTCAAATAGATTTTATTGATAAACAAGAAAATAGCCAAGAGGAGTTACAACCAGTTGTTCTGACCCAGCATCAACCTCCCAGCAAAGAAGCCCCTCTTCACCTCAAACAAAGCTTAGATCACCCAACAATCTGATATTTGTCTCAAGAAACCAACAGCAATTCCTTACAATATGCAAAATTCCAGCCTTTGGATCTCTGGGATGAGGGATCCATATATAGATATCTGTAAGGGGGATGAGTCAGCTTGTGATTTGATTAGTGTCTTCTCTCTGATAGTTGTTGCTTCCACTTGGAGACTGATGGCCTCTTACTCATCCTTGGTCGAATTCAGTGAGGCAAGTGTCACAGGAGAAGATTCTGGAAGCTTCCATTGCCTCTCCACCTCGCGGAATGACAGTGCCATTTGTCATTTCTCGCCCATCGCACCCCATAGAAGGGAATTTTGAAATACAACGCACCCTCATAGTGTATTTGGGTGAGATGCAACGCACTTAGCCAGTGGAGCAGATGCAATGATCCTGTTTTGACCAATTATGAGCAGTTTCTCATGGAGAACTTCTGGGAGACGTTGTAATATGTTGACCTTGTTCCTTTAGGGGTTAGAACAACACTTTTAGGGACTTAGGAGCCCTTGGTTTATGGACATTTAATGCTTGGGGTTGTAGGGCCCAAAAATGTCTATAACAGTTGCCCCCTAAAGCATGAGGCCGTTAATCTTTTGATGTCGGGTGAAATGTTTTATTATGAGGATCTGAGTTCTTTCAATAATGGGAGGAGACCTGTAATAAGATACAATACAATACATTATCTTCATACTATTTTCATGATCTAGCTGAGGCGGGCATTCCCATGCTCAGCTTTATAAATTCATTTTCATGTACATAGTACAGACAATCATCTGAGTGTAGACTGATGATTCTGATAGAGCCATCATCTTTTTGAGTGGATGATTATCTGTGCAGCAATGATGTACATTTAATGTCTTTATTTCCTTGAATATATATCACAGCCCGGATGGATGAAACTAGATCTGGGGTCTTCAATCTCATTCGATCTTCACTCGGAGTACAAGTCGATCCATGTGAGAAATGTTCTGAAGTCGAACATGGAAAGACATCGCTTGATTACCAGTCAATGACGTAAACTGTTAACAAGCGCGAGAGGAATCACCGATAATGATAATGACCCTCAAGGTACTGCAGTACAATTCACGTGGTGTGAATAAAGGACTTGGCATCGAACACCACGCAAAATCTTTCGGTCGAAGGCCATTGATGTAAACCTATCGCCGGAAGTGAGAAACTTGCCATTGAGGTATGCAAGCTTCAAAGTACTGAATGGGGTGTTCCTAGATCAACTTCTTGGATAATGAGCTGATGTCGACAAGAAGTGATCCGTCAGAGGAGGGCCTTAATGAATCCCACATCAATGACATGGAATGAAGCAAATGATTTTAATGGAGGTGAAAACGATCTGGTGATATAAGGTTCAGGGAGGCGGTCATGAAAGAATGGAGTAAAATGTATGGTAGTGGGTGAGACACAGGTGAATTCTCTGAATGACTTCTCTTGAACATATCGGCAACACTGATGTGATGGATTGGTAGCATTAACCCCAAATGTGGATGGTATGGCGTGACCATGGTGATGTGACCGGTGAATGAAACAACCCAACCCGACTTGGACACGGAGTGGAAGTGTCATGTTCAAGAGCGACTTGCTACCAACAAAGTTTCTTCAAGTTTTCTTCCCAATTTTCCCCAGTTATTGCTGACCAGTACCTCTTTATTTTTGTCAAGCTTGAGGAGGATAACATATGCTTGTTCTATAATTTGCCCTTCGAGCAAACCCATCGCTATGTTTTAACGAGCCTAGCGATAGTGAAACTCGTTCTCGTCTATAGACAAGTTTGTCGCTATTATACTTTTAACGAGTTTAACGACAAAGATAACTCGGTCCTTTTCAATTTTAGAGAGTCTGAAAAGGAACGTAAAGGTAACTCCAAAATTCCTTTTTCGTCATCTAATCCCTTAAGTCCGAAAAAGTATAAAACAATACAGAAGGGATGAATTTTCAATACTTTTAACGAGCCGAACAAAACAAGCACTCGATCTTTTTGTGTAATAATCCCTCAGGTCCAAAAATATTAAACTCTAGAGGAGGGATAGCACTTCCTGTCCCTTTAACGAGCTGGAGAGGCCAATGGCTCGGTAATCTTTTCATATTTTACGAGTCAGTTGAAAAGAGCTTAAAGGAGACTCGTCTTTTGAGGAACGAGTGATAAAATGGGTAGCAGCTAATTCCAGGTAAGGTTTGGAATTTTCCAATCACGGCAGTGTCACAAGGATGGCTAGTGAAATCACTCTTCGCAGTTGTTCCTCAAAATGGGTAAACAATCAAATGGAGGTGAATGATCGGCCAATGAAAAAGTGGAGGTGACGGTGCAAACATGACCAAGGCTTTAATGGCTGAAGTACTACATTCACGATGATTATTTACCAGGGAATAGTTCATTTTTTAACGAGCTTAAACGCGGGGGGAAACATTTGCTCATGGCTTATGTTTATTTTTTAACGAGCTTGAACTATGTGCTAAAACTGCTTGATTAATCCAGTCGTGTGATAAGAATGTCTCATAAAAATGGCAATTTTTAGAGTTTTGCCCCACATCCTTTCTTTATGTAAGTTAGGAAACGACCAATCCAAAAAACAGATAAATGATCACTCTTTGCTTGCACTCCAAAAGGTTTGCATGCCCCCAGGTATAAAACAGAGTTTCAAGGTTACCCCTTCTTTAGTCCGTTAAAACATTTGTTTTACCGAGAGAGGCCTACCTCTTGCAGGTTACCCAAAGATTGTTTTATTCACAGCGCAAACAAAACACTTCTTCGGCGATGTCTATCGAAATAGCCAAAGGTGAGTGGAGGAAGTTACTCCACTCTCGTAACTTTGACAAGAGAATCTTGTTCTAGAATAACCCCCTCTTCCAATCACGGACGGGAGTATAGACTAGTCATATTTTCTCGCGGAAACCTACCCTATACCTGAATTTCTCTTGCCGAAGCAGACCAGGGTGTATGCCCCCTGGGATTCAGTCATGTCCCCTCAAATCACTCGCACTCATCGGGTGGACGGACTGGAGATTGAGACATTTCTTGTGTGAAAAGACCATTTAGGGATGGTATATGACTATTTTCTCTGTATGATCCGGGAAATGGAAGCTGGTCTACGAGCTTGACCACTCTTCCTTCATGCGGAAAACACATTACTCTAAAGAGTGAGGAGACAATTGCTCCCATGAAATAAATATAGTCTCGTCCAAGGAGTAGATTGTAATCCAGGGGTCCTTGAACTACCATCACGTTCATGTGAACAGTTTTCCCTCTCAATGTTATGGGCACATTGGGAAGGATCCCTAACGGTCGACTAGTTCCTTTATCAAAACCTGTTAGATTTCTCATCTTAGGCAAAAGCGATGGCGAACCAAGCGCTTTCCAAGCAGTTGAGGAAAGGATACTCACAGAAGCCCCCTCATCTACGATGGTACTAGCCATAACCATTCTATATATTTGAACAATGATTCGGAATGGTATACTAGCTGGTAAACGGGGTCTGCATAGTTGATTCCAGTCGAAGGAGACAACTAGGTTGCTTGGAGGTGGGACCGAATATATGGCCGGGTATGACTCTGACGAAATTCCTTCCTGCGGTAAAGGAATGGGTAAATTGCCCCCATGTTCGTTGGAGTCTGTGCTTATGAAAAGAATTTGGATGGTGTCATCCTTGTTCTCTTCCATGACTGTATCATCTGAAGATGGAACCTCTGAAGGCAAGACCGGGTCAACTGCCGCCTCGACCTTTTGACTTTCATCTGGTATGGGTTCAGATGGTTTATCTTCAATGATAGATGCTTCGACTGACCACCTGAGCGGGTTAGCCGGATTTTCAACTAGTGACGGACTCGGCAAGAGTTTTTTATATCCAGGAGGAAGTCGTAACGGTGAAACCAGACGATCGTCCAAAACTCTTTTAGCTTCGTCTAAGAAGGGACAATGGTGGACGGCATGATCTCCTTCGCACAGTTTACAAGGAAATCTATATTTTCCTTTTTGTCCTGGGGCTTCACTTTCACTAGTTGACGATGTGTTTTCCACATGATCATCAGAGGTTGATGACACCTGGTTGTGCAAATGAGGAGACCAGTCCCTTAAGATCTGAGGGATGCAAGGACAATCTCTGTGATAGTGATCTCCTTTGCAAATGACACATGGCGATTTAGGCCTAGTCGGTGCAGTGTGTGGATTTTTGCTAGACGACACTCGTTTGCCCCCATTCTCTTTTGGCTCCTTCTTCTTCTTCTCTTTCTTCTTCTTTTCCTTCTTCTCCTTAGGTACTTGACTTTTGGCTTTACTAGCCCCATCAAGCAAAGAGGAAGGAGGAGAGGAAGAATTAGAGGAAGTAGAAGGTTGGTGGGTAACTCTGGACTTGTCTAGTTGCTGATTCGATTGTTCAGGAATAGTGGTGTTCTAAATGACAGAGGTTAAGAGCCATACAGGCAAACCAATTGTCAGTCCTGAAAGCGACAATGTGGCCATATGGGGTGCACCAACATCTCCCCAAGAGGAGAAGGGACTAGGATTTCCTCCAAGGGGAATTCCTTGGTTGGTGGATTCCATTTTCTCAACCCAAGATCAACGTAGGAAAGGGTAATGAGTATTCCGTTTAAAATAAATTTTAGACGCTTTGACACAACTTGTTTTTTCAATTATAAAGAGTCGAGAAAAATAAAAGATGACTCTAGTCTCCTTCGATTTTTAATGAGCCTGAAGTGACAAGTGCTCAGATGGACCTTTTCCGTTAAGGAGTCTAAAAAGGAACGAAAGGGACTACTCTGGAAATCTAGGTAGAGGGATTACCAAACCAATCGCAAAACTGCAGAATACTTTTTACGGTACGGCAGTCAATCTTCCCGAATGCTGTGTTCAGTGCATTGTGATCGATAGGGCAGCAGACACGGCTTCCTATGGATAAAGGATTAAGCCTATTGGGGTCTCCAAAAATATACTCGACGGTACGTGGGAGCACAAGTCCGTACTGGCACTTATCGTCTCAAAGTGGAGGAATCACCCAACCATCAGTGAGAACAACAGTTACCAGGCTTTACGACGCCAGAATACGTCTCTAGCCTAGACTTCTAAATGTTGTGCGTTAAGTTCCAAAGCGTTGTTAGATTCATTGAATTTATTTTAAGTTGATCTTGTTTATGAAGTTTTCCTTTCGGGTTCATCACGAGATGTAGATGTAATTCCTAAAATGCAATCTAAGATTATAAACAAACTTTTTATCTCCTTTATGCAATGAAAATCCTAGCTACTAGGGAAAAGAAAGACAGAATATTTTCACAAAGAGCAAAGAGCACACTCTGAATGCACTTTCCTAAATCAAGCCAATCAGACTGTCTATATGCAAATGCACATGCATGTATTTGTTTTCGACTTTCTTAGTGTATGAATGCTAAAAAGAAAGTTGATGTACAAATCTGAATTTCTTTTCAAGCGACAAATATCAACAAGTTTCTTTTCGAAATCAAAAAAGGAGGCGATCACAACACTTTACGATTTTGAACTGAATACTTGTTCTCGACGCTAGAAAATTACAAATTCAGACCAAAAGCAATAGTAACAGGATAATTGACCATCAACAGCAATCAAACTCTTTCCTACGATTGAAATCGACACTTGTGACAGATTCAAACCAAAGAACGACAGTACGATTACGCTACTTTTGCAAAGGAGAACTGTAAATGACTCAACAAACACACAAAAACATCTACAGTTCTTTTGTACAAAGGAGGCGGAATAACAGCAAGGAAAAGGGGTTTCAAATAGACATATACTGATCACAGGCAGCAAAATTCAGGAATAGAACTGGAAAGAATGAACCACAGAAGCCACAACTGCACAGAGCTAGTCTGATCAGCGCACCTGTAACACAGAGAATCTGAAATGCAGCGCAGGTTTTCCACTCGGGAAGTGCGCTAAAATTCAGAATCTCTGAATAGTACCTGCACTGGGCAAAAATGAGACTCTGTTCAGGTTCCGGGTCACAGTTTGCAGTTCAGTTCTTGGGTTTGGCCGAGCAAAAAGCAATCAGTAATGCAACAATCAGGGGTAGATCTAAGGAGGATCTAAGAGCTATCACAAGGGCAATCAGATAGTTTGTGAATCAGTTGTTTAAATCATAAACAGATCCAATGGATGGATTGAAGCAGCAGTTATCTACTTTGCATTTGTTATGGCAAATGCAGTTCGAATGCTACTTGTAAGTTTATGAAACAAACAACAAAGAATGATAAACAAACAAACTAATTATCTTCCCCAGCGGAGTCGCCATTTTGTTACAGGGAAAAGTGTCTATATAGAACTACTCTATCCCACTAAGGTGTGACAGCTGCCTTAGAAACAAACAGAGAAAAGCTACTTTCGTTTTTCCTTTATGAATTATAGATAGAGAGGAACAGAAAGACCAACCTCTGTCTTGCGCTAATCTCCTGATTTGATCCCTCTCTTCTTTAATAGTCCTCAGCTACCTGCTCCCTTGCACGCCAGCTTCACAAAGTACCTGTAAGATCATAGAAGCATAGCACTATAAAATACATGGATCTATAATCATAAACAATCTAGGATCAGATGTAAATTGACCATACAAATGTAACAAGCATCAATGACACAAAAGCATGGAGGAAAACTCAAATAGCTTTTATTGATAAACAAGAAAAGAGCCAAGAGGAGTTACAACTAGTTGTTCTGACCCAGCATCAACCTCCCAGCAAATAAGAACCTCTTCACCTCAAACAAAGCTTAGATCACCCAACAATCTGATATTTGTCTCAAGAAACCAACAGCAATTCCTTACAATATGCAAAATTCCAGCCTCTGGATCTCTGGGATGAGGGATCCATATATAGATATCTGTAAGGGGGATGAGTCAGCTTGTGATTTGATTAGTGTCTTCTCTCTGATAGTTGTTGCTTCCACTTGGAGACTGATGGTCTCTTACTCATCCTTGGTCGAATTCAGTGAGGCAAGTGTCATAGGAGAAGATTCTGGAAGCTTCCATTGCCTCTCCACCTCGCGGAATGACACTGCCATTTGTCATTTCTCGCCCATCACACCCCACAGAAGGGACTTTTGAAATGAAATGCACCCTCACAGTGTATTTGGGTGAGATGCAACGCACTTAGCCAGTGGAGCAGCTGCAATGATCCTGTTTTGACCAATTCTGAGCAGTTTCTCATGGAGAACTTCTGGGAGAAGCTGTAATATGTTGACCTTGTTCCTTTAGGGGTTAGAACAACACTTTTAGGGACTTAGGAGCCCTTGGTTTATGGACATTTCATGCTTGGGGTTGTAGGGCCAAAAAATGTCTATAATAGTAGATTATCATTTCAATTCCGCAATTTCAATTTTGCAAGCGTAGCCTAGCATTTCATTCCTGCAATTTCATTTCAGCAAAATAGATTAGTCCTTTCATGCTTTCATTTCAATTCCACATTTTCATTTCAACAATATATATTTTAGTTAGTTGTAGTTCAATCGCTTTCAGTTTTGCAGGTACAAGCAGAAAAAATGCCAAAACTACACCAAAAATATTCCATTTTATGCCTCGTAGGAACAGAGATAATACAGGGAAATTCTTACCCAACACCCCCACCACATCACTGAGTCACCCTTCTCTCTTCTTCGATGGCAGTGATCCAGAAGAACCTATAGGTGAACCTCCAGAGATATACGAAGATCCTATAACAAAAGAAGAGCAAGAAAACATTCCTCTTGAGACCATGGCTGAAAACAGAAACGGTAGAGAAGATGAGGAGAGAACAGAAGGTGCTTTTCCCATCTGAGAGACCAACGGGGACATAAAAATGAAAAACATAAGTCCCTCAGCCTTACCTCATTTCCATAGATTGACCACTGAAGACCCTGATACCTTCCTATTTGAGTTTGTTGTCCTTTTTCGAACTTATGACTATGCAGAAGATAAGCAAAAGTTGAAACTCTTTCCCTCTACCCTCAAGGATGCAGCACTACGCTAGTTCATGGGGTTACCTGGAAACAGTATCACAACTTGGGCTTAGATGCAGCAAGCCTTTAACAACAAATACCGGGACTACTGTAGGTCAAAGGAAACAAAGGGAGAGATCTTTCGGAAGACCATGGGAAGTGATGAGCCTTTAGAAGACTATGAAGAAAGGTTCCAACTTAGTTATAAAAGGGCTAGGTGCACACTGGACCCCGAATATCTAAAGCTGGTCCTGCTTCGAGGAGTCCCTGACGACCTTCTAGATACCCTCCATCTGCTAGCTGGAGGAGACATCTACCAACTACCTTATGAGGACATAAAGATTGTGTTTAGAAACCACTCTAGGGTAGCCTGGAAAAGAGGTATGGGGAATCCACTTTCAGCTAGTGCCACCTTCTCCAAGCATGAGTTTGCAAATCAGATGGAAGACCTCAAAAGTGAGATGAGACAGACCATTGCCATGCAACTGGATACCTTCCGAATCCAACAGAAGAAAGAGGAACCTGAGAAGACTTTGGCCATATTTTTTCCCAGATGTACAAGGAAGCATTCTAAGAATGAGTGTCCATTGCACTCAGTGGAGGTATGTTTCGTTTGTGAGGAAGACCACCCCACAAACCAATGCCCAACCTTACCCAGACTTAAAGCCACGTACCAAGGGGCTGAAGGGGCCACTGAGCCACTCTACTTCCTTAACCAAAGGAGTCTGCATGGATCCAGACCTTACCAGCAGGGGATGCAAGGAACATCCCAAACCTATTACAACCCCAACCAATCCGCTCATATGCCTTCTTGGGGCCTCCCTGCTCATCCCTCCTGGTCTGCACCTCCTCCTTGGTCTTATCCATCTCAATACCATACTCAACCTGCTACTCATTCGTTTCACTCTCATGTTCAGCCACAACCTCAGTGGAATGCACCTCAACCAGGGTGGAGGCCCCAATACAACTCTCCTCCCGCTATTTTTCCTCCATCTCCTACTCAACCACAACCATTACCTCCTGATCCTCCAAGAAAACCCCAGATGCCTGCTCAACCGAACCCAAACCCCAACAATGGACAGGCCCAAAGGTATACACTGGAGAGATGACATGCCCTACCTATGCTGTGGAGATTCAGGAGATCAACCTACGATCTGGAAAGGTCCTTCCAGATCGACAAAGTCCTCCCCTGGAGGAGGAGGAAGGGAAACATGAAAGTGAACCCAAAGCCATTCCACCCTTTCCTAAGAGACTAACAGTAGCCACACAACCAAACCCAGAGGAGACTGAACTTCTGGGAGAACTTAAACAATTGTGTGTGAAAATTCCACTTCTCTGGGCCATAAAAGATGTACCAATATACAACAAATTGATCAAGGAGAAGTGTTTCAAGCACCCAGGCAAGCGCAAGAGAGATGCCCCGACTATTAATGTCATAGGACAACTATCTGATCTGATGTTGGGGCAAATAATCTATCCAAAATATTTGGATCATGGGAGTCCTGTAGTAGATGTCCACATCAATGGCACCATAATCCCCCACACCCTGATCGATCTAGGGGTTGCCATCAATGTGATGACCAAGGACACTATGCTCAAACTCAAACTTCAGAGTTCCTTGAGAAAGACCTCGACAGTACTGCAGTTAGCAGACCGCTCCACCGTGACTCCCGAAGCGATTGTGGACGATGTCTTGGTCTCTGTTGATTCTTGGGAGTACCCTACAGACTTTTTGGTCCTTCAGCCAAAGGTGAAACTCACTGGATACCCCCTCATTTTGGGAAGTCCTTGGTTAGCTACTGCGGATGCTTACATCAGTTGTCAAGCTGGGAGCATGACCATCAAGAATGGGCCTATGTCCAAACAGCTAGTCCTATACCCTCCTGCCCAACCTCTACTAGAAAATGACTTACCTCTCTGGTTGGTGGAGGAAGATGAGGACGAAGTCTACTCGGCTCCAGTGTGCACAATGGAAGCTACCTAGGGAGGTCCTCAAACCGATGACGACCTAATTGAGAATTTTTGATTCAAAATCCACCTCCCAGTGTGCTGCCATTAGAGAAGTTGGTGGAAAGTACCAAAGCCCGCGCTTTAGTGGACCTTTGTGTGGCTGATCTGACCTCTCCCAGAGTTAAGAATGTGGAATTTGGCCCTGAAAGAACCTTGAAGATCAACTCATCCTTATCTCCCTCTCAGGAGAAGGAGCTATGTAGCTTATTAAACCACCATTTGGAGGCTTTCGCTTGGAGCTATAAGGAAATGAAAGGAGTCCATCCGTCGGTCTGTACCCATCACATTTACATTAAAGAGGATTGTAAACCAGTCAGGCAGCCTCAGAGGAGAATGAATCCAGCCCTTAAGGACATTGTTAAAGAAGAATTGCAAAAGTTGTTAGATGCAGGATTCATCTACCCCATCTCAGACAGTGAATGGGTTTCTCCTCTGGTGCTTGTGCCCAAGAAAAATGGGAAATGGAGAATCTTTGTAGATTATCGAGAACTTAACAAAGCCACCAAGAAGGACCATTTCCCTTTGCCTTTCATAGATCAAGTGCTATATGGGCTAGCAAGGAAGAAGTTCTTTTCTTTCCTAGGTGGGTTCAGTGGGTATAATCAGATCCAAATCAGCCCAGAAGACCAAGATAATACCACCTTCACTTGTCCTTGGGGAACCTTTGCCTACCAGGTCCTTCTCTTTGGGCTATGCAATGCTCCTGCCACTTTCCAGAGAGTAGTATTGAGCATATTTGCTGAGCTGGTTCATGATTCGGTGGAAATCTATATGGATGACTTTACTCCTTATGGGTCCAACTTCCAAGAAGCATTGACTAACCTGGGAAAAGTTCTAACCAAGTGTATTGAGATGAACATGTCCCTCAGTCCTGAAAAATGTGAATTCCTGATGACTGAAGGGACCATGCTAGGCCATACAATCTCTCAGCAAGGATTACAGGTGGATCCTAACAAAATTGCTATCATCCAAAAGGTTCCACCTCCTCAGAAGGTAAGAGATGTTCGAAGTTTTCTAGGTTTAGCAGGATACTATAGAAGATTCATCAAAGACTTTAATAAGCTAGCCTCACCATTGTTTGGTCTTTTGGGGAAAGATGTTGAATTTAAATGGACCGACAACTGCCAAGAAGCTTTGGATGAGTTAAAAGATAAACTGGTAACTGCCCCAATCCTGAGAGGTCCAAACTGGACCCTACCATTCCACATCCACACTGATGCCTCGAACAAAACCATAGGGGAAGCCTCAGGACAAATTGAAGAGAATCTACCATATGCCATATACTTTGTCAACAAAAACCTATCCAAGGTAGAATTAAACTACACTGTGACCGAGAAAGAGCTCCTAGCTGTAGTCCATTCCGTAAATAAGTTTAGACACTACATCACTGGTTATCAAACATTTGTACACATTGATCATGCTACGATAAGGTATTTGATGAATAAACCTGATGTGAATGCTCATATCATTAGATGGTTACTTTTATTGCATCAATTTGACTTAACCATTGTTGACAAGCCAGGGAAGGAAAATGTCGTTGCTGATTTTTTGTCTAGATTAGATTTGCCTGCAGATCAAGAAGGGATGGTGGATGACCAAATGCCAGATGAACACCTGTTTTCTATTTCAGTACTCTATCCATGGTTTGCTGATATTGCGAACTACTTGGTCTCAGCACAGTTCCCTCCACACCTATCCTCGAAAGAAAAGAGCATAATTGTGAGGAAAAGCGCCCCCTTCACTTGGATTGGGGGCAACTTGTTCAAACTCAGCCCAGATTAGATCCTGAGGTGTTGTGTTAGGGAGGAGGAAGTTTTTGACATTCTCCTAACCTGTCATGATGGACCCTTTGGAGGCCACTTTGCAACAAAAAGGACTACCTTCAAAATTCTACAGGTAGGCTACTATTGGCCCACTCTTCATCAAGATGTTAGTAGATACATCAGCCAATGTGACTAATGCCAAAGGATGGGGAAACCGAATCCGATGGATGAAATGCCCCTCCAACCTCAAGTGACTTTCGAGCCATTTGAGAAGTGGGGCATGGATTTTTTGGGTCCTATCAACCCTCCTTCAAAGCAAAAGTCTTACATCATTTTGTGCACAGACTACATGACAAAGTGGGTGGAAACAAAGGCAATCAAGGCAGCGACAGAAGAAAAAGTGGCTGAGTTCTTAAGGGAAAATATCTTCTACAAATTTGGCTACCCAAGAGAATTAGTCACAGATCAAGGGAGTCAGTTCACCTCTAACCTGATTGAAGACCTGCTCACCCATCACAAGATCAAGCACATAACTTCCACCCCTTATCATCCGCAAGCAAATGGGCAGGTGGAAGTCACTAATAGGGCTCTAGAAGAAATTTTGACTGAGGTGGTGAGCAGCAGCAAAAAGGATTGGGTAGATTGCTTGGTTGAGGCCACTTGGGCCTACAACACCACTTGGAAAACCACAACAGTTTCCACACCTTATGAGCTGGTCTACGGGAAGAAGGCTTTGCTATCCATAGAGTTCAAGTACAACACATTAAGGTTGGCAGCCCAGCTGGACCTGGATCTCAGCCATGCGCAATAGGAAAGGTTACTACAACTGAATGGATTAGGTGAACATAGAATGCAGGCCCTCCTCCACTCAGAAGTAGTTCAGCTCCAGAGAAAGATATGGCATGACCGGCACCTTAACGAAAAGCAATTTCAGCCAGGAGATTGGGCGTTGTTATATGACTCAAGATACAAGGATTTCAAAGGAAAGTTGAGGACAAGGTGGCTGGGACCATATGTAGTGGAGAAATTCAATGACAATGGTTGAGTCCTTATCAAGACCATTGATGAAGAAGCCATTCCCATGCTCGTCAACAGGCACCGATTGAAAATCTACAGGAAGCCCCTTTCCAAGCAGGAGTTCATTGAAACTCTGGACAGGTCAGTGCTGGTAGTGGAGCAGGGCCTCGTCTCTACTCCACCCACACCTTGATCATCAAAAAAAAAAAAAAAAAACAGAAAAGAATAAAAAGATCCTTGGGTGAAAACCTCTCAAAGGTGCCCGGGACAGACAGTGAGGGTGAAAACCTCCTGGAGGCACACCAACTGTCTCACAAAAAAAAAACAGAAAAGAATAAAAAGATCCTTGGGTGAAAACCTCTTAGAGGCGCCCGAGGCAGACAATGAGAGTGAAAACCTCCTGGAGGCCCCCCAGCTATCTCACAAAAAAAAAAAAAAAAAGAGAGAGAAAAAAGAAAAAAGGAAATAGGCTTGATTTCTGTTGAATAATTGCAGGTTGCAGGGAAGACATTGCAGGTTCAGGGGGGGCACGAAAAACAAGGATAGAGGTCAATACCAGACTGCAAACATCCCTCACACACACCTCCTCCATGACCACTCCCCTTTCCTAATATTTGATCGCATTCAGGCTAAGATTTCACCTTCTACAGGAAGTTCTATATCTTCTATAGGAAGATCCTGTAGAACCTCCAAACAGGCAAAAATTGATCATGGCAGGGAATCCGAAGGTTGGAATCTGCTTATTAAGCCTGCAACTACCCTTGTTTATGCCCATCACCATACATCACCCTGTTTCATCTCCTCACACCTCTATTGCACCCATTTTTTTATGTATGCCTGCACAGTCACACAAAAAATTATAAAAAAAAAACCCCTGTTTTCCTCACACTACCAGCAAGAACCTTGAATGACATATCTAGTAGTGGTGTTTCACTCTCCCTACCTGTCAATCTCCATCTGGACTCCTCATCAGCCAAATCCATCATCAGCAGTATAGCCCTGTTCGTTTAGCTTGCATCCCAGGAGGAGAAGCAGCTACAGGACATCCTACAGGAATCCTGTAGTAGCTGATCCCTCTGGAAGACACACTCTGGAGATGAGGACAGTCGAAAAATAGCAAAGGAAACATGCAAGGAGCTCGTCTTGAACACGGAAACATCATCAGTAGCCGAAACCAAGCAACACCTAAGCGTGTAGCGACAGCAACCAATGGAATGAATTCTGAAACACATGCATGCAGCATCAACGACTGAAGGCTTGGGTTCCAAAACCCATGCAGGAAGCAGTAGCAAATGAAGAAATGGTTCAGAGACCCAAAATCTGCATAACGCGGCCGTGACCACGCAGGTAAGTGTCTAAACTCATTCTTCAATTACATAAACTATATTTTAAAAAGCCGCATGCCTATGGAAATGGTTGGATAGAATGGGATCGGTGGCCAGTGAACTGGCCACCCTCGGCCAGTTACATAGCCTCATGGGATCCGAACAAGATCAATTACATTCAAATTTCCGACGAGATGCGCAGCCAACACGTGTGGAGTGTCCACTCTGGGAGAAATCGTCGGGACTGGCAGTGGTGGCGGCGGTTAACGGCAGAGGGGAGGTGATGACGACCAGAGACACGCAGAGAAATTATGGCCGTGACGTTGGATCAGCGGCTCGGTCCAGCCACCTTATCCCCTTGCCATGAATTACGCCGCAGTTAAAAGATGCTTAGCTAAAACTCACACCACCCTCTGTTCATTTGCACTTGCAACGTCCTCGACTGAAGTACATGTACTCCACTCCAGAAACAGTTAACCAGTCGTCCACCACCGCTTCTTCTACCTGTTTTCGAGAATCTCCCACATATCGAGCTCGCTCAGAAGCATAGAGATATTCTACATGAACCAGGGAAGTCTTCTACAGGAAAGGGTTCTACAGGAAAGCCTGCATAGCCTTCCGGAGCAGAAAAGCCTGGGATTTATCATCACCGAATTTGGAGCTCCAAACGAGGTAGGCTCGAAAAAAACTCTTTATGCATGGTGTGATTTGAAAAGAGGGTGAATTGAATGATATTAGAGTGGGGAACCAGAGCCTGGGGATTGGAAGAAAACATTTGCCTGTGTGTTGCACTGGGTTTCTCAGTTGTTTTTGCATCCAAATTCTCCTCCACGTTCCTATTTTTTTTTTTTAAATTCTCCTGTAGAAAGATATGCAACTGTGGAGGTCAGCCTGTGTATGAAATTTTGAATTTGAATATCTATATATGTGCTGGGAAGAAAAATTGAGCTCTGTGTTGTGTCTGTATAAATGAAATTCTCCCTTTCATAAACAGGCAGTCGTGTTCTAGGCAACAGCAGTTTTGAAAACCAAGGAATAGTTGTTAATTAATATTGATACCTGAGAAATCCCTTCTTGAGTTAAGATGGAAAACCATAAGCAGCATTCCTTTTTCTGATCAGAGAAAAAAGAAAAAAACTCTCACCATGCTAGAGGGATTCATAAGGAAAGAACCCTCGGACACCAACAAACTGCATGAGCATCTTGAGGTGGTGGATCTTTTCACCTGGGCCAATTGGATGACATTTTTTGAAAAAATTCAAGGTCATGACGAGGAGATAACAGAGGAATTTTTGATGTCGCTGAGACCTCAATCAAAGACACAGGTCACATTAAGTTTTAGGGGTTTGACCCTAGAACTTACCCCTGAACTCATCAGTCGTGTTAGTAGTCTGCCATTATGGCTCCCTTGGAGCAAAGAAGAGAGTTCATTGGGCCAGGTTGCCAAGAAAACATTCTTCCTACCAGAAGAACATCTTGTAGAAGACAAAAACGGGGTTAGGAGAACCAGCTTGCCTCCTCTTTGGAGTGAGGTCAGTTTTCAAATTATGAAGTACATTACATGTGAGGGGAGGTTTAGCATTGTCTGTGGATACCATTGCAGGTTGCTGTGTGAACTAAGGCATGGGATTGATTCACCTCCAGCCCAAAAGCTGAGCATTCCCTATTTTCTTCTTCAGTCACTCATTGAATGTGGTACAAAATTGAATGAAGGGACCCCAGATCAGCTGGCCCATCATGGGCTCATTAAGCTATTAGTGGAAGATGCCTTGCATACCTACACTATCCCCATATCTTGGGAAATCTTCCGAAACATGTCCTGGGATGACGATATTGGAATCCTGGCCAAAGACATCACCTCATCCAGCAGTGAGGAGGGAGAACACACTGAAGAAGGTAAGAAAACCAATGATGAAAGAACACAGGACATTCAAGCACAACAAGGACATAAAGAAAAGGGGGAGAGGGCCAAATTGTTGAGCCTAAAACAGAGCAAGGAACAACAACACAAACCCCAAGGGAAAAGAGACTGCAGAGGAGAGCAGAGAAGGTAGAAACATCCCAAGTGAAGGCTATCATAGCCAAAGCAGTCACACCAAAACAAAAGGGAAAGACAAATCTTGAAATGGCCGCAATACAGGCAGAAACAGTTGACACAGGGACTTCTACAAGAAGCATGGAAAAAGAACAGCAAAGGGGGAAATCACCTGAAATATTGGCAAGAGAGGTAGCAGCTGTGCTTGCCACCTTAAAAACACCTCCAAAACAAAAAGGGAAGCAAAAGAGGCAAACCTCCATGTACTTTAAAGCAAGGAGGAGCACACGGATCAAATTAGGCAAACCCCAGCCGCAGTCAAAGGAGCCAATTATCATTGAGGACACAACACCTAAACCAAAGGAAGGGTCTCCTTCAAAGATACCCGTCACCTATGAACGAGGAAGCCCAAAAAATTCCACCTAGAGAGAGAGATTGAAGACAATGGACTCAAAGACAGTTCTACTGGAAGCTGAGAAATCTCTACATGAAACTCGGGCTACGCTAAAAGTGATTGAGAAATTGGAGGAAAAGGTGGCCAGACAATCATACGAGGAAGAAAAGGTAGAGGAAATATTGGAACCAAGCCCTCAGCCCAGCTTGGACTCATACTATAACCTGTTAGAATCTGGGAAAATAATTCCCCAGAAATTTGCAGTGTCACTCTTCTTTGCACTGGAAGAAGAAAGAATTAGGACTCACACTTGGATGAGGATTGCCAAGTCCAAGGGTGTGGTGGACATAGGCCCCCTAGAAGAACAACTCAGGGAGTCAAAGAGAGAATTGGCCATGGTGAAGCATATGGAAAGTAGTCAGAGGGCAAAACTACAGGAAGAGAACGAGCTACTGAAACAGCAGCTACGGCTATAGGGAATTCATAAGGACGACATGCCCTCCATTCTAGGAGAACATCAGCAACAGGAAAAGCCTTCAGCAGACAAAGAAACCTCTAATGAACAGCAGAAAGTGGATGGGTTGCAAGGCGAGGTTGAGGTGCTAAAAAAACAAGTACAGGAGAAGGAGTCACAGGCAACTGAGGAAATACAGTCTCTAAAGCAATAGGTACAAGAAAGGAAGCCCAACTGGCCTACATGGCCAGCTGGGCAGTACAGGCCTTACAGTGTAGGCAACCTACCAATTCATATGCCCTATATCTTAAAGATCAATGGTTGCAGTTCCAGATTAACACCTTGGCTATTACAGGGAAAAGTGTCTATATAGAACTGCTCTATCCCACTAAGGTGTGACAGCTGCCTTAAAAACAAACAGAGAAAAACTACTTTCGTTTTTCCTTTATGAATTATAGATAGAGAGGAACAGAAAGACCAACCTCTGTCTTGCGCTAATCTCCTGATTTGATTCCTCTCTTCTTTGATAGTCTTTAGCTACCTGCTCCCTTGCACGCCCAGCTTCACAAAATACCTGTAACATCACATAAGCATAGCACTATACAAAGACATGGATCTATAATCATAAAAAATCTAGGATCAGATGTAAATTGACCATACAAATGTAGCAAGCATCAATGACACAAGAGCATGGAGGAAAACTTGAATAGCTTTTATTGATAAACAAGAAAGAGCCAAGAGGAGTTACAACCAGTTGTTCTGACCCAGCATCAACCTCCCAGCTAAAAAGCCCCTCTTCACCTCAAACAAAGCTTAGATCACCCAACAATCTGATGTTTGTCTCAAGAAACCAACAACAATTCCTTACAATATGCAAAATTCCAGCCTCTGGATCTCTGGGATGAGGGATCCATATATAGATATCTGTAATGGAGATGAGTCAGCTCATGATTTGATTAGTGTCTTCCCTCTGATAGTTCTTGCTTCCACTTGGAGATTGATGATCTCTTACTCATCCTTGGTCGAATTCAATGAGGCAAGTGTCACAGGAGAAGATTCTGGAAGCTTCCATTGCCTCTCCACCTCGCGGAATGACACTACCATTTGTCATTTCTCGCCCATCGCACCCCATAGAAGGGATTTTTGAAATGTAACGCACCCACACAGTGTATTTAGGTGAGATGCAACGCACTTGGCCAGTGGAGCAGCTGAAATGACCCTGTTTTGACCAATTTTGAGAAGTTTTTCATGGAGAACTTCTAGGAGAAGCTGTAATCTGTTGACCTTGTTCCTTTAGGGGTTAGAACAACACTTTTAGGGACTTAGGAGCCCTTGATTTATGGACATTTCATGCTTGGGGTTGTAGGGCCCAAAAATGTCTATAACAGTTGCCCCCTAAAGCATGAGGTCGTTAATCTTTTGATGTCGGGTGAAATGCTTTATTATGAGGATCCGAAGTTCTTTCAAGATGGGAGGAGACCTGTAATAAGATACAATACAATACATTATCTTCATAATATTTTCATGATCTAGCTGAGGTGGGCATTCTCATGCTCAGCTTTATAAATTCATTTTCATGTACATAGGACAGACAATCGTCTTGAGTGTAGACTGATGATTCTGATAGAGCCATCATCCTTTTGATTGGATGATTATCTGTGCGGAAATGATGTACATTTGATGTCTTTATTTCCCTGAATATATATCGCAGCTCGGATGGATGAAACTAGATCCGGGGTCTTCAATCTCGTTCGATCTTCACTCGAAGTACAAGTCGATCCATGTGAGAAATGTTCTGAAGTCGAACATGGAAAGACATCGCTTGATTACCAGCCAATGATGTAAATTGTTAACAAGCGCGAGAGGAATCACCGATAATTATAATGACCCTCAAGGTACTGCAGTACAATTCACGTGGTGTGAATAAAGGACTTGGCGTCGAACACCACGCAAAATCTTTTTGTCGAAGGCCATTGATGTAAACCTGTCATCGGAAGTAAGAAACTTGCCATTGAGACATGCAAGCTTCAAAGTACTGAATGGGGTGTTCCTAGATCAACTTCTTGGATAATGAGCTGATGTCGACAAGAAGTGATCCGTCACAGGAGGGCCTTAATGAATCCCACATCAATGACACAGAACGGAGCAAATGATTTTAATGGAGGTGAAAACGATCTGGTTATATAAGGTTTAGGGTGGCGGTCATGAAAGAATGGAGTATAAATGTATGGTAGTGGGTGAGACACAGGTGAATTCTCTGAATGACTTCTCTTGAACATATCGGCGACACTGATGTGATGGATTGGTAGCATTAACCCCAAATGTGGATGGTATGATGGGACCATGGTGATGTGACCAGTGAATGAAACAACCCAACCCGACTCGGACACGGAGTGGAAGTGTCATGTTCAAGAGCGACTTGCTACCAACAAAGTTTCTTCAAGTTTTCTTCCCAATTTTCCCCAGTCATTGCTGACTAGTACCTCTTTATTTTTGTCAAGCTTGAGGAGGATAACATATGCTTGTTCTATAATTTTCCCTTCGGGCAAACCCATCGCTATGTTTTAACGAGCCTAGCGATAGTGAAACTCGTTCTCGTCTATAGACAAGTTTGTCGCTATTTAAACTTTTAACGAGTTTAACGACAAAGATAACTCGATCCTTTTCAATTTTAGAGAGTCTGAAAGGGAACGTAAAGGTAACTCCAAAATTCCTTTTTCGTCATCTAATCCCTTAAGTCCAAAAAAGTATAAAACAATACAGAAGGGATGAATTTTCGATACTTTTAACGAGCCGAACAAAACAAGCGCTCGATCTTTTTGTGTAATAATCTCTCAAGTCCAAAAAGATTAAAATCTAGAGGAGAGATAGCACTTCCGGTCCCTTTAACGAGCTGGAGAGGCCAATGGCTCAGCAATCTTTTCATATTTTACGAGTCAATTGAAAAGAGCTTAAAGGAGACTCGTCTTTTGAGGAACGAGTGATAAAATGGGTAGCAACTGATTCTAGGTAAGGTTTGGAATTTTCCAATCACGGCAGTGTTACAAGGATGGCTAGTGAGATCACTCTTCGCAGTTGTTCCTCAAAATGGGTAAACAATCAAATGGAGGTGAATGATCGGCCAATGCAAAAGTGGAGGTGATGGTGCAAACACGACCAAGGCTTTAATGGCTGAAGTACTACATTCACGATGGTCATTTACCGGTGAATAGTTCATTTCTTAACGAGCTTAAACGTGGGGGGAAACATTTGCTCATGTCTTATGTTTATTTTTTAACGAGCTTGAACTATGTTCTAAAACTGCTCGATGCAGGTTTATTTTTTAACGAGCTTGAACTTTGCGGTAACATTGCTCTATTAATCCAGTCGTGTGATAAGAATGTCTCATATATAAAAACGGCAATTTTTAGAGTTTCGCCCCACATCCTTTCTCTATGCAAGTTAGGAAACGACCAATCGTACGAGTTTAAAGGGTTAGAGGACCTACAAATTTAAAAAATAAATAGTCGCTCTTTGCTTGCAAGCCAAAAGGTTTGCATGCCCCCAGGTATAAAACAGAGTTTCAAGGTTACCCCTTCTTTATTCCGTTAAAACATTTGTTTTACCGAGAGAGGCCTACCTCTTACAGGTTACCCAAAGATTGTTTTATTCACAGCGCAAACAAAACACTTCTTCGGCCATGTTTAACGATATAGACAAAGGTGAGTGAAGGAGGCTACTCCACTCACGTAACTTTGACAAGAGAATCTTGTTCTAGAATAACCCCCTCTTCCAATCACGGACGGGAGTACAGACTAGTCATATTCTCTCGCGGAAACCTACCCTATACCCGAAGTTTTCCTGCCGAAGCAGACCAGGGTGCATGCCCCCTGGGTTTCAGTCATGTCCCCCCAAATCACTCGTGCTCATCGGGTGGACAGACTGGGGATTGAGACATTTCTTGCGTGAAAAGACCATTTAGGGATGGTATATGACTATTTTCTCTGTATGATCCGGGAAATGAAAGATGGTCTACGAGCTTGACCACTCTTCCTTCGTGCGGAAAACACATTACTCTAAAGAGTGAGGAGACAATTGGTCCCATGCAATAAATATAGTCTCGTCCAAGGAGTAGATTGTAATCCAGGGGTCCTTGAACTACCATTACGTTCATGTGAACGGTTTTCCCTCTCAATGTTATGGGCACATTGGGAAGGATCCCTAACGGTCGACTGGTTCCTTTGTCAAAGCCTATTAGATTTCTCATCTCAGGCAAAAGCGATGGCAAACCAAGCGCTTTCCAAGCAGTCGAGGAAAGGATACTCACAGAAGCCCCTTCATCTATGATGGTACCGGCCATAACCATTCTATATATTTGAACAATGATTCAGAATGGTACACTAGCTGGTAAACGGGGTTTGCCTAGTTGATTCCAGTCGAAGGAGACAACTAGGTTGCTTGGAGGTGGGACCGAATAGACGGTCGGGTACGACTCTGACGAACTTCCTTCCTGCGGTAAAGGAACGGGTAAATTGCCCCCATGTTCGTTGGAGTCTGTGCTTATGAAAAGAATTTGAACGGTGTCATCCTTGTTCTCTTCAGTGACTGTATCATCTGAAGATGGAACCTCTGAAGGCAAGACCGGGTCAACATCCGCCTCGACCTTTTGACTTCCGTCTGGTATGGGTTCAGATGGTTTATCTTCAATGATAGATGTTTCAGCCGACCACTTGAGTGGGCCAGCCGGATTTTCAACCAGTGACGAACTCGGCAAGAGTTTTTTATATCCAGGAGGAAGTCGTAATGGTGAAACCGGACGATCGTCCAAAACTCTTTTAGCTTCGTCTAAGAAGGGACAACGGTGGACGGCATGATCGCCTTCGCACAGTTTACAAGGAAATCTATATTTTCCTTTTTGTCCTAGGGCTTCACTTTCACTAGTTGACGGTGTGTTTTCAACATGACCATCAGAGGTTGACGACACTAGGTTGTGCAAATGAGGAGACCAGTCCCTTAAGATCTAAGGGATGCAAGGACAATCTCTGTGATAGTGGTCTCCTTTGCAAATGACACATGGCGATTTAGGCGCGGTCGGTGCAGTGTGTGGATTTTCGCTAGACAACACTCGTTTGCCCCCATTCGCTTTTGGCTCCTTCCTCTTCTTCTCTTTCTTCTTCTTTTCCTTCTTCTCCTTAGGTACTTGACTTTTGGCTTTACCAGCCCCATCAAGCGAAGAGGAAGGAGGAGAGGAAGAATTAGAGGAAGTAGAAGTTTGGTGGGTAACTCTGGACTTGTCTAGTTGCTGATTCGATTGTTCAAGAATTGTGGTGTTCTAAACGACAGAGGTTGAGAAGAGCCATACAGGCAAACCAATCGTCAGTCCTGGAAGTGACAACGTGGCCATATGGGGTGCACCAACATCTCCCCATGAGGAGAAGGGAATAGGATTTCCTCCAAGGGGAATTCCTTGGTTGGTGGATTCCATTTTCTCAACCCAAGATCAACGTAGGAAAGGGTAATGAATATTCCGTTTAAAATAAATTTTAGACGCTTTGACACAACTTGTTTTTTCAGTTTTTAAGAGTTGAGAAAAAACAAAAGATGACTCTAGTCTCCTTCGATTTTTAATGAGCCTGAAGTGACAAGTGCTCAGATGGACCTTTTCTGTTAAGGATTCTGAAAAGGAACGAAAGGGACTGCTATAGAAATCTAGGTAGAGGGATTACCAAACCAATCGAAAAACTACAGAATACTTTTTACAGTACGGCAGTCAATCTTCCCGAATGCTGTGTTCAGTGCATTGCGATCGATAGGGCGACAGACACGGCTTCCTATGGATAAAGGATTAAGCCTATTGGGGTCTCCCAAAATATACTCGATGGTACGTGGGAGCACAAGTCCGTACTGGCACTTATCGTCTCAAAGTGGAGGAATCACCCAACCATCAGTGAGAACAATAGTTACCAGGCTTTACGACGCCAGAATACGTCTCTAGCCTAGACTTCTAAATGTTGTGCGTTAAGTTCCAAAGCGTTGTTGGATTCATTGAATTTATTTTAAGTTGATCTTGTTTATGAAGTTTGCCTTTCAGGTTCACCACGAGATGTAGATGTAATTCCTAAAATGCAATATAAGATGATAAACAAACTTTTTATCTTCTTTGTGCAATGAAAATCCTAGCTACTAAGGAAAAGAAAGACAGAATCTTTTCACAAAGAGCAAAGAGCACACTCTAAATGCACTTTCCTAAATCAAGCCAATCAAACTGTCTATATGCAAATGCATGTATTTGTTTTCGACTTTCTTAGTATATGAATGCTAAAAAGAAAGTTGATGCACAAATCTGAATTTCTTTTCAAGCAAAAAATATCAACAAGTTTCTTTTCGAAATCAAAAATGGAGACGATCACAACACCTTACGATTTTGAAATGAATACTTGTTCTTGACACTAAAAAATTACAAATTCAGACCAAAAACAACAGTAACAGGATAATCGACCATCAATAGCAATCAAACTCTTTCCTACGATTGAAAACGACACTTGCGACAGTTTCAAATCAAAGGACGACGGTACAATTATGCTACTTTTGCAAAGGAGAACTGTAAATGACTCAACAAACACACAAAAACATCTACAATTCTTTTGTACAAAGGAGGAAGAATAACAGCAAGGAAAAGGGGTTTCAAACAAACATATACTGATCACAGGCAGCAAAATTCAGGAATAGAACTGGAAAGAATGAAACACAGAAACCAAAACTGCACAGAGCCTAGTCTGATCAGCGCATCTGTAACACAGAGAATTTGAAATGCAGCGCACCTTGTCCACTCGGGAAGTGCGCTGAAGTTCAGATTCTCTGAACAGTACCTGCGCTGGGCCAGAAACGAGACTCTGTTTGGGTTCTGGGTCACTGTTTACAGTTCAGTTCTTGGGTTTTGGCCGAGAAAAAAGCAATCAGTAATGCAACAATCAGGGGTAGATCTAAAGATGATCTAAGAGCTATCACAAGGGCAATCAGATAGTTTGTGAATCAGTTGTTTAAATCATAAACAGATCCAGTAGATGGATTGAAATAGCATTTATCTACTTTGCATTTGCTATGGCAAATGCAGTTCGAATACTACCTGTAAGTTTATGAAACAGACAACAAAGAATGATAAACAAACAAACTAATTCTTCCCCAGCAGAGTCGCCATTTTGTTACAGGGAAAAGTGTCTATATAGAACTGCTCTATCCCACTAAGGTGTGATAGCTGCCTTAGAAACAAACAGAGAAAAACTACTTTCGTTTTTCCTTTATGAATTATAGATAGAGAGGAATAGAAAGACCAACCTCTGTCTTGCGCTAATCTCCTGATTTGATTCCTCTCTTCTTTGATAGTCTTTAGCTACCTGCTCCCTTGCACGCCCAGCTTCACAAAGTACCTGTAAGATCACAGAAGCATAGCACTATACAAAGACATGGATCTATAATCATAAACAATCTAGGATCAGATGTAAATTGACCATACAAATGTAGCAAGCATCAATGACACAAGAGCATGGAGGAAAACTTGAATAGCTTTTATTGATAAACAAGAAAGAGTAAAGAGGAGTTACAACCAGTTGTTCTGACCCAGCATCAACCTCCCAGCTAAAAAGCCCCTCTTCACCTCAAACAAAGCTTAGATCACCCAACAATCTGATGTTTGTCTCAAGAAACCAACAGAAATTCCTTACAATATGCAAAATTCCAGCCTCTGGATCTCTGGGATGAGGGATCCATATATAGATATCTGTAATGGAGATGAGTCAGCTCATGATTTGATCAGTGTCTTCCCTCTGATAGTTCTTGCTTCCACTTGGAGATTGATGATCTCTTACTCATCCTTGGTCGAATTCAGTGAGGCAAGTGTCACAGGAGAAGATTCTGGAAGCTTCCATTGCCTCTCCACCTCGCGGAATGACACTGCCATTTGTCATTTCTCGCCCATCACACCCCATAGAAGGGATTTTTGAAATGAAATGCACCCACACAGTGTATTTAGGTGAGATGCAACGCACTTGGCCAGTGGAGCAGCTGAAATGACCCTGTTTTGACCAATTCTGAGTAGTTTTTCATGGAGAACTTCTAGGAGAAGCTGTAATCTGTTGACCTTGTTCCTTTAGGGGTTAGAACAACACTTTTAGGGACTTAGGATCCCTTGATTTATGGACATTTCATGCTTGGGGTTGTAGGGCCCAAAAATGTCTATAACATTGGCCCAAAGGGGCACCATTCCATTTCAAAGCTACCATCAATTCATGACCTTGTGTGACAGCAGCTCAGCAAAGGATAAGGCTAAGTTATCCGAATTCTATTTACACAACTTGGCCGTTCCAAACATGACCCTTTGAGACCCCAATGCCACATTGGGAGATGTGCAACTTATGGCCATGGCCTCCTAGTTAAATCATGAGGAAAAGAGGGCAGCAGAGATTCAGGATATTATGAACAGGGAACTGAGTGAACCACTCATGATCAGGGTAGAACCAAAGGATACATCAGCTTTAATACATGCCCATCAGCACCTGGCCAATAACCCTCAAGTTTTACCAGATTACATTGAACGACAAGCTCAAGCCATTGCCCACTTTGAGGACATGGAAACACTGTTGGGGGATAGCTGCATTCATGCTTGCATAAGGAGGTGGAACACACTACCCCACAATTTGAAAATAAGAGAATACCACTCTCCAACCAGGATGAGGGAGGCCTTGGCAAGGGTACCCCTCTATAAACAGTCAATGAAAAATCTGCAAGCCAATTGGATCGGCCCAAAGTTCAGTCCTCCTTTGCTTTTGGGATTGCTGGAAGGAGTTAAGGAAGAAGAAGAAAACAGGCAATGGGAGGAAGTGGAAAGAAAAGCAGGATTTCATGACCGGGAAGAAGACATCACCTCGGAGGCTTGGGACGTGAGGGAGGCAGTCAAAGCCATCAAGGATGATGAGCTAGATTAGTTGCTCAGAGGATGAGCAACCCATTTAGCAGGGGGTGATAATGAGCCCCAAAAATGGGTAACTTATTGGGCTCATTTTGCCTATTGTTCTCTATTTATCCACCATTCTTCATAGTTTATGTATGCTTTTGAAGTATGTTTATGTTAATTGAATGAATGAGAATAGTCACTTGACCATGAAGGCTAATACGTGTTTGTTTCAAATTTTTGGACAACTTTTGGACCAAGGTCAAGCATTTATGGACCATTTGATAGCAAAATATGAGGAGACATGGCTGAGGATTCATAGGAAGGGTGTCTCCTGCACTAAATGACCCCTTCCTCAAGTTCTCCACCATCAGCTCGAAGTTCAGTAGCCCACCAAAGTTGATTTCCAAAGGCAGCCGAGAAACTTTTATGAAGTGGTTAAGTACTGCAGTTTTGAGCAGCCAAGCCACTTGAATTAAGGAGGACTGTTGGAGGTCCTCGAGTGCATAAGTAGGAAGGCTTCTAGCCTTCACAGGTTAGTTGTTGAACATTTGTATTTCGCACTATAGTGCTGCTTTATTTCTGAGCCCATTTTGGAGTTTCTGCTGTAACACATTTTGGACATGGTTGTTTTTTGAGTAATGGAAACCAGTTTTATGTTGCATCAGTTCTAAGCTTCTTTTAGGAGCCTGTAGCTCTTGGGGTTGGGCCCAACCCAAGTGCCAGGACCTCCTCCATGTATTGTTATATGTTTTTCTTTACTGTCTTCATAAAATAGTTTCTGTTAGTAGATTGAAATCTTGCTTGCTTATCTAGGATAGTTTTGATGATTGAAAAATATTTCATGTTTCAGAGTGATGTGATAGGTTGATAGCAGAAAAGATATTTGAAAAAGGCCATTAAGAAACCTTGGATCTCACCTCTCCCTCCTCGGGACCATGAGTTGAGACCACAGTGTCCTTGCTGCCACAAAAACATTGTTCTTGTTTCTTCATGCAATTGCTAGTGTTAGTTTCTCATTTGTAAAAGTTGATACCAAATGTGATTACATGCTTAGATTCATTCTTACTTGGTTTTCATCAGTTATTTCACATGATTTTCTACCAAGAGATCTCTGTTCATCATGGTTGCTAGTTCCTAGGTCAAATTAGGTTAGAATAGCTAGATACTTGGTTTGCATGATCTTTGTTTGGTCAGTTTCAAGAAGTAGTGTGCAGAACACCTAAGAAATCTCCATGCTTACCCTTCCTCCATCAACGCAACCTGTTCCATCCTCTAACTCAGATTCTTGCCTTGTGTTTGTCACACTTTCTCACTTTGACCTAATCTCCATATTTTTGTGCAACATTGCTCTACCCCTCCTTGAACAAATCCAACCATCCTCATAACTTCTCAGCTTCACCTGCCAGGTTATAAACCTCTTCACACCCTCATCCAACCTCCATTTCCACTTATCCACCTTTCTTCCACCATCAACCCTCCAAAATCTCCTTTCGGAACATCCTGTAGAACCCTGCAGACTTCCTGTAGAAGATCACGAGAGCGGATTTTCGAGATCTGATCACTGTGAAACTCTCTAGAAGGGTGTTAGGGACCCCTTAGGCCCTCTTCTCACCTTCCCAACCTCCTGCAAGCACCCTCACCATTTCCTTCCATCAACCAACCCCTGCACAGTCAAACAGTTAAGCACATGCATAATAATTCTACAAGATTACTCAAAAATACAAAAAGACATTCCTTTCTAGATTCCACTGCAAGAGTAGCTTAGTCACATGCATTCTATATTTCTAGAAGTCAATGGCATCCATTTCTGCTGCTTTCATCTTTTTTCCTTGCACTGGTAGGGTTAGTCTGTAGAACTAGGGTTTGCTAGGGTTTGCATTCCTTTTTTCGCTATCAGCTTCTTTCTGCAAGTAGACTAGCTTCCTTTGAGTTAGCTTTCATCCATCACCATTAAAAGCTTCTTCTCAAATCTCATAGAAGTTGTCTTAAGCTACCAGCAGACTTGTGCCAGCTGATCCAGTGACAGTTGCGGCAAGAGCTAGTACTTGTGCATATAGCACCGTCGCTTCCAAGTTTGTTACGAACTACCGGGTTGATAAAAGTAAAGAAGGGAGTCCCAGGAGTTGCAGCATTATTTCTACAATACTGGAGCCCACCAGGTACCAGACATTATTCCCAAATTGGATGGCATGGGAGAGGTTGTTGGCTTGAGGGGGCCTGACCCAGGTTCGAAGTTAATTAGCCAACAAATCCCCAAAACATCCCTTGGGGGATCCTGCGCCCAACAGAGGTCCAAGGCTTGGATGCCACACCGAGAAAGGTACCAAATAACAATTGATATCCAATCAGGACGAACGAGCCACCATATAAATGAGCTTCTAATGATGTCACAAACATAGATGAAGATGAAATGCTTGATGTCTCAACCATAGTGGTGGACATAGTCTAGGAGTCTGGATCAGTTCCACTCATGGTTAACAATATCAATGAAGATTTCCACGAGAAATTCATGGGTAAGACCAAAGAATCAGGTAAAGGAGATTGTGTCTAAGGTCGAGGAGCTAGAAGAGGCTTAGTTTGATAAAAATGAATTCCTTCCCAATGAACAGAAGTAGAAGGATGAGGCTCTTCTTGATGGATCTCTTTAATACTCTGAATTCCATTTGGAATATGTTCATCGTCAGGCCCAAGATATATTGGTTCTGTTTGAGACAAAGGAAGAGAGAAGGAAGGTCCCAAAGACTCAGTTAAATATGGTTGAGGCTCCTCAATTTCAATAACCTCAGGAAACAAAGTTTCTGACTCAGGGAGATCAAAATTCAATGACCTTGGGTAACAAAGTTTCATGGACTTTTGTTTCAATTGTTTCAATGTCACCAATAGGAATAGATGTAATCTTAGGTTCGAAATTCAAAAGGACAGATGATTATGGTTGATCAATATTGAGTCAAGGGCTAGAAGTAGTTCCTGATGTTCTTAATTCGGTAGTTTGTGTTTGATTGTATCTAGGACAACGGTTAGGAGTAGCCTCTGGAGGAAGTGGAGGCTTATTTTGCATTCTACGCGAATGACGGTGAAGGGGATTTTGTTCCTCCACATCTGGCAATAAATTTTGTTAACACAAAAAGAAATAAAGCAAAAAGAGGGTAATCTAGGCATAAAGGATTACCAAACAACTGTGAACTACAATATACACATTGGTGAACCAAGGAATTAATGTACAACAACCAATCTCCCTGAATGTTGTGTTCGGTGTATCACAGTATACAAGGTGGCAGACTCAGATACCTATGGATGGATAAAAAGCTATTAGGGACTCCCAAAATATACAGGACGGTACATGGGAGTACAGTCCATAGTAGTGTTGTTTAATGTGTAGCCGTTCGATGAGAGCGTTCCCATATATTTTATGTGCATGGAGCAGCACCAATATACCCAAAGGTATGTTATCACAAAATCAGGTACTAAGGGCTGCCACTTAGCAAGATCTTATGTAACTATTTCAAACCTAGCTTTGGACTAAGGCTTAGCCTCCTTAGTCTGAGAGGGCTCTCTCACAGATTATGAATGTTGATCACTAACAAGGAAAGATGGCTAACTCTTTAACAAACACATGAAAATAAGCTGGCTGGACAGATATCAGATTGATTCCCATTGGGCTTATGGAGTCTCACACATCTCAGCAAACCAAAATACTATTTTTCATGGAAGTCAGGGCTCTTTACATCTATGCTCAAACATAACTAACATAAAACACAGTCTGCCATAACATACAGGAAGTCAGAGCATGTGGGCATGAGTTCTGAGTGATTATGCAATAACAGAACTGTAAAAGAACACTAAAATAACAAGCCACCATACATTTGAACAATGAGATCTATTGAGAATCCTGAGTAAAAAACAACAGTCATTTGTATTCCTGAAACATGCTTTACATAAACCAAAATAGACTTGTTCTCTATCAAAGTATCCAACCCCTATTACATCCAAGTTTAATCCATATATAGGAATACATGCTTAACCACCTCGAGCTTCCTCCTCCAGCATGAGGGGAGCATCGAAGGTTGTTATTAACTATCCTTATCTACTGTATAACTAATTCATTAATTACATGATTGCTGAACTGTAATTACAAATGGTTTTAATTTACTCAAAACTCAAAATCTGTCCTCCTCGTAGCATGATGCTTTTCTGACTCTTGACACATGTCCTTTATCTGTTTTGGTTGAGGTATCTTGGAGGAGAATACACTGAACGATCTGGCTTTGGATTCTAGTTGCGCAGATGGCTCATTAATTAACCAAGAGAAGTGCTCTGTTTTTACGGTCCCTGTTTCCCATCATTCTTCATCACTTAAAGAACATGTCCCCTGCTCTCTAATTCTTCATAAACAACGCATATCACCATACTCTCCAATGAGCTGGAAGCCTTGTGAGCTGAACAAGTGTACAAACAAAAATCTCCGATAACCTTAACAAGAACCCTAACAATTCGGTCATAAAGTACCTTTAACGAGACTTGAGCTAGAAACAAAATATTTCACCTTTTCCAAAATGAACATCTGTCATTCTTTGAATAGCTAGGAGAGTCTTTTAAGGTTTCCCTTATGTCTTTGAGGCTTTTCCTTCAAAAATTTGCTGACCTCATCATTAAACTCCTTGTTTTTCTTATAAAACAGCACCTACAGCAGTTTCGTAGCGCGCTACGAAACTGCTGTTTTTGCTAAAACAGAATGCATTTGCACTAAAGCTTCCTTTGCTTGAACTTTTGACTTTTCAAACTTCCTCTACAGGTGTCAAAGACTTAGATGACTTCAAAATAGTGGAACTCAAACAAAATTGACCAAAACTGAAAATATCACCTTTTCCTCAAATCAATGAGCTAGCTGACCTAGCCGTATCTTCAAATTTGAAATCTCCTTCTTTAAAGCTTTGTTTTTAGCTCTCAGGGTCAGGTTCATTTTTCTGAGGAGTTTAGCTTGCTTGAGGGCTGGGACCGTCCAGGTATATACATCAGCCACGGAATCTGTCTGACCCACTAGGTTTTTGCTGCCCTTTAACACAGCTCTTTTATAGTTGGCATACCTAACTGCACGCTCCTTAATCACATTTTTGGCTTTGACAATTTCTTCTTTGGTTGCTCCCACCTGATCTTTTATGGCTGTTTCCACTTGACTCTTTATGGCAATCACATTTCCTCCTTGGGTGATGATGACCTTCCTATTCTTATCTTTATGTTTGACTGCCTCCACTGTTTTTGTCAATACTTCAATTACCTCTGTTTTGGGTGACTTTACAGCTTTCTTTGCTTTATGCACTTTCTCCTTTACAGCTTCTTCTCCTTTATGCACTTTCTCAGCCTCTTTAATTTGTTTCCTTGTAACTGGCCTTCTTGGCTTGAACATAAACTCCTCACTAGGCTCATCAAACCTTAATCTTTTCGAAGCTTTTGATTTCTTAGTGCTCTCAGGAGAAGATTGGGTCAAATCAATATGCATGGGTTCAAGATGCATTGGTTCTTCCTGCTCAAATTCAATAGCCTCAAGTAGGTCACTTAGGCTGGCCTTTGAAATTGGACTTTCTTCCACAGCTACTGATTTACCTTTCTCCTTGCTTAGTTGACCTCTAGTTTTAACTCTTGATGCTTTTTCAGATTCAGCTGATCCATGAACATCCTTCTTTTGCTTGACCTTTTCCTTTGATGATGACTGTGGTGGCTGTGGTGGCTCTTTAATAACCAAGGGTTTGACTGGTTTGTTCAACTGAGATTTAACCTTCTTTTTCTCCCTAGCCTCCTTTCTAAGCTCAGCAATAGTAGGTTCCTCCATTAATTCTTCTCTTCCTCTAAGTGGCTGTGGGGTGAGGCCTGTCTTACTCTGGAAACCGGCCATATAGATGAAAGAATCCCAATCCCTACCAATCTTCTGCAAACCATCCATCACTAACAGTTTAACTAGGCCATGATGAAACAGTGATGACTCACAATCATCCTTCCTCAATTGAATTTTATCACACATCTTACTGAGGCTTCGAAACAAGTAAAATGGGAGATCTATAGATGCTTTACCCGTGAAATGCAGCAACAACTTGAAATGATATGAATAAACTTTGTTATATCTGCCCTCACAAGTTAAATATTTTTTAATACAAGTAAGAAGCATAGCATAACTCTCCTTAACATAAATTCTAGGTACAGCCTTGGTTAAATCTTCATTCACATAGGCTTCCTTCAAGAATACTTTACAGGGGCTCATATCAAATTTGAAATTTTTGAACCACTCCTGCCCTCCTCTAGGAATCTCAGTTACCCTAGCAATAGCCTCTGGAGATACTGGGAATTCTAACATAGATACCTTGGAATTTAAGCCTGTAAAATTCAAGGCAAATTCTTTTGTTACCTGAGTGTGTCCTCCCTTCAGCTTTTCACAAAAACTCCAGCAACCAGCGTCTTTGAAGGCCTTTTTAACACCTTCCTCCCTTAATGTCAAGTCCAATCCTTCGGGCTCTGCCCTTTGACACCTTCCGGACCGATGCTCCTTCTTCTCCATTACACCTTGAAAGCTTTTGCACAGAGAAACACCGGCAGCTTCAACTCGAAAAGCAAATTCAAACTTTAGAACACAGGCTCGCTTGCAATGCAGCTCTCTTGAAGAAGAAACTCGGGCTTGTTTCAATTCAAATATCTTAACATATAAGCTGGCCACTTCATGTAATAATAACAGAACATCATGACACAACCATGTATGACAAAAACATTTGAATGAACTTAATGTGCATGACTATGAACCTATTGGTGGAATGATGTCTCGTAAGTGCTTGGAAGGTACATTAACTGACAACAACCGACCGGACACAATGACTCATCCCCGGACATGACATTTCGAAGATCTGCGCTGCAAAATCCCCGAATCCGCGATTTCGTAGCGCAGACAGTTATAACTTAGCGACATGTGCTGCGAAATGGCTGGCGCTACGAAAAGGCTAAAACATTATTGTGCTTCAAAATCAGCCAATCAAACTGCGCTACGAAACTGCGAAAAGGACAAATGACATATACGAGATAAGACATGTCTTAATCAATCACGATGGAGGATGACTAACGGTTTTGAAAATGATTCTCATCAATATCATTGAAAAACATGACCCCTAAGTAGTAAACATAGGATAACAACCATTTGACATCCATTTTTAACAATGAAATTTTGGACTCAACTTATATACATGTGACTGCAGTTCTCAGTGATAACAGTGGCTCCACTTGGGATAGTGTGCTCCTGTAGTACACTAAGAACTCGTAGAACCAGTACCTTGTCCATAAAAAAAAACATACACACAACTGGCAAGCATCCCTTTCAAGCTTTGTGGGCCTTCTCCTCGGGCTAAAGCTTTTTCTGTTCAGCTTGTCATTTATTTTCAACAAGAAAAATCAGAAAACGGATATATACAATGCTTATGAGATACTTGGTAGACTTTTACTGATTGTAATGCTTTAAGAACCTGCCATTAACAGGTCCTCCAGCATATGGTGTTCCATCAACTTCCTGCAGAATGTAAGTGTTGTTTCCATGGAAAGCAGAAATCTGATATGGCCCTTTCCACAAATTTTCAAATTTGCCATGTTTACCTTTCTCTTCAATTCTGGCTTCCCACTTTAGGACTTTATCATTAATTTGAAATGTGACCTCTTTGACCTTTTTGTCAAATGCTCTCTTGACTCTATTCTGACTTTGTTGATGATCTTCGAACACCTCATTCCTTTTCTCCTGCAAAGCTATCAACTGATTAATTCTTCGCTGTATGGCATTTGGCTCCTCTTCTAATCCCTGAATTAGCTTCATAACTGGTACCCCAAGAGATGTTGGGAAAATTGCTTCTGCTCCATACACAAGTTCATATGGTGATGTTCCAATGGACCTCTTTGTGCAAATTCGGTCAGCCCACAAGGCATACTTCAGTTTCAAATGCCAAGCCTTCTTATTATCCTGCAGCAACTTCTTAATAATCCTCACAAGACTCTTGTTTGAACTTTCAGCCAAGCCATTTCCCTGTGGGTAATAAGTAGTGGAATGACCCAGGGAAATGTGGTATTGATGACAAAAATTTATCATTCTTTTAGACTTAAAAGCCTGGGCATTGTCTGTGATAATCTTGATTGGACAACCAAACCTTGATAAAATGTTATTTTCCAGAAAGGATATTATCACTGAGTCATTGGCCTGCCTGGTAGGTACTGCCTCTATCCACTTTGTAAAATAATCAGTGGCTGTGAGGATCCAGCGATGCTGTCCTGATGAAGGAGGATGGATTTCCCCTATAAAATCTAATCCCCACTGTTGGAAGGGTGCCTCAACATAGATAGGAACCAATGGTAATGGCATGAGCTTTCTCCTTCCTCAAATACTTGACATTCATGGCATGCTGCTATCTTTTTATAAATGTCTCTGAACATAGTCGGCCAAAAATATCCAGCCCTCAAAACTTTATTTGCAGTGGCCTTCCAATAATGATGGCCTCCACAATCTCCCTTATGAAATTCATCAATGACCTTATCAGCCTCTTCTTCAATGAGACAATTTAATAAAATCCCTCCAGCATCCTTCCAAAATAAATTCTGCTCATACACAAAGTATCTAAGGGATTTTAGCTTGGTGAACCGAGCTTTAGATTTGGAGAGGTTATCAGGGGCTCTATTGTGCTGCAACACAAATGCCACATCCCTATACCATTCTGATGTCAAAAAATTTCACTGATTTGGACCAACTCTTCCTCATTCTCAGAAATTTCTGAAATTTCTGTGCTAAAATTGATACCAAGGCAGTCCAGATTTGACTGAGTTAGCAACTTTGCCAAGCCTTGACCCTTCACCAACTTAGTGGGCCTAATCTCAATGTCATATTCTAGCAGCTTGGCTATCCACTTTCCTCTTTTTCCATCCGGGTCTGCTTGTGTAAGGATATCTTTTATAACAGCACTTGGCACGTATGCAACAATATGAGAATGCAACACATAAATTCTAAAATCCTTAATTGCCTTTACCAATGCATATGCTTGCTTCTCTAAAATATTGTATTTTAACTCAGCATTAGCCAATGTCTTGCTAAAGAAAGAGATGGGTTGTTCAGTACCTTGACTTCCTTTCTGCAGTAAAACTCCAGCAATTGTATCTTCAGAAGCAAATGTGAAAATTATGAATTCCTTGGTAAAATCCGGGCTGATGAGGACTGGTGCTTGAGTGAGGGCCTTTTTAATTTCTTCAAATGACTTCCTTGCTTCAGCTGTCCACTTGAAATCTGATCCTTTCCTTAACATCTTGGTTATATGCTTGACCACTTCAGCAAAGTTAGGAATAAATCTTCTAACAAAATTAACCTTTCCAAGAAAAGATTGAACTTCTTTCTTGCTTCTTGGCAAATCCAGTCTTTGAATAGCACTGACTCTATTAGGATCAATTTTAATACCTCCTTCAGAAATGATATGCCCAAGTAACTTACCAGAGGTTAAAGCAAAGATGCTTTTGGTTGGATTTAAGGAAATACCAAACCTCCTACACTTCAACAAGATCCTTTCTAGGTGCTTTAAGTGGTCTTCTTCCCTCTTTGAAAATACTGTGATATCATCAAGATATACCACCACTGATTTATCCTTCTCTTCAGCAAAAGCAATGTCCATAGCCCTCTGGAAGGTCGCCCCTGCATTCATGAGACCAAAGGGCATCTTTGCATACATAAATGTGCCCCATGGTGTAGTGAAAGTTGTCTTCTCCTGATCCTCTGGATGAACAAGGATCTGATTATACCCTGAGAAACCATCCAGCATAGACATTCTTTGGGAACCAACAATATTTTGCAAAATAAGATCCATTTTGGGAAGAGGGTAATTATCTTTCAGTGAAGCCTTGTTTAAGTTCCTGAAATCTATGCAAATTCTAATCTCCCCATTCTTTTTCCTGACAGGAACCAGGTTAGCAAGCCAATTTGAGAATCTGATTGGAACAATAATCTTTGCATCAAAAAGATTTTTCACCTCCTTTTCAATCAGTGGCATAAAAGGGGATTAATTCTCCTTAATTTCTGCTTAAAAGGTTTCTCATTTGGCTTAATTGGGATGGTGTGTTGTATGATTGAAGAATCATACTGCTTCAGATCAGCATAGCTCCATGCAAAAACATCAATAAACTTCTTCATCATTTCAACATACTTGACCTTCATATCAGCTGATAAAAACTTTGAAATCTTGACTAATTTAGGCACAACTGAGTCACCTAAATTACAGCTTTCTATTTCCTCTTCATTAGCTTGCAACCTTGGCGCTTTAAACACATCATTCTGATCAAATAACTTTTCAAGAGGAATGAGGCCTTTGGGGATTAAGTTATTTTGCAGCTGCAACACTTCAGACTTTCCCTTTGTCTCAGCCAACATATTCTGCTGATCTATTTGATTATTTTCAAACTCCTCTTTCAACTCAAGAAAATTTCTTACCTGCTGATCATCTTCAAATACTTGCCAATTTATGATATTATCTGGGATGACTGGTCTATGGCGAACTTTCACATCATAACTGTCAGAAGAATGTTTGGGAATAACAAAAAGACTGGCTGCTACAGCAAGAGAATCTGCAATAGAATTCTGCTCTCTATTTTTTATGGTGAAGGAATAGGATTGAAACTTTTCCAACAGCTCCAACACTAAGTTTCTATAGGCTCTCATCCTGACATCTTTTGTTTGATATGTACCCTGGACTTGCTTAACAATTAATTCAGAGTCTCCACAAACAAGAATGTTCTTTGCCTTCAACTCTATCAAGGTTTCTAAGCCTAACACCAGAGACTCGTACTCAGCCATGTTATTGGTACAATCAAAGTTAAGTTTATATGATAGAAACTTACTTTCTTCTGTTGGGCTAATAATCCAAATTCCAGCTCCAGCGCCATCTTTTCCTGCTGCTCCATCAAAATATAAGGTCCAACAACCATTGATATTTCTTTCATTTCCTTGCTGCTCCTCCTGACACTGATTTTCTGCCTGCTCATTTTGTGATTCTTTACCAGCTGACTCATGAAACAAGATAGCTGACCCCAGACCTATATCACATGAGTAAATAGGAAAATTTTGAGGCTTGTCCTTGCTGCTTACCATGTATGCCATCCTTATTTCACGATATAACCTTCTCTGTTCGCCAAACACTGGGATAGTAGCATATGTCAAATCCATCTGCATGGTACCCTTGATCTTTGCAGCCCATGACCTTGAAAGGAGCATCCCAAACTTAGGTGGAATGTCTGCAACAACAATGTCCATGACAGTTGTTTTTGCTGGGATTTGTGTTAGAGCCACAACAACATCCTTAATCAACCCAATGCAATGAACTCTTTTTGAATCAAAAGAAAATAAATCCTTGTATGGTCTAGTTACTTCTAATCCCATCCTTTCCATAATTACCTTGGGCATAAGATTATGTGACGCCCCTGAATGCAGCATAGAATTATGCAGAGTCATATCATGGATATTGATGCTTATATAAAAAGGAGGAAACTCATCACTTTGCTCATCTTCAAGTCTTGGTCCTAAACAGATGATTGGATTATCCTCTTGCACACTTAAAATGTCAGCCCCTCCTGGTGGAGAATTAAGCATTTCCACAATCTTGCTTCTATATTTGTCAACCTTCAGAATTTCATTAAATGGGACTGATATTTTAATCTTAGCAATCTCATTTTCTATATTAAAAACAGAAGTAGACCTTTCAATCTCCTTAAGAACTGCAGGGTTTTGAATATCTTTCTTATCAATAGAAGTATCACCTTTACCATCAGCCTGCTTTGTCTTTTCCTTCTTATCTTCAACTGCCTTTGAAATATTCTTCTTGGGCTGTGCTTTATTTGCTGTGATAGGGACATCTCGGTTTCTGAGATTATACTGCTTCTGAATTTCAAATATAGCATGCTGATAACCCTTTAAGAAATCAGAAGGTTCCTCTTCTGCCTTTACCAAACTAGACTCATCATGTTCCTCTTTTGTTAAGAAAATTTCTGAGTCTTCTTCACCAAAGCAATGAATAGACTCCTCAGGTACCTCAGGATCTTCCTCTTCATCTACCATGTTTTGTTGGAAAGGAGGTCTCACTGGAGCATCTGCTTGCTGATTTCTATTTTCCCTTGGCCTTTGCTGATTTTGAGGCCTTCTAAATTGAGGGTTCCTAAACCGAGGTTCTTGTTGAGCTTGAGGAGCAGCAGCATTCCCAAGTGCTAATTGATCCATTAATTTCTCCATGGTTTTCATCATGGTTTCAAACTTGTCTTCTTGAGCAGAGGTAGAAGGTTTCTCTTCTTCTTTTATCTTAGCCTTTGCCATCTTTGACTTCTTAGCAGCTAGCATATTTACTTCAACCTTAACTGCATCATTCTGCATATCAGCAAGAGTAGCAGACTCTCTTTCTCTGAGCAAAAGAGAGAAATCTGAATCAAATGACTCAGCATACCTTAACTGTGCCAAAGCTCCTGGAGGTTTCAAGTGTGCTGGAATAGAATTATATACCTTATTAAACCTCTTAGAAAAGTTTTGGACAGTTTCATCTGGGGCTCTTCTTAGGCTATTGTATTCAGTGAGGGCTTGAACAGGATTGGTTCTATTTCCCTATTTCCTCAGAAAACTATCTTCAAACTCAACCCAACTATGAATACTACCGGCTGTTAGGGCTTTAAACCATTTTATGACTTCCCCAATGAAAGTATGAGCAAACAACCTCAGTTTTACATCTTCATCATCCACTTCATACCTATCAACAAAATCATTGAATCTATCCACATGTTCCTCTGTTGTAATATCTTCATCCCCTCCCCATGTTGGAATCCTAGCAGCATATTTATTAGGAAGATCATGTAAAACGGCAGGGAGAGCTAGGGGAGCATACCTAGCAGGTACAGCCATAATGAAAGGAGAAGCAGGGATAACAGGTACTGTGTGACTAGGAGGACCAGAACTAGTATGAGATGTTGACTGAGGAGTATTTGGACTAGTAGAGGCAGAAGATAAAGTATGAGTACGGAAAGGACTATTGGGACTTTGTAAGCCACTTATAAAAGAACTCCAATTTGGGAGAGGTAGACCAGTTTTTGATTTAAGCAAAACTTCAAAAGGGTCCAGCTCCTTGAGCTGTTTCAAATCCTCTTCCTCTAATAACAATTCAGAAGTAACAATTTCCCAAAACTCTTCTTTATCTTTTTGTGACACTAGAGATGAAGTATCAATGCCTTTCTTTTGTAAATCTAATATGATACCAATAAGCTCTTCTTCATTTTCAGACCTCAACAACACTTCTTGGATTTTATCATCAACAATTTTATCCTCAGGACTTCTAGCAAACTCAGGAAACAAGGATTTGGAAATATCTGAAGTACCTGGTATATCAGAGAATCTTTGTTTACTTCTTGAAATGATATTAGGATTCTCCACAGGACTAGGTGGGTTTGGATCAGGATTACTCCTTGTATATCTTCCCTTCGAAGCCACCTTTCAAACTTTAAAATTCATGGAGTCACCAAGGTAGAACGCAGCCTCGAAAACCTTTTTGAACTCCAGCTACCTTCAGAAATTCAATCTTATAACTACGGGAATGAGTAATCTTCAGACTCCCGGCAGACGCACCAAAATGTTATCACAAAATCAGGTACTAAGGGCTGCCACTTAGCAAGATCTTATGTAACTATTTCAAACCTAGCTTTGGACTAAGGCTTAGCCTCCTTAGTCTGAGAGGGCTCTCTCACAGATTATGAATGTTGATCACTAACAAGGAAAGATGGCTAACTCTTTAACAAACACATGAAAATAAGCTGGTTGGACAGATATCAGATTGATTCCCATTGGGCTTATGGAGTCTCACACATCTCAGCAAACCAAAATACTATTTTTCATGGAAGTCAGGGCTCTTTACATCTATGCTCAAACATAACTAACATAAAACACAGTCTGCCATAACATACAGGAAGTCAGAGCATGTGGGCATGAGTTCTGAGTGATTATGCAATAACAGAACTGTAAAAGAACACTAAAATAACAAGCCACCATACATTTGAACAATGAGATCTATTGAGAATCCTGAGTCAAAAACAACAGTCATTTGTATTCCTGAAACATGCTTTACATAAACCAAAATAGACTTGTTCTCTATCAAAGTATCCAACCCCTATTACATCCAAGTTTAATCCATATATAGGAATACATGCTTAACCACCTCGAGCTTCCTCCTCCAGCATGAGGGGAGCATCGAAGGTTGTTATTAACTATCCTTATCTACTGTATAACTAATTCATTAATTACATGATTGCTGAACTGTAATTACAAATGGTTTTAATTTACTCAAAACTCAAAATCTGTCCTCCTCGTAGCATGATGCTTTTCTGACTCTTGACACATGTCCTTTATCTGTTTTGGTTGAGGTATCTTGGAGGAGAATACACTGAACGAGCTGGCTTTGGATTCTAGTTGCGCAGATGGCTCATTAATTAACCAAGAGAAGTGCTCTGTTTTTACGGTCCCTGTTTCCCATCATTCTTCATCACTTAAAGAACATGTCCCCTGCTCTCTAATTCTTCATAAACAACGCATATCACCATACTCTCCAATGAGCTGGAAGCCTTGTGAGCTGAACAAGTGTACAAACAAAAATCTCCGATAACCTTAACAAGAACCCTAACAATTCGGTCATAAAGTACCTTTAACGAGACTTGAGCTAGAAACAAAATATTTCACCTTTTCCAAAATGCACATCTGTCATTCTCTGAATAGCTAGGAGAGTCTTTTAAGGCTTCCCTTATGTCTTTGAGGCTTTTCCTTCAAAAATTTGCTGACCTCATCATTAAACTCCTTGTTTTTCTTATAAAACAGCACCTACAGCAGTTTCGTAGCGCGCTACGAAACTGCAGTTTTTGCTAAAACAGAATGCATTTGCACTAAAGCTTCCTTTTCTTGAACTTTTGACTTTTCAAACTTCCTCTATAGGTGTCAAAGACTTAGATGACTTCAAAATAGTGGAACTCAAACAAAATTGACCAAAACTGAAAATATCACCTTTTCCTCAAATCAATGAGCTAGCTGACCTAGCCGTATCTTCAAATTTGAAATCTCCTTCTTTAAAGCTTTATTTTTAGATCTCAGGGTCAGGTTCATTTTTCTGAGGATTTTAGCTTGCTTGAGGGCTAGGACCGTCCAGGTATATTCATCAGCCACGGAATCTGTCTGACCCACTAGGTTTTTGTTGCCCTTTAACACAGCTCTTTTATAGTTGGCATACCTAACTGCACGCTCCTTAATCACATTTTTGGCTTTGACAATTTCTTCTTTGGTTGCTCCCACCTGATCTTTTATGGCTGTTTCCACTTGACTCTTTATGGCAATCACATTTCCTCCTTGGGTGATGATGACCTTCCTATTCTTATCTTTATGTTTGACTGCCTCCACTGTTTTTGTCAATACTTCAATTACCTCTGTTCTTGGTGACTTTACAGCTTTCTTTGCTTTATGCACTTTCTCCTTTACAGCTTCTTCTCCTTTATGCACTTTCTCAACCTCTTTAATTTGTTTCCTTGTAACTGGCCTTCTTGGCTTGAACATAAACTCCTCACTAGGCTCATCAAACCTTAATCTTTTCGAAGCTTTTGATTTCTTAGTGCTCTCAGGAGAAGATTGGGTCAAATCAATATGCATGGGTTCAAGATGCACTGGTTCTTCCTGCTCAAATTCAATAGCCTCAAGTAGGTCACTTAGGCTGGCCTTTGAAATTGGACTTTCTTCCACAGCTACTGATTTACCTTTCTCCTTGCTTAGTTGACCTCTAGTTTTAACTCTTGATGCTTTTTCAGATTCAGCTGATCCATGAACATCCTTCTTTTGCTTGACCTTTTCCTTTGATGATGACTGTGGTGGCTGTGGTGGCTCTTTAATAACCAAGGGTTTGACTGGTTTGTTCAACTGAGATTTAACCTTCTTTTTCTCCCTAGCCTCCTTTCTAAGCTCAGCAATAGTAGGTTCCTCCATTAATTCTTCTCTTCCTCTAAGTGGCTGTGGGGTGAGGCCTGTCTTACTCTGGAAACCGGCCATATAGATGAAAGAATCCCAATCCCTACCAATCTTCTGCAAACCATCCATCACTAACAGTTTAACTAGGCCATGATGAAATAGTGATGACTCACAATCATCCTTCCTCAATTGAATTTTATCACACATCTTACTGAGGCTTCGAAACAAGTAAAATGGGAGATCTATAGATGCTTTACCCGTGAAATGCAGCAACAACTTGAAATGATATGAATAAACTTTGTTATATCTGCCCTCACAAGTTAAATATTTTTTAATACAAGTAAGAAGCATAGCATAACTCTCCTTAACATAACTTCTAGGTACAGCCTTGGTTAAATCTTCATTCACATAGGCTTCCTTCAAGAATACTTTACAGGGGCTCATATCAAATTTGAAATTTTTGAACCACTCCTGCCCTCCTCTAGGAATCTCAGTTACCCTAGCAATAGCCTCTGGAGATACTGGGAATTCTAACATAGATACCTTGGAATTTAAGCCTGTAAAATTCAAGGCAAATTCTTTTGTTACCTGAGTGTGTCCTCCCTTCAGCTTTTCACAAAAACTCCAGCAACCAGCGTCTTTGAAGGCCTTTTTAACACCTTCCTCCCTTAATGTCAAGTCCAATCCTTCGGGCTCTGCCCTTTGACACCTTCCGGACCGATGCTCCTTCTTCTCCATTACACCTTGAAAGCTTTTGCACAGAGAAACACCGGCAGCTTCAACTCGAAAAGCAAATTCAAACTTTAGAACACAGGCTCGCTTGCAATGCAGCTCTCTTGAAGAAGAAACTCGGGCTTGTTTCAATTCAAATATCTTAACATATAAGCTGGCCACTTCATGTAATAATAACAGAACATCATGACACAACCATGTATGACAAAAACATTTGAATGAACTTAATGTGCATGACTATGAACCTATTGGTGGAATGATGTCTCGTAAGTGCTTGGAAGGTACATTAACTGACAACAACCGACCGGACACAATGACTCATCCCCGGACATGACATTTCGAAGATCTGCGCTGCAAAATCCCCGAATCCGCGATTTCGTAGCGCAGACAGTTATAACTTAGCGACATGTGCTGCGAAATGGCTGGCGCTACGAAAAGGCTAAAACATTATTGTGCTTCAAAATCAGCCAATCAAACTGCGCTACGAAACTGCGAAAAGGACAAATGACATATACGAGATAAGACATGTCTTAATCAATCACGATGGAGGATGACTAACGGTTTTGAAAATGATTCTCATCAATATCATTGAAAAACATGACCCCTAAGTAGTAAACATAGGATAACAACCATTTGACATCCATTTTTAACAATGAAATTTTGGACTCAACTTATATACATGTGACTGCAGTTCTCAGTGATAACAGTGGCTCCACTTGGGATAGTGTGCTCCTGTAGTACACTAAGAACTCGTAGAACCAGTACCTTGTCCATAAAAAAAAACATACACACAACTGGCAAGCATCCCTTTCAAGCTTTGTGGGCCTTCTCCTCGGGCTAAAGCTTTTTCTGTTCAGCTTGTCATTTATTTTCAACAAGAAAAATCAGAAAACGGATATATACAATGCTTATGAGATACTTGGTAGACTTTTACTGATTGTAATGCTTTAAGAACCTGCCATTAACAGGTCCTCCAGCATATGGTGTTCCATCAACTTCCTGCAGAATGTAAGTGTTGTTTCCATGGAAAGCAGAAATCTGATATGGCCCTTTCCACAAATTTTCAAATTTGCCATGTTTACCTTTCTCTTCAATTCTGGCTTCCCACTTTAGGACTTTATCATTAATTTGAAATGTGACCTCTTTGACCTTTTTGTCAAATGCTCTCTTGACTCTATTCTGACTTTGCTGATGATCTTCGAACACCTCATTCCTTTTCTCCTGCAAAGCTATCAACTGATTAATTCTTCGCTGTATGGCATTTGGCTCCTCTTCTAATCCCTGAATTAGCTTCATAACTGGTACCCCAAGAGATGTTGGGAAAATTGCTTCTGCTCCATACACAAGTTCATATGGTGATGTTCCAATGGACCTCTTTGTGCAAATTCGGTCAGCCCACAAGGCATACTTCAGTTTCAAATGCCAAGCCTTCTTATTATCCTGCAGCAACTTCTTAATAATCCTCACAAGGCTCTTGTTTGAACTTTCAGCCAAGCCATTTCCCTGTGGGTAATAAGCAGTGGAATGACCCAGGGAAATGTGGTATTGATGACAAAAATTTATCATTCTTTTAGACTTAAAAGCCTGGGCATTGTCTGTGATAATCTTGATTGGACAACCAAACCTTGATAAAATGTTATTTTCCAGAAAGGATATTATCACTGAGTCATTGGCCTGCCTGGTAGGTACTGCCTCTATCCACTTTGTAAAATAATCAGTGGCTGTGAGGATCCAGCGATGCTGTCCTGATGAAGGAGGATGGATTTCCCCTATAAAATCTAATCCCCACTGTTGGAAGGGTGCCTCAACATAGATAGGAACCAATGGTAATGGCATGAGCTTTCTCCTTCCTTCAAATACTTGGCATTCATGGCATGCTGCTATCTTTTTATAAATGTCTCTGAACATAGTCGGCCAAAAATATCCAGCCCTCAAAACTTTATTTGCAATGGCCTTCCAATAATGATGGCCTCCACAATCTCCCTTATGAAATTCATCAATGACCTTATCAGCCTCTTCTTCAATGAGACAATTTAATAAAATCCCTCCAGCATCCTTCCAAAATAAATTCTGCTCATACACAAAGTATCTAAGGGATTTTAGCTTGGTGAACCGAGCTTTAGATTTGGAGAGGTTATCAGGGGCTCTATTGTGCTGCAACACAAATGCCACATCCCTATACCATTCTGATGTCAAAAAATTTTCACTGATTTGGACCAACTCTTCCTCATTCTCAAAAATTTCTGAAATTTCTGTGCTAAAATTGATACCAAGGCAGTCCAGATTTGACTGAGTTAGCAACTTTGCCAAGCCTTGACCCTTCACCAACTTAGTGGGCCTAATCTCAATGTCATATTCTAGCAGCTTGGCTATCCATTTTCCTCTTTTTCCATCCGGGTCTGCTTGTGTAAGGATATCTTTTATAACATCACTTGGCACGTATGCAACAATATGAGAATGCAACACATAAATTCTAAAATCCTTAATTGCCTTTACCAATGCATATGCTTGCTTCTCTAAAATATTGTATTTTAACTCAGCATTAGCCAATGTCTTGCTAAAGAAAGAGATGGGTTGTTCAGTACCTTGACTTCCTTTCTGCAGTAAAACTCCAGCAATTGTATCTTCAGAAGCAAATGTGAAAATTATGAATTCCTTGGTAAAATCCGGGCTGATGAGGACTGGTGCTTGAGTGAGGGCCTTTTTAATTTCTTCAAATGACTTCCTTGCTTCAGCTGTCCACTTGAAATCTGATCCTTTCCTTAACATCTTGGTTATATGCTTGACCACTTCAGCAAAGTTAGGAATAAATCTTCTAACAAAATTAACCTTTCCAAGAAAAGATTGAACTTCTTTCTTGCTTCTTGGCAAATCCAGTCTTTGAATAGCACTGACTCTATTAGGATCAATTTTAATACCTCCTTCAGAAATGATATGCCCAAGTAACTTACCAGAGGTTAAAGCAAAGATGCTTTTGGTTGGATTTAAGGAAATACCAAACCTCCTACACTTCAACAAGATCCTTTCTAGGTGCTTTAAGTGGTCTTCTTCCCTCTTTGAAAATACTGTGATATCATCAAGATATACCACCACTGATTTATCCTTCTCTTCAGCAAAAGCAATGTCCATAGCCCCTTGGAAGGTCGCCCCTGCATTCATGAGACCAAAGGGCATCTTTGCATACATAAATGTGCCCCATGGTGTAGTGAAAGCTGTCTTCTCCTGATCCTCTGGATGAACAAGGATCTGATTATACCCTGAGAAACCATCCAGCATAGACATTCTTTGGGAACCAACAATATTTTGCAAAATAAGATCCATTTTGGGAAGAGGGTAATTATCTTTCAGTGAAGCCTTGTTTAAGTTCCTGAAATCTATGCAAATTCTAATCTCCCCATTCTTTTTCCTGACAGGAACCAGGTTAGCAAGCCAATTTGAGAATCTGATTGGAACAATAATCTTTGCATCAAAAAGCTTTTTCACCTCCTTTTCAATCAGTGGCATCAGAAGGGGATTAATTCTCCTTAATTTCTGCTTAAAAGGTTTCTCATTTGGCTTAATTGGGATGGTGTGTTGTATGATTGAAGAATCATACTGCTTCAGATCAGCATAGCTCCATGCAAAGACATCAATAAACTTCTTCATCATTTCAACATACTTGACCTTCATATCAGCTGATAAAAACTTTGAAATCTTGACTAATTTAGGCACAACTGAGTCACCTAAATTACAGCTTTCTATTTCCTCTTCATTAGCTTGCAACCTTGGCGCTTTAAACACATCATTCTGATCAAATAACTTTTCAAGAGGAATGAGGCCTCTGGGGATTAAGTTATTTTGCAGCTGCAACACTTCAGACTTTCCCTTTGTCTCTGCCAACATATTCTGCTGATCTATTTGATTATTTTCAAACTCCTCTTTCAACTCAAGAAAATTTCTTACCTGCTGATCATCTTCAAATACTTGCCAATTTATGATATTATCTGGGATGACTGGTCTATGGCGAAATTTCACATCATAACTGTCAGAAGAATGTTTGGGAATAACAAAAAGACTGGCTGCTACAGCAAGAGAATCTGCAATAGAATTCTGCTCTCTATTTTTTATGGTGAAGGAATAGGATTGAAACTTTTCCAACAGCTCCAACACTAAGTTTCTATAGGCTCTCATCCTGACATCTTTTGTTTGATATGTACCCTGGACTTGCTTAACAATTAATTCAGAGTCTCCACAAACAAGAATGTTCTTTGCCTTCAACTCTATCAAGGTTTCTAAGCCTAACACCAGAGACTCGTACTCAGCCATGTTATTGGTACAATCAAAGTTAAGTTTATATGATAGAAACTTACTTTCTTCTGTTGGGCTAATAATCCAAATTCCAGCTCCAGCGCCATCTTTTCCTGCTGCTCCATCAAAATATAAGGTCCAACAACCATTGATATTTCTTTCATTTCCTTGCTGCTCCTCCTGACACTGATTTTCTGCCTGCTCATTTTGTGATTCTTTACCAGCTGACTCATGAAACAAGATAGCTGACCCCAGACCTGTATCACATGAGTAAATAGGAAAATTTTGAGGCTTGTCCTTGCTGCTTACCATGTATGCCATCCTTATTTCATGATATAACCTTCTCTGTTCGCCAAACACTGGGATAGTAGCATATGTCAAATCCATCTGCATGGTACCCTTGATCTTTGCAGCCCATGACCTTGAAAGGAGCATCCCAAACTTAGGTGGAATGTCTGCAACAACAATGTCCATGACAGTTGTTTTTGCTGGGATTTGTGTTAGAGCCACAACAACATCCTTAATCAACCCAATGCAATGAACTCTTTTTGAATCAAAAGAAAATAAATCCTTGTATGGTCTAGTTACTTCTAATCCCATCCTTTCCATAATTACCTTGGGCATAAGATTATGTGACGCCCCTGAATGCAGCATAGCATTATGCAGAGTCATATCATGGATATTGATGCTTATATAAAAAGGAGGAAACTCATCACTTTGCTCATCTTCAAGTCTTGGTCCTAAACAGATGATTGGATTATCCTCTTGCACACTTAAAATGTCAGCCCCTCCTGGTGGAGAATTAAGCATTTCCACAATCTTGCTTCTATATTTGTCAACCTTCAGAATTTCATTAAATGGGACTGATATTTTAATCTTAGCAATCTCATTTTCTATATTAAAAACAGAAGTAGACCTTTCAATCTCCTTAAGAACTGCAGGGTTTTGAATATCTTTCTTATCAATAGAAGTATCACCTTTACCATCAGCCTGCTTTGTCTTTTCCTTCTTATCTTCAACTGCCTTTGAAATATTCTTCTTGGGCTGTGCTTTATTTGCTGTGATAGGGACATCTCGGTTTCTGAGATTATACTGCTTCTGAATTTCAAATATAGCATGCTGATAACCCTTTAAGAAATCAGAAGGTTCCTCTTCTGCCTTTACCAAACTAGACTCATCATGTTCCTCTTTTGTTAAGAAAATTTCTGAGTCTTCTTCACCAAAGCAATGAATAGACTCCTCAGGTACCTCAGGATCTTCCTCTTCATCTACCATGTTTTGTTGGAAAGGAGGTCTCACTGGAGCATCTGCTTGCTGATTTCTATTTTCCCTTGGCCTTTGCTGATTTTGAGGCCTTCTAAATTGAGGGTTCCTAAACCGAGGTTCTTGTTGAGCTTGAGGAGCAGCAGCATTCCCAAGTGCTAATTGATCCATTAATTTCTCCATGGTTTTCATCATGGTTTCAAACTTGTCTTCTTGAGCAGAGGTAGAAGGTTTCTCTTCTTCTTTTATCTTAGCCTTTGCCATCTTTGACTTCTTAGCAGCTAGCATATTTACCTCAACCTTAACTGCATCATTCTGCATATCAGCAAGAGTAGCAGACTCTCTTTCTCTGAGCAAAAGAGAGAAATCTGAATCAAATGACTCAGCATACCTTAACTGTGCCAAAGCTCCTGGAGGTTTCAAGTGTGCTGGAATAGAATTATATACCTTATTAAACCTCTTAGAAAAGTTTTGGACAGTTTCATCTGGGGCTCTTCTTAGGCTATTGTATTCAGTGAGGGCTTGAACAGGATTGGTTCTATTTCCCCATTTCCTCAGAAAACTATCTTCAAACTCAACCCAACTATGAATACTACCGGCTGTTAGGGCTTTAAACCATTTTCTGACTTCCCCAATGAAAGTCTGAGCAAACAACCTCAGTTTTACATCTTCATCATCCACTTCATACCTATCAACAAAATCATTGAATCTATCCACATGTTCCTCTGCTGTAATATCTTCATCCCCTCCCCATGTTGGAATCCTAGCAGCATATTTATTAGGAAGATCATGTAAAACGGCAGGGAGAGCTAGGGGAGCATACCTAGCAGGTACAGCCATAATGAAAGGAGAAGCAGGGATAACAGGTACTGTGTGACTAGGAGGACCAGAACTAGTATGAGATGTTGACTGAGGAGTATTTGGACTAGTAGAGGCAGAAGATAAAGTATGAGTACGGAAAGGACTATTGGGACTTTGTAAGCCACTTACAAAAGAACTCCAATTTGGGAGAGGTAGACCAGTTTTTGATTTAAGCAAAACTTCAAAAGGGTCCAGCTCCTTGAGCTGTTTCAAATCCTCTTCCTCTAATAACAATTCAGAAGTAACAATTTCCCAAAACTCTTCTTTATCTTTTTGTGACACTAGAGATGAAGTATCAATGCCTTTCTTTTGTAAATCTAATATGATACCAATAAGCTCTTCTTCATTTTCAGACCTCAACAACACTTCTTGGATTTTATCATCAACAATTTTATCCTCAGGACTTCTAGCAAACTCAGGAAACAAGGATTTGGAAATATCTGAAGTACCTGGTATATCAGAGAATCTTTGTTTACTTCTTGAAATGATATTAGGATTCTCCACAGGACTAGGTGGGTTTGGATCAGGATTACTCCTTGTATATCTTCCCTTCGAAGCCACCTTTCAAACTTTAAAATTCATGGAGTCACCAAGGTAGAACGCAGCCTCGAAAACCTTTTTGAACTCCTGCTACCTTCAGAAATTCAATCTTATAACTACGGGAATGAGTAATCTTCAGACTCCCGGCAGACGCACCAAAATGTTATCACAAAATCAGGTACTAAGGGCTGCCACTTAGCAAGATCTTATGTAACTATTTCAAACCTAGCTTTGGACTAAGGCTTAGCCTCCTTAGTCTGAGAGGGCTCTCTCACAGATTATGAATGTTGATCACTAACAAGGAAAGATGGCTAACTCTTTAACAAACACATGAAAATAAGCTGCTGGACAGATATCAAATTGATTCCCATTGGGCTTATGGAGTCTCACACATCTCAGCAAACCAAAATACTATTTTTCATGGAAGTCAGGGCTCTTTACATCTATGCTCAAACATAACTAACATAAAACACAGTCTGCCATAACATACAGGAAGTCAGAGCATGTGGGCATGAGTTCTGAGTGATTATGCAATAACAGAACTGTAAAAGAACACTAAAATAACAAGCCACCATACATTTGAACAATGAGATCTATTGAGAATCCTGAGTCAAAAACAACAGTCATTTGTATTCCTGAAACATGCTTTACATAAACCAAAATAGACTTGTTCTCTATCAAAGTGTCCAACCCCTATTACATCCAAGTTTAATCCATATATAGGAATACATGCTTAACCACCTCGAGCTTCCTCCTCCAGCATGAGGGGAGCATCGAAGGTTGTTATTAACTATCCTTATCTACTGTATAACTAATTCATTAATTACATGATTGCTGAACTGTAATTACAAATGGTTTTAATTTACTCAAAACTCAAAATCTGTCCTCCTCGTAGCATGATGCTTTTCTGACTCTTGACACATGTCCTTTATCTGTTTTGGTTGAGGTATCTTGGAGGAGAATACACTGAACGAGCTGGCTTTGGATTCTAGTTGCGCAGATGGCTCATTAATTAACCAAGAGAAGTGCTCTGTTTTTACGGTCCCTGTTTCCCATCATTCTTCATCACTTAAAGAACATGTCCCCTGCTCTCTAATTCTTCATAAACAACGCATATCACCATACTCTCCAATGAGCTGGAAGCCTTGTGAGCTGAACAAGTGTACAAACAAAAATCTCCGATAACCTTAACAAGAACCCTAACAATTCGGTCATAAAGTACCTTTAACGAGACTTGAGCTAGAAACAAAATATTTCACCTTTTCCAAAATGCACATCTGTCATTCTCTGAATAGCTAGGAGAGTCTTTTAAGGTTTCCCTTATGTCTTTGAGGCTTTTCCTTCAAAAATTTGCTGACCTCATCATTAAACTCCTTGTTTTTCTTATAAAACAGCACCTACAGCAGTTTCGTAGCGCGCTACGAAACTGCTGTTTTTGCTAAAACAGAATGCATTTGCACTAAAGCTTCCTTTGCTTGAACTTTTGACTTTTCAAACTTCCTCTACAGGTGTCAAAGACTTAGATGACTTCAAAATAGTGGAACTCAAACAAAATTGACCAAAACTGAAAATATCACCTTTTCCTCAAATCAATGAGCTAGCTGACCTAGCCGTATCTTCAAATTTGAAATCTCCTTCTTTAAAGCTTTGTTTTTAGCTCTCAGGGTCAGGTTCATTTTTCTGAGGAGTTTAGCTTGCTTGAGGGCTGGGACCGTCCAGGTATATACATCAGCCACGGAATCTGTCTGACCCACTAGGTTTTTGTTGCCCTTTAACACAGCTCTTTTATAGTTGGCATACCTAACTGCACGCTCCTTAATCACATTTTTGGCTTTGACAATTTCTTCTTTGGTTGCTCCCACCTGATCTTTTATGGCTGTTTCCACTTGACTCTTTATGGCAATCACATTTCCTCCTTGGGTGATGATGACCTTCCTATTCTTATCTTTATGTTTGACTGCCTCCACTGTTTTTGTCAATACTTCAATTACCTCTGTTCTGGGTGACTTTACAGCTTTCTTTGCTTTATGCACTTTCTCCTTTACAGCTTCTTCTCCTTTATGCACTTTCTCAGCCTCTTTAATTTGTTTCCTTGTAACTGGCCTTCTTGGCTTGAACATAAACTCCTCACTAGGCTCATCAAACCTTAATCTTTTCGAAGCTTTTGATTTCTTAGTGCTCTCAGGAGAAGATTGGGTCAAATCAATATGCATGGGTTCAAGATGCACTGGTTCTTCCTGCTCAAATTCAATAGCCTCAAGTAGGTCACTTAGGCTGGCCTTTGAAATTGGACTTTCTTCCACAGCTACTGATTTACCTTTCTCCTTGCTTAGTTGACCTCTAGTTTTAACTCTTGATGCTTTTTCAGATTCAGCTGATCCATGAACATCCTTCTTTTGCTTGACCTTTTCCTTTGATGATGACTGTGGTGGCTGTGGTGGCTCTTTAATAACCAAGGGTTTGACTGGTTTGTTCAACTGAGATTTAACCTTCTTTTTCTCCCTAGCCTCCTTTCTAAGCTCAGCAATAGTAGGTTCCTCCATTAATTCTTCTCTTCCTCTAAGTGGCTGTGGGGTGAGGCCTGTCTTACTCTGGAAACCGGCCATATAGATGAAAGAATCCCAATCCCTACCAATCTTCTGCAAACCATCCATCACTAACAGTTTAACTAGGCCATGATGAAACAGTGATGACTCACAATCATCCTTCCTCAATTGAATTTTATCACACATCTTACTGAGGCTTCGAAACAAGTAAAATGGGAGATCTATAGATGCTTTACCCGTGAAATGCAGCAACAACTTGAAATGATATGAATAAACTTTGTTATATCTGCCCTCACAAGTTAAATATTTTTAATACAAGTAAGAAGCATAGCATAACTCTCCTTAACATAACTTCTAGGTACAGCCTTGGTTAAATCTTCATTCACATAGGCTTCCTTCAAGAATACTTTACAGGGGCTCATATCAAATTTGAAATTTTTGAACCACTCCTGCCCTCCTCTAGGAATCTCAGTTACCCTAGCAATAGCCTCTGGAGATACTGGGAATTCTAACATAGATACCTTGGAATTTAAGCCTGTAAAATTCAAGGCAAATTCTTTTGTTACCTGAGTGTGTCCTCCCTTCAGCTTTTCACAAAAACTCCAGCAACCAGCGTCTTTGAAGGCCTTTTTAACACCTTCCTCCCTTAATGTCAAGTCCAATCCTTCGGGCTCTGCCCTTTGACACCTTCCGGACCGATGCTCCTTCTTCTCCATTACACCTTGAAAGCTTTTGCACAGAGAAACACCGGCAGCTTCAACTCGAAAAGCAAATTCAAACTTTAGAACACAGGCTCGCTTGCAATGCAGCTCTCTTGAAGAAGAAACTCGGGCTTGTTTCAATTCAAATATCTTAACATATAAGCTGGCCACTTCATGTAATAATAACAGAACATCATGACACAACCATGTATGACAAAAACATTTGAATGAACTTAATGTGCATGACTATGAACCTATTGGTGGAATGATGTCTCGTAAGTGCTTGGAAGGTACATTAACTGACAACAACCGACCGGACACAATGACTCATCCCCGGACATGACATTTCGAAGATCTGCGCTGCAAAATCCCCAAATCCGCGATTTCGTAGCGCAGACAGTTATAACTTAGCGACATGTGCTGCGAAATGGCTGGCGCTACGAAAAGGCTAAAACATTATTGTGCTTCAAAATCAGCCAATCAAACTGCGCTACGAAACTGCGAAAAGGAAAAATGACATATACGAGATAAGACATGTCTTAATCAATCATGATGGAGGATGACTAACGGTTTTGAAAATGATTCTCATCAATATCATTGAAAAACATGACCCCTAAGTAGTAAACATAGGATAACAACCATTTGACATCCATTTTTAACAATGAAATTTTGGACTCAACTTATATACATGTGACTGCAGTTCTCAGTGATAACAAGGTACATGGAGTATGGTCTTATCCACTCACATATGTGGAATGCGATTTCACCCCCAGGATGCAATGTTGGCAAACAACAATAGCTCCTACATTTAGCAACGTTGGAACACGTCTCTAGCCTAGACCTCTAAATGTTTGAGTTAATGTTACAAATGCTCCCTAGGTTGATTCAATAAATTTTACTACTTATCTTTAAGTAGGTTTCAATTTTAGGGCTTGCCACGAATGTCACCTGAATATCCTAAAATGAAAATCTAGCATGAGAGAATAGAAATCCTTTCTCTTTCAATGAAAATCTGGCTAAGGAAGGGAAGAAATAATCAAGATGCAGCACATAATATGCACCATGTTACACAAAAATATCGTCACCATGATTATTTGCAGTCAGTATGGGTCTATCATCACTTGTACTGTCCCCCTAAGCAAGTCTCAGACCTCAGCTCTTCAAGTCAAGCTTTGAAAATGAGAGAAAGACATTGAAAATCAACAAAGCTCTGGTTCCACACTTTCTCTCACTATTGCCTGCGGTCCCGCACCCCCTGTTCACAAAAATTGCGTACCTGCCCGTTCTGTCCCTAAAGGAGTGGGTGCGGACCCCTGTGAAAGTCAAAAAGGCGCAAGTTTATTCTTAAAAACTCACTTTGGGTTAATTCTAGATGATTCTAGAAGGAATTTTGACGTGGACTGGTCGCTCTTAGGTGGTTCATGCATCCCAAAAGAGAAGGAGCTAATCCCTTGATGAGAGGAGCTATCCCTTTGAAGGAGGGCTTTATCCCTTTGAAGGAGGACCTAGTAACTTCCCTCCATTGCACTATAAATTAAGGCATTGGGCTGGTTGCTAGGGAGGTTGAAAGCTGAACATTTTTTAGGGTAAATGCTGGTGAAATTAAGACTTCCTAGTTGAGCTTGAGAGGAGAGATCACATACCTTTTTGGCTTCATTGGGAAGAGAGTGAAACTTGTCAAAGTAGAGGAGACTTCTTGCTGGACCCTGGGAGGAGCTTGTACAGCGTCAAGGCACAGGTTGTAAAGTTCTTCTTTGATTTGAATTAATACAATCAGATTCATTTTTCTCAACAAATTGTCTCATGTCATTTGTTTCATGAATTCCTTGACTTTCATGTTAAATATGTTTTATGATATTGGCTTTTCATGTGCTATTTAATTTGTTTGCTTGTTTGTGTTTGCAGATTCACGACGAGGGAGCTCATTTGGATCGAAGGAGCGAGGCTTCCACAAACTTGCGTTGGACCCAAGGTAGGCCTAAAACACTTGTTTGCCTTTGTTTATAAATGCATATTTAGAGAAATATAGTTTGTGATTGGTTTGCTTGTCATTAGGTCTTCTTTAGATTCTAGGAAGGTCTATCTTGTCCGCAAGATCGACTTATTCCATGTGACACACCCAAAAAAATGCAAGAAGCAATTTACTTTCAAATTCAACCGTTACTATGCTAATGCACATGCAAAACCTAAATGTCGATGCAAAATTTTTCTTTTCACCACACTTAATTTCCAAATCGGAGAAAACTAAGATGCAAATGTTTAATTACTGATTCAATTTTACTTTTTAGAATGAGGAACTAGAACAACAATTCATCTAAGTGATCAACAATCAAAATAAATTAGTTTGAAAGCTACCAAATGATAATAACAAAGAAAAATCAAACCAGTTCTCATCAAAGGAAAACAACACAAATGAAAACCAAATGGAGCCTTTAGAGAGACCACAAGATATTGAAGACTCAAGGAAGTTCAACTGGAAGTAGGCTGACCAACCAGAGGCTCAAGAACTAAGGAACAATTCATGCAAAATGGGGGCCAACATTGGTGTAGAAGAGGCACCAGTGTGCTGCAATGCTGGTGCAGAGTGAGCCAGGGTGAGGTGCAATGATCTGTCTAAGGCACAGGGGGTGCGTTGGGCCTAGGAAAGAGGTTTCCAGCACAAAAATTACAAAAAAGTTTTAATTAAATGACTTCCTAGGTATGTTCTTGGTTGGGTAGTACAACAAAGGTCTATCAAAGAGGTAATCAAACACAAAGGACAAGGATACCACCAAGGCAATTCTTTGTTCCCAAGTATGGTCGCAAATTTGTTATATGGGATCTACGATTGTGGACAAAAGTATCTCCCCTAGGTCGGTGGCTAACCTAAAACAACAAAGAGACAAGGAATCCAATATTTTTACTTAAAGTAAATAGATAATGGAGTGAGGCCTAACTGGAATCCTTTGCACGCTTCACTCCTTCTTTAGCTTGGAAGCTCCAATTCCAGTTCTAATTGCCAAAATTAGAACATGCACAGTCAGATAACACAAGGCAAGAAACTACCAGATGTATATAGTATCATCTAAGTACTTCATTTAATAGATCAACATGGTATTGAAATATATGAAACAACATCACATATAGGAAAACAGTGAATTCATTGCATTACTATAAATGGAAGGAGATTACAACCATAAGTAGAAATTGATCTTGTAGAAGAGCTCCTCCAAGTTGTTGACTTATCCTTTCCTTGTCACAATATGCACCTCCAATCACCATAAATGCATGGAATGATGACCACTCACTACAACAACATAAGGGAAAAATTATTCTCCAAAAGCCAACCCCAAACCTCATACTTGGCTGGAAATATATAGAGTTTTTATACAATTACCATTCTAGGGTAAGAGATCCACCTTCGATGGATGGATATGATTAAAGGATAAGTTGTGAAAACTCCAATGTAGGTACAGATAGGATCCGAATGATTTATCCAAGGTAATTAGTTCTAACAACTTCTGGAAACCCCTAGAAGGTGAAGCTTCCGGAATCTCGATCATTCTCTTGAATTTCTAGAACCAACATAGGTGCAAAGGGGAGCAACCTACTAGTGACCAACACAAACCATAGTGGAGCAACCTGCGGTGAACACACCCCAGTAGGCTTACAAGGAGCATTGGTCCTCAAATTGGCTCAAATGATGCAGTTTAGGCCTAAAATTCTGGGAAATGAAAGGTACATGCTTAGGGATTTGTGCAAGATGGTGACAAGGGGGAATAGGATGTTGATTGATCCTGTTAGGAGGCTCACTAATCGGATGTGACAAAATGGCCTATAACAGATATTGTGGTCTCACAAGTAACTATTAGCTTTGCTTAAAATCATGCAAATAGATCCAAATGTGCTCCAAAGTGCTCCCTAAGTCTTCAAAAGTGCCTAAGATCATCTAAAGATCTAAACAGGTGAGGGAGGAGAGCCCTTCGAAGGACAGAAATGCACTATCAGGAGACTAAAACACTTCAAAATCATGAAAAACCATGTATCAGAGGCTTAAAACTCAAGAATGCATAGTAGCTGTTAGATTTGGCCGATCAACGGCCCAGATCTAAGTGGCAAATCGCAAATCGGCGGTCGCAGGCAGTGGCAATCAGTGCTGGACATCGCCAATCAACAATTACCGATGATCGGATCAGTGAGTCACAATCGGCGAAGGCAAATTGGCAGTATTGGCACAGACAATATGGAAGTTGCAACTATGATCGAAAATTAAACGTGGACAGTCGATTGTGCACGGAAATCGACAGCCCACAATGCATCGCCGGATCACTATCGGCGGAAACCATGGGGCAGGGCTTTTGCATATACATATGGGCGACCCGATAGCTGGACCCGACGGCATTATATATGATGTTTTATAATATTTGAAGTCTGCTGATTGGCCATTTTTAATGTATTTTGTGTATTTTCGTTATATAACAAAAATACGAAGGGAGCCTTGGGGCAGTACAATTGTGATGAAGCCCGGACCCGAAAGGGTATGGGAAGTAAAATATATATTATTTAAAATCTGCCAAAGCCCATTTTTCATGCATTTTTTAGTGTTTTTCGCGTATTTCATAATACAAGGAAAATACACAGGAGCAGGCTTTTTGCGACTTGTGATGGCGACAAGGGCAAACCCAAGAGGTTAATAAACTATTTTTGAGGACTTTTAAAGTCCAAAATACACAGAGAAGGCGGGATTTTGTCAGTGATTGCAGCATTCTCAATGTAAATACAGGAAACAATCAAAGGAAACCTTTAAAGGGATTACAGAGGCTGAAGAACCATTCCACTACATGGAAGATTCTGGGAGGTGGGCTGTTGGAAAATAGAGACCGGAAAGGGAATAAAAGGGGCCACAGAGAAACACAACACGACATAGCCAAAACAACAAACATTGTGGGGCATCTCTGGCATGAGAGAGCTCCCAGACAGCACAAAAAGCTACCCAAAATATCTGAATGCAGTTATTCTTCTGTCAGAAGAAGAAACCTCCGAGCCCATGCTTGCCTAGAGGGCATCAAAGTTGTTAACAAGACAGATCAGATAGATTGAGACCTCTCGAGCCTTAAAAGGCTTAAGAGCATTGTAAAAAGCTATAAATATATGAAAGTAATATGTAATACGGGTTCAAATTCTAGAGATTATTCCTCCTCTGTTCCTTCAAGCTTCTCATCTTCATTCTAGCAATATAAGCTTCTTTTGCCATTATATGTTCAATGTCCATTCTCTTTGCTATTCTATGCTTGCACTTGAATAGTTTGTTCATGTTTTCTTTGTGTCTAAGGCTAGATAACTGTCATCTTATCTCTGCTTTGATAAATTAGATTTGCAAGCTTCTTTACTGCCTGTAGCTAGCCATCCATATGTGGTCATATATGCATCTGCTAGTATAGTCAGTATTCTCTTTTGCTACCTGTAGCTAGCCATTCATTTATGTTTATGTATGCAATCTGTTGGTATAGTCAATATTCTCCATCTATTCATTGAATTTATAAATTATTGAGCATTAGTGGTCTAAAGCCTTGTATTGGTGAGAGCGTTCATGCATGCCTTGAGTGAAAACAAAGCTGAAATGGTTATCTAACTGGATCCAAACCATCATTTGTTCCAATAGTTCAGAGAACAATATTGAAGATTATATGTTACCAGACATCTTTGAGCTACAATCTAGGAGATTTTCTTGGAGTGATAACATAATTGGTGTCATTGCCGGGAAGAGGAAACTGAAGCTCAGCTTCTCTGGGAAATGACATAGATCTAGCTTTGATGATAGACAAAGTCTAGGCACTTTTTTGGTTGTAATCATCTATCTGGTGACTCTACTGGAGGCCGAACCTCTTGGCGACTCCACTTCATAGTTCTGGCTCAGTTTGTGAGGCATACTCGGAGAAACCCTCAGAAGATACAAGCTGACCTAGTACTTGACCTTGAAAAAAACATCAAAGAGAGAAAGGTATTGCAGAAAGGAGCATCAGGTTCAGGTAAACCTAAACAATCTTCTACATCTCTTCAAGAAAGGCTTGTAATAGAACAAATAAATGTTGATAGTATAGCATCTAAAGCTCCTTATTCAGAGATTCATAAAGCTCCTTATTCTTTAGGTTCTCCTTTTGTTGTAAGCCCAAATGAAACTTGACCTCCTATCCATCATACTCCTTTAGTCCTGTCAGTCACTCCTCAACCCTCTATCATTCAGACTTCCAATATTCTTTTAGCCACTACGGCTATGGAAGGTCCACAAGCTCCTATCAAAATGGAAAGAATCATAACTGCTAGGTATGGACCTCTAATACCGCCCACTCCTTTGAATGCCATGCCTACTGGAGAGTATCAGAAGTATATGCCTAAGTTCACTGGGACTGAAGGTGTTTCAGCTGAAGAACATCTTGAGTCATTCTATAGCTATGCTAATAACCTGGACATTAGTGAAGATGATGTCTGGATGAGAGTCTTTGTCCAAAGCCTAGATGGAGAGGCTAGAAAATGGTTCAGAGAACTAACCCCAATATCTATAGCAGATATTGAGGCCTTAGATGATGCATTCCTAAAGCATTGGGGGATAAGAAGGATCTCCTTTACTACCACACTGAGTTTGGGAACTTACAGAGGGAAAATGGTGAGCTATTGTCCTATTTTAATAAGAGATTTAATCGCATGTACAACAAGACACCAACTGATGTGAAACCCACCACTACCCTTGCCAGACTCATCTATGCCAGTGCCTTTGATTCTGACTTTTGTTTACTGTTGTGGGAGAGGCGATGTGCTTCTTTCACTGATTTGCAAGATGCAGCCCTGGAAGTAGAATCAAACATCATGGTTGCAGAAAAGCTCAAAGGTAATGCTGATAGAAGGAGATAGAGGGGCGAGCCTTCATCATCTTCAGATCCCAAGATCGATAAAATGGCCAAGATGATAGATTCATTAGCCTCTAAAGTTTCCAAATTGAAGGTTGAGAAACATTTTGGGAAAGGAAGGGTTCCTAATGCCTTTGCTCCTCCAAATCCAAATCCATATAGAAGTGCAAATGAGCAGTTGCGGATTTTGAAAAGAAACAAAGATGCCAATGAAGACCAAAGGGTGAAGACCCCTCTTCAAAATGTAGTCATGGAGGAAGAGCAGTTTGAAGAGGATGAGGAGATCCATTGTATGGAATACAAAGGCAACGCCACTTTTTTAACCAAAGCTACCTATGAGAAGTCATTATTCAATGACCAGATCAGCCAAGAATGGGACGGTGCAGCGGTTCTACAAACTGAAGACCAGCACAAATATAATATGAGGTCAAAAATGAATAATGCCAAGGAGACTCCTGTTCATAAAGTTGTTGTCCCTGCAGAACAACAAGCTAATAAGAAGAAGCAACCAGCAGTTGATCCTATCATCCTCAAAGCTCCAGCCATAGAGGTAAGAGGCCTTGACAAGTCCCCTTCTTCTTTCAGTTTTCAATCAGAATTTAGAAGCCAAGAATACCTATGCCTCTGATTGAACCAGTGAAGAATGTGTCCTTCAAGAAATCTATCGTTGAGGCTCTTGAGCCTAATACCATCCAAGCTTCCACTGACTATGTAAATCTGCAAGATGACCAACCAGCTGTTATTTTCAGCCCAATGATTGAAAATTGTGAAGACAACTCCCCATCATTCTATGTTTCTCTATCTATTCATGATGAAATCCTTCATAATTGCCTTCTGGACACTAGAGCCAACCATAATCCAATGCACAAGGTTGTCATGGATAAGCTCAGTCTTAACATTACCAAGCCTTATCAGTTGGCCTCTACGCAGCTTAAAAAACCAGTTTGCCAGATCACAAAGGAAGAAGGCCCATAGATTTGGGACATGTTGTGTGATGGGGCTTGCTCTAAGGAAGTTACAGGAACAGATGAAGTCCTTGTGTCCCCCACACAAAAATGCATTGATTCATCTTTTATATTAACTTTTCAAGTCACAAATGACACAACAGAGTATGAAGCAGACCTTATCATTTAGCAGGTGTACAAAACCTTCCAAGCAAAACATCCAAGGCTAAAAGCATACAGAGATGAGGTGAAATATAGACCATCTTTGCCTGATAATGTCAAATTCTGGAAAGTTTTTGAAGTAGAGGATCAAATCAATAGGCTTTGGCAATTCTTTGATGAATTAGTTGATACACACATTGACCAAGAGAAAGAAACCTTTCATAGAAAGGTAAAAAGGGTCAATTTTCAGTTTGGTGATTGTTTTCTCAAAAGGAATGCATCAAAGGAAGAAGGAGATATTTTTGATGGCCCATTAAATGGGCTATTCTTCGAACTTTATTTCAGTTAAGGCTTTCAAGCCTCGGTATTGTAAATATGTTGTTTTCAAGTTTTTATTTCATGCTAAATAGACTCCATGCCCAATGCAACACTAGGAGGAAGATTTGATATTGTTTTTTATAGGAAAGGCATTGTTCTGTAGTTCTTGAAACCTCACAGGGAGGTTTTCATCCCCAGAAGAGCCAATGTTAGCTTTGTTGACGTTTGACCCAAAAATGGATACAAATCACTCCCAAAGTCTCCAAAGTTTGCTTCAAATCATGCAAATGGATCCAAATATGCTCCAAACCGCTCCCTAAGTCTTCAAAAGTGCTTAAGATCATCTAAAGAACCAAACAAGCGAGGGAGGAGAGCCCTTGGAAGGATAGAAATGCACTATCGGGAGACTAAAACACTTCAAAATCATGAAAAACCATGTATCAGAGGCTTAAAACTCAAGAATGCATAGCAGTCATTAGATCTAGCCAATAAACGACCCAGATCTAAGCGGCAAATCGCAAATCGGTGATTGCAGGTAGTGGTAATTGGCGTTGGACACCACCGATCAACGATCACCGATGATCGGATCGGCAGGTCGCAATCAGTAGAGGCAAATCGGCAGTATCGGCACAGACAGTATGGAAGTATGACTACGATCGGCGATTAAGCGTGGACCGTCGATCGCGCACACAGATTGACGACCCACAATACATCGTTGGATCACAATTGGTGGAAACCATGGGGCAAGGCCTTTGCATATACAACTGGGCGACCTGATAGCCAAACCCAACAGCATTATATATGATGTTTTATAATATTTGAATTTCGCAGATTGGCCATTTTTAATGTATTCGTGTATTTTTGTTATATAACGAAAATACGAAGGGAGCCTTGGGGCAATGCGATTATGATGAAGCCCGGACCCGAAAGGGTCTGGGAAGTAAAATATATATTATTTAAAATTCGCCAAAGCCCATGTTTCATGCATTTTTTAGTGTCTTTCACGTATTTCATAATACGAGGAAAATACACAGGAGCAGGATTTTTGCGACTTGCGATGGCGACAAGGGCGGACCCGAGAGATTAATAAACTATTTTTGAGGACTTTTAAAGTCCAAAATGCATAGAGAAGGTTGGATTGATCAGTGATTGCAACGTTTTCTGTGTAAATACAGGAAACAGTCAAAGGAAACCTTTAAAGGGATTACATAGGCCGAGACCCATTCCACTACATGGCAGGGAGGCGGGCTGTCAGAAAACAGAGATCGAAAAGGGAATAAAAGTGGCCATAGAGCAACACAGCACGACACAGCCACAACAACAAACATTGTGTGGCATCTCTGGCACGAGAGAGCTCCCAGACAGCGCAGCAAGCTACCCAAAATATCTGAATGCGGTTATTCTTCTGTCAGAAGAAGAAACCTCCGAGCCCATGCTTGCTTAGAGGGCATCAAAGTTGTTAACAAGACAGATCAGATAGATTGAGACCTCTCAAGCCTTAGAAGGCTTGAGAGCATTGTAAAAAGCTATAAATATCTGAAAGTAAGATGTAATACGAGTTCAACTTCTGGAGATTATTCCTCCTCTGTTCCTTCAAGCTTCTCATCTTCATTCTAACAATATAAACTTCTTTTGCCATTATATGTTCAATGTCCATTCTCTTCGTTGTTCTATGCTTGCACTTGAACAGTTTGTTCATGTTTTCTTTGTGTCTAAGGCCAGATAACTGTCTTCTTATCTCTGCTTTGATAAATTAGATTTGCAAGCTTCTTTACTACCTGTGCCATCCATATGTGGTTATATATGCATCTGCCAGTATAGTCAGTATTCTCTTTTGCTACTTGTAGCTAGCCATTCATTTATGTTTATGTATGCAATCTGTTGGTATAGTCAGTATTCTCCATCTATCCCTTGAATTTATAAATTATTGAGCATTAGTGGTCTAAAGCCTTGTATTGGTGAGAGCGTTCATGCATGCCTTGAGTGAAAACATAGCTGAAATGGTTATCTAACTGGATCCAAACCATCATTTATTCCAATAGTTCATAGAACAATATTGAAGATTATATGTTACCAGGCATCTCTGAGCTACAACCTAGGAGAGTTTCTTGGAGTGATAATAGTAATATTATCAGAGTAACAACATACCAAAAATCATGTGCTCTTCTAGAATCTGCAACCAATCAAACATATGTCTCCAACCCAACACATAAGCAACCCAAAATTAGGCAAAGACTACTTAACAGTCTAAATTATCACTTGAATAACGTGGTTTTATAAGTGTTGCCACTCCTTAATCAAAAAATGATAATGAATGGGATATGGTCACAAAAAGGGATAACATAAAGTAGTCTCAGGTTTGGGAAAAGGCATAATAAAAGGAACACTATAAGGGCTCAACACTTGTCTAGATATTTCACATTCAGTGGGAGTGGTCAGTAGGTTCCTTGTAAATCCATACAAACAACATTGGTAAGTGGTAAAGTGGATTTTGAGGTATCTAAAGGGTACTAGTAATTATTGTTTTTCTTTTGGTAATAATAACGTTGTTCTTGAAGGTTATACAAATGCAAATATGGCGGAGATGTGGATACTAGAAATTCCACCACTGGTTATTTATATACTTTTGCAGGTGCAACAGTGTCTTGGGTGTCCAGATTACATAAAGTAGTAACCCTCTCCACAACAGAGGAAGAATACATAGTTGTCATAGAAGCTTGCAAAGAAATATTGAGGATGCAACGATTCTTAGAAGAGCAAGAAATAGATGTGTTACATTATGACAGTTAAAGCACCAATCAACCCAGCATATCATTCTTTGACCAAACACATTAATGTTTGATATCATTGGATTCATAAGTGTTCCACAACAAAGGAAGAATACATAGTTGTTATAGAAGCTTGTAAAGAAATGCTGAGGATGCAACGATTCTTAGAAGATCGAGAAATAAATGTTTTACACTATGACAGTGAAAGCACCAATCATTTAGCAAAAAACCCAGCATATCATTCTATGACCAAACACATTAGTGCTTGATATCATTAGATTCGTAAGTGTTAGATGATGGGCTACTACAATTAGAGAAAATAAGACAATCTAGCTAGTTGATAATGGTTAACAAAGATTTTGCCAAAGTATAAGCAATAGCTTTGTAGAATCTTGGTTGGAGTAATGCAAAAGTGATGAAATGCATCTTGGGAAAGGATTAGTAATGAGGAAAGACAAACAATGTCAACAATATTCATTGAAGCTTCTACTTAGTCTCAAGTGGGAGATTGTTAAGTGTGAGACTAAATTAAGTAAAATGAAATATGAAATATTTTGACTCCATACTTCCTAAATATTATGGAAAAAGTCAAATAAATTGTTTTTCACCCATGGTATGAATAATCCACCACATAAATTTGCTTCAATGTTCATTTTTAGATATTTTTTTTTAACAATTATATAAACTATAATATATTAATTTTAATTTAATTTATAAAATTATTAAAAAAATTAATATATCATATATTATTATTTAAACTAAAAAAATATTTATACTTGGTTAATGATTTATTTTTTCTTTCCCTTTAACATTTTTAATAAATATATACATGGTTTATGTATATGTTTTTTTGAAATTATAAAATTCTCTTTTCAATGTATCCCTTTTCAATTTTTAATTAAAGAGTTAATGAGAAGTTGGATGCCCAAATCAATGCAAGTATAAAGGTGATCGGTAATTGGATTTTTACACAACCAAGAAGTGATTTGGAAAAAGAAGACAATGCCGCATTTTTTAAATTAGATGAGTGGAAAAGTGTAACCTATTTAAATGTGTATATAATATTTATTAAAAATATATATATATATTTCCATAATAATTAATTTAGTGTGCACTAACTTATTAAATACATTTTTTTATAAAACACTTTTTGAATGTTTGTTTCAGTAAAGTTGTGTTTCATGCCCAATGATGATTTCATCAACTCATTTTCTTTTTGTGTTCGAGACTCTTCATTTAAGTGACCAATAAAATGAGTAGGAAAATAGCCATTCATCTTGTACAATTCAATTAAATATGTTGAATTATTATTTTCATTAAGTAAAAATGTTATAAAAATTAACTATGTTTAAAAATATACCTTTGTTTTAATATTATAAACAATTTGATGTTTACACACTAAAAAGCTATTTACAAAAAAGAAATACCATGACTATTTTTTTAATTGTTGTACACCAAAAAGTGATTTAGAAAAAAAGACAATGACCCTACTCCATTTTTTAAATGGGATAGATGGAAAAGTGAAACTTATTTAAATGTGTCACAATATGGGATGAATGGAAAAGTGACTCTTATTTAAATGTGCATACAATATTCATTAGAATATATATTTTTTCATAATAATAAATCTAGTGTGTTCTAATTACATTAAGTTTGTCTTTTTATTAAACACTTTTTGAATGTTTGCTTTAATAAAGTTGTGTTTTAAGTCAAATGATGATTTTATCAATTCATGTTTTTCTTTTGTTTGTGACCTTTTATTTAAGTGTCGCAGTAACATGGTAGGAGTACGAGAATAGTCATTTATCTTATATGATTCAATTAAATACATTGAATTATTATTTTTACTAAGTGAAATTGTCAATTTAAAATTTTTGATGTTTAAAAATAATTACTTTATTTTGACATTATAGTAACACTAATCGTCTTCATACTTACACTTAACTTATGTTGCACGGGACTTGTCCCCCAAAAACACTCAAGTACCATACGTCCCCACGTTCCGAGGACTTTTAGACCCTTAGGAAACGTCCCCAAATTGTTGGGGACTCCACTGGGGACTTGGGGACTTACTATCCATCCCCAAGATGTTCCACACAGATTTCAGGGATCATCTGGACAGATTTCAGAGATGTTTTTGGCATATTTCAAAGGTTTTTTGGATAGATTAAAGGGATGTTTTGGGAAGGTTTTAGGGATAATCCAAGTACAAAACTTCAATTTTGACAATCATAGACATTGATGTTTGAACAATATGATCATTTTTTTCATTCATTTTTTTTTTAATTTATTGAATCTAAATTTGTTATACAAGTTGCGACTCAAAACATGGTTTTCATTTTGGATTTCTAGTTATTTAGATAATGGATTTTCAATGGTAAAATTACAAAAAACACCCTCCATGCCAAGAAAACATAAAATACAGTGTTTTAAAGGATGATCTTTGTGGTTATTTTTCTTGTTCTTTCTTAGGATCATCTCAGCGTTTACATATTGTATGTGGGTTTTGAGGACTCATTCAAGTAGAGTGCTTCCATCATCCCAACCCCAAGCATTGTGAAAACAATCACATAGTTTTGAATTGGATTTAGTTATAAATGTTTAAATAAATTCCTATTCAATCTTCTTCTTGATCTGAAATATGAATGTAATATCATTAGAAAACCAAATTGTTTTATAGTGGTTTTCAACTCATCTATAAAAGTTTGCAAACCCTATTGAAAAGGGAATGCATTCTATGTTTAACATAGTCATTATTAACAAGAAATATGAGGGAAAAAACTAATATAAAGACAACTATAAAAGTTTGCAAACCCTATTGAAAAGGGAATGCATTTTGTGTTTAACATAGTCATTATTAACGAGAAATATGAAGAAAAAAAACTAATATAAAGACAGTTCTCCTTGATAGATTGTTCATGGACCTTATTACAAATTTAAAGCAGTTACACTAAAGCTCATGTCTAATGGTCAACAATGGAATGTCACTCAACATCTTTTCAAATTGTTTGAGATTTTAATTGGTGCGCAAGGGTTATGCATAATACTAGCTAGAAACAACATATATATACTCGTCCCTTGAAAATTTGGGAGTGTGCTCTTTTTCAAATTGTTTGAGATTTTAAGTGGTGTGTAAGGGTTGTGCATAATACTAGCTTGAAACAACATATATATTGTCGTCCCTTGAAAATTTGAGAGTGTGCTCTAGCCAATTCGGAGACTCGTCTCCGTCCATTCTCCATCGCAAAAAGAGTGTAACATAACATTTAACCATGTAACACTTTATTCCAGAAATAAAATATTATCAATAATAATGAGTGAAACCCTACATACCAATTATCAAAATTTCAAAAATAAAATAAAAAAACTAATGAATTATAATGAGAAACCATGTATACTAATTAGTTGAAAAATCAAAGTTCAACATTAAAATGTAATCAATGATAAACTAATCACTTGGAAAAACCAGGAATAAGAGATGCCTAATCATTTATATGTGAGTAAAATAAAATCTCAATAACCATGCTTACAAATCATTAAAAGAAAGTACAATCAGTCAGTAATTCAGGGCCTCAGCTTACTAGTTCCATATTTTACTCATTCCACAAAAACCATTCAAATCAAACAGCGAGTTTGAAAATACATTCAAATGGGCAACAAGTTCACTAACATATTCCAACTAAAAAAACATTCAAATCAAGAAGTTCATTGACAGATTCCAAGCAACAACAGAGAAACTTTAGAACAGTATCTTTTGAAGTCCACGCCTTGAAATTCAATCCAACCCAAAATAATACCCAAACATTCCTCGCTCGCTCGAAAGACTGAACCACAACAACAAGGCCTCGAAGGTGATGTCTACGACTCTACCCTACAATACCCCTAAACACTATTATTTGCAGCATGAAGTTAGGACGCTCTCTCCCGTTATACAGATTACCTAAAAGGCGGCCTGGACAGAGCCTCAGTTAGAATCCAAAAAACCATATGACTGCGAATCTAATCTTTGCTTTCTATATGTTAACTGAGATTTTATGCAGAGGAAACATTGAATCCAAATCAGGAGTAATGAAAAAACCCGTTAAAGGCACTGCACGAAACCTCGATGAAACCCTGCGCTTTCTCGGAGCGGGTGGACATGGTATAGTTTCTGGTATTCGGGACTCCTCTGCCTTGGGCGTTGTGCACATTTCCTCCATGTCGGAGTCGGTGGAAAAATCGGAAATATTGTTGCTGTTGCAACTGTTTTCCACTGACTTTGATGCTCTGGACTCTGAACAAGGGGAAGAAGACGATGAAAAACATGTCGACGACGACGATGAATAGGAGGAACAAGGAGATGTTAAGACCGGCTGCAATGTCGGCCGGCAAGATAAGCTTGTGAAAATACTCTGTTTTTGGTCTTTTCTCGATGTTGTTTCTGCTTGTTGCCCTGAACAAGTCGAAGTCTTGCTGCTGGGAACCACAGAGCCCTCCTCTCCATCAGAGCTCTCAGCATTAGGAGCCATGGCTAACAAAAGAAAAAAGGTAAAATCAATTTACGACAGCTTGACGCCTGAGAAACTGCCTTCAAAAATATATTAATGGCCTCAAAGCTGAGATAAGTTGAGAGGCAAAGCTTTTCACCAAACGATGCCTGCAACCTTTGAGTTCAGGTTTTTCGCACCGATATTTACTTATTTCACCGGCAGGAAAGCTGCATCGACTTTACCGCAGAAATTTTTAATACGGATAAAAAACGGCAGCATTGACCTCCAGCATTCTCTGTAACAAAATATCCGGTTCAGTTTAGTCCAAAGCTTTGAAATAAACTCTCGAGTTTAAAGCTTTGGCAAGTCCTTTAAAAAACTGCAAAACGCGCTCGAGACTGATCAACTCTTCGAATAGAGCCCTCAAACTCTGCAGCTCTGTTCAAGAAGAGCAAGATAATTGATCCTTTTGGAGGAGTAAGTCTTCGAAAATAGCACTCAAATTCTGCAGTTTGATTTAAAAACAGCAAAATATTCTCCTGAACGAGCAAACAGTAAAATATTGCACTCAAATGCTGCAGCTTGCTTCAAAAACAGCAAACGCACTTGAAGAAGACCACGAACCCGAATTCCTAACAATTTACAGCAATATAAAGTTCACACGGCGTTGCAGGCCTTCAAATACTAGTGAAGATTCGAGATTTTGGAGCTTAAACAGAGCAAAGGCTCAGCGTTGCAGAAACTTTACTCAGAACAATGCCTAAGCATCAGCTGCAGAGCCTTTTGCACAAAATATTTGACGAATTAGCCATCTGCAAGATTGTACTGGTCACAGAAATTAAAACTTGCAGCTAAAAGATTAAGAAAGCATCAAAATCGGGAACGCTTGGTGGAAAAGAGGTAGCGACAAGCAGAGTAATGTAAGCACACCGTAGCTCCAAGGCTCGGGATTTATGGACTGTGAATTAAGCAGAAATGGTAAATGAGCATTCGGTAGGCTTAAACTAGCTAAGGCTACTAAAACTGGTCACAGAAATCAAAACTTGCAGTAAAAGACGACGAAAGCAAAAAATCGGGGACGCTTGGTGGAAAAAAGGCAGCGAGACGCAGAGTAATGTAAGCACACCGTAACCCCAAGGCTCGGAATTTATAGACAGTGAATTAAGCTGAGATGGTAAATGAGCATTCCGGAGGCAGAAACCAGTTATGGCTACAAAAACATCCTTGAAAACTGTAAAACCTCACCGAAGCTGGACAGTTTCATTCACTAAAACCATTTCTTCATTTCAATGCGAGAATGAAGCCTCCAACCCGAAGAACAGCCGCTGAAAGTTCTGAAGCTACAAAGAAAATTCGAATTGCGGAAGAAAAAACCTCTGAAGATGGCGAAACTTGAACCCCAAGCTTTAATCTGTAGACGGTGTAAATGCTTGACAAGTAGCCAAAGTTCAAGCTTTCCAGAACACTTAAAAGTAGGCCGGTGAAAATATACAAAGACTTGGGATTTGACTTGTTCACTCTATCGAACAATTGCACGGGAAGGGCGGGCGGTGGTCTGCCCGAGAGTGTTGCCCCGGGCAGGGACATCAACTCTATTAGAGTTAGAACTTAACCCGGAGTTGAGCGCGCCGACATAGGAGTGGTATCCCATGTCTCTTTATTACGTCGGCGACGGAGAAGGCCTATTTGACGGATAGTGACGGTAACGGGAAACTTTTCTTGTCATGGTATGGATGCCGTGGCATCCATCAGTCCATATCATGAGATGGAACATGCTTGCACACGGCCAATGGGACCAGAAGCAAAAGGTAGGAAACTTTCCAAGTCCTATGCTTATGACATTTGTCTTCCTCCTAAGTTTTATGAGATTTGGCATTGCAAGGAACCTTAGGAATGAGGGGAAGATTCCTAAGTCGTAATAGTTATATCTTTTTATAACCTTTAGGGAAAGATTCCTAAGTCGTAAATATTAATGTATTTATATCCCTATTCTCAAAGATTTATAGGGTTCTTCCTTTTTTTCCTTCTTTTAGTGATATATTTATGTTTTTATTTTCAAAGATTTATAGGGTTATTTATAGATTTATTTTTTTACTTTTAAATATTATATTAAATTTAATGACATTTTAGCTTCATATTTAAGTATTTTAGATTTATTGAGTTAAAATTAAATATTTTTTACTTTAAAAAAATTGTATTTTAAAAGATTTGATTTTTTACATGTTTAATAAATCTGAAATAAAATAATTTATAATCAACATAAATATAATAAATTCTTATAAACTTGAACTTAAAAACTAGCAATAATAAATAAAAATATATATAAAAATAATATATTATTTTAAACTAACTAAAATATTTACAAATATTACATTACATTATATTACAAATCACACCACATTATATTATATTACAAATCTCTATTATAGTGAATTAGAAAACACCTTTCGAAATAATTAATTGCAATCAACTGCTATAGTGGATTAAAAAGCACCTCTCGAAATAATTAATTGCAACCAACTTGTAATAATTTATGAATAAAGATGAGCCTCTATGAACATGAGACTCTTGGAACTTGGCTAACCTTAACAATGATGCCCACTCCACTTCACTTTAATTGATGTTTTTGGAAAATGTTAATGTGAGATTCATTTTAGGAAAAGGATTATATTTTGGTTAATATTACTTTTAAAATTTAGCTTTTACATTTTTAATGGTATTTCAAAATATTTTAAATTAAAATAACCGTTTTTTTCAGATTTTGATAAATGTATATATTTTTTTTGACAAATATATATTTTTTTAATAAAAATAAAATTATTTTAAAATATTTTAAATTGAAATAATAGTTTTCTCGTTAAAATTTTGACAAATATATATTATTTTTTTGACAAACATATATTATTTTTTTAATAATTTTTTTCTTTAAAAAAATACCTATAAAGTTTTCATTGCATTTATTTCACTATACACATTCTCTAACCTTAATCTTTATTACTTGACAACTTGATTGCCCTATAGGTCCCCAATATCCTTAATAATTAATTTATTGTTCTTTGAATTCATTGTTAGGACGAGGTTTATTATAATTTTTTTGACGTTTTGTGGAACGCTAACTAGGGAACATTTTGTTAGTGGGATTAAGTGAAGTAATTAAATATATTAATGATTTTTATTACATTAGTGGTTATTAAATTATAAATAAATTAAAATATGGTTTAATTTAATTTATATCAATGGAAAAATATATTTATAAACTAATTGTTTTTATAAATTAATCTATAATTAATTATAAATTAATATATAATTAAATTTAAATTTATAATTTAAATTTCTACGATTATTAATTAAAATATTTTATACAGATCTCTACAACAAAAATAAATAAAAACTTATGTATACATTTTACAAATTCAAATCTCTGCAGTAAAGTTATATTTGAACTTAAACTTTGTAAGTTAAGAACAAAAGAATTTTGCACTTTATAAATTCAAACTAGAATTTTATCTAAACTTTTTATTAAAAAAGAGAAGGGGTAACATTTACATTTAAGATTTTGTTATTAAGATACTGAAGGCTTTTGACGTGGCTTCGTGAGTAAAGATAGAGTTAGATCATAGAACCTTCAGTGGAGATAGAGATAGGGAAGACTGAAAGAAGTCAACCACTAAACGTGTTGTTTGGTCAAGGAAAAATGGAATAAAGGCATACTTTAACAAAATTCCTTATTGGAGGGGTAACATTTCCATTTAAAAGTGTAAATGGAAGGCTTTTTGACTTGGCTCCATGGATGACTAAAGCAAGTCAATGCGAGCCCTGCCCTGGTGAAGAAGCAAAGACACTTTAAAAACAAAGTGGCCCTCCGTACACAAATTTCTTATTAAGAGGATATTTCCATTTCCATTTCTATTTGAGAATTACACTTCGCTATTTTTTATTGAGTGCTTTCACATGGGTGAATTTATTTATATTTCAATTTAAATGTTTTTTTATATGTGGGAAAATTTATTATAATTTAGTTTTTAAATTAACAATGAAGACAATTATCAATGCATGAAGTCTCATCACCGTTATTTAAAGAAAACCACTTAGAATAAACTATTGGTGATCTGTAATGGACAAGATTTCACTTGTACCAGATGCCTCTGGATCTTAGCCAGTAATGAGCTTTTAACCAAACAGAAATAGTTTTACAATCTAAATGTTATGTAGATAAATATTTTATTAAATTGAATAATTAAAAATTATTTTATATTATTAAATTTAGTTATTTATGAGTATGAGGTTAATAAGACTAAAGTTAAACATTATTTATAAGTATATGATATTTTTGTTAGAGTTATGAAAATTTTGTTTAGGTTTAAAATGATAATTTTATAATTAGTATATTAAATATGTTTTGATTTAATCTTATAAAACAAACTAAATTATAAGTCTATTTAATTTTAAAATAATCTTTAAGAAATTTAAAATAAATGTTTAAATATGTTTAACAATTATTTTTTAAATGTTTAAATGTGTTTAGCAACTACTTTTTGAATGGGAAGACTAAAGGATAAGGAGGCGCGAGGAAATGGTTAGGGTTTCTGGAATGACCTGCGTCGCCACCATCGAACTGCATCAACCAGAGCAGCGAAAGTTAAACCCTGGCAGTAGATCCGTCGCCCACAAGATTGCACGAGAGCGGATAGGGGCCGAGTGGCCTGCTGCGTCCCGGTATTCATCTGGACAGGCGAGGTTCTACGCAAATGAATGGAAGCCAAGAGCTACAAGGGACCCAGCAAAAGTGGCCATCTCGGAGGTCGGTCTATGTTGCTAAAAGCAAGCACCCTTGACGTAGTGGCAAGGTTTTTTGGGCCTCTAGAAAACGACCTCGGCCAGCCTGAACAGGAGAAAACAGGGTACAGACTTCCCAGACCTTGCAGTGCTCTTGGGCAAACAAAGAAGGCAGATCCAACAGATTGAGGTCTAGACAATGTGGATCCAATAGGTATGGAGGAAGATCTGATGCAAATTTTTATCAGATCGACAGGAGGCAGACATTATTGCATACAGATCAGCAAGAGGATGAGCATTAAGGAGTTAAAAAAGGAGATCCAGATAAAACTGGGAACCCCAACAACATACCAAAATCTGATATATACAGGATACAGTCTGCAGGATAATCACACGCTTCAGGACTATGGCATCACCAAAGATTCAACCATCATACTAAATCTGAGACTGCGAGGCGGATGCAAGGGAGCCAACTCTAAAACTACAGGCTCTTTCCGTGATGCAGTCAAAGGAAAGGAACACATGCAAAACAAACCAGCACCAACATCAAAACTACCAGGCCCCTACATTGTGGAACAGAAGCCGGAATCTCCAATGCTTACAGTATCTCTGCCGGAGGTAACTGATCTATACATAGATTTAGCCCAAAATTCTGTTATCTGTAGATTTAATGGTTTCTGGCCAAAGTCTGATGCACTGCATCAATGGATCTTCTCCACATGGTCACCCAACTGTGAAATTTATTTATGCCCAAAAGGGTTTTTCATAGTCAGATTCAACACAAAACGAGAACGAGATAACATCATCAATCAGGGGCCTTGGTTTTGGGGTAATGCTGGCCTCTTCATCACCCCCTGGTTCCCAGATTTCGATGCTAATACCATGGTAGTTTCAACAATGCCAGTTTGGGTAAGGCTACATAACCTCCCACTACATTTTTGGCATCACAAAGTTTTAATAGCCATTGGGAACTCCTTGGGGAAGTTCCTAAAATCAGATGAAGATAGGACTACTCGGGAATCTTCACATTTGCTAGAATATGCGTAGAAGTGGACCTGAGTGAAGGACTACCAGATCACATCACTTTGAATTTTAATAATTCACTGTGGACTCAACTGCTTGATTATGAGAACACAACATTCAGATGCCGCGGATGCTTCCAAACAGGGCACCTCCACTACGCCTGTCCACTGGCTAGGAAGGAGCCTAAAGGAAATAAGAAACAACAGAAAAAACCCAAAGGTTGGCAGCATACTGAACCGCTAGAAGAAGAGGAATTGAAGACAGAACCTACAGGTGAGCAAATGGGACAGGAAAACATACAGGAAGAAAAGACCCAGGAGACTAACTTGGGGCATAACAATATGGAACAACAACAAGAATCTCAGCTGGAAGTAAGTGGCATCAAACGAACTCACGGCTCCGAAGGATCGGAATCAGACAAAGAACAACCAACGAATACAATGGAAAACCAGCTTGCCATTATTGATACCACTCCCAACACTGGAGGTTGGTGAAGAGTGGAGAAGAAGAAGGGCAGGAAAGCATAGGCCAGCTAGATCATTTTTTCTTTTCTTGTTGTTTTTCTTGATTTCAGGAACAACTCATTTCACTTTTCTTTGACAGGATAGTATATCTTACATCCTATGGGCTCTATGATCTACAAATCATATAGCAAAAATGAATGCTTAACGCATATACTATGTAACTTTTTATTTCAGTTAATAAAAAGTTCGATTTTTTCTTTGGAAAAAAAACTACTTTTTGAATGTTTAAATACGTTTAACAACTAATTTTAACTACTTTTTCTATTAAATGAGTAATGTAATTTGCCTTGAAGCATTATCTTTTGAAGGTAAATTAGTTTGGTGCAAATAAAATTATATCTATTTAATTTTTTTCAAGAATATATAATACTGGCTTTTATTTCTATTTTTTAGTAGGTATTTAAGATAGATAATATTGGATAATAAGCATAGATATTTTGATAGATTTTATCTGATGTAAATATTTATTTCAATTTTAATATATGTATTAAGTTGAAGAAGAGAGTAGCTAAAAACATAGATCTTGATGATTGAGGGTAAGTTATAAGAGGGAATCTTGGAGGTCTCTTCGTTTACTTAAATTTTGTTAGTTAACACCTTTATTTTGATAAACAAATTTACTAAACTTCCTAGGTGCATGAGCCATGTGCCACTTTTGATGTTTTGTTGTCCTACACATCCTAATGGGGAACCCCAAGAATCTTCATGTGATGTGAAATTAAAAACTTGAAGGTTTCTTAAAAAAATTTGCAAACAAGTTTATGTCTTGTGGGCAATGGGATCAATATGCAAAAGCACATAAACTTAGTGTTTTTAGTTAAAATTTGTAGAAATAACCAGAGAAAAATATACCATATGCAACATCACACAAACAACAATTTGATGACGGAGTTCACCCCTCCTGGGCTACGTCTCCGGGTCCAACTTCCAATGTTGGCCCTTTCTATTATATGCTCAAAATGTAAATTACATCAACATACAATTCTCAAATCACAAAAATAATGTTGCCATTATGTCCAAAACACCCAAAAACCCTTGTCTAGGCTCTTCTTGGGCTCAAAAAGACTGAAAATGACCAAGTTAGGCCTCAATCTTCATTTATCTACTATCTGTCTTGCAAAATGACCAAAAATACTAACCAGACAATGAATCCCTTCTTTTGGCAGACCATTGAGCGACAATTTCTCCTGGGACCGGCGGAATTCCCGCGTACAATTGGTGCAAATTGTCGCCCCTTTTAAATGCACCAATGAACCTTAGCGTTGAATTTCCAGCCCCCAAGGATAATCACATGGAAACTGAAAAACCGAGGGTTGGGCTAACCACCCGCCCCTGCCGGCTTAGCTCTCGCTACTGGTCGATGGTCATGTGGTAAATGATATAACTGTAGGCCAGGGCTAACGCCCGACCCCTCCCCCCAAACGCACCCAAACTCAACATTAAATTAATGTTTTTGAACTATATAGATAGGAATTAATGCAAGGTGTAATGACAAGTCATTTAGTTTTTTCACCAGAGATCACAAGTTTGAACCCCATTGGATCGATCACACCCCTCACCATATTTTTCATGATTTACGAGGGCCACAGGGCGCCTTCCCATTGGGCCCATGGCACCTCCTCATTGGCCCACATCAAACCAAACAATCAATAAAAATGTGCCAACATTGCCTGTATGACCTGCCATGTGTCAGCACGTGATTGGTCCACTTGCCTTTCGTACAACCGAGTCACCTGCTAATGTCAATGCCACGTCACTTGTGCAACCTGCCCAGTCAACCCTGCAAGTTGACTTTTTAGTTGTTTGCCAAAAACTCCAGAACATGATAACTTTCGCATACGATGTCAGATTGAGGCGATTCAAGTCGCGTTGGGATTAGAATGACGAGATATATTATTTGGCACTAGTTTTGAGCAAGTTTGAGCACTTTTATTTTTGAGCATATTTGTTATCCCCTAGATCATTCCTCCCCACTAGAAGCTTTTGGACCACCAAAAATTTGTTTTTACTCTGTAAGTAAGTGAGGGTACATCTCCCTCACTGTCCCGATCTCAATCCACCTTGATTTACTTGGATTGGTACCTTTGAGCCCCACTTGAACATACTCCACATTGCCCGTGCGTGAAGTCCTGATTCTCCTATCAAGAATTGTATCTTCCACGAGAAAAATCTTGAATAGATGGAATCTGAACACTCTTCATAATCATCAATCATTGGAGGCTCATACAATCTCAATTTTTCACATTCACAATAGAATAAATTTTCATATAAGGTGGAAAATCTAATCGGAAAGCATTGTTACCAATCTTCTCCAAAATTTTGAAAGGACCATATCTGATTGGATTGAGATTTTTACCTTCACCTTGAAGTATTTCCTTGTTGATATACAACCAAACTTGATCTCCCACTTGGAAATCATGATCAACTCGATGCTTGTCATGTCTTGCTTTGTACTTTGCTTTGCTTTTCTCAAGTTGCTCTTGTACTCTTTGATGCACTAGTTGAATTTGTTCAATGAAATGCTTGGCTTTGTCCACATCACTATGTCCATCTACTACAATATCTTTACCAAAGATGAAATCCAAAGGAGACTTTGGCAAATAACCCAAACAAGCTTAAAATGGAGATACTTGCATAGATGAGGGTTTGGGATGATGATAGGCATGTTGGATGTAATGCAAATGCTCATCCCAAAGTTTAGGATGCTTACTTCAATGTCCACAAAGGAGATGCACTACTATTATTTTTACCACTTTTTTCTTCCCATTGGTTTGTGGATAAAATGTTGTCCTCTTCTTCAACTTGGTGTCCATGAGTTCCCATAAGCTTGACCAGAGCTTCTTGATAAATCAAGAATCTTGATAAGAAATAATAGAAGTAGGCAACCCAAAGTGAATCTATACATTTTGGAAGAACATCTTTGCGGTTTTTTTAACTATGACTTGTTTCTTTCATGGCATCAACACACATTTTTCTAAAACGATCCACAACAATGTATAAATAATCATGACCTTTCTTTGACAATGGTAGTCCACCTACAAAATCCATAGAAATACTTTCCCAAGGATGAGAAGGAATAGGAAATGGAGTGGAAAAACCCAGTTTCCTATTGTTAGATTTTTTAGTAGCACACATGGAACATCCTCTTACATATCTTGAAACACTTTCATTCATGCGAGGCCAATAACAATACCTCTGAATTTGTGCAATTGTTTTTCCTACACCAAAGTGACCAACAATAAGAGAAGTGTGGGCTTCCCTTATGAAATTGACTCTTTCACCCTGAGGAATACATAACTTGCCAAGATGATAAAACAACTTGTTATGAACATGATAATCCAACTCTTCAACATGATTGCCTTGAATCAAACTTGCATAAACATCTTTAAAATCATCATTTTGAGCATACTGTTCAATGTAATTTTCATGCATGATCGAATTATGCTTAAGCATGAAAAATGCATTAAAAATATGCCTTGATAACATATCAATAACTTCTTTGTATATACCTTTAGTGTACTTGATTACCAAATGAAATTGCTGAAGAAATCCCATCCCCTGAAATCTCTATCTTGTTGTAGCTTGGTTTGTGATTGTAAATATTACAAAGGTTGATGGTTAGTATGAATAATTGTTTCTTTACCCATCAAATAGTGCTTCCATTTATTCACGCTTTTTACCAAATCATATGATTGTTTATCATAAGTTGGATACTTAATTATTGCATTGGTAAATGTTTCAGAATGATAACAAATAGGATTACCATGTTGCATCAAAACTGCTCCATGGAATAATCACTAGCATCGGTTTGAATCTCAAATGGCTGCTTAAGATCTGGAAGTGATAGAATTGGTGTTGTATTGATTTTCTATTTCAATGTATCGAAGGATTTTTGTTGTTTTCCTCCCCACTGAAAGACTTATTTCACACTTGTCAAAGCATGTAGTGGTGCTGCAATGAGTGAGAAGTTAGCTATAAATTTTCTCCAATATTGAGTTGCTCCCAAAAAGCTCCTAAATTATGTTACATTGTTGGGTTTAGGCCAATTCACAATGACTTCAACTTTTAAGGGATCAATCTTCAATTCATCCCCTCCTACAATATGGCCCAAATATACCAAAGAGGTTTTCCCAAATTCACACTTAGACATCTTCAAATACAATTTCTCTTTCTTTAAGATAACTAAAACTTGTTTCACATTCTTGACATGCTCTTCATGTGTCTCACTGAAAATTAGAATATCATCTAAGTAGACTATGAAAAAATCATCAAGGAATGGTCTCAACACATTATTCATAACTCTCATGAATGTTGCAGGTGCATTGCAAAGCCCAAGCGACATAACCAACCATTCAAAAAAACCTTGTTTTGTCTTGAAAGCATTCTTCCAAATATCACCTTCAGCAATCCTTATATGGTGATAACCACTTCTCAAATATAACTTAGTGAAATAGACAACATCCTTTAATTGGCCTAGAAAATCATGAATACAAGGAAGAGGATAGTGATTCTTCACCGTGATTTTGTTCAAGGCTCTAAAATCCACACACATGTGCCATGTACCATCCTTCTTTGGAACCAAAACAATAGGAGACCCATAAGGAGATGTGCTAGGCCTGCTAACCCCTTTGTCAAGCAACTCTTGAATTTTCTTCTTGATTTTTGCATTCTCCAAAACAAACATTCTATACATGCCAATGTTTGGAAGAGGTGCGTCCTGCTACAATTGAATATCATGTTGGATTCATCTCTTTGGAGGCGACCCTTCAGCGTCTTGAAACGTCTTGTCATAAGTGTTAACAACTTCAACCAAATCATGCTTTATTTTTTAATCACATCCTTGGAAAGCTTCAAATTTAGCAGTTACTTTAGGTTTGATCATCAACAATACAAAATTCTTACTAGAATTTACAAGCCTTTTCATTTGACCATCACTTACAAGAGATACGTTCATTTTATTGCGATGTGATCTAACGATATATTCAACTCCATCTTTAAAAATATGATATTTGTTCTCATGAAGATAGAAAATTGCTTTCCGGTCATACAAATATGGACTCCTTACACAATTCCACATATGTCAAGGGGTACAACATCTAGCTCTACCTCATCAATAAAGTTTGCAGTGATGGTGAATTTAAGTTTGCACTTTCTTGTCACTTGAAATTTTGCATTTTCACATACCCAACCCAAAGGGGAAGGTTTAGGATGAGGCGTAGTTTCTAAGTTTAGTTTCTTTACAATAGCTTCAGAAATCAAATTAACTTGGAATCCACTATCAAACAAGGTATCAACTTTTGTATCTTTTGTAATGACCCTAATATGGAAAATCTCAATTATTTATTTATCATTTTGAGACTCAATAGGCTTACTAGAAGAACTAGTACTTGCAATAGAAGATTTACCTTTCATTCCCATGGCTTTGATTTTGGTCTCATCACCTGAATCAGATCCTAGATCTTGTTGATTTGTTGCAGCAGTCTTTTGTTTCCCCTTGTTGTTGTACTTCTTTCGTCTCATTTCTGGATGTAGTTTCCAACAATGGTCTTCATCATGGCCTTCTTTCGAACAATGTTTACAGGTAAGTTTCTCTCCCTATTTCTTGATTGTAGCATTTTTTTTCCTTTTCCTTTAAATTTCCCCTTTCCTTTGTCTCCAGAATTGGATGGCTTCTTGCTAGTCTCTTGAGGAACATTCTTTCCTAGAGCTTCTAAATGAGTTGCCTTAACACATACTTCATCTAGATTGGTGGTATTAGGAATTAGTATAGTATGCCTCAAATAACTATGTAATCCACCTATGTATTTAAGGAGAGTGTCTTGTGAACATAAATCAACACCCAAGATTAAAGCTCTTCTTCTAAATTCTTTTGTGTAACTTTGGACACTCTCACCTCTAGCTTGTCTAAAATGTTTCCAATCCATAATTTCTTTTTGCATATAAGCAAATGGATAAAATTGTATTCTTAATGCAACTATAAAATCATTCAAGAATAGATAATTTTACTACTTTTCTTCAAGTCTTGTTGAGTTCTGGCCTCCCACCAGATAAGAGATGTACTTTCCAAATGAAGAGAAGCAAGCTATATCTTGTTCACATCATCCTTAATCCTCTGAATCCTGTAATAATTATCCAACTCTTCAACATTTACTTCCCCATTGTACATAGGCAATTAAAACTTGACATCAAGCTTAAGTAAATGAGACTTAGCATGTCCTTTTGGAGATCTAGGAGGAGTATGTGTAGGTGTTGAAGGAGGTGAAGAAAGAGCTGAGGATGGAGGTGGAGGAGGAGGTGAAGGAGGAGGTGGTCGTGGAGGTTTACTCCCATCACTACCATTACCTTTTTGTTGATTTTAACTCTCTCATTGCAACCTTGTTGTTCTCTCTTCATACAAAACTCTCACCATTTTAGACATATCATAGAAATCTTTTCTGAAAGTTCTCTCATCTTCAGAAATCATCTCATGTCCTTCTTCATGTGCCATTACTGGTGGAGTTTGATGATTCTGTGACCTCCTTGAACCAATTTGAGGATTTGGATCTTCAAGCACTCCTTCTCCTCTTTTCAACTTTAACCCTGTAAACATCAAGAAAACACTTGTAAAAACAGTCAAACCTTCAAAACAACCATGATCTGATACTAAAGTGATCTGAAATTAAAAACTTGAAGGTTTCTTGAAAAAGTTAGCAAGAAAGTTTATGTCTTTTGGGCAATGGATCAATTTGCAAAAGCACATAAAATTAGTGTTTTTAGCTAAAATGTGCAAATAACCAGAGAAAAAAAGACCATATGCAACATCACAAAAACAACAATTTGATGACCGAGTTCACCCCTCCTGGGCTACGTCTCTAGGTCCAGCTTCTAATGTTGGCCCTTTCTATTATATGCTCAAAATGTAAGTTACATCAACAAACAATGATAAAATCATAAAAATAATGTTTCCATTGTGTCCAAAACACCCAAAAACCCTTGTTTAGTCTTTTCTTCGGCTCAAAAAGATTGAAAAATGACCAAGTTAGGCCTCAATTTCCATTTCTCTACTATCTGTCCTACAAAATGACCAAACTTGCTAACTAGGAAATAAATCCCTTCTTTTGGCAGATCATTGAGCGACAATTTCGCTTGGGACTGGTGAATTTCCTGCCATAATCGGTGTAAATTTTCACCTCTTTTAAATGTGCCAATGAACCTTAGCGCCGAATTTCTAGCCGCCAAGGGTGGTCACATGGAAACTGAAAGACCAGGGGCCAGGTTAACAGCTCACCCCTACTGGCTTAACTCTATCGCTAATTGTTGGTCATGTGGTAAATGATATAACCGAGGGCCAGGGCTAACCGCCTGACCCCTTCCTCCAAATTCTCTTGAACTCAACCTTAAATTGATGTTGTCGAACTATCTAATTAGGAACTAATGCATGGTGTAATGGTAAGTTGTTCAGTTTGTTCGTCGAAGGTCACGGGGTTGAACCCCACTAGGTCACTCGAACCCCACCGGGTCGGTCAAACCCCTCACCATATTTTGCATGATTTACGAGGGCCACATGGTTCCCTCCCATTGAGCCATGTGACGCCCCCTCATTAGCCCACATCAAACCAAACAACCAATAAAAATGCGCCAACACCGTCTGTATGACCTGCCACGTGTCAACACATGATTGGTCCACCTGTTTTCCATACATCCCCATCATCTACTGACATCAACACCACATCACATGTTGGGTGTGGAGCCTGATTATCTTCTTTATTCAAAGGTATTGCTACATTGGACCCCAGTTCGTAATGGGGTGGCAACGTTACCCGTAATATTTGCATTGCAGGGGGGTCCAGGGGTGGGGTCGATTGCAACCTTTGGGAGCCCCCCCTGGCAGGGGATTGGGGGTAGCACCCCCGAAGCTAAAAATAGATGTAAAATTGCCTTGTAAAATGTTGTAATTTCGTAGTCAATCTGGGCCGTTCATTAGGCGGAGATCTAACAGTAGAAGTTATGTTTAATTTAGGGTTTTTTTCCCTAGAAGGCAACCCCTTGCTATATATGAGGGAACTGTATTGCATCTATGGAGATATGTATTCTGAGTGAGAAAGAGAGAGGAGATTGTGTGAGAGTGAAGAGGGAATTACAACGGATCTACTGTAGGTTGTATCTCTTCAGTTTGCTGGATAATATAAATGGAAGGACTGGCTGTTTCTCCGTGGACGTAGCCCAAATTGGGTGAACCACGTATATCTGTGTCTCTCTTGTTTTATTTGTTTTCTGTGTTTGTATTTCTGCAATATATTTTATGTGTTCCATTGCTATATAATATATATAATTTTCTAACATCACATGTACGGCCTACCCAGTTAGCAGCCCAGTCAACCTTGTAAATTGTCTTTTTAACTATTTGCCAAAAACTTCAGAATGCGATAACTTTCACATACAATGCCGGATTGAGGTGATTCAAGTGGAATTGGAATCAGAATGACAAGATCTATGATTTGGAACTAGTTTTGAGTAATTTCAAGAACTTTTATTTTTAGCATATTTTTGATCCCCTAGAGCATCATGCTAGGGAGTGCATGAAGGAAAGGTGGGAGAAAAAAAATAGGCCCAAAGAAGAGTGGGTGCGTAGGGGGGGAAGAGAGGAGAAGTTAGGAGAGAAACCTAGAGAGGAAAGCATCGATAGAACTCATGTGCCAGAAAACTAGAGCAACTTGAACAGAAAGAACCTGAGATAAAAAAACCTCAGAATCACAGAAGGTGTGTGTGGGAATTGAACTACAATCGATTATGAAAAAAACTAAGAAATTAGTTTGAAATCCTTCGAGATGAGTGGAGTTAGTCAAAATAATTTCTCTTGAATGCACACATAAAACACAAGAGGGAAGCACAAAAGTTCTGCAGATTTAGTGAAGGACTCCCTTTGTGTTGTGCAAGCCTAGATTAGCCATAATGTCATTGTTAAAAAGATATAAATCATCAACTAAAAGGCTAGGCTCTAGTTTCCTTGTATATGAATGAGAATGGAATTCATTTCACCCTAAGTTGAATTTTGTGAACTTAAGTGGAGCTTCTCTTAAGGCATAAAATCTAGCTCAAGGTTGGCCAACTACAAGAAAAAGTACAATGTAGTTGTGCCTATAGTTGGGTGGAGAGTGGCTCTCCAATATCCAGTTTTAAGAAAAGTTTAAAAGTGATTTAGATAAGTGTATTTCTCTTCATTTAATTAAATATCAATATAAATTTGTACCTACTACCTTTTTTTTGAAAGGTATTTATTAATGGAACATTGAATGTGAATTTAGTGATGAATAACTTTTTATGTACTAATGCAAAACTAGTCCTTAAAAATGTTTACTATTTTTATCATTGATAATCCCCATTGTTATAGACATATTTGGGCACATCAACCCCAAACTTATATGTCGATGAACTAGGGCTCATCAACCCCTAAAAGAGTTGTTTCATACTCTAAAGGAACTTAGTCATCTGAGTGCATCATTCCCCAACGGAGTCGCCAATTTGTTTCTGGGAAAATTAGTGTCTTATCGAACAACTAACCCTCTAGGCTTGGTAGCTACCCTAGAAACAACAGTTTAAAGCAATTCAATGATTTTTCCTATGTGTAATAGATAAGAAAAATATAGTGGAACCAACCTGGAACTTCCGCTTAATCCCTTGCTTGATCTCTCTCTCCTTTGGCAGATCCTGCAACTCCTCCCCATACTTAACACGCTTGGAGAGTACCTGCACAAGTACAACAACAAAGAACCGTCAAAGCATCATGATCTATTACAACATAAACATTACAGAATCAGATATATAATGAACAAAATGATAGCATTCACAATTGCACAATCAAATGGGCGAAAATTTGAAGAGCCTTATTAATAGAAAGGAGAATTACAACCCAGTTGTCTGATCCAGCGCCATCCTCCCAGCTTCAATCCTTCTTCACCTCATGAAATAACAAGATCACACCAACAAGAGTACAATGCTCTCTCCTCAATTACAAACTATCAGCACTTACTTGCAATTCATTCCAGCCTCCTGATCTCTTGGATTGGAGATCCATTTATAGATGTTTACAAGGGTGTGAGTCATCCATGGGGTTTGATTAGTGTCATTCCACTTGTTATAATTGGTTCCACAAGAGAGGGGAATTGGAGATGGTTTCCTAATTCCCTTTGTCATCCTTGGGCGAATTTAGAGAGGCAAGTGGCATAAGAGAAGTTTCTAGAAGATTCCATGAGAAACCAACTAACAAACTATCCCGGAAATTGGTCCATCCTCGCCCATCGCACCCTATAGAAGGCCTAAATAGTATGCATCGCACCTTGACAGTGTACCAGTCAGTATGCATCACAGTTTATCAGTGGAGCAGTCAGTATGGTCCAATTTAGGCTCTTTCTGGATGATTTCTGAAGTGGAGCTTTTGGGGAATGATGCACTCAGATGACTAAGTTCCTTTAGGGTATGAAACAACTCTTTTAGGGGTTGATGAGCCCTAGTTCATCGACATATAAGTTTGGGGTTGATGTGCCCAAATATGTCTATAACAGTTGCCCCCTAAAGCATGAGGTCGTAAATATTCATGTCGGGTGAAATGCTTTATCATGAGGATCCGAAGTTTCGAACTAGAAGGTGACCTGCATAAGTTACAATACAATACATCATCATAATATGATTTTCATGATCTAGCTAAGGGAGGCATTCCCATGCTCAGCTTTATAAATTTCATTTCATGTACATAGATCAGATAGTCGTTTGTAGATACATACTGGTGATTCTACAGATATAGAGTCATTATCCATGATTAGGATGACCATCTGTGTAGAGCCTTTGTACATTTGACATTTTAATATCCCTGAATATATCGCAGCCCGGATGGATGAAACTAGATCCAGGGTCTTCAAACTCGTTCAATCTTCACTCGATGTACAAGTCAAACCATGTGAAGAGATGTTCTGAAGTCGAACATGGAAATACATCGCCTGATTACCAACCAATGATGTGAGCTGTTAACAGACGTGAGAGGAATCATTGATAATGATAATGATCCTCAAGGTACTATAGTACAATTCACGTGGTGTGAATACATGATCCGATGTCGAACACCACGCAAAATCTTTCGGTCAAAGGCCATTGATGTCAACCTATCGCCAGAAGTGAGAAACTTGCCATTGATGTATGCAAGCTTCAAAGCACTGAAAGTGTTGTTTCTAAGTCAACTTCTTAGATAATGAGCTGATGTTGACAAGAAGCGACTCGTCGTAGGAGGGCCTTGATGTATCCCACATCTACGAAACGAAATGAAGCAAATGATTTCATGAAACAAGGAATTTGAGCAGAGTTCCTTGTCTTGTGTCAAGCTCTTTTAAAAATGAAACAAGGTCCCAAGTTCCAAGTCAAGTTTCTGATTAGATCTCATAAAATCCTAGTCGAGTCTTTCAATTGATCTCGTAAAAGAACCTTCATTCCATCCACTTGATAGCCATGAGTAGTCTACTTAGGTGAATGTAATGAAGCTTGGGGGGCATGCACCTAATGGTAAAAGTTAAGTTTCCCTGTAGGTTATGTGAAGGGAATCACCCCATTCACCTTTGTTTATTTGGACGAAGCCAAAGAGGTGTTGGATAACCATCTTGCTTCATCGTAATGATTTCCATATGGTTATAGGAGACTCTCCCTTTCATCATGCTGGGGGCATGCAAACCATTCTCAAGCATAATTTTTTGTTTCAAGCTTGTGTAAACATGAAACTGAATCCAAGCATAGTTCCCTATGGTTCAAGCTTGTCAAAAAATGAACCCATTTTCAATTTTTAAACCACATGATTGCCATTCTATTAGCCTTTTCATCAGATGAGCCTTGGTTGTTTTATCCTTTTTTGAGGAACAGTTGTAATGAGTGGTATTATTAGCCAGCCTCTTCACATAAATCAACATGTTTTGAGAAGTTCCAACATTAACTGAACCAGTTGCTACCCTAGATACCACTCGTTCCTCAAAATAGATTCCTCTTTAAACCCTTTTCAGACTTGTTAAACATGAAAATATTGTTGAGCGCTTGTCCTTTCCAGCTCGTTAAAGTATTGGAAATGTCATCCCTCCTGTATTATTTTATCCTTTTTCGGACCTGAGGGATTACTTTACGAAAAAGAACTTATAGAGTCCTCTTTAAACCCTTTTCAGACTCATTAAACATGAAAAGATTGTTGAGCGCTTGTCCTTTCCAACTTGTTAAAGTATTGGAAATGTCATCCCTCCTGTATTATTTTATCCTTTTTCGGACTTGAGGGATTATTTTACGAAAAAGAACTTATGGAGTTTTCTTTTCGTCCCTTTTCAAACTCTCTAAACATGAAAAGGACCGAGTTATCCTTGTCGTTAAACTCGTTAAAATAATAGCGACAAACTTGTCCATCTAGACGAGACCGAGTTTCACTATCGCTAGACTCGTTAAAACATTAAATAGCGACAGGTTTGCCCGAAGGGCGAATTATAGAACAAGCATATGTTATCCTCCTCAAGCTTGAAAAAAATAAAGAGGTACTGGTCAGCAATGACTGGGGAAGAAAGGGAAAAAACTTGAAGAATTTATGGTAGCAAGTCACTCTTGAACATGACACTTTCACTTCATCTCCATGATTGAGTTGGGTTGGGTTATTCTGTTCACCGGTCATCATACCATTGGTCTTTCATACCATCCATCTTTTGGGGTTAACACTACCAATTCATCTCAGTGTCGCTGACATGTTCAAGAGAAGTCATCCAATTAATGTCTCATACACTGCAATACCTCCAACCTTCATTTTTTCATGACCACCATTCCTGAACCTTGTGTCGTCAGTTCATTTTCACCTCCAGAAATCATTTGCTTCGTTTCGTGTCGTAGATGTGGGATACATCAAGGCCCTCCTATGACGAGTCACTTCTTGTCGACATCAGCTCATTATCCAAGAAGTTGATCTAGAAACAACCTTTTCAGTGCTTTGAAGCTTGCATACATCAATGGCAAGTTTCTCACTTCCGGTGACAGGTTGAGATCAATGACCTTAGACTGAAAGATTTTACGTGGTGTTTGACATTGGATCATGTATTCACACCACGTGAATTGTACTATAGTACCTTGAGGATCATTATCATTATCGGTGATTCCTCTCGCGTCTGTTAACAGCTCACATCATTGGCTGGTAATCAGGCGATGTCTTTCCATGTTCGACTTCAGAACATCTCTTCACATGGTTTGACTTGTACATTGAGTGAAGATTGAACGAGTTTGAAGACCCCGGATCTAGTTTCATCCATCCGGGTTGCGATATATTCAGGGATATTAAAATTTCAAATGTATAAAGGCTCTACATAGATGGTCATCCTAATCATGGATTGCGATTCTATATCTATAGAATCACGAGTCTGTATCTGCAGACGACTATCTGATCTATGTACACAAAGTGAAATTTATAAAACTGAGCATGGGAATGCCTCCCTCAGCTAGTTCATGAAAAATCATATATTATCATGTATTGTATTGTAACTTATGCAGGTCACCTTCCAGTTCGAAACTTCGGATCCTCGTGATAAAGCATTTCACCTGACATGAATATTTACGACCTCATGCTTTAGGGGGCAATTGTTATAGACATATTTGGGCACATCAACCCCAAACTTATATGTCGATGAACTAGGGCTCATCAACCCCTAAAAGAGTTGTTTCATACCCTAAAGGAACTTAGTCATCTGAGTGCATCATTCCCCAAAAGCTCCACTTCAAAAATCATCCAGAAAGAGCCTAAATTGGACCATACTGACTGCTCCATTGGCAAAGTGCAATGCATACTGAGTGGTACACTGCCAGGGTGTGATGCAGACTGTTTAGGCCTTCTATAGGGTGCGATGGGTGAGGATGGACCAATTTCTGGGATAGTTTGTTAGTTGGTTGCTCATGGAATCTTCTAGAAACTTCTCCTGTGCCACTTGCCTCTCTGAATTCGCCCAAGGATGACCAAGGGAATTAGGAAACCATCTCCAATTCCCCTCTCTTGTGGAACCAATTGTAACAAGTGGAATGACACCAATCAAACCCCATGGATGACTCACACCCTGGCAAATATCTATAAATGGATCTCCAATCCAAGAGAATAGGAGGCTGGAATGTTGTGAATTGTGAGTAAGTGCTGATAGTTTGTAATTGAGGAGAGAGAGTTGTATTCTTGTTGGTGTGATATTGCTATTTCATGAGGTGAAGAAGGATTGAAGTTGGGAGGATGGTGCTGGATCAGACAACTGGGTTGTAATTCTCCTTTCTATTAATAAAGCTCTTCAAGTTTTCTCCCATATGATTGTGCAATTGTGAATGTTATCATTTTGTTCATTATATATCTGATTTTGTAATGTTTATATTGTAATAAATCATGATGCTTTGACGGTTCTTTGTTGTTGTACTTGTGCTAGTACTCTCCAAGCGTGTTAAGTATGGGGAGGAGTTGCGGGATCTGTCAAAGGAGGGAGAGATCAAGCAAGGGATTAAGCGGAAGTTCCAGGTTGGTTCCACTATCTTTCTCTTATCTGTTACACATAGGAAAAATCATTGAATTGCTTTAAATTGTTGTTTCTAGGGTAGCTGCCAAACCTAGAGGGTTAGTCGTTTGACAAGACACTAATTTTCCCAAAAACATCGATCCCTTGTCATAATATTCTTGATAGAAGGATTGAATGACCATGATGGGTCTCAAGTAAGAAGAATGAAGTTGTAATGGTTAAGTGGGAATAAACCTTACCAAATAACTAAGGATTGATTGTTCAATGCAACTAAGAAAGCTATCATAATTTTTGGGAATTTAGTCTTAGAACCCTCTTTGATTTTTTCAAAAGAAGTTCATTTGTGATAAACAACTGATTTTGATAACTTCTAAGGGATGAATATGACTTATGAGCCATAGATGTACTCGAGGTAGCTCTCTTAATATCATAAGACAAATATAAAAGGCTATAAAAAATTATAGAAATTTGGGGAAGGACACTTAGAATTTTCAGGTTCAGAGGCTTTGGCCCTAGCCACGAGTCACATGGTCAAAAGGGGCCATGACCAAGAGCTAGTATAAATGGGGAAAATGGGTTATTGGGCCCCAGAGGTGAGGAAATTTTGGACAAAATGTTGTCATTGATGTCTAAGGATGCCAAAGAGTGTTGTCACTGATGGTAAATGGATGTTAAAGGATTTCAAGAGTGTTTTCATTGATGCCAAAGGAGGCTTGAGGTTAAGGATGGAGCATATAGTTGAATGAATTTTATGTGTAGTGATCAAATCTAATGCTTCTACAAAGTGATCAGATGGAAAAGCATCAAAAATACCTTTCCAATGGTAATATCAGCCTGAAAAATTCCAAGAGGAGAAAAATATATTGTATATTAAAGTTTGGCGGGGTTTTTGGCTTCAAGGTTCCACACAAACCTCGTGTTTTTGTAACATATTTCTTTGTTAACAAAATCAGTGAAGTTTAAATCTCAGGAGGAATGACACGTTCACAACACATAACTAAAATAACTACACCCTAACCCTTTTCATATTGACGTATTATATTAATGGACCCTTCGTCCCAAGGTTGACAATCTCGAGATATGGGATTTGTTGCTACTGGATGCCGTAACATTTCATGTCTCGCCCCGATATATTTTATATCAAAGGAGCATGTTGAGGCCCTCGCTATTTTGAGGCCTCGAGAGATAGGATTTGTTCTTGTTAGCTATCATAAAATTTCACATATTGCCCTAAACCTTTTCATATCGATGTATTTTATTAATGAGTCTGAGAGGTCGAGACTGAGAGGCTGACATTGAGAGACCAAACTTTCCCCATTTGCATATGACACTTACACATTAATCATTGATGTTGAGTAGGATGGTGATGTGAAAACCAAAGTGGGAATGACATTAACAATTGACATCAGGATGACATGACCATATGACATGTGGCATGCATTTTTGGCATTTTCAAGTGTCCAAGTGGCATATTTATGGATGACTTGTGGCACCACTAGGAGGTGACATGTGGGTTAGATGATGTTAGTGTGAGGTGGTAGTGATGTCATCTGATGAGGTGGAAATTTCTCAGGGATAGTGCTAGGAGGTCATGTTGGTGTGTTTTGTGTTAAAGTTTTATTTAGGACTCTCAGTGATTCATGAATTTGAGCCTTGTTGCTAGAGTACAATGGTGAAATGCCTCAAACCCCCAAGACCTGCACTAACACGAGACCCATTCCATTCTAGCCATTTGTGCCATTCAAGCTATTTGGTTCATTCGGGAAGAAATGTCTCAAACCCCCAAACTGGTGTGGGACCTAGTCCAAGTTCGAAATTGCTTGAACACCTGAACTCTCAATGAGTGCTTTAAGTGCTTAGGGGATGGTCACCACCGTGGTCATGTAGAAAAGGAGCCCGAAGGATTAAGGGTGTAGGAACTCAACGTGTGGATGAAAGTTAAGAGCCTCTGTCATTTTCCTGCAATCATGATACCTAGTCTCATGCAACAAAGGGATTAAGTTTCCAGGCTCAACATTAGTTTGAATATGGCATAATGAAGTTAACGGAGTAGTTGGATTCAAATGGGCTCATTGATGACTCTTCTCATTGAGTTTTACTGGTTGTGATGAATTTCTAGTGTGTGACTAAGCAAGACATACAGAAGTGCTCCCCACACCATGAATAATTTAATGATAAAATGTATCAGACAATGTATATCAGAAATGGATACTCGGTTGGAATGTTTTTCATGTATTGTGGTCAAGTATAAGTAGAGGGAGCCACATTGAAGAAATTAAGATCATTGATACCATGCTGTAGTATTTCTTTCTCAATCTATGATAAATTGAATGCAAGGTCGTCTCATGGTAAGTTAAGTCTTATAGAGTTTTTCGCTTTGTGAAAATTTTGAGATGTCGTGTGAGAAAATCTAGAGATTGTGCTAGCTGAGTAGAGATAGAGTGTATGTGTTGCGAGTGAGTGTTGTGTGTGTGAGAATAGTTGTGTGCCTATGCTGAGAGTGATGAGAGATTATTTGCAACAATTGAATAAGTGTGTAACACAATAGAGTGAGAGAAGGGGTGTAATGAGTGCAACAGAACAAGAGCAGAGTTCTAAATCCAACTGAGTATGTGTGTGTTGTAGTAAGCAGAGGGAGATGCAGAGAGGTAGAGGATCAAGATCACATGTTTCAGGTTGTAGAGGTAGGACATAGATCTTAGTTTATAAATTGTATGGAAAGGTAAAACTCTTGGTTGTAGTAGGTGGGTGCCTGCACTTATTAGAGGTTGGTGCTTCTAGGAAAGTTGGTGCTTGCTGATTTGAGGGGGTTTGGGCATGGAAAATTTTAGGGGCTAATATTCGCAAGTGGGCTAATTTTCCATGATTAAAAAAAAAAGAATCGCCAATTTCCATTTTATTCTAAAAATGATTCGCCCAAATTTTACAACATAAAATTATTTTACCTTAAAAATTGCCAATATTATATAGAGAATATATATATATATATATATATATATATATATATATATATATATATATATAATCATTATAAATTTGAATAATTTTACAAATATATCAATAAAATTTGAATAATTTTACAAATATATCAATAAAATTTTTATAGTTTACATATTATGGACTAGTGAGATTTGCCAATGTTTTTAAACTTTAAGGTAATTTCCCATCCTTAAAATTTTCCCTGGGTTTGGGCCTCTTGTGAGTGGGTACTCACAAACATTTGATGTAATCAAAATTGGTGCCTTGATTTATATCATAATACAAAAACAAGCTTTGATGGTTTTTCTCCTGGAAGGTTTTCCATGTTAAATAATTGTATTCAAATTCTATGTGATTATTGCTCACTCATGTGTGTTCAAATGCTATGTGATTATTGCTTGCTCATGTGCTATTGAATGATTTAAAATTGAATACATAACTACTTAAGATAAAAATAAAAAATTATAAATCGCTGATCCACCCCCTTCTATGTAATTCTTGATTCCCAACAGGAAATCCATCAAGAAACATCACTCCAACCCCTGATATTGATGGATCTTGACATGTATGTAAATAAACAAACAAATCCATGACAATAATTGTCAGATATAAGCTACCAAGAGAGCATAATGGTGAATACTAGGTAAAGTCCCTAAAGAAAACAAAAATTTTCCTTCCGTCATTTAACATGAAGTTGGGAGTCATTATGTAACACCCTCCTCCCACATCTACCCAAGTAACCAGAAAACGGGGTAAACATGTGACGAGAAGTTACTATGATATGATTCAACTCCCTATGTGTCAGTTAAGGAAGTGGAACCGACGAAACATATCACACAAACCTTCCACATCAGCAACAGAACTCCCAGGAGCCATCCCAACCACTCAGGTAACCAGTCCATGAGACCAACTGAAGTTTTAGTGCATCAAACCCCTGGATGCTCCATTGATATGGAAAAGGGTGCATCTGGGAGGCTCCATAAGCTACCACAACAAGGGAAAGAGAGCTTCTCGGGACTTTTTCCCCAGTGTTGTGCTTGCGACTCTGGGATTTGTGCTACTTTTTCAAGCTTAGAGATCAGGTCACTGCCGAGAACTCAATGACACCTTCGGAAATGAAATTTCACAATGGAACAAAGATACATTTGCAAAAACATCAACAAGGACTAGATTGGACCCCTACTAGCCATGACAGACATTTCGTCAAACATATCTGTTGAAATATGGCAACAAGAATATTCCAATTTAATTTTTCCTTGAATTAAATTGTGAATTAAAATCGAATTTAGTCTTAACAACTACTTGGAAATAATTAATTAACTTATTTTAAATTAATTAGTTAGAGAAATTCAAGTTAGAAGTCTTTATGAAGTCATGCAAGAGTTATCCCTTAAATTAAGGAGATAAGATTGAGTTATATTTGAGTTGTAATTATTTAACTTAGTTTACTGAGTTAAGTCCAGTTAAATTAATTCCAAACTGTTTGAGGAACTAATAGTGAGTTAACAGTCAGTTGATGCATTAATGCACTCAACTAGTGCTACTCCAGTTAACTGAAGGTTCCCTCATCAGAAACTCATGCATGTCTATTCTGAGAAAGACCAAGTTGAGATTAATGTTCAACGACATTGTACTATCAGTTGCATGTGTTTTCTCATGGAGAAAATTCATGCATGCAGTCAAGGATATATCCTTGAGGATTGCGCAGTTTTGTAGGAGATCATTCACTTGGTAATAGGAAATCATCCACAAGGAACAACGCAAGGAAATAGGAGCTTGGAGGACAGAGAGGAAGGCTGGAGAGAAGCCAAGATTACCTGTGAGCATCTGTGAGGATTGTACTGAGAGCTGGCTAGCTGTGAGAGCTAAGGCTTTGTATAATTCCTATGTATTTCCACCATGTATGATAATACAATAGTGTGGGTTTTTTTCTGAGGCTTTCCCCAAAGTATTTTCATGTGTATTGTGCCATTGATTCTTCTTCTTTTGGTTATATTGTTCAGCTTGATATTTAAGCTTCCACAAATTGATAGTAGAAGTAGGTTATAGTATTCTTCTTTGATTTATATTGCATTATCGGGTTAACCTATCACAAATTCTCTACACGGTATTAGAGCTGGATTTGTAGAAATTTTCTACATGGTATCAGAGGTGTGAACAATATATTCAGAAGAGAATTCGAAGTTTGAAGTTCACGGTTGCAGGTGCATATCAAATTCATATCATACTTCAAGGTTGGCCAATGGCATTCTATGGCTTGAGACTTGAGTATCCCTTGGAAGGTAGCTCGAATTATATAACATGGAAAGATAGAATGGAGGCTGTATTAGAAGACAATGGCTTGAAGGAATTTGTTGATCAAGAAATCCCAAAGCCAGCTTCAATTAATGCATAAGAGTTGACTGAGTGGAAGAAGTGTGTGGCGAAGGCGAGATGGATCATCCTTAAGGGAGTTCGAGACCATATTGTCTTGAGTCTTCATGGGAAGGATACTCCACTTTCAATGTGGAAGACATTGAAGGACCTCTACTAGAATAGTAGCGACCAGAGGAAATTGGCGCTCAAGGATAAGCTTCAAAGAATCAAGATGGAGAAGGGTGATACTATTTCCACATATCTGAACAAGCTCGCCACCTGCAGAGATGAGCTTGGCAATGTGGGAATAACTACTGCCGATGATGATATGGTGAGCCTTGCTCTCCTTGGCCTTCCAAAGAGTTGGAATAGCTACCAGGACTCTGTGAATGGAAGGGAGAAATTGCCGGATTGGGAACGACTGTGGTTGGATCTTATGCAGGAGGAGATCAGGAGGAGCACACGATATGGTTCTTCATCCAAGAATGATGATGAATAAAATTTTGCCTTAGCAAGAAAGGCAAGGAAAGGGAAGGGGAAGGCTTCCCATTTCAAATCGAATTCTTCTCATGGAGGGAAGAAGGGTGACATGTCTAAAGTAAGTGATCTGAAAATCACCCTATGAGTGAACTCAGTTAAAGATTTATTAAATGAAGGTATTACAGACTCATGTGCTAGTGTGTGTCTATGTTATTTAGGCAACGGATCGATCAGATTGCAAATACACAGACACTGGAAATGGAAAACAATAGAGAAACGCAGTAAGCAAATACATGAACACAACAAGTTAACAAGGAGTTCACCCTATTCTCCAGGGCTACATCTCCGTTCCAGCTTTCAGTGGTGGCCTTCTTTTATTGTGTCTTAAAGCAGAGAATTACAATGAAGGAGCTCGATATGAGTCTCCTGAAACAGAATTTGCTTGGCAGGGTGGTTTTTGGATTCCCCAAGCCACTAGAGTGCACAGACTCTTTGCTTTACTAGCTCTTTGACCTCTCTGGTCTACAATGGAAGGAGCCCAATGTGGTGATCAGTCCTGATAGATCCCCTCAGGGATGGCTTGAATCCTTCAAGCTCTCTGGTGCTCGACGCTGCCTTTGGTCAGCTCGGCCCTCTGTCTTCTTTCTACTTTTTTTTGCTTCACTGTCGTTTTCTTCATTTTCGCTGTCTTCTTTCTTTTCTTCTCTTCTTCGTCTTCGGTGTTTGGTGTCTTCTGCTTTCTATGTTCATGGCTTTAAGACATTTGATGTCACAGCTGTTCGATTCCCCTTCCACCTCTGTAGGATTTCCTGATGCAGCTTCGCTTGGAGTTCCCTATCCCGGCGTCATCATCAGGCTCACAGGGAGTGGCCACTTTTCCTCCTATGAACTGTCAAGCTCTTCCCCGTCGGTTCAATTCTTCGATTACGGCATGGAATGAGTCATCTGCCACCTTGGCGGTCAAATCGAACCTCAAATTCTTATAAATTGTGGCTTAATCCCCTGTCAGTTCCGATTTCTCCATCGGACTCGTTCTTAGCCATTAGATCTGGAGCCCCCAGATCCGACGCCATTCGCTCATTTTGCGTGGTTGACTTGCTCGACTGTTAGCACACGATGAGCGGTGGTTTTCTCTCTCCTTCGCTTGCCATGCGTCGGGCGTTGAGTGGAATCGCTCCTTTTTTGCCAAATCTGCTTACCGCCCAAGGGTGCCCCTGATAAATACCATTGGTTTTTGAAGGGCGGGTCCCACCTTTAGCCTTTAGCCTTTTTCGCCACGGTTTCCCTGGCTCCTATGCAATCGAGCACTCGGGGCCTCTCCTTCTCTAGGGGTTTTGCCCAGTGATGCACGAATCGCGCATCAAAAACTGCCTCCTTTTCTCGATTTGGGCTTCCTAGGGGCTAGTTTCGCCTCCTGCACAGTCTCCATGGGTCTCGGTCATCGTGCTTTGACCGAGGTCCTCGTCGTTCCACATTGGCTTTCAACTTCCATTGTTTAGAGGTTTTTCTAATCGCTCTATGCTCTGGAATTCGAAGTCTTTTTCCTATTTTGATACAGTCATGGTGCTGTGATTATTCTTCATGGATCCAATTCGGATCACGACCTTCCCACTGAAAAGCTTCTGGACCACCAAAAGTTGGTTTTCAAGCATCGACTAAGTGAGGGTATTGTTGTCTCACTTGTCCAATCTCAATCCACTTTGCATTGCTCGACTTTGAACCTTTGAGCCCTACTCTGAGGTACTCAACATCTCCTCTGTGCGTCGTCCTCACCTTCCTGTCCAGAACTGTGTCTTCCTGCAATTCATTAAGATATTCAGGTAGTAGGTCATCAATTGAAGGCAACTGAATCTGCTCTTCGGGATACTCAATTAGAGAAGGTTTAAACAATCTCAAGCAATCTGCATTTACAACTAAGTAGATGTGCATGTAAGCTGGTAGATCAAGGTGAAAAGCATTTTCACCAATCTTCTCAAGTATTTTGAAGGGTCCATACCTGATAGGCTTAAGCTTTTTACCTTCCCCTTGCATCTTGTCTTTCTGATATACAACCAGACTTGGTCACCAACCTAGAAACTATGCTCCATCTGATGCTTGTCATGCTTAGCCTTGTATTTGGCTTGGCTCTTTTCCAGTTGTTCCTGTACTGCCTGGTGGATCTCCTGGATCTATTCAATGAACCTAGTTGCCTTGTCCACATCACTGTGTCCATCAACTGTGGTATCTTTACCAAAGAAAAAAATCCAAAGTAGACCTTGGTGTGAAACCAAAACAGGTCTCAAAAGGAGATCTCTGTGTAGAAGAATGTTTTGCTCTGTTGTAAGCATGTTTCACATAACACAAATGTTCCTAAAGCTTAGGATGTTCGCTGCAATATCCTCTGAGTAACTGGATCACTGTCCTGTTAACTACTTCTGTCTGGCCATCAGTTTGTGGATGAAAAGATGTCTTCAGTTTGGTGTCCATCAGTTCCCAGAGACTGGACCAAAACTTCCCCACAAATCAGGTGTCTCAATCAGATACAATGGATGTGGGTAACCCAAAATGAACCCATACATGTTCAAAGAATAGTTTTTCATTTTGTTCAGGTGTAATCTGTTTATTACAAGGTATCAAAATACACATTTTGCTGAACCTATCCACGAAAACATATAGATAATCATGACCTTTCCTAGATTTAGGCAGTCCTCCAACAAAATCCATGGAAACACTTTCCCAAGGGTGAGAAGGATCTGGTAATGGAGTGTACAAGCCTAGTTTTCTATTGTTGGGCTTGCTTTTAGCACACATAGTACACCCTCTTACATATATAGAAACTGTCTCATTCATTTTTGGCCAATAACAAAATCTTTGCAGCTGTGCAACTGTTTTACTTACCCCAAAGTGACCTGATATCAGAGAAGTGTGTGCTTCTCTAGTTATCTTTACTCTCTCAATTTGTGGAATGCAGAGTTTCCCACAATTGTACAAGAGTTGGTCCTTTACATGATAATCCAATTCTTCTACTCATTTGCCTCGACTTAAAGTTGCATATACATCTTTAAAGTCTATATCTTGAGCATATTGTTTAATGTAGCTTTCATGTAGCATAGAATTATGCTTAAGTATAGTAGATGCATTTATAATGGGTCTAGATAACATGTCTGCAACTTTATTATGTATGCCCTTTTTATATCTAATGACTAAATGAAATTGTTGTAGAAAACCCATCCATCTATAGTGTCTTGATTGCTGCAACTTAGTTTGGGAGTGTAGATATTTTAGTGGTTGATGATCAGTATGTATTACTGTCTCTTTGCCCATTAAGTAATGTTTCCACTTTTCACACTCTGTACTAATGCATACAATTCTTTGTCATATCTAAGATAGTTAACTACTGCAGTATTAAAAGTCTCAGAATGATAACATATGGGTTTACCGTGCTGTGTCAACACTGCTCCCATGGCATAGTCACTGGCATCTGTTTGGATCTCAAATGGTCTTTGAAGATCAGGCAGTGCTAGTACAGGTGCTGTACTAATCTTTTCTTTCAAGGTGTCGAAAGCTTTCTGATGTTTTCCTCCCCACTGAAACACCTTGTTCAATCTTGTTAAAGCATGTAAGGGAGCTGCAATTGAGGAGAATTTAGAAATGAACTTCCTCCAATATTGTGCTGCTCCTAAGAAGCTTCTCACTTCTATAACAGACTTGGGTTTAGGCCAGTTTACAATGACTGCCACCATAGAGGGATCTATTTTCAATTCACCACCCCCTACTATATGACCCAAATAATTTAGAGATGTTTTGCTAAATTCACATTTTGAGAGTTTAACATGAAGTTTTTATCTTTTCAAAACATCTAGTGTTTGCTTAACATGCTTTAATTGTTCTTCCCATGTTTTACTAAAAATCAGAATGTCATCCAGATACACATTAACAAAATCATCAAGAAAATGTCTGAGTACATCATTCATTAATCTCACGAAAGTAGCAGGAGCATTAGTTAAGCCAAAAGGCATAACCAGCCACTCATACAATCCCTGCTTTGTTTTGAAAGTAGTCTTCCATGCATCTTGTTCTGCCACTCTGACCTGATGGTATCCACTGTGCAAACCTAGCTTGGTGAAATAAACAACTTCCTTCAATTGGTCTAAAAGATCATCTATGCGAGGAAGGGGATAATGATTTTTGATTGTTATCTTATTCAGTGCTTGGTAATCAATGCACATTCTCCATGAGCCATCTTTCTTTCTCACCAAGACGATTGGTGACCCACATGGTGATGTGTTAGCCATGATGAATCCTTTCTCGAGCAACTCCTACACCTGCTTCTTGATTTCAACATTCTCTAAAGCAGACAACTTGTACATTCCAAAGTTAGGTAATGGAGCATATTGCTGCAAAATAATATCATGTACTATTTCCTTTTTGGGTGGCAGAGCTTTAGGTTCTTGAAACAATACATCATACTCTGAAACAAATTTTTCTAAATCAGCTTGCTATTTAGCATTAGAACCCTCAAATACATTGGTTTTATCAGGTTTCTTTTCCTTTACAACCATCAGTAAGAATTGTTTGCATGAATTTATCATTCTTTTTATCTGCCCTGAGTTTATGAGAGTATAATTATCCTTGAGCTTATGAGCTCTTACAAAGTATTCGATTCCATCTTTAACAAGTAGATACTTGTTCTTAGATCTACATAAAATAGCTTTTCTATCATACAAGTAAGGACTTCCTAAAACAATTCCACATATATGCAAAGTAATTATGTCTAACTCAACCTCATCTACAAATGCCGACCCAAAAGAAAACTTGAGCTTTCACTATCTAGTCACTTGTAGTTGTGCTTTATCATTCAACCATCCTAATGGGTATGGTTTCTTGTGAGGTGTAGTTGCTAATCCCAATTTCTTTACAATTGCTTCAGAAATTAAATTTACTTGTGAGCCACTATCAAACAAAGTGTCAATCTTTTGATATTTGGAAACTACTCGAATATGGAAAATCTCATGTCTTTTTCTCTCATGCTCTTCATAAATAATAGATTGTGCAGAATTACTAGTAGATGCTTCAGAATTCTTACCTTTTATACTAGTGGCTGCAATGGTTGTATCATCTCCCGAGTCTGACCCTAAATCTTTCTGAATAGTTGCAACAGTCTTCTTCTTCTTGCCCTCGAACTTCTTAGGCCTCAGCTTTGGATGCAGAATCCAACAATGCTCATCATCATGCCCATCCTTTTTACTGTGAGTGCATGAAGCTTTACTTTTCTGTGCAATGTTAGCCTTCCTTGCTTTCCACTTCTGCTTTCTTTTCTCCTTGCTCTTGCTTGCAGTGGGTTGGGATGGTCCCCCACCTTCTGGATTTCCATTCTTTCCTCTAGCGTCTATATGGTAGCTTATACAGATACCTCATCTATACTAGTGGGATTAAACATGAGGATGGTATGCCTCATGTAGCTATGTAGACCACCAATGTACTTCAACAGAGTCTTTGGTGAGTCTAATGAGATTCCTAGAATCAATGCTCTCTTTCTAAATTCTTGAGTGTACCCTTGCACACTTTGCCCTTTCAACTGCCGAAGAGTTTGCCAACTCATCATGGATTGTTGCATGTAGGCCAATGGATAGAACTGCTTTTTGATGGCAGAAACAAATTCACTCTAGACAGAGATGGTATTACCATGTCTTTTCATGTCATCTTGGGTTCTACCTTCCCACCAAACCAATGCAGTGCCTCCTAGGCATAGGCTTGCCAGCTAAATCTTACTCTTGTCCGAGTCGATATTCTGCACTCTGCAATACACATCAATTTGTCTAATCCAATTGTCCAACTTTTTTGCATTTAGCTCTCCATCATATATAGGAAAATCAAATTTAACATCTAACTTGATCAGAGATGCTTTCTTGTTATGAACAGGGCTATTAGGAGGTGTGAGAAAGCTTTCTTCTTTCCCTTTTCCTTTTGAGTAGTCATGGGAATGTGACTCATCTTCTCCTTTGTCTTGCTTAGAACCTGATGAATCTTCATCCTTATGTTTTCTAAAGTCCCTATACATTTCTTCTACCATGGACTTTATGGTTAGGAAACTATCAATGAATTGAGGGTCTAGCCCCATAAAACCTTCCTCTAACATTGTCTTCCAAGGATAGACTCTCCCAATTTCAGGATTGGCTTCGACCAACTCTCCTTCTCCCAATTTGAGCTTTGATCTAGTGAGCATTCACAGCTAAACCAACACAAGCTTGTCTAACCTTATAGCCTAGAGATCTGATACCACTTGATCTGAAAATCACCCTATGAGTGAACTCAGTTAAAGATTTATTAAATGAAGGTATTACAAACTCATGTGCTGGTGTGTGTCTATGTTATTTAGGCAACAGATCGATCAGATTGCAAATACACAGACACTGGAAATGGAAAACAGCAGAGAAACACAGTAAGCAAATACAAGAACACGAAAAGTTAACAAGGAGTTCACCCTATTCTCCAGGGCTACATCTCTGGTCTAGCTTTCAGTGGTGGCCTTCTTTTATTGCGTCTTAAAGTAGAGAATTACAATGAAGGAGCTCGATATGAGTCTCCTAAAAAAGAATTTGCTTGGCAGGGTGGTTCTTGGATTCCCCAAGCCACTAGAGTGCACAGACTCTTTGCTTTACCAGCTCTTTGACCTCTCTGGTTTACAATGGAAGGAGCCCAATGTGGTGCTCAGTCCTGACAGATCCCTTAAGGGATGGCTTGAATCCCTCATGCTCTCTGGTGCTTGATGTTGCCTTTGGTCAGCTCGGTCCTCTGTCTTCTTTCTGCTTTTTTTTGCTTCATTGTCGTTTTCTTCGTTTTCGCTATCTTCTTTCTTTTCTTCTCTTCTTTGTATTCGGTGTTCGGTGTCTTCTACTTTGTCTGTTCATGGCTTTAAGCCATTCGATCTCATAGCTGTTCGATTCCCCTTCCACCTCCATCAGATCGCCTGTTGCAGCTTCGCTTGGAGTTCCCTGTCTCGATGTCAACATCAGGCTCACAGGGAGTGGCCACTTGTCCTCCTACGAACTGTCCGGCTCTTCCCCGTCGATTTGATTCTTCGATTACGTCATGGAATGAGTCATCTACCACCTTGGCGGTCAAATCAGACCTCAAATTCTTATAAATTGCGGCTTAATCCCCTGCCAGTTCCAGTTTCTCCATCGAGCACATTCTCAGCCGTTAGATCTGGAGCCCCCAGATTCGACGCCATTCACTCATTTCACGCTGTTGACTTGCTTGACCATTAGCACGATGAGCGGTGGTTTTCTCTCTCCTCCGCTTGCCACACGTCGGGCGCTGAGTGGAATCGCTCCTTTTTCGCCAAATCTGCTTACTGCCCAAGGGTGACCCCGATAAATACCACCGGTTTTTGGAGCGCGGGTCCCGCCTTTAGCCTTTAGCCTTTTTCGCCATGGTTTCCCCGGCTCCCATGCGACCGAGTGCTCGCGGCCTCTCCTTCTCGAGGAGTTTTGCCCAACGATGCGCGATTAGCACTGAGCGCTAATCGCGCATCAGAAACTGCCTCCTTTTCCCGAATCGAGCTTCCCAGGGGCTAGTTTTGCCTCCTGTGCAGTCTCCATGGGCCTCGGTCAGCGTGATTTGACTGAGGTCCTCGTCGTTCCACGCTGGTTGCCAACTGCCACTGTTCAGAGGTTTTTCCGATCGCTCTATGCTTTAGAATTCAAAGTCTTTGTCATGTTTTGATACAGTCATGGTGCTGTGATTATTCTTCATGGATCCAATTCAGATTAGTAAGATGCTTTAGTTGTCACAAGATGGGACATTATGCGACTAATTACCCATCGAAGAAGTCCAAGAAGGGATCGTCAGAAGGATCAAAAGGTGAGGCATTAGCCTCTCAGTTTGAAATGAAATTTACCCTCATCGCATGCATGGTGTCATCAATGATGGGTTGTGTCTGGTATCTTGACAGTGGAGCCTCATTCCAGATGACCGGTGATAAAAATTTATTCAGTGCCTTGGAGGAGAAAGACCTCAAGATGCGCATAGAGATGGGTGACGATGGAAGGTATAGTGTTTCAGGAGTGGGCATGGTTTATTTTTAGAGGGATCATGGATCTCCTTTCACCTTGACAGATGTGATGTATGTGCCTGGACTGAAGAAGAACTTGGTATCAGTCGCAATGTTGGAGGACAAAGGCTACGATGTTGTCTTCAGTAAAGGAAAGGCATTCCTAAGACACATAGACAAGGGTTAGACCAAGAGGCTAGGGATTCTGGTGAAGAATATCTATAAACTAAAGGTAGATGATTGTGCAACATTGAGTACGAAAGCAGAATTGGTGCAAAGACAAGACATTGGCGAGTTGTGGCACAGGTGGTTGGGCCATTTGCATCATGGGGTTTTGAAGGTAATGCAACAGATATCTACAGGACTTTCCAAAGGTAAACTTGATCAAGTTGACACATGCAAAGGTTGTACCTTGGGAAAGTACACCAAGTCTTCCTTTCAAGATCTAGGCAGTCAAGCAAAGGCTATCTTAGAGCAAGTTCATACTGATTTGTGTGGACCATTCTCGACGACATCCACAACGAAGCAAAGGTATTATGTGATTTTCATTGATGACTATTCTCATAAATGTGGGATTTATTTCATGCAGAAGAAGGACCAAACTTTCACAAAGTTTTACGAGTTCAAAACTTTTGTTGAGAAAGAGTTAGGGAAGAAGATCAAGGCCTTGAGAAGCGACAACAGTGGAGAATATGTATCTCAAGTGTTTAAGGACTTCTGTGCAGCGGAAGGAATTAAACGAGAGTTGACAGCACCTCATAAACCACAACAGAATGGGGTGGCTGAGAGGAAGAACAAAACTATTGTAGGGGCAGCACGGGCAATGTTGCATGACCAAGGCCTACCATTTCACTTGTGGGCTGAGGCATGCAACACAACGATCTATTTGTAGAATAGAAGCCCACATCGCATACTTGGGATGAAGACACCAGAGGAAGCTTTCTCCGGTAAGAGATTAGATGTGGGTCACTTCAGGATCTTTGGCTCATCGGTATATTGCCATGTGACAAAGGATGCACAGAAGAAGCTTGAGCTGACAACAGAGTTGGGGATATTTGTGGGGTACACTGATACACCTCACAACTATCGGGTGTACTTGCCTACCAGTCAGAGGATAGTGGTTCGCAGAGATCTCAAGTTTGATGAGCAGAAGGCCATGCGAGTTTACCTTCAGAGGGAGCTCCAACTATAGGCTGTGGAGGAACTGTTGGTTCCTAAGGAGGAGGAGCCTCAAACTAATGCGGAGTAGCCACATGCATAGGTTCCAGGAGTGGAGACATCCACTCAAGCATAGTCTTTCAGATATGGACAAAAGTGCACAAGAGAAGCTGACAGATTGTTGGAGGATGCGAGAGAGAATGTGGGAGCATCATCTTCTCAGCATAGATAGAGGAGGTCACCTGAGAGGTACACTGGATACATGGCCCTTGCTAGGGAATGTGTTGAGACCGAGCCATCTTCCTTTGAGGAAGTAGTGTAGCAGCCGATTTGGGTTGATGCTATGGTGGAGGAGTATGACTCCATAGTTCGTAACAGTGTTTGGGATGTGGTTCCGAGACCGGAGAACAAGTCAGTTGTGAGTTCCCGTTGGCTTTACAAGGTAAAGCAAGCTGTTGATGGTAGTGTGGAGAAGCATAAGGCAAGATTTGTTGCCCGTGGCTTTTCACAGGTCGAGAGGATCATGTTGCTGCAGTATATTTCAACAGAGGAGCAATATGTTGACATTTTGACAAAGGCATTGTTAAAGTGTAAATTTGAGTTCCATAGAGACAGGATCGGGGTCGTAGATAATACCTTTCTTGTTGAGAGGGAGTGTTGAAATATGGCAACAAGAATATTCCAATTTAATTTGTCCTTGAATTAAATTGTGAATTAAAATCGAATTTAGTCTTAACAACTACTTGGAAATAATTAATTAGTTAATTTTAAATTAATTAGTTGGAGAAATTCAAGTTAGAAGTCTTTCTAAAGTCATGCAAGAGTTATTCCTTAAATTAAGGAGATAAGATTGAGTTATATTTGAGTTGTAATTTGTTAACTCAATTTACTGAGTTAAGTCTAGTTAAATTAGTTCCAAACTGTTTGAGGAACTAATAGTGAGTTAATAGTCAATTGATGCATTAATGCACTCAACTAGTGCTACTCCAGTTAACTGAAGATTCCCTCATCAGAAACTCATGCATGTCTATTCTGAGAAAGACCCAATTGAGATTAATGTTTAAGGACAGTGTACTATCAGTTGCATGTGATTTCTCATGGAGAAAATTATGCATGTAGTCAAGTATTTATCCTTGAGGATTGCATAGTTTTGTAGGAGATCATCCACTTGGTAATAGGAAATCATCCACAAGGAACAATGCAAGGAAATAAGAGCTTGGAGGGTAGAGAGGAAGGCTGGAGAGAAGCCAAGATTGCTTGTGAGCATCTGTGAGGATTGTACTGAGAGCTGGCTAGCTGTGAGAGCTAAGGCTTTGTATAATTCCTATGTATTTCCACCATGTATGATAATACAATATGTGGGGTTTTTAGTTGAGGCTTTCCCCAAAGTATTTTCATGTGTATTGTGCCATTTATTCTTCTTCTTCTGGTTATATTTTTCAGCTCGATCTTTAAGCTTCCGCAAATTGATAGTAGAAGTAGGTTATAGTATTCTGCTTTGATTTATATTGCATTATCGGGTTAACCTATCATAGATTTTCTACAATATCACAAACATGAATGTTATAGGTCTTAACAACATAGCTGAGCATAGGGGTCTCATACTTATCTGAGATTCACTATGAGGCATTATTTCCTTATCACATTAACTGCAATTTCATCTATTAGGCCATAGATACATTGTTCATTCATTTACAAGTAAAAACATGATGAGAGCCATACATAGGCACTGTCATAATACATGTTCATACCCAATATAATAATAACATAAATACCAAGGAAACAACAACCATATAATCCACATATAAACCAGTACAATACTCATGAATTAACAAGGATAAATAACCTCATATTAATGAATGCAATGACCAACCAGGTTTGGGACTTCCACAAACCACCTGACCATAGATTGGCTAAACCAAATATTTCTTTCAGCCAATCACCCTTGTGCCATATTCCAAGCATGAATGTGGGATCTCATTGAATGATCCATCAAAACCGAAGTAGGGCTTTCAGAGGCCAAACAACCTCAACCCATTAAATAGTGACTCCACCTCATGGTTGGACATCAAAAACAATTACTAAATTGGTCTCTACCCAAGTCTTCTAGGGCTTGAGAGCGTTTGTTCCAACCAACGCTTCCAGGACTAGTAACTCAACCCATAACTTCCGTCGGGCTTCCAGAGCGTTTGTTCAACTAGCGCTTCTAGGACTAGTAAATCAACACACCAAGGGATTCCATAGTGTTTTTCCAACCAAGGTTTCCAGGACTAGTAAATAAACCCAAGTTGTTATGGGGCTTCTAGAGCGTTTGTCCAACTAAGGCTTCCAGGAATGAGTAACTCAACCCAAGCTAAAGGAAACATGAGAACCAACCATAAAAACAAATAAATGAACCCACAACACCATGGATATCCCATAAATGGAAAGGCTAGGAAAATCCACTATCAATCTAGGCAATTCTCCAAGCATATGTCGTGCATGCCAAAACTAGTGAGGAAAACATACATGCAATTCGGTACCTGCAAGCAAAACCTGTTGTAGTTGTTGATCCTGATGTCCTCTTACACTTTCTTGATCTTCCTTTTCCTTCTTTCTCCAAGCATCCAAGTATGCCATACTCTCAAAGAGTGCTCCAAGAAAACTCTAAGTGTCCAAGAGTGTGAGAGAGAGAGAATAGAATGAGAGCTCCAAAACTGAACTGACAAAAAGATACACTAACCAAGCCTGAGCAAAAGCTTGCCAGTTGATCCTAAGAAGCCTTTTTATTAATGAGGTCTCTATTTCCTTCATTTTCCATTATTTTCCTTCAATGTACTCCTCACATGAAACTTGTGACATTTCACCTTCCTTTTCTCATAATTTTCATTATTTTCATAAGTAAATGGGCCAAAAATGCCATTTTGCCTTTCCAAAGCCTTTATCATTTCTTTTTCCAATTTCCTTAGACATAATAAACTGAAATGAACACCCACTAGGAGGTTTTTCCCAACATTCAACTTAGAATACATGTCCCATGACCTTGGTCTTATATTTTTTTACATGGATTTTTAACCAGGGTTGTTACAAAACCCTCCCCCTTGGGGGAACAACATCCCCAGTGTTCAATGACACCTAAAACCAACAAGACTACTAAAAACAAAACATACCTCCCATGGATATTTATAACACAGTTCATTGTAGTATTTACAATGACCACTTCTGAAACATGACAATCAAACCGTTTACTGGAGCTTTATAACACAACTCATTACGGTATTTACAATAACCACGTATACACATGCACATTTTCTAAACCAAAAAATAAAAGGATACAATGTGTGCATCAGCAACAAGCTAATCCAAAGGCTAACACCTCTACCCTACAAAATTAATACCAAGATTCACTTCCTTCCCAGGAAGTACAAAATCCATTGCCAAATTCAAAGCTACATTGAATGTCCAGTGCCACTTGTCCTCTCAGTGAACAATTAACAGCTCATTGTTCCAACGTGCACTCCCAATTTTCATATGATTCCATCTAGAAATCCTAATGACCAAAACAAATCCATCCTTGACCTTCCCTTCTCTGCTACACAATTCCTTGATAAATCTAGTCACCCCTTTCGTGCAGTCACTCACCTTCAAAGTTCCCCGACATCCCCTATCCTGAGCAGTCCATCCCTTGGCAAGGCTTCCTCACATCAGAAATTCAAACAACCAAGGCATATACATGCCTCAAAACCATCATACTGATCTTTTGATGGTGCTGGATCCACCAACATTCAGGGGATCACCCCGGTATGAAGTCCCAACTAGACCTCACACCGTTTGGTGTGGGATTCCCATCCGGTATGATGGCCCAGTTGCCATTGTCTTAAGGATTTTCCTCAACTCTTGCTTATTAGCACAAGAGAGTGGTTTGCTTTGTCTTCGGGAAGTGAGGTTCACGTGCTTGGTGAGTGTAAGTGTACTTGTGTCAATGGTTCTTTCACTGTGAGGGGAAGAGGGTGAAGGTGAGTTCCAGGTTGAAAGGGATCAATCCCAACTTGGCAAGGAACACACAACACAACAGGACATGCACAGCTTTCGGTGGAGCAGTCCACACGGATGCGGCAGTCACAACATACAAGGTAAGATAACACGTACAACACTCACAGATCAGTCTAAACGAGTGCAACAGTTGTTACAGTAGCTTCCTGTGAAAGGTTTGTCTGATGTCCGATAGAGCAGTGGACACGAACAGGATGGTATTAACAACATATACAACACATTTCCATTAATAGATTATGCATTACCACAAATGAAATAGTTCATATGTAGAACACAGGTTAAAGCAACATGCATTACAAGTGTTAAAGATCAGTCTTACAACAAATACAATACATGTGTGAAAACGTGCTGGCTTGTTAACAGGCTTCTGAATTAAGCGAAAGTTCCAAGACAAATCATTACACTATATGTCACTAACGCCGTCAGCGGGGCATTGGAGCCACTACTTACTCCTCAAAGAAAATATTACAGACTCTCTTGGTTATGTGGGAGTGCGGTGAAGTAAAATTATAAGTGTGGACACAAACAAATTCCTCTAGCCTGATAATGGGTCTAGCCACAACTAATACATTCTATGGAAGATTTCCTTAGGTTAGAACCAATTAAGAGGGCCTACCTCTTAGTACACTTATCCCATTTGATGATGTCCTTTCTTGCTCGCTCTAGCTATCTCTCGCTTCCTTCTTCAAACACCTGAAACAAGTAAACAACAACAAACAACAACCGTGATAATAGACAAATTGTAATTCAACCTACTTAACAAGTCAAGAAACATTAAGCCATGAATATGTAAGATGAAAAATCATGTAGGAAATCAATCGATAGTTTCATATATATTGAATCAAGAAGAGATTACAACCATTGTCTTGACATTGCCGTTCTCCTCTGACAAGACCAGGTTCCCACACACTTCTGCTAGCATTCCATGATGGCCTTAATCAACAATAGTTTTAAGGCTCTTCCCTTTAGGCTTCACTCCAAACCAAATCACACTTCTCCCTCACACAACTAGAGAGCTACAACTATGAATAGCTTGTTGTTTACTCCAAACCAAAATAGCACTAGCACACCAACATTAACACTAGCTTGTGCTTGGGAAGAAGGGAGGTTTATATAGGATGAATGGATGAGAGATGGATCCTATTCTCATGGGAGAAGGTATTATCCCTTGAGGTAGTTCCATCATTATAGGGGAAAGGAGTCCAAACTGACATCCTCGACCCCATCCAGCCAAACCATTTACAAGACTTCTGTTATGAAGGTTCTAGAGATGGAAGCTTCAGCTCTTAATTTAAAAAACTTTCCATAATAGGACCGACGTGACTGGAGCACAGATCAGTTGCTCTGGTCAGCACTAGGGATAGTGCTAATGCCTGCACATCAGCACGAGGAGGACAAGGGCCATTAGCATCGATCTTGTGTGTTGGGTATATGACCAAAGTCCCACATTGACTAGAAGTGGGGAGGATCATGGGTATATAAGGATGGACAAATATCTCCATTGGTATGAGGCCTTTTGGGGTAAAGCCCAAAAACAAATCCATGAGGGCTTAGGCCCAAAGTGGACAATATCATACCATTGTGTAGATATGTGGTGTCCACAGAGTCCTAACAAGTGGTATCAGAGCCAAGTTCAAAGTTAGCCAAGTGGATGAATCCTCGGAATGCAGAACAAAGGTGGTGAGCCCCGGTAATATCACAATGGGATCCGTGGATGAGCTCGGTTAGAGAAAGCTCTCAAGGCAGGTGGTGTTCCATGTAAGGCATGTGCTTCCAACGCATTGGAGCGGAGAATCCTGGTTGGTAGAGAGTGGACGGATGGATAATCGTTTGAGGGGAGGCTCGATGGTCCTTTGTTCGAGGGGAGGATTGTTGGGTATACGACCAAAGTCCCACATTGACTAGAAGTGGGGAGGATCATGGGTATATAAGGATGGACAAATATCTCCATTGGTATGAGGCCTTTTGGGGTAAAGCCCAAAAGCAAATCCATGAGGGCTTAGGCCCAAAGTGGACAATATCATACCATTGTGGAGATATGTGGTGTCCACAGAGTCCTAACATTGTAAACTACGCAAAACAAAAGTTTTAGGGGAAATGGTGCAAAAGGGAATTGATATGATCATGAAGAGGGACACAATGGGGGTTTCTTCATGAAGGGAAAGCATGTAGGGTTCACTGTAGAGGTCCTCCAGGATCAAGGAACGGGGCGTACAGGGACAGTGACAAAAGTTGTGTAACAAATGCCCCCTAAAGTGTGAAGGCCGAACTAGAGTGACAGATGAAATGCTTTATGAATTAGTGCGGGGAACTGTAGTTTACAGTCAGAAAACCTACAAGCAAGTACAGATACATATACATAACTGAGAACTCTATCAAATGATACATGAATCATGGCATGGATGTAGCCATCGAGAGAATGATCATGTGAATGGATCTAGGTATGGGTGCAACCATCTGTCAAAGAGGATCATAATGAAACCAAGGTATGGTCGCAACCATCCAACAATGAGAAGGATCACATATGATAACTTATGGTATGGTCACAACCATCCATCTGAAAAAGAGACATGTATAGCAACATAACCATGCCACATCAATTCGCAACTTGGACTTGTGTGATCTGAGTCCAGGGTCTTGCGCTCCAACATGACCTGATCAAAGTACAGATTCTAACATGTGAATAGATGTGTTGACGTCAAACATGCTAGAAAGTCTCTTGATTACCAGTCAATGATGTAAATTGTTAACAAGTGCGAGAGAAACCACCAATAATGATAATGGTCCTCAAGGTACTATCAGCACAATCCATGGAATGTGAATAGAGGAACTGAAGTTGAACACCCGTGAAATCACTCGATCGAAAGCCAATGATGTGAACTTGTCATCGAGTGCGAAGAAATTGCCATTAAGGCATGCAAGCTCTAAGGTACTGGAAGGGAGTCTCTCGGTCAGCTTACTGGATAATGAGCTGAAGTCAACAGGAAAGCAACCATGTCGAAGGAGGGCCATAATGTTTCCCACATCGTTGACACAATATGAAAGGATGCAAAATGATTTTAAATGATACAGAGAATCAAAGGTAAATGTAACTGCAGAAGGACAACTCTTGAACATATTGTCGACATGACTGGAAGTTTGGCAGCTTTTGGATCCATAGAATCCATGGTCATGATGACGTGGCAGAGATCAAATGGAAGGCGAAAATGAACTGCCCAACCCAGGAAAGTCAACGATTCAAAGGAGGATATCCCAACCCGACATGAAGCAAAAAGTGTCACGTTCAAGAGTGAGTTGCCGACACAACTGATTATATTTCCAAATTTTCCCCCACCATTTCTGGCAGGTACCCCAATTATTTTTTAATCGCAATCTTGAAGGGGATAACATATGCTTGCACTGTAGGTTCATCCTTCAGAGGAATTCGACCTAGTAAGTTTGACAAGCCCTAGGAAGGAGAAGCTCATGTTCGTCATGGTGACGAATCTGAAGTCGTTTAATATTTTAACGAGTCCGACAAAGGTGTAACTCAGTGTTTTTTTTTTTTTATGTTTAGAGAGTTTTAAAAAGACACGTAAAAGAAAGCTCCTCATGGTCCCTTTTCATACATTTGTGTCTCTCAAGCCCGAAAAGGTAAAAAATGATACTTGAGAGAACCGCTTGACCATTTCAATCAAGGAGTACCCTTTTCGTAAATAGTGCCTCCCATCTCGAAAAAGGGGTAAACTTATATTGGGCACACGACGTTTCACATCCTTTAACGAGTTCGAAACGACAAGGGCTTGGCCATATTTTCATTTTTAAAGGGTCGGAAAAGAGATTGAAAGCGGACCCCCATTTTATTCTCTTTTACGAGTCAAAAGGGAAAAATACTCAGCAATCTTTTCATATGAGCTTAATGAGTTGAGAAAAGAGCTGAAACGTGACTTGTCATCATCGTTGAACATCCATCATCTATCGTTGTGCAAAAATATAAAGTGTATTATCTAGTTTTTGAGGAAAAATAGGTTAAAATACTTACCAAAACCTGATATTTTCATGAAAAAATGAATAAAAAGGAGAAAAGTAAATATATTTTTACCATTTACCATTTTACCTTGCTGTGAAAACTTTTTACTCACTTGTGCCCTAATTGTTCCAGAGCAGATTATGGGAGATCCGGGTGGTCATTCGTCGAGCCGCCAGTTACAAGTAAGAGTCGAAGCCCTGAGCTCCATTTTCATGTCCTTTATTCCTGTTTTTAACCATTTTTTTGGTTTTTTGAGGTGGTTTTGCAAAAATATTTTCACCCTCGGTCGGTGCGACTTCTAGGCATGGAATCGCGCCGGCCGAGGATGATTAACAAATCTTGTCGCTCCGTCGGCACAACTGTTTTTAAAATAGGCGCGCCGACACCGTGAATAGGGAAAAACCCTATTTCCTCAAAAATTCACTGTTAAAACTCAAAATTGATGGACCAAGCATGATTGTTGACTAAAATTGATGGCTTTTGCAGGAAAGAATCACAGAAAATGGTGGACTGGAAAGAACGAGAACATGAGGATGTGGACACCCAGGAAATGAATGATCTGAATTGCCTGGAAGCTTTGAGGGCTTGCAGGTTCCTCACATTCTTTATCACACCAGGGATGCGGTCCCAACCCGAGTTGCTTCATTTACTGATTAGTCTTTGGGACATTAATCGGGAAATATTTGTCATTGGCGACCAGGAGCTAGAGTTGGAAATTTCAGACATATACTTCATCACTGGACTGTCCTGAAGAGGGGAACCAATCAACTTATATGGGTCACAACCGATTGGAGCAAGCATATCTTCATTACTTTCTGAACACTGCCCTGAAGCCCTGAAATCCAAGAGTGGGAAGATCGAGATTTCCAATGTTTGGGATCTGACACTGAGAGTGCTTCTGTTGACCATCAACAGAGTGGCGGGGTTCTAGGTGGAACATGAGACCAACAAGTCGAAGTTCCTGTATGCTATCGACTGTACAACTCCTATGATCTTCAACTGGGCAGAGGCCACAAAGACCAACATAAAGTGCCAACTGTCCAAATCTAAGGTGGGTAATCTGAAGTAATTTTTCTTCGGATCTGTGCTCGTGACCTTTTTCTTGGAACAGGTGCCACTATTCCACTATCAGTTGACTGAGGTAGATCCTCCTATGCCATGTGATCTGCGGATGGCCTGCTAGAGTTGTTTGATGCCCAAGATCACTAGGGGTCATCACATGTTGTATAGACTTGCGTCCTTTTCATGGCTACGATGATAGAAGATCATCGTGGATGACTGGCCATATAGTGGCATCAACTTCCATGGAGATCCAGATATGCCCTTACCAAATGGAGAGGTTTTTGATGATGAAGGTAAAAAATCAAATTTTGAGATTTTAAAATTGTTTTTGGTATATATGTGCTTATAAAATTTCTCTTGTTAATGCAAATGTTGGACCAGAGGGGCCTGCTGGGATGTCCACAATCCATCTGATTGATTCTGTCACTCCTTATCAGGAGGGGAGTGACAACGAGGAGGAGATCGCGAGGAACCATGATGGATTGACTCGTGGTATCCCAGAGTATGCTTGGGTAGGATACATTCCTCGTCAGTACCAGAGACACATGGTGGGAGTCTCAGATTGGATCTACCGATTGCTGACTCATGTTGTACGAGTTGTATCATGCTACCATGATCACCATGCTTATTAGTTCCTAGGTCTAGCACTTACATTTTTTGAGGCCTGCGTGCCACGGATATATGAGGCCTGCGAGCCGCCGATGTTATTTTGGACACACATTTTATTTTTTGGGGTTTTAATGTATTAAACAGTATCACCATATATATATATATATTTTGTATTTTCTTGCTTACTATGATACAAATGGTTTTTGTTATCTTTTCACATGTTCCGTAAATGTCTATCCAACACATAATTAGCTAATGCATCTATCAATGTATTCATGTGTCTAGGAATATGATGATATGTAATGTAATCAAAATTTCTTTCCAGTAGACGAATACGGAGATACATTCTCAATATTTGAGGGTTTCTGATGGAATATTGCCCGTTGAGTTGAAGGACGACAAGTTGTGAATCCAAGTTGACAACCAACTCTCTAATGTCAAGAGCAATGGCTTCTGACAACAATTCGATGACCGCACTGTATTCAACAATGTTGTTAGTTGTGCGACCTAGACAGATACCTTGAAGGTCAATCAACTCACCGTTAGGGTCATAAATAGCCCATGTTGTGGATGATAGGTTCCGGGTACTATAGCAAGCACCATCAGCGAAACCGATGTGAGGAGTCGCAAACATCTACAAAGCAAGAAAAGCATAGTAAACAGGAAAGCTGTTTGAAAACTAACACACAAAACCACACTGCACAAAAATGAATGACACACTAATGTACACAAGTAACCATGCAAGATGACCTAAGCATAGTACTTCTTGAGGTGGGAGTCCATGTTGGGACTTAGGTAATCAATCAACACAGATGAACACCAGAGTTTTACTGTTGCCATGACGAGTAAGCATCGACTCGGCCAAATAATAGAGTAGAACTCATATAAGGCTTTGCCCCCATGCCCCCTGGGCGACGGAGGGTTATAAGTTAGATGACAACCCCACTGTAATAATCAGAAATTGGTAAAAACTCAGGGAGGGAGAAAAATCCTGAATCCTGACGGGATAAAGGTGCCCTCAGTTGAAAGATCTTTACTATGTCAGGATAAACTAACATGTCAATAGATGGCTGAGAAGAGAACTCTTCAAAATTGGCAGGCGTGACCGCCGAACAAGGCAAGAACTGTTGGCATTATGATTCAGGTGTTGTCCTTGATGGCAAACCCATTCAGGTGATAAATCAAGAAGGACGCAGGAAATATGTTCAGCAAGTGCGTCCCCGCAGGTATACTATACAGAACCCGCGTCCAGGGACGCCGGCCAGCCGTTCAGGAGGTGCGTCCGCCCAGTGCACACATTTCAAGGCAGAGAAAAGCACGTGGGGGTTTCTTGCGTGGTATCTAGCCGACGGTTTTGTGTTTCTATGGTGTCGGCTCGTGGTATTGTTCCATGTTTTGGGGAGAAGCTTGCCTATATAAAGGAAAGGAGTTCATTTGGATTAGGTATCATCTTGGTTGAATATCTTTTGGTGAGATCTAGTCCAGATCTATGAAGGCGAATCTTCTAATGGACTGTGATCTCTATGGCGCATGATCAGATCTGTGGATCTGAGTGTTTGGGTTGGTTCTGAAGTCCTCATATCTTTTATATCTGAAGGGACGCAGGTTCAGTGAAGGCTCAGGTGCGTCTCTGAGGCAAAGGACGCGGCGCGACTGTGTTATTGAGTGCGTCTCTGAAGAAAAAGACGCGGCGCGATAGTGTTTCTGAGTGCGCCGGTCGCAGCAAAGCATAGAGGAACAGTGCGTCGGCACGCAGAACAGTGGAAGGTAGACTGCGTCCAGTCGCAGGTCACAGAAAGAAAATATGCGTCCCTGTCTTAAGATGATCTGTTGACTGTATATTTCTGTTCATAAGATGTTCTGGGTTATTTCTGTAATTACTGATCTGATATCTGTAGTGGACTGTATCTGTTGTATACTTGTTGATCATTTGATTCTTCATGAAAAGAAGTAGGGGGTTGTAGCTCCCTTCCAGGAGAGACTGGAAAACGAGAGAGAGTTGTAGCTCTCTGCAGGTTGCAGCCTGCGTGCTGGTAAAGGACTGCACCAGTACAAAATCATTGTAAAAAGAATTTCTTGAAAGAAGATAGAGACATATTGCAGCAGGTGGTTTTCTCCCGCATTGGGTTTCCACCTTACATCTTGTGTTCTTTGGTGTGACTGTCTATTTTCTTTATTCATGCTCATTATTTTATGGTACTGATATGCAAGAATAATTCAAAAGATCAAATAAGGAAGATTTGGTAAATTGCTTGATAATACTGATTCACCCCCCCTCTCAGTATTATTTCCAACAATTGGTATCAGAGCCGGTCCTTCAGAAAAGCTTGATCGCTTGAAGGTAGATCGTTCATCATGAGCAACTACAAGAGAGAAGCATCAATCAGGCCACCAGTTTTTGATGGGACAAACTTCAATTATTGGAAGGTAAGAGTTACTGCATATCTTCAATCTCTTGGTACTGAAGTTTGGGACATTGTAGAAACAGGCTATGCTTTTCCTTCAGCTACTCCTACAGATCCAGCTGAGAAAAAGAAGTATGAAACAAATGCAAAAGCAGTCAGTACTCTATTAGGAAGTATATCCCAAACAGAATTCATGAAGGTAATGCACTTCAAATCAGCAAAAGAAATATGGGACAAAATGATCACAAGCTATGAAGGAGATGAACAGGTAAAACAAGCCAAACTTCAAACTCTCAGAATTCAATATGAGACTCTCAAGATGTATAATGATGAAAGTGTGGCTAATTATTTTCTTCGGGTAGATGAGATTGTAAATTGTATGAAAAATTTGGGTGAAGAAGTAAAGGAGTCTCTAGTAGTTCAAAAGATTCTAAGATCATTATCCCCCAAGTTTGAATCCAAAGTATCTGCAATAGAAGAAAAAGAAAATCTCCGTGTTCTTACTATGTCTCAGCTACATGGAATTCTAACTGCTTATGAAATGAGAAAGGGAGGACCATCAGACAGAAGGGAGGCTGCTTTTAAAGCATCAGGCAAAGAAGATTACTATGAAGCAAGCCATGATCCAGAAGAAGAGGAAGAAGAATCAAATTTTGTCAGAAATCTTCAAAGAGGTTCTGGAAGGTTCAGAGGTAAGCTACCTTTCAAATGCTTTGCTTGTGGAAGAGTAGGTCATTATGCTGCAAAATGCTCTTATAAGGATAAAGGAAAGGAACCAGTTAGATGGAACAAGAAACAAAGCGCAAATAAGAAAAACTACTACACCCATGAAGATAGTGATGGCTTATCAAACAGTGATGAAGATGAACAAGGTAATAAATATAGGTTGTTAATGGCATTTGAAGATGATGATTATGAGGATGCTGTAGATGTGGATAACCTTTATGATGAAATTACTAGACTCAAGAGATGCATAGAAGAAAAGAACATGATTATTGATACTCTACAATTCCAAATTGATGAAAAGGAAAAACATCTTGAAAAATTAGAAGGTGAAATTGTTGGTCTTAGAAAAGAAATTGAGAAAACAAAAACTATTAATCTCAAGTTTGTCAAAGGATCTGAAACTTTGGATGAGATTATCAGTGTGCAGCGGTCTCCACTAAATAAGACAGGTTTGGGCTATAATGGAGAAACTTCACAAGCATCCACTTCAAAAAGTTATCTTGATGCAGCAAGAAGAAATGAGCAAGAGCACAAGGAAGATCATCAGGTAAAGCAGGGACAAATGTCAAACAGAAACTATCAGGGGCAATCCAGCTTAAGGGTGAACAAAAGCCACAACCAGCCACAGGTAAAATCTTCTCAATTTGGTTCAAGAATAGATGAAAATAGAAATTACAATCAGTTGGCTGGTAGATCCAATAATCGCAGAAGCTTCTTCAATGGACAATGCTTTTCTTGCCATAACTTTGGTCACAAAGCAGCTCAATGTGTTGCGTATAAAACAATCATGACTAGGGAAGCTCAAAAACAAAGAAGTATGACAGGGATTACAAAAAGGACCTATAACAACTTTTCAGCTCTTGAAAATGAAGTTGAATGTTCTATTTGCAATAATTTTGGACATAAAGACTTTGAATGCAGAAGCAGGTTTCCGGAAAGAAAGGTACAAGAGCAGAAAAAGGAACAAGCCTCAGGCACCAAAACATGGAGAATAAAGGAACCTCAAACAGAAAGATGTGGGATAGCATTTTATGCAGAAGGACAAGAAAATCTATGGTACATTGACAGTGGATGTTCGAAGCATATGACAGGTGATAAAGAAAAACTTGAGTCTTATTCTAATTTAGAAAAGGGAAAGAAAGTCTCTTTTGGAAATGATACTCCTGCAACTATAAAAGGAAAAGGTATTGCTCCTTTAAAAGAAGATGTTAAGGCTGGAAATGTTTTGTTTGTTGATGGATTGAAGCATAATCTACTAAGTGTCAGCCAGATGTGTGATCAAAGAACCGAGGTTATATTCAGATCAAATGGATGCCTTGTTCGTGATCTTGATACAGGTAAAACAGTTCTCAAAGGAAAAAGAACTCCAAATAATCTATACATATTTGATGAAGGACAACAACAATGCTATCTAAGCAAGGATGAAGAGCACTGGCTATGGCATCGAAGGTTGGGACATCTAAGCTTCTCACAAATAAGGAAAGCTTGCAAATATCAGGCAGTTCGCGATCTTCCAGATATCAAAATTCCTGACAACACCATATGCAGATCATGTCAGTTTGGAAAACAAACCAGAACTAACTTTCCAGAGAAAGAAGGATCAGCCAGCATGCCTCTTGAGCTAGTACATACAGATGTATGTGGACCATTCAGAAAAAGAACACCTAGAGGAGAGGAATACTTGATATTATTTATTGACGATTTCTCCAGGTTTGTTTGGTTAGGTCTTATGAAGCACAAAGATGAAGCATTCGAAAAATTCAAAACCTTCAAAGCCTTGGCTGAAAATGAATCAGGTCACAAAATTAAGTGCCTCAGATCTGACAGAGGTGGGGAATTTACTTCAAATGAATTTTTCGATTTCTGTGATGAACATGGGATAAGGAGAGAATTCTCTACAGCTAGAACGCCTCAGCAAAATGGAGTTGTTGAAAGAATGAACAGAACAATCCAACAAATGGCTCGTGCTATGCTTGATGAATCAGGAACCCCCGCAACCTTCTGGGGTGAGGCTGCACATACTGCGGTTATTATTCTCAACAAGACAAATGTCCGGGTGAACAGCACTCAAACCCCTCATGAGCTCTGGAGTGGTAAAACTCCTTCGGTAAAGCACTTCAAAATATTTGGGAGCAAATGCTATATCAAGAATACTGAGGAGCAGCTTGGCAAACTTGATCCTAGAGCAGATGAAGGCATTCTTCTTGGCTATTCTCCACATAGCAAAGCATACAAATGCTACAATAAAAGACTTGGCAGAATTGTTGACAGCATTGATGTAGTGGTTGATGAAAAGGGATATATTCCTAGGCAAATACATCGTGAAGACATCGAAGAAGATGAGAGCTACCCTCAAAGACAGAATGATGAAGAAGAAGAACCTCAAGAAGAATCTCAAGAAGAACCTCACGAAGAAGCAGAAGAACGGACAAGAATAGAAGAAAAGACTCCATCCAGATATGTTCAGAAGAACCATCCAGAATCTCAGATCATGGGACAAAAAGAAGCAGGTATACAAACTAGAAGAACAGTTGCAGAAGCTTCAAGCTATTTGGCATTACTTTCCTCCACCGAACCACAAAATGTGAAAGAGGCATGCAAAGATGAATGTTGGGTGAAAGCAATGGATGAAGAACTTGAGCAAATCGAAAAGAACAACACTTGGGAGCTGGTTCCTAGACCAAAAGATAAGAATGTTATTGGAACAAAATGGGTCTTCAAAAATAAATTGAATGAAAATGGAGAAGTAATTAGAAACAAAGCTAGACTCGTCTGTAAAGGGTATGCGCAGCAAGAAGGAATAGACTTTGAAGAAACTTTTGCTCCTGTTGCAAGACTTGAGGCCATCTGAATGTTCCTTGCTCTCTCAAGTTTTCAGAACTTCAAAGTATTTCAAATGGATGTGAAATCAGCCTTTTTGAATGGAGACTTGGAAGAAGAAGTGTACATTGAACAGCCAGATGGGTTCATTCTTGGAAATGATCCAAATCTTGTATGCCGATTGAAAAAGGCTCTCTATGGTCTCAAACAAGCTCCAAGGGCTTGGTACTACCGGTTGGACAAATATCTTCATCAACAAGGTTTCTTAAAAGGTTCAGCAGATAGCAATCTGTATATAAAAGTTGAAAATGACAAATTGCTAATACTTGTTGTGTATGTAGATGACATTATTTTTGGCAGCAATGAAGAAGCTATGAGTCAAAGCTTTGCCTCAGTCATGCAGAAAGAATTTGAAATGTCCTTGCTAGGAGAACTGACATATTTCCTTGGTTTGCAAATCCAACAGAAGGAAGGAGGAATCTTTTTATCTCAAACCAAGTATCTCAAGCAGATTTTGAAGAAATATGGCATGGAAGATGCAAAACCAGTATGTACACCCATGGTCACAGGATGTAGTCTCAGTGCAAATGATGAATCTGCAGCAGTACATCAACCAACCTACAGATCTATGATTGGAAGTTTACTATATTTGACAGGTACCCGACCAGACATCATGCATGCAGTTGGAATAGTGGAATATTTCAGGCAAATCCGAAGGAGACTCATCTTCAAGCAGTGAAGAGAATTTTCAAATATCTTCAAGGGACTCAAAATTATGGCTTATGGTATCCTAGAGATACAAATCTTACTCTTCATGCCTATACAGATGCAGATTGGGCCGGAAGCGTGGATGACAGGAAAAGCACAAGTGGTGGTGCGTTCTTTATGGGTCCCAGACTGGTCTCTTGGTTCAGCAAGAAACAGAGTTCAATTGCCTTGTCTACAGCTGAAGCAGAATATGTTGCTGCTGCATCTTGTTGCACCCAACTCCTTTGGATGATGCAGAATTTGCAGGATTATCAAATCACTTGTACTCCTCCAATCCCTATCTTATGTGACAACACAAGTGCAATCAGCATCTCAAAGAATCTGGTTATGCATTCAAAAACCAAGCACATACCAATCAAGTACCATTTTCTCCGGGAACAAGTACTTGAACAGAAGGTCAAGTTGGAGTATGTTCCTTCTAAGGAACAAGTTGCTGATATTTTCACCAAACCGTTGCCCAGGGACACTTTTGAATACCTCAGGCAAAAGCTGGGGGTTGTTGATGCATCATCTTACTGTTGATCATCTTCCTATTGGTGGTATAGGCTCAGGGGGAGCACATAATGCATTGTTGGCATTATGGAGAAGGAGATCTTGGAAATAGCTGCAATATGTCTCTATCTCCTTCATGATGGATTTCTGGTTACAGATCTGGAGATGCATGAGCATAGGGGGAGCATACCCTTTGCTCTTGATGTCAAAGGGGGAGAATGAAGCTGAAGATTATGTGGTTGCCATCAAGTCCAAAGGGGGAGATTGTTGGCATTATGATTCAGGTGTTGTCCTTGATGGCAAACCCATTCAGGTGATAAATCAAGAAGGACGCAGGAAATATGTTCAGCAAGTGCGTCCCCGCAGGTATACTATACAGAACCCGCGTCCAGGGACGCCGGCCAGCCGTTCAGGAGGTGCGTCCGCCCAGTGCACACATTTCAAGGCAGAGAAAAGCACGTGGGGGTTTCTTGCGTGGTATCTAGCCGACGGTTTTGTGTTTCTATGGTGTCGGCTCGTGGTATTGTTCCATGTTTTGGGGAGAAGCTTGCCTATATAAAGGAAAGGAGTTCATTTGGATTAGGTATCATCTTGGTTGAATATCTTTTGGTGAGATCTAGTCCAGATCTATGAAGGCGAATCTTCTAATGGACTGTGATCTCTATGGCGCATGATCAGATCTGTGGATCTGAGTGTTTGGGTTGGTTCTGAAGTCCTCATATCTTTTATATCTGAAGGGACGCAGGTTCAGTGAAGGCTCAGGTGCGTCTCTGAGGCAAAGGACGCGGTGCGACTGTGTTATTGAGTGCGTCTCTGAAGAAAAAGACGCGGCGCGATAGTGTTTCTGAGTGCGTCGGTCGCAGCAAAGCATAGAGGAACAGTGCGTCGGCACGCAGAACAGTGGAAGGTAGACTGCGTCCAGTCGCAGGTCACAGAAAGAAAATATGCGTCCCTGTCTTAAGATGATCTGTTGACTGTATATTTCTGTTCATAAGATGTTCTGGGTTATTTCTGTAATTACTGATCTGATATCTGTAGTGGACTGTATCTGTTGTATACTTGTTGATCATTTGATTCTTCATGAAAAGAAGTAGGGGGTTGTAGCTCCCTTCCAGGAGAGACTGGAAAACGAGAGAGAGTTGTAGCTCTCTGCAGGTTGCAGCCTGCGTGCTGGTAAAGGACTGCACTAGTACAAAATCATTGTAAAAAGAATTTCTTGAAAGAAGATAGAGACATATTGCAGCAGGTGGTTTTCTCCCGCATTGGGTTTCCACCTTACATCTTGTGTTCTTTGGTGTGACTGTCTATTTTCTTTATTCATGCTCATTATTTTATGGTACTGATATGCAAGAATAATTCAAAAGATCAAATAAGGAAGATTTGGTAAATTGCTTGATAATACTGATTCACCCCCCCTCTCAGTATTATTTCCAACAAGAACGAGGAATGATGATGAGTATCGGTCCAAGGTGGTTCTTTGAGAGACACGACTTCGATGATACCTTCATCAGCAAGGAAGGTCTCGGCTAAGGGATTAGGTGATTTGAAAGCGCCAAGCCACGAGGATTGAGAGTACGTATCGAGAGATGTCTTCAACATAAAAGAATCAGAGGACATGGAACTTGAAGCCGAGACAATTTCCACATAATTGACTTCGGTGGGACTAAGTGGCATAACCTCACCCTAGGTATCAATAAGATCTAGTGAAGGTATGACCTAAGGGTTAGATTTAACCGAGACCATGTTGACAGAGGCAACATGAGGAGGTGGGAGTGGAAAAATTCCCATTAAGGCAGAATATTTAAAAAGACCTGCCCCCACACTCTCATAGGGAGCACCAGTGTGCTTGATGTACGGAACATTGCCATCCGAGGAGGAAGAGGCAAAGAAAGACAACTAGTTGACAGTGACAATCTTCCCTTGGTGGGAAAAACGAATCACGCGAAATAGGGAGGAGGCTACGACATGCATAGCATGGGTCTAGCTCCGGCCGAGTAGAAGATTATAGTTGAGATTTGCGTCTCAATCTCTACCTCAACTTGCACTGTCTTTCCTTCCAAAGTAATGGCAAGGTTAGGTAAGACACCGATGGGTCGCAAATCGCACCCATCGAAAGCTTCCAAAGTGTTCGGAGATTGGTTCAAAGCAGGAGAGCTAATAGCCTTCTAGCATGTGGTTGACATGATGCAGGTGGAAGCACCTTCATCGAGGATAGTCCGATGGATGGTATTCTCAATGATGATTACCTGAATGAGAAAGGAAATCTGATGAGGGAGGCGCGGAACATGATTCTCTAGATCAAAACATATCAAATTGGAATTGGTGGGATCGATACCGCTGATGGCTGGCAGAAAGGATTTCCGCTAGGATGGGCAACTTTGGAGCACCTTGAGAGCCGACATAGTTGACGACGCCTGAGCCAAATCCTCAAAAATATTATAGTGCTGAGCAGCTCGGGCATTAGGACTATACAAGGATTTCCGCACCACACCTAGAGAGTGTGGCCATATAGCGGAATCAGGGTTAGGGCACTCAATATGAAGAGGTTCAGAACTCGGGGTAGAAGAAGAAGGCGTGGCTTATTTCTCTTTCCTAGCTACCGAAGCAGGAGTTTGATAATCTTTCGATCTAGTAGCCACATTAATAGGTGTACTCATCATGAACACTTGAGATCTTGAGGAAGCAGATGATTGGGGTTGGTCTACCATTTGGGTCTGTTGAGATGGAAATGGTTCTTTGAGGAAAGTGGGGGTCCCTTTGAGCAAGAGACTAAATTTGGATCGTCGGGGACAATCTTTAGTGTAGTGATCTTCCTCGCAAATGAGGCAGGAATACTTAGGTTTCTATTGCGAAGATTCTCCAGTAGATGGTTTGGGAGGGCCTTGTTTTGGGGCATCAGCTTTACCCTTGCCTTTGCCTTTCTTCTTACCTTTCAAGGATTTTTCCACTGTGGTAGACTGGACAACGTGGATCTCTAAGGTTTTACCAGGGCTAGGTGGATTCTAGGAAGAACTATTAGGAACAACATTTGAGACCAACTTCTGTTTGGAAGAAGTTTTAGCAGGGGTCTGGGATACTGAACCAATAACTCCATCGACAGGAGGTACAGTTTGCGACTTTGATGCCGTGGGATCGGAAGATGGCCACGGAGCATCGGGTAGTAACTCATACAAAGTGCCAGACTGAGAGTAAACCAGATCCAAGTACTGGGCACGAGTGATGGCTTGCTCTTCAGCGACGCATCCACCCATAGCTATATCGCGAGCAATTGGGGCAACGAATGATTTAGTGAACTATTCAGTGAGAAAATAATCAACAATATCAAATTTGATCAGGTGACGTCTACGTCTCCATTCATGGATATGATCGAAGATGTGTGTTGCAGTATCTTGCTTAAGAGATGTGAGAAAATAGGTGCCAATTTCATAGTGAATTGGCAGCTGAAAATGTGTAAGAAAAGCCATGACTAGAGAGTTAAATTCATGGTAAGTACTTCAAGGTAGCTCAATGTACCACTTGGCTGCAGTGCTTGTGAGGGTTCGTTGGAAAAGATGAAGACGAATGGAATCGTCAACGTATGAGTTCAAAGAGCACCAGAGGTGATATGTCATCACATGGGCCTGAGGATCTTCTTTTGCTTTTCCATCAAACTTTGGACAATTGCTTCGTATCTTGGACGACACCGAAGGCTAGTATGGCAAATGAAGGATTGGATCATTCGTAAGGCGAGATACATTTGGCAACTCGAATGTGGCCAAGAATGGCAATTGGGTGTTAAAAGGCATAGGAGGTCGATAAGCGGGTCCAAATGGAGGAGCCCATCCCTGCTGGTAAGGATTTTTTCCCCACAGTGGGGGATTTTGGCCATATGGCATCTGAGGCTACCGCTATTGCAGATTACCTTGACCATAGGGAGGATTTTGACCTTGAATACCTTGGAACTGTTCAGTCATAGGTTGCTGATAAGCAACATACGGGTTAAAAGGCTGTTGAGCCTGTTGACCTTGGACATATGGATATTGGACATGTTGTCCTTGAACATACGGGTGATTAACCTGTTGTCCCTGAACAAGAGGATTTTGGATCTGACATCCTTGGGCATAAGGTTGATACACTTGTTGCCCTTGGACATAGGGATTCTATACCTGCTGCCCTTGACCAAAAGGATTTTGAACCTGGTGACCTAGGGCGTTAGGGTTTTGTACATGATGCCCTTGGCTAGAAGGATTCTGGACCTGTTGACCTAGGACATTAGGATTTTGTGCCTGCTACTGCAGGACTTGGCCTTTGCCCTGCCTTAGCAAGGGTTGACCCTGCTAATATGTATGCAAGGGTTGCTGCTTCCCGGGTTGGTTTTGTTGCTGTAAGGGTTGACCTTGCGGTTGCAAAATTTGTCCTTGAGGCTACAGAAGTTGGTCTTGTGAGGACATGGGCTGGGAGGTTTGTGGAGAATATTGCATCTACTGTTGCACGATTTGCTGCAACTGTTGCAAGGGTTGACCTTGTGGTTGTTGCATCTGACCTTTTTGCGGGATCATTTGCCCTTGCTGTTGCACGAAGAAACCTTGTTGCAATGAAGGTTTCCCTTGTGGAAACAAAGGTTGCCCTTATTGTTATAGAGGCTGTCCTTGTTGTTGCAAGGGTACTTGAATAGTGCCCAGAAAATTTCCGAACTGAATCTGGCCATAGCCACCCTAGAAGGTGGATGAGCCAGGCTAAATGTACTGCCCAGATTGAAGGGTGTAAGGTTGATTAACCATTCCTTGAGAACCATATGGAATGTAAGGAGTTTGGTATTGGACCTGAGCCTCATAGGGCTACTGATACTGAACATTGCTCGACCTAGATGGACCAACGGGATTCTGAACCTGTTGGTACTGGACATTGCTTGATCCAGTAGGATCAGCAGGGTTATGAATGACACCGGAAGAAGGCTGGTTCATACCAACCATGTGAACTTGTGAGCCACTCACATTGGTGGCACCTGACACCATAGAAACATTCAAGTTTTCCCCCCCAGGAGGTGGCATAGCTTGTCCACTAACTAGAGTGATGGAGGAACTAACAGAGTCATTATTCAAAATTGTCGGTTGTGCCTGATGGGTGACTAGGATTGACGATACAAGGGTGTTCGAAATGGTGGGTTGCACCAAGACTGAGGTAAAAACCTATTGGGAAGTCATGTTCACAATGAACAAACCTGAAGTAGGCATGGCGCCTGATGCCCAAACAGGGTTATGGTAAAGTGATGAGGCACTAGGTGTACCTAAAACCAACTGTGCCAAAGACACATAGTTAGGTGGAAAACTGGTGGGAATACCCCCTGTATAGGGGAAACCCTCAGGAGGAAAAGGCTGCTCTTCCTCCTTGACAGTGTGTGGAGTAGAAACTTTAGACTCTTCTGGAGAGGTGACTAGAGCATCGGCTTCAGGTTCCATATTTGGAAACATATGACGATGAATGACCGAAGAAGTACGAGGGGATAGTTCCAAAGGAACACCCAACTGGTCGTATGGACTGTAAGGACGCTACAGTGATATCACAACAGGGTCAAATAGAGGATTCAGAGGGTAGATAACCAGTCCAAGCTGACCGTCAGTGGTCGGTGAGTCCTCAGGAGTTTGAACGGGATTGTCTGGAGATTCTGGGCCAAGATCAGCAGATGACCCAGTATTGAAAGTAGGCGGAGGACGAGATGACAAAGGTTGAATTCTCAGAAAAATTCTGAGTTCAACACCTTCGTCCTCGAGTGATTCTGGTAACTTAGGAAATGGCTCCTCAGACAATCTTTTAGACAGAGGAGAGGAAGAGGAATTGGGTGAACCAGATGGTTCAACCATGATGACCTTGTCTTAGTCGACAAAAAAAATTAACTTCAAGGCTTTAAGTTTTTTTAAGGGAAACTCATGATTTGGTCTCAGAAAAGACTAATAGGGTGTTATTAGATCGTGGGCAATCAATTATTAAGATGCATAAAAGATTGGTGCTCTTTCATTTTTTAAGAGTCGAGAAAGAAACAAACATGACTCTATCACTTTCGATTGAAAACTGTTAGAAAATTATATATTACAGAGCAATGGAACACATAAAATATTGCATAAATATAAACACAAAAAATGCATAAAACAAGAGAGACACAGATATATGTGGTTCACCTAGTTTGGGCTATGTCCACGGAGAAACAACCAGTCCTTCCTTTTATATTATCCAACAAACTGAAGAGATACAACCTACAACAGATCTGCTATAATTCCCTCTTTGCTCTCAATCTCCTCTCTCTTCCTCACTTAGAATAGTGATCTACATAGACACAATACAATTCCCTCATATATAGTGAGGGGTTGCCTTCTAGGGCAAAAAATCCTAAATTAAACATAACTTCTATCGTCAGATCTCCACCTAATGAATATTTTAGGGGCGGCAATGAACTGGGGTCCAATGCGGCGATACCTATGAATACAAAAGATAATCAGGCCCCACACCCAACAATCTCCCACTTAGAGACTGATTATAGCAACTCCACCGTTGCTTCATTTATTGGACAATGACTCCACTTTGGACCTAGTTGTTTCTCATCTTCTTCATCATACTTGAAGACTAATTGAAACTGAGCAGATTCTCAGTTTCTCCTTGGTTACAACTTTTGTTAACATATCTGCAGGATTCTGGCTAGTGTGTATCTTTTCTAGCTTCAACTGTCCATCTTCCAGGGCTGACCGTATGAAATGGGACTTCAGCTGTATATGTTTAGTCTTGGAATGAAATGCAGAGTCCTTTGCAAGATGTATGGTACTCTGGCCGTCACTGTATAACCTGCCCAACTCCTGCTTCTTACCCAATTCATCCAGAAACCTATGTAACCAAATCATTTCTTTACTAGCATCTGTAGCAGCAACATACTCTGCTTCTGTTGTTGAGAGTGCAACAACACTTTGTAGTTTTGAGACCCAACTAACAGCTGTTCCACCTACAGTAAACAAATACCCTATTGTGCTCCTCCTGTTATCTCTATCACCTGCCATATCTTCATCAACATATCCCTGTAGAGCAATGTTTGAACCACCAAAGCATAATGCTTGATTTTTGGTACCTCTCAAATACCTGAGAATCCACTTCACCGCCATCTATTGTTCTTTTCTTGGATTGTTCATGTACCTGCTTACAACTCCTACTGCATGTGTGTTATAGACATTTTTGTGCCTTACAGCATGAAGCATGAAATGTCCATAATCTAAGGGATCCAAAGTCCCTAAACATGTTGTTCCTACCCCTAGAGGAACAAGGTCAGCAAACCACAGCACTGAATAAAAGTTCTCCACCTGAAAACACTCAAAAACAAGGCAATTCTGGATCATGTCAACTGCTCCACTGAGCATCTGCGCTGAATGTCAAGTGCTCCACTGTCTACCTGCATTGAATGTCAACTGCAAAGAAGGCTACCTACGCTGGGCGAGATTGGACATGTGGCACAGTCATTCCTCAAGGTGTTAATGCCCAGGAAGCTTCCAAAATGACACTTGGATCAAGGAATTCGACTGGTGATGAGTAAGAGGTTCTAGATCTCCAAGTGGAAGCAAGAACCTCCAAGTGGACTCAAGAACTGAAGAATAACTGGAGTGAGAGAGGACACTAGTCAGCTTCATGCCAGCCTCAAGCTGACTAATCCTTTCTCCAAAAATCCTATATATAGATCTCTCTCATGAGGTCTAAGGGGGCTGGAATCTTGTGAATGTAAAGAATTGCTGTTGGTTTGGGTTTAGAACTATTGGGTGATTTTCTTTGAAGGAGGTGAAGAGGAGATTTCTTTCTGCTGGGAAGGTGATGCTGGATTGGGCTTCTTATGGTTGTATCACTTCCTGAACCTTACTTCTTCCATTAATAAAGCATTTGAGGTTCTTCTATATGCATGTGTCTCAATGGTGTATTGTTATACTTGTGTATTTGATTTATTCTAATCCTTGAATCAATTATGAATGTATGCTTCTTGTAGTTTCCCTCTCTTGCCATTTTGCAGGATCTTGGTGTAGCTGGGCCAGTGAAAGAGCAAGGAGCTGGGAGCAAGCAGCAAGGAGAGAAGATCGGATCAACCATTAGCGAAAGACATCGGTTAGTGGATCTCTTTCTCCCCTCTTTTACATCTCATAAAGAAGTAATCTCAGATAGCTTTGCTTTGATTGTTGCTAAGGAACTATCACCCTTAGAGTGGGATAGGGTCATTCCGTATTGGATACTTTTCCCAACAACAAATTGGCGACTCCGCTGGGGATCGTATCTTGTTGGTTGTTTGTGTTTTTGCTATTCATTTCCTAAACACAGGGAGTACCGAATCGAACTGCATTTGGATCTTTCAAATGCAAAGTAGAGGGCAGCTACTCTAGCTCAGTTTCTGGGCATGTTTATGATTTGAAGAGCTGATCCACAAGGACTCTGAATAGCTCTTAGTGATAGCTTTTCATCCTCCTTTATCATCCTTTAGTGTGTACTTGATTGATAGCTTTGATTTGGCCAAAAACTGTTGATTTTTGAGCAATCTGTGACCCAGAACCTGAGAGAAACGAGAGTTTCTCCTTCATTGCAGGCACTGTGAAGGCAGTCTGCATTTCATCGTAGGTCCCGAAGGGGCTACCTGCGCTGAATGTCAAACTGACAGTGTTCTACCTGCGCTGAACCAGTGTGGCCTTGTGCAACTGGGGTTCTCTGCTTTCTGTTGCCCTGTTTTCATCCCTGTTTTTGCAGCCTGTTATCAGTCAATGTACCTATCTGAAACCACCTTTCTTTGCCACTATTCCGCCTCGGTTGTATAAAGAAACTGTATTTGTTCTTTGTGTATTTCTTACATCATTTGCAGTTTCCCATAACGAAAGTGAACTAGTCTTGTTGTGGCCTCTTAGATCTAGACCTGTGATAAGTGTCGTTCTGATCTTAAGAGTTAGTTTGTTTGCTGTTCATAGCTGATTGAGCTTTTGCTTTCGTCATATGGTTTGAATTTATGTATTTCTAGTGTTGAAACAAGTAAATCTTAAGGTGTCTTTTGATTTTGGACAAAAGCTTGTTTGCTTTCACTTGAAATTGAATTCAAAGTTATACAACAGCTTTCTTTTTGCAGTACATCAACATTAAGAAAGAGAAAAGAAATACCTACATTGTGCATGTGCATTTTGACAGCTTGCATGTTGATTTAGGAAAAAGTGCATTAGTGTGTGCTCTATGATCTGTGTGAAAAGATGATGTCTTTCTTTTCCCTCAGTAGTTAAGATTTTCATAAGTTGAAAAGATTGAAAAAGCTTGCTTCTCATCTTTAGACTGCATTTAGGAGTTGTACCATACATCTCGTGGTGATCCATAAAGGCAAACTGCTAAACAAGATCAACCTAAAATAAATTGAATTTACATAACAACGCTTTGAAACATAACGCAAACACATAGAGGTCTAAGCTAGAGACGTGTTCCGGCGTCATTAAACGTGATATCTTACCGTTGAGTGGTTGGGTGATTCCTCCACGGTGAAGCGATAAGTATCAATACGGACTTGTGCTCCCACGTACCGTCGCGTATATATTGGGAGACCCCTATAGGAATAAAGCCTTTATCCATAGGAAGCCGTGTCGGCCGCCCTACTGATCGCAATGCAGTGAACACAGCATTCACGAAGATCGACCACCCGTACCGTAAAACGTATTATGTGGTTTTGCGAAAAGTTTGGCACACCCTCTGCCTAGAACTCCAGAGCAGTTTCTTTTGGCCTTTTTCAAACTCTATAACTGAAAAAGTCCATCCGAGCATTTGTCACTTCGGGCTCGTTAAAACATCGAAGGAGACTAGAGTCATCTTTAGCTTTTTCTCGACTCTTTAAAAGTGAAAAAGCAAGTTGTGTCTAAGCGTCGTTAAAATTTATTTTAAACGGGATAATCATCACCATTCCCTCGTTGATCTTCGAAGTTAGTCTTTTGGCATCGTAAGTTCTTGTAGAATCGCTAAGAAATCTTTTGGATAGACTAGATATGTCTGAACAACCGTCGACATCTAGGACTGTGTCGTCCGACACAGCAGCAGCAGAGCCTCCTGCTGCTACTCCAACGATGTTCGCTGGTATACCATCTGTCCCGGCAAATTGTCAACAACAAGCCGGAGTCCAATCAGGGACGACGACATGGTTAGTTCCTATTTCTTCATCCGGATTATCATCTGGTATTTCTTATGTTGAAACTCAACAAATTGATCCAATGTGTCTTCAAAGGCCAATTTACCCTTTAAGTACTGGATTTCCACCATATGGAGGGCAGTATGCTCTTTCATTGTTCCCTCCCAGAGAACAACCATATGGGAGTTTACAACAAAGTTCAGGTCAAACTGGAATTACATCCAGTGGTTGGGTACCAATACTGCCTCAACAACCAGGGGTTGTATATTCAATGCAACCAGTACACCCTGTGTCGAATATTCCCACCATACCTGCTATAGTGAATGTGTCGCAAGTACAAGCTCCACCTGTTGTATGTCAACCTCAAGTTTCTCAGGTTGCAATACAGCAACCTCTTGTCTCAACGACTCAATCACAATCTCAGGGTAGTGCCTCCTTATCTGGAGCGACTCAGGCTCAAACAAGTACTGTGACTCCTCATCTTGGTCAATCATCCAGTATTGGTCAGCAGCAAACGGTCCAACAACCAGAGCTGGTTCAATCTCAACAACCGCCATTCCAGCAATCATATCAAGGACCTGAGCAGCAAGTCTTTGTAAGTAATGGGCAACCATACTATAATGGTTATGCCCATCAACCTTGTCAAAGTTGCCAGCATTATGCTGGTTTGCAAAGACCCATTGCTCAGGCGATCCCATCTTATCCTGGGTATGCTTCGCCTAACCTGAATCAACAGTTTCCCTTTGTAGCAACTCTAGAATTACCAGATCTAAACCGGCTGACGAATGATCCAATTGCTTATGCCCCTTGGTGGCCAGCGATTCTACATAAACTTCTGTCAGATATTCCTAAATTTAATGGAAATCCGGGTGAAGACCCATCGAATCATGTGATGACATTCCATCTATGGTGTTCATCGAACACCCTGAATGATGATTCGATAAGACTTCGCCTCTTTCAGAGGACGTTAACGGGTCCAGCGGCAAAATGGTACATTGAATTGCCTAGAGCTTCGTTCGACAACTTCAGTACCTTAGCCACAACCTTTTTAACCCATTTTCAATTACCAATAAGGTATGAAACGGGAACAGAACTCCTTACCAACTTCAAACAGACGACTGCCACCCACATATCTGATCATATACATGAGTGCGACGTCGTCGTAGGATGGTAAAAACGTACGTTCCCGATCAGCTATTAGCTGAATGGTTTATCAAGTCATTACTTCCTGCCATCATGGAAGATGTGGCAAAGGGGGGAGTCGTAACGGAAGAGCAGGTTATCGCTCGTGCGCAATATCTGGACTTGGTCTATACTCAGTCCAGCATGCTCTACGACAAAATACCTGACGCCCCTAGACCGGAATTCTCAATTCCTCCTCCTCCTAAATCAAACAATGACTCTCACGCCGACGATGGCGTGATTAGAAAACACAAAATTTCTAGTCAAAATGCAAATGAAGAACTTCTTGCCTCAGAAGTAAATGCCATGTCGACCGACAACGGCAAACAACTGAAGCAACCAGGGGGCAAGAAGAAAAAGAAAGGGAGAAAAAGGAAACCCCCGGCAGGGTGTCATATATGCGATGAGGATCATTGGACGAAAGATTGTCCACATATAGTTGAAGTTAAGAAACTCTTTAAGAGTTCAAAAACCCCAGCAGTATTGACTGATCCGTTTCCCAACCCAGGTCAAAATCTGGTTGCTAATCAAAATGCTTCCCGATCCCAAGTGCTTATGTTGTCTGTCTCGAAGCAGCAGAATGATGCTTTGACGAGGAATAAAGATTACGGGAATCCACGGCTGTCGAATAACAAGGCTAATGAACAACCTAGTAGTTCGACGACAACTTTAACCAAAGTTGTGCCACCCAACATTCTTGAACCAATGATACAGTTGCCAAAAGGAGTAGTACACAAATCGACATTTAATCCTCGTGCCAAAATAGCACAGAATTATAATATAATAGAGGACCTGGCTCAATCGTCGTCCACTATGTCGACACTTGAGGTACTGCAAAATTGCCCCTCCCAAGAGCAAGCTTTATTATCAGCAATAGGTGGGATTGGCCCAATGGATTCCAATCTTGTGGCCTTTGATCATAAAGGATATGACCCTCAGTTACCAGCTCAACTAGCTTTCCTTATTCAAGTGAAATCCCTCAACAAAACTGTTCATCGAACAATTATTGATGAGGGGGCATCTACATGTCTTATGTCGATGAGTTGCTGGAAAAGTTTAGGCTCACCACCCTTGTCGAAATCATCAACTACTTTAAAAGCATTTGATGGACGATCATACACTCCATACGGGATTTTAAGTAACTTGCAAATTGAACTGGGGGGAAAAACAGTAGGAATTGATGTTGAAGTAATTGATGGAAACCTCGATTACAACATCCTACTGGGAAGGCCCTGGATATATGCCATGGCCGCAGTTGTGTCGACCTACTTCAGGAAGATTGCATTTCCCTGTCAAGGAAGAATTACAGTTGTCGACCAACGAACTTTCCTCCCCGACAGTTCACAAGTTACGGGAAGCATTCCAATGATCCATGGAAGCGATCATTCGCTTCAAAATATTGGGGTAGGCCTCCTAAAAGACCCTGTCTTAATGGGTACTTTCACCCTACTGCCTCCAAGTAATCTGGCGGGAGTGGCCACGGTGGAAACCTACAAAATGAAATCTTCTGTATCTAATGGATTCGGAAAATTCCTAAATATTTTGTCGGCATGGATCATCGCCCTGATAGAAATACTGTAAATACAGAGGGCTCCGAGGACGGTTCTTATCTCGTGTCAACCTCGTTTAAAAAATGAAACAAGGAGTCATGAGGATAGTTCTTTTACTGTGTCAACCTCATTAAAAAATGAAACAAACCCCCTTTCCAAATCTCAAAGGTAAACCTTCATTCCAACCACCGAGTTGAATGCAATGAAGCTTGGGGGGCATGCACCTCGATTTGCGTTATTATGCTGGGGGCATGCAAACTTTTCGAGCAGTTTTAGCATAAAGTTCATGCTCGTTAAAAAATAAACGCAAGATCCGAGCAGTTTTAACGCGGTCTTCATGCTCGTTAAAAAATAAATATAAGCAGTGAGCAATATTTCCTCCAGAGTTTAAGCTCATTTTAAACTAAAAAAATGAACCCATCCCAGTAAATAACCGCTGTGATCGTAAATTTGTCAGCCATAAAAGCCTTGGTCGTGTTTGCACCTGCCACCTCCACTTTCATTTGGTCGATCGTTCATCTCCATATGATTGTTTACCCATTTTGAGGAACAGCTGCGAAGAGTGATTTCATCTAGCCATCCTTGTGACACTGCCGTGATTGGAAAATTCCAACCTGTACCTGGAATCAGTTGCTATCCCTGTTTATCACTCGTTCCTCAAAAGACGAGTCTTCTTTAAGCTCTTTTCATCTGACTCGTAAAATATGAAAAGATTGCCGAGTTTTGGCCTTCCAGCTCGTTAAAAGGACCGGAAGAGCTATCCCTCCTCTAGATTTTAATCTTTTTGGACCTAAGGGATTATTGCACAAAAAGGTCGAGCGCTTGTGTTATTCGGCTCGTTAAAGTTATCGAAAACTCATCCCTTCTGTATTGTTTTATACTTTTTCGGACTTAAGGGATTAGATGACGAAAAAGGAATTTTGGAGTTAACTTTATGTACCTTTTCAGACTCTCTAAAAATGAAAAGGACCGAGTTTTCCTTGTCGTTAGACTCGTTAAAATGATTAAATAGCGACAAACTTGTCTTTAGACGAGAATGAGTTTCCCTATCGCTAGGCTCGTTAAAACATAGCGATGGGCTTGCCCGAAGGGCAGGTTATAGAACAAGAATATGTTATCCTCCTCAAGCTTGACAAAAATAAAGAGGTACTGGTCAGAAATGACTGGGGAAAAATTGGGAGAACCTCAAAGCTTTAATGGTAGCAAGTCGCTCTTGAACATGACACTTTTCCTCCGTACCACATCGGGTTGGGTTGTTTCATTCACCGGTCTCATCACCATGGTCTCGCCAAACCATCCACATTTGGGGTAATGCTACCGATCCATCGCATCAGTGTCGTTATATGTTCAAGAGATGTTGTTCAGAAAGAGTCAACCGTGTCCCATCCACTACCATACATCATCTTTCATCCTTTCATGACCGCCACCCTGAATCATATTTCACAGATCGTTCTCACCTTCATCACAATCATTAGCTCCGTTCCGTATCACTGATGTGGGATTCATTAAGGCCCTCCTTTGACGGATCGCTTCTTGTCGACTTCAGCTCATTATCCAAGAAGTTGATCTAGGAACACCCCCCTCAGTACTTTGAAGCTTGCATGCCTCAATGGCAAGTTTCTCACTTCCGGCGACAGGTATACATCAATGACCTTCGACCAGAAGATTTTGCGTGGTGTTCGACACCAAGTCCTTTATTCACACCACGTGAATTGTACTGCAGTACCTTGAGGGTCATTATCATTATTGGTGATTCCTCTCGCGCTTGTTAACGGTTTACATCATTGACCGGTAATCAAGCGATGTCTTTCCATGTTTGACTCCAAGAAATTCTCACATGGATTGACTTGTACTTAGAGTGAAGATCGGACGAGTTTGAAGACCCCGGATCTAGTTTCATCCATCCGGGCTGCGATATATATTCAGAAAAAATAAAAACATTTGACATGTACATCATTGCAGCAAATGATCATCCTACTCAAAGGATGATAATTTTCACCAAAATTATCAGTCTACCATCAGACGATCGTCTGTTCTATGTACAAAAATGAATTTATAAAGCTGAGCATGGGAATGCCCGCCTCAGCTAGATCATGAAAGCAGTATGAAAAATAATGTATTGTATTGTATCTTATTACAGGTCACCGCTCAACGATTGAATGAACTTCGGACCCTCCTGATAAAGCATTTCACCCGATAAACGACCTCATACTTTAGGGGGCAACTGTTATAGACATTTTTGTGCCTTACAGCATGAAGCATGAAATGTCCATAATCTAAGGGATCCAAAGTCCCTAAACATGTTGTTCCTACCCCTAGAGGAACAAGGTCAGCAAACCACAGCATTGAATAAAAGTTCTCCACCTGAAAACACTCAAAAACAAGGCAATTCTGGATCATGTCAACTGCTCCACTGAGCATCTGTGCTGAATGTCAAGTGCTCCACTGTCTACCTACGTTGAATGTCAACTGCAAAGAAGGCTACCTGCGCTGGGCGAGATTGGACATGTGGCACAGTCATTCCTCAAGGTGTCAATGCCCAGGAAGCTTCCAAAATGACACTTGGATCAAGGAATTCGACTGGTGATGAGTAAGAGGTTCTAGATCTCCAAGTGGAAGCAAGAACCTCCAAGTGGACTCAAGAACTGAAGAATAACTGGAGTGAGAGAGGACACTAGTCAGCTTCATGCCAGCCTCAAGCTGACTCATCCTTTCTCCAAAACTCCTATATATAGATCTCTCTCATGAGGTCTAAGGGGGCTGGAATCTTGTGAATGTAAAGAATTTCTGTTGGTTTGGGTTTAGAACTATTGGGTGATTTGCTTTGAAGGAGGTGAAGAGGAGATTTCTTTCTGCTGGGAAGGTGATGCTGGATTGGGCCTCTTATGGTTGTATCACTTCCTGAACCTTACTTCTTCCATTAATAAAGCATTTGAGGTTCTTCTATATGCATGTGTCTCAATGGTGTATTGTTATACTTGTGTATTTGATTTATTCTAATCCTTGAATCAATTATGAATGTATGCTTCTTGTAGTTTCCCTCTCTTGCCATTTTGCAGGATCTTGGTGTAGCTGGGCCAGTGAAAGAGCAAGGAGCTGGGAGCAAGCAGCAAGGAGAGAAGATCGGATCAACCATTAGCGAAAGACATCGGTTAGTGGATCTCTTTCTCCCCTCTTTTACATCTCATAAAGAAGTAATCTCAGATAGCTTTGCTTTGATTGTTGCTAAGGAACTATCACCCTTAGAGTGGGATAGGGTCATTCCGTATTGGATACTTTTCCCAACAACAATGTGCAATATCAGGCCTTGTGCAGACCATTGCATACATTAAGCTTCCAACTACTGATGCATATGGAACTTTAGACATATGAGCCATTTCTTCCTGAGTCTTGGGACACTCCTCCTTACTTAATTTGAAATGGATAGCCAAAAGTATACTAACTAGTTTTGCATTCTGCATATTAAACCTTTTCAACACCTTTTCTATGTACTCACTTTGAGACAATGTTAATTTGTGATTCTTCCTATCTCTAGTTATTCTCATACCAAGGATTTGTTTTGCAGCACCCAAATCCTTCATTGCAAATGAGTTCGCTAATTTTCTTTTGAGCACATTTATTTCCTACATGTTCGAACCTGTAACAAGCATGTCATCTACATATAATAACAATATAATATAGTTTCCATCATTTTGCCTTTTGAGATAAACACAATGATTAGAGTGAAATCTAGTATAACCTTGTTCAGACATAAACCTGTCAAATTTTATATACCACTGCCTTGGAGCCCTTTTTAAGCTATACAAGCTCTTCTTCAAACTGCACACAAGTTTCTCCTTCCCTTTTACCTCATATCCTTGTGGTTGCTACATATATATCTCTTCCTCGAAATCCCCATGGAGAAAGGATGTCTTTACATCTAACTGCTCAAGATGCAAATCTTCAACTGCTACTAGACTTAAAATAGTTCTGATTGAAGTCATTTAACAATAGGAGAAAATATCTCATCAAAGTCTATACCCTTTTTCTGTGTAAACCCTTTCACCACAAGTCTAGATTTATACCTTTTTCTACCTCCATCTTCTTGTAAACCCATTTATTCTGCAATGTTTTTTTACCTGTAGGCAACCTGACTAAGTCCCAAGTTTGGTTATGTGCTAAGGAGTCCATCTCTTCTTTCATGGCTTGCTCCCACTTCTTCCTGGTTTCTACCTGTACTGCTTCTTCATAACATTCTGGTTCACCAGAATCAGTCAACAATACATAATATAATGAAGGAGAGTATCGTTCAGGGGGTCTACTTATCTTGGTAAATCTTCTAACACCACTTCCAGGTGTTTGAGGTTCTTGTTGCTATTGTGGTTTTTGTTCTGGATGTTGATCATTATGATTTTCAGGCACCATCACTTTTTCTGTGATCTCATCAAGCATTGTGTATTCCTTATTTTCTTTTTCTTGTTTCTTTTCCTACAACTAATCCTTATACAAAACCTTTTCATTGAATATGACATCTCTGCTCCTAATGATTTTTTGTTTTTCATAATCATAAAAGTGATAACCAAAATCATTAACACCATATCCAATAAAAGTACATTTCTTTGATTTTTCCTCAAGCTTTGTTCTATTTTCTTTATTAATGTGGACAAAGGCTTCACAACCAAAAGTTTTTAAAAATGAGTAGTTTACCTTTTTACCTGTCCATGCCTCCTTTGGAATACCACCATCCAAGGAACTTGAAGACCCTCTGTTTATTAGATAAACATCAGTATCTATAGCATCTGCCCAAAATTGTAAAGGAAATCCTACATGCAATCTCATGCACCTTGCATGCTCCATGATTGTCCTGTTCATCCTTTCTGACACACCATTTTCTTGTGGTGTTCCTGGAACTGTCTTCTCTCTGCGAATTCCATTCTCTAAATAATACCCATCAAACTCTTTGCTGTAATAGTCACCTCCATTGTCTGATTTGAGACACTTCAACCTTTTTCCTATCTCATTTTCAACCAAATCTTTCCATTTCTTGAAAGTATCAAATACATCAGATTTATTTCGAATACAATAAATCCAAGTTTTTATGGTTGCATCATCAATAAAAGTAACATAATAACAAGAGCCACCAAGAGATGATACCTAAGTAGGTCCCCATACATCTGTATGAACAAGCTCTAATTTTTCACTCTTCTTTTCTTTCCCAACTCTCAGGAATCTGACTCTCTTCTATTTTCCATAAACACAATTCTCACAAAATTTTAAATCAACATGCTTCAAACCCGGCAACAAATTTCTTGAGTGAAGAATCTGCATCCCTTTCTCACTCATGTGCGTGAGCCTATGATGCCACAATGCCCTATCTTCTCCTGTAGAGGTTAAAGCATTAACAGAATTATAAATACCATTGCATAAATACAATGTACCAACCTTTTCTCCTTTTGCTATTACCAGGGATCCTTTAGTGACCTTCCAGGTTTTATATGTAAAAGTAGTCACACAACCTTCACCTCCCAACTGCCCTGTTGAAATAAGATTTTTCTTCAGATCTGGAATATGCCTTACCTCCTTCAATAGCCATTGATTTCCATTCTGTTGTTTTATGAAAACTGTACCCATTCCAATGATTCTACAGGGCTTATCATCACCCAATCGAACCTGTCCAAAATTTCCTTGAACATAATCATGAAAATGTTTCGTATCAGGTGTGGCATGGAATGAGGCCCCTGATTCTACCACCCAGGCATCAATAATATTTTCTAAATAAAGAATCAAATCATCTTGCAACACATCACCTGTCACATTCGCTTCATGATTGTTTTCTTGCTGCGCGTCTCCTTCTTTTCCCTTCCGAGACTTGCAGTATTTCTTCAGGTGTCCTTTCTTCCGATATTTCTAGCACACTGTCCCCGATCTGGACTTGGATATGCCTTTCCTTGACTTACTGTGATATCCTGGGCTCTTTCCTCTTTCCATTTTTCTTCCCCTACTCTCTGTAGTCAAAGCATTACCTGATGTCTCACGGGAGCTTTTCCGTCTTATTTCCTCGCTAAGGATTTCACTGACAACATCATCAAACTTTAAAGTACTAGATCCAAAGACAGAGTTACTAATGGCCATAAATAAACCATTCCAACTTTTTGGCAATGAGCACAGAAATAACAGAGCCCTAACTTCATCATCAAAAGTTACCCCTATAGAACTTAAATGACTGGTAACTGTATTAAATTTATTTAAATGATCAGCAACAGATCCACCTTCTGACATTTTCATATTAAATAAACGCTTCATAAGAAATACCTTATTTGAGGCCAAGGGTTTTTTATATAGTTTGGCCAATGTCGACATTAAACCCTCTGTTGTCATTTCCTTTGAAATATCAGACGCTACCGATGCCGCTAGGCACAACCTTAATGTTCCAAGTGCCTTTCTGTCGAGAATATCCCATTCTGTGTCTATCATACTTGTCGGCTTCTTTGCCTTTCCGCTCAATGGTTGGTATAGATCTCTCTGATACAGATAATCTTCCATCTGCATCTTCCACAGCTGGTAGTTTTGGCCGTTAAATTTTTCGACCCTGAACTTACCATCTTCCGTCATTGCTCCCACTCGAACCAACAACCCTTCTCTCCTGCGAGTTTATCAGCTAAATAGACCTTCGGATTTGATACTAGTTATTAGAAAATTATATATTACAGAGCAATGGAACACATAAAATATTGCAGAAATATAAACATAGACAACACATAAAACAAGAGAGACATAGATATACGTGGTTCACCCAGTTTGGGCTACATCCATGGAGAAACAGACTGGTGGGTAATCAATTATTAAGATGCATAAAAGATTGGTGCTCTTTCATTTTTTTAAGAGTCAAGAAAGAAACAAACATGACTCTATCTATTTCGATTGGAAACAAGCTTGAAAGAACAAGTGCTCAAATGATGTTTTAAGTTTAATAAGTCAAAAAGATCAAATGACTACTCTGGATGATCTAGGTAAACAAGATTACCAGGCAACCGTGAACTGTAGAATACCTCCCGGTGAACCGATAATTACGAGCAAACAATCTCCTCAAATGTTGTGTTTGGTGTATCACGTTTGCAAGGCGACCGACTCGGCTTCCTGAGGATAAAGGATTGCAGCCTAGAGGGGTCTCCCGTTATATACTCGACAGTACAGGGAGCACAAATCCATACTAGCGTTGTCTAATGCCGAAGCTAATGACATCTGCTAGGTTTTAAGATGCCAGAACACTTGTCTAGCCTAGACCTTCTAGATATGATCGTTAAGTGTCAAATGCGCCTTAGGTTAATTGAAATCATTTTAAAGCTTATCTTGAGTTAGGTTTCAGTTTTCAGGTCTTAGCGATGCGATTCGAAAAACCTTAAATGCAACTAAACGAGGCAAGACTCTTTCAATTCGATGAAATGCCTACACTAGAGAGGGTAGAAACTACACAATCAAATGCAAGCAACCAAGCAACTGAAAGCGAAATGATATTTCACTACTTTACTTTTCGAAAAATAAACTAATGAAAAATGCATTCCAATTCCTAATTTCTTAACAAGCACATACCTAATAGTCCTTTCAAAAGCAAAAAGAGTTATTTTCCTTTTTCAAATGCCAATGTGATTCTAGTCTTTTAGTGATGAGAACAATGATGCAAAAAACTAGAATTTCATATTTTTCATTAAACAATAAACTCTTCAAGAAAATGAAAACATGAAAAAGAGGCTCATTTGGACTAATGAAGCACCAAATTTACCAACAACAAGGCAAGCAACGTAATCCATGCTGGAAAAGAAACGTTCAGACAAGCAAATGAAAACTTTTCAAACTTGTGTAATAGAGGTCAAAGTCGCAAAAAGGACCGCAATCGAAATGAAAGGAGAAAGTACACCTACAACTCGACTCACTGAGTTCAAATACAACTGAATGGAAGACAACCTAGATGCCCTAGTGTCACTGACCACCCAATAATCCAAGAAATCAAGTAGAAAGATGATAAGCCAACAAGTAAACAAAACCAAATGAAAAGCAGCTTTCTAGTCAGGGAGAAAATGGTCTAAAAGGCTTACGGGATCAAAATCATAAGAGAAAAACACATTGGCCAAGATTGGGGACAAACCCTAATCTTCACTTACAGGCATCGGTGCGACTGCCTAACTGACAACAAGCGCCAGAGGCTGGTCGATGCGATTGTTTCTCAGCAAATCGCACTGATCGACGCGACTGTCAGTGAATTAAGCGCGCTGATCGAGGGAGCCAAGATTTTTTTTTTTTTTTTTTGTGAAACAGAGACCAGATCTGCTACTATGAATTTCAAACTCAAGCTAGTAAGCAGGAGAAAAGAAACAGAACCAAAGGGAAAAATTGGAACTAGAAAAGTTCACACGAAATCATGAAATCCAAGACAAACAAAAGGATTGGTTCCCCAGTGGAGTCGCCAATTTGTGGTGAAGTAAAATTATAAGTGCAGACACAAACAAATTCCTCTAGCCCGATAATGGGTCTAGCCACAAAAAATACATTCTATGGAAGATTTCCTTAGGTTATAACCAATTAAGAGGGCCTACCTCTTAGTACGCTTATCCCGTTTGATGATGTCCTTGCTTGCTCGCTCCAGCTATCTCTCGCTTCCTTCTTCAAACACCTAAAACAAGTAAACAACAACAAACAACAACCGTGATAATAGAAAAATTGTAATTCAACCTACTTAAAAAGTCAAGAAACATTAATCCATGAATATGTAAGATGACAAATCATGTAGGAAGTCAATCGATAGTTGCATATATATTGAATCAAGAAGAGATTACAACCATTGCCTTGGCATTGTCATTCTCCTGTGACAAGACCAGGTTCCCACACACTTCTGCTAGCATTACATGATGGCCTCAATCAACAATAGATTTAAGGCTCTTCCCTTTAGGCTTCACTCCAAACCAAATCACACTTCTCCCTCACACAACTAGAGAGCTACAAATATGAATAACTTGCTGTTTACTCCAAACCAAAATAGCACTAGCACACAAACATTAACACTAGCTTGTGCTTGGGAAGAAGGGAGGTTTATATAGGATGAATGGATGAGATGGATCCTCTTCTCATGGGAGAAGGTCTTATCCCTTGAGGTAGTTCCATCATTATAGGGGAAAGGAGCCCAAACTGACATCCTTGACCCCATCCAACCAAACCATTTACTAGACTTCCGTTACAAAGCTTCTAGAGCTGGAAGCTTCGGCTCTTAATTTAAAAAACTTTCCATAACAGGACTGACGTGAATGGAACACAGCTTAGTCACTCTGGTTGGCACTAGGGACAGTGTTAATTCTTGCAAATCGGCGCGAGGAGGACAAGGGCCATTAGCACCGGTCTTGTAAACTAGGAAAAGCAAAAGTTTCAGGGGAAATGCAAAAGGGAATTGATCTGCTCATGAAGAGGGCCACAATGGGGGTTTCTTCATGAAGGGAAAGCATGTAGGGTTCATTATATAGGTCCTCCAGGATCAAGGAATGGGGAGTACAGGGACAGTGACAAAATGCTGTGTAATAGGGAGGAGCTGAGGTGAAAAGTCCCTTGCATGTACAAATGAGGGGGTATTTGTAGCCAAGGGTGAAACTGACCCTTGTGGCTGTTCGACTACCCTCATGACCATTTGACTTCAGTGACTTTTTGACTTACATGACTCTATGTTCAAAAAGTGGGTCTCTTGGACCTCCATGTTACATCACATTGATTGACAACATACCCCATAGCGGAGATGTGGGCGACATGACTCATCACATGACTTGACATGACTTGACATTACAGTGATGGCACATCTGTGTTGTTGTTGGAGTGCATGTTGAGCTACAATTCTGTTGGGTGATGGATGTCTTCATGGTGTATCATAGATTCACCTCCACATGGAAAAGTGCGCGAATCCTTCGATGGTCCTTGGTTCGCTTGATGAAGCTTTAGCATGTTGTTCCTTGCTTGCATGCTGGAAGGCTTGACAGGCTCATCTGTTCGTGAAGGTGGATGTTCATCACGTTCGTCCACTTCACATGCTTCATTTTTTCATTCATTGGTTAACTTGTTCTTCTGCATGTGCTCCCTTCGTTCATCCCATTCGTCGTCTTGCCATGTTTGTTGGTGTACCTATACCTGCAGTCACCCATGATGAGACGACATCAAATCCAAAACTTCCTAGTCTACCATGACACATGATCATTTCGGATGTAGGTGACCAGGAGAGGTAGAAAGGTTGTGAAATAGGATGAAGGCTCCAGGCATTGCTGATGAAATCTGCGCAAGAGTCACTAAGTGATGGAGATGGGCAATCTGAGTCGACAGTGACTGTTTGCGAGGTCTAGCTCGACTAAGAGGCAAAATTGCGCAAATTTTGGGAGGGACAGTCTAGGCTGTAGGAGGGCAAGATGGGTATGCTCTGCGCATTTTTCAGAATGAACAGTTAGTTGGGGTTGGAGAGCCAAATTTGCACAATTTTCCAGACGAATGGGTCGCGCTGCATGAAGGGTCAGTAGGCAGGGATTGCATAGTTTTTTGGGGGAATTGCCAGGGAGACTGGCAGCCAAAACTTTGCAATTCCAAAAGGGAACTTCCAGTTGGCTACTGAGGTCACTGGCAACCAAAAATGCACAATTCCCATAGGGAACTGCCAATTGGCTGCTGGGTTCACTGGTAGCTAAAACTACACAATTCCATGAGGGAACTGCTAGTTGGCTGCTGGGGTCACTGGCAGCCAAAACTGCACAATTCCTAGAGGGAACTGCTAGTTGGCTGCTGGGGTCACTGGAAGCCAAAACTGCACAATTCCCCAGAGGGAATTAACCATTGGATACTCCGTTATTGGCAGCAGAAACTATGCAATTCCTGGAGGGAACTGGCAGTCTGCTACTAAGAGCTGTTGGTGGGGAAATTGCATTGAAGCTGGGAAGCTGGCTTGATGATCATCATTGCATAATTTACGAGCTGAGCGGACTGCTGGATAGTAGGAGGCCTGATCATGAAAAATACACAATTTCTTGGATGAGTAGTCGGTCGACCATCCGGATGACTGAATGGGAAAACTGCGCAATTTTCTGAAGGAGACAGGGATGGGCACTTGGTGTCTGTTCGGCTTGCCTACAAAATTTCCTCAGTCAATTGAGTGAGTGAGGTCAGTGGCCTCTGCACAATTTTTTAGGGGAGTCAGTACTACGGTGATTGTCGGGTCTGACTGTCTAGGTGGCTAGCATGAGAGTTGATTGAATTGCTTGCGGGTAGCACCACTTGAAAAGACTAGCTTGGTGCTTCTGCGTTGTTCTAGTTGACAGTCCATCGAGTCAAAAGTAGGGTGATGGTTCGGCTATTAGTGGGGAGTCTAGTCACCAGAACTTCAGCAAAATGACTAAGCGTGTGAACAATTGAAAGATGCATAGGTGATCATATGGACGCACACTCGCATTACTTGACGACGAAATGACCAAACCATCCAGACACACATGTTCAACATGACTGACCAAAGGTGCAAGTGACAAGCACGACACTCATGATTGATCGTTCATTGATCGAGACGACGCTTGCATGACGATGAATGTGACTTGGTGTGTGAGTGTGACGTATGCTTTCATAGCGAACACAATAAACACATACGAAGTGAAGACTTTGAGCATAACCAGAACATGATAGCAAGCATGACTTAGACATTAGCATGCATATACTTGAATGTGCTGAACAAGAAAGGTGGATGTAAAGACTCACACGAGCTCATGGAGTGAACCCAAGTGTGTGTAGTCATCAAGTGAAACTCTTCAAGGGAGGCTCTGAAATTGGTGCAGGCCAAAATTTTGGAGGGTGGTTGTAGTCGCTACAACACTTGGCAACACACTAGTAGAACTCCAACTTCTCTGTTTCGGTTCATTGTTAGCACAGGGCCTTGGTCTTTTTGGGAGTATTGAATCACTGTGTGGGTTACTTTAGTTTCCCCACTTACCCCATGGACATACATGGTTCACCTTTTGCCAACTCAGTTGAACACAATCAAAAGTTTAGCTTAGATCTCAGTGTTTCGAATCTGGGAAGGGTAGTTTAGATCACGAGTTGAATATTTTCAGGGTATAATTTTTCATCTCTGGTGTTGCTGCACTGCCAACAAGCTTGGACAGTACCCCTACGGAGTCATGTAGGAACACACACATTGCTCCACTACCAGCAAGCCTGGTCAGTACCCCGGTGGAGTTGCATGCTTCACCTCTCTCTGCAGGAAGCCTTCCTCTTCTTTCATCTTTGTATTTTTTCAAGAGGAATGTGCATATGCACTTATTTATTTTTGGGGTAGGAGAGGGATCCTGACTTATTGAGAGTAGAAGAGGTTGTTCGTTTAGAGAAGCTTGTAAGACCTCTGACATAGGTTTGCTCATTTAGATCTTCCCCTTCTCCATTTGTACTAGTTGGATGCGCTTCAACACACATAGCAGAAGGCTTAGTACAGGGATGGGGCTTCCCAGTGTGGACACAGGTTCATGGTTGTACCAAAGCTTCCCTTACAGATGGTTCGTATTTTTCGTCAGGACTTCATTGGCCGAAGGTTGTAACCAAGCACATAGAAGACGGACACAAGACTGGCCAAGTGTTGCAGTGTCACAAGTCTCTTCAAATTTCAGCCACATACTCTATTCAAAATCTAGAACGTGGTAGTTCGCAACACTTATTTCTGGAAACAAAAATAGTAATATATCAAACAAACAAAACAAACATGAACAAAAATAGTAAGCATAATCAAACAAAGCGAAAGCAAAGATAATAAGCAAAACAAACCAAATGAAACAACAAGTAGCAAGCAAACTATATACATGGAACAGGCGCGGCCCGACCTACTGAAAATAATGCTTGAGACCTTGTCCATTGGCAGGAAGGTAATCAGTCCTCCCACCTAGTGATTGCAAAGGATACGTGTGTGGGCCAAGATTCTCGTAGACCAGTGCAAGTCCACTGGGCTCTACTATCGGAACTTGGTGGCATTCTAGAAGACCTTCAAATGAAGAAAACACCACTGTTTCAGGTACTGTGTGCGACATGGGCTTAGATGATGGAACGGGGTAGTTGTTTTTATTCCAGGAAGGGTTCAAGTTTCTGAAATTAATGTGTAAGCAGATTTTCCCAGATTTCTTATGTGCAGGATTAAATTAGAAAACTAAGTATGATGACGAACTTCGCAAGTAATCCAAACACTTAAAATGTTAGTCAATATTTTCGGTGAAAGGATTGCAAACAACATGTATGTGTTACCTGTTCTTTGCTGCAATGACTTATCTTCTCCTTTACCTGAAATCTCATGTTGGATTGCTCACGTGTAGTGTGTACTCAGGTCATCATCTTCTCATGCAGACCCATCTTGGTATTGTTCGATCAAGAAGTCAACGATTTTTCACTGCTACAGTGTGTAGCTTGTACCGAGATTGGCCATCTTCAGATCGTGGTAGGTTCCCAGGTTGCTTTGTTCGTTCGTAGTGTTGGTCTTTTGTGTGTTCAACATGAGTGCTTCATATTTAGCATCATTGTTTGTGCCTTCAGATTTCACATAGCTCGAAATCATGCATTGTCCATTGTTTTGGACAACTAAGGTACACTCAACCCTTAAGCCATCATGTGTTTTAGATTCGTCAATACTCATGGCCAACATCTCGTCTGTACATGGACCGTTTGGCATGCTCATAATACTGCTACTACAGTTTCTTCTACTACTGCTACTATCGGGAAAATAAACTGTACAAGTTTCATTACCATCAGTTAGGCAAGGAAAGAGTCCCAACTGCGTGTCTGATGAGGTTAGAGCTGGCCGTGCAGGATAACACTTCAATGTTGTTTCTAGGAGGCAGTTTCCAAACATGAGTTCCGCGAAGGCCAACGGTTCGTTCTCGCCATTATGGGGAGTGACATTGTGTTTCATATACCTCTCGATAACACCCAGATTTGGTTACATTTGCCCTTGTATGGAAGCCACATGTGAGACTAGTCTATAGCAAAATATCCATCTAGCTTGCTGGACTAATCTTTGCTAAGTAGCAAGCCATATGCTTTCGGTATGTCCACAACAACTATGTTGATACATTGGTGGACTCGACTATCATGAGATAGTCGGATGATCACGTCTCACAGTTCACCAATGGCTGGTACTAATGTTCTATCAAGTTGGATGATTCTCGTGGATGTTTCACTCCATCGCGCATTGATCTTCTTAGCAATGGAGAGCGGCATGACGTTGGCTACCGTGCCAGAATCAACCAAGCAGTTGTGAACATTGTAGTTGAAAATTTCAAAAGATAGTAGGAATGGGGGGCAACCTGAGTGTTCTTCTTCCATTCGGAGTGTATTGAGCACAATGGAAAGTGATCCAGAAGGTGTGCTTGCTCCCTTGCTGGTAGAGGTTGCGCTCTCTGTTGTTGTCTGTCCTAGTACGCGCAAAAGGATATCTCCCTGACTCTGGATCTTAGCCAACTCGAACAAATTGATGTTTACTCGAGTTTTCTTCATGTCATAAAAAATGTTGTAGTACAGAGGTAGTAGACTTACCGAGGTGTGCGGGGTAGAACATATTTTCGTGTTGTCCGGCAAAGTTTTTTTAGTTTGTTTCTCATGGAAGTACTTTTGCCCGCTGCTGTCCTCCCGAAATTGTTTTGTGTTTTTTGCTTTGGGGTGGCCGATGGATCAACCTTCCTTATCAACAGTCTGATCTTCTCTTGCATTTCCCCAAGTGTAGGGGGAGCCCCTTTACTCCTAAGATTGTAACGGTCATTTTGTCTTGGGGAATGCTTCTCGATGTTTGTCTTCGACACTGCTTGCGAGCACTGATATGCGTTCACCACATGCCCAGAACTTGATGCTTCAACAGGTGCAATACCTTCGTCATAATCTTTGTCATCCAGCTGCTCCTGCATACCTCTCTCTGCATCGAGTGTATGACTATAAACAGAGTTTGCGACTCGCTTCCAATCCAAACAGAAGTTCTCGGGGTGATGTTCTTCGTGGAACGAACATAACTCGGGATCTGCACACTGATTGACATTGAACACAGAGCTCTAGGAATTTTCTTGAGCGAACCAGTTGCTGCCTGATGAGTTTCTTCCCTGTCTCTATCTAGGCAGATAGCTACTTGTAAATGTGTTCGTTTTCCGTTGTTTAAGCTTAGAAACTTCAGTTGTTAAGTTCTTGATGAGGCGAGTGAGGGTTTCAATATCATTTGCTTCCTTGTCTCTACCCTTGCTCGCCATCACTGGGGACTTCCTACTTGTGTCTTTGGAGTCCTTTGTTGGTTCTTCATCCTTGATGAGACCAATCGTGCGTAGGTATTTTTTGACAAGAATAGTCTCTTTGAAGTTTTCCAAGAGTGTTGGTTTCGTAGCTCACATGATGAACTGCGCAATGTTGGCTGGTAGTGCGGACGTGTAGTAATCAACAATGATGGAGTCATGAGGTTTGGTGTCTGTTGCAATTTTTTCAATATGCATGTAAACCTTTAGTTGAAATCTTTTACCTTTTCTTTCCCCTCCATCTTCAGGCTACCCAATTCTTTCGATAACATAGCTGGGGTCTTGTCATCAGCAAAATTTTCAAGGAACATGCGTTTGAATGCACCCCAGTTCTGTATGGAGTTTGGTGGAAGGCTGTGATACCATGCAGCTGCGCGACCGTCCAAGGTACATGGGAATAATCTACAAGCTACGTCATCATGCCATACCTCAAGGGTCTGCAGCTACAGGTAGAAGTTGTCCAAATGATCTTCTACCTTCACCATGTTGTCCGGGTTGAACTTGATATTCATTCTCTCTGTTCGCTTCATAATATTGTGCAGAACATCCGGGAGAGCCAATGGTCCCTGAGTCATCCATTCGAGATTTGGATCAGCCATCTCTTCATCTTCTTCGTCCTCTTCCTCTCCTTTAGAGTGTGATGGTTCCGGATCTGAGTCTGTCGATTCGTCTCCACCTCCACCTCCTCCGCTGCCTTCCCTCTGCCTCCTATACCTGAGTTCGATCCCAAGATCACAAGAGTGCCTTGTTCGTCTTGTGGGAAGATTGGAGGTTCCTCTCCATCTTCAATAGCTTCTTATAGACCTTCAAGCATGGCAAGGACTACTTCTTCCATTGATGATACAACAACTCCTGTGGGAGTGGCTTTTCGCTTCCTAAATGTGTGTGGAAGATGTTGTTCACATGGGATCATTCAGACTGCTTTCGCGAATTGGCCAGTGATGGGATGGACAGAGCGAAGGTGTTGATATGAAATCCTGTGTTCAATTCTGGGAGGTGAGGAGTAACCAACTGCAGAGTCGCCTGAGAGGGAGTGCGAATTACCGCCTTGACCAGATGGTTGATGAGTGAGTGTGAGGGGAATTTCAACCATATACAACTGGCTAGCCTCCTTCTAGCACCAAAAATGTTGATGATGTTGGACCTACCAACATTAAGGGGATCACCTTGGTATGAAGTCCCAACTAGACCTCACACCATTTGGTGTGGAAGTCTCATCCGGTATGATGGCATGGTTGCCATTGTCTTAAGGATTTTCCTCAACACTTGCTTGTCAGCACAGGAGAGTGGTCTAATTTGTCTTCGGGAAGTGAGGTGTGCATGCTGAGTGTAAGTGTACTTGTGTCAATGGTTCTTTCACTGTGAGGGGAAGAGGGTGAAGGTGAGTTCTAGGTTGAAAGGGATCAGTCCCAACTCGGCTAGGAACACACAACACAATAGGAAATACATAGCTTCCAGTGGAGCAGTCTGCACGGATGCAACAGTCACAACATACAAGGTAATATAACATGTACAAGGCTCACAGATCATTCAGGATGAGTATAATGGTTGTTACAACAAGGTTCCTATGAAAGGTCTGTCTAATGTCCGGCAGAGCAGTCGACACGGACGGGATAACATTAACAACATATAGAACACATTTCCATCAATATATTATGCATTACAACAAATGAAAATGTTAAGATGTAGAACACAAGTTAAAGCAACATGCATTACAAGTGTTAAAGATCAGTCTTACAACAAATACAGTACATGTGTGAAAAGGTGTTGGCCTGTTAACAGGCTTATGAATTAAGCGAAAGTTCCAAGAAACATCATTACACCATACATCACTAACCCCATCAGTGGGTAATTGGAGCCACTACTTACTCCTCAAAGAAAATATTACAGACTCTCTTGGCTATGTGGGAGGAGCTAAGGTGAAAAGTCCCTTGCATGTACAAATGAGTGGGTATTTATAGCCAAGTCTGAAATTGACCCTTGTGGTTGTTCGACTACCCTCATGACCGTTTGACTTCCAAGCTTTTCGACTTACATGACTCTATGTTCAACAAGTGGGTCTCTTGGACCTCCACATTACATCACATTGATTGACAACATAACCCATAGTGGAGATGTGGGCGACATGACTCATTGAATGACTCGACATGACTTGACATGACAGTGCTGGCACATCTGTGTTGCTGTTGGAATGCATGTCGAGCTACAGTGCTGTTGGGTGATGGATGTCTTCATGGTGTATCATAACTTCACCTTCGCATGGCGAAGTACGTAGAGTCTTCGATGGTCCTTTGTTCACTTGATGAAGCTTTAGCATGTTGTTCCTTGCTTGCATTTTGGAAGGCTTGATCGGTTCATTTGTTCATGAAGGTGCATGTTCGTCACGTTTGTCTACTTCACATGCTTTGTTCGTTCATCCGTTGGTGAATATGTCCTTCTGCATGTGCTCCCTTCGTTCATCCCATTCGTCGTCTTGCCATGTTTGTTAGTGTACCTATACCGACGGTCACTCATGACAAGACAACATCAAATCCAAAACCTCCTAGTCTACATGACACATGATCATTTCAGATGTAGGTGACCGAGAGAGGCAACAAGGTTGTGAAGCGGGATGATGGCTCCGGTAACTGCTAATGAAAACTGCGCAAGAGTCACTGAGTGATGGAGATGGGCAATCTATGTCAGTAGTGACTATCTACGAGGTTTGGCTCGGTTGAGAGGCAAAATTGCACAAATTTTTGGAGGGAGAGTTCGGGTTGTAGGAGGGTGTTGTCTTGATGGGCCCTAACCCAGGTTCAACATTAGTCAACCAAGAAAATCCATATACTATTGGTCCTTTCGCCATCAACCCGCAGAGCGTGGACCGAAATATGGGAGGATGTAGGAACCAAGTTTCCGCACCCTGAGATGGTCATGCTGTCGATATATACTCCTTGATCTTGCCTCCGTACAAATCAATAATTCTTTAGGTCTTATCGATGTACCCTCTCTTCCATTCTTCAGTACCTCTGTGAAGGTATACAACTAATCTTCGCGTAGACCTAACCAATGGTCTAGGCACGTACGCACCTCTGAGGCTACGTTACTATATAAGTTCCCTAATTATCTTAAGGGTTACCTACTCTATCATGCAATTACAGTTATCTTCGCATAAACCGATATTCTTACTTGCGTTCAATTAACAGATACAATCAAATACATTCAGACATCAAATAAGCATTATAACTTAAACCCAGATCATAACATAATATAATCAGATGCATTAAACAAAGAAAAAATACACAGTGATTGCAGAATACTTTTCTTTATTGATATCTCAAGTTCAGTACAGACTCTATCTACCTTGCGCACACATCTGCAGGGGTCCGCACACTCAGTTGTGGACTTCCACCCTAGGCCTTTGTGCACTCAGCAGCAAAGCCTCTACTTACGCTAAGACTCGAGAATACTTAAAACTTCTTACCCAAAACTCTGTCAACTCTTCGCTCTTCACCTCTCTAGAGTGAGCTTACTTAGCTCCTTTCCATACAATCCCATGGTCTGCGAACCATGGGTAGATCTTTACAGCCGACATGAGACTTTACAAAACAAGGGCATACAACTCTTTATGACTCTTGACATCTTCGTGCTTCGCGACCACAAAGTGTGGAGACTTTACATGTTTATTACAAAATTTGGGCTTTCTACCCCAAAACATGGGATTTTAGCCCAAAAACTGACTCTTGGGGGAACCCATTCCCAACAGGTCCCCAAAAAAACATGGTGACTCACCCTCGAGTCACTTAGTGGGTGCAGAGATCTTGGCACGAAGACCTCCCAGCTCAACTTGTACAACTGCTACCTCGGCGGTGCACTACCCGACCTCCTGCTTCATCTCCTCGACCAGTTGCTTTGTTGCTGGCCCTGCGCTGTCAGCTTGAAGCTTCTGCTGAGCCTCCTGCAGACTAGCCATATTGCCTTAAATGGAGGTTGTGATCAAGTAGGCCTCGTCCAACCAAGGCTTCAAGCGTGCCTTCAGTACTGCCTCCTTGTGCTGGGCTGCATCTACCTGTTCTTTCAATGCCTTGGCCTCCTGCAGCTATGCAAGTCTATGTGTGATGACGAAAGTGTGTGTTGTCCCTTTTACCTTGTTGTAGCGTTGCTGCAGCTCTCGCGACTCTATCTCCAACCTCTACACGCTGGGGTCTTCTTGTAGGCTGGTTATTACTTTGAACATCTGTTTGAAAAGCTTTTTGCAGTCCGCCACTGCACTGTCTATTGCTGCTATCGCCTCTGTTACAGTGGTCACATGCTGCTCCTTGACTTCCGGTAGAGTCGAAGGTTGGGCCTTCAACTATAGTTCTGCAATTTGGAGCTGAACCTTAGCCAATTCTGTGTGTGCATCGCGCACTATCGTAGCGAATTTGTGAACCCACACATCTACCAGCTCATCCTCAGGAATGGCCAACTCTGGGACCATTCGGCATGCTTCCTCCAACACCTGGCATATGTGCTTGTTCTTTTCGGTCACGTCGTTTATAGTGGCGATGGTAGAGTCTCACTATATGACCATTTGAGCATTTTTAATCTTCTGCTCATTGATCACCTTCAAAGCACGCTATTTGCGGGCCCTAAGCTCTGGGATCACCCCATCTTTCAGTAGGTGAAGTGCCTCACTAGGAAGCTTTGCCAAGTTCAGCCCTACTCCCTTGAGGGTGCTGATAGTGGGCCTGTCAGCTTTGGTCTCTGTTATCAGTGTTCCATCTAGCAGCACTATGGCTCGGGAGTCCCTCGTGCATAGCATCCTGATAGCTCCTGAAGTGCCAATGGCCAAACTGGTGGTTGCCACATCGGTCTATGATGCACGGATCCACAGCTCACACAGAAATGTCTGAATGGACCCCAACACCTGCTGATGCTGCTGCTCAAACTACTGCAGTAGTTTTGCGGTGGCATCCCGCACTATGTCTCTAATGTCATTGAGATCCCCCTCTATTAGGGTGATTGGATCCACAGACGTCTTGCTGGACTTAGACTTCTTCCACGGCCCTACTTTTTCTTGTCCCCTTGGACGCTTGACATGGAATGGAGTCGTCTATGGGTCCGCTCCTCCCTGCTTTGTCTAATCGTCCTCTTCTTCCTCTTTCTCTGGTGAGGGAAAATTCTGATCTCTCTCAGAGCCGCGCTCTTCATCTCCTACCTGTCCACCCTTAGCAGCGCACTCTGCCTGGGTCTTGTCATCAACCTCCTTCCTCCTTTTTGTGGCCAACTGCTCCATCTTAAGCTTGGCCTCCTCCTTTTTGCACTGCGCAACGAACTTGCTCGATCTTGCCACCAAGTCCGAGGCAGTGCGCCACTCTGCCGGCCAGTGATCAAGAAATACATCGATTGTGTCATCCGTTGCCAGGTAGGGAAATTCATGCCACTTCTGCTAGGGGTCCTTCCACACCCTAATCGATACATGGTGGAAGTCAGCCTTGAATTCCACATACTCCTGCAATTTGTCAAAGGCAGTAGGTGAAAACCGCGGCTTGCAGTTGATGACCATGTGCATGCTCATATCCATCAAGATCCAAAAGATCTTGTTGTCCTTGACCCGCTGAGGATCCTTAGTCACCCATAGCAAAGCGTACTTCGCTGCCTCTGGTAAGTCTGGTGCGACTGAAGGAATTTGACTGTGTTCTGGTAGCTCCCATTCTACTAGCACGATGGATAGCAAGAGGCACACATAGTGGAAGGTCTTGCTGAGATCCTGTGCCTCGCGGCAGTTCATGATGAACTCCCCATAGAGGTAGCACGCCCAATTAAACTGAACTCCTTCTGTGCATTGGACCACTAGAGCTATGATGGGTGCCGATACTTCATTTGCGCAACACTTCCGCGTGACCTTCCCTGCCAAAATTTGTGTGGCTACTTTGACTGCGGGGTCCTAAATACTTGAGATAGCATAGCCTCGTGACTTCTTTACGAGCTTGAACTTTTCCTTTGTGGCCTTCGCGAGGGCATGCTCGCCACTGTTTCCACCAAACATCATGGCTGGATTCTCCCCTATATATGGTAGTTGCGTGATCCTATGGATCAACATATCAATGATGGGTATCAGCTCCTCCAGCCATAGACACCCATCATGTACCAAGCACAGTAGCTACTTGATTACCACCAAGGTAATGGGTGCACGATTGTAATGTGGCACCCATAGCAGATTGAGCAGGCTTGCCTTATCCACACCTTCGAGCCACTTCTACAGTTCCAATGTGGTCACCCCGGTGGTCTTATGGAAAATGCGGTGCATTAGTCAGTCTGTTGCCAAGTGAGGGAATCACTCGGTGTCAGCTAAGTCCCAGTCCTCCAATTTCAACAGTGGAATCCACCCCAAGTGGGGTCCTTCAAAAAAAATTTGGTCTGACAAAAAAGGTGTGAGCAGGGTGACCTTTCTCTCGTCAATTTCCTTAGGCACCTTGATCTTGCCCTTGCATGGAGGGACGTACTCAGGCAATTTAGTAATGGGGTCAGACCCCTCAACTTCAACATCCTCTGTTTCCACCCCAACATCCTCATCATCCATTGGGATATCCTCAATTTATTCCTCCTCCGGTTTGAGGTTAATTATTTTTCCCTTTCCTTATGCGGTGGGCTTGTCCTTCAGCGAGTTTCTCCTAGGCGACGCGCACACCGGCTACAGTGTCTCGGCCTTCTTGCCTTTCTTACTCTTCTCACTCTCCTTGGTTAGGGTAGGCCTTGGTCTAGGCGACTGTGTTGGCATTATGATTCTGGTATGGCTCTATGTTACAGGTGTTGTACTTGATGGCAACTCACTCAAGTAGCAATGCTCTGTTCAGGCTCTCAAAATGTTGGAAATTAAGAGGTACGCAGGTGAATGGTTCAAAAGGTGTGGACCCACAGGTACGCCGGCCAGGAATTGCGTTCATACCCGCAGGTTACCCGTTCATGAGGTGCGGACCCCTAGTTCACTCACTTCAAGGCAGAGAAGCGCGCTCACGTGGGGTTTCTTATGTTTGGCCCGTGGTATTTAGCCCGTCGTTCTTGATTCTATGGTTTTGGCCCGTGGTATAGGATCTAATTCAGCCCCGGTTTGGATCCCTTGTATTGGTTATTGATGGTTTTGTCCCATGGTGTGAATAAGGGCTTGACTATAAATAGGGAAGGAGATCACTTGGCTAATGTATCTTTGAAAGTTGAATATCTTAAGATCTGAATTTTGGGTTATCAGTTTTAAAAGCTAGATCTAAATCAAGGTAAAATTTGAAGGCGAATCTTTGCCAAATTGTGATCTCTCGGGCGCATGATCAGATCTGTGGATCTGACTGTCTGTAGTACATTGGAGGACTGTTAATTTGGCCCTAATCAGAGGTTCGCAGGTGATCTAAAGCGAGAGTGCGGGGGTACGCAGTACAGAAGAAGGCGCAGTGCGGGTATACGCAGTGCGGGGTACGCAGTACAGAAGAAGGCGCAGTGCGGGTATACGCAGCGCAGCTAAAGGCACAGTGCGGGTACGCAATACAGAGGAAGTCACAGTGCGGGTATACGCAGAGCAGCTGAAGGTACAGTGCGGGGTACGCAGTACAAAAGAAGACGAAGTGCGGGTATACGCAGAACAACTGAAGGTGAAGTGCGGGTATCCGCAGGTTTATATTGGTGAAGTTGCGGACCTGTTTTGAAATATTTGTTGGCTGCCTGTTTTCTATTTGCTGCTGGGTTCTGGGTTTAGGATACTGGTGTTGGTTTTCTGTTTACAACATTCTGAGAAGTTCGGGTGGTCATTGATTTGATTGTATAAGGAGATTGGTTGATTCACATGTACTTGATGTTTATTTGATGTTCTTAGATCCAGTCTGAAAATTAATGAAAAGTGGTCCTTGAATGAAAAGAAGTAGGGGGTTGTAGCTCCCTTCTAGGAGAACCTAGAAAACTAGAGAGAGTTTTAGCTCTCCGCAGGTTGTAGCCTGCATACTGGTAAAGGACTGCACCAGTACAAAATCATTGTAAAAGAAGTTTCTAATTGAAAGAAGATAGAGACATATTGCAGCAGGTGGTTTTCACCCACATTGGGTTTCCACCTTATATGTGGTGTTCTATGGTGTGACTATCTTTTTTTATGTTCTTGTTCATTATTATGCATAAGTTAATCATCAATATCTGAAGAATAAGTTGAAGTATAAATTTGGATGGTATATTGAAAAGTTTTAATAATATTGATTCACCCCCCCTCTCAGTATTATTTCCAACAATTGGTATCAGAGCAGGTCCTTCAGAGAAGCTTGATCGCTTGAAGGAAGATCATTCATCATGAGCAACTATGAGAGGGAAGCATCAATCAGGCCACCAATTTTTGATGGGACAAACTTCAATTATTGGAAGGTAAGAGTTACTGCCTATCTTCAATCTCTTGGTACAGAAGTTTGGGATATCATAGATACAGGCTACACTTTTCCTTCAGCTACTCCTACAGATCCGACCGAGAAGAAGAAATATGAAACAAATGCTAAAGCAGTCAATACTCTGCTGGGATGCTTATCTCAAATAGAATTCGTGAAGGTTATGCAATATAAATCCGCAAAAGAAATATGGGACAAGATTGTCTTGAGCTACGAAGGAGATGAACAGGTAAAGCGTGCTAAACTTCAAACCCTCAGGATTCAGTATGAGAATCTCAGAATGTATAATGATGAAAGTGTGGCTAACTATTTCCTTCGGGTAGACAAGATTGTTAATTGCATGAAAAACTTGGGTGAAGAAATAAAAGAGGCTATTGTGGTTGAAAAAGTTCTAAGATCATTGTCCCTCAAGTTTGAATCTAAAGTGTCTGCAATAGAAGAAAAGGAAAATCTACGAACTCTTACTATGTCTCAGCTACACGGAATTATAACTGCCTATGAAATGAGAAAAGGAGGTCCATCAGACAGGAGAGAAGCTGCCTTTAAGGCTTCAGGCAAAGGAGACTACTATAAAGCAAGTCACGTGCCAGAAGAAGAAGAATCAAATTTTGTCAGAAATCTTCAACGGGGTACTGGAAGGTTCAGAGGTAAGTTACCTTTTAAATGTTTTGCTTGTGGAAGAGTAGGTCATTATGCTGCCAAATGTCCTCATAAGGATAAGATTGATAAAGAAAAGGAACCTGCTAGATGGAACAAGAAACAGAATGCAAATAAGAAAAGCTACTACACTCATGAAGACAGTGATGGTCTATCAAATAGTGATGAAGATGAACGAAGTAATGACTATAAAATTTTAATGGCATTTGAAGATGATGATTACATGGATGCTATAGATGTGGATAGCTTTTATGAAGAGATTTCTAGACTCAAGACATGTATAGAAGAAAAGAATGTGATAATTGGTACCCTACAATTTCAAATTGAAGAAAAAGAAAAACTTCTTGAAAAGTTAGAATGTGAAATTGTTGGCCTTAGAAAAGAAATTGAGAAAACAAAGGCTATTAATCTTAAGTTTGTCAAAGGATCTGAAACTCTGGATGAGATCATCAATGTACAGCGTTCTCCACTAAACAAGACAGGTCTGGGATATAATGGAGAAACATCTCAAGCATCCACCTCAAAGAATTATCTTGATGCAACAAGAAGGAATGAGAAAAAGCACAATGGAGATCACCAGGTAGAGCAGGGACGAATTACATCGAGAACAAACAAAGACTATCAGGTAAACCAGGGGCAATTCATCTTAAGGGTGAACAAAAGCTACAACCAGCCACGAGTAAAATCTTCTCAATTTGCTTCAAAAATGGATGACAATAGAAATTACAATCATTTGGCTGGTAGAATTGATAATCGCAGAAGTTTCTTCAATGGACAATGTTTCTCATGCCATAAATTTGGTCACAAAGCAGCTCAATGTGTTGCATATAAAACAATCATGACTAGAGAAGCTCAAAAACAAAGAAGTATGACCGGGTTTACAAAAAGGGCCTATAACAACTTTTCGGCTCTTGAAAATGAAGTTGAATGTTCTATTTGCAATAACTTTGGTCATGAAGGTTCTGAATGCAGGAGCAGGTTTCAGCAGACAAAGGAACAAGCCTCAAGCACCAAAACATGGAGAATAAAGGAACCACAAATAGAAAGATGTGGGATAGCATTTTATGCAGAGGGCCAAGAAAATCTATGGTACATCGACAGTGGATGTTCGAAGCATATGACAGGTGATAAAGAAAAACTTGAATCATATTCTGCTCTAGAAAAGGGTAAGAAAGTTTCTTTTGGAAATGATACTCCTGTAGCTATAAAAGGAAAAGGCACTGCTCAGTTAAAAGAAAAGGTCAAAGCTGGAAATGTTTTGTATGTTGATGGACTGAAGCATAATCTTCTGAGTGTCAGCCAGATGTGTGATCAAGGAACCGAGGTAATATTTAGATCAAATGGATGTCGTGTTCGTGATCTTAATACAGGTGAAACAATGATCAAAGGTAGAAGAACTCCAAATAATCTATACATTTTTGAAGAAGGACAACAACAATGCTATTTGAGCAAGGATGATGAACACTGGTTATGGCACCGGAGGTTGGGGCATCTAAGCTTTTCACAAATAAGGAAAGCATGCAAATATCAAGCAGTTCGTGGTCTTCCAGATATCAAAATTCCAGAAAACACCATATGCAAATCATGTCAGTTTGGAAAGCAAACCAGAACTAACTTTCCAGAGAAGGAAGGATCAGCCAGCATGCCCCTTGAGCTAGTCCATACAGATGTATGTGGTCCATTTAGGAAAAGGACACCTCAAGGAGAAGAATACTTGATATTATTCATTGATGATTTCTCCAGGTTTGTTTGGTTAGGACTTATGAAGCATAAAGACGAAGCATTCGAAAAATTCAAATCCTTCAAAGCCTTGGTTGAAAATGAATCAGGTCACAAAATTAAGTGCCTTAGGTCCGACAGAGGTGGGGAGTTTACCTCAAATGAATTCTTCGATTTCTGTGAAGAACATGGGATAAGAAGAGAATTCTCTACAACTAGAACTCCTCAGCAAAATGGAGTGGTGGAAAGGATGAACAGAATAGTCCAACAAATGGCTCGTGCTATGCTTGATGAGTCTGGAACTCTCGCAACTTTCTGGGTTGAAGTTGCATATGCTGCGGTTGTTATTCTCAACAAAACAAATGTCCGAGTGAACATCACTCAAACTCCTCATGAGCTCTGGTATGGTGAGACTCCTTTGGTAAAGCACTTCAAAATCTTTGGGAGCAAATGCTATATTAAGAATACTGATGAGAAACTTGGCAAACTTGAACCTAGAGCAGATGAAGGCATTCTTCTTGGTTATTCTCCACATAGCAAAGCATATAAGTGCTACAATAAAAGACTTGGAAGAATTATTGACAGCATAGATGTAGTGGTTGATGAAAAGGGATACATTCCTAGGCAAGTAAATCATGAAAATAACGAAGAAGATGAAGACTACCCTCAAAGACAGAATGATGAAGAAGAAGAACCTCAAGAAGCACCAGAGGAACAGATAAGGATAGAAGAGAAGACTCCATCCAGGTATGTTCAGAAGAATCATCCAGAATCTCAAATTTTGGGGGAGAAAGAAGCAGGTGTACAAACGAGAAGAACAATTGCAGAAGCTTCAAGCTATCTAGAATTACTCTCTTCCATTGAACCACAAAATGTGAAAGAAGCATGCAAAGATGAATGTTGGGTCAAAGCAATGGATGAAGAACTTGAGCAGATCAAAAAGAACAACACTTGGGAGTTGGTTCCTAGACCAAAGGATAAGAATGTTATAGGGACAAAATGGGTCTTCAAAAATAAGTTGAATGAAAATGGGGAAGTAACTAGAAACAAGGCCAGACTTGTTTGTAAAGGGTATGCGCAGCAAGAAGGAATAGATTTTGAAGAAACTTTTGCTCCTGTTGCAAGACTTGAGGCCATCCGAATGTTCCTTGCTCTCTCAAGCTTTCAAAAGTTCAAAGTATTTCAAATGGACGTGAAATCAGCCTTTCTGAATGGAGACTTAGAAGAAGAAGTATACATTGAGTAGCCAGATGGTTTCATTCTTGGAAATGATCCAAATCTTGTATGCAGACTGAAGAAGGCTCTCTATGGTCTTAAACAAGCTCCAAGGGCTTGGTACTATCGGTTGGACAAATATCTTCATCAACAAGGTTTTTCAAAAGGATCAACAAATAGCAATCTTTATATAAAAATTGAAAATGACAAATTGCTAATACTTATTGTGTATGTAGATGACATTATCTTTGGCAGCAATGAAGAATCTATGAGTCAAAGCTTTGCCTCAGTGATGCAGAAAGAATTCGAAATGTACTTGCTTGGAGAATTGACATATTTTCTTGGTTTGTAAATCCAACAAAAGGAAGGAGGAATCTTCTTGTCTCAAACCAAGTATCTCAAGCAGATTTTGAAGAAATATGGCATGGAAGATGCAAAACCAGTATGTACACCCATGGTCACAAGATGTAGCCTCAGTGCAAATGATGAATCAGCAACAGTGCATCAACCAACCTACAGGTCTATGATTGGAAGTCCACTTTATTTGATAGGTACCCGACCAGACATCATGCATGCAGTGGGAATAGTTGGAAGATTTCAGGCAAATCCAAAGGAAACTCATCTTCAGGCAGTGAAGAGAATTTTCAAATATCTTCAAGGGACTCAAAATTATGGCTTATGGTATCCTAGAGATACAGATCTCACACTTCATGCTTATACAGATGCAGATTGGGCCGGAAGCGTGGATGACAGGAAGAACACAAGTGGTGGTGCATTCTTTATGGGTTCTAGATTAGTATCTTGGTTCAGCAAGAAACAAAGTTCGATTGCCTTGTCTACAGCTGAAGCGGAATATGTTGCTGCTGCATCTTGCTGCACTCAACTCCTTTGGATGATGCAGACCTTGCAGGATTTTCAAATCACTTGTATACCACCCATCTCCATCTTATGTGATAATACAAGTGCAATCAGCATTTCAAAGAACCCAGTCATGCATTCAAAGACCAAGCACATACCGATCAAGTATCATTTTCTCCGGGAACAAGTACTTGAACAAAAGGTCAAGTTGCAGTATGTTCCTTCTAAGGAACAAGTTGCTGATATAGTTACCAAACCATTGCCCAGGGAGACCTTTGAATACCTCAGGCAAAAGCTGGGGGTTGTTGATGCATCATCTTGTTGATTGAATCTCTTCTTATTGTTGGTTGTACGCAAGGTTCATCTGGGGTATATGCGTATATATGCTGGGTTGCAGATTGGTCGAAGATCGAATTGCACAGGTTCAGGGGGAGCATATAATGCATTGTTGGAATTATAGAGGAAGTACAGAAGGAGATCATGGATGCTAGTCTGAATATTGTTGCAATATGTCTCTATCTCTTTCATGGTCATTTATGGTGTTTGGTGGATTATGGTGCTTCTTTGCAGATCTAGTTTATAGTCAGGGGGAGCATGTTCTTAGGGGGAGCATAACCCTTTGCCCTTGATGTCAAAGGGGGAGAATGACGTTGAGGATCTTGAGGTTGCCATCAAGTCCAAAGGGGGAGATTGTTGGCATTATGATTCTGGTATGGCTCTATGTTACAGGTGTTGTACTTGATGGCAACTCACTCAAGTAGCAATGCTCTATTCAGGCTCTCAAAATGTTGGAAATTAAGAGGTACGCAGGTGAATGGTTCAAAAGGTGCAGACCCGCAAGTACGCCGGCCAGGAAGTGCGTTCATACCCGCAGGTTACCCGTTCATGAGGTGCGGACCCCCAGTTCACTCACTTCAAGGCAGAGAAGCACGCTCATGTGGGGTTTCTTATGTTTGGCCCGTGGTATTTAGCCCGCCGTTCTTGATTCTATGGTTTTGGCCCGTGGTATAGGATCTAATTCAGCCCCGGTTTGGATCCCTTGTATTGGTTATTGATGGTTTTGTCCCATGGTGTGAATAAGGGCTTGACTATAAATAGGGAAGGAGATCACTTGGCTAATGTATCTTTGAAAGTTGAATATCTTAAGATCTGAATTTTGGGTTATCAGTTTTAAAAGCTAGATCTAAATCAAGGTAAAATTTGAAGGCGAATCTTTGCCAAGTCGTGATCTCTCGGGCGCATGATCAGATCTGTGGATCTGACTGTCTGTAGTACATTGGAGGACTGTTAATTTGGCCCTAATCAGAGGTTCGCAGGCGATCTAAAGCGAGAGTGCGGGGGTACGCAGTACAGAAGAAGGCGCAGTGCGGGTATACGCAGCGCAGCTAAAGGCGCAGTGCGGGGTACGCAGTACAGAAGAAGGCGCAGTGCGGGTATACGCAGCGCAGCTAAAGGCGCAGTGCGGGGTACGCAGTACAGAGGAAGTCACAGTGCAGGTATACGCAGAGCAGCTGAAGGCACAGTGCGGGGTACGCAGTACAAAAGAAGACGAAGTGCGGGTATACGCAGAACAGCTGAAGGTGAAGTGCGGGTATCCGCAGGTTTATATTGGTGAAGTTGCGGACCTGTTTTGAAATATTTGTTGGCTGCCTGTTTTCTATTTGCTGCTGTGTTCTGGGTTTAGGATACTGGTGTTGGTTTTCTGTTTACAGCATTCTGAGAAGTTCGGGTGGCTCATTGATTTGATTGTATAAGGAGATTGGTTGATTCACATGTACTTGATGTTTATTTGATGTTGTTGGATCCAGTCTCAAAATTAATGGAAAGTGGTCCTTGAATAAAAAGAAGTAGGGGGTTGTAGCTCCCTTCCAGGAGAACCTGGAAAACTAGAGAGAGTTGTAGCTCTCCGCAGGTTGTAGCCTGCATACTGGTAAAGGACTGCACCAGTACAAAATCATTGTAAAAGAAGTTTCTAATTGAAAGAAGATAGAGACATATTGTAGCAGGTGGTTTTCACCCACATTGGGTTTCCACCTTATATCTGGTGTTCTATGGTGTGACTATCTTTTTTTATGTTCTTGTTCATTATTATGCATAAGTTAATCATCAATATCTGAAGAATAAGTTGAAGTATAAATTTGGATGGTATATTGAAAAGTTTTAATAATACTGATTCACCCCCCCTCTCAGTATTATTTCCAACAGACCGTGGTGACTTGGGGACTTTAGCTGGTATCTCTGCAACCTCCGGAGCAACTCCCTCTTCTTCCATAGCAACCTCTGGCACAACCTCTTCGGTTGTCACTGCTTCCCCAATATCTACGATTTTTGTTGGTGTCGACATGACGCTATTCAATAGATCTTGTGTCTCCTTTAGCAATTTCTCAAATGCTGAACTCACTATCAAAGCTTAAAAGAATTCATGTTTCATGAGCACCTGAGGGCTCAATACTCAATGCTCAAAATGCCAAGTGTTTTTCGTTGGGTAGCCACAAGTAATTTATAGGCCATTTTGAATTCAAATCCGACCGTTCCCCCCAAAATCAGTTCATTAATTATAGATTAGCAATAGATTTTCACGGATCTCGCCCATACATTTCATTTTAAATGCCGCCCCCCTGCTCCATTTGGCCGTTTTTTCGTCGTCAAATCATGAACAATGATTTTAACGGTCACTTTATGGCTGACATACATGGTTTTTCCCTCGGTAAAGCAACTCTCTACACGTTTTTGTGGTCTTCGTGACATCTCCTCTTTCCATGCAGTTCCCTCATTGCGCAGTTCCACAACCCGAGTAGTGTAGTTTATAGCCCGTGCCTCCTTTCAGCTACTTGAAGCGCTAAGACTGTGCTACTTTCATATAGTCACCTGGTCGGATCACCGGTGTATGGCTTCAATCGGCTGTCATTCACCTTTCCTGGGAAGGGATCTCCATTCAATTTAACCGACTGAACTGCTCCACCATCGGTAATCTCCTTGATGACATAGGGCCCTAGAAAGTGCATCCTAAATTTCCCTGGAAATTTATCAAACTTGTTGTCATATAACAAAACCATATCATTTACCTTAAAGGTGTGCAGTTTAATGTGCTGATCATGTCATGCCTTTTCGCGCTCCTTTTGTACATGTTGGTGAAATCCAGCCAGAAACCTTTATTCCTCAAGCTCTGCGAGTTGCGTGAGCCTCTCTTCTAGGGTTCCGTGAACCGTCATTCATGTGAATGCCGCTATGCACAGACTAGGAATAATGTATTCCATTGGCATCAACGCTTCAACAGCATATACAAGCCGAAAAGGTGTTTGTCCAGCCAACTTTTTGCACGTCGTTCGATAAGCCCATAACACTGCGGATACACACAGATCCAAATCATTTCACTGAGTGTTGCAAACCTTTGTCAGTGCTCTCTCCAGTATCTTATTGAATGCTTCCAATGTTCCATTAGCCTGTGGGTGATAAGGCGTAATTTTCTGATGATATACCTGAAATTCCTCCGTCAACGCGTTGATTGTTTAGTTTAGAAAGTGCATAACGTGATCACTCATCAACATCTTTGGACACCCAAATCGCGTCAATACATACTCAAAAATAAACTTCACAACTTTCATGCATGTGCAGTCCTTCACAAGTTGTCCCTCTACCCATCGAGTCAAATACTCCATCGCGATGATAATATATCGCGCACCCATCTTCTTTCCTTGAGGTTGAATCGGTCCCATAAATTCTATTGCCCATTTCTTGAAAGGTTGTAATGTCATTTGTGGGTTCAGAGGCATCTCATCTCTCCGCGATGGCCTGCCAGTCCTTTGACACACATCACATGCCCTGCAGTATGCTTTTGAATCTTTATGGAGGGTTGGCCACCAAAACCCAGTGCGTAGAATATTCTGCGTGGTTGCTCTTCCTGCGTAATGTCCTCCCGTAGATCCCCCATGAGCATCTGCAAGGATACTACTTCTTTCAAACTCCGATACATAACGTCGCAATATTTCATCAGATCCCATTTCGTACAAATGCCCTGCAATGACAGAAAAATCTATTGCGCGCACCACTAATTCCTTCTTCTGCTAGCTTGTATAGCCTTCTGGATCCGTTCCTATCATCAGGAAGTGTATGATATATTCAAAGTGACCATCTGTAATGTGCACTACAAAGAGTTGCGGATCAGGAAGTCCTTCCTCCAGATTAGTGGGCTCTTCTCCCGTGTCGATGCACGATAGGTGATATGGTCCCGCGTTCAACCGTCTAGGTTTCACAATAACTTCAAAATCATACTCCTGGAACAATAACAACCATCTTCATATCTTCCCCCCCAACACAAGCTTATTGACCAAGTATTTCAATGCAGAATGATCCGTATAAAAAATTTCCACCCAGGAAATAGTGTCTAAACTTCTGGAGCACGTACACCATGGCTAGTCCTTCACGCTCTATGGTGGAATAATTCTTCTCAGCCTTGGATAGCTTCCTGCTCACAAATGCTATAGGATGGTCCAATTCTCCCTTGCCAGCCTGTGTTAGTACTGCTCCCAACGCAATACATGATGCATCTACATGTACATGAAACTCCTTCTTCCAGTCCGGGAAGACTAAGATCGGCGCGGTGACCATTTTCTCCTTCAACACATCCAAGATTTTCTAACATTCATCATTCCAAAAGAATGTGACATTCTTTTTCAACAATTTTTCCATAGGCGCGGTGATCTGGTCATAACTCTTAATGAACTTCCTATAGTACCCGGTATGTCCTAACGTTGCACGCAACTTCTTCACACTCCTTGGTGCCTCCAGCTTAATTATCACTACGATCTTCACGGGATCTACCATTAATCCCTGTCTGCATGCCACATGACCCAGTAAAATCCCAAAAGGGACGCAAAACAAGCATTTTGAGAATGAGCGTGATCTAGTATCTGCAACATGTATCCAACATCAAGCGCAAACTTGCCACATGGTGCTTTACCAACCCACACACAGTCCAGTCATCAAAGTATACCTCTAGAAACTTATGAATGAAGTATTTAAATGCCTCTATGGCTACACGCAAAAAAATCGCTGGCGCATTCTTTAATCCAAAAGGCATTACAGTATACTGAAAGCATCCCCATTCAGTCGTGAAGGTCATCTGGATTCTATCTTCAGGCGTGATTTTGATCTGATGGTACCCAGAGAACCCATCAGTGAAGGAGGATGCTTCCTGGCCACCTACATTATCCAATACCTCATCAGTATACAGAGTCGGGAAGGGATGATGCACACAAGCATCATTCAACTTTCTGAGATCTATGCATATCCTTATTTCATCCTCTACTTCTTTTCATGTACTACCATTGGGCTCACCCAATCAGATTCCTCTATAGGCTCAATAATGCCTATCGTGAGCATCTTATCTAACTCTAAGTAGACCTTCTCCTTATACTTCGGATTAAGACGGTAAGGTCTTTGGTTAACTAGCTTCACGTCAGGTTTTAACGTGATCTTCGTAATTCCCATGTCTCCTATTATCCCTTTTAACTCCGTGAACTTGGTAGGGAAAAAATCCTGGTATTCACAGAGCAATTCATTGACCTTATCTACTGTCGCGGCATCCCAGTAATCTCCAATCCTCACGAATTTTGGTTCTTCTTTTATGCCAATGTTTATCTGTTTAGTTTTCAGTGACGTGGTTATATTAGGATTCTCTATCTGCAGTCCCTCAACCTCACGGTGACCCTAAGTTTCAATAATATTAATCTTTTGGGGATCCTCATCTTCTTCTTCAACAGTTACATTATAGCATTCTAGCATGTGTCTCAGCTAAGTAGTCCAATCAGGTTGAATCAGATCCAAAGGATCTTGCGGTATCCTAAAGATCGCTTCTTTAACTCCTTGTAGTGCCTCATCAATACAGTCAAACCCATCTTTGAAGCTGAACGTCATTATGAATCCCTAATGCAAAATATCCCATTCTTCCGTGCCATGGTGGAGCTCTATCTCCAAGTACCATTTCATCGAGATGACATCTAGGGTGTGACAGAATAGGTGCACCCATTCAGGTTGGGGCTCTGCTCCATAAGCCTTGGTCCATTTGGCCAGGTGATGGCGTGGTTCATCCTTCCCATCATACTTATCTATCATCCATACCTTCGGCTGTCCAAAACGTATTCGCATCATCCTTCTATATTCGTGCCAATCATCAAAACAACCTTTGTGCATACCCCACCATCGTGCGGGCCTTTTCTAGTGCCCAATCCAAAGCCTGGAAGCGCTGCTTCTCTGGTACTTCTCTCTCAAATTCATCCAGAAACACATAAACATCATTAAAACCATCATAAGTGGGCAGATTTATTACTTCTAATGACACATAGCACAACGACCTAGTCATCATGTTACAGCTTAGTGTAGTTACTTCATGTAGTCGATTCTGCTAGTGCTCTAATTCTTCATCCGAGTATGAGGTGCAGGAAATTTTGCGATTCCACGTAATACGTCCATCCACTATCAGATTCACTCAATATTGGTCTCGTGTTGTTACCTTATATATACATTCCAAACCATCATCACTTTCATAATCACGGACTGGTTCAATATAGCACGACCCTTTTGCGGGATCCAGGGGTACCACTACGCGAAGAGATTTCTTTTCAAACGTCATCTTTCGCTTCTTTAGGTTGATCACCCCATTCATGTCAGTAGCCCAATCAATCCCAAGGAGTGCAGGGTAGGGGTTGTTGTCATCCACAATTTCTATTACCTCAAAATTAGCCAATGCACTCACACCTTCAATATCTACAGTCACTCCCTACAACTGTCCCATGGGGATGATCTTCTGCTGATTTTCCATCCTTAACTCAATTGGAGACCACTGCAGTGCGGGTCTCCCCATCCGCTCCCAAGTCTGCTTTGACAAAATGTTTGCGTCCAACCATAGATCCAGAATAACTTGATCCATTTCATATTCTCCTATCTGCGTGGTGAGTCTCATCTCACATCCTGTCCTTTCCTTATGCTTACCAATCTTTCGAACTACCCGCGGTTCACCAGGAGTGTTTCCAGCACATCTATTTATAAGTTCCTGTAACCCCTTTATAGCCTTTCTATCGCGTAGCAGCTTCATGCAGGTCTCTAGGAAGGTAGTAAGCATAGAAGGGTCCATCCCTTCAACAGGTTTATCCCGTCTCTCTGAGGTAGAGGCCTTAGTGAAGCTCTTCTTTTCTTCCATAAACATTTCACGTGCGTGCTCCAAATCAAATTCAACCTCCTTCTCGGGAGATTTGCGGACCCATGTACTTTCTTCAGGTTGTTTCACCTTATTGTCGCCTGTTGTAATTCCACTTCGTAGCACTATATTCACATTCGGATCCTCTTCGCGAGGCTTAGCCCTCATCATTTGTAGGTTCTGAGTCAGTTGTGGAGGTAGCATCCCCTTCTCACATATTCTTACTATTAGTGTAGGACAATCCTCCATCTCATGATCAAACTGAGTACAATATCAGCATGACAGATGCATCAGGCTAGTGCGCTTGCGGGCATTGTGTCCTGGTCCTCCACAATTGTAATAGATCACCTGTCCTCGACCTCTACCAAGTCCTCCTCCACCTCAGCCTCATCAACCTCCCTAGAAGCCTGTCCGTGCCACCCCAGCTCCCTGGTCAGGAGGCCGAGTTTCTACCTAAACTCTATAGGTCGGTGTTCTATCCATCATTAATTGATAACTTCGATAATTGCACTCATCATGCCCCACTGACTTACAAAAGTTGCAGAATAGCTATTGCAGTGTTTGTACAAACTTTTGCAGCAAATGGAAATTATCAGTCGTATGTTTCCCTGCTACCTGACATATAGCACACCATAGCATAGGCCCCGCGCTCGGCATTGCTTGGGCTCCCAACCTCAAAGGAATCGTTCCTCCTGCTGCAATATAGCTCACAAAGACCAGGTAGTGGTCTTTGTCGTGCCCCTGACCTTTGCATTTCAGGCACCATATCTCTTCGCGCACTACTGGTCGAACTATCTTGTCATTCTTTAAACTCTGCAGTTCTAAGCAAAGATCCCTTAGCTATGCATGGATCTGCTAAACCCCTAGATTTAGATCTTGCATCGGTGTTTCATGCAGTCCCATTGAAATCTCTAAGGCTTTTTCTTGGGTCATAATCTTCTGTTGTGATAGCGCAACCCTTAGGTGAGGCAGGAGTGAAGCCACGAACCATTCATAGTGCTGCCCATCTATTAAATTCATATTAGCTTCACAGATTGTACATTTCAATCTATGATCCAACTCCCAAGGTGTCTCACCTAGTTTCATCATGATTTCCTTGAATCTCACAATCGACTACGCTTCAAACTTAGGTATACTAAATTCTTTATTCATCGCGGTCTGAATTTCTGTCAGCATAGCTGCCGGGTTACCATTAGAGTACTTGATGTACCAGGTTAGTGCGTGATCCTGTAAAGCACTAACCAATGTCGCCTTCTTCAAGTGATCATCTGTGACACCCTGAGCTTCCCATACAGCCTTCACGATGAACCCAAATTGGTCCGGGTCCTCATTTCCCAAGCCCTTGAACAATGATAGTTTTACCGAAGTTTCCATACTAAACTGCGGTGGAGGTGGTGGTGGTGTGGGTGAGGTCGCAGGTGATGGTGGTGAAGGTGGAGGTGGTGTGGGTGGATTTCGTATTCGCGGGAACCCCTATTTTATAAACTAAATTTCACTTCACGGAGAATCCTGCGCTACTCCCTTGTCATCACTCAAAGGAGGTGCAATTAGCGGGTTATATTCAGGGCCCTTTCTTCCTTCGTTTCTGTAAGTCTTTCCACTTTGCATAGCCCCGAACATCAAGGTAACTGCATAACCCTCTTTTCACACAATAACATCTTAATCCAAGTATTTAAAGACTTCAAGTACTTACCTCACAGACCCTTGAAAAAGCATCACTCTGCTTAGCTGTAACTAACTAAAGTATCGACCGTGAACTTGGTTACAAATCCTCCTATGATATGATCGATCCAATGATCGACAACGCGGGAAATCTTATCTTCAGAGGCTTCCAATATTCGTACTAACTCTGGGGTCTAGACAATAGGACCGTCAAGCCTCCACCTTCCTTGGCTGTCCACTAGCTTCGTGATCCACTCGTATAACTCAACTGGGAAGGAAAATAAGAAGATCTCATGTATTTCTATATACAGGTATCTGTTCAACCACTGCTCTTTCATCAATAGCGGATTCCTATTCTCCTTAGCCGTGAATTCATGGATCTTTTTATCCAACCAGCCTTCAATCTCTTTCTTAGTTGGATTCTAGTGATACGACATCACACATCTCTCATGCAGATCTTGGTCCCGGCAACAGAACCATTTGTTGGCTTGATGGGCCCTGACCCAGGTTCAACGTTAGTCAGCTAAGAAATTCCCTACACTACTGGCCTTTTCGGCATCAGCCAGTAGAGCACGGACCGAAGTCTCACCTGAAGCAGTATGGGGGGATACAGGAACCAAGTTTCCACACCCTGAGATGGTCGTGATCCTGCCTTCGCGTATATCAATAAGCTTTTAGGTATTATTGATGTACCCTCTCTAACGTTCTTCAATACCTCCGCGAAGGTATACGACCGACCTTCGCGTAGACCTAACTAATGGTCCAGGCACGTACGCGCCTCTGAGACTACGTCATTGTATAAGTTCACTAATTATCTTAAGGGTTACCTACTCTATCATGCAATTACAGTTATCTTCGAGTAAACCAATATTATTACTTGCATTCAATTAACAGATACAATCAAATACATTCACGCATCAAATAAGCATTATAACGTAAACCCAAATCATAAAATAATATAATCAGATGCATTAAAGAGAGACAAAATACGTAGTGATTGCAGAATACTTTTCTTTGTTGATATCTCAAGTTCAGTATAGACTCTATCTGCCCTGCTCACATAGTTGCAGGGGTTCGCGCACTCAGCTGTGGACTTCCACCCTAGGCCTTTTCACACTCAGCTGTAGAGCCTCTACCTATGCTAAGACTCGAGAATACTTAGAAATTCTTACCCAAAACTTTGTCAACTCTTCACTCTTCACCGCTCTAGAGATTACTTACTTAGCTCCTTTTGTACAATCCCATGGTCCGTGGACCATGGGTAGATCTTTTCAGCCGACATGACACTTTACAAAACAAGGGCGCAAAACCCTTTATGACTCTTGACATATTCACACTCTGCGACCACAAAATGCGGAGAATTTACATCTTTATTACAAAATTTGGGCTTTCTGCCCCAAAACATGGGCTTTTAGCCCAAAAACTGAGTCTTGGGGAACGCATTCCCAACAAAGGGCAAGGTAGGAATGATCTGCACATTTTTCGAAATGAACAGTTATTTGGGGCTTGACAGCCAGATTTGTGCAATTTTCTAGAGGAACGGGCCGGGCTGCATGAAGGGTTAGCAGGCAGGAATTGTGCAGCTTTTTGGGGGAACTGCCCTCCAATTTCAACAGTGGAATCCACCCCAAGTGGGGTCCTTCAAAAACAATCTGGTCTGACAAGAGAGGTGTGTGCAGGGTGACCTTTCTCTCGTCAATGTCCTTAGGCACCTTGATCTTGCCCTTGCATGGAGGGACGTACTCAGGCAATTTAGTAATGGGGTCAGACCCCTCAACTTCAACATCCTCTATTTCCACCCCAACATCCTCATCATCCATTGGGATATCCTCAATTTATTCCTCCTTCGGTTTGAGGTTAATTATTGTTCCCTTTCCTTATGCAGTGGGCTTGTCCTTCGACGAGTTTCTCCTAGGTGACGCGCGCACCGGCTGCAGTGTCTCAGCCTTCTTGCCTTTCTTACTCTTCTCACTCTCCTTGGTTAGGGTAGGCCTTGGTCTAGGCGACCGTGGTGACTTGGGGACTTCAGCTGGTATCTCTGCAACCTCCGGAGCAACTCCCTCTTCTTCCATAGCAACCTTTGGCACAACCTCTTCGGTTGTCACTACTTCCCCAATATCTACGATTTTTGTTGGTGTCGACATGACGCTATTTAATAGATCTTGTGTCTCCTTTAGCAATTTCTCAAATGCTGAACTCACTATCAAAGCTTAAAAGAATTCATGGTTCATGCGCACCTGAGGGCTCAATAACTCAATGCTCAAAATGCCAAGTGTTTTTCGTTGGGCAGCCACAAGTAATTTATAGGCCATTTTGAATTCAAATCCGACCGTTCCCCCCAAAATCAGTTCATTAATTATAGATTAGCAATAGATTTTCACGGATCTCGCCCATACATTTCGTTTTAAATGCCACTCCCCTGTTCCATTTGGCTGTTTTTCGTCGTCAAATCATGAACAATGATTTTAATGGTCACTTTATGGCTTACCTACATGGTTTTTCCCTTGGTAAAGAAACTCTCTACACGTTGTTGTGGTCTTCGTGACATCTCCTCTTTCCATGCAGTTCCCTCATTACGCAGTTCCACAACCCGAGTAGTGTAGTTTATAGTCCATGCCTCCTTTCAGCTGCCTGAAGCACTAAGACTGTGCTACCTACATATAGTCACCTGGTCGGATCACCGGTGTATGGCTTCAATCGGCTGTCATTCACCATTCCTGGGAAGGAATCTCCATTCAGTTTAACCGACTAAACTGCTCCACCATCGGTAATCTCCTTGATGACATAGGGCCCTAGACAGTGCATCCTAAATTTCCCTGGAAATTTATCAAACTTGCTGTCATATAACAAAACCATATCATTTACCTTAAAGGTATGCAGTTTAATGTGCCGATCATGTCATGCCTTTTCAAGCTCCTTTTGTACATGTTGGTGAAATCCAGCCAGAAACCTTTATTCCTCAAGCTCTGCGAGTTGCGTGAGCCTCTCTTATAGGGCTCCGTGATCCATCATTCCTGTGCATGCCGCTATGCGCAGACTAGGAATAATGTATTCCATTGGCATCAACGCTTCAACAGCATATACAAGCCTAAAAGGTGTTTGTCGAGCCAACTTTTTGCACGTCGTTCGATAAGCCCATAGCACTGCGGGTACGCACAGATCCAAATCATTTCACTGAGTGTTGCAAACCTTTGTCAGTGCTCTCTCCAGTATCTTATTGAATGCTTCCAATGTTCCATTAGCCTGTGGGTGATAAGGCGTAATTTTCTGATGATATACCTGAAATTCCTCCGTCAACACGTTGATTGTTTAGTTTAGAAGGTGCATAACGTGATCACTCATCAACATCTTTGGACACCCAAATCGCGTCAATACATACTCAAAAAGAAACTTCACAACTTTCATGCCTGTGCAGTCCTTCACAGGTTTTCCCTCTACCCATCGAGTCAAATACTCCATCGCGATGATAATATATTGCGCACCCATCTTCTTTCCTTGAGGTTGAATCGGTCCCATAAAGTCTATTGCCCATTTCTTGAAAGGTTGTAATGTCATTTGTGGGTTCAGAGGCATCTCATCTCTTCGCGATGGCCTGCCAGTCCTTTGACACACATCACATGCCCTGCAGTATGCTTTTGAATCCTTATGGAGGGTTGGCCACCACAACCCAGTGCGTAGAATATTTTGCGTGGTCACTCTTCCTGCGTAATGTCCTCCCGCAGCTCCCCCATGAGCATCTGCAAGGATACTACTTCTTTCAAACTCCGATACATAACGTCGCAATATTTCATCAGACCCCATTTTATACAAATGTCCTGCAATGACAGAAAAATCTATTGCGCGCACCACTAATTCCTTCTTCTGCTAGCTTGTATAGCCTTCTGGGGCCGTTCCTATCGTCAGGAAGTGTATGATATATTCAAAGTGACCATCTGTAACGTGCACTGCAAAGAGTTGCGCATCAGGAAGTCCTTCCTCCAGATTAGTGGGCTCTTCTCCCGTTTCGATGCACGATAGGTGATATGGTCCCGCGTTCAACTGTCCAGGTTTCACAATAACTTCAAAATCATACTCTTGGAACAATAACAACCATCTTCATATCTTCCCCCCTAGCACAAGCTTATTGACCAATTATTTCAATGCAGAATGATCCGTATAAAAAATTTCCACCCAGGAAATAGTGTCTAAACTTCTGGAGCACGTACACCATGGCTAGTCCTTCACGCTCTATGGTGGAATAATTCTTCTCAGCCTTGGATAGCTTCCTGCTCACGAATGCTATAGGATGGTCCAATTCTCCCTTGCCAGCCTGTGTTAGTACTGCTCCCAGCGCAATACATGATGCATCTACATGTACATGAAACTCCTTCTTCTAGTCCGGGAAGACTAAGATCGACGCGGTGACCATTTTCTCCTTCAACACATCCAAGATTTTCTGACATTCATCATTCCAACAGAATGTGACATTCTTTTTCAACAATTTTTCCATAGACACAGTGATCTGGGCATAACTCTTAATGAAATTCCTATAGTACCCGGTATGTCCTGACGTTGCACGCAACTTCTTCACACTTCTTGGTGCCTCCAGCTTAATTATCACTACGATCTTCGTGGGATCTACCATTAATCCCTGTCTGCATGCCACATGACCCAGTAAAATCCCAAAAGGGACGCAAAACAAGCATTTTGAGAATGAGCGTGATCTGGTATCTGCAACATGTATCCAACATCAAGCGCAAACTTGCCACATGGTGCTTTACCATCCCACACACAGTCCAGTCATCAAAGTATACCTCTAGAAACTTATGAATGAAGTATTTAAATGCCTCTATGACTACACGCAAAAAAATCGCAGGCGCATTCTTTAATCCAAAAGGCATTACAGTATACTGAAAGCATCCCCATTCAGTCGTGAAGGTCATCTGGATTCTATCTTCAGGCGTGATTTTGATCTGATGGTACCCAGAGAACCCATCAGTGAAGGAGGATGCTTCCTGGCCACCTACATTATCCAATACCTCATCAGTATACAGAGTCGGGAAGGGATGATGCACACAAGCATCATTCAACTTTCTGAGATCTACACATATCCTTATTTCATCCTCTACTTCTTTTCCTGTACTACCATTGGGCTCACCCAATCGGATTCCTCTACAGGCTCAATAATGCCTATCGTGAGCATCTTATCTAACTCTAAGTAGACCTTCTCCTTATACTTCGGATTAAGACGGTAAGGTCTTTGGTTAACTAGCTTCACGTCGGGTTTTAACGTGATCTTCGTAATTCCCATGTATCCTATTATCCCTTTTAACTCCGTGAACTTGGTAGGGAACAAATCCTAGTATTCGCAGATCAATTCAGCGACCTTATCTACTGTCGCGGCATCCCAGTAATCTCCAATCCTCACGAATTTTGGTTCTGCCTTTATGCCAATGTTTATCTGTTTAGTTTTCAGTGACGCGGTTATATTAGGATTCTCTATCTGCAGTCCCTCAACCTCACGGTGACCCTCAGTTTCAAGAACATTAATCTTTTGGGGATCCTCATCTTCTTCTTCAATGGTTACATTATAGCATTCTAGCGTGTGTCTCAGCTGAGTAGTCCAATCAGGTTGAATCAGATCCAAAGGATCTTGCGGTATCCTAAAGATCGCTTCTTTTACTCCTTGTAGTGCCTCATCAATACATTCAAACCCATTGTTGAAGTTGAACGTCATTATGAATCCCTAATGCAAAATATCCCATTCTTCCATGCCATGGTGGAGCTCTATCTCCAAGTACCATTTCATCGAGATGACATCTAGGTTGTGACAGAATAGGTGCACCCATTCAGGTTGGGGCTCTGCCCCATAAGCCTTGGTCCATTTGGCTAGGTGATCGCGTGGTTCATCCTTCCCATCATACTTATCTATCATCCATACCTTCGGCTGTCCAAAACATATTCACATCATCCTTCTATATTCGTGCCAATCATCAAAACGACCTTTGTGCATACCCCACCATCGTGCGGGCCTTTTCTAGTGCCCAATCCAAAGCCTGGAAGCGCTGCTTCTCTGGTACTTCTCTCTCAAATTCATCCAAAAACACATCCACATCATTAAAACCATCATAAGTGGGCAGATTTATTACTTCTAATGACACAGCACAGCGACCTAGTCATCATGTTACAGCTCAGTGTAGTTACTTCATGTAGTCGATTCTGCCAGTGCTCTAATTCTTCATCCGAGTATGAGGTGCAGGAAATTTTGCGATCCCACGTAATACGTCCATCCACTATCAGATTCACTCAATCTTGGTCTCGTGTTGTTACCTTATATATACATTCCAAATCGTCATCACTTTCGTAATCAAAGACTGGTTCAGTATAGCACGACCCTTTTGCGGGATCTAGGGGTACCACTACGTGAAGCGATTTCTTTTCAAACGTCATCTTTCGCTTCTTTAGGTTGATCACCCCATTCATGTCATTAGCCAAATCAATCCCAAGGAGTGCAGGGTAGGGGTTGCTGTCATCCACTATTTCTATTACCTCAAAGTTAGCCAATGCATTCACACCTTCAATATCTACAGTCACTCCCTACAACTGTCCCATGGGGATGATCTTCTACTGATTTTCCATCCTTAAATCAATTTGAGACCACTGCATCGTGGGTCTCCCCATCCGCTCCCAAGTCTGCTTTGGCAAAATGTTCGCGTCCAACCATAGATCTAGAATAACTTGATCCATTTCATATTCTCCTATCTACATGGTGAGTCTCATCTCACATCCTGTCCTTTCCTTATGCTTACCAATCTTTGAAACTATGCGCGGTTCACCAGGAGTGTTTCCAGCGCATCTATTTATAAGTTCCTGTAACCCCTTTATAGCCTTTCTATCACGTAGCAGCTTCTTGCAGGTCTCTAGGAAGGTAGTAAGCATAGAAGGGTCCATCCCTTCAACAGGTTTATCCTGGCTCTCTGAGGTAGAGGTCTTAGTGAAGCTCTTCTTTTCTTCCATAAATGTTTCACGTGCGTGCTCCAAATCAAATTCAACCTCCTTCTCGGGAGCTTTGCGGACCCATGTACTTTCTTTAGGTTGTTTCTCCTTATTATCGCCTGTTGTAATTCCACTTCGTAGCACTATATTCACATTCAGATCCTCTTCACGAGGCTTAGCCCTCATCATTTGTAGGTTCTGAGTCAGTTGTGGAGGTAGCATCCCCTTCTCACATATTCTTGCTATCAGTGTAGGACAATCTTCGCTCTCATGATTAAACTGAGTACAATATCAGCACGACGGATGCATCAGGCTAGTGCACTCGTGGGCATTGTGTCATGTTCCTCTACAATTGTAACAGATCACCTGTCCTCGACCTCTACCAGGTCCTCCTCCACCTCAGCCTCATCAACGTCCCTAGAAGCCTATCCGTGCCACCCCAGCTCCCTGGTCAGGAGGCCGAGTTTCTACCTAAACTCTATAGGTGGGTGTTCTATCCATCATCAATTGATAACTTCGATAATTGTGCTCATCGTGCCCCACTGAATTACAAAAGTTGTAGAATAGCTATTGCAGTGTTTGTACAAACTTTTGCGGCAAATGGCAATTATCAGTCGTATGTTTCCGTGCTACCTGACATATAGCACACCATAGCGTAGGCCCCGCGTTCGGCATTGCTTGGGCTTCCAACCTCAAAGGAATCGTTCCTCCTGCTGCAATATAGTTCACAAAGACCAGGTAGTGGTATTTGTTGTGCCCGTGACCTTTGCATTTCAGGCACCATATCTCTTCGCACACTACTGGTCGAACTATCTTGTCATTCTTTAAACTCTGCAGTTCTAAGCAAAGATCCCTTAGCTACGCATGGATCTGCTAAACCCCTAGATTTAGATCTTGCATCAGTGTTTCATGCAGTCCCATTGCAATCTCTAAGGCTTTTGCTTGGGTCATAATCTTCTGTTGTGATAGCGCAACCCTTAGGTGAGGCAGGAGTGAAGCCACGAACCATTCATAGTGCTGCCCATCTATTAAATTCATATTAGCTTCATAGGTTGTACACTTCAATCTATGATCCAACTCCCAAGGTGTCTCACCTAGTTTCATCATGATTTCCTTGAATCTCACAATCGACTACGCTTCAAAATTAGGTCTACTAAATTCTTTATTCATTGCGGTCTGAATTTCTGTTAGCATAGCTGCTGGGTTACCATTAGAGTACTTGATGTACCAGGTTAGTGCGTGATCCTGCAAAGCACTAACCAATGTCGCCTTCTTCAATTCATCATCTGTGATGCCCTGAGCTTCCCATACAGCCTTCACGATGAACCCAAATTGGTCTGGGTCCTCATTTCCCAAGCCCTTGAACAACGACAGTTTTACCGAATTTTCCATACTAAACTGCGGTGGAGGTGGTGGTGGTGTGGGTGAGGTCGCAGGTGATGGTGGTGAAGGTGGAGGTGGTGTGGGTGGATGTCGTATTCGCGGGAACCCCTATTTTATCAACTAAATTTCACTTCACGGAGAATCCTACGCTACTCCCTTGTCATCACTCAAAGGAGGTGCAATTAGCGGGTTATATTCAGGGCCCTTTCCTCCTTCGTTTCTGTAAGTCTTTCCACTTTGCATAGCCCCGAACATCAAGGTAACTGCATAACCCGCTTTTCACACAATAACATCTTAATCCAAGTATTTAAAGACTTCAAGTACTTACCTCACAGACCCTTGAAAAAGCATCACTCTGCTTAGTTGTAACTAACTAAAGTATCGACCGCGAACTTGGTTACAAATCCTCCTATGATATGATCGATCCAATGATCGATAGCGCGGGAAATCTTATATTCAGAGGCTTCCAATATTCGTACTAACTCTAGGGTCCAGACAATAGGACCGTCAAGCCTCCACCTTCCTTGGCTGTCCACTAGCTTCGTGATCCACTCGTATAACTCAACTAGGAAGGAAAATAATAAGATCTCATGTATTTCTATATACAGGTATCTGTTCAACAACTTCTCTTTCATCAATAGCGGATTCCTATTCTCCTGAGCCGTGAATTCATGGATCTTTTTATCCAACCAGCCTTCAATCTCTTTCTTAGTTGGATTCTAGTGATATGACATCACACATCTCTCATGCAGATCCCGGTCCCAGCAACAGAACCATTTGTTGGCTTGATGGGCCCTGACCCAGGTTTAACGTTAGTCAGCAAAGAAATTCCCTACACTACTGGCCCTTTCGGCATCAGCCAGTAGAGCACGGACCAAAGTCTCAACTGAAGCAGTATGGGGGGATACAAGAACCAAGTTTCCGCACCCTGAGATGGTCGTGATGTCGATCTATACTCCTTGATCCTGCCTTCGCGTAGATCAATAAGCTTTTAGGTATTATTGATGTACCTTCTCTTCTGTTCTTCAATACCTCCGTGAAGGTATACGACTAACCTTAGCGTAGACCTAACCAATGGTCCAGGCACGTACGCGCCTCTGAGACTACGTCATTGTATAAGTTCACTAATTAACTTAAGGGTTACCTACTCTATCATGCAATTACAGTTATCTTCGAGTGAACCAATATTATTACTTGTGTTCAATTAATAAATACAATCAAATACATTCACGCATCAAATAAGCATTATAACGTAAACCCAAATCATAAAATAATATAATCAGATGCATTAAAGAGAGAAAAAATACGTAGTGATTGTAGAATACGTTTCTTTATTGATATCTCAAGTTCAGTATAGACTCTATCTGCCCTGCTCACATAGCTGCAGGGGTCCACGCACTCAGCTGTGGACTTCCACCCTAGGCCTTTGCACACTCAGCTATAGAGCCTCCACCTACGCTAAGACTCGAGAATACCTAGAAATTTTTACCCAAAACTTTGTCAACTCTTCGCTCTTCACCGCTCTAGAGATTACTTACTTAGCTCCTTTTGTACAATTCCATGGTCCGCGGACCATGGGTAGATCTTTTCAGCCGACATGACACTTTACAAAACAAGGGCACAAAACCCTTTATGACTCTTGACATATTCACACTCTGCAACCACAAAATGCGGAGAATTTACATCTTTATTACAAAATTTGGGCTTTCTGCCCCAAAACATGGGCTTTTAGCCCAAAAAATGAGTCTTGGGGAACGCATTCCCAACAGAGGGAAAGGCAGGAATGATCTGCACATTTTTTGAAATGAACAGTTAGTTGGGGCTTGACAGCCAGATTTGCGCAATTGTCTAGAGGAACGGGTCGGGCTGCATGAAGGGTCAACAGGCAGGAATTGTGCAGTTTTTTAGGGGAACTACCCGGGAGACTGGCAACCAAAACTTCTTAATTCCCAGAGGGAAATTCCAATTGGCTATTGGTGTCACTGGCAACCAAGACTATGCAATTCCTAGAGGGAACTTCCAGTTGGCTGCTGGGGTCACTGGCACCCAAAACTACGCAATTCTAATAGAGAACTGCCAGTTAGCTGCTGGGGTCACCGGTAGCCAAACTATTCAATTACTAGAGGGAACTGCCAGTTGGCTGCTAGGGTCACTGGCAGCCAAAACTACACAATTCCTAGAGGGAAATAGCAGTTGGATGCTTAGTTATTGGCAGAAGTAACTACACAATTCCTGGAGGGAACTGGTAGTCTGCTGCTAGGAGTTGTTGGCGGGGAAATTGCACCGAACCTGGGAAGCCGGCCTGCTGATCATCTTTGCACAATTTCTGAGTTGAGTAGACTATTGGATAGTAGGAGGCCTGCTCATGAAAACTGCACAAATTCTTGGATGAGCAACCGGTCGACCGTCAGGATGACTGATTGGAAAAACTACACAATTTTCTGAAGGAGACAGGGATGGGCACTTGATGTCTATCCTATCTGTCTACACAATTTCCTCAGTCAGTTGAGCAGGTGAGGTCAGTGGCCTTTGTGCAATTTTTTAGGGGAGTCAGTCCTGGGGTGACTTCCCGGTCTAACTGTCTGGGTGGCCAACATGAGAGTTGATTGAATTTGTTGCGGGCAACGCAGCTTGAAAATACTGGCTTGGTGCTTCTGCTATGGTTGAAAGTCCATTGAGTCGAAAGCAGGGTGATGGTCTGGCTGTCAGTGGGGAGTCTGGTTTCCAGAACTTCAGAAAAATGACTAAGTGTGTGAACAATCGAATGATGCATAGGTGATAATACAGACACACACTCACATGACTTGACGACGAAACGACCAAACCATCCAGATACACATGTTCAACATGACTGACTGACGGTGAAAGTGACAAGTGTGACACTCATGATTGATCATTCATTGATCGATACGATGCTTGCGTGACGATGAATGTGACTCGGTGTGTGAGTGCAACATATGCTTTCATAGCGAACACAACAAACACATACGAAGCGAAGACTTTGAGAATAGCTATAACATAATCGAAAGCATGACTTAGACATCAACATGCAGAGACTTGAATGCATTGAACAAGCAAGGAATATGTAAAGACTCACATGACCTCACGGAGTGAACCCGAGTGTGTGAAGTCATCAAGTGAAACTCTTCAAGAGAGGTTTCGAAATTGGTGCAGGGCAAAATTTTGGAGGGTGTTTGTAGCCGCTACAACACAGTGATAGCATTCTCATGGAAATCAATGGACACTATTGGGTACCAGTGTCCCACAATGGCCCTGCTCCTAAAGTGCTTTACTAGCACACTTCTACCTGTTCCAATTTCTTTCATTGTTGCTGCTAATTCTTGTAGTCGGTTTCAACCACCCAACATGGGCATTTCACATGCTTTCCTATACGAAGCACATAACTGCCATTAGATTTAAAATAAATTGAAATAAATTCAAATCATACCTCATTGGCAGCTCGTCATTAAGGTACACTTGAAATCCTGTTTACTTCTTGTCACAAGTCAAACTATCATCTATGATCAAACACAACCATCATAAATCACATGCAATCATTATAATCCAAAATCATAGATCACATATAACCATCACAAATCAGAATCATAGGTCATATGTATAATAAAACTGAAATAAAATACTAATACTTATCCTTCATCAGTCCTTACTTTTTCCTTTTCTCTTTCTGTACACACACCAGATTGGTTGCCACACCTGTCAAGCACCCAGTGTCTTTGCTTCTCTTCAATCACGTACACATACACAATGTACATCACAAAACATATAGCAACACACAGTGTACAACATCACACAATGCATACACCTACACCTGATATACATCACGACACATACACCTACATCTGGTGTACAACACAACATAATACATACTCCTACATTCGGTGTACAACACAATACACATACGTACACATAGTACAAAACAACGAATACACAATTCACGATGCCACGACTACACGATGCGCATATGTAGTACCACATATACACAACACAACATGCACATAATACTACATATACACTAGTACAATATGTACAACATGTACACAGTACCACCTGTACACCGTACAATCAGCACAATATGTGCAAAAAACCACATGTACACGACACCACTTGCACAACATCTACACATTGCAATATGTACACTGCACCACCTATACAATGTGTACACAATACCACATTTACAAAGCACCACATGCACGACATGTACATGACACAACATGTACACAACGCCACACACACAACATGTACACAACACCACCTGCACACAACACCACATGTACAACATTTACACATCACCACATGCACATAACACCATATGTACAACATGCACACAACACCATATGTACATAACAAAATATGCACACAACACCACATATCCATCATGCAAACAGTGAAATATGTACACAACATTGCATATCCAACATGTACATAGCACCACCTATACCCAACACTTCATATGCAATATGCACACAACACCATATATACAATAGGAAATCAACAACATAGGTACAATCATTGAATATACAATATGCACAACATATACACAACAGTAGCACTGCACATCCAAAACCACATTGTCTCTACCAAGAAACCTTGCTTCCAGTGTCTCTTCGCCATCCATGCTTATCCTAGCATGCCACAGATCATATTGCTTTCATTGCGCTGATGTATCCATCAGTATAGTTTGTCCATAACATAGACATAATATAATCACATAATATCAACTCATAACCACATGATAATGACATTGTAGTTTTGTCAGGACTACTCTTCCCACTTGATTCCTCATAAACCAAGAACTTCTTCATGTCATTCACCTGCATAAGAAATCATTCGTCCACAAGAATGATTCCTAACGACCTTGTCAGACAACGACATACATACACACATATATACATATAAACATTAACATAAAAACAATCATGATCCATGATGACCATTTCAGACATGACATACATACATACATACATACATACATACATACATACATATAAGCATTAGCATAATCATGATCACAACATAATTACCAGATATCATAAGGTCGAGGTTAAGAGAACTCCCTTTATCTATTCACAACATGCACAACATTGAGAACAACGATTCCTAACATAGCCAAGGCATCTGAAACCTCAAATCCATTTACTTTACCCTTTATGTTACCTTTCTCATGATTTTCCTATCACCATCCATTTACCTCAATGGACCCAACCAATCCAACTAGTTTCCATACACTTTCCTTCAACTTCCCTTATATATGCACTGATCTTCATCCATGCCTTACATCACCTATTGGGTACCACACAAATCTCCCCGAACTCCATTAACTTTCCTCTTTCCCAAACCAATCCCCAAGACTCAAAACATAGAAGGAAATACAAGAAATAAACAAGAATAAAACCATGAAAATCAATAGAAATACGACACCGCAAATAAAGTGGCAAGGTTTTGCACTAGACATAACAAAGATACAATCAAGCAGAACCAAATAACAAATACCGAAATCACAAAACTAGCAATAAACACCATGACTCCATCCCCATGGTTCCCAGTGCCTCCAAGTGAAAGCTCAACCCGAGCCTTCTTTAAGATTTCATGACAATCTCTTTTTCCATGCAATCCCTTGCATCATATTGCCATAAACACATAACTATCAGTGCATAAGTAAACATAACAACATACTAGTTACCTTACCTTGCCATATTAATGCCAAGCATGTTACCTTGTAATTGCTCACACATGTCAACCACATGTTCCAAATATCAAGACAATCATATCTATCAATTAGAAATAAACCTTTACCAAGACTAACAATCATGTCATAATCCATAGTCAACTCATAGTCATTAGACATAATGCTACAACTATCACCTATTACACTCATGTACATGTCAGCTATCTCAACACATGTGTGAGTAAAACCATCTTGATGTAATCTTATAGAAACATACTCATATCATGTGATTAATAAAAAAAGCAATAACAAATAGGTGACATAACAGACACCAACACTCAAATACCAAATAGACGACATAATCAAATATTCAAGTACAAAGTAGACGACATAAGAAATCTCATACCTTAATGTATCTTAGGGGAGACTATCTTTTCTGCACAATCAATCTAGATTAGCATGATATAACTTCACGACATATCAACTCAAACATAAATAAGGTCATGATATCCACAATAGTCACTAGGCTAACATGTTCACATCATAAATTCATAAACAATTATAATTCATACACAATAATCACATCTGCAGAGTCAGTCTAGATTAGTATGACATAATATCACAACATATTAACTCATAATAGAATGTCATAACCCTAACCATTTTCATAGACCTATCGAGATTAGCATGATATATATAACATCAAGATCTTAATTGCAATAACCCTAATCATCAACTTAACAAACATATAACAACAAGTTAACATATAACATACTCATCAACAACATATAACATAATCATCAAGTTAACTATCATATAACAATCAAAAAGTTAACATATAACATAATCATCAAGTTAACTAACATAAAACAACAACAACAATACATATAACAACAAGTTACTATCATTCATGACTATATGACCACACTGATTCACTAGCATCTACCATGCATGTCACCACAACAACAATAAAATGACAAACATGTATATAACCCTAATGCATATAATAATCCATTAAATAACATACCTACATGTCAAACATACAATACCTGTATGATGATCGTATCTTACCCCAAAGTCTAGTGTTGCAACCTTGATCTGATGGTCTGCATCTCCTACTCTATCTCAGTCAACACATTAGAATCATAACATAAAAACTACATCATGATGACCTGAAATGCCTACAATGACCTCACAATGCATGTCTCACCTACCATACATGCATAACCATAACCATGACAATGCATGCATAACAACATATAAACACTGACATGCATTAAAAATGCATATACAACCAACATGCATTCATGAAAAACACATCCCAACAACAACATCATCAACTCCTACATGGAAACACAACAATAACAATGACCACTACCATGCATACATAACAAACACATATACAGCTTACATGCATGCATGAAAAACACATTTTGCCCATCTAGTCCAAGTGTTGAACCATGCTTTGATACCACTTTGTGGTATCATATATCGCCCAAAAAGAATGAAAACCAGACACCACCCAAAGAGAACCAAATTCGCTCTGATACCACTATGTAGTATTAGACATGACCCAAATAGAGCACAACAAACTCAAATACCATTCTGTAACACCCTCCTCCCACATCTACCCCAGTAACTGACCAACCAGGGTAAACATGTGACGAGAAGTTACTATGATATGATTCAAATCCCTATGTGTCAGTTAAGGGAGTGGAACCGATGGAACACATCACATAGACCTTCCACATCAGCAACAAAACTCCTAGGAGCCATCCCAACCACTCAGGTAACCAACCCCTGAGACCAACTGATGTTTTAATGCATCAAACCCCCAGATATTCCTTTGATATGGACAAGGGTGCATCTGGAGGCTCCTGAAGCTACCATAGCAAGGGAAAGGGATATTCCTGAGACTTTTCCCCTAATGTTGTGTCTATGACTCCAAGATTTGTGCCACTTTTTTAGGTCTAGAGCCTAGGTCATTTCCCAAAACTCAATGACACCTTTAGAAATGAAACTTCATAGCGGAAAAAAGATACATTTGCAAAAACATCAACAAGGACTAGATTTGACCCCTACTAGCCATGACAGGAATTTCGTCAAACATATCACAAACCTGAAAGCTACAGGTCTTAACAAAAGAGTTGAGCATAGGGATCTTGTACTTATCTAAGATTCGCTATGAGGCATTGTTTCCTTATCACATTAGCTGAAATTTTATCTATTAGGCCACATATACATTGTTCATTCATTTACAATAAAAAACATGATGAGATCCATACATAGCCACTATCATAATACATGTTCATAACCTACATAATAACAACAAAAATAACAAGGAAACAACAACCATATAATCTAAATATAAGCCAATATAATACTCATGAATTAACAAGGAGAAATAACCTCATATTAATGAATGCAATGACCAACTAGGTTTGGGACTTCCACGAACCACCCAACTATAGATTGGTTGAACCAAATCATTGTTTCATCCAATCACCCATGTGCCATATTCCAAGCATGAATGTGGGATCTCATGGAATGACCCATCAAAACTAAACCAAAGCTTTAAGAGGCCAAACCACCTCAACCCATCAAACAGTGATTCCACCTCATGGTCAGACATCAAAAACCATCACCATATTCTTATCTACCCAAGCCTTCAAGGGCTCGAGAGCATTTTTTCCAACCAAGGCTTCCAGGACTAGTAACTCAACCCATAGCTGACGTCAGGATTCTAGAGCGTTTGTCCAACCAGGGCTTCTAAGACTAGTAACTCAACCCACCAAAAGCTTCTAGAGTGTTTTTCCAACCAAGGCTTCTAGGATTAGTAACTCAACCCAAGATGTTACAGGGATTCTAGAGCGTTTGTCCAACCAAGGCTTCTAGAAACTAGTAACTCAACCCAAGCTAAAGGAAACATGAGAACCAACCATACAAACAAAGAAATGAACACACAACATGATGGATATCCTGGAAATGGCAAGGCTAGGCAAATTCACCATCAATCTAGGCAATCATCCATGCCAATGAAAGATCATGACCAATAAACACCATGCATACGCCATGACTGCCAAAACTAGTGAGGAAAACATACATGCAACTCGGCACCTGCAAGGAAAACCTGTTGTAGCTGCTGATCCCGATGTCCTCTTGTGCTTTCCTACTCTTCCTTTTCCTTCTTACTCCATGCATCCAAATATGCCACACTGCCCAAGAGTGCTCCAAGAAAACTCAAGTGTCCAAGACTATGAGAGAAAGAATAAAATGAAAGATCCAAAATGGAACTGACAAAAAGCTACACTAACCAAGCCTGAGCAAAAGCTTGCAAATGGATCCTCATAAGCCTTTTTCTTAATGACTCCTCTATTCCCTTCCTTTAAATTATTTTCCTTCAATTTCCTCCTCAAATGAAACCCGTGACTTTTCACCTTCTTTTTCTCCTAATTTCTATTATTTTCATAAATAAATATGCCAAAAATGTCACTTTTCCTTTCCAAAGCCTTTGCCATTGCCTTTGCCAATTTCCTTAGCCATAATAAACTGAAATGAACACCCACTAGGATGTTTTTCCCACCATTTAACTTTGAATACATGTCCCATGACCTTGGTATTATATATTTTACATGGATTTTTAACTAGAGCTCTTACACATTAGATGATGGGACTAGGGATCAAGTTACTAAGAGGTCGAAACCTCCATATCGAGATGATCTCCTGATACTAAAAGATCCTGAGACCTATGTCAGTTAACAAATATAGATGTTCAAAAGACATCAAGTGACAAATTGGGCCCAATGTAAGGATGGAATGATGTTAATGTAGCATGTTGATGGGGGCCAATAGGGTACATGTTTAGAGGAATGTGACATGCCATGTGGCAGGTTAAGTGTCATGATGCTGTGACACTAGGCATGGACGTTAATGATGTGGCATTCTAACGTGGAGAGGACATGGTATGCCAACAAGGAAAGATGATATGATAGGTCCACATTGTAGGGTGACATGCCATAATGATATGGATATCTAGCCATTAGCTATCGGGTAAATTTTTTTATCTTTCGATCGTTAGAAGAGTCTTCGAGTAGAGAGATTTGATCCCTTGATTCTAAAAGAACCCAAAACACTATCAATTAATAAGAGATTGGAAAGTGTTAGTTGAAAAATTAGGATCAAGATATCAGATGACTTGGCACCACATGTGGTTATACCTTATGAACTCTCGGTACTGATGGAAGATGTCAAGTCCATCAGTTGAAAGGAACATCCCTATTAATAGGAGTTTGCTATTAACTTATCATGCATTTGGGTATCATGAGGTGGAGTTTTGTGTACTAACGGTTCCAAAATCCTATTGATAATTAGAAATGTAATAGACATAATTTTATGTTGGTTTAGTGAATGGTGCCAAAGTTGGTGTGTTGATTTTTTCGAGAATAAAGAGATTACATTAAGGCCTTTTTAGATTTCTCCCAAACTAGCCAAGTCAATAGGAATTCATACTTGGCATACCATGTGGAAAATGATGTGGTATTACACCATGGCGGCACATAGGTAGGTCATACCATGTGGAAGTGTTATGGAGGCTACATGGAATTTGGAGGTTAATTCATTAAATGGGAATAAATTTATATTCAGAGCTTGGTTTTAGATAAATTTATATGATTAGAAAGATCTCAATGAGAAAAAGGAAATGGTGATGTCAGATAAGAGTTTTATGGGAGTTAGAAAAAATGAAATTTTATAACCCCATATCCACAATTGAACGTTGGAGGTAAGGTCTAGATATGGGCCACTTCTTTAATTAGGGTTTAAGGGGGGCATGTATGCCATATAGAATATATATGATATCACTATGGTTGTGTTGTAGTTTCTACAACCACCCCCCAAATGTTTTCCCATGCTTTGATTTTGGAGCCTCCTTTCTGTCTACATGAGTCTATCATTCACTGTCTTTAAGTGTTCATGCTACGTTAAAGACTTATCATTCCATGAAGTGATTTACATGTCTTGTTTTTATCCTGATCTAACACAAGCCATATCCTACCTTGACCTTGCAACATTGTCGGCCTTCCCTCTTGGAACTGCAAAATCCACTACCTTTGGAAATTGTACTGAGCCTTGAGGATCTGAACAACACAATCCTGGAAGGCAGGTCAGCCTCGAGCTCAGAAACTATGCAAAATCTGTCATTCCCCTCAAAAACTGCACGATTCACTAAGGTAAGGAATTGCACAAGACCAATCCCCTTTGTTAGTGTGAAAAAGAAGTTTCCCAAAAAAGCAGAGTTGGCATCCCTAAAAATAGGAGTTTCCAAATTAATGTCCGGTGAAGTCTACTAAGATGCTAATTATGATTTTCAAACAAGTGGCATTTTTTTCCTTTATTTTAGGCATGTACGTTAGAAACACTAACCCACCTAGATATATTTAATAGATGCCCATTGAGCTCGTTTTCACACTCAATCTTGGAGCTATAGCCTTCCCAAGGATATCAAGGAACTTTCGACTGAGTTTGTGGTGCTTTTCTAGGTGAGTTTTGCATGTGTCTCTTTTTTCGTTTTCACTTCCATGAGTGTTGTTTTTTGCTATTTATTTTCATAATAGCTAGCATTTTAACTTATATTATCTTGTACAAGTGTTGTTTCAGTTTGTTGTTCAAATTTTCCAAGTCCTTTCTTTTTTCCCACCAACAGTTGTTGTTGTTGGGTCACTTTTTACATGTTCATTTTTTCCTTTTGAATGCTTGTTTCTTGCACTTAGTTTCACAAATATATCCTTCCCTTATCTAGATCAACTTTTCTTCTTTCCTCAACACTCATATCTATCACTATATTCTGTCTTTCCTGGGCATATTTGCACAATATTGGCCAATAGTTGCCTTCTCCAACTGCAGATTTTGAAAATCTAAGAGACAATCCTCAAGCTTGGCCACTAAGACTACACAATGTGCAGTCACTGGCTTGTTCCACTACACATTTCACAGTCACAAGCCTCATTCCTCAACCCTGGCTACTGGGAATACATAATGTGTAGTTCCTTCCCCCACTTTGCCCAACTGGGACTTCACATTGTACAGTCTCAAGCATCTATCCGCCTCCTTGACTACTGAGACTACACAATGCGTAGTTCATGAAGGGAGTCTCCCACCTTCTGCCCATGAATTGTGCAATCTTTCCTCTTAGTGTGTGAATTGTTGCCTTGATCTTATTATATAGACTAATTTTCTTTGAGCTAATTTGTGTTTGCCATGAATGAATTTTGTTATACATGTAGTACAACTTTGAAGGTTATTATTCTCCACCAATTGTTATCATCATGACACCTAAGAGATCTGCCTCAAAGGACACCACTGAAAGCAACACCAATGAGATATTTGAGAGTGTTCTTGCCACTATGCTAGTGCTTTTAGATACTCAACTATTCATTGAGAAAGACTCAAACATCACATGGCACACAACGAAAGATTTTTACACAACAAGCAATTTAAAATGAGATCTTGAAGACATGAATGTTTACATCATTGTCCAAAGGTCAATATTACACAAGATTGCATGTAGATATCTAGCCTTTTCATGCACAAACATTGCCAACTAGATTTTGTCACATAGAGATACAAAGACCATGACTCCCAATATTGCCAGTGGAAAAAGGCTTGCCTCTTTTATGGCATATGATTTTCAGAGCATGTATCATTTACCATTGCCAGGATATTTCATGGATTCCCACTTCTATGTAGTCACCAGCTACTTGAGCATGAAGGATGTCATCAAAGGTTGGACAAAATGGCCATCCAAATTCCATTAGACACCCAACAACACTTACAATACAAAATCTCTCAGGAAGGCATTTCAGTACTTTATAGTTATATGTTACCATAGCTATGGTTAGAAGAGTACTAAGACCTGCTATAGGATAAAATTCACGGTGTATGGAGAATGTAGATACCCTCAAAGGTCTTCCTGGGACCTTCGGCAGACTGTAAGATTATCTGCAACTGCACAAAGTTACATGCATGTTCATAGACAATAACTAACTATCAAAGCATTAGAAGTAGATTACCTCAAGTCTTCATGTAGATTTGTTTGGAGATCACAATGCAGCCAAGTGGAACTCCCTCAAAGCCGGCTCCAAATCAAGTCCTGCACATAGAAGAGACAAGCGTAATCACAACATACAACTCTGATAACTAATACATGAATATATAAAAGAACATTTAATTGCATACAACTAAGCTACTCATGCTAATAGGAATTGAACAAACAACTAAATGAATGATAGTATCAACACCACGAGTAGGCAGTACAACTGCAGTTCTATATTAATGTTGGAAGACTAATTACAACCATCTATTGTATTAGCCTTCCTTTACCCCTCCAGCTTCTCTCTCTCTCCCCCTTCTTGCTCACTTCTTATGATATGAGTCAATGCTCAACAATCAAGTATGCTATCCTTTCAAATGCTCTAACCTCTTTCACAATAGCCCTCACTTTGCTTATATAGCAATTGAGTTAGGGTTGCCAAGCTCCTCCTTGAGTTCACTAGGGAAAAAGCAATGAACTTGCCATGCTTTTCAGCTCTTTCCCATTTGCCTCCTTCTTTCAGATTAGAAATCCTCCAAATAGGTCGAATTTGGATGTTTCCTTGCTTTTCTTGAGTAATTTTAGGAACAAATATCTAGATATTTGTGAGTCAATTCATTCCTTTGACCCTTGGAACTTCACCAAGTTTCACTAACGCTGTTCCCATACTAGAAACATGCTTTAGTAGGGTCACTAACGCACCTCCAGGCTTGGTAACAAGCTTTATAAAGCAGGTTGTTAGTGCACAACCAGCATTAGTGTGGAATCAAGGCCTGTGATTGTGGTCTTTGTTTCAACTATCATGTCTTTCCCCTCTGAGTTGATGAGGAGGTCAATTTGTTGTATAATAGATGCCCCCTAAAGTATGAGATCATAGGTTGTGACGATGGCCGAAATACTTTACTAAAACTGTAATTTTCCTTTCAAAAAGAAAGAGAGGATTGAAGCTTCGGGCGGTACCGAAAACATGATACAACACACATATATATAAACTGCTAAAATCATGTCCTGAGTCGGGTATTCCCATGCTCAATAGCTATGTCAGAGTGCTTTTCTCCAAAGAGATATGACAAATACTAGCCGCCGATAAGCACAATGCAGATCCAGTGTCATAAAAGAATCATCTTGATAAGCTGTCTCCAAAAAACAATATCCACAGCTTGGGAGAGGAAACAAGGCTGAATGATGCAAGCCTCTACCGAAGGTCTTGATTTCTGCTTCACCGAACAACATAGATTGATACATGTGAATATATGCGTTGACGTCGAACATGCAAGAAATCATCTGATTACTGATCAATAATGGAGACCATTAACAGGCGCAAGGAAGGCTACCGATAATGGTGATGGTCTCAAAGATGCACAGTACAATCTAATGAGTGTGAAAGATGTCTTTTCGTCGAACACCCGTTAGAATTGCTTAACCAGGAGCTCATAATGAGAACTCCTGATCAAACACAAGGCAACCTACCACTAATTTCTACAAGTACGAAGGCACTGGATGTGTTTCTGGGTTGTCTTCCTAGATAGAGTGTTGAAGTCGATAAGAAGAAACCTGTCAAAAGGTAGGCAATAATGTGTCCTACATCAATCGACACGAAACGGGACAAGAATGATTTTGTTTTTTGATGAATATTTTGAGCATTTGGGTCTAAACAATAGAGGGCATGATGGAAGGATATGCTTGATGGGTTGATGGAGGAAACAAAAGGTTAACCCTTGAACAATAGAAGGCACGACAACGGTTTTAACCATGCAGCACTAGACTCATGAACACTACAGAGTGTTAGGATACAAAGATGCAATTACATCAGGGTATTTAGGCTAAACTCATAGGATGGTAGGATTCATATTGAGAGGCCATCACAAGGAAGGTTTATCTGAGGGAGTGCCATGTTCAAGGGAACGACTGCTGCCAAACCACACTTTCTAATACTGAATGCAACTGCACTTTCAAATTCCCCCATCTGATTAGTTTATTGAGTCTAGACGGGTAAACTCATCGATATTTTCATATTTAAAGAGTATGAAAAGGACCGCAAAAAGAGTGACTCTCTGCCCTATCTGATTAGTTTAATGAGTCCAGACATGCAAACTCGTTGATGTTTTCATGTTTTAAGAGTTTGAAAAGTATTGTAAAAAGAGTGACTCTATATCTTGTCTGTGTAATTTAACGAGTCCAGACTAGACAACTCGGTGGTCTTTTCATATTTAGAGAGTCTGAAAAGATCGTAAAGAGCAACTCCATGGTGGTTCCTTTGTCATAGTTGTTAACCGGGTGCGACAAAAGGTTAATAGTATACCCGGATTGGTTACTTTTCCGTAAGTTAATCTATTGAATCCAGATAAAGAGAAACCTATGTTCAATAGATGTCGACCTCATTTTGTTACGAGTACGAGGAGACGAACTAAACTTGTTTTTCGTCGTGAATTTTTAATGAGTCACGTGACAACAAACTCAATACCTTCATCAAATTTTAACGAGTCAAATGAAGGAAACTCAAGGTATCTTTTTCAGTTTAGTGAGCGAGGAAAAAGAGGTAAAAGAACTGCTCATTCCTCCTTCGATGTTTTAACGAGCCTGAAGGAGAGAAAAACTCGGGGATTTTTCGATTTAAGAGCGAGAAATGGTCCCAAAAAAGAAAGTGCTCTGGTTGTTGCCGTATATTTTTAATGAGCCTGGTGACAAAAACTCGGGATTTTTTAGTTTAACGAGCGAGAAAAGTACCTAAAAGAATGCTCGGGTCATCTTTATAAATGTTTAACAAGCCTAAAGACAAAACTCGAGATTTTTTCAGTTTAATGAGCGAGAAAAAAGCACCTAAAAAGAATTTCTCAATTGGTCTTTTTCAATTTAATGAGCTAGAAAAAGATTGAAAAAGAGTTGCTCAGACCATCGTCGTATATGTTTAACGATCCCAACGATGAAAGGCTCAGGGATTTTTCAATATTTTTAGAGCAAGAAAAGATCCCATAAAAGAATAGTGCTCTTTTTGAGAATTGCATGCAGCTGTTACTACTTTTCATTCCTGAAGGTACTTTCATCAAAAAGCGGTAAAAAGTATAAAAAGGCAGCAACTCCTAGCATATGGGTTCATGCATGATAAAAAATCATGGAGAATGAACTAACTCCTCTTGAATGATTTCAAAAAATCATGTCTCCAAAAATAAATATAAGGAAATGTTTTGAGTCTTTTACATTCACCATTTCCACTACTTGAGTTTTGTGAAAGCATTTTGGAGCTAAAGCGGAGCAGATTTTCCGCGGACCATTGCAGGAGATCCGAGTGACCATTTGACGTGCCATCAGTCCCAGGTAAAGGCTAAAACCTTGCTCTATGCATTGCTTAACTCTTTTTGACAGTTTCAGGGGTGGAATTTTTCATAACTGAGGTTCCCTAAAGCCCTGTTTGTGCACTAACGCCCTCCAGATGGCCTGTAGTGAGCGTTAAACGCTCTGTACAAGCCACTGAAGGGAATTAATCATCCCTTTGGAGCATTAGGGGTAGCGTTAGAGATGAAGGGTGCAATTAAAACCCTCATGCATGGATTCCTGAAATGTTTTTGCCCCATTTTGACTATTTTTTAGGGTTATTTTGTGCAGGTTTCAGGCCATAACGACTCACCTATGGAGAGAACGGGCCCATGATACCTAGGAATTTCTAATGTGAAATGATCCAGCATGAATGCATGCATTGCGCCGCTGTGGTTTAATAAATTATGCAAATTTGGAGCCGATGAAAGGGAAGGAGGATTTATTAAGATGGATTAACCAGCGCTGGGATGAACACGAGCAAGTGTTCAGGTTTGGAGATCAGGAGCTGGCTATTGACCGTGATGACATATATCTTTTGAATGGTTTGTCATGTCGTGGGGCACATGCAAACCTCACTGGTGGTAGGCCAGATCCATGATTTACCTCAGAGCTAGTGCAATCCTACTGCATCCCTGAGAGTGGACTAGTCAGCAACAGAGTCCCCATAGAGAGGATAAGGTCTAGGTCTATGAGGGTAGTTTTATGGTTGATTGTGTGGTTGGTAGGGTCAAAGACCCCACGTTGCGATAAAGTCCCAAATATTGCTTGCAGTTGACTGTGTCCAGCCACAGATGTTCAATTGGTGTGAAGCAGTGCTTCGCCAGTTGAAGGCATAATTAACAACATGCAAGACTCGTACCCAACATAGTTTTGCATATGGTACCATCATGGTTTCATTATTCTTTGAGAGGGTTCTTGTTATGCGCCCAAGGATGAGCTTAGGTCCCCTTGATCCGAGGGAGCCAAGGCAGGGTCGCTGGTCATCACTCAATCCTCGCATAGGAGGAGGACTGATCCGACATTTCTTCGATGAAGATTTCTTCCAGTGGCTTTGTGGCCAAATTGTGATGATTGATGACTATGATTATAAGGGCATGGACTTTACCAGCGACCCGGACTTGAAGTTGACGCCCGGGACCAACTGGGGTCCTCAAAGTGAGAATGATTTTTGATAGTACTTTTAAGTATTTTTGGACTTTTGAACGTTTATGTAGTGTTTTTATAGGTGAAATAAGAACTGAAATGAAGTTTTATGCTTAACACAGATGTGGTGCCATTACGACTCACAGGAAAACCTCGCCATATGCGACGAGGAGGCCAACTACTTGCTGGAGGGGGCGATGCCAACAGTCTCCGTGAGGTTCTGAGGAACCTGGAGGGTTTGACCATGGGTGTCCCCCCCCTCTGATGAGGGAGATTCCCACCCATATGCAGCGGCACACAGTTGGTGTACCTGAAAGGTTTCTTGTTCCTCTTCGGAGAGTATCTAGAGTGGTTTTAAAATTTTTGGAGCAATAGGATCTTTTTAGCAGGTGTTTTTGACGTAGCCAATGAGTGCTTGTAGCTGGGCTTTTATAGCCATTTTGTACTTAAATCATCCAAGTTTTGGAATATTTTGATGTAAAAGACTGGATTTTTATCTATATATCTATACAGACATTTTGGTATTTTGATGGCGTAAATGTGTTTTTAAATGTTTTTGTAAAAAAGTTTTCAACTCATTAAATTTTTACTGTTCATGCATGCTTCTATAAAGAATGAGACAGGTGCCAATCTAATACATAGTTAGCTAATGAATTAGCAACCACATTAAATTCTCGAGGAATGTGTTCGTATGTGATTATATCAAATTGACGTTCCAGGAGTTGTACCCTTAGTTAATGACGTAACAAGGTTGGATTACAAAGGTGATAACGATTTGTCAATTGCATAATGACTAGCTGGGAGTCTAACCTAACCACCAGATTGGAGATGTCCCTTGATGACGCTTTCGTGAGAAGTGAAATTACAGACATGTACTTGGAAATATTGTTGGTGGCGGTTCCAAGAAATATTCCCTCGGAACAAAGTAGTTCTGACTTAGGTGTGTAGATGACCCAAGTAGCTGATGCAATGTGCTGTGTGTGACGACTAGCACCATCTGTGTATCCTACGTATGCTAAGGGTGAGTAAGATATCTGCATTGCAAGAAGAATGTATGAGACAAGTACTCCACTAAATAACAAAACGATCCAATCACACCTAAAAAAGGGAAGCAAAACTTATGAATACATAAAATTACAAAGCACATGCCGAATGCAATACTAGGCATAATACTTTTTCAGATAGAGCCCATATCTGGGCTCCTTGAGTGGGACTCCTTCCCTGTCTTGCAGTTCAATGCCCTCGTGGGGAGGAATTTCTTTACAACATAGGGACCTAGCCATATGGGTTGAAGCGTGCATGCCTCCAAGAGGTCATGTTTTGGATGATAGAGCAACACTAGGTCACCCTCTTGGTAAGAACAAAGCTTAACCTCTTTCACAAATTGGGATTGTACCCAACGCTTGTGAGCCTCAAGTGCCAAGTTATCATCTCGACGGGTTTTATCCAACTATTTAAGGTATAGTAAGCGTTCTTCTTCAGTAGTAGTGCTGGGCAGGGGTTCAACGACTATTTCCAGGGAAGGGATCTGACACTCAATGGGATTTTCATTGTCATAAAGCTAGATCTCATGTGCGGCAATAGACAAATTAATGCCGGGAATTTCCTCGTGAGAGCCAATGAATACATCACGGGATTCCTTAAATAGGCAGGTGGAGCTCACAATTTCCTTAGGATTGCAATCGGCTCCAATCTGGATGTTTTCCACAATGCCTGTCTTGACAGAAATATCGATGGGCAATGATTTGGAAGTGTTGCCCATGTTTCCTTCTGCATCCAAAGTTTGGATGGTCATATAGGGTGAGGAAACAATTTCTGGTATGTTAGGGGACAGGATTTGAAGAGGCATCGTGTCCGAATCAGATATTGAAACACAATGGTGCCAATCCTCCCAATGTTGCTCTCCAAAACTCATGATTTCTCGAATAGCTTCATCTGTAGGTAGGAGTTGATTGAGTGGATCTAAAGGAGGAGCGGTGGTACCGTCGACAGTAACCAACGTGACTGGAGATGTGGATGCAGATTGAATGGCTTGGTAGGCCAATTCAGCTAGTGACAGCGACATTTGTTCTCCGAATGTGTCAAGGTCTGAAGGAGTCGGTAGGATCCATGGATTGGTCTGTTCATGAGGAATATATGAAAGCATGTTGACCGTATGTGAAACCTTGGGTGGCTGAAGAGGGAAACAACCCATGAGGGAATAAGCCTTTAGTAGACCGGTACCTAAACTGACATAAGAGTCAGTTCCACCTCCTACTAAGGGTATGGAGCTACTTGGTAATGGTGAATAATTAGGGGTGCAGAAAGACAACTGATCTACTGTAACTACCTTTCCATCCAATGGGAATAGGATGATGCGAAAGACAGTAGATACGATGGCCGTCATGGCATATGTCCAACTGTGACCCAGCAAGAGATTATAGTCGAGTTTTTTGTCTACGACTTCTATGTCCACCGTAACCATTTTCCCATACAAAGTGATGGGGTAGCTAGCCAAGTACCCTTTTGGGATGAAAGTGTGGCCGTCGAAAGCTTTCAGGGAGTTCGACAGCAGGGTTAGGGTTGGAGAACCCAGGGTGAGCCAACATGAAGCCGACATGATGCAGGTAGAAGCACCTTCGTCGATGACAGTTCTGTGTATACCTTTACCTTTCGAAGTTATATGCACCTGAAATGCAAGCTGGTGAGAAAGGGGAGGTTTACACTTGTCCATGTCGAAAATAGCAAGCATGGAATCCTTTGGGTCAATACCACCAATAGCCGAAAGCAAAGCTTTCCGTTGTGTTGGGCATGTTTGTAATACTTCGAGCGCTGACATAGTCGACGACACTTGCGCCAAATATTCTACAATGTTGTAGTTTTGGGCGGCACGTGCAGATGTATTGTGCATTGTGTGTCGAAGTGCCCCTTTTGGGGGTCGAATTACAAGGTCCGCAACTGGCCTTTTGATATGAAAATCATTGGGCGACGGTGGGTTTGGACTTGAGGAAGGTTCCGCTGCATGAGCGATAGGAGCTCCATAAGATTTGGCTCTTGTGGCGAGTTCTACCGTTTCAAATGTGTAAACGGTAGAAGATCCTTCACTAGTTGAAGGATGTTATGAACCATCATTGCCCCCTTGCGGGGGTTGCGGTTGGTTTGCAATAATATTTTTCTGCTACTGAGTGGGAAAAGGATTTCTAAGGACAACGGGGGTCTTACCAGTATCCCTTTTGGCAAGGTATTCTATGCATTCCTGAAGATGCAGACAACACCAGGTCATGTGGTCTTCAACACAGAGTTTGCATGGATATCTGGTGGGTTTATCCTTTTCCTCGTCAGTAGGTGCAACGACCTTTTGTTTTGGGTTTGGCTGCTTTGTTGATTGCTCCTCAGAAGGAGTAGTCTTTTTGTTATTCTTCTTGTTCTTGCCACAGGATTTTTGGGTAGACTGTACAGAGTTTATCGCGGCGGCAGGAAGAGAAGTCGATTTGGTAGAGGGGTCCATCGACATCTCGGTGATGCGTGTCACGCTCCTACACCTGCGGGACTCTTTCAACCGCTTATGGTGAGGTGCGGCACTACCAATCGTTTTCTTTTCACCAATACTTACGATTGTAGACTACGCCTAACATTCCATACTTAGTTTATTTTTCGTTACCAAGTATTAATTTCATCCTTTATACAAGTGAAAGCCCATAACATTCACATAAACAACATTATACAATAGAAATGCACAATAGTATAAAGGGAGGGGCAACTCCCTACAATATGAGTCTGCCCGAATCAATATATATAACCTTCTTTTACAAGTACAAGTTAAATCTTGGGAAACCCCAAATCTACACTTAGCCAATTTTCCAACTTCGGCAAACTCGGTTGCCCAGCTCGTCGGCACCTCCACACAGTCGTCGCATGACTCACCAACCCTTCGTTCACCTCGTCACACGGTCGTGTTGTTTTCTTAATTTGGGCGTGCCTCGTCATAACCAAGTCACCACACACGGGCACCTCCGCACGAGTCACACCTCCATTCACAATCTCAACACTTCACCGTTTCCACCATTTCTTCGTGCACGACGCGCCGTACCCAGGTCGCCCATCCGCACGATGCTTCCTTTCGGCATGCATGACGCGCCCTCACCCGGCCTCCTATCTGTACATCCACTCGTTTACCCAACTCGTTCACCCAAACGCATTCACCCGAGTCACGACATGACTTCACCCGGTTCACCCGAACGACCTCACTTGGGTCGCCACACGATTTCACCCGGGTTGCCTGAACGACCTCATCCGAGTCGCCACACGACCTCGCTCGGGTCGCCTGAACGACCTCGCTCGAGTTTTGCTTGAATGACTTTTCTGAACGACTTTCGAATGATTTCTCGAATGACTCTTCGAACTATTTCTCGAACGACTTCCTCGAATGACTTCCTCGAACTATTTCTTGAACGACTTCCTCGAACGATTTCTCGAACAACTTCCTTGAATGATTTCTCGAACGACTTCTTCGAACGACTTCTTCGAACGAATTCTCGAACGACCTCCTCGAACGAATTCTTGAACGACTTTCTTGAACGTATTCTCGAACGACCTCCTCGAACGAATTCTCAAACGACTTTTCCGAACGATTTTTCCACCCGAGTTCTACCCGTCATGCGGGCTCATCCACGCATTGCAGAACTCCTTGTTCGAACTCGTGTTGATCGAATGATGGTCGTTTGACTCCAAACGCCCTCCAATATATACGGGCGGGTGGTGGGTTATGTCACCCAGCCGACCCACACCAAACGCCCAAGCCGACTCGTTCATAATGCGAACTCTCGCCCATGAGGTAGGTTGGCCCACCCAACTTGTGGGACTGCCCCCTCATCGCTCGCCCAACGCCTTATAAACTTGTTTCTTGGCTCGTTTCATTTCATATTTCACATGTCCTTCGTACGATGGAGTTGCCCTGCCTGTCGCACGGACCGCAGGTCCTAACATCCTCCCCCATTGGAAGTCATTATCGTCCTTGACAATATCTCATCTCGACAACCATCTGTCACCAAGATAACCATACCAAGGTATACACCCCATCGGTATGTCATACATCGGAAATCATCTCAATACATGATCATCGATCACCCTGTCACAATACCCACATGCTGCTCCCCATCGTGGAAGGCTGGTCCCTCCATCTCAAGCTACATGCCGACTGCAACATCTCGTGTCGACCCTGTCATGTATCGTCCTCGTGTGAACTGCTACCATGATACTCCAACATAATTCTAACACATCTCTGTACACTTCCGGACCCCTTGTTTGAACTAGTCGGGTAATCAGTCCAACTGTCACGCTCAAACCATGAGGGTGAACATCCTCGTGCCATCATCAGCTGTTTCTCAGAAAATCCCATCACATCCTCAACTTGATCAAGAATCCATCTCCATATAAGTGTAAGCCATTCTCAGGTCCATGAAGTAGTCCTCATCTCGTCTACAACATGCTATCCATGATGTTTGGTACTGATGTGCTGCATGAAATCAGCCACATCTACCCCCACACCATCATCCATATGTGTATCTCCTCAATGTGAAGAGACTGTCTCATCAACCCGACTTTCGATGTGCCACATCCAGGTCCATGAAGCAACCTCCATCATATCTGTATGTGCCATCCCTCAAGTCTGCCATGGAAACAAGTATGCACCTGTCTCATCTATCCATGTGCTACCCATGATCAAAGATCAATCAACCTCCATGTGTCAAAGTGGTTAAGTCTTGGCTCAACCCATGCCTAAGTGTTGCCACCAAGGCATCATCATCGTCGTAACTCCATCGCTCCAAAATGTCTCATATCGATCCTCCACATCAAGTTACTCTTCCAAGCCACACCCATACATGTACTCGAAAGTATGCACCCCATCCTGCATCAAAGTTTCTGACCTCAGCTCCTCAATCCATTAGATCCTCTAAGTCCGCCATATATGAAGTCCCTAAAAGTCACAACAATCTCATGTCATCATGAGCTCCATGTGTCATCTCCAACCAACATCTCAGCAAGCATACAAGTCTCGGCCCAAAGGTCTCTGCAAGATGCCTCAGCTCTCCATGTAGTAGGAATGCTCCATAGTCTGCTCACAACTCCATCCAGGTCCACGACCTTGTTGTACAAGAGTGCATAACCTCTCCACCGGCTCATAAGTAATAAGTTTCCATGTCACATCAGCAAATCCACCTGCACAACATCCTTGCCTTGGAACTCCTCATTGGACGCCCATAAGTGACACCTCTATAAGTGCTCCTGCACAATGTCCCTGCATAAGACTGCCATGCTCCATGTCTCCAACCTAATGTCCATGACTAAGTTGCCCATGTAGTCCAACCAAGTAGACCCATCGCAACAATCGGTCATCCTCATCCAAGTCTGCAATCTTCGGTCTAGTAAACTCGGTCACCCAACCATATATCATAATCATGAGTCCCTTCCATCATAGCTCCCCCACTAAGGTTCCACCAATACTTTCTCTTAGTCTCGGCCATGAGAAGTCCACCCAAGCATCATCATACCTCAAGTGCGTGCCCTTCAACCTGTCCATGAGTCATTCTGGGCATTTAGCCAATTCTCCATGTGGCTAAAGCATGACCCAATCCTCCACAATGATCATCATGTTCCTCCCTTGTCATGGGCCTTTGTACCTTCTAACATAAGGTCACAAACAACCCCAACAAGTCCTGAAACATTCAACAATCCTTGCTTCTCCATACAAGGTCTCATCATAGACATCCATGGTAAGATGCTCCCTTGCATCGACAACCTGACTTTTCTCTTCCCTGCATACGGTTCATCTACAAAATTCTCAAGTGAAACACAAGTATCAATACTTACTTCATCATCATGAGGTTCCTCTATGTGAGTATCCCCATCCATCCATGTCTGCAAACTACACGATCCTAGTCCAACTTTATCAATCTCAAGTTCATTCTCCATCGTGGTCATATCTGCAACATCCTCAATCATCACGACTTCCTCTTCCTTGTTAGCACAATTTGCAACTTCATCTTGCTCCATTGTCCAACCAAGTTGAAGAAGTTCGTCTTCAGCATTCCTTTCCAAGACTTCAAGCTTATCTCGAATCCGGGGATTCTCTTCTTTCATCTGCTTCAACCTGTATAAGGTAAGCAAGAGCTTCCCTTCGAATTCTTCCAAACCTACCATGCCTTATCGTTTAGCTTGGCCCAAGCACTAAGATTCACCTCTGCTAAACCTGTTTCACCATTCACCTGAATCACCCTGATATTCGACCTGTCACCTGCAAAACTTGAACTCCTTCCAAGTCTTCGGTCTTCGTAGAATCAACTCCTCGATTCAGTTCACTAGCTCTGATACCACTTGTCACGAAATGTAGGTGTGTATCAGCTTCAATGCTTCAACACCAACACCCTGCAAGACTTCTCCAAGTCTTCAGACCACCTCTGATACCACCTGTCACGCCCCTACACCTGTGATACTCTTTCAACCGCTTATAGTGAGGTGCGGCACTACCAATCGTTTTCTTTTCATCAATACTTACGATTGTAGACTATGCCTAACATTCCATACTTAGTCTATTTTTCGTTACTAAGTATTAATTTTATCCTTTATATAAGTGAAATCCCATAACATTCACATAAACAAAATTATACAATAGAAATGCACAACAGTATAAAGGGAGGGGCAACTCCCTGCAATATGAGTCTGCACGAATCAATATATATAACCTTCTTTTACAAGTACAAGTTAAATCTTGGGAAACCCTAAATTTAGACTTAGCCAATTTTCCAACTTCGGCAAACTCGGTTGCCCAGCTTGTCGGCACCTCCACACTGTTGTCGCACGACTCACCAACCCTTCGTTCACCTCGTCACACGATCATGTTTTTTTCCCAACTTGGGTGCACCTCGTCATAACCAAGTCGCCACACATGGGCACCTCCGCACGAGTCACACCTCCGTTCACAATCTCAACACTTCACCGTTTCCACCATTTTGTCATGCACGGCGCGCCCTACCTAGGTCGGTTGTCCGCACGATGCTTCCTTTCGGCATGCATGGCACGCCCTCACCCAACTGCCCATCCGCACGTCCACCCGTTCACCCAACTCGTTCACCCAAATGCGTTCACTCGAGTTGCCACACGACTTCACCCAGTTCGCTCGAACGACCTCACCCAGGTCGCCACACGACTTCGCTCGGGTCGCTTGAATGACCTCACCCGGGTTGCCACACGACCTCGCCCCGGTCGCCTGAACAAACTCGCCCAAGTTCTGCCTGAACAAATTTCCTGAACGACTTTTCTAAACGACTTTCGAACGACTTCTTCAAATGACTTCTTCGAACGACTTCTTCGAACAATTTCTCGAATGACTTCCTCGAACGACTTCCTCGAACGATTTCTTGAACGACTTCCTCGAATGATTTCTCGAATGACTTCTTCGAACGACTTCTTCAAACGACTTCTTCGAATGAATTCTCGAACGACCTCCTCGAACGACTTTCTCGAACGACCTCCTCGAATGAATTCTCGAACAACTTTTCCAAACGAGTTTTCCACCTAAGTTCTACTCATTGTGCGGGCTCATCCACGCACTACATAACTCCTTGTTCAAACTCGTGTTGATAGAATGATGGTCGTTTGCCTCAAAACGCCCTCCAACATATACAGGCGAGTGGCGGGTTATGTCACCCGGCTGACCCACACGAAATGCTCATGCCGACTCATTCATAATGCGAACTCTCGCCCATGAGGTAGGTCGGCCCACCCAACTCATGGGACCGCCCCCTCATCGCTCGCCCAACGCCTTATAAACTCGTTTCTTGGCTCGTTTCGTTTCATATTTCACATGTACTTCGCACGGTGGAGTCGCACTGCCCGTCACACGGACCGCAGGTCTTAACAATGTGACTGCTGAGTTGTTTTACAACAGCCCCAGAGGTTGCACCGACAATCCCATCGGCGTGCATTCCAGGGTGCTGAGTAGCAGAGTCATTGGGGTTACCCAGGGCATTGGGGATTATGTCGTAAAGAGTGCCAGACTGTGAATATATCAGATCTAAGTGTTGGGCACGATGTATGGATTGGTCTTCTATGACCGCACCACCTAGAGTGACATCTCTAGCGATTTGCAGGAGTAAGGACTTGCAGAACCAGTTCGTTAAGAGAAAGTCTGGGAGGGGAGCTTTGACTAACCTCCACCTACGTCTCCATTCATGTATATGATCAGAGATGTGGGTGGTGGTATCTTGACGAAATGAAGTGAGGAGCTCTGTCCCAGTCTCATAGCGGATGGGTAGCTAGAAGTGCTTTAGGAATTCCATTGCTAAAGCGTCGAAGGTGTTTACTGAACTCAATATACCATTTCACTGCGTTGCCAGTGAGGGTGCGAGGAAAAAGACGTAACCGGACACTATCATCCACCATAGAGTTTGAAACACACCAAAGATTATAGGTGGTGATATGGGTGCCCAGATCCTCCCCTTGTTTTCCATTGAACTTTGGGATGTTCGTTGGTATCTTATGCAGGATCGGCGGCCATTGTAAGTTGTGATAGATGGGGTTGTTCATTAGCTTGTATAAGTCAGGTATATCCAACGTTGCCAAGAAAGGTAGAGAGTTTGGTGCCCCCGACTCGGACCATGGTGATGACAGATGACTTGAGGAGCTTTGCGCTCCTCCCATCGTTTGGCTCCCAATATTGTACATGGGTTGCGTGGTGTAGCAGTTGCTTTGAGGTATGGTGTTGTAGAGTGGATTTCCATGAGGATTTTGATACTAGGGTATAGAATTGCCCCCAGGATAAGCGGTGCCCCCTTGACTCATTTGAATGTGTGAGTAGGGTGCCCCCATGGATTGGTTGGGAACCCCTTGAGGATTCTCGCCCGACACAAAACTAACCATTTGTCCTTGATTGACAAAGGGAATGCTCATGTCAATTAGCGACTGACCATGCATGCCTGAGAATGGAGGGGGAATTGTTACATTCCCTACTGGCATGTGCATATTGGGAACCCCCCCAGATATATGGATCTGGGGGTTTGTACTGTACAATGGCGGTCGACCATGTTGTTGGTAGACGGGAACCGCGCCCATAGTGCCACATTGAGCGTTATAGGGAGTGCTGTATGTGGCACTTGTCAAAGGTATGCAGTTTGACACTAAAGGGGTGGAACCCAGCATCGGCTGGGTTCCACTCGTAGATGGTGTCATGTGAGTGGTTGTACCTAGGACAAATGGGATAGCAAGGTTCGCCATCGACGATGTTGTGGTGACTGTCGACTGGGGAAGTGGTGGAAGACCGAAAGCGTCTTCAAAGTTCCACGACCCGTTAGTCGTCGACGGAATGGGTGGATATGTTCCAACTACTGAAGCAGGAAGTACAGGTACCGCTGGAATCAAGAGTGGGTCCAATGGATTCATGAGCGGAGGGTTAAAATGAGGAAGAAATCCTTCTGTGAAGAAGTCCTCCGGAAAACTTGAATCATCGGTTGCCCAAACAGATTCCGTGTGAGATCTGGGAGACTAATTCCCTAAAGATGGGGAATCCGGTTCATTGGAGCTTAGTGGACCTTCCACAATGAGTGGAGGAAGTCCTAGAAATCGTCTAGATTGACAACGAGGGCCAGATTTAGCCACAGTGACCGTTAATTTTATCAATAAATTTTATCGTGATATTTGTTAAAGTCTCAAAAATGATAACACACGGGTGCCTAAAAATATAAAAAATACACTAAATGGATCAATCAGCAAACAGAGGGAAATTGCCCTGTCTGATAAGCACCGATCACCGGAGATGAAACCCAGTATCTCAATGAATAACAAAGAAGGATGGCCAGATGTACAGTTACAGTTACTCTAGAGCTTCGCCCGAACCTCAGATTGAGGGGCCAAGTACTCTCGTGAAGACGAGCACCCTCCCAAAAATTGAAGACAGAGTAGATCCGTCCGTGTTAGGTACCAGGATAGCCCATCCCAGTCACCTTGTGTAAGTCCCTATAAGTTTGGCCACTAAAGATACCTCATATCACAGACACCACCGGGGGGGACATAGTCGTAGATAGCACGCTGTGTGGGCAGGATACCTGAGTCCTCAACTCAGCTCTGAAATCCTCGAAGGGATGCCCAATACATAGAATACCCAAAGGATTTGTAAGAGAAGGCGAGCTACCTTCACTTACAGTCTGATGTTGTCTCATATTTTGCTCTGCTTTTACTAGGGTGGTCCCGGTAGTATGAGTGCAGAAGGAATTTTTGTCTCTTTTAATGAAACTAGTTTGGTGTTCGATCTTGGGTAGTTTTACTCACTCTGCTTATCCCTAGATCCTAGCCTAGCTAATGTTTGTTTGCTCAATAAAGAGTTACTGATTGATTTTAGGTAAATTTTGTGTGTACTTGATTATTGATTTCGGTAGGGGAGTTGACGTATGAAATGTGATGAGACTCTGACTCAATAAATCTTGCAAAAAACAATGCTTTTAAAAAAAAAAAATCAATTCGATGAAAACAAGCTATATTATACAAGTGAGAGTTTTTCACATATTCATATTATTTCCATGCATTTCAGTCATTTAACACATGCATAACCAAAGAACTTCTTTCCAATGTTTCTTAACAACTACTTGAAACCAAAATAGAGCAGCTTTTAACCAGCTAAACAGAAGGATGAATAAAAAATGTGAGTCTTTCTTTCGTAAAAATGCTTTTAAGAAAGAAAAACAAAAATGATTTCCTAAAAAAAATAAAAAAAATTTAGGACACCTATTTTGCTAGCAAAATGTAGTTACAAATCTTCATTCAGTCCATGAGAAGGCTTCCTATCCCTTTTGGCTTTCAGACACTACTAAAAATCAAGGTATTGGGAGACTAATGCTCTGTAACAGTGGCTACAGAGAGTTAGTAGGCCCACTAACACTCCCTGTGAACAGGCACAGTGCTTTATAAAGCTCTGTGTAGCTTGCTAACCTGCGTTAGTGTAGGAAATCAGTCAAACAAAGGGCTTTCAAGATCAGATTCAGAGGTGAATACTTGTAGGCAAGATGCAACAAGATCTTTGGTGGGTCAGAAAGGGATTGCAGAAGGAGGAGAAAACACAGAAGAGTCTGGGTAAACCGGGAACTAGATGTATAGTCCCCAGTGGAGTCGCTAATTCTGCTATAGGATAAAATGCACGGTGTATGGAGAATGTAGATACCCTCAAAGGTCTTCCCGGGACCTTCGGCAAACTGTAAGATTATCTGCAACTGCACAAAGTTACATGCATGTTCATAGACAATAACTAACTATCAAAGCATTAGAAGTAGATTACCTCAAGTCTCCATGTATATTTGTTTGGAGATCACAATGTAGCCAAGTGGAACTCCCTCAAAGCCCACTCCATATCAAGTCCCGCACATAGAAGAGACAAGTGTAATCATAACATACAACTCTGATAACTAATACATGAATATATAAAAGAACATTTAATTGCATATAACTAAGTTACTCATGCTAATAGGCATTGAACAAACAACTAAATGAATGATAGTATCAACACCATGAGTAGATAGTACAACTGTAGTTCTATATTAATGTTGGAAGAGTGATTACAACCATCTGTTGTATCAACCTTCCTTTACCCCTCCAGCTTCTCTCTCTCTCTCCCTTCTTGCTCACTTCTTATGATATGAGTCAATGCTCAATAGTCAAGTATGCTATCCTTTCAAATGCTCTGACCTCTTTCACAATAGCCCTCACTTTGCTTATATAGCAATTGAGTTAGGGTTTCCAAGCTCCTCCTTGAGTTCACTAGGGAAAAAGCAATGAACTTGCCATGATTTTCAGCTCTTTCCCATTTTCCTCCTTTCAAATTAGAAATCCTCCAAATAGGTCAAATTTGGATGTTTCCTTACTTTTCTTAAGTAATTTTAGGAATAAATATCTAGATATTTGTGAGTCAATTCGTTCCTTTGACCCTTGGAACTTCACCAAGTTTCACTAACGCTATTCCCATACTAGCAACATGCTTTAGTAGGGTCACTAATGCACCTCCAGGCTTGGTAAAAAGCTTTATAAAGCAGGTTGCTAGTGCACAGCCAGCGTTAGTGTGGAATCAAGGCATGCGATTATGGTCTTTGTCTAAGCTATCATGTCGTTCCCCTCTGAGTTGATGAGGAGGTCAATTTGTTGTATAACAAGACCTTTCCTGAAGGCTAGGAAATTTTACTGCATCAAATTGTGGCAAAAGGAAAACCATTTGACTAGCCAGACTTGTTGGATCAACCATTGAGGACCCATGTAGCTTATGCAAAGAACCCTTCCAAGGGTATGTAAGACAGGTTCTACATGTATGCTTACTTATTGGATGCAATCTGTGCTCAGAACTCCTTTCTTGGCATGAGTTAGACATGGTCAACAAAGGAAATTATCGAACAAATTTATTGCAAGCTTCTTTCGTATTGCAACTACAAAGGATTCATGGAGAAGATGATGGATCACTTCCTCATTCCATTGTACAATATGATGTTGGAGGAAGAGCCACCTTGCATGTCACGTGAGGTGATGGAAGTGATGTCAGAATTGACAGATTGGCTTTCCTCACAGATGGAACTTAACTCATAGTGTTCGATGGTCAGAAGTCTCCACATCTGTTACTGAGGTATGCCATTGACAAACTAGTCATACAAGAAGTTTCTAATCATATTTCCATAGGGTTATCAGGAGTGTTGCAGAGGAATGAGAAATCACCTTGCCCTACTCTTCCTTTGCAAATTGGATGGTACAAGATCATGAATTTGAAGGTTGCTGACACCAAAGGTAAATATATAGAGAAATTTGCATTCGGTCGAATGGATTACAATTTGTATGATCCTAGGAATGTTTGCAAGGAACATTATGTAAAGATACATTTTAGTTGGTTGAGCAAGACTTATTTCAGGCCCGAGGAGGAAAGGATAAAGAATTGTTACAATGCATCTAGGCCCCACTAACCATTCATATTTGGAGGTACATCACAGGTTACTCCTTAGTCAAAAGAAACTCTGGAAGTGGAACCATCAGTGAGGTGCAACCTAGTGCACGAATAGGGGAAACGAAAGGTTGTGCACAATTGAGCGAAGGAACAAAATCACAAATGGAAAGCAAATCCAATCATCTTGAAAGTGGCCATAGCAGTAAAAAGAAAGAGAAACAAAGGAAGCAGGAGGAAGAATTGAAGAAGAAGGAAGAAAAAGAACAAAGAACAAGAAGAAAGGCATAAACAAGAATAATAAAGGTGGAGAAAAGAAGACGAATAAGCAACATAGAAGTAAGCTGAAGAAGAGGAGCAAAACCAACTACTAGAAGAAGAGAGCAAGAAATTGCAGGATAAGGAGTGTGCTCAAGAAATTGATGATCTAATAGTAATCTAGGATATGGAGGTGGAACCATAGCAACAAAACCAAGATGTTGATCTTATGTCGAGAACTTAGCAAATCACTACTCAGGCCACCCTCCCTCCGATAGTAGAGCAAGCTCCGAGCAAAGAAGAGGAAATTGTTCCTCTTGATGATGGTCTGGTCATGGATACGTATAATTTAAATTATTATGAGCGAAATAAGAAGATTGTAAAAGCGAGAAAGAAATAATTTCCAGATGATCTTATACCTCCTGCGTTAATTAGAGTAAGGGTGATTGTGATGTACACCAGAAGGAATCTAAAAGCCATTGCTATAGCCAACTTGACCTTTGTAGGTGCTTCCAAGTCAAACATAGAATATCTCATGTCCAAGAAAAAACAAAGGGTGAAGAACTTACAGGATGCAAGGAAACGAGTGGAACAAATCCAAGCCGAGGTCCATAAAGCAGCTCGCGCACAGGTATATCTAGAAGAACTTAAGGCATCCATACTTGGTAAAGTATCGACATTGAGAGAGACCATAAGAAGCCTCTATGAGGATCTTGTGAATGTGAAAAAAATAATTGTCTACTTGCATGACATGCAACAGAAGTGAAAAGATAATGTTAAAGCCCTTAAGGTTGTTCATATAGCTATCACTAATGTGCATGAAACAATGTAAACTTTGAAACGGGAACTGATACTGTTACCCATTTCGTAGAGATAGAAAAAAAGTGACCCGATTTTGAAAAGGGGTGATGCAGAACACACATATTTTTTTAGAGCATAGTTTTTGGCACTTTAAATTTTTTTATGTACATTATGTTTTAGAATGTTAGTGATTTGCATGTTGATTTAAAAAAGTGGTGATTCTGCATCAGGCCCTTTTTTTAAAAGACCTATTTTTTGACTTTAAATTTTCTAATGTATGAAATGTAAATAATTATTTTCTAAATTTAACAATTTTTGACACTTTAAATTTTTTAATGTATTAAGTGTGGATATTTTTTTAAATGTTACATTTTTTTACACTTTAAATTTTTTATGTCAATTTTCTTTTGACATAAAAAAAAGCAAATATAAAAAATATTACATTTTTTTACACTTTAAAATTTTTTATGTCAATTTTTTTTTTGACATAAATGAAAGCAAATATAAAAATATATATAAAAAAGACAAAAAAACAAAAGCATAAAAACTATAAACAAATTTTTTTTTATCTTGTAAACCATAAAAAAATTTGAAAAAAAAAAACAAAAAAATTAAAAAAACTATAAAATTAAGTAACTAAAAGTAGAAAAATTTAAAAAAACATTAACATAAAACTACAAAAGGAAAAAAAATTAAAAACAAACTAGATTAAAAAAAAATAGAAAATTAAAAAAAGGCAATCAAAATTTAAAAAACTATTAAAATCAAAATTAAAAACATAAAAAAAAACCTAAAAAAACCAAAATATACACAAATTAAAATAAAATAAAAAAACCAAAAAACAATTAAAATTAAAATATATATATTTTAAAATTAAAAAAAAAACCTAAAAACATTTAAAATTTAAAAATATATATATATTTTGGATTTAAAAAGAAAACCATTAAAAAAAAACATATATTTTCGATTTTAAAAAAATAAAAAACATTTAAAACTTTAAAACACATATATTTACGATTAAAATTTTAAAAAACATATATTTACAATTAAAACTTTAAAAAACATATATGCACACAACTCTGCCACCCAGGCCCGCGCCCCCACGGGTGACTGAGCGGTGACTATCCGATTCCGAGAATCGGATAACCACCCCCATGGGCGGCCGAGCGATGGCTATCCAATTCCGAGAATCAGACAGCCACCACCCGTGGGGGCGTGGCTAGGTGGTGGCTATCTGATTCTCATAATCAGATAACCACCGCTGGACTGCCCATGGGGGTGGCTATTCGATTCTCGGAATTGGATGGCCACTGCCCGGCCGCCCGTGGAGGTGGCTATCCGATTCTTGGAATCAAATAGCCATCGACCGGCTGCCCGTGGGGGTGGCTATCCGATTCTCAGAATCAGAAAGCCACCGCCCGGCCACCCTTGGGGGTGGCTATCTGATTCTCAGAATCGGATAGCTACCGCCTGATCACACCTCGGGGTGCAACTCCAATGGGCGGTGGCTATCCGATTCTGAGAATCGGATAGCCACCCCCACTGGCGGCTGAGCAATGGCTATCTGATTCCAAGAATCAGATAGCCACCCGCACGGGCAGTGGCTATCCGATTCTCGGAATCGGATAGCCACCCCCATGGTCGACCAGGCGGTGGCTATCCGATTCTCGGAATCAGATAGCCACCGCTCGGACGACTGTGGGGGCACGACCCTCGGTGGCAGAATGCAGCTCCGTCGCCTAGGGCCGCACCCCCACAGGCGGCCAAGTGGTGGCTAGTAAAATTGTTTTTTCTTAAATAATTTTTTTTGGTTAAATATATTAATTGTATTTAAAAAATGTTTTTTAATTTTTATTTTTTTTTGAATCGAATTTTTAAATAAATGTAAAATCCAAATTTTAAATTTTAAAATTTTTAATATAAAATTTGAAATGTTTTTTTTTTTTTTTTTTTAAATAAAAAGTATATTGTTTTTTAATTTTATTTTAAATGTTTTCTTTTATATATATATATTTTTAATTTCAAAATATGTATATTTTTTAAAATTTTAATTATTTTTTGGGTTCTATTTTTTTTAATTTCAGCATATTTTTGTTTTTTTAAGTTTTTTTTTTAAATGTTTTTAATCTTAATTTTAGTAGTTTTTTAATTTTTTTTGTTAATTTTTTATTTATTTTTAATCTAGTTTGTTTTCAATTTTTTAATGCTTTTTAAAAATTTCCTATTTTTACTTACTTAATTTTATGGTTTTTTTAAAGTTTTTTTTCCAATTTTTTATGGTTTACCAGATTAAAAAAAATGTTATTTTGTTGGAAAATATGTTTTTCTTATTATTTACTTCTTTATATATTTTTTTATTTTTTAATTCTTACCTTTTATAGGTTAATTTTGTTTTTTTTTTAATGAGAAGATTTTTCGGCAAAAATCACATTATAATATTTTTGTCAACGCGTTTCGAACCAACTAGTGTGGTTCATCGTCAGGGCAAGTTGAAGAACCATATCATGGCTACATGTTAAATATGGAGAGCATATCTTCCAACAACTATATTTGACTAGGAAACAACTATATTGGACTGGGCAATTTGACTGAGAAATGACTAAATTTGACTGGCCAACTCGACTAGACCGAGGGAGAGGAAAAGTTATTAATGTTATGATTATTACCAAAATTATTGTTATATTTATTACCAACATTTGAATAAAAGTAAAGTTTGTATTAAAAAAATTAAGAAAATTAATAAATTAGTTGTCCAATTATAATTAAATAAATAAATGGTTAGTAAATTATCATGGAAGTTAGTTTTTTGTTATATTATTACCAAAAATTGTAATCACTAAATCAAACATTAATCATTAATAACCTAAAAATTACTAATATGGAATACTAATTAAATGAATATGTATATTATGAAATAGCTATAAATCAAAAACATTACATCAATAATATAATATGGAAAGATATGTAAATATATACCTTCCGAATTTAATATAAATATATAAATAAATAGTTAATTAGTTATTATGCAAGATAGTTTCTTTTATTATTAATATCATAGACAGAAATTGTAAGAATTAACTCACAAGACCCTAACCTATTAATAGATCTATCTAAAATAAAACAAAAATCAATGATATATATATATATATATATATATATATATATATATACTATGAAATAGCTATATATCAAAAATCTTAAATCATTAATATAATATGGAATAATATGTATATACTTTCTGAATTAAATATATAAATAAATAGTTAGAGAAAGATTTCGGCGAAAATCACATGGAAAATCATTTGTCGACGCGTTTCGAACCAACTAGTGTGGTTCATCGTCAGGACAAGTTGAAGAACAGATCTAGCGAAGCATGTTAAATAGACCGAGTAGAGCCTCCAACGGCTAGTTTGACCAGCCGCTAATATGACCAAGGGACCAGGATCAAAATACAGAAAGAAAATTAGTTGCAACAGATTACTAAATTAAGGGGGAATAAAAGTTAAAACGCTCATGGATCAATGGAATAAAACACATACCAATAGTAAAAACAAAATTAAAACAAATAAATTAATTAATTAATTAATAAATTAAAACTTAGTAATGCAAAATAATAATAAAGCTCTAAGAATAATGAAATTAAATAAAGGGGGAATAATGACCAAAGGTAAAGAATAAATGAAAATAAATAATAAAATAATTAAAGTAATAATAATATTAATAATAATGAATTAATTAATTCAAACTAACAATTAATTTTGTATTCACTTATTAATTTATTATTAATTGTTAGTTTGAATTAATTAATTCATTATTATTAATATTATTATTACTTTAATTATTTTATTATTTATTTTCATTTATTCTTTACCTTTGGTCATTATTCCCCCTTTATTTAATTTCATTATTCTTAGAGCTTTATTATTATTTTGCATTACTAAGTTTTAATTTATTAATTAATTAATTAATTAATTTGTTTTAATTTTGTTTTTACTATTGGTATGTGTTTTATTCCATTGATCCATGAGCGTTTTAACTTTTATTCCCCCTTAATTTAGTAATCTGTTGCAACTAATTTTCTTTCTGTATTTTGATCCTGGTCCCTTGGTCATATTAGCGGCTGGTCAAACTAGCCGTTGGAGGCTCTACTCGGTCTATTTAACATGCTTCGCTAGATCTGTTCTTCAACTTGTCCTGACGATGAACCACACTAGTTGGTTCGAAACGCGTCGACAAATGATTTTCCATGTGATTTTCGCCGAAATCTTTCTCTAACATAATATGGATCACAGAAGCCTAAACTCCAAATAAATAGTTAATTAGTTATTATGCAAATTAGTTTCTTGTAAGAATTAACTCACATAATCTTAACCTATTAATATACCTATCTAGAATCGAAACAAAAATCAATTATAAAAATGGATTAATATCTATATATATTAATATGGAGGGAGTGAAGGAAAATAGAGAGACGAGAAGGGAAAAAAAGGACAACGATCAAACAAGGCAAGAAGGGGGAAAAACAAGGAAACCGGGCCGAGGATGGGGGGAGGGAGGGAAAAAATAGGGAAGCGGCTAGGAGGAGAGTGTAGGGATCCAACAACTACTAATTTTCTAGCCGTCATCTCTATTGAGGTTTCTCAGCCTTTTTTCGATTTCTATGGCTTCCCTAAATGTTCGGTGATGGAAATGCGCCACCTTGGCAATAACATGGGCCTCCTCAATGCATACATGGTGCTTCGTCTTCTCTGCATGTTCCGCCAGGGTGGAAGACGGGGTTCTCCTATGTTTTTAATTTTATGTTTTGTTTTTAATATATATTTGTATTTATGTTTTGCTATTTTTTAAAACTTTTTTTGTTTGTTTTTTTTCATTATTTTATTTTTTGTTTTTATTTTTAATTTTATGTTTTCATTATTCTTTTGAAATTTTAATGTTTTTTTGGAGTCATGATAAAATCTTTTACACAATTATTTCAAAATGTTGAAAATTTACCCTAGAAAAAAAAGTGTTATTCTAGTATCAACACTTTTTGTTTTGAGGGTGTTTTTTGCATAATTTTTGCACATAAAAATTCTGTTTTACTGGCATTTTTTAAAAATGTTGAAAATTGACCCTAAAAAAAAGCCATCGTTCCAGTATCAACACTTTTCATTTTTAGGGTGTTTTTTGCACAAAAAATTCGTTTTCACTGCCATTTTTAAAACATGTTCAAAATTGACCCTAAAAAAAACCATCATTCCAGTATACACACTTTTCGTTTTTAGCACTGTTTTTCATGTTTTTTCGGGGTTTTTTTGCTAGAGTTCCCATTTTGAGTTTATAGTTCCCGTTTCAAAGTTTACATTGTTATGAGTGGGAAATGAAATATAAAGGCACACCTCCCGAGTTAGTGAAGAAGACAAGGCAACAGGCTGAGTTGGAGAAAGCAGAGGTTCGAATGCTTATCCAAAGTAACAAACAACTTGGCTCATTCATCACTAACATTTAGTCCTCGTATGTGTTATAGCTCCGAGAGACAGCCTTGGATTTCTTACAAGACCATTGCTTGGGCACATCTAGAGTTTGAGTGTCTCAAATGATTCTCAATAAAATGTAGACCTCACATATATTATATATGTATATATATAATGGAATGGGTTGGTTCATTCATCTAAAGGAGTAAGACATGAATTTCTGGTATTCCTTCACATGTAAAAATCGCATAGATATATGCGCAAAACAATGGAGGCCAAGTAGTTCACGAACTTATAGTTTAATAAAATTTTGTAGAGAAAATGAGAGAAGGTAAGGAGAAATAGAAACTCATCACATAGAGCTTAAAGCATCAAGAATTCTACCTTCAACGCATAGAGGTTGAAGCATTCAAGATTTCTACACTTATTTGAGTTACGAGTAGAACTAATGGATAAAAGAGGGACTGAATGCTATGATTCATGTAGCGCATATTTAAAGTTATAATTTCAATAATCCATACAGGCACATGCATTAACAATGTTGATACAAATGAATATGTGAGGAAGTTATAGGCATATGCATTAATATATCGATACAAATGAATATGTGAGGAAGTTCGAAATATTTCTAACAGCTATGGTTGCATGAATTCAGAGAAGAAACATGAACATAATGGGGTTTAACAGAGGGATAACATACTATAATACTTGAAGGGGGAATCACCACCATTTTCTTGATATTTTGAAAGATATGTATTATAAAGCCATACAGTCTAAAAATAACATGTAGTGTTTTCTCTAGAATTAATGAACCTTTGTTAAGTGTTGCTTCCTCCTATTTATCTGGAGAGGAGGAGCATTGAACATTCATTACATCAAAATATCTTCGGCCGAGTCTCAACTGTCAGGTTGACTATCTGTCTCGGTCGGGATGGCTCTGTGGCCCAAAAACATTACAAAACATTAATTGCCTCATTGAATGGCCACACATTACAGGAATACAAAACAAGTCAATCAATTAGATGAGAATGTTAACAAAAATATCTTCATGCCCATCCTTGTGATCGCTACTACCTCAGATTGTAGTTTGTTCTTGGTATGGCCTCTTGTGATGCTTAGTCGAACCCTTTCACTTCTGCCTTTACTGCTTGAACCATTCATCCTTTAAATCTGGGAGTGGGCTCTATCAGTTTCATGCTGCGGTACTGAAACAGAGGACCCCTGGGTGGTACTTCACATTCCCTCTATATGGAACACCATGCCAGATAATTAAATCATCCCGAGCTACTAAGTCATTTTTTACTCCTGTCAGCACCGACCCTGGTTCCATGTCACAATGGGCCTTTCTAGATCAGACCATGTCAGGTTTGAATGCATCACCTATTTTCTTAAAAGCCACAGCTGTCGACCCATCACGCCTTTAAAGTCCTGCACTGCAATATCAGTGCCCTGATATGCCTGGTGATGCGCTTATGGTGTAATATGGAGGACTTTCCAATGCTGGCCCCTATCACTAAAACATTATGAAACATGCGAGTCCCGATCCCCTTTAGGCCCCTTTACTTCGACCCCTTTCTGTAATATTCTTCATATGGCTGGGGTATTGAACCAGTTGCTTGGCCCTTTAAAAGCTTGTACGGGGACCTTTTTCCTTTAATACATGGAATCTTGATCTTCAACAATTTCTGATGTTTGCCAAGGATATTTCCTCTAGACCCTTGCGATCACCGATCTGCGGGGTTGGGCCCACCAAAGGTATCGTAATTTCCATACGGAGAGAGAGTTGAGGACGAGTAGTTTTCAGAGGGGTGGCATGAGTGGTAAGTGGTAAGTGAGGGGAGGTGTGAAATGATATGAGAGGGACACGTAGTGGAGGGGATTGGCAGGGAAACCACTTTTCGGACCCCCCCCCCCCCGTTGATAAAGGGAAACATGGCGGGGAGGGAGGTGGAGGTTAAAAGACCTGGGAGTCGTTGATCTGGGCGGAGTCAATCTAGGCTATCCAGAGATGGGGGGTGTTAAATGAACATGTGGCCTTGAAAGGGACGGACCCATCAGCTTTCAAACTCCATTGTATAAAATATCATGTCCGAGGAGTTCCCACATATTTCAATCACAAGCCGAGAGGGAATTCAACAGAGGAGGAACCTTTGTTTATGCGATTATCAATTTACGATGAGTGACGTCATCAATGCCACATGTCACCCTATGAGTGGTGACACGTGTCACTCGGAAATGGCCCCTTAGGACCCTTGAAAATGCCAAATTTGTGTGCCACGTGTCCTCGGTACTGCCATGTCATGATGACATCAGTTGCCATGGCATTGATAAGGACCAATGGTATTCTGCCACATGGCCCCCTGGAGGAGAGAAAAAAGGCTCGCCCATCCCAATTTTTGCGTCGATTTTCTTTGTTAAATGTCTCTAGCCTTCCCCGAAGATTAAACACTATTATCGCAACATAGAGATATCACAAGCTTTTTACAGTTGTATCCCTGTTGTCACGCCAATTCACCGATTGCGATTCCCTGGACCCTAAAACCCCCTGATATGCCCGATACACTGGGAGACCGGACCCGCCGATATGCGATATCGACGATCAAACAATCACAAATTCAGGTGTCTTCCTCTTTGTAGCTGCTTTGGTAAGCCCCGATCTATGATTTGCGATGAGCTTGACCCTCAACCATTTTTTCTTTGTTTAGTGGCCTTGAAGGGGTATCTGTAATCTGCTCTAACGTCTGATCCAACAGTCTGTTTTTTGATTTCCACCCACCATTTGAAAGCTCGTTCTAGGCACTATGCAATGGAGAGGGTCCGATTTGGTTTTGAGTGCTTCTATGGCCTGGAAGATGGCTCCAAAATTCACTGCTCTTTAGCAACTTTGATCAACTGAAAACTCATAATGCAGTGAGTGACAACATTGGCTCCAACTAGGGACAGTGCCTTGCTGGCAAGGTGCTGAGAACCTATAGAATGGTGGTAGCCTTCCTTCCATTGGGCATGGAGTTATCTCTAAACAAATGATAATTATGAGAAAGTGGACTTTTGAACATAAACTGGAAATTTCATATAACAATTACAATACACACACCGGTATTTACAATGAGTGTAAGACAAGTACCTCTAGTTTTGGAAATAAAGTTTGAGGAACTGACCATTTACCGGCAGTTCCAGAGATTCACCGTCCAAATTTTCAAGCATGTACGTGTTATTTCCTCTTTCTTCTGCAATCTTGAAAGGGTCAAACCATAGCGGATCGAATTTTCCGTGTTTGCCTTTGTCTTTCCGTCGGACGTCCTAGCGGAGAACTAAATCACCTTATTGAAGCAGTTGCTCCTTAGCATTCTTCTCAAATAGGGATTTCATCTTTTGTTGGTAATTTGAAAATTTGGCTCCCACCCGTTCTCTATTCATATGAATCTCGACTAGATGATTTATCCTTCGCGTTAAGGCACTTGGCTCTTCCTCTGCTTCTTGTAGTAACCTCACCACCGACATTGCTAATTGGATCGGGAAGACTGCAACCTTACCATACACTAGCTCAAAAGGTGATTTCCCCATGGATCGTTTAGGTGTTACCCGGTTGGACCATAGGGAAAACTTCAGTTGGGAGTCCCAGTTCCTCTGATTCTCGGCGATGGTCTTCTTCAACATCCTCACCACAATGTTTTTTGAGGACTCAACCAACCCATTACCTTGAGGATAGTAGGTAGTGGAGTGCCCAATGATGATGTTGAATTTATGGTAGAAGCTGGTGAACTTGGAAGATTTGAAGACTTGAGCATTATCAGTGATAATTTTGAAGGGACAACTGAAGCGAGATAGTATGTTCTCCTCCATAAATTTAATTACCACTGAGTTTGTAGCATTTTTGGATGGGATGGCCTCTACCCACTTGGTGAAATAATCTGTGGCTGTCAATATCCACTTGTTTTGGCCACTAGATGGTGGGTTTATTTCTCCTATGAAATCTAGTCCCCACTGTTTGAAAGGTTCTTCAACATGTACTGGAATCAGCGGGAGAGTAGAAAACCTTTGCCTCTCAGCAAACACTTGGAACTTTTGACATGACCTTACCTGGGAATGAACATTCCCAAACAGTGTAGGCCAGTAGAATCCTGCCTTGAGGATTTTATGTGCTGTGGTCTTCCAGTTGTAGTTTCCTCCACAAACTCCTCCGTGAAATTCCTTAATCACCTTATGGGTTTCACCCTCTACCAAACATAGCAGCAATACTCCCATCGGGTCCTTCTAGTAGAGTAGACCATTGGATATGATATATTTTTGCGCTTGTAATATCAGACTTCGGTACTTGGATTTATCTAGCCCCCACGGGCACATCAGGAATAAGAGATAATGAAATATGCTCTTATACCAGGGTGATCCCTCATATTTGGCATATATTTTCTGCTCAAATGTTTTAATGCCATTCTGATGATCCTGTGGCCTGCCTTCCTCTATTATTAGGTTTATCCCTAGAGCTTGGAAATTTGAATCGGATAAAACCTTGGCCAACCTCTGGACTTTTATGAGCTTGGTAAGCTTTATGTCTATCTCATATTCTTGTATCTTTGCTATCCACCTACCCATTTTTCCTTCGCTGTCTTCTTGCACCAAGATGTCCTTGACTACTTTCGTTGGGACAAATGCTATGATTTTTTATTGTAGCACATAGAAACGAAATTCCTTTAAAGCCTTGACTAGTGAATATGATTTTTTCTCCAAGATGTTATATTTCATCTCAGCATCCCAACATGCATTCCCAATTTTCATATGATTCCATCTAGAAATTCTAATGACCAAAACAAATCCATCCTTGACCTTCCCTTCTCTACTACATAGTTCCTCGGGCAATCCAGTCACCCCTTTCGTGCAGTTGCTCACCTTCCAAGTTCCCCGACATCCCCTATCCCGAGCAGTCCATCCCTTGGCAAGGCTTCCTCACATCGGAAGTTCAAACAACCAAGGCAGATACTTGCCTCAAAACCATCATACCGGTCATAACATTCCCATGGAAATCAATGGACACTATTGGGTACCAGTGTCCCATAATGGCCCTACTCCTAAAGTTCCTTACCAACACACTTCTACCTGTTCCAATTTCTTTCACTGTTGCTGCTAATTCTTGCAATCAGTTTCAACCACCCAACACGAGCATTTCCTATGCTTTCCTGTACCAAGCACATAACTTCCATTAGATTTAAAATAAATTGAAATAAATTCACATCATACCTCATTGGCAGCTTGTCATTAGGGTACACTTGCAATCCCATTTACTTCTTGTCATAACAAGTCAAACTAGCATCTATGATCAAATCATTATGTATACACATATCACATTAGGTTAGATCGAAACACAACCATCATAAATCAAAATCATGAATCACATGCAATCATTATAAACCAAAATCATAGATCACATATAACCATCATAAATCGGAATCATAGGTCATATGTATAATAAAACTGAAATAAAATACTAATACTTATCCTTCATCGGTCCTTACTTCTGCCTTTGCTATTTCTGTACACACACCGGATTGGATGCCACACCTGTCAAGCCCCCATTGCCTTTGCTTCTCTTCAATCACATACACATACACAATGTACATCATAAAACATACAACCACACACAGTGTACAACATCGCACAATGCATACACCTACACCTGATATACATCACGACACATACACCTACATCTGGTGTACAACACAACATAATACATACTCCTACATTCGATGTACAACACAATACACATACGTACACATAGTACAAAACAACGAATACACAGTTCATGATGCCATGACTACACAATGCACGTACGTAGTACCACATGTACACAACACAACATGCACATAATACTACATATATGCTAGTACCATATGTACAACATGTACACAGTACCACTTGTACACCACACCACCAACACAATATGTGCACAACATCACATGTACGCGATACCACCTAGACAGCATATACACAATGCCATATGTACACCGCACCACATGTACAATGTGTACACAATACCACATTTACAAAGCACCACATGCACGACATGCACACAACGCCACACGCATGACATGTACACAACACCACCTACATACAACACCACATGTACAACATGTACACATCACCACATGCACATAACACCAAATGCACAACATGCACACAACACCATATGTACATAACACTACATATACAACATGTACATAACACCATATGCACATAACACCGCATATCCATCATGTGCATAGTACAATATGTACACAACACCACATATCCAACATGTACATAGTACCACCTATACCCAACACTACATATGCAATATGAACACAACACCAGATATACAATAGGAAATCAACAACATAGGTACAATCATTGAATATACAATATGAACAAGATATACACAACAATAGCACTGCACATCTAAAACCACATTGTCTCTACTAAGAAACCTTGCTTCCAGTGTCTCTTCGCCATCCATGCTTATCCTAGCATGCCACAGATCATATTGCTTTCATTATGCTGATGTATCCCTCAGTATAGTTTTGTCCATAACATAGACATAATATAATCACATAATATCAACTCATAAGCACATGATACTAACCTCGTAGTTTTGTCATGACTACTCTTCCTACTTGATTCCTCATAAACCAAGAACCTCTTCATGTCATTCACATGCATAAGAAATCATTCATCCACAAGAATGATTCCTAACGACCCTGTCAGACAACGACATACATACACATATATATACATATAAAAATTAGCATAAAAACAATCATGATCCATGATGACCCTTTCAGACTTGACATACATACATACATACATACATACAAACATACATACATACATACATACATACATATAAGCATTAGCATAATCATGATCACAACATAATTACCAGATATCATAAGGTCGAGGTTAAGAGAACTCCATTTATCTGTTCATAGCATGCACAACATTGAGAACAATGATTCCCAACATAGCCAAGGCATCTGAAACCTCAAATCCATTTACTTTACCCTTTATGTTACCTTTCTCATGATTGTCCTATCACTGTCCATTTACCTCAATGGACCCAACCAGTCCAACTAGTTGTCATACGCTCGCCTTCCCTTATACATGCACTGAGCTTCATCTAGGACTTACATCACCTATTGGGTACCACACAAATCTCCCCGAACTCCATTAACTTTCCTCTTTGCCAAACCAATTCTCAAGACTCAAAACATAGAAGGAAAGACAAGAAATAAACAAGAAGAAAACCATGAAAATCAATAGAAATACTACACCACAAATAAAGTGGCAAGGCCTTGCACTAGACATAAAAAAGATACAATAAAGCACAACCAAATCACAAATACTGAAATAAAAAAACTAGTAACAGACACCATGAATCCATCCCCATGGTTCCCAGTGTCTCTAAGTGAAAGATCAACCTGAGCCTTCTTTAAAATTTCATGACAATCTCTTTTGCCATGCAATCCCCTACATCAATTACCATGAGTACATAACTATCAGTGCATAAGTAAACATAACAACATACTAGTTACCTTACCTTGTCATACTAATGCCAAGGATGTTACCTTGTAACTGCTCACACATGTTAACCACATGTTCCAAATATCAAGACAATTATATCTATCAATTTGAAATAAAGCTTTACCAAGACTAACAATCATGTCATAATCCATAGTCAACTCATAGTCACTAGACATAATGCTACAACTATCACCTATTGCACTCAAGTACACGTTAGCTATCTCAACACATGTGTGAGTAAAACCATCTTGATGCAATCTTATAGAAACATACTCATATCATGTGATTAATAAAAAAATCAATAACAAATAGATGACATAATAGACACCAACACTCAAACACCAAATAGATGACATAATCAAACATTCAAGCACAAAGTAGACGACATAAGAAATCTCATACCTTAATGTATCTCAGGGGAGGATACACAATCAATCTAGATTAGCATGATATAACTTCACGACATATCACATCAAACCTAAATAAGGTCATGATATCCACAATAGTCAGTAGGCTAACATGTTCACATCATAAATTCATAAACAATTATAATTCATACATAATAATCACATCTACAGAGTCAGTCTAGATTAGTATGACATAATATCACAACATATTAACTCATACCTGAATGTCATAACCCTAAACATTTTCATAGACAAATCTAGATTAGCATGATACATATAACATCAAGATTGTTGGAAATAATACTGAGAGGGGGGGTGAATCAGTATTATCAAGTCAAATATTTTCTTTTCAAACCCAGATCATATACGCTACTCCAGTTAGTAAAAACCGCGTATATACGCAACTACAGATAGGGAAACCCGTGTATATCATGCAGACTTATAATTTAATTTATCTTACAGAAGTTGATCATTAATCTGTGTATTAGAATCAAATAGACAGTACCAAAAACAATGAAACAGAACAGAAGACAATCACACACAAGAACATAAGATATAAGGAGGAAACCCAATGTGGGTGAAAACCCCCTGCTGCAATTCGTCTCTATCTTCTTTTTAATTAGAAACTTCTTTTTACAATGTTTCTGTACTGGTGCAGTCTTTACCAGTACGCAGGCTGCTACCTGCAGAGAGCTACCACCCTCTCTCGTTCTCCATTTTTTCCTGGAAGGGAGCTTCAACCCCCTTAGTTCTTGTACTAGCTGGGATACTAGTACGCAGGCTCCTACCTGCAGAAGGCTACAACCTTCTCTTTTCTTTTAGGGACCACATTTCATTAATTTTCAGATTGGATCCACAAATAACATCAATCAAACATCAAGTATCAACCAATCACCTTTTTCACCAATCAAAACTGAATCAGAATAAACCCTTCTCTGACAACTGTACCCAGATCATAGTAACAGTAATCACACACCACTTCTGAACCCAGAACACTACAACAATAAACAGAAGCAGCTAGAACATAAATCAAGAGATGTACGCTACTTCACTATTTAGAAACCTGCGTGTATACGCTTCTGTATCAAGGCCAACCTGCGTATACGCTGCTTTCACTTACAGAAACATCGTCCATACGCGCCTTTGCTTCACTAAACCTGCGTATAGATCTATAAAGGATAATTCATTCTTTCAAACATTCAGACATTAGTTAACCCAGATTATCAGATTTATAGATCAAGCGTGCGCCACATATCACAGATCAAAATCATATAGAGATACCACTATTCAAGCCTTAAGATTTTGACCCATCAAGAGAACTTATCCTTTTCCTTGTGCTCAGGTTCCTCCTTCATTCAGATCCAGATCTGCACCATAACCCAATCACCAGTATTCCAGATCTAGCACAATATCAGATATTCAATAATTCAGATGATCTTTGCCCAATGATCTTCTTCCTCTTTTATAGTCTTGCCTTTCACAATACCACGGCCCAAAACCATAACAAATCAATACCAAGGACCCAATACTTGGGATCAACACATTAGACGAGATACCAAGGTCCAAAACCATAGGTTCAAATACCAAGGACAAAATACCACGGACCAAAAATAAGTTCTCCCACATGTACGCGCTTTCCCTTGCATGAAAGTGCGTGTATACGCATACGCGACTTTGGAACGTCTAACCCGCGTGTATACGCGGCTTCGTTAAGGTGAACCTGCATATATATGATTTCCTTCATTCTGAGAGCCTGAATTTTGATCTATCATCAAAGTGAGTTGCCATCAAGGACAACACCTGTGCCATAGCGCCAAACCTGTGCAATAATGCCAACAATCTCCCCCTTTGGACTTGATGGCAACCCCAAGATCCTCAAAGTCATTCTCCCCCTTTGTCATCAAGGTCAAAGGGCTGTGCTCCTCCTGAGTACATGCTGAAATCTCTGCTCTGCTGTGTTGAACATGCTCCCCCTGACTGTAGGCAAGATCTGCAAAAATATGTTCTTTAAAAAGAACCATGACTTACACATCATAAATGACCTTCCTATCACCAAAAGACTCTATACATACATCCATCACCCAACCAAGTGGGGATCATCCACCCAACCAAGTGGGGATACATTAGAAATTTACATATGAAAACCAATTACATTACATCATTCATCCCAGGCATAGTGGGGAAACCAAAATAGGCCGTTACATGGCCTTGATAAAAAGAAGATATACATGACATAGAGACGAAATATCAAGACTATGAAAGTCACCAATAACTACTATCAGCAGCATCTGTCAATCACTATTCAGATCAGCAACCATGCTCTCCTTCTGATCTCCTTTTTGCAGCTGATCCACCTGAACCCAAAAACAGCTTGTGAACTTGAACCAAGAGCTTCTAAGGTAATGCCAACAATGCATTATTAGAAGATTATCTGCTCCCCCTGAACCTGTGCCAGATGGTCTCTGACAGACCCATATCAGACTCTCTTCAACCAGAGTCTGTCCCTACTGATTTCCTTCAAAACTCCATATACACGACTGTATCTACATAAACCGGCGTATGTACGCGGATCCTCCTCAGCCAACTCGCGTACACCAACTTTTCTCTGAAATAGACAAGTTTCAACAGCAGGATGAAGCATCAACTACTCCCAGCTTCTGTCTGAGGTATTCAAATGTTTCCCTGGGCAGTGGTTTGGTGAGTATATCAGCAACTTGTTCCTTAGAGGGAACATACTCCAACTTGACTTTTTGTTCCAGCACTTGTTCCCGAAGAAAATGATATTTGATAGGTATGTGCTTGGTCTTTGAATGCATGACTGGATTCTTTGAAACGCTGATTGCACTTGTATTATCACACAAGATGGAGATAGGTGGAGTACAAGTGATTTGATAATCCTGCAAGGTTTTCATCATCCAAAGGAGTTGGGTGCAACCAGATGCAGCAGCCACATATTTTGCTTCAGCTATAGATAATGCAATAGAACTCTGTTTCTTGCTGAACCAAGATACTAATCTAGAACCCATAAAGAATGCACCACCACTAGTGCATTTTCTGTCATCCATGCTTCCAGCCTAATCTACATCTGTATAAGCATGAAGAGTGAGATCCGCATCTTTAGGATACCATAGGCCATAGTTTTGAGTTCCTTGAAGATACTTGAAAATTCTCTTTACTGCCTGAAGATGAGTTTCCTTAGGATTTTCCTGAAATCTGCCAACCATTCCCACTGCATGCATGATGTCTGGTCGGGTACCTGTTAAATAGAGCAGACTTCCAATCATGGATCTATAGGTTGGTTGATGCACTGCTGTTGATTCATAATTTGCACTGAGGCTGCATCCTATGACCATAGGAGTACATACTGGTTTTGAATCTTCCATGCCATACTTCTTCAAGATCTGCTGGAGGTACTTGGTTTGAGATAAAAATATATCGCCTTTATTTTGTTGGATTTGTAAACCAAGAAAATATGTTAGTTCTCCAAGAAAAGACATTTCAAATTCCTTCTGCATCACCAAGGCAAAGTTTTGACTCATAGCTTCTTCATTGCTGCCAAAGATGATGTCATCTACATACACAACAAGTATTAGCAATTTGATATTTTCAATTTTTATATAAAGATTTCTATCTACTGATCCTTTTGAAAAACCTTGTTGATGAAGGTATTTGTCCAAACGATAGTACCAAGACCTTGGAGCCTGTTTAAGCCCATAGAGAGCCTTTTTTAGTCTGCATACAAGATTTGGATCATTCCCAAGGATGAAACCATCTGGTTGCTCAATGTACACTTCTTCTTCTAAGTCTCCATTCAGAAAGGTTGATTTCACGTCCATTTGAAATACTTTGAACTTCTGAAAGCTAGAGAGAGCAAGAAACATTTTGATGCCCTCAAGTCTAGCAATGGGAGCAAAAGTTTCTTTAAAGTCTATTCCTTCTTGTTCAACATACCCTTTACAAACAAGTCTGGCCTTGTTTCTAATCACTTCCCCATTTTCTTTCAACTTGTTTTTGAAGATCCATTTTGTCCCTATGACATTCTTATCTTGCGGTCTAGGAACCAACTCCCAAGTGTTATTATTTTCGATTTGCTCAAGTTCTTCATCCATTGCCTTGACCCAACATTCATCTTTGCATGCTTCTCTCACATTTTGTGGTTCATTGGAGGAGAGCAATGCCAAATAGCTTGAAGCTTCTACAATTGTTCTTCTTGTCTGTATACCTGCTTCTTTCTGCCCCAAAATTTGAGTTTTTGGATGATTCTTTTGAACATATCTAGACGGAGTCTTCTCTTCTATCCTTATATGTTCCTCTGGTGCCTCTTGAGCTTCTTCTTCATCATAAGTCTGATTTGATGTTGAAGGATAGTCCTCATCATCTTCGAAATCTTCGAAATTTACTTGCCTAGGAATGTTTCCTTCTTCATCAATCACTACATCAATGCTGTCAACAATTCTTCCAAGTCTTTTATTGTAACACTTATATGCTTTGCCGTGGGGAGAATAACCAAGGAGAATGCCTTCATCTGCTCTAGGTTCAAACTTGCCAAGATTTTCATCATTATTTTTAATATAACATTTGCTTCCAAAAATTTTGAAATGTTTTACCGTAGGAGTCTCACCATACCAGAGCTCATGAGGAGTTTGAGTACTGTCCGGACATTTGTCTTGCTGAGAATAATAATTGCAGCAAATGCGGCTTCACCCCAGAAGGTTGCGGGAGTTCCAGACTCATCAAGCATAGCACGAGCCATTTGTTGAACCGTCCTGTTCATCCTTTCCACTACTCCATTTTGCTGAGGAGTCCTAGCTGTAGATAATTCCCTTCTTATTCCATGTTCTTCACAAAAATCGAAAAATTCATTTGAGGTAAACTCCCCACCTCTATCAGATCTGAGGCATTTGATTTTGTGATCTGATTCGTTTCTAGACAAGGCTTTGAAAGATTTGAATTTTTCGAAGGCTTCGTCTTTGTGCTTCATAAGTCCTATCCAACACATCTTGGAGAAATCGTTAATGAATAAAATAAAGTATTCTTCTCCTCGTGGTGACCTTTTCCTAGATGGACCACATACATCAGTATGGACAAGTTCAAGTGGTCTGCTAGCTGATCCTTCCTTTTCAGGGAAGTTAGTTCTGGTTTTCTTACCAAACTGACGTGATTTGCATATTGTATTGTCTGGAATTCTGATGTCTAGAAGACCACGAACTGCCTGGTATTTGCATGCTTTCCTTAACTGTGAGAAGCTTAGATGCCCCAATCTCTGGTGCCATAGCTAGTGTTCATCATTCTTGCTTAGATAGCATTGATGTTGTCCTTCTTTGAATATGTACAAATTATTTGGAGTTCTTATGCCTTTGATCAATGTTTTTCCTATATCAAGATCACGAACACTACATCCATTTGATCGAAATATTACCTCTGTTCCTTGATCGCACATCTGACTAACACTCAATAGATTATGCTTTAAGCCATCAACATACATAACATTTCCTGCTTTGACCTTTTCTTTTAAAAGAACAGAACCTTTACCTTTTATGAGTGCAGGGGTGTCATTTCCAAATCAGACCTTCTTCTCCTTCTCCAAGGCACTATATGACTGAAGCTTCTCTTTATCACCTGTCATATGTTTTGAACATCCACTGTCGATGTACCATTGATTTTCCTGCCCTTCCGCATATAAGGCTATAACGCATCTTTCTGGTTGTGGTTCTTTCATTCTCCATGTTTTGATATTTGAAGCTTTCTCCTTTGTCTACCAAAACCTGCTCCTGCATTCAAAATCTTCATGACCAAAATTATTACAAATAGAACATTCTATTTCATTTTCAAGAGTAGAAAAGTTATTGTAGGTCCTTTTCATGATCCCAGTCATACTTCTCTATTTTTGAGTTTTTCTAATCATGATAGTTTTGTAGGCAACACACTGAGCTGCTTTGTGTCCAAAGTTGTGACAAGAGAAACATTGGCCATTGAAGAAATTCCTACGATTATCAACCCTGCGGACCAAATGATTGTAGTTTTCATCGATTCTTGAGGCAAATTGAGAATGATTTACCCGTGGTTTTTTGTAGCTTCTGTTTATCCTTGAAGAAGATTTCTCATGATTTACTTGGTGATCTCTGTTCATTCTTGAAGGAAAATGTCCCTGATTTGTCTGGTTAGCACGATTGTGCCTTTGCTGTCTATTGTCAATTTGTTCACTTCTCCTTGCTGCATCAATATAACTTTTGGAGGTGGATGGCTTCTGCACTTGAGATGCTTCTTCATTATATCCCAGACTTGTCTTGATTTGAGGAGAACGCTGCACTTTGATAATCTCATCTAAAGTTTCAGATCCTTTAACAAATTTAAGATTAAGAGATTTAGTTTTCTCAATCTCTTTTCTAAGTCCCACAATTTCACATTCTAACTTTTCATGATGTTTTTCACTTTCAACAAGTTGTGGTTGTAAAGTTTCTATAATCACATTCTTCTCTTCTAAACTAATTTTGAGTCTAGAAATCTCTTCATAAAGACCTTCTTCATCTATAGCATCCAAGTAATCATCATCTTCAAAAGCCATTAAAAGTCTATAATTATTATTACCTTGTGCTTCTTCATCATTGTTTGAAAGTCCGTCACTGTCATCATGAGTGTAATAGCTTTTCGTATTCTATTTTCTGTTCCATATAATTGGTTCCTTACCTTGGTCAATCTTATCTTTATGAGGACACTTGGCAGCATAGTGACCGACTCTTCCACAAGCAAAGCATTTGAAAGGTAACTTACCTCTGAATCTTCCAGCACCCCGTTGAAGGTTCTTGACAAAATTTGATTCTTCCTCTTCTTCTCACATATGTCCTGACTCATAGTAATCTCCTTTGCCTGAAGCCTTAAATGCAACTTCTCTCCTATCAAATGGTCCTCCTTTCCTCATTTCGTAAGCAATTAGAATTCCGTGCAGTTGTGACATAGTAAGGTTCCGTAGATTCTGTTTTTCTTCTATTGTAGAAACTTTTGATTCAAATTTAGAGGATAAGGATCTTAGAACCTTTTCAACCACAACAGCCTCTTTTATTTCTTCACCCAAATTTTTCATACAATTAACAATCTCATCTACACGTAGGAAATAGTTAGCCACACTTTCATCATTGTGCATTCTGAGATTTTCATACTGAATTCTGAGGGTTTGAAGTTTTGCTCGTTTTACCTGTTCATCTCCTTCGTAGCTCAGAACAATCTTGTCCCATATTTCTTTTGCTGATTTATACTACATAACCTTGACAAATTATAATTGAGATAGACATCCTAATAGAGTATTGACAACCTTTGCATTTGTTTCATATTTCTTCTTACTAGCCGGATCTGTAGGAGTTGCAGATGGAAAAGTGTACCCTGTATCTATGATATCCCAGACTTCTATACCAAGAGATTGAAGATGTAGGAATTTACAGGGTAAGTTCCTCAGACAGAACACCAAAAGGACACCGATAACAAACAGATCACAGATCAATACACCAGTATTTTTACGTGGTTAAAACCCTCAAAGAGGGAAACAGTCCACGGCCTGAGCCAACACGGCCACTTCAGGAAATTTATTAATAAAAGAATGAAAATTTACATAAGCTTCTCTCATAGACGGATTACCCTACAAATGACCCTCCATGCGTGTTAAATAGAAATCATGGACCAATTGGGTGTTAAGCCACAGATCAAGTGTCGGTGATACCGAGGAGAGAATGAACCGTCGGATCACTACATATCGTGGCCATCGGATTGTAAGTTACAAAATGTACATAGTAAAGAAACACACTTTACCTAACTCTATACCTAACTCTATACTAGACCAAGTTGTACTTAACTATTTCCTATGTTTCGGAATATCCTAACATCCCCCCTTAAGAACAACTTGGGATAGGATTGAAGGATTTACAAATATGACACAATAGGAGAAGGAAGGAGGCACTAGAGCCTATCCCCCCTTAGTGACAACTTCTTGAACTCCAACCATAAATCGAAGTTTAGTGAACTTCGCCTCTATGAGAGCCTTTGTAAAGATGTCTGCAACTTGATCATCTGTTGAACAATATTGCACTTCAAGAACATGGTCGTGAATGAGATTTCTGATGAAGTGCATGTGCAGTTCAATGTGTTTGCTGCGCTGATGTTGGACTGGATCTTTGCATAGCTTAATGGCACTTTGATTATCACACCAAAGTGTAGTCGGATGCTGCTGCTGAAAGCCAAACTCTGACAGGATCTGACGAAGCCACAAGGCTTCCTTACTAGCTTCTACGGCACCACGATACTTTGCTTCTGCTGAAGAAAGAGAAATGGCACCTTGTTTCTTGCAAGTCCATGTAATAGGTCCCGAACCAAGAGTGAACACATAACCTGCAGTAGACTTCCGATCATCAGGGTCACCAGCCCAATCAGAATCAGTGAAACCAACCAATAGAGGAGTTGCTTCGGCACTGTAATGAATCCCAAACTGAACTGCACCTCGAACATAACGAAGTATTCTTTTAGCTGCTTTCCAATGACTTTCATGTGGGTTTTGCATAAACCGAGTAACAAGGCCAACAACAAAGGAAAGGTCAGGACGAGTATGGGTTAGATACAAAAGTTTTCCTACAAGTTGACGGTATAAGGTAGCATCAACTTCAGGAGAAGTACAAGTGATTGAAAGTTTGACTATAGACTGAAAGGGAGAAGGGGTTGGCTTACAGTCTTCCATGTGAAAATGGCATAGAATATCACAGGCATACTTGGACTGAGAAAGGGAAATACCTTCCTTGGATTGCAAGACTTGAAGATCGAGAAAATAATGTAAGTGTCCTAAGTCTGTCATTTCAAACTTCCTTTTAAGGCTAGACTTCACATGGTTTATAAGGTTGGGATCAATACCAGTCAGGATAAGATCATCAACATAAAGAAAAAGAATGATAAGAGACTTGCCCACTTTCTTGGTGTAGACAGTATTGTTAGAATGACACCTAGAGAAGCCAGATTCTAAAAGAAAGTTATCCATTTTGGCATACCAAGCTTGAGGAGCTTGCTTGAGACCATAAAGGGATTTCTTAAGCCGACATACAAGGCTGGAGTCTGTTTGTATAAGGCCAATAGTTTGTTCCATATAGGTTTCTTCATGCAAGTCGCCATGCAAGAAGGCGGATTTAACATCCATCTGATGGACTTCCCATTTGAAAGAGGCAGCAAGAGAAAGAACAAGGCGGATAGAGTTCATTTTGGCAACAGGGGAGAAGGTTTCAGTATAGTCAATGCCTTCAACTTGTGAAGAACCCTTAGCAACAAGACGAGCTTTATGTTTATCAACTTTCCCATCTGATCCATACTTGGTTCTGTAAAGCCATTTGCATCTAACAAGTTTTCGTCCCTTTGGTAGAGGAACAAGATCCCATGTATCATTTGTCAATAATGAATGATATTCTTCATTCATAGCTGCTTCCCAGTCTAGATGGCCTGAAGCTTCTGCAAAGGTGTCAGGATCATAATTCACTGAAGCTTGAGCCAGTAAAGAAGAGGCTCTCTCGAACTGAGAACGTGTACGTCGCTGATCTGTAGGATCACCGGCAAGATCCCCTGCTGCATCCCGAGTAGCACGGACCCATTTTGGAAGCTGGGGAGCTGAAGGAGGATCCTGATAAGGTGGGGGATGATTTTCATCCTTGCTTTCATCATCTGAAGAAGAAATATTTTCAAAAGTAGAAGAGATAGGGAGAGGTGGCAAATCCACCGAACTAGGCTCACAGGCCGATATATTTTCATCAAACTTTACATCTCTTCTAATGATAACATTTTTGGACTTAAGTGGAATAAGTCTATGTCCTTTGACATCTTCAGAATATCCAACAAAAATACATTTTTCACTCTTTGGTTCTAAAGCTTTATGTTTCTCATTTGGAATATGGGCCCATGCTTCACTTCCAAAGACACGAAAGTGTCTTACATCTGGTTTGATTGAGCTCCATGCTTCTTCTGGAGTGATATTCTTTAAAACCTTAGTAGGAGTGTGATTTATTATGTAATTTGCACAGTTAATTGCTTCTGCCCAATAATTAAGACTATGTCCTTTAGATTGAAGCATACAATTAGCCATTTCCTTTAAGGTGCGATTCTTCCTTTCAGCTACACCATTTTGTTGTGGAGTATATGGAACAGTATGTTGCATTTGAATTCCATTCTCAGTGCAAAAGTTGATGAATGTGTTTTTAGCATATTCTCCGCCATTATCAGATCTTAGCTTAAGAATTTGATGTCCAGATTGTTTTTCAACAAAGGCCTTTAAGGCCAAGAACATGTTAAATACTTCACTCTTAAGTTTTAAGAAGTATACCCAAGTGCGTATGGAGAAATCATCAATGAAAGTTAAGAAATACTTATAGCCAGAGAATGAAGCAACTGGAAGTGGACCACATAAATCACTATTTACGAGCTGTAAAGGGGCTGAGGCGTGCCAAGAGGCACGTTTTTCAAAATTGTCCTAATGATGTTTTCCGAGTACACATCTGGAACAAACACCATCTCTGCAAGATACCATTGGAAGACCTGTCACCATATTTTATTTACATAGATTCTGAAGAGAGCGATAGTTTAAGTGACCAAATCACTCATGCCAAAGTTTTCTCACTTCATCATTATGAGCAACAAATACTGAGGGAAGATTTGATGACCCAAAGTTGTGAAACTTATACAACCTTGTAGAATCATCAGCAATGCCATTAGCTAAAATCTGTCTAGAATCTCTTAGGTCCTTAATTACAACATCGTGCGGTGAAAATTCAACGATTTTACCTTCACCTAAATGGGTTATCTGATATATAGATAGAAGGTTGTAGGATAAGGTTGGAACACATAATACATCATTAAACTGACCATTGTCTAGATGAACAGTTCCAGTCCCTACAACACTAAGAGATCTATCATCACCAACATATATATTTTTGGTGTTACAATCATTTAAAGAAGAAAACATGGCTTTGTTTTTGGCCATGTGATAAGAAGCTCCAGAATCAATGAGCCACTCATGAGAATGAGAAGAAGAAGATACATTTAGTGCATAGCCAGACCGAGATGCTTGACAACCACATGTAGAAAGTGCCATTCCTGAAGACGAATTTGAAGTTGAAGATTGCTCCAAATGGATGTTATGCTTCTTCATTGTTGCTTCCAAGGCTTCCATCTTCTTAAGGCATTTGGATTCTAAGTCGCCATCTCGATTACAAAAGTTGCAATGTCTATGAGTCTTCTTCCCTTTGTTTTTATTTGTCTTATCATTTTGTTGAAATGATTTTTCATTTTGAGGCTGAAATTGCTTAGGACCCTTGCTTGGTTTAGGACCATTCTTTTTAGGATACAACTTCTTAGGATTCTTTGGATTTGGTTGCTGTTGGGCGGCTAACGCTTTCTTAGAAGAGTTTCCAAGATGAAGAAGACCAAGGTGTAAGATTTTTTCTTGTTCTCTTATTAAAGAATCACAAAAGGAATCAAAGGAAGGGGACTTGTAGGTTTGTCCTTGAGAAATGAAGGCTTCTCTTGTAGAATGGAAGGTGGAAACAAACACAGAATAGGCTGGTCCAAACTTAGTAAGAATGGAGTAGATAAGGCTACTATCTTCTTTCTTAACCTTAACACCTTCCAAGAGAAGTCTAAGGGTCCTGAATTTGGACAAAAAATCTTCAATGCAAGAAAAATTATTGGGGTCCAATGTAAGCAATTCATTTTCAAGTTGATGGGCTTTAAGTTCATTTTTAATTCCAAAGACTTTAGTAATTTGTTGCAGTGCTTCATCAAGAGTATCAAGTTCTGCAATATGGAATCTAAGATCTGGAGAAATAGACATCCCTATCAACCCACGTGCTTGGTCTTATCTATTTTCCCATTTAGCTGCCTTGTCTTCATCTTTCGGTTTGGTCTCTTGGCCTATGGCTATTCCGTAAAGACCTTTACTTGTAAGTAAATCCACAATGTAGGACCACCATTGGAAGTAGTTGGTGCTGTCAAGAATAACTTGGCATGGACTTTCCATTTAAAAAAAAAACTAAAGCTATAGATGCTGAAACTAAGTGTTGCAATGGAAAGATCTCGAAAAATTAGGTTGTTTAAAAAAAAACGGTTCTGAAAATGGCTTTCAGATGAAGAAGTTATGGCTTTTTAAAGAAAATTTGATGAAGTCACCGACGAAGTGCGGGAATGTGCGGAAATGAAAAATCCGCCCCTACAAAATGGAGATTTGAACCCAAGACCTCTACTCTCATAAATTAGCTTTGCACCAAGTGAGCTATACAAAAAGTTAGAGAGAGAGAGAGAGAGAGAGAGAGAGAGAGAGAGAGAGAGAGAGAGAGTTGATGCTTTGGGTTGCGTGCTTGCCTTAAGAAAGCTCTTTTTTCCTACAAAACAAAAAACACAAAACCCAACATGGACATACAAAAAAAATGAACCTTGCGGCTCAAAGTTAGCTTTAGCCGGAAACTAAATATTTTCCACCTTGAGGCCCGAAGTTAGCTTTAGCCGGAAACTAAATATGAACCTTGCGGCTCAAAGTTAGCTTTAGCCGGAAACTAAATATTTTCCACCTTGCGGCCCGAAGTTAGCTTTAGCCGGAAACTAAATATTTTCCTCAATGTTTCTGATTTTCCGAGATCACACTAAGGCGTAGTGGAAAAGAGCATACACATGGGAAAAATCCTTCCTTTCTGTTTCTGATTTGCCCAGATCGCACAGAGTCGTAGGGCAAAGAGCATATGCAGAAATGAAAGGTATAGATCCGGTAATAAAAAAAGGTAAATAAACCGAAAACCGAAATAAACAGAGAGAAAATAACTGTAAACTGCAAATAAACACTGTATACCTCCAGATCTTAAAAATGACGCAGCTAGGGCTACCGGAAACCTTTTCGCGTGAAACGAAAGGGGTTCCTCACTGGAACAGATGCTCCCAACACGACAGAGCAGTCCTCTCGGCCCGAAAGTAGTCAGAAACAATAGATATAGGAAACGGCAGTCGGATGCAGTTCTACCGGCTTCAGATTTGGATCACCAACGAACGCGGCCCTCAAATAGCTCCGATACCATGTAGGAATTTACAGGGTAAGTTCCTCAGACAGAACACCAAAAGGACACCGATCACAAATAGATCACAGATCAATACACCAGTATTTTGACATGGTTAAAACCCTCAAAGAGGGAAATAGTCCACGGCCTGAGCTAACGCGGCCACTTCAGGCAATTTATTAATAAAAGAATGAAAATTTACATAAGCTTCTCTCATAGACGGATTACCCTACAAATGACCCTCCATGCGCGTTAAATAGAAATCATGGACCAATTGGGTGTTAAGCCACAGATCAAGTGTCGGTAATACCGAGGAGAGAATGAACCGTCGGATCACTACATATCGTGACCGTCAGATTGTAAGTTACAAAATGTACATAGCAAAGAAACACATTTTACCTAACTCTATACCTAACTCTATACTAGACCAAGTTGTACTTAACTATTTCCTATGTGTCGGAATATCCTAACAGAAGATAGGCTGTGACTCTTACCTTCCAATAGACGAAGTTGGTCCCATAAAAAATTGGTGTCCTGATCGATGCTTCTCTATCGTAGTTGCTCATGATGATAGATCTTCCTTCAAGCAATCAAGCTTCTTCCGAAGGACCTGCTCTGATTCCAATTGTTGGAAATAATATTGAGAGGGGGGGTGAATCAATATTATCAAGTCAAATATTTTCTTTTCAAACCCAGATCATATACGCTACTTCAGTCAGTAAAAACCGCATATATACACAACTACAGATAAGGAAACCCGCGTATACCATGCAGACTTATAATTTAATTTATCTTACAGAAGTTGATCATTAATCTGTGTATCAAAATCAAATAGACAGTACCAGAAACAGTGAAACAGAACAAAAGAAAATCACACACAAGAACATAAGATATAAGGAGGAAACCCAATGTGGGTGAAAACCCCTTGCTGCAATTCGTCTCTATCTTCTTTTTAATTAGAAACTTATTTTTACAATGTTTCTGTACTGGTGCAATCTTTACGAGTACACAGGCTGCTACCTGCAGAGAGCTACCACCCTCTCTCGTTCTCCAGCTTTTCCTGGAAGGGAGCTTCAACCCCCTTAGTTCTTGTACTAGCTGGGATACTAGTACGCAGGCTCCTACTTGCAGAAGGCTACAACCTTCTCTTTTCTTTCAGGGACCACGTTTCATTAATTTTCAGACTGGATCCACAAATAACATCAATCAAACATCAAGCATCAACCAATCACCTTTTTCACCAATCAAAACTGAATCAGAATAAACCCTTCTCTGACAACTATACCCAGATCACAGTAACAGTAATCACACACCACTTCTGAACCCAGAACACTGCAGCAATAAACAGAAGCAGCTAGAACATAAATCAAGAGATGTACGCTACTTCACTATTCAGAAACCTGCGTGTATACGCTTCTGTATCAAGGCCAACCTGCGTATACGCTGCTTTCACTTACAGAAACAACGTGTATACGTGCCTTCGCTTCACTAAACTTGCATATAGATCTATAAAGGATAATTCATTCTTTCAAACATTCAAACATTAGTTAACCCAGATTATCAGATTTATAGATCAAGCGTGCACCACATATCACAAATCAAAATCATATAGAGATACCACTATTCAAGCCTTAAGATTTTGACCCATCCAGAGAACGTATCCTTTTCCTTGCGCTCACGTTCCTCCTTCATTCAGATCCAGATCTGCACCATAACCCAATCACTAGTATTCCAGATCTAGCACAATATCAGATATTCAATAATTCAGATGATCTTTTTCCAATGATCTTCTTCCTCTTTTATAGTCTTGCCTTTCACAATACCACGGTCCAAAACCATAACAAATCAATACCAAGGACCCAATACCTGGGATCAACACATTAGATGAGATACCAAGGTCTAGAACCATAGGTTCAAATACCAAGGACAAAATACCACGGACCAAAAATAATTTCTCCCACATGTACGCGCTTTCCCTTGCATGAAAGTGCGTGTATACGCATACGCGACTTCGGAACGTCTAACCCGCATGTATACGCGGCTTCGTTAAGGTGAATCTGCGTATATATGATTTCCTTCATTCTGAGAGCCTGAATTGTGATCTGTCATCAAAATGAGTTGCCATCAAGGACAACACCTGTGCCATAGTGCCAAACCTGTGTAATAATGCCAACAAAGATCTTAGTTGCAATAACCCTAATCATCAAGTTAACTAACATAAAGCAACAAAAACAATGCATATAACAGCAAGTTACTATCATTCATGACTATATGACCACACTAATTCACTCGCATCTACCATGGATGTAACCACAACAACAATAAAATGACAAACATGTATATAACCCTATTGCATATAATAATCCATTAACTAACATACCTACATGTCAAACATATAATACAGGTATGACGATCTTATCTTACCCTAAAATCTAGTGCTACAACCTCGCTCCGATGGTCTGCATTTCCTGCTCTATCTCAGTCAACACATTAGAATCATAACATAAAAACTACATAATGATGACCTGAAAAGCCTACAATGACCTCACAATGCATGTCTAACCTACCATACATGCATAACCATAACCATGACAATGCATGCATAACAACATATAGACATTGACATGCATAAAAAATGCATATACAACCAACATGCATTCATGAAAAACACATCCCAACAACAACATCATCAACTCCTACATGGAAACACAACTGTAACAATGACCACTACCATGCATACATAACAACCACATATACAACCTACATGCATGCATGACAAACACATTTTTCCCATCTAGTCCAAGTGTTGAACCATGCTCTGATACCACTCTGTGGTATATTATATCACCCAAAAATAATGAAAACCAGACACCACCCAAAGAGAACGAATCCCACTCTGATACGACCATGTAGCATCAAATATGACCCAAAGGGAGCGCAAACGACTCTGATACCACTCTCCTCCCACATCTACCCAAGTAACCAAACAATCGAGGTAAACATGTGATGAGAAGTTACTATGATATGATTCAACTCCCTATGTGTCAGTTAAGGGAGTGGAACTGACAGAACACATCACATAGACCTTCCACATTAGCAACAAAAATCCTAGGAGCCATCCCAACCACTCAGGTAACCAACCCCTGAGACCAACTGAAGTTTTAATGCATTAAACCCCTAGATGCTCTTTTGATATGGACAAGGGTGTATCTGGGAGGCTCCAGAAGCTACCATAGTAAGGGAAAGGGAGATTCTGGGGATGTTTTCCCTAATGTTGTGTCTGTGACTCCAAGATTTGAGCCACTTTTTCGAGCCTAGAGCCTAGGTCACTGTACAAAACTCAATGAAACCTTCAGAAATGAAACTTCACAGTAGAAAAAATATATGTTTGCAAAAACATCAACAAGGACTAGACTAGACCCCTACTAGCCATGACAGGCATTTCGTCAAACATATTACAAACCTGAAAGCTACAGGTATTAACAAAAGAGCATAGCATAGGGGTCTCATAACTATCTAAGATTCGTTATGAGGAATTGTTTCCTTATCACATTAGCTAAAATTTTATCTATTAGGCCATAGATACATTGTTCATTCATTTACAAGTAAAAACATGATGAGAGCCATACATAGCCATTGTCATAATACATGTTAATAACTAGCATAATAACAACAAAAATAACAAGGAAACAACAACCATATAATATACCTATAAGCCAATATAATATGCACGAATTAACAAGGAGAAATAACCTCATATTAATGAATGCAACGACCAACCAGGTTTGGGACTTCGATGACCCACCCGACTATAGATTAGTTGAACAAAATTCTTCTTTCATCCAATCACCCTTGTGTCATATTCCAAGCATGAATGTGGGATCTCATGGAACGACCCATCAAAACTAAACCAGAGCTTTAAGAGGCCAAACCACCTCAACCCATCAAAAAGTGATTCCACCTCATGGTCAGACATCACAAACCGTCACCATATTCTTCTCTACCCAAGCCTTCTAGGGCTCAAGAGTGTTTGTTCCATCCAAGGCTTCGAGGACTAGTAACTCAACCCGTAGCTGATGTCGGGATTCCAGAGCGTTTGTCCAACCAGGGCTTCTAAGACTAGTAACTCAACCCACCAAAGGCTTCTAGGGCGTTTTTCCAAGCAAGAATTCCAGGACTAGTAACTCAACCCAAGATGTTATAGGGCTTCCAGAGAGTTTGTCCAACCAAGGCTTCTAGGAACTAGTAACTCAACCCAAGTTAAATGAAACATGAGAAACAACCATAAAAACAAAGAAATGAACCCACAACACCATGGCTATCCCAGAAATGGAAAGGATATGAAACTTCTCTATCAATCCAGGTAATCATCCACGCCAATGAAAGATCATGACCAATAAACACGATGCATACGCCATGAATTCCAACTCGGCACCTGCAAGCAAAACCCATTGTAGTTGTTGATCCTGATGTCCTCTTCCGCTTTCCCACTCTTCCTTTTCCTTCTTACTCCATGCATACAAATAAGTGTTGGAAATAATACTGAGGGGGGGGGGTGAATCAGTATTATCACATCAATAAAACTTTTTCATTTCCATATTCAGATTCATATATGCTACTTCCGCAACTTCTTATGATTCAGTTAGTTGATCCTTAATGAGAGCATTAGAACATTATCAACCATATTAATAGTAAACAGGTGCGGTAAAATAGAACAGATCATCACACATAAGCCACACACATGAACACCATGATATAAGGTGGAAACCCAATGTGGGAGAAAACCACCTACTGCAAGTCATCTCAATCTTCTTCTTAATAAGAAAATCCTTTTACAATATTTCTGTACTGGTGCAGTCTTATACTAGTACGCAGGCTTCTACCTGCAGAGAGCTACAACCCTCTCTCGTTCTCCAGTCTCTCCTGGAAGGGAGCTACAACCCCCATAGTTCTTGTACTAGCTGATCCATTTACTAGTACGCAGGCTGCTACCTGCTACAATGCTCCAAAGTTTTCAACTGCTACTGGAAGGGAGCTACCACCCCCTTAGCTCTTGTACTAGCTAAGATACTGGTACGTAGGTGCCGCCCTACAATCTTCTCTCCTCTGAGTACCACGTTTCATACATTTTCACACTAGATACACCTGAAGCACAACACATAATCTGAAAGGCCACGTTTCATCCAATTTTCATACTGGACCCATTAATATCATTGAAGCACATAATAAATCAATCTTCTAAATCACCCAATCACCAGATCAATACATATACAAGGATAATATGTGAGTTAGCAACTAGATCTAGTCCATCAGATCACATAAAGATAAGTCATTAAGAACTTGATCCATTCAACCATCAATACTGAAGCTAAACATAATCATGCTGTTATCAGAACTCAATACCAGTAACCAGACATCAATTATGCATCCAGAACCCTGCACAATAGTCAAAGGCAGTTAAAACAAATTTCAAGCAGGGTCCGCAACTTCACCAATAGACATATGCGCACATCCGTGCCTGTGCTGCTTTCTGATATGTGGGTATCCGCACCTGCACAATCTTCTTATCTACGGGTATTCGCACCTACGCACTCTTCTTCTCTGCGGGTATCCGCACCTGCACCGTGTCGCACCTGCGGTCCTGCGGCTAGATCCACATCTGCACACTCTTCTGCTCTGCGGGTATCCGCACCTGCACTACGTCGCACCTGCGGTCCTATGGGTATAGATAGTTTTTCAATCTTCAAGCATACTCCAGACTATCAGATCTACAGATCTGATCATGCACCATGGAGATCTCGACCCATTCAGATCTAGCTATCACTCAGATCTAGCTATCACTCACCAACCGATCACAAGTATTCCAGATCTAGCTCACCTTAAGATATTCAACCCATAAGTATACAGCCAAATGATCTCCTTTCCTTTTTATAGCCTTAGACCTTTCACAATACCACGGACCAAAACCGTAACAATTCAATACCATGGACCCAATACTTGGGATCAACACTTTTGGATGCAATACCACGGACCAAAACCATAGGATCAAAAATTGTCAGACTGATACCATGAACCAATCATGAAATTGCATGATATTTTCTCTACATGAAAGAAACTTTTCTCTGCATGCAAGTGCGTGAACTTTTCTCTACATGAAAGAAATGTTTCTCTGCATGAAAGTGCATGAAAGTTTCTCTACATGAAAGAAACTTTTCTCTGCATGAAAGTGCGTGAACATTTCTCTATATGAAAGAAACTTTTCTCTGCATAAAAGTGCGTGAACTTTTCACCATATGAAAGAAACTTTTCTCTAAATCAAAGTGCATGAACTTGAACATAACTTTGCTGCACTATAATTTATCATCTGTGTGATTTGCCATCAAGGACAACACTTGTCTCATAATGCCAACAATCTCCCCCTTTGGACTTGATGGCAAAGCTAACCTGAGAACTGTCATTTGATTCCTTTGAGTTGTCCGGCATCCCATGCACTCTGTCACATCTGATATCTCTTCCATAGATTCATCTAGATATATATAAGTGAGTTGATCTTCTACAAGTTGGTTACCATCAAGTAAAACACATGCATCATAATGTCAACAATCTCCCCCTTTGGACTTGATGGCAACAATACCAAATCACTCTCCCCCTTTGACATCAAGGGCAAAGGGCGGACCAAGATATTTTCTTCCTTTGCTGTCCATACTCCCCCTGAGTACCTGCTAAAATCTCTAAATGAGCCCCCCATTTGTATATGCCATAGTGCACCAATCTGTCCATGCTCTTTCTGAGAACATGCTGGAATCTCTGCTCTGCTGAAATATGCTTGTTCATGCTCCCCCTGATTGTAAGCAAGGTCTGCAAAATATTTCTACAAGAAGAACATGACTTTATACATCATAAATGACCTTCCTATCACCAAAGACTAATACATACATCTATCTCCCATCATAATGGTGATATACCAAAAGTTTACATATGATAACATAAGAGAATGACCTTCCTATCACCAAAGACTCATACATACATCTATCTCCCATCACAATGGTGATATACCAAAAGTTTACATATGATAACATAAGAGAATAACATCATTCATCCCAGGCATAGTGGGGAAACCAACATAGGCCGTTACATGACCTGAAGAGATCTCATCAAATGACTACAATAGATAGAGACACACTATTACATCATGAGTCTTGATATGACCTTTACATCGAATGATATACATGACATTTATAACAGAGACCAAACATCATGATAAACATCAGCAACAACACTGTATGATCTGCTCCATAGCATCTGTCAATAGCAACTAGACCAACAACTTGTATTAGTGCATGAATCATCAAGGTATGTCCGTATCAACTCGTCCTTTTGAACATAATTATGTATATACAAAATCATTCACATTCTATCATATGTGAGAAACACCATAGCCATCCAGATCTGCATGAACCAAGTATCATCAATTGGGAATATCTGCATCAATCAACATATGTACTAAACAACCTATCATCATATAGGTAAGAACTCATCATCATCATGTCTCCAACAATGCAACTTTGAATAATCATCCATGTATCCAACCAACAATCCTCATCCATATATGTTCCAAGAACAATAGGAATCCTGCATCATAACTGTAATATATGATCTTTATGCATATGACGACAACAACATATGAGTGACTCATCATCAAGTAAAGAAGATGTGAATTCAAGCTATGTACTTTATCCTTATGAAGATCACCATGTAAGCACCATTAGAGAATCAACCACAAATCTGATCTATGTAACCCCAAGAATCATCAACTCATAACCATATCATAGCAAGATGAATCATTTATCCATATAAGCATCATCACCAAGGACCATAATGCCAACAATGCATTAAAAGCATATGCTCCCCCTAAACCCGTGCCATCTTGTTTACTATCAGATCTGATCATGCATATCAACAAGAAGTATCAAGACATCATCATTATCAAGTTAGAAAATCAACCAGAGCAAATAATAAACTGAATCATATCAGACCCTGCTAATATATACGCGACTGAGCAGTGACTAACTCGCGTATATATGCGACTTCCCTTTATGAAACTTGCATATGAGATTTAGGACACTGAAGTTTTACACTTCCAGCTCCCTCTGATTCTGTTATGTCTGTATGTTGTGCTGTGCCGCCTTTTTCTGACTGTACTTCTTTCTTCTTCCACATCTTCAAGTGTGATGATGATGTTTTCTCCTTTTGGTATGGTGCCCATACTTTTTTCCTGCATTCCTTAGCTATATGTCCAATCTTGTTACATGTGTAACATCTTACATGTCTCATATTTCTTCTATAGAAATCAACAGCTCTGTGACCAAACATATTGCAAGAAAAGAAATATCCATTAAAGTACCTTGAATGTGATGATCTTTCTGCATGATGGTCTTGAACCCTTCTTCTTCTACATCTAGCTGCAACATGTCCAAGATTATGACATACATAACATTCAAATTTATTCATAGGAGGAGTAAAAGACTTTCTTTGAAGAATTTCTTTCTTTGGTTGATGATGAGATTGACCTTTCATCTCCTTATTGAGCATTTCATTAGAGTCCGTTGTCTTACTTTGTGAACTAGATTCACCTTCAATAGATTCATGAAAACCAAGACCAGTTTTGATGGCAGGAGACCTTTGACTATTAAGAATATCATCCAAGACTTTAGAACTATCTTGAAATCGTAACAGTTTATCCTTTTCTCCTAATTTATCTTTTAGAATATTTACCTCAACTTGATGTTGCTCTTCCTTTTCAAGATACTGCTTCTTCACATTTTCTTCAGCATTTCTTTCTTCCTCCAACTGACATCTTAGTTCAAGAACTTCATTTTCATGAGCTTGGAGTAGTTCTTTATTCTGCTTCTTTGATTCTTCAAGATCTTCTTTTAGCGAGTGGATCGTGGCTTAAAGACTTTCATAGTAACTGGATCTATCTCTGAGTTTCTTGATGGTTGTGCTTCTTTCATTGACTTCATCTCTTAGTGATGTTACTTCATCCTGCAACTTTCAATATTTGTCCTTGAATAACTTCCTTACCTTGTTTCCTTCCTCTAGTTGAGATTTTAGTTTGGCAGCTTCTTCTTTGAAGAAACATTCCCTTTTGTTCAATAGATCTTGTTGATCTCTAATTTTGTCTGTAAGCCTTTTAAATTCTGCCTCTATTTGATGTCTTTCTTGCTCACCCATAAAAGAAAATTCAGTTGTTTCACTACCACTTTCATCTTTTCCAAATGGATAGATAGTTGGAACATCAGAGGATAACAAATTCATACCTGATAGTTCATCTTCATTCTGAAATGATTCTGAATATGAAGTGCTTCTTCCACATAATCCCCAATCAATTCTCCCACTGTCATAGCTCTCTTGAGATGTCTTCTTCTTCTTAGGTGCTTTCTTCTTAAGCTTCTTTCCCATTGTTCCACGGATCTCCTTCAAGCGATCAAGCTTCTACCAAAGGACCTGCTCTGATACCAATTGTTGGAAATAACACTGAGAGGGGGGGGGTGAATCAGTATTATCACATCAATAAAACTTTTTCATTTCCATATTCAGATTCATATATGCTACTTCCACAACTTATGATTCAGTTAGTTGATCCTTAATGAGTGCATTAGAACATTATCAACCATATTAATAGTAAACAGGTGCAGTAAAATAGAACAGATCATCACACATAAGCCACACACATGAACACCATGATATAAGGTGGAAACCCAATGTGGGAGAAAACCACCTGCCGTAAGTCATCTCAATCTTCTTCTTAATAAGAAAATCCTTTTACAATATTTCTGTACTGGTGCAGTCTTATACCAGTACGCAGGCTTCTACCTGCAGAGAGCTACAACCCTCTCTCGTTCTCTAGTCTCTCCTGGAAGGGAGCTACAACCCCCATAGTTCTTGTACTAGCCGATCCATTTACTAGTACGCAGGCTGCTGCCTGCTACAATGCTCCAAAGTTTTCAATTGCTACTGGAAGGGAGCTACCACCCCCTTAGCTCTTGTACTAGCTAAGATACTAGTATGTAGGTGCCGCCTTACAATCTTCTCTCCTCCGAGTACCACGTTTCATACATTTTCACACTGGATACACTTGAAGCACAACACATAATCTGAAAGGCCACATTTCATCCAATTTTCATACTGGACCCATTAATATCATTGAAGCACATAATAAATCAATCTTCTAAATCACCCAATCACCAGATCAATACATATACAATGATAATATGTGAGTTAGCAACCAGATCTAGTCCATCAGATCACATAAAGATAAGTCATTAAGAACTTGATCCATTCAACCATCAATACTGAAGCTAAACATAATCATGCTATTATCAGAACTCAATATCAGTAACCAGACATCAATTACGCACCTAGAACCCTGCAGAATAGTCAAAGGCAGTTAAAACAAATTTCAAGCAGGGTTCACAACTTCACCAGTAGACATCTGCGCACATCCGCACCTGTGCTGCTCTCTGATATGCGGGTATCTTCACCTGCACAGTCTTCTTATCTGCGGGTATCCGCACCTGCGCAATCTTCTTCTCTACAAGTATCTGCACCTGCGGTCCAGCGGCAAGATCTGCATCTGCACACTCTTCTGCTCTGCGGGTATCCACACCTGCACTGCGCCGCACCTGCGGTCCTGCGGGTATATATAGTTTTTCAGTCTTCAAGCATACCCCAGACTATCAGATCTATAGATCTGATCATGCACCATGGAGATCTCGACCCATTCAGATCTAGCTATCACTCACCAACCGATCACAAGTATTCCAGATCTAGCTCACCTTAAGATATTCAACCCATAAGTATATAGCCAAATGATCTCCTTTCCTTTTTATAGCCTTATACCTTTCACAATACCACGAACCAAAACCGTAACAATTCAATACCATGGACCCAATACTTGGGATCAACACTTTTGGATGCAATACCACAGACCAAAACCATAGGATCAAAAACTGCCGGACTAATACCATGAACCAATCATGAACGTGCGTGATCTTTTCTCTACATGAAAGAAACTTTTCTTTGCATGAAAGTGCGTGAAATTTTATCTACATGAAAGAAACTTTTCTCTGCATGAAAGTCCGTGAACTTTTCTCTACATGAAAGAAACTTTTCTCCGCATGAAAGTGCGTGAACATTTCTCTATTTGAAAGAAACGTTTCTCTGCATAAAAGTGCGTGAACTTTTCACCATATGAAAGAAAATTTTCTCTGCATGAAAGTGCGTGAAATTGAACATAACTTTGCTGCACTATAATTGATCATTTGTGTGATTTGCCATCAAGGACAACACTTGTATCATAATGCCAACAATCTCCCCCTTTGGACTTGATGGCAAAGCTAACCTGAGAACTGTCATTTGATTCCTTTGAGTTGTCCGGCATCCCATGCACTTTGTCACATCTGATATCTCTTCCGTAGATTCATCTAGATATATATAAGTGAGTTGATCTTCTACAAGGTGGTTGCCATCAAGTACAACACATGCATCATAATGTCAAAAATAAGCCACACTCCCCAAGAGTGCTCCAAGAAAACTCTAAGTGTCCAAGAGTATGAGAGAGAATAAAAATGAAAGCTCCAAAACTGAACTAACAAAAAGCTACACTGACCAAGCCTGAGTAAAAGCTTGCCAACTGATTCTCATAAGGTTTTTTATTAATGATGCCTCTATTCCCTTCATTTTCCATTATTTTCCTTCAATTTCCTCCCCACATGCAACCTGTGACCTTTCACCTTCCTTTTCTCCTAATTTCCATTATTTTTATAAATAAATATGCCAAAAATGTCATTTTTCCTTTCCAAAGTCTTTGCCATTGCCTTTGCCAATTTCCTTAGCCACTATAAACTGAAATGAACAACCACTAGGATGTTTTTCCCACCATTTAACTTGGAATACGTGTCCCATATATGGGTATTGTATTTTTTACATGGATTTTTAACCAGGGCTGTTACACATTAGATGATGGGGCTAGGGATCAAGTTATTGAGAGGTTGAAACCTCCATATCGAGATGACCCCCTGATACTGAAGAACCTGAGACATATGTCAGTTAAAAAATATAGATGGTCAAAGGAAATCAAGTGACAAATTGGGCCCAATATAAGGATGGAATGATGCTAGTGTAGCATGTTGATGGGGGCCAATAGGGTACATATTTAGAGGAATGTGACATGGCATTTGCAGGTTAAGTGTCATGATGATGTGGCATTAGGCATGGACATTAATGATGTGGCATGCTAGCATGGAGACGACATGGTAGGTAAAAAGGAAAGATGATATGATAGGTCCACATGGTAGGGTGACATGCCATAATTATGTGGATATCAAGCCATTAGCTATCGGGTGAAAACTTTTAGCTTTCTATGGTTAGAAGAATCTTGGAGTAGAGAGAGTTGATGCCTTGATTCTAAAAGAAACCAAAACACTATCAATTAATAAGATATTGGAAAGTGTTAGTTGAAAAATTAGGATCAAGATATCAGATGACTTGGCACCACATGTGGTTATACCTTATGAACTCTCAGTACTGATGGAAGATGTCAAGTCCATCAGTTGAAAGGAACATCCCTATTGATAGGAGTTTGTTATTGACTTATCATGCATTTGGGTATCATGAGGTGGAGTTTTGTGTACTAACGGTACCAAAATCCTATTGATAAATAGAAATGTAATAGACATAATTTCATGTTGGTTTAGTGAATGATGCCAAAGTTAGTGTGTCGATGTTTTCAAGAATAAAGAGATTAAATTAGGGCCTTTTTAGATTTCTCCCAAACTATCCAAGCCAATAGGAATTCATACATGGCATACCATGTGGAAAATGACATGGTATTACACCATGGTGGCACATAGGTAGGGCATGTCATGTGGAAGTGTTATGGAGGTGACATGGCGTTTGGAGTATAATTCATTAAATGGGAATAACTTTATGTTTAGAGCTTGGTTTTAGATAAATTTATATCGTTAGAAATATCTCAATGACAAAAAGGAAATGGTGATGTCAGATAAGAGTTTTGTGGGAGTTAGGAAAAGTGAAATTTTATAACCCCATCTCCACAACTTAACCTTGGAAGTAAGGTCTAGATATGGGCCACTTCTTTGATCAGGGTTTAAGGGGGGCATGTATGCCATATAACATATATATGATATCACTATGGTTGTGTTGTAGTTGCTACAAGCACCCTCCAAATGTTTTCCCATGCTTTGATTTTCGAGCCTCCCTTCTGTCTACATGAGTCTATCATTCACTGTCGTTAAGTGTTCATGCTATGTTAAAGAAGTGTGATTCCATGCAGTGCTTGATATGTCTTGTTTTGACCCTGATCTAACACAAGCCATATCATTCCTTGACCTTGCAACATTGTCGGTCTTCCCTCTTGGAACTGTGAAATCCACTGCCTTTGGAAATTGTATTGAGCCTTGAGGATCTGAAAAGCAAAATCCAGGAAGGCAGGTCAGCCTCGAGTTCAAGAACTACACAAAATCTGTCCTTCCCCTAGAAAATTGCGTGATTCACTAAGGTAAGGAATTGCACAAAACCAATCCCCTTTTTTAGTGTGAAAAAGTTGTTTCTCAGAAAAGCAGAGTTGGCATCCCTAAAAATAGGAGTTTCCCAATTAATGTTCGGTGAATTCTACTAAGATACTAATTATGATTTTCATACAAGTGGCACTTTTTTCCTTGATTTTAGGCATGTACGTCAAAAGCCCTAACCCACCTAGATCTATTTAATAGATGCCCCTTGAACTCGTTTTCACACTCGATTTTGGAGCTATAGCCTTCCCAAAGATATCAAGGAACTTTCGACTGAGTTTGTGGTGCTTTTCTAGGTGAGTTTTGCATGTGTCTCTTTTTCCGTTTTCACTTCTATGAGTGTTGTTTATTGCTATTTATTTTCATAGTAGCTAGAATTTTAACTTATATCAGCTTGTACAAGTGTTGTTTCAGTATGTCGTTCACATTTTCCAAGGCCTTTCTTTTTCCCACCAACAGTTGTCGTTGCTGGGTCACTGTGTGCATGTTCATTTTTTCCTTTTGCATGCTTGTTTCTGGCACCTAGTTTCACAAACATAGCCTTCCCTTATCTAGATCAACTTTTATTCTTGCCTCAACACTCATATCTATCATTGTATTCTGTCTTTCCTGGGCATATCTGCACAATCTTGGTTAATAGTTGCCTTCTCCAACTGTGCATTTTGCAAATCTAAGAGACAATCCTCGAGCTTGGCCTCTAAGACTACACAATGCACAGTCACTGGCTTGCTCCACTACACATTTCACAGTAACAAGCCTCAGTCCTCAACCCTGGCCACTGGGAATGCATAATGTGCAGTTCCTTTTTCCACTTTGCCCAACTAGGACTTCACATTACGCAGTCTCAAGCATCTATCTGCCTCCTTGACTACTGAGACTACGCAATGCGCAGTTCATGAGGCGAGTCTTCCACCTTCTGCCCACGAATTGTGCAATATTTCCTCATAGTGTGTGAGTGGTTGCCTTGATCTTACTATATAGACTAATTTTCTTTGAGCTAATTTGTGTTTTCCATGAATGAATTTTGTCATACATGTACTACAACTTTGAAGGTTATTATTCTCCACTAATTGTTATCATCATGAAACCAAAGAGATCCGCCTCAAAGGACACCACTGAAAGCAACACCAATGAGATAGTTGAGAGTGTTCTTGCCACTATGCCAGTTCTTTTAGATACTCAACTATTCATTGAGAAAGACTCAGACATCACATGGCACATAGTGAAAGATGTTTACACAACATGCAATTTCAAATAAGATCTTGAAGACATGAAGGTTTACATCATTGTCCAAAGGTCAAGATTACACAAGATTGCATGTAGATATCCAACCTTTCCATGCACAGACATTGTCAAATAGATTTTGTCACATATAGATACAAAGACCATGACTCTCAATAGTGCCAGTGGACAAAGGCTTTCCTCTTTTATGGCATATGATTTTCAGAGCATGTATCATTTATTGTTGCTAGAATCTTACATGGATTCCCACTTCTATGCATTCACCAGCTACTTGACCATGAAGGATGTCATCAAAGGTTGGACAAAAGGGCCATCCAAATTCCACCAGACACCCAACAACACTTACAATACCAAATCTCTCAGGAAGGCATTTCAGTACTTTATAGTTATATGTTACCATATCTATGGTCAGGAGAGTACTAAGACCTTTCCCAAAGGCTAGGAATTTTTATTGCATCAAAATGTGGCAAAAGGAAAACCATTTAACTAGAGACACTTATTGGATCAACCATTGAGGACCCATGTAGCTTATGCCAATAACCCTCCAAAGGGTAAGTAAGGTAGGTTCTACATGTATGCTTACTTATTGGATGGAATCTATGCTCAAAACTCCTTGCCTGGCATGAGTTGGACATGGTCAATAAAGGAAATTGTAAAACAAATTTATTGCAAGCTTCTTTCAGATTGCAGCTACAAAGGAGTCATGGAGAAGATGACAGATCACTTCCTCATTCCATTGTACAAGATGATATTTGAGGAAGAGCCACCTTGCATGTCACGTGAGACAATGGAAGTGGTGTCAGAATTGGCGGATTGGTTTTCCTCACTAGATGGAACTTAAATCATATTGTTCGATGGTCAGAAGTCTCCACATCTGTTACTGAGGTATGCCATCGACAAGCTAGTCATACAAGAAGTTTCTAATCATATTTCCATAGGGTTATTAGGAGTATTGCAGAGGAATAAGAAATCACCTTGCCCCACTCTTCCTTTGCAAATTGGATGGTACAAGATCAAGAATCTGAAGGTTGCTGACACCAAAGGTAAAGATATAGAGAAAATTTCATTCAGTAGAATGGATTACAATTTGTATGATCCTAGGAATGTTTGCAAAGAACAATATGCAAAGATACATTTTAGTTGGTTGAGAAGGATTTATTTTAGGCCCGAGGAGAAAAAGATAAAGAATTCTTACAATGCATCTAAGCCCCAGTAACCATTCATCTTTGGAGGTACATCATAGGTTACTCCTCAACCAAAAGAAACTCTGGAAGCAGAACCATCAGTGAGGTGCAACCTAGTGCATGAATAGGGGAAATGAAAGGTTGTGCACAATCCAGTGAAGGAAAAAAATCACAAATGGAAAGCAAATCCAATCATCTTGAAAGCGGCGATAGCAATAAAAAGAAAGAGAAACAGAGGAAGCAGGAGGAAGAATTGAAGAAGAAGGAAGAAAAATAAGAAAGGAATGATAAGAAAGGTAGAAACAAGAATAATAAAGGTGCATAAAAGAAGAGGAATAAGCAACACAAAAGTAAGCTGAAGAAGAGGAGCAGAACCGACTACTAAAAGAAGAGAGAAAGAAATTGCAGGATAAGGAGCTTGCTCAAGAAATTGATGATCTAATAGTAATCTAGGATATGGAGGTGGAACCATAGCAGAAAAACCAAGATGTTAATCTTATGCTGAGAACTTAGCAAATCACTACTCAGTCCACCCTCTCTCTGACAGTAGAGAAAGCTCCGAGCGAAGAAGAGGTAATTTCTCCTCTTGATGATGGTTCGGTCATGGATACATATAATTTAACTTATTATGAATAAAATAAGAAGATTGTAAAAGCGAGAAAGAAATAATTTCTAGATGATATTATATCTCCTGTGTTAATTAGAGAGAGGGTGATTGTGACGTACACCAGGAGGAATCTAGAAGCCATTGCTGCAGCCAACTTGGAATTTTCAGGTTCTTCCAAGTCAAACATAGAATATCTCATTTCCAAGAACAAATAGATGGTGAAGAACTTACAGGATGCAAGGAAACAAGTGGAACAAATCCATGCAGAGTTCCATAAAGCAGCTCCCGCATAGGTGTATCTAGAAGAAATTAAGGCATCCATACTTGGTAAAGTATCGACATTGGGAGAGACCATAAGAAGCCTCTATGAGGATGTTGTCAATGTGAAAAAAATAATTGTCCACTTGCACGACATGCAACAAAAGTGAAAAGATAATGTTAAAGGCCTTATGGTTGTTCATATAACTATCACTACTGTGCATGAGTGGGAAATGAAATATAAAGGCACACCTCTCGGGTTAGTGAAGAAGATAAGGAAACAGGCTGAGTTGGAGAAAGCAGAGGTTCAAATGCTTATCCAGAGTAACAAACAACTTGGCTCATTCATCACCAACATTTAGTCCTTGTATGTGTTGTAGCTCTAAGAGAAAACCTTGGATTTCTTACAAGACCAGTGCCTTGGCACATCTAGATTTTGAGTGTCTCAAATGATTCTCAATAAAATGGAGACCTCACATATATTCTATATGTATATATATAATGGATGGGTTGGTTCATTCATCTAAAGGAGTAAGACATGAATTTCTGGTATTTCTTCACATGTACAAATTGCAGAAATATATGCATAAAATAGTGGAGGACCGAGTAGTTCATGGACTTACAGTTTAATAAAATTTTGTAGAGCAAATGAGAGAAGACAAGGAGAAAGAGAAACTCATCAAATAAAGCTTAAAGCATCAATAATTCTACCTTCAATGCATAGATCTTGAAGCATTCAGGATTTCTACACTTATTTGAGTTACGTGTAGAAATAATGGATAAAAGAGGGACTGAATGCTATGATTATTGTAGCGCATATTTAAAGATATAATTTCAATAATCCATATAGGCACATGCATTACGATGTCGATACAAATGAATCTGTGAGGAATGTACATGCATATGCATTAACATATCGATACAAATGAATCTGTGAGGAAGTTTGAAATTTGTAGCAGCTATGATTGCATGAATTCAGATAAGAAACATGAATATAATGGGGTTTAACAGAGGGATAACATACTGTAATACTTGAAGGGGTAATCAACACCATTTTCTTGATATTTTGAAAGATTTGTATTATAAAGCCATACAGTCTAAAAATAACATGTAGTGTTTTCTCTAGAATTTATGAACCTTTGTTAGGTGTTGCTTCCTCCTGTTTATCTAGAGACGAGGAGCATTGAACATTCATTACATAAAAATATCTTCGGCCGAGTCTCAACCGTCAGGTTGACTAGCTGTCTCGGTCAGGATGGCTCTGTGGCCCAAAAACATTACAAAACATTAACCACCTCATTGAATGGCCACACATTACATTAATACAAAACAAGTCAATCAATCAGATGAGTGTTAACTAAAATCTCTTCATGCCCATCCATGTGATCGCTACTCCCTCACGTTGTAGTTTCCTCATGGTATGGCCTCATGTGATGCTCAGCCAACCCCTGTCGCTTCTTCCTTTACTTCCCGAAGCATTCATACTTTAAATTTGGGAGCGGGTGTGTTGTTGGGAAAAGTATCCAATACGGAATGACCCTATCCCACTCTAAGGGTGATAGTACCTCAGCAACAATCAAAGCAAAGCTATTCGAGATTACTTCTTTACGAGATGTAAGAGAGGGGAGAAAGAGATCCACTAACCGTTGTCTTCCGCTAATGATTGATCCAATCTTCTCTCTTTGTTGCTTGCTCCCAGCTCCTTGCTCTTTCACTGGCCCAGCTACACCAAGATCCTGCAAAATGGCAAGAGAGGGAAACTACAAGAAGCATACATTCATAAAGTGATTCAAGGATTAGATAAATCAAATACACAAGTATAGCAATACACCATTGAGACACATGCATATAGAAGAACCTCAAATGCTTTATTAATGGAAGAAGTAAAGTTCAGGAAGTAATACAACCATAAAAGTCCCAATCCAGCATCACCTCCCAGCAAAAAGAAATCTCCTCTTCACCTCCTTCAAGCAAATCACCCAATAGTTCTATACTCAAACCAACAGCACTTCCTTACATTCACAAGATTCCAGCCCTTATAGACCTCATGAGAGAGCTCTATATATAGGAGTTTTGGAGAAAGGATGAGTCAGCTTATAGCTGGCATGAAGCTGACTAGTGTCCTCTCCCACTTTAGTTATTCTTCAGTTCTTGAGTCCACTTGGAGGTTCTTGCTTCCACTTGGAGATCTAGACCCTCTTACTCATCACCAGTCGAATTCCCTGATACAAGTGTCATTTTGGAAGCTTCCTGGGCATTGACACCTTGAGGAATGATTGTGCCACTTGGCCAAACTCGCCCAGTGCAGGTAGCCTTCTTTGCAGTTGACATTCAGCGCAGGTACACAGTGGAGCAGTTGACATTCAGCGCAGATGCTCAGTGGAGCAGTTGACATGATCCAGAATTAGCTTGTTTTTGAGTGTTTTCAGGTGGAGAACTGATATTTAGTGCTGTGGTTTGCTAACCTTGTTCCTCTAGGGGTAGGAACAACATGTTTAGGGACTTTGGATCCCTCAGATTATTGACATTTCATGCTTCATGCTGTAAGGCACAAAAATGTCTATAACAGCTGCCCCCTAAAGTATGAGGTCGTTTATCGGGTGAAATGCTTTATCAGGAGGATCCGAAGTTCATTCAATCGCTGAGAGGTGACCTGTAATAAAATACAATACAATACATTATTTTTCATTCTACTTTCATGATCTAGCTGAGGCGGGCATTCCCATGCTCAGCTTTATAAATTCATTTTAGTACATAGAACAGACGATCGTCTGATGGTAGACTGATAATGCTCTGCTGAAATTATCATCCTTTGAGTAGGATGATCATCTGCTGCAATGATGTACATGTCAAATGTTTTTATATTTCCTGAATATATATCGCAGCCCGGATGGATGAAACTAGATCCGGGGTCTTCAAACTCATTCGATCTTCACTCTAAGTACAAGTCGATCCATGTGAGAATTGCGCTGAAGTCGAACATGGAAAGACATCGCTTGATTACCGGTCAATAATGTAAACCGTTAACAAGCGCGAGAGGAATCACCGATAATGATAATGACCCTCAAGGTACTGCAGTACAATTCACGTGGTGTGAATAAAGGACTTGGCGTCGAACACCACGCAAAATCTTCTGGTCGAAGGTCATTGATGTATACCTGTCGCCGGAAGTGAGAAACTTGCCATTGAGGCATGTAAGCTTCAAAGTACTGAGGGGGGTGTTCCTAGATCTACTTCTTGGATAATGAACTGAAGTCGACAAGAAGCGATCCGTCAAAGGAGGGCCTTAATGAATCCCACATCAGTGACACGGAATGGAGCTAATGATTTTAGTGGAGATGAAAACAATCTGTGAAATATGATTCAGGGTGGCGATCATGGGTGGATGAAGGATAATGTATGGCAGTGGATGGGACACGGTTGACTCTTTCTGAACAACATATCTTGAACATATAACGACACTGATGCGATGGATCGGTAGCATTACCCCAAATGTGGATGGTTTGGCGAAGACCATGGTGATGAGACCGGTGAATGAAACAACCCAACCCGATGTGATACGGAGGAAAAGTGTCATGTTCAAGAGCGACTTGCTACCATTAAAGCTTTGAGGTTCTCCCAATTTTTCCCCAGTCATTTCTGACCAGTACCTCTTTATTTTTGTCAAGCTTGAGGAGGATAACATATGCTTGTTCTATAACCTGCCCTTCGGGCAAGCCCATCGCTATGTTTTAACGAGCCTAGCGATAGGGAAACTCGTTCTCGTCTAAAGACAAGTTTGTTGCTATTTAATCATTTTAACGAGTCTAACGACAAGGAAAACTCGGTCCTTTTCATTTTTAGAGAGTCTGAAAAGGTACAAAAAGTTAACTCCAAAATTCCTTTTTCGTCATCTAATCCCTTAAGTCTGAAAAAGTATAAAACAATACAGAAGGGATGAGTTTTCGATAACTTTAACGAGCCGAATAAAACAAGCGCTCGACCTTTTTGTGTAATAATCCCTCAGGTCCAAAAAGATTAAAATCTAGAGGAGGGATAACTCTTCCAGTCACTTTAACGAGCTGGAAGGCCAAAACTCGGCAAACTTTTCATATTTTACGAGTCAGATGAAAAGAGCTCAAAGAAGACTCGTCTTTTGAGGAACGAGTGATAAATAGGGATAGCAGCAGATTCCAGGTACAGGTTGGAATTTTCCAATCACGGCAGTGTCACAAGGATGGCTAGGTGAAATCACTCTTCGCAGCTGTTCCTCAAAATAGGTAAACAATCATATGGAGGTGAACGATTGGCCAAATGGAATGGAGGTGGCAGGTGCAAACACGACCAAGGCTTTTTATGGCTAATAAATTTACGATCACAAATGGTTATTTACCGTTACTGGGTTCATTTTTTAAAGAGCTTGAATGCGCTAAAACACTGCTCAATCTTATGTTTATTTTTTAACGAGCATGAACTATGTGCTAAAACTGCTCGGATCTCGCTTTTCTATTTTTTAATGAGCATAAATTCCGCGGTAAAACTGCTCGATATAAGTTTGCATGCCCCCAGCATAATAGCGCAAATCGAGGTGCATGCCCCCCAAGCTTCATTACATTCAACTCGGTGGTTGGAATGAAGGTTTACCTTTGAGATTTGAAAAGGGGATTTGTTTCATTTTTTAATGAGGTTGACATAGTAAAAGAACTATCCTCATGACCCCTTGTTTCATTTTTTAACGAGGTTGACACGAGATAAGAACCGTCCTCGGAGTCCAAATCCATTAGATGTAGAAGGTTTCATATTCCACTGTGGCCACTTCTGCCAGATTATTTGGAGGCGGTAGGGCAAAAGTACCCATTAAGGCAGGGTCTTTTAGGAGACCTACTCCGATATTTTGGAGTGAATGATTCCTTCCATGGATCATTGGAATGCTTCCCGTAACTTGTGAACTGTTGGGGAGAAATGTTTGTTGGTCGACAATTGCAATTCCTCCTTGGAAAGGAAATGCAATCTTCCTGAAGTAGGTCGACACAACTGCGACCATGGCATATATCCAGGGCCTTCCCAGTAGGATGTTGTAATCGAGGTTTCCATCGATTACTTCAACATCAACTTCTACTGTTTTGCCCCCCAGCTCAACTTGCAAGTTACTTAAAATCCCGTATGGAGTGTATGATCGTCCATCAAATGCTTTTAACTTCGTTGACGATTTCGACAAGGGTGGTGAGCCTAAGTCTTTCCAGCAACTCATCGACATAAGGCATGTAGATGCCCCCTCATCAATAATTGTTCGATGAACAGTTTTGTTGAGGGCTTTCACTTGAATAAGGAAAGCTAGTTGAGCTGGTAACTGAGGGTCATATCCTTTATGATCAAAGGCCACAAGATTGGAATCCATTGGGCCAATCCCACCTATTGCTGATAATAAAGCTTGGTCTTGGGAGGGGCAATTTTGCGGTACCTCAAGTGTCGACATAGCGGACGACGATTGAGCCAGGTCCTCTATTATATTATAATTCTGTGCTATTTTGGCACGAGGATTAAATGTTGATTTGTGTACTACTCCCTTTGGCGACTTTATCATTGGTTCAGGAATGTTGGGTGGTACAAATTTGGTTAAAGTTGTCGTCGAACTACTAGGTTGTTCATTAGCCTTTTTATTCGACAGCCGTGGATTCCCGTAATCTTTATTCCTTGTCAAAGCATCATTTTGCTGCTTCGAGACAGACAACATAAGCACTTGGGATCGGGAAGCATTTTGATTAGCAACCAGATTTTGACCTGGGTTGGGAAACGGATCAGTCAATACTGTTGGGGTTTTTGAACTCTTAAAGAGTTTCTTAACTTCAGCTATATGTGGACAACTTTTCGTCCAATGATCCTCATCGCATATATGACACCCTACTGGGGGTTTCCTTTTTCTCCCTTTCTTTTTCTTCTTGCCCTCTGGTTGCTTCAGTTGTTTGCCCTTGTCGGTCGACATGGCATTTACTTCTGAGGCAAGAAGTTCTTCATTTGCATTTTGACTAGAAATTTTGTGTTTTCTAATCATGCCATCGCCGGCGTGAGAGTCATTGTTTGATTTAGGAGGAGGAGGAATTGAGAATTCCGGTCTAGGGGCGTCAGGTATTTTGTCATAGAGCGTGCCGGACTGAGTATAGACCAAGTCCAGATATTGCGCACGAGCGATAACCTGCTCTTCCGTTACGACTCCCCCCTTTGCCACATCTTCCGTGATGGCAGGAAGTAATGACTTGATAAACCATTCAGCTAATAGCTGATCGGGAACGTACGTTTTTACCATCCTATGACGACGTCGCCACTCATGTATATGATCAGATATGTGGGTGGCAGTCGTCTGTTTGAAGTTGGTAAGGAGTTCTGTTCCCGTTTCATACCTTATTGGTAATTGAAAATGGGTTAAAAAGGTTGTGGCTAAGGTACTAAAGTTGTCGAACGAAGCTCTAGGCAATTCAATGTACCATTTTGCCGCTGGACCCGTTAACGTCCTCTGAAAGAGGCGAAGTCTTATCGAATCATCATTCAGGGTGTTCGATGAACACCATAGATGGAATGTCATCACATGATTCGACGGGTCTTCACCCGGATTTCCATTAAATTTAGGAATATCTGACGGAAGTTTATGTGGAATCGCTGGCCACCAAGGGCATAAGCAATTGGATCATTCGTCAGCCGGTTTAGATCTGGTAATTCTAGAGTTGCTACAAAGGGCAACTGTTGGTTCAGGTTAGGCGAAGCATACCCAGGATAAGATGGGATCGCCTGAGAAATGGGTCTTTGCAAACCAGCATAATGCTGGCAACTTTGACAAGGTTGATGAGCATAACCATTATAGTATGGTTGCCCATTACTTACAAAGACTTGTTGCTCAGGTCCTTGATATGATTGCTGGAATGGCGGTTGTTGACATTGAACCAGCTCTGGTTGTTGGACCATTTGCTGTTGACCAATACTGGATGATTGACCAGGATGAGGAGTCATCGTACTTGTTTGAGCCTGAGTCGCTCCAGATAAGGAGGCACTGCCCTGAGATTGTGATTGAGTCGTTGAGACAAGAGGTTGTTGTATTGCAACTTGAGAAACTTGGGGTTGACATACAACAGGTGGAGCTTGTACTTGCGACACATTCACTATAGCAGGTATGGTGGGAATATTCGACACAGGGTGTACTGGTTGCATTGAATATACAACCCCTGGTTGTTGAGGCAGTTTTGGTACCCAACCGCTTGATGTAATTCTAGTTTGACCTGAACTTTGTTGTAAACTCCCATATGGTTGTTCTCTGGGAGGGAACAATGAAAGAGCATACTGCCCTCCATATGGTGGAAATCCAGTACTTAAAGGGTAAATTGGCCTTTGAAGACACATTGGATCAATTTGTTGAGTTTCAACATAAGAAATACCAGATGATAATCCAGATGAAGAAATAGGAACTAACCATGTCGTCGTCCCTGATTGGACTCCGGCTTGTTGTTAACAATTTGCCGGGACATATGGTATACCAGCGAACATCGTTGGAGTAGCAGCAGGAGGCTCTGCTGCTGCTGTGTCGGATGACACAGTCCTAGATGTCGACGGTTGTTCAGACATATCTAGTCTATCCAAAAGATTTCTTAGCGATTCTACAAGAACTTACGATGCCAAAAGACTAACTTCGAAGATCAACGAGGGAATGGTGATGATTATCCCATTTAAAATAAATTTTATAACGACGCTTTAGACACAACTTGCTTTTTCACTTTTTAAGAGTCGAGAAAAAGCTAAAGATGACTCTAGTCTCCTTCGATGTTTTAACGAGCCCGAAGTGACAAATGCTCGGATGGAATTTTTCAGTTATAGAGTTTGAAAAAGGCCAAAAGAAACTGCTCTGGAGTTCTAGGAAGAGGGTGTGCCAAACTTTTCGCAAAACCACAGAATACGTTTTACGGTACGAGTGGTCGATCTTCGTGAATGCTGTGTTCACTGCATTGCGATCAGTAGGGCGGCCGACACGGCTTCCTATGGATAAAGGCTTTGTTCCTATATGGGTCTCCCAATATATACGCGACGGTACGTGGGAGCACAAGTCCGTATTGATACTTATCGCTTCACCGTGGAGGAATCACCCAACCACTCAACGCTAAGATATCACGTTTAACGACACCGGAACACGTCTCTAGCTTAGACCTCTATGTGTTTGCATTATGTTTCAATGCGTTGTTATGTAAATTCAATTTATTTTAAGGTTGATCTTGTTTAGCAGTTTGCCTTTATGGATCACCACGAGATGTATGGTAACACTCCTAAATGCAGTCTAAGATGATAAGCAAGCTTTTCAATCTTTCAACTTTGAAAATCTTAACTACTGAGGGAAAAGAAAGACATCATCTTTTCACACAGATCATAGAGCACACACTAATGCACTTTTTCCTAAATCAACATGCAAACTGTCAAAATGCACATGCACAATGCAGGTATTTCTTTTCTCTTTCTTAATGTTGATGTAATACAAAAAGAAAGTTGTTGTATAACTTTGAATTCAATTTCAAGTGAAAGCAAACAAGCTTGTCCAAAATCAAAAGACACCTTAAGATTTACTTGTTTCGACACTAGAAATATATAAATTCAAACCATATGACGGAAGCAAATGCTCAATAAGCTATGGACAGCAAACAAACTAACTCTTAAGATCAAAACGACACTTATCACAGGTCTAGATCTAAGAGGCCACAGCAAGACTAGTTCACTTTCGTTATGGGAAACTGCAAATGACGTAAGAAATACATGAAGAACAAATACAGTTTCTTTATACAACCGAGGCAGAATAGTGGCAAGGAAAGTTGGTTTCAGATAGGTACATTGACTGATAACAGGCTGCAAAAACAAGGATGAAAACAGGGCAATAAACAGCAGGGAACCCCAGTAGCACTAGGCAAAACTGGTTCAGCGCAGGTGGTACACTGTCAATTTGACATTCAGCATAGGTAGCCCCTTCGGGATCTACGCTGAAATGCAGACTGCCCTCACAGTGCCTGCACTGAAGAGATAAACTTTCGTTTTTCTCAGTTTCCGGGTCACAGATTGCTCAAAAATTCACAGTTTTTGGCCAAATCAGAAGCTATCAATCAAGTACACACTAAGGGATGAAAAGGAGGATGAAAAGCTATCACTAAGAGCTATTCAGAGTCCTTGTGGATCAGCTCTTCAAATCATAAACAGGCCCAGAAACTGAGCTAGAGTAGCTGCCCTCTACTTTGCATTTGAAAGAATCCAAATGCAGTTCGATTCGGTACTCCCTGTGTTCATGAAATGAATAGCAAAAACACAAACAACCAACAAGATACGATCCCCAGTGGAGTCGCCAATTTGTTGTTGGGAAAAGTATCCAATACGGAATGACCCTATCCCACTCTAAGGGTGATAGTACCTCAGCAACAATCAAAGCAAAGCTATTCGAGATTACTTCTTTACGAGATGTAAGAGAGGGGAGAAAGAGATCCACTAACCATTGTATTCCGCTAATGATTGATCCAATCTTCTCTCTTTGCTGCTTGCTCCCAGCTCCTTGCTCTTTCACTGGCCCAGCTACACCAAGATCCTGCAAAATGGCAAGAGAGGGAAACTACAAGAAGCATACATTCATAATTGATTCAAGGATTAGAATAAATCAAATACACAAGTATAGCAATACACCATTGAGACACATGCATATAGAAGAACCTCAAATGCTTTATTAATGGAAGAAGTAAAGTTCAGGAAGTAATACAACCATAAAAGGCCCAATCCAGCATCACCTCCCAGCAGAAAGAAATCTCCTCTTCACCTCCTTCAAGCAAATCACCCAATAGTTCTATACTCAAACCAACAACACTTCCTTACATTCACAAGATTCCAGCCCTTATAGACCTCATGAGAGAGCTCTATATATAGGAGTTTTGGAGAAAGGATGAGTCAGCTTATAGTTGGCATGAAGCTGACTAGTGTCCTCTCCCACTTCAGTTATTCTTCAGTTCTTGAGTCCACTTGGAGGTTCTTGCTTCCACTTGGAGATCTAGACCCTCTTACTCATCACCAGTCGAATTCCCTGATACAAGTGTCATTTTGGAAGCTTCCTGGGCATTGACACCTTGAGGAATGACTATGCCACTTGGCCAAACTCGCCCAGCGCAGGTAGCCTTCTTTGCAGTTGACATTCAGCGCAGGTACACAGTGGAGCAGTTGACATTCAGCGCAGATGCTCAATGGAGCAGTTGACATGATCCAGAATTAGCTTGTTTTTGAGTGTTTTCAGGTGGAGAACTGATATTTAGTGTTGTGTTTTTCTGACCTTGTTCCTCTAGGGGTAGAAACAACATGTTTAGGGACTTTGGATCCCTCAGATTATTGACATTTCATGCTTCATGCTGTAAGGCACAAAAATGTCTATAACAGGGTGCTATCAGTTTCGTGCTACGGTACTGAAACAGAGGACCCCTTGGTGGTACTCCGAATTCCCTTTGTATGGAACACCATACCGAATAATTAAATCCTCCCGAGCAACTAAGTCCTTTTTTACTCTTGTCAGCACCGACCCTAATTCCGTGTCACAATGGGCCTTTTTGGATTAGTCCATGTCGGGTTTGAATGCACCACCTATTTTCATAAAATCACAGCTTCCGACCCATCATGCATTTAAAGTCCTGCACTCCACTATCAGTGCCATGATATGCCTCGTGATGCGCTTATGGTGTAATATGGAGGACTTTCCAGTGCTGGCCCCTATCACTAAAACATTGTGAAACATGTGAGTCCCGATCCATTTTAGGCTCCTTTGAAATCGCAAGCTAAGAGGGAATTTGGCGGAGGAGGAACCTTTTTTTATGTGATCATCATTTTACGATGGGTGAAGTCATCAATGCCACGTGTCACCTTGTGAGTGGTGACACCTTTCACTCGAAAATGCCCCCTTAGGACCCCTGAAAATGCCAAATCTGTGTGCCAGATGTCCTCCATACTGCCACGTCATGATGGCATTAGCTTCCATGTCATTTATAAGGACCAATGGTATTCTGCCACATGGTCCCCTGGAGGAGAGAGAAAAAGGCTCGCCCATCCCTGTTTTTGCGTCGATTTCCTTTGTTAAATGTTTCTGGCCTTCCCTGGCGATTTAACACTATTAATTGCAACATAGAAATATCAAAATATTTTTAGAGTTGTATCCTCGCAATCACGCCAATTTTCCAATTGCAATGCCCTGGACCCTAAAACCCCCCAATATGCCCGATACACCGAGAGACCAGACCCACCAATATGCGATTTGCGATATAGTTGATCAAACGATCTTAACTTCAGGTGTCTTCCTCTTTGTAGCTGCTTCAGTAAGCCCTGATCTATGATTTGCGATTAGCCTGACCCTTAGCCATTTTTCCTTTTTTAAGTGGCCTTTAAAGGGTATATGTAATCTTCTCTAACATTTGATCCAACAATCCTTTTTTTAATTTCTAGCCACCATTGGAAAACTCGTTCCACGCACTGTGCAATGGAGAGGTTCTGATTTGGTTTTGAGTTCTTTTATGGCCTGGAAGATGGCTCCAAACTTCACTGCTCTTTAGCAACTTTGATCAATTGAAAACTCATAGTGCAGTGAGTGACAACATTGGCTCCAATTGGGGACAATGCCTTGCTGGAAAGGTGCCGACCAGAAATAACTCTTTGATTCTGTATGGATGGGTTGGGTTAAGTAGTAACAAATTGAGTACGTATAGGCATTTTGTATGCAACTATTCTAGCAGCTGCTCTAGCGATGGTTTTGGATACTCCACCCATTTCATAAGGTATTCGACCTGGTCTCATGACAGATACCCAATATTCTGGAGATCCTTTCCCGGAACCCATACGTGTTTTTGCAGGTCTCATTGTAATAGGTTTGTCGGGAAATATACGTACCCATATTTTTCCGCCACGACTGGCATAACGATTAATCATTCTTCATCCGGCTTCTATTTGCCCAGATGTGATCCAAGCGGGTTCAAGTGCTTGAAGAACGAATCTAATGAAACAAATGCGATTGCCACGGTAAGATACTACTTTCATTCTTCCCCTATGTTGTTTACGAAATTTTGTTCTTTTTGGGTTATAGTCGATGGTTAATAGTATTTTGATCCCATCTCTAATCCAGAACCGGACATGAAAGTTTCTTCTCATCCGGATCCTCGTGAATAATCAATGTGTAGATAAATGAGTCTATATCTATGCATTACACATATTGTATATAGAATCTAATTTACAGGACGAATAACTCTTACATTTCCATCCAATGCCTTAATAAAGAATTTCACAGGCGAATATTTACTCTTCCAGTATTTTCTCCATGGGGTCGACTTACCTATATACTCCAATGAGATTAATTGGTTTTTGGTTTATTTCGCCATCCTATCCAATGAATGATTAAGATTCCTATATGATCTTATGCAGTCATAGGTTCCATCGTTGCATAGCTTCTATCTAAATGCTCAGGTCTTCCCTCCGCAATGGAGCTTTCTTTTCATCTGTTACAGAATCAATTTCCTTAGTTTCCATCGACCTGAAGCTCTTTCTCCTTCATAAACTGAATTCCTTAAATCTTGCTTGAATGAATCAGGATGATTCTTATGCTTTATCACACTGCTTTTTGGAGGGTAGTTAATGAACCATACAATATTGGGAGAATATTTCTCCTTTTTCTTCTTTTTCCGCATTACCAAACACCTTTCTCGCTTCACGAGAGATCAAAATATCATTTTTTGTCTCGTGGAAGAAAGTATTTACGAGGTGATAGTATCTACCCATAGTTATTGGATCTTGGCAATATGAAGCAATGAGTTAGTCTGTAGTTTATTTATAGAGACCAATCTGTTCTTATTTCGAGTTCTCCATAACATAACTTCAGAAAAGAATGAAAAGCTCGATTCCAACGAGTCGCACACTAAGCATAGCACGGTTCCAAAATGGTAAATCTAATTTCTATTCGATCTGATAGAATTGATGATCCATGATCGGGTAGATTGGAAAAAAAAGACCAATTATTCCTACTCTTCTAAAATCCAAATTTTTATCCCTAAAACTCCATAGATGGTTTTAACCGGATAATAACAATAATCAATCCTAGCCCGAATTGTCTGTAGGGGAACCCTACCTCCCTTGTCCCATTCGACTCGGGCAATTTCCTTTCCATCAAGACGTCCTGCAATTTGGATCTAAATACCTTCTACCTCTTCCCGTTCAGCCAGTTCAATAGCTTTCTTCATTGTTTTTCTAAATGGAACTCTCTTCTCTAGCTGTAGGGAAATATACTATGCAAGAATGCTAGGTTTTCTATAGGGTTTCACAACTTTTTCTATAGCAATGTGAAGATTTTGGTCCACAGAATCGAGCATATTTAGTACATCGTTTCTTAATTTTTCAATTCCTTGACCCCTACATTCTATTAACAACAAGTTGGAAAATCCAATATAGATTTTGACCTTAATCAAATCGATCTTTCTGTGAATCTCTACATGTGCAATTCCTCCATAATTCGAGGAGCTCTTTATATGCGTTCGTACATAGTTTTCAATGCAAGTATGTATTTTTTTATCTTCTCGGAGATCTTTGGAATAATTCCTTTGTTGTGTGAACCAATGGGAACGCTCATTTTGAGTTACACCAAGTCTAAAACCAAGTGGATTTAATTTCTGTGCCATACATATCCTTTTTTTTGGGATTCTATTGACATAATCGGATCATTCGATCTGGAGATTTCCTCCGATACAATAGTTATATGACAAGTGAGTTTCTGTATTAGATAACCGCGTCCTTGAGCTCTAGGTTGAATCCTTTTAAAAACATCACCCTCATTCACTTCGACTTTACCAACGAGTAAATTGGCTTTGTTCAAACCCATTTTGTGATTTGCATTTGTCGCCGCAGAATGAATTAATTGTGATATGGGATAACAGGCCCCATAAGGCATCAGTTCCAATATCATAAGTGCTTGTCCATATGAACGACCACGAATTTGATTAATTACTCTACGTGCTTTATGAGCAGACATACGTATATTTCTCACCAAAGCTCATATCTCTAGACCTGGACTATTATTTCGCATTGACTCCATCCTCCCTAATGAATGACAAGTCTTTCTCAATTAACGATGAGATTTCTTATCGTTTCTTGCATGTCCCTGAAAAAGTAGGTTAGGTGCAAATTCCCCCAATTTGTGGTCTACCATACGATCTGTTACATAAATGGGTAACTGTTCCCTCCCATTATGAACAACAATTGTATGACCGATCATTGCGGGTACAATGACAGATGCCCGGGACCAAGTAACTATTATCTTCTTCTTTTATGTTTAGATTTTTAATGTTCCTCAACGAATGATTAGTCACAAAAGGATTTTTTTCAGTGAACGTGCCATGATCAATTACCTTTCTTTCCTTTTTTTTTATGGATATCCAACCATTCTTACTCACGTCGATGAAGGATTGAAGCATCACTGTATCTATTCCTCTTTCGACTTTTCTTTCCAAGTGCACTATAGCCCTAGGGGGTCACAAGTTTTTTCCTGTCAATTGGGGTTCTTCCTTCCCCACCTCCATGAGGATGGTCTACAGGGTTCATACCTACTCCTCTTACCTCAGAACGCTTACCCAACCAACGTTTAGCTCCGGCTTTACTGAAACTTCTATTGTTTGCAGTGATATTACCCACTTTTCCAATTGTGGATGAGCAGTTCTCAGATATTAAACAAACTTCTCTAGATGGTAATCTTAATGTGGCCGATCGATCTTATTTTGCGATCAGTTCTGCTACAACACCTGCCGCTCTATCCAATTGTCCACCCTTTCCAAGTGTTATTTCTATGTTGTGTATAGCCGTGCCTAAGGGCATATTGGTTGAAGTAGACTCTTATTCCGATGAATAAAAATCCCTTCCAAAACTGTACAAGCCTCTCTCAGGGCATGCAGCTTTCTGGATGTATATTATATTCACATATATTGAATAAATATAATCGAGATGAGAAGGAGAATCTATTGTATTCTCTATGTCCCTATTCTCTACATCCTAGGTCTCTCTATTCCATCATCTGGCTTATATTCTTTATGTAGCATTCAGAATGAATGACTTTATCAAATTACGCTAATACTTTCGTATGTTATGGATAACGTAGGAGGCATATTAAACATCTTTTTCTCTTCTCTCTCTTTTTACTTTTTTCCTCTCCGCATCTTTTTATTTTGGGAATTACTACCACTGTCCAGCTCCGAATCCGCCTCTGACCATCAGATCAAATGTGAGTAACTTGTCTTTTTAGAGGGTGCCTCTATCCCATTTTGTTCATGCTTCGAACAAACAATCAGGTCCTCTCCATAATATTATATCTTCGGAACCAATGATCCAATATGAACAATTTTTGAATCCAATCACCTGCTATCATTTATCCTCAGTTTCCCTTTGGGGTTCATCCCATAAAAGTGTCCTAGTTGGATCAATGATAGATTTATAGGTTTCGCTGTAAACCCAATCGGTTGCTTCCGATCATGTAAATTAATAATTCAAACCACACTCAGAGGTAGGGCATTTCCTATTGATATAGGAGCTTTTGGACCAGAAAGAATAGTATCTCCAATCATGACCCCTCTGGGATGCAGAATATACATCTTATCACCATTCTTGTAATGCACCTTGCAAATGTATGCACTTCTATTAGGGTCGTATTCTATGGTTACAATTTCTCCTGATATGTGTTCCTTATTTCGTTGAAAATCAATTTGACGATACAGACGCTTGTGACCCCCTCCCCTGTGTCTTGCGGTAATAATTCCTCTTCCATTACGACCTTTCCCACAATGATATTGTCCAGAGGTCAATTTCTTCTGCGGGTCCAACTGCACTCTTCCATCGAAACCTGATACAGATCTATTGCGTGTATCCGGAGTTAAAATTCTATATGAACGGATGGCCATTTAGTTTCAAATTTGAAATCATATTGTTCTGAAAAGAGTGGAATAGAATCACCGGTTCTAAGTGTAATAATCACACGTTTACAACATATTGGATGTCCTATCATTGACACTCTCTTTCCTCCTTTTTTCAGGGAGGCGATAGCTGTTCATAGCTATTAATTTAACATCGAAGAAATTTTCAATCCAATTTTTAATCTTTGTTTTGTTCGATTGCGAATCGACGTTAAAAGCATATTGGTTCCTTTCCAATAGACGAATGCGTTTCTCCGTAAGTACTGGATATTTCACTTCATCCATAAATTTTTTCCCTCCTTTTCTCCTTTTTTTTCCCATAAAGCCTGTAGTTATTATTATATCAGATCATATACCAATTTAATTATACAGATATATCATAGTTTAGGTATGGAAGTTATGCACGAACGTAATGCTCACAACTTTCCTCAGGATCTAGCCGCTGTTGAGTCTATTTCAACAGGTGGATAGTACTCTGATGGATTGTTATCGTGTATTTCTTAATTGAAGCATACCAAGCCTTTCATTCATTTTATTGAAAGGCTTGGTATGCTTCAATTGTTTGGTGTTATTCTTCATACTTCTTCCCATTCCATCAATAATGGATAAGTGCAGTTCCCTTGCATCCAGCAAGAATTGAACTCGCGAGTTCGCCAATTATGAGTTGGGCGCTTTAACCATTCAGCCATGGATGCTGGATAAAGATCATCAACATATTCATTCTATAATATGAGTATAGACTCAGATCTAAAATTGGGTAGTTCGGGATTGGGACCCATTTACATTCTTTCTTTCTCTCATACTTGATTCATGTGAAATATTCTCAATAGACATTCAAATACCATTTCATTGAATTAATTTGATAATAAGCCATGGACGAAACAAAATATGTGAATCAATTAGAATTGATTGTATTTATTGTTCGATCCTTTGGTCTTCCACTCATGGTGGGTAGGATAATAATGAAGAAGTTGACGTAAAAATATAAGAATTTGACCTATTTCAAAGGAGTATATTAATGTTCCTATTTCCCTAATATAATAATTTCTGGCTGGATATTTTCATTAATATATAGTCTCATTCCTACCTATTCTTGCATCCTTTATTTCCAGAGCTTTGTCTCCCATTGGTCAAGAACTGGACTACTAGTTACGAATCAAGTATCGAACCCATGGGAAGATACTTGGATCCAATCTAAGATCATTATATGTTCGCTCCAGTTCTTGTTGTTCTTGATGTTGGAACAGTCTCCCTTTCTCTATGGGCTATGAGTTCTAGTATACAGGGTATATCTGCATTTATAGGAGCTTCAATTCTCATGCTTATTTTCATCGTTGGTTCAGTCCATGCGTGGCGAAGAGGAACATTGGAATGGTCCTTAATTTTCGAGTGGGGAACCTGCATACCAATAGCCTTCCTTCCATTGGGCATGAATTTATTTATAGACAAGTGATCATTATGTGAAAGTGGACTTTTAAACATAAACTTGGAAATTTCATATAAAAATTACAATACACACACTTGTATTTAAAATGGGTGCAAGACAAGTACCTCTAGTTTTGGAAATAAAGTTTGAGGAACTGACCATTTATTGGCAGTTCCAGAGATTCACCATCCAAATTTTCAAGCATGTATGTGTTATTTCCACTTTCTTCTACAATCTTGAAAGGCCAAACCATAGCGGATCGAATTTTCCATGTTTGCCTTTTTCTTCCCTTCGGACGTCCCAGTGGAGAACTAAATATCCTGATTGAAGGGGTTGATCCTTAACCTTATTTTCAAACAGGGATTTCATCTTTTGTTGTGAATTTGACAATTTGGCCCCCACCTATTCTCTATTTGCATGAAGCTCGACCAAATGATTTATCCTTCACGTTAAGGCACTTGGCTCTTCCTCTGCTTCTTGTAGTAACATCGCCACCGATATTGCTAATTAGATTGGGAAGACTGCATCCTTATGATACACTAGCTCAAAAGGTGATTTCCCCATGGATCATTTAGGTGTTATCCGATAGGCCCATAGGGAAAACTTTAGTTGGGAGTCCTAGTTCCTCTGATTCTCGACGATGGTCTTCTTCAGCACCCTCACCACAATTTTGTTTGAGGACTCAGCCAATCCATTACCTTGAGGATATTAGGTAGTGGAGTGCCCAATGATGATGTTGAATTTATGGTAGAAGCTGGTGAAATTGGTAGATTTGAATACCTGAGCATTATTAGTGATAATTTTGAAGGGACGAGCGAAGCGAGATAGTATGTTCTCCTCCATAAATTTAATTACCACTGAGTCCGTAGCATTTCTGACTGGGATGGTCTCTACCCACTTGGTGAAATAATTCATGGCCGTCAATATCCACTTGTGTTGGCCACTAGATGGTGGGTTTATTTCTCCTATGAAATTGTTGGCTTGTATGGGCCTGACCTAGGTTTAGAGGTGATTTAGCCAAGCAAAACCCGGTACTACTGGCCCTTTTGGCAACAGTCCACGGAGTGCGGAATGAGGTCTCACCCGAAGTAGTATGGGAGGGTGCTAGAACCATGTTTCTTCACCCTTGGGATGTCTGATGGGCTTTGGGAGGTCCGCGGTAAGACCTGTCGCTACACGCACTTATGATCCCTTCGCAACTTTCGGTGCGGCTTCCGTGCAGCCCTACTTAGGGCGTGGCCGGTATAATACCCAAATCTCTTGCTACTTAACTGATTACTTGACTTGTGTGTGTAAGATTTATGGTTATTACAACATATTCAGCAATCATAACAATGCGCGCGATACATAAACCAATACAACCATAAAGAAAATAATGCACAACAAATACACATAAATAGGAATCAACTTCTCTTTTATTACTCTTCAATCTTGCTTACAAATTCGAAACTGCCCTACGCACTCAGCTGCAGGGGTCCACGCACTCAGCTGCGGACTCTACTAGGCCTCTGTGAACTCAGCTGTGGAGCCTCTTCCTACTACTATGACCCAATACACGTAGAATCCTACTCTAAGCTCGACCCATTCCTTTGCTCCTTTCCCTATCCTCGACTATCTTTGCAACTTAGATCCTCACTCTATTTATACAACCCCATGGTACACAGACCATGGGTAGGCTGACATGACTTTACATTACATTACATTACTTTAGGGTAGACAACCCTATGACTTAACCTCTACCTCTACCTCACGCTCCGCACCCGCAATTCGCAGAGCCTTACAAAACCTTTGACCAATTCTTGGGCTTTGAGCCCCAAAACCTGAGGTGGGGGGATTCCATGCCCAACAGGCTCCCCAAAAAATCATCATGACTCATCCCAAGTCACTTTGCTGGTGCGGCGATCTTGGCACGGAGCCCCTCCAACTGTTCCCATACTGCTCGGAGGCCCGCGATGGACTGTTCTGTTGTTTGCTGGACCTGCTGCATGCGCTCTTCTGTTGCTTCCTTGTGAGGCTCCGTTGTCTGTCTTAGCACATATAGTCCCTGCATCTGTACGAGATTTCCCTCAATCTTGGCTGTAATGGTGAAGGCCTCATCAATCCAAGGCTTGATGTGTGCTTTGAGAAGGGCCTCTTTCTGTCTTGCAGCATCCACCTTCTCCTTCAGCGCCCTCGCCTGCTGCATCTTATCCAGCCATTGGGTGAGGACGACTATCTGCGCCATTCCCCTGATACTGTCATATTTCTGCAGTAGTTCACGTGCCTCTATTTCCAAGCACTGTATTTTGGGGTCCTCCTGCAAGGGTGTGAGGACATCGAATGCTTGGTCAAACATACTGGTGCAGTCTTGCACCGCCCTTCCAATTTCTGCCAATCCTGTTTGAATCACGCTAACGTGCTATTCTTTGACTTCTAGAGGAGTGGAAGGTTGCGCCTTCATCAACAGCTTAGCAATATGGAGGTTTAGCTCCAGTTGCACTCGTGTTGTTTCCTTGCACGCGCTTCGGATTCCACTTGCCAAATAGTGGATCGACATATCGGTTGGTAGGTCTGCGGCGATGGATAATTCTGGAACGCGTCGGCACACTTCTTCCACTATTTGCATGATCTGCCGATTCTGTGACACTAACTCATCATGCTGCAAGCTTAGCTGTTTGATTTTGATATTTTTATCACTCAATACCTAGATCACGCAGCCTTATCGTGCGCGTAGCTCTATTGTTATGCCATCCTGCAACTGGTACAATGTGTCCCGCGGAAGGGCAGCCAAATTTAGGCTAAGTCCCTTGATCCGACCCACTGCGACTCTGTCCTCCTCGCTCTCCACTATTAGTGCTCCTTCCGGCAACACTATGGTGTTGTCCATTTTTAAGCGCAGAAGCTGCTCCGCTACTGATGTACTTGTGGCATCGTAGGCGGCTACTATTCCTTCTTGTGGGGCTCGCACCTGAAGTTCCTGCAGCTACGCCCTTAGGGCCCCCAACACATTCTGTTGCTTCATCATAGCTTCCTGGAGCGCTTCCTGGGTGACCTCGCGAACTGTGTCGCCGATGTCATAGAGGTCACCCTCTGTCAATGTAATTGGCTCGATGTCTAGTTTGGAAGCCTTGGCCTTCTTTCATGGGCCTGATCTTTCTGTAACGTGCGGCCGTTTCAGCTGTGTAGATGTTGTGCTCGGGTCCGCACCTTCTGTTGTGTCCTCTGCTCCTTGTCCTGTGGATAAGTTCAGGCCCTCTTCCCCCTGTGTCGTGGTGGCCCCTATTTCCGGTGCTGCTACTAGTTTGTCGATGGACTTAGCCTGCTCTACGGGTGCCTTCGCTGCCTCGTGGGCAGCTCTTACCTCTGCGGCCAACTGTTCATTGCACTTCTATTGGTCCAATTGGTTGATACGCAGCTTGGTGGCATTCTTCTTCTTTTGTGCCACTGTTCTACCCTGCTCTGCCAGATTCGGGGCGTGCCACTTAGGAGGCCATGATTTGAGCACGTAGAAGATGGCATCATCAATTGTGATGAAAGGAAGCTTGGTCTAGTTCTGCATCGGATCCTTACGCGCCTTGATATACACATTGTGCATATCCACCTTGAAGTCTGCAAAGCTCCGCAAACTGTTGTACACTGTGGGGGATAGGTGCGGCCTCTTGTTAATCCACATCCGGACGCTCGCCTCCATGAGCACCCAGAAGATCTTAGTTTCGCGGATCCACGTGGCGTCCTTCGTAGCCCAGAGCAATGCATATTTTGCAGCCTCTGGCAAGTCCTGTTCAATATGAGGGAACTGACTGTCCTCAGGCAGTTCCCCTGTCACCAATAAAATAGACAAGAGCAACCATGCGTAGTGGAAGGTCTTGCCCTGCTCCTGAGCTTCCTTGCAGTTGGTTAGGAATTCTTCGCAGAGGAATTCAACCCAGTTGAATTGGACCCCTTTGTGCATTGTTCTACCAGCAAAGTGATTGGTGATGGTACCTCGTCTCCATGGCATTTTCTCATCACCTTCCCGGCAAGTAGTTGGGTGGCTACGTGCACCCCTTTATCCTTAATGCTACTGATGGTGTACCCTCTCTTCTTCTTTTCCAATTTGTACTTCTTCTTCATGGCCTCTATGAGCACCAAATCTCCACTTTTGCCAGCTATCTCCGCAGGGTCCTTTCCCTTATAGGGAAGCCGAGAAATCTTGTGGATAAGCTCCGCCGTGATGGGAATAGGCTCCTCCAGCCATAAGTACCCATTGTGCACTAGGAAAAGCAACTGCCTGATGACAAAGATCATGATAGGTGCGTGGTGAAAGTGTGGAATCCATAGTAGGTGGAGTAGTCCTCGGCCTTCTCCACATCGCGCAGCCATTTCTGCGGCTCTAGCGCTGTAACTGACCCCTCCTTGCTCTGTTTCATGAGGTTCTCAGTCTCTAAATGTGGGAAATTTTCGCTGTCCGCAAGGTCCCAGTCTTCAAATTTCATTATGGGCACGTGGCCCAGGGCCGAGCCCTCAAACAGAATTCCATCTAGGAGGAGCAAGGTTTGGAGTGCACTCTTAGCAGCATCCAAACCCTTGGGTACTTTAGCTTTCCCTTTCTGCAGAGGAACGTACTTGGGTAGTTTTACTGCAGCACGCACCGGCTGGATATCTTCTTCCATTTCTTCATCCACCTTTATCTCATTTATGAGAGCCTGGAGGTCCTCCTCCTCATCATCTATTTCAATGTTGACAACCTTTCCCTCTTCTTCCATGGAAAGTTTACTAAACCGCGGATTTCGGGGGGACATGCAGACTGGTCCCGCTACCTGTTTATCCTTCTTGGTCCTCGACGTCCGAGGTGATTTCAAAATTTCTGGCGCATCCCCACCTGCACTGTAGGGTTCTATGCGACTTCCTCAGCGGTACTCTCTACAAAACCCACACCTCTCCTGGTAGTTGTCATCTTGTTCGAACTGTCTGTGGTTGTTCGCGAACTTGGGGGCTCAAATACCATTTGGCACTCAACACTCTGTGCTCTTCATAATAGCTCAAATCTCAAATGAACAAGTGTTGTCTCATGGCTAGCCTTTGGAGTTTTATAGCGTTTTTTGAATTTGAATTTGACCATTCCCCCCACTTCTGAGTCATTAATGCATTCTTGGCGGCAGATCGTCCCAAATATAGCTCTTAATTTGTGTCTTAATTGCCCGCCACCCACTCCCTTTTGCCTTAAATTGGACATCTCGTCATGAACAGTGATGCCAATGGTAACTTCCCAGTTTACCCGCATGGCAGCGCAATCCCCCGTTCGCAGGCGCGAACCTTGTACCATGCTGATTTTGCGCGCACCTCCTTCACTGCGCAATTCCAAAACAAACTCTTTTAGAGTCCCGCGCTCTCTTTCAACTATCTGGAGTGTTGAGACTATGCTCCTTACGTCTAGTTAGGTGGTCACACCATCTATGCAAGACTTCAATTTACCTTCCAGTATAGTCCATGGACACTCTTCAATTGCCCTTCCGACAGCCGGCGTTGCGTGTTTTATCTTATGTGGTGTGCTCCGCTTGTTGCTGCGTTTGGTAAGGTGTGGTCTCAACCATGGTAGTAGAATCATAAATTCTCAGGGAAAATCTTCTAATGTAGTGGTATGACCATCCATATCTTGCCTTTTCATCCTTGGTTTATCGACGTGACATGCTTGCGTTACCTCGTTTTCTAGTCTTTTGATCTCAGCATCCTTCAACATGCTTTTCTTCCTCAATCGTACCTGATATTCTTTGAGTCCGCAAAATATAAAGTTCGCTTGTCGAATTTCTTTCCAAATCCTTATATGGTCATGCTCGCATAGCTGTGTGATTCCTTCATCCTAGTCTTCGCGTGCTGTCATAACTGTGGGAGCTATTACGTGTGGATTCCTTTTGGTATTACCTTTAGAAATTTTGGTTTCTACTGTTTTTCGCACCTTTGGAATCATCTCTATGCTCAAGTTTTTTCACATGGTCCTATAGGCCCATTAAACCGCTGGCACGCGCAGGTCCCAATCAGTTTGTCTTGCCTGGTGAACCGTGTTCAATACTTTGCACACCCTATGGAATGCCTCGTCATGGAGAATTGGTAATGCACGTCGCCTTTCGTGCTGATGTGGTTTGTTTCGATTCTATAGGCTCGGGGTGGTATGCGCTTGTGCGGACTGTACAACATATGTCTGTACCCATTGGGAAAGGTGGGCGTGCAAGTTGTTCCACCTCAACTGATTGGCTTTCGTTCATCTGTGAATAGTGTTGGGAATGGATCGTGTACACAGGCATCATTAAGCTTTCGGAGGTCTACGAATTTTCTTATTTCACCTTTCTATTTTTTCTCCTGTACTACCATAGGACTCACCCAGTCGGATTCTTCCACTGGTTCAAGAATTTTGGCTGGGAGCATTTTGTCTAATTTGTCGCGGACCTTTTCTTTATACTTTGGGTTCAATGGGTAAGGCCGTTGCTTAACTGGCTTCGTGTCAGGTTTCAGGGTGATCTTCATCGTCCCTGAATCGCCAACGATCCCTTTTGAATCCGTAATTTTGGTCGAGAAAAAGTCTTGGTATTCGCGAAGTAGCTCAGTGACCTTATCGATCGTGGCATTGTCCCAATAGTCCCCAAGCATTGCGTATTTTGGTTCTGCCTCCGTTCCAATGTTGACCTGCTTCGTTTTTAGCGGCGCGGTAATGTTAGGGTCTTCAAGTGATGGTCTGTGAATCTTGCAAGAGCCTTGTATTTCTGAAATGTTAATCTTCGTGGGTCCTCATCATCCTCCTCAACATTCATGTTATAACACTCCAGTGCATTGTTCAACTGTGTCGCCCATTCTGGCTGAAGTACTCCCATTGGATCCTATGGTATTTTAAAGATAGCGGATTTTACTGCTTGTAGTGCATCGTCAACAGTATCTAACCAACGATCTTCAAATGTGAATGTTAACAAGAATCCCTCGCACAAGACATCCCATTCGCCCATACCATGGCAGAGCTCTGTCTCCGTATACCAATTCATGGGTATGACGTCCAGGGTATGGTAGAATAAATGTACCCATTCAGGCTGGGGCTCTTCCCCATAGACCTTGGTCCATTTCGCGAGGTGCGTGCATGGATCATCTCATCCGTCATATTTGTCTACTAGTCGAATTTGTGGTTTTCCAAAATATAGGCGCATCATCCTTCTACATCCGCGCTAGTCTTAAAAAGATCCTTGATGCCTACCCCACCATCGTGCAGGTGTTGCGCGCAGTGCCCACTTCAGCGCATCGAACCCCTGTTGTTCTGGTACTGCACTTTCAAATTTGCTTAGAAATTCATCCACCACTGACAATCCATCATATGTTGGCAACTCTCTTGCCTCTGTTGCTACGTAATGCAATGACCTGATCATCATGTTGCAATTCGGTGTTGTTACTTCGTGCAGCCGATTCTACCATCACTCTATCTCTTCATCTGAATCCGAAGTGCAGGAGTTTTCGTGCTCCCATGAAATCCTTCCATTTGCAGTCGGAATCACCCAATCTTATCCTTGTGTAGTTATCTTGTAGATACAATCGATATCGTCATCACTATCGTCGTTATGCACCGGTTTGGTGTATCGTGCCCCTTCGACTAGATCTAGTGGTACTACTACGCGTAATGACTTTTTCTCAAAGATCATTTTTCACTTCTTCAGATTTATGACCCCGTTCATATCAGTAGCCCAGTCTATTCCTAGTAGTGTGGGATAGGGATTGCTATCATCGACAATCCCTATCACTTCAAAATTGCCTCTGTCCTCGCGCCTTCAATATCGACTGTCACCCCTTGCAATCTTCTCATGGGCAAAATCTTCTGTTGGTTTGCCATTCGTAACTGAATAGGGGACCATTGTAATGCGGGTCTACCCATGCATTCCCATGTTTGCTTTGGTAGTAAATTCGTGTCCAAACCTAGATCCAGGATTACCTGATCCATTTCATACTCACCTATTTGTATAGTCAACCTCATCTCCCTTCCTGTGCGCAATGCATGCTTTCCATGTTTTTGGACCACGTGTGGTTCCCCGGACCCCGCACACCTAGTGATAAGTTCCTGTAGCCCTTTGACTACCTTGTTGTTGTGCATCAGTTTCATGCATGTCTCTAGAAAGGTAGTGAGCATTAAAGGATCCACCCCTGGTTCTAGTTGATCCTTACTACCTGAAGTGGAGGCCTCCGTGAAGCTCTTCTTAGCTTCCATGAATGTCTCTTTGGCGTGTTCTAAGTCAAACTTGGGTTCCTTTGTAGGATCCTAGCGAACCCACGCGCTATCTTCTGGCTGCTTCCCTTTATCATCTCCCATGGCCATACCACTCCTGAGCATCATGTTTACATTTGGGTCTTCTTCGCGGTTTAGACATCATCATTTGTAAATTCTGGGTTGGAGGGGGCTGGATTACCCCCTTTTCGTGCATCTTCGCTATCAGCAAAGGGAAATCTTTTGCCTCATGATCAAACTGATTACAGTACCAACATGATATCCTAGTCAGGTTCATACAATCGCGATAATAATGCCCTGTCCCTCCGCAATTGTAACAAATTATCTATCTGCAACCCCTTCCTAGTCCCATTCCACCTCGACCCTGACCACGCCCTTGAAACCCAGTGTGTGCCATCCCTACATTTGGGTCAAGGGCTTGCATTTCGGTCTACACCCTGTAGGCAGGAGTCTAATCCATCATTAGTTCATAGCTTCGGCAGGTGCATTCGTCATGGCCTACTAACCTGCAGAAATTACAAAACAATTGTTGGGACGTCTGCATATACTTCTGTAATAGATGACAATTATCCATGGTATGTTTTCCTCCTATATGGAAGATCGCCCACCATAATGCAAATGCCGCGCTCGGCCCCGCCTATTCCTCCGGTCTTAATGGCATTGGCCCTCCCCTTGCCAAATAGTTCGCGAACACTGGATAGTGGTCCTTGTCGTGCCCTTGGCCTTTGCATTTTATGCACCATACTTCCTCACACAACTCTAGCCGAGTTGTCCTGTCCTATTTCAAACTTTTCATCTCCAAACACAGATTCTGCACTTGTGCATGGATTTATTGGACTCCCAACCCAGGGTCTTGTATAGGGGTCTCATGCAATCTCATTGCCATCTCCAATGCTTCGGCCTGGGTGGAAAGTTTTTGCTATGACAACGTTGTCCTTAAGTGTGGCATAAGTGAGGCCACAAACCATGCACGATGATGTGCGTCTGTTAACATCATATTGGTTTCGTGGATCATACTCTTCAGCCTTTGGTCCAGATCCTACGGGGTCTCGCCCGGGAGCGTTGCGATCTCCTTAAACCCGATGATTGATTGTGTCTCTAATTTTGGCCTGCTAAATTCCCTGTTCAATGCGGTCAGACGTCTAGACATATTCTTATTTCACATTTCTATTTTTTCTCCTGTACTACCATAGGACTCACCCAGTCGGATTCTTCCACTGGTTCATGAATTTTGGCTGCGAGCATTTTGTCTAATTTGTCACGGACCTTTTCTTTGTACTTTGGGTTCAAGCGGTAAGGCCGTTGCTTAACTGGCTTTATGTCGGGTTTCAGGGTGACCTTCATCATCCCTGAATCGCCAACGATCCCTTTTAAGTCCGTAATTTTGGTCGAGAACAAGTCTTGGTATTCGCGAAGTAGCTCAGCGACCTTATCGACTGTGGCATTGTCCTAATAGTCCCCAAGTGTTGCGTATTTTGGTTCTGCCTCCGTTCCAATGTTGACCTGCTTCGTTTTTAGCGGCGCGGTGATGTTAGGGTATTCAAGTGATGGTCTATGAATCTTGCGAGAGCCTTGTATTTCTGAAATGTTAATCTTCGTGGGTCCTCATCATCCTCCTCAACATTCATGTTATAACACTCCAGTGCGTTGCTTAACTGTGTCGCCCATTCTGGCTGAAGTACTCCCATTGGCTCCTGTGGTATTTTAAAGATAGCGGCTTTTACTGCTTGTAGTGCATCGTCAATAGTATCTGACCAACGATCTTCAAATGTGAATGTTAACAAGAATCCCTCACACAAGACATCCCATTCGCCCGTACCATGGCAGAGCTCTGTCTCCGTATACCAATTCATGGGTATGACGTCCAGGGTATGGTAGAATAAATGTACCCATCCAGGCTGGGGCTCTTCCCCATAGACCTTGGTCCATTTCGAGAGGTGTGTGCGTGGATCATCTCATTCGTCATATTTTTCTACTAGTTGAATTTGTGGTTTTCCAAAATGTAGGCACATCATCCTTCTACATCCGCGCTAGTCTTCAAAATATCCGTGATGCCTACCCCACCATTGTGCGGGTGTTGCATGCAGTGCCCACTTCAGCGCATCGAACCCTTGCTGTTCTGGTACTGCACTTTCAAATTTTCTCAGAAATTCATCCACCACTGACAATCCATCATATGTCGGCAACTCTCTTGCCTCTGTTGCTACGTAATGCAATGACCTGATCATCATGTTGCAATTCAATGTTGTTACTTCGTGCAGTCGATTCTACCATCGCTCTATATCTTCATCTGAATCCGAAGTGCAGGAGCTTTCGTGCTCCCATGAAATCCTTCCATTTGCAGTCGGATTCACCCAATCCTATCCTTGTGCAGTTATCTTGTAGATACAATCGAGATCGTCATCACTATCGTCGTTACGCACCGGTTCGGTGTATCGTGCTCCTTCGGCTAGATCTAGCGGTACTACTACGCGTAATGACTTTTTCTCAAAGATCATTTTTCACTTCTTCAGATTTATGACCCCGTTCATATCAGTAGCCCAGTCTATTCCTAGTAGTGTGGGATAGGGATTGCTATCATCGACAATCCCTATCACTTCAAAATCCGCCTGTGCGCTCGCGCCTTCAATATTGACTGTCACCCCTCCCATGGGCAAAATATTCTGTTGGTTTGCCATTCGTAACTGAATAGGGTACCATTGTAATGCGGGTCTACCCATGCATTCCCATGTTTGCTTTGGTAGTAAATTCATGTCCAAACCTAGATCCAGGATTACCTGATCCATTTTGTACTCACCTATTTGTACAATCAACCTCATCTCCCTTCCTGTGCGCAATGCATGCTTTCCATGTTTTTGGACCACGCGCGGTTCTCCTGACCCCGCGCACCTAGTGATAAGTTCCTGTAGCCCTTTGACTACCTTGTTGTTGTGCATCAGTTTCATGCATGTCTCTAGAAAGGTAGTGAGCATTGAAGGATCCACCCCTGGTTCTAGTTGATCCTTACTACCTGAAGTGGAGGCCTCCGTGAAGCTCTTCTTAGCTTCCATGAATGTCTCTTTCTTGCGTTCTAAGTCAAACTTGGGTTCCTTTGTAGGAGCCTAGCGAACCCACGCGCTATCTTCTAGCTGCTTCCCTTTATCATCTCCCATGGCCATACCACTCCTGAGCATCATGTCTACATTTGGGTCTTCTTCGCGCAGTTTAGACCTCATCATTTGTAAATTCTGGGTTGGAGGGGGCTGGATTACCCCCTTTTCGTGCATATTCGCTATCAGCAAAGGGAAATATTTTTCCTCATGATCAAACTGATTATAGTACCAACATGATATCCTAGTCGGGTTCATACAATCGTGAGAATAATGCCCTGTCCCTCCGCAATTGTAACAAATTATCTATCCGCAACCCCTTCCTAGTCCCATTCCACCTCAACCCTGACCATGCCCTTGAAACCCAGTGTGTGCCATCCCTACATTTGGGTCAAGGGCTCGCATTTCGGTCTGCACCCTGTAGGCAGGATTCTGATCCATCATTAGTTCATAGCTTCGGCAGGTGCGTTCGTCATGGCCTACTGACCCGCAGAAATTACAAAACAATTTTTGGGACGTCTGCGCATACTTTTGCAATAGATGACAATTATCCATGGTATTTTTTCCTCCTATCTGGCAGATCACACACCATAATGCAGACGCCGCGCTCGGCCCCGCCTATGCCTGCGGTCTTAATGGCATTGGCCCTCCCCTTGCCAAATAGTTCACGAACACTGGATAGTGGTCCTTGTCGTGCCCTTGGCCTTTTCATTTTATGCACCATACTTCCTCGCGCATCTCTAGCCGAGTTGTCCTGTCCTATTTCAAACTTTTCATCTCCAAACATAGATTCTGCACTTGCGCATGGATTTATTGGACGCCCAACCCAGGGTCTTGTATAGGGGTCTCATGCAATCTCATTGCCATCTCCAATGCTTCGGCCTGGGTGGAAAGTTTTTGCTATGACAACGTCGTCCTTAAGTGTGGCGTAAGTGAGGCCACAAACCATGCGCGATGATGTGCATCTGTTAACATCATATTGGCTTTGTGGATCATACTCTTCAGCCTTTGGTCCAGATCGTACGGGGTCTCGCCCGGGAGCATCTCGATCTCCTTAAACCCGATGATTGATTATGTCTCTAATTTTGGCCTGCTAAATTCCCTGTTCAATGCGGTCTGGATCTCTGCAATTCCTGCATTCGGGTGGTCATTAGAATGCTTGATATACTACGTTAATGTGCGATCCTGCAGAATGCTCACCAGCGTAGCCTTTTTAATATTATCATCCACGATGCCTTGTGCTTCCCATACTACTCTTACCATGAACCAGAATTGGTCTGGATCTTAATTTCCTACTCCTCTGAACACCGGTAGTTTGATCGCACTCGCCATACTGAACTTTGGTGGTGGTAGAGGTGGGGTGGGTGGAGATGGAGGTGATGAGGGTGAAACGGGTGGCGGTGTCAGCAGAGGTGGTAAACGTGGAATTCGTTGTCTTATCAAACTAACCATGCTTCTCGGAGAAACCTTCGCAAGCTCTTCCTCGCTCTCCCGCGAGGGTGAAATTAGGGACTGGTTTCTATCTCTTTGCTACTTCTGCCTCTATAGATCTTCCCACTTCACATAGTCCCAAACATTAATTTATTTGTAGAACCCACTTTTCACACAATAGCATCTTAATCCAAGTGTTCAAAAATTTAATATACTCACCTCACTGTCCCTTGAGAAAACGTCGCTTTGCCTCAATGTAGTTGACAATTGTGTCTACCGTGAACTCAGTGATAAATCCTCCTATTATTCAGTCGAGCCAGTGGTCCACAGCTCATGCTTTCTTCTCTTTAGAGGCTTCTAGTCTGCACACTAGTTCCAGAGTCCACATTATTGGTTTGTGAGCTTACACCTTCCCTGCCTGTCTACTAACTTTGCGATCCACTCATACAACTCAGACGGAAACGAGGCAAAGAAAATTTTGTGGATTTTGGTGTACAAGTAGTGATCCAACCACTGTTCCTTAGATACTCGCAGATTTCTGTTTTCCTGTGTCGCGAACTCGTGAATCTTCTTGTCTAACCACTCTTCAATTTCTTTCTTTGTAGGATTCCAGTGGCACGACATCAGACATCCTTTATGTAGATCCCGGTCCTGGCAATGGAACCATTTGTTGGCTTGTATGGGCCTGACCCAAGTTCAGAGGTGATTTAGCCAAGAAAATACTGGTACTACTGGCCCTTTTGGCAACAGTCCGTGGAGCATGGACTGAGGTCTCAACTGAAGTAGTATGGGAGGGTGTTAAACCTGGTTTCCGCACCCTTGGGATGTCTAATGGGCTTCAGGAGGTTCACGGTCTGACCTATTGCTACGCGCACTTATGATCCCTTCGCAACCTGCGGTGCGGCTTTCGCGCAGCCCTACTCGTGGCGCAACCCATATAATACCCAAGTCTCTTGCTATTTAACCGATTACTTAACTTGTGTGTGTAAGAGTTATGGTTATTATAGCATATTCAACAATCATAACAGTGCGTGCAATACATAAACCAATACAACCATAAAGAAAATAATGCATAGAAAATACACAGAAATAAGAATCAACTTCTCTTTTATTACTCTTCAATATTGCTTACAAATTCGACACCACCCTGTGCACTCAGCTGTAGGGGTCTGTACACTTAGCTTCTCACTCTACTAGGCCTCTATGCACTGAGTTGCAAAGCCTCTTCCTACTACTATGACCCAATACGCATAGAATCCTACTCTAAGCTCGACCTATTCCTTCTCTCCTTTCTCTATCCTCAACTATATTTACAACTTAGAGCCTCTCTCTATTTATACAATCCCATGGTCCATGGCCCATGGGTAGGCTAACATGACTTTACATTACATTACATTACTTTAGGGAGGACAACCCTATGACTTAACCTCTACTTCACGCTTTGCGCCCGCAATTCGTGGAGTCTTACAAAACCTTTGACCAAAACTTTGGCTTTGAGCCCCAAAACCTGCTGTGGGGGGACTCCATGCCCAACAGAAATCTAGTCCCCACTATTTGAAAGGTTGTTTGACATGTACTGGAATCAAGGGGAGAGGAGAAAGCTTTTGTCTCTCAGAAAACACTTGGCATTTCTGACATGACCTTACCTGGGAATGAACATTCCCAAACAGTGTAGGCTAGTAGAATCTTGCCTTGAGGATTTTATGTGTTGTGGTATTCTAGCTATAGTGTCCTCCACAAATTCCTCCATGAAAATCCTCAATCACCTTATGGGTTTTGCCCTCTACCAAACATAGCAACAATACTCCCACTGGGTCCTTCCAGTAGAGTAGACCATTGGATATGATATATTTTTATGCTTGCAATCTCAGACTTCAGTATTTGGATTTATCCAACCCCCATGAGAGCATCAAGAATAAGAGATAATGAACGATGCTCTTATACCAGGGTGATCCCTCATATTTGGCATAGATTTTCTGCTTAGATGTTTTAATCCTCTTCTGATGATCCTCTGGCCTACCTTCCTCTGTTATCAGGTTTATCCCTAGAGCTTGGAAATTTGATTCGGATAAAACCTTGGCCAACCTCTGGACTTTTATGAGCTTGGTAGGATTTATGTCTAGCTCATATTCTTGTATCTTTTCTATCCACCTACCCATTTTTCCTTCGCTGTCTCCTTGTACCAGGATGTCCTTGACTGCTTTCGTTGGGACAAACGTTGTGATTTTCGATTGTAGCATATACATACGAAATTCCTTCAAACCCTTGACTAGTGCATAGGATTGTTTCTCCAAGATGTTATATTTCAGCTCAACATCCCTTAGGACTTGGCTGAAGAAGGGGATGGGTTGTTCATAACCATGTTTATTTTTCTATAGCAGCACTGCAACAATAGTATGTGGAGAGGCGAAATAAAATATGTAGAAAGGCACTGAATAGTCGGGGCTGACTAGTACTGGGGCTTCAACCTAAGATTATTTAATTATAATGAAGGAATTTTGGGTGCCAGCACTCCACTTGACTTCATTTTCCTCCTTAAGCATGTCCATAATACCCTTGACAATTTCTGCGTAGTTGGGTATGAACCTCCTCAAGAAATGTATTCTCCCCAGAAAGGCTTGAACCTCTTTCTTATTCCTGGGTAGAGGAATATGGCTGATGGCTTCGACTCATTTAGGATCGATCTTCACACCCTCCTATGCTACTATGTGCCCTAGTAGCTTCCCCTCACTCAGGGCGAATTGAGATTTCTTAGGATTCAGAGAAAGACCATACCTCCTGCATTTCTCAAAGGTGAGATTTAAGTGGAGGATGTGCTCTTCATCAGTCTTAGAAAAGACTATGATATCATCTAAATAAACCACCACGAATTTGTCTTGCTCCCCTATGAAAGCTATGTCCATGGCTCTCTGAAATGTGGCCCCTACATTAATAAGACTGAAAGGCATGCGAGCATACATGAATGTTCCCCACGAGGTGGTGAAAGAAGTTTTCTTTTGATCATCAGGGTGGACTGCCACCTGGTTGTAACTAGAAAACCCATCCATCATGGACATTCTGGCTGAGCCAACCACCTTCTACAATATATGATCCATCTTAGGCAATGGGTAGTTGTCTTTCAATGATGCCCTATTTAGATTATGAAAATCTACACATAGCCTTATTTCTCCGCTCTTTTTTCGGACAGGGACTAGGTTGGCCACCCATTCAGAGTACCTTAAAGGCAATATGATCTTTTCTTGTAGAAACTTTCTCACCTCTTTTTCAATGGAGGGGAGTAAGAGTGGATTTATCTACCCGAGTTTATGTTTGCATGGATTTATTCCACTCTTCAAAGTAATCTTATGCTAAATTATTTTAGTATCAAATGCTTTTAAATCCTCATAAGACCAAGCAAATACATGTGTATGAATTTTGAATAGATTTAAATACCTTTGTCTGTATTGCAAGGGGATTCCTTTTGATAGCTTGATCATCTGGGGTTCCTCCGCTAATCCAATGTTGTAGTCTTCTACTGGATTGTCTATCTCCAGGGCCATTGGTTTGGAGACTACGTCATCCTTATTAAAAAGCCTTTCTAGTGGGACTAGTCCACGAGGGATGGTATTCCCTTTCAGTTGCAAAATTTTGCGCCCAACCACTGTGTCTTTCGACAAAGTCGCTTCTTGATCTGCTTCTTCTTCTTCTTGATCAATGTTGGAGTGGGCGAACTCCCCAACGACTTCTATGAATCTCTTCACCTTCTCTTTATCCTCGAATACCCACCAGTGCTTGACATTATTTAATATTGAGGGTCTATATCTGACTTCTACCTCATACCCGAGGAACAGATTTTGAGGGGGCCTGAAACTGCTTGCAACTACAAAAAGGGAGTCAGCCATTCTATTTCCTTCCCTGGGAAAAAATTGGATATTAAAGGCCAGGAAGAAATTATCAATTAGATCCCACACTTCATTCCGATAAGTCCTTAGTCTGGGGTTTTTGGCTTGGCATTGATATCTGATTTACCTTATGACGAGCTCAGAGTCTCAATAGACCATTAGGAATTCAATATTCATATTTTTTTCCATTTGTAACCCAAGGAGCAATGCTTCATACTCCACCACGTTGTTGGTCACCTCAAATTCCAGCTTGAATGAGAGGGGTATCAGGCTACCCTCCAGAGATACCAACAATATTCCAACTCCATTTCCCTCTTTTGAGTTTGCTCCATCGAAGTATAATTTCCATACTTCATTTTCATTTGTGTGCTGGTGCTCTAAATTCCTTGTTAGGTGTACTGATGTTTCCTCTAAGAAGGGCTCATTTTCTTCTAGGAACAGGTAAGAGAGGTCACTTTCTTTCCCATGCACTAGGGAGTTTTATGAGCCTTTAGCTGGGGTCACAGTTTTTACAAACCTGGATTCTCTGTACAATCTCCTTTTCTCACCTCCAAAAGTGGGAATAGTGGCATAAGTCAGATCTAACTTGATAGAGCCCCCCACTTTGGAACCCCAATATCTATATAAGAGCATGCCGAACAGAGGGGTAATGTCTGCCACTGCTATGTCCATTACCACACTCTTCACAAGGATCTGAGCCAAGTTTACCACCAGATCCTTTAACATTCCCAAGCATTTTACCCTCTTAAATTCAAAGGGGGACAAGTCCTTGTAGGGCCTGGTGATTTGTAAGCCATGTTGTTCCATCACTGTTAGGGGCGTGAGGTTGTGTGAGGCTCCTGAATCTAGCATGCAATTGTGCAACAAGAGTTCATGGATTACCACAGTCACGTAGAAGGGTGCAATAGAAGGATCAAGTTCTTCCACATGCGGCCCAAAAACAACCATTGGCCTCTCCTCTTGGAGGTTTAAACTATCATGGGTTGGTGTTGAGGTGGATGGATGCATGAATTGAGAGACTTGAGATTTATAAGTAGGTTAATTTAGAAGCTCAGTCAGAGGAACAAGAATTTTTACCTTTTCAAGCTCCTTCTGAAGATTGAATGCGGGTTGGACTTTTTCTATACCTCCTGGCTCTGTTCCTTCTTCCTTACCACTGGCAGTTTTCAGCAGAACAAGTGCCTCCTTTTCTGTGTGTCCCTTTGAACTATTGCTTTCCTTATTAGAGGAGACTTTTATCTTGGAAGGGTTAGGATTTAGCTTACCTTTCCCTTTCTCTAGTACCGGAGGAATAACTTGGGGAGTAGTTCCCTCTTGTTGTTCTAGTTCTCTTGACCTTTTCTTTGAAGATATTAGTTCATACTTACATTGTGGCTATGCTTGCATGAAATCTGCAAACTTTTTGCAATAATAATCTATATTTTCCTCATCTGCTACTGCTTCTCTATCATGACTGGCCTCTTGGTGAGCCATATTCTCATGTTCTTCTTCGGAGAAAGAAGAATACAAGTTTCCCTGCATCTCGTGTGTATCCGATGATTGTTCATTGGGATCATCTTCTAAATATAGAGGATTAGGGATCTGGTCAAGCTGTTCCTTTCTCTCCATTGGAATTATTTGCAATGGAGGAATTCTATATTGCAGGTTGTAACACCAGTTGTTGACTTGAGAATACTGTTTGGAGAGGCTCTTTTTCTCAATTTCAAGCTTTCCAACCTTTTGTGATAAACTTCTGATGAGTTTTTCCAGTTTATCGAACTTCAGTTCTTGTGATTCTTTAGCTTGACCCGAGGAGGATGCTTCTTCTTTCCCTCTTTTATTCTCAATAGGTTCTTTCTTTCTTCTTGACTTCCCTGCTGAGGTGAAATTTGCTTCCACCTCAAGTGCATACTTCCTTTCCCTTAGAGTAAAGCCAAAGTCATACTTAAAGGCTCCCAAAAAAACTACTAGAGCAGTAGCTGGAGGAGGCTTTATCTCACCCAACAGGTTATTATACTATTTATTGAAGATTTTTATAAATTCTGAGATATCCTCTTTTGGATTTTTCCTTATAGTGTTAAACTCTGTGAGGAGGTACTCATGATTTATTTTTTCACCCCATTTATGTGTGAAAGATTTTTCAAGTTCCTCCCAGGTAGTGATGGAGGCATTGGGTAGGGCCTTGAACCATTTTCTGACTTCTCCATCAAGGGACTGTACAAAAAGTCTCATGAACACATCCAGCTATTCCACATTTAGGTTCTCAGCAAAGGAAAAAGAGGTTTCAATGTGCCTCTGCACAATGTTGTCATCCTCCCCATTGAACCTAGGTAGAAGCTTTAGGTAGTCTTGGGGCATAACACTTAAGGGCTGAGGTAAATTAAGAGGGGAATATTTATTTAGCAAAAAACCCAGAAGAGCCATATGGATTAATGGAAGAGGATTGAGATTCGCTTGAGGAACTTGGGCCAAACACACAGTGGTAGGAGTATCTAGACTGATAGAAGGGTAGGTAAGGGTCTTAGGAGTAATTCCTGAGTAGTGAGTAACAATGGGTTGAGAGCTGGACGAGGAAGCTTCAAAGACTAATGAGACGGTAGTGCAGGAAGTAGGACTTTTCACCTTCAAGACTTTCCTAAAATTTTTTTTCTCTGGGTTAGATACAAATGGGGATTTCTGCTAAGAGGTATCTGAGTGAGTGTGAGGCTTCTTAAAATCTAGGATGATAAATGATGATGGGGGGCGTGAAGTCACCAAGGTGATGTGGATGCAATCAGATTGTCTTTGCTCACCTACACAAAGAGTGCTCAATTTTTTGCATCCCAAGGGAAAAGTCCTTTAATATGTTCCACAACAATGACGCCAGAAGATGTTGTAGCTCTTAGAGACAACCTTGGATTGCGTACAAGACCAGTTCCTGGGCACATCTAGATTTTGAGTGTCTCAAATGATTCTCAATAAAATGGAGGCCTCACATATATTTTATATGTATATATATAACATAATGGGTTGGTTCATTAATATAAAGGAGTAAGACATGAATTTATGGTATTTCTTCACATGTACAAATCGCAGAAATATATGCATAAAACAGTGGAGGTCGAGTAGTTCAAGGACTTACAGTTTAATAAACTTTTTTCTAGAAAATGAGAGAATATAAGGAGAAAGAGCAACTCATCACATAGAGTTTAAAGCATCAAGAATTCTACCTTAAACACATAGAGCTTGAAGCATTAAGGATTTATAAACTTATTTGAGTTACGGGTAAGAGGGGTTGGATGATATGATTCATGTAGCACAGATTTAAAGATATAATTTCAATAATCCATACAGGCACAGGCATTAAAAATGTCGATACAAATGAATCTATGAGGAAGTTACAAGCATATGCATTAACATATTGATACAAATGAATATGTGAGGAAGTTTGAAATATTTCTAGCAACTATGATTGCATGAATTCAGAGAAGAAAAATGAACATAATGGGTTTCAATAGAGGGATAACATACTGTAATAATTGAAGGGGGAATCACCACCATTTGCTTGATGTTATGAAAGATCTGTATTATAAAGACTTATAGTCTGAACATAACATGTAGTGTTTTCTTTAGAATTTCTAAACCTTTGTTAAGTGTTGCTTCCTCCTATTTATCTAGAGAGGAGGAGCGTTGAACATTCATTACATCAAAATATCTTCAGCCAAGTCTCATCTGTCAGGTTGACTAGCTGTCTCAGCCAAGATGGCTCTGTGGCCCGAAAACATTAAAAAACATTAACTGCCTCATTGAATGACCACACATTATAGGGATAAAAAACAAGTCAATCAATCAAATGAGAATGCTAAAGAACTCTCTTCATTCCCATCCCTGTGATCGCTACTACCTCAGGTTGTAATTTTCTCGCGGTATGCCCTCTTGTGGTGCTTAGCCAACTCCCATTGCTTCTTTATTTACTTTTCAAACAATTCATCCTTTGAATTTGGGAGTGGGCGCTATAAGTTTAGTGTTGTGGTACTGAAATAGAGGACCCCTGGGTGGTACTTCTATTCCCTCTGTATGGAACACCATGCCGGATAATAAAATCCTCCCGAGATACTAAGTCCTCTTTTACTCCTATGAGTGCCAACCCTGGTTCCATGTCACAACGGGCCTTTCTAGATCATCCCATGTCGAGTTTGAATGCACCACCTATTTTCTTAAAATCCATAGCTGTCGACCCATCACACCTTTAAAGTCCTACACTGCACTATCGGTGCCCTAATATGTCTGGTGATGTGTTTATGGTGTAATATGGAGGACTTTCCAGTGTTGGCCCCTATCACTAAAACATTGTGAAACATGCAAGTCCCGATCCCCTTTAGGCTCCTTTGCTTCAGCCCCTTTCTATAATATTCTTCATATGATCGGGGTCTTGAACCAGGTGCTTAGCCCGAAGGCACTAGAGCCTTTAAAAGCTTGTCCGGGGGTCTTTTTTCCTTTAATACATGGAATCTTGCACTTTGGCGATTTTTGATGTTTTCCATTGATATTTCCTCTGGACCCTTGCGATCACAGATCTGCGGGGTTGGTCCCACCAAAGGTATTGTAATTGCAATACGAGAGAGAGAGTTGAGGACGGGTGGTTTTCGGAGGGGGGAATGAGTGGTAAGTGGTAAGTGGGGGGGGGGGGGGGGGGGGGGGTGCGAAATGATATGAGAGGGACACGTAGCGGAGGGGCTTGGTAGGGAAACCACTTTTTAGACCCCCCCCCCCCCCCCCCCCCCCCCTCATTGATAAAGGGAAACATGGCGGGGGGGGCGAAAAGACCTAGGAGCCGTTGATCTGGGCTGAGTCAATCTAGGCCGTCTAGAGATGGGGGTGTTAAATGAGCATGCGGCCTTTGAAAGGGACAAATCGTAAGATTTTAAACTCCATTGTATAAAATATCGCATCCAGGGAGTTCCTGCATATCTCAATCGCAAGCCGGGAAGGACTTCGGTGGAGGAGGAACCTTTTCTTTGTGCGATTGTCGATTGCCGATTTGTGATGGGTGACATCATCACTGCCATGTTTCACCCTGTGACTGGTGACACGTGTCACCTGGAAATGCCCCCTTAGGACCCATGAAAATGCCAAATTTGCATGCCATGTGTCCTCAATACTGCCACGTCATGTCCATATTGCCACATATTCTGCCACGTGGCCCCCTGGAGGAGAGAGAAAAAGGCTCGCCCGTCCCTGTTTTTACGTCAATTTCTGTTAGGGTCCAACCCTAACCAACTTATTTATGTAATAGGGTCGAGTCATAGTTATAGTTGGTTAAAGAGTCAATAAAGCCCATATTAATAGTTGTAAGTGGTTGACCCGCATTTAAAGAAAGGGACCATAGTTAGTTGCAAACGAGCCATGGTATTAGATAGATGGTATTAAGAGAACCATGGTACTGACCCATGGTATTGCATGTATGAATCCTATATAAAGGATAGAGACTCCCCATTGAGGAGCGTCGTGTCTTATTTTGTAATCGAGCGCTGCTCTATTGGAGGTTACCCCATCGAAGAGGTAAGTGAACATTGCTTTCATCTCTAAATAATAAAATACATGCTGTTATTTCTCATTTTGTTCTATGTCTGCAGCTAGAGTTGCGCGAAGGCAGTAACACAAAACACAATGTGCCCACTGGTGCACGTAGCCCAGTAAGCATTGAGGTTGGATCGTGTCCCTATTGCCGCATATCAGACATCCCCAGTGTGAGGAAACTTTGTTCTAGCACCCTCCCATACTAATTCGAGTGAGACCTCAGTCTGCGCTCCATGGAATATTGCCGAAAGGGCCAGTAGTACCAAGATTTGCTTGGCTAAATCACTTCTGAACCTGGGTCAGGCCCCATGTAGCTAACAAATGGTTCCATTGCCGGGACCGAGATCTGCCTAAGGGATGTCTAATGTCATGCCACTGGAACCCAACAAAGAAGGAAATTGAAGAGTGGTTGGACAAGAAGATTCACAAGTTCACGACACAAGAAAATAGAACTCTGCAAGTATCTGAGAAAAAGTGGCTGGAACGCTACATGTATATGGAAATCCACGAGATTTTCTTTACATCCTTCCTAAGCTATATGAGTGGATCGCAAAGTTAGCCGATAGCCATGGCAGGTGTAGGCTCAACCAACCGATAATGTGGACTCCAGAATTAGTGCGCAGACTAGAGGCGTCAGAAGATAAGCTCACGTGAGCAGTGGACCATTGGCTTGACCGGATAATAGGAGGATTTATCACTGAGTTTGCGGTAGACACGACCGTGAGCTACAACGAAGCAGAACGACGCTTTCTCAAAGGACCGCGAGGTAAGTATATTAAGTCTTTGAATACTTGGATTAGGATGCTATCGTGTGAAAAGAGGGTCATGTGAACACATTAATGTTTGGGACAATACAGAGCGGAAAGATCTACAAAAGCAGCGAAGCGTTAGAAAACAGTCCCTTAATTTCACCTTCACGAGAGAGTGAGGAAGAGCTCGCTAAGGTCTCTCTGAGAAGCACGGTCAGTTTGATAAGGCAACGCATTCTGTGGTTACCACTTCCACCCATGCCACCACCTGCTTCACTTCCATCACCTCCATCTCAACCCACTCCACCTCCACCACCTCCACAGTCAGTATGGTGAGCGCGATCAAACTACCAGTATTCAGAGGAGTAGGGAATGAAGATCCAGACCAATTCCGGTTCATGGTAAGAGCAGTATGGGAAGTGCAAGGTGTCATGGATGACAAAAGTAAGAAGGCTACATTGGTGATTGCACTACAGGATCGCGCATTGACATGGTATATCAAGCACTCCAACGACCACCCAAACGCATGGATAACAGAGATCCAAAATGTGTTGAACAGAGAATTTAGCTGGCTAAAATCAAAGTCACAGTCAATCATTGGGTTTAAAGAGATCACGATGCTTCCAGGTGAGACCCCTTGGGATCTAGACCAAAGGCTGAAGAGTATGATCCGCGAGGCCAATATGACACTAACGGATGCACAACATTGTGCATGGTTTGTGGCATCTCTAACACCGCACTTGAGGATGGCGCTGTCACAACAAAAACTTTCCACCCAGGCCGAAGCATTGGAAATGGCGATGAGGTTGCATGAGACCCCGATACAAGACCCTGGGTTGGGAGTTCAACAAATCCACGCGCAACTACAAAATCTATGCTTGGAAATGCAAAGTTTGAAGCAAGATAGGGCACCGCGGCCAAAGGCACGTGAGGAAGTATGGTGCATAAAATGCAAAGGCCAGGGCCATGACAAGGATCACTGTCCAGTGTTCACGAACTACTTGGTAGGAGGGGGGCCAATTCCATTGAGACCAGAGGCATAGGCAGGGCCGAGTGTGACACCCGCGTTATGGTGCGTGATCTATCAGATAGGAGGAAAACACACGATGGATAATTGTCATTTTTTGCAAAAGTATACATAGACTCCCTAGCAACTGTTTTGTAATTTCTGTAGGTCAGTAGGCCACGATGAGCACACTTGTCGCAACTACGAGATAATGATGGATCGAACCCCAGCCTATAGGATGCAGACAGAAATGCAAGCCCTCGACATAGCTGCATGGATGGCGCGTGCTGGATTTCAGGGGTGAGGTCGAGGATGAGGAGGAATGGGACCAGGAAGGGGCTGTGGATAGTTAATTTGTTACAATTGCAGAGGACCAGAGCATTATGCCCGCGATTGCACCAACCCGATGAGGATATCCTATTCATATTATGCTTAGTTTGATCATTAAACAATAGATTGCCTTATGTTGATCACCAAATGTGTGAAAAAGGGGTATTCCAGCCTCCTCCACTCAGAATATACAAATGATGAGGCATGAACCACACGAAGAAGACTCGAATGTAAACATGATGCTCAGAAGTGGTGCGACCATGGGAGATGATAAAGGGAAGTAGCCAGAGGAAGATACATGGGCTCACAAGGCTCCTGTAAAGGAACTTGAGTTTGACTTAGAATGCACAAAAGAGACAATCATGGAAGCTAAGAAGAGCTTCACGGAGGCCTACACTTCAGGTAGTAAGGATCAACTAGAGCCAGGAATGGATCCTTCAACGCTTACTACCTTTCTGGAGACATACATGAAATTGCTGCACGACAACAAGGCAGTTAAGGGACTATAGGAGCTAATCACCAAGTGTGCGGGGTCAGGAGAACCGCGCATAATTTGGAAATTAGGGAAGCATGCTTTGCGCACTGGGAGGGAAATGAGATTGACTACGCAGATTGGTGAGTATGAAATGGATCAGGTAATCCTAGATCTGGGTCCGAACGTGAATGTGTTACCGAAGCAAACATGGGAACGCATGGGCTTGCCCATGTTACAATGGTCCCCTATTCAGCTATGAATGGCGAACCAACAGAAGATTTTGTCCATGGGGAGGTTGCAAGGAGTAACAGTTGATATTGAAGGTGCGAGCACATAGAAGAATTTTTAAGTAATAGAGATTGTCGATGATAGCAATCCCTATCACGCGTTGTTAGGAATAGACTAGGCCACCAATATGAATGGAGTCATCAACTTGAAGAAGCAGAAGATGATATTCGAGAAGAAGTCACTACGCTTAGTAGTCCCACTAGACCCAGCCGAAGGAGTGAGCTACACTGAACCAGTGCACGATGATGAAAGCGATGATGAGCTGGATTGTATTCACAGGATAACGAAATGAGACCAGGATTGGGTAAATTTGACTACAGATGGGAGAATCTCATGGAAGCACGAAAGCTGCTGCACTTCGGATTCAGACGAAGAAGTAGAGTGCTGGCAAAATTGGTTGCATGAAGTGACAACGCTGAATTTCAACATGATGATTAGATCACTGCGTTGTGTTACAACAGAGGAACGAGAGATGCTGACATATGATGGATTGAAAACGGTGGATGAATTCTTGAACAAATTTTAAAGCGCAGTACCAGAACAACAGCGGTTCGATGTGTTGAAATGGGCATTGCGCAAAACACCCACACGATGGTGGAGTACACATAAAGGCAAGTTTGAGGACTGGCGTGGATGTAGGAGGATGATATGCCTACTATTTTCAGGCCCCCAGCCTCGAACAAGAGTCGGTCAGCCAGGGAGGAGTAGCTTGCACACCCACCTGTCTCAATGGGTACAGACATATGCACACGCACAACCCGAACTCAGGATCGAAAATCAGAATAGGACACAGAAGCAGGAAAAGTGACGCACACCACAAATGTTCCACGTAGAAGCATTCAAGAAGGTATGCGGAATCCTGAACAGGGTTCACCAGGTGAGATGAACTGATTGGGACTTGCATGTACCAGCGGTCCGATGGGCCTCTAGGGCCATGTACAAAAACCTGAGCGTGGTGACGATCCCGAAGCTGACAAGAAGAGTCAACGCCATATTTTTGGAAGGAAGGAATCCTCACGTAGTAGCTCCCACAGGTGGGACAATACATGAAGACCAAGACGAAGGAATTATGCAATCGCATGAGGATGAACATATGCAAATTTAGAAAGCCATCCAGCGAGGGAGCCTTAAGCTTCGTGAACTCAAAGATCGGGTACGACTGAGGAAAAAAAGCGTGTTAATGGATGCACAGATCAAAGAAGTGGAAAGTGAAATCGCGCAAGTATGCCACGTCAATAAACTAAGAATGACAAGACAAGATATGGGCAACCATACTACTACATTAGAAGATTTCCGCCGGGAATTTGTGGCTCTGCTACCATGGCTGCGACCACACCTTACCAGGCAAAGCAACTAGGGGAGCACACCGCATAAGGAAGAACGCAAGGTGCTAACTGCCGCGAGGGTAAGTGAGGAGTGCTTGCAGACCGGGATGGAAGGTAAATTGAAGCTTCACACAGGTGGTGTGACCACATAACTATCCGTAGGGAGCATAGTCTCAACACTCCAAGCAGTTGAAAGAGAGTGTGGGACTATAAAAGAGTCTATCGGGGAGCTGCACGACAAGTAGGTTGGGCACATGATCAGTATGTCACAGGGGTCATGCCCGCGCATAGGGGGCTGCGCTGCCACACGGATAGGATGGGAAGTGACCATTGGTGTCACTGTTCATGACAAGACGTCCAATTTAAGGCAATGAGAAGCGGGTAGCGGGAAATTAAGACACGAAGTCAGAACTTGATTTGGGACGATATGCCGCCAATCTCGTATTAATGAGCCGAATGAGGGGGGAATGGTTGAATTTGAATTCAAAAGGGCCTATAAATCATAGGTGGTTATCCACCAAACAACCCTTGGCATTTTGAGAATTTAGTTGTTGCGCTATCAATTGGGTATGAACCTTATGAATTTAGAGGCTTAGAGAGAAATTTCAGTGTTTGAGACATTGCTGAAGGAGACACAGGACTTCCTGAACAGAATGATGTTGACAACCGATGGTTCCGCACAGAGCCCTACGCCGCCAGTGGGGGATGCACTAGAAATTCCAAAATCACCCCGGACACCGAGGCCCAAAAAGGATCCACAGGCAGTAGGACCAGTCCGTATGTCTTCGCGGATTCTGCGGTTTCGTAAACTATCTATGGAAGACAAGGGCAAGACTATTAATCTTGAGACAGATGATGAGGAGGAGGATCTCCAGGTATTCGTAGAAGAGATCGAGGCGGGTGAAGAAATGGAGGAAGACATTTAGCCCAAGTATGTCCCTCCACGGAAAGGAAGAGTAAAAGTACCCAAAGATTTGGATGCCATTAAGAGCGCACTCCAAACCCCGCTCCTCCTAGAGGGAATTCTGTTTGAAGGTTCAGTTCTGGGTCACGTGCCCACAATGAAATTTGAAGATTGGGACCTCGCAGACAGCGAAAAGTTCCCACATTTGGAGACTAGCCAACTCATGAAACAGAGCAAGGAGGGGTCGGTTATAGTGCTAGAGCTATGGAAATGGCTACGCGGTGTGGAAGAGGCCGGGCTACTCCACCTTCTATGGATTCCACACTTTCACCAAGCACCGATCACAATCTTTGTCATCAGGCAACTACTTTTCCTGGTGCACGATGGGTACTTGTGGCTGGAGGAGCCTATTCCCATCACAATAGAGCTTATTCACATGATTTCTTGGCTTCCCTGTACGGGAAGGGACCCCGTGGAAATAGCTGGCAAAAGCAGAGATTTGGCACTCGCAGAGGCCATGAAGAAGAAATACAAGTTGGAGAAAAAGTAGAGGGGCTACGTAATTAGTAGCATTCAAGACAAAGGGGTGTGCGTAGCCACCCAGCTGCTGGCAGCAAAAGTGATGAGAAAATGCCACAGAAATGAGGTACCAGCGACGGTCGTCGCGTTGGCTGAACAATGCACAGAAGGGGTACAGTTCAACTGGGCGCAGTTCCTCTGCGAGGAGTTTCTGATGAACTGCAAGGAGGCCCAAGAGTAGGGTAAGACCTTCCACTACGCGTGGTTGCTCTTATCCATCTTGTTGGTTGCAGGGGAATTTCCTAAGGATAGTCAGTTTCCTCCTCTTGAACAGGACTTGCCAGAGGTGGCAAAATATGCATCACTCTGGGTGACAAAGGACGCCACGCGAATCCGCGAGACCAAGATCTTCTGGATACTCATGGAGGCAAGCGTCTGGATGTGGATCAACAAAAGGCCCCACCTATCCCCCATGGTGTATGACAGTCTACGGAGCTTTGCAGACTTTAAGGCGGATATGCACAATGTGTATATCAAGGCGCGAAAGGATCTAGAGCAGAACTGGACCAAACTCCCTTTCATCGCGATTGATGACGCTGTGTTCGTTGTGCTTGACTCATGGCCACCTGAGTGGCACGCCCCGAATCTGGCGGTGCGCGATGAGACAGCGATACAAAAAAAGAAGGATGCCACCAAGCTGCTGGCACTGCAGAAGTGGAACGAGCAGTTCGCCAAGGAGGTAAGGGCTTCCCGTGAGGCAATGAAAGCTGCCGTAGAATAGACCAAGGCCACCAAAAAAGTAGTAGTAGCATCGACAACTGGGGCCACCATGACGCAGGAGGAAAGAGGCCCAGTTCTAACCACAGGATAGGGGACAAACGACACAGTGGAAGGCATGGACCCAAGAATGACATCTAAACAACTGAAACGGTCGCACGGTACGGAACGAATAGGGCCTCGAAATAAGACCAAGGCTTCCACACTGGATGGTGAACCTATTACATTGACAGAGGGTGACCTATACGACATTGGTGACACATTTCATGAGGTCACTAGGGAAGCTCTCTAAGAAGCAATGATGGAGAAACAAACTGTGTTGGGGGCCCTTAGGGTGCAACTGCAGGGACTTTAGGTGCGGCCCCCACAGGAAGGAACGATAGTTACCTACGGTGTTGCGGGTACATCAGCAAGAGAGCAGTTGTTGCGGGCTAAAATGGCTAACACCGTCGTGTTTCTGGAAGGAGCACTAATCGCAGACAGCATGGAGGACAGAGCTGCGGTGGGCCAGATGAAGGGACTTGGCCTAAACTTGGCTGCCCTTCCGTGGGATATATTATACCAGCTGCAGGACAGAGCGATAGAAAAACTCCGTGCTAGGGAAGGACGCAAAATGCAAATGCTCAGTGAACAATGAATCAACGTCGAGTAGCTTAGCATACAATGCGATGATGTGCTGGCATAGAATCAACAGTTGGAGTAGATAGTAGAGGAAGCATGTCGCCGTGCCCCAGAGCTAAAAATTACGACATGCCTACCAAGAGGAGTGCAGATTCAAAAATTGGCTAGTGGATTTTGCGAGGCAAAGGAGGAAGCAACAAGGATCCAGTTGGACCTCAACCTTCAAATTGCTAAACTGCAATTAAATACGCAGTCATCCACACCTTCGAAAGTTTAGGGAACAATGCGTGGGCATTATCCAAAAGGGGCTGGAGGAAATAGGACAGGCAGTGCAGACCTGTACCACTATGTTAGAAGAATCCTTCGGGGTCCTCACTTCCTTACAAGAGGACCCCACCACACAACGCTTGGAAATAGAGGCACGGGAGCTTCAAATGCAATATGATAGTGTGCACGGGATGGAACAGATAGTAGTCCTGACCCAGCTTCTCGCAAAGTTACAACAGGCGAAGGCATTGAAGGAGAAATTGGGTGCAGCGTGCCAAAAAGAGGTAGTACTTAGCACGCGTCCAGCCTTGGATTGATGAGGCCTTCCTCATCACCACCGAAATTGAAAGAAAGCTCATAAAAATGTAGGTAATGCATGCTTTAAGATAGGGATTTTCCCATAACAGTGAGCATTCAGCCGAGCGAGTAGAGCAGATCCAACAGACAACAGAGCAGTGCGTTGCGGACCTTCACGCAGCCCAGACACAGTTGGAAGGGCTCTGTGCCAGAATCATCGCATAGTGACTCGGGATGAGCCACGATGATTGTGTTGGGGGTCTGTTGGTCAGCGGGTCCTGCCACAACATGTTTTTGGGGCTTAAAGCCCGAGTTTTGGTCAATGTCATGTAAAGACTCCATGAAGTACGGGCGTGGAGTGCGAAAGTCTAGGATGAATCATAGGGTTGTCCACCCTAAGAATTGTAAAATAATGTAAAGTTGTGTCGGCCCACCCATGGTCCGTGGACCATGGGATTGTATAAATAGAGCGAGGCTCTAAGTGTAAAGGGGAAAGTTTTAAAACAAGAAAATAGATAGATGCGAAGGCATGGTTAGAAGATAGAAGTGGATCTGAAGTGTATTGGGTCATAGTAGTAGGAAGAGGCTCTGCATCTGAGTGTGCAGAGGCCTAGTAGAGTCCGCAGCTGAGTGTGCGGACCCCTGCAACTGAGTGCATAGGGTGGAGTCGGGTCTGTAATTGAATTGAACTTGAAAAGGATTATTAATAAAGATAAGTTGGATTTAGAATACTGTGCATCTAGTCGTGGATCTATATGTTTGATAGTATGCATTAATTGTTATCTGGTTATTTATATGCGCGCACTTGATAAACTCTTGTTTGAACGTTTATGTATGGAAATATTCTAATTAATTAGCAAACAAAACCTAATTAAGGAAGACTTGCATAATTAACAAGGGTCGCACTGTGGCTAGAGCTACGCGAAGGCAGTAACACAGAACACAACGTGCCCGCTAGTGTGCGTAGCCCAGTAAGTGTTGAGGTTGGATCGCGTCCTTATCGCTGCAAATCAAACATCCCCAGAGTGCAGAAACCTAGTTCTAGCACCCTCCCATAATACTTCGGGTGAGACCTCAGTCTGCACTCTGTAAATGTTGCTGAAAGGGCTAGTAGTACAGGGATTTGCTTGGATAAATCACTTTTGAACCTGGGTTAAGCTCCATGTAGCCAACAACCCTCGATTCAAATTCAGCTCAGGATTGCCTAGATATAGTCTTACCATCTGAGGAAGCAATTCTGGAGGTAATGATGGGTGTTGATAGACCATGAGATGATTTTCATTATCGTTCATATTTCCTCCCTCATTTGTGTGAAATTGAGACAAGTTTTTCTAGTCCGTCTACTAGCGATGTTCATACAGTTTTAAACCCTTTGGCTCCAGCACAGTTTTCTATCGAAGGTAACCTGTCAGTTATCTCACAAACTGTACCTGTGAACATCTCTAGGAATCCTAACATAATAGAAAATGTCTTCATCGGAGCTGACTGTTCCCCTCAAGAAATTCAAATTTACACCAATCTCATAAAAGCGTTTCGCGATGTGTTTGCCTGGTCTTATGAGGAAATGCCTGGAATAGATCCATCTATAGTCCATCACGAGATCAAGACATATGAAAACGCTAAACCTATTCATCAAAAACATCGACTGGTCAATCCTAGAAAAGCAACATTTATTAAAGCTAAAGTTGAAAAGCTGCTTAAGGTGAGCTTTATATACCCTGTTCCTCTGACTGAGTGGATCTCTAACCTAGTCCCCGTACATAAAAAGCAAGGAACAATATGAGTATGTATTGACTTTAGGGACCCAAATAAGCTTGTCCGAAAGATAATTACCCCATGCCATTTATTGATCAAATTATTGATGAATTTGCGGGTAATGAAATTTTTTTGTTCTTGCAATCAAATTACGATCTGTCTAGAAGATCAGCACAAGAGAACCTTTATTTGTCCTTGGGGTACGTTTTCATACAAAAGGATGCCTTTTAGCCTTAAAAATGTTGGAGCCACTTTTCAGCAGGCCATGTCTTATGCTTTTGACAACATCAAACATGTTATCGAAGCATATCTGGATGATTTAGCTGCTCGTTCTCGAAAGAGAATTGATCATCCTAAACACCTTCAGTTGATCTTTGAATGATGTCATTTTTATAAAATCCGGTTGAATCGAAATAAGTGTGTTTCTGCCTTCACATCTGGTTGGTTGTTAGGATTCATTGTATCGACAGAGGGGATTCGTGTTGATCCCTTCAAGGTTGAGGCAATACTTCAGTTTCCTCCCCCATCTTCCATTCGTCAACTTCAAAGTCTCCAAGGAAAGGAAAATTTCTTGAGGAGATTCATAGCAAATTATGCTGAGATTACAAAAGGATTTATGTGTTTTCTTAAGAAAGGAGTCCCATTTTTATGGGATGATTTCGTGCAATGATATTTTGATGCTTTGAAAAAAGCATTAACTTCTGCTCCATTGTTGAGTCCACCCGATTATAGCAAAGATTTCCTTTTGTATCTCGTTGTTGCAGAATCAACCATTGGTATGGTTCTGGTTCAGGAAGATGATGATTTTTGTGAGCATGTAATCTACTACCTAAGTTGAGGCTTGGTAGGCCCTGAACTACGTTATTCTCCCATTGATAAATTGGCTTTGGCAGCTGTCCATGCTATCCAGCGGCTTCGGCATTACATTTTGCTTCAAAAAACATTCGTCTTAGCAATCGTCAATCCATTTCAGTTTGTCCTCAGTAGGCGAGTGATTGGGGGCAAATATAATAGATGGATTGTTATTTTTCAAGAATTCAGTCTTGAATTCATGTCAGCTAAATCAAAGAAATCTTTAGTATTTGCAGAGTTGATATCAGAGCTTCCTTGTGAGGAAGAAATTATTCACGAGGAAAATTTTCCTGATGAACATTTATTTCTCGTTTCTTCACAAGATCCTTAGTATGGAGATATCCTTATATATCTCCAAACTTCGAAGTTTCCACTTGCTTTCTCCAAAGATGAGCGTAGAAAGTTGCGTCACCTCACTAAGAACTATGTTATTATAGGTGACACATTATACCGTCGCGAGATTGATTTAATCCTAAGGTGTTGTTTGACTTTGGAAGAAGCTGAGTCAATGCTTAATGATTTCCATAGTGGAGCTTGTGGCGATCATTTATCGGGGCTTGCAACAACCCAAAAATGTTTGCGAGCAGGATACTTTTGGCCTTCAACTTTCATAGACTGTATTGAAGCGTTCAGAAGATGTCATCCTTGTCAAGTCTATACTCAAAAAAAGTGCGCACATCCAACTCCGCTTTTTCGTGTTATCATCGTCGGTCCTTTTACGAAGTGGGGCATTGATTTTACTACTTGTAATCTGCCTTCGGTAGGAAATCACAAGTACATAATTGTAGTCGTAGACTACTTTACAAAGTGGGTTGAGGCCATGCCTACTTTAAAAAATGATAGTGAAACAACAACCTTGTTTCTCTTCAATCAGGTTATTTCACGATTTGGTATCCCTAAAGAGATTATCACTGACCATGGCAGCCACTTCCACAATCAACTGATGTCCTAATTGGCTCTCAAGTTGGGTTTCCGATAGGGGAATTAATCTTCATATTATCCTCAAGCCAATGGGTAGGTTGAAGTTGTGAATAAGTCCCTTAAAATAATCCTGCAAAGAATGATTGACAAAGCTCAATACAATTGGTACATCATGTTATATCTGGCACTTTGGGTATACCAAACGTCAGTTAAGACTGCCACTAGTTTTACTCCTTTTCAACTAGTTTACGGGTTGGAATCTATCTTTCCTATTGAATGTGAAATTCCTTCTCTTAAGCTCACTGTAGAACTTCTTCCAGAGACTTCTAGTCTCGAGGAATGCCTCGTTCATTTGGAGCATCTTAATGAGCAGCGTTGAGATGTCGCCATAATAAATAAAGCCCATAAGAAAAGGATAAAAACTTAGTACGATAAAGCTATTCATCCTCGGAATTTTTCTGAAGGCGACCTTGTCCTGGTTTATGATCAAGACAAAGATGCCCTGGGGGCTGGCAAGTTCAAATCTATGTGGCACAGTACCTTTATAGTCAAGCGGGTTTAGAAAAAGGGGGCTTATGAATTAATTGAGTTTGAAGGAAACAAGTTGGCGGAGCTTAGAAATGGGCTCTACCTTAAGAAGTAGTTTTCTTAGGCTTTGGCCGAGCACTTACTTGTTTGTATATATTGTATATTTGTATATATCTATCTAGCGGTTTTAGTGATGTCGATATTTTTGATCTACTTTGGCAGGTATTGATGGATGATTTACTATATCTAGGATTCACCAATGGTGCGAGTAGACATACCTAGAACCTTGCTTCTGCGGATTGGGTGATTTATTGTCCATCTGGATAGTTGATGGTTTCAAGAGGAGTATATATCGGTCCTGCTTCGAATAATATTGCTGAATATACTGCCATTATTAATTTGCTATCCGAAGAAATATCTCTTGGTATTGATTCGTTAGTGGTTTATTTAGAGTCACAACTAGTGGTATCTCAGCTGAATAACACTTATCGGGTACGAGATCCATATTTGTATTGCCAATTTTTGAGAGTGAGATTGTTGCAATGATCATTTTTTTATATCACATATGTTCACATTCCACGATCAGAAAATTCATTGGCATATTATATTGCTAATCAAGCATTAGATTGGAATATCAATCATTCATCAAATTAAAAAACATAAAAAATAATCGAAAGTGTGATCTATATATATCATAAAATTGCCTGTATGTAGATAGAGTGTTTATGTCCAAAAAATAATATACAAAATTGGGACAAAATTCCCTACAAAATTTGGGCTTATGCCCATCATCTATCTAGCTGGCTCATGATCAGTAGCCAGAAAATTAACAACTGCATTGGCTACACGTTGAAGTATCTACACTCAGTCCCGTGGTACTCCTACCACGCGACGCTACATCTCCTCGGGTAGATCATCTACGGCTATCATGGGTACTTGGTGAGTTAGCCTCACCAAGTTCCTCTAAACTACATAGAGAGCTCTCTTCATCTCGACTGCAACCTCTTCGGCACCTCTTCCGCGACACCTGTGTCTCGGAAATCCACCAGGTCTCACTGGTCCCACATCTGAAACCTGATCAATATATTTTTTCAGTATTTTGTCTCCTCAAAAATATTTTTAAGTTCATAAAAAAAAAAAAAAAAAAAACCTTAAAAAATCTTAAAAATTAAAAAATTGTTACCTGTGGCACCCCATGTTGCATTTGGTGGTAACACTAAATCTGGATCTCCTTGGAAATCCATCTCGGCATAGGGGTAGCCATCGACTGTGATGACCTTTTGATCCCACCATGCAAAAAATCGTCGTCAAAAGTCATTCTCGGCACATTTCCACCCCCGAGGCGTTTCATCGGGTCAGCCCACCTACCCATTCATGGATCTCTAGGGCTATTGATATTCAATAATACCTTGGGTAGAAGACCAGGTACTTTCTCAAAGAAGAATGAGCATAAAATTGTGACATATCCAAAATTCTTTGTTTGACCCTTTTGAATGGAGGTCATTTGGTTCTTCATAATGGTCAGTAGAGGTGTGCACTAATCAAACACTTTGGTGATACATTCCACTTCTAGGCTCATAGATACTCATGAGGCCTGATGTAAAGTAGTAAAGCCATTTACCCTGGCAATGGTAAATAGCAAAATCCTCAAGGACAGGATCTCTACATGTTTTATTGGAATCTGACTTCCAATCTTTTCAAGATGACCGAGGCAATATATGTGGACATAGTCTTCCACAGTAAGACTACCCCTCATCTTGTCAATCAAATGTACCACCTCTCCCCTTCGAGAAAGACCAGTAATAAAGTATATATCTTCGATCTCGATCCTTAGGGTATCTGATCGATCATGAATGCATCATCCTTTGCACTCTCATAATGAATCAAAATCTCAAGCAATCGTATGTTGGCTTTCATATTTGGCATCTTAAAGAATTTTAGCAAGCCACGGCCTCTTAAAGCATCCAAAGAATTTTGGTCTTCCATTACTTGATTATCTATAGCACTATGCTCTCTTTCTCACCAATTGATAGTCATCTTGCCCAAAAAAATGTTTCAAACCATTAGATTTATGTTTTAAATTTTTTACTCGTGCACATGTGGGTTTCCTTTTAACACAGTCGCATGTAGGGCCTTCCTATATGCAGGTTACCTACATTTAACCCACGTGTACGCAGAGTTCAAATTTTTGACATATTTTCCTATGGTCAAAACTTGAAAAAAACATTTAAAAACTATCACAAATAATTACAAGCAGGATATAAGGGTTACCTAGAATTTTCAGAGTGATTTGAATGGTTCAATTGGTCGGAGGAAGCTTGCTTGAGTCTGTCTCCACATCTGCTTACTCAAAACACAAATGAAAAAACTATGAGTCCAAAAGTCCTTATATAAGTTGGAAAATACAAAATGTTTTTTCAAAAATTGATTCTTGTCTTATGGACTTTTTGACCTTTTGGCTTGGAGTGTCGAGACTGGGTTATCTTTGCAAGAAATTTTGGAGACTTCTTCCTTGTACTTGTTCTTTTGTTCAAGGCAAGTAAACTAGAGTCAGCCTCTCTGCAATGTCTCTTGACCTATTTTCAATCGGCCATTCCTGGTTGTCAGTGTCATGTTCATTATCACATCAATTTTATTGGTCCTTTTCTCGTGCAGGTTTGAGAAGGTCTCCATTGACTTCTTGTTGGCGAGTCTTGTCCTTATCGATTACGACAAATTGCTCTAAGGGCAGATCTAGATCTGCAACATGGCCCTATTTTCATTATTGATAGGTCACCTTGTGCTCAACATCGATTAGTATCATGGGTCTTTGACTCGGTGGTTTCCCATGTGTTCGACATCATCTTTCATTATCACACATTTGTATTTGTGCAGTGCCTTGGTTTCCATTTGACCCTATTGGTGGATTCCTCACCTCTGTGTCAGCTTTCATTATTGGTTGGTTAAGAGGATTTCTATCGTGTGGTAGCTATATCTTGTGTACGTCAGAAATGTGCTTCGGCTGGGTTACTACATCTTTGTTTGTCCGATTCCTTCCACATTATTGGCCTACGGGTTACACTCGCGCTAGATTGATGAAGGATGCCTTAATGCCTTCCTTCTAGTGGATCTTTTCCCATCGAATTCAGATCATTGCTTTGGGAAAGGGATATAGAGTCCACTTGGTAGTACCTTAGGGTTTACAGTCATCAGTGGCTGATTCCTTCACTATCGACAGTGGGAAAACATCATTATCTCCTGATTGATATATTCTTTCAAGTGTTCGACTACAACTCATTTATTCACACTTGTTAGATTGTACTGGGTACCTTGACTCTCATCATCATTATCGGTGAGTAGTCTTGCGTTTGTTAAAGGTATACATCAATTGCCAGTAATCAAACAATTTCTCACATGGTCGACTTCAAATCATTCATTCCCATTGTGTAGAAATGTACCACGGTGGTCGGTGAAGACCTTGGGTTTGCATCAACATGTCCTGGTTCACTTGTTAGTTTCTCTTGTTTCTACTAGTTGACACCATCCACATTATATGTTGTAGTTCCTTATAGCGACATCTTATATGCTGGCACCCGAGTTGCAGTGTAGTACCATTTATTCCATCATGTTCACTTGATACTATTTGTATCAGTTTCTTGGCTTCAGTGATCAGCTTCATACTTCAACATCATTGATCAGCTCTTTATATGTGATATTCAAAAATGTACTTTCGTGATTATGATCAAATGATCCATTATGTATTTCTAGTTCCTTTATATTTGTATGCATATTGGATATGATTTTTTACTTGACATGTGGACATGCTTTACTATTTCTGAGCATGGGTATGCTAGCCTCAGATAACAGTTTCTTTCTGATCTCTTTCGATGACTTGCCAGGCTGAATTCTGGTGAACTCCTCCTTGGTCTCGGAATGATTCCTTCCATACACTTAATACATTTTGGCCATCATGTACTCCTTTTGACCTAATATATTAGGGGGCATCTGTTATAACACCATTTACCACTCTTGGTAGATCTGATGCTCTAATTATGGCCTAGGGAAACCCTTCCTTCCAGACTTGGTCCAAAATCTAAAAATAGTGTTTTATTCCCTATACGCTACTTTTCCCTGTGATAAAAGTGTGTACACGTAGGTCAGTATATATCCAACCCGTGTACATATGTTAAAACACTTAAAAAAATTAAATTTCCTTAATTTCAGGTGGAGTTCACGGGTTTTACCTGTTACTCACCTCCTATTTCCCGTGGCCCAACTGTTTCCCAACTGAAAAAAATAATTTGGAGAGGTATAAATAAACCTCCATGGGAAGTCCTTAAAGGAGAAAGGATGACATATTGATACTATAGTGAGATTATCTCTGATCAAGTCTGAAGAATCCCTGTGCCTCCTTCACTCCCCAAAGCTTCAAGAACCCCTTGTTTCCTTGATTATAGATATCCCCCATCTTGCTTGAGATATCCTTGTATTGGTGATGGAGGAAGATTGATGAAGGCTAGGAAAGGATGGATCCTGAGGACAATTCCACACTGAGCCAGAGAAGGACTCGGGTCGTATTTCTCCACCTTATTTATAGCTTACTTCAATAAAAGGAATGATGTTCTTTTTTCGATATGAAATGTGTTTATGCATAAAAATTATGTTGTAATTCATTTGTGAATCTTATATTGACGTAAAATGAGTCATTCATTTATATGATTTAAAGTTAAGATCATGTATATGCTTTATGTTTCTATTGTTGTGTATGTTCCATTTGAATAATTTTCAGGTTTCAAGAACATTGGGAGAAGCTGGGGGTTTTCACCCTACAGGATCTACCCAAAAGATGGACATCTGGGTAAGGACACTCCTACACAATTTACTAGAATAAATATATTTTTTGATTGTTTGAGAATTTCTTGTTGAGGTTTTCCCTCTGCTCTATTGGGGTTCTCAACCCAAAGCCCTAGGGTGGTTTCACTTGCAACAGTTCATACCTCAGATGGGGCTCCTACTCCAAATAGTGTTAGGCCTAATTGGGACTTCACAATGGGGAGACCCCCTTGATTGATAGATTTCCAACACCATCAACACCTTGGTATTGCATGAGTAAAATATTACCATTGTGTTTTCCCTTGGTATTACATGATTAAAATATGACCATGATATTTGAATTTGGTATTTTGGCTTGTACCCTAGTATTTACACTTGTTGTTGGTGTTACCTTGGTATTTTCCTTGGTACTGGATTCAAGATTGATGAGGATAGTTTGCTATTAAGTGAAAAATAAATAAATATTTTTTTGGATGAGTTATGCGTTGAGTGAGAGTGAGGGTGTAGTATAGGGTGTGCAAGTTGTGTGAGGGTTGTGTTGCAGGTTTTCTGAAGCAGTTTGGAGTTGTAGTAGAAGATAGAAGGAGTATGTTTTAGCCAATATTTTGTGTAGTGAGCGAGCAGATGAAGTAGAGTTTTGATGTAGGTCTTTTTGGTAATTGGTAGCAATGTGTGATTACTGCAGTTTCTTATTGACAACAATATTTTTTTGTGAGCAGTTTTATCTATTGGAGAGAGGGTTATGTTGATGCATTATTCATATAATTTTATGAAGTGTTTTTGTTGATTCATTTTATTTTGGATTTTTTATTTTATGCCTTGAAGATATCGTTGTTGTGGTGTTCATGTTGAGAAGTTCTCGGTTCCATCCTAAAAATGTATGAAACAAGAACCACATAGAGGAGTGGAGTTGAAGGACTTCGGTGAAATCAATATAGGGAGGAGTTTTCTCCATCCAATGGTGGTTGAATAGTTCAGAAGAAACTAGGCGAGGCTTGTTGGTCATGGTGCCTTCTAGCAGATAGGAGTTTGTAAAGTCATATGATAGTTCATGAGTAACTATGAGAGGATCATTGGTCGTGGTGGCTTCCAGCGGATGGTTGTCTGTAGATCTGTGTGAGAAAGAGATCTCCATTTGATAGTATCCAGTTGCATCTCTATCTAAAGAACTTTCTTAACATAGTAAAATATTATGAGCAATGCAGCAACAACAAGGGTGGCTTTTTTCCCGAAGGAGAGTTTTCCACCAAAAATACTTGTGTCCCTTGTGTTGAATGTTTTCATGGTTTCTAGTTTATGTTTGATGCTCTGATCTCTCTTTATGTGTTTCATTTATGCATGGTTTAAAGATTAATTATTTGGTAAAAATTTTATAAGTTCCATCATTACTAATTCACCCCCCCCTCTCAGTAGTGTTATAGTTTTCAATAACAGTCTTAGAGACATAGTTCACTTTTTGAGGGATTATTTGTGCTAGCCGGCATAGCTTCAGGGCTAAAACCTATGCCACATTACAAAAATAGGTCAAAACATGCGATGCCCATTTTTTCTGCATTTTTCATAATTTTTCCAAGAGTTTTATCTATGTGTTGAGAAGGTTTTATTCATTGCTCTTGTTCATCCTTAGGTCTGGATTCTCTTAGTGCTTTATCTCTTTAGGAAGAAGGAAACAAACCCTTATTGTTTGGAGTACACCTCTGCCATTTAGTAGAGAATTTGTTGAGTTGAGGAGTCTAGTTTGCAGAACTTTTAGTCACTATTTTACAACATTGTTTCATGTTATTTTCCAGTATTTTTAGGCATGAATTGCATCTCTTTGTTTCCATTTGAATCTTATGTTGTGTTTCTTCATTAGGAACCTCTTAGGTGTCCCTCTTTTTGTAGTTTGTTTTCTTCTCTTTTTCTCACTTAGCCACTTGCTTTTGTTGGTTTTTTTATGCACCATTTTAGTAGCTTTGGCCTTAGATCCTGGTCACAACAGACATTTGATCTTTTTCTCGTTTAGCTTCTTTGGGTAGCTTATTTTTTCATCATTTTTTCTACTACTTCATGGCCTTTTTGGGTGGGGAATTGTGTGTTTAATCTTTTTGTTATATTACTATTCATTTTAAGTATCATTTGCATTTTTTACACTTTATTTCTCAACAACATTTGGCATCATAAAACATGCTTTAAATTAACCCATAAAAACACACATTTCTACACACACACACACACACACCCTAAGTGAATGAGATCTTGGTTAGCATCGCCAAGCCAATACTTTTAAACATTCCACCTTAATAACTTAATAAGCACACATAGATTTAAACCCACTTAGGCAGTAGGGAAAATATTGTATTATTTAAGTTAGGATCAGTGGGATAGGCTTACAATAACACCCATCAATCATTTACACTGAGAATACCCAACTCATGGCAGGGAATCCCATGTCGGTGGTTGACTACCCAAGATTCATACGCCCTCGTGGGACAGAGGTAACTTAGTGGTCAGTCTTAGGAAAACACCCTGTAGGGGTGGTTGTGGGAAGAAACCATCGATCTACCTTACCTTGTTCTCAACCTCCCTTCGTGTAGGGATGATATTCCATGAGTAAATTTTTTTTTGGAAGGCCATCTAAAACATTAGAACTAGGAATTGTTTGAGGAGTAGACAACCTTTAGGCTAGAGGTCATTTTTCTTTTATAGGATGTGTTTGCTTGAATTAGAGTAGCATATCAAAATAGGTGTTTTCTTTATCTTTCTTACTCTCTTTCTTTATCTTTACCCTTTAGCCTTCAAAGACTTATTTTATCCTGAAACCATTGTGCCCCCTAGGAATTTGTCACAGAGACTTTGTGTCCTTCGCCCTCAGTTTCCCTTAGGATATCCTTTAACTATTACTCGATGAGTCAAGGTTTCTCCACTTAGTCTATATATGGACTCTAGTTCTTCTAATTCCTCTAGTTCATCCTCATATTCCAAATCCTCCCAACCCCATGTTATTGCTATGTTAGGCGCTAATGCGGCTCGTGGAAACCCAAGTGGTAACACTGGTCCTAACTAGGGTAACCCTCAAGGAGGAATTCTTGAAACCTCTTCAGGTATGGCTGCTAGTCAACCTGTACTCCCCTAGATAGTTGGTTTGAGTCTCCCTTATTTGAACTAACTTATTAATGATCCTCATCTCCATGACTAGAGTTGGACACCTATGTCAACTAAACTTCGCTCAAATATTCCAAAATTTGAAGGGAATCCTGGAGAGGATCCCACCAACCATGTTCACTCATTCCATATTTGGTTCTCTTCTAATTATATCAAATAAGACTCCATTCATATTCACCTTTTTCAACGTGTTATCACTTAGAAAAATCCCAAACTATAGAGGGAAAAACTAAGGTAACCTCCAACCACTTTGGATTGAAAGTCGGCCCTTCAATATGGAGAGGGATCTCTACTTAACTCAACTACCTAGTGTCACCTCAGCAGATGGTTTATAAGCTCATTGGCAAGATTTAATTGAGGAGAACTACTTTTGGTTGGAATATAATAAATTTCACCATTGGGCATGGAGTATGACCCAATCAGTTTTATTTTAACCACAGGTCGAGTGAGCGAGTATAAGAAAAAGCAAGATATTAACAACTCCTTTTTTATCATTTTTAGAAATGAGAGAGTAGAAAAAAATAACATAGCACCTCAATGATAGAGTACCATTGGTAACTATTATAACCTTTGCATGCAAAACAAGTAATAAATACTTCAATAAATGAATCTAGAGCACACAGGTATGAATTCCAACTCAAAAACTTGGTATTAAAATATTGAAGAACATATTAAACTTAGAAAATATATAGGGAGTCATAAACACATGAATTTTTACCACCGATCACATAAACTGTTGTATAATAACATCTAATCACACGCACAGTACACAAGAATTGTTTTTCCAAAAAGAAAATACCAACCCTTGCTTATTGCAAAATCAGAGTCTTTATATAGTACTTACAAAACTATAACCAAGCTTTTAGGAAAAACTTTAATTACAATGTCTAAAAATAGATAAGTATATCTCTACTTAAAACTTCATACATTAAATTTTTCAATTATAAATCCAAAATAAAAATATTATTTATCTGAAGATCATGTTGTTGTTGTAGAACTGGCTAAAAATAAGGATCAAAACTGAAGATTCATATCCTACCCAAAGTTTTTGAAAATAATTGTTTTATCATCATGCTCGATGTGGAAATTTCTCCCTTAACATTTGGTCTTGATCCACAAAAAGGAAATATGGCAAGTAGATCCTTCCTGTAAGGTTGTGTTCATTTCAACATGCTTCCTGTTACCATCAAAAATACCATTTTCCCCCAGTGTTGACAGATTCACTAACGTATCTCAAATCGCATTAAAAATGGGACCTATGATGGACCAACTATCAATGCTTAATAAAAATAGAAGAAAAAATTCATTGATAATCTAACTGTCATCGCTCATCCAAAATGAAGAGAAAAAATGTTTATGAGTTGACTCTCAACGCTGCATCAAAATATCCCCAAAGATTGTTAACAAAAAAAACTTTTCTCTGTAAATGTTTAGCTGAGTATGTTAGATGCCTCTAAAAATATGTCAACCTTACTTTGTCTCCCTTTCCTAGTTTTCTTGGCCTATGCAACAAGATTCTTACTTTGACCCCTAGGCCTCTTAGAAATTGCATGTTTTTCTTTGCTTTTGATTAAATCTTTTTGAGATGTATCAACTACCTCAATGACTTGCTCTGCCATCCTAGGGTTTTTTTTTTAAGCTTTAATTTTAACCTAAGTTTTTTCAGTTGTCTAGTATGCATCCTTCTCCCTCCATATATCTCAGCTAAAGTAGGTTACCTCTCAGGTTATGTTTTCTCTGTCTCAGGCTCACCAACTTCAACCTTTTTTTTCTAAATTGATTTAATGGTTTCCGTTTTTTAAGGAGATGGCATATAGGAAGAGGAAAAGTTCTTATTTTCCCAAATTCTCCCACTTATTCTCATATAAACCCTTTCCATTGCAAGGACTAGAGGAGGAGGAGGGTTTGTCATCGTACTTTTCCTTTGCTTCTAGTTTGAACAGATGAAGTCCCCTACTCTAAGGTTTGGGATGGTTCAACAGTTTTCTTGCTTCTTTTCCTTCTGTCAATGTCCTTAGGTTTTCATGACATGCGCTATAAACACCCCCCCCCCCCCCCAAAAAAAAAGAGAAAATTTTCCCATGTCCTATTGATTTTCCTTAAATGGTTCTCAATTAATAATTTGATTAAGCCTTTGTGATAGATGAAATGGGATGATGAATCAGGTTTTTCCCTAACTCTTGCTTCCATCTATTTGAGACTCATTAATAAAAAGAATGGAGCATTCATCCTTACCTGTCCAGCAATGTGAGAAAGAAAACGGAAATGATACAGATTGACTTTGTTGAAGCACCCTTCACAAGTGAAATAATATTGTGTAATCCTCAAGAGCAGGTTCAATTCATCCTTCAACCAAGCTATTTGTATCTCTAAATGATGTGTCCTATCCTTATATTCATCCTTTAAGGAAAAATCGCATCAATTCCTGCCAAAATTTGGATTTTAAAACAATGCTCTCCATCAATAGGGAAGCATGTATGCTTTGCAACCACCTCCTTTATGATAGGGAAGGAAACATCTCCAATAGTAATCCCTTGGCCATCAATCCTTCAGCAAAAGCTCAAGCAATGCCTTCATGGTAACCATTGCACCGGAAAAAGAATTCATCCCACCCAACCTCCTAAAAATTCTCTCGAGCATATGGAAACGCCTTGAGGAGGTCGGGTCCCTTAGATTCCCCTCTATGAAATTTTCCACTTTTTCCCATAACTTCAACCAAACGTGAAAAATGGAAACGAAATTGGGATTCAATCATGAAAATGTGAGATAAATTTTTTTTCACCCTTATAGATGACTCAATACAAGGGATTAACTTTGCACGTTTAACTCATGATAATATGATTATTTACACCATCTAGAAACAATTGAGATTAAACATGACAGTAAATAAATCATACATAAAAATGACCAATTACACCATTAATTTACCATGATGATTATCCTTCGACGGTGTAAATAATCCAATGTGAAATCATGACACAACATGTCACCATTTTTTTAGCCAACACTAGATCGATCGGGGACCTGCTCGTTTGCCAACATGTGATCTATCAGTGCTTTGATTTTGACATTAAAAATTTAAATTTTATAATTGGCACTAATAATCTAGTTGCCAGCGCTTTTTCCAACAAATTTAAAAATTAGCATTGATAATCAAACTGTCATTGCCTTTATTCAACAAATTTAAAATTGGCACTGATAATCTAGTTGTCAGTGCCTTTATTCAACATTTTACAATTGGCACTGACAATCCACTATTAGTGCCTTAAAAAAAAATCACATTGTTGAACTTAAAACTATGATAACGCAATGCACTCTAACTGGAGTTGTTTCCAAATGGTATGTGGGCCAATTGCATGCCTCTCATTCCACATTTGTGACTCTAGCTAATGCTTTCTTGTCATATTTCGAATTACCTCTTCACTATGACACCAGTGCCGAGATATTGACTTCATTTCATCAAACGTTTTCCACTCCTATCTCTGGTCATGTACATGAATGGCACAGAAGGCAGAGCCTATGTAAAGCCAAAATCCAAAGGTCGTGTCTACATGGACTAGGTTTTATGAATTGTCCTTCCTCCCATTGGTAAATATGTCTCTTCAAATTTCCCTCAAACCAAGGAAGAATCTCTCTAGAGAGATTTGAAATATTATTTGATATATTCCCAATCAGGTTATATTTATACATTCCTCCTCGATCTTCCTATGCCTAGTGCTTCTTCTATGCTAAGGGCATCTCATGACACCAAAGGTATCATTGGATCCATATCTTACCCTCAAACATCACCATATTCTCAACCTCCTATGAGTAATGCCCAAACTCAAGGGGGGACTAGTTCCACATATGCTTATCCTCCTACTGATCCTTCACGACATTCACTGTTACGAAGGCATGAGTACATCATATGCATTTACCCATCCATATCAGATGATGTCAAGGCTAGGTTTTACTTAGCCTGGTTATCAAAGCATTACCATGAGCCCTTATTATCCCAATGCACTTCCTAATGCTCCAGAACGAATGGCATCAATGCCTCAACCTCCCATGCCTCAACCACCTTTATTTTCGCAACAACAACCTCCTCAAGGCCAATTCTATGTGCAAAAGAATGTTTTCCCTCCCCCCAATCCTAAGAAAAGGAACAAGGGGAAAGGTAACCAGAATCAGTCATTTGAGGGAAACCCAAGGAACCAAGGTTGACAACCTAATCCCAATAAGGGTGATAATTCCAATCTTGCAACCCAAAAACAAAGTGGATAACCTAGAAGAAAAATTCTCTTACAACCCATAAGCCTTATGAATTTTTCAGGACTTATGGCCATTACACTCACGAGTGTCTCCTTATCCATCATATGTGAAAAGCATGGGAAGAAAAGGAAGATACTCCCAAAGGGAAGCAACCCATTGCTCCATCTGCTACTCCTTCCACACAACTGACAATGCTTACCAACTCATTCCCTCACCAAGGATATGTGGTCGCCCAAGATGGCCAAAATTTTCCACCTCATCCTCCTTCATATCCTGGGAATGGGTCATATCAAATCCTCATGATGAATTCTGAAGATGTCAAATTTCAAACTCGTTAGCACCAATATGACATAGCTCTTAAAAATTCAATGACCGATGCACAACCTAAAGTTTCCATAGAGCCTCTCTTATCATCAAACGATACCTTACAGATCACTCAGCCTAAGGTAGAGGCTCAGCCAAAGATCACCAAAGGACTGTTACGTCAAAAAGTTGTCAATTCTCGAGTTGCCCATACTTACAATATAGTATATGACTTAGCACACTCTCCTATTGTTGTGCCAGTGCTAGAAATCCTCTAGACATGACCATCACATTGAAAATATCTATTATCTGCTCTGGGTGCTATGGATCCTTCACATGATCATATGATCATTTTTTATGTTGACACTATGGATCATCCTTGCCTTCCTCCCTCTATTGCTTTCCATATACTAGTCTCTATCAAGAACATCAATTTTTAGCAGTGTATTGTTGATGAAGGTGCATCTACTTGCGTGATGGCCGCTACGATCTAGAAACAACTTGGGTCTCCTAACATTTCACCATATAAAATCACTCTTCATGTGTATCGGTGTGTAATTTAATTTTTTATTAAATCCCTTCATTAAATTATCGACCAAGACTTGTGTACTTGTGAAGTGTATGTGCATAATATATACTAGGATTTTATTTTTAATCAAAATATCAAATCTAAACACAAAATATAAATCTAATATATTCAAGACTAATTCCTATTAATTGTACACACATGTTCTTTCTACAATATTTTTTAAATTGAGATAAACTTGAAAGAAACAAATGCTATAATGCAAGTAATAAAAGCAAACTACTCTAAGAGCAGGAATCGAAAAGCTATTCTATTGATAGAATTAGAAATTTATGCTATTGATCTAAATTGAAGGTTATTATATTGAAAAGAATTAAAATTATATGATATTAAACTTGAAACAAATATAATCTACTTGACTTGAAATGGAACTACTTTAAGTGCTTTGAAATTAATTCTATTCTAAAAATGTATAAGGAAATATAACTATAAAGCAGAACTGAAACTAACATGAAAGAAGTGATTGAATAGAAAAGAAGTGATATAAACTGAAAGTATTTACAGATTAATAGTGTACACAACTTTAATGAGTAACAATCCAATAATTACATTAAATATGAGACTAAGCAAGGAATTTAAATAAGAAAATTAACAAAAGAAATGTTTTTGGTGTTTTTATTTTTAATGTTGAGCACCTAACCTATTGCAATCAAACTTCAATGAATAATCTATGCATGAATATAGAGCATCATCCAAAGTAAGGGCATCTAACTAATTGAAAACTAGATCGAGAGAAATACCAAAGAAGAAATAAATCAAACAATACTATATTATCTCACAACTCGTCAGGGGGCTCTCATAGTGAGCACAAGGTGTGAAAACTGAATTCAACAAATCAGATCACCAACACATTTGTATTCAAATAGAGTAATTGCATTAACTGGAAATAAAGTCTCTGAGAGTAACAATAATTAATGTGACATCTATGAGCATAATGATTTCATTGTAATTAAATGTGCATAAGTTTAATTTTGGTTTTTTATAAGACAAATGGACATTTAATTATCAATAATTTTACTGATAATAACTATCGTAAAGTTGTTATTTGTAAAGTTGTGATTATGTTTTTATGTTATGAATAAAGACACAACTAGGAAATTAATGGCTACATACATATGGCTGAAAGAGGAAAAAGCTTGCAAATTTGTTTTAGAAGATATTATTATCCATTAGCAAGTCTTAGGCATCTAATATGGGTGATTAGATTTATTTTTGAAATTATGATATTGGTCAATTAAATGTTTCCTAGAAGACAAGGAGCTCTCTTCAGAAGTGGGAAACAAGAGCTCATTAATGAGCAGTTAACTACCTGCCACCTATTGGTGAGGAAGTGGGAAATAATAGCTCATTAATGAGAAGTTAAGTACCTGCCACATGTTGGTGAGGTGGAGGAAGTTATTAACCACCCAAAGAGTGGTAGATGGATATTATATGACAATTCTCTTGTTTTTGTCTCAATTATTCTAAGAACATAATCATAGAGACTGAGGAGAAGGGGGAATAAACAGAGGAAAAAAATAATAAAAATGCAGGCCTAGTTTTCTGAGGGGGACTAACATTATTTTATATGTTAAGGATGGGAGGAGCCAAGTAATTAACCAAACATTCCCCAGAATTATTTGTCAAGTTGATATCCTCTAAATCTATTCTCATGTCATGTTAGGAACAATGATTTGTCTCTAATTTCTTCTTTGTAAGTTTTATACTTCACTGTCTTTTGAAAAATATTGTTTTGACTATAAAGATGTAGGAATGAATTCTATGTTTTGTCGAAGAAAAATTAATGTATTACTTTTACAGTAATTGTAGAGATGATATGGATCACAAAATCTTGTTAGGTATTGTCATTTAACAAGTATTAAATATGTGTGTACAGTGATAGAGTATTTTATGAAGAAAAAATAATTATGTTGTTAGATTCAAACATACAATATTCTCTTTTATGTTCTACTCTTGTATGCAAATGTTATGAAACAAAAGATAACAAAGGAATAGAGAAATAATATTTTTTATAAAGGCACAATTTGTTTTAAGAATAGAGTATGAATACCAAAAATAACAGATTACGCTATAATTAATTAATTAATTAATTAATTAATTTGGTGGTCTATAAAAGCCAAATAGATAACTATTAGGATTCCCTAGAAGAATTACTAGAGAAAGAATAAAAACATTTGGATAAGGTTTGAAAAAAAATCCTAGTGAAAATTAAAGTTTAACATAATCTCTTTGAATAAATATTGATATACCAGCCTTCATGCTACTTATATATATATATATATATATATATATATATATATATCTATATATATATATATATATATATATATCTATATATATATATATATATATATATATATATATATATATAGTTCTATAGTAGTAAAATCTTAGGTATGATTAGTATAATAGACTTTTGAGAGATAAAAAATATATTTCAAGGACGTAGATGTGTGAAAGTAAACTTATGTACTATTACGAACACTGATAATTAGCCTTAATATAGGTCATACTGAACATTTTAAAAAAGTAAAGAACAACAATGGTATCAATATAGGTCTAACTGAGATTTCATCGACTTATAGAATAACTCTCTTACAAGATTTATTCAGAGAAATAACAAATATTTATATCAATTTATATATAGTGGAAATTGTTTAGTTTAATACGGAGACACTAAGGATATATTAAAGAGAAAGTATGAATGGAAGATGTTACTCTAAGAGTTTGCATTTTTCTTTTAAAATTGTAAATATATAGCTATTGTTAAGAGAACACAACTATCAAAGAAAAATAAAATAAAATAAATCATGCTATCAAATATAAAACTTCTACAGATCAAGGACTATTGTCTTGTCCTTGTCTCACAACTAAAAAGAATAAGGAAATATTAATGAAAGCACATGGTGCACAATTTATTTCTTCAAAGATATAAGATCTTCGCCTTTCCTCATTGAGAAATCAAGGAGTTCAAAGGTGGATTTCCAACCTGAAGAAAGTACATCTCGAATGTTAAAAATTAAAAACCCATAAAATTTCCAGTTGTCTTAAATACTCTGGAGCTGTGGTGAAGTAAAATTATAAGTGCGGACACAAACAAGTTCCTCTAGCACAATAATGGGTCTAGCCACAACTGATACATTCTACTGAATATTTCCTTAAGTTAGAACCAATTAAGAGGGCCTACCTCTTAGTACACTTATCTCGTTTGATGATGTCCTTGCTTGCTCGCTCCAGCTATCTCTCGCTTCCTTCTTCAGGTAGAAATTCCCACTGTAGATAAACAGATTATGCAATATACTAAAACACAAAACAAGATCTACTTCTACAACACTTTGCGGAAGCTTAATCGAATTGAACAAGATCAAGAGAACACATATAACTGAGAATGAGAAATCAATCAAACATAACACAGAAGAAATAACCCGGGGAAAGCCTCAGCCTAAAACCCCAATCTCTGTATTATCATACAAGTGGAAATCTTGTTCAAGTTACAAAAAGAATCAGCTCTCAAGCTATCCTACTCTCTCTGCAATCAAACAATATAGCTCACAGATTGAATAGACATAGTATATGTCCTTCTCAAGCCCTCCAAGCTTCCTATTTCCTTGCGTAGTTTTTCTTGGGGTCCAGTGAAGCCACATGTGTGAATTGGCCTCATCACACTCACAAAACCTGAAGAAGTAATTGCACAATCCTCAAGGAAATAATTGCTTTTGCATGCAAGGAATATTCACAATGGAATATTCTAGCAACTGATAGTACACTGCCCCTCCATCTGATCTCAACTAGGTCTCTGACTGAACTGACATGCATTAGTTATTTATGAGAGAATATTCAGTTATTTGAAGTGCAGCAGTTACATGAATGCAAGCATTAACTAACTGAACTTACATTCATTCAACAAACTGTTTGAATTAATCTAACTGGACTTGACTTAGTTAACTGAGCCAACTAATTGCAACTCAATATTACAAGTCATCCTTATCTCTTTAACTGATGGATAAATTCCTCAATTAATGGAGAAACTGTTGCATGTCCCCACATAGGCTTAATGTTTGATTTTCCTTAACTAATTAACTCAAGATGAATTAATTAATTATTTTACAAATAACTGCTAAGATCAAATTCGAATTTTACTTCACTATTTCAGTTTAGGGACTGACTAAAATAGGAAGGTATCCCGAAATGCTATTTATAGAATGTTATTTTTAGCACTTCCATTTTTCCATCCATTATTGGTAAGATCAACATTAGCTAAAATGCTATTTATAGCAGTGCTATTTTTAGCAATTCTATTTTTAGCATTTCTTGTTGCTATTTTCAACACTCCCTCTCAACAAGAAAGGGATTATCAGTAACCCCAATCCTGTCTCTGTGGAGCTCGAACTTGCATTTTGACAATGCCTTAGTCAAAATATTTGCAGCCTGTTCCTCGGTCAAAACATACAACAACAACATGATCCTCTTGACCACACAGTCTCGAAGATGGTGATACTAGATATCAATGTGCTTTGACCTATCATGAAAAACTGGATTCTCAGAGAGTTTGATACAACTCTAGTTATCACAATAGATCACTGTAGGATCCATCATCTGGCCAAACAATCCCACTAGAATCTTCCGCATCCAAATGGCCTCACATGTAGCCTGACTAGCAGTCATGTATTCAACCTCTGCTGAGCTAAGTGTAACTGATCTCTATTTCCTACTATACCAGGAAACTGTAGCTGAACCAAGGTTGAAGATTCCTCCATAAGTGCTCTTCCGATCTGATGGACTCCCTATTCAATCCGCATCTATGAAGCCCTGAAGCTTCACTCCCTCTATCTGTCTGTACCACAATCTAAACTGAGATGTGCCTCTGAGGTATCTCAGCACATGCTTTGCTACCTTCCAAAACAACTTGGTAGGTTGAACCATAGCTTGACTCAGCTAGCTCACCACAAAGCATAAGTCAGGTCATGTGTTCACCAGATACATAAGTGAAACCACCAGCTACCGATAAACAGTAGTAGCTACTACCTCACCTAAAGTAGCATCCTCTTTCCTCCAGTTCCCAGCTAGAGGAGTCTGCATGGGCTTACACTTCTCCATGTGAAAGCCCTTGAGTATCCCCTCAACCTGTGAGAAACCCCGGGAAACAAACCTTGCCTTATGTTTCTCAACACTGCCATTAGCTGCCTGCTTTACCTTGTAAATCCATCTGGAACTCACCACTGACTTGCCCTAAGGCCTTGAGACAACATCCCACACACTATTCCGAATGATAGATTCGTACTCCTCTACCATTGCATCAACCCAGACTGGTTGCTGCACTGACTCCTCGAATGAAGAAGGTTCGGTATCTACACACTCCCCAACCAGGGCCATGTACCCAGTGTACCACTTGGGTGACCTCCTCTGTCTGCGCTGAGTAGATGGTTGTCCCACATTCTCCCGCACATCTAGCATCAATTTGTGAGCTTCCCTTCAACATTTCCGCCCATATCTGGAAGTCTCATCATTAGTGGATGTATCCACTACCGGATCCTCTGCATATGGCTGCTCCGCATCAATCTGAGGCTCCTCCTCCTTAGGAACTAAAGGTTCGTCATATGCATGAAACTTGATCTCCCTCTCAAGTGATAAGCGCATGGATTTATGCTCGTCAAACTTCAGATCCCTGCGTACCACTGTCCTCTAAGTGGAAGGCAGGTACACTCAATAGTTGTGGGGTGTATCCATGTACCCCACAAGTATTCCCAACTCAGCTGTTGGGTCTAGATTCTTCCTGGCATATTTGGTCACATGATAGTAAACTGATGATCCAAAGCTTCGGAAGTGACTTACATCAGGTCGCTTCCTAGAATAGGCCTCCATAAGTGTCTTCATCCCCAGTATACGGTGCGGGTTTATGTTCTGTAAGTATACTGCTGTATTGCATGCCTCAGCCCACAAATGCAATGGTAGGCTTTGGTCATGCAACATCGCTTGAGCTGCTCCCATAATCGATCAATTCTTCCTTTTAGCCACCCCATTCTACTGTGGGTTATGGGGTACCGTCAATTCTCATTTAATACCTTCTGCAGAACAGAAGTCTTTAAACTATTGGGAGACATACTTTCCACCATTGTCGCTACGCAAGGCTTTCATTTTCTTTCCATATTCTTTCTCTTGCCAAGGCTTTAAACTCACAAAACCTTAAGAAGGCCTGATCCTTCTTTTACATAAAGTAGATCCAGCATCTACGAGAAAAACCATCAATTAAAATAACATAGTACCTTTGTTTAGCGGTGGAGGCTGTAGAGAAAGGTCCACAAACATCTGAGTGAACTCGCTCCAGGATTGCTCCAGCTCTACTGTCTCAATGCGGAAAGGAAGATTTCACATACTTACCCAAGCTACAACCTTTGCATGTACTCGTATGCTCAAGTTTTCCCTTGGCTATTATGGTAGAAATCTGTTGCATGATCTTCAGGGCTTCATGGTGCAAGTGGCCCAGTCTTCTATGCCATAGCTCGCCAACATCTTGGCTCTGCACCATCTTAGCTTTGGAACTCAAAGCAGCACAGTCGTCTACCTCTAGCTTGTAGAGATTCTTGACTTGAATCCCCATTCACTTTGTCTGTCCAGTAGCGATATGCCTCAGGAATACCTTTCCTTTACTAAAGACTACATCAAAGCCTTTATCTTCTAGCATAACGACAGACACAAGATTCTTCTTCAGACCTGGTAAATACTTTACATTAGTCAGGGTGAGGGGAGCTCCATGCTCCCTCTGAAACACAACCGTACCTTCACCTGAAACACGGTACTTTCCATCATCGCCCATCTCGATCCGCATCTCGAGATCCTTCTCCTCCAAGGTACTGAAAAGATTCTTGTCACCTGACATGTGGAATGAAGCTCCACTATCCAAGTACCACACACATCCCACCATGGATGAAACCATGCATGTGATAAGAGATAAATCTAGCTCAAACTATGAGGCTAGTGCCTCATCATCAGATCCCTTTGAGGAACCCTTCTTGGATTTCTTCTGTGGAGAACTCGTAGCATAATGGCCCACTTCATGACAATGAAAGCATCGCACTTTCGATTTGTCAATCTTCTTCCCACCATGGGAAGAATTGGATTTGGGATGGGATGCCTTCCCTTTCCCTTTCCTTTTCCTTGCCTTACTTTCTAAGGCTAGATTTTCCTCATCATCTTGCTTCGATGAGGATCCATCTCTGGTGCTTCTTCTTATTTCCTCCTGCATCAGATCCGACCAAAGTCATTCCCAATCTGGCAGTTTTTCTCTTCCATTAACCGAGTCTTGGTAGCTATGCCAGCTCTTAGGAAGACTGAGGACTGCAAGACTCACCATGTCATCATCAGCAATCGTGATCCCTATGCTTCCAAGCTCATCCCTCCAGGTGGTGAGTTTGTTCAGATATGTAGAGATCATGTCGCCCTTTTCACACTTGATCATACGAAGCTTGTCTTTCGGCGCTAGCTTCCTTTGATCGCTGCTGTTCTGATATAGATCTTTCAATGTTTTCCACATTGAAAATGGGGTCTCCTTCCCATGGAGGCTCGAGACAATGTGGTCTCGAACTCCCTCCAGGAGGATTCTCCTTGCTCTAGCCACACATTTCTTCCATTCCACCAGTTGAGTAGCATCAGTCAGCTTGGGGAATTCTTTATCAATGAAGTCCTTTAGACCGTTATCCTCTAATACTGCCTCCATGCGATCCTTCCAGGCTATATAATTTGAGCTACCATCAAGGGCATACTTGAGTCTTAAACCACTGAATGCCATAGGTGAAATTGAGATGTGATAAGAACTTGATTTCTATATTCAGGAACTACAAAATTTAAACTTTTCCTTCTTGTATACTATTCTTCGCTTTGATCACCTTTGCTCTGATACCATGTAGAAATTCCCACTGTAGATCAACAGATTATGTAATATACTAAAACAAAATACAAGATCTACTTGTACAACACTTTGCGGAAGCTTAATCGAATTGAGAAAGATCAAGAGAACACATATAATTGAGAATGAGAAATCAATCACACATAACACAGAAGAAATAACCCAAGGAAAGCCTCAGCCTAAAACCCCAATCTCTGTATTATCATACAAGTGGAAATCTTGTTCAATTTACAAAAAGAATAAGCTCTCAAGCTATCCTGCTTTCTCTGCAATCAAACAATACAACTCACAGACTGAATAGAAATAGTATATGTCCTCCTCAAGCCCTCCAAGCCTCCTATTTCCTTGTGCGGTTTTTCTTGGGGTCCAGTGAAGCCACATGTGTGAATTGGCCTCATCACACTCACAAAACCTGAAGAAGTAACTGTGCAATCCTCAAGGAAATAATTCCTTCTGCATGCAAGGAATATTCACAATGGAATATTCTAGCAATTGATAGTACACTGCCCCTCCATCTGATCTCAACTGGGTCTCTCACTGAACTGACATGCATGAGTTATTTATGAGAGAATATTCAGTTATTTGAAGTGCAACAGTTACATGCATGCAAGCATTAACTAACTGAACTTACATTAATTCAACAAACTGTTTGAATTAATCTAACTAAACTTGACTCGGTTAACTGAGCCAAATAATTACAACTCAATATGACAACTCATCCTTATCTCTTTAACTGATGGATAAATTCCTCAATTAATGGAGAAACTGTTGCATGTCCCCACATAGACTTCATGTTTGATTTTCCTTAACTAATTAACTCAAGATGAATTAATTAATTATTTTACAAACATCTGCTAAGATCAAATTCGAATTTTACTTCACTATTTTAGTTTAGGGACTGACTAAAATAGGAAGGTATCCCGAAATGCTATTTATAGAATGCTATTTTAAGCACCTCCATTTTTCCATCCATTGTTGGTAAGATCAACACTGGCTGAACTGCTATTTATAGCAGTGCTATTTTTAGCAATTTTATTTTTAGCATTTCTTGTTTCTATTTTGAACACTTCAAGCACCTGAAACAAGTAAACAACAACAAACAACAACAGTGATAATAGACAAATTGTAATTCAACCTACTTAACAAGTCAAGAAACATTAAGTCATGAATACGTAAGATGAAAAATCATGTAGGAAATCAATCGATAGTTGCATATATATTGAATCAAGAAGATATTACAACTATTGCCTTGACGTTGCTATTCTCCTCTGACAATACCAGGTTCCCACATGTTGGGTTGTGTTATATTCTTTCCACAACTAGCCCACGTAGTGAACCAGGGGGTTAGAGGGGGGGTCACAAGGGGTTTGAGGTGTACCAGTAACCCCACTTTATGGGGTCCGGGGCAGTGCCCCAAAAAAATTAGGTTTTGGATCCTATGTTAGGTTGAGCGGACCCACCTATGGTTTTGTGCATGATTTTCGCACATGTTTTTTGGACGCGATGGTTTTCGATCCATGGTATTGGATGCTTCGGCATGTATAAATATGTGCTATAACATTGAAATGAATAATAATGAAAATCAAGCTGGTAGTCCTGGTTTTGGGATCAGGGGAAAATCTTTGTGTATATGTGTTTTATGTGTTATGCTCTCGCATTATTTATTTTCTGTGTTTTAGAATTCGTATGCAAGTAATTTCTATACGGGGTTAAAACCTACAACACAGACTTCTGCTAGCATTCCATGATGGCCTCAATCAACAATAGTTTTAAGGCTCTTCCCTTTAGGCTTCACTCCAAACCAAAATAGCACTAGCACACCAACATTAACACTCAACACTGACACTAGCTTGTTCTTAGGAAAAAATGAGGTTTATATAGGATGACTGGATGAGAGATGGATCCTCTTCTCATGGGAGAAGGTCTTATCCTTTTAGGTAGTTCCATCACTATAGGGGAAAGGAGCCCAAACTAACATCCTCAACCCCATCCGGCCAAACCATTTACCAGACTTCCATTACGAAGCTTCTAGAGCTGGAAGCTTTGGCTCTTAATTTAATAAACTTTCCATAAGAGGACCGACGCAACTGGAACAAAGCTCAGTCACTTCGGTCGGCGCTAGGGACAATGCTAATCCCTGCAGATCGGTGCGAGGGGGTCAAGGTCCATTAGCGTCAATATTGTAAACTAGGCAAAACAAAAGTTCTTGGGGAAATGGTGCAAAAGGGAATTGCTCTGCTCATGAAGAGGGACACAATGGGAGTTTCTTCATGAAGGGTAAACATGTAGGGTTCACTATAGAGATCCTCCAGGATCAAGGAACAGGGAGTACAGGGACAGTGACAAAATGTTGTATAACAGGAGCTAACCACACTAACGAATACCTCACATAGGAAGAACAAAACAATACTTTGTCATTATGGGTTAAAAAAATTGTAATTTAAAAAGAATTATAATATGGTAATTTGGTTGAGTATGGAGATATGAAAATACCTTGGTTGACCGATAACTTCTCAGAAATCTCCTTGGTGAATAAATAAGGGAGAAGTCGCTAGACACTAAGAACATTTAAACCACGTAAATATGAGTCAAAATATATTTGTTTTAATTATCTAGAACATGTGAATAGAGAATAAAGGTGATTGAGATATCCAAATTGGCATATAGACATAAATTCTATAGTTATGCAAAACAAAAACCCTAAAGAGAAAGATTAAGGATTTTATATAGAGAACAAAATATTAAAACCCTATAACGCCATCAACGAAAGGTGACATAGAAATAAAAAATAAACTGCACTATTTTGAAGCAAGAAATTATAAGGTCTAAAAGGTATTGAAACCCTTCTTTGTAACCCTAATAGGGGAAAAAATTTGCAGTCAAACTTTTCTTGCAAATAAAGAAAAGTACCCTAATTATAAAGGTTCTGGAAATAGTTACCTGGTAAAAGGTGACAGGATAATTAGTCTCCAGATATTTTCGAAGAGATTGAATCGCATAAAGTGAACCCATACCTTTATACTTTACGGGAAACCCTTCTAAACCTGCAACAAACACCATGGAAACAGTTAGAATTTTATTCGGATAAACAACAACTACAAATTCATTCACAATCACAAATTGTTATGCATAATTTCCATAGGAGCTGAAATAAGTACTCTTACTTTTGGCATAATCGTTGACACGTTGCAAGTGAAAATTTCATGGACTCGACAACAACACAAAATCAATGACCTATAAGTGATAGATGGAGGTAGTATACCACATGAGATGAAGTGAAAATACACCTATAACATGGTGCTGATGGAAATAGTGGAGAGACATCGAAAAATGAGGATAAACCCTAGGCTCAGAGCAGGCATAACTAAAGAGAGTTAAATGATAAATGAAATGGTGGAAAATAATCATGAGCAAGGTAATTAACCAAACCGAAAAACCCTAATCATTTTATGATCATCAGTCGAGTATCAAAAAATCGAAACTGTCGAATTAAACATTCGGGGTACAGTATATTGGCAACAAGGATGTAATCCCACTTCCACAAAGAACACTCCAGAAGTATATCAAAAATACAATTATATCAAGAAAAAGCATTTAATAATACATCAAGTTTGGGAATTTACCCAAATAAGTTGTATATAGTAGGTAAACTATTAAAGAATCATTAATGTTTGGTTGTTTTGGATAAGGTGAATGAAGACAACTATAAAATGAGAAATCATTTCAGACATATCCAATATCACTATCAGACTAAAGCCCTCATTTTGATATAGAAAAGGTAAGCGTACATTATGATAGGTAAGAACAACAAACCATGTATTTATGTATAACCATATATTTATGCATAGGTACCAAATATTAGAATTGTAAGTAAATCAAAAGTTGTAACCATGAAAGCATAAAAAAATATAACAAACATTGGTCCAATAATATAAATGTGAACTAAATAGACAAAGGACTAACAAACAACTAATATTAACCTTTGGGACTTAATATTATAAGTCTATATGTATATGATGATGTAGGTAAAAAGAATGTCTCTGAGGATCCTTTGTAAACAAGTCAATAAGAGGTAACAAATTGTATAATTGGAATATGAACAAAGAATTCTCTAAGAAAATATACTTCCACATATACATAGTCACTGATAAATATATTGGAAAAACTAGAAGATAAAAAACTAGAATCTCTAAGGAACAAAGTATTATTAGTATTTATTTAAGAAAAACGAATTGGTATAGAGAGGATCTTTACTAGTGGTATGAAAGTTGTAGTTACAACATTGGCCCTTCTTTGGGTCTTGAAACTAAAAATTATTATACCTATCATGAACAAGTTGTACAAAATAATTAAAAGATGAAAGATGGCAGAATAATTTAATGGATAAACTTTTGTAGGATCACCAAGGGAGGATGTAGAAAACGACACTGAATTGGGAATGGTTGGGTATGGAACCATCAATGCAGAAAGGAAATATTTTGAATTATTGCAAGTGATCGGGAGTTTAAAAATAGATCTAGATGATATTAAGGATAATCACGAAAGGTTATTCAAATATAGAGAGGACAAACAAGGAATCAATGGATACATGTTAAGGAAATTGGAGAATGAAAAATTCAATAAAAAGACTCATAGGAAATGATCTACGAGTTATTTGTTAGGAAAAAAAGTAGAAGCAACTCAATAACTTCTATTGACAATCAAACTAATGAATCTAGTGATTAGGAAGAATATAGGTCAAGTAGTATCACTTCCTTGTCCAAAAAATAAGATATCATCCTCTTACTTACAAGCAGAGTTTAAGAAAATTAGGCCTCCCAATTTTGATGGTGAATCTGAAGGAACAGAGGCATGTATCCTCAAGTTGTCCAAATACTTTGAAGTGTACAATTATCCAAGTAATTTGAAGGCAAGATTGGAAACTTACTAATCAACTAGTAATTAAACTTTATGGCGAGAGGAAAATAAAGTTGTTAAACAAATCAAAAGCAAGAACTTAACTTGGAAATTTTTCAACAAATAATTTAAAAATAAGTATTTGACCAAGAGATATTTTGATAAGAAAGCTAGGGAATTCCATGGGCTAAAGCTCAGATAACTCACCATGGCTGATTTTGTTAACAAATTCATGAGTATGTTGACATATGTCCCCTACTTGAAGGAGGAGAAATCAAAAATTCAATATTTGTTATACGTCTACCTTTATCTTATATGGAAAGAATTGAATTTGATCAGCCAACAACAATGGACAAAACTATTAGAATAGCTAAACTATGTTTTAATCAGAGAAATAAAAAAGGGGAAAATTATAAAGGTTGGTGGACAAAGAAACCTGATAAATTTAATAGCAAGAGAAAGGGTTTTAAAAATCCTACATTTACTAAAAGTGTGCAAGCAGGAAATTACAACAAAAATTTCAACCAGCAGAAAAATGTTGGCCAAAAGGGAGGATCTCCTATAGGAAACAAAATTTTCAGTGAGTCAGTGAAACTACCCATTAAATGTTGGGGTTGTGGTGAAAATCACTCGTGGAGAGAATTCCCACATAATCCATTAAAGAAGAAGACACTATTAAATCATGTTGATGAAGCATCAACTGTAGCACTGCTTGGGATGGAAGATAGGCAAATCACGAGTCCACCATGGTTGAAGTCCAAGGTAAAATTTCTTACAAAGATGTATTTTTGCTTATAGATCTAGGATATACATTAAGTTATGTTTCCCCTGTTGTAGTTGAAAAGTGTAAACTTGCAAAAGAAAAACAATGTAAGCCCTAGTTAGTATAGTTAGCCACGATAACTAAGAGAAAAGCAATTGAAATCAATAAGAACTGTAAAATGAATCTGAATGGAATGAAAACTACCTTTAATTTGAACATATTACCACTAGGATATTATGATATCCTCGTAGGAATGGACTAGTTAGAAGCACTTTTAAAGTGATATTAAACTGCTTGGAAAAATCCTTTACCTATGTTGATGATGAAGCAAAAGCTTGTGTGATTCAAGGAATCCCGAGAGAAATTTTTGTTAGACAAATCTATGTAATAAAATGAAGAAGTATGCTAGGAAAGGATGTCAATTATTCATTGTTCAAGTACAATATTTTTCTAAAAATAAATAGTAGTCATCATTATAAGAGTATCATGTACTAGAACAGTTCAAGGATGTATTTCCAAAAAAAATACCAAGACTTCCTCCCATGAGGGACATTGATTTTACCATTGAACTTATACTTGGTTTTTTTCTAGTTTCCAAGGCCCCACATAAAATTAGTTTCCCTAAACTAATGGAGTTGAAGATTCAACTACAGGAATTATTGGACAAAAGGTACCTAAGACCAAGTGTGTCTCCTTGGGAAGCACCTATGTTATTTGTGAAAAATAAACATGAAACATTGAGATTGTGCATATATTATAGACAGTTGAATAAGATGAATATAAAAAATAAATACCCCCTGCCAAGAATAGATGACTTATTTGATCAAGTTAGAGGATCTTCCATATTCTCTAAAATTTATCTAAGGTTAGGATATCATCAAATCCATATTAAGGATGAAGACATACATAAGACAAATTTTTGCACACGCTATGGGCACTATGAGTTTGTAGTACTTCCATTTGGGTTGAATAATGCACCTACTACATTTATGTGCCTCATGAACAGTGTACTAAATCCATTCCTAGATAAGTTTTTAATTGTCTTTATATATGATATTTTGGTATACTCAAAGAGTAAGGAAGAGCATGACCAACATCTAAATATGGTCCTCCAAACTCTAAGAGATAATGAACTATATGCTAAATTCAACAAATGTTCATTCTACCAATAACAAATTCATTATCTAGGACATGTAATATTAGAAGAAGGAATTGTTGTATATCCTGAGAAGATAAAATAAATTATGGAGTGGCCAACACCCAAGAATGTGGAAAAATTCAGATTCTTTATGGGCATCACATGATATTATAGGATATTTATAGAAGGATTATCTAAACTTTCTTATCTAATCACTAATCTATAAAAGAAGGGAATAAAATTTGAGTGGAATCAAAAGTGTCAAGATAGTTTTGACAAACTAAAACATCTTTTGACTACATCTCCAATTTTAAAACTAGCTTATCCCAATAAGGAATTTATGGTATGTACATATGCAAGTAAGGAAGTTTTAGAGGGAATTTTAATGTGGGGAGGTCATGTTATTTTCTATGAGTCCAAAAAATAGAAAGAACATGAACATTATTGTGTTACTCATGACCTAGAATTGGAATCCATTATACATGCATTCAAGATGTGGAGATAATATTTAATAGGGAGAAAATTCTAGCTAAGGACCGATAATTTTAGTCTCAAATATCTCTTCGATCTGCTTAATTTAAATGTTATACAAGCAAGATGGTTAGCATTTATTAGTGAGTAGAATTTTGAGATCACACACATCAAAAGGAAGGGAAAAAAATAGTTGATGCCTTCAGTGGAAAACTTAATTAGATTTTTGCTACATCAGAAATCAACTCGTCAATAGATTTAGTGTAAAAATTAAAAACATTTGCAAAATATGATATAGAATATCTAAAAGTTAAAGAAAATGTGCATAAAATTGATAAACTAGTTGAGAGGTGATTGTTCAGTGAGCGACCAAGATTTATTGTTGTTTAAAGGAAAAATTTACATACCTAATGACATAAATATGAATGAATATATATATATATATATATATATATATATATATATATATATATATATATATATAAGACCAATAGTTGGTCATTCCGGTTACAAAAGGTTGATCATTTTACTAAGAAAAGATTTTTATTGACCTATTGAAGCATCAAAATTTGATGCAACAACATTGGGGATGACCACCCGGTCCGGACCTTAAAGCATCTCCTTTTCCATTTGGAATGGTGGTTTCGACCGGTTTAACTAGGTCGAGTTACCTTCTCTGAATCTCCAAATGGTTTAAAATATGACTTTCATCCACCAATGGAGAAGAGACATCAGATCATCTCTCTTATTGATCAGGCAAGAAAGTGATCCTTAAGATTATCTTGGGCTCAACCAAGCCACAACTAAAGTTTGCCTCTTTATGAAGAGGACTTTTAGGAATGTAGAATTAATCTATATGCAAAGCATAATAGAATTAGAAGTTGTTATACATTCATTCAAGATGTGGAGACATTATTTGATAGGGAGAAAATTCTAGTTAAGAATCGATAATGTTAGTCTCAAATATCTCTTCGATCTGCCTAATTTAAATGTTAAACAAGCAAGATGGTTAGCATTTATTAGTGAGTATAATTGTGAGATTATACACATCAAAGGGAAGGGAAAATAAATTGTTGATGCCTTAAGTGGAAAACTTAATTATATTTTTGCTACATCAGAAATCAATTGGTCAACAGATTTAGTGGAAAAATTAAAAACATTTGCAAAATATGATATAGAATATCTAAAAATTAAAGAAGAAGTACATAAAATTGATAAACTAGTTGAGAGGTGTTTTCTCAGTGAGCAACCAAGTTTTATTGTTGTTTAAAGGAAAAATTTACATACCTAATTCCATAAATCCGAATGAATATAGATATAGATATAGATATAGATATAGATATATATATATATATATATATATATATATATATATATATATATATATATATATATATATATATATATATATATATATATATATATATATATATATGACCAATAGTTAGTCAACCTAGTTACGAAAAGTTGATCATTGTACTAAGAAAACATTTTTATTGGCCTATTAAAGCCTCAAAATTTGCTGCAACAACATTGGGGATGACCACCCGATTCAGACCTTAAAGCAACTCCTTTTTCGTTTGGAATGGTCGTTCTGACTCGTTTAATTAGGTCCATTTACCTTCTTTCAATCTCCAAATGGCTTAAAATAAGACTTTCATCCACCAATGGAGAAGAGACATCAGATTAGCCCTCTTGCTGATCAGACAAGAAATTGATCCTTAAGCTGATATGGGGCTCAGCCAAGCCACAACTAAAGAATTCCTCTTTATGAAGATGACTTTTAGGAACGTAGAGAGTATCTATATGCAAAATTATTATAAAATGCAAGCAAAAGGAACTAAATCATAATCATATCTCAATTAGGTAGATATAGATCTAACCCAACTGAGATCAAGATATTTAAATGATTTGGATTTAAATATGTTCGGCTTATGATTAATATCAAGATAACAAAGTAGTTCAATTAACTGATACTATGAATACCAAAACACATTCTATTCAGAGACCTCTTAACTAAAATAATCAACTAACAACATTTAGGAAGTAGTTCACAAGATGATATGGATTGTTAAACCAGTAATTCGAATAATTAAACAATAATATAAGGTAATAGTTCACAACATATCATTATTTGTTAAATCAATATTAAAATACAGATTTCTAAATAAATAGTTACTCAGAAATCAGAATTCAACCCATAAGAACAATGATAAATAATAACATATGATTGAGACAAATTACTCATACTGACAAAAGTGCACAAATATGAATAAAATGACACATTCCTGTCATTATAAAATGAAACTAGTATTTAAAATAATAGTATTAGAAATAGCAATTTATTGAATCCATTTCTCTAGCTCTGGTCTCCAACGGTCCTCTATAATCTTTGAACTTCTATTGTTACAACAAGAGTCGTAGCAGTATCATACATAATTCAGAATGCAAAAGAAAAATCCTCAATAATCTCCAAATCTGATATTTTCTCTCCTCTCACCTACAACTCTAAATCCTTATTACAATATTGCTTTTAGAATTCCAGAATTGCAGAGGAGAAAAGCGCCTAATACATTCTTCAATCTGCTATTTATAATATTACAAAGGAATTCTTAACAAGAAAGTTTGTTGAAGAATAGATATTATCCATCAATTTTCATTAGCTCAAAATTCCATTCTTCTATTACTGGAGCATTCTCATTGATTGAGATCTTCTTCTCCTCATCTCTTCAACTATTTTCCTGCAATAAACAAATCAAAAGTAAATTAAAATGCAACAATAAAATCAAAATAACGAATCTGGAATTAAAACATATCTAATCAGTTTTAATTAAACAATCAATTTAAAAAGAAATCATAACTTTCTATTGATGCCTTTGAGAATTTAATTGGTCAAGGATATCATTGACCAATGGATCTACACTCAGAAGAAGTCATGGGCAAATGAGGATGTAGAAAATTAAACTTAGAAAATTAGTTTTACTAAAAAATCATAGTTTGATCTTCTACCTGATTTTAGACCCAATAAATGATCAAATCTGGTAATGAAACCACTTTAAAAATGTCCCTCGTAGCTTTATCTTTCGAATGAGTCATCTTGGGCCTTATTTGGCCAAGCAAAAGTCCATTTATGAGCTTTCAAAGTTAATGCGTTAAAACTTCCAGAATTCTGGAAATTCTGCTCTAGCTAAAAATCAGAAATATTTAGTTAAATTTTAATACTAAATTAAATTATAATTATTAATTAATTAATGCTAATTTAATTATAACTTTATTATTAATCTTAATTATTCAGAAAACCAAACTTAATTAAAAAATATGATTTAAAAATCAATTAAAATATAATATAATTATATTAATATTATAATTAAATTATATTAAAATTATAATATTAAATTATAATTAAAATTATAATAATATTATATTATCATATATATATATATATATATATATATATATATATATATATATATATATAACCAAACCATTAGAATCAACCATAACAAAAACAAACCATTAACAAATCAAAGATTACGTGAGGAGTATGGTGGAGGTAAGTGGTGAGTCAACAGAGGGATAAGGTGGGTGAGGTGGAGTGATAAGGGATGAGGGTGAGGTAGGATGAGGTCAGCAGAGTCGGGAGGTATAAGGAAAATGAAAATCTTACGATAATTTTTTTTTAACACATCACATGTTTTCCAAATTGGCGATCGCAATTTAGTAATTAAAGAGCTTAGTGACATTGCAATATCGCAATTTCGCAATCGCAAAAAAAAATTTCAAATTTTTTTTGGAAGGGAGGAGAAGGGATGTACAACGGGGCCCACGCGAATTAATAGTCCTACAAATTGGACTATAGCCACTTTGCAATTTTGGGGTTTTAGCTTTGGAAATTTATTTTGAAATAACAAATTGGAGTAAATTACCAAGATCCTGAAACATGTTTTCATGTGTTGTACAATTTAGCTGGGTCATTTTGTAGGACAGTTAGTGAAAAAATGAAAGAATTAGTAAAAATCAACTAAGAGTTAACATTTACAATGAATGACTATTTAATTTCAAAAATGAAATATCATACATGTATTTACATTTTTTAGTCAAGGTGAGAAAATGATCAAACTTCAAAGGAGTGTTATTTACAAACCGGTTGAACAAATTAGTCAAAACAAGTGGCGATGGAAGACTTGTGGAAAGTCAAATTTAATGAAATAATCAAAATAGAAATCTGATGAAAATGAAAAAATGATAAAATTGTAAGGCAATTAACTTAAATGAAGATCATATAAGATGCTTAGCCAAAAATTAATGGAAAGGGTCCCCATTATTTGAAATAATGGGGGGTGTTGGGTTTTCCCTACAACATGGCCAAATATGAAAAATGAAACAACTAAATATGTAGCAAGATGCCTTGAATGCTAGAAAGTTAAGGCATCTCATCAACATCCTGCTAGTTTGTTACAACCACTATTCATTCCATAGTGGATATGGTAGACCATTTCAATGGATTTTATTATTGGGATACCAAAAATAAGAAAATAACATGCTACTATTATGGTTGTAGTTGAAAAACTTAATAAAGCAACCCACTTCATTCCAATCAAATCCACTTTTAAAGCTATAAACATTGCAAAAATATTTACGAGGGAAATTTTCAGACTTCATGGGGTGCCTAAGGTTGTGATTTCAGATAGAGATGAAAATTTCACCTCCAAGTTGTTGGCTCACTAAGATGTCTTTTTATAGGAAATATTAATACCTACATTAGTTATCAACCCAAGGTAAGTCTTTCTATTTCAAGAGTGCCAACACAGTATGTGCAGTGAAGCTAGAGGTTATCTAATGATGAATTGTTGCAATCACTAAAGGCTAATTCTTCAATCCAATTCACACAACTCTGCAAAGAACTATCTATGAAAGAAATGCTCACAACACACTATGTAATTCTATGCAACTTGTTCTAAAACCAATTGAAACTGAATGCAAATAAGAATTACACTGGGAATCATTTAAATAAGCTTGAGACTAGTCACACTTAATCAAGTAGAGAAACTATGACTATCAAACAACACTACGAATCTATAACAACTCAAATCAATCTGCACTACACAATTGAACAACAATAGTAAATGAACAACAATCAACAATTGGTAATTGAACAACAATCGGTAAGTGAACAACAATTGGTAATTGAATGGCAACAGTGATAAGGGATTCCTAATTGGAAAACGTTCTATATTGCAATCTGTAGAAGTTAATTAGTCTTGTCTTTCAAGATCTATGATAACATCTATTCAAATGAACAACAAGTAAACACGCATTCACTTATTCCAATTAAAGCACTACTTAAGTTTATCTCACAACTTCAATATGAATCTAATTGAACAACAGTATAAATTAATATCACAAATCTTCACAATAAATGAAATAACTGAACATTAAATCAATTGCAAAGACTAAATATAAAACTATAACACAAAGGAGTAGTGGAACTTCTTGTGACTGGGCCTAGAGTTGCCAGAAGCCTCTGCTTAATAAAAACTTAGAATACAAAGATGTATCAAATGCAACCTTCTTTCATTAAATTCAAGTAACAGTTGATAGATTCACTGAATTAACAACGTTTATGCTTCAAAAAAGAATAATTACAAATTAAAAAGTCTGAACTTGTATATAGTTGCCTTTTGGCCCTATATATAACATAAAGAGAAACTTGGATAAAAGCGAATCCTCAAGATCAGGAGATCCTGAGGATTTCGCAATATAAAATCTGATCATATGATAAAACAGGAGTGTTCAAACTAATCTTCTGCTTCCTTGTCTACCCCAGATGTCGTGGCTTTTCCCCTTTATGGCCTCATGTTGTTCTACCAACTGAACAGCTTTTGCCCAATCGCATCTCTGCATACAAAGATAGCAAAGAATTAGTTTTTCGTACTAAATTTGCCTATTCTATCACCAAAGTGTATCTCCCAACTTTAGATGATATTTTCCTCATTTTAATCTATAAATGGAGATAATCTTATAAGGATGAATGATAAATGAAGCATTTAATGAAGATAAATCATACCTTTTTCCTATCCTAACATACTCCCCAGCTTACCTTGTTGCACGTCCTCGTGCAAGAGTATATTTTAGATGCAATTGCATGAGGGAATAAGCAGGATATACTTATTCCCTATAATTCCTAAAACCATTCTTTTGCTTAAGGATAGTGAAAGCCTGGGTTACCTCATGATCTTTTAAGTTATAATCACTACAGTATTGATCACGAGGGTACCATATGATTGGGGTTCTGTAGCGACATCCTATCCAATCTGGTCCCATTGTTAAAATCATATTTCTATATTTATAAAAAGGGGAAGAGGCAGCTTGGAAGTTATGGTATCCGAATGGCTCTCGGCCCCTCACAATGTTACTGGAAACTTCCCATATTTGCCTTGATGTAGCCAAGGCTTCTTTGTAATGACCCACCTATAAATAAAATAATAATATAGATTAATTAAAAAAAATTATAAATTAAATTAATTCATTAAAATAATAAATAAACTTTATTAAATCAAAATTTCGTATCCAAATAAAATCAACGAAATCAAATGAGATTTGATTTCATAAAAGTTACACGTAACCAAAATATTGACATGGAGATGAGAAGAAGGCGGTGGATGAGGAAATAAAAGAAGGAAGGAAATCTTGAAAGGGGAGAAAAAAAACCATTTTTACGGAGGGAGCAGAGATGAGAACAATTTAGGAATACGGTGGTACAGCTAGGAAGGGAACTTGAGTCTTGATTATACTGGAGTTTTTGGGCATGGGGGAATTAGATTACTTCAATTGGAAAGCTTTCTGAGGTTGAGTACCTAGGTTGTACCCAATTCGATAGGGAGGTTTTAGCCATTTTGGTAACATAGTCGGACAAGAATTTGCAGCAGAGCAGACAAAATTGCAGACAAATTTATAGCAGAACAGACAAATTTGCAGCAGAGCAAACAAGTTCGTATTCATTAGATTAATCTTTCAAATTTAGTATTCAAATTTCATGTTCTAGTATTTAATATTAATTTGAAATCAAGGTTCTTACATTCTTCTTTAATGTCCTAGAAGTATTCCTTTCCGGCCTAAATGATATCAATATGGATAGGCCCCAATTTGCTTGCAACACTGTCTTTTTTCATAAACTGCTTATGCCGGACATATAGGAGTAATGGTTGTGTAGGCTCTCCCCTGACCCATAGGTCAATGCCATACTCATGCCTTTTGAATGTGTTGTAAGCCTTGGCCCATTTTAGTTGATTAGCAGCAAATGAGAGGAACGCCTGAAACTGAATGTCTCCTATAAGAGGGGCAGGGTGGTTGTCCCTGTCATACTCTAAAACAAAATTATGCATATAGAGAACATAAAGGAGGCGCTAAACCTTCTCATCATGTTCTCTGAAACATTTAATAAAATTAGGAGTGGTTTTAATTTTTGTCGGTTTACCAACCTTAACAGCCTTAACTTTTAACAGGAGGTATCTCTCCATAAGAAATAAATCATAATTGGTGGTGAAGGCTCGACAAGACAGAGTGTCTGAATAGAGAGAACAGATAGTCTCCATTTTCTCTCTAGCTTTCTGCAATTGACCCTCTAAGTTTTCAACCTTCTTTTGCTCAGCCTTATATTGAGCAAAGGTCTCGTCTTCCGTCCTGGTAAGTGTCTCGAATTTCTTCTTTAGCCCTTGGTTTTCATGTAAAGGGACCACCCTTTCCTTCTGCTAAGCTAGTTCTTGGTGAACTATCAGAAGCTCATTCTGTAATTTTCCAATAACGACCTCTCTAACCAGGGAAAATTTTAAGAACCACCCTAAATTTATATGTATAATTAATCGGCTAATCCCCATGATACATAGGAAAAATTGGAGGTGATTTTATCAATAATATAATATGTATATATATATATATATATTTTTGGCGAATCTCTCACCAGATTATATTATCTTGTACAGTGATGGAGAATCTTTCACTGAATTATAAAATTTTGTAAGATCTTGGCAAATCTTTTACTGAATAATAAAACATTGTGAAGTCTTGGCGAATGTTTTGTTAAAGTATGAAACCATATATGATAATAAGAAAACATATTCATTAAACTGTAATATAGGAACATACATGTTTGGAAAAAGAAACATAATTTTCTCTTCCTACAAACAATGTTCCAAGTTTCAGTGATCGTGTTTGTCAAGGTTCTTACAATACACTCTTTCATATCCTTCTATTAGTTTTGATAATATTCCACAACAAAGTTCTTGTAGGTGTTGATATTGACAACAAGTTCTGTCAAGGTAGGAGAGATTAATATTTTCTCTACAACTTATGTCAAGCTACCACTTTTTTCAAGTTATCAAATTTCTTTCTTATTCCATAGACTCCAACTGCGAGATAAAAAAAACACATCAAGTTTGTTTACCCCAACACGCCAACAAGTAGCAAGCCCCAAGTATATTATATAAGAAAGTATTAGGTATCTCAAGGGCTTGAAGGGGATCTAATTGAAAGAAGTGACCATTGTGAGAATCCTTCCAATCAATATATGAATATAAAAATGTAGATTTATTATTATTTTAATTGGAAACATTCAATTAAATAATAAAATTTAATTACGTCTCTCCCAATCTAAATTGCTTATTAGCATAATTCACTACCCTCATAGGTCTAGAATTTTTTAATAGCATTGTAACATGTAGATTGATTTCCTTTTTGGTGAACAATCTCCACCTTTTAGGAAAATATGGTGCAGTGGCTCCAACCCCTATAGATCATTAGGACAAACTAAGAATAGCACAGAAGATGAAAGGTTGTACAAACCAACTTATTTTTCAAACAACTAATCCAACATCAGTACCTAAACCTTTTCATGAAGATATCATATTGAGAATGTTTGAAAAATGGTGAGAAATATTTTGCGAGGGTGATGCGGAAAGAGTGATAAGGTTTCATTGTTTTGAATTTTTTTTGTTAAATCAGAAAAAGTTAAAAACCAATATTAATGGAGATATTGGTATTTTTTACTAAATTTTGTGAAGTGACTAAATGTAGCTTTAACCATTCACCTTAAGATGTTTTTACAATATAATTTCCTAAGTCTATTTAATATCTTCATTATCATAAAAACCAACCTATGTCCATCTTAACTCCACATCTACCACTCTTAGGGGGATGAAATCTATTTATCCCTCTGAGCACTTGGTAGACCCAGAATTAAGATGCATATAAGATGTTAGAATTTTTATTTTAACCAAGTTAAAATGTTTAACATACATTAAATTACATCATCCATTTTTACTCTTGATCCACCAAGCCCCTAGAGGGATCAAATATTTTTTCACTCTATGCTATTTTGCATATCATGATATTTGATACCTCTCGGGGTTTAGTAGATCCAGAGTAAAGATGGATCTATGCTCGTTTAATTCCCCCATTTAAATAGGCTACATTCCACGTGAATACCATGGGTCAATACCATGTGCCTTTTTTATTTTTATTAATATTAATATTAAGGTTAATAATGTTTTTTGCATGTTATTAATAATAATCTAGCCCATGGTATTTGGCCCATAGTATTTTGCCCATAGGTTTCACCTAAATATAATGCATTTTTTGAGTGTTCTTAAATATAAGGTGACTTATGGAGTAAATATAAAAAAATGTTTTATTTGTTTATCATACCTCTTGTTTATTTATATTTTTATTAATTTACCATACCTCTTTTACAAATATGGTATTTGGCCCATAGGATTCACTTAAATAAAACCTCTTTTTTGAGCCTTCATAAATAGAAAGAGGGTTATGGACTAAATATAAAAAGGGGTTTTATTTATTTACCATACGTCTAGTTTATTTATATTTTTATTTATTTACCATACCTTTTGAGTAAGTATAAAAAGAAGTTTTATTTATTTACCATACCTCCACTTTATTTATATTTTTATTTGTTTACACCCTTGCATGTATATAAGGTGACTTATGGAGTAAATATAAAAAATGTTTTATTTATTTACCATACCTCTCATTTATTTATATTTTTATTAATTTACCATACCTCTTTTACAAATATGGTATTTGGCCCATAGGATTCACTTAAATAAAACCTATTCTTCAAAATTAGGGCGAATGGAAGGTTGTAACTCCTAATTTCAAGGGCTAAATTTACCTTTTCTACCCTCTCCCTTAAAATAAGGTGGGCTATTTGAGGTGATTTTTAAAAATATACTATGATACAAAATATTCGCCCACTAAAAATTTAAAACCCCTTAATTTCGCCAAAGGGCGAACATTTGCCCCTAAAATTTTCCATGTCTCTAACCAAGGGGGTGTAAAGAGGTGTTTCATCTGTTTGGACCTCTGCATCCTGGGTCTCCGTAGGGTCAGTCTGCATAGCAGCTTCAGCTGCTTCCAGAATTACACAATCAACTTGAACATTTTCTTCAATATCAGTTTGGACAGTAATGTCCGCAGTGGGGTAGGTCATTTGAGTTCCCTGTGAAAAGATACAGGGATCCTCAGTTTGTATGGCGATATCTTCTCTAATAGCTAGCTTAGTATGGGTTTCTTTTGGGAAACCCTCAAGAAAGTCTGTCTAAGTATCAACATCCTTCGTAGAGCATTGTTCTGTTTTTATGCTTTAAATTTCCTCATTCTGGTTGCTTCTTTTAGCCAATATCTCAACTGCATGATTACCAGCTTCAGTTTTCTATATTTTCTGATCACCTTTTTAAGCTTAGCTTTGTAGGGATCTTCCACTCTAGGGATTCCGTCTAGAGCTGTGTTACCCTCTACTACATGTACAGGCTTCACTATGTCATCATCAGGAATGTTCCCAATTGGAACTGTGTTTTCTAGTGGAATTTCTCCTTCCAACTCATAATTATTATTCATTTCGTGTTCAGGAGATCCCAATGCAATGGTATCTCCTGAATAGTCATCATTCTCGTGGTCTTCTCCTTGGTAAGCCTCATCCACAGGGGACTTTTGAAAGGGAATATCACTTGGTTGATTGGCATCTATCAAGTTTTCACCTTCAAGGTTTCCTTTTGTTGGGGGGTCCACTGGACTGGTGCCTACTACTTGAGTTTCCTTTCTGCTAGTTGTTTCTTTGTGTTCCTCAGATTCGAGGGGTCTTTCCATAGCAGGAATTGACTCCCTCTATTCCTCCATGACATTAGTGCATGGCTGGGTTTGTTCATGACCGGAATTGTCAGCAGGGACCGACTGATCAGGGGTACAGTTCTATTTTTCAGTGTTCCCTGGCTATTACCTGGTTGTTCTCTGCCTTCGATAAACACTCCCACGCTTCCCAAAATCTTTGCCACTTCCTCCTCATAGTCTTGCAAAGGAGGGTCTTGTAGACCAAGAGGGGGTGTGCGGGATGGTCCGACCTCCTCTACTTGGATTGGAATGCGTCACTGGGCTTTTACTCTCACAAAGCATCTATGCTTAACTGATTCCAGGGGTGCAGTGGGGCTCTTTCACTTTAATATTTTCTTTGGGCCTGGGGTTCTTGGCCCTTGCTGCTTTGTTTCCCCATTTTTTGGGGGTGGAGACAAGGTAGGATTTATGATACTATCCCATGCTAATTGTTGCTGTGCCAATCTATTTGTGATGATTAACTTAATTAACCCATGATGGCTAACTACACTATGTGGATCCTTGGTTGTCCTTACCCTTTAGGAAACATTGTGTAACTGGGAATTTAGATAAAATGGTAAATTAACTGAAATTATTTACTTTAAAATGACTATGAGTTTCAGTTTTTGGGGCTTTACCACGTCATGCTGGCTGTTGCAGGTGATATATCTTTGGACGATGACCACCAGCTCTTGCCACAGTTGCTGCAATGTCAAAGGATGAATTCCTTTCCCTGTTCATACCAGCCGCTCGCCTAGGTCCTGAAATGCTTCAATTGCGTTGTATAAAAGGACGTGTTTGTCTACGCATTTTCCCCTTCTACCAGAAGTTGGGTGACTTTGGCCAAGACTTCTTCAGAAACCACCATGCTTATGCCTTTACCCTTGTACTACCGTTATGTAGATTTTGCAGAAATTCCAACATTATCTCTTCATGGAATCCCTACAATCTGTTTAAATACTGTAGCCAGCCAGCATATTCAAGGATTTCGCGGGCTTGATTCGACACCATCAGTACTGGAGGCTCACTCCGAATTGCTCTTCCGCCCATAGCTGCTATACTTGAGTCTGGTTCTTCTGTATACAACTGTGTTTTAACCCTATAATGCAACATAGCAGCAATGTATATCACAACAACTATCAAGGAAATGACGCTACTTGGATAATTATTATTGTTTTTAGTTAATTCATTCATCCTGTCAGTATACTTAATGAAAAATCATATGTTTGCATGCCCGTCATAATGGTTGCCATTCTTCAAACAATTAGAATTTTCTACTAATTATTACACATTAACGCTCATCATGCAATTCATACTCAGGAGGTAATTCGAATGATTGTCACACAATTATCCATAACTGGAATATGTACCATCCATATGCAGGCCATCCCCCCTCTGACGAGAAAAGGGCATCCACGTCCTTTCAACACGCGGAAAACAGGCAAATAAACCAATGTGAAATAAATGTCGACAACCAATCTAAAAAGAACAACACGCAAATCAGTAAAGAATTTAAGCGATATCTATCGTCAAACATGAATTGGCCAAATCAAATAAAAACAATAATATTAAGTCATTATGTCAAAGATTTTTACCATGAGCGGAATTAATCACATCAGCATAATCGGCGGTTTATGTTTAATGTTTATCATTTAATGCTCAGACATATGGAATATGATAAATATAGATTAAAATTACCATGCTATGTGGCTTGTAAAAGTGCTACCAAATGGAAATTTTCATTAGAAATAAAGTCATAGGTGATAAGAGGTAGATGTCATATGGCAATATAAGATAATACTTCAATACCACAAGCAGAGCCATTGCTGCCAGCAAGCATTCATAGCCTCGATAGGGTTTCTTTTTAACCCTCCCAAATGAGCCAGAGTCCTTCCTACAGTTAATTTTTCTTTCTTTTGTCACAAAGAGACCATTATGCTGGCATGGTGACCAGATAACCATAGTGCCACTCACCAGGGTGTAACAAAAATGATCAGGCTGGCTCGTGATGAGACCCCCTGTTCTTCTGACAAATTAATTATCAAGAAGGTCATTGCCTTGGTTTGGTAGCCAAATTGGAATGTCACCTATTACATCCTTATGATCATGGTAGGCTAGCTCGTGATGAGACCCCCTATCCTCTTTGGACAATGTTTTAAGCATTTTTCTATTTTATTTTTCTTTTGGAATCTTTCTTGTAGAAAAAGGGAGGCTCATTTGCTCCTTAAGAGTCAGGGATGGTGTAAGAAGTAAGAAGATGCCAATGGAAGTGTTATACTCTTATCCCCTTAACATTATATCGATGAGTTTTATCCATTTGGAAGTATAAACATAAGCCAGCATGGATTAAGAATAATGAATCATTTCATGATGTGTACAACCATTGTAAAGATACACCATATTAGCTTGATGAATAAAGATAACCAAAAAAAAGCTTTTAGAAGTCATAATGATATTGTTATTACCATTTTTCTTTAGAAGAGGCACAATTCAATGCAAATGGTGCTTATTTTCAATACAAAAGAAGAAGAAAATGGCATAATGATCAAAAGAAAAATGAGAAAAATTCACAATTTAGCTCTTAAAAGGTGCGGTTCAATTGCAAAATCAAAATAGAAAATAAAAAGTGTTGTTCAATTGATTGAACGACAATTGGTCAATCATTTGTATAGTGAACTCAATCAAAAACAAAAAAATGTTGTTCAATCAATTGAACGGCAGTTGTTCAGTTGTTCAAACAACGAAATCAAAATAAAGACGAAATGTGTTGTTCAATCAATTGAACGGCATGCATTCAATGGTTTGAATAGTGAAAAAGACAAGGAAGTATGTTGTTCAATCAATTGAATGGAAATCGTTCAATTGTTTGGGGAGCGAAAATAAACAAGAAAGAAAAGTGCTACTCAATCAAGTGAATGGCAATCATTCAATAGTTTGAACAACAAAAACGAATAAGAAAAAAATGCGTTGCTCAATAAATTGAATGGCAGTCGTTCAATAGTTTTAACAACGAAAACAAACAAGAAAGAAAAGTGTTTTGTTCAATCAATTGAATGGCAGGCGTTCAATAGTTTGAATAGTAAAAACAAATAAGAAATAAAAGTGTTGTTCAATCAAGTGAATGGAAATCATTCAATAGTTTGAACAACGAAAACAAATAAGAAAAAAAATGTGTTGTTCAATAAATTGAATGACAGTCATTCAATAGTTTGAATGGTGAAAAAAAATAAGAAAAAAATGTGTTGTTTAATCAATTGAACGACAGTTGCTCAATAGTTTGAACAGAGAAAACAAATAAGAAAGAAAAGTGTTTTTCAATCAAGTGAACAACAATCGTTCATTAGTTTGAACATAGAAAACAAATGAAGGAAAACGTGGTGTTCAATCAATTGAATGACAAACATTCGGTTGTCTGAACAATGTAAAACAAAAAGGAACATGTGTTGTTCAATCAATTGAACAGCAAACGTTCAATTGTTTGAACAGTGAAAAAACGAAGGAAAATGTGTTGTTCAATCAATTGAACGTTGAACGTTCAATTGTTTGAACAACGAATTATAAATGAAAAATGTGTTGTTCAATCAATTGAATAGAAAATGTTCAATTGTTTGAACAATAAAAAAAAACAAAAAAAATGTGTTATTCAATCAATTGAACGGAAAACGTTCAATTGTTTGAACAACAAAATGCAACAAAATAAAACTGCGTTGTTCAATCAATTGAACGGAAAACGTTCACTTGTTTGAAAAACGAATTACAGAAGAGGAATAAATATGTTGTTCAATCGATTGAATGACAAACGTTCAATTGTTTGAATAAAAAAAACAAAGAAGAGAATTTTTTTTTTTTTTTTACATGGTAATGCCTACAAAGGTATGTACATTATTTACAATTTTTCAAGCAATTTCAAGTTTAAAGAAAAAGTTGTTGGGTTATCATTCCTTGCGACTAGAATTTGCATGGAGGGGTCCTAGCATACCTGCTTGCAGAAAGACTCCTTGGTAAGTTGTTGATGATAGAGGCGCACTTGATGCCCATTTACCTTAAAGGAATGACCGGATCCATCTATGGTAGTCAAGGTAAGAGTACCATTGTTATGTACTTCTTGAATCTCATAAGGGCCCAGGCATCTTGTTTGCAACTTTCCCAGCAAGTCCTGGAATCTCGAATCATACAGAAGTGCCCAATCACCTTTTTGAAACGTTTTCTTCTTGATAAGACTGTCATGCCATTTTTCCCTTTGATGTTGTATTATTGCAATTCGTTGCAAAGCAAGCAATCGAGCCTCATCTAGTTCATTAATCTGCTGAAGAGGCTTGGTTTGAGCTTCTGTTAAATCCAGACCCACTTCCTGGGCCATCCTTAGACTCTTTATTTCGAATTCGATTAGAAAAATTGGTTCTTTACCGAACATAAGTTGGTAGGGAGAGTATCCAGTAGTATTCCTCCAAGTCATACAATAGGCCCACAAGGCCTTTGATAATCTAGCAGCCCAATCTCGCCGGTGCGTTGAGACTGTCTTGGTCAGAATTACTTCTATAACCTTATTGGTGCTTTTGACCTTCCCGTTCGTCTGTGGGTGATACAGAGAAGTGATCCTATGTTTGATATGATGGTTTCTTAGAGTGGCAGTAATATTTTGCCCTGTGAATTGCTTTCCCCCATCTGTGATGACTTCTCGCGGTAATCCATACCACACAAATAGCCCAAAAAGGAAGTTAATCGCTGCTTCCTTTGTGGCTCTTGGTAAATATACTGTTTCCACCCATTTTGTCACACAATATGTGGTTACCACTATGTAGGCCTTTTGACTAGATGGTGGATGGAATGGACCTACGAAGTCTAATGCCCAACACTCGAAGGGTTCTATGACAAATTGTGGCTGTAGAGGCATTTCATCAGATTGGCTAGGTCGGCCCATCCTTTGGCAACTGTCGCAGGCCTGGGCATATTTTTTAGCATGCTTAAAAATAGTTGGCCAATAATAACCAATTTGTAATACCTTATGTCCTGTCCTTCGGTCTGTGAAACGTCCCCCACAGGGTTCGTCATGGCAAGACTTCAGAATGCCATGGATCTCATCCTCATGGATACATATGCATATACACATGTCGGCCCCTGTATGAAACGATATCCACCTATCCAAGAGAACCAGGCGCTGCGCTAAACAATCAATTTTCTTTCTCTTGTCGTTAAATGTTTAGGTAGCTTCCCCACTGCCAAATAATTTGCCACATCTGCGTACCATGGCATCTTAACTACCACGGAAAACAAGTGTTCATCCAAGAATCGGTTATCTACTTCCAATGGATCATTAACCTTCGGGATTCGAGATAGAAAATCAGCAGCTGGATTTTCCTTTCCTGGATGATCTTTGATAGTAATGTCGAACTCCTGCAAAAGAAATAGCCATTGTGTTACTCAACCATTTGTGATTGGTTTATTAGCTAGATATCTAAAGGTAGAGTGATTAGAACACACAAAGACTTGGTAGCCAGTTATATAGTGTCTAAATTTGTTTATTGCATAAATAACTGCTAAGAATTCTTTTTTCTGTCACTGTGTAATTGAGTTCTGCAAGAGTGAGATTTTTGAAAATGTAATATATAGCATAAGGTTTCTTGTCCTCATCTTGGCAGAGGACAATGCCTATAGCTACATCTAATGTGTCCATGGAAATGTGGAAAGGTAGCTCCTAGTTTGGTCCAAGTAATACTGGTGATGTTGATACTAGTTTCTTTAATCCTACAAAAGCTATGTCACACTTGTCAGACCAATTGAAATCAACATTTCTAGTTAGAGCATATAAGGGTGCGGAAATTTGTGAAAAGTTCTTGATAAATATGCGATAATAACCTGCATATCCTTGGAAGATGCGTACGTCTGTTTGGGTGTAGGGGGTAGGCAGTAAACGAATTACCTGTATTTTTGCTGGATCTACCTGTATCCCTGCTGCAGAGATGTAATGTCCCAGGATCACACCCTCAGTCATCATCATGTGACACTTGACATTCGTTAAACATAACCTGGTATCGATGCATCGTTCTAAGACCTTTTCTAGCATTTGTAATGCTTGATCAAAATCATCCCCATATGGAGTAAAGTCATCCATATATACCTATAGTCCTTCATTTATTAGATCAGCAAAGATGCTTAGTATAGCTCTCTGAAACATGGCTGGGGCGTTGCACAAGCCAAATGGTAATACCCTATATGTGAATGTGCCCCAGGGATAGGTGAAGGTCATTTTGTCCTGGTCTTCAGGGGCAATCTGAATTTGATTGTATCCACTGAAGTTGTCTAAAAAGGAGAAGAATTGCTTCCCTACCAATGTATCGAGGACCTGATCAATGAATGGGAGGGGAAAGTGATCTTTCTGTGTTGCCTTGTTTAACTCTCGATAGTCTACACAAATACACCACTTCCCATTTTTCTTAGGGATGACCACCAATGGAGAGACCTGTTATCACTCTAGGAAACTCTCCTAGGTTGCAGATTAGAGATGCCTGGTAACATATAATCTTCAAAATTGTTCTCAAAACTATTGGAAATGGATGAAGGTTTGGATCAAGCCAGATAACCGTTTCAACTCTATTTTCATTCCAGACATGCATGAACACCCTCAGCTTGACAAGGCTTTAGACCACTAATTCTCAATAGTTTGTAGATTCAATCGGTAGATGGAGAATACTTACCATACCGGTAGATGCATATATAAACACATATGAATGGCTAGCTATAGGTAGTAAAAGAAGCTTGCAAATATAATTTATCAACGCAGAGATAAGATGACAGTTATCTAGCATTAGACATAGAGGAAACATGAACAACCTATTCAATGGTAAATCCAATTTATCAATGAAGAGATAAGATGACAGTTATCTAGCATTAGACTTAGAAGAAATCATGAATAGACTATCCAAGTGCAAACTTAGAACAGAAGAGAAATGGATATTGAACATGTAACAACAAAAGAAGCTTGTATTACTGGAATGAAGATGAGAAGATGCAAGGAACAAAGTAGCTACAGTCTCCAGAAGTTGAAACTTTGTTACATCTTTCTTTCAGCCATTTATAGGCCTTTTATAATGCTCCTGAGCTCTCAAAGGCTCGGAGTGTCTTAATCTATCCTCCCTGTTTTTAACAATTTGATGCCCTGACTAGGCACGCATGGGCTCTGGGGTTTTCCTCTTCTGACAGCACAGTAACAACATTCTGATATTTTGGTTGCACTGGCAGGGAGCTCTCTCTTGCCAGAGATACCGCATGATCATTCTGTTTGTTTGGATGAGCTGTGTTGCATTGTGGCCCTCGTTTTTCCCTTTCCGGTCTCTGTTTCACAATCTTTGTCTCCCATCCTCTATTAGGTGGTGGAATGGGTGTGCGTGCCTTTTGGAATCCTTTCAAATGCTTAAGAATGATTATTTTCTATTTTATACAAAAAACACTATAACACTGTAAAATCACACCCATTTCTGTTCCGTTTAGACTTCAAGAGTCCTCAAATATGGTTTATTCATCTATCGAGTCCGCCCTTAGGGTCGCTATCGCAAATCGCAAGTGGCGTGGTCCCTTGCTTCCCTTTGTATTTGGAAATATGTCAAAAACATTGGAAATACGTTAAAAATTTGCTTTGGCAGACCTGAAATATTTTATATTTCATTTCTAAACCATTTTAGGTCTGGGCCTTATCGCATCGGCGCCACTCCTTGGTTCCCTTTGTATTTCGTTATATAACGAAAATACACAAAATTCATTAAAAAATGGCTTTTTGGCAGACCTCAAATATTATGAAATAATATCTAGAATGTCGTCGGGTCCGGTTAATCGGGTCGCACCCATAAGTGTGTAAAGGTCCCGCCCCTTAATGTTTCTTCGATGCAATCCTATGATGCGATGTGGGCCATCGATCAACATGCTTGATCGACGGTCCACGTTGCATCATCGATCATTGTCGCAAGCCCCATATTGTTTGCGTCGATACCTGTCAATTGTCTCCACCGATAGCGACCACCGATTGCAACCCACCGATCAAATCTAGACCGTTGATCGGCCAGATCGGACGGCTGCTGTGCATTTCTCATTTTAAGCCTCCGATATGTGGTTTTTCACTGTTTTTTCAGTGTTTTAGCCTCCCGATAATTTTTTTCCTCCCTTTTAAGGGTTCTCCTCCCTCGCTTGTTTTGATCTTTGGATGATCTTAAGAAAATTTTGAATACTTCAAGAGCATATTTGGATCCATTGGCATGATTTTGCTGGCTTATGGAGACTTTAAAGAGCATATTTGGATCCATTTTTGGGCCATTTGCCAACAAGGCTAACACTGGCTCCTTCTGGGGATGAAATCCTCCCTGTGAGGTTTCAAGAACTACAGAACAATGCCTTTCCTGAAAAAACAAGATCAAATCTTCCTCCTAGTGTTCCATTGGGCATGGAGTCTAAATAAAAGCTGGAAAAAACATATTTACAATACCAAGGCTTTAAAGCCTTAAATTAAATAAAGTTTCAAAAATCGCCCTTTGACTGGGCCATCAAAGACTTGTAAAAGCCTATTAATTTGATCATCCTCTTCAAAACATTTGCAGCATTTGACTTTGTCAGGTAGAGATGGTCTATATTTCACCTCATCTTTGTATGCTTTCAGCCTTGGAAGTTTTTCTTGGAAGGTTTTGTTGACCTGAAAAGTTAATATGAAATATGAATCAATGCATTCCTGTGTGGGGGACACAACAATTACACCTGCTCCTGTAGCTTCCTTAGAGCAAGCCCCATCAAAGAACATGTCCCAAATATGTGGCCTTCTTCCTCTGTGATCTGGAAAACTAATTTTTTAAGCTTCATGGAGGCCAACTAAGATTCTTCAATTTGAAGAAAACAAGCTCCAAAATCAGTGTCTACAACATAGATGGGATGATTAGTGGGATTCCTTTCATCGCTAATAATATAAGCCAACTAAGCCTCTCTGTACAATCTCCTATTTTCACCTCCAAAAGTTGGGACTGTAGCATAGGACAGATCATTTTGCAACGTTCCACCTAATCTCTTGATCCAGCCTCTGGAAAGAAACATGCCAAACTTAGGGGGTACATCTACTACCAAAATATCCATCATCATGCTCTTCATGGGCTGCTGAGGCAAAGTGATGGCTAGGTCGTTGATTAATCCCATACATTTCACTTTTCTAGAGTCAAAAGAAAACAGGTCATGATAAGGTTTGGTAATGTCAAGACCCAATTTATCCATGACAGCCTTGGGCATTAGATTATGGTTGGCTCCAGTGTCCAGAAGGCAATTGTGAAGGATTTTATCATGAATAGTCAAAGAGACATAGAATGATGGGGGAGCTATATTCACAATTTTCAATCATTGGGCTAAGAATAACAGCTGGTTGGTCATCTTATAGATTTACATAGTCAGTGAAGTCTTGGATGGCTTTAGGCTCAAGGGCCTCGAGGATGGATCTTTTGAAGGACTCATTCTTCACTAGTTCAATCAGAGGCATAGGTATTCTGAGCTTCTGAATTTCTGATTGAAAACTGAAAGGAGAAGGAGACTTGTCAAGTCCTCTTACCTTGTGGGCTAGAGATTTTAGGATGATAGGATCAACTACTGGTTGCTTCTGCTTATCAGCTTGTTGTTCTGCAGGGACAACAACTCTTTGAACAGGAGATTCCTTGGCATTATTCATCTTTCAAATTAGATTATATTTGTGCTGATCTTCAGTTTGTAGAATAGCTTCACCATCCCACTCTTGGCTGATCTGGTCATTGAATAATGACTTTTCATAGGCAGTTAAGGTAAAAAATGGGGCACTTCCTTTGTCTTCCATAAAATGGATCTCATCATCTTCATAAATCTGCTCCTATTCCATGACTACATGTTGAAAAGGGGTCTTCACCCTTTGGTCTTCATTGGCATCTTTGCTTCTTTGCAAAATCTGCAACTCCTCATTGGTTCTTTTATATGGATTTTGATCTCTAGGAGCAAAGGTATTAGGAACTCTTCCTTTCCCAGGGTGCTACTCAACCTTTAATTTGGAGATTTCAGAGGCTAATGACTCTATCATTTTGGTCATTTTATCTATCTTAGGATCTGAAGATGATGAAGACTTGCCCCTCTATCTTCTTCTATCAACATTTCCCTTGAGCTTCTCTGCAGCCATGATGTTTGATTCCACTTTGTTATAGACATTTTTGTGCCTTACAACATTAAGCATGAAATGTCCATAATCTAAGGGATCCAAAGTCCCTAAACATGTTGTTCCTACCCCTAGAGGAACAAGGCTAACAAACCACAACAATTCACAGAAGTTTTCCACCAGAAACTGCTCAGAAACAAGTCAATTCAGGATCATTTCAGTGGCTACACTAGCTGTTTGCGCTGAATGTCAAAGCCAACACTGGCTACCTGCGTTGAATGTCAAAGGGAACACTGGCTACCTGCGCTCAACGAGAATGGACATGTGGCAGGCTCATTTCTCAAGGTGTCAAAACCCAGGAAGCTTCCAAAATGACACTTGCCTCAGGGAATTCGACTGGTGATGAGTAAGAGGTTCCAAATCTCCAAGTGGAAGCAAGAACCTCCAAGTGGAATCAAGAACTGACAGAGGGAGAGGACACTAGTCAGATCTCAAGCTGACTCATCCTCTCTCCAAACATCTATATATGGATTCTCTCCTCCATGAGATCTAGGGGCTGGAATTTTGTTATTGCAAAGAATTGCTGTTGGTTTGAGATTGGAATCATTGGGTGCTTAATGCTTTGAAGGGGGTGAAGATAGGAATTCCATTTGCTGGGAAGGAGATGCTGGATTGGAGCCCTCTAGGTTGTATCTCTTCCTGAACCTTGTTATTCATCAATAAAGCTATCTTGGTTTCTCCTATATGCTGATGTATTTTTGATGTATGAATGCATTAGTATGTTTAGTTTATTTCTAATCCTAAACTAGTTATGAATGTGAATATCTGTCTTTGTGTAGTGTTCTTCTCTTGTCGCAAGTAGCTATTCTCTTGTCGCAAGTAGCTGTTCTCTTGTGATCTTACAGGAACCCGTTGAAGTTGGACAAGCAAGAAGGCAAGTATATGTTCTCTTGTGATCTTACATGAATCTGTTGAAGCTGGGCGAGTGAGAAGGCAAGTAGCTGTGAACTCCCAAAGAGAAGAGAGACCGGATCGAGGGACAAATGGAAGACACCGGTAAGTCTATTGATCTCTCTTCTTTCACATTTCATAAAGGAAGAAACCAGAATAGCTGTCTCTGTTTGTTGCTAAGGCACTGTCACACCTTAGGTGGATAGGATCGTCCTGCATAGGCATTTTTCCCCACAACAAATTGGTGACTCAGCTGGGGAGATTTGTTTAGTCATTTTATTTGTGTTTCTATCATTGTTTGTTTCATAGACTCGACAGCAACAATCGAACTGCATCTGCTTTTACCGGATGCAAAGTAGACAGTTGCTGCTTTGATCCAATCACTGGACTTGTCTATGATCTGAACAATGGATTCACAAATGATTTGATGATCCTTGTGATAGATCTTAGTACCCCCTCAAAGCATCCCTTTGATTACACCTTGCTTGTTGCTTTTATTTGGCCTGAAACAGTTGATTAAATAGTATTCTGTGACCCGGAACTAGTGAGAAATGAGAGTTTCTCCTTCAGCGCAGACCCAGTGAAGGGATTCTGCATTTCAATGCAGGTCCCGTGAAGGTTACCTGCGCTAAATGTCAAAACCCCTGTGTTGAGGTTGCGCTGAACCAGTTTGCCCTTGTGCAGCTGGGGTTCTCTGCTCTGTTTTACCTTGTTTTGATCTCTGATTTTTGCAGCCTGTAACCAGCATAGGTACCAGTCTGATAACTCCTTTTCTCTGCTTAGATTCCGCCTCCTTTTGTACAAAAAGACTGTGAGTGTTTTTATGTGTTTTTGCGTCATTTAAAGTTTTCCTTTGCATGAGTGAAATAGTCATCTTGTAGCCCTTGATTCAGATCTGTTGATTGTGATCTTAGAAGAGAGTTCATTGGCTGTTTGCAGACTGATTATACATTTACTCTTGCTTATTGGTTTGAGTTTGTCTCTTTTAAGTGTTGAAACAAGTATTCATTTCGAAAATCGTTAAGTGTTGTAATCTCTTCTACCCTCTCTGATTTCGAAAAAGTAAACTTGTTTGTATTTTTCATTTAAAAGCAAATTCAAAGTTGTACAAAAAGCTTTCTTTGTAGGCATCAATACTAAGAAAGCGGAAAACAAACACCTGCATTGTGCATTTGCATTTGATAGTTTGCATGTTGGATTTAGGAAAAGTGCATTAGAGTGTGCTGATTGCTCTTTGAGAAAAGATGGTGTCTTTCTTTTCCCTTAGTAGCTAGGATTTTCAAAGTTGAAAAGATATAAAGCTTGCTTATCATCTTTAGACTGCATTTAGGAATTGTATCATACATCTCGTGGTGAACCTTGAAAGGCAAACTTCTAAAAAGATCAACCTAAAATAAATTGAATGAAATTAACAACGCTTTGCAACATAATGCACAACATAGAGGTCTAGGCTAGAGACGTGTTCCGGCGTCGTTAAGCCTGGTGACTGTCGATCTCGTGGATGGTGGGTGATTCCTCCTGAGGGACGATAGCGCCAGTACGGATTGTGCTCCCATGTACTGTCGCGTATATATTGGGAGACCCCTATAGGCATAAAACCTTTATCCTTAGGAAGCCGTGTCGGCCGCCCTACTGATCGCAATGCACTGAACACAGCATTCAGGAAGATCGACTGCCCGTACCCTAAAAAGTATTCTACGGTTTTGCGAAAAGTTTGGCACACCCTCTGCCTAGAACTCCAGAGCAGTTCCTTTTGGCCTTTTTCAGACTCTATAACGGAAAAATTCCATCCGAGCATTTGTCACTTCGGGCTCGTTAAAACATCGAAGGAGACTAGAGTCATCTTTGGCTTTTTCTCGACTCTTTAAAATTGAAAAAGCAAGTTGTGTCTAAAGCGTCGTTAAAAATTTATTTTAAACGGAACAATCACCCTTATTCCTGCGTTGATCTTTAGGTTGAAAAAATGGAGCACACCAACCAAGGAATTCCCCTTGGTGTAAATCCTAGTCCCTTCTCCTCTTGGGGAGATTTTGGTGCGCCCCATATGGCCACATTGTCGCTTCCAGGACTGACAATTGGCCTGCCGGTCTAGCTCTTTTCAACCAATGTCGTTCAGAACACCACCATTCCTGAACAGTCGAGTCAACAGTTAGACCAGACCAGAGTTGTCAACCAGCCTTCTACTTCATCTAACTCTTCCTCTCCTCCTTCCCCTTCACTTGACAGAACTGGTAAAACAAAAAACCAAGTTCCTAAGGAGAAGAAGGAAAAGAAGAAGAAAGAGAAGAAGAAGAAGGAGCCAAAAGCGACTGGGGGCAAACAAGTGTCGTCTGACAAAAATCCACACACAGCACTGACCAGGCCTAAATCGCCCTGTGTCATATGCAAGGGAGACCACTTCCACAGAGATTGTCCCTGCATCCCTCGGATACTAAGGGACTGGTCTCCCCGTTTGCACAATTCGGTAGCATCAACCTCTGATAGCCATGTTGACTGCTCACCGTCGACTAGTGAAAGTGAAGTCCCAGGACAGAGAGGGAAAGCTAGATTTCCCTGTAAACTGTGTGAAGGCGACCATGCCATCCATCGTTGTCCCTTCTTAGACGAGGCTAAAAGAGTTTTGGAAGATCGCCCGATTTTACGAGCGCAACTTCCTCCTGGATATCAAAAACTCCTGCCAAGTCCTTCACTAGTTGAAAACCCGGCTGGCTTGCCCAGGTGGTCAGCCGAAGCACCTATCATTGAAGATGAACCGTCTGGATCCATGCCTGACGAAAGTCAAAAGGTTGAGACGGCAGTTGACCAGGTTTTGCCTTCAGAGGCTCTATCTTCGAATGATACCATCACAGAGGAGAATAAAGACGACACCATCCAAATTCTCTTCATCAACACTAACTTTGATGAACAAGGGGGCAATGCCCCCATTCCTTTATCGCAGGAAGGAAGTTCGTCAGAGCGATATCCGGCCGTCTATTCGGTCCCACCACCAAGCAACCTAGTTGTGTCCTTCGACTGGAACCAACTAGGCAGACCCCGGTTGCCAGCAAGTATACCATTCAGAATTATCGTTCAAATATACAGAATGGTAATGGCTGGCACTATCATTGATGAGGGGGCATGTGTGAGTATCCTTTCCTCTATTGCTTGGAAAGCGCTTGGTTCGCCAGCGTTTTTTGCCTGAAATGACAAATCTATCAGGCTTTGATAAAGGAACCAGTCGACCTTTAGGGATCCTCCCCAATGTGCCCATAACATTGAAAGGGAAGACCGTTCAAATGAACGTGATGGCCATTCAAGGACCCTTGGATTATAACCTACTCCTTGGACGAGACTATATATATTGCATGGGAGCTGTTGTCTCCTCACTCTTTAGAGTAATGTGTTTTCCGCATGAAGGAAGAGTGGTCAAGCTCGTGGACCAACTTTCATTTCCCGGATCACGCATCGCAAATAGTCATGTACCATCCCTAATTGGTCTATTCACGCAAGAAGTGTCTCAACCCATGGTCCGTCCTCCTGATGAGCGCGAGTAATCCGGGAGCATATGACTGGAACCCAGGGGGCATGCGTCCTGGTCTGCTTCGGCAGGAAAACTTTGGGTATAAGGTAGGTTTCCGCGGGAGAATATGACTAGTCTGTACCTCGCCCATGTTGGAAGAGGGTTATTCTAGAATAAGATTCTTTTGTCAAAGTTATGTAAGTTGGCGGGAATCGTCACTCACCTTGGTCTATTTCGGTAGACATTGCCGAGGAAGTGTTTTGTTTGAAAGATTAACGAGACAATCTTTGGGTAACCTGAAAGAGGTAAGCCTCTCTCTTTAAAACAATTGTTTTGAAGGAAAAGAAGTAGAGGTAACCTTGAAATCATACTTTATACCTGGGGGCATGCAAACCTTTTGGAGTGCAAGCAAAGAGCGGTTATTTATCTATTTTTTGGGTTAGCCGTTTCCTAACTTGCATAAAGAAAGGATGCGGGGCATAGCTTTGTGAGATGAAGCTCCATAAAAGATAGAATCTCAATGAGACACTCTTATCATATGACTGGGTATTCGAGCAGTTTTAGCACACAGTTCATGCTCGTTAAAAAATAAACGCAAGATCCGAGCAGTTTTAGCACATAGTTCATGCTCGTTAAAAAATAAACATAAGATCGAGCAAATGTTTCCACCCGCGTTTAAGCTCGTTAAAAAATGAACTGTACCGGTAAATAACCACTGTGAATGTAATATCATCAGCCATTAAAGCCTTGGTCGTGTTTGCACCGTCACCTCCATTTTTCATTTGGCCGATCGTTCACCTCCATATGATTGTTTACCCATTTTGAGGAACAGCTGCGAAGAGTGATTTCATCTAGCCATCCTTGTGACACTGCCGTGATTGGAAAATTCCAACCTGTACATGGAATCAGCTGCTAACCCTGTTTATCACTCGTTCCTCAAAAGATGAGTCTTCTTTAAGCTCTTTTCAACTGACTCGTAAAATATGAAAAGATTGCCGAGTCCTTGGCCTTCCAGCTCGTTAAAGGGACAGGAAGAGCTATCCCTCCTCTAGATTTTAATCTTTTTGGACCTGAGGGATTATTGCACAAAAAGATCGAGCGCTTGTTTTATTCGGCTCGTTAAAACTATCGAAAACTCATCCCTTCTATATTGTTTTATACTTTTTCGGACTTAAGGGATTAGATGACGAAAAAGGACTTTTGGAGTTAACTTTATGTACCTTTTCAGACTCTCTAAAAATGAAAAGGACCGAGTTATCCTTGTCGTTAGACTCGTTAAAATCATTAAATAGCGACAAACTTGTCTTTAGACGAGAACGAGTTTCACTATCGCTAGGCTCGTTAAAACATAGCGATGGGCTTGCCCGAAGGGCAGGTTATAGAACAAGCATATGTTATCCTCCTCAAGCTTGACAAAAATAAAGAGGTACTGGTCAGCAATGACTGGGGAAAAATTGGGAGAAACTAAAGAAAACTTTGATGGTAGCAAGTCGCTCTTGAACATGACACTTTTTCTCCGTACCACAATCGCGTTGGGTTGTTTCATTCACCGGTCACATCCATGGTCTCGCCATACCATCCATATTTGGGGTAATGCTACCAATCCATCGCATCAGTGTCGCCATATGTTCAAGAGAAGTCGTTCAGAAGAGTCAACCGTGTCCCATCCACTGCCATACATTATCCTTCATCCTTTCATGACCGCTGTTGGGCCATGAATATGACCACTTTGTAACACTTATTTCATCCATTTTTACTCTTCTCTATTATATCATCTATTATAATTTATCATTTAAATCCATTTTATAAATGATTTATGCTCTCATGGATGAATATTATTTATTCTCCTTTATTTCTAATAAATTGATGATTATGCATTATTTTATCAATGATAGTTCTAATAAGTTGGTTATAACATTATTCACCATTTTTAGCCTCCAAGGTAACTTCCAGATTGAAGATTTGATTTTTAAATCTGCCAACTCAGAAATTCGCTGGTTTAAGGAGTGACAGTTTTGCGGTTGAGATTCTGAGCAAATGAAGACGAATTTGAGAAATCCGGAACATGGGTTTTGTCCAGAACGGGCCCAATTAACTTTATCAAAGAACGGTTTGCCCAAATTCGGCTTGTACAGAGAGAAACGTAGGGTTCTTTGAGCACGATTTTCTCAGATTTGCAGTTGCGGCCGTCCTCCAAACTTTAGCTGCAAACCCAAATTCGTCTTGCTTTTGTTGAGAGATGAAAGGAAATATATTTTCTTGTTGATCATCTGGTTAGAATCAACCCAAATTTGTAAAAGAAATCATGTTGTAATTATCTATGTTATAACTGCTCTCTGATCTTTCTCTATTTAAATGAAAACAAAGATCAGAGAGGAGGAGACTTCAGGATGACTTTGGGGATTCGAATGATGGCGAATTGATGATTTGAATTAGAGATTCAGAAGTAAGGATTCATGATAGGATAGGAGGAAGGAAGGATTGTTTTATGCTGTAAGTCTCAAAGCTTCAACTATTGTAATGATTTCACTATTTAATGATTAATACATAATTTGGGTGTCGCTGTTCACTCTTTTCCTTCTGAAGTAACCCAGCAGCGTCCGCTGGCGGCTAAGGGCCCAGCGTATGGTGGAGTACGCTGCTGCTATGTATCATATCTTTACAATTGCTGCTGTGTGACGGTTTGCTTTCCCTTTCATTTCTTTAAATTGTTTTGTTCAGCGATCTTTTGTTTATGAACATTTCGCAGAATTACTTTGTTATATTGAAATCCTAATTGGATTGCGTGAGTGATAGAATTATTAATTATAACTTGACATGTATTTCTGATAATTTTGATCTAATACTGCGCTGTCTAATTAAGAATCATGGTCCATTTAATTGCTGCTCATTTATAATTGCCATGGTTGTTCAATTAAGTTACTACTCAAATATAATTGCGATTGTAATTGCTTCAATAACTGCGATTAATGTTCATGCTGTTGGATTAAGGTTGCTGATTCAATTACATTTATAGTTTGTTGTGTCTTTCCAATTACTTAGTTTTGCTGTTCGGTTCCTTTAATTCCAATTTGTTGTTCCATTTACGGCCGTTCCATTTTAGACTTGCTATTCCATTTCCTATTTGTTGTTCTATTTTACTTTCTGACATTCCATTTACTTGCAATTGCTGCTTTGGTGTGAGAGAAGGTCTAAGGCTGTAGTGAGCCAGCAAGTCGCTGCTTAGCTCCCAGACCTATGGTCCATGCTCTAATTTCCTTTCCATCAGTTTCTAGAGGGATGGGTTATCACTTCCGCACCCTTGACTGATAAGCTGTCTTGTGTGATTTTATCCTTTTGAAGTAATTTAGTCATAGTTTAGCATCCGTCTACTCTTGTGTTCTCTGAACGTTGTACTACTAAACATTACTCTTGAGTAAATAGCCGCCTCAGACTGAGTACACTCTTGAAATAAAAAGTCGTCCCTGGGTTGATAATTAATGTGAAGGTAATTAGGAGTTCAAAAGACACCTTTTTATCACTCCACAACCGCCACCCTGAATCATATGTCACAGATCGTTTTCACCTCCATTAAAATCATTAACTCCGTTCCGTGTCACTGATGTGGGATTCATTAAGACCCTCCTTTGACGGATCGCTTCTTGTCGACATCAGCTCATTATCCAAGAAGTTGATCTAGGAACAACCCCTTCAGTACTTTGAAGCTTGCATGCCTCAATGGCAAGTTTCTCACTTCCGGCGACAGGTATACATCAATGACCTTCGACCGAAAGATTTTGCGTGGTGTTCGACGCCAAGTCCTTTATTCACACCACGTGAATTGTACTGCAGTACCTTGAGGGTCATTATCATTATCGGTGATTCCTCTCGCGCTTGTTAACGGTTTACATCATTGACCGGTAATCAAGCGATGTCTTTCCATGTTCGAATTCAGAACATTTCTCACATGGATCGACTTGTACTTAGAGTGAAGATCGAACGAGTTTGAAGACCCCGGATCTAGTTTCATCCATCCGGGCTGCGATATTTATTCAGGAAAGATAAAGACATTAACATGTACATCATTGCAGCAGATAATCATCCTACTCAAAGGATGATAATTTCATCAAAAATATCAGTCTACCATCAGACGATTGTCTGTTCTATGTACAGAAAAATGAATTTATAAAGCTGAGCATGGGAATGCCCGCCTCAGCTAGATCATGAAAGCAGTATGAAAAATAATGAATTGTATTGTATCTTGTTACAGGTCTCCTCCCAGCATTGGATGAACTTCGGATCCCCCTGATAAAGCATTTCACCCGATAAACGACCTCATACTTTAGGGGGAAACTGTTATAGACATTTTGGTGCCTTACAGCATTGAGCATGAAATGTCCATAATCTAAGGGATCCAAAGTCCCTAAACATGTTGTTCCTACCCCTAGAGGAACAAGGCTAACAAACTACATCAATTCACAGAAGTTCTCCACCAGAAACTGCTCAGAAACAAGTCAATTCAGGATCATTTCAGTGGCTACACTAGCTGTTTGCGCTGAATGTCAAAGCCAACACTGGCTACCTGCGTTGAATGTCAAAGGGAACACTGGTTACCTGCGCTGAACGAGAATGGACATGTGGTAGGCTCATTTCTCAAGGTGTCAAAACCCAGGAAGCTTCCAAAATGACACTTGCCTCAGGGAATTCGACTGGCGATGAGTAAGAGGTTCCAAATCTCCAAGTGGAAGCAAGAACCTCCAAGTGGACTCAAGAACTAACAGAGGGAGAGGACACTAGTTAGATCTCAAGCTGACTCATCCTCTCTCCAAACATCTATATATGGATCTCTCCTCCATGAGATCTAGGGGCTGGAATTTTGTTATTGCAAAGAATTGCTGTTGGTTTGAGATTGGAATCATTGGGTGCTTAATGCTTTGAAGGGGGTGAAGATAGGAATTCCATTTGCTGGGAAGGAGATGCTGGATTGGAGCCCTCTAGGTTGTATCTCTTCCTGAACCTTGTTATTCATTATAAAGCTATCTTGGTTTCTCCTATATGCTGATGTATTTTTGATGTATGAATGCATTAGTATGTTTAGTTTATTTCTAATCCTAAACTAGTTATGAATGTGAATATCTGTCTTTGTGTAGTGTTCTTCTCTTGTCGCAAGTAGTTGTTCTCTTGTCGCAAGTAGCTGTTCTCTTGTGATCTTACAGGAACCCGTTGAAGCTGGACAAGAAAGAAGGCAAGTAGTTGTTCTCTTGTGATCTTGCATGAATCTGTTGAAGCTGGGCGAGTGAGAAGGCAAGTAGCTGTGAACTCCCAAAGAGAAGAGAGACCGGATCGAGGGACAAACGGAAGACACCGGTAAGTCTATTGATCTCTCTTCTTTCACATTTCATAAAGGAAGAAACCAGAATAGCTGTCTCTGTTTGTTGCTAAGGCACTGTCACACCTTAGGTGGATAGGATCGTCCTGCATAGGCATTTTTCCCCACAACACACTTCCAAGGCTGCATCCTGCATATCAGTCAAAGTAGCACATCGCATCTCCCTCAATAGTAGGTAGAAGTTAGAATCAAAATCACTGGCATAGATGAGTTTAGCAGAGGTAGTGGTGGGTTTTACTTCAGCTGGTATCTTGCTGTACATGCGATTAAACCTCTTATTAAAATCAGACAGTAATTCACCATTTTCCCTCTTTAAGTTCCCAAACTCAGTGTGGTAATAGAGGAGATCCTTCTTATTCCCCCCAATGCTTTAGGAATGCATCATCTAAAGCCTCAATATCTGCTATAGATCTTGGGGTCAGTTCTCTGAACCATTTTCTAGCCTCTCCATCTAGGCTTTGGACAAAGACTCTCATCTAGACATCATCTTCACTAATGTCTAGGTTATCAACATAGCTATAGAATGATTCAAGATGTTCTTTAGCTGTAACACCTTCAATCCCAGTGAACTTAGGCCTATATTTCTGATATTCGCCAGTAGGCATGACATTTAAAGGAGTGGGCAACATTAGAGGTCCATACCTAGCAGCTATGATTCTTTCCATTTTGGTAGGTGCTTGTGGGCCTGCCATAACTGTGGTGGCTATGAGAGTACTGGCAGTCTGAATGATAGAGGGTTGAGGAGTGATTGATAGTGTTATCACTCAGGTTGTTCCTTGCCGCCAAAGGAAATACGGCCGAGGTAACCACTAACCAGTCTTTTAGCTACAAATTCTAGCCAATCTGCAACCAAAGAGGGCTCTCTCTTTTTTATTTAGATTTGTTTTGTTATATGTTAGGCTAGTTATGAAGCACAAATATTTGTTTGGTGTTTGGAAGGTGACATTCAGTAAAACAGCGCTGCAAGATAGGAGAAGTTCAGACCATTGGGTTAATGGATTCAATTGAAAATGAACCTCTGGTATGGTTTCTTTGGCACTAGGAGGACTGCAGAGCAAGATAATTAAACACAAAACAATTTTCAAGCTGGAATAAGATGAAATGAAGTCAGGGAATGAAAGGCAATCAAGAATCTTTCATTGTGCTAACAGAGGGAAATTGAATAAACATTACCAAGGAGCAATTAAGAATTCCTTGATGATATTTAGAGTGAAAGAACCAGGGAGACAAGATGTTATAGACATTTTTGTGCCTTACAGCATTGAGCATAAAATGTCCATAATCAAGGGATCCAAAGTCCCTAAACATGTTGTTCCTACCCCTAGAGGAACAAGGCCAGCTAACCACAGCAATTCACAGAAGTTCTCCACCTGAAAACACTCAAAAACAAGCCAATTCTGGATCATGTCAACTGCTCCACTGAGCATCTGCGCTGAATGTCAACTGCTCCACTGTCTACTTGCGTTGAATGTCAACTCCAACAAAGGCTACCTGCGCTGAGCGAAATTGGACAAGTGGCAGGCTCATTCCTCAATGTGTCAGTGCCCAGGAAGCTTCCAAAATGACACTTGTATCAGGGAATTCGACTGGTGATGAGTAAGAGGTTCCAAATTTCCAAGTGGAAGCAAGAACCTCCAAGTGGACTCAAGAACTGACAGAGGGAGAGGACACTAGTCAGATCTCAAGCTGACTCATCCTCTCTCCAAACATCTATATATGGATCTCACCTCCATGAGATCTAGAGGGCTGGAATTTTGTTATTGCAAAGAATTGTTGTTGGTTTGAGACTGGAAACATTGGGTGCTTAATGCTTTGAAGGGAGACGAAGAAGGAATTCCATTCTGCTGGGAAGGAGATGCTGGATTGGAGCCCTCTGGGTTGTATCTCTTCCTGAACCTTGTTATCAATCAATAAAGCTATCTTGGTTTTCTCCTATATACTGGTGTATTTGTATGATTACATTAGTGCACTTGATTTACTTCTAATCCTGAATCATTTATGAATATGTATATTTTCCTTTGTGTTGTGTTCTTCTCTTGTCGCAAGTAGCTGTTCTCTTGTCACAGGTAGCTGTTCTCTTGTGATCTCGCGGGAATCAAGTAGCTGTTCTCTTGAGCAAGCGAGGAGGCAAGTAGCTGTGAACACCCAAAGGGAAGAGGATCTAGATCGAGGGACAAACGGAAGACAACGGTAAGTCCATCAATCTCCCCTCTTTCATATTTCATAAAGGAAGGAACCAGAATAGCTGTATCTGTTTGTTGCTAAGGCTCTGTCACACCTTAGGTTGATAGGATCGTCCTGCACAGGCGTTTTTCCCCACAACAAATTGGCGAATCCACTGGGGAAAAACTGGGAGAAACTAAAGAAAACTTTGATGGTAGCAGGTCGCTCTTGAACATGACACTTTTCCTCCGTACCACATTCGGGTTGGGTTGTTTCATTCACCGGTCACATCAACATGGTCTCGCCATACCATCCGTATTTGGGGTAATGCTACCAATCCATCGCATCAGTGTCGCCACATGTTTAAGAGAAGTCGTTCAGAAAGAGTCAACCGGGTCCCATCCACTGCCATACGTTATCCTTCATCCATTCATGATCGCCACCCTGAATCATATGTCACATATCGTTTTCACCTCCATTAAAATCATTAGCTCCGTTCCGTGTCACTGATGTGGGATTCATCAAGGCCTCCTTTGACAGATCGCTTCTTGTCGACATCAGCTCATTATCCAAGAAGTTGATCTAGGAACAACCCCTTCAGTACTTTGAAGCTTGCATGCCTCAATGACAAGTTTCTCACTTCCGGCGACAGGTATACATCAATGACCTTCGACCAGAAGATTTTGCGTGGTGTTCGATGCCAAGTCCTTTATTCACACCACGTGAATTGTACTGCAGTGCCTTGAGGGTCATTATCATTATCGGTGATTCCTCTCGCGCTTGTTAACGGTTTACGTCATTGACCGGTAATCAAGTGATGTCTTTCCATGTTCGACTTCAGCGCAATTCTCACATGGATTGACTTGTACTTAGAGTGAAGATCGAATGAGTTTGAAGACCCCGGATCTAGTTTCATCCATCCGGGCTGCGATATATATTCAGGAAAAATAAAGACATTTGACATGTACATCATTGCAGCAGATGATCATCCTACTCAAAGGATGATAATTTCGCTAAGATTATCGGTCTTCCATCAGACGATCGTTTGTTCTATGTACAAAAATGAATTTATAAAGCTGAGCATGGGAATGCCCGCCTCAGCTAGATCATGAAAGCAATATGAATCATAATGTATTGCATTGTATCTTATTACAGGTCTCCTCCCAGCAAATGGATGAACTTCGGACCCTCCTGGATAAAGCATTAAGCACCCAATGTTTCCAGTCTCAAACCAACAGCAATTCTTTGCAATAACAAAATTCCAGCCCTCTAGATCTCATGGAGGTGAGATCCATATATAGATGTTTGGAGAGAGGATGAGTCAGCTTGAGATCTGACTAGTGTCCTCTCCCTCTGTCAGTTCTTGAGTCCACTTGGAGGTTCTTGCTTCCACTTGGAGATTTGGAACCTCTTACTCATCACCAGTCGAATTCCCTGATACAAGTGTCATTTTGGAAGCTTCCTGGGCACTGACACATTGAGGAATGAGCCTGCCACTGGTCCAATTTCGCTCAGCGCAGGTAGCCTTTGTTGGAGTTGACATTCAATGCAGGTAGACAGTGGAGCAGTTGACATTCAGTGTAGATGCTCAGTGGAGCAGTTGACATGACCCAGAATTGGCTTGTTTTTGAGTGTTTTCAGGTGGAGAACTTTTGTGAATTTTTGTGGCTAGCTGGCCTTGTTCCTCTAGGGGTAAGAACAACATGTTTAGGGACTTTGGATCCCTTGATTATGGACATTTTATGCTCAATGCTGTAAGGCACAAAAATGTCTATAACAGTTGCCCCCTAAAGTATGAGGCCGTTTATCGGGTGAAATGCTTTATCCAGGAGGGTCCGAAGTTCATCCATTTGCTGGGAGGAGACTTGTAATAAGATACAATGCAATACATTATGATTCATACTACTTTCATGATCTAGCTGAGGCGGGCATTCCCATGCTCAGCTTTATAAATTCATTTTTGTACATAGAATAGACGATCGTCTGATGGCAGACTGATAATCTTGGCGAAATTATCATCCTTTGAGTAGGATGATCATCTGCTGCAATGATGTACATGTCAAATGTCTTTATTTTTCCTGAATATATATCGCAGCCCGGATGGATGAAACTAGATCCGGGGTCTTCAAACTCATTCGATCTTCACTCTAAGTACAAGTCGATCCATGTGAGAATTGCGCTAAAGTCGAACATGGAAAGACATCGCTTGATTACCGGTCAATGATGTAAACCGTTAACAAGCGCGAGAGGAATCACCAATAATGATAATGACCCTCAAGGTACTGCAGTACAATTCACTTGGTGTGAATAAAGGACTTGGCGTCGAACACCACGCAAAATCTTCTGGTCGAAGGTCATTGATGTATACCTGTCGCCGGAAGTGAGAAACTTGCCATTGAGGCATGCAAGCTTCAAAGTACTGAAGGGTTGTTCCTAGATCAACTTCTTGGATAATGAGCTGATGTCGACAAGAAGCGATCTGTCAAAGGAGGGACTTGATGAATCCCACATCAGTGACACGGAACGGAGCTAATGATTTTAATGGAGGTGAAAACGATCTGTGACATATGATTCAGGGTGGCGGTCATGAATGGATGAAGGATAACGTATGGCAGTGGATGGGACCCGGTTGACTCTTTCTGAACGACTTCTCTTGAACAAATGGCGACACTGATGCGATGGATTGGTAGCATTACCCCAAATATGGATGGTATGGCGAGACCATGGTGATGTGACCGGTGAATGAAACAACCCAACCCGAATGTGGTACGGAGGAAAAGTGTCATGTTCAAGAGCGACCTGCTACCATCAAAGTTTTCTTTAGTTTCTCCCAATTTTTCCCCAGTCATTGCTGACCAGTACCTCCTTATTTTTGTCAAGCTTGAGGAGGATAACATATGCTTGTTCTATAACCTGCCCTTCAGGCAAGCCCATCGCTATGTTTTAACGAGCTTAGCGATAGTGAAACTCGTTCTCGTCTAAAGACAAGTTTGTCGCTATTTAATAATTTTAACGAGTCTAACGACAAGGATAACTCGGTCCTTTTCATTTTTAGAGAGTCTGAAAAGGTACATAAAGTCAACTCCAAAATTCCTTTTTCGTCATCTAATCCCTTAAGTCCGAAAAAGTATAAAACAATACAGAAGGGATGAGTTTTCGATAGTTTTAACGAGCCGAACAAAACAAGCACTCGATCTTTTTGTGCAATAATCCCTTAGGTCCAAAAAGATTAAAATCTAGAGGAGGGATAGCTCTTCCAGTCACTTTCACGAGCTGGAAGGCCAAAACTCGGCAAGCTTTTCATATTTTACGAGTCAGTTGAAAAGAGCTTAAAGAAGACTCGTCTTTCGAGGAACGAGTGATAAACAGGGTTAGCAGCAGATTCCAGGTACAGGTTGGAATTTTCCAATCACGGCAGTGTCACAAGGATGGCTAGGTGAAATCACTCTTCGCAGCTGTTCCTCAAAATGGGTAAACAATCATATGGAGGTGAACGATCGGCCAAATGAAAAGTGGAGGTGGCAGGTGCAAAACACGACCAAGGCTTTTATGGCTGATAAATTTACGATCATAGTGGTTATTTACCGGGGGTAGGTTCATTTTTTAATGAGCTTGAACTCTGGAGGAAACTATTGCTCACAATCGCTTTTCTATTTTTTAACGAGCATAAATTCCGCGTTAAAACTGCTCGATCTTGCATTTATTTTTTAACGAGCATGAACTTTATGCTAAAACTGCTCGTTAATATATGGTCAAATATTTTGATTTTTACCATGACTAGCTTTGCCCTTTTCAAAGATAGTACTGTATCCTCAATTGCTGCATTAAACTTAGTTAGAAATGAATAATATTTGCATGAAAATGAGATTATAACCCTAATATTTTGCTTTGAACTACGTAAAAAGCCATTACAAGGTGTTTTTACCTCTCATTTTACCATTTCTTTTGAACTTGGTTTGTTGGAGCTCTGGAGATGCCTCTTCCCCTTTGATTTTCACCAGCTGATTCCGGGAGATTCTGCGGACGATTTTCGACGCCGTCCGGACCAGGTAGGAGCTAAACTCTAGCTCTTTCTTTTCATGGTTTCCTTTTTCCATTTTGTGCCTGTTTTCCTGCCCCCATGAACCCCTGGGGTTTGGTTAGGGCGCTCTGCCATCAGCGCAGGCAGTCCATTCGAAACCTGCGCTGAATGTCAAGCTGCCTTAAGGTAGTTTGACTTCCAACGTAGGTAGGACACTAGCCACTTGCGCTGATCATAGAAAAGCAGTTCTATTGCACAGTTTTTGATGAAATTTTGCCAGTTTTTCATCAAAACCAGGATCTTACTCTTTCTCTTGTTTGTTTTGTAGGGACTCTTGAGCAAAATGTCCCTTACATGGCGAGAACGAGAACATGAAGAGGAGGACATGATTGCCCTCCATGACCCTGTCACGGGGAACGCACTGCGGAACTGTGGCCTGCTGAAGTTTTTCCGTATCTCTAGCATGAGAGCACAGATCTTTTTACTGCAGTATATGCTTGATGCTTGGGATCCCATCAACCAAGTATTCTAGATTAGGGGAAGATCTATCCCCTTGACCATCGTAGACATTTACTTCTTGACTGGGTTGTCAAGGCGGGGTGCCCCCATTTCTTTGTCAGGTTCGGCCCGGGGGAATGACTCCGTGAGAGATTATATCCGCCAGTATTGCAGGGAAGGTTCCCAGCCAAGCAGAGACGGCAAGGTTGTTATCCGTGAGATTACTGACAGGTCCCTCAGGTCCATTCTGTATACTATTGGTAGGATGGCCGGTAGCGCATCTCTACATGTTGCCAACAGATCTTATGTACAACACGCCTTGGAGTGTCTCCAACCGAAAGTATTCAACTGGTGTGATGCAGTACTTGTTCAGATGAAAAGTCAATTGACCAAGGTAAAGGACGGGAAGTTGAAGAACTTTGGATTTGGTTCTATTTTGACTGCCTTCGCCTTGGAGAAAATACCACTGATGCAGCCTCAGTATATTGCACTCGACTTGCCTTATCCGACCGAGCCACACATGCAGAGATGGGTCGATCACATGTCTAGGCATGCTGGTCAACCTCATATTACTTTCACTGATACCTTCTTCAGGTGGTTCGAGCGCCAGGAGATGGTCTATTCCGAGTATCCATATGTGGGTATGGATTTCCGAGGTGATCCGGATTTGGTGTTACCGAATGGTGAACAGTGGGGCGCTATTGGTAAAATCTCTGACCATATCACTGTTTACTGCTTTTATTCATAATGTTGCTGTGCTTTATTCTATCAAGACTTTTAATCAAACTCTTATGTGCATGCAGATGTTGGTCCTGTTCGTCCAGCAGTTCGCCCGAGAGCGCCAGTTGCTGCCCCAGCAGGGGAGACTGCTGGGAGAGTTATTCTCCGCGACCTTGACGTAGCCGAGATCCTTACAGCTGTGCAGGAGCAGGTTGAGAGCCTTACTCTCGGTATTCCCGATGTGAGGATTGATGAGTTACCTTTACAGTTGCAGCGGAATACTACTGGCGTTCCTAGACGATGGACTCATCTCTTGCGCATGATTGCACAGGCCGTGACGTGCTATCATGAGCATCACTAGACTAGGGTGCCCCCTAGCATTTTTGAGTTTTTGGGTCATATGACCGATTTTGTCTTGGTTACAGAACATTATGTATGAACGATAAACAGCTTATATATATTTTGATTTTCGAGTTTTATTCTGGTTGAGTTATATGGTCCATATGTACAATCATTGATGATGTGTCCTTTTTTATAAATGTCGCAAATGTCTATCTAACACATAGTTTGCTAATGAGTCAGTTAATGTGTTCAAGTTTCTGGAAATATGCTGGTATTGAATTGAATCAAACTGTCTTTCCAAAATCTTAACCCTTAGGAACATGCGATAAATAGCTGGATTGCGAACGGAATATATACCATTGAGTTGTAGTATTACGAGTTGTGAGTCTAGCCTGACAATTAGTCGGCGTATACCACGGGTGATGGCATCAGAGAGTAGTTCTATCAACGCGCTATACTCAGCGATGTTATTCGTTGATTGCCCAATACACACACCTCTGAAACTTACTAACTTGCCGCTTGGATAAAAAATGGCCCAGGCTGCGGAGGACAGGTCCCGCGAACTACGACTCGCTCCGTCGGCATATCCAACACATGTCTCCAAAAGGTTTGACATCTGCAATAAATTTAAAAAGGTGGATCACTCGACCAAAACAAACACTTTAGCGAAAAAAAAATACAACAAAAGCATACAGGTTACTATCTAAGCATAGTAACGCTTGAGGTACAACCCATTGCGGGGTTGTGCCAGTGGAATTCCGTCATAATCCATTAACTCGTAGGCTCCCTTTGCTAACACTCGTTTAACAATATAGGGGCCCATCGATAAGGAATTAAATTTACTTGCTCCCAATTTATCGAATTCTTGGTCATAAAGCAAGACCAAGTCACCTTTTGAGAAGACACGGGGTTTGACATTTTTGTCGAACTGCGCCTTGACTCGTTTCTTATGGGCTTCGTTAGCCAAAGCGGCGTCACGACGGGTTTTATCCAATTGGATTAATTCCAAGAAACGAGCCTCTTCTTCCGAAGTTCCGGGGAGGAGATCAATTGCGAGTTTAAGCGACGAAATTTCGCACTGGATTGGTAAGACTGCTTCCAGGCCATACACCAGTTGGAAAGGTGTGAACCCGGTCGCATTCTTTACAGATGTTTGGTAAGCCCACAAGGCTGAGTATAGGATTAGGTGCCACCTTCTTTTGTGAACACCGATCATCCTTTGCAACATACGCTTCAGGACCTTGTTGATTGCTTCAACTTGTCCGTTGGCTTGCGGATAATACGGGGTAGAGCTGTCGTGAGATAGCCCTAGTTTCGCAGCTAATTCAACCATCATGTGATTGCGAAAATGCGATCCATGATCTGTCACTATAGCCTGTGGTACGCCGAACCTGGCAACTACATGATTGAAAAAGAAAAGGGCAGCTGTTTCACCAATGTTATCCAATGTAGGCATCGCCTCGGCCCATTTGGTAAAATAGTCAACGGCGACTATGATATACCCATGCCCCCCAGTCGAGGTGGGGTTACATTGCATGAAATCGATGCCCCATTTGGCGAAAGACCCAACAACAACTATATATCAACTCCAACAAAGGCTACCTGCGCTGAGCGAAATTGGACAAGTGGCAGGCTCATTCCTCAATGTGTCAGTGCCAAGGAAGCTTCCAAAATGACACTTGTATCAGGGAATTCGACTGGTGATGAGTAAGAGGGGAGATCGGTAGACTTAAGTCATTTTATTTCATTTGTTTAAGTCCTAAACATGTTGTTCCTACCCCTAGAGGAACAAGGCTAGCTAACCACAGCAATTCACAGAAGTTCTCCACCTGAAAACACTCAAAAACAAGCCAATTCTGGATCATGTCAACTGCTCCACTGAGCATCTGCGCTGAATGTCAACTGCTCCACTGTCTACCTGCGTTGAATGTCAACTCCAACAAAGGCTACCTGCGCTGAGCGAAATTGGACAAGTGGCAGGCTCATTCCTCAATGTGTCAGTTCCCAGGAAGCTTCCAAAATGACACTTGTATCAGGGAATTCGACTGGTGATGAGTAAGAGGTTCCAAATCTCCAAGTGGAAGCAAGAACCTCCAAGTGGACTCAAGAACTGACAGAGGGAGAGGACACTAGTCAGATCTCAAGCTAACTCATCCTCTCTCCAAACATCTGTATATGGATCTCACCTCCATGAGATCTAGAGGGCTGGAATTTTGTTATTGCAAAGAATTGTTGTTGGTTTGAGACTGGAAACATTGGGTGCTTAATGCTTTGAAGGGAGCTGAAGAAGGAATTCCATTCTGCTGGGAAGGAGATGCTGGATTGGAGCCCTCTGGGTTGTATCTCTTCCTGAACCTTGTTATCAATCAATAAAGCTATCTTGGTTTTCTCCTATATACTGGTGTATTTGTATGATTACATTAGTGCACTTGATTTACTTCTAATCCTGAATCATTTATGAATATGTATATTTTCCTTTGTGTTGTGTTATTCTCTTGTCGCAAGTAGCTATTCTCTTGTCACAGGTAGCTGTTCTCTTGTGATCTCGCGGGAATCAAGTAGTTGTTCTCTTGAGCAAGCGAGGAGGCAAGTAGCTGTGAACACCCAAAGGGAAGAGGATCTAGATCGAGGGACAAACGGAAGACAACAGTAAGTCCATCAATCTCCCCTCTTTCATATTTCATAAAGGAAGGAACCAGAATAGCTGTATCTGTTTGTTGCTAAGGCTCTGTCACACCTTAGGTGGATAGGATCGTCCTGCATAGGCATTTTTCCCCACAACACAAGAGCAGTCAAGAATTCTTGCCTATGCTGGTCTTGTAGAAAACATAAAAATTAACATGAATTGAACACAAAGTACAATCAAGTAAATTCTGGGTTATCCTTTTTTCCTGCAATTCAAAATATGATATATAGATGATAAATAAACATAGGAAAAATAAAACAAGGGTGAAAAGACTTATTGATCCATGGAGTAACACGAGAATTCTGCAACATATTCCTCTGCCATTAATCCCACAACATAAATTTCACCAGCAAAGCATTCCAGCAATCGTTATTCAGAAAGTTTCTCAAAATTACAGCGCAGGTCTAGAATGATATTCACCAGCCAACAACAATACACCTCCAAGGGAGGTATTTATACAAAAGGAGATACAAAATATCTCACAGAGAAAATATCAAGTAATAAATTTATCCATCTACTCCTTCAAAGGCAATAAATGACATTGAGAACCGAGCATAATGAATGTAGGAGTAACTGCACTGTATTGGCTGCCTTGGGTGGTCTGTTGTATTTGACTTTTCGATCCAACAAGTCGGCTAGTAGTTGTGTCTTTAATGTGCGTGGTCTTGCTTTAATGAGCTACAGTCTCAACTAGATTTCCTTTTTCTGTTGTTTTCATTCTTTGACAGGTGCCCCATGCATTTGATTTTGTTGATATGCAGATGATCAAAAACGAAAAGGAACCAAAATTACCTTGGTAAAATTTCCAGCATCCCCTGCCACCATTGATATGTAGGCAACTGATGTCTTTGTATTTTTATTAGTGTTTCATCAGCTTCAGTATACCTGTAGAAGTTGGGCTGGACATCAAAGAGATGATTTATTTCATGTTCAATGTAGAACAAATTTTCCAACTTGTCATATAAGCTTTGTCCAGTGGGAGGTCCTGTGTCTTTTGAGGTGCTTGATGCTATAGTGATCTGGTTGGCAACATAATTATTTACCCTGTTAGCATATTGTTCATGTGTTAATAGTCTCCCATTGCTGGTTAACAGACTGGGTAGACCCCTTTGCTACAAGGCTGTAAACTTTGTTGTAAAAGCATTTATTTCTGCCTACATTTCTTGACATTTTCTTTCTAGATTTTGAACAAAATTCCTGAGGGTAAGCACCTTTTTTACTATCAAAATGGTGTCTGTTCTGTTTCTGATATTTAGAGCTACTAGTTGCTCTTTGGTATGAGTATTAAAAAAGTGAATAAGTCTATTAGCATGCTCAGGCATGTTTCCCAATGATGCCCTGGCCCTTTGCATCTCTACTCAGGCTATTTCTATCAATTCTATTTGTTCATGGATTGTCTGAATTGATTGCCATTGGTCAGTGATAGACTGGCCAATTTTGGTCCACAAAATTATTTTAATGTCTGCTAGAGGCTTATGAAGAGTGAGATCTTTTTCCAAGGATTTCACCTTATTATCCAAGGCCTTTATCTCTCTGTTTTTCTCTGCCACTATTATCTTATATTTGTCATAGCTTACCTCTAGCTTGGCCAACTTTTCTTTGGCCTCTTTTAGCTCTGACATTTGGACTTCTAGCTCTTTTACTACTTTCATGAGTTCTTCCATGCTCATGCTAGTGTCTGGTGTTGTTATTGTTGCTATTGCAGAAGCATCTGTGGCTGATGTACCTGTTGTTTATGCTGGGATGATAGGAGGGGCTGCTGTTGTGCCTGTAGTGGGAGCAGTGGTGACTGTTGGAGCTGTTTCAGGTGGCTGGGAGGTCGACTCTCCCTGCCTGGCTTGCAATTCTTTCTCCAATTCTTGCTCCATTTGAATTATCCTTTGATTCATCCTCATTAGCAAATCCATCATATCTTCACTTTCCTTTTCTTGTGCAAGTTCTGTAGTTTGAGGGTGCATGGTTGTAGGCAGTCTCAATTGCTTTCTAAGTGCAACAATATCTTCTTCCTTTTTCCTTATAAGGGCTTTGATGCCCTTGGAATCCTTAGGATCATGCCCTAGCTCAATAATAATTTCCTCCAAGGCTTTTATTCTGTTGTCTTTAGCCAAGGAAGATATTCTTTCCAAATCCAATTGGGTAGATGTATTGCTTAATGACTCCTTCAATTGGTGGGCCAACATTTCCTTATCTGCCAATGTAGCATAGACCATTTCACCTATTTGCTTGTGCAGCTCAATTTTGTCCATTGGATGTATGTCTTTGGCGAGGACCTCAGGATTTTTCCTTATGTAATCTGCAGCTGTCTGTGGTTTCTGAACTTTAGGCTTGAAATGACTTAAGATCATTTTTTCCTCCTTAATGTCATATGCTGCCATTAGTCTTTGTTGTTTGGAGGGTGTTGTTTTGAGAAATTGATCATAAAACTATACTCTCAATAACTCATTTTGGGCCTTGATTTCCATGAATGTTCCTTTAATACCAAATGGTTGCTCACTTTGCCGTCTTGAGGAAGAAACTTCCTTACCATGCTGCCTCTCCATTTCTTGCCTGTGAGAGCTGGTGGATGTTTGTTTGCTAGTTGTCTTCTCTCTCCTTGGACTCCCTATGATTTATTCACTAATTTCCTCCTCAGGTTGAGGATCTACTCTTTGCCTTTTAGCCTCTGGATGCTCTGCTGACCCACTTGTAGGTGTGGTCTCTTCTCGGTCTCGTTTCTTGCTTCTTTCCTCATTAAGAGGAGTCTGTAATGCTGGTACCTGTGGTGCCTCTGTTTGTAGTGGAGGGGCTTGCCCTTGACTCTATTGTTTTGAGGTAGTTGGCTGGTCTGTCATTGTTTCTTGCTCTGTATCTACTACCTCCTTGCCTTTTGTTGTCCCTGCTGCTGGTGTAGTCCCTTCTTGGGCAGCTTGTGAAGCTGCAACAGTTGATGTGCCTTCTCCGACTTGTTGTGGTATTTTGAATGACATCTGCCCAAAAGAATCCAAGTCAAGAGTCTTTTCCAGATCTTTCATATTTTGCTCCATTTTGTCTTCCTCAGTGAACTGTTCAACTGGTGTGCCTTCTACCCACTCATCTTGGTTGGAAAATTGTTCTATCTCAGGGATTTTGCAATGTTCATAAGCTGACAGCCTATATTTTATTTTTCTTGCATTGATAAAGCCATTTGGGTCATAGGGTACCCACCAAAAACTCCTTTTTAATCTGAGTTTTTCACCCAATATCTGATCGGCCTCTTGCCATCCTTCTTTTTTGTTCATCACATAGGGGCCTAGTTGGTCTCTGAATTTCAATTGAGCCTTTTTCTTGGTGCTATGGAAATGAGTCAAATCTGAATTGATAGATTGTCTGTAATATTCCAAGGCAAACAGTCTCATTGGCACATATCTTGGCAGCCTGTAGGGGCACAACTCACAGCCATATATTCTGATGACAGTGTGATTCTGGTAGAAGTACCAGTGACCTATTTTGTAGTTTTTTGAGAGCTACAATATTTTCTGCATATCATAAGACAGTCTAGGAGGAGGATTTCTCTTTAGGAGAGAAGAGACTGGATAGACAAACATGTCAATGAACTCACAGTAGGAGTAGGGAGAGATGTGGACTTCATGAAAGGCTAAGGCCCAGAAAATCACAGACCTCTTTTCTCCTTTAGAGTCCAATCTTTTGATGGGGAATTGGAAATAGTCTGGCTGATAATACAGGAACAGATGATAGATGTAAGATGAATACTTGAAGACTCCCTCCCTTTCTAGATTCAAGAGTTGGTCATGTATCTTGTTGGCAATGAATTTGGCATAATTGTACTTGACAGCAGGGGGCTACCGTGGGGTAAATGCAGACAATATGACCAATATAGTTTCATCAATATGTTCACTTGTCTTGAAGCCCAGAACATAAGATATCATATCAACCACTAATATACCCACTTCATTGAACCATACATAGTGAAAAGGAGGTGGCTCTGTAGGCTAGTGATTTGCTCTCAATACTTGGAAAATTTGGGCTATCTCTGAGCCGGAGAGTTTAAGACCTTCATCAAGCAAGAATTTCATAGAAAGAGGAAACAGAAGCTGAGTTGGTTTGAAGTTCAGCATTTGGTTTATGGAATCGGCAGTTATATGAAAGAGGATGCTCCTAGATGGAGATTTGATTGCCCTTTGAGTTGGTTCATAGTTTTCACAGCAGAGGTGAATTATCTCAGAGAAGATATTGACAGAGGGGAGGAAGTATATGGGCAAATTTGATTCCCATATCCCATAAAAATCATTATTATTTAGATCACTGTTCCTCAGCTCACAGAATGCCTGTAGGTGGTTTCCGTCACCAACCAAGTCTTGGATTAGATAATCCCTATCAGCCAAAGGTAGTGATTCCAATTCCTTGTGGGGTGCATTGAGAGGAGTGACATTCAAGACTGCTGGAGTCTCCATCTTTAAATTCTCTGTGTTTTGATTTGAATGTGGGTCTATGCAGCAATAGAAAAAGAACACTGGCTCTGAGGTTTTCCCAGGGAATTGCAGACTGAGTCTTATCTTGAAATCACCTCACTGGGTAAAATTTATGGTTAAAAACAAATTTTGCAAAGTTTAGTCAGGGTTATTGACTGAATTTGTTGGATTTGCTGGCTCTTCGAGCAGAACGGAGAGAAAATGAGCTTGAATTTTAGCCAAATGAGCGAAACGTATAGAGGGAAATGGATTTTGAGGAATTCTTTTGATAAACAGGACAAAAGCAAAGGCTATAGCGCACAGGTTTGGGTACGACACTGCGTTTTTGCTTAAAAAGTGTGGTTTACTGTGAAAATGGGTAAAATTGGTCGCTTTTTGGAAAGAGGGTTAAAAACAAGGATGGTAGCAGTATATCTCCCAAGAGCTGGTAACTCGATTTGTGCAGTTTTTGGTTCCACAGGTTCAGACACAGAGAAAAACTGGAAATGCAGAGGGTTCGGGAGCAATTAAGTAAATACCTGCTTCAAATGGGTGCTAGGTGCACAATATGGACTGCAGGCCGAGTTGAGGGACGCGCTCTGGAGTTTCTTTGACTGGGTGACGGACTGTGCAACTTTGGTGGCAAATTCGTCGTAATTCGCATGCAAAATTTTCCACAAACGAACAAATAGAAATAACCCAAAAACCATCACTTTCATGAGTTTTAACACAATTTGGGCCTTTTCGAGCTTTTGACGTTTTTTATGATGATGTCGTCATGATTTATTTTTTTTCGTGTAGCAAGTACGGAGGATGACGTGTCGGATGACCTATCGGGTGACGTGGAAGATGACATGGAGGCGAGGTGGTGATGTCAGCAGATGACATGGCGCTGATACGGAGTGGTGGCGGGCGACGTGGATGCGACGTCAACAGGTGACATGGGTATGATGTCAGGGGGTAGGTAGTGGGGCGGTAAGCGGTATTCCCCGCACCGCCTTTGGGACATGGTGGTTTCGGAGGAGGGGGCTCCGATCATGCCGGGAAGCTGACACGTGGTAGGGGTACAGCAGAAATATCGCCCATCCCCCGGATGCTAATGTTCGATAGCTGGGAGCTTCCGATATTGCCGCGAGCCGTTAGATCTATGGCGTTGTATCGGACGGTCGACAGGCGAGGTAAGTGGCGGAGGTTTATTAACGCGGGACCCGCGTTAATATTTCAATTTTTTATAATGTATTGGGGGTATAAAACCTTTGGTTATGGTGGAACGGTTATTCATTTAACCGAATGTTAAATGAAACCTGATATATACATGCGTGCCAGGTTTAATATATGCTTTATGTGGGGGGGGGGGGTTGAGTGCGGTTGTTTATTTAATCGGGTGTTAAATAAACCCCTATGGTTTATGAACGTGGAAGGGCTATTATTAAGGTCCTAAATGGACCAATAATTCCCCAAAACTATGTTATAAGGCTATAGTTGCCAGGGGTAGGGATATTATGTATTTTTTGGGTTTTTTATATAGTTTTTTATAGAATAGGGGTGGGAAAATGATGAAGGAGCTATACAATAGAGTTAATGTTAATATGATTTTATGGATAGATAACGCTAATTTTATAAGGTAATAACTTAGGTTTTTAGGGAAATGAAGTAAAAATGGTAAGACCTTTTACACAAGAAATGTGGCTTGTTTTAACTAAGTAAACTCAGAGTTCAACTTAGCATTTCTCATAAAATGAAGTGAAGTAGGACTACTGGGCAGATCCCAATGTCCTTGAGGGGATGTTAGTAAGGGTACTTGGGGGAATGAGAGGGGAAATTAGTCATGCTCCACTATTTTACAACCAAACAATTGCCATGGTACTTGTGACATCCATAAGATAAGTCTTTCTTGACAAGACAAAAATGATCACAAACTTGCTTCTGCAACCTTAAACTGCCTACCCAGCCTAATACACCTAGCATTTTTTCTTCCTTTTGATTGGGTGCATTTGGACTAGCAACCTTGATTTCCTCTTTTCTTTTGAATGCCCTCCTATCTAAGTCTACCCTTATCTCTTCCAAGGGCCCAGATTAAGCAGTTGGGCTCCTTTGTTTCTCTACCTATTTACTCATCTGCCCAGCTTGGACTGTTTGGTCAGATCTTTATTCTCTATTCTAAAGACAAGTAAATTCAAACATGATCTAACCAGGATTGAACTGTCTGGCTACTCATCAACTGTGTCAAGAATCAACCACCTGTACACAATGAAATTCTTCAAAAATGGAACAGTAGTGGCATTTAAACTAACACACTTTCCTAGTCTTTTGGTTTGGGGTTCATTTCTATTATTTTTCTCTTGACCATTACGTTCCTTTTTCCCTTTGATTTTTATTTTAGGGCATACCCACTTTTCATTTTTTAATTTTCTTCATTTCTTTACAAAATATGGAACCTTTGCAACATGGAAAGGATGAACATATTTGGCTCTTCTACAGTGAATCATGAAAAATGACAGCTATTGTTATAAGAACCTAACAATGGCTCCACCTGGGGATGGCTTTTCCTAGTGAAAAGTCAAGAACAGCAGGTCAGATTTCCTTATATGCAATTCTTGCTGCATTCTAACATTTCTCCTTTGCTGTACACAAATGATGCCTCTGCAAAACTTAAGTGTTTCTCATGAATTCATTCACATAGTTACAACTATGTTTAGGACGGTCTGTCTGAATATTTGTCACCATTTTCACAGCTCCCAAGTGTCTTTTTTCAACTTCTTCTGATAACCTCATAGTGCAATGCCACTAGGTGTCACAATTCCTTCCTTTACCTTCAAAACTTGCTGCATCCTATTCTGTATTATTGCTATAATAAACTGTTGAAAATAGACACTATTATGTACAAAATACAGTCCTAACATGTTAACAAAGAGGATCAAAATAATGCTTGAGCATTCGCCCATTGACTGGCCCTTCCTCAGCTTCTGTACCATCCAAGATTTTCAGAAAATAGGCGTTGTTTCCTTGTACAGCCTGAATGATAAATGGTCCTCTCCATAGAAAATCAAATTTTCCATGTTTTCCTTTATCTTCTCTTCTGGAATCCCACTTTAAAACTTTATCCCCAATGAAGAAATCCTCTGCTTTGGTCCTTTTATCAAATATCTTTTTAAGTTTTTCTTGTAAAACCTGAGATCTTTGGTATACCTCCTCTCTTGTCTGTTGCAAATGAATAGTTTGATTGACCCTTCTCTAGCTATCATTAGGTTCTGCCTGTATTTCTTGTAGCAACTTTATCACTGGGATTCCCAAGGATGAAGGGAATCTTGCCTCCATGCCATAAACCAATTCATATGGGCTTATTCCAATGGATCTTTTGGTGGTCAATCTGTCTGCCCATAGTGCATTTACAAGTTTTTTATGCCAATTCTTTTTATTCTCTTCCAAGACTTTCTTAATGATGTTGATCAAGCTTTTGTTGGATGACTCAGCTAGACCATTACCTTGAGGATAATAGGCTGTGGAGTGGCCCAAGGAAATGTGGTACTTATGACAAAAACTGATCATTCTTTTGGATTTAAAGGCAGCAGTATTGTCTGTAATAATCTTTTCCGGACAGCCAAATCTAGACAAGGTGTTGGTTTCTAAGAATTGCATGATGATTGAGTCATTGGCTTGCCTACAAGGGATAGCTTTTATCGACTTGGTAAAATAGTCTGTGGCTGTCAGTATCCACCTATGCTGACCAGAGGATGAAGGCTGGATTTCCCCAATGAAGTCTAAACCCCATTGTTGAAATTGCCTTTCAATTGAAATGGGTTTGAGGGGCAAAGGCAACAGCTTTTTCTTGCCTTCAAAAATTTGGCATTTGTGGCAAGAAGTTACATATTTCTTTGCATCAGCAAAGAGTGTGGGCAAATAAAATCCAGCCCTTAGGATTTTATAAACTGTTGATTTCCAATACAAATGTCCACCACAGTCCCCTGCATGAAATTCCTTGAGTACTTTGTCAGTTTCATCCAGTGTTAGGCAATTAAGCAAAATACCTTCATGGTTTTTCCAAAACAACACATTATCTATAATACAAAACTTTAAAGCTTTCATTTTCAAGAATCTCTTTTTAGTCCTGGATAACCCCAGAGGAGCTTACAGGTTTAACAATACATAACATATGTCAGCATACCAAGGTGATTGTAAAAAAGCTTGATTGATCTGTGGAGTCGCCATCTCCTGTTCGTTATCTAGTTCATTGATGTCAAGGGCTTGAAAATTGGTTTCAGTCATCAGTTTGGCTAATCCTTGTCCTTTTATCAGTTTTGTTGGCTTAATTTCAATGTCATATTCTAAAATGTTAGCTATCCATTTTCCCCTTTTACCTTCAATTCCTTCTTGAGTTAGAATGTCTTTGACCACGACATTTGGGACATAAGCTATCACATGAGAATACAAGATATAAACTCTGAAATCCTTGATGGCTTTTACAAGGGCATAAGCTTGTTTTTCCATGATCTGATATTTTAAAGGTGCATCTCTAAGTTCTTTGCTAAAAAAAGCAATGGGCTTCTCACATCCTTGGTCATCTTTTTGCAATAGGACAGTAGCAATAGTATGCTCAGATGCAAAGGAAAAGATCATAAAATCTCTATCAAACTTGGGGCTTGTGAGGACTGGTGTTTTTGTTAAAGCTATTTTGATGTCCTCAAAGGCTTGTTTAGCTTCTATTGTCCATTTGACTTTAGACTCTTTCTTCAGCATGTTGTTCAACAATCTTATTAGTTCGGCCAAGTTGGGTATGAATCTTCTTAGGAAATTGATCTTTCCTAAAAAAGCTTGTAGTTCTTTGATGTTCCTTGGGTGAGGCACTTGGAGAATAGCTTGTATTCTGTCCGGGTCAATTCTAATGCCATATTTTGAAATTATGTGACCTAGGAGTTTGCCTTCTTCTAGGCCAAACAGTGATTTCTTTGGGTTCAATGATATGCCATATTTTCTGCAAATTAGGAACAATTGCCTCAAATGCTCTAAATGTTCTTGGTCTAATTTTGAAAAACCAGTGATATCATCGAGATATATGACTAATAAATCATGGATCTCTTTTGCAAAGGCTATGTCCATTGCTCGTTGAAATGTGGCCCCTGCATTTTTGAGTCCAAAAGGCATTTTGACATATTTGAAGGTTCCCCAAGGTGTGGTAAAGGCAGTTTTATCTTGATCATTCGGGTGAACTAAGATCTGATTGAATCCAGAGAATCCATCTAACAATGAGATCCTAGAAGCTCCCACTACCCTTTGTAAAATATGATCCATCTTGGGTAAGGGGTGGTTGAAGGGAAAGTACCCCTAGAGTCCTTTGGGCTAAGACTCTACCAGACTGAAAATTGCTTATACAAAGAAACACACACACACAGCCATCTTTTTTACTTTTAAGCAAATTCTAATGTTTAGGGTACATACCTAAGGTCCTACGTTCGAGAAGACCGTTAGGGTGCAAACCCTTCTTGGAGTTCCCTTCTTCTTTCTTTGACCTGCAAGACAAACAAATCAAAGAACACAACAGTACATGTATAGAAGTTTATATATAAATCATCTTTATGCTATAAAGTTAGTTATAAAAAATCTTTAAGTAACCACTTTCATAAGAATTCAACACAAGAATCTCATAAGCATAAAGAAAGATTATTCGGGAACAAAGACGTGTTTCTTTATATATAAAGGCAAATAAAGTACATATATCGGAAAGATATCACCTGAACACCTTCAACAGGCTCCAAGCAAGCTTCCTCTCGGATTCGTTCCAGCCTCCAGCCTCCAACAAGAGCTCCTTCCAAGTCTTACTCAATGATGATGTCAAGGATGAATGATCACCAATACACATGGAAACAAGGGTTTCCTATGCAAAATGGGGGAAGTGCAGAATGCACCAAGGACTTCAGACCTGGTCTAAGGGAAAAATCTCAGCATAATAATCTTGCTCTCCTTTCTCTCTCCCCTTGGCCTTCCCTTTGATGTCTTTTTATACCCTCTCCAAAGTAGTTTTTTAGTTAGGAGTTGGTTGGGAACAGTTGGGCCACGGGCACTAACAGGTGATCCAGCAGGTAAACCCGCGATCACCGCCCGAAAAAGAGGAAATTATATTTTTTTAAGTGTTTTAATAGATACACGCGGGTTGGGTATGACAGACCCGCGTGTACACGCGTTTAACACAGGGCAAAGTCGCGTATAGGGAATAAAACACTGTTTTTTAAATTTTTGGACCAGGTCTGGAAGGAGGGGTTGCCCTAGGCCATAAGTGCAGCATCACAAACCATAAGAGTGAGATTTGGAGCTATAACAAGGGGTAGTGGTCTTTGAGAGAGACTTTATTCAAATTTCTTAAGTCAACACACAATCTTATCTCTCTCGTTTTCTTCCTAGTAGGCACTAGGTTTGAAATCCATTCGGAGAACCTGATAGGTGCAATTATTCCAACTTCATACATTCGTTTGACTTCCTTTTCAATCAGGGGAAGGAGGACAGGATTCACCCTTCTAAGCTTTTGTTTAAAAGGTTTTTGATTTTATTTCAAGGGTATTGTATGTTGGATGACAAGTATCATAGGACTTGAGGTCCTCATAGCTCCATGCAAAAACATCTTGAAATTCTTTAAACAACTCAATGTATTTCAGCTTTTGGTTAGGAGGCAATGTTTTGGACAGTTTTATCATTTTGGGATTTTCTGTGGTTCCAATATTGCAGTCCTCAATTTTTGCATTTGGTGGTTGCATCTTTGGCTTTCTTGGAATATCATTTGAATCAAATATATCTTCCAAAGGAGTTAGGCCTGTGGGCGGAAAATTATCCTTTAGTTCAATTACTTCAGATTCTCCGTCAGCCATTTCATCAAGGTCCATTTGCTTCAGCTCTTGTAAATTTTTGTTATCAAAAGTTGTTGGATGAAAAATCAAATTTGTTGTTTCAGCTGATATATTTTGCTCACTTTTGTCTATTTTCTATTGATCATCAATGGTGCTTGTGTCTATGTTTATGCTTGAAAATTCCTCCCTTAAAGTCAAGAAATTATTGATTTGGGTATCATTTTCAAACACCTTCCAATTTTTGACATTATATGGGACAATAGGTCTGTGTTTAATCTCAGTAGTGAAGTGGTGGTTGGGCTCAAATGGTAGCTTGCAAGTGCTGCAAAAGTTGCCAAACTATGTGCATGTAAATTATGCTTTCTTGGGACTTTGGTGAGCTGAGATTCTAAGAAGGTGTTTAGTATTTCAATGGCTTCCCCTCTGTAAGCTCTTAGCCTAAGATCATTTGTAACAAAGTTTCCCTTCATCTGTTGTATAATCAAATCTGAGTCCCCTAGAATTGAAATCCTAGCTGCCCCTAGACTTTTAATCAGTTTGAGACCTAGTAAAAGGGCCTCATATTCGGCCATGTTGTTTGTACATCTAAAATTTAGCCTATATGCATGACCTTGAGCATGGTCATTTTTCATGTTGTGTATCCATATCCCTGACCCTGCTCCTAATTTGTTCACTGACCCATCAAACTCTAAGTACCATAAGATTTCTTGATTACCACTAGTCTTAGGAGTTTTGGAACCTGTTGTAATAGGTAGATTTGGATTTTGTAACTCACATGGTATGTTTTGTTCATTTGTTGCATCAATCACATCAACAATTTTTTGGTCTTGAGCACTAGATTGTTCATTTATGCTTCTTGTTTGTGTTGTTTCCAGGAGTTTGACATCATTTTTGGGACACATCTCAGCATTGTATAAGATGAATGAATCCATATCAGAATGCATAGAATAGATGGGGAAGTTTTGGGATTTCTCTTGACTGCTAACCACATATTTCATCAATGTTTCTCGATACAATCTCTTTGGCTGTCCAAAGACTAAAATGGTGGCATAGGACATGTCTAATTGCAAAGATCCTTGGAGTTTTGCACCCCAAGATCTGGACAAGAGCATGCCATATTTAGGTGGGATACCAGCTACCACCACATCCATCAAGATTGTCTTGGCGGGGTATTGTACTAAAGATACACACAAATCTTTGATTAGGCCTAGACACCTGACTTGGCTGGAATCAAACGAGAACAAGTCTTTGTATGGCCTCGTGATATCTAGGTCCAGTATTTCCATCACAGACTTAGGCATTAGGTTATGGGAAGCTCCCGAATCAAACATTGCATTATGAAACACCTTGTCATGAATATTTAAGCTCACATAGAATGGAGGAACTCCTCCATCTACTATTTTACCATTGACTTTAGGACCAAAAATCAGTTGTGGTTGGTCATCTAAAACATTGATTGCATCTCTATGCTCTGATATTTGAAGTGACCTATTGATTTTTTCCCTATAAACTTCATGTTTAGCCAATTCTGACAGAGGAATGGCTATTTTCAGTTTTCCTATTTCTGTTTCTAGGTTAAAAGGTTTTCCACTTGAATTCTTGTATTGCAAGCAGCAAGGTTTTCCTTTTTTGCTGTATTTTCTGTGACCTTCTCTTCATCATGAGTGTTGTTCTGAGCTAAATCTGTTTTGAAATTATTTTCTAGAGGGTAGTTTGGATTTTCTGTTGAGTGAAGGGATGTGGATGGCTGATTTTTTGAGGGTTGTAAGTTTGATATGTCCTCCACAGTGGCTTCTTCTGGGTTGAGGTCTGTTTTAACAGGGGTTTTTGTCAATGCAGCTTTATCTTTTGTTTGCTTTAGCTGATTGGTATCTTTCAACTTGGTAGGTTCAGGCACATCTATGGTTCTGCTTCTTAATTTGTATTGTTTATGAACCTCATAGACACCTGCGTCATACCCTTCTATGAAATCAAATGACTCTCCGGATTTGGTTTGAAATTGGTTAAAATCATGAGCTTTTTGGTCCTCTTGGGTTAGAAAGATTTGTTGTTCACTGTTCAAACCCATTAGGTTGATTTGAGTATCCTCTGTTGGCTCACTAGAGGTTGAGGCTTTGGCATAGTTTTCTTGAAATGGAGGTTTGATATTCTGATCAGGGCCAGCTTTCCCAGTGTTAGGACTTTGATTTTTTCTAAAGTTTGGATTTCTAGTGGTGTTACTTGGTTTACCATCCCAAGAAGATTTCCTTTCAATGGTTTCCACTCTATCACCCAATCTGTCCATACCTTTGATGATTGCATCTAGTTTTTTCTCAAATGCAGAAGGCTCTTCTTTGAAAGTTGTTCTCCTTTCAGTTCTAGCCCGATTTCTCTTAGATATCAAGTTGGCCTCTACACTAACCGCTATACTTTGCATGTCTTCTAGGCTAGGAGGATCCCTTTCCCTTAGTTGATATGCCATGCTAGAATCAAATCCATCAGGGAATTTGATTAAGGCTAAGTCAGGTGGAGGTCTAAGGTTTTGAGGAATGGCATTGTACACATTATTGAATATAGCACAATAGTCTTGGACAGTTTCTTGTGGGCCTCTTTTTATACTATCATACTCTGATAGGATATGAAATGGATCCTTCTTCTTTTCCCATCTGTTCAAAAAGGTTTGGTACAGGGCATCTGTATCAGCAATTGTGTTTGCACCAAGTGCCCTGAACCAGGTCCTTACTTCATCGGTTAAGCTTTGAACAAAAAATTTCATTCTGACATCGTTGTCATCGATTTCATAGTTCTAAAAGTAGTCCATCATTTTATTAGTGTGTTGCTGGGCTGTATAGGAGCGAGTGCCATCAGAATATGTAATTTTGCTCTGATAATCTAAAGGCATAGCCCCTGTATTTGCAGGTAACTGCAGAGGCGCATAATAGTTTACCATATTTACAGGGATAAATGGGACAACAGGAAGAAATAAGACAGCTGGAACAACAGGGAGAGTGGAGAGGATACTTTGACGTGTGGATGAAGAACTCAGAGAGGCTGTAGTATTGACAGAAAGGATTGCTGCTCTCCCAGGAGTAAGCTCAGATTTTGTAAGGTTTTGCTGAAGTATATCAAGGTCTAAATCAACAAAATTTTCTGGATTTTCTTGTCTTCGTAGGCTCTTAGAGATCAAGTTAGGATTTTCAAAAATAGCTGGAGGATCTGGATCAGGATTTGACCTAGTGTAACGAGTTTTCTTCTTTGGAGCCAGCTTCTAAGTCTGTTTTTGGTATTTTCTGGAATTGTTTAAAGATCACAGTTTTGACAATATCTTGAAGGAAGCTCTTTTGAAATACAAGAGGTTTTGGGCTTTCCTATGAATATATTAAAACAAGGAAACTGATAAAAATTTTGGGACAACTGTTTAAAGCTTAAAACTAGACTGGAGATTGACTGAAGTAGCATTTATTTACTCCTGTAAATGCACAACAAAAACAGTTTCAAAGGCTACCTGGCTAACTTCAGGCTCCATCTGTAGGTTTAGAAAATAGATAGCAGTAACAAATAGTCATTCAGAGTTCCCTAGCGGAGTCGCCAATGAATGTTATCACTCAGGTTGTTCCCTGCCTCCAAAGGGAATACGACCGAGATAACAACTAACCAGTATTTTAGCTGCAGATTCTAGCCAATGTACAACTAGAGAGGGCTCTCTCTTTTTGATTTAGATTTGTTTTTTTATATGTTAGGCTAGTTATGAAGCACAAATATTTGTTTGGTGTTTGGAAGGTGACATTCAGTAAAACAGGGCTGTAAGATAGGAGAAGTTCAGACCATTGGGTTAATGGATTCAATTGAAAATGAACCTCTGGTATGGTTTCTTTGGCACTAGGAGGACTGCAGAGCAAGATAATTAAACGCAGAACAGTTTTCAAGCTGGAATAAGATGAAATGAAGTCAGGGAATGAAAGGAAATCAAGAATCTTTCATTGTGCTAACAAAGGGAAATTGAATAAACATTACCAAGGAGAAATTAAGAATTCCTTGATGATATTTAGTGTGAAAGAACTAGAGAAACAAGAGCAGTCAAGAATTCTTGCCTATGCTGGTCCCGTAGAAAACATAAAAATTAACAGGAATTGAACACAGAGTACAGTCAAGTAAATTCTAGGTTATCCTTTTTTCCTGCAATTCAGAATATGATATATAGATGATAAATAAACATAGGAACAGTAAAACAAGGGTGAAAAGACTTATTGATCCATGGAGTAACACGAGAATTCTGCAACATATTCCTTTGCCATTAATCTCACAACAGAAAGTTCACCAACAAAGCATTCTAGCAATCTTTGTTCAGAAAGTTTCTCAAAATTACAGCGCAGGTCCAGAATGATATTCACTAGCCAACAACAATACATCTCCAAGGGAGGTATTTATACAAAAGGAGATACAAAATATCTCACAGAGAAAATATCAAGTAATAAATTTATCCATCTACTCCTTCAAAGGCAATAAATGACATTGAGAACCGAGCATAATGAATGTAGGAGTAACTGCGCTGTACTGGCTGCCTTAGGTGGTCTGTTGTATTTGACTTTTCGACCCAACAAGTTGGCTGGTAGTTGTGTCTTTAATGTGCATGGTCTTGCTTTAATGAGCTGTAGTCTCAACCGGATTTCCTTTTTCTGTTGTTTTCATTCTTTGACAGGTGGCCCGTGCATTTGATTTTGCTGATATGCAGATGATCAAAAACGAAAAGGAACCAAAATTACCTTGGTAAAATTTCCAGCATCCCCTGCCACCATTGATCTATAGGCAACTGATGTCATTGTATTATTATTAGTGTTTCATCAACTTCAGTATACCTGTAGAAGTTGGGTTGGACATCAAAAATATGATTGTTTCATGTTCAATGTAGAATAGATTTTCCAGCTTGTCATATAAGCTCTGTCCATTGGGAGGTCATGTGTCTTCTGAGGTGCTTGATGCTGTAGTGATCTGGTTGGAAACATAATTATTTACCCTGTTAGCATATCGTTCATGTGTTAACAGTCTCCCATTGCTGGTTAACAGACTGGGTAGACCCCTTTGCTGCAAGGCTGTAAACTTTGCTGTGAAAGCATTTATTTCTGCCTGCATTTCTTGACATTTTCTTTCTAGATTTTGAACAAAATTCCTCAGGGTCATCACCTTTTTTACTATCAAAATGGTGTCTATTCTGTTTCTAATATCTAGAGCTGCTAGTTGCTCTTTGGTATGAGTATTAAAAAAGTGAATAAGTCTATTAGCCTGCTCAGGCATGTTTCCCAATGATGCCCTGGCCCTTTGCATCTCTACTCGAGCTATTTCTATCAATTCTATTTGTTCATGGATTGTCTGAATTGATTGCCATTGGTCAGTGATAGACTGGCCAATTTTGGTCCACAAAATTGTTTTAATGTCTGCCAGAGGCTTGTGAAGAGTGAGATCTTTTCCCAAGGATTTCACCTTATTATCCAAGGTCTTTATCTCTCTATTTTTCTTTGCCACTGTTATCTTGGATTTGTCATAGCTTACCTCTAGCTTGGCCAACTTGTCTTTGGCCTCTTTCAGCTCTGACATTTGGACTTCTAGCTCTTTTAATGTTTTCATGAGTTCTTCCATGCTCATGCTAGAGTCCGGTGCTATTATTGCTGCTGCTGCTGAAGCATCTGTGGCTGATGTACCTGTTATTGATGCTAGGATGATAGGAGGGGTTGTTGTTGTGCCTATAGTGGGAGCAGTGGTGACTGTTGGAGCTGTTTCAGGTGGCTGGGAGGTCTACTCTCCTTGCCTGGCTTGCAATGATTTCTCCACTTCTTGGTACATTTCAATTATCCTTTGATTCATCCTCATTAGCAAATCCATCATATCTTCATTTTCCTTTTCTTTTGCAAGTTTTGTAGTTTGAGGGTGCATGGTTGTAGGCAGTCTCAATTGCTTTCTAAGTGCAGCAATATCTTCTTCCTTTTTACTTATAAGGGCTTTGATGCCCTTGGCATCCTTAGGATCATGCCCTAGCTCAATAATAATTTCCTCCAAGGTTTTTATTCTATTGTCTTTAGCCAAGGAAGATATTCTTTCCAAATCCATTTGGGTAGATGTATTGCTTAATGACTCCTTCAATTGGTGGGCCAGCATTGCCTTATTTGCCAATGTAGCATAGACCATTTCGCCTATTTGCTTGTGCAACTCAATTTGGTCCATTGGATGTATGTCTTTGGCGAGGACCTCAAGATTTGTCCTTATGCAATCTGCAGTTGTTTGTGGTTGCTGAAATTTATGCATGAAATGACTTAAGATCATTTTTTCCTCCTTAATGTCATATGCTGCCATTAGTCTTTGCTGTTTGGAGGGTGTTGTTTTGAGAAATTGATCATAAAACTGTACTCTCAATAACTCATTTTGGGCCTTGATTTCCATGAATGTTCCTTTAATACCAGATGGTTGCTCACTTTGCCATCTTGAGGAAGAAACTTCCATACCATGCTGCCTCTCCATTTCTTGCCTGTGAGAGCTGGTGGATGTTTGTTGGCTAGTTTCCTTCTCTCTCCTTGGACTCCCTGTGATTTCTTCACTAATTTCCTCCTCAGGTTGAGGATCTACTCTTTGTCTTTTGGCCTTTGGATGCGCTGTTGACCCACTTGCAGGTGTGGTCTTTTCTCGGTCCCATTTCTTGCTTCTTTCCTCATTAAGAGGAGTCTATAATGTTGGTACCTTTGGTGCCTCTATCTGTAGTGGAGGGGCTTGCCCTTGACTCTGTTCCTTTGAGGTAGTTGGTTGGTTTGTATCTACTACCTCCTTGCCTTTTGTTGTCCCTACTATTGGCGTAGTCCCTTCTTGGCCAGCTTGTGAAGCTGCAGCAGTTGATGTGCCTTCTCTAACTTGCTGTGGCAGTTTGAATGACACCTGCCCAAAAGAATCCAAGTCAAGAGTCTTTTCCAGATCTTTCATATTTTGCTCCCTTTTCTCTTCCTCTGTGAACTGTTCAACTAGTGTGCCTTCTACCCACTCATCTTGGTCGACGAATTGTTCTATCTCAGGGATTTTGCAATGTTCATAAGCTGACAGCCTATATTTTATTTTTCTTGCATTGATAAAGCCAGTTGGGTCATAGGGTACCCACCAAAAACTCCTTTTTAATCTGAGTTTTTCACCCAATATCTGATTGGCCTCTTGCCATCCTTCTTTTTTGTTCATCACATAGGGGCCTAGTTGGTCTCTGAATTTCAATTGAGCCTTTTTATTGGTGCTATGGAAATGAGTCAAATCTGAATTGATAAATTTCCTGTAATATTCCAAGGCAAACAGTCTCATTGGCACATATCTTGGTAGCCTGTAGGGGCACAACTCACAGCCATATATTCTGATGACAGTGTGATTCTGGTAGAAGTACCAGTCACATATTTTGTAGTTTTTTGAGAGCTCTAATATTTTCTGCATATCATAAGACAATCTAGGAGGAGGAGTTCTCTTTAGGAGAGAAGAGACTGGATAGACAAACATGTCAATGAACTCACAGTAGGAGTAGGGAGAGCTGTGGACTTCATGAAAGACTGAGGCCCATAAAATCACAGACCTCTTTTCTCCTTTAGAGTCCAATCTTTTGATGGGGAATTGGAAACAATCTAGCTGATAATACAGGAACAGATGATAGATGTAAGATGAATACTTGAAGACTCCCTCCCTTTCTAGATTCAAGAGTTGGTCATGTATCTTGTTGGCAATGAATTTGGCATAATTGTACTTGATAGCAGGGGGTTGCCCTGGGGTAAATGCGGACAGTAAGACCAATATAGTTTCATCAATATGTTCACTTGTCTTGAAGCCCAGAACATAAGATATCATATCAACCAGTAATCTACCCACTTCATTGAACCATACATAGTGAAAAGGAGGTGGCTCTGTAGGCTGGCGATCTGCTCTCATAAATACTTGGGCAATTCGGGCTATCTCTGAGCTGGAGAGTTTAGGACCTTCATTAAGCAATAATTTCATAGAAAGAGGAAACAAAAGCTGAGCTGGTTTGAATTTCAGCATTTGGTTTATGGAATCGAGAGTTATATGAAAGAGGATGCTCCCAGATGGAGATTTGACTACCCTTTGAGTTGGTTCATATTTTTCACAACAGAGGTGAATTATCTCAGTGAAGATATTGACAGAGGGGAGGAAGTATATGGCCAAATTTGATTCCCATATCTCATAAAAATCATTATTATTCAGATAATTGTTCCTCAACTCAGAGAATGCCTGTAGGTGGCTTCTGTCACCAACCAAGTCTTGGATTAGATAATCCCTATCAGCCAAAGGTAGTGATTCCAATTCCTTATGGGGTGCATTGAGAGGAGTGACATTCAAGACTGTTGGAGTCTCCAGCTTTAAATTCTTTGTGTTTTGATTTGAATGTGGGTCTATGCAGCAACAGAAACAGAACACTAGCTCTAAGGTTTTCCCAGGGAATTGTAGACTGAGTCTTATCTTGAAATCACCTCACTGGCTAAAATTTATGGTTAAAAACAAATTTTGCAGAGTTTAGTTAGGGTTATTGACTGAATTTGTTGGATTTGCTTGCTCTTCTAGCGGAATGCAGAGAAAATGAGCTTGAATTTTAGCCAAATGAGCGAAACTTACAGAGGGAAATGGATTTTGAGGAGTTATTTTGATAAACAAGACAAAAACAAAGGCTATAGTGCATAGGTTTGGGTACGAAACTGCGTTTTTGCTTAAAAAGTGTGGTTTACTGTGAAAATAGGTAAAATTGGTCGCTTTGTTGAAGAGGGTTAAAAACAGGATGGTAGCAGTATATATCCCAAGAGCTGGCGACTCGATTTGTGCAGTTTTTGGTTCCACGGGTTCAGACACAGAGAAAAACTGGAAATGCAGAGGGTTCAGGAGCAATTAATTAAATACCTACTTCAAATGGGCGCTAGGTGCACAATATGGACTGGAGGCTGAGCTGAGGGACGCACTGTGGAGTTGCTTTGACTGGGTGACGGACTGTGCAGCTTTGGTGGAAAATTCGTCGTAATTCGCATGCAAAAGTTTCCACAAACGAACGAATAGAAATAACCCAAAAACCATCACTTTCACGGGTTTTAACACAATTTGGGCCTTTTCGGGCTTTTGGCGCTTTTTTATGATGACGTCATCATGACGTATTTTTGTCGTGTAGTGGGTATGGAGGATGACATGTCGGATGACCTGTCGGGTGATGTGGCGGATGACACAGAGGCGAGGTGGTGATTTCAGCAGATGACATGGCACTGATACGGAATGGTGGCGGGTGATGTGGATGCGACGTCAGCAGGTGACGTGGGTATGATGTCAGGGGGTAGGCAGCGTGGCGGTAAGCAGTATTCCCCACACCGCCTTTGGGGCATGGTGGTTTTGGAGGAGGGGGCTCTGATCACGCCGGGAAGTCGACGCGTGGCAGGGGTACGACAGAAATACTGCCCATCCCCAGACGCTAACGTTCGGTAGATGGGAGCTTCCAATATTGCCGTCAGCCATTAGATCTATGGCATTGGATCGGACGGTCGACGGGTGAGGTAAGTGGCGGAGGTTTATTAACGCGGGACCCGCGTTAATATTTCAATGTTTTATAATGTTTTGGGGGTATAAAACCTTTGGTTATGGTGGAATGGTTATTCATTTAACTGAATGTTAAATGAAACCCGATATATACATGTGCACTAGGTTTAATATATGGTTTATGTGGGGGGGGTTGAGTGCGGTTGTTTATTTAACTGGGTGTTAAATAAACCCCTATGGTTTATGAACGCGGAAGGGCTATTATTAAGGTCCCAAATGGACCAATAATTCCCCAAAACTATGTTATAAGGCTATAGTTGCCAGGGGTAGGGATATTATGTATTTTTTGGGTTTTTTATATAGTTTTTTATAGAATAGGGGTGGGAGAATGATAAAGGAGCTATACAATAGAGTCAATTTTAATATGATTTTATGGATAGATAACGCTAAGTTTATAAGGTAATAACTTAGGTTTTTTGGGATGAAGTAAAAATGGTAAGACCTTTTACACAAGAAATGTGGCTTGTTTTAACTAAGTAAACTCGGAGTTCAACTTAGCATTTCTCATAAAATGAAGTGAAGTAGGACTATTGGGCAGATCCCAATGTCCTTGAGGGGATGTTAGTAAGGGTACTTGGGGGAATGAGAGGGGAAATTAGTCATGCTCCACTGTTTTACAACCAAACAACTTCCATGGTACTTGTGACATCCATAAGATAAGTCTTTCTTAACAAGACAAAAATTATCACAAACTTGCTTCTGCAACCTCAAACTACCTACCCAGCGTAATACACCTAGCATTTTTTCTTCCTTTTGATTGGGTGCATTTCGACTAGCAACCCTGATTTTCCTCTTTTCTTTTGAATGCCCTCCTATCTAATTCTACCCTTATCTCTTCCAAGGGCCGAGATTAAGCAGTTGGGCTCCTTTGTTTCTCTACCTATTTACTCATCTGCCTAGCTTGAACTGTTTGGTCAGATCTTTATTCTCTATTCTAAAGACAAGTAAAATTCAAACATGATCTAACCAGGATTGAACTGTCTGGCTATTCATCAACTGTGTCAAGAATCAACCACCTATACACAATGAAATTCTTCAAAAATGGAACAGTAGTGGCATTTAAACTAGCACACTTTCCTGGTCTTTTGGTTTGGGGTTCATTTCTATTATTTTTCTCTTGACCGTTCCCTTCTTTTTGCCCTTTGATTTTTCTTTTAGGGCATACCCTCTTTTCATTTTTTAATTTTCTTCATTTGTTTACAAAATATGGAACCTTTGCAACATGGAAAGGATGAAAATATTTGGCTCTTCTACAATCAATCATGAAAAATGACACCTATTGGTATAGGAAGCTAACAGATAGGACTAAAGGAGTATGATGGATAGGAGGTGAGGTTTCCTTTGGGCTTACAACAAAAGGAGAACCTAAAGAATAAGGAGCTTTATGAATCTTTGAGATTGTTTCTTCGCTGCTAGTATTAGAAGCTATACTCTCAACATGTATTTGTTCTATTACGGGCCTTTCTTGAAGAGATATAAAAGATTGTTTAGGTTTACCTGAACCCGATGCTCCTTTTGCAATACCTTTCTTTCTTTGATGGTTTTTTAGGGTCAGGTACTGGATCAACTTGTGGCTTCCGAGGATTTCTTCGAGTATGCCTCACAAACTGAGCCAGAAATATGAAGTGGAGTCGCCTAGAGGTTCGCCCTTCAGTAGAGTCGCTAGGTAGATGATTACAACCAAAACAATTCCTAGAATTTGTCTATCATCAAAGCTGGATCCGTGTCATTTCCCAGGGAAGCTGAGCTTCAGTTTCCTCTCCCCGGCAACGGTGCCAATTATGTTATCACTCTAGGAAACTCTCCTAGGTTGCAGATCAGAGATGCCTGGTAACATATAATCTTCAATATTTTTCTCTGAACTATTGGAAATGGATGAAGGTTTGGATCAAGCTAGATAACTATTTCAACTCTATTTTCACTCCATACATGCATGAACACCCTCATCTTCACAAGGGTTTAGACCACTAATGCTCAATAGTCTTTAGATTCAATGGGTAGATGGAGAATACTGACCATATCGGTAGATACATATATAAACACATATGAATGGCTAGCTACAGGCAGTAAAATAAGCTTGCGAATCTAATTTATCAATGCAGAGATAAGATGACAGTTATCTGGCATTAAACACAGAAGAAACATGACCAATCTATTCAATGGTAAATCGAATTTATCAATGCAGAGATAAGATGACAGTTATCTAGCATTAGACACAAAAGAAATCATGAATAGACCATCCAAGTGCAAACTTAGAAGAAAAAGAGAAATGGATATTGAACATGTAACTACAAAAGAAGCTTGTATTACTGGAATGAAGATGAGACGCTGCAAGGAACAGAGTAGCTACAGTCTCCAGAAGCTGAACCTTTGTTACATCTTTCTTTAAGCCATTTATAGGCCTTTTACAATGCTCCTGAGCTCTCAAAGGCTCGAAGTGTCTTAATCTATCCTCCCTGTTTTTAACAACTTGATGCCCTGACTAGGCACGCATGGGCTCGGGGGTTTTCCTCTTCTGACAATAGAGTAATAGCATTATGATATTTTGGTTGCGCTGACAGGGAGCTCTGTCATGCTAGAGATACCCCATGATCGTTTTGTTTTTTTGGATGAGTTATGTTGTGTTGTGGCCCTTGCTTTTCCCTTTCCGGTCTCTGTTTCATGATCTCTATCTCCCAGCCTCTATTAGGTGGTGGAATGGGTGTGCGTGCCTTTTGGAATCCTTTCAAATGCTTAACAATGATTGTTTTCTATTTTATACAGAAAATGTTGTAACACTGTAAAAGTCTGCCCATTTCTATTTCTTTCAAACTTCAAGAGCCCTCAAATATGGTTTATTCATCTATCGGGTCCGCCCTTAGGGTCGCTATCGCAAATTGCAAGTGGCCTGGGCCCTTGCTTCCCTTTGTATTTGGAAATATGTCGAAAACATTGGAAATACATTAAAAATCTGCTTTGGCAGACCTAAAATATTTTATATTTCATTTCTGAACCCTTTTGGGTCCAGGCCTTATCGCATCAGCGCTGCTCCTTGGTTCCCTTTGTATTTCGTTATATAATGAAAATACACAAAATGCATTAAAAAATGGCTTTTTGGTAGACCTCAAATATTATGAAATAATATCTAGAATGTCATCGAGTCTGGTTAATCGGGTTGCACCCATATGTGTGTAAAGGCCCGCCCCTTAATGTTTCTCCGATGCGATCTTGTGACACAATGTGGGCTGTCGATCTGTGCGCTTGATCGACGGTCCACATTGCATCGCCGATCGCTATTGAAAGGCCCATTCTATCTGTGCTGATACCCGCCGATTGCCTCCGCTGATAGCGACCAACGATTGCGACCCGCTGATCAGATTTGGACCGTTGATCGGCCAGATCGGACCACTGCTGTGCATTTCTCAGTTTAAGCCTCCGATATGTGGTTTTTCACTGTTTTTTCAGTGTTTTAGCCTCCCGATAGTGTTTTTCCTCCCTTTTAAGGGCTCTCCTCCTGCACTTGTTTCGATCTTTGGATGATCTTAAGCAAATTTTGAATACTCAAGAGCATATTTGGATCCATTGGCATGATTTTGTTGGCTTATGGAGACTTTAAAGAGCATATTTGGATCCATTTTTGGGCCATTTGCCAATAAGGCTAACACTGGCTCCTTCCGAGGATGAAAGCCTCCCTGTGAGGTTTCAAGAACTACAGAACAATGCCTTTCCTGTAAAAAAAATATCAAATCTTCCTCCTAGTGTTCCATTGGGCATGGAGTCCATTTTGCAATGAAACAAAAACTGGAAAAAACATATTTACAATACCAAGGCTTTAAAGCCTTAAATGAAATAATGTTTCAAAAACTGCCCATTGACTGGGCTGTAAAAGACTTGTAAAATCCTATTAATTTCATCATCCTCTTCAAAAAATTTGCAGCATTTGACTTTGTCAGGTAGAGATGGTCTATATTTCACCTCATCTCTGTATGCTTTCAGTCTTAGATGTTTTGCTTGGAAGGTTTTGTTGACCTGAAAAGTTAATATGAAAGATGAATCAATGCATTCCTGTGTGGGGGACACAAGGATTACACCTACTCCTGCAGCTTCCTTAGAGCAAGCCCCATCAAAGAACATGTCCCAAATCTGTGGGCCTTCTTCCTCTGTGATATGGAAAACTGGTTTTTTAAGCTGCATGGAGGCCAACTAAGATTCTTCAATCTGAAGAAAACAAGCTCCAAAATTAGTGTCTACAGCATAGATGGGATGATTAGTGGGATTCCTTTCATCGCTGATAATATAAGCCAACTGAGCCTCTCTGTACAATCTCCTATTTTCACCTCCAAAAACTGGGACAGTAGCATAGGACAGATCATTTTGCAACGTTCCACCTAATCTCTTGATCCAGTGTTGGGTCCCTATAATACTAGTGATTACCCCATTACTATTGTAGTTGTACCCCTTATTAATATTGTTGTGCCCCTATTATCCCCATATTGTTATTACTGTGCCCCATAAAATCCCTCTATTGTTATTTTTGTGGCTTTATATTATTATTGTTAGGTCGGCTGGGTTATATTGTGACTCCTTAGACTCCTATATATAGAAAGGAGGTTTTGTCATTTGAATCATCGAAGAATTGTTCATTTATGTAATGTAAAGGAGGCTGCCCCCTTGAAGAGGCTGAATTCTAAGGCGTTGATCTATCTTTTCTATCTTTTTCTTGAGCGGGTTTCATAACATTTGGTATTAGAGCTTTGGATTCTAGGGTTTCGCTGCTCCAAACAGGTCATCGTGGAATTTTCACTATAACTTTTTTTCTGCGATGTTTCAGAAGCTGCAAAAAAAACCCATTTGAGAAGAAATCGCGCTGAACCTTGGATCTGAATTTCAGAGCTTTTAGCACTATATTTGTAGAGATATGATCTAAGGACGTTGGTCTTTTTGCAGACTCCTGAACTACATTCCAAACATGTGACCTGGGGAGAAGCATCATAACTTTCTCTCTGGGGATCAGATTGAAATTTCATAAGAAGTTATAGAAAGAGGACGAAATTTAGTTTCTTGTATGCATTTTTCAGATCTAGAGGTCGAAAAAGTGACTCGTGGCAAGTCGTACAATTTCGCTCTACTGAACTAGTCTACAATCAAGTCACTGTGGGAGAGTTCGCATAACTCTTCCTTGGAGAATCCAATTTGGGTCAGACTTGTGGCATTGGAAAGAGGACACAGAGGGATACTGTAGATCACAAATTCAGATCTAGATGATTGGAAAGTACAGAGATACATCAGAGCCAATATCGAGCTCCTACAAAGTGAAAAAAGGTGTGTAGATTTTCTTAAATTTTTGCTTAAGCTTGGTTTGAAAATTTATTTTGAAGGAATTCAAAGGGCATAGTAGAGCATTATTATCAGTAACTGATGCCCCGAGGAAAGAAAAAGCAAACACCTAGTAAGGAACCTGAAAGCTCGATCATGACTCATGAAGAAGAGGAAGAAATGCAACATGATATATCAAAATTACAAGACCAAGTGCAACAACTGTCCCTTGCACAAAAAGGAACAGAATCTAAGATGGATGGTTTAAAGAAAGGCGTAGAAGCTAAGATGGATTGTTTAAAGAAAGGTGTAGAAGCTAAGATGAATGATGTGGAAGCTAAGATGGATGATTTGAAGATAGATTTGAAGACAGACATGGAAGAATTTAAGATAAATATGAATAAGTTGCTACAAGAAAGGGTCGCTAATGGTGAAAGGGTAGTAAAGGAAACTCATGATGAGAACAAAAGAAATGTTAATCATGATTCCATAGACTCTAATGTTGGATCAAAGACCCACCATATTCCAAAAATCGATATGAGGAAGTTTGATGGCAAGGATCCCGCAACATGGATATTACAGATGGAGCAATTTTTGATCTCAATAATGTGCAAAACACACAAAAGGTAAGTATTGCAACTTTATATTTGGAACCAAATCAGTTTGTATGGTATCAATGGCTTTGCTCTCGTAAACAATTTATCACTTGGGAAATTTTTATGGAAGAATTGATAGCACATTATGAGGATACAAAAAGCAACACTTTTTTTAGCCAATTGATAAGTCTCAAACAAAAGGGTTCAATAATGGAGCACATTGAGGAGTTCCAAAAATTGAACATAAGGGTAAAAGATATTCTAGAGGAGCATAGGATTGATGTGTTCATAGGGTCTTTAAAGGATAATATCCAACATGATGTTCGCCTTTGGGAACTTGATTCATTAGAGAAGGCATTCAGGTTAGCAAGAAAAATGGAAAGCAAAATTATGGCAACCAGGAAGCATACCACTCACAACTATAAAGACGGAAGTGTTGTTCCACTAGTATTCCACAACCTATAAGGCTGACACCACAACAATTGGAAGAAGAAAGAGCAAAAGGGCTTTGTTACAGTTGTGATAGCAAATACACTAAAGGTCATAAGTGTGCTGAGAAGAAATTATTCTACATATATTGTGAAGAGGAAGAAGAAAAGGAGCAAGAAAGGTCAAAAGAAGAGGATATACTCCAGGAAAAAATCCTAGATAAAGAAGAAATGAATCTGACCATATCTTGTAATGCATTGGCAGGAATTACCACTCCTCAAACCATCAAGATAGAAGGAAAAATCAAGAAGAAAAAGGTAATAGTGTTGATTGATTCAGGAAGTACCCACAATTTTATTCATTGTAAGGTAGCAAGAGAATTGAATTGCTTCTTATATCCAACACCAGAGTGTCAAGTGATGGTTGCAAATGGAGGAACAATAAATTTCTCGAGAAAGTGCCATAATATCAAGCTATCCATGGGAGAATATGTATTGACTAGCCCAATGCTTTCCATTCCAATGGGAGGTGCTGATGTTTTACTAGGAGTCCAATGGCTACAATCCTTGGGTACAATAGCTTTTAATTTTCAAGAAATTTTCATGAAATATTTTGTGGAAGGAAAGGAAGTTGAATTAAGGGGTATTGCAGGGAAAACGGGAAAGATAATAAGCTCTAACGGTATGACAAAGCTTCTAAAAAAGGAACAAAGAGGTGTAATTGCACAATTATGTTCGCTAGATGTGTTCATAGTGGAATCATCTATTTCTCCAGATCTCCAAAAAGTCTTGGACAATCATTCCAAGGTATTTGAGACTCCAAAAGGTCTCCCACCTATTCGTGATCATGATCATGCTACTCATATGATTCCAGGAAGTGTTCCTCCAAACATCAGGCCGCACAGATATCCCTATGCCCAAAAGAGTGAAATTGAACGTATGGTTGTAGAAATGCTAGAGGCTGGTATAATTCAACCAAGTCAAAGTTCTTTCTATGCTCCAGTCATATTGGTGCACAAGAAGGATGGATCATGGTGCATGTGTCCGGATTATAGGGAGCTCAACAAGCTCACTATTAAAGATAAGATTCCCATTCCTGTCATTGATGAATTACTAGATGAATTGCATGGATCAATTTACTTCACCAAGTTGGATCTTCGTTCAAGATATCATCAAATCAGAATGAAGATTGAAGACATTCTGAAAAAAACATTTAGAACTCATGAGGGTCATTATGAATTTTTGGTCATGCCTTTTGGCCTTACTAATGCACCTTCAACATTTCAAGGTTTGATGAATTCAATTTTCAAACCATTCCTTAGAAAATTTGTGTTAGTATTTTTTGATGATATACTAATCTACAGCAAGTCTTGGAAGGATCATGTTGAACATGTTGATAGGGTGCTACAACTATTGGAGGAGAAACAATTATATGCAAAAAGATCCAAATGTTTCTTTGGAGTACAAGAGGTGGAATATCTGGGTCATATTGTATCTCATGAAGGAGTTAAGGTAGACCGTAGCAAAATTAAAGCCATTAAGGAATGGAAAATTCCCACATCCATAAAGCATCTACCAGGATTTCTCGGGTTGATAGGGTATTATCACAAGTTTGTTAAGAATTATGGGAGAATAGCAGCACCTTTAACAACATTATTGAAGAAAGATGCATTTTCATGGACTCCAGAAGCAACACAGGCATTCAAACATCTTAAAGAGGCAATGTGCCAAGCACCGGACTTAGCTACACCAGACTTCACAAAAACCTTTATCGTGGAATGTGATGCTTCAGGAAATGGAATTGGTGCTGTTTTAATGCAAGATGAAAGACCCATTTCTTTTGAAAGTCGTCCAATCAAGGGAAAGTTTTTACACAAATCTATTTATGAGAAGGAAATGTTGGCAATACTCCATGCACTTAAGAAATGGCGACCCTACCTAATGGGAAGACACTTCAAGGTAAAAAAGGATCATGATAGCCTTAAATACTTTTTAGAACAAAGATTATCCTCTGAAGAGCAACAAAAGTGGGTCACAAAGATGTTGGGTTATGACTTTGAAATCATCTACAAAAAGGGAAGCAAAATGTGGTGGCAGATGCACTCTCTAGAAAGGATGAGGATGTGAAAGCATTGTTGTGTACCATTTCTATTATCCAACCAGATTGGATAAATGAAGCAAGGGAGGAATGGAAGAATGACGAAGAAGTGTGGGCACTTATTTGAAAGTTACAACAAGATTCTAGTATGCCTGATACATTTAGCTGGCAAAATGATTCGTTATGGTACAAAGATTGCTTATACCTCTGTAAGAATTCCCAGCTAAAACAAAAGATTCTTATGGAATTGCAACTTCTCCCTTAGGAGGGCACTCAGGATTTTTAAAAACTTACCACAGGGTTAAGAAGGAATTTTTTTGGGATGGTCTTAAAGCAGATATTCAAAAGTTTGTGGCGGAATTTTTGGTTTTCCAACAAAATAAGGTTGAAACAATTAAGAAACCGAGTCTATTACAACCTTTATCCATTCCAAGCCAACTTTGGGAGGATGTTTCAATGGATTTTATCACAGGTTTACCCAAGTCTGAGGGAAAGAGTGTCATCATGGTGATATTTGATATACTTACCAAGTATGCACACTTTTGTGCATTATCACATTCATTTAAAGCCAGTACAGTTTCTACTGCATTTATGGAAACAATTCAAAAGCTACATGGAAACCCAAAGATTATTGTAAGTGACAAAGATCCCATTTTCACTGGAAATTTTTGGACAGAATTATTTTCTTGTCTTAGTACTCAGTTGGCTCATAGCTCATCTTATCATCCTCAATCTGATGGGAAAACTGAGATAGTAAACAAATGTTTGGAAGGATATCTTCGTTTCTTTGTATCTAATAAACAGACACAATGGGTCAAATGGTTGCCTCTAGCTGAATGGTGGTATAATGCTTCCTTCCACACAACAAAAAAAATGACCCCATTTATGGCACTTTATGGTTATCAGCCACCATCCATCACATCATATTTAAGAGAGAATTCTAAGGTTCAAGTAGTGGAACATCACATTGAATATCAACAACAAATCCTCCAACTCTTAATGGATAACCTCGTGTTGGCACAGAATAGAATGAAACAACAGGCAGATCAACATCATAGCAAAAGAAGTTTTAATGTAGGTGATTGGGTATTCCTACGGCTACAACCATATAAGAAAATGTCCGTCAAGCAAGCTAAGAAGGATAATAAATTATCACCAAAGTATTATGGTCCATACAAGGTGTTGCAAAAGATTGGTACTATGGCATACAAATTGGAGCTTCCTGTAGCTTCTCGATTGCACTCGGTTTTCCATGTTTCATGTTTAAAGAAGGTTATAGGCGACAAGCTCCCAGTTCAAACAATATTGCCAGAACTTGACGAGGAAGGAAAAATTATATTGGAACCGGAAGTAATCACAGAAGCAAGAACTCGACAGCTACGAAATCAATCAATTTTGGAGTATCTTATCAAGTGGAAGAACTTATCCGTTGAATATTCCACACGGGAGGATGAGAATTTTATACAAAAGCATCCAAAACTTCTCAAGCGTTGAGGACAACACTTTTTTGAAGGAGAGGGGCATGTTGGGTCCCTATAATACTAGTGATTACCCCATTACTATTGTAGTTGTACCCCTTATTAATATTGTTGTGACCCTATTATCCCCATATTGTTATTAATGTGCCCCATAGAATCCCTCTATTGTTTTTTTTGTGGCTTTATATTATTATTGTTAGTTCGACTGGGTTATATTGTGACTCCTTAGACTCCTATATATAGAAAGGAGGTTTTGTCATTTGAATCATCGAAGAATTGTTCATTTATGTAATGTAAAGGAGGTTTCCCCCTCGAAGAGGTTGAATTCTAAGGCGTTGATCTATCTTTTCTATCTTTTTCTTGAGCTAGTTTCATAACATCCATCCTCTGGAAAGCAACATGCCAAACTTGGGGGGTACATCTGCTACCTCAATATCCATCATCATGGTCTTCATGGGCAGCTAAGGCAAAGTGATGGCTAGGTCCTTGATTAATCCCATACATTTCACTTTTCTAGATTCAAAAGAAAACAGGTCATGATAAGGCTTGGTAATGTCAAGACCCAATTTATCCATGACAACCTTGGGCATTAGATTATGGCTGACTCCAGTGTCCAGAAGGAAATTGTGAAGGATTTTATCATGAATAGTCAGAGAGACATAGAATGATGGGGAGATGTCTTCACAATTTTCAAGCATTAGGCTGAGAATAACAGCTGGTTGGTCATCTTGTAGATTTACATAGTCAGTGGAGGCTTGGATGGCTTTAGGCTCAAGGGCCTCGAGGATGGATCTTTTGAAGGACTCATTCTTCACTAGTTCAATCAGAGGCATAGGTATTCTGAGCTTCTAAATTTCTGATTGAAAACTGAAAGGAGAAGGAGACTTGTCAAGGCCTCTTACCTCATGGGCTGGAGCTTTGAGGATGATAGGATCAACTACTGGTTACTTTTGCTTATCAGCTTGTTGTTCTACAGGGACATTAGCTCTTTGAACAGGAGTTTCCTTAGCATTATTCATCTTTGACCTCATATTATATTTGTGTTGATCTTCAGTTTGTAGAACAGCTTCACCGTCCCACTCTTGGCTGATCTGGTCATTAAATAATGACTTTTCATAGGCAGCTAAGGTCAAAAAAGGGACACTTCCTTTGTCTTCCATACAATGGATCTCATCATCTTCATCAAACTGCTCCTCTTCCATGACTACATTTTGAAAAGGGGTCTTCACCCTTTGGTCTTCATTGCTTCTTTGCAAAATCTGCAACTGCTCATTGGTTCTTCTATATGGATTTGGATCTCTAGGAGAAAAGGTATTAGGAACTCTTCCTTTCCCATGGTGCTTCTCAACCTTTAATTTGGAGATTTCAGAGGCTAATGACTCTATCATTTTGGTCATTTTATCTATCTTGGGATATGAAGATGATGAAGGCTCGCCCCTCTGTCTTCTTCTATCAACATTTCCCTTGAGCTTCTCTGCATCCATGATGTTTGATTCCACTTCCAAGGCTGCATCCTCTATATAAGCCAAAGTAGCACATTGCCTCTCCCTCAACAATAGGCAGAAGTCAGAATCAAAAGCACTAGCATAGATGAGTTTAGTAGAGGTGGTGGTGGGTTTTAATCAATCTCATATTTTGGATTTTTAATAATCTGTACCAACTAGACTCGTCTATTATTAGGATTCGGGTTCGGTCGAGCTGGTAACTATGGCCACAGAAGAGGTTGAGAATTCTGTTGTAATGTATAAGGAGCTAACGATGCGAGTTGAGGCTGAGGACCTATCCCCATAGGTACATTAGATATCCCCAGAGGTTGTTGCCAGTTTGTAGACCAATTCGGATTTTGAGAGGTGGAGGAAGCCCAGTGAGATTGATAGGGATTGCCTTGCTAAACAGGAGTAAAAGGAGAATTTGGCAAGCCACTTCCTAGAAAAGATTGTGCTGGCCAGGATGTCATAGGGAATAGCGGGCTTTGCCAATTTGGGTAGGGTGATTGGCCTTGCCAGGCTGCCCCAAGGTTCTGTTGTTGATTAAACTACGAGGAAGGAAAGAATTGGGATGTGTCTTGTGACATACCTGTAGGTTTAGCTTGCCATTGTCGATGCTGGTTCATCAAATATACTAGTTATGTTTCCTCCTCTGCTTCTTTGAATACTTCTTTCAGCCTGGGTAATGATGGACAATGTTTAGTGTCGTGATCTTTAGTATAGATGGCGCACGTTTGAACCATTTCTAACGGACATTCTCATTGGCTGTGCTTCTTTCGACAACGTGGGCAGAAGATGGCCAAATTTTGTTCTGCTAAAGCCTATTTTTGTTTGGCCTGTAGGACATCCAGCTATGTTGTAAGAGTGCCCAGGATGTCTGTCTTAAAATCTTCCAGGAGGTTTCTGATCTCCATCCGTGTTACACCTCCACTATGTGGTTTGCTTCCTCTGCTCATTGGATCTTGACTAGCTTCTCATGTACATGTGCTTCCTTGTGAACACCTGATACACAACCAAACAATTTCATCATAATCTTCCTAAGAAATATCTCCTTTTCCCATTAAGTTTAGAGTTTCTACCCATTCCTCTTTCATTCCTTTAATCAATATATCTCTTAGGACTTCTGTTGGTAGGGCAGTGTGTGGAGATCTCTGCAAATTATATTTAAATCATTCTACATATTATTCTAGTGTTTCATTATCTTTTGCAGTCATCTTAAAAATCTCATCTTTCAGTTCCCTAGTTTTACAAAAGTCCTAATATCTTTTAAGGAAGGAGGTTTTCATTTTGTCCCAAGAATTGATGGTTCACCCACCTAGACCCATAAACCATCTCAAAGTTGCCCCTTTCAAAGTGGAAGGGAACAATTTCAGTTTTTGGGGGTTGGTGGTATAGTCATACCCTCTACAGAGGACATCAAACTCAAACAGTAAAGCATCAGGATCCTCTTTGATCATCCCATGGAAGGTTGGGATGCTCTATAGAGGAATAGCCTTCATAGGGGCATTGGCCACCTGGTCGACTATGGGCTACTCTAACGTCGATGTTTGACCTTGGGGTGGCTGATCTACCATTTGATCAAAGATATGGCAATAATCTTCAGGTATTTCAAGGGGTGCTTCTGGAATAAGTAGAGAGTAAGCAACCCAAGTTGGCTTTACAACACTTCCTAGGTCTCGAATCTCAGGAGATCCTTGTTTAGACAACTGTGGTTCTACTTTAGCAGCCCCAATAGTTTCTCATTTTCCTTCTCTTAAGTTATAGGATTTTCCTTCTTGTAGACGATCATAATGTAGGCTTATTGTAGCTTGAAAACTCTATTCTCATCCTCCTACTAGGCTTTGAATCTCAACATGAGTTGCACATGGTGAGCCTTGAGGGATAGCACTAGAACTTTTTCCAGATATAGCCTGGAATCCTACTCATGCTTGAGACTCTGCTCTTCTTATGATTTCATCTATAAAGGTCGTTCTCCCAAGGTTCACTGATCCTTTCAGTTTTGTGGGTTTGGGTGGAGGATTATGCTCTTTTTCTATCTTTTTATTTCTAGTCATTCATAAAAACAAATTCCTATTTAACCTCTAAGGTTTTGCTGTAAAGCAAGCAGGTAAGCAAGCACTTTACTTGCTAGGTACCAAGTTCTTACCTTCCATTTTTAAAACATAGTTCTCCTACAACAAAGAAAATAAAAACAATCACTTGAAACACTTTCCCGGGCAACAATGCCAAAATGTTGGCTCACTAAGATGTCTTCTTACAGGCAATATTAATCCCTACATTAGTTGTTAACCAGAGGTAAGTCTTTCTATTTCAAGAGTGCCAACACAATATGTGCAGTGAAGCTAGAGCTTATCTATTGATGAATGTTTGCAATCACTAAAGACTAATTCTTCAATCCAATTTACACAACTCTGCAAAGAATTATCTATGAAAGAAATGCTCACTGCACACTATGTAATTCTATGCAACTTGTTCCGAAACCAATTGAAACTGAATGCAAATAAGAATTACACTAAGAATCATTTAAATAAGCTTGAGACTAGTCACGCTTAATCAAGTAGAGAAACTATGACTATCGAACAACACTATGAATCTATAACAACTCAAATCAATCTGCATTACACAATTGAACAGGAACAACAATCAGTAATTGAACGACAAGGATTCCTAATTGGAAAAAGTTTTATATTGCAATATGTAGAAGTTACTCAGTCTTGTCTTTCAAGATCTATGATAACATCTATTCAAATGAACAACAAGTAAACACACATTCACTCATTCCAATCAAAGCCCTACTTAAGTTTATCTCACAACTTCAATATGAATCTAATTGAAGAGCATTATAAATTAATATCACAAATCTTCTCAATAAATGAAATAACTGAACATTAAATCAATTGAAAGACTGAATATAAAACTATAACATAAAGGAGCAGTGGAACTTCTTGTGACTGGCCCATAGTCGCAAGAAACCTCTGCTTAATAAAAACTCAAAATACGGATATGTATTAAACTCAACCTTCTTTCATTAACTTCAAGTAGCAGTTGATAGAGTCATTGAATTAACAATGTTTATGCTTCAAAAAAGAATAATTACAAATTAAAAAGTTTGAACTTGTATCTAGTTGCCTTTCGGCCCTATATATAACATAAAGAGAAACTTGGATAAAAGCGAATCCTCACAATGAGGAGATCCTGAGGATTTCACAATATAAAATCTGATCATATGATAAAATAGGAGTGTTCGAAGTGATCTTCCACTTCCTTGTCTGCCCTGATGCCATGGCTTTTCCCCTTCATGGCCTCGTGTTGTTCTGCCAAGTGAACAACTTTTTCCCAATCGCATCTCTGCAAACAAAGATAGCAAAGAATCGATTTTTCTTACTAAATTCGCTTATTCTATCACCAAATGGTTTCTCCCAACTTTAGGTGATATTTTCCTCATTTTAATCTATAAACCGAGATAATCTTATAAGGATGAATGATAAATGAAGCATTTAATGAAGAGAAATCATACCTTTTTCCTATCCAGCACAAGTTTAGAAGGGGTTATTTGAAAATATGGGAACTAAATTAAACTTCAGTACATCTTATCATCCTAAAACTAATTGCCAAATAGAGAGGACCAATCAAATATTAGAGGACATGTTAAGGATGTATGTGAAAGACAAACAAACTAAATGGGAGGACTATTTGCATTTAATTGAATTTTCCTATAACAATGGATATCAAACCTCTTTAAAAATGAGTCCTTTTGAAGTCATGTATGGAAGAAGATGCAAGGTACCATTAAGTTGGGATCATCTTGAAGATATATTGGTGTTAGGACCAAACATGTTAAGGGAAATGGAAGAGATACTCAAGCAAGTTAAACAAAATCTAAAAATGGCCCAAGGTGGCAAGAAACGTTATGCAAACCTAAAAAGAACTCAAAAGGAATTCAATGTGGGAGATCATGTGTACTTGAAGGTCAAGCCTAAGAAGAGTACACTCAAACTTGGCAGTTGTGCTAAGTTATCTCCTATATATTGTGGACCCTTTGAAGTGTTATCAACTAGCCTTGCCAGCCAACATTAAGATTTATAATCTATTTCATGTTTCATTATTGAAAAATTATGTAAATGATCCATATCTTGTGATTGATTGGCATCTTGTATAGGTAGAACCAGAGGGAGAGTTCCTAGCAGAACCAATGGAGAGTGGTTACACTCTGGAATAGAGAAGTAGTGCAGTTGGTAGTTCTTAAGCAAACTTATCCTTTTATGTTCTGAAAAGAATTTAGAAATGATTTCCAAGAAAAGTGTTGAATGGACACCGGTATGGTGTCAAATCTAAGCGGTGGAGAATGTGGCATCCCTCGGCTTAATGATTTCATTGTAATTAAAGGTGCATAAATTTAATTTTTGTTTAGTATGAGACAGATAGACATTTAATTATCAGTAATTAGTAATTTAGTTGATAATCATTTTTGTAAATTTGTTGTTTGTAGAGTAGTGATTATGTTTTTATTTTATGAATAAATACTAAACTAGGAAATTAATGGCTAAGTATAGATGGATGAATGAGGAAAAATGTTGCAATTTTATTTTAGAAAATATTATTATCCATCAGCAAGTCCTAGGCATATAATCTTGGTGATTAGATTTATTTAAGAAATTATGATTTTTGAAAATTAAATGTTTCCTAGAAGATGGGGAGTTATCTTCAGAATTGAGAAACAAGAGCTCATTAATGAGTAGTTAACTACCTGTCACCTGTTTGTAAGGTAGTGGACTTTATTTACCACACAAAGAGTGGTAGGTGGATATTATATGAGAATTATCTTATTTTTGTCTCAATTATTTTGAGAGAAAAATTAGAGACACTAAAGAGATGCAGGGAGATATAGATAGAAGAAAAAAGAATAAAAATTGCAGGTCAGATTTGCTGGACGGAAATAGCATTGTTTGTTATGTCAAGGATGGGAGGATCCAAGTAATTAGCCATATATTCCCCAGAATTATTTATCAAGTGGGTGTCTTCAAACTATGTTCTCATTTCATGTTAGGAACAATAATTTGTCTCTAATTTCTTCTTTGCATTTTTATACTTCACTGTGTGGTTTGAAAATATTGGTTTGACTATAAGGACATAGGAATGAATTATATGCTTTGTGGAAGAAAAATAAATGTATTAATTTTACAATAAATGTATAGATGAGATGGATAATAAAATATTGTTGAATATTGTCATTCAGCAAGTATTAAATAAGTGTACATTGATAGAGTATTATATGAGGAAAAATTAATTTTGTTATATTCAAACATAGAATATTTTCTTTTCTGTTCTACTCCTCTACACGTCTGTGGATGTTTTCAAGCAAAAGAGAATAATAAATGTATAGATGAGATGGATAATAAGAGATTGTTAAATATTGTCATTCAGCAAGTATTAAATAAGTGTACATTGATAGAGTATTATATGAAGAAAAATTAATTTTGTTATATTCAAACATAGAATATTTTCTTTTATGTTTTACTCTTGTTTGTGGATGTTAGAATAAAGGAATATAGAAATAATATTTGTTATAAAAACGCAATTTGATTTAGGAAAGAAGCATGAATACCAGAAATAGTAGAGTATGTTACATATACATACATATTAAAAATGTAATTAGGTGTGGTATAAAAACCAAATATATAACTATTAATATTAAATTGAAGAAATAGTAGAGAAAGAAGAAAAACATTTAGATGAGGTTTGTGAAAACATGCAGTTATATATACAGTGAAAATTAAAGGTTTATTTAATCTTTTCGAATAAATCTCGATATACTAGCTTTCATGCTACTTATATGCACGTAGATGTAGATGTATATATATATATATATATATATATATATATATATATATATATATATATATATATATATATATAGTTCTCTAGTAGTAAGTCTTAGGTATGATCAGAATAATAGACTTATGAGAGAAAGAAAGAATATATATCAAGGATGAAGATGTGTGAAAGTAATCTTATGTACATCTACTAACAATGATAATTAGCCTTAATATAGGTCTTACAAAACATTTCAGAAAAGTACAGAATAATAGTAGTATCAATATATATCGAACCCACATTTTGTCAACTTATATAATAAATCTCTTACAAGATTTATTCATAGAATAACAAATATTTCTATCAATTTATATATAATGGAAATTGTTTAGTTTAATACAACGACACTAAGAATATATTAAAGAAAAAGTCAGAAAGAAATATGTTCCTTTAATAGTTTGCATCACTTCTTTTAAAAAAGTAAATATATAGATACTGGTAAGAGAGAAAAAAACTTTCTATGAAGTATAAAACTTCTACAGATCAAGGAACATTGTCTTTTTCATGTCTAGGAAAATTTAACAAAATCACATGGTGCCCAATTTTTGTCTTCATAGATATAAGAATTTCGTCGTTCTTCATTGAGAAACCAAGTGTTATAGACATTTTTGTGCCTTGCAGCTCCAAGCATGAAATGTCCATAAACCAAGGGCTCCTAAGTCCCTAAAAGTGTTGTTCTAACCCCTAAAGGAACAAGGTCAACAAATTACAGCTTCTCCCAGAAGTTCTCCACCAGAAACTGCTCAGAATAACTCAAAACAGGATCATTTCAGCTGCTCCACTGGCTAGCTGCATTGCATAGCACCTAAATACACTAGCTGGGTGTGTTGCAATGCACCTAAATGCACTATGAGGGTGCGTTGGGCGAGAAATGACAAATGGCAGTGTAATTCCGCGAGGTGGAAAGACAATGGAAGCTTCCAGAATCTTCTCCTATGACACTTGCCTCACTGAATTCGACCAAGGATGAGTAAGAGGCTTTCAGTCTCCAAGTGGAAGCAAGAACTGACAGAGAGAAGACACTAGTCAAATCACAAGCTGACTCATCCTCCTTGCATACATCTATATATGGATCCCTCATCCCAGAGATCCAGAGGCTGGAATTTTGCACATTGTAAGGAATTGTTGTTGGTTTTGAGACATAGATAAGAGTATTGGGTGATTTATGCTTTGTTGGAGGTGAAGAGGGGCTTCTTTGCTGGGAGGTTGATGCTGGGTCAGGAATCATCGGTTGTAACTCCTCCTGGATCTTCTTGTTATATCAATAAAAACTATTTGAGTTTTTCCTCCATTCTTGTGTATCATTGATGCTTGTTACATTTGTATGGTTAGCTTAAATCTGATCGTAAGCTGTTTATGAATATAGATCCATGTCTTTGTATAGTTTTCTTCTTCTGTGATCTTACAGGTACTTGGTGAAGCTGGGCAAGTAAGGGAGCAAGTAGCTGTCAAAGAAGAGAGGGATTGGATCAAAGGATTAGCGCAAGACATAGGTCGGTTCTTTCTATCCCCCTCTATCTTTAATTCATAAAGGAAATACAAAAGTAGTTTTCTCTGTTTGTTTCTAAGGCAGCTGTCACACCTTAGTGGGATAGAGCAATTCTAAATAGACACTTTTCCCGGTAACAAAATGGCGACTCCGCTGGGGAGGATTGTCTAATTAGTTTGTTTGTGTATCTCTTTGTTGTTTGTTTCATAAACTTATAAGTAGCATTCGAACTGCATTTTCCATAACAAATGCAAAGTAGACATCTGCTGCTTCTATCCATTCACTGAATTTGTTTATGATTTGAACAACTGATCCAGAAATGATCTGATTGCCCTTGTGATAGCTCTTAGACCCTCCTTAGATCTACCCCTGATTATGCATTACTGATTGCTTTTACTCGGCCAAAAACCAAAGAATAAACTGCAAACCGTGACCCAGAACCCAGACAGATTCTCGTTTCTGGCCTAGCGCAGGTACTGTTAAGAGTTCCTGCATTTCAGCGCACTTCCCGAAAGGGCAACCTGCACTGCAATCCAGTTTCTCTGTGTTACAGGTGCGCTGATCAAACTAGCCCTGTGCAGCTGAGGTTCTTGTGCTTCATTCTTTTCAGTTTTGTCTCTGATTTTTGCAGCCTATGATCAGTATATGTCTGTTTAAAAACCCCTTTTCCTTGCTGTTATTCCGCCTCCTTTGTACAAAAGAAATGTAGATGTTTTTGTGTGTTTGTTGAGTCATTTACAATTTTCCATTGCAATAGTAGAATAGTCGTACTGTCGTCCTTTGATTTAGATCTGTCGCAAGTGTCGATTTCGATCATAGGAGAAAGTTTGATTATTGTTGATAGTCGATTATACTTTTACTATTGCCTTTGGTCTAAATTTTGTGATTTTCTAGTGTCAAAATTAGTATTCATTTCAAAATCGTAAAGTGTCGTAATCATCTCTATCTTTTGATTTCGAAAAGAAGCTTGTTTGTGTTTGTCGCTTGAAAGCAAATTCAGATTTGTACATCAGCTTTATTTTTAGCATCAATACTAAGAAATTCGAAAACAAATACATGCATGTGCATTTGCATATAGACAGTCTGTTTGGCTTGATTTAGGAAAGTGCATTTACAGTGTGCTCATTGCTCTTTGTGAAAAGATTGTGTCTTTCTTTTCCTCTAGTAGCTAGGATTTTCATTGCGCAAAAGAGATAAAAGTTTGTTTATCATCTTTAGATTGCATTTTAGGAATTACATCTACATCTCGTGGTGAACCCAAAAGGAAAACTTCATAAGCAAGATCAACTTAAAATAAATTCAATGAATCTAACAACGCTTTGGAACTTAACGCACAACATTTAGAGGTCTAGGCTAGAGACGTATTCCGGCATCATAAAGCCTGGTAACTGTTGTCCTCGCTGATGGTTGGGTGATTCCTCCAATTTGAGATGATAAGTTCCAGTACGGACTTGTGCTCCCACGTACCGTCGAGTATATTTTGGGAGACCCCTATAGGCTTAAATCCTTTATCCATAGGAAGCCGTGTCTGCCGCCCTATCGATCACAATGGACTGAACACAACATTCGGGAAGATTGACTGCCGTACCGTAAAAAGTATTCTGCAGTTTTGCGATTGGTTTGGTACTCCCTCTACGTAGACCTCCAGAGCAGTCCCTTTCATTCCTTTTCAGACTCCTTAACGGAAAAGGTCCATCTGAGCACTTGTCACTTCAGGCTCATTAAAATCGAAGGAGACTAGAGTCATCTTTTGTTTTTTCTCGACTCTTAAAAACTGAAAAAACAAGTTGTGTCAAAGCGTCTAAAATTTATTTTAACCGGAATAACATCACTGTTCTCTCGTTGGTCTTATAAGTTAGTCTCCCTTCATCGCAAGTTCTTGTAGAATCGCTAGGAAATCTTTTGGATAGACTAGATATGTCTGAACAGCCATCGACATCCAGGACTGTGTCGTCTGACACAGCAGCAGCTGAGTCTCCTGCTGCTACTCCAACGATGTTCGACGGTATACCATCTGTCCCAGCAAGTTATCAACAACAAGCCGGAGTCCAATCAAGGACTGCTTCAACGACATGGTTAGTTCCTATTTCTTCATCCGGATTATCATCTGGTATTTCTTATGTTGAAACTCAACAAATTGATCCAATGTGTCTTCAAAGGCCAATCTACCCTTTAAGTACTGGATTGCCACCATATGGAGGGCAGTATGCCTTTTCATTGTTCCCTCCCAGAGAACAACCATATGGGAGTTTACAACAAAGTTCAGGTCAAACTGGAATTACATCCAGCGGTTGGGTACCAATACTGCCTCAACAACCAAGGGTTGTATATTCAATGCAACCAGTCCACCCTGTGTCGGATATTCCCACTATACCTGCTATGGTGACTGCATCGCAAGTACAAGCGCTACCTGTTTTATGTCAAGCCCAAGTTTCCCAGGTAGCAATACAACAACCTCTTGTCTCAACGACTCAATCACAACCTCAGGTTAGTGACTCCTTATCTGGAGCGACTCAAGCTCAAACAAGTACTGTGACTCCTCATCTTGGTCAATCATCCAGTATTGGGCAACAGCAGATGGTCCAACAACCATGGCTGGTTCAATCTCAACAACCGCAATTCCAGCAATCATATCAAGGACCCGAGCAACAAGTCTTTGTAAGTAATGGGCAACCGCATTTCCAAAGCGGTTATCAACAATCATATTATAATGGTTATGCCCATCAACCTTTTCAAAGTTGCCAGCATCAAATACATTATGATGGTATACAAAGACCCACTGCTCAGGCGATTCCATCTTATCCTGGGTATGCTTCGCCTAACCTGAATCAACAGTTGCCCTTTGTAGCAACTCTAGAATTACCAGATCTAAACCGGCTAACGAATGATCCAATTGCTTATGCCCCTTGGTGGCCAGCGATTCCACATAAACTTTCGTTAGATATTCCTAAATTTAATGGAAATCCGGGTGAAGACCCGTCGAATCATGTGATGACATTTCATCTGTGGTGTTCATCAAACACCCTAAACGATGATTCGATTAGGCTTTGCCTCTTTCAGAGGACGTTAACGGGTCTGGCGGCAAAATGGTACATTGAATTGCCTAGAGCTTCGTTCGACAACTTCAGTACCTTAGCCACAACCTTTTTAACCCACTTTCAGTTACCAATAAGGTACGAAACGGGAACAGAACTTCTTACCAACTTCAAACAGACAACGACCACTCACATATCTGATCATATACATGAGTGGCGACGTCGTCGTAGGATGGTAAAAACGTACGTCCCTGATCAGCTCTTAGCTGAATGGTTTATCAAGTCATTACTGCCTTCCATCACGGAAGATGTGGCAAAGGGGGGAGTCGTAACAGAAGAGCAAGTTATCGCTCGTGCGCAATATTTAGACTTGATTTACACTCAGTCCGGCACGCTCTACGATAAAATACCTGACGCTCCTAGACCGGAATTCTTAGTTCCTCCTCCTCCTAAATCAAACAATGACTCTCATGCCGGCGATGGCGTGATTGGCGCAACAGACACGAAATCGACAAAGGCTACATCTAAAAAGACCCGTAAGATTTCTAGTCAAAATGAAAATGAGGAACTTCTTACCACGGAGGTAAATACCATGTCGACCGACAAGGGCAAACAACTGAAGCAACCAGGGGGCAAGAAGAAAAAGAAAGGGAGAAAAAGAAAGCAGGATGAGTCATCTCCTGAAAAACCTTCTAAAAACCCTTCTGGGCGAAGGAAACCCCCTCCGAGGTGTCATATATGCGATGAGGATCATTGGATGAGAGATTGTTCACATAAAGTTGAAGTTAAGAAACTCTTTAAGAGTTCAAAAACCTCAACAATATTGACTGATCCATTTCCAAACCTAGGAACTAAATTGGTTGCTAATCAAAATGCTTCCCGATCTCAAGTGCTTATGTTGTCTATCTCAAAGCAGCAAAACAATGCTTTGACAAGGAATAAAGATTACGGGAATCCATGGCTGTCGAATAACAAGGCTAATGAACAACATAGTAGTTCGATGACAACTTTGACCGAAGTTGTGCCACCCATCATTCCTGAACAAATGATAAAGTTGCCAAAGGGAGTAGTACACAAATCGACATTTAATCCTTGTGCACAAACAGCACAGAATTATAATATAATAGAGGACCTGGCCCAATCACCATCCGCTATGTCGACACTTGAGGTACCGCAAAATTGCCTCTCCCAAGAGCAAGCTTTATTATCAGCAATAGGCGGGATTGACCCAATGGATTCCAATCTTGTGGCCTTTGATCATAAAGGATATGACCCTCAGTTACCAGCTCAACTAGCTTTCCTTATTCAAGTGAAAGCCCTCAACAAAACTGTTCATCGAACAATTATTGATGAGGGGGCATCCACATGTATTATGTCGATGAGTTGCTGGAAAAATTTAGGCTCACCACCCTTTTTGCGATCGTCAACAATGTTAAAAGCATTTGATGGACGATCATACACTCCATACGGGATTTTAAGTAACTTGCAGGTTGAACTGGGGGGTAAAACAGTAGAAATTGATGTTGAAGTAATCGACGGAAACCTTGATTACAAAATCCTACTGGGTAGGTCCTGGATATATGCTATGGCCGCAGTTGTGTCAACCTACTTCAGGAAGATTGCATTTCCCTTCCAAGGAGGAATTACAATCGTCGACCAACAAACATTTCTCCCCAACAGTTCACAAGTTAGGGGAAGCATTCCAATGATCCATGGAAGCAATCATTCACTCCAAAATATTGGAGTAGGTCTCCTAAAAGACCCTACCTTAATGGGTACTTTTTCCCTACCACCTCCGAGTAATCTGGCGGAAATGGCCACAGTGGAATATGAAATCTTCTATATCTAATGGATTTGGATTCCGAGGACGGTTTTTACCTCGTGTCGACCTCGTTAAAAAATGAAACAAGGAGTCTTGAGGATGGTTCTTTTACTGTGTCAACCTCATTAAAAAATGAAACAAATCCCCTTTCCAAATATCAAAGGTAAACCTTCATTCCAACCACCGAGTTGAATGCAATGAAGCTTGGGGGACGTGCACCTCGATTTGTGTTATTATGCTGGGGGCATCCAAACTCGCCACGAGCAGTGTTACTGTAGGGTTCAAGCTCGTTAAAAAATAAATCCGCCTCGAGCAATGTTACCGCAAGGTTCAAGCTCGTTAAAAAATAAACCCGCATCGAGCAGTTTTATCACATAGTTCAAGCTCGTTAAAAAATAAACATAAGACATGAGCAAATGTTTCCACCCGCGTTTAAGCTCATTAAAAAATGAACTATTCCCTGGTAAATAACCATCGTGAATGTAGTACTTCAGCCATTAAAGCCTTGGTCGTGTTGGCACCGTCACCGCCACTTTTTCATTGGCTGATCATTCACCTCCATTTTATTGTTTACCCATTTTGAGGAACAGCTGCGAAGAGTGATTTCACTAGCCATCCTTGTGACACTGCCGTGATTGGAAAATTTCAAACCTTACCTGGAATCAGCTGCTACCCGTTTTATCACTCGTTCCTCAAAAGACGAGTCTCCTTTAAGTTCTTTTCAACTGACTCGTAAAATATGAAAAGATTGCTGAGCCATTGACCTCTCCAGCTCGTTAAAGGGACAGGAAGTGCTATCCCTCCTCTAGATTTTAATCTTTTTGGACCTGAGGGATTATTACACAAAAAGATCGAGCGCTTGTTTTGTTCGGCTCGTTAAAACTATCAAAAATTCATCCCTTCTGTATAGTTTTATACTTTTTCGGACTTAAGGGATTAGATGACGAAAAAGGAATTCTGGAGTTACCTTTACGTACCTTTTCAGACTCTCTAAAAATGAAAAGGACCGAGTTATCTTTGTCGTTAAACTCGTTAAAAAGATTAATAGCGACAAACTTGTCTTTAGACGAGAACGAGTTTCACTATCGCTAGGCTCGTTAAAACATAGCGACGGGTTTGCCCGAAGGGCAAATTATAGAACAAGCATATGTTATCCTCCTCAAGCTTGACAAAAATAAAGAGGTACTAGTCAGCAATGACTGGGGAAAAATTGGGAAGAAAACTCAAAGAATCTTTATTGGTAGCAAGTCGCTCTTGAACATGACACTTCCACTCCGTGTACGAGTCGGGTTGGGTTGTTTCATCCACCGGTCACATCGCCATGGTCACGCCATACCATCCACATTTGGGGTTAATGCTACCAATCCATCACATAAGTGTCGCCGACATGTTCAAGAGAAGTCATCCAGAGAAGTCACCTGTGTCCCACCCACTACCATACATTATACTCCATACTTTCATGACCGCCACCCTGAACCGTATATCATCAGATTGTTTTCACCTCCATCAAAATCATTTGCTCGTTCCGTGTTATTGATGTGGGATTCATTAAGGCCCTCCTTTGACGGATCACTTCTTGTCGACATCAGCTCATTATCCAAGAAGTTGATCTAGGAAAACCCCATTCAGTAATTTGAAGCTTGCATGCCTTAATGGCAACTTTCTCACTTCCAGCGACAGGTTTACATCAATGGCCCTCGACCGAAAGATTTTGCGTGGTGTTCGATGCCAAGTCCTTTATTCACACCACGTGAATTGTACTGTAGTACCTTGAGGGTCATTATCATTATCGGCGATTCCTCTCGCGCTTGTTAACAGTTTCCATCATTGACTGGTAATCAAGCAATGTCTTTCCATGTTCGACTTCAGAACATTTCTCACATGGATCGACTTGTACTTCGAGTGAAGATCGGATGAGATTGAAGACCCCGGATCTAGTTTCATCCATCTGGGCTGCGATATATATTCAAGAAAATAAAGACATTAAATTGTACAACATTGCAGCACAAATAATCATCCTACCAAAAGGATGATGGCTCTATCAGAATCATCAGTCTACACTCAGACGATTGTCTGTCCTATGTACATGAAAATGAATTTATAAAGCTAAGCATGGGAATGCCCACCTCAGCTAGATCATGAAAACAGTATGAAGATAATGTATTGTATTGTATCTTATTATAGGTCTCCTCCCAGCATTGAAAGAACTTCGGATCCTCATAATAAAGCATTTCACCCGATTAACGGCCTCATACTTTAGGGGGCAACTATTATAGACATTTTTGTGCCTTGCAGCTCCAAGCATGAAATGTACATAAACCAAGGGCTCCTAAGTCCCTAAAAGTGTTTTTCTAACCCCTAAAGGAACAAGGTAAACAAATTACAGCTTCTCCCAGAAGTTCTCCACCAGAAACTGCTCAGAATAAGTCAAAACAGGATCATTTCAGCTGCTCCATTGGCTAGCTACGTTGCATAGCACCTAAACACACTAGCTGGGTGCATTGCAATGCACCTAAATGCACTATGAGGGTGCGCTGGGCGAGAAATGACAAATGGCAGTGTCATTCCGCGAGGTGGAAATACAATGGAAGCTTCCAGAATCTTCTCCTATGATACTTGCCTCAGTGAATTCGACCAAGGATGAGTAAGAGGCTTTCAGTCTCCAAGTGGAAGCAAGAACTGACAGAGAGAAGACACTAATCAAATCAAAAGCTGACTCATCCTCCTTGCATACATCTATATATGGATCCCTCATCCCAGAGATCTAGAGGCTGGAATTTTTCACATTGTAAGGAATTGCTGTTGGTTTTGAGACATAGATAAGAGTATTGGGTGATTTATGCTTTGTTGGAGGTGAAGAGGGGCTTCTTTGCTGGGAGGTTGATGTTGGGTCAGGAATCATCGGTTGTAACTCCTCCTGGATCTTCTTGTTATATCAATAAAAACTATTTGATTTTTTCCTCCATTCTTGTGTATCATTGATGCTTGTTACATTTGTATGGTTAGCTTAAATCTGATCCTAAGCTGTTTATGAATATAGATCCATGTCTTTGTATAGTTTTCTTCTTTTGTGATCTTACAGGTACTTGGTGAAGCTGGGCAAGTAAGGGAGCAAGTAGTTGGAAGCTGTCAAAGAAGAGAGGGATTGGATCAAAGGATTAGCGCAAGACACAGGTCGGTTCTTTCTATCCCCCTCTATCTTTAATTCATAAAGGAAATACAAAAGTAGTTTTCTCTGTTTATTTCTAAGGCAGCTGTCACACCTTAGTGGGATAGAGTAGTTCTAAATAGACACTTTTCCCGGTAACACCAGGGTCTTCAAAGGAGGATTTCCAAAAAGTACAACTTGAATGTTAAAAATTAAAAACCTTGAAAATTTCCAGTTGTCGTAAATACTCTAGAGTAAGCCACAACAATGAATACCTGGCATACGTATAATAAAACAATACCTTATCACTATGGGTTAAAAAAATTTGTTATTTTCAAAAGAATTATAATCTCGGAATTTTTTCAAGTATGGAGACAAAAAAATACCTTAGGTAACCAATAACTTCTTAGAAACATGCTCTATGAAGAAATAAGTGAGGAGAAATTAGATAGGAAGAAAATTTAAACCATGTAAATACGAGTGGAAATAATTTAAATATATATATATATATATATATATATATATATATATATATATATATATATATATATAGATATATATATATATATATCTAGAACATGAGAATAGAGTGTGGTTGATATATCCAAATTGGGGTATAGAAAGAACTCCTAAAGTTATGTAAAATGAAAACCCTAAAGAAAAAGATTAATTATTTTATATAGAGAATAGAATATGAAAACTCTTTAATGTTATCAACGAAAGGTGACAAAAAAATAACAAAAAAAAAAAACAAACAAATTGTGATCTTTTTAAGCAAGAAATACTAGGGTCTCAAAGGGACTGAAACCTTTCTTTAATTTAACCTTAACAGGGAAAAACAAAAACAAAAAAATTGCAGTCATACATTTCTTGCAAATAACGAAAAGTACCCTGACTATAAAGGTTATGGAAATACTTACCAGGTAGGAAGGTGGAAGGAGAATTTGTCTCGAGATCTTTTGAAAGATATTGAATTGAAAACAATAAATCCCTACCTTATGGAAATACTTACCAGGTAGGAAGGTGGAAGGAGAATTTGTCTTGAGATCTTTTCAAAGATATTGAATTGAAAATAATAAATCCCTACCTTTATAATTTAGTGGAAACTCTTGTAAACCTACAACAAACACCATGGAAAAAATTAGACTTGTATTTGAATAAAAAAGTACAAATTTACTCAAATTGTAATGCACAATTACTATAAGAGCCGAAATAAGTACTGTTACTTCTAGCAAAATAGTTGACACATTGCAAGTGAAAATTACATGCACTCGAAAACAACACAAAGTTAGTGACCTCTTAGTGACAAAGGGACGTATTACACCACATGGGAGGAAGTGAAAATCCACCTGTAGCATGGTGAAGATGGAAATGGGGGAGAGATGTTGAAAAATATGGGCTAACCCTAGCTGCACAACAGTGTAACCAAAGAAAGGTAAATGAGAAATGAAATGATGGAAAAAAAACTTGAGCAATGTCATTAACATAACCACAAAACCATAATCACTTTATGATCATAGATTTAGTATCAAACAAACTGAATTATTGAATTAAAACTTTAAAGTATAGTCTATGTGGTAACAAGGATACAATTCCACAAAAAACACTCTAGAAGTATATCGACAATATAGTTATCTCAAGAAAAAACATTTAATAATACCATATTGATTAATGTATTAAATGTCAATGGTTATTTATAAAACCAATTGCCACACTATAATGCATCAAGGTTGGGAATTTACCCATACCAAATAAGTTGTATATAGTAGGTAAAATATTAAAGAATATTGACTGTTTGGTTGTTTGGGATAAGGTGAATGAACATGACCAAACAATGTTATGCAACCTGTTGGCATTATGATTCAAGTGTTGTCCTTGATGGCAACTCACTCAGAGGTTGGTACAGATGCTCAGAAGTTGGTACAGGAGATGGCAACTTAACCAGAAGACAGATCCTAGTACAGCTTGCCAAGGAAGTTCATACACGCAGGTTTGTTAAGACCAAGTCGCGTGTACACGCAGGTTGGCTTCAGAAAAAGCGCGTGTATGTGGAAAAGTACCTTTGGTCCATGGCGGTTAGTCCTTGGAAGTTGTGCCTATGGTTTCGGACCATTATGTCTCGACGGACGTGTTGATCCCTAGTTTCGAGGTTGATGGTATTGTGTTTCTATGGTTTTGGCTCTTGGTATTGAACAAGGCCTAAGGCTATATAAGGAGAAGATCACTAGGCAAAGGAGTATGGATTGTGGGTGTCTGACGCAGTGAGAAGATCTGGTATTGCTGGTTATCTGTTCGGGACGCTTGGCAAGGGTCGGATCTGACAGCAAAGGCAGAAGTAATCATTTCTAGATCTGCACGCGGGTTGCCTTTGGAGAAAGCGCGTATACACGCGGTTTTGGTACAGTGAAGTAGCGTATGCATGATAAGTGTTAATATTTCAGGTTGCTGCTGATTCTGGTGGTTGTTGCAAAGTTCTAGATTCTGGTTTGGGTTCTGTGTTCTTGATGACAGGGTTTCAGTGATTCGGTATTGGGTTGTTTAATGAATTATGATGCAAGTATAAGTTGATGATTGTATTGCGGTAATGTTTGCTTTGTACTCTTGGATCCAGTATGAAAATGTATGAAACGTGGTCCCTGAAGGTTGTAGGGTCAGCACCTACGTACTAGTAAATGGATCAGCTAGTACAAGAGCTGAGGGGGTTGTAGCTCCCTTCCAAAAGTAGTTGGAAAACGAGAGAGGGTTGTAGCCCTCTGCAGGTTGTAGCCTGCGTGCTGGTAAAGGACTGCACCAGTACATTGTAAAAGAAGTTTCTCATTAAAGAAGAAAGAGACAAATTGCAGCAGGTGGTTTTCACCCACATTGGGTTTCCACCTTATATCATGGTGTTCATGTGTGTGGCTTTTGTGTGATGATCTATTCTGTTATACTGCACCTGTTTACTGTTAATATGCTTAATAATATCCTGATGCATTTACTGAAGATAAGATTAACTGAATCATAAGATCTCTGCATATACGCTAGTTGCTTTAGACACAGTCGCGTGTACACGCGGGTTCACTTAACTGAAGTCGTGTATATGTTTCTGAGTATGAAATTGAAAAGTTTTATCTGATCTGATAATACTGATTCACCCCCCCCTCTCAGTATTATTTCCAACACAACCATCTCACAAAATAGAAGAAGATATGGATCTACGAACTTCAAAATTAGCCTCTACGAGGGGGAAACCTCCTTTACATTACACAAATGAACAATTCTTCTATGATTCAAATGACAAAACCTCCTTTCTATATAGGGGAGCCTAAGGGTTCACAATATAATCAGAGCCAACATAACAATAATAATGTAAGTGCACAACGATAACAATAGTGGGCTTATATGGGGCACAATAATAACAATATGGGGACTGCATGGGCACAACAATAACAATAAGGGGGCTACACTCACAATAGAAATGAGGTGATACACTAGTATTATAGGGACCTAAGATGCCCCTCTCCTTCATAAAAGGTTTTTCCTCAATGCTTGAGTAGTTTTGGATGCTTATGTATAAAATTATCATCCTCCCATGTGGAATCTTGCGTGGGTAAGTCCTTCTACTTAATGAGATACTCTAAAATTGATCAATTTCATAGCTGTCGAATTCTTGTTTCCATGATTTCTTCAGGTTCCAATATGATTTTTCCTTCCACGTAAAGTTCTGGCAATATTGTTTGAGGTAGGAGCTTGTCACCTATAACCTTCTTTAAGCATGAAACATGAAAAACTAGGTGCACTTGGGAATATGCAAGAAGCTCCAATTTGTATTCCATAGTACCAATATTTTGCAACACCTTGTAAGGACCATAATACTTTGGTGATAAATTTTTATCCTTCTTAGCTTTCTTGAGGGACATTTGTTTGTATGGTTGTAGCTGTAAAAAATAACGAGTCATCTATATCAAAACTTCTTTCGTTACGATGTTGATCTTCTTGTTGTTTCATTCTATTCTGTGCCAAAGTGAGGTTATCTTTTAAGAGTTGCAGACCTTGTTGTTGATGCTCGACATGATCCTTGAACCTTAGAGTGATTGTCCATTTAGAGATATGGAGAAATAGATGATTTTGATGTTTGAACCTCTATTGAACATAATTTACAATTACACCCCGTTATTCTTTCTTTAGAAGATTTGTCATGCCATTAGAGTTGATTATGTTTCCTTGTTTCCTTGCGGTACCCCTTAATTCAACTTCCTTTCCTTCCCGAAAAAAATCAAGAAAAGTTATTGAAAATTAAAAGTTGTCATACCTAAAGATTGTAACCATTGGACTCCTAGTATGACATCAACACCACGCATTGGAATGTAAAGCATTGGACTATTCAATACATATTATCCCATGGATAGATTGACATTATGGAACTTTCGAGAGTAATTTATGGTTCTTCCATTCGCAACCATCACTTGAAACTCTGGTGTTGGATATAAGAAGTAATTCAATTCCTTGGCTATCTTACAATGAATAAAATTATGAGTAATACTGGAATAAATCAACACTATTACATTTTTCTTCTTGATATGTCCTTCTATATTGAGAGTTTGAGGAGTGGTAATTCCTGTCAATGCATTACAAGATATGGTCGGATTCATTTATTTTTCTCTGAGGTTGTTTCCTAGTGTATATCCTCTTCTTTTGATGTTTCTTATTCCTTTTCTTCCTCCTCTTCCAAATCTATGTAAATTATTTTTTTCTTAGCACACTTATGACCTTTAGTGTATTTGCTATCACAAATGTAACAAAGCCCTTTTTCTTTTTTTTCTTCCAATTGTTGTGGTGTCAACCTTGTCAGTTATGGAAGGTTAGGATAAACAACACTTCCATATTTATAGTTATGAGAGGTAAGATTCCTTGTTTCCATAATTTTTCTTTCAATTTTTCTTGCCAACCTGAATGCTTTATTCAATGAATCATGTTCCCAAAGGTGAACCTCATGTTGGATCTTATTCTTCAAAGTCCCTATGAAAACATCAATCCTATGCTCCTCTGGAATATCATTTACCCTTATGTTCAATTTTTAGAAGTCCTCAATGTGCTCTGCCATTGAACCCTTTTGTTTGAGATTTATCAATTGGATAAAGAAAGTGTTTCTCTTTGTATCCTCGTAACGTGCTATCATTTCCTCTGTAAAAATTGACCAAGTGACAATTTGTTTAAGAGAAAAAACCTATCGATACCATACAAACTGGTTGGATTTGAAATATAAAGTTACAATGTGTACCTTTTTTTCTTTTTCACATTATGGAGATTAAAATATTGCTCCATCTATAGTATCCATGTTACAGGATCCTTGCCATCAAACTTCCTCATATCGATATTTGGAATATGGCGGGTCTTCAATCCAATGTTAGTTTCTAGGAAAAAATGATTAACATTTCTTTTGTTCTCATCATGAGTTTCCTCTCCTACCTTTTCACCATTAGGAATCCTTTCTTGTAGTAACTTTGTCAAACCTTCCTTCAAACCTTCCATGTATTTCTTCAAATCTTACTTGGTGTCTTTCAAGTTTTCTTCTATACCATCAATATTAGCTTCCATGCCATTCTTAAAACCATTGATCTTATCTTCGATTCCATTCTTCAAACCATCCATATTAGCTTCTGTTAGTTTTTGTGAGAGAGAAATTTGTTACACTTCGTCTCATCATTTTGATATGTCATGTTGCATTTATTCCTCTTCTTCATGTGTCATGGTAGAGATTTCGAGTTTCTTACTAGGTGTTTCCATTTTCTTTCTTCGGGGCATCAGTTAATGATAATTATTCTTCACTATTCCCTTTGAATCACTTCAAATGAATTTTTCAAACAAAACTTAAGAAAACTTAAAAAAACTATATACCTTTTTTTCGCTTTGTAGGCACTCGATATTGAATCTGTTGTATCTCTATAATTTCGGATCTACAAGGTCTAAAATTTCATCCTGTAGTATCTCTATGAGTCCTCTTTCCAACCCCACAAGTCTGATTGATATTGGAAAGAGTTCGGCCTTCAAAATGATACCCAACAAACTACAGTCTGTCCTCTTTCTGTCAATTTTTACGAAATCTAAATATGATGCTCAAAGAGAAGGTTATGATGATTTTCCCAAGGTCATGGTTGATGCTGAAGTTATCGACCGCCCTCTTGACTATAACATTTTGTTTGGTCGTAGTTTCATGTATGCCATGAAAGTGGTCACATTATCTGCCTTTTTGCACCATGGGATTCCCTCATAATGGGAATATCATCACCATTGATCAACTAACATATTACGATCCTCAATCCTAGACCTCTCCTCAGAATGTCATCTCTTCGATGGTGGGAAATAATTCCACGCCTTCTTTGAATGAGATCTCCCCTTGGGTCTATAAATATTCCTCATTGCTTTGGGAATATTACAGCCCACCACTTGTTTCTACTGAGCCTGGGTCTTCTAGTGTTTGCATGCTTCAAGCGTCATGGGCTACCAAAATGTAGGCCAATATGCATTCCCAAAAACTAACTCCCCAACAATCTATTTCTCAAGACTTAGTTGGACCCTTAGTCAAAATTCCTCTAGAACATCATCCTTTTAGTCATATACCTTTCTTATTCTTGCCACTAGGAATCTTTTCCACTCATGTAATGTCTATGTTGAGTCTTCCTAACATGACTTTGGGGATCCGTATTTGGTACATTGATCCTCCTACAAACACTTATTCTGACCAGTTCAAGCCTTATGTGACTTTGACTCTGGTACAACTAGTTTCTACCACCCCTACCTTTTCTTCAATTCCACAGAAACCTCAGCAGGAAACTACACCTATTGTAAAAGAATCTAGTGATGGAGGAAAAGCCTTGAAAAAAAGGGGCAAGGACAAGGCAACCCAAGTGGAAACCACTTCTGCTAAAGCACCTAAGCCTACTCCTCCATGTGATTTCTGTGTTGTTCATGGTGATTCCACTAAAAATTTCCCTAATATTCCCCATATTAAGAGCATGGTTTCAAAATCCATGATTCAACCCAATTTTCATATCCCAGAGGTGCAAGTCACGTTACTTGAGTCCATGAAGAAAATTAAATCGTTATGCATGAACCACCCTTGTACTTTGTACGACACGTGCATACATTATTCACATCATTGTCGTCGTCTTGACATATTTCATGATACACTTCATGTTCTTCATGAAGTAGATGTCGCTCGTAGCGACCCTTCTCTTTCTCTACTTGTGACCCACAACACCAATTTCTCACTAGGGAAAGAGGTTGCTTAGACCACCGTAGGGATTCCTCCTCCTAATGTCAAGATGATGGAAAATTCCATACAAATTTTGTACCTATCACCATCCATGGAATCAAATTCTTCAGAGTCCTTGGGATTATCTGAATGTGTTTCTTTAGATCCATCCTCTGAAGACACTTCAGTATCAACATCAATGGATTTTGCATACACTTATCTTTTGTCTCCTCTTTTAGATGATTTGTATGTGAACCATGCCTCTCATGATGATGATTGGTTTAATCACCCCTTACTTCAAACCCAAGAATTCCAACAACATCCACCTTGTGGCCATTACATTTCCACTCAATGTTTGCGTAAGGGGTCATATGCTCTTGAGGGTCTAGAAGAAATAATCCTCCCCAACCCTCCTAGTACATCTGGTAGTGTTCACTCTAGTACCATTATTATTTCCCATACAAAAGAACTTTTAGAGTCCCATATGACTCCAACCCACCCCTAGGATGGTCCACTTAATCATCCCTCCATATTACCTCAACAACCTAGTCCCTTAGACATTATTTTTCAACCTTAGTGTCGTCTAGGCGAGCATCATGTCATTATATCCAAAGCCACTCTTTGGTATGGTGACAACATGTATGAAAACCGAGAAATTTGGTCCCTTTGAATCATGTGCAGTTCCAATTTGAGATTTTTAATCCACCATTTCCTTTCTCCTACTACATCCATAAATTCTTCCCATAAGAAGAAAACCATAATCACAAAAGGTGACACCAAAAAACATGTATAATCACATTATGTATCAAAATATCCATAATAAGTGTTTAAATTCCACTATTATAAAAGCATATGTCATGTCCATATCATGCTATAACCATACATACAAAAATGGGGGGCACATATGCCCCTACATCTACTCATCATCCTCTGGAGGATCTTATGCCAACAGGGTCGGATGCTTGAATCCCTTACTCGATCACTTAGAATGCAATGGTGCTTCAAAAACTCTTATAGATATCTCCTTAAAGGTTTTTCCATTGTGATATCACCAAGTTTTAGGGCTCTCTCCCTCTCTCCACATTCTCCAATAGTATAATGCACAAATAAATTCCAATTGGGGGCAAGAAGCCCTTTTATAAGAAAAAACTTAATTTTTCCCTTAGCCATTACGAACGAACCATACCTCAGTATTGTGAACCATCTACACCATTGGAAATCCATTATTAAGCTTTATAATGGATCTTCCTTCCTTTTTGGTAATTTGAAACTTTGTCGGGAATCCATTTTTCCATTAGGTCTCACTTTACCACCTTTTCAAATTGAACCTCTTCATATCGGTCACGCATACTCTAGAACCACTTTGTCTTTGCACTTGTTGACTTATATGTCAATTTTCATCATGAGTAACCACTATTTATTCATTTTTTATGGCCCCTTTGGGCATTTCCCATGTGGAAGCATTATCAAGTCACCCTTGTGCAGAGCATCAAAGATGAGTCACCCTTATATCTCATGGAGTTTTTTTAGTGTCCCATTGAGGCCAATTACAGTATATTATCCCTCCACGTGTTGCATTCATCTTATTTTTTCATATTTTTCCTCCATATATTTTGATTTCTCTTTGAAAATCCTTTGTCTGAGTAATTGATCATCCCCTCCGCAATCATGTCAGTCACTACCAATTCAACCTTGCATATTATGCTCTGACAAGGGAATTCACAATTCCACCCATCATTCCCCATCATCATCCCTGGTGTCAATCTCTATCAGTCACATTTCTATGTTCCTCATTCCCTGGTTGAGGACTCCTCATTGCCTCAACTCTAGCAGGCCCTCTTCTATCGACTTCAACAAATATATTCCAAGAAAGTGGTCCCGAGGATAGTGTACCTTAGTTCTAGACTTCATCATTTTCTAGTGCCTCAAATCAAGAAAAGGGAATCATGATTTCCCTTTGACTTGGTTATTTCTCATGTGCTCGACTCTAGCTCATTATCACATGATCGAGAATCGTACAATTAATGGTCCATTGCTCCAATAGATTGTCCCAAAATTCATGAGGTGTGTGTGATATGTTTCAAATCTCATGAGGGGCTTGCCTTTTAGGTAGCCCCCCACATGCTTGATACTCAATAGATCATGATCCAACCTTAGATGTAGTTTTGTAGATTTTATTGGCTTAGATTTAGCCCATCACAGAGCCCATAGCATGAGCCCCTCATTCAAATGGTTCATTCATACCTTTAGAGTGCTTTCTTGTTTAACAAGGCTTCTTTGGTTGTGATCACCCCCTCACATTAGCTTAGGGGAATTTCATCCTATGTAATCCATTCAAACAAATCTCATTGTATCAGTCCTGGCCTTTGTTTTCTAGGCACATATGTATATGGGACTCATTGTATCATTACATCACTCTATGGCACATGGATGCCAGCACACTGTGTATCATGTATTATGTTTCTCAAACCCACATTACTAGGCACACCATTATTCTTTGTACTCGGATATCTTGGCAGGTATGGGTATGCCTCCTCTGCCTCATTAAGAGCATGCACACATCATAAAAGAATACTTATATCCGACAAGTAGGTATCACCCCTCCCATTTTAGTTCTTCCCTTCATTGCTTTAGCACTCTCTCTCTCTCTCTCTCTCTCTCTCTCTCTCTCTCTCTCTCTGCCCCCTTCGTTGTCTCATGAAAGTGAACATACAATGTATTTCAGTCATACAATGTGCTCCTAATACTCATACATTGGGGAGTAATCTGTTATCTCCTAAAAAGTGATCACCTAGTCATTTCCTACTAGATTAATCAAAATACACCATGTAAGATGGGTTTTTACACATTAAAACCTACTTTCACCTTAGGAAATAATTTAGTGAACCATTTTCCTATATTATTGTTGATTAAAACCCAAAAAACCCATAAGAGTAATTAAATAAATCATTGTTTATTTATTATTATTTTTAAATAATTATTTAATGATTATTTCTAAACTATTTTGATTAAATCATTTAGGAATAATTAAATAAATCATTATTTAGTTATTATTCCATATTTATCCCTTATTTCTCTCATGTGATAATTATTAAATCATTATTTATGTAACAACCCAGTCCAAGATTGGCTTGATTTTTTCCATGCAACCACATCATGCAGTTTAATTTAAAATAATAATTAATTGAATGGGTTGAGTCAATGGACATGGATTCCAGAGTTGACGGGATTACTTGCTTGGGATGTTCAAGCTTCCTTACTGTGGGAATCTGAATTATTTTTTATAGTAATTAAAGCCTGGTTGCTGAGCCTTAAATGACCTGGTCATGAATTAAATTAAGATGCAAAAGAATAATGTAGGCCCATGTTGCCTTGGAAAACATTACAAGGGAGGAAGGACAAATAAATTTAACCATCTCACAAAATAGAAGAAAAGATAGATCAACGACTTAAAAATTAGCCTCTTCGAGGGGGCAACTTCCTTTACATTACATAAATGAAAAATTCTTGGATGATACAAATGAGAAAACCTCCTTTCTATATATAGAAGACTAAGGGTTCACATTATAATTAGAGCCCACATAACAATAATAATGTAAGGACACAACAATAACAATAGTGCGCTTCTATGGGGCACAATAATAACAATATGGGGACTACATGGGTACAACAATAACAATAAGGGGGCTACACTAATAATAACAATAAGGTGCTACAATAGTATTATAGGGAAATAAAATGCCCCTCTCCTTCAAAACAATGTTGTCATCAATGCTTGAGTAGTTCCGGATGCTTCTGTATAAAATTCTCATCCTCCTGTGTGGAATCTTCAGTGGGCAAGTTGTTCGAGTTTATGAGATACTCTGAAATTGATCTATTTCATAGTTGTTGGGTTCTTGTTTCTATGACTACTTCAAGTTCCAATATGATTTTTCCTTCCTCGTCAAGTTTTGACAATATTGTTTGAACTAGGAGGTTGTCACCTATAACCTTCTGTAACAACCTCCTCCCACATCTACCGAAGTAACCAACCAACCGAGCTAAAAATGTGACAAGAAGTTACTATGATATAATTCGACTCCCTATGTGTTAGTTAAGGAAGTGGAACTGATAGAAACCCACAAAAAAAACCTTCTATACCTACTATAGGACTCCCATAAGCCTTCCCAGTCATCCTCCTCACTAGTCCCTAGGTCCCAATGATTTTTATACCATTAAACCCCTTGACACTCCCTTGATATGGACAAGGGTGCATCTAGGAGGCTACAGTCACTTGAACAACAAGGCTTGTGTGAATCTAGGGACTTTTCTCCTCATACCTGTGCTTGCGACTCCAAGATTTGTGCCACTTTTCAAGCCCAAAATATAGGTCACTGCCCAGAAACCCCTATATCTTTCATAATCCATAATTTACATGATAACAAGACTTGCCAGTGAAAACTGGCTCCAGGAATAAGCCTGACCATCCCTAGTCGGAACTGGAATTTTGTCAAACACTTGGCATTAATGCAACCTAGAGGACATGAATACAAGGCTGAGAATAAATGATTGATAACTCGTATGATACTTTTCAAGAATCATCATCACCCTCTTCCCTTAACAATTTTGACATCTACTAGGTCTTTTATCCATTATCCTTTCAGTTACAAGTAAAGACATGAAATAACGATGACTATAAATAGTCACATAACCATTCTTATAACTAGCATTAAACCATGTAAATAAAAATGAGATAACAACTATTAAGGCCACATAATAACAAGTAAAAAATAAAGAGAACTTAGATTTTATTAAGCATAAGCAAGAGAAAACCAAGTTCGAGACTTTCATGTACCACCCAACCATAGACATCGCTAAACCAAATATTTCTTTCAGCCAGTCACCCCCATGCCATATTCCAATCATGAATGTGGGATCTCATGGATAAACCAATCTAAAAAAAACCAAGGGAATCTAGAGGTTAAACCACCTCTACCCTCACTAAACCATGATCTCACCAAAACTAGCACTGAGATAAAAAAAATGAAACCGATCTTGGAATGCCTCCGGACTACATCATTATCCTTGAGGAATCTTCGATCTCCTTGTCTCTCAATATTTACCGCAATCCACACCAGATCATTAAGCCCTAAACCAAGACACCGGTCTCTGGGATTTACCACAAATCACACTGGATCACTAGGCCCTAATTGAGATGCCACCCTCGAGCTTCAGTGTGTATCCCGCTAAAACTAGTCAAGGGATTCCTAGGCCTTTGGGAATTTCCTTGAGACCACCTCCACCCTGGACTCTGAAACCATTCGGTAATTCCAAAGCTCAAAATAGAAAAAAATTCCATCACACCATGGCTATCTAGAAAAAGGCAAGGCAAGGCTGAAAACCACTGTCATAACCCAGAAATACCATGCCACCAATAGCTAGAGAATCAAATACCAACATACAAATCCATGCATGTCGAAACTAGCTAGGAATTCACACATGAAATATGTTACCTACAAGTATTCCTGCTGAATTTGCTTGATCATGATCTTCCTTGCTTATCCTTTTCTTTCCTTTCTTTTCCTTGTCCTTCCTTTGCTTCTTCCCTTCCTTGCTCCAAAGCTAGAATGCTCCAACAAAATTCTAAGTTTCCAAGAGTGTGAGAGAGAGAATAACGAGAGAGCTCCAAAACTGAATTGAACAAAAGCTACAATAACTAAGCCTAAGAAAAAGCTTGAGCTAAAATCTTTCCAACTCATCCTCAAACGAATTTTTATCAATGAGGCCTCTATTTTAATAATTTTCCGCTATTTTCCTTCATTTTCCTCCTCACATGCAACTTGTGACCTTTCACCTTCCTTTTCTCCTAATTTCCATTATTTTAATAAATAAATGTGCCAAAATACCTTTTTTCCATTGCCTTTTCCAATTTCCTTAGCCATAATAAACTGAATGAACACCCACCCTAGGATGTCTTGCCCAACATTCAGCTTGGAATACATGTTTGTTAATCATGGTATTATTTTTCCTTTATTAACTTTTATTACATGAACTTTTAACCAGGGGCTACTATAGACCCCTCCCCCTTGGGGAACACCGTCCTCGATGTTAAACCACACCAAGACCTCAGAAAAATTGTTGAACAGAAAACATATGCCCATGGAGATTTATAACTTAGCTCATTGTAGTATTTAAAAGGAATGGCCTACTCAAAAGCAAACCATCATGACAACATGACAAGATAACAACCATACCACTTATTGGAACTTTATAACTTAGCTTATGGTAGTATTTACATCCATATATACATATGCACATTTTCTAAACCAACAAATAAAAGGATATGATGCTTGCATTAGCAACAAGGGAATCCAGAGGCTTACACCTCCACCCTCAAAATTAATACCATGATTAACCTCCTTCCCGGGAAGTCTAGAATCCACTGTCAAAGTTAAAGCTGCATATAATGTCTAGCACTACAACACTATGCCATTTGTCCTCTCAGGGAACAGTTACTGGCTCATTGTTCCAGGGAACACTCCCAATGTGCATTTGATTACAGCTGGAAATGCTAATGACCAAAACAAATCCATCCTCATCTATCCCTTCTCTACTACACAACCCCTCGAGCAATCCTATCATCCCCTTTCATGAAGTCACTAACCTTCCAAGTTCCCTGGCATCCCCTATCCCGACGATCCATCCCTTGGCAAGGCTTCCTTGCATCAGAAGGTCAACAACCAAGGCATATACCTACCTCAAAACCATCATACTAGTCATAGCATGGTCATAGCAATCAATGGACACTATTCGGTACCAGTCTCCCATAATGGCCCTTCTCCTGAAGTGCTTTACTAGCATATTGTTTCCCGTTTCAATTCCTTTCACTAACACTGTTAATTCTTGTATTCGATTTCAACCACCCAACCAAACATTTCCCATGCTTTCATGTACCAAGCACATAATTTCCAATATATTTAAAATAAATTGAAATAACTTCAAATCATACCTCATTGGTAGTGCATCAATAAGGTACACTTGAAATCCTATTTACTTCTTGTCACAACAAGTCAACCTAACATCTTTGACCAAATCATCATGTATAAACATATCATATCAAGATATCTCAAAACACAACTAGCATAGATAAAAATCATAAATCACATGTAACCATCATAAAATAGAATCATAGATCACATGTAATCGTCATAGACTATAATCATAAATCACATGCATAATAAAACTGAAATAAAAAACTGATACTGATCTTTTAATCAATCCTTAGCTTCTACCTTTTTCCTTATTCCATATGCTCACCAGATCGGTTGCCACACATGAAAAACACCCAGATTCTTCTCTTCAACCATGTACACATACACATAGTGTACATCCCGCACATACAACAACGTGGAATACATGCACCTACACCTGACATATAACTCATACACCTACACCCAGTGTACAACAAAACAAAATACATACTCCTACAGTTGGTGTACACCACAACACAATAAATACACTTACACTCGATGTACAACATAATACATATACGTACATAGAGTACAACACAACGAATACACATATCACGATGCCATGACTACACAATTCACATACATAGTATCGCATTCCCACAACACAACATGTATGACATGCACACAATACCACATGTACAACAGTACCATATGTACAACATTTACTCAAAACCACCTATACACGGCACCACCTGCACAACATATGCACAACATCACATGTATACAGCCCCACCTCCATAATCCATACACAATGCCACATGTACACCACACCACCTGTACAACATGTACGCAATACCACATGTAAACATTACCACATGCATGACATGTACATGACACCACATGTACACAACATCACATAAAAAACATGTACACAATAACCTCTACACACAGCACCACATGCACACAATGCCACATGTATAATCATGAACACAACACCATATGTATAGAGTACCACTTGTACAACATGCACACCATATGTACATAGCACTACATATACAACATGTACATATGATCATATGTACACAACACTACATATCCAACATGTACATAAAACCATCTACACACAACACCACATAACCAATTATTGGGACATGGTCCCCTAGGGTCAATTTTCAGATAAAAGCCCAAGTTTTGGGGAAAAAAGCCCAAGTTTTATTGTAAAAAGTGTAAAGTCTCTGCAAGATGTGGTTGTGGAGTGCGTAGATGGTAAAGTGTCATAAATGGTTTTACCCTTCTTTTATGTAAGTTGTGTCAGCTTGTATAGAACTACCCATGGTCCACGGACCATGGGATTGTATAAAAAGGAGAGTCTTAGAGAGTGTAAGGTAGAATAGTAGATATCAATGAAGATGAATGTAATGGGTCATTAAGAGTAAAAGCGAAGAAGTCTTAGAGTAGAAGAGAGGCTCTACAGTTGTGTGCATAGAGGCCTAGAGTAGAGTCCATAGCTGAGTCCGTGGACCCTTGCAACTATGTGCACAGGGATGTCTTGAGTCTGTAAGAAGAATTGAACTATTAATAAAGAGATTATTCCAAAAATTCATGTGTTTATCTATTTATTTCTATTATGAATGAATGTGTTATTATGATGAATGATGGGTTTATGAATTAATACTGTATTGATGCACGATTGTACATGATTTATATTGTCATATGAATGAAAGTAATAATAATTGTTTACGTGAAGAATATCTTGCCACATGTTAAAGTTATTGAACACTTAAGCCGATCAAGGTAAATACAGAGTTAGGAGTAATCACAAAGGCGTGTAACTAGTTGATTCGCCTATTTAGGGTCAGAAAAAGATAGTCGTGAACGTTCGCGGAGGTGTAGAATCTGATTAAGGGAAGTTATATCGATAAGACCTAAGGGCTTATCGATCTGTGCGGAGGCAGGTTTAGGGCATAAAATGAAATCACACTCATCTCTAGGTGAAGAAATTTGGTTCCAGCATCCCTGCATACTGCTTCAGGTAAGACTTCAGTCCGTTCTCCACAGGTTGATGCCGAAAAGGGCCAGTAGGCTAGGGATTTGTGTGGCAAACTTAACTCTGAACCTAGTTCAGGACCCACTAAGCCAAAAAATGGTTCCGTTGTAGGACCTAGATCTGCGTAAAGAGATGTGTGATGTCGCATCACTAGAATCCAACAAAGAAAGAAATTGAGGAGTGGTTGGATAGAAAGATCCACGAATTTTCGGTGCAAGAAAACATAAATCCGTGATTGGCGAAAGAGAAGTGGTTGGATAGGTATCTGTACATAGAGATACATGAAATTTTCTTCTGTTCCTTCCCAATTGAGCTATACAAGTGGACCGCTAAATTGGTAGATGGCCAGGGAAGGTGGAGGCTAGATGGTCCAATAGTTTGGACCCCGGAGTTAGTGTGAAGATTAGAAGCCTCTGAGGAAAAGATTGTGTGCGCTCTCGATCACTGGCTTGATCATGTCATCGGAGGGTTTGTGATAGAATTCGTGGTCGATACCTCGGTCAGCTACAACAAAACAGAGCAACGCTTCTTCAAGGGACCGCAAGGTAAGTATTTAAGATCTTTGAATACATTGATTAAAATGCTCCTGTGTGAAAAGTGGGTTAAGAAATTACCTAGATTTTTGGAGTTACGTGAAGTGGAAAGTTATTTAGGAATAGAGGGAGAACGGGCCCTGAATATAGCTTGTTCATTGAGCCTTCTCTGAGTGATGATGAAGGAGCAGCATAGGCTTCACAACAGAGCGTTATCTAGCCAATAAGGCAAGGGTTCGCGCGAATACCCCATCTGCCCACACCGCCTCCATCGTCACCTCCACAGTATACACCTTCGCCCACACCACCATCACCTCTGCCACCATTCAATATGGTGAATGTAGTGAAGTTGCATGTTTTCAAGGGCTTGGGAAATGAGGACCTAGACCAGTTCTAGTTCATTGAGAAGATCGTGTGGAAAACCCATAATATTATAGACAATAAGATGAAGAAAGCAACACTGGTTACTGCTTTACAGGATCACGCACTAACGTGGTACATTTATTACTGCACCAATAACCCGATGACTGCATTGGCAGACATTCAGACTGTGGTGAATATGGAATTCAGTAGGCCCAATTCTGAAGTGCAATCAATCATTGGATTCAAGGAAATCATGATGAAGCCTGGCGAGACACCCTGGGAGCTGGATCAGAGATTGAAATGCAAGATCCGTGAAGCTAACATGAATCTTATAGATCAATAGCACCATGAATGGTTTGTAGCTTTGCTCTTTGCCTCACCTAAGGGTTGCTTTATCACAGCAAAAGATTAGGACCTAGGTGGAAGCCCTGGAGATTGTGATGAGATTGCATGAGACACTGAATCAAGATGTTGCTTTGGGATTTCAGTAGATTCATTTGGAGTTGCAGAGTATTTGCCTAGAATTCCAAATTCTAAAGAAGGACAGAGAGGCTCGGCCAGAGGTGCACGAAGAAGTTTAGTGTCTGAAATGTAAGAGCCAGGGCCATGATAAAAATCATTGCCCTATCTTCATGAATTAGTTTACAGGAGGAGGGTCGATGCCTCTAAGGCCAGAAGCTTAAGCCAGGCCAAGTATAGGGCCCATGTTGTGGTGTGCTATCTGTCAGGTAGCTGCAAACATGTGATAGACAATTGTCACTTGCTGCAGAAATTTGTATAAACACTGCAACATCTCTTCTGCAACTTCTGTAAATTGGTGGGTCGCAATGAGAGGAACTGCCATAGCTATGAGTTAATGATGGAGAGAACACCTGCGTATCAGATGTAGACAAAAACTCTTCCTCGGATCAAGGAGTTGGAGGAGAGGGAGGAGGATATGAGGGGTGTGGACGAGGCAGAGGAGGACGAGGACCTGTGAGAGGTGGGGGCTAAGTTATTTTCTACAATTGTGGAGTGCCAAGACACTACGCACAAGAGTGTACGAACCTGATGCGCTTGTCATGCCGATACTATACTAATTTTGACCACCCGACAGAAGGTTGGCATGTATTAAAAGCTAAGATGCAGGAAAATGGGACGCAGCCTCAGGAGCCTACCCAGAACCTGCAGATGATGAGGGTTGAACCCCACAAATAATATCCTAATGTGAATGTAGTGTTGTGGAGTGTAATGGTGATTAGCAAGGATAAAGGAAAGTAGCCTGAAGAAAGTGAGTGGGTCTGCAAGGCTCTAGAAAAAGAGGTTGGGTTCAATTTGGAGCGCGCGAAATAAACATTCATGGCAGTGACGAAAAGCTTCGTTGAGGCCTCTACCTTAGGAAGTCAAGATAAGTTATCTGAAGAAATGGACCCCTCCATGCTTACCATGTTCTTGGAGACATTATGAAGCTTCTTCGCTATATCAAATCCATGAGAGGATTACAGGAATTGATAAATAATGTGTCGGTAAAGAAAATTCCCTTGAAGGACCACGCGTAGTCAGAAAAATTGGTAAGCATAAGGCAAGAACAGGGCGCGAGATGAGGCTCACTGCGCGAATCAGGGAGTACGAAATGGATCAAATTATTCTTGATTTGGGGTCAGATGCGAATGTTTTTCCTAAACAGACATGGGAAAGAATGGGGAGACCTGCACTGCAGTGGTATCCGATTCAATTGAGAATGGAAAATCAACAAAAGATTATCCCCATGGGAATATTGTAGGGAGTGATAGTATATATTGAAGGCACGAGCACGTTGGCTGATTTCGAAGTGATAGAGATTGTCAATGACAACAATCAATACCTCGTGCTCCTTGGGATCGATTGAGCTATTCACATGAATGGGGTGATCAAAATGAAGAAGCGGAAAATGTCATTTGAGAGGAAATCGCTCCGTGTAGTAGTACTTTTAGACCCTAAAGAAGGATTGCGTTATACTAAGCTGGTCCACGATTACAAAAGTGACGATGATTTGGACCAGATCTACAAAATAATAGCACGAGACCAATATTGGGTGAATCCGATAGCAGATGGATGCATGCATGGGACCGTGAAATTTCTTGTACATCATATTCAGATGAGGAGTTGGAACATTGGAAGAATACTTTGCATGAAGTATCTATGCTGCGTTGTAACATGATGACTAAATCGTTGCGATGTGTATCATCGAAGGTAAGGATGTTTCCTTATTATAGTGGTCTAACTGGTGTAGATAAATTTTTGGATGCATTTGAAAGGGAAGTACCAGAGAAGCATCACTTCCAAGCCTCGGATTTGGCACTACATGTTGCACCCACAAGATGGTGGGGTATGTATAAAGACAATTTTGATGGATGGCATGAATACCGAAGGATGATGAGGTTGCGGTTTGGTCACCCAAAAATGTGACTGATAGAGAAATATGATGGGAGAAGTGACATCTACGATCACTTAGAAAAATGGATTGACGCTTATGGAGTAGAACCGTAACCGAAATGGGTACATTTGTTCTATCACACATTGGATGTAATACCAATGAATTGGTACCTGGAAACAGAGCTTCACCACGACACTGACGAGTGGGATATTTTGAGACTGGGATTCTTAATGACATTCAACTTTGAAGATGGGTTCGAACGTATTGGCGAATCATTGTAGGAGGTCGAGGCAGTGATATTTACAATACTGCAAGATCCCTTGGATTTCATTCAACCAGATTGGACCACCCAGTTGCACCATGCATTAGAGTGCTATAATGTGACTGCTGAAGAAGACGACGAGAATCGAAGGAACATTAACGTCCTAGAGGTAGAAGGCCACTATGAAGTCAAGGGACTGTAGATAGAGAATCCAGATATCACCACGCCACTTAAAACTAGACAAGTGAACATTGGCACAGAAGCAAAACTGAAGTTTGCAAAGATTGGGGACTATTGGATGACGCCACAGTGGCCAAGGTCGCTGAGTTGCTCTGCGAATATCAAGATTTGTCTCCCACAAAGTTTTCGGACTTAAAAGGCATAATAGGTGATTTGGGAGTGATGAAAATAACTTTGAAACTAGATGTGAATCCTGTTAAGCAGAGGCCATATCGCCTTAATCCCAAGTACAAGGTAAAGGTTTGCTTAGAGTTGGACAAGATTCTGGTAGCTAGTATCATTGAGCCAATGGAGGAATCTGATTGGGTGAGTCCAATGGTAGTTCAGGAAAAGAAGAAGAAGGATGAAATAAGGATTTGTGTAGATCTCAAGAAGCTAACTGATGCTTGCGTTCAAGATCCTTTCCCAACTCCGTTCATAGATGAACTATTGGATAATGTTGGTGGACAGTAAGCATATTCATTCACTGATGGTTTCTGTGGATACCATCAGATAAAGCTCACGCCATAATACAAGAGTAAGATGACCTTCGCGATTGAGTGGGGATGCTTTCAGTACACGGTGATGCCTTTTGGGCTCAAGAATGTTCTGGTGAACTTCTCGCGTGTAGTCACTGTGGTGTTCAAAGAGTTCATTCATAATTTTTTATAAGTATACTTTAAAGATTGGACAGTGTTTGGACTGGTAAAGTGCCATGTAGCTAGTTTGCGCTTGATGTTGGATACATGCCGGAGGTATCATATTACGCTTGAAGAAGTGCTTATTTTGTGTCCCTTCCAAAATCTTGTTGGGTCATGTAGTGTGCAGGCAAGGCTTAATGGTGGACCCTGCTAAGATCACGGTTATCATTAATTTGGAGGTGCCACGATGTGTTAAACAACTGTGTGCAATGATGGGTCATATTGGATACTATTGAAAGTTCATCAATAGCAATGCCTAGATTATCGCGCCAATGGAAAAGTTATTGAAGAAGGACGCTACATTCTGTTGGGATGAAGAATGTTAGTGGAGTCTAGATATATTAAAGGAGAAAATGGTCACTGCACCAATCCTAGTCTTCTCGGATTGGAAGAAGGAGTTTCATGTGAATGTGGATGCGTCATGCATTGTGTTGTGAGAAGTACTGACACAGGCCAGTGAAGGAGAATTGGATCACCCTTTAGAATTTGTGAGTAGGAAGTTGTCTAAGGCTGAAAATAATTACTCGACAATAGAGCATGAAGGGTTGGCTATGGTGTACGTGCTCCAGAAGTTCAGTCATTACTTGCTAGGAGGACACTTTAAGATGTATACAAACCATTTTGCATTAAAGTACCTATTCAACAAGCCTTTTTTGGGGGGAAAATATGAAAATGGTTGTTTTTTTTTCAGGAGTATGATTTCGAAGTAATTATGAAGCCAGGGCAATTGAATGCAAGGCTAGATCATATGTCGCACATTGAAATAGGAGAGGAGCCTACTAATTTGGAGGAATGATTTCATGACACGCAGCTCTTTGTGGTGTGCATATGAAACAATCACTTTGCAGACATTATCCACTTCCTGACTACACGGATGGCTCCAAAAGGATACACTAGTCAATAGAAGAAGGAATTGGTGGTGCACATGACAGATTTTTTTGTTATTGCAGGTCACTTGTATAAAATGGGATCGGATGAGATACTGAAACGCTATGTGCCTGATTTTTAACGAAGTAGTATCCTAGCTAAAGCTCATGCAGGGGCTGCGGGAGGCCATTATGCAGGAAAAGCAACAACGCAAAAGATTTTATGCGCTAGGTTGTGGTATCCAACATTGCATAAAGATTCCAAAGATTTCAATCTTAAATTCAGTCTTAAATGCCTTAAATGTCATCCCCCCACTCAATTTAACCATCTCCTAGCAGTCAAATCATGAATAGTGATAGTAATGGTCACTTCTAGCTGCACTGCACGGTCTCCTCTTTTATATCGCAGCTCCCTTCGTGCTTCTTCTGGTAATGTGACATCCTCTTGCTTCATGCAGAACCCTTGTCGCGTAGCTCTACAACCCAGGAAGTGTAGTTTATAGTCCCGTGCCTCCTTGCAGTTACCTGGAGTGCTAAGACTGTGCTACCATCATGTAGTCATCGAGCGGATCCCTAGTGTATGGCTTCAATCGACTTCCATTTACCTTTCCCAGAAATGGATCTCCATTCAATTTCACCAGCTGAACTACTCCACCATCGGTAATCTCTTTGATCACATATGGCCCCAGCCAATGCATCTAAAATTTTCCTAGAAATTTATCAAGCTTGCTGTCATATAATAAAACTAAATTGTTTACCTTGAAGGTGTGTAGTTTGATGTGTTGATTGTGCCATGCATTTTCGTGTTCCTTTTGAACTTACTGATGGAATCCAGCCAAAAACCTATCTTCCTTGAGCTCTTTCAATTTCGCGAGCCTCTCTTCTAAGACTCAGTGGTTTGCCATCCCTGTGAATGATACTATGCATAGAATAGGCACGATATACTCCATAGGCATCAGAGCCTCTACGCCATAAACCAATCTAAATGGTGTGTGACCAATAAGCTTCTTACAAGTAGTTCTATAAGCCCATAACACATCTGGTAAGAACACGTCCCAATCTTTCCTTTGCACATTGTAAACCTTTGTCAGCGCATTCTCCAATATCTTATTAAATGCCTCAATTGTCCCATTGGCTTGAGGATGATATGGCATACTCTTCTAGTGATAAACCTGGAACTCCTCTGTGAGCGCACTGATTGTTTCATTGAGGAAGTGCATACCACGATCACTCATCAAAATCTTTGGGCAACCAAACCTGAAGATAACAGAGCTCGAGTTGGATTCACAACCTTCAACTCCACTAGAGGTCAGAGAACAGCACGAAGCAGCTGTAAAGGATGGAGTCGCATCATTAGAAGCCACAGTGGCAGATTGCACCATGCTCTTTGAGTAGTCCATGGAGGCAGTCACGGTGCTCCAGGAAGATCCTAACCTGCAGAGGTTGAACACAGAAGCTCGTGTATTGCAACAACAGTATGATGAAGCAAGGGTGACAATGCACATCGTCGCTATATCACAGCGATTTACTAAGCTGCATGAGGAAAAATAGTTGCTCAAATAGGTGGAAGCAACACAAAGGAAAGGGGCGGTCCTCAAGGCCATATTGGGGCCTTAGCTGGATGACGCCTATATTATCTCCAACACCATCGAGGAAAATCTGGAAAGCCTACAAAGAACACAACAGAATATCAAACATGACAGTGCAAGACTAGCAACAGAGCAGCTAGTGGAGCAGATCAAACAGGCATCCACACAGAGTGCGGCTGAGGTAGCAGTGGCACATGTAGAACTGGGAGGTCTCCGCATTAATATCTCTGTGCCAGTAGAGTGACTCGTGGGTGAGTCATGATATTTGTGTTGGGGGCCTATTGGGACAGGGTCCCCTAGGGTCAATTTTGGGACAAAAGCCCAATTTTTATTGTAAAAAGTGTAAAGTATCCACAAGATGTGGTTGCTGAGTGCGTATATGGTAAAATGTCATAAAGGGTTTTACCCTTCTTTTACGTAAGTTGTGTCAGCTTATATAGACCTATCCATGGTCCGCGGACCATGGGATTGTATAAAAATGAGAGTCTTAGAGAGTCTAAGGTAGAATAGTAGAGATCAATGAACATGAATGTAATGGGTCATTAAGAGTAAAAGCGAAGAAGTCTTAGAGTAGAAGAGAGGCTCTACAATTGTGTGTGTAGAGGCCTAGAGTAGAGTCTGCAGCTAAGTGCGCAGACCCTTGCAACTGTGTGCGCAGGTACTTCTTGAGAGTGTAAGAAGAACTGAAGTATTAATAAAGAGATTATTCCAGAAATTCCTGTGTTTATCTATTTATTTCTGTTATGAATGAATGTGCTATTATGATGAATGATGGGTTTATGAATTAATGCTATATTTATGTACAATTGTACATGATTTATATTGTCATAGGAACGCAAGTAATAATAACTATTTATGTGAAGCATATCTTGTTGCATGTTAAATTTATTGAACACTTAAGACGATCTGAGTAACTACAGAGTTAGGAGTAATCACAGAGGCACGCAAGTGGTTATTTTACCTGTTTAGGGTCCAAAAAAGACAGTCGTGAACATTCACGGAGGTGTAGAATCTGATTAAGGAAAGTTATATCGATAAGCCCAAAGGGATTATCGATCTACGTGAAGGCAAGTTTAGGGCATAAAACGACATCACGCTCATCTCTCGGTGCAGAATCTTGGTTCCATCACCCCCCATACTGCTTCGGGTGAGACTTCATTCCGTGCTCTGTGGGTTGATGCCAAAAAGGGCCAGTAGTGTATGGATTTCTTTGGTAAACTTAACTCTGAACCTGGGTTAGGACCCACTAAGCCAACACCAATATGTGCACAATACGATATGTACACAACACTGCATATCCAACATGTATATAGCACCATCTATACCTAGCAATAAATATGTAATATACACACAACACCATATATACAATAGGCATAAAACATCATATGTACACAATACTACATATATAACATTACACATCACCATAGATACAATCACTAAATATACAAAATGCACAACATATACAAAACAATAGAACTGCACATCCAAAACCATGTTGCCTCTACCAAGCAACCTTGCTTCCAGTGTCTATTTTCCATCCATTCTTATCCTAGCATGTCGCAGATCACTCTACTTTCATTTCGCTGATGTGTCCCTCAATGTTACCTGTCATAACATAAACATAGGCATAATACAGGCATACAATATCAATTCATATCCACATGATACTGACCTTATAATTTTGTTTAAGCTACTCCTCCCACTTGATTCCCCATAAACTAGGAACCTCTTCATGTCATTCACCTACATAAGCAATCATTCCTCCACAAGAATGGTCCCTAGTGACCCTACTAGACACGACATACATACAAACATGTATACATATAAACATGAATATAAAACAATCATGATCCCTAATGACCCTATCAAATAACAACGTACATACATACATATATGCATATAAATATTAGCATAAATCAATCATGATCACAACATAATTACTATACATCATAAGGCCAAGGTTAAGGTAACTTCCTTTATTCATGCACAACATGCACAATATTGAGAAAAATAGTTCCAAACATAACCAATGCATCTAAAACCTCAAATCCATTTACTTTATCCTTTCTATTACCTGTCTCATGATTGTCCTATCACCATCCATTTACCTCAATGGACCCAACTAATCCAACTAGTTGTCATACGCTTGCCTTCAACCTCCCTTATACATGAATTAAGCTTCATCCAGGCCTTACATCAAATGTTGGGTACCACACGACTCTCCCTAAACTCTATTAACTTTCCTCTTTCACAAACCAATTCCAAAGACTCAAAACATAAAAGGAAAAACAAGAAACAAACACGAATAAAACCATGCAAATCAATAATAATACAACATTGCAAACAAAGTGGCAAGGCCTTGCACCAGACATAACAAAGATGCAATCAAGCGCAACCAAATCAAAAATACCGAAAGCACAAAACTAGAAATATACACCATGATTCTATCCCCATGGTTCCTGTTGTCATTCCGTATTTTTTTTGTTGAGGGAGTAAACACATAGGACATCATCAAAACCACTTTTGAAGCTAGGATCTAGTTGTGCCAGCTTCAAAGAGGGATCTCTCTTTTTAATTTAGCTTTGTCTTATGTGAATTTTAGGCTAGTTATGACTGTACTTGTTTGTTTTGTTTGAAAGGTTTGGTTGATTTGAGTTTTATAATTCCATTGGGCTATGGAGTCTATAAACTAAACTAGAGTTTTGCATCAATTTTTAGAGGAGTTCTCACAGGGAAATCTAGGTTGCACTAATTGGATCTTTTCATAAATTAAATGAATTGTGGAATAGCAGAAGTGTAAGGTTCAGTAGAAACCAATGAGAAATTAAGAATTCCTTGATCTGACTTTAGTGGAAAACATTAGAATTATGAACAGCCAAATAGGGTGCTCTAAGTAACAAATCATGTTTATCACAATTTATGTTGATTAACTCATAAATTTAGAATAGCAGAGAAAGGAAAAACAATCTTTAAACAAATAGACAGAAGAGACACATCACCATTTAGTACACCACATGAATCCTATGAAAGGTCCTTGTATTATTGATGCTCTAGTGCTTTGAGAATTACAATATGTAGAAGGAAATTGCATTCAGAAATCAACCCTTAATACTTCAAATAGTGAATTATTTATAATCAAAATTACAAAAAAACCTTTACAAAAATTGTTGTCAAACCGACAATGTATTATTAGCCTAATTACAAACAAGATGATCTAATTTTGGCATAAAAATAGGCCACGTAGGCAACTGAAAGGAAAGGCAACCCTGTTTTGATGGTTTTGGTTGCTGAGTCAACACAGAATAGTGATGCGATGCTGAACAGACAGTCGTGCTGGTTGCTGCATTGGCAACTTGTTTTACTGCTCCTGAATTATCCTCCAATCTAGTAAATCGACCAATTCTTCCCATCTGCTTTCATCTGGTATACTCAATTTTGTTACCATGCGGTAGATTTCATCTACCTCTTTGTATTTGGAAAAGGTTGGCTTGACAGTAAAAATGTGTTTTACTTCATTTTGTACATAGAAATCATTTTCCATGGTTTCCAAAAAGGCATTTCTTGTCATACTTCCCTCAAGCCCACTGACCTTGATGTTGCTTCTAGCCACTTCTTTCTTCTTCAAGACATAGTCTCCCTGGGTGATCAATTTTTCATTTATAACATAAATTTTGGGCAGTCCCTTTTGGATTAGTGCTCGAATTCTATTTGTGAACCTATTTACTTGCAGCTCCAAGGTTTCACAAATTTCTTGCAGCTGATCAATGAGATTTCTCTTTGTCAATACTTTCTTGACTTCTGGAATGGTGCCAGTTCTATCACTAATCCCTACCAATTCAAGCTCATACTTGGACTTTTAGTTTAAGAACTTGATTATGTTAGAGGCTTCTGTGGGAATCTATTCCATCATTTCTCTTCCCTGCACAATAGTTTCTGTAGCCTTTTCTATCAGCTCTTTCTGCTCAAATATGATTTGGATAGAAGGCCAAATCTCATTCATATAGTCCAATATGTTCATCCAGATGGTTTCCTTGGCTTGGGCCAAGGTCTCACCAATTGAAGTGTTTCTCTCTACCTTCTGCAACTTCTCCAGCAAACTTTTGGATTTCCACATTTCACTAACTCAAGTTGCTTCTACTTTGTCCTTTTACACTTCTAGAGCTTTGAGTTGGCCCTACAAAGTCTCAATCTCCTTTAACTGGAGTGACATGTTCTCCAATGTCTTTTTTACTTATTCATCACTAACAGTTTGAGTGGAAGAAGTGGCTGCAATGGTTGCCCATGTTGATGGAAGCTGAGAAATAGCTATGGCATCCAAGGGGACAATGGCCATATTTAGACTGACTTCCTTCTCCTTTATCATTTTCTCCATGTCTGCCTCCATCTTCCTAGTCTATATATTTTGTTCTATTATCAATTTCATTATATCTGCTTTCTGTGCTTCACCTTATTCAATATCCTTGGTCATTGGATCCTCTATGGTTGGGATCTTGAGCTGATTTCTCAATGCTGCAATATCTAGGTTCTTCTTTTTAATAATTTCCTCAGTAGCATTGACATCTTTAAGGTCATACCCTATCTTAATCACCAAGTCTTCTAAAGACTTTATCCTATTATCTTTGGATAAGGAGGACACTTTCTCCATTTTCAATTGTGACTGTACATTTTCAAAAGAAACCTGCAATTTAGAAAGTGACATAGCAGTGTTAGTAAAAGTACAGGATATCATTTCACTAGTTTTCTTGTGCATCTCCATTTGATCAATGGGATGTATGTTCTTTGTACTAAATTCAAAAGTAGTGCTCTTGTAGTCTATTGCTGATTTTCACTGTGGAATCTGGTCCTCAAGAAACGCCATCTACGTTTTTCCATGCTCTATGTCAAAGACTGATAGCAACCTACTCCTTGAGCTAGAGGTCTACTTCCAGAATTGGTTATAAGTGCTACTTTTTATAATTTCATTCCTGGGCTTTATCTCCCTGTACCAGTCAAAAACTATCTTCTCTTTTTCTATTTGGACATTTTGTGATTCTAGCTCAGTTTCCTTGCCACCTTGTGAAGATGAAGGTCCAGTAGGAGATGTTGTGAATTTTCTAGTTGCAATGTTGAATTTGTGATGATGATGGCTACCCGCTCTTCAGTTTCTTTGTCCAATTCTACTCTAGGAGTTAACTTTTCTCTCTTCATGTAGCCGATCTTGAATTCTTTAGCATCACTCCCAATTTTTGATGATGATCCTTCCTCCCTCTGACTTTTTCTTAATTTTTCCTAAGGAGTAGGAGTCTACAAACTAGAAGTAGAAATAAGTTGTTCTTCAGCTTCCTGTAAGGCATTATCTATCCACTCTAGCTGATTGGCATACTGCTCTATTTTTGGCCTTGAAGTATGAATGTAAGGAGTATTTTCGTTCTCTACTCTGAGCTTTGAAATGATTGCATAGGGGTCATAAGACCATGTAAATCTCAGACTGAACATCATTTCTTTAAGAATTTTATCTTCCTCTTCACCTGTTGTCCTTGTGTTGCACAGAAACGGGCCCATCTGTGTCTTTATTCAGAACTGTGACTTCTTCTTGGCCACTACAAAGTGGATGTCATCCGAATTCAACGTCTTTCATATGTACTCTAGGGAAAAAATCCTCATTGGGAGGTATTTGAGGATTTTATAGGATGCCATTTCACATCCATACACCCTAATTGTTGTGTAATTTTGGCATAAATACCAATCCCTAGTCTTTTTCTAATCTGTTAGGTGCAAACTTCTCTTGATTTCCTCACTAATCCTGGGTTGTACTACATTGTTCAGAATGTTCATGGCTAGATGAACAAAATCTTCAATGAACTACTTATAGATGAATTCCTACTGTTCTCTCATGACTAATGAGGTCCAAAAGATTATTGGTTGCTGGTTTCTTACATCTTCAATATTCTGCAATGAAAAATTGAATTTGTTTGCCTTATAATAGAGGAACATATAAACCCAAATTGAGGTGTAATTGAACACCTGTTTTGTAGGAAATTTTATGAACTTCTCATGAATACTATTAGCCAAGAATTTACTGCAATTAAACACCATGGAGGTGTTGAAAATAGCAACAAGAAATGCTAAAAATAGCACTGCTATAAATAGCAGTTCAGCTAGTGTTGATCTTAGCAACAATGGATGAAAAAATGGAATTGCTAAAAATAGAATTTTATAAATAGCATTTCGAGATACCTTCCTATTTTAGTCAGTCCCTAAACTAAAATAGTGAAGTAAAATTCGAATTTAATCTTAGCAGCTGTTTTTAAAATAACTAATTAATTCATCTTGAGTTAAATAGTTAAGGAAAATCAAACATGAAGGCTATGTGGGGACATGCAACAATTTCTTCATTAATTGAGGAATTTATCCATCAGTTAAAGAGATAAGGATGAGTTGTAATATTGAATTGTAATTACTTGGCTCAGTTAACTAAGTCAAGTCCAGTTAGATTAATTCAAACAGTTTGTTGAATTAATGTAAGTTCAGTTAGTTAATGCTTGCATGCATGTAACTACTGCACTTCAGATAACTAAGTATTCCCTCATAAATAGCTCATGCATGTCAGTTCAAACAGAGACACAGTTGAGATCAGATGGAGGGGCAGTGTACTATCAGTTTCTAGAATATTCCATTGTGAATATTCCTTGCATGCAGAAGGAATTCTTTCCTTGAGGATTACGCAGTTACTTCTTCAAGTTTAGTGAGTGTGATGAGGCCAATTCACACATGTGACATCATTGTACCCCAAGAAATAATGCGCAAGGAAATATGAGGCTTAGAGGGCTTGAGGAGGACATATACTATGTCTATTCAGTCTGTGAGCTGAATTGTTTGATTGCAAAGAGAGCAGGATAGCTTGAGAGTTGATTCTTTTTGTAACTTGAACAAGATTTCCACTTGTATGATAATATAGAGATTGGGGTTTTAGGTTGAGACTTTCCCCGAGTTATTTCTTCTGTGTTATGTGTGATTGATTTCTCATTCTTAGTTATATGTGTTCTCTTGATCTTGCTCAATTCGATTAAGCTTCCGCAAAGTGTCGTAGAAGTAGATCTTGTATTGTGTTTTAGTATATTGCATAATCTTTTGATCTGTAGTGGGAATTTCTACATGGTATCAGAGCAAAGGTGATCAAGGCAAAGAACAGTATACAAGAAGGATCACATGGAAATCGATTTCTTATCACATCTCAAATTCACCTATGGCGTTCAGTGGTTTAAGACTCGAGTATGCCCTTGATGGTAGCTTGAATTATATAGCCTGGAAGGATCACATGGAGGGAATATTAGAGGATACGGTCTAAAGGAATTCATTGATCAAGAAGTCCCCAAGCCGACTGATGCTACTCAACAGGTGGAATGGAAGAAATGTGTTGCTAGAGCAAGGAGAATCCTCCTAGAGGGAGTTCAAGACCACATTGTCTTGAGCCTCCATGGCAGGAGACACCTTTTTAAATGTGGAAAACATTGAAAGATCTATATCACAACAACAACACTTAGAGGAAGCTGGCATTGTAAGACAAGCTTCGTAAGATCAAGTGTGAAAAGGGAATCACGATCTCTACATATCTAAACAATCTCACCACCTGCAGGGATGAGCTTGGAAGTGTAGGGATCACAATTGCTAATGATGACATGGTGAGTCTTGCACTCCTCGGTCTTCCTAAGAGCTGGCATAGCTACCAAGACTTAGTTAATGGAAGAGAAAAACTTCCAGATTGGGAACGACTTTGGTCGGATCCGATGCAGGAGGAAATAAGAAGAAGCACCATAGATGGATCCTCATCGAAGCAAGATGATGAGGAAAATCTAGCCTTAGCAAGTGGGAAGAAGATTGACAAATCAAAAGTGGGATGCTTTCATTGTCATGAAGTGGGCCATTATGCTACAAATTGTTCACAAAAGAAATCCAAGAAGGGTTCCTCGAAGGGATCTGATGGTGAGGCACTAGCGTCATAGTTTGAGCTGGATTTCTCACTTATCGCATGCATGGTTTCATTCATGGTGGGATGTGTGTGTTAATTCGATAGTGGTGTTTCATTCCACATGTCAGGTGACAAGAATCTTTTCAGTACCTTGGAGGAGGAGGATCTCCAGATGCAGATCGAGATGGAGGATGATGGAAAGTACTGTGTTTCAGGTGAAGGTTAGTTGTGTTTCAGAGGGAGCATGGAGCTCGCCTCACCCTGACTAATGTAAAGTATTTACCAGATCTGAAGAAGAATGTGTTTGTCTCTATGCTAGAAGATAAAGGCTATGATATAGTATTTAGTCAAGGAAAGGTATTCCTGAGGCATATTGGTACTGGATAGAAAAAACGAATAAGGATTTGAGTCAAGAATCTCTACAAGCTGGAGGTAGATGACTGTGCTGCTTTGAGTTCCAAAGCTGAGATGGTGCAGAGCCAAGATGTTGGTGAGCTATGGCATAGAAGACTAGGCCACTTGCACCATGGAGCCCTGAAGATCATGCAATAGATTTCTACCGGATTACCCAGGGGAAAACTTGAGCAGACGACTACATGCAAAGGTTGCAGCTTGGGTAAGTATGTGAAATCTTTCTTTCCGGATCGAGACAGTAGAGCTGGAAAAATCCTAGAGCAAGTTCACTCAGATGTTTGTGCACCATTCTCTACAACCTGCACCGCTAAACAAAGGTACTATGTTATTTTTATTGATGATTTTTCTCGTAGATGCTGGACCTACTTTATGCAAAAGAAGGATCAAACCTTCTTGAGGTTTTGTGAGTTTAAAACCTTGGCAAAGAAAGAATCTGGAAAGAAAATAAAAGCCTTGCGTAGCGACAATGGTGGAGAGTATGTCTCCCAAAAGTTTAAAGACTTCTGCACTACAGAAGGTATTAAATGGGAATTGACGACACCCCATAACCCGCAACAAAATGGGGTGGCCAAAAGGAAGAACAAATTGATTGTGGGAGCCGCGTGAGCAATGTTGCATGACCAAATCCTACCATTGCATTTGTGGGTTGAGGCATGCAATATAGCAATATACTTGTAGAACAGAAGCCCGCACTATATACTGGGGATGAAGACACCTATGGAGGCCTATTCTGGGAAGCGACCTGATGTAAGTCACTTCCGAATCTTTGGATCATTAGTTTACTATCATGTGACCAAAGATGCCAGGAAGAAGCTAAACCCAATAGTTGAGTTGGGAATACTTGTGGGGTACACGGATACACCCCACAACTATCAGGTGTACCTGCCTTCCACTCAAAGGGCAGTGGTACACAGGGATTTGAAGTTCGATGAGCAGAAATCCATGTGCTTATCACTTGAGAGGGAGCTCGAGTTACATGCAGATGAGAAACCTTCAGTTCATAAGGAGGAGGAGCCTCAGATTGATGTGGAGAAGCTGCATGCATAGGATCTAGGAGTGGACACATCCACTCATGTTGAGACTTCCAGAGATGGAGAAAATGCTCAAGGGAAGCTGACAGGTTGATGTTGGATGTGCGGGAGAATGTGGGACAACCATCTTCTCAGCGCAGACAGAGGAGGTCACCCGAGCGGTACACTGGGTACATGGCCCTGGTTGGGGAGTGTGTAGATACCGAACCTTCTTCATTTGAGGAGGCAGTGCAACAACCAGTCTGGGTTGATGCAATGGTAGAGGAGTACGACTCTATCATTCGGAATAGTGTGTGGAATGTTGTCCCAAGGCCTCAGGGCAAGTCTATGGTCAGTTCCAGATGGCTTTACAAGGTAAAGCAGGCAGTTGATGGTAGTGTTGAGAAACATAAGGCAAGGCTTGTTACCCGAGGTTTCTCACAGTTCGAGGGGATCAACTACGATGAGACTTTTTCTCCCGTAGCAAGGTACTCATCAATTAGATTGATATTGGCACTATCAGCTTAGATTGGGTGGAAGATCCACCAGATGGATGTGAAGACAACATTCCTCAATGGGAAGATTGAGGAAGAGGTGTACATTGAGCAGCCAGAAGGTTTCAAAACCTTTGATCGTGAGTCGCATGTGTGCAAACTTAAGAGGGCTCTGTATGTGCTGAAGTAAGAGTCTCATGCTTGATACACCAGGATTGACAGTTATTTCATTGGTTTGGGCTTCACCAAGAGTGAAGTAGATGTGAACCTTTACCACATCATGGTAGAAGGTAAACCATTGATCATTGTTCTTTATGTTGATGATCTGATTTTGGCAAGTGATGATCAGCTGATACAGTCTTGCAAGGAGAATCTTGCAAGAGAGTTCGAGATGAAGCACATGGGCCTTATGCACTACTTTCTAGGTATGGAGGTGTGGTAGAAAGATGGGGAAGTATTTGTGTCTCAAGGAAAGTATGCCAATGAGATACTCAGGCGCTTTCACATGGAGAAGTGAAAGCCCATGCAGACTCCTCTATCTGGGAACTGGAGGAAGGAGAATGCTACTTCAGGTGAGGTAGTGGTTGTTATTGTTTATCGGTAGCTAGTGGGTTCACTTATGTATCTGGTAAACAAATGAACTGACTTATGCTTTGCAGTGAACCAGCTGAGTCAAGATATGGTTCAGCTTACCAAGTTGTTTTGGAAGGCAGCGAAGCATGTGCTGAGATACCTCAGAGGCACATCTCAGTTCGATTGTGGTAAAGACGGGCAGAGGGAGTGAAGCTTCAGGGCTTCATAGATGCGGATTGGGCAGGGAGTCCATCAGATCGGAAGAGCACTTCTAGAGGAATCTTCAACCTTAGTTCAGCTGCAGTTTCCTGGTATAGCAGGAAATAGAGATCAATTGCACTTAGATCAGCAGAGGCTAAATACATGGTTGCTAGTTAGGCTGCATGTGAGGCCATTTGGATGCGGAAGATTCTAGTGGGATTGTTTGGTCAGATGATGGATCTTACAGTGATCTACTGTGATAACCAAAGTTGTATCAAACTCTCTAATAATCCAGTTTTTCATGATAGGTCCAAGCACATTGATATACGGTATCACCATCTTCGAGACTATGTGGTGAAGAGGATCATGTTGTTGTTGTATGTTTCGACCGAGGAACAGGATGAAGATATTTTGACTAAGGCATTGTCAAAATGAAAGTTCGAGTTCCACAGAGATAGGATTGGGGTTACTGATAATCCCTTTCTTTTTGAGAGGGAGTGTTGAAAATAGCAACAAGAAATGCTAAAAATAGAATTGGTAAAAATAGCACTGCTATAAATTGCAGTTCAGCCAGTGTTGATCTTAGCAACAATGGATGAAAAAATGGAAGAGCTAAAAATAGCATTTCGGGATACCTTCCTATTTTAGTCAGTCCCTAAACTAAAATAGTGAATTAAAATTCGAATTTGATCTTAGCAGTTGTTTTTAAAATAATTAATTAATTCATCTTGAGTTAATTAGTTAAGGAAAATCAAACATGAAGTCTATGTGGGGACATGCAACAGTTTCTCCATTAATTGAGGAATTTATCCATCAATTAAAGAGATAAGGACGAGTTGTAATATTGAGTTGTAATTAGTTGGCTCAGTTAACTAAGTCAAGTCCAGTTAGATTAATTCAAACAGTTTTTTGAATTAATGTAAGTTCAGTTAGTTAACATGCATGCATGAAACTACTGCACTTCAGATAAATGAGTATTCTCTCATAAATAACTCATGCATGTTAGTTCAGACAAAGACCCAATTGAGATCAAATGGAGGGGCAGTGTACTATCAGTTGCTAGAATATTCCATTGTGAATATTCCTTGCATGTAGAAGGAATTCTTTCCTTGAGGATTGCACAATTACTTCTTCAGTTTTAGTGAGTGTGATGAGGCCAATTCACACATGTGACATCATTGGACCCCAAGAAAAACTGTGCAAGGAAATAGGAGGCTTGGAGGGCTTGAGGAGGACATATACTATGTCTATTCAGTATGTGAGCTTAATTGTTTGATTGCTGAGAGAGCAGGATAGCTTGAGAGCTAATTCTTTTTGTAACTTGAACAAGATTTCCATTTGTATGATAATACATAGACTGGGGTTTTAGGCTGAAGCTTTCCCTGAGTTATTTCTTCTGTGTTATGTGTGATTGATTTCTCATTCTTAGTTATATGTGTTCTCTTGATCTTGCTCAATTTGATTAAGCTTCCGCAAAGTGATGTAGAAGTAGATCTTGTATTGTGTTTTAGTATATTGCATAATTTGTTGATCTACAATGTGAATTTCTATAGGAGGGATTGCTGTATATGGAAAATATAGAGAGGAATCCTAGAATGGGCTCATATACCCACTGATCATAATAATAGCCTAAAATGTAGGAAATCATGGATATAATTTGTGTGGCTTGATTAGGGAAGATGGAGGATTATTTTTGGGTAATTGGGCATTCTCTGGCAAGAAAATCTCAAAAATTATGGCTTTGGTGGCAAAATCCAGCTTTTAATAAAGCTGGGTGAGGGTTTCTAAGGAGAAAGGAGCAGCATTTTCCACAGTGGGGGCCAGCATCATTTGATCAATGGATTGGGTTGTAATTGTGAAGAGAATGTCACCTGTAGGGGCAATGATGGCTCTTTGGGCAGGGACATAGAAATCTTGACACCTTCTGGTAAATTCTGGGGCTTGGAATGTCAAGGGGAAAATATAATGGGGGAGGTTGGACTCCGAGAGCCCAATTTCATCGGTTTTGTCTGTGTGTTTATCTTCCAGCCAACAATATAACTCAAGAAAATCACAATCACATTGGGCTTCATTTATCCTATAATCCCTATCAGCTAAAGGTATATGATCTAAATCTACAGAAGGGGGAATTAAAGGATTAATAGGCTTCTCTTGAGTCTTAGTATTTGGAGGCATGACTACAAAAATCTGAGAATAGGATGAATTTGTAGAGGAGATTACCAAGCATAGTAGAATAACAAATTGTTAGGTGAAAATGAAAGGGAACTGTCTGTTTTATGTCGTGATTTGGTCACAGAAAGACTCTGAAAGAGATCATTGTGCAGAACTGGTAGTAACAGAAAAAACAGTAAAATGCAGGAGAGCGACAGAATGAGCAATAAATAAAAGAAAGAGATGGGTTCAACAAGGTTTAAATGTTGCAGCGAATCACCCCTTTGAAAAGGTGCGGGACCGTTAGGCCTAAATGATTACCCAGGAGAAATTGAATTTAATGCAGAATAGTCATTTTGGCTAGGAACAAATTTAATAGGCCAACGGTCATGCCATGTGGTAGGTGGAGAGTGGTGGAGGAAACGTGGTAGGGCACGGTAGAGCAGATGAGGGAAAATTGGTTTTCGGAGGGGGTAGCAGTATGGTTTTGGTGAGGGGGGTGCAAAATCACGAGGATGCGACACATAAGGGATGGGGCCCGATGGGAGAAACTACTTTCGGCACCCCCCACCCGGTGGTCAAGGCAGGATGGAGAGGGGGGCCGAAAGTGGATGAGGTCCATTGATCAAGAGTGGGAGCGAATCCTGAGGCTTTCAATGTTGTTGTACTTTAAGCATAAGCGACAAAGAAACTTTATCCACCTGAGCCTTTTGATTCTTATTTTCCTGACTTAGGATAAAGGGAATATGAAACATATGAAAGACTTTAACCATAGTGCACATATTTTCCTTTTCACCATATCCTTAAAAGTTAGGATAAAAATTACATATACATATATTTGCAAAAATGATCAAATCTACCTACCCATGACTAAACTAGAATTTTTTATTCTTTCCTCTAGGGTGCACTTAGACTAGCAGACCCATTTTATTTTCTTTTATACATAATGAAAAACTACCTAACCTATCCCTTATTTCTTCTATCGATCCAGATTAAACAGTTGGATCAATGTCATTTTCTACCTAACTAGTGATTTACCCATATTAAACTGTTGGGTAAGTCTTTATTTTCTAACTTAGTTTATAGAAATTTAAAGGAGTTTAATCATGATTACACTTTATGAATGAACTAAAAGCTAGTGATTGTGGCATTTTGAACAAGTTGCAGACAACTTTTTATTTTTCAGTAATGAAGGAAAACCATCTATGAGTAGTGGCATTTAGACTTGAAACACTTTCAATGTTATTATTTTTTTACTTTTCTTTCTTTTGGTGGGGTTCAATCTTTTCTTATTTTTTCAATATTTTTCATTTTTCTCTTTTCTTATTTATACCCTCTTTTCATTTTTTAATTCTTTTTTCTTTTATTTGGAAATAATTGGTAGATTGACAAGTATTTACAAAATAAGATTCTTGAGATACAATACTCAATTACCTTGAGATCCTATAAATTATAGGACCCTAACAGTGGCTCCAGCTGGGGATGGCACTCTCCCTGTGAGGTGCCAAGAACATGTGATCAGTAGCCTTGAGTGTTCTATTTCAACAATATCCATCTCTGATTTCTTAATTGTAGTACTTATGGTAACACATCAATAGAATCTTAGGGCCTTCTCTACGAGCTTCAACTTCTGTTAATAGGTCACCCCAAAACCAAATAATAAAGACAATGATATTTACAATGATAAATACTATGAAATATTCTATTTCTCAAAGAAATAATGTTTGAGCATCCTACCATTGACAGGTCCACCAGATAATTCTGTCCCATCTAAATTTTTGATGAAGAATGCATTATGCCCTATGAAAACATAAATGACATAAGGTCCCATCCATAAATTGTCAAATTTTTTATGCTTCCCTTTGTCTTCTCTTCTAGAATCCCACTTTAATACTTTATCAGCCAAGGTGAAATCATCTTCTTTTTTCCTTCTATCAAAAACATTCTTGATATTCTCATGGATGACCTGAGCCTTATTATAAACTTCTTCCCTAGATTGTTGCAACTAGATTGTATGATCAATTTTCCTTTGAATGTCATTTGGCTTAGCCTGCAATTCTTGAATTAACTTCATGACTGGAACTCCCAAAGAGGATGGAAAAAAAATATTCCATTCCATAAACCAGTTGGTATGGTGACATGCCAATTGATTTCTTTGTGGTGAACCTATCAGCCCAAAGTGCATTTATTAGCTTGTTGTGCCATGACGTTTTGTTGTCTGCTAATAGATTCTTGATCATATTTACCAAACTTTTATTTGAAGATTCAGCCAACATATTGCCCTGTGCGTAATAAGAAGTTGAATGCCCCAAAGTGATATGATATTTTTTGTAGAAATCTATCATTTTCTTAGATCTAAAGGTTGCAACATTGTTTGTAATAAGCTTGTTTGCACATAAAAATCTAGATAGGATGTTGGTTTCCAAGAATTTGATGATAACAACCTCTGTGGCTAGTCTAGAAGGAGTGACCTCAATCCATTTGGTGAAATAGTCAGTAGCAGTAATGATCCATTTATGTTGAGCAGAGGATGCAGGATGGATTTCTCCAATGAAATCCAATCCCCACTATTGGAAAGGGCTTTCAACAGATATGGGCTTCAAAGGTAGAGGCAAAAGCTTTATTTTTTCCTCAAAGATTTGACACTTGTGGCAAGAGGTTACATTCTTATGAACATCTGGGAAAAGTGTAGGCCAGCAAAAACTAGCTCTAAGGATCTTATTGGTAGTGGTTTTCCAATACAAATGGCCACCACAGTCACCCTCATGGAATTCCTGCATTTTTCTTTCTGCATCATCTCTTAATAAACACTTTAGTAGAATACCACCAACAAATTTCCAATATAAAACATTTTCTATGATGCAAAATTTAACTGCTTTTAGCTTAAAAAATATAGCCTTTGTTTTTGTTAGACGAGGAGGAGAATTTAAATTAAATAAAACATAAACAAGGTTTGCATACCAGGGTGAGGTCATGAAAGCCTCATGTAGTGTTGGAGTCACCTGTTCCTCTTGATCATCCAATTCAGCTACAAAGTTGATATCTAAAGCATTAAAATTAGATTCAGTCATCAATTTGGCTAATCCTTGTCCTTTGATAAGATTTCTTGGCTTGATTTCCATATCATATTCCAGAAGGATGGCAATCCGTTTGCCTCTTTTTCCATCTGGTCCATTCTGTGTCAAAATATCTTTAACTACAGTATTTGGTACATAATAAATTATATGAGAATGAAGGATATATACTCTGAAATATTTAATTGATTTTATCAATGCGAAAGCTTGTTTCTCCATTATATTATACTTGAGTGCAACATCCCTCAAGGCCTTGCCAAAGTAAGAAATAGGATGTTCAAATCCATCATCATTTTTTTGCAAAATGATAGCTGCAACAGTCTGTTCAGAAAAAAACGAAAAAATCATAAAGTATCTAGTAAAATTTGGACTAATAATGATTGGTTCCTTTGTTAATTCTTGTTTAACCTGGTCAAATTATTGCCTAGCTTCAATGTTCCACATGATTTCATAATCTCATTTTAGCATGTTTTTGATGTTTCTAAGAAGTTCTGCAAGGTTAGGGATAAATCCTCCCAGGAAGTTTATTCTCCCAATAAATGACTGTAGTTCTTTAATATTTATTGGATGATTTGTTTTCAGAATAGATTCAATCCTTTTAGGATCAATTTTAATACATTCCTTAGATATGATATGACCAATACGTTTTCCCTCTTCAAGGCCAAACACCATTTTCTTAGGATTTAGTGAAATCCCAAACCTTCAACATTTTTCAAATACTCTTCTCAGGTGCATCAAATGTTCTTCATCAGTTTAGAATATACAGTTATGTCATCTAGATATATCACAATAAATCTGCCAATTTCATCAGCAAAAGCAATATCCATTGCTCTTTGAAATGTGGCTCCAGCATTCATTAATCCAAAAGGCATCTTCACATACATGAAGGTACCCCATGGAGTAGTAAAGGTTGTTTTATCCTGATCCTCTGGATGAACTAAGACCTTATTATAACCTGAGAAACCATCTAATAAAGAAATCCTAGAAGATCCAACTACCTTTTGCAAAATATGATCCATTTTAGGTAAGGGATAGTTGTCCTTTAAGGAAACTTTGTTTAGGTTCCTGAAATCTATGCACAATCTGATTTCACTTGTTTTCTTCCTAGTTGGCACAATATTGGAAACCCATTTAGAGTACCTAAGAGGAACTATGATTTTAGAATCATACATTCTTTTGATTTCCTTCTCAATTAAAGGCATCAGAGCTAGATTTATTCTGCGAAGTTTTTGTTTAAAGGGTTTATGTTGGCTTGTTGGGGCTTGACCCAGGTTTGGAATTAATTAGCCAAACAAATCCCGGTACTACTGGCCCTTTTGGCAATAGTCCTTGGAGTGCGGACTGAGGTCTCACCCAAAGTAGTATGGGAGGGTGCTAGAACTAGGTTTTCGCACCCTGGAGATGTCTGATGAGTTCGACTGGTCCGCGGTTTGACCCTGTGCCCTGGTTTCTTCACAAACTTTCCCATACTTCGCAACCTGATATACTACCTTCGCGCAACCCTACCCAGGGGCTGAATTTCACGTTCTATGTTATTACCCAAGGCCTTGCCTATATTACAATGTTAGTTAATTAGCTTTGCCTACTTGAGTTCTTTAAGTTATACTTAACAACATAAACCATTCATACAGGGGCCTGCAGTAAATAAATAATATATTTGAAAATTATATCAAACATGCATTAACCCAAGAACAGATACACAGAATTATGATAAAACTTCTCTTTATTAATTCCTTCCTTGGTTATAGACTCGACTCTGCCTTGCGCAGTCAGCTACAGGGGTCCGCGCACTTAGCTGTGGACTACTAGGCCTCTGCGCACTCAGCTGCAGAGCCTTCTCCTACTCTACAACCCAAAGACACACTTTGCACTGCGACTTAATCACTTAGGCTTCTCATTCCCATCTTCTATTCTTAGTTAGTTATCTTATACACCTAGAGCATCCCTCTATTTATACAATCCCATGGTCCGTGGACCATGGGTAGGTCTATCCAGCCGAAATTACATTACAAAACTAGAGCAGACAACCTTGTGACTCTATCATGCTTTCACATCTCGGGCCTGCAATTTGCAGAGCTTTACAACAAGATTCAGTGAAAACTTGGGCTTTGAGCCCCAAAACATGCCTTGGGGGGATTCCATGCCCAACAAGCCCCCAGCACAAACATTTTGACTCGCCCTCGAGTCACTCTGTCAATGCAGCAATATTTGCGCGGAATCCCTCCAACTGTTCTCGAGCTGCGCAGAGGTCAACAGCTCACTGAGCTGCTACTTGCTGGATCTACTGCACACGATGTTTTGAGACCTCTGTGTCTGGAGTGCTTCTCTACATCAATGTGTGCATCCCTTGCATGTATGCAAGCTTTCCTTTGATGTCTGCCATGATGGTGAATGCCTCGTCCATCCAAGGCTAAACGCGCACCTTCAGGACTGCTTCCTTATGTCATGCCGCGTCCACCTGCTCCTTCAGTGCTTTAGCCTTCTACATCCATGCAAGCCTCTGGGTGAGGACCACCATCTGTGCAGTTCCACAGACACTGTCATACTGCTGTTGCAGTTCTCGTGCCTCTATCTCTAAGCGATGGATGTTGGGGTCCTCCTATAGAGTTGTGAGGACCTCAAGTGATTCCTCCAACATACTGGTGCACTCTCGCACTGCACCTCCAATTTCCTCCAATCCCGCTGTGATAACGCTAGCACATTGTTCTTTGACTTCCAGGGGAGTGTATGGCCGCGTCTTTAACCGCTACTCCACGATCTTAAGGTTTAGCTCTAGCTGAACCTTTGTCATTTATTCCCTCGCCTCGCGGACCCCTGCTGCTAACCTGTGGATCCGTGCCTCTGCTGGTATGTCTGCTGGGATGGCTAACTCCGGGATGCTTTGACAAGTGTCGTCTATCACCTATACCAGTTGTTGATTTTGTGACACCAATTAGTCACGTTGCAAGCTTATTTGTTCCATATTTATTTTCTATTCTCTGAGGACTTGGAGTGCGGGGCTCTCCCTAGCTCGCAGCTCTATAGTTATCCCATCCTGTAATACATATAAGGTCTCATGTGGGAGTGCAGCTAGATTGATACCGAGACCTTTCATCATGCTAGCCGGAGGCCGGTTGACCTCATTTGATGCCACTAGTGCCCCTTCTAGAAGCATTATGGCGTTCATTATTTGCTTGCACAACATCTACTTTGCTACCGAGGATCTGACTATACCAACCTGAGGGGGGCGTATCTGTAATTCCTGCAATTATGCTCTGAGGGCCCCCAACACAATCTGGTTCTCCTGCATGAAATATTGGAGAGCCTCATTAGTGACATCGCACACCACTTCGCTGATTTCGTGCAGATCACCCTCGGTTAGGGTGATCGGATCAATGGACAATTTCGAGGCCTTGGCCTTCTTCCACGGCCCTGCTCGGTCGACCGGGTGTTGGCGTTTCATCTGCATTGACGCGGTTTGTGGTTTCGTGCCTCCTTTTGTTGTTCCTACCTCTTCTTCCTTCCCTTGCGAAGGCATTGTTTGGACCTTGCCCGCCTTCGCGACTACCTCCTGTGTTGCTGCTGCTACTATGGTCGTTTCCTGCTCAGCTGCTTTTTTTGCTGCGTCCCACGCTGCCCGTACTTCTGATACCGCTACTTCCTCCCTTCATTTTTTGGCCAACTCTGCGATGCACAGCTTGGCCTCATCCTTCTTTCTTTACGTCGCCGACTTCTCAAGCTCTGCGATGTCTAGGGTGCGCCACTCCTGTGGCCATGCCTCTAGGACATTGAAAATGACATCGTCGGTGGCTACGAAGGGTATCTTTTCCCACTATTTAGTTGGGTCCTCCGCGCCCTGATATAGATGCTATGCATGTCCACTTTAAATTCAGAAAAACCCTACAGACTATTGTAAATAGTGAGTGACAACTTTGGTTTACGGTTGATCCCCATTCTGAGGTTCATTTCCATGAACATCCAGAAGATTTTGCTTTCACGTATCCACTTAGCATCCTTCGTGGCCTAGAGCAAAACGTACTTCGCGGCCTCTAGTAGGTCCCTATCAATTACGGGGAATTGACTATCCTTCGGCAACTCCCTAACCATGAGCACTATGGACAGCAACAACCATGTATAGTGGAACGTTTTGCCATGGTCCTGGGCTTTGTGGAAATTTTCTAAAAATTCCTAGCAAAGGAAATCAAACGAGTTAAACAGGACCCCCTCCGTGCACTGTTCATCTAGTGCTACCACCATCATGGGGACTTCGTCCACGCGGCACTTGCGCATGATCTTTCCTACCAGGATTTGGGTCGCTACGTGCACTGCTTTCTCCTTGATTCTGGAGATGGCGTAGCCCATCTTCTTCTTTTCTAGCTTGTACTTTTTCTTCATGGCCTTTGTGATGGCCAAGTCACTGCCCTTTCCTTTCGATATGTCCATGGGGTCCTCTCCTCTACATGGAATCTGGGAGACACTATGAATCAGGTCTGCCGTGATGGGGATGGGCTCCTCCAGCCACAAACACCCATCATGCACCAGGTAGAGCAGCTACCTGATGACGAAAATGGTTATTGGGGCACGGTGGAAGTGCGGCACCCAAAGAAAATTCTGCAATCCATCCTTCTCCACTCTGCGTAACCACTTCTGCGGCTCTAGCTCTGTAACCCCTGCTGCGGTGTTTTTCTTGGGCTTCATGAGGTTCCTTGTCTCTAGGTGAGGGAACGTCTCATGGCCAGCGAGGTCACAATCTTCAAATTTCAGGCTTGACACACGTCCTAGGTGCGTGCCTTAAAACATAATGTTATCTGGGAGGAGCGGGGTCTGGAGCGAGCTCTTGGTCTCGTCTAGCTCCTTGGGCACTTTCGCCTTCCCTTTTCATGGGGGGAAATAGGTGGGCAATTTTATTGCAAAGCGCGCAGGCTAAGTGTCCTCCTCCATGCCTTCATCCTCCTCCTCCGAGATGATAAGATCCTCCAAATCTTCTTCTTCTTTGTTTGTTTCTATAGCAATGGCTTTCCCCTTCTCCTCCATCAACAGTTTGCTACACAGCGGGTTTCGCGAGGACACGCGTATGGGAGCCATTGCTTGTTAGTCCTTCTTGGGTCTTGGCGTACATGGTGATTTCGGGATTTCTGCCACAATTCTGGCATCTTCTGGAACATCCTCCATAGTTAGGGTCTGTTCAACCTCCTTGGTGGTCACTTCTGCTATGTCCATAACATCCTGAGCAGTTGCTATCGTATTCATCTGGAAATCTAGCACTCACGAACTTTGGGGCTCAATCAATGCTTCGCTCACAACACTTAGGGCTCTTCTCAATCGCTCAATTCGAAAATGACCAAGTGTTGTTTGTTGGGCAGCCCTTTGTATTTTATAGTGCTTTTTAAGTTCGAATTCGATCATTCCCCCCAATTCTAGTTCATTAATGCTTTCTTAGCAGAAGATTTTCCCAAATCTTGCGCATAAATCGTGTCTTAAATGCTTGTAACCCGCTCCATTTGGCCTCAATTTGAGCATCCCATCATGAATAGTGACTTCAATGGTCACTTTCTGGCCAACCCACGTGGCATCGTAGTCCCCCATGCATGGTTGCAGACCTTGTGGACTTTTTTTTTTTCTGTGCGCAGCTCCAACCTCGCGCAGCTTCCAGTTAGAGTAGTTTATAGTCTTGCACTTCCTTTCAACTTCTTGGAGTGCATCGCACCTTATCCTCCACATCGCATCAGCCTGGTTAATTATCATAGTAACATACGGTCCAAGCCAAGGCATCAGAATGATCAATTCACGGTGACATTCCTCAAGCTTGTCAGCGTGATCGTGTGCACCCTATTTTATAACCATGGTCTTCTTATCAAGAAACTCGTCCCTTATCTCATCTTCCAGCTTCTTGACTTCCATCTCTACCAAAGCACTTTTCCTCCTTAATCGCACCCTTTCTTTTTCATGTTCTTGGAGCCTAAAATTTCCATGTTGGATTTTTGCTTCCAAGTTTTCGTGAACCGTCGCATCCATTGGTGTGATCATGTGTGGCCTAATTTCTCCAAGTATTATAGGGCTTACCTCAATTGCTTCATACTCCAGCCTTGGCGGTGCCTGCACGGTCAGGGTTTTGCACACGGTCCTATATGCCCAGAGAACCACTGGTATGCGTAGGTCCCAGTCAGCCCGGTTCACATGGTGAACTGTGTTCAGTACTTCGCGTACTTTGTCAAAATATTTTGCATTAATATGCTTTTGAGCACTTGGTCTTACCATACTTCCTAGTCTCAAATGGAGGGGTTGTTCGTGCCATTGTCTTGCCTGCCCCTACTTACCGATCGTGTTTCCTATCGCAAGGATGGTGTGCCTTCATGTAGGTTGCGCACCATACGCCTGTATCCATCTAGAAAGGTGGGTGCGCGGGCCGTTTTTTCCATCATAATTGGCTTCTATCTGCATCTAAGGCTTCCCAAAGTAGTCGCATCATCCTTCTGCATTCACGCCAATTCTCAAAACTCTGCTAGTGCGTACCCCACCACCTTGCGGGCATAGTGCTCAGTACCCATTTCAGAGCATCGAAATGCTATTGTTCAAGCACTTCCTCTTCAAATTTGTTTAGGAACTCCTCCATTTCACCGAACACATCGTACTTAGGCAGATCTCTCGCTTCTGTTTCTATGCAGCGCAACGACCTTTTCATCATGTTACAGTTGAGTGTGGTTACCTTGTGTAACCGACTCTGCCATCGTTCTATTTCCTCATCTAAATCTGAGGTGCAAGAGCTTTCGCGCTCCCACGAAATCCTGCCATCCACTATTGGATTTACCTAGTCCTTCTCCCGCGTGGTTATCTTGTAGATATAGTCTAGATCTCCATCGCTATCATAGTCACGCGTTGGCTCTTTGTAGCGTGATCCTTCTGCAGGGTCTAAAGGTACCACTACGCACAATGACTTTTTCTCAAAAATCATCTTGCGCTTCTTTAGATTTATCACTCCATTCATTTCAGTGGCCCAATCTATTCCCGGTAGTGTGGGATAGGGATTTTTGTCATCAACAATTTCTATCACTTCGAAATCTAACTGTGCGCTCACTCCTTCTCTATCTACTATGATTCCCTGCAATCTCCCCATAGGTAGGATATTCTGTTGGTTTTCAATTCACAGTTGGATAGGATACCATTGCAACGCAGGCCTGCACATGCACTCCCATGTCTGCTTTGGTAGGATGTTCGTGTTTGATCCTAGATCCAGAATCATTTGATCCATTTCATATTCCCCAATCTGCGTGGTTAATCTCATCTCCCTTCATGTTCACATCGTGTGCTTCTCGAGCTTCCGGACTACGCGTGGTTCTCCTGGCGAGGTCCTAGCACATCTAGTTATGAGTTCTTGTAGCCCCTTCATAGCCTTGCTGTCACGCAGCAGCTTCATGCATGCCTCCAAGAATGTGGTGAGCATCGATGGGTCCACTTCTGGTTCCAGTCTGTGTTTACTTCCTGAAGTGGAGGCATTCGCGAAGCTCTTCATAGCTTCCATGAATGTCTCTTTAACGCGCTCTAGATCAAATTCAGGTTCCTTCGTCGGAGCCTTGCGAACCCAGGTAATTTCTTCGGGCTGCTTGCCCTTGTCATCCCCCATCGTAATACCACTTCGGAGCACAATATTTACATTCGGGTCTTCCTCGCGCGGCTCAGACCTCATCATTTGCAGGTTCTAAGTTGGGGGAGGTTGGAGTGCTCCTTTATCGCACAACCTTGCTATCAGTGTGGGATAGTCCTCCATCTCATGATCAAACTGCGTACAATATAAAAATGATGGTATTGTTGGATTTGTACAATCGCGAGCATAATGCCCCAATCCTCCGCAATTGTAACATATCAGTTGGCCGCGACCTCTTCCTGGTCCCGTTCCTCCTCAGCCTTGTCCATGCCCTTGAAACCCAACATGCACCATTCTTTCATTTTGATCAAGGGGCCATGTTTTGAACTGAACTCTGTAGGTAGGAGTCTGATCCATCATCAGTTCATAACTTCTACAGGTGCGCTCATCATGGCCTACTGACCTATCAAAATTATAGAACAACTGTTGGGAATTCTGCATATACTTCTATAATAGATGGCATTTATCTATAGCGTGCTTCCCTCCTATCTGAGAAATCATGCACCACAATGCAGGCGCCATGCTTGGTCCTACTTGTGCCTCTGGTCTCAATGGCATTGGTCCTCCTGCGAGGTAATTCATGAAGACTGGACAATGGTCCTTGTCATGTCCCTGGCCTTTGCACTTTACGCACCATACCTCGTCATGCACTTATGGACGAGCTGTTCCATATTGCTTCAAACTCTACATCTCAAGGCACAAGTTCTTCAACTACGTGCAGATCTATTGGACTCCCAGGTTTGGATCTTGTATCGGAGTCTCGTGCACTCTCATCGCAACCTCCAAAGCATTAGCCTGAGTGGTTAGCCTTTGTTGCGACAACACATTCCATAGATGCGGTGTTAACGAAGCTACAAACCATTTGCAATGTTGCCCGTCTATTAAGGTCATGTTCACTTCGCAAATTGTGTACTTCAGTCTTTGATCCAACTCCCACGGGGTTTCACCTAGTAGCATCGTGATTTCCTTGAATCCAATGATTGACTGTGCCTTCGATTTCGGCCTGCTAAATTTTTTGTTTAGTGTAGTCTGGATATCCGCTATCCCCACATTCAGATTGTCATTGGAATGCTTAATGTACCAAGTCAGTGCGTGATCCTACGGAGCACTAACCAATGTTGCCTTATTTATATTGTCGTCCGTGACACCATGTGCTTCCCATACTGCTTTTACCACGAACCAAAATTGGTCTGGATCTTCATTCCCTACTCCCTTGAACATTGGTAGCTTTATCCCACTGGCCATACTGCTTCATGGTGGTGGTGGAGGTGGTGTGGGCGAAGATGGGGATGAATATGGTGAGACTGGTGGTGGTGTGGGCAGGGATGGTATGCGCGGAGTTCTCTGCTTTATTAGATTGATGGAACTTCTTGGTGAAACCTTCATGAGCTCTTCTTTGCCCCCTTATGGAGGTGATATCAAGGGGCTAGTTTCGATTTCTGTTCTGCCTTCATTTCTGTAGATCCTCCCACTCCGCGTAGCCCGAAACATCAATTTATTCACATAGCCCGCTTTTCACACAGTAGCATTTTAATCCAAGTGTTAAAATATTTAACGTACTTACCTCACAGTCCCTTGAGGAAGCGTCGTTCCGCCTCACTATAGTTAACTTAAGTATCTACCGCGAATTCAGTGATGAACCCTCCTATGATCCGATCCAGCCAGTGATCGATAGTGCGAGCAATATTGTCTTCCGATGCTTCCAGTCTGCGCACCAGCTCTGGAGTCCACACAATAGGTTTTTCGAGCCTACACCTTCCTTGACTGTCTGCTAGCTTCGGTGTTGTTGGGAAAAGTATCCAATACGGAATGACCCTATCCCACTCTAAGGGTGATAGTACCTCAGCAACAACCGAATGCAAAGCTATTCAAGATTACTTCTTTATGAGATGTAAGAGAGGGGAGAAAGAGATCCACTAACCATTTTCTTCCGCTAATGTTTGATCCAATCTTCTGTTATGAAACCAGCTCACAAAAAGATAGAAAAGAGAGATCCACGCCTTAGAATTCAGCCTCTTCGAGGGGGCAACCTCCTTTACATTACATAAATGAACAATTCTTGGATGATACAAATGAAAATACCTCCTTTCTATATATAGGAGTCTAAGTGGTCCCAATACAATCAAAGCCTACATAACAATAATATTGTAGGGCACAACAATAACAATAGTGGGCTTCTATGTGGCACAATAGTAACAATATGGACACTACATGGGTACATCAATATAAATAAGGGGTATAACTACAATAGTAATGGGGTAATCACTAGTATTATAGGGACCCAACATGCCCCTCTCCTTCAAAAAAAAGTGTTGTCCTCAACGCTTGAGTAGTTCAGGATACTTCTGCATAAAATTCTCGTCCTCCCATGTGGAATCTTCAGCGGATAAGTTCTTCCACTTGATAAGGTACTCTGAAATTGATCGATTTCGTAGCTGTCGAGTTCTTGTTTCTATAACTGCTTCCGGTTCCAATATAATTTTTCCTTCTCGTCAAGTTCTGGCAATATTGTTTGAACTGGGAGCTTGTCGCCTATAACCTTCTTTAAGCATGAAACATGGAAAACTGGGTGCAATCGAGAAGCTGCAGGAAGCTCCAATTTGTATGCCATAGTACCAATCTTTTGCAACACCTTGTACGGACCATAATACTTTGGTGATAATTTATTATCCTTCTTAGCTTGCTTGAGGGACATTTGCTTATATGGTTGTAGCCGTAGGAATACCCAATCACCTACATCAAAACTTCTTTCACTGCGATGTTGATCTGCCTGTTGTTTCATTCTATTCTGTGCCAACACAAGGTTATCCTTTAAGAGTTGGAGGACTTGTTGTTGATGTTCGATGTGATGTTCCACTGCCTGAACCTTAGAATTTTCTCTTAAATATGATGTGATGGATGGTGGTTGATACCCATAAAGTGCCATAAATGGGGTCATTTTTGTTGCTGTATGAAAGGAAGTGTTATACCACCATTCAGCCAGAGGCAACCATTTGACCCATTGTGTCTGTTTATCAGATACAAAGCAACGAAGATATCCTTCCAAACATTTGTTTACTATCTCAGTTTGCCCATCAGATTGAGGATGATAAGATGAGCTATGAGCTAACTGAGTACCAAGACAAGAAAATAATTCTGTCCAAAAATTTCCAGTGAAAATGGGATCTCTGTCACTTACAATAATCTTTGGGTTTCCATGTAGCTTTTGAACTGTTTCCATAAATGCAGTAGAAACTGTACTGGCTTTAAATGGATGTGATAATGCACAAAAGTGTGCATACTTGGTAAGTCTGTCAACTACCACCATGATGACACTCTTTCCCTCAGACTTGGGTAAACCTGTGATAAAATCCATTGAAACCTCCTCCCAACGTTGGCTTGGAATGGATAAAGGTTGTAATAGACCCGGTGTCTTAATTGTTTCAACTTTATTTTGCTGGCAAACCAAACATTCCGCCACAAACTTTTGAATATCTGATTTAAGGCCATCCCAAAAAAATTCCTTCTTAACCCTGTGGTAAGTTTTTAAAAATCCTGAGTGCCCTCCTAAGGGAGAAGTGTGCAATTCCATAAGAATCTTTTGTTTTAGCTGGGAATTCTTACATAGGTATAAGCGATCTTTGTACCATAACGAATCATTTTTCCAGCTAAATGTATCAGAAGTACTGGAATCTTGTTGTAGCTTTTGAATAAGTGCCCACACTTCTTCGTCGTTCTTCCATTCCTCCCTTGCTTCATTTATCCAATCTGGTTGGATAATAGAAATGGCACACAACAATGCTTCCACATCCTCATCCTTTCTTGAGAGTGCATCTGCCACCACATTTTGCTTCCCTTTTTTGTAGATGATTTCAAAGTCATAACCCAACATCTTTGTGACCCACTTTTGTTGCTCTTCAGAGGATAATCTTTGTTCTAAAAAGTATTTAAGGCTATCATGATCCGTTTTTACCTTGAAGTGTCTTCCCATTAGGTAGGGTCGCCATTTCTTAAGTGCATGGAGTATTGCCAACATTTCCTTCTCATAAATAGCTTTGCTTAAAAACTTTCCCTTGATTGGACGACTTTCAAAAGCAATGGGTCTTTCATCTTGCATTAGAACAGCACCAATTCCATTTCCTGAAGCATCACATTCCACAATAAAGGTTTTTGTGAAGTCCGGCGTAGCTAAGACCGGTGCTTGGCACATTGCCTCTTTAAGATGTTCAAAGGCCTTTGTTGCTTCCGAAGTCCATGAAAATGAATCTTTCTTCAATAATGTTGTTAGAGGTGCTGCTATTCTCCCATAATTCTTAACAAACTTGCGATAATACCCTGTCAACCCAAGAAATCCTCGCAGATGCTTTATGGATGTGGGAATTTTCCATTCCTTAATGGCTTTAATTTTTCTAGGGTCTACCTTAACTCCTTCATGAGATACAATATGACCCAAATATTCCACCTCCTGGACTCCAAAGAAACATTTGGATCTTTTTGCATATAATTGTTTCTCCTCCAATAGTTGTAACACCCTGTCAACATGTTCAACATGATCCTTCCAAGACTTGCTGTAGATTAGTATATCATCAAAAAATACTAACACAAATTTTCTAAGGAATGGTTTGAAAATTGAATTCATCAAACCTTGAAATGTTGAAGGTGCATTGGTAAGGCCAAAAGGCATGACCAAAAATTCATAATGACCCTCATGAGTTCTAAATGCTGTTTTCGGAATGTCTTCAATCTTCATTCTAATTTGATGATATCCCGAACGAAGATCCAACTTGGTGAAGTAAATTGATCCATGCAATTCATCCAGTAATTCATCAATAACAGGAATGGGGAACTTATCTTTAATAGTGAGCTTGTTGAGCTCCCTATAATCTGGACACATGCGCCATGATCCATCCTTCTTGTGCACCAATACTACTGGAGCTGAGAAAGAACTTTGACTCGGTTGAATTATACCAGCCTCTAGCATTTCTGCAACCATACGTTCAATTTCACTTTTTTGGACATATGGATATCTGTACGGCCTGATGTTTGGAGGAACACTTCCTGGAATCAGATGAATAGCATGATCATGATCACGCATAGGTGGGAGACCTTTGGGAGTCTCAAATACCTTGGAATGATTGTCCAGGACTTTTTGGAGATCTGGAGAAATAGATGATTCCAATGTGGAAACATCTAGTGAACATAATTGTGCAATTACACCTCTTTGCTCCTTTTTTAGAAGCTTTGTCATTCCATTAGAGCTGATTATCTTTCCTGGTTTCCCTGCAATACCCCTTAATTCAACTTCCTTTCCTTCCACAGAAAATTTCATGAAAAGTTCTTGAAAATTAAAAGCTATTGTACCCAAGGATTGTAGCCATTGGACTCCTAGTACAACATCAGCACCTCCCATTGGAATGGAAAGCATTGGGCTAGTCAATACATATTCTCCCATGGATAGCTTGATATTATGGCACTTTCCAGAACAATTTATTGTTCCTCCATTTGCAATCATCACTTGACACTCTGGTGCTGGATATAGGAAGCAATTCAATTCTTTTGCTACCCTACAATGAATAAAATTGTGGGTGCTTCCTGAATCAATCAACACTATTACCTTTTTCTTCTTGATTTGTCCTTCTATCTTGATGGTTTGAGGAGTGGTAATTCCCGCCAATGCATTACAAGATATGGTCGGATTTATTTGTTCTTCATCTAGGCTTTGTTCCTGGAATATATCCTCTTCTTTTGACCTTTCTTGCTCCTTTTCTTCTTCCTCTTCACAATCTATGTAGAATAATTTCTTCTCAGCACACTTATGACCTTTTGTGTATTTGCTATCACAATTGTAACAAAGCCCTTTTGCTCTTTTTTCTTCCAATTGTTGTGGTGTCAACCTTGTAGGTTGTGGAAGACTATGGGCAACAACACTTCCTTCTTTATAGTTGTGAATGGTATGCTTCCTAGTTGCCATAATTTTGCTTTCCATTTTTCTTGCTAACCTGAATGCCTTCTCTAATGAATCAGGTTCCCAAAGGCGCACATCATGTTGGATATTATCCTTTAAAGACCCTATGAACACATCAATCCTATGATCTTCTGGAATATCTTTTACCCTTATGTTCAATTTTTGGAACTCCTCAATGTGCTCCATTATTGAACCCTTTTGTTTGAGACTTATCAATTGGCTAAAAAAAGTGTTGCTTTTTGTATCCTCATAATGTGCTATCAATTCTTCCGTAAAAATGGCCCAAGTGATAAATTGTTTACGAGAACAAAGCCATTGATACCATACAAACTGATTTGGTTCCAAATATAAAGTTTCCATACGTACCTTTTGTGTGTTTTGCACATTATTGAGATCGAAGAATTGCTCCATCTGTAATATCCATGTGGCGGGATCCTTGCCATCAAACTTCCTCATATCGATTTTTGGAACATGGTGAGTCTTTGATCCAACATTAGAGTCTATGGAATCATGATTAACATTTCTTTTGTTCTCATCATGAGTTTCCTTTACTACCTTTTCACCATTAGTGACCCTTTCTTGTAGCAACTTCTTCAATTCTTCCATGTTTGTATTCAAATCTATCTTCAAATTTGCCATCGAATCCTCCATCTTAGCTTCCATGCCCTTTATCTTAGATTCCATGCCATTTACCTTAGATTCCACGCCACTTATCTTAGCTTCTGTTAGCTTTTGTGAGCGTGACATTTGTTGCACTTGTTCTTGTAATTTTGATATATCATGTAGCGTTTCTTCCTCTTCTTCATGAGTCATGCTAGAGCTTTCAGGTTCCTTACTATGTGTTTGCATTTTCTTTCCTCGGGGCATCAGTTACCGATAATAATGCTTTACTATGCCCTTTGAATTCCGTTAAACCAAGCTTACACAAAAATTAAAAAAAAACTACACACCTTTTTTCACTTTATAGAAGCCTGATATTGAATCTGATGTATCTCTGTAATTTCGGATCATCCAATTCTGAAATTTCTACCTGTAGTAGCCTTCTGCGTCCTCTTTCCAATGCCACAACTCTGAGCCAAATTGGATTCTCCAAGGAAGAGTTATGTGAAATCTCCCACGGTGACTTGCTTTTAGACTAGTTCAGTAGAGCGAAGCTGTACGACGTGCCACGAGTCACTGTTTCGACCTTTGGATCTGAAAAACACCCACAAGAAACTACAGTCCGTCCTCTTTCTGTACCTTCTTATGAAACTTCAATCCGATGCTCAGAAAGATAGTTATGACGATTTTCCCCAGGTCACCTGTTTTGAGTGTAATTCAGGAGTCATCAAAAAGACCAACTTCCTGAGATCATATCTCCGAAAATATCGCGCAAAAAGCTCTGAAATTCAGACCCAAGGTTCAGCGCGATGTCTTCTCAAATGGGTTTTTTTTGCGACTTCTGAAACGTCACAGAAAAAAAGTTATAGCGAAAATTCCACGATGACCTGTTTGGAGTAGCGAAACCCTAGAATCCAAAGCTCTGATACCAAATGTTATGAAACCAGCTCACAAAAAGATAGAAAAGAGAGATCCACGCCTTAGAATTCAGCCTCTTCGAGGGGGAAACCTCCTTTATATTACATAAATGAACAATTCTTGGATGATACAAATGAAAATACCTCATTTCTATATATAGGAGTCTAAGTGGTCCCAATACAATCAAAGCCTACATAACAATAATATTGTAGGGCACAACAATAACAATAGTGGGCTTCTATGTGGCACAATAGTAACAATATGGAAACTACATGGGTACATCAATATAAATAAGGGGTATAACTACAATAGTAATGGGGTAATCACTAGTATTATAGGGACCCAACATCTTCTCTCCTTGCTGCTTGCTCCCAGCTCCTTGCTCTTTCACTGGCCCAGCTACACAAAGATCCTGCAAAAGCACAAGAAAGGGAAACTACAAGAAGCATACATCCATAATTGATTCAAGGATTAGAATAAATCAAATATACAAGCATCAATACGCCACAGAGACACATGCATATAGAAGAACCTCAAATGCTTTATTAATGGAAGAAGTAAAGTTCTGAGAGTGTTACAACCATAAGAGGCCCAATCCAGCAACACCTCCCAGCAGAAAGAAATCTCCTCTTCACCTCCTTCAAAGCAATCACCCAATAGTTCTATACTCAAACCAACAGCACTTCCTTACATTCACAAGATTCCAGCCTCCCTAGACCTCATGAGAGAGCTCTATATATAGGAATTTTGGAGAAAGGATGAGTCAGCTTGAGGTTGGCATGAAGCTGACTAGTGTCCTCTCCCACTTCAGTTATTCTTCAGTTCTTGAGTCCACTTGGAGTTTCTTGCTTCCACTTGGAGATCTAGATCCTCTTACTCATCACAAGGCGAATTCCCTGATCCAAGTGTCATTTTGGAAGCTTCCTGGGCATTTAACACCTTGCAGAATGACTGTGCCACTTGGCCAATCTCGCCCAGCACAGGTAGCCTTCATTAGATTTGACATTCAGCGCAGGTACAGAATGGAGCAGTTGACATTCAGCACAGATGCTCAGTGGAGCAGTTGACATGATCTTGAATTAGCTTGTTTTTGAGTGTTTTCAGGTGGAGAACTGATTTTCAGTGCTGTGGTTTGCTGACCTTGTTCCTCTAGGGGTAGGAACAACATGTTTAGGGACTTTGGATCCCTTAGATTATCGACATTTCATGCTTCATGCTGTAAGGCACAAAAATGTCTATAACATTCGGGATACACTCATACAACTCAGAGGGGAAGGATGCAAAGAAAATTTCATGGATTCCCATATATAAGTAGAAATCTAATCACTCTTCCTTCAATAATTGCAGATTCTTGTTTCCCCACGCCACGAACTCGTGAATTTTTCTGTCCAACCACTCTTCAATTCCTTTCCTTGTCAGATTCTAGTGATATGACATCAAATATCTCTATGCAGATCCCGTGTCCTGGCAATGGAACCATTTGTTGGCTTGTTGGGGCCTGATCCAGACTTGGAGTTAATTAGCCAAACAAATCCTAGTACTACTAGCCCTTTTGGCAAAAATCCGCGGAGCGTGGACTGAGGTCTCACCCGAAGTAGTATGGGATGGTGCTAGAACCAGGTTTCTGCACCCTAGAGATGTCTGATGAGTTTGAATAGTCCACGGTTTGACCCTGCATGCAGGTTTCTTCGCTCAACCTGATATACTGCCTTCGCGCAACCCTACCCAGGGGTTGAACGTTGCATTTTGAGTTATTACCCAAGGCCTTGCTTATATTCCAAAGTTAGTTAATTAGCTTTGCCAACTTGAGTGCTTTAAGTTATACTTAACAACATAAACCATTCATACAGGTGCACACAGTAAATAAACAGTATATTTGAAAATTATATCAAACATGCATTAACCCAAGAACAGATACACATAATTATGATAAAACTTATCTTTATTAATTCCTTCCTTGGTTACAGACTCGACTCTGCCCTGTGCACTCAGCTGCAGGGGTCCGCGCACTCAGCTGCGGACTACTAGGCCTCTGTGCACTCAGCTGTAGAGCCTTCTCCTACTCTACGACCCAAAGACACACTTCACACTGTGACTCAATCACTTAGGCTTCTCATGCCCATCTTCTATTCTTAGTTAGTTATCTTATACACTTAGAGCTTCACTCTATTTATACAATCCCATGGTCCGCGGAACATGGGTAGGTCTATCCATCCAACATTACATTACAAAACTAGGGCGGACAATCCTGTGACTCTATCATACTTTTGCACCCCGCGCCCGTAATTCGTGGAGCTTTACAAAAAAATTCGGTCAAAACTTTGGCTTTGAGCCCCAAAACATGCCTTGGGGGGATTCTATGCCCAATAGTTTCTAATCTTCTTTAATTGGAATTTTGTGTTGTATGATTTCTGTATCATATGTTTTAAGATCTTCATAACTATAGGAAAAAACATCACTAACTTCCTTGAATAAATCAATATATTTTTGTTTTTCAGCTGCTGGGATTTATTTATACAACTTTTCGATTTTGAGGTATTTTTTAGTACCTAAATTACAATCTTCAATTGTTGTTCTTGAGGGCTCAATCTTAGGCTTTTTAGCCAAATCATTGAAATCAAATAATTCTTCTAATGGAACTAGACCTCTAGGTAAAACATTATATTTTAGTTGAAGTGTTTCAAACTCTTCTTTTTCAGGGTCTATTTCAAGCAATTCTAGTTTATTTAGAACTTTATCTACTGGTGTATTTACATCTAAATTATCTAATTTCCTTTCTATATTAGAGTGTACAACAATTTGAGTATCTACTTCAAATTTCAAATCAATACTATCATCTCGAAATTCATATTTGAATTGCATAAATCTTTCAATATGTTTATCATTCCCAAACATCTGCCAATACCTCATGTTATCATGTACAACGAGTTAGTGTTTTACCTCCAGTACATATTCTTGATTAATATAAGATATGTTACAAGAGTTGGCTGAAAAAGACAGATTGTTTGGAATGATATTTTGTTTTATAGGAAGTGCAGAAAGGTCATATTCAAGAAAAATCTCTAGAAAGTCAAGCAAAGCATTTCTGTATGCTCTCATCCTAGGATGTTTGGTTGAATATTCTCCTTTAATTTGTTTGATAATTAATTCATCATCCCATTGAATGGAGATTCGTTTGGCACCTAACTTTTTTAACAACTGCAATCCTAAAATAAGGGCTTCATACTCTGCTATGTTATTGGTACATTGAAAATTAAGCCTGTATGAGTGACCCTCAGCATGATTATTTCTTGTGTTCACTACCCAAATTCCTTCTCCAGAACCATCTTTGCTACAAGAGCCATCAAAACTGTTATGAAACCAGCTCAAGAAAATATAGAAAAGATAGATCAACGCCTTAGAATTCAGCCTCTTCGAGGGGGCAACCTCCTTTACATTACATAAATGAACAATTCTTGGATGATAAAAATGGAAATACCTCCTTTCTATATATAGGAGTCTAAGGGGTCATAACATAATCATATCTGACATAACAATAATAATGTAAGGGCACAATAATAACAATAGTGGACTTCTATGTGGCACAATAGTAACAATATGGGCACTACATGGGTACATCAATATAATAAGTGGGTTGTACTAATAATAATAAGGGGTTACACTAGTAGTATAGGGGCCTAACATGCCCCTCTCCTTCAAAAAGCATTGTCATCAACGCTTGAGTTGTTCTTGATGCTTCTATATAAAATTCTTGTCCTCCCATGTGGAATCTTCAGCGGTTAATTTCTTCCACTTGATGAGATACTCTGAAATTGATCGATTTCGTAGCTATCGGGTTCTTGTTTCTATGACTGCTCCAAGTTCCAATATGATTTTTCCTTCCTCTTCAATTTCTAGCAATACTGTTTGAATTGGGATCTTTTGCAACTTTTGAATAAGTGGCCATACTTCTTCATCCTTCTTCTATTCATCCCGTGCTTCATTTATCCAATCTGGTTGGATAATAGAAATAGCATAAAAGAATGCTTCCACATCCTCATCCTTGAAGAGTCTTCCCATTTGGTAAGGTCGCCATTTTTTAAGTGCATGTAGTATTGCCAACATTTCCTTCTCATAAATAGCTTGCTTGAGATGTAGCAGTAAAAATACCCAATCACCTACATCAAAACATTTTTCACTAGATGTTGATCTACCTGTTGTTTCGTTTGATTTTGCACTGAAGTGGCGTTATCCTTTAAAAGTTGGAGAACTTGTTGTTGATGCTCGATGTGATCTTTCACTGCTTGAACCTTTTTCTTCTTGATATGTCTTTCTATCTCTAGAGTTTGAGGAGTGGTAATTTCTTCCAATCCTTTACAAGATATGGTCAGATTCATTTCTTGATGCTCGATTTGATCTTTCACTTCTTGAACATTTTTCTTCTTTATATGTCCTTCTATCTTGATAGTTTGAGGAGTGGTAATTTCGAACAATGAATTACAAGATATGGTTGGATTTATTTCTTCTTTCTCGATGTGATCTTTCACTTCTTACACCTTTTTCTTCTTGATATGTCCTTCTATCTTGAGAATTTGAGGAGTGGTAATTCTTGCCAATGCTTTACAAGATATGGTCTGATTCATTTCTTCTTTCTCTGGGGTGGGGTCCTGGCATATATCTTCTTCTTTTGATTTTTCTTGATCCTTTTCCTCCTCCTCTTCATATTCTATGTAAAATAATTTCTTCTCGGCACACTTATGACCTTTAGTGCATTTGCTATCACAATTGTAACAAAGCCCTTTTTCTCTTTTTTCTTCCAATTGTTGTGGCGTAACCCTTGTAGGTTGTGGAAGGTTAGGAACAACACTTCCATCTTTATAGTTGTGAGGGGTACGCTTCCTGGTTTCCATAATTTTGCTTTCCACTATGTCACAAAGCCCTTTTACTCTTTCCAATTGTTGTGGTGTTGCTCTAAAGAAGGTGTTGCTCTTTGTATCCTCATAATGTGCTATCATTTCCTCCGTGAAAATTGACCACGTAACAAGTTGTTTACGAGAACAAAGCCCTTCGTACCATAAAAATTGATCTAGTTCTAAATATGAATATGCAATAAATACCTTTTGTAACAGTTTTACACCATGTAGATCAAAATATTTCTCCATCTGAAGTATCCAATTTACCGGATCCTTGCCATCAAACTTCCTCATCTTGTTTTTTCTTGATTTTAGGAGCTCAACCTTGAAACGACTATAACTCTGTACTTTCGAATCTTTAAGTTCTGAAATTTTGACCTACAGTAGCCCTCTGTTTCTTCTTTCCAATGCCACCAGTCTAATCCAAATTGGATTCTTTAAGAAAGCGTTATGCTCAATCTCCCAAGATGACTTGATTATAGACCTTTCCAGAAGAGCGAAATTGTATGAAGTGCCACATGTCACTGTTTCAACCTTTGGATCTGAAAAATGCATACAAGAAACTACAGTCTGTCCTCTTTCTGTACCTTCTTATGAAATTTCAATCTGATCCCGAGAGAGAAGGTTATGACGATTTTCCCTAGGTCACCTGTTTGGAATGTAATTCAGGAGTCTGCAAAAAGACCAACTTCCTTAGATCATATCTCCGCAAATATAGTGCAAAAAGCTTTGAAATTCGGATCCAAGGTTCAGCGCAATTTCTTCTCAAATGGGTTTTTTTTGCGACTTCTGAAACGTCACAGAAAAAACGTTATAGCGAAAATGCCACGATGACCTGTTTGGAGCAGCAAAACCCTAAAATCCAAAGCTCTGATACCAAATGTTATGGAACCAGCTCAAGAAAAGATAGATCAACGCCTTAGAATTCAGCCTCTTTGAGGGGGAAACCTCCTTTACATTACATAAATGAACAATTCTTGGATGATACAAATGAAAATACCTCCTTTCTATATATAGGAGTCTAAGGGGTCATAACATAATCAGAGCTGACATAACAATAATAATGTAAGGGCACATTAATAACAATAGTGAGCTTCTATGTGGCACAATAGTAACAATATGGGCACTACATGGGTACATCAATATAATAAGTGGGTTGTACTAATAACAATAAGGGGTTACACTAGTAGTATAGGGGCCTAACAAAAACTCATGTTCCATAGAGGTTCAGGAGGAGTATTCGATTTTGTTATTTGTGATTGGGTTGGTTATATTTTATAAATTTTAGTTTGAGCATTGATCACTTGAGTGTCGATATCTCCATCATTGTAAAGAATGAAAGAATCGAAATATGAGTGAAAAAAATAAAGAGGATATTTGTGAGGTTTCTTTTGACTACTCACCATGAACTTCATCAAGGTTTCCATATACAATCTTCTTTTTGGCCGAAAACCTGGTATGGTAACAAATGTCATATCCATCTGTAGGGTTCCTTGTAATTTTTCTCCCCATGAGCATGATGACAGCATGTCACATTTAGGGGGAATATTTGCAACCACAAAATCCATTACTAGAATCTTAGCTGGGATTTGTCCTAAAGTAACACACAGGTCTTTGATAAGGCCTAGACATCTTACTTTACTGGAATCAAAGGAGTATAAGTCTTTATAAGTGCTGGTAGTGTCAAGTCCTAATTTCTCCATAATAGCTTTAGGCATTAAGTTGTGAGAGGCTCCTAAATCTAACATAGTATTATGGAGGATTTTATCAAGAATATTCAGGCTAACATAGAATGGAAGAACACCCCCTTTGTTGGGATAGGGTCCCCCCCAGGGTCAATTTTTGGGCAAGAGCCCACGTTTTGGGGAAAAAAGCACAAGTTTTGTTGTAAAAAAAGTAAATTTTCTACATGTTGTGGTCATAGAGTGCGTAGATAGTAAATTTTCATAAAGGGTTTTACCCCTCTTTTATGTGCGCAGACCCCTGCAGCTGAGTGTGTAGGGAAGTTTTGAGTCTATAAGAAGAAATGAAGTATTAATAAAGATATTATTCCAGGAATTCTTGTGTTTTGGCTATTTAATTTTGTTATGAATGAATGCATTGTTATTTTATGATGAATGATGGGTTTATGAATTAATATTGTATTGATGCGTGATTTTACATGGTTTATATTGTCATATGAATGCAAGTAATAATAACTATTTACGTGAAGAATATCTTGTTGCAAGTTAAAGTTATCAAAAACTTAATATGATCTGGGTAAATACGGAATTAGGAGTAATCATAGAGGTGTGTACATGGTTGACTCACCTATTTAGGGTCCACAAAAGATAGTTGTGAACGTTTGCGGAGGTATAGAATCTGATTAAGGGAAGTTATATCGATAAGCCCTAAGGTATTGTCGATCTACACAAAGGGAGGTTTAGGGCATAAAACGACATCACACCCATCTCTAGGTGTAGAAACTTGATTCCAACATCCCCCCTTACTGCTTCAGGTGAGACTTCAGTTTGCACTCCGCGGGTTGATGCCAAAAGGGATAGTAGTGTAGGTATTTGTTTGGAAAAACTAACTCTGAACCTGGGTCAGGACCCACTGAGCCAACAAATGGTTTTGTTTCCTGGACCAGGATCTGCATAAAGAGATGTGTGATGTCACATCACTAGAATCCAAAAAAGAAATAAATTGAGGAGTGGTTGGATAGAAAGATCCACAAATTCATGGCGCAAGAAAATAGAAATCTGCAATTGACAAAAGAAGAATGGTTGGACAGGTATCTGTACACAAATATACACAAAATTTCTTCTCTTCCTTCCCAATCAAGCTATATCAGTGGATCGCTAAATTGGTAGATGACCGGGAAGGTGGAGGCTAGATGGTCCAATAGTGTGGACCTTAGAGTTGGTGCACAGATTGAAAGCCTCTGAAGTTAAGATCGTGCACGTTGTCGATCACTAGCTTGTTCGTGTAACCAGAGGATTTGTGACAGAATTCGCGGTCAATAGCTCGGTCAGCTATAGCGAAGCAAAGCGACGCTTCTTCAAGAGACCATGGGGTAAGTATTTAAGATCTTTGAATACTTGGATTTAAATTCTCTTGTGTGAAAAGTGGGTTATGCAATTACCTTGATGTTTGGAGCTACACGAAGTGGAAATTTATTTAAGGATAGAGGGAGAACAAGCCCTGAATATAGCCCGCTCATTGAGCCTCCTCTGAGTGACGATGAAGGAGAAGAACAGGCTTCACCGTAGATTGTTCTACAGTTAATAAGGCAAGGGTTCTTGAGAATAACCCATCTTCCCACACCACCTCCTTCTTCACCTCCACAACATACACCTTTCCCCACACTGTAACCACCTCTACCACCGTTCAATATGGAAAATACAGTGAAGTTTCCCGTTTTCAAGGGCTTGGGAAAAGAGGACCCAGACTAGTTTTGGTTCACTGTGAAGGCCATGTGGATAGACCAGAATATTACAGACGATTAGATGAATAAAGCAACATTAGTTACTTCTCTATAGGATCACGCGCTAACATGGTATATTAAGTACTGCACCGATAACCCGACAGCTGCATTGGCAGACATTCAGACTGCGTTGAATAAGAAATTTAGTAGGCCCAAGTATAAATCACAATCAGTCATTGGACTCAAGGAAATCATGATGAGCCCTGGCGAAACACCCTGGGAGATGGATCAGAGATTGAAATTCTAGATCTGTGAAGCTAACATGAATCTTACGGATGGGCATCACCGTGAATGGTTTGTAGTTGTGCTCTTGCTTCACCTAATGGTTGATTTATCACAGCAAAAGGTTGGGACTTGGGCGGAAGCCTTGGCAATTGCGATGAGATTACATAAGACACCAATTAAAGATGTTTCTTTGGGAGTTCAGCAAATTCACGTAGAGTTGCAAAATATTTGCCTAGAATTCCAAAGTCTGAAGAGGGATAGAGCGGCTTAGCCAGAGGTGCGCGAAGAAGTTTGGTGTCTGAAATGTAAGAGTCAGGGGAACGATAAAGATCACTGCCCTGTCTTCGCAAATTATGTGGTAGGAGGAGGGTCGATGCCTCTAAGGCCGGAAGCTCAAGCTGGGCCAAGTACAGGGCCCGCGCTGTGGTGCACTATCTATCAGGTAGCTAGAAAACATGTAACAGACAATTGTCACTTGCTGCAAAAATGTGTACAAACACCGCAACAGTTCTTCTGCAACTTCTGCAAATCAGTGGGACACAATGAGCGTAACTGTCGTAGCTATGAGTTGATGATGGAAAGAACACCCACATATGAAATGCAGACAGAGACTCGACATCTAGATGAAGGTGCTGGGGGAGCATGTGGAAGATATAAGGGGCATGGATTAGGTCGAGGTGGAGGAAAACATGTGAGAGGTCAGGGACAAGTTATTTTCTACAATTGTGGAGTGACAGGATACTCCGCACGGGAGTGTACGAACCCGAAATGCCTTTCGTGCCAATACTGTACTCAGTTTGACCACTTGACAGAAGACTACCCTGTCTTGATAGCTAAAATACAAGACAAAAGGGTGCAGCCTCAGCAGTCTACCTAGAACCTGCAGATGATGAGGACTAAATTCCACGAAGAAGATCATAATGTGAATATCTTGTTGCGGAGTGGAATGACGAATGGCGAGGATAAAGGAAAGCAGCCTGAAGAAAGTGAGTGGGTCCGCAAAGCTCCAGAAAAGGATGTTGGATTTGATTTAGAGTGCGTGAAAGAAACATTCATGGAAGTGAATAAAAGCTTTTGTTGAGGCCTCTACCTTAGGAAGTTAGGATAAGCTATCTGAAGAAATGGACCCCTCCATGCTTACCACGTTCTTGGAGACATGTATGAAGATGCTTCATGATAGCAAGGCCATGAAAGGATTACAGGAGTTGATAAATAAATGTGTCGGTAAAGAAAATGCTCTTGAAGGACCTCGCGTAGTCAAAAAAATTGGTAAGCATAAGGCAAGAACGGGGCGTGAGATGAGGCTCACTACACAAATAGGAAATATGAAATGGACCAAGTTATTATGCATCTTGGGTTAGATTTGAATGTTTTTCCTAAACAAACATGGTAGAGAATGGGGAGACTTGCTCTATAGTGGTCTCCAATTCAATTGAGGATGGAAAATCAACAAAATATTATACCTATGGGAAGATTGCAGGGAGTGACAGTAGATATTGAAGGTGCAAGCATGTTGGTTGATTCCAAAGTAATAGAGATTGTCGATGAAAGCAATCCCTACCCCATTCTCCTTGGGATTGATTGGGCTATTGACATGAATGGGGTGATCAATTTGAAGAAGCAAACAATGTCATTTGAGAGGAAATCGTGCTGCATAGTAGTACCTTTGGACCCTGCAGAAGGACCATGTTATATTGAACTAGTCCGTGATTATGAAAGTGACGATGATTTGGAAAAAATCTACAAAATAATAGTAGACACCAAAATTGGGTGAAACTGACAGCAGATGGACGCATTGCATGGGACCGCGAAAGTTCCTTTACATCAAATTCAGATGAGTTGGAGCACTGGAAGAATAGGTTGCATGAAGTATCTACGCTGCGTTGTAACATGATGACTAAATTGTTGCGCTATGTATCATCAGAAGTAAGGAGTTTGCCTTATTATGATAGTCTAACTGACATAGATAAATTTTTGGATGCATTTGAAAGGGAAGTGCCTAAGCAGCATCACTTCCAAGCACTAGATTTGGCATTACGCGCTACGCCCACAAGATGGTGGGGTACGCATAAAGACAGTTTTGATAGATGGCATGAATATTGAAGGATGATGAGGTTTTGGTTTGGTCACCCAAAAGTGTGACTGACAGAGAAATACGATGGGAGGAGTGATCCACGTGATCACTTAGCAAACTGGACTGACGCCTATGGAGCAGAGCCGCAATCGGAGTGGGTGCATTTTATCTGTCACACTTTGGATGTAATACCAATGAATTGGTACCTGGAAACAGAGCTCTTCCATGGCACTGACAAGTGGGATATTTTGAGATAGGGATTCTTAATGACATTCAGCTTTGAAGATGGGTTCGAATGTATTGATGAAGCGTTGCAGGAGGTCAAGGCAGCGATCTTCAGAATACCACAGGATCCCTTGGATTTGATTCAACCATATTGGACCACCTAGTTGCGCCATGCACTGGAGTGCTACAATGTGACTGCTGAAGAAGAAGATGAGGATCCAAGGAACATTAATATCCCAGAGGTAGAAGGTCACCATGAAGTTGAGGGACTATAGATAGAGAATCCAGATATCACCATGCCGATTAAAAATAGACAAGTGAACATTGGAACAGAGGCGGAGCCGAAGTTTGCGTACATAGGGGACTACTGGGATGATGCTACGATCGATAAGGTCGCTGAGTTGCTCCGTGAATATCAGGATTTATTTCCCACAAATTTTTCGGACTTAAAAGGTATCATAGGCGATTTGGCAGTGATGAAAATAACATTGAAACCATACGTGAAGCCTGTTAAGCAGAGGCCATATCGCCTTAATCCTGAGTACAAGGAAAAGGTCTGAGTGGAGTTGGAAAAGATGTTGGCAGTGGGTATTATTGAACCAGTGGAGGAATCCGATTGGGTGAGTCTAATGGTAGTTCAGGAAAAGAAGTAGAAGGATGAGATAAGGATTTGTGTATATATCAGGAAGTTAAATGATGCTTGCACTCATCATCTTTTTCCAAATCCATTCACAGATGAGGTATTGGATAATGTTGGCGGATAGGAAGCATATTCGTTCACTGATGGGTTCTCTGGGTCATGGTAAATTCTAGGGGCGAATTTTAGCCCAAGGGTGAAATTTAAGGGGTTTTGCATTTTAGAGGGGCGAAGGTTTTATAAAACAAACTTTTCATATAGCTAGCCCAACTTTTATTTAAAAAATAATTTTATTTTTTTTATCTTATCCCAAAAAAAAAAGGACGGATAAACCCTGTGAAGGCTCATTTGGCCCGATTCACCTGGTTTGGGAGATTGTATTCCCTTAAAATCGCTGGATTTTCTGATTTGCACATGGTTTGGGAGATTGTATTCCCTTAAAATTGTCGGATTTTCTGATTTGCAGTGTTAAATTCGTTTGCAATCACCCTGTTTTTTGTTTTTCTAGTTTGGGAGTGGTTTGGGAGGTTCGATTTGGTCCTGGGAGGTGGTTTGGGAGGTTCGATTTGGTCCTAATCACCCTGATTTTTTGGTTTTCAAATGGAGGGAAATGGTGAACGGCTCCCTGTTTTCAAATCGGTTTTCATGGTGTATAAATTTGCTAGTTTCGGTCCTCGGATTTCTCAATTCACAAATCCGACTCTTTCCACGGGGTTGAGGGCTAGTTAGAGGGCATCCATGAAGTCTGAACAAAGCTAAGATATGGAAATCCATTCTTGTGAAGAACATTATCCTAAGGAAGGAGCAGTATAATCTCAAGGAGAAGTCGAGCTCGAAGAGGACAAAAGGAAGTTTGTTCTGTGCATGTGAAAAGGCTGAAGTCTTTCCAGAAGAAAGGCCAAAGTTCTGTTTATAGGTAGAAATAAGCCCATTGAAATTCTTCCTGAGGTGTATTTTGTTCTGAGTCAAAAGGGGCAAGCCAAAGCCTAGAAAGAGGCCTAACAGCCTCATATCTTCTCACTGTAGGAAGTCAAAAGGCCTCATAACTTGCGCAAGAGTTTGTGGGGGGGAGAAGCCCTAGAGGAGGCCAAAAAAGACCTCAGACCTTGACTAGTAGCAGGTGAATTTCCTTAAAAAGAGAGAAAGACAGAGAGAAATAAGCCTCATAAGGACCAGGGTGTACATTTTGTGCGGAATCCTCCATTTCTTGGCGACTCGTTGCAACTAGTGCAAGGGTATAAATTTTGTGCAGAATCCCCCATTCTTTTCCATTTGTGAATCAGAATCTGAAGGGGTTTGGCATTCCAGGTAAGACACAACCATCAAACCAACTGAAACTGTTTGTAATTAGAGTTGGCCTCCACACTGAAACTGATAAAGAAATTTTTTACAACTATTTTTGAACTCAAACTGATATTAGTAATGTTTGTTATCAAATTCCATTATTCCAAATGCATATTTCTATTAGTAATCTTTGTTAATGTTTGTTAGCAGCCATTCCATTAATCTTGTTCTTGTTTGTTTGCAAGTGCCATTCAATTCACAGATCGATATTAGTGTTCCATTCTTCTATTCTAGAAATATATGAAGATAGAGATGCCATTGATGGATTGATTGTGGATTCAAACCAATTACAATGCCAATTTCCTAAATTACAAGCTTGTCTTAAGAATTAATACATGTTATCAACTTAACTTCTTTTTGCTCATTTTTAGTCTACTTTTTACGCTCTCACCTCAGAGACCCTGGTTTGGTTCTCTATGTCCCAGCAGTGGGATTTCGTTGTCAAACAAAAAGTGTATGACTCTAGCTATCCAAAATTTTCAAGGACACCCAATTCGTGTCAAAGGAAAGGCACACATAGTTTGACAATCACTAAGGAAACTGTATAGAGGACGTTTTTTCTATTTTCAATACTGCGTCATTGTTCAATTTTAATCAACATGACCACCAAAGATTGATCCTCCAGGTGTTCAAACATTCAATGCTGCCAGATCAAGGAGATAACGTCCAGTTCACACGAATGCACTATTGTTGGGTTATTGAATGTGAGGTAAATGAAAGAATCTAAGATGGAGGAGGCACATGCAAAGTTGTCCTCCTCTATTCTACATCTCTTTATTTCAAAACCATCGATTTCATGTTAAAAATATATTAGATTGTTGTAAGGGTCCTGTTTTGTTGGATATAAGAAAAATGATGCAGGGTATAAGATCCATGGAGTCCAAAAAGAATTGCAGGAAACTCCAAGTGTTAAATTATATCTTAGGATACGAAGAATTGGTCTATGGTTCTGCGTTTGTTCATGGATTTATTTAGGTTTAGGGAGGCAAGTCGTAACATATTGCAGGAAGAGGATTGTAAAAACCAAAGTTTCCATATATGATTTCGTGTGAAGTGCATATTATAAAGATTCAGATGAGATTATAGGCTTACAAAATGATTGTAAAAATAAAAATAAAAAATTGATGTTGGGCAGCGGGTCCCCTGCATAACGGGTTTTGGGCTTAAAGCCCACAATTTTGGGGATATTTGTATTGTAAAGGCTCCGTGAAGTGCACGGAGCGTGAGTTGCAATAAGTCAAGTCAAAGGGTAGTCCGCCCGAAAAGAAGGTAAAATAACAGAAAATGAGTCAGCCTACCCATGGTCCACGGACCAAGAGAATGTATAAATAAAGCAAGGCTCTAGGTGTAGAAGACAGTTTTAGAAAGGCACTAAGGAGATCTATAGTGCATGGGTTGTTAACAGAGGTAGTCACTCTGAGTCTGTAAGTCTAAAGTTTGGGTAGTAATAGGAGGTAGAGGCTCTGCAGCTATCTACGCGGAGGCCTGGTAGAGTCTGTAGTTGTGTGTGCGAACCCCTGCAACTAAGTGCGCAAGGCAGGAAGTGGATTGTAACCAGATAAAGGCATTAATAAAGATAAGTGGTTTTGAAATATGGTGTATCTATTCTAGATTCTAGTTTATGCATCTGTTCATGATTTATGATTACGCGCATGTCTCTTTATGTTGAAAGATAACTAAAAGTACTGTGGCTTCCTAAGTAACAAAAAATCTATAATAATATTAAGCATAGAAAAGGGTAAATTGCATTCGCGCTTGACTAAGGTAGTTACTCTGAAAAGACAACTATGTGGAAGCCACGCAGCGCATAGGATTGATCCATGCACCCTCCATACCACATCAAGACATCCCCAGGGTGTGGAAACCTGGTTCCAACACCCTCCCATACTACCTCGGATGAGACTTCAGTCCACGCTCCAAGGATTGTTACCGAAAGGGCCGGTAGTGTCAGGATTTGTTTAGCTAAACAATTTTGAACCTGGGTCAAGCCCCATTAAGCCAACAAATCGTTCCACTGCCAGGCCCGAGATCTGCCTAAGGGATGTCTGATGTCAGAACACTGGAACCCTCCGAAGAAAGAAATTGAAGATTGGTTGGACAAGAAGCTGCATGAGTTTGTAATACAAGAAAACAAAACTCCACAAATATCCGAGAGAAGGTTATTGGATCGCTTTATATATACAAAAATCCACGAGGTCTTCTTCGCGACATTCTCATTAGAACTATATGATTGGATCGCGAGGCTAGTAGACAGCCAGGGAAGGTGCAAGCTTGATCAGCTGATAGCGTGCACTCTAGAGTTGGTACGCAGGCTAGAGGCATCCGAGGATAAGATCGCGTGGGCCGTAGATCATTGGCTGGATCAGATAATAGGAGGGTTTATCACCGAATTTGCAATAGACACAACTGTCAGCTACAGCGAAGCAGAAAGACGTTTTCTTAAAGGACCGCGAGGTAAGTACATCAAGTCTTTGAATACCTGGATTAAGATGTTGTTATGTGTGAAACAGGTGATGCGCTTACATTAATGAGTGGAACGACGCGAAGCGAAAGGATCTTCAAAGGGATCAAAGGGTTAGGAAATAGTCCTTTAATTTCACCACCGCGAGCAAGTGTGGAAGAGCGTGCTTGGATTTCTCCAAGGAGTGCGGTCAGTTTGATCAGGCAGTGCATTCCGCAGCTATCATCTCTGCTAACGCCACCACTCCCATCACCTTCTTCACCTCCAACTTTGCGTACTCGCCTCCACCAATCCAGCAGTTTAGCATGGCGAGTGCGATAAAGTTGCCTGTATTCAGGAGTAGGAAATGAAGACCCAGATCAATTTTGGTTCGTATTAAGAGTAGTGTGGAGAAGGCAGGGTTACTAAATCTATGGTGGATACCCCACTACCACCGCGTGCCTAATACTATCTTTGTCATCTGGCAGCTACTGTGTCTAGTACATGATGGGTATCTATGGCTGGAAGAGCCAATTCCCATCACGGCTAACCTAATTCACCAAATTTCACGGCTGCTGATTAAAGGAAGGAATCCCGTAGACATAGCTCGAAAAAGTAGTGACTTGGGCCTCGCGAATGCTATGAAGGCCAAATATAAGCTAGAGACAAAGAAGCGAGGATAAGTAATAGAAAGTATCAAAGATCGAGGGGTGCACATTTCCACCCAGTTGCTGCCCAGCAAGCTCATGAGGAAATGTCGTGCAGATGAAGTACTGGCATCTGTAATAGCGTTCGTAGAGCAGTGTGCAGAAGGGGTCCAGTTCAATTGGGTACAATTTCTCTGTGATGAATTTTTGACGAACTGCAAGGAAGCACAGGACCAGGGTAAGACCTTCCACTACGCATTGGTGCTCTTATCCATCATGCTGATTGCCAAGGAGCTACTAGCAAACAGCCAGTTTCCCACAGTGGAGCAGAACATACCCGAGGCCGTGAGGTATACTTCGCTATGGGCAACCAAAGACGCGGAAAGGATCTAGGTGTAGAAATTTTGAATAATATGACACATATTCACAGAGATTATCCTGATTATACACTTATAAGCAGAACATGCATAATACATAACCTCCTCTACGTTGATCATCAATTTACAGAAGCAGAAACATTCACAGGCGCATATAGAAGCATCAATCAAACTCATAAACACAGTATGTATCCCGGGGAAAGCATCTCACTAAAAACCCCACACTATCTGTATATTATATTGATTGAGTCATGTAACATTACACAACATAATACTTCTCACAAGTATCTCCAACTCTGTTACACACAATACAACTCAGATCTGATCTCCAAATCTCTTCCACTGCTTTCCTGCCTCCACTGCTCAATACCTGCTCAAGAACTGATAAGAATGGCTCACCAAACTCGTTTTTCACCTGCAAAATAGTCACTCACTCTTTGTTGGACGTGAGCACAAGCTATAATGTGGGCCAATACGTGAGCAAACTCATTGGCATACTCAATCCCTTGATTGTGCAAGATCTGGTGCACAACTATAGTCACAACTGATAGCAATCTGATTCTCTACCACCTGTCCCTGTTGAACTGAACATGCACTGACATGCAACTGAGTTAACTGATGTATTCATTAGTTGTATTATGAGTTAATAACTTGTGAATTAATTAATAACTAATTCACCCAACTCATCTCTAGTCTATTTTCCAGTTAGACTAAATACAACCAGTTTAACAAAGCTAAACTGAACACAACTCCATCAACTCCACAATCAACTCCACGAAACTCAACTGATTGAGTTCTAACTGAAGTCATGCATGCAACAACTCAACTGACTCATAAGAAAAGCGTATTTCCTTCTGACAGCTACATGTGCCACCTCTGTAGCTCAAACTGAAGTGCTCCAAGAGAATAAGATTATGTTTATAGTCCAAATATTATTGTGAGATAATAATATTTGACTTTTCTATTTTTGACAGCCAGTCTAAAAATAGACTTTGATCACTCACACTTTCATCAAAAATAGAAGTCCATCTATTTTTTCCCAACTTGATCAATCATACATAAACAGCAACCTGCAATCCATAGACATGATCCATATCTCTAAAAATAGACAGTCTAAAAATAGACTTGCGCCAAAAATAGCCTGCGGGCCACTTAATGAAGGCGACTCTTTTCACTAAGCTCCATCATCTTGTTGCAATCTCAACACTCCCTCTCGACAAGATATGGATTATCAGCAACCCCTATCCTGCCTCGGTGGTACTCGAATTTGCTCCTGGTGAGAGCCTTCGTCAGAATATCAGCATCCTGATCCTCCATTGGAATGTACGAAAGTAACATGATCCTCCGCTGCACACAATCTCTGATATGATGGTACCTGATGTCAATATGTTTAGATCTATCATGAAATACAGGATTAGCTGAGAGTTTAATACAACTCTAGTTATCACAGTAAATCACAGTAGGATCCAAATGAGAACCGAACAAACCAACTAGGATCTTCCTCATCCATATAGCCTTGCATGCAGCCAAACTTGCTGCCATATACTCGGCCTCCGCTGAACTGAGTGCCACGGATCTATGTTTCTTGCTGTACCAAGAAACTGTTGTCGATCCAATACTGAAGACCCCTCCTGATGTGCTCTTTCTGTCTGTTGGGCTCCCTGCCCAATCTGCATCCGTGAAGCCACATAGCTTCACCTCATCCTCCTGTCTATACCACAAACCATATCCCGATGTGCCTCTCAAGTAGCGCAATACATGCTTGCCCGCCTTCCAAAAGAGCTTGGTAGGCTTAACCATAGCTTGTGAAAGCTGGTGAACTGCATAGCATATATCAGGTCGTGTATTGACCAAATACATTAGCGACCCCACCAACTGTCGATAAACAGTGGCATCCACTTCTTCTCCCGAAGTGGCATCCTCCTTCCTCCAACCTCCAGGAAGAGGAGTATCAACAAGCTTGCAGCCATGCATGTTGAACTTCTCCAGTATCTCCCGAGCATACTTGCCCTGAGAAACAAACAGTCCACCACTGCGCTGCCATATTTCCAATCCCAGGAAATAGTGAAGGAGGCCCAAGTCCTTCATCTCAAACTCTGTAGCAAGATCCTTCTTGCAGGACAGTATCAACAGCTCATCACCCGTTAGAATCAAATCATCAACATACAATACAATGATAAGCAACTTACCCTCCACCACAATCTGGTATAGGTTTGGATCTGCCTCGCTCTTGGAGAATCCAAGTCCTGTGAAATAGTTGTCTATCCGTGTGTACCAAGCATGTGGTGCTTGCTTCAACCCATACAACGCTCTCTTGAGCCTGCACACATGCGACTCGCTGCTGAAGACTTCAAAGCCTTCGGGTTGCTCAATGTACACCTCCTCCTCAATGACTTTGTTGAGGAATGCAGTCTTCAAATCCATCTGATGAATATGCCATCCCATCTGCGCTGAGAGAGCAAGAATCGTCTGTATGGGAGAATACCTTGCGACAGGTGCAAAGGTCTCCTCATAATCGATCCCCTCAATCTGTGAAAAGCCTCGGGCAACAATTCTTACCTTGTACTTCTCCACACTCCCGTCAGCTGCCTGCTTAACTTTGTAGATCCATATCGAACCCACCACTGATTTCCCTTCCGGTCTAGGAACAATCTCCCATGCATTGTTTCTGACAATAGAATCATACTCTTCCACCATGGCGTCTACCCATGCGGGATCCTCCACAGCTTCCTCGAAAGAGGATGGCTCAGTCACAACACACTTGCTCATAAGAGCCATGTATCCAGTGTACTGATCAGGTGACTGTATCTGCCTGCGTTGGGCTGTAGGTGGTCCTACAACTTTCTCTGCATCTTGAGCCAATCGCTCAGCTTCTGTCAAGCGCTTTCGCCCTCTGATGGTTGGCGCTGCATGAGTGGTCTCTTCCACTCCATGAACCTCATCCTGTGGCTGATCCACGTCCTGAAGCTCATCCTTAGGAACTAATAGCTCCTCATCTGCATGCAAGTGTAGCTCCCTCTCAAGCGAACACTTCATGGCTTTCTCCTCCTGAAATTTTATATCCCGTCGCACAACAGTTTTACCACTGTCTGGAAAATACACACGATAGTTGTGGGGTGTATCAGTGTACCCCACAAATATCCCAACCTCTGCGGTTGGCTCCAACTTCTTCCTGGCATCCTTCGTCACATGCATGTAAATGTTAGAACCAAAAATCCTCAAATGAGAAAGATCAGGCTTCTTACCAGAATAAGTCTCCTCAGGTGTACTCATGCCAAGTATCCTATGAGGACAACGGTTCTGCACATAAACTGTTGTATTGCATGCTTCCACCCACAAGTGAAGGGGTATGCCCTGATCATGCAACATTGCCCGTGCAGCACCCACAATCGTTCTGTTCTTCCGCTCAGCTACCCCGTTCTGCTGTGGGTTATGGGGAGCTATGAGCTCTCTACGAATCCCTTCTGCCTTGCAGAAATCCTTGAACTCGTCCGAGATGTATTCACCACCATTATCGCTCCTAAGAGCCTTCACCTTCTTCCCCGACTCCTTCTCAACCAGTGCTTTGAATTCACATAACTTTGAATATGTCTCGCTCTTCTTCTGCATGAAGAAGATCCAGCACTTACAAGAGAAATCATCAACAAAAATCACATAATACCTGTGTTTTGTTGTCGAAGCAATTGAGAAAGGTCCACACACGTCTGTGTGAATTCTCTCAAGGATCGTCGTGGCGCGACTATCCTTCTTGTGGAAGGTGGCTTTCACAAACTTCCCCAAAGTACACCCCTTGCACTGATCTGACTGCGCAAGTGTGCCTTTAGGAAGCCCTGTAGTGATCTGCTGCAGTATCTTCAAGGCTCCATGGTGAAGGTGACCCAATCTCCTGTGCCACAACTCGCCATCATCCCGGCTCACCAATCCTTCTACCTTGCCTGCCATTGTTGCGCATCCATCTACATGCAACTGATAAAGGTTCCTCACTTGAACTCCTATCTTCCGGGTCTCACCAGTTGTCTTGCTGCGCAGGAAGGCCTTTCCCTCGCTGAAAACAACATCATACCCCTTGTCTTCTAACATCGCCACTGAGATGAGATTCTTCTTCAATCTTGGAACATGCATGACTTCCTTCAATACAAAGGGTTTACCAGACTCCCTCTCAAAGGAAATGGTACCGATACCGGTCGCACTGTATCTACCATCATCGCCCATCTCGATGTGCACTCCAAGATCTTTGTCCTCCAGATCAGAGAACAAATCTCTATCTCCCGTCATGTGAAAAGACGCACCACTATCCAAGAACCACACTGATCCCATCACACTTGAAACCAAGCATGCGATCAATGAAAAATCAAGCTCAAACTGAGAAGCTAAGGCCTCTCCCCCTGCAGATCCAGCAGCTTGCTTGTTCTTCTTCTTCTGCGGACAATTTGTGGCATAGTGTCCGTGCTGGTGACAGTGAAAACACTTCACCTTGGACATATCCTGCTTCTTGCCTTTCGCACCGGAATGAGAAGCTTTCTTGTTCTTCCCCTTCTTTGCTTTGGCAGCCAAAGCGCAATTCTCTTCATCAGATACCTTTGATGAAGATCGATTCTCACCTTTATTGTTTCTGAGTTTATCCTTGAGCACCAGGTCGCTCTTGCTTTGGAATAACATTTGCAATCCGTTGAAAGAAATTTTCAACAACACTACTGCAAATTCGAATTTCCACCAGCTCCAACTCAATTGCTTCCGATCTAGAATTAGTGAGAACACAATATTTCTCGTACAGAGATTGACTGTATGGGCATTCACCGGATATCTCACCTTCCAAAGGAAGGATGACTCCAAAGGTTACCTGGCCCGATTACAGACTCTGCCTGAAGAAATAGAATGTAAACACTTCCTGAATAGTAGATCTGATGATCAATCCTCGCTTGATATCCTGTAAAAATCTCTTCTACAAATCAAGCAGCTCTGATACCATGTATAAATTTTGAATAATATGACACATATTCACAAAGATTATCCTGATTATACACTTATAAGTGGAACATGCATAATACATAACCTCCTCTACATTGATCATCAATTTACAGAAGCAGAAACATTCACAGGCGCACATAGAAGCATCAATCAAACTCATAAACACAGTGTGTATCCCGGGGAAAGCATCTCGCTAAAAACCCCACACTATCTGTATATTATATTGATTGATTCATGTAACATTACACAGCATAATACTTCTCACAAGTATCTCCACCTTTGTTACACACAATACAGCTCAAATCTGATCTCCAAATCTCTTCCACTGCTTGCCTACCTCCACTGCTCAATACCTGCTCAAGAACTGATGAGAATGGCTCACCAAACTCGTTTTTCACCTGCAAAATAGTCACTCACTCTTTGTTGGACGTGAGCACAAGCTATAATGTGGGCCAATACGTGAGCAAACTCATTGGCATACTCAATCCCTTGATTGTGCAAGATCTGGTGCACAACTATAGTCACAACTGATAGCAATCTGATTCTCTACCACTTGTCCCTGTTGAACTGAACATGCACTGACATGCAACTGAGTTAACTGATGTATTCATTAGTTGTATTATGAGTTAATAACTTGTGAATTAATTAATAACTAATTCACCCAACTCATATCTAGTCTATTTGCTAGTTAGACTGAATACAACCAGTTTAACAAAGCTAAACTGAACACAACTCCATCAACTCCACAATCAACTCCACCAAACTCAACTGATTGAGTTCTAACTGAAGTCATGCATGCAACAACTCAACTGACTCATAAGAAAAACTTATTTCCTTCTGACAGCTGCATGTGCCACCTCTGTAGCTCAAACTGAAGTGCTCCAAGAGAATAAGATTAAGTTTATAGTCCAAATATTATTGTGAGATAATAATATTTGACTTTTCTATTTTTGACAGCCAGTCTAAAAATAGACTTTGATCACTCACACTTTCATCAAAAATAGAAGTCCATCTATTTTTTCCCAACTTGATCAATCATCCATAAATAGCAACCTGCAATCCATAGACATGATCCATATGTCTAAAAATAGACATAGTCTAAAAATATACTTGCGCCAAAATTAGCCTGCGGGCCCACTTAGTGAAGGCGACTCTTTTCACTAAGCTGCATCATCTTGTTGCAATCTCAACACCGGGAGTTAAAGGTATTTTGGACATTTGTAGAGGCGAGTTTACGAACATGGATCAACCATAGGCCGTGCTTGTCCCCAACGGTATATAACACTTTACAGAGTGTGGTAGAATTCAAGGCGTATATGCATAACTTGTATATTCGGGCACGCAAGGATCTAGCCCGAGTATGGGAAAAGCTACCGTTCATTGCCACAGATGATGCAATCTTCGAAGTAATGGCATCATGGTCTCTGGAATGGTGTGCCCTGGACTTGGCAGAATTGGAAAAAATTGCGGCACATAGAAGAAGAAGGAGACCAAGCTGCGCCTCACGAAGCTAGCGGAAAGAAAGCGACAGGAACAGGAAGCGACCATGCAGCAGATGACGGATGAGGTAGCCACACTGGAGCAAATGACACATAGCACAACTGCACCCGTTGAGGAGGCAAAGGAAGGCCAAGAAATGCCCATGGATTAGAATTTATAGGGGGAGGTGGAGACATAGGAATGCACGAACCTTACGACAAATGTGACCCAACTCAAGAGGCCACGCATCCAGGAGCAGCCTTCCACGCGAAAGAGAACAAAGGAAACAGAGTTTGTGGGAGGAACCTTTATTGACAAGGATGCTCTGGAAGAGTTGATGACGGAGCAGCTGACTTTGTTGGGAGCGCTCAGAGCGCAGTTGTAGGCACTACAGGTACAATCTCCAAGAATGATGACACCGCAGCTTGCGGAAGGTATATCCAAGGCTGAACGGATGCTGCATGCAAGCACAATGAACACTTTGGTGTTCCCAGAATGAGTTGTCTTAGTAGTAGCCGAAGGTGACATAAGGGGCTGGGGGTTCAATTTGGCTGCCCTTCCCAGAGAAAACCTACACCAACTGCAGGAAGGGGTAACTGCTGAGATTCATGCCAGGGTGGGTCGCGCTCTCCAAATCTTGAGTGAGCAAAAGGAAAAGCTAGAATAGCTCAGCCTGCAGTGTGATAGCATGGTTTCCCAAAACCAGGGAGTCAAACAGGTAGTGAAGGAAGTGTGTAGTAGTATTGCGGAGTTGGCCACACCAGCAGAACTCCCCAAAGCAGAAAAGATTTGCCAACTGGAAGCTGGAGTTTGCAGGACCCACGAGGAGGCTACGAAGGTGCAGTTGGAGCTGAACTTGCAGATAGCAGAGCTGTGATTGCAGGCGCAATCCTCTATAACCCTGGAAGTCAGAGAGTAGTGCCACCAAGCCATTCAATCAGGGTTGAAAGAGATAGAGCATGCTGTACAAGACTGCACTGGCTTGTTGGACCAGTCCCTCTTAACGCTCACTTCACTCCAGGAAGACCCAACGCTATGGCAGTTAGAGACGAAAGCGCGGGAATTACAGCAGGCTTATGATGATGTTCGGGGAACCATGCAGATGGTCGCACTCACCCAACGTTTGGCCAAGATAAGGGAGGCCCAGGATCTGAAGGAACAAGGGGATGTTGTGGGGCAGAAAGAAGCAGGGCTTAAAGCACGCATCTAGCCTTGGCTCAAGGAAGCATTCATGGTCACTGCCATGATAGAGAGCAAGCTTACCCAGATGCAGGACACATATGCAAAAAGGCAAGCGGATGCCGCTAACAATGATGCATCAGAACGTTGTGCACATTTGATACAGCAGACAATGGAGGAATGTGTGGCTGACATCCATGAAGCGTAGAAGTTGTTGGATGATCTCTGAGCAAAGATCGCCGCACTGGCCAAGTGACTTGGGATGAGTCACAATGTTTGTGTTGGGGGCCTGTTGGGCAGCGGGTCCCCTGCGTAATGGGTTTTGGGCTTAAAGCCCACAATTTTGGAGATATTGGTATTGTAAAGGCTTCGTGAAGTGTGTGGAGCATGAGTTGTAATAAGTCAAGTCAAAGGGTAGTCCACCCGAAAAGAAGGTAAAATAACAGAAAATGAGTCGGCCTACCCATGGTCCGCGGACCAAGGGAATGTATAAATAAAGCAAGGCTCTAGGTGTAGAAGACAGTTTTAGAAAGGCACTAAGGAGATCTATAGTGCATGGGTTGTTAACAGAGGTAGTCGCTCTGAGTCTATAAGTCTAAAGTTTGGGTAGTAATAGGAGGTAGAGGCTCCGTAACTGTGTGCACAGAGGCCTGGTAGAGTCCGCAGCTGTGTCCGCAGACCCCTGCAGCTGAGTGTGCAGGGAAAAAAGTGGATTTTAACTGGATAAAGGCTTTAATAAAGATAAGTGGTTTTGAAATATCGTGTATCTGTTCTAGATTCTGGTTTATGCATCTGTTCATGATTTATGATTACGTGCATGTTTGTTTATGTTGAAAGATAACTAAAAGTATTGTGCCTTCGTAAGTAATAAAATATCTATAATAATATTAAGCACAGAAAAGGGTAAATTGCATTTGCGCTTGACTAAGGTAGTTACTCTAAGAAGATAGTTGCGCGGAAGCCACGCAGCACGTAGGATTGATCCGCGCACCCCCCAGACCACATCAAGACATCCCTAGGGTGAGGAAACCTAGTTCCAGAACCCTCCCATACTACCTCAGGTGAGACTTCAGTCCGTGCTCTGTGGACTGTTGCCGAAAGGGCCGGTAGCGTTGGGATTTGTTTGGCTAAACAATTCTGAACCTGGGTCAGGCCCAATTAAGCCAACAATTGCAAATATTCTCTTGTGGATAGATGAGAAGCAAAAATTCACAGTAATGCTGGATTTCAGTGTTTTCCATGCCCAAATTTTTGTTGCCCTTCACTATGACCTTGTTCATCCACGATATTATACCTTCTTCATTGTTTCGGTATACATATGAGCCAGCTAGAGGACATCTTTAGGCTTACTGATACAGAGTGGTGAATTAGTACGATGAGGGAAAATTATGATGGCAAGATAACTTGTTGTGCAAAGATAAAAATGTTTATATGGCAACGCTGTAGAATTTGGAATTGTTGAGCAAGTAGTGATCACTTTTGTTCAAATAGACCTTGGTCACTGTGATTATACGAATGGTCAATAAAGAATACAATGAAGACTATCAATAGGTAGAGTGTTCCAAAGTGAGGATATTTGTCAACAAATCACATATTATTTTGCTATTACATAACCTCTGGGAGCTAGTATAGTAAGATTAATTTTATCTACCAAATAAAGATTGTTGCAATATACTTTTTGGATCATATATGAAGCAAGAGTTGTGGTAACAATTTAGGTGACAAGTCCATAAATTGATGTGATAAATGTTTCTAGGCATTATTTTAACAATTAGATCATTCCCATATTTTCAAGCAATTGTTTAATCATCCAAATCCATCAATGACAGAGCATTTCAGGAGAAATCAACAAGTAAAAATTTACTCCAAATTTTGTGGACTAATGTGACAATCACATCCCAATTTACTTGGCACTAAATCAACAATTCCATATTTGCAAGACATAGTTTTCAGTATTAAATACAAGTGGCAGCTTTGATGTCCTTTGTAACTATTTCTAGCCAACAATTTCTAGCAACCTTCCAACCATTCAAGACTTTGCAACTGATTTCAGATTTGATTCTATTGACAGTTTGAGAACTATTTTTAATTTGTTATTTTATTATTGCAAAAGACATTTTTATTTTTTTATTAAAAATAGGCCCTTGTAATTTGGCTTATTTATTCCAGCAGTTTGTAAGTGTGAGGGGTTGGATTCTGAAACAAAAAGACTACTGGCCAATTTTGGAAGGGGAAGGCTTAACCTTTTGGGTTAAAAACCTAAAATGAAAAGTGTTGGAGCAATGCTTGATATCTTTGAAATTGAAATCATGAACGTCATCGAACTCGGAGAGGGAAAAGTGATTTTTGAAAAGTGGATAATACATAATTGGTTGCAACGCCAAAGAAGAAGGACAATATCCCCAACAAAGGAAGGATACCCAACACTCCGATTAAGATTAGGTCATTTTGAATGACAAGCCCAAGCAAAAGGTATAGATCCAAAGATCCTCCACAACCCCAAGGAGAAGTTATAGCTCCCAAAACTCCTCCCCAACCCCAAGAAGAAGGTATAGTTCCCAAAACTCTGTCTAGAAGTAGAAACGTCCTGTTTGTTAGCAGTGAATAACAAAATTCTATTTCAAGTAGGAATTAGGAAGGGATGCTTCCAAGGGCCACATAGATGTGGTGGATGCTTGGGGGAAGAGAAAGATTCAATCATACACAAGAAACCTAGATAGGATCCTCCATGATAGCTATCACAAAAATAACCTCGGTCAAATAGGGAGGTAGACTCAATCTTTTACTAATGCACTAAAGAAACCTAGAGAGGATCCTCCATGGTAGAGAGAGAGGCTCAAACAGGGACAAAGATAGACAACATTATGTGTGTGAGGGAGAGAGAGAGAGAGAGAGAGAGAGAGAGAGAGAGAGAGAGAATGCGAGTAGAGTTCCATAAACTGAAAACATAAGTTTAGGAATTTGTGTAGACCGTTGGAGATAGTGAGGTGTGCATCTTAACTATCTCCTTGTCATGGACTTAACACATTAGAGAGAGAGAATGTGAGTAGAGTTCCATAGAATGAAAACACAAGTTTAGGAATTTGTGTAGACCGTTGGAGATAGTGAGGTGTGCATCTTAACTATCTCCTTGTCATGGACTTAACACATTAACCTCATTCATCATACTTGGCTCTAGTTTTCGTTCTCCGTTGATGGTTAATTTGATCAAGGAGTTTCCACACCTTTGAGGCACTTTTTAAGTGCCATGATGGATGGATCCTTCCCGATTATTCATTTTGTGTAAGGTGGATTGATGGCTTGAATTTCCATAATTAAAGATCCTTGATCCACCCACATTATTCCTATATGCATCATTCAGGAAGTGAAGTTTGTCTTTTCATATCCCCCTGGAGGATGCTCCACATATCTGGATATCTTGTTGCACCCGTCCTTCCTGCTCCTTATGTGTTTGAGTTCCAAATTAGGGATGAGGGAAGCCACCCTTTTCATTTATTACAATGGACTCCAAACTCCAATTATTCATGGAAGGTTGTTGATTCCTTAATTGATCGTAGTTGAGCTTTGAGTCCCCTTCCAAGTCTACACTTCTGCATTCAAATTTACGGATGCTCTATCTCCTTCTTGGCTGCCACAACATCGACATAATTCTTGTAAGGTTAGCCTTTATTCCCTAAAGCAACATAGGATGGGTTTTCCATGTGATTCCTAATTTCAAACTCAAAACCTACATTTGCTAGGGCAACCTCTTGAAGACTATCAAAATCGAATTTAGAATGGAGACTTTCACAAGTGGATATATTGTCTGTCATTGGATTTGTGGTGAGACTTTCACAAGTGGGCATATTGTCTGTCATTGAATTCATGGTTTTTACAGCGTGAAATATCTTTTTTTGACCCATGAAAATCGTATTTTGAATGGAGACTTTCACAAGTGGACATATTGTCTGTCATTGGATTTGTGGTTTTTACATCGTGAAATATCTTTTTTTGACCCATGAAAATTGTATTTAGAATGGAGACGTTCACGAGTGGACATATTGTCTTTCATTGGATTTGTGGTTTTTACAGTGTGAAGTATATTTTTTTGGAACCATCAAAATAGAATTTAGAATGGAGACTTTCACAGCTGGACATATTTTCTATCATTGGTTTTGTGAAATATATTTTTTGGAGCCAGCGTGGGTCAATTGAAGCACTTTATTCTTTTTTAATCATTAAGGCTAATAGTATGGAAGAGCAGAGAACAATTTTGTAAATATTTGGCTTAGCAATATTTCATGCATCAGAAACCAAAAATCCAATGTCGCAAATTCTCATTCCTATTTTCACATCGGGTTTGGATGATGTTCAAAGTGTCATTTTCCTTTTGGCCAAAACAAGTCCACCATTCCTACTATATATATATATATATATATATATATATATATATATATATAGATATCTGTGTGTGTGTGTGTGGAGTAGAGAAAATGCAGAAACAGGGTAACCATAATTCCTAGTTTTAAGAGGAGCCATTGATAGCTAGTTTGTACAGTGAATGTGGGTGCAACCGAGACTCAGACCAATGGGACTTGTGAGATAAAGAGGACTTGGTCATGTTGCAGTTTTAACTATTGTAACAACAACAACCATTGGAGGTTGCAAGAATTGTAAATTCCATTACCCGAATAACTAATAAATAAGAAGGAAAACCCATTGTGTTTATTTCTTTCTTAAAAATAGAGTCATAAGCATGGCATCTATATCATTACCAATCAAAATGAACTTCACATTCTTATCATAATCAATCAACCTTTCTTCCACCTCTCCTCCAAAATGAAATGTGTGTTACAACCAAAAGTTGTCAAGTTCCTTTTCACTTGGCTTGTTCCCGTGTCATATCTTCAAACATGACATTATTCTGCAATGTTGCAATGGGAATCCAATATTTTCTCAAACAACATATGGCATAACACAATGTCATATGCTTTGCCCAAAATGGGTCCAGCAAGCAAAACCCTGTACACATATATATTCGAGCACGCACCCTGCACTCTCCCTAAGAAATCCCTATTCTGCCCTTTTCGCAACATCATGATGATGAATTGAAGAATAATTTGACACTGTATATTCCAACATCCATCTTCTCATTGACAATGAAAAAAAATATACTTGAACGCTCTAGAAACGTATTGTGCTAACCCCCATTCTCACATTTCAAAATTAAATTTTCATCCTACCCCTATTCTCACATTTCAAAATTAAATTTCCAATGTTTACCAAAGCGCTTATCATGTTTCTAATGATTTGGGGATATTATACATGACATAACTTCTTCCTTCCTGTACACATTTTGTAAAGTCGAGCCATAGTTGAAATTGCTATAGTGAGATATAAATCAAATTATTCTTCACATCCAAAAACATCCACATACACAAATGTCCATCTCATAACGGAAAAATGTATGCAGAGACCAATATCTTATCCCTGCTCATATATTGAAATGGATTTTGTGGTATTATATATAAATCAAATTATTCTTCACATCCAAAAACAAAGACAACTATGTGTACAGCAAACTTTTCGTTTGACATTCACATCTAACCATCCCTGCTCTTATATAACTAGATTAAGGGAGTGAAAGCTAATATATATCTAGATTAAGGGAACGAAAGCTATGTGACATATCCCGCTCACTATGGCCCCATGAAACCCCAAATCATCGAGATAGAGAGAAGTGTGTTAATCTAGTAAGAACCAATAAAAGTGTTAGTGTTATTGAAGAGATGGGATTCATGATGAAAACTGTAGATGGAATTACAAATGCTCACATAGAATTCCCATTTAAAACATGAAAATTTCATTGATTCACCCACTTCTTAGCATGATAGATGGCTACACAAATGTAAAACAGCAAGGGAATTCTACAACAAATCCATATGAAATTTACTCATTTAACAATGGGTTTCATCATTCATGCTAGATCATTCCTACATTCAAATCCATGAGGATTAATATTCTATTTTTTGCGCATAATTCAAAGAGTCACTAATTTTTCTAATAGAATTTTTCCAAAAAACTGACTGCATGGAATGGGAATGATCCAAAGCCCACCCATAGATATCTAGCATGGATATCGACCCAAGCCAAACCAGTAAACCAAAAGGACTAAGATAGACCTGCAAGGATGATGTTGTTTCAATGTTATACAAACGAATTATTATATTTTATGTCTTAAGAGTTAATAGTTTCCCATTATCATTGTTAAATAATTTTTGTGAAATTCCATTTTGCCTCAAAATTCAATTTCTGATATATGTTCTTTCAACGTTGACTCAACAATTCCTTTGCAAAGTACAATTTTATTTTCTATGAACAAGTGAATTTATATGAAGCATATCTCAACGCTTGGAAATTGTTGATGCAAGTTTGCAGATCGATTTGAAATTTTACTTGTGGAATATTCAGTGAGATGTCAAAAGATAATCGTGGGGAGAAACCATCAAGGAAAATGGATGTATTATCATACTTTCAAAAGGCTCCATCCAAAAATACACATTCTCTTCATGATTCAAGCTCCTTTGAACCATCTATTACTGAGAGATAGGTTAACTCTTGTAGAAATGCATTTGATATCCATACGATGGATGAAATAATAGGTTCCTCAAGTGATCAAGGTGAGACAAATGCAGTTTCAACAGAAATTGATGACGAAAATGTTAAATATTTTTCCTTGGAAGGTGACACAATCCATTCACGGAAAAGGAAAAGAGGCCATTGGACCATAGGGAGATAATTCCAAGAAAATTGGGTCTCAAGTTTTCCATTTATTGAAGAAATACCTCCTACAAATGAGAACGAGGTTTTCCGACAAGTTAGATGTATTGCGTGTAGTTGGAAAACTCAAAAGGTTGTGAAATTTCAGATGAAGCTAGATACGATACAAAAGCATTCAGGAAAGGTGTATGAAAAGAAAATTGTAAATGTTAAAGAGAAATATATTGTTAGATGGACATCTTCTGATGTATGTAGACATGTTGAATATGTAGAATAATATAAAAATTATTTAATAAGTAATAGGAAACTTGAGGTAAGTGGAGGAACCATCATATCTCTATTTTAAAAGATGGTGGAAAGAAGTTTTTTATCCAAGACGATAGAATTGAGCACTGTATTTCACATCTCATCTAAAGGTCATCCTATGATAGATTATCCAGATAACATGAAATATCTATCCTTTCTTCAAGTGCCAAACTTTCCATCTTCTCATTGGTTTGTAACTAGTGGTTGGGAATGGGCAAGATATCTAGCTCAAGTAGAAAAGGATGATTTGAAAGAGAAGATTGCAAATGCTAGGTTTTTGGCATTGTCTTTGGATGAGGTTATGGCTATAGATAATACTTCATGGATTTGCATGAGAATTTATATGGTTAATGACCATATTAGGCATTCCTATCTACTTACACTTAAAAAGATGAGAGAGACTCCTATAGCTAAAAATATTTATGAACTTGTTCTTAATGGTTGGAAGGAAAGTGGTATGGATCATTTAATGATTGCAAAAAAAATTGGTATGTGTTGGAGCAGATGGAGCATTGGTAATGCAAGGACAAAGGAATGGCTTTTGTGTTAGGCTACAACTATCAACTTCACCATATATGCTTAATATTCATTGTATGGATCATAGGATGAATCTTGCATTTCAAATAGTAAGAAAGTTTCCATCAGTTTCAAAAGTTGAAGATCTTGTATGTGAGACTCATGCATAATTTTCTCGTAGTCCCAAACGATATTTAGAGTTTCAACAATTTGCAGATGGTGTTACAGAGGGAAAAAAACTACTTAAAGATGTTGATACAAGATGGATCTCATTAAATGGACCAACTCATTAGAGTTTCAAATCTTTGGTAGGGTTGATGTATGAAAATTGTTACAATGTAGACAAAGCTCGAGATCTTCTTGCTCGACTAACTAATATAGAGACATTATTGACATTGGCCGGAATTCTTCCTATGCTACATGAAACGAATTTCCTCATTAAAATGTCTCAGAATCGCACAATGTATATTGCAAAATAAACAAATATGAGAAATTCAGCATGTCTTGCATTGGATAATTTGTATATGATGCCAAACTCTTTTACTGGTCCAGAGTTTAAAAGTTGGACTAAGATCATGAGTATAGAAAATACTGAAAATGTTTTGGTGTTTGATGAAAAAGGGATACTATGTATCACCGTATGTGGGTATATGGTTCCCTTTAATTATATTAGTGATACGGAACAAATCACCAAATGTTGCCTTGTGTCAAGAGACCAATTTGATAATATTGTGATTTCAGTGAGACAAAATTTGATAGAAATTGCAAGATCACTATCATTAGAGATAAGAGAATGATTTCCTCGAGATGAATTGTTGGAGGCCATGTGTGTGGTATACCCTCAATATTGGAACAATTTTCAATGTCCAAGAACTTTAAAAGTCGATTTTCAAAAAAGATTAAAATGTTTAGGAGACCATTTTTGCAACAAAGTCTCGATACATGGAGAACAAATTGAAGGTATTTTAGATTCATCAAAATTGTATCAACAAGGTGGACCCTTTGTTGAAACAATGTGGAAGAAATACCCTTTTTTGGAGAATCCTAATGAAAATGGTGCTATAACAAGGTTATGGACAACTTTAAGTGCTAGCCAATACCTGCAAGAAAATATATCAGAATATTTCAAATTAGTGGATTTGTGTCAAACCATGATTTTGGGATTAGTGGAGGATGAGAGAATGTTTAGTGCATTATGATTCTTGAAGTCGAAGATGAGGAACAAGCTTGATAAACATGGGGATACATGTTTAAGATTATATGTAACAAAGTATGACATTGACAATTTTCCATATGAAAGAGTGCTAACTCTTTGGCAATCAGATAATGATAGAAGGGGAGGAAACAATATAACAAATCTCTCTAATGAACTTGATATAGAACGTAATGTTTTGGAGGCTCATAATGACAATTCATTTAGAGAAGATCATGTTCACAATTTAGAAAATGAGGACCAAGATGAGAACTAGGAAATTGAAATACCCTAGGACTCTTATTTTAGTATACATGTTCCATTGATCATGCAAGATTACTATATGTCAAATTCAGGTAAAAATAGGTTCTATATTTTTATTTTTCATTGTAACATTATAGTGACATTACTTTGATGCATGTTATTTTAAGATTGGTGTTTCATATTTAATCATTACATTGTTTGTTTCTTATCTATGACAGGAAATAAAGCTGGATTTTATGAGGTTGGGACCTATTTCTTTTCACATAGATAGTGTCTGACTATTATTAAATGATAAATAACTAATTTAACAAGACTTTCAAGTCATTTGTCATTCATTTCTTATCAGTCATTTTTCAGACATGCTTTCAAGTCTTTCAAATACTAAGTTGTTCGGGTCCCCACATCTCCTTAGGATCATTAAGAGATGAGATAACATGAGTCAGTCCAACTCATGCCCTGAATTTACTTTTTACCTATTGATGTAAGTGTTTTGTTACCACTTATCATCAACAAAATTATACCATAACATAACCCAACTTGAAGACAACACTCCTCATCTTCCTTTTACATAAATGCTCTATGGATCTCCCTACTATACTTTCCCGAGACCAACATCCCTTCTTGGTAGGTCGCTCCACCATACCACTAATCTCACAATAGACACACACTAGTAACTACCACATTCTATAAATTTGTCGAGTCTCAGTTATTGGTGTTAGAAAATTATATATTACGGAGCAATGGAACACATAAAATATTGCAGAAATATAAACATAGAAAATGCATAAAACAAGAGAGACATAGTTATACGCGGTTCACCCAGTTTGGGCTACATCCACAGAGAAACAACCAGTCCTTCCTTTTATATTATCCAACAAACTGAAGAGATACAACCTACAGCAGATCTGTTGTAACACCCTCTTTGCTCTAAATCTCCTCTCTCTTCCTCACTCAGAATATAGATGTACATAGACGCAATACAATTCCCTCATATATAGTGAGGGGTTGCCTTCTAGGGCAAAAAACCCTAAATTAAACATAACTTCTACCATCAAATCATCCATCTAATGAACAGCCCAGATTGACTAGAAATTACTAGACTTTTACAAGGCAATTTTACATCTATTTTTAGCTTCAGGGGCGCTGCCCCCGAACCCCCACAGGGGGATCGCTGGCTCCTGGACCCTCGTCGGGGGGACAAGTCCCCCCCATGTGGAGGGGTGTACAGTCCTCTTGGGGTATACATCCGACTGAAACCTTTGAATACAGAAGATAATCAGCCTCCACACCCAACAATCTCCCACTTGGAGACTGATTATAGCAACTCCATCGCTGCTTCATTTGCTAGACAATAACTCCACTTTGGACCTGGCTGTTTCTCATCTTCTTCATCATACTTGAAGACCAATTGAAACTGAGAAAATTCTCAGTTTCTCCCTGGTTACAAATTTTGTTAACATATCTGCAGGATTTTGGCTAGTGTGTATCTTTTCCAACTTCAACTGTCCATCTTCCAATACTGACCGTATGAAATGGTACTTGAGCTGTATGTGTTTAGTCTTGGAATGAAATGCAGAGTTCTTTGCAAGATGTATGGCACTCTAGATATCACTGTATAACCTGCCCAACTCCTGCTTCCTTCCCAATTCATCCATAAACCTTTGTAACCAAATCATTTCTTTACTAGCCTCTGTAGCAGCAACATACTCTGCTTCTGTTGTTGAAAGTGCAACAACACTTCGGATTTTTGAAACCCAACTGACAGCTGTTCCACCGACAATTAACACATATCCTGATCCAGGTGGATATTGGTGGCCACCTGCCAAGTCCACCTGGACCCCCACCATTGTTCCTCTTAACATTTTCAGTTTCCTTAATTATAGCACAGTTTACTATTTTTAGTAGTTTTTCAGGTCCTAAACTTCCGGAGCCGTTTTGAGGCCCTAAACGACGTTTTTTGGGAAATCTACCTCAACAATTTTTTAGATAAAATAATCGTCTTTTTTGTCGTAGTCCTCGGAGAGATCTTTCCAACGGGCTATCATGTGCATCAAACGGAGATAATACGACCAATTCGCGACCCCGGGAAGTTGGCTGTCCAACTCACCCCAAAACGGGGCCCACAATTTGGCGTTTCATCTTCTAAAGTTAGGTTTTGGGATGTGAAGGGTTTTCCATTATTTCTCAATAATAAATAGGCCTTTGAGCCTCATTGTAAGACAGTTCGGAATAGTTCAGAGGCATGTAGCCGACACATCTCTTCTCAGAGATAAGCTACCATCGTCCTAGCTGGTTTATTTCTATTTCTATTTGTAAGCATATTTTAGTATTTTACAGTAATTAAATGAAGTATTATTTCTGCTGCATGTCTGTCTTTATGGTTATTGCATCTCTGTGTTTATGGTTATCTCTGTAATTTATTGCGTTCCTGTTTAAATCCGGATCATATCCTGTAGTGCTCCTCTTGCTATCTCTATCACCTGCCATATCTGCATCAACATATCCCTGTAGAGCAATGTTTGAACCACCAAAGCATAATGCTTGATTTGTGGTACCTCTCAAATACCTGAGAATTGACTTCACTGCCATCCAATGTTCTTTTCCTAGATTGTTCATGTACCTGCTTACAACTCCCATTGCAAGTGCAATATCAGGCCTTGTGCAGGCCATTGCATACATTAAGCTTCCAACTGCTGATGCATATGGAGCTTTAGACATATGAGCCATTTATTCCTGAGTCTTGGGACACCTCCTTACTTAATTTGAAATGGATAGCCAAAGGTATACTAACTCGTTTTGCATTCTGCATATTAAACCTTTTCAACACATTTTCTATGTACTCACTTTGAGACAATGTTAATTTGCGATTCTTCCTGTCTCTAGTTATTCTCATACCAAGGATTTGTTTTGCAGCACCCAAATCCTTCATTGCAAATGAGTTTGATAATTTCCTTTTGAGCACATTTATTTCTTGCGTGTTAGAACCTGCAACAAGCATGTCATCTACATACAATATCAATATAATATAGCTGCCATCATTTTTCCTTTAGAGATAAACACAATGATCAGAGTGACATCTAGTATAACCTTGTTCAAACATAAACCTGTCAAATTTTAGATACCACTACCTTGGAGCCTGTTTTAATCCATACAAGCTCTTCTTCAACCTGCACACTAGTTTCTCCTTCCCTTTTACCTCATATCCTTGTGGCTGCTGCATATATATCTCTTCCTCCAAATCCCCATGGAGAAAGGTTGTCTTTACATCTAACTACTCAAGATGAAAATCTTCAGCTGCTACTAGACTTAAAATAGTTCTGATTGAAGTCATTTTAACAATAGGAGAAAATATTTCATCAAAATCAATACCTTTCTTCTGTGCAAACCCCTTCACCATAAGTCTAGCTTTGTACCTCAGTTTTCCTCCATCTTCTTCCTTCAGCCTGTAAACCCATTTATTTTGCAATGTTGTTTTACCTGCAGGAAACCTGACTAAATCCCAAGTCTGGTTATGTGATAAGGAGTCCATCTCTTCTTTCATGGCTTGCTCCCACTTCTTCCTGGTTTCTACCTGCACTGCTTCTTCATAACATTCTGGTTCACCAGAATCAGTCAACAATACATAATATAATGAGGGAGAGTATCGTTCAGGGGGTCTACTTATCCTGGTATATCTTCTAACTCCTCTTTTAGGTGTTTGAGGTGCTTTTTTCTGTTTTGGTTGTTGCTCTAGCTGTTGATCATTATGATTTTTAGGCACCATCACTTTTCTTGTGATATCGTCAAGCACTGTGTATTCTTTGTTTTCTTTTTCCTGTTTCTTTTCTTGCAACTGATTCTTATACAAGACCTTTTCATTGAATATTACATCTCTGCTCCTAATGATTTTGTGATTTTCATAATCATATAAGCGATAACCAAAATCATTAACACCATATCCAATAAAGGTACATTTCTTTGATTTTGCCTCAAGCTTTGTTCTATTTTCTTTGTTAATGTGTACAAAGGCTTCACAACCAAAAGTCTTTAAAAATGAGTAGTTTACCTTTTCACATGTCCATGCCTCCTTTTGAATACCACCATCCAAGGAACTTGAAGGCCCTCTGTTTATTAGATAAACAACAGTATCTACAACATCTGCCCAAAATTGTAAAGGCAATCCCGCATGCAATCTCATGCACCTTGCACGCTCCATGATTGTCCTGTTCATCCTTTCTGACACACCATTTTCTTGTGGTGTTCCTGGAACTGTCTTCTCTCTGCAAATTCCATTCTCTGAACAGTACCTATCAAACTCTTTGCTGCAATATTCACCTCCATTATCTAATATGAGACACTTCAACCTTTTCCCTGTCTCATTTTCAACCAAAACTTTCCATTTCTTGAAAGTATCAAATACATCAGATTTATTTCGACCACAATAAATCCAGGTTTTTCTGGTTGCATCATTAATAAAAGTAACATAATAATGAGAGCCACCAAGAGATGATACCTGAGTAGGTCCCCATACATCTGTATGCACAAGCCCTAATTTTTCGCTCTTCTTTTCTTTCCCAACTCTAAGGAATCTGACTCTCTTCTCTTTTCCATAAACACAATTCTCACAGAATTTTAAATCAACATGCTTCAAACCTCGCAACAAATTTCTTGAGTGAAGAATCTGCATCCCCTTCTCACTCATGTGCCCGATCCTATGATGCCACAATGTCGTATCTTCTCCTGTAGAGGTTAAAGCATTAACAAAATTAGAAATACCATTGCATAAATACAATGTACCAACCTTTTCTCCTTTTTCTATTACCAGGGATCCTTTAGTGACCTTCCAGGTTTTATCTGTGAAAGTAGTTACGCAACCTTCACCTCCCAACTACCCTGTTGAAATCAGATTTTTCTTCAGATCTGGAACATGCCTTACCTTCTTCAATAGCCATTGATTTCCATTTTACTGTTTTATGAAAACTGTACCCATTCCAACGATTTTACAGGGTTTATCATCACCCAATCAAACTTGTCCAAAATCTCCTTGAACATAATCATGAAAATGAAATGTTTCTTATCAGGTGTGGCATGGAATGAAGCCCCTAAATCTATCACCCAAGCATCAATAATATTTTCTAATGAAAGAATCAAAGCATCTTGCAACACATCACCTATTACATTTGATTCATGATTAGTTTCTTGCTGCGCATCTCCTTCTTTTCCCTTCCGAGACTTGCAGTCTTTCTTCAGGTGTCATTTCTTCCTGCATTTCTAGCACACTATCCCTGATCTGGACTTGGATCTGCCTTTTCTTGACTTACTGTGATATCCTGGGCTCTTTCCTCTTTCCATTTTTCTTCCCCTAGTCGCTGCAGTCAAAGCATTACCTGATGTCTCACCGGAGCTTTTCCATCACATTTCCTTGCTAAGGATTTCACCAACAACATCATCAAACTTTAAAGTACTAGATCCAGAGACGGATTTACTAACGGCCATAACTAAACCATTCCAACTTTCTGGCAATGAGCACAGAAATAACAGAGCCCTAACTTCATCATCAAAATTTACCCCTACAGAACTTAACTAACTTGTAACTGTATTAAAATCATTTAAATGATCTGCAATAGATCCACCTTTTGACATATTCATATTAAATAAATGATTCATAAGAAATACCTTATTTAAGGCCGAGGGTTTTTCATACAGTTTGGCCAATGCCCACATTAAACCCTGTGTTGTCGTTTCCTTTGAAATATTAAATGCTACCGACACCGCTAGGCATAGTCGTATTGTTCTAAGTGCCTTTCTTTCCAAAATATCCCATTCTATATGTGTCATACTCATCGTCTTCTTTGTCTTTCCGCTCAATGGTAGGTACAGATCTCTTTGATACAGATAATCTTCCATCTGCATCTTCCACAGCTGGTAGTTTTGGTCATTGAATTTTTCGACCCTAAACCTACCATCTTCCGCCATTGCTCCCACTCGAACCAGGAGCCCTTCTCTCCTACGAGTTTATCAGCCAAATAGACCTTCAGCTTTGATACCAATTATTAGAAAATTATATATTACGGAGCAATGGAACACATAAAATATTGCAGAAATATAAACACAGAAAACGCATAAAACAAGAGAGACACAGATATACATGATTCACCCAGTTTGGGCTACGTCCGCTGTAACACCCTCTTTGCTCTAAATCTCCTCTCTCTTCCTCACTCAAAATATAGATGTACATAGATGCAACACAATTCCCTCATATATAGTGAGGGGTTACCTTCTAGGGTGAAAAACCCTAAATTAAACATAACTTCTACCATCAAATTATCCGCCTAATGAATGGCCCAGATTGACTAGAAATTACTAGACTTTTACAAGGCAATTTTACATCTATTTTTAGCTTTGGGGGCGCTACCCCCAAACCCCTACCAAGGGACCGCTGGCCATCAAACCCCCCAGCCGGGGGGGATTAGCCCCCCCGCACCCCCCCGCATGGAGGGGTGTACAATCTTCCTGGGGTATACATCCGGCTGAAACCTTTGAATACAGAAGATAATCAGGCTCCACACCCAACAATTGGTGTCTGTGTCACACTCAACCAATACAATCTTACAAGTCTATTTTTTATCATATCCTTTTTTTTGTTATTTGTGTATTTAAATTTAGAACCATCCTAGAGTAATGAGTTAGTGTCCTATGGATTTGATCTTTGATTGGAAATGAAGTCGAATTTGATGAAGCTGGGACCTATTTCTTTTCACATAGATAGTGTCCTAGTATTAAATGATAAATAACTAATTTAAGAAGTCTAACACTAAGCAACAATAGGTTTATTCAAATACATGAAATTGCGTTGATGTCTAGCTCTGATATCTTAGAAAATTTTAGCGGTTTGTTTGCTGCTTGTTTAGAGGATTTTGTCAAGTTCGAAATTTTTTGTTTGTTTTGGTTAGATTTTTTTAGTCGCTTGACTCATTTCATGCATAGATTGATAGATATAGTTTTATTTTTATAATTATTATTGTTTTATTTATATATTTGGTGGTTTGAGGAAAAACATTTGATTTCCTTTCACTTTGTGGCATGATTTCAGCATCTTCACCTTTTAGAATATAGTAAAATATTATTCTTATTTTATATTTTCTTGGAAAAGAATTATTGATATTTGGAAAGGGAAATAAGCCTTGGGTAGCTAAGTTAAGAGAAAAATGGTCTATGTACTAGGTTCCTATGCATCATCATAGGAGACCTATTGTCATGAGACCAACATTCCTTTTATGCAATTACACTTTGTCAAGGTGTAGCTGAGTTCGTTGACCTCAGAAGAACAATGACAGCTGATCATAATGCTAAGGAGATTATAATGTTTGTTTCAAAAGAAGGATTGTGAAAATTGTTTGCACTAGTTCTTATTTTGGTCATATTTACTATCAAATTTGTATCTTACTGGTTTTTTACATTTGTAATGGCCTTGTGCAGAGTTGGTTTCAAGAGCCCGATGTTAGAGCGAGAAGACTCTCTACAAACCACAGGGACTACATTGTCATGGATGACCAATGCTTGGAGGGCACTTGATGTTCTTAATGTTTCCGAGTCTCTTCACTCGAAGCATCAATGGATACAATGGTATGGCCATAACATCACTTATTTTGATCCTCTTTACTAATCTCCTAATATCATTTCAATACATAAAATTTTTATGCTTTCATGGAATTCAAAGATACATGAGTAATGTTATTTTGCCTTGGAAATACTAAATTATTTTGTTCTGAGATCACCCAGTTTGAGTTGTTCATTGCAGCCAACACTTGATCCTTTAACAAGCATTTGAAATTCAAAGCGTAATAAAGCTCTTTTAGTTGCTTTCCAGAAGAAGATTGCTACAAGCCAATGAATATTACTGTGATTAAACTAGATGTTGCACTTGGTACCATAGGCCTTGTAATAGGGTTGTACTCCATTTCAGTCTATGGCAGTAGACTGATTTCTAACTGTTACATGTACCCACATATGATATAATATATTACCCACATAACTGTAACACTTTAAAATCAGTTCTATATTATTTATTTCTTCATGTGAAAGAAAATTACAATTATCCTTTTTCACTTTTCATTTTTGGCTCATTAAATATACAAAGAGAAAATTGCTTAACAGTATTGCTTAATTTGACAACCGTTTTACTTTTATCTGATATAAGAGTGGAGGTAGTCTTAGATTTTACCTATTTCTCAGTAGTTGTTCTCCTTTGGCAACAACAACATCCTTCAAAAAACACATTCTAGCTTTTACAGAGGAAAGTTGATGTTTAGTAGAGGGCGCATAAGAGATCCTCTAATGGAGGTGCAGTATTTTAGAAGGATCATTGGATGAGGCACATGTATGAATGTATTGTCTTCAATTAGGAAGGCACAGCTACCCATCGAGGGGAGGGAATGCATGAATGCCTATTCTATGAATGGTGAAGTTTTCTAAGTGTGTTGGGTGCATGAGTTCATGCATTCACTCTACCCTACTGGGTCTTGTATTTGAAGCAGTGTTATCCACACATGAAGGTGATATCCACTAGGTGCATTAGGGTTAGGGTTAGGGTTAGGGATATCCGATGAAGCTAGATTCAATGGTTCAAGTCCTCTAAAATCTAGATTGAATAATTACAAAGAAATGATTGGACACACATCTCACTCAAAATACCTATGGAACCTTGCGATATGTTGCTATGGATAATGCTTACCTATGACTTTATACCTCTACAACTTTAGCTGAGTTCTATATGGGGAATTATAATATTCCCTAGAGCTAATTCCCCCTACTACTTGACCTCATGGAAGATCTTCTCAGATAGTGGAGCGCGAGGCTTGAGGTGAGGTGAGGTGCTTTCTATGCACACATGTGAACCCTTAAAAATTTCATTCCTAGGATAGGGTGGAACACTGTATCTAGAATAGGTTTCTTGTTAGTTTTACACACTTACCTCATGTTGTTGTCAGCCTGAGCTGCCATTATAATTCAAACACGAATCTCCCACATATATTTCATTGCATGTATATCCTAATATTGGAGGTTTTCGTTAAGTGTATTGCATGTATCATAATATTGGATTTCGCCCTCCTATTCAAGTAAAATAAGCATGAGTGCAACCTGTCTTCCCATGAGATTTCGTTGTTTATCTTATTCATCTATTCACTTTATTAAAATGGAAATGAGTGGCATCCATGGAGGACTAGTGCTCTACCCTCTAATCAAGATGTTTATCAACATATTTCTCTAGTTATTAAAGGAAAACAACAATTATGAGGGGGGGATGTGCTTTAGAAGAGCCTACTTTCAGCCTGTGGTTGTAATTATTATTGGAAATCAATGTAGGTAATTGCCAATAGGTGTGTTATCATAACTAGAAAGAAGTCGATACTTTAGAAAGGTTGCACTCTAATAGAGGTTGTTTTCGTTTACTGCCAATTGGTTTAGAGCATGCAGAGAACGGTATTGTCATTGTAAAATTGACTTGGACCATGGTTAACACATGCAAGATAAAAACAACAATGTGAGAAGAGGTGCACTCCATGAGGGTATTTTGAGCCAATTTCATACTTCTAGCATGCAATTAATTTTTCTTATCTTGGAGAAAGGAAGAGTATCAAGGGGGTGAGGGAGGTGATGGGTGAGTTACAATCATGCAGAAAGGCAGTTAGTTCACCATGTAGAGAATATTCTACTTCAGTTTGGATTCTACTTCAGTTTGATCCCTTTCTCTCTCACACACAAACGCCCAGGACACACTGCTCTCTCTTGGATTCTACAAAGAAGTGGAGACAAAAGTGCATGAGGTGAGATTCATTCTTACATTTCAGTGGCACTTCACCTTCACCACAGTCTTACATCCTTCTAGACTTGATGGCACTTCCATTATTTCTTGCTGGAGATTGGCATGGCATCTGCTGGTTTATTGTATCTCTGATTAATTTCTGCCTCTATATTAATATATCAGATGGATTCAACATGTTTTTTCATAGTTCTTTGAATTTCGTCTTGCTTCTCAAGGAATTCGTGCAGTAGGGCTTGTGTTATCATTTTTATGCACTTGTTTTTAATCCCTCTTTCACTCAACGCACATATTATCTCTCGTCCTTTTCCATTTTGTTGTTGTAACTTAATTAGAGAAACTAGTCCCACTCTCTACAATTTTATTTACAAATTTTTTTGTGTCCTTAGGTGCTTTCTGGGTGCTTGAGGGAATCTTAGTTTCCTGATTCATTTCGATTTTAAAGGCAAATCCACACGCAATAAAAACTGCATACAGACATTTTAGGGGCATCCTCCTATGGATGGAAAAGCACCAGCCCGAATGAAGAGGCATCAATCAATGACATGGTTAGACAGTCTATGGTTATCTCGCTGATCTGTTCATTCTTTTTAATGCATATTTTGCAATGTTAAGTATTGATCTGTAAACAGAATACATAGAAGGTAGAAATTAATCAACAAAAAAGAAACACACATTTATATAAGAAAACATAGGTATCAAGAAAAACACTAGGACAATTCATTACAACAATCCTCCCTGTAGTCACAAAGAATAGAGCAGCTCTCAAGGAACATCCCGTCTCATTCGATATCACATGGAATGGAACCCATCTTCCTTCCTTTGACACACTCTCTAACTGATTTAACAGGTCAAGCCCATGCAATAATAGCACTATTACAACACCAATTTTGTTCCATTACAAGAAAGTTTTGGTTTCATTATCAAACACTTTCCATATTCCAATAGGTTTAATGATATTGCTATTCCTAACAACAGTTGCACAAAAGTTCATAAACATAAAAAACAAGAAGCACAATTTTTATTGATACGAGGGTGCTGGAAGCAAAGCATTACCAAAGATTTGATAGCAATGCACATATATATAATCCTTTTGACACAGTCTTCTAATCCCTATATTTCCCTGCCTAATTTTATATTCACTCACACATATGTAGACTCGGTATCCTGGAAAAAAAAGGTAAGACAATATATTTATGCATATTTTCTTGCTTTCTAACTAAGCATTTCAAAAAACAATACCAAAATTGAAAAATATGTAGGAATTCTTCTAGAGGTAAACTATAAACATTGTTGCACATGATGTGCTTTTATTCTTAAGTTCAACATGTCATGAAAACTACTCTGGGTCTATCAGAATATCACACATAGGAAAATGGCTATCAAAAATGCACATTGACATTGACAATAGGAATATCTTCACAATAACTTGTTTTCAGTCTGTATAATATATCAAGCTGGGATGGAAAATTCACATATCATTAGTACCCTGGCCTTCATGAAATTGAGTGATCTTGCATATTTTTATTTTGTAGCCAAAAAGAATTATAATGTTTAATGAGCTTGTGCCTGAAGCAATCCATCTCTGATATGCTCAGCAACATCACAGACTGCACCAGGTCCATGAGGGATGAATACTGAAGATGATTTTGAAGATGCCCCTATCTCTTTCATTATGTCAAAATATTGTGTCACCAAGATCATGTCCATCACATCTTTTGCAGTTGTCTCAGGCACATTGGCTGTGAAAGAAAGTACACTATCCCTAAGGCTATCCACAATTGCTTGTCGTTGATGAGTAATACCCAAACCAGACAAATATTTTTCTTCTGCTCCAGCTTCTGCTTTTTTAATTTGCAAGATTTTCTCTGCCTCAGCTTTGTGTTGTGTTTCCACCCTCCACCTTGCAGCTGAAATTGAGATTCAATAGACAAGTTATAGGAATTAAATGGAAAACACTGTAAAAGAAATGTGAAGAAAAGAAAAGACAACTAAACCAAAAATATGAAAAACTTGAGAAATAATTGCGAGTTCATGCGCTGTTTTTGCAAGGTTAACTATGAGAAGATACTGGATTTTAAAAGCAAATCTACATTAGGGATGTTATCTGCAAAATAGAATTTTATACCAAAGAATCTCTCAATATAAAACTGGGGTCTTCTACAAAGGGTACCTACTCCTTTACTTAAAATATCATAAAGAGCAAGAAATTAGCGTCAGGGTGTAGTTGTGTATACAAAATTCCATTCTAACTTCAATATGCCAGAGAATGCTTGCCTGCGTTTATTTCATTCATTTCCTTCTTCACAGTTTCAGCGGGTACTACATCAATGATGAGAGTTTGCACTATCTGAAATCCATAGTTTGACATAGCCTGTATCCAAAAAGAAGACAAGATTGGAAAGAATGCTCAAAGCTTCTATTACAAAACCAGAAGAACCATTCACAAAATCATAACAGGCAATGCAATAGCCGCCCTTCAATATGCAAATAACATGAAGGTATTTTCCCCACTGAAAATCAAACAAGAAACATGCAAGAATTTTTTATTTTGTATTCATCCTTATTTAAAAATAGACCGAACATGAACTGTCTTTACTCTTTTCTTAGTTTTACCTTTTCAAGTTCCACTTCAACTGCTTTAGCAATGTCATTCTTTTGCTCAAAAACTTCATCCAAGTTCATCTTTGGGATGCTTTCCTGAATGACTGAACATGAAAACATGGACATGAGCTCAAATAGCTTTATTGTCAAGACTTGGTTTCATTAATTTACTGAAAGTGCATGCTTAAGTGTATGAAATCCTTATTACCAGCATCTTGTATTCAGAAAATGTCAACTTGAATGTGCAGGACTACAATGCATTATGATAGCTGCAAGAAGTGCACTTTTGGGGGAATTTTTTGGTTATTCTGATCACAATTCTTTTCTATGGGTTATGATGGATGATTAAATATGTATTTTTACAGAGGCCTTCGTTTTATTTCTTTGTTCTGCTTCAAGTTCTGGTGGATGACATAGAGGATGGGCTCCTATGGGAGAGATGTCCCATTTGAGTTCACTGGACCATGCAACTTCTTCAACAATTTGTTTCTACAGTGGATCGGTTGGGAATAGATAGTAAGTTTGAACTTCCTTAACATGCCTCAACCTAGCAATGAGAGGTTTTGTAGGTGAAAATTTTCCAATTCCTGAAACATTATTTTTTGAAGTTTTTTACAGGAGAAATTCCAAAGAAAATCATAAAGATTATGAAATTTGAGGGACTTTCACTAGAGCATGTTACAAGTCATTTGCAATTATCCATCAGAAAAGAGACTATATTTTCAAAGTTACACAAATCATATGATTATTTTAAAATTTATATTTATATTAGCAGGATATCCAAAAAGAATACTTATTTGAGTCAAGGTGATGTAGAATCAGTGTGTTAACCTTTTCAATCTCAAGAACATAAATGAGCATGCTTTCTATCAATCTGATTGTAGAGTCTATTAGATCATGTCTTTCTTGTATTTTACAAAGTTAAGCAAGAATAATTTCCATGTCTCTAAAAGAGAAAATTCCAAGGATGTATTAAATCTTGTCTCTATGTTTTTGTGTATATAGAAATACCGACTGCATATAAAGAGACTGTATGGGGCCATCTTGGAACACTATTAGTTTCTCATTCTAGGTTGCATATGGTAGCATCTCTAGAGGGATGATAAAATTACAACAAGGGGAAAATAGTTTTGCTTAGACATATTTTTCCTTATACTAGGATAAAAATGATAACATACTTGGAGGGATGATGAAATCATAGCAAGGGGAGAAAAGTGTTTCTTCATTATAGAGTGGAAAAGGCTTGAATGTGGGAATTGGGGTAAGTTCAATTTTATTTGTTAAGGGACTAGACCCAAGGACTCTCAAATCCCTTCAACAATACAAGTCTTATCGTTCTGAAGTCTCTTGATTCCATAATTCTATTCAAAATTATATCCCCCAATTAAACTATAAAGTTTTAGGAACTTATCCTAGCAAGTGTTGATGAATAATGAAATATTATTGATGATGATACCATAGATCCTTATTGATGTAGCAGAAGAACATACATAGAGAATGAGGCAAATGAGAAGTTAATATTTTCTTTTCCATTAACCTCTAAGAAGGCCAATACAACCCACAAATCAGTGATCCACACAAGCGGACTTGAATTGTCTATATATACACAAGTTGGGTTGGCCTAGAATATTAAAATATGAACACAATTTTAATTATTTTGATTGGGGATGTCTACGAGTTGCCCTTTGATACCAAGGAAAGCAAAAAGCTAACAATATTTATCCTTTAGTGGTCAGCACAAGTTTCCAAATGTAGCGTACTAATACATCTAGCAGAACTATTCATTCTAGTACAATGCTATTCATAATATTATGCCCTTGAAGTTGCTTACAGAGTAACAATGTGAATTGGTAACTAGATCTCCCTTGTAGCACTGCAGGGGGGAAGAAAAAGATGGCATAGGTTTTGATACATCAATGACCTACCTTTTTTGGGTTGGTGGATATCTCATGTGCTGCCACTTTAATGAATTCATATCAATTAGTTTCTAGAAGCATTTGTTTAGTTGTTTTAAGGAGTATATTTACATTCTCCATTCACCAACTCGATAGCAAGGGACTATAAAGTTTTGAAGACATTGAAGTTGAAATTTTTCATGGCTCAAAAGATTGCTTTCCTATTGGAATGTATTCAGAGATATCTTATTAGGGGTGATTTTAGGGGCGAATGTTCGCCCTTTGGAGAAATTAAGGGGTTTTAAATTTTTAGTGGGCGAATATTTTGTATCATAGTACATTTTTACAAATCACCTCAAATAGCCCACCTTATTTTAAGGGAGAGGGTAAAAAAGGTAAATTTCGCCCTTGAAATTAGGAGTTACAACCTTCCATTCGCCCATTTTCAAGAATAGGTTTTATTTAAGTGAATCCATTCGCCCATTTTCAAGAATAGGTTTTACTTAAGTGAATCCTATGGGCCATTGGCCCAAATACCATATTTATAAAAGAGGTATGGTAAATTAATAAAAATATAAATAAATGAGAGGTATGGTAAATAAATAAATCATTTTTTATATTTACTCCATAAGTCACCTTATATACATGCAAGGGTGTAAACAAATAAAAATATAAGTAAAGTGGAGGTATGGTAAATAAATAAAACGCCTTTTTATACTTACTCAAAAGGTATGGTAAATAAATAAAAATATAAATAAACTAGACGCATGGTAAATAAATAAAGCCTCTTTTTATATTTAGTCCATAACCCTCATTCTCTTTATGAAGGCTCAAGAAAGAGGTTTTATTTAAGTGAATCCTATGGGCCGAATACCATATTTGTAAAAGAGATATGGTAAATTAATAAAAATATAAATAAGCCAGAGGTATGGTAAGCAAATAAAACATTTTTTTATATTTACTTCATAAGTCACCTTGTATTTATGAATGGTATGGTAAATTAATAAAAATATAAATAAACGAGAGGTATGGTAAACAAATAAAACATTTTTTTATATTTAATCCATAAGTCACCTTATATTTATACTATGGTACAAATACCATGGACTAGATTGTTATTAATACCATGCAAAAAAACATTATTAACCCTAATATTAGTATTAATAAAAATAAAAATGGCACATGGTATTGACCCATGGTATTCACTTGGAATGTAGCCTATTTAAATGGGGGAATTAAACCAGCATAGATCCATCTTTACTCTGGATCTATTAACCCCCAAGAGGCATCAAATATCATGATATGCAAACTAGCATAGAGTGAAAAAATATTTGATCCGATCAAGAGTAAAAATGGATGTTGTAATTTAATGTATGTTAAACATTTCAGCTTGGTTAAAATAAAAAATAAAATAAAAATCAACTATTAATTTTATTAATTTTTATAAATTTCTAATAGTAATTTTTAAGCTCTAGGTTTATGATAACCCATGGTATTGACCCATGGTATTCATGTGAGCATAGACTATTTAAAGGGGAAATTCTATCTTAGATCCATCTTAATTCTGGGTCTACCAAGTGCTCAGAGGGATAAATAGATTTCATCCCCCTAAGAGTGGTAGATGTGGAGTTAAGATGGATATAGGTTGGTTTTTATGATAATGAAGATAGTAAATATACTTAGGAAATTATATTGTAAAAACATCTTAAGGTGAATGGTTAAAGCATAGACATTGGACAAGTATATTTGTATATTTCTGTTTTAAACTGAAACAAATCCAGGGCTAAAAGGAATGGATTGATTGCACTAGTCATCCTTCTATAACTTTCCAACATGTGCTGGAGTAAACAGATTGTAATTTGGGTAATTTTTCTAATTGCAAATGGGAACATACTTGTGTATTGGCAGGGTGGTTACGAGGTCCCTAGAAGTGGAGTAAACAGATTGCAATTTGGGTAATTTTTCTAATTGCAAACAGGAACATACTTGTGTATTGGTAGGGTGGTTATGAGGTCCCTAGAAGTGATGAATTTGAATTTCTCTTGGTTTTATATATAGTATTAGGTGTTTTCTCATGCTTTCTGTGAATGGCACGGGTGAATTTTATCCTACACCCACTAGGTTATCGATATGTAATTTTGGTAATTTTGATTTCAAAAGATATTTTAAAGAAATGCAATGATTTCATTTGTTTATTCAATAAACACAAGATTTTATAATTGAGTAAAATATTCGCCATGCCTGGTGAGAGATTCGCCAAAAAATTATATATACATATCATATTATTGATAAAATCGCCTTCCATTTTTCCTATATACCATGGAGATTCGCCCATTTATTATAAATGTAAATTTAGGGGGGGGTTCTTAAAATTTTCCCTGTATCTTATGTCCTTGCAAAGTTTGCAATTTCAATGTCATATGCGTGAAGCATATATTTATAATAATATTTCCCTTCCATCTAACAATAGGAAGATTAAGGCAAAGAAATTTCTAAGCAACTCGCAAATGCATGATTAAAATACAAAGAGAAAATTAGATAACCATTCAAATGAATATGGTGAGAATGTCATATGCACTAAACATGACTCTACTATCCTGTTTGATGATTGGAAGAAAAATGATAAATCATCTTTGACATATGCTTACAGTGATGATGTGGACAATGACATAGATAGTTTTGTCAATGTGGACAAAGAGGATCCTAAGGCTTCATTCTCTGACATAGATGATCCTTTGATAGAGTATTTGAGAAATTCTCTTGAACCCAACCTAAATATACTCAAATGCATCATAGATCGTATATTTTGAACCTGGAAACCCATATGGGAAAACTTACAGGCTGCAATTTCAGTGTCTTATGCGTGGAAAATATATTGAGAATAAGAATACCCTTCCGTCTAACAATAGAAAGATTAATTCAAAGTGACTTCTAAGAAACTCACATGTGCATGCTACAAATACAAAGAGAAAAATAGAAACCATTTAGATGAATCTAGTGAGAATATCATGTGCACTAAACATAACTCTACTATCATGTTCAATGATTGGAAGCAAAATGATAAATCATCTTTGACATATGCTTACATTGATGATGTGGAAAAGGACACAGATAGTTCTATCAATGTGAATTTCATGACAGAAAACAAAGGGGATCCTTAGGCTTCATTCTCTGACATAGATGATCCTTTGATAGAGGATTTGAGAAACTCTCTTGAAGCCGATCAGAATATACTCATGTCACTGATGAAGATGGACATGCAATTACATAAATATATTGAGAGCATGAGTTTATACTTTTAATTTATGATTTCAAATGTCTCTAATTGATATCATGTTTCTTCATTTGTTCTTTCGTGTTAAATACTTGTGGGTGGATTTTTTTTTTACACTAAGAATTTTCCTAAGATTAGTGAGGGAATCAAGATGATGAGATCATATATGTCACATTGGTATGCGGTATGTTATATTTCAACTTTATTTTCAATGAAGAAAGACTCTTAGTTTAAAATTTTGGATGGTTTATGAATATTTTTTAATTTTCTAAAAATTTGGGGAATGCATGTTTTCGCATCTATAAACATGTCTTATTCGACATTTTAACAACCTTGGATTTTTTGTTGTTGCATATTATCTCCAATGTGCCACGGGGACATGCCCCCCATGTATCTCATGCTATTCATGGGACCAAGGGAAAAATTTCCCAATGTGGGGGACACATTTCGCCAAAAAGGGTGTATCTACGCACCCCCTCCCCATCTCCCCACCAACTCTAGGAGGGGATGCTTGGATGCCATGTCCCCCATTTTTTTTGTTCAACAACCCTTTAAGACAAAACAAAAGTATCGGATAAAAATTTGAGGAGTTTGTGACTCTGGAAATGAAGGGAAATATCAAATTCTTAAAATAAAAGTGACATTCTCCACACATTCTCCAAACAGTCATAAATGAGACATTCTCATTTATTTCTACTTTTCTATCCAAACAGTCTCATTTATGACTATTTGGAGAATGTCTAAAGAATGTCACTTTTTTAACAATACCATTAATTTTTTCTGGGTGTTTGAGAGTCTTTCCAACCTCATTAGACTTATATGGAGAAAGTGGAATTTCATATCCCATCCAGGATAATTGATTATGATATTGACTAGGTATCAAGGCTTTCAGAAGAACACCAACAATAATTCCTTGTCAGATTTGCATAACAATGGGCACCAGAATTTCAAATTTTTATGTCCATGGCAGACATAATGATCAAGATTGACATAGATGGAAGCTTTCTCGAGTTCAAATATTATATATTGATAGTTTAAAAAATGCATCAATGATTGTTGCAAGAAAGGACCTTAATGAAAGGTCAGTTTAAATTTTCATAAAGTTTCAAGAAAAATTATGAAATGGACATTAGAGACATGAACTTGGAGAACCTCAAAGAGATCCTATTCTAGAGATAAGTATGTGGAAAGAAATGACTGAGCTCATGTAATAGAGAAAGTTTGAAAGGAATCTCTAGTAGTGTAGGCTAGCATGAAGAAACCTGTCGAGCAAGCTTTGATCTTTTGAGTGACAAAAAGATAGAGGAAAAATAGGGTGCCAACAAGAGGTATGAATTTTCCTGAGAGAAGGCATTTAAATTCCACCAGAAGGGAAAAATTCTATCCAAAGTCAAAGAATAACCCATTCTACCTAGAAAAATGTCATTAATATTGTACAAAGTCTGAGAAAATCGCAAGTTTTAGTGACAAAAGTAAGATTTTGCTAACCTTTTTGTTTCAAAATAAATCTGCACACTAATGGAGTTTTCAAACTTTCCAACAACTTCTGCATTTAACTGGCTATTGAAATATTATTGTCAAAATTCAAAAGAAGTATATGAGAAAACTAGGAAGGATTGATGATCACTATTCCAACTTCAGTAGATGACCTCATGCCGAGTGCCTCAAGTGTAGGACATGGAATATGCATGGTGAAGAAAAAAGTTCATGACTCATCTCTATAATCAAGCTATATGTGTCACAAATACACATAGTAGATCAACGGTGGCCACCTAAAAGGTGTTAAGTATGAAAATGATTAAGTTTTTGCGATCAATGAAACAATACAAGAAAAAACAATTACACATCAACTGACTTTAACAATTAGTTCCAGAACTGTATGATTTAGTCACTAGAGTTGTTATGCTCTTAACCTGCAAAATAATACCCAGATATAGAATATGCGAAGAAAAGATACCTAGAACACAGAATATGTGAAGAAAAGATACCCAAAACACAGAATAGCAATGATTTTATTATTCAAAGAGAAATGTTCACATGCCTCTTCGAGGGGGAAACCTCCAATAGAGCAGAGCTCGATTACAAAATAAGACACGATGCCCCTCGCAAGGAGTCTCTATCATTTATATATGACTCATACATGCGATACCACGGGTCAAAACCGTGAGTTTTATTAATACCATCTATCTAATACTACGGCTACGGCCCATTTGCAACTAATTGTGGTCCCGTCATTAATTTCGGGTTAACCACTTACAAAATATATGGGCTTTATTGACTCTTTGACTATGTCGTGATCCCAAGACATAAATAAGGGGGTTAGGGTGGGACCCTAACATGCCCTGCCCCTTAAGACTAGCCTTGTCCTCAAGGCTGGAGCTGCGGAAACTGCTGAAGAATAGTAGCTGGTTCCCAAGTTGCATCTTCCGGAGAGGTGTCTTTCCATTTGACGAGGACTTCCTTAATCATGTGGCCGTGCAAGTGCTTGTCTCTTGTGGCGAGGACCTGTTCGGGTTGAAGCCAGATTGACCCTTCGTCGTCCAGTTCAGGTAGACTTGTTTGAACTCCGAAATTGTTCCCAATTACTTTCTTGAGCATGATACATGGAAAACTGGATGGATTTTTGTAGTAGGTGGCAAGGCCAACTTGGAAGCCACTTCTCCAATGCACTGAAGTACTTGGTAGGGTCCGTAGAATTTTGGAGAGAACTTCTGACAACCCTTGTCTTTGAGTGATGTTCGCTTATATGGTTGCAGCTTCAAAAAGACTTGGTCCCCTTCTTGAAACTGGCGCTCTGAGCGATGTTGGTCGACCTGTTGCTTCATGCGATTCTGAGCTTGATGAAGATTCTCTCTAAGATGGGCGAGCATGGTGGCGCGGTGTTGTAGGAGTTGATCCACTGCTTGTACTTTGGAGCATCCCTGGAGATAAGAAATAGGGGAAGGCGGAAGTTGACCATATACTTCTTCATAAGGAGTCATTTTAGTAGTGGCATGATAGTTGGTGTTATACCACCATTCCTCCAGAGGTAACCACTGTACCCAAAGGTGTTGCTTTTCTGAAGTGAAACACCTGAGGTAGGTTTCTAGACATTTGTTGACAGCTTCTGTTTGACCATCCGTTTGCGGATGATAGGAAGTGCTGAGTTTTAGTTGAGTGCCCTGTATCCTGAAGAGTTCTTGCCAAAAATTACTGGTGAAGATCAGGTCGCGATCAGACACAATAGAAGTGGGCATGCCATGTAGTTTGAATATCTGATCCATGAAAGTTTGCGCAACCAAAGTTGGTGTAAACGGGTGGGGTAGGGCACAAAAATGAGCATACTTTGACAAGCAGTCCACCACCACCATGATGACTGACTTGTTCCCTGATTTTGGAAGACCTGTAATGAAATCCATGGAAACCTCCGTCCAAATTGATGTCGGAATGGGCAATGGCTGTAATGTGTCTGGTGTGTTGACGGTTTCTCATTTGTGGCGTTGACAGACATCACATTCTGCAACAAAAGTAAGGATGTCCTTTTTCATGTCGGTCCAAAAAAATGATCTTCTGGTGCGAGCATAAGTTTTCTGAAAGCCCGAATGTCCTGCAATGGGAGATGAGTGCAATTCGGCCAATATGTGACTTTTGAGGGTTGATGTTGGTGATATTACTACTCTGTCCCGGTAGCGAAGAATATCATCCTGCCAGGAGTAGCCCTTGATGGAATTTGGATCGACCTGCAATTGAGCAATGAGTTGGGATAGCCCTGGGTGTGAAAACCATTCTATGCGAGCTTCTTCAGTCCATTCTGGAATGGGGAGGGAAATTGCTAGCAGAGTACTTTCTTCCTCAAATTGGTGAGATAATGCATCTGCTACCCTATTGTCTTTCCCTTTCTTGTAAATGATCTCATAATCATATCCCAGCATTTTAGCTAGCCATTTATTTTGTTGTGGGGAAGATAGGCGTTGCTCTAGAAAATATTTAAGACTGTGATGATCTGTGCGGATTTGGAAACGTCGCCCCAATAAGTAAGGGCACCAGGTGTCGACTGCATGTAAGATGGCCATCATTTTTTTTTCATAGGTAGATTGGCCCAGATTCTTCCCACTTAGTTGTTAGCTTGTGAAGGCCAAGGGTCGCCCTTCCTGTATTAAGACTGCCCCAATACCTGTCCCTGAAGCATCACAATCAATGACAAAAGATTTGTTGAAGTCAGGTAGTGCTAATACTGGAGTAGAACACATGGCATTTTTGAGGGCTGTAAATGCTTGTTGGGCTTCCTCATTCCAGAAGAAGGAATTTTTCTTTAGGAGTTGAGTGAGGGGCTTCGCTATGCAGCCATAGTTGCAGACAAATTTACGATAATAGCCGGTGAGTCCCAAAAATCCTCTCAAGCTCTTCAAGGTCTTAGGTTGAGGCCATTCTTGCATTGCCTGGATCTTTTTGGGGTCCACCTTGACACCTTCCCGCCCCACAATGTGGCCCAAATACTCAACTTCTTCCATGCCAAACGAACACTTGGACAATTTGACAAATAATTTATGTTGGCGGAGTAGTTGCAAGAGTAGATCTACATGGTGAAGATGTGCAGCCCAAGTGCCACTATAGATGAGGATGTCATCGAAGAAGACCATGACAAATTTCCTGAGATATGGTTTAAGAAGGTGATTCATAAGGCTCTGAAAATTAGAAGGGGCATTAAAAAGACCAAATGGCATGACCAGGAACTCATAATGGCCTTCATGAGTTCGGAACATCGTCTTGGGAATGTCGACTTCCTTCATGCGAATTTGGTGGTAGCCTAACCAAAGATCCAACTTAGTGAAGAATTGAGCCCCATTGAGTTCGTCCAGCAAATCGTCAACCACCGGGATGGGAAATTTATCTTTGACTGTCAACTTATTGAGGGCCCTGAAGTCGGGACACATCCGCTACTCTCCGTCTTTCTTGAGCACCATGACCACTAGGGATGAATAAGGACTAACGCTGGGACGAATGACACCTACTTCCAAAAGTTCCTTGATTATCTTTTCTATTTCATTCTTTTGGGTGAATGGATATCTATATGGCCGCACGTTTGGGGGTTGAGCCCCTGGAACCAATGTGATGCTATGATCATGTTCCCCTCGCGATGGTGGAAGCTCCTTGGGCTTGTCAAAGACCTGTTGATGTTTATTTAAAATTTGTTGCATCTCAGGATGAATTTGCAGGGACTGGGCTTCAACGACCTGGATGGCATTGAATTGAGCTACCACGCCATGATTGCCCTTTTTTAACAATTTTTCCATCCTATGCGAGCTGATGATCGAGGGGGCTCCTGCCTGGAGGCCACGGAGGGTATATGTGTAGTTGTTTTGCTTAAAACTCATATATAACTCCTGGAAATCCATTGTGATTGGCCCAAGAGTGCGAAGCCATTCAGCGTCGAGGACAATGTCGCATCCGCCCATGTGGATGGCAAACATGTGTGTTTTCAACTGATAATCCCCCATTTGAAGTTTGACATTTTCGCAGCGGCCTTCACATTTCATTGTGCCCCCATCTGCGATTTGGACTTGGAAGTTAGAGACTGCGTGTACAAAACAATGCACTGCGTCGGCGACTTTTTGATGGATAAAATTATGGGTACTTCCACTATCAATCAAGACTACTACTGGGCGATGTTTAAGAAAACCCCTGATTTTGAGAGTTTGAGGTGAAGAAATTCCTGCCAACGCATTTAGCGAAATAACTGGTTCGTCAGATACCATCTCCTTTTGGTTGTCTTCTTCTATCGCCTCAGGTTCCTCAAGTGGTGGATCTTCCTCGGTTGAGCTGTAGTCAGTGGCATCTATTTGAAAAAACTTGGGATCCTTGCATTTATGACCAGGGGAGTATTTTTCATCACAGTAGTAACATAGTCCTTGCTTCCTTCTTGCGGCCATTTCCTCAGGTGACACCTTTTGGACCTTAAGTGTCTGAGTCGTGTTGTGAGCTTGTGGGGGACGACCTTTAGTGGGGAAATTGGGGCGGCTGTATTGGGCTGTTATGGCACGTTCCACCTTACGAGCTACTTGGCAAGCCTCCGTCCACGTGGGAGGATGGTGGAGTAGAACTTGAGCTTTGATGGCTTCTTTAAGACCACTGATGAAGCATTCCGTGTAGAACTCATCTGAGAGACTCTGAGTGCGGAAGGCTAAGGCTTCAAAAGCGGTGATATATTCATCCACTGTACCCATCTGTCGGAGCTTAGTGAGACATCCCAAAAAGGAGTCTCCCTGTTCATAGCGATCTCGAAGAGCTTTGGTAAATTGGGCCCAACTCTGAAAAGGTCCATTGCGACGTTGATGCCATTCCGCCCATTGCCATCGTTCATTGTCCAAGTACATGGTCCCCACCATAAGCTTAGTCCAATCATCTAGGAGACGATTCAATTTGAAATACTGGTCCATTTGTGCTAGCCATGCGGACGTGTGAGAACCGTCAAATTTCTGCATATCCAACTTGGGAGGTCGCTGACTGGGTGGTGAATGGGTGTGCCAGACATGAGGAGAGTGGCTAGACTCACCCTCATGGTGTTCATGGCCATTATATGGTTCCTCGAGGGCTGGCTCCTTGCCCTTATCGAGTGCTTGCCATACCTGGCTAGTTAGTCCGCTAATCATATTTTTGAGGTCGTTCATATCTGCTTCAATTTTGTCTAGCCTTTCATTGGCCATCGCTTGAGCTATAGTTTCTACCATACACCAACTTGATGAAAAATTGGGACCGCCAAAATTTTTTTGCTAATAAATTGAATGGTACCACCGTGCTCAGCTCGTCGTCCTGATGCTGATGGGCTAGATCACAAATAAGCGCTTCGGAAGATCTCAGACATTTTTTTTTTTTTTTTTTGGGAAAACTCCTAACGGAGTTTTACTCCTTCTTTATCAAGACTGCAGTCGCCAAATCCTCAAAATGTCAATGCTGCCAAAAGTCCTGCGAAAAGTAGACCCCGGTATAGGAACCCTTCACAACAACTCCGATCTGGTGGATCTGAGAGATCTGAATGGTGGCACAACTGCTGCTGCGGATCTGATGGAGCTGCAGGACTGATGTCTGCTGCTGCAGCACGTCTTTTCACACGCGGATCTGATGTGTGATCCCCGATAGAAAAAGGAGCTATGGTCTAGTGGAGTGTCAGGTGCTACAGATCGCAATATACATAAGGGTCTGACAGTAGTACTCAGCCCAATGTTTCAGGGCTCTAACTAAGGAGGATCGACCGTACCCTTAGTCGTACAACCCGACTACCCTATCGTACGGGCGAGTAATCTCTCCGAGTGCTGTTCTCGGTGTACTGTAGCCACAAGACGGCCGAAGGTTTATCTATGGCGAGGTTTCAAGGGAGCCTAGGGGGCTTCCTATATACCCAGAGGGTACGTGGAAGACAGTCCGTGCGCGGTTCTGTCTAATGCGCTACTACTCGAAGGGGTACCCACAGGGGTTACAAGGGAGTCCAACAGACGTGACCACCTCTTGTATTTCCTGCGTGCATGCCTCCCCAAATCCGCAGGTTTATGCGCTTAACGACAAATCCCGTGGTTTAAAGACGCCGAAACACGTCTCTAGCCAAAAAAATTTTGCTAAAAAATTGGAGATCCCATCGAGCCCTGGAAAGTGCTCTGATACCACTTGTTATGCTCTTAACCTGCAAAATAATACCCAGATACAGAATATGCGAAGAAAAGATACCCAGAACACAGAATAGCAATGATTTTATTATTCAAAGAGCAATGTTCACATGCCTCTTCGAGGGGGCAACCTCCAATAGAGCAGAGCTCGATTACAAAATAAGACACGATGCCCCTCGCAGGGAGTCTCTATCCTTTATATATGACTCATACATGAAATACCACGGGTCAAAACTGTAAGTTTTATTAATACCATCTATCTAATACTACGACTACGGCCCATTTGCAACTAACTGTGGTCCCGTCATTAATTTCGGGTTAACCACTTACAAAATATATGGGCTTTATTGACTCTTTGACTATGTCATGATCCCAAGACATAAATAAGGGGGTTAGGGTGGGACCCTAACAAGAGTGGAGCACTTGATGGTAACTAGTCAATCTTGTAATTCACCAACAATGTTGTCAAGTTCTTTTACAGTCTCTTCTTGAATACCCTCTTAGTGCCAAGATATTGCAACAACCCTTGTATTTCTTAGCGATTCACCATTTTGTACTAGTGATTTGCCATTTTGTACTAGTGATTCCCCGTGATTTTACAAGATAGTATAATTTGGTGAGAGATTCACCAAAAAAATTACATTTACACATTATATTATTAATAAAATCGCCTTCCATTTTTCCTATGTATTTTGGGGATTTGCCCATTTATTATACATATAAATTTAGTGGGGTTCTTAAAATTTTCCCTGCTCTGGGTACCATCAGATAAAGATCACGCCAAAAGATAGGAGTACGAATACCTTCACGACTGAGTGGGGATGATTTCAGTATATGGTAATTCCATTTGGACTTAAGAATGCACCAATATATTCTTGCGCGTAGTCATTGCGGCATTCAAAGAGTTCATTCACAAGTTTTTGGAGGTATATTTTGATGATTGGACAGTGTTTGGACTGGTAAAACGCCATGTAGCTAGTCTACTCTTGATGTTGGATATATGCCGGAGGTATCAGATTGCGCTAAATGTGAAGAAGTGGTTATTTTGTGTCCCTTTTGAAATCTTGTTGGGTCATGAGTGTGCAGGCAAGGCTTAATGGTGGACCCTGCTAAGATCGCTGTCATAATTATTTTAGAGGCACCAAGGAGTGTTAAAAAATTGTGTGCAATGTTGGGTCATACTAGATACTATCGAAAGTTCATCAAGAGCTATGCCCAGATTACCGCACCGATGGAAAAGCTATTGTAGAAGGATACTACATTCTGTTGGGATGAAGAATGTCAGGGGAGTCTGGATGTATTAAAGAAGAAAATGGTTACCGCGCCAATCCTAGTCTTCCCGGATTGGAAGAAGGAATTTCATGTGCATGTGGATGCGTCCTGTATCGCATTGGGAGAAGTGCTGACATAGGTCGATGAAGGAGAATTGGATCACCCTATAATATTTGCGAGCAGGTAGTTGTCCAAGGATGAAAAATTTATTCAACGACAGAGCGCAAAGGGTTGGCTATGGTGTATGCGCTCTAGAAGTTCAGGCATTAATTGCTAGGCGGACACGTTAAGATGTATACAGACCATTATGCATTAAAGTACCTAGTCATCAAGCATGTGTTGGGGGGGGGGGGGGAATATGCAGATGGTTGTTGTTGTTTTAGGAGTATGATTTCGAAGTAATTGTGAAGCTAGGGCGATTGAATGCAGGGCTACATCATCTGTCGCACATTAAAACATGAGAGGAGCCTACCAAATCAGAGGAGGGGCTGCCTGACACACAACTCTTTGTGGTGTGTGTAGCAAACAATCACTTTGCAAACACTATCCACTTCCTGACTACGGGAATGGCTCTAGAAGGATACACTAGTCAACAGAAGAAGGAATTGGTGGTGCGCGCGACATATTTTTCTGTTATTGCAGGTCACTTGTATAAGATGGGATTGGATGAGAGACTGCGACATTATGTGCCTGATTTTGAACAAAACAGTATCCTAGCTAAAGCTCATGGAGGAGCTGTGGGAGGCCATTATGCAGGAAAAGCAATAGCACAGAATATTTTATGTGCTGGGTTATGATGGCCAACATTACATAAGGATTCCAAAGCATATTGTAGGGCGTGTGATGCATTTCAGAGAACCAGTAGGCCATCACGGAGGGATGCACTTCCTTTGAATCCACAGGTATCATTGCTACCATTTGAGAAATGCGTAGTTGGTTTTGTAGGACCGATTCAGCCTTCAAGAAAGAAGAAAGGTGCACAATATATCATCACCACGTGTTGTTGGGAAAAGTATCTATTCAGAACGCCCCTATCCCACTCTAAGGTGTGACAGTGCCTTAGCAACAAACAAGGAAAACTACTTGAGTATTCTTCTTTATGAAATGTAAATGAAGAGGAAGGACGTAACTAACCTGTGTCTTGCGCTAGTTTATTGATCCAATCGCTCCTCTCTTCAATAGCTCCCAGCTCCCTGCTCCCTTACCGGCCCAGCTTCACTAAGTTCCTGCAAGATCACAGAAGAGAGAAACTACACGAAGATATAGATTTACATTAATAAAAAGCTCAGGATCAGATTAAGCTAAACATGCAAATATAACAAAGCATCATTGATACACATCATATAGGAGAAACTCAAATAATTTTATTGATAGGATAAGAAAGTCCAAGAGGAGATACAACCAAGTGAGTCCTGATCCAGCATCTACCTCCCAGCAAAGGAATCCCTTCCTCACCTCCAACAAAGCATAAATCACCCAATGTACTAATCTCAATCTCAAACCAACAACAATTCTCTGCAAAGTACAAAATTCTAGCCTCTGGATCTCTGGGATGAGGGATCCATATATAGATGTAAGCAGAGAGGATGAGTCAGCTTATGTTTTGACTTGTGGCTTCTCTCTGTCAGTTCTTGCTTCCACTTGGAGACTGAGAGCCTCTTACTCATCACTGGTCGAATTCAGTGAGGCAAGTGTCATTGGAGAAGATTCTGGAAGCTCCCATTGTCTCTCCACCTCGTTGAATGACTCTGCCACTTGTCATTTCCCGCTCAACGCACCTGGGTAGTGCATTCAAGTGCGTTGCAACACACCTAGCCAGTGTATTTGGGTGCTTTGCAACGCAGGAAGCTAGTGGAGCACTTGAATTGATCCTGATTTGACTGTTTCTGAGTAGTTTTTGGTGGAGAACTTCTGGGAGAAGATGTCATTGGTTGACCTTGTTCCTTTAGGGGCAGGAACAACACTTTTAGGGACTTTGGATCCCTTGGATTATGGACATTTCATGCTCAAAGCTGTAAAGCACAAAAATGTCTATAACAGTTGCCCCCTAAAGTATGAGGCCGTTTATCGCGTGAAATGCTTTATTAGGAGGATCCGAAATTCTTTCAATGCTGGGAGGAGACCTGTAATAAGATACAATACATTAAGTTATTTTTCATACTGTTTTCATGATCTAGCTGAGGCGGGCATTCCCATGCTCAGCTTTATAAATTCATTTTTATGCACATAGGACAGACAATCGTCTGATGGTAGACTGATGATTCTGATGAAATCATCATCCTTTTGGTAGGATGATTATCTGTCCTGCAATGCTGTACATGTCAATGTCTTTATTTTTCCTGAATATATATCACAGCCCGGATGGATGAAACTAGATCCGAGGTCTTCAATCTCGTCCGATCTTCACTCTAAGTACAAGTCGATCCATGTGAGAAATGTTTTGAAGTCGAACATGGAAAGACATCGCTTGATTACCAGTCAATGATGTAAACTGTTAACAAGCGCGAGAGGAATCACCGATAATGATAATGACCCTCAAGGTACTGCAGTACAATTCACGTGGTGTGAATAAAGGACTTGGCATCGAACACCACGCAAAATATTTCGGTCCAAGGTCATTGATGTATACCTGTCGCCGGAAGTGAGAAACTTGCCATTGAGGCATGCAAGCTTCAAAGTACTGAAGGGGGTGTTCTTAGATCAACTTCTTGGATAATGAGCTGATGTCGACAAGAAGCGATCCGTCAAAGGAGGGCCTTGATGTATCCCACATCAATGACACGGAACGGAGCAAATGATTTTCATGGAGGTGAAAACGATCTGATGATATATGGTTCAGGGTGGCGGTCATGAAAGAATGGGGTATAATGTATGGTAGTGGATGGGACACGGGTGACTTCTCTGGATGACTTCTCTTGAACATATCGGCGACACTTATATGATGGATTGGTAGCATTTACCCCAAAGGTGGATGGTATGGCGAGACCATGGTGATGTGACCGGTGAATGAAACAACCCAACCCGACTCAGGCACGGAGTGGAAGTGTCATGTTCAAGAACGACTTGCTACCAATAAAGGTTCTTTGAGTTTCTTCCCAATTTTTCCCCAGTCATTGCTGACCAGTACCTCTTTATTTTTGTCAAGCTTGAGGAGGATAACATATGCTTGTTCTATAATTTGCCCTTCGGGCAAACCCATCGCTATGTTTTAACGAGCCTAGCGATAGTGAAACTCGTTCTCGTCTAAAGACAAGTTTGTCGCTATTAATGTTTTTAATGATTCTAACGACAAAGATAACTCGGTCCTTTTCATTTTTAGAGAGTCTGAAAAGGTACGTAAAGTTAACTCCGGAGTTCCTTTTTCGTCATCTAATCCCTTAAGTCCGAAAAAGTATAAAACAATACAGAAGGGATGAATTTTCGATAGTTTTAACGAGCCGAACAAAACAAGCGCTCGATCTTTTTGTGCAATAATCCCTCAGGTCCAAAAAGATTAAAATCTAGAGGAGGGATAGCACTTCCGGTCGCTTTAACGAGTTGGAAGGCCAAAACTCGGCAATATTTTCATATTTTATGAGTCAGATGAAAAGGGCTTAAAGAAGACTTGCTTTTGAGGAACGAGTGATAAGACGGGTAGCAGCTGATTCCAGGTAAGGGTTGGAATTTTCCAATCACAGCAGTGTCACAAGGATGGCTAGTGAAATCACTCTTCGCAGCTGTTACTCAAAATGGGTAAACAATCAAATGGAGGTGAATGATCGGCCAATGGAAAAGTGGAGGTGACGGTGCAAACACGACCAAGGCTTTAATGGTTGATAATGTTACATTCACGGTGGTTATTTACCGGAGGATAGTTCATTTTTTAACGAGCTTAAACGCGGGTTGAAACACTTGCTCGATCTTATGTTTATTTTTTAACGAGCATGAAATATGTGCTAAAACTGCTCGATAATCCAGTCATATGATAAAAATGTCTCATGTAAGATGCCATTTTTTATGGAGCTTGCGCCTTACAAAGCTATGCCCCGCATCCTTTCGTTATGTAAGTTTGGAAACGACTAATCCTACGAGTTTAAAGGGTTAGAGGTCCTAAAAATTTAAAAAATAAATAGCCGCCCCCTGCTTGCACTCCAAAAGGTTTGCATGCCCCCAGGTATAAAGTACGATTTCAAGGTTACCCCTCAATTTGCAGATAAAACATTTGTTCTACCAGGAAAGGCCTACCTCTTTCAGGTTACCAAAGATTGTCTCATTTGCGCAGCAAACAAAACACTTCTTCGGCGATGTCTACCGAAATAGACAAAGGTGAGTGACAACAAGCGCCAAACACATAACTTTGACAAAATAATCTTATTCCATAACAACCCCTCTTCCAATCACGAATCGGGTACGGACTAGTCATATTCTCCCGCGGAAACCTACCCTATACCCAAAGTTTTCTTGCCGAAGCAGACCAGGACGCATGCCCCCTGGGTTCCAGTCATATCCCTCTGAATTACTCGCACTCATCGGGAGGACGGACCGTAGGTTGAGACATTTCTTGCGTGAAGAGACCATTTAGGGATGGTATATGACTATTTGCGATGCATGATCCAGGAAATGAAAGCTGGTCCACGAGCTTGACCACTCTTCCTTCCTGCGGAAAACACATTACTCTAAAGAGTGAGGAGACGATGGCTCCCATGCAATAAATATAGTCTCGTCCAAGGAGTAGGTTATAATCCAAGGGTCCTTGAACGACCATCACGTTCATTTGAACGGTCTTCCCTTTCAATGTTATGGGCACATTGGGGAGGATCCTTAAAGGTCGACTGGTTCCTTTATCAAAGCCTGTCAGATTTCTCATTTCAGGCAAAAGCGATGGCGAACCAAGCGCTTTCCAAGAAATAGAGGAAAGGATACTCATAGATGCCCCCTCATCAATGATGGTGCCAACCATGATCATTCTGTATATTTGGATGATAATTCTGAATGGTATGCTTGCTGGTAAACGGGGTCTGCCTAGTTGATTCCAGTCGAAGGAGACAACTAGGTTGCTTGGAGGTGGGACCGAGTAGACGGTCGGGTACGGCTTTGATGAACTTCCTTCCTGCTATAAAGGAATGGGTAGGTTGCCCCCATGTTCGTCGGAGTCTGTGTTGATGAAGAGGATTTTGACGGTGTCATCCTTATTCTCCTCAATGACTGTATCATTCGAAGATAAAACCTCTGAAGGCAAGACCGGGTCAACTGCCGCCTCGACCTTTTGACTTTCGTCGGGTATGGATTCAGCTGGTTCATCTTCAATGACCGGCGCTTCAGCTGACCACTTGAGCGGGCCAGCTGGATTTTCAACTAACGAAGGACTTGGCAAGAGTTTTTTATATCCAGGAGGGAGTCGTAATGGTGAAATCGGACGATCATCCAAAACTCTTTTAGCTTCGTCTAAGAAGGGACAATGGTGGATGGCGTGATTGCCTTCGCATAGTTTACAAGGAGATCTAGCTCTCCCTTTTTTTCCTGGGACTTCACTTTCGCTAGTTGACGGTTTGCTTTCAACATGGCTATGAGAGGTTGACGCCACCGGATTGTGCAAACGGGGAGACCAGTCCCTTAGTATCCGAGGGATGTAGGGACAATCTCTGTGAAAGTGGTCTCCCTTGCAAATGACACATGGCGATTTAGGCCTGGTCAGTGCAGTGTGTGGATTTTCATTAGTCGACACTCATCTGCCCCTAGTCGCTTTTGGCTCCTTCTTCTTCTTCTCTTTCTTCTTCTTTTCCTTCTTCTCCTTAGGAACTTGACTTTTGGCTTTGCCATCCCCATCAAGCGAAGAGGAAGGAGGAGAGGAAGAATTAGAGGAAGTCGAAGGTTGGTGGGTAACTCTGGACTGGTCTAACTGCTGATTCGAGTGTTCAGGAATAGTGGTGTTCTGAACGACATTGGTTGAGAAGAGCCAAACTGGCAAGCCAATTGTCAGTCCTGGAAGTGACAATGTGGCCATATGGGGCGCACCAACATCTCCCCAAGAGGAGAAGGGACTAGGATTTCCACCAAGGGAAATTCCTTGGTTGGTAGGCTCCATTTTCTCAACCTAAAGATCAACGCGGGAAAAAGGGTATGAATATTCCGTTTAAAATAAATTTTAACGATGCTTGGACACAACTTGCTTTTTCAATTTTAAAGAGTCGAGAAAAAGCAAAAGATGACTCTAGTCTCCTTTGATTTTTAATGAGCCTGAAGTGACAAGTGCTCAGATGGACATTTTCCGTTAAGGATTCTGAAAAGGAATGAAAGGGACTGCTCTGGAGTTCTAGGTAGAGGGTGTGCCAAACCAATCGCAAAACCACATAATACTTTTTAAGGTACGGGCGGTCAATCTTCCCGAATGCTGTGTTCAGTCCATTGCGATTAGTAGAGTGGCCGACACGGCTTCCTATGGATAAAGGTTTTATGCCTATAGGGGTCTCCCAATATATACTCGACGGTACGTGGGAGCACAATCCGTACTGGCACTTATCGTCTCTCAGGAGGAATCACCCAACCATCAGTGAGGCCGACAATCACCAAGTTTTACGACGCGGGAACACGTCTCTAGCCTAGACCTCTATGTTGTGCGTTAAGTTACAAAGCGTTGTTAAGTTCATTCAATTTATTTTAGGTTGATCTTTCTTAGAAGTTTGCCTTTTTGGATCACCACGAGATGTAGATACAATTCCTAAATGCAATCTAAAGATGATAAGCAAGATTTTATCTCTTTTCAACAATGAAAATCCTAGCTACAAGGGGAAAAGAAAGACACAATCTTTTCTCAAAGAGCATAGAGCACACTGTAAATGAACTTTTCCTAAATCAAACCATACAAACTATCAATATGCAAATGCATATGTGCATGTATTTGTTTTCACTTTCTTAATATTGATGCCTAAAAAGAAAGCTGTTGTACAAATTTGAATTCGATTTCAAGTGAAAACACAAACAAGTTTCTTTTCGAAATCAAAAAGACGATTACGACACTTTATGATTTTGAAGTAAACACTTGTTTCAACACTAGAAATTCACAAACTCAAACCAAAATACAAAAGTAAAAGCGCAATCAACTGTCAACAGCAAACAAATTTTCTCCTAAGATCAAAACGACACTTTCGACAGGTCTAGATCTAAGGGCGACAATATGACTAGTTTACTTTTGTAATGGGAAACTGCAAATGATGTAACAAATACAAAAAAACAAATACAGTTTCTTTTATACAACTGAGGCGGAATTAAGGCAAAGAAAAGGGTTTTTCAGATAGGTACACACACTGATAACAGGCTGCAAAAATCAGAGATAAAACTGAACAAAATGAAGCAAAGAACCACAGCTGCATAGGGAAAAGGCTGATCAGCGCACCTGCTGCACAGAGAAACTGAATTGCAGCGCAGGTAGCCCTCTCGGGACCTGCGTTGAAATGCAGAACCTCTTCACAGAGCCTGCGCTGAAGCAGAAACGAGAATTTTCTCTGGGTTCTGGGTCATGGTTTGCAGTTTAATCTATGGTTTTTGGCCGGATAAAAGCTATCAGTAAGGTACAATTAGAGGGATGATTTAAAGGAGGACTAAGAGCTATCACAAAGGGTAGTTAGAGCATTTGGGGATCAGCTTGTTCAGATCATAAACAGGCCCAGTGAATGGACTAGAGTAGCAGATCTCTACTTTGCATTTGTAAATGGCAAATGCAGTTCGATTCACCACTCCTAAGTTTATGAGAAGAACAACAATAGAAACACAAATAAACTAACTAGATATGTTCCCGAGTGGAGTCGCCAATTTGTTGTTGGGAAAAGTATCTATTCAGAATGCCCCTATCCCACTCTAAGGTGTGACAGTGCCTTAGCAACAAACAAGGAAAACTACTTGAGTATTCTTCTTTATGAAATGTAAATGAAGAGGAAGGATGTAACTAACCTGTGTCTTGCGCTAGTTTGTTGATCCAATCGCTCCTCTCTTCAATAGCTCCCAGCTCCCTGCTCCCTTACCGGCCCAGCTTCACTAAGTTCCTGCAAGATCACAGAAGAGAGAAACTACACGAAGATATAGATTTACATTCATAAAAAGCTCAGGATCAGATTAAGCTAAACATGCAAATATAACAAAGCATCATTGATACACAGCATATAGGAGAAACTCAAATAATTTTATTGATATGACAAGAAAGTCCAAGAGGAGATACAACCAAGTGAGTCCCGATCCAGCATCTAACTCCCAGCAAAGGAATCCCTTCCTCACCTCCAACAAAACGTAAATCACCCAATGTACTAATCTCAATCTCAAACCAACAACAATTCTCTACAAAGTACAAAATTCCAGCCTCTGGATCTCTGGGATGAGGGATCCATATATAGATGTAAGCAGAGAGGATGAGTCAGCTTATGTTTTGACTTGTGGCTTCTCTCTGTCAGTTCTTGCTTCCACTTGGAGACTGAGAGCCTCTTACTCATCACTGGTCGAATTCAGTGAGGCAAGTGTCATTGGAGAAGATTCTGGAAGCTTCCATTGTCTCTCCACCTCGTTGAATGACTCTGCCACTTGTCATTTCCCGCTCAACGCACCTGGGTAGTGCATTCAAGTGCATTGCAACGCACCTAGCCAGTGTATTTGGGTGCTTTGCAACGCAGGCAGCTAGTGGAGCACTTGAATTGATCCTGATTTGACTGTTTCTGAGTAGTTTTTGGTGGAGAACTTCTGGGAGAAGCTGTCATTGGTTGACCTTGTTCCTTTAGGGGCAGGAACAAAACTTTTAGGGACTTTGGATCCCTTGGATTATGGACATTTCATGCTCAAAGCTGTAAGGCACAAAAATGTCTATAACACCACGACCGAGTATTTGAATAGATGGGCAGAGGCATGACCTGTGAAGGACTGTATGGGGAAAACATCAGTGAAATTTCTATTTGAATATGTTTTGACCAGGTTTGGTTGCTCAAATATTTTAATGAGCGATCATGGCGAACACTTCCTCAATGAAACAATCAGCGCACTGATAGAGGAAATCCAGGTTTATCACCAGAAGAGTACACCATATCATCCTCAAGCCAATGGGATGGTTGAGTCATTTAATAAGATATTGGAGAATGCACTGACAAAGGTTTGTAATGTGTATAGAAATAATTGGGATGTATGTGTACCAGCAGTATTGTGGGCTTACAGAACTACTTGTAAGAAGCTTACTGGTCAAACACCGTTTAGGTTGGTCTATGGCATAGAGGCTATTATGATTATGGAGTATATCGTACCTATTCTATGCATAGTGGCGCTCACAGAGATGGTAGACCATGAAGCCTTAGAAGAGCAGCTCGTGTAGCTGACAAGGCTCGAGGAAGATAGATTTTTGGTTGGATTCCATCAGCAGGTACAGAAGGAACGTGAAAAGGCATGGCATGATCTGCACATCAAACTGTGCACCTTCAAGGTAAATGATTTAGTTTTATTATATGACAGTAAGTTTGATAATTTTCCAGGAAAATTTTAGATGCACTGGCTGGGGCCATATGTGATCAAAGAGATTACAGATCATGGAGCAGTTCAGCTTGTGAAATTGAATTGAGATCCATTTCCGGTGAAGGTAAATGGAAGCCAATTAAAGTCATACACTAGGGATCCGACCTGATGACTACATGATGGTAGCACAGTCTTAGCTCTCCAAATAGTTGCAAGGAGGCGCGAGGCTATAAACTACACTACCCGACGTGTAGAGCTGCACGACGCGGGCTCTGCGTGAAATAGGTGGGTGTCACAGTACCAGAAGAAGCACACAAGGAGCTGCGCTATAGAAGGAGAGGTCACATAGCGCAGCCAGAAAGTGACAGTTATTGTCACTGTTCATGATTTGACTGCCAGAAGATGTTTAAGAGGAGTGAGCGGCCAGAATTTAAGGCATTTAAGGCTGAATTTAAGAGTGAAATATTTGGAAATAAGCCACAAATCTTGCATTTATGAATGGATTTTGGGAGGAACAGTTGAATTTCAATTTGAATTCACCTATAAAATACATGTGGCCATCCAGCGACAAACACTTTGCATTCTGAGAATTTCTGAGTTGTGTTGTCTATTGTGCATGAACCATGAGTTCTTTGAGGATTTGATCACAAGCCCCGTGTTTGATCAGTATCCCGAGTAAGACAGAAAGCTTATCCATGACATCATGTTAGGACGAGGTCCCATAGAAACCACTACTACTGGGCTTATCTCCTCTGAGGGAGCTGCTGATAGAGGGAAATTTTCCCCTAGGGCTTTTTGGGTTGAAACCCTAGCAGACTGAAAGTTATCTATTCAAAGAAACATGCATTCACACAACCATTATACTATTGTAAGCAAATTCTATGATAAGGGTACGTACCTTTGGTCCTACGTTTGAGAAGGCCCTTAGGGTCCAAACCCTTCTTGGAGTTCCCTTCTTCTCTTTCGTCCTGCAAAACAACCAATTCAAAGAACGCAACAGTATATGGACAAAAACTTATAAAGAAACCATCTTCATGTTATAAATAAAGGTAGTTAGTTATGAAATCCAAACAACCATTTACATATGAATTCTAAACATGAATATCATTAACATAAAGAAGATTCATTTCGGGAACCAAGACATGTGTTTTTTTTATTATAGACAAATAAAGTACATAAAAAGGAATATTTTCACCTAAGTCACCTTCAGCAGGCTCCAAGCAAAGCTTCCTTCCGGATCCGTTCCAGCCTCAAGCCTCTAACAAACTCCTTCCATGACTCTCTCCATGATGTCATAAATGGTGGATGAACATCAACACACAAGGAAACAAAGGTTTCCTGTACAAAATGGGGGAAGTGCAGAAGGCACAAGGGACTTCAGACCTGGTCAAGGGAAAAATCTCAGCATAATAACCTTTCTCTCTCTTCTCTCCTCCTTTAGGCCTTCCATTTGAGGTCTTTTTATACCATCTCCAAAGTAGTTTTTTAGTTAGGAGTTGGTTGGGAATAGTTGGGCCACGGGCACTAACAGGTGATCAGCAGGTAAAACCCGCGATCTCTGCCCGAAAATAAGGAGTTTTATATTTTTTTAAGTGTTTTAATACATACACGCAGGTTGGATATACACAGACCCACGTATACACGCGTTTAACTCAGGGCAATGTCGCGTATAAGGGATAAAACACTGTTTTTTAAATTTTAGGACCAGGTTTGGAAGGAGGGGTTTCCCTAGGCCATGAATACAGCATCACAAGCCATAAGAGTGAGATTTGGAGCTATAACAGATGCCCCCTAATATATGAGGTCAGAAGGGGTACATGATGGCCGAAATATATTATGCGAGTACATGGAAAGGAAGTCTATCAAAAACCGAGGAGGACTTCACCAGAATTCAGCCTGCCAAGCCACCAAAGGAGATCAGAAAGAAACAATGTCTGAGGCGGGCATACCCATGCTCAGAAAAAGTAAAGCATGTCTGCATATTAAGTATAAGCAGATCCACTAAGTATACAAGTATAAATGACTGAAAGATACATAATGGATCATCTGATCATAATGAACAAGTACATGTCTGAATATTACATATAAGACTGTCAATGATGCTGAAAGATACAACGGATCATTGATATCAGAGACTGATCCCAAAAGGTGCCAACTGAACATGATGGAATAGGATGGTACTACACTTCAAACTCAAGTGCCAGCATATAAAATGTCGCCATGACTGACTGCAACATATAAAGTGGAGTGGTATCAACTAGCAGCAACAGGAGCAACTGTCAAGTGAACCAATGAATGCGGATACAACCTAAGGTCTTCACCGACTGCCGTGGTACATTTCTACACCATGGGAATAAATGATCTGAAGTCGACCATGTGAGAAATCGTTTGATTATTGGTCATTGATGTATATCGTTAACAAACGCGAGACTACTCACCGATAATGATAATGAGCGACAAGGTACCCAGTACAATCTAACAAGTGTGAATAGATGAGATGAAGTTGAACACCTGTAAGAATCTATCGATCAGGAGACAATGATGGTTTCCCACTATCGATAGCGAAGGATATGCCACTAATGACTGCAAACCCCAAGGTACTGCCAAATGGACTCTAGAACTTTGCCCTAGAGCAATGAGTTGGAGTCAATAGGGAAAGATCCGCTAGAAGGAAGGCATTAAGGCATCCTCCATCAATCTAGCGCGAGTGTAACCTGTAGGCCAATAATGTGGAAGGAATCAGACGAAAAAAGATGTAGTAACCCAACTGAAGTATGTTTCCGGCGTACACAAGATGTGGCTAGCGCACGGTAGAAACCCTCTGAACCAACCAATAATGAGAGCTGACACAGAGGCTATGTATCCACCAATAGGGTCAAATGGAAACCAAGGTACTGCACGAATCCCAATGTGTGATAATGTAAGCTGACGTCGAACACAAGGGAAACCACTCAGTCAAAGACCCATGATACTAATCGATGTTGAGCACAAGGTGACCTATCAATAATGAAAATAGGGCCAGGGTGCGGCTCTAGGCCTATCCTCAGAGCAAGATGTCGTCGTCGATAAGGACAAGAACCACCAACAAGAAGTCAATGGGGACCTTCTCAAACCGGCACGAGTAAAGGACCAATATAACCGATGTGATAATAGACATGACACTGACAACGAGGGATGGCCGACTGAAAAATGAGTCAAGAGACACTGCAGAGAGGCTGACTCAAGCTAACTTCCCTTGAACAAAAGCACGACTCAATGTGACTATGTGGCAGCATATGATGACTGTATAAGTTCACCATGTAGGAGGCACGAACGAACCGTCCATATGATTGGAAGAGATAACCAATCGGGGGAGAACTGACTCAATAACAGGGTTATGGCGTACCTAAGTCAAACTAAATCCCACCCATGCGGAGGAGACTTTGTTTTGAGTGCTTTGTTCAAGGGCGACACGACTAACTCTAGCTGCCAACAATAAATGGAAATAATGTCCCGTTCCCGCTCTTTTTGGAATATTTAATTTTTTTGTCTTTTTCTGTTAAGCTGGAAAAAGAATAAAAGAATGCTATGGTACAGTGGAAAGAACGAGTGTCGGTGAAATAGATGATCTAGTTCCTGGGAAAGGAACGTTCCTATGCTCAATGCAGGGAGGTGAAAACTGGTTAGTGACACTCAAAGGTATGTTCCTTCCACGGGTCAAGGTGTGTCAAGCTGCAGAAGTTAAAGGTATGCAAGGTTGATTTTGCAGATGTCATGGTCAAAAGTTGGCTTAAACACGAGTCCAAGTGAAGCCGGCTCTAGGCCAAAAGGTGCAAGTGGTCAACATACAATGCAGTAGTACAACTCAACACAAAGGAGCCTCTAGGGTATAAGGCCAGAACAAAGCGCAGAAGCTAAGAGGAATGAGTCTTCAACGCATAAGTCATGGCGGAACTATAGAGGACTCCCGAACCTACTCAAATCGGAGCAACATGGGCAAGAAATGTTAGTGAGGTGCTAACTAGGATGCCCATGTAAAGGATGGCTCTACCATCGTGTCATGATTTAAAGAATCGGCGAGTGAAGATGGCTTATGAACCATACCACAATGGGATCGACCCTATGGCAGATGTATCGGCAAATAGAGGCTAGTATGCATAATGCAACGGAAAAATGATGTCCCTAACCTATATGCCAGTGAGAAAACGATACCTGCCATGACAGGTCAACAGTCATGGAACTGTCTTGAAACGAAAATCGTCCAAAATGTCCTGAAAAACAGACCAATCTCGACATTCCAAGCTCCCAAGTTAAAAGTCACATGAGGCCAAACAAAATAAAATTTTGAAAAAAAAATTGCATTTTCAAAACTTATAAAAAGCATTTTGGACTCACCATTTTTACCATTTGAGTTTGAGAGCAAAGGATTTGGAGCAAAAGGAGCAAACTTCCCATAGCCAAATTCAACCGTTCAAATTCGTCGAAAACCTCCAGGTAACTCTTATACTTAGCTTGCAATTGATTGTGACAGGTTTTACGATTTTTTATTGATGTTTCACTGTTGAACTTTTGTCAAAAATTTGCCCGCGGCATATACTCGGGTTGGTAATATTGAACCTGCGTACACGCGGGCCCTATATGCTACTATGCGCACAGGGGCCCGTGTATATGCCGCGAATCATTTTTAAACAAAAACTAATGGTTTGAAATCAATTTTTTCTCAGGATGCCTGTCACGTGGCATGAAAGAGAGCACGCAGCGGTACACAATGAAGTTATGAACAGTCCAGAAGCATTAGATGCACTACGGGGATGCAGTTTGCTTAAATTTTTCAAACTGCCGAATATGAAAGCAAACATGCGTCTGCTTGAGATGCTCATTGATTATTGGGATGTCGATGAGGAAGCCTTTATGATCGATCAGATGCCGCTCAGGGTAGAAGTGGAGGATATCTATTTTATCACGGGCCTTTCCCGAAGGGGAGAGGTAGTACAGTCCCGGGGCAAGACACAGAGTAGCCTCTCGATAGAGGACTATGTACAGATATACTGCCCGGGACATCCCAAGAAGGTTGGGAGCCAGATTTCAATCACACATGTGGCGAGTTTATCACTTAGGATTATCCTGTTCACCATGGCTCGAGTGAATGGATCATCCTCTCTGCATCAGGCGTCACAGCTAAACATGAGCGTGGCAGTTGACTGTCTCACTACTGTGTTTGACTGGTGTACTCCTCTTCTGGCCAACATGAAGAGCCAGCTCACTTCTATCAGGAGGGGTCAGACCAAGAACTTTGGATATGGGATTATCCTGTGTACTTTCTTTTTCGAGAAGGTCCCCGCACTCTGCCCTAGGGTAGTAGTTTCCATCAACACCCCACGCGATCCACGCATGGGCCGGTGGGCTGATCTGATGAAATGTCTGGGGGGTGGGGAGGTCCCAAGGACTGCCTTCGACGATGACTTTTTCACCTAGTGGCATCAGCAGATCATCGCCGTGGATGACTACCCCTATGCCGGGCTGGATTTCCAAGGAGATCCTGATCTAGCGTTACCACCGAATGCAGCATGGGGCGAGATTGGTAAGATTTTTTGATTTTATGATTTTTTGGATTTTCAAATATAATGATGCATTTTGAAAAATATTTTTTGATGAGATTCAAATGACTGATATGATGATCATGTTCCAGACATTGGGCCAGTACGACCAGATGGATTCCCGCGGCATGGATGGCATGGCCGAGGAGCCGAAGAGGTGGCTGCTAATACAAAACGGACTATAAACAACGTCCAGCGACACATGGCGAGACTGAGCTGCTGAGCACCGATGGCCATCATAGAGGACCTTCCTGAGGATATGCAGCGTCATGTGGTTGGCATGCCATGTGACTGGGTTCACATTTTTCGGCGTGTGGCCAATGCTATAGTTACATACTTAGACGCTCACCCTGAGCTGAGGCATTAGATATGCTGGACATGATTATGGGCATTTGAGTCCCAATTTTGTATATTTTTGGACACACATATGTACATTCGAGACGCTTTACGACACACACACACACAGATATATATCTATATATATATATATATATATATATATATATATATATATATATATATATATATATATATATATATATATATATATATATATATATATATATATATATATATATCTATATAGATATATATATATATATATATATATATATATACAGTTTGACTTTTTGATGCTTAATTTTATTATGATGAATGATTGATGTGCCAGTCTAATGCCTGATTAGCGATAGAATCAGCTAACCAATTATGAGATCTTGGAATGTGCAAATAATTAATATAAGTAAATGATCTTTGCAACAACATCACCCTTAAATACTGGCAATATAAAGATGGATCCCATACCCGATAAATGTTATTTAATTGAGACACTATCAATTGAGAATCAAGATATACTACCAACGAGTCGATCTCATGAGAGATTGCCTCGGATAATAAATTAATAACAGTAGTATACTCGGCCATATTGTTTGAAGCAGGACCAATGCACATGCCTCTTGATGCCATCAATTGACCAGTTGGATAATAGAGTACCCAAGCTGTGGAAGCAAGGTTCCGAGTGTGCCGACTAGCACCATCGGCGAACCCAAAATAGACCAAATCATCCATCAACACCTGCCACAGCAGACCAAAAAGTGCTGATATCAAAAAACTCTCGATGATATATGTACAAATATACATAAAATACAAAGAAGTGATTTCCTGGCCAAAACTAAGCAAACTACTTCTTTAGGTAGAGCCCATTTCGGGGCTCCGCCAGCTTGTTTCCCTCAAAGTTGATTAACTCATATGACCCTTTTTCTAAAACACGTTTAATAATGAAAGGACCGTACCACATAGGCTTAAATTTTCCTGCCCCCAAGGTGTCTTTATCTTCATCATAGGCCAAGACAAGGTCACCTTCAGCAAAGACTCGAGGACGGACAGACTTATCATACTGCGTTTTAACCCTTTTCTTATGAGCCTCATTCATCGTGGCGGCATCTCGACGCTGCTCATTGAGATGTTCCAAGTGAACTAGGCGCTCTTCGAGACTTGAAGTCTCAGGAAGGAGCTCAACAACTAACTTAAGAGATGGAATTTCACATTCAACCGGAAAGATAGATTCCATCCCATAAACCAACTGAAAAGGTGTAAAACTAGTAGCCGTCTTGACGGAGGTTCGGTATGCCCAAAGAGCCGAATACAACATAGTGTGCCAATTGGACAGATTTTTATCGATCGTCCATTGGAGTATCGTCTTAAGAGTTTTATTGACTGCCTCGACCTGTCCATTTGCCTGAGGATAATAAGGGGATGAATGCTCCTGGCGGAAACCTAATTTAAGAGCCAATTCAGACATTAGTTGATTCTGGAAATGACTGCCATGGTCAGTGACAATCTCTCTTGGGATACCAAATCTTGAGATAACCTGATTGAAAAGAAACAATGTTGTCGTGTCACTATCATTCTTATAAGTAGGCATGGCCTCAGCCCACTTCGTAAAGTAGTCTACAGCCACGATAATGTACTTGTGATTCGCGGTTGAAGGCAGATTACAAGTTGTAAAATCAATACCCCACTTAGTAAATGGACCGACGGTGACAACGGGAAAAATAGGAGCTGGATGCGCGCACATCTTCCGAGTAAAAATTTGACACGGGTGACAGCATTTGACCGCTTCCACACAGTGTTTAAAGAGTGAAGGCCAAAAATAGTCGGCACGTAAGATGCGCTGGGCTGTAGCAAGCCCTGATAGATGACCGCCACAAGCTCCACTGTGGCAGTCATTGAGCACAGACTCTGTTTCCTCTAAGGTTAAACATCGCCGAAGGATTGAATCAACCCCTCGACGGTATAATGTGTCACCAACGATAACATAGTTTTTAGCCAGGTGACGTAATTTTCGGCGTTCATCCTTGGAGAAAGTAAAGGGAAACTTCAAAGTTTGGAGATAAACAATGATATCTCCATACCAAGGGTCGAGTGAAGAGATGAGGAATAAATGTTTGTCGGGAAAACTTTCCTCATAAACAGTATCCTCTCCACAAGGTAGCTCAGAAATTAGCTCCGCAAAAACCATGGATTTCTTAGATTTGGCAGACAAGAACTTGAGATCAAATTCTTGCAAAATGACTATCCATCGATTATATTTTCCCCCAATCACTCACCTACTGAGGACAAATTGGAATGGATTGACCGCCGCTAAGACAAAAGGTTTGCGTAGCAGAATATAATGACAGAGCCGCTGGACAGCATGGGCAGCTGCCAAGGTCAACTTCTCAACCGGAGAATAGAGAAGTTCAGGACCTATTAAGCCTCGGCTCAAATAATAAATCACTTGCTCGGCGAGAGCATCGTCTTCCTGAACGAGAACCATACCAATGGTTGATTCTGTTGCCGCGAGATATAAAAGGAAGTCTCTACCATAATCTGGTGGACTCAAAAGCGGGGCAGAGACTAATGCTTTTTTCAAAGCATCAAACGACCACTGTGCAAAGTCGTCCCACAAAAATGGAACTCCTTTCCGTAGCAAATGCACAAACCCTTTAGTGATCTCGACATAGTTTGCTATAAACCGTCTTAAGAAATTAGCCTTCCCTTGAAGACTTTGAAGTTGTCGAATTGAGGACGGGGGAGGCAACTGAACTATTGCGTCAACCTTGAAGGGATCAACCCGAATCCCTTCATTGGACACGATGAACCCTAACAACCGACTGGACGTAACCGTGAAAATGCACTTGTTGGGATTCAACCAGATTTTATAAAAATGACATCGTTCAAAAACCAATCGAAGATGACTAGGATGATCAGTTCTCTTTCGAGAACGAGCAGCAAGATCATCCAAGTATGCCTCGATGACATATTTGATGTCATGGAAAGCATATGACATGGCCCGCTGAGAAGTGGCTCCAGCATTTTTAAGACCAAAAATGCATCTTTCTATATGCAAAGGTAACCCACGGACATATAAAAGTTGTCTTATGTTGATCTTCAGGACAGATAGAAATTTCATTATAACCCGAAAAACCATCCATGAAGGAAAAAATTTCATTACCTGCACACTCGTCGATAATCTGATCAATGAATGGCGTGGGGTAATTATCTTTCGGACAAGCCTTGTTTAGGTCCCTAAAATCGATGCATACTTGGATTGTTCCTTGCTTTTTATCCACAGGGACTGGATTAGAAACCTAATCAGTAAGAGGAACAGGGTATATAAAACCTGCCCTTAGCAGCTTCTCAACCTCAGCTTTGATAGCTGCTGCTTTCCAAGGGTTAACCGGCCGAAGCCTTTGACGAATCGGTTTCGCGTTTTCATGCGTCTTGATCTCATGTTGAACTATAGAAGGGTCAATGCCAGGCATTTCTTCATAAGACCAAGCAAATACATCACGAAATTCCTTAAATAGGTCGGTGTAAATTTGAATTTCTTCAGGGGAACACTCAATTCCGATGAAGATATTCTCGATGACGTTAGGGTCCCTAGAGATGTTTATAGGTATCGTTTTTGAAATTACCATCATATTACCTTCGGCACGAATGTGTGCTGGAGCCAAAGGGTTTGACACCGTACAAACATCACTAGTGAGGAGCTCGGAGAATCTAGATTCTACTTCCTGCAATGGAGGAAGAAAGTATGAACGATGGTGTAAGTCTTCCCAAGGTTGATCTATACCCATCATTACTTCGAGGATTGCTTCTTTAGAAGGTAAAACCGAATCTAAGTAGTCCAAGGCAGAGGTAGAATCAAGGCTCCAAGCCGGGGCCACATGACCATCTAACTCCTCTTCGGAAAAACGAGTAGAGTGGTTGTCTACAGAGTCTACGATAGACTGATATCTAAGCTCAGCTACAGATATAGGGAATGCCATTCCATTTACTTGTCCTTCAACTAATGTGGTCGTAGGTGAAGGCAAGGTTCAAGGGTCTGAAAATAATGAATTTGGAAGAACTCTTCTCGAGGAGACTCCTTAGATGATGAAATAGCATTGATTTTAGTGAAAGGAGAGGGAAGATCAAATGTACCCATCAATGAGGAATACATCCCTACTCCTAAATTCTTAGTAGGCGGGCGAGGGTTATCCACTAAAGGGATAGTAGAGTCAGAGATTGATTGAGGATCGACTGGACAATATTCCAATTGATCAACCTTAACGATTTTCCCCTCATGAGGAAAGCAAATGACATGAAATAGAGTTGAAACAACGACATCCATCTCGTATACCCAGTTCCTTCCTAATAGGAGATTATAGTCTAGGTTAGCATCTATGACTTCTACTTCAATATTGATGACCTTTCCCCCAACACATATAGGAAAGGCCTGGATAATCCCATGCGGCTTATGAGAATGACCATCAAATGCAGTCAAGACGGTGGGTGAAGGAACAGCCGAAGGCGATCCAATAGCCTTCCAGCATGACATCGACATGACGCATGTGGAAGCTCCTTCATCTATAACGGTGCGAAAAATATTGATTTTTGGGTATGTAGACTTTATTTGGAAAGCATATGATGAGGGAGTCGCTTTTTGACATTTAACATGTCAAAAGTGAGCACTAAAGAGTTAGTTGGATCGACTGCTCCAATTGCGGAGAGTAAAGCACTTCTCTAAGCTAGACACGATTGGAGGACCTCTAAAGCGGACATGGTGCATGGACTCTGAGCCAGATCCTCCACAATGAAGTAATTATGGGCGGCCCTAGCATTAGGATTAATAGTTGCGCATTTAGCGGAACCTTTCGGTATCCGTGGTATAATCTCGACAGGGGGTCGCTTAATATGAAGGTCAGTACTTCCGGGAACAGTCTTATCCTTGGAAGTTTCAGCTTCACCATAATCACGTGACCGAGTAGCCACATGGACGTTAGAACCCATCATGAAAACATTTGACGATTTTTCCCCTTCCTGGTTGCCCCCTGCGGAGGTTCCAGGGTTTGAACTCGCGCCAGCAAGAAGTTGCTGCCCTTAGGGAAACGGGTTGGTTAACACAGCTTGAGAACTAGAAGTCCCTTGCTGTCCTAACAAGCGTTGAGCGTCTTCAATCTTAGGGCAAAGATGAGTTAGATGGTCTCCACTGCACAATTTGCATGGAAACTTGACTTTCTTTCTTGACTCATTTCTACCACCACCAGCGTTGTTGCCGGATTTATTTCCATCAGGCTTCCCATCCTGGTTCTTTTTCTTACCTCGTCCTTTCTTTTTTCCATTGGAATTTTGATTTCCTTTGGGGTTATCAGATTGGACAGCATTAATTGAAGAAGTTTGGGAAGCGGGGGTATTAGACGATGTGACTTGGTTGTTAGAAGCAGTTTGCAAGGACAATTGCTGCAATTGATTCAACAAGTTCATGGTAGTTGTGTCTACTGACCCAACGATACCATCCGCGTGCGGACCTGGCTTTGACTTACCTACGTCAACCTTAGATCCAGGAGCATCTGGCAAGTACTTTTGTAGGATCCCCAATGGAGTCGCCAATTCTGATAGAGGGAAATGTTCCCCTAGGGCTTTTTGGGTTGAAACCCTAGCAGACTGAAAGTTATCTATTCAAATAAACATGCATTCACATAGCCATTATACTATTGTAAGTAAATTCTATGATAAGGGTACGTACCTTTGGTCCTACGTTTGATAAGGCCCTTAGGGTCCAAACCCTTCTTGGAGTTCCCTTCTTCTCTTTCGTCCTGCAAAACAACCAATTCAAAGAACATAGCAGTATATGGACAAAAACTTATAAAGAAACCATCTTCATGTTATAAAAAAAGGTAGTTAGTTATGAAATCCAAACAACCATTTACATATGAATTCTAAACATGAATATCATTAACATAAAGAAGATTCATTTCGGGAACCAAGACATGTGTTTCTTTTATTATAGACAAATAAAGTACATAAAAGGGAATATTTTCACCTGAGTCACCTTCAGCAGGCTCCAAGCAAAGCTTCCTTCGGGATCCATTCCAGCCTCAAGCCTCTAACAAACTCCTTCCATGACTCTCTCCATGATGTCATAAATGGTGGATGAACATCAACACACAAGGAAACAAAGGTTTCCTATACAAAATGGGGGAAGTGCAGAAGGCACAAGGGACTTCAGACCTGGTCAAGGGAAAAATCTCAGCATAATAACCTTGCTCTCTCTTCTCTCCTCCTTTAGGCCTTCCCTTTGAGGTCTTTTTATACCATCTCCAAAGTAGTTTTTTAGTTAGGAGTTGGTTGGGAACAGTTGGGCCATGGGCACTAACAGGTGATCAGTAGGTAGAACCCGCGATATCCGCCCGAAAATAAGGAGTTTTATATTTTTTTAAGTGTTTTAATACATACACGCGGGTTAGATATACACAGATCCGCATATACATGCATTTAACTCAGGGCAATGTCGCGTATAAGGGATAAAACATTGTTTTTTAAATTTTAGGACCAGGTCTGGAAGGAGGGGTTCCCCTAGGCCATGAGTACAGCATCACAAACCATAAGAGTGAGATTTGGAGCTATAACAGCTGCTCTAGAAGATGAAGGACAAGTTTAAACTTTTCAAAAATCTGTGCAGGTATTCGATTACCAGCATTACTGACCCCGCAGTCAAGATTTCCACGCAGATTCTGGCTAGAAAAATTATGCGAAAGTTCCACACAGATGAGGTGTCGGCACCAGTGGTTTCGTTAGAAACTCAGTGCGTAGAGGGCGTACAGTTCAACTAGGTGTGCTACCTGTGTAGCGGGTTCCTTGCAAACTGCAGAGAGGCACATAATGATAGTAATACATTTCACTATTCGTGGTTGTTGCTCTCAATTGTGCTGGTCGTGTGGGATTTGCCGAAGGATAGCCAATTTCCCCCTGTGGAGAAGGCTTTACTAGAAGTGGCGAAGTTTGCATCTCTCAGTGCCACCAAAGAGGCTGCACGGGTCACTGAGAGCAAAGTCTTATGGGTACTTATGGAGGTGAGCATTCGCATGGCCATCAACCAGAAGCCGTGGTTGTCACCAACCATGTTTAAGAAGCTCTCGAGGTGCGCAGAGTTCAAATCGGACTTCCACCATGTGTACATCTGGGTGCGTAAAGACCCTGAGCAGAAATGGTTCGACTTACACTATCTAGACTCAGATGATGCTATTGCAGAGGTCATCAAGCGCTGGAAAACAGAGTGGCATTCTACATCTGATGAGGCTGTCGGGACTAGAAAGTCTGTAGAGAAACAAAAAAGGGAAGCAACCAGAAAGAAGGTTCAGTTATTGGCTGAAAAGAGGAAGAAATAAGCTGAGGAGAAGGCCCCGGTAGACACGGAGCGCACTACGAAGGAACAGGCAGAGCAAGAGGAGTGCAGCTCTGAAAGAAGTCAGAAGTCTCCTTCACCCCAAACAAAGGAAGAAGAGTGGTCAAAGCAGGGTGACGAAGATCAATAGGAGAGCACTCCCTTCCAAGTCAAGTGGTATAGGGAGTAGGAAAACGAAGGGTTGTGCAAAAGGATAAAAGCCACTAAGTCGTCTCTAGATCCAATTACCTTGACAAAGGGTGACTCGGATGATATTGGAGATAAGGTGCAGGATAAAATAGCAGAACTATTGCAGCAGTTCGAACAGTAGCAAAAGCAGGAACTGATCGCCATACAGACGGGTCTACGCCAGTTGCAGATTCAAACGACTATACTCTAGGCAGTTGTAGGACAGAGGAGCGTTGCATCAACTAGTTTTGCCCCCGGGACCACTCAAGCAGTGGATATGGTTCGTTCAATGGATCTCCAAGCAGTCGCACTGCTTGATGGAGCTTTGAGCATGGAGGCGGCCGCTAACAAGACTATACTCAGCACTTTGAAGAATGTGGGGCTCAACTTGGCCACACTACCCAGTGAGTTCCTTCACACACTGCAAGCAGGTGCGATTGCGGAAATTAAGGCCCGGGAGCAGCACGCGCTGAGCATGATCAGTGAGTATAAGGTCAACAATGAACAGATGTTCATGGAGAAAAAAGCAGCATTGGAAGCATGGAAGAAATTTCAGGCGCAAAATGAAAAAACTGCAATCGTGGTGGGTAAGCCATGCAAAACAGTCCCTGAACTGCATATCCTGAAAGAAGTGTCGGTGGACGCGAAGATCGGGAAGTTGGCTACAGGTGTGCGCAACGCAAATATGGAAGTAGCCAAGGTTTAGTTTGAACTGAACCTAAATATTACAGAGCTAGAGTTGAAGTCACAACCTTCAACTCCACCAGAGATCAGAGAACAACACAAAGCCGCTGTGAAGGATGGAGTTGCAGCAATGGATTCCGCGGTGGTGGATTGCACCATGCTTTCCAAGCAATCTGTGGAGGTAGTCACGATGTTGTAGGAATATCATAATCTATATAGGTTAAACACAGAATCCTGTGAATTGTAGCAATGGTATGATGAAGCAAGAGCGACGGCGCGCATCGTCGCTCTTGCACGGCGATTGTCCAAGCTTCATGAGGCAAAACAGTTACTCGAACAAGTGGAGGCAACGGAAAGGAAAGAGGGAGTCCTCAAGGCTAGATTGGGGACTTGGATAGATGAGGCCTATGTTATCTCTTCCACCAGTGAGGAAAAAGTTGGCAAGCCTGTAGAGAACGCAGCAGAAGATAAAGGAAGACAACACAGGACAAGCAACAGATTAGGTGGTGGAGTAGATCTACCAAGCAGCCACGCAAGGCGCGGATGAGGTAGCAGTGGCACAAGTAGAGTTGGGAGTACTCCACAGTAAGGTCTCCATGCCAGCAGAGTGACTCGAGGGTGAGTCACGATAATTGTGTTGGGGGCCTGCTGGGACAAGGTCCCCTACGGTCAATTTTGGGGCAAGAGCCCAATTTTTGGGGTAAAAAGCCCAAGTTTTGTTGTAAAAAATGTAAAGTCTCTGTAAGATGTGGTTGTGGAGCACGTAGATAGTAAAGTGTCATAAACGGTTTTACCCCGCTTTTATGTAAGTTGTGTCGACTTGTAAAGATCTACCCATGCTCCACAGACCATGGGATTGTATAAAAAGGAGAGTCTTAGAGAGTCTAAGGCAGAGTAGATATCAGTGAAGATGAATGTAATGCGTCAGCAAGATAAAGAGTGAATAAGTCTTAGAGTAGAGTCTGCAGCTGAGTGTGCAGACCCTTGCAGTTGAGTGCGCAGGGAAATATTGAGTTTGTAAGCAAAACTAAAGTATTAATAAAGAGATTATTCCAACAATTCCTATGTTTTGGCTATTTATTTTTGTTACAAATGAATGTGCTATTATGTTATGATGAATGATGGGTTTATGTAATATTGTATTGATGCGCGATTTTACATGGTTTATATTGTCATATGAACGCAAGTAAAAATAACTGTTTACGCGAAGAATATATTGTTGCATGTTAAAGTTATCAAACACTTAAGTTGATATGGGTAAATACAGAATTAGGAGTAATCACAGAGGCGTGTAAGTGGTTGATTCACCTATTTAGGGTCTGCGAAAGATAGTCGTGAATGTTAGAGGTATAGAATCTAATTAAGGGAAGTTAAATCGATAAGCCCTAAGGGCTTAGTGATCTACACAAAGGAAGGTTTAGGGCATAAAACGACATCATGCTCATCTCTGGGTGTCGAAACTTGGTTCCAACATCCCCCCATACTTCTTTGGGTGAGACTTCAGTCCCTTCTCCACGGTTTGATGCCGAAAGGGATAGTAGTGTACGGATTTGTTTGGAAAAACTAACTCTGAACCTAGGTCAAGACCCACCAAGCCAACACCCTTCCTGTGGTTTTCCTTCAACTTCTGATCCAAATAAGAGTTTAGGTTGGTCATCATTCAAATTTACAAATTTATAGTTTTCCCAATGTTTAAAGCTTTCATTACTTGGGCCCTTTACATGTTTTTTATCATTAACTCTGTTAGCTACCTATAACAATAGGTTTCATATTTCATGATTGGCAAAGAAAGTTCCAAATATGCTCTGCTTTGATGATGCAAAGATCCCATATTTCCAAGAGAAGACAATGTGTGTATATAGCTTGATCTGGACTCATTTTGATGGATGGTCCAACAGCCTAATCTGGATCATGCCATGTTTCAATTTTCTGTTGTAGAATAGAGAAAGAAGTCTATCCAAACTGTTTAATCTTGGCAGACCAATAGTTAGGCAGAGAATTAAGGTTCCCAACCGCCTAATCTGGGGCCTTGGAAGCAATAAGGGTAGTGCTAGATAGACAATCAAAAGAAAAAGCCAATGGAAAAGAAAAGGCACATAAGGGTCTGCAAGTCCAAGTGCACCCTCCAAGAAGAAACAAAAAATGCTAGGCAAGTAGATGGGTAGGTAGATGGGGTTGCAGAAATGTCATTCCTTTCCAACTGAATCTTGCTGGTCAAAACAAGGAAAGCATCAATGGATAGAAAAGCTCCTCTTCTCTATCACTTTGCAGTAACACAATGGAGCATGTCTAACTTCCTTTTTTCCTTTCTCATATTCATTACTAACATCCCTACACCAGTTGTGTTCATGAAAGAATTCAAGGTTTTATGTTGGTTCTGGTTTCCTTTAGAGCCACATTTCTTGTCTAAAAATTCTTTTCATTTTGATCTACTTCCTATACTAAGTTGATTTCATACAAAAACTTAGTGTTTCACCCCTTCCCCCACTCTTACTAACCCCTAACTTCTTATTATCTAAATCCCCTATGTTCCCCTTTTCCCTACTATTATAAACACTATGGTGTATAAACCCCAAGCATGCTATAAATACCCCTTCCCCTTTGGCACTATAGCCATATGTTCACAGTCAGGGATTAAAGTGACATCTGGTCAGTTTAAGAACCCAAACCCTACCCCTTTTCCCCCTTCAGAAGTTATCCAAACCATTAACCCCTTCATTTGCTAAGAAACCTTGTGAAAAAACCCCTTTTTACCCATAACCCGCTTCATTTGCAAAAAACATACAAAAACCCACTTTTTCCCGTTTACCCAAAGTCTTAGCGCTATGCGCATTTTTGTAAAAACATTGAAAAAACCATATGAATCGCCAAATTCCCAAAGGTCCTGCCAGGCGCAAATTTCAAAAGAAATATTATTTTAATCCCGCCCGCATCCGTATCGTCCAGCCAGCTCAACGATCCGTCGACTGTCGGATCGGGCCCTCTTCATCCGACGACCCTCGTGCATATCGGACCGGCCCCAACGTCCGAAAGATACCTTCCGATATCTGTCAGAGGGTGACATTAGGCCTCTGCCACGCGTCACCCCCACATCGTATCGGAGGTACCTCTAACAATTCCGCTTCCGTATGGAAGGCGGTGCGATATGAAACCGCTAACCACTTCCGGTTTCGGTTAATCCGCCCTGCCTACGTCACTGCCAGCATCACTGCTACGTCAGCGCCGCGTCGGTACGCCCCGTCCGCCATTGCTCCACCTGTCTGCCACCTCACCATCCCCGTGGACCTCTCTTATGCCGCCACGTCACCCGATGACGTCATGCTAACGTCATCCGACCTTGACCCCACCTGATGACGTCATGCTGACGTCATCCAAAAAGGCGCCAATGTTCCAAAAAATCCATATTTTGGCCAAAATTTCGCGTTTTTTGCACTTTTTGCCAAAAACACTGTTGTTTTCTCTGCATGGTTTTTACGTCCAACCGCGCACCAACCTGCTGAACTCAACCTGGAGACCGCTGGCGCGCCATTTTCCACCTGCATTCATGTCCATTGTTCTCTGTATACCAGGTATTTATCCTTGTGAATCCCTCCTGCACCTGGTTTCGCCTGTAAATTGCCACGAAAGCTTAAAACACTGAGAAACTTATAATTCACCAGCAAATCCCCTGTGCCTAGTCCCCATTTACACTCTAAGGTCGAAATTCATCGGTTGAGCCTTGTTTGCCCGAGTTTTTTACCAATAACTGCATTCTGTTCGCGCAATCGCGAAATGGTAACCCAAACTGTACCAATTTGCTGAGAAAAAGAGTTTAAGACCAGACATTTTTCTTATCCATACTTTAAGCAGTATTTCAATTGCTGCAATTGACCATTTATCCTCTGTCCCTCAGTAATTTACCTTTCTGTTCAAAGAAAACTCTTTGGTGTTGCTCTGCACAGTAACACCAATTTATAAACAACAGAAATCCTAAAAGTAACCATGGATCCACCAGTAGATCCTGTACCATTGAACATTGCTCCTCTAAATGCCCCTCAGAGACAATTGGAGTGGAAGCCTCTAGCAGACCTGGATTATCAGATAGCAAAAGAAATGCTAATGCACAACAAGTACCACATTCATTTGTTGAATGAGTTGAGGATTAAACATGAGGCTGGAACAGATGTATTGGGCATTTGGGATTCTTTCCTCCCTCTATTCAAACTCCCTCAGGTCAACCAGTTTCCTGACCTAATCCACCTATGTGCTGAATCCTACGACGCCACTCAAAGGGCTGTGATTGACCCTTCAGGCTCAGTTGTCTTCTATGTCACCCCTGAAGCCATCAGAGAGATGCTCCATTTCAAAACTGAGAAGAAATTGGTCCCTTTATCACTGGCTAATCTGATAAAGCAAGGAGCCAAATTGACAGATGCCCAAATCACCAAACTAAATCAGTTGTACATAGGGTCTGACACTGTGAAGTACCCTCCCATCTCTCATGTTTACCTCAACCAATTGGGCAGGGACCTTGTAGATATGATCAGTCCCATTCTGGGCTATAATTCTATTGAGTTTGTTGATGAGACTGTACTGGTGATGATGCTCATGTTTGCCCCTGGCAAGTCTCCAATCTGCTATGACTATGCCACCTACATATCTGACAAAATACATGATAAATTGATGAACTTACCAAGAGAAAGGGTGTTCAGATACACCTCCTACATCTACCACTTGATTTTGTATTATCAACATGAGAAGTTCCACTTTTCTATCAAGAGAGTGGATGCACAAGGAAATCCAAGGTCAGTGGTGTATTGGTCCTCTGCCTTCCACTGCAGATCTCTTTCTCCATACACTTATTGTGAATTTATAGACCTCTTCATCCACCCAGCCATGTCTCTAATGATGAGCTCACCTCCTCCAAGACTAACTGATGAGATGTAGAGGATTCTTCAGCTGTCCAAGGCATACAGCATCGGGGATTGGTATTATTACCAACACCACACAGTCATCAGAATATATGGGTGTGAGCTTCCCCCATACAGATTGCCCAGATATGTGCCCATGAGATTGTTTGCCCTGGAATACTTCAGGCAATTTGGGAATGCTGATGTGCTGCACTTTTCAGGCAGAGGCAAGTGTTATAGACATTTTTGTGCCTTACAGCATGAAGCATGAAATTTCCATAATCTAAGGGATCCAAAGTCCCTAAACATGTTGTTCCTACCCCTAGAGGAACAAGGCTAGCAAACCACAACACTTAATAAAAGTTCTCCACCTGAAAACACTCAAAAACAAGGCAATTCTGGATCATGTCAACTGCTCCACTGAGCATCTGCGCTGAATGTCAACTGCTCCACTGTCTACCTGTGTTGAATGTCAACTGCAAAGAAGGCTACCTGCGTTGGGCGAGTTTGGACATGTGGCAGAATCATTCCTCAAGGTGTCAATGCCCAAGAAGCTTCCAAAATGACACTTGGATCAGAGAATTCGATTGGTGATGAGTAAGAGGTTCCAAATCTCCAAGTGGAAGCAAGAACCTCCAAGTGGACTCAAGAACTGAAGTGAGAGAGGACACTAGTCAGCTTCATGCCAGCCTCAAGCTGACTCATCCTTTCTCCAAAACTCCTATATATAGATCTCTCTCATGAGGTCTAGGAGGCTGGAATCTTGTGAATGTAAAGAATTGTTGTTGGTTTGAGTTTAGAACTATTGGGTGATTTGCTTTGAAGGAGGTGAAGAGGAGATTTCTTTCTGCTGGGAAGGTGATGCTGGATTGGGCCTCTTATGGTTGTATCACTTCTTGAACCTTACTTCTTCCATTAATAAAGCATTTGAGGTTCTTCTATATGCATGTGTCTCAATGGTGTATTGTTATACTTGTGTATTTGATTTATTCTAATCTTTGAATCAATTATGAATGTATGCTTCTTGTAGTTTCCCTCTCTTGCCATTTTGCAGGATCTTGGTGTAGCTGGGCCAGTGAAAGAGCAAGGAGCTGGGGGCAAGCAGCAAGGAGAGAAGATTGGATCAACCATTAGCGAAAGACATCGGTTAGTGGATCTCTTTCTCCCTTCTTTTACATCTCATAAAGAAGTAATCTTAGATAGCTTTGCTTTGATTGTTGCTAAGGAACTATCACCCTTAGAGTGGGATAGGGTCATTCCGTATTGGATACTTTTCCCAACAAAAAATTGGCGACTCCGCTAGGGATCATATCTTGTTGGTTGTTTGTGTTTTTGTTGTTCATTTCCTAAACACAGGGAGTACCGAATCGAACTGCATTTGGATTTTTCAAATGCAAAGTAGAGGGCAGCTACTCTAGCTCAGTTTCTGGGCATGTTTATGATTTGAAGAGCTGATCCACAAGGACTCTGAACAGCTCTTAGTGATAGCTTTTCATCCTCCTTTGAATCATCCTTTAGTGTGTACTTGATTGGTAGCTTTGATTTGGCCAAAAACTGTTGATTTTTGAGCAATCTGTGACCCAGAACCCAGAGAAACGAGAGTTTCTCTCTTCATTGCAGGCACTGTGAAGGCAGTCTGCATTTCATCGCAGGTCCCGAAGGGGCTACCTGCGCTGAATGTCAAACTGACAGTGTTCTACCTGCGCTGAACCAGTGTGGCCTTGTGCAACTGGGGTTCTCTGCTTTCTGTTGCCCTGTTTTCATCCCTGTTTTTGCAGCCTGTTATCAGTCAATATACCTATCTGAAACCACCTTTCTTTGCCACTATTCTGCCTCAGTTGTATAAAGAAACTGTATTTGTTCTTTGTGTATTTCTTACATCATTTGCAGTTTCCCATAACGAAAGTGAACTAGTCTTGTTGTGGCCTCTTAGATCTAGACCTGTGATAAGTGTCGTTCTGATCTTAAGAGTTAGTTTGTTTGCTGTTCACAGCTGATTGAGCTTTTGCTTTCGTCATATGGTTTGAATTCATGTATTTCTAGTGTTGAAACAAGTAAATCTTAAGGTGTCTTTTGATTTTGGACAAAAGCTTGTTTGCTTTCACTTGAAATTGAATTCAAAATTATACAACAGCTTTCTTTTTGTAGTACACCAACATTAAGAAAGAGAAAAGAAATACCTGCATTGTGCATGTGCATTTTGACAGCTTGCATGTTGATTTAGGAAAAAGTGCATTAGTGTGTGCTCTATGATCTGTGTGAAAAGATGATGTCTTTCTTTTCCCTCAGTAGTTAAGATTTTCATAAGTTGAAAAGATTGAAAAAGCTTGCTTCTCATCTTTAGACTGCATTTAGGAGTTGTACCATACATCTCGTGGTGATCCATAAAGGCAAACTGCTAAACAAGATCAACCTAAAATAAATTGAATTTACATAACAACGCTTTGAAACATAACGCAAACACATAGAGGTCTAAGCTAGAGACATGTTCCGACGTCGTTAAACGTGATATCTTAGCGTTGAGTGGTTGGGTGATTCCTCCACGGTGAAGCGGTAAGTATCAATACGGACTTGTGCTCCCACGTACCGTCGCGTATATATTGGGAGACCCCTATAGGAACAAAGCCTTTATCCATAGGAAGCTGTGTCGGCCGCCCTACTGATCGCAATGCAGTGAACACAACATTCACGAAGATTGACCAGCCGTACCATAAAACGTATTCTGTGGTTTTGCGAAAGGTTTGGCACACCCTCTGCCTAGATCTCCAGAGCAGTTTCTTTTGGCCTTTTTTAGACTCTATAACAGAAAAATTCCATCCGAGCATTTGTCACTTCGGGCTCGTTAAAACATCGAAGGAGACTAGAGTCATCTTTAGCTTTTTCTCGACTCTTAAAAAGTGAAAAAGCAAGTTGTGTCTAAAGCATCGTTATAAAATTTATTTTAAAACGGAACATAATCACCTCCTATTCCTGCGTTGATCTGTAGGTTGAGAACATGGAACGCACCAACCAAGGAATTCCCCATGATGGAAATCCTAGTCCTTTCTCCTCTTGGGGAGAAGTTGGTGCGCCCCACATGGCCACATTGTCGCTTCCAGGACTGACAATTGGCCTGCCAATCTGGCTATTCTCAACCAATGTAGTTCAGAACACCATGATTCCTGAACAGTCGAGTCAACAGTTAGATCAGTCTAGAGCTGCCCACCAGCCTTCTACTTCCTATAACTCTTCCTCCAATCCTTCATCTTCGCAAGGTAGAGCCGGCAAAAGCCAAGCTCCCATGGAGAAGAAGGAGAAGAAGAAGAGAGAGAAGAAGAAGAAGGAGCCTAAGGCGACTGGGGGCAAGCAAAAGACATCTGACAAAAATCCACACACAGCACAGACCGGGCCTAAATCGCCATGTGTCATATGTAGAGGAGACCACTTCCATAGAGATTGTCCCTGTATTCCCCGGATACTAAGGGACTGGTCCCCTCATTTGCACAGTTCGGGAGCATCAACCTCTGATAGCCATGTTGAATGCTTACCGTCAACCAACGAAAGTGAAGGTTCAAGACAAAGAGGGGGAACGAGATTCCCCTGCAGACTGTGTGAAGGCGATCACGCCATCCACCGTTGTCCCTTCTTAGACGAAGCGAAGAGAGTTTTGGAAGATCGTCCGGTTTCACCGTTGAGACTTCCTCCTGGATACAAAAAACTCGTGTCAAGTCCTTCGTTGGTTGAGAATACAGCTGGCCCGCTCAAGTGGTCAGCTGAAGTGTCAGTCATTGAAAATGAACCTACTGAATCCAGACCGGACGAAAGTCCAAAGGTCGAAACGGTAGTTGACCCGGTTCTCCCTTCGGAAGTTTCATCTTCAAATGACACCGTCACTGAAGATTCATCTTCAAATGACACCCTCACTGAAGAGAATAAGGATGACACCATCCAGATTCTTTTCATCAACACAGACTCTGATGAGCGTCAGGGAAATGCGCCCATTCCTTTATCGCAGGAAGGAACATCGTCAGGGTCATATCCGGTCGTGTATTCGGTCCCACCACCAAGCAACCTAGTTGTGTCCTTTGATTGGAACCAACTAGGCAGACCCCGGTTGCCAGCCAATATACCATTCAGAATCATAGTCCAAATATATAGAATGGTAATGGCTGGCACTATCATTGATGAAGGGGCATCTGTGAGTATCCTTTCCTCTGTTGCTTGGAAAGCACTGGGTTCCCCGGCGCTTTTGCCTGAGATAAGAAATCTCTCGGGTTTCGATAAAGGAACCAGTCGACCATTAGGGATCCTCCCCAATGTGCCCATTACATTTAAAGGGAAGGCCGTTCAAATGAACGTGATGGTCGTTCAAGGACCCTTGGATTATAACCTACTCCTTGGACGAGACTATATATATTGCATGGGAGCAATAGTCTCCTCACTCTTTAGAGTAATGTGTTTTCCACACGAAGGAAGAATGGTCAAGCTCGTAGACCAACTTTCATTTCCGGGATCACGCATCACAAATAGTCACATACCAACCCTGAATGGTCTATTTAATCAAGAAATGTCTCCACCCCCAGTCCTTCTTCCCGATGAGTGCGAGTGATTCGGAAAGATGGGACTGGAACCCAGGGGGCATGCATCCTGGCCTGCTTCGGTAGGGGAACTTTGTGTATAAGATAGAATTTCCGTGAGAGAATATGACTAGTCCGTACCCCATCCGTGGTTGGAAGAGGGGTTGTTCTGGAATAAGATTCTTTTGTCAAAGTTACATGTTTGACAACAGTCATTCACCCTTGTCTATTTCGGTAGACATTGCCGAGGAAGTGTTTTGTTGAAAAAATAACAGGACAATCTTTGGGTAACCAGAAAGAGGTAAGCCTCCCTCAATAACACAAATGTTTTGTCTTTGAGTAGTGTTCTTCTCTTGTCGTAAGTAGTTTCTCTCTTGTCGCAAGTAGCTGTTCTCTTGCGATCTTGCGAAAAATCTGTTGAAAGTTGGGCTGACGAGAAGACAAGTATCGTATAGACCCGTTAAAATTAACGAGAAGACAAGTATCGTTAAAATTGGACTAGCAAGACGACAAGTAGCTGTGAACACCCAAAGAAAAGCAGAGGTGAGAAGGAGGAGGGGCAACCTCGAAATTGTATTTTATACCTGGGGGCATGCAACCCTTTTGGAGTGCAAGCAAAGAGCGGTTATTTATCTGTTTTTTGGATTAGCCGTTTCCGAACTTGCATAAAGAAAGGAGCGGAGCAAAGCTTAGTGAGATGAAGCTCCATAAAAAATAGAATCTTGAGGGGACATTTCTTATCTTATGACTGGTAATTCGAGCAGTTTTAGCATAAAGTTCATGCTCGTTAAAAAATAAACGCAAGATCCGAGCAGTTTTAACGCGGTCTTCATGCTCGTTAAAAAATAAATATAAGCAGTGAGCAATGTTTCCTCCAGAGTTTAAGCTCATTTTTAAATAAAAAATGAACCTATCCCGGTAAATAACCGCTGTGATCGTAAATTTATCAGCCATAAAAGCCTTGGTCGTGTTTGCACCTGCCACCTCCACTTTCATTTGGCCGATCGTTCACCTCCATATGATTGTTTACCCATTTTGAGGAACAACTGCGAAGAGTGATTTCACCTAGCCATCCTTGTGACACTGCCGTGATTGGAAAATTCCAACTTGTACCTGGAATCAGTTGCTATACCTGTTTATCACTCGTTCCTCAAAAGGCGAGTCTTCTTTAAGCTCTTTTCAACTGACTCGTAAAATATGAAAAGATTGCCGAGTTTTGGCCTTCCAGCTCGTTAAAAGGACCGGAAGAGCTATCCCTCCTCTAGATTTTAATCTTTTTGGACCTGAGGGATTATTGCACAAAAAGGTCGAGCGCTTGTTTTATTCGGCTCGTTAAAGTTATCGAAAACTCATCCCTTCTGTATTGTTTTATACTTTTTCGGACTTAAGGGATTAGATGACGAAAAAGGACCTTTGGAGTTAACTTTACGTACCTTTTCAGACTCTCTAAAAATGAAAAGGACCGAGTTTTCCTTGTCGTTAGACTCGTTAAAATGATTAAATAGCGACAAACTTGTCTTTAGACGAGAACAAGTTTCCCTATCGCTAAGCTCGTTAAAACATAGCGATGGGCTTGCCCGAAGGGCAGGTTATAGAACAAGCATATGTTATCCTCCTCAAGCTTGACAAAAATAAAGAGGTACTGGTAAAAAATGACTGGGGAAAAATTGGGAGAACCTCAAAGCTTTAATGGTAGCAAGTCGCTCTTGAACATGACACTTTTCCTCCGTACCACATCGGGTTGGGTTGTTTAATTCACCGGTCTCATCACCATGGTCTCGCCAAACCATCCACATTTGGGGTAATGCTACCGATCCATCGCATCAGTGTCGTTATATGTTCAAGAGATGTTGTTCAGAAAGAGTCAACCGTGTCCCATCCACTACCATACATCATCTTTCATCCTTTCATGACCGCCACCCTAAATCATATTTCACATATCGTTTTCACCTTCATCACAATCATTAGCTCCGTTCCGTGTCACTGATGTGGGATTCATTAAGGCCCTCCTTTGACGGATCGCTTCTTGTCGACTTCAGCTCATTATCCAAGAAGTTGATCTAGGAACACCCCCCTCAGTACTTTGAAGCTTGCATGCCTCAATGGCAAGTTTCTCACTAACGGCGACAGGTATACATCAATGACCTTCGACCAGAAGATTTTGCGTGGTGTTCGACGCCAAGTCCTTTATTCACACCACGTGAATTGTACTACAGTACCTTGAGGGTCATTATCATTATTGGTGATTCCTCTCGTGCTTGTTAACGGTTTACATCATTGACCGGTAATCAAGAGATGTCTTTCCATGTTCGACTTCAGCGCAATTCTTACATGGATCGACTTGTACTTAGAGTGAAGATCGAACGAGTTTGAAGACCCTGGATCTAGTTTCATCCATCCGGGCTGCAATATATATTCAGGAAAAATAAAAACATTTGACATGTACATCATTGCAGCAGATGATCATCCTACTCAAAGGATGATAATTTTCACCAAAATTATCAGTCTACCATCAGACGATCGTCTGTTCTATGTACAAAAATGAATTTATAAAGCTGATCATGGGAATGCCCGCCTCAGCTAGATCATGAAAGCAGTATGAAAAATAATGTATTGTATTGTATCTTATTACAGGTCACCTCTCAGCGATTGAATGAACTTCGGATCCTCCTGATAAAGCATTTCACCCGATAAACGACCTCATACTTTAGGGGGCAACTGTTATAGACATTTTTGTGCCTTACAGCATGAAGCATGAAATTTCCATAATCTAAGGGATCCAAAGTCCCTAAACATGTTGTTCCTACCCCTAGAGGAACAAGGCCAGCAAACCACAACACTTAATAAAAGTTCTCCACCTGAAAACACTCAAAAACAAGGCAATTCTGGATCATGTCAACTGCTCCACTGAGCATCTGTGTTGAATGTCAACTGCTCCACTGTCTACCTGCGTTGAATGTCAACTGCAAAGAAGGCTACCTGCGTTGGGCGAGTTTGGACATGTGGCAGAATCATTCCTCAAGGTGTCAGTGCCCAAGAAGCTTCCAAAATGACACTTGGATCAGAGAATTCGACTGGTGATGAGTAAGAGGTTCCAAATCTCCAAGTGGAAGCAAAAACCTCCAAGTGGACTCAAGAACTGAAGTGAGAGAGGACACTAGTCAACTTCATGCCAGCCTCAAGCTGACTCATCCTTTCTCCAAAACTCCTATATATAGATCTCTCTCATGAGGTCTAGGAGGCTGGAATCTTGTGAATGTAAAGAATCGCTGTTGGTTTGAGTTTAGAACTATTGGGTGATTTGCTTTGAAGGAGGTGAAGAGGAGATTTCTTTCTGCTGGGAAGGTGATGCTGGATTGGGCCTCTTATGGTTGTATCACTTCCTGAACCTTACTTCTTCCATTAATAAAGCATTTGAGGTTCTTCTATATGCATGTGTCTCAATGGTGTATTGTTATACTTGTGTATTTGATTTATTCTAATCCTTGAATCAATTATGAATGTATGCTTCTTGTAGTTTCCCTCTCTTGCCATTTTGCAGGATCTTGGTGTAGCTAGGCCAGTGAAAGAGCAAGGAGCTGGGGGCAAGCAGCAAGGAGAGAAGATTGGATCAACCATTAGCGAAAGACATCGGTTAGTGGATCTCTTTCTCCCTTCTTTTACATCTCATAAAGAAGTAATCTTAGATAGCTTTGCTTTGATTGTTGCTAAGGAACTATCACCCTTAGAGTGGGATAGGGTCATTCCGTATTGGATACTTTTCCCAACAACAGCAAGAAAGCACAACTCAAGGTGAGAAACCAATTAGGCCACTTCATCTACAACAAAAGGGAGGAAGGTTGGCAAGAAGCCGACAGCATGTTAGGATCCCTTGGCCTACAGACCAGTTTCATTTGGAAACCTTATGACCCCAATCACTTCATAACTTTAAGAAGGGTCAAGTATAGGCTGTCTGGTTATGACCATGTAAGGTTGCCTCACATAGAAAAATATGCAAATCAAGTAAAATGGAGGAGGGGAACCTTAGAGGAGGCTGCTACACAAGAAGAATTAAATCAAAGAGCAGTTAGAAATATCCAAAAGATGGCTGACTTGGAGCTTTGTGCACAGGTGTTTACTCTTCCAAGCACTCAAGTGGGAGCAGCTGCATCTTCCTCCACAGCAAATCAACAAGCGGTTAAAGCTATTGAGAAAACCTCAAGCAAAGGCAAAGAAAAGGAGATGGAACCAGAACAGCCACCTCATGAGGAGGCACAGCAGCAACAACAACAGGTACAACAGCAACAAGAGGGGCAGCAAGAGAAAGAGCAACCATTACAGCAATAAAAGGCAGTTGAAGCCCCAATTTCCACTGAGCAGCAGGCTCAGGACACGGTGCCTCCTAGGCCAGAAACGATAGTGGGGGCCTCAATCCTTCAAACCCCACAAAAAGAAGACATAACCAGAAAGAGGGACAGAGAGACTCCCCTAACCACATCAATAAGTCATGGGGAGAAAAGGCACAGAATGAATCCCCTTTCAGAGGAAGAAATGCCTATAGAGCAATCTTTGGGCATGGGCCCACCAAATATGGAGGCCTCAGCAAGTTCCTTCCAGCAGGAACAGGAGAGGATAGTGGGAGGAGAAGTCAGCTCCTCAAGCCAGCAGAGAGAAGGTGAACTGATCATCAAACAGCAGTTCATTGACATAAAAAGGAGGAATGAGCCAATAAAAATACAACTATATAATCATTTGTTAAAAATGGCTCCCACTAACCAGCAAAGACTAATGTCTGCATATGATGTTAGTGAAGGCAAAATGATCATGAGTCACTTCATACCAACGGCATTGCAACCACAGTCCCCTTCATACTACTTGAGGACCAATCTTGAGGTCCTTGCCAAGGACATCCACCCAATGGACAAAATCGAATTGCATAAGCAAACGGGTGAGATGGTGTATGCCTCGTTGGCAGACAAGACACTGGATAACTACATGCTAGAAAATAGCCTAAATAATACAGCTGCCCAACTTGAGTTGGAGAGAGCATCCTCTCAAGAAAAAGACAACAGGATCAGGGCCTTAGAAGATATAATCATAGAGATTGGGCATGATCCCAAGGACATGAAGGCATACAAGAAATATTGAAATTGAGGGATGCAGACATGGCAGCTTTGAGGAAAAAGGTCAAAATCCCAGCAACTATTCACCCTCAAACGGAAGAAGTTGCCCAGCTGAGACATGATCAAGATGCGGCAGTTTTGCTGGTGTCTTTATATAAACAGCTGATCCAGACTCAAGAAAAGTTGGGAGAATCAGAGGTTGCACAGGCAGCATTGCAAGCATCATTACAGCAAAAGGAAGGAGGTCAAACATCTTAGCCTCCTCCGGAAGTAATCAACCTTGAGGAAACTCCTCCAGCTACTGCTCCCCTCACTCAACAAATAGAACAGGCAGCACCTTCTACCTCAGCACCACAACCAACAACAGAACAGGCCCCAAGCCTGGACATGCAAAAGTTGAGAAATGAGATTCAGGCCCTGGAAGCCCAAATGACAGAATTAAATGAGGCCAGGGAGAATTTAGCCAAGGTAAATGAAAGATATGATAAATCCAAGCAGACTGTGGCAGAAAAGGGCAGGGAAATAAAAGCCCTCAAAGACAGGATAAAGGAGCTGGAGAAGGAGCTCAAACTGGATAAAGTAGTGGCTGAGCTCAAGACAGTGCTATGGGCCAATATTGGCCAATCCATCACTGATCAATGGCAGTATATTGAGACAATTCATGAGAAGTTGGAGCTCATTGCAAAAGCACAGAAGGAAATTCAGAGATCAAGGGCCTCTCTAGGCAATATGCCTGAAGTTGCCAACAGGATGATCAATGTGCTTAATAATAGAACAAGCGCTCAGTTAGAAACTATGGGAATTTCCAACAGGACTGAGACTATTTTGTTAGTAAAGAGGGTCCTGACACTAAGAAACCTGGTGCAGACATTAGAAAGAAGGACCCAGGACATGCAGACAGAGGTCAACAGATTCATGGACAAATTTGTGGCATTACAAAACATAGGTCTCCCTGGCTTACTGAACAGCGCAGGAAGACTACTTACACATGAGCAGTATGCCAAGAGGGTCAACACATTCGCCACAAATCAGATCACTAAAAGGCCCAGCACCTCAGAGGAAACAGGGCCAGCTACAGGACAAAGTCTCTACAACAGGGTAGAGAATTTATTCTTTATAATGAATGAAATTAAACACCTGTTTGAAGTGCCTCCCAATTTCTATAAATACACAGAGGCAGATGAGACTTTGGATGCAATTCTTAGACATCAACTGCCCACACAGGAATGGTGGACTAAGGCAATACAGATGATCTTATAGACTTGGAAGCCATTCACTAAGTTTTTTCATCAAAAAATACAAGTTGGCATGCACAGGAAAACTTAGTAAAATCAGCATGCATGAAAAGGGAAGGGTTGAGCCAACTCAGCAGATCATATTCGGCCAACAAAAGCAAGATTGACAGCTAACAGGTAACAGGGCCGAAAAGCTACAGCACAAATAGCCATAAAGGCACATTTCCAGCATTAAAGCAAAACGTTCAGACCGACTAAGTGGCCTCCAAAGGTCAAAGTATCTCCTGACAGATATAAAGAGCATTTATTGTGTATTCAATAATGTAATAACTTCTTATCTGCTTTCTGCACAAGTTGGTGAATGTATTCATTTCTCAGATGACTCAACGCCTCAGATATTTTTGTATCACCGTTTGTATATATTCCCCCCTCGCATAAGCTTGCAAGGGGTTGTTGTTGATTTCTCTTCAAGAGTTCTTTTGCTGTAAATTTTCAGAGTTTAATACAAAGGCCGATGGAATTTCCAAAGTCTGTGTTGTCTGAGGGGTTGTAATGTGATTTCTGAGTGCTACAGGATTCCTATGTGTTTTCATGGCTCAATAAGTTTCCTTAAACTTTCGTTATGTTCTTTCTGTTATTTTCTCATAACTCATCCATGTTCTAGATTTCACAATTAATGGCAGAGAAAAAGACTAATTCCAGGATTTATTCATAGAATACCCTGAATTCAATCTATTATAAATGTTTTTTTCTCAGTTATGGTTATAACGGTGTAATTCTTAATTGCTGCACCTCTACACTGTATCTTTCACAGTGATTATTGTCTTAGGAATTCAAATCTGCTCCTTTACAATACATCTCTTTCTCTCAACCAAGCTTAGTGGAAAATTCTTAATTGCTTTTCACTGGTTAAACACACTTCATCATTATAATATCAAGTTTGTTTCATGAGATATTCAAAAGGCCCTGCAGTTTCAGCAATCCCAATCTTCCTCTCAAACAACCAGTAGCCAAAGACTCCATTGCCCAATGGACTAGAACTATCTGAAGGTCTCCACCTTAGGTACAGAAGACATCCCTCAACCAAAACATAAAACCAAAACCTGAACATCACAGCTAGCCTAAAATACTATCAGAACAGAGACAAACCTTAAAGAGAGAGCCCTCTCTGATTGCAGTTTGGCTAGAAACTGTAATCCAAAGATTGGTTAGTGGTTACCCCGGCCGTATTCCCTTGGGAGTCAAAGGGAACAACCTGGGCGTTAACAAACTCTGTGAGAGGAATAGGGATTTTCAATTTCGCTAGCTCATTCTCAATGTTGAACAACATTTGAATCTTAATCAAGTTGGGAAGTTCAAATTGATCTGTGATTTGTTTTGTTATAGGATCTTTTTGGTTACTAGTGTTTGGGATATCTATTTGAGTAGCTTTAGAAACACTTTCAACTATCTTCTTGACAGGGATTTCTACCTTTTTCTTACCAAAATTATCCACATTTTTCTTAGGAAGACTATCTGTGTTTTCCTAAGCTAAATTTCAAATGACTTTTTAGTAGGATTATCTGAGTTTTTGGTGTTGAGAGTGTCTAGATTCTTTTTTCTCCTAAGGTTATACTTCTTATGGACTTCCATTATGGAATTTTCAAACCCTTGTTTATATTCATCTCATTCTTCAGAATCTAGTTTACTTTGGGCTAGGAGAAAAAGTTTTTTCTCCTCTTAAGTGAGGATAATTGTTTCATGATCATTCATTCCCCTTAGATTTATTTGATTACCATCCAAATCTTCAACAATATTCCCCTTATCATCTGTGTAATTTTCCTGAAAAGGATGCCTAACCTCCTGGTCTATATCCTTTTGTTCTCTTTGTTTAATTTTGGGAACATTCCTTCTGAACTTTTGGTTTCTATTTTGAGGATCATTTTGGTTCTCTCTTACTTGAGTTTAGTCATGGATGTTTACTCTTTACGTCATCTGATTCACTACTCTCACTACGTTATCAATTTTATGGTCAACAACAGAAGTAGAAGGTTCTTCTTTTATGGTAACCCTACAGTCAAATTTTAGTTTGGCCTTCTTGGCTAAGATGTTAGCTTCAAATTTGATAGTATTTTCTTGCATTTCTTCCAAAGTTTTCGGGTGATGCAGGAGCATTTAGACCTAGTCAGCAATGTGATGGTATGATCACATGTTGTAGCTAACAAAGGGTTGGAAGACGAGATTAATTAATTTTATTAGTTTAAATGTATGAGAGTTTTTTATTTGTTGTCAAAATTTGACCAGAAAAGGGTATAAGTAGCTGATTGATCCTCCCTGCGTGGAGATTAGGCCAAGCAGTTAGATTATCTGGTTTGAATAGGATATGAGGGATGCGAAAGCTTAAATCAGCATTTGTTTGAGAAAAGAGTGGAGTGAAGAGATTCTTTAGGGAAGAATGAGAGATTTCTGGATCTGAATTAAATGGGTTCATGAATCCGCATTTTGTATAAATTGTAACCTTTTGGAATGAGTGAAGGGTTAGATTCAGATGGAAAGATATGATGGATAAGTGAGGGTAGAACTGAAACAGTCGAGTGTGACTGTTTCTTCTGTAAATATTTATCAATGTCAATACGGTGTGGATTATGTATTTCTTTTTGTAATTTAGTATTGTGTGTGTTTATAACTTTTAGTCTCTATGTTAAGGATTTGAGAATTACTGCATTTGTTGATGCTCAAAATATAGGATAAGAGTGTGTGTTCTTTATATAACGTAGAAAACTGGTTGATGTGGATGATCCCTACCAGATTAGCAGACAGAGATTGAATGAAGGAATGAATCATCATCGATCACAGGTTTGATCAATGATGATCTGGTGGTGAGAAGATCGTAAGTGTTCTCTAATGAATGTGCCTGCAATTTAATATAGGAAACAGACCCGAAACATCAAAAGAATGACTTGACTGATAATTTGTGAAGAAACCCTGAAATAAGTCTGGACCATCCATTGGCTGACAGATCCGACAGTGATCAGTAACTGCGGGGGTAGGAGTGTACGGATTTCTTGATCATGGTTGAAGCCCCGCACTCGCTCCTAGCCGTCGATCTCATATTCAAACTCTTAGGTCACAGTCGATTGTGGGAGTTAAGCCCGATTTTAATTCGTGTGCTAGTTGAAGTCCCGCAAACCATAGATTTGATGGTCTCTTATATCCAACGGATATAGTGTCGTAGAGCGATCGAACTTTAATTTCAAAAACGGACCAAAAAATCTATACATCAAGGATTTATATTCCGTATCAGCTCCATAAGGGTGGGTAAATGGTGCGCAAGATTCCCGTCTGATATCGATGTTAACCATTGTATCAAGTGTGCTTTGATCAACGGTGGAGGATCGCCGATTAGTTTTGTTGATCCGGTGAACCAACAACCGTCAGATTAAAAGGTAAGATCAACGACGAAGAGTTAGCGTGATAATATTTGTGGAAAAAGTCAGAATCGATATGTTATCAACATGGGTTAAATCTTTTTGACATCCGGTCGGATGCGGTTGAAGTGGGACCAGGCTCGTTGACAGGTTATGTCTTTGTTTTTCATTGATCAGGTGAATAGTTAGGTTTTCTATTGTTTTGGGTTCTGATAACTTGATGGGGGTTTATTAAGAACAAGTGAACATGGATTTAATTAGTTTTAATTCTGAATTTATGAAAGGGTGTAACCTTGATTCACTTTGGAGGTTATGTGGGCATAACTCATAGGTCCACATGGGATTTTTAAAGGATGTCAGTTACCTGGCATCATTTTTGGTATCAAAGCAGAAAAAGATTCTGCATAGAAGTACAATAATGTTAATGATTGGAGATATCTGCATGTTAGAACAATCAAAGCAAAATCGGAGCTCAAAAGAATTTAATGAAAAGGATAATGAGATCATAACAGGGAAAAGGTGAATCCTCTGTCAGCAGAGAGATTTGTTTGGATGTTTGGAGAACAACAAGGGAGTGAAAATTTCCTTTTAGGAAAATGAAATTTCCATGTAAGTTAATTGAATGATTGGTTTGATTTGAAAGAAAAATTGAAGTGAATTTAAAGTCAAATAGAAGAGTGGATTGCTATGACTGAAATCATTTAAATGATTTGAAGAATTTTAATGATTAAGGATTGCTTAAAGTATTGTTGAAAACAATGATATTGATGGTTGAAAGAATAGATATTGGGTTTAATAGGGTTGAAAGAAGAACCACTACAAGGAATGAATTTTGGAATTTGTGGAATCAAGACAGGATTATCTTACAAGAGAGTATTAGAAGGAATTTGTAGTGTGTCGTGAATTTGTAAATATAGGTGAATTTCAAATTGAATCTTAATCGTAAGATGAAGAATAGTTGCTGACTGTATGGAGTCTTTTGAATGGAGAAGTTTAAATGAAATAGTGAACAGATGAATCATTTGGCAAAGATTTAACTGATGGAATGGGAATTAGTTTTAAGACATCTTTGAAGGAAAATTGGCAGGTTTGAAAGGTACTTTGATGTATCTTGAGATAAGATTGTATAGGTCAATGGAAGCAGCGAAATTGTTGGAAGGTAGAATGAATTGTATCAACATCATAGCACATGAGCTATGTTAAAGAAGATGAAGCAAGAAGAACTCTCAGATGAGTAAAGGTGACAGTACCCAACAGTAAATGAAATTATTGAATGAAAGAAGGAAGTGAGCAATTGAAGATGCAGCAGCCTAGAACAAGGAGTGTTCAAGAGAAGTTGAGAACAAATTCCAACTGCGGTTGGGTAGAAGTTGTCGAGGAAGCTCCGCAGTTGTGATTTTGGATAGAGTTGTCTTAAAGATAACAATTCCAGCAAGAGGACTGTTGGGTAGAATTTCTAGTTATTGAAAGGTTCGAGGAAAGAACCAATAGATGCCAAAAGGCTAAACTCAAAAAAGTTTGGTGAGGCATGAAGGACACTTGTTACAAATGAAAGAAAGGGCTAGTTGTAGCTCACCAGTGAGCAAGGAAATTTCACCAGAGGAAGAAATGGAATTGACTATTGACAGACATAACAGGGGTACAGAGGAAAGTCACAGACAGAGAAAAAAGAGTGCCAAAGCAGTTGGACTCAAAAGAATGAGTAAAGAAGAAATTGAAATAGAGTTGGCTGAGATGAAGGTAGAACTCAGTCATTTGAAGAAGCTGGTACAGAAAGGAATCAGAGAAGATTTGGAACAAGGAATTTATGTGGGGAAAAGAGTTAAGTGGCCTGTCAAAGAATTGTTTGCTGATAAATTAATGCTTTGAAAATTTGAGGATGAAGGAGTAAAATACATTTGTGAGCTAGAGAAAGGATCTCTCCCTGGGGAAGGAGACAGTGATGACAATGATTATAGTGACGAAGAGATGATCTATACAGATCAACATGAGAGAAACGTGCTGGTAGCATCTTCATAGGAAATAGAATCTCATAATTTTAGGATTAATTATTTGTGTGAATGTAAAGTTGTAGGTATGCAACCAAATGAAATTGACTTTGTGAAAGAGGCAGAGACAAGAAAAACAGAAAAGGAGATGCAGGAAGACTTTCAAGACTTTGATTGGTGGAGAAAATTAAAAGGTATGAGTAAATGGTTGTGTCTTCTCTTAGTGAAAACTTATTGGATCATGTTAGAAGGAATATTAACATGGATAGAAAACCAATGGAAAATGGACAGAGGGAGAGAATCTAGTGCATTGCAGGGTTGTGAAGTGAAGAGAAGCAAAGCTGACACAGAGAACTCAGCTAAAGAAGTTAAGTCAAGGAAATCTTTGAAAGATCAAAGTCTTATCATAGAAGAGAAGGAGACATTGTTGTCTTATTTGGATAAACTAAGTGCTGGAGAAAATTGTGAAGGACAGGGGGATGTTATGTAGACTTATGATGAAATTGTCAAGCAAAGTCAAGAAGCTGCAGTCCCAGAAGTTTTCTTTGATGAAAAGGAAATCAAAGATGTTGAGGAAGAATTTCTCAATAACTTAGTGAACTATCTGAATAGTTCAAAGGAGCATGAAGGTCTGATCAATGATAGTTCAGGTGAAGAGCATTGTATTTTTGAAACTAACATGATGTGTATATTCTAAGGTTTGAGAGGTGATGAACAACAATTGGACAATTTGCTTATGCATGTTGATGAAGAAGTGAAACTGTTTGAGGAAATAGTTGAAATAGAAGGATATTTTGAGCATGTATTTAATACTTTTGAGAATGATGGTATTGATAGGGAAATTGTCATGATTAAGGAAGTTGAAGACAAACAAATGGAAATTTGTGATGATAAACAGAATGAAGTATCTTCAGTAGAAAATCCATACTGTGTGGAAAATGTGAAGGAATGTATGATGATGTTGACAAATACAGAAGTTCAGGAATTTTGTGATTTTAAAGTGGATTATTTTTATGAATCTGTAAACCATGAAGAAGCTTTAGAAAACCAGAATTTTGTTTTTGTTGTAGGTGAAGATGAAACAACATTAATTAGTTGTACAGAAGGTGAAAGGATACTTCACAATGATATATTTCAGGAGATTTTAATTCTTGAATTTTTGAATGACATTTTTGTGTCAAAACAGGGAATATTCTGTAATGAACAGGAAAGTGTTCAAATGAAATTTATTGACAGTTTTATAAATTTTGCAGAGGATCAATATAAGGACTTGATGGAAGAGTTATATGTGGAGAGAGAAATCCATAGTAACTTTAAATCTGATAATTGTGGTAGAAATTGGGTTTTATACAGGAAAGAGGAGTCATATGCAAATGATATGCTTATTGGACATGAAGGAAGATTCAAATTACTGGAAAAGTTATTAGATGAACCTGATAAGATAAAGGGAAAGATTATATTTAATGACAATGAAAGGGAAGCTGTAGAGTACAAGAAACAGTTTGTAAATGACAGAGATGAAGAAGAAATGGACAGAAATTTCATAATTTCTATGGTAAGGGAGAATGTACTACAAACAGATGTCAGTGGAGTTCAGCTAAGAAAAAATTGTAAAGAGGAAGTTGAGAAAGTGTGGAAGATGAAGTCAGTTAAGAAGAGAGACAACAAGGAAGAGAAATTAACAAAAGAAGTTTGTATCAACAAGGAAAGTGGATAGCAACAACATAAGATTTGGAATTATGGAAGAATAGAAGTGGCAGTGGTAGAAGAAATGAATCAGCAGCATGATGGAAGTGATGACCAGTTACAAAGTAAAGTTTGGGATACTGGATGATCAGCAGAAGAAACACATGACCAGGAGGTCATGAAAACTTTCAACTTTGGGAGTCTGATGCAGGAGAATTTAGACCTAGTCAGCAATGTGATGGTATGATCACATGTTGTGGCTAACAAAGGGTTGGAAGACAAGATATTAATTAATTTTATTAATTTAAATGTACGAGAGTGTTTTATTTTTTGTCAAAATCTGACCAGAAAAGGGTATAAGTAATCAATTGATCCTCCCTACGTGGAGATCAGGCCAAGTAGTTAGATTATCTGGTTTGAATAGGATATGAGGGATGTGAAAGCTTAAATTAGCATTTGTTTGAGAAAAGAGTGGAGTGAAGAGATTCTTTATGGAATAATAAGAGATTTCTGGATCTGAACTAAATGGGTTCATGAATCCGCATTTTGTATAAATTGTAATCTTTTTTAATGAGTGAAGGGTTAGATTCAAATGGGAAGATAGGATGGATGAGCGAGGGCAGAACTGAAACAGTCGAGTGTGACTGTTTCTTCTGTAAATATTTATCAATATCAATACGGTTTGGATTGTGTATTTCTTTGTGTAATTAAGTATTGAGTGCGTTTATAACTTTTAGACTCTAGACTGAATATCTGAGAATTAATGTGTTTGTTGATGCTCAGAATATAGGATAAGCGTGTGTGTTTTGTATATAATGCAGAAAACTGGTTGATGTGGATTATCCCTACCAGATTAGTAGACAGAGATTGAATGAAGAAATGAATCATCATGGATCACAGGTTTGATCAATGATGATCTGGTTGTGAGAAGATCGTAAGTGTTCTCTAATGAATGTGCATGTGGTTTAATACAGACCCGAAACATCAAAAGACTGAGTTGACTGATAATTTATGAAGAAACCCCAAAATAAGTCAGGACCATCCATTGGCTGACAGATCCGATGGTAATAAACAACTGTGGGGGTAGGAGTGTATCGATTTCTTGATCGTGGCTGAAGCTCCACACTCGCTCCTAGCCGTCGATCTCATATTCAAACGCTTAGGTCACAGTCGATTGCGGGAGTTAAGCCTGTTTTTAATCCGTGTGCTAGTTGAAGTCCCACAAACCATAGATTTGATGGCCTCTTATACCCAACGGATATCGCATCATAGAGTGATCGAACTTTAATTTCAAAAACGGACCCAAAAATCTATACATCAAGTATTTATATTCCTTATCGGCTCCATAAGGACAGGTAAACATCATGCAAGATTCTCATCCCATATCGCTGTTAGCCATTGGATCAAGAGTGATTTGATCAATGGTGGAGGATCATTGATTAGTTTTGCTGATTGGGTGAACCAACAACTGTCAGATTGAAAGGTAAGATCAACGGTGGAGAGTTAGCGCAATAATATTTGTGGAAAAAGTTTGAACCGATATGTTATTAACGCGGGTTAAATCTATTTGAGATTCGGTTGGATGTGGTTGAAGTGGGACCGAGCTTGCTGACAGGTTATGTCTTTGTTTTTCATTGATCGAATCAATAGTCACGTTTTCTATTTTTTTGGGTTCTGATAACTTGATGGGGGTTTATTAAGATTAAGTGAATAGGGATTTAATTAGTTTTAATTCTGAATTTATGAAAGGGTGTAACCTTGCTTCACTTTGGAGGTTATGTGGGCATAACTCATAGGTCCACATGGGATTTTTAAAGGATGTCAGTAAACCGACATCATCGGGTCTCTCTCTCTCTATGTTGATATTCCATGTCTACATCAAAACCATTAGGAAAATCAATAAAGCTATGCCAGGGGAGGGCTTGATGTCTTTTGGAATGGCATTGTAAACAGTATTAAATCGTTCAAAGTATTCATTTAGGAGTTGAAGTGGATTTTTCTTGATCTCCCATCTAGCTAAGAAAATTTGATGGAAAGAATTAAGGTTGGATACGATTCCTGCAGGTAAACTCCTAAACATTTTTTGACATCACCTCCTAAACATTGGGCAAACAATCTCATTTTAACATCAGCTTCATCTACTTCTTCAAGGTCAAACACAACATTCATCCTATCCACATGTTGCTAAGCAGTATAAGAACCAATTTTATCAAAGGTCACAATTTTAGATTGATAATATCCAAGCATAGAATTTAGCTAGCCTGGTAACACCAAAGGTGCATACCTACCTACCATAACTAGTCTGGAAGATTGACTAGAAGATGGACCTGATGTAGGTGTAGTTGTGATAACTACAGGGATAGTAGGAATAATAGTTTGAGATATCATAGGTGAGGAAGTTGAAACTATGGAATGAGTAGGACTAGGAGGTTGTAGATGAAAAGACTGAGAAGATTGACTAGACAAAGAGGTTGCTGCAACTGTTAAAGTAGAAAATTCAACAGATTGTTGAATATAAGCTTCTTCAATAGCTTGGTCCAAAATTGACACTAGACCTTGTAATTTGTCAAATTGTTGAAGGGATTTAACGTCAAGATCTGTTTTAAGAAGTTGGGTTTAGGGTATGTATGGTTGCAGTAGGGCTTTATCAATGACAGTCTGATCTACAAAAGCCTCAGATTTTGATCTCAACAAACTATGCTGGAAAGGAAAATCAAACTCTATATCTTGAATAGTTTCAAATTTCTCTGGAAGATAGTTAGACCTTGACAAAAGAATATTCTCAAGAGGAGAAATGAATCTAGACAATAGACTATTACTGCCTTGACTCTTTGTAAAAAAATTCTCTCACTAATTTCTCTAGGTTATCTACAATTTCAACAGGGTTGGGGTCAAGGTGAGATCTAGTGAAAATTCTTTTGGGAGCCAGGTCTATTAAAAATCATCACACAAATAAAAATCAATGACACACTAAATATTTACAAAATAACAACTTCATATCATGTATTTCATAATGATATAACCGTTTGTTTATTGAAATACTGTTTGAAAACTAAGGAATAATATTGTTTTAGATTAAAAAGTATTCTTCCCCAGTATGGTCTCCACTATGTTTTTGTTATATATTTTTGAGGATGAGGGAGTAAACATATAGGAAAACATCAAAACCACTTTGGAAGCTGGGATCTAGCCCTACTAGCTTTAGAGAGGGATCTCTCTATTTAATTTAGCTTTGTTTTTATGTGAATTTTAGGCTATTTATGAATGTACTTGTTTGTTTTGTTTGAAACATTTGGTTGATTTGAGTGTTATAATTCCTTTGGGCTATGGAGTCTATAAACTAAACTGGAGTTTTGCATCAATTTTTAGAGGAGTTATCATAGGGAAAGCTAGGTTGCACTAACTAGATATTTTCAGAAATTAAATGAATTGTGGAATAGTAGAAGTGTAAGGTTCAGTAGAAACCGAGGAGAAACTAATAATTCCTTGATCTAACTTCAGTGGAAAACATTAAAATTATCAACAGCCAAAATAGGGTGCTCTAAGTAACAAATCCTATTTACTACAGTTTCTATTGATTAATTCAGAAAATTAGAATAGCAGAGAAAGGAAAAACAATGTTTAAACAAATAGACAGAAGAGACACATCACCATTTTAGTACACCATATGAATCTTGTGAAAGTTCCTTGTATTATTGATGCTCCAGTGCTTTGAAAATTACAATATGCAGAAGGAAATTACATTTGGAAATCGACCCTTAATAATTCAAACAGTAAAGTATTTATAATGAAAATTACAAAAAATCCTTTATAAAAATCATTGTCAAATCGACAGTGTATTATTATCCTAATTACAAACAAGATGATCTAATTCTGGCAGACAAATAGGCCACATAGGCAACTGAAAGGAAAGGTGGCCCTGTTTTGATGATTTCAGTTGTTGAGTCAACCTGAAACAATGCTACAATGCTGAACTAACTGTCGTGATGGTTGTTGCGCTGGCAACTTGTTTTACTGCTCCTGAATTATCCTTCAATATAATAAATCGACCAATTCTTCCCATCTTCTTTCATCTGGTATAGTCAATTTTGTTACCTTGCAGTAGATTTCATCTACCTCAGTGTATTTGGCGAAGGTTGGCTTGACAATAAAAATGTGTTTTACTTCATTTTATACATAGAAATCATTTTCCATGGTTTCCAAAAATGCCATTGTTGTCATGCTGCGCTTAAGCCCACTGACCTTGATGTTGCTTTGGGGGACTTTTTTGGTTATTCTGATCACAATTCTTTTCTATGGGTTATGATGGATGATTAAATATGTATTTTTACAGAGGCCTTCATTTTATTTCTTTGTTCTGCTTCAAGCTCTGGTGGATGACACAGAGGATGGGATCCTATGGGAGAGATGTCCCATTTGAGTTCACTGGACCATGCAACTTCTTCAACAATTTGTTTCTACAGTGGATTGGTTGGGAATAGATAGTAAGTTTGAACTTCCTTAACATGCCTCAACCTAGCAGTGAGAGGTTTTGTAGGTGAAAATTTTCCAATTCCTGAAACATTATTTTTTGAAGTTTTTTATAGGAGAAATTCCAAAGAAAATCATAAAGATTATGAAATTTGAGGGACTTTCACTCGATCATGTTACAATTAATTTGCAATTATCCATCAGAAAAGAGACTATATTTTCAAAGTTACAAAAATCATATGATTATTTAAAATTTATATTTATATTAGCAGGATATCCAAAAAGAATACAAATTTGAGTCAAGGTGATGTAGAATCAATGTGTTAACCTTTTCAATCTCAAGAACATAAATGAGAATGCTTTCTATCAATCTAATTGTAGATTCTATTACATCATGTCTTTCTTGTATTTTACAAAGTTAAGCAAGAATAATTTCCATGTCTCTAAAAGAGAAAATTCCAAGGATGTATTAAATCTTGTCTCTATGTTTTTGTGTGTATAGAAATACCGACTGCATATAAAGAGACTGTATGGGGCCATCTTGGAACACTATTAGTTTCTCATTCTAGGTTGCATATGGTAGCATCTCTAGAGGGATGATAAAATTACAACAAGGGGAAAATAGTTTTTCTTAGACATATTTTTCCTTATACTAGGATGAAAATGATAACATACTTGGAGGGATGATGAAATTATAGCAAGGGGAGAAAAGTGTTTCTTCATTATATAGTGAAAAAGGCTTGAATGTGGGAATTGGGGTAAGTTCAATTTTATTCGTTAAGGGACTAGACCCAACGTCTCTCAAATCCCTTCAACAATACAAGTCTTATTGTTCTGGAGTCTCTTGATTCCATAATTCTATTCAAAATTATATCCCCCAATTAAACTATAAAGTTTTAGGAATTTATCCTAGCAAGTGTTGATGAATAATGAAATATTACTGATGATGATACCAGAGATCCTTATTGATGTAGCAAAAGAACATACATAGAGAATGAGGCAAATGAGAAGCTAATATTTTCTTTTCCATTAGCCTCTAAGAAGGTCAATACAACCCACAAATCAGTGATCCACACAAGGGGACTTGAATTGTCTATATATACACAAGTTGGGTTGGCCTAGAATATTAAAATATGAACACAATTTTAATTATTTTGATTGGGGATGTCTACGAGTTGCCCTTTGATATCAAGGAAAGCAAAAAGCTAACAACATTTATCATTTAGTGGTCAGCACAAGTTTCCAAATGTAGCGTACTAATACATCTAGCAAAATTATTCAGTCTAGTACAATGCTATTCATAATATTATGCCCTTGAAGTTGCTTGCAAAGTAACAATGTGAATTGGTAACTAGAGCTCCCTTGTAGCACTGCAGGGGGGAATAAAAAGATGGCATAGGTTTTGATACAGCAATGACCTGCCTTTTTTGGGTTGGTGGATATCTCATGTGCTGCCACTTTAATGAATTCATATCAATTAGTTGCTACAAGCATTTTTTTAGTTGTTTTAAGGAGTATATTTACCTTCTCCATTCACCAACTCGATAGCAACGGACTATAAAGTTTTGAAGACATTTAAGTTGAAAATTTTCATGGCTCAAAATATTGCTTTCCTATTGGAATGTATTCAGAGATATCTTATGTCCTTGCAAAGTTTGGAATTTCAATGTCATATGCGTGAAGCATATATTTATAATAAGAATTCCCTTACATCTAACAATAGGAAGATTAAGGCAAAGAAATTTCTAAGCAACTCGCATATGCATGATTAAAATACAAAGAGAAAATTAGATAACCATTCAAATGAATATGGTGAGAATGTCATATGCACTAAACATGACTCTACTATCATGTTTGATGATTGGAAGAAAAATGATAAATCATCTTTGACATATGCTTACAGTGATGATGTGGACAATGACATAGATAGTTTTGTCAATGTGGACAAAGAGGATCCTAAGGCTTCATTCTCTGACATAGATGATCCTTTGATATAGTATTTGAGAAATTCTCTTGAACCCAACCTAAATATACTCAAATGCATCATAGACGGTATATTTTGAACCTGGAAACCCATATGGGAAAACTTACAGGCTGCAATTTCAGTGTCTTATGCGTGGAAAATATATTGAGAATAAGAATACCCTTCCATCTAACAATATGAAGATTAATTCAAAGCGACTTCTAAGAAACTCACATGTGCATGCTACAAATACAAAGAGAAAAATAGAAAACCGTTCAGATGAATCTAGTGAGAATATCATGTGCACTAAACATAACTCTACTATCATGTTCAATGATTGGAAGCAAAATGATAAATCATCTTTGACATATGCTTACATTGATGATGTGGAAAAGGACACAGATAGTTCTATCAATGTGAATTTCATGATAGAAAACAAAGGGGATCCTAAGGCTTCATTCTCTGACATAGATGATCCTTTGATAGAGGATTTGAGAAATTCTCTTGAAGCCAACCTGAATATACTCATGTCAGCGATGAAGATGGACATGCAATTACATAAATATATTGAGACCATGAGCCTATACTTTTAATTTATGATTTCAAATGTCTCTAATTGATATCATGTTGCTTCATTTGTTCTTTCGTGTTAAAAACTTGTGTGTTGAATTTTTTTTTACACTAAGAATTCTCCTAAGATTAGTGAGGGAATCAAGATGATGAGATCATATATGTCACATTGGTATGTGGTATGTTATATTTCAACTTTATTTTCAATGAAGAAAGACTGTTAGTTTAAAATTTTGGATGGTTTATGTATATTTTTTAATTTTCTAAAAATTTGGGGAATGCATGTTTTCGTATCTATAAAGATGTCTTCTTCGACATTTTAACAACCTTGGATTTTTTGTTGTTGCATATTATCTCCAATGTGCCACGGGGACATGCCCCCCATGTATCTCATGCTATGCATGGGGCCAAGGGAAACATTTCCCATTGTGGGGGACACATTTCCCCAAAAGGGGTGTATCTACGCACCCCCTCCCCATCTCCCCACCAAATCTAGGAGGGGATGCTTGGGTGCCATGTCCCCCATTTTTTTTGTTCAACAACCCTTTAAGACAAAATAAAAGTATGGGATAGAAATTTGAGGAGTTTGTGACCTTGGAAATTAAGGGAAATATCAAATTCTTAAAATAAAAGTGACATTCTCCAGACATTCTCCAAACAGTCATAAATGAGACATTCTCATTTATTTCTACTTTTCTATCCAAACAGTCTCATTTATGACTGTTTGGAGAATGTCCAAAGAATGTCACTTTTTTAACATTACCATTAATTTTTTCTGGGTGTTTGAGAGTGTTTCCAACCTCATTGGACTTATATGGAGAAAGTGGAATTTCATATCCCATCCAGGATAATTGATTATGATATTGAATAAGTATCAAGGCTTTCAGATGAACACCAACAATAATTCCTTTTCAGATTTGCATAACAATGGGCAACAGAATTTCAAATTTTTATGTCCATGGCAAACATAATGATCAAGATTGACATAGATGGAAGATTTCTTGAGTTCAAATATTATATATTGATAGTTTAAAAAATTCATCAATGATTGTTGCAAGAAAGGACCTTAATGAAAGGTTAGTTTAAATTTTCATAAAGTTTCAAGAAAAATTATGAAATGGACATTAGAGACATGAACTTGGAGAACCTAAAAGAGAGCCTATTCTAGAGATAAGTATGTGGAAAGAAATGACTGAGCTCATGTAATGGAGAAAGTTTGAAATGAATCTCCAGTAGTGTAGGCTAGCATGAAGAAACCTGTCGAGCAAGCTTTGATCTTTTGAGTGACAAAAAGATAGAGGAAAAATACGGTGCCAACAAGAGGTATGAATTTTCCTGACAGAAGGCATTTAAATTCCACCAAAAGGGAATAATTCTATCCAAAGTCAAAGAATAACCCATTCTACCCAGCAAAATGTCATTAATATTGTACAAAGTCTGAGAAAATCGCAAGTTTTAGTGACAGAAGTAAGATTTTGCTGACCTTTTTGTTTCATAATAATTCTGCACACTAATGGAGTTTTCAAACTTTCCAACAACTTTTGCATTTAACTGGCTATTGAAATATTATTGTCAAAATTCAAAATAAGTATCTGAGAAAACTAGGAAGGATTGATGATCACTATTCCAACTGCAGTAGATGACCTCATCCGAGTGCGTCAAGTGTACGACATGGAATATGCATGGTGAAGAAAAAAGTTCACGACTCATCTCTATAATCAAACTATATGTGTCACAAATACAAAATAGTAGATCAACGGTGGCCACCTAAAAGGTGTTAAGTATGACAATGATTAATTGTCTGCAATCAATGAAACAATACAAGAAAAAACAATTACACATCAACTGACTTTAACAATTAGTTCCAGAACTGTATGATTTAGTCACTAGAGTGGCGCGCTTGATGGTAACTAGTCAAGCTTGTCTAATTCACCAAAAATGATATCAAGTTCTTTACAGTTTCTTCTTGAATAGCCTCTTAGTGCCAAGATACTACAACAACCCTTGTATTTCTTAGCGATTCACCATTTTGTACTAGGGATTCGCCATTTTGTACAAGTGATTCACCGTGATTTTACAAGATAGTATAATTTGGTGAGAGATTCACCAAAAAAATTATATTTACACATTATATTATTAATAAAATCGCCTTCCATTTTTCCTATGTATCATGGGGATTCACCCATTTATTATACATATAATTTTAGGGGGGTTCTTAAAAGTTTCCCTGCTCTGGGTACTATCAGATAAAGATCACGCCAAAAGATAGGAGTACGACTACCTTCGCGACTGAGTGGGGATGATTTCAGTATATCGTAATTCCTTTTGGAATTAAGAATGCGCCAATAATATCCTCGCGCGTAGTCATTACGACATTCAAAGAGTTAATTCACAAGTTTTTGGAGGTATATTTTGATGATTGGACAGTGTTTGGACTGGTAAAACGCCATGTAGCTAGTCTGCTCTTGATGTTGGATATATGCCGGAGGTATCAGATCGCACTAAATGTGAAGAAGTGGTTATTTTGTGTCCCTTTTGAAATCTTGTTGGGTCATGTAGTGTGCAGGCAAGGCTTAATGGTGGACCCTTCTAAGATCGCAGTCATAATTATTTTAGAGGCACCAAGGAGTGTTAAAAAGTTGTGTGCAACGTTGGGTCATACTAGATACTATTGAAAGTTCATCAAGAGCTATGCCCAGATTACCGCGCCGATGGAAAAGCTATTGAAGAAGGATGCTACATTTTGTTGGGATGAAGAATGTCAGTGGAGTCTGGATGTATTAAAGGAGAAAATGGTTACCACACCAATCCTAGTCTTCTCGGATTGGAAGAAGGAATTTCATGTGCATGTGGATGTGTCCTGTATCACATTGGGAGAAGTGCTGACATAGGTCGATGAAGGAGAATTGGATCACCCTATAATATTTGCGAGCAAGAAGTTGTCCAAGGATGAAAAAATTTATTTGACGACAGAGCGCAAAGGGTTGGCTATGGTGTATGTGCTCTAGAAGTTCAGGCATTACTTGCTAGGAGGACACTTTAATATGTATATAGACCATTATGCATCAAAGTACCTAGTCATCAAGCATGTGTTGGAGGGAAATATGTAGATGGTTGTTGTTGTTTTAGGAGTATGATTTTGAAGTAATTGTGAAGCCAGGGCAATTGAATGCAGGGCGACATCATCTGTCGCACATTAAAACATGAGAGGAGCCTACCAAATCAGAGGAGGGGCTGCCTGACGCATAGCTCTTTGTGGTGTGTGTAGCAAACAATCACTTTGCAAACACTATCCACTTCCTGACTGCGGGAACGGCTCTAGAAGGATACACTAGTCAAGAGAAGAAGGAATTGGTGGTGCGTGCGACATATTTTTCTGTTATTGCAGGTCACTTGTATAAGATGGGATTGGACAAGAGACTGTGACGTTATGTGCCTGATTCTGAATGAAACAGTATCCTACCTAAAGCTCATGGAGGAGCTGTGGCAGGCCATTATGCAGGAAAAACAATTGCGCAGAATATTTTATGCGCTGGGTTATGATGGCCAACATTACATAAGGATTCCAAAGCATATTGTAGGGCGTGCGATGCATGTCAGAGAACCAGTAGGCCATCACTGAGGGATGCGCTTCCTTTGAATCCAGAGGTATCATTGCAACCATTTGAGAAATGGGTAGTTGATTTTGTAGGACCAATTCAGCCTTCGAGAAAGAAGACGGGTGCGCAGTATATCATCACCACGACCGAGTATTTGAATCGATGGGCAGAGGCATGACCTGTGAAGGACTGTATGGGGAAAACATCAGTGAAATTTCTATTTGAATATGTGTTGACCAGGTTTGGTTGCTCAAATATTTTAATGAGTGATCATGGTGCACACTTCCTCAATGAAACAATGAGCACGCTGATAGAGGAATTCCGGGTTTATCACCAGAAGAGTACACCATATCATCCTCAAGTCAATGGGATGGTTGAGTCATTTAATAAGATATTGGATAATGCACTGACAAAGGTTTTTAATGTGTAGAGAAATAATTGGGATGTATGCGTACCAGCAGTATTGTGGGCTTATAGAACTACTTATAAGAAGCTTATTGGTCAAACACCGTTTAAGTTGGTCTATGGCGTAGAGGTTGTTATGCTTATGCAGTATATCATACCTATTCTATGCATAGTGGCGCTCACAGAGATGGGCAGACCACGGAGCCTTAGAAGAGCATCTCATGCAGCTGACAAAGCTCGAGGAAGATAGATTTTTGGTTGGATTCCGTCAGCAGGTACAGAACGAATGTCAAAAGGCATGGCATGATCCGCACATCAAACTGCACACATTCAAGGTAAATGATTTAGTTTTATTATATGAGAGTAAGTTTGATAATTTTCCAGGAAAATTTAGATGCACTGGCTGGGGCCATATGTGATCAAAGAGATTACCAATCATGGAGCAGTTCAACTTGTGAAATTGAATGGAGATCCACTTCCGGGGAAGGTAAATGGAAGCTAATTAAAGTCATACACTAGGGATCCGAACCAATGACTACATGATGGTAGCACAGTCTTAGCTCTCCAAACAGTTGCAAGGAGGTGCGAGACTATAAACTACACTACCTGATGTGTAGAGCTGTGCGACGCGGGCTCTGCGCGAAATAGGTGGGTGTCACAGTACAAGAAGAAGCACACAGGGAGCTGCACTATAGAAGGAGAGGTCGCGTAGCGCAGCCAGAAAGTGACAGTTATTGTCATTGTTCATGATTTGACTGCTAGAAGACGGTTAAGAGGAGCGGGCGGCCAGAATTTAAGGCATTTAAGGCTGAATTTAAGAGTGAAATATTTGGAAATAAGCCACAAATCTTGCATTTATGAATGGATTTTGGGGGGAACAATTGAATTTCAATTTGAATTCACCTATAAAATACAAGTGGCCATCCAGCAAAAAACACTTTGCATTCTGAGAATTTCTGAGTTGTGTTGTCTATTGTGCATGAACCATGAGTTCTTTGAGGATTTGCTCGCAAGCCCCGTGTTTGATCAGTATCCCGAGTCAGACAGAAAGCTTATCTATGACATCATGTTAGGACCAGGTCCCATAGAAACCACTAGTACTGGGGGAGCTATCGCCTTTGAGGGAGCTTCTCTAGAAGTGATGAGTGTGGAGGTTCCAGCAAAAGTGCCTACGACATGGAGGTCGCCTAGGCTGAAGCCTACACTAACGATAGAGGTCCTCAAGCCGAAGAAGGATAAGAAAAAGAAGTCAATGTCAGTGCGCGAGTCACCGAGGAAACATGCAGCTACCCAGGCCCGAAGGAAAGAAAATCCAAGTGCAAAGGAGAAGGGGATGGTGGTAGAACTGGAAGCGAAGGAGGGAATATAATATATCGAGATTGAGTGGGTGAACCCTATTTCTAAGCTACCAGAGTATATCCATCCATGCAAGGGTAAGGTGAAGGTCCCGAAGGACCCATATGCTAGATAGTTCTCCCTCAACACACCCCTGTTGCTAGAGAATATTACCTTTGAAGTTTCGTGCTTGGTGCAGGTCCTGCACATGAAGCTCAAAGACTAGGATTTGGTAGACCACGAGCAGTTCCCCCACCTTGCTACTGACACCTTCATGTAGAGGGTTTTCTACAAGGATTTTGGTGTGATCATGTTGGAGCCAGTGGAATGGATTCGTGGAGTCAACAAATCAAGGTTGTTGAACCTGTTATGGGTGCCGCACTATCATCAGTCAAATATCAACCTAATTGTCATTAAGTAGTTGTTGTGCCTAGTGCATGATGGGTGCTTGTGGTTAAATGAGCTGATCCCTATCACAGATATGATGATCCATTGGATCACATTATTACTGCACTCTAGACTCAATCCAGCCAAGGCATTTGGCATAAAGACGAGAAAGAGCGGCCTCACTGAGAAGATAAAGGACAAGTTTAAACTTTTCAAAAATCTATGCAGGTATTTGATTACCAGCACTACTTAATCCACTGTCAAGATTTCCACGTAGATTCTGGCTGGAAAAATTATGAGAAAGTTCCACACAGATGAGGTGTCGGCACCAGTGGTTTCATTAGCAACTCAGTGCGCAGAGGGCGTACAGTTCAACTAGGTGTGCTACCTGTGTAGCGAGTTCCTTGCAAACTGCAGAGAGGCACATAACGATAGTAAGACATTTCACTATTTGTGGTTGTTGCTCTCAATTGTGTTGGTCGTGTGGGATTTGCCAAAGGATAGCCAATTTCCTCCTGTGGAGAAGGCTTTACTGGAAGCGGCGAAGTTTGCATCTCTCAGTGCCAAAGATGCTGCGCGGGTCACCGAGAGCAAAGTCTTTTGGGTACTTATGGAGGTGAGCATTCGCATGGCCATCAACCAGAAGCCGTGGTTGTCACCAACCGTGTTTAAGAAGCTCTCGGGGAACGCAGAGTTCAAAGTGGACTTCCACCATGTGTACATCTGGGTGCGCAAAGACCCTGAGAAAAAATGGTTCGACTTACCCTATCTGGCCACAGATGACGCTATTGCAGAGGTCATCAAGCACTGGCAAATAGAGTGGCATTCTGCATTTGATGAGGTCGTTGGGACTAGCAAGTCTGTAGAGAAACAAAAAAGGGAAGCAACCAGAAAGAAGGTTCAGTTATTGGCTGAAAAGAGGAAGAAATAAGCTAAGGAGAAGGCCCGGGTAGACACGGAGCGCGCTGCGAAGGAACAGGCAGAACAGGAGGAGTGCAGCTCTGAAAGAAGTTAGAAGTCTCCTTCACCCCAAATGGAGGAATAAGAGTGGTCAAAGCAGGGCAACGAAGATCAATAGGAGAGCACTCCCTTCGAAGTCAAGTGGTATAGGGAGTAGGAAAAGGAAGGACTGTGCAAAAAGATAAAAGCCACTAAGTCATCACTAGATCCAATTACCTTGATGAAGGGCGACTTGGATGATATTGGAGATAAGGTGTAGGATACAATAGCAGAACTACTGCAGCAGTTCAAACAGTAGCAAAAGCAGGTAGTGATCGCCATACAGATGGGTCTACGCAAGTTGCAGATTCAAACGACTATACTTTACGCAGTTGCAGGACAGAGGAGCATTTCATCAACTAGTTTGGCCCCCGGGACCACTTAAGCAGCGGATATGGTTCGGTCAATGGATCTCCAAGCAGTCGCGCTGCTTGATGGAGCTTTGAGCATGGAGGCGGTGGCTAACAAGACTATTCTCAGCACTTTGAAGAATGTGGGGCTCAACTTGGCCACACTCCCCAGTGAGTTCCTTCACACACTACAAGTAGGTGTGATTGCGGAAATTAAGGCCCGGGAGCAGCACGCGCTGAGCATGATCAGTGAGTATAAGGTCAAAAAAGAACAGATGTTCATGGAGAAAAAAGGAGCATTGGAAGCATGGAAGAAAGTTCAGGTGCAAAATGAACAAACTACAGTCATGGTGGCTAAACCATGCAGAATGGTCCCTAAACTGCATATCCTGAAGGAAGTGCCGATGGACGCGAAGATCAGGAAGTTGGCTACAGGTGTGCACAACGCAAAGATGGAAGTAGCCAAGGTTTAGTTTGAATTGAGCCTAAAGATTACAGAGTTATAGTTGAAGTCACAACCTTCAACTCCGCTAGAGATCGAGAACAACACAAAGCCGCTGTGAAGGATGGAGTTGCAGCAGTGGATTCCGCGGTGGTGGATTACACCATGCTTTTCAAGCAATCCATGGAGGTAGTCACGATGTTGTAGGAATATCATAATCTATAGAGGTTAAACACAGAATCGTGTGAATTGTAGCAACGGTATGATGAAGCAAGAGCAATGGCGCATCGTCGCTCTTGCACGATGATTGTCTAAGCTGCATGAGGCAAAACAGTTACTCGAACAGCTGGAGGCAACGCAAAGGAAAGAGGTAGTCCTCAAGGCCAAATTGGGGACTTGGATAGATGAGGCCTATGTTATCTCTTCCACCAGTGAGGAAAAAGTTGGCAAGCCTGTAGAGAACGCAACAGAAGATAAAGGAAGACAACGTAGGATAAGCAACAGCAGCCAGCTGGTGGAGTAGATCTACCAAGCAGCCACGCAAGGCGTGGATGAGGTAGTAGTGGCACAAGTAGAGTTGGGAGTACTCCACAGTAAGGTCTCCATGCCAGCAGAGTGACTCGAGGGTGAGTCACGATAATTGTGTTGGGGGCCTGCTAGGACAAGGTCCCCTACGGTCAATTTTGGGGCAAGAACCCAATTTTTGGGGCAAAAAGCCCAAGTTTTGTTGTAAACAATGTAAAGTCTCTGTAAGATGTGGTCGTGGAGCACATAGATAGTAAAGTGTCATAAACGGTTTTACCCCGCTTTTATGTAAGTTGTGTCGACTTGTAAAGATCTACCCATGGTCCACAGACCATGGGATTGTATAAAAAGGAGAGTCTTAGAGAGTCTAAGGCAGAGTAGATATCAATGAAGATGAATGTAATGCGTCAGCAAGAGAAAGAGCGAATAAGTCTTAGAGTAGAGTCCGCAACTGAGTGTGCGGACCCTTGTAGTTGAGTGCGCAGGGAAATATTGAGTTTGTAAGAAAAACTAAAGTATTAATAAAGAGATTATTCCAGCAATTCCTATGTTTTGGCTATTTATTTTTGTTATGAATGAATGTGCTAATGTGTTATGATGAATGATGGGTTTATGTAATATTGTATTGACGCGTGATTTTACATGGTTTATATTGTCATATGAACGCAAGTAAACATAACTGTTTACGCGAAGAATATATTGTTGCATGTTAAAGTTATCAAACACTTAAGTTGATATGGGTAAATGCAGAATTAGGAGTAATCACAGAGGTGCGTAAGTGGTTGATTCACCCATTTAGGGTCAGCGAAATATAGTCGTGAATGTTCATGGAGGTATAGAATATAATTAAGGGAAGTTAAATCGAGAAGCCCTAAGGGCTTAGCGATCTACGCAATGGAAGGTTTAGGGCATAAAATGACATCATGCTCATATCTGGGTGTCGAAACTTGGTTCCAGCATCCCCCCATACTTCTTTGGGTGAGACTTCAGTCCCTGCTCCACGGTTTGATGCCGAAACGGCTAGTAGTGTACGGATTTGTTTGGAAAAACTAACTATGAACCTGGGTTAGGACCCACCAAGCCAACACCCTTCCTGTGGTTTTCCTTCAACTTCTGATCCAAATAAGAGTTTAAGCTGGTCATCATTCAAATTTACAAAGTTATTGCTTTCCTAATGTTTAAAGCTTTCATTACTTGGGCTCTGTACATGTTTTTTATCATTAACTCTGTGAGAGGAATAGGGATTTTCAATTTCGCTAGCTCATTCTCAATGTTGAACAACATTTGAATCTTAATCAAGCTGGGAAGTTCAAATTGATCTGTGATTTGTTTTGTTATAGGCTCTTTTTGGTTACTAGTGGTTGGGATATCTGTTTGAGTAGTTTTAGAAACACTTTCAACTATCTTCTTGACAGCCTACCTTTTTCTTACCAGAATTATCCACATTTTTCTTAGGAAGACTATCTGTGTTTTTCCTAGGTTAAATTTCAAATGACGTTTTAGTAGGATTATCTGAGTTTTTGGTGTTGAGAGTGTCTAGATTCTTTTTTCTCCTAAGGTTATGCTTCTTATGGACTTCCATTACGGAATTTTCAAAGCCTTGTTTATATTCATCTGATTCTTCAGAATCTAGTTTACTTTGGGCTAGGAGAAAAAGTTTTTGCTCCTCTTAAGTGAGGTTATTTGTTTCATGATCATTTATTCCCCTTAGATTTATTTGATTATCATCCAAATCTTCAACAATATTCCCCTCATCATCTGTGTAATTTTCCTGAAAAGGAGGCCTAACCTCCTGGTCTGGATCCTTTTGTTCTCTTTGTTTAATTTTGGGAACATTCCTTCTAAACTTTTGGTTTCTATTTTGAGGAGCATTTGGGTTTGCTTTCTTTATGGTAACCCTACAGTCAAATTTTAGTTTGGCCTTCTTGGCTAAGATGTTAGCTTCAAATTTGATAGCATTCTCTTGCATTTCTTCCAAATTTGTCGGGTGATGCAGGAGCATTTAGACCTAGTCAACAGTGTGATGGTATGATCACATGTTGTGGCTAACAAAGGGTTGGAAGACAAGATATTAATTAATTTGATTAGTTTAAATGTATGAGAGTGTTTTATTTGTTGTTAAAATCTGACCAGAAAAGGGTATAAGTAGCTGATTGATCCTCCTTGCGTGGAGATTAGGCCAAGCAGTTAGATTATATGGTTTGAATAGGATATGAGGGATGCGAAAGCTTAAATTAGCATTTATTTGAGAAAAGAGTGGAGTGAAGAGATTCTTTAGGGAAGAATGAGAGATTTCTGGATCTAAATTAAATGGGTTCATGAATCCGCATTTTGTATAAATTGTAATCTTTTGGAATGATTGAAGGGTTAGATTTAGATGGAAAGATATGATGGATGAGCGAGGGTAGAACTGAAACAGTCGAGTGTGACTGTTTCTTCTGTAAATATTTATCAATATCAATACAGTGTGGATTATGTATTTCTTTGTGTAATTTAGTATTGAGTGTGTTTATAACTTTTAGTATTTGGATTAAGGATTTGAGAATTACTGTGTTTGTTGATGCTCAAAACATAGGATAAGAGTGTGTGTTCTTTATATAACGTAGAAAACTGGTTGATGTGGATTATCCCTACCAGATTAGGAGACAGAGATTGGATGAAGGAATGAATCATCATTGATCACAGGTTTGATCAATGATGATCTGGTTTTGAGAAGATCGTAAGTGTTCTCTAATGAATGTGCATGCGATTTAATACAGGAAACTGACCCGAAATATCAAAAGACTGAGTTGACTGATAATTTGTGAAGAACCCTTGAAATAAGTCAGGACCGTCCATTGGCTGACAAATCCGACAGTGATTAGTAACTGTGGGGGTAGGAGTGTACGAATTTCTTGATCATGGTTGAGGCCCCGCACTCGCTCCTAGCCGTCGATCTCATATTCAAACTCTTAGGTCACAGTTGATTGTGGGAGTTAAGCCCGATTTTAATTCATGTGCTAGTTGAAGTCTCGCGAACCATAGATTTGATGGTCTCTTATATCCAACGGATATAGTGGCGTAGAGAAATCAAACTTTAATTTCAAAAATGGACCCAAAAATCTATACATCGAAGATTTATATTCCGTATCAGCTCCATAAGGGTGGGTAAACGGTGTGAAAGATTCCCGCCCGATATCGCTGTTAACCATTGGATCAAGTGTGCTTTGATCAACGGTGGAGGATCGCCGATTAGTTTTGTTGATCAGGTGAACCAACAACCGTCGGATTGAAAGGTAAGATCAACGACGAAGAGTTAGCGCGATAATATTTGTGGAAAAATTCAGAACCGATATGTTATCAACACGGGTTAAATCTATTTGAGATCCGGTCGGATGCGGTTGAAGTGGGACCGGGCTCGTTGACAGGTTATATCTTTGTTTTTCGTTGATCGGGTGAATAGTCGGGTTTTCTATTGTTTTGGGTTCCGATAACTTGATGGGGGTTTATTAAGATTAAGTGAACAGGGATTTAATTAGTTTTAATTCTGAATTTATGAAAGGGTGTAACCTTGCTTCACTTTGGAGGTTATGTGGGCATAACTCATAGGTCCACATGGGATTTTTAAAGGATGTCAGTTACCTGGCATCATTTTTGGTATCAGAGCAGAAAAGGATTCTGCATAGAAGTACAGTAATGTTAAAGATTGGAGATATCTGCATGTTAGAACAATCAAAGCAAAATTAGAGCTCAAAAGAATTTAATGCAAAGGACACTGAGATCATAACAGGGAAAAGGTGAATCCTCTGTCAGCAGAGAGATTTGTTTGGATGTTTGGAGAACAACAAGGGAGTGAAAATTTCCTTTTAGGAAAATGAAATTTCCATGTAAGTTAATTGAATGATTGGTTTTATTTGAAAGAAAAATTGAAGTGAATTTAAAGTCAAATAGAAGAGTGGATTGCTATGACTGAAATCATTTAAATTATTTGAAGAATTTTAATGATTAAGGATTGCTTAAAGTATTGTTGAAAACAATGATATTGATGGTTGAAAGAATAGATATTGGGTTTAATAGGGCTAAAAGAAGAACCACTACAAGGAATGAATTTTGGAATTTGTGGAAGCAAGATAGGATTACAAGAGAGTATTAGAAGGAATTTGTAGTGTGTTGTGAATTTGTAAATATATGTGAATTTCAAATTGAATCTTAATCGTAAGATGAAGAATAGTTGCTGACTGTATGGAGTCTTTTGAATGGAGAAGTTTAAATGAAATAGTGAACAGATTAATTATTTGGCAAAGATTTAACTGATGGAATGGGAATTAGTTTTAAGACATCTTTGAAGGAAAATTGACAGGTTTGAAAGGTACTTTGATGTATCTTGAGATAAGATTGTATAGGTCAGTGGAAGCGACGAAATTGCTGGAAGGTAGAATGAATTGTATCAACATCATAGCACATGAGCTATGTTAAAGAAGATGAAGCAAGAAGAACTCTCAAATCAGTAAAGGTGACAATACCCAACAGTAAATGAAATTACTGAATGAAAGAAGGAAGTGAGCAATTGAAGATGCAGCAGCCTAGAACAAGGAGTGTTCAAGAGAAGCTGAGAACAAATTCCAACTGCGGTTGGGTAGAATTTGTTGAGGAAGCTCCACAATTGTGATTTTGGATAGAGTTGTCTTAAAGATAACAATTCCAGCAAGAGGAGTGTTGGGTAGAATTTCTAGTTATTGAAAGGTTTGAGGAAAGAACCAATAGATGCCAAAAGGCTAAACTCAAAAAATTTTGGTGAGGCATGAAGGACACTTGTTACAGATGAAAGAAAGGGCTAGTTGTAGCTCACCAGTGAAAAAAGAAATTTCACCAAAGGAAGAAATGGAATTGACTATTGATAGACATAACACGGGTACAGAGGAAAGTCACAGACAGAGAAAAAAGAGTGCCAAAGCAGTTGGACTCAAAAGAATGAGTAAAGAAGAAATTGACATAGAGTTGGCTAAGATGAAGGCAGAACTCAGTCATTTGAAGAAGCTGGTGTTATAGACATTTTTGTGCCTTACAGCTATAAGCATGAAATGTCCATAATTCAAGGGATCCAAAGTCCCTAAAGATGTTGTTACAACTCCTAAAGGAATAAGGTCAACCAATGACAGCTTCTCCCAGAAGTTCTCCACCAAAAACCACTTAGAAATAGTCAATTCAGGATCAATTCAGAGGCTCCACTAGCTGCCTGCGTTGAAATGCAGAGTCTACACTGGCTAGGTGCACTGCAACGCAGGTGGAAGCACTACCAGGGTGTGCTGAGCGGGAAATGACAAATGGCAAGCTCATTCAACGAGGTGGAAAGACCTTGGAAGATTCCAGAATCTTCTCCAATGACACTTGCCTCAACGAATTCGACTAGTGATGAGTAAGAGGTTCTCAACCTCCAAGTGAAAGCAAGAACTGACAGAGAGAAGCCACAAGTCAAAACATAAGCTGACTCATCCTCTCTGCTTACATCTATATATGGATCTCTCACCCAAAGGTTCAGGAGGCTGGAATTTTGTACTTTGCAGAGAATTGTTGTTGGTTTGAGATTGAGATTAGTACATTGGGTGATTTATGCTTTGTTGGAGGAGAGGAAGGGATTCCTTTGCTGGGAGGTAGATGCTGGATCGGAACTCACTTGGTTGTATCTCCTCTTGGACTTTATTATCATATCAATAAACTATTTGAGTTTCTCCTACATGCTGTGTACCAATGATGTTTTGTTATGCTTACATGTTTAGCTTAATCTGATCTTGAGCTTTTTATGAATGTATATCTGTATCTTCGTGTAGTTTCTCTCTTGTGATCTTACAGGAATTCGGTGAAGCTGGACCGGTGAAGGAGCAGGAAGCTGGGAGCTACTGAAGAGAGGAGTGATTTGGATCGACAAACTAGCGGAAGACACAGGTTAGTTAGATCCTTCTTCCTCATTTACATTTCATAAAGAAGAATACTCAATTAGTTTACTTCGTTTGTTGCTAAGGCACTATCACACCTTAGAGTGGGATAGGGGCATTCCGAATTGGATACTTTTCCCAACAACAAATTGGCGACTCCGCTGGGGAAGGTATCTTGTTAGTTTATTTGTGTTTCTATTGTTGTTCTTCTCATAAACTCAGGAGTGCCGAATCGAAATCCATTTTCCATTTTCAAATGCAAAGTAGAGATCTGCCACTCTAGTCCACTCACTGGGCCTGTTTTTATGATCTGAACAAACTGATCCACAAGTGCTCTAACAGCCCTTTGTGATAGATCTTCGTCTTCCTTTAAATCATCCTCCTAATTGTACCTAATTGATAGCTTTAATCCGGCCAAAAACTGTAGATTTAACTGCAAACCGTGACCCAGAACCCAGAAACAATTCTCATTTCTGCTTCAGCGCAGACTCTGTGAAGAGGTTCTGCATTTCAACGCAGGTCCTGTGAAGGATACCTGTGCTGAAGTTCAGTTTCTCTGTGCTGAGGGTGCGCTGATCAGCCTTTGCCTGGTGCAGCTGTGGTTCCCTGCTTCCTTTTGCTTAGTTTTATCTCTGTTTTTTTTGCATCCTGTTATCAGTCAGTGTACCTGTCTGAAACCCCTTTTCTTTGTTTCAATTCTGCCTCAGTTGTATAAAGAAACTGTATTTGTTCTTTGTGTATTTGTTACATCATTTGCAGTTTCCCATTACAAAAGTAAACTAGTCATATTGTCGCCCTTAGATCTAGACATGTTGTAAGTGTCGTTTTGATCTTAGGAGTGAGCTTGTTTGCTGTTCACAGTTGATTGAGCTTTTACTTTTGTTGTTTGGTTTGAATTTATGCATTTCTAGTATCGAAACAAGTAAATCATAAAGTCTCGTAATCGTCTTTTTGATTTGAAAAAGGAACTTGTTTATGTTCTCACTCGAAATCGAATTCAAATTTGTACAGCAGCTTTCTTTTTAGGCATCAATATTAAGAAAGCGAAAACAAATACATGCATTTGTGCATTTGCATTTTGATAGTTTGCATGCTTTGATTTAGGAAAAGTGCATTTACAGTGTGCTCTATGCTCTTTGAGAAAATATTGTGTCTTTCTTTTCCCCTTGTAGCTAGGATTTTCATTGTTGAAAAGATATAAAAGCTTGCTTATCATCTTTAGGCTGCATTTAGGAATTGTATCATACATCTCGTGGTGATCCAAAAAGGCAAACTTCTAAGAAAGTTCAACCTAAAATAAATTGAATGAACTTAACAACGCTTTGTAACTTAACGCACAACATAGAGGTCTAGGCTAGAGACGTGTTCTGACGTCGTAAAACCTGGTGACTGTCGATCTCGCTGATGGTTGGGTGATTCCTCCTGAGGGACGATAGCACCAGTACGGATTGTGCTCCCACGTACCGTCGAGTATATATTGGGAGACCCCTATAGGCATAAAACCTTTATCCTTAGGAAGCTGTGTCGGCCGCCCTACTGATCGCAATGCACTAAACACAGCATTCGGGAAGATTGACCGCCCGTACCTTAAAAAGTATTCTGCGGTTTTGCGAAAAGTTTGGCACACCCTCTACCTAGAACTCCAGAGCAGTTCCTTTTGGCCTTTTTTAGACTCTATAACGGAAAAAGTCCATCCGAGCATTTGTCACTTCGGGCTCGTTAAAACATCGAAGGAGACTAGAGTCATTTTTAGCTTTTTCTCGACTCTTTAAAATTGAAAAAGCAAGTTGTGTCTAAGCGTCGTTAAAATTTATTTTAAATGGAAGAATCACCCCTTTTTCCTGCCTTGATCTTTAGGTTGAGAAAATGGAACCCACCAACCAAGGAATTCCCCTTGGTGGAAATCCTAGTCCCTTCTCCTCTTGGGGAGATGTTGGTGCGCCCCATATGGCCACATTGTCGCTTCCAGGACTGACAATTGGCTTGCCGGTCTGGCTCTTCTCAACCAATGTCATTCAGAACACCACTATTCCTGAACAGTCGAATCAACAGTTAGACTAGTCCAGAGTTGCCCACCAGCCTTCTACTTCCTCTAATTCTTCCTCTCCTCCTTCCTCTTCGCTTGACGGAACTGGTAAAACAAAAAACCAAGTTCCTAAGGAGAAGAAGGAAAGAAGAAGAAAGAGAAGAAGAAGAAGGAGCCAAAAGCGACTGGGGGCAAACAAGTGTCGTCTAACAAAAATCCACACACAACACTGGCTAGGCCTAAATCGCCATGTGTCATATGCAAGGGAGACCACTTCCACAGAGATTTTCCCTGCATCCCTCGGATACTAAGGGACTGGTCTCCCCGTTTGCACAATCCGGTGGCATCAACCTCTGATAGCCATGTTGAATGCATACCGTCAACTAGCGAAAGTGAAGTCCTTGGACAAAAAGGGAGAGCTAGATCCCCCTGTAGACTGTGCGAAGGCAATCATGCCATCCACCGTTGTCCCTTCTTAGATGAAGCGAAAAGAGTTTTGGATGATCGTCTGGTTTCACCGTTACGACCTCCTCCTTGATATAAAAAACTCTTGCCGAGTCCTTCGTTAGTTGAAAATCCAGCTGGCCCGCTCAAGTGGTCAGCTGAAGCGCCGGTCATTGAAGATGAACTAGCTGAATCCATACCCGACAAAAGTCAAAATGTCGAGGCGGCAGTTGACCCGGTCTTGCCTTCAGAGGATTTATCTTCGAATGATACAGTCACTGAAGAGGATAAAGATGACACCATCCAAGTTCTCTTCATCAACACAGACTCCGATGAGCACGAGGGCACTCCCCCCATTCCTTTATCGCAGGAAGGAAGTTCGTCAGAGCGATACCCGGCCATTTACTCGGTCCCACCACCAAGCAACCTAGTTGTCTCCTTCGACTGGAACCAACTAGGCAGACCCCGTTTGCCAGCAAGCATACCATTCAAAATTATCGTCCAAATATATAGAATGGTCATGGCTGGCACCATCATTGATGAAAGGGCATCTGTGAGTATCCTTTCCTCCACTGCTTGGAAAGCGCTTGGTTCGCCAGCGCTTTTGCCTGAAATGAGAAATATGACAGGCTTTGATAAAGGAACCAGTCGACCTTTAGGGGTCCCCCCCAATGTGCCTATCACATTGAAAGGGAAGACCGTTCAAATGAACGTGATGGTTGTTCAAGGACCCTTGGATTATAACCTACTCCTTAGACGAGACTATATATATTGCATGGGAGCCATCGTCTCCTCACTCTTTAGAGTAATGTGTTTTCCGCACGAAGGAAGAGTGGTCAAGCTCATGGACCAGCTTTCATTTCCCGGATCACGCATCGCAAATAGTCATATACCTTCCCTAAATGGTCTCTTCACGCAAGAAATGTCTCAACCCACGGTCCGTCCTCCCGATGAGCGTGAGTAATTCGGAGGGATATGACTGGAACCCAGGGGGCATGCGTCCTGGTCTGCTTCGGCAGGAAAACTTTGGGTATAGGGTAGGTTTCCGCAGGAGAATATGACTAGTCTGTACCTCGTCCGTCTTGGAAGAGGGGTTATTCTAGAATAAGATTCTTTTGTCAAAATTATGTGTTTGGCGCTCGTTGTCACTCACCTTTGTCTATCTCGATAGACATCACCAAAGAAATGTTTTGTTTGCCGCGCAAGTGAGACAATCTTTGGTAACCTGAAAGAGGTAGGCCTCTCCCGGTAAAACAAATGTTTTATTGGACTAAGAAGGGGTAACCTTGAAACCATACTTTATACCTGGGGGCATGCAAAACTTTTGGAGTGCAAGCAAGGGGCGGCTATTTATTTTTTAAATTTTTAGGTCCTCCCTTTAAACCTGTAGGTCTAACCCTTTAAACTCGTAGGATTAGTCGTTTCCGAACTTTCATAACGAAAGGATGCGGGGCAAAGCTTTGTAAGGCGCAAGCTCCATAAAAAATGGCATCTTACATGAGACATTCTTATCATATGACTGGATTATCGAGCAATTTTAGCACTTCATGCTCGTTAAAAAATAAACATAAGATCGAGCAGTTTTAGCACATAGTTCATGCTCGTTAAAAAATAAACATAAGATCGAGCATTTTTAGCACATAGTTCATACTCGTTAAAAAATAAACATAAGATTGAGCAGTGTTTTTCCGCGTTTAAGCTCGTTAAAAAATGAACTACCCTCCGGTAAATAGCCACCGTGAATGTAACATTATCAGCCATTAAAGCCTTGGTCGTGTTTGCACCGTCACCTCCACTTTTCCATTGGCCGATCATTCACCTCCATATGATTGTTTACCCATTTTGAGGAACAGCTGCGAAGAGTGATTTCACTAGCCATCCTTGTAACATTGCCGTGATTGGAAAATTTCAACCCTTACCTGGAATCAGCAGCTAACCCGTATCACTCGTTCCTCAAAAGACGAGTCTTCTTTAAGCACTTTTCATCTGACTCGTAAAATATGAAAAGATTGTCGAGTTTTGGCCTTCCAGCTCGTTAAAGCGACCGGAAGTGTTTTTGGACCTGAGGGATTATTGCACAAAACGATCGAGCGCTTGTTTTGTTCGGCTCGTAAAAACTATCGAAAATTCATCCCTTCTGTATTGTTTTATACTTTTTCGGACTTAAGGGATTAGATGACGAAAAAGGACTTTCGGAGTTGACTTTACGTACCTTTTCAGACTCTCTAAAAATGAAAAGGACCGAGTTATATTTGTCGTTCGACTCATTAAAAAACATTAATAGCGACAAACTTGTCTTTAGACGAGAACGAGTTTCACTATCGCTAGGCTCGTTAAAACATAGCGATAGGTTTGCCCGAAGGGAAAATTATAGAACAAGCATATGTTATCCTCCTCAAGCTTGACAAAAATAAAGAGGTACTGGTCAGCAATGACTGGGGAAAAATTGGGAAGAAACTCAAAGAACTTTATTGGTAGCAAGTCGCTCTTGAACATGACACTTCCACTCCGTGCCAGAGTCGGGTTGGGTTGTTTCATTCACCGGTCACATCGCCATGGTTTCACAATACCATCCACCTTTGGGGTAAATGATACCAATCCATCACACGAGTGTCGCCGATATGTTCAAGAGAAGTCATCCAGAGAAGTCAACCGTGTCCCATCCACTACCATACATTATCCTTCATTCTTTCATGACCACCACCTTGAACTATATATCATCAGATCGTTTTCACCTCCATCAAAATCATTTGCTCCGTTCCGTGTCACTAATGTGGGACACATTAAGGCCCTCCTTTGACGGATCACTTCTTGTTGACATCAACTCATTATCCAAGAAGTTGATCTAGGGACACCCCCTTCAGTACTTTGAAGCTTGCATGCCTCAATGGCAAGTTTCTCACTTCCGGCAACAGGTATGCATCAATGACCTTCGACCGAAAGATTTTGCATGGTGTTCAACGCCAAGTCCTTTATTCACACCACGTGAAATGTACTGCAGTACCTTGAGGGTCATTATCATCATCGGTGATTCCTCTCGTGCTTGTTAACAGTTTACATCATTGACTGGTAATCAAGCGATGTCTTTCCATGTTCGACTTCAGAACATTTCTCACATGGATCGACTTGTCCTTAGAGTGAAGATTGAACGAGTTTGAAGACCCCAGATCTAGTTTCATCCATCCGGGCTGCGATATATATTCAGGAAAAATAAAGACATTGACATGTACAGCATTGCAGCACAGACAATCATCCTACCAAGGATGATGATTTCAGTAGGATCATCAGTCTATCATCAGACAATTGTCTGTCCTATGTACACAAAAATGAATTTATAAAGATGAGCATGGGAATGCCCGCCTCAGCTAGATCATGAAAACAGTATGAAAAATAATGTATTGTATTGTATCTTATTACAGGTCTCCTCCCAGCATTGAATGAACTTCGGATCCTCCTAATAAAGCATTTCACCCGATAAATGGCCTCATACTTTAGGGGGCAACTGTTATAGACATTTTTGTGCCTTACATCTATAAGCATGAAATGTCCATAATTCAAGGGATCCAAAGTCCCTAAAGATGTTGTTACAGCTCCTAAAGGAACAAGGTCAACCAATGACAGCTTCTCCCAGAAGTTATCCACCAAAAACCACTTAGAAATAGTCAATTCAGGATCAATTCAGAGGCTCCACTAGCTGCCTGCGTTGAAATGCAGAGTCTACACTAGCTAGGTGCACTGCAACGCAGGTGGAAGCACTACCAAGGTGTGCTGAGCGGGAAATGACAAATGGCAAGCTCATTCAACGAGGTGGAAAGACCCTAGAAGCTTCCAGAATCTTCTCCAATGACACTTGCCTCAATGAATTCGACTAGTGATGAGTAAGAGGTTCTCAACCTCCAAGTGGAAGCAAGAACTGACAGAGAGAAGCCACAAGTCAAAACATAAGCTGACTCATCCTCTCTGCTTACATCTATATATGGATCTCTCACCCAGAGGTTCAGGAGGCTGGAATTTTGTACTTTGCAGAGAATTGCTGTTGGTTTGAGATTGAGATTAGTACATTGGGTGATTTATGCTTTGTTGGAGGAGAGGAAGGGATTCCTTTGCTGGGAGGTAGATGCTGGATCGAAACTCACTTGGTTGTATCTCCTCTTGGACTTTATTATCATATCAATAAACTATTTGAGTTTCTCCTACATGTTGTGTACCAATGATGTTTTGTTATGCTTACATGTTTAGCTTAATCTGATCTTGAGCTTTTTATGAATGTATATCTGTATCTTCGTGTAGTTTCTCTCTTGTGATCTTGCAGGAATTCGGTGAAGCTGGGCCGATGAAGGAGCAGGAAGCTGGGAGCTACTGAAGAGAGGAGTGATTTGGATCGACAAACTAGCGGAAGACACAGGTTAGTTAGATCCTTCTTCCTCATTTACATTTCATAAAGAAGAATACTCAATTAGTTTATTTCGTTTGTTGCTAAGGTACTATCACACCTTAGAGTGGGATAGGGGCATTCCGAATTGGATACTTTTCCCAACAACAGCTGGTACAGAAAGGAATCAGAGAAGATTTGGAACAAGGAATTTATGTGGGGAAAAGAGTTAAGTGGCCTGTCAAAGAATTGTTTGCTGATAAATTAATGCTTTGAAAATTTGAGGATGAAGGAGTAAAATACATTTGTGAACTAGAGAAAGGATCTCTCCTTGGGGAAGGAGACAGTGATGACAGTGATTATAGTGACGAAGAGATGATCTATATAGATCAAAATGTGAGAAAGGTGCTGGTAGCATCTTCATAGGAAATAGAATCTCATAATTTTAGGATTACTTATTTGTGTGAATGTAAAGTTGTAGGTATGCAGCCAAATGAAATTGACTCTGTGAAAGAGGCAGAGACAAGAAAAACAGACAAGGAGATGCAAGAAGACTTTCAAGACTTTGAATGGTGGAGAAAATTAAAAGGTATGAGTAAATGTTTGTGTCTTCTCTTAGTGAAATCTTATTGGATCACGTCAGAAGGAATATTAACATGGATAGAAAACCAATGGAAAATGGACAGAGGGAGAGAATCTAGTGCATTGCAGGGTTGTGAAGTGAAGAGAAGCAAAGCTGAAACTGAGAACTCAGCTGAATAAGTTAAGTCAAGGAAATATTTGAAATATAAAAGTCTTATCATAGAAGATAAGGAGACATTGTTGTCTTATTTGGATAAACTAAGTGCTGGAGAAAATTGTGAAGGTCAGGGGGATGTTATGTAGACTTATGATGAAATTGTCAAGTAAAGTCAAGAAGCTGCAGTCCTCTTGTGGCCACCAACAACCCCCCTCCTTATATAGTATTAGCAATAACAGGTAAGTGGGGACCCTTAGTAAGAAATTCAAAAAATTCAATTAAAGCTCATGCATTTTACTCTTAAGAAAACATCGCATCGCGCAAAGAATGAGAGGACATTTCCTTATGAGTAAAAATGATAAATTGCGAAAGTGCGACACAAATTCCATCGCATCACATGCATTAAGAAACGCTCACATTGGAAAACCTTAAAAGATCGCCAATATCCAATATGCGATATCGCATATCGCAATGTCGCATGAAAAACACAACCATTTAACGATTGTAGCGATCCGAGATCTTGCGATAGCACGATACTGTCATCCATGATCTTGTGATAGTGCGATCGAGCAACCCTGCAATAGCACATCTTAATGAAATTTTTGGTAATGCCATAATACGATACTGCGATGCGAATCGCAGAAACATTCCATCGCAGATTTTCCCCGGCTCAACATTCAAGAAAAGCTTTCCATAAACCAAGAACTAGATACGTGCTTTAATGATAATTAATGAATGATACGCCAGTTGTTAATGAAAGATGGTTTTTTGTTTTTCGAAGAGTCATTTCATGTCAGGTGGCATGTTTTTGTACATCCATAGAGCTTAAAGCTTTCTTGTATATTTTTATTATCATTACTCTCTCCTCTTGTGTGAACTGCAGGAACGAAAAACAGAAGTAACGCGAAGCAATGTGCAGGAAGCCATAAAAGAAAAGAGTAAAACTCCAATGCTCAGAGACAGAGAAAAGATGCCCTCATAAGTGGATACCGCATGCAACAGAGCCACAGATTCACACAGCACTGCTGAGCTATCCATTACAGATCTTTCATTCACAGCCATGGTTGAATGAGTAGTTGAACAATGCTGATATCAACAGGTGGTTTAAACGCTCAAGATCAGAAGCTCATGAAAGTAGTATGTTTACAAATTTTGAAGCTTATACCCGGTGAAGGAAAAGGTGCTAAAGGCGAAAAATGCATTAGAGAGGTCCAGATCAAAGAACAGAGGCAGTTTCTGATGCGCGATTCATGCATCGCTGAGAAAATTGCTCAAAAAGCAAAGCCTCTAACTGCTCAGTCACTTTTAAGCCCGTAAAACACAAGAAAGCAATGGTAAAGAATAAACTGGAAACATAAAGCTGAAAGAAGAGGCAGAAGCAATTCGAGGATTAACCAAGTGGAACTTGGATTATTACTAGGCATACACAGTAAATCCCATAGCCAGAGGATGACTCTCAAGTATATCATCAATTTTTCTGAAAAAAATGGTGCCAGCTCTTACCGTTTCTGTTTGCGTAGCTCAACCAAAAGCGGAAGACAGTCAGCCGACTCTACCCAGGTAAATATTGAATGCTCGCAACATTAAGGAGAAAATGAAGAAATAGTTAGATATTAAATTTAATTTTTAGAAATAGTTTTGCTTAGAAAAGGGCGGTCATTTAAACCGTATCCTGAATCTGTGTAATTAAGTTATTTAGTTAGTAGTGTTTAAACCCTTCTCTTGCATTTAGAGAAGGGTCCAGAAATTTATCAAAAACTTGTCCTCAGAACATGCACTTTTGCACCCTCAGAGGAGGTTTTGGTGAATGAACGGATCAAGATTTGTTGATGTTTGCATTTGATATCTGCTACTGATGTTGCACTTCTGTACTCTTAGTGGATGTTAGAGCAAGGAGAGATAAATCATTGTTGCTTGAAGCTTATGTGTAGGACTAGTCATAAATGGTACTTTTATCTCTTGACCATTTCTGCTTATATGTTAAAGTGATATACAATTTTTAGTTGTTTATGTATTATTGCATGAATGCTTGAGTTATCATTTGGCACTTTTGTACGGTGATAGCTATTTATTTATGCCTAATGTATGAATAGCTCATTATGCGATATGTTGTTCACAAATGTTTCGTCTAACTTTTTATGCGAAGTCGTTCATCTTGACTGATTTCCTTTCTTATAATCGCTGAATGATATTTATTACCAGTTGTTATTTGAAATCTCTTTAGATCGCATAATAGAAGAATTACATCCTGGGTTAGTGTAGATTTAGATGTGTTGTTTATTAGATTACAATAGCATAGAATTAGATTAAAGTTTGAATTAGAATATCTTAGATAGGAACTGTTAGATCAGTGACATCAAATTATACACACAAACACTCATAGATTGGGAAACTGGTCCCATTATCCCCAGTCGGACCCACTATACCAAACGAATAAGGAGCTTCCAACCAAGGTTCGGACCGAGCGGGTATCCCCCTTGTTGTCGACTCGATTTTCGGGGCTTCAACATATTTGGCACTAGAAGGAGGGCCTGAACTATGAATGGAAAGTAAATCCAAATCTGAATACCATTCTGAGAGTAAATTTCCCTCATCATCTCCCTCGACTTCTCCATTACATTTAAATCCAGAGTCAGAAGTCGCTCGAGTATCAACCGCTGCTACACACCCTGATATTTCAGAACAATCTACCGTTGAACTTCCTGAAGTTGAATCCCTGATTCACAAACTTCAATGATTTTCCATTTCTCCTTAGAAGTATGATAAATCTCAAGGCAGCGTGACTTCGCAGTACAACCTTGCTCATCCCCTGACCAGGATAAAAAGTGAAAAGTTTGGCGTCCAACCAACCGAATTACCTCTTCCCACCAGGAAAAGAGCAAGGAAATCACCGCAAGAGTCTGACAGTGAGACTCTTTCGTCGACATCGTCCATCTCAACTACTTCACCGCAAAGTCAACCATCCACTCCTCCACTCCAGATCATCGTCCATCCGTCCACTGGAACCCCCACAACCCCTCTTCAATCATCTACAATCGTAGTATCCTCATCCTCCCAGCCGCAGGGATCATCTTCTGCACTTTCCTCTATTAGCAGTTCAATAATGGCCCAGTCTCCATGGAATAACCCTGGGGCAGTCTTAATGCCTGCACCCTTGAGTCAAATACCAGCCCATCCTGAGAAATGGCTGCCTAAATTCAATCCCGAGGTAGGCATGCTAGCAGAAGAGCACATAAACAACTTCATGCTTTCCATTAATCTCAATGGGGTTACTAATGAAGATGTTGTTTTTCGGCGTTTTCCTTATACACTGCAAGGAACATTCGGGTCATGGTACTTTTCATTACCCTCCGGATCCATCACAAGTTGGGACATCTTCCAGGACCAATTCCTAACCAAGTTTGGTGATGACAGGTATACGGCAACATTAATCAATGACCTATCCAATCTTAAAGTCGAAACTAGAGAGCATATCAAGGACTTCAATTTACGTTTCAACAAAATTCCTACTGCTTCCCAGCCCAGCGAAGAAGTACGATGTGAATGCTATATTACCGCTCTACCATCAAACATAGCAATCTTCGTGGACAGAGCCAATAAAATAACCTTAGCTGATAACATGAAAGAAGTGATAGCAGTAGAGAAACGAATAATAGCCCTGGAAAAGAGATCCGCGATAGAGGAACGTAAATTAAAATAAGTCACCTTCAAGGAAGACTCCAAGAAGAAACAAGTAAAAGATCCATTTGATTTGGAAGGATTGCAGAAAGTTCTAAAGACCATGTCCAATGAAATCATCGACATAAAAAAGCAAGTAGCAGAAACTTCTTCAAAAAATCCCTACAGAGCTTTTAAAATAGGTCCTTCAATGGATGCAAAGCCACCCAATGCCATTTCAAATGCTGAATCTAAAGAAGAAGAAGAGGAAATTGCCACTGAAGGGCAGACTGATGACAAAGAAGTTGTGGAATTACAAGGAATGTGGGATTTCATCCTCCCACAAGAAGAGGATCAAGAAGTATTTCCAGTTAGCACACGAAGCAAAAACCAGCTTGATCCTCCCCAAACTATCCCTAAGCCGAAGAGCGCAAGCTCTGCAATAAAGGATAAAGTCGTGACAAAGAAAACGATATCTAACGCGACTCAAACTAGCCCAGTACAAACAGATGAAATGACTCCATCTAAAACACTGATAGTGTCGGATGAAATGGAGTACAATATTATTGAAGACATGAAGAAGACTAGGGCTAACATCACCCTTTACAAACTAAGCAAGTTGAAACATCAACAGAAGATAATGATGAAAGAATTACATGCCGTGCCAGTTGCACCTTTGCCTACCGCTGTACTTTCTCAAGCTTCCCATAACATGGGAAGACCTCCAACTAACGCGATCAATAAGATTGATCCAAATGACATCGCCCTTATTGGAGGAAGATCAAGATCTCACACTCCCCCATTTCTCCTTACTTATGAAATCTTTAATAAAAATGTGCACAATTGTTTGGTAGATTCTGGTGCTTCATCGAATAATTTTACCCAAATCTATATGTGCCAAGTTAAATGTTCAACCACAGAAATCTGCAGTACACATAGTTCAGCTAGATCGATCTCAATTCGAAGTGATTGGCAAACTAAATCAAGTAACCATAATATTGTCATCCAACCCGAAGGTATGTCAGGTTATTGACATTCTAGTTGCCGATATCCCAGAATTCTATGGCTTAATTCTTAGCAGGGATTGGTCAGAAAAACTCTGTGGATACTTCACAACCGACTGGTCGCACATGTGGCTACCCTGGAACGGTAAACCAAATCAAATAAAAGTTGAACGAGAGCTACACCAGAAGTACATAGTAACGGAGTTAGAGGGAGAAAATGAACCAGTAGCGTATAACAATAGCATTATTGGCAATTACTCGGTAGATTCTTTCCTCGGAAATTTCAATGCTCATGCGTCACCCTATTTAGAACACTCTGTTTTGTCCCAAGTCGAAAATTTTTCTCGAACTGATAGTTCGAAATGTATCAATTTTTTAGATAAACCTGTAAATAAATCTTTGTTTTGGAAATTATTTTTTGATGGTTCTAGATCTAACGAAGGAGCAGGAGCAGGATGCATTCTGATTAGTCCAGAAGGAGATAAGATCATGCTCACATGCAAACTCTAATTCGATTGCACAAACAATACAACAGAATACGAAGCTTTGGTTCAAGGCCTGTACAAAGCAATCGGGTTAGACGTTAGGTATCTTCAAGTTTTTGGAGACTCTGAGATTGTGGTTAAACAGGTACGTAACACTATACATTGCTTATCAGGTCATTTAAAACACTATCAATCCTTAGTACAAGATTTGACTGAGCATTTCATAGCGTTTAATATTTCTTCAATCCCCAGGCGCCAAAACACAAGTGCAAACCTTTTGGCTAACGTAGCTTCTAAGCTTATTCCGTCCGAAGATTTTAGTCCAGATAGATTCTCAATAGAATTAATATTTAGACCGTCCATTCCTGAAAACATCACAAATTGGAGAGTATTCAATGACGATCCTGATATTGTAAATTTCCTCACATCTGAAGGATCCTACTCCAATCAAATAATTGACGAAGACCAGCAGGATCAACAATTGCAACAAAATAGCACTAATAATGCTATACCTAAGTCAGTGGTCAAGTTAGAAGACTTGTACGATTTGAAAGATCGGTTTAAGAGGTATACCAATTCAAAACTCCAAAGTTCAACCTTGAACTACGAATTAGTAAACCTAGGGACCGATGCTAAACCACAAAACATTCATCTAGGCCTTGGCCTAGCCCTTGAAGAGAAACTAGCGTATATTCGTCTTTTGAGACAATATAGAAATGTTTTTGCCTGGAATTATGATGAGCTGAAAATATACGACACTTCCATCATCCATCATACTATTCCCATGATTGATAATGAAAAACCTGTCCAACAAAAGCTAAGAAATATCCACCCAAATTTAGAAAATCAGATAAAAACTGAGCTCAATAAGTTATTGAAAGCCAGAATAATCTTTCCCGTCAGACATTCCAAATGGGTCTCCAATATGGTACCTGTTAGAAAGAAAAACGGAGATATTAGGATTTGCATTGAATTTTAGAACCTTAACAAAGCCTTTCAAAAAGATAATTTTCCTCTACCACCTATGGAACAGATACTGCAGGCAGTGGCGGGCTCAGAATTAATGTCTTTCTTGGATGGATTGTCAGGATACAATCAAGTGTTGGTACATCCTGATGATCAATTGAAAACCACATTCAGAACTAAATGGGGCACATACGCATATCGAAAAATGCCATTTGGTTTGATTAATGTTGTTGCCAAATTTCAGAGAGCCATGGACATCGCATTCAAAGGTTTAGTCAATAAATCTGTAGTAATTTATTTTGATGATATAACAGTGTACTCGAAGAAGCGAAGCGACCATCTCAAAGACTTGAAACAAATCTTTCAACGGTGTTTAAGGTATGGAATTTCACTTAACCCAAAGAAATCTTTTTTCGCACTAAGTGAAGGGAAGTTTCTAGGATTCATAGTGTCAAAATCCGATATTCACATTGATCCTGATAGAATCAAAGAAATTTCTGAAATATCCCTACCTCATAACAAAAAAGCCATGCAATATTTCCTTGGTCAGATCAATTTTGTAAAGAGATTCGTTCCAGATTTTTCACGAATCATGTCTCCTTTGCAAACCATGAGTAAAAAGAATTCATATTTTAAATGGGGTCAAGATGAACATGAAGCATTCAACCTGATCAAACAAACTATTATTAATGATCCATATTTATCAACCCCGAATTTTTCAGAGCCTTTTATTTTATACACATTTGCCTCAGATAAGTCATATGTTGTGATTCTAACTCAAGAAAATCAAGAAAAAGCGAAAGCTCCAATTGCATTTTTAACTCAAATTTACAAGGTGCTGAACTAAGTTATTCAGACGTGGAGAAACATGCTTATGCTGTTTTCAAAGCGATCAAATACTTCAGACCTTTCTTTCTTAAAACCCATACTAAAATCATAGTATTGTTTCCAGCGGTAAGGAATCTTATAGTACAGAAGGATGTGGATGAGAAAAGGGCCAATTGGGTTACTTCCTTACAGGAATATGACATTGAGATCAAACCAGCAAACATTGTAAGAGGTCAAGGCTTCTGCAAAATGCTGGCTGGAGCATCACAAATTTCTGAAATTCCATCTAAAGAGGTACAAATGTGTGAGGTAAGCCTAAACGATGTAGAATCATTATATGTTGATATCATTTATTATCTTAAGAATGGGTATGCTCCTTCACACCTTGATCATACTAAGAAAAGAGCCCTAAGGTTGAAAGCCAAACAAAATCAGCTCATAAATTATATTCTTTTTAGAAAAAATTATGATTATGTTCTTCTTAGGTGTCTTGAGAAAGTTGAAGCTGAAAAAGTTTTGCAGGAACTCCACGATGGGCCGGTAGGTGGACACTACGCTGTAGATGCTACTGCACATAAAATCTTACGCGTAGGATATTACTGGCCCACGCTGTTTAAAGACTCACACAGTTACGTGAAAAGATGTCAAGTCTGCCAAACTATTGCTGGAAGACAAAAGAAGTCGTCCCTGCCACTACAGCCGATAAACATCGAGCAACCTTTCAGTCAGTGGGGCTTGGACATAATAGGTGAGATCGTTCCTCACTCCTCTAAGCAGCATAGATACATCCTCACAGCAACAGATTATTTACTAAGTGGGTAGAAGAAGTTCCACTCAAGACGGCTAATTCTGAAAATATCATTGAGCTCATAGATCAATTTACAATCACCAGGTTTGGATTTCCATCCGGTTTAATATTTGATAATGCATCATACTTTTCTGGAAATGCAATGACTGAATTTTCACTTAAAAGGGGATTCAAACTTAAATATTCAACCAATTACTACCCACAAGGTAATGGGTTAGCTGAGTCAACAAATAAAAACCTCATCAGGATTATTAAAAGAACAATTGATCAAAATCATAAAAATTGGCACAAAGCTTTGATATATGCTTTATGGGCAGATCGGATAACGCAAAAATATTCTATTGGCACTTCTCCCTTTAATTTAGTTTATGGGAAAGAAGTGGTTCTTCTGACTCACTTAGCAATTCCCTCTTTGTCTTTAGTACAATACATTGATGAAGTACCCACTTCCTCCTTATAGCTAAGACAAATGGAAATAATTAAATTAGAAGAACAATGAGAACAAGCTAGGAAAATGCATGCTCATCATCAAGCACTAGTAAAATCCTCTTTTGATTCAAACATAATGACCAGAAAAGATTTTCATATGGGAGATTTAGTTTTAAAGTGGGACAAGGCTCATGAAGAAAAGGGCAAACATAAAAAATTTCAAAGGATGTGGCTTGGTCCTTTTCAGATTGTAGAAGTTGTAGGTCCATCAACGTTTGTGTTACAGGATTTAGCAGGTAAGAGGGATCCTTTTCATGTTAATGGACAAAATCTCAAGAAATATTTTCCATAGAATATTATTCTTCTATTTTTGTAGAATAGTTTTTTTTTTTTTCATAATAAAACCAGTTGTGAGTGGTTACATTAGGCATTTACGAAAAATACACCAATTCTCTTTCAGATTTTGAACTTTTCTCTTGTATAAATAGCAAATCTTTTGGAAAACTGATCTTTATTATTGATAGATACAGTTAAAAACTTTAGCTTAGATATGATACTAGTTTCAACTTCAAAATTTTGATGAAAACAACCTTTAGTGAAGAAATTGTTTTATCTCAATACAATGAACGGTATCAATAACAAAATAAAGATTCTCTGTAGAACACTTGTTTCCAAAAAACTCTAATATTGTTGTCTAGAGCTATCTTAAGGAAACAATGACTTCCTCCCTGCTAAGGAAAATCGCCACTTTCAGAGGAATAACCCAAGGATACACTTTATCTTGAAGAATAAGAGGTCTCATCACGAGCTAACTTATCATTATCACAGATATTATAACTTACTGACTTTTCCAATACTGTACACCACAACAAGGCAATGACTCAATATTGTTGCAATCAAAAGACAAGGGGTCTCATCACGAGCCAGCTTGTTCAGCAAAGTTATCAATCAAGTGAATGACTGTGTCATAATTTGGCTACCAAACCAAGACATTGTTCTTTAAGAATGAAAAGAAAATCAAAGCAATAAGTGTTGATATGGATTTTTATTTGAAAGTTGTAGACCACGTTAAGTAGGATATAGGATCATTGTTGGGTAACAGGTAACCCTATCAAGGCTATAAACGCCTGCTGTCAGTAGAGGCTCTACCTACGACAAATGAGCATATTTAAAACTGGTTTATAGAGGAGACTTTGTTTTATCTTTACAAGACCAAGTAATGGCTGATGTAAATACAAGGACTAGCCTGAGGAAGAAAATAGTCAAAGTAGAAAAAGGTTGAAACAAAATATCATTGACGGTTTAGAGCATAATGTACTCTATCTTTCCATAATAAAGTTTAATTTTCTGAAAACTTTTCTGTTTTGGAAGTTTGAAAAATCCAATAGATAAACATAGATAACAGGTTCTTCCAAGTGAATTGCAATTTGTTGTGGCCACCAACAACCCCCCTCCTTATATAGTATTAGCAATAACACTAGGTAAGTGGAACCCTTAGTAAAAAAATCAAAAAATTCAATTAAAGCTCATGCATTTTACTCCTTAAGAAAACATTGCATTGCGCAAAGAATGAGAGGACATTTCCTTATGAGTAAAAATGACAAACTACGAAAGTGCGACGCGAATTCCATCGCATCGCATGCATTAAGAAACTCTCACATTGGAAAACCTTAAAAGATCACCGATATCCGATATGCGATATCGCATATCGCAATGTCGCATGAAAAACACATAACCATTTAACGATTGTAGCGATCTGCGATCTTGCGATAACACGATCGAGAAACCTTGCGATAGCACATCTTAATGAAATTTGTGGCAATGCAATAATGCGATACTGCGATGCAAATCGCAGAAACATTCCATCGCAGATTTTCCCCGGCTCAACATTCAAGAAAAGTTTTCCATAAACCAAGAACTGGATACGCGCTTTAATGATAATTAATGAAAGATACGTCAGTTGTTAATGAAAGACGGTTTTGTGTTTTTTGAAGAGTCAGTTCATGTCAGGTGGCATGTTTTTGTACATCCGTAGAGCTTAAAGCTTTCTTGTCGATTTTTATTATCATTACTATCTCCTCATGTGTGAACTGCAGGAACGAAAAACAAAAGTAACGCGAAGCAATGTGCAGGAAGCCATAAAAGAAAAGGGTAAAGCTCCAATGCTCAGAGACAGAGAAAATATGCCCTCATAAGTGGATACTGCATGCAACAGAGCCACAGATTCACAGAGCACTGCTGAGCTATCCATTACAGATCTTTCATTCACAGCCATGGTTGAATGAGTAGTTGAACAATGCTAATATCAACAGGCAGTTTAAACGCTCAAGGTCAGAAGCTCACGAAAGCAGTGTGTTTACAAATTTTGAAGCTTATACCTGGTGAAGGAAAAGGTGCTAAAGGCGAAAAATGCATCAAAGAGGCTCGGATCAAAGAACGGAGGCAGTCTCCGATGCGCGATTCGCGCATCACTGAGAAAATTGCTCAAAAAACAAAGCCTCTAACTACTCAGTCACTTGTAAGCCTGGAAAATGCAAGAAAGCAATGGTAAAGAATAAACTGGAAACATAAAGCTGAAAGAAGAGGCAGAAGCAATTCGAGGATTAACCAAGTGGAACTTGGACTATTACTGGGCATACACAGTAAATCCACATAGCCAGAGGATGACTCTCAAGTATATCATCAATTTTGCTGAAAAAATGGTGCCAACTCTTACCATTTCTATTTGCTTAGCTCAACCAAAAGCGGAAGACAGTCAGCCAACTCTACCCAGGCAAATATTGAATGCTCGCAACATTAAGGAGCAAATGCAGAAATAGTTGGATATTAAATTTAATTTTTAGAAATAGTTTTGCTTAGAAAAAGGGTGGTCATTTAAATCGTATCCTGAATCTGTGTAATTAAGTTATTTAGTTAGTAGTATTTAAACCCTTCTCATGCATTTAGAGAAGGGTCCAAAAATTTATCAAAAACTTGTCCTCAGAACATGCACTTTTGCACCCTCAGAGGAGGTTTTGGTGAATGAATGGATCAAGATTTGTTGATGTTTGCATTTGATATCTGCTACTGATGTTGCACTTCTGTACTCTTAGTGGATGTTAGAGCAAGGAGAGATAAATCATTGTTGCTTGAAGCTTATGAGTAGGACTAGTAATAAATGGAACTTTTATCTCTTGACCATTTCTGCTTATATGTGAAAGTGATATATAGTTTTTAGTTGTTTATGTATTATTGCATGAATGCTTGAGTTATCATTTGGCACTTTTGTATGGTGATAGCTATTTATTTATGCCTAATGTATGAATAGCTCATTATGCGATATGCTGTTCACAACTGTTTCGTCTAACTTTTTATGCGAAGTGGTTCATCTTGATTGATTTCCTTTCTTATAATCGCTGAATGATCTTTATTACCAGTTGTTATTTGAAATCTCTTTAGATCGCATAATAGAAGAATTAAATCCCGGGTTAGTATAGATTTAGATATGCCGTTTATTAGATTACAATAGCATAGAATTAGATTAAAGTTTGAATTAGAATATCTTAGATAGGAACTGTTAGATCAGCAACATCAAATTCTACACACACACACTCATAGATTGGGAAACTGGTCCCATTATCCCCAGTCGGACCCGCTATACCAAACGAATAAGGAGCTACCAACCAAGGTCCAGACCGGGCGGGTATTCCCCTTGTTGTCGACCCGATTTTTGGGGCTTCAACAAGTCCCAGAAGTTTTCTTTGATGAAAAGGAAATTAAAGATGTTGAGGAAGAATTTCTCAATAACTTAGTGAACTATCCGAATAGTTCAAAGGAGCATGAAGGTCTGATCAATGAGAGTTTAGGTGAAGAGCATTGTATTTTTGAAACTGACATGATGTGTATATTTTAAGGTTTGAGAGGTGATGAACAACAATTGGACAATTTGCTTATGCATGTTGATGAAGAAGTGAAACTGTTTGAGGAAATAGTTGAAATAAAAGGATATTTTGAGCATGTATTTAATACTTTTGAGAATGATGGTATTGATAGGGAAATTGCCATGATTAAGGAAGTTGAAGACAAACAAATGGAAATTTGTGATGATAACCAGAATGAAGTATCTTCAGTAGAAAATCCAGACTGTGTGGAAAATGTGAAGGAATGTATGATGATGTTGACAAATACAGAAGTTCAGGAATTCTGTGATTTTAAAGTGGATTATTTTTATGAATTTGTAAACCATGAAGAAGCTTTAGAAAACCAAAATTTTGTTTTTGTTGTAGGTGAAGATGAAACAACATTAATTAGTTGTACAGAAGGTGAAAGGATACTTCACAATGATATATTTCAGGAGATTTTAATTCTTGAATTGTTGAAAGACATTTTTGTGTCAAAACAAGGAATATTCTGTAATGAACAGGAAAGTGTTCAAATGAAATTTATTGACAGTTTTATAAAATTTGCAGAGGATCAGTATAAGGACTTGATGGCAGAGTTATATGTGGAGAGAGAAATCCATAATAACTTTAAATCTGATAATTGTGGTAGAAATTTGGTTTTATACAGGAAAGAGGAGTCATATGCAAATGATATGCTTATTGGACATGAGGGAAGATTCAAATTACTGGAAAATTTATTAGATGAACCTGATAAGATAAAGGGAAAGATTATATTTAATGATAATGAAAGGGAAGCTGTAGAGTACAAGAAACAGTTTGTAAATGACAGAGGTGAAGAAGAAATGGACAGAAATTTCATAATTTCTATGGTAAGGGTGAATGTACTACAAACAGATGTCAGTGGAGTTCAGCTAAGAACAAATTGTAAAGAGGAAGTTGAGAAAGTGTGGAAGATGAAGTCAGTTAAGAAGAGAGACAACAAGGAAGAGAAATTAACAAAAGAAGTTTGTATCAGCAAGGAAAGTGGATAGCAACAACATAAGATTTGGAATTATGGAAGAACAGAAGTGGCAGTGGCAGAAGAAATGAATCAGCAGCATGATGGAAGTGATGACAAGTTACAAAGTAAATTTTGGGATACTGAATGATCAGCAAAAGAAACGCATGACGAGGAGGTCATGAAAACTTTCAACTTTGGGAGTCTAATGCAGGAGAATTTAGACCTAGTCAGCAATGTGATGGTATGATCACATGTTGTGGCTAACAAAGGGTTGGAAGACAAGAGATTAATTAATTTTATTAATTTAAATGTATGAGGGTGTTTTATTTGTTGTCAAAATCTGACCAGAAAAGGCTATAAGTAGTCAATTGATCCTCCTTGCGTGGAGATCAGGCCAAGTAGTTAGATTATCTAGTTTGAATAGGATATGAGGGATGTGAAAGCTTAAATTAGCATTTTTTTGAGAAAAGAGTGGAGTGAAGAGTTTCTTTAGGGAATAATAAGATATTTCTGGATCTGAACTAAATGGGTTCATGAATCCGCATTTTGTATAAATTGTAATCTTTTTTAATGAGTGAAGGGTTAGATTCAGATGGAAAGATAGGATGGATGAGCGAGGGTAGAACTGAAATAGTCGAGTGTGACTGTTTCTTCTGTAAATATTTATCAATATCAATATGGTTTGGATTGTGTATTTATTTGTGTAATTAAGTATTGAGTGTATTTATAACTTTTAGACTCTAGACTGAGGATCTGAGGATTACTGTGTTTATTGATGCTCATAATATAGGATAAGCGTGTGTATTCTGTATATAATGTAGAAAACTGGTTGATGTGGATTATCCCTACCAGATTAGTAGATAGAGATTGAATGAAGAAATGAATCATCATTGATCACAAGTTTGGTCAATGATGATCTGGTTGTGAGAAGATCGTAATTGTTCTCTAATGAATGCGAATGCGGTTTAATATAGACCCGAAACATCAAAAGACTAAGTTGACTGATAATTTGTAAAGAAACCCCAAAATAAGTGAGGACCGTCCATTGGCTGACAGATCTGACGGTAATCAACAACTGTGGGGGTAGGAGTATACGGATTTCTTGATCGTAGCTGAAGCTCCACACTCGCTCCTAGCCATCGATCTCATATTCAAACTCTTAGGTCACAGTTGATTGCAGGTGTTAAGCCCGTTTTTAATCCGTTTGCTAGTTGAAGTCCCACAAACCATAGATTTGATGGCATCTTATACGCAAAGGATATCGCATCATAGAGTGATCGAACTTTAATTTCAAAAACAGACCCGGAAATCTATACATCAAGTATTTATATTCCTTATCGGCTCCATAAGGACGGGTAAACATCACGCAAGATTCTTGTCTGATATCGTTGTTAGCCATTGGATCAAGAGTGATTTGATTAACGGTGGAGGATCAATGATTAGTTTTGTTGATTGGTTGAACCAACAACCTTTAGATTGAAAGGTAAGATCAATGGTGGAGAGTTAGCGCAATAATATTTGTGGAAAAAGTCGGAACCGATATGTTATTAACGTGGGTTAAATCTATTTGAGATCTGGTCAGATGCGGTTGAATTGGGACCGAGCTCGTTGACAGGTTATGTCTTTGTTTTTCGTTGATCGGGTGAATAGTCAGGTTTTCTATTGTTTTGGGTTCTGATAACTTGATGGGGGTTTATTAAGATTAAGTGAATAGGGATTTAATTAGTTTTAATTCCGAATTTATGAAAGGGTGTAACCTTGCTTCACTTTGGAGGTAATGTGGGCATAACTCATAGGTCCACATGGGATTTTTAAAGGATGTCAGTTACCCGGCATCATCGGGTCTCTCTCTCTATGTTGATATTCCATGTCTACATCAAAACCATCAGGAAAATCAATTAAAGCTATGCCAGGGGAGGGCTTGATTTCTTTGGAATGGCATTGTATATAGTATTAAATCGTTCAAAGTATTCATTTAGGAGTTGACGTGGATTTTTCTTGATCTCCCATCTAGCTAAGAAAATTTGATGGAAATCATTAAGGTTGGCTATGATTCCTACAGGTAAACTCCTAAACCATTTTTTGACATCACCTCCTAAACATTGGGCAAACAATCTCATTTTAACATCAGCTTCATCTAATTCTTCAAGGTCAAACACAACATTCATCCTATCCACATGTTGCTAAGTGTTATAGACATTATTGGGCACAACAACCCCAATCATAAATGTCCATGAACTAAGGGCTCCTAAGTCCCTAAAAGTGTTGTTCCAACCCCTAAAAGAACAAGGTCAACTGATTACAGCTTCTCCCAGAAGTTCTCCATGAAAAACTGCTCAGAACTGGTCAAACCTGGACCATTTCACCTGCTCCATAGGCAAAGTGCATTGCATCTCACCTAAATACACACAGTAGGTGTGTTGCATTTCAAAAAGACCTTCTATGGGGTTCGATGGGTGAGAAGGGACAAATGGTAGTGTCAATCCGTGAGGTGGAGAAGCATGGAATCTTCCATAAACTTCTCCTGTGTCACTTGCCTCTCTAAATTTGACCAGGGATGAGTAAGAGATCATTAATATCCAAGTGGAAGCAAGAACTATCAGAGGGAAGACACTAATCAAATCACAAGCTGACTCATCTCCCTTGCAGACATCTATATATGGATCCCTCATCCCAGAGATCCAGAGGCTGGAATTTTGCATCTTGTAAGGAATTGTTGTTGGTTTCTTGAGGCAACATCATAGTGTTGGGTGATCTAAGCTTTTCATGAGGTGAGCCTTGCTGAGAGGATGATGCTGGGTCAGAACAACTGGTTGTAACTCTCTTGGCTCTTTCTTGATTATCAATAAAGATATTCAAGTTTTCCTCCATACTCTTGTGTGATTTATGTGTTATGCATTTGTATGGTCAATTTACATCTGATCCTAGATTGTTTATGATAATAAATCCATGTTCTTGTATAGTGTTATGTTGCTTTGATTCTACAGGTACTTTGTGAAGCTGGGTATACAAGAAAGCAAGTAGCAAAGGACTATCAGAAGAGAGAGGAATCGAGGAAGGAACAAAGTGCAAGACAGAGGTTGGTCTCCTTTATTCTTCTCCCATCTATCTTTCATAAAGGAAAACGAAAGTAGTTTTACTTTGTTTGTTTCTAAGGTAGCTACCAACCCTAGTGGGATTAGCAATTCTGCATAGACACTTTTCCCTGTAACAAAATGGTGACTCCGCTGGGGAGCGACTAGATTGATTGTTTATCTACATTTGTTTACTTTATAAACTTACAGACGGAACCTGAAGTCAAGCCAGGTAGCCTTCGAACTGCATTTGCTATGCAAGTGCAAAGTAGATCAACGCTGCTTTAGTCAATCTCCGGGTTTTTTTTATGAATTAAAAAACTGATTTACAAGCTTTCTAATTGCCCTCGTGGTGGCTCTAGTAACCTCTTTAGATATACCCCTGTGATTGATTTACTGATTACCACTTGCTCGGCCAAAATCCCTGAACTTAACTGCAAACTGTGACCCGGAACCCAATCAAAGTCTCGTCCCTGGTCCAACGCACTGTATGTTCTGTGAATCTCAAATTCAGCACACTTCCCGAGTGTAGTAGGTGCGCTGCATTTCAAATTCATTGTGTTACAAGTGCGATGATCAGACAAGGCCTTGTTCCTGAATTTTGGTTTCTGTGTTCACTCTTTTCAGATCTATTCAGGAGTTTTGCTGCCTGTAGTCAATACACCTCTGTTTGAAACCCCTTTCCTTGCTATTATTCCGCCTCCATTGTGCAAAGAACTGTAAACTTTTTTATGTATTTGTTGAGTCATTTTCAGTTCTCCTTTACAAAGAAGTAACGTAATTGTACTGTCGTTTCTTGATTTGAAAGTGTCGCAAGTGTCATTTTCAGTCATAGAAGAGAATATGATTGTTCTTGATAGTCGATTACCCTGTTGCTATTGTATTTGATCTGAATTAGTAGTTTTTCTAGTGTCAAAAGCAAGTTTTCATTTCCAAATCGCAAAGTGTTGTCATTGTCTTCATTTTGAATTTGAAAAGAGACCTATTAGTAATTGTCACTTTGAAAAATAGTTCAGATTTGTGCATTAGCTTTCTTTTTATCATTCACATATTAAGAAGGCTGAAAACAAATACATGCATGTGCATTTGCATTTAGACTGTTTGATTGGTTTGATTTAGGGCAGTGCATATAGTGTGTGCTCTATGCTCTTTGCTGAAAGAATACTGTCTCTCTTTCCTTAGTAGCTAGGATTTTCATTGCACAAAGAAGATAAAACGATTTTTTATCATCTTAGATTGCATTTTAGGAATTGTACATCTACATCATGCGGTGAACTTGAAAGGAAAATTTCTTAAGCAAGATCAACTATAAAATAAATTTAATGAATCTAACAACACTTTGGAACCTAACGCACAACATCTAGAAGTCTAGTCTAGAGACGTATTCCGACGTCGTAAAGCCTGGTAACTGTTGTTCTCACTGTTGGTTGGGTGATTCCTCCACTTTGAGACGATAAGTGCCAGTACGGACTTGTGCTCCCATGTATCGTCGAGTATATTTTGGGAGACCACAATAGGCTTAATCCTTTATCCATAGGAAGCCGTGTCTATCGCCCTATCGATCGCAATGCACTGAACACAGCATTCTGGAAGATTGACTGTCGTACCGTAAAAATTATTCTGCAGTTTTTCGATCGGTTTGGTAATCCCTCTGCCTAGATTTTCAGAGCAATCTCTTTCGTTCCTTTTCAGACTCCTTAACGGAAAAGGTCCATCTCAGCACTTGTCACTTCAGGCTCATTAAAAATCGAAGGCGACTACAGTCATCTTTTGTTTTTTCTCGACTCTTTAAAATTGAAAAAACAAGTTGTGTCAAAGCGTCTAAAATTTATTTTAAATGGAATAATCATCACCTTTTCTATGTTGGTCTTAGGTTGATAAAATGGAGTCCACCAACCAAGGAGTTCCCCTTGGAGGAAATCCTAGTCCCTTCTCCTCTTGGGGAGATGTTGGTGCACCCCATATGGCCACATTGTTGCTTCCAGGATTGAAAATTGGCTTGCCCGTATGGCTTTTCTTAACCTCTGTCGTTCAGAACACCGCAGTTCCTGAACAATCGAGTCAGCAACTAGACAATTCCAGAGTTACCCCCCAACCCTCTACTTTGTCCAATTCTTCCTCTCCTCGTTCCTCTTTGCTTGATGAGGCTGGTAAAGCCAAAAATCAAGTACCTGAGAAGAAGAAGGAAAAGAAGAAGAAAGAGAAGAAGAAGAAGGAGCCAAAGGCGAAAAGGGGCAACCAAGCGTTGTCTAGCGAAAATCCATACACTACACCGACCAGGCCTAAATCGCCATGTGTCATTTGCAAAGGAGACCACTATCATAGAGATTGTCCTTGCATCCCTCAGATCTTAAGGGACTGGTCTCCTCGTTTGCACAACCTGGTGTCATCAACCTTTGATGATCATGTTGAAAACACACTGTCGACTAGTGAAAGTGAAGCCCCTAGAAAAAAGGAAAGTGAAAATTTCCTTGTAAACTGCATGAAGGCGATCACACCGTCCACCGTTGTCCCTTCTTAGACGAGGCTAAAAGAGTTTTGGATGATCGTCCGGTTTCACCATTATGACTTCCTCCTGGATATAAGAAACTCTTACCAAGTCCGTCACTAGTTGAAAATCCGGTTGACCCACCCAGGTGGTCGGTCGAAGCGTCTACCATTGAAGATAAACCATCTGAACCCATACCAGACGAAAGTCAAAAGGTCGAGGCGGCAATTGACCCGATATTGCCTTTAGAGGTTCCATCTTCAGATGATACAGTCACCGAAGAGAACAAGGATGACACCGTCCAAATTCGTTTCGTAAACACAGACTCCAATGAACATGGGGGCAATTTACCCATTCCTTTACCGCAGGAAGGAAGTTCGTCAGAGTCGTACTCGGCCATCTATTCGGTCCCACCTCCAAGCAACCTAGTTGTTTCCTTCAACTGGAATCAACTAGTCAGACCCCGTTTACCGGCTAGTATACCATTCGAATCATTACTCAAATATATAGAATGGTTATGGTCGGTACCATCATAGATGAAGGGGCTTTTATGAGTATCCTTTCCTCAACTGCTTCGAAAGTGCTTGGTTCGCCATCACTTTTGCCTGAGATGAGAAATCTAACAGGCTTTGACAAAGGAACCAGTCGACCGTTAGGGATCCTTCCCAATGTGCCCATAACATTGAGAGGGAAAACCGTTCACATGAATGTAATGGTAGTCTAAGGACCCCTAGATTATAATCTACTCCTTGGGTGAGACTATATTTATTGCATGGGAGCCATTGTCTCATCACTCTTTAGAGTAATGTGTTTTCCGCACAAAGGAAGAGTGGCCAAGCTCATAGACTAGCTTTCATTCCCCGATTCACGCATAGAAAATAGTCATATACCATCCCTAAATGGTCTTTTCAGGCAAGGAATGTCTCATCAATCCCGAGTCCGTCCACCTGATGAGTGCGAGTAATTCAGGGGACATGAATGAAACCCAGGGGGCATGCACCTTGGTCTCCTTCGGCAGGAAAACTTCAGGTATAACATAGGTTTCCGCAAGAGATATATGACTAGTCTAACACTCCCATCCGTAATTGGAAAAGGGGGTTAGACTGGAATAAGATTCCCTCGTCAAAGTTATGTGGGTGGAGGCGTCTGCGCCACTCACCTTTGTCTATTTCGGTAGACATCACCGAAGAAGTGTTTTGTTTGTGGTGCGAATAGAACAATATTTTGTAACCTGAAAGAGGTAGGCATTTTTGGCAAAACAAATGTTTTGTCTGCGAAATTGCGGGGTAACCTTGAAACTCTATGTCTCTATACTTGGGGGCATGCAAACCTTTTGGCATGCAAGCGAAGAGCGACCATTTATTTTTTAAATTTGTAGGTCCTCTAACCCTTTAAACTCGTAGGATTGGTCGTTTCCTAACTTGCATAAAGAAAGGATGTGGGGCAAAGCTTTAAAAAAAATTGCCGTCTTTTATATATGAGACATCCTTATTATGCGACTGGATTAATCGAGCAGTTTTGATGCGCACTTCATGCTCGTTAAAAAATAAAAATAAGCAATGAGCAAATATTTCCCCTAGCGTTTAAGCTCAATAAAAAATGAACCAATTTCCGGTAAATAACCATCGTGAATGTAGTACTTCAGCCTTTAAAGACTTGGTCGTGTTCTCATCATCACCTCCACTTTGTATTGGCCGATCATTCACCTCCACTTGATTGTTTACCCCTTTTGAGGAGAAACTGCCAAGAGTGATCCTGTTAGCCATCCTTGTGACATTGTCGTGATTGGAAAATTCCAAACCTTACCTGGAATCAACTGCTACCCGAATTTATCACTTGTTCCTCAAAGACGAGTCTCCTTTAAGCTCTTTTCAACTGACTCGTAAAATATGAAAAGATTGTCGAGCCATTGGCCTCTCCAGCTCGTTAATGTGACTGGAAGTGCTATCCCTCCTTTAGATTTTAATCCTTTTGGACCTGAGGGATTATTACACAAAAAGATCGAGCGCTTGTTTGGTTCGACTCGTTAAAAGTATCGAAAATTCATCCCTTCTGTATTGTTTTATACTTTTTCAGACTTAACGGATTAGATGACGAAAAATGATTTTTGGAGTTTCCTTTGCGTCCCTTTTCAGACTCTCTAAAATTGAAAAGGACCAAGTTATCTTTGTCATTAAACTCGTTAAAACCTAATAGCGACAAACTTGTCCATAACAGACAAGAACATGTTTCACTATTGCTAGGCTCGTTAAAACATAGCGATGGGTTTGCCTGAAGGGAAAATTATAGAACAAGCATATGTTATCCTCCTCAAGCTTGACAAAAATAAAGAGGTACTGGTCAGCAATGACTGGGGAAAAATTGGGAAGAAAACTTGAAGAAACTTTGTTGGTAGCAAGTCGCTCTTGAACATGACACTTTCACTCCGCATCCAAGTCGGGTTGGGTTGTTTTCATTCGTCGGTCACATCACCATGGTCACACCACACCATCCACATTTGGGGTTAATGCTACCAATCCATCATGTCAGTGTCGCCGATATGTTCAAGAGAAGTCACTCAGAGAATTCACCTATGTCTCACCTGCTGCAATACATTTATGCTCCATTCTTTCATGATCGCCACCCTGAACCTTATATCACCAGATCGTTTTCACCTCCATTAAAATCATTTGCTCCGTTCCGTGTCATTGATGTGGGATTCATTAAGGCCCTCCTATGATGGATCGCTTCTTATCGACATCAGCTCATTATCCAAGAAGTCGATCTAGGAACACCCCTTTCAGTACTTTGAAGCTTGCATGCCTCAATGGAAAGTTTCTCACTTCCGGCGACAGGTTTACATCCATGACCTTCGACCAAAATATTTTGCATGGTGTTCAATTCCAAGTCCTTTATTCACACCACGTGAATTGTACTACAGTACCTTGAGGATCATTATCATTATCGGTGATTCCTCTCGCGCCTGTTAACAGCTTACATCATTGGCTGGTAATCAGGCGATGTCTTTCCATGTTCGACTCCAAAACATCTCTCACATGAATCGCCTTGTACTTTAAGTGAAGATTGAACGAGATTGAAGACCCTAGATCTAGTTTCATCCATCCGGGCTGCGATATATATTCAGGAAAATAAAGACATCAAATGTACATCATTGCTGCACAGATAATCATCCAATCTAAGGGATGATGGCTCTACCAGAATCATCAGTCTACACTCAGACGATTGTCTGTCCTATGTACATGAAAATGAATTTATAAATCTGAGCATGGGAATGCCCACCTCAGCTAGATCATGAAGATAATGTATTGTATTGTATCTTAATACAGGTCTCCTTCCAGCTTGAAAGAACTTCGGATCCTCATGATAAAGCATTTCACCCGACATAAAAAAAGATTAACGACTTCATGCTTTAGGGGGCAACTGTTATAGACATTTTTGGGCACTGCAACCCCAAGCATAAATGTCCATGAACTAAGGGCTCCTAAGTCCCTAAACGTTTTGTTCCAATCCCTAAAAGAACAAGGCCAATTGATTATAGATTCTCCCAAAAGTTCTCCATGAAAAACTGCTCAGAACTAGTCAAAACTGGACCATTTCACCTGCTCCATAGGAAAAGTGCGTTGCATCTCACCTCAATACACACAGTAGGTGCGTTTCATTTCAAAAATCCCTTCTATGGGGTGTGATGGGTGAGAAGGGACAAATGGCAGTGTCAATCCGCGAGGTGGAGAAGCATGGAATCTTCCAGAAACTTCTCCTGTGACACTTGCCTCTCTGAATTTGACCAGGGATGAGTAAGAGATCATCAATCTCCAAGTGGACGCAAGAACTATCAGAGGGAAGACACTAATCAAATCACAAGCTGATTCATCTCCCTTGTAGACATCTATATATGGATCCCTCATCCCAGAGATCCAGAGGCTGGAATTTTGCATCTTGTAAGGAATTGTTGTTGGTTTCTTGAGGCAACATCATAGTGTTGGGTGATCTAAGCTTTTCATGAGGTGAAGAAGGGCTCACTTGCTGAGAGGATGATGCTGGGTCAAAACAACTGGTTGTAACTCTCTTGGCTCTTTCTTGATTATCAATAAAGCTATTCAAGTTTTCCTCCATACTCTTGTGTGATTTATGTTTTATGCATTTGTATGGTCAATTTACATATGATCCTAGATTGTTTATGATAATAGATCCATGTTCTCGTATAGTGTTATGCTGCTTTGATTCTACAGGTACTCTGTGAAGCTGGGTATACAAGAAAGCAAGTAGCAAAGGACTATCAGAAGAGAGAGGAATCGAGCAAGGAACCAAGCGCAAGACAGAGGTTGGTCTCCTTTATTCTTCTCTCATCTATCTTTCATAAAGGAAAATGAAAATAGTTTTACTTTGTTTCTTTCTAAGGTAGCTACCACCCCTAGTGGAATTAGCAGTTTTGCATAGAAACTTTTCCCTGTAACACTAAGCAGTATAAGCACCAATGTTATCAAAGGTCACAATTTTAGATTGATAATATCCAATCATAGAATTTAGCTAGCCTGGTAACACCAAAGGTGCATACCTACCTACCATAACTGGTCTGGAAGATTGACTAGAAGATGGACCTAATGTAGGTGTAGTTGTGATAACTACAGGGATAGTAGGAATAATAGTTTGAGATATCATAAGTGAGGAAGTTGAAACTATGGAATGAGTAGGACCGAGAGGTTGTAGATGAAAAGATTGGGAAGATTGACTAGACAAAGAGGTTGTTGCAACTGTTAAAGTAGAAAATTCAACAGATTGTTGAATATAAGCTTCTTCAATAGCTTGGTCCAAAATTGACACTAGACCTTGTAATTTGTCAAATTGTTGTAGGGATTCAAGGTCAAGATCTGTTTCAAGAAGTTGGGTTTAGGGTATGTATGGTTGCAATAGGTCTTTATCAATGACAATATGATCTACAAAAGCCTCAGATTTTGATCTCAACAAACTATGTTGGAAAGGAAAATCAAACTCTATATCTTGAATAGTTTCAAATTTCTCCGGAAGATAGTTAGACCTTGACAAAAGAATATCCTTAAGAGGAGAAATGAATCTAGACAATAGACTATTACTGCCTTGACTCTTTGTAAAAAATTCTTTCTCACTAATTTCTCTAGGTTATCTACAATTTCAACAGGGTTGGGGTCAGGGTGAGATCTAGTGAAAATTCTTTTGGGAGCCAGGTCTATTAAAAATCATCACACAAATAAAAATCAATGACACACTAAATATTTACAAAATAACAACTTCATATCATGTATTTCATAATGATATAACAGTTTGTTTATTGAAATATTGTTTGAAAACTAAGGAATAATAATGTTTTAGATTAAAAAGTATTCTTCCCCAGTATGGTCGCCACTATGTTGTCGTTCTGTATTTTTGAGGTTGAGGGAGTAAACATATAGGAAAACATCAAAACCACTTTGGAAGCTGGGATCTAGCCCTACTAGCTTTAGAGAGGGATCTCTCTATTTAATTTAGCTTTGTTTTTATGTGAATTTTAGGCTAGTTATGACTGTACTTGTTTGTTTCATTTGAAACATTTGGTTGATTTGAGTGTTATAATTTCATCGGGCTATGGAGTCTATAAACTAAACTGGAGTTTTGCATCAATTTTTAGAGGAGTTCTCACAGAAAAAGCTAGGTTGCACTAACTAGATATTTTCAGAAATTAAATGAATTGTGGAATAGTAGAAGTGTAAGGTTCAGTAGAAACCAAGGAGAAATTAATAATTCCTTGATCTGACTTCAGTGGAAAACATTAAAATTATCAACAGCCAAAATAGGGTGCTCTAAGTAACAAATCATATTTACTACAGTTTCTGTTGATTAATTCAGAAAATTAGAATAGCAGAGAAAGGAAAAACAATGTTTAAACAAATAGACATAAGAGACACATCACCATTTTAGTACACCATATGAATCTTGTGAAAGTTCCTTGTATTATTGATGCTCCAGTGCTTTGAGAATTACAATATGCAGAAGGAAATTACATTTGGAAATCAACCCTTAATAATTCAAATAGTGAAGTATTTATAATGAAAATTACAAAAAATCCTTTACAAAAATCATTGTCAAATTGATAGTGTATTATTATCCTAATTACAAACAAGATGATCTAATTCTGACAGAAAAATAGGCCACGTAGGCAACTGTAAGGAAAGGTGGCCCTGTTTTGATGATTTCGATTGTTGAGTCAACCCGAAACAGTGCTACAATGCTGAACTAACTGTCGTGATGGTTGTTGCGCTGGCAACTTGTTTTACTGCTCCTGAATTATCCTTCAATATAATAAATCGACCAATTCTTCCCATCTTCTTTCATCTGGTATAGTCAATTTTGTTACCTTGCAGTAAATTTCATCTACCTCAGTGTATTTGGCGAAGGTTGGCTTGACAGTAAAAATGTGTTTTACTTCATTTTGTACATAGAAATCATTTTCCATGGTTTCCAAAAATGTCGTTGCTATCATACTGCCCTTAAGCCCATTGACCTTGATATTGCTTTTAGCCACTTCTTTCATCTTCAGGACATAGTCTTCCTAAGTGATCAATTTGTCATTTATAACATAAATATTGGGAATTCCATTTTGGATTAGTGCTTCAATTCTGTTTGTGAACCTATTTACTTGCAGCTCCAAGGTTTCACACCTTTCTTCCAACTGATCAATGAGATTTCTCTTTGTCAAGACTTTCTTGACTTCTATAATAGTGGCAGTTCTATCACTGATCCCTACCTCTTCACGCTCATACTTGAATTTGAGTTTAATAACTTGATTATGTTAGAGGCTTTTGTGGGCATCTCTCCTAGCTTTTCTCTTCCCTACACAATAGTTTCTGTAGCCTTTTCTATCAGCTCTTTCTTCTCAAATATGATTTGGATAGAAGGCCAAATCTCATTCATAGAGGCCAATATGTTCATCCAGATGTTTGCCTTGGCTTGGGCCAAGGTCTAACCAATTGAAGTGTCTCTCTCTACCTTCTTCAACTTCTCCAGCATCCTTTGGGATTTCTGCATTTCAGTAACTCAAGCTGCTTCAACTTTGGCCTTTTGCACTTCTAAAGCTTTGAGTTGGCCCTGCAAAGTCTCAATCTCCTTTTACTGGAGTGACATGTTCTCCAATGTATTTGTTACTTGTTTAGCACTCACAGTTTGATTAGAAGAAGTGGCTACAGTGGTTGCCCCTGTTGATGGAAGCTGAGAAATAGGTATGGCATCCAAGGGGGAAATGGTCGTATTCAGACTATCTGCCTTCTCCTTTATCATTTTCTCCATCTATGCCTCCATCTGCCTAATCTGTATATTTTGTTTTATGATCAATTTCATCATATCTACTTTATGTGCTTCATCTTCTTCAATATCCTTGGTCATTGGATCCTCTATGGATGGGAGCTTGAGCTGCTTTCTCAATGTTGCAATATCTAGGTTCTTCTTTTTAATAATTTCCTCAGCAGCATTGACATCTTTAGGGTCATACCCTATCTTAATCACCAATTCTTCCAAATAATTTATCCTATTATCTTTGGCTAAGCAGGCCACTTTCTCCATTTTCAACTGTGACTGGACATTTGCAAAAGAAGCCTTTAATTTAGAAAGTTACATAGCAGTGTTAGTCAAAGTGGAGGATATCATTTCACCAGTTTTCTTGTGCATCTAAATTTGATCAATGGGATGTATGTCCTTTGTGTTGAATTCAAAAGTAGTGCTCTTGTAGTCTATTGTTGATTTTGGTTGTGGAATTTGGGCCTCAAGAAAGGCCATCTGCATTTTTCCATGTTCTGTGTCAAAGACTGACAGCAACCTACTTTGTGAGTTGGAGGTCTGCTTCCAGAATTGGTTATAAGTGCTATTTTTTAGAATTTCATTCCTGAGCTTTATCTCCCTGTACTTGTCAAAAATTGTCTTCTCTTTTTCTGTTTGGACATTTTGTGATTCTAGCTCAGTTTCCTTGTGACCTTGTGAAGATGAAGGTCCAGTAGGAGATGTTGTGAATTTGCTAGTTGCAGGTGGTGAATCTGTGATGATGATGGTTGCCTTCTCTTCAGTTTATTTGTCCAATTCTACTATAGGAGTTAACTTTTCTCTCTTCCTGTAGCTGATCCTGAATTCTTTAGCTTCACTCCCAGTTGTCGATGATGATCCTTCCTCCCTATGTCTTTTGCTTAATTTTTCCTGAGGAATAGGAGTCTGCATTCTAGAAGTAGAAACAGTCTCTTCTTCAGTTTTCTATAAGGTATTTTCTATCCACTCTAGTTGATTGGCATACTACTCTATTTCTGGCCTTGAAGTATGAATGTAAGGACTATTTATGTTCTCTACTTTGAGCCTTGAAATGATGCCACAGCGGTCATAAGGCCATGTAAATCTTAGACTGAACTTCATTTCTTTAATCATTCTATCTACCTCTTCATCTGTTGTCCTTGTGTTGCACAAAAATGGGCCCAGTTGTGTCTTTATTCTGAAATGTGACTTCTTCTTGGCCACTACAAAGTAGATGTCATCCAAATTCAGCATCTTTCTAATGTACTCTAGGGAACAAATCCTCTTTGGGGGGTATTTGGGGAGTTTATAGGGTGTCATTTCACATCCATACACCTTGATTTTTGTGTAATTTTGGTATAAATACCAATCCTCAGTCTTTGCCTGATCTGTTAGGTGCCGAATTCTCTTCATTTCCTCACTGATCCTAGGTTGTACTGCACTTTTCAGAATGTTAATGGTTGGATGAACAAAATATTCAATGAACTGCTTATAGGTGAATTATTGTTGTTGTCTCACGACCAATGAGGTCCAAAATATTATTGGTTTTTGGTTTCCTGCATCATCAAGCTTCTACAATGAAAAACTGAATTTGTCTACCTGATAATAAAGGAACACATAAACCAAAATTGAGGTGTAATTGAACACCTATTCTGTAGGAAATTTTATGAATTTCTTATGAATACTATCAGCCAAGAATTTACTGAAATTAAACACCAAGGAGGGCTTGTTATCTGTGGAAAATATAGAGAGGAATCCTAAAATGGGCTCATCTACCCACTGATCAGAATAATAGCCTAAAATGTAGGAAATCATGGATATAATTTTCTTGGCATGATCAGGGAAGATGGAGGAAGGATATGGAGGATTCTTTTTGGGTAATTGGGAATTCTCTGGCAAGAAAATCTCAAAAATTCTAGCTTTGGTGGCAAAATCCAGCTTTTGATAAAGTTGGGTGAGGGCTTCTAAGGAGAAAGGAGCAGCATTTTCCATAGTGGGGGCCAACATCATTTGGTCAATGGATTGGGTTGTAATTGTGAAGAGAATGTCACCTGTAGGGGCAATGATGGCTCTTTGGGCAGGGAAATAGCAAGATTGACACCTTCTGTTAAATTCTGTGGCTTGGAATGTTAAGGAGAAAATATAATGGGGGAGTTGGACTCCCAGGGCCCAATTTCATCGGTTTTGTCTATGTGTTTATCTTCCAGCCAACAATATAACTTAAGAAAATAAAAATCACATTGAGCTTCATTTATCCTATAATCCCTATCAGCTAAAGGTATATGATCTAAATATAAAAAAGGGGGAATTAAAGGATTAATAGGCTTCTCTTGAGTCTTAGTCCTTGGAGGCATGACTGCAAAAATCTGAGAATAGGATGAAATTACAAAGGAGCGTACCAAGAATAGTAGAATAACAGACTGTCAAGTGAAAATGAAAGGGAACTGTAAATTTTATGTTGTGATCCGGTCGCAGAAAGACTCTGAAAGAGATTGTTGTGTAGAATTGGTAATAACAAGAAAAAAAAAATAGTAAAATGTACGAGAGAAACAGAATGAGCAATAAAGAAAAGAAATAGATGGGTTCAACAAGGTTTAAATGTTGCCACGAATTGCCCCATTGAAAAGGCATGGGACTGTTAGGCCTAAACGATTACCCGAGAGAAATTGAATTTAATGTAAAATGGTTGTTTTGGTTGGGAATGAATTTAATAGGCCAATGGTTATGCCATGTGGCGGACGGAGAGTGGTGTAGGAAACATGGTAGGGTGTGGTAGAGAGAATGAGGGAAAAGTGGTTTCCGGACGGGGTAGTGGGTGGTTTATGGTTTTGGGGGGGGGGGGGGGGGTGCGAAATCATGAGGATGCGACACGTAAGGAATGGGGCCCGATGGTAAAGGAGGGATGGAGAGCGGGGACAAAAGCGGATGAGGTCCATTGAAAAAGAGTGGGAGCGAATCCCGAGGCCTTCAATATTGTTGTACTTTAACCATAAGAGACAAAGAAACTTTTTCTGGTTGCGCCTTTTGATTCTTGTTTTCCCAACTTAGGATAAAGGGAATATGAAACATATAAAAGACTTTAACCATAGCGCACATATTTTCCTTTCCCCATATCCTTAAAAGTTAGGATAAAAATTACATATACATATATTTGCAAAAATGATCAAATCTACCTACTCATGACTACACTAGCATTTTTTATTCTTTCCTCTAGGGTGCACTTAGACTAGCAGACCCATTTTTATTTTATTTTATACAGAATGAAAATCTACCTAACCTATCCCTTATTTCTTTTATCGATCCATATTAAATAGTTGGATCAATGTCATTTTCTACCTAACTTGTGATTTACCCAGATTAAATTGTTGGGTAAGTCTTTGTTTTCTAACTTAATTTACATAAATTTAGAGTTTAATCATGATTACACTGTATGATTAAACTAAAATCTAGTGATTGTGGCATTTTGAACAAGCTACAATCAAATTTTTATTTTTCAGTAGTGAAGGAAAACCATCTATGGGTAGTGGCATTTAGAATTGAAACACTTTTAGTATTACTCTTTTTTTACTTTTCTTTCTTTTGGTGGGGTTCAAAATTTTCTTAGTTTTTCAATATTTTTCATTTCCTCTTTTTATGATTTATACCCTTTTTTCATTTTTTTAATTCTTTTGTATTTTATTTGGAAATCTTTGGTAGATTGACAAGTATTTACAAAATAAGATTCTTGAGATACAATACTCAATTACCTTGAGATCCTATAAATTATAGGACCCTAACAGTTCCTAGTGCCTCCAAGTGAAACCTCAACTCGAGCCTTCTTTAAGATTTCATGGCAATCTCTTCTACCATGAAATCCCTTGCATCATACTGCCATAACCTATTGGAAATACTGGGGGGGGGGGGGGGGGTGAATCAATATGCCTTTTCAATAGTTACTTTTATCAATTAGATCACTTATAACTAGAACAGAAAATGAACAATAAGAATAAATACTTTTATTAATCTCGATAAATCAAGTACAATGTTTTTGTAGGGCTCCAAACCTAGATGAAGGCACCAATCTTCAATATCCTAGGCTCCAACCTGTATTTTCCAAGCACCAACTTGGTCTTTTGTGAGGCTCTAACCTCTAGGGCATCGACCCTATCTTCTCAAGGCACCGACCTTGTGTTTAGAGGCTCCAACCTCTAGGGAATCAACTCTTCTCTAGTATAGGCTCCAACCTAGTTTCTTCAGGACATTGATCCTCTAGTGCTCCAACCCTATCCTCCAAGGCACCAACCTTGTCTTTTCGAGGCTCTAACCTCTTGGGCTCCAACCCACTACAATACTTTGTCAATATATGTTTGGTAGTAACTCACTGCTCCCAATGTCTTCTTCAACGATCCCTGGAAATCTTCAGTTATCCCTTCACTTTAGTCTCCATGTCTCATCATCAATGACAACCTTGTTCTTCACATGAAGGTGTCTTTGTTGTTCTTCATGGTACCCAAAACAAGGATCTTCAAGTTACCTCATGATGGCTAATGCATCATGGTCTTCAAAATTATCTTCAAGACCTTCAAGGAATCTTTAATAATGTCTCCAAGGTGATGTCTTCAATCTAGAACCTTATTCAAGGTTACTCCACAAAGGCTTCAATCAAAATCTCCAAGAGTGTCTTCAAGCTATCCTTGAAAACATGTCTTCAAAAAAGACTCTCAACTGGCTCTTGTGATCCTTCAATAAGATTCTTCACCGTACATATTTATTTAGCTTCGAACATTGTGCTTGACTGTCCAAAATAGGTCTCCACCATTAGTCTTCATTGTACCTATATCTTTACTATAGGTATAGGAGTATTAATATTGTAATCATAATTCAACTCTGTTACATAGCATTTTGCCATTGTCCTTGTACTCCCTATTCCTTGATCTTGGAGCACCTCTATTATAAACCATGTGTACTTCCCTATCATCAAGAACATCTCTCTGAGTCACTTTCCATCTGCAAAGAATTTTCCCTTTACATCATTTCCAGAGATACTTCCTTTAAACCCAGTTTTAAAGGCCGACGTTATCCCTCAATTTCTTCACCACGCCGAGTTTCTGAGAATAACATTGAGCCCCATGTTGATCAGCATTGTTATCCCTTGATTACCTGCACAAATCCTCTTCTAGAAAGTTTTTAAAATGGAATCGAAACTTCCAGATCTAGAAGCTTCATGGGCAGAGGTCTGGTAAATGGTTAGTTGAGATAGAGTCGAGAGACACTATTTGGGCACAAATTGGTGACTCCATTGGGGATATATCCCTCTCTTTGGATTGTTCTTCATCTCGTGGTTTGTGACGTTTTTTGTCGTACCACCATTTCTCCGTTGTTTTCTGAATTTTACAGCATTTTCAGTCTTTTATTTTGAATTTAGAGTGGCTAGGCTATCTGTGGATAGAGAAAAAAGAATTCTTTGAATCCCTCGATTAGTGCCATTATTTTTCTGGCAGTCACACCGACCAGTGGTAGTTCTGCTTAAACATTTGCTTCTTAGCCCTTTATGGCACGTTATGCCCGTTAAACAGTCACGTCGATTCTTGTAGGTTGAATTCAAGGTTTCTTTTAAACCATATGCTAGTGTGTCTTTCCCTTATAGATCATGTTTCTTGGCCTATTGGCATCTATTCTCCCTATGAACTAAGATGACTAGGATGCTTTGTTTTCTAGGTTTGATTGATTGATTGGCTTGAAGTTTCATTGCTTGATTTTTTGAGTTTTTTTTTTATGGTTTCTATGACCCTAGGGCATCTACATCAATTACCGTTCATTTATTTGTTATTCACTATGTCAAGTTTCTAATTTGCTGCTTCATTTAATCCATCTTTCAGTCGCAACATCTTCATTTCTTCATTTTCAATTGAATGAGTGAAAGAGTCTCATTTTTTCTCTTATTTTGAGTGTCTCTTTTCTCTTTTCAAGCATAGATCACATTGATTGGTTTGTCGATTGAAGAATTTATGTGTTTGGTTTGTTTGATTTAGGGAAGAAATTGATTTTAGTTTCATTTATCATGCTTTGGCTTTGATTGATGCTTGTTTGTTCAGAATTGTGAAATTTTCATTAAAAATTCTCTATGTGAAAGATTGATTTTGCATTTTATGAAAAGAAGAACATCATTCTAGTTTACTTAAGCAAAATATTGCATTAGTAGCATAATTGAGAAACTAGAATTGCATCATCATAATCATTGGAAATGAAATGAAACTTCTTTTGTTGTTACGGGACGATTAAGTGCATTTAGTACATGTATTAGTGAAATATTTCATTCTTTGATTGTTGCACTGATTGTGTGATCTCTATCCCTCAATTAGTGTTAACTTTCATCAAAGAAAGATTTCTTTTCTCATACAACTGCATATAGGAGTTTTTATATGAAAATGCTAGGGCCTTGGAATTGAAACCTAATTCAAGATCAATCGTTAAAATTTATTGAACTATCCTAAGGAAGCATTCAAACTTAACGCTCACATTTAGTGGTCTAGGCTAGAGACGTGTTCCGGCGTCTTTAAACCTAGCAGCTATCGTTAACTTTAGACATCGTTAGTATGGACTTTTGCTACCCATACCGTCGCGTATAGAAAGGGATACCCCTATCAGTTGTCATCCTTTATCCATAGGAAGCCGAGTCTTCCACCTTGTAAACATGATATGCCGAACACAGCATTCGGGGAGATAGCGTGCTTGTACTTTTCAATTCTCCGGGAGGTATTCTACATTTCACGATTACCTAGTAATCGATTTGCCTATATTATCCTGAGCAGTCATTTTGATCTTTTTTTACTCTTTAAATTTGAAAAGATCATTGAGCACTTGTCGTTTTGAGCTCATTAACTCCGAAAGAGACTAGAGTCGCCTTTCACTCTTTTCTCGACTCTTAAAATATGAAAAGGAAAAGTTTTATTTTGGTGTCTTAAAATTAACTACCCACGAAAAATTCCTGGTTAAAGTTATATTCCTTAGTAATTCTTTAGGGTCGATTCCAAAAACATTTCTAGAGTCTACCAGTCAAGGATTCCCCCTGGATGGGAATCCTGGTCCTTTTCCTTCTTTTGGAAATGTCGGTGCTCCTTATATGGCAATGTTGTCCTTCCCTGGGTTAATCATCGGTTTACCTGTGTTGCTATTTTTGATCTCATTGGTCCTGAGTGTCCTGAATCCTATCTAGACATATCCTTTATTTGAACCACATCACGTTGATTCTAAGGTTGACCTCTTACCTTCTTCCCCTATTTCTTCACCTTCCTCTTCTACTTCGCCTAGTGAAAGTTTGAAATCCAGTAACCAAAAGGCTAAGAAGAAGAAGATGATGATGAAGAAGAAAAAGAAGTCAGATAAGTGAGAATCCAATCATGCAGCTGTTACTCCAAAAGCACCTCCCGTAGCTAAAACTTTTGATCCTCCATGAAGGGTCAGATTTCATTGCAAGTTGTGTAAGGGTGACCATATCCTTCGAGACTGTCTTGGCATCCCCATAGTCTTAGAGGTATGGTTTCAAGACCTGAATCGACCATCCTTGTCAACATCCGGAGATCATGTCGATACTACGCCTTCAGCTAATGATGGTAAGACAAAACGGAAGATTAGATTCCCCTGTAGGTTATGTGAAGGGAATAATCTTCTTCACCTTTTTCCTCTTATGGATAAAGATTCTAAAATTTTGGAAAACCTTACAGCTCCTCAAGCCCAACTCCCTAATGGTTATTAGAAACTTTCTTATAACCCTCTCTTATTTGGTAAAGAGATTGACTTGGATTCATCTCTTGCCCATCCTACTCTTCCTAAGCATGAGTCCCTTATCTCTATTCCCGACCAACCATTAGTTGAAAAGAGTGGTGACTCGACGCCACCTTCAATTGTTCACTCTATTCCTGAAGAGAGTGATGATCATACTGCCCATGTTCTACTCATCTCCTTAGATTCACATGAATCGAAGAGTGACCCTCCTGTCTCGGTTGTTCAGGAGAGTCCTTCTCCTATTCCTGCAAAGCATGGGAGGAAGCATATGATACCCCCACCAAGCAATTCTGTCATTTCTTTTGATTGGAGTCAATTGATTGCTTTCCACCTTCCATTTTATGTGCCTTTCTAGATCACAGTACAAGCCTACAATATGGTAGTACATGGCACTATATTAGATGAAGGTGCATATGTTAGCATCATGTCTTCTACTACTTGGAAAGATTTGGGTTCCCCACAGCTTGTGCCTGTCACCTAGAATCTGTTGGCTTTCAACAGAGGAACTAGTCAGCCCTTAGGGATCCTTCTAAACTTCCCTATTACTTTGGGAGGAAAGATCTTCTATATAGATGTGATGGTAGTCCAAGGTCCCTTATATTTCAATCTTCTCCTTGGACACAACTATGTTTATGTCATGGGAGCTCTTGTTTCTTTGCTTTTCCATGTGGTTTCTTTCCCACACGAAGGGAGAATAGTGACCATTGATCAATTGTCATTCATTAGTCACCAAGTGCCTCCTCTGCAACCATCATCCCCTGTTGGTTCTTGTTTTCAAGCAATACCTTCCCCGCCATAGGTCAATGATGTGGATACCCTTTTTTTCTCTACATCTATTGATGACCACACAGATAGTATAGTACATTATTGTTGGCTACGTGGGGCCTGACCCAAGTTTAGAAGTGATTTAGCCATGAAAATCCCGGTACTACTGGCCCTTTTGACAACAGTCCGTGGACTCGGACTGAGGTCTCACCGGAAGTAGTATGGGAGGGTGCTGGAACCAGGTTTCCACACCATGGGGGTGTCTGATATGGGGCGATAGGTATGCAATTCAACCTTCGTGCTTACTAGGTTACGCGCACCAGTGAGCTCCTTGCATCCCGTGGTACTGCCTTCGCGCAGCTCTAGCTACAGTGCGACCCGTGTTAATTACCCAAGTTTCCCTCAATTAGTTTCTATTTGCTAATTACTTAGAAGATTTTCATACATAAGCATTCATACAAGTGCACACATATAAATAAATAGATACCATTAACGCATAACATTGAAATATAGATCTATGAAATAGATGCAAAATATGTCGAATCAACTTAGCTTTATTAATACTCTTTTTCAGTTCAATACAGACCCGACTCCACCCTGCGCACTCAGCTACAGGGTTCTGCGCACTCAGCTGCGAACTCTACTAGGCCTCTGTGCACTCAGCTGCAGAGCCTCTACCTACTACTATGACCCAATACACTTCAGATCCACTTCTATCTTCTAACCATGTCTTCACATCTATCTATTACTTGCTTACTTTCCAAAAATTGTCTTTACACGTAGAGCCTCACTCTATTTATACAATCCCATGGTCTGCGGACGATGGGTAAGCTGACACAACTTTACATTATTTTACAATTCTTAGGGCAGACAACCCTATGACTCATCCTAAAATTTCGCACTCTGCATCCATACTTCGTGGAGTATTTACATTACATTGACAAAAACGCAGGCTTTAAGCCCCAAAACCTACTGCGAGGGACCTGCTACCCAACAAGCCCCCAACACAATCATCATGACTCGTCTCGAGTCACTCTGCAGCGATCTTGGCACGAAGTCCATCCAGCAGGTCTCGTATAGCTTGGGTGTCTGCAGCACATTGTACAGTTGTCTGTTGGACTTGTTGCACATGTATCTCTGAACCTTCGTGAGTAGGGTCGCATTCCTGTCCAACCGCATAAAGTTCCTGCATTTGTGCTAGCTTCCCTTCAATGGTAGCTATAATTGTGAACGCTTCATCGATCCATGGTTGGATGCGTGCTTTAAGCAGGGCTTCATTTTGGTGCGCGACGTCTAATCGGTCCTTTAGTGCCCTTTCCTGGTGTAGTCTGGCGAGTCATTGAGTAAGGGTAACCATCTGCACGGTGCCCCGGACACTGTCGTACTCCTACTGCAACTCACGCGCCTCTGTCTCTAGGCGCTATAAGTTCAAGTATTCATGCAGGTGCGTAAGCATGGTTAGTGTTTGCTCCAACAGCCCAGTACGATCCTGTGTCGCCTGGCCAATATGCTCAAACCCTATCTGGATAGCGTAGGTGCGCTGTTGTTTGATTTCTAGGGGCGTGGAGGGTTGCTCCTTTAGTCGTAGCTCAGTGATATGTAGGTTTAGCTTCAACTGAACCTTTGCCGTTTCTTCCTGGGCCTCGCGGACTCCGCTGCCAATCTATGGACCCGCTCTGCTGCTAGTAGCTCTGCCGGCACGGCCAACTCTAGAACGCTCCTGCATGCATCCTCTACGGCCTGCTCCAGTCCACGAGCCTGCGCAACCAACTCATCTCGCTGGATGCTAAGCTGGTCCATGTTGATTTTCTGCTCATGCAGGACCTGGATTGCTTGGCCTTCCCAGGTGCGGAGCTCTGCGATGACCCCATCCTGCAGCTGGTACAAAATTTCGCGTGGTAGGGTAGCCAAGTTCAAGACGACGCCTTTCATGCTGCTCATCGCAGCCTGATCACCCTCGCTAGTTGCTACTAGCGTGCCTTCGGGCAACAAAAAGGTGTTGGCCATACGAGCGCGTAACGTTTGTTCGGCCTCAGTGGTCCTTGCTGCTACGTACTAGGCCATTATACCTGTTAGGGCGGATTGTACCTGTAATCCTTGTAGCTACGTGTTGAGCGCCCCCAACATAGTGCTTTGCTCCATCTTCAGTTCCTGGAGCATGTCCTTTGCGACCTCACAAATTATTTCACTGATGTCAAACAAATCACCTTCTGTGAGCATGATCAGGTCGACGGACGTCTTTGTGGCTTTTACCTTCTTCCTGGGAGGTGTTTTCTTGAGGCCGCATGATCGCTTGAGTTGGGTCGATGTGGAACCGGGGTCAACACAGTCCTCCACCCTGTCCACTTCCCCGGTCTGCTACCCCGTGGACATCTCCTGGCCCTCCTCAGCCTCTCTGGTTGGTGCTGTTGTGGTTTCAGCCGTCTGCACCGCTGCTGCTACATCAACCACCTTCTGTTATACAGTTGTTTCTTGTTCCTAGCGCCTCTTTTCAACCAGTTGTGCGATGTGTAGCTTAGTGTCCTTCTTTCTTTGCTGGGCTGTGGCCTTCTCCATTTCTGCCAAGTTCGGGGTGCGCCACTCTGGAGACCATGACTCCATTACTGCGAAGATTGCATCATCCGTTGCGATGAACAAAAGCTTCACCCATTTTTTTGTTGGATCCTTACGCACCGAAATATACAGGTTATGCATATCTGCCTTGAATTTTGTTGTGCTCTGCAAGCTTTTATGAACCGTAGGGGATAAGTGCGGCCTTTGGTTGATCCACATTTGGATGCTCGCCTCCACGAACACCCAGAACACCTTTATCTCGTGAATCCTCTTCACGTATTTTGTAGCCCAGAGCGAGGTGTACCTCACGGCTTCAGGCAGATCATCCTCAATAATGGGACACTGTCTATCCTTTGGCATCTCCCTAGAAACCAATAAGATGGATAAGAGTAACCACGTGCAGTGCAAGGTCTTACCCTGCTCTTGGGCCTCCTTGTAGTTTGTCAAAAACTCGTCATAGAGGAACTGCTTCCAGTTGAACTAGACCCCCTCTCCGCACTTCTCTGCCAATGCAATCACAGATGCTGGTACTTCCTCAGCGCAAAATTTTCTCTTTAGCTTTCTGGCCAGCAACTGGTTGGTTACGCGCACCCATTTGTCTTTAATGCTTGCTATTGCGTACCCCCACTTTTTCTTTTCTAGTTTATACTTGGCCTTCATGGCTTCTACGAGGGCCAAGTCATTGTTTTTTCCTGCTATGGCTGGGCGTCGTGTCCTTTGACTGGCAGTCGATAAATTCGGTGAATTAGGTCAGCCGTGATGGGAATAGGCTCCTCCAGCCAGAGATACCCATCATGCACCAGGCACAGTAGCTACTTGATGATAAAAATGGTGATGGGCGCATGGTGGTAGTGGGGTATCCATCACAAATGGAGTAACCCAGCCTTCTCCACACCGCGCAACCATTTCTGCTTCATTAACTTTTCCATGGCCAACTGTGGGAACTTCTTGCTATCCACGAGGTCCCAATCCTCGAAATTCATGGTAGGTACCCGTCCCAATGGCAGACCTTCAAATCTTATATCATCGGGGAGGAGCGGGGTCTGGAGCGCACTCTTCGTGGCCTCTATGTCCTTCGGTATCTTGTCTTTCCCCTTCCACGGGGGGACGTATGGAGGTAACAATGTCATGGAAGACATTTGGGAGACATCCTCCTCCTCATCTTCTTGCACGTCAATTTGAGCGATCATAGCTTGCAAGTCTTCCTCCTCCTCATCTATTTCAATGGTGATGGCTTTTCCCTTCTCTGTCATTGACAATTTTCCAAACCGTGGGTTTCCTGGGGATACGTGGACTGGCCCCATTGTTTGCTTAGCCTTCTGTGGCCATGGCATTCGTGGTGATTTTGGAACTTCTGGTGTAGTGGCCGCCTCTCCAGGCTCGTCATGGGCTATACGGGGCTCTGCAGTAACTTCGGCGAATCACACTCTTGTTCTCGCAACCGTCATCGTTTCTACACTTGAGGGTGGTAAGAGTATGTGGCGCTCAATGCTCTGTACTTTCTCAATTCTCAAACAACCAAATGTTGCCTTGTGGCTAGGCTTGGTGGTTTTATAGCATCTTTTGAATTTGAATTTGACCCTTCCCCCCGCTTCTGAGTCATTAATGCCTTCTTGGTGGTAGATCGTCCCAAATCTGGCTCTTAATTCATGTCTTAATTTCCCACCGCCCGCTCCCTTTTTCCTTAAATTGAACCTCTTGTCATGAACAGTGACACCAACGGTCACCTACCAGCCTACCCGCATGGCAATGTAGCCCCCCGTTCACAGTTGTGACCCCTCTGACATACTAATCCTACGCACAACCTCCTTATCGCATAGCTCCCATACATACTCTTTTATAGTCCCGCACTCTCTTTCAACTTCTTGGGATGCTGAGACTGGGCTCCCTACGGATATTCAGGTGGTCACACCACCTGTGTGAGGCTTCAAATTACCTTCCAGCCTGGTCCGTGGGCACCCCTCAATTACCCTCGCATCAATCAATGCTTCGCATTCTTCCTTATACGGTGCACTCCCCTGGTTACTTTGTCTATTCAGGTGTGGTCGCAGCCATGGTAGCAGAGCCACAAATTCTTCTAATGCAGTACTATGGATACCTATACCTTGTCTTGTCATGCTTAGTTTCTTGGTGGAGCATGCGTGCGCAATTTCAGTTTCCAGTTTGTTGATTTCTTCGTCCAATAACATGCTTATCTTTCCCAGTTGTACTCGATCTTCTTCGAGATTGCAAAGTTTCAAGGTCCCTTGCTGAATGACTTCCTGTAACTGCATAATTCCTTCACCCGGGTCCTCACGTACTGTCCCAACTATGGGAGTTGTTGTATGAGGATTCTTCTCTGCTCTTATGGTCTTGTCTCTGATCTTCAGTGTTGGAATCATTTCCGCGCTCTGGTTTTTGCTCATGGCCCTATAGGCCAATCTAATCGTCGATACGCGTAGGTCCCAATCAGTTCGTCTCGCCTAGTGAACTTTGTTCAAGATTCCACGTACCTTTTTGAATGCTTCTATGTGGAATGTTTGTGGTGCGCATTGCTTTTCCTGCTGCTGCGTCTAGTTCCGATTTTTGATCCTTAGTCTGGGGTGTGCTTGTGTGGACTGCACAGCACATGTCTGCACCCAGCGACACAGGTGGGTGCGCAAGCTACTTCGTCTTGACTGCCTAGCTCTCATTCGATGCTAGGGGCTTTCAAATCGTAGGCACATCCACCTTCTACATTCGCGCTAGTTTACAATGGTCTCCTGATGTGTACTCCACCATCGTGTGGGTGTTGTACGCAGTGCCCATCCCAACGCACTGTACCGTTGTTGTTCTGGTACTGCGCTTTCAATTTTTCTAGGAATTCATCCACCGTTGTCACTCCATCATATGTTGGCAGTTCCCTTGCCTCTGTCATCACGCAACACAATGATCTAATCATCATGTTGCAATTCAGCATTGTCACTTCGTGCAAACGGTTCTACCAGCGCTCTACTTCTTCGTCTGAATCTAAAGTACAGGAGTTGTCGCGCTGCCACAAGATTCTCACATCTGCAGTTGGATTCACCCGATCCTGGTCTCGTGTCGTTATCTGGTGAATGCAATCCAGCTCATTGTCATGCACTGGTTCAGTGTAGCGTGCTCCTTCGGCTGGGTCTAGCAAGACTACTATGTGTAGTTATTTTCTTCGAATATCATCTTCCGCTTATTTAGGTTGATGACTCCGTTCATATCAATGGCCCAGTCTATTCATAACAGGGCATGATAGGGATTGATGTCATTGACAATCTCTATCACTTTAATGTCCGTCTGCGTGCTCGCACCTTCAATATCAACTGTTACCCCTTGTAACCTCCCCATGGGAAAAATATTCTGTTGGTTCACCATTCGTAATTGAATAGGGGACCACTTTAATGTGGGCCTGCCCATGCGTTCCCATGTTTTCTTCGGTAACACATTCGCGTCCGATCCCAGATCTATGATCACCTGAACCATTTCGCACTCACCAATCTGCATCGTCAATCTCATTTCCCTCCCAGTGCATAATGCATGCTTTCCCAATTTCTGGACTACGCGCGGTTCTCCTGACCCTGCGCACCTGGTGATTAGCTCCTATAGTCCCTTAACTACCTTGTTATCGCGCAGTAGTTTCATGTATGTCTCCAGAAAGGTAATAAGCATTGAAGGATCCATTCTTGGCTTTGTCTGATCCTTGCTACCTGAAGTGGAGGCCTCTGCGAAGCTCTTCTTAGCTTCCATGAATGTCTCCTTTATGCGTTCTACGTCAAACTTAGGTTCCCTTGTAGGAGCCTTGTGAACCCATGTATCTTCCTTGGGCTACTTCCCCTTATCTTCCCCCGTGGTTGCACCGCTTCTTAGCATCATGTTCACATTTGGGTCTTCTTCGCTAGTTCAGACCTCATCATTTGGATATTCTGAGTTAGAGGAGGTTGGAGTGCCCCTTTTTCACACATCTGTGTGATCAACGTAGGACAATATACTATTTCATGATCAAACTAAGCACAATACGAACAAGATATCCTCATTGGGTTGGTACAATCGTGGGCATAGTGCCCTGGTCCTCCGCAATTGTAACAAATTAACTGTTCGCGGCCCCTTCCTGGTCCCATTCCTCCTCGTCCTCGACCTCGCCCCTGAAATCCAGCGCGCGCCATCCCCGCAGCTGGGTTGAGGGCTCACGTTTCTATCTGCATCCTATAGGCTGGGGTCCGATCCATCATTAACTCATAGCTGTGACAAGTGCGCTCGTCGTGGCCTACCGACCTACAGAAATTGCAAAACAACTGTTGGGGAGTCGGTGTATGCTTCTCCAACAAGTGAAAATTGTCTGTCATGTGTTTTCCTCCTATCTGACAGATCGCGCACCATAACGCGGGTGTCACACTCATTTCTGCCTGTGCCTCTGGTCTCAAGGGCATTGGTCCCCCTCCTGCCAAGTAGTTCGCTAATACTAGACAGTGATCCTTCTCATGGCCCTGGCCTTTGCATTTTATGCACCATAATTCCTCACACGCCTCTGGCCGTGGTGCCCTATCTTGCTTCAAACTCTGCATTTCTAGGCATAGATTTTTTAGTTGCACGTGGGTTTGTTGAAGTCCCAATCTAGGGTCTTGTATTGGGGTCTCATGCAACCTCATTGCCATTTCCAACGCTTCGGCCTGGGTGGAAAGTTTCTTTTGTGATAGCGCCATCCTCAAGTCTAGTGTCAGGGATGCCACAAACCATGCATGATTCTAGGCATCTGTTAGCGTCATATTGCCCTCGCGGATCATACTCTTCAGCCACTGATCTAGATCCCAGGGGGTCTTGCCTAGAAGCATCGCGATCTCTTTAAACCCGATGATTGACTATGTCTCTAATTTCGGCTGGCTAAATTCTTTGTTCAATGCATTCTAGATCTCTGCTATCCCTGCATTTGGGTGGTTGTTAGAGTGCTTGATATACCATGTCAATGCGCGATCCTGCACCGCACTCACCAATGTAGCCTTCTTAATTTTGTCATCTGTGACCCCTTGTGCTTCCCACAGTACTCTTACCACAAACCAGAACTAGTCCGGATCTTCATTCCATACACCTCTGAATACGGGTAGTTTGATCGCGCTCACCATGCTGAACTGTGGGGGTGGTGGAGGTGGAGTGGGTGGAGATGGAGGTGAGGGAGGTGAAGCGGGTGGTGGCATGGGTGGAGGTGGTAACTACGGAATGTGTTGCCTTATCAAACTTACCACACTTCTCAGAGAGACCTGAGTGAGCTCTTCCTCGCTCTTTCATGAAATTGAAATTAAGGGACTGTTTCCTAATTCCACACTACCTTTGTAGATCTTTCCATTTTGCGTCATCCCAAACATTAATGTATTCACATAACCTGCTTTTCACATACCAGCATCTTAATCAAGGTATTCAAAGATTTAATATACTTACCTCACGGTCTCTTGAGAAATCATCGTTCTGCTTCGTTGTAGCTCACAGTCGTGTCTACCGCGAACTCAATGATGAACCCCCATATTAACCGGTTGAGCCAATGGTCCACAGCTCGTGTGATCTTATCTTCTAATTCTTCTAGTTTTCACACTAATTCTGGAGTCCAGACCATTGGTTGGTCAAGCCTACACCTTCCCTTGGTGTCGGCTAATCTTGCGATCCACTCATACAGTTCAGAAGGAAAGGATGCAAAGAAAATATTGTGGATTTCTGTATACATGTAGCGATCCAGCCACCTTTTCTCAGATACTTGCGGAGTTCTATTTTCCTCGTCGCGAACTTGTGAATCTTCTTGTCCAACCACTCTTCAATTTCCTTCTTTGTTGGGTTCCACTGGCATGACATCAGACATCCCTTAGGTAGATCTCGGTCCCGACAATGGAACCATTTGTTGGCTACATGGGGCCTGACCCAGGTTCAAAAGTGATTTAGCCAAGAAGATCCTGGTACTACTGGCCCTTTCGGCAACAGTGTGTGGAGCGCGGACTGAGGTCTTACCCGATGTAGTATGGGAGGGTGTTGGAACCAGGTTTCAGCACCCTGGGGATGTCTGATATGGGGCGATAGGTATGTGATTCAACCTTCGCACTTACTAGGTTATGCGCACCAGCGAGCTCCTTGCATCCTGTCATACTGCCTTCACGTAGCTCTAGCCGCAGTGCGACCCATGTTAATTACCCAAGTTTCCCTCAAATAGGTTCTGTTTGCTAATTACTTAGAAGGTTTTCATACATAAGCATTCATACAAGTGCGTGCATATAAATAAGCAGATACCACTAACGCATAACATCGAAATATAGATCTATGAAATAGATGCACAATATGCCGAATCAACTTAGCTTTATTAATACTCCTTTTCAGTTCAATACAGACTTGACTCCGCCCTGGGGACTCATCTGCAGGGGTCCACGCAGTCAGATACAGACTCTAGTAGGCCTCTGTGCACTCAGCTGCAGGGCCTCTACCTACTACTATGACCCAATACACTTCAGATCCACTTTTATCTTCTAACCATGCCTTTGCATCTATCTATTACTTGCTTACTTTCCAAAAACTGTCTTCACACTTAGAGCCCCGCTCTATTTATACAATCCCATGGTCCGTGGACCATGGGTAGGCCGACACAACTTTACATTATTTTACAATTCTTAGGGCGGACAACCCTATGACTCATCCTAAACTTTCGCACTCCGCGTCCGTACTTCACAGAGTATTTACATTACATTGACCAAAACTCAGGCTTAAAGCCCCAAAACCTGTTGCGGGAGATCTGCTACCCAACAATTATGTACTGGGGGCATTAGAACCTAATCTTTCATTGGTACCATTTGACATGTATTCCTCCCAGAGCATGGTTCTCCCATCTAGTGAGGACCTCTTGGGAGTCATGTTCTCGTATAGTCCATGAACAGGACCATGGAGCATAGTACCATGTCTTGTGTCAAGCTCGTTAAAAGATGAAACAAGGGATGTGAGCATAGTTCCTTGTCTTGTGTCAAGCTTGTTAAAAAATGAATCAAGGAGTCCAAGGACAGTTTCTTCCTGTATCAACCTCATTAAAAAATTGAAACAAATGTCCGAGGATAATTTCTTCATATATCTACCTTGTTAAAAAATCAAACAACTCCCTTTTCCAAATCAAGTCTTTGATTAAGATCTCGTAAAATCTTATTCGAGTTTTTCTTGGATCTCGAAAGTGAACCTTCATTCCATCCACCTAGCTGAATGAAATGAAGCTTGGGGGGCATGTAGCTCAAGCATAGTTTGTCTTTGTTTCAATCTTGTGTAAAAATGAAACCAAACTCAAGCATAGTTTTTCATTTCAAGCTTGTGTAAACATGAAACTGAATTCAAGCAGAGTTCCCCATGGTTCAAGCTTGTGTAAAAATGAACCCATGCCTAATTTACATCTCGTTATTGTTGTTTTCATTAGCTAATTTCTGCTAGATGAGCCTTGGTTGTTTCATTCCATCACGACCATCTCTTTAGCTGATTATATGCTTTCACTTGGTTGTTTTTCCTTTCCCGAGGAACCACAACAATGAGTGGTTTTGTTTGCCAGCCTTTTAACCATTACATGTTTTGATAAGTTCCATCATTGTCGGAACCAGTTTCTATCCTTTCATACCACTCATTCCTCTAGTTGGAGTCATCTTTCATCTCTTTTCAGACTCCAAAAATATGAAAATATTGTCGATTATTTTTTCCTTTTTGACTCGTAAAAGTAAATAAAAATGGGGAGTCTTCTTTAAGCTATTTTCTGACTCTCAAAACACAAAAATATTACCGAGCTCTTGTCATTTTGACCTCGTAAATGATTCTAAAATTTCATTTACCTAGTATACATTTACCTTTTTTTCGGGCTAGGATAAAACTATTTACGAAAAAGGTACACCTTAGTCGAACATGGCTAGGAGGTTCTCTTGGGTATTTTTTTCTACCTTTTCAGGCTCGAGGGAGAACTCTACAAAAAGGGACATATTGGAGTTTTCTTTTCCATGTCTTTTTCAAGCTCTCTAAAAAATGAAAGAGATCCTGAGTTTCACCTTTGTCGGACTCGTTAAAATATTAAACGACATAGGATTTGTCATTATGACAAGATCGAGCTACTCCTTCCTAGGGCTCGTAAAACTTACTAGGATGGATCCATCCGAAGGATGGACTTATATTATAATCATATGCTATCCCTGTCAAGCTTATGTAAAAATAACTGGGGTACTCGCTAGAAATGGTGGGGGAAAATTGGAAGTATTTCATCATTTGTATTCTTCACTTGAGGCAGCATGTCACTCTTGAAAATTGGCACTCATCTATTGTTCGTGTCAGTTTTTTGGACATCCTCACTCTATCACTTGCCTCCCTGGGTTTTGGGTTATCCATTTCAAACCCATCATATGATCTTTGCCACATCACCATGACCTTTGATCCTATGATGTAAAACGCTGCCAAACTTCGGAGTCATATCATCCAAATGTTCAAGAGAAGTCTTCCTCCCTATACATTATTTGATCGTATGTCACTGCTATAGGGATTAATGCATGGTGTATGGAAGATGAAGGAACCCTCAAGAGTCTTCCCAAGACCCTTGGCAGACTATAAGATTATTTGCAGCTATCACAAAGATACATGCATGTCCATGTTCAACAACTAACTATCAAAGCGAAACGAATTCATTACCTCGAGCCCTCATGTGGAGTTGTTGGAGAGCGCAATGTAGTTAGGTAGAAGTCCCCTGAGCCGGCTTCAGATCAAGTCCTGCACATAGAAAAGACAAGCATAATCACAGTATAAAACCTTGATAATCAATGCATAAACATACAAAAGACATATAGTTACACATAACTAAGCCATTCATGCTAAAAGACATTTAATAAACATATAAATGAATTATAGTACCAACATCATGGAGTGGACAGTACAACTTCAGTTCTATATTAATGTTGAAAGAGTGATTACAACCATTGGTTGCATCAACCTTCCCTTACCCCTCCAGCTCCTCTCTCTCTCTCCCTTCTTACCAACTTCTTATGCTTAAGTTTGAGACTCTGCTCAATAATCACGTAATATATCCTTTCAAATGATCTGACCTCTTTCACAATATCCCTAGCTCTACTTATGTAGCATGTGAGGTTAGGGTTGAGAAGTTTCTCCATGAGTTTCCTTATGTAAAAGCAATGATGTTTCCATTCTTTTGAGCTCTTTCCCATTTGCATACTCCATTAGGATTATAAATCCCCCAAATAGGTTGAACTTTGATGTTTACTTTCTTTTCTAAGTTTATTTAGGAGAGAATATAGGCATATTTCTTAGTCAATCCACTCCTTTAACCGTTGGATCCTCATTAGGGTTTACTAACATTGTTTCCAAGGTAACAAGATGAGTTACTTGGGTCACTAATGCGCCCTTAGGCTTGTTGAGAAGCTTTATAAAGAATGTTGCTAGTGTATAGATAGTGTTAGCTTGGAATCAAGGCTTGTGAACCTGGTCATTGCTTCAGTCATCATGTCTTTCCCCTCTGAGATGATGAGGAGGTCATTTTATTGTATAACATATGCCTCCTAAAGTGTGAGATCAAAGGTTGCGATGATGGCTGAAATACTTTATACTTAACTGTTATGTTCCTTCTTTACAGAAAGAGAGAGAGGATCGAAGCTTCGAGTGGTACGGGAAACCTAATACAACACATATATATAAAACAACTAAAATCATGTTCTAAGTCAAGCATTCCCACACTTAGTAGCTATGTTAGAGTGATTTTCTCATAAAATAGATATGACGATGCTGGCCACCGATAAGAAAAATGCAAAATTGGTGTCATAATAGGATCATTCTGATGAGTTGTCTCCAAAAAACAATATATGCAAATTGGGAGAGGAAATAAGGCTGAGTAATGCAAGCCTCGACCCAAGGTCTTTATTTCCACTTCACTGAACAACATAGATCGATACATGTGAATATATGCATTGATGTTGAACATGCATGAAATCATATGATTACCAGTCAATAATGGAGACTGTTGACAGACATGAGGAAGCCCACCAATAATGGCGATGGTCTCCAAGATGCACAGTACAATCTAGCGAGTGTGAAAAATGTTTTTGTCGTCGAACACTCATAGAATCATTTAACAAGGAGACAATAATGAGAACCCCTAACCAAACACAAGGTAACCTGCCACCGGTGTCTGCAAGTACCGAGGCACTGAAGTGTTTTTGGATCGTCTTCCTAGATAGAGTGTTGAAGTTGATAGGAAGAGACCTGTCGAAAGGTAGGCAATAATGTGTCCTACATCAATTGACATGAAACGGGACAAGAATGATTTGTTTTTTGACAAATATTTGAGCATTAGCTCAAAACAACAGAGGGCATGATGAAATAATATGCTTGATGGTTTAATGGAGGAAACATAAGAAAAAAAAATTTCCCTTGAACAATAGAAGGCACGACAACGGTTTTAACCTTGCAGCACTAGACTCATGAACACCAAAGAGTGTTAGGATACTGAGATGCAAGAACATCGAGGTATATAGGCTAAACTCATAGGATGGTAAGGTTCATATTGAGAGGCCGTCACAAGTAAGGTTGATCTAAGGGATTGCCATGTTCAAGGGAACGACTGCTTCCAAAACACGCTTTCAAATACTAAATAAAGTTGTATTGTCCACTTTCCCCATCTGATTAGTTTAGTGAATCTAGAAGGGTAAACTCATTGATATTTTCATATTTTAAGAGTCTGAAAAGGACTGCAAAAAGAGCGACTCTATGCCCTATCTAATTAGTTTAGTGAGTACAAACAGAAAAACTCGTCGAACTTTTCATGTTTTAAGAGTTTGAAAAAGGATCGTAAAAAGTGTGACTCTACTTCACATTTGTGTAATTTAATGAGTCCAGATGAGATAAATCGGTGGTATTTTCATATTTAGAGAGTCTAAAAGTATCATAAAGAATGACTCCATGGTGATCCCTTTGTCATAGTTGTTAACCGGGTGCGACAAAGGTTTAATAGTATACTCGGATTGGTTACTTTTCCGTGAGTTAATCTACTAAGTCCAGATAAAGAGAAACCTATTCTCAATAGATTTTGACCTCATTTTGTTACGAGTACGAGGAGACGGACTAAACTCGATATTCGTCGTGAATTTTTAATGATTCACGCATCGACAAACTCAATACCTTCATCGAATTTTAATGAGTCAAATGAAGAAAACTAAAAGTATATTTTTCAGTTTAGTGAGCAAGGAAAAATAAGTAAAAGAACTGGTCATTCCTTCTTCATAGATTTAACGAGCCTGAATAAGGGAAAACCTCGGGGATTTTCCAATTTAAGAGCGAGGAATGGTCCCAAAAAAGCAAGTGCTCATATTGTTGTCGTAGATTTTTGATGAGCCCAGTGATGAAAACTCTGTAGAAATTTTGAATAATATGACACTTGTTCACAGAGATTATCCTAATTATACACTATTGTGGAATGCATGCATAATACATAATCTCCTCTACGTTGATCATCAATTTTGCAGAATTAAAAACAATGAAACATCAATCACATGCGCACATTAACACAGTATGTAACCGGGGAAAGCATACAGCTGAAAACCCCCAACTATCTGTATATTATATTGATTGAGAACATGTAGCAATACATAGTACAATACTCCTCGCAAGTACTCAGTACTATCTCCACCTATTACACACAAAACTAGCTCAAATTTGAATCAATCACAGGTTCAAATCTCCTCCGCTGCTTTTCTGCCTCCACTACACAATCTTGCATGAGAATGATGATAAATGGAAAGACCAAACTCGTATTTCCCTTGTGTGTGACTGTGCAATCCTCATTGGCAATCTCAATCCATGCATGTGCAAATCTCATGCACAACTATAGTCACAACTGACAGCTGTCTTTCCCTTTCACTTACCTCTAACACCTGTCTCCATTGAACTGTCCATGCACTGAGTTAACTGATGTATTCTTCAGTTGCTTTATGAGTTAATAATTAGTGAATTAATTAATAATTAATTCACACAACTCATCACTAGTGTATTCTTTAGTTAGACTAAATACAACTAGTTCAACCAAGTCAAACTGAACACAACTCCATCAACTCCTCAATCAACTCCACCAGAACTCAACCACTTGAGTTCTAACTGAAGTCCACCATGCAATAGCTCAACTGACTCATAGGAAAAGCGTATTTCCTTCTGACAGTTACATGTGCCACATCCGTAGCTCGAAATGAAGTGCTCCAAGAGAATAAGATAATTTTTATAGTCCAAATATTATTAAGAGCTAATAATATTCGACTATTCTATTTTTAGCCTGGCAGTCTAAAAATAGACTCCACCCATAGAAGTCCATCTATTTTTACCAACATGACCAATCATCCACAAATGGCATCTTGTAACTCATAGACCATGATCCATATGTCTAAAAATAGACATAGTCTAAAAATAGACTCTACGCAAAAAATAGACTGCGGGCCCACTTAGTGAAGGCGACTCCTTTCCACTAAGCTCCATCATCTTGTTGCATTTTCAACACTCCCTCTCAGCAAGATATGGATTATTTGCAACCCCTATCTTGCAACTCTGGAATGTTCTGCATGCAACACATTTTCCAGGTCCACTTGCTCCAACAACACTTGGAACAAAAACACTCCCAACTGACCACTCTGTTGGGCTAGGAACATACTCTGATGCTGAAACTCTACCTGTTGTTTACAAGTGCTCCCTCTCTGCCATCTACGCTACTGCAACATCTCCATGCATCTCGCACCATTTCACACTTCTCTGTGCCACCTAGCACTGTGCAAAACACTTATGCCTCTCGCATTGCTGCAGCTTGCTAGCTATGCGTTGTCCTGGGATTCCCTACACTGTCGTTCTCTCTTCCGCTCCATCCGCATATGTATCTACCCAATCAGTCAGTTCCTACTACTCCACATCGAGGCTCCCATAGCAAGGTCTCATCCAAGAGGTTGGGTACCTCAAGTGTTACACTAAAATTTGTCACCATGACTATCTGCAGTTAGTATGGCTCCATCAACTATCATACTATCCTCCTTGGCAAGTCTTATACCTCTGCTCCTCATGTCAAACTCCAAGAAAGAGAGAAAGTCCTTAAAAAGTCAATTAACTCTGGTTACACAGTTTCTCTTAACCTTACCTGCGTGTACGCACCCTAAGTTCACAATACCTGCATACTTGTACGCTCTGTCTGTAAAGGGGTGGGTGCGTACTCCTGTAAAGGTCAAAAGGCGCGAGTTTTACTTCGAAAAAGTTACTTGTGGTCGATTCTAGAGCATTCTAGAAGATGGTTTGACGTGTATTGAGTGCCTCCAGATGGTTCATGTATCCCTATGAAAGAGGAACTTATCCCATCAAGAGGGGAGCTATCCCATTGAAAGAGGGGCTTATCCCATTGATGGTGGACCTGATTAACTTCCTCCAAAGCATTATAAATACAGGCATTGGGCCAGAGGGGGGGGGGGTTGAAAGCTGAACATTCCTAAGGGTAGATGCTGCTGAAATTAGGACTCCCTTATAGAGCTTGAGAGGAGAGATTCCCATCCCTTCTTAGCTTCATTTGGAAGTGGGTGAGCTGATCAAAGTAAAGGAGAACTCTTGCTGGACCCTGGGAGGGACCTGCACAACACCAAGGCACTGGTTGTAATGGTTTCTTTTGTTTCCACTTAATACAATTAAGTTCATTTTTCTCAACAAGTTGTCATATATAATTTGTTTCATATACTCCTTGGTCTTTATGATGAATATGTTTTATTATATGAGTTATTCAGGTGCTATGTAATTGTTTGCTTGTTAGTGAATGCAGGTTTCAAAGAGAAGGAGGAGCTCATCTGGATCAGAGAGGCTGGACTGCTACAAACAGCGTTGGACTAAAGGTATGCTTTAAACACCTGGTTACTTGTATTTTAAATGCATATTTAGGGAAAGATAGTGCTTGATTGTCTTGTTTGTCACTAGAAAGCCTTAGCTTCTAGGGAGGTCGGTTTTGTCCGCAAAATTGACTCTTTCCGCATGACAAAATGGTGACTCCACTGGGGACTCCATGGATTTGATTGATTTCTCTTTTGATTGATACTTTGATTTGAGAAAGTCGATTTCTTTCTGGTTTTTGACTGATTGACTGTGAATTTGGGTGGAATAGATCAGGGTTGAGTTAGTTTTTATTTTTCTTGGTTTTGAGAGCAGTACGCACCCTCTGCGTTAAGCACAGTGCGTACCTGTACGCACTTCTACTTTGTACACAGAGCGTGGCCGCACCTGTGTAAACAGGCTGCCTGCGTACCCTGTCAAAAGTTGAGAAAATTCCATTTTTTCCTTTTTTACCTATTAGATTTTGTTTATAGTTTACCTTTTGTTGCCTAGATCCACTAGTTACCTGTCAAAAGTTTTCATCTAAGCTTGTTTCATTAGCATCGAGGGTTTTAGTGAAGTTCATAGAAATTTTAGCCCTAGGTTTGATTTTTGCATTGGTCTTGTAGTGACTTTGGCTTTAGAAGTTGTAAAAACCTTGGATCTCCTTGGTCTTTCCAGTCTTCTTAGGAGTCGGACCATTCGTAAAATCCACCTTTGTGAGAAACCTACCATTGTGTTGTCTCTTTGCGGAATTTCGAGAAGGCTTGCTTGTTAAAGCTGTGAATTTCATTCTTAAGAAAAAGAACAAAAGATTTTTATTTTTGTTTTTGACTGGTTTATGATTCTGCATGAATTAGTCCTTGGTTGAATTGTAACCGAGTAAAACAACCTGGAATTATATTTTGTAACCTTTTACTCATTAGATTTGCTTTTAGGTAAATTTCTCTTAGATTTTCATAGATCTTAAAATTGATTTTTGTTAAGTAGTTTTTCATGCTTTGTTAAAATAAAAATAAAATAAAAATGGTTTGGAATTGATTTGCATTAGTTTTTCTTGATAAAATTAGTGCATTAGAGAATTTGTTATATTTTCTCTTAGTGATCATTTTTTTACATTGTTGGAAGTGAATGGAAACTCTCTCCTTACTTTAGTTAGGATTCATCGAATTGAAAGGATTACATTATCATATTCGATTGCATTCAGTTGAGTCGGGTCATAACACCATTGGTTTCATATCCATTTACCCATTTGAGTAATAACAGCCTTAATAACACAGTGCTTAATTAAAATTTATCTAGTAATTTTTTACATTTCTAGGGCTCTGATACACCAACATAGCTTAGGCTAGTGTCTTGGAGTAGGAGAGTAATTAACTCTCCAAGACAACAAAACCAAACAAGTAGCTCATCTTGTGGTAGGATAAATCCAATAGTTACATTTATGCTCTAGGAAATCTCCTCTTAAAGGAGAAGCACGAGATCGTGTCCGAACCAGTGAGGGGATCAATCCTCCTTCATTGAGAACGACACCAGATATGCACGTACTACAAACGGTAAACCTCGTATTAACCATTGTCGAGGAGCCTGGGGTCACTTGTCGGTAAACCTAGGATTATTGTCAAGGAGCCGGCAAGGGGATTGAGCTTGTTACTCTGCCCTTGCGTGCTATCGGATCGTAGAATGTTCCCCCAGGTATATTTGTTGCTTTTGGTGACCTTAGTGACTATTATCTTTAGGGTTCTACCCAAGGTGACGGTGGAGGGAAGATCCCACTGTACCTAGAATAGACGTCGGCTAGACTCACTTGGATTTTCTAGGGGGTTCACTTCACTCGAGACGGTTAAAGTGGAGGAACTTGGTCCAGTCTATTCATTAAGCAGGTTGCCGGGGTAACTGTGCCACCCGCCACTTCTGTACTGAATTCTGCGATGTTGGATTTCATCACCAACTAGTGTTTTCGGTCCGGAAGGTTACTGTTTGTGTGTGGTTTGACTCCTAGATTTGATAGCACTTGTTAATTTGTTTGTTTTTACTTTTAGAGACCATAGGTGTGAATTGTGAATTTTAATTGTTAGGTGGGAATTGTAAATTGTTAATTTGAGTTTTAAATTGTTAATAAAATTCACTGAAGTTGAGTATAATGGCAAATGTTCCGGAATTTACCAACCTGGGAACCCCTCCTAACGAGAATCCTAGTACTTTTCCTTACTTTGGAAATGTTGGTCCTCCTTATATGGCTACTTTGTCGTTACCTGGATTTACAATAGGTTTACCGATATGGTTATTTTCAACTTCGTTGGCCCCAAATACTCCAATTATTCTACCTCAACCGAATGCTTCACCTCAACAGAGTTCACCATCTCAACATCACCAACCTTCTGTTGACCATTTACCTTCTTCGCCTAATTTTTCTTCCTCCATTTCTTCCTCTTCGCTTGGTAAAAGCCTTGACGCTAGTAACCAGGTGTCTAAGAAGAAGAAGAAAGGGAAGAAGAAGAAGAAGAAGAAGAAGAAGAAGAAGAAGCAAGATAAGAAAGAAGTCAACCAACCAACCATGGCTGTAAGTGTTAGTTGTGTTGAGGAAAATTCCGACATGCATCGTAAACCAAAATACCCTTGCAAGCTTTGTAAGGGTGACCACTTCCTTGTCAATTGTCCTGGTATTCCAAAGGTCTTGGAAGTATAGTCAGAAAAATCACATCAACTTTCCATTGATCCATCAACCAGTGATAGTCAGGTTCCTGGGAAAAAGGGTAAAGTTAGGTTTCCTTGTAAGTTATGCAAAGGGAGTCATCAAACTCACATTTTCCCTCACATGGATGAAGCCTCAAAATTGTTGGAAAACCTTACTGTTCCACAGCAAGAATTTCCAACTGGTTACCGTAAAATTTCTCCCAACCTACCGTCAACTGACGGAGTGATTGATCTAATTTCAAGTACAGTCGATCACACTCTTCCATTGGAGAGTGAAACTCATGCCAATCAGGTTGATGATCCATTAGTTGATCAAGTGGTCGATTCAATTTCACATTTGGTCGATCCCACTTTCCCTTTAGAGAGTGAACTTCATACCGCTGAGGTTCTTTTTGTTACATCAGATTCTTCTATGCCGGGGGGCATTTCACCTGTTTCTATAGAACCCCCTCCAAGTACTGAGGTCTTTTCCTTTGATTGGAAAAGACTGACAGAACCTCATCTTCCTTCCTCCATCCCTTTCCAAATCATTGTCAAGGCTGGTGATAGGGACATACATCGTACACAGGTAGATGAAGATGCTTCTGTTAGTATTTTATCCTCAACTATTTGGAAAGCTTTGGGTTCCCCTCAGCTTGCGCCTATTACGCAGAATCTGAAAGCTTTTAACAGAACCATTAGTGAACCTTTAGGGATCCTTCCTAAGTTTTCTATTACCCTGGAAGGTAAAACTATTTGTATTGATCCTATGGTAGTTCGAGGTCCCTTGGATTTTAATTTACTCCTTGGGTGAGACTATGTTTATGCAATGAAAGCTGTCGTATCGACACTCTTTTGCGTGATGTCCTTCCCTCACAATGGCAGTATTGTGACTGTAGACCAGCTTTCGTTCCCTAGTCTTGTTTCAACTACCAGTAATATGACACCCCTAAATGTTCCTGATTCTAAAGTGGTATCTACCCTGCCATGGGTTAATTATGTGGCAACTGGTCCCATGTTTTCAGTTACCGATGTAAGTGAGCCTCTCACTGTTTGCTCATCTTCCTTTGATTTAGATCCGGTAATTGACATGGAAAACTCTATGGAATTACTTGAACACGATGTTCTTATCCCTTTTGAGTCCCTTGACATGTGTTCCTTCCAGAGAAGTATTCTTCCTTCTGATGAAGACCTTTTGGAAGCCATGATCAAGGTGTGTCCATTGACATGTCTTTCTTCCAGTTGGAAGCCATGATCAGTGTTACGAGGATAGTTTTTTCTTGTATCAACCTCGTTAAAAAATGAAATAGGCTGTCGTGAGGAAAGTTCCTTTTACTGTGTCAACCTCGTTAAAAAATGAATCAGTGTGTGCGAGGATAGTTTGTTCCTGTCTCAACCTCGTTAAAAAATGAAATTGGATGTTTAGAGGATAGTTCCTGTTACTGAGTCAACCTCATTAAAAAATGAATCAGGTAGATTTTAGGATATGTAGCTAGATTGTAGAAACTAGGTACGAGGATAGTTTTTTCCTGTATCAACCTCGTTAAAAAATGAAACAGGCTAGCACGAGGAAAGTTCTTTTTACTGAGTCAACCTCGTTAAAAAATGAATCAGGTATGAGGACAGTTCTTTTCCTGTGTCAACCTCGTTAAAAAATGAATCAGTTGGTCAGAGGATAGTTCCTATTACTGAGTCAGCCTCGTTAAAAAATGAATCAGGTTCGAGCATAGTTCCTTGTCTTGTGTCAAGCTCATTAAAAAATGAAACAAGGAGTCTTGAGCATAGTTCCTTGTCTTGTGTCAAGCTCTTTAAAAAATGAAACAAGGATAGGTTATGTAGGTAGATTGTAGAGAGTAGTCATGAGCAAATTTCCTTGTCTTGTGTCAAGCTCGTTAAAAAATGAATCAAGGATTTTCAAGCATAGTTACTTGTCTTGTGTCAAGCTCGTTAAAAAATGAATCATGGTTTTTAGAGTATAGCTCCTTGTTAGGTAGATTGTAGAGAGTAGTTATGAGCATAGTTCCTTATCTTGTGCCAAGCTCGTTTAAAAAATGAAACAAGGGTTTTGAGGATAGTTCTTTTCCTGTGTCAACCTCACTAAAAAATGAAACAGCTCCCACGAGTCTTTCCAAGATTTCGAAAGTAAACCTTCATTTCATCCACCTCATTGAATGCAATGAAGATTGGGGGGCATGTACCTCATTTTGCGTCATTATGCTGGGGGCATGTGAACTTATAACAAGCATATTTTTCCGTTTCAAGCTTGTGTAAACATGAAACTGAATCCAAGCATAGTTCTTTTCCTGTGTCAAGCTCGTTAAAAAATGAAACAAATCCTCCTCTAATTGAGTCGAGAGTTTGACTAGATCTCATAAATGTTAAGTGGTATATTTAGGCTAGTTATTTCAGTGTTTTGCATAATTTTCTTACAGTTTTAGGTCGAGTCTTTCAAATGATCTCGTACATGAACCTTCATTCCATCCAGCTTGTACTTAGTTGAATGAAATGAAGCTGGGGGGCATGCGCTCTAGCAGTTACGCTTAGGGGACATCAAGCACAGTTTTCTCTCTGTTTCAAGCTTGTGTAAAAATGAAACTACTTTGACGCATAGTTTTTCTCTGTTTCAAGCTTTTGTAAAAATGAAACCTATCTCGAGTCTATTTCAGTTATTTTCAAGACTCGTTAAACTCATGAAAATCTCGAGATTATTTTGCTATCTTTCATTCTCGTAAAACAAATGAAAATGCTGAGTTCTTTCCGTCGTTTCTTGCTCGTAAATTAAATTGAAAGTCGGCCATATGAGTACATTTTTATCATTTTTTCAAACTCATTAAAACTTACGAAAAAATGAAAACCATGAGTACATTTTTATCATTCTTTCGAGCTCGTTAAAACTTACGAAAAATTGAAACCTTAGAGTCACCTTTAAGCTCTTTTATGACTCCTAAAACATGAAAAGGTCGCCGAGTTTTTCTTTTTAAACTCTTTAAAACAGGATTAAAAAGACGGTCCTCTTACAACCCTTTTCTAATCGTAGAAACATGAAAAGATTGCCGGATTTTTGTCATTTCAAATTCGATATTGGAAATAAAACGACGTGTCCTTGATCGCTTTCTACTTTTCAGATCAGACACACTAATCATGAAAGTACTCCTTGGTCTTAAAGTTCAAGCGGTTCTCTCAAGTATTATTTTATACTTTTTCGGGCTTGGGAGACACAAGTTTACGAAAAAGGTCAACCCTAGAGTCTTCTTAAGTTTTTCAGACTCTCTAAAATTGAAAAACACTGAGTTTCTCCTATATTGGACTCGTTAAAATTTCACAGTAAAGGACCCGTTCAATTACAAACAGGAACGAACCACTCCTTCTTAGGGTTCGAATCTAAACTAAGTTGGACTCATCCGAAGGATGAGATTATAATCAAGCATATGTTATCCTCCTCAAGCTTGTAAAAAATAAAGAGGTACTTGCCAGAAATGGTGGGGGAAAAGAGAGAAAAATGAGCCTATTTGTTATCCTTTGTCTCAGAGAAACCTTATCACCACTCTTGAACACGACACTTTTTTCATTCACCTGGGTTGGGAAATCCTTTGCCTAACAGTTAATCAAACAACATTGAAAATCTTCAGCCGGTTCCGGGTATTAACTTTGGGTCAATTGTCACCAAGCCATCTGTCGTGTCGTTATGTGTTCAAGAGGTCACTGTAAATAAACCATTCATCTGCAAAATACCTATCATCCATCTCGACCATCCCTGAGTCAGTCCTTACAGCTACATTTCTTCAACTTGATCTATGATTTCGTGTTGTGGGCTTCCCTACAACGGGTCGCTTTCTATCAACATCAGCACATTATCTAGAAAGATGACCTAGAAATCGTCAGTACCTTGAGATCTGCATGCATCAATGGTCGGTTTCTCGCTTTTGACGACAATTTACATCATTGACTCTCGATCGAAGGATTCCATGACATGTTCGACATCAACACATTCATTCACATCTCATGGATTGTACTGGGTACTTTGAGAACCATTGACATCACTGGTGGTCTCTCTCACACTTGTTAACAGTTTACATCATCGACTGGTAATCAAGTGGTTTCTACCATGTTCGAAATCAACTCATTTATTTGCATGGATAGAATCGTACCATTTCGGGAAGTAGAAATGAAGACCCTGGATCTAGTTTCCACCATCCAGGTTGTGAGGAGTTTTGTATTCATTATACAGTAGACTAATCATAAACAGATGGCTGTGTCCATACTGTGTCTACATGAGTCTATGATTATGATGTACTGCGAAATCATTCCTATATCAGAGCAGTAGTTAGTTTGTTAGTTAAAGTTTTCAATCTGAGTATGGGAATGCCTACCTCAGTGATGATATGATCTTACATATGTATTTTGTGTTGAATATTTGCAGGTTCCGACTGGGCTCTCCACAAGATAATCCTTGAAATGATAAAGTACTTCACCCTTCTTAGATGATATGAAACCCTAATCTACTACAGGCTTCGCACTTTAGGGGACAATTTGTTACACTAAAATTTGTCACCATGACTATCTGTAGTTAGTATGGCTCCATCAACTGTCATACTATCCTCCTTGGCAAGTCTTATACCTCTGCTCCTCATGTCAAACTCCAAGAAAGAGAGAAAGTCCTTAAGAAGTCAATTAACTCTGGTTACGCAGTTTCTCTTAACCTTACCTGCGTGTACGCACCCCAAGTTCACAATACCTACGTACTTGTACTCTCTGTATGTAAAGGGGTGGGTGCGTACTCCTGTAAAGGTCAAAAGGCATGAGTTTTACTTCAAAAAAGTTACTTGTGGTCGATTCGAGAGCATTCTAGAAGATGGTTTGACGTGTATTGAGTGCCTCCAGATGGTTCATGTATCCCTATGAAAGAGGAACTTATCCCATCAAGAGGGGAGCTATCCCATTGAAAGAGGGGCTTATCCCATTGATGGTGGACCTGATTAAATTCCTCCAAAGCATTATAAATACAGCCATTGGGCCAAAGGGAGGGGAGGTTGAAAGCTGAACATTCCTAAGGGTAGATGTTGTTGAAATTAGGACTCCCTTATAGAGCTTGAGAGGAGAGATTCCCATCCCTTCTTAGCTTCATTTGGAAGTGGGTGAGCTGATCAAAGTAAAGGAGAACTCTTGCTGGACCCTGGGAGGGACTTGCACAACACCAAGGCATTGGTTGTAATGGTTTCTTTTGTTTCCACTTAATACAATTAAGTTCATTTTTCTCAACAAGTTGTTATATATAATTTGTTTCATATACTCCTTGGTCTTTATGATGAATATGTTTTATTATATGAGTTATTCAGGTGCTATGTAATCGTTTGCTTGTTAGTGAAAGCAGGTTTCAAAGAGAAGGAGGAGCTCATCTGGATCGAAGAGGCTGGACTGCTACAAACAGCGTTGGACGAAAGGTATGCTTTAAACACTTGGTTACTTGTATTTTAAATGCATATTTAGGGAAAGATAGTGCTTGATTGTCTTGTTTGTCACTAGAAAGCCTTAGCTTCTAGGGAGGTCGGCTTTGTCCGCAAAATTGACTCTTTCCACATGACATCAAGGATCCTGCCCCTCCTCCTTGGGATGATCAATCCACACCACCCCACCTCCTACCTGGAGGTATGGCTGCATGTGATCTCTCAGCCCACCTGGCTCGAAGTTTCCCCCTACTGGAGGTCCTTGCATGAGTAGATGTCTCTACTCAATCTCCTCTCAGCTTCCCTTGTTGTGGCTGCTCCACAACCTCCTGAAGTTGCTGCACCAATCGTGGCTCCTCCATAATCATCTGAGACTTCTTCTGGCTCTGCATGTTGAGAGGTAATATACGCTCCCTCTCAACCACCAAGTCTCCATCAGCTGCCTCGCTACTCAAGGCTTTGCATGAATCTTGAACCTCAAGAGCATATAGGTTCTTGACCCATGAACCAATCTGCTTCACCTGTCTAGTGATGATGTGTCCAAGGAAACCCTTTCCCTTACTGAAGACTACATCATAGCCTCTGTCTTCCAGCGTCGCGATCGACACCAAGTTTCTCTTCAGTCCTGGTACATACTTGACATCAGTCAAGGTAAGGCGAGCTCCATGCTCCCTCTAAAAAATAACCGTGCCTACACTTGAGACATTATACTTCTCATCATTACCCATCGTTATGAGTATCTGGAGATCTTTCTCCTCCAAAGTACTGAACAAACTCTTGTCACCGGTCATGTGGAAAGAAGCTCCACTGTCAAGAAACAAACCACTCCCCACCGTGGATGAAACCATGCATGTGAAGAGTGTGAAATCCAACTCAAACTATGAAGCAAGTGCCTCACCTTCAGATCCTTCCTCGGATCCCTTCTTTGACTTCTTCTTTGGGCAATTAGTATCATAATTTCCCAACTCATGACAACGAAAGCATCTCACCTTCGACTTGTCAACCTTCTTCCCATCATTGGAAGAATTGGATTCAGAAAGAGAGCCCTTCTCCTTCCCCTTCTTCACCTTACTCGCTAAGGCACAATTCTCCTCATCATGTATGGATGAAGAACTGTCTCTGGTGCTCTGTCTGATCTCCTCTTGCACAAGATCCAACCAAAGTCTCTCCCATCCTGGCAATTTCTCCCAACCATTGACAAAGTCCTGATAGGAATGTCAACTCTTTAGAAGATTAAGGAGACCCAAGCTCACCAAGTCCTCATCATTGACAGTCACCCCCACACTTCCCAGCTCATCCCGGCACTGGGCGAACTTCGTGAGATACCTGGGCATACTATCTCCATTCTCACACTTAATGTTTCTGAGTTTATCCTTGAGTGCCAACTTCCTATGATCACTTTTTCTTTGGAATAGATCTGTCAATGCTTTCCACATCAAGTATGGAGAAGCCTTTCCATGCAGGCTAGACACAATGTGATCCTTCACGCCCTCCAACGGAATCATTTGACACTTTGTTGTCTTCTTTTGCCAAACCACAGCTTCAACAACATCAGTATGTTTTGGGACCTCAGCCTCTATGAAATCCTTCAACCCATTATCATCTAACACGGCCTCCATCCTATCTTTCCATGCAATATAGTTCAAGCTGACTTCAAGAGCATACTCCAATCGTAATCTGTTGAAAGACATTTCAACTTGGACACCAAGAAAACATTGCTGCAAATTTGAATTCCACCAGCTCAAAACTCAACCGCTTCTGATCTAAAATTGGTGAGAACAAGGTATTTCTTGTACAAAGATCGATTGTATGGGCATTCACCGGATATCTCACCTTCCAAAAGGAGGATGAATCCAGAGGATACCTGGCCCGATCATAGACTCTGCCTGAAGAAATAAAATGAAACACTTTCTGAATAATAGATTTGATGATCAACTCTACTCTGATACCATGTAGAAATTTTGAATAATATGACACTTATTCACAGAGATTATCCTGATTATACACTATTGCGAAATGCATGCATAATACATAATCTTCTCTACGTTGATCATCTGCAGAATTAAAAATAATGAAACATCAATCGCATGCGCACATTAACACAATATGTAACCAGGGAAAGCATACAGCTGAAAACCCCCAACTATCTGTATATTATATTGATTGAGAACATGTAACAATACATAGTACAATACTCCTCGCAAGTATTCAGTACTATCTCCACCTGTTACACACAAAACTAACTCAGATCTGAATCAATCACAGGTTCAAATCTCCTCCGTTGCTTGCCTGCCTCCACTGCGCAATCCTGCATGAGAATAATGATGAATGGAAAGACCAAACTCGTATTTCCCTTGTGTGTGACTGCACAATCCTCATTGGCAATCTCAATCCATGCATGTGCAAATCTCATGCACAACTATAGTCACAACTAACAGCTGTCTTGCCCTTTCACTTACCTCTAACACCTGTCTTGTTACCAGGAATAGTGTCTATGCAGAACTGCTAATCCCACTAAGGCTGGTAGATACCTTAGAAACAAACAAATTAAAACTAATTTCCTTTTCCTTTATGAAATATAGATGAGAGAAGAATAAAGGAGACCAACCTCTGTCTTGCGCTTTGTTCCTTGATTGATTCCTCTCTCTTCTGATAGTCCTTTGCTACTTGCTTTCGTACCCAGCTTCACAGAATACCTATAGAATCAAAGCAGCATAACACTATATGAGAACATGGATCTATTATCATAAGCAATATAGGTTCAGATGTATATTAACCACACAAATGCATAAAACATCAATCATACAAGTGTATGGAGGAAAACTTGAATAGTTTTATTGATAATCAAGAAAGAGCCAAGAGAATTACAACCAATTGTTCTGACCCAGCATCATCCTCTAAGCAAGTAAGCCCTTCTTCACCTCATGAAAAGCTGAGATCACCCAACACTATGATGTTGCCTCAAGAAACCAACAACAATTCCTTACAAGATGAAAAATTCCAGCCTCTGGATCTCTGGGATGAGGGATCCATATATAGATGTCTGCAAGGGAGGTGAGTCAGCTTTTGAGATTTGATTAGTGTCTCCCCTCTGATAGTTCTTGATTCCACTTGGAGATTGATGATCTCTTACTCATCCCTAGTCTAATTCAGAGAGGCAAGTGTCACAGGAGAAGTTTCTGGAAGATTCCATGCTTCTCCACCTTGCGGATTGACCCTGCCATTTGTCCCTTCTCGCCCATCGCACCCCATATAAGGGATTTTTGACATGCAACGTACCTATTGTGTGTATTTAGGTGGGATGAAATGCACTTTGCCTATGGATCAGGTGAAATGGTCCAGTTTTGACCAGTTCTGAGTGGTTTTTCATGGAGAACTTCTGGGAGAAGCTGTAATGAGTTGACCTTGTTATTTTAGGGGTTGGAACAACACCTTTAGGGACTTAGGAGCCCTTGGTTTATGGACATTTATGCTTGGGGTTGCAGTGCCAAAAAATTTCTATAACAGTTTCCCCCTAAAGCATGAGGTCGTTAATCTTTTTGATGTCCGGTGAAATGCTTTATCATGAGGATCCGAAGTTCTTTCAAGCTGGAAGGAGACCTGTAATAAGATACAATACAATACATTATCTTCATAATATTTTCATGATCTAGCTGAGGTGGGCATTCCCATGTCAGCTTTATAAATTCATTTTTCATGTACATGAGACAGACAATCGTCTGAGTGTAGACTGATGATTCTGGTAGAGCCATCATCCCTTAGATTGGATGATTATTTGTGCAGCAATGATGTACATTTAATGTCTTTATTTTCCTGAATATATATCGCAGCCCGGATGGATGAAACTAGATCCGGGGTCTTCAATCTCGTTCGATCTTCACTCAAAGTACAAGTCGATCCATGTGAGAGATGTTCTAGAGTCGAACATGGAAAGACATCGCCTGATTACCAGCCAATTATGTAAGCTGTTAACAGGCGCGAGAGGAATCACCGATAATGATGATGACCCTCAAGGTACTATAGTACAATCTATGTGGTGTGAATAAAGGACTTGGCGTCGAACACCACGCAAAATCTTTCGGTCGAAGGCCATTGATGTAAACATGTCGCCGGAAGTGAGAAACTTTCCATTGAGGCATGCAAGCTTCAAAGTACTGAAAGGGTTGTTCCTAGATCGACTTCTTGGATAATGAGCTGATGTCAACAAGAAGCGATCCGTCATAGGAGGGCCTTAATGAATCCCACATCAATGACACAGAACGAGGCAAATGATTTTAATGGAGGTGAAAACGATCTGGTGATATAAGGTTCAGGGTGGCAGTCATGAAAGAATGGAGCGTAAATGTATTGCACTGGGTGAGACACAGGTGAATTCTCTGAGCAACTTCTCTTGAACATATCGGTGACACTGACATGATGGATTGGTAGCATTAACACCAAATGTGGATGGTGTGATGGAACCATGGTGATGTGACCAGTGAATGGAACAACCCAACCCGACTTGGATGCGGAGTGAAAGTGTCATGTTTAAGAGCAACTTGCTACCAACAAAGTTTCTTCAAGTTTTCTTCCCAATTTTCCCCAGTCATTGCTGACCAGTACCTCTTTATTTTTGTCAAGCTTGAGGAGGATAACATATGCTTGTTCTATAATTTTCCCTTTAGGCAAACCCATCGCTATGTTTTAACGAGCCTAGCGATAGTGAAACTCGCTCTTGTCTGTTATGGACAAGTTTGTCGCTATTAGGTTTTAATGAGTTTAACGACAAAGATAATTCGGTCCTTTTCAATTTTAGAGAGTCTGAAAAGGGACGTAAAGGAAACTCTAAAAATAATTTTTCGTCATCTAATCCCTTAAGTCCGAAAAAGTATAAAATAATACAGAAGGGATGAATTTTCGGTACTTTTAACGAGCCGAATAAAACAAGCGCTCGATCTTTTTGTGTAATAATCCCTCAGGTCCAAAAAGATTAAAATCTAAAGGAGGGATAGCACTTCCAGTCACTTTAACGAGCTGGAGAGGCCAGTGGCTCGGAAATCTTTTCATATTTTACGAGTCAGTTGAAAAGAGCTTAAAGGAGACTCATCCTTGAGGAACGAGTGATAAATTCGAGTAGAAACTGATTCCAAATAAGGTTTGGAATTTTCCAATCACGGCAGTGTTACAAGGATGGCTAACAGGATCACTCTTCGTAGTTGTTCCTCAAAAGGGGTAAACAATCAAGTGGAGGTGAATGATCGACCAATACAAAGTGGAGGTGATGATGAGAACACGACCAAAGCTTCAAAGGGCTGAAGTACTACATTCAAGATGGTTATTTACCAGAAATTGGTTCATATTTTAATGAGCTTAAACGCTGGGGGAAACATTTGCTCATTGCTTATGTTTATTTTTTAACGAGCATGAAGTCCGCGTTAAAACTGCTTGATCTAGTTGTATAATAAGAATGTCTCATCTAAAAACGGCATTTTTTCAAAGCTTTGCCCCGCATCCTTTCTTTATGCAAGTTAGGAAACGACCAATCCAAAAAAAAACATAAATGGTCGCTGTTTGCTTGCATGCCAAAAGGTTTGCATGCCCCCAGGTATAGTGAAATAGAGTTTCAAGGTTACCCCTCAATTTGTAGACAAAACATTTGTTTTATCGGGAAAGGCCTACCTTTTTCAGGTTACCAAAGATTGTTCTATTCGTACCACAAACAAAACATTTCTTCGGCGATGTCTACCGAAATAGACAAAGGCGAGTGGCGCAGACGCCTCCACTCACATAACTTTGACGAGGGAATCTTATTCTAGTCTAATCCCATTTTCATAAATGGACAGGTGTGTCAGACTAGTCATATATCCCTCGCGGAAACCTACCCTATCCTTGAAGTTTTCCTGCCGAAGTAGACCAGGGTGCATGCCCCTTGGGTTTCAGTCATGTCCCCCGAATCACTCGCGCTCATTAGGTGGATGAACTAGGGATTGATGAGACATTCCTTGCATAAAAATACCATTTAGGGATGGTATATGACTATTTTCTATGCGTGAACCGGGGAATGAAAGCTGGTCTATGAGCTTGACCACTCTTCCTTCGTGTGGAAAACACATTACTATAAAGAGTGAGGAGACAATGGCTCCCATGCAATAAATATAGTCTCGTCCAAGGAGTATATTATAATCCAGGGGTCCTTGGACTACCATTACGTTCATGTGAACGGTTTTCCCTCTCAATGTAATGGGCACATTGGGAAGGATCCCTAACAGTCGACTAGTTCCTTTGTCAAATCCTGTTAGATTTCTCATTTCAGGCAAAAGCGATGGCGAACCAAGCACTTTCCAAGCAGTTGAGGAAAGGATACTCACAGAAGCCCCTTCATCTATGATGGTACCAGCCATAACCATTCTATATATTTGAGCAATGATTTGGAATGGTATACCAGTCGGTAAACGGGGTCTGCCTAGTAGATTCCAGTCAAAGGAAACAACTAGGTTGCTTGGAGGTGGGACTGAATAAATGGCCAGATACGACTCTGACTAACTTCCTTCCTGCGGTAAAGGAACAGGTAGACTGCCCCCATTTTCATCGGAGTTTGTGCTTACGAAAAGAATTTGGACGGTGTCATCCTTGTTCTCTTCGGTGACTGTATCATCTGAAGATGGAACCTCTGAAGGCAAGACCGAGCCAACCACCGCCTCGACCTTTTGACTTTTGTCTAGTATGGATTCAGATGGTTTATCTTCAATGATAGACACTTCGGCCGACCACAAGGGTGGGTTAGTTGGATTTTCAACTAATGACGGACTCAGCAAGAATTTCTTATATCCAGGAGGGAGCCGTAACAGTGAAATCGGACGGTCGTCCAAAACTCTTTTAGCCTCATCTAAGAAGGGACAACGGTGTACGACGTGATTGCCTTCACACAGTTTACAAGGAAATTTGCATTTTCCTTTTTGTCCAGGGGCTTCACTTTCACTAGTTGACGATGTACTTTCAACATGATCATCAGAGGTTAACGACACCGGGTTGTGCAAACGAGGAGACCAGTCCCTTAAGATCCAAGGGATTCAAGGACAATCTCGATGATAGTGGTCTCCTTTGCAAATGACACATGGTGATTTAGGCCTGGTCGGTGCAGTGTGTGGATTTTCGCTAGACGATGCTTGGTTGCCCCTTTTCCCCTTTGGCTCCTTCTTCTTCTTCTCAGGTACTTGATTTTCAGCTTTACCAGCTTCATCAAGTGAAGAGGAAGGAGGAGAGGAAGAATTGGGTGAAGTAGAGGGTTGGGGGGTAACTCTGGAATCGTTTAGTTGCTGACTCGATTGTTCAGGAATCGTGGTGTTCTCAACGACGGAGGTTGAGAAAATCCATACGGGCAAACCAATTGTCAATCCTGAAAGTGACAATGTGGCCATATGGGGTGCACCAACATCTCCCCAAGAGGAGAAGGGACTAGGATTTCCTCCAAGGGGAACTCCTTGGTTGGTGGACTCCATTTTCCTCAACCTAAGACCAACGTAGGAAAGGTGATAATTATTCTGTTTAAAATAATTTTAGACGCTTTGACACAACTTGTTTTTTCAATTTTTAAGAGTCGAGAAAAAACAAAAGATGACTCTAGTCGCCTTCGATTTTTAATGAGCCTGAAGTGACAAGTGCTCAGATGGACCTTTTCCGTTAAGGAGTTTGAAAAGGAACGAAAGGGACTGCTCTGGAAATCTAGACAGAGGGATTACCAAACCAATCGCAAAACTGTAGAATACTTTTTACGGTATGGCAGGCAATCTTCCCGAATGTTGTGTTTAGTGCATTGCAATTGATAGGGCGGCAAACACGGCTTCCTATTGATAAAGGATAAAGCCTATTGTGGTCTCCCAAAATATACTCGACGATACGTGGGAGCACAAGTCCGTACTAGCACTTATCGTCTCAAAGTGGAGGAATCACCTAACCAACAACGAAAAGAACAGTTACCAGGCTTTACGACACCAGAATACGTCTCTAGCCTAGACTTCTAGATGTTGTGCGTTAGGTTCCAAAGCGTTGTTAGATTCATTAAATTTATTTTATAGTTGATCTTGCTTAAGAAATTTTCCTTTCAGGTTCACCGCGTGATGTAGATGTACAATTCCTAAAATGCAATCTAAGATGAGAAACAGTCGTTTTATCTTCTTTGTGCAAATGAAAATCCTAGCTATTAAGGAAAGAGAGATGGCGTTCTTTCAGCATAGAGCAAAGAGCACACACTATATGCACTGTCCTAAATCAAACCAACAAACAGTCTAAATGCAAATGCACATGCATGTAAATGATAAAAAGAAATCTAATGTGCAAATGTGAATTAATTTTTAAAGCGACAATTACTAACAAGTTTCTTTTCAAGAAAAAATGAGGACAATGACAAAACTTTGCAATTTGGAATTGAAAACTTGCTTTCGACACTAGAAAAGCTACTAATTCAGATCAAATACAAGAGTAACAGGGTAATTGACCATCAAGAACAATCTGATTCTCTTCTATGACTGAAAACAACATTTGTGACACTTTCAAATCAGGAAACGACAGTACAATTACGCTACTTCTTTGTAAAGGAGAACTGAAAATGACTCAAAAAATACATAAAAACATTTACAGTTCTTTGTACAATGGAGGCAGAATAACAGTAAGGAAAGGGGTTTCAAACAGAGGTGTACTGACTACAGGCAACAAAACTCCTGAATAGATCTGAAAAGAGTGAACACAAAAACCAAAATTTAGGAACAAGGCCTTGTCTGATCAGTGCACCTGTAACACAGTGAAACTGAAATGTAACGCACCTACTACACTCGGGAAGTGTGCTACATTTTAAGTTCACCGAACAGATAGTGCGCTGGACCAGGGACGAGACTTTGATTGGGTTCCGGGTCACAGTTTGCAGTTTAGTTCAGGGATTTTGGCCGAGCAAGTGGTAATTAGTAAATCAATCACAAGGGTAGATCTAAGGAGGTTACTAGAGCCACCACAAGGGAAATTAGAGAGCTTGTAAATCAATTGTTTAATTCATAAACAAAACCCCGAGATTGACTGAAGCAACGTTGATCTACTTTGCACTTGCATAGCAAATGCAGTTCGAAGGCTAGCTGGCTTGACTTCAGGCTCTGTCTGTAAATTTATAAAGTAAACAAATGTAGATGAACAAACAATCTACTCACTCCCCAGCGGAGTCGCCATTTTGTTACTGGGAATAGTGTCTATGTAGAACTGCTAATCCCACTAAGGCTAGTAGCTACCTTAGAAACAAACAAATTAAAACTACTTTCATTTTCCTTTATGAAAGATAGATGAGAGAATAATAAAGGAGACCAACCTCTGTCTTGCGCTTGGCTCCTTGCTCGATTCCTCTCTCTTCTGGTAGTCCTTTGCTACTTGTTTTCGTACCCAGCTTCACAGAATACCTATAGAATTAAAGCAGCATAACACTATATGAGAACATGGATCTATTATCATAAGCAATATAGGATCAGATGTATATTAACCACACAAATGCATAAAACATCCATCATACAAGTGTATGGGAGAAAACTTGAATATTTTTATTGATAATCAAGAAAGAGCCAAGAGAATTACAACCAATTGTTCTCACCCAGCATCATCCTCTCAGTAGGTAAGCCCTTCTTCACCTCATGAAAAGCTTAGATCACCCAACACTATGATATTGCCTCAAGAAACCAACAGCAATTCCTTACAAGATGCAAAATTCTAGCCTCTGGATCTCTGGGATAAGGGATCCATATATAGATGTCTACAAGGGAGGTGAGTCAGCTTTTGAGATTTGATTAGTGTCTCCCCTCTGATAGTTCTTGATTCCACTTGGAGATTGATGATCTCTTACTCATCCCTAGTCGAATTCAAAGAGGCAAGTGTCATAGGAGAATTTTCTGGAAGATTCCATGCTTCTCCACCTTGCGGATTGACCCTGCCATTTGTCCCTTCTCGCCCATCGCACCCCATAGAAGGGATTTTTGACATGCAACGCACCTACTGTGTGTATTTAGGTGGGATGCAACGCACTTTGCCTATGGAGCAGGTGAAATGGTCCAGTTTTGACCAGTTCTGAGTGGTTTTTCATGGAGAACTTCTGGGAGAAGCTGTAATCAGTTGACCTTATTCTTTTATGGGTTGGAACAACACCTTTAGGGACTTAGGAGCCCTTGGTTTATGGACATTTATGCTTGGGGTTGCAGTGCCCAAAAATGTCTATAACATGTCTCCACTAAACTGTCCATGCACTGAGTTAACTGATGTATTCTTCAGTTGCTTTATGAGTTAATAATTAGTGAATTAATTAATAATTAATTCACACAACTCATCACTAGTGTATCCTTTAGTTAGAATAAATACAACTAGTTCAACCAAGTCAAACTAAACACAACTCCATCAACTCCTCAATCAACTCCACCAGAACTCAACCACTTGAGTTCTAACTGAAGTCCACCATGCAATAGCTCAACTGACTCATAGGAAAAGCATATTTCCTTCTGACAGCTGCATGTGCCACATCCGTAGCTCGAACTGAAGTGCTCCAAGAGAATAATATAATGTTTGTAGTCTAAATATTATTAAGAGCTAATAATATTCGACTGTTCTATTTTGAGCCTGGTAGTCTAAAAATAGAAGTCCATCTATTTTTACCAACATGACCAATCATCCACAAATAGCATCCTGCAACTCATAGACCATGATCCATATGTCTAAAAATAGACATAGTCTAAAAATAGACTTTGCGCCAAAAATAGCCTGCGGGCCCACTTGGTGAAGGCGACTCCTTTCCACTAAGCTCCATCATCTTGTTGCATTTTCAACAAACTCGGGATTTTTCAGTTTAACGAGCAAGAAAAGTACCTAAAAGAATTCTCAGATCATCTTCATAAGTTTTTAACAAGCCTGAAGAAAAAACTCGGTATTTTTTCAGTTTTATGAGCGAGAAAAAAGCGCGTAAAAAGAATTTTCAAATGATCTTTTTCAGTTTAATGAGCTAGAAAAAGAGTGAAAAAGAGTTTCTCAGACCGTCGTTGTAGGTGTTTAACAAGCCCAATGATGAAAAACGCGAGGATTTTTAATTTTAAGAGCGATAAAATATCCCATAAAAGAACATCATCATATATTCTTTGTAGTAGTTTAACAAGCCCAAAGAAGGAGACTCGAGGTTTTTCGGATTAACGAGTAATAAAAATACCATAAAAAGAAATCTCGCTCTTCTTTGTGGTAGTTTAACGAGCCTGAAGAAGGAGACTCGAGGTTTTTTGGATTAATGAGAAACAAAACTACCATAAAAAGAATGCTCGATCTTTCTTAATCTCATGCTTGACAATAGAGGGATCTATGCCATGCATTTCCTCATAAGACTTAGGGAAAACATCGCGGAGTCCTTAAAAGGGTAGGTGAAGCTCACAATTTCCTCAGGGTTGTGATTGGCTCCAATCTATATGTTTTCCACGATGCCTGTCTGGACTAAAATATCGATGAGCAATGTCTTTGAAAGATTGCACATGTTTCCCTCTGAGTCCAAATTTTGGATAGTAGTATAAGGTGAGGAAACGATTTCAGGTGCATCAAATGACAGGATTTGAAGAGGCATCATGTCCGAATCAGATATCGAAACATGATGGTGCGATTCCTCCCAAGGTCGCTCTTCTAAACTCATGATCTCTCTAATAGCTTCTTCCATAGGTAGGACCCGATTGAGGGGATTGAAATAAGGAGTAATTATGGGAGGGGCAGTGGTATCTTGGTCGTGACCAAAGTGACCAGAGACTCGAATGTAGATTGAATGGCCTGGTAGGCCAATTTAGCTGGTAACAATGGCATTTATTCTCCATAAGTGTCAATGTCTGAAGGGGCCGGTAGGATCTAACGATCGTTCAGTTTGTGAGGAATGGATGAAACCATAGAGACTGTCTGAGGAACCACTGGCGGTAGAAGAGGGAAAAAACCATCAGGGAAGAGCCCTTCAATAGACCGGTACTGATACTGAAATAAGAGTCAAGTACAACACCCACTAAGGGTACCAAGCCGCTAGGTAACGAGGTGTAATCTGGGGTGCAAAAGGACAGCTAGTCCATTGTGACTATATTTCCATCCAAGGGAAATAGGATGATGTGGAAGACCAAAGACACAATGGCATTCATGGCATAAGTCCAACTACGGCCCAGAATCATATTATAGTCAATTTTATGATCCATGACTTCGATATCCACCGTTACCATTTTCCCACTCAGAGTGATGGGGTAGCTGGCAAGGTAACCTTTTGGGATGAAAGTGTGGTCGTCTAAAGCTTTAAGGGAATTCGACGGTGGGGATAAGGTTGGAGAACCCAAAGTGAGCCAACATGAAGCCAACATTTTGCAAGTTGAATCGCCTTCTTCAATGATAGTCCTATGTATTCCTTTACCTCTTAAAAAAATTTGCACCTAAAATGCAAGCTGGTGAGAAAGGGGAGGTTTAAATTTTTCCATGTCGAAAATTGCAAGCATGGAATCTTGAGGGATGATACCACCAATAGAAGGATGGAGAGCTTTCCTTTATGCTGGACAGGTTTGTAATACTTCAAGCACCCACATAGCCAACAGCACTTGCTCCAGGTCTTCTACAATGCTATAGTTCTGGGTGGCACGTGCAGATGTATTGTGCGTTGTGCGTCGAAGTGCCCCTTTAGGGGGTGAATCACAAGGTCAACAACTAGCCTTTTGATATGAAGATCGTTAGGCAACGGTGGGTTATTACTTGAGGAGGGTTCCTTTGCATGAGTGACTATTGTCTTGTTGGGGCCTGACCTAGGTTCAGAGGTGATTTAGCCAAACAAATCCCGGTACTACTGGCCCTTTCGGCAACAATCCACGTAGCGCGGACTAAGGTCTCACTCGAAGTAGTATGGGAGGGTGCTAGAACCAGGTTTCCGCATGCTAGAGATGTCTGATGATTTCAAGTGGTCCATGGTTTGACGTTGTGCGCACGTCGCTACGCGCACTTACACGTACCTCGCAGCCTGAGATGTTGCCTTCGCGCAGCCCTACCTGGGGGCCAAACGCTGTTATTACCCAATTCCTTACTATTGTTCCACTGTTAGTTGATTAAATTAGCTTATATGCATGTATAAAGTATACTTAGTAATATAAGTCATTCATACAAGTGTGCGCAGTAAATAAATAGTATAATTGCAATTCATATCAAGCAAGTAATAACCCAAGAACAAATACACAGAATTAAGATAAAATTTCTCTTTATTATTATCTTCCTTTGGTTACAGACTCGACACTGCCCTCCGCACTCAGTTGCAGGGGTCCGCATACTCAACTGTGGACTACTAGGCCTCTTTGCACTCAGCTGCAGAGCCTTCTCCTACTCTATGGCCCAAGACACATTTAGACCCTTAGACTCTTGCTCTTCGCTTCTACTTTCTCTGTTCCTCCTCTCTACACTTAGAGCCTCACTCTATTTATACAATTCCATGGTCCACGGACCATGGGTAGGCCAACATTACATTACAATACTAGGGCGAATAACCCTATGACTCTAACATACTTCCGCGCCCGCAATTCATGGGGCTTTAAAACATCATTCGGTCAAAACATGGGCTTTGAGCCCCAAAACATGCCTTGGGGGGATTCCATTCCCAAAAGGCCCCCAACACAAACATCGTGACTCACCCATGAGTCACTCGGTCGGCGCGGCGATCTTGGCACGGAGTTCCTCCAACTATCCTAAAAATGTGCTAATTCTGGCAATGCAATGAGCCGTTGCTTGCTGAATCTATTGCATCCTCTATTTTGAGACCTCCGTATCTGGGGTGCTTCTCTGCATTAAGGTGTACTGGTATCAGCTGCATATGTTTATAGTCCTGTGCCATTTTCTGGCTCCTCGAAGTGCAAAGACTGTGCCTTTGTCGGCTAGTCAGATCGCTGGCCCACCCGTGTAGGGCTTCAATCCATTGCAATTCACTTTTCCTGGGAAGGGTTCTCCATTTAGTTTGACTAGTTGGATCGTGCCTCGATCTGTGACCTCCTTAACCACGTATGGTCCTAGCCAATGCATTCTAAATTTTCCCGTAAATTTTTCAAACTTACTGTCGTACAGCAGCACTAAGTCATTTGCCTTGTAGGTGTGCAACTTGATATGGCGGTCGTGCCAGGCCTTTTCACGCTGCTTTTGTACCTACTGATGAAATCTTGCCAAGAACCATTCCCCCTCAAGTTCTTCCAATTGCATGAGCCTTTCCTCCAGAGCTTCGCAGTCCACCATCCCTGTGAGCATTGCTATGCGCAGACTAGGTATGATATATTCCATCTGCATGACAGCTTTTATGCCATAAACTAACTGGAAAGGTGTTTGTCCCGTCAGTTTCTTGCACGTTGTACTGTAAGCCTATAGCATTGCAGGTACATGCAGATCCTAATCGCTTCGCTACACATTACACACTTTGGTCAACGCAGTCTCCATTATTTTGTTGAATGCTTCTACAGTCCCATTGGCTTGTGGGTGATACAGTGTACTTTTCTGATTATACACCTATAACTCTTCTGTGAGCACGTTGATGGTTTCATTTAGGAAATGTGTTCTGCGATTACTCATTAAGATTTTCAGACAGCCAAATCGGGTCAACACGTTTTCAAACAAAAACTTCACAGTCGTAGTGGTCGTGCAGTCTTTGACCGGCTGCGCTTCCACCCATTGTGTCAGGTACTCCGTCGTGGTGATGATGTAGCGCACGCCCATTTTTCCCTGAGGTTTGATAGGTCCCACGAAGTCAATTACCCATTTCTTGAACAGTTGTAGTGTCATTTGTGGATTTAATGGCATCTCGTCCCTCCGCGATGGTTTTTCGGTCCTTTGACATATATCGCAGGCCTTACAGTGTGCTTTTGAATCCTGGTGAAGGATTGGCCACCACAACCCTACGAAAAGAATCTTTTGTACGGTCACGCATCCTGCATAGTGTCCTCTTGCAGTGCCCCCATGTGCTTCTACGAGGATCTGAAATTGAGGTATGTATCTTCACAATATCTCATCATTTCCTATTTTGTATAGGTGCCCAACGATGATAGAAACATCTGTTGCGTGCACCACCAATTCTTTCTTCTGTTGGATGGAGTATTCCTTCGGCGCAATCCCTATTGTCAGAAAGTGGATTATATCTTCGAAGTGCCCATCCACGACGCGCACCACAAAGAGCTGTGCATCAGGTAATCCTTCCTCCAAACTAGTAGGTTCCTCGCCCGTCTCAATACACGACAATTTATCCAGTCCTGCGTTCAGGCACCTAGGTTTGACCACGACCTCAAAGTCATATTCTTGGAACAATAAGAGCCACCTACATATGTGCCCCCCCAACACAGGCTTATTGACCAAGTACTTTAACACGGAATGGTCTTTATACATCTTGAAATGTCCTTTGAGCAAATAGTGCCAGTATTTTTGGAGCGCGTACACCATCGCCAACCCCTCGTGCTCAGTTTTGGAATAGTTCTTCTTAGATTTGGATAATCTATGACTTGTAAACATGATAGGATGATCCAAGCCTTCCCCACCCTCTTGTGTGAGAACTTCTCCCAGCGCGATACACGATGCATCAACATGGATGTGAAACTCCACATCCCATTTTGGGAAGACCAGGATTGGAGCGGAGGCCAACTTCTCCTATAGGACATCCGGGCTCTTCATGCAATCGTCATTCCAATAGAATGTGACATATTTTTTCAATGGATTCTCCATCGGTGCAGCGATTTGGGCATAGCTTTTGATGAACTTCCGGTAGTACCCTGTGTGGCCCAAAGGTAGCGCGCAATTGTTTAACACTTTGTGGTGCTTCCAAATTTATAATCACTGCAATCTTCACAGGGTCCACCATTATTCCCTATTTTCGAACCACATGTCCCAACAACTTTCCAAATTGAACGAGGAATGTGCACTTCTTTAGGTTCAGCGCAATCTGGTGTCATCGGCAAATATCCAGCATCAAGCATAAGCTTGCTACGTGGTGCTTCACCAATCCGAAGATAGTCCAGTCATCCAGATAGACCTTTAGGAACTTATGGATGTATTATTTGAATGCGGAAACAATGATGCACAAAAAGATTCCAGGCACATTCTTCAATCCAAATGGCATAATGGTGTATTGAAAGCAACCCCATTCCATTGCGAAGGTCATCTTGCTCCTATCTTCCGGCGCGATTTTGATCTGGTGGTACCCTGAGAACCCATCCGTGAATGAGTATGCTTCTTGTCCACCAACATTTTCCAATACTTCATCTGTGAACGGTGTCAGGAATGGGTCATGTACACGGGCGTCATTCAGCTTCCTGAGGTCCATGCATATTTGTATTTCGCCCTTCTGCTTTTCTTGTGCACCACCAAAGGGCTCACCCAGTCGGATTCTTCCACCGGCTCAATAATTCTGGCAGTAAGCATTTTATCTAGTTCTACGCAGACCTTTTCCTTATTCTTCAAATTCAAGAGGTAAGGCCTCTATTTAACCAGCTTCGCGCTGGGTTTTAGGGTGATATTCATCATCCCTAAGTCGCCAATGATCCATTTTAAGTCCATAATCTTGGTCAGGAATAAGTCTTGGTACTTGTGGAGTAAATCAGCGACCTTATCCACCGTGGCGTCATCCCAATAGTCACTGAGCGTTGCATACTTTGGTTCAACCTCCATCCCAATGTTTACCTGCTTCATTTTTAGCAGCACGGTGATGTCAGGGTCTTCAATCAATGGTCCTCGAACCTCCTGACAGCCTTCAGTTTCTGGGATGTTGTGGATCCTCATCAGCCTCCTCAATATTCACATTGTAAAACTCCAACGCGCAGCTCAGTTGTATCGCCCATTCCAGCTGAAGCACTTCCATTGGCTCCTGGGGTATTTTGAAGATAGTTTCTTTTACTACTTGTAGTGCATCATCAACAGTATCCCACCAACGATCTTCAAACGTGAAGGTTAAGAAGAATCCTTCACCCAAGATATCCCATTCAATCGTGCCATGGTGGATCTCCATCTCAGTATACCAATTCATGGGTATGACATCCAGGGAATGATAGAACAAATGCACCCATTCAGGTTGTGGCTCTTCCCCGTAGACCTTGGTCCATTTCGCGAGGTGTGTTTGTGGATCATCCCATCCGTCATACTTATCTGTTAGCCGTATCTACAGTTTCCCAAATCGTAGGCGCATCATCCTTTTGCATCCCCGCCAGTCCTTAAAATTTTGTTGGTGCATACCCCACCACCTTGTGGGTGTAGCACGTAGTACCCATTTCAAAGCATCGAACTGCTGTTGTTCTGGCACCTCTCTTTCAAATTTGTTCAGGAAATCATCCACCACTGTCAACCCGTCATACTTAGGTAGATCCCTTACTTCTGTGGTCACGTAGTGCAATGATATGACCATCATGTTGCTATTGAGCATGGTTACCTCGTGTAACCGGTTCTGCCATCGTTCTATTTCCTTGTATGAATCTGATGTGCAGGAGCTTTCGCACTCCCAAAAAATCCTGCCATCGGCTGTAGGATTCACCCAATATTGTTCCCAAGCGGTTATCTTGTAGATATAGTCTAGATCTTCGTTGCTCTCGTCATCGTGCCCTGGCTTTGTGTAGCGCAATCCTTCTATAGGGTCTAAAGGTACCACTACAAGCAGTGAATTTTTCTCAAAAATCATTTTGCGCTTCTTTAGATTTATCACTTCGTTCATATCAGTGGCCCAATCTATTCCCAATAGCGTGGGATAGGGATTGTTGTCATCCACAATCTCTATCACTTCGAAATATGCAAGCGCACTCGCACCTTCGATATCTATCGTTATTCCCTGCAATCTTCCCATTGGTAGGATCTTTTTTTGGTTTGTCATTCGCAATTGAATAGGAGACCATTGCAACGCGGGCCGGCCCATGTGCTCCCATGTTTGCTTTGGTAAGACATTCACGTCCGATCCTAGATCCAAAATCACTTGATCCATTTCATATTCTCTTCTTTGCAAAGTCAATCTCATCTCCCTTCATGTTCGTGTTGTGTGTTTCCCGAGCTTCCGAGCTACACGCGGTTCCCCTATTCCAGCACATCTAGTAATGAGTTCTTGTAGCCCTTTCACTACTTTGCTATCATGCAGCAGCTTCATGCATGTCTCCAGAAAGGTAGTGAGCATTGATGGGTCCATCTCTGGTTCTATTTTGTCTCTACTACCTAAAGTGGAGGCCTCTTTGAAGCTCTTCTTAGCTTCCATGAATGTCTCCTTCGCGCGCTCCAAATTGAACTCTGGTTCCTTTGTTGGAGCCTTGCAAACCCAAGCACTTTCTCTGGGCTGCATGCCCTTGTCATCTCCTACCGTGATACCACTTTGGAGCATAATGTTTACATTCGGGTCCTCCTCGTGTGGCTTAGACCTCATCATTTGCAAGTTCTAGGTCGGGGGAGGTTGGAGTGTTCCTTTATCGTGCAACCTGGTTATTAGTGTGGGGCAGTCTTTCATTTCATGATCAAACTGGGTACAATATAAACATGATGCTCTCATCGGATTTGTACAATCGTGGGCATAATGCCTTGGCCCTCTGCAATTGTAACAAATCAGCTATCCGTGACCCCTTCCTGGTCCCATTCTGCCTTGACCTTGTCCGCGCCCCTGAAATCCAGTGTGTGTCATCCCTGCATTTTTATTGAGGGCTTGCGTTTCGGTCTGAACTCTGTAGGTAGGAGTCTGATCCATCATTAGTTTGAAACTTCTACAGGTGTGCTCATCATGGCATACTGACCTACAAAAATTATAGAACAATTGTTGGGACGTCTATGTATACTTCTGTAATAGGTGGCAGTTATCTATAGCATGCTTCCCTCCTATCTAAAAAATCATGCATCATAATGCAGGCACCGCGCTCGGTCCATCTTGTGCCTCTGGTCTCAATGGAATCGAACCTCCTCCCACCAGGTAGTTTGCGAAGACTGGACAATGGTCCTTGTCATGTCCCTGGCCTTCTCACTTTATGCACCATACCTCCTCACGTGCTTCTGGGCGAGTTGTCCTGTACTGTTTCAAACTCTGCATCTCCAGACACAGGTTTTTCAATTGCGCATGGATCTATTGGACTCCTAGGCTAGGATCTTGTATTGGGGTCTCATGTAGTCTCATTGCAATCTCCAAAGCTTCAGCCTGAGTGGATAGCTTCTATTGTGACAGCGCGGTCCTTAGATGCGGCGTTAGTGACGCTAAGAATCATGCACAGTGTTGCCCATCTGTTAAGGTCATATTGGCTTCACGAATCATACCCTTCAGTCTCTAATCCAGCTCCCAGGGGGTCTCACCTAGAAGCATCACGATTTCCTTAAACCCAATAATCAACTGTGTCTCTGATTTTGGTCTGCTAAATTCCCTGTTTAGCGCAGCTTGGATATCCGTGATCCTTGCGTTTGGATGGTCATTGGAATGCTTGATGTACCTCATCAGTACATCATCCTGCAAGGTAGTAACCAGTCTTTCCTTCTTGATATTATCATCCATGATGCCTTGCACTTCCCATACAACCTTTACCACGAACCAAAATTGGTCCAGATCTTTGTTTCCTACTCCTTTGAATACCGGAAACTTTATTGCACTCGCCATATTGAACTGTGGTGGTGGCGGAGGTGGTGTGGGCAGAGATGGGGGTGAAGATGGTGAAACTGGTGGTGGTGTAGGTGGGGGTGGTATGCACGGAATTCGTTTCCTTATCAGACTGATCGCGCTTCTTGGTGAAACTTTCGCGAGCTATTCCTCGCTTTCTCATCAAGGTGAAATCAAGGGGCTCGTTTCTATCTCTACGCTACCTTCATTTCTATAGATCCTCCCACTTCGCGCAGCCCCAAACATTAGTTTATTTGCATCACTCGCTTTTCACAAAGTAGCATCTTAATCCAAGTGTTCAAATATTTAATGTACTTACCCCACGGTCCTTTGAGGAAGCATCGTTTCACCTCGCTGTAGATGATTGAAGTGTCTACTATGAACTTAGTGATAAACCCTCCTATAATTCATTCGAGCCAATGGTCCACAACATGTGCGATCTTATCTTTTGATGCTTCTAGTCTGCGCACCAACTCTGGAGTCCACACAATAGGTTTGTCGAGCCTACACCTTCCTAAACTGTCTGCTAACTTCACGATTCACTCATACAACTCAGAGGGGAAGGATGCAAAGAAAATTTTGTGGATTTCCATATACAAGTAGCACTCTAACCACTGTTCCTATTTTACTCACGGATTCTTGCTTTCCTGCACTGCGAACTCATGAATTTTTTTGTCCAACCACCCTTCAATTCTTTCTTTGTCAGATTCCAGTGACACGACATCGGACATCTCTTATGCAGATCCTGGTCCCGGAAACGGAACCATTTTTTGGCTTGTTGGGGCCTGACCCAGGTTCAGAGGTGATTTAGCCAAACAAATCCTGGTACTACTGGCCCTTTCGGTAACAATCCGTAGAGCGCGCACTAAGGTCTCACCTGAAGTAGTATGGGAGGGTGCTAGAACCAGGTTTCCACACCCTGGAGATGTCTAATGATTTCAAGTGGTCTGCGGTTCGACCCTGTGTGCACGTCGCTATGTGCACTTACCCATACATCACAACCTGAGATGTTGCCTTCTCGCAGCGCTACTCGGGGGTCGAACATTGTTATTACCCAAGTCCTTACTAGTATTCCACTATTAGTTGATTAACTTAGCTTATTTGCATGCGTAAAGTATACCTATCAATATAAATCATTCATACAAGTGCGCGTAGTAAATAAATAGTATAATTGCAATTCATATCAAATAGGTAATAACCCAAGAACAGATACACGGAATTAAGATAAAACTTCTCTTTATTATTATCTTCCTTTGGTTACAAACTCGACTCTGCCCTATGCACTCAGCTGCAGGGGTCCGCACACTCAGCTGCGGACTACTAGGCCTCTGCGCACTCAGCTGCAGAGCCTTCTCCTACTCTATGACCCAAGACACACTTAGACACTTAGACTCTTGCTCTTTGCTTCTACTTTCTCTGTTCCTCCTCTTTACACTTAGAGCCTCGCTCTATTTATACAATCCCATGGTCCACGGACCATGGGTAGGCCGACATTACATTACAAGACTAGGGCGTACAACCTTATGACTCTAACATACATCTATGCCCGCAATTCACTAGGCTTTACAACATCATTTAATAAAAACATGGGCTTTGAGCCCCAAAACATGCCTTCGAGGGATTCCATGCCCAACAACGACTGGAGCTCCATAAGATTTGGCTCTGGTTTGCAGATCTACCATTTCAAAGGTGTAAATGGTAGATGATCCTTCACCAGCTGAAGGATGATGTGAACCGCCATTATCCCCTTATGGGGGTTGGGGCTGATTTGCAATAAGGTGTTGTTTCTGTTGAGCAGGGAAAGGATTACTCAGGACATCAGGGGTCCTTCCAGTGTCCTTTTTAGCAATGAAATCTATCCAGGAAACATATATCTCATGTGGTCTTGGGCACAGATTTTTCAAGGGTTCCAGGTGGGTTTATCATTTCCATCATTAGAGGGTGCAGTAGCCCTCTCTGCTTTGGGTTGTGCTACTTTGTTGACTACTCTTCAGAAGGAGTGGTCTTTTTCTTATTCTTATTGTTCTTACCACTGGGTTTTTATGTAGACTACACAGAGTTGATCGCGGTGGTAGGAAGAGCAGTCAATTTGGTAGAGGGGCCCACTAACATCTGGGAAATGTGACCGCTAATTTGTTTTACAACAGCCCCGGAGGTTGCGCCAATAATCCCATCGGCGTGCACTCCAGGTTGCTGAGTAGCGGGAGCATTGGAGTTGTGAGGGGCATTAATAATTATGTTGTATAGAGTGCTAGACTATGAATATATCAGATCTAAGTGTTGGGCACGACATATGGATTGGTCTTCTGTGACCGCACCACCTAAGGCGACATCCTTAGCGATTTGGGGTAGTAGAGACTTACAGAACCAATCCACTAAGAGAAAGTCTAGGAGGGGAGCTTTGACTAACCTCTGCCTACGTCTCCATTCATGTATATGACCAGAGATGTGGGTGGCAGTATCTTGACATAATGAAGTGAGGAGTTCCGTCCCAGTTTCATAGTGGATGGGCAGCTGGAAGTGCTTTAAGAGTTCCATCACTAGAGCATCAAAGGTATTGACTGAAGCGTGTGGTAACTCAATGTACCACTTGGTTGTGTTGCCAGTAAGGGTGCGGGGAAAAAGACGTAACCGGATACTATCATCCACCATGGAGTTAGAAACACTCCATAGATGATAGGTGGTGATGTGTGTACTTGGATCCTCCCCTTGTTTCCCTTCGAACTTAGGGATGTCTGTCGGTATTTTATGCGGGATTGGCAGCCAGAGTAAGTTATGATAGATGGGGTCATTTGTAAGTTTGTACAAGTTGGGGATATCAAGCGTTGCCAAGAAAGGCAGAGTGTGTGATGCCCCCGAATTGGACCAAGGCGATGACATATGACTTGAGGATCCTTGCGGTCCTCCCATCGTGTTGTTCCCAATATTATACATAGGTTGCGTGGTATAGTAGGTGCCTTGGGGTATGGTATTGTAATGTGGATTTCCATAGGGATTGTTAGGCTGGGGGATAGAAGTGCCCCAAGGGTAAGCAGTTCCCCCTTGACTCATTTGAGGTTGTGAGTAAGGTGCCCCCATGGATTGATTGGGACCTCCTTGAGGATTCTCGCTCGTCATAGGAACTAACCATAAGTCCTTGACTAGCATAAGGGGTGTTCATGTCAATCAGTGATTGACCATGCATGCCTGAAAATGGAGGGGGAACTATTACGTTCCCGGCTGATATATTCATATTGGGATTGCACCCAGATACTTGAATTTGGGGTTTAGAACTATACAATGGATGCCAACCATATTGTTGGTTGAAGGGACCCACGCTAACTATGCTATATTGAGCGTTATAAGGAGAACTATATGTAGCACTTGTCGAAGGTACAGGGTTTCACACTAAAGGGGTGGAACCTGAAATAGTCTGAGTTCCACTCATGTAGGGTGTCACCATAGGGTTTGAACCTAGGACAAATGGGATAGCAGGGTTCACCATCAAAGTTGTGGTATTGATTGTCGACTGGGAAGTGGTGGGGGACCAAAAGTGTCCAAAAAATCCCACGACTTGTTAGTCATCGACGAGATGGTTGGAAGTGTTCCAACTAAAGACAAAGGAGGTACAGATGCAATGAGAACCAAGAGTGGGTACAATAGATTCGTGATTGAAGGATTGTATGGAAGAAGAAATCCTTCAGTAAAGAAATCCTCCGGTAAGCTTGAATTTTTGGATTTCCAAACTGATTCTGTGTGAGATCTCGAAGACTGATTTCTCGAAGATGGGGAATCCGGTTCACTAGAGCTCGGTGGATCCTCCATAGTGAGTGGTAGAAGTCCTCACAATCGTCTAGATTGACGATGAGGGTCAGATGTAGCCAATAAATTTTCACTCTGGCACCTAAAAAATTAAAAATACACTAAGTAAATCAATCAACAAGCAGAGGGAAATGACCCTGTCTGACAAGCACCGATCATTGGAGATGAAATCCAGTATCACAATGAATAACAAAGAGATTTGGTCAAATATATAGTTACGGTTACCCTAGAGCTTCGCCCAAACCTCAGATTCAGGGGCCAAGTACTCTCTTGAAGAAGATCACCCTCCCAAAAACTGAAGACAGAGAAGGTCCATCTGTGTTAGGTACCAGGGCAGCTTGCCCCAGTCACCTTTTGTTAGTCCCTAAAATTATGGCCACTATGGATACCTCATATCACAGACACTACTGGGGGGGACATAGTTGCAGATAGTACGTTGTGTGGGCGGATACCTGAGTCCCCAACTCAGCTCCAATATCCCCAAAGGGATCCCCAATACACAGAATACCTAAAGGAGATGTAATAAAAGGTGGGCTACCTTCACTTACAGTCTAATGTTGTCTCGTATTTAGCTCCACTTTTACTGGAGTGGTCCCTGTAGTATGAGTGCAGAAGGATTTCTCTCTTTAATTACACTAGTTTTGGTGTATAATCTTGGGCAGTTTACTCACACTACCTGACCCAAGATCCTAACCTAAATGTGTGTTTACTCTAGAAAGAGTTGTTGATTGATTTTATTAGGTAGATCTTAAGTGTACTTCATTAGAGTCTTTAGTAGGGGTGTTGACATATGATATTTCATGGGACTCTGACTCAAATCATGCAAAAACAATGCTTGTAAATTTTCAATTTCAATGAATAAGTTGCTTCTACAAAGGGAGATTCATGCATACATCAATATTCATGCATCCTATTCAGTACAACACTCGCATAACCAACAGAACTTTTCAATGCTCACTTGATCTGAATTTGAAACTACTTGTAAATGGTTTGCAAGGTATTCAATTCAGTAATATACATGTTTAAAAGATGTCCATGTCTTGCAGAAAAGAAACAAATGAAATTTTCAGCTGTTCATGACCCATTTAAGTATAGCAGATTTATTTCCTTTTACTGTTTAACACACTAAAACGAATTTTTTTTGCAAAATAAATCAACCACAGATGCAAAAGAAGTTGATGAAGCAGTTCACCCCTCCTGGGCTACGTCTGCTGGGTCCAAGGCTCCCAAATGGGCCTGTCCTCGTTTTAATTAAATGCTCAAAATGAATATACAGCTGAATAAAAGTCTCTACAGGTGGAATAGACTATAAAAACAGATTCAGAACACTTGAATCCTTCAGGATTGACTACTGGTTCACCTCCAATGAGTACCTGCAACCCTATACAGTTCTCCCAATACTGGGCCCTAGTGGCTCCTAGAACTTCCACGGCTCCAAAACCTCTGCAAATGACCTCAGATGGTTGTAAGACCTATGCCAATGGCTTCAGAAGGTCGAAGATACCCAAAATCAAAAAAAAAATCGTCCAAAACCGCCTTTCCTAGCCAAAGTTATGGCCATTTACTCCCAACTGCCAGCTGCCCCTACAAAAACTCCAGATAACTTTAGTTGGGGCCAGTTAGGCCCGCCAAATATGGCGGGTCCACCCAAATTTGGCGCTCCGCCAAAATTTCCGCCAACTGGACTGTCAGTTAACTCCGCATTCAGCACGCATGTGACCGGGATAAGTGGCTGGAGGTTTGTATCGGATTCCGTGCCGGCGGTTAGGGGATTGGCCCGAGGTTTTTTGGCTTTGGTCACGTGGTATGGGGGGGCTGGCGCTTAGGGGCTGGCCCCCTTCATTTCCCGCCCAAACAGAAGTTCAAACTATTTTTTCATGACATTCCGCGTACATTTCAAATGCAACCTTTGTGGCGCGTTGGTAAGGCACTGCATTTCTCCACGAGAGGTCGCGGGTTCAAACCACTTCGTTGCCAAAATTTTAATGCATGCGCACATATCTTGCTGACGTCACCTCGGGCCACGTGGCAGCCTCCGGGCCTGCCACGTGGCAACCTATGATTGGCTGTCCAAAAAGGAATATTCCCTAGAATATTCCAAGGAATATTCTATGGAATATTCTTTTTTTTTTTTTTTTGAAAAATTCAAAAATTAAGGGTTATTGGGAGATTTTGTTTTTGGCATAACTTTCTCATACGGCGATCGTTTTTTGAACCGTTCACGATGCCGGAATCAGGAGGACGATCACTTTCCGGTCGTTTAATTTTGAACCAGTTCTGAGCACTTTCATTTTTGAGCATTTTACGACACTTAGGACATGAGCACCTGATCACGCCTCCCCATTGGGAAGCTTTTGGACCCCAAAAACCTTCAACTACCTATTAAAGAGGTGAGGGTATAGCTACCTCACTCTGTCCATCTCCATCCACTTTGCCTTATTTGGTTTGCTACCTTTGAAACCAACCCGAACATAATCTACATTGCCCCTCCTTGAAGTGCGTGTCCTTCTGTCAAGGATTGTATCTTCTTTCAGCTCATCTAAGAATTCTGGCGAGAAATCTTCTATATATGGCAGCTGAACAACACTTTCATGATCAGCGATCAAAGGAGGTTCATACAAACGTAAGTTCTCCACATTAACAACAGAATACATTTGCATGTAGGAAGGCAAATCTAATTGAAAAGCATTATTTCCAACCTTCTTGAGGATTTTGAATGGACCATAATGAATAGGCTTCAGCTTTTTACCTTCTCCTTGCATCCTTTCCTTAGTAATGTACAGCCATACCTCATCCCCTTCTTGAAACTTGTGATCGACTCTATGCTTGTCGTGTCTTTCCTTGTACTTGCCTTGACTCTTCTCAAGCTGTTCTTGAATTTGCTGATGTATTTTCTGAATTCTTTCAATGAATGAATGAGCTTTGTCAATATCAATATGTCCCTCAATGGCGACATCTTTCTCAATAATGAAATAAAGAGGTGATTTTGGCAAGTAACCAAAACAAGCTTCAAACGGTGAGGTGTTTGTGGAAGAGTGCTTGGCATGGTTGTAAGCATGTTGTATGTAGTGCAAATGTTCATCCCAAAGCTTGGGATGCTTGCTGCAATATCCTCTCAAGAGGTGCACAATGGTTCTGTTCACAACTTCTATTTGTCCATCTGTTTGCGAATGGAAAGCAGCTCTTTTTTTCAACTTTGTGTCCATCATCTCCCATAGGTTGGACCAAAAATTCCCCACAAATCTAGAATCCCTGTCACTAATAATGGAAGTAGGCAAACCAAAGTGAATCCATACATGATGAAAAAATAATTCAGCAGTTTTTTCAACAGTTATAGTTTTCTTACAAGGCATAAGTATACACATTTGGTTGAAACGATCAACTACTACATATAAATAATCATGATGCTTTCTAGATTTTGGCAAACCTCCTAAAAAATCCATAGAGATGCTCTCCCATGGTCTACAAGGTACTGGCAAAGGAGTATACAAGCCAAGCTTCCTATTACTAGGCTTGCTTGTAGCACATAATGAACAACCTCTTATGAACCTTGAAACAGAATCTACCATGCGAGGCCAATAGCAATACCTCTGTAGATGTGTAACTGTTTTTCTTACACCAAAATGGCTAGCAATAAGAGAAGAATGAGCTTCTCTTATGACATTTATTCTCTCCCCCTGTGGTATACACAACTTGCCCAAATGAAACAGCAAATTGTTATGCATGTGATAGTCATTTTCCTCTACATGATTCCCTTTACTCAAGTTAGCATACACATCTTTAAAGTCATCATCAGATGCATATTGTTCTATGTAACTATCATGTACAATGGAATCATTCTTAAGTAAAGTAACAGCACCAATAATAGGCCTTGAAAGCATATCAGCAACTTTATTCAGAGTACCTTTCTTGTACCTTATTACCAAATGGAACTGTTGCAAGAAGCCCATCCATCTGAAGTGTCGTGACTGTTGTAACTTTCTTTGTGATTGCAAGTACTGTAAGGGCTGATGGTCGGTATGTATAACTGTTTCTTTGCCCATCAAATAGTGTTTCCACTTTTTGACGCTTTGTACCAATGCATACAACTCCTTATCATATGTAGGATAATTTACAACAACACCATTAAAAGTTTCAGAATGAAAAGCAATAGGCTTACCATGCTGTAGAAGAACTGCACCCATGGCATAATCACTAGCATCGGTTTGTATCTCAAATTGTTGTCTCAAATCCGGTAATGCAAGGACCGGAGCTAAACTAATATTCTCTTTCAAAGATTCGAAAGCTTTTTGCCGCTTGCCTCCCCATTGGAAAGCATGCTTCGCACTTGTCACTGCATGTATAGGAGCTACTATAGAAGAGAAGTTAGAGATGAACTTCCTCCAATATTGAGCTGCACCCAAAAAACTTCTTACCTCTGTTATGGATTTGGGAGTAGGCCAATTCACAATAGCCTCTATTTTAGTAGGATCTATTCTCAAAGCACCTCCTCCTACTATGTGTCCCAGATAAACCAAAGAAGTCTTTCCAAATTAACACTTTGACATTTTAAGAAATAACTTATTCTTCTTCAAAACATCAAGTACTTTCCTAACATGCATGACATGATCTTCTCTAGACTTGCTGAAAATTAAGATGTCATCTAAGTAGACAATAACGAAATAATCAAGAAAAGGATGCAAGACATCATCCATTACCCGCATGAAAGTTGCAGGTGCATTGTACAAACCAAACGGCATCACAAGCCACTCAAAGTGTCCTTGTTTGGTTTTAAAGGATGTCTTCCAAATGTCACTTTCTTCAATTCTTACTTGATGATATCCACTGCGCAAGTATAACTTAGTGAAATATTGAGCATCTTTCAGCTGGTCTAGCAAATCATCTATCCTTGGGAGTGGGTAACGATTCTTTACTGTTATCTTGTTCAAGGCCCTGAAATCAACACACATACGCCAAGTGCCATCTTTCTTTGGAATCAATACAATTGGTGACCCACATGGCGAAGTACTTGGCCTTATGAAACCCTTGTCCAACAAATCCTTGATTTGCTTCTTTATTTCAGCATTCTCCATAATAGACATGTGGTACATGCCTATGTTTGGAAGAGGACAATCTGGATGCAAATGGATTTCATGTTGAATCTCCCTCTTAGGAGGAAAACCTGTTGGCTCCTGGAACATCTCATGATATGCATCAACTACATCATACAGTTCTGACTTAAGTTTTGGATCACAATTTTCAAATGACTCATGATTCACATCAACCTTGGCCTTAATCATAAGAAGAAAAAAATTATTACTTGAATTGACCAGCCCTTTTACCTGTCCCGCATTCACCATCGCTATATTTGTCTTCTTGCGATGAGCTCTAACAATGAACTCCTTGCCATTTTTGAAAAGATGATATTTGTTTTCATGGCGATGAAAGATAGCTTTCCTGTCAAACAAGTAAGGACTTCCCAAAACAAATCCTGCTATATCAAAAGGTACCACATCAAGTTCAACTGTGTCAATAAAATGTGCAGTAATTGCAAAGCGCAATGTGCACTTTCTTGAAACTTGTAAATTTGCATCCTTGCAAATCCATCCAAGTGGATATGGCTTCGGATGTGGAATGGTCTCAAGTTTAAGCTGCTTGACCAAGTCCTATGATATAAGGTTTGCTTGTGACCCACTATCAAAAAGTGTGTCAATTTTAGTATGTTTTGAAATCACTCTCACATGAAACAGTTCAATTCTTTCTTCCTCATTAGGGGCTTGTACATGACAGTTTGAGGTACTAGTGCTAGCTTGAGTTTCAATTTCTTTTCCCTTCAAGTTTTCCAAACCCATGGCTGAAATTTTGGTTTCATCACCTGAATCATCCCCTAAATCTTGTGGTGTGGATGTAGTAGCAGTAGTTTTTTGTTTCCCTTTGGATTTATTAAATTGAGGTCTTTTTTCAGGATGTAATTTCCAACAGTTTTTCTCGTCATGGCCTAGTTTAGAACAGTGTTTACAGATCACTTTCTCACCCTCCTGTTTGACAGATGCATTCTTTTTGCCCTTTCCCTTGGAGGATTTTTCTTTGTTTTTCCCCTTGGGGGGCTTGTTTCTACCCTCTTCAAATGTGTTTTTTCCCCTTGCCTCTAAATGGGTAGCTTGGACACAAACCTCATCCAAGATAGTAGGGTTAAACATCAAGATGGTGTGTCTAAGGTAGCTATGCAAGCCACCAATGTATTTCAGCAAGGTTTCCTGGGTCTGTAAATCTACCCCTAACAAGAGAGCTCTTCTCCTGAATTCTTGGGTGTAGTCTTGAACACTCTGACCCTTAAGTTATCTGAAATTTTTCCAGTTCATAATGGCTTTCTGCATGTGAGCAAGAGGATAAAATTGTTTTTTAATGGCTAACAGAAATTCAGGCCATGTTAAGGTAACCTTACCAAATTTCTTGATCTCCTCTTTAGTCTTGGCCTCCCACCAGACCAATGTTTCTCCATCCATTCTCAAAGAAGCCAACTGAATCTTGGTGGCATCATCATGCATATTATGGATCCTCAAGTAAACTTCCAACTGCCTAATCCAGTTGTCAATATTTTCTGCATTCACTTCACCATTAAACATAGGTAATTCGAATTTTACATCAAGCTTCAAAAAAGGACTTTTTCCAGAGGATCTATGCTTATGCACAGAAGAAGAAGACGAGGATGAAGAGGAAGAAGGTGATGATGGGGGTGGTGGATCACCATTACCTCCATGTCCTTTCTTGGAATGATCATCATCCTTCTTACCTCCTGAAGAGCCCTCTCCTTCATGTGGATGTTTGGACCCTTCTCCAGCCAATTTCTCATTTCTTTCTTGGTACAATATCCTCACCATTTCAGTGAGGTCGAAGAAAGCCTTTCTGAAGACTCTTTCTTCTTCTTCTGGATCCATGTCTGCAGGAATTTCTCCTTCATGTGCAGACATTCTTGAAGCTTCTTCTGAGACTCTTGAGGGTGAAATTGAAGGTGGAGGTGATGGCTCTCTGGCCTTCCTTGACTGAGGATTCTCTCGTTCTCTAGTCAACTATCCTTCCCCTCTTTTAAGTTTCAACTTGGTAAGCATCAATACTTGCAAGACAGTTAGAAGATCTTTGCACAAAAACAATAAAAAGACAACTACACCAGAGATTGACTGAAAGAGCATTTATCTACTTTGCAATTGTATAACAAGAGCATTTCGAAGGCTTCCTACCTCGTTTCAGGCTCTGTCTATAGTTTATTTGACTGCTTTTGATACAAAGAAACAACAACATAGCTCTGATACCAACTTGATCTGAATTTGAAACTACTTGTAAATGGTTTACAAGGTATTCAATTCAGTAATATACATATTTAAAAGATTTCCATGTCTTGCAGAAAAGAAACAAATGAAATTTTCAGCTGTTCATGACCCATTTAAGTATAGTAGATTTATTTCCTTTTATTGTTTAACACACTAAAACGAATTTTTTCTGAAAAATAAATCAACCACAGATGCAAAAGAAGTTGATGAAGCAGTTCACCCCTCCTGGGCTACGTCTGTTGGGTCCAAGGCTCCCAAATGGGCCTGACCTCGTTTTAATTAAATGCTCAAAATGAATATACAGCTGAGTAAAAGTCTCTACAGGTGGAATAGACTGTAAAAACGGATTCATAAAACTTGAATCCTTCAGGATTGACTACTGGTTCACCTCCAATGAGTACCTGCAACCCTATACAGTTCTCCCAATACTGGGCTCTGATGGCTCCTAGAAATTCCACGGCTCCAAAACCTCTACGAATGACCTAAAATGGATGTAAGACCTATGACAATGGCCTCAGAAAGTCGAAGATACCCAAAATCAAAAAAAAAATCGTCCAAAACCGCCTTTCCTAGCCAAAGTTATGGCCATTTACTCCCAACTGCCAACTGCCCCTACAAAAACTCTAGATAACTTTAGTTGGGTCCAGTTATGCCCGCCAAATATGGTGGGTCCACCCAAATTTGGCGCTCCACCAAAATTTCCACCAACTGGACTGTCAGTTAACTCCGCATTCAGCGTGCATGTGACCAGGATAAGTGGCTGGAGGTTTGTATCGGATTCCGTGCCGGCGGTTAGGGGATTGGCCCGAGGTTTTTTGGCTTTGGTCACGTGGTATGGGGGGGCTGGTGCTTAGGGGCTGGCCCCCTTCATTTCCCACCCAAACGGAAGTTCAAACTATTTTTTCATGACATTCTGCGTACATTTCAAATGCAACCTTTGTGGCACGTTGGTAAGGCGCTGCATTTCTCCACGAGAGGTTGCGGGTTCAAACCACTTCGTTGCTAAAATTTTAATGCATGTGCACATATCTTGCTGACATCACCTCGGGCCACTTGGCAAACTTCGGGCCTGCCACGTGGAAACCAATGATTGGATGTCCAAAAAGGAATATTTTGTGGAATATTCTTTTTTTTTAATTTTTTTTTTGAAAAATTCAAAAATTAAGGATTATTGGGCGATTTTGTTTTCAGAATAACGTTCTCATACGGTGACCGTTTTTCGAACCGTTCATGGCGCTGGAATCAGGAGGACGAGCACTTTCCAGTCGTTCAATTTTGAACTAGTTCTAAGCACTTTCATTTTTGAGAATTTTACGACACTTAGGACATGAGACTTGATCATCACTAACAACTACTGAAACCAAATAATACAAAACTTAACCAGCAAAGCAGAAAACAATAAAAAAAATTGATCTTTTCTTTTATGAAAATAAAAACTTTAAGAAGGAAAGTTATTTTCTTAACATAAAATTATGTTTAGAACATAGATCAGTAAAAAAAAACACAGCTACAGATCCCTTATCAGTCTAGAAGCAAGTTTCCCAACCCTTTGAGGTCACAGACACTGTTGTTTATCAAAAAATGGGTGACTAACGCTCTGTGCTAGAGGCCACAGAGAGTTACTAGTGGCACTAACACTCTGTTTTTGAAGCTACAATGCTTTATAAAGCTCTGTTTACATAGGTAACCTGCGTTAGTGAGGAAAAACACTTCAAAAAAGGGTTGTGGGGATCAAATCCAGGGCTGAGCAATGAAAGAAGAGTGTTGCAAGGTCCTGAGTGGTCAGAAAAGGAATGAAGAAGTACAGGAAGGTCTAGAAGAAGGAGAGATTTAGGAACTTTCTGGGAAAACCGGGAACTAAAGTGTAGTCCCCAGTGAAGTCACCACTTCTGCTGTAGGGATTAATTCACGGTGTATGGAAGATGAAGCAACACTCAAGGGTCTTCCCGAGACCCTTAGCAGACTGTAAGATTATCTGCAGTTGTCACAAAGATACATGCATGTCCATGTTCAACAACTAACTCTCAAAGCGAAACGGATTCATTACCTTGAGCCTTCATGTGGAGTTGTTGGAGAGCGCAATGCGGCTAGGTGGATGTCCCCTGAGCCGGCTCCAAATCAAGTCCTGCACGTAGAAAAGACAAGCGTAATCACAGCATAAAACCTTGGAAATCAATGCTGAAACATACAAAACACATCTAGTTACGCATAACTAAGCCACTCATGCTAAAAGACATTGAATAAACATATAAATGAATTATAGTACCAACATCATGGAGTGGACAATACAACTGCAATTCTATATTAATTTAGAAAGAGTGATTACAACCATTGGTTGCATCAACCTTCCCTTACCCCTCCAACTCCTCTCTCTCTCTCCCTTCTTACCAACTTCTTATGCTTAAGTCTGAGACTCTTCTCAACAATCAAGTAAGCTATCCTTTCAAATGATCTGACCTCTTTCACAATAGCCCTAGCTTTGCTTATGTAGCATGTGAGGTTAGGGTTGACAAGTTTCTCCATGAGTTTCCTTAGGTAAAAGCAATGATGTTGCCATTCTTTTGAGCTCTTTCCCATTTGCATACTCCATTAGGATTAGAAATCCCCCAAATAGGTCGAACTTTGATGTTTCCTTTCTTTTCTGAGTTTATTTAGGAGAGAATATAGGGATATTTCTTAGTCAATCCGGTCCTTTGACCCTTGAATCCTCATTAGGGTTTACTAACATTGTTCCCGAGGTAACGACTAGAGTTATTTGGGTCACTAATGCACCCTTAGGCTTGATGAGAAGCTTTATAAAGCATGTTTCTAGTGTATAGATAGAGTTAGATTGGAAACAAGGCTTGTGAACTTGGTCATTGCTTCAGTCATCATGTCTTTCCCCTCTGAGTTGATGAGGAGGTCATTTTACTATATAACAGTCACCATCTTGGATTACTCTCATTCATTGTGTTTCCTGTTTTGTGTTGATAATGAAGCATTCATTATGACCTTCCTTCAATAGATCACTTCCTTTCGACTTCAGCTCATTATCCAAGATGTTGATCTAGAAACTCCCTTCCAGTACCTTACAACTTACATGCCTCAATGGCAATTTCTTCGCACTCGACGACAGGTTCTCATCATTGGCCCTCGATCGAGTGATTTCATAGGTGTTCGACTTCATTTCCTTATTCACACTTCGTGAATCGTACTGATAGTACCTTGAGATCCATTGACATTATGGGTGGTTTCTCTCACGCTTGTTAACAGTTCACATCATTAGCCTGTAATCAAGTGATTTTCGAGCATGTTCGAATTCGGCACGTCTATTCACATGTTGGAATTTGTACTTTGATTGGGTCGTGTTGGAGCGCAAGACCTTGGGCTTAGAACAAAAAATTCCAGGTTGTGAGGAGTGATGAGTCATTCATGATTATATACATGATTCTTTAGACAGATGTTTGGGACCATGCCATAGGTATCATTTTTTATCCCCTCATTTAGATGGCGGTGTCCATGCCGAGGATTCATGCACATGATTCTTTTCTTGATGGATAGTTGTGCCTATACCATGGATTCATGTATTGTTATATGCCTCTCTGGTTTACCAGGCATGATTATAAGTTTAGATATGCGTATGTATGTTTGACTTGTAGGTTTTCCGATGATGGTATATGGTTCCTTGCATCTACTCGTAAATTATTTCACCCCTCACTCTTGTTCGGCCTTCATGATTTAGGGGGCATCTATTACACAACATTTTTCCATTGTCCTTGTACTCACTGTTCCTTGATCTTGGAGCACCTCTATAGTAAACCATGTGTACTTCCCTATCATGAACAACATCTCTCTAAGTCATTTTCCATCTGCAAATCATTTTCCCTTTACATCATTTCCAAAGATACTTCCTTTAAACCTAGTTTTAAAGGTCGGCGCTATCCCTCAGTTTCTTCCCCATGCCGATTTTCTGATAATAACACTGAGCCCCACGCCGATCAACAAGTTATCCCTTGATTACCCGCACCGATCATCTTCTGGAAAGTTTTTAAAATGGAATCGAAGCTTCCAGATCTAGAAGCTTCGTCGATGGAGGTCTGGTAAATGGTTAGTTGAGATAGAGCCGAGAGAGACTATTTGGTCTCCTTTCCCCTATTAAAAAGGAACTAACCCAAGAGATAAGGCTTCGTCCCATCATAAGAGGAACCATATCTCCTCTCTCATGCCTATATAATCCCCTTCTATTCCAACCTCTACTAGCTTTGGATGTAGCTTTGGATGTAGCTTGGATTCAGCTTGGAAGATTGGAGAGCTTGCTAGTCTTAGCTCTTAGTTTATGCTTGTTAGGAGATTGTTAAAGGGAGAATAGATTGTAGAATGTTTTGGTGTGAATAAGGATAAAGAGACCTTAAACTCCCATGATTGACGTGTTTGAGGAGATGTTAGAGTGATGCTTGGGATCTGGACCCATCGAAGGAAACCTTCAATGCTAAGGTGAAGGTTGTACTTTCCTTTTTGTCATATTAATACAACTGATATTTTCTTTCCTATATCAATTGTAATAATGTATTTGGTAGCTTAATAATCCTTAGCCTCTTAAGTAGATTGTACTCTATTGTATGCTATCATGTGTGCGTTGGTTTCTTGTCTATTTGTTTCAGGTGTTTGATTAACAAGTAAGGAGCTGATCCTTGGAGCAAAAACACAAGGACATCATCAAACAAGGATAAGCGATACAAGAGGTAGGATCTTATCCATTCTCAGTCTAAGGGAACTTATGTTAGATTGTCTCATTTGCTAATGGACCCACTCTTTTGTGCTAGAGGGATCGTTTTTATCCACAGAGAGGATATTCCTACACCACAAACTCTGAATCTAGAATAGTGTAAAACTAGCCTTAAACCTTCCTTGACTTTGTTCACTATTCACTTTAGTTCTCTAAGGCTAATCCCATAGGAAGTCTACACACAAAATCTTCGTGTCTCTATCTATTGTACCCAAGCTCTTCTTCAATGTCTTGATGTTATCCAATCCTTCTTTGTAGTCACAAGGCCAATGATAACATAGTCAATGAGGCAATCAGAGTATCTTGTTCACACACTGTAGATGGCACAATTCAAAGCTACAGAAAGCATGGTTTAATGAGAAGTTTGGTGCACCAACTCGATGTGATAGACTACAGCAAGAGATCCGAGGTAGAGATTAGCTATATGTGCCATAGAGTTGTCTACACAGTCACAGTAATATTAACCAAGCCACAGGAAGTGAGACTTTAGGTTGAAGACATAAATGTGCCACAATCCAAAGTTAAGATCTGGAGTTTACCTCTGTCAGAGTTACCATAGTTCTGAGTCTATTTCAGTGAGGCAACTCTGAAGTATATTTGCCACAGGTTTGTTGTAGGTCCGAGTGTGGTCACAACACTTGTTATGGCTGCCTGGAGGTGTCAATTTCGTTTTATAAACCCAGAACAGAAATATTCGTTGTCCTTATCTTCAAGAATACTCCTCGTTGTCCTCTGTTGTCCTCCTTACTGTTTCCCACTGAGTTATGAACTTCAAACCAAAAAATGATGGCTAAAGAATGAGCTCGAATCTCTAATAAATAGAGGTTTTTTCACAGCAAAATGAAAAGACATGTCACTGTATGGAGGCCGACTTGAAAAACAAGGTGCAGGTTGGCTCACTGTCAAAATCTTTTTTTCTAACTTAAAACTTCATTATCTCGTCAACCACTTGGAGTTTCGAGGCAAGTAAGGGCTCATTGGAAAGAAGAAAAAAAATTCTCTTTAATATGGTCTAGGTCCCATTGAGACAATATGCCTCTAAGTTTGAAAAAATTATTTTTTCTTTTTGAATTTCCTTAAATTTATGCATAAAAAGTTTAGGACAGCATGAGTAAAGTTTGGGACAATAGGTTCTTCATTGTTTTCAATGTATGAGTGTGTCATCATGAGTGTATGCAATAATGAGAGTATCATCTTGTGTCATCATATGATGGTGCAGTGATATGTTGTAGACAGTATCATTAGGAAAGTCTCTTTCAATCATTAATCACGTCATCCCTTAGTCTTCCAGCCCTCATCAAGAACCATCATTAAGTGTGGACATATAAGAGTATAAAATCATCACAAATATGGCTTCTTTAAGTGTAGTTATTTACATCAAGGGATTGTACCTAGGAACTAGATCACCAATTAGACACTTGGCAACTTCTTAGGGAAAGACATCATCATCTAGAATAAGGCTTCTCAATAGTATTGACAACTCATTCAATTCCATATTGACATCAATCACAACCTAGATTAACAATCTCCCACTTTGTCATTGATGGTGATATTTTTGTGCTTCCAACATTTTCTCCCCCTTCGACATCAATGGCAAACAGGGTGCCCAAGTACCCCCCTATCAAGCTGCTTATTTTCTTCAAAAAGTAGTTCTTCATAGGGACGTTAATCCCCTTGTCATGGTTCTCTTATTTCTGGCAATGTGATCCATGATAGATTTATTTATTCATGTGATGAACCAACTCCCGCTGCCTGCATAAACTCTTCTAGCTCATGAAAAATTGTTAGTCTTGTAAACAAGTGGAAGAAGTATTCAACAATAGTTCATTGGATAGATAAGAGATCATGTTCTTCAATTGAGTATTCCTGGGAGATGATCTATGAATGTATAAATATGACTCATCAAGGTTTTCATAGGATCCATCAATGAATAGCTTCTGTTGATCCGGATTTAGACAAGAACGCAATAGATTACAGAGATAACCATAAACATAGAGATGCGATAACCATAAATACAGAGATGCAGCGGAAATAATACTTCATTTCATTAATGGAAAATACTGAAATATGCTTACAAACAGAAATAGAAAGAAACCAGCTAGGGCGATGGTAGCTTATCTCTGAGAAGAGATGTGGCGGCTACATGCCTCTGAACTGTTCCGAACTGTGTTACAATGAGGCTTGAAGGCCTATTTATTATTGAGAAACAATGTAAAACGCTTAACATTCCGAAATCTAACCCTAGAAGATGAAACGCCAAATTGTGGGCCCCGTTTGGGTAAATTGGTACATCAATTTCTCAGGGTCGTAACTTTGGCATACGATCTCCGTTTGACGCGTACGATAGCTCGTTAGAAAGATCTATCCGAGTACTACCACTTTGGGAGGCAACATCGGTCCATGGACCCATGTTGCCCCAGATTCCAAAAAAAACGTCGTTTAGGGCCTCAAAACGGCTCCGGAAGTTCAGGACCCGAAAAACTGCTAAAAATAGTAAGTTGTGCTACAATTAAGGAAACTGAAAATGCTGAGAAAGACAATGGTGGGGGTCCAGGTGGACTTGGCAGGTGGCCACCAATATCCACCTGGATCATTCCTCCCCCCTTAGGAAGCAATGGTCCCCATTGCGTTGAGCTCCTCCATGAGATGAGGAAACTTCTGCTGAACTTGTTCCCTGGTGAGCCACTTGCCCTGCTGAAGAGTTGGCCTGTTTTGACAACTCGATACAGTTGGATATTCTGTTGGCGAGTGTTCTTGATCTGTGTGTCCATGATCCGATCAGTTGCAGCTTGTTCCATGCAATCTGGATTTAATTCTGTGGGTTTGAGCTGTTCTGCAATGTCGGATGTGTCTAGCAATGGTGGAAAGTATGGCCGAAGGCGGTCCACATTGAACACTGGGTGCAGGCCAAGGAATGGGGGAATGCTGAGCTCAAATGCATTGTCTCCCATAGCCTTAGTAATGGTGTAAGGACCATATCGGTGTGGTCTCAATTTCCGATAGGCTCCAGTAAGGCGTTCCTTTTGCAAATGCAACCAGACTTTGTCGCCCACCTGAAACTTGTGTGGCACCCGGTGTTGATCATGTCGCTGCTTGTACTTGGCATTTGATTTCTCAAGAATGTCATGGACCTGCTGGCGAATATGTTGGATGCGCTCAATGAAGCTGGTGGCCTTATATGTTTTGGACTGGACATGAGCTGAATTCATGTGAATAGCTGCAAGGGGCATGGCCACATCAATGGGGCATAGTGGCTGGAATCCCAAACCCACCTAAAAAGGGCTATGGCCAGTGGAGCTGTGAAGAGCTCGGTTGTAGCTGTGCTGAACATAGGGGAGGCTCTTGTCCCATGTGCGTGGATGCTTTGAGTTATACATGCACAAAATGTGCACAATCATCCTATTGACAACCTCTGTCTGGCCATCAGTTTGAGGATGGAAGGCTGTGGACTTCGTGAGTTTGGTGTCCAGCATTGACCAGAGACTGGACCAAAATGTGCTGAGAAACCGACTGTCCCGATCTGAGATGATAGACTGTGGGATCCCAAAGTGCACCCACACTCGTTCAAAGAAGAGTTTAGCAGTGGCTTCTGCTGTGATATTCTTCTTGCAGGCCATCATAATGGCCATCTTCGAGAACCTGTCGACGACGACAAAAACACAGTCATTTCCATGCTTAGTGGAAGGAAGGCCTGACATGTAATCCATGGAGATGGATTCCCAAGGTCGACTAGGGGTAGGCAACGGGGTATAGAGGCCGTGCTTCTTAATGGTCGGTTTGGCAATGGCACAGGCAGTACATGATCGGATGTACTTCCCAACATCCTGTCGAAGATTCGGCCAATAGAAATAATTTTGCAGTACTGCCACTGTTTTCTCGACCCCGAAATGCCCAGCAGCCCGACTGTAGTGTGCTTCCCAAATCATCTTGGCACGCTCGCTTGAAGGAACACAAAGGTGACCGAGGTGGCATAATAGGGCATCCTGGAGGTGAAAATCTGCAACCTGCCGACCCTCCAGGAGTGTCTGGTATGTGTGGCCGAATTCTGGGTCGCTTTTGTAGAGAAGTGGCCAATCAGAAGTCTCGTGCCCACAAGAGTTGAGCACGGTGGTTAGCGCCATGATCGGTGGTCGACTGAGGCAATCTGCAACATTATTGGTTTTGCCCTTTTTATACTTGATATTCAAGTGAAACTGTTGCAGGTATGTAGACCACTTCTGATGGCGATCATTCTGCAATTTCCCTTGGGTCTGTATGAACTGCAAAGGTCGGTGGTCTGTGTGGATGACCGTTTCCTTCCCCAAAATGTAATGCTTCCATTGTCGGCAGGCCTGTACAATGGAATACATCTCTTTATCATAAGTGGGGTACTTCCGGACTGTGTCTGAAAGTGTTTCACTGTGATATGCCACTGGATGTCCATGTTGAGTAAGGACTGCCCCAATAGCATAGTCAGAGGCATCTGTCTCGACCTCAAATGGTTGTTGTAAATCTGGTAACGCGAGCACTGGTGCTGTGCAGAGGCGATCCTTCAACTCCTTGAATGCCTTCTGTTGAGATTCAGACCAAAAGAATTTTTCTTTCACCCCGCCCTTGGTGACTTGACTCAAGGGCCAAGAAATATGAGAAAACCCCAACACAAACCTGCGGTAGAAGTTGGCAAGACCTAGAAAGCTGCGGAGCTCTGTTAGAGTGGTTGGAGAGGGCCAATCCCGAATGACTTGGATCTTGGCTGGATCGACATGCACCCCATGTTCATCAATGATGTATCCCAGATACTGAACCTGGGTCATGCCAAAAGTGCATTTCTCCAAATTGGCACATAGCTTGTGTTGCCGCAGTGTTTGGAGAACCTGTCGGATGTGGTGGAGGTGCTCTTCCCAACTCTGGCTGAAGATCAGAATGTCATCCAAGTATACTACTACAAAGGAGTTGGTGAATGGCCGCAAGATGTCATCCATTAGCCTCATAAAGGTTGCAGGAGCATTCGTCAATCCGAAAGGCATGACCAACCATTCGAAGAGGCCCTCCTTGGATTTGAAGGCAGTCTTCCACACATCGGAGGGTTCGATTGGTACCTGGTGATATCCTGACTTCAGATCGATCTTGCTGAAATATTTCGCCCCCTTTAGTTGGTCTAGGAGGTCATCAATCCGCGGGATCGGGTACCTATTACGGACAGTGATCTTGTTCAGCGCCCGATAGTCAATACAGAGTCTCCACGTCCCATCCTTCTTCTGTACCAACACGATCGGGCTCCCACAGGGCGATGAACTCGGACGGATGTGACCTTTCTGCAGGAGCTCCTGAATCTGCCTCTTGATTTCATTGTTCTCCAGAACGGAGCGCCGATAAATTGGTCCATTGGGTAGCGGCGCACCTGGGGTCAGATCGATGGAGTGCTTGACTTGACAGTGCAGAGGAACCCCTGTCGGGGAGGTGAAGATGTCCTCGTACTCCTCCACAACCTTGTCCATCTGTAGTTGTCGTGCAGAGGGACCCCGTTTGGAGGCCGCGGCCACTGTCTTCTTCTTTCCTTGAGGGCGTATCATCAGGAAAACAAATTTCCTGGTTTTGGAAATGATCTTACTGCATTGTTTTGCAGTAATCAAAGAGATGGCGGCAGGTGGTGCTACCTCTGGTATCCTGAACAACTTATTTCCCAATGTAATAATAACAGCACGGGGCCTTGATTCATACACAGCATGTCGCTTCCACAAGTATGGTTGTCTAGTAATACATCACAAACTTCAAGGGGAGCAATGTCACACAATACCTCATCCGTGAAGGGCTTGATGTTGTATGGAAGGCGACACTGCTGGCTCACGCGAAGATCTCGTCCTTGGTGAAGCCACCCAATGGTGTATGGTTGTGGATGTGCTGTGGTCGGTAAGCCCAACTGCTTCACGACCTCTGCCGAAATGAGGTTCTTTTGACTCCCGCTATCAACAATGAACTGTATCGGGGAGCCCTTTACCCACATCTGGGAGTGGAAGAGACGCTCCTCCTCCTCTGGATCTTCGGGTTCATTTTTCTGGATCTTTGCGGTAGCAACAGTGGCGCTGGGATCCGCATCAATGATCTGCTTCCCTTTTTCATACCCCTTATCGGGTTCTGACTCAGAGTCGGAACATGCATCTGATTCTGAAACCTTTAGCTCAGCCACCAGTGACTGCTTGGCCCGACACTCACTTGTGTTGTGAGTGGAGCTCTTATGGAACTCGCACCATTTTCCAGTGTCCTTTCTCGGCTTCGCGGCGCTGTTCTTTGCTTGCAGCTTCGGCTGGTTGTCTTGGGCTATCCCGCCTTGGCTTTGTCCTTTGTTCTGTGGTTTAGGGGCACCTTTCCCCTGCTTTGGATTCGCAGATCCAAAGTCTCGCTTCTTTTGTTTAAACTTCTGCTCGACCTTGACGGCATATCGGTATGCTGCGCCGAGCGAGGGGATGTTTAGGAATTGTATTTCTTCCTGGATGTACTTGTGCAGGCAGCCACGGTATTTGAGTATCAAATGTTGCTCCGAATCCTTGATACCCAACTTTGTGCGAAGGGTATGGAAAAGATTGGTGAACTCCGGCACGTCTTGGTCCCTTCCCTGCCGCAGCGTGGTCCACTTTATGTATTCATCCTCATAGCTTCCGACAGGGTAGTACTGCTCCTTGATGGCATCCCGAAACGAATCCCAGGTGGGTGCGGCTGAAAATAGTGAGCCAGTACTTTCATCCTTCTGCTCGCAGTAGGTTTCCCACCAGTCCTTGACGTGGGGGGCTGCTTTGAGAAGAGCAAAAACAATCTTTTCCCGACTCGAAAATTCATGAACAGAAAAATAACCCTCTAGCAGATTTAACCATTTATCTACGACATTTGCGTCTATCTGACCCTCGAATATGGGGATTTCAAAATTAACTTGTACCTTAAAGGGTGTGGCGTTTCCAGAGTAGCTGCTCGAAGCCGATGCGTTGCTTCTGGGTATCCGCTGAAGGATCTGGGCAAAGCTGTCCATCATCGCGTTCCGTTGTCGCTCGAGGGCTTCTTCAAGCAAGATTTTGATGGGATCTCCTGCCCCCTCGTCTTTCTTCTCGTCTGCCATGGGAGGCCGTCGGGATTTGCGAGGCTGGTCTTGCAAAGGTTCGACCAGTTCAAGCCCTAACTCCTTATATCCCGACCTCGTTGGGGACATGCAAAGAAAAACAGAGAAAAAGCAGACCGCTCTGATACCACTGATCCGGATTTAGACAGGAACGCAATAGATTACAGAGATAACCATAAACACAGAGATGCGATAACCATAAATACAGAGATGCAGCGGAAATAATACTTCATTTCATTAATGGAAAATACTGAAATATGCTTACAAACAGAAATGGAAAGAAACCAGCTAGGGCGATGGTAGCTTATCTCTGAGAAGAGATGTGGCGGCTACATGCCTCTGAACTGTTCCGAACTGTGTTACAATGAGGCTCGAAGGCCTATTTATTATTGAGAAACAATGTAAAACCCTTAACATTCCGAAATCTAACCCTAGAAGATGAAACGCCAAATTGTGGGCCCCGTTTGGGTAAATTGGTACATCAATTTCCCGGGGTCGTAACTTTGGCATACGATCTCCGTTTGACGCGTACGATAGCTCGTTAGAAAGATCTATCCGAGTACTACCACTTTGGGAGGCAACATGGGTCCATGGACCCATGTTGCCCTAGATTCCCAAAAAAATGTAGTTTAGGGCCTCAAAACGGCTCCGGAAGTTCAGGACCCGAAAAACTGCTAAAAATAGTAAGTTGTGCTACAATTAAGGAAACTGAAAATGCTGAGAAAGACAATGGTGGGGGTCCAGGTGGACTTGGCAGGTGGCCACCAATATCCACCTGGATCATCTGTAAGAATTCCTAATCATCATAAGCTCCTCTTAACCATATGCGTGATCTCACTCTTGGTAGAGTCTTCCCATCAAATTCTTAGATTGTCAAAGATCATGTCAACAACATGTGTTGTTTTCTAGAGAGTTCAGGAGATTTTTGAATTGCATTTGCTTCCTTCTCCATACTTGTGTAACTTTCTTCTCTGGCATGGTTCTAGCTTGTGTAGGAGCCCAAGTCAAGTCACAATCATGTGCCATATGACCAATGTTATGACACTTGAAGCATTTTGTGTTGTTCATGAATAAGAATTCATGATTTCTTGCAAAATTGCTTCTCAGAGATTGACGAGAACCATAATATTTATCTTTGCGATATCCCCTACAATATTTTTCCATGTGTCCAAAGTTTGTACAAGCATAACAATAACCAAAAAATAAACTTTGGTACCTGAGATATGTATATTTCCTTGATATCATTCTAAAACCTTTCTGCCTTGGGATCCTTTGATGATAACCATTACTTCTTGCATCCTTGACACCATCTGCATTTCTTCTTGGAGGAGGGTTTCTTCGATAGTTGTCTTGACTCTTCTCCTTACCTTTGCTGGAACTGGGAGCATCAACCTTTCTTCAAGGCTTCCTCACATCCTTGTTGTATGAAGCATTATGGTTTGCATCATTCTTGCTTGAGGATTCACCTTCATAGCCAAGACCTGATTTATCAAATGGATATCTTTGATGGCTAAGCATGTCATCCAATGCTTGAGATCTCTTTAAGATTTTGTACATCCCTTCAACCTTTTTCCTGAGAGAGACAATTTCTTCTTCCAATTTTTCACAGTCATTATTCCTTTTAGCTAGTTGTTTCTCAGTTTCTTCCTTGATATGAGTAGCTTCATTTGATTCTATTTTAAGGGAGATGACCTGATTTCATTTTGAAAATTTATTCATTTTCCTTAGCTATACTTCTTTCCATTTCTTCCTTGATCCTTGTAGCTTTACATGTTTCGGACTTGAGAAGGTTGATGTCAGATTTTAGTTTGAAGATCTCTTCATCCTTTGCTTTTAGTTGGCATATCATGGTGGTTCTCTCCTTTTCTACTTCATCAACCTGTCCTTCTATGATTACCAATTCTTCCATTGTCTTCTCAGCTCCTTGTGCTAACTTTCTTGCTTCTTCTAGTTGATATTTTAGAGAGGAGACCTCTACCTCTTTCAAGCTCTTGTGCCTTTGTTCAAGGTGACTTGACAAGGTATCTTCCCGTTTCTTTGGCTTATCCAATTGATTTGTCATGGATATGACTTCTTCATGATGCTTTATTTTGTTTTGATGAAATTCCTCCTTAAGCTTGGTGAGCACTTCATATCTTTCTTGTACTTGAAGCTTTACAAGGTCAACTTCCTTCCTTGTTTGGTCTTGGTCACCAACTAGTGCTTTCTTCTTAATTTCCTCATTTTCCTTTTTCAAATTGATAATCTCTTCCATGGTAGCCATAAGTTTAGTGACGAGATCTTCTTCAAAATATTTTTCATTCTCTTCATCTTCTAGGTCTTCTTTAGCCTTGATGTCATCACTCTTATCTTTAGCTTCCTTCATGGTCTCTGGATTTCCTTCTTGTTTTCCATCATTTTCTTAAATAGAGATCATTGTCAATGCTCCTTTTGAGTGAAGATCATGAATTTTATCCCACATGCCTTTTGCTGACGAACATTTTTCAAAATTGGCCTTCAAAGAATCAAGTAGCACATTCAAGATTGCTTTCATTGCTCTTGTATTATGTTCCTTAGATTCTCCATCCATCATGCTATCAGAAATCACTGATTTCCAGACTTCAATGCCTTGAGTTTTTAAGAAATTCCTCATTCTTTCCTCCAATATATCAAAGTTTCCATTGAACAATGGAGCCTTGACAAATTGATTGAATTCAATTTCGGTGGTTGAGGGAGACACATCTTTAGAAGGATTGGAGACTTTCTTCCTTGGCTTCTCCATTTGTGTTCTAATGATAAACCTTCAAGTTTTTATGCTTTGAGTAAAGGTACTGGCTCTGATACCAATTTTTGAAAATACTAAGAGGGGGGTGAATCAGTATTCCTTTTCAATTGTTACTTTTACCAGTTAGATCACTTATAATTAGAACACAAAATGAACAATAATAATAAATACTTTTATTAATATCGATAAATCAAGTACAATGTTTGTGTAGGGCTCCATCCCTAGATGAAGACACCAATATTTAATCTCCCAGGTTCCAACCTGTATTTTCCAAGCACCAACTTGGTATTTTGTGAGGCTCCGACCTCTAGGGCACCAACCCTATCTTCTCAAGGCACTGACCTTGCATTTAGAGGCTCTAACCTCTAGGGCATCAACCCTTCTCTTGTACAGGCTCCAACCTGGTTTCTTGAGGACAACGATCCTCTAGGGCTCCAAACCTGTCCTCCAAGTCACCAACTTTTTCTTTTCGAGGCTCCAACCTCTAGGCTCCAACCCACTACAATACTTCATCAAGATATGTTTGGTAGTAACTCATGGATCCCAATGTCTTCTTCAACAAGTGTTGTCAATCTTCAGTTATCCCTTCACTTTAGTCTCCATGTCGTGTCATCAATGATAACCTTGTTCTTCACATGATGGTGTATCCATTGTTCTTCGTGGTACCCAAAACAAGGATCTTCAAGTTACCTTATGATGGCTAATGCATCATGGTCTACAACATTATCTTTAAGACCTTCAAGGCATCTTCAATAGTGTCTCCAAGGTGATGTCTTCAATTTGGAGCCTTCTTTAAAGTTACTCAACAAAGGCTTCAATAAAAGTCTCCAAGAGTATCTTCAAGCTATCCTTTAAAATGTTTCTTCCAAAAACTCTCTCCACTGGCTCTTGTGTTCCTTCAATAAGATTATTCATTGTACATATTTATTTAGATTCAAACACTGTGATTGACTACCCAAAATATGTCTCCACCATTATTCTTCATTGTACCTATATCTTCACTGTAGGTATAGGAGTATTAATGATGCAATCATAATTCAACTCTGAATCTGGAATAGTGTAAAACTAGCCTTGACCCTTCCTTGACTTTGTTGACTGTTCACTTCAGTTCTCTGAGGCTAATCCCATAGGAAGTCTACACACAAAATATCTGTGTCTTTCGCTACAGTACCCAAGCTCTTCTTCAACATCCTAATGTTATCCAATCCTTCTTTGGAATGATAAATCCAATGATAACACAGTCAATGAGGTGATCAGAGTATCTTGTTCACACTGTAGGTGGCACAATTCAAAGCTACAAAAACATGGTTTAATGAGAAGGTTGTTGCACCAACTCGATGTGATAGACTATAGAAAGATATCCGAGGTATAGATTAGCTATATGTGCGATAGAGTTGTCTACACAGTCATGTTAATATTAACCAAGCCATAGGAAGTGAGACTTTAGGTCAAAGTGATAGATGTGCCATAGTCCAAAGTTAAGATCTAGATTTTACCTCTGTCTGAGTTACCACAGTTCTGAGTCTATTTCAGTGAGGAAGCCCTGAAGTATATTTGCCACAGGTCTATTGTAGATCCGAGTGTGGTCACAACACTTGTTATGGCTGCCTAGAGGTGTCAATTTCGTTTTGTAAACCCAGAACAGAAATATCCATTGTCCTTATCTTCAAGAATACTCATCGTTGTCCTATGATTTCCTCCTTACTGTTTCCCATCGAATTACAAACTTGAGACCGAAAAATTATGGCTAAAGAATGATCTCTAATCCCTAATAAATAAAGATTTTCCCACAACAAAACTAAAAGACACGTCACTGTATGGAGGCTGACTTGAAAGACGAGGTGCAGGTCGGCTCACTGTCAAAATAATTTTTTATAACTTAAAAATTCATTATATCCTCAACCTCTGGGAGTTTTGGGCCAATTAAGGTCTCATTGGAAAGAGAAAAAAATCATCTTTAAGATGGTCTAGGTCCCATTGAGAAAATATGCCTCTAAGTTGGAAAAATTTATTTTTCTCTGTGATTGTCGTTAAATTTTATGCATACAAATTTTAGGACAGCATGAGTAATGTTTGGGACAATGGGTTCTTCATTGTTTTCAATGTATGAGTGTGTCATCATGTAGGAGTGTTGCATTTATGTCATCATGAGTGTATGAAATAATGAGAGTATCATCTCATGTCATCATATAATGGTGTAGGGATATGTTGTAGGTAGTATCATTAGGAAAGTCTCCTTCAATCATCAGTCACGTCATCACTTAGTCTTCCAACCCTCATCAAGCACCAACATTAAGTGTGGACATATAAGAGTATAACATCATCATAAGTATGGCTTCTTTAAGTGTAGTTCTTTACATCAAGGGCTTGTACCTAGGGACTAGATCACCAATCAAACACTTGGAAACTTCTTAGGGAAAGACATCATCATCTGGTACGGAGATTCTAAAGAGTATTGACACCTCAGTCAATGCCATATTGACATCAATGACAACCTAGATTAACATAATCGCTTAACTGTCAGTGCATAATTAAACATAACAACATACTAGTTACCTTACCTTGTCATACTAATTCCAACCATGTTACCCTACAATTGCTCACACATGTTAACCACATGTTCCAAATATCAAGACAATCATATCTATCAATTTGAAATCAACATTTACCAAGATTAACAATCATGTCATAATCCATAGTCAGCTTATGGTCATTATACATAATGCTACAACTATCACCTACTTACACTCAAGTACATATCAATGTCTCAACACATATGTGTGAGTAAAACAATCTTAAAACAAGATCATTTCTTGATGCAATCTTATAGACACATACTAATATCATGAAATTAATCAAACATTCAACAACAGATAGATGACATAATAGACATCAACACTCAAACGCTAAATAGACGACATAATAAAACATTCAAGCACATCATATATGACATAAGAAAGCTCATACCTTAATGTATCTCACGAGGGGCTATCTTATCTGCACAATCAATCTAGTTAGCACAATATAACCTCACAACACATCAGCTCAAACACAAATAATATCACGATATCCATAACATTAACTAACTACCATGTTCACATCATAAACTCATAAAAAATTATCATTCATACATAATAATCACATATGTGCAGTCATTCTAGATTAGTATGACATAATATCACAACATATTAACTCCTACCTAAATTCTATAACCCTAACCATTTGCATAGACCAATCCAAATTAGTATGATACATATAACATCAAGATCTTAATGTAATAATCTTAATCATCAAGTTACTAGCATATAACAACAACAAGTTATATATCATGCTCATCAACAACATATAACCTAATCATCAAGATATCTAACATAAAACAAAAATAGCAATGAATGCAACCATAGGTTACTATCAATCATGACTCTCTGACACATGTGCATATGACTACGCAAATCAACTAGCATTTATCATACATGTAACCATAAGAATAATTGAATGACAAGAATATTAGTAACCCTAATGCTTATAACAAACATTAACCAACAAACCTGCATGCCCACCCTACAAACCTATATGATGATCTACTCTTACCCTGAAGTACATTGTTGCAACTTCACTTTAATGATATGCATCTCCTGCTCTATCTCAGTCAACAAATTAGCATCATAACATACCAATATCATCGTGATGACCTAATTGCATACAATGACCTTATGCACAACAACCTTTACTAGGAAATTCATGCATAACAACATATACGCACCAACATAAATAACAAATGCATATACAACCATACACTCATGATGACACATCCCACAAAAACACCATTAACCTTCACATGGGGACATCACTACAACCATCATCAACACCATGCAATGAAACACACACATGGACTACAAGCATAAGGAACACACATGCAAAAAACATGAATGCATAACCAACACATCGCCCATCCAATCCAAGGGGTGAACCATGATGTGATATCACTCTATGGTATCAACTATGACCCAAAGAGAGCAAAACCCTCTCTGATACCACCATGTATCGTCCTCGTCCTACATCTACCCAAGTAAACGGCCAACCAGGGTAAAAATGTTATGATAAGTTGCTATGATATGATTCGACGCCCTATGTGTCACTTATGGAAGTGGAATCAACGAAAACCCACAACACAGACCTTCTATACAAGATTCCCAGAAGCCTTCCCAGTCCTCCCCATGACCATTTCGTGGGTCCCGTTGATTTTTAGACCATTAAACTCCTGGAATCTCCCTTGATATGGACAAGGGTGTGTATGGGAGGCTCCAGTCGCTTACACAGCAAGGCATGTGTGTGTCTAGGGACTTTTCTCCTCAAACCTGTGCCTGGGACTCCGGGATTTGTGCCACTTTTGAAGCCCAAAATATAGGTCACTGCCCCAAAACCCCTGTAGATTTCAAAATCCTTAATTTACATAACAAAAACACTTGCAAGCCAAAACTGGCTCTAGTTTTAGGCCTGACCATCCCCAACTGGGACTGACATTCTGTCAAACACTTGGCATCAATGCAATCTATAGGACATGAATACAAGGCATAGCATAAATGAGTGACAACTCATATGATACTTTAAAATAAGGATCACCACCTCGTTCCCTTAACCTTTTTGACATCTATTAGTTCTTGTATCCACTATCGTTTCAGTTACAAGTAAATACATGAAATAACCATGCCTATAACCGGTCACATAACCATGCTTATAACACTTTTATAACCAGCATTAAACCATGTAGATAACAATGAGATAACAACCATTAAGGCCACATAATAACAAGCACAAAAGCAAGAGAACTTAGATTTTATTAAACATAGGCAAGAGCCAACCAAGTTTGGTACTTCCACATACCACCTGACCATAGACATGGTTGAACCAAATCTTTCTTTCAGTCAATCAGCCTCGTGCCATATTCCAAGCATGAATGTGGGATCTCATGGATAAACTAATCTAAAAACAACTAAGGGAATCCAAAGGTTAAACCACAGCTACCCAAACCAAATCGTGATATCACCAAAACCAGCACCGAGATCACAAAACCAAACCGAGCTTAGAATGCCTCCGGACTCCATCACTATCCTTAAGGAATTTTTCATCTCCTTGTCTCTCATGATTTTCCACAATCTGCACTAGATCACTATGCCCTAAACTGAGACACGAGCCTCTGGTCTTTACCACAATCCACATCGGATCACTAGGCCCTAACCGAGACTCCACCCTCAGACTTTACCATGTATCCTACCAAAATCAGCCAAGGAATTCCTAGGCCTTTGGTAATTTTCCTGAGACCACCTTCGAACCATATTCTGAAACCATCCGGCAATTCCAAAGCTCAAAACCAAGAAAACAATCCCATCACACCATCGCTATCCAGAAAAAGGCAAGGAAAGGCTGAAAACCACTGTCATAACTTGCCAAGACTATCCCACTGATAGCCCGAGAACCAAATACCAACATGCAAAGTCATGCATGTCAAAACCAACTAGGAATTCACACATGAAATATGTTACTTGCAAGTATTCTTGCTAAAGTTGCTTGATCCTTCTCTTCATTGTTGTCTCTTTGCTTTCCTTTGTTTGCCTTGTCCTTCCTTTGCTCGATTTTCCCTTCCTCACTCCAAAGCTAGAATGCTCTAAGAAAACTCTAAGTGTCAGAGAGTGTCAGAGAGAGAGAATAATGAGAGAGCTCTGAAATTGAAGTAACCAAACGCTACACTAACCAAGCCTGAGAAAAAGCTTGAGCCAAAATCTTGCCAACTGAGCCTAAAAATCCTTTTTATCAATGAGGCCTCTATTTTCTTCATTTTCCTTCTCACATGAAACCTGTGACCTTTCATGATCTGAAAATGGAATGTACTTGCTTATGGGTGCAAGGTATCCATTTCCCATAATTGCAAATGTGAGCTATACACTCCAAGTGACCTCTAAAAATGTGAAAAATTATTATTTCCTATACAGAGATAGACTGTAGGGGCATTCACTGGACATGTCACCTCTAAAGAGAGGATGAGTTCCAGAGGCTACCTGGCCCTCTACAGGCTCTGCCTAAAGAAATAACAAAGTAAACACTTAGAAGTCTTTGACATACACATACTTGAAATTTGATGTCTTGCGGAATAAGACCAATAACTTTCTGCAGTTGAATAGGTGATTATGTGTGTATGCAAGTTATGTATATTTTTTGTTTAATACTTTATATCAGTTTTGTTTAGCATATCATCTTCAGCAAATAAAGACATCAAAATGGTAAAGCAGTTCACCCCTTCTGGGCTACATCTGCTAGACCAAGCCTCTCCAACTAGGCTTGTCCTCTTGTATTAAAAATGTTATAAAGGCTAATACAAGAATATGGATGTCTCAAAGGACAGATCTGACTGTAAATACAGAATCTGAAGATAGGAATTAGCTAAACATGCTCTTTCCCAAACACTAAACAGTGAAATTGTACCTTATACAGTACTTTCCCCGATTGGCCCTAGTGGCCCTTTAAACTTGCATGGGGAATTTCGAGGTGAATATGACCTCAATTGGTTCTAAAACCTCTACCATTAGACTCAGAAGGTCGAAAATAGCAGACATAGGCTTTTGAATCACCAAAAATGGATGAACATAGCCCCCAAACAGCTTAAGCACTGAAATGGCCCTGGTGGCCCTGAAAGCTTCCCTGAAGCTAAACAGTGAGAAGAATACCTCAACAGGCAAAACGAGCTGTAGAACTAGATTCATAATGATGAAAACCTTCAGGAATGACCTTCGTTCCACATTCACTGGCTGCACAATTCCCAATGCAGCTCCCAAACTGATTTGGCCCTAGTGGCTCCTGGAACTTCCACAAAGCTAAAACACCTGCAAATGACCTCAGATGACTGTGAAAGTTGTGCCAATGGCTTTAGAAGGTCGAAGATACCCAAAATCAAAAAAAAAAATTCGTCCAAAACTGCCTTTCCTAGCCAAAGTTATGGCCATTTAAAGTTTCTCCAGTCTGCCCCTAGAAAACTCCAGCTAACTGTAGTTGGAGTCCAGATAGGCCCGCTAAATATGGCGGGTCCGCCCAAATTTGGCGCTCCGCCAAAATTTACGCCAACTTGATTGCAGTTATTAATGTGCATGTGACCAAAAATTCCGGCTGGCAATTTGCATCGGATTGCGTGCCAGGGTTGAGCCCACGGTTATGGGCCGAGGGTCACATGAAATGGGGCTGGCCCCCTTAAGACCCCGCCAAAACAAATTTAAACTTCTTAATTAGTTCATTCCACCCATATATCAACAGTCAACCATATGGTGTAATGGTAAAGCGTTGGAGTGTTATTGCATAGGTTGCGTGCTCAAACCCCTTTGCTGCCAAAATTTTAACGCACACCATAAAACTGTGCTGACGTCATGATGCTGTCACTTGGGCCACGTGGCATCCCCTGATTGGCCTGCCCAAAACCAACGCCCATGCATATGCTGACGTTACCATGGACACGTGGCAGCCTCTGGGCCTGCCACGTGTCAGCCGTTGATTCACTGCCCAAAAAGAATATTCCCTAGAATATTCCAAGGAATATTCTTTTTTTAATTTTTTTTGAAAAATTCAAAAATTAAGGGTTATTGGGTGATTTTGTTTTTGGCATAACTTTCTCATACGGTGGCCGTTTTTCGAACCATTAACAGCACCAGAATCAGGAAGATGAGCTCTATCTAGTCATTCAGGTTCAGACTAGTTTTGAGCACTTTCATTTTTGACCATTTTACGACACTTGGTCCTGAGCTCCCGATCACACCTCCCAAATGTGAAGGCTTTTGGTCCCCAAAACTTACTGAATCTCTGAACTGAACTGTACTGCACTTGAGGAACAGAAATATCTTTTTCCATTCAGGCAAAAGAGCATACTGATGCCAAAATGTCCTACCTTGCCAATTGTTGTCATGGCAACTTTTCGCTACATAAGCCAAGTACTCGTCGAATTCTGACCAAACTCTTTCGCCAGAAAAACTGAAAATTTGCAGGAACCAACAATGAAACTTGCTTATATATGAGTTAAAATATTCCCCTGAACATTTGGGCTTGCTAGCTGTCACGATGCCCATCCATGGCACCTCCGCTCCAGAAGAAGAGCTGCCTCCCAAATGAGAAGGCTTTCACAAAGATGAAACACTTCATCATTTCTCCTCTTTACAATCTTGGAGATCAAATTAACTTTTTCCAAGTCAATATTACATTACATGCATGGTTAAAAACAAAGTAATCAACCCTTCAAGTTAATCACACATACATGTTTAAAATACAAGGAAATCATCATGATCCCTGTGCTCATGCAAATCATTCTCATGCATGCAGTTTATCCTTCAACTTTCTCTTATGTACAATCATAAGTACAATATCCTCGATCACATGTACATGTACTCTCAAAGCGGAAATGAATATAACTTTCGTTGCAATAAAATGAGTCTCATACTCAGCTTTTCCATCCTGCAACTTGCATTCCATTAACAAAGAAATTCTTTCAATCAAAAGACATGCAACTTTAATTGGATAAGAATTCTAATCATTTCTTACCAATCCATTTCAAAGGTGCTTCCTTTAACTGCACATCAATATCAACATGTGTATCATCCGGACACATCTCAATGATGGAAACTTCCTTCCCATTCTTGCCATACTCTTTCTCCAATTTCTTCAACTTTCGTGGAAGCATTGTTGGATTCAGAGTCCAACACCTTTCAACAGTATGTCCTTGCTTATGGCAATAAGTGCAACACATGTTCATCTTCTTGACAGCATGATTTGCATTGTTCAATGGAACTTTGGCTTCTTGCCTCCTTTCCTTCAAAACTTTCCTATACGTTGCCATTCTTTTCCAACATCTAGAAACATTATGGTTAACCAAACCATAAAAAGAACATGCAATGCTTGTGTGGAAATTTTCCATGCTTTACATGATCAAAGGAAATATGATTGAAATCAGATTTATACCTTTCTCTTTCACCTTCATTACCTTTATGAGGAGGTGAATCAAATGAAGAAGAAGCTCCTTTTGGAACACCATCAATCCCTTCAATGGTTTTAGAGCTTTCACAATTCTCTTGTTCAAGTGCATTCTTATGCACACCTTCTTCTTGCAAGGTATGTTTCAAACTATTGCATTCCTCAAGGATACAACCTTTACAACCTTGAGATAGAGAACCTGAAATGAAACTTCTTCTAGGAACTGTTTCAATTGCCTTCATGGCTACTTTGGAACTTTCTCCATAAGATTGTCCATAGCCAAGACCCAAATTCTTAGGCCTTACCTCAACCATTATTGCCTCAACTATACCTTGTGCATTTTTTCCCAATCCTTTTCCTTCATATCCCATTTTGGACATCAACTTGGACCCTATGCCTCTGGTATGTTTCTCAAAAGAACCAACATAAACATTCTTATAAGAATTTGAAGACAAACTAGAATTGTTTACCTCTTCTTCAAGCTGATACTTGGCTAAGGCTTCTTTGGCAACAAGGGGTTGTGTCTCCAACTCATGCATCCTTTCCATATTCATGTTTGCAATATGAAGTTGGCCTTCCATTTCCTGCAATTGGTCAGAAAGCAACTGCTTCTCTTCCCTCATGGAATTCAACTGCTCTTGAAGTCTAGAGATCTTTCTTTCATCCTCATACATTTCTCTCACCATATTCATCATGATGAAAAATTCTTGCTTCAAGCCTTCATCAAAAAATCTTGTGAAGGAGGACGATTTTGAGAACTCACTTATGGAAGTTGTCATTATAAAAATGAACAAAAGAGCTTCAGCAAACTCAAACAACAAGTAGTTTGCAGAATAATAAAGCAGTCAATCTTCAACACTGCTTAAGACACCTTTCAAGCTACACAATCAAGCTAGTGATGTCAGTCAAGCAAACCTAGTCCTCTGATACCATCTGATCTAAAAATGAAATGTACTTGTTTATGGGTGCAAGGTATCCATTTCCCATAATTGCAAATTGAGCTATACACTCCAAGTGACCTCTAAAAATGTGAAAACTTATTATTTCTTATACAGAGATAGACTGTAGGGGCATTCACCAGACATGTCACCTCTAAAGAGAGGATGAGTTCCAGAGGCTACCTAGCCCTCTACAGGCTCTGCCTAAAGAAATAACAAAGTAAACACTTAGAAGTCTTTGACATACACATAGTTGAAATTTGATGTCTTGCGGAATAAGACCAATAACTTTCTGCAGCTGAATAGGTGATTATGTGTGTATGCAAGTTATGTATATTTGATGTTTAATAATTTATATCAATTTTGTTTAGCATATCATCTTCAGAAAATAAAGACATCAAAATGATAAAGCAGTTCACCCCTTTTGGGCTACATCTGCTGGACCAAGCCTCTCCAACTAGGCTTGTCCTCTTGTATTATAAATGCTACAAAGGCTAATACAAGAATATGGGTGTCTCAAAGGGCAGATCTGACTGTAAATATAGAATCAGAAGATAGGAATTAGCTAAACATGCTCTTTCCCAAACACTAAACAGTGAAATTGTACATTATAAAGTACTTTCCCCAATTGGCCCTGGTGGCCCTTTAAACTTGCATGGAGAATTTCGAGGTGAAGATGACCTCAATTGGTTCTGAAACCTCCACCATTAGACTCAGAAGGTCGAAGATAGCAGACATAGGCTTTTGAATCACCAAAAATGGATGAACATAGCCCCCAAACAGCTCAAGCACTGAAATGGCCCTAATGGCCTTGAAAGCTTCCCTGAAGCTAAACAGTGAAAAGAATACCTCAACAGGAAAAACGAGCTGTAGAACTAGATTCAGAATGATGAAAGCCTTCAGGAATGACCTTCGTTCCACATTCACTGGCTGCACAATTCCCAATGCATCTCCCAAACTGATTTGGCCCTAGTGGCTCCTAGAACTTCCACAAAGATAAAACACCTGCAAATGACCTCAGATGGTTGTGAAACATGTGCCAATGGCTTCAGAAGGTCGAAGATACCCAAAATCAAAAAAAAAAATCGTCCAAAACCGCCTTTCCTAGCCAAAGTTATGGCCATTTAAAGTTTCTCTAGTCTGCCCCTAGAAAAACTCCAACTAACTGTAGTTGGAGTCCAGATAGGCCCGCTAAATATGGCGGGTCCGCCCAAATTTGGCGCTCCACCAAAATTTCCGCCAACTTGACTGCAGTTATTAATGTGCATGTGACCAAAAATTTCGGTTGGCAATTTGCATCGGGTTACGCGCCAGGGTTGAGCCCACGGTTATGGGCCGAGGGTCACATGAAATGGGCCTGGCACCCTTAAGGCCCCGCCAAAACAAATTTAAACTTCTTAATTAGTTCATTCCACCCATATATCAACAGTCAACCATATGGTGTAATGGTAAAGCGTTGGAGTGTTATTGCACAGGTTGCGTGTTCAAGCCCCTTTGCTGCCAAAATTTTAACGCACACCATAAAACTGTGCTGACATCATGATGCTGTCACTTGGGCCACGTGGCAGCCTGCGGGCCTGCCACGTGGCATCCTCTAATTGGCCTGCCCGAAACCAATGCCCATACATATGCTGACGTTACCATGGACACGTGGCATCCTCCGGGCCTGCCACGTGTTAGCCGTTGATTCGCTGCCCAAAAAGAATATTCCAAGGAATATTCTTTTTTTAATTTTTTTTTGAAAAATTCAAAAATTAATGGTTATTGGGTGATTTTTTTTTGTTTTTGGCATAACTTTCTCATACGGTGATCGTTTTTCGAACTGTTCATGGCGCCAGAATCAGGAAGACGAGCTCTATCCGGTCGTTTAGGTTTAGATCAGTTCTGATCACTTTCTGTTTTGACCATTTTACGACACTTGGTCTTGAGCTCCTGATCATTTCACCTTCCTTTTCTCATAATTTTCATCATTTTCATAACCAAAAGTGTCAAAATACATTTTTTCCTTTTTAATGCCTTTTCCATTACCTTTAACAATTTCCTTAGCCATAATAAACAGAATGAACAACCCCACTAGGATGTATTGCCCAACATTCAGCTAGGAATACATGTCCCTTTATCGTGGTCTTATTTTTCCTTTATTAAATTTGTTACATGAACTTTTAACCAAGGTTTGTTACACCTTCTTAACCATGAAACATGGAAAACTGGGTGCACTTGAGAAGATGCATGAAGCTCCAATTTGTATGCCATTGTACCAATATTTTGCAACACCTTGTAAGTACCATAGTACTTTGGTGATGATTTATTATCCTTCTTAGCTTGCTTGAGGGACATTTGTTTGTATGGTTGTAGCTGTAAAAATACCCAGTCGCCTACATCAAAAATTGTTTCATTGTGATGCTGATATGCCTATTGTTTCATTCAATTTTACGCCAAAGTAAGGTTATCCTTTAAGAGTTGGAGAACTTTTTGTTGATGCTCGATGTGATCTTCCACTGCTTGAACCTTAGAATTTTCTCTTAAATATGATGTGATGGACGGTGGATGGTATCCATAAAGTGCCATAAATGGGGTCATTTTTGCTGAAGTATGGAACAAAGTGTTATACAATTATTTAGCCAGAGGTGACCACTTGACCCATTGTGTTTGTTTATCAGATACAAATCAACGAAGATATCCTTCCAAACATTTGTTCACTTTCTCAGTTTTCCCATCAGATTGAGGATGATAAGATAAGCTATGAGCTAATTGATTACCTAGACAAGAAAATAATTCCTTCCAAAGCTTTACAATGAAAATGGAATCTTTGTCGCTTATAATAATATTTGGGTTTCAATGTAGCTTTTGAATTGTTTCCATAAATGCAATACCAACTGTACTATCTTTAAATGGATGAGATAATGCACAAAAATTTGCATACTTGGTAAGTCTGTCAACTACCACCATGATGGTAGTCTTTCCTTCAAAGTTGGGTAAACCTATGATAAAATCCATTAAAACATCCTCCCAATGTTGACTTGGAATGGCTAAAGTTTGTAACAGACCTGGGGTCTTAATTGTCTCAACTTTATTTTCTTGGCAAACCAAACATTCCGCCACAAACTTTTGAGTATCAGATTTAAGGCCCTCCCAAAGAAATTCCTTCTTGACCCTATGGTAACTTTTTAAAAAACTTGAGTGCCCTCCCAAGGGAGAGGTGTGAAATTAAAAAATAATATCTTGTTTGAGTTGGGAATTGTTACAAATATATAAGTGATCTTTGTACGTAATGAATCATTTTTCCAGCTAAATGTATCAGATGTACTTGGATCTCACTGCAACATTTGAATGAGCATCCACACTTCTTCGTCATTCTTCCATTCATCCCTTGCTTTGGTTATATCCAATTTGGTTGGATAATATAAATGGAACAAAGAAATCCTTCGACATCTGCATCCTTTCTTGAGAGTGCATCTGCAACAATATTTTTCTTCCCTTTTTGTAGATGATTTCAAAGTCATAACCCAACATAGTTGTGACCCATTTTTGTTTCTCTTCTAAAGATAATCTTTGTTCCAAAAATTATTTAAGGCTATCATGATCTATTTTTACCTTGAAGAGTCTTCCCAGTAGGTAAGGTCGACATTGCTTTAGTTCATGTAGTATTTCCAACATTTCCTTCTCATAAATAGGTTTTTGTAAATACTTTCCTTTGATTGGATGACTTTCAAAAGCAATGGCTCTTCCTTCTTGCATTAAAACAACACCCATTCCATTTCCTAAGGCATCACATTCCAAAATAAAAAAAATTGTGAAGTCTAGTGTAGCTAAGAATAGTGCTTGGTACATTGCCTCTTATATATGTTCAAAGGCCTTAGTTTCATCTGGAGTTCAAGAAATTGCAACTTTCTTTAGTAATGTTGTTAGAGGTGTTTCTATTCTCTCATAATTATTAGAAAAATGTTATAATGCCCTTTCAACCCGAGAAATACTCAAATATGCTTTATGGTTGTGGGTATTTTCCATTCCTTCATGGATTTAATTTTGTTAGGGTCTACCTTAACACCCTCATGAGATACAATATGACCCAGATATTCCACTTTTTGTACTCCAAAGAAACATTTGGAGGTTTTTTGATATAATTGTTTCTCCTCCAATAGTTTGAACACCTTATCAACATGTTGACCATGATCCTTCCAAGACTTGTTGTAGATTAGTATATCATCAAAAAATACTAACACAAATTTTATAAGAAAGGGTTTGAAAATGGAATTCATCAACCCTTGAAATGTAGAAGGTGCAATGGTAAGGCCAAAAGGCATGACCAAAATTCATGATGACCCTCATGAGTTATAAATGTTGTTTTCAAAAAGTCTTCAATCTTCATTCTAATTTGATGATATCCTAAATGAAGATCCAACTTGGTGAAGTAAATTGCTCCATGTAATTCATCCAACAATTCATCAATGACAAGAATGGAAATTTATCTTTAATAGTGAGTTTGCTGAGCTCCCTATAATCTACACACATGCACCATGATACATCCTTCTTATGCAACAATACTACTGGAGCAGAGAAAAAACTTTGACTAGGTTGAATTATATCAGCCTCTAGCATTTCTGCAACCATACGCTCAATTTCACTCTTTTGGGCATAGGGATATTTGTAAGGCCTGATGTTTGGAGGAACACTTACTGGAATCAAATGAATAGCATGGTCATGATCATGAATAGGTGGGAGGCCTTTGGGAGTCTCAAATACCTTTGAGTGATTTTCCAAGACTTTTTGGAGATTTGGAGAAATAGATGATTTCAATGTTTGAACCTCTAGTGAGCATAATTATGCAATTAATCCCTTTTGTTTTTTCTTTAAAATATTTTTCATGCCATTAGAGTTGATTATATTTCCTAATTTCCCTGTCATACCCCTTAATTCAACTTCCTTTCCTTCCCAAAAATATTTCAAGAGAATTTCTTGAAACTTAAAAGCTATTGTACCCAAATATTGTAACCATTGAACTCCTAGTACAACATCAGTACCACCTATTGGAATGGAAAGAATTGGACTATTCAATACATATTCCCCCATGGTTAACTTGACATTATGGAAATTTCCAGAGTAATTTATAGTTCCTCCATTTGCAACCATCACTTGAAACTCTGGTGTTGGATATAGGAAGAAATTCAATTCCTTGGCTATCTTACAATGAATAAAATTATGGGTACTACCCGAATCGATCATCACTATTAATGTTTCTTCTTCATATGTCCTTCTATATTGAGAGTTTGAGGAGTGGTAATTCCTACCAATGCATTACAAGATATGGTCGAATTCATTTCTTCTTTCCCAAGGGTTGGTTCCTAGTGTATATCCTATTCTTTTGATGTTTCTTGTTCCTTTTCTTCCTCCTCTTCAAAATCTATGTAAAATAATTTATTCTCGGTTATGACCTTTATTGTATTTGTTATCACAACTGTAACAAAGCTATTTTCCTCTTTTTTTCTTCCAATTGTTGTGGTGTCAACCTTGTATTTTGTGGAAGGCTAGGAGCAGCAACACTTCCATCTTTATAGTTGTGAGTGGTATACCTCCTTGGTGCCATAAGTTTTCTTTAAATTGTTCTTGCCACCCTAAATGCCTTCTTCAATGAATTAGGTTCCCAAAGGAAAACCTCATGTTGGATGTTGGGTCCCTATAATACTAGTGATTACCCCATTACTATTACATTTGTACCCCTTATTAATATTGTTGTGGCCCTATTATACCCATATTGTTATTACTGTGCCCCATAGAATCCCTCTATTGTTATTTTTGTGGCTTTATATTATTATTGTTAGGTCGATTGGGTTATATTGTGACTCCTTAGACTCCTATATATAGAAAGGAGGTTTTGTCATTTGAATCATCCAAGAAATGTTCATTTATGTAATGTAAAGGAGGTTTCCCCCTCGAAGAGGCTGAATTTTAAGGCGTTGATCTATCTTTTCTATCTTTTTCTTGAGCTGGTTTCATAACATTTGGTTTTAGAGCTTTGGATTCTAGGGTTTCGCTGCTCCAAACAAGTCATCGTGGCATTTTCGCTATAACTTTTTTTTTGCAACGTTTCAGAAGGTAAAAAAAACCCATTTGAGAAGACATTGCGCTGAAGCTCAGGTCTGAATTACAAAGTTTTTCACGCTATATTTGCGGATATATGATTTGAGGAAGTTGGTCTTTTTGCAGACTCTTGAATTACATTCCAAACAGGTGACCTGGGGAAAATCATCATAACTTTCCCTCTGAGCATCGAATTGAAATTTTGTAAAAAGGTACAGAAATAGGATGGACTATAGCTTCTTGTATGTATTTTTCAAAGCCAAAGGTCAAAATAGGGACACGTGGCACGTCATACAAGTTCGCTCTACTGAATTAGTCTATAATCAGGTCACTTTGGGATATCTAGTGTAACTCTTCATTGGAGAATCCAATTGGGGTCAGACTGGTGGCATTGGAAAGAGGACACAGAGGACTACCATATGTCACAATTTCAGAACTGGATGATCCGAAATTACAAAGATACATCAGAGGCAATATCGAGCTCCTACAAAGTGAAAAAAGATGTGTAGATTTTTTTAATTTTTGCTTAAGCTTGGTTTGAAAAATTATTTTGAAGGAATTCAAAGGACATAGTAGAGCATTAGTATCGGTAACTGATGCCCCGAGGAAAGAAAATGCAAACACCTAGTAAGCAATCTGAAAGCTCTAGCATGACTCATGAAGAAGAGGAAGAAATGCTACATGATTTATCAAAATTACAAGACCAAGTGCAACAAATTTCATTCTCACAAAAGCTAACAGAAGCTAAGATAAATGGCATGGAATCTAAGATAAAGGGCGTGGAAGCCAAGATTGACGATTTGAAGATAGATTTGAAGGCAGATTTGACAAATTTTCTACAAGAAATACTTACTAATGGTGAAATGGGAGTAAAGGAAACTCATGATGCAAACAAAGGAAATGTTAATCATGATTTCATAGACTCTAATGTTGGATCGAAGACGCACCATATTCCAAAAATCGATATGAGGAAGTTTGATGGCAAGGATCCTGCAACATGGATATTACAGATGGAGCAATTTTTCGATCTCAATAATGTGCAAAACACACAAAAGGTACGTATTGCAACTTTATACTTGGAACCAAATCAGTTTGTATGGTATCAATGGCTTTGCTCTCGTAAACAATTTATCACTTGGGCAATTTTTACGGAATAATTGATAACACATTATGAGGATACAAAAAGCAACACTTTTTTAGCCAATTGATAAGTCTCAAACAAAAGGGTTCAATAATGGAGCACATTGAGGAGTTCCAAAAATTGAACATAAGGGTAAAAAATATTCCAGAGGAGCATAGGATTGATGTGTTCATAGGGTCTTTAAAGGATAATATTCAATATGATGTTCACCTTTGGGAACCTGATTTTCATTATAGAAGGCATTCAGGTTAGCATGAAAAATGGAAAGAAAAATTATGGTAACCAGGAAGCATACCACTCACAACTATAAAGATAGAAGTGTTGTTGCCACTATTCTTCCACAACCTATAAGGTTGACACCACAACAATTGGAAGAAAAAAGAGCAAAAGGTCTTTGTTACAGTTGTGATAGCAAATACACTAAAGGTCATAAGTGTGCTGAGAAGAAATTATTCTACATAGGTTGTGAAGAGGAAGAAGAAAAGGAGAAAGAAAGGTCAAAAGAAGAGGATATACTCCAAGAATAAAGCTTAGATGAAGAAAAAATGAATCCGACCATATCTTGTAATGCATTGGCGGGAATTACCACTCCTCAAACCATCAAGATAGAAGGACAAATCAAGAAGAAAAAAGTAATAGTGTTGATTGATTCAAGAAGTACCCATAATTTTATTCATTATAAGGTAGCAAAAGAATTGAATTGCTTCTTATATCCAGCACTAGAGTGTCAAGTGATGGTTGCAAATGGAGGAACAATAAATTGCTCTGGAAAGTGCCATAATATCAAGCTATCCATGGGAGACTATGTATTGACTAGCCCAATGCTTTCCATTCCAATGGGAGGTGCTGATGTTGTATTAGGAGTCCAATGGCTACAATCCTTGGGTACAATAGCTTTTAATTTTCAAGAACTTTTCATGAAATTTTCTGTGGAAGGAAAGGAAGTTGAATTTAAGGGGTATTGTAGGGAAATCGGGAAAGATAATCAGCTCTAACAGTATGAAAAAGCTTCTAAAAAAGGAACAAAAAGGTGTAATTGCACAATTCTGTTCGCTAGATGTTTCCACATTGGAATCATCTATTTCTCCAGATCTCCAAAAAGTCTTGGAAAATCATTCCAAGGTATTTGAGACTCCCAAAGGTCTCCCACCTATTCGTGATCATGATCATGCTATTCATCTGATTCCAGGAAGTGTTCCTCCAAACATCAGGCCGTACAGATATCCATATGCCCAAAAGAGTGAAATTGAATGTATGGTTGCAAAAATGCTAGACGCTGGTATAATTCAACCGAGTCAAAGTTCTTTCTCTGCTCCAGTAGTATTGGTGCACAAGCAGGATGGATCATGGCGCATGTGTCCAAATTATAGGGAGCTCAATAAGCTCACTATTAAAGATAAGTTTCCCATTCCTGTCATTGATGAATTACTGGATGAATTGCATGGATCAATTTACTTCACCAAGTTGGATCTTCGTTCAGGATATCATCAAATCAGAAGGAAGACTGAAGACATTTCGAAAACAACATTTAAAACTCATGAGGGTCATTATGAATTTTTGGTCATGCCTTTTAGCCTTACCAATGCACCCTCAACATTTCAAGGTTTGATGAATTCAATTTTCAAACCATTCCTTAGAAAATTTGTGTTAGTATTTTTTGATGATATACTAATCTACAGTAAGTCTTCGAAGGATCATGTTGAACATGTTGACAGGGTGCTACAACTATTGGAGGAGAAACAATTATATGCAAAAAGATCCAAATGTTTCTTTGGAGTACAAGAGGTGGAATATCTGTGTCATATTGTATCTCATGAAGGAGTTAAGGTAGACCCTAGCAAAATTATAGCCATTAAGGAATGGAAAATCCCCACATCCATAAAGCATCTGCGAGTATTTCTCAGGTTGACAGGGTATTATCGCAAGTTTGTTAAGAATTATGGAAGAATAGCAGCACCTCTAACAACACTATTGAATAAAGATGCATTTTCATGGACTCCAGAAGCAACAAAGGCCTTCGAGCATCTTAAAGAGGCAATGTACCAAGCACCTGTCTTAGCTACACTGGACTTCACAAAAACCTTTATTGTGGAATGTGATGCTTCAGGTGGTGTTGTTTTAATGCAAGATGAAAGACCCATTGCTTTTGAAAGTCATCCAATCAAGGGAAAGTTTTTACACAAAGCTATTTATGAGAAGGAAATGTTGGCAATACTCCATGCACTTAAGAAATGGCGACCCTACCTAATGGGAAGACACTTCAAGGTAAAAAAGGATCATGATAGCCTTAAATACTTTTTATAACAAAGATTATCCTTTGAAGAGAAACAAAAGTGGGTCACAAAGATGTTGGGTTATGACTTTGAAATCATCTACAAAAAAGGGAAGCAAAATGTGGTGGCAGATGCACTCTCAAGAAAGGATGAGGATGTGGAAGCATTGTTGTGCGCCATCTCTATTATCCAACCATATTGGATAAGAATGACGAAGAAGTGTGGGAACTTATTCGAAAGTTACAACAAGATTCCAGTACGTCGGATACATTTAGCTGGCAAAATGATTTGTTATGGTACAAAGATCACTTATACCTCTGTAAGAATTCACAGCTAAAACAAAAGATTCTTATGGAATTGCACACTTCTCCCTTAGGAGGGCACTCGGGATTTTTAAAAACTTACCACAGGGTTAAGAAGGAATTTTTTTGGGATGGCCTTAAATCAGATATTCAAAATTTTGTGGCAAAATGTTTGGCTTGCCAACAAATAAAGTTGAAACAATTAAGACACCGAGTCTATTACAACCTTTATCCATTCCATGCCAACGTTGGGAGGAGGTTCCAATGGATTTTATCATAGGTTTACCCAAGTCTAAGGGAAAGAGTGTCATCATGGGGGTAGTTGACAGACTTACCAAGTATGCATACTTTTGTGCATTATCACATCCATTTAAAGCCAATACAGTTTCTACTGCATTTATGGAAACAATTCAAAAGCTACATGGAAACCCAAAGATTATTGTAAGTGGCAGAGATCCCATTTTCACTGGAAATTTTTGGACATAATTATTTTCTTGTCTGGGTACTCAGTTAGCTCATAGCTCATCTTATCATCCTCAATCTGATGGGCAAACTGAGATAGTAAACAAATGTTTGGAAGTATATCTTTGTTGTTTTGTATCTGATAAACAGACACAATGGGTCAAATGGTTACCTCTGGCTAAATGGTGGTATAACACTTCCTTCCATACAGCAACAAAAATGACCCCATTTATGGCACTTTATGGGTATCAGCCACCATCCATCACATCATATTTAAGAGAAAATTCTAAGGTTCAAGCAGTGGAACATCACATCGAACTTCAACAACGAGTCCTCCAACTCTTAAAGGATAACCTTGTGTTGGCACAGAATAGAATGAAACAACAGGCAGATCAACATCGCAGCAAAAGAAGTTTTGATGTAGGTGATTGGGTATTCCTACGGCTACAACCATATAAGCAAATGTCCCTCAAGCAAGCTAAGAAGGATAATAAATTATCACCAAAGTATTATGGTCCATATAAGGTGTTGCAAAATATTGGTACTATGGCATACAAATTGGAGCTTCCTGCAGCTTTTCGATTGCACCTAGTTTTCCATGTTTCATGTTTAAAGAAGGTTATAGGTGATCATCTCCCAGTTCAAACAATATTGCCAGAACTTGATGAGGAAGGAAAAATTATATTGGAACCAGAAGCAGTCACAGAAACAAGAACTCTACAACTACGGAATCGATCAATTTCAGAGTATCTTATCAAGTGGAAGAACTTATCTGCTGAAGATTCCACATGGGAGGATGAGAATTTTATACATAAGCATCCAGAACTACTCAAGCATTGAGGACAACACATTTTTGAAGGAGAGGGGCATGTTGGGTCCCTATAATACTAGTGATTACCCCATTACTATTGTAGTTGTACCCCTTATTAATATTGTTGTGGCCCTATTGTCCCCATATTGTTATTACTGTGCCCCATAGAATCCCTCTATTGTTATTTTTGTGGCTTTATATTATTATTGTTAGGTCAGCTGGGTTATACTGTGACTCCTTGGACTCCTATATATAGAAAGGAGGTCTTGTCATTTGAATCATCCAAGAATTGTTCATTTATGTAATGTAAAGGAGGTTTCCCCCTCGAAGAGGCTGAATTTTAAGGCGTTGATCTATCTTTTCTATCTTTTTCTTGAGCTGGTTTCATAACATTGGATGTTATCCTTTAAATTTCCTATGAATACATCAATGGTATCTTCCTCTAAAATATCATTACCCTTATATTCAATTTTTGGAAGTCCTCAATGTGCTCCGCCATTGAACCCTTTTGTTTGAGATTTATCAATTGGATAAAGAAGGTGTTTCTCTTTGTATCCTCATAATGTTCTATCATTTCCTCTGTAAAATTTGACCAAGTGACAAGTGGTTTATGAGAATAAAGCCATTGACACCATACAAATTTATTGGGTTCTACATATAAAGTTGCAATGTGTACCTTTTGTGCGAGTTTCATACTATGGAGAACAAAATATTGCTCCATCTGTAGTATCCATGTTACTGGATCCTTTCCATCAAACTTCCTCATATTGATCTTTGGAATATGGTGGGTCTTAAATCCAACATTAGAGTCTATGAAATCATGATTAACTTTTCTTTTTTTATCATCGTGAGTTTCATCTAATATATTTTCATCATTAGGAAGCATTTCTTGTAGCAGCTTTGTCAAGCCTTCTTTCAAACCTTCCATGTCTACTTTTAAACCATGTTTCAAACCTTCCATGTATGATTTTAAACCATTCTTCAAACCATCCATCTTAGCTTCCATTTCATTTTTTGTTACTCTTTGCGAGAGCGAAATTTGTTGCACTTGGTCTCGTAATTTTGATATATCATGTTGCATTTCTTCCTCTTCTTCATGTGTCATAGTAGAGATTTCTGGTTTCTTACTAGGTGTTTCCATTTTCTTGCTTCGATTCATTTTGGAATCAAACAATGATATTTATGCTTCACTATGCCCCTCGAATCACTTCAAACTAATTTTTCAAACAAAACTTATCCAAATTTAAAAAAATACACACCTTTTTCTTGCTTTGTAGGAGCTTGATATTGAATCTGTTGTATCTCTATAAATTCAGATCTCCAAGGTCTGAAATTTGGTCTTGTGGTATCCCTTTGAGTATTCTTTCCAATTCCACAAGTCAGACCAAATTTGGATTCTTCAAGATAAATTTATTTCCAATCTCCCATGATGACTTGATTATGGACTGGTTCAGTAGAGTGAACTTGTACAAGTGCCACGTCTTACTGTTTCGACCTTCGGCCCTCAAAATTATACACAAGAAACTATAGTTACTAAATTAAAATATGATGTTATTAGAGGAAGATATGACGATTTTCCCAAGGTTACCTATTTGAGACGAAATTCTGGAGCATGCAAAAACACTAACTTCTTTGGACCATATCTCCGAAAATATAGTGAAACAAGATCTGAAATGTTTACACGATGTTTTATTAGGATTTTGGGTCCCCATGGTAAAAATTTCATCTTCTTAACCTTTTTTAAAAACAAATTATACTGAAAATGCCACAATGACATATTTGCAATAGCGAAACCATAGAATCCAAAGCTTTGATTCCAAATTTTATGCAACCAGCTCACAAAATAGAAGAAAAGATAGATCAACGACCTAAAAATTAGCTTCTTAGAGGGGGGAACCTCCTTTACATTACATATATGAACAATTAGTGTATGAACAAATGAAAAATACTCCTTTCTATATATAGGAGTCTAAGGGGTCACAATATAATCAAAGCCTACATAAAAATAATAATGTAAGGGCACAACAATAACAATAAAGGGGCTACAGTAACAAAAACCATAAGTGGCTAGACTAGTAGTGTAGGGACCTAATAGTTGAATTTAAAATAATAATAATAATAATTAATTAAATGGGTTGAGTTAACAGATACAGATTTCAAAGTTGAGGGGATCACTTGCTTGGGACGTTCAAGGGTCCTTGTTGCAGGAATTTGAACTATTTTTATAGTAGTTAAAGGTTGGTTGTTGAACCTTAAATGTCCTAGTCATGCATTAAATTAGGCTGCAAAAGAAGTATGCATGCCCATGTTGCTTGGAAAACATTACAAGGGAGGAAGGACAAAGAAAATTATGAAGCTTGGAGGTTGTATAGACAGTTGGGGGAAAAAGGAAGAAAAGTCAACTTCTAAGGGATTCTCATTGGGAGTAATACAGGAGTAAAGTTTCTAGTTGGCAGGAGTCTGTAAGAAAAACACTTCAGATGTAAAGGATTTTCCTCTCGATTCCCCATGGTCAAGAGGGTGGAGATGGTTTTCTCATAAAATTCCCGAGGACTGGAAATGCTCCTGGAAAATTCCTCAAAGTTTTTTGAAGGACCATTGTTGTTTATTTAATTGGTTCTAGGTTCTAGAGTTCCTGTAATTGGGTGGAACCTCAGTTTCTATGTGCACTGGTTATGTTATGGCTCATTTGTGGAGAGATCTCACAGAATCTTTGGTTCCTGGTTCATTTTTTGGTTGTATTTAATTCCTAAGTAAAACCGCTCAATCTCTAGAATTTGGCTTGTGGGTGATAGTTGCAAGGGAGGATTGGTTGTAGCTATCTATGGTTGGGTAGAGATTCATTTTCCCAGACTCAATTTCCCATAATATTTAAGATAAGTGTTCTTTTCATACTTGAAATTTTACTAAATGAATGTCTCTTTTTTATCAGGCGCTGAGTGTTTAGCTCAAAATTCAGAGTTCTCAAAATGGGTCGAAACCTAAACGATCGCGTCCGTCTCAAAAAAACGATCCTAACGCAACTCGTTTTGCTGAAAACCAAGTTCGTATGAGGAATTTATTATGTTCTGTTCGCTTTTCTAAACAGGTGAAATTTGCAAAAAAAAATCCCAGTCACTACATAGTGATCACTACATACTACTGACATGGCAAGTGACTAGGCAGGGTCAATTTTTTCAACATTCAATCATGTCTTAACAAGTGTCACAGTTTTATTGGGTTTCAGATTAGTGACGTAGCGCAGTTTGATTGGTTGGCTTTGGACCAATGGGAGAATGCCACGTGGCAAGCCAGGAGGCCACCACGTGGCACCTACCAACAGCCTAGGACTCAAAAATGTTGAAAAAAAAATATATTGGAGGTGTCGGGGTTTGACCCCGTGACCGTTGGAACATAGTCCACAAGTCTTAACCACCTCCATTACTGCTTGTTCATTACCACCATAGTTCTTCGTTTGTATTTAAAGTTAAACGGTTATGGAATGGGCGATTAGGGGAGGGCCAGCCAGCAGGACATCCCTCCCCATGTGAATTCAATCACGCTGACCACAAATGGCTATGAAAATGGCTCTCCAAACAACTCAATAGTGGTGATTACAATCCCCATGTGATCGCAACAAATGATTATCGTAAACGGTTTTGGAGGCGGCTACATAAACTATTACCCCAAACAATTACTGCAACAGTCAGTGCATATGTGAACACACCCACCATTACACCAAATGGTTATATCATCTGGCAGCTCCACAAAACTTTAATGTGACGGTTAAACATGTGAACACACGCAGAAGCTGCCAGCAATGTCGAGAAATGGTTAGCCTAATCCGTGCGATTAATGTTAATCAGTCCAGTTAAACTCGGCTTATATTTAATTAATCTGGAGTTTAAAATGGCGGGCTTTTAGTGGATTCTGACATTTTTTGTGCCAACCCCAAAATTAGCAACCCTAACTGGAGTTTTCCAAATTTGGAGTAGCTTTTCAAGGAAAACAAACTGTCGTAGCCATAACTGGAGCAAATTTCGACCAAATTGAGCTCAGGAAAAGGTGTTCCTAGCTAATTTCGAAATTTTGAACACATTGGTGTAGGTATCAAGAGACGTAGAGCTTTGCAAACAACATTTTTTCCATATTGAGTTAATACAAAGGCCCAAGCCATGGAAGCTGGACCAAGGAGATGTAGCCCAGGAGGGGTGAAATCCTTCATCAAAACATTGCGTTAAAGTGTCTCTTTGATGCTTTGTTGTACTTTGAATGTTTGTTGTTCAGTACTTGTTTTTGAAGCTATTTTTTTCATGTATGTCACATTAAACTTGATGAAATTTACCTGTTTCAATCACCAAACAACCTAAGGAAACTTATGCACAGGAAGCAATGAGCAAGCACATGTTTATAAATCTGTAATTGAAATTAGAATGGAAAAACTAACATTCAATAACAGATCAAGTTAGTATCAAAGGAAATGTTGATTTTCTTGATTGCTTGAGTTGGGTGCGCTTAGGGTTTGAATGGTTGTAAAATTGTGATGCTTACAAGGTTAAAGTTGTAGAAAGGAGAAGGGAAATTTTTGGTTGCAACTCTTGAGGTTATGCCCAGAAGAAGGAGAGCCACAAGGCCATAATCTCCACCACCCAAAGTTCCAATTCCAGCTGCACTTGAAACTCCTCAAGTTTTTCCTTCAACTAAGATTGAAGAGGCACAAGGAGCACCAGTTTCTGAGCCTGAATCTGTTCTCACTCAGATTTTCCTTGAAGTTGTTGGAAGAGGAAAGGGGTCTGAGGTAACCACAAACCAACTTTTAAGTACAGAATCTAGCCAATCTGTACTCAGAGAGGGCTCTCTCTTTATGATTTAGCTTGATTTTGAAAGATATTAGGCTAGTTGTGAAGTTTAGGAGTTTTGTTTGAGTTTGGGTGGTGAGATTCAATAGCAAAGAGGTAAACTGAGTAGTTTCAGGCCATTGGGCTAATGGATTCAAAGAAGATGGCTTAACTGGACTTTTTTTCTTAACAAATATGGTTTCACAGGGAAAGATGGTCAAACAGGGAACAATTGACAACTTGAGATAGATGGAATGGGTTTAAAATGGTTGAAGGGTAGTTAAGAATCCTTCAGCATATTTAAAGAGGGAACTTGAATGATTATTACTAAAGAGAAGTTAAGAATTCTTTAACAAATAATCAAAATGAATGAACTAGAAAACAGGAGCAATTAAGATTTCACTGTTTATCCTAATTCAGAAGAAAACATGGAGAATAATAACGATTGAAAATAGAGTGCAACCAAGCATATTCTGAATTAATATTTTGCATTTATCATTCAGGTGTGAAACATGGATGATATAATAAACAGGGAAAACTTTAAAACATAAGGTATAGAGAACTTATTGATCCAATGTTTGCTTCAAGAAATCTGTGAAAAGTCCTTTGCTTCAATTCTTTATCCAGCAAGCCATACAAAATTTGGTCCAATCAGCACTTTATTCCAAAATAATCAATATTATAGCAATGTCTAAGAATCCACCGCAAAATACTTCAAATGAAGAAGTATTTATACTAATTGTAAACTGAAATATCTTGAAAAAATATCAAGATTAGTTTCACAAATGTCTCCAACTGTTTACATTAATAGAACTTAAATAAAGGACATTCAAAACTAATGAATCTATTTGGCACTAATTTTTTGGATTTATGGTGACAAAGAATAGAAAGTCGAATTTGGTAGCAACTCTTAGTTGATGATGAGGCATCCCAGTCACTAACTGCATCCTTCCTTTGTGCATTCTGCCCCAGAAATTCTGCAAACTTAGGATACAATGATATGCTTGTATATCTCAATCCATGATAGATATGTAAAAATTGAAAGAGGTTTTTGTAGATAAGCATGTTTTTGAGATAAACATCTCTCAGTGTCCCAATATTCATCTCCAGCCGTTCACAATATTTTCTGCAAAACGATGTCAAAAACAAGACTTTGCACAAACTGAAAAATACATGCACTTATCTCCTTATTGGTAATACCTGTGTAAATATTGAGATAGGTTTTCGTATATTGGCCTATTAGGAACAAAACCCTCCTCCATTTTCTTGAAATACTTCTTGGATTGGCCACAATAGTTTCTGCAAAACGATGGCTTAAACAGGAAATTTCTGAAGAATGTACCATTTTTGCTCTAATTTCATCTTTTAACCTTAAACTTCTTTTGACTGTTTTTCACTTTTACTTTAGATAAAATTCATTGTAGCTAGTGAAAGTTTTTTCATCTTTGTTTAATCCTCAATGTCTTCATGTTTACTTTTATTGTTTACTGTTTACTTTTTACTTTTACCGCTTTGTTTTTTCATCTATCTTCACTTTGACATGGATTTGTATACTCTATTTTGTAACTGTCTTCCCTGTTGTTTATCTTCATGCTAGCTGATTTACTTGACTTCGTATTCAATCTGATACTCTTTAATCCTGATACACTTTGACTGTTCTTTACTTTGTTCTTTTACCTTCAATGTGTAGTTTAGGCTTTTATTGTCTATTTCAACAGTAAATCCTTTTAATTCCATGTTTCCTCTGCTTGTCTTTTAACTGTATGTTTTATCTTCCATCTCTGTTTGAATAGATTTGTTAACAATCTTGGAGTAAATAGGTCTTATGACTAGTATTAAGACTATTTATCCAAGGATGTGGTCTTCTGATCACCTGTAAAACAAAACAAATTGTTAAGAAAGCATTGCCTTACAGGGGAGGTCAAAAGGTTTCATTTGATCTTGGGAGGTCTGTGGAGTGAGTCCAGAATGATTTTCGGGAGGTAAACCATGCTCGAATTGGTTAACAGAGGCTTTAGGTGAAGCAGATGGGTTGCATACGATTTTACTGCACAATCAGGTGAAAACAAACAAAATTGGGGTTTTTGCGTTTAAACAAATAAACAGTTGATATTGGCAGGTAAGCTTTGAATGAACAATGGACAGATGGTGTCAACTTGATGATGTGACATTTTGTTGTTTATGGTAGGCAGCACCACTTTTGGGAGGCGAGTGGTATTGAGGGAGGGCCGCGCGATTCCATAAATTGTGTGACACATAGCATAGGTACTATTCACAAAACCACTCTCCATCGCGTGCTAAATGTCGACCAAAAGGATTGTGCGATATGCACAATGACCGTTGGATCTGCGGGAGCCGATCAGACGGTTGTTTGGGAGGTGAAGTGGTGGAAGGTTAAATGAGGGTGGACCTGATATAATTTAAAGGAATTAATCATATCGGGGGTGATGCAATTAGTTATAGAGTTATTAATTATTCCAAATGACATAATTAATCCTCATTAAATGGTGGTGGGGTCGGGTTCTTAATTAACTACGGATTAGTTAATTAATCTCGTTTTATTGTTTGATTTACAGTTATATTTAGCCATCGGGGCAGGATATGTAATATTTGGGGTTTTGTATAATAATATAATACAGGTGTGGGTAATTTTGTTTTATAGGGGAATTATATAATAAAACATTAGTGGTTAATATGACCAAAATCAATGGGATAGTGCTAAGTCTAATGTTTTTCAAAAATGCATTTCATCATACAACACTTATACCTTAGGTTATTGATATACGATGGTTTCATGTAGATAGAATGTTTTTAATTTTCCTAAGAAAAATAGGATTTTACTTAGGAAAAGCTTTATAAAGGGAATAAGTGACTTTATGTAAGGGTGAATATAGATGAAGGGGATTTAAGTGCTTTAGGTATTTCAAATTATTGGGCCAAGGGTCCGGTCCCTCCAAAAGTTAGAGAAATACTCTGAGCCCCCCTAACTTGTTTATAGGTACCTTTAGCACTTAGGGGAAATTAGTGAATTTTTTGGGAAAAATGGAGTAAGGAAGTTAATTAGTTTGACTTTGTCTCCTTGATGTGTTGTCTCCAATGTGAGTTGTGCTTTGTCCAAGTGATGAAAGCAAAAGATTTAAGCATTAAACTTAACCATTCACCACACATTTATTCTGCAACCATCATCTACTTACCCTACCTACTTTATCCTAGAATTTTTACTTCTTTATTAGGGTGCACTTAAACTTGAAAAACCTTATCATAATTTCTTTTTCTTTTACATGCAGATATCTATCTAAGTCTAGCCTTATTACATCCAAGGGCTCAGCTTAAACTGTTGAGCTCCTTTTATTCACTCTACCTATCTACTTATCTGCCAAGATTACACTGTTTGGTCAGATCTTTATTCTCTAGTTCTACAACATGAAATTGAAATATGAACTAGCCAAGCTTAAGTTGTTTGACTATTCATAAATTGTGGCATAAGTGACAAACTGCACACAATTGTTTATTCTACAACAGTAAAAAGTAGTGGCATTTAGACTTGCACACTTTCCTTGGTCTTTCTTTTTGTTGGGGTTCATTTTCTTTCATTTTTTTGACCATCTTTATTCTTTTTACCCTTTGATTTTTCTTTTAGGGTATACCCTCTTTACATTTTTTAAATTTTTTTATTTTTGAAAATATGGAAAACCTTTGCAACAAGTAAAGGTATGAACATATTACATAGCTCATCAAGTCAATCATGATATATGACACCTATTGGTATAGGAGCATAACACTGGCTCCACTTAGGGATGGCTTTTCCTGCTGGAAAGTCAAGAACAGTAGGTCAGATAGCCTCTGAATGATTTTGACTGTAGTATGAAATCTTCTTCTGCTTTTTGCTTTATTCATATGTATGACAGTAATGTATCTGGAGCTTAGGGCCTTCTCTTCGTGCTTCAACTTCACAATCTTACCATCCAATCAACACCAAACATTTATTCTTCCTTCTTGAATCCAACTTGAGCACCTTGTCACTTAGGTAGGAATTTTTTTATTCTTGGTCCTTTTATCAAAATATTCTTAACCTTTTCCTACACAACTTGAGATCTGACCTAAAACTAAAAGGTGCTGCAACCTTCAAACCAAATTAGTAACTCATCAAGATCTTAGGGCCTTTTGATTGGATTCAAATATTTAAGGATTTATTTCATAATGTACTAAAAACTGAATTAAATCAAACTAAAATCCTACCTAATTACTCTAATCAGCTATCTGGCTGCTAGTTAGGTAAAATGAAACAACCAATGTAGCCACTCAAGCATCATATACATTGGTGACTTTTGTTGTCTGTGCTTGTTGGTGGTTAAAATTGAGATCTTCAAATCAAATATAGCTTTGTTAACCTTTGAGAAGATAAGGAAATTCTCGATCTCCTTTGTTGAATCTAGAAACTGTACAAAAGGATCTTGTAAAATATATACACTATTCTTGAGCTTATTCAAACAACTGTACATTTGTTGGGTATGGCCTACATGCCATGAAACTGAAATAATACCTTCATCTTTAACACCCTGCAGACTTTCAGATGAGCTTTGTGATGATATTTCTACTGATTGTAGTGTCTGTATGGTGAAACTATTATCATCTTGATTTTGACTCTCATAGTCTGTTAATGGAGAAAAATTATGATTGCATTCATCATTCAACCTATCAGCTATTGGATCATAAAGAACTTGGAAGGATTTCTGCAACTTATTACATATAGGTTCAAATGGAACTTCATAGATTTCTACAAGCTGCTCCTCCTTTTCTTTAAAAATTTTATACCACATTTCCTTTAAAAATTGAAATGATTCAAAACAAAGAGGCAGGGAATCATCTTGGATCATTTGATCATATGTTCCAGCTTCCAAGTCTTTTTCTGCAACCTGACATTCAATGGCATTTTTGGGTTTCAAATCTAGATATGAGAAGTCTTGAACAAAGATTTTATTGCCCTCTAGATAGCTAATATCAAGAATTGTTGACATTTGATTTCTAATTGCATGATAGTTATCTCTGATAAACTGAAACGAAGCAAAACAAAATATTAAAGTTCCTTCACTGATTTAAAAATTTTCTACACTTTCTTCCTCATTCTCATAGCTGAAATGAACAAGCTAATCACTATTGTCAAGTTGTTGAACCTGAATTTCCTTATTCCCCAAACTAGCCTTTGATTGCTCTGTAAAGTTAGTTTGGATTTGAAGATCATAATTATCATCATACTGATCATATTTGGGAAAATCATCAAAAGAAGTAATGTCATCAAACATACACATTAGATCAGGAGATTGCTCCTCCACATATTGCTCTATGAATATATCTTCTGATCTATGGTAGTTGGAATTAACAGGGATTTGTTCATGGATGTCAACATCTTCTTTTTGTGAAACAAATGTGTCATGGTGATTTTGAAAAAAACATTCAACTTTCATTGTGATCTTATGAATCATTTCCTCTATTTTCTTTATCAAAATGTCAAGTTTTTCGTCTTTTTCTACTTTCAACTTTTCTCTTCTAATTTGCAGATTAACTTCTACATCTACTGCCATGTTCTGCATCTGTTCCATTATTGAGGGGTTTCTTTCTCTTAGATGAAATTCTATCTCTGAATCAAATTCTCTTGGGTAATGCAAAAGAGTTGAATCAGGGGGAGGTCTTATATTTAATGGTATTGAATAATAGGCTTGATTAAATCTGTCTAAAAATTGTTGTATTGTTTCATCTGGATGTCTTTTTAACTGATTATATTCTTCTATGATTATGAGAAAATTGACTTTGATTATCCATATATCAAGGAAGAGTTTGAGAAACTGCTCGAAATTTGAGATGCTTGCCTCAGGCAGGGTTTTGAACCAACTCTTGACTTTGTCTTGCAAAGAAAGAGAAAAAATCCTAATACTAACATTCTCTTCATCTACTTCAAATAAGTTAAGTTTATCTTCAAAAGCTTGACTATCTTTTTGGGCAGTGATACCATTCTCTCCATCAAACCTAGGGAGATACTTGGGATAATCATTAGGGAAAGCATGGAGTGTAGGAGGAAAAATGAGTGGTTTATATCTATCAGGAACTTTATGAGGTACTGGAATATGTACAGGGATTGTATGATTAGTCTTAATTTTTTGATTCTCCTTAATTGGAAAATGATCTTCATAAGAATTAGAAGACTGTTGTTCAAATGTGTAAGGAGACTTTATATCTACATTTTTCAAAGGAAAATAATAAAAATTTAATCTAAAATCATCTCTAAAATACAATATACATTGAAAAAATTTATCACTGAGAAAGAACATAATGTCTTGGATAACAATCCAAGCTAAAAGCTTGATCTTTTCACACAATTCTTTCAGGTTCATTTCTCCAATGGAGTCTTGATTGTAAAATTTATTTGGAGTTGCCATGTGGATGATTTTAAACTTTGTGTGTCTGATCACTGTCCACCATCATAGATCAGATCTAAACCTGTAAAACAATTCTAAAGAAAAAGTTAGTTTTCCAGGAGGCCAAATTTTGAGTATTTTATGTTTATTTTGCTTTTTTATGAATTTTCAAAACAACTTCAATGATTTCTTTAAGAGGCTTTAGATATGAGATTTAAACTTTCTTAAAGATTTATTTGACATGAGGAACTGGTCGAATGTTTGGAAATTAGATGTTCAACTCATAAACTAAACCAGAGATACACTAAAGCAGCATTCGTCTAGTATGCACTTGCAAAGCAAGAGCAGTTCAAAGGCTACCTAGCTAACTTCAGGCTTCGTCTGTAGTTTATAAAGAAAACAATAATAACAAACAAACAAACTATTCGTCCCCAGCGGAGTCGCCACTATGTTATCACTCAGATTTTCCTTGAAGTTGTTGGAAGAGGAAAGGGGTCCGAGGTAACCACAAACCAGCTTTTAAGTACTGAATCTAGCCAATCTGTACTTAGAGAGGGCTCTCTCTTTATGATTTAGCTTGATTTTGAAAGATATTAGGCTAGTTGTGAAGTTTAGGAGTATTGTTTGAGTTTGGGTGGTGAGATTCAATAGTAGAGGGGTAAACTGCGTAGTTTCAGGCCATTGGGCTAATGGAGTCAAAGAAGATGGCTTAACTGGACTTGGTTTCTTAACAAAAGATGGTTTCATAGGGCAAGATGGTCAAACAGGGAACAATTGACAACTTGAGATAGATGGAATGGGTTTAAAATGGTTGAAGGGCAGTTAAGAATCCTTCAGCATATTTAAAGAGGGAACTTGAATGATTATTACTAAAGGGAAGTTAAGAATTATTTAATAAATAATCAAAATGAATGAACTAGAAAACAGGAGAAATTAAGATTTCATTGTTTATCCTAATTCAGAAGACAACATAGAGAATAATAACGATTGAAAATAGAGTGCAATCAAGCATATTCTGAATTAATCTTTTTCGTTTATCATTCAGATGTGAAACATGGATGATATAATAAACAAGGAAAACTTTAAAACAGAAGGTATAGAGGACTTATTGATCTGATGTTTGCTTCAAGAAATCTGTTAAAAGTCCTTTGCTTCAATTCTTTATCCAGCAAGCCATACAAAATTTGGCCCAATCAGCACTTTATTCCAAAATAATCAATATTACATCAATGTTTAAGAATCCACCCCAAAATACTTCAAATTAAGAAGTATTTATACTAATTGTAAACTGAAATATCTTAAAAAAATATCAAGACTAGTTTCACAAATGTCTCCAACTGTTTACATTAATAGAACTTAAATAAAGGACATTCAAAACTAATGAATCTATTTGGCACTACTTTTTTGGATTTATGGTGACAAAGAAAAGAAAGTCGAATTTGGTAGCAACTCGTAGTTGATGATGAGGCATCCCAGTCACTAACTGCATCCTTCCTTTGTGCATTTTGCCCCAGAAATTCTGCAAACTTAGGGTCCAATGATATGCTTGTATATCTCAATATGTGATAGATATGTTAAAAGTGAAATATTTTTTTTATATAATAATGTTTTTGAGATAAACCTCTCTCAGTGTCTCAAAATTCATCACCAATTGTTCACAATATTTTCTGTAAAATGATGTCAAAAACAGGACTTTGCACAAACTGAAAAATAGGCTATGAAGACATGCACTTATCTCCCTATTGGTAATATCTGTGTAACAAGTGAGATAGGTTGTTGTAGATTGGCCTATTAGGAACAAAACACTCCTCCAGTTTCTCTAAATACATCTTGGATTGGCCACAATAGTTTGTACAAAACGATGACTTAAACAGGAAATTTCTGAAGAATGTACCATTTTTGCTCTAATTTCATCTTTTAACCTTAAACTTCTTTTGACTGTTTTTCACTTTTACTTTGGATAAACTTCATTGTAGCTGGGGAAAGTGTTTTCATCTTTGTTTAATCCTCATTGTCTTCATGTTTACTTTTAGTGTTTATTGTTTACTTTTTACTTTTACCGCTCTGTTTTTTCATCTGTCTTCACTTTGACATGGATTTGTATACTATGTTTTGTAACTATCTTCCCTGCTGTTTATCTTCATGCTAGCTGATTTACTTGACTTGGTCTTCAATCTGATACTATTTAATCCTGATACACTTTGACTGTTCTTTACTGTGCCCTTTTACCTTCAATGTGTAGTTTAGATTTTTACTGTCTATTTCAACAGTAAATCCTTTTAATTCCATGTTTCCTCTGCTTGTCTTTTAACTACATGTTTTATCTTCCATCTCTGTTTGAATAGATTTTATAACAATCTTGGAGTAAATAGGTCTTATTACTAGTATTAAGACTGTTTATCCAAGGATGTGGTCTTTTGATCACCTGTAAAACAAAACAAATTATTAAGAAAGCATTGGTTTGCAGGGGAGGTCAAAAGGTTTCGTTTGAGCTTGAGAGGTCTGTGGAGTGAGTCCAGAATGATTTTTGGGAGGTAAACCATGCTTGAATTGGTTAACAGAGGCTTCAGGTGGCACAGATGGGTTACATAGGGTTTTACTGCACAATCAAGTGAAAACGAACAAAACTGGGGTTTTTGCGTTTAAACGGGTAAACGGTTGATATTGGCGAATAAGCTTTGAATGAACAGTGGACAGATGGCATCAACTTGATGATGTGACATTTTGTCATTTATGGGAGGTGGTAAGCAGGTTTCATCGCACCGCTTTTGGGAGGCGAGTGGTATTGAGGGAGGGTCGCGCGATTCCATACACTGTGTGACACGTAGCACAGGTACTATTCATGAAACCGCTCTCCATCGCGTGCTAAATGTCGACCAAAAGGATCGTGCGATATGCACGATGACCGTTGGATCTGCGGGAGCCGATCGGATGGTTGTTGGGGAGGTGAAGTGGTGGAAGCTTAAATGAGGGCGGGCCTGATATAATCTAAAGGAATTAATCATATCGGGGGTGATGTGATTGGTTATAGAGTTATTGATTAGTCCAAATGACATAATTAATCCTCATTAAATGGTGGCGAGGCCGGGTTCTTAATTAACTATGGATTAGTTAATTAATCCTGTTTATTATTTGATTTACGGTTATATTTAACCATCGGGGAGGGATATGTAATATTTGGGGTTTGTATAATAATATAATACGGGTGTGGGTAATTTTGTTTATAGGGGAATTATATAATGAAACATTAGTGGTTAATATGACCAAAATGAATGGGACAGCGCTAAGTCTAATATTTTCTGAAAATGCATTTCATCATACAAAACTTATACCTTAGGCTATTGATATACGAGGGTTTCATGTAGATAGAATGTTTTTAATTTTCCTAAGAAAAATAGGATTTTACTTAGGAAAAGCTTTATAAAGGGAATAAGTGACTTTATGAAGGGGTGAATATTGATGAAGGGGATTTAAGTGCATTAGGTATTTCCAATTATTGGGCCGAGGGTCTGGTCCCTCCAAAAGTGTGAGAAATGCTCTGAGCCCCCCTAACTTGTTTATAGGTACCTTTAGCACTTAGGGGAAATTAGTGAATTGTTTGGGAAAAATGGAGTAAGGAAGTTAATTAGTTTGACTCTGTCTCCTTGATGTGTTGTCTCCAATGTGAGTTGTGCTTTTTCCAAGTGATGAAGGAAAAAGATTTAAGCATTAAACTTAACCATTCACCACACATTTATTCTGCAACCATCATCTACTTACCCTACCTACTTTATCCTAGCATTTTTACTTCGTTATCAGGGTGCACTTAAACTGGCAAACCCTTATCATACTTTATTGTTCTTTTACATGCAGATATCTATCTAAGTCTAGCCTTATTACATCCAAGGGCTCAGCTTAGACTGTTGACCTCCTTATATTCACTCTACCTATCTACTTATCTGCCAAGATTACACTGTTTGGTAAGATATTTATTCTCTAGTTCTACAACATGAAATTGAAATATGAACTAGCCAAGCTTAAGTTATTTGACTATTCATAAATTGTGGCATAAGTGACAAACTGCACACAATTGTTTATTCTACAACAGTAAAAAGTAGTGGCATTTAGACTTGCACACTTTCCTTGGTCTTTCTTTTTGTTGGGGTTCATTTTCTTTCATTTTTTTGACCATATTTATTCTTTTTACCCTTTGATTTTTCTTTTAGGGTATACCCTCTTTACATTTTTTAAATTTTTTTATTTTTGAAAATATGGAAAACCTTTGCAACAAGTAAAGGTATGAACATATTACATAGCTCATCAAGTCAATCATGATATATGACACCTATTGGTATAGGAGCATAACAGAATCCACAGCCATTATGTCTGGAGAAAGAGAGCCCGAAGGTCCTTCTTCAAAAGAGGAAGAATTTAGGATAGCTTTCTACACTTTAACTGAGATGGTTAAAGTCCTCTATGAAGAGAGGAACACTAGAATGGTTGGAGAGAGTTCTAAACCTCCACATGGAGAAGGAAGCTCATAGGATAAAAAACATGAGAAGAAGCATTCAAAAGGTAATGGTGGAAAGACACCTCCATCTCCACCATCCTCATCATATTCATCATCTCACACAACATCATCTTCCACTACCACCATTGAAATTTTCCATACTCATTCAAAAACCCCAAAAGGAAAAACTCCCTTACTCAAACTAGACATTAAATTTGAACTTCCCATGTCCAATGGAGAGGTGAATGTAGAAAAATTAGATAATTGGATTCAACAATTAGAGGCATACTACATAATTCAAAACCTTCAAGAATATGACATGAAGATCCAGTTGGCTTCATTGAGGCTAGAAGGAGCAGCACTAGTCTGGTGGGAAGCAAAGACTCAAGATGAATTGTGAATTCATGGTAAGATATCCATTTCTTGGGTTGAATTTGTTTCTGCAATTAAAAGATAATTTTATCCTTTAGCATATAGGCAAATATCCATTATGAGTTGGTAGAATTTTAGGAAACTTAGAGGCCAAACAGTCTAAGACTATACACAGGAGTTTAGAAAGAGGGCTTTTTTGCTAGGAGTAAACTTGAATTCCCAAGATACACTGTGGAAATATATTGGGAGTTTACATTCCTATTTGAAACATACTATCCTTATTTTCAATCCAAGCAATTTGGATGACGTTTTTGTGCAAGACACGCACCTTGAAGCAAGGGGAAAGAACATTCGGGAAGAGGGTAGTAAGAAGAAGCCTTTCAAGGGTAAGGAGAAAGAGAAGGGTGGAAAATGCAAGGGAAAGAAGAATGCAAGTGTGAAGAAATAAGGGGAGAAAACCATATACCAGCATTGTTCTAAAGTTGGGCATGATGAAGCCCATTGTTGGAAATTACATCTTGAACTAAGGCCCAAGAAGCAAAACAATAAGGGAAAACAAAAGACGACCGCTACCACACAACATGACCTTAGTTCTGATTCTGGTGATGAGACCAATATTTCAACCATGGTCAACAAAGGAAAAGAAGTTGTTGCAAGCACTAGTTCCTCACATAGTCAAAACAACACTCCAAATGAAGAATCAAGAATAGAGTTGTTTCATGTAAGGGTAATTTCAAATCATACAAAGATTGATGCATTATTCGATATTGGTTCACAATCAAACTTAATTTCAGAAGACTTGGTCAAAAACCTCAACCTTGAAACTATAGCTCATCATAAGCCATATCCATTGGGTTGGATAGTTAACAATGCAAACTTACAGGTGACAAGGAAGTGTTTGTTCAAGTTTTCCATTACTGAAAATTTCATTGATGAAGTTGAGTTAGATGTAGTTCCACTTGAAATCTCAAGAATTATTTTGGGTAGTCCTTATTTGTATGATAGGAAAGAAGTATTTTATCTCCATGAAAACAAATACTTATTGCTCAGGAATGGGCTAGAGTACATTGTGAGAGCCCATCATGAAGCGCTAAACATTTCTTTGGTTTAATGCAAGGCGGATGAAGAGACTAGTAAATGCAAGTAAACATTTTGTGCTTCTCATGATCAATAAAAAGAATGATATTGATTATGAATCTTTTGAAGGTTGTGATGAAAAATTGAATATTATTTGTTTGATGTGGTAAGAAAGCATGGTGAGTTGTTTCAGGAACCAAAGGGGTTACCTCCCAAGAGGGGAATTCAGCATGAGATTCAGTTGTAGCAGGATGTTCCACTTCCAAACATTGGCATGTATTGCATGTCGATTATGGAGAGCATGGAAATCAAGAATAAAATTCAAGAACTGTTCAACAAAGTTATCATATGCCCATGTACTTCATCATGTGGTTCGCCCATTGTTTTGGTGCCAAAGAAGGATGGGACTTGGCACATGTGTGTGGATTTTCGTGCACTGAACAAAATCACGGTAAAGAATCGTTATCCACTCCCAAGAATTGATGATTTTCTTGATCAGTTTAGGTATGCAAATTATTTCACTAAGTTAGATTTACGAAGTGGTTATCATCAAGTTAGAATAGTTGAAGAGGACATTTGGAAAACCGTATTTGAAACTAAACAAGAATTGTTTGAGTGGCTTGTTATGCCTTCCGTTCTTACAAATGCTCCAGCTACTTTCATGAGAGTTATGAATGATGTATTGAGACCATTTCTAGATGACTTTTTCATAGTGTACTTAGAAGATATACTTATATTAAGAAAATCCATAGATGAACATGTCATGCATGTAAACAAAGTACTTGATGTCTTGAGAAAAGAACAGTTGTTTTTAAAGATGTGAAAGTGTGAATTTGGAAAGACTTCTTTAGTGTATTTGGGACACATTGTTGAAGGAGGTGATCTGAAGATAGACCCCTCTAAGGTTGAGCTCATTTTGAATTGGCCCAAGACCAATACAGTTACAGAGGTAAGAAGATGTTTAGGGGAAGCATAATATTGGAGAAATTTTATTGCTAATTTTTCTTCAATTGCAGCTCCATTACATGCATTGACAAGTGTTCAGAAAGTTTTCCATTGGGGAGATGTACAGCAGAAATAATTTGATGATTTGAAACAAAAGATAAGTTCAACACGGGTATTGGATCTTCTAGATCTTAGATAGCCATTTTAGATTCAAACAGATGCTAGTGATTATGCCATGGGAGCAATCCTTATGCAGCATGGTAAGCCCATTTAATTTCATTCTGAAAATTTTAATGGAGCTGTAACTAATTATCCCACTTATGACAGAGAAATTTACGCATTGGTACAAAGTGGTAAGAAATGGAAACACTACTAGATGGGAAAGGAGACCATTACCCATATCTACCATAAACCATTGCAGTACTTACAATCATAGTCAAAGTTGCAGCAGTCACCACATTTCAGATGGATGGGTTTTCTACAACAATTTCATTTGGTTATCAGGTACAAAAAGGGAATCTACAATAAGGTAGTTGATATGCTTTCAAGGCCAATTGTAAATTCATTTGTTATACTCAAGCATAATTCTATTTTGCATGAAAGTTACATTGAACAATATGCAAATGATAATGACTTTCAAGATGTGTATGTAAGCTTGAGTCAAGGAAACCAAATTGAAGATTTGGATTATCATGTACATAATAGTTTGTTGTATCATTTGAGAAAGTTGTGTATTCAATAGGGATAAACAAATAGTATCATAAGGGAGGCACACACTTCATTGATTACTAGACACTTTGGTGTAGGCAAGACAGTAGCGAATCTCCAAAGGTATTGTTATTGGCCATGCATGTTTGATAATGTTTCTCATTTTAGAAGAGGATGTTCTTTGTGTGCAACAAGTAAGCCTAGCAATAGGAAACTTGGATTGTACACTCCACTTCCGGTACCTTCATGTCCATAAGAGAGTATCTCAATGGATTTTGTAGGAGGTCATGATTACTTATATGTAGTTGTAGACTTGTTCAGAAAAATGTGCATATTAACACCATGTGTTGCACAAAAATTGTCACCATGACTTTCTGCAATCTGTGTGAGTCTATCACCACTCATACTTACCTCCTTTGCAAGTCTTAAGCCTCAGTTCTTCATGTCAAGCCTTGAAAATGAGAGAAAGCCCTTAAAAATCTCTAAAACTCTGGGCCCGCACTTTCTCTTAGCATTGCCTGCGGTCCCGCACCCACTGGTCATGTCCCCTGTGGACCTGCCCGCTCTGTCTCTAAAGGAATGGGTGCGGACCCCTGTAAAAGTCAAAAAGGTGGAAGTTTATTCTTAAAAACTCACTTTGAGTAATTTCTGGAAGCTTCTAGAGGGAATCTTGAGGTGGCAAGTTTGCTCCTTGGTGGTTCATGCATCCCATTATGAAAGGAGCTAACCCCTTGATGTGAGGAGCTTATCCCTTTGAAGGAGGACTCTATCCCTTCATTGGTGGCCCTTGTAACTTCCTTCCTCTACACTATAAAATGAGGCATTGGGCTGGTTACTGGAGAGGTTAAAAGCTGAATATTTTTTAGGGTAAATGTTGCTGGAATTTAGACTTCCTAATTGAACTTGAGAGGAGAGATTACATACCTTTTGACCTCATTGGGAAGAGTGTGAAGCTTGTCAAAGTAGAGGAAATTCTTGCTTGGACCCTGGGAGGAGCTTGTACAACATCAAGGCACCAAGGTTGTAAAGTTTTTCTTTGTTTAAATTTAATACAATCAAGTTTATTTTTCTCAATAAGTTGTCTCGTATGGTTTATTTCATGGATTCCTTGATCACCATGATGAATATGATTTATTATATTGGCTATGCAGGTGTTATTTGATGTGTGTTTGTTTGTGTTTACACGTTCTTAAAAGGAAACTCTTTTGGACGGTCGAACCGTGGTTACCACAAACTAGCATTGGACTTAAGGTAGGGTCTAAAACACCTCTTGGTTTTTATGTATAAATCGCAATATATTTAGAGAAAGGTAGATTTTCTTGTTCTGCTTGTCGCTAGATATCAGTTGATACTAGGGAGATCGGTCTTGTCCGCAAGAACGATTTATCCAACCGACAAAATGGCGACTCCACTGGGGACTTGAATTTTGGTTTTTTGCCTTTACTTTTACTTTGACTTGAGAAAATTTTTCTCTGTTTCTAGTTTTTTCTCGATGTGTGTGGGATTGGGTAGTTTTTTTTTAGATTCTGAATTGTTTTTTGTTTTTTTATGCTTTTGAAGGAGGACCACACATTCTGTTTGTAACACAATGCGGACATTCCCGCACTGTTGCTTTACTACACAGAGCGGTACCGCATCTGGTTATACCGGAGGCCTGTGGACCCTGTCAAATTTTTGAAAAACCTAAAATCTTTTCATCTAGTTAAGCTTAGAATTTGTTTATGTTTTTTAGCCTCTGCCCAGATCTGCATGTGTCTTGTCAGAAACTTCTTGTGAGTGAATTCCATTGGCATTTTGGTTTTAGGTGATTTTCTAGAAGTTTTGCATGCCTGGCTTGATTTTCGTTTGGTCCTTGTAGTAACTCAGAGATTAGAAGCCTAAGAAACCTCAGATTCCCTGGTCTTTTTGGTCTTCTTGATGAGTTTGACTAATTTGTGAAATCTTCCTTTGGTGAGAAATAGATTTCGTTTTCTCTTTGCAAAGCTTTGAATGAACTTGTTGGAAAGTTTTGAATTTCATTTAAAAAAAAAAAAAAAACATAGCTGGGTGTTTCTTGATTAATTTGTTATTCTGAACGAATTAGTCCTTAGTTTGCTGCATAACTAAGTAAAACATCCTCAAAAAGAAATTTTTCAAGCTTTTACTTCAATTAGGTTTTTAGAAATTTTTAGATCTCAAGCATAGTTTTTCCATAGCTTTGAGTGTTTTCTAGGAATTTTAGAATCTCTTTTGAAAGAAGTTGTTTTCTGTAGTTTTTGATTGTTGAAAAAGAAAAGGATTTTTTCGTGAGCATAATTAGTAGTCTCGTTTTTGAGTTTATTGAAAAAGACAAAAAGATTTTCTTTTCATTTATATGTTGAAGAAAGATTTGTTTTCAAAGAATTGCATTCTCAACTCTTTCTTTAGCTAGAAATTCATTGAAGAAAAAGAATTGTTTATCATCTTAGGTGCATTTTTTAGTGTTTTGGGAGTTGAGTCTTCACACCATAAAGTTTCATCTCCATACCTTTTGACTTAAGAAACAACCATAAAAATAACGCTTAAAGTAAAATTTGATCTAGAAATCATTTTATTTCTAGGGATCTTTATCACCAACATAGCTTTGGCTAATATCTTGGAGTAGGGAGTAATTAACTCTCCAAGATAGTTAAAACAAACAAGTAGCTATATCTTGCGGTAGGAGATAAATTCCAATTGTTACATCTATGCTCTAGGAAGCTCCTCTTAATGGAGTCAAGCACGAGATCATATCTGAACCAGTGGGGTAATCAATCCTTCCTCATTGGGAACGATAGAAGATATAGACATATTAAAAATGGTAAACCTTGGATTGACCATTTTCGAGGAGCCTGGGGTCACTTGTTGGTAAACCTTGGATTATGTCAAGGAGCCTTCAAGGGGATTGAGCTTTGTTACTCTGCCCTTGCGTGTGTATCGGATCACAGACTGTTCCCCCAGGTATATTTGTTTCTATTGGTAACCATAGTGACCATAATCTATAGGATTCTTTCCTAAGGTGATGGTGGAGGGAAGATCCCACTGTACCTGGAGCAGATGTCGACTAGAATCACTTGGACTCTCTGGGGGGTTCTCTTCGCTCGAGACGGTTTAGTGGAGAAACTTGTGCCAGTCTGTTTCATTAAGCAGGTTTTCGGGGTAACTGTTCCAACCGCCTTTTCTATATTGAATTCTGCGACATTGGATTTCATCACCAACTAGTGTTTTCGGTACAGAAAGTTATTGTTTGTGTGTGGTTTGAACTCCTAGATTTTTTAGGCATGTGATTCAAATTGTTTGGTTCTTTAGAGACTTTAGGTGGTTTTATTGAGATTTTCTTTGTTTGCGTGTGAAGTAATTAAAGTATTTAATCGTGGCAAATTATCGAGACAATCCCGTAGACTTCGGGGGCAACCTCCCGAGTATTCACCAAGTCAGCTTGAAGAGCTACGAGCTCTTGTAACTCCTAGTGACAGTAGAGTTGGGTCACCGAAAGAAAGAGAATCTTCTTTAGTTGCTCATCTTGATTACCAAGTTCAAGCAACAGAGTATATTTCTGAACCAATTTCATTTTCCGAAGTAACTGGTAGTATTTCTTCTACTAGTGAATTAGCTGAAGAACCTGAAATTTCTGAGCCTAAAACTGAACCTGCTACTACTCCATCCTCAGGATTTGCTTCTCCAACTTCCAGTGGTCCTAGTTCACCCAGGGTAGGAAGAATCATTACCCAAAATCTTCCTTTGGGACTTATTTCCATTGAAGAACTTGTTAGTCCAGAAGAAGATATAAGTCTCCCTAAAAATCAACCAACTTTAGAACTTAGGGAGCGTGAATCAATTTTCTACAGTCCACCTAGAGGTAGTGCTTGGTACATATCATTGATGAACTTTTTAGAAAATCCAGGTCTTACTTCTTCACCACCTCAAATTCCATTTCATCCAACACCTAGAGGTTTTTATCCTCCTTTGAATATGTCAAACCGGTCATCCATGTTTTCCCAAACACCATAAATAGTTTTATTTGGCAGTCCTTCTGTTCCTTCTGGGTATCAGTCACTTTCTGGTACTTTTTCAGGAGCATCTCCTCAACCCATTGGACATGGGATATCAACTGGTAATAACATAACTCAATCGTTGAGCGTATAAGAAATTCTTATGATGTCTGGTACTATTCTGAATCTGAAACCTTAAGGTAGTCAGTTACCGTCTGGGGGGCAGCCGCAAGGTACTCAATTTGCACCTAGGGGGCAACCTCATGGTACTTAATTATCATCTGGGGGACAACCTCAAGGATAGTACATACCTTTGGGACAGTACATACCTTAGGGTCAACCCCATACTCAATATATACCTCAAGTTCAACCCCAGTATCAATATGTACCTCAAAGTCAACTCCAATTTCAGTACATGCCTCAAGGATATCAACCTCAAGGCCAGTACCCAACCCAAGGTTTCCAACCACCTTCAGGTCAATCATTTGTTCAAGGAGCTGGAAATGTATCTTTGAATTATCAACCCTATGTGTTACAGGGAAAAGTGTCTACTCAAAACTGCTTATCCCACTAAGGTGTGATAGCTTCCTTAGAAACAAACAAATTAAAGCTACTTTAATTTTTCCTTTATGAAGTATAGATAGAGAGGAACAAAGAAGACCAACCTCTGTCTTGCGTTAATCTCCTGGTTCGTTTCCTCTCTTCCTTGATAGTCTTTCGCTACTTGTTCCCTTGCACGCCCAACTTCACAGAGTACCTATAAGATCACAGTAGCATAGCACTATACAAGAACATGGATCTATAATCATAAACAATCTAGGATCAGATGTAAATTGACCATACAAATGCAGCAAACATAAATGACACAAGAGTATGGAGGAAAACTTGAATAGCTTTTATTGATAAACAAGAAAGAGCCAAGAGGAGTTATAACCAGTTGTTCTGACCCAGCATCAACCTCTCAGCAAGGAAGCCCCTCTTCACCTCATACAAAGCTTAGATCACCCAACAATATGATGTTTGTCTCAAGAAACCAACAACAATTCCTTACAATATGCAAAATTCCAGCCTCTGGATCTCTGGGATGAGGGATCCATATATAGATATCTGTAAGGGAGATGAGTCAGCTTGCGATTTGATTAGTGTCTTCCCTCTGATATTTCTTGCTTCCACTTGGAGATTGATGATATCTTACTCATCCTTGGTCGAATTCAAAGAGGCAAGTGTCACAGGAGAAGTTTCTGGAAGCTTCCATTGCCTCTCCACCTCGTGGAATGACACTGCCATTTGTCATTTCTCGCCCATCACACCCCATAGAAGGGATTTTTGAAATGCAACGCACCCACACAGTGTATTTAGGTGAGATGCAATGCACTTGGCCTGTGGAGCAGCTGAAATGATCCTGTTTTGACCAATTCTGAGCAGTTTTTCATGGAGAACTTCTGGGAGAAGCTGCAATCAGTTGACCTTGTTCCTTTAGGGGTTAGAACAACACTTTTAGGGACTTAGGAGCCCTTGGTTTATGGACATTTCATGCTTGGGGCTGTAGTGCCCAAAAATGTCTATAACAGTTGCCCCCTAAAGCATGAGGTCGTTAATCTTTTGATGTCGGGTGAAATGCTTTATTATGAGGATCCGAAGTTCTTTCAAGCTGGGAGGAGACCTGTAATAAGATACAATACAATACATTATCTTCATAATATTTTCATGATCTAGCTGAGGCGGGCATCCCCATGCTCAGCTTTATAAATTCATTTTCATGTACATAGGACAGACAATCGTCTGAGTGTAGATTGATGATTCTGATAGAGCCATCATCCCTTTGATTGGATGATTATCTGTGCAGCAATGATGTACATTTGATGTCTTTATTTCCTTAAATATATATATCGCAGCCCGGATGGATGAAACTAGATCCGGGGTCTTCAATCTCATTCGATCTTCACTCGAAGTACAAATCTATCCATGTGAGAGATGTTCTGGAGTCGAACACGGAAAGACATCGCTTGATTACCAGCCAATGATATAAGCTGTTAACAAGCGCGAGAGGAATCACCGATAATGATAATGACCCTCAAAGTACTGCAGTGCAATTCACGTGGTGTGAATAAAGGACTTGGCGTCGAACACCACGCAAAAATCTTTCGGTCGAAGGTCATTGATGTAAACCTATCGCCGGAAGTGAGAAACTTGCCATTGAGGCATGTAAGCTTCAAAGTACTGAATGGGGTGTTCCTAGATCAACTTCTTGGATAATGAGCTGATGTCGACAAGAAGCGATCCATCACAGGAGGGCCTTAATGAATCCCACATCAATGACACGGAACATAGAAAATGATTTTAATGGAGGTGAAAACGATCTGGTGATATAAGGTTCAGGGTGGCGGTCATGAAAGAATGGAGTATAAATGTATTGTAGTGGGTGAGACACAGGTGAATTATCTCAATGACTTCTCTTGAACATATCGGCAACACTGACGTGATGGATTGGTAGCATTAACCCCAAATGTGGATGGTATGATGGGATCATGGTGATGTGACCGGTGAATGAAACAACCCAACCCGACTTGGATGCGGAGTGAAAGTGTCATGTTCAAGAGAGACTTGCTACCAACAAAGTTTCTTCAAGTTTTCTTCTCAATTTTTCCCTAGTCATTACTGACCAGTACCTCTTTATTTTTATCAAGCTTGAGGAGGATAACATATGCTTGTTCTATAATTTTCCCTTCGGGTAAACCCATCGCTATGTTTTAACGAGCCTAGCGATAGTGAAACTCGTTCTCGTCTATAGACAAGTTTGTCGCTATTAAAATTTTAACGAGTTTAACGACAAAGATAACTCAGTCCTTTTCAATTTTAGAGAGTCTAAAAAGGAACGTAAAGGAAACTCCAAAATTCCTTTTTCGTCATCTAATCCCTTAAGTTCGAAAAAGTATAAAACAATACAGAAGGGATGAATTTTCGATACTTTTAACGAGCCGAACAAAACAAGCGCTCGATATTTTTGTGTAATAATCCCTCAGGTCCAAAAAGATTAAAATTTAGAGGAGGGATAGCACTTCCGGTCCCTTTAACGAGCTGGAGAGGCCAATGGCTCGGCAATCTTTTCATATTTTACGAGTCAATTGAAAAGATCTTAAAGGAGACTCGTCTTTTGAGGAACGAGTGATAAAATGGGTAGCAACTGATTCTAGGTAAGGTTTACAATTTTCCAATCATAGCAGTGTTACAAGGATGGCTAGTGAGATCACTCTTCGCAGTTGTTCCTCAAAATGGGTAAACAATCAAATGGAGGTGAATGATCGACCAATGCAAAAGTGGAGGTGATGGTGCAAACACGACCAAGGCTTTAAAGGTTGAAGTATTACATTCACGATGGTTATTTACCGGAAATTGGTTCATTTTTTAATGAGCTTAAACTCTGGAGGAACATGTGCTCATTGCTTATGTTTATTTTCTAACAAGCATGAAGTCCACGCTAAAAATGCTTGATGTAACGCTCATTTCTTGATTTTACCGTAAATAGCTTTGTTTTTTCAAAGATTGTACTGCATTTTCAATTGCTTCATCAAACTAGTTAGAAATGAACAATATATGTCTGAAAAATGAGTTAGAACACTAATATTTTACTTCGAACTACGTAAAAAGTAATGTAAAAGTGCTTTTACCTCTCATTTTACCATTTCATTTGAACTTTGGTTTGTTGGAGATTTGGAGGTGCTTTCCCCCTTTGATTTTCATCCGCTGATTTCGGGAGATTCTGTGGATGATTCTCGACGCCGTCTGGACCAGGTAGGAGCTAAACTTGAGCTCTTTCATTTCATGCTTTCCATTTTGCATTCTGAGCTTGATTCCTGGTTTTTCTGAGCCTCTGGGGTTTGAAAAACTCGCTCTGCCTTCAGCACACCCTCTGTGTATCGAAAGGTGTGTTGGATGTTGGCCTGTCTATTGGCCATTTGACATGCAACGCACCCAGAGCACTACTGTAGGTGCGATGGGCGCAAAGAAGGAATTTTATGCACAGTTTTTGATGGAAATTTTGCCTATTTCTTACCAAAATCAGGATCTAACTCTTCTCTTGTTTGTTTTTCAGAGATATTTGGAGTAAGATGACTATTACATGGCAAGAACGTGAGCATGAAGAAGAGGACATGCTTGCCCTACATGATCCTGTTATAGTAAACGCACTGTGGAACTGTGGCTTGCTGAAGTTCTTCCAAATTTCTAGCATGAGACAACAGATCAACTTACTGCAGTATTTGCTCGATGCTTGGGTTCCTACCAACCAAGTGTTCCAAATCAGGGGAAAATCCATCCCCTTGACTGTAGTGGACATCTATTTCTTGACTGGCTTGTCGAGGCGGGGTGCCCCCATCTCTTTATCAGGTTCGGCCCGAGGAGGTGAATCTGTGAGAGATTATGTTCGCCGGTTTTGCAGAGAGGGATCTCAGCCGAGTAAATATGGCAAGATCATCATCCGTGATGTCACTGACAGGTCCCTCAGGACTATCCTGTTTACTTTTGGTAGGATGGCTGGTGGTGCGGCTCTTCATGTAGCCAACCGATCTTATATGCAGTATGCCTTGGAATGCCTCCAACCAAAGGTGTTCAACTGGTGCAACGCAGTACTTCTTGTGATGAAAGAACAGTTGAACAAGGTAAAGAGTGGGAGAACTTTGGGTATAGTTCTATTTTGACCGCCTTTGCCTTGGAAAAGATACCACTGATGAAGCCGCAGTATATTGCACTCGATTTACCTCCACCGACTGAACCACGTATGCAGAGATGGGTCGACCATATGTCTAGGCATGTCGGTCAGTCTCTAATTTCATTTTCTGATACCTTCTTTGGGTGGTTTGATCGTCAGGAGATGGTTTATTTCGAGTACCCATACGCTGTTATGGACTTTCGGGGTGACCCAAATTTAGTACTGCTGGCTGGCAAACAGTGGGGTGCCATTGGTAAATTCTTTGACCATATCCCTGTTTATCGTTTTTCTCTTATAATGTCCTTGTGCTTTATTCTATCAAGACTTAATCAAAATCATGTGTTCATGCAGATGTTGGTCCTGTTCGGCCAGTAGTACACCTGAGAGTGCCAACTGCCACCCCAGCAGGAGAGGCTGTTGGAAGGGCTATCCTTCGCGACCTCGATGTGGCCGAGACTCTCACAGCATTACAGGAGGAGGTTGAGGGCCTCACTCTTGGTATTCCAGATGTGAGGACTGACGAGCTGCCCTTGAGGTTGCAGCGGCATACTACTGGTGTGCCAAGACGATGGACTCGGCTCTTACGCATGATCGCACAGGCTGTGACTTGCTATCATGAGCATCATTAGACTAGGGTGCCCCTTAGCGTTTTGAGTTTTTTGGTCATTTGACCAATTATGTCTTGGTTACAGAACATTATGTGTAAACCATAAATGGTTATATATGTTTTTGATTTTCGGAGTTTTATTTTGGTTAAGTTACATGATCCAAATGCAAATATTGATGGTATGCTTCTTTTTATAAACGTTGCAAATGTCTATCTAACACATAATTTGCCAATGAGTCAGTTAATGTGTTTAAGTTTCTAGAAATATGTTGATATTGAATAAAACAAATGGTCTTTCCAAAATCTTAACCCTTAGGAACATGCGATAAATGGTTGGATTTCGGACAGTGTAGATACCAGTGAGTTGTAGTATGACGAGTTGTGAGTCTAGCCTGACAATCAATCGGCGTATACCATGTGTGATGGCATCAGAGAGAAGTTTTATCAACGCACTATATTCAGCAATGTTATTCGTTGATCGACCAATACATACCCATCTGAAACTTACTAACTCGCCACTTGGATCAAAAATGGCCCAGGCCACGGAAGATAGGTTCCGCGAACTACGACTCGCTCTGTTGGCATATCCAACACATGACTCCAATAGGTTTGACATCTGTAATAAATGTAAAAAGTGGATTACTTGACCAAAATAAACACTTTAGCGAAAACAAAAACATAACAAAAGCCTACAGGTTACCATACTGAATTACGAATAGTAACGCTTGAGGTACAACCCGTTACGAGGTTGTGCCAGTGGAATTCCGTCATAATCCATTAACTCGTAGGCTCCTTTTGCTAACACTTGCTTAACAATATAGGGGCCCATCCATAAAGACTTAAATTTACCTTCTCCCAATTTATCAGATTCTTAGTCATAAAGCAAGACCAAGTCACCTTCTGAGAAGACACGGGGTTTGACATTTTTGTCGAACTGCACTTTGACTCATTTTTTATGGGCTTTGTTAGCCAAAGCGGCGTCACGACGGGTTTCATCCAATTGGATTAGTTTCAAGAAACGAGCTTCTTCTTCTGAAGTTCCGGGGAGGAGATCAATTGCGAGTTTGAGGGACGAGATTTCGCACTGGATTGGTATGACTGCTTCCAGGCCATATACCAGTTGGAAAGGTGTAAACCTGATTGCATTCCTTACCAATGTTCGTAAGCCCACAAGGCTGAGTACAGGATTAGGTGCCACCTTCTTTTCTGAACTCCAATCATCCTTTGCAGCATGCGCTTCAAGGCCTTGTTGATTGCTTCAACTTGTCCGTTGGCTTGCGGGTAATATGGAGTAGAGCTGTCGTGAGACAACCCTAGTTTGGCAGCTAATTCGACCATCATGTGATTGCAAAAATGTGATCCATGATCTGTGACTATAGCTTGTGGGATGCCGAATCTAGCGACTACATGATTGAAAAATAAGAGGGCAGTTGTTTCACCAGTATTATCCAATGTAGGCATCGCCTCGGCCCATTTGGTAAAATAGTCAACTGCAACTATGGTATACCCATGCCCCCCGGTCGAGGTGGGGTTACATGTCATGAAATCGATGCCCCATTTGGCGAATGGCCCGATAGAAACTATTGGCTGCAGAGGTGTGAGTGGTCTTCTGGTTTTGTTATTGAAAATTTGACAAGCATGGCAACTTCTGACTGCGTTTATGCAATCTTTAAACATTGTTGGCCAGAAGTACCCTGCTCGTAAGATTTTTTTCGTTGTAGCATAACCAGATTGATGCCCCCCACATGCGCCTGAATGGCAATCATTCAGGATTTTTTCAGCCTCCTCATGTGTGAGGCACCTTCTCAGAACTGTATCGATACCGCGACGGTAAAGTGTATCACCGACGATCATGTAGTCTTTTTCTTGGTATCGAATACGTTTTGTTCGGAGTGAGAGGTATTTGGCCTATATTTTTGGGTTTGGAGATAAATGATTATATCCCCATACCATTGATTGCTTGAAGATATCAGAAACAAACTTCCGTCCATGATCGTTTCTTTGGATGTTTCATCGTTGGACGACGATGGGAGATCCCATAATAATTCTGCGAAAATCAGAGCTTTCTTTGACTTGGATTTTACAAATTCCAGATCAAATTCTTGTAGGATTGCTATCCATTTTGAATATTTGCCCCCCGGCAACTGTCGTGACAACATATAAGTCATGGGGTTGCAATCTGACAGAATGGTAGTTTTTCAAAAGAGAACATAGTGTCGAAATCTCTGTGTCTCTTGAACAGCTGTGAGCGCTAGCTTTTCAACATAAGAATATTTTCTTTCTGTATCATTTAAGTTCTTACTTAAATAATATATAGGATGCTCAATTCCGTCATCTTCTTGAACTAAAACCATTGCGATGGTCGTATCCGCTGCAACCAGATACAGGTTAAAATATTTTTGATAATCAACAGCGTACATTAATGATGCTTTCATTAGGGATTCTTTTAAAGCATCAAAGGAAGCTTGCGCAACCTTATCCCAGACAAAGGGTACTTCCTTTTTCAAAAGACGCGTATAACCTTTAGCAAGTTCAGCGTAATTTGGAATGAACCTCCTCAGAAAGTTTGCTTTCCCTTGGAGTTTCTGAATCTGAAGCAAATTTGAAGGTGGAGGCAAATTTATGATTGTCTGAACCTTACATGGGTCAAGACGAATCCCGTCCTTTGAGACTACAAAGCCAAGTAAATGACTAGAACTGACTCAAAATACACATTTGTGTGGATTGAGTCGTATCTTGTAGTGTCGGTAACGTAGAAATATCGCTCTTAAATGCTCCGGATGATCAGTCCGCTTTCGCGAATGAGCCGGAAGGTCGTCGAGGTATGGTTGAACGATGTTTTTGATGTCATGGAAGGCATAATCCATTGCCCTCTAAAATGTTGCCCCTGCGTTCTTTAAACCAAAGGGTAATTTTCGATATGTGAATGTGCCCCACGAACAAATAAATGCAGTCTTTGACTGGTCCTGTGGGCGGATATTTATTTGATTATACCCATAGAATCCATCCATAAATGAAAAGATTTCGCATCTGGTGCATTCATCAATTATCTGGTCGATGAAGGGTGTAGGGTAGTTGTCTTTTGGACAAGCTTGATTTACATCCCTATAATCGACACACACTCTAATTGTTCCTTGTTTTTTCATAACAGGGACAATATTCGATACCCAATCGGTTAGAGGAACCGGGTAAATGAAACCAGCATGGAGAAGTTTCTCAAATTCTGCCTTAATGGCAGTGGCTTTCTTGGGGTGCACCTGCCATATCCGTTGTCGTACTGGTTTGACATCTAGATACATCTTAATTTCGTGTTCAAGGATACTCGAGTCAATGCCTAGCATTTCACTATATGACCAAGCAAAGACATCTCCGAATTCGCGAAAAAGAGCGTTATATATTTCCAGTTCTGAAGGAGAACAAGATTTTCCAACATAAATATTCTCTACAACATCTGTTTTGGTCGAGATATTTATGGCGATAGTCTCTTCAATGTTGGACAAGTTTCGCTCAGAATCCACCGTGTTTAAAGAATTTGATAGAAAATAAAAAACTGAAGGATGATAAAGGTCATCAGGAGTATCTTCTTCACAATTCGGAAGAAGGGAACGATGGTGGTAATCGTCCCATGGTGCCCCTTCAATTACCATTGATTGGACAATTCCTTTGTCGGTGTCATGCACTCTCGACCAAGGATCTGAAGGGGTGCCATATTCCTTAGACCTATCTATCCAAACACTCGATGAGCGTTGATTTGGATTTGCCACCTAGGCTAGGAACATTGATTGCTACAATATTTCCGTTGGGCTTGGACGCAAAACCATTGCATGATCCATGTCGATATCGTTTTCTGAGATCTTTTTAGAGGATATCATGTTGCAGGTTACTACTGACGCTACTTCCGCCAAATTGATTGGAGGTGGAAGGGCAAAAGTTCCCATTAATACAGGGTCTTTTAGTAGGCCTACTCCGATATTTTGAAGCGAATGGGGGCTTCCATGGATCATAGGAATGCTTCCCGTAACTTGAGAACTATTGGGGAGGAAGTTTGTTGATTGACGATTGTAAACCCTCCTTGAAAGGGAAATGCAATCTTCCTAAAATAGGTCGACACAACGGCAACCATAGCATATATCCATGGTCTTCCTAGTAGGATGTTGTAATCGATATTTCCGTCGATTACCTCAACATCTATTTCTATTGTTTTTCCTCCTAGTTCAACCTTCAAGTTACTTAGAATACCATATGGGGTATATGTTCGTCCGTCAAATGCTTTTAACGTCATCGAAGATCGCGACAAGGTTGGAGATCCTAAAGTTTTCCAGCAACTCATCGACATAATACATGTAGATGCCCCCTCATCAATAATTGTTCGATGAACAGTTTTGTTGAGGGCTTTCACTTGAACAAGGAAAGCTAGTTGAGCTGGTAATTGAGGATCGTATCCTTTATGATCGAAGGATACAAGATTGGAATCCTTTAGGTGTATCCCATCAATGGTTGATAATAAAGCCTGCTTTTGGGATGGGCAATTTTGTAGTACTTCAAGAGTCGACATAGCGGATGGCGATTGGGCCAAATCGTCCACTATACTATAATGCTGTGCTGCTCTAGCACGAGGATTAAATGTCGATTTTTGTACTACTCCCTTTGGCGGTTTTATTGTCAATTCAGGAATGATGGGCGGCGCAACTTCTGACAAAGTTGTTGTCGAACTACTAGGTTGATCTTTATCCTTGTTGTTCGACAGCTGTGGATTCCCATAATCTTTGTTCCTTGTCGATATCAAAGCATCATTTTGCTGTTTTGAAACCGACAACATTAGCACTTGAGACGGGGAAGCATTTCCACTGTCAACCAGATTTGTTCCTGGATTTGGAAACGGATCAGTTAACACTGCGGAGGTTTTTGAATTCTTGAAGAATTTTTTAAGCTCAGCTCTGTGTGGACAATCTGGTGTCCGATGATCCTCATCGCATATCATGCATGGATATTTTAGTTTCCTATTTCCAGGAGGGTTTGCGGAAGATTTTTCAGGAGATGATTCCTCCTGTTTCTTCTTCTTCCCTTTGCCTTTCTTCTTGCCCCCTAGTTGCTTGGTTTCTTTGCCTTTATCTGTTGATACGGCATTTACTTCCGAGGCAAGTTCATCTTTTGCATTTTTACCTGAAATATTACGGGCCTTTTTGGATGTAGCCTTTGTTGATTTCGTGTCTGTTGTGCCAATCATGCCATCGCCGGCATGAGAGTCATTGTTTGATTTAGGAGGAGGAGGAACTGAGAATTCCGGTCTAGGGGCGTCAGGTATTTTATCGTAGAGCGTGCCGGACTGAGTGCAAATCAAGTCCAAATATTGCGCACGAGCGATAACTTGCTCTTCTGTGACGACCCCCCCTTTTGCCACATCTTTTGTGATGGAAGGTAGTAATGACTTGATAAACCATTCAGCTAAGAGTTGATCGGGAACATACGTTTTTACCATTCTACGATGACGTCGCCATTCATGTATATGATCAGATATGTGAGTGGCCGTCGTTTGTTTGAAGTTGGTAAGGAGTTTCGTTCCCGTTTCGTACCTTATTGGTAATTGAAAATGGGTTAAAAAGGTTGTGGCTAGGATACTGAAGTTGTCGAATGAAGCTCTAGGCAATTTGATGTACCATTTTGCTGCCAGACCAGTTAACGTCCTCTGAAAAAGGTGAAGCCTAATCGAATCATCGTTTAGGGTGTTTGATGAGCACCACAGATGAAAGGTCATCACATGATTCGACGGATCTTCACCTAGATTTCCATTAAATTTAGGAATATCTGATGGAAGTTTATGCGGAATCGCTAGCCACCAAGGGGCGTAAGCGATTGGATCATTTGTTAACCGATTTAAATCAGGTAACTCTAAAGTTGCCACAAAGGGTAACTGTTGATTCAAGTTAGGTGAAGCATACCCAGGATAAGATGGGATTGCCTGAGCAGTTGGTCTTTGCATACTGGCATAATGCATTTGATGCTGGTAACTTTGGTAAGGTTGGTGGGCATGACCATTGTAAAATGGTTGATTTTGACCATTTTGAATATACGGTTGCCCACTATTTGCAAAGATTTGTTGCTCAGAACCTTGGTATACTTGTTGGAATTGCGGTTGTTGGTATTGTACTAGCCATGGTTGTGAAACCATGTGTTGTTGCCCGATACTAACTGTTTGAACAAGATGAGGGGTAATTGTACCCGTCTCAACCTGTGTCATTCCACCAGTCAGCGATTGTAGTTGATTCGCAGGGTCAAGGGGTTGTTGCATTACAACCTGAGAAACCTGAGGTTGGCATACAACAGGCAGCGCTTGAACTTGCGACACCGTCACAATAGCTGGTGTAGTTGGTATATTTGACATAGGTAAGCATTGTTGCATCGAATATACAACTCTTGGTTGTTGAGTTAATATCGGTACCCAACCACTTGAAGTAATTCCAGCATAACCCGAATTTTGTTGTGAACTCCCGTATGGCTGTCCTCCCGGAGGGGATAATGAAAGGGCATACTGCCCCCCATACGGTGGTAATCCAGTATTCAAGGGAATAGTTTGCCCTTGAGGGCCGGACTGCCCAAATTGACCTCCAAATGGATCAATTTGTTGAGACTCAACATAAGAGTTTCCGGATATTATTCCAGATGAACAAACAGGAACAGACCATACCGTCGAAATGGCCCTTGAGTGGGCTCCTTCTAGCGATTGAGAGCTAGTTGGGACAGATGGTATACCGGCGAACATTGTTGGAGTGATAGCAGGGAGTTCTGCCATCGCTGTGTCAGACGACACAGTCCTAGATGTTGACGGTTGTTCAGACATTTCTAGTCTATCCAAAAGATTACCTAGCGATTCTACAGGAGCTTCCGCTGGCGGTAGACTAACTTCTGACGAAGAAGGATACAGAGTGATCCCGACTCCAAATTGCGATGGAGTACTAGATGGAGGATCTTCCACAATCTCTTCTATGGCAATCAGACCAGGTGGAAGGGGTAGACCGTCAGGTCCGTAGAATATTTCTGGTGCCGAAGAAGGTATGGAATCGGTAGTGACAAATGTTTGAGGAGCAAGACTCTCCAAACCGGTTGTAAATGGAACTGGTTCGGTAACAAAAGTGTTTACCCTCAAACTAGGATCAGTACTACTGTCCTTCTGTCGCTACTGAACTTCTTCTGTAGAGGCAAGGATACCAGAAATGTTTGGAGTAACCGGAGTCTCTGATGTTGTTGGAACACTTGTTCTAACTTTAACAGGAGATTTGGAACCGGTTAAACGAGTTCGCTTTGTCCGTACTGTTGTGGGGAAAAATGCCTATGCAGGACGATCCTATCCACCTAAGGTGTGAGAGAGCCTTAGCAACAAATAGATACAGCTATTTTGGTTTCTTCCTTTATGAAATGTGAAAGAGGGGAGATCGATAGACTTACCGTTGTCTTCCGTTTGTCCCTCGATCTAGATCCTCTTCTCTTTGGGTGTTCACAGCTACTTGCCTCCTCGCTTGCTCAAGAGAACAGCTACTTGATTCCCACGAGATCACAAGAGAACAGCTACCTGTGACAAGAGAACAGCTACTTGTGACAAGAGAAGAACACAACACAAAGGCAGATATTCATATTCACAAATGATTCAGGATTAGAAGTAAATCAAATACACTAATGCAATCATACAAATACACCAGTATATAGGAGAAAACCAAGATAGCTTTATTGATTGATAACAAGGTTCAGGAAGAGATACAACCCAGAGGGCTCCAATCCAGCATCTCCTTCCCAGCAGAATGGAATTCCTTCTTCAGCTCCCTTCAAAGCATTAAGCACCCAATGTTTCCAGTCTCAAACCAACAGCAATTCTTTGCAATAACAAAATTCCAGCCTCTAGATCTCATGGAGGAGAGATCTATATATAGTTATTTTGGAGAGAGGATGAGTCAGCTTGAGATCTGACTAGTGTCCTCTCCCTCTCTCAGTTCTTGAGTCCACTTGGAGGTTCTTGCTTCCACTTGGAGATTTGGAACCTCTTACTCATCACCAGTCGAATTCCCTAAGGCAAGTGTCATTTTGGAAGCTTCCTGAGCATTGACACCTTGAGGAATGAGTCTGCCACTTGTCCAAACTCGCTCAGCGCAGGTAGACTTTGTTGGAGTTGACATTCAACGCAGGTAGACAGTGGAGCCACTGACATTCAGCGCAGATGCTCAGTGGAGCAGTTGACATGATCCTGAATTGACTTGTTTTTGAGTGGTTTCAGGTGGAGAACTTCTGTGAATTGCTGTGGTTAGTTAGCCTTGTTCCTCTAGGGGTAGGAACAACATGTTTAGGGAATTTGGATCCCTTAGATTATGGACATTTCATGCTCAATGCTGTAAGGCACAAAAATGTCTATAACAGTTGCCCCCTAAAGTATGAGGCCGTTTATCGGGTGAAATGCTTTATCCAGGAGGGTCCGAAGTTCATCCATTTGCTGGGAGGAGACCTGTAATAAGATACAATACAATACATTATGATTCATACTACTTTCATGATCTAGCTGAGGCGGGCATTCCCATGCTCAGATTTATAAATTCATTTTTGTACATAGAACAGACGATTGTCTGATGGTAGACTGATAATTTTGGCGAAATTATCATCCTTTGAGTAGGATGATCATCTGCTGCAATGATGTATATGTCAAATGTCTTTATCTTTCCTGAATATATATCGCAGCCCGGATGGATGAAACTAGATCCGGGGTCTTCAAACCCGTTCGATCTTCACTCTAAGTACAAGTCGATCCATGTGAGAATTGCGCTGAAGTCGAACATGGAAAGACATCGCTTGATTACCGGTCAATGATGTAAACCGTTAACAAGCGCGAGAGGAATCACCGATAATGATAATGACCCTAAAGGTACTACAGTACAATTCACGTGGTGTGAATAAAGGACTTGACGTCGAGCACCACGCAAAATCTTCTGGTCGAAGGTCATTGATGTATACCTGTCGCCGGAAGTGAGAAACTTGCCATTGAGGCATGCAAGCTTCAAAGTACTGAAGGGGTTGTTCCTAGATCAACTTCTTGGATAATGAGCTGATGTCGACAAGAAGCGATCCGTCAAAGGAGGGCCTTGATGAATCCCACATCAGTGACACAAAACGGAGCTAATGATTTTAATGGAGGTGAAAACGATCTGTGACATATGATTCAGGGTGGCGGTCATGAATGGATGAAGGATAATGTATGGCAGTGGATGGGACCCGGTTGACTCTTTCTGAACGACTTCTCTTGAACATATGGCGACACTGATGCGATGGATCGGTAGCATTACCCCAAATATGGATGGTATGGCGAGACCATGGTGATGTGACCGGTGAATGAGACAACCCAACCCGATTTTGGTACAGAGGAAAAGTGTCATGTTCAAGAGTGACCTACTACCATCAAAGTTTTCTCTATTTTCTCCCAATTTTTCCCCAGTCATTGCTGACCAGTACCTCTTTATTTTTTTCAAGCTTGAGGATGATAACATATGCTTGTTCTATAACCTGCCCTTCGGGCAAGCCCATCGCTATGTTTTAACGAGTCTAGCGATAGTGAAACTCGTTCTCGTCTAAAGACAAGTTTGTCGCTATTTAATGATTTTAACGAGTCTAACAACAAGGATAACTCAGTCCTTTTCATTTTTAGAGAGTCTGAAAAGGTACATAAAGTTAACTCAAAAATTCCTTTTTTGTCATCTAATCCCTTAAGTCTGAAAAAGTATAAAACAATATAGAAGGGATGAGTTTTCGATAATTTTAACGAGCCGAACAAAACAAGCGGTCGATCTTTTTGTGTAATAATCCCTCAGGTCCAAAAAGATTAAAATCTAGAGGAGGGATAGCTCTTCCTGTCCTTTAATGAGCTGGGAGGCCAAAACTTGGCAATCTTTTCATATTTTACGAGTCAATTGAAAAGAGCTTAAAGAAGACTTGTCTTTTGAGGAACGAGTGTTAAACAGGGTTAGCAGCAGATTCCAGGTACAGGTTGGAATTTTCCAATCACGGCAGTGTCACAAGGATGGTTGGGTGAAATCACTCTTCGCAGTTGTTCCTCAAAATGGGTAAACAATCATATGGAGGTGAACGATCGGCCAAATGAAAAGTGGAGGTGGCAGGTGCAAACACGACCAAGGCTTTAATGGCTGATGATATTACATTCACGGTGGTTATTTACCGGGTAGGTTCATTTTTTATTTTAAAATGAGCTTAAACACTGGAGGAAACTCTTGCTCATTGCTTATGTTTATTTTTTAACGAGCATGAAGTCCGCGTTAAAACTGCTCGGATCTTGCGTTTATTTTTTAACGAGCATGAACTTTATGCTAAAACTGCTCGATTATATAGTCAAATTTTGATTTTTTACCATAACTAGCTTTTCTCTTTTCAAGGATAGTACTGCATTCTCAATTGCTGCATCAAACTTAGTTAGAAATGAATAACATTTGCATGGAAATGAGAATATAACCCTAATATTTCGCTTTGAACTACGTAAAAAGCAATTAAAAGGTGTTTTTACCTCTCATTTTACCATTTCATTTGAACTTGGTTTGTTGGAGCTTTGGAGGTGCCTCTTCCCCCTTGATTTTCACCAGCTGATTCCGGGAGATTCTGCGGACGATTTTCGGCGCCGTCTGGACCAGGTAGGAGCTAAACTCTAGATCTTTCTTTTCATGGTTTCCTTTTTCCATTCTGTGCCTGTTTTCTTATTCCCATGAGCCCCTGGGGTTTTGCCTGGGCGCCCTGCCATCAGTGCAGGTGGTCCATTCGAAACCTGCGTTGAATGTCAAGCTGCCTTGAGGTAGCTTGACCTTCAACGTAGGTGGAACACTGTCTACCTGCGTTGGGACTAGAAAACTGATTTTGTGGCACAGTTTTTGATGAAATTTCGCCATTTTCTCATCAAATCCAGGATCTTACTCATTCTCTTGTTTGTTTTGCAGGGACCTTTGAGCAAAATGTCACTTACATGGCGAGAACGAGAACATGAAGAAGAAGATATGATTGCTCTGCATGACCCTGTCATGGTGAACGCGCTGCGAAACTGTGGCCTGCTGAAGTTTTTCCGTATCTCTAGCATGAGAGCACAGATCTCTTTACTGCAGTATATGCTTGATGCTTGGGATCCCATCAACCAAGTATTCCAGATTAGGGGAAAATCCATCCCCTTGACCATCGTAGACATTTACTTCTTGACGGGGTTGTCAAGGCGGGGTGCCCCCATTTCTTTGTCAGGTTCGGCCCGAGGGAATGACTCCGTGAGAGACTATGTCCGTCAGTATTGCAGGGAAGGTTCCCAGCCGAGCAGAGACAGCAAGGTCGTTATCTGTGAGATTACTGATAGGTCCCTCAGGTCCATTCTGTATACTATCGGTAGGATGGCCGGTAGTGCATCTCTTCATGTTTCCAACGGGTCTTACGTACAGCACGCCTTGGAATGTCTCCAACCGAAAGTGTTCAACTGGTGTGATGCAGTACTTGTTCAGATGAAAAGTCAATTGACCAAGGTAAAGGATGGGAAGCTGAAGAACTTTGGATTTGGTTCTATTTTGACTGCCTTCGCCTTGGAGAAAATACCACTGATGCAGCCTCAGTATATTGCACTAGACTTGCCTTCTCCGACCGAGCCATGCATGCAGAGATGGGTCGATCACATGTCTAGGCATGCTGGTCAACCTCAGATTACTTTCACTAATACCTTCTTCAGGTGGTTCGAGCGCCAGGAGATGGTCTATTCTGAGTATCCATATGTGGGTATGGATTTCCGAGGTGATCCGGATTTGGTGTTACCGGATGGCGAACAGTGGGGTGCTATTGGTAAAATCTCTGACCATATCACTGTTTACTGCTTTTATTCATAATGTTGTTGTGCTTTATTCTATCAAGACTTTTAATCAAACTCTTGTGTGCATGCAGATGTTGGTCCTGTTCGTCCAGCAGTTCGCCCGAGAGCGCCAGTTGTTGCCCCAGCAGGGGAGACTGCTGGGAGATTTATTCTCCGCGACCTTGACGTAGCCGAGACCCTTACAACTGTGCAGGAGTAGGTTGATAGCCTTACTCTCGGCATCCCCGATGTGAGGATTGATGAGGTACCTTTACAGTTGTAGCGGCATACTACTGGCGTGCCTAGACGATGGACTCGTCTCTTGTGCATGATTGCACAGGCCGTGACGTGCTATCATGAGCATCACTAGACTAGGGTGCCCCCTAGCACTTTTGAGTTTTTGGGTCATATGACCGATTTTGTCTTGGTTACAGAACATTATGTATGAACGATAAACAGCTTATATATATTTTGATTTTCGAGTTTTATTCTGGTTGAGTTATATGATCCATATGTACAATCATTGATGATGTGTCTCTTTTTATAAATGTCGCAAATGTCTATCTAACACATAGTTTGCTAATGAGTTGGTTAATGTGTTTAAGTTTCTGGAAATATGCTGGTATTGAATTGAATCAAACTGTCTTTCCAAAATCTTAACCCTTAGGAACATGCGATAAATAGCTGGATTGCGAACGGAATATATACCATTGAGTTGTAGTATTACGAGTTGTGAGTCTAGCCTGACGATTAGTCGGCGTATACCACGGGTGATGGCATCAGAGAGTAGTTCTATCAACGCGCTATATTCAGCGATGTTATTCGTTGATTGCCCAATACACACACCTCTGAAACTTACTAACTCGCCGCTTGGATCAAAAATGGCCCAGGCTGCGGAGGATAGGTTTCGCGAACTACGACTCGCTCTGTCGGCATATCCAACACATGTCTCCAGAAGGTTTGACATCTGCAATAAATGAAAAAGGGTGGATCACTCTACCAAAACAAACACTTTAGCGAAAACAAAATACAACAAAAGCATACAGGTTACTATTTAGGCATAGTAACGCTTGAGGTACAACCCATTGCGGGGTTGCGCCAGTGGAATACCATCATAATCCATTAACTCGTAGGCTCCTTTTGCTAACACTCGTTTGAAAATATAGGGGCCCATCCATAAGGAATTAAATTTACCTGCTCCCAATTTATCGGATTCTTGGTCATATAGCAAGACCAAGTCACCTTCTGAGAAGACACGGGGTTTGACATTCTTGTCGAACTGCGCCTTGACTCATTTCTTATGGGCTTCGTTAGCCAAAGCGGCATCACGACGGGTTTCATCCAATTGGATTAATTCCAAGAAACGAGCCTCTTCTTCTGAAGTTCCGGGGAGGAGATCAATTGCGAGTTTAAGAGACGAAATTTCACACTGGACTGGTAAGACTGCCTCCAGGCCATACACCAGTTGAAAAGGTGTGAACCCAGTTGCATTCTTTACCAATGTTCGATAAGCCCACAAGGCTGAGTACAGGATTAGGTGCCACCTTCTTTTGTGAACCCCGATCATCCTTTGCAACATACGCTTCAGGACCTTGTTGATTGCTTCAACTTGTCCGTTGGCTTGCAGATAATATGGGGTAGAGCTGTCGTGAGATAGCCCTAGCTTGGCAGTTAATTCAACCATCATGTGATTGTGAAAATGTGACCCATGATCTGTAACTATAGCCTGTGGTATGCCGAACCTGGCGACTACATGATTGAAAAAGAAAAGGGCAGTTGTTTCACCAGTGTTATCTAATGTAGGCATCGCCTCGGCCCATTTGGTAAAATAGTCAACAGCAACTATAATATACCCATGCCCCCCGGTCGAGGTGGGGTTATATTGCATGAAATCGATGCCCCATTTGGCGAAATGCCCAACAGCAACTATTGGCTGTAAAGGTGCGGGTGGTTTTCTGGTTTTGCTATCGAAAATTTGACAAGCATGGCAACTTCTGACTGCAGTTATGCAATCTTTGAACATGGTCGGCCAGAAGTATCCTGCTCATAAGATTTTCTGTGCTGTAGCATATCCAGATTGATGCCCCCCACATGCGCCTGAATGACACTCATTCAGGGCTTTTTCGGCCTCTTCATGGGTGAGACACCTCCTCAGAACTGTATCGATACCCCGACGGTAAAGTGTATCACCGACGATCATGTAGTCTTTCGCTTGGTATCGTATACGCTTCTGTTCTGAGTGAGAGGTGTCAGGCCTGAACTTTTGGGTTTGGAGATAAACTATGATATCTCCATACCATTCATTGCTTGTAGATATCAGAAACAAATTCTCGTCCACGATTGATTCTTTGGAGGTTTCATCGTTGGACGACAATGGGAGATCGCACAATAATTCTGCGAAAACTAGAGCTTTCTTTGATTTGGATTTTACAAATTCCAGATCAAACTCTTGAAGGATTGCTATCCCTTTTGAATATTTCCCCCCAGCAACTGTCGCGACAGTATATAAGTCATGGGGTTGCAATCTGATAAAATGGTAGTTTTCCGAAAGAGGACATAATGTCGAAACCTTTGAATCGCTTGAACAGCTGCAAGCACTAGTTTTTCAACATAAGAATATTTACTTTCTGTATCGTTTAAGTTTTTACTTAAATAATATATAGTGTGTTCAATTCCATCGACTTCTTGAACTAAAACCATCGCAATGGTCATATCCGCTGCAGCCAGATATAGGTTAAAATCTCTTTGATAGTCTGGGGCATACATTAATGATGCTTTTACTAGAGAATCTTTCAGAGCATCAAAGGAAGCTTGTGCCACCTGGTCCCAAACAGAAGGTACATCCTTTTTCAAAAGACGAGTATAACCTTTAGCAAGTTCTGCGTAATTTGGAATGAACCTCCTCAGAAAGTTTGCTTTCCCTTGGAGTTTCTGAATCTGAAGAAAATTTGAAGGTGGAGGCAAATTAATTATTGCCTGAACCTTGCAAGGATCGAGACGAATCCCATCCTTAGAGACTACAAAGCCAAGTAAATGACCAGAACCGACGCAAAACACACATTTGTGTGGGTTGAGTCTTATCTTGTAGTGTCGGCAACGTAGAAATATCGCCCTTAAATGCTGCAGATGATCAGTCCGCTTTCGCGAATGAGCCGGAAGGTCGTCGAGATATGGTTGAATGATGTTCTTGATGTCATGGAAGGCATAATTCATTGCCCTCTGAAACGTCGCCCCTGCGTTCTTTAAACCAAAGGGTAATTTTCGATAAGCGAATGTGCCCCACGGACAAATAAATGCAGTCTTTGACTGGTCCTGTGGGCGGATATTTATTTGATTATACCCAGAAAATCCATCCATAAATGAAAAGATTTCACATCCGGTGCATTCATCAATTATCTGGTCGATGAAGGGTGTAGGGTAGTTGTCCTTTGGACAAGCTTGGTTTACATCCCTATAGTCGACACACACTCTAATCATCCCTTGTTTTTTCATAACAGGGACAATATTCGATACCCAATCAGTTAGAGGAACCGGGTAGATGAATCCAGCATGGAGAAGTTTTTCAACTTCTGCCTTAATGGCAGCGACTTTCTTGGGGTGCACCTGCCGAAGCCGTTGTCTTACTGGTTTGACATCAGGATACATTTTAATTTCATGTTCAACGATACTCGAGTCAATGCCTGGCATTTCATCATATGACCAAGCAAAGACATCTCTGAATTCACGAAAAAGAGCGTTATATATTTCCAGTTCTGAAGGGGAACAACCTTTGCCGACATAAATATTCTCTACAACATTTGTTTTAGTCGAGATATTTACGGCTATAGTCTCTTCAATATTGGATAAGTTTCGCTCGGAATCCACCGTATTTACAATATTTGATAGGAATTCAAAAACTGAAGGGTGATAAAGGTCGTGTTGAGTATCTTCTTCATATTTCGGAAGAAGGGAACGATGGTGGCAATCATTCCATGGTGACCCCTCAATCAACATTGATTGTAGAATTCCTTCATCAGTCCCATGTACTTTCGACCAAGGATTTGATGGGGTACCATATTCTCCAGACCTATCTACCCAAACGCTTGATGAGCGATGATTTGGGTTCACCTCCCATTCTCGAAACATTGATTGCTACAATATTTCTATAGGGCTTGAGGGCAAAACCATTGCATGATCCATTTCGACATCATCTTCTGAGATCTTCGTGGAAGATATCATGTTGCAGGTTCTTACGAATGCTACTTCTCCTGTATAGAATGGAGGTGGAAGTGTGAAAGTTCCCATTAATGTGGGGTCTTTCAGTAGTCCTACTCCAATGTCTTGAAGCGAATGGTTGCTTCCATGGATCATGGGAATGCTTCCTGTAACTTGTGAACCATTAGGGAGGAAGTTTTGTTGGTCGACGATCGTAATCCCTCCTTCAAACGGGAATGCGATCTTCCTAAAATAAGTCGACACAACAGCTGCCATGGCATAGATCCATGGTCTTCCCAGTAGGATGTTGTAGTCAAGATTTCCATCGATGACTTCAACATCTATTTCTAATTTTTTTCCTCCCAGTTCAACCTTCAAGTTATTAAGGATACCGTACGGGGTATAAGTCCTTCCGTCGAAAGCTTTTAGTGTTGTCGAAGATCACGACAAGGTTGGAGATCCTAAAGTTTTCCAGCAACTCATCGACATAATGCATGTAGATGCCCCCTCATCAATAATTGTTCGGTGAACGGTTTTGTTGAGGGCTTTCACTTGAATAAGGAAAGCTAGTTGAGCTGGTAACTGAGGATCGTATCCTTTGTGATCAAAAGATACAAGATTGGAATCCTTAGGATCAACCCCACCAATAGTCGATAACAAAGCCTGCCTTTGGGATGGGCAATTCTGTAGTACTTCAAGAGTCGACATAGCGGATGGCGATTGGGCCAAATCTTCCACTATGTTATAATGCTGCGCCGCTCGGGTGCGAGGATTAAATGTCGACTTGTGTACTACTCCCTTTGGAGGTTTTATTGTTAATTCCGGAATGATGGGGGGTACAACTTCTATCGAAGTTGTTGTCGAACTACTTGGTTGATCTTTACCTTTGTCGTTCGACAGCTGCGGATTCCCGTAATCTTTGTTCCTTGTCGAAATCAAAGCATCATTCTGCTGTTTTGAAACCGACAACATAAGCACTTGCGACGGGGAAGCATTTCCACTATCAACCAGATTTTGACCTGGATTAGGAAATGGATCAGTTAACACAGCTGGATTTTTCGGACTCTTAAAGAATCTTTTTAACTCAGCTTTGTACGGACAATTTCCTGTCCGATGATCCTCCTCATCACATATTAGACATGGATATTTCCTATTTCCAGGAGGGTTTGAAGAAGTCTTTCCAGGAGATGACTCACCCTGTTTCTTCTTCTTCCCTTTGTTTTGTTTCTTCTTGCTTCCTGGTTGTTTGGTTTCTTTGCCTTTATCTGCTGATACGGCATTTACTTCCGAAGCAAGAATTTCTTCTTTTGCATTTTGATCTGAATTCTTACGGGCTTTCTTAGATGAAGCCTTTGTCGATTTCGCGTTTGCCGTGCCAATCACGCGATCGCCGGCATGAGAGTCACTATTGGATTTAGGAGTGTTGTTGGGAAAAGTATCCAATACGGAATGACCCTATCCCACTCTAAGGGTGATAGTACCTCAGCAACAGCCGAATGCAAAGCTATTCAAGATTACTTCTTTATGAGATGTAAGAGAGAGGAGGAAGAGATCCACTAACCGTTATCTTCCGCTAATGATTGATCCAATCTTCCCTCTTTGCTGCTTGCTCCCAGCTCCTTGCTCTTTCACTGGCCCAGCTACACAAAGATCCTGCAAAAGCACAAGAAAAGGAAACTACAAGAAGCATACATCCATAACTGATTCAAGGATTAGAATAAATCAAATATACAAGCATCAATACACCATTAAGACACGTGCATATAGAAGAACCTCAAATGCTTTATTAATGAAAGAAGTAAAGTTCTGAGAATGTTACAACCATAAGAGGCCCAATCCAGCAACACCTCCCAGCAGAAAGAAATCTCCTCTTCACCTCCTTCAAAGCAATCACCCAATAGTTCTATACTCAAACCAACAGCACTTCCTTACATTCACAAGATTCCACCCTCCCTAGACCTCATGAGAGAGCTCTATATATAGGAGTTTTGGAGAAAGGATGAGTCAGCTTGAGGCTGGCATGAAGCTGACTAGTGTCCTCTCCCACTTCAGTTATACTTCAGTTCTTGAGTCCACTTGGAGTTTCTTGCTTCCACTTGGAGATCTAGATCCTCTTACTCATCACAAGGCGAATTCCCTGATCCAAGTGTCATTTTGGAAGCTTCCTGGGCATTTGACACCTTGCAGAATGACTGTGCCACTTGGCCAATCTCGCCTAGCGCAGGTAGCCTTCATTGCTTTTGACATTCAGCGCAGGTACAGAGTGGAGCAGTTGACATTCAGTGCAGATGCTCAGTGGAGCAGCTGACATGATCCAGAAATAGCTTGTTTTTGAGTGTTTTCAGGTGGAGAACTGATTTTCAGTGCTGTGGTTTGCTGACCTTGTTCCTCTAGGGGTAGGAACAACATGTTTAGGGACTTTGGATCCCTTAGATTATTGACATTTCATGCTTCATGCTGTAAGGCACAAAAATGTCTATAACAGCTGCCCCCTAAAGTATGAGGTCGTTTATCGGGTGAAATGCTTTATCAGGAGGATCTGAAGTTCATTCAATCGCTGAGAGGTGCCTTGTAATAAAATACAATACGATACATTATTTTTCATTCTGCTTTCATGATCTAGCTGAGGCGGGCATTCCCATGCTTAGCTTTACAAATTCATTTTGGTACATAGAACAGACGATCGTCTGATGGTAGACTGATAATTCTCTGCTGAAATTATCATCCTTTGAGTAGGATGATCATCTGCTGCAATGATGTACATAACAAATGTCTTTATATCCTGAATATATATTGCAGCCCGGATGGATGAAACTAGATCCGGGGTCTTCAAACTCGTTCGATCTTCACTCTAAGTACAAGTCGATCCATGTGAGAATTGCGCTGAAGTCGAACATGGAAAGACATCGCTTGATTACCGGTCAATCATGTAAACCGTTAACAAGCGCGAGAGGAATCACCAATAATGACAATGACCCTCAAGGTACTGCAGTACAATTCACGTGGTGTGAATAAAGGACTTGGCGTCGAACACCACGCAAAATCTTCTGGTCGAAGGTCATTGATGTATACCTGTCGCCGGAAGTGAGAAACTTGCCATTGAGGCATGCAAGCTTCAAAGTACTGGGGGGTTTGTTCCTAGATCAACTTCTTGGATAATGAGCTGAAGTCGACAAGAAGCGATCCGTCAAAGGAGGGCCTTAATGAATCCCACATCAATGACACGGAACGGAGCTAATGATTTTAGTGGAGGCAAAAACAATCTGCGAAATATGATTTAGGGTGGCGATCATGGGTGGATGAAGGATAATGTATGGCAGTGGATGGGACACGGTTGACTCTTTCTGAACAACATCTCTTGAACATATAACGACACTGATGTGATGGATCGGTAGCATTACCCCAAATGTGGATGGTTTGGCGAGGACCATGGTGACGAGACCGGTGAATGAAACAACCCAACCCGATGTGATACGGAGGACAAAGTGTCATGTTCAAGAGCGACTTGCTACCATTAAAGCTTTGAGGTTCTCCCAATTTTTCCCCAGTCATTTCTGACCAGTACCTCTTTATTTTTGTCAAGCTTGAGGAGGATAACATATGCTTGTTCTATAACCTGCCCTTCGGGCAAGCCCATCGTTATGTTTTAACGAGCTTAGCGATAGGGAAACTCGTTCTCGTCTAAAGACAAGTTTGTCGCTATTTAATCATTTTAACGAGTCTAACGACAAGGAAAACTCGGTCCTTTTCAATTTTAGAGAGTCTGAAAAGGTACAGAAAGTTAACTCCAAAATTCCTTTTTCGTCATCTAATCCCTTAAGTCCGAAAAAGTATAAAACAATACAGAAGGGATGAGTTTTCGATTACTTTAACGAGCCGAATAAAACAAGCGCTCGACCTTTTTGTGCAATAATCCCTCAGGTCCAAAAAGATTAAAATCTAGAGGAGGGATAGCTCTTCCGGTCCTTTTAACGAGCTGGAAGGCCAAAACTCGGCAAACTTTTCATATTTTACGAGTCAGATGAAAAGAGCTCAAAGAAGACTCGTCTTTTGAGGAACGAGTGATAAACAAGGATAGCAGCAGATTCCAGGTACAGGTTGGAATTTTCCAATCACGGCAGTGTCACAAGGATGGCTAAGTGAAATCACTCTTCGCAGCTGTTCCTCAAAATGGGTAAACAATCATATGGAGGTAAATGATCGGCCAAATGAACGGTGGAGGTGATGGCTGCAGCAAAACACGACCAAGGTCTTTTTACAGTTGATCAGGGTACATTCTTAATGGTTATTTACCGGGAAGTTCATTTTTTAATGAGCTTAAACTTGCTCAAAAGCTTATGTTTATTTTTTAACGAGCATGAACTATGATGCTAAAACTGCTCGGATCTCGCTTTTCTATTTTTTAACGAGCATAAATTCCACGGTAAAACTGCTCGATATACCAGTCATAAGATAAGAAATGTCTCCTGTAAGATTCCAATTTTTATAGAGCTTGCACCTCACATAAGTTGTGCTCCATCTCATCCTTTCTTTATGTAAGTTCGGAAACGGCTAATCCCAAAAACAGATAAATAACCGCTCCTAGCTTGCACTCCAAAAGGTTTGCATGCCCCCAGGTATAAAGTACAATTTCAAGGCTGCCCCTACTTATCCGATAAAACATTTGTTTTAAAGGGTGAGGCTTGCCTCTTCCTGGTTACCCAAAGATGGTTCTATTTGCTGCCGCAAATCAATCTCTTTCTTCGGCAATGTCTACCGAAATAGACAAGGGTGAATGACTCTTTGTCAAACAAGTAACCTTATCAAAAGAATCTTGTTCTAGAACAACCCCTCTTCCTTCCACGGACGGGGTACGGACTAGTGTCGTGGCGGAAAAAGTCGTTTGTGCGGACACAACTGACCTCCCTAGGAGTCTAAACTCTCTAGCGACAAAAAAGACAAAATGGAGTGATCTTTCTCTAAATATACCTTTTTAAAACATGAAAACTACAAGTGTTTAGGCTTACCTTATTCCAAAACGTTGTTGTTGTAGTCCGTCCTTGCCGATCCGGATGAGCTCCTCCTTCACGTCAATTCCTGCAACCACAAACAATCAAACAATTACCAAGCACTTGCATTTCATATAATAAAACATATATTCAACATGCAGACCAAGGAACACATGAAATAACTCATTAACACAAGCTATTGAGAAAAATAAACCAGTTTGTATTAATAACGAAACAAAGAAACTCTTACAACCTGGCCTTGGTGTTGTGCAAGTTCCTCCCAGGGTCCATCAAGGGTTTTCCTCTACTTTGACAAAGCTCACCCACTTCCAAGTAGAATCAAGCAAAGACAATCTCTCCTCACAAGGTTCTAAATGGGAGTCCTAATTCCTGCAGCATTTACCCAAAGAAAATGTATAGCTCCAACCTCCCCTCCCTCTGGCTCAATGTCTTTATTTATAGTGCTGTAAAGAGGTTATTCAGGTCCACCATCAATGGGATAATCCCCCTCTTTGGGTGGGATAGCTCCCTTATTGATGGGATAAGTTCCTCCTTAATAGGGATACATGAACCAACTGGAGGCGCATCCATTTCATCAAACCGACCTCTAGAAAGTTCTAGAAGTAACCACAAGTAACTTTTTTAAGATGAAACTCGCGCATTTTTCCTTTTACAGAAGGACGCACCTGTCCCTTAACATACAGAGCGTCCAAGGACGCAACTTTTGTGAACATTGTGAGCGTCCCCGCAGGTAAGGCTAGAGAGAACCTGCGACCCCAGAGATAAACACATTTTTTACAAGACTTTCTCTCTTCTTTGAGTTTGAGATGGATAGCAGAGGCATAAGACTTGCCTAAGAGGGTAGCATGACTGTTGATTTGAGCCATACTAACTGTAAGTAGTCATGGTGACATTTTTTAGTGTAACAACTAGTCATATTCCTTCGCGGAAATTCTACTTTATACCCAAGGTTTCCTTTGCCCAAAGCAGACCAGGATGCATGCCCCCTGGGTTCTAGTCCCATCTTTCCGAATCACTCGCACTCATCAGGAAGGAGGACTGGGGGTGGAGACATTTCTTGGGTGAATAGACCATTGAGGGTTGGTATTTGACTATTTGCGATGCGTGATCCCAGAAATGAAAGTTGGTCTACGAGCTTGACCATTCTTCCTTCGTGTGGAAAACACATTACTCTAAAGAGTGAAGAGACTATAGCTCCCATGCAATATATATAGTCTCGTCCAAGGAGTAGGTTATAATCCAAGGGTCCTTGAACGACCATCATGTTCATTTGAACGGTCTTCCCTTTCAATGTAACAGGTACATTGGGGAGGATCCCTAATGGTCGACTGGTTCCTTTATCAAAACCTGAGAGATTTCTTATCTCAGGCAAAAGCGCCGGGGAACCCAGTGCTTTCCAAGCAATAGAGGAAAGGATACTCACAGATGCCCCTTCATCAATGATAGTTCCAGCCATTACCATTCTATAAATTTGGACTATGATTCTGAATGGTATACTGGCTGGTAACCGGGGTCTGCCTAGTTGGTTCCAATCAAAGGACACAACCAGGTTGCTTGGTGGTGGGACCGAATACACGGCCGGATACGATCCTGACGATGTTCCTTCCTGCGATAAAGGAATGGGCGCATTTCCCTGATGCTCATCAGAATCTGTGTTGATGAAAAGAATCTGGATGGTGTCATCCTTATTCTCTTTAGTGAGGGTGTCATTTGAAGATGAATCTTCAATGACGGTGTCATTTGAAGATGAAACCTCTGAAGGCGGAACCGGGTCAACTGCCGTATCGACCTTTAGACTTTCGTCTGGTCTAGATTCAGTAGGTTCATTTTCAATGACTGACGCTTCAGCTGACCACTTGAGCGGGCCAGCTATATTTTCAACCAACGAAGGACTTGGCATGAGTTTTTTGTATCCGGGAGGAAGCCTCAACGGTGAAACCGGACGATCTTCCAAAACTCTCTTCGCTTCGTCTAAGAAGGGACAATGGTGGATGGCGTGATCGCCTTTACACAGTTTGCAGGGGGATCTTATTCCCCTCTTTGTCTTGAACCTTCACTTTCGCTGGTTGACAGTAAGCATTCAACATGGCTATCAGAGGTTGATGCTCCCAAATTGTGCAGACGAGGAGACCAGTCCCTTAGTATCCGGGGAATACAGGGACAATCTCTATGGAAGTGGTCTCCTCTACATATGACACATGGCGATTTAGGCCCGGTCTGTGCTGTGTGTGGATTTTTGTCAGATGTCTTTTGCTTGCCCCCAGTCACCTTAGGCTCCTTCTTCTTCTTCTCTTTCTTCTTCTTTTCCTTCTTCTCCATGGGAGCTTGGCTTTTGCCAGCCCCACCTTGCGAAGATGAAGGATTAGAGGAAGAGTTATAAGAAGTAGAAGGCTGGTGGGCAGCTCTAGACTGATCTAATTGTTGACTCGACTGTTCAGGAACCATGGTGTTCTGAACTACATTGGTTGAGAATAGCCAAATAGGCAGGCCAATTGTCAGTCCTGGAAGCGACAATGTGGCCATGTGGGGCGCACCAACTTCTCCCCAAGAGGAGAAAGGACTAGGATTTCCATCATGTGGAATTCCTTGGTTGGGGCGTTCCATGTTCTCAACTTAAGATCAACGCGGGAATAGGAGGTGATTATGTTCCGTTTAAAATAAATTTTATAACGACGCTTAGACACAACTTGCTTTTTCACTTTTTAAGAGTCGAGAAAAAGCTAAAGATGACTATAGTCTCCTTCGATGTTTTAACGAGCCCGAAGTGAAAAATTCTCGGATGGACTTTTTCAGTTATAGAGTTTGAAAAAGGCCAAAAGAAACTGCTCTGGAGTTCTAGGCAGAGGGTGTGCCAAACGTTTTGCAAAACCACAGAATACGTTTTACGGTACGAGTGGTCGATCTTCGTGAATGCTGTGTTCACTGCATTGCGATCAGTAGGGCGGACGACACGGTTTCCTATTGGATAAAGGCTTTGTTCCTATAGGGGTCTCCCAATATATACGCGACGGTACGTGGGAGCACAAGTCCGTATTGATACTTATCGCTTCACCGTGGAGGAATCACCCAACCACTCAACGCTAAGATATCACGTTTAACGACGTCGGAACACGTCTCTAGCTTAGACCTCTATGTGTTTGCGTTATGTTTCAATGCGTTGTTATGTAAATTCAATTTATTTTAAGGTTGATCTTGTTTAGTAGTTTTCCTTTATGGATCACCACGAGATGTATGATAACACTCCTAAATGCAGTCTACGATGATAAGCAAGCTTTTCAATCTTTCAACTTTGAAAATCTTAACTACTGAGGGAAAAGAAAGATAACATCTTTTCACACAGATCATAGAGCACACACTAATGCACTTTTTCCTAAATCAACATGCAAGCTGTCATAATGCACATGCACAATGCAAGTATTTCTTTTCTCTTTCTTAATGTTGGCGTAATGCAAAAAGAAAGCTGTTGTATAATTTTGAATCTGATTTCAAGTGAAAGCAAACAAGCTTGTCCAAAATCAAAAGACACCTTAAGATTTACTTGTTTCGACACTAGAAATATATAAACTCAAACCAAATGATGAAATCAAAAGCTCAATCAGCTATGAACAGCAAACAAACTAACTCTTAAGATCAAAACGACACTTTATCACAGGTCTAGATCTAAGAGGTCACAGCAAGACTAGTTCACTTTCGTTATGGGAAACTGTAAATGCACAAGAAATACACAAAGAACAAACACAGTTTCTTTATACAACCGAGGCGGAATAGTGACAAGGAAAGTTGGTTTCAGATAGGCACACTGACTGGTAACAAACAGCAAAAACAAGAGTGAAAACAGGGCAAGAAACAGTAGGAAACCCCAGTAGCACAAGGCAAGACTAGTCCAGCGCAGGTGGGACACTGTCTGTTTGACCTTCAGCGCAGGTAGCCCCTTCGGGAACTACGCTGAAATGCAGACAGCCTTTGTACAGCCTGCACTGAAGAACGAAACTTTCGTTTCTCTTGGTTTCCGGGTCACAGATTGCTCAAAAATTCACAGTTTTTGCTCAAATCAGAAGCTATCAGTCAAGGACACACTAAGGGATGACAAGGATGATGAAAAGCTATCACTAAGAGCTTATTAGAGTCCTTGTGGATCAGCTCTTCAAATCATAAACTTGCCTAGAAACTGAGCTAGAGTAGCTGCCCTCTACTTTGCATTTGAAAGATTCAAACACAGTTCGATTCGGTACTCCCTTTGTTTATGAAATGAATAGCAAAAAACACAAACAACCAACAAGATACGATCCCCAGTGGAGTCGTCAATTTGTTGTTGGGAAAAGTATCCAATACGGAATGACCCTATCCCACTCTAAGGGTGATAGTACCTCAGCAACAACCGAATGCAAAGCTATTCAAGATTACTTCTTTATGAGATGTAAGAGAGAGGAGGAAGAGATCCACTAACCGTTATCTTCCGCTAATGATTGATCCAATCTTCCCTCTTTGCTGCTTGCTCCCAGCTCCTTGCTCTTTCACTGGCCTAGCTACACAAAGATCCTGCAAAAGCACAAGAAAAGGAAACTACAAGAAGCATACATCCATAACTGATTCAAGGATTAGAATAAATCAAATATACAAGCATCAATACACCATTAAGACATATGCATATAGAAGAACCTCAAATGCTTTATTAATGAAAGAAGTAAAGTTCTGAGAATGTTACAACCATAAGAGGCCCAATCCAGCAACACCTCCCAGCAGAAAGAAATCTCCTCTTCACCTCCTTCAAAGCAATCACCCAATAGTTCTATACTCAAACCAACAGCACTTCCTTACATTCACAAGATTCCACCCTCCCTAGACCTCATGAGAGAGCTCTATATATAGGAGTTTTGGAGAAAGGATGAGTCAGCTTGAGGCTGGCATGAAGCTGACTAGTGTCCTCTCCCACTTCAGTTATACTTCAGTTCTTGAGTCCACTTGGATTTTCTTGCTTCCACTTGGAGATCTAGATCCTCTTACTCATCACAAGGCGAATTCCCTGATCCAAGTGTCATTTTGGAAGCTTCCTGGGCATTTGACACCTTGCAGAATGACTGTGCCACTTGGCCAATCTCGCCCAGTGCAGGTAGCCTTCATTGCTTTTGACATTCAGCGCAGGTACAGAGTGGAGCAGTTGACATTCAGCGCAGATGCTCAGTGGAGCAGCTGACATGATCCAGAAATAGCTTGTTTTTGAGTGTTTTCAGGTGGAGAACTGATTTTCAGTGCTGTGGTTTGCTGACCTTGTTCCTCTAGGGGTAGGAACAACATGTTTAGGGACTTTGGATCCCTTAGATTATTGACATTTCATGCTTCATGCTATAAGGCACAAAAATGTCTATAACAAGGAGGAGGAGGAATTGAAAATTCCGGTCTAGGGGCGTCAGGTATTTTGTCGTAGAGCGTGCCAGACTGAGTATAAACTAAGTCTAGATATTGTGCACGAGCAATAACTTGCTCCTCTGTTACGACCCCCCCCCCCCTTTGCCACATCTTCTGTTATAGCAGGAAGTAAAGACTTTATAAACCATTCAGCTAACAGCTGATCGGGAACGTATGTTTTCACCATCCTACGACGACGACGCCACTCATGTATATGATCGGATATATGAGTGGCAGTTGTCTGCTTGAAGTTGGTTAATATTTCTGTTCCCGTTTCATACCTTATCGGTAATTGAAAATGGGTTAAGAAAGTCGTGGCTAGGGAGCTAAAATTGTCGAACGAGGCTCTAGGTAATTCAATATACCATTTTGCCGCTGGACCCGTTAACGTCCTCTGGAAAAGGCGAAGCCTTATCGAATCATCATTCAGGGTGTTTGACGAACACCACAGATGAAAAGTCATCACGTGATTCGATGGGTCTTCACCTGGATTTCCATTGAATTTAGGAATGTCAAATGGAAGTTTGTGAGGAATCGCTGGCCACCAAGGGGCGTAAGCAATTGGATCGTTGGTTAACCGGTGTAAATCGGGTAACTCTAAAGTTGCCACGAATGGTAACTGTTGATTCAGGTTAGGTGAAGCATAACCAGGGTACGATGGAATCGCTTGAGCAGTGGGCCTTTGCATACCAGCATAATGTAATTGATGTTGGTATGACTGATACGGTTGGTGGACTTGACCACTGTAAAGCGGTTGGTTTTGACTGTTTTGAATATACGGTTGTCCACTGTTCGCAAAGATCTGTTGCTCAGAACCTTGATACACTTGCTGGAATTGTGGTTGTTGGTATTGCACTAGCCACGGTTGTGAAGCCATGTTCTATTGTGCTATACTAACTGCTGGACCAAGGTGTGGGGTAATTGTTCCCGTTTGGACCTGTGTCGCCCCACCAGTTGGCGATTGCGGTTGTGACCCAGGGTCAAGGGGTTGTTGCATTACAACCTGAGAAATCTGAGGTCGACATACAACAGGCATCGCTTGAACTTGTGACACTGTTACAATAGCTGGTGTGGTCAGGATGTTCGACATAGGTACACACTGTTGCATAGAATATACAACCCTTGGTTGTTGAGGTAGCATAGGTACCCAACCACTTGATGTTATTCCAGTATAACCTTAATATTGTTGTGAACTCCCGTATGGATACCCTCCCGGAGGGGGTAATGAAAGGGCATACTGCCCTCCATATGGTAGCAATCCGGAACTCAAGGGGATTGTTTGTCCTTGGGGACTGGATTGCCCAAATTGACCTCCAAATGGATCAATCTGGCAAGTCTCAACATAAGAGTTGCCGGATATCATCCCGGATGAACAAACTAGAACAGACCACACTGTCGAAATAGTCCCTTGGTGGACTCCTTCTAGCGGTTGCGAGCTAGTCGGGACAGCTGGTATGCCGGCAAACATTGTCGGAGTGACGGCAGGGGCTTCTGCTGTCGCTGTGTCGTTTGACACAGTCCTAGATGTTGACGGTTGTTCAGACATTTTGAGTCTATCCAATAGATTGCCTAGTTATTCTACAGGAACTTCCACTTGTGGTGGATTAACTTCTGATGAAGGAAATAGAGTGACCCCGACTCCAAAATGGGTTGGAGTACTTGCTTGCGGATCCTCTACAATTTCCTCTATCGCAATCAAACCCGGTGGAAGAGGAAGACCGTCAGGTCCGTAAAATATTTCTGGTGCCGAAGAAGGGGTTGAATCGACAGCGACAGTTGTTTGGGGAGCAAGACTCTCTAAACCGGTTACAGATGGAACTGGTTCAGTAACGCAAGTATTTGCCCCCAGACTAGGATCAGTGTTACTGTCCCTCTGTGGCTGTTGAACTTCTTCTATAGAGGTAGGGTTTCCAGAAATGTTTGGAGTAACCGGAATCTCAGATGTGGTTGGAACACTTGTTCTAACTTTCATAGGAGATTTTGAACCAGTTAAACGAGTTCGCTTTGTCCGTACTGTTTTCGATTCCGGAGACAACGACGGTTGACTCGTAAGCCTCCGCGAACGACGGGGTTTCAATTGACTTTCTTCCACGATTGCGGATTACTCGATCAACCAAAATACAAAAAGGGAAATTGATGTTTCCGAATTGAATGAATTTTATTAGACGCTTTAGACACAACTTGCTTTTTCAGTTTTAAAGAGTCGAGAAAAAGCTAAAGATGACTCTAGTCTCCTTCGATGTTTTAACGAGCCCGAAGTGACAAATGCTCGGATGGACTTTTTCTGTTATAGAGTCTGAAAAAGGCCAAAAGGAACTGCTCTGGAGTTCTAGGCAGAGGGTGTGCCAAACTTTTCGCAAAACCGCAGAATACTTTTTAGGGTACAGGCGGTCGATCTTCGTGAATGTTGTGTTCACTACATTGCGATCAGTAGGGCGGCCGACACGGCTTCCTAAGGATAAAGGATATATGCCTATAGGGGTCTCCCAATATATACGCGACGGTACGTGGGAGCACAATCCATACTAGCGCTATCGTCCCTCAGGAGGAATCACCCACCTTCCACGAGATCGACAGTCACTAGGCTTAACAACGCCGGAACACGTCTCTAGTCTAGACCTCTATGTTGTGCGTTATGTTACAAAGCGTTGTTAGGTTCATTCAGTTTATTTTAGGTTGATCTTTTTAAAGTTTGCCTTTCAAGGTTCACCACGAGATGTATGATACAAATTCCTAAATGCAGTCTAAAGATGATAAGCAAGCTTTATTATCTTTTCAACTTTGAAAATCCTAGCTACTAAGGGAAAAGAAAGACACCATCTTTTCTCAAAGAGCAATCAGCACACTCTAATGCACTTTTCCTAAATCCAACATGCAAACTAATCAAAATGCAAAATGCACAATGCAGGTGTTTGTTTTCCACTTCCTTAGTATTAATGCCTACAAAGAAAGCTTTTTGTACAACTTTGAATTTGCTTTTAAAATGATCAATACAAACAAGTTCACTTTTTCGAAATCAGAGAAGATAGAAGAGATTACAACACTTAACGATTTTCGAAATAAAGACTTGTTTTGACACTTCAAAAGAGACAAATTCAAACCAATAAGCAAAAGTAAATCTATAATCAATCTGCAAACAGCCAATGAACTCTCTTCTAAGATCACAATCAATCAGATCTGAATCAAAGGCTACAGGATGACTACTTTACTCATGCAAAGGAAAACTGTAAATGACGCCACAAACACATAAAAACATTCACAGTCTTTTTGTACAAAAGGAGGCGGAATCTAAGCAAAGAAAAGGAGTTATCAGACTGGTACCTATGCTGGTTAAAGGCTGCAAAAAACAGAGATCAAAACAGGGCAACAGACAACAAAGAACCCCAGCTGCACAAAGCCAAACTGGTTCAGCGCAACCTCAACACTGAGGATTTGACATTCAGCGCAGGTAGCCCTCACGGGACCTGCGTTGAAATGCAGACTGCCTTCACAGCAGTTGCGCTGAAGGAGAAACTCTCGTTTCCCCTGGGTTCTGGGTCATAAAATGCTCAAAAATCAACTGTTTCAGGCCAAATCAGAAACACAAGCAAGGTATAATCAAAGGGATTCTTTGAGAGGGTACTAAAGACTATCACAAAGGATCATCAAGTCATTTGTGAGTCCATTGTTCAGATCATAGACAAAATCTAATGAAGGATCAAGGCAGCAACAGTCTACTTTGCAGAAGCAGTTCGATTGTTGTTGTTGAGTCTATGAAGCAAACAATGATGTAAACACAAATAAAATGACTAAAGCAATCTCCCCAACGGAGTCGCCAATTTGTTGTGGGGAAAAATGCCTATGAAGGACGATCCTATCCACCTAAGGTGTGACAAAGCCTTAGCAACAAACAGATACAGCTATTCTGGTTTCTTCCTTTATGAAATGTGAAAGAGGGGAGATCGATAGACTTACCGTTGTCTTCCGTTTGTCCCTCGATCTAGATCCTCTTCTCTTTGGGTGTTCACAGCTACTTGCCTCCTCGCTTGCTCAAGAGAACAGCTACTTGCGACAAGAGAAGAACACAACACAAAGGCAGATATTCATATTCACAAATGATTCAGGATTAGAAGTAAATCAAATACACTAATGCAATCATACAAATACACCAGTATATAGGAGAAAACCAAGATAGCTTTATTGATTGATAACAAGGTTCAGGAAGAGATACAACCCAGAGGGCTCCAATCCAGCATCTCCTTCCCAGCAGAATGGAATTCCTTCTTCAGCTCCCTTCAAAGCATTAAGCACCCAATGTTTCCAGTCTCAAACCAACAACAATTCTTTGCAATAACAAAATTCCAGCCTCTAGATCTCATGGAGGAGAGATCTATATATAGTTATTTTGGAGAGAGGATGAGTCAGCTTGATATCTGACTAGTGTCCTCTCCCTCTCTCAGTTCTTGAGTCCACTTGGAGGTTCTTGCTTCCACTTGGAGATTTGGAACCTCTTACTCATCACCAGTCGAATTCCCTGAGGCAAGTGTCATTTTGGAAGCTTCCTGAGCATTGACACCTTGAGGAATGAGTCTACCACTTGTCCAAACTCGCTCAGCACAGGTAGCCTTTGTTGGAGTTGACATTCAACGCAGGTAGACAGTGGAGCCACTGACATTCAGCGCAGATGCTCAGTGGAGCAGTTGACATGATCCTGAATTGACTTGTTTTTGAGTGGTTTCAGGTGGAGAACTTCTGTGAATTGTTGTGGTTAGTTAGCCTTGTTCCTCTAGGGGTAGGAACAACATGTTTAGGGACTTTGGATCCCTTAGATTATGGACATTTCATGCTCAATGCTGTAAGGCACAAAAATGTCTATAACACGTACTAGCTTTGATTCCGGAGACAAAGATGGTTGACTCGTAAGCCTCCGCGAATGACGGGGTTTCAATTGACTTTCTTCCACGATTGCGGATTACTCGATCAACTAAAAATAAAGGGGAAGTATGTTTCCGAATTAAATGAATTTTAGACGCTTTGACACAACTTGTTTTTTCAATTTTTAAGAGTCGAGAAAAAACAAAAGATTACTCTAGTCGCCTTCGATTTTTAATGAGCCTGAAGTGACAAGTGCTAAGATGGACCTTTTCCGCTAAAGAGTCTGAAAAGGAACGAAAGGGAATGCTCTGGAAATCTAGGTAGAGGTATTACCGAACCAATCACAAAACTGCAGAATACTTTCTACGGTACGGCAGTCAATCTTCCCGAATGTTGTGTTCAGTGCATTGCGATCGATAGGGCGGCAGACACAGCTTCCTTATGGATAAAGGATTAAGCCTATTGTGGTCTCCCAAAATATACTCGACGGTACGTGGGAGCACAAGTCCGTACTGGCACTTATCGTCTGAAAGTGGAGGAATCACCCAACCATCAGTGAGAACAACAGTTACCAGTCTTTACAACGCCAAAATACGTCTCTAGCCTAGACTTCTAAATGTTGTGCGTTAGGTTCCAAAGCGTTGTTAGATTCATTGAATTTATTTTATAATTGATCTTGTTTATGAAGTTTGCCTTTCAGGTTCACCACGAGATGTAGATGTAATTCCTAAAATGCAATCTAAGATGATAAACAATCTTTTTATCTTCTTTGTGCAATGAAAATCCTAGCTACTAAGGAAAGAAAGACAGAATTCTTTCACAAAGAGCAAAGAGCACACTCTAAATGCACTTTCCTAAATCAAACCAATCAGACTGTCTAAATGCAAATGCACATGCATGTATTTTTTTTCAACTTTCTTAGTATATGAATGATAAAAAGAAAGTTGATGCACAAATCTGAATTACTTTTCAAGCGACAGTTATCAACAAGTTTCTTTTCGAAATCAAAAATGGAGGCAATTACAACACCTTACAATTTGTAAATGAATACTTGTTTTCGACACTTGAAAAATTACAAATTCAGACCAAAAACAATAGTAACAGGATAACCGACTATCAACAGCAATCAAACTCTTTGCTATGATTGAAATCGAGACTTGCGACACTTTCAAATCAAAGGACGACAATGTGATTATGTTAATTTTTGCAAAGGAGAATTGAAAATGACTCAACAAACAAACAAAAACATTTACAGTTCTTTTGTACAAAGGAGGCGGAATAACAGCAAGGAAAAGGGGTTTCAAACAGAGATATACTGATCACTAGCAACAAAATTCATGAATAGAACTGGAAAGAATGAATCACAGAAACCAAAACTGAACAATGCCTAGTCTGATCAGCGCAACTGTAACACAGGGAATTTGAAATGCAGCGCACCTACTACACTCGGGAAGTGCGCTGAATTTCAGATTCTCAGAACAGTACCTACGCTAGGCCAGAAATGAGACTTTGCTTGGGTTCCGAGTCATAGTTTGCAGTTCAGTTCATGGGTTTTGGCCGAGCAAATGGTAATCAATAATGCAACAATCAGGGGTAGATCTAAGGAGGATCTAAGAGCTACCACAAGGGGCAATCAGAGAGTTTGTGAATCAGTTGTTTAAATCATAAATAGATCCCGGAGATTGACTGAAGCGGCATTTATCTACTTTGCATTTGCATAGCAAATGCAGTTCGAAAGCTACCTGGCATGACTTCAGACTCCGTCTGTAAGTTTATGAAATAGACAACAAGGAAGATAAACAAACAAACTAATTCTTCCCCAATGGAGACGCCATTTTGTTACAGGGAAAAGTGTCTACTCAGAACTGCTTATCCCACTAAGGTGTGATAGCTGCCTTAGAAACAAACAAAGTAGAGCTACTTTCTTTTTTCCTTTATGAAGTATAGATAGAGAGGAACAAAGAAGACCAACCTCTGTCTTGCGTTAATCTCCTGGTTCGATTCCTCTCTTCCTTGATAGTCTTTCGCTACTTGTTCCCTTGCACGCCCAACTTCACAGAGTACCTGTAGGATCACAGTAGCATAGCACTATACAAGAACATGGATCTATAATCATAAACAATCTAGGATCAGATGTAAATTGACCATGCAAATGCAGCAAACATAAATGACACAAGGGTATGGAGGAAAACTCGAATAGCTTTTATTAATAAACACGAAAGAGCCAAGAGGAGTTACAACTAGTTTTTCTGACCCAGAATCAACCTCTCAACAAGGAAGCCCCTCTTCATCTCATACAAAGCTTAGATCACCCAACAATCTGATGTTTGTCTCAAGAAACCAACAGCAATTCCTTACAATATGTAAAATTCCAGCCTCTGGATCTCTGGGATGAGGGATCCATATATAGATATATGTAAGGGAGATGAGTCATCTTGTGATTTGATTAGTGTCTTCCCTCTTATAGTTCTTGCTTCCACTTGGAGATTGATGATCTCTTACTCATCCTTGGTCAAATTCAAAGAGGCAAGTGTCATAGGAGAAGTTTCTGGAAGCTTCCATTGCCTCTCCACCTCGCGGAATGACACTGCCATTTGTCATTTCTCGCCCATCGCACCCCATAGAAGGGCTTTTTGAAATGAAACGCACCCACACAGTGTATTTAGGTGAGATGCAATGCACTTGGCCTGTGGAGCAGCTGAAATGATCTTGTTTTGACCAATTCTGAGCGGTTTTTCATGGAGAACTTCTGGGAGAAGCCGTAATCAGTTGACCTTGTTCCTTTAGGGGTTAGAACAAAACTTTTAGGGACTTAGGCGCCCTTAGTTTATGGACATTTCATGCTTGGGGTTGTAGTGCCCAAAAATGTCTATAACACTATGCTCAACCTGGTTATGGTCCTCAATATGCTCAACCTGTTATGGGTCCATATGTTATGAAACCAGCTCAAGAAAAAGATGGAAAAGATAGATCAACGCCTTAGAATTCAGCCTCATCGAGGGGGAAACCTCCTTTAAATTATATAAATAAACAATTCTTGGATGATTCAAATGACAAAACCTCCTTTCTATTTATAGGAGTCTAAGGAGTCACAATATAACCCAGCCGACCTCACAATAATAATATAAAGCCACAAAAATAACAATATAGGGATTCTATGGGGCACAGTAATAAAAATATGGGGGCAATAGGGGCACAACAATGTTAATAAGGGATACAACTACAATAGTAATGGGTAATCACTAGTATTATAGGGACCTATCATGCCCCTCTACTTCAAAAAGAGTGTTGTCCTCAACGCTTGAGTAGTTCTAGATGCTTCTGTATAAAATTCTTATCCTCCCATGTGGAATCTTCAGCAGATAAGTTCTTCCACTTGATGAGATACTCTGAAATTGATCGATTTCGTAGCTGTCGAGTTCTTGTTTCTGTGATTGCTTCCGATTCCAATATAATTTTTCCTTCCTCGTCAAGTTCTAGAAATATTGTTTGAACTGGGAGCTTGTCACCTATAACCTTCTTTAAACATGAAACATGGAAAACTGGGTGCACTTGAGACGCTGCAGGAAGCTCCAATTTGTATGCCATAGTACCAATATTTTGCAACACCTTGTACGGACCATAATACTTTGGTGATAATTTATTATCCTTCTTAGCTTGCTTGAGGGACATTTGTTTATATGGTTGTAGCCATAGGAATACCCAATCGCCTACATCAAAACTTCTTTCACTGCGATGTTGATCTGCCTGTTGTTTCATTCTGTTTTGTGCCAACACGAGGTTATCCTTTAAGAGTTGGAGGACCTGTTGTTGATGTTCAATGTGATGTTCCACTGCTTGAACCTTAGAATTTTCTCTTAAATATGATGTGATGGATGGTGGCTGATATCCATAAAGTGCCATAAATGGGGTCATTTTTGTTGTTGTATGGAAGGAAGTGTTATACCACCATTCAGCCAGAGGCAACCATTTGACCCATTATGTCTGTTTATCAGATACAAAGCAATGAAGATATCCTTCCAAACATTTGTTTACTATCTCAGTTTGCCCATCAGCTTGAAGATGATAAAATGAGCTATGAGCTAACTGAGTACCAAGACAGGAAAATAATTCTGTCCAAAAATTTCCAATGAAAATGGGATCTCTGTCACTTACAATAATCTTTGGGTTTCCATGTAGCTTTTGAATTGTTTCCATAAATGCAATAGAAACTGTACTGGCTTTCAATGGATGTGATAATGCACAAAAGTGTGCATACTTGGTAAGTCTATCAACTACCACCATGATGACACTCTTTCCCTCAGACTTTGGTAAACCTGTGATAAAATCCATTGAAACCTCTTCCCAACATTGGCTTGGAATGGATAAAGGTTGTAATAGACCCAGGGTCTTAATTGTTTCAACTTTATTTTGTTGGCAAACCAAACATTCTGACACAAACTTTTGAATATCTGATTTAAGGCCATCCCAAAAAAATTCCTTCTTAACCCTGTGGTAAGTTTTTAAAAATCTTAAATGCCCTCCTAAGGGAGAAGTTTGGAATTCCATAAGAATCTTTTGTTTGAGTTGCGAATTCTTACAGAGGTATAAGCGATATTTGTACCATAATGAATCATTTTTCCAGCTAAATGTATCAGATGTACTAGAATATTGTTGTAACTTTCAAATAAGTGCCCACACGCCTTCATCATTCTTCCACTCCTCCCTTGCTTCATTTATCCAATCTTGTTGGATAATAGAAATGGCGCACAACAACGCTTCCACATCCTCATCCTTTCTTGAGAGTGCATCTGCCACCACATTTTTCTTCCGTTTTTTGTAGATGATTTCAAAGTCATAACCCAACATCTTTGTGACCCACTTTTGTTGCTCTTCAGAAGATAATCTTTGTTCTAAAAAGTATTTAAGGCTATCATGATCTGTTTTTACCTTGAAGTGTCTTCCCATTAGGTAGGGTCGCCATTTCTTAAGTGCATGTAGTATTGCCAACATTTCCTTCTCATAAATAGCTTTGTGTAAAAACTTTCCCTTGATTGGACGACTTTCAAAAGCAATGGGTCTTTCATCTTGCATTAAAATAGCACCAATTCCATTTCCTGAAGCATCACATTCCACAATAAAGGTTTTTGTGAAACCTGGTGTAGCTAAGACCGGTGCTTGGCACATTGTGTCTTTAAGATGTTCGAAGGCCTCTGTTGCTTTTGGAGTCCATGAAAATGCATCTTTCTTCAATAATGTTGTTAGAGGTGCTGCTATTCTCCCTTAATTCTTAACAAACTTGCGATAATACCCTATCAACTCGAGAAATACTCGTAGATGCTTTATGGATATGGGGATTTTCCATTCCTTAATGGCTTTAATTTTGCTATGGTCTACCTTAACTCCTTCATGAGATACAATATGAACGAGATATTCCATCTCTTGTACTCCAAAGAAACATTTGGATCTTTTTGCATATAATTGTTTCTCCTCCAATAGTTGTAGCACCCTGTCAACATGTTCAACATGATCCTTCCAAGACTTGTTATAGATTAGTATATCATCAAAAAATACTAACACAAATTTTCTAAGGAAGGGTTTGAAAATGGAATTCATCAAACCTTGAAATGTAGAAGGTGCATTGGTAAGGCCAAAAGGCATGACCAAAAATTCATAATGACCCTCATGAGTTCTAAATGTTGTTTTTGGAATGTCTTCGGTCTTCATTCTGATTTGATGATATCCTGAATGAAGGTCCAACTTGGTGAAGTAAATTGATCCATGAAATTCATCCAATAATTCATCAATGACAGGAATGGGAAACTTATCTTTAATAGTGAGCTTGTTGAGCTCCCTATAATCCAGACACATGCGCCATGATCCATCCTTCTTGTGCACCAATACTACTGGAGCAGAGAAAGAACTTTGGCTAGGTTGAATTATACCAGCCTCTATCATTTCTGCAACCATACGTTCAATTTCACTCTTTTGGGCATAAGGATATATGTACGGCGTGATGTTTGGAGGAACACTTCCTGGAATTAGATGAATAGCATGATCATGATCACGAATAGGTGGGAGACCTTTGGGAGTCTCAAATACCTTGGAATGATTGTCCAAGACTTTTTGGAGATCTAGAGAAATAGATGATTCCGATGTGGAAACATCTAGCGAACATAATTGTGCAATTACACCTCTTTGTTCCTTTTTAAGAAGCTTTTTCATATAGTTAGAGCTGATTATCTTTCCTGGTTTCCCTGTAATACCCCTTAATTCAACTTCCTTTCCTTCCGCAGAAAATTTCATGAAGAGTTCTTAAAAATTAAAAGCTATTGTACCCAAGGATTGTAGCCATTGGACTCCTAGTACAACATCAGCACCCCCCATTGGAATGGAAAGCATTGGGCTAGTCAATACATATTCTCCCATGGATAGCTTGATATTATGGCACTTTCTCGAGAAATTTATTGTTCCTCCATTTTCAATCATCACTTGACACTCTGGTGCTAGGTATAGGAAACAATTCAATTCTTTTGCTACCTTACAATGAATAAAATTGTGGGTACTTCCTGAATCAATCAACACTATTACCTTTTTCTTCTTGATTTGTCCTTCTATCTTGATGGTTTGAGGAGTGGTAATTCCAGCCAATGCATTACAAGATATGGTCGGATTCATTTCTTCTTTATCTAGGCCTTGTTCTTGGAGTATATCCTCTTCTTTTGACCTTTCTTTCTCCTTTTCTTCTTCCTCTTCACAATCTATGTAGAATAATTTCTTCTCAGCACACTTATGACCTTTAGTGTATTTGCTATCACAATTGTAACAAAGCCCTTTTGCTCTTTTCTCTTCCAATTTTTGTGGTGTCAACCTTATAGGTTGTGGAAGGCTAGGGGTAACAACACTTCCATATTTATAGTTGTGCCTGGTATGCTTCCTGGTTTCCATAATTTTGCTTTCCATTTTTCTTGCTAACCTGAATGCCTTCTCTAATGAATCAGGTTCCCAAAGGAGAACATCATGTTTGATATTTTCCTTTAAAGTCCCTATGAACACATAAATCCTATGCTCCTCTAGAATATTTTTTACCCTTATGTTCAATTTTTGGAACTCCTCAATGTGCTCCATTATTGAACCCTTTTGTTTGAGACTTATCAGTTGGCTAAAAAAAGTGTTGCTTTTTGTATCCTCATAATGTGCTGTCAATTATTCCGTAAAAATTGCCCAATTGATAATTTGTTTACGAGAGCAAAGCCATTGATACCATACAAATTGATTTGGTTCCAAATATAAAGTTGCAATACGTACCTTTTGTGTGTTTTGCACATTATTGAGATCGAAAAATTGCTCCATCTGTAATATCCATGTTGCGGGATCCTTGCCATCAAACTTCCTCATATCGATTTTTGGAATATGGTGGGTCTTCGATCCAACATTAGAGTCTATGGAATAATGATTAACATTTCTTTCATTCACATGATAAGTTTCCTTTACAACCTTTTCACCATTAGTAACTATTTCTTGTAGAAAATTTGTCAAATCTGTCTTCAAATCCGCCATGTCTGTCTTCAAATCTACCATGTCTCTCTTCAAATCTGTCTTTGAATCATCCATCTTAGCTTCCATGCCCTTTATCTTAGATTCCACGCCATTTATCTTAGATTCCACGCCATTTATCTTAGCTTCTGTTAGCTTTTGTGAGCGTGACATTTGTTGCACTTGTTCTTGTAATTTTGATATATCATGTAGCATTTCTTCCTCTTCTTCATGATTCATGCTAGAGCTTTCAGGTTCCTTACTAGGTGTTTGTATTTTCTTTCCTCGGGGCATCAGTTACCTATAATAATGCTTTACTATTCCCTTTGAATTCCTTCAAACCAAGCTTACGCAAAAATTTAAAAAAAAACTACGCACCTTTTTTCACTTTGTAGAAGCCTGATATTGAACCTGATGTATCTCTGTAATTTCGGATCATCCAGTTCTAAAATTGTGACCTATAGTAGCCTTCTATGTCCTCTTTCCAATGCCACCATTCTGATCCAAATTGGATTCTCCAAGGAAGAGTTATGCAAAATCTCTCACAGTGACCTTCTTATAGACTAGTTCGGTAGAGAAAACTTGTACAATGTGCCACGAGTCACTGTTTCAACCTTTGGCTCTGAAAAAATATATATAAGAAACTACAGTCTGTCCTCTTTCTGTACCTTCTTACGAAATTTAAATCTGATTCTCAGAAAGAAGGTTATGACGATTTTCCCCAGGTCACCTGTTTGGAATGTAATTCAGGAGTCTGCAAGAAGACCAACTTCCTCAGATCATATCTCTATAAATATAGTGCAAAAAGTTCTGAAATTCGGATCCGAGATTCAGCGTGGTGTCTTCTCAAATGGATTTTTTTTTTAGCTTCTGAAACGTCGCAGAAAAAAGTTATAGCGAAAATTCCACGATGACCTATTGGGAGCTGCGAAACCCTAGAATCCAAAGCTCTGATACCAAATGTTATGAAACCAGCTCAAAAAAATGATGGAAAAGATAGATCAATGCCTTAGAATTCATCCTCTTCGAGGGGGAAACCTCCTTTACATTACATAAATAAACAATTCTTGGATGATTCAAATGACAAAACCTCCTTTCTATATATAGGAGTCTAAGGAGTCACAGCATAACCCAGCCAACCTAACAATAATAATATAAAGCCACAAAAATAACAATAGAGGGATTCTATGGGGCACAGTAATAAAAAAATGGGGGCAATAGGGGCACAAAAATGTTAATAAGGGATACAACTACAATAGTAATGGGGTAATCACTAGTATTATAGGGACCTGTCACCATACCCCGGAATGAATGTGTGGGATCCATCACAAACTCAACAGATTTTGCAACCTAATGTGCAGTTGTCATCTCAACCTGGACAACCTTTGATTTCTGGTTCACCCCAGCAACCTATCCAATCTACTATTCAAACTTCTGTACCTGGTGTAGTTCATCAACCTGGGCCTAGTTCACCTCGAACTCCACCTCAATCTGCTGCTGCAACTACTGCAGCTTCTATTCAATCTTCCATACCTACTTCTCGAGTATCGGTAGCTCCGGTTTCTATTGTTCCTGCATCAATTCCTCAAGCATATTTACCTCAATCTGGACCTACAATTCAGACTTCGATTCAGATGCCTGCAGGAAAACCTAGTCCAAGTACGGTTTTCACAAGTCAACCTCAATTTACTTATCAATCGTACCAGGGACAGTACCAATTCGGTCTTGTTGTGCAGAACCCAGCCTATCAGTATCAACCGTACCCTGGATATACTTATCAGCAACCTCAACAACCCCAATATGGTCCGGTTAATCCTGGTTTTCCAGGAGGATATAATATCCCAAATGCGATTCCAATTCCAAGTTATCCTGGATATCCTCCTCCTGGGGCTAGTCTAATGACCCAGATTTTTCGTGACCCTAACCGTCAGTTACCATTCATAGCAACTTTGGACTTGCCTGATTTGTCGCGCCTTACGAACGATCCAATTAATTACCTTCCGTTTTGGCCACCAATGCCGAATAAGTTGCCCAGTGATATCCCGAAGTTTGAAGGTAAATCAGGAGAGGATCCGTCAAACCATGTGATGACTTATCACCTCTGGTGTGCATCTAACTCCATCATAGATGATTCAATTCGCTTACGTCTTTTTCAACACACTCTGATTGGTCTTGCGGCCAAGTGGTACATTGATTTACCACGAGGCTCTTTTTACAATTTTAGTCAGTTAGCCACTTCATTCTTAACTCATTTTCAGTTGCCTGTTAGATACGACAATGGCACGGAGTTATTAACTTCATTAAAACAGTCAACGTCCACTTATATTTCATATCATATCCATGAATGGTGACGTTGACGGTGCTTAGTGAAATTTTTTATTCCGAAACAAATTTAAGAAGAATGGTTTGTAAAATCATTATTACGTAAAATCAGTGAGGATTTAGCTAAGGCAGGAGTTGTTACTGAAGAGTAGGTAATTGCTCAAGCTCTGTACCTTGACCTCGTTTATACGCAGTCGGGTACTTTACACGAGAAAATCCCTGACCTTCCAAAAAAAATCAAATAACTGCAGCTCCTTCAGGGTCTCATGCCATTGATGGTATGATTGGTTTAGTTAATACCAAAAGTAAGAAGAAATCTTCAAAGAATTCTTCTCCTATTATAACTTTACCAGACTCCCCGACAGGAGACTCTTCCGCTAAAATTCCCGCTGATATTCATGTCGTAGAATCATCTACGGCCAAATCAAAATCCGACGGTAAAAACAAGGGGAAGAAGAAAAATAAGAAAAATTCGAAAGAGAAATCAGATAAAATGGAATCTACTAACGAGAAACGTAAACCTCGCTACCCTTGTCTCATTTGTGAAGAAGAGCATTTTACAAGAGACTGCCCACATCGTGCTGAGGTTGCGAAGATCGTCAAAGGTTCTCAAACGCCTGTTGTCTTGAAGGATCCTTTACCTAGTCAAGATAGTAAGATGATCAGTTCTTCCTCAAATGCCTCAGAAGAACCCATAATGATGATGTCCCATGTTAGGATTGTGACACGATCGCAAGATTATGGAAGTAAAAGTCCTGTTGGTGGTAAGGAAGCAGAATCTTCTAATTCAAACCCATCAACTTCAACTCTTGGTTATGATCTGCTATAGATCAAGAAACCTAACCTAGACTTGGTGATCAAACCGCCTGCAAAAGGTATACTTCGAAAGTCAGCTTTCAATCCGCATGCGAGAGCTGCTCAGAACTATAACATTGTTGAAGACTTAGTTATTTCCCCTTGAGCAATGTTGGCTTTGGAGGTGTTGCAATCATGTCCAGCATAGCGTAAATTGCTATTGTCGGCTATAGGATTTGTTGATATTTAGGACTCGAACCTTATAATCTTCGATTTATAAAATAGTACACCTTGCTTACCTCATCAAATGGCTTTCCAAATTCCAGTGTTAGTAAAAAACAGACCTTGATTTAGGACTGTAATTGATGAGGGAGCTTCAACGTGTATTATGTCGATCCAATTTTGGAGATCGCTTGGTTCTCCTACACTCAATGAATCCCCGATGATTCTAAATGCTTTTGATGGCCGTGGGCCCATCCTTTTGGCATTCTACAGGATTTACCTATAGGGGTTGAAGGCAAAACTGTTAATCTAAATGTGGAAGTGGTTGATGCCCCTCTTGATTACAACCTTCTCTTGGGTCGTAGTTGGTCTTATGCTATGATTGTTGTTATTTCATCGGTCTTTCGACTTATAAAGTTTCCTCATAATGGAAAGATCGTAACCATAGACCAGCTGACATATTTTTCATCCGACCCAGCCTCTTCTGAAAGTATCCAGCATGTCGGCAAAACAACTATCCCTTATAAGGATGTTGGGGTAGGATTAGTTAAAGATTCTGGTTTACTAGGAACTTTTTCCTTTCCTCCTCCTAACATATCGCCTTCTTATGCAACTATCAATATGATTTCATCGAACACCATCGCTTTCGATGATCCTTGGGTCGTACCTTCCGATTCCGAGGTGGACTCATTTGGTGATGCCATGCCCTTGAGTCCATTTGAAATTGCATACCAGGCTGTACAGTCGTTTTCCAACCCTTCTTCAACCGAAATCGATCTAATGAATGTGGTCCATGGAAAGTCACTTTCAATATCAAACTCAGATTCAACAACTTTTTCCGAGCTTGTTCATACTAATGAGCATATTCGTGAAGTTTTGTCTGTTGATGATTTACCATGGGAAGATCTTCATCATCGATCTTTGTTCTTACCTGAGATTGATCATTTTGAGAATGATTTTTCATCTATTTTTACTACTGATTATGTTAAAGAACCGCAAAATCCACTGCAACATCCTGATTCTGAAATGAATTTGGGAAATATATCTCGAACGGTTCCTATTGATATTTCGGTCAAACTAGGAATTGTTGAAAACATTCATATAGGTGCCTCCTGTACGGAAACTGAACTCCAAACTTATAAGGCCCTATTTCAAGAATTTTGCGACGTGTTTGCCTGGTCATATGAAGAAATTCCAGCAATTGATCTAGCAATTGTTGTTCATGAAATCAAAACTTACCTGGATGCTAAACCTGTCTGGCAACATTTGCTTCAGATACATCCGCGAAAAGCTGTTGCTATTAAAGCAGAAGTTGAGAAATTACTTAAAGCAGGTTTCATTTATCTAATTCCCTTAACAGATTGGGTATCAAATATTGTTCCTGTTAACAAAAAGCAAGGAACGATAAGAATATGTATTGATTATAGGGATATTAATCGAGCTTTTCCCAAAGACAATTACCCAACTCCCTATATCGATCAAATCATTGATGATTGTACCAGCAGTGAAATTTTCTCCTTTATGGATGGTTTTTCGGGTTACAATCAAATTAAAATACTCCCTGATGATCAATCAAAAAAGGCTTTCATTTGCCCATGGGGGACATTTGCTTATTGGAAATTAGCTTTTGGATTAAAGAATGTCAGAGCAACTTTTCAAAGAGCTATGTCTTACACGTTTCATGACATCAAGCACATTGTGCAACCTTATCTCGATGATTTACCTTCCCATTCATTACGTAGAGCCGATCATCTCACTCATTTACGAGCAATCTTCATGAGATGTAGGCATTATCGAATTAGGTTGAATCCACACAAATGTGTTTTTTGTATAGAAACGGGTGGTTTACTGGGATTTGCTTGGCATTCGTGTCAATCCCTCAAAGGTGAAGCTATTTTCAAATTGCCTCCTCCTTCGACTCTTCGCCAGCTCCAAAGTTTGCAAGGGAAAGCAAATTTTTTACATTGATTCATTCCTAACTACAGCGAGATAACAAAGGGTTTTACCAGGTTGTTGAAACAGAATACTCCATTCTTTTGGGATGAGATAGCTGAGAAATATTTTGATTCACTTAAACATGCGTTGACCCATGCACCATTATTGCATCCTCCCAACTACAACCAGGATTACTTCTTGTACCTCACCGCTTCTCATTCCACCATTGGAATGGTGTTAGTTCAGGAGGATGAATTCGGTAGTGAACATGTGATTTACTACCTTAGTCAAACTTTGAATTCGACTGAGTTAAAATATTCACATGTGGAGAAATTGGCCTTGGCAGCTATTCAAGTTGTCCAAAGATTTCGTCATTACATCTTACTACGCAAAACTACAATAATTTTTTACTGTAACCCTATGATCTATATTTTGACCAAACAATTGCTAGGGGAAAGTATTCCAAATGGATTGTTATCCTGCAGGAATTTTACTTGGAATTTGAAAAATCAAAGTCAAAGAAATATTTAGTTTTTGCAGAGTTGATGTGTGACTTCTCGTATGCTGATACTGAAACTGTGGCGAAAGAGCCCATCACGAACGAATCCTTGTTTCTTGTCAGCACTCTTGATCCATGGTATGGAGATGTCATTGTTTATCTCCAAACCCAATATTTTCGGCCTAACATTTCACGATCTCAGTGACGAAAAATACGTTTCCAATCCCAATAATACAGAATTATTGGAGATACACTCTATCGTCATGGGGCGGATTCTATTTTCCGATGTTGTTTAACTCATGAATAAGATGAAAAGGTTCTAAATGACTGGCACTCTGGAGCATGTGGCGGTCATATGTCTAGGTATGCCACAGCCCAAAAGATATTGTGCGTTGGTTATTTCTGGTTGTCTTTATTTAAAGATTGTATTTACGCGGTCCGAAAATGCCACAATTGTCAAATTTTTTATCGAAATATGAGTGCTCCACCTGCTCCTCTCCACCCTATAATTGCCATTGGTCCTTTCGCAAAATGGGGTATCAATTTTATTACATGTAACCCTCACTCAGCCGGGGGCATGCGTATATCATCCTTGCAGTAGATTATTTTACTAAGTGGGCCGAGGCGATGCCTACATTTGCGGCAGACGACAAAACTGCTGCAATTTTCATTTTCAATCATATAATTACTAGATTCGGTGTTCCTCAAGCAATTATTACTGATCATGGGCATCATTTTCAAAACATCATGATGACTGAACTGACAGATTAGCTTGGCTTGCGTCACGATAGTTCTACTCCTTATTACCCACAGGCTAATGGTTTGGTTGAAGCCATCAATAAAGTTTTAGTCACCATGATCTGATGGATCATTGGTATTCATCTGTCAAATTGGCATAACATGTTATTTTCAGCACTTTGGGCATATAGAACCTCAGTAAAAACATTAACTGGTTTCACTCCTTTTCATCTGGTTTACGGTTTGGAAGCTGTGTTACCCATTGAAAGCGAAATTCCGTCATTGAAAATAGCCATAGAATTACTACCAGCCACTTCCAAAGAGGAGAAGCATTTGTTGTACTTAGCTCCTAGATGAGAATCGACGTGATGCTGCATTAGCAATCGAAACTCATCCCAAACGAATTAAAGCTCAGTACGATCGAAATGTTACACCTCGTAATTTTTCGGAAGGAGACCTAGTCTTACTATACGATCAAGCAAACGATAAGCTAGGGGCTAGAAAATTCGTAACTATGTGGCATGGTCCTTATGTTGTTAAGAGAAAGCTAGCAAAGGGGGCTATGAATTGATATATTTTGATGGTGTCTCTTTAGGTAAGCCTAGAAATGGTCTTTATCTGAAGAGATATTATGCTTAAATCTAGGTGTGGAGATTTTAGTTAGATTAGTTTTCTTTCTAGCTGGTGTGTTTTAGATTAGAAAAGTGTGCTTAGTTTAGAGAGTGTTTTTGTCATTATCACTGCTTATCATGATTTTACTCTTGATATTGCAGATGTCGACATCTCTTCAAACATACAATGGTTTCGCTGATGGTGCTTGTCGTAATACATGGAACATTTCTTCTGCAGCTTGGGTTATCTATTCACCCTCTGATGAGTTGGTATCTATGCATGGGGTAAGCCTCGGTCAAACAACAAATAACATTGCAGAGTATAGTGCAGTGATTGAGTTATTATCTGAATCCATCTCATTTGGTATTTGGAGTTTGATTGTGAGGTTAGATTCTGAACTCGTTGTATTACAGCTTAATAGAGTTTATGCCATTAGAAATCCAGTGTTATTAAGATTATTTTTGAGAGTTCGTCTCTTGGAACGTGAATTTGACTATATTGAATATCAGCATATTCCAAGATATTTAAATACATTAGCAGACGCAATTGCTTCTCGAATGTTAAGTAGACATTTGCAATAATCAAACAGTAAATTTAAAAACATTCCATAACATGTTTTACAAAATAGCCAGTAATAGTGATATAGCATAGCATAGAAGTGTGTCAAATATACATCGTCTTCGATCATAGGTTGAAAAACACCTTATGATCGGCAAAAATGATAGTACAAAAAGAAAAAATGTCATATGAGTCTACAAAAGGCGATCATCCTATCACTTGTGATGATCACGATAAGAAACCACTGCTCAGACCACCCTACAAAGGAACCTCCTAAAAGGTCCTAGGACCCCAATCACATAGTGTTGTAACCTAAGAGGAATATCATCTATGTTAGTCTTTGGAATATCTGTTGTCAAACGCTCTAGATGATTTTCCAATTCGGTCAGGGTCTCTATAGATTCGTCCCATGGGGTCGGTACTACTGCAGCTGGGTGTCTCCTCTCATAGGGCCGAAGAGTGTCTGGTCGCCATGGACCCACATCTGCATTTGAAACCCTTTACTATCAGTTTTGGACATTTTAAAAACAAAAAAAAATTAGAAAATGTTGAGAATGATTTTACCTGAGTCATCCCACTGCTCTCCTAGTGGAAGAGTCATGTCTGGATCACCATGATTATCCATCCCAGCATAAGGAAAATCCTGAATCGCAAAAAGTTGGTTCTCCAACCAATGAAAATACTCAGGAGGTAATTGAACAACCTCTGAACCCTCCTCAGGATGACAGGCCATAACTGCAACCCAACGCATCAACTTGGGCTCTCGTGGAAGTCCAGCTCCAATGGAAAGATGTTGTGGGACCAACATCGGGGCCCTCTCTAGACCAAAGCTCACAACTAAGAAACAATATCCAAATTTTTTTAGTTGTCCGTTCTTTGCTCTAGTCAGTTGGCCTTTTACATTCACCAACACAGCTTCGCACTAGTTGAAGATGGTGCCTCGATAACAGTCTACTGCCATTCACATTTGGGATCCGGTAGCTACATGCAGTGTTGCGCTTCCGCAGAGTCTGGTGACAGTAAATGCAATCACTTTGAGTTCAGGATGGGAGATAGTTTTGATATCAATCCCTTTGTCCTTTGTTTGGTCATTACAAAACTCTAGTCGGAGACTATCGACAGACTGGCCACCTGGCCTAGTCCCGAATAGAGACAATCGTTCACCTCTCTTGGGAAAACCAGTTAAGAAGTAAATTTCCTCTAGCTCCATTTCGAGCCAGTGGCCACCAATAATGAAACATTGGTCCTGTATATTCCATCTGTCCACCAGCCACTGCAAAGGTCTACTTGGGCCCTCATGCCAGGTATGGCCTAGACTTTAAATAGCCCACATCCCCTCAATGCATCTATTGAGGATTGATGATTAATTGCGGCAAGGCCCACATCTTCGTGCTCCCATTCCCACCAAATGAGCATTGTGTATATCCTACATTGTAAAAAAGGCGGATTAGATCATCTTAATTCAAAAAAATATGGGTGGAAATTGAAAAATTGAAGCTGTAAAACCTATGTCGCGGGGTCCGCACTCTCCAAGTTAGGGACAGTATTTAGGTACGCACTCAACCTAAATAGCAGGTGTGGGCCCCTAGCTCTTTCCTTTGTAGGAAAAGATCAGGGTCTGCAGGTTTCGCATGCTGCACCTGCGGATCCCCGCGAGCAGTCTTTTAAACTAATTTTTCTCTAAAAAATCAAAATGGAAGCCTAAAAACAAAATTCAAACAGTTGAAATGCAAGATTAAAGTGATGTGGATTACCTGGAGGTGACGGTTTTCGATTCCAACGGACGGATTTTCCGCAATCTCCACAGGAAGTTTCTTACCCAAAAGCTCTTTTTTCTCACTCCAAAGTCAAACGGTAAAAATGAATTTACAAAAGCCCTTTTTATAAGCTTTTTTGAATAAATGAATTTTTAATTTATTTATTTTCCACTTTGAAAAGGTAACTTTTTGATGCATTTTTATTTATTTTAAACTGGTATGAGTAATGTTTGAGTTTTTGTGCAGAATTTCGGATTTTTCAAGCAAAATTGATCATTTTCAACAAAAACATTAGAGTCATATTTAAGCTCTTTTCTGACTCCTAAAATATGAAAAGATTACCGAATTTTTCTTTTTAAGCTCGTTAAAACGGAATTAAAAAGGCGGTCCACTTATAGCTCTTTTCTGACCGTATAAACATGAAAAGATTTCCGGGCTTTTGTCGTTTCAAGTTCGATATTGGCTATAAAACGACGTGTCATTGATCGCTTTTTTACTTATTCAGATCAGAGACACTAAATAAGAAAAGTACTCCTTGATCGTAATGATCAAGCGGTTCTCTCAAGTATTATTTTATTCTTTTTCGGGATTGGGAGACACAAATTTGTTTTCTTAAGTTTTTCTTCTCACTCCCTAAAATTGAAAAACGCCGAGTTTCTCCTATACTGGACTCGTTAAAATTTAACAGTAAAGGACCTATTCAATTTCAAACAGGAATGGACCACTCCTTCTTAGGGTTCGAATATAAACTAAGTTGGACTCATCCGAAGGATGAGCTTATAACCAAGCAAATGTTATCCTCAAGTTTGTCAAAAATAAAGAGGTACTTGACAGAAATGGTGGGGGGAAAGAGAGAAAAATGAAACTGTTTATCATACTTTGTGTCTCAGAAAAGCATTCAACCACTCTTGAACACGACATTTTTTGTTCACCTGGGTTGGGAAATTATTTGCCTAACAGTTAATCAAACCATATTGAAAGTCTTCAGCCAGTTTCTGGGTATTATCTTTGGGTCAATTGTCACCAAACCATCTGCATTGTCGTTATTTGTTCAAGAGGTCAATGCAAATAAACCATTCATCTGCAAAATATCTGTCATCCATTTTGACCATCCTTGAGTTAGCCCTTGCATATATATTTCTTCAAACTTGATCTATGATTTCATGTTGTGGGCTTGCCTATGACGGATCACTTTCTATCGACTCCAACTCATTATCTAGAAAGATGATCTAGAAATTGTCAGTACCTTGGAATCTGTATGCCTCAATGGCAGGTTTCTCGCCTTCGACGACAGGTTGCATCATTGACCTTCGATCAAAGGATTCTGTGACATGCTCGACATCAGCTCATGTTTTCACATTTCATGGATTGTACTGAGTACTTTGAGAGCCATTGACATTACTGGTGGTTTCTCTCACACTTGTTAACAGTTTACATCATTGACTGGTAATCAAGTGGTTTCTACCATGTTCGACTTCGACACATTCATTCACATGGATAGAATCGTACTAGTTCGGGAAGCAGAAATCAAGACCCTGGATCTAGTTTCTACCATCCAGGCTGTGAGGAATTTTGTTATTCATTATATAGTGGACTATTCATAAAAAGATGGTTGTGCCCATACTGTGTCTACATATGTCCATACTTGTGATGTATTACAAAGTCATTCCTATATCAGAGAGTTAGTTTTCTAGTCAATTTTGATCTGAGTATGGGAATGCCTACCTCAGCAATGATATGATTACATATATATATTTTGTATTGAATGTTTTTACAGGTTCCAACCAGGCTCTCCACAAGATGATCCTCGAAATGATAAAGTACTTCACTCTTCTTAGATGAAAAATACTATCCTCATCTATTACAGACTTCGCACTTTAGGGGGAAATCTGTTGCACAAAAAATTGTCACCATGACTTTCTGCAATCTGTGTGAGTCTATCACCACTCATACTTACCTCCTTTGCAAGTCTTAAGCCTCAGTTCTTCATGTCAAGCCTTGAAAATGAGAGAAAGCCCTTAAAAATCTCTAAAACTCTGGGCCCACACTTTCTCTTAGCATTGCCTGCAGTCCCGCACCCACTGGTCATGTCACCTGCGGACCTGCCCGCTTTGTCTCTAAAGGAATGGGTGCAGACCCTTGTAAAAGTCAAAAAGGCGGAAGTTTATTCTTAAAAACTCACTTTGAGTAATTTCTAGAAGCTTCTAGAGGGAATCTTGAGGTGGCAAGTTCGCTCCTTGGTGGTTCATGCATCCCATTATGAAAGGAGCTAACCCCTTGATGTGAGGAGCTTATCCCTTTGAAGGACGACTCTATCCCTTCATTGGTGGCCCTTGTAACTTCCTTCCTCTACACTATAAAATGAGGCATTGGGCTGGTTACTAGAGAGGTTAAAAGCTGAATATTTTTTAGGGTAAATGCTGTTGGAATTTAGACTTCCTAATTGAGCTTGAGAGGAGAGATTACATACCTTTTGATCTCATTAGGAAGAGTGTGAATCTTGTCAAAGTAGAGGAGATTCTTTCTTGGACCCTAGGAGGAGCTTGTACAACATCAAGGCACCAAGGTTGTAAAGTTCTTCTTTGTTTAAAGTTAATACAATCAAGTTTATTTTTCTCAATAAGCTATCTCGTATGATTTATTTCATGGATTCCTTGATCACCATTATGAATATGATTTATTATATTGGCTATGCAGGTGTTATTTGATGTGTGCTTGTTTTTGTTTGCAAGTTCTTGAAAGGAAACTCATTCGGACGGTCGAACCGTGGCTGCCACAAGCTAGCGTTGGACTTAAGGTAGGGTCTAAAACACCTCTTGGTTTTTATGTATAAATCGCAATATATTTAGAGAAAGGTAGATTTTCTTTTTCTGCTTGTCGTTAGATATGAGTTGATACTAGGGAGATCGGTCTTGTCCGCAAGAACGATTTATCCGACCGACACCATGTAAAAAGAAAATTATAGTTGAACAACCAGCTCATCTTTTCTTCCAAAACATTTGGGTTCATTTTGGTCTTCCTACTTCTATTGTAAGTGATCGAGATTCTCAATTTTTTGGGAATTTTTGGTCAAATTTGTGGGACATGATGATATGACCTTTGGGTTTTAGGGAGAAATAGGAGCGTTGCGGGGGAAAGCATAGAATGAGAGTTTGAAACAAAAGGGGACTCTTGGTTACCATGAAAGGGCGAGGACGGGGGAGTTCTACTCCCTCCTACAACCACGTAGTGGTGAAAAGAAACAAGGAAGCGGGCTCGAATCGCTTCAAAAATTCAATGGAGGCAGGAACGGAGAGAATCAGCATGGAAAAACTGGAAAACAACAGGTCTCATGAGCAGGAAAAGAATCATGAGGAGGTTAGAGGAGAGAAGAGGACAGAAAGCAGCAGTCAGAAAGCTGAGAACAGGAGTGTGACAGGACTCTGCAAACCCAGGTCAGCCATTAAACCCCGGGTTGTTTTAAATAATCCGGTGTTACAGGAGCACAGGGATCATATGGTGACATATGCAGTTATATGTAAATTTATGGGGATATGGCCAATGGAGAAGGCGTTGCAGGTGTGGATAAGAAACCAATGGAAACCTAAGGGGGAAATAACCCTCCACCTTGGGTCCAAGGGTTTCTTCACAGTGGTATTCACAAACCTAGAGGACAAAGATAGAGTGTTCGAAGGAGGACCATACTTCTATGCGGCGACTGGCCTCTACATGCAACCATGGGTGATGAATTTTTTCCCCGAATGAGAAACCTTCACATCAGTACCGCTATGGATACGACTATATGTTGGAAATAATACTGAGAGGGGGGGGGGTGAATCAGTATTATCAAATCAATAAAACGTTTTCATTTCCATACTTAGATACATATATGCTACTTCATTCAAGGGAATCCGCGTGTATACACAGCTGTGTCTAAAACAACTAGTGTATATTTAAAAATACTTATGATTCAGTTAATCCATTAAATGTTGATCTTTAGTTAGTGCATCAGAACTTCATTAACCATATGAGCAGTAAGCAGGTGCAGTAAAAACAGAACAGATCATCACACACAAGAAGCACACATGAACACCATGATATAAGGTGGAAACCCAATGTGGGTGAAAACCACCTGCTGCAATTCATTTCTATCTTCCTTTATTAAGAAACTTCTTTTACAATGTACTGGTGTAGTCCTTTACCAGCACGCAGGCTACAACTTGTAGAAGGATACAACCTTCTCTCATTCTCCAGACTCTCCTGGAAGGGAGCTCCAACCCCCTTTGCTCTTGTACTAGCTAAGATACTAGTACGTAGGCGCCGACCTACAATATTCTCTCCTCCAGGTACCACGTTTCATAAATTTTCAGACTGGATACTCCTGAAGCACACCACATAATCTGAAGACCACGTTTCATCAAATTTTCATACTGGACCCATAAATATCATTGAAGCACAAAACAGTCAATACTAGCATCATCAATTTCTGAATCACTGAAACACTGAAACCCTGTCAATCACACAGTCACCAGAACACAGAGCAGATAACATAACTCTGCCATAACCATCAAATCCATCTGCAACTTCAAATATTATCCTTCATAATGTATACGCTACTATAATGAATCAAACCCGCGTACATACGCGCTTTTGCCAAAGACAACCCGCGTACAGATCTAAAAATAGTTCCTCATAACTTGCAGCTGTACCAGACATCAGTCATACTCATAACACTTATAGAACAATACATGCGTCAGTATGTAGATCTAGAATAAGCATCATAAAGATAGTTCATTTCAAACCATTTGATCCCGATCTCTCCTTAGATCTTGTTCTTCATCAATCGTTGAGATCCCTCCTTAGCTCAGATCAAGCAATGTATCATCAACCCATAACCTGCATACTGGATCTCATACTTCATCAGATATTCAAGACTTTTCGGATGCACTTGCCTAATGATCTTCTTCTCCTTTTATAGTCTTAGGCCTTGCTCAATACCACGGTCCAAAACCATAATAAATCAATACCAAGAGCCTAATACTTGGGATCAACACACTTGTCGAGATACCATGGTCCAAAACCATAGGTTCAAATACTGAGGAATAACTACCACGGACCAAAGTAAGCTTTCTGACATGTACGCGCTTTTCCGTGCATGAAACTGCGTGTATACCCTACTTGGTATATAGCGAACCTGCGTATACTCGACTTGGTATATAGTGAACCTGCTTGTATACCCTACTTGGTATATAGCGAACCTGAGTATACGAGACTTGGTATATAGTGAACCTGCGTGTATACCCTACTTGGTATATAGTGAACCTGCGTATATATATTTTCTCTTCATACTTGTAGTCTGATCATCAATTCCTTGCTACTATCCTTCTGCACTATGATTTCTCATCAGTATGATTTGCCATCAAGGACAACACTTGTCTCATAATTCCAACAATCTCCCCCTTTAGACTTGATGGCAAAGCTAACTTGTCACACTTAGAACTTGATCTTCTTATTCCTTTGAGTTGTTCTGCATCCCATGCATTTAGTCACATCTGTAGATTGATCTAGTTATATGTAAGTGAGTTGTTCTTCTATGAGAGGGTTGCCATCAAGTACAACACATGCATCATAATGCCAACAATCTCCCCCTTTGGACTTGATGGCAACAACACCAAATCACTCTCCCCCTTTGACATCAAGGGCAAAGGGTGGACCAACATATTCTCTTTCCTTGATAAACATTCTGTTGTCCATACTCCCCCTAAGTACCTGCTGAAATCTCCAAATGTGCTCCCCCTTTGTATATGCCAAAGTGTACCAATCTGTCCATGCTCCCCCTGACTGTAGGCAAGATCTACAAAAAGATGTTCTTCAAGAAGAACCATGGCTTATACATCATAAAAGACCTTCCTATCACCAAAAGACTCAATACATACATCCATTTCCCAACCACGCAGGGATATACTAGAATTGACTCATCCACCCAACTAAGTGGGGATACATCAAAAGTTTACACATGATAAAGCAAGAACATTACATCTTCATCCCAGGCATAGTGGGGAAACCAATATAGGCCGTTACATGACCTTGACACCATGAAAGAGATATCACAAAAGAGATACATAACATAGAGACGAAATATCTAGAACAAGACTTATGAAAGTCACCAATAACTCATAGCAACAGCATCTGTCAATCACCATTCAGATCAGCGACCAAGATTTCCTTCTGTTCTCCCTCTGCCTCTGTTCCATCTGAAACTAACAACAGTTGTGAACTAGAACCAAAAGCTTCTAAGATAATGCCAACAATGCGTCATTAGAAGTTTATCTGCTCCCCCTGAACCTGTGCCAGATGGTCTCTGTCAGACCCATATCAGACTCTCTACAACCAACATCTTTTCCTGCTGATTTCCTTCAAAACTCCATATACGCATCTGCATCCACATAAACAAGCGTATATATGTGGATAGGCCTTATGAAACTCGCGTACAACCATTTCCATATCAGCAACCTGTAGATGTCCTGCAACAAGGTATGTCTGAACATAGATGTCAACTCCTCCTTTTAACCATCATCATGAAATCATTCACATTATATGCGAAACCACCATAGCCATTACATCAACGTCAAGATCTACATGATCCAAGTATCATTACTTGGGAACATCTGCATCAATCAACATATGTAAGTATCAACCTATCATCATATAGATAAGAACTCATCACGATGTCTCCAACAAAGCAACTTTGAGTAGTCATCCATGTATCAGCACTATGTATCTTGAGCTCAAACTCATTTGACAAAACTTCTTGATATCATCAACAGCAACAATCCTTATCCACAAGAGTGCCTACATCATAACTGTATGCATATGATGACAACAGCATATGAGTGACTCATCATCAAGTGAGGAAGATGTGTATTCAAGCTTTGTACTTCTACTTATCCTTATGAAGATCACCATGTAAGCACCATATAAGCATCATCAAAGAATCAACCATAAATCTGATCTGAACATCAACTATGTATCCCCAAGAATCATATGAGATTTTATCATGGACAACTCATAACCACATCATAGCAAGATATATCATTTAGCCATATAAGCATCATCACCAAGGACTATTAACCATAATGCCAACAATGAATTATTAAAGGCATATGCTCCCCCTCAACCTGTGCCATCTGTTAGATCTGATCATGCATATATCAACAATAAGCATCAAGACATCATCAAGTCAGGATCAAAACGCTTCTAGACATCTTACAAGTATCAAAACATTTCCACACATCCTCAGCAGATTGTAACTATTAATCAATAGAGCAGATAATAGACTGAATCATATCATTTCCTTTTTCTGAGCCTGTCCCCACTGCTTTTCCTCAGACTGACATATACGCGACTTTGCAGTGTCTAACTCGCGTATATACGCGACTTTGCGGTGTCTAAATCGCGTATATACGCGACTTTCCAGTGTCTAACTCGCGTATATACGCGACTTTCCTTTATGGAACTTGTGTATGAGATTCAGGATACTGAATTTTTACACTTTCAGCTCCCTCTGAGTCTGTTATGTCTGTGTTGTGCTGTATTTGAGTACATTGTGTTGTGCCACATCTTTCTGACTGTACTTCCTTCTTCTTCCATATCTTCAAGTGTGATGATGTTTTCTCCTTTTGGTGTGATGTCTGTCCTTTGTTCCTGCATTCCTTTGCTATATGTCCAAGTTTGTTACATGCATAACATCTTACATGTTTCATATTCCTCCTGTAGCAATCAGCAGCTTTGTGACCAAACATATTGCAAGCAAAGCAATATCCATTAAAGTACCTTGAATGTGATGATCTTTCTGCATGATGGTCTTGAACTCTTCTTCTTCCACATCTGGCTGCAACATGTCCAAGATTATGACATACATAACATTCAACATTATTCATAGGAGGAGTAAAAGATTTTCTTTGAAGAATTTCTTTCCTTGGTTGATGATGAGATTGACCTTTCATCTCCTTGTTGATCATTTTGGATTTCTCTTTATAGTTCCTTGCCTCACCTTGTGAACTAGATTCACCTTCAACAGATTCATGAAAACCAAGACCAGTCTTGATAATAGGAGACCTTTGACTACTAAGAATATCATCCAAGGCTTTAGTACTATCTTGAAATCTCAACAGTTTATCCTTTTCTTCTAATTTACCTTTCAAGATATTTACCTCAACTTGAAGTTGTTCCTCCATTTCTAGACATTGCTTCTTCATGTCTTCTTCAACTTTCCTTCCTTCTTCCAACTGATGCTTTAGCTTGAGAATCTCCTTTTCTTGTTCTTCATTCAGATCCTGTTGCATTTGAAGAATTCTGAAGGCACATTCTAGCTGAGATTTTAAGTTGATAACTTCGTTTCCCTGTTTTTCAATATCTTGGACTAGATCTTTATTCTGCTTCTTTGATTCTTCAAGATCTTCCTTTAGAGAGCAGATCGTGGCTTCAAGACTTTCATAGTAACTGGATCTATCTCTGAGTTTCTTGATGGTTGTGCTTCTTTTATTGACTTCATCCTGCAACTTTTGACATTGACTTTCCTTGTCCTTGAGTAACTTTATTACCTTGTTTCCTTCCTTTGATTGAGCTTTTAGTTTGGTAACTTCTTCTTTCAAAGCACATTCCCTTTTGTTCAATAGATCTTGTTGATCTTTAATTTTGTCTATAAGCCTTCTAAATACTGCCTCTATTTGATACTTTTCTTGCTCACCCATAAAAGAAAATTCAGTTGCTTCACTATCACTTTCATCTTTTCCAAATGGATAGATAGCTGGAACATCAGAGGATAGCAAATTCATACCTGATAGTTCATCTTCATTCTGAAATGATTCTGAATTTGAAGAGCTTCTTATACCTAATCCCCAATCGATTCTCCCACTGTCATAGTTCTTCTGAGATATCTTCTTCTTCTTAGGTGCTTTCTTCTTAAGCTTCTTTCCCATAGTTCCACGGATCTCCTTCAAGCGATCAAGCTTCTACCAAAGGACCTGTTCTGATACCAATTGTTGGAAATAATACTGAGAGGGGGCGGTGAATCAGTATTATCAGATCAATAAAACTTTTTCATTTGCATACTTAGATACATATACGCTACTTCATTCAAGGGAATCCGCGTGTATACACAGCTGTGTCTAAAGCAAATAGTGTATATTTAAAAATACTTATGATTCAGTTAATCCATTAAATGTTGATCTTTAGTTAGTGCATCAGAACTTCATTAACCATATGAGCAGTAATCAGGTGCAGTAAAAACAGAACAGATCATCACACACAAGAAGCACACATGAACACCATGATATAAGGTGGAAAACCAATGTGGGTGAAAACCACCTGCTGTAATTCGTTTCTATCTTCCTTTATTAAGAAACTTCTTTTACAATGTACTGGTGCAGTCCTTTACCAGCACGCAGGCTACAACCTACAGAAGGCTACAACCTTCTCTCGTTCTCCAGACTCTCCTGGAAGGGAGCTCCAACCCCCTTTGCTCTTGTACTAGCTAAGATACTAGTACGTAGGCGCCGACATACAATATTCTCTCCTCCAGGTACCACGTTTCATAAATTTTCAGACTGGATACTCCTGAAGCACACCACATAATCTGAAGGCCACGTTTCATCAAATTTTCATACTGGACCCATAAATATCATTGAAGCACAAAACAATCAATACTAGCATCATCAATTTCTGAATCACTGAAACACTGAAACCCTGTCAATCACACAGTCACCAGAACACAGAGCAGATAACAGAACTCTGCCATAACCATCAAATCCATCTGCAACTTCAAATATTATCCTTCATAATGTATACACTACTATAATGAATCAAACCCGCGTACATACGCGCTTTTGCAAAAGACAACCGCGTACAGATCTAAAAATAGTTCCTCATAACTTGCAGCTATACCAAACATCAGTCATACTCATCACACTTATAGAACAATACATTCGTCAGTATGTAGATCTAGAATAAGCATCATAAAGATAGTTCATTTCAAACCATTTGATCCCGATCTCTCCTTAGATCTTGTTCTTCATCAACCGTTGAGATCCCTCCTTAGCTCAGATCAAGCAATGTATCATCAACCCATAACCTGCATACTGGATCTCATACTTCATCAGATATTCAAGACTTTTCGGATGCACTTGCCTAATGATCTTCTTCTCCTTTTATAGTCTTAGGCCTTGCTCAATACCACGGTCCAAAACCATAATAAATCAATACCAAGAGCCTAATACTTGGGATCAACACACTTGTCGAGATACCATGGTCCAAAACCATAGGTTCGAATACCAAGGAATAACTACCACGAACCAAAGTAAGCTTTCTGACATGTACGCGCTTTTCCGTGCATGAAACTGCGTGTATACCCTACTTGGTATATAGCGAACCTGCGTATACGCGACTTGGTATATAGTGAACCTGCTTGTATACCCTACTTGGTATATAGCGAACCTGAGTATACGCGACTTGGTATATAGTGAACCTGCGTGTATACCCTACTTGGTATATAGTGAACCTGCGTATATATATTTTCTCTTCATACTTGTAGTCTGATCATCAATTCCTTGCTGCTATCCTTCTGCACTATGATTTCTCATCAGTGTGATTTGCCATCAAGGACAACACTTGTCTCATAATGCCAACACTACACTCCCTACCTTTATATTAATGGTTGCCTAAATCCTTAAAGGCCATAGGCAATAAATTAGGTCATTTTGTAAAAATTTCAGAGCCGACACTGCAAGGAAAATACACCTCCTTTGTGTGCATATGTGTAGAAATGGACCTATCAGGAGCACTTCCAGATGAAATCATTCTAGAAGTGTATGATGAAGAATGGGTGCAGGAGGTGGACTATGAACATGTCCCATTCAAATGTCGCAAATGTCATGAGCATGGGAACCTCATCAGAGATTGCCCTTTAAACAAACTGGAGGACAATATGAAAAATAACAAAGGCAAAGACACCGAAGGATTTACCAAGATGGGAGGCAAAGGGAAAGGAGGAAAAAAGTACCAAAGGAAAACTAGTGAGGATAAACACCCAAGTCATAATAGTTTCAAGGTTTTAGAAGAAGAAGATGAGAACAATGTGATGAACCAAGCATCGAAGGATAATCCAGCAGAGAAGGAAAAATATGCCAGCATGGAGGATGTACCAGAGAATAGAAAACTTAAGGAAAATATGCCAAACATCATGGAACTTGGCAAGGACCATGAGATGACCCCAAGTGAAGTGGGAATAGAGGACCATGAACTACAGGAGATTCTTGAGAGGGAGAACCTCGATCTAGAAAAGTTCTTGGAGAAGGGAACCACCAATGTTATAGACATTTTTGTGCCTTACAGCTATAAGCATGAAATGTCCATAAACCAAGGGATCCTAAGTCCCTAAAAGTGTTGTTCCGACCCCTAAAGGAACAAGGTCAACCAATTACAGCTTCTCCCAGAAGTTCTCCACCAGAAACTGCTCAGAATCAGTCAAATCAGGATCATTTCAGCTGCTCCACTGGCTAGCTGCGTTGCATAGCACCCAAATACACTAGCTAGGTGCGTTGCAACGCACCTAAATGCACTACCGGGGTGCGTTGAGCAGGAAATGACAAATGGCAGTGCCATTCCGCGAGGTGGAAAGACAATGGAAGCTTCCAGAATCTTCTCCAATGACACTTGCCTCACTAAGTTAAACCAAAGATGAGTAAGAGACTCTTAGTCTCCAAGTGGAAGCAAGAACTGACAGAGAGAAGACACTAGTCAAATCATAAGCTGACTCATCCTCTTTGCATACATCTATATATGGATCCCTCATCCCAGAGATCCAGGGGCTGGAATTTTGTACATTGCAGAGAATTATTGTTGGTTTTGAGATAGATATCAGAGTATTGGGTGATTTATGCTTTGTTGGAGGTGAAGAGGGGCTTCTTTGCTGGGAGGTTGATGCTGGATCAGGAATCATCAGTTGTAACTCCTCTTGGATCTTCTTGTTATATCAATAAAACTATTTGAGTTTCTCCTACATGCTTGTGTATCATTGATGTTTGTTACATTTGTATGTTTAGCTTAAATCTGATCCTAAGCTATTTATGAATATAAATCCATGTCTTTGTGTAGTTTTCTTCTTCTGTGATCTTACAGGAACTTGGTGAAACTGGGCAAGTAAGGGAGTAGGTAGCTGGAAGCTGTCAAAGAGGAGAGAGATTGGATCAAAGGACTAGCGCAAGACACAGGTTGGTTCATCCTATTCCTCTTCTTTTATAGTTCATAAAGAAGAATATGAAAGTAGTTTTCTCTGTTTGTTTCTAAGGTCACTGTCACACCTTAATGGGATAGGGTCGTTCTGAATAGACACTTTTCCCGTTAACAAAATGGCGACTCCGCTGGGGACGATTGTCTAGTTAGTTTGTTTGTGTTTCTCTTGTTGTTTGTTTCATAAACTTAGAAGTAGCAATCGAACTGCATTTGCCATTAACAAATGCAAAGTAGACACCTGCTGCTTCAATCCATTCACTGGATCTGTTTATGATTTGAACAACTGATTCACAAATGATCTGATTGCCCTTTGTGATAGCTCTTACACCTCCTTTAAATCTTACCTCTGATTGTGCATTACTGATTGCTTTTACTCGACCAAAAACCATAGATTAAACTGCAAACCGTGACCCAGAACCCGGATAGAATTCTCGTTTCTGCCCCAGCGCAGGCTCTGTGAAGAGGTTCTGCATTTCAACACACTTCTCGAGAGGGCTACCTGCGCTGAAATGCAGTTTCTCTGTGTAACAGGTGCGCTGATCAGCCTAGCCCTGTGCAGCTGAGGTTCTTTGCTTCATTTTTTTAGTTTTGTTTCTGATTTCTGCAGCCTGTGATTAGTGTATGTGTCTATTTAAAAACCCCTTTTCTTTGTCGTAATTCTGCCTCCTTTTTACAAAAATATTGTAGATGTTTTTGTGTGTTTGTTACATCATTTACAGTTTTCCATTGCAAAAGTAGAATAGTCATACTGTCGTCCTTTGATTTAGATCTGTTGCAAGTGTCGATTTTGATCATAGGAGAAAGTTCATTCGCTGTTGACAGTCGATTATGCTTTTACTTTTTGCCTTTGGTTTGAATTTGTGACTTTCTAGTGTCGAAACGAGTATTTATTTCAAAATCATAAAGTGTCGTAATCATCTCTACCTTTTGATTTCGAAAAGAAGCTTGTTTGTGTTGGTCACTTGAAAGCAAATTCAGATTTGTACATCAACTTTCCTTTTAGGCATCAATATTAAGAAAGTGAAAAACAAATACATGCACATGTGCATTTGCATATTGGCAATCTGTTTGGCTTGATTTAGGAAAGTGCATTTACAGTGTGCTCTTTTCTCTTTGAGAAAAGATTGTGTCTTTATTTTCCCCTTGTAGCTAGGATTTTCATTGCTGAAAAGAGATAAAAGTTTGCTTATCATCTTTAGATTGCATTTTAGGAATTACATCTACATCTCGTGGTGAACCCAAAAGGCAAACTTCATAAGAAAGATCAACTTAAAATAAATTGAATGAATCTAACAACGCATTGGAACTTAACGCACAACATTTAGAGGTCTAGGCTAGAGACGTATTCCGGCGTCGTAAAGCCTGGTAACTGTTTTCCTCACTGATGGTTGGGTGATTCCTCCACTTTGAGACGATAAGTGCCAGTACGGACTTGTGCTCCCACGTACCGTCGAGTATATATTGGGAGACCCCTATAGGCTTAAAACCTTTTATCCATAGGAAGTCGTGTCGGCCGCCCTACTGATCGCAATGCACCGAACACAGCATTCGGGAAGATTGACTGTCGTACCGTAAAAAGTATTCTGCAGTTTTGCGATTGGTTTGGTACTCCCTCTACCTAGATCTCTAGAGCAGTCCCTTTCGTTCCTTTTCAGACTCCTTAACGGAAAATGTCCATCTGAGCACTTGTCACTTCAGGCTCATTAAAAATCGAAGGAGACTAGAGTCATCTTTTGTTTTTTCTCGACTCTTAAAAACTGAAAAAACAGTTTCTGTCAAAAGCGTCTAAAATTCATTTAATACGAAAACATACCTTCCCTTTTATTTTAGTTGATCGAGTAATCCGCAATCATGGAAGAAAGTCAATTGAAACCCCGTCGTTCGTGGAGGCTTACGAGTCAACCGTCTTTGTCTCCGGAATCGAAACCAGTACGGACAAAACGAACTCGTTTAACCGGTTCAAAATCTCCTATTAAAGTTAGAACAAGTGTTCCAACAACATCAGAGACTCCGGTTACTCCAAACATTTCTGGAATCCCTGCCTCTACAGAAGAAGTTCAACAGCTACAGAGGGACAGTGATACTGATCCTAGTCTGAGAGTAAACACTTGTGTTACCGCACCAGTTCCATCTACAACCGGTTCGGAGAGTCTTGCTCTTCAAACATCTGTCGCTGTTGATTCCACACCTTCTTCAGCACCAGAAATATTTTACGGACCTGACAGTCTTCCCCTTCCACCTGGTCTGATTGGAATTGAAGAAATTGTAGAAGATCCTCAAACAAGTACTCCAACGCACTTTGGAGTCGGGATCACTCTATATCCTTCTTCATCAGAAGTTAGTCTACCACCAGCGGAAGCTCCTGTAGAATCGCTAGGTAATCTTTTGGATAGACTACAAATGTCTGAACAACCGTCAACATCTAGGACTGTGTCATCTGACACAGCGACAACAGAACTCCCTACTGTCACACCGACAATGTTCGTCGGCATACCATCTGTCTCGACTAGCTCTCAACCGTTAGAAGGAACCCACTCAGGGGCTATTTCGACAGTCTGGTCCATTCCTGTTTGTTCATGCGGAATAATATCCGGAAACTCTTATGTTGAGTCTCAACAAATTGATCCGTTTGGAGGTCAATTTGGGCAGTCCGGTCCCCAAGGGCAAACAATTCCCTTGAGTTCTGGATTACCACCGTATGGGGGGCAGTATGCCTTTTCATTATCCCCTCCGGGAGGATATCCATACGGTAGTACACAACAATATTCAGGTTATACTGGAATTACCTCAAGTGGTTGGGTACCTATACTACCTCAACAACCAAGAGTTGTGTATTCGATGCAACAATGTGTACTTATGTCGAATATGATTACACCAGCTATTGTGACGGTGTCACAAGTTCAAACGCTACCTGTTGTATGCCAACCTCAGGTTTCTCAGGTTGTAATGCAACAGCCGCTTGACCCTGCGACTCAACCACAATCGCCAACTAGTGGGGCGACACAGGTCCAGACGGGTACAATTACCCCACACCTTGGTCCAACGGTTAGTATAGCGCAACAGCACATGGCTTCACAACCATGGCTGGTGCAATACCAACAACCACAATTCCAACAAGTATACCAAGGTTCTGAGCAGCAAATCTTTGCGAACAGTGGACAGCCGTACATTCAAAACGGTCAAAATCAACCATTTTACAATGGTCATGTCCACCAACCTTATCAGTCATACCAGCATCAAATGCATTATGTTGGCATGCAAAGACCAACTGCTCAGGCAATCCCATCTTACCCTGGGTATGCTTCACCTAATCTGAATCAGCAGTTACCATTCGTGGCAACTTTAAAGTTACCTGATTTAAATCGGTTAACAAACGATCCAATTGCTTACGCCCCTTGGTGGCCAGCGATTCCGCATAAACTTCCATCAAATATTCCTAAATTTAATGGAAATCTGGGTGAAGATCCATCGAATCACGTGATGACATTTCATCTATGGTGTTCATCAAACACCCTAAATGATGATTCGATAAGACTTCGCCTCTTTCAGAGGACGTTAACGGGTCCAACGGCAAAATGGTACATTGAATTGCCTAGAGCTTCATTCGACAACTTCAGTACCTTAGCCACAACCTTTTTAACCCATTTTCAATTACCAATAAGGTATGAAACGGGAATAGAACTTCTTACCAACTTCAAACAGACAACGGCCACTCACATATCTGATCATATACATGAGTGGTGATGTCGTCGTAGGATGGTAAAAACGTACGTCCCCGATCAGCTATTAGCTGAATGGTTTATCAAGTCATTACTACCTTCCATCACGGAAGATGTGTCAAAGGGGGGAGTCGTAACGGAAGAGCAAGTTATCGCTCGTGCACAATATCTGGACTTGATCTATACTTAGTCCGGCACGCTCTACGACAAAATACCTGACGCCCCTAGACCGGAATTCTCAATTCCTCCTCCTCCTAAATCAAACAATGACTCTCACGCTCGCGATGGTGTGATTGGCACAACAGACACGAAATCGACAAAGGCTACACCCAAGAAGGCCCATAATATTTCAGGTCAAAATGCAAAAGACGAACTTCTTGCTTCAGAAGTAAATGTCGTATCGACAGATAAGGGCAAAGAAACCAAACAACCAGGAAGCAAGAAGAAAGGCAAAGGGAAAAAGAAGAAACAGGATGAGTCATCTCTTGAAAAACCTTCTACAAACCCTTCTGGGCCAAGGAAACCCCCTGCAGGGTGTCATATATGTGATGAGGATCATTGGAAGAAAGAGTGTCCATACAAAGCTGAGCTTAAGAAATTCTTTAAAAGTTTGAACACCTCAGTAGTGTTAACTGATCCATTTCCAAACCCAGGAACGAATCTGGTTGAAAGTGGAAATGCTTCCCCGTCTCAAGTGCTGATGTTGTCGATTTCAAAACAGCAGAATGATGCTTTGATTTCGACAAGGAACAAAGATTATGGGAATCCACAGCTGTCAAACAACAAGGATAAAGATCAACCAAGTAGTTCGACAACAACTTCGACAGAAGTTGTACCACCCACCATCCCTGAATTGACGATAAAACCGCCGAAGGGAGTAGTACACAAGTCGACATTTAATCCCCACGCTAGAGCAGCGCAGCATTATAACATAATGGAATATTTGGCCCAATCGCCATCCGCTATGTCGACTCTTGAAGTACTACAAAATTGCCCATCCCAAAGGCAGGCTTTATTATCGGCCATTGGTGGTATTGATCCAAAGGATTCCAATCTTGTATTCTTCGACAACAAAGGATACGATCCTCAGTTACCGACTCAACTAGCTTTCCTTATTCAAGTGAAAGCCCTCAACAAAACTGTTCATCGAACAATTATTGATGAGGGGGCATCTACATGTATTATGTCGATGAGTTGCTGGAAAACTTTAGGATCTCCAACCTTGTCGCAATCTTCGACGACATTAAAAGCATTTGACGGAAGGACATATACCCCATATGGTATCCTAAATAACCTGAAAGTTGAACTAGGACGGAAAACAGTAGAAATAGATGTTGAAGTCATCGATGGGAATCTTGATTACAACATCCTACTAGGAAGACCATGGATTTATGCCATGGCAGCTGTTGTGTCGACCTATTTTAGAAATATTGCATTTCCCTTTCAAGGAGGGATTACAATTGTCGATCAACAAAACTTCCTCCCCAACAGTTCACAAGTTACGGGAAGCATTCCAATGATCCATGGAAGCAATCATTCGCTTCAAAATATTGGAGTGGGCCTCCTAAAAGACCCTGCCTTAATGGGTACTTTTGCCCTACTACCTCAAAGTAATTTGGCAGAAGTGGCCACAGTGGAAACCTGCAACGTGAAATCTTCTATATCTAATGGATTCAGAAGATTCCTAAACATTTTGTCAGCATGGATCATCGCCATTTTAGAAATATTGTAGCAATCAATTTTCTTGGCCTGGGGGGCAACCCCAAATCAACGCTCATCGAGTGTTTGGATAGATAGGTCTAAGGAATATGGCACCTCTTCAAATCCTTGGTCACATGTACATTCTACAAACGAAGGAATCATTCAATCAATGATGAAAGAAGAGGCACCATGGGAATATTACCACCATCACTCCCATCTTCTGGATTACCACGAAGATTATTCCAGCAACCTTAATCATCCTTCAGTTTTTTATTTTCTATCAAATACTGTAAATTCGATGGATTTCGAGGATGGTTCTTATCTCGTGTCGACCTCGTTAAAAAATGAAACAAGGAGTCATGAGGATAGTTCTTTTACTGTGTCAACCTCATTAAAAAATGAAACAAATCCCCTTTCCAAATCTCAAAGGTAAACCTTCATTCCAACAACCGAGTTGAATGCAATGAAGCTTGGGGGGCATGCACCTCGATTTGCGTTATTATGCTGGGGGCATGCAAATTTATCATCGAGCAGTGTTACCGCAAGGTTCAAGCTCGTTAAAAAATAAACCCGCACCTCGATTTGCGTTATTATGCTGGGGGCATGCAAACTTATCATCGAGCAGTGTTACCGCAAGGTTCAAGCTCATTAAAAATAAACCTGCATCGAGCAGTTTTAGCACATAGTTCAAGCTCGTTAAAAAATAAACATAAGACGTGAGCAAATGTTTCCACCCGCATTTAGGCTCGTTAAAAAATGAACTATTCCCCGGTAAATAACCACCGTGAATGTAGCATTTCAGCCATTAAAGCCTTGGTCGTGTTTGCACCATCACCTCCACTTTTCCATTGGCCGATCATTCACCTCCATTTGATTGTTTACCCATTTTGAGGAATAGCTGCGAAGAGTGATTTCACTAGCCATCCTTGTGACACTGCCGTGATTGGAAAATTCCAAACCTTACCTGGAATCAGCTGCTACCCATTTTTATCACTCGTTCCTCAAAAGACGAGTCTTCTTTAAGCTCTTTTCAACTGACTCGTAAAATATGAAAAGATTGCCGAGTTTTGGCCTTCCAGCTCGTTAAAATGACCGGAAGTGCTATCCCTCCTCTAGATTTTAATCTTTTTGGACCTGAGGGATTATTGCACAAAAAGATCGAGCGCTTGTTTTGTTCGGCTCGTTAAAACTATCGAAAATTCATCCCTTCTGTATTATTTTATACTTTTTCGGACTTAAGGGATTAGATGACGAAAAAGGAATTTTGGAGTTACTTTTACGTACCTTTTTAGACTCTCTAAAAATGAAAAGGACCGAGTTATCTTTGTCGTTAAACTCGTTAAAAAGATTAATAGCGACAAACTTGTCTTTAGATGAGAACGAGTTTCACTATCGCTAGGCTCGTTAAAACATAGCGATGGGTTTGCCCAAAGGGAAACTTATAGAACAAGCATATGTTATCCTCCTCAAGCTTGACAAAAATAAAGAGGTACTGGTCAGCAATGACTGGGGAAAAATTGGGAAGAAAACTCAAAGAATCTTTATTGGTAGCAAGTCGCTCTTGAACATGACACTTCCACTCCGTGTCTGAGTCGGGTTGGGTTGTTTCATTCACCGGTCACATCACCATGGTCACGCTATACCATCCACATTTGGGGTAAATGCTACCAATCCATCACATAAGTGTCATCGACATGTTCAAGAGAAGTCATCCAGAGAAGTCACCTGTGTCCCATCCACTACCATACATTATACTTCATTCTTTCATGACCGCCATCCTGAACCGTATATCATCAAATTGTTTTCACCTCCATCAAAATCATTTGCTCCGTTCCATGTCATTGATGTGGGATTCATTAAGGCCCTCCTTTGACGGATCGCTTCTTGTCAACATCAGCTCATTATCCAAGCAGTTGATCTAGGAACACCCCGTTTAGTACTTTGAAGCTTGCATGCCTCAATGGCAAGTTTCTCACTTCCGGCGACAGGTATACATCAATGACCTTCGACCGAAAGATTTTGCGTGGTGTTTGACGCCAAGTCCTTTATTCACACCACGTGAATTGTACTGCAGTACCTTGAGGGTCATCATCATTATTGGTGATTCCTCTCGTGCTTGTTAACGGTTTACATCATTGACTGGTAATCAAGCGATGTCTTTCCATGTTCGACTTCAAAACATTTCTCACATGGATCGACTTGTACTTCGAGTGAAGATCAGACGAGATTGAAGACCACGGATCTAGTTTCATCCATCCGGGCTGCGATATATATTCAGGAAAATAAAGACATTGAAATGTATAGCATTGCAGCAAGATAATCATCCTACCAAAAGGATGATGGCTCTATCAGAATCATCAGTATACCATCAGATGATTGTTTGTCCTATGTACATGAAAATGAATTTATAAAGCTGAGCATGGGAATGCTCGCCTCAGCTAGATCATGAAAACAATATGAAGATAATGTATTGTATTGTATCTTATTACAGGTCTCCTCCCAGCATTGAAAGAACTTCGGATCCTCCTAATAAAGCATTTCACCCGATAAACGGCCTCATACTTTAGGGGGCAACTGTTATAGACATTTTTGTGCCTTACAGCTATAAGCATGAAATTTCCATAAACCAAGGGATCCTAAGTCCCTAAAAGTGTTGTTCTGACCCCTAAAGGAACAAGGTCAACCAATTACAGCTTCTCCCAGAAGTTCTCCACCAGAAACTGCTCAGAATCAGTCAAATCAGGATCATTTCAGCTGCTCCACTGGCTAGCTGCGTTGCATAGCACCCAAATACACTAGCTAGGTATGTTGTAATGCACCTAAATGCACTACCAGGGTGAGTTGAGCGGGAAATGACAAATGGTAGTGCCATTCCGCGAGGTGGAAAGACAATGGAAGCTTCCAGAATCTTCTCCAATGACACTTGCCTCACTGAGTTCGACCAAGGATGAGTAAGAGACTCTCAGTCTCCAAGTGGAAGCAAGAACTGACAGAGAGAAGACACTAGTCAAATCATAAGCTGACTCATCCTCTTTGCATACATCTATATATGGATCCCTCATCCCAGAGATCCAGGGGCTGGAATTTTGTACATTGCAGAGAATTGTTGTTGGTTTTGAGATAGATATCAGAGTATTGGGTGATTTATGCTTTTTTGGAGGTGAAGAGGGGCTTCTTTGCTGGGAGGTTGATGCTGGATCAGGAATCATCGGTTGTAACTCCTCATGGATCTTCTTGTTATATCAATCAAACTATTTGAGTTTCTCCTACATGCTTGTGTATCATTGATGTTTGTTACATTTGTATGTTTAGCTTAAATCTGATCCTAAGCTATTTATGAATATAAATCCATGTCTTTGTGTAGTTTTCTTCTTCTGTGATCTTACAGGAACTTGGTGAAGCTGGGCAAGTAAGGGAGCAGGTAGCTGGAAGCTGTCAAAGAGGAGAGAGATTGGATCAAAGGACTAGCGCAAGACACAGGTTGGTTCATCCTATTCCTCTTCGTTTATAGTTCATAAAGAAGAATATGAAAGTAGTTTTCTCTGTTTGTTTCTAAGGTCACTGTCACACCTTAGTGGGATAGGGTCGTTCTGAATAGACACTTTTCCCGTTAACAACCAAAGGGGTTGATTCTATACTACAAGAGGAGTTTGACAAAGTACAACAACTCTTCCTCTGGAGATCTCAAGAAAAGGGTTCTAGAATGAAAAGAAACCATGACAACCAAGAAAATAGAGGGGTTAAAATGATGGAGGCAACATCAGGACACACTTCCAAGAACCCAAGGAAAAGAGGAAGGAAAAGACAGAATAAGTTGTTGACAGAGTGTGGGACACTCATGATTAACTCAGGTAAGATGAAAGATCTTACTAGTTACTCATTTACTAATCTTTCATAATGAAGCTCACAACCTGGAACATTAGGGGTCTAGGAAGCAAAAGGAAACAAAGAAATCTTAGCAATAGAATAAAAGAAGAAAAACCAGACATGGTGTTTATCCAGGAGACAAAATGTTCAATAGATAAAATCAGAGAGATTCATAGTAAATGGCTCATTAAGTATGAGTATCTAGAAGTTAAAGCAGACAACATGGCAGGAGGGATTCTCACTCTTTGGAATCCCCAGAAATTTGGAATCCTGGATGTTGAGGCATCTAGGAACTACCTTTCAATGGTGATCCAACCTTTGGGTGATAAGGAAATATATATGGTCACAAATGTCTATGGTCCTCAAAAACTAGAAGACAAACTCAGGTTTCTTACCTCTCTGTAGGAGTTGAGAGGGAGACATCCTATTATGCCCGGGATTCTGGGAGGGGATTTTAACATGATCATATCTCTTATAGAAAAAAAAGGCGAGACCAGAACACTAGGTAAAGACTCCATTTCCTTCCAGAATTTCCTAATCGACATGAGGCTAGTGGATACAGAGACAATAAATGGTACTTTCACATGGAACAATAAGAGGGGAGGGGCTTCTCAAGTTGCCTCTAAACTAGATAGATTTATAATCTCGGAGGACCTCTTTCTCACTGGCCCTGACATGACTGCATCAATCCTTTCTTTTGGAGGCTCGGATCACTAACCTACCCAACTTGAAGCTTCGTGTATAGGAACTTCGAGGAATAGACCTTTCAAGTTTGAAAATGTCTGGCTCACTCACCCTAACTTCATTAGTAATATTGGTAGATTGTGGATGGAAGATTTTCCCGTTCAAGGCACTAAGATGTTTCTCCTACAATAGAGACTAAAACACATCAAACTCAGACTTAAAGAATGGAACAAAAAGGAGTTTGGCAACATTTTCAAAGCTAAAAGAGAGGTTGAACACAAACTGCAAGGAATCAATCAGAGCCTTATCACATATGGCTTTACCGAGGAAAGAAAAAAGCAAGCTGACACTCTACAACAGAAATGGGATGACAGATGCCAGCAAGAGGAGATCTTCTAGAGGAAAAAATCGAGAGTGAAATGGCTTAAAGAAGGGGACCACAACACCAAGTTTTTTCACAAGTCAACCTTGGATCACAGGGCACATAACAAGATTTCAAAGCTCAGAGACACTCCAAGGAAAGAGCTCATCACCCAGAAATATATGGAATGTGATCTCGTACAACATTTCCAAAGCATTGCAGAGGAGCCGCTCGTAAACAGATCACAATTTATCTACAAATTCACAAAGTATATTCCAAAGCTTGTAACTAGGGAAGATAATTTCAATCTTAATAGGCCAGTGACTGAAGAGGAAGTTTTTGAAGTTATTAAAGAAATGCAAAATGGGAAAGCTCCAGGACCGGATGGGTTCAATGTTGACTTCTTTAAAGCATGCTGGGAAATAGTCAAACAAGATATCCTTGAAGTTGTGGAGGACTCTAGAAGTTCCAAAACCGTTTTGAGGGTGCTTAATACTTCTTTCATAGCTTTGATTCCGAAGGAGGAAAAATCTATGACACCAGACAGATTTAGACCCATAGCTTTATGCAATGTGGTGTACAAAATTATTTCCAAAGTAATTGCAAACAGACTCAAGCCCCTACTTCCAATGCTTGTGTCTGAGGAGCAAACTGGTTATGTGGAAGGAAGGCATATTCTAAACAACATAATTCAAGCTCACAAGGTGGTTCATTCTCTGAAGAACAATAAGCAAGCAGGGATGATCATAAAACTTGACCTAGCGAAAGCTTATTACAAGCTTAACTGGTTGTACATAAGGGAGGTACTAATAGCATATGGCTTCGACCACAACTGAATAAGATTGATAATTGCCCTAGTTACTACAGCTAACTTTTCAATCCTACTTAATGGCTCTCCATCCAGAACCTTTAGGCCTTTGAGAGGCCTACGGCAAGGAGATCCACTATCCCCCTTCCTCTTTATTCTCATGATGGAAGGATTAGGCAGAGCCATTAAATCCGCCAACATAGAAGGAAGAATCCAGGGTCTCAAACTCACCCCGAATGGGGACACCTGGACTCATCAACAATTTGTGGATGACACTATGTTGCAAGGTACACCCATGGTCAAGGAAGTTAAAGTGTTCAAACAAATCTTGAACGACTTTGCTATGGACATAGGTACAGAGGTAAGCCTCACCAAATCAAAAATTTTCTTATTTAACATTGACATTTCTATTCAGAGAAACCTCTCCAAAATTCTCGGCTTTCAAAGAGATCAGCTACCATCCAAATATCTGGGAATACCTCTCACTGATAAACCTCTGAGCAAGGAAGTTTGGGAGCCAGTGACTAACAGACTGCAGGATAAAATCAGGAAATGGACAAGCAGGTCTTTGAATTTAGTTGGACGACTAGTGCTTACAAAGGCTGTCTTACAAACTATTCCCACCTTCATGTTCTCAACTCTTCCTGCTCCGAAAGGAGTTTTGCAACTAATAAGAAATATTCAAAGAGATTTTCTTTGGGGAAAAGGGGAAGAGAAAAATAAATGGGCTTTGGTAGCTTGGGAAAAGCTATGTAAACCTAAGAACCATGGGGGTCTGGGACTTCATGACCCTGAAACCCTTAGCAAAGTCTTGGGGGCAAAACTTTGGTGGAGATGGCTAAAGGAGTCGGCAACCCCATGGGCCAAGCTCTGGAAACAAAAGTATGCAAATAATTTGCAAGAAAGGGATCATGTTCGAATGTCTGGACACATTAAAGGCTCCCACATTTGGAACAGTGCTTGGGAGAATAGAGCTATAGTTCAGAAGCACAATTTCTGGGAGATCAGAGATGGAAACCTAGCATGGTTTTGGGAGGATAACTGGCAACAGGAACCTAACTTGTGAAGAGAAGAATTAGCCAATCTTAAGGATGACACAGATAATAAAGGGTTATTTAGGGTAAGGGATTTCTATGATCAAACAAGATACAAGGATAAATGGAGAACATGGAAGAACCTGGGATACAGTGAAGAAAACCCTTTGACAGCCCAAGCAGAGACTCTTGTAGTCATCCTGGGACAAAGAAAGATATTAACATCTACATTGTCTGACCAGCTAAGATGGGGAAGAAATAATGAAGGCAACTTCAACCTCAAAGAAGCCAAAAGAATTGCCATTGGGCTTGACTTTCCAAACCCCGAAGGACCTATGGCAGAACCCACACTGGATGAAAATTAAACTATTCATGTGGTTGGTGCATCATAAAAAAATTCCTACCTGGGAGAATCTTTGGAAAAGATGTCTAGTTGGTCCTTCTAGATGCCAGTTATGTGGTCTACAAGAAGAAACGATGGATCATCTACTAAACATCTATTCATTCACCTCTACCTTGTGGAATTGGGTAGCCTCAATCTTCCGGAAAACTAGAAGGGATGAATCCAGCATTACTCGCACTTTAAAGAATTGGTGAAAAGATTTCTCAGAAAATGAAATTGTCAACAAAGCATGGACTCTAATCCCTGGTTTCTTGATTTGGGATGTCTGGAAGGAACGCAGTAATATGATTTTCAAGAAAATAATTGGTTCAACACAGAGCATCATAGATCAAATTAAAAGACAGCTCAAATAAACTGTAAGCACCTGTCTTAAGCAGACCCCCCCCCTCCTCTAAACAAGGATGCTCATATACTTGTGCATTTGGGTCTCCAGTTGATGGTCCCCCAGGGCACAAGCAAGAACACAAGCTATATAACAACAGGCAAGGATTTCTGGCAACCTCCTCCACATGGTTTTCTGAAATTTAATATAGATGGAGCCTCTAAAGGAAACCCTGGAGCGGTTGGTTATGGCGGATTCATAAGATATGAGAAGGGATACATACAAACCATATTTCACAGTCATTTGGGGAATGCCACTAACAATATGGCGAAACTCATGGCCTTAGAACAATGCCGAGAAATATTGATTGAGTCAGACTCACACAATGTCATTGTAGAAGCAGACTCTAAACTAATAACTAACTCAGTCAAGAAGATATGCAATGGTACAGCACCAGAAAAAGTGTCAAAGCACTGGCAGTTATTGCATGTCTATCAACGCATTCAATCCCACCTGAGAACCCTAAGAACACTCTAGTTTGTTCAGGTTCGCAGAACAGCTAATAGATTAGTGGGTCGGCTCATGAACGAAGGAGTACGATTTTCAAAGAACAATAGAAGATATGCCTGGATGAGGATGCATTTAGGGCAATTGCATGAGGACTGCCATAGGCAGGCTATCAAAGATAGGGAGCACTTTGTTGGCTTATATGGGCTTGACCCAGGTTCGGAAGAATTATTTAGCCAAGCAAATCCCGCAGCTACCGGCCCTTTCAGCAGCAGCCCACTAAGCACGGACTGAGGTCTGACCCGAGGTAGCAGGGGAGGGTGCTGGAACTAGGTTTCCGCACCCTTGGGATGTCTAGATGCGGTTTGGAGGCTTCGCGCGCCATTCTACAGCTTCGCACCGTGCTGTATTCGCGCAAATCCAAAATTCCTTTTACTGTCTATTAAAGCGCAGTCTACAGATCTAATCTATAGGAGGAAGTACTGCAACCCGGATCTACTTTAAAGTGGTCTTTAAGAAAACATTTAACACTTTGATTCAGTTCGCAGATTAAGATTTAAACCCAAATTCACAAGTATTCAATAAGTAGTGCGCATAAATCAAACAGTCTTATTAACCATACAAAATGCTAGATTTGCGATAATTCAGATTCAACACAGAATTCAGAAGAAACTTATCTTTATTTCCACTTATCATCCTTACATCCAAATCTGCCTTGCACACTCAGCTGTAGGGGTCTGCGCACACAGCTGTGGACTCTTCCAGGCCTCTGCACACACAGCTACAGAGCCTCTATCTCCTACCCAAACCCCCAACTCGAATTTACAGACTCTTTCAAAATGCTTCTTCTCGGACACCCATTACATATCAGATCTCAAAATCATACCAAAGACTTAGATATTCTACCCATAGAGCCTTGCTCTATTTATACCTTTCTATGGCCCGCAATCCACGGGCGGGCTGACTCAACTTACATTTCTTTACATTATTTTTGGGCGGACTACCCTTTTGACTTTGACTTATTACAACTCGCGCTCCATGCATCTCGCGGAGTCTTTACCCTTCTCTTGGCTAAAATTGCGGGCTTCGCACCCCATACCCATTGCGCGAGGCTTTCGCTACCCAATAATCCCCCAACACAATCATCGTGACTCATCCCAAGTCACTAAGCTAGTGCAGGAATCTTTGCGTGGAGATCAGTCAGCAACTTCTGCATGTCACCAGTTTTTGCAACAAATTCGGCTACGAGCCTCTGTACCTTTTCCAAGTGAGCCATTGAGGCATCCTTATCGCTTGTAGCTGCTTGCTCCGTCACATATACTACCTACATCTGCATTATCTTTCCTTCAATAGTTGTAGAGACACTGAATGCTTCATCGAGCCAGGGCTGGATACATTCTTTCAATACTGCCTCTTGTTGCCGCACTGTGTCAACTTGGGCTTTGAGAGCCTGGGCCTCCTTCATTTTGGCCAACCGCTATGTGATAGTGACCATTTGTGTAGCCCCACTGGTGGTGTCATAGGCCTGCTATGACTCGGGTGCCTTGGTTTCTACTTGCTGAATGGCGGGGTCCTCCTGGAGGGAAGTTAGTATCCCGAGTGACTGATCGAGTAGCCCCGAGCATTCGCAAACAGAGCTATTCATCATTTCTAGTCCAACTACACTTCACCGTGGTGACATTCCCGTTCGGCCAGAGGTGTGGTAGGTCGGGCCTTGATACGGAGCTCTACAACCTGTAACATTAGTTCCTCCTGGTTTCTTGCGGCCTCGGCTTAGGTCGTACGAAAGCTGGCTGCCATGTGCTGAATCTTGGTAGCTGGTGGGAGGTCCCCGGGGATAGCTAGTTCTAGTACCATGCTACACGCCTCTGTCACAACTTGTTCTACTTCCCGGTATCGGGCGGCCAGGTCCTCGTTCTGGAGAGTGACTTGTTCTAATTTTTCCTTCTGCTCTGCCACTATGTGGAAAGCGCGACCTTCCCGGGCTCACAACTCCTGAGTTACTCCCTCTTGGAGTAGGTATAGTACTTCTCTAGACAGGGCAGCTAGATTTAATTCCCAACCGCATTCTTCACCTGTGGCTACGGCTTGGACAGCACCTGCTGGCAATGGTAGGGTGTGTGGCGTGTGCGTGCTAATCATCTATTCGGCGGCTATATCCTCTACTATCGGTTGGATGACCCAGCCCAGGGGTCGCTCTTGTAATGCCTGCAACTATGCTCTGATCTCCCCCAACACAGTTGTTTGTGCGGTGATTAGTTCGAGCAACGCACTGATGGTAACATTGCTTGCTAGCTGGCTATTGTCCATGAATTCTTGTTCCAATGCCTTCGTTGTTTTGGACCTTTTCCGGGTGGTCAGTGATTCTTTGGCACGAGATTGCTTGAGGTGGTCCTGCGTCTCTGATTCCTGTTGTGGGTCATGTTCCAAGTCTATTCCCTGATCTGCCTGGTTCCCTTTTGTGGTCAGGCTTGTGGTAGCTGCTTGCTGCCCAACGACTTGTTGTTCCTGGCGTTCCTTCTCTGCCAGTTGAGTTAGGCGTTGCTGACGTTTCTTCTTCTACTGTTGTACGACCACTCGGTCACCAATGGTCTTGTCTAGGGCGTGCCATTCCAAGGGCCATGCTACTAACATGGCATAAATGGCATCATCCATTGCAAGGAACGGAAGTGTGACCCAAGATCACTCTAGATCCTTCCACACGCAAATATGCATGTGATGCATGTCTGCCTTGAACTCGGCCATGGTTTGAAAATTATTGTAAATTGTGGGGGACATGCACGGTCTGCGAGCAATCCACGTCCGTATCTTGCCTTCCATGGAGGTCCAAAATTCCCAGATCGCGGAAACCTTTGTTGCATCCTTTGTAGCCCAAAGTGAAATATACCGTACTGCCTCGGGTAGACTACCTTCAATGCTGGGAAACTGGCTCTCCGACGGTAAGTCACCTGTAACCAGAAAGATTGATAAGAGCAACCATGCATAATGAAAGGTCTTACCTTTGTCCTGTGCTTCTTGACAATTGGTCAGAAATTCGTCGCATAAGAACTGTTCCTAATTAAACTGAACCCCCTCGGCACACTGTCCTGCCAATGCAATGACAGTGGCGGGCACTTCATCTGCGCGACATTTTCTCATAAGTTTACCAGCTAGGACCTGAGTGGTAACTCGTACTGCATGGTTACTGATGCTTGCTATGAGATATCCCCACTTCCCCTTTTCCAGATGGTAATTTGCCTTAACTAATTCAGTGAGGCCTCCCTCGCTACTAGTTCCAGCGATGTCTGCAGGGTTATTCCCTTTATATGGCAAGTGTGTAATCCGGTGGATTAGGTCAGATGTGATCGGGATTAGTTCTTCCAACCAGAGATATCCATCATGAATGAGACCTAGCAGCTATTGAATAACAAATATGGTGATGGTCGTGCGGTGATAGTGAGGGATCCTCCTGAGGTTCAGTAGTCTGGCCCTCTCCATGCCTAGTAACCACTTCTATGGCAATAGTGTGCCTTTGGCTAGTTCGGGTAACTTGTCATTGTCTACCAGGTCCCAATCTTCTAACTTGGTGCTTGGAACACGCCCCATTGGTAACCCTTCGAACCTTATATCGTCTAGAAGAAGCAGGCTCTAGAGCATAGTTTTTGCAGCGTCTACGTCTTTTGTGAGCTTGGTCGTCCCGGTCCATGGAGAAAGATACGGGGATAACAATGGGAACTGGAATGCAAGTTATTCTTCCTCTGCCTGTGCGTCAATTTGATCGATCAAGTCTTACAGGTCGTCTTCCTCCTTAGTGGGTTCGTCGATCACTATTTTTCCTTTGTCAACTGCTGAGCGCTTGTTGAATCTTGGGGAGGCCCTCACTGGACCCATCTTCTTCTTATTCTTCCTGGGCCATGGAGTGCGTGGGGATTTAGGAACTTCAGGAACTTGAGAGGGCTCTTCTTGATTCAACTGCATTTCTTCAGTGACTCGTGCTCGGGTTCTTGCCATAGTGCTCATGGAGTTCCTGGTAGCCGTGAACTTGCTATTTTTTGTTAGTTCAAAGCGCCAAAAATCCAATACCAGCCACACACTATGAGATTTGACAAAATCTCTTCCACCCGTTTGCAATTCAGGTTGGCAAATCTCTGTGTACCTCATCCGGAACTTTTGCCTTAATGTCTCGCCGCCCACTCCTGTCTGACATGATTTGACTGGACCATCACGGCCCATGTGGCTAATGGTTATCTTTTTACTTTTCCCCGTGGTAGCATTATCCTGGAGGCACAGCTGTGGACTTGGGACCTACTTAGCTTGGTGACAACTCCTTTTTCCGTGTGGGTTTGCCGCAGGCTAGTTTATAGTCCCACACCTTCTTTCAATTGCTCGAGGTGCTGAGACTGTAGTTTCTACTGCTAGTCAGGTGTTCGCACCCTTAGTGTGAGTTCGGCTCATCCCTGCTAGCCCGGGTTGCGAGCACTTTTGAATCATCTGGGTAATCGGTCTAGGGTTTCTGCTCTTTCGTGAGTGCGGATGCAACCATGGTAGCAATGTCGCAGCACGTTCCAGGGCCCTTCTGCTTCGCAGTGCACTTTGCTTCTTTGGTCGTAACCCCTGTTTATCGGTGTTGGAGGATCCACGACCACTCAGTCTTTTCTGAGCTTCCTTCTATCGTCTATTGCAGGCCCAGCGTACCCGTGGTATCCGCAACTTCCTTGAGCCTCTGCTAACCTTGGTCTGTTGAGGGGGCTTCAAGCTACTACTTTCAAGCTGGGTAGGTGGCTACACCTCAGGCACTGGTAGCTTCGGAATCTACGGAGTGACCCTCTATCCGGGAGCAGCGGCTGCGCAGAGTGTTTTCGTGAATCTCTTCGGCGGTTCCTCTACCCCCATTGTCACCATCCGATTACAATTGAGCGTGGTTACTTCATGTAGTTGGTTCTGCCATCGTTCCATCTCTTCATCTGAGTCTGATGTGTAAGAGCTATCGCGGTCCCATGAGAGTTGACCATCCGCTGTCGAATTGACCCTGTCGTGATCTTACGTAGTAATTTTGTAGATACAGTCCAGCTCGCCCCATCCACGCCCTTGGTACCCTCATCGTATGAATGGTGCAGTGGGATCCTATGCACGAGCCTCTGTTTGCATTCTATACACAGGTGTTCGATCCATCAACATTTAGTAACTGTGGCAATTTATTTCCTCATGACCCACCATTCTGCAGAAGTTACAAAATAAGTGTTGAGGGGGTTGTCGTAAGATTGGCAATAGGTGACAATTGTCTGTGGCATGCTTTCCTCCTACTTCACAGATTGCGCACCAGAGTGCGGGTGCTATTGTTGGCCCAACCTGTACCTCTAGTCGCAATGTTATGGGCCCCCCTCCTATCATAGGGTTCGCAAAGATTGGACAGTGGTCCTTGTCGTGGCCTGGTCCCTTGCATTTGATACACCACACTTCCTCCCGTATCTCGGTCTTAGGAGCCTGTCCTTGTTTTAAGCTTCACATCTCCAGACATAAGTTTTGTATTTGCGCTTGGATTTGTTGTACTCCCAACCCTGGGTCCTGTATTGGGGTTTCGTGTAGTCGCATCGCTGCCTCTAGTGCTTTGGCTTGGGTTGAGATCTTTTGCTATGATAGAGCCGATCTCAGATATGGCGTTAATGATGCGATAAACCAAGTGCAGTGTTGCTCATCTGTTAGGGTCATGTTGGCCTCGCGGATGGTGCTTTTCAACCTCTGGTCTAAATCCCATGGGGTTTCACCAGGCAACATTACAATTTCCTTGAACCCAATAACTGACTGTGCTTTCGACTTGGGTCACCCAAATTCCTTGTTTAGTGCCTCCTGGATTACTGCCAGTCCTTCATTGGGATGATCACTTGAATATTTCATGTACCAAGTCAATGCGCAGTCCTGCAGCACGCTAACTAAGGTAGCCTTCTTGATGTTATCATCTGTGATGCCCTGAGCGTCCCATACAGACTTTATCACAAACCAGAACCAGCCTGGTTCCTCATTTCCTATTCCCTTAAATGTTGGCAGCTGGACTGCGCTCGCCATCCCAACTTTTGGTGGTGGTGGGGTTGGGGGTGGGGTCGGTGTTGGGGTGGATGGATTTGATGTAGGTGACGCAGGTGGTGGCATGGGCGGAGGTGGTATCAGTGGGAAGCATTCCCTGATCAACCAGACTGCACTCCCTGGTGAGAACCTTGCGAGATCCTCCTCACTTTCTCGGGAAATAGAAGCTAAAGGATTGTTCTCTATTCTTCCAGGTTCATGGTAGCCTATTCCACTTTGTGTTACTCTAGACATCAATAAATGCGCATAATCTGTTTTTCACACAACAGCATCTTAATCCAAGTATTCAACGATTTGATATACCTACCCCAAGGTCCTTGAAGAAACCGCCTTTCCGCTTCGCTATAGCTCACAGTAGTGTCTATCGCGAACTCAGTGATAAATCCTCCTATTACCTGATCCAGCCAGTGATCTACTGTGCATGCGATTTTATCCTCGGTGGCTTCTAGCCTGTGCACCAGTTCCGGGGTCCACTCAATAGGCTGGTCCAATCTGCACCTTCCCACGCTATCAGCTAGCCTTGCGATCCACTCATATAGCTCTACCAGGAATGACGCAAAGAAGATCTCATGAATATCTGTGAATATATACTGGTCTAGCCAATCTTCCTCTGATACTCGCAGGTTTCTATTTTCCTGGACTGCAAACTCGTGGAGATTCAGATCCCACCACTCGTCAATCTCTTTCTTTGTAGGGTTCCAGTGTTTCGACATGAGACACCCCTTAGGCAGATCCCAGTCTCGGCAACGGAACCATTTGTTGGCTTATTGTTATAGACATTTTTGGGCACTACAACCCCAATCAAACATGTCCATAAAACAAGGACTCCTAAGTCCCTAAAAGTTTTGTTCCATCCCCTAAAAGAACAAGGTTAGCTGATTACATCATCTCCCAGAAGTTCTCCACAGAAAACTACTTAGAACTGGTCAAAACTAGACCATCTCAGCTGCTCCATGGTCAAAGTGTGATGCATCCCACCTAAATGCACACGGGAGGTGCGATGCATATTGAAAAGCCCTTCTATGGGGTGCAATGGGAAAGGGTGGACAAATGGCAGAGTCAATTTATGAGGTGGATGATCATGGAATCTTCCATAAACTTCTCATGTGACACTTGCCTCTCTAAATTCGCCCAGGGATGAGTAAGAGATCATCAATCTCCAAGTGGAATCAAGAACTATCAGAGAGAGGACACTAATCAAATCTCAGAAGCTGACTCACCTCCCTGCAATCATCTATATATGGATCCCTCATCCCAAAGATCCAGAGGCTGGAATTTTGTATCTTGTAAGGAAGTGTTGCTTGTTTCTTGGTGTAACATCATAGTGTTGGGTGATCTAAGCTTTTCATGAGGTGAAGAAGGGATTTCTTGCTGAGAGGATGATGCTGGGTCAGAACAATCGGTTTTAATCCTCTTTGCTATTCTTGATATTAATAAAGCTATTCAAGTTTTCCTCCACATTCTTGTATGATTGATGATATATACATTTGTGTGGTCAATATATATATGGTCCTATATTGTTTGTGATAGTAGATCTCTGTTTTTGGATAGTGTTATGCTGCTTTGATTCCACAAGTGCTCTTTGAAGCTGGGTAGACGAGGAAGCGAGTGGCAAAGATCTATCAGAAGGGAGAGGAATCAAGCGATGGACCAAGCTCAAGACAGAGGTTGGTCTTTTTTGTTCCCCTCTTATCTACTTATCATAAAGGAAAACGAAAGTACTTTTAGTTTGTTTGTTTCTAAGATAGCTACCAGTCTTAGTGAGACTAGCAGCTCTGCATGGACACTAGATTTCTCGATAAAAAAATGGCGACTCCACTAGGGATCGAATAGCTTGTTTGCTTTTCTATACTTGTTTGTTTTATAAACTTACAGACGGAGCCTGAAGTCAAGCCAGCTAGCCTTCGAACTCCATTTGCTATGCAACTGCAAAGTAGATCAATGCTGCTTCAGTCTATCTCCGGGTTTTGTTTATAAACTGAAAAATTGATTTGTAAACATCCTAATTTCCCTTGTGGTGGTTCTAGTAACCTCCTTAGATCTACCCCTGTGATTTATTTACTGATTATCACTTGCTCGGCCTAAATCCCTGAACTGTGTTGCAAACTGTGATCAAGAACTGGATCAAAAGTCTCGCACTGTACCATCGCAACCTCTCTTCAAGGATATCAGTATGCATCGCACTTCCCATGTGCTGTAGGTGGGATGCATAGTGGGATCCCTGTGTAACAGGTGCGATGGTCAGAGAAGGCTAATTTTGCCTCCAGACTTTAATTTTTCTTCACTCTTTTCAGCTCTATTCAAGAATTTTGCTGTCTGTAGTCAGTATACCTCTGTGGAAACCCCCTTCCTTTCTATTATTCCGCCTCCATTGTGCAAAGAATTGTAAATGTTTTTATGTATTGTGAGCCATTTTCAGTTCTCTTTTACAAAGAAGTAGCGTAATTGAACTGTCGTTTCTTGATTTGGAAGTTTCGCAAGTGACGTTTTCAATCATAGAAGAGAATTTGATTGTTCTTGAAAGTTGATTACATTGTTACTCTTATATTTGATTTGAATTATTAGTTTTTCAAGTGTCGAAAGCAAGTTTTCAATTCCAAATCGCAAGGTGTCGTCATTGTCTTCATTTTGTCTTGAAAAGAAGCTTGTTAGTAATGTCGCTTTGAAAAATAATTCAGATTTGCGCTTAGCTTTCTTTTTATCATTCACACATTAAGAAGGCTGAAAAACAAATACATGCATGTGCATTTGCATTTAGGCTATTTGTTGGTTTCATTTAGGACAGTGCATATAGTGTGTGCTCTCTACTCTATGTTGAAAGAATATCATCTCTTTTTCTTTAGTAGCTAGGATTTTCATTGCAAAAAGAAGATTAAACGATTGTTTATCATCTTAGATTGCATTTTAGGAATTGTATATCTACATCACGCGGTGAACCTGAAAAGAAAATTTCTTAAACAAGATCAACTGTACAATAAATTCAATGAATCTAAAAACGCTTTGGAACCTAACGCACAACATTTAGAAGTCTAGGCTAGAGACGTATTCCGACGTCGTAAATCCTGGTAACTATTGTTTTCATTGCTGGTTGGGTGATTCCTCCACTTTGAGATGAAAAATGACAGTACGGACCTGTGCTCCCATGTACCATCAAGTATATATTGGGAGACCACAATAGGCTATATCCTTTATCCATCGGAAGCTATGTCTGCCGCCCTATTGATCGCAATGCACTGAACACAACATTCGGGAAGATTGACTGTCGTACCGTAAAAAGTATTCTGCATTTTTGCGATTGGTTTGGTAATCCCTCTGTCTAGACTTCCAGAGTAGTCTCTTTCATTCCTTTTTAGACTCCTTAAAGGAAAAGGTCCATCTGAGCACTTGTCACTTCAAGCTCATTAAAAATCGAAGGCGACTAGAGTCATTTTTTGTTTTTTCTCAACTCTTAAAAATTGAAAAAACAAGTTGTGTCAAAGCGTCTAAAATTTATTTTAATCGGAATAAATGTCACCTTTCCTACGTTGGTCTTAGGTTGAGAGAAATGGATTCCACCAACCAATGATTTCCCCTTGGAGGAAATCCTAGTCCTTTCTCCTCTTGGGGAGATTTTAGTGCACCCCATATGGCCACATTGTCGCTTCCAGGATTGACAATCGGCCTGCCCTTATGGCTCTTCTCGACCTTTGTCGTTCAGAACACCGTGATTCCTGAGCAATCAAGTAAGCAATTAGACGATACCAAAGCTACCCCCCAACCTTCTACTTCGTCCGATTCTCCCTCTCCTCCTTCCTCTTCGCTTGATGAAGCTGGTAAAGCCAAAAATCAAGTAACTAAGAAGGAGAAGAAGGGGAAGAAGAAGAAACAGAAGAAGAAGAAGGAGCCAAAGGCGAAAAGGGGAAACCAGGCATCATCTAGTGAAAATCCACACACTGCACTGTCAAAGCCTAAACCTTCATGTGTCATTTGCAAAGGATATCACTATCATCGAGATTGTCCTTGCATCCCTCGGATCTTAAGGGACTGGTCTCCTCGTTTGCACAATCCGGTGTCAACAACCTCTGATGATCATGTTGAAAATACACCATCAACTAGTGAAAGTGAAGTGTCGGGACAGAAAAGGAAAAGTAAATCCCATTTTAAACTATGTGAAGTCGATCACGTCGTCCACCATTGTCCCTTCCTAGACGAGGCTAAAAGAGTTTTGGACGACCGTCCAATTTCACCATTACAGCTTCCTCCTAGATATAATAAACTCTAGCCAAGTCCATCACTAGTTGAAAATCTGACTGACTTGCCATTATGGCCGGTTGAAGCGTCTATCATTGAAGATAAACCATCTTAATCCACACCAGACGAAAGTCAAAATGTCAAGGTGGCAATTGACCCGGTCTTACCTTCAGAAGGTCCAACTTCAGATGATACAGTCACCGAAGAAAATAAGAACAACACCGTTCAAATTCTCTTCATAAACACAGACCCCGATGAACATGGGGGCAGTCTACCCGTTCCTTTACTGCAGGAAGGAATTTCTTCAGAGTCATATCCGGCCGTCTATTCGGTCCCACCTCCAAGCAACCTAGTTGTTTCCTTCGATTGGAATCTACTAGGCAGACCCCGTTTACCAGCTAGTGTACCATTTCGAATCATTGCACAAATATACAGAATGGTCATGGCCGGTACCATCATAGATGAAGGGGCTTCTATGAGTATCCTTTCCTCAACTGCTTGGAAAGCGCTTGGTTCGCCATCACTTTTGCCTGAGATGAGAAATCTAACAGGCTTTGACAAAGGAACCAGACGACCATTAGGGATCCTTCCCAATGTGCCAATAACATTGAGAAGGAAAATCGTTCACATGAACGTAATGGTAGTCCAAGGACCCCTAGATTATAATCTACTCCTTGGACGTGACTATATTTATTGCATGGGAGAAATTGTCTCCTCGCTCTTTAGAGTAATGTGTTTTCCGCATGAAGGAAGAGTGGTCAAGCTCGTAGACCAGCTTTCATTCCCTGGCTCACACATAGCAAATAGTCAAATACCATCCCTGAATGGTCTTTTCACTCAAGGAATGTCTCATGAATCTCCAGTTTGTCCACCCGATGAGCGCGAGTGATTCGGGAGGACATGACTGAACCCCAGGGGGCATGCACCCTGGTCTATTTCGGCAGGAAAACCTTGGGTATAGGGTAGGTTTCCTCAAAGGATATATGACTAGTTTATGGAATTAGACCAGAATAAGATACCTCTGTTAGAAGGTAGGCCTTTCCCGATAGAACAAACGTTTTGTCTACAAATTGAAGGGTAACCTGGAAAAGGTAGGCCTTTCCCGATAAAACAAATGTTTTGTCTACAAATTGAGGGGTAACCTCGGAAACTCTGCTTCACTATACCTGGGGGCATGCAAACCTTTTAGCATGCAAGCAAAGAGCGACCATCTATTTTTTAAATTTGTAGGTCCTCTAACCCTTTAAACTCGTAGGATTGGTCTTTTCCTAACTTGCATAAAGAAAGGATGTGGGGAAAAGCTTTGTAAGGTGCAAGCTCCATAAAAAATGGCATCTTAGATGAGACATCCTTATTATACGACTGGATCGAGCAGTTTTTATGTGGAGTTCAAGCTCGTTAAAAATTAAACATAAGCAATGAGCAAATGTTTCCCCTAGAGTTTAAGCTCATTCATTAAAAAATGAACCAATTTTTGGTAAATAACCATCGTGAATGCATTATCATCAGCCTTTGAAGCCTTGGTCATGTTCTCATCATCACCTCCACTATGTATTGGCCGATCATTCACCTCCATTTGATTGTTTACCTTTTTTGATGAACAGTTGCGAAGAGTGATCCTGTTAGCCATCCTTGTGACACTGCCGTGATTGGAAAATTCCAAACCTTACCTGGAATTAGCTGCTACCTGAATTTATCACTCGTTCCTCGAAAAACGAGTCTCCTTTAAGCTCTTTTCATCTGACTCGTAAAATATGAAAAGATTGCCGAGCAATTGGCCTCTTCAGCTCGTTAAAGTGACCGGAAGTGTTATCCCTCCTTTATATTTTAATCTTTTTGGACCTGAGGGATTAATACACAAAAATATCGAGCGCTTGTTTTGTTCGGCTCGTTAAAATTATCGAAAATTCATCCCTTTTGTATTATTTTATACTTTTTCGGACTTAAGGGATTATATCACAAAAAATGATTGTTGGAGTTTTCTTTACGTCCCTTTCAGACTCTCTAAAATTGAAAAGGACTAAGTTATCTTTGTCGTTGAACTCGTTAAAACCGAATAGCGACAGACTTGTCCATATAGACAAGAACGAGTTTCACTATCGCTAGGCTCGCTAAAACATAGCGATGGGTTTGCCTGAAGGGCAAATTATAGAACAAGCATACGTTATCCTCCTCAAGCTTGACAAAAATAAAGAGGTACTAGTCAGCAATGACTGGGGAAAAATTGGGAAGAAAACTTGAAGAAACTTTATTGGTAGCAAGTCGCTCTTGAACATGACACTTTCACTCCGCATCCGAGTCGGGTTGGGTTGTTCCGTTCACTGATCATATCACCATTGGTACATCACACCATCCACATTTGGGGTTAATGCTACCAATCCATCATGTCAGTGCTATCAATATGTTCAAGAGAAGTCGCTCAGAGAATTCACCTGTGTCTCATCCACTGCAATACATTTACGCTTTGTTCTTTCATGACCGCCACCCTGAACCTTATATCATCAAATCGTTTTCACCTCCATTAAAATAATTTGCTCCGTTCCACGTCGTAGATGTGGGATTCATTAAGGCCCTCCTATGACAGATCGCTTCTTGTCAACATCAGCTCATTATCTAGGAAGTCGATCTAGGAACAACCCTTTCAGTACTTTGAAGCTTGCATGCCTCAATGGCAAGTTTCTCACTTCCAGCGATAGGTTTACATCAATGGCCTTCGACCGAAAGATTTTTTGTGGTGTTCGACACCAAGTCCCTTTTTCACACCACGTGAATTGTACTGTCGTACCTTGAGGGTCATCATCATTATCAGTGATTCCTCTCGCGCCTGTTAATATCTTACATCACTGGCTGGTAATCAGGCGATGTCTTTCCATGTTCGACTCCAAAACATATCTCACATGGATCGACTTGTACTTTGAGTGAAGATCGAACGAGATTGAAGACCCCGGATCTAGTTTCATCCCTCCGGGCTGCGATATATATTCAGGAAAATAAAGACATCAAATGTACATCATTGCTACACAGATAATCATCCAATCTAAGGGATGATGGCTCTACCAGAATCATCAGTCTGCACAGACGATTGTCTGTCTTATGTACATAAAAATGAATTTATAAAGTTAAGCATGGGAATGCCCACCTCAGTTAGATCATGAAAATATTATGAAGATAATGTATTGTATTGTATCTTATTACAGGTTTCCTTCCATCTCGAAAAAACTTCGAATCCTCATGATAAAGCATTTCACCCAACATCAAAAGATTAATAACCTCATGCTTTAGGGGGCAACTGTTATATACATTTTTGGGCACTGCAACCCCAATCAAACATGTCCATAAAACAAGGACTCCTATGTCCCTAAAAGTGTTGTTCCATCCCCTAAAAGAACAACGTCAGCTGATTACATCATCTCCCTGAAGTTCTCCACATAAAACTACTCAAAACTGGTCAAAACTGGACCGTCTCACCTGCTCCATGGTCAAAGTGTGATGCATCCCACCTAAATGCACATGAGAGGTGCGATGCATACTAAAAATCCCTTCTATGGGGTGTGATGGGTGAGAGTGGACAAATGGCAGAGTCAATTTGCGAGGTGGATGATCATGGAATCTTCCATAAACTTCTCCTGTGACACTTGCCTCTCTGAATTCACCCGGGGATGAGTAAGAGATCATCAATCTCCAAGTGGAATCAAGAACTATCAGAGAGAGGACACTAATCAAATCTCAGAAGCTGACTCACCTCCCTGCAATCATCTATATATGGATCCCTCATCCCAGAGATCCAGAGGCTGGAATTTTGTATCTTGTAAGGAAGTGATGTTGGTTTCTTGGTGTAACATCATAGTCTTGGGTGATCTAAGCTTTTCATGAGGTGAAGAAGGGCTTTCTTGCTGAGAGGATGACGCTGGGTCAGAACAATTGGTTGTAATCCTCTTTTCTATTCTTGATATTAATAAAGCTATTCAAGTTTTCCTCCACATTCTTGTATGATTGATGATATATACATTTGTGTGGTCAATATATATCTGGTCCTATACTATTTGTGATAGTAGATCTCTGTTCTTGGATAGTGTTATGCTGATTTGATTCCACAGGTGCTCTTTGAAGCTGGGTAGACGAGGAAGCGAGTGGCAAAGATCTATCAGAAGGGAGAGGAATCAAGCGAGGGACCAAGCGCAAGATAGAGGTTGGTCTCCTTTGTTCCCCTCTTATCTACTTCTCATAAAGGAAAATGAAAGTAGTTTTAGTTTGTTTTTTTCTAAGATAGCTACCAGTATTAGTGGGACTAGCAGCTCTTCATGGACACTAGATTTCCCGATAACACTTATATGGGTCTGACCCAGGTTCGGAAGAATTATTTAGCCAAGAAAATCCTGTAGCTACTGGCCCTTTCACAACAGCCACGAAGCGTGGACTGAGGTCTCACCCGAGGTAGCAGGGGAGGGTGAAAAAACTAGGTTTCCACACCCTTGGGATGTCTAGATGTGGTTTGGAGGCTTCGCGCCCCGTTCTGTAGTGTCACACCGTGTTGTATTCGCGCAAAGCCGGAATTCCTTTTACTATCTATTAACGTGCAGTCTATGGATATAATCTATAGGAGGAAGTACTGCAACCCGAATCTACTTTAAAGTGGTCTTTTAGTAAACATTTATCACTTTGATTCAGTTCGCAGATTAAGATTTAAACCTAGATTCACAAGTATTCAATAAGCAGTGCACACAAATCAAACAGTCTTATTAACCATACAAAATGCCAGATTTGTGATAATTTAGATTCAACACAGAATTCAGAAGAAACTAATCTTTATTTCGACTTATCACCCTTACATCCAGATTTGCCCTGCGCACTCAACTACAGGGGTCCGCACACACAGCTGCAGACTCTTCCAAGCCTTTGCACACACAGCTGCAGAGCCTCTATCTCCTACCCAAACCCCCGACTCGGACTTATAGACTCTTTCAGAATGCTTCTTCTTGGACACCCATTACATATCAGATCTCAAAATCATACCAAAGACTTAGATATTCTACCCATAGAGCCTTGCTCTATTTATACCTTTCTATGGCCTGCGATCCACGGGCGAGCCGACTCAACTTACATTTCTTTACATTATTTTTGGGCGGACTACCCTTTTGACTTTGACTTATTACAACTCGCGCTCCGCACATCTCGCGGAGTCTTTACCCTGCTCTTACCCAAAATTGCGGGCCTCGCGCCCCATACCCGTTGCGCGGGGCTTCCGCTACCTAACACACTTTCAAAAAATGAGAACTGAACAGAGAGAAGACCAATGAAAACAACAGGTAATGGATCAAACACAGGGCAGAAGAAAGGGATAAATTGTGGGTAGGTTGGAAGGCGACTAACCGAAGATTCCTCTGAAATCCTTCATCCTATGCACTTTGGGCGGAAAAATGCACGAAGGTTAATCTCCCAAACGGACCTGAACTATTATAGAGCGGTGGCCTATGTAATTTTCGGGTCCGTTAGAAATGGTAAAAAGTGTGCAAATTTAACGAGATCTAGTAAGAAATCCTTCATCCCTTGGATTTCGGGCAGAAAGCTGCATGAGATATAATTCCCGAAACGGACCCGAAAAATTATTGTGTGGTGGCTTTTAACTTTTCGGGTCCGTAAGAAAGGTTAACAAGTGGGCTAGTTGGAGGGATCACTTTGGTAATCCCCCATCCTATGGATTTCGGGTGGAGTAATTGATCAACGGTTAATTCGTCTTTCGGACCCAAAATAGTTTAGTGCGGAGACTTATACTCTTTTCAGGTCCGCCAGAAAGTTCAAAGTACGGGCGAGGTTTAGGCCCGAAATCAATCAGCACTGTTTGATCCTCAAGGGCGGGATCACATGGTCTTTGAGGTTGATTGTTATTCGAAATTTAAGGATATTGCATTGAGGCTTAGTTTTGGGTCTTTGGTCCTTTAAGGGTTGATAAGCAGGTTTTTAGTCTGATGGTCCTTTAGGGCGAACTATTTGGGTTTAGCTTAGTTACTAGGCACTCATCGTAGGGTGGATCATCTTGCCCTTGTTTCTTTTGTAATCTTGTTTTTTATTCAGTTCGGTGTTCTTCCATCCTTGGTTTTTGTTGAAATATTACAGAGTTGGATTGTACAATATGTATTTTGTTCAGATTAATGGAAGGATTCACACTTACTTGATCAAAAAGAAATTATGGGACATGATGGACACAAAGTTGAAGAAGAGTACAACCTTTCATCTGCAAACAGATGGAAAAACTGAGGTTGTCAATAGAACAACCATTCATCTTATTAGAGGATATTGCATCAAACATCCCAAGTTGTGGGATGAATAGTTGCATTACATATAGCATGCATACAACCGAACAAAGAATTCTTCCAAAAACACATCGTCATTTGAGGCATGTTATGGGTACTTTCCAAAATCGCCATTGGACTTCATCTTTGAGAAAGATGTCACCATTGATGGTCACAATGACATCGATAAGGCAAGGAAGTCCATAGAGAAAATCCAGTTGATACATCATACAGTGCAAGAACATCTTGAGAAAAGTCAAATAAGCTACAAGGCAAGCCATGACAAACACCGGGTTGATCACAAATTTCAAGTTGGCGATAAAGTATGGTTATATATTAGCAAATGGAGACTTCAAGGGGAAGGTAAAAAGCTTAATCCAATCCGTTATGGTCCTTTTAAAATTCTGGAAAATATTGGTAACAATGAATTTAAGCTTGATTTCCCTCCTTATATGCAAATATACTCTGTTGTTAATGTTGAGAATGTGAGATTGTTTGAGCCTCCTTTGACTGATGATCAAGGAGAGCATGTTCAATTGCCATCAATAGATCATTTCTCGCCAGAATATCTTGATGAACTTCAGCAAGATCTTATACTTGATAGAAGAACCAGGACTTTCAAAAGAGGGGATGATGAATACCTTAGAGTGGGACTCAAGATACAAAGGCCTTCTAAAGCCAAATGGTTGCAGATCGAGAAGGTAAGGAAGTTATACCCTCACCTACTAAACAATTGATAGTATCTTTTAGGATCCAAAAGGCTTCTAGTGGGGAAGAATGATCAAGCACTCAATATTTAGCTGAAAAATAAAATTTCTCAGAATGGCTCGAAACCTAAACGAATGTGTCCGTCTCAGAAAAAAGATCCTAACGTAACTCATTTCGTTGAAAACCGAGTTTGTATAAGGAAGTTATTGTGTTCTATTCGCTTTGCTAAACAAGCAAAATTTGCAAAAAAAAATGCCCAGTCACTACACAGTCAGTAGTCTGTACTGCTGATGTGGCAAGTGACTAGGTAGGGTCAATTTGGTCAACATTCAATCATGTCTTGACAAGTGTCACAGTGTTATTGGGTTTCAGATTGGTGATGTGGCACAGTTGGATTGGTTGGTTTTGGACCAATGGGAGAATGCCACATGGAAAGCCCGGAGGCTACGACGTGGAACCTCCCAATGGCCTAGGACTCGACATTGTTCAACAAAATATATTGGAGGCATCGAGGTTCAACCCCGCGACCTCTAGCACATAGTCCACAAGTCTTAACCACCTACGCTACTTCTTGTTCCTTACCACCATACTTCTTCATTTATATTTAAAGTTAAATGGTTATAGAATGGGTGGTTAGAGGAGGGCCAGCCCTCCCCATGTGAACGCAATTGTGGTGGCCACAAACGGCTATGCAAATGGCTCTCCAAACAACTTTTTGGCAGTGATTACAATCCCCGTGTGATCGCAACAAACGGTTACCGTAAACGGTTTTGGAGGAAGCTACATAAACCGTTACCCCAAACAGTTACTGCAATGGTCAGTGCATATATGAACAGACCCACCATTACACAAAATGGTTATATCATCTGGCGGCTCCACAAAACTTTAATGTGACGGTTGAACATGTGAACACACGCAAAAATTGCCAGTAATTTCCAGAAATGGTTAGCCTAATCCGCACGATTAGCGTTAATCACTCAAGTTAAACTCGCCTTATATTTAATTAATCGGGAGTTTAAAATGGTGGACTTTTAGTGGATTCCGACATTTTTTGCACCAACCCCAAAATTAGCAGCCCTAACTAGAGTTTTCCATATTTGGAGGAGCTTTTCAAGGAAAAAAATTGTCATGTCCATGACTAGAGCAATTTTCGACCAAATTGAGCTCAGGAAAAGGTGTTCCTAGCTAATTTCGACATTCTGAACACATTGGTGCAGGTATCAAGAGAAGTAGAGCTTTGTAAACAGAATTTTTTCCATATTGAGCTAATACAGAGGCCCAAGCCATGGAAGTTGGACCAAGGAGATGTAGCCCAGGAGGGGTGAACTCCTTCATCAAAACATTGTGTTAAAGTGTCTCTTTCATGGTTTGTTGTACTTTGAATGTTTGTTGTTTAGTACTTGTTTTTGAAGCTATTTTTTTCATGTATGTCACATTAAACTTGATGAAATTTACCTGTTTCAATCACCAAACAACCTAAGGAAACTTATGCACAGGAAGCAATGAACAAGCACATGTTTATAAATCTGTAATTGAAATTAACACAGCAAAACTAACATTCAATAATATATCACTTTTCTGGTTGAATGATGGAAACAATAGCTAAGGAATGTTTGCGATCATTCTATTTACATTTCACAGTAATCTGGCCTGGAAAGGAAAACCCCGGTTAAAGACATTGGTATGTGTTATGAGTGTTAAAATTAAATATTGCACTGAATTGCTTGAACTACACCTGTTGTAAAATGGTAAATTAAAAAAATGAGTTATTGTTTAATTGGTCCTTGTGATTGCTATTTTGATCTAATGCTCTAAACATGAGGAGGTATATATATATATATATAGCGAGAGAGAGAGAGAGAGAGAGATGTATACCTCCTCGTGTTTAGAGCATTAGATCAAAATCTCAATCACAAGGACCAATTAAACAATACCTCATATATATATATATATATATATATATATATATATATATATATATATATATATATATATATATATATATATAGATAATGCATTGTTACGAGAACATTGTGTTTGGTCAACCTTGGCTTAATCGCCATAATCCGTGATGGAGGCGTCATACTTCCTAGTTGGCCTTCGAAAACCCTTGTGTGGAAGTCAGCCACAGTGGTAGGATTGTGATGATGTGTCACAAAGGTTCGCCCCCAGAAGCCCAAGAGGCACAGGATAGAAGAGCGTCGAGGTGATAAGACTGGGATGACATGTCCCGGAGATCCCCACCCTAGAGGTGCAAGAGAATCAAGCAAGGAGATTCACCAGGGTGATGGGGCCGGGATGACGTATCCCAGAGATCCCACCCTAGAGGTACAAAGGGGAACAGGTGTGGGATCTATCGAGATGACGTGGTGGTCCAGTATCAGGGAAGAGGCCAAAGGAATCAGCCCCATTTTGTCATTATGTGTTTGTATGAAACCCACAAGTGGTTTTGGAAACCTAAAAATGCTTTCTCTGACACTCCCTGCAATGGTTTCTAAAAGGTGATGGAGGGTATTAGAATTTATCCCAGTCATAGATATGGAGATCAGCAGTTTAGATAAATTGATTTGTCTGACACCCCTACCCTTCTTATCACATGTGCATGTTGACCCATCATAATTTTTCAACCTAGAGCATATGTAGTAGGGGTCATCGATTAGTGTGAATTTTTACATGAGGTGTAACTGTGGCGGGGCCTAGGTGATGATGGGGATTGTCAGGTTGCAACGGGGTGACGTGGTGAGTTTTATGAGTGCCATGGATATGGATGTGGCACAAGTCCCATTTCCATTAGGCAAAATGACATCCAATAGGTTGACGTAAAGTCCACCAATAGAGTGGTCATGGTTATAGATGTGCGTGTTGTGTATATAAAGTGGTAGAACCATTCATAAATAATTAAAATGATTTGAATAATCTCTCATTCATTGTGCTTATATTGTTGAAAATAGCAACAAGAAATGCTAAATATAGAAGTGCTAAATTTAGTACTACTATAAATAGCATTTCAGGATACCTTCCTATTTTAGTCAGTCCCTAAACTAAAATAGAGAAGTAAAATTTGGATTTGATCTTAGCAGTTGTTTGTAAAATAATTAACTAATTCATCTTGAGTTAATTAGTTAAGGAAAATAAAACATGAAGTCTATGTGGGGACATGCAATAGTTTCTCCATTAATTGACGAATTTATCCATCAGTTAAAGAGATAAGGATGAGTTGTAATTAGTTGGCTTAGTTAATTGAGTCAAGTCCAGTTAGATTAATTCAAACAGTTTGTTGAATTAATGTAAGTTCAGTTAGTTAATGCATGCATGCATGTAACTATTTCACTTCAGATAACTGAATATTCTCTCATAAATAACTCATGCATGTCAGTTCAGACAGAGACCCAATTGAGATCAGATGGAGGGGAATTGTACTATCAGTTGCTAGAATATTCCATTGTGAATATCTCTTGCATGCAGAAGGAATTATTTCCTTAAGTATTGCGCAGTTACTTCTTCAGGTTTTGTGAGTGTGATGAGGCCAATTCACACATGTGACATCATTGGACCCCAAGAAAAACTGCGCAAGGAAATAGGAGGCTTGGAGGGCTTGAGGAGGACATATACAGTGTCTATTCAGGCTGTGAGCTGTATTGTTTGACTGCAAAGAGAGCAAGATGGCTTGAGAGTTGATTCTTTTTGTAACTTGAACAAGATTTCCACTTGTATGATAATATAGAGATTGGGGTTTTAGGCTGAGGCTTTCCCTGAGTTATTTCTTCTATGTTATGTGTGATTGATTTCTCATTCTTAGTTATATGTGTTCTCTTGATCTTGCTCAATTCGATTAAGCTTCCGCAAATTGTTGTATAAGTAGATCTTGTATTTTGCTTTAGTCTATTGCATAATCTGTTGATCTACAATGGGAATTTATACATGGTATCAGAGCAAAGTTGATCAAGGCGAAGAACAATATACAAGAAGGGAGAAGTTTGAAGTTTGAGGTTCCTGAATATAGAAATCGAGTTCTTATCACATCTCAATTCCACCAATGGTGTTCAGCGGTTTAAGACTCGAGTATGCCCTTGATGGCAACTCAAATTATATAGCCTGGAAGGATCGCATGGAGGCAGTATTAGAGGATAACGGTCTACAGGACCTCATTGATTAAGAAGTCCCCAAGCCGACTGATGCTACGCAACTCGCAGAATGGAAGAAATGTGGCTAGAGCAAGGAAAATCCTCCTAGAGGGAGTTCGAGACCACATTGTCTCGAGCCTCCATGGGAAGGAGACACTGTTTTCGATGTGGAAAACATTGAAAGATCTATATCAAAACAATAGCAATCAGAGGAAGTTGAAGCTGAAAGACAAGCTTTGTAAGATCAAGTGTGAAAAGGGCAACATGATCTCTACATATCTGAACAAGCTCACCACCTACAGGGATGAGCTTGGAAGTGTAGGGATCACGACCGCTGATGATGACATGGTGAGTCTTGCACTCCTCGGTCTTCCTAAGAGCTGCAATAGCTACCAAGTCTCGATTAATGGAAGAGAAAAAGTGCCAGATTGGGGACGACTTTGGTCAGATCTGATGCAGGAGGAAATAAGAAGAAGCACCAGAGATGGATCCTCATCGAAGCAAGATGATGAGGAAAATATATCCTTAGCGAGTAAGGCAAGGAAAGAGAAAGGGAAGGCGTCCCATCCCAAATCCAGTTCTTCCCATGGTGGGAAGAAGATTGAAAAATTGAAAGTGCGATGCTTTCATTGTCATGAAGTGGGCCATTATGCTACGAATTGTCCACAGAAGAAATCCAAGAAGGGTTCCTCGAAGGGATCTGATGGTGAGGCACTGGCCTCACAGTTTGAGCTAGATTTGTCACTTATTGCATGCATGGTTTCATTCATGGTGGGATGTGTGTGGTACCTGAACAGTGGAGCTTCATTCCACATGTCAGGTGACAAGAATATTTTCAGTACCTTGGAGGAGAAGGATCTCCATATGCAGATCGAGATGGGCGATGATGGAAAGTACCGTGTTTCAGGTGAAGGTACGGTTGTGTTTCAGAGGGAGCATGGAGATCACCTCACCCTGACTAATGTAAAGTATGTACCAGGTCTGAAGAAGAATCTTGTGTCTAGCGCTATGCTAGAAGATAAAGGCTATGATGTAGTCTTTAGTAAAGGAAAGGTATTCCTAAGGCATATCGGTACTGGACAGACAAAGCGAATTGGGATTCGAGTAAAGAATCTCTACAAACTGGAGGTAGATGACTATACTGCATTGAGTTCCAAAGTTGAGATGGTGCAGAGCCAAGATGTTGGTGAGCTATGGCATAGAAGACTAGGCCACTTGCACCATGGAGCCCTGAAGATCATGCAACAGATTTCTACGGATTACCCAAGGGAAAACTTGAGCAGACAACTACATGCAAAGTTTGTAACTTGGGTAAGTATGCGAAATAGTCCTTTCCGGATCGAGACAGTAGAGCTGGAGCAATCCTAGAGCGAGTTCACTCAGATGTTTGTGGACCATTCTCTACAGCCTCCACCGCTAAACAAAGGTACTATGTTATTTTTATTGATGATTTTTCTCGTAGATGCTAGATCTACTTTATGCAAAAGAAGGATCAGACCTTCTTTAGGTTTTGTGAGTTTAAAGCCTTGGCAGAGAAAGAATCTGGAAAGAAAATAAAAGCCTTGCGTAGCGATAATGGTGGAGAGTATGTCTCCCAACAGTTTAAAGAATTCTACGTTGCAGAAGGAATTAAATAGGAATTGACAACACCCCATAACCCATAGTAGAATGGGGTGGCCAAAAGGAAGAACAGATCGATTGTGGGAGCAGTCTGAGAGATGTTGCATGACCAAAGCCTACCACTGTATTTGTGGGCTGAGGCATGTAATACAGTAGTATACTTTAAGAACAGAATCCCGCACCATATACTAGGGATGAAGACACCTATGGAGGCCTTTTCCGAGAAGCAACCTTATGTAAGTCACTTCCGAATCTTTGGATCATTAGTTTAGTGTCATGTGACGACAGAGGCCAGGAAGAAGCTAGACCCAACAATTGAGTTGGGAATACTTGTGGGGTACATGGTTACACCCCACAACTATCGAGTGTACCTACCTTCCACTCAAAGGAAAGTGGTACGTAGGGATCTGAAGTTTTACGAGTAGAAAGCCATGCACTTATCACTTGAGAGGGAGCTCAAGTTGCATGCAGAGGAAGAGCTTTTATTTCCTAAGGAGGAGGAGCCTCAAATTGATGCGGAGCAGCCGCATGCAGAGGATCCGAGAGTGGAGACATCCACTCATGCTGATACTTCCAAAGATGGGCAAAAACGCTCAAGAGAAGTTGGCATGTTGATGTTGGATGCGTGGCAGAATGTGGGACAGCCATCTTCTCAGCACAGATAGAGGAGGTCACCCGAGCGATACACTGGGTACATGGCCCTGGTTGGGGAGTGTGTAGATACAAAACCTTCTTCATTTGAGGAGGCAGTGTAGCAACCAGTCTGGGTTGATGCAATGGTAGAGGAGTACGACTCTATCATTCGGAACAGTGTGTGGTATGTTGTCCCAAGACCTCAGGGTAAGTCAGTGGTGAGTTCCAAATGGCTTTAAAAGGTAAAGCAAGTAGCTAATGGCAATGTTGAGAAACATAAGGCAAGTTTTGTTGCCCAGGGTTTCTCACAGGTCAAGGGGATCGACTACGATGAGAATTTTGCTCACGTAGCAAGGTACTCATTGATTAGATCGATGTCGGCACAATCATCTCAGATGGGGTGGAAGATCCACCAGATGGATGTGAAGACAACATTCCCCAATGGGAATATTGAGGAGGAGGTGTACATTAAGCAGCCAGAGCGTTTTGAGACCTTCGATCGTGAGTCGCATGTGTGCAGACTCAAGATGGCTTTGTATGGGCTGAAGCAAGCACCCCGTACTTGGTACACCAAGATCGACACCTATTTCACTAGTTTGGGCTTCACCAAGAGTGAAGCAGATGAAAACCTTTACCACATCATGGCAGAAGGTAAACCATTGATCATTGTTCTTTATGTCGATGATCTGATTTTGACAGGTGATGATCAGCTGATACAGTCTTGCAAGGAGGACCTTGCAAGAGAGTTCGAGGTGAAGGACATGGGCCTATGCACTACTTTTTAGGCATGGAGTTGTGGCAGAAAGATGGTGAAGTATTTGTGTCTCAAGGCAAGTATGCTAATGAGATACTCAGGTGCTTTCACATGGAGAAGTGCAAGCCCATGCAGACTCCTCTAGCTAGGAACTGGAGGAAGGAGGATGCTACTTCAGGTGAGGTAGTAGCTGCTATTGTTTATCAGCAGCTGGTGGGTTCACTTATGTATCTGGTGAACACACGACCCGACTTATGCTTTGCGGTGAACCAGCTGAGTCAAGCTATGGTTCAGCCTACCAAGCTGTTTTGGAAGGCAACGAAGCATGTGTTGAGATACCTCAGAGGCACATCTCAGTTCAGATTGTGGTACAGACGGACAGAGGGAGTGAAGCTTCAGGGCTTCACAGATGCGGATTGGGCAGGGAGTCCATCAGATCGGAAGAGCACTTCTGGAGGAATATTCAACCTTGGTTCAGTTGCAGTTTCCTAGTACAGCAGGAAACAAAGATCAGTTGCACTTAGCTCAGCAGAGGCTGAATACATGGCTGCTAGTCAGGCTGCATGTGAGGCCATTTGGATGCAGAAGATTCTAGTGGGATTGTTTGGTCAGAGGATGGTTCCTACAGTGATCTACCGTGATAACGAGAGTTGTATCAAACTCTTAGAGAATCTGGTTTTTCATGACAGGTCCAAGCACATTGATATCCAATATCACCATCTTCGAGACTGTGTGGTCAAGAGGATCATGTTGTTGTTGTATGTTTCGACCGAGGAACAGGATGTAGATATTTTGATGAAGGCATTGTCAAAATGCAAGTTCGAGTTCCACAGAGACGGGATTGGGGTTACTGATAATCCCTTTCTTGTTGAGAGGGAGTGTTGAAAATAGCAACAAGAAATGCTAAATATAGAAGTGCTAAATTTAGTACTGCTATAAATATAATTTCGGGATACCTTCCTATTTTAGTCAGTCCCTAAACTAAAATAGAGAAGTAAAATCCGAATTTGATCTTAGCAGTTGTTTGTAAAATAATTAATTAATTCATCTTGAGTTAATTAGTTAAGGAAAATCAAACATGAAGTCTATGTGGGGAAGTGCAACAGTTTCTCCATTAATTGAGGAATTTATCCATCAGTTAAAGAGATAAGGATGAGTTGTAATATTGAGTTGTAATTAGTTGGCTTAGTTAACTGAGTCAGGTCCAGTCAAATTAATTCAAACAGTTTGTTGAATTAATGTAAGTTCAGTTAGTTAATGCATGCATGCATGTAACTACTGCACTTCAGATAACTAAATATTCTCTCATAAATAACTCATGGATTGAGTGTGATGAGGCCAATTCACACATGTGACATCATTGGACCCCATGAAAAACTGCGCAAGGAAATAGGAGGCTTGGAGGGCTTGAGGAGGACATATACAGTGTCTATTCAAGTTGTGAGTTGTATTCTTTGATTTCAGAGAGAGCATGATAGCTTGAGAGCTCATTCTTTTTGTAACTTGAACAATATTTCCACTTGTATGATAATACAGAGATTGGGGTTTTAGGCTGAGGCTTTCCCCGGGTTATTTCTTTTGTGCTATGTGTGATTGATTTCTCATTCTCAGTTATATGCGTTCTCTTGATCTTGCTCAATTCGATTAAGCTTCCACAAAGTGTTGTAGAAGTAGATCTTGTATTTTGCTTTAGTCTATTGCATAATCTGTTGATCTATAGTGGGAATTTCTACATATATATCCCATTCTTCTAACAATACAAGAGGAATTGGATTAGCAGTAACCACGATAAGTGGGGTGCTATTATAGGTGGTATTATAGCATCCAAGTACAATACTTGGATTGGATGGGCTCTATCATGGGAAAGTAACAGCAGGTCCCTTAGTAATGGGGTTTCATAATGATTTTTAGAAAATTAATAAAAATAAAAATTAGGTGTTAAATATCAGTTGTAAATAATTGATGACATTCATGGTTGAAAGGTTACCTTGTGGTATAAGGATGTAGCATGGTACTAATGCATGGATCCCTAGATATAGGGTGGAGCTCAACTTTGATTGTAATATCCCCTGTGAAATTTTGGGGAATGTAAGACTTCAAGGTTGCTACTAGCCTTGTAAATAATTATTGAATTGATTTGGTGTATGAGTGTGCATATGTACATGTACACATATGTTAACTTGTGTGATGTATAGAAGTGACATGAATCTTGGACTCATGGGGACAAAAAATTATTTTGAAATCATCGTTCCAAATGAATGTGTTTTTTACATGAACACAAGAGGTTTTCTTAACCTTGATTTTGTCTAATATTATGTGAATATATGTTATATTCATGAACATGTTGATGACTAAAGAGTATATGCAATTTCATTGCATTTGACAGTTTGTTGTCAGGAAGTATTCTTGTAGAAGGATGATTGATCATGCTTATAAAAATAGAGGAATGTATGAATAACATGGTTGGGGTGACACAATGATGTTATCCAGTGATATTCCTAGTTTTGTGAGGAATCCAATAAGCAAGTGGGAATTCTTGTTGATCATTACTTCTATTATCATGTGATTATGACATTCATGTTCCCTTGTTTGCATTATGTTTCTAACCAGAAAATTTTGACTGTATGTCAATAGGTATATTAATTACCAACTAGAATCCTTGGTCATAGGATTGAACATATAATCCACTGAGTGCATGCCTTCAGGCTAATAAACCACTTAGAAGGTTGGTTGGGACCATGATAAATAATGGCATCCATCAAAATAGCACAAAGTAGGTTCCCTAAACCTTCACCTTGATATGTATATGAATATGTGTTATAATCAAGAACAAGACTGATTACTGAAATTATGTTAAGCCATTATGACTGATAGATTCTTATCAAGGATCATTCATGTGGGAGAATGACGACATAGATGGCATCAAAATATTCTTGGTGGGAATGTTGAAGAATATATTAGTAGAATGAAAGTAGTATGGTCTGCGACATGTGGAAAAGACACTAGAGGCAATGTTGCCTAGTGTCTACAAATAGAGATAGTGTGGTCTCTGGGTGTGTCAACATTGTTGTGTACATGTAGTCTTGTGTAATCTGTATTGTATATGTGTTGTGTTGTACTGTGTGTAATTTTTGTGTTGTACTGTGTATATGTGTGTGTTGTAATGTTTTGGGGCAGACATGTATGGGATTGTCTAGGCCCTCATTTTGTGTAATGTGTTTAGCAAAAATAGGTATGGCATTGTTTGGGCATGCGTTGATTTAGGATGGGTAGACTACCCTGAATGTGGTTGCATGGACCTACATGTGTGGAATACACTTATATTCCTATCAACAAAAGACTACTTGGTTTGGTAGTGCCCATGTTCGCAAGGTAGTAATTGGGCTTATTTATATTTATTTGTTACTAAGTTCTTTCCCTCGTGGTTGATGAGCCACTTGGTAACTTTCAAATCAAAGAGAAGATAAGGCACAAGGTTCTCATCGAGTTTCGAAACTGATCTAGTGTGTGTACTTAGTGAAAGAGAATAGAAGCCATTAGGTGCTTGTGGAGTTTGGAAATTAATATAGTGTGTATGTGGTAAAAGAGAAGAGAAGGCACTAGGTGCATGTCTTTGGAAAGTGATTTAGTGTGTGTACGAGGTCAAAGGGAAGAGAAGGCACTAGGTGCTTGCCGAGTTTCGCAATTGATCCCATGTATGTGTGAGAAGAGAGAAGGCCACTGGGTGCTTGCCGATTTGGAAATAAATCTAGTGTGTGCAAAACAAGTAGCAGAACCAAATCAAGATAAGTATCAATATTTCATTGATTCCTAAAATTTTAAATTATGAATCTCATTCAATATTTTGATCTATAATAATTTTTTCTATGAGATAATTTGGTTTCCTTGATAGGATGCAAAATAAAGACACGAGCTTAATTTCATGGACTAGGTGCTAATGAGGTATGATTCAAATTTATTGCAATCCATTATGATGAGTCTGGTGGAATTTATATGCTATGATGTAGGAAAGCATAAAAATTGCCAGGGTTGGGTGGTTTGAGCTAGCTGCAAGATTTATGGTAGCAGCATCAAAAGGATTGAAGCATGCAATGATATGTTGGTGAAATATTTTAGGAAAAGAGCCATTATGGGACATTAGTACTCAATGATGCCAATGATTACCATGAAGCATGCTATGACCAGTATGATATTTTTGATGCATGGATGATGCCATGGTGCAATATCCTTGTGATGTGAGGAAACCTTTCCAAGATATGGGTCACCTGAGGGACTGCGAAGCAGAGAAGGGGATGCCCAAACTTGGAAGGTGAGTGACTGCACTAAAAAATGGTGACCAGATTCCCCGAGGGACTAAGAAGAAGAGAATGGAAGGATATAATATAAAATTGGGTTTCTTGGGCACGAGCATAAATGATTGGAGTTAGTGTACATTGGCAGAGGGAGTGTGCTTGGAAGCAAGGTGCCAAGAATTATCCATTGAGGCAACAAAGGGCTCAATGATAGTAACACTAGACATTGGGGTAGGAAGCACTCCAAGGGAAAGAACATTCCAAGTTGGTCTAGACACGCCTAAAGCATCTAAATATTGCAAGGGAATCATTGGAAAATGGTTGAATTATGATCATACTTTTAATTAATGATTGAGGAAAATGTGAATATGTTTATGTAAATGTTGTAGAGAGCTATAAACATAAATCTCCAAGTAAAATATGTTTCTATTTTTGTATTTATTGTGTTTCTTTATGTATATGGACATAGAACATCAAGGACGGTGTTCCCTCAGGGGGGAGGGAGTTTGTAACAGCCTAGCCTGAGATTGGCTTGAATTTTTCCATGTAATCACATCACTTAGTTGAATTTAAATAATAATAATAATTATTATTATTAAATAGGTTTAGTCAAGGGACACAGATTCCATAGTCGAGGGGATTACTTGCTTGGGATGTTCAAGATTCCTTATTGTAGGAATCTGAATTGTTTTTAACAGTGATTAAAGGTTGGTTGGTGAGCCTTAAATGACTCGATCATTAATTAAATTGGGCTTAAAAAAAAGTGCACATTCCTATTTTTCCTTGGAAACATTACAAGGCGGGAAGGACAAAGAAATTTATGAAGCTTGGAGGTTGTGAAGACAGCTAGGGAAAAAGGAAGAAAATGTCAACTTCTAGGGGATTCTCATTGGGAGAATTAGAGGAGTAGAGTTTCTAGTTGGCAAAAGTCTAGAAGAAAAACACTTCAAGTGAGGATAACTTTCCTCTCGAGTCCCCATGATCTAGAGGGTGGAGATGGTTTTATTAGAAAATTCCTGAGGACTAGGGTGGAGGAAATACTCCTAGAAAATTTGTGGAAGTTTTCTGAAGGACCATTGTTGTTTATTTAATTAGTTATGGGTTCTAAAGTCCCTGTAATTGGGTGGAACCTCAGTGTCTATTTGCACTGGTTATGTTCTGGCTCAGTTGTGGAGAGAGATGGCATAATATCGTGTTCATGGTTCATCTGTTGGTTGTATTTAATTCCCAAACATAACCCCTCAGTCTCTGGAAACTGGCTCGGGGGGTGACAACTTTAAGTGAGGACTAGTTGTAGATGTCTATGGTTGGGTGGAGAGTCCTTGTCCCAAACTCAGTAATTCCCATAATATTTAAGATAACTGGTCTTTTTATACCTATAATTTTACTGAATGAATGTCTCTTTTATGGTTCAATGATGGAAACAATAGCTTAGGAATGCTTGTGATCATTCTGTTTACATTTCACATTAATCTGGCTTGAAAAGGAAAACCTCGGTTAAAGACATTGGTAATGTTCTGACTGTTAAAATTAAATATTGCACTGAATTTCTTGAACTATGCCTGGTGTATGTTGGTAAATTAAAATAATGAGGTACTATTTAATTGGTCCGTGTGACTAAGATTGTAATCTAATGCTCTAAACACAAGGAGGAATATATATATATATATATATATATATATAGAGAGAGAGAGAGAGAGAGAGAGAGAGAGAGAGAGAGAATATATATATATAGAGAGAGAGAGAGAGTGAGAGAGAGAGAGAGAGAGAGATATATGAATATCATTGTTGTAAGCACTAAGTGTATATAACTATGTAGACAGTGTGATTAAGCATTGGGGAGGGAATTTTAGCCTTTAATGTTTTATTAAAACATTTAGCTTCATTGTCAAGCTGAAATAAGGCAATTTCTGTGCATTTTGGGTCCATGGAGGAAAAACCTACATTAATCATGCCAAACCAGCCCTTCTGGAATCATTTTCTCAGTTTATGAGTGTGTGTGTGTGTGTGTGTGTGTATCTAATGTAGTGTTGCAAGAACACTATGTGTGATTGGCCTTGGCTTAATCCCAATAATCTGTGATGAAGGCGCCATACTTCCTAGCTAGCCTTCCAAAAACCTTGTGTGGAAGTCACCCACAGTGGAAAGACTAAGATGATGTGTCCCGAAGGTTCGCCCCCAAAAACCCAAGAGGCACAAGTTAGAAGAGCATCGAGGTGATATGACTATGATAATGTGTCCCATATTTCCCCACTCTGAAGGTGCAAGAGGAGTGGGCAAGGAGAGTAATCGGGGTGATGGGACCAGGATGTCGTGTCCTGGAGGTATGAAGGGGAACATGCGTGGTATGCTCTGGGATGAAGCATTGAGATGATGTGGCAGACAAGAAACAAGGAGGAGGTCGAAGGAATGGGCCCCATTTTACCATTATGTGCTTGTTTTCAACCCGAAACCGCCTTCTCCAACACCCCCTACAGTGGTTTTGAAAATGGTGATGGATGGTGTCGAAATTGATCCCGGCCATAGATCTAGAGATCAACAATTTAGATAAACATCTTTGTCTGACACCCCTTCCCATGTTATCAGCCATGCATCTTGACTCGTCGGAATTTGTCAACCTAGAGCACGTGAAATGGGGGTTGTTGATCGGTGTGAATTTTTGCATGAGGTGTAACTATGGCGAGGCCTGAGTTACAGTGGGGACCACCAGGTTGTAGCGGGGTGAAGTGGTGAGTTTTATAAGTGCCAAGGATACGAATATGGCACAAGGCCCATCGTCATTGGGCATCGTGGAATCCAATAGGCTGATGTGAAGTCCTCTAATAGAGTGGTCATATATATATAGATATATATATATCTATATATATATATATATATATATATATATATATATAGATATAGATATAGATATAGATATAGATTAGATATATATATATATATATATATATATATATATATATATATAGATATAGATATAGATATAGATATAGATATATATATATATATATATATATATATATATATATATCTATATCTATATATAAGTGGTAAAAAATTCATAGATAATTAAAATGAAGTGAATAAGCTCTGAGTCATTGTGCTCAAATGTAAAACAAGGAGCCATAAACTTGATTAGATCAATTCAAATCCTCAGCAAGGAGAATGTATATAAGAGACAAAAAAATAATTATACCATTCTTCTAATAGTACAAAAGGAATTGGATTAGCAGTAACCACCCCACTGGGGTAAATGGAGTATTATTACAATTTAATAATTATCCCTAACTCACTTTGACCATATCTTCTTAAGGTAATTAGTAAATCATTTTTTATTTGTTAATTACTCTAATAATTTTCTAAATTAACTTAATAAATCATTATTTTTGAGTTAGTTTACTGAATGAAGATATTTGACCTTTTCAAATAATCTTTCTCTCTCTAAAATATAATAAAATATTCCTAATGGTTAGATCTTGATTTCATCTAATAATTTTTTATTATTTTTCTAGATCTAGATCTATCCTAATATTTTTTTATAAATAAATGGATTTTCTCCTCATTCTCTACACATGACCATTTCATCGTCATCCTTATCATCCAACAACATTTGAGGTCCCACTTTTGAGTTCAAGCCACTGTCGTTTCCTTTTACCCACTACATCTAGTGAGAGTGAGAGTTGTAGTTGAAGCGTAGGGTAGCAAAGAACCCATCCCATGGAGGGGGATGTTGTAGATCCAAGTCTACATATTCTCCTTATCACGTGTAATCAGTTTCATTTCATTTTAATCATAATAAAACTCATTTATGTTCCATTGGGTCTCTTTTATTTTATGTATTGTTATTTTTTGTCTATTTGCATGCCATTGTTTGCAGGGTTTCTAACATTTTTTTTGCATAATTGAAGAGCACTTGCAGTTTCTAATCATTATTGTTAGGGCTATCTATCACCAATAGCTAAAGTGAGGAATTTTGGTACACCTTTTGAAAATTTTCACACGAACAATGTCTTTCCATTTAGGGAACCTATCTTGGAATATCGAACTGAGGCCCTTGATGAGGCTCATCAATTGGTATATTATATGGGTCACAATTCCATCCTCCATCTTATTAAATTATCTTTTTCTCACATTTATCTACAAATTTTGTTATATTATGCTTAGTGTGAGGAGTAAAGATGTGTTACTATGTCATGTGGCCTAATGTGTGTTAAATGAAGGAATTGGAGTACTTTTGAGATGATTTGAGTTCACGCACTCATAGTAGACAAGAAAGAGAGATTCTAGGAGATGGTCCACCTCCTTAATTCCTCAAATTAGTCGAATATCCCCCGCTCTATCTCATCAACTCTGTGTCATTGGAATCCAAGTAGGCTGAATTCATTGGCAGTCGAGTGAGTGCAAGTCAAGGAAGAGTTAGATTCACATATTCTCGAGTTAGGGAGGAAAATATCCATATTTTCTAGGTAGTTTTCGATAGCTCCACTTTTTTATGAATAAACAACCTAAGGGACTCATTAGGATTCAAAGTTTTATTGTAGCCAAGAGGCCATTAATCTGAAGCACATTTGACTGTTATTTTTATGATGTATTTAACACTTTTTGAATGATAATGAGAAATTATGTTTTGATCCAGCACTAAGTCAAGTCAGAGGGCTAAATCTCTTGGGTTAGGGCCCAACCCTAGCAGCAAATGTTCCTCTCTTGTATCTATATTCTCAGTTTATAATGTTGATTAATTGTTGCAGTTTATTCATCTTTCTTTTAGCTTAGAAGATTGATTAAGTTGTTGCTTATTCATGCTTACATTAGCTTAGAGGGTAAATTAGTTGTTGCAATTCAGTAGAGTAAAATACATTAAAAATCTTGTGACAGTGACCCCTATCCCATGTCCTCAAGGGATCATGATTAGAGGAACCCACTCTCACAGCCCAAAAATAGAGTGTGATTTCATGTTCATTGCATAGATCAAGATTTAGCATTAGTTAGAGAGTTGTTTATGATTTCTTGGAAATATTTGCACTTTTTATTTTGGTTCTCATGATTGTTGTAGCTTAGAAGGTGGTTTAGCTCATAGGTCAAGTTCTTAGCAGTAGTTAGATAAGACTTTCCAAATTCAATTTATCTTTTCCACATTAACATGTAGTAATTTGCAAATTAAAAGAGCAACAAGTGCAAGTTTTATTGCAAGGTCGTTGATCTGTAGACAAGGACCCTTTTCACCAACTCCATTTAGGTCTTCTCCACCTTCTGTTGATGCATGCCAACCCATGTTCTAAACCTTTGTTTTTCAGGTCACCATGAGCAAGCCATCTTAGCCCAAATTTGGCCTTCTTGAAGTATTGGGCTTGGCTAAGGGTGATGATCACCTTCCCCACACTTTCCACAACTTTCATACACCCTTCCAACACTTCATCTCACCATTATTACCCTCCAAACCCTCTCAACCAACTTCCTGTAGCATTTCAGGACATCATGTAGCAGTACAGGATATCCTATAGCAACATCCTGTAGCTCACCTGTAGTAGCCTGTTTTGACCTACAATGATAGCCTAGCCTAGTTTAGGAGTAGTTTCACCCCTCATCTTGGACTCCATGACTAGAAGTGCCACCTAGACCAGTCCTTTCACTCCTTTTCCTTCCTACAAGATTAGATAGCATTAGTTCTTTTGTTTATGAATTTAGCAATTAGAACTTTATGTACTCTACAAGTGTGAATTAGATAGTCAATGCATGCATATTTGAATTATGAAATGGTAGAATAATATTATATTTTCAAGAAACCTTGATAGAAAGATGATTGGCTGCAAGTTAGCATAGTTTCCTTTCTGCAACCTAGCATAAGATTGTGTCCTTTCATAGCATTTACAAGTTGACAACGTTCATTTTCTGAGTTGAAAATAATTTACTTTCTCTGCACTAGAACTAGTCTTTACATTCTTCTTTTAGTAGTTAGACTCCTTTTAGTTTCAATAGAGGAAAGGTCTAGAACCCTAATGATCAAGTGACCTAGTTGAGCGTTGCATGAGTAGGATGATGCATCTACTGTGCATATAGCACGGTCACCTTTAAGTTTGTATGAAACCCCAAGTTGATAAAGTAAAGTTGGTAGCTTTGGGAGTTTTAACATCCTTGTTGCAATACCGAGACTCATCAATTTTTGGCATCGTTGCCAGGGAGGTGTCTAGTTAGATGTAATTTCTTCTTCTCCTTTTGTTTTTCATTCAATAAATAGATGTTATTCTTGATTTCCTTTCTTTTTTGCAATTGATTTTGAAAAATAAATAAAAAGAAAAAAAATATTTCATGCCTCGTAGGAGTAGAGATACTTTAGGGAAATTCTTGCCAAATACCCCCACACCATCAAACAGTCAACCTTCACTCTTCTTTGGTGACTGTCAACTTCCCTCTCTGACTGCAGGGGAGTTAGAGGACCCCTTAGGTGAACAACCTGAGATCTTTGAAGAGCCTATTGGGGAAGAAGAAGAAGAAACCATTCCACATACCCACACCATGGTTGAAAATAGAAATGAGGGTGATTTTCCCATCAAAGAGACTAATGGAGATGCTAGGATGAAAAATATAAGCCCTTCTGCCCTTCCTCACTTCCATGGCTTAACCTCAGAGGACCTTGATATCTTTTTGTTTGAGTTTGATGTTGTCTGTAGAACTTATGAATATACCTCTAATGACTAGAAGTTGAATTTGTTCCCATCCACCCTTAAGGATGCAGCCTTGTGTTGGTTCATGGGTTTACGTGGGGATGGCATCACTACCTGGGCTCAAATGCAGCAATCCTTTAACAACAAGTACAAGGACTATTGTAGGTCCAAAAACACCAAAGAGTAAATCTTTAGAATTATGCTTGGACTAGATAAATCCCTGGAAGACTATGAGGAAATGTTCCAACTTGGTTATAAAAGGGCCAGATGCACCCTTGATCCTGAATCACTCAAGTTAGCCCTTCTTATAGAAATCAGGGAGGACATATTGGAAACCCTAAACATGTTGTCTGGAGGAGACATTTATTAGTTACCCTATGACAACATCAAGACAGTATTCAAAAACCATTCTAGGGCTACTAGGAAGAAGGGTAGGTCTAGTCAAGCTTTGGCCAGTTCCTCTTCCTCCACCACATCTATCAAGAATGAAATTGGAAACATGTTGGAGGACTTTAAAAGTGAAACATTGCACACCTTTTCTTTGCAAATGGACACCATGCAGATCAAGAGGAAACAAGAGGAAGAAGAGAGATCCTTACCTATATTTTTCCATAAATGCACTAGAAGGCACCCCAAAAATGAATGTCCATTAAATGTTATAGATATATTATCGGTTTGTGAGGAAAAACATTCCACAAATAAGTGTCCTTATTTTCCCTAATTGAAATTTGTATACCAAGGGGTAGAAGGTGGGGCTAAACAACTCTACTACATCAATCCAAGGAGGCCTCAAGAACCTCGGCCATACCAGTAGGACATGCAAGGTGCATCCTATTCCTATTACCATCCCAATAGGAATGCACCCCTTCCCCCTTGGTATTCTCCTACTCATCCTTCATGGTCCACACATTATCCTTGGTATTATGCACCTCAGTATCCTCCCCAACCCGCCAATCAACCATTTTAGCCATATGCTTCTACACATCCTTAGTGGAATACTCCATCACAAGGTTGGATGCCTCAATTCAACCAACCACCTTATTTACTTCCTCCACCTCCATCTCAACCACAACTTATTCATCTTGCTCCACCTAAGCAACCTCAGATGCTTACTCAACCAAATCTGAACCTGAACAACAAGCAATCACAACAAGTCTATAGTGGAGAGACATCTTACCCTTCCTATGTTGTGTATATTCAAGAAATCAACCTTAGTTCTGGAAGAGTGCTCATAGATAACCAAACTCCATCTCCACCTAAGGAGCTTGAAGAGGAAAAGGAAAAGAGTGTTCCTAAAGCCAATCCACCTCCTTTTCCTAAAATATTGATCCATCCTAACCAGCACACCAAAGAAGAAATTGAACTTTTGGGATAATTGAAAAACCAGTGTTTTAAAATCCCACTCCTCCAAGCTATCAAGGATGTTCCCATCTACAATAAGTTGATAAAAGATAAATTCTTCAAACATCCTGGGAGGAGAAAGAAAGAGATCCCTACCATCAATGTCATTGGTCAATTTTTCTATCTCATGCTGGGGAGAGTGATTTTTCCAAAGTATCTAGACCCTGGAAGTCCTGTGGTAGATGTGCACATTGATGGAATCATTGTCCCTCACACCTCGATTGATCTTAGGTCTGCCATCAATGTGATGAATAAGGAAACCATGCTCAAACTAAATCTCCAAGGATCATTAAGAAAGACCACAACAGTGTGCAACTTACAAATAGGTCCACAGTGGCTCCTAAGGGAGTTGTTGAGGATGTAATGGTCTCTATTGATTCCTAGTAGTATCCTGTTGACTTCCTATTTCTCCAACCCAAGACCAAATTCAATGGTTGTCCTCTCATCCTTGGAATACCATGGCTAGCCACTGTTGATGCTTACATAAGTTGCATAGATGGGAACATGACCATTAAGAATGGGCATTTTTAAAAATAGTTGGTATTGTACCCTCCTACTCAACCATCCCTAGAGCATGGCTTATCCCTATGGTTGGAAGAGGTGGAGGAATATGAAGTGTATCATACCACATCCCATCCAATATGTACCCTAGGTTCTATTATAGGAGGGAGGCGACCTAATGAAGATGATCTCATTGACCAAATCCTCTAGAACCATCCCCCCAACAGCATGCCTCTTGATGAGGTTGTGAAGGAATTTGAGGGTAATCCTTGGACTAAGTTACGCCTAGTGGACCCAAGTCCTGCACATGTCAAAATGGTAGAATTTGGTCCATTGACCTTGAAGATAAACCCCTCTCTCTCAACCAATCAAGAAGAGAAGTTATGTGACATGCTGAGAGAGCACTTGGATGCCTTTTCCTGGAGCTATAAATAAATGAATGGAGTGAATCCTTCTGTATGTACTCATCACATCTACAACAAGGAAGGATGAAAACCAGTGTTCCAACCTTAGAGGAGAATGAAACCAGCCCTCAAATACATAGTCAAGGAAGAGTTGCAGAAGTTGTTGGATGCAGGGTTCATTTACCCCATCTCAGATAGTGAGTGGGTGTCCCCTCTATTTTTGGTCCCAAAGAAGAATGGAAAGTGGAGGATCTATGTGGATTACAGAGAGCTGAACAAAGCCACAAAAAAAGACCATTTCCCTTTACCTTTCATTGATCAAGTCTTGGATGGTATTCTAAGGAAGAAGTTCTTCTCTTTCCTGGATGGATTCAATGGTTATAATAATGTCTAGATCAGCCCAGAGGACCAAGATAAAACCAAATTCACTTGTCCTTGGGGTACCTTTGCTTATAGGATCCTTCCTTTTGGATTATGTAATTCCCCTGCCACTTTTCAAAGGGAATTTCTGAGCATCTTTGTTGAGCTAGTCCATGACTCTGTAGAGATCTACATGGATGATTTCACTCCCTATGGGTGTGACTTCCTGGAGGCTCTCTCTAACCTAGGGAAAGTCTTAAATAAGTGCATTGAAATGAACCTCTCGCTTAGTCTTGAGAAGTTTGAATTCTTGATGAATGCAAGGACTGTCCTTGGCCATTCAATATCTCAGGAACGAATACAAGTGGACCTAAACAAAATTGCCATCATAAAAAGTGTCCCTACTCCTCAAAAGAAGAGGGATGTTAGGAGCTTCTTGGGCTTAGATATATATTATAGGAGGTTTATCAAAGACTTCAACAAAGTAGCCTCAACATTGTTTGGATTTTTGTCCAAGGACTCTGAATTTTGTTGGTCAAATAGTTGCCAAGAGGCCCAAGATATCTTGAAGGAAGAATTTACTACTGAACCCATACTCAGAGACCTAAATTGGGCTCTTCCTTTCCACATCCATGCTTATGCATATGAAAAATTTGTAGGAGCGGCTCTAGACCAGATAGATGACAAGTTGCCATATGCCATTTACTTAATTAGAAAAAAGTTGTCTAAGGCTTAATTGAATTACACTGTAACTAATAAGGAACTCCTAGTTGTTGACAACTCTCTGAACAAGTTCAGACACTACATCAATGGATATAAAACCTTTGTGCATATTGCCCATGCAGCTATCAAGTACTTAATGTTGTGGGGAAAAATGCCTATGCAGGACGATCCTATCCACCTAAGGTGTGACAGTGCCTTAGCAACAAACGAATACAGCTATACTGGTTTCTTCCTTTATAAAATGTGAAAGAAGAGGGATCAATAGACTTACCGGTGTCTTCCGTTTGTCCCTCGATCCAATCTCCCTTCTCTTTGGGTGTTCACAGCTACTTGCCTTCTTGCTTATCCAGCTACAACTTCCTGCAAGATCACAAGAGAACAGCTACTTGCGACAAGAGAACAGCTACTTGAGACAAGAGAAGAACACTACACAAAGACAGATGTTCACATTCATAACTAGTTTAGGATTAGAAATCAACCAAATACACTAATACATTTATACATCAAAATACATCAGCATATAGGAGAAACCAAGATAGCTTTATTGATGAATAACAAGGTTCAGGAAGAGATACAACCCAGAGGGCTCCAATCTAGCATCTCCTTCCGAGCAAATGGAATTCCTATCTTCAGCCCCTTCAAAGCATTAAGCACCCAATGATTCCAGTCTCAAACCAACAGCAATTCTTTGCAATAATAAAATTCCAGCCTCTAGATCTCATGGAGGAGAGATCCATATATAGATGTTTGGAGAGAGGATGAGTCAGCTTGAGATCTGACTAGTGTCCTCTCCCTCTGTCAATTCTTGAGTCCACTTGGAGGTTCTTGCTTCCACTTGGAGTTTTGGAACCTCTTACTCATCACCAGTCGAATTCCCTGAGGCAAGTGTCATTTTGGAAGCTTCCTAGGTTCTGACACCTTGAGGAATGAGTCTGCCACTTGTCCAATCTCGCTCAGCGCAGGTAGCCAGTGTTGGAGTTGACATTCGGCGCAGGTAGCCAGTGGAGCCATTGACATTCAGCACAGATGGTCAGTGGAGCAGTTGACATGATCCTGAATTGACTTGTTTTTGAGCAGTTTCAGGTGGAGAACTTTTGTGAATTGTTGTGGTTTGTTAGCCTTGTTCCTCTAGGGGTAGGAACAACATGTTTAGGGACTTTGGATCCCTTAGATTATGGACATTTCATGCTCAATGCTGTAAGGCACAAAAATGTCTATAACAGTTGCCCCCTAAAGTATGAGGCTGTTTATCGGGCGAAATGCTTTATCAGGGGGATGCGAAGTTCATCCAATGTTGGGAGGAGACCTGTAATACAATACAATACAATACATTATTTTTCATACTGCTTTCATGATCTAGCTGAGGCGGGCATTCCCATGCTCAGCTTTATAAATTCATTTTTCTGTACATAGAACAGACAATCGTCTGATGATAAACTGATAATTTTGATGAAATTATCATCCTTTGAGTAGGATGATTATCTGCTGCAATGATGTACATGTCAATGTCTTTATCTTTCCTGAATATATATCGCAGCCCGGATGGATGAAACTAGATCCGGGGTCTTCAAACTCGTTCGATCTTCACTCTAAGTACAAGTCGATCCATGTGAGAATTGTTCTAAAGTCGAACATGGAAAGACATCGCTTGATTACCGGTCAATGATGTAAACCGTTAACAAGCGCGAGAGGAATCACCAATAATGATAATGACCCTCAAGGTACTGCAGTACAATTTACGTGGTGTGAATAAAGGACTTGGCGTCGAACACCACGCAAAATCTTCTGGTCGAAGGTCATTGATGTATACCTGTCGCCGGAAGTGAGAAACTTGCCATTGTGGCATGCAAGCTTCAAAGTACTGAAGGGGTTGTTCCTAGATCAACTTCTTGGATAATCAGCTGACGTCGACAAGAAGCGATCCGTCACAGGAGGGCCTTAATGAATCCCACATCAGTGACACGGAACGGAGCTAATGATTTTAATGGAGGTGAAAATGATCTGTGACATATGATTCAGGGTGGCGGTCATGAATGGATGAAGGATAATGTATGGCAGTGGATGGGACACGGTTGACTCTTTCTGAACGACTTCTCTTGAACATATGGCGACACTGATGCGATGGATTGGTAGCATTACCCAAAATATGGATGGTATGGCGAGACCATGGATGTGACCGGTGAATGAAACAACCCAACCCGATTGTGGTACGGAGGAAAAGTGTCATGTTCAAGAGCGACTTGCTACCATCAAAGTTTTCTTTAGTTTTAACGAGCCGAATAAAACAAGCGCTCGATCTTTTTGTGCAGTAATCCCTCAGGTCCAAAAAGATTAAAATCTAGAGGAGGGATAGCTCTTCCGATCGCTTTATCGAGCTGGAAGGCCAAAACTCGGAAATCTTTTCATATTTTACGAGTCAGTTGAAAAGAGCTTAAAGAAGACTCGTCTTTTGAGGAACGAGTGATAAACAGGGTTAGCAGTTGATTCCAGGTACAGTTTGGAATTTTCCAATCACGGCAGTGTCACAAGGATGGCTAGGTGAAATCACTCTTCGCAACTGTTCCTCAAAATGGGTAAACAATCATATGGAGGTGAACGATCGGCCAATGGAAAAGTGGAGGTGATGGTGCAAACACGACCAAGGATTTAATGGCTGATGATATTACATTCACAGTGGTTATTTACCGGGACAGTTCATTTTTTAACAAGCTTAAACACGGGTGGAAACATTTGCTCGATCTTATGTTTATTTTTTAACGAGCATGAACTATGTGCTAAAACTGCTCGGATCTTGCGTTTATTTTTTAACGAGCATGAACTTTGTGCTAAAACTGCTCGATGATAAGTTTGCATGCCCCCAGCATAATAACGCTTGCATGCCCCCAGCATAATAATGCAAATCGAGGTGCATGCCCCCCAAGCTTCATTGCATTCAACTCGGTGGTTGGAATGAAGGTTTACCTTTGAGATTTGGAAAGGGGATTTGTTTCATTTTTTAATGAGGTTGACACAGTAAAAGAACTATCCTCATGACTCCCAATCCATTAGATATAGAAGGTTTCATATTCCACTGTGGCCACTTCCGCCAGATTACTCGGAGGCGGTAGGGTAAAAGTACCCATTAAGGCAGGGTCTTTTAGGAGACCTACTCCGATATTGTGGAGCGAATGATTCCTTCCATGGATCATTGGAATGCTTCCCGTAACTTGTGAACTGTTGGGGAGAAATGTTTGTTGGTCGACGATTGTAATTCCTCCTTGGAAGGGAAATGCAATCTTCCTAAAGTAGGTCGACACAACTGCGGCCATGGCATATATCCAGGGTCTTCCCAATAGGATGTTGTAATCAAGGTTTCCGTCGATTACTTCAACATCAATTTCTACTATTTTCCCTCCTAGTTCAACTTTCAAGTTATTTAGAATACCATATGGGGTATATGTCCGTCCATCAAATGCTTTTAATGTCGTCGAAGATTGCGACAAGGTTGGAGATCCTAAATTTTTCCAGCAACTCATCGACATAATGCATGTAGATGCCCCCTCATCAATAATTGTTCGATGAACAGTTTTGTTGAGGGCTTTCACTTGAATAAGGAAAGCTAGTTGAGCTGGTAACTGAGGGTCATATCCTTTATGATTAAAGGCCACAAGATTGGAATCCATTGGGTCAATCCCACCTATTGCTGATAATAAATCTTGTTCTTGGGAGAGGCAATTTTGTGGTACCTCAAGCGTCGACATAGCGGACGGCGATTGGGCCAGGTCCTCTATTATATTATAATTTTGTGCTATTTTTGCACGAGGATTAAATGTCGACTTGTACACTGCTCCCTTTTGTGACTTTATCATTGGCTCAGGAACGATGGGTGGCACAACTTTGGTCAAAGTTGTTGTCGAACTACTAGGTTGTTCATTAGCCTTGTTGTTCGACAGCTTTGGATTCCTGTAATCTTTATTCCTCGTCAAAGCATCATTTTGCTGCTTTGATACAGACAACATAAGCACTTGGGATCGGGAAGCATTTTGATTAGCAACTAGTTCGGTTCCCGGGCTCGGAAACGGATCAGTCAACACAGCTGAGGTTTTCGAACTCTTAAAGAATCTTTTAAGCTCAGCTTTGTATGGACAATCTGCTGTCCAATGATCCTCATCGCATATATGACACCCCGTAGGGGATTTCCTTTTTCTCCCTTTCTTTTTCTTCTTGCCCCCTGGTTTCTTCAGTTGTCTGCCCTTGTCGTCCGACACGGCACTTACTTCCGAGGCAAGAAGTTCCTCATTTGCATTTTGACCGGAAATCTTACGGGCCTTTTTAGATATAGCCTTTCTCGTTTTCATGTCTGTTGCGCCAATCACGCCATTGCCGGCATGAGAGTCATTGTTTGATTTAGGAGGAGGAGGAATTGAGAATTCCAGTCTAGGGGCGTCAGGTATTTTGTCGTAGAGCGTGCCAGACTGAGTATAGACCAAGTCTAGATATTGCGCACGAGCGATAACTTGCTCTTCCATTACGACTCCCCCCTTTGCCACATCTTCCGTGATGGCAAGAAGTAATGACTTGATAAACCATTCAGCTAATAGCTGATCGGGAACATACGTCTTTACCATCCTACGACGACGTCGCCACTCATGTATATGATCAGATATGTGAGTGGCCATTGTCTGTTTGAAGTTGGTAAGAAGTTCGGTTCCCGTTTCGTACCTTATCGGTAACTGAAAATGGGTTAAAAAGGTTGTGGCTAGGGCACTGAAGTTGTCGAATGAAGCTCTAGGCAATTCGATATACCATTTTGCTGCCAGACCAGTTAACGTCCTCTGAAAAAGGCGAAGCCTAATCGAATCATCATTTAGGGTGTTTGATGAACACCACAGATGAAAGGTCATCACATGATTCGACGGATCTTCACCCGGATTTCCATTAAATTTAGGAATATCTTACGGAAGTTTATGCGGAATCGCTGGCCACCAAGGGGCATAAGCAATTGGATCATTCATAAGCCGGTTTAGATCTGGTAATTCTAGAGTTGCTACAAAGGGCAACTGTTGATTCAGGTTAGGCGAAGCATACCCAGGATAAGATGGAATCGCCTGAGCAGTGGGTCTTTGCATACCAGCATAATGTATTTGATGCTGGCAACTTTGACAAGGTTGATGGGCATAACCATTATAATATGGTTGTTGGTAACCGCTTTGTAAATGCGATTGCCCATTACTTACAAAGACTTGTTGCTCAGGTCCTCGATATGATTGCTGGAATGGGGGTTGATGAGTTTGAACCAGCTCTGGTTGTTGGACCATTTGCTGTTGTCCAATACTGGATGATTGACCAAGATGAGGAGTCATAGTACTTGTTTGAGCCTGAGTCGCTCCAGATAAGGAGGCACTAACCGGAGGTTGTGATTGAGTTGTCGAGACAAGAGGCTGTTGTATGGCAACCTGAGAAACTTGGGGTTGACATACAACAGGTAGCGCTTGTACTTGCGACGCAATCACCATACCAGGTATAGTGGCAACATTCGACACAGGGTGGACTGGTTGCATTGAGTATGCAACCCTTGGTTGCTGAGGCAGTATCGGTACCCATCCGCTGGATGTAATTCCAGTTTGACCTGAACTTTGTTGTAAACTCCCATATGGTTGTTCTCTGGGGGGGAACAATGAAAAGGCATACTGCCCTCCATATGGTGGCAATCCAGTACTTAAAGGGTAGATTGGCCTTTGAAGACACATTGGATCAATTTGTTGAGTTTCAACATAAGAAATACCAGATGATAATCCGGATGAAGAAATAGGAACTAACCATGTCGTCGAAACAGTCTCTGGTTGGACTCCAGCTTGTTGTTGACAATTTGTCGGGACAGATGGTATACCAGCGAACATCGTTGGAGTAGCAGCAGGAGGCTCTGCCACTGCTGTGTCGGATGACACAGTCTTGGATGTCGATGGTTGTTCAGACATATTTAGTCTATCCAAAAGATTTCCTAGCGATTCTACAAGAACTTTGTGATGAAGGTAGACTAACTTCGAAGATCAACGAGGGAAAGGTGATGATTATTCCGTTTAAAATAAATTTTAACGACGCTTGGACACAACTTGCTTTTTCAATTTTAAAGAGTCGAGAAAAACCTAAAGATGACTCTAGTCTCCTTCGATGTTTTAATGAGCCCAAAGTGACAAATGCTCGGATGGACTTTTTCTGTTATAGAGTCTGAAAAAGGCCAAAAGGAACTGCTCTGGAGTTCTAGGCAGAGGGTGTGCCAAACTTTTCGCAAAACCACAGAATACTTTTTAGGGTACGGGCAGTCGATCTTCCTGAATGCTGTGTTCAGTGCATTGCGATCAGTAGGGCAGCCGACACGGCTTCCTAAGGATAAAGGTTTTATGCCTATAGGGGTCTCCCAATATATACGCGACGGTACGTGGGAGCACAATCCGTACTGGCGCTATCGTCCCTCAGGAGGAATCACCCACCTTCCACGAGATCGACAGTCACCAGGCTTAACGACGCCGGAACACGTCTCTAGCCTAGACCTCTATGTTGTGCGTTATGTTGCAAAGCATTGTTAGGTTCATTCAGTTTATTTTAAGTTGATCTTTTTAGAAGTTTGCCTTTCTGGATCACCACGAGATGTATGGTACAATTCCTAAATGCAGTCTAAGATGATAAGCAAGCTTTATATCTTTTCAACTTTGAAAATCCTAGCTACTAAGGGAAAAGAAAGACACCATCTTTTCTCAAAGAGCAATCAGCACACTCTAATGCACTTTTCCTAAATCAAGCATGCAAACTATCAAAATGCAAATGCACAATGCAGGTGTTTGTTTTCCACTTTCTTAGTATTGATGCCTACAAAGAAAGCTTTTTGTACAACTTTGAATTTGCTTTTAAATGACAAGTACAAACAAGTTTACTTTTTCGAAATCAACAAGGGTAGAAGAGATTACAACACTTTGCGACTTTCGAAATGAACACTTGTTTCGACACTTAAAAGAGACAAACTCAAACCAATAAGCAAAAGCAAATGTATAATCAACTGTAAACAGCCAATGAACTCTCTCCTAAGATCACAGTCAATCAGATCTGAATCAAGGGCTACAGGATGATTATTTCACTCATGCAAAGGAAAACTGTAAATGACGCCACAAACACATAAAAACACTTACAGTCTTTTTGTACAAAAGGAGGCGGAATCTAAGCAAATAAAAGGAGTTATCTGACTGGTACCTATGCTGGTTAAAGGCTGCAAAAAACAGAGATCAAAATAGGGCAACAGAGAGAAGAGAACCCCAGCTGCACAAGGCCAAACTGGTTCAGCGCAACCTCAACACTGTGGTTTTGACATTCAGCGCAAGTAGCCTTCACGGGACCTGCGTTGAAATGCAGAATGCCTTCACAGTGGTCGCGCTGAAGGAGAAACTCTCGTTTCTCACTGGGTTCTGGGTCACAGATTGCTCAATAATCAATGGTTTCAGGCCAAATCAGAAACACAAGCAAGGTGCAATCAAAGGGATGCTTTGAAAGCTACTAAGATATATCACAAGGATCATCAAATCATTTGTGAACCCATTTTTCAGATCATAGACAAGTCCAACAACTAGATCAAAGCAGCAACTTTCTACTTTGCATCCGGGAAAGATGCAGTTCGATTGTTGCTGTCAAGTCTATGATGAAAACAATGACAGAAACACAAATAAAATGACTTAACAAATTCCCCAGTGGAGTCGCCAATTTGTTGTGGGGAAAAATGCCTATGTAGGACGATCCTATCCACCTAAGGTGTGACAGTGCCTTAGCAACAAACGAATACAACTATACTGGTTTCTTCCTTTATGAAATGTGAAAGAAGAGAGATCAATAGACTTACCGGTGTCTTCCGTTTGTCCCTCGATCCAATCTCCCTTCTCTTTGGGTGTTCACAGCTACTTGCCTTCTTGCTTATCCAGCTACAACTTCCTGCAAGATCACAAGAGAACAGCTACTTGCGACAAGAGAACAGCTACTTGAGACAAGAGAAGAACACTACACAAAGACAGATGTTCACATTCATAACTAGTTTAGGATTAGAAATAAACCAAATACACTAATACATTTATACATCAAAATACATCAGCATATAGGAGAAACCAAGATAGCTTTATTGATGAATAACAAGGTTCAGGAAGAGATACAACCCAGAGGGCTCCAATCCAGCATCTCCTTTCCAGCAAATGGAATTCCTATCTTCAACCCCTTCAAAGCATTAAGCACCCAATGATTCCAGTCTCAAACCAACAGCAATTCTTTGCAATAATAAAATTCCAGCCTCTAGATCTCATGGAGGAGAGATCCATATATAGATGTTTGGAGAGAGGATGAGTCAGCTTGAGATCTGACTAGTGTCCTCTCCCTCTGTCAGTTCTTGAGTCCACTTGGAGGTTCTTGCTTCCACTTGGAGATTTGGAACCTCTTACTCATCACCAGTCGAATTCCCTGAGGCAAGTGTCATTTTGGAAGCTTCCTGGGTTCTGACACCTTGAGGAATGAGTCTGCCACTTGTCCAATCTCGCTCAGCGCAGGTAGCCAGTGTTGGAGTTGACATTCAGCGCAGGTAGCCAGTGGAGCCATTGACATTCAGCGCAGATGGTCAGTGGAGCAGTTGACATGATCCTGAATTGACTTGTTTTTGAGCAGTTTCAGGTGGAGAACTTTTGTGAATTGCTGTGGTTTGTTAGCCTTGTTCCTCTAGGGGTAGGAACAACATGTTTAGGGACTTTGGATCCCTTAGATTATGGACATTTCATGCTCAATGCTGTAAGGCACAAAAATGTCTATAACACTTAATGAACAAGCTTGATGTGAATGCTAGAATTATTAGATGGTTTCTTCTATTACAACAATTTGATTTAAATATCATTAATAAGCCATGCAAAGAAAATGTAGTTGTAGATTTTTTGTTTAGACTTGTTTTCCGTGCAGGTGAGGAAGGTATGGTTGATAATCAGGTACCAAATGAGCACTTGTTTTCTATTTAAGTTCTCTCTCCATGGTTTGCTGACATATCCAACTACCTAGTTGTTGCAGATTTCCCTCCAAATATGTCATCTAGGGAGAAGAGAAAAATTGTAAGGAAGAGTGCCCCTTTCACTTGGATTGGGGGCAATATCTTCAAGCTGGGACCATATCAAATCTTGAGGAGATGTTTCAGGGAAGATGAATTCTTTGACATCCTCTTAGCCTGTCATGATGGGCCTTGTGGAGGTCACTTTGCTGCCAAGAGGACAACTTTCAAGTTTCTACAAGCTAGCTACTACTGGCCCACTCTCCACCAAGATGCAAGAAGATACACCAGTCAATGTGATCAGTGCCAGAGGATGGGGAAACCTACTCCCAAGGATGAAATTCCCTTGCAACCTCAAGTGGCTTTAGATCCATTTGACAAGTGGGGCATGGATTTCATTGGGTCAATTGATCCACCATCAGGGCAGAAAAAGTACATCATTGTATGCACTGGTTATTTGAAAAAGTGGGTTGAGACAAAGGTTGTCAAGGTAGCAATGAAGGAGAAAGTGGTTGAGTTCTTAAGGGAGAATGTGTTCTACAAATGTGGGTACTCTAGATAGCTAGTCATCGATCAAGGAGATCAATTCACATCACATTTGATCAAGAAATTGTTAAGGAAACATCATATCAAGCACAAAAAATCTATTTTCTATCATCCTCAAGCCTATAGACAAGTAGAGGTCACCAATAGGGCACTAGAAGGAATCCTCACCAAGGTTGTGAGCAGCGACAGAAAGGATTGGGTAGATAGATTAGTTGAAGCCACTTGGGCCTATAATACAACTTGGAAGACAACCATTGGTTTCACCCCTTATGACTTGGTTTATGGAAAGAAGGCACTGCTCTCCATTGAGTTTGAGTACAATACTTTGAGAACGGTAGCACAATTGGATTTAGATGTTACAAATGCATGGCAGGAGAGGTTGCTCTGGTTAAATGGATTGGATGAACTCAGAATGCAGGCCCTCCTACACAATGAAGTTATTCAATTACAGAGGAAGGTCTGGCATGATAGGAACATCATGGACAAGGTTTTTCAATAAGGGGATTGGGATCTGCTTCAAGGACTTAAAATGAAAATTGATGAAACTGTGGTTAGGCCCATACATGATAGAGAAATTCCATTACAATTGAGTTGTTCAAATTAGGACCATTAATGAGGAAGGGATTCCCTTGCTTGTCAACGGCTACAGATTGAAGGTTTACAGAAAGCCTATGTCTAGGGAAGAGTTCATTAGCACCATCAGCCAAGAGGTGAATGTGATTGGAAGTGTCCTAGCTTCCAAGTCACAACATTCTTAGATATTGTTTTTGTTTGTGAAAAAAAAAAAAAATAAGAGGCCTAGATGAAAACCTCCATGAGGAATTTGAAGCCAACTCTTGGGTTGAAAACCTCCTTGAGGCAGCCCAGAAGTGGGAAAAAAAAAAGAAAAAAAAATATCCCTGGGTAAAGACCTCCCTTGAGGTGCCCAAGGCAGAAAAGGAGGTTTAAAACCTCTCTTGACACAGCCTATGTATCCCTAAAGAAAAACAAAGAAGAATGCCATGACAGGGATCTACAACTTGTCCATTAATAACCTTTGTCATTTTGCAGGTTTTGAGGACATTGGCAAATTGCAAAGCTACAGGAACACCATGTTCAAGTTCCATTACAATTTTTCTCCATCCACCCATACCGTCCATTTCAACCATGTCCCTACCACTCTCACCCATCCTCGAGGCTCAAAAATCCATTTTTAGGCCCTCTCTGGTTTGTTACAGGATGTCCTGTAACTACTACAGGAAGATCCTGTAGCACTACAAGATGTCTTGAAATTCTATAGGAAAAAGGTTCTGATTGGAAAATCATCATACATGGCCTATCCAAGGCTAATTAGAGTCCTCACACCTTCATCAAATCACTCACCCATCCTCCATGCATCCCTGGTTCAAAAAATCACCATCTTTCAGAGCTAACCCTAAGCCATGTCTCATTAATAAAAAAATAAAAATAGAAACACAAAGGACATTTCCTTTATTTCCACAACCCTTCACTACTCCACCAGGGCTCTAACATCACCCTTCAACCCCTACACTCCTTCTCACCACTCCTCTGAAGTAAAATCCCTTGAAAAAGAAGAAAAAAAGGGTTGCTACAAGATCTCCTGTAGCATTATGTGCCACTATTGCAATTAGCTTGAAATATAGTTTTTCTTCCCATCAAAATTAAGGGGATGGTACCATCCTCCTAAAGCACCTTTCCATTCCAATAAAGAATCCACAGTAGCCACAACAACACCTGGGATAACAGCAATGCACCTACACACATGAACAACACCAATAGTCAAATACACATGAGCACAAAAAGCATACACAAGAAAAAAGACAACAAGGTAACTCTCAGAGCAGCAACACAAGAGGTCCAGCACTCCAACATGCATCGATCTAGCACAAGGTAGGCACATGTATGATAACCTATAAGCTCCTCCCTAGGTGTAAAATAATGAAAAAAATATGAATGTCGATGAAAAGTATTTTTTTATAAGCTAGAGGTTGCGAGTTAACTTGGCCACCCTCAGCTAGTGAACAAAAAGTGATCTATCAATCATCATGCAACATAAGAGTGTCACATCAATCAAAATCAATTAAGAGGGAAGTAAATATCCAATAAGAGGGAGTGGGCGTTGATTACGAGGGACGAGAGAATGATCACTCTAGGTGGGCCAATGGTCCAAATGAGGAAAACTTGTACTACTTCCAGCCATCACAACGCTTCGAGCCCTAGCCACAAATAGCATAAATCTCACACTTTCTTGCATTTTCTCTCATTTAAAAATTAGTTAAGGTAGGGTTGAGCTTGGGAAGCTATCGAGAGATTCAAACCCTGCTCTTTCATTCCTACAGGAAACCACTACAGGAAGTGTAGGAGTCTACAGGAAATAGCTACAAGAAGTGCAGAAGGCTACAGGAAGCCTCCAAGGGTGCGAGAACAGTGCCTAGGGTCGATTTGGTATTCAATTATCATTACACCAAGCCTTATAGTGAAAAGTAAGTGGCCCCTCTCATTCTCCTGTCCATGATTTACATGTTGGTGCACCTCGAACTCTTGTAGTAATTACAATCATCTTGTGGATTAAAATATTTTTTGGGCTATAAAATATAAGGGATATACATAATTGTCATCAACTATAGGTTCCACCCCTGTCTTCCCTTTGAATTCATATTGGAGATATCACAGGAATAAATCCTCCTACACCTAGTTGAAAATAGAGAAGAAGATGGGAGGGGGATTCAATAGGAGAGAGCCTATAGATACTAAGAGAATTCACCTTCATCCCCCTATAGTAGACATTTTCAGGAGGCATAAATGGTTAGGTTTCTTCGAGCTGCTAAAAGAATACGATGATGATATCACTTATGAGTTTGCCATGGCCCTAAACCCTCAAGCCATAACCAGTACTACCACTATGGTGAGGGGATTATCCATTACCATCAATCCTGAGCTGATTAGTAGGGTGACAACACTTCCCCTAGGGGTCCAGTGGAGAAAAGAAGACAAGTTCAGTAGTTCCCTTGCTAAGAATAATTTCTTCACTGATGATGAGAAACCAATTGAATATAAAAATGGAGTCGGAAGGGAGAACCTCCCCTATCCCTAGGATGAGGTTTCCTACCACATCCTTAAGTTCATCTCTTGTGAAGGAAGATAGAGTGTAGTCTATGGCTACCAGTTTAGATTGCTCTATGAACTAATATTTTGAGCAAGATTTCCCATAGCCCAAAGACTAAGTGTGCCTTATTTCCTCCGACAATCCATCATGGACATGATACAAAAGGTGAAAGAGGGAAAGAAGCAACACTTAGCACACCATGGCCTAATAAAACTAATAGTGGAATGTTCTCTGAATAAATTAAGAGTTCTTGTCCTCTGGTCCACATCCATAGATATGGACAAAGAAGCCTTCCTTGACACTCAATTCCTTATACTTGGTGAGACCCCAACCTCTATTGTTGAAGGAGAAGAAGTAGAGGTAGAAGAGGAAGAGGCAGAAGAAGCAGAAGAGGAAGAGGAAGAAGAAGAAGAAGAAGAGGAGGAGGAAGAGGTAAAGAAAATAGAGGATGAAGACGCAGAGGCATAGAAAATAGAGGAAGAACCATAGAAAAATGAAGAGGTAGAGGAAGAACAAAAGGAAAAAGAAGAGGAGGAGGAACAGGAAGAACCAAGCCCAGAGAAAACCACTGCACCTAGAGAATAGGAGGTACCTCTAGAGCAGAAAAGTTTGTCTCCTGAACACCTTGAAAAGGAGGCAGGTTTTGTCCTAGTTGACTTGGGCACACCAATCAAACTTAAGAAGAAAAGGTAGAGGCAAACTCCCCTCTACTTCAAGGCAAGGAAAAGCACTAGGATTAAATAGTGGAAGCCTCAAACTCCCAAAGAGACCCCTATTATAATTAAATAATCACCAAGTAAAAGAGAGGATCTAGAACTTATTGAAATGAAAGTTGAGAAAATCACATCTCCTGGAGCTATCTCAAAGACTCACATCACCTATGTAAGAAAGCCTGTCACCAGGGAAACTTCCTCTAAGCATCCCAAGGCACCTATCACACTCCAATAGAAAACACATATCTTGCTACATGAAACAGAGACGATGCTACAGGAAGAGCATAAAATGCTAGAGGAAGAGTAAAAGGGGCATAAAGAGGGAAAAGAGGCAACACAATAGTTACAGGAGGGGGAAAATTCTCCAAGAACCTTTGAGAGATATTTTCTAGAGCTGCATGAACCTATTCCATAGGCCAATTTGAGCTCCTACTACAAGTTCATTGAAGGAGGCAAAGTGATCCCATAGAAATTTACAGTCCCTCTCTTCTTTGAACTTGAGGCAGAAAGAGGAAGGACACATAGATGGATGCAAATTTCCAAATCCAAGAAAGTGGAAGATGCGGGCCTTATGGAAGAAAATATCCTATAAATGGGCAAGGAGTTTAGTGAGTTAAGGGATAGAGAGCACACAATGAGAACACAGCTGCAGACATAAAATAGATGGTTGAGGAAGAAACTACAAGAGAAGGAGACCCAATTGGCCACAATGGCAAGCCTCTCCATGGAGGCACTTCAATGCATATTTCCACCCAAATCCTATGCACTTTTCCTCAAATAGCAATGGATGTAGTTCTAGATTAAGACATTAGCACAACATGGGTCCATGCCATTCCAGGACTATAGGCAGTTCATTGAGTTATGTGACAAGAGTAGCATGGAAGAAAAAGTCAAATTAGCTGAATTCTACCTGCACAACCTCACCTTAACTGACATGAATGTTTGGAATCCCAATGCAAAATTGGGAGACTTGCAGTTAATGGATATTGCATCTTGGATGAGTCGTGAGGAGGCTAGGGCTAAGGAGGTGAAGAGAGTATTGACAAAAGAAAAAAAAGAACCCCTCTACATCAAGGCAAAGCAGATATGTTCCATGGCTGTAATTACTTATCACAACATCATTCCCAATGATGCTAATCTTGCACATAGATACCTTGCCACCCAAGAGTAGGCCATCTCCCGCTTTGAGGACACTCTAAGACTATTGGGGGTAGAGAGCCAACAATCATGTCAGAGAAGATGGAATACACTGCCACACAGTCTCCATATCAGGGAGTATCACTCCCCTGAGAGATTGAGATGCATTGGATAGAACACCTATGTACAAGAAGGCCATGCAAAGATTAAAGATCAACTGGATTGGACTTAAGTGCAGTCCACCTTTTTTATTGGATTTACAGGAGGGAAGGAAGGAAGAAGAGGAAAGAAAGAAATGAGAAGACATAGAGAAAAATGCAGGCTTCTATCCTCAAGAAGAGACAACATCTACAAAAGCTTGGGATGTCAGAGAGGCCACCAGAGCCATGGAGGACATGGAGATAGATGACTAGGTTTCTTAGAGGATGAGCAACAATTTTAGTAGGGGGTTGACGATGAGGCTCATAAATAGGTATATTATACGGGCCACAATGCCATCCTCCAACTTATTAAATCATCTTTTTCTCACATTTATCTACAAATTTTGTTATATTATGCTTAGTGTGAGGAGTAAAGATGTGTTAATATGTCATGTGGCCTAATGTATGTTAAATGCAGGAATTGGAGAGCTTTTGAGATGATTTGAGTGCAAGAACTCTAAGTAGACAAGAAAGAGAGATTCTAAGAGCTGGTCCACCTCCTTAATTCCTCAAATCAATCAAAGATCCCCCACTCTATATCATCAATTCGGTGTCATTGGCAGCCAAGCAGACCGAATTCATTGTCAGTAGAGCCAGTACAAGTCAAGGAAGAGTCGGATTCACCTATTCTCGAGTTAGGGAGGAAAATATCCCTATTTTCTAGGGATCTGTTGATAGCTCCTCTTTTGTATAAATAAACAAGCTAAGGGACTCATTGGGATTCGAAGTTTTATTGTAGCCAAGAGGCCATTAAGTTGAAGCACATTTGAATGTTATTTTTATGATGTATTTGACACTTTTTGAATGATAACGAGAAATTCTGTTTTGATCTAGCACTGAGTTGACTCAAAGGGATGAAGCTCTTAGGTTAGGGCCCAACCCTAGCAGCAAAAGTTCCTCTCTTGTATCTATATTCTTAGTTTAGAATGTTGATTAATTATTTTAGTTTATTCATGTTTCTTTTAGCTTAGAAGATTGATTAAGTTGTTGCTTATTCATGGTTACATTAGCTTAGTGGGTAAATTAGTTGTTGCAGTTCAATAGAGTAAAATACATTAAAAATACTGTGACAATGACCCCTATCTCATCTCCCTCATGGGATAATGATTAGAGGACCCCACTCTTACATTCCAAAAATAGAGTGTGATTTCTTGTTCATTGCAAAGATCAAACTTTAGCATTAGTTAGATAGTTGTTTATGATTTCTTAGAAAGATTTTCAACTGTTATTATGGTTCTCATGATTTTTGTAGCTTAGAAGGTAGTTCAGTTCATAGGTCAGGTTCTTAGCAGCAGTTAGATCAGTTTCTCCAAATTCAATTCATCTTTTCCACATTAACATGTAATAATTTTCAAATGAAAAGAGAAACATGTGCAAGTGGTATTGCAGGGTTGTTGATCTTCAGGAAAGGACCCTTTTCACGAACTCCATTTAGGTCTTCTCCACCTTCTGTTACTGTGTTATCTCAAAATCAGGTCCTGGAAAGTTGCAGACCAGGAAGACTTCAAGTAACTGTTTCAAACCAATCTTTTAGCTAAGGCTTAGCCTCCTTAGCCTGAGAGGGCTCTCTCAAAGGATTAAAGGTTTTTGATTATGATCAAGATGGCTAACTCTCATGAAACAAATAAAAATGAAAATGGTGGAAACAAAACTAACACGTATTCATTGGGCTTATCGAGTCATATGTGATTTAGTATTAACAGTTGGGTTGGCTTTGCATAAAAGTCAAGGCATTCAGATTTCAATATATGTAGAGTACACCAAACATATAGAAGGCAGTTTATGAGTATATGAAGGAAATTAGAACATTGTAAGCGATTTCTAAGTAATCAAATACTCATAACATTGTAGATAACATGAACAGACAACAAAAGAAACTCATGTATTGAAATCTCTATGATTCTTGAGAAGCACAAGCCAGTACTGTATTACCAAAAAAAAAACAGAGTCTATACATAAGCCAAATATCAAAGCTTTTTTTTCATAAATTTCCAACCCTTATTACATTGCTCTTTCTCCTATATATAGAGATCTTCTACCTAACTGAGATTCCTCCTCAAGCATGAGGGGAACTCGAAATCTACTTCTAATGACACCTATTCGAATTTTAACTGCCTATTAAATGTAACAAACTGCTACTAGACTTTCTATAGATCTAAATCAAATAGGAGTCTAGCTCCATATTATGCTAATAATAGCCTTAATTACAATCATTCTCGTTCTTTGACAAGTGGTTTTCTTTTTAGTTTGGTTGTGGTGGATGTTCAAAGCTCCATGCTGGTCCTCAATGTCACATCTTCTCCATTTCCCCTGAAAAATAGAAAACTACCCATGTTTTATAGGCCTTTGGTTTTCCTCAAATATGTTTGAATCCAATGAACCATGCCCTTCATCTTTGATTGTACAAAATATATCAGAATGCCACGTCCTTGATGTGCTGTCAACCTTTTCCATGTGTGAAGACAAAAGCTCCTCCAAGCTGTCTGACATATCTTGGACTGTAGTAAATGTGATCACTTTATAACAAAAAGTTTAGAGTTGGATTCGAATATATGTTTCCTCCACCTGTCTTGACCTTGTTGAAAGTTGATACCTTTAGATGATTCCTTGAAGATATTCCTTTTCCAAAAAATTTCCCTTTGTATTTCAAAATCAGTTGACTGAGTTTAGATTATGTAGCTTCAACAGTTTCGTAGCGCGCTACGAAACTGCTGTGCATTAGTCATCATCTTTAGCAGTTTCGTAGCGCGCTACGAAACTGCTGTATAATTCCAAAAACATAGTTTCAACCAAAATTTGTGCTATTTTGAGCCTCTTGCTATTTAAACATCCTTTCAACTGCTCCAAGGCTTTTCAAAACTGAATGGAAATGTATGATTCTTCAAGAAAGATTATAACAAGCAAAACCATCAAAATTTGAAACATAGCCTTACTTGAAGTGGGATTTCTTTAAGGAGATTCTTTCTGCTGGCCTAACTGTATCTTTAAGTCTTCAATTTGTTTCTTCATGACTCTGATCCCAGCTCTCAGGTTTGAATTGACCTTTCTGATGAATTGTGCTTCCTTTATGGCAGGGACAGTCCAGCTACGGAATTGAACATTAAAATCAACCACCTCGGATATTTGAAATGTTTTGTCCTCCCACCGAGCTTGCATTTGGTTGAAATAAGCCTCCTTGATTGCAAATTTCCTGGCAGCTTTCTTTAGTCTAGCAATTTCAAAGTTTGCCAATCCCAACCTCCTTTTCAACTCTTCCACACTATCTTCTTCTTGAATGGTAACTGCTTTGCCTTTATCCTTTCTTTCATGAAGCTGTGTTACCTCCCCTGTTTCATCTGCTCTTGGCAGTACCTCCTGTACTTGTTTAAAATTCCTCGTTATGGGTCTCCTTGGTTTAAATACAAATTGATCAACCTGATCATCAAACTTGAGTTTCTTCGAGGCTTTGACTCTCTTAGCCTTATCTTTTCCTGAATCTATTAAATTTGTTTGAACTAGGGGAGATTCTTCAATATCAATGGCTTGCAGTAAGTCATTTAAGTCTCGTTTTGAAACAGGGCTTCCTTCAATAATCACTGACTTACCTTTTTCTTTAGCTACCTGGCTCCTAGTCCTTCTTATTTGAACTCCTTCACCTGTGCTTGATTCATGTGCACTTTCTTTGACCTGAGTTTTTTCTTTAAGGGACTGTTGGGGTGTATCCTGGATAGTCAATGGCTTGGTAGATTCTCTTACTTGTTTCCTTGCCTTCAACTTTGAAAACCTCTTGGATCTTGTTTCTGCCTGATGACCAGTTGTTGTTGGAAGATCTTTTGCAGCTTGAGGACTGAGACCGGTCTCGTTCTTGAAACCGGACATGAATATGAATGTGGGCCAGTCCCTACCTACTCTCTGGAGTTCATGCAGAATAATCAACTTAATCAAACCGTGGTGAAACAATGAAGTCTCACAGGCGTCTTTCCTTAGCTGCACTTTATCACACATTTTACTTAAGCTACGGAATAAGTAAAAAGGTAGATCAATGGATATCTTTCCTGTGAAATGTAGCAAAAGCTTGAAATGATATGAATACACCTTGTTATATCTGCCTTCACAGGTAAGGTACCTTTGTATACAGGTAAGCAGATTGGCATATGAGTCTTTGACATAATTTCTAGGCACAGACTTGTTTAAATCTGAGTCAATGTATTCTGGCTTCAGAAACTCTTTGCAGGGATTCATATCAAATTTGAAATTCTTAAACCAAGTTTCTTGTCCCCTTGGAATCTCAGTAACTGTGGATATTACCTCTGGTGAGACTTGCAATTCGAGCATCCCAACCTTTGAATTCAGCCCTATGAAATTCAAAGCAAATTCCTTGGTGGTTTGTGCATGACCTCCCTGTAGTTTCTCACAAAAATTCCAACATCCAACCTGCTTGAATGCATGCTCAACTTCTTTGTGTTTCAAGATAATGTCTACACCTTCAGGTTCGTTTCTCAAACATCTGCCTGATCTGTGGTCTTTTCTTTCTGTCGATCCCTCCATGAAGGTTCAGTGTAATGGAGGTTGGAAATGCTAGCGCTGCTCAAACTTCAATCTCTGCCTCGCTTGAATGGCTGCCTCGCTTGATAACTGCCTCGCTTGATAACAATGCTTTCAAATTGAAAACTTGCAGACTTGTTCCTCATGCAACGAATACAATCATCATTAAGATTGTGAATACCTGGCTTTTCTTAGAACTTGCAATCCGTGTGTACTAATGTACCTAGCGGCTGTAATTATGGAGATAAGCAGTTGGACATGATATGTGGAGTGTATATGCTGACAATGAATGATGCAACCATAACTGAACTTGATAGATTTGACAGTTGGGAAAGATTCGTTGTGGATTGCACGAATCTCCAATTTCGTAGCGCAGCCAGTGTAAAATCTGGATTATGCGCTACGAAATCACTTAAAACATGTTGCGTTGCAAAACTGAAAAAAAGGATTTATGCGCTGCAAAAACACTTCAAAATTATTACATGCGCTACGAAATCACCTAAAGAGCTTTGTGGCACATAGTAACCTTTGAACAAAACTAACACATGGTTATGTGACCGGTAATGAATGAGAATGACCGGTGATGAATGAGAATGTATAGTTGACTCAAGAATCCTAAGACTCAGACTCTAAGGCAAACAAAAATCAAACTTAGACTAGCACCGACCTTTACCATCAAACTAATGTGAGAAATTTTGGCATTAAAATTATTAAGTGATAACATAATGCATGCCAACCCATGTTATAAACCTTTGTTTTTCAAGTCACTGTGAGCAAGCCATCTTAGCCCAAATTCGGCCTTCTTGAAGTACTGGGCTTGGCTAAGTGTGATGATCACCTTCCCCACACTTTTCAAAAATTTCATACACCATTCCAATACTTTGTCTCGCCATTGTTACCCTCCAAACCCTCTCAGAAAACTTCATGTAGCATTTCAGGACATCCTATAGAAGTACAGGATATCTTGTAGCTCACCTATAGCAACATGTTTTGACCCTATTTTGACCTACAATGATAGCCTAGCCTAGTTTAGGAGTAGTTTCACCCCTCAGCTTGGAATCCATGACCAGAAGTGCCACCTAGACTAGTCATTTCACTCCTTTTCCTTCTTGTAATATTAGATAGCATTAGTTCTTTCGTTTCCGAATTTAGCAATTAGAACTTTATGTACTCTGCAAGTGTGAATTAGATAGTCAATGCATGCATTTTTTAATAATGAAATGGTAGAATAATCTTCTGTTTTCAAGCAACCCTAATAGCTAGATGCTTGAGTGCAAGTTAGCATAGTTTCCTTTCTACAACCTATCATAATATTGTGTCCTTTCATAGCATTTACAAGTTGGAAACTTTCATTTTCTGAGTTGAAAAGCATTTGATTTTTTTGCACTATAACTAGTCTTTACATTATGCTTTCAATAGTTAGACTCCTTTCAGTTTCAGGAGAGGAATGGTCTGGAACCCTAATGATCAAGTGATCCAGTTGAGGGTGGCATGAGTAGGATGATGCATCTATTGTGCATATAGCACTGTCACCTCTAAGTTTGTACGAAATCCTAGGTTGATAAAGTAAATTTGGTAGCTTCGGGAGTTGCAGCATCCTTGTTGCAATACTGATGCTCATCAGCCCTTTCAACTCAAACCTTTCAATCTTTTCACACATAGTGTGGGGATAGCTCCTTGCCCATAACATAACAACTATAGCCGTCAAATATTTCAATCCATCATACTTCCCATCGTCAATGGAATTTTCATCTCAACAACAACATCATACAACCAAGGCTGAAATAATTTTAAGGACATTCAAGTGTGGGAGCTGCCATACCATTCATTCTATCGTTTCCTTAATTGGGGCATCCAAAATTGCACACATACACATGTCTATATGCATGTAACTATATGCACTACACTTTTCATCTTAATTGTATGCTTTTTATTTATAGACCATCATCATTCATAAGAGATGGACTCCTTAAAGTAGTCTTCTTTAAAGCACCACTTTCAAGAATGACTCTCTTTTATCATAGATCACTCTTTCTTTTACGTAGTTCCTCCAATCCAATCAAAACCCATTTGTCCAAGGTCAAATCCAAATATTATTGAATACGCCCAAACATAACCAACAATCTCTCTATCTTCATCCATATTCATGTGTGGTATATCTTTGGCCCTCGAGGCCTAGTGTTTAAACCATAGCTCTGATAGCTCTCTATACTATGCCCAACCCCTAAGGTAACATTATGGAGGTGGGGCATCCAAATTTTCTCTCTATTTTAACCTTCTTATGTTATCGTCATTATCTTATGATCATCAAGAGATGTCCAATGATATAAATTTTATCTCGTTCTAAACTCTAGGCATGAAGTTATGGCCCTCATAAGATTTGACATTTTACTCCACATCAACATCCATATAGTTAATATGTGCCTAACACGACGCAATCTTATTCCCATGTGTCACCATCATATAGTGCCACGTCTACAATTTGGACACACTGGCTTTCGACGTCATATATGGATCTAGGTTCTTCCTTCCCCACAACTATTTCTAATTCTAAATTCCAAATATTATTAAATACTTCTAAACATAACCAACAATATCTTTGTCTTCTTCCATAGTCATGTGTAGTATATCTTTGGCCCTTCAGGCCTCGTGTTTAAACCATAGCTCTGATACCTCTTTGTAATATGTCAAACTCCTAAGGTAACTTTATGGAGGTGGGGTATCCAAATTTTCTCTCTCTCTCTTAACCTTCTCAAAACTCCATTTTGAGATCGTCATTGTCTTATGATCATCGAGATATTTCCAATTATATAAATTTTATCTCGTTCTAAACTCTAGTCATGAAGTTATGGACCTTAGAAGATTTGACATTTTTCACCACATCAACATCCATATAGTTAATACATGGCTAACACGTCGTAATATTATGCCCATTTGCCACCATCATATAGTGCCACATCTACAATTTGGACACATTGACTTTCCAGGTCATATATGGATCTAGGTTCTTCCTTCCTGTTGTGAAGGTAAATCCCCTCTGCGGACAGAGGTGATCCCTACTAGCCCAAATAGGGTCTAGCAACAATCAAACAACGCTAACACGCAGGTTCCTAATTGCAAATGAAAGACCGTTGATGAGGGCCTACCTGGATTCCAACGCTAATATTTGTAGAAGAGTCGTCGCTCCCATTCCTTTGCTCCGGTTGGTCACAATCCCCACGATCCTCGTGAACGGACACCTTCATATGCAAAGAACGACACAAACACAAGCATAAAATCCAATAGATGCAACTATATATCAGTCAGAAAGGATATAACTCAATCATCATTACAAAGACAATAAGAGTTGAACCATAATGATAGTCGTCTATTATTGATAAACAACAAAGAAGAATACAACCATAGTTCTGACATCAAATCCTCCTTTGGCTGGGTGATCAGCAGCACATGCCTTGGAAAGCTTGTTGGGAATGGGGAACAAGCCTCTCTCTCCTTGGTTACTTGGACAAGAATCTCCTCACTTTAGATTTAGCCTCATGGGAATGAATAAGGCTCCTTGTAGCATGAACTTGCTCATTCTCAGACTTTGAGACTTAGAATTTGGAACTTGGAGACTCTAACTTGTCAAAGGAAAAAGGACAAGCTTTTATAGATAGAGGAGAAGGAGTTAAGGTCATCCACAAGATTCATGGGATTGGCTTTATCACTAAGAAGCTTCCATGAGAGGTGGAGAACTACTTCCCTTCTATGGAGATTCGAAGCCCAACTGAACTAACTCAAGATGGAATCAGTTCATGAATAGGTTAGGAAGAACCTTTGTAAATTTGTTTGTTAAAAACTTTACCTAACTGGGTTGGCGCGAGTGCGACTCTGAGACAGAGTGCCAGTTGGCGCGCCCTCTTTGGAGGATTTCCTCTATTGGCGTGAGTGATACACAGTGAACTCGCGCCAATGGAAAAAGGGTTATTTTTATGGGTATTTTGCAGAAGGTGTCTTCAGGGCATATGAAGTACATACTCAAGGGGATACAATGCAAGTGTTTTCAGGTTATGTCACTTCTCACAAGTCCCGGAATAAGTCCTCCAATGTGCGGGAGAAGGGGTAATAGGGACCGTGACAAATTACTGTGTAACAGATGCCCCCTAAAGCATGAGGCCCGAGAGAGAGAGATGGGTGAAATGCTTTACAAGAACATGGCCAACTGAAAACACTGCCGCTAGAGAACCTACATGAAGAAGTACATGATGATGTGGTATGGGCGCAGCCATCCATAGCAAAGTACGCAAAAATTTGGATCCAAGGTATGGACGCAGCCATCCAGTGAGGATCGACGAACAGACTCAGGCATGGTCGCAGCCATCCAGTGAATGAGTCATGTAATGAGCATAATAATCCACAAAATCGCAACCTGGATCTCAACAAACAAAATCCAGAGTCTTGCGCTCCATCTCGACCCGAACAAAGTACAAGTTCAAGCATGCGAATATGGGAGTCGAAGTCAAACATGCAAGAACATCGTCCGATTACCAGTCAATAATGAAAACTGTTAACAGACGCGAGAGGTACCACCAATAATGACAATGGTCTTTCAGGTACTATAGGTATAATCTACGGCGTGCAAATCAGTGAGCTGGCGTCGAACACCCATAGAGTCATTCAATCGGAAGCCAATGATGAAAACCTCGCGTCAAACACGAAGAACCTGCCATTGAGGCATGCAGGCTCCAAGGCACTTGAAGGGAGTCTCTGGGTCAACTTCCTGGATAATGAGCTGAAGTCGACAGGGAGTGACCTTAATCGAAGGTGGGCCATAATGTTTCCCACATCATCGAAACGAGACAGAGGACGATAAGGTGTTTTGTGTGAGGTATCAGAGGGAGGTTGAGTATTCTGCAGAGGTCAACTTCTCTTGAACATATTGGCAGCACGACAGTGGACTTGGCAGTATTTGACATCAAATGATCAGGGGTCATGGTGACAGGGCAATGAGTAGATGAGAGGTCAAACAGGATAACCCAAACCCATGGAGGCAAGTGTAAAAACAAGATGAGATGTCCCCACCCAGACACGAATGCAGACAAGTGCCATGTTCAAGAGCGACATACTGCCGACACGACAATAATTGTGGTCCCATTTTCCCCACCATTTCTGGCGAGTACCCCAGTTATTTTTATCAACAAGCTTGACAGGGATAGCATATGCTTGTGAGCGTCATTTCAACGGAATCCGATGTCATTAAGTTTTAACAAGTCTGACAAAGGAAGAACTCGGCGTCTTTTCATGTTTAGAGAGTTTGAAAAGACAACGGAAAAGGAAACTCCAGGGGTGTCCTTTTTCGTAAAGTTGTGTTTCTCGAGCCTGAAAAAGTATAAAACAATGCTCGAAAGAACCGCCCGATCATTACGATCGAGGAGTACTTTTCATAAGTAGTGATTTCGATCTGAAAAAGTAAAAAAGTGATTGAAGCCACGTCGTTTCGTAACCATTAACGAGCCTGAAATGACAAGGGCCCGACAATCTTTTCGTCTTTACATGGTCAGAAAAGAGTTTAAAGACGACCGCCTCTTATTTACGTTTAGCGAGTCAAGAGGAATAACTCGGAAATCTTTTCATATTTATACGGTCAGAAAAGAGCTAAAAGCAGACCTCCATTTTTATTCTCTTTAACGAGTCAAAAAGGAAAAAAATACTCGGCAATCTTTTCATATTTTACGAGTCAGAAAAGAGCTTAAAGGTGACTCATCCTGGAGGAACGAGTGGTATAAAGGGAAGCAACTGGTGCCGGCAATGGTGGAACTACTCAAAACATGTAATGGTCAAGAGGCTGGCTAATAAAACCACTCATCACTGCGGTTCCTCAGGAAAGGAAAAACAACCAAGTGAGAGCATATGATCGGCCAAAGAGATGGTAGCAATGGAATGAAACAACCAAGGCTCATATAGCAGAATTTAGCGGATAAAGCGGCAATCACAAGATGTGAATTAGGTATGGGTTCATTTTTACACAAGCTTGAACCATGGAGAACTCTGCTTGGATTCAGTTTCATGTTTACAAAAGCTTGAAACAAAAAACTATGCTTGTTATAAGTTCGAATGCCCCCAACATAATGACGCAAGACGAGGTACATGCCCCCCAAGCTTCATTGCATTCAACAAAGTGGATGGAATGAAGGTTCACTTTCGAGATCTTGGAAAGACTCGACTTGGATTTTACGATATCTTAATCAAAGACTCAATTTGGAAAAGGAGGAGTTGTTTCATTTTTTAATGAGGTTAACATAGGAAAAGAACTATCCTCATAACCCTTATTTCATTTTTTAACGAGGTCGACATAAGATCAAAACTATCCTCGTAACCCTTATTTCATTTTTTAACGAGCTTGACACAAGATCAGGAACTATGCTTGACCAGACCCAGTTTCATTTTTTAAGGAGCTTGACATAGGAAAGTGAAGTATGCTACGACCAGACCAAACCTAGTTTCATTTTTTAAGGAGCTTGACACAGGAAAGGAACTATGCTCCGAACAAACTTCATCATAATGAACAGGAAGTCGTTGCTTCCAAGGGTGTCACTCCTGATGGAAGGACAACATCTCGGAAGTCAGAACCCAATGCCCCCAGGAAACTACGGACGATGGCGCATCACTGGATACAGGCACAGGATAAATGGCCACGTAGTTGACCTGCGGTGGGGCAGATACAACCGGTGGATAAAAACCAGGAGGGGATGGCAGCTGCACAGAAGGCACCGGGGGACTAAAGAACGATAACTGATCTATAGTGACAATTATTCCGTCATGCGGAAAACAAACCACACGGAAGAGTGAAGAGACAAGGCCCCCATGGCATAAACATAGTCATGACCAAGGAGAAGATTGAAATCTAGAGCACCTTGGGTAACCAGTATGTCTATATAGATGGTTTTGCCTCCCAAAGTAACAGGAAACTTCGGGAGGATCCCTAACGGTTGACTGGTTCCTCCGTCAAACGCCAACAGATTCTGTGCAACTGGCACAAGCTGTGGGGAGCCCAAAGCTTGCCAAGTAGTGAAAGGCATGAGACTGACAGATGCACCCTCATCCAAGACAGTGCCAGGTACTGCCTTATCATAGGCATGTATTGTAATCTGGAAAGGCACATGGGATGGAAGGCGGAATGTAGTCAAATGACTCCAGTCGAAGGAAATGATAGAACTACTTGGTGGGGGAACCGTATGATTGCCCCCTGCGCTACAGGAGACAAAGAAGGTCCCCCTTGATCAATTGAGACAGGAGGGTCATTCTCGGGCTCAGGAGAATCTGACGAGACGAGAAGAACATGAGCAGTAGAATCATGATGCTCCTCCAGAACAGAGTAATCAACAGGTGATGAACCCAAGTCGATACTCTCTCCGACCAATGGTTGGTCTAGAGCAGGCTTGGCACAGCCAAGTTCGGAGGGAGGAGGACAGACAAGAGAAGAATCTAAGTCAATCTCGTTGTTCACAGGGAAAGAGATCTTCTGATAACAAACAGGAAGTTGGGGTTAAGAAGCTATAAGACTTTCCAAAATAGCGGAAGCTTTATCCATGAGCGGACAAAGGTGAAGGGGATGATTTCCCTCACATAGTCTACAGGGGATTCGAATCTTCCCTTTCTTCTGAATCTTTTCAGCTGATAGGGTGGCATCGTCATGAACTTTAGAGGACGATGAGGGACGAACCGGATCGCAAGACCATACTTCTAAGATCCTGGGAATGTCAGGACAATCACGAAGAAGGTGGTCATCCTTGCACAATCTACAAGGAAATTTGACCTTCCACGGAGGAGAAGAAGGTGGCTTGACTTGAGTTGTACTTTTAACCTCTCGCCTAGGAGACTTCTTCTTCTACATCTTCTTCTTCTTCTTCTTAGCCACCTGGTTACTTGAATCCAGACTTTCACCAGGCGAAGTAGAAGATGAGGACGTAGAAACAGGTGAAGAAGGGGAGAGGTCCACCTTAGAATCAACATGATGTTGTTCGGGTGGAGGAAATGATTGACCAGCAGTTGAGACGGTAGGGACCAAAGAGGTTGAGAACAACCAAACAGGCAACCCAACAGTTAACCCACGAAGGGACAACGTTGCCATGTAAGGAGCATCAACATTTCCAAAAGGAGGGAAATGACCAGGATTCCCATCAGAGGGGATGCCTGGGTTGGTAAACTTCGGAAAATTTGCCATCACAAATGAGAAAGAACCCTATTCAAACTAACGCAAACAAGATCTAACCGGGTAAATGTGAATCATGGCCGAATAAATTTTAAGACGCAAGGACATAACTTGACCTTTTCATTTTTTAAGAGTCGAGAAAAGGACAAAAAGATGACTCTAGTCGCCTTCGAATGTTTAATGAGCCTGAAGTGACAAGTGCTCAAATGGACCTTTTCTTTTAGGGAGTCCAAAAAGGAATGAAAGTGACTACTCTGGAGAAACTAGGCAAAAGGTTTATCAAAAAAATCCGTAAAAATGCATATACACCTTGGCAGTCATATGAAAACCAAGGACTTTCCGTACGGCAGTCAATCTTCCCGAATGTTGTGTTCGGTGCGTTACGGCTTGTAAGGCGGCAGACACGGCTTCCTATGGATAAAGGATGATAACCTAGTGGGGTCTCCCCATATACTTGACGGTACGTGGGAGCTCAAATCCATGCTAGACCACAATTGAGTCACAAAAGGAGGAATCACCCAACCTTGAGTGGAAACAAAAGTGACTAGGTTTAACGACGCCGGAGCACGTCTCTAGCCTAGACCTCTAAATGTGTGCGTTATGTTCCAATGCGTTGTTAGATTTATTCAGTTCATTTTAAAGTTGATCTTGGATTAGGTTTCAGTTTTCAGGCCTTATCGTATGTAATCTCTCAAAATTTCCCTAAATGCAAACTATATGCCAAAATATGTCATTTCATTCAATGAATGCTAGTTACGAGAGGGTTTGAGAGCTTTCACACAAACGAAATGATCACAAAACAACAAAGAACTTCCCTAATGCAGCTAATGGAAATTAACAAACTTTTCTTCGAGATCACTAATCACTAATCAAAATGAAAAGCTCTAATTCTCATTAACTAATACAAAGAAAAAGAGATTTTTTCCTTTTTGATGATGGCAAAATGCACTAAACAACTTTGAGAAATGAAAACAAACAAATTCTATTCAATACAAGCACATTCAGTTCCCTAAATCACAAAGCAAACCTCCAAAGAACGAGAAAAATCCGAAAGACACCAATGAGCCATTTAATCTAGGCTCCAAGCGAGACAAAGCAGAATTCAAGTGAAAACGAAGCAAGTCACCCAAATAACGCAATAAAACAATTAACAACCATTAAACAAGTGCAAGGGAGCAATCAAAGAGTCGACTGGACCACTAGAAGATCAAAACACCTGAGGAAGGCTCAACACACAAAGCCATTAGATGCCCTAGGGCTAGAAATGTGACATCGATGAAAAAAGCAAACACCCAAAGGGTAACGATCAAAGCCAGTCAAATCACACTCCAACACACTCAAGTAGCCTAAAAAAGGTACCCAGAACAAAAACCAAGCTCAGAGGGCTCACAGCCAAGCAAACTTCAAAAGTTCCCAGGCCTCGCGACTGTCAGGCCAAAAAGAGCGCCTTTTAGGGATTGGCGCGAGTTGTCAATGAGCAACTGGTGCCAACTAGCGCGACTGTAACACTATAAAAGAGCACCAACCAAGTTTGCTATGGAAAAATAAAAAACAAATGAGCCAAAGCTAAGTCAAAAGTACCCAGGTACACCAAGGGGCAAGAAGCAACACAAGGATTCAACCCAGAAGGCTAACCAAGCAGGAGAAACCAAGAAACAACCAAAAAGCAAGACAAGCTCCCCAGCGGAGTCGCCAAATTGTTGAGAAGGTAAATCCCCTCTGCGGACAGAGGCGATCCCTACTAGCCCAAATGGGGTCTACCAACAATCAAACAATGCTAACACACAGGTTCCTAATTGCAAATGAAAGACCGATGATGAGGGCCTACCTGGATTCCAACGCTAATATTTGTAGAAGAGTCGTCGCTCCCGTTCCTTTGCTCCGGCTAGTCACAATCCCCACGATCCTCGTAAACGGACACCTACACATGCAAAGAACGACACAAACACAAGCATAAAATCCAATAGATGCAACTATATATCAGTAAGAAAGGATATAACTCAATCATCATTACAAAGACAATAAGAGTGGAACCATAATGATAGTCGTCTATTATTGATAAACAACAAAGAAGAATACAACCATAGTTCTGACGTCAAATCCTCCTTTGGCTGGGTGATCAGCAGCACATGCCTTGCAAAGCTTGTTGGGAATGGGGAACAAGCCTCTCTCTCCTTGGTTACTTGGATAAGAATCTCCTCACTTTAGATTTAACCTCATGGGAATGAATAAGGCTCCTTGTAGCATGAACTTGGCAATTCTCAGACTTTGAGACTTAGAATTTGGAACTTGGAGACTCTAACTTGTCAGAGGCAAAAGGACAAGCTTTTATAGATAGAGGAGAAGGAGTTAGGGTCATCCACAAGATTCATGGGATTGGCTTTATCACTAAGAAGCTTCCATGAGAGGTGGAGAACTACTTCCCTTCTATGGAGATTCGAAGCCCAACTGAACTAACTCAAGATGGAATCAGTTTATGAATAGGTTAGGAAGAACCTTCGTAAATTTATTTGTTAAAAACTTTACCCAACTGGGCTAGTGCGAGTGCGACCCTGAGACAGAGCACCAGCTGGTGTGCCCTCTTTGGAGGAGTTCCCCTATTGGCGCGAGTGGTACACAGTGAACCCAAGCCAATGGAAAAAGGGCTATTTTTATGGGTATTTTGCAGAAGGTGTCTTCAGGGCATATGAAGTACATACTCAAGGGGATACAATGCAAGTGTTTTCAGGTTATGTCACTTCTCACAGGTCCCGGAATAAGTCCTCCAATGTGCGGGAGAAGGGGTAACAGGGACGGTGACAAATTAATGTGTAACACTTCCCCACGACCATTTCTGATTCTTTCTAATTTTCAAATGTATGACTTTTCAAGATTTCTAGGCATTATATTAAACAAGTAAAATATCTAGATATCCAAATCTAGATGTTCTAAATGTCCTAATTAAATAAAAATCCATATTTTTGGAACTTCATTGCAATTAAAAAGTCAACTTTCCAAATATCGAGAACATTTAATATTTGGAAAAACAATAAAATCATATTAATTCAAAATGTCAAATTTCCATATTCTAGACTCCTAAACATCTATTATCCAAAATTTTCCATGTCACCTCCATGGCGATTTCCACCTACAGCTCCACCTTAAAATTTTCATGCCTCCACGCCATGGCATCATCATGCCACCCCAGCATTGTCAATGTGATTCAATCTTTCACTCTTTTGGATATCTTGATTGTTCGATATCTAGACCATCCAACATTTGGAAAAACTAAAAGGTCCATTTTCTTAAAACTTTTGAATCCCATACTATTGGTCTCCACATCATGCAACTACAACAAATGTCGCATTGACCACCACATCAATTCCTTTGCATCATCATGCCACATCAACTTGCCATGTCACCTGCAATTGTCCATATTGCACAATATGTGCTATGTTACATGCCACTATAACTACCATATCACACCCCAGCTCACTTGCATGGGCTATGGTTTGCTTACATGGACTTTACATGTACACCACATGCTCCACCTTGCTAGCATCCAAAACTAGGTTCTTCTTTTTTGGCTAAGTCCTCATTCTTTGACAAATTCTCAATTCCTAGCTACTCCATGTGGCTCCCTTTGATGGATTACTCTACGAGCCAAGTTCCAACCCCACAAGTTGTACCTATCTATGCCATCCAACATCTCGATATTTCAAAAGTTAGCATTTAAATGACTTTCTAGATGCTCAACTATCCATATATTTGGATATATGAAAAATCCTAAAAATTTCATTAACATTGTACATGCAACAGAATCCCTTATGCCCAAAAATTCGAATATCTGGATATTTAGAATATCCACCCACCCCTAGAAATCCACCCATTAGCCCCTTTCCTTTATTCTGCTAGGCCTTGGTCATGACCAAAACTAGTCCATATATCTATAGATCGGGGCTAACTTTTGGATCTAAACTTAACATTTTTTCTAAACATCATTATTTCAAAAAATGGTTCCTCCTCTTAACCAAATTCAATCCATAAGTAGCAATTACTTTGTCCAAACCATTTAAAGGTGTTGAAGCCTTCACCAATTTGTAAAGGCTTCTAAACACCTTCATCCACGACCATTAATTAGGCCTTTTCCTCCAAAAGTTAGATTGAGGCCCCTTATTCATAGTTTTCCCCTTTTAGTGAAGGTTCTCACTCATTTTCAATCCATACACACATGGCTTCAAGCCCATTTATGGCTAAAATGAAGCCCAATTCTTGAGGAATCAACGCTCTCATGATCTTCCTCAAGCACAAATACAAGAATACCTTCAAGTCTTCTTATCTCAAACAAGGATACCTTTCATCTGTTCAACCACTCAACTAGCCCCATGGGGATTTTTAACAGTCACATTCATTCCAAAGCCCATTAAGCCTAGTCAAGTATTTTAGTAGAATTGTACTAGTTCATAAGTTCATCAATGAACTTTCTAACACCTTGTATCATATGTTCTATGAAGTCTCATTCTTTTCTTTCTTCACTCTAAAATAAAGATGTTACTATAACCTCTAGGCCCACTTCATTAACAGAACACTCTGCTCATAAGTAGCAAATTCAAGGCATTGTGTGCCTATCTAGAGCATATCCATCTCCCATGGATGAGATTCACTAAGAGTCCTCCAGGACCATTCAACCATCATGGCTATCTAAGAGATTGAGGAGTGAACATCCCCTAACTTCTTAACCATAATATCTTCCTTGTCAAAAAGCTTATTACAGACATACATAAAGGCTAGTCAAGCCAATATTAATTTCTATGAATTGTATGTTCAATAAACTATGAAATTACCTTGTTATGCATCAATTAATATGATCAGAACATCCTTACAAGTATGTATAAACACATAGAATATATAACGACTTATATACACAGGAATATGCATAACATTAAGCTTAAATAACTCAGATAAGATATACATAACTTATATACACAACATTAAACATTCAAACACATAAATGGAGCACTTATCTTTTATAAATATCCATTGACTAGTTGCAAACATCTAACATTCCACCCATCCATAGATCGCACTATCCTAATCTCTCAGCTCTTGGTCACCCCTAGGCTAGGACAACAACTCCACAAAGGGAAAAGGCTCACCAATAGCCCACTACAATCATATAGGCAGTATAAAACAAGTATTAGGCAACGTACCAACTCTATCAGCCTCCCTAACTAAAGCCTTGCATCCCCTAGATTGCATAATCCAAGATAGTGCACCACTTCTTCGTCTATGGAATCCATCGAGCTATGCCACTACAATTTTTGGGCTTCTAGCATAGACCATTTAGGAAGTCTTAAAGTTCTATAGTTCTAGGAACTCCAGTTTCCCTCAAAAGTCTTCCAAGCACCCCTCGAGCCTCACTCTAAACAAGCCTAGCCAACCAATTCTTCCTCCAACCTCTAGCCTCAAAAGTCTTCCAAGCACCCCTCAAGCCTCACACTAAGGAAGCCTACCCAACCAATTCTTCCTCCAAGCTCCAACCTATTAGAATTCATAACCTTACCTAATACAAGCAATTAGAATTGGATGTGGAATTTACTAAGCAAACCTAACCAACCATTTAGCACTCCTAGCTCTAACCTTACCCCAGACAAGCAAAGAGAATTGGACAAAAAAATCCACATAATGTTTATGGTAAATACTAAAACACAAAGATCCATGATCCATGCCTAACTCAACTCATAACTCAAGTCATCTCCGCACATCCCACCATGGACCAGCACTAAAACCCCGCATAAAACAATAGTGTACTACTTAGTATGGTGGTCTAATGATGTAGGACTCCTCTCCCTAATTATGGAAAACTCGATTTATATGTGCATGTGATGGGAAACTCGAGAATACAATGTAGGAAAATATTATATCATATGTGGGAAGGAAAATCATTGAGAAGTGAGTCTCTTAAGACATAAAGTAGGGATTATGGATTATGTTTAGTTGTCGCATGTTTTTATGCATAGAAGGACGGGCTTTTGTACCTTATTGTGTCTCTTATTAATGAGAACAAGTAATTAGGTGTAAAATACGATTAAAGTTTGCAATGAATGTTCGAGTTATTCATGATTATGAGAACTGTGATGAATTATTATAAAAAATCCACAACTTTAATTTCTGGCATAGTTCCAACTAAATTTAAAATATAAAAGAAAACACATAATCAAACTTTTTTAAATTGCTATTTATCTCACACTTCTCCGTTTCTAACTCTATGCCGGTTTTAAACCGGCAAACCAGCTTTTCCGTTGATGGCTCTATAATTAGCAGCATAAATCATGGGTTTAAATCATTTTGTGATAAAATATACCTACAATAGTGCTGTCATTTTATGGTGACTAGATGGATAATTATAGCGATATATGCTCTGTCAAATCTGCCGGAAGACTACGTAGAATGGATGAATCATAAGTGAATTAATACCACAATCCAATTCTATAATGGCTGCCGTTTCAAACTGGAAGTCTGAATTAATCCATCCTCAAATAAGTGCACGAAGTTCAAGACGATGCATTAAACGCGTAACATTATTCAAACGACGTGACGGAAACGGCGCCGTTTCGTGCTCGAAATATTGGCGCCAAACAGAAGACGGGACACCGCCCGCGTCTTCATGTAATTCCCGCCAAAAGCACCAATCTGCCCACGGGCAGCCCGGTCAGCTCCACACGGTGTGGTGGTGAAATGTTTTAATGACAATATGTTTATATAATCGTAAAGTGTGCCAAATGAGGTTTTAATTAAAGGGGAAGGGCAATGTTCGGCAAAGACAACACTATGCTGGTCAAGTTCCATAACTCACATGCACCATCATGAGTTTATCAATGCAATTCCTTCGCTTGTGTAGGCGACTTCATTTTTATGAGTCTATGAATGCACATGTTTTGATATTTTTCCTAAAATGATTTCGTGCTGATTTTTTTCATAAAATGAATTTGAGCAAATTTGTGTGTGCGCCACCGCACGTGTGCATCAACAAATATAGTACTGATTATAGTAGAGAAATTTATATGTTTTAGGTCGTTTTTTATTAGATGGAGAATGTGAATTAATACATTAATCTAAGACAATGTAATCAACAAAAATATCATATGTGCAATGATATGTTGTAATGTTTTTTTTTCTTACATAGGCCATAGTTATATTATCGCAAGACAAATGTTAAAGTCTTACTCTAACTCCCTTGAGAAGATAGGTTGCAATTTATTAGGGTCATCTTTATTAAAGAAAGTGTTAAGACCTTATGACCCTATGTTAAGGTCCTAATGATCATTCATTTTTAATTTATTTGTTATATTAATAGGTTAGCTACAACCTTTTATTGTTTCTTTCATTATAATTGTACCCTTTGTCATTCATATATATATATAGATATATCAAGGAGACTTATTCTTAGGATAATCGTATCTTGTTTTATACATTTAAAGTGGATTGTATTCATTGACTTTTGATCATTTTCAAGGTGCTTGAATCATAACATTTGGTATAAAGAGCATATGGTCCTATTTGTTTTTCTCCTCCATCAAAATATCTTGGCATTTTCACTATAACCTTTTTTTTCTTTGGTAGTTTCAAAAAATGAAATTTTTAGGAGACTAGGATGAAATGGCAAAGTGACACATGGTTAAAATTTCAAATTTTGGCTCACTATAATTTTGAAGATATATCTTATGGAAGTTAGCATTTCTCACCAAAGTTGAAAATAGTCTCAAATGAATAATCTTTTAATGTTCACTATAACTTGTTTTCCAGGAGGTTTCAGACAGTGGAATTTTGTGGAGGCAGAGGAGAAATATCATAATACAAGTAATCAAAATGTTAGGTTATGCTTCATCCTAATTTCGAAGTTATTGCTTATGGAATATAAGGTTTGAGACTAATCCTGAAATCAATTTTAAAAGTGCAATCTTGTAACTTTCGCTATAAAAATCCTTTTATGTAGTTTCAAGCTTTGAAATTTTTAGAATTATGTGCAATTATAGCAAATGACACATGAAAAAAAAGTCATATTTTGACTCATTATAAAAAATGAGATATATCTTGTGGAAATTTGAGTGATTTAAGAACTTTTTCTAGGGTTAGCAATTTTTTTAGAGCAATGTTCCCAATCACAAACAAATTCCTCCAATTTCCTCAAGTGCTTATCTCCCATAGTATGGGAAAGCCCATAAAAAAGGGTAGTAAGGGATTAGTGGTTAAACTTTATTCTATGGAAGTTAAGCATGAGGATGAAAATGTTCCAAAGGAATTAAAATTCACCTTGGAACATAATTACACGATCTTCTAAGAAATTTGTAAAGGTCTATCACCATCTAGAGATCATGAACATCGTATCAAAATAATACCTAAGATTACTCCTAATAAAAGGCCTTATATATATCCTCATCAACAAAAGGGGGGGAATGATAAAATGCTAAGGGGGAGAATAATAGAATGGTGTAGGACATACTAGATTCAAGTATTATTCAACCTAATACGAGTTCATTTTTAGCTTTAATTAATGGTGAGATAAAAAGAAATTCTTGGAGGATGTGTCTTGATTATAGAGGTATAAACAAAATCACCATTAAGGATAAATTTCCTATCCCAAACACTGATGAGTCATTAATGAGCTTCATCAGTGGCTTATTTTACAAAGCTTGATATTAAATCATAATACCACTCGATCATATTAAGAAAAGAAGACATTCCCAAAATAACTTTTAAAACACATGAAGGGCCCTATGAGTTCTTGGTCATGCTGTTTGGTTGAATAATGCTCCTACTTTTCAAACGCTCATGAACAAAAATTTTCGACCCCATATCAAAAATTTTGTGTTGATTTTATTTGGTGATATACTTATCTATAGCAAATTGTTATCACAAAAAAAATGATCATCTAGCCTAATTTACTAGATGGATTGAAGTACACCATGTAAGGCCAATTTTACCATAGTAAAATTGCTTTCACTGTGAGAAATTACTTAATAAACCACATTTGTTAAGTAATTTATAATTAAACCCATGAAAAATAATTAAATAAATCACTATTTATTTAATTTTCTTCTAGGAATAATTAATTAAACCATTGATTAATTAATATTCCTTGTCATATTTGACCCAGTTATGAAAAATAAACAGATAAATTATTAATTATCTTATTTTTCTCTAGGAATAATTAATTAATCATTAATTAATTACTATTCATTGTCAAGTTTGACTAAATCCCTCAGGAATAATTTGTTTATTATTCCTTAACCATATTTCTTGAGATGATAAATAAATTATTTATTTATTTATTATTTCTAAATAAAAGTTTAAATATTTTTTCCCTCCTAATCAAATATAATAAAATATTCCAAGTGGTTATTCCTAGAATGGGGTTAATAATATTTTATTATTGCTCATTATTCGAGGATAACTCAATATTTTGTTATAAATAGAAGGGTTTTCCATTCTTTATTCACTTTTGATTATTTTCATTGCTGCACTAACTGCTACAACTCTGATTATTATCACTGTCGCACACCATTTTTCTCTTCCATTTGAGTTCTCACTAACCTCAAACATTTTATTTGCTGGGTTTACACATTATAAAGGAGAGAGACTCCACAAAATTTGAAGACGTTTGAGGATAGCCAAGAACCCATCCCATAGAGGGGGACTGGTAACATTTATTTGTTCCCTTCATAAGTGTTATTTAATAAAATCTATTCTTCGTATATCTAGTTTCCATTGGATTATTGGAGCTACCCGCATTTATTACTATTTCATTTTGTTGTTTAACTATGATTGTGGCAGGGATAAGGACTTTCGCAGGTTTTGTTTCTATCATTTGCAGTAGATCTACAATGTTTAGCAACCATTTATATTGTTGAGACTGTTTTTCATCCACAGTCTTAGGTGATTTCTTTTCATACACTTTTGAGAAGAAAACACTATAACAAAATTGACAACTCCATTGGGTTTTCTACTTTTGATCCAGAAAACTAGGTGACCTTCAGTTTTCAGCTTCGGGTTTCTCTTTTTTTTTAGTCTGTTAATGTTGTTTACTAGCATTCTAACCCTAGATCTATCAAATTTCTAACTTCCAGAAGTTGTCTAGTCTTTTTCATGGGTCACAGGAACCAGCCACGATAGAGATGGCAAATTTTTCCTAGACTTGCGAACCAAGTGTTGGCTTAGGGGGTCCTAACCTAAGTTTAGAGTTAGTTGCGCCAAACAAATCCCTACATTACTGGCCCTTTTGGCATCAATCCACGATGCACGGACTGAAGTCTCACCTGAAGCAGTATGAGGGGTTACTGGAACCAACTTTCCGCACATAGAGATTCGTGTGAAGTCCTTTTGGCGACCTAGATCTGCCTTCATGTAGACCTCTATGCTCCTGAGGCCTAGTGTCGTAACTTCCCTTAATCGGCCTCTAGACCTCCGTGAAGGTCTATGGATAAATTTTGCGGACCTTGAACAGGCCAATTAGCTACTTACGTGCACCTTAGATTACCCTAAGATCAATAATTACTTGGAATTACCTAATTGCTTTGATAATTTTAACGAAAATCATTATGATCTTCGCATAGTCACTTAACATTAATTGCATTTAGATAACAATACAAATCAAGTAAAGTTGCGCATCACTACATCATTATTTTATAAAACCATCATATCACAGCATATAGCACATTCATACATAACAAAAGTAAAGGGACTAAACACATGGATTTATGGAAAAATATTTTTTATTGATATTCAACAAAGGTTTACAAACTCGAAACTTCTTTGCACAATAAACTGTAGGGGTCCGCGCACTCAGCTACGGACACTACTCTAGGCCTCTGCGCACTCAGCTGCAGGTCCTTTCCCCTCTAATATTTCCTTCTCCGTGCTAGACTTATTCCTTCGTACCCATCAAACAAAGTATCTCCATTACCATAGACTCTCTATGACACACCTATTTATACAATCCCATGGTCCGCGGACCATGGGTAAATCTCACAAGCCAGCTCAACTTTACATAAAGGAGGGTAAAAGACCATTTTTTTAATTTTAACTAGCTACGCGCTCCGTGACCACAATTTATGGAGACTTTTCATCTTTTTACATCAAAACTTGTGCTTTTGCACCAAAACTTGGGCTTTTCCCCCAAAAATGACCCCATGAAACCCCATCCCAACAGGCCCCCAACATAAATCTCATGACTCACCCTCGAGTCACTCAGCTGGCACAATGATCTTGCTGCAAAGATCGCCTAGTTCTACCTACACAATTGCGACTTTAGCCGCGCTCTAAATGGTTGCCTCCTTCACTTTCTCTACGAGCTATTCTGTGGCTAGTCCTTCACCGGCTCACTTGATCTTCTGTTGTGTAGTTTGCAAGTTCATTAATTTTTCCTGTATGTTGGTCAAAACTAGGTAGGCTTTGTCCAACCATGGCCGCGGCCTGGCCTTAAGGACTACTTCCTTTTTATGTACTACTTCCACCTATGTAAGGAGCTTCTTAGCCTCCTGCAGCTAGGCAAGGCGTTGTGTTGTAGCAATGGAGTGCGTCGTCGCCCTTACTTCGTCATACTGCTGCTACAACTCACGGATCTGTATACTTAAGATCTTCAGGGTGGGATCTTCCTGGAGGGTCATCACCACTTCCATGGCCTGTTCAAATAGAGATGTGCAGCCAACAATCGCGGCATCCATAGTAGCAATTCCTTCCTTAACAGCTACTCCACGCTGTTCCCGAACTTATGCAAAGTCAAAGGTTGTGACTTGAGCTCCAGTTCTGTGATTTTCATATTCAATTCAAACTGAACTCTGGCCACCTCTGCCTTAGCATCGCAGATGCCCGTAGCTAGCTTCTAGATCTTAGCTTCAAGCGGTGCCTCCTCAAGTATGTGCAACTCCGGCACTGTCCTACATGCCTCTACAACCACGACCACCAGTTGGGCACTCTACGCCGAGATCATTTCCTTCACCTTCAGGGCCTCCATCTTCTCAGCGAACATTTGCTATTATTCACCTGATATTCACTTATTAAGCTGAGAGTGTGATGCTCCCGTGCTCTTAATTCCGCCGTCACACCTATCTGCACCATATGAAGATATTCGTTGGGGTATGATGTGAGGTTGAGGCACTAACCTGACCATCTCAGCAACCTGACTAGTCCCTGGTGCTAGGCTCGTCTGTGTGGAACTCACCTGCCTTGTGCCCACCTAGATCCTGCTGGTCTGGATTTTCAATTTGCGTGAATCCTTCTGAATAGTGCCTAGCGACTGCAGGTGTTATCATTTGAACAGTTGCAATAGTTCCACATTGGTGTCACACACTTTATCCCTGATATCATCAAGATCGCCTTTTGTGAGTGTAATGGGATTGAGCGATGGCTTCGTCACTTTTGACTTCTTCCAGGGCCCCTCCTTTGGCTCTTCCCTATACCTCTTCACCCGGAATGGAGTGCTCTGTCCTTCATCACCGCCACTACCCTTCTCTGACTGTTCTTCTTCCTCGGTTTGTGACAAAGTGGATTTACCACTTTGCCTGTTCATCCTACTGCTTTGCAGTGCACTCCTTTTCTAGTTGGGCCTTCTCCTCGGCCTCCTTCCTTCGTTATGTGACCAACTTTTGGACCACCTGATTTGCTGCTTCCTTCTTCTTCTTCTCCGCAGAAATTCCCGCGTCTTTGCTCGTACCCACGGCCATATCAGACGGAGAGTGCCAATCTGCCGGCCAACACTTGATGACTTCCTGGATGGCATCATCCATGGCAAGATAGTGCAGATCAAACCACTTTTACTCCAGATCTTTTTGCGCCCTGATATACACGTGGGGAAAGTCTGCCTTGAACTTCGTGTACTTCGACAACTAATCATACACAGTCAGGGACAACCGTGGCCGCTATTTGATGGCCATGCGAATGCTCGCCTCCATCAAAACCCATAAATTTTTTGTCTCTGTGACCCATGTGGGGTCCTTCGTGGCCCCCAAGGAGGCAAATTATGTTGCCTCCAGAAATCCTTTCTCCAAGGGAGGGAACTGACTGTCCTCCAACAGCTCCCAATAAACTAGCACAATGGAGAGTAGCAACCACTCGTAATGGAAGGTCTTGCTCTCGTCCTGAGCCTCGCGAAAATTTGCAAGGAACTCACTGCAGAGGTAGCGCGGCCAATTAAACTGCATGCCCTCCACGCATTGTGCCGCTAACAAGATCACGGGCACCAGAACCTCATCCGCACAACATTTCCTCATGAGTTTACATGCTAAAATATGTGTGGCTATTTGTACCGTGGGGTCATTGATGGACATTATGGAGTACCTGCACAGCTTCTTGACTAGGTCAAATTTCTTCTTCATCTTTTCTACCAATTCGTGCTCACTGGTCTTTCTGCCAAACTCCTTGTCTGGATTCAAGCCTAAATGTGGTAGGAGCATGATCTGATAGATAAGCATGTCCATGATGGGAATAGGCATGCTCAAACATAAACACCCATCATGCACCAGAGTCAATAGTTTCTTTATGCAAGTGATATTGATGTTGGAGCGGTGGTAGTGGGGTACCCATAACAAGTTCAACAACCCTGATTTATTTACTCCGCAAATCCACTCAACTGGATCCAACGCAGTGACACCCACTTCATCTAATTCTCCATTGCGAGGTGGGGGAACCTCTCATGGTCAAGAAAATCCCAGTCTCGCGTTTTTAAATGGGGAATCTGCACCAAGCGCGAGCCTTCAAAGGTGATGCTTTCTGGTAGCAAGGGTGTATGAATGAGGAATTTCTCTACGTTTGGGTCGTTGGTGACCTTCACCTTTCATTTAAGTAGATGGATATAATCCGACAACTTGGATATGGGCTCCATGCCCTCAGCATCTATATCCTTTATGCCCTCTTCGGCCTCTAAATCTACCACCTTCTCCTTATCCTTCGCTAGCAGCTTATCATTCTTCTGGGTCTAGGTAGCAAAGTGCTTTCTCGGTGACTTGCACACTGGAATCAACCTCTCTTACTTGTCTTTCTTCGGCTTTGGGTTTTCACACATTGGTGTAGGCTTCTACCTAGGCAACCTCAGTGTCGTGGGCACATGAGTCGGAGCCTCCATGCTCACAACTTCTGGAGCACTCCTTCGGAGGCAACAGTTCCTCCTATGCTTGTAGTCTCACCTGGTCCTGACATAATGTTGTGAATAAACTGTTGGGTATCCTTAGGTAAAGTATCAAACACAGAGCTGGCGACCAAATCTGTGAAAAACTTAGGATTCATATACGATAGACAACACAACTCAAAAATTATAAGGATGCAAGTGTTCTCTGCTAGATGAACACTTAATTTAAAGGCGGATTTGAATTCAAATCTGTCCGTTCCGCCCAAAATCCTTCCATAAATGCTAATTTGGTGGCAGATCTTCAAATATTTCAGCCTTAAATGTCGACCTCCCACTCCTCTTAACCATCTCCTGGCTGTCAAATCATGAACAATGATTGTAACGGTCATTTTCTAGCTGTGTTGCGCGGTATCTCCCCCCATAACACAGCTCCTTTCATGCACCTTCTGATAATGTGACATCACCCTTTTTCGCGCAGCTCCTCTGTCACGTAGCTCCACAAACTAGGCAGTGTAGTTTATAGCCTTGTGCTCCCTTGCAGCTGCCTGGAGTGCTAAGACTGTCCAGCCATCATGTATTCATTGAGCTGGGTCTCCTGTATGGGGCTTCAACCGTATCCCATTCAATTTTCCTAGGAAAGGTTCTCCATTCATCTTTGCAAGATGAACTGCGCCCCCATCTGTGATTTCTTTAATGACATACGGTTCCAACCAGTGCATCTAAAACTTTCCTGGAAACGTAGAGAATTTACTATCATAGAATAAAAGCAAGGCATTCACCTTAAATGTGTGGAGCTTGATGTGTCGATCATGTCATGCCTTTTCACGTTCCTTCTGTACTTGCTAATGAAATCCAGCCAAGAATTTGTCCTCTTCGAGCTCCATCAATTGCGCAAGTCGTTCTTCCAAGGCTCTGCGGTCCACCATCCCTGTGAAGGCTGCTATGTGTAGATTAGGCATGATATATTCCATAGGCATCCTAGCTTCTACACCATAGACCAACCAGAAAGGTGTCTGACCTATTAGTTTTTTGCAAGTAGTCATGTACGCCCACAATACTGTCGGTACATGCACGTCCTAATCATTCTGCTACGCGTTGCAAATATTTGTCAGTGCATTCTCCAATATCTTATTGAAGGCCTCCATTGTTTCATTAACTTGGGGGTGATATGGTGTACTCTTCTGATGATAAACCTGAAATTATTCTGTCAATGTGTTAATCATTTCGTTGAGGAAGTGCATACCGCGATCTCTCATTAACACTTTTGGGCACCGAACCTAGTTAGCACATATTCAAACAAAAATTTAGCTATTGTATCCCCTATACAACCCTTTACAGGTTGTGCCTCCGCCCATCTGGTTAGATACTTTGTCATGGTGATGATGTAGCGCACCTGTTTTCTTACCAAGAGGCTAAATCGATCCTACAAAGTCAATAACCCATTTCTCAAATGGCCGTAATGACACCTAAGGATTCAGAGGCAGTTCATCCCTTCGTGATGGCTTGCCTGTTCTTTGACATGCATCACAAGCCCTACAATATGCTTTGGAATCTTTATGCAGTGTAGGCCACCACAACCCAATGCACAAAATTTAATGCGATGTTGCATTTCCTGCATAATGTCCTCTTGAAACTCCTCCATGAGCCTCTGCAAGGATGTTGTTTCCTTTGAAATCAGTCACATACTGTTGGAGTATCTCATCCGATCCTATTTTATACAAATGTCTTATAATTATTGAGAAATCAACCACACGTACTACCAATTCTTTCTTCTGTTGACTGGTGTAGCCTTCTGGAGCTGTCCCTATGCTAAAAAAATGGATAATATCTACAAAGTGGTTGTTCTCTACACGGACTGATGAGCCCCAAAAATGGATAATTATTTGGGCTCATTCAACCTCCTAATTTGACTTAATCCACCATTCTCATTAGTTTATTGCATGTTTTTTATTATATTTATGCTAATAGAGTGAATTGGGTTAGTCATTATGCCAACAAGTCTAATGTGTGCTTTGTGTAGCCTTTTTGGTCAACTTGGAGACAAAATTATAGGTTTTAATGAGCACTTGGCAGCCAAATTCGTGGGAGAACAAGGGAGAGGATTTGTAGGAAGGTGTCCCCTTCATTTATGGGCCCTTACCTCGAATTCTCCACCATCAGCTCCGAGTTCAAGGGCCACCAAATCAATTAGCACAAGGGCAGCCAAGCAAGTCAAGTAGGACTGCTGTTAACTACAAGTTTTGGGCAGCCGAGTCCCTAAAGTTTAGGAGGACTGTTGGGGTCCTCAATTTGTATAAATAAGAAGGCTTAGGGCCTCATTTTGGTTAGCTAGTGGTTAGTCACTTTGTAGCTAGTAGTTAGTCATTTTATAGTCATTTTGCAATTCGATTTTTAGGCAATAGATTAGCTTCGCTTTCAGCTCATTTTCAAGTTCTCCTTGTGGACAGTTTTGATGTAACTCTTCTTTTCTTGCTCAATAAAGATGAATCCAGCTTTGCACCAGCTCTAAATCTCTCTTAGGAGGCTGTAGCTCTTGGGGTTGGGCCCATCTCAAGTGCCCAGTACCTCCTTTGTTTACCTTTATGTGTCTTTGCTGCATTCTTAGAATAAAATCTGCCATTTAGATCTAAATCTTGTTTTGTTATTTAGGTTGCTTTTGATGATTAAAGTAGATTTTCATATTCAGATTGATTTGATAGGTTAATAACATAAAGGATCCTTGGAAAAAGGGCTCAAGCACCTCTGATCTTACCTCTCCCTCGGTGGGATCATGAGTTGGGACAAAGGTGACCTTGCTGCCCAACAAAAACACTAGTTTGCTTGTCCATGCAATCTTTGGTGTAATGTTTTCATTTGTAGGAGTTCATCATGCGTTCAGGCCTTTTGAAATTCTTCTTTGCTTAAGTGCTGTACATGGTTCTCTTTATGAATAAAGCTACTGCTCATTTGTTTCATTGACAGTTAGACTAGATTAGCTAAGATTTCGATTGTGTGCAGGACTTAGTTGATTCAGTTAAGTGTACACCGTGTAGGGCATCTCCATCTCTCTCTCATTCACCCAAGCTTCTTCCAGGCCAGCTGCTCCATCTCCTAGTTAGGTTCCTCGTCTCACAACTGTCTTTCTTCCCACGTAACCCTACCTTATTGCTCCTCCATTGTCTTAGCCTTCTTTAAGTCAAGCCAGCTTTCCACACCCTCTCACCACTCCAACCATCAGTCCTTGGGTCATTTCAGGCCCCTACTCTACCTCCCTATCCATTCATGCACCTTACCTCACTCACCCATCCTCCAAAATCCAATTTTTAAACATCCTGTAGAAAAATTACAGAACATCCTGTAGAAATCCTAAACATCCTGTAGAACCCCTGCAGACTTCCTGTAGAAGCTCACGAATGAGGTTTCTTGATAGCCAAACTCTATGAAACTCTCTGGAAGGGTGTTAGGGACTCCTTAGACCCTCTCTGAACCTTCCTGACCTCTTCCAAGCATTTCTCCTCCTTGATCCACCTCTGCACAGTCAAAAATAGTTAAAAGCACATGCATGATAATTCCAACAACTTAATCAAAAATACAAAAAGATGTTTTCTTTAGATAGAGGTAGTCTAGAAACATGTATTTTACCTTCATAGAAGTAATGGCATCACTTTCAGTAGTTTGCATGCTCTCCTTTGTGTCAGTAGGACTAGCTAGTAGAATTAGGGTTTGCTAGGGTTTGCGTTTCTTTTTGGCTTCCAGTTTCTTTTTGCAATTAGATTAGCTTTCATCCATCAATTAAAAAGATTCTTCTAAGAGCTCATAGAAGTTGGCTTAAGCTCCTAGCGGACTTGTGCCAGCTGACCAAGTGACAGCTGCGGCAAGAGCTAGTACTTGTGCATACAGCACCGTCGCTTCCAAGTTTGTTACGAACTACCGGGTTGATAAAATTAAAGAAGGGAGTTCCAGGAGTTGTAGCATTATTGCTACAATACTGGAGCCCACCATCTTTTTGGCGCCGTTGCCGGGGAAGCGTCAGAGTATTGGTGATTGTCGCTTTTCTTCTATTTTCCACTACAATCTTCTGCTAAGTAGTTTATTTCATTTCCATTATGCAATTTCGTTTCTGCAAAAGTAGATTAGCATTTCCCGCTTTCATAGATTAGCATTTCAATTTCACAATTTCATTTATGCAAGCATAGATTAGCATTTCAATTCCGCAAGCGTAGACTAGCATTTCATTCCTGCAATTTCATTTGAGCAAAATAGATTAGTCATTTCCTGCTTTCATTTCAATTCTGCATTTTCATTTCAGCAAGATAGTTAGTTGCAGTTCAATCTATTTTAGTTTTTGCAGGTACAAGCAGAAAAAAGAAAAAACAACCAAAAATATTTCCTTTCATGCCTTATAGGAGTAGAGATAAGTTAGAAAAATGTTTGCACAACACCCCCACAGCTTCATACAGCCAACCTTCTTTCTTCTTCGATGGCTGTGATTAAAGAACCCTTAGGTGGACAGCAAGACATATTTGAATAACCTCAAGGGAAGAAGAAGAAGAAAACATTCCTCTGGAGCAAATGGCTACAAGCAGCAATTTTGGGAGCAGTCCCTTGCCCAAAGACGAATTTGAAGATCAGATAGAAGATTTCAAGAGTGATATGAGGCAGTTTCTTGCCAGGCAATTGGATACCCTGTGGATCCAAAAGAAGCAAGAGGAAGCCAAGAGGGCTTTAGTCATCTTTTGTCCTAGGTGCACTAGAAAGCATCCTAGGAGCGAATGTCCATTGTACTCCATAGAAGTGTGTTTTGTATGTGAAGAATACCATCCTACAGATCAGTGCCCTTCCTTGCCCAGAATCAAAGCTGCATATCAAAGAGCCAAGGGAGCCACTGAATCACTCTATTATATGAACCAAAGGAGGCCACATGGACCTAGATCTTACCAGCAGGAACTGCAAGGGACATTCGAGACCTATTTTGACCCCTATCAAGCCACTTTCATGCCTTCTTGGGGTCCCCCTGCTCATCCTTCCTGGTTCACACCTCCTCCTTGTTCCTTCATAGATCCATATTATGCCCAACCAACTGCTCATTCGTTTCACTCTTATGCTCAGCCACAGCCTCAGGGGAATGCACCTCATCAGGGGTGGAGGCCCCAGTACAACACTCCTCCCACTTCTTTTCCTCCACCACCTGCTCAACCGCAACCATCACCTCCTCCTCCACCAAGGCAACCCCAAATGCCTACCCAACCACAACCCCATCCGCATCCATCTCAAATACACACCACCACTAAACTACCCATACCACCATTTCCAAAGCCATACCATGGAGTAGCTCAACAAAATTGCACTGCTGAGACACAACATGTCCAAATGACTCCTCTTGAGCTCAATGATCTTCACCATAGCTCAGGAAGAGTGTTGCAAAGCAGAGATTATCTTGAAAGCATTGAAGGACCACATCCGACAAAAGAAGATTCAAAAGAGGAGATCAAAGAACCATGGGCTGCACTTGATGAAGAGAAGAGATCAGAATCAGAGATCAAGAGAGCTCCCTCATGGTTACCATCAAATCCTCCATGTACTCAAGAGAAAGATCAGAAAAAAGAGGAAGATGAGAAATTCATGTTAGAAGGTGACATGAAACATGATCCAGATCAGCAAAAGAACCAAGGATATCAGAGCTATATTGAGATATGGTTTCAAATGGTCACTAAGTTGCAGCAGTACTCTCTTCTTCAGCTATGTTTGATCCCTTCAAAGTCAAATCATTTGGTCTCTGAGATCCAGATAGCTGTCAAAGCATGCATTTCAAGCCTCCACATCAGTTTATCTCTAATCTCGATGTGCACATGGCTCCATTGGAAGTATTCTTATACTTGAGAACGATTTTGTTTTTCAAGTAGGGTAGGGTAGAAAAAAGAAAAAGAGAAAAAAAGAAAAAAGAGAAAAAAGAAAAAGAAAAAATGAAAAAAAGAGGAAAATAGAAATCTAAGGTGAAAACCTCCTCGGAGGCGCCTTAGATTGGCTCATTGATTGAAAACCTCCATGAGGCGGTCAATGGGTTGGGAAAAAAGATAAAAGAGCATAAGATCTCTGGGTGAAAACCTCCCTTGGAGGCGCCCAGGGCAGGCAATTAGGGTGAAAACCTCCATGAGGCGCCCTAGCTGTTTTTCAAAAAAAAAAAGAGAAAAATAAAAATAAAAATAAACCTAATTTGCATTGAATAATTGCAGGTTGCAGCAAGGAAGTTTCAGGTCAAGAGGATCACTCAAAACAAGGTCAAAGGAATTTTTGTGCCTTCTACAGGAAGTTCTGTATTTCTACAGGAAACATCCTGTAGAACCTTTAAGCGAGCCAGATTCAATTTTGGAAGGGAATCTAAGGCTTGGAATATATTTTTTATGCCTGCAAGCACCTCTGTGTCCATCCCTCGCCTTTCTCCATCATTTTTCCACCTCATTGTGCTTCTACAGGAAGTTCTTGTAGAAATTGTAGGAAGCTAGAAATGGATTTCAAAAAGGTGGTTTGGCGAACATGGTAGCTTCCTCAAGGGTTCAGAAGTCCTCCTACAATCTTCAAACTCCTCCTCCATCATCTCCATATCTACATCACAACCCAAGCTCAGTTTTTCTTTCCATGCAAAAACTTGTAAAATGCTTTGAAGAGAAAATACATAGAACAAAATTTGTTTTTGCCATAACTTGAAAACCATGCATCCATTTGAAAAACCGTTTTATAGGGAATTGTATAGGGATGATGGCAACATGCCCGAGCAGTTTCAGCCCATTCCGGTGCACGGTTTCCAAGAAATCAGCCTCCATCACCATCAGCAATTTTTGCATTTTCTCCATATCTGTGCATCCGTTTTAAAACCTGTTTCATGGGGAGATGAACATGGGTGATAGTAGCCTACCCAAGCAGTTTCAGCTGATTCCAATGCACGGTTTCCGAGAAATTGATCTCTGAAATATTCAGCCATTTTCCATTTTTCTCGAAATCTGTGCATCCATTGATCACGATTTTGCTATGGGAGGTGCATAACGATGATAGGAATGCACTCAGCAAGTTTCAGATCAATCCGGTTTACCGTTTGGAAGCAATGGTGAAAACAAGTTCTGGTCCGGTGAAAATTCAGCAGCAGCAGCTTGAAGGTGCAGATTTGAACGTGGAAACAAATGCCTGCAGCTTAGATCTGGTCAGAGGACACCTGCACAAGGAAAAACAACCAAAAATCATCAGCCAAGCCCTCATGCAACCAAAGGATCCAGGCATGCAGCAGCAGAATATGAGCATGCAGCAGCAAAAAGCACTTCACAGCAGCCATTTGACTTCAGGCAGATGGCACTGCAGGGGACCAACAGTTTGCATGAGCAGCACACGTCTCTGCCACCTCACCACAAATCACGCAGTAATTAAAGGAATGCTCGGCTGAAGACTCACGTTAACTGCTAATTCATTTACACTTGCAAACCTCTTCGGCTGAATCCTCTGCCTTTGAATTTTGTTAAACTGACGTCCTTCGCCAAGTTTTTCGGCTTGTTCAAAATTCTCCCGCATACCAAGATCGTTCAAAGGCGCAGAGACATCCTACAGAAGCCGACCAGCGTTCTACAGGAAGACGTTCTACAGGAAATACAGTATATCCTTCTGAAGCAGAGAAACCCGTGTCTGTTGCGTCGGAATTGGAAATCTCAAAACGAGGTAGGCTCGAAAAAACTCCTCTATGCATGGTATGTTTTGAAAATGTGGTGAATTGAATAGCATAAGATTGGGGAATCAGAAAAAAAATCTGCCTGTGAATTGGAAAAAATGTTTTCCTGTGTATTGCACTGGGTTTCCCAGTTGTTTCTGCATCAAGATTCTCCTCCACGTTTCCTGTTTTAAAAAAAAAAATTCTCCTATAGGGGAAGATATATGCAGCTGTGGATGCCAGCCTGTGTATGAAAAATTTTAAATTTGCATATTTGTATGTGTGCCAAGAAGAAAACTTGATCTCTGTACTCTGTCTGTAAAAACAAAATTCTTCTTTTCAAAAGCAGAGAGTCAAATTCAAGATAAAAGCAAAACAAAGGGAAATATTGCAATTTGATGTTGTAAGGAAAAGAACATGGGGAAATTCCTTGTTTGGTTTCAGAAAAAGGTGAAAATTCAGCTATCCCTCTGTTTTCAGTTCTACCTGCTTTCTCACCTGAGCATTTTATTTAGAAAAAAAAACACTCAACACCACATGGAGGACAAGCTAAAGGAATTAAGAGAACAATTGGCCATGGTGAGACACATTGAAAGCATTACAAAAATCCCAGCTACAGGAGGAAAATGCACTGCTGAAAAAGCAGTTAGAGCAACACGAAGGCATAGAGATTTCTACAGGAAGTGAAGGGAAAGAACAACAAAAAGAGAAATCCCCTGAAATGTTGGCAAGGGAAGCAGCAGCTGTGCTTGCTGCATTAAGGCCAAGAAAAGCACAAGAATTCAAACAAGCAGAATAGGAGGAGCAATGGAAGGACATGGAAAAGAAACACAAGACAGACCACCACAGAAGGAACAAGAAGAATGAGTGAAATGCCAAGCTGCTGAGGCCAAAACTGTGGGTGGAATGAAGGCACAAACACCAAGGGAGAAACGATTGCAAACACGGGCAGAGAGGACTGAGAATGTCCAAACAAATAAGGGCACACCCAAGGCAACCAAAACACAAGTCAAAGAGAAGGCACCCCCAGCTAAGCAAGCCAAATCAAGGAAAACTGTTTCTACAGGAAGCCAACTGACTGCTTCTACAGGAAGCCAGAAAATGGCCTCCCAGCACAAGCAAAAGGGTCCCTACCAAGTTCCCAGGCATCCTCACATCCATCCCCTCCATGAACACTCATTTTTTTCAAGGTTCGAGCACAATTTAGTCATGGTTCAACCTTCTACAGGAAGCTACAGGACTTTCTACAGGAAGTTCTGTATTTTTACCAGAAACATCCTGTAGAAGCCTTTGGGCAGGCTAGAATCAATTATGGAGAGGGATTTGAAGCTTGAAGTCTGTTGAGGAGGCATGCAACCACTTTTTTCTTCCATCCTCCACTGGTTTCATCTCCTTTCACCACCATTGCCACCATCATATTGAATATACTTGCACAATCATACCAAAGTTGAGAATTCTCTAGGAAAAGAAGCACAGGAAGTGGGAAGAAGCAAAGGGAAAACCATGGTTTCATGACAGAGAAAAGGACATCACTTCAGAAGCTTGGCATGACAAGGAGGCCACCAAGGCCATCAAAGATGAGGAGATAAATTGGTTGCTCAGAGGATGAGCAACACTTTCAGTAGGGGGGTGATGATGAGCCCCAAAAATGGATAATTATTTGGGCTCATTCAACCTCCTAATTTGACTTAATCCACCATTCTCATTAGTTTATTGCATGTTTTTTATTATATTTATGCTAATAGAGTGAATTGGGTTAGTCATTATGCCAACAAGTCTAATGTGTGCTTTGTGTAGCCTTTTTGGTCAACTTGGAGACAAAATTATAGGTTTTAATGAGCACTTGGCAGCCAAATTCGTGGGAGAACAAGGGAGAGGATTTGTAGGAAGGTGTCCCCTTCATTTATGGGCCCTTACCTCGAATTCTCCACCATTAGCTCGGAGTTCAAGGGCCACCAAATCAATTAGCACAAGGGCAGCCAAGCAAGTCAAGTAGGACTGCTGTTAACTACAAGTTTTGGGCAGCCGAGTCCCTAAAGTTTAGGAGGACTGTTGGGGTCCTCAATTTGTATAAATAAGAAGGCTTAGGGCCTCATTTTGGTTAGCTAGTGGTTAGTCAATTTGTAGCTAGTAGTTAGTCATTTTATAGTCATTTTTCAGTTCGATTTTTAGGCAATAGATTAGCTTCGCTTTCAGCTCATTTTCAAGTTCTCCTTGTGGACAGTTTTGATGTAACTCTTCTTTTCTTGCTCAATAAAGATGAATCCAGCTTTGCACCAGCTCTAAATCTCTCTTAGGAGGCTGTAGCTCTTGGGGTTGGTCCCATCTCAAGCGCCCAGTACCTCCTTTGTTTACCTTTATGTGTCTTTGCTGCATTCTTAGAATAAAATCTGCCATTTAGATCTAAATCTTGTTTTGTTATTTAGGTTGCTTTTGATGATTAAAGTAGATTTTCATATTCAGATTGATTTGATAGGTTAATAACATAAAGGATCCTTGGAAAAAGGGCTCAAGCACCTCTGATCTTACCTCTCCCTCAGTGGGATCGTGAGTTGGGACAAAGGTGACCTTGCTGCCCAACAAAAACACTAGTTTGCTTGTCCATGCAATCTTTGGTGTAATGTTTTCATTTGTAGGAGTTAATCATGTGTTCAGGCCTTTTGAAATTCTTCTTTGCTTAAGTGTTGTACATGGTTCTCTTTATGAATAAAGCTGTTGTTCATTTGTTTCATTGACAGTTAGACTAGATTAGCTAAGATTTCGATTGTGTGCAGGACTTAGTTGATTCAGTTAAGTGTACACCGTGTAGGGCATCTCCATCTCTCTCTCATTTACCCAAGCTTCGTCCAGGCCAGCTGCTCCATCTCCTAGTTAGTTTCCTCGTCTCACAACTGTCTTTCTGCCCACGTAACCCTACCTTATTGCTCCTCCATTGTCTTAGCCTTCTTTAAGTCAAGCCAGCTTTCCACACCCTCTCACCACTCCAACCATCAGTCCTTGGGTCATTTCAGGCCCCTACTCTGCCTCCCTATCCATTCATGCACCTTACCTCACTCACCCATCCTCCAAAATCCAATTTTTAAACATCCTGTAGAAAAATTACAGAACATCCTGTAGAAATCCTAAACATCCTGTAGAACCCCTGCAGACTTCCTGTAGAAGCTCACGAATGAGGTTTCTTGATAGCCAAACTCTGTGAAACTCTCTGGAAGGGTGTTAGGGACTCCTTAGACCCTCTCTGAACCTTCTCGACCTCTTCCAAGCATTTCTTCTCCTTGATCCACCTCTGCACAGTCAAAAATAGTTAAAAGCACATGCATGATAATTCCAACAACTTAATCAAAAATACAAAAAGATGTTTTCTTCAGATAGAGGTAGTCTAGAAACATGTATTTTACCTTCATAGAAGTAATGGCATCTCTTTCAGTAGTTTGCATGCTCTCCTTTGTGTTAGTAGGACTAGCTGGTAGAATTAGGGTTTGCTAGGGTTTGCGTTTCTTTTTGGCTTCCAGTTTCTTTTTGCAATTAGATTAGCTTCCTTCGAGTTAGCTTTCATCCATCAATTAAAAAGCTTCTTCTAAGAGCTCATAGAAGTTGGCTTAAGCTCCTAGCGGACTTGTGCCAGCTGACCAAGTGACAGCTGCGGAAAGAGCTAGTACTTGTGCATACAGCACCGTCACTTCCAAGTTTGTTACGAACTACCGGGTTGATAAAATTAAAGAAGGGAGTTCCAGGAGTTGTAGCATTATTGCTACAATACTGGAGCCCACCACGGACCGTGAAGAGATGCTCATCGAGCAACCATTCCTCCAAATTAGTAGGCTCATCTCCTGTCTCAATGCATGATAAATGGTTAGGTCCTACATTTAACCTTCCTAGTTTCACAATTACCTCAAAATCATATTCTTGAAATAACAACAGCCACCTGCATATCCCCCCCCCCCCAACACAAGCTTATTGAATAAATACTTCTATGTAGAATGGTCTGTGTACATCTTGAAATGTTCGCCCAACAGATAGTGTTTGAATTTTCTGCGCACATACACCATAGCCAATCCTTCACGCTTTATTGTCGAATAATTCTTTTCAATTTTTGACAACTTTCGGCTTGCAAATGCTATAGGATGATCCATCTCTCCTTCACCAACCTGTGTTAGCACTGCTCCCAACACAATATACAAGGCATCAATGTGCACATGGAATTCCTTTTTCCAATCCGGGAAGACCAATATCAGTGCAGTGACCATCTTTTCCTTCAAGACATCTAGACTGCACTGACATTCTTCATCCCAACAAAATGTAGCATCCTTCTTTAGCAACTTCTCCATGGACACGGTAATTTGACCATAAGCCTTGATGAACTTTTGATAGAACCTAGTATGGCCCAGCTTTTTGCGCCTTTGTTTAACACTCCTTGTCGCTTCCAAATTGATTATTACCTCAATCTTGGTAGGGTCCACCATGAGTCCTTGCTTGCATACCACATGACCCAACAAAATCCAAAAGGGGACACAAAACAAGCACTTCTTCAGGTTCAGTGCGATCTGATACCTTCAACACGTATCCAACATTAAGCACAGACTCGCTACATGGCACTTTACTAGCCCAAACATTGTCCAGTCATCAAAATATACCTCTAAGAATTTTTGAATAAATTCTTTGAACGCAACGATGACTACGCGAGAGAATATCATCGGCACATTCTTAAGTCCGAAGTGCATCATTATGTCCTGAAAACACCCCCATTCCATCGCGAAGGTAGTTTTACTCCTATCTTTTGGTGCGATCTTCATCTGATGGTATCCAGAGAACCCATCAGTAAATGAGTAGGCCTCCTACCCTCCCACATTATCCAGTACCTCATCAGTAAACAATGTCGGGAAAGGATCATGAATGCAAGCATTGTTAAGCTTTCTTAAATCTACGCAAATCCTTATCTCTCCCTTCTGCTTCTTTTCCTGAACTACCATTGGGCTCACCCAATCAGATTCCTCCACTTGTTTATTAATACCCGCCTCAAGCATCTTGTCCAACTCCAAGTGGACCTTTTCCTTGCATTTTGTATTAAGGTGATATGGCCTTTGCTTAACGAGCTTTGCATCCGATATCAAAGTTATTTTCATCACTCCCAAATTGCCTATGATGCCTTTCAAGGCCGAAAATTTTGTAAGAAAAAGATCTTGGTACTCGTGGAGTAGCTCAGAAACTTTGTCCACTATGGCATCATCCCAATAATCTCCGATCTTTGTGAATTTAGGCTCCACTTCATTACCAATGTTTACATGCCTAGTCTTTAGCGGCGCGGTGATATTGAGGTTCTCTATCTGCGGAACTTCAACCTCGCGGTGACCTTCCGTCTCTGGGACATCGATATTACTTGGATCCTCATCCTCCACTTCAACAGACATATTATTGTATTCCAACTCATGGTGCAACTGGGTGCTCCAATCCAATTGAACCAATTCTAAAGGATCCCACAGAATTCGAAAGATCACTGCCTTAATCTCCTGCAGTGCCTCATCGATGCTTTCGAATCCGTCTTCAAAGCTGAAGGTCATTAATAATTCTTCTTTTAATATATCCCACTCTATGGTGTCATGGCAGAGCTCCGTTTCCAAATACCAATTCATAGGGATTATATTCAGAGCGTGACAAACTAAATGCACCCATTCTGGCTGCGACTCCGTCCCATACACCATAGTCCATTTGGCCAAATGATCGTGCGGATCATTCATCCCATCATACTTCTCAGTTAATTGTACTTTAGGACAACCAAATTGCATTCTCATCATCCTTCTATAATCGCACCACTCATTAAAGTTGTCTTTGTGCGTACCCCATCACCAAGCGGGCGTAACACTCAGTGCCAAATCCAACAATTGGAAGCGGTGATCCTTTGGAACTTCTCTTTCAAAAGAATACAAAAATTTATCTACGTCAGTTAAACCATTGTGAAAAGAGAAATTTCTTACCTCCGACGACACACAACGCAACGATTTGGTCATCATGTTGCAACGCAGTGTGGATACTTCATGCAACCTATTTTTCCAATGTTCCAACTCTTCATCAGAATCCGAGGTACATGAACTTTCTCAGTCCCATGCTATCCGTCCATCAACTGTTGGATTGACCCAATCTTGGTCTCGCACTATCATTTTGTAGATTTGATCCAAATCATTGCACTTTCCTCATAGTCGCGGACCGGTTCGGTATAACACCGCCCTTCTGCAAGGTCCAATGGTACTACAACGCGAAGCAATTTTCTTTCAAATGACATTATTCACTTCTTCAAGTTGATTACCCCATTCATATCAATAGCCCAATCTATTCCAAGGACCACGAGGTATGGATTGCTATCATCAAAAATTTCTATCACTTCAAAATCGGCCAGTGCGCATGCACCTTCTATATCTATGTTAACCCCCTGTAATCATCCCATAGGGATAATCTTCTACTGGTTCGCCATCCTTAGTTGAATCAGAGACCATTGTAGCATAGGTCTCCACATTCTCTCCCAGGTTTATTTAGGCAATAAGTTCATGTCAGACCCCAAATCCAAAATAACTTGGTCCATCTCATAGTCTCCTATTTGTGTGGTAGGCCTCATCTCGTGCCCTGTTCTTGACTTATGCTTACCAATCTTTCTAACTACACAGAGTCCATCAGGAGCATTATCCTTATAGGCACATTTGTTTATCAACTCTTATAGTCCTTTCACAACCTTGCCATCACGCAGTAGTTTCATACAAGTCTCTAAGAAGGTGGTAAGCATAGAGGGGTCAACCTCTGTAGGATCGCTGGTATCTGGCAGTTTGTTCTGAATCCCTGAGGTAGAGGCTTCAACGAAGATTTTCTTCACTTCCATGAATGTTTCCTTCATGTGCTCCAAATCGAAACCAGTCTCCTTCTTTGGGGCCTTACGGACCCATCCACCTTCTTCAAGTTGTTTCCCCTTATCGTCAACAGTCATGATCCCGCTTCGCAGCACAATATTCACATTCAGGTCCTCTTCATGGGGCTCGACCCTCATCATCTGTAAGTTCTGGGTAGGATGCTAAGGTTGTGCCTTCTTCGCTTGCTTCTTGGCTATCAACACAGGACATTCATCGATGTTGTGGTCAAACTAAGTGCAGTATTGACATGACGGGCGTGTCTAATTCATACACACCCACACATATTGTCTTGACATTCTGCAATTGTAACAAATGACCTGCCCATGACCCCTACCAGGTCCTCCTCCTCCTTGACCTCATTCGAGCCCCTGATATCCTCCATGCATTCCCCCAACGCCCTGATCTAGAGGTTGCGTTTCTTCTTGCATTTGATATGTAGATGTCCTCTCCATCATTAATTCATAGCTTCGACATTGGTGCTCATCGTGGCCCACCAATTTTCAAAAAACGCAGAACAATTGTTGCAGTGTGTGGACAAACTTTTGCAGTAAGTGACAATTGTCTGTTACATGTTTTCCCGCCACTTGGCAGATAGCGCACCATAGTGCAGGCCTTGCACTTGGTCCTGTTGGGGCTTCCTCACTTACGGGCATTAGCCCCCCTCCTGTGATGTAATTCGTGAAGACAAGGCAATGATCTTTATCATGCCCCTCGTTTTTACACTTGAGACACCAAAATTCTTTGTGCACCTTCGGCCGAGCCACTTTTTCCTTTTTCAAGCTTTGTAACTCCAAGCAGAGGTTTTGCAACTCTGCATGAATATTTTTAACTCCCAAATAAGCATCCTTGATAGGTCTCTCATGCAATCTCATCACGATTTCCAGGGATTTTGCCTGAGTTACTATCTTTTGCTGTGACAAAGAAATCCTTAGGTGGGGCAAGAGTGTGGCTATAAAACAATCGTGGTGCTAACTATCTATGAGATTCATAATAGCTTTGCGGATCCCACCCTTCAGTCTTTGATCTAGATCCCATGGTGTTTCACCGGGCCTCATCATGATTTCCTTAAATCCAATTACCGATTTCAAGGCAAATTTAGGCTTACCGATTCCTTGTTCAAAGCGCTTTGAGTATCTGCTAATGATGCCAACGGATTATCAGTGCAGTACTTAACATACCATGTTAGTGTGCAGTCTTGCAGAGAGGTGACCAACTGCACCTTCTTTATATTATCATCCGTAATTTGTTGTGTTGTCCACATAGCCTTCGCAACAAACCAAAACTGATCCAGATCCTCACTTCCTAACCCCTTGAAAACTCGCAACTTCATCATATTCGACATTTCGACTAGTGGCGATGGTGGTGGTGGTGTGGGTGAGTGTGTATGTTGTGGAGGTGAAGGTGAAGGTGGTGTGGACGAATGAGGTATCTGTGGAAAAACCTACCTTATCAACTAGATAGCGCTCTACAGTGAAGCCTATGTTTCTCCCTCATCATCACTTGAAGGAGGTCCAATCAATGGACTATATTTAGGACCTAATTTTCCTTGATTTCTAAAGCTTCGTCCACTTTGCGTATATCCAAACATCAAGGTAATGATATAACCCAATTTTCACACAAGAGCATCTTAATCCAAGCATTCAAAGATCTCAAATACTTACCTCGTGATCCCTTGAAGAAGCGTCACTCTGCTTCATTGTAGTTGACTGAGGTATCAACCACAAACTCTGTAACAAATCCTCTGATGAATCGATTAAGCCAGTGATCAACTACGTGGGCGATCTTATCTTCAGAAGCTTCCAACCTCTGCACGAGCTTTGGGGTCCAAACTTTCGGACCGTCAAGGCTCCACCTTCCTTGGTCGTCTGCCAATTTAGTGATCCACTCGTATAGTTCAATAGGGAAGGTGCAGAAGAATATTTCGTGTATTTCTATGTATAAATACTTGTCCAACCACTGTTCTTTTGTCAGGCGTGGATTTATGTTTTCTTGCACAGTGAATTCATGGATCTTTCTATCCAACAACTTCTCAATTTCCTTCTTGGTCGGATTCCAGTGATGCGACATCACACATCTCTTTATGCAAATCTCGATCCTGGCAACAAAACCATTTGTTGGCTTAGCGGGTCCTGACCTAGGTTCAGAGTTAGTTGCACCAAAAAAATTCTTACACTACTAGCCCTTTTGGCATCAATTCATGATGCGCAGACTGAAGTCTCACCCGAAGCAGTATGGGGGGATGCTGGAACCAAGTTTCCACACCCATAGATCAGTGTGAAGTCCTTTTGGCGACCTAGATCTGCCTTCGTGCTGACCTCTATTTTCTTGCAGCCTAGTGTTGTAACTTCTGTTAATTGGCCTCTAGACCACCGCGAAGATCTATGGTTGATTTTTGCGAACCTTGAACATGCCAATTAGCTACTTACACACACCTTAGATTACCCTTAGATCAGTAATTACTTGGAATTACCTAAGTGTTCAGTAACTTCAATAGAAAGTGTTATGACATTCGCGTAGTCACTTAACATTAATTATGTTCAGATAACAATACAAATCAAGTAAAGTCGCACGTCAATACATCATTATTTTATAAAGCCATCATTCATCACAGCATATAGCACATTCATACATAATAGAAGTAAAGGGACCAAATACAGGAATTTATAGAACAATCTTTTTTATTGATATTCAAAAAAGGTTTACAGACTCAAAACTTCCCTATGCACTCAGCTGCAGGGGTCTGTACACTCAGCTACAGAAACTACTCTAATCTTCTGCGCACTTAGCTGCAGAGCCCTTCCCTCTAAGACTTCCTTCTCTACACTAGACTTCTTCCTTCGTACCCATCGACCAAAGTATCTCCATTACCTTAGACTCTCTAAGACACACCTATTTATACCATCCCATGGTCCATGGACCATGGGTAGATCTCAAAAGCCAACTCAAATTTACATAAAGTAGGGTAAAAAACCCATTTTTGACTTTTAACTAGCTATGCACTCCACAACCACAATTTGCAGATACTTTTCAGCTTTTTACATCAAAACTTGGGCTTTTGCCCCAAAATTGACCTAAGGGGACCCCATCCCAACACCAGGAATCAAGGAGAAGAAATCACACTTTTTTGCCCCATAAGTGCGATCTAGAGGTCTAGAGTGCACCTTCTAGCCCAAAAGGTACGATCTCCCTGGAATCAGGTCAATACCTACGATTTTTACGGTTTCCGGGATATTTTCAGATATGTTTCTGGGTTTTTTCATGATTTGTCTATCAGGTTGGTTGATCCCTTTCCTCACCCCACTTAGGCCTTGATATACTGAGATTTACTCATCGAAGTGGAATTTAACCCCTTAGGGCTTCTAGTATGCTTCCACCTTTATAGGAGGATTTTAGCTGAGTAAGAAGTCTAAGTTTCTACAACGCTTTTGGCCATATTTTCTAGATTTGTACCTTCCTATTTCAGATCTTCAAAGATATGTTGTTTCCATCCGAAGTTTCATCTTAAACCTTGTTTGGTCATTTTCCCTTAGGGTCCCATTGGTTGCCCTAGGTTTTACACCTGTCTCCCTATCTTTTTCAGTGATTTTCCTCTCTGGTTTTTTGTTGTTCATGCACCACTTTCTAGCATCATAGTGTCATTTGATCCTAGTCACACTGATGATTAGATATCTTTTCCTTTTTAGTGTGTTTTCAATTGATTTCGCCACCAACCAACACAATGTTTGCAAACCTAGTTTGGGTGGGGTTTAGTTAATTGATTTGTTGTTCATTTTTTGTTTTCAATTTCAGTTTATTTTCAACAATGTTTTTTATTTCTTCAAACATGATCTCGGATTAATTAATAAACACACTTGCACAAACAAGCACACCTTAAGAGAAGGGTGTTTTCTTAACACCGCCAAGCCAAGACTTCACATAATTAATTTATCTCCCCACATAGAGACAAAAACATCTTGTTGATCTCCCTTCACCATTTCTGTGTCACTTGTGTCTTACCACCATTGTGCCACCAAGGCGTTTGTTGTGGAGACTCTTAGGCCTTCATCCCCAGTTTCCATTTGGACATATTACTCCTCCCCGTGGGGTTCGAGTTCATAGTCCATCGAGTCCCCATACTGACTCTTCTTCTAGTTCATCTGATTCCTCATTTTATTATGAGCCTCCTCCACCACATATCGTCACCATGTATGGACCTACTGCTGGTGTTGGAACCCAACCTGGTGTTGGCTCTGGTTCTACCCCATGCTCCCTTTTATGGCTGGGTTAAGTCTCCTAGATTTTAGCTAGTTGATAAATGACTCAATACACCATGATGCTGGTTGGCCTGCTATGCCGACTAAGCATCCCTCCGATATGGATAGGACCCTACAAATAACGTCCAATCCTTCCATATGTGGTGTTCATCCAATGCCATTACTGATGACTCCATTCATCTTCAGTTGTTCCAACGCATGCTCACTGGAGATCCTGTAAAATGGTATGTAGACTAGCCCACCACCTCTCATTCCATTTTCATGATGCTTGCTAAAGCATTCCTCTCATATTTTCAGTTACTTCTCCGATATGATACAGGTATAGAGCTCTTGATCGCATTCCATCAGTCCTCTGCGACGCATCTTTCCGATCATGTTCAGGAATGGCATAAAAGGAGGATCACATGTCATTCCCCACCCTTCGAAGACCGTGTCTACCTTGATTGGTTTCTTAGGAGCATTTTATCACCCATTTCCAAAGATGTCGCGTCCCATTTTCCTCAAACCGAGGAAAAAGCTCTCCAAACCGCTCTGAGATATGACTTGATTTATGGGCAATCCGGTTATGTCCATACCGTTATTCCATACCTCCCCCATCCTGGAGGTGTCAATGCATTGGGGGCATCTCAAGCCATCAAAAATATCGTTGGAACCCTTTCACATCCTTTTCCATATACTCAACAAAGTTATGGCTATCTACAAGGGGGCACCTGTTCCTCCAACACTTATGCCCCTCCTACTAGCAACATGTTTTAAGGGCCAGCCAACGCTCAGCTTGTCTACCAAACCGTTGCTCCTCCACCATCTTATCCATATGCATAGTCGAGCGCTCCAGCCCCTCAAGCACTAGAGCCACATATTCCCATGCATCCTCAGCCCCAGTAGCCACTGCCCCCTCAAGGTCAAGTGTTTGCATAACAAAGTGCGACCAATCCCCAAAATTCAAAGAAAAAGAATAAGGGGAAAGGTAACAAGGGTAACCAGGGTAATCAAGGTAATTAACCTAGTGAACCCCAGGGGAACCCACCTAACACCAACAACTAGCAATAGGGCAATGGGCCCAAGCAGAACAAGGCCATTCGTACGAATAATCCTTGTGCATGTTGTGGTGTAGATGGCCATTATACACATGAGTGTCCTCTCTTACCCCAGATGCGCCAAATGTGGGAAGCTTAAGCAACTTCTATAGGTCAACCACCCATCCAACAATCGCCTCAGAATCCTGTGCCATCTCAAAAGGCAATGTTTACAAATCCTTTCCCTCAGTAAGGATTTGTCGCTGCTCAACCTCAGCTAGGTCAAAAAGCTCATCCCCCCCAACCTTCTAGTCCTGGTGACAACCATATCCTCATGATTAATTCTGATGATGTTATCACCTCTGATATCAACTTGAAAACTTGGTCGCATCAATATGAAAATCCATTGACTTCGTCTGCCATTGAGTCCAAAACCAAAGCTACAGCTACGGAGCCTCTTACGACACCAAATGGTCTACTGCAAATCACTCAACCTAAAGTTGAGTCAATTCCTAAGATCCGAAAGGGACCATTATGCCATAATGTGGCTTCTAACCAAGCTACCCACACATATAGTATAGTAGACGATTTGGCACAATCACCTGCTTCCATGTCGATGCTGGAAGTGCTCCTGTCATGCCCATATCAAAAGAAATATCTACTAACTTCTTTGGGTGTAGTAGATCCTTCCGACGATCGTTTCATTATCTTCCCAGTTGATACATTAGAACATACCCCATTACCTCCATCTATTGCTTTCTAGATACCAGTCTGAGTCTATAATTCCATCATCTCTCGATGCATTATTGACAAAGGTGCATCCACCTGTGTGAAGTCCGCTACTGTTTGGAAACAACTTAAGTCACCTAAGTTGTCCCCATCCACCATCACTTTGTGTCTTGGGATAGTCACTCCTCCCAGCCTGTCGTCATGTATCACAATTGTCTAGTGACTCTTGTAGGAAATATTGTCCATGTAGACATTGAGGTTATTGATGCCCCTCTAGATTACAACATTCTATTGGGTCGTAGTTACACATATTCCATGTCAACTGTTGCATCTGTAGTTTTTCGCAAGATATACTTCCCCCATGAAGGGAAGATCGTTACCATCGATCAATGGACATACTCTGAGCTGACATTCGTGACCTCCCCTAAGTCCATTATCTCATCAATTTTAGATAAGTAGACTTCAAATCCTCTCACCGGTGTTTCACCCGGAGTCTACAAAGATTCCTCATGTTTGGGTGCTTTCCCTGGTCCTCCCACTCTCATCTCAGAGCCTAGCTCTTTGAGTGTTTGCATGTTACAAGTGTCATGGGATGCCCGCAAGCAGTCTAGTACATATAAACAATAGCCAGCTCCTCAGCACCCTGATGTTACCTCTCAACCAAGCCATCCAAATCCACCCCCCTAAACCCTATTTTCTACCTTCCAAGACTTATTTGGGTCAAATTTTGCTCAATTGTCTTTCTTTTTAATGCCCGCTGGGAAGAATTTTCCTTTGGAACCTACTCATTTTCCTTTGGATACTTTTGTTGAGGAGTTTAGACCTATTCTTCAATTTTTGGCCAAGATTTTAGGAACAGAAGATACAACTATTATTGAAATAGCTATCCTAAGAATGTTCAGTTTGATGATGAATCCTGAAACAGTTTTTGACATACCTGCTTTCTAGGAAAACATGGTCAATTATCAGTTAACAGATCTTTCCCTTATTGGTGTTATCACTCAGGTTGTCCCTTGGCTCCTTAAGGGATACGACCGAGGTAACCACAAACCAATCTTTGGGCTGCAGGTCCTAGCCTACCTACAGTCAGAGAGGGCTCTCTCTTTAAAATTTAGCTTTGTTTTGGGTTGATTTTAGGCTAGTTATGGTGTACATGGGCTTTGTTTTGATTTTGGTGGGAAGGATGATGTTTTCAAGCAGAGTTGGGATGCATAGAGTGAGAAGTTCAAACCATTGGGCATGGAGTCATGGATTAGGGCTTGTTGTTGTGTTTTCTTGGTCACAAGAGGAGTACAGAGCAGGATAGCTACACATAGAACAATATCAGGCTGGAATAAAGATGGAATGAAGGTAAGAGATGAAAGGCAACTAAGAGTCTTTCATGAATGAAAGTTTGTCTAGGAGAAGTCAAGAATTCCTCAATAACAGTCATATGTGAAAGAAACAGGGTAAACATGATCATTTAAGTATGCATATTCATAACCATTTCTGAAGAAAACATATATAAATAACAAGAACTGAGCATAGGGTGCAGTCAAGCAAAACCTAAGCTATTCTTCTTTCTTGCCATTTAGATGGTAACACAATGGTGCATAAACATATGTAAACTGTAAACAGAGGTAGGAAAACACTTATTGAGCCATGTAGTAGCACAAGAATTCCACACTCACTCTTTGGCCATTAAATAACACAACAGTCAGCTCTTCATCCAAAACATTCCAGCAGTCTTTGATTATAGAGCTCTCAAAATATACAGCGCAAGTCTTGAATGTAGATTATCAACCAACCAACCCTTTAAACAATGAATTAGGGTGGTTTATATAGAGAAAATATCCAAAAATATCTATTACAGCAGACCTTAAAAAGGTCTGAGGGAAATGGTTCTTTTAACCTAATCTTATCTTGAAATTAATGCAAGAAAATATCTTTTTGAGCTGCGCTAGAGGCAGCTGCATCAAAATGAGTTAATATGGTGTCCCTGGTGGCTCGGTGCCGTGTTTCTGCAATAACTGTGCCTTGTCTTTTACCTGTACCTCTTAGGTGGTTCTGATGCTTTTAGGTGGATTTAATGTGCACTAATCCCGATCTGATGAGCTTTGAATGGCCTTTACTGCTTCTTTGACTTGGATGGAGGCCTTTAATGTTCACCTGCTTTGATATTGCTGATCTAATACTCTTTGCCGCTTCACTGATACTCTTTAATTGAGTCTGGGCTTCATCTTTCCTCTGATACTCTTGAAACTGTCAAGTCGCCCCTTTTATGCCCTTTCAAGGCAAAAATAACTGTTGCAAATCTTTTTCGTGGCCTCTAGAATGCTATTGGTGCTGGCCGATTGAATATGAACATACATGAAGAAATCCTGTCAAATAACAATGAAGAAATGCAACCTGATAACTGTGCTAGGCTGAGGCTGGTTTTTAAGCCCTCCATTTTGAGCATTTTTTCTTAGCGTAAGCGCTAATCTCGCATCGAAAACTGCCTCAATTTTTCATTCCAAGCATCCTTTGTTGTGATTTTCTCCCTTCGCGCCTTTTCGGTGATGATGTCAGCGTGATGTTAGCATGACGTCAACAGTGGGTCCCGGTACGGCAGGGTGACATGGCGATACAGCAGGGTGACGTGGCACAGGACACGGTGGCAGGGTAAGGACAGAGGAAGATGGGGTGGAAGCGACACGTAGCAGTGGGGGGTTGATGCAGAGGTGACGTGAGTGGCTAACTTGGCACTGACGTCAGGGGCGGAGAGACAGAAGGCGGTTTGTGGTTTCATCGGACCGCCTTCTGTACGGGGGTGGTATTTGTCAGAGCCCGCCCGATACAATCGCGTGGAGACACGCGTCTTTTGGTACGGTGGAGAAACTGCTAGCCTATCGGAGGCTAACCGTCAGATGTCGGGGCAGCTCCGAAATCGCCGAGAGCCGTTGGATCTGGGAGGGTGGATCGGAGGGTTGTCGAAGCGCGGAGCTGGCAGTAGGTTAATGTACAGAGGCCCGCTATATATTCGATTGATTTATTTATGTGTGGGGGTGTCAAAACTTTGGGTTTGTGGGTTATATGGGTTTTATGTGGGCGCCGATGGTTATTAATTTAACCGAATATCAAATTAATCCAAAATAAAATGTATGCACGGGGGATACTGCTATAAGGTTTATGTGCGAGAGAGGGAGGGTGTGGTTATTAGTTTAACCAGAGGTTAAGCTAACTCCAGGTTTAAGATGCGGAAGGGCTAATGCTAGGCCCCAAATGAACTCAGCATTTCCCCAAACTGATGTTATAGGGCTAAAGTGCCAGGGGATGGGAATATGTACATAGGGGAGCTATTTAGTGCGTTTTAGTAAGGGGAAGGGGAAATATATAGGGATTTACATAATAATGTTTAGAAGTTAATATGAAAATGACAAGAAAGTGCTAAGTTTAGAAATCTTAGGCCACTTAAAAGGGAAAAATGACTTATAGAGTGAATAAGAGTACTCCTAAGCAAATCAAACCTTTACTTAGGCAAATGATATGACATATGATGAAACTGAAGAGATATCAAGCAGATCTTGACCTCTTTGGGGAGGTTAGTGAATGATTTGGGGAAATAAGAAGAAGGGAGAGTTAGACATGCCTCGCTTGAGCTCCTCCAAATGAAAAACTGCCTCATAATTGTGATCTAAATATATATAACACTTGAAAACATGAAATGGATCACATAGCTTGATTCTGCAACCACAAAACTACTTACCCAGCCTACTCACCTAGCATTTTTTATTCTTTTTGCATGGGTGCACTTAGACTTGCAGACCCTGATTGTCTTCTTTTCTTTTAACTGCCCTCCTATATAAAATCAACCCTTATCTCTTCCAAGGGTCCAGATTAAGCAGTTGGGCTCCTTCATTTCTCTACCTAGCTACTGATCTGCCAAGCTTAAGCTGTTTGGACAGATATTCATTCTCTATCTTCTAAAACAAGCAATTTAAACCTAGGGAAACCAAGATTAAGATGTTTGGCTTTCCCTTAACTATAGAACTCTTCAAAAATGGTATGATTCTTCAAAATGGAACTTCTTGGAAATATGGAACCTTGCAGCATGACAAGATGACATATTTGGCATGTAAAATAGTCAATCATGAAATATGAAACCTATTGCAATAGGAGGCTAACAATGGCTCCACTTGGGGATGCTTTTTCAAAATGAAAAGCCAAGAACAGCAGGTCAGAATGCCTTGATTCTCAATTGTTGCTGTAAACTGAAATTCTCCTTCTTCTCAATGCCTTTGATTGAACTCTTATAAGTTGATATGCAGTATCCTTTTGAGCTGAATTGCAGAAAAAATTACAGCTCTTCTTCTTGCCTTTTGGGTGTTTGCAAACATATTGAAATCTGCCTGAGCACTTATTTGGAATTATTCTAAAAACAGAGATCTGAAATAGAGCTTCCTTTGATCTTTCCTTCAAAATTTGCTGTTTTGTTCCCTCTTATTGGCCTGTTATAAGAAAAAGTACTGAAAATACAAATATTAATGTACAGATAGTATACAAAGTTATGTTGTGTTCAACAAAAGGGATCATGATAGTGCTTTAGCATTCGGCCATTGACAAGGCCTTCTTCAGCTGTGATGCCATCCAAACTCTTCAGAAAATATGTGTTGTTGCCTTGAACAGTAGAAATAATAAAGGGGAATTTCCACAGGAAATCAAACTTGCCATGCTTTCCTTTGTTCTCTCTTCTTGAATCCCATCTTAAGACTTTGTTGCCTAAGTAGAAATCTTCAGCCTTGGTTCTTTTGTCAAACATTTTCTTGAGCTTCTCTTGTAAAATCTGAGCTCTGCCGTACACTTGCTCTCTTGTTTGCTACAAATGGATGGTTTGGTTTATTCTTCTTTGGATATCATTTGGTTGTGCTTGCATCTCTTGCAGCAATTTGATAACAGGGATTCCCAAAGAAGAGGGGAAATTGGCCTCCATGCCATATAATAACTCATATGGGCTCATCCCAATGGATCTCTTGGTTGATAATTTGTCTGCCCATAGGGCATTTACAAGCTTTTTGTGCCAGTTCTTCTTGTTCTCCTCCAAGACTTTCTTAATGATGTTAATCAGACTCTTGTTGGATGATTCGGCCAAGCCATTACCTTGAGGGTAATAGGCTGTGGAATGACCTAAGGTAATGTGGAATTTGTGGAAAAAACTGATCATTTTCTTGGATTTGAAGGCAGCAGCGTTATCTGTAATGATCTTCTCAGGACAGCCAAATCTGGACAAAATGTTGGTTTCAAGGAATTGGATGATGGTGGAGTCATTGGCTTGCCTACATGGGATGGCTTCAATCCACTTGGTAAAGTAATTCGTGGCTGTTAGAATCCACTTATGCTAGCTAGAAGAGGATGGATGGATTTCTCCAATGAGGTCAAGACCCCATTGTTGAAAAGGCTTCTCGGTTGAAATGGGGTTAAGGGGTAAGGGCAGAAGCTTTCTTTTGCCTTCAAAGATTTGGAATTTGTGGCATGAAACAACAAACTTTCTCACATCAGCAAATAAAGAGGGTGTTATGCTCTTAACCTGCAAAATGATACCCAAATACAGAATATGCGAAGAAAAGATACCCAGAACACAGAATAGCAAGGATTTTAGTATTCAGAGAGTAATGTTCACTTGCCTCTTCGAGGGGGCAACTTCCAATAGAGCAGAGCTCGACTACAAAATAAGACACAATGCTCCTCGCAGGGAGTCTCTATCCTTTATATATGACTCATACATGCAATACCACGGGCCAATACCGTGGGTTTTATTAATACCATCTATCTAATACTACGGCCCATTTGCAACAAACTGTGGTCCCGTCATTAATTGCGGGTTAACCACTTACAAATATTAATATGGGCTTTATTGACTCTTGACTATGACGTGATCCCATGACATAAATAAGGGGGTTAGGGTGGGACCCTAACATGCCCTCCCCCTTAAGACTAGCCTTGTCCTCAAGGCTGAAGCTGCGAAAACTACTGAGGAATAGTGGCTGGTTCCCAAGTTGCATCTTCCGGAGAGGTTTTGACGAGGACTTCCTTAATCATGCGGTCGCGCAGGTGATTGTCTTGTGTGTCTAGAACCTGTTCGGGTTGAAGCCAGATTGACCCTTCTTCGTCCAATTCAGGTAGACTGGTTTGAACTCGGCAATTGTTCCCAATCACTTTCTTGAGGCACGATACATGGAAAACTGGATGGATTTTTTCCGTAGGTGGCAAAGCCAACTTGTAAGCCACTTCTCCAATGCGCTGAAGTACTTGGTATGGTTCGTAGAATTTTGGAGAGAGATTTTGACAACCCTTGTCTTTGAGTGATGTTTGCTTATATGGTTGTAGCCTCAAAAAGACCTGATCTCCTTCTTGAAATTGGCGCTCTGAGCGATGTTGGTTGACCTGTTGCTTCATGCGGTTCTGAGCTTGATGAAGATTCTCTCTAAGATGGGCGAGCATGGTTGCGCAGTGTTGTAGTAGTTGATCCACTGCTTGTACTTTGGAGCACCCCTTGAGATAAGAAGTAGGGGAAGGCGGAAGTTGACCGTATACTGCTTCATAGGGAGTCATTTTGGTGGTGGCATGATAATTGGTGTTATACCACCATTCAGCCAGAGGTAACCACTGTACCCAAAGGTGTTGCTTTTCTGAAGTGAAACACCTAAGGTAGGTTTCCAGACATTTGTTGACTGCTTCGGTTTGACCATCTGTTTGCGGATGATATGAAGTACTGAGTTTGAGTTGAGTGCCTTGTATTCTGAAGAGTTCCTGCCAAAAATTACTGGTGAAGATCGGGTCGCGGTCGGACACAATAGAAGTGGGCATGCCATGCAATTTGAAGATCTGATCCATGAAAGATTGAGCAACCAAAGTTGGTGTAAACGGGTGGGGTAGGGTGCAGAAATGAGCATACTTCGACAGTCGGGCCACCACCACCATGATGACTGACTTGTTCCCCGAATTTGGAAGACCTGTAATGAAATCCATAGAAACCTCCGTCCAAATTGATGCCGGAATGGGCAATGGTTGTAATGTGCCTGGTGTGTTGACGGTTTCCCCTTTGTGGCGTTGACAGATATCACATTCTGCTACAAAGGTGAGGATGTCCTTTTTCATGCATGTCCAAAAAAATGATCTTCTGGTGCGAGCATACGTCTTCTGAAAGCCCGAATGTCCTGCAATTGGGAGATGAGTGCAATTCTGCCAAAATGCGACTTTTGAGGGTGGATGTTGGTGAGATTACGACTCTGTCCTTGTAGCGAAGAATATCATTCTGCCACGAGTAGCCCTTGGTGGAATTAGGATCTACCTGCAATTGAGAAATGAGTTGGGAGAGCCCGGGATGTGCAAACCATTCCCTGCGAGCCTCTTCAATCTAGTCTGGAATGGGGAGGGAAATTGTGAGCAGAGTACTTTCCTCCTCAAATTGGCGAGATAATGCATCTCCTACACTATTGTCTTTCCCTTTCTTGTAAATGATCTCATAATCATATCCCAGCATTTTGGCTAACCATTTATTTTGTTGTGGGGAGGATAGGCGTTGCTCCAAAAAATATTTAAGACTGTGATGATCTGTGCGGATTTGGAAACGTCGCCCCAATAAGTAAGGTCGCCAGGTCTCGACTGCATGTAAGATGGCCATCATTTCCTTCTCATAGGTAGATTGGCCCAGATTCCTCCCACTGAGTTGTTGGCTTGTGAAGGCCAACGGTCGCCCTTCCTGCATTAAGACCGCCCCAATACCTGTACCCGAAGCATCACATTCAATGACAAAGGATTTGGTGAAGTCCGGTAGTGCTAAGACTGGAGTGGAACACATGGCATTTTTGAGAGTGGTAAATGCCTGTTGGGCTTCCTCGTTCCAGAAGAAGGAATTTTTCTTTAGGAGTTGAGTGAGGGGTTTCGCTATGCAGCCATAGTTGCGGACAAATTTACGATAATAACCTGTGAGACCCAAAAATACTCTCAAGCCCTTCAAGGTCTTAGGTTGAGGCCATTCTTGCATTGCCCGGATCTTTTTGGGGTCCACCTTGACACCTTCACGCCCCATAATGTGGCCCAAATACTCAACTTCTTCCATGCCAAACGAACACTTGGACATCTTGACAAATAATTTATGCTTGCGGAGCAGTTGCAAGAGTTGATATACTGCTGAAGATGTGCAGCCCAAGTGCCACTATAGATGAGGATGTCATCGAAGAAGACAAGGACAAATTTTCTGAGATATGGTTTGAGAATGTGATTCATAAGGCTCTGAAAAGTAGAGGGGGAATTACAAAGACCAAATGGCATGACCAGGAACTCATAATGGCCTTCATGAGTTCTGAAAGTCGTCTTGGGAATGTCGACTTCCTTCATGCGAATTTGGTGGTAGCCTGAGCGAAGATCCAACTTAGTGAAGAATTGAGCCCCATTGAGTTCGTCCAGCAAATCGTCAATCACCGGGATGGGAAATTTATCTTTGAATGTCAACTTATTGAGGGCCCTGAAGTCAGGACACATCTGCCACTCCCCATCTTTCTTGAGCACCATGACCACTGGGGATGAATAAGGACTAATGCTGGGACGAATGACACCTGCTTCCAACAGTTCCTTGATGATTTTTTCTATTTCATTCTTTTGGGTGAACGGATATCTGTATGGCCTCACATTTGGGGGTTGGGCCCCTGGAACCAAGGTGATGCTATGATCATGGTCCCCTCGCGAGGGTGGAAGCTCCTTAGGCTTGTCAAAGACCGTCCGATGGTTATTTAAAATCTGTTGCATCTCATGATGAATTGGCAGAGACATGGTTTCGACTACCTGGATGGCATTAAATTGAGCTACTACTCCATGATGGCCCTTTTTTAACAATTTTTCCATCCTATGCGAGCTGATGATAGAGGGGGCTCCCGCCTGGAGTCCACGGAGGGTATGTGTGGAGTTGTTGTGCTTAAAACTCATATATAACTCTTGGAAATCCATTGTGATTGGCCCAAGAGTGCAGAGCCATTCAGCGCCAAGGACAATGTCGCAACCCCCCATGTGTATGGCAAACATGTGGGTTTTCAACTGATAATCCCCCATTTGAAGTTTGACATTTTCACAGCGGCCTTCACATTTCATTGTGCCCCCATCCGCAATTTGGACTTGGAAGTTAGAAACTGCTCGTACAAAACAATGCGCTGCTTCTGCGATTTTTTGATGGATGAAATTATGGGTACTTCCACTATCAATCAAGACTACTACTAGGCGATGTTTAAGAAAACCCCAGATTTTGAGAGTTTGAGGGGAAGAAATCCCTGCCAACACATGCAGCGAAATAACTGGCTCGTCAGAGACATTCTCCTTTGGGTTGTCTTCTTCTAGCGCCTCATGTTCCTCAAGTGATGGATCTTCCTCTGTTGAGCTGTAGTTAGTGGCATCTATTTGAAAAAATTTGGGCTCCTTGCATTTATGACCTCGGGCGTATTTTTCATCACAGTAGTAACATAGTCCTTGCTTCCTTCTTTCGGCCATTTCCGCAGGTGACACCTTTTGGACCTTAAGTGTTTGAGTCGTGTTGTGAGCTTGTGGGGGATGACCTTTAGCGAGGAAATTTGGGCGACTGTATTGGGCTGCTAATGCATGTTCCACCTTACGAGCTACCTGGCAAGCCTCCGTCCACGTGGGAGGGTGGTGAAGTAGAACTTGAGCTTTGATGGCTTCTTTAAGACCGCTGATAAAACATTCTGTGTAGAACTCATCTGTGATACCCCTAGTGTGGAAGGATAAGGCTTCAAAAGCGTTAATATATTCATCCACTGTACCAGTCTGTCGGAGCTTAGTGAGACGACCCAAAAAAGAGTCTTCCTGTTCAAAGCGATCTCGAAGAGCTTTGGTAAATTGGGTCCAGGTCCTAAAAGGTCCATTGCAACACTGATGCCATTCCCACCATTGCCACCGTTCATTGTCTAAGTACATGCTCCCCAACATAAGCTTATTAGCATCATCTGGGATATGATTCAATTTGAAATACTGCTCCATTTGTGCTAGCCATGCGGACGGGTGAGAACCGTCAAATTTCTGCACATCCAACTTGGGAGGTCGCTGACTGGGTGGTGGATGGGTGTGCCAGACGTGAGGAGAGTGGCTAGACTCACCCTCATTGTATTCATGGCCATTATACGCCTCCTCGTGGGCTTGCTCCTTGCCCTTCGGGAGGAATTGCTGTATCTGGAGAATTAGTCCGCGAATCTCAGTTTGGACGGAGTTCATCGCAGTTTGGATGGAGTTCACAGTGTCTTCAAGTTTGTCCATCCTTTCATTGGCCATCGCTTGAGCTCTAGTTTCTACCATACACCAACCTGATGAAAAATTGGGACCGCCTAAAAATTTTGTATTAATAAATTGAATGGTACCACCTTGCTCAGCTCGTCGTCCTGATTCTGATGGGCTAGATCACCAATAAGCGCCCCGGAAAAGTCCTGCGAAAAGTATACCCCGGTATAGGAACCCTTCAAAACAACTCCGATCTGGTGGGTCTGAGAGATCTGAATGGCGGAACAACTGCTGCGACGGATCTGATGGATCTGCAGGACTGATGTCTGCTGCTGCTGCACCTCTTTTCACACGTGGATCGGGAATAGATGATGTGTGATCCCCCGATAGAAAAGGAAACTATGGTCGTGAGGAGTGTCAGGTGCTACAGATCGTAATATACATAAGGGTCTGGCAGTAGTACTCGGCCCAATGTTTCAGGGCTCTAACTAAGGAGGATCGACCGTACCCTTAGCCGTACAACCCGACTTCCCTATCATATGGGCGAGTAATCTCTCCGAGTGCTGTTCTCAGTGTACTGTAGCCACAAGACGACCGACAGTTTATCTATGGCGAGGTTGCAAGGGAGCCTAGGGGGCTCCCGATATACCCAGAGGGTACGTGGAAGACAGTCCGTGCGCAGTTCTGTCTAATGCGCTACTACTCGAAGGGGTACCCACAGGGGTTACAAGGGAGTCCAACAGACATGACCACCTCTTGTATTTCCTGCGTGCATGCCTCCCCAAATCCGCAGGCTTATGTGCTCAACGACAGATCCCGTGGTTTAAAGACGCCGAAACACGTCTCTAGCCGAAATTTTTTTTGCTAAGAATTGGAGATCCCACCGGCCCTGGAAAGTGCTCTGATACCACTTGTTATGCTCTTAACCTGCAAAATGATACCCAAATGCAGAATATGCGAAGAAAAGATACCCAGAACACAGAATAGCAATGATTTTATTATTCAGAGAGTAATGTTCACTTGCCTCTTCGAGGGGGCAACCTCCAATAGAGCAGAGCTCGACTACAAAATAAGACAAAATGCTCCTCGCAGGGAGTCTCTATCCTTTATATATGACTCATACATGCAATACCACGGGCCAATACCGTGGGTTTTATTAATACCATCTATCTAATACTACGACCCATTTGCAAATAACTGTGGTCCCGTCATTAATTGTGGGTTAACCACTTACAAATATTAATATGGGCTTTATTGACTCTTGACTATGACGTGATCCCATGACATAAATAAGGGGGTTAGGGTGTGACCCTAACAGAGGGCCAATAGAAACCAGCCCTTAGTATCTTATCAGCAGTGGACTTCCAATATAAGTGCCCTCCACAATCCCCTGCATGAAATTCTTTCATGACACTATCAGTTTCATTCATAGTTAGACAATTCAGCAATATTCCTTCATGATTTTTCCAAAACGGGGCACTATCTAAGACACAAAACTTTGATGTTTTCATCTTTAAAAATCTCTTTTTGGTTCTGGACAACCTTGGAGGAGAACACAGGTTTAACAATATAAAACATATATCAGCATACCATGGGGATTGCAAAAAAGCTTCACTGATCTGTGGAGTCGCCAGCTCCTGTTTGTTGTCCAGTTGATTAATGTATAAGGCTTGAAAATTGGTTTCAGACATCAGTTTGGTTAAACCTTGTCCCTTTATCAGCTTGGTGGGTTTTATCTCAATGTCATACTCAAGGATATTGGCAATCCATTTGCCTCTTTTTCCTTCTATGACCTCCCGAGTTAATATGTCTTTTACAACATCATTTGGCACATAAGCAATCACATGTGAATATAAAATGTAAATTCTGAAATCTTTGATTGCTTTAACAAGGGAATATGCTTGCTTCTCCATGATTTGGTACTTCAAGGGTGCATCTCTAAGGGCTCGGCTGAAAAATGCAATTGGCTTTTCATTTCCCTGATCATCTTTCTGCAACAGGACAGCAGCAATGGTGTGTTCAGATGCAAATGAAAAAATGATGAAATCTTTATGAAATTGAGGACTTGTGAGGACTGGGGCTTGGGTTAAGGCAGATTTTATGCCCTCAAAGGCTTGCTTGGCCTCTAAAGTCCATTTTACCTTGGAATCCTTCTTTAACATTTTATTTAGCATTCTTATCAGCTCGGCCAAGTTTGGGATAAACCTCCTTAGGAAATTGATCTTTCCTAGGAATGCTTGCAGTTCTTTGATGTTTCTCGGATAAGGGATTTGCAAAATGGCTTGGATTCTTTCCGGATCTATTCTAATTCCATCTTTTGAAATGATATGGCCTAGCAATTTGCCTTCTTCAAGGCCAAATAAAGACTTCTTGGGGTTCAAGGAAATGCCATATTTCCTACAGTTTAGGAACACTTGTCTCAAATGTTTTAGGTTCTCTTGATCAAATTTTGAGAAAGGAGTAAGGTCATCAAGGTAAACCACTAGGAAATCATGGATTTCCTTGGCAAATGCAATGTCCATGGCCCTTTGAAAGGTAGCACCTGCATTCTTTAGTCTGAAAGGCATCTTCACATACTTAAATGTTCCCCACGGTGTTGTAAAGGTTGTCTTGTCTTGGTCATCCGGGTGAACAAGTATTTGTTTAAAACCTGAAAAGCCATCTAGCATAGAAATTCTTGAAGACCCCACTACTCTTTGTAGAATGTGGTCCATTTTTTGTAGTGGGTAGTGATCTTTAAGGGAGACTTGGTTCAGATTTCTTAAGTCCACACATAGTCTGATCCCCTGTTTTCTTCCTTGTGGGAACAAGATTGGATACCCATTCTGAAAATCTAATGGGTGCTATGATACCAGCCTCAAACATTCTTTTCACTTCTTTCTCAATCAAAGGGAGAAGCACAAGATTTATTCTCCTTAGTTTCTATTTGAAGGGCTTTTGATTTGGCTTTAAGGGAATGGTATGTTGAATACGGAGGTGTCATAGGACTTAAGGTCCTCATAACTCCAGGCAAATACATCTTGAAACTCTTTAAATAAATCAACATATTTTTGTTTTTGATCGGGAGGCAAAGACTTGGACAGTTTAATCATTTTGGGCTTCTCTGCTGTCCCAATATTATAGTCTTCCACAGTAGCATTTAAGGGTTGCATCTTTGGTTTTTTGGGGACATTGTTTGAATCAAATATGTCTTCTAATGGAGTGAGGCCAACAGGTATAAATTTGTCTTTTAAATCAATGACTTCAGCCTCTGCTTCAGCTATTTCATCTAAATGCATTTGCTTCAGCTCTTGCATGTTTTTCTCATAAAAAATGGTTGGGTGCAGCATTTGATTTGCCGCTTCAGCTATTATAGTTTGCTCATTTTGGCTTATTTGCTGTTGTGGGTCATTCATGGCATCTTCATCAATGTTTAAGCTTGAGAATTCTTGCTATAAGGTAAGAAAATTTTTGATTTGAGCATCATCCTCGAACACTTGCCAATCTTTGATATTGTTAGGGACAGCAGGCCTGTGCTTTATCTCAGCGGTAAAGTGGTAATTGGGCTCAAAGGGCAGCTTGCAAGTGCTAGCAAAAGTAGCTAGACTATGAGCATGCATGTTATGGTTTCTAGAAATCTTAGCAAGCTTGGATTCGGTGAAGGAATTGAGTATTTTTGTGGCATTAGACCTGTAAGCTCTTAGCCTATTGTCATTAGTAACAAAGTTACCTTTCATCTGTTGAATGATCAAATCGGAGTCACCTAGAATGGACACTTTTGCAGCTCCTAGAGCTTTGAGCAGTTTAAGGCCTAAAAAGAGAGCCTCATACTCTGCCATGTTATTGGTACATTTAAAGTTTAGACTGTAAGCATGACCCTATGTATGGTTGTTATGTGTATTGTGAATCCATATTCCTGCCCCTGCTCCTAGCTTATTAACAGAACCATCAAACTCTAAATACCATGTGATTTCTTGCTTGTGGTTAGTATTAAGAGTTTCAGTCATTTTAGGATTCGGCGGACCTAGGTTTTGTGCTTCATGTGGTTCTTCTTGTATGCTGGTTGCACTAATTGTTTTAATAGTTTCATGGGTATGGGCAACCGACTCTTTATTGATGCATGTTTCTTGTTCTAAAGGAAAAGGCTTCTCATCATTGGGAGGACAGCTATCATCATTGAACAATATAAAGGAATCCATATCAGAATGGATTGAGTAAATGGGAAAGTTTTGGGGTTTTTCCTCACTACTTACCACATACTTCATCAGTGTGTCTCTATACAGTCTCTTTGGTTGTCCAAAGACTGAAATAGTGGCATAAGAGAGGTCTAGTTGGAGAGATCCTTGGAGTTTTGCTCCCCAAGATCTTGATAAGAGCATGCCATACTTTGGTGGAATGTTAGCAACCACCACGTCCATTAGGATCATTTTGTTGGGAAATTGGACTAAAGACACACAAAGGTCTTTGATTAAGCCTAAACACTCAACCTGACTAGAATCAAATGAGAATAAGTCTCTGTAGGGTCTAGTGACATCAAGGTTTAGCTTCTCCATTACAGCTTTGGGCATTAGATTGTGTGAAGCACCTGAATCAAACATATCATTGTGCAACACTTTATCATGAATGTGAAAACTGACATAAAAGGGTAGAACAACTCCATGTTCTGATTTACCATTGACTTCAGGACCAAACAATAATTCAGGTTGATTATCTAAGACATTAACATCATCCCTGTTCTCTGGCATTTGCAGTGATCTTTTGATTTGCTGTCTGTACACATCAGGTTTGGCAAGCTCAGAGAGAGGAATAGATATATTTAATTTACCAATTTCTTCTAAATCAAACGGTTTTTCTGACTGTGTTTTAGTATTGTGACTGGCAGATTTTCCCTTTTCAATTGTATCTTCAGTGATCTTCTCTGGGTTATCAGTGATTTCTTGAGATTGTTCTATTTTGGGAAGGCTTTGAGGAGTGCTATTTACATTGTCTTTTGAGGGAAAGGATACAAAAGGCTGGTTATTAGAGGGCTGCATGTCGAATACATCCTCTATGGTCACTTCTTTTAATTTTGGGTCTGTTTTATCAGCAGGTTCTGTGATAGCGGCCTCGTCCTTTACTTTCTTAGCTTGCTTGGCATCCTTTGGCTTGATGGGATCAGATACATCAATGGTTCTTGTTCTCAATTTGTATTGTTTATGGACTTCGTAGACAGCTGAATCATAGCCTTGTTTGAAGTCAAATGACTCTGTATACTTGGTCTGAAATTGATTTATATCATGGTCATCTTGGTCTTCTTGGGTTAGAAATACTTGTTGTTCACTTTTCAAACCCATCAAGTTTATGTGAGTGTCCTCTATCTGCTCACTAGATGTGGATGCTTCAGCATAGTTTTCATGAAAAGGAGGTCTTATATCATGGTCAGGACTTGCCCTTCCAACGTTTGGGTTCTGATTTTTTCTAAAGTTTTGATTTTTGATAGGATTGTTTTGCTGTCCTTCCTATGAGGCTTTTCTTTCAATAGTTCCCATTCTATTTTCAAAACTGTCCATACCTTTGATGATTGTGTCCAATTTTTGCTCAAAGGCTGAAGGTTCATCTTTGAAAGTGGTTCTTCTCTCATCTCTTGCTCTATTTCGCTTGGCAATCAGATTTGCCTCCACACTGGCAGCTACATTCTGCATGTCTGCTAAGGTTTGAGGGGCTCTTTCCCTTAATTGATAAGCCATGTCTGAATCAAATCCATCAGGGAATTTGTATAAAGCAAGATCAGGTGGAGGTCTAAGGTTTTGTGGAATAGCGTTATAAACATTGTTAAACCTGGCATAATAGTCTAAGACAGCTTCTTGAGGGCCTCTTTTGATAGTGTCATACTCGGATAATATGTGCAGAGGGTCCTTCTTCTTTTCCCATCTGTTGAGAAATGCTTGGTAAAGAGCATCTGGATTAGCTATGGAATTTACGGCAAGTTCTCTAAACCAAGGCCTTACATCTCCTGTTAAACTTTGGACAAAAATCTTCATTCTTACACTATCATCATCTATTTCATAACTCTCAAAATAGTCCTGCATTTTCTTGGTATGTTGCAGGGCTGTGCCAGAACCAGTACCTTCAAAATATGTGATTTTGGTTTCATAATCCTGAGGCATAGCCCCTGCATTTGCAGGTAACTGTAAAGGTGCATATCTGTTAGCCATATTACAGGGATAAGTGGACCGACTGGAACAACTGGAAGAGCTATAATAACAGTGGTGGTAGTGGTAGTATGCGTAGTGAATGGAGGTGTGGAAAAGGTGCTTGGAGAGGTGGATGATGAACAAGGGGAAGTAGGGGTTGAACAAAACAAAACTTTAACAGGGGTTGGAAAACAGCTTGGCTGAACTGTTTCAGGACTAGAATCAACAAACTCTTCTTGTTTTTGTTTGCTAAGGTTTCTAGAGATTAAATTGGGATTTTCAAAAACAGCTAGTGTATTTGGGTCTGGATTTGACCTAGTATTATATGTTTTCCTCTTGGGAGCCAACTTCTAACTTGTTTTTTGGAATTTTCTGAATAAGATCCCCAGTGGAGTCACCAATGATGTTATCACTCAGGTTGTCCCTTGGCTCCTTAAGGGATATGGTCGAGGTAACCATAAACCAATCTTTGGGCTGCAGGTCCTAGCCTACCTGTAGTCAGAGAGGGCTCTCTCTTTAAAATTTAGCTTTGTTTTGGGTTGATTTTAGGCTAGTTATGGTGTACATGGGTTTTGTTTTGATTTTGGTGGGAAGGATGATGTTTTCAAGTAGAGTTGGGATGCATAGAGTGAGAAGTTCAAACCATTGGGCATGGAGTCATGGATTAGGGCTTGTTGTTGCATTTTCTTGGTCACAAGAGGAGTAAAGAGAAGGATAGCTACACATAGAACAATATCAGGCTGGAATAAAGATGGAATGAAGGTCAGAGATGAAAGGTAACTAAGAGTCTTTCATTAGCTAACAGAGAGGGAAGGTGAATGAAATTTTGTCTAGGAGCAGTCAAGAATTCATCAATAACAGTCATATGTGAAAGAAGCAGGGTAAACATGATCATTTAAGTATGCATATTCATAACCATTTCTGAAGAAAACATATAGAAATAACAAGAACTGAGCATAGGGTGCATTCAAGCAAAACCTAAGCTATTCTTCTTTCTTTCCATTTAGATGGTAACAAAATGGTGCATAAACATATGTAAACTGTAAACAGAGGTAGGAAAACACTTATTGAGCCATGTATTAGCACAGGAATTCCATAGTCACTCTTTGGCTGTTAAATAACACAACAGTCAGTTCTTCATCCAAAGCATTCCAGCAGTCTTTGATTATAGAGCTCTCAAAATATACAACGCAAGTCTCGAATGCGGATTATCAACCAACCAACCCTTTAAACAATGAATTAGGGTGGTTTATATAGAGAAAATATCCAAAAATATCTATTACAGCAGACCTTAAACAGGTCTGAGGGAAATGAGTTCTTTTAACCTAATCGTGTCCTGAAATTAATGTAAGAAAATATCTTTTTGAGCTGTGCTAGAGGCAGCTACAACAAAATGAGTTAATATGGTGTCCCTGGTGGCTCGGTGCAGTGTTTCTGCAATAATTGTGCCTTGTCTTTTATATGTACCTCTTAGGCGGTTCTGCTGCTTTTAGGTGGCTTTAATGTGCACTAATCCTGATCTGATAATCTTTGAATGGCCTTTACTGCTTCTTTGACTTGGATGGAGGCCTTTAATGTTCACCTGCTTTGATATTGACGATCTGATACTCTTTGCCGCTTCAATGATACTCTTTAATTGAGTCTGGGCTTCATCTTTCCTCTGATACTCTTGAAACTGTCAAGTCACCCCTTTCTGCCCTTTCAAGGCAAAAATAACTGCTGCAAATGTTTTTCGTGGCCTCTAGAATGCTATCGGCACTGGCCGATTGAATATGAACATACATGAAGAAATCCTGTCAAATAACGGTGGAGAAATGCAACCTGATAACTATGTTGGGCTGAGGCTGGTTTTTAAGCCCTCCATTTTGAGCTGCCTCGGTTTTTCATTCCGGGCATCCTTTGCTGCGATTTTCACCCTTCACGCCTTTTCGGTGATGACGTCAGCGGTGGGTCCCGATACGGCAGGGTGACGTGGCAGTACGACAGGGTGACCTGGCACAGGACACAGTGGCGGGGTAGGGACGGAGGCAGATGCGGTGGAAGCGACACGTAGCAGTGGGGGGTTGACGCAGAGGTGACGTGAGCGGCTGACTTGGCGCTGACGTCAGGGGCGGAGAGACAGAAGGCGGTTTGTGGTTTCATCGGACCGCCTTCTGTACGGGGGCGGTATTTGTCAGAGCCAACTCGATACAATCGCGTGGAGACACGCGTCTTTTGGTACGGTGGAGAAACCTCTAGCCTATTGGAGGCTAACCATCGAACGTCGGGGCAGCTTCGAAATTGCCGAGAGCCGTTGGATCTAGGAGGGCGGATCGGAGGGCTGTCGAAGCACAGAGCTGGCAGCATGTTAATGTACAGGGGCCCGCTATATATTTGATTGATTTATTTATGTGCAGGGGTGTCAAAACTTTGGGTTTGTGGGTTATATGGGTTTTATGTGGGCGCCGATGGTTATTAATTTAACCGAATATCAAATTAATCCCAAATAAAATGTACACGCGGGGGATACTGCTATAAGGTTTATGTGCGAGAGAGGGGGGGTGTGGTTATTAGTTTAACTAGAGGTTAAGCTAACTCCAGGTTCAAGACGCGGAAGGGCTAATACTAGGCCCCAAATGAACTCAGCATTTCCCCAAACTGATGTTATAGGGCTAAAGTGCGAGGGGATGGGAATATGTACATAGGGGAGCTATTTAGTGCGTTTTAGTAAGGGGAAGGAGAAATAGATAGGGATTTACATAATAATGTTTAGAAGTTAATATGAAAATGACAAGAAAGCGCTAAGTTTAGAAATCTTAGACCACTTAAAAGGGGAAAATGACTTATAGAGTGAATAAGAGTACTCCTAAGGAAATCAAACCTTTACTTAGGCAAATGATATGACATATGATGAAACTTAAGAGATATCAAGCAAATCTTGACCTCTTTGGGGAGGTTAGTGAATGATTTGGGGAAATAAGAAGAAGGGAGAGTTAGACATGCCTCGCTTGAGCTCCTCCAAATGAAAAACTGCCTCATAATTGTGATTTGAATAGATATAACACTTGAAAACATGAAATGGATCACATAGCTTGATTCTGCAACCACAAAACTACATACCCAGCCTACTCACCTAGAATTTTTTCTTCTTTTTGCATGGGTGCACTTAGACTTGCAGACCCTGATTGTCTTCTTTTCTTTTAACTGCCCTCCTATCTAAAATCAACCCTTATCTCTTCCAAGGGCCCAGATTAAGTAGTTGGGCTCCTTCATTTCTCTACCTAGCTACTGATCTACCAAGCTTAAGCTGTTTGGATAGATATTCATTCTCTATCTTCTAAAACAAGCAATGTAAACCTAGGGAAACCAAGATTAAGTTGTTTGGCTTTCCCTTAACTGTAGAACTCTTAAAAAATGGTATGATTCTTCAAAATGGAACTTCTTGGAAATATGGAACCTTGCAGCATGACAAGATGACATATTTGGCATGTAAAATAGTCAATCATGAAATATGAAACCTATTGCAATAGGAGGCTAACAGTGGCTCCACTCGGGGATGGTTTTTCAAAATGAAAAGCCAAGAACAACAAGTCAGAATGCCTTGATTTTTAATTGTTGTTGTAAACTGAAATTCTCCTTCTTCTCGATGCCTTTGACTGAATTCTTATAAGCTGATATGCAGTATCCTTTTGAGCTGAATTGCAGAAAAAGTTACAGCTCTCCTTCTTGCCTTTTGGGTGCTTGTAAACATATTGAAATCTGCCTGAGCACTTCTTTGAAATTATTTTAAAAACAGAGATCTGAAATAGAGCTTCCTTTGATCTTTCCTTCAAAATTTGCTGCGTTGTTCCCTCTTATTGGCCTGTTATAAGAAAAAGTGCTGAAAATACAAATATTAATGTACAGATAGTATACAGAGTTGTATTGCGTTCAACAAAAGGGATCATGATAGTGCTTTCGCATTCGGCCATTGGTAGGGCCTTCTTCAGCTGTGATGCCATCCAAACTCTTTAGAAAATATGTGTTGTTGCCTTGAACAACAGAAATAATAAAGGGGCCTTTCCACAGGAAATCAAACTTGCCATGCTTTCCTTTGTCCTCTCTTCTTGAATCCCATCTTAAGACTTTGTTGCCTAAGTAGAAATCTTCAGCCTTGGTTCTTTTGTCAAACATTTTCTTGAGCTTCTCTTGTAAAATTTGAGCTCTTTCGTACACTTGCTCTCTTGTTTGGTGCAAATGGATGGTTTGGTTTATTCTTCTTTGGATATCATTTGGCTCTACCTGCATCTCTTGCAGCAATTTGATAATAGGGATTCCCAAAGAAGAGGGGAACTTGGCCTCCATGCCATATACTAACTCATATGGGCTCATCCCAATGGATCTCTTGGTTGACAATCTGTCTACCCATAGGGAATTTACAAGCTTTTTATGCCAGTTCTTCTTTTTCTCCTCCAAGACTTTCTTAATGATGTTAATCAGACTCTTGTTGGATGATTCGACCAAGCCATTACCTTGAGGGTAATAGGTTGTGGAATGACCTAAGGTAATGTGGAATTTTTGGCAAAAACTGATCATTTTCGTGGATTTGAAGGCAGTAGCATTATCTGTAATGATCTTCTCAGGACAGCCAAATCTGGACAAAATGTTGGTTTCAAGGAATTGGATGATGGTGGAGTCATTGGCTTGCCTACATGGGATGGCTTCTATCCACTTGGTAAAGTAATCTGTGGCTGTTAGAATCCACTTATGCTAGCCAGAAGAGGATGGATGGATTTCTCCAATGAAGTCAAGACCCCATTGTTGAAAAGGGTTCTCGGTTGAAATGGGCTTAAGGGGTAAGGGCAGAAGCTTTCTTTTGCCTTCAAAGATTTGGCATTTGTGGCATGAAACAACAAACTTTCTCACATCAGCAAACAAATAGGGCCAATAGAAACCAACCCTTAGTATCTTATCAGTAGTGGACTTCCAATATAAGTGCCCTCCACAGTCCCCTGCATGAAATTATTTCATGACACTGTCAGTTTCATTCATAGTTAGACAATTCAGCAATATTCCTTCATGATTTTTCCAAAATAGGGCACTATCTAAGACACAAAACTTTGATGCTTTCATCTTTAAAAATCTCTTTTTGGTTTTGGACAACCCTGGAGGAGCACACATGTTTAACAATATAAAACATATATTAGCATACCATGGGGATTGCAAAAAAGCTTCACTGATCTGTGGAGTCACCAGCTCATGTTCGTTGTCCAGTTGAGTAATGTCTACGGCTTGAAAATTGGTTTCGGACATCAGTTTGGCTAAACCTTGTCCCTTGATCAGCTTGGTGGGTTTTATCTCAATGTCATACTCAAGGATATTGGCAATCCATTTGCCTTTTTTGCCTTCTATGACCTCCCGAGTTAATATGTCTTTTACAACATCATTTGGCACATAAGCAATCACATGTGAATATAAATGTAAATTCTGAAATCTTTGATTGCTTTAACAAGGGCATATGCTTGCTTATCCATGATTTGGTACTTCAAGGGTGCATCTCTAAGGGCTCGGCTGAAAAATGCAATTGGCTTTTCATTTCCTTGATCATCTTTCTGCAATAGGACAACAGCAATGGTGTGTTCAGATGCAAATGAAAAAATGATGAGATCTTTATCAAATCGAGGACTTGTGAGGACTGGGGCTTGGGTTAACGAAGATTTTATGCCCTCAAAGGCTTGCTTGGCCTCTAAAGTCCATTTTACCTTGGAATCCTTCTTTAACATTTTATTTAGCATTCTTATCAGCTTGGCCAAGTTTGGGATAAACCTCCTTAGGAAATTGATCTTTCCTAGGAATGCTTGCAGTTCTTTGATGTTTCTCGGATAAGGGATTTGCTAAATGGCTTGGATTCTTTCCGGATCTATTCTAATTCCATCTTTATAAATGATATGGCCTAGCGATTTGCCTTCTTCAAGGCCAAATAAAGACTTCTTGGGGTTCAAGGAAATGCCATATTTCCTACAGGTTAGGAACACTTGTCTCAAATGTTTTAGGTGCTCTTGATCAAATTTTGAGAAAGGAGTAAGGTCATCAAGGTAAACCACTAGGAAATCATGGATTTCCTTGGCAAATGCAATGTCCATGTCAATGTCAAGTGCCAGGGGATGGGAATATGTACATAGGGGAGCTATTTAGTGCTTTTTAGTAAGGGGAAGGGGAAATATATAGGGATTTATGTAATAATGTTTAGAAGTTAATATGAAAATGACAAGAAAGTGCTAAGTTTAGAAATCTTAGGCCACTTAAAAGGGAAAAATGACTTATAGAGTGAATAAGAGTACTCCTAAGCAAAGCAAACCTTTACTTAGGCCAATGATATGACATATGATGAAACTTAAGAGATATCAAGCAGATCTTGACCTCTTTGGGGAGGTTAGTGAATGATTTGGGGAAATAAGAAGAAGGGAGAGTTAGAAATGCCTTGCTTGAGCTCCTCCAAATGAAAAATTGCCTCATAATTGTGATCTGAATAGATATAACACTTGAAAACATGAAATGGATCACATAGCTTGATTTGCAACCACAAAACTACTTACCCAGCCTACTCACCTAGCATTTTTTCTTCTTTTTACATGGGTGCACTTAGACTTGCAGACCCTGATTGTCTTCTTTTCTTTTAACTGCCCTCCTATCTAAAATCAACCCTTATCTCTTCCAAGGGCCCGATTAAGCAGTTGGGCTCCTTCATTTCTCTACCTAGCTACTGATTTGCCAAGCTTAAGCTGTTTGGACAGATATTCATTCTCTATCTTCTAAAACAAGCAATTTAAACCTAGGGAAACCAAGATTAAGCTATTTGGCTTTCCCTTAACCATAGAACTCTTCAAAAATGGCATGATTCTTCAAAATGGAACTTCTTGGAAATATGGAACCATGCAGCATGACAAGATGACATATTTGGCATGTAAAATAGTCAATCATGAAATATGAAACCTATTGCAATAGGAGGCTAACAATTGGATGTTTCAATTTCCCTTCTTTAATTACTTATCTCTTCTTATATACTCATGATGAAATATTTATGTATCTAGAATTGAATATCATGGATCCTCACAAGAATAAATAGTCATTGGTGTTTTGGAGAGATGAGGTAAGAAGTAATGTAAATAATGAGGGCTTGATGTATTTCACCACTTTCTTTCTATCGGTGTCTTACTCAATCATAAATATCTCTCCTTCACCTTGCATATTACCAAAGGCCCAGTCTTTTCTTCAGCTCATTAAAGATGTCAAAGTTGGTGATTGGTTTTTATTTGAAGATTATTCATAAATCAGATTATATGGAGCAAAAGATGCCCCCCCCAGGGTCCCCATAATTGTTCCTATGAGATTTTTTTCATTATAATTTATTAGCCAGAGTTTGAATGTTGATCTAGTACATTTTTTTCTAGCAAAGAAGGGGAATCTATTTAAATTTCCAAGGACACTGGGACCTTTTATTGTGAATAACAGGCAAGCTATAGGAGAAGTGAAAAAAGTTATTGAAGATATGAATTTGCAGCTGGGTGAGAAATGGGCATATGACCCTCACCATATTATTTCAAACAGAAGAGTGGGAAATGCTTATGCTCCCTATGTATGTGAGCCTCAACCAGATGTCGAGAGGCTAGCAAATGGAGGACAAACCAATTTGTTAGGAGGGATGGAGGTTGAAACTCCTCATCCAAGTGAAAATAATTTTAAAAAAGGTTGTGAAGATGTTATTGGTTTGGAGGAAGAAATAGATAAAGGTTATTAAAGGGTCAAGCTATCTGAGGGTGGCAGTTCATCACTAGCATCAGGTTTTCAATTGTAGTTAGGGGAAGTTATTTGCACTCCTTCTTCTCTTGTTCAAGTTCAATAGGTTGCTCAGAGCTATGTTCCAATGATAAAGCAGTTGTATTTTCAGATTGAGGAAAAGAACAGAAAAGTAAAAGAAATCATGGAGTCTCAATTGGAAGCTCAGTTCATCTTATATTACTAGATTAGATTTATTTCTGCCATGGATTTGGAGCGAAATCAAATAAAATATCTTTCTCTCACCCCTCTTCTTTGATTTTTTTTTCTTCATTAGGTTTTAAGACTGTCAACTTGATAGTAAATGCTAGAGAGATCCCAATACTTGACAAAATCAATTTAGATAGGTAGGCTGGAGAATTGATCTATAATGATTTGAACAAAACTTCCTTGGCTGCTAGCAAAGTTGAAGCTTTGTTAGAGAAAGTGGTCAATCAATTGAAATTAGAAAAGGAAAATTCTAGAGCTTTGACTACTCAAAATGAGGAATTAAAGAAATTGATTGTTAAAATTGGTGTCAATCCAGAGGATAGAACTGTTGTTCATAAATTGTTGTAGGGAGCTAAAATAGAAATTTAGGTGCTCAGGAAGAAATTGAAGTTGCCTTATATAGAACATCTTATGGCTTCATAAGTAGCACAAGTGGAAAAAGAAAAGGAAGCATTGATTGATGAACTTTTATAAAGAAATGATGAGATTGCCAAGCTGAAGGAAATGAATTATGTTATGCAACAGATAATTGACTCTCATGGTTGTACTATCTTAGTACAATCATATTCTGAAGACCTAGCTGACAAGTTAACTAGAGTTATGACTAAGCTACAATTTTTGAAAATGAAATGAAAAAGTTCAAAGAGATTATGAGAGTGCCTTGAAAATTATAAAATACATTGAAAGGGAATTGGCCATGTCCAAGGAAAATACTGAGAAGTACAGAAATGATTTTCAGATTGCTTCTCAAGAAATTAAGGAGTTAAAGGAGAAAGTGAAGGAAAATATGTCCCTTATTCAAGCAAGAGAAATTTTGTGGAATGACTTCATCCATAATGTAAGTAATATTTGAGAATCCTTATCTATAGTTGAAGAGGAGAAAATCATCATTAGAGACATAGAAAACTTAATTACTGCTAACAAACAAAAATTACAACAACGAGCTCAATTTTCTAAGAAAATGATTGGTTTCCTTAACTCAAGATCTTCATAGCAGTTAAGGGAATTAGGAGTTAAAGATAGAACTGAGTATGTCTTAGAAATAAATGAGATTATTGTGAAAAAATTATACAAGAAAGCAACAGAGACAAAATTAACAGAGGTTAAGAAATATGTAATGAAATTAAATATTGATTTTGATAAGAGAACTAGAGTGGGTTTGCCTTCATGTTGGGACCAGTAGGGAAATTTATTACCCTGGGAGACCTATGAGACTTTACTGTTGGAGGCTAAGAGAAAAATAATCTCTACTCATGAGAAAACAACAGTGCTTAAGGGAGCAACGATTGTGAATTATTTACACAGAGATTTCCATCTATTATGGTTAATGGGAACCCTTTTTGTTGAAAAACCAACATACAACAAAATTACAAACTTCAAAATGGCACATACTAGGTTTTTCAAGAGTCCAAGTTCAGACACAACTATTTGGAAAAAATGTAGGGAATGGATGTCACCAATAGCAGCAAGTGCAGAACCTGGACCTTCAATTTCACTAGATTGCAGATTACTCATTGAACCAATACCACCTTTCATGTAGAAGTAGTTTTCAATATTTATGAAATGATGTATTTTTTTCTTCTTTTATGTAATTTTCGAAAGAACAATTAATTCCTAAGTATTTTAGGAAGTTAGTAGTTTTAGTATTTGACAGTTTCATAACTGTCCCTTTTTGAAATTTTGTATAAAGATTAATTCAAAAGGAGAAGTGAAGGTTCTGAGTTTTCGACCTCAAAAGTAGAAACTACTTGTATGGTCAATCTTCATGTGGATTTGAATAAAGATTTCAAAGTGATTCCAGACACTTGTTGAGTATGTGATCCGGATTTAAACAGGAACGCAACAAATTACAGAGATAACCATATACACAAAGATGTAGCGGAAATAATACTTCATTTCATTACTGTAAAATACTGAAATATGCTTACAAACAGAAATGGAAAGAAACCAGCTAGGGCGATGGTAGCTTATCTCTGAGAAGAGATGTGGCGGCTACATGCCTCTGAGCTGTTCCGAACTGTGTTACAATGAGGCTCGAAGGCCTATTTATTGTTGAGAAACAATGGAAAACCCTTCACATCCCGAAACCTAACCCTAGAAGATGAAACGCCAAATTGTGGGCCCCGTTTGGGTAAATTGGTACATCAATTTCCCGGGGTTGTAACTTTGGCATACGATCTCCGTTTGACGCGTATGATAGCTCGTTAGAAAGATCTATCTGAGTACTACCACTTTGGGAGGCAATATTTCCCCAGATTCCCAAAAAAACGTCGTTTAGGGCCTCAAAACGGCTCCGGAAGTTTAGGACCTGAAAAACTGCTAAAAATAGTAAACTGTGCTACAATTTAGGAAACTGAAAAGGCTGAAAGAGACAGTTGTGGGGCTCCAAATGGGATAGGTGGGTGGCCACCAACATCCACCTGGATCATTCCTCCCCCCTTAGGAAGCAATGGTCCTCATTGCGTTGTGTTCCTCCCTGAGATGAGGAAGCTTCTGCTGAGCTGGGTCTCTGGTGAGCTGTTCTGCAATCTCTGCTGTGACCAGAAATGGTGGGAAGCATGGTCGGCGATGGTCCACATTGAACACTCGGTGCAAGCGAAGGAATGGAGGAATGTTGTGCTTCAAAGCATTGTTTCCCGTAGCCTTGGTACTGGTGTAAGGACCATGTCGAAGTGGTCAGAGCTTCTGATGGGCTCTTGTAAGGCATTCTTTCTGTAGATGTAACCAAACTTTGTTGCCCACCTGAAACTTATGTGGTACCCCTGTGGGTGAGGAGAAGTTGTTCCTGTGTTCTGTCATGACCGTATCCCTTTGCTGCTGCTGTTGTGTGGAGGAACCCTTTGCAGGGGTCATGGATATAGCAACGATCTTCCCCTTACTTTGGGAGTGAACCAGACAGATGAATTTCCTGGTCTGTGATATGAGCTTGCTGCCTTTCTTGGTAGTGATCAAAGATGTGGTGGTAGGTGGGGCTACCTCTGATATCCTGTATAATGAATTATTCAAAGAAATAATGACAGCACGAGGCCTAGACTCATACACAGCATGTCGCCTCCACAAGTATGGTTGGCCTAGTAATACATCACAAACATCTAGAGGTGTAACATCACACAATACCTTGTCTGTGAAGGGTTTGATGCTGTAGGGAAGGTGGCACTGCTGGCAAAATTTCAGATCTCGTCCTTCGTGAAGCCACCCGATACTGTATGGCTGCGGGTGCGGTGTAGTCGGTAGGCCCAGTCGCTTCACGACCTCTGCTGAAATGAGGTTCTTTTGGCTGCCACTGTCAATAATGAATTGCAGCGGCGAACCCTTCACCCACATCTGTGAGTGGAAAAGACGCTCCCCCTCTTCTGGATCTGCAGGGTCATTCTTCTGGATCTTGGCAGTGGCAATAGTGGCGCTGAGATCCTCATCAATGATCTGCTTCCCTTTGCCATTCCCCTTGTCAAGTTCTGGCTCAGGGTCAGAACATGCATCTGATTCAGAAGCCTTCAACTCGGCCACTAGCGACTGCTTGGTCCGACACTCACTTGTGTTATGAGTGGGACTCTTGTGGAACTCACACCACTTTCCTGTGTCCTTCTTCGGCTTCGTGGTGTTGTTCTTTTCTTGCGGCTTCGACGGGTTGTCTGGGGTCACCCCGCCTTGGGTTTGTCCTTTGGGCTTCGGATTTGCAGATCCAAAGTCTCACTTCTTTTGTTTGAATTTTTGCTCGATTTTGACAACGTATCGGTATGCTGTGCCGAGTGAGGAGATGTTCAAGAACCCCATCTCTTCCTGGATATATCTGTGTAGGCAGTCGCGGTATTTGAGTACCAGATGCAGCTCAGAATCTTTGATACCCAACTATGTGCGAAGGGTATGAAAAATGTTTGTGAACTCCGGCACATCTTGGTCTCGTCCCTGCCGCAGTGTGGTCCATTTGATGTATTTGTCCTCATAGGTTCCGACAGGGTAGTACTGCTCCTTGATGGCATCCCAGAAGTCATTCCAAGTGGGTGCGGCTGAAAATAGTGAGCCTGTACTTTCATCCTTCTGCTCGCAGTAGGTTTCCCACCAGTCCTTGACGTGGGGGGCTGCTTTGAGAAGAGCGAAAACAATTTTTTCCCAACTTGAAAATTCGTGAACAGAAAAATACCCATCTAGCAGATTTAACCATTTATCTATGGCATCTGTGTCTATTTGACCCTCAAAGATGGGGATTTCAAAATTAACTTGTACCTTAAACGGTGTGGAGTTTCCAGAGTCGCTGTTGGAAGCCGATGCGTCGCCTCTGGGTAGCCGCTGAAGGATCTGCGCAAAGCTATCCATCATCACGTTCCTTTGCCGCTCGAGCGCTTCTTCGAGCAAGATTTTGATAGGATCTCCTACCCCCTCATCTTTCTTCTCATCCGCCATGGGAGGCCGTCGAGATTTGTGAGGCTGGTCTTGCAAAGGTTCGACCAGTTCAAGCCCTAACTCCTTATATCCCGACCTCGTTGGGGACATGCAAAGAAAAACAGAGAAAAAGCAGACCGCTCTAATACCACTGATCCAGATTTAAACAGGAATGCAACAAATTACAGAGATAACCATATACACAAAGATGTAGCGGAAATAATAATTCATTTCATTACTGTAAAATACTGAAATATGCTTACAAACAGAAATGGAAAGAAACCAGCTAGGGCGATGGTAGCTTATCTCTGAGAAGAGATGTGGAGGCTACATGCCTCTGAACTGTTCCGAACTGTGTTACAATGAGGCTCGAAGGCCTATTTATTGTTGAGAAACAATGGAAAACCCTTCACATCCCGAAACCTAACCCTAGAAGATGAAACGCCAAATTGTGGGCCCCGTTTGGGTAAATTGGTACATCAATTTCCCGAGGTCGTAACTTTGGCATACGATCTTCGTTTGATGCGTACGATAGATCGTTAGAAAGATCTATCCAAGTACTACCACTTTGGGAGGCAACATCGGTCCATGGACCCATGTTTCCCTAGATTCCCAAAAAAACGTCGTTTAGGGCCTCAAAACGACTCCGGAAGTTCAGGACCCGAAAAACTGCTAAAAATAGTAAACTGTGCTACAATTTAGGAAACTGAAAAGGCTGAAAGAGACAGTTGTGGGGCTCCAAATGGGATAGGTGGGTGGCCACCAACATCCACCTGGATTAGTGTGATATGTGTTTCTTGTTATCTTTCATCTTATGTTTTTCTTCTATAGAAGAGAGTAATGAAGTTGTTGTCCTTTAATTTTCCAGTTGTGCAAAACCTTATTCTTGTGAATTAAAGTTAAAATAACCTTAATTATGTGCTCCTCTTTTCTACATTTCATTCCATGTTAACTACATATTTCTTCTAAAGTTGAAGACAAAAGATTTTGCATTAAGCATCATATTTTTAAAGAATTTCCATTAATTTTTTCTCACTATACTACCATTAAAATTATATTCAACATTGGAAAGCCACTTTGAAAGATTGTTTTCCCCATAGAAGACTAAGAAGCACTATCTTTAATAATTATAATTTCTGGGGTTTTAAAACAACGGGACAACACAATTATTTCATCACAGTTCTTAATAAATGTCTTGGGCACTGACCTCTCCTTAGCCAGAGGTTGTCTTCCAAGGTATAATACATGTTATGACTAATATGATAGTTTTGAGGTATGGATGATGCCATGGTTCAAGATCCTTCTAATGTGAGGAAACGTTGCCAAGAGATGGGTCACTGGAGGGACATCGAAGCGGAGAAGGGGATGCCCAAACTTGGAAGGTGAGTGACTGCACTAAAAAAGGGTGACTAGATTGCTTGAGGGACTGAGAAGCAGAGAATGAAAGGTCAAAATACAAAATTAGGTTTCTTGGTCACGAGCATTGCTCATTGGAGTTAATGCACATTGGGGGAGGGAGTGTGCCTAGAATTAAGGTGCCATGAATTGTTTGTTGAGAGAATAAAGGGCTTAATGATAATAACACTAGACGTTGGGGTAGGCAACCGTTCAAGGGAAAGAATAGTCCAAGTTGGTCTAGACATGCCTAAAGCATCTAAATTATGCAAGGGAACCATTGAAAAATGGTTGAATTATGATCATACTTTTAATTAATGATTGAGGAAAATGTGAATATGTTTATGTAAATGTTGTAAAGAGCTATAAATATAAAGCTCTAAGTACATTATGTTCATATTTTTTTATTTAGCATGTTTCTCTATGTATATGGACAGAGAATATCGAGGCGGTGTTCCCTCAAGGGGGAGGGGTTTGCAATAGCCTCGCCTGAGATTGGCTTGATTTTTTCCATGCAATCACATCATGTGGTTGAATTAAAAAAATTAATTAATTAAATAGGTTTAGTCAAGGGACATGGATTCCAGAGTTGAGGGGATTACTTGCTTGGGATGTTCAAAGTTCCTTGTTGCAGGAATTTGAATTATTTTTAACAGTGATTAAAGGTTGGTTGATGAGCCTTAAATGACCTAGTCATGAATTAAATTGGACCAAAAAAGTACACAGGCCATGTTGCATTGGAAAACATTACAAGGTAGGAAGGACAAAGAAATTTATGAAGCTTGGAGGTTGTGTAGACAGTTGGGAGAAAAAGGAAGAAAAAATCTACTTCTAGGGGATTCTCATTGGGAACAATAAAGGAGTAAATCTTTTGTTTGGCAAGAGTCTAGAATAAAAAACACTTCAAGTGAGGAGAATTTTCCTCTCGATTCCCCATGATCCAAAGGGCAGAGATGGTTTTCTCAGAAAATTTTTGAGGACCAAGGTGGAGAAAGTACTCCTGGAAATCTATTGGAAGTTTTCTGAAGGACCATTGTTGTCTATTTAATTAGTTATGGGTTCGAGAGTCCCTATAATTGGGTGGAACCTCAGTGTCTATGTGCACTAGTTATGTTATGGCTCAATTGTGGAGAGAGATGGCATAATCTCTTGTTCCTGGTTCATCTATTGGTTGTATTTAATTCCCAAGAAGAAACCCTCAGACTCTGGAAACTGGCTTGGGGGTGACAGCTGCAAGTGAGGACTGACTATAACTGTCACTAGTTGGGTGGATAGTCCTTGTTCAAAACACAGTTGTGTGTTCTTTTTATACCTGCAATTTTACTGAATTAACGCCACTTTTACGGTTGAATGATGGGAACAATAGTTGAGGAATGCATGTGATCATTTTGTTTACATTTCAGAGTAATCCGGCTTGAAAAGGAAAACCTTGGTTAAAGGCACTGGTTTATGTTATGACTATTAAAAGTAAATATTTCACTGGATTGCTTGAACAATGACTGGTGTACAATGTTAAATTAAAAGAATGAGGTAATATTTAATTGGTCCTTGTGACTAAGATTTTAATCTAATTCTCTTAACACAATAGGCATATACATACATACATATATATATATATATATATATATATATATATATATATATATATATATATATATATATATATATATATATATATATATATATATATATATATATATATATATATATCATTGTTGTGGGCACTAAGTGTGCATAATTATGCAGACATTGTGATTAAGCATTGGGGAGGGAATTTTAGCCTTTGTTGTTTGGCTAAAACATCTAGCTTCATTTTTGAGCCTAAATAAGCCAATTCCTGTGTGTTGTGGGTCTGTGGAGAAAAAACAGTATTGATCACGCCAAACCAGCCCTTCTGGAATCATTTTTTGTGTATATATATATATAGATAGTGTTGCGAGAACACTATGCTTAATCCCAATAATTCATGATGGAGGCACCATAATTCCCAGTTGGCCAAAAACCTTGTGTGTAAGTCACCCACAATGGCAGGACTGGGATGATGTGTCCTGAAGTTCCCCAGCTCATAAGTGCAAGAGGAGTGGGCAAGGAGAGTCGTCGGGGTGATGGGACTAGGATGACATGTCCTGGAGGTCCCACCTCGGAGGTACAAAGGGGAACATGCATGGGAGGTTCTAGGATGAAGCGTTGGGATGATGTGGCGAACTGGTGCTAGGGAGGAAGCCAAAGGAATGGGCCTCATTTTGTCTTTATGCACTTGTTCGCAACCCGCAAGTGGTTTTGGAAACTCGAAACTGCCTTCTCCAACACCCCCTACAATGGTTTCGAAAAAGGTGATGGATGGTGTCGAAATTGATCCCAAACAAAGATCTAGAGATTGTTGATTTAGATAAACTTCTTTGTCTAACACCCTTGCCCTTGTTGTCACCCGTGCATGTTGACCCATCAAAATTTTTCGACCTGGAGCATGTGCAGCAGCGTTCGTTGATCGATGTGAATTTATGCATGAGGTGTAACCATGGTGAGGTCTCGGTGACGGTGGGGACCACTAGGTTGTAGCAGGGCGACATGGTGAGTTTTATAAGGGCCAAGGATATGAATATGGGAATAGGTTGACGTGAAGTCTACCAATAGAGTGATCACACACACGCGTGCACACACACACACACATAAGTGGAAAAACCATTCATAAATAATTAATATCTAGTGAATAAGATCTGAGTCGTTATGCTCAAATGTAAAAGGAGGAGCCATAAACTTAATTAAATCAATTCAAATCCTCAACAAGGAGAATCTATATAAGAGACAATTTTTTTTTATCCCATTCTTCTAATAGTACAAGAGGAATTGGATTAGCAGTAGCCACCCCACTGGGGTAAGTGGGGTGTTGTTACAATTTAGTAATTATCTCCAACTCACTTATACCATATATTTTTAAAGTAATTAGTAAATCATTTTTTATTCGTTAATTACTTTAATCATTTTCTAAATTAACTTAATAAATTATTTTTTAGTTAGTTTACTAAATGAAGATATTTGACCTTTTAAAATAATCATTCCTTCTCTAAAATATAAAAAAATATTCCTAACGACTTGATCTTGATTTAATCTAATAATTTTCTATTATTTTTCTAGATGTAGACCTATTCTAATATTTTATTATAAATAGAGGGGTTTTCTCCTCATTCTCTGCACATGACCATTTCGTCATCGTCAATATCGTCCTACAACATTTGTGGTCCCACTTTTGAGTTCAAGCCATCATCATTTCCTTTTGCCCACTATATCCATTGAGAGTCAGAGTTGTAGTTGAAGCATAGGGTTGCAAAGAACCCATCCCACAGAGGGGGATGTTATAGATCCAATTCTACATATTCTCCAAATCAAGTGTAACCAATTTCATTTCATTTTAATAATAATAAAACTCATTTATGTTCCATTGGGTCTCTTTTATTTTATGTATTGTTATTTTTTGTTTTATTTCCATGCCATTGTTTGCAAGGTTTCTAGCATTTGTTTTGCAGATATGAAGAGCACTTGTAGTTTCTAATAATTGTTGTTAGGGATATCTGTCACCAATAGCTAAAGTGAGGAATTTTGGTACACCTTTTGAAAATATTCACACTAACAGTGCCTTTCCATCTAGGGAACTTATCTTGGAATATAGAACCAAGGCCCTTTCAACTCAAAACTTTCAATCTTTTCACACACAGTGTGGGGATAGCTCTTTACCCCTAGCAAAACAACTCTAGCCATCAAATATTTCAATCCATCATACTTCCCATCGTCAATGGAATTTTCGTCACAACAACCACATCATACAACAAAAGCTGAAATAATTGTAAGGAAATTCAAGTATGGGAACTTCCATACCATTCATTCTATCATTTCCTTAAATCAGGGCATCCAAAATTACTCACATACACATGTCTATATGCATGTAACAACATGAATTACACTTTTCATCTTAATTGTATGTTTTTAATTTATAGACCAACATCATTCATAGGAGATGGACTCTATATAATAGTCTTCTTCAAGGCACCATTTTCAAGAATGGCTCTCTTTTCTCATAGAGCGCTCTTTATTTTACATAGTTGCTTTAGTCCAATCAAAACCCCTTTGTCCAAGGTCAAATCCAAACATTATTGAATACTTCCAAACATAAACAACAAGCTATTTGTCTTCCTCCATAGTCCTGCATGGTATATCTCTGGGCCTAGTGTTTAAAGCATAGCTCTGGTACCTCTTTGTATTATGCCCAACCCCTAAGGTAACTTTATGGAGGTGGGGTATCCAAATTTTCTCTCTCTTTTAACCTTCTCAAACCTCCATTTTGAGATCGTCATTGTCTTATGATCATCGAGAGATTTCCAATGATATAAATTTTATCTCATACTAAACTCTATGCACGAAGTTATGGCCCTTAGACGATCTGACATTTTATGCCACAACAACATCGATATAGTTAATACATGGCTAACACATCACAATCCTATGCCCATGTGTCAACATCATATAGTGCCACATCTACAATTTGGACACATTGGCTTTCCACATCATATATGGATCTAGGTTCTTCCTTCCCTGCAACGATTTCCAATTCTCAAATCCAAATATTATTGAATACTTCCAAACATAACCAACAAGCTCTTTGTCTTCCTCCATAGTCATGCATAGTATATCTCTGGCCCTTTAGGCCTAGTGTTTAAAGCATAGCTCTAATACCTCTCTGTAATATTCCCAACCCCTAAGGTAACTTTATGGAGGTCGGGTATCCAATTTTTCTATCTATTTTAACCTTCTCAAACCTCCATTTTGATATCGACATTGTCTTATGATCATCGAGATATTTCCAATGATATAAAATTTATCTCGTTCTAGACTCTAAGCACGAAGGTATGTCCCTTAGAAGATTTTACATTTTATGCCACATCAACATCCATATAGTTAATATGTGGCTAACACGTTGCAATATTATGCCCATGTGTCACCGTCATAGTGCCACATCTATAATTTGGGCACATTGGATTTCCATGTCATATATGGACCTAGATTCTTCCTTTCCCATAACCATTTCCAATTCTCAAATCCAAATATTATTGAATACTACCAAACATAACCAACAAGCTCTTTTTCTTCCTGCATAGTCATGCGTAGTACATCTATGGCCCTCCGGGCCTAGTGTTTAAACCATAGGTCTGATACCTCTCTGTAATATGCCCAACCCCTGAGGTAACTTTATGGAGGTGGGGTATCCAAACTTTCTCTCTCTTTTAACCTTCTCAAACCTCCATTTTGAGATCGTCATTGTCTTATGATAAATTTTATCTTGTTCTAAACTCTAGGCATGAAGTTAAGGCCCTTAGAAGATTTGACATTTTACGCCACATTAGTATCCATATAGTTATACGTGGCTAACAAGTCACAATCCTATGCCCATGTGTCACCATCATATAGTGCCACATCTACAATTTGGACACACTAGCTTTCCAGGTCATATATGGATCTAGGTTCTTCCTTCCCCACAATCATTTCCAATTCTTTCTAATTTTTGAATGTATGGATTTTCAATATTTCTCAACATTCTATTAAAAAAGTCAAACATCTAGATATCTGATGCAGGGTTACCCCTGCTTTTCCCACAGTTTACATGAATTATGCACATATCTGATCTGTCCCAGGAATTTTAACTCACTGTCGAGTTAAATATTCAATATTAAGGTTTAAGGCCCACTTTAATAAATCTCTATGCGAAATGTTTTATTAAAACTCAACATAGTCTACCCCTTCATTCACTATACATATATCGAGACTTTAATCAACCCTTATCCTTCATATATGACTTTGTTAAAGCCTTTCTTTTAAACCTTCCTATCGGGACATTATAACTCCTTATAACCTTCGTTAACCCTTCTAAGCCCTCATTAGCCCTTGGCTGCATATATAAAAACTTCCCCTCTTTAACCTTGGTTATATATATGTTAACGCATAAAACCCTTTATCCTTTGATAATATTGGACTTATATATAAAACCCACACATATCTGCGCTTAATCCTTTATAACCCATTTACAAAGGAAATATGCATAAAACATACCTTTCTGCCTTTGGTATGGCCTCTGCATGTTTCCTGATGCATGCCTTTATCGCAATCGAGGTTTGCTCCTCCACGGGTCACATTACACTGGCCTTTATTGCTTCCGATATACGATATCACAATATCGGATCTCAAATAACATTAACCACGCCTTATAATTTATCAGGTCCGCCCTTATCACCTTTCCACAACGTTTACTCTCCGATGCTCAATACAAGCAATTAGAATTGGATGTGGAATTTACTGAGCAAACCTACCCAACCAATTACCCCTCCAAGCTCTAACCTTATTCAAGACAAACAAAAAAAAATTGGCCAAAAAAATTCCACCATAATATTTAGAATAAATACTAAAACACAAGGTTCCATGGCTAACTTGGCTCATAACTCAAGTAATCTCCCACCATGGACCAACACTAAAACCCCGCATAAAACAATGGTGTACTAATCGTCATGGTGGTCATCCCATCATGGACCAACACTAAAACCCTGCATAAAACAATGGTGTACTAATCAGTCATGGTGGTCTAATGATGTAGGACTCCTCTCCCAACTTATGGAAAATTCGATTTATACATGCACATGATGGGAAACTCGAGAATACAATGCAGAAAAATATTATATCATATATTGGAAGGAAAGACATTGAGAAGTGAGTCTCTTAGGAGATAAAGTAGGGATTATGGATTGTGTTTAGTTGTGGCATGTTTTTATGCATAGAAGGACGTCTTTTCGTACCAGGTTGTGTCTACAACTTTGATTTCTGGCATAGTTCCAACTAAAATTAAAATATAAAAGAAAACACATAATCATACTTACATTTTTAAATTGCTATTTATCTCACGCTTCTCCATTTCTAACTCTATTATCCAAAATTTTCCATGTCACCTCCATGGCGATTTCCACCTAGGGCTCCACCTTAAAATTGTCATGCCTCCACGCCATGTCATCATCATGCCACCCCAACATTGTCAATGTGATTCAATCTTTCACTCTTTTGGTTATCTTGATTGTTGGATATCTAGACCATCCAACATTTGGAAAAACTAAAAGATCCATTTTCTTAAAACTTTTGAATCCCATACTATTGGTCTCCACATCATGCAACTACAACAAATGTTGCATTGACCACCACATCAATTCCTTTGCATCATCATGCCACATCAACCTGCCATGTCACCTACAATTGTCCATATTGCCACAACATGTGCTATGTTACATGCCACTATAACTACCATATCACACCCTTGCACACTTGCATGGGCTACAGTTTGCTTACATGGACTTTACATGTGCACCACATCCTCCACCTTGCTAGCATCCAAAACTAGGTTCTTCTTTTTTGGCTAAGTCCTCATTCTTTGACAAATTCTCAAATCCTAGCTACTCCATGTGGCTCCCTTTGATGGATTACTCTACGAGCCAAGTTCCAACACCACAAGTTCTACCTATCTATGCCATCCTACATCTCTATATTTCAAAAGTTAGCATTTAAATGACTTTCTAGATGCTCAACTATCCATATATTTGGATATATTGAAAATCCTAAAAATTTCACTAACATTGTACATGCAACAAAATCCCTTATGCTCAAAAATTTGAATATCTGGATATTTAGAATATCCACCCGCCACTAGAAATCCACCCATTAACCCCTTTCCTTTATTGTGCGAGGCCTTGGTCATGACCAAAACTAGTCCATATATCTATAGATTGGGGCTAACTTTTGGATATAAACTTAACATTTTTTCTAAACATCATTATTTCAAAGAATGGTGCCTCCTCTTAACCAAATTCAATCCATAAGTAGCAATTACTTTGCCCAAACAATTTAAAGGTGTTGAAGCCTTCACCAATTTATGAAGGCTTCTAAACACCTTCATCCACGACCATTAATTAGGCCTTTTACTCCAAAAGTTAGATTGAGGCCCCTTATTCATAGTTTTCCCCTTTTAGTGAAAGTTCTCACTCATTTTCAATCCATACACACATGGCTTCAAGCCCATATATGGCTAAAATGAAGCCCAATTCTTGAGGAATCAACGCTCTCATGATCTTCCTCAAGCACGAATACAAGAATACCTTCAAGTCTTCTTATCTCAAATAGGGATACCTTTCATCTGTTCAACCACTCAAGTAGCCCCATGGGGATTTTTAACAGTCACATTCATTCCAAAACCCATTAAGCCTAGTCAAGTATTTTAGTAGAATTATACTAGTTCATAAGTTCATCAATGAACTTTCTAACACCTTGTATCATATGTTCTATGAAGTCTCATTCTTTTCGTTCTTCACTCTAAAATTAAGGATGTTACTATAACCTCTAGGCCCACTTCATTAATGGGACACTCTGCTCATAAGTAGAAAATTCAAGTCATCGTGTGCCTATCTAGAGCATATCCATCTCCCATGGTTGAGATTCACTAAGAGTCCTCCAGGACCATTCAACCATCATGGCTATCTAAGAGATTGAGGAGTGAACATCCCCTAACTTCTTAACTATAACATCTTCCTTGTCAAAAGGCTTTTACAGACATACATAAAGGCTAGTCAAGCCAATATTAATTTCTATGAATTGTATGTTCAATAAACTGTGAAATTACATTGTTATGCATCAATTAGTATGATCAGAACATCCTTACAAGTATGTATTAACAACTTATATACACAGGAATATGAATAGCATTAAGCATAAATAACTCACATAAGATATACATAACTTATATATGCAACATTAAACATCCAAACACATAAATGGAGCACTTATCTTTTATAAATATCCATTGACTAGTTGCAAACATCTAACATTCCACCCATCCATAGACCGCACTATCCTAATCTCTCAGCTCTTGGTCACCCCTAGGCTAGGACAACAACTCCACAAAGGGAAAAGGCTCACCAATAGCCCACTAGAATCATATAGGCAGTACAAAACAAGTATTAGGCAACGTACCAACTCTATCAGCCTCCCTAGCTAAAGCTTTGCATCCCCTAGATTGCATAATCCAAAGTAGTGCACCACTTCTTCGTCTATGCAATCCATCGAGCTATGCCACTACAATTTTTGGGCTTCTATCATAGACCATTTAGGAAGTCTTAAAGTTCTATAGTTCTAGGAACTCCAGTTTCCCTCAAAAGTCTTCCAAGCACCCCTCGAGCCTCACACTAAGCAAGCCTAGCCAACCAATTCTTCCTCCAACCTCTAGCCTCAAAAGTCTTCCAAGCACCCCTCAAGCCTCACACTAAGCAAGCCTACCTAGCCAATTCTTCCTCCAAGCTCCACCGTGTTAGAATTCATAACCTTACCTAATACAAGCAATTAGAATTGGATGTGGAATTTACTAAGCAAACCTAGCCAACCATTTACCACTCCAAGCTCTAAACTTACCCAAGACAAGCAAAGAGAATTGGCAAAAAAAATCGACCATAATGTTTACAATAAATACTAAAACACAAAGATCCATGATCCATGCCTAACTCAACTCATAACTCAAGTCATCTCCGCACATCCCACCATGGACCAACACTAAAACCCCGCATAAAACAATGGTGTACTGCTGAGTTTGGTGGTCTAATGATGTAGGACTCCTCTCCCAAATTATGGAAAACTCGATTTATATATGTGCATGTGATGGGAAACTCGAGAATACAATGTAGGAAAATATTATATCATATGTGGGAAGGAAAAACCACTGAGAAGTGAGTCTCATAAGACATAAAGTAGCGATTATGGATTATGTTTAGTTGTGGCATGTTTTTATGCATAGGACGGGCTTTTGTACCTTGTTGTGTCTCTTATTAATGAGAACAAGTAATTAGGTGTAAAATACGATTAAAGTTTGCAATGAATGTTTGAGTTATTCATGATTATGAGAACTGTGATGAATTATTATAAAAAATCCACAAGTTATTCATGATTATGAGAACTGTGATGAATTATTATAAAAAATTCACAACTTTAATTTCTGGCATAGTTCCAACCAAATTTAAACTATAAAAGAAAACACATAATCAAACTTTTTTAAATTGCTATTTATCTCACACTTCTCCGTTTCTAACTCTATGCCGGTTTTAAACCGGCAAACCAGCTTTTCCGTTGATGGCTCTATAATTAGCAGCATAAATCATGGGTTTAAATCATTTTGTGATAAAATATACCTACAATAGTGCTGTCATTTTATGGTGACTAGATGGATAATTATAGCGATATATGCTCTGTCAAATCTGCCGGAAGACTACGTAGAATGGATGAATCATAAGTGAGTTAATACCACAATCCAATTCTAGCCGTTTCAAACTGGAAGTCTGAATTAATCAATCCTCAAATAAGTGCACGAAGTTCAAGACGATGCATTAAACGCGTAAATTATTCAAACGACGTGACGGAAACGGCGCCGTTTCGTGCTCGAAATATTGGCGCCAAACAGAAGACGGGACACCGCCCGCGTCTTCATGTAATTCCCGCCAAAAGCACCAATCTGCCCACGGGCAGGCCGGTCAGCTCCACACGGTGTGATGGTGAAATGTTTTAATGACAATATGTTTATATAATCGTAAAGTGTGCCAAATGAGGTTTTAATTAAAGGGGAAGGGCAATGTTCGGCAAAGACAACACTATGCTGGTCAAGTTCCATAACTCACATGCACCATCATGAGTTTATCAATGCAATTCCTTCACATGTTCTGATGTTTTTCATAAAATGATTTTGTGCAAATTTGTGTGTGCGCCACCGCACGTCTGCATCAACAAATTTGCATCAACCAGATCACACGGTGCACTAGGAAGATGAACCATCAGAGTACTGATTATAGTAGAGAAATTTATATGTTTTAGGTGGTTTTTTATTAGATGGAGGATATGAATTAATACATTAATCTAAGACAATGTAATCAACAAAAATATCTGTCGTAATGTTCTTTTTTCTTACATAGACAATAGTTATATTATAGCAAGACAAATGTTAGAGTCCTACCTTACTCCCTTGAGGAGATAGGTTGCAATTATTAGGGTTATTTTTATTAAAGAAAGTGTTAAGAGTAGGACTCTAACATTATTCAAATGATAATTTTAGTTATTCAAATTATAATTTCGAATATGGGATCGATTCAAAGTTCACTAAAATTATAAAGGTAGATTGAAATGGAAACTACATTGAGTTGATTTGATTTTGAAAGCTCTGCAACAAAATTCGTGGAATTTGATGAACCAAGAATTATTCAAATGATAATTTTAGTTATTCAAATTATAATTTCGAATATGGGATCGATTCAAAGTTCACTAAAATTATAAAGGTAGATTGAAATGGAAACTACATTGAGTTGATTTGATTTTGAAAGCTCTGCGAATGGACGGAAAGAGGACTAGCGGGCTAATAATTCGGCTTCTCAATGTTAAATAGTCGTGAGATTGCACATAAAACTCAATTTCACGAGTTAAGGCTGTAATGATCATTCATTTTTAATTTATTTGTTATATTAATAGGTTAGCTACAACTTTTCATTGTTTTCTTTCATTATAATTCTATCTTTTGTCAAATATATATATATCAAGGAGACTTATTTTTAGGATAATCGTATCTTGTCTTATACATTGAAAGTGGATTGTATTCATTGACTTTTGATCATTTTCAAGGTGCTTGAATCATAATATTTGGTATCAAGAGCATATGGTCCTATTTGTTTTTCTCCTTGATCAAAATATCTTGGCATTTTCACTATAACCTTTTTTTTTCTTTGGTAGTTTCAGAAAATGAAATTTTTTAGGAGACTAGGATGAAATGGCAAAGTGACACATGGTTAAAATTTCAAATTTTGGCTCACTATAATTTTGAAGATATATCTTATGGAAGTTAGCATTTCTCACCAAAGTTGAAAACAGTCTCAAATGAATCATCTTTTAATGTTCACTATAACTTGTTTTCCAGGAGGTTTCAGATAGTGGAATTTTGTGGAGACAGAGGAGAAACATCGTAATACAAGTAATCAAAATTTTAGGTTCTACTTCATCCTAATTTCGAAGTTATTGCTTATGGAATATAAGGTTTGGGACTAATCCTGAAATCAATTTTAAAAGTGCAATCTTGTAACTTTCGCTATAAAAATCCTTTTATGTAGTTTCAAGCTTTGAAATTTTCAGAATTATGAGCAATTATAGCAAATGACACGAAAAAAAAAAATCATATTTTGACTCATTATAAAAAATGAGATATATCTTGTGGAAATTTGAGTGATTTAAGAGCTTTTTCTAGGGTTAACAATTTTTTTAGAGCAATATTCCATGTCACTAACAAATTCCTCCAATTTCCTTAAGTCCTTATCTCCCATAGTATGGAAAAGCCCATAAAAATGGGTAGTAAGGGATTAGTGGTTCAACTTTATTCTATGGAAGTTAAGCATGAGGATGAAAATATTCCAAAGGAATTAAAATTCACCTTGAAACATAATTACAAGATCTTCGACGAAATTTGTAAAGGTCTATCGCCATCTAGAGATCATGAACATCATATCAAAATAATACCTAAAAGTACTCCTAATAAAAGGCATTATATATATCCTCATCAACAAAAGGGGGAGAATGATAAAATGGTATAGGACATGCTAGATTCAAGTATTATTCATGTTGGGTTGTGTTATATTCTTTCCACGTAGTTAATAGGGGGTTTGAAGGGCACCCGTAACCCCACTTTATGGGGTCCGGGGCAGCGCCCCGGAAAATTTTGGTTTTGGACCATATGTTAGGTTGGACGGACCCACCTATGGTTTTGTGCATGATTTTCGCACATGTTTTTTGGACGCGATGGTTTTCGGTCCATGGTATTGGACGCGATGGTTTTCGGTCCATGGTATTGGATGCTTCGGCATGTATAAATATGTATTGTAACATTGAAAGGAACATAATGAAAAATCAAGCTGGTAGTCCCGGTTTTGGGATCGAGGGAAAAATCTCTGTGCATATGTGTTTTATGGGTTATGCTCTCGCATTGTTTATTTTCTTTGTTTAAGAATTCGTATGCAGGTAATTTCTGTACAGGGTTAAAACCTACAATTCAACCCAAGACGAGTTCATTTTTAGCTTTAATTGATGGTGAGATAAAAAGAAATTCTTGGAGGATGTGTCTTGATTATAGAGGTATAAACAAAATCACCATTAAGGATAAATTTCCTATCCCAAACATTGATGAGTCATTAATGAGCTTCATCAGTGGCTTATTTTACAAAGCTTGATATTAAATCATGATACCACTCGATCATATTAAGAAAAGAAGACATTCCCAAAATAACTTTTAAAACACATGAAGGGCACTATGAGTTCTTGGTCATGCCGTTTTGGTTGAATAATGCTCCTACTTTTCAAATTCATGAACAAAATTTTTTGACCCCATATCAAAAATTTTGTGTTGATTTTATTTGGTGATATACTTATCTATAGAAAATTGTTATCACCAAAAAAATGATCATCTAGCTTAATTTACTAGATGGATCGAAGTACACCATGTAAGGCCAATTTTACCATAGTAAAATTGCTTTCACTGTGAGAAATTACTTAATAAACCACATTTGTTAAGTAATTTATAATTAAACCCATGAAGAATAATTAAATAAATCACTATTTATTTAATTTTCTTCTAGGAATAATTAATTAAACCATTGATTAATTAATATTCCTCGTCACATTTGACCCAGTTATGAAAAATAAACAGATAAATTATTAATTATCTTATTTTTCTCTAGGAATAATTAATTAATCACTAATTAATTATTATTCCTTGTCAAGTTTGACTAAATCCCTCATGAATAATTAAATAAATCATTATTTGTTTATTATTCCTTAACCATATTTCTTGAGATGATAAATAAATCATTTATTTATTTATTATTTCTAAATAAAAGTTTAAATATTTTTTTCCCTCCTAATCAAATATAATAAAAGATTCCAAGTGGTTATTCTTAGAATGTGGTTAATAATATTTTATTATTGCTCATTATTCGAGGATAACTCAATATTTTGTTATAAAGAGAAGGGTTTTCCATTCATTATTCACTTTTGATTATTTTCATTGCTGCATTCACTGCTACAACTCTGATTATTATCACTGTCGCACACCATTTTTTTTTTCCATTTGAGTTCTCACTGACCTCAAACATTTTATTTGCCAGGTTTACACATTATAGACGAGAGAGACTCCACAAAATCTGAAGACGTTTGAGGATAGCCAAGAACCCATCCCATAGAGGGGGACTGGTAACATTTATTTGTTCCCTTCACAGGTGTTATTTAATAAACTCTATTCTTTGCATATCTGGTTTCCATTGGATTATTGGAGCTACTTGTATTTATTGCTATTTCATTTTGTTGTTTAACTATGACTGTGGCATGGATAAGGACTTTGGCAAGTTTCCTTTCTATCATTTGCGGCAGATCTACAATGTTTAGCAGTCATTTATATTGTTGAGACTGTTTTTCATCCACAGTCTTAGGTGATTTCTTTTTGTACAATTTTGAGAAGAAAACACTATAACAAAATTGGCGACTCCATTGGGTTTTCTACTTCTGATCCAGAAACCTAGGTGACCTTCAGTTTGCAGCTTCGGGTTTCTCTTTTTTTTTTTTCAATCTGTTAATGTTGTTTACTAGCATTCTAACCCTAGATCTATCAAATTTCTAACTTTCTGAAGTTTTCTAGTCTTTTTCATGGGTCACAGGAACCAGCCACGACAGAGACTGCAAATTTTTCTGAGACTTGCCGACTAGGTGTTGGCTTAGGGGTTCCTAACCCAAGTTCAGAGTTAGTTGCACCAACAAATCCCTACACTACTAGCCCTTTCGGCATCAATCCACAATGCACGGACTGAAGTCTCACCTAAAGCAGTATGGGGGGGATGTTGGAACCAAGTTTCCGCACACAGAGATTAGTGTGAAGTCCTTTTGGCGACCTAGATCTGCCTTCATGCAGACCTCAATGCTCTTGCTGCCTAGTGCCGTAACTTCCCTTAATCGGCCTCTATACCTCCGCGAAGGTCTATGGCTAACTTTTGTGGACCTTGAACATGCCAATTAGCTACTTATGTGCACCTTAGATTACCCTAGGATGACTAATTACTTGGAATTACCTAAGTGTTCGATAACTTTAACAAAAAGCATTATGATCTTCGCATAATCACTTAACATTAATTGTGTTCAGATAACAATACAAATCAAGTAAAGTCGCGCATCAATACATCATTATTTTATAAAACCATCATTCATCACAACATATAGCACATTCATACATAACAGAAGTAAAGGGACTAAACACAGGAATTTCTAGAAAAATCTTGTTTATTGATATTCAACAAAGGTTTACAGACTCAAAACTTCCCTGCACACTCAACTGTAGGGGTCTGCACACTCAGCTGCAGACACTACTCTAGGCCTTTGCACACTCAGCTGCAGATCCTTTCCCCTCTAATATTTCCTTCTCAGTGCTAGACTTCTTCCTTCGTACCCATCGACCAAAGTATCTCCATTACCTTAGACTCTCTAAGACACACCTATTTATACAATCCCATGGTCTGCGGACCATCGGTAGATCTCAAAAGCTGACTCAACTTTACATAAAAGAGGGTAAAAAACCATGTTTTTACTTTTAACTAGCTGCGTGCTTCGCGACCACAATTTGCGGAGACTTTTCATCTTTTGACATCAAAACTTGTGCTTTTGCACCAAAACTTGGGCTTTTCCCCAAAAAATGACCACATGAGACCCCATCCCAACAGGCCTCCAACAGAAAGGTTGTGACTCACCCTCGAGTCACTCAGCTGGCGCAGTGATCTTGTTGTGAAGATCCCCCAGTTTTACCTACACAACTGCGACTTTAGCTGTGCTCTGCGTGGTTTCCTGCTTCACTTTCTATACAAGTTGTTCTGTGGCCAGTCCTTCACTGGCTTGCTTGATCTTCTGTTGTGTAGTCTACAAGTTCACCAATTTTTCCTATATGTTGGTCGAAACTAGGTAGGCTTCGTCCAACCAAGGCCGCAACCTGGCCTTAAGGACTGCTTCCTTTTTATGCACTGCTTCCACCTGTGTAAGGAGCTTCTTAGCCTCCTGTAGCTTAGCGAGGCGTTGTGTTGTAGCAATGGAGTGTTTCATCGCCCTTACTTTGTCATACTACTGCTGCAACTCGCGGATCCTTGTACTTAAGATCTTCAGGGTGGGATCTTCTTGCAGGGTCATCACCACTTCGATGGCCTGTTCAAATAGAGATGTGTAGTCAACAATCATGGCATCCATAGTAGAAATTCCTTCCTTAACAGCAGCTTCGCGCTGTTCCTGAACTTCTGGCAGAGTCGAAGGTTGTGACTTGAGCTCCAGTTCTGTGATTTTCATATTCAATTCAAACTGAACTCTGGCCACCTCTGGCTTAGCATCGTAGACGCTCGTAGCTAGCTTTCAGATCTTAGCTTCAAGCGGTGCCTCCTCAAGTATATGCAACTCCGGCACTGTCCTGCATGCCTCTACAACCACGACTGCCAGTTGGGCGCTTTACGCCTAGATCATTTCCTTTGCATTCAAGGCCTCCATCTTCTTGGAGAACATTTGCTAATTATTCACTTGATATTCACTTATTAAGCTGAGAGTGCGCTTCTCCCACACTCTTAATTCCGCTGTAAAACTTATCTGCACCGTATGAAGATATTCGTTGGGGTACGCTGCGAGGTTGAGGCCGATGTTCTTCAGGGTACTTACGGTGACCTTGTCATCGGCTAATTCTGTGCTAAAGGACCCTTCAGGTAGCACGATTACCTAGAGATCCACTGACCTGACCATCTTAGCAACTTGATTGGTCCCTGGTGCTAGGCTCATATGTGCGGAACTCACCTGCCCTGTGCCCACCTGGATCCTACTGGTCTGGATTTGCAGTTCATGCAAATCCTTCTCAATAGTGCCTAGTGAATGCAGGTGTTATCATTCGAACAGTTGCAATAGTTCCACAGTGATGTCACGCATTTTATCCCCGATCTTATCGAGATCGCCTTTTGTGAGTGTAATGGGATCGAGCGGTGGCTTCGTCGCTTTTGACTTCTTCCGTGGCCCCTCCTTTTGTTGAAAAGTGTGCAACAAGAAATGCTTGTTGAGAATGCAACAAGATGATGGAGCTTAGTGGAAAGGAGTCGCCTTCACTAAGTGGGCCCGCAGGCAAATTATGGCGCAAGTTCTATTTTTGGATCCCAGCAGGGATGATCACAGCAGGAGTGACCACAGCAGGGATGATCACAGTATGGGTGATCATAGTATGGGTGATCACAGTATGGGTGATCATAGTATGAGTGATCACAGTATGAGTGATCAAAGTCTATTTTTAGACTGGCTGTCAAAAATAGAAAAGTCAAATATTATTGTCTCATAATAATATTTTGACTATAAACTTGATCTTATTCTCTTGGAGCACTTCAGGATGAGCTACGGATGTGGTACATGCATATCCCAGAAGGAAATACGTGGTTACCTATGGGATGACTAATATTTGCATGTAGGAGTTCAGTTAGAACTCAAGTGAGTTGAGTTTAGTGGACTGGAGGTGCAGTTGATGGAGTTGTGTTCAGTTTGGCTTTGTTAAACTAGTTGTATTTAGTCTAACTGATCAATAGACTAGAGATGAGTTGGGTGAATTAGTTATTAATTAATTCACAAGTTATTAACTCATAATGCAACTATAGAATACATCAGTTAACTCAGTTGCATGTCAGTGCATGTTTAGTTCAGCAGGGACAGGTGTTAGAGGATCAGATTGCTATCAATTGTGACTATAGTTGTGCATGATGATTTGCACAATCAGAGGGATTGAGTATGCCAATGAATTGGCCAATACCAAGAATTGTAGCCTGTGCTCACGTCCAACACAGTGTGAGTGATTATTTGCAGGTCAAATACGAGTTTGGTAAACCATTCTCATCAGTTCTTGAGCAGGTATTGAGCAGTGGAGGCAGGCAAGCAGTGGAATAGATTTGGAGATCAGATCTGAGCTGTATTGTGTGTAACAGGTGGAGCTGGTACTGGATTGCTTGTGATAAGCATTGTACTTTGTAATGTTACATGATTCAATCAATATAATATACAGATAGTGTGGGGTTTTTAGCGAGATGCTTTCCCCGGGATACATACTGTGTTAATGAGTTTGATTGATGCTTCTATGTGTGTCTGTGAATATTTTTGCTTCTGTATATTGATGATCAGAGGAGATTATGTATTATACATGTTTCGTTTATAATTGTATGATCAGGATAATCTCTGTGAATATGTGTTAAATTATTCAAAATTTCTACACCTTTCACTGTTCCCTGTACTTCTTCACTCAGAATGGAGTGCTCTATAGTTCATCACTGTCACTGCCCTTCTCTGACTGTTCTTCTTCCTCGGTTTGTGACGAAGTGGATTTACCACTTCGCTTGGAGTCACGTTATTCTTGTTCATCCTACTACTTTGCAGCGCGCTCCTTTTCCAGCTGGGCCTTCTCCTCGGCCTCCTTCCTTTGTTGCATGACCAACATCTGGACTGCTTGATTTGCTACTTCCTTCTTCTTCTTCTCTACAGAAATCCCTGCGCCTTTGTTGGTACCCGTGGCCAGATCAGACGGAGAGTGCCAATCTACTGGCCAACACTTGATGACTTCCTGGATGGCATCATCCGTGGCAAGATAGTGCAGATCAAACCACTTCTACTGCAGATATTTTCTCTCCCTGATATACACGTGGTGAAAGTCTGCCTTGAACTCTCTGTACTCCGACAACTGATCATACACAGTCAGGGACAACCGTTTCCGCTGGTTGATGGCCATGCGAATGCTCGCCTCCATCAAAACCCATAAATTTTTTGTCTCGATGACCTATGCGGGGTCCTTCATGGCCCCCAATGAGCCAAATTATTTTGCCTCCGAAAATCCTTTCTCCAAGGGAGGGAACTGACTGTCCTCCAGTAGCTCCCAATAAAATAGCACAATGGAGAGCAGCAACCACGCGTAATGGAAGGTCTTTCTCTCATCCCGAGCCTCGCAACAATTCGCAAGGAACTCATTGTAGAGGTAGCACGACCAATTAAACTGAACGCCCTCCACGCATTGTGCCGCTAACGAGATCACGGGCGCCAAAACCTCATCCGTGCGATATTTCCTCATGACTTTACCTGCTAAAATATGTGTGGCTATTTGTACCATGGGGTCATTGATGAACATTATGCAGTACCCGCATGAATTCTTGACTAGGTCAAATTTCTTCTTCATCTTTTCTACCAAGTTGCGCTCACTGGTCTTTCAGCCAAACTCTTTGTCCAAATTCAAGCTTGAATGTGGAAGGAGCGTGATCCGATAGATAAGCATGTCCATGTTTGGATTCGGTGTGCTTAACCATAAACACCCATCATGCACCAGAGTCAATAGTTTCTTTATGCAGGTGATATTGATTTTGGAATGGCGGTAGTGTGGTACCCATAATAGGTTCAACAACCCCAATTTATTTACTCCACGAATCCACTCAACTGGATCCAACACAGTGACAACCACTTCATGTAATTCTCCATTGTGAGGTGGGGGAACCACTCATGGTTAGGAAAATCCTAGTCTCCCATTTTTAAATGGGGAATCTGCACTAGGCACAAGCCTTCAAAGGTGATTCTTTCTGGTAGCAAGGGCATATGAATGAGGAATTTCTCTGCATTTGGGTCCTTGGTGACCTTCACCTTTCCTTTATGCAGAGGGATATAATCCGACAACTTGGATATGGGCTCCACGCCCTCAGCATCTATATCCTTTGTGCCCTCTTCAGCCTCTAAATCTACCACCTTCTCCTTATCCTTTGCTAGCAGCTTATCTTTCTTCTGGGCCTAGGTAGCAGAGTGCTTTCTCGGTGACTTGTGCACTGTTATCAACCTCTCTTACTTGTCTTTCTTCGGCTTGGGGTTTTCATGCACTGGTGTAGGCTTCTGCCTAGGCAACCTCGGCGCCATAGACACAGGGACTGGAGCCTCCATACTCACGACTTCTGGAGTGTTCCTTCAGAGGCAAGAGTTTCTTCGGTGCTTGTAGCCTCACATGGTCCTAACATGGTGTTGTGAATAAACTGTTGGGTATCCTTAGGTAAAGTATCAAACATAGAGCTAGCGACCAAATCTGTGAAAAACTTAGGATTCATAAATGATAGACAACACAACTCAAAAATTATAAGGATGCAAGTGTTCTCTGCTAGATGACCATGCGTAATTTATAGGCGAATTTGAATTCAAATCTGACCATTCCCCCCAAAATTCATCCATAAATGCTGATTTGGCAGTAGATCTTCAAATATTTCAGCCTTAAATTTCAGCTCCCCGCTCCTCTTAATCGTCTCTTGGCTGTCAAATCATGAACAATGACTGTAATGGTCATTTTCTAGCTGTGCTACATGGTATCTCCCCCTTTAGCGCTGCTCCCTTCGCACACCTTCTGATACTGTGACGTCACCCTTTTTCGCGTAGCTCCTTTGTCGCGTAGCTCCACAAACTTGGCAGTGTAGTTTATAGTCTTATGCTCCCTTACAGTTGCATGGAGTGCTAATATTGTCCTGCTGTCATGTAGTCATTGAGCCGGGTCTCCTATATGGGGCTTCAACCATATCCCATTAACTTTTCCCAGGAAAGGTTCTCCATTCATCTTTGTGAGATGAACCGCGCCCACATCTGTGATTTCTTTGATGACATACGGTCCCAATCAATGCATCTGAAACTTTCCTAGAAACTTAGTGAATTTACTATCATATAATAAAATCAAGGCATTTACCTTAAATGTGCGCAACTTGATGTGTCAATCATGCCATGCCTTTTCACATTCCTTTTGTACTTGTTGATGAAGTCCAGCCAAGAACCTGTCCTCTTTGAGCTCCATCAATTGTGCGAGTCGTTCTTCCAAGGCTATGTGGTCTGCCATCCCTGTGAACGCTGCTATGTGTAGATTAGGCATGATATATTCCATAGGCATCCCAGATTCTACACCATAGACCAACCAAAAAAGTGTCTGACCTGTTAGTTTTTTGCAATTAGTCATGTACGCCCATAATACTGTCGGTACGTGCACGTCCTAATCATTCCGCTACGCGTTGCAAATATTTGTCAGTGCATTCTCCAATATCTTATTGAAGGCCTCCATTGTTCCATTAACTTGGGGGTGATATGGTGTACTCTTCTGATGATAAACCTGAAATTATTCTATCAATGCGCTGATCATTTCATTGAGGAAGTGCATACCGCGATCGCTCATCAACACTTTTGGGCACCCAAACCTAGTTAGCACGTACTCAAACAAAAATTTAGCTATTGTAGCCCCTGTACAATCCTTTACAGGTTGTGCCTCTACCCATTTGGTCAGATACTCTGTCGCAGTGATGATGTAGCACACACCTGTTTTCTTACCTAGAGGCTGAATCAATCCTACAAAGTTAGTAGCCCATTTCTCAAATGCTGTAATGACACCTAAGGATTCAGAGGTAGTTCATCCCTTCATGATGGCCTACCTGTTCTTTGAAATGCATCACAAGCCCTACAATATGCTTTGGAATCTTTATGCAGTGTAGGTCACCACAACCCAACGCACAAAATTTAATGCGATGTTTCATTTCCTGCATAATGTCATCCTGTAGCTCCTCCATGGGCCTCTACAAGGATGTTGTTTCTTTTGAAATCAAGCACATACTATTGGAGTATCTCATCCGATCCTATTTTATACAAATGTCCTATAATTATTGAGAAATCAACCACACATACTACTAATTCTTTCTTCTGCTGATTGGTGTATCCTTCTAGAGTTGTCCCTGTGGTAAAAAAATGGATAATATCTGCAAAGTGGTTGTCCTCTACACGCATCGCAAAGAGCTGCGCATCGGGCAACCCTTCCTCCAAATTAGTAGGCTCCTCTCCTGTCTCAATGCATGACAAATGGTTAGGTCCTGCATTCAACCTTCCTAGTTTCACAATTACCTCAAAATCATATTCTTGAAATAACAACAGCCACCTGCATATTTCCATCCCCCAACACAGGCTTATTGACTAAATACTTCAATGCAGAATGGTCTGTGTACATCTTGAAATGTTTGCCCAACAGATAGTGTCTGAATTTTTGGAGCGCATACACCATAGCCAATCCTTCATGCTCTATTGTCGAATAATTCCTTTCAACTTTTGACAAATTTTGACTTGCAAATGCTATAGGATGATCCATCTCTCCTTCACCAGCCTGTGTTAGCACTGCACCTAACGCAATACACGAGGCATCAATGTGCACATGGAATTCATTTTTCTAATCCAGGAAGACCAATATCGGTGCCGTGATCATCTTTTCCTTCAAGACATCTAGACTGCACTAACATTCTTCATCCCAATAGAATGTAGCATCCTTCTTTAGCAACTTCTCCATGGGCACGGTAATTTGAGCATAAGGCTTGATGAACTTTCGATAGTACCCAGTATGGCCCAACGTTTTGCACAATTGTTTAACACTCCTTAGGGCTTCCAAATTGATTATTACCATGATCTTGGTAGGGTCCACCACGAGTCCTTGCTTGCATACCACATGACCCAAGAAAATCCAAAAGGGGACACAAAACAAGCACTTATTCAGGTTTAGCACAATTTGATACCTTCAACACATATTTGACATTAAGCGCAGACCCGCTACATGGAACTTTACCAGCCCAAACACTGTCCAGTCATCAAAATATACCTCTAAGAATTTGTGAATAAATTCTTTGAACGCAGCGATGACTACGCGAGAGAATATCGCCGACACATTCTTGAGTCCGGGAGGGCATAATTGTGTCTTGAAAACACCCCCATTCCATCGTGAAGGTTGTTTTACTCCTGTCTTTTGGTGCGATCTTGATATGATGGTATCTAGATATCCAGAGAACCCATCAGTAAATGAGTAGGCCTTCTGCCCTCCCACATTATCTAATACCTCATCAGTAAATAGTGTCAGGAAAGGATCATGAATGTGGGCATTGTTAAGCTTTCTTAGATCTATGCAAATCCTTATCTCTCCCTTCTGCTTCTTTTCCTGAACTACCATAGGGCTCACCCAATCAGATTCCCCCACTCATTTAATAATACTCACCTCAATCATCTTGTCCAACTCCAAGCGGACCTTTTCCTTGTATTTTGTATTAAGGCGATATAGCCTCTGCTTAATGGGCTTCGCGTCCGATATCAAAGTTATTTTCATCACTCCCAAATCACCTATGATTCCTTTCAAGTCCGAAAATTTTGTAGGAAAAAGATCTTGGTACTCACGGAGTAGCTCAGAAACTTTATCCGCTATGGCATCATCCCAATAATCTCTGATCTTTGTGAATTTAGGCTCTGTTTCATCACCAATGTTTACCTACGTAGTCTTCAGTGGAACGGTGATATCGAGGTTCTCTATTTGCAGACCTTCAACCTCGCGGTGACCTTCTATCTCTGGGACATCGATATTCCTTGGATCCTCATCCTTCGCTTCAATAGACATATTATAGTATTCCAAAGCATGGTGCAACTGGGTGCTCCAATCCAGTTGAACCAATTCCAAAGGATCCCTCAGAATTCGAAAGATCACTGCCTTATCCTCCTGCATTGCCTCATCGATGCTTTTGAATCCATCTTCAAAGTTGAAGGTCATTAATAATTCTTCTCTTAATATATCCCACTCTGCGGTGTCGTGGCGAAGCTCCATTTCCAAATACCAATTCATAGGGATTATATCTATATTGTGACAAAATAAATGCACCCATTTTGGTTGCGGCTCCGTCCCATACACCGTAGTCCATTTGGCTAAATGATCGCGCAGATCATTCATCCCATCATACTTCTCAGTTAGCCGTACTTTAGGACAACCAAATCACATTCTCATCATCCTTCTGTAATCGTGCCACTCATCAAAGTTGTCTTTGTGTGTACCCCATCACCAAGCAGGCGTAGCACGCAATGCCAAATCCAGTGATTGAAAGCAGTGATCCTTTGGAAATTCTCTTTTAAAAGCATACAAAAATTTATCTACGTCAGTTAAACCATCCTGAAAAGAAAAATTTCTTACCTCCGATGACACACAATGCAAGGATTTGGTCATCATGTTGCAGCGCAGTGTGGATACTTCGTGTAGTCTGTTTTTCCAATGTTCCAACTCTTCATCAGAATCCGAGGTACCTGAAATTTCTAGGTCCCATGCTATCCGTCCATCAACCGTTGGATTGAACCAATCTTGGTCTCATGCCATCATTTTGTAGATTTGATCCAAATAATCATCACTTTCCTCATAGTCACAAATCGGTTCGGTATAGCACCACCCTTCTGTAAGGTCCAATGGTACTAAAAAGCGGAGTGATTTTCTTTCAAATGACATTGTTCGCTTCTTCAAGCTAATGACCCCATTCATATCAATAGCCCAATGTATTCCAAGAACCATGGGGTATGGATTTTTGTCATCAACAATTTCTATCACTTCAAAATCATCCAGGACGCACGTACCTTCTATATCTACATTAACCCCCTGCAATCATCCCATAGGGATAATCTTTTGCTGGTTTGCCATCCTTAGTTGAGTCAAAGACCATTGTAGCACAGGTCTCCCCATTCTCTCCCAGGTCTATTTAGGCAATATGTTCATGTTAGACCCCAAATCCAAAATAACTTGGTCCATCTCATAGTCTCCTATTTGTGTGGTAGGCCTCATCTCGTGCCCTGTTCTTGACTTATGCTTACCAATCTTTCTAACTACACGGGGTCCATCAGGAGCATTATCCTTATCAACACATTTGTTTATCAACTCTTGTAGTCCTTTCATAGCCTTGCTATCATGCAGTAGTTTCATAAAAGTCTCCAAGAAGGTGGTAAGCATAGAGGGGTCAACCTTTTTAGGCTTGCTGGTATCTGACAGTTTGTTCTGAATCCCTGAGGTGGAGGCTTCAATGAAGATTTTCTTCGCTTCCATGAATGTTTCCTTCGTGTCCTCCAGATAGAAACCAGTCTCCTCCTTCGGGGAATTACGGACCCATCCACCTTCTTCGGGTTGTTTCCCCTTATTGTCAACAGTCGTGATCTCGCTTCATAGCACAATATTCACATTCGGGTCCTCTTCATGGGGCTTTTCCTTCATCATCTGTAAGTCCTGGGTAGGATGTTGAGGTTGTGCCTTCTTCTCCTACATCTTGGCTATCAACACAGGACATTCTTCGATGGTGTGGTCAAACTGAGTGCAGTATTGACATGACGAGCGTGTCTGATTCATACACTCATGTGCATAGTGTCCTGGCATTCCACAATTGTAACAAATGACCTGCCCACGACCAGGTCCTCCTCCTCCTCAGCCTCATCCAAGCCCCTGATATCATCCACGCGTTCCCCCAACGCCCTGATCTAGAGGTTGCGTTTCTTCTTGCATTCAATATGTAGGCATCCTCTCCATCATTATTTCATAGCTTCGACATTGGTGCTCATCGTGGCCCACTGATTTCTAGAAAACGCAGAACAATTGTTGCGGTGTCTGGACAAACTTTTGTAGTAAGTGACAATTATCTGTTACATGTTTTCCTGCCACCTGGCAGATAGTGCACCATAGCGCGGGCCTCGCACATGGTCTTGTTGGGCCTTCCTGCCTTGGGGGCGTTGGCCCCCCTTCTGTGATGTAATTCGCGAAGACAGGGCAATGATCTTTATCATGCCCCTCGTTTTTACACTTGAGACACCAAAATTCTTTGCGCACCTCCGACCGAGCCACTTTTTCCTTTTTTAAGCTCTGCAACTCCAAGTAGAGGTTCTGCAACTCTGCATGAATATGTTGAACTCCCAAATAAGTAGCCTCGATAGGTGTCTCATGCAATCTCATCGCAATTTCCAGGGCTTCCGCCTGAGTTCCTATCTTTTGCTGTGACAAAGCAATCCTTAGGTGGGGAAAGAGTGCGGCTATAAAACAATCATGGTGCTGACTATCTGCGAGATTCATGATAGCTTTGCAGATCCTACCCTTCAGTCTTTGATCTAGATCCCATGGCATTTCACCGGGCCTCATCATGATTTCCTTAAATCCAATTAGTGATTGCAAGGAAGATTTAGGCTTACCGATTCCTTGTTCAAAGCAGTCTGAGTATCTACCAATGATGCCAACAGATTATCAGTGCAGTACATAACATACCATGTCAGTGTGTGGTCCTGTAGAGTGGTGACCAACTACATCATAATTTGTTGTGTTGTCCACATAGCCTTCGCAACAAACAAAAATTGATCCATATCCTCATTTCCTAAGCCCTTGAAAATTGGCAACTCCATCGTATTCGACATTTTGATTGGTAGTGATGGTGGTGGTGGTGTGGGTGAGTGTGTATTTTATGGAGGTGAAGGTGGAGGTTGTGTGGACGGATGAGGTATCCATGGAAAACCCTACCTTATCAACTAGATAGCGCTCTGCAGTGAAGCCTATGTTTCTCCCTCATCGTCACTTGAAGGAGGTCCAATCAATGGACTATATCCAGGACCTAATTTTCCTTGATTTCTAAAGCTTTGTCCACTTTGTGTAGATCCAAACATCAAGGTAATGGAATGACCCGATTTTTACACAAGAGCATCTTAATCCAAGCATTCAAATATCTCAAATACTTACCTCATGGTCCCTTGAAGAAGCGTCAGTCTGCCTCATTGTAGTTGACTGAGGTATCAACCACAAACTCTGTAACAAATCCTATGACGACTCGATCAAGCCAGTGATCAACTGCGTGCGCGATCTTATCTTCAGAAGCTTCCAACCTCTGCACGAGCTCTGGGGTCCACACTTTCAGACCGTCAAGCCTCCACCTTCCTTGTTCGTCTTCCAATTTAGTGATCCACTCGTATAGTTCAATAGGGAAGGTGCAGAAGAATATTTCGTGTATTTCTATGTATAAATACTTGTCCAACCACTATTGTTTTGTCAGGCACGAATTTATGTTTTCTTGCACAGTGAATTCATGGATCTTTCTATCCAATGACTTCTCAATTTCCTTCTTGATTGGATTCCAGTGATGTGACATCACACATCTCTTTATGCAAATCTTGGTCCCGACAACAGAACCATTTGTTGGCCTAGGGGGTTCTGACCTAGGTTCAGAGTTAGTTGCGCCAAACAAATCCCTACACTACTGGCACTTTTGGCATCAATTCACGATGTGCGGACTGAAGTCTAACCCGAAGCAGTATGGGGGGATGCTGGAACCAAGTTTCCACACCCATAGATCAGTGTGAAGTCCTTTTGGTGACCTAGATCTGCCTTCGTGCAGACCGCTATGCTCCTGCGGCCTGTTGTTGTAACTTCTGTTAATTGGCCTCTAGGCCTCTGCAAAGATCTATGGCTGACTTTTGCAGACCTTGAACAGGCCAATTAGCTACTTACGCGCACCTTAGATTACCCTTAGATTAGTAATTACTCAGAATTAACTAAGTGTTCAATAACTTTAATAGAAAGCATTATGATCTTCGCATAATCACTTAACATTAATTACGTTTAGATAACAATATAGATCAAGTAAAGTCACATGTCAATACATGATTATTTTATAAAACCATCATTCATTGCAGCATATAGCACATTCATACATAATAGAAGTAAAGCGACTAAACACATGAATTTCTAGAACAATCTTTTTTATTGATATTCAACAAAGGTTTACAAACTCAAAACTTCCCTATGCACTTAGCTGCAGGGGTTTGCACACTCAGCTAGAGACACTACTCTAAGCTTCTGCACACTCAGCTATAGACACTACTCTAAGCTTCTGCGCACTCAGTTGTAGAGCCCTTCCCCTCTAAGACTTCCTTCTCTACACTAAACTTCTTCCTTCGTACCCATCGACTAAAGTATCTCCATTACCTTAGACTCTCTAAGACACACCTATTTATATAATCCCATGGTCTGCGAACCATGGGTAGATCTCAAAATCCAACTCAACTTTACATAAAGGAGGGTAAAAAACCCATTTTTGACTTTTAACTAGCTATGCACTCCACGACCATAATTTGAAGATACTTTTCATCTTTTTACATCAAAACTTGGGATTTTGCCCCAAAATTGACCCTAGGGGACCCCATCCCAACACCAAGAATCAAGGAGAAGAAATCACACTTTTCTGCCCCAAAAGTTTGATCTGGAGGTCTAGAGTGCACCTTCTAGCCCAAGAGGTGCGATCTCCCCGGAATCAAATCAATACCTGCGATTTTTAGGGTTTCTGGGATTTTTTCAAATATATTCTTGGGTTTGGTCATGAGTTGTCTATCGGGTTGGTTGACCACTATCCTCACCCCACCTAGGCCTTGATATACTGATATTTACTCGTCGAAGTGGAATTTAGTCCCTCAGGGCTTCTAATATGCTTCCACCTTTATAGGAGGATTTTAGCTGAGTAAGAAGTCTAAGTTTCTACGACACTTTTGTCCATATTTTTTATATTTGTACCTTCCTATTTCAAATCTTCAAAGATATGTTGTTTCCATCCAAAGTTTCATCTTAAACCTTGTTTGGTCATTTTCCCTTAGGGTCCCATTGGTTGCCCTAGGTTTTACACCCGTCTCCCAATCTTTTTGCAGTGATTTTCCTCTCTGTTTTTTGTTGTTCCTGCACCACTTTCTAGCAGCATAGTGTCATTTGATCCTAGTCACACTGATGCTTAGATATCTTGTCCTTTTTAGTGTGTTTTTAGTTGATTTTTCCACCAACCAACACAGTGTTTGCAAACCCAGTTTGGGTGGGGTTTAGTTAATTGATTTGCTATTCATTTTTTGTTTTCAATTTCAGTTTATTTTCAACAATGTTTTTCTTTTTTCAAACACAATTTGGGCTTAATTAATAAACACACTTGCACACACTTGTACACCTTAGGAGAAGGGTGTTTTGTTAACACCGCCAAGCCAAGACTTAACATAATTAATTTATATCCCCACATAGAGACAAAAACAACTTGTTGATCTCCCTTCACCATTTCTGTGTCACTTGTGTCTTACCACCATTGTGCCACCAAGGCGTTTGTCGTGGAGACTCTTAGGCCTTCATCCCCAGTTTCCGTTTGGACATATTAGTTCTCCCCGTGGGGTTTGAGTTCATATTCCATCGAGTCCCCATACCGACTCTTCTTCTGGTTCATCTGATTCCCCATTTGATTATGAGCCTCCTTCACTACATATCGTCACCATGTATGGACCTACTACTAGTGTTGGAACCCAACCTGGTGTTGGCTCTGGTTCTACCCCATGCTCCCTTTTATGGCTGGGTTAAGTCTCCTAGATTTTATCTAGTTGATAAATGACTCAATACACCATGATGCTGGTTGGCCCGTTATGCCGACTAAGCATCCCTTCAACATGGAGAGGACCCTACAAATCACATCCACTCCTTCCATATGTGGTGTTCATCCAATTCCATTACCGATGACTCCATTCATCTTCGGTTGTTCCAACACATGCTCACTGGAGATGCTGCAAAATGGTATGTAGACTAGCCCACCGCCTCTCATTTCATTTTCGCGGCGCTCGCTAAAGCGTTCCTCTCATATTTTCAGTTACTTCTCCGATATGACATAGGTATAGAGCTCTTGATCGCATTCCGTCAGTCCTTTGCCACGCGTATTTCCGATCATGTTCAAGAATGGCATAGAAGGAGGAGCACATGTCGTTCCCCGCCCTTCGAAGACCATGTCTACCTTTATTGGTTTCTTAGGATCCTTTTATCACCCATTTCCAAATATGTCACATCCAATTTTCCTAAAACCAAGGAAGAAGCTCTCCAAACCACTCTAAGATATGACTTGATTTATGAGTAATCCAGTTATGTCCATACCATTATTTCAGACCTCCCCCGTCCTGGAGGTGTCAATGCATTAGGGGCACCTCACACTGTCGACAGTATCGTTGGAACCTTTTCACATCCTTTTCCATATACTCAACAAAGTTATGGCTATCTGCAGGGGGCACCAGTTCCTCCAACACTTATGCCCCTCCTACTAGCAACATGTTTTTAGTGCCAACCAATGCTCGACTTGTCTACCAAACCGTTGCTCCTCCACCATCTTATCCATATGCACAGCCGAGCGCTCTATCTCCTCAAGCACTAGTGCCACAGCCTCCCATGCATCCTCAGCCCGAGTAGCCACTGCCCCCTCAAGGTCAAGTGTTTGCACAAAAAAGTGCGACCAATCCCAAAAATACAAAGAAAAAGAATAAGGGGAAAGGTAACAAGGGTAACCAGGGTAATCAAGGTAATTAACCTAGTGAACCCCAGGGGAACCAGCCTAACACCAACAACCAGCAATAGGGCAATGGACCGAAGCAGAACAAGGCTATTCGTACGAATAAGCCTTGTGCATGTTGTGGTGTAGATGGCCATTATACACATGAGTGTCCTCTATTACCCCAGATTCACAAAATATGGGAAGCTCAAGCAACATCTAGAGGTCAACCGCCCATCCAACAATTGCCTCAAAATCCTGTGCCATCTCAAAAGGCAGTGCTTACAAATCTTTTCCCTCAGTAAGGATTTGCTTCTGCTCAACCTCATTTAGGTCAAGAAGCTCATCCCCCCCAACCTTTTGGTCTTGGTGACTATTAGATCCTCAGGATGAATTCTGATGATGTTAACACCTCTAACATGAACCTGCAAACTTGGTCGCATCAATATGAAAAGCCATTGACTTCATCCGCCACTGAGTCCAAAACCAAAGCTACATCTATTGAGCCTCTTACGACACCAAATGGTCCACTACAAATCACTCAACCTAAATTTGAGACAATTCCTAAGATCCCAAAGGGACCATTACGCCATAATGCGACTTCTAACCGAGCTGCTCATACATACAGTATAGTAGACGATTTGGCACAATCACTTGCTTCCATGTCGACGCTAGAAGTTCTCCAGTCATGCCCATCTCAAAAGAAATCTCTACTAACTTCTTTGGGCATAGTAGATCCTTCTGACGATCGTTTCATTGTCTTCCCAATTGTTACATTAGAACATCCCCCATTACCTCCATTCGTTGCTTTCCAGATACCAGTCTAAGTCTATAATGCCATCATCTCCCAATGCATTATTGACAAAGGTGCATCCACCTGTGTGAAGTCCGCTGCTGTTTGGAAACAACTTAAGTCACCTGAGTTGTCCCCATCCACCATCACTTTGCGTCTTGGGACAATCACTAATCCCAGCCTCTCATCATGTATCGCAATTGTCTAGTGACTCTTGCAGGAAATATTGTCCATGTAGACATTGAGGTTATTGATGCCCCTTTATATTACAACATTCTCTTGCGTCGTAGTTACACATATGCCATGTTAGTCGTTGCATCTGTAGTTTTTTGTAAGATATGCTTCCCCTATGAAGGGAAGATCGTTACCGTCGATCAATTGACATACTATGAGCTGAAAACTGTGACCTCCCCTAAGTCCATTATCTCATCAATTTTTGATAAGTAGTCTTCAACTCCTCTCACCGGTGTTTCACCCGGAGTCTACAAAGATTCCTCATTTTTGGGTGCTTTCCCTAGTCCTCCCACTCTCATGTTAGAGTCTAGCTCTTTGAGTGTTTGCATGTTACAAGCATCACAGGATGCTTGCAAGCAGTCTGATACATCTAAACAACAGCCAGCTCCTTAGCACCATGATGTTACCCTCTCAGCCGAGCCATCCGGATCCACCCCCCTAAACCCTATTTTTTACCTTCCAAGACTTATCTGGGTCAAAGTTTGCTCAATTGTCTTTCTTTTTAATGCCCATTGGGAAGCATTTTCCTTTGGAACCTACTCATTTTCCTTTGGATACTTTTGTTGAGGAGGTTAGACCTATTCTTCAATTTTTGGCCAAGATTTTAGGAACAGAAGATACAACTATTATTGACAGAGCTATCCTAAGAATGTTCAGTTTGATGATGAATTCTGAAACAGTTTTTGATATACCTGCTTTCTAGGAAAACATGATCAATTATCAATTAACAGATCTTTCCCTTATTGGATGTTTCAATTTTCCTTCTTTAATTACTTATCTCTTCTTATATACTCATGTTGAAATATTTATGCATCTGGAAATGAATATCATGGATCTTCACAAGAACAAATAGTCATTGGTGTTTTGGAGAGATGTGGTAAGAAGTAATGTAAATAATGAGGGCTTGGTGTATTTCACCACTTTCATTTTATCAGTGTATTACTCAATAATAAATAGCTCTCCTTCACCTTGCATATTACTAAAGGCCCAGTCTTTTCTTCAGCTCAGCAAAGATGTCAAAGTTGGTGATTGGTTCTTATTTGAAGATTATTTAGAAATCAAATTATATGGAGCAGAAGATGCCCCCTACAGGCTCCCCATATTTGTTCCTATGATATTTTTTTCATTATAATTTATTAGGCAGAGTTTGAATGTTGATTGTTATCGGGAAATCTAGTGTCTATGCAGAGCTACTAGTCCCACTAAGACGGGTAGCTATCTTAGAAAAAAACAGACTAAAGTTACTCTCGTTTTCCTTTATGAGAAGTAGATAGGAGAAGATCAAAGAATACTAACCTCAATCCTTTGCTCGGTTCTTTGCTTGTTCCTCCTCCTCACCGACCAGTCTTTGCCACTTCTCCCTTGACCGCTCTGCTTCAAAGAGTACCTGTAAAGTCAAAGCAACATAATACCTTCAAAGTGCAGAGATCTACAATCATAAACAATATAGGACCAGATATATATTGACCACACAAATGCATATACTATCAGACATACAAGAATGTGGAGGAAAACTTGAATAGATTTATTAATATGAAGATTAGAAGAGAGGATTACAACCCATTGTTCTGATCCAGCGTCATCCTCCCAACATGAAAGCCCTTCTTCACCTCATGAAAAGCTTAGATCACCCAACACTATGATATTCCACCAAGAAACCAACAACACTTCCTTACAAGATAGAAAATTCCAGCCTCTGGATCTCTGGGATGAGGGATCCATATATAGATGATTACAGGGAGGCGAGTCAGCTTCTAGGATTTTGATTAGTGTCTTCTCTCTGATAGTTCTTGGTTCCACTTGGAGATTGATGATCTCTTACTCATCCCTAGGCGAATTCAGAGAGGCAAGTGTCATAGGAGAAGTTGCTGGAAGATTCTATGATCATCCACCTCGCAAATTGTCTCTGCCGTTTGTCCACTCTCGCCCATCGCACCGTATAGAAGGGATTTTCAGTATGCATCGCACCCTTTACACTGGGCAGGTGAGATGCATCACACCCTTAGCACTGAGCAACCTGTATGGTCCAGTTCTACGCAGTTTCCTGTGGAGAACTTCTGGGAGATGATGTAATCAGCTGACCTTGTTCCTTTAGGGCATGAAACAAAACTTTTAGGGACTCAGGAGCCCTTGGTTTATGGACATATATGATTGGGGTTGCAGTGCCCAAAAATGTCTATAACAGTTGCCCCCTAAAGCATGAGGTCGTTAATCTTTTGATGTCGGGTGAAATGCTTTATCATGAGGATCCAAGGTTTTTTGAACTGGAAGGTGACTTGTTATAAGATACAATATAATACATTATCTTCATAATAATTTCATGATCTAGCTGAGGCGGGCATTCCCTTACTTAGCTTTATAAATTCATTTTCATGTACATAGGACAGACAACTGTCTGTGTGGTAGACTGATGATTCTGATAAAGCCATCATCCTTTGATTCGGATGATCATCTGTGTAGCAATGATGTACATTTGATGTCTTTATTTTCCTGAATATATCGTAGCCCGGATGGATGAAACTAGATCCAGGGTCTTCAAACTCATTCAGTCTTTTCCCGAAGTACAAGTTGATCCATGTGAAAAATGTTTTGGAGTCGAACATGGAAAGACGTCGCCTGATTACCAGCCAATGATGTAAGTTGTTAACAGGTGCGAGAGGGATCATTGATAATTATGATGACCCTCAAGGTACGACAGTACAATTCGTGTGGTGTGAAAATGGGACTTGGCGTTGAACACCACGCAAAATATTTCGGTCGAAGGCCGTTGATGTAAACCTGTCACCGAAAGTGAGAAGCTTGCCATTGAGGCATGCAAGCTTCAAAGTACTGAAAGGGTTGTTCCTAGGTCGACTTCTTGGATAATGAGCTGATGTTAAAAAGAAGTGACCCATCGTAGGAGGGCCTTAATGAATCCCACATCTATGACACGGAATGGAGCAAATGAATTTTTGAGGTGAAAACAATCTGATGATACAGGGTTCAGGGTGCTGGTCATGAAAGAATGAAGCGTAAAGGTATTGTAGTGGATGAGACACATGATGGGTTGGTGAATTCTCTGATCGACTTCTCTTGAACATATCGGTGACACTTGAGATGGATTGGTAGCGTTAACCCCAAAGATGGATGGTACGATGGACCAATGGTAATAGGATCGGTGAACGGAATAACCCAACTCGACTCAGACATGGAGTGAAAGTGTCATGTTCAAGAGCGACTTTGCTACCAATAAAGTTTCTTCAAGTTTTCTTCTCAATTTTTCCCCAGTCATTGCTGACCAGTACCTCTTTATTTTTAACAAGCTTGAGGAGGATGACATATGCTTGCTCTATAATTTTCCCTTCAGACAAACCCGTTGCTATGTGTTAATGAGCCTAGCGACAATGAAACTCCTTCTTTTCTATATGGACAAGTTTGTTGCTATTGGTTTTAACGAGTTTAATGACAAAGATAACTCGGTCCTTTTCAATTTTAGAGAGTCTGAAAGGGACGTAAAGGAAACTCCAATAATCATTTTTCGTCATATAATCCCTTAAGTCTAAAAAAGTATAAAATAATACGAAAGGGATGAATTTTCGATAATTTTAACGAGCCGAACAAAACAAGCGCTCGATATTTTTGTGTAATAATCCCTCAGGTCCAAAAAGATTAAAATCTAGAGGAGGGATAGCACTCCCGGTAGCTTTAACGAGCTGGAGAGGCCAACTACTCGGAAATATTTTCATATTTTACAAGTCAGACGAAAAGAGCTTAAAGGAGACTCGTTTTTTGAGGAATGAGTGATAATTTCAGGTAGCAGCTGATTCCAGGTAAGGTTTGGAATTTTCCAATCACGGCAGTGTCACAAGGATGGCTAACAGGATCACTCTTTGCAGCTGTTCCTCAAAAAGGGGTAAACAATCAAATGGAGGTGAATGATCGGCTAAAACAGAGTGGAGGTGATGATGAGAACAATACCAAGGCTCAAATGCTGATGATAATGCATTCACAATGGTTATTTACCAGAAATTGGTTCATTTTCTAATGAGATTAAACTCTGGGGGAAAAATTTGCTCATTGCTTAGGTTTAATTTTTAACGAGCTTGAACTTCACATAAAAACTGCTCGTGCTAGTCATATAATGAGGACATCTCATCGATAGATTCCATTTTTATGGAGCTTTCACCTTTAGAAGCTCTGCTCCGTTGCCTCTCGTATGCAAGCTAGGAATGACCAAATACGCTCCTCTACTTAATTACCAAGATCACTACCAAGGTTAGGTAGGAAAATTTTTCATTTACTTTGCTGGTGCCATTTGGCCCCTCCGAAGACGAATGGTCGATTTGACCACTCACCCGACTTAGGCGGTTGAAGTCAACGGAACCATAGAGTTAGCGTTATGCTGGTCGCTTCTCACTCGCGCACAAGAGGTTTGCATGCCCCCAGGTATAGCGAAGAAGAGTTTTCAGGTTACCCTTCAATTTGCAGACAAAACATTTGTTCTATAGAGAAAGGCCTACCTTTTAACGGAGGTATCTTATTCTAGTCTAACTCCCTCTTCCTATATGGACGGGTGTCGAACTAGTCATATATCCTTCGTGGAAACCTACCCTATACCTGATGTTTCCCTGCCGAAGCAGACCAGGGTACATGCCCCCTGGGTTTCAGTCATGTCCCCCGAATTACTCACGTTCTTCAGGTGGATGGACTAGAGATTGATGAGACATTCCTTACGTAAAAAGACCATTTAGGGATGGCATTTGACTATTAGCTATGTGTGAGCCGGGGAGTGAAAGCTGGTCTACGAGCTAGACCACTTTGCCTTCATGCGGAAAACACATTACTCGAAAGAGTGAGGAGACAATGGCTCCCATGCAATAAATATAGTCACGTCTAAGGAGTAGATTATAATCTAGAGGTCCTTGGACTACTATTACTTTCATATAAATGGTTTTCCTCCTCAACGTTATAGTTACATTGGGAAGGATCCCTAATGGTCAACTGGTTCCTTTGTTGAAGCCTGTCAGATTTCTCATCTCAGGTAGAAGCGATGGCGAACCAAGCGCTTTTCAAGAAGTTGAGGAAAGGATACTCACAGAAGCCCCTTCATCTATGATGGTACCAACCATGACCATTTTGTAAGCTTGTACAATGATTTGGAATGGTACATTAGCTGGTAAACGGGGTCTGCCTAGTAGATTCCAATCGAAGGAAACGACTAGGTTGCTTGGAGGTGGGACCGAATAGACGGCCTGATACGACTCTGACGAACTTCCTTCCTGCGGTAAAGGAATGGGTAGATTGTCCCCATGTTCATCGGATTCTGTGTTTATGAAAAGAATTTGAACGGTGTTGTTCTAATTCTCTTCGGCGATTGTATCATCTGAAGATGGACCTTCTGAAGACAAGACCAGGTCGACTGCCGCCTCAACCTTTTGACTTTCGTCTGTTATGGATTCAGTGGGTTTATCTTCAATGATATATGCTTCAACCGACCACAATGGCATGTCAGTCGAATTTTGAACTAGTGATGGACTCGGCAAGAGTTTCTTGTATCCAGGAGGAAGCCGTAGCGGTGAAGCAGGACGGTTATCCAAGACTCTTTTAGCTTCGTCTAGGAAGGGACAACGGTGGATGACGTGATCGCCTTCACATAATTTACAAGGAAATTTACATTTCCTTTTTTGTCCAAATGCTTCACTTTCACTAGTTGATGGTGTACTTTCAACATGGTCTTCAGAGGTTGATGACACCGAATTGTGCAAACGAGGAGACCAGTCCCTTAAGATCCGAGGGATGCAAGGACATTCTTGATGATAGTGGTCTCCTTTGCAAATGACACATGGAGATTTAGGCTTGGACGGTGCAGTGTGTGGATTTTCACTAGACGATGCCCGGTTACCCCTTTTTGCCTTTGGCTCCTTCTTCTTCTTCTCTTTCTTCTCCTTCCCCTTCTTCTCCTTCTTAGTTACTTGATTTTTGGCTTTACTGTCTTCATCAAGCGAAGAGGAAGGAGGAGATGGAGGATCGGATGAAGTAGAAGGTTGGGGGCTAACTTTAGTATCATCTAGTTGCTGACTTGATTGTTCAGGAATCACGGTGTTTTGAACGATGGAGGTCGAGAAGAGCCATATTGGCAAGCCAATCGTCAATCCTAGAAGTGACAATGTGGCCATATGGGGTGCCCCAACATCTCCCCAAGAGGAGAAAGGACTAGGATTTTCTCCAAGGGGAAATCCTTGGTTGGTGGACTCCATTTTCCTCAACCTAAGACCAACGCGGGAATATTGATATTATTCTGATTAAAATAAATTTTAGATGCTTTGACACAACTTGTTTTTTCAATTTTTAAGAGTCGAGAAAAAACAAAAGATGACTCTAGTCGCCTTCAATTTTTAATGAGCCTGAAGTGACAAGTGCTCAGATGGACCTTTTCCTTTAAGGAGTCTGAAAAGGAATGAAAGAGACTACTCTGGAAATATAGACAGAGGGATTACCAAACCAATCGCAAAACTGTAGAATACTTTTTACGGTATGACAATCAATCTTCCCAAATGTTGTGTTCAGTGCACTGCAATCAATAGGGCGGCAGACACGGCTTCCTATGGATAAAGGATATAGCCTATTGTGGTCTCCCAATATATACTCGATGGTACATGGGAACACAAGTCTGTACTAGTACTTGTCATCTCAAAGAGGAGGAATCACCCAACCACCAATGAAAGTGATAGTTACCAGGCTTTACGACGCCGAAATACGTCTCTAGCCTAGACTTCTAGATGTTGTGCATTAGGTTCCAAAGCATTTTTATGTTCATTGAATTTATTTTACAGTTGATCTTTCTTAAGAAATTTGCCTTTCAGGTTCACTGTGTGATGTAGATATACAATTCCTAAAATGCAATCTAAGATGATAAACAATCGTTTAATCTTCTTTTTGCAATGAAAATCCTAGCTACTAAAGAAAGAGAGATGATATTCTTTCAACATAGAGCAGAGAGCACACACTAGATGCACTGTCCTAAATCAAACCGACAATCAGTCTAAATGCAAATGCACATGCATGTATTTGTTTTCAGCTTTCTTAATATGTGAATGACAAGAAGAATGCTAAGTACAAATCTGAATTATCTTTTCAAAGCGACAGTACTAACAATTTTCTCTTCAAAAACGAAAGGAAGATAATGACGACACTTTGCTATTTTGAATTGAAAATTGCTTTTGACACTTGAAAAACTACTAATTCAAATCAAATACAAGAGTAGCTATATAATCGACCATCAATAACAATAGAATTCTTTTCTTTGACTGAAAACGACACTTGCAACACTTCCAAATCAAAAGACGACAGTTTGATTACGTTACTTTTTATAAAAGAGAACCATAAATGGAACACAATACATAAAAACATTCACAATTATTTGTACTATGGAGGCGGAATCATGCAAAGGAAGGGAGTTTTCACATTGGTATATTGATCACAGACAACAAAACTCCTGAATAAAGCTGAAGGGAGTGAACACAAAACCAAAATCTGAGAGCAGAAGAGGTCTTATCTGATCAGCACACCTGCAACACAGGGAAAGTGTGATGCAGCGCACCTACTGCACACGGGAGGTGCGATGCATCCAGATTCCCAAGAGGAGAAAGTGCGATGGTCTAGGGACGAGACTTCAACTTGGTTCTTGGTCACAGTTTGTAGCTTAGTTCAGGGATTTAGGCCGAGCTAATGATAGTCAGTAAATATAAATCACAGAGGTTGATCTAATGAGGTTACTAGAGCCACCACTAGGGCAATTAAGATGTTTGCAAATCAATTGTTTAGTTTATAAACAAAACTCGAAGATAGACTGAAGCAGCATTGATCTACTTTGCACTTGCATAACAAATGCAGTTCGAAGGCTAGATGGCTTAACTTCAGGCTCCGTTTGTAAGTTTATAAAACAAACAAATATAGACAAGCCAACAATCTATTTGATCCCCAGCGGAGTCGCCATTTTGTTATCGGGAAATCTAGTGTCTATGCAAAGCTGCTAGTCCCACTAAGACGGGTATCTATCTTAGAAACAAACAGATTAAAGTTACTCTCATTTTCCTTTATGAGAAGTAGATAGGAGAAGATCAAAGAATACCAACCTCAATCCTTTGCTCGGTTCTTTGCTTGTTCCTCCTCCTCACCGACCGGTCTTTGCCGCTTCTCCCTTGACCGCTCTGCTTTAAAGAGTACCTGTAAAGTCAAAGCAGCATAATACCTTCAAAGTGTAGAGATCTACAATCATAAACAATATAGGACCAGATATATATTGACCACACAAATGCATATACTATCAGACATACAAGAATGTGGAGGAAAACTTGAATAACTTTATTAATATGAAGATTAGAAGAGAGGATTACAACCCATTGTTCTGACCCAGCATCATCCTCCCAGCATGAAAGCCCTTCTTCACCTCATGAAAAGCTTAGATCACCCAACACTATGATATTCCACCAGGAAACCAACAACACTTCCTTACAAGATACAAAATTCCAGCCTCTGGATCTCTGGGATGAGGGATCCATATATAGATGATTACAGGGAGGTGAGTCAACTTCTGGGATTTTGATTAGTGTCTTCTCTCTGATAGTTCTTGGTTCCACTTGGAGATTGATGATCTCTTACTCATCCCTGGGCGAATTCAGAGAGGCAAGTGTCATAGGAGAAGTTTCTGGAAGATTCTATGATCATCCACGTCGTAAACTATCTCTGCCATTTGTCCATTATTGCCCATCGCACCCTACAGAAGGGCTTTTCAGTGTGCATCACACCCTTTACACTGAGCAGGTGAGATGCATCACACCCTTAGCATTGAGCAACCTGTATGGTCTAGTTTTGACCAGTTCTGAGCAGTTTCCTGTGGAGAACTTCTGGGAGATGATGTAATCAGCTGACCTTGTTCCTTTAGGGCATGAAACAAAACTTTTAGGGACTCAGGAGCCCTTGGTTTATGGACATATATGATTGGGGTTGCAGTGCCAAAAAATGTCTATAACATTGATCTAGTACATTTTTTTCTAGCAAAGAAGGGGAATCTATTTAAGTTTCCAAGGACAGTGGGACCTTTTATTGTGAATAACAAGCAAGCTATAGGAGAACTGCAAAAATTTATTGAAGATATGAATTTGTAGCTGGGTGAGAAATGGGCATATGACCCTCACCATATTATTTCGAACAGAAGAGTGGGAAATGCTTATGTTCCCTATGTATGTGAGCCTCGACTAGATGTCGAGAGGCTAGTAAATGGAGGAAAAACCAATTTGTCAGGAGGGATGGAGGTTGAAACTCCTCATCCAAGTGAAAATAATTTAAAAAGAGGTTGTGAAGATGTTATTGATTTGGAGGAAGAAATAGATAAAGGTTCTTAAAGGGTCAAGCTATATGAGGGTGGCAGTTCATCACAAGCATCAGGTTTTCAATTGTAGTTAGGGGAAGTTATTTGCAAACCTTCTTCTCTTGTTCAAGTTCAATAGGTTGCTCAGAGCTATGTTCCAATGATAAAGCAGTTGTATTCTCAGATTGAGGAAAATAACAGAAAATTAAAAGAAATCATGGAGTCTCAATTGGAAGCTCGGTTCATCTTAGATTACTAGATTAGATTTATTTCTACCATGGATTTGGAGCGAAATCAAATAAAACTATCTTTCCCTCACCCCTCTTCTTTGATTGTGTTTTCTTCATCAGGTTTTAAGACTGTCAACTTGATAGTAAATGCTAGAGAGATCCCACTACCTGAAAAAATCAATTTAGATAGGTAGGTTGGAGAATTGATCTATAATGATTTGAACAAAATTTCCTTCGCTGCTAGCAAAGTTGACGTTTTTTTAGAGAAAGTGGTCAATCAATTGAAATTAGAAAAGGAAAACTCTAGAGCTTTGACTACTCAAAATGAGGAATTAAAGAAATTGATTGTTAAAATTGGTGTCAATCCAGAGGATAGAACTATTGTTCATAAATTGTTGTTGGGAGTTGAAATAGAAATTCAGGTGCTCAAGAAGAAATTGAAGTTGCCTTATATAGAACATCTTATGGCTTCATAAGTAGCGCAAGTGGAAAAAGAAAATGAAGCATTGACTAATGAACTTTTAGAAAGAAATGATGAGATTGCCAAGTTGAAGGAAATGAATTATGTTATGCAACAGAAAATTGACTCTCATGGTTGTACTATCTTAGTACATTCATATTCTGAAGACCCAACTGACAAGTTAACTAGAGTTATGACCGAGCTACAATTTCTGAAAATGAAATGAAAAAGGTTCAAAGAGATTATGAGAGTGCGTTGAAAATTACAAAATCCACTGAAAGGGAATTGGCCATGTCTAAGGAAAATACTGAGAAGTATAGAAATGATTTTCAGATTGCTTCTCAAGAAATTAAGGAGTTAAAGGAGAAAGTGAAGGAAAATGTGTCCCTTATTCAAGCAAGAGAAATTTTGTTGAATGATATCATCCATAATGTAAGTAATATTTGAGAATCCTTATCTATAGTTAAAGAAGAGAAAATCATCATCAGAGACCTAGAAAACTTAATTACTGCTAACAAGCAAAAATTACAGCAACGAGCTCAGTTTTCTAAGAAAATGATTGGTTTCCTTAACTCAAGATGTTCACAGCAGTTAAGGGAATTAGGAGTTGAAGGCAGAACTGAGTATGTCTTAGAGATAAATGAGATTATTGTGAAAAAATTATACAGGAAGACAACAGAGACAAAATTAGTAGAGGTTAAGCAAGCTGTAATGAAATTCAATATTGATTTTGATAAGAGAACTAGAGCGGGTTTGCCTTCATGTTGGGACCATCAGGGAAATTTATTACCCTAGGAGACCTATGAGACTTTTTTGTTGGAGGCCGAGAGAAAAATAATCTCTACTCATGAGAAAACAACAGTGCTTAAGAGAGAAACAATTGTGAACTATTTACACAGAGATTTCCATCTATTATGGTTAATGGGAACCCTTTTTGTTAACAAACCAACATACAACAGAATTAGAAACTTCAGAATGGCACATACTAGGTTTTTCAAGAGTCCAAGTTCAAACACAACTATTTGGAAAAAATGTAGGGAGTGGATGTCACCAACAGAAGCAAGTGTAGAAGCTGGGTCTTCAACTGCACCAGGATCAAAGATTACTCATTGATCCAATGCCACCTATCATGCATAAGTCTTTTTCAATATTTATGAAATGATGTATTTTTTTCTTCTTTTATGTAATTTTTGATAGAACAATTAATTCCAAAGTATTTTAGGAAGTTAGTAGTTTTAGTATTTGACAGTTTCATAACTGTCCCTTTTTGAAATTTTGTATAAAAATCAATTTAGAAGGAGAAGTGAGGGTTCTGAGTTTTGGACCTCAAAAGCAAAAACTACTTGTATTCTCAATCTTCATGTGGATTTGAATAAAGATTTCAAAGTGATTCTAGACACTTGTTGAGTATGATATGTGTTTCTTGTTATCTTTCATCTTATGTTTTTCTTCTATAGAAGAGAGTAATGAAGTTGTTGGCCTTTAATTTTATAGTTGTGCAAAACCTTATTCTTGTAAATTAAAGTTAAAAGAACCTTAATTATGTGCTCTTTTCTACATTTCATTCCATGTTAACTACATATTTCTTCTAAAGTTGAAGACAAAAGATTTTGCCTTAAGCATCATATTTTTAAAGAATGGAATTTTTTCTCATTATACTACCTTTAAAATTATATTCAGCATTGGAAAGCCACTTTGAAAGATTGTTTTCCCCATAGAAGACTAAGAAGAACTATCTTTAATAATTATAATTTATGGGGTTTTAAAACAATGGGACAACACACTTATTTCATCACAGTTCTTAATAAATGTCTTGGGCATTGACCTCTCCTTAGCTAGAGGTTTTCTTCCAAGGTATAACACACGCTATGACCAATATGATAGTTTTGAGGTATGGATGATGCCATGGTTCAAGATCCTTCTAATGTGAGGAAACCTTGCCAAGAGATGGGTGACCCGAGGGACTCCGAAGCAGAGAAGGGGATGCCCAAACTTGGAAGGTGAGTAACTGCACTAAAAGAGGGTGACTAGATTTCTCTAGGGACTGAGAAGCAAAGAATGAAAGGTCAAAATACAAAATTGGGTTTCTTGGTCACGAGCATTGCTCATTGGAGTTAGTGCACATTGGGGGAGGGAGTGTGCCTAGAATTAAGGTGCCATGAATTGTTTGTTGAGAGAATAAAGGGCTCAATGATAATAACACTAGACGTTGGGGTAGGCAACCCTCCAAGGGAAAGAATAGTCCAAGTTGGTCTAGACACACCTAAAGCATCTAAATTATGCAAGGGAACCTTTGAAAAATGGTTGAATTATGATCATACTTTTAATTAATGATTGAGGAAAATGTGAATATGTTTATGTAAATGTTGTAAAGATCTATAAATATAAAGAACACATATTTCATTAAATTTGGAATTAAATAGTGAATCTAGAATTTAAATATAACTAAAAAACTCATTTCTAGTGATACCCTTGTAATATTTTTTTTTCCAATTTTAATGAAATATGTGTTAAAGCTCCAAGTAAATTATGTTCATATTTTTGTATTTAGAATGTTTCTCTATGTATATGGATTGAGAACATCGAGGATGGTGTTCCCTCAAGGGGGAGGGGTCTGCAATAGCCTAGCCTAAGATTGGCTTGATTTTTTCCATGCAATCACATCATGTGGTTGAATTAAAAAAATTAATTAATTAAATAGGTTTAGTCAAGGGACATGGATTCCAGAGTTGAGGGGATTACTTGCTTGGGATGTTCAAAGTTCCTTGTTGTAGGAATTTGAATTGTTTTTAACAATCATTAAAGGTTGGTTGATGAACCTTAAATGACCTAGTAATGAATTAAATTGGGCCAAAAAAGCACACAGGCCCATGTTGCCTTGGAAAACATTACAAGGTAGGAAGGACAAAGAAATTTATGAAGCTTGGAGGTTGTGTAGATAGCTGGGAGAAAAAGGAAGAAAAAATATACTTCTAGGGGATTCTTATTGCGAACAACAGAGGAGTAAATCTTTTGTTTGGCAAGAGTCTAGAATAAAAAACACTTCAAGTGAGGAGACTTTTCCTCTCGAGTCCCCATGATCCAAAGGGAGGAGATCATTTTCTCAGAAAATTCTTGAGGACCAGGGTGGAGAAAATACTCCTGGAAATCTCTTGGAAGTTTTCTGAAGGACCATTGTTGTCTATTTAATTAGTTATGGGTTCTAGAGTCCCTATAATTGGGTGGAACCTTAGTGTCTATGTGCACTAGTTATGTTATGGATCAATTGTGGAGAGAGATGGCATAATCTGTTGTTCATGCTTCATCTGTTGGTTGTATTTAATTCCCAAGAAGAAACCCTCAGTCTTTGGAAACTGGCTTGGGGGTGACAGCTGCAAGTGAGGACTGGCTATAACTGTCACTAGTTGGGTGGAGATTCCTTGTCCAAAACTTAGTTTTGTGTTCTTTTTATACCTGCAATTTTACTGAATGAATGCCACTTTTAAGGTTGAATGATGGGAACAATAGTTGAGGAATGCATGTGATCATTCTGTTTACATTTCAGAGTAATCTAGCTTGAAAAGGTAAACCTTGGTTAAAGGAATTGGTATATGTTATGACTGTTAAAATTAAATATTTCATTGGATTGCTTGAACAATGACTGGTGTACAATGGTAAATTAAAAGAATAAGGTAATATTTAATTGGTCCTTGTAACTAAGATTTTAATCTAATTCTCTTAACACAACATTCATATATAGATATATATATATATATATATATATATATCTAGATATATATAGATATATATCATTGTTGTGGGCACTAAGTGTGCATAATTATGCAGACATTGTGATTAAGCATTGGGGAGGGAATTTTAGCCTTTGTTGTTTGGTTAAAACATCTAGCTTCATTGTTGAGCCTAAATAAGTCAATTTCTGTGTGTTGTGGGTTTGTGGAGAAAAAACAGTATTGATCATGCCAAACCAGCCCTTCTGGAATCATTTTCTTGGTTTATGAGTATATATATATATATATATATATATATATATATATATATATATGTATATATATATATATATATATATGTATATATATATATATATATATATATATATATATATATATGTATATATATATCTATATATATATATATATATATATATATATATATATATATAGATATATATATATATATATATATATATATATATATATATATATATATATATATATATATATATATAGATATATAGTGTTGTGAGAACGCTATATGTGGTTGGCCTTGGCTTAATCCCAATAATTCTTGATGGAGGCGCCATAGTTCCCATTTGGCCAAAAACCTTGTGTGTAAGTCACCCACAGTGGCAGGACTAGGATGATGTGTCCAAGAGTTCGCCCCCGGAAGCCCAAGAGGTGCAAGTCAGAAGAGCGTCAAGGTGATAGGACCAAGATGATGTGTCCTAAAGTTCCCCAGCTCATAAGTGCAAGAGGGGTGGGCAAGGAGAGTCGTCGGGGTGATGGGACTAGGATGACATGTCCCAGAGGTTCCACCCCGGAGGTACAAAGGGGAACATGCATGGGATGTTCTAGGATGAATAATTAGGATGATGTGGTGAATTGGTGCTGGGGAGGAGGCTAAAGGAATGGGCCCCATTTTGTCTTTATGCACTTGTTCGCAACCCGCAAGTGGTTTTTGAAACTCGAAACTGCCTTCTCCAACACCCCCTACAATGGTTTCGAAAAAGGTGATGGATGGTGTCGAAATTGATCCCAACGAAAGATCTAGAGATCGTTGATTTAGGTAAACTTCTTTGTCTGACACCCCTGCCCTTATTGTCACCTGTGCATGTTGACCCATCAGAATTTTTCAACCTGGAGCATGTACAGCAACAGTCGTTGATCGATGTGAATTTATGCATGAGGTGTAACCATGGTGAGGTCTGGGTGACGGTGGGGACCACTAGGTTGTAGTAGGGTGACATGGTGAGTTTTATAAGGGCCAAGGATATGAATATGGCACGTGGCCCATCACCATGCGTGTCATCCAATAGGTTGACATGAAGTCTGCCAATAGAGTGATCACACATGCACACACACACACACACACACATAAGTGGAAAAACCATTCATAAATAGTTAAAGTGTAGTGAATAAGATCTGAGTCGTTATGCTAAAATGTAAAAGGAGGAGCCATAAACTTAATTAAATCAATTCAAATCCTCAACAAGGAGAATGCATATAAGAGACAATTTTTTGTTTATCCCATTCTTCTAATAGTACAAGAGGAATTGGATTAGCAGTAACCAGCCCACTGGGGTAAGTGGGGTGCTGTTACAATTTAGTAATTATCTCCAACTCACTTATACCATATATTCTTAAAGTAATTAGTAAATCATTTTTTATTTGTTAATTACTTTAATCATTTTCTAAATTAACAATTAGTAAATCATTTTTTATTTGTTAATTACTTTAATCATTTTCTAAATTAACTTAATAAATCATTATTTTTGAGTTAGTTTACTAAATGAATATATTTGACCTTTTCAAATAATTATTCCCTCTATAAAATATAATAAAATATTCCTAATGACTTGATCTTGATTTGATCTAATAATTTTTTATTATTTTTCTAGATCTAGAGCTATTCTGATCCAGATTTAAACATGAACACAAAAAAATATAGAGATAACCATATACACAAAGATGCAATGGAAATAATACTTCATTTCATTAATGTAAAATATTGAAATATGCTTACAAACAAAAATGGAAATAAATCAGTTAGGGCGATGGTAGCTTATCTCTGAGAAGAGATGTGGTGGCTACATGCCTCTGAATTGTGTTACAATGAGGCTCAAAGGCCTATTTATTGTTGAGAAACAATGGAAAACCCTAAACATCCAAAAACCTAACCCTAGAAGATGAAACACCAAACTGTGGGCCTCGTTTAGGTAAAGGTAAATTGGTACATCAACCTCCCGTGGTTGTAACTTTGGCATACGATCTTCGTTTGATGCGCACAGTATCTCGTTAGAAAGATCTATCCGAGAACTAAAACTTTGGGAAGAGAAACATCAATCCATGGACCCATGTTGCTCCCATTTTTCCCAAAAAATTTCGTTTAGGGCCTCAAAATGGCTTCGGAAGTTCAGGACTCGAAAAATTGCTAAAAATAGTAAACTGTGCTACAATTAAGGAAACTGAAAAGTTGAAAGAAACAATGGTGGAGGTCAAAGTGGACTTAGCAGGTGGCCACCAATATCCACCTGGATCATTTCTCCCCCCTTAGGAAGCAATGGTCCTCATTGCATTGAGTTCCTCCATGAGATGAGGAAACTTCTACTGAACTTGGTCCTTGGTGAGCCACTTGCCTTGGTGAAGGAGTTGGCTTGCTTTGAAAACTCGATACAATTGGATATTCTACTGGTGAGAGTGCTTGATATGTGTGTCCATGATCTGATCAGTTGCAGCTTGTTCCATGCAATCTGGATTTAACTCTGTGGGTGTGAGCTGTTCTGCAATGTCGGATGTGTCTAGTAATGGTGGAAAGTATGGTCAAAGGCAGTCCACATTGAACAATGGGTGCAGGCCAAGGAATGGGGGAATGTTGAGCTTAAATGAATTGTCTCCCACAACCTTGGTAATGGTGTAAGGACCATATCGAAGTGCTCTGAGTTTCCGATAGGCTCCGGTAAGGCGTTCCTTTTGCAAATGCAACCAGACTTTTTCGCCCACCTAAAACTTGTGTGGAACCCGATGTTGATCATATCGCTGCTTGTACGTGGCATTTTATTTCTCCAGAATGTCATGGAACTGATGGTGAATATGTTGTATGTGCTCAATGAAGCTGTTTTCCTTATCTATTTCGGACTGGACATGAGACGAATCTGCGTGAGTAGCTGCAATTGGCATGGCCACATTAATGGGACATAGTGGTTTGAATCCCAAGCCCACCTGAAAAGGGTTGTGGCTAGTCAAGCTATGAAGAGCTCGATTGTAGATGTGTTGAACATAGGGGAGGCTCTCGTCCCATGTGCGTGGATGCTTTGAGTTGTACATGCGCAAAATGTGTACGATCATCCTGTTGACAACCTCTGTCTAGCCGTCAGTTTGAGGATGGAAGGCTGTGGACTTCGTGAGTTTGGTGTCGAGCATCGACTAGAGACTGGACCAAAATGTGCTGAGGAACTTGCTGTCTTGATTTGAGATGATAGACTGTGGGATCCCAAAGTGTACCCACACTCATTCAAAGAAGAGTTTAGCAGTGGCTTCTACTGTGATATTCTTCTTGCAGGTGGCCATAATCGCCACCTTCGAGAACCTGTCGATGACCAAAAAACACAGTCGTTTCCATGCTTAGTGGAAGGAAGACCTGACATGTAATCCATGGAGATGGATTCCCAAGGTTGACTAGGGGTAGGCAGTTGGGTATAGAGGCCTTGCTTCTTGATGGTTGGTTTGGCAATGGCACAGTCAGTGCATGATCTGATGTACTTCCCGACATCATGTCGAAGATTCGGCCAATAGAAATACTTCTGCAGTACTGCCACTATTTTCTCGACCCGAAATGTCCAGCAGCCAGACTATAGTGTGATTCCCAAATCATCTTGGCACGCTTGCTTGAAGGAACACAAAAGTGACCCAAGTGGCATAACAGGGCATCTTGGAGGTGAAAATTTGGAACATGTTGACCCTCCAAGAGTGTTTGGTATGTGTGGCCGAATTCTGGGTCACCTTTGTAGAGAAGTGGCCTATCAGAAGTCTCGTTCCCACAAGAGTTGAGCATAGTGGTTAACGCCATGATCGGTGGTCGACTGAGGCAATCTACAACATTATTGGTGCTACCCTTCTTATACTTGATATTCAAATGGAACTGTTGCAGATATGTGGACCACTTCTGATGGCGATCATTCTACAATTTCCCTTGGGTTTGTATGAACTGCAGGGGTCGGTGGTCTGTGTGGATGACCGTTTCCTTCCCCAAAATGTAATGCTTCCATTGTCGGCAGGCCTGCACAATGGAATACATCTCTTTGTCATAAGTGGGATACTTCCGGACTGTATCTGAAAGTGTCTCACTGTGATATGCCACTGGATGCCCGTGTTGAGTAAGGACTACCCTAATAGCATAGTCAAAGGCATTTGTCTCAACCTAAAATGGTTGTTGCAAGTCTGGTAATGCGAGCATGGGTGCCATGCAGAGGCGATCTTTAAACTTTGTGAATGCCCTCTGTTGAGATTTAGACCAAAAGAATTTTTCTTTCTCTCCTTCCTTGGTGACTTGAGTCAAGGGCCAAGCGATATGAGAAAATCCCAACACAAACCTGCGGTAGAAGTTGGCAAGCCCTAGAAAGCTACGGAGCTCTGTCGGAGTGGTTGGAGATGACCAATCTCGAATGACTTGGATCTTGTATGGATCCACATGCACCCCCTCTTCATCAATAATGTATCCTAGATACTGAACCTGGGTCATGCCAAAAGTGAATTTCTCCAAATTGGCACATAACTGGTGTTGCCGCAGTGTTTGGAGAACCTGTCGGATGTGGTGGAGGTGCTCTTCCCAACTCTAGCTGAAGATCAAGATGTCATCCAAGTATACCACTACAAATGAGTTGGTGAATGGCCGAAATATGTCATCCATTATCCTCATGAAGGTTGCAGGAGCATTCGTTAATTTGAAAGGCATCACCAACCATTCGAACAGGCCCGCCTTGGCTTTGAAGGCACTCTTCCACACATCAGAGGGTTTGATTGGTACATGGTGATATCCTGACTTCAAATCAATCTTGCTGCAATATTTTGCCCCCTTCAGTTGGTCCAAGAGGTCATCAATCCATGGGATCAGGTAGATATTATGGATAGTGATCTTTTTCAACGCTCGATAGTCAATACAGAGTCTCCAAGTCCCATCCTTCTTCTATACCAACAAGATCAGGCTCCCATAGGGCGATGAACTTGGACATATGTGACCTTCTGAAACAGCTCCTAAATCTACCTCTTGATTTCATCATTCTCCAGAACGGAGCACCAATAGATTGGTCCATTGGGCAGCGGCACACCTGGGGTCAGATCAATGGAGTGCTTGACTTGATAGTGCAGAGGAACCCCTACGGGGGAGGTGAAGATGTCCTCATACTCCTCCATGACTTTGTTCATCTGTAGTTTTCATGCGGAGGGGCCCTGTATGAGGTCGTGGCCACTGTCTTCTTCATTCCTTGAGGGCGTATCATCAGGAAAACAAATTTTCCGGTTTTGGAAACGAGCTTACTGCATTGTTTCGCAGTAATCAAAGAGATGGCAGTAGGCGGTGCTACCTCCGGTATCCTGTACAACTTAGTTCCCAAAGTAACGATAACAGCACGGGGCCTTGATTAATACATAGCATGTCACTTCCACAAGTATGGTTGTCCTAGTAGTACATCACAAACTTCAAGGGGAGCAATGTCACATAATACCTCATCCATGAAGGGCTTGATGTTGTATGGAAGGCGACACTACTGGCTCACATGAAGATCATGTCCTTGGTGAAGCCACCTGATGGTGTATAGTTGTGGATGTGCTGTTGTCAGTAAGCCCAGATGTCTCATGACCTCTGCCGAAATGAGGTTCTTTTGGCTCCGGCTATTGACAATGAATTGTAGCAGGGAGCCCTTTACCCACATCTGGGAGTGGAAGAGATGCTCCTCCTCCTCTAGATCATCAAGTTCCTCCTTCTGGATCTTCGTGGTGGCAATGGTGGCGTTGGGCTTCGCATCGATAATCTGCTTCCCTTTGTCATTCCCCTTGTCGGGTTCTGATTCAGAGTTGGAACTTGCATCCGATTCTGAAACCTTTAGCTCAGCCACTAGTGACTACTTGGCCCAACACTCACTTGTGTCATGAGTTGAGCTCTTATGGAACTCACACCACTTTCTCGTGTCCTTTTTTGGCTTCGCGACATTTTTCTTTGCTTGCAGCTTTGGCAGGTTGTCTTGGGCCACCCCGCCTTGGCTTTTTCCTTTGTTTTGCGATTTGGGGGCACCTTTCCCTTGCTTCAGATTCATAGATCCAAAGTCTCGCTTCTTCTATTTAAACATTTGCTCGACCCTGATGGCATATCGATATGCAGTTCCGAGCAAGGAGATGTTCAGGAATTCTATTTCTTCTTGGATGTACTTGTGTAGGCAGCTGCAGTATTTGAGTACCAAATGCTGCTCCGAATCCTTGATACCCAACTTTGTGCCAAAGGGTATGGAAACTATTGGTGAACACCTGCACGTCTTGGTTCCTTCTCTGCCGCAGCGTGGTCCACTTTATGTATTGATCCTCATAGCTTATGATAGGGTAGTACTACTCCTTGATGGCATCCCAGAATGAATTCCATGTGGGTGTGGCCAAAAATAGTGAGCTTGTACTTTCATCCTTATGCTCGCAGTAGGTTTCCCACCAGTCCTTGATGTGGGGGGTTGCTATGAGAAGAGCAAAAGTAATCTTTTTCCGACTGGAAAAGTCATGAACAAAAAAATAACCCTCTAGCATATTTAACCATTTATCAACGACATCTGTGTTTATCTGACCCTCGAATATGGGGATTTCAAAATTAACTTGTACCTTAAACAATGTGGCATTTCTAGAGTAGCTGTTGGAAGCTAATGCGTCGCCCCTGGGTAGCCGTTGAAGGATCTGGGAAAAGTTGTCCATCATCGCGTTCCTTTGTCACTCGAGGGCTTCTTCGAGCAAGATTTTGATAGGATCTGTAGAAATTTTGAATAATATAACACTTATTCATAGAGATTATCCTGATTATACACTATTTGCAGAATGCATGCATAATACATAACCTCCTCTACGTTGATCATCAATTTGCGGAATCAAAAACAATCGCATGCGCACATTGAAACATCAATCACACATATCAACAAAGTGTGTACTGGGTAAAGCATACAGTTGAAAACCCCTAATTATCTGTATATTTTATTAATAGAGAACATGTAACAATACATAGTACAATACTCCTCATAAGTACTTAGTACTATCTCCACCTGCTACACACAAACTAGCTCAGATCTGAATCAAGTCACAGGTTCAAATCTCCTCCACTGTTTGCCTGCCTCTACTGCGCAATCCAAGTTGAGAATGTGAATGATCCAAGCTCGTTTCCCTTTGGTTTTACTGTGCAATCCTCATTGGCAATATCCATCAATGATTGTGCAAATCTCATGCACAACTATAGTCACAACTGATAGTAGTCTCACCCTTTCACCCACCTCTAACACTTGTCTCCGTTGAACTGTCCATGCACTGAGTTAACTGATGTATTATTTAGTTGATTTATGAGTTAATAATTAGTGAATTAATTAATAATTAATTCACATCACTCATCACTAGTGTATTTGGTAGTTAGACTAAATACAACTAGTTCAACTAAGTCAAACTGAACACAACTCCATCAACTCCTCAATCAACTCCACCAAACTCAATCACTTGAAACAATGTAAACTTTGAAACGAGAACTGATACTGTTACCCGTTTTGTAGAGGTGGCAAAAAAATGACCCGATTTTCAAAAGTGGTGATGCAGAATACACATGTTTTTTTTAGAACATGGTTTTTGGAACTTTAATTTTTTTCATGTGCATTAAGTTTTAGAATGGTAGTGAATGGTAGTGATTTTCATCCTGATTTTAAAAAGTGAGTATTCTGCATCACACCCTTTTTTTAAAAGACCTATTTTTTGACTTTAAATTTTCTAGTGTGCGAAATGTAAAAAATTATTTTCTAAATTTGATAGTTTTTGAAGTGGTCATTTTATTTATATTTTCTTGTTCTCTATCTTAATTTTTTTTTTTTTTAGTGGGGTTTTTATTGTTTTGCGTTTTTAAATTAGAAAGTCGATAGTTTGAATTTTAGATAATCTACATATTTATACATCCTTAATTAATTTTTCAATCCACATGAAATAATTGTTTCTAAAAAACAACATTTTTTAACAATGGACATAAAAATAACCATTTTTAACATAAATATAACAAAAAAACTAAACGTTTTGATAATTTTTTGCTAGAATTAACATGTCAAAATCACAATTTTTATACAAAAATATTAACTAAAAATGGTCAAATAATAGTTTTTTTTATGAATTTCATGTCAAAAAAATAATAATAACAACTTTTTTTTTCAAAAAATAATAAGTAACTTAAAAATCAATGCGAAAATCACAGTTGTGCTCTCTCTTTCTTTCACATACCAGACTCTTGATGGAAATTTCACCTCTTTTGAACTTTTCCATTCACAATCTTGAGGAACCATCCTTCTTTTTGATTAAAATCACCGACACACCTCAAGGTGAAATAGTAGGTCTTTTTAAAACCTAAATCTAATAGATCTTTTAATTTCATCTGCAACTCCAAAGTTATTGAGTTGTCATCCTGTACGCTATCTTGGATATTGGCTTTGCAATAAGTTTTTAGTTCGATTGTGAAATCGATCTCTATGGAAATTCCTAGGGAAAAAGATCTTAAAATTATGACAAAACTGCTCATTATCCTCTTATCATTTATTGTTCCATTTGTATATTTGATTCTCTCTTTTATTCTTATTGTTTCTTTAATTTGGTATTCCCTTTGTAAACACACTTTAACCTGTGTTTGCATCTTACCTATATATATATATAACTTTTGATTGCACATTATTCTACTCTTGCTTCTTTCTCTCACTAATTACTACTTTTCTAATTTATTTATTCTTTAAAATAATTTCTTATTAATTCACTTTTCTACTTTTTATTTTACTTTCCCATTCTATGTTGTTTACTCTTTTATATTTGATTCATGCTCTCTTTACATGTTCCTTCACAATGTTGTTGCACATTTACCATTTATATACCATTCTTATTTATCTAACTTTTTTTCACTCATTCTTTACTTATTTCTTATTTTTATCATTTTATTAATACATTTGTATTTACTTTCTTATAATTTATCCAATTATTTGTTATTTCCTTTTTTATTCTTCATTAAATCTCTTACTATTTTTAATTTATTTTATTCTTTGTTGACACATTTGATAATTCCTTTTAATAACTTATTAGTTTTATTATACTCTCATTTAATTACTAACTCATTAATTATATTATAATCGCATAGAGTGCATTCTTTTTTTATATTCGTATTTTATTAACCATCTAACTAACCTTGTAACATGACTAGCACGCCTTTGATTACATGGAAAAGGAAAAGTTGGTTTTTACAGGATTTGGTTTTGTTTTATTGGCCAACGCCTCGGTATCCCACTTTAAAGATTCTCGAATGCTCCGTGTTAAACGCAAAGATATGAAATTTTTTTATTTACAAAAAGAAATGTTGTTGCTTGACCATGGCTTTTCTAGGTCAAAGTCTGAATTTCATAATCTCATAGAATGGGGGCACTAGTTTCTGGTTGGAAGAAAATTACGAGGAATGTCATGAAGCCGACAGAATGAACCACCGATTTATTCTTATCATCCACAAGCAAATAAAATATACACTTTGCAATCCTGCTTTCCAACATATTTCTAACCACGTCACAGAATGTGGATTTATATAATTGCGGGCAAGTGTTGATGACTTTGTGTAGGCTCAATATAATAAGCGAAGATGCTTGGAACTTCTATTATACGCCCATCTCCAATACTTTTACTGTACATTATGCGTGACTACCTTAACGGCTCCACTGAAGTGCCTAATCTGTGTGTCCAATTTCATAAACAAAACCAAATGTAATGACGAATGGAACGTTTCTTTATATCGCTATTAACAAGAAGCGTCTCAATTTTTTCCACAACATGTCGATCGAAGTTTGACTGCATCTAAAGGGTGACTATGACATATTTGAATCTTATCGCTGAGGGTCGTTGCAGAACCTGTGAGAAAAAAAAATGCCCTCGCCCTTCTACCGTCTCTTCCTCTCCTGGATTCAAAACCCCATTCTCACAGAATGCAAATATCCTTTTATAATTTTCAGGGCAAATGAGGATCTCCATTCCCTTGAGAAAATTCCATATTAAAGACCGATTCTCATGGAAGAAATTCAACTGAATGAACTCAAAAAGAAAATGCCATTTCAGATTCAATTTTCCTAAACGATTTTATTTTTTGTTCGATTTTTCCCAAGCTTGTTTCATTCATTGAATAGTAGCCATTTGCCTGAAACCTCCGGAGTCTTTCCAACGTCATCATTTATCTTGTAACCTATCGGCTAGATCCTCTCTTGTGTTGACACACATCATCACCGTGAATGCCTTGAAAAAAAATTGGGTGAATATCGCAATTGGCAATTGCGTTCTTGAGTTCCAAGGAAAATACCTCATTTCCTGTCGATTCTTGATTCAATGGTTTTGTTTATTTATGAATATTTTAGCTCGATCCCATATTTTTCTACCTCAAGTGGCCCTTTGCTATCCAACCAAAAGCTCAGGAGGCACCTCTCTCCAGCACCCCAGGGCCGCCCCGCCCCGCCCGACCGGCGGCGGGTCGATTCCGGGAATCGACCCGCCGCCGGTCGGGCGGGGCGGGGCGGGGCGGCCGGGGGGTGGCGCTGTGGGGGCGCTCAGCGCCACCCCGGGTGTCACGCCCCCAAGTCTACGGCCAATTTTTTTCATCGTGCCCGGCGGGGTGCGGCACCACCGAACGCTCCCTTTTAACAAGTTAACGTTTATGGACTACGCCTTCCACATTAATAAACTTAATTCCAACTCACAATTAAGTATAATGCATTAATCTTTCTTCAACATTCATAACCATTATAACTGTTCATAATAAACATGTAATCAAACCGAATCAATAACACTTGCACACATGTTATTTGGGAGGGGCAACTCCCGAACGAGTTCGCCCAAATGATATATTATAGAACTGCTTTCCAATAATACAAAGTACAAACAAGTGTGCCGGGCATAACCGCGGCCAACACTTAGAACCGTTTTACAAATATGGGCAACGCCCTTACAACCGTGCACATATACCTTTGGCGGAGCGTGCTCACCCGAGCCACTAACTCCCCAACTCGGCCTGCGCACTAAACCGTGTCACCCGTGTGCTGCACCTTAACCAATCTCGGCCTGCACGATACGTTTAACACTTCACCGCTTTCAACCACAAGACCACTCGGTAAAAGACTGCGCACTTTATCTCATGCGCATGAGATGTGCGCAATAAACCTGCGTCCCTTTACCCTTGTGCGTATGTAGAGAGAGCGAGCTTGAATTGCTTGCCTCAAATGAACCTCAGCGTCAACTAATTTATACGCTTCCTTGCTCATTTGTTTGAGGGGTGTCAACACCCAAGCCGACCCTCGAATTCGTGCGTTGGAGCCCTTCATTATCTTATGGGCAGGTCGGCCCTTGCCTAAAGGCAAGGTCGACCTCTGCCCTTATAAATTCGTCATTTCTTCCTTCGCACATTTCACTAAGTATATGAACGCGTCCTTACGTCGCTGCTGGCTCGTTCCTTCGTCGCACTGCTGCACGTTCACGCCGCCTGCCGCACGTCCTTGCTGCGCTCCTGTCGTCCGCTGTCCCGTCGTCCGTCGCATGGCGGGTCGCCCGCCCGGGTTGCCCACTATACATACTTCCGCCTGCTGCAGCGTTTGTTTCGTCGCCTTGTCGAATCCCGCCTGCGCCTTTCACACAGCTGTTCCGTGTGCCATCGCCCGGTCGTCTCGTCCTTCGGCGCGGGTCGCCCATGGGCCGCCCGCCCATCATGTGTGGTGCGCCCTCGGGTCGCCCATCAATATGTCACCTGGTCCTTCGTTCGCCTACCCGAACTTATCCTCGTGCGCTCGTTTGCCCGGTCGGGTGACCGCACCCGCGTACCAAGCCTCTGTCTTATCGGGTGACTGCGCCCAACCGCTGTCCGCCAACCGCCCGTCGGGTCACCGTGCACGGGTCGCCCTGCCCGTTTCACCCACGGGTCATGCCTCCGCCATGTGAAGTGTGGAGCGCACCCTGCCCAAACTGCCAGGGCATTACACTCTCCTCCACCTGAAGACGTTGTCGTCCCGACAACATTCCATCTTAGTGATCTCTTCACCAAGACATCTCAATGAGCCAATTGTCCATGTAACAACAAGTGTCACACATCCTAGCCACATGCCAACACTTATCTTCACGATTCCATGCCCAGGTCCATGGAAACCCCATCTTTCTGCAGCATGTAATGATCACCATACCTGCTCAACCGAGTTTGAGGGCTCACTGCCATGAGCAGCTTAACAATGAGCCCCATCTTCTAAGTCATCTAAGAAGATGTGGAGTGAGAAGAGCCTGAGGGATCTCTCTCACTAATCAGTTCGATCCATCTATCAGGATCCTCATTCTCCATCCTTTGTAGATATGCTTCCCGATCTTCCTTCTGGATGTTCGGCCTCACATATAACTCATCATCGTCATCATCGTCCTCCACCAACTCTAGCCTTCTCGATAAGTCCGAGATGCTATCTGAGAGTGCTCGGATGATCACAGATTGTTCTGTAATCTTTGCCTCCATCGTAGACAACCTCTTGTCCACCTTTACCTTGTCCTCCATCTGCATTCCTCCTAACTTACGATCGGGTTTTGTTACACCAATGGTTGGAACACCAATGGGCACAACCATAGCTTCAAACTGTTTCATAAACTCCATCCCCAATACTGCCTCATAGTCATCAATCCGCACTATGGTGAAGTCCACCTTTCTGGTCCATGCACCAAGTGTAGTGTCCACCTTTTCGGCCATACCAAGGATCGCCATCGGAGGAGAATTCACTGTCTTCATTTGTGCCTTTGCAGGTACAAATTTCAGCCCAAGTCTCCTTGCGGTATCTTCACTCATGAAGTTATGTGAAGCCCCACTATCAACCATAGTGAGTACATCAGCTCCACCAATCTTCATCTGAACATATTCCAACCTGTTCCTTTCCGGATCTCTTCTAGAAGCCACTTCCGTTGTAGCAGCTGCACCAAGTATCTGCATCATCCCCACGGAAGCATTGTCATCCTCCTCAGCAGGTTGTGTAACAGTAGTTATCTTTGGTTTAGATGGGCAATTCTTCACCGTGTGTGGTCCTTCACATAACCAACACTTCAAGGGCTTCTTTATCTTTGCACCTTCCTCTGATTTTGGAGTATCCTCCTTCTTCTTGTCTTTTAGTTTGTCGGACTTCTTTTCCTTATTAGAAGTCTCATCATAGTGATCCACCAACCTATCAACCGCAGCAAAAGCTTCCTCAAGTGTTCTAATTTTCTGTCTCTTCACCTCATTGCGTGCCCAAGGCTTCAACCCGATAATAAAGTTGAACACCTTGTCCCTTTCCACCATGTCGGGAAGTTCCAAAGCTGCACTTGAAAACTCTCGTTGATATGCTTGTAGGCTTCCGGTTTGCTTGATGAACTTGATCTTCGTCCTTGCTTCCCAAGTTTCATCCTGAGGACTGAAATGGGTCTGCAAAGCTTTCTTCATGTCTTCCCATGAAGTGATGTCTTCAGCATTACCATTGATAATCTGATCCACCCTTCTTCGCCACCACATCTTGGCATCATTTGTTAGGAATTGAGCGGCTACTTTGACTTGTGTCTCTCCATCGGGTAGACTCAACCGTTCCAAGTACTGCTCCATGTCCCACAAGAAGTTACCAAGAGTCTTTGCACTCCTTGTACCGTCATAAGATTCTGGCTCTTTGACCTTTACATGAGGTACTCCTCCACCTGAGTTATACCTCACGGCCCTCTTCAATACCGCAATCTCGTCCTTGGCTTGATCAAGACTCTTATTTACCTTGTCAAGAGTCCCTTTCAAGTTCGTGATTTCTGCAAGGCCTTGATCTCTCGATTCTTCGACCTCCTTGACCCTTCCTTCCAATTGTGTACACAGAAGATCTGTGTATTCATATTGTGTCTTGAGCTCCTCATGTTGTGTACGGAGTTCCACCAGTTCTTCTCTGACCTTCAAGATGGCTTCTCGTTCTTTAGTAAGTGAGTCCACATCTTGGTTCCAAGAAGACTCCAATGTCTCCATTCTTTCAATCACCTTTCCCATGAACGCAAGATGAGGATCCTTTGTGGGATCCTTCATTGTATGGCTAGACCCGGCTTGAGAGTTAGCGGCCATCTTCTTTTGCGACCTTGTTTCGACCATTCATCGGCTTCCCCAAGTCACCTGCAAGAACCTTGTCAACTGCCAACTTCCAAGTGTGTGAGCAACCCTGCTCTAAACCGAATTCTGATATGCTTCAATGCTTCAACACCAGCTCTTCGACCGAGCTCTGATACCACCTGTCACACCCCCAAGTCTACGGCCAATTTTTTTCACCGTGCCCGGCGGGGTGCGGCACCACCGAACGCTCCCTTTTAACAAGTTAACGTTTATGGACTACGCCTTCCACATTAATAAACTTAATTCCAACTCACAATTAAGTATAATGCATTAATCTTTCTTCAACATTCATAACCATTATAACTGTTCATAATAAACATGTAATCAAACCGAATCAATAACACTTGCACACATGTTATTTGGGAGGGGCAACTCCTGAACGAGTTCGCCCAAATGATATATTATAGAACTGCTTTCCAATAATACAAAGTACAAACAAGTGTGCTGGGCATAACTGCGGCCAACACTTAGAACCGTTTTACAAATATGGGCAACGCCCTTACAACCGTGCACATATACCTTTGGCGGAGCGTGCTCACCCGAGCCACTAACTCCCCAACTCAGCCTGCGCACTAAACCGTGTCACCCGTGTGGTGCACCTTAACCAATCTCGGCATGCACGATACGTTTAACACTTCACCGCTTTCAACCACAAGACCACTCGATAAAAGACTGTGCACTTTATCTCATGCGCATGAGATGTGCGCAATAAACCTGCGTCCCTTTACCCTTGTACGTATGTAGAGAGAGCGAGCTTGAATTGCTTGCCTCAAATGAACCTCAGCGTCAACTAATTTATACGCTTCCTTGCTCATTTGTTTGAGGGGTGTCAACACCCAAGCCGACCCCCGAATTCGTGCGTTGGAGCCCTTCATTATCTTATGGGCAGGTCGGCCCTTGCCTAAAGGCAAGGTCGACCTCTGCCCTTATAAACTCGTCATTTCTTCCTTCGCACATTTCACTAAGTATATGAACGCGTCCTTACGTCGCTGCTGGCTCGTTCCTTCGTCGCACTGCTGCACGTTCACGTCGCCTGCCGCACGTCCTTGCTACGCTCCTGTCGTCCGCTGTCCCATCGTCCGTCGCATGGCGGGTCGCCTGCCCGGGTTGCCCACTATACATACTTCTGCCCGCTGTAGAATTTGTTCCGTCGCCTTGTCGAATCCCGCCTGCGCCTTTCACACAGCTGTTCCATGTGCCATCGCCCGGTCGTCTTGTCCTTCGGCGCGGGTCGCCCATGGGCCGCCCACCCATCGTGTGCGGTGCGCCCTCGGGTCGCCCATCAATATGTCGCCCGGTCCTTCGTTCGCCTACCCGAACTTATCCCTGTGCGCTCGTTTGCCCGGTCGGGTGACCGCACCCGCGTACCAAGCCTCTGTCTTATCGGGTGACTGCGCCCAACCGCTGTCCGCCAACCGCCCGTCGGGTCACCGTGCACGGGTCGCCCTGCCCGTTTCGCCCGCGGGTCATGCCTCCGCCGTGTGAAGTGTGGAGCGCGCCCTGCCCAAACTGCCAGGGCGTTACACCGGGGGCTGCCCCACTCCGCCCGACTGGCGGCGGGTCGCCCGCAACGCCACCCCCGGGCCGCCCCGCCCCGCTCGACCGGCGGCGGGTCGATTCCCGGAATCGACCCGCCGCCAGTTGGGCGGGGCGGGGCGGCCCGGGGGGAATCGACCCGCCGCCGGTCGGGCGGGGTGGGGCGGCCCGGGGGTGGCGCTGCGCGCCTACTCGAACCAGCTCTGCGAAGATGAAATTGATCAACGAACTCCTTATAGTGGGACAGCATAAAGCATTTTCAATTTCCGAAAACAAACCAAACAAACCACTACAGTGCAGAATCTGGATGCTTTGTTTTCTGCTTCGACACAGTAATAAATTCACTCCTCAGTGGCCCACTGCGAATAAGCTGAGGGCAATTATTGCCAATTAAGAATGAATCTGCTGTCTTATACTGCATTAAGAATGAATGGACAAAAAATAATGGAGGTATCATTTATTTGTTAAATTGAATTATGTCTGGTCTTGTTCGATGGGCTGTCTGGCAGTCGCTTGTTGAGCCTCAAGCCTTTCGCATGAGAGAAGGTCAAGTATGAAATATATATTGTCTGAATCACCCGTTCAATTTGAAAGTTTAGACAACTCTACTAAGTTCTAATCATTTTAAGAAAGGAGGTTGATAATTATAAAAGGAAAAATTAGCTGTATTTATGGACAAATCACGTGGTCTTGGCCAACAAATTTGCTCTTCAAATTCCATCCTTAATGGTTACCTACTGCAAATTTACCTGTCAAATTCCATCCTTAATTGTGACTAATCAGTCAACTAGATCAGTTCACTGTACACTGGCTGTTTGATCGACTGCTAACACCCCATATTGCCCGTCTTCAGTGAATTGACTGGTGACCAGTTAATAAATAACGAAGTACTGGGTCGGGGTTGGTTCACGAGAGAGATTAAGCGAACTGGCTTTCAAGCTGTTCGATGAAAGTACCGCCATTGGATAAGAGAGCCGTAAGACGGAAGCAGTATACATGTATCCATGCCATTCAACTTTCTTTTTTGGGTGAGTATTTTGGATTTTGAGAATTAGAAATGGTTGAAACTGATATCAATTCAATTTGATTCCTTAAGTCCTTGGTGGGAAACCAAAAAAATGGGAAGAGAAATGGTATATAGCACTGTTATCCCAAGTTATATTATTTTATCTATATTGTAGGATGAAGTTTTGTAAAACTTATTATTAGCGTAGATTTATTTTATATAAGGATATAATATGTGTTAAGAAACATTTAATTTCTTCGATTGTAGTTTGTTTTATGAGTTTATATTATTTAAATGTTTTATATAGTTATTTAATTTTTAAAATTTTTAGATTTTTAAATCTTTTTATTTTTACAGTAATAATAAAATTTTATTTTTATGAGGAAAAATTAACTTTACACTGAACTGTAAAATGAACCTTTTTATTCAATTAAAATTTTGTAATATATAAAATGATAAAATAATTTAAAAGTATCAATAAATAATGTATTTTGTTTTATCCCAAATATATTAATAATGTGTTTTGATTTATCCCACATATATCAATTTTGTTTAAATGAATTTGGCTTTGTCATGTGAATAATTCCAGTATCATTCAGTGATATAATTTGTTCATAATGTCATGGTTTTTTAATTTTATAGTTCAAAAAATTTCAATTTCTTTTATATCTAGCATGTTGTGGTTGAAAACATGTTAAATTTATACTTAGGAAAGAAAAATGATATTCTACCAGAAACATTAATGTGTTTTTTCCTTAAAATTTAACTTTGTTTGAGACATAAAAATTTGGTTTTATTAGCATTTTTTAAAAAGTTTGAAAATTGACCCTAAAAAAAAAAATCATTATTCCAGTATCAACACTTTCGTTTTGAAGCTATATTTTGCAGGAAAATTTCGTAGTCACTGCCATTTTTAAAACACGTTCAAAATTGACACCTAAAAAAAAAAACATCGTTCCAGTATACACACTTTTCGTTTTTAGCACTGTTTTTGTGGTTTTTTTGGGGTTTTTGGGCCAGAGTTCCCGTTTTGAGTTTATAGTTCCCGTTTCAAAGTTTACATTGTTTTGAGTTCTAACTGAAGTCCATCATGCAATAGGTCAACTAACCCATAGGAAAAGCGTATTTCCTTCTGGCAGTTGCATGTGCCACATCTGTAGCTCGAATTGAAGTGCTGCAAGAGGATAAGATAATGTTTATAGTCCAAATATTATTAAGAGCTAATAATATTCGACTGTTCTATTTTTAGCCTGGTAGTCTAAAAATAGACTCCGTCCATATGTCTAAAAATAGAAGTCCATCTATTTTTACCAACATGACCAATCATCCACAAATAACATCCTGTAACTCATAGACCATGATCCATATGTCTAAAAATAGACATAGTCTAAAAATAGACTTTGCGCCAAAAATAGCCTGCGAGCCCACTTAGTGAAAGCGCTTTCTTTTCACTAAGCTCCATCATCTTGTTGCATTTTCAACTCTCCCTCTCAACAAGATATGGATTATCTGCAACCCCTATCCTGCCTCTGTGGTATTTGAATTTGCTCCTGGTGAGTGCCTTCGTCAAGATATCAGCATCCTGATCCTCCGTGGGAATGTATGAAAGTAACATGATTCTCCACTGCACAAAATCTCTGATATGATGGTACCTGATGTCGATGTGCTTGGATCTATCATGAAATACTAGATTAGCCGAGAGTTTAATGGAACTTTGGTTATCATAATAAATCACAGTAGGCTCCAAGTGTGACTCGAACAACCCGACCAGGATCTTCCTCATCCATATAGCCTCACATGCAGCCAAACTTGCTGCCATATACTCGGCCTCTGCTGAATTGAATGCCATGGATCTCTGCTTCCTACTGTACCAAGAAACTTCTGTCGACCCGATACTGAAGATCCCTCCAGATGTGCTCTTTCTGTCTGTTGGGCTCCCTGCCCAATCTGCATCCGTGAAGCCACATAGCTTCACCTCATCCTCCTGTCTGTACCACAATCCATATCCCGATGTGCCTCTGAGATAACGCAATACATGCTTGCCTGCCTTCCAGAAGAGCTTGGTTGGCTTAACCATAGCTTGTGAAAGCTGATTAATAGCATAACATATATCGGGTCGTGTATTGACCAGATACATAAGCGACCCCACCAACTGTCGATAAACAGTGGCATCCACTACCTCCGCTGAAGTAGCATCCTCCTTCCTCCAACCTCCAGGAAAAGGAGTATCAACAGGCTTGCCTCCATGCATGTTGAACTTCTCTAGTATCTCCTGGGCATACTTACCCTGAGAAACAAATAGTCCATCACTGCGCTGCCAAATTTCCAATCCTAGGAAATAATGAAGGAGGCCCAAGTCCCTCATCTCAAACTCTCTAGCAAGATCCTCCTTGCATGAAAGTATCAACAGCTCATCTCCCATCAAAATCAAATCATCTACATAAAGTACAATGATAAGCAACTTACCCTCCACCACAATCTGGTATAGGTTAGGATCCACCTCACTCTTGGAGAATCCAAGTCTGGTGAAATAACTATCTATCCGTGTGTACCAAGCACGAGGTGCTTGTTTCAACCCATACAATGCTCTCTTGAGCCTGCACACATGCAACTCGTTGCTGAAGATCTCGATACCTTTGGGCTGCTCTATGTACACCTCCTCCTCAATGACTCCGTTGAGGAACGCAGTATTCACATCCATCTGATGAATGTACCACCCCTTCTGCACTGAGAGAGCAAGAATCGTCCGTATGGAAGAATACCTTGTGACAGGTGCAAAGGTCTCCTCATAATCGATCCCCTCTATTTGTGAGAAGCCTCGGGCAACAAATCTTGCCTTGTACTTCTCCACACTCCCGTCAGCTGCCTGCTTCAGTTTGTAGATCCATCTTGAACCCACCACTAATTTCCCCTCCTGTCTTGGGACAATCTCCCATGCTTTGTTTCTGAAAATCGAATCATACTCTTCCACCATGGCATCTACTCATGTGGGATCCTCCATAGCTTCCTCGAAAGAGGATGGCTCAGTCACGACACTTTTGCTCACAAGAGCCACGTATCCAGTGTACCGATCAGGTGACTGTCTCTGTCTGCACTGAGCTGTATGTGGTCCTACAACCTTCTTTGCATCTTGAGCCAGTCACTCAGCTTCTGTAGTGCGCTTTCACCCTCTGATGGTTGGCGCTGCATGAGTGGTATCTTCCACTCCATGAGCTTCATCTTGTGGCTGATCCACATCCTGAAGCTCATTCTTAATAACTAATAGCTCCTCATCTGCATGCAAGTGTGGCTCCCTCTCAAGCGAACACTTCATGGCTTTCTCCTCCTGAAATTTGATATCCCGTCGCACAACAGTCTTGCGACTGTCTGGAAAATACACATGATAGTTGTGGGGCATATTAGTGTACCCCACAAATATCCCAACCTCTACAGTCGGCTCCAGCTTCTTCCTGGCATCCTTTGTCACATGCATGTAAACAGGAGAACCAAAAATCCTCAAATGGGAAATATCAAGCCTCTTACCAGAATAAGCCTCCTCGGGTGTACTCATGCCAAGTATCTTGTGAGGACAACAGTTCGACACATATACTACAGTATTGCATGCCTCCGCCCACAAGTGAAGGGGTAGGCCCTGATCATGCAACATCGCCCGTGCAACACCCACGATCATTCTGTTCTTCCGCTCAGCAACCCCGTTCTGCTGTTGGTTATGGGGAGCTATGAGCTCTCTTTGAATCCCTTCTGCGCTGCAGAAGTCCTTGAACTTGCCAGAGATGAATTCACCACCATTGTCGCTCCTAAGAGCCTTCACCTTCTTCCCCGATTCCTTCTCGACCAGTGATTTGAACTCATATAACTTTGAGTATGTCTCACTCTTCTTCTGCATGAAGAAGATCCAACACTTCTAAGAGAAATCATCAACAAATATCACATAGTACCTGTGCTTTACTCTCGAAGCTACTGAGAAAGGTCCACACACGTCTGTGTGAATTCTCTCAAGGATCGTCGTGGTGCGACTATCCTTCTTGTGAAAGGTGGCTTTCACAAATTTTCCCAAAGTACACCCCTTGCACTGATCTGACTGCGCAAGAGTCCCTTTAGGAAGCCCAGTAGAAATCTGCTGCAGTATCTTCAAGGCTCCATGGTGAAGGTGGCCCAATCTCCTGTGCCACAACTCGCCATCATCCCGGCTCACCAATCCTTCTGCCTTTCATGCCATTGCTGCGCAGCCATCTACATGCAATTGATAAAGGTTCCTGACTCAAACCCCTATCTTCCGGGTTTCTCCAGTTGTCTTATTGCGCAAGAAAGCCTTTCCCTCGCTGAAAACAACATCATATCCCTTGTCTTCTAACATCGCCACAGAGATAAGATTCTTCTTCAATCTTGGAACATGCATCACTTCCTTCAATACGAAGGGTTTACCAGACTCCCTCTCAAAGGAAATGGCACTGATACCGGTCGCACTGTATCTACCATCATCGCCCATCTCGATGTGCACTCCAAGATCTTTCTCATACTGATCAGAAAACAAATCTCGATCTCCTGTCATGTGAAAAGACGCACCACTATCCAAGAACCATACTGATCCCATCACACTTGATACCAAGCATGTGATCAGTGAAAAATCCAGCTCAAACTGCGAGGCTAAGGCCTCTCTTGCTGCAGATCCAACAACTTGCTTATTTTTCTTCTTCTGCGGACAATTTGTGGCATAATGTCCGTGCTGGTGACAGTGAAAGAACTTCACCTTGGACATGTCCTACTTCTTGCCTTTCACACCAGAATGAGAAACTTTCTTGTTCTTCCCCTTCTTTGCTTTGGCAGCCAAAGTGCAATTTTCTTCATCAGATGCCTTTGATAAAGATCCGTCCCTGGTATTCCGCCTGATCTCCTCTTGCACAAGATCTGACCAAAGTCTCTCCCATCCTGGCAATTTCTCCTGACCATTGATAGAGTCCTGATAGGAATGCAAACTATTCGAAAGACCAAGGAGAGTCAAGCTCACCATGTCCTCATCATCGACAGTCGCCCCCACACTTCCCAGCTCATCCGGGCATTGGGTGAACTTCGTTAGATAATTGGGCATACTGTCTCCTTTCTCACACTTAATGTTTCTGAGTTTATCCTTGAGCGCCAACTTCCTCTGGTCACTCTTGCTTTGGAATAAATCTCTCAACTCTTTCCACATCAACTATGGAGAAGCCTTTCCATGCAGGTTGGATATAATGTGATCCTTCACGCCATCCAACAGAATCCTTCGACACTTTGCTGTCTTCTTTTGCCAAGCCTCAATGTGAGCAGCATCAGTAGGCTTTGGGACCTCAGCCTCTATTAACTCCTTCAACCCATTGTCATATAACACCGCCTCCATCCTGTCTCTCAATGCAATATAATTCGAGCTGCCTTCAAGAGCATACTCCAATCGCAATCCATTGAAAGACATTTCAACTTCGACACCAAGAAAACACTGCTGCAAATTCGAATTCCACCAGCTCAAAACTCAACTGCTTTTGATCTAAAATTCATAAGAAACAATTATTTCTCATACAGAGATTGATTGTATGGGCTTTTACCGGATATCTCACCTTCCAAAAGAAGGATGAATCCAGAGGCTACCTGGCCCGATTACAGACTCTGCCTGAAGAAATAAAATGTAATCACTTTCTGAATAATAGATCTGATGATCAACTTCGCTCTGATACCATGTAGAAATTTTGAATAATATAGCACTTATTCACAGATATTATCCTGATTATACACTATTTGTGGAATGCATGCATAATACATAACCACCTCTATGTTGATCATCAATTTGCGGAATAAAAAACAATCGCGTGTGCACATTGAAACATCAATCACACATATCAACACAGTATGTACTGGGGAAGAATACAGCTGAAAACCCCCAACTATATATATATTATATTGATAGATAACATGTAACAATACATAGTACAATACTTTTTCACAAGTACTCAGTACTATCTCCACCTGCTACACACAAACTAGTTCAGATAAAATCAAGTCACAGATTCAAATCTCCTTCGCTCTTTTCCTGCCTCTACTGCGCAATCCAAGTTGAGAATGGGAATGATCCAAGCTCGTTTTCCCTTTGGTTGTACTGTGCAATACTCATTGGCAATCTCCATCAATGATTGTGCAAATCCCATGCAAAGCTATAGTCACAACTGATAGTAGTCTCACCCTTTCACCCACCTCTAACACTTGTCTCCACTGAACTGTCCATGCACTGAGTTAACTGATGTATGCTTTAGTTGATTTATGAGTTAATAATTGGTGAATTAATTAATAATTAATTCACATCACTCATCACTAGTGTATTTGGTAGTTAGACTAAATACAACTAGTTCAACTAAGTCAAACTGAACACAACTCCATCAGCTCCTCAATCAACTCCACCAAACTCAATCACTTGAGTTCTAACTGAAGTCCATCATGCAATAGCTCAACTAACCCATAGGAAAAGCGTATTTCCTTCTGGCAGTTGCATGTGCCACATCCGTAGCTCGAATTGAAGTGCTGCAAGAGGATAAGATAATTTTTATAGTCCAAATATTATTAAGAGCTAATAATATTCGACTGTTCTATTTTTAGCCTGGTAGTCTAAAAATAGATCCTGCCCATATGTATAAAAATAGAAGTCCATATATTTTTACCAACATGACCAATCATCCACAAATAGCATCCTGCAACTCATAGACGATGATCCATATGTCTAAAAATAGACAGTCTAAAAATAGACTTTGCGCCAAAAATAGCCTGCGAGCCCACTTAGTGAAGGCGACTTCTTTTCACTAAGCTCCATCATCTTTTTGCATTTTCAATAGGATCCTCTGCCCCCTTATCTTTATTTTCATCTGCCATGGGAGGCCGTCGGGATTTGCAAGGTTGGTCTTGCAAAGGTTCGACCAGTTCAAGCCCTAACTCCTTATATCCCGACCTTGTTGGGGACATGAAAAGAAAAACAGGGAAAAAAATCAGACCGCTCTGATACCATTGATCAGAATTTAAACACGAATGCAAAAAAATACAGAGATAACCATATACACAAATATGCAGTGGAAATAATACTTCATTTCATTAATCTAAAATACTGACATATGCTTACAAACAAAATTGGAAATAAATCAGCTAGGGCGATGGTAGCTTATCTCTGAGAAGAGATGTGGCAGCTACATGCATTTGAACTGTGTTATAATGAGGCTCAAAGGCCTATTTATTTTTGAGAAACAATGGAAAACCCTAAACATCCAAAAACCTAACCCTAGAAGATGAAACGCCAAACTGTGGGCCCCGTTTGGGTAAATTGGTACATCAACTTCCCAGGGTCGTAACTTTGGCATACGATCTCCATTTGACGCGGAAAATATCTCGTTAGAAAGATCTATTTGAGAACTATATCTTTGGGAAGAGAAACATAGGTCCAGAGACCATGTTGCTCCCATTTTTCCCAAAAAACGTCGTTTAGGGCCTCAAAACGGCTCCGGAAGTTCAGGACCTGAAAAACTGCTAAAAATAGTAAACTGTGCTACAATTAAGGAAACTGAAAAGCTGAAAGAAACAATGGTGGGGGTCCAAGTGGAATTGGCAGGTGGCCACCAATATTCTTCTAGATCATATTCTAATATTTTATTATAAATAGAGGGGTTTTCTCCTCATTCTCTGCACATGACCATTTTGTCATCATCATTATCGTCCTACAACATTTGTGATCCCACTTTTGAGTTCAAGCTATCGTCATTTCCTTTTGCCCACTATATCCATTGAGAGTGAGAGTTGTAATTAAAGCATAGGGTTGCAAAGAACCCATCCCATGGAGGGGGATGTTATAGATCCAAGCGTGCATATTCTCCAAATCAAGTGTAATCAGTTTCATTTCATTTTAATAATAAAAAAACTCATTTATGTTCCATTGGGTCTCTTTTATTTTATGTATTGTTATTTTTTGTTTTATTTGCATGCCATTGTTTGCAGGGTTTCTAGCATTTGTTTTTACAAATCTGAAGAGCACTTGCAGTTTCTAATAATTGTTGTTAGGGATATCTGTCACCAATAGCTAAAGTGAGGAATTTTGGTACACCTTTTGAAAATATTCACACTAACAGTGCCTTTCCATCTAGGGAACTTACCTTGGAATATAGAACCAAGGCCCTTTCAACTCAAAACTTTCAATCTTTTCACACACAGTGTGGGGATAGCTATTTACCCCTAGCATAACAACTCTAGCCATCAAATATTTCAATCCATCATACTTCCCATTGTCAATGGAATTTTCGTCACAACAACCACATCATACAACCAAGGCTGAAATAATTGTAAGGAAATTCAAGTGTGGGAACTTCCATACCTTTCATTCCATCATTTCCTTAAATTAGGGCATCCAAAATTTCTCACATACACATGTCTATATGCATGTAATAACATGCACTAAAATTTTCATCTTAATTGTATGTTTTTATTTTATAGACCAACATCATTCATAGGAGATGGACTCTTTAAAATAGTCTTCTTTAAGGCACCATTTTCAAGAATGGCTCTCTTTTCTCATAGAGTGCTCTTTATTTTACATAGTTGCTTTAGTCCAATCAAAACCCCTTTGTCTAGGGTCAAATCCAAATATTATTGAATACTTCCAAACATAAACAACAAGCTATTTGTCTTCCTCCATAGTCATGAATGGTATATCTCTGGCCCTCCGGGCCTAGTGTTTGAAGAATAGCTCTGGTACCTCTTTGTATTATGCCCAACCCCTAAGGTGACTTTATGGAGGTGTGGTATCCAAATTTTCTCTCTCTTTTAACTTCTCAAACCTCAATTTTGAGATCATCATTGTCTTATGATCATCGAGAGATTTCCAATGATATAAATTTTATCTCGTTCTAAACTCTAGGCACGAAGTTATGGCCCTTAGAAGATTTGACATTTTATGCCACATTAGCCTCGATATAGTTAATACGTGGCTAACACATCACAATCCTATTCCCATGTGTCACCATCATATAGTGCCACATCTACAATTTGGACACATTAGCTTTCCACATCATATATGGATGTAGGTTCTTCCTTCCCTGCAACCATTTCCAATTCTCAAAACCAAATATTATTGAATACTTCCAAACATAACCAACAAGCTCTTTGTCTTCCTCCATGGTCATGCATAGTATATCTCTGGCCCTTTAGGCCTAATGTTTAAACCATAGCTCTGATACCTCTCTATAATATGCCCAACCCCTAAGGTAACTTTATGGAGGTGGGGTATCCAATTTTTCTCTCTATTTTAACCTTCTCAAACCTCCATTTTGATATCGACATTGTCTTATGATCATCGGCACCATCCTTCATGCACTGAGCTGCTAATGAAACTACTGTTGTTGGCACATTGTTTGTACGACAATTTCTCATCACTTTGCCAGCCAAAATTTGAGTGGCAACCTTCACCGTGGGGTCAGTAATACTGGAAATGAAATACCCGCGCGACTTCTTGACAAGTTTGAACTTGTCCTTCATCTTCTCGGCAAGGTCGCGCTCGCCCTTCTTTCCACCAAACACCTTAGCCAGATTCAGTCTAGAATGAGGTAACAATGTGATTTGATGGATCACTATATCAGTGATTAGTATCGGCTCACTCAGCCACAAGCACCTGTCATGCACAAGGCATAACAACTGCTTAATGACTGTTAAATATATTGGTGCGTAGTGTTAGTGAGGTACCCAGAGCAGGTTCAACAACCCTGACTTGTTTACCCCATGAATCCATTCCACCAGCTCTAGAGTGGTGACACCAGACTCCTTGTAGAAAACCCTCTTCATGAAGTTATCTTTATCTAGGTGGGGGAACCGCTCGACATCCCCCAAATCCCAATCTTCAAGCTTCAAATGTGGGATCTACGCCAAGTGCAGACCTTCAAAAATTATGTTTTCTAGCAGTAGGGGTGTGTTAAGGAGGAATTGGCCCTCATCTAGGTCTTTCCGGACCTTCACCTTGCCCTAGTGCAGAGGTATATACTCTAGAATCTTAGAAATATGGTCCACCCCCTCAATATCTATGTCTTTTGTGCCCTCCTCGGCCTCCATATCTACCACTTTGCCTTTCTCCTACGCGCTTGCCTTTTCTTTTCTTTAAGCTTGTGTAGCTGCATGTTTCCTCGAAGAATCATGCAATGACATCAACTTATTTTGTTTATCCTTATTCGGCTTGGGGACCTCTCTCATCAGCGTAGGCTTTGGCCTAGGCGACCTCGGCGTCGTAGGCACTGTCACTGGAACCTCCATACTTACAACCTCAGGGGCAACTCCCTTAGAGGCAATAGACCCTCCAGCACTTATAGTTTCTGCGGGACCTGGTCCTAACATGATTTCGTGATTAAGCTTACGGTCGGACCCAGGGTACTGATCGAACACAGGGCTTGCATGCAAATCCTCAAAGAACTCACAGTTCATGCGCAACAGACAACACAACTCAGAAATTCTCAAAATGCAAAGTGTTTCTTGTTGGGCAGCCACTTGTAATTTATAGGCGAATTCAAATTCAAATTCAACTCTTCCCCCAAAAAATCCATCCATAAATGCTATATTGGCGATAGATTTCCCAAGATTTTACTCTTCACTTTAGCCTTAATTTCCTTAAATGCTACTCCCCCGCTCCTTTTAACTATCTCCTAGCAATCAAATCATGAACAGTGATGGTAACAGTCACTTTTTGGCTACGCCGCATAGTCTCCACCCCTATAGCGCAAATCCCTTCATGCTCTTGCTAATGCTGTGACACCCTTCTATTCCACGTAGACCTCTTGTCGCGTAGCTCTACAACCCGGGAAATGTATTTTATAGTCCCGCGCCTCCTTGTAGCTGGATGGAGCGCTAAGACTATGCTACTGTCATATACTCATATGGACGAATCCCCAGTGTATGGACTCAATCAACTTCCATTTACCTTTCCCAGAAATGGATCTCCATTCAATTTAACAAGCTGAAATGCTCCACCATCATTAATCTCCTTGATAACGTATGGCCCCAGCCAATGCAGCTGAAATTTTCCTAGAAACTTATCAAAATTGCTGTCATATAATAAAAATAAATCATTGTTGGCTTCATGGCCCTGACCCAGGTTTAGCGTTAGTCAGCCAAGAAAATCCCTACATTATTGGCCCTTTTGGCATCAGTCCATAGAGCACACACCGAAGTCTCACCTGAAGCAGTATGGGGGGATGCAGAAACCAAGTTTCTGCACCCTGAGATAGTTGTGATGTCGATTTTATACCTTAAACCCTTCCTTCGCACAGATTGATAAGCCTTTAGGGCTTATCGATGTACTTTATCTTTCATCTCCTAGAACCCCCATGAAGGTACATGATCATCCTTCACGCAACCCTAACCAGTGGCTCAGGTACTTACGCACCTTTGTTACTGTGTTATTGTATAATTTCCTAAATTATCTTAAGTGTTCACCAAATTTACCATGTAGTTAAGATTATCTTCGTGTAAACATATATCCTTATTTGCGTTCATATAAAAAATAGAAACATATACATTCGCGCATAAAATTAGAATTATAACGTAAACCCAGAACTTAACAAAACATAATCATATGTGGTCCACAGAGGAAAAATACATAGTAATTCTAGAATACTTCTCTTTATTGATCATTTAGATTTGCAATACATACTCTATCTGCCATGCACACACAGTTGTAGGGGTCCATGCACTCAGCTGCGGACTTCTACCATAGGCCTTTATGCACTAAGCTACATATCCTATTCCTATGCTAAGACTCTCGCTCTTATCTCTTCACAGACTCATCAAGCACTTACACTTTGTTGAACTGACTCCTTTAGACTCCTCTATGACCTCCTTTTTATATAATCTCATGGGCTGTGGACCAAGGGTGGAACTCATCAAGCTGACACAACCTATCTAAACTAAGGGCGGAAAACCATTTTTGACTCTTGATATATTTGCACTCTGCGACCACAAAATGCGAAGACTTTACATTTCTTTATACAAAATTTGGGTCTTTTGCCCCAAAACTTGGGTTTTTAACCCCAAAATTGACCCCCAGGAGACCCGTTCCCAACAGGCCCCCAACACAAACATGGTGACTCACCCTCGAGTCACTCAACTGGCAAAAAGATCTTGTCACAAAGGCCTCCTAGCTCAACTTGGACTACTACAACTTCGGTGGTACACTGTGCTGCTGCTTGCTTCATCTCCTTGACTAGCTGTTCCATTTCTAGCCCTGTGTCGTCTAACTGAATCTTCTGTTGATTCTTCTATAGACTAGCCAATTTTCCTTCAATTGTGGCCATGATCAATAGGCCTCGTCCAACCAAGGCTGTAAGTGAGCCTTCAACATTTCTTCCTTGTGCTGAGTTGCATCTACCTGCTCTTTTGAACCCTTGGCCTTTTTTAGCTTTTCCAGCCTTTGCGTGATGGCGACAGTGCGCGCCATCTCTTTAGCTTCGTCGTAGTGTTGTTGCAGCTCCCGTGCTTCTGTTTCTAGCCTCTGCATAGTGGGGTCTTCCTGCAGGTTGGTGACCACCTGTAGCGACTGTTCGAAGAGTGTCGTGCAGTCCTTTACTATGCTATCTACTGCTCCTATGACATCTTTCACGACTTACTTGCATTTTTCTTTGATTTCTGGTGGAGTCAAAGGCTAGGACTTCAACTACAACTCTGTGATTTTGAGGTTCAATTCCAACTGGACCTGTGCCAATTCTGTGCGTGCGTCACGTACTCCAGCAACGATCTTCCGAGCCCACACATCTACTAGCTTAGCCTCAGGAATGTCCAGCGTTGACTCTTGTCCATAAGGTCTTTCATGAGGTCAATGGCAAAGTCTTGCTATACAACCATCTGGGCATTGCTGATCTTTTGCTCACTGATTACCTGTAATGTACGCTAACGTGGGTTCTCAATTCCAGGATCATGCCATCCTGCAAAAGGTGAAGCGCCTCACTGGGAATCATAGCCAAGTTAAGTCTAACTCCCTTGAGGGTGCTAACAGCGGGCTTGTCAACTTCAGTCTCTATAGTCAGTGCTCCATCCGGTAGCATTATTACTCGAGGATCTCGTGTCTACAACATCCTTGGCGCTTCAGAGGTGCCAGGCACCAAACTAGTTTACATCGCACCTGTTTGTAGCTGTGATGCATGGATCTGTAGCTCATGCACACCCATCTGGATAGCACCCAAAGCCTATTGCTGCTGCTATTCGAACTATTGTAGTAGTTCCGTGGTGGCATCCCTCACGATATCACCTATGTCATTCAAGTCCCCCTCTCTTAGGTTGATTGGGTCAAGAGACGTCTTGCTAGCCTTGGACTTCTTCCACGGCCCTAATTTCTCTAGATCTCTGGTGCACTTGGTGTGGAATGAAGTCATCTCCAAGTCCACTCCTCCCTGTTCTGTCTATTCATCCTCTTCTTCTTGCTCCAAGGAATGCGATTTCTGACTCCGATCAGAGCCGCACTCCTCTTCCTCTTCTTTCCCACCTATCTGCTTTGTGGTAGCACACTCTTCCTTGGACTTATCCTCAATCTCCTTTCTTTTCTTCGTGGCCAACTATTCCATCTTCAGCTTGGCTTCTTCCTTTCATTGTGCGACGGACTTGCTAGATCTTGTTGTCAAGTCCGTGGTAGTGCACCAATCTATCGGCTAGTAGTCGAGGACCGCTACAATTGCATCATCTATGGCCAAGTATGGCATTCGTGCCACTTCTATTCAGGGTCCTTTCGCGCATGAATTGAGACATGGTGGAACTCAACCTTGAATTCCACATACTCCTACAACCTATCAAAATTTGTTGGTGACAACCATGGCTTACGGTTGATGGCCATATGGACACTCATCTCCAACAAGATCGAGAAGATCTCGCTATCTTTGATCCACTGAGGATCCTCCATAGCCCACAGTGAAGCGAACTTTGCTGCTTCTAGTAAGTCTAGCATGATCTGAGGAAACTGGCTATCCTTGGGAAGCTCCCATGCAACTAGCACTTTGGACAGCAGTAGCCATGCATAGTGGAATGCCTTACTATGATCCTGTGCCTCGCAGCAGTTTGCGAGGAATTCACCGTAGAGGTAGTGCGCCTAGTTAAAATGTATGCCCTCCGCACACTGGGCTGCTAAGGCTATCACTGGTGATGTCACTTCATCTGTGTGACACTTCCTCATGACCTTTCCTGCCAAGATTTGCGTCGCCACTTTGACCATGGGGTCACAAATACTCATGATGACATAGCCACGTGGCTTCTTAACTAGCTTGAATTTTTCCTTCATCACCTCAGCAAGGGCATGCTTGTTGGCCTTTCCGCCAAACTCTATGGCAGGATTTTCTCTTGAGTGTGGTAGCCATGTGACCCTATGGATTAGCATTTCAATGATGGGCATCGGCTCCAGTAGCCACATATATCCACCATGCACCAATCACAACAACTGCTTGATCACGATTAGCGTGATGGGTGCACGGTTGTAATGTGGCACCCACAACAGGTTTAGAAGGCCTGCCTTATCCATGCCTTTCAGCCACTTCCTCAGCTCCAAAGCGGTCACTCCAGTGTTTTTGTGGAAGACACGGTGCATGTTGGTCTGTTGCTAAATGAGGGAAACACTCTGTTTTAGCTAAATCCTAGTATTCCAATTTTAAAAGGGAGACACGCCCCAAGCATCATCCCTCAAAGATAATTTTCTCTGGCAGTAGGGGTGTGTGCAGGGTGACCTTACTCTCATTAATATCCTTCGGCACATTCATTTTACCCCTGCATGGAGGAGTGTACTTAGGTAGCTTAGAAATGGGGTCAGACCCCTCAACCTCAACATCCTTGGTTTCCATCACAATATCCTCATCATCCATGGGGATTTTTTCGACCTCTTCTACCAGCTCTAAGTCAATGACCTTGGCCTTTTCCTACGCGGTGGGATTATCCTTTTGTGGGTTCTTCCTAGGTGATGCACGCATTGGTTTTAGTGTCATGGCCTACTTTGCTTTCTTGTTCTTCAAACCCTCCTTGGTCGGGGTAGGTCTCAGCTTGGGTGATCATGGTGACTTAGGTACTTCAGCTCGTACTTCCGTAGTTAAAACCTCCAGGGCAGCTCCCTGTGAAGTCATGGCTACCCCTAGAACAACTCTTTTGGCCGTGATTTCTTCCCCAACATTTACATTCTCAGCCAGCATCGACATGATGATATGTAACAACTCCTATGTCTCCTTTGGGAACGTCTCAAACAATGAACTTGCTATCAAACTTCAAAGTTTTCACGGTTCATGTGCGCCTGAGAGCTCAACACCTGAATTCTCAAAATTCCAAGTGTTTTTCGGTGGGCAACCCTTTGTAATTTATAGGCATTTTCAAATTCAAATACGACTGTTCCCCCCACAATTGGTTCATTAATACTAGATTGGTGGCATATTTTCAAAGATCTGGTCCATAAATTCTGACTTAAGTGCTGCCCCCCCACTTCATTTGGTCATTTTCTCATCGTCAAATCATGAACAGTGACTTTAACAATCACTTTCTGGCTATCCTGCATGGATTTTCCTTTGGTAGTGTAGCTCCCTGTGCGCTTCTGTGGGCTCTGTGACATTTATTTGTTTTGCGCAGTTCCCCAATCGCACAGCTCTCCAACCCTGGCAGTGTAGTTTATAGTCCTGTGCTTCCTTTCAGCTGCCTAAAGCGCTAATACTGTGCTTCCCTCATATAGTCACCTAGCTGGATCATCGGTGTATGGCTTCAATCGGCTACCATTCACCTTCCTTTGGAAGGGTTCTCCATTCAATTTAACTAGTTGAACCGCTCCACCATTGGTAATCTCCTTGATGACATACGACCCTATCCAGTGCATCCTAAATTTCCCTAGAAATTTATCAAATTTTCTGTCATATAACAAGACTAGATCATTTACCTTGAAGGTGCATAGTTTGATGTGCCAATCGTGCCATGCCTTTTCGTGCTCCTTTTGAACTTGTTGATGAAATCCAACTAGAAATCAGTCCTCCTCAAGATCTACTAGCTGCGCGAGCCTCTCTTCCAGGGCTTCGCGATCTGCCATTCTTGTGACTGCCACTATGCGTAGACTAGGTACAATGTATTCCATTGGCATCACAACTTCTACGCCATACACGAGTCTGAAAGGCATTTGTCCAGTCAGCTTCTTGCAAGTTGTTCTGTAGGCCCATAACACTGCGGGTACATGCATGTTGGCTTGTTGTGGCCTAACCCAGGTTTAGAAGTGATTTAGCTAAACAAATCTTGAAACTATCGGCCCTTTCGGCAACAGCTTGCAGAGCGCGGGCTGAGGTCTCACTCGAGGTAGTATGCGAGGGTGATGGAACCAGGTTTCTGCACCCTAGGGATGTCTTGATGAGGTCTAGGAGGTTTACAAACCCAACCTGTGTTCTTGTGCTACTATGCGCAGTCATCTGACCTTCACAACTTGTGCGACTGCTTCTGCGCATCCCTATAAAGAGTGCTAAGAGGTGTTATCTAGATCCTTTATCTTCAGTATGCTATTATTATAGATCTTGACTTAATTGTGTGTACCCAGTATTTTTATTGATCATTCAACATTCATAACAAGTGCGTGCAATCATAAAACTGTAAAGAGATGCATAAATACAACAAAAGCATAAACACACAGATCTACGAGTAGATGCACCATATTTCAGAATCAACCTATCTTTTATTAATTCTTTGTTCTGATACAGTCCCAACTCCGCCTTGTGGACTCAACTGCAGGGGTCCACACACACAGCTGCAGACTCTACCAGGCCTCTGCGCACATAGCTGCAGAGCCTCTTCCTACTAGTACAACCCAAGACTCGGACTTACAGACTCATAGTGAATTCCTCATTCAAAACCCATATTACTTCTCAATGCTAAAAAACTCCTTTTTACACTTAGAGCCTCACTCTATTTATACAATACCATGGTCTGCGGACCATGGGTAGGCCGACAAATTCTATATTATATTACATTATTTTAAGGTAGAAAACCCTAGACTCTCACACTCCGCGCCTACATTTTGCAGGGTCTTTACATTACATTGACCAAACTTGGGCTTTAAGCCCCAAAAACATGCTATGGGGGGATCCGCTACCAAAAAACGCACATCCCAGTCATTTCTCTAAGCTTTGTAGACCTTCGTTACTACACTCTCCAGTATCTTATTGAACACTTCCACCATCCCATTAGCTTGCGGATGATAAGGTGTACTTTTCCGATGATACACCTGAAATTCCTCTGTCAACACGCTGATTGTTTCATTAATAAAGTGTGTACCGCAATCACTCATCAAGATCTTTGGATACCCAAATCTCATTAGGACATACTCAAAAATAAGTTTTGGTACTGTCACTCCTGTGTAGTCCTTCACAGGCTGTGCCTCTCCTCATCTGGTCAAATACTCAGTCGTGGTGATGATGTACCGCGCATTCGTCTTCTTGCCTTGAGGCTGAATGGGTCCCACAAAGTCAATTGACCATTTTTCGAATGGTTGTAATGTCACCTGCAACATCATAGGTAGCTCATCCCTCCATGACGACCTGCTAGTCCTTTGACATGCATCACATGCACTACGATATGCTTTCGAATCCTTATGCACGGTTGGCCACCACAACCCAATGCGTAGAATCTTCTACGCTGTTGATTTCCATGCATAATGTTCTACTTTTTCTCTGCCATGAGCCTTAGCGAGGATGCTACTTCATTCAAAGTCAGGCACATAACATCACAATATTTTATCTGACCCCATTTTGTACAAGTTCCCTGCAATGATAGAAAAGTTTGCCGCGTGCACTACCAGTTCCTTCTTTTGTTGACTTGTATAACCTTTCGGAGCCAATCTTGTCATCAGGAAGTGGTTAATATCTTCAAAGTGAATGTTCGTGATGTGCACTACAAAGATTTCGGCGTTGGGTATTCCTTCCTCTAAATTAGTAGGTTCCTTTGTAGTTTCAATGTGCAATAGATGATCAAGTCCCACATTTAGTCGTCCTGGCTTCACAATAACCTCAAAGTCACACTCTTGGAATAAAAAGAACCACCTACATAATTCCCCCCCCAACACAGGCTTGTTGACCAAGTACTTCAACGCAGAATGATCTGTATACATCTTAAAATGTCTGCCCAACAAATAGTGCTTGAACTTCTAGAGTGCGTACACCATAGCTAGTCCTTCGTGCTCTATCATGGAATAATTTTTCTCTGTTTTAGATAGCTTCCTAATTGTGAATGCTATAGGATGATCCAATTATCCCTCACTATCCTGTTTTAGTACACCCCCCACCACAATACATGATGTGTCCACGTGGACATGAAATTCCTTCTTCCAATCTGGGAAGACTAGGATCGACGCGGTGACCATGTTCTCTTTCAGCGCATCCAAGCTCTTATGACATTCATCATTCCAACAGAACATAGCATCCTTTTTCAACAATTTCTCCATAGGAACAGTGATCTGGGCATAGCTCTTGATGAACTTTCTATAGTATCCAGTATGCCATAGAGTTGTGTGCATCTGTTTCACACTCCTCGGTGCCTCCAAGTTTATTATCACTAGATCTTCACAGCGTATACCACAAATCCTTGTTTGCATACCACATGACCCAGCAGGATCCTAAAAGGGACACAAAATAGACACTTCTTCAGATTGAGTGCAATATGGTATCTCCTACATGTATCTAGCATCAAGCACAGACTTGCCACATGGTGCTTGACCAATCCAAACACTGTCCTATCGTCAAAGTATACCTCCATACATTTATTAATTTTTGAATGCCATAATGACTACGTGCAAAATGATCATTGGCGCATTCTTTAGCCCAAAAGGCATTACGGTATACTAAAAGCATCCCCATTTAGTCGCGAAGGTCATCTTGCTTCTGTCCCTAGGCTCGATTTTGATCTGATGGTAACTAGAGAATCCATCAGTGAAAGAGTGTGATTCTTGGCTACCTACATTATCCAAGACCTCGTCGGTGAATGGGGTTGGGAAAGGAACATGCACACAAGCATCATTCAATTTCCTAAGATCTACACATATTCTTATTTCTTCCTTCTATTTGTTTTCCTGAACCACTATTGGGCTTACCCAATTAGATTCTTCCACCAGTTCGATAATACCTGCCACGAGCATCTTATCTATCTCAATGCAGACCCTTTCCTTATACTTCGGGTTGAGGCAGTATAGTCTTTGCTTCATAGGTTTCGCATCCGGTTTTAGGGTGATCTTCATGACACCTAGGTCTCCTATTATCCCTTTTAGATTAGAAAACTTCATGGGGAATAAGTCCTTATATTCACGGAGTAGTTTGGAAATATTATCTACTGTCGTGTCGTCTCAATAGTCCTCAATATTTGCAAAATTTGGTTTTTCCTCCATGCCAATGTTCACCTGCTTGGACTTGAGCAGCTCAGTTATTTATGGGTTCTCTAGCTGTGGTCCTTCAAATCCGTGGTGACCTTCAGTCTCTAGGATATTAACCTTTCTCAGGTCTTCATCTTCTTCTTCCACTATTACATTGTAACATTCCAGTGCGTGGCTCAGCTGGGTAGTCCAATCAGGTTGAATTAGGTCTAGAGGATCCTGCAGTATCTTAAAGATGGTTGTCTTAACCTCCTACAATGCTTCATTAATGGACTAAAATCCATCCTCAAAATTGAACGTCATCAGGAATCCTTGGCATGAAACATCCCATTCTTTAGTGACATGACGAAGTTCTGTCTCCAAGTACTAATTCATTGGTATAACCTCCAAGGTATGATAAAATAGATGGACCCACTCTAGCTGAGGCTTCGCTCCATATGCTTCAGTCCATTTGGCTAAATGATCACGTAGATCATTCCTCCCATCATATTTTTCTGTTAGTCGTACCTTTGGGTGGCCAAAGCGTATCCTCATCATCCTCCTATATTCGCGCCAATCATCAAAACTACCCTTGTGCATACCCCACCATCTGGCAGGTATAGCACACAATGCCCAATCTAATGCCTGAAAGTGATGCTTCCTTGGAACTTCCCTTTCAAATGCATCCAAAAAGGGATCAATGTCAGTTAGCCCATCATAGTGAGGTACATTCCTTACCTCTAATGATACGCATCACAATGACTTGGTCATCATATTATAGCGCAGTGTAGATACTTCATGCAATTGGTTCTACCAGTGCTCTAGTTCTTTGTTCAAATCTGATGTGTAGGAGCTCTTGCGGTCCCATGAAATACGTCTTGTTGGCTTGTATGGGCCTGACCCAGGTTCAAAGGTGATTTAGCCGAGAAAATCCCAATACTACTAGCCCTTTTGGCAATAGTCCATGGAGCGCAGACTGAGGTCTTACCCGAAGTATTATGGGAGGGTGCTAGAACTAGGTTTCCCCACCCTTGGGATGTCTGATGGGATTCTGGAGGTCCGCAGTCTGACCCATCACTATGCGCACTTGCAATCCCTTTGCACCTTGCAGTGCTGCTTCTGCACAGTCCTAGTCGGGGAGAAACACGTATAATATCCAAGTTCCTTGCTATTTAATCTGTGATTATCTGATTACCTAACTTGTTCATGTAAGACTAATGATTATTACAACATATTCATCAATCATATCAATGCGTGCGACGAATAAACCAATATAAACATAAAGAAGGCAAGGTACAACAAATACACAGAAATAAGAATCAACTTCTCTTTATTAATCTTCAATCCCGATTATAGCCTCGACACTGCCCTGCGCACTTAGCTACAGGGGTCCGTGCACTTAGCTGTGGACTCTACTAGGCCTCTGTGCAGTCAACTGCAGAGCCTCTTCCTACTACTATGACCCAATACACTTAGAATCATACTCTAAGCTCGAACCATTCACATTTTTCTTCCTTATTCCTATGCTATATTTACAACTTAGAGCCTCGCTCTATTTATACAATCCCATGGTCCACGAACCATGGGTAGGCTGACACGACTTTACATTACATTACATTACTTTAGGATGGACAACCCTATGACTTAACCTCTAATTTGCGCTCTGCACCCGCAATTCGTGGAGTCTTACAAAACCTTTGACCAAAACTTGGGCTTTGAGCCCCAAAACATGCTGTGGGGTGATTCCATGCCCAGCAAGCCCCCAACACAATCATCGTGACTTGTCCTGAGTCACTCTGCTAGTGCGGAAATCTTGGCACGGAGCCCTTCCAACTGGTCCCATACTGCTTGGAGGTCCGCAGTGCACTATTCTACGGTTTGCTTGACCTGATGCATGCGTTCCTCTGATGCTTCTTTGTGAGGATTTTCTATCTGCCTTAGCGCATATATCTCCTACATTTGTGCGAGCTTTCCCTCAATCTCGGCCATAATGGTGAAGTCCTCATAAATCCAAGGCTAGACACATGCTTTGAGAAGTGCCTATTTCTATCTTGTAGCATCCACCTGTTCCTTCAGTGCCCTTGCTTGCTACATCTTTGCTAGCCGTTGGGTGAGGACAACTGTCTGCGTAGTTCCCCTTACACTGTCATATTGCTCCTGTAGTTCGTACGCCTCTATTTCTAGGTGTTGTATGTTAGGGTCCTACTGCAAGGATGTAAGGACATCAAAAGCTTGATCAAACATACTGGTACAGTCCTGCATTGCCTGTTCAATTTCTTCCAATCCTATTTGAATTGCGCTAATGCGCTTCTCTCTAACTTCCGGAGGAGTGGAAGGCTATGCCTTTGTTGGGCATGGGATCCCCTGCAGTAGATTTTGGGGCTTAAAGCTCGAGTTTTGGTCAATTGTATTGTAAGACTCAGCGAAGTGTGGGCGCGAAGTGCGAAAGTCTAGGATGAGTCATAGGGTTGTCCGCCCTAAGAATTGTAAAATAATGTAAAGTTGTGTCGGCCTACCCACGGTCCACGGGCCATGGGATTGTATAAATAGAGTGAGGTTCTAAGTGTAAAGATAGTTTTTGGTTGAAAAAAATCAAGTAAAAGATAGATGCGAAGGCATGGTCAGAGCATAGGGGGAAAAGTTGAAGTGTATTGGGTCATAGTAGTAGGAAGAGGCTCTGTAGCTGAGTGCATAGAGGCCTAGTAGAGTCTGCAGCTGAATGCGTGGACCCTTGCAACTAAGTGTGCAGGGCGGAGTCGTGTCTGTAAGTGGGATTGTACTTGAAAAGGAATACTAATAAAGATAAGTTTAATTTAGAATATTGTGCTTCTATGCTTCTGTTTATCCTTATGCATTTATACTGTTTATGATTATGCACACTTACCTGAATGTTGAATGAAGTAATAAGAATATTGGGCCCTCACAAGTTAAGTTAAGCACTAATATAATAGCGCAGTAAGAATAGAGAATCAGGGTAGTACTTTCTTCATGCCATTACAAAGGTGCATGGAGGTAGTGGCATAGGTCACGAAGGATAGACAACTGTGTGGAGTAGTGCAAGCGCGCAGGTTCAGACCGCGAACCTCCAGAAACTTCATCAAGACATCCCTAGGGTGTGGAAACCTGGTTCCAGTACCCTCCCATGCTACTTCGGGTGAGACCTCAGTATGTGCTCCATGGACTGTTGCCGAAAGGGCTAGTAGTATTGGGATTTGCTTGGCTAAATCACTTCCGAACCTGGGTCAGGCCCCACTAAGCCAACAATTTGTTCTATTGTCGGGACATGGATTTGCGTAAGGGATGCCTGATTTCAAGCCACTAGAACCCAACAAAGAAGGAAATTGAAGACTGGTTGGACAAGAAGATTCACGAGTTTGTGACACATGAAAATAGAACTCTGCAAGTATCTGAGAAAAAGTGGTTGGATCGCTATGTGTATACAAAAATCCACGAGATTTTCTTTGCATCGCTTTCTTCTAAACTTTATGAGTGGATCGCGAGGTTAGCCAACAGCCAGGGAAGGTGTAGGCTCGACTAACCGATAGTGTGGACTCTGGAATTAGTGCGCAGACTGGAATCCTCAGAAGATAAGATAGCACGAGCTGTGGACCACTGGCTCAACCGAATAATAGGAGGATTTATCACTGAGTTCGCGGCAGACATGATTGTCAGTTACAACGAGGAAGAGCGACGTTTTCTCAAGGGACCACGAGGTAAGTATATTAAATCTTTGAATACCTGGATTAAGATGTTGTTATGTGAAAAGCAAGTTATGCGAATAAATTAATGTTTGGGACTACGTGGAGCGGAAGAATCTACAAAAGTGGAAGTAGTGAATAACTAGAAAATAGTCCTGTAATTTCACCCTCACAGGAGAGCAAAGATGAGCTCGCGAAATTTTCTCTGAGAAGTGTAGTCAGTTTGATAAGGCAACAGATTCCGCGGTTACCACCCACATTGCCCCCCAGTTCACCTCCTTCACCTCCATCTCCACTCACTCCACTTCCACCACCTCCACAGTTTAGTATGGCGAGTTTGATCAAACTACCAGTATTCAGAGGAGTAGGGAATGAGGATCCGGACCAATTTTAGTTCATGGTAAGAGCAGTATGGGAAGCACAAGGTGTCATGGACAACAACATTAAGAGGGCTACATTGGTGAGTGCGCCGCAGGATCGCGGATTAGCGTGGTACATCAAGCACTCTAACGACCACCCAAATGCAAGGATAGCAGAAATCCATAATGCGTTGAACAGAGAATTTAGCAAGCCAAAATCAGAGACACAATCAATCATCCAGTTTAAAGAGATCGTGATGATTTTGGGCGAGACCCCCTGGGATCTGGACCAAAGGTTGAAGAGTATGATTTACGAGGCCAATATGATGCTAATGGATGTAAAACATCGCACATGGTTTGTAGCATATTGGACACCACACTTGAGGATGGCACTGTCACAGCAGAAACTTTCTACCCAGGCCAAAGCGTTGGAGATGGCGATGAGATTACAAGAGACACCAATATAGGACGTTGGTTTGGGAGTTCAACAAATCCACACACAACTACAGAATCTATGTTTGGAAATGCAAAGCTTGAAGCAGGATAGGGCACCGTGGGCAGAGGCACGCGAGGAAGCACGGTGCATAAAATGCAAAGGCCAGGGTCATGACAAGGATCCCTGTTAAGTGTTCGCGAACTACTTGGCAAGAGGAGGGCCAATGCTCTTAAGACCGAAGGTGCAGGCAGGGCCGAGCGTGGCACCCAATTTATGGTGCATGATTTGTTAGATAGGAGGGAAACACATGACGAACAATTGTCATTTGCTGCAGAAATATACACAGACACCCCAACAATTGTTTTGTAATTTTTGCAGGTCGATAGGCCAAAATGAGCGCACTTGCCACAGTTATGAGCTAATGATGGATCGGACCCCAGCCTATAGAATGAAAACTAAAACGCAAGCCCTCAACCCATATGCGGGGATGGTGTGTGCTATATTTTAGGGGCGAGGTCGAGGACGAGGAGGAATAGGACAAGGAAGGGGCCACAGACAGTTAATTTGTTACAATTGCGGAGGACCAAGGCACTATGCCCACGACTGTACCAACACAACGAGGATATCCTATACGTATTGTGCTCAATTTTATCATGAAACAATAGACTATCCAACGTTGATAAAAAATATGTGCGAAAAAGGGGTATTCTAGCCTCCCCCTACTCAGAATATACAAGCGATGAGGTTTGAATTGCGTGAAGAGGACTCGAATGTAAACATAATGCTCAGAAGTCATGCGACCACGGGAGAGGATAAAGGAAATCATCCAAAGGAAAGTATGTGGGTTTTCAAGGCTCTTGCAAAGGAACCCGAGTTTGACTTAGAATGTGCGATGGAGACATTCATGGAAGCTAAGAAGAGCTTCGCGGAGGCCTCCGCTTTAGGTAGTGAGGATCAACTAGAGCTAGGAATGGATCCTTCAACGCTTACAACCTTTCTGGAGACTTGCATGAAACTGCTACGTGACAACAAGACAGTTAAAGGACTATAGGAACTGATCACCAGGTGCGCAGGGTCAAGGGAATTGTGCATCGTCTGAAAATTGGGGAAGCATGCATTGCACACTGGAAGAGAAATGAGGTTGACTGCATAGATTGGGGAATATGAAATGGATTAGGTAATCCTAGATATGGGTTCAAACGTGAATGTATTACTGAAGAAAACATGGGAATGTATGGGCAGGCCAACGTTACAGTGGCCCCCTATTCAATTACAAATGTTGAACCAACATAAGATTTTTCCCATGGGAAGGCTGCAAGGGCTAACAGTTGATATTGAAGGTGCGAGCACGCAGACCGATTTTGAAGTGATAGAGATTGTCAATGACAAGAATCCATATCCCCCGTTGTTAGGAATAGACTTGGCCATTGATATGAACGAAGTCATCAATCTGAAGAAGTGCAAAAATGATCTTCGAGAAAAATTTGCTACGTGTAGTAGTCCCACTGGACACAGCCGAAGGAGCGCGCTACATTGAACCAGTGCGCGATGATGAAAGAAATGATGATCTTGATTGTATTCACAAGATAATTGCACGAGACTAGGATTGGGTGAATTCAATTACAGATGGGAGGATCTTGTGGGAGCATGAAAGCTCCTGCACTTTGGATTTAGAAGAATAAGTAGAGCGCCGGCAGAATCGGTTGCACAAAGCGAAAATGCTGAATTGCAACATGATGATTAGATCTCTGGGTTGCGTGACAACGGAGGCATGAGAGCTACTGACATATGATGGATTGACAATGGTGGATGAATTATTGAGCAAATTTGAAAGCACAGTATTGGAGCAGCAACGGTTTGATGTGTTGAAATGGACACTGCGTGCAACACCTGCACGATGGTGGGGTACATATCAAGAAAACTTTGAGGACTGGCATGGATGTAGAAGGATGATGCGCCTATGGTTTGGAAGCCCCCAGCTTCAAACGAGAGTCAGGTAGCGAGGACGGAGTAGCTTGCATGCCCACTTGTGTCGATGGGTATAAACATGTCTTGTGCAGTCCACATAAGCACACCCCAAACTAAGGATCGAAAATCAGAACAGGATGAAGTAGTAGGAAAGGCAATGCACACCACAAACTTTCCACGTAGAAGCATTCATCAAAATATGTAGAATCTTGACCAGAGTTCACCAGGTGAGACGAACTAATTGGGACCTACACGTACCAGCGGTCTAATGGGCCTATAAGGCCATGTGAGAAAACCTGAGCACGGAAATGATTCCAATGCTGAAGAGTAGAGTCGAGATCATAGTTTTGGAGGAAGAGAATCCTCACGCAATAGCTCCCATAGTTGGAAAAATATGCGAGGATCAAGATGAAGGAATTATGCAACCGTGTGAGGACGAACATATGTAGATTCAGAAGGCCATTCGGTGAGGGAACCTTAAGCTTCGCGAACTCGAAGAAGATTGGGTACGACTGAGGCAGAAAAGCATGTTAATGGACACAAAGATAAAAAAAATGGAAAACAAAATCATGCAAGCATGTCGCATCGATAATCTAAGAATGACAAGACAAGATATGAGCAACCGTACTGCTGCATTAGAAGATTGTTGTCGAGCATTTGTGACTCTTCTACCATGGCTGTGACTACGCCTTACCAAACAAAGTAACCAGGGGAGCACACCACATAAGGAGGAACACGCAGCGATGAATATTGCAAGGGTAATTGAGGGGTACCTGCGGACTGGGCTAAATGGTGAATTGAAGCCTTTCATAGGTGGTGCAACCACCTGACTATCCGTAGGGAGCATAGTCTCAGTGCTCCAAGCAGTTGAAAGAGAGCGCAGGACTATAAAAGAGTCTGTGAGGGAGCTGCATGATTAGGAGGGTACGCGCAGGATTAGTATGTCACAAGGGTTGTACCTATGCATAGGGGGCTGGACTGCCATGCGAGTAGGCTAGGAAGTGACTGTTGGTGTCACTGTTCATGACAAGATGTCCAATTTAAGTCAACGAGGAGTGGGCAGCAGGGAATTAAGACACGAAGTCAGAACTAGATTTGGGATGATCTGCTGCCAACCTAGCATTAATGGGCTGAATGAGGGGGTAACGGTCGAATTTGAATTCAAAAAAGCCTATAAATCATAGGTGGCTAATTAACGAATAACCCTTGTCATTTTGAGAATTTAGTTGTTGCGCTATCAAGCGGGTATGGACCTTACGAATTTGGAGGCTATGAGAGAAAGTGCAGTGTTTGAGACATTGTCGAAGGAGATGCAGGACTTCTTGAATAGAATGATGTCGACAACTGAGGAAGCCATGGAGAGCCCTATGCTATTGGTGGGGGATGCACTGGAAATTCCAAAATCGCCCAAGACGCTGAGGCCCAAAAAGGATCCACAGGCAGTAGGGCCAATCCACATGTCTCCACAAAATCCGTGGTTTGGTAAAATATCTATGGAAGACAAGGGCAAGACTGTTAATCTTGAGACAGATTATGATTAAGAGGATCTCCAGGCTTTCGTAGAAGAAATTGAGGCAGATGAAGAAATGGAGGAAGACATTTAGCCAGTGCATGCTGCAACAAAACTGCCCAAGTATGTCCCTCTATAGAGAGGGAATGCAAAAGTACCCAAGGATTTGGATGCCATTAAGAGTGCACTCCAAACCCCGCTCCTCCCAGATGGAATTTGTTTGAAGGTTTGGTTCTAGGCTGCGTGCCCACGATGAAATTTGAAGATTGGGACCTCGCAGATAGTGAAAAGTTCCCACATTTGGAGGCTAGCAAACTCATGAAACAGAGCAAGGAGGGGTCTGTTACAGTGCTAGAGCCACAGAAATGGCTACGTGGTGTGGAGGAGGCTGGGCTACTCCACCTACTATGGATTCCACACTTTCACCAGGCATCGATCATGATTTTTGTCATTAGGAAACTGCTTTGCCTAGTGCATAATGGGTACTTGTGGCTTGAGGAACCCATTCTCATCACGTTGGAGCTTATTCACAATATTTCTTGACTTCCCTGTATGGGAAGGGACCCCAAAAAAATAGCTAGAAAAAGCAGAGATTTGGCGCTTGCAGAGGCCATGAAGAAGAAATAAAAGTTGGAAAAGAAGCAGCGAGGCTATGTAATTAGTAGAATTCAAGACAAAGGGGTGCATGTAGCCACCCAGCTATTGGCCCGGAAGGTGATGAGAAAATGTCGCAGCAACGAGGTACCAGTGACAGTTGTCGCGTTGGCTGAACAATGTGCAGAGGGGGTCCAATTCAACTGGGGCGAATTCCTCTGTTAGGAATTCCTAACCAACTGCAAAGAAGCTTAGGAGCAGGGCAAAACTTTCCACTACACATGGTTTCTCTTGTCTATCTTATTGGTGACAGGGGAATTTCCTGAGGACAGTCAGTTCCCTCCCCTTGAACAAGACTTTCCAGAGGCGGAAAAATACACGTCGCTTTGGGCGAAAAAGAACACCACGCGAATCTGCGAGATCAAGATCTTTTGGGTGCTCATGGAGGCGAGCGTCCGGATGTGGATCAGAAAAAAGGCCACACCTATCCCCCACAGTGTACGACAGTCTGAGGAACTTTGTAGACTTTAAGGCAGATATACACAATGTGTATATCAAGGTGCGTAAGGATCCGACACAGACTTGGACCAAACTTCTTTTCATCGCGATTGATGATGCTGTTTTTGTTGTGCTCGACTCATGGCCACCCAAGTGGCGCACCCTAGATCTAACAGCATGCGATGAGACAACAATACAAAAATGAAAGGATGCCACCAAGCTGCTAGCATAGAAAAAGCGCAATGAGTACTTGGCTAAGGAGGTAAGGGCTTCTCGCAAGGCAGTGAAGGCCGTCGTAGAGCAGACCAATGTGCTGAAAAAGCAACAACAGCACTGGCAATCAGGGCCAACATCAAGCAGGGGGAAAGAGGCCCAGACGTGACCACAGGATAGGGGACAGAAGATATGACAAAAAGCATGGACCCAAGCATGACATCTACACAACTGAAACGACTGTGTGGTACGGAACGAACAGGGCCACGAAAGAAGACCAAGGCTTCCAAACTAGATGGTGAACACATTACACTGACAGAAGGTGACCTATACGACATCAATGACACAGTTCGCAAGGTCACCAGGGAAGTGCTTCAGGAAGCAATGATGGAGCAGCAGAGTGTGTTAGGGGCCCTCAGGGTGCAACTACAGCAACTTTAGGTGCGACCCCCCCAGGAGGGTACAGTAGTCATCTACAGTGTCGTAGGTACATCTTCAATGGAGCAGTTGTTGTGGGCCAAAATGGCTAACACCATCCCAATACTGGAAGGAGCACTAACAGTGGACAACATGGAGGACAAAGCCACAGTGGGCTGGATTAAGGGACTTGGCCTAAACTTGGCTTCCCTTCCGCGGGATATATTATATCAGCTACAGGATGGAGCGATAGTAGAACTCCACACTAGGGAAGGACACACCGTACAAATGCTCAACGAACAATGAATCACCATCGAGCAGCTTAGTCTACTACACGATGAAGCATTGGCGTAGAATCAGTAGATGGAACAGATAGTAGAGGAAGCATGTCGCCATGCCCCGAAGCTAGAAATTGTGATAGACCTACTAGTAGGAGTGCGAATTCACAGATTGGCTAGTGAATTCTGCAAGGCAAAGGAGGAAGCAATGAGGATATAGTTGGACCTCAACCTTTAGATTGCTGAACTACGATTAAAGGCGTAGTCATCCACGCCCCCAGAAGTTAGGGAACAGTGCGTTGGCGCTATCCAAAAGGGGTTGGAGTAAATAGGATAGGCAGTGCAGGATTGTACTATAATGTTGGAAGAATCCCTCACGGTCCTCACTTCATTATAGGAGGACCCCACCATGCAACACCTAGAAATAGAAGAGCGGGAGCTCCAAGTGCAGTATGACAGTGTGCATGGAATGGCACAGACAGTTGTCCTAACCCAACGGTTAGCGAAGCTACAACAAGCGAAGGCGTTGAAGGAACAAGTGGATGCCGAACGATAGAAATAGGTAGTACTTAAAGTGCTCGTCCAGCCGTGGATTGATGAGGCCTTATGCATCACTGCTGATATTGAAAGAAAGCTCGCACAAATGAAGGTGATGCATGCCTTAAGATAGATATTTTCCCCTGACAATGAGAATTCAGCAGAAAGAGTAGAATAGATCCAACAGATGGCAGAGTAGTGCGCCACAGACCTTCATGCAACACAGACACAGTTGGAGGGGCTTCATGCCAAGATCATCGCACCAGTAGAGTGATTTGGGATGAGTCACGATGATTGTGTTGGGGGCCTATTGGGCATGGGATCCCCCGCAGTAGGTTTTGGGGCTTAAAGCCTGAATTTTGGTCAATTGTATTGTAAGACTCCGCGAAGTGCGGGCATGGAGCGCGAAAGTCTAGGATGAGTCATAGGGTTGTCTGCCCTAAGAATTGTAAAATAATGTAGGGTTTTTCAGCCTACACATGGTCGGCGGACCATTGGATTGTATAAATAGAGCGAGGCTCTAAGTGTAAAGATAGCTTTTGGTTGTGAAAAGGCAAGTAAAAGATAGATGTGAAGGCATGGTCAGAGCATAAGGGGAAAAGTTGAAGAGTATTGGGTCATAGTAGTAGCAAGAGGTTCTGCACCTGAGTGCGCAGAGGCCTAGTAGAGTCCGCAGCTGAGTGCGTGGACCCCTGTAGCTGAGTGCATATGGCAGAATCGGGTCTGTAAGTGGGATTGTACTTGAAAAGGAATACTAATAAAGATAAGTTTGATTCGGAATATTGTGCTTCTATGTTTCTGTTTATCCTTATGCATTTATATTGTTTATGATTATGCGCACTTACCTAAATTTTGAATGAATTAATAAGAATATTGGACCCTCACAAGTTAAGTTAAGCACTAATATAATAACGCAGTAAGAATAGAGAATTAGGGTAGTACTTTCTTCATGCCCTTACAGAGGTGCGCAGAGGTAGTGGCACAGGTTCCGAATGATCGACAACTATGCAGAGTAGTGCAAGCGTGCAGGTTTGGACCGTGAACCTCCATAAACTTCATCAAGACATCCTTAGGGTGCGAAAACCTGGTTCCAACACCCTCCCATACTACTTCGGGTGAGACCTCAATTCGCGCTCCACAGAATGTTGTGAAAGGGCCAATAGTATTTGGATTTGCTTCACTAAATCACTTCCGAGTCTGGGTCAGGCCCCATTAAGCCGACAACCTTCATCCGTAGCTTAGCAATCTAGAGGTTCAGCTCCAGCTGCACTCGTGTTGGTTCCTCATGCACGCTTCAGACTCCACTTGCCAGACAATGGATCTACATCTCTGTTGGTAGGTCTGTTGTGATGGATAATTCTGGAACGCACTGGCATGCTTCATCCACTGTTTGCGCGATCTGCAAATTCTGTGACATTAGCTCATCACGTTGTAGGTTGAGCTGTTCAATGTTGATATTCTGCTCACTTAATAACTGGATCGCGCAGCCTTCCTAGGTGCATAACTTTTCTATTATGCCGTCCTGCAACTGGTACAATGTGTCCCGCGGAAGGGCAGCAAAATTTAGGCCAAGTCCCTTGATCCTACTCACTGTGGCTCTGTCATCCTCGTTCTCCACTGTTAGCACTCCTTCCGGTAGCACTATGGTGTTGGCAAACTTTTTGCGTAGTAGCTACTTCGCTACTAATGTACCTGCAATGATGTAGGTGGCTACTGCTCCTTCTTCTGGGGGCCCTACCTAAGGTTCCTGCAACTACACCCTTAGGGCCCCCAATACAATCTATTGCTCCGTCATGGCTTCCTGGAGCGGTTCACTAGTGACCTCACGAACCGTTTCGCCGATGTTGTAGAGGTCACCTTCTGTTAGTGTAATCGGTTTGATGTCCAATTTGGATGCCTTGAACATTTTTCGTGGACCTAATCTCTCCATGAAGCATGGTCGTTTCAGCTAGGTGGATGTTGTGCTTGGGTCCGCGTCTTCTATTGTATCTGGTCCTTGTCTTGTAGACACATTCTGGCCCTCTTCCTCTTGCGTCATGGTGGCCCCTGTTGCTTGTGTTGCTGCTGCTTTTTTGGTGGCCTTTGCCTATTTTGTGGCTTCCTTCGCTGCCTCGCGAGAAGCCTTTACCTCCACGACTGCTTGTTCATTGTGCTTTTTCTAGGCCAACTAGGTGATACGCAACTTGGTTGCAGCCTTCTATTTTTGTGCTATTCTTCTATCCTTCTCCACGAGGTCCGGGGCATGCCACTCGAGAGGCCATGATTCTAGCACGAAGAAGATTGCATCATCAATGGTGATGAAGGGGAGCTTGGTCCAGTTATGTGCTGGATCTTTACACGCCTTGATATACACATTATGCATATCCGCCTTGAAGTCTGCAAATCTCCACAGACTGTTGTACACTGTGGGGGATAGGCGCAACCTCCTATTGATCCACATTCAGACACTTGCCTCCATGAGCACCCGAAAGATCTTTGTTTCGCATACCCACGTGGCGTCCTTCGTAGCTCAGAGTGACGCGTACTTTTCGACCTCTAGTAAGTCCTATCAATATTAGGGAACTAACTGTCCTCAGGTAGTTCCCCTGTTACCAGCAAAATCAACAAGAGCAACCACGCGTAGTGGAAGGTCTTGCCCTACTCTTGGGGTTCTTTATAGTTAGTTAAGAACGCCTCACAGAGGAACTCAACCCAGTTGAATTGGACCCACTTCACCCATTGTTCTGTCAGTGCAACTACCAGTGCTTGTACCTCATCTCCGTGACATTTTCGCATTACCTTCCCAACCAGGAGTTGGGTGGCTATGCACACCCCTTTATCTTTAATGTTGTTGATTGCATAACCCCTCCTTCTTCTTTTCCAATTTGTATTTCTTCTTCATGGCCTCTGTGAGTGCCAAATCTCCACTTTGGCTATCTCCGCGGGGTCCTTTCCCTTACAGGGGAGCCGGGAAAGCCTGTGGATAAGATCCGCCATGATGGGAATAGGCTCCTCCAGTCATAAGTACCCATTGTACACCAGGCACAACAGCTGCATGATGACGAAAATTATGATAGGCGTGCGGTGAAAGTGTGGAATCCATAGTAGCTAAAGTAGTTTGTCCTTCTCCACACTGCGCAGCCATTTCCGCAGCTCTAGTGTCGTAACTAACCCCTCCATGCTCTATTTCATGAGGTTCTTAGTCTCTAAATGTGGGAACTTCTCACTGTCCATGAGGTCCCAATCTTCAAACTTCATTGTGGGCATGCGGCCCAGGGCTGAGCCCTCAAACAAAAATCCATTGGGGAGGAGCAGGGTTTGGAGTGCACTCTTAGCGGCATCCAAATCCTTGAGTACCTTAGATTTCCCTTTCCATGGAGGAATGTACTCAGGCAATTTCACTACAGCGTGCACCAGCTGGATGTCCTCTTCCATTTCTTTTGCTACTTCTATCTCATTTACGAGAGCCTGTAGTTACTCCTCATCATCATCTGTCTCAATGGTGATAGCCTTGCCCTTTTCTTCGATGGATAGTTTACCAAACATCGGATTCCGTGGGGACATGTGGACTGGTCTCACTGCCTACTTATCTTTCTTGGGCCTCGGGGTCCGAGGTGATTTCAGGATTTCCGGTGCAACGCCAGTGTCTCCAGGAATGTCATGCATTGTGAGGTTTTGTGCGGCCTCGTCAGTGGTTTCTTCTACATAGCCCAAACCTCTCTTGGTAGCCGTCATCCTGTTTGAGTTGTCTTTGGTCATTCGCGAACATCGGGGCTCAAATATCACTTGGTGCTTAACACTCTGTGCTTTACGTAATTGCTCAAGTCTCAAATGAAAAAGTGTTGTCTTGTGGTCAGCCCTTAGAGTTTTATAGCGCCTTTTGAATTCAAATCTGACCTTTCCCCCCAATTCTAAGCCATCAATGCTTTCTTGGCAGCAGATTGCCCTAAATCTAGCTCTTGATTTGTGTCTTAAATGCCCGTCGCCTACTCCCTTTTGCCTTAAATTGGACATCTCTTCATGAACAATGACACCAATGTTTACTTCCCAGCCTACCCACGCAGTAGCGCAGCCCACCGTGCGTGGGCGCGAACATTGTGTCCTGCTGATTCTGCGCGCATGTCCCTTATCACGCAGCCCCCAAACAGACTCTTTTAGAGTCTCGCTTTCAACTGTCTGGAGCACTGAGACTATGCTCCCTACGAATAGTCAGGTGGTTGCACCACCTATGCGAGACTTCAAATAAATTGCCAGCATAGTCCATGGAAACTCCTCAATTGTCTGTGCGAACGCTGGTGTCACGCGTTCCACTCTATGTAGTGTGCTCCCTTGGTTACTGTGTTTGGTGAGGTGCGGTCGTAGCCATGGCAGTAGAGTCATGAATTCTCGGTGATGCTCTTCTAATGTATGGGTATGATCATCTGTATCTTGCCTTGTCATCCTTGGTTTGAGACATGCCTGCATGATCTTGTTTTTCAGCCTCTTGATCTCAACGTTCATCAAAAGGCTTGTCTTCCTCAGTTATACATGGTCCTTTTCAAGTTCGCGAAGTTTAAGTTTCCCCTCACTGGATGGCTTCCTGAATCCTTATATGTTTGTCCTCGCGTAAATGTGTGATTTCTTCCTCCTTGCCATCGTGCACTGCCACCACTACAGGGTCCAATACATGCGGATTCCTTTTTGTATTTTCTTCAGTAATTATGGTCTCCATTACATTCCGCACCTTTGGAATCATCTCCACATTCAGGGTTTTGCACATGGCCCAGTACGCCCATTGAACCACTGGCACGCACAGGTCCCAATCAGTCTGTTTCTCCTGGTCAACCTTGTTCAATACTCTACACACCTTATCAAATGCTTCAACATGGATACTTGGTAGCACATGTCACCTTTCCTGCTGCTGCAATTTGTTCCGATTCTCTATCCTGGGGCTAGTGTGTGCATGTGTGGGATTTACAACATATGTTTGTACCCATTGAGAAATATGGGCACACAAGTTGTTCTGCCCCTGTTGACTTACTTGCATTCAAAGCTGGGGTTTTCCAAAATGTAGTCACATCATCCTTCTGCATCTGTGCCAGTCCTCAAAATTTCCTTGATGCGTATTTGACCATCGTGCAGGTGTTGTTTGCAGTGCCCACTTCAATGCATCGAACCACTGCTGTTCTGGTACTACGCTTCCAAATTTGCTCAGAAATTCATCCACCGCTGACAATCCATCATATGTTGGGATCTCCCTTGCCTCTATTTTCACACTACGCAGTGATCGAACCATCATGTTGCAATTCAGCATTATTACTTCGTGTAGCCGATTCTGCCATCGCTTTATCTCTTCATCTAAATCCGAAGTGAAAGAGATTTCGCTCTCCCACGAAATCCTTCCATCTGCAGTCGAATTCACCCAATCTTCTTCTCATGCAGTTATTTTTTAAATACAATCAATATCATCATCATTATCGTCGTCGCCCATTGGTTCAGTGTATCGCACTCCTTCAGCTGGATCTAGCGGTACTACCACGTGTAGTGACTTTTTCTCAAAGATCATTTTGTGCTTCTTCAGATTTATGACTCCATTCATATCGGTGGCCCAGTCTATTCCTAGTAACGCAAGATAGGGGTTGCTATCATTGACAATCTTTATCACTTCAAAATCTGCCTGCGCGCTCACCCCCTCAATATCTACGGTTATCCTGTGCAATCTTCCCATGGGAAAAAGCTTCTGTTGGTTCGCCATTCATAACTGAATAGGAGACCATTATAATGTGGGTCTACCCATGCGTTCCCATGTTTTCTTTGGTAGTACATTCACGTCCGAACCCAAATCTAGGATTACTTGATCCATTTCATACTCACCAATCTGCACATTCAACCTCATTTCCCTTCTTGTTCGCAATGCATTCTTTCCAAGTTTTCGGACCACATGTAGTTCTCCTGACCCCACGCACCTAGTGACAAGTTACTGTAGTCCTTTGACTACCTTTCTATCGCACAACAGTTTCATGCATGTCTCTAGAAAGGTAGTGAGAATTGAAGGATCCATCCTTGGTTCTAGTTGATCCTTACTACCTAAAGTGGAGGCCTTTGTCAAGATCTTCTTAGCTTCCATGAATGTCTCCTTCGCGTGTTCTAAATAAAACTCGGGTTCCTTTGTAGGAGCCTTGTGAACCCACGTGCTTTCTTCTGGCTGCTTTCCTTTATCATCTCTCATGGTCATACTGCTCCTAAGCACCATGTTTACATTTGGGTCTTCTTCATGCAGTTCAGACCTCATCATTTGTAAATTCTGAGTCAGAGGGGGTTGGAGTACCCCCTTTTCATGCATCCTCACTATCAACGAAGGGCAGTCTTCTGCCTCATGATAAAACTGAGTACATTACCAACATGATATTCTTGTCAGGTTTGTACAATTGTGGGCATAATGCCTTGGCCATCCGCAATTGTAACAAATTATTTGTTCGTGACCCCTTCCTGGTACCATTCCGCCTCGACCCCAACCGCGCCCTTGAAACCCAGCTCGCGCCATCCCTATATTTGGGTCGAGGGCTCGTGTTTCGTTCTGCACCCTATAGGCAGGAGTCTGATCCATCATTAGTTCATAGCTTCTGCAGGTGCGTTTGTCATCGCCTACCGACGTACAGAAATTACAAAACAATTGCTGGGTCGTCTTCGTATACTTCTGCAACGGATGACAATTATCCATGGTGTGTTTTCCTCCTATCTGGTAGATCGCTCACCATAATGCAGATGCCGTGCTTGGCCCTGCCTGTGCCTTTGGTCTTAATGGCATTGGCCCTCCTCCTGCCAAGTTGTTCGCAAATACTGGGCAGTGCTCCTTGTCATGCCCTTGGCCTTTTCATTTTATGCACCATACTTCCTCATGCACGTTTGGATAAGGTGTCTTGTCCTATTTCAAACTTTGCATTTCCAGACACATATTCTGCACTTGCACGTGGATTTGTTAGACTCCCAACCCGGGGTCTTGTATAGGGGTCTCATGCAATCTCATTGCAATCTCCAACACTTCAGCTTGGGTGGAAAGTTTTTGCTGTGACAACGAAATCCGTAAGTGTGGCATAAGTGAGGCCACAAACCATGCACGATGATGTGCATCTGTTAACGACATATTGGCTTCGTGGATCGTACTCTTTAGCCTTTGGTCTAGATCCCAGGGGGTCTCACCTGGGAGAATTGCAATCTCCTTAAACGCAATGATTGATTGTGTTTCTAATTTTGGCCTGCTAAATTTAGCGTGGCCTAGATCTCTGTGATTCCTACATTTAGGTGGTCATTAGAATCCTTGATATACCACATTAATGCACGATCCTGCAACACGCTCACCAGCGCAACCTTTTTAATATTATCATCTATGACGCCTTGTGCTTCCCATATTGCTCTTACCACAAACCAGAATTGGTCTGGATCTTCATTCCCTACTCCCCTGAACACTAGTAGTTTGATCGCACTCACCATACTAAACTATGGCGGTGGTGGAGGTGGGGTGGTTGGAGATGGAGGTGAGGAGGGTGAAACGGGTGGTGGTGTGGGTGGAGGTGGTAAACGTGGAATTTGTTGTCTTATGAAACTAACTACACTTCTCAGAGAAACCTTCACAAGCTCTTCCTCACTCTCCCGCGAGGGTGAAATTAAGGGATTGGTTTCTAGCTCTTCGCTACTTCACACAATAGCATCTTAATCCAAGTGTTCAAAGATTTAATATACTTACCTCGCGGTCCCTTGAGAAAACATCGCTCCGCCTCACTGTAGCTGATGGTCATGTCTACTGCGAACTTAGTGATAAATCCTCCTATTATTTGGTCAAGCCAATGGTCCATATCTCATGCGATCTTATCTTTTGATGCTTCTAGTCTGCGCACTAATTCCAGAGTCCACACTATTGGTTTGTCGAGCCTACACCTTCCCTAGCTGTCTGCTAACTTTGCGATCCACTCATACAACTTAGAAGGAAAGGATGCAAAGAAAATTTCGTGGATTTCCGTATACAAGTAGCACTCCAACCACTGTTCCTTAGATACTCGCAGATTTCTGTTCTCCTGAACCGTGAACTCGTGAATCTTGTTGTCCAACCACTCTTCAATTTCTTTCTTTGTTGTATTCCAGTGGCACGACATCAGACATCCTTTATGCATATCCCGATCCTGGAAATAGAACCATTTGTTGGCTTGTATGGCTTGACCCAGGTTCAGAGGTGATTTAGCCAAGCAAATCCCGGTACTACTGGCCCTTTTGGCAACAGTCCGTGGAGTGCGGACTGAGGTCTCACCCGAAGTAGCATGGGAGGGTGCTAGAACCAGGTTTCCACACCCTTGGGATGTATGATGGGTTTCTGGAAGTCTGTGGTCTGACCCGTCGCTACGCGCACTTGCGATCCCTTCACACCCTGCGGTACTACTTCCGCGTAGCCCTAGTTGGGGCGCAACCCGTATAATACCCAAGATCCTTGCTCTTTAATCTATGATTATCTGATTACTTAACTTGTTCATGTAACACTAATGATTATTATAGCATATTCATCAATCATATCAGTGCGTGTGACAAATAAACCAATATAAATGTAAAGAAGGCAAGTTACAACAGATACACAGAAATAAGAATCAACTTCTCTTTATTAATCTTCAATCTCGATTACAACCTCGACACTGGCCTATGCACTCAGCTGCAAGGGTCTACGCACTTAGCTGCGAACTCTACTAGGCCTTTGCGCACTTAGTTACAGAGCCTCTTCCTACCACTATGACCCAATACACTTAGAATACTACTCTAAGCTCGAACCATTCACATTTTTCTTCCTTATCCCTATGCTATCTTTACAACTTAGAGCTCACTATATTTATACAATCCCATGGTCCACGGACCATGGGTAGGCCAACATGACTTTACATTACATTACATTACTTTAACTTAACCTCTACTTCGTGCTCCACACCCGCAATTCATGGAGTCTTACAAAACATTTGACCAAAACTTGGGCTTTGAGCCCGAAAAGATGCTGTGGGGGGATTCCATGCCCAACACGTCCGTCTGCTATTGGATTTACCCAATCCTGGTCTCGTGCCATTATCTTGTAAATCTGGTCCAAATTGTCATCACTTTCATAATCGCAGACATGCTCTATATAGCGCGGTCCTTTTGCAGGATCTAGTGGCACCACTATGCGGAGCGATTTCTTTTCAAATATAATCTTTCGCTTCTTCAGGTTGATTACCCCATTCATGTCAGTGGCCTAATCAATCCCAAGGAGCACAGGGTAGGGATTTCTATCATCCACAATATCTATCACTTCAAAATCTACCAGTGCGCTCGTGCCTTCGATGTCAACTGTTACCCCCTGCAGTCTCCCCATTAGGATGATTTTCTGTTGATTTTCCATCGTTAACTAGGTCGAAGACCACTGGAGCATATGTCTCCACATTCTTTCCCATTTTTTTTTTGGAAAAACATTCACGTTTGACCCCATATCTAAGATAACTTGGTCCATTTTGTATTCCCCTATCTGCGTGGTGAGTCTCATCTCACGTCCAGTCCTTGCCTTATGCTTACCGATCTTTCTGACTACACATAGTTTTCCAGTAGCACTATCCTTTCCAGCGCACCGATTGATCAGTTCCCACAGTCCCTTCACAGCCTTACTATCATGGAGTAGTTTCATGCATGTCTCTAAGAAGATGGTAATCATGGACGGGTCCATTTCTTCAACTGGTTTCTCCTAACTTCCTGAGGTAGAGGCCTCAGCGAAGATTTTCTTTACTTCCATAAATGTTCCTTTTGCATGCTCCAAAACAAACCCAGTCTCCATTTTTGGTGCTTTGTGGACCCAATCACCTTCTACAAGTTGCTTCCCTTTATCCTTGCCAGTCGTCATTCCACTCCATAGCATAATGTTCAACTTTGGATCTTCCTCGCAAGGCTCAACCCTCATGATTTTAAGATTCTACATCAACTGTAGAGGCTGTGCCCCCTTTTCGTGAATCTTAACCAACAATATAGGGAAATCCTTAGTCACATGGTCAAACTAAGTATAGTATCGGCATGACAGTCACTTCAAATTCGCAGTCTCTCTCGTAGTGTCCTAGTCCTGCACAATTGTAACAAATAGGCTTCTCTCGACCTTTACCAGGCCCTCCTCCATCTAGGCCTTGGCCGTGCCCCTGATACTCACTTCACACTCCCCCAGAACCATGGTCTGGAGGTCATGTTTCTGACTGCACCCAATATGCAGGTGTCATGTCCATCATTAATTCGTAACTATGGAAATTACGCTCATCATGACCTATTGATTGATAGACATTGCAGAATAGTTGTTGTGGTGTCCGTAGTTGATTGATAGTACACCATAGCGCTGGACCTGTACTTGGTCCTTCCACAACCTCCAGCCTTAGAGGCATCGGTCCCCCTGCTACAACATAGTTCGCAAAGACTAGACAATGATCCTTGTCATGCCCCTGACCTTTGCATTTCAGGCACAAAACTTCTTCGCGCGCCTCCTGCCGAGATGTTCTATCTTTCTTCAGACTCTACATTTCGAGGCAAAGGTTTTGCAACTGCACCTAAATCTATTGAATCCCCAAATTAGCATCTTGTATTGGTGTATCATGTAGTCTCATCATGATTTCCAAAGCTTCTGCCTCGGTCCCGATCTTTTGTTGTGATAGCGCAACCCTTAGGTGGGGCAAGAGCAAGGCCATGAACCATTCGTGGTGCTACCCATCAGTTACGTTCATGTTGGCCTCTTGTATCATACACTTTAATATTTGATCCACATCCCAAGGCATCTCCCTAGGCTTCATCATGATCTCCTTGAATCCCACAATTGATTGTGCTTGAGACTTAGGTCTACTAAATTCCCTATTCAACACAGTATGGATATCTGCCAACGTGGACGTTGGGTTGTCAGGACTGTACTTAATGTACCACATTAGCGCGTGGTCTCTCAAAGCACTAACTAGCATTGCTTTCTTCATTTGATTGTCTGTGATACCCTGAGCTTCCCATACAGCCTTAGTGACAAACCAAAACTAGTCTGGATCTTCATTTCCTACACTTTTCTATACAGGTAGCTTTATGGAGTTTGCCATATTGAACAGTGGTGGAGGTGGCGGTGGTTTGAGTGATGGGGTAAGTGGTGGAGGTGAGGATGGAGGTGGTGTGTATGGATGGGATGAGGATGGAGGTGGTGTAGGTATTCGTGGGAACCCCTTCCTCCATCCCCGAAAGACCTTCCACTTCGCGTAGCTCCAAACATCAAGGTAACTGCATGACGTGCTTTTCACACAAGAGCATATTAATCCAAGTATTTAGTGATATTAAATACTTACCTCACGACCGTTTGAAGAAGCGACACTCTGCTTTGCTGTAGCTGACCAAATTATCAACCACAAACTCTATCACAAACCCTCTTATGATATGTTCGATCCAGTGACAGACAACATGCGCGATCTTATCCTTAGAGGCTTCCAATCTCTGCACTAACTTTGGGGTCCAGACAATCAGATTGTCAAGACTTCACCTTCCCTGACTATCTACCAAATTCACCATCCACTCATATAATTCAACCAGGAAAGAACAGAAGAAGATTTCGTGAATCTTTGCATATAGATGTCTTTCCAACCACTGTTCCTTTGTTAATCGTAAACTCCTTTTTTCTTGTGTCGCGAATTTGTGGATCTTCTAATCCAACCAATCTTCAATCTCCTTCTTAGTTGGATTCCAATGATGCAACATCACACGTATCATTATGCAAATCCCAGTGCCGACAATGGAACCATTTGTTGGCCTGATGGGCTCTAACCCAGGTTCAACATTAGTCAGCCAAGAAAATCCCTACACTACTAGACCTTTCAGCATCAATATATAGAGTGCGGACTGAAGTCTCACCCGAAGCAGTATGGGGGGATGCAGGAACCAAGTTTCTGCACCCTGAGATGGTTGTGATGTTAGTTTTATACCTTAAACCCTTCCTTTGTGCAGATTGATAAGACTTTAGGGCTTATCAATGTACTTTATCTTCTATCTCTTAGAACCCCTGCGAAGGTATACGATCGTCCTTCATGGAACCCTAACTAGTGGCTTAGGGACTTACGTGCCTTCGTTACTGTGTAATTTTATAATTTCCTGAATTATCTTAAGTGTTCGCCAAATTTACCATGCAGTTAAGATTATCTTCACGTAAACATATATCCTTATTTACGCTCATATAATAGATAGAAACATATAAATTCTCGTGTCAAATTAGCATTATAACGTAAACCCAAAACTTAACATAACATAATCATATGCGGTCCACAGAGGAAAAATACACACTAATTCCAGAATACTTTTCTTTATTGATGATTCAGATTTTCAATACAGGCTCTATGTTCCTTGCGCACATAGTTGGAGGGGTCTACGCACTCAATTGCAGACTTCTACCCTAGGCCTCTGCACACTTAGCTGCAGAGCCTCTTCCTACACTAAGACTCTCGTTCTTAGCTCTTCACAGACTCATCGAGCACTTACAATTTTTTGAACTCACTCCTCTAGACTACTCTAAGACTTCCTTTTTATACAATCCCATTGTCCATGGACCAAGGGTAGATCTCATCAAGCCGACACAACCTATCTAGAATAAGGGTGGAAAACCATTTTTGACTCTTGATATCCTCACACTTTGCGACCACAAAATGCGGAGAATTTACATTTCTTTATACAAACTTTATGCCTTCTGCCCCAAAACTTGGGTTTTTAACCACAAAATTGACCCCTAGGGGACCCATTCCCAATAATCCTTTACCTTGAAGGTGCACAGTTTGATGTGCCAATTGTTGGGAATAGGTCCCCTGGGGGTCAATGTTGGGGTTATGAACCTAAGTTTTGGGGCAGAAGGCCTGGAATTTTGTATAAAGAATGTAAAGTCTCCGCATTTTGTGGTCACAGAGCACGAAGATATCTAAAGTCAAATAGGGATTTTCACCCTTAGTTTAGATAGGTTGTGTCAGTTTTGGAGATCCACCATTGGTCTGCGGACCATAGGATTGTATAAAAAGGAGAGTCTTAGAGAGTCTAAGGTAGTTCAATAGTCATGAGTCATTGATGTAATATGTTTTTGAGAGCTAAAAGTGAGAGTTTTAGCAGGGAAGGAGGCTCTATAGCTGAGTGTGTAGAGGCCTAGGGTAGAAGTCCACAACTGAGTGCGCGGACCCCTGCAATTGTGTGCATAGGGCAGTTAGAGTATGTATTGGAATTTTGAATCATCAATAAAGAGAAGTGCTCTAAACTTACTATGTACTTTCCATTTGTGTAAGCATTATTTTACTTCTGTTATAAATGTTAAGATTATGTTATGCTGACTGTTGGGTTTAATATGTAATGTTAAGTTGATGCGTGAAAATATATGTTTCCATATGTTACATGAACGCAAGTCATAATATATTTTTACGCGAGGATAATCTTAATTGCATGGTAAAGTTGGATAATACTTAAGATAATTTTGAGGACAAGACAATAACCTAGTTAGAGAGGCATGTAAGTGCCTGAATCATCATCTAGGGTTGTGCAAAGGACAATTAGATACCTTCACGGAGGTTCTGAAGGATGGAAGAAGAAGTACATCGATAAACCCTAAAGGTTTGTCGATCTGCACAAAGACAGGGGTTAAGGTGTAAGATCGACATCACGACTATCTCAGGGTGCGGAAACTTGGTTCCTGCATCCCCCCATACTACTTCGGGTGAGAATTCAGTTTGCGATCCGCATATTGATGCCAAAAGGTCTAGTAGTGTAGGGATTTGCTTGGCTGCTTAAAAACTGAACTTGGGTCAGGGCCCATCATGCCAACAAATCGTTCCATTGTTGGGACCGAGATCTACATAACGAGATGCATGATGTCATATCATTGGAATCCAACGAAGAAAGAGATCAAAAACTGGTTGGATAGAAAGATCTACGCATTCGTGGCGCAATAAAACAAGAATCTGCGATTGACGAAAGAACAATGGTTGGACACATATCTGTACAAAGAAATACACGAAATCTTCTTATGTTCCTTCCCAATTGAGTTATACTAGTCGAACACGAAGTTGGCAGACGACCAAGGAAGGTGGAGGCTTGACAATCCAATTATTTGGACACCGGAGTTAGTAAGAAGACTAGAAGCCTATAAAGATAAGATTGCGCGCATTGTTGACCATTGGATTGACTGCATTATAGGAGGAATTGTGATAGAGTTCGCGGTTGAGACTTCTATCAGTTACAACAAAGTAGAGTGCTGCTTCTTTCAAGGACGGTGAGGTAAGTATTTGAAGTCACTAAATACTTGGATTAAGATGCTCTTGTGTGAAAAGAGGGTCATGTAGTTACCTTGATGTTTGGAGCTATGCGAAGCAGAAAGTCTTTCAGGGATAGAGGAAGAAAAGGTCCTGAGTATAGCCCACTTGTTTAATTGAGGCTTCTGTGATCCATATCAAGTTTATGAGAATTTGTCGGTGCGTTTTGAACCAACCAGTGTGGTTCATTGTCAGGACAACTTGAAGAGTCAAATCATGGATACATATTAAATAGGGAGAGCAGATCTTCCAATGACTAGGTTTGACTGAAGAAACAACCATATTATCGAGCCTCCTTTGAGTGACGATGAAGGAGCAATGTAGTCTTATCCACTGAGCGTTGTTTAGCTGATAAGGCAAGGGTTCTAGTGAATACCTAAACCACATCCATCATCATCCCATGTATCCACACCACCTCCATCCTCACCCCCACCTCTCACTCCATCCCCCACACCACCCCCACCTCCACTGCTGTTCAACATGGCAAACTTCGTAAAGCTGCTTGTATTCAAGGGCGTAGGAAATGAAGATCCAAACCGGTTTTGATTCATCACGAAGGCTCTATGGGAAGCTTGGGGTAACATGGATGAACATATGAAGAAAGCCACGTTGGTTAGTGCTTTGAAGGACCACACACTAAGGTGGTAAATTAAGTACAATACTAATAACCCAACTTCCACGTTGGCAGATCTCCAAGCTATGCTGAATAGAGAATTAAGTAGACCTAAGTCTCAAGCACAGTCGACTGTGGGATTAAAGGAGATCATGATGAAGCTAGGGGAGACACCCTGGGATTTGGATCAAAGATTGAAGTGTACAATCCATGAAGCCAACATGAACCTAAATGATGGGAAGCACGGCGAATGGTTCATGGCCTCGCTCTTGCCCCACCTAAGGGTTCCACTCTCACAACATAAGATTGGGACCCAGGAAAAAGCTCTAGAAATTGTGATGAGACTGCATGAGACACCAATGTAGGATGCTAATTTGGGGGTTCAGTAGATTCATGCACAGTTGCAAAACCTTTGTCTTGAAATGAAAAGTCTGAAGAAGGACAGAATAGCTCGGCCAAAGGTGCACGAAGAAGTTTGGTGCCTAAAATGAAAAGGTCAGGGGCATGACAAGGATCACTGCCCAGTCTTTGCGAACTGTGTTGTAGCATGGGGACCAATGCCTCTACGGCCAGAGGTTGTGAGAGGGCCAAGTAAAGGACCCGCGCTATGGTGCGTTATATGCCAGATGGGTGGGAAACATGTGACCGATAATTGCCATTTGCTGCAGAAATTCGTACAGACACCACAACAACTCTTTTGAAATTTCTATCAATCAGTAGGTCATGCTGAGTGAAATTGTTATAGTTACAAGTTAATGATGGATAGGACATTTCCATAGAGGGTGCAGGCAAAAATGCGGCCTTTGGACCAAGGCGTTGGGAGAACACGAGGTGAGTATCAGGGGTGCAACTGAGGCTGAGGTGGAGGAGGGCTAGGTAGAGGTCGAGGACAACGAATTTGCTACAATTGTGGAGGCCCAAGACACTACACGAGGGACTGCCCAAATCCGACATGACTGTCATGCCTCTACTATACACAGTTTAACCATGTGAATAAGGATTGCCAAAAATTGTTGGCTAAGATTCACGAAAAGGGGGTGTAGCTTCCACAACCAACACAGAACCTCTAGATGATGAGGGCTGAGCCTCGCGAGCAAGACCCTAAGGTAAACATTATGCTATGAAGAGGAAATACAACTGGGGAGGATAAAGGAAAGTAACCTACAGAAGGAAAATGGGTCTACAAAGCGCCAGGAAAGGAGCCTGGGTTTGATTTGGAGTGCGCAAAAGAAACATTTATGGAAGCAAAGAAAAGCTTCGCTGAGGCCTCTACCTCAAGAAGTCAGTAGAAACCAGTTGAAGAAATGGACCCATCCATGATTACCACATTCTTGGATACCTGCATGAAACTGCTCCACGATAGTAAGGCTGTGAAGGGCCTACAGGAACTGATCAATCGGTGTGTTGGCGAGGATGGTGCTACTGGTGAACAACACATAGTCAAAAAGCTTGGCAAGCATAAGGCAAGGACTGGGCATGAGATGAGACTCATCGCGCAGATAGGGGAATACGAAATGGACCAAGTTATCTTGGATCTATGGTCTGACGCAAATGTTTTTCCAAAGCAAACATGGGAAAGAATGGGGAGACCTGTGCTCCAGTGGTCTTCGATCCAGTTAAGGATGACGAATCAACATAAATTATCCCGATGGTGAGGTTGCAAGGGGTAATAGTTTACATCGAAGGTGCGAGCGCATTGATGAATTTTGAGGTAATAGAGATTGTGGATGACAACAATCCCTACCCTGCGCTCCTCGAAATGAATTGGGCCATTGACATGAATGGGGTAATCAACCTGAAGAAGTAGAAGATGATATTTGAAAAGAAGTCACTTCGTTTAGTGGTGTTGCTGGATCCTGCAGAAGGACCGCACTATACAGAACCAGTTCGTGATTATGAAAGTGATGATGATTTGGACCAGATTTACAAGATAATGGTGCTAGACTAGGATTGGACAGATGTATTGCATGGGACCATGAGAGCTCCTGCACATCATATTTAGACGAAGAATTAGAGCACTCGCAAAACTGGCTACATGAAGTATCTACGCTGCATTCTAATATGATGACCAAGTAATTGCGCTGCGTGTCATCAGAAGTAAGGAGTCTACTGCACTGTGATGGGATAACTAATGTTGAACACTTTTTGGATGCATTCGAGAGAGAAGTGTCAGAGAAGCATCGCTTCCTAGCCTTGGAATGGGTATTGTGCACTACGCGTGCAAGATGATTGGGTACATGCAAGGATAATTTCAATGATTGGCGTGACTATAGGAGGATGACGAGAATAACTTTTGGACAACCAAAAGTTAGTATGAAAAATAGGTATGATGGAAGGGACAATCCACATGATCACCTGGCCAAATGGACCAAGGCTTATGGAGTGGATCCCTATCCAGAATGGGTGCATCTGTTTTTCATTCCCTGGATGTCATACCAATGAATTGGTACTTGGAAACAGAGCTCCACCATGGCACTAAACAATGGGGCATCTTGCACCAGGGGTTTATAATGACGTTCAACTATGAGGATGGGTTTTACTATATTGACACAGTGCTACAAGAGGTTAGAGCAATGATCTTTAGGACACCACAAGATCCTCTGGACTTGATTCAACCTCTTTGGACTACCCAACTGAACCAGGCACTGGAATGCTATAACGTGACCATTGAAGAAGAAGACGAGGATCCCAGAAAGATTAATATTCTAGAAACTAAGGGTCACCATGAGGTTGAAGGTCCGCAGATAGAGGATCAAGACATAATCGCACCACTGAAAACTAGACAGGTCAAAATTGGCACAGAGGTGGAGCCAAAATTTGCAAAGATTAGGGACTATTGGGACGATGTGATGGTAGACAAGGTCGCTGAGCTCCTCTGCGAATATCAGGATTTGTTCCCCATAAAATTTTCTAATCTGAAGGGAATCATAGGAGAGGGTGTCACAAAGATCACCCTGAAACTAGATTTGAAACCTGTAACATAAAGACCTTATGACTTAATCTGAAGTATAAGGAAAGGGTCCACGATGAGTTAGATAAGATGCTTGCGGAAAGAATTATTAAACCAGTAGAAGAATCTGAATGGGTAAGCCTGATAGTGGCTTAGGAGAAGAAATAGAAAGAAGAAATAAGGATATGCGTGCATCTCGGGAAGTTGAATCATGCTTGCGTGCATAATCCTTTCTCGACCCCATTCATTGACGAGGTCCTGGATAATGTAGGTGGTCAAGAAGCATACTCTTTCACTGATGGGTTCTCTAGGTACCATAAGATCAAAATCGTGCCTGAGGATAGAAGCAAGATGACCTTCGTGACTGAATGGGGATTTTTTTAGTGTACCGTAATGCCTTTTGGGTTGAACAATGCGGTAGCAATTTTTTTTTCACGTAGTCATTGCGGAATTCAAGGAATTCATTCATAAATTTATAGAGGTATACTTCGATGGTTGGACAGTGTTTGGGTTGGTCAAGTGCCATGTGGAAAGTCTGCACTTGATGCTGGATACCTTTCAGAGATACTAGATCATGCTCAATCTGAAGAAGTGTGTGTTTTGTGTCCCTTTTGGGATCCCGCTGGGTCATGTGGTATGTAGACAAGGATTGATGGTAGACCCCATGAAGATCGTGGTGATAATCAACTTGAAGGCGTTGAGGAATGTGAAAATGCTACACGCAAATCTAGGGAATACCAAATACTATAAGCAGTTCATAAAGAGCTATGCCTAGATCACTGCGCCTATGGAGAAATTGCTGAAAAAGGATGCGACGTTATGTTGGAATTATGAATTCCGGAAGAGCTTGGATGTGCTGAATGAGAGAATGGTCACCGCGTCGATCCTAGTATTCTCGGAATGGAAGAAGGAATTTCATGTGCACGTAGATGCATCATGTATTTCACTGGGAGAAGTACTAATACAGGTTGGCGAGGGAGAATTGGACCATCCTATAACATTTGCAAGCAAGAAACTGTCCAAGGCTGAGAAGAACTACTCCACCACGGAGCGCGAAGGACTAGCCATGGTGTACGTGCTCCAAAGTTTTAGGCACTATTTTCTAGGTGGAAATTTTAAGATGTATACTGATCATTCTGCGTTGAAATACCTGGTCAATAAGCCTGTGTTGGGGGGGAAGATCTACAGATGGTTGTTGTTGTTCCAGGAGTATGACTTTGAAGTTATTGTGAAGCCAGGATGACTGAACATGGGACCTGATCATCTGTTGTGCATTGAAATGAGAGAGGAACCTACTAATTTGGAGGAAGGGCTACCTAATGCGCAACTCTTTGAAGTGTGCATCACAGACAGTAACTTTGAAGATATCATACATTTCCTGATGATGAGAGCTGCTCCAGAAGGGTATACAAGCTAGTAGAAGAAGGATTTGGTAGTGTGTGTGATAAAATTATCTATCATTGTGGGGAACTTGTACAAAATGGGGTTAGAGGAAATATTGTGACGTTATGTACTTGACTTTGAATGAAGCAGAATTTTTGCAGAGGCTCATGGAGGAGCTGCAGGAGGACATTATGCAGGGAAAGAAGTAGCGCAGAAGGTTCTACATGTTGGGATGTGGTGGCCAACCCTACATAAGGATTCGAAAGTGTTAGATACCTATACCAATAGGTTTCATATTTCATGATTGGCAAAGAAAGTCCCAAATATGCTCTGCTTTGGTGATGCAAAGATCCCATATTTTCAAGAGGAGGTAATATGTGTACATAGCTTGATGTTGACTCAATTTTGGATGGGTGATCCAAAATCTTAATCCGGATCATGCCATGTTTCAATTTCTTGTTGTAGAATAGAGAAAGAAGTTTGTCCAAACTGTTCAATCTTGGCAGACCAGTAGTTAGGTAGAGAAATAAGGTTCCCAACTGCTTAATCTGGGACCTTGGAAGCAATAAGGGTAATTCTAGATAGAAAATCAAAAGAAAAAGCCAAAAGAAAAGAAAAGGCAAATGAGGGTCTGCAAGTCTAAGTGCACCCTCCATGAAGAGACAAAAAATTCTAGGCAAAGTTAATGGGTAGGTAGAGGGGGTTGCAGAAATGTCATTCCTTTCAATTGAATTTTGCTGGTTTAAAATAAAGGAAACATCAGTGGATAGAGAAGTTCCTCTTCTCCATCATCTTGCAGCAATACAAAGGAGCATGTCTAACTTCCTGTTTTCCCCCCCTCACATTCATTGCTAACATCCCATTACCAGTTATGTTCATGAAAGAAAATCAAGGTCTTGTGGTGGTTCTTGTCTCTTTAAAAGCCACATTTCTTGTGTAAAACTCTTTTCATTTTGATCTACTCCCTAAACTAAGTTGATTCCACATAAAACTTAGTGTTTCCACTCCTCATCCACCCCTTCCACTCATATTAACCCCTAACTTCTATTATTTAACTCCCAATACCCCCTATTCCCCTTATTACTATGTAAATTGTACAAAAAACCCCAAAATACCTATGTATCCCCTTCCCCGAGCATTATAGCTCTAAGTTTGGTTTTAAACGGTTTAAGCGCTAAAACATTAGAGCGCGACCCAAAGAGCGCTGATATATTAATCCTGGGATTAATCCAAGATCCGCTTGGATTAATAACCTTAATCCAGGCTTTGTTAATAAACCCGCGCATAACCCATTTTTCCCGTAACACAGTTAAAAAACCCACTTTTCCAATGTCTTGCCGGGCGCGAATTTCACAAATAATAATATTTTATTGGTCCCGCCTGACCGTATCGTCAGGCCACCTCTGCCTCCCTCCAGCCGTCGGATCTGGGCTTTCCCATCTGACGGCCCGTATCAATTTCGGAGTGGCCCCGATGTACTGCTGTTAGCTTCCGAAATTTGTCAGAGGGTGACGTCAGGCCTCTGCCACGCGTCACCCCCAAATTGTATCGGGCCGCCCTCTGACAATCCCGCTTCCGTATAAAGAGTGGTGCGATATCATATCGCTTACCACTTCCGGTTTTCCGCTGACCGGTCATGCCAGCGTCACGCCACCTCACCACTGCGTCAGCACCCCCGCCCGCCATCACTCTGACATGTCCTCCACCTATGCAGTCCCCGTGGACCACTCACAGGCCGCCACGTCAGCCAATGATGTCATGCTGACGTCACCCAACCTTGACCCCACCTGATGACATCATGCTGATGTCATCCAAAAAAGCGCCAATAACCCGAAAAGTCCATATTTTAGCCAAATCTCGTGTTTTTTGTCACTTTTACTAAATAGATTGTTGCTCACCTCTGCATGCAAATTACGACCATTCTTCGCCAACCTGCAGAAATCAACCCGAGGACCGTTGGCACCTTCAAACCCACCTGCATTTGTGACCATTTTCCGGCATTACACCAGGTATTTATCCGAATCATTCCCTTCCTTCTTGGTTGTGTCCATAATTGTCCGAAACTAAGTTAAAAAGAGTAAGGAAGCCTACATTTACCAGCAAATCCCCGGTAGCCAGCCTTCATTTCCAAAGGTTGAGTCGAAATTCACCTGCAGAGCCTCGTTTAGCCAAATTTTCACAAAATCTACAGTCAGTCCGCGCATTCGTGGACTTAAAACCTGAGCTTCACTAATTCACCGCGAAAACAGTGCTACTGGTCCCTGCATTCACTCAATTAACTCTCATTGGAGCATTCGAACTATTCTTACCACAATTTACTCCATTTTCCTTGGCAATTTGCCTCACTTCTGCAAAAATACCCCTCTGTATTATTCTGCCCACTGTAACCAGTTCTAATACAAATCATAGTACTACTTAACCATGGATGCACCAGTAGCACCTGTGGCCCTGAATATTGGTCCATTGAATGCCCCTCAGAGAGAGTTGGATTGGAAAGCATTAACAGATCTAGATTATCAAATATAAGAGGAAATGCTAATGCATAGCAAGTACCACATTCACTTGCTAAATGAATTGAAGATTAAGCATGAGAGTGGAATGGATGTATTGGGCATTTGGGACTCTTTCCTCCCTATCTTCAAGCTCCCTCAGTTCAACCAGTTTCCTGACCTAATCCACCAATGTGCTGACTGCTATGACCCAACTCAGAGGGCTGTGCTTGACCCTTCAGGCTCAGTTGTTTTTTATGTCACCCCTGAAGCCATCAGAGAGATGCTACACTTCAATACTGATAAGAAATTAGTTCCTTTATCACTGATAGATTTGATACAGCAAGGAGCTAAGCTGACAGATGCTCAGGTCACCAAGATGAATCAATTGTACATTGACTCTGACACCGTGCAGTACCCTCCCATTTCTCATGTATACCTCAACCAATTGGGCAGAGACCTTGTGGACATGATTAGTCCCATATTGGGCTATAATTCAATAGAATATGTTGATGAAACTGTGCTGGTGATGATGCTCATGTTTTCCCCTGGCAAGTCCCCAATCTGTTATGACTATGCCACTTACATATCCAATAAAATACATGAGCAATTGATGAACTTGGCAAGAGAAAGGGTGTTCAGATACACCTCCTATATCTACCACTTAATCTTATATTATCAACATGAGAAATTTCCTTTTGTTGTGAAAAGAGTGGATGCACAAGGCAATCCAAGGTCAGTGGTTTATTGGTCCTCTGCCTTCCACTGCAGATCTTGTTCCCCATACACTTATTGTGAGTTTATAGACCTCTTCATCCACCCAGCCATGTCTCTGCTTCTGAGCTCACCTCCTCCGAGACTAACTGATGAGATGTAGAGGATTCTTTAGTTGTCTAAGGTATACAACATTGGGGATTGGTACTATTACCAAAACCACACAGTTATCAGAATATATGGGTGTGAGTTGCCTCCATACAGATTACCCAAATATGTGCCTATGAGACTGTTTGCCCTCGAGTACTTCAGGCAGTTTGGGAATGTTGATGTACTCCATTTTTCAGGCAAGGGCAAGAGAGCACAGCTCAAAGTCAAAAACCAATTAGGCCACTTCATTTACAATAAAAGGGAGGAAGGTTGGCAAGAGGCAGATAGAATGCTAGAAGCCCTTGGCTTACAGACCAGCTTCCTTTGGAAACCATACGACCCCAATCATTTCATAAGTTTAAGAAGGGTCAGATATAGGCTGGCCAGTTATGACCACTTAAGGTTGCCTCACATAGAAAAATATGCAAATCAACTAAAGTGGAGGGAAGGCACCTTAGAGGAGGCTGCCACACAAGAAGAACTAGGTCAAAGAGTAGTAAAAAATCTCCAAAAGTTGGCTGACTTAGAGATTTGTTCACAGGTATTTTCTCTTCTAGGCACTCAAGTGGGAGCAGCTGCCTCATCTTCTACAGCACATCAGCAAGCAGCCAAAGCTACTGATCAGGCTTCCAGCAAAGGCAAAGAGAAAGAGATGGAGCCAGAACAGCCACCTCATGAAGAAATACAACAGCAAGAACAAACAACTGAAGCCCCAATATCCACTGAGCAACAGGCTAAGGAGAATGTGCCTCCTAGGCAAGAAAAGACAGTGGAGGCCTCAGTGCTACAAACTCCACAAAAAGAAGAAAAGGGAAAAAAGAGGGATAGAGAGCAGGAGACTCCCCTCACCACCTCCACAACTCACGGGGAGAAAAGGCACAAAATGAATCCCCTCTCTGAGGAAGAAATACCTATTGGGCAATCTTTGGGCATGGGCTCACCGAGTATGGAGGCATCTGCAAGTTCCTTTCAGCAGGAACAAGAGAGGACAGTTGGAGGAGAAGTCAGCTCGTCAAGCCACCAAAGGGGAGCTGAAACAGGCATCAAACAACAATTTATTGATATCAAAAAGAGGAATGAGCCCCTCAAGGTGCAGCTCTACAACCACTTATTAAAGATGGCTCCTACAAACCAGCAAAGACTGATGTCTACCTATGATGTACATGAGGGCAAAATGGTAATGAGTCATTTCATGCCAACCATGTTGCAGCCACAGTCAGCTGCAGACTACATAAGGAACAACCTTGAGGTCCTTGCAAAAGACATCCACCCCATGGATCAGATTGAATTGCACAAGCAAACGGGTGAGATGGTATATGCCACCCTTTGTTGTGGGGAAAAGTATCCAACACGGAATGACCCTATCCCACTCTAAGGGTGATAGTTCCTTAGCAACAGCTGAAGCAAAGCTATCTAAAGTTACTTCTTTATGACATGCAAGAGATGAAAGGAAGAGATCCACTTACCGATGTCTTGCGCAAATGGTCGATCCAATCTCCTCTATTTGCTGCTCGCTCCCAGCTCCAAGTCTTCTCACAGACCCAGCTACACGAGATCCTGCAAACAAGACAAGAAAAGGAAACTACAAGAAGCATGCATTCATAATTGATTCAAGGATTAGCATAAATCAAATACGCAAGTAAGACAATACACCATTGAAACACATGCGAATAGAAGAACCTCAAATGCTTTATTAATATAAGGAAGTAAGGTTCAGGCGGTGATACAACCGTGAGAGGTCCAATCCAGCATCACCTTCCCGACGGAAAGAAATCTCCTCTTCACCTCCCTCAAGCAATCACCCAATACTCTCAACTGTAAACCAACAACAATTCTTTGCACAAAATTCTGGCCTCTAGATCCCATGGGATGAGATCCTTATATAGAGTTTTGGAGTGAAGATAAGTCAGCTTGATGTGTGACTTGTTGTCCTCTTCAACTCCAGTTGTTCTTCAGTCCTTGAGTCTACTCGGAGTTTCTACCTTCCACTTGGAGTTTTAGAACCTCTTTACTCATCATTAGGCGAATCTTCTGATCCAAGTGTCATTTTGGAAGCTTCCTGGGCACTGGCACATTGAGAAAAGATTCCTCCACATGTCAAAGTACGCCCAGCGCAGGTAGCCTTTGTTGCACTTGCTATGCAGCGCAGGTACACCATGGAGCTTTTGTCATTCAGCGCAGATGCTTAGTGGAGCAGCTGCTTTGATCCAAAATTGACCTGTTTTTGAGTGTTTTTCAGTGGAGAACTGATTTGCAGTGCTGTGGTTTGCTGACCTTGTTCCTCTAAGGGTAAGAACAACATGTTTAGGGACTTTGGATCCCTCAGATTATTGACATTTCATGCTCTATGCTGTAAGGCACAAAAATGTCTATAACAGTTGCCCCCTAAAGTATGAGGTCGTTTATCGGGTGAAATGCTTTATTAGGAGGATCCAAAGTTCATTCAATCGTCAGGAGGTGACCTGTAACAAAATACAACACAATACATTATCTTTTCATACTTTCTTTTCATGATCTAGCTGATGCGGGCATTTCCCATGCTCAGCTTTATAAATACATTTGCTGTACATAAACAGACGATCGTCTGATAATAGACTGATAATTCTCTGCTTTTAATTATCATCCTTTTAGTAGGATGATCATCTGCTGCACATGTCTATGTTTTTATTTCTTGAATATATATCGCAGCCCGGATGGATGAAACTAGATCTGGGGTCTTCAAACTTGTCCAACCTTCACTCTAGTACAAGTCGATCCATGTGAGAATTTCTTGAAGTCGAACATGGAAAGACATCGCTTGATTACCAGTCAATAATGTAAACTGTTAACAAGCGCGAGAGGAATCACCGATAATGATGATGACCCTCAAGGTACTGCAGCACAATTCACGTGGCGTGAATATAGGATCTAACGTCGAACACCACGCAAAGTCTCCCGGTCGAAGGTCATTAATGTATACCTATCGCCGAAAGTGAGAAACTTGCCATTGAGGCATGCAAGCTTCAAAGTACTGAGGGGGTGTTCCTAGATCAACTTCTTGGATAGTGAGCTGATGTCGACAAGAAGTGATCCGTCAAAGGAGGGCCTTAATGAATCCCACATCAGTGACACGGAACGGAGCTAGTGATGATGGTGAAAACGATCTGTGAAATATGATTCAGGGTGGTGGTCATGGAAGGATGAAAGATGATGTATGGTAGTGGATGGGACCCGGTTGACACTTTCTGAATGACATCTCTTGAACATATAACGACACTGATGTGATGGATCGGTAGCATTACCCCATGTGTGGATGGTATGGCGAGACCATGGTGAAGGGACCGGTGAATGATAATAACCCAACCCTGATATTTACGGAGGCAAAAGTGTCATGTTCAAGAGCGACTTGCTACCATTAAGCTTTGAGGTTCTTCCCAATTTTTCCCCAGTCATTTCTGACCAGTACCTCTTTATTTTTGTCAAGCTTGAGGAGGATAACATATGCTTGTTCTATAACCTGCCCTTCGGGCAAGCCCATCGCTATGTTTTAACGAGCCTAGCGATAGGGAAACTCGTTCTCGTCTAAAGACAAGTTTGTCGCTATCTAATATTTTTAACGAGCCCAGCGACAAAGACAACTTGGTCCTTTTCATTTTTAGAGAGTCTGAAAAGGGTACATAAAGTGGACTCCAGGGGTCCTTTTTCGTCATCTAATCCCTTAAGTCCGAAAAAGTATAAAATAATACAGAAGGGATGAATGTTCGATATCTTTATCGAGCCGAACTAGACAAGCGCTCGATCTTTTTGTGCAATAATCCCTCAGGTCCAAAAAGATTAAAATCTAGAGGAGGGATAGCTCTTCCGGTCCTTTTAACGCGCTGGAAGGCCAAAACTCGGCAAACTTTTCATATTTTACGAGTCAGTGAAAAGAGCTCAAAGAAGACTCGTATTTTGAGGAACGAGTGATAAACAGGGATAGCAGCAGATTCCAGGTACAGGTTGGAATTTTCCAATCACGGCAGTATTACAAGGATGGCTAAGTGGAATCACTCTTCGCAGCTGTTCCTCAAAATAGGTAAACAATCAAGTGGATGTGAATGATCGGCCAAATGAAAAGTGGAGGTGACGGTGCACAAACACGACCAAGGCTTTTATGGCTAATGAATTTACGGTCTCAAATGGTTATTTACCGGTTCATTTTTCTTAATGAGCTTGAACTCTGGGGGAAGCTTGCTCACATGCTTATGTTTATTTTTTAACGAGCATGAATTTCCGCATTAAAACTGCTCGGCTTTGCGTTTATTTTTTAACGAGCATGAACTTTGCCAAAACTGCTCGGTTGATAAGATCAAATTCATATTTTACCATGACTAGCTTTTTCTTTTTCAGAGATAGTACTGTATCATCAATTGCTACAACAAACTTTGTTAGAAACGGGTAACATGAAGTAAAAATACTAATATTTCACTTTGAACTACGTAAAAAAGCAATTAAAAGATGTTTTTACCTCTCATTTTACCATTTCATGTGCATTTGGTTTATTGGAGCTTTGGAGGTGCCTCTTCCTCTTGATTTTTCACCAGCTGATTTCGGGAGATTCTGTGGACGATTTTCAGCGCCGTTTCCACCAGGTAGGAGCTAAACCCTAGCTCTATCTTTTCATGGTCTTATTTCTCAGTTTTATGCTTGTTTTCCTACCCCCATGAGCCCCTGGGGTTTCTCTAGGGCGCTCTGCCATCAGCGCAGGTGCCCCATATCGAAACCTGCGTTGGGGGTTTTCATTTTCAAAGGCAGTTTGTCTCCCAATGCAGGTGAGACCCTTCCCCACCTGCGTTGGGCGCAGAAAACTTTTTGGTTGCATACTTTTTCATGAGAATTTTGCCATTTTCTTTACCGAGTCAGGGATCTTACTCCTCCTCTTGTTTGTTTTGCAGAGTTTATTGGAGCAGAATGACTCTTACGTGGCGAGAACGAGAGCATGAAGAGGAGGACATGATTGCCCTCCATGATCCTGTTACCGTAAGCGCGTTGCGGAACTGTGGCTTGCTAAAATTCTTCCGCATATCTAGCATGAGGGCACAGATACGTTTACTGCAGTACCTGCTTGATGCTTGGGATCCTGTTAACCAAGTGTTCCAGATTAGGGGCAAGTCCATCCTTTTGACCATAGTGGACATTTACTTCTTGACTGGGTTGTCAAGGCGGGGTGCCCCCATTTCCTTGTCCGGTTCGGCCCGAGGGAGCGATTCCGTGAAAGATTATATCCGTCAGTATTGTAGGGAGGGATCCCAGCCGAGCAGAGACGACAAGGTTTCTATCCGTGATATCACCGACAGGTCTCTCAGGTCTATTCTGTACACGATTTGTAGGATGGTCAGCAGCGCATCCCCTCATGTTGCCAACAGGTCTTATGTGCAGCACGCCCTGGAGTGTCTTCAGCCGAAAGTTTTTAACTGGTGTGATGCAGTACTGGTTCAGATGAAAAACCAGTTGACCAAAGTAAAGGATGGGAAACTAAAGAATTTTGGCTTCGGTTCAGTTTTGACTGCCTTCGCGTTGGAGAAGATACCCCTGATGCAACCTCAGTACATTGTTCTCGACTTGCCATCTCCTACTGAGCCACGCATGCAGAGGTGGGTCAACCACATGTCTAGACATGCAGGTCAATCTCAGATTACTTTTACTGATGCCTTCTTTAGGTGGTTCGAGCGGCAGGATATGGCTTTTTCCGAGTATCCATATATTGGCATGGATTTCCGGGGTGATCCAGATTTGGTACTACCGGATGGCGAGCAGTGGGGTGATCTTGGTAAATATTTTGACCTTATCACTGTTTACTGTTTTTTATTTATAATGTCCTTGTGCTTTACTCTATCAAGACTCTAATCAAACTCATGTGTGCATGCAGATGTGGGCCCCGTCCGTCCAGCAGTTCGTCCGAGAGTTCCGGCCGCTGCCCCAGCAGGGGAGGCTCCTGGGAGAGCTATTCTCCACGACCTTGACTTGGCCGAGACTCTTGCAGCTGTGCAGGAACAGGTCGAGGGTCTTACCCTTGGGATTCCGGATGTACGGATCGACGAGTTGCCTCTACGATTGCAGCGACATACTGCTGGTGTTCCTAGACGATGGTCTCGTCTTCTGCGCATGATTGCACAGGCCGTGGCATGTTATCATGAGCATCACTAGGCTAGGGTGCCCCCCAGCCATTTTTGAGTTTTGGGGTCATATGACCGATTTTGTCTTGGTTACAGAACATTATATGTAAACCGTAAACAGTGATATATATTTTTGATTTTCGGGGTTTATTCCAGTTTTTATGTGATCCATGTATGAAACATCGATGATGCTCCTCTTTTTATCAATTTTGCAAATGTCTATCTAACACATAGTTTGCTAATGAGTCGGTTAATGTGTTTAAGTTTCTAGAAATGTGTTGATATTGGATAAAATCAAACTGTCTTTCCAAGATTTTAACTCTTAGGAACTTGCGATAAATAGCTGGATTTCAGACAGAGTAGGTACCATTGAGCTGTAGTACCACGAGCTGTGAGTCTAGCCTGACGACTAGCCGGTGTATGCCATGGGTGATGGCATCAGAGAGGAGCTCTATCAACGCGCTATACTCAGCGATATTATTTGTTGATTGACCAATACATACCCCCCTGAAACTCACTAACTCGCCGCTTGGGTCAAAAATGGCCCATGCTGCAGAGGATAGGTTCCTCGAACTACGACTCGCTCCATCAGCATATCCAACCCACAGTTCCAATGGATTTGACATCTGCAATAAGTGTAAAAAGCGGATTACTTAAACCGGAACAAACGCTTTAGCGAAAACAAAAATGTAACAAAAGCATACAGGTTACTATTAGGCATAGTAACGCTTAAGGTACAACCCGTTGCGGGGTTGCGCCAGTGGAATTCCGTCATAATCTACCAACTCGTAGGCACCTTTTGCTAACACACTTTTAACAATATAAGGGCCCATCCATAAGGACTTGAATTTCCCAGCTCCCAATTTATCGGATTCTTGGTCATAAAGCAAAACCAAATCACCTTCCGAGAAGACACGGGGTTTGACATTTTTGTCGAACTGCGCTTTGACTCGTTTCTTGTGGGCTTCGTTGGCCAAGGCGGCATCATGACGGGTTTCATCCAACTGGATTAATTCCAAGAAACGAGCTTCTTCTTCCGAGGTTCCGGGGAGGAGATCAATTGCGAGTTCAAGGGACGAAATTTCACACTGGATTGGTAGGATCGCCTCCAGGCCATACACCAGTTGAAACGGTGTGAACCCAGTGGCATTCCTTACCGATGTTCGGTAGGCCCACAAAGCCGAGTACAGGATCAAATGCCATCTTCTTTTGTGAACCCCCACCATCCTTTGCAGCATGCGCTTCAGGACCTTGTTGATCGCTTCAACTTGTCCGTTAGCTTGCGGATAGTACGGAGTAGCGCTGTCATGAGACAATCCTAGTTTGGCAGTTAATTCAACCATCATGTGATTGCGAAAATGCGATCCATGATCTGTTACTATGGCCTGTGGTACGCCGAATCTGGCGACTACATGATTAAAAAAGAATAGGGCTGCTGTTTCACCAGTGTTATCCAATGTAGGCATCGCCTCGGCCCATTTGGTAAAATAGTCAACTGCGACTATGATATACCCATGCCCCCCGGTCGAGGTGGGGTTACATTGCATGAAATCGATGCCCCACTTGGCGAAAGGCCCCACAGCTATTATTGGCTGTAAAGGAGCGGGGGTCTTCTGGTTTTGCTATCAAAAATCTGACATGCATGGCAACTTCTAACTGCGGTTATGCAATCTTTGAACATGGTTGGCCAGAAGTATCCTGCTCGTAAGATTCTTTGTGTTGTAGTATATCCAGATTGATGCCCCCCACAGGTGCCTGAATGACATTCATTCAGGGCTTTTTCGGCCTCCTCATGGGTTAGACACCTTCTCAGGACTGTATCGACACCACGACGGTAAAGCGTATCACCGACGATCATGTAGTCTTTTTCTTGGTATCGAATGCGTTTTTGTTCTGAGTGAGAGGTGTCTGGCCGAAACTTTTGGGTTTGGAGATAAACTATTATATCTCCATACCACTCATCACTTGCTGATATCAGAAACAAACTTTCATCCACGATCGATTCTTTGGACGTTTCATCGTTGGACGATGATGGGTGATCGCATAATAATTCTGCGAAAACTAAAGCTTTCTTTGATTTGGATTTCACAAATTCCAGATCAAACTCTTGAAGGATAGCTATCCACTTTGAATATTTGCCCCCAAGCAACTGTCGCGACAGTATATAAGTCATGGGGTTGCAATCTGACAATACGGTGGTCTTCCTGAAGAGGACATAATGCCGAAATCTTTGTATCGCTTGAACAACAGCAAGTGCTAGCTTTTCAACATGAGAATATCTACTTTCTGTATCATTTAAGTTTTTACTTAAATAATATATAGGGTGTTCAATTCCATCGGCTTCTTGAACTAAAACCATTGCTATGGTCGTATCTGCTGCAGCCAGATACAGGTTAAAGTCCCTTAGATAGTCTGGGATGTACATTAATGATGCTTTGACTAGCGCTTCTTTCAAAGCATCAAAGGAAGCTTGTGCAACCTGGTCTCAGACGAAAGGTACATCCTTTTTCAGGAGACGGGTATAACCTTTAGCAAGTTCTGTGTAATTTGGAATGAACCTCCTCAGAAAGTTTGCTTTCCCTTGGAGTTTCTGAATCTGAAGCAAGTTCGAAGGTGGAGGCAAATTAATGATTGCCTGCACCTTGCAAGGGTCGAAACGAATTCCATCCTTGGAGACTATAAAGCCAAGTAAACGACCAGAACCGACACAAAACACACATTTGTGCGGATTGAGTCTTATCTTGTAGTGTCGGCAACGTAGAAATATCGCCCTTAAATGCTGCGGATGATCAGTCCACTTTTGCGAATGAGCCGGAAGATCGTCAAGATAAGGTTGAACGATGTTCTTGATGTCATGGAAAGCATAATTCATTGCTCTCTGAAACGTCGCTCCTGCGTTCTTTAAACCAAAGGGTAATTTTTGATAAGCGAAGGTGCCCCACGGACAAATAAATGCAGTCTTTGACTGGTCCTGTGGGCGGATATTAATTTGATTATACCCCGAAAATCCGTCCATAAACGAAAAGATTTCACATCTGGCGCATTCATCAATTATCTGGTCGATGAAGGGTGTAGGGTAGTTGTCCTTTGGACAGGCTTGATTTACATCCCTATAGTCGACGCACACTCGTATTGTTCCTTGTTTTTTCATAACAGGGACAATATTCGATACCCAATCGGTTAGAGGAACCGGGTAGATGAAACCAGCATGGAGAAGTTTCTCAACTTCTGCTTTAATGGCAACGTCCTTCTTGGGGTGTACCTGCCGAAGCCGCTGTCTTACTGGTTTGACATCAGGATACATCTTAATTTCATGTTCAACAATACTCGAGTCAATGCCTGGCATTTCATCATATGACCAGGCAAAGACATCTCTAAATTCGCGGAAAAGAGCTTTATATATTTCTTGTTCTGAAGGAGAACAACCTTTGCCGACATAAATATTCTCTACAATGTCTATTTTGGTCGAGATATTTATGGCTATAGTTTCTTCTATATTGGATAGGTTTCTCTCAGAGTCCACCGTATTTACAGTATTCGTTAGGAATTCAAATACTGAGGGTGATACTGGTCGCCTTGAGTATCTTCCTTAGGAAGGGAACGATGGTGGTTATCATCCCATGGTGTCCCCTCAATCCACATTGATTGCAGGATTCCTTCGTCACTTGCATGCACTCGTGACCAAGGATCTAAAGGGGTACCACATTCTCCTGACCTATCTACCCAAACGCTTGACGAGCATTGATTTGGGCTCGCCTCCCATGCCTGAAACATTGATTGCTACAATATTTCGATTGGGCTCGGGTGCAAGACCATTGCCCGATCCATGATGACTTTGTCTTTTGCGACCTTCGTGGAAGATATCATGTTGCAGGTAGCCACCAATGGTACATTTCCTATGTATATATGATTTGGTAGCGAGAAAGTCCCCATCATCGTGGGGTCTTTCAACAGGCCTACTCCTATATCTTGAATTGAATGGTCGCTTTCATGGATCATGGGAATGCTTCCTGTAACTTGTGAACCATTAAGGAGGAAGTTCTGTTGGTCGACGACCGTAATCCCTCCTTCAAACGGGAATGCGATCTTCCTAAAATAAGTCGACATGATAGCTGCCATGGCATAAATCCATGGTCTTCCCAGTAGGATGTTGTAATCCAGATTTCCATCTATGACTTCAACATCAATCTCTATTGTTTTTCCACCTAGTTCAACTTTCAAGTTACTTAGGATACTGAAAGGGGTATATGTCCTACCATCGAAAGCCTTTAGTGTTGTCGAAGATCTCGACAAGGTTGGTGACCCTAGCGTTTTCCAGCAGCTCATCGACATAATACATGTCGATGCCCCCTCGTCAATAATTGTTCTGTGAATAGTTTTGTTGAGGGCCTTCACTTGAATAAGGAAAGCTAGTTGAGCTGGTAACTGAGGGTCATACCCTTTGTGATCAAAGGACACAAGATTGGAATCCTTAGGATCAACCCCCCCTATTGCCGATAACAACGCCTGCCTTTGGGATGGACAATTTTGTAGTACTTCTAGAGTCGACATAGCGGATGGCGATTGAGCCAAATCTTCTACTATGTTATAATGCTGTGCCGCTCTGGCACGAGGATTAAAAGTCGACTTGTGTACTACACCCTTAGGTGGTTTTATCGTTAATTCTGGCATTATGGGTGGGACAACTTCTGTCAAAGTTGTTGTCGAACTACTAGGTTGATCTTTACCTTTTTCGTTTGACAGTTGCAGATTCCCGTAATCTTTGTTCCTTGTCGAAATCAAAGCATCATTTTGCTGCTTGGAGATCGATAACATTAGCACTTGCGACGGGGAAGCATTTCCACTATCAACCATATTTTGACCTGGATTGGGAAATGGATCTGTCAACACAGCTGGGTTCTTTGGAATTTTAAAGAATCTCTTGAGCTCAGCTTTGTATGGACACTCTGATGTCTTGTGATCTTCGTCACATATCATACAGGGCCATTTCTTTTTCCCTTTCTCAGGAGAGCTCGAAGAAGTTTTCTCAGGTGACGGATCATCCTGTTGCTTCTTCTTCCCTTTGTTTTGCTTCTTCTTGCTTCCTGGTTGATTGGTTTCTTTGCCTTTATCTGCTGATATGGCATTTACTTCCGAAGCAAGAATCTCTTCATGGGCATTTCGATCTGAAGTCTTACGGGCTTTCTGAGGTGAAGCCTTTTTCGACTTCGTGCTTGCAGTGCCAATCACGCCATCTCCGGCATGAGAGTCAATATTCGATTTAGGAGGGGGAGGAATTGAAAATTCAGGTCTAGGGGCGTCAGGTATTTTGTCGTAGAGCGTGCCCGACTGAGTATATACTAAGTCTAAATATTGAGCACGAGCGATGACTTGCTCCTCCGTTACGACTCCCCCCTTGGCCACATCTTCCGTTATAGCCGGAAGTAATGACTTTATAAACCATTCAGCTAATAGCTGATCAGGAACGTATGTTTTCACCATCCTACGTCGGCGATGCCACTCATGTATATGATCAGATATGTGAGTAGCTGTCGTTTGTTTGAAGTTGGTCAGTATTTCGGTTCCTATTTCATACCTAATTGGTAATTGAAAATGGGTTAAGAAAGTCGTGGCTAAGGAGCTGAAATTGTCGAAAGAGGCTCTCGGCAATTCTATATACCATTTAGCCGCCGGACCTGTCAATGTCCTCTGGAAGAGGCGAAGTCTTATCGAATCATCGTTCAGAGTGTTCGATGAACACCATAGATGAAAGGTCATGACGTGATTCGACGGGTCTTCACCTGGATTTCCATTGAATTTAGGAATGTCCAAGGGAAGTTTGTGAGGAATTGCTGGCCACCAAGGGGCATAAGCAATCGGATCGTTTGTCAACCGATGTAAATCGGGTAACTCCAAAGTTGCCACGAATGGCAGCTGTTGACTCAGGTTAGGTGAAGCGTACCCAGGATACGAAGGGATCGCCTGAGCAGTTGGTCTTTGCATACCGGCATAATGTATTTGATGCTGGTATGATTGATACGGTTGGTGGACTACCCCACTGTAAAGTGGCTGGTTTAGACCGTTTTGTAGGTACGGTTGTCCATTGTTCGCAAAAATCTGCTGCTCGGTACCTTGGTACAATTGCTGGAACTGCGGTTGTTGATACTGCACCACCATTGTTGTGATACCATTGGTTGTTGTGCGATGCTTACCACTGGGCCAAGATGAGGGGTAAGGGTACCTGTTTGTGCTTGTGTCGCCCCGCCAGCCGGCGATTGTGGTTGAGTCGCAGGGTCAAGGGGCTGTTGCATTACAACCTTAGGAAACTGAGGTTGACATACAACAGGCACCGTTTGAACTTGCGACACGGTTACAATCGTTGGTGTCGTCAGGATGTTTGTCACAGGCATTTGTTGTTGCATAGAATACACAACTCTTGGTTGCTGGGGTAGCATAGGTATCCAACCACTTGTAGTTATTCCAGTATAACCTGAATATGGTTGTGAACTCCCGTATGGGTAACCTCCCGGAGGGGGTAACGAAAAGGCATATTGCCCCCCATATGGTGGTGGTCCGGAACCGAGAGGATTTATTACACCTCGAGGATCGGATTGCCCAAACTGATTTCCGAAAGGATCAATTTGTTGAGTTCCAACATAGGAGTTACCGGGTATTATCCCGGGAGAACAAACAGGAACAGACCATATTGTCGTCATGGCCCCCGGAGGGACCCCCTCCAGCTGTTGAGAGTTGGGGACAGATGGTATGCCGACGAACATTGTCAGAATGACTGCAGGGAGTTCTGCTGTCGCTGTGTCATTTGGCACAGTCCTAGATGTTGACGGCTGTTCAGACATTTTGAGTCTATCCAGTAGATTGCCTAGTGATTCTTCAGGAACTTCTCTGGGTGATAGGCTAGCTTCTGATGCAGTAGGAAGTAGAGTGATCCCTGCTCCAAAATGTGTTGGAGTAGTTGCTTGCGGATCTTCTAGAATTTCTTCTATTGCGATCAGACCGGGTGGAAGAGGAATACCGTCAGGTCCGTAGAATACTTCTGGTGCCGAAGAAGGGTTTGTTTCGACAGCGACAGTTGTTTGAGGAGCAAGACTCTCTGAACCGATCACTGATGGAACCGATTCAGTAACACAAGTATTTGTTCTCAAACTAGGATCAGTGTTACTGTCCTTCTGGGGCTGTTGAACTTCTTCATTAGGGGCAGGGTTTCCAGAAATGTTTGGAGTAACCGGAACCTCAGATGTCCTCGGAACACTTGTTCTAACTTTGACAGGAGATTTGGAACCAGTTGAACGAGATCGCTTTTCCCGGGTTGTTTTCGACTCCGGAGACAAAGACGGTTGACTCGTACGCCTCCGCGAACGACGGTTCATCGATTGACTTTCTTCCACGGTTGCGGATTACTTGATCAACCAACAATGCACAGGGTAAAATGTGTTTTCGAATTGAATTAATTTTAGACGCTTTTTAAGACATAACTTGCTTTTTCATTTTTTAAGAGTCGAGAAAAAGCTAAAGATGACTCTAGTCTCCTTCGATGTATTAACGAGCCCGAAGTGACAAATGCTCGGATGGACTTTTTCAGTTATAGAGTTTGAAAAAGGCCAAAAGAAACTACTCTGGAGTTCTAGGCAGAGGGTGTGCCAAACCTTTCGCGAAACCACAGAATACGTTTTACGGTACGAGTGGTCGATCTTCGTGAATGCTGTGTTCACTGCATCGCGATCAGTAGGGCGGCCGACACGACTTCCTATGGATAAAGGCTTTGTTCCTATAGGGGTCTCCCAATATACGCGACGGTACGCGGGAGCACAAATCCGTATTAGTGCTATCGTCCCTCAGGAGGAATCACCCACCTTCGTAGAGATCGACAGTCACTATGTTTAACGACGCCGGTTCACGTCTCTACCTAGACCTCTACTGTGTTTCGTTATGTTTCAAAGCGTTGTTAGGTAAATTCAGTTCGTTTTAGGTTGATCTTGCTTAGCAGTTTGCCTTTATGGATCACCACGTGATGTATGATACAACTCCTAAATGCAGTCTAAGAATGATAAGCAAGCTTTTTCAATTCTTTCAACTTATGAAAATCTTAACTACTGAAGGAAAAGAAAGACATCATCTTTTCAAACAGATCATAGAGCACACACTGATGCACTTTCCTAAATCGACATGCAAACTGTCAAAATGCACATGCACAATGCAAGTATTTCTTTTCTTCTTCCTTAATGTTGATGTATTACAAAAAGAAAGCTGTTGTATAATTTCGAATTCAATTTCAAGCGAAAGCAAACAAGTTTTTGTCCAATAATCAAAAGAACACCTTAAGATTCACTCGTTTCAACACAAGAAATACTGAAATTCGAACCATATAACGAAAGCAAATGTTCAAGCAGCTATGAACAGTAATAAACTAGCTCTTAGAATCACAACGACACTTTATCACAGGTCTAGATCCAAGAGGTCACAGCAAGACTAGTTCACTTTCGCTACGGGAAACTGTGAATGAAAGCAAGAAATACAATAAGAACAATCACGGTTTCTTCATACAACTGAGGTGAAATGAAGGCAAAGAAAGGTAGTTTCAGCTGGGTATACAGGTTGACAACAGGCTGCAAAAACAATATTGAAAACTGGGCAACAGACAGTGGGGAACCCCAGTTGCACAAGGCAAAACTGGATCAGCGCAGGTGTTGCACTGTCAATCTGACATGCAGCGCAGGTAGCCCCTTCGGGACCTGCGTTGCAGCGCAGGTAGCCTTTGCTGCAGCTGCACTGAAGAGACAACTCTCGTCTCTCTCAGATTCCGGGTCACAGTTTGCTCAAAAATCAATGGTTTTTGGCCAAATCAGAGGCTATCAGTCAAGTATACACTAGAGGATGATTAAGGAAGATGAACACTATCACAAAGAGCTAAAAAGAGTCCTTGTGGATCAGCTCTTCAAATCATAAACATGCCCAGCACTGAGCTAGAGTAGCTGCCCTCTACTTTGCATTCGAAGGATTCGAATGCAGTTCGATTCGGTACTCCCTTTGTTTAGGAAATGAATAGCAAGAAACACAAGCTACCAACAAGACACGATCCCCAGTGGAGTCGCCAGTCTGTTGTGGGGAAAAGTATCCAACACGGAATGACCCTATCCCACTCTAAGGGTGATAGTTCCTTAGCAACAGCTGAAGCAAAGCTATCTAAAGTTACTTCTTTATGACATGCAAGAGATGAAAGGAAGAGATCCACTTACCGATGTCTTGCGCAAATGGTCGATCCAATCTCCTCTATTTGCCGCTCGCTCCCAGCTCCAATTCTTCTCACAGGCCTAGCTACACGAGATCCTACGAACAAGACAAGAAAAGGAAACTACAAGAAGCATGCATTCATAATTGATTCAAGGATTAGCATAAATCAAATACGCAAGTAAGACAATACACCATTGAAACACATGCGAATAGAAAAACCTCAAATGCTTTATTAATATAAGGAAGTAAGGTTCAGGCGGTGATACAACCGTGAGAGGTCCAATCCAGCATCACCTTCCCGACGGAAAGAAATCTCCTCTTCACCTCCCTCAAGCAATCACCCAATACTCTCAACTGTAAACCAACAACAATTCTTTGCACAAAATTTCGACCTCTAGATCCCATGGGATGAGATCCTTATATAGAGTTTTGGAGTGAAGATAAGTCAGCTTGATGTGTGACTTGTTGTCCTCTTCAACTCCAGTTGTTCTTCAGTCCTTGAGTCCACTCGGAGTTTCTACCTTCCACTTGGAGTTTTAGAACCTCTTTACTCATCATTAGGTGAATCTTCTGATCCAAGTGTCATTTTGGAAGCTTCCTGGGCACTGGCACATTGAGAAAAGATTCCTCCACATGTCAAAGTATGCCCAGCGCAGGTAGCCTTTGTTGCACTTGCTATGCAGCGCAGGTACACCATGGAGCTTTTGTCATTCAGCGCAAATGCTTAGTGGAGCAGCTGCTTTGATCCAAAATTGACCTGTTTTTGAGTGTTTTTCAGTGGAGAACTGATTTGCAGTGCTGTGGTTTGCTGACCTTGTTCCTCTAAGGGTAAGAACAACATGTTTAGGGACTTTGGATCCCTCAGATTATTGACATTTCATGCTCTATGCTGTAAGGCACAAAAATGTCTATAACACCCTTGCAGACAAAACATTGGTGAATTATAGGCTGGAAAATAGCCTAAACAACACAGCTGCCCAACTTGAGTTGGAGAAAGCATCCTCCCAGGCAAAGGACAACCGAATCAAAGCATTGGAGGATATCATTATAGAAATTGGGCATGATCCCAAGGACACCAAAGCTATACAAGCACTGTTGAAATTAAGAGATGCAGATATGGCAGCGTTAAGAAAAATGGTTAAGATCCCAGCAACTCTTCATCCTCAAACAGGAGAGGTTGCCCAGCTAAGGCATGACCAAGATGCAGCAGCTATGCTGGTATCATTATACAAACAGCTGATCCAGACACAAGAGAAATTGGGAGAGTCAGAGGCTGCACTGCAGGCAGCCCTGCAACAGAAGGAAGGAGGCCAAACATCTCAGCCCCCTCCACAAATAATCAACCTTAAGGAAACTCCTCAGACTACTGCTCCTCCTATAGAACAGACAGCTCAGACCACGCCATCTACATCAGCACTAGCACCAACAACAGAGCAGGTTCCAAGCCTTGACATGCAGAAGCTAAAGAATGAAATTTAGGCCTTAGAAGCCCAAATGGCAGAATTAAATGAAGCCAGGGACAATTTGGCTAAGCTCAATGAAAAATATGACAAGTCAAAACAAAGCATAGCTGAAAAGGGAAGAGAAGTGAAGGCTCTCAAAGAGAAGATAAAGGAGCTGGAGAAAGAGCTCACCCTTGACAAAGTGGTGGCTCAGCTCAAGACAGTCTTATGGGCCAACATTGGTCAATCGATCACAGACCAGTGGCAGTATATTGAGACCATTCATGAGCAAACAGAACTCATAGCCAAAGCACACAAGAAAGTCCAAAGATCAAGGGCATCTCTAGGCAATATGCCTGAGATAGCCAACAGAATGATCAATGTGCTCAATAACTGCACAGGTCCTCAGCTGGCAGCAATGGGAATCTCCAATAGAACTGAAACCATCCAGCTGATAAAGAGGGTCCTCACATTGAAAAGCCTGGTACAAACATTAGATAAAAGAAGCCAGGACATGCAAACAGAAGTCAACAGGTTCATGGACAAGTTTGCAGCATTACAGGGCAGAGGTCTTCCTGGCTTGCTGAACAGTGCAGGGAGACTACTATCACATGAGAACTATGCAAAAAGGGTGAACACATTTGCCACTAATCAGATCACTCAAGGATCAAGTACCTCAGAGGTAACAGGGCCAGCAACTGGGCAAAGTCTCTACGACAGAGTAGAGAAATTATTTTTCATTATGAATGAGATTAGACATTTATTTGAAGTGCCTCCAAACTTCTACAAATACACAGAGGCAGATGAAACCTTAGATGCAATTTTGAGGCATCAATTGCCTACACAGGAGTGGTGGACCAAAATGATACAGTTGTTACTGTAAACAAAAGGCTTTCATCAAGTTTTTCCATCAAAAACAGAAGTCATCATGTTTAGAAAGGGTGATGCATATACTATGACTGGAGAAGAGTGGTCTGAGCCAACTCAGCAGAAAGATTCGGCCACTAAAGCAACACTGACAGCTACAGATAACAGGGCCGAGAAAGCTACAGCAGGACAAAGCATAAAGACACATCATCCAGCATTTATTCAGAACGCTCAACCGACTCAGTGGCCTCCAAAGGTCAAAAAGACTTCTGACAACATTAAAGAGCATTCATTTTGTATTAAGAGCAGCTATAACTTCCTTATCTACTATTCTATAAAGTTGGTAAACATATTTATTTCTCAAGTGACTCAGCGGTTCAGATATTTTGTGTAACCGATTGTATATATTCCCCCTCGCATAATCTTGCAGGGGTTGTTGATTTTCTCTTCTAGAGATCTTATGCTGTAAATTTTCAGAGGATTAATACAGAGGCTGATGGAATTTCTGAATTTCTGTGTTGTCTAAGGCGTTGTAGTGTGTTTGCTGATTGCTACAGGATTCCTGTGTATTTCATGGCTCAATAAGTTTCCTTTAAACTCTTCGTTATGTGTTTTTATTACTTTTTTCATTACCCAATCATTGCTATGTTTCACAGTTAATGGCAGAGAAAAAGAATAGTTCTAGGATTTATTCATAGAATACCCTGAACTCAATCTACGCTGTTATAAATGTTTTCTTCAGTTATAGTTACAAAGGTGTAATTCTTAATCGCTGCATCTTCAAACTATATCTTTCACAAGGGTTATTTTTCAGGAATTCAAATCTGCTCCTGTGCAATAGACCTCTTTCTCACACCCCAGCTTAGTGAAAAATTCTTAATTGCTTTTCACTGGTTAAAAATACTTCACCATCACAATTTTAAGTTTGTTTCAAGAAATAGTTAAATGGCCCTGCAGTTTCAACATCCTCACTCAATATTTCAAACAACCTATAGCCGCAGACTCCATTGCCCAATGAAATGATACTATCTGAAGATTTCCACCCTAGATACTGAAAGACATCATTCAACCAAAACCTTGAACAAAACTGGACCTCACAACTAGCCTAAAATCTTCACAAACAGAGCTAAAACTTAAAGAGAGAGCCCTCTCTGATTATAGGTAGGCTAGGACCTATAATCCAAAGCTTGGTTAGTGGTTACCCCGGCCGTATTCCTTGGGAGTCGAAGGGAACAACCTGGGTGTTAACATAAATGGCGACTTCGTTGGGGACCTGGATGAACTTTGCAACCTCCTATCTGACTCTTAATGCTGTAGATAAAGCCTGAGTGACAGCGAGATAGCCTTAGAAACTGCTTCTGCTTTGCATTTGCAGGAGTATATAAAAGCTGCCTCAGTCAATCTTTATTCAGTATTAATTCTCATATAGTTGTGCTATAGCTGACCAGTCCTTATCAAAAGATCACTACTTCCTTATAAATTCTCAGAAAGAAAGTTATAGAAGCTGGCTCCTAAGAAGAAAACTCGTCACGCAAGATCAAAACTAGATCCTGATCCAGCACTTGAGTTTCAAAATCCAAACTTGATTGCAAGAAACCTCAAGAGACACAAATCAGAAGGCACTTTATCAGATTCAAGTTCGGAATCAGGTCTCCAAACTGACATTCCAACCCCTGCTAAAGCTTCTCTACATCCTCATACAACTGGCCCACAATCTCCTAGTTCTTCATCCACTTCACAAGGTATCCTTTCAACCACTCCATCAAATACACACACCCTTTCCATCCCATTCCCTCCACTAGTCCCATTCATCCCTGTTATCCCTGTTGTCCCACCAAACATGGCTAATAGATATGCACCACTGCAGTTACCGGCCAATCCAGCTCCTCTGCCTCAAGAGTACCAAAGCAAGATCTCATACTTTGATGGTACTGGCTCATATCCAGCCCTTCAACATACTAAGAAAATGCAGAACTACTTTGAAAACTACGAAATAGATGATGATGGGGTTAGGATGAAAATTTTTGTGCAAAGTTTAACAGGGGATGTAAGAACATGGTTTAGGTCACTTGCACCAAATTCAATAGCTGACCCTGAAGCCCTCTATCAAACATTTATCAATAGATGGGAGAAGAAGAAGGACCCACTCCATATATTTTCTGAATACAATACTATCAAAAGAGGTCCCCAAGAAACTGTCCTGGACTACTGTGCCCGGTTTAACAATGTCTACAATGCTATTCCCCAAAATCTTAGACCCCCACCGGATCTAGCTTTATATACCTTCCCTGATGGGTTTGATTCAGATATGGCATATCAATTAAGGGAAAGGGCTCCCAGAACTCTAGCTGAAATGCAAGATATAGCAGTAAGTGTGGAAGCCAATCTGATAGCCAAGAGAAATAGGACAAGAACTGAGAGAAAGACCACCTTTAAAGAAGAGCCTTCAGGCTGGGATCAAAAACTGGATGCAATAATCACTGGTATGCAGAGATTAGGTGACAGAGTAGAATCAGTTGAGAGGAAGTCATCATGGGAAGCACCACAGAATAACCCTGTTAGGAATCCTAATTTCAGAAGAAACCAAAATCCTAATGTTGGTAAAGCTAATTCTGAACCAGAGATCAGACCTCCATTCCAAGAAAACTATACAGAAGCATCCGCTTCTAATGAACAAATAGATGACACCCACATTAACCTAATGGGCCTGAATGATGATCAACAAGTTTTCCTAAGTCAAGAAGATCATAAGGATGATGATACTAAACAGTTTCAAACCAAGTCAGGGGAGTCATTTGACTTTAAACAAGGCTATGACACAGCTGTTTATGAAGTTCATAAACAATACAAGCTAAGGAGCAGAACTATAAATGTGACACATCCTGAGAAAACAAAGGACACTCCTCTGCCTAAGAAAACCAGGGTCACAGAGCCAATTGAAAAAACTGATTCCATTACAAAGGAAGTAACAGTTGAAGAAATAACTGAAACATCTTCCCCAAAACAACAAGAAATGGCTACATCACCCTTGCGGCCTAATCCAAGCATTACTTCGCAGAAGATGAGTAAGAAGTAAAAGCCTCTAGATCAGAGCGAAAACCAAGAAGAAAACTTGAACAACAAAGAAAGGGTTGTCAACCACAACACCAAGGTCAATCTGAAAAACCCTTTGACTTAGAAGCTGAAATAGGAAAATTGAAGATAGCCATTCCTCTTTCAGAGCTAGCCAAGCATGACATTTACAAACAACAAATCAAAAAGTCCCTTCAACTTACCCATAATAAATATGATGTCAATGTGTTGGATGATACTCCAGAACTACTTTTCGGTCTAGAGGTTGATGGAAAGACAGCAGTTGCAGGGATCTTACCTTTTTATGTCAGCTTGCATGTTCATGACAAAATATTACACAATGCAATGTTTGATTCAGGTGCATCTCATAACCTGATGCCTAAATCAGTGATGGAGAGACTCAACTTAGACATTACAAGACCCTATAAGGACCTATATTCATTTGACTCCAGCCAAGTTAAGTGTCTAGGATTGATAAAAGATCTATGTGTATCCCTGGTCCAGTATCCAAACAAAACAATCTTAATGGATGTTGTAGTTGCTGATATCCCACCCAAATATGGAATGTTGTTATCAAGATCATGGGGGGCTAAACTCCAAGGTTCCCTGCAATTAGACATGTCATATGCCACTATCTCAGTCTTTGGTCAACCCAAGAGGCTGTATAGAGAGTCACTTATGAAATACATGGTGAGCAGTGAAGAAAAGCCTCATAATTTCCCCATTTATGCAGTCCATTCAGAAATAGATTATTTTATTCTGTTCAATGATGATACAAGCCCTGAGAGTGATAATAAATCAGTCACACTTGAACAAAACATGCATGAGAGTAAGCAACCAACTCCCCAAGAGATCCAAATTGAGAAACCAATTGATGAGTCTCTCCTAAAAGATAAACCAGATGAAAAACAAGAACTCCAACTTATAATCCCAAATTATAGAAAGAATGTTGAAAATCCCTTAAAATAGGAGATCTTATGGTTCCTTGAGTTTGATGGATCAGTCAACAAATTAGGGGCAGGAGCGGGGGTTTGGATACATAACAAACAAAACAGTCATGCAAAGGGCCGAGCTTATAGGCTAAACTTCAAGTGCACCAACAATATGGCAGAATATGAAGCCCTCTTACTAGGCCTCAAGCTAGTAAAATCCTTACAAGCCATAAAAGTTTCAATCCTAGGAGACTCAGACCTAATTATCCAACAAGTAAAGGGAAATTTTGTCACTAATGACAAAAGACTGAGATCTTATAGGTCTGCTGCTACTGAAATGCTTAAAACTTTCACTGAATTTCAAATTACCAAAATTCCTAGAACCCATAATCTTCATGCTCATAGTTTGGCTACATTTGCAAGCACTTGTAAATTACCTTTTGAACCCCACCATTGCTTTACAGCTGAGATAAAACACAGACCTTCTGTCCCAAACAATGCCAAGGATTGGCAAGTGTTTGAGGATGATACACAAATAAACAATTTCTTGACCTTGCAGCAAGAATTTTCAGGACTAAACATTGATACTGAGGCTGCAAGAGATTCACAAATACTAGGTGAACAACACCAAACAAATATCTCACTCAAAACAGCAAATCAAATGCTTCGTCCAACAAACTTTGACCAGGAGAAAATACAAGAACTTGAACAATTACATTCTGAGGAAATAGCTGGTGCTGAAGATGAAGTTATACAATGGAAAGACAATTTTCTTCCAACAGGCCTAGCCCCACTAGAGGACATTTTTGACTCAAATGATGTCCCTAGAAAACCGAAATTGCAGCCCCTTAATGCTGCCATTGAAGAGTGCAACATTGGAACTATTGAAAAACCCAAGATAATTAAGTTGTCTGCATCTTTACCACCTGATCAGAAGCCTAAATACATTGACCTCTTCAAAGAGTTTCAAGATGTCTTTGCATGGAGTTATGAGGATTTAAAATCCTATGACACCTCTGTGATCCAACACACAATCCCTCTCAAGCCTAATCAAAAGCCATTTAAGCAGAAATTAAGGAGAATCAATCCTATGCTTCTCCCTTCAATTGAAAAGGAGGTACAAAAGATGTTTAAAGCTGGCATCATAGCGCCAATCAGATTTTCTGATTGGATTTCAAATTTGGTCCCTACAAGAAAGAAAACTGGTGAAATAAGGCTTTGTGTTGATCTAAGGAACTTAAATCAAGTATCCCTAAAAGATAATTACCCCTTACCCAAGATGGATCACATCTTGCAAAGAGTAGTGGGGGCCTCAAGAATTTCTCTACTTGATGGATTCTCAGGTTTCAACCAGATCTTAGTCCATCCTGATGATCAGGACAAAACAACATTCACAACCCCATGGGGAACCTTCAAATATGTCAAAATGCCTTTTGGGTTAAAAAATACAGGAGCTACCTTTCAAAGAGCAATGGATATTGCTTTTGCCAAGGAGATTCATGACTTCCTTGTCATTTATTTAGATGACCTCACACCTTTCTCAAAATCTGACCAAGAACATTTGAAACATCTAAGGCAAATATTCATAACTTGTAGGAAATATGGAATTTCTTTAAATCCCAAGAAATCCCTGTTTGGTTTGGAAGAAGGCAATTTATTGGGTCATATTATTTCAAAGGATGGCATTAGGATTGACCCAGACAGAATACAAGCCATCTTGCAAATGCCCCACCCAAGAAACATCAAAGAATTACAAGCATTGTTGGGGAAAATCAACTTCCTAAGGAGATTTATCCCAAATTTGGCAGAATTGAGCAGATTACTCAATAACATGCTTAAAAAGGATTCAAAAGTAAAATGGACAGTAGAAGCAAATCAATCTTATGAAGGAATAAAATTGGCCCTTACCCAAACTCCAGTCTTAACAAATCCACAATTTGACAAAGAGTTTATCATTTTCTCTTTTGCCTCCCAGCATACTATTGCTGCTGTCTTGTTACAGAAAGATGACCAAGGAAATGAGAGACCTATTTCTTTCTTTAGTAGAGCTCTCAGAGATGCACCCCTGAAATATCAGATCATGGAAAAGCAAGCATATGCTTTTGTCAAAGCTATTAAAGACTTTAGGATTTATATCCTATACTCCCATGTTATAGCTTATGTGCCAAGTCCCATTGTAAAAGACATACTTACTCAAGAGAACTTAGAGGGCAGAAGAGGAAAATGGATTGCCAACATTTTAGAATTTGACATTGAAATAAAACCTACAAAACTGATAAAAGGGCAAGGTTTGGCCAAATTAATGTCTGAAACAAATTTCCAAGCCTTGGACATCAACCAACTGGACAGTGAACCGGAGTTGGCGGCTCCAAAGATCAATGTAGCCTTTGAACAATCTCTATGGTATTCTGACATCTGTTATATATTGCAAAACCTGTGTGCTCCCCCAGGATTGTCCAGAACTAAATTTAGGTTCCTAAAAATGAAAGCTTCAAGATTTTATGTCATGGATGGCAATTTGCTTTGGAAAAACCATGAGGGTATATTGTTAAACTGCCTAATTGAGAATGAGACTAACAATGTCATGAAAGAATTCCATGCAGGTGACTGTGGTGGACACCTCTATTGGAAGTCCACTGTGGACAAAATACTGAGGGCTGGTTACTATTGGCCCACTGTGTTCTCTGATGTCAAAAAATTTACCACTTCATGTCATAAATGTCAAGTGTTTGAGGGAAAGAGAAAATTACTGCCACTTCCTTTGAGGCCTATTGCAACAGAGAGACCTTTTCAACAATGGGGCTTGGATTTCATTGGGGAAATTCATCCCTCATCTTCAGGCCAACATAGATGGATCCTCACAGCCACAGACTACTTCACCAAATGGATTGAGGCCATCCCATGTAGACAGGCAAATGATTCAACAATCATTCAGTTTTTGGAAAATAATATATTGTCTAGATTTGGTTGTCCTGATAAGATCATAACAGACAATGCTGCTGCCTTTAGATCCAAGAAGATGGTGAACTTCTACCACAAATTTCATATCACCTTGGGCCATTCTACTGCATACTATCCCCAAGGAAATGGCCTTGCTGAATCATCAAATAAAAGCCTTGTAAACATCATAAAGAAGGTGTTGGAAGAAAATAAGAAGAATTGGCATAAGAAGCTGGTCAATGCCTTATGGGAAGATAGACTAACAACCAAGAGATCAATTGGGGTCAGCCCATATGAGTTAGTTTATGGATTAGAAGCCAAATTTCCTTCATCACTAGGGATCCCTGTTATGAAACTTCTTCAAGAAAGCCAGGCTGAACCAAATGATGTGCAAAGAAGGGTAAATCAAATTATATGTTTGCAGCAAACTAGAGACCAAGTTTATCACAGAGTTCAAGTTTTACAAGAAAAGTTAAAGAAAGCTTTTGATAGAAGGACTAAGGCTGAAGATTTCAACATTGGTGACAAAGTCCTCAAGTGGGATTCAAGAAGGGAAGATAAAGGAAAACATGGAAAATTTGACTCCCTTTGGAGAGGACCATTTGCTGTTCAAGCAGTGCAAGGAAATAATACTTACTTCCTTAGGAATCTTGATGAAACTGATTTGGATGAAGGTCCTGTGAATGGCAGGATGTTGAAGCACTATTTTTGACTACTATCCATGAGTGTAGCCTAATTCTCCCTTGTACATACTCAAGTGTATATATTACTTTCTGTTAACATGTAAAAGAATGCAGTTTTTCAAGTTTTGTGAATTATCAGCAAAAGGCAAATAAGTTCAGAGATTTACCAAGAGGGGAAGAGCATAATTTTGAGATTTCAAAGAGAAGTACTCCAAGTTTGGTAAGAGGAATCATAGGGACAAGGCATTCTGACCTGCTGTTCTTGGTCTTTCAAATGGAAAAACCATCGCCATGTGGAGCCACTGTTAGATACCTATACCAATAGGTTTCATATTTCATGATTGGCAAAGAAAGTCCCAAATATGCTCTGCTTTGGTGATGCAAAGATCCCATATTTTCAAGAGGAGGTAATATGTGTACATAGCTTGATGTTGACTCAATTTTGGATGGGTGATCCAACAGCTTAATCGGGATCATGCCATGTTTCAATTTCTTGTTGTAGAATAGAGAAAGAAGTCTGTCCAAACTGTTCAATCTTGGCAGACCAGTAGTTAGGTAGAGAAATAAGGTTCCCAACTTCTTAATCTGGGACCTTGGAAGCAATAAGGGTAATTCTAGATAGAAAATCAAAAGAAAAAGCCAAAAGAAAAGAAAAGGCACATGAGGGTCTGCAAGTCTAAGTGCACCCTCCATGAAGAGACAAAAAATGCTAGGCAAAGTTAATGGGTAGGTAGAGGGGGTTGCAGAAATGTCATTCCTTTCAATTGAATTTTGCTGGTTTAAAATAAAGGAAACATCAGTGGATAGAGAAGTTCCTCTTCTCCATCATCTTGCAGAAATACAAAGGAGCATGTCTAACTTCTTGTTTTCCCCCCCTCACATTCATTGCTAACATCCCATTACCAGTTATGTTCATGAAAGAAAATCAAGGTCTTGTGGTGGTTTTTGTCTCTTTAAAAGCCACATTTCTTGTGTAAAACTCTTTTAATTTTGATCTACTCCCTAAACTAAGTTGATTCCACATAAAACTTAGTGTTTCCACTCCTCATCCACCCCTTCCACTCATATTAACCCCTAACTTCTATTATTTAACTCCCAATACCCCCTATTCCCCTTATTACTATGTAAATTGTACAAAAAACCCCAAAATACCTATGTATCCCCTTCCTCGAGCATTATAGCTCTAAGTTTGGTTTTAAACGGTTTAAGCGCTAAAACATTAGAGCGCGACCCAAAGAGCGCTGATATATTAATCTTGGGATTAATCCAAGATCTGCTTGGATTAATAACCCTAATCCAGGCTTTGTTAATAAACCCGCGCATAACCCATTTTTCCCGTAACACAGTTAAAAAACCCACTTTTCCAATGTTTTGCCGGGCGTGAAATTCAGAAATAATAATATTTTATTGGTCCCGCCTGACCGTATCGTCCGGCCACCTCTGCCTCCCGCCAGCCGTCGGATCTGGGCTTTCCCATCTGACGGCCCTTATCAATTTCGGGGTGGCCCCGATGTACTGCTGTTAGCTTCCAAAATTTGTCAGAGGGTGACGTCAGGCCTCTGCCACGTGTCACCCCCAAATTGTATCGGGCCGCCCTCTGACAATCCCGCTTCCGTATAAAGAGCGGTGCGATATCATACCGCTTACCACTTCCGGTTTTCCGCTGACCGGTCATGCCAGCGTCACGCCACCTCACCACCGCGTCAGCACCCCCGCCCGCCATCGCTCTGAGATGTCCTCCACCTATGCAGTCCCCGTGGACCACTCGCAGGTTGCCACGTCAGCCAATGACGTCACTCGACCTTGACCCCACCTGATGACGTCATGCTGATGTCATCCAAAAAAGCGCCAATAACCCGAAAAGTCCATATTTTAGCCAAATCTCGTGTTTTTTGTCACTTTTGCTAAATAGACTGTTGCTCACCTCTGCATGCAAATTACGACCGTTCATCGCCAACCTGCAGAAATCAACCCGAGGACCGTTGGCACCTTCAAACCCACCTGCATTTGTGACCATTTTCCGGCATTACACCAGGTATTTATCCGAATCATTCCCTTCCTGCTTGGTTGTGTCCATAATTGTCTGAAACTAAGTTAAGAAGAGTAAGGAAGCCTACATTTACCAGCAAATCCCCGGTAGCCAGCCTTCATTTCCAAAGGTTGAGTCGAAATTCACTTGCAGAGCCTCGTTTAGCCAAATTTTCACAAAATCTACAGTCAGTCCGCGCATTCGTGGACTTAAAACCTGAGCTTCACTAATTCACCGCGAAAACAGTGCTACTGGTCCCTGCATTCGCTCAATTAACTCTCATTGGAGAATTCGAACTATTCTTACCACAGTTTACTCCATTTTCCTTGGCAATTTGCCTCACTGCTGCAAAAATACCCCTCTGTATTGTTCTGCCCACTGTAACCAGTTCTAATACAAATCATAGTACTACTTAACCATGGATGCACCAGTAGCACCTGTGGCCCTGAATATTGCTCCATTGAATGCCCCTCAGACAGAGTTGGATTGGAAAGCATTAACAGATCTAGATTATCAAATATCAGAGGAAATGCTAATGCATAGCAAGTACCACATTCACTTGCTAAATGAATTGAAGATTAAGCATGAGAGTGGAATGGATGTATTGGGCATTTGGGACTCTTTCCTCCCTATCTTCAAGCTCCCTCAGTTCAACCAGTTTCCTGACCTAATCCACCGATGTGCTGACTGCTATGACCCCACTCAGAGGGTTGTGCTTGACCCTTCAGGCTCAGTTGTTTTTTATGTCACCCCTGAATCCATCAGAGAGATGCTACACTTCAATACTGATAAGAAATTAGTTCCTTTATCACTGATAGATCTGATAAAGCAAGGAGCTAAGCTGACAGATGCTCAGGTCACCAAGATGAATCAATTGTACATTGACTCTGACACCGTGTAGTACCCTCCCATTTCTCATGTATACCTCAACCAATTGGGCAGAGACCTTGTGGACATGATTAGTCCCATATTGGGCTATAATTCAATAGAATATGTTGATGAAACTGTGCTGGTGATGATGCTCATGTTTTCCCCTGGCAAGTCCCCAATCTGTTATGACTATGCCACTTACATATCCAATAAAATACATGAGCAATTGATGAACTTGGCAAGAGAAAGGGTGTTCAGATACACCTCCTATATCTACCACTTAATCTTATATTATCAGCATGAGAAATTTCCTTTTGTTGTGAAAAGAGTGGATGCACAAGGCAATCCAAGGTCAGTGGTTTATTGGTCCTCTGCCTTCCACTGCAGATCTTGTTCCCCATACACTTATTGTGAGTTTATAGACCTGTTCATCCACCGAGCCATGTCTCTGCTTCTAAGCTCACCTCCTCTGAGACTAACTGATGAGATGCAGAGGATTCTTCAGTTGTCTAAGGTATACAGCATTGGGGATTGGTACTATTACCAAAACCACACAGTTATCAGAATATATGGGTGTGAGTTGCCTCCATACAGATTACCCAAATATGTGCCTATGAGATTGTTTGCCCTCGAGTACTTCAGGCAATTTGGGAATGCTGATGTACTCCATTTTTCAGGCAAGGGCAAGAGAGCACAGCTCAAAGTCAGAAACCAATTAGGCCACTTCATTTAAAATAAAAGGGAGGAAGGTTGGCAAGAGGCAGATAGAATACTAGAAGCCCTTGGCTTATAGACCAGCTTCCTTTGGAAACCATACGACCCCAATCATTTCATAAGTTTAAGAAGGGTCAGATATAGGCTGGCCAGTTATGACCACTTAAGGTTGCCTCACATAGAAAAATATGCAAATCAACTAAAGTGGAGGGAAGGCACCTTAGAGGAGGCTACCACACAAGAAGAACTAGGTCAAAGAGCAGTAAAAAATCTCCAAAAGTTGGCTGACTTAGAGCTTTGTTCATAGGTATTTTCTCTTCCAGGCACTCAAGTGGGAGCAGCTGCCTCATCTTCTATAGCACATCAGCAAGCAGCCAAAGCTACTGATCAGGCTTCCAGCAAAGGCAAAGAGAAAGAGATGGAGCCAGAACAGCCACCTCATGAAGAAATACAGCAACAAGAACAAACAGCTAAAGCCCCAATATCCACTGAGCAACATGCTCAAGAGAATGTGCCTCCTAGGCAAGAAACGACAGTGGAGGACTCAGTGCTACAAACTCCACAAAAAGAAGAAAAGGGAAAAAAGAGGGATAGAGAGAAGGAGACTCCCCTCACCACCTCCACAACTCACGGGGAGAAAAGGCACAGAATGAATCCCCTCTCTGAGGAAGAAATGCCTATTGGGCAATCTTTGGGCATGGGCCCACCGAGTATGGAGGCATCTGCAAGTTCCTTTCAGCAGGAACAAGAGAGGACAGTTGGAGGAGAAGTCAGCTCCTCAAGCCACCAAAGGGGAGCTGAAACAGGCATCAAACAACAATTTATTGATATCAAAAAGAGGAATGAGCCCCTCAAGGTGCAGCTCTACAACCACTTATTAAAGATGGCTCCTACAAACCAGCAAAGACTGATGTCTGCCTATGATGTACATGAGGGCAAAATGGTAATGAGTCATTTCATGCCAACCATGTTGCAACCACAGTCAGCTGCAGACTACATAAGGACCAACCTTGAGGTCCTTGCAAAAGACATCCACCCCATGGATCAGATTGAATAGCACAAGCAAACGGGTGAGATGGTATATGCCACCCTTGCAGACAAAAAATTGGTGAATTATAGGCTGGAAAATAGGCTAAACAACACAGCTGCCCAACTTGAGTTGGAGAAAGCATCCTCCCAGGCAAAGGACAACCGAATCAAAGCATTGGAGGATATCATTATAGAGCTTGGGCATGATCCCAAGGACACCAAAGCTGTACAAGCGCTGTTGAAATTAAGAGATGCAGATATGGCAGCGTTAAGAAAAATGGTTAAGATCCCAGCAACTCTTCATCCTCAAACAGGAGAGGTTGCCCAACTAAGGCATGACCAAGATGCAGCAGCTATGCTGGTATCATTATACAAACAGCTGATCCAGACACAGGAGAAATTGGGAGAGTCAGAGGCTGCACTGCAGGCAGCCCTGCAACAGAAGGAAGGAGGCCAAACATCTCAGCCCCCTCCACAAATAATCAACCTTGAGGAAACTCCTCAGACTACTGCTCCTCCTACAGAACAGACAGCTCAGACCACGCCATCTACATCAGCACTAGCACCAACAACAGAGCAGGCTCCAAGCCTTGACATGCAAAAGCTAAAGAATGAAATTCAGGCCTTAGAAGCCCAAATGGTAGAATTAAATGAAGCCAGGGAAAATTTGGATAAGCTCAATGAAAAATATGACAAGTCAAAACAAAGCATAGCTGAAAAGGGAAGAGAAGTGAAGGCTCTCAAAGAGAAGATAAAGGAGCTGGAGAAAGAGCTCACCCTTGACAAAGTGGTGGCTCAGCTCAAGACAGTCTTATGGGCCAACATTGGTCAATCGATCACAGACCAGTGGCAGTATATTGAGACCATTCATGAGCAAACAGAACTCATAGCCAAAGCACAAAAGGAAGTCCAAAGATCAAGGGCATCTCTAGGCAATATGCCTGAGATAGCCAACAGAATGATCAATGTGCTCAATAACCGCACAGGTCCTCAGCTGGCAGCAATGGGAATCTCCAATAGAACTGAAACCATCCAGCTGATAAAGAGGGTCCTCACATTGAAAATCTTGGTACAAACATTAGACAAAAGAAGCCAAGACATGCAAACAGAAGTCAACAGGTTCATGGACAAGTTTGCAGCATTACAGGGCAGAGGTCTTCCTGGCTTGCTGAACAGTGCAGGGAGACTACTATCACATGAGAACTATGCAAAAAGGGTGAACACATTTGCCACTAATCAGATCACTCAAGGATCAAGTACCTCAGAGGTAACAGGGCCAGCAACTGGGCAAAGTCTCTACGACAGAGTAGAGAACTTATTTTTCATTATGAATGAGATTAGACATTTATTTGAAGTGCCTCCAAACTTCTACAAATACACAGAGGCAGATGAAACCTTAGATGCAATTTTGAGGCATCAATTGCCTACACAGGAGTGGTGGACCAAAATGATACAGTTGTTACTGTAAACAAAAGGCTTTCATCAAGTTTTTCCATCAAAAACAGAAGTCATCATGTTCAGAAAGGGTGATGCATATACTATGACTGGAGAAGAGTGGTCTGAGCCAACTCAGCATAAAGATTCGGCCACTAAAGCAACACTGACAGCTACAGATAACAGGGCCGAGAAAGCTACAGCGGGACAAAGCATAAAGACACATCATTCAGCATTTATTCAGAACGCTCAACCGACTCAGTGGCCTCCAAAGGTCAAAAAGACTTCTGACAACATTAAAGAGCATTCATTTTGTATTAAGAGCAGCTATAACTTCCTTATCTACTATTCTGTAAAGTTGGTAAACATATTTATTTCTCAAGTGACTCAGCGGTTCAGATATTTTGTGTAACCGATTGTATATATTCCCCCTCGCATAAGCTTGCAGGGGTTGTTGATTTTCTCTTCTAGAGATCTTATGCTGTAAATTTTCAGAGGATTAATACAAAGGCTGATGGAATTTCTGAATTTCTGTGTTGTCTAAGGCGTTGTAGTGTGTTTGCTGATTGCTACAGGATTCCTGTGTATTTCATGGCTCAATAAGTTTCCTTTAAACTCTTCGTTATGTGTTTTTATTACTTTTTTCATTACCCAATCATTGCTATGTTTCACAGTTAATGGCAGAGAAAAAGAATAGTTCTAGGATTTATTCATAGAATACCCTGAACTCAATCTACGCTGTTATAAATGTTTTCTTCAGTTATAGTTACAAAGGTGTAATTCTTAATTGCTGCATCTTCAAACTATATATTTCACAAGGGCTATTTTTCAGGAATTCAAATCTGCTCCTGTGCAATAGACCTCTTTCTCACACCCCAGCTTAGTGAAATATTCTTAATTGCTTTTCACTGGTTAAACATACTTCACCATCACAATTTTAAGTTTGTTTCATGAAATAGTTAAATGGCCCTGCAGTTTCAACATCCTCACTCAATATTTCAAACAACCTATAGCCGCAGACTCCATTGCCCAATGAAATGATACTATCTGAAGATTTCCACCCTAGATACTGAAAGACATCATTCAACCAAAACCTTGAACAAAACTGGACCTCACAACTAGCCTAAAATCTTCACAAACAGAGCTAAAACTTAAAGAGAGAGCCCTCTCTGATTATAGGTAGGCTAGGACCTATAATCCAAAGCTTGGTTAGTGGTTACCTCGGCCGTATTCCCTTGGGAGTCAAAGGGAACAACCTGGGTGTTAACAGAAAGCATATTGTAGGATATGTGACACACTTCAAATAACTGGCAGGCCATCACGGAGGGATGAGCTGCCTCTAATGTTGTAGGTGATGTTACAATCATTCGAGAAATGGGAAATTGACTTTGTGGGTCAAATTCAGCCTCAAGGAAAGAAGACAGGTGCGTGGTACATCATCACCGTGATTGAGTACTTAACCAGGTGGGTGGAGGCACAAACTGTGAAGGATTGTACAGGCACAACAACAACAAAGTTTATTTTTGAATATGTATTGACACGATTTGTTTGTCCAAAGATCCTGATAAGTGATCACGGTACTCACTTTCTTAACGAAACAATCAACGCGTTGATAGAATAATTTTAGGTGTATCATCAGAAAAGTAAGCCTTATCATCCGCAGGCCAATGGGATGGTGGAAGCATTCAATAAGATACTGGAGAGCGTGTTGACAAAGGTTTGCAATGCTCAACTAAATGACTGGGATGTGTGCATACCCATGGTGCTATGGGCCTACAGAATGATTTGAAAGAAGCTGAATGGGCAAACACCTTTCAGACTCATGTATGGCGTAGAAGCTATGATGCTAATGGAATACATTGTACCTATTCTGCACATAGCATCACTTACAGGAATGGTGGATTTCAGAGCCCTAGAGGAGAGGATCATGCAACTAGCAAAGCTTGAGGAGGACCGATTTCTAGCTGGATTTCATCAACAAGTTCAAAAGGAGTGCGAAAAGGCATGGCACGATCGACACATTAAACTATGCACCTTAAAGGTAAATGATATGGTCTTGTTATATGATAGTAAATTTGATAAATTTCCGGTGAAATTTCGGATGCACTCTTAGGGCCATATATCATCAAGGAGATTACTTATGGTGGAGTAGTTCAACTGGTTAAATTGAATGGAGAACCCTTCCCAGGGAAGGTGAATGGTAGCTAATTAAAGCCATACACTGGTGATCCAATTAGGTGACTATATGAGGGAAGCATAGTCTTAGCGCTCTAGGCAGCTGAAAGGAGGCACAGGACTATTAACTACACTTCCCGAGTTGGAGAGCTGTGTGACGAGATAACTGTGTGGAACGAGGGAATATAACATAGTCCACAATATCACATAGAGAGATGCGCTACCAAGGGAGCAACTACGCAGAGGAGCCAGAAAGTCACCGTTAAAATCATTGTTCATGATTTGACGATGAAAAAACGACCAAATGGAGTGGGGGAGGGGGGGCGTTTAAGTCGGAATTTATGGGCAAGATATTTGAAAATATGCTGCCAATATAACATTAATGAACCAATTTTGGGGGGAATGGTCAGATTTGAATTCAAAATGGCCTATAAATTACATATGGTCGCCTATTGGAAAACACTTTGCATATTGAGAAATTGTGAGTTGTGCTCTATGTTGTGCATGAAGCATGCATTTTTTGAAGAGCTACTTGAATGCCCAGTGTTCAATCGATTTTCAGAAACTCTTCGCAAAACCATCCGTGACATTATTCTAAGAGCAGCAGCCATGGATGTTGAAGTAATGACAACCGAGGGAGTCCTTCTAGAGGTCACTATGGAAGCAGAAGGATCTACCCCGGAGGTTGTGTCTACAAAGATATCGACTGAAGTACCGAAGTCTCCAAGGTCGCCTAGACCAAGGCCTACCTTGACCAAGGAGGGTCCCAAGAACAAGAAGGGTAAGTAGGCCACGACACCGTAGCCGGTGCACACATCTCCTAGAAGACACCCATAGATGGATAAGCCCACCACACAGGAAAAGGGAAAGACGATTAATCTACAGGTGGAAGAAGAAGAGATTGAGGATATCCTAATGGATGATGAGGATGTTTGGGTGGAAATGGAGGATATTGAAATTGAGGGGTCTGACCCCATCACTAAGTTGCCTAAGTGTGTTCCTCTGTGCATGATATGGATTTAAACAGGAACACAAAAAAATACAGAGATAACCATATACACAAAGATGCAGTGGAAATAATACTTCATTTCATTAATGTAAAATACTGAAATATGCTTACAAACAAAAATGGAAATAAACCAATTGGGGCGATGGTAGCTTATCTCTGAGAAGAGATGTGGTAGCTACATGCATCTGAACTGTGTTACAATGACGCTAAAGGGCCTATTTATTGTTGAGAAACAATAGAAAACCCTTAACATCCCAAAACCTAACCCTATTAGATGAAATGCCAAATTGTGGGCCCCGTTTCGTGTAAGTTGGTACATCAAATTCTTGGGGTCGTAACTTTGGCACTCGATCTTTGTTTGACAGGTACAATAGATCATTAGAAAGATCTATCCGAGCACTACAACTTTGGGAAGAGCAAGATCAATCCATGGGTGCATGTTGCTCTTATATTTCCCAAAAAACATCGTTTAGGGCCTCAAAACGGCTTCGAAAGTTCAGGACCCGAAAAACTGCTAAAAATACTAAATTGTGCTACAATTATGGAAGATGAAAAACTAAAAGAGACAGTTGTGGGGGTCCAAGTGGGATTGGTGGGTGGCCACAAACATCCACTTGGATCATTCCTCTCCCCTTAGGATGCAATGGTCCTCATTGTGTTGAGTTCCTCCATCAGCTGAACTTGGTCCCTGGTGAGTTGTTTTGCAATATCGGATGTGTCCGGTAATGGTGGGAAGCATGGTTGAGGGCAGTACACATTGAGCACTTGGTGCAAGCAAAGGAATGGAGGAATGCTATGCTCCAAAGCATTATTTCCCACAACCTTCGTAATGGTGTAAGGACCATGTTGGTATGGTCCGAGCTTCCGATGGGCTCTTGTAAGGCGTTCTTTCTACAGATGTAACCAGACTTTGTTGCCCACCTGAAGCTTGTGTGGTACCCCTGTGGGTGAGGAGAAGTTGTTCCTATGTTCTTTCATGACTATATCCCTTTGTTGCTACTGCTACGTGGAGGAACCCTTCACAGGGGTCATGGAAGTGGTGATGATCTTCCCCTTACTTTGGGAGTGAACCAGACAGAAAATGAATTTCCTAGTCTGGGAGATGAGCTTGTTGCCTTTCTTGGCAGTGATCAAAGAGGTGGCAGTAGGTGGGGCTACCTCTGGTATCCTGTAAAATGAATTACATAAAGAAATAATGATAACACGAGGCCTTGCCTCATACACAACATGTCACCTCCACAAGTATGGTTGGCCTAATAATACATCACAAACATCTAGAGGTGTAACATCACACAATACCTCATCAGTGAAGGGCTTGATGCTGAAGGGAAGGTGACACTGCTGGAGAACTTTGAGATCTCATCCTTCACCCACATATGTGAGTGGAAAAGACATTCCCTCTCCTCTAGATCTTCGGGCTCATTCTTCTCGATCTTGGTGGTGGCAACAGTGACGCTGGGCTCCGCATCAATGATCTGCTTCCCTTTGCCATTCCCCTTGTCAATTTTTGACTCAGGGTTGGAACATGCATCTGATTCTGAAGCCTTCAACTCAGCCACCAATGACTGCTTGGTCTGACACTAACTTGTGTTGTGAGTGGGGATCATGTGGAACTCGCACCACTTTCCTGTGTCCTTCTTTGACTTTGTGGTGTTGTTCTTTTCTTGTGGCTTCAACGGGTTGTCTTGGGCCACCCCACCTTGGCTTTGTCCTTTGGTCTTTGGATTCGCAGATCAAAAGTCTCTCTTCTTCTGTTTGAACTTTTGCTCGATTTTAACAGTGTATCGGTACACTGTGCCGAGTGAGGAGATGTTCAGGAATTCCATCTCTTCCTAGATGTATATATGTAGGCAACCATTGTATTTGAGTACTAGATGTAGCTCAAAATCTTTGATACCCAACTATGTGCAAAGGGTATGAAAAATGTTTGTGAACTTCGACACATCTTGGTCTCATCCTTGCCGCATCGTGGTCCACTTTATGTATTTGTCCTCATAGCTTTTGATAGGGTAGTACTGCTCCTTGATGGCATCTTAGAAGGAATTCCAAGTGGGTACGACTGAGAACAATGATTCCTTACTTTCATCCTTCTGCTCGCAGTAGGTTTCCCACCAGTCCTTGACGTCGGGGGTTGCTTTGAGAAGTGCAAAAACAATCTTTTCTCGACTCAAAAATTCATGAACAAAAAAATAACCCTCTAGCCGATTTAACCATTTATCAATGACATCTGCGTCTATCTAAACCTTGAATATGGGGATTTCAAAATTAACTTATACCTTAAACGGTGTGGCGTTTCCATAGTAGTTGTTGGAAGCCGATGCGTCGCCCCTCGGTAGCCACTGAAGGATCTGGGCAAAAATGTCCATCATCACATCCCTTTACTGCTCGAGGGCTTCTTGGAGCAATATTTTGATAGGATCTCCTACCCCCTCGTCTTTCTTTTCATCCACCATGGGAGGCTGTCGGGATTTGCGAGGCTGGTCTTGTAAAATTTTGACCAGTTCAAGCCCTAACTCCTTATATCTTGACCTCGTTGGGGACATGCAAAGAAAAACAGAGAAAAAGCAGACCGCTCTGATACCATTGATCTGGATTTAAATAGGAACGTAACAAAATACAAAGATAACCATATACACAAAGATGCAACAGAAATAATACTTCATTTCATTAATGTAAAACACTGAAATATGCTTACAAACAAAAATGGAAATAAACCAGCTAGGGTGATGGTAGCTTATCTCTGAGAAGAGATGTGGTGGCTACATGCCTCTGAAATGTGTTACAATGAGGCTCAAAGGCCTATTTATTGTTGAGAAACAATGGAAAACCCTTAACATCCCAATACCTAACCCTAGAATATGAAACGCCAAATTGTGGTCCCTGTTTTGGGTAAGTCGGTACATCAACTTCCCAGGGTCGTAACTTTCGCACCTGATCTTCATTTGACACGTACAATAGCTTGTTAGAAAGGTATATCTAAGAACTACAACTTTGGGAAGAGAAACATTTTATATGGACCCATGTTGCTCTAAGATTTCCTAAAAGACGTCGTTTAGGGCCTCAAAACGGCTCTGGAAGTTCAGGACCCGAAAAACTACCAAAAATAGTAAATTGTGCTACAATTATAGAAACTGAAAAACTAAAGGAGACAGCTGTGGGGGTCCAAGTGGGATAGGTGGGTGGCCACCAACATCCACCTGGATCAGTGCAGGGGAAAGACCAAGGTTACCAAAGACATTGATGAAAGTAAGGTCACCCTACACATAACCCTCTTATCGGACCAAATTGTGTTCGAAGGATTGCACTTGGGGCATGTCCCCCTTTTGAAATTAGAAGAATGGGATTTAGTGGACATAGAGCAGTTTCCTCATCTAGCAATGGACCAAATCATGCACAATGTGTTCCACAAAACCACTGGAGTAACCACGTTGGAGCCGTGGAAGTGGCTGAGAGGTGTGGATAAGGTAGGACTACTCAACCTACTACGGGTTCCACATTACAACTGCGCACCCATCACAATGATGGTAATCAAGTAGCTATTATGCTTGGTACACGATGGGTGTTTGTGGCTAGAGGAGCTGATACCCATCACTAATATGCTAATCCATCGGATCATGTGGCTACCGTACACAGGGGAAAATCCAGCAATGGCGTTGGGCGAGAAGGTTGGTGAGCATGTCCTCGTAGAGGCCATGAAGGAATAGTTTAAGTTGGTAAATAAGCCATGCAGTTACGCCATTTCAAGCATATATGACCTTGCAGTCAGAGTGGAGCTGTAGATCTTAGCAGGGAAGGTCATGCTGAAGTGTCGGCAGATGAAGTGCTGGAACCAGTCGTAGCTTTGGCGGCCCAATGCGTGAAGGGAGTTAAATTTAATTGGGTGAGCTACCTCTATGGTGAGTTCCTCGTGAACTGTCACGAGGCGCAGGATCTAAACAAGCCATTTCACTATGCATGGATCTTGCTGTCCATAGTGCTGGTAGCATGGGAGCTACTCAAAGATAGTCAGTTTCCTCCAGTGAAGCTGGACCTCCTAGAGGCAACGAAGTACGCTTCGTTGTGGGAAACTAAGGACCCTCAGAGGATAAATGACAATAAGTTCTTTTGGATCTTGATGGAGATGAAGGTGCATATGGCCATTAACCATAAGTCATGGTTGTCACCTACCAATTGGGATAGATTGCAGGAGTACGTGGAATTCAAGGTTGACTTCCACCACGTCTTAATACGAGCATGAAAGGACCCTGAGCAGAAGTTGCACAAATTGCCCTATTTGGCAATAGATGACACGATCAATGCAGCCCTTGACTGCTGGCAAACAGAATGGCACATTGCCTCAGACTTGCTTGCTGGATCGAGCAAGTCTGCCGCACAATGCAAGAAGGAAGAGGCCAAGCTAAAGATGGAACAACTGGCCATGGAAATGAAAAAGAAGGCTGATGACAAGGCTAAGGTAGAGCGCGCTGGCGTACAACAGTCGGGTGGGTAGGCAGGAGAAGAGGATAGTGGCTTTGACATTGGTCAGAAGTCGCCTTCACCAGAAATATAGGAATAAGAGGACGAACAAATAGAGCAGGGAGGAGCAGACACGAACACGACTACATTCTTTATCGAGAACATGAGAGGACCAAGAAAGGTAGGGCCACAGAAGAAGTCCAAGGCTAGCAAGATGTCTCTAGATCCGATCACCTTGACAGAGGGGGATCTGAATGATATAGGGGATGCAGTGCAGGATGCCATCGTGGAACTACTGCAATAGTTCGAGCAATAACAATAGCAGGTGTTGGGGGCTATTCAAACGAGTCTGCGTGAGCTATAGATCCATGCATCCTAGATTCAGACCAGCGCAATGTCCGCCAGTTTAGCCCTTGGCACCTCAGAAGCCACAGGGATGCTGTGCACAAGGGACCCTCAAGCCATAGTTCTTCCAGATGGAGCATTGATGACGACAATTGAAGATGACAGGCCCGCTGCCAGTGCCCTTAAGGGAGTGGGACTTAACTTTGATGTGCTTCCTAGTGAGGCATTTCACCTTCTGCAGGATGGTGTGATTGTGTAACTTCAGGCCCACGAATAACGCACTTTAAAGGTGATTAGCGAGTAAAAGGTCAACAACGATTAGATGGATATGCAGAGAGACTCCTTTTTTCATCTTGTGATAGACCTAACAGATAAGAATCAAGGCATAATCAAGGTTGTGGATGATGCACGCAGAACAATCCTGAAGCTGGCCATTCCCGAGGCTGAGCTAGTAGATGTACGGGTTCGAAAACTCACTCTGGTAGTGCGCAACTCACATAGAAAGTTAGATGAGGTTAAGTTGAAGATGAACCTAAAAATTGTAGAATTGCAGTTGAAGGCCCAGCTTTTGACTCCGGCAGAGGTTAGGGAGCAGTGCACGACTACCATGACAGATGCATTAGTAACAGTAGCAAGTGTAGTCACAGACTACACAACACTTTTTGAGCAGTCACTTGAGGTACTCACCAGCCTATAAGAAGACCCCAATGTGCAGAGGCTGGAGATAGAAGTGTGAGAACTACAACAGTGCTATGATGAGGTTAAAGCGATAGTGCACACTGTTGCCATCACACAAAGACTCGCGAAGTTGTAGGAGGCCAAGGCATTGAAAGAACAGGTGGATGCAACTTAGTACAAGGAAGCCATGCTGAAGGCTCGCTTGAAGCCTTGGTTGGATGAGGCCTATGTGATCACAACCACCATTGAAGACAATCTGTCTAGTCTGCAACAGACTCAGCAGAAGCTACAACCTGATAGCGCAGGGCCAATGACAGAGCAGTTGGTCGAAGAGATGAAGCAGGCGACAACGCAGTGCACCATCGAGGTAGTTGTTGTCCAAGTTGAGCTAGGAGGTCTTCGCGACAAGATCTCTGTGCCAACTAAGTGACTCGAGGGTGAGTCACCATGTTTGTGTTTGGGGCCTGTTGGGAACAAGTCCCCTAGGGGTCAATTTTGGGGTTAAGAACCCATGTTTTGGGGTAGAAGGCCTAAAATTTTGTATAAATAATGTAAAGTCTCTGCATTTTATGGTTGTGGTGCATGAAGATATATAATGTCAAAGAGGGTTTTTCACCCTTAGTTTAGATAGGTTGTGTTGGTTTTCAATATCTACCTTGGTCCGTGGACCATGGAATTTTATAAAAAGGAGAGTCTTAGAGAGTCTAAGGCAATTCAATAGTCATGATGTAATAGGTTTGTGAGAGTCTTAGTGAGGATGGATGATCTGCAACTGAGAGGCCTAGGATAGAAGTCCATAGTTGAGTGCATGGACCCCTGTAGGTGTGTGCGTAGGGCGGTTAGAGTCTGTATTGGAAATCTGAATCATTAATAAAGAGAAGTGTTTTGAACTTATTGTGTACTTTCCATCTGTGTAGGCGTTATTTTACTTTTGCTATAAATGTTGCGATTATGTTATATTGAATGCTGGGTTTAAGATATAATGTTAAGTTGATGCGTGAAAATATATGTTTCCATATGTTAGATGAACATAAGTCATAATATATGTTTACGCGAGGATAATATTAATTACATGGTAAATTTGGCTAATACTTAAGATAATTTGGGGAACAAGACAGTAGCCTAGTTACAGAGGCACTTAAGTGCTTGAATCATCATCTAGGGTTGTACGAAGGACAGTCAGATACCTTCGTGGAGGTTTTGAAGGAAAAAAGAAGAAGTACATCGATAAGCCCTAAAGGCTCATCAATCTACATGAAGACAGGGGTTAGGGTCTAAGATCGACATCATGACTATCTCAAGGTGTAGAAGCTTGGTTCCTGCACCCCCCCATACTGCTTCGGGTGAGACTTCAGTCCGTGCTCCAAGGATTGATGCTGAAAGGGCCAGTAGTGTATGGATTTGATTGGCTTCTTAAACGATGAACTTGGGTCAGGGCCCATCACGCCAACACTGATCGTGCCATGCCTTTTCGTGCTCCTTCTGGACTTGCTGATGGAATCCAACCAAAAATCTATCTTCCTCAAGCTCTATGAGCTATACGAGCCTTCATTTTAAGGCTATGTGTTTTCCATACCTATCAACGCAACTATGCATATACTAGGCACAATGTATTCCATCGACTTCACAGCTTCTATGCCAAGACCAGCTTGAAAGGTGTCTGTCCAGTTAGCATCTTACAAGTACTTCTATAATCCCATTATACTGCTGATATGTGCATGTACCAATCATTCCTCTATGCATTGTAAATGTTTGTCATTGCATTCTCCAATATCTTATTAAACGCTTCCACCATCCCATTGGCCTGAGGATAATATGGCGTGCTCTTTTGATGATAAACTTGGAACTCTTCCGTTAGCGCACTAATCATTTCATTAAGGAAGTGCATAGCACGATCACTCATCAAAATCTTCGGGCAACTGAACCTAGTCACCACATATTCAAATAGTAACTTCACTATTGTTGCCCCTGTACAATCCTTCATGGGTTGTGCCTCCACTCATTTGTTAAAATAATCAATCGTGGTGATGATATACCATGCACTCATATTCTTCCCTGGAGGCTAAATTGGTTCTACAAAATCAATTGCCCACTTTTCAAATGGTTGCAATGAAACTTGCGGATTTAGAGGTAGCTCATCCCTCTGCGATGGGCTGGCCGTCCTATGATATGCATCACACACCCTACAATATGCATTGGAATCCTCATGTAATGTTGGCCACCGCAACCCAGCACGTAAAATCTTCTGCGTTGTTGCTTTTTCTGCATAATGGCCTCCTACAGCTCCTCCATGAGCTTCAGCTAAGATGTTTCTTCATTAAAAATTAGGGACATAACGTCTTAGTATTTTTTTTTATCCCATCTTATATAAGTGGCTTGCAATAATAGAAAATTCTATCGCGCACACCACTAATTCCTTCTTTTGTTGAATAGTGTAGCCCTCTAGAGCCATTCCTGTAGTCAAGAAGTGGATAATGTCTACAAAGTGATTGTCTGCTACCCTCACCGCAAAGAGCTACACGTCAGGCAACCCTTCCTCCAAATTGGTAGGCTCCTCCCCTGTTTCAATGTGCGATAGATGAGCTGGCCCTACATTCAATCATCCTGGCTTGACAATTACTTCGAAATCATACTCCTGAAACAACATCAAACATCTTCATATATTCCCCGCCAACACAGGCTTGTTAACCAGGTACTTTAATGGAAAATGGCCTGTATACATCTTAAAGTGTCCACCTAGCAGGTAACATATGAACTTCTAGAGCATATACACCATAGCCAAGCCTTCGCACTCTATCGTTGAGTAATTCTTTTCAGCCTTAGACAACTTCCTACTTGCAAACACTATAGGGTGATCCAACTCTCCTTCACCACCTTGTGTTAGTACGACTCCCAGCAATATACATGACGCATCCACATGCACATGAAACTCCTTCTTCCAATCCGGGAAGACTAGGATTGACACGGTGACCATTTTTTCCTTCAATATATCCAAACTACATTGACATTCTTCATCCTAACAGAATCTAGCATCCTTCTTTAATAGCTTTTCCATCGGCATGGTAATCTGGGCATAACTCTTGATGAAATTCCGATAGCATCCAATATGACCCAAGATTTCACACATCTGTTTAACACTCGGTGCCTCCAAATTGATTATAACTGCGATCTTAGCTGGGGCCAACATTAATCCTTGTCTGCACACTACATGACCCAACAAGATTCCAAAAGGGATGCAAAATAAACACTTCTTCAAGTTTAATGCGATTTGATACCTCTGACATGTATCTAGCATCAAGTGCAAACTAAGCTACATGGTGTTTTATGAGCCCAAACACTATCCAATCATCAAATTATACCTCCAAAAACTTGTGAATGAACTCTTTGAATGCCGCAATGACCACGCACGAAAATATTGCCGACACATTATTAAGTCCAAAAAGCATTACTGTTGGAAATAATACTAAGAGGGGGGTGAATCAGTATTATCAGATCGATAATTTTATTTCCCAAATAGATTTATATATGCTACTTTAGTGAAGTGAACTAGCGTGTACACGTGACTGTGCTTAAAGAAACTAGTGTATATGTAGAGAGCTTGTGATTTAGACAGTTTATCATGTGTTGAGCTTAAACCAGTATATCAGAGATTTATTAGATAGTGTAGTAAAAGCAGAATAAAGTATCACACATAAGAAACACACATGAACACCAAGATTTAAGGTGGAAACGCATTGTGGGTAAAAACCACCTGCTGCTATCGTCTCTGTCTTCTTTTAATAATAAGAAAATATATTTACAATCTTGTACTCGTGCAGACTCATACCAATACGCAGGCTTCTACTTGCAAAAGGTTACACCCTTCTCTCATTTTCCAGCTTCTACTGGAAGGGAGCTACAACCCCCTAGCTCTTTTACTAGCCAATATGTTTATTAGTACGTAGGTGCTAGCCTACAGAAAACTCCACTCTTCCACTAGGGACCACGTTTCATGAATTTTTAGACTGGATACTCCTGGATCACAACACCACAAGTTGAAGGCCACGTTTCTTCAAATTTTCATACTGGACCCATCAAACCCTTTTAAACTTAAACTACATCAACCAAATCACTGACACTAGAACACTGTGTTGAACCCAGAACCCTGCATCATCATCCAGAACTAGCTGTAACCTCAAAAATCATGCATTAGAGTGCATAAACTACTTGGTTGAACCCAACCTGCATGTATATGCTACTTCCTTTAACCCAACCTGCATATATCTCTAAAGATATTGAATCATACACTTCTGAACCACAGACTGTACCAATTACTAACATTCTGAAGATCTATTGTCCTATTACAGAGTTCAAAACAGATAGCAGCAAGGATCACCCTTCCTTCTCAATCAATCAATCAAATAGACTCAATTTCCTTATACAAAAGTTCTACGTTCAGGTCTAAGAGGACTTCATTGACAGACATCAGTAAAACAACAAAATTTGATTAGATAGATCAGTCAGATCTAAAAAAAAACTTTTCTTTTGTATACGCTACTTGGAAGAGTCGAACCTATGTGTACACATTCCTTGGCTGAGATGAACCTGCGTACAGATCTGCAAATTTTGACTCAGAACTTTGCTACAATTCCAGACTTCAGACAAACCCAAATCAAGATAGATAACAAATAAAACAAGTGCAAAACATCAGATCATTCAAGAATAAGTTATTTCAAGTCTCATGATTCCTGATCCAATGTTGAACTCAAGGTGCATGTGAATATTTCAGATCCAGTCCCGAACATAACCCTGCGACATAATATATACTTTAGATAAAAGTATTCCTTAGAATCTCATTGCTTGCACACCTTGGCCTAATGATCTTCTCCTCCTTATATACTTTTGGGCCTTTCTCAATACCTTGGACCAAAACCACTTAGGACCAATACCTTGGACCCAAATACCTAGGGTCAATACCTCGAACCAATTACCTCGGACCAAGTACCTTGGATCAATACCTTGGACTAAATACCTCGGTCCAAAACTTTGGTTTTCCAACATGTACGTGCTTTTCCTCATGTGAAAGTGCGTGTATACGTTATACACTACTTTTCTTCTGTTAAACTGTGTGTATACACGCCTTGGACAAAGTGAACCAGCGTATACCTCTCTTTCTTCATTATTTGGAGTCTGATCTGTAATCCTTTGTTGTTGACGTGCTGCACTGTGAACTTTCATTTGAGTGAGTTTCCATCAAGGACAATACCTGTATCATAATGCCAACAATCTCCCCCCTTGGACTTTATGGCAACAACACACCAAGACACTCTCCCCCTTTGACATTGAGGGTAAAGGGCAGACCAAGATATTATCTCCCCTGTGTTGTTCATGCTCCCCCTGAGTACATGTTGAATTCTCTGATTGAGCTCCCCTTTGTACATGCTGAGATGCACTGAAACCGTCAATGCTCCCCCTGAGCATAAGCATTGTCTGCAAACATATTGTCCAAAAGAATAACATGACTCTATAACTCAACTATGTGAGTATGACCTTCCTATCACCAATGCCGCATACATACATCCTTCTCCCAACTAAGTGGGGATATACCAATTGTTTATACATGATAGAAATATAATTACATCATCCATCCCATGTAAAGTGGGGATACAAATTACATCATTTATCCAATAGGACTCATTCAAATGTGTGAGAAGACATATCACACCCTAGACTTTTACATGACTTAAGCAACAAAAAGTATAAATATCTGAAGCCATAGCTGGACTCAGCAACCATAATGCCAACAATGTAGAATGCGAGTGAAGGCTAATTCTCCCCCTGAACCTACGCTACTTGTGCATTGTGAATAAGTCAATGATCAAGGAATTTTTGTCAGTTAGATAAAAATTAAAGAACAAAGCATATCAATAGACTGTAATCATCAACATCAGACATAGAACCCATATCAGAGCCTGCACCATTGGTTTTCTTGTTTGAAAAACATATATGCTCCTTGACCCATAGAATCCCGCGTGTGTATGCGACTATACTTCATGAAACATGCGTATAATAACCTTTCTCTAAAAAATTAGATTTAACAGCAGGTTGATGCAACAACTACTCCCAGCTTTTGTCTGAGATATTCAAATGTTTCGCTGGGCAATGGTTTAGTGAATATATCAAAAACCTATTCTTTTGAGGGAACATACTTCAATTTGACCTTTTGTTCAAGCACTTGTTCACATAGAAAATGGTATTTGATGGGTATGTGGTTGGTCTTGGAGTGCATGACTGGATTCTTCGAAATATTGATGGCACTTGTATCATCACATAGAATGGAGATGGGTGGAGTATATGTGATTTGAATGTCTTGCAAGGTTTGCATCATCCAAAGTAGTTGTGTGCAATAATATGCAACAACCACATATTATGCTTCATCTGTGGATAAAGCAATTGAACTTTGTTTCTTGCTGAACCAAGACACTAACCTGGAACCCATATAAAATGGAACAACACTAGTGCTTTTTCTATCATCAACGCTTCCTACCCAATATGCATCTCTAGGATGCCATAAACCAAAGTCCTGAGTTCCTTGAAGATATTTGAAAATTATTTTGACTACCTGAAGGTGTGATTCCTTTGGATTTGCTTGGAATCTTCCAACTATTCCTACTGCATGCATGATGTCAGGTCAGGTACCTGTTAGATAAAGCAGACTGCCAATCATGGATCTATAAGTTGGTTGATGGATTCCTGCTGATTCATCATTTGAGCTAAGACTGCATCCTATTACCATTGGGGTACATATAGGTTTAGAATCTTCCATTCTATACCTTTTCAAGATCTGTTTGAGATATTTGTTTTGTGAAAGAAAAATACCATCTTTATTTTGTTGAACTTGTAGACCGAGAAAATAGGTAAGTTCATTAAGCAAGGACATCTCAAATTCTTACTGCATTACTGAAGCAAAATTCTGACTCATGGATTCTTCATTGCTACCAAAAATGATATCATTAACATAAACAATAATAATTAGAAATTTATCAATTTCAATCTTTGTATATAGATTGCTATTTGTTGAACCTTTTGTAAAACCTTGTTGGGTGTAGATATTTGTCAAGGCGGTAATACCAGGCCCTTTCAACCTGTTTCAGACCATAGAGGGCCTTTTTGAGTCTGCATACAAGTTTTGCATCATTTCCAAGAATGAATCCTTCTGGTTGTTCAATATGAACTTCTTCTTCTAAATCTCCATTTAGGAAGGCTGATTTTACATCCATTTGGTATACTTTGAATTTATGAAAGCTAGAAAGAGCAAGAAACATCCTTATGGCTTCAAGTCTGGCAACAGGTGCAAAATTTTCTTCAAAGTATATACCTTCTTGTTGAGCATACCCTTTAAAAACAAGTCTGGCCTTGTTTCTAATGAATTCTCCATTTTCATTCAGCTTGTTTTTGAATATCCATTTAGTTCCTATAATATTTTTATCATGAGGTCTAGGAACTAATGCCCAAGTATCATTTTTTTTCAATTTTCTCAAGTTCTTCATCCATGGCCTTGAACTGATATTCATTTTTGCATGCTTCTTTTACATTTTGAGGTTTAGTGGAGGATAGTAATGCTAGATAGCTTGAGGTCCTTGTAATAGTTCTTGTCTATACAGTTGCCTCTTTTTCCCTTAAAATTTGAGTTTCTGGATGATTTTTCTGAACATCCCTGGATAGAGTCTTTTCTTCTACCATTATCTCTTCTTCTGGTGCTTCATTGGTTTCTTCTTCAATATGATTTTGATTTGATGTGGGAAAATAATCCCCATATTCTTCATTGTCATAATCTTCTATTGATTTTATCTGTTTTGGATTTTTGCATGCTTCATCAACTACAAAATCAATTCTTTCAATAATTTTTCCAAGTATTTTATTATAACATTTATATCCTTTACTTTTGGAAGAATAACCAAGAAGAATACCTTCATCTGCTCTGGGTTCAAACTTACCAAGTTTTTCATCAGTCCTTTTGATCTGACATTTGCTTCCAAAAAATTTAAAGTATTTTACAGTAGGAGTCTTACCATACCAAAGTTCATGTGGAGTTTGAGTGTTGTTTACCATAACATTGGCTTGGTTGAGAATAGTTACGGCAATGAATGCAGTTAATTCACCCCAGAATATTGTGGGAGTTCTAGATTCATCTAGCATAGCTCGAGCCATTTGTTGAACTATTTTGTTCATTCTTTCTACCACACCATTTTTCTGAGGAGTCCTTGAGGTGGAGAATTGCCTTTTTATTCCATGTTTTTCACAAAAGTCAAATAATTCATCTGAGGTAAATTCCCCTCCTCAATCAAATCTGAGGCATTTGATTTCTCGATCTGATTCATTTTCAACCAAAGCTTTGAAGGCTTGGAAATTTTCAAAAGTTTCATCTTTGTCCTTTAGAAGACCTATCCAACACATTTTAGTAAAATCATCAATGAAAAAAATAAAATATTCTTCTCCACGAAGTGACTTTTTCCTTGATGGTCCACATAAATCAATATGGACAAGTTCAAGAGGCTTACTAGCTGACCCTTCTTTTTCCATGAAGTGAACTCTAGTTTTCTTGCCGATTTGACATGGTTTGCATATTGTATTTTCTGGGATGTTGATATCTAGAAGACCATGAACAACTTTGAATCTGCATGCTTTTCTTATTTGAGAAAAGCTTAGATGTCCCAATCTTCTATGCCACAACAAGTTTTCATCATTTTTGCTTAGATACCACTGTTGTTGTCCTCCCTTGAGTATGTATAAGTTGTTTGGAGTTCTTGTACCTTTGATCACAGTCTCTCTTGTATCAAGCTCATGAACAACACATCTGTTTGATCGAAACACCACTTCATTTCCTTGATCACACATTTGAATGACATTCAACAGGTTATGCTTTAAACTGTCTACATACATAACATTTCCAGCTTTAACCTTTCTTTCAGGAAAATAGGGCCTTTACCTTTCATGATAGCAGGAGTGTCATTTGCAAATGAGACATTCTTTTCCTTTTCTAAGGCATTATATGAGTGAAGTTTTTCTTCGTCACATGTCATGTGTTTTGAGCATCCACTATCGATGTGCCACTGATTTTCTTGTCCTTCTATATCCAAGGCTATACCACATATTTCTGTTTGAGATTCTTTCCTTCTCCATATCTTGGTATTTAATGGAGTTTTCTCTTTTTGAGATGTTTGCCAAAATTTTCTCCTGCATTCAGATTCTTCATGATCAATGTTGTTACAGATTGAGCATTCTATTTCATTTTCAAGAAGAGAAAAGTTATTATAGGAACTTTTATTGATCCTTGTTACATTCCTTTGATTTCATGCTTCTCTAGTCATGATGGTTTTGTAAGCAAGACATTGAGAAACTTTGTGTCCAAAATTATGACATGAAAAACATTGCCCATTAAAGAGGTTCCTGCGACTATCAAATCTATTGACCTGGTGATTGTAGTTTCTATTGATATTCATCTTTGGAGCAAACTGAGTATGATTTACCAGAGGTCGGTTGATGCTTCTATTCATCCTTGGAGTAAATTGAGTTTGATTGACCTGGTGATCTTCTTTATGCCTTTGCTGACGATTGTCATATTGTTCACTGGTCTTTGCAGCATCAAGATAGCTTTTGGTGGAGGTTGACGGCTTCTATGATTGAGATGCTTCTTCAATATATCCAAGACCCGTCTTTATTAGAGGAGAACGCTGAACTTTGATAATTTCATTTAAAGTTTCTAATCTTTTAACAAATCTAATATTGAGAGATTTCGTTTTCTCAAGATCCTTTCTTAGACCCACAATTTCACATTCAAGTTTTTCATTGTGTTTTTCTTTTTTAGAAATTTGGTATGCCAAGGTATCTATAATCATATTCTTTTCTTCTAAACAGATTTTGAGTTTAGATATTTCTTCATGAAGGTGTTCCTCTTCTAGAGCATCCAAAAAATTATCATCGTCATAAGCCATGAGAAGTCTGTAATCTTGTCTAGTTTCATATTCACCACTATTAGATAAACCATCGCTATCTTCACGGGTATAGAAACTCGTTTTATTCACAATTTTTTTTCTATTTCCTTTTGCATATTGCTTTCCTTTTTCAAATTTATCTTTATGAGGACATCTGGCAGCATAATGACTGACTCTTCCACAAGAAAAGCATTTGAAGGGTAACTTACCTCTAAACCTTCCAGAACCCCGTTGAAGCTTTTTGATGAAGTTTACCTCATCTTCTTCTTCTGAAATATGTCTTGATTCATTGTGTTCTTCCTTTCCTTTTTTTGAAGCTTTTAATGTGGCTTCTCTCATATCTGATGGTCCTCCGTTTCTCATCTTAAAGGCAGTTAAGATTCTGTGAAGCTGCATCATAGTGATATTCTACAGATCCTGTTTTTCTTCTATAGCAAACGCTTTGGATTCAAATTTAATAGACAAGGATCTCAAAACTTTCTCAACTAAGGTAAATTCCTTAATTTCTTCACCCAGACTCTTCATACAATTGACAACCTCATCTATACATAGGAAGTAACTAGCTATGCTTTCATCACTATGCATCTTAAGAGTTTCATACTAAATTTTGAGAGTTTGAAGCTTAGCACGTTTTACCTGAGAGTCTCCTTCATAGCTCATGTTATCACCAAAATAGGACCCTGATAGGCTGCTGATCAGACAATCTTAGTGTAACTATTTCAAACCAATCTTTTAGCTAAGGCTTAGCCTCCTTAGCCTGAGAGGGCTCTCTCAAAGGGTTAATGATATTGATTAAAGATATGGATAGATGGCTAACTCTATGGTTTGTGATTTTATATGTTGGTAGATTGGAAGATGGAGACTTGCTACCATTGGGCTATGGAGTCAGTGACAGAGATAAGGATAACAAATAGCTCTTCTTATAAAACTGAGGCTTGTATATACTTCAATGAAAGAGTGACACATTCAAGAAAGTCTCAATAACTTGAAGTTCATAGGAGTCAGAGCATGTGGGCATGAATTCTGAGTAATGATACATCAAGGTATTTAAAAGGAAAGAATTTAAAGTGATATATCAGAGTTTAATACCTAAAGGAAGTCAGAGCATGAGTAACCATGAATTCTGAGTAATAAGTATTAAAACATTGAAGAAAAACATCCAAAGATAGGACTCAAAAACTCAATTCACCATAGTTTAACACTTAAAGGAAGTCAGAGCATGTTCCTCCATGAATTCTGAGTAATAAGCATTAAGACTATGGAAGTAAGGCATATCAAAGATAAAAGATGAAGCTCACTGAAGTACACTAAGAATCTCAGCTTCTGAAAAGTCCAACTGCTTCTGTATATATCAATCCCTGCATAGCATTTACAAAAGTAGTCTTTTTCTCTAACATTTTCCAACCCTTTGTACATCAGTTCTTCTCCCATATATAGAGTTCATATAGATTCCTTCCTCCAGCATGAGGGGAATTCGAATTCCTCCTAATTTGACACCTAATGACATTCAAAACTAACTATTAAATGCAAAGGACAGCTAACTAGGAGTCCTAGAGACCTAATACAACTAGGAGTGTAACTCCTTATTATGATTACAAAAAACTTATCTAAACATTTAAAGCATTCATTGACACCTAACACTCCATGAGGTCGAATTTGATGAAGCCTCCCACGTGGTCACCCAACTGCTGATGAGAAACCCTAGAAATTGGGGAACATGTTTCCCTGTTTTTAGGGTTAGATCCTTGAAAATTTCAGAGCCTTTATCTCTTCATCCATGACACATTTTACGAAACTGAAGGAGGTTTTTGTAGCCCATGTTGTCCAGAACAAAAACCTCTCCTGGTTTTTGAAAATATTTCTCGAGCTCTCCAGAAACTATCCTTGAAAAACACGTGTCAAACAGGGAAAAATCCGTTTTCTGAAATTAGGGTCTCAATGAAAGCTTCTTATGTCCCAACTGAAAACACATAAGAATAAAGTGAGATAGGTTATTTTAGCTGGACATGTTATGAAGAGAAACCTCCTTCAGAATTCCAAGATAGCCTTTCATGTGACCAGAAACTGATTTTGAAAAACACTACTAAAACCAGTAGACAAAGCTTGACTTTCTGCAGTTTCGTAGCGCACGTTTAACCATAAATTCCTCCCACCTCAGAACGAATCGGAAGAAAATGAAAGAGGTTGTTGTAGTGCAGAATGTTAGGAAGAAAAGCCTCTTTCAGTTTGCAAAATTAAGTTCTCAGCTGCTCAGGAAAGCTTTTAGAAATTGACTAGTAAAAGCAGAAAACATAGTTTCTTCAGCTAAAACAGGCTGCTACAGGGGTTTCGCAGCGCGCTGCGAAATCACCTAAAACATGTTGCGCTGCGAAACTGCTAAAAAGGATTTATGTGTTTTACCATCAAACAAATGTAAGACATTTGGCATTGAAATTTTGTCAGTGATAACAGTGGCTCCACTTGGGATAATGTGCCCTTGTGGTACACTAAGAACCTACAGTTCCAGTGCCTTGTAAAATTTATTTGACAAACATCTTCTTTCAGCTTCTTGAGCCTTCACCTCGGGCTTAAGCTTGATGATCACTGTGGGAAAAAAGAAATCTACCACTACTGAAAAAATGCTCAGTCAACCTTGAGCTTATTTGCATTTTCCTACCTACCCTATCAGCTGCAAGCTCATCTTGTAGCTCAAGCAACATGATATTTCCAATAAAGCCAATCAATTGTCTTATCTGATATTGGAGGCTCTTGACTGCATCCGACCTCAAAATAACCACGATAGTGAGATGACCACATCAACTCATAATATACTTGATCTTCATAATGCAAATGAAAATGAAAGATTGGAGTGCAAAGCTTGTCCATATATTCACTTATAGGGTCATAGAATACATGGCTATGTTGATGATCATCATAACATTTTACATCTTTAGACAACTGATTCTCAACCACACAAGATTCTTTTGATATGCTATCGAACTGCTTTTCTGAAGGCTGCCTACAAACAATGTAATTTTCCTCTTTCTTATGATCATTTATTGCTGTAAGCTGCTGAGAAGTTTGAGATAAAAAACCAACCTTTTCCTCTGCCTGAAAGTTATAAAAGCTATCTTCCGGTACTTCTTTTTGGTGTTTGCAATCAATTTCATACTCATTGTGATCAAAAGACTGACAAATCTGCTGCATCTCTTCATTCATATCAAAGGATGAAACATGGTTTTCACAAATAAACCCCTGTTGATCTTCATGCTGCGTTTCAATAGATGTTATACTTTCTTCTTGGTGCTGAAATACATTGTCATGAAGAGCCTCCAAAATTTCTTCATCCATAAATTCATCATCATCATAACAATCCTTCAAGTACTGAATAAGACTTAAAGAATGTCTACAGCAATCTTTGAGCAACAATAAGGAAGGATGACATTCTTTATACATGTCATAGAACACATCATGGAAATCAGCAAGAGAAGATAATGAACCATTCTCCAAACTTTTATACCAAGACCATGCTTTTCGTTCTAAAGTGGCCATAAACATCCTCATGAGACAATCCTCAGGGAAATGAACCTTAAGACTGCGTACATGCATATGAAACCTAACCAAATGAAGAGCAGCATTGTCCTTCTTTTCATCTTTGAATATTGGAAGATCATCTAACCAATCAACCTTTGGCATAGGATTTGGAAAACCAGGGATATGAGACCGATTCATAGGAGCATACCTGGCATTCATTCTTGCAGTGGAATTCATCTTGAAACTTCATCAAGCTACTGATCTTCTAGTAGTGGAGTCACCTTCCAATTTCTTATTCGATGTGTGGAGTTGCCAAGGTAGTTTTGCAGCCTCAAAAAGATGTCTGAGCTCCTGCTACCTTCAGAAGTTCAACCATTGATTTCGGGAATGAATAATCTTCAGACTCCCGGCAGACGCACCAAAATGTTATCACCAAAATAGGACCCTGATAGGCTGCTGATCAGACAATCTTAGTGTAACTATTTCAAACCAATCTTTTAGCTAAGGCTTAGCCTCCTTAGCCTGAGAGGGCTCTCTCAAAGGGTTAATGATATTGATTAAAGATATGGATAGATGGCTAACTCTATGGTTTGTGATTTTATATGTTGGTAGATTGGAAGATGGAGACTTGCTACCATTGGGCTATGGAGTCAGTGACAGAGATAAGGATAACAAATAGCTCTTCTTATAAAACTGAGGCTTGTATATACTTCAATGAAAGAGTGACACATTCAAGAAAGTCTCAATAACTTGAAGTTCATAGGAGTTAGAGCATGTGGGCATGAATTCTGAGTAATGATACATCAAGGTATTTAAAAGGAAAGAATTTAAAGTGATATATCAGAGTTTAATACCTAAAGGAAGTCAGAGCATGAGTAACCATGAATTCTGAGTAATAAGTATTAAAACATTGAAGAAAAACATCCAAAGATAGGACTCAAAAACTCAATTCACCATAGTTTAACACTTAAAGGAAGTCAGAGCATGTTCCTCCATGAATTCTAAGTAATAAGCATTAAGACTATGGAAGTAAAGCATATCAAAGATAAAAGATGAAGCTCACTGAAGTACACTAAGAATCTCAGCTTCTGAAAAGTCCAACTGCTTCTGTATATATCAATCCCTGCATAACATTTACAAAAGTAGTCTTTTTCTCTAACATTTTACAACCCTTTGTACATCAGTTCTTCTCCCATATATAGAGTTCATGTAGATTCCTTCCTCCAGCATGAGGGGAATTCGAATTCCTCCTAATTTGATACCTAATTACATTCAAAACTAACTATTAAATGCAAAGGACAGCTAACTAGGAGTCCTAGAGACCTAATACAACTAGGAGTGTAACTCCTTATTATGATTACAAAAAACTTATCTAAACATTTAAAGCATTCATTGACACCTAACACTCCATGAGGTCGAATTTGATGAAGCCTCCCACGTGGTCACCCAACTGCTGATGAGAAACCCTAGAAATTAGGGAACATGTTTCCCTGTTTTTAGGGTTAGATCCTTGAAAAGTGCAGAGCCTTTATCTCTTCATCCATGACACATTTTACGAAACTGAAGGAGGTTTTTGTAGCCCATGTTGTCCAAAACAAAAACCTCTCCTGGTTTTTGAAAATATTTCTCCAGCTGTCCAGAAACTATCCTTGAAAAACACGTGGCAAACAGGGAAAAATCCGTTTTCTGAAATTAGGGTCTCAATGAAAGCTTCTTATGTCCCAACTGAAAACACATACGAATAAAGTGAGATAGGTTATTTTAGCTGGACATGTTATGAAGAGAAACCTCCTTCAGAATTCCAAGATAGCCTTTCATGTGACCAGAAACCTATTTTGAAAAGCACTACTAAAACCAGTAGACAAAGCTTGACTTTCTGCAGTTTCGTAGCGCAAGTTTAACCATAAATTCCTCCCACCTCAGAAGGAATCGGAAGAAACTGAAAGATGTTTTTGTAGCGCAGCATGTTAGGAAGAAAAGCCTCTTTCAGTTTGCAAAATTAAGTTCTCAGCTTCTCAGGAAAGCTTTTAGAAATTGACTAGTAAAAGCAGAAAACAGAGTTTCTTCAGCTAAAACAGGCTGCTACAGGGGTTTCGCAGCGCGCTGCGAAATCACCTAAAAGATGTTGCGCTGCGAAACTGCTAAAAAGGATTTATGTGTTTTACCATCAAACAAATGTAAGACATTTGGAATTGAAATTTTGTCAGTGATAACAGCTCAGAATGATTTTGCCCATATTTCTTTGGCTAATTTGAGCTGCATGACTTTCACAAACTCTTATTGTGACAGACTTCCCAATAAATTATTTACAGCTTTGGCATTGGTTTCATATTGATTTTTACCTGTCGTATTTGTAGAAATTGCTGTTGGAAATGTATATCCTCCTTCCACAATTTCCCAGACATCCATTCAAAGTGATTGTAGATAGGATGTGGTTCTTATTTTCCAATAAACAAAGTTGATTCCATCAGAGATTGGAAGTATGATGTATTCCATGCTTTCTTGATTATTCATGTTGATGTATCTCCCTTCAAGCAATCAAGCTTTTTCTGAAGGACCTGCTCTAATACCAATTGTTAGAAATAACACTGAGAGGGGGGTGAATCAGTATTATCAAATCAATAATTTTATTTCCCAAATATATTTATATACGCTACTAATGCATCATCATCAGACACCAAAACACTGTGTTGAACCATACACTTCTGAACCACAGACGATACCAATTAGTGACATTATGAAGATCTACTACCATATTACAGAGTTCAAAATATATAGCAGCAAGGTTCACCCTTCCTTCTCAATCAATCAATCAAACAGACTCAATTTCCTTATACAACAGTTCTACGTTTAGGTCTAAGAGGACTTCATTGACAGACATTAGTAAAACAACAAAATTTGATCAGATAGATCAGTCATATCTGAGAAGAAGCTTTTCTTTTGTATACGCTACTTGGAATAGTCGAACTTGTGTGTACATGCAGTTTGGCCGAGATGAACCTGTGTACATATCTTCAATTTTTGACTCAAAACTTTGCTACAATTCTAGACTTCAGACAAACCCAAATCATGATAGATAACAAATAGAACAGGTGCAAAACATCAAATCCGGTCACTACCAATATCAGATCATTCAAGAATAAGTCATTTCAAGTCTCATGATTCCTATCCAATGTTGAACTCAAGGTGCACGTGAATATTTTAGATCCAGTCCCGAACATAACCCTACAACATAATAAATACTTCAGATAGAAGTATTCCTTAGAATCTCATTGCTTTCACACATTGGCCTAATGATTTTCTCCTCCTTATATACTCTTAGGCATTTCTCAATACCTTGGACCAAAACCACTTGGAACCAATACCTTGGACCCAAATACCTAGGGACAATACCTTAGACCAATTACCTTGGACCAAGTACCTTAGGTCAATACCTTGGACTAAATACCTTTGTCCAAAACTTTGGTTTTCCAAACATGTACACGCTTTTCCTCTTGTGAAAGTGCGTGTATACATTATACGCTACTTTTTTTTTTTTTTTTTTTTTTTTTTTTTTTTTTTTTTTTTTTTTTTCTGTTAAACCGCATGTATACGTGCCTTGGACAAAGTGAACCAGCTTATACCTCTCTTTCTTCATTCTTTGGAGTCTGATCTGTAATCCTTTGCTGTTGACCTGCTGCACTGTGAACTTTCATTTGAGTGAGTTGCCATCAAGGACAATACCTATATCATAATGCTAACAATTACATTATAATTAAACCATCCTCACTCAGTCACGAAGGTAGTCTTACTCATGTCTTCCGGCGCGATATTTATTTGATGATATCCAAAGAACCCATCAGTGAACGAATAGGCCTCCTTCCATCCAACATTATCCAATACTTCATCTTTGAACGAAGTGAGAAAGGATCATGAACGCAAGCATTGTTCAACTTCCTGAGATCTACGAAAATCCTTATTTCATCCTTCTGCTTCTTTTCTGGACTACCATTGGACTTACCCAATCAGATTCCTCCACTAGTTCAATGATACCTGCTGCAAGCATCTTGGCCAAATCCAAGTGAATTTTTTATCTATACGTTGGATTGAGGAGATATGGCCTAAGCTTAACAATCTTGACATTTTGTTTCAATGTTATTTTCATTACTCCCAAATCACCCATTATTCCGTTTAAATATAAGAAATTTGTAGGGAATAAATCTTGATATTCTCGAAGCAACTCAACGACCTTATCCACCGTAGCATCATCGCAGTAGTCCTCTATCTTCGCAAACTTTGGCTCCACCTCTATGTCAGTGTTCACTTGTCTAGTTTTCAGTGGAGCAATGATATCGGGATTCTCTAGTTGTGGTCCCTCAACTTCGCGGTGACCTTGTTACCGAGAAAAGTGTCTATTTAGAACTTCTCTATCCCACTAAGGTGTGACAGCTGCCTTAGAAACAAACAGAGAAAAAACTACTTTTGTATTTCCTTTATGAATTATAGATAGAGAGGAATAGAAAGAACCAACCTGTGTCTTGCCCTAATCCTTTGATCCAATCCCTCTCTTCTTTGATAGTCTCCAGCTACCTGCTCCCTTGCTTGCCCAGCTTCACAAAGTACCTGTAAGATCACAGAAGAAGAGCACTATACAAAGACATGGATCTATATTCATAAACAACTTAGGATCAGATTTAAGTTAACCATACAAAATGTAACAAGCATCAATGATACAAAAGCATGGAGGAAAACTCAAATAGTTTTTATTGATAAACAAGAAAAGATCCAGGAGGAGTTACAACCAGCGGTTCCGACCCAGCATCAACCTCCCAGCAAAGAAGCCCCTCTTCACCTCAAACAAAGCATAAATCGCCCAACAATCTGATGTTTGTCTCTAGAAATCAACAACAATTCCTTACAATATGCAAAATTCCAGCCCCTGGATCTCTGGGATGAGGGATCCATATATAGATATCTGTAAGGAGGATGAGTCAGCTTGTGATTTGATTAGTGTCTTCTCTCTGTCAGTCCTTGCTTCCACTTGGAGACTGAAGGCCTCTTACTCATCCTTGGTCGAATTCAGTGAGGCAAGTGTCACAGGAGAAGATTCTGGAAGCTTCCATTGTCTCTCCACATCGCGGAATGACACTGCCATTTGTCATTTCTCGCCCATCGCACCCCACAGAAGGGACTTTTGAAATGCAACGCACCCTCACAGTGTATTTAGGTGCAATGCAACGCACCTAGCTAGTGGAGCAGATGAAATGATCCTGTTTTGACCAATTCTGAGCAGTTTCTGGTGGAGAATTTCTGGGAGAAGCTGTAATCTGTTGACCTTGTTCTTTTAGGGGTTAGAACAACACGTTTAGGGACATAGGAGCCCTTGTTTTATGGACATTTCGTGCTTGGAGTTGTAGGGCACACAAATGTCTATAATAGTTGCCCCCTAAAGTATGAGGCCGTTAACCTTTTGGTGTCGGGTGAAATGCTTTATTATGAGGATCCGAAGTTCTTTCAATGCTGGGAGGAGACCTGTAATAAGATACAATACAATACATTATCTTCATACTGTTTTCATGATCTTGCTGAGGCGGGCATTCCCATGCTCAACTTTATAAATTCATTTCCATGTACATAGGATAGACAATCGTCTGAGTGTAGACTGATGATTCTGGTAGAGCCATCATCCTTTTGAGTGGATGATTATTTGTGCAGCAATGATGTACATTTAATGTCTTTATTTCCCTGAATATATATCGCAGCCCGGATGGATGAAACTAGATCTGGGGTCTTCAATTTCGTCCGATCTTCACTCGAAGTACAAGTCGATCCATGTGAGAAATGTTCTGAAGTCGAACCTGGAAAGACATCGCTTGATTACCAGTCAATGATGTAAACTGTTAACAAGCGTGAGAGGAATCACCGATAATGATAATGATCCTCAAGGTACTGCAGTACAATTCACGTGGTGTGAATAAAGGAATTGGCATCGAACACCACGCAAAATCTTTCGGTCGAAGGCCATTGATGTAAACCTGTCGCCGGAAGTGAGAAACTTGCCATTGAGGCATGCAAGCTTCAAAGTATTGAATGGGGTGTTCCTAGATCAACTTCTTGGATAATGAGCTGATGTCGACAAGAAGTGATTTTTCACAGGAGGGCCTTAATGAATCCCACATCAATGACACGGAACGGAGCAAATGATTTTGATGCAGGTGAAAACGATCTGGTGATATAAGGTTTAGGGTGACGGTCATGAAAGAATGGCGTATAATGTATGGTAGTGGGTGAGACACAGGTGACTTCTCTGGATGACTTCTCTTGAACATATCGGTGACACTGATGCGATGGATTGGTAGCATTAACCCCAAATGTGGATGGTATGGCATGACCATGGTGATGTGACCGGTGAATGAAACAACCCAACCCGACTCGGACACGGAGTGGAAGTGTCATGTTCAAGAGCGACTTGCTACCAACAAAGTTTCTTTGAGTTTTCTTCCCAATTTTTCCCCAGTCATTGCTGACCAGTACCTCTTTATTTTTGTCAAGCTTGAGGAGGATAACATATTCTTGTTCTATAATGTTCCCTTCGGGAAAACCCATCGCTATGTTTTAACGAGCCTAGCGATAGTGAAACTCTTTCTCGTCTAAAGACAAGTTTGTCGCTATTAATCTTTTTAACGAGTTTAACGATAAAGATAACTCGGTCCTTTTCAATTTTAGAGAGTCTAAAAAGGAACATAAAGGTAACTCCAAAATTCCTTTTTCGTCATCTAATCCCTTAAGTCCGAAAAAGTATAAAACAATACAGAAGGGATGAATTTTCGATAGTTTTAACGAGCCGAACAAAACAAGCGCTCGATCTTTTTGTGTAATAATCCCTCAGGTCCAAAAAGATTAAAATCTAGAGGGATAACACTTCCTGTCCCTTTAACGAGCTGGAAAGGCCAAGGACTCGGCAATATTTTCATATTTTACGAGTCAGTTGAAAAGAGCTTAAAGGAGACTCGTCTTTTGAGGAACGAGTGATAAAACGGGTAGCAGCTGATTCCAGGTAAGGTTTGGAATTTTCCAATCACGACAGTGTCACAAGGATGGCTAGTGAAGTCACTCTTCGTAGTTGTTCCTCAAAATGGGTAAACAATCAAATGGAGGTGAATGATCGGCCAATGAAAAAGTGGAGGTGACGGTGCAAACACGACCAAGGCTTTAACGGCTGAAGTACTACATTCACGATGGTTATTTACCAGGGAATAGTTCATTTTTTAATGAGCTTAAACGCGGGTGGAAACATTTGCTCATGTCTTATGTTTATTTTTTAACGAGCTTGAACTATGTGCTAAAACTGCTCGATTGAATGGTCCCTTTTTGATTTTACTATAAATAGCTTAGTTCTTTCAAAGATTGTACTGCATTTTCAACTACTTCATCAAACTAGTCAGAAATGAAAAATATATGCTTGAAAATGAGTTAGAACACTAATATTTTACTTTGAACTACGTAAAAAGTAATGAAAAAGTGTTTTTACCTCTCATTTTACCATTTCATTTGAACTTTGGTTTGTTGGAGCTTTGGAGGTGCTTTTCCCCCTTGATTTTCATCAGCTGATTTCGGGAGATTCTGTGGATGATTCGCGGCGCTGTCTGGACCAGGTAGGAGCTAAACCTGAGCTCTTTCATTTCATGGTTTCCATTTTGCATTCTGAGCTTGATTCCTAGTTTTTCTGAGCCCCTAGGGTTTGAAAAACTCGTTCTGCCTTCAGTGCACCCTTTGTGTATCAAAAGGTGCATTGAATGTTGGCCATTGTGAAGGCCATCTGACATGCAACACACCCAGAGTACTGCTGTAGGTGCGATGGGCGTAGAGAAGGAATTCTGTGCACAATTTTTGATGGAAATTTTGCCTGTTTCTTGCCAAAATCAGGATCTAACTCTTCTCTTGTTTGTTTTTCAAATATCTTTGGAGTAAGATGACCATTACATGGTGAGAACATGAGCATGAAGAAGAGGACATGCTTGCCCTACATGATCCAGTTACAATGAACGCGCTGCGGAACTGTGGCTTGTTGAAGTTCTTCCGCATTTCTAGCATGAGACAACAGATCAACTTACTGCAGTATTTGCTCGATGCTTGGGATCCTACCAATCAGGTCTTCCAGATCAGGGGCAAATCTATCCCCTTGACTGTAGTAGACATCTATTTCTTGACTGTCTTGTCGAGGCGGGGTGCCCCCATCTCTTTGTTAGGTTCGGCCTGAGGAGGCGATTCTGTGAGAGATTATGTCCGTCGGTACTGCAGAGAAGGATCTCAGCCGAGTAAAGACGACAAGATCATTATCCGTGATGTCACTGACAGGTCCCTCAGGACTATTCTATTTACTTTTGGTAGGATGGCCGGTGGTGCGGCTCTTCATGTAGCCAATCGATCTTACATGCAACATGCCTTGGAATGCCTCCAACCGAAGGTGTTCAACTGGTGTGACGCAGTACTTCTTGTGATGAAAGAACAGTTGACCAAGATAAAGAGCGGGAGGTTGAAGAACTTTGGGTATGGTTCTATTTTGACTGCCTTTGCCTTGGAGAAGATACCATTGATGCAGCCGCAGTACATTGCACTCTATTTACCTTCTCCTACTGAACCACGTATGCAGAGATGGGTTGACCACATGTCTAGGCATGCTGGCCAGTCTCAGATTTCGTTTTCTGATACCTTCTTCAGGTGGTTTGATCGTCAGGAGATGGTTTATTCTGAGTATCCATACGCTGGCATGTACTTCCGGGGTGATCCGGATTTGGTACTGCCGGATGGTGAACAGTGGGGTGCCATTGGTAAAATCTCTGACCATATTCCTGTTTATCGTTTTTGCTTATAATTTCCTTGTTCTTTACTCTATCAAGACTTTAATCAAACTCATGTGTACATGCAAATGTTGGTCCTGTTCGTCCAACAGTTCGCCCGAGAGTACCAGCTGCCACCCCAGCAGGAGAGGCCGTCGGAAGGGCTATCCTTTGTGACCTTGACGTGGTCGAGACTCTCGCAGCATTACAGGAGCAGGTTGAGGGCCTCACTCTTGGTATTCCAGATGTGAGGACTGACGAGCTACCCTTGAGGCTACAGTGGCATACTACTGGTGTGCCAAGACGATGGACTCGTCTCTTGCGCATGATCGCACAGGCTATGACTTGCTATCACGAGCATCATTAGACTAGGGTGCCCCCTAGCATTTTGAGTTTTTTGGTCATTTGACTGATTTTGTCTTGGTTACAGAACATTACGTGTAAACCATAAACAATTATATATATTTTTGATTTTCGGAGTTTTATTTTGGTTAAGTTACATGATCCAAATGCAAACATTGATGGTATGTTTCTTTTTGTAAATGTTGCAAATGTCTATCTAACACATAATTTGCTAATGAGTCAGTTAATGTGTTTAAGTTTCTGGAAATATGTTGATATTGAATAGAATCAAATTGTCTTTCCAAAATCTTAACCCTTAGGAACATGCGATAAATAGCTGGGTTTCGGACGAAATATATACCATTGAGTTGTAGTATTACGAGTTGTGAGTCTAGCCTGACAATTAGTCGGCGTATACCATGTGTGATGGCATCAGAGAGAAGTTCTATCAATGCGCTATATTTAGCGATGTTATTTGTTGATCGACCAATACATACACCTCTGAAACTTACTAACTCGCCGCTTGGATAAAAAATGGCCCAGGCTGCGGAGGATAGGTTCCGCGAACTACGACTCGCTCCGTCGGCATATCCAACACATGACTCCAATAGGTTTGACATCTGCGACAAATGTAAAAAGTGGATTACTTGACCAAAATAAACACTTTAGCGAAAACAAAAATATAACAAAAGCACATAGGTTACCATTATGCATAGTAACACTTGAGGTACAACCCATTACGAGGTTGCGCTAGCGGAATTCCGTCATAATCCATTAACTCGTAGGCTCCTTCTTCTTCTTCTCTTTCTTCTTCTTTTCCTTCTTCTCCTTAGGTACTTGACATTTGGATTTAGTAGCCCCATCAAGCGAAGAGGAAGGAGGAGAGGAAGAATTAGAGGGAGTAGAAGGTTGGGGGGTAACTCTGGACTGGCCTAATTGCTGATTCGATTGTTCAGGAATAGTGGTGTTCTGAACGACAGAGGTTGAGAAGAGCCATACAGGCAAACCAATTGTCAGTCCTGGAAGCGACAATGTGGCCATATGGGGTGCACCAACATCTCCCTAAGAGGAGAAGGGACTAGGATTTCCTCCAAGGGGAATTCCTTGGTTGGTGGACTCCATTTTCTCAACTCAAGATCAACGTAGGAAAGGGGTAATGAATATTCCGCTTAAAATAAATTTTTGACGCTTTGACACAACTTGTTTTTTCAGTTTTTAAGAGTCGATAAAAAACAAAATATGACTCTAGTCTCCTTCGATTTTTAATGAGCCTGAAGTGACAAGTGCTCAGATGGACCTTTTCCGTTAAGGAGTCTGAAAAGGAACGAAAGGGACTACTCTGGAGATCTAGGTAGAGGGAGTACCAAACCAATCACAAAACTGCAGAATACTTTTTACGGTACGGCAGTCAATCTTCCTGAATGCTGTGTTCAGTGCATTGCGATCGATAGGGCGGCAGACACGGCTTCCTAAGGATAAAGGATTTAAGCCTATAGGGGTCTCCCAAAATATACTCGACGGTACGTGGGAGTACAAGTCCGTACTGGCACTTATCGTCTCAAAGTGGAGGAATCACCCAACCATTAGTGAGGACAATAGTTACCAGGCTTTACGACGCCGGAATATGTCTCTAGCCTAGACCTCTAAATGTTGTGTGTTAAGTTCCAAAGCGTTGTTAGATTCATTGAATTTATTTTAAGTTGATCTTGCTTATGAAGTTTGCCTTTTGGGTTCACCACGAGATGTAGATGTAATTCCTAAAATGCAATCTAAAGATGATAAACAAACTTTTATCTCTTTTGTGCAATGAAAATCCTAGCTACAAGGGGAAAAGAAAGACATAATCTTTTCACAAAGAGCAAAGAGCACACTGTAAATGCACTTTCCTAAATCAAGCCAAACAGACTGTCTATATGCAAATGCACGCGCATGTATTTGTTTTCGACTTTCTTGGTATTGATGCTAAAAAGAAAGTTGATGTACAAATCTGAATTTCTTTTCAAGCGACAAATATAAACAAGCTCTTTTTTCGAAATCAAAAACAGAGATGATTACGACACCTTACGATTTTGAAATGAACACTCGTTCTTGATACTAGAAAATTGCAAATTCAGACCAAAGGCAATAGTAACAGTATAATTGACCATCAACAGCAATCAAACTTTCTCCTATGATCGAAATCGACACTTGCGACAGATTCAAATCAAAGGACGACTGTACGACTATTCTACTTTTGCAATGGAAAACTGTAAACGACTCAACAAACACACAAAAACATCTACAATTCTTTTGGACAAAGGAGGCGGAATAACAGCAAGGAAAAGAGGTTTCAAACAGACATATACTGATCACAGGCAGCAAAATCCAGGGATAGAACTGGAAAGAATGAAGCACAAGAACCACAACTGCACAGAGTCAGTCTGATCAGCGCACCTGTAACACAGAGAATCTGAAATGCAGCGCAGGTTGCCCACTCGAGAAGTGCACTGAAATTCAGAATCTCTTAACAGTACCTACGCTGGGCCAGAAACGAGACTCTGTTCGAGTTTCGGGTCACAGTTTGCAGTTCAGTCCTGGGTTTTTGGCCGAGCAAAAAGCAATCAGTAATGCAACAATTAGGGGTAGATCTAAGGAGGATCTAAGAGCTATCACAAGGGCAATCAGATAGTTTGTGAATCAGTTGTTTAAATCATAAACAGATCCAGTGAATGGATTGAAGCAGCAGTTATCTACTTTGCATTTGTTATGGCAAATGCAGTTCGAAAGCTACTTATAAGTTTATGAAACAAACAACAAAGAGATACACAAACAAACTAATTAGACATTCCCCAGTGGAGTCGCCATTTTGTTACCGGGAAAAGTGTCTATTTAGAACTGCTCTATCCCACTAAGGTGTGACAGTTGCCTTAGAAACAAACAGAGAAAAAACTACTTTTGTATTTCCTTTATAAATTATAAATAGAGAGGAATAGAAAGAACCAACCTATGTCTTGCGCTAATCCTTTGATCCAATCCCTCTCTTCTATGATAGTCTCCAGCTACCCGCTCCCTTGCTTGCCCAGCTTCACAAAGTACCTGTAAGATCACAGAAGAAGAGCACTATACAAAGACATGGATCTATATTCATAAACAACTTAGGATCAGATTTAAGTTAACCATACAAAATGTAACAAGCATCAATGATACAAAAGCATGGAGGAAAACTCAAATAGTTTTTATTGATAAACAAGAAAAGATCCAGGAGGAGTTACAACCATCGGTTCTGACCCAGCATCAACCTCCCAGCAAAGAATCCCCTCTTCACCTCAAACAAAGCATAAATCACCCAACAATCTGATGTTTGTCTCTAGAAACCAACAACAATTCCTTACAATATGCAAAATTCCAGCCCCTAGATCTCTGGGATGAGGGATCCATATATAGATATCTATAAGGAGGATGAGTCAGCTTGTGATTTGATTAGTGTCTTATCTCTATCAGTTCTTGCTTCCACTTGGAGACTGAAGGCCTCTTACTCATCCTTGGTCGAATTCAGTGAGGCAAGTGTCACAGGAGAAGATTCTGGAAGCTTCCATTGCCTCTCCACCTCGCGGAATGACATTGCCATTTGTCATTTCTCACCCATCGCACCCCACAGAAGGGACTTTTGAACTGCAACGCACCCTCACAGTGTATTTAGGTGCAATGAAACACACCTAGCCAGTGGAGCAGCTGAAATGATCCTGTTTTGACTAATTCTGAGCAGTTTCTGGTGGAGAACTTCTGGGAGAAGCTGTAATATGTTGACCTTGTCCTTTTAGGGGTTAGAACAACACTTTTAGGGACTTAGGAGCCCTTGGTTTATGGACATTTCATGCTTGGAGTTGTAGGGCACAAAAATGTCTATAATAGACCTTCTGCCTCTAGAATATTAATGTTCCTCGAATCCTTGTCTTCTTCTTCAACAGTCACATTATAGCACTCCAGCACATGTGCAACTAGGCAGTCTAATCTGGTTGAATCAAATCCAAGGGTTCTTGCGGTATTCTGAAGATCACTACATTGACCTCCTACAATGCTTCATCAATGCATTCAAATCCATCTTCAAAGCTGAATGTCATTAAGAATCCCTGTCTCAAAATATCCCATTCGTCAGTGGCATGGCAGAGCTCTGTTTCCAAGCACCAATTCATGGGTATTACATCTAAAGTGTGACAAAACAAATGAACCCACTCTGGTTGTGGCTTTGCTCCATAAGCGTTAGTCCATCTTGATAATTGATCGCATGGATCACTTCTCCCATCATACTTTTCTATTAGTCTCAATTTTGGGCGACCAAATCACAACCTCATCATTTTTCTGTATTCGCACCATCCATCAAAAGTGCCCTAATGCATACCCCACCATCTTGCGGGTGTAGCACGCAGTGACAAATCTAGTGCTTGGAAGCGATGCTTCTGAGGCACTTCGCTTTCAAATGCATCCAAAAATTTATCTGGATTAGTTAGACCATCATAATAAGGCAAAATTATTACCTCTAATGATACACAACACAACTATTTAGTCATCATGTTACAACACAACGTAGATACTTCGTGCAACCTATTTTTCCAGTGTTCTAACTCCTCATCTGAATCTGACGTGCAGGAGCTTTCACGGTCCCATGCAATACGTCCATCTGCTGTCGGATTCACCCAATATTGATCTTGTGTTGTTATTTTGTAAATCTGGTCCAAATCATCATCACTTTTGTAATCGTGGACTGGTTAAGTATAGCAAGGTCCTTTTGCAGGGTCTAAAGATACTACTATGTGGAGCTATTTCCTTTCAAATTAATTCATCTGCTTCTTAAAATTGATTACCCCATTCATATCAATAGCCCAATCAATCCCAAGGAGTGCGGATAGGGATTGTAAATCCGCCAACGCACTCGCACCTTCAATATCTACTGTCACTCCCTGTAATCCTCCCGTGGGGATAGTATTTTGTTGATTTTCCATCCTCAACTGAATCGAAGACCACTACAACATAGGTCTCCCCATTATTTCCCACGTCGTTTTAGGTAATACGTTCACGTCTGACTCCAAATCTAGGATAACTTGATCCATTTCATACTCTCTGATTTTCTCATTGTGTCTCATCTCACAACCTGTTCTTGCCTTATGCTTACCAATTTTTCTGACTACTCGAGGTCCTTCACGGGAATTTTATTTTCCGGAACATTTATTTATCAACTCCTGTAATCCTTTCACGGCCTTGGTGTCGCGTAGTAGCTTCATACATGTCTCCAAGAATGTAGTAAGCATGGATGGGTCCATTTCTTCAGACAACTTATCCTGACTTCCTGAGGTAGAAGCGTTAGGGAAGCTTTTCTTTGCTTCCATGAAGGTTTCTTTCGCATGCTTTAAAATCAAACCCAACCTCCTTTTCTAGAGCCTTGTGGACCCATTCACTTTCTTCAGGTTGCTTTCCTTTATCTTCACCAATCATAATTCCACTTGACAACATAATATTCACAGTAGGATCCTCCTCGCGGGGTTTAGCCCTCATCATCTTTAGGTTCTGGGTAGGTTGTTGAGGATATGCCCCCTTTTACCGCATCTTAGTTATTAATATAGGGTAATCTTCTATTACATGATCAAAATGAGTATAGTATTTGCACGACATGCATGGGGTTCATACACTCATGTGCATAGTGTCCTAGCACTCCACAATTGTAGCAACTAACTTCGCCATGACATCTACCAGGTCTTCCTCCACCTCAGCCTCATTTGCACCCCTGATATCCTCCGTGCGATCTCCCAACCCGTTGATACGAAGGATGATTTTATGTCTGCATTCAATACGTGGTGTTGGGAGCGGGATCCCCCAAGGGCAGTTTTGGGGCTAAAAGCCCATGTTTAAGCCAAGTTTTGTAATATTATTGTAAAAACTCCAAATTTTGTGGTCGCGGAGTGTGAAGGTATTATGTGTCACAAAGGGTAGTCTTCCCTTAGTTTTGTAAAGTAAAGTCAGCTGTAAGAGATCTACCCACGGTCCGCCGACCATGGGATTGTATAAAAAGAGCTAAATTCTAAGTAGTTAGAGACAGAAATGGATCGATAGAAGAAGTAAGAAAGTCATAGCTTTAGACTAAGAAGTCTAAAGTCTTGGGTTATAGTGTAGGTAGAGGCTTTGCAGCTGAGTGTGCAGAGGCCTAGGGTAGAATTCTGTAACTGAGTGTGCGGACCCCTGCAGTTGTGTGCGCATGGTGAACAAAGTCTATAATACTTGGAAGTTATTAATAAAAGGAGTTATTTTGCAATTTCTGTGTATTTGTTTTGTTGATGGGTTTTGGATATTTTGTGTATAAATTTCATTTATTATGCTTATATGGTGCACGAATGAATGCAATTACATTGTATAATTGAACGCAATCATGAATATCTGCTTATGCAGTGATAACTTTAAGTATTTGACAAGATAAGAAGATCACTTAGGATAATTGAGGAATCTGCACTGCACGCTGGCATAGCAGTGCGAAAGTACCCGAGCCACAGGTTAGGGCTGTGTGAAGGTTGACTGTATACTTTCGCAAAGGTATTGAAGGTCGGAATAAATGGTTTGTCTTACAAGCCCTAGAGCAAGATCATCTGCAGGAAGTTAGGGATAGAAGAGATCAAACGACCATCTCAAGGGTGTGGAAACTTGGTTCTAGCATCCCCCCATACTACTTCGGGTGAGAATCGGCCTGCCCTCTGTAGGCTGATGACAAAAGGGCTAGTAGTGTAGGGATTTGTTTGGCTGATTAACGCTGAACCTGGATCAGGCCCCCTCAAGCCAACAAATGGTTCTATTGCCGGGACCGGAATCTACATAAGATATGTGTTACACAATAATTTGTCACTGTCTTCACTCCAGTCTTCCTACTATGTCATGTGTCCAAGTCATACATGCTCATATTAGACAAATGCTCTCTTATGTTGCCAAATGACCCACTTTTCCTAAGTTATTTGCCTCATCGCGTCTGTTGGCTAAATAAACACGCTAAAGGGCACTCCTAAATAGTCCAGAAGCGCTGCCATCGCGGAAGTACACCTAATTCCCGCGATGGTCTGATTTTTTGTGCCAGCGCGAGGTGGCGTGTAATCCTTAGCGATGACCTGACTAGCTACGGTATTTAATAGCGATGTCAGTGCATATGATCAGTTATGTACCCGCAATGATCCAGATTGGGCGAATTTGTTCCAATAGTCAGCCTTCCCAATGACTTCAGACCTGGTTTTTGGCATAGCTTGTATCGCCCTCCTTTCTCTGGCATGGTTGTTCCATCATTTGTGCTACCTTCCTTGGAGATAAGCTCACTCTTCCACCTTTCATGAGACTCCTTCTCCTATTTAAACTCTCACCATTGCTATGCACTACTTGTTTTTGGGATAGTTACTGATAGTTGGCTAGTGGAGTAGTGTTGTTAGTTTTTGTGAGTTTGCTATATAGCTTGTGTGAGTGTGACAAATGTGGGATTGTTGATAGCTTGTGGAAGGTTGTGAAGTGCCCTTAATCTTGTGTAAAATTTGTGAGTGAGAGAGACTTGTATGTTGGGAGATCCATCTTCAAAGAGTGAATTCTTGAGGAACATGCTGGCTGGATCCCTCTGAGAAGGCTTGTGACGTCAAGAATTTGGTTGTAAGCTTACTCTTATTTCATTATTAATGCAATCAATGACGTTTTCCTATGTCTTGTATGTAATGTACTTGATAGCTCATGACTTCTTGACTTTGTGAGTAAATAGATCATTGTTGTTTCTGGTTATGTGCTTTGTTGTATTTCTTTTGCATTGTTTCAGGTTGATTACTCATTAGGAGAAGCAAGAGGAAGCTGGAGCAGCGCAACGGAACTCCATCGACCACCAGTTGAGGTATGCCTCCAACTATGATTATTTAAGGAAAGCTATTGTTTATTTGTCCTTGTTTATGACTAGACCCACTCTAGGGCTAGGCCTCTATCCGCAGAGGGAACATTTTCCTGCATCACAAATTGGCGACTCCGCTGGGGAGCTTTGGCCTTTGTTCTTTTCTTGTTTACTCTTGTCTTGATTTTCTGATTTGGCCTCTTTTGAATTTTTAGGGATTAGTTACCAGTCTTCTGAGTTTCCTGGCCTGATCTGGGAAATGCCCTTATTTGATTGAAGATTTGACTGTTTTTGATTTGGGAGTTTTGCTTCACCTGTTATTGTTTTGAACATCATCGCGGCTTTAAATTTAACAGTCACGCTGTCATCGCGTCCACCCTTTTGTAATATCCTGTTCATCGCGTGATTACGCCTAATAGTTGCGACGGTTCTAAAAATTGGACCATCGCGGAAAAGTCGTGTACTTCCGTGCTGACATCGATCTGTTGTTGTGGCGTGTTCTTTATCAGTGCTTGTTGCTTGTGTATTACCCGGGCTGATTCCTATAGAATTGATTTTCTCAATTCTGCCTCTTGAGTCCATCAGTCCTGCTGGTCTCTTGCTGTTCTCACTTGTTTGATGAATTGTTTTTCACTGTTTATAGGTTGAGGCACTCTCTTGCGAGCTTTGTTGAATGAATCTTGTTTTCTTGCTTCTGTGACCTAGTTTCATTGTTTCAAGTCTCTTGGATCAATTTCGCTTGGTTGCTTGTTTGCTCAAAGATTTGTTTGCAGCTCGCTGTTGGTTTGATTAAACCTTCCCCTTTCTTTGTTTTTGGTTGATTGTTTAGTGACTATTATTGAACCGATCTCTGGCATTGATTCGATTTCTCTTCACTACCCGAACATAGATCACAATTGTTTGGATCAACCGTTTTTCGACACTTTCTTGTTGCTTATTTGCTTCTTCTAGAATTAGAGACATCAAAATCAAAATAATTGCATTCATTTAGTATACAAAAGTGAAAGTGAATTTTCATTTCAAGTTTACATATTGGAAAGTGAATGTTTAATCTCTCATTAGTAGTATCCGTGCACTTTAGGAATTGATGTCTGCTTGCATTGAGTGACTGCCTTTATTTACTTGGTTTTCTTGGTTTGGGAATGATATCTCTACCCTCCCATAGGTAGGTGTTCATCGAAGAAAAAGATATTTTTTGATTCATTCTAGCTACATCCTAGGATTTGTTATATATATACAGTAAGGCCTGAAAACTGAAACATAATCCAAGATCAACTCTAAAATTAATTGAATAAATCTAACAACGCATTGGAACATAACGCACACTATTTAGAGGTCTAGGCTAGAGACGTGCTCCAGTATCGTTAAACCTGGTCACTTTTGTTTCCACTCATGGTTGGGTGATTCCTCCTTCTGTGACTCAATAGTGGTCTAGCAGGGAATTGCGCTCCCATGTACCATCGAGTATATGCTGGGAGACCCCACTAGGTTATCATCCTTTATGCATAGGAAACCGTGTCTACCGCCTTACAAGCCGTAACGCACCGAACACAACATTTAGGAAGATTGATTGCTGTATGGAAAGTCCTTGGTTTTCATATGACTGCCAAGGTGTATATGCAGTTTTAGGGATTTGTCTGGTAAACCTTTTGCCTAGTTCTCCAGAGTAGTCACTTTCGTTCCTTTTCGGACTCCCTAAAAGAAAAGGTCCATCTGAGCACTTGTCACTTCAGGCTCATTAAATATTCGAAGGTGACTAGAGTCATCTTTTTGTTCCTTTATCAACTCTTTAAAGATGAAAAGGTTAAGTTTTGTTCCTGTATCTTAAAATTTATTCGCCACGCTTCACATTTACCCTGTTAGATCTTGTTTGCGTTAGCTTGAGTAGAGTCCTTTCTCGTTAGTTTTCCTAGGGTTTTTGAATCATCATCCTGGCGGAATCACCGATCCGTCGCCCATTCCAAGTGACCAAGGGTCTCCTTCCTCTGTTGCTCTTGAGGTATTGGTGGTCAATAATACTCTCCCTGTTATTCCGAGTATCCAACCGATTAACTCTCATGCTCTAGAGGACGAGACTTACGATATTCATTGGAACCATGTTTGGGAGCCTTCCGAAGAATATATTCCTGGTACTCCTCCTAGTGTTTCGGTCCCAATGTCTTCTTCTGATATGGAGGACACATCCCCTGTTACGAGTGAAGAATCCGTTGCGATGAGTGGTGAAATTCCCACCTCAACAGAAACTACACCTTTTCGTATCACCTCTCTTGGTGTCACATTGCCTTTATGCTATAAGGCTTTGAGGGATGTTATGGGTTCTAGGACCTCCCTTATGAGTTCTATGTGGTATCACACCACCACTCCGACCTCAGAGTCTTTTATTCCTCAAATTCATAATGTGTCTGTCACTTCCGTCCTGACTATTCCAACTGTCTGTGTGGCTTCTTCAATCCCCTGTTGTTGGTGTTGTTACTGCATCCTCAGTTATGACCTCTGTTGCTGGACCTTCTTCCGGGTCAGCCCATCGGCATGTGTACCCAGAGTTGTTGATCCTACACTAAGTGCCCCACCTTCTTCTGGTTCCATTCCAGTGGGGGGGGCATACGATCAATATTTGTATGCTCTTCAGAATCCGGATCCTCAAAATCTGTTTCATTATTACAATTCTAGAGGGGATCATATCTATCACCGCGGAACTTTGCCACCTCAGCCTGCGATTGAGGTCATGGTCCCATTATCCGTTGCTTGGACCACCATTGGTTATGGCGGTGGCAAAGTATCGCCTGCGCATCTTCAAGGACCACCTTATCAAGGCCAACAATCTTACGTGCAACCCTCTGATGGGTAGCAGTATTATGGGCAGTCTTATCCAGCGCAACCTGGAGGCCCACAAGGACAACCCTTCTAGGGACAACCTTCGGCCTCTAGTGGTCCGTCTTTTACCTATTTCACGCAACCTTCTGGTAATCCAGGACAATCTTACATGCAACAAGGCCAACCTAGTGTCCGCAAGGCTACCCTTCTGGGCAAGTCGGGCAACCTTAGGTTCAACAAGGCCAACCCACTGTCCAGTCTGGTCAATCATCTGGACAAGTTGGTCATCCTCAAATCCGGTTAAGTCAACCAACTGTCCAATCTGCTCAGCCATCCAGTCTATCAGGACAACCCTCAGTTGTGCAAGGACAACCCAATACCCATCAAGCTCAACCTTCTGGGCAAATGGGTCAATCTCAATCTCAACTAGGTCAACATTCTGGCCATATGGCTCAGCCTCAATTCTCTCAAGGACATCCATCTGGGCTTGCTCAACCGGGCACTCAAATGATTTTTCTTCTAAAGCTCAACTCGGTTTTCATCCCCAGGCTGGGCTCCAGACCTAATCTGGTTTTCAAATGCAGGTTGGATCTCAATCTCAACCCGCTTATCAAACGAAGCCTGGTTCCTAGGCTCAGTTTAGAGCCCAGCCGCCTTATGGTTCCCAAAAATCCCAAGGGAAAACTCAATTTGCCCCGTATCAAAATTATCAACAACTACAAGTGAGTCCTTATCAGAATTACTAGCAATCCTACGTTTCTCATGCAGGCCAAGTTGGTAATCAATGGAATGCTGGGGGGCAAATCCAGGGTCAGCCATCCTATAACCCCTATGGAAAAAACCATCCTCGGTCAAATTTGTTCGAACAAAATCAATGGGGGCAACTAGCAGTTGGCTGGAACTCTAGTACTACCTCCTATCCACGGCCTCAGATTTCCTCTAACCCTTAATTACCCTTTTTAGCAACGTTGGAATTACCAGATGTGTCCAAGCTGACAAATGATCCTATTCTTCATAATCCGTATTGGCCCCCAGTCCCAGCTAAGATTCCCGGTGACTGTCCCAAATTCGATGGTAAATCTAGAGAAGATCGCCAAGCCCACATCATGACTTATCATCTATGGTGTTCATCGAATTCGTGGCTCGATGATTCAATTCGGCTCCGCCTTTTTCAAAGGACCCTCACTGGCTCTGCTGCTAAATGGTATATTGAGTTAGCTTGTGGATCTTTTCAGGATTTTAACTCATTGGCTATGGCATTTTTAACCCATTTTCAGTTACCGATTCGATATGAAATGGGCACACACCTCATGACATCCTTAAAACAAACAACAGCTACGCATATCTATGATCATATCCATGAATGGAGACGGCATCACCGTTTGATTAAGTTTTGGATTCCCGATCAACTTCTCACTGATTGGTTCACGAACTCATTCGTCGGTCTGATAGCACGAGACATTGCTATGGGGGCATGTGTAACTGAAGAGCAGGCTATTGCGCGCGCTCAGTACCTTGACTTGGTTTACTGCCAGTCTAGTATGCTATATGATTATTTGCTTGATGCCCCGAGACCCAGAACTTTCAAAGCCCCACTAGCACCATCTGTTGACTGTATCATTGGTTCTGTTAATCCACCTTCTAAGAAATCTTCCACAAATCTTGGGAAGAAAGAGTCGAATGCTCCGAATGAAAATACTTCTCAGGTTGTATCCAATTCTGGTAATACTTTCGAGGTCAACGCCGTTCAGTCCACCATGGCAGACAAAGCCTCGAAAGGAAAGAATAAGGGAGAAGGAAAGAATAAAGTTGATTAACCTAAGTGGGATTCCCCTAAACCTCTACCCGAGGAAGGTGCCAAATGCAAGCCCAAGTATCCTTGTCTTATCTGTGACGAGGATCACTATACCAAAGGCTGCCCAAGGCAGTCTGAAGTTAGTCGTTTGTTGAAAGGTGCTTCTGGGACTCCTGTCGTGCTCAAAGAGCCTTTTCCCTCGCAGCAAACACAAATGGTGGCTGATCCATCCCAATCCTCTTCTCCCTTTGGTTCTCAAGTGTTTATGGCTGGAACGATTCCCGTCCACATTAGTACTTAGGTAAAAGAGTATCCGTCGCCTGCCGGGAAAGAGCTTGAGGTTCCCTCTAGCACTCCTCTGTCTAGTTCTGGTCCGCTCCATATCGAGAGACCTAGCACTGAGGTGCCTGTTCGACCCCCTCCTAAAGGTGTACTCCGAAAATCTTCTTACAACCCTAATGCTTGTGCTGCTCAGCACTATAGCATAGTTGAGGTCTTAGCCCAGGCTCCGTCAGCTATGTCTGCTTTAGAAGTTCTCTAGAGCTGCCCCTCTCAGAGGAAGTCCTTGCTATCGGCCATCTGTGGCATTGACTCGGCTGACTCGGATCTGATTACTTTTGACTTAGAAAGCCATATACCAAGACTGCCTCACCAAATTGCCTTCCTTATTCAGGTCATCATCAATTCCAAAATGATTCATCGTATAGTCATTGATGAGGCGCTTCAACTTGCATCATGTCTATTTCTTGTTGGAAAGCTATTGGTTCTCCGACTCTGAGCTAGTCTCCCACGACCTTGGAAGCCTTTGATGGGAGAGAGTCTTGCCCTTACGGTATACTCCAACGTTTGCCCATTACTTTGGAAGGGAAGACGGTTGAAGTGGAAGTTGAAGTTGTTGATGCTAATCTTACTTACAACCTCCTTCTGGGACGCAGCTGGACATACACCATGCGAGTCGTGGCTTCATCTCTATTTCATGTCATTTGTTTCCCTCATCAGGGGAAGATCGTCACTGTAGACCAGCTGTCTTGCTTCGCCTCCTCTTTTGAAGGCAGCGTGCCCTTTGTGGAGCATACCTCTATCCCATGTGAGAGTGTGGGAGCTGGAATTTTTAAAGATCCTACCCTTATGGGTGTTTTTTCACTCCCACCTCCTAACGTCGCTCCTATTAATATGATTTCTATTTTCTCTGATCCTTGGGTCCTTCCTCCCGCTGTTCATATAAGCTCAAGGGGCGATGAGATGTCGTTGAGTCCTGCCAAGCTCAACTACATCAAAATTTTTACTGCATCGACTCCATCTTCTGAGCCTGCTCTTTCGAGCAAAGCTCTCGACTCGTACGCTCATTCCCCTTGTCTTGGAGATGACACTTCTTCAAACCCTTTAAAGGAAATATTTCCTTCTGATGAAGCTATTATCGAGACCATGTCTCTCGAGGAACCCCCTTAGTCTGATCATCACCATCGTTCCTCATTTCTCCCTGCCCACTGGGAAATGCTTACCTGCCTCGGATGTTTTCTCCTTGTCTCCCATCCCAACCCCTTCAAACACCCATTAAAGTTTATCAAGTGTCTTCCAAAGGGAACATGGGAAACATCATGCAAACCTAACCCATCGACATCTCCGTTAAACCAGGGATTGTCGAGCATATCCATGTCGGAGTAACTTGTACTCCAGAGGAGATTCAACTCTATACTGATCTTTTTCGCAAGTTTCGTGATGTCTTTGCTTGGTCTTACGAAGAAATGCCCGGTACCGATCCTAGCATCGTGGTGCATGAGATATGTATGTATTTGGGTGCTAAGCCTGTTCGCTAGCGTCTATGCCCCGTGCACCCCCGAAAGGCTGCGGCCATTAAAGTGGAAGTTGAAAAGCTTCTTAAGGTTGGTTTTATTTACCCCATCCCACTCACAGATTGGGTCTCCAATATTGTCCCTGTGACTAAAAACAGGGTACTATTCGAGTCTGTGTTGATTACCATGATATTAATCGGGCCTGTCCCGAGGATAACTTCCCCACACCCTTGATTGACCAGCTCATTGATGAGTGTGCTGGGAGCGAAATGTATTCATTCATGGACGGTTTTTCTAGATATAACCAGATCAATATTGCACCCACAGATTAGCACAATACTGCCTTTATCTGTCCATGGGGCACTTTCGCCTACAAAAATCTCCCTTTCGGTTTGAAAAACGCCGGTGCTACCTTTCAATGCACAATGTCTTATGCATTCCATGATATTCGACACATTGTGCAACCGTACCTGGATGATCTACTAGCTCATTTAGCTAAACGCCAGGACCATCCCTCTCATCTTCGCGAAATCTTTCTCTGCTATCGACACTACCACATCAGGCTTAATCCTCATATGTGTGTCTTCTACGTTGAGTCAGGCAGATTTCTTGGGTTGATCGTCTCCCAAGAGGGCATCTGTTTGGATCCCCTTAAAGTCAAGGCTATTCTGAATCTTCCTCCCCTTGCTTCTTTGTAGCAATTGCAGAGTTTGCAGGGCAAAGCGATTTTTTTATGACGATTCATTCTGAACTATGCTGAAGTGGCTAAAGGTTTCACGCGGTTGTTAAAGCGGGATACCCCTTTTCATTGGGATACCGTTGCTCAAGAGTCCTTCGAGCATCTCAAGGTTCTCCTTGTTTTTGCTCCATTGTTGCATCCTCTGAATTATCATCGTGACTACACTTTGTATTTGGCCGTTACCGATATCACTATTGGCATGGTTCTCGTTCAAGATGATGACGATGACACTAAGCATGTCATATATTATCTCACCCGCAATCTTCTAGATCTAGAAACTCGATATGCTTACGTCGAGAAGTTGGCATTGGCCACCGTTTGTGCCATCCAACATTTCCGCCATTATATCTTGTTGCACACTACGACAGTGGTTTCTGATTGCAACCCGATGACGTACATCCTGTCACGTTAGTTGCTGGGGGGTAAGTACTCGAAGTGGATCGTTCTCCTCCAAGAGTTCGACCTGGAATTCACCACCGCCAAGTCTAAGAAATCCCTCGTTTTTGTTGAGTTGCTTTGCTCTTTGCCATCTTCTACCGCACCCTCTCGGTTAGAGGACCATATCCCGGACGAAACTCTCTTCTTAATCAGCACCCTTGATCCCTGGTATGGGGATATCATTGTCTATCTATAGATGCCTTCTTTTCGTCCCGATGTGTCTAAGGATGCCCGACGATGGATTTTTCATCAGTCTCAGCCCTATCGTATTATTGGGGACACCCTGTACCATCTTGGCGCCAAATCTGTTCTTCGTCGATGCTTAACATTCGAGGAAGCTGTTATCACTTAGAACTATAGTTCATGTATATAAGGTTGTCCATAAGTTTCATATAAAGGTTTTCAGTTTTGTGAATAGGTTTATTGGTGTATGTCAATTTGAAATTTGAATTTCAAAAGGTATTGATGTGAATTCGTGTAAGGAAAAAATCATTAGATACCCTCCATCATTGTTAGTTAAAGCATGTCATGTCATTAGTACTTTGCGCAGTTTCGCAGCGCATGTTTGATTGGTCAGTTTAGCTGCGAAATGATGTTTTCGTTTTTTCGCAGCGTTCTGTTTGTCAGCCATTTAGTAGCGCATCTTGTTAAGTTTGAACTATCCGCGCTACGAAATCGGGGTTTCAGGGTTTTTTGTAGCGCTCTTCCTTTGAATGTCAAATCCGAGAGAGGTGAGTCATAGGTCCGTTCATGTTTGTCCGTTTACGTCCTCTCCAGGTCATGATAAACCATCATTTCGCCATAAGGTCCAGAGTCATGCATTTGAGTGTCAGTTTAAGGGATTTTACAAGGGATGGTTATATTATAATGGGTTTTTCATAATGTGTAAACATAATTGCTGTATGAGAAGCCCAAGTTCTTATTTAAAGGGATCATTGCAAGCGAGCCTGCACTCCAAAGTCGAGTTTGTTTTCGCGCTACAGCTACCATTAATTCCCTGTGTGAAAATATTCAAAGCAAGATGGAAAAGAGAGAACATCGATCCGGTAAGTGTGTGAGGACAGAGCCGGAGGGGTTAGATGTTACTCTCAGGGATGAAGGTGTAGCAAGAGCCTTTCGAAATGCTGGTTGCTGGAGGTTTTGCGAAAAATTGAAGGGAGGACATGCAGAGGTGATGAAGGCTTTCGCATTAAATTTTACTGGACTGAATTCAAAGGTGTCAATGCTAGAGTTTCCTGTGTCTCCTGAAGTTATTTCCACTGTCACTGAAATTCCGAGGGGTGGCCAAGAATGGTTCAAAAACTTCAAGTTCGACATGAGTCCCTGTAAAGAGTTTTTGAAGGAACCTTATGTAGATGAAAACCTCACCAAAGCGGTGCCAAGGAGTTATATAAAAGAACATTATGCTACGCTCCTCACATGCATCCAGAAATACCTGACATGCGAGGGTAGGTACAATAAAGTTTACTCCTACCACTTCAAACTTTTGTTACATTTCACAGGTAAGGTTTCAATAGACATACCTTTCTATTTGTTCAGAAGCATTAGCAAAATGTGTGATAAAATTCAGTTAAAGAAAGATGGTTGTGAAACATCCCTGTTTCATCATGGTCTGGTAAAGTTGCTGGTGTTGGATAGTTTACAAAAGATTGGCAGAGATTGGGATTCATTTGTGTTTATGGCCGGCTTCCCAAGCAAAACAGGCCTCACTCCATTGCCTGTGAGAGAAAGGGAAGAAAGGAGTGAAGAACCTACTTTGGCTGAACTTAGGAGAGAAGTGACAGACCAAAAGAAGCCTAAAACTAAGTCAAGGAAATCAGAGAAGTCTGTGGCAGCTAAAGAGACACCTGAATCATCAGTGAAGAAAACTCCTAAGCCATTATCTAAGGAGACATCTAAAGTATCAGAAAAGGAAACTCCTAAGTCATCATCTAAGGAAACACCTCAGTCATCAAAGCAGAAGATTCAGAAAAAGAAGGATGAAGCTAAATCAAGTGAAGTTGAAAAAATTTCAAGGGTGAGAACCAGAGGTCAACTAAACAAAGAGAAAGGTAAGTCAATTACTGTCGAAGAAAGCCCTATTTCAAAAGGTAGTTTAAATGACTTACTTGAAGCCATTGAACTAGAGCAAGATCAGCCAATACAGATTGAACCAATAGAATTTGAGCAAGATCACCCGGTGCAGCCAATGCATATTGACCTCACTCAGTCTTCACCCGAAAGTTCTAAAAAATCAAGGGCTTCTAAAAGGTTGAAATTTGAAGAGCCTAGTAAAGAATATGCTTTTAAGCCACGTAGACCAGTCACAAGAAGGCAAATCAAAGAAGTGGAGAAAGCGCAGAAAGAGAAGGCACCTTTAGAAGTGCCTAGGACAGAGGTACTTGAGGTTTTGACTGGAATAGTTCAAGCAGCTAAAAGTAAGAACAAGGGTAATAGGGTTATCATCAGTCAAGGTGGAAATGTTATTGCTATCAAGAAACAAGCTGGAACAACAAAAGAAGAAATACCTCAGGTTAAAAATGTTTCTAAGGAAAGGGCAGTAAGATATGCAAATTATAAAAAGGCTGTAATGAAAGGCAGAACAAGTTTGATGAGTCAAACTGACTCAGTCTCTGATGCATATGTGTGGACGGTGCCAGCTCTGAAGCAGGCAAAAATCATGAAACAGATGAATACAAGCTTAAGAGCAGAAAACAAGGTTTTAAAGGAAGAAGTTAGCAGTTTGAAGATGAAGCTAGGCAAACTAGCTAATTAATCCAAGGGAAAATATGCCTTCCAAGTTTTGGTAAATTTTGGTTATCATCGTTTTGAAACTTTTTGAAACTTTTTGAAGTCCTTACACCTGTGTAAAATAGCTGAAGAAATCACAGAGTTAAGTCATTATTTCTTTAAGGTTCATATGCTTAGTTTTGATTACCTACAGCAGTTTCGTAGCGCGCTACGAAACTGCTGTAGATGACTGTTTATGTGGAAAATTTGAGATTGATGCTGAGGTCAGCGAATCTTAAAGGGATGACTCGAGGCTAGCATGGAGATTATATAAAGCCATTCAGATGTTTAAAAGGTGACAGGTGTGAGTATTTAAGGAAAAGGTGAAATTTTTGTCTTTTGTTCAAGTCTTCACTTTATATCCGAATTTTTAGGGTTCTGGTAGGGTTACCGAGATTTTGAGTGGTACACCTGTTCAGTTTACAAGGTGGCCAGATCATAAGGTTTTTTATATCATGCGTGATTATTAAAGGATTAAATGTCTTGAAGCATGATCTTTAATGCATGAAGACTAATGGAAGGCAGAGACCGTGAACATAGGGCACAGATTCTTATCAGTTGATGAATCATCCACATATCAGGCATCCGAAACTGCTCATTCAGTGAATGTTCTTCCAGCATGGCTCGGCTATCATTGAAGTGATACAGGTGTCAAATTTCAAGAAAGCATCAATGCACACGAGGAGAATGGAACCCTCTGTTTTCACACCGCAATACCTTTGTAATTAATTAGTTTGTTTAGATATGGATAAGATAATTAATGATAGGATTCCGAGCTCCCTTCATGCTTGTTGAGGAGTCTCAGGTAGTAGTATTTTGGTTTTGCTATATATAGAAATGACTCTGATGTAAAAAAGGGTTGGACATTTTATACAAAAACAGAGTTATTTGGGGCCAATGTAAGACTTGTTACAGTAATAGTAAAACAGTGTTGATTTCTTCTCAAGATTCTCGATGGATTATTTTGTTCAAATATAATGGTGGTGTTTTATATTATATGTTCTTTTACAGCCTTGTTATAGCACAATCACTCAGAATTCATATCTTATGCTCTGACTTCCTGTGTGTTTGGCAAGCTGTGGTTTTTGTGGAGTATGTTTGAACATTTAATGCAAAGAGCCTTGACTTCCATGAAATGACTATGTTTTTCTTGTTTACTTAGTGTATGAGACTCCATAGCCCAATGAGGACCAGTTTGATATGTATCCAACCAGCTTTTGTTTTCATGAATGAGTAAAGAGTTAGCCATCTGTTGTAGTGAAGGATTTTTATCAAGAATCTGTGAGAGAGCCCTCTCTGACCAAAGAGGCTAATCTTTGGTCTAAAGTCTGGTTGAAAGAGTTACATGAAATCTTGCTTGGTTGCAGCCCTTAGTAGTGATTTTGTGATAACAGAAGCTAAGCGAGTTTTAAATGACTGCCATTCTAGCGCCTGTGGTGGTCACATGTCTGGATATGCCACTGCTCAAAAAACCCTCCGCGCTGGGTACTTTTGGCCCTCCATATTTAAGGATTGCATTCTTGCCATCCGCTCCTGTCACAAGTGCCAAATTTACCAGCGGAATATGCGTGTGCCTCCCGATCCAGTGGGGCATTGATCATATGACTTGCAACCCTCACTCGGCTGGGGGGCATAGGTATATCATCGTTGCCATTGATTACTTCACAAAATGGGCCGAGGCGATGCCCACACTATTTGAAGATGGTCACACAGCAGTGCAATTTTTGTTTAATCATGTTATCTCACAGTTCGGAGTCCCTCAGGCTATAGTCACTGATCACGGTAAGCATTTTCTTAATCACATGATGATTGAGCTAACAACCCAGCTAGGCTTGCGGCATGATAGCTCAACTCCATACTATCCTCAAGCCAATGGCCAAGTAGAAGCCGTCAACAAGATTCTAGTTACGATGCTTCAACTTACCATTGGCATGCATAAGTCAAACTAGCACTTAATGTTGTTCTCCGCCTTGTGGGCCTACCGAACTTCTGTGAAGGATGCCACCTGTTTCACTCCATTTCAATTAGTTTATGGACTAGAGGCTACCCTTCCCATCGAGTGCGAGATCCCTTCTTTAAAATTAGCCATCGAATTGCTCCCCAACACTACTCTGATAGAAGAATGCCTTCTTTACCTAGAACGGCTAGATGAGACTCGTCGGCTAGCCTGTCTAGCTATCAAAGCACAGAAGAAGAGAGTGAAAACTCACTTCGATCATATTGTCTACCCTTGTTCTTTTGTTGAAGGAGATTTAGTCCTGCTCTATGATCAAGCGAATGATAAGCTAGGTGCTGGCAAATTCGAGCCCATGTGGCACAGGCCTTATATTGTAAAGTGAGTTTTGCAAAAAGGGGCCTACGAGCTGATTGATTATGAAGGGAATCCTCTGGATAAGCCCCGAAATGGGCTTTACTTGAAAAAGTATTATGTGTGAATTTCATGCACTTTGGTTTTTACATAAGTGTGTTTTTAGCAGGTGTGTTGTGCATGTGTTTTCATGTTTTGGCTTGGTGTGTAGGTGTGATTTCCGCTTATTGTGTCTTTTGCTTCTTGTGCAGATGTCTGGTGCACCTTATGTTGGTTTCGCTGATGGTGCCTGCCACAGTACTCGCAGTTTGTCTTCTGCGGCATGGGTGATCTACGATCCTCATGGTGAGTTGATAGACCTTCAAGGTGTTTGTTTAGGTTGTACCACCAACAATGTCGCTAAATATAGTGTTGTTATTGAGTTACTGGCCGAGGTGATTAATCTCGGTATTCATGCATTGGTTGTGAACCTGGACTCTCAGCTTGTCTTCCACTAGCTCAATGGGCAATATTCCGTCAGAGACCATCAGATTTTAAGGTTGTATTTATGTGTTAAATTGTTAGAAAGGAATTTTGATTTCATTACATATCAGCATATTCCACGACAATTAAACACGCTAACTGATGCATTGGCTAATCATGTATTAGATATACATTTGTGTAACATGTAATCAAAATAGCATAAAAGAAGCATGTAAAACACAGTAATAAAACCATAGGATATATATATATATATATATATATATATATATATATATATATATATATATATATATATATATATATATATATATATCGTGTGGCACACCGAGGCGCTCAAAAAATAAGTGTACATGTCCAAATAGAGTCTGTGTTCTCCATATATCTGAGACACATGTCTCTAAAAAATCACCAGCAGGAAATAAAAACCTAGGCGACTACTGAGGTGGGTTGTGCTCTCTGTAGCACCTAGCGCTCGTGCCACCCGCCTCAACAAGCGGTGCACCCTGGTTTCCACTCCTACTATGTAGATATGGATGACCATGGGGACCTCCTCGATCCCCATGTAATCTGGAATCCCTGTTGTTAGGCCCTCAAGGTTTTGGGCCACTGTCTCCACCGTATCATCAGGTGGAGGAGCTAAGGCTAGTGCTGCAATGCCCTGCGCATCCCTCCATGCCTTTGGAGCCAGCCCGACAGGTCTCACTGGTCCTACATATGCATACCATAGCATTCATCATTAGGAAATATACATGAAAAATCCAAAAAACATCATAAAAAATAATAATGTAAAAAATGTGATCAAGTGTCTTACCACCATCATCCCACTGCTCTCCAGTGGGCAGCTGCATGTCAGGATCTCTGTGGAAGTCCATGCCGGCATATGGCCATTCCTCCACGAAGATCGTCTGGCACTCCAGCCACTCTCGGAACAGTGTCCCCCATGCCATTGGTTGTCTGCCACCTCCTCGTGGCATGACGTGTGCCCACCGTGTGGCCCTAGTCTCACGTGGTCTGGGCAAATCCAAATCCATATCTTGAAGCTGAAATGCTGGCACCTGCTCTAGCATGAGAGGGACTAAGATGGATCCATAACCAAACTACTTCGTCTCTCCTCGATGGTAGTTGGTAAGTTGCCTCTTCATGTTTGCGGTCACCGTTTCTACCCAGTTAAACATGGTTGGATTGAGACATTCAAGAGCCAGCCGGAGATGGGTCTTCAAAGCCTCGTGTTGGGCTTGGGAGCCTGCTGCCGTGTCACCATGAAAAGCATAGCACGAAGGACCACGTCATCCACTGTTGGGATTGCCACCTTCCCACTCCTCATCTTGCGTGCCCATGGGCACACTTGAGCTATCGACATCTCTAAGGAATCACCCCCAGGTCGCTGCCCCTCTAGAATGGGTCTCTCACCTCGACGAGACAGCCCAATCAAAAAATATATGTATTTAGCGTCAAACTCGGTATCCTAGCCTCGGATGATAAATTTTCCATCTGTGGTATTCTAGGCCCGGATCAGTAGCTCCAGTAAATCAGGTTGTGATCGGAGATGTGGAGTTAGGAAGCATTTGAGCAATCTGCATGCTCATAATGCATTTCAGCACCCCATGTCGATGAAAGCTTCTATGTCATTATCATCATGAGGTCGTTCTTGCCAGACAAATGCCATTATCACCTGCATGACAAGAAAAATCGAATTAACACTTCGTTCACCAAATTCAACGCATAATTTGTATAAAAAATAAGTTCCCTTCGTCATCGTGTCTATTTTTAAAACAAACGCGATGATGCGAGGTCGCTAGTTGCATTTTTTCGTGGTCATCGCGGAAGTACACCACTTTTCCACGATGATCGGAGCGCACTATGTGTCATTTTTTTAGGTCATCGTGGACCCGAAGGCTATACCCGTGATGACCAAGCAGCAGAGCTCGGTCCAAAAACTTGCCTTAACTAACACATTTAACGTTCAAAATGCATGAAAAAGGTATGGAATTGAAGCGCAGGACAAGAACTAATTTCCTAGAACAAGTTTTGGGGTGAATGATGGACGAACAAGGCTAAAATTAGCTTGCCAACTTTGGTACTCCAAAGTGCCCCACAATGAAATGAACAGTAACAATGGTAAAAATGGTTGGATTAACCCATTTTTATAGTGATTTTTGAAAATTAAAAAACTATATTTTGTAAATGTGGGCTTTTTCTCATTTTTTGTCACATGGTAGTCAAAATATGGTTTTTTAACTATGTTTTTATGATTATTTTTCATTTTATATCGAATGGGTTTACGTTTGACGTGCTTTGTGCAGAGCTACAGGTAGTGGAATTCGTGTACACTTGATCTTAAAAAGTTTCCTTTAATCTCTTTTCTGACTTAAAAAATGAAAAGATAGCCGAGTTGTTCCTCTTGACTCGTTAAAAGAAGTAAGGGGCAGTCGCCCTTAAGATCTTTTCTGACTGTGTAAAAATGAAAAGATTGTCGGGCCTTTGTCGTTTCAAGCTCGTTATCGGTTACGAAATGACGTGATTCTGACCGATTTTCTACTTTTTCGGGTCGAAGTCACTAGTTACGAAAAGTACTCCTCGATCGTAATGGTCGGGCGGTTCTTTCCAGTACTGTTTTATACTTTTTCGGGCTCGAGAGACACAAATTTACGAAAAAGGACCCCCCTGGAGTTTTCTTTTCCGTGTCTTTTTCAAACTCTCTAAACATGAAAAAGACTTCGAGTTTCACCTATGTCGGACTTGTTAAACCCTGACGACATTGGACTCGTCACCATGACGAGGTTTGAGCTTCTCCTTCCTAGGGCTCGTCAAATTATTACTAGGTTGGACTCAACAACAGGTTTATCATTGATTGTCTATGGCAGCTAGTCACTCTTGGATATCGACACTTTTGCTTCTTGTCGGGTTGGAACATCCATACATCGTCATTTGGCCTTTCATGGGTTTGGGTTATCATTTAGCCTCATTCCATCTGATTCATGCCATTTCCATCAAGCCTCTGATCCCTTGGTATCCGAATGCTACCACCCTCCGGAGTCGTGTCACCGACATGTTCAAGAGTATAATCCTTCTGCAGTTTACACTCTTGCCTTCTCCTCTGATACTCTATTTCACCATCTACCACTTGTTCCTTATCTCGTGTCATTGATGGGGGAAACACTATAGCCCTCTTGCGACGGGTCGTCTCTTGTCGACATCAACTCATTATCCAGGAGATTGATCTAAAGATCCCCTTTGGTACCTTAGAGCTTGCATGCCTCAATGGCAAGTTCTTCGCACCTGATGGTCGACTTTCATCATTGGTCATTTTTTGGGTGATTCCACGAGTGTTTGACTCCATCTCCATTTTCACACTTCGTGGATTGTGCTAGACAATACCTTGAGAACCATTGACATTATTGGTGGTTTCTCTCGCGCTTGTTAATGGTTTTCATCATTGACCGGTAATCAAGCGACTTACTATCATGCTCAACCTCAGCACATCTATTCGCATGTTAGGATTTGTAGTATAATCGGATAGGTTCAAGACCCCGATCTCAGATTACATATGTTCAGGCTGCATGGATCGGTTTATGATTACATGACTCATTGATGGATGACTGCGACCATACTTGAGTCTTCATGGATGGCTACGACCATACCTTTATCATCATCATGGTCTCCTTAGCTGGATGGCTGTGTCCATACCATAGACCTATTTCGTATGTCTTTTGGATGGCTGCGCCCATGCCTAGACTACATGTACTTCATCATCAGAGATATCAGTTGTACTTGCGTTCAGGTTCTTCCAGATGGTGTTACAGCTTAGCTAGTTTCGTAAAGAATTTCACCCCTCCCACTCTCTCGGGCTTCATACTTTAGGGGGCATCTGTTACACAGTAATTTGTCACTGTCTTCACTCTAGTCTTCCTACAGTGTCATGTGTCCAAGTCATACATGCTCATAGTAGACAAATACTCTCTGATGTTGCCAAACGACCCACTTTTCCTAAGTTATTTGCCTCATCGCATATGTTGGCTAAATAAATGCGCTGAAGGGCGCTCCTAAACAGTCTAGAAGCACTGCCATTGTAGAAGTACACCTAATTCCCACGATGGTTCAATTTTATGTGCCAGTGCGAGGTGGCTTGTAATCCTTAGCGATGACCTGACTAGCTACATTATTCAATAGCGATGTCAGCGCATATGATCAGTTATGTACCTGCGATGATCCAGATTGGGTGAATTTGTTCCAACAGTCAGCCTTCCAGATGACTCCAGACCTGGTTGTTGGCATATTTTGTATCACCCTCCTTTCTCTGGCATGGTTGTTCCGTCATATGTGCTACCTTCCTTGGTGATAAGCTCACTCTTCCACCTTTCATGGAGACTCCTCTTATTTAAAATCTCACCATTGCTATGCACTGCTAGTTTTTGGGATAGTTGTTGATAGTTGGCTAGTGGAGCAGTGTTGTTAGTGTTTGTGAGTTTGCTAGACAGCTGGTGTGAGTGTGACAAATGTGAGATTGTTGATATCTTGTGGAAGGTTGTGAAGTGCCCTTAATCTTGTGTAAAATTTGTGAGTGAGAGAGACTTGTATGTTGGGAGATCCATCTTCAAAGAGTGAATGCTTGAGGAACATGCTGGCTAGATCCCTCTAAGGAGGCTTGTGACATCAAGACTTTGGTTGTAAGCTTACTCTTATTTCATTATTAATGAAATCAATGATGTTTTCCTATGTCTTGTATGTAATGTACTTGATAGCGCATGACTTCTTGACTTTGTGAGTAAATAGATCATTGTTGTTTCCGGTTACGTGCTTTGTTGTATTTCCTTTGCATTGTTTCAGGTTGATTACTCATTAGGAGAAGGAAATGGAAGCTGGAGCAGTGCAATAGAACTCCATCGACCACTGGTTGAGGTAGGCCTCCAACTATGACTATTTAAGGAAAGCTATTGTTGATTTGTCCTTGTTTGTGACTAGACCCACTCTAGGGCTAGAGGGGTTGCCTCTGTCCGCAGAGGGAACACTTTCCTGCATCACAATATGTGTGATGTCGTATCACTGGAATCCAACTAAGAAGGAGATTGGAGACTAGTTGGATAGAAAAATCCACGAATGCACAGCACAGGAGAACAGAAACCCGCGACTGACAAAGAAATAGTGGTTCGACAGTATCTATATACAAATATCCATGAGATCTTTTTCTGATATTTCCCTATTGAGCTATACGAGTGGATTGTGAAGCTAACAAATAGCCAAGGAAGGTGGAAACTTGACGGTCCTATTGTGTGGACCCCAGAGCTAGTGCAAAGGTTGGAAGCATCGGAGGATAAGATTGCCCGTGTTGTTGATCATTGGCTCGATTGCATCATAGGAGGATTTGTGACTAAATTCGCGGTCAACAGCTTAGTCATCTATAGTGAGGTGGAGTGACACATTTTCAAAGGACCGCGAGGCAAGTAAGTAAGATATTTGAATGATTGGATTAAAATGTTGTTGTGCAAAAAATGGGTTTTGCAACTACCTTGATGTTTGGGACTACGCGAAGCAGAAAAATTTACAGAAATGAAGGAAATAAGGGTCCAGAATATATCCCCTTGATTTTATCTCTACGAAGGGATGAAGAAGGGATAGCGAAGGTTTCTACGTGAAGTGGTATCCAGTTAATAAGACAAGGATTCCTGTGAATACCACTTCCCCCCACACCACCTTCGACTTCACCACCATCGCCTCCAACTTCACCTGTACCACCTCCACCTCCACCGCGGTTCAATATGGAAAATATAGTGAAGTTTCCTTTTTTCAAAGGCTTGGGAAATGAGGACCCATACCAATTTTGGTTTGTTTTAAGGGCTGTATGGGAAGCTCAAGGTGTTACAAATGACCATATAAAGAAGGCCACACTGGTTAGCACTTTGCAAGATCACGCGCTAACCTGGTATATTAAGTACTCTAATGATAACTCGAATGCTGGAGTAGTAGACATCCAAGTAGCACCAAATAGGGAATATAGCAGGCCTAAATTTGAGGCGCAGTCAATTGTGGGATTCAAAGAGATTGCGATGCAACCAGGTGAGACACCTTGGGAACTAGATCAAAGGCTGAAATGTACAATCCATGAAGCCAACATGAATTTGACAGATGGACAACATTGTGAGTGGCTTGTGGCTTCACTACTACCACACTTAAGGAGTGCGTTGTTGCAGCAGAAGATAACAACTCAAGCAGAGGCATTGGAGATTGCCATGAGACTACATGAGACTCTGATGCAAGATCCTAATCTAGGAGCTTAGTAGATCCATGCACAGCTAAAGAATCTGTGCCTTGAGATGCAAAGTGTGAAGAAGGACATGATGGTTCGACCAGAGGTACGCGAGGAGGTATGGTGCTTGAAATGAAAGAGTCGCGTTCATGACAAAGACCATTTCCTGGTCTTTGCGAATTACCCTGCAGGAGGAGGACCAATGCCTTTAAGGTTGGAAGCTCAAGCAAGGCCTAGCATGGGGCCTGCATTATGGTGCGCTATCTGTTAGGCAGTTGGAAAACATGCCATGGATAACTGTCACTTGATACAGAAGTATGTATAAGCATCGAAACAACTGTTCTGCAACTTTTGTAGGTCGATAGGGCATGATGAGTGTACTTGCAGGAACTATGAATTGATGATGGATAGAACTCTCGCCTACAGGGTTTAGGTTGAAACGTGATCCCTTGAATAGAATGCAGGGATGGCACAGATAGGATTTCAGGGGCATCAGACACTATTGCATGCTGTTTGATTGCACTGATCCAAGGCATCCATCGTGCAAGTATTGCATGCTATTTGACCATGAAACAAAAGACTGTCCTATGCTAGATACAAGGGGAGGTGGTGCTACCACCTCCACCAACTCAGAACCTATAGATGATGAAGTTTGAGCCGCACGAGGAAGATTCAAATGTAAATATAGTGCTCAGGAGTGGGATTACAATGGGGGATGATAAGGAGAAACAACCAGAAGACAATACATGGGTTTGCAAAGACTCGATGAAAGAGGCTGAGTTCAATTTGGAGCATTCTCGTGAAACCTTCATGGAAGCTAAGAAGAGCTTCGTTGAAGCCTCCACCTCAGGAAGCAAGGATAAGCATGAGTCAGAGATGGACCCTTCTATGCTCACAACTTTCCTGGAAACTTGTATGAAGTTACTCTGTGATATTAAGGCTGTGAAATGGTTACAAGAACTCATCAATAGATGTGTTGGGGCCGTGCCAGGTGATCTGCATGTAGTTCAAAAAATTGGCAAGCATAAAATGAGCGTAGGACGTGAGATGAGACTAACCGCACAAATAGGAGAGTATGAAATAGATCAGGTCATTTTGGACCTGGGGTTAGATGTGAATGTCCTACCAAAGCAGACTTGGGAGTGAATGGGGAGACTTGCATTGCAATGGTCTTCGATTCAACTAAGGATGGTGAATCAATAGAAAATCATCCCCATGGGGCGGCTACAGGTGGTGACCATGGACATTGAGGGAGCGAGTGCGTTGGTAGATTTTGAAGTAATAGAGATAGTGGATGATAGCAATCCATACCCTACGCTCCTGGGAATTGACTGGGCTATTGATATGAACATGGTAATCAATATGAAGAAGCAAAAGATGACCTTTGAGAAGAAATCACTGCGCATAATAATACCCCTAGATCCTGTTGAAGGATCACGCTATACGGAACCAGTCTACAATTATGAGAGTGATGATGATTGGGACTACATCTATAAGATAACAACATGAGACCAAGACTGGGTGAATCCCACCACGTATGGATGGATTACATGGGATCGTGAGAGTTCCTTCACTTCAGACTCTGATGAAGAAATAGAACGCTAGAAAAATCGGTTACACGAAGTAACTACGCTAAATTGCAACATGATGACTCAATCGCTATGATGTGTGTTGTCAGAGGAAATAAATATGCCTATTTATGATGGTCTAAATGAGGTAGATATCTTTTTGGATTTATTTGAAAGGGAGGTACCAGAAAATCAGTGCTTCTATACCTTGGACTAAGAATTGCGTGCTACGCCCGCAAGATGGTGGGGTACGCACAAGGGAAGCTTTGATGATTGATGCGAATGTAGGAGGATGATGAAAACATGATTTGGGAAGCCTAAGATGAGACTGACAGACAAGTATGATGGGTAGAATGATCCGCATGCACATCTGGCCAAATGGACGTAGGCTTATGGAGAAAAACCCCAACCTAAGTGGCTGCACCTATTCTGTTATACCCTGGATGTTATCCCACTGAATTGGTATATAAAAACAGAGCTCCACCATGGGACAGGTGACTGGGATATCCTACGCGAAGGATTCATGATGACATTCAGTTTTGAGGGTGGGTTTAACAGTATTGATGAAGTGCTACAAGAGGTGAAAGCAACCATATTTAGGATACCGCAGGATCCTTTAGAGATAATTCAGCCTAAATTAGCTACTCAGCTGAGTCATGTGCTCGAATGTTATAATATAATTGTTGAAGTAGAGGACGAGGATCCATAGAAGATTAACATTCTAGAAACAGAAGGCCACTGCGAGGTTCAAGGACTGCATATTGAGAACCCTGATATGACCATGCTAATGAAAACAAAACAAGTGAACATTGGTATGGTGGCAGAACCAAAATTCGTGAATATTGGAGATTACTGAGACTACGAAATAGTGGATAAGGTCACTTAATTTCTCCATGAATACTAGGACTTATTCCCTACGAAGTTTACGGATCTGAAAGGAATAATTGGAGACCTACGAGTGATGAAGATCACATTAAAGCTCGACATGAGGCCAGTTAAGCAGAGGCCTTACCGCCTCAATCTGAAATACAAGGAGAAGGTCTGCTTAGAGCTAGACAAGATGCTAGCGGCAGGCATCATTAAGCCTATGGAAGAATCCAATTGGGTAAGCCCAATGATGGTGTAAGAGAAGAAGCAGAAGGATGAGATAAGGATATGCGTGGATCTTAGAAAACTGAATAACGCTTGTGTGCATGATCCTTTCCCAAATCTGTTCACGGATGAAGTGTTGGGTAATTTAGGTGGCTAGGAGGCATATTGCTTCACCGATGGGTTCTTTTGGAACCTATTAGGGCATGTGGTCTGCAGACAAGGACTGATGGTAGACCCTGTGAAGATCGCAGTGATACTGAACTTGGAAGTGTCGAGGAGTGCGAAATAGCTGTGCGCTACTCTGGGACACACGGGATATTACAAAAAGTTTATCAAAGGCTATGCCCATACCACTACACTGATGGAATTTTTTTTGAAGAAGGATGTCACATTCTGTTGGAACGATGACTGTAAGAAAATATTGGCTATATTGAAAGGAAAGATGGTTACCGTGCCGATTCTAGCCTTTCGAGATTGGAAGAAAGAGTTTCATGTACATGTTGATGCGTCATGTATAGCATTGGGGGTAGTACTAACACAGGATGGAGGAGAAGGCTTGGACCATACTCTCACATTCGCAAGCCATAGATTATCCAAAGCAGAGAAGAATTATTCTACCACTGAACGCGAGGGGCTAGCTATGGTGTATGCGCTCCAGAAGTACCAGCACTACTTGCTAGGAGGCCATTTTAAGATGTATATGGATCACTCCGCGCTGAAGTACATGCTCAATAAGCTTGTGTTGGGGGGGTGAATCTGTAGATGGCTCTTATTATTCCAAGAGTATGATTTTGAAGTTGTTTTGAAGCCTGGATGATTGAAAGTAGGACCAGACCATCTGTTGCAGATTGAAACATGGGAGGAACCTACTAACTTGGAAGAAGGATTTCTTTACGAACAACTATTTGTAGTGCATGTCATGGATGGTCATTTTGAGGATATAATACACTTCCTAACAACATGAATTGCACCAGAAGCATACTCTGTCCAGCAAAAGAAGGAATTAGTGGTGCGCACGACAGATTTCTCTGTCTTTGTTGGGAAACTATAAAAGATGGGGACTGATGAGATATTGCGACAGTATGTACTTGAGTTTGAATGGAGTAGCATCCTCGTTAATGCTCATTGGGCCATTGCAGGAACACATTATGTAGGGAGATAAACTACGCAGAAGATTCTATGCGTATGGTTGTGGTGGACAACCCTTCATGATGATTCAAAAGCATATTGCAAGGCGTGTGATGTATGTCAAAGAACAAGCAGGCCATCGTGGAGGGATGAAATGCCTTTGAATCCAAAAATGAAGTTGCAACCTTTCAAGAAGTGGGTAATAGATTTTGTAAGACCCATTCAACCAGAAGGGAAGATAGGGGTGAGGTACATTATCACTGCGACGAAGTATTTGACTTGTTGGGCACAAGTGTAGCCGGTGAAGGATTGCACGGGCGTAACAAACGCGAAGTTCCTATTTGAGAATGTACTAATGCGATTTTGGTTTCCATGGATCTTGATGAGTGATTGTGGTATGCACTTCTTCAATGAGATGATCATCACACTAACAGAGGAATTTCATGTATATCACTAGAAGAGCGCACCTTTTCACCCATAGGCTAACAAGATAGTGGAGGCATTCAACAAAGTGATTAAAAACATGTTGACCAATGTTTGCAATGCTCAGTGAAGTGATTGGGACCTACGAATACCTGCAGTATTGTGGGCTTATCGAATGCCATGCAAGAAGCTGACGGGACAAACCCCTTTTATGCTTGTCTATGGTGTGGAAGTCGTAATGCCTATGGAATACATTATGCCTAGTTTGCGCATAGCAGCACTCATAGATACGATGGATCGCAGAGCCCTAGAAGAGAGGCTCGTATAGCTAGATGAGCTCGAAGAAGAAATATTTTTGGCTAGGTTTCACCAATAGGTCCAAAAGCAACGTGAAAAGGCATCGCATGATCGACACATAAAGCTGCGCACACTTAAGGTAATTGATATGGTTTTGTTATATGATATTAAGTTTGATAAATTCCCTAGAAAATTTAGGATGCACTGGTTAGGGCCTTATGTTATTACGGAGATTATTGATGGAGGAGTGGTACAACTGGTCAAGTTAAATGGATAACCCTTCCTAGGGAAGGTGAATGCCAGTCGCTTGAAGCCATACACTAGCGGTCCGGCCATGTGACTAAATGAAAGTAGCATAGTATTAGCGCCCCAGGCAGCTGAAAGGAGGTGCAGGACCATAAAATACACTGCCAAAGTTGGGGAGTTGCATGATTGGAAGTTGGTGTGAAGCAAGGATGTGTCATTGGGTCTGTAAAAGCTTAAAGGGAGCTACACTACCTAGGGAGAAATCACGTAGGTCAGCTGGCATTTAAGACAAAAATTATGGCTTCGATCCTTGAAAATCTACCGCCAATCCGACATTAATGAACCGATTTCGAGGGGAATGCTCGGGTTTGAACTCAAATTTCCCTAGAAATGACAAGTGGCTATCTAGCAAGAAACACTTGGCATTTTAAGTATTCAGCAGTTGAGCTCTTATACACCTATGGACCTAGAGTTTTCGAAGCTCTCAAACGAACTCCTGCATTTGCAAACTTGCCTGGGACATCACGAGTACTGATATAGAGTGTTATGTCATCACCCCTAGAAGTTATCAATACACAACAAGTGGTAGAAGAGCTGGCACAAGAGATGGAGAAACAGCCAGAAGAAGCTACCCCAGAAGTAGCCGAAGTACCGACGGAGGTCCCTAAATCCCCGAGAACGCCAAGACCGAAGCCAACCCCAACCAAGAATACCATGAAAGATAAGAAGAGCAAGTAGCCTGCCATCCTAGTGTGCGCATCGTCAAGACGAAACCTAATAAAGCCCATTGCCCAGGAGAAAGGCAAGGCTATAAACCTAGAGGAAGAAGAGGAGGATATCGAAGACATCCCATGGACGATAAAGATGTGGGAGTGGAAATAGAGGAGGTTGAAGCCCAGGTTGCGGACCCTATTATACGGTTACTGATGAGCGTGAGTATTTCAGCAAGGATGCTGCAACTCTAAGGCTACCAGCGTTACTTATTAACCGAGGGTTCATACAAACTTGGAGGTGACAGTGTTGTATGCACAAGTAAAAGTGAAGGTCTTTCCTGTTGTCACTATTTGTCTAGCGAGAGACCCTAGGGGTTCCAAGACAAACTTCTATAGAGTCAAAAGAAGCTTGATTCTTTGATGGAAGAAGAGAAAATCTACTCTAAGGGAGCTACTCTACTACAGTAATGAAGAAAACAACATGTAATGCTAAATCACACCATATCTTAATTAACCATTTAAATAGTTATGCTAAGCAGAATTGCTAAATCAACACTAAACAGATGCTACTATCTAAGCTACAAAAGTAAAGAGCATCAAACCATACTAGTGTGTAAGAAAAAAAACTAAACTGAATCTATTTTAACTTTTTTTATTTTTTTTTGTTTTGGCAAGATCAAGTATGCAAATTAATTATTCTTATGGATGTGACAGGTGAATGAAAGGTGATGGAGGATGGCCAGAAGGTTTATGGAGTGGTTGGATGGTGTGGAAGGGTCCTAGGAGGATTTGTGTGACTTCCTAGAGGTTTCCCATCAATTCGGTCTCAAAACAGGGCATTTCATAAAAACATACAGGATGTATTAGAAACCTACAGGATGATCTTATAGGAATTACAGGAAACCTATAGGATACAACCGAGAGCTAATTGTGAGGTGTTGAAGGTGTTGGGAAGCTTGGGAAAGGTGTATGATGAGTGGAATGGAGTGTTAAAAGGTCTAGGAGCACTCAGGAGTCAATATCCAAGATAAGAGATGGCTAGATTCGCTCAATGTATCTAGGGGAATTTCAATGAAAAATGATAAAAAAAACTAGTGAGGGTGATGGTGGAACAAGAGATGGCTAAGGTGGATGAAGTGGAAGGTGGCTACTGGTGATGAAGTCTGGGTCTCCTCTTGAAGTTCCTTCTTTTCTTAAAACATGTGTGTCCTCCAAGAACTATGCAACAAGATACATTTTCATAAACTAGAAAAGCATGAATCAATTGCCTATATTATGCATGAAGAAAGTTGCTGAAGGGAATGAAAGCATGAGTGAGATCTTATTGCATAAATCAAGATGGAAAAATATGACAATGAAATCTGACTTGAACCAAATACTGAATCAAAGACAACAAACTCCAAAGCTCATGCAAGAACTAGAAATCTGTGTTTTTGGGGCTGCTGAAGGGTCCCTTCTTCAAGTCATGGTCCCAGAATGAGGAAGTGAGGCCGAGACACCTGTTGAAAACCTTATGGTGATCCTTTTTCTCCTTTCTAACCTACTACTTGAAAGAAGGCACAAATGGAAGCAAACTATCACACAACCAATCTAATCACACTGCTGTAATGGAAATGCATCTACTAAGCAAATGAACAATTAAATGATGAATCTATACTAGCATACATGTACAATAAAGATGAGCCTTGGATGCTAGGGTTGGTCACTAACCCAAGAGCTTTAGCCCTCTAAGTTAACTCAGTGTTTGCTCAAAACAAAACTCATTCTTATTACCAAAACAATGGATTAATACAAAAACTGTCACAAATCTTGCAACTCAAAAATAGAGTAGAGTTTTATAATAAAAAATTTGAATCCTACTGAGGTCCTAGACCTCTCTACTTATACATCTAATGTCTCTAATGACTTCCTTAAAATTAGGGAGGCTCGTCTCCCAAACTCGAGATAAACTGGTGCTTTTCCTTTCACTTGTTTGCCTTCTAGTCCTCATGATTTGGATGTTTGTACTTCGAGCTGATGGAGGAATATTCAAATGGAGGGGTAGTAAATGAGGAGGATTTACCTCCTATAATCCCTCTCCCTTGTCCCATTCGAGTTTTGACCATGGTCTGTGCCAAAATTCCTTGCTTTTATCCTTTAATCCTGCATTAAATGCACATTAGTCCACAAAGCAAAATATCTAAATTTAACTCATCTCATAAACAAAATATAATCAAAAGTATGAAATGAGTTATGAGAATAGTTGGTTTTACTAAACTAGGAGGTGAATTAAGGCCCATATAATTACCGAATGATGAGGTTCATCATCACCCCCTACTGAAAGTGTTGTTCATCCTCTGAGCAACTTAGTCAATATCCATATCTTTCATGGCTCTAGTAGCCTTTTTGGCATCCCATGCCTCTACTGTGGTCTCTTCTTCTTGTTCATAGAACCTGATTTATTTTCTAATTTTTCCCACTACCACTTTTCTTCTTCTTATTTTCTCCCTTCTAGCATCCCTAAGAGTAGTGGTGAACTGAGTTTTAGGACTATATAATTGACCTTCAACCTTTGCATAGATTGATTATACATAGGTGTCCTTTTGAGTGCCTCTCTCAACCTTTGAGGGGAGTGATATTCTCTTATCTTCAGGCTGTGTGGTAGTGTGTTCCATCTCCTTAGTCAAGCATGTATACTATCATCTCCTAGCAGCCTAAACATGTCCTCAAAGTGTGAAATTTGTTGCTCTTGGGTAGCAAGATATCTAGGTGCTAGCTGAGGATCATTTGCAATCAAATTATGGGTATTGACGAGGCCCATGGGATTTGATTGTTTAGATCTAATCAAGAGAGGTTTAGTCTGCTCTCTGGCCAATATTCTTTTCATCTTTGTAGATGTTGACTCCTCATGGTTCATAGATTAAGCCAAATCCATTAATTATAGATCTCCTAGCTTGGCATTAGGGTTCTAAACATTCATGTTTGTGAGGGCAATGTTGTGCAAATAAACTCATCCATTTTGGCCCTATCCTCTAGTGTACTTTGATCACAAATATCAATAAACTGTCTATGCTAGCATCTTAATATGAAGCTGCAACCATTGTTCTTTGAGGTAAAGAGCATAGGATTTAGTTGGCATCCTACAATGGATTGCCTCCAAGGAGAGGCTGGCCATACATGCTAGTTGGTTCTCTCTTTCCTGCAGCTGTCCCCTCAGCCATGCATTTTCTCTCTCAAGTAAACTTCTCATTATAACTTCTCTGTCCCTTAAGCCACTTAGCTATTTGCCCATTTATTTTAGTTTCCCTTCCATGTGCCCAATGTCTTCCACCCACTTTTATTTGGCGATCTGCATCCATTGGTGGGTTCTGGCCCTCTCCTTCTCAAGCTAGAAGAATAGTGGGATGGAAAATTTTTGAGGTATTACCCTGCCTCCTTCAATAAACTGGTAATAGGAGTCTAGGTTAGGTTGGGGGCTAGGTTCCTTTGTCTCTAGGTCTTCCTCTTTAGCTTCTTGCTGCTCCCCTACCTTTCTTTCCAATTTTTGTGCCTCCTGTAGTTTCAGCATAGTATCTTGTAGCACTGTTTTTGCTTCCTATAGGTTTTGTTGTGGATCCTGTAGGATTGCCTTACCCCTTGAGGAAGTTGATCTAGCAGTAGGCTTCCTTACATAGGTGATAGGTGACTTAGGGGAAGGCATTTTGTCTTTTTGTGTAGGGGAATATTCAATCTCAATGGGAATTTTTGTTGATGTTTGTGGCTTCCCCTATTTTATTCTTGTGCTCTTTCTTGTTATGAAATATAGTGGGGTTTTCCTCCTCCTTTTTCTTTTTTTTTGACTGGGGTGCTGAGGGAAGTGAGGGCATCTACTACCTCTCTCTCAGTGGCCTCTGGAGACACCCTAGGTGACTCCTTCTTGTGTTCTTCCCCTTTGTTTTATTGTCTTCTTCTTCTCTGTTTTTCCTATCTTCTTCCTCTTGTGGATCTTCATCATCTCTATCAATTTCTTCCTTAATTTCCTCCTTTGTTTCTTCATTGTCATCCTTCTCTTCTCCCTATTCTTCTTCAACTTCATCATGTTCCTTTGTGTTAGCTTCTTATTCATCCATCTCATCCATTTCCTGCTCTGTATATTCCTCTTCCTGTTTTTCCTCCTCTTCACTAACAGTAGGACTAACATCATAAGTTAGAGATTTAATGTCATCCTCTGCTGGAAAGTCTCTGAAGACTAACCATGTTATAGGAATTTATAGGATTTGGAGGGATATTCAATGAGGATCCTAGTCAACCCATGGTGAGCCAATTGTTTGGAATTCCCTTCGTTCACTTTGTTGTTGGAGTCTATGAGTGATTGCAGCAAGAAATAGGGTATTCTGAGTCTTCGGTGAGGTGGTGTTTCTATCCAAAATCTTAATTCCTCAAGGATCTTGAAATTATATCCATAAACAACACTATATCTACCCTCACATGATATGCATTTGATGAGTTGGTAGCCTACCTCACTCCTTGTGTATGGTAGACTGTCCCTCCTTACTCCATTTTTGTCCTCTAGGTTCTTCACCTTCTAAAAAGAATTTCCTTTTTGCCACTTGGTTGTCTCCTTTGTCTTATTTTCTCCATGGAATTCCTAGGGGGAATGTGGTGACCCTGCTGATGAGATCTGGGGTGAGATCTATAGTGAGTGCCCTTACTACAACAATGGAATCGATTCTGTTGTGTGGAGTGAGGGAGTGAGAAAATTCTTGAGCCACCTCATCATCATACCCTGTGAATTTTTCGAAAAACCCCATCCAGTTATGTCTTATAAAGATTTCAAGCACCTGGGGGTGTTGTTGGATTCTCATAATGCTTGTGGGATATCTCCTATTGAACACTCTTGTCATCTTGCTAGTAAACTTGAGGATAAAATGAGAGGGTTGACACAATTTCTCAAATGCAGGAGCAAAACAGAGTTGACTGTGTATGTAATTTACTTCTCACAGTTATTAAATTCACTAGATTTTAGAGTATCCGTGGTGTATTTTCTTGCAAAGGGGAATGAAATTTTAGAGCCTACCTATTTAGAATGGTTGTAATGGAAAAATTCCCATGATATTCCCTCTTGAAATCTTCTTTTCCTATCCTGTAGATTGTTCCTATGTATCCTGTAGATAGTCTCTGTGTATCTCATAGACTGTATCCTGTAGGAATTCCTGTGCATGCTCCTATAGGAATTCTTGTGCAAAACTATGGATCTTTACTTTCGGTGGGTGGCCTGGGTTATGAGAGTGACTTGAGCGAGGGAGTTTTGAGGAGGTGAAATGCATGAATGCATGGAACGATGTTTTATTTCCCTTTATGGTGATTCGGGCTGAGGTGGTGTGCTGGCAGCAAAGGTACATTGGCATTTTTGGACCGTTGGTCCCCACTACCACCTCATCATTTCCCACTCCTCGTAATCATCTCCCACCTCGTAGATCCATAGTTTAGCCATTTTTTCCTACTCTTTCTCTATCTTTGAGTTGATTGTAGCCATGTGTGAGAGGACACCCGGTTCTGCATGTGCTGACTGAACGAAGGTGGCCAAGTTAACTGGCCACCTTTTTACTTATAAACCAACTATCTTGTAACCCTTACAACTTTTGACTACATGATGTATATGAGTGAGCGAGCGGGATACTTACCTGTGGTTTTGGTGCTATGCTGTAGTTGTCTAAGACTAGAGGTGCTGCTTTGTATATTTGTTGCATGCCATTCTTCTTCCTCCTCTTGCTATCTGCTAATGGTTTCTTTGCTTTTTCAGGTATCTATAGCTGAAGATATGATGCTGCTACTATTGTGGATCTCTTTGATCATCCTAGTGAAGACTTGTTGCTGGTGTGATTGGAATTCTATGGGATAGGATAATACAGGATTTCCTACATGATGTCCTGTAGCTGCTTTGCCCTCAGAATTCTTTAATCATATTGTTGGCTAGGGTTGTGAGGATGGCGTAGTGAATGGAAAGAAGGAGTATAAGTGTGTAGAGAAAAGGATACTTAGGTAATTCTCTTACTCCTCTCTATTTTCCCTTTTTATATATTTTTTTTCCTTAAGACTAGTAGAAATTGTTGAAACTGATTTTTTTGTTTTGAATGGTGAGTGTAGGGATGATGATAGTGGATGAGGTGAGTTGATGGATCATGCATAGGGTGAATTTTAGGGACCTAAAAAACTTATCATGTGCCTTCGGATTGCTTCCTGTAGGTTTTTTGGGTCACTGTAATTCCTACAGGATCATCCTATAGGTTTTTAGGGGATCCTGTAGAAAACATAGTCTTCACATAAATCGAAGAAATGGAGTGGAAAAATGATGGAAACGATGGAGGGATGCATGGTAAGGAGTGGAGGAGATGAATATGTGAGAGGCAGGCCGATTCCCTTTGGATCATCTTTTTCTCCTTGATCGTCTTTCTCGTCCACCTGCAAATGACAATTATATATTTTTCTCTCCTTTTTTTTGAAAAACAACTAGGCCGCCTTAGAGAGGTTTTCACCATAACTGTTTTCTCATGGTGCCTCGAGGAAGATTTTCGCCTAGGGATCTTCTTATTCCTTTTTCTTGTCTTTTTTCTCTTTTTTTTCCTTTTTTTCTTCATCATTGGTCCACCTCACGAGGTTTTCAACCCAAATATGGGACTCAGGCGCCTCATGGAGGTTTTCACTAGAGTCCTTATTCTTTTTTATTTTTTCTTTTTCAGTGACTTGATGAGGGAGGAGTTGGAAATTGCTCCACCATCATCACTGTTTTATTGATATTATCAATGAACTCTTTTTTTTATAAAGGCCTCTTGTACATTTTCAATCGGTGCCCATTAACAAGCAAAGGAATGGATTCTTCATCTATAGTTCTGATTTGCACTGAACCATTATCAAGGAATCTTTCCACAACATAAGGTCTGAGCCATATTGTCCTTAACTTGCCCTTGAAGTCTTTATACCTAGATGTTGGCTTGAGGGGGCCTGGCCCAGGTTCGAAGTTAATTAGCCAAAAAAATCCCTACACTACTGGCCCTTTCGGCAACATCCCGCGGAGCGTGGACTATGGTATCACCCGAAGTAGTATGGGGGGATGTTGGAACCAAGTTTCAGCACCCTTGAGATGTCTGAGGGGTCGGTTTAGTCCAACTGTGAATAGCTTCACACAGATTACTTCACACATCGCCTTGACCTACAAAGCATTCGCGATTTATTATAATCGCCTTCGTGTAGGCCTAACCAGGGGCGGGATGCTTTCACACTGCTAAGGCAGCGATCTGCACTCCCCAAGTTACACTGTGGATCTTACTTATATTCTTATAAGTGTTAGTTAACTTCGCGTAAATAGATACTTTGTTATATTCTCTTAGTCAACATAATCACATAATTTGATGCATAAAAACAGTAAAAATGCAATTCATTCCCAATATACTCAGTGCATAAAACAAGAAAAGATACACAGAAATGATAAGAGACTTCTCTTTGTTACTTCTCCAAAGGTTATAGACTCGACTTGCCCTGTGCACTCAGCTATAGGGGTCCGTGTACTTAGCTGCGGACTACTAGGCCTCTGTACACTCAGATGTAGAGCCTTCTCCTACTCTATGACCCAAGACTCGAATCTACACTTAGATAAGACTCAATTCTTCATCCTTCATTCATTTATTGATTCCTTCTTCGGTGATTTACAACTTAGAGCCTTACTCTAATTATACAATCCCATGGTCTGCGGACCATGGGTGGATCTCTAAAGCCAACATTACATTTAAAAAAATGAGGGCAGGTAAACCCATGAATTATTTACAGGTTCGCACTCCGCGGCCCCAAAACGTGGAGTATTTACATTGGATTTAGTCAAAACCTGAGCTTTCAACCCTAAAACGTCCCTTGGTGGATTCCGCGCCGCGTAGGCCCCCAACACAAACATTGTGAATTGCCCTCGAGTCATTCTGTCGATGTGGAGGTCTTCATGTAGAGACCTACCAACTTTGCTCGGACTGCTGCAAGGTTGGCAACGCACTAAGTAGCTTCCTATTGTACTTCCTGCATGCGCTGTTCAGAGACCGTGGTATCTGAACTGCTTCCTTGCATCTACTCATCTGTTCCCTATATCTACACGAGCTTGCCTTTGATCAAGGTTGTAATGACGAATGCGTCATCGATCCAAGGTTGGACACATGCCTACAAAACCTCTTCTTTGTGTTGCTCCATGTCTACATGCTCCTTAAGCATTGTTGCCTATTGCAGTAGCGTGAGTCTTTATGTAAGGGCAACTGTCTATGCAATCCCTTTTATATCATCATACTATTACTGCAGCTTGCGTGCCTCTATTTCTAAGCGTTGTATGTTTGGGTCCTCCTGTAGAGTGGTGAGGTCCTCAAATGACTCTTCCAACATTTTTGTGCAGTCCTTCACTGCACTGCTGATCTCCTCCATCCCCGATGTAATGGCATTGGCACGCTGTTCCCTCACCTCTGGAGGAGTTGAAGGCTGCACCTTGAACTGCAGCTCTGCTATGTGAAGGTTCAACTCCAGCTGAACCTTATCCATCTCTTCTTATGCTTCGTGCACCCCTGCTACTAACCTCTAGATGCATGCCTCTGCTAGGATGGCCAACTCAGGGACCATCTGTAAGGCCTCCTCAACCACCTGCACCATCTGTCGGTTCTACACCACTACCTTGTCAGGATGTAGGCTCAGTTGTTCCATATTAATTTTCTGCTCGCTTAACACCTGTAGTGCATGACCCTCCCTAGCCTACAGTTTTGCAGTCACTCCATCCTGCAAGACATAGAATGTCTCCCGAGGGAGCACAACCATGTTGATCCCTACTCCCTTCAATGCAGTTATCATAGGTATGTTAGCCTCATTGTCTGTAAGCAGTACCCCCTTTGGCAGCACTATGGTGTTGGTCATGCGGGCGCGCAACATTTCCTCAGCCATGACCATTCGTATTGCAAGGCTGATTAGGAGAGTACCAGCCTGAGGAGTGTGCACCTGCAACTCCTATATTTGTGCTTGGAGGGCCCCCAACACAATCTGATTCTCCTCCATGAACTGCTAGAGGGCCTCCACGGTGATGTCATGCACCATCTGCCCTATATCATGGAGATCTCCTTCTATGAGGGTGATCGGGTTGAAAGAAGTCTTAGAAGTTTTCAACTTCTTTCGCAGCCCCACATGCTCTCTTGGGTGCTGGCGCTTCAACTGTGTAGATGTTGTTTCTAGGTTTGCACAACCTTCCTTTGTCTCGGGCTCTTCCTCAGGAGAGGGTGACTTATGGCCTTCGCACTCCTTCTCTATTGCCTATTGTTGCTCAGCTACTTGTTTCTATTGTTCTGTTGTTGCCTTCACGGCATCTTGCACCTCCTATGCCTTTGCTGTTGCTGCCTCTTTTCTTCTCTTCTCTACCAACTGCGCCATTCATAGTTTTGCCTCCTCCTTCTTCTTTTGTGTAGCCAACTTCTCAGTTTCCAATGGGGAGATGGCTGGAGTGCACCAATCCAGTGGCCACAACTCAAGTACAGTGAATATGACATCGTCTGTTGTTGGCTTATTGGGCCTTGACCCAGGTTCGGAAGAGTTATTAGCCAAGCAAATTGTGTAGCTACCGGCCCTTTCAGCAATAGCCTACGGAGTGTGGACTGAGGTCTCACTTGAGGTAGCAGGGGAGGGTGCTAGAACTAGGTTTCCACACCCTTGGGATGTCTTGATGTGGTTTGGAGGGGTCACGAACCGTTCTGTGGCCCTGCACCACTCTGTACTATTATCGGGCTTCCACGTATGTCTACACAAGTATACGTTCTTATTAATGAAATTATTATATATCTGATCTTCTTGTTATAGTCTTTAAGAAAACATCTAACAATAAACCTAGTGCATGCAATTATAAAAGGATATAAACTTATATAACAGATACATAAACCAAAATACAATAGATCCACGATACTTCAGAAACCACTTGTCTTTATTGAAATCTTCTAACAATACAACTAGATCTACCCTGTGCACACAGCTGCAGGGGTCCATGCACATAGCTGCAGACTCTTCCATGCCTTTGCGCACACAGCTACAGAGCCTCTATCTATCTACCAACACCCTTGACTTGGACTTACAGACGCAGATAATACTGTCTTCACAAACCCATAATACCAAGATTCAGAACCAAACTTCTTCAAAAACTGCCTTCTAGCCATAGAGCCTTGCTTTATTTATACATTCCCATGGTCCGCAGACCATGGGCAAGCCGACTTACTTCCTATTATTTTCCATTATTCTCGGGTAGACAACCATTTGACTTGACTCATTACAATTCACGGTCTGCACACTTCGTGGAGTCTTTACCATACTTTTTCCAAAAATTGTGGACTTTGAGTCCTAAAACCGTTATGCAGGGCCTTCGCTACCCAACAGGCCCCCAACACAATCAACATGACTTGTCCTGAGTCACTCGGCTGGTGCAGCAATCTTTGCACGGAGGTCATTCAACAACTTCCGTGCTTCGATTACCCTCACAACAAAGGCATCTGCCATCTGCTTTACCCATTCTGCACAAGCCACCAATGTATCAGTATCCAATTTCATTGCTTGCCCGGGCTCAAATACTTCTTGCATATGTGCTAACTGTCCCTCGATGTTGCAAGAGACTGCGAATGCCTCATCAAACCAAGGTTGGATGCATTATTTAAGCACTGCTTCCTTTTTCCGAGCCACATCAACCTGTGCCTTGAGAGCCTAGGCCTCCCTTGTTTTGGCCAGTCGTTGTGTGATGGCAATCGTTTGTATAGTTCCCCCGATTTTTTCATATGCCTATTGTAACTCTCGTGCTTCCATTTCTACCTACTGTAGTGTTGGGTCATCCTGTAGGGATATGAGCGTAAGGAGGGAATGATCCAACAATCCCGACCAATCTTGGACCGCACGCTTTATAATTTCCAACCCTGCTTGAATTTTTTCGCGGCATTGCTCTCGAACTTCTGGGGGTGTGGGTGGTTGTGCCTTTAGTCTTAGCAGTGCAATTTTCAAATTTAATTCCCACTGAGCTTTTGCAGCCTCCTCTTGGGCCATACAGAATCCGGTGGCCATGTAATGGATCTTGTCCATTATTGGAAGTTCCGTTGGGACAACCAACTCTGGTACCTTACTGTAAGCTTCCGCCACGGCCTGTTCCACTTCCTGGTTGTGAGTGACCAAGTCATCATGCTGTAGGCTGACTTGCTCCAGATTTTCCTTATGCTCCATTAAGACTTGGAGTCAGCGATTACTCCAATCTGCAGTTGGTAGAGGGTTTCTCGAGGCAGAGTAGTGAAATTCAACCCCCAACTTCGCATGTCACCCTCAACTTTGGTTAAGATAGTGCCTGCTAGCAACACTAAAGTGTTCATTATGTGACTACGCACCATCTGCTTGACTGCAGCTGTATCATCTACTAGGTTTGGTATCATCCCTCCCGAGGGTCCCACCTGTAATAACTGCAGCTGCGCTCTGAGCTCCCCCAACACAGTTGTTTGCTCTATCATCAGCTCCTGCAATGCACTGGTAGTGACATTGACACTGGTTCGCTACTATCAAGAAATTATTTCTCCAAAGTCTTAGTTGTTTTGGATTTCTTGTGTGCATGTGGCAATTTCTTGCTGCGTGGCATTTTGCCTTGGGTCGATTTTGTGGTAAAGTCGGTGCGTTCCTATGTCGCTGATTCCTTTTTCCTATCCAGTTCCAAGGACATTTCTTGATCTTCCATGGTCTCCTCGATAATTACTTCCTAGGTCACCTCCTGCAGCAAAGCGGCCTTTTGTCCCGGACATGTCCTTTCCGCCAGTTTAGTGAGTCACAGTTGGATTTCCTTCTTTTGCTGTTGTGCTGCCATCCTTTCTAATGTGGCCTTGTCTGGGACACACCATTATAAAGGCCATGCTGCCAATACTTCATAAATTTCATCGTCTATTGCAATGAATGGGAGCTTGACCCATGTTTTCTTTAGATCCTTCCACGCCCAGATATATAGGTTATGCATGTCTACTATGAACTCGGCCATGCTTTGCAAATTATTGTAGACTGTTGGGGACATCCGCGGTCTGTGAGCGATCCATCTCCGGATACTCACTTCCATGAATATCCAAAATACCTTGATCTCACAGACCTATGTGGCATCCTTTGTAGCCCAGAGTGAGGTAAACCGCACTGCTTTAGGTAGGTTGTGCTCAATGCTGGGAAACTGGCTACCCTGCAGCAATTCTCCTACAACCAGAAGGATTGATAGTAGCAACCATGCATAATGGAAAGTCTTACCTTTGTCCTGTGCTTCCTTACAATTTGTCAGAAATTCGTCGCATAAGAACTGCGCCTAGTTGAACTGGACTCCTTCTGCACACTGCTCCACAAGCGCAATAACAGGGGCTGGCACCTCATCTGTGTGGCATTTTCTCATGAGTTTATTGGCTAGTAGCTGGGTGGCAACTTGCACCTCTCAGTCGTTGATGCTCACTATTACATATGCAGTCTTTCCTTTTACCAGCTTATATTTATCCTTCATTGTCTCTGCAAGACCCACATCACTACTTGTTCCGACTATGTCTATGGGGTTGTTCCATTTAATCAGTAGGTGAGTAATCTGGTGTACTAAATCGACCATGATTGGAATCAACTCTTCCAACCAGAGATACCCATCATGTACCAGACAGAGTAACTATCAGATCACAAAAATGGTGATGGCCAGATGGTGATAGTGGGGTATCCACCTCGGATTAAGTAAGCCCGCCTTTTCCATGACCAGTAACAATTTCCGTGGTAGTAATTTGTCTGCGGCCAATTGGGAGAACTTATCACTATCCGCTAGATCGCAATATTCGAACTTGATACTTGGTACTCAGCCCAACGGCAAACCATCAAACCTTATCTCATCTGGAAGAAGTAGGGTCTGTAGCGTACTCTTTGTAGCGTCCAGGTCCTTCGGTATCTTTGCCATGCCATTCCATGGAGAGACATATGGGGTTAATGAGGGTATTTGGAACGTATCTTCTTCATCCTCATCCTGTGCTTCAATCTGAGCGATCAGGGCTTGCAAATATTCGTCGTCCTAGTCGGGTTCGATGGTGATTGCTTTGCCCTTCTCGGCTACTGACCTTTTACTGAATCTCGGTGATACCCTGATTGGCCCCATCGTTTGCTTGTTTTTCTGGGGATGTGGTGTGCGTGGGGACTTTGGAACCTTAGGTGTCGCAACCACTTCATTTGGCTCCTCATGGGTTGGATGCAGCTCTTCCACGAACCGTGCTTAGGTTCTTGCCATGGTACTCATGGGATGCCTAGTAGCAGGGTGTTTGCTGGTCTTCACTGGTTTAGATCTCACATATCCTAGTGTTGTCTAGAGGGTGTTATAGAAGCATGTAGATTTCAATATATCCCTTCCCTCCACTTCTAGTTCATTAATATATTCTAGGCGGCAGATCTTTTCGTATCTATCTTGGAACTTCTATCTTAATGACCCACCGCCCGTTCCCCTCTACTGTAATTGGAACTTCTTGTTAGGAATAGTGGCATTAACAATCACCTGCCAACCTTTCCATGCGGCAGTGCATCCCCTTTGGCATAGCCACGATCATGCTCTCCGAATGGCCCTACATGGAACCTTCTTTCCGCGTCGACCTACCACATACTAGTTTATAGTCCCACACCTTCTTTCAACTGCGGGGGGCACTAAGATTGTGCTTTCCACAACTAGTCAAGTGGTCACACGCCAGGTGCGATGTCTCACCATCCCTACTAGCCTGGGCTATGGGCACCTTTCGAGTGCCTTCGTATTTGTTAGCTCCTTAGGTGCTACTTTATGGGGTACACTGCTCCATTGGTGTGATTGCAACCATGATAGCAGGTTCGCTGCTTGTCCTATTACTGAGGTAGACCTGGCCAAACTGGGTTCCCTTATGTGTAGATTCGTGCGGCCCACTTATGTGATGCCCTGTTTTATTTTGCTGATTCCTTTCCCTAACATCGCACTTTTCCTTCTCTGCTACACCTGTTTTTCATTGATTTCACGAAGCCTGATACTACCGTGCCCATTCTCAATTCCCTCTTATCTTACTATTAAGAAGCGCACCTTCACCTCCCTATTGTGATAGGTCCATCGACTCTCTGGTATCCACAGAGTCCTAATGGATTGTCTTATGTTGTTCGTGCGCACTCCTGCTTTCCTGCTAGCTTTGTCGCATATAGCTGGCGGGCTACATTACTGTGGTGAATTCAGATTTTTGCTTCGTATACGGTTAGGCATTAACACCCCATACACCTGGACTCTACGTTTCCAATGGATGCTCATCTCCTTTGTCCTCCAATTCGACCGCGCACTCGCCTCCTAAATTCACGCCACTTTCCCCTAGTCTTTTGGTGTATACTTAACCCTTGTGTAGTTGTTGCACATGGCGACCCCGTTTGTGGACCCTGCTTTTCTTCGCAGTGGTCTACTAGTTCCTCCACTTTCGTTGCACCCTCATCAATCGGCTGCTCCCTCGCTTCTATCATTACATGGCGTAGTGATCTAGTCATCATATTAAAACTTAGTGTTGTAACCTTATGCAATTGGTTTTGCCATTGCTCAATCTCTTCATTGGAGTTTGATGTACAAGAGTCGTCGCGTTCCCATGAGATTCTCCCGTCCACTGTCAGATTCACCCAATCTTGCTCTTGCATTTTGATCTGGTAGATATGATCCAAGTCCTCATCACTCTCCTCGTCGCGTATGAGTTTAGTGTAGTGTGCTCCTTCAGCCAGATCTAGCGTAACGACTACGCGTAGAGACTTTTTCTCAAATATCATCTTTTGGTATTTTAAATAAATGACTCCATTCATGTCCGTGGCCCAGTCTATCCCTAATAGTGCTAGGTAAGGGTTACTATCATCCACAATTTCTATTACCTCAAAGTCTATTTGTGTGTTCATGCCTTCTATATCTACTGTGACACGTTGTAGTCTCCCGTGGGCAAGATCTTTTGTTGGTTCGCCATCCATCGATGAATAGGAGACCACTCAAATATGGGCCTACCCATGCGTTCCCATGTCTATTTAGGTAGTACATTCACATCCGAACCCAAGTCCAAAACGACTTGATCCATCTCATAGTCACCAATCTAGGCAGTCAACCACATCTCCCGCCCTGTGTGTAAAGCATGCTTGCCTAGTTTCCTAATCATGCATGGTTCACCGGACCTTCACATCTAGTTATCAATTCTTGCAATCCCTTCACCACTCTAGTGTCCAGTAGTAGCTTCATGCATGTCTCCTTTGTCCTGTGCTTCCTTACAATTTTTTATAAATTCGTCGCATAAGAACTGCACCCAGCTGAACTAGACTCCTTTTGCACACTGCTCCACAAGCGTAATAACAGGGCCTGGCAAATCATCTACGTGGCATTTTCTCATGAGTTTACTGGCTAGTAGCTGGATGGCGACTCACACCCCTTGGTCATTGATGCTTGCTATTACATATGCACACTTTCATTTTTCCAGCTTATATTTAGCCTTCATTGTCTCTGCAAGACCCACATTGCTACTTGTTCTGGCTATGTATGTGGGGTTGTTACATTTAATCGTCAGGTGAGTAATATGGTGTACTAAATTGGCTGTGATCGAAATCAACTCTTCCAACAAAAGATACCCATCATTTACCAGACAGAGTAACTGTCAGATCACAAAAATTGTGATGGCCGTGTGGTGATAGTGGGTTATCCACCTCAGATTAAGTAAGCCCTCCTTTTCCATGACCAGTAACCATTTTCGCGGTAGTAATTTGTCTGCAGCCAATTGGGGGAACTTGTCACTATCTGCTAGATCCCAATCTTCGAACTTGATACTTGGTACTTGGCCTAGCGGCAAACCATCAAACCTTATCTCATCCGGAAGAAGTGGGGCCTCATCCTGTGCTTCAATCTGAGCGATCAGGGCTTGCAAATATTCATTGTCCTCGTTGGGTTCGGTGGTGATTACGTTGCCCTTCTCGGCTACTGACCTTTTACTAAATCTCAGTGATACCCTAATTGGCCCCATCGTTTTCTTGTTTTTCCGGGCTGCGGTGTGCGTGGGGACTTTGGAACCTCGGGGGCCGCAACCACTTCATTTGGCTCCTCCTAGGTTGGATGTAGCTCTTCCACGAACCATGCTCAGTTTCTTGCCATGGTACTCATGGGACGTCTGGTAGCAGGGTGTTTGCTGGTCTTCACTGGTTTAGATCTCACATATCCTAGTGTTGTCCAGAGGGTGTTATAGAAGCGCGTAGATTTGAATATATCCCTTTCCTCCACTTCTAGTTCATTAATATCTTATAGGTGGTAGATATTTTCGTATCTACCTTGGAACTTCTATCTTAATGACCCGACGCCGGTTCCCCTCTGCCATAATTGGAACTTCTTGTCAGGAATAGTGGCATTAATAGTCACCTGCCAACCTTTCCACACGACAGTGCATCCCCTTTGGCATAGCCATGATCATGCTCTTCGAATGGCCCTGCACGGAACCTTCTTTCCACACTGACCTACCATAGACTGGTTTATAGTCCCATGCCTTCTTTCAACCATGGGGGGCACTGAGACTGTGCTTTCCACAACTAGTCAAGTGGTCGCACCCCAAGTGCAATGTCTCAACATCCCTGCTAGCTTGAGCTGCGTGCACCTTTTGAGTGCCTTTGTATCCATTAGCTCCTTAGGTGCTGCTTTATGGGGTACACTGCTCCGTTGGTGCGGTCGCAACCATGATAGCAGGTTTGTAGCTCGTCCTATTACCGAGGTAGACCAGGCCAGAATGGGTTCCCTTATGTGTAGATTCACGCAGCCCACTTGTGTGACGCCCTGTTTTATTTTTTTGATTCCTTTCCCTAACATCACGCTTTTCCTTCTCTGCTACACCTGTTTTTCATTGATTTCACAAAGCCTGATACTACCATGCCCATTCTCAGTTACCTCTTATATTACTATTAAGAAACGCACCTTCGCCTCCCTTCTGTGATAGGTCCATCGACTCTTTGGTATCCGCAGAGTCCCAGTGGATCATCTTATGTTGTTCGTGTGCCCTCCTACTTTCCTGTTGGCTTTGTCGCGGACAACTGGTAGGCTACATTGCTATGGTGAATTCAGATTTTTGCTTCATATACGGTTAGGCATTAGCACCCCATACACCCACACCCTATGTTGCCAATGGATGCTCATCCCCTTTTGTCCTCCAATCCGACCACGCACCCGCCTCCTCAATTCGTGCCACTTTCCCCTAGTCTTTTGGTGTATACTTCACCCTTGTGTAGTTGTTGCACATGGCAACCCCGTTTGTGGACCCTGCTTTTCTTCGCAGTGGTCTACTAGTTCCTCCGCTTTCATTGCACCCTCATCAGTCGGCTGCACCCTTGCTTCTATCATTACACGACGTAGTGATCTAGTCATCGTATTACAACTTAGCGTTGTTACATCATGCAATCGGTTCTGGCATCGCTCAATCTCTTCATCGGAGTCCGATTTACAGGAGTTGTCGGGTTCCCATGAGATTCTCCCATCTGCTGTCAGCCTCACCCGATCTTGCTCTTGCGTTGTGATCTGGTAGATATGATCCAAGTCCTCATCACTCTCCTCGTCACATACGGTTCAGTGTAGCGTGCTCCTCCAGCCAGATCTAGCAGAACGACTATGCCTAGATACATTTTCTCAAATATCATCTTTCAGTCTTTTAAATTAATGACTCCATTCATGTTTGTGGCCCAGTCTATCCCTAATAGTGCTGGGGAAGGGTTACTGTCATACACAATTTATATTACCTCAAAGTCTGTTTGTGTGCTTGCACCTTCTATATCTACTATGACGCCTTGTAGTCTCCCCATGGGCAAGATCTTTTGTTGGTTCGCCATCGGTAGTTGAATAGGAGACCACTCAAATTTGGGCCTACCCATGCGTTCCCATGTCTTTTTAGGTAGTACATTCGCATCCGACCCCAAGTCCAGAACAACTTGATCCATCTCATAGTCGCCAATCTGGGTAGTCAACCGCATCTCCCATCTTGTGCATAAAGCATGCTTGCCTAGCTTCCTGATCATGCATGGTTCACCAAATCCCACACATATAGTTATCAATTCTTGCAATCCCTTCACCACTCTAGTGTCCTGTAGTAGCTTCATGCATGTCTCTGAAAAGGTAGTTAACATAGAATTATCCAACTCCGGCTCAGTTTGATCCTTGCTACCCAAATTAGAAGGCTCCGTGAAGCTCTTATTAGCTTCCATAAACGTTTCCTTTGTGCATTCCAAATAAAATTTGGGTTGCTTTGTAGGGGCCTTATGAACCCATGCATCCTCCTCAGGTTACTTCCCCTTATCTTCTCCTATAGTCACACCAGTTCTGAGCATCATGTTCACATTATGAGCCTCCTCACATGGTTCCTCCTTCATCATCTGGATGTTCTGAGTGGGAGTATCCTGGAGCACCCATTTTTCCTGCATTTGTACAATTAGTGTGGGGCAATCTACTGTGTCATGATTGAATTGGTAATAGTATGGGTAGCATGGTCAAGTCAGGTTCGTGAAATCCCGCGCGTAGTGCCTAGGTCCTCCATAATTGTAGCAGATTAATTGTCCTTGGCCTTGTCCAAGTCCCATTCCTCCTCGTCCCTGTCCGCATCCCTGAAATCCACCTCGCGCTATCGCTACAGCTCGATCCTGACCTCGCGCCTCAGTTTTCATCCTATAAGCAGGTGTTTGTTCCATCAACAACTCATAACTTCAACAATTGCATTCTTCATGGCCCATTGATGTACAAAAATTGCAAAATAGCTGCTAAGGGGGTTGTATTAGTTTCGGCAATAGATGACAGTTATCTGTGTTATTCTTTCCTCCCACCTGACAGATTGTGCACCAGAGTGAGGGCGTCGTGCTCAGCCCTACTTGTGCCTTTGGTCGCAATGGCATTGGTCCCCATCCTGCCAAATAGTTCGTGAATATCGGAAGCGATCTTTATCATGGCCCTGGCCTTTACATTTTATGCACCATACCTCTACGCACGCTTCTGACCGAGGGTGCTTTATCTTGTTTCAAACTTTGCATTTCTAAGCATAGGTTTTGTAGTTTCACGTGGATTTGCTGAACTCCCAACCCCAGATCCTATATTGGAGTCTCATTCGACCTCATTGTTGTCTCCAATGCTTCAGCTTGGGTTGAGATCTTTTGTTGTGATAGCGTCGTACTCAAATGTGGTGTCAACGATGCTACAAACCACATGCAATGCTATGCGTCCATCAACGTCATGTTAGCCTCGCGGATTGTACTTTTCAATCTTTGATCTAGATCCCATGGGGTTTCACCAGGCATCATCGCGATCTCCTTGAACCCGATGATTGACTGTGTTTCTAATTTTGGTCGGCTAAATTCTTTGTTCAGCGCATCCTAAATCGCCGCTATTCCTGCATTCGGGTGATCACTAGAGTACTTTATATACCACGTCAATGCGTGGTCCTGCAGCACGCTAACCAGAGAAGCCTTCTTGATGTTTTCATCTGTTACGCCTTGGGCTTCCCATACAACCTTTACCACGAACCAGAAATAGTCTGGTTCCTCATTTCCTATGCCTCTAAGTATCGGCAACTTGATCGCACCTGCCATCCCAACCCTTGGTGGTGGTGGTGGTGGGGTAGATGAAGATGGGTTGGATGTAGGTGAAGTAGGTGATGGTGTGGACGATGGTGGTATTAGTGGAACACGCTACTTTATCAATTGGACTACGCTTCTCGGAGAGAACCCTGTGAGCTCCTCCTCGCTTTCTCACGAGAGTGACATCAGAGGACTATTTTCTAATCCTTTGGTCACTTGATAGCCTCTTCTTCTCCTCGTTACCCCAGACATCAATGGATGCGCATAACCCATTTTTCACATAACAACATTTTAGTCCAAGTATTCAATGGTTTTATGTACTTACCCCATGGCCCTTGGAGGAAGCGCCTTTCTGCCTTGCTATAACTCACAGTTGTGTCTATCGTGAACTCGGTTATAAACCCTCCTATTACTTGATCCAACCAGTGATCTATGGCCCATGCGATTTTGTCTTCAGATGCTTCCAGCCTACACACCAACTCTAGAGTCCATACGATGGGCTGATCCAGTCTGCACCTTCCCTGACTCTTAGCTAGCCTCACAATCCACTCATACAACTCTGTCGAGAAAGACGCGAAGAAGATATCGTGGATTTCTGTGTATATGTAGCGATCCAGACACCTTTCCTCAGATATACACGGGTTTCTGTTTTCCTGTACCACGAACTCATGAAGCTTCTGATCCAACCAATCTTCAAGCTCTTTATTTGTAGGGTTCTAGCATTCCAACATCAGACATCCCTTAGGCAGATCTCGGTCCCAACAACGAAACCATTTGTTGGCTTATTGGGCCCTGACCTAGGTTCAGAAGAGTTATTAGCCAAAAAAATCGCGTAGCTACTGGCCCTTTCGGCAACAGCCCATGGAGCGCAGACTGAGGTCTTAGCCGAGGTAGCAAGGGAGGGTGCTGGAACCAGGTTTCCACACCCTTAGGATGTCTTGATGTGGTCTGGAGGGGTCGCGAACCTTTCTATGGCCCCGCGCCACTCTATACTATTATCGGGCTTCCGCATAGATTCGCGTGGGTGTATGTTCTTATTAATGAAATTATTATAGATATGATCTTCTTGTTATAGTATTTAAGCAAACATCTAACAATAAGCCCAGCACACGCAATTATAAAAAGATATAAACTTATATAACAGATGCATAAATCAGAACACAATAGATCCACGATACTTTAGAAACCACTTGTCTTTATTCAAATCTTCCGACAATACAACCAAATCCACCCTGCACACACAGCTGCAGGGGTTTGCGCACACAGCTGCAAAGCCTCTATCTATCTACCAACACCCTTGACTCGGACTTACAAATGCAGATAATAATATCTTCACAAACCCATAATACCAAGATTCAGAACCAAACTTCTCCAAAAACTGCCTTTTAGCCATAGAGCCTTGTTTTATTTATACATGCCCATGGTCCGTGGACCATGAGCAGGCCGACTTACTTCCTATTATTTTTCATTATTCTTAGGTGGACAACCCTTTGACTTGACTCATTACAATTCGCGCTGTGCACACTTTGTGGAGTCTTTACCATACTTTTTCCCAAAATTGTGGACTTTGAGTCCCAAAACCATTATGCGGGGCCTCCGCTACCCAACATCTATGGCTAGGTACGGGAGCTCATTCCACTTCTTCACAGGGTCCTTCCGCGCCCTGATGAGCCCTAGAAATGGGTAATAATATGGGCTCATTTTACCTCCTAATTCAACTTAATCCACCATCCTCATTAGTTTATTGCATGTTTTTTATTATATTTATGCTAATAGAGTGAATTGGGTTAGTCATTATGCCAAAAAGTCTAATGTGTGCTTTATGCAATTTTTTGGTCAATTTTGAGACAAAATCAAAGGTTTTAATGAGCACTTGGCATCCAAATTCGTGGAAGAACAAGGGAGGATTTGTAGGAAGGCGTCCCATTCATTTATGAGCCCTTACCTTGAATTCTCCACCAACAACTCAGAGTTCAAGGGCCACCACATCGATTATCACAAGGGCAACCGAGTAAGGGCTAGTAAAGTTGCTATTAACTGCAAGTTTTGGCAGCCGAGTTCCTAAATTTTAGGAGGACTGTTGGGGTCCTCAATTTGTATAAATAAGAAGGCTTAGGGCCTCAGTTTGGTTAGGAAAGAGTTCTTCAGGAGTTAGTCAGATGTTAGTTAGTAGGTTAGCTCTGCATTTCAGCACATTTTCAAGCTTTTTCTTGTAGACAGTTTTTGGGATGTAACTATTATTTTTTTGATCAATAAAGATGAATCTAGCTTTGCACCAGCTCTAATCTTTCTTAGGAGGCTGTAACTCTTGGGGTTGGGCCCAACTTAAGTGCTAGTACCTCATTTGTGTACTTTTATGTGTCTTTGCTGCATTCATAGAATAATTTCTGTTATTTAGGTTAAAATATTGTTTTGTTACTTGGGTTGTTTTTGATGATTAAAGTGGATTTTCATAATTCAGGTTGATTTGACAGTTTGGTAAAGTAAAATATCTGAAGAGAGGTTGTCAAGCAATCCTTGATCCCATCTCTCCCTCCTTGGGACCATGAGCTGAGACCAAGGCATACTTGCTGCCACAAAAACATTATTTTTGCCTCTTCATGCAATTTCTAGTGTTAGATTTTTAGTTGGAAACGTTGCTACCAGTTGTACTTGCATGTTTAGATCTGTTCTTGCTTAGTTTCCATAGTTATCTTGCATGATTTTCTGCCAATAAACTTCTATTCATCATGTTTCTGGTTTTTTATGTCAAAGTAGGTAAAAATAGCTAGATCTATGGTTTTTCTAGTCTTTCTTCGATCAGTTTTGAGAAATAGTGTGCAGAGAATTTGTAATACCTCCCTGTCTATCCTTCCTCCATCATACCACCTGCTCCAACCCCTAATTCCAGATTCCTTCCCTTCATTTTCCACCCTTTTCCAACTTGACCTAATTTCCATATCTTTGTGCAACCTTGCTCCCTCCATCCTTGAATGAATCCAACCACCTTAATCACATCTTAGCTTCATATACTAGGTCTTAGACCCCTTCACATCCTTAGCCATCCTCCATTTCCACTTTACCACCATTTTTCCACCATCAACCCTCCAAAATCCTCTCTCGGCTCTTCTTGTAGAACTCCCTGTAGAACATCCTGTAGAACACCTTCAGACTTCCTATAGAAGTTCACGTGAGCCGTTTTTCGAGATCTGATCACTGTGAAACTCTTTGGAAGGGTGCTAAGGACCCCTTAGGCTCTCTTCTCACCTTCCCAACCTCCTTCAAGTGCCCACTCCGTTTCCTTTCGCAAATCAACCTCTGCACAGGCAAAAACAGTTAAAGCATATGCATAATAATTCTGCCAACTTACTCAAAAATACAAAAAGATTATTTTTCCAAATTTTACTTCAGAAGTAGCTTAGTCACATGCATTTTACCTTTCTAAGAGTCAATGGCATCCATTTCATCAAGCTTTCATCTGTTTTCTTACACCAACAGGGTTAGTTGGTAAAACTAGGGTTTGCTAGGGTTTACATTTCCTTTAAGCTTTCAACTTCTTTCTACAAGTGGATTAGCCTCTTCTGAGTTAGCTTTCGTCCATCATAGTTAAAATCTTCTTCTAAGAACTCATAGAAGTTGGCTTAAGCTCCTAGTGAACTTGTGCCAACTGATCAGGTGACAGCCTGCAATAAGAGTTAGTACTTGTGCATATAGCATCGTTGCTTCCAAATTTGTTATGAACTACCGGGTTGATAAAAGTAAAGAAGGGAGTCCCAAGAGTTGCAGCATCATTGCTGCAATACTGGAGCCCACCATATTTTTGGTGCCATTGCCGGGGAAGCATCAAAGTACTTGTGATTACTGCTTTTCTTCTATTTTCTACTACAACTTTCTGCTAAGTAGTTTATTTCAGCGAGAGTAGAGTAGTTGTTTCATTTCCATTTTGCATTTTCATTTCCGAAAAAGTAGATTAGACACTTCTTGCTTTCATTTCATTTCAACAAGCCTAGATTAGCATTTCCTGCTTTCATATATTAGCATTTCAATTCCGCAATTTCAATTCTGCAAGCGTAGATTAGCTTTTCAATTTTGCAATTTCAATTCTGCAAGCGTAGATTAGCATTTAAATTTTGCAATTTCCATTTTACAAGCGTAGCTTAGCATTTCATTCCTGCAATTTCATTTCAGCAACATAGATTAGTCCTTTCCTTCTTTCATTTCAATTCTACATTTTTATTTCTGCAAGATAGATTTTAGTTGCAATTTGTTGTTCAATCACTTTCAGTTTTGTAGGTACAAGCAAAAAAAAAAAAAAAAATCAACCAAAAAGATTTCCTTTCATGCCTTGTAGGAGTAGAGATAATTCAGAAAAAATGTTTGCACAACACCCTCACTGCTTCCAACAGCCAACCTTCTCTCTTCTTCGATGGCTATGATTAAGAAGAACCCTTAGGTGGACAACAAGACATATTTGAAGAAGCTCTAGGGGAGAAGAAGAAGAAAGCATTCCTCTGGAGCAAATGGCTGGAAACAAAAATGTTAGGAGCGGTACTTTTTCTTCCAACTCATCCATTGAAGGTGAAATTGGAAACATGTGGGAAGATTGCAAGAGCAAGATAAGGCAGATGGTTGCCATGCAAATGGATACCTTGCGGATCCAAAGGAAGCAAGAGGAAGCCGAGAGGGCTTTGGCCATCTTTTGTCCTAGGTGCTGTTGTCACAAAATTAGACCCCTGATAGGCTACTAATCAAGAGGAATTTGAGTAACTATTTCAAACCAACTTTTGGTTGAGGCTTAGCCTCCCCAACCTGAGAGGGCTCTCTCACAAGATTAAAGATTTGGATAATGAATAAGATGGCTAACTCTATGGATTGAAATCAAATGAAAATGTATAAATGGTTGAAATGCCAATCAACAAGCATCTATTGGGCTATGGAGTCAGAGTATGTTTTAGTACAACAACAGATCAGCTTACATGGAAGTCAGGGCATAAAGAGTTTTAATCTACTATCAAAATAGAGACATGATATAGGAGACACAGTTTATGAACACATGAAGGAAGTTAGAGCATTATCAATGAATTCTAAGTAACATGTGTTCATACCACTGCAAGTGAGAAAATGAAGAAATCCATGAGGAAATAAAACACATAAAACCCTCTTTTAATCCTGGGTAGTAAAGCCAAACTTCTGCATTAACATAAAACATACAGTGTTCTGCAATAACATAATATGCACTGTTTCTTTTGAAATTTTCAACCCTTAATACATTAGTTCTTCTCCCATATATATATTTCATGTAGATTCCTTCCTCCAGCATGAGGGGAATTCAAATTCCTTCTAATTTGACACCTATTGACACTTAAAACTAACTATTTAATACAAAAGATAGCTAACTAGGAGTCCTAGAGACCTAATACAACTAGGAGTGTAACTCCTTATTATGATTACAAAAACCTTATCTAAACATTTAAAGCACTCTTTGACACCTAAAACTACATGAATTCAAATTTTATGGTGCTCATAACCTTCCAGATGGCCCTTGATGACTCATCCTTTTGCTGTTCCTAGAAACTAGGAGACTGTCCCTTGCTCTGTTCTGGTTGAAAAATAAGTCTTGGGACATAGCTCATAACTTCTCAAAAAAAATGTATTTTGAAAAACTGAAGGAGGATTTTGTGAAACAATCCATTTTGAACAAAAACCTCTTTTTTTTTTTTGAAACATATTTCCTACCACCCAGAATGAGTCTTTGAAAAACAGGTGTAAAAATATGCTTGTGAAAAACTGCAGCTATAGCAGTTTCGTAGCGCAAGTTTTATCGTTCATTTTCTCAAATAATAATGGATTTGAAGAAAGTGGAAGAGGTTGTTTTACTTAAGTATATTAAGAATGAAAACCTCTTTCACTTTTTAGAGATGAGTTTTTAACTGCTCATAAAGTCTTCTAGAAATTGACTGGTAAAAACAAGGAGAGAAAGTTCCTCCTTTTTTGCTTTTGGTCTCCACAAGGATCTTCAAAATCAATTATTTGTGTTTTTCTTCATAAAATTGCATTGGATTATCTTGTTTTACATACACTACAGATTGGCCCATGTATATGTGAAAACAAAACCCTTTAATGCTGCCTAATGCATCATGAACAAAACTAGCTATGAATAATGACCATTTTATAACACATAGCTTTAGAGTTCATATATGTCCTTCTTCTGCTTGTTCTGCCTTTGCTGTGTGCTCATAATTTGTTAATGATTTTCCCTTTGTCACTCTCAATTGATCAACCGAATTATAACATGCATCTACAACAGTTTCGTAGCGCACTACGAAACTGCTGTGCATTAGGCATCATCTTCAGCAGTTTCGTAGCGCGCTACGAAACTGCTGTGTAATTTCACAAATGTAGTTTTAATGCCAAAACTTGACCATATTGAGCTTCTTTATCTTGAAATTTCCATTTTCGTGTGCCTTGAAGCTATTCAAAACTGAATGCAAGGGAACCACTCTTTAAGGAAAACTTCAAAAAGGTAAATGATCAAACTTTAGGACTAACCTTGTTTGCTGTGTGATTTTCCTTAGCTAAGGAAATCCTTTCTGCTGGCTTAGTTGTATCTTCAAATCCTCGATTTACCTCTTCATAATTCTGATGTTGGGTCTGAGCCTATTATTAATCCATCTGATGTATCTTCCCTTGCTTGAATTTGATGAAGATTTCTGATCTATGCTCACCATGGGCTTGTTTGCTCAAACTAAGAATTGTATCAAATGTCTATTGCATGAACACGACCAAGATCAGCGTGAATATGTCTAGGATCAATTAACTCTTCCCTTCCCTTTTTTCTTTGAAATTTTGTTAGTGATAACTAGTGCACTAGAAACCATCCTAGGAACAAATGTCCATTGCACTCTATAGAAGCGTGTTTTGTTTGTGAAAAAAACCATCCTACGAACCAGTGCCCCTCCTTGCCTGGAATTAAAGCTGCATATCAGAGGGCCAAAGGAGCCATTGAACCACTCTATTTCATGAACCAAAGGAGGCCACATGGACCCAAACCTTACCAGCAGGGAATGCAAGGGACATCCCAGACCTATTACAACCCCTATCAAGCCACTTCCATGCCTTCTTGGGTCCCCCTGCTCATCCTTCCTAGTCCACACCCCCTCCTTGGTCGTATCCATCTCAATACCATACTCCTCCAGTTGCTCATTCGTTTCACTCTTATGCTCAGCCACAGCCTCAGTGGAATGCACCTCATTAGGCATGGAGGCCCTAGTACAACTCTCCTCCCGCTCCTTTACCTCCACCACCTACCCAACCACAACCCCATCCACATCCATCTCAAATATACACCCACACTCAACTACCTGTACCACCATTTCCAAACCCGCACATTGGAGTAGCTCAACCCAATTACAATGTAGAGGCACAACATTTCCAAACAACTCCTTTTGAGCTCAATGATATTCATCATAGCTCAAGAAGAGTATTGCAAGAAAGAGATTATATTGACATCATTGAAGGACCACATCTAGTAGAAGAAGATGCAAAAGAGGAGATCAAAGCACCATGGGCTTCACTTGATGAAGAGAAGACATCAGAATCAGAGATCGAGAGAGCTCCCTCATGGTTACAATCAAATCCTCCATGTAGTCAAGAGAAAAATCAGCAAAAAGAGGAAGATGTGAAGGTCATGATAGAAGGTGACATGAAGAATGATCCAGATTAGAAAAAGGACCAAGGATATCAGAGCTATATTGAGATATGGTTCCAAATGGTCACTAAGTTTCAACAGTACTCTCTTCCTCAGCTATGTTTGATCCCTTCAAAGTCAAATCATTTGGTCTCTGAAATCTGGATACCTGTCAAAGCATGCATTTCAAGCCTCCACATCATTTTGTCTATCATCTCGATGTGCACATGGCTCCATTGGAAGTATTCTTATACTTGAAAATGATTTTGTTTTTCAAGAAGGGTAGGGTAGGAAAAAAAAAGAAAAATGAAAAATGAAAAAATGAAAATAAGAGGAAAATAAAAATCTAAGGTGAAAACCTCCTCGGAGGCGCCTCAGATTGGCTCATTGATTGAAAACCTCCATGAGGTGGTCAATGGGTTGGAAAGAAGAGAAAAGAAAAAGAGAATAAGATCCCTGGGTGAAAACCTCCCTTGGAGGCGCCTAATGCAGGCAATTAGGGTGAAAACCTCCATGAGGTGCCCTAGTTGTTTTCAAAAAAAAAAGAGGAAAAGAAAGAAGAAAAGAGAAAAAGGAAAATAAACCTAATTTTTGTTGAATAATTGCAGGTTGCAGGTTAGGAGGATCGCACAAAACAAAGATAGAGGTCAGCACTAGGCTGCAAGCATCCCTCACAATCCATTCCTCCATGACCACTACCCTTTCCCAAGATTTGGTCTTATTCGGACTGAGATTTCACCTTCTAGAGGAAGTTCTGTGTCTTCTAGAGGAAGTTCTATGTCTTCTACAGGAAGATCCTGTAGAGCCCACAAACAAGCCAAAATTGATCTCCGAAGAGGACCTGAAGGTTAGGAATCTGTCCATGAGGCCTGTAAACATCCCTGCTTCAATCCATCACCATATGTCACCTTTTTCCATCTTCGTACACCTTCATTGCACTCATTTTTTTTATGTTCCTGCACAGTCACACACAGAAATCTTATTTTCTTTATACTGCCAGCAAAAACTCCTTAATGGCAAATCAAGTAGCAGTTTTTCAATCACCATATCTGTTACCCTCTATCTAGATTCCTCATCAGCTGAGACCCAAGTCTGCATTACAACCCAAGCTCATTCTTTTTCTTACTGTGAAAAACTGCAAAATGCTCTGATACAAAAATACATAGAGCAGAAATTTGTTTTTGCCCTAACTTGAAAACCATGCATCCATTTAAAAAATTGTTTTATGGGGAGATGCATATAGGTGATAGTAACCTGCCCGAGCAATTTCAGCCAATTCCAGTGCATAGTTTCCAAGAAATCAGCCTCCATCACCTTCAGCCATTTTTGCATTTTCTCCATATCCATGCATCCATTTCAAAACTTGTTTCATGGGGAGATGCATATAGGTGATAGTAACCTGCCCAAGCATTTTCAGCCAATTCCAGTGCATGGTTTCCAAGGAATTGACCTCTGTCACCTTCAACCATTTTGAGTTTTTCTCAAAATCTGTGCATCCATTGATCACAATTTTTCTATGGGAGGTGCATAATGATGATAGAAACATGCTCAAAATTTTTTAGGTCTATCCAGTCTATCATTTGGGATCTATGGGAAAAACAAGTTTTTGTCCTGCAAAAATCTAGCATTAGTAGAATGAGGGTGCAAATCTGAAGGTGGAAGCAGACTCCTACAGCGTATATGTAGCAAGAGGATACCTGCACAAGAAAAATAGCCACGTATCAACAACCAAACCAGCTTGCATCCACAAAAACAAAGGCATGCAGCAGAATGAAAGGCCATAGCACCTCACAACAAACGCATTCGACTTCCAGGTACGTGACTAATCCCATTCCTCTGTTGCATGAATGTAATTTAAGAACAATGAGATGGTTGTGATTAAACAAGATCAATGGCCAGCTGACTGGCCACCCTGATCCAGTTCAAATAGCACTCGATGGGTGCAATCAACACGTGTGCTCAACCATCTCAAGAAGAAAACTGAAAACAGGTAGTGGTGGCTGTTTAAACTCCAACGTAGAGAACATACAGTTCATAATAACACTGCAGTGGGGACCAACAGTCTGCATGGGGGTGCAAATTTGAAGGTGGAAGTAGACTCCTGCAGTGTATATGTAGCAAGAGGATACCTGCACAAGAAAAATAGCCACGTATCAGCAACCAAACCATGCATCCATTTAAAAAATTGTTTTATGGGGAGTTGTAGAGGGATGATGGAAACATGCCCGAGCAATTTCAGCCAATTCCAATGCACGGTTTCCAAGAAATCAGCCTCCATCACCTTCAGCCATTTTTGCATTTTCTCCATATCCATGCATCCATTTCAAAACTTGTTTCATGGGGAGATGCATATAGGTGATAGTAACCTACCCAAGCATTTTCAACCAATTCCAGTGCATGGTTTCCAAGGAATTGACCTTTGTCACCTTCAACCATTTTCAGTTTTTCGCGAAATCTGTGTATCCATTGATCACAATTTTGCTATGGGAGGTGCATAATGATGATAGAAACATGCTCAGAAATTTTCAGGTCTATCCGGTCTATCATTTGGGAGCTATGGGCAAAACAAGTTTTTGTCCTGCAAAAATCTAGCATTAGTAGAATGAGGGTGCAAATCTGAAGGTGGAAGCAGACTCCTGCAGCGTATATGTAGCAAGAGGATACCTGCACAAGAAAAATAGCCACGTATCAGCAACCAAATAGCTTGCATCCACAAAAACAAAGGCATGCAGTAGAATGAAAGGCCATAGCACCTCACAACAAACGCATTCGACTTCCAGGTACGTGACTAAACCCATTCCTCTATTGCATGAATGTAATTTAAGAACAATGAGATGGTTGTGATTAAACAAGATCAATGGCTAGCTAACTGGCCACCTTGATCCAGTTCAAACAGCACTCGATGGGTGCAATCAACACGTGTGCTCAGCCATCTCAGGAAGAAAACTGAAAACAGGTAGTGGTGGCTGTTTAAACTCGAACGTAATTGATGGAAGTGATTACAGGTAGAGAACATACAGTTCATAATAACATTGCAGTGGGGACCAACAGTCTACATGGGGCCAATGTGCACTTGGCCAGCTCACCCTCCATCAACGAAAGTCTCCATAAGTAGCTAATCGAACTCATCTTTGAAATACTCTCACCACCATTGTTTCCATTTTATCATCATCCCTGCAGCTACAACAAGCTCCATACCACCTCCATAGCAGCGAACCAGTCTTTCTCGGCCATTTTTCAAAACCCTCCTTCTTATCGGCATTCTACAGGAAGCACAGTTTCGTTCTACAGGAAACGAGAGCTTTCTACAGGAAGGCTTCTATAGGAAAGGCAGAAAACAACCCCGCAGAAAGAAAACCTGGGATTTTCAGCGAATTTCAAGCTCAAAACGAGGTAGGCTCGAAAAAAATCCTCTATGCATGGTATGTTCGTGCAAGGTGGTGAATTGAACGGCATCAGATTGGAAAATCAGAAGAAAAGTCTGCCTGTGTAGTGGAAGTCTGCTTGCATGATTCATTGCGTTTACCCAGTTTTTTCTTCTGCATCCAAAATCTCCTCATCAGTTTAAAAAAAAAATAAAAATTCCCCTGTAAGGAAAACATGCAGAAGTAGAGACCAACTTGTGTGTGGGCAAAACCCGAATTTACATATCTATCAATGTGTTGAAAAAACCAGTGTCCTTATGCTCCGCTCTGTAAGAATTTTCTTTCATAAACAGACAGAACAATTATGGGTGACAACAGTTTTAACAAAAGGGAATTATTGCCATTTGATATTATAAGGAGTACCTGAGAAATTTCTTCTTTGATCTAAAAAAAAAACCGAATTCAGCTATCCTCTATTTCAGTGATTGACTATTTTTTTTCCACCTAAGCATTTTATTTTCTGGTTGAAACACAAAAAGAAGCACTCAACACCATGCCAGGAGGATTCAGGTGGAGCAAACTGAAGAAATTGAGAAGAACATTGATGAGGGAGCACAAGACATTCAAGAAGAGGGAAAAATAGAGGAAGAACAGAAGGAAAAAGAGGAATTTGACAGGACTGTTGAGCCTAAAACAGAGAAAGAAACAACTGCAAAAACATCAAAGGAAAAGAGGACACAGATTGGAAAGGGAAAGGCTGAGAAAGCCCAAAATAAGGCTTCCATAGCCAAGACAGGCACCCAACAAGAGAAAGAACAGACACACCCTGAGATATCAATGACACAAGCAGAAATAGGGGGCATAGATATTTCTATAGGAAGTGAAGGAAAAGAACAAAAAAAAGAGAAATCCCATGAAATGATGGCAAGGGAAGTAGCAGTTGTGTTTGCTGCATTAAGCACACCTACAAAACAAAAAGGAAAAAGAAAAAGGCAGGCCTCCATGTATTTCAAGGCCAGGAAAAGCACAAGAATTCAAACAAGCAGAATAGGAGCAGTGGAAGGACATGGACAAGAAGGCAGAATTTTATGGCACACATGAGTAGACCACATCAAAAGCTTGGGATGATAGGGAGGCCACCATGGACATCAAAGATGAAGAGATAGATTAGTTGCTCAGAGGATGAGCAACACTTTCAGTAGGGGGGTGATGATGAGCCCCAGAAATGGGTAATTATATGGGCTCAATTTACCTCCTAATTCGACTTAATCCACCATCCTCATTAGTTTATTGCATGTTTTTTATTATATTTATGCTAATAGAGTGAATTGGGTTAGTCATTATGCCAAAAAGTCTAATGTGTGCTTTATGCATTTTTTTGGTCAATTTTGAGACAAAATCAAAGGTTTTAATGAGTGCTTGGCAGCCAAATTCATGGAAGAACAAGGGAGAGGATTTGTAGGAAGGTGTCCCCTTTATTTATGAGCCCTTAAATCAAACTCTCCACCCGCAGCTCAGAGTTCAAGGGTCACCACATTGATTATCACAAGGGTAGCCAAGCAAGGGCTAGTAAAGTTGCTGTTAACTGCAAGTTTTGGCAATCGAGTTCCTAAAGTTTAGGAGGACTGTTGGGGTCCTCAATTTGTATAATAAGAAGGCTTAGGGCCTCAATTTGGTTAGGTAGGAGTTAGTCAGGAGTTATTCAGATGTTAGTTAGATTTTAGTCAGTAGGTTAGCTCTGCATTTCAGCACATTTTCGAGCTTTTTCTTGTAGATAGTTTTTGGGATGTAACTATTATTTTTTTGATCAATAAAGATGAATCTAGCTTTGCACCAGTTCTAATCTTTCTTAGGAAGCTATAGCTCTTGGGATTGGGCCCAACCTAAGTGCCAGTACCTCCTTTGTGTACTTTTATGTGTCTTTGATGCTTTCATAGAGTAATTTCTGTTATTTAGGTTAAAATCTTGTTTTGTTACTTAGGTTGTTTTTGATGATTAAAGTAGATTTTCATACTTCAGGTTGATTTGACAGTTTGGTAAAGGAAAATATTTTCAAAAGGCCATCAAGAAATCCTTGATTCCATCTCTCCCTCCTTGGGACCATGAGCTGAGTCCAAGGCATACTTGCTGCCACAAAAACACTATTTTTGCCTCTTCATGCAATTGCTAGTGTTAGATTTTTAGTTGGAAAAGTTGCTACGAGTCATACTTGCATGTTTAGATCTGTTCTTACTTAGTTTCCATAGTTATCTTGCATGATTTTATACCAACAAACTTCTGTTCATCATGTTTTTGGTTTTTTAGGTCAAAGTAGGTCAAAATAGCTAGATTTCTGGTTTTTCTAGTCTTTCTTCGATCAATTTTGAGAAATAGTGTGCAGATCATCTGTAATACCTCCCTGTCTATCCTTCCTCCATCATACCACCTGCTCCAACCCCTAATTCTAGATTCCTTCCCTTCATTTGCCACCCTTTTCCAACTTGACCTAATTTCCATATCTTTGTGCAACCTTTCTCCCTCCATCCTTGAATGAATCCAACCACCTTAATCACTTCGTAGCTTCATCTACTAGGTCTCAGACTGCTTCACATCCTCATCCATCCTCCATTTCCACTTTCCCACCATTTTTTCCACCATTAACCCTCCAAAATCCTCTCTCGGCTCTTCCTGTAGAGCTTCTTGTAGAACATCCTGTAGAACCCCTGCACACTTCTTGTAGATGTTCACGTGAGCAGTTTTTCGAGATTTTATCACTGTAAAACTCTCTGGAAGGGTGTTAGGGAACTCTTAGGCTCTCTTCTCACCTTCCCAACCTCCTGCAAGCACCCACTCCATTTCCCTTCATCAATCAACCTTTGCACAGTAAAAACCAGTTAAAGCACATGCATAATAATTCTGCCAACTTACTCAAAAATACAAAAAGATGTTTTTTCGATATTTTACTTTAGAAGTAGCTTAGTCACATGCATTTTACCTTTCCAAGAGTCAATTCCATCCATATCAGCAAGCTTTCATGTCTTTTCTTACACCAGTAGGGTTAGTCGGTAAAACTAGGGTTTGCTAGGGTTTGCATTTCCTTTAAGCATTCAGCTTCTTTCTGCAAGTAGATTAGCCTCTTTTGAGTTAGCTTTCATCCATCACAGTTAAAAGCTTCTTCTAAGAACTCATAGAATTTGGCTTAAGCTCCTAGCGAACTTGTGCCAGCTGATCAAGTGACAGCCTACAGTAAGAGCTAGTACTTGTGCATATAGCACCATCGCTTCCAAGTTTGTTACGAATTACTGGGTTGATAAAAGTAAAGAAGGGAGTCCCAAGAGTTGCAACATCATTGCTACAATACTGGAGCCCACCACGCCCTAACATGCACATGGTGGAAGTTTTCCTTGAACTCCGTGAAGCTTTGTAGACTATTATAGACAGTGGGAAATAATCACAGCTTGCGGTTAATCCCCATCCTAATGTTCATATCCATGAACACCCAAAATATCTTACTGTCTCGGATCCTATGTGTGTCTTTACTGGCCCACAACAAAGTGTACTTTACTACCTCTAGAAGATCCCACACAATTGTGGGGAACTGGCTATCCTCAGGCAATTCCAAAGTCACCAACACTAAGGACAGTAGAAGCCACGCATAGTGGAAGGTCTTCCCCTGTTCCTGTGCCTCATGGAAACTCTCCAGGAACTCCTTTCACAAGTACTTGGACCAGTTAAATTGGATCCCCTCCGTGCACTGCTCGGCAAGTGTTATCACTGGCATAAGCACCTCATCTGCGTGGCACTTTTGCATAACCTTGCCAGCTTTTATTTGGGTGGCAACTTTGACTTCCTTACTATTGATACTAGAGATTGCGTACCCTCTCTTCTTTTTCTCTAGCTTGAGTTTTTCCTTCATGGCCTCCGCGATGGAAAAATCGTTGCTCTTACCCTCCAAAATGTCTGCTGGGTCCTCCCCTTTGCAAACAAGTTGGGTAATTCTATGAATTAGGTGGTCCATGATGAGGATGGGCTCCTCTAGCGACAAACACCCATCATGCACCAGGAAAAGCAGCTGCCTGATGATAAATATAGTTACTGGGGCACGATGGTAATGTGACACCTAGAGTAGGTTTAACAACCTTCCTTTCACGACTCCATGCAATCACTTGTGCGGCTCCAACTCTATGATTCCTGTTAGTGTCAGTGTCTTCACACTTCCATTAGTGATCAAATTGCTCTTTTGCATTCATGTTAGGTGTCTCATTCAATCAGCTGTGTTCCATTAGGTCATGGATCAACTGATGGTAGTGGTTTCGTATCAGTTTCCCTCATGTCATATACCTGCTAACTTGTTCAAACATCTTTTTAGTCATTCATAGTCATTCTAGTTCATTTCATTTATGAAAACCAGTCCTAGGGTTTAGTTTCATTAGGCCTTAAGGTTTTCCATCATGGTCATTCAGAATTGAATAAAAGGGTTAGAAAACACATGAGGAGGATAAAAGGGTTCATATAGTCATGATTTTACTTTTGATATGTTGAATAAGGCTCTTTCACCTCAAAACTCTATTTTGAGGTAAAACAGAGCATTCGTATTTAATGAGTTCATTTGATGTAATTTTATGTAGTTTTACTATTCCTATATGTAATAAGTATGCTACTGGTGACCTGACAATAATGCCAGTTCTTGCCACTACAAGAATTCCATGAATGAAGAGCAAAGTGCTAAATGAAGCTCAAGCAAACACAAATTTTCACCATCATTGAACAAAAAGGAGGAAAACATTGAAAATCAGGAAGGTTGACTGGTGTTGCGCATCATTTGCCCAGCGCTGTGCATTAAAAGTGCGATATGCACCTATTGAGTATCTGCAGTGTAAATTTTCATGGGCGCTGCACATTAAAATGGAGCTGTGCCCCAGTTAACAAGCACTGCGCACCTATTGAGGAAGCCAAAATTGCCTCAAATCGCCTCCAAACTTCTTCAAAAACCCTTTGATGCTTGTTCCAAGTAATTATACCATTCCTCCTTGCTAGAAATAGTTGTGCTTGGTTTCTTAAGTGTGTTTTGCTTCTTTTAGAGTAAACCCTAACTAAATGCTAAACACAAACCCTAACTAATTGCTAAAACTACCTCTCATAAGCCACCAAGGGTCATTTTCTACTCTTCTCCTTCATTTACAGTTAGTTTACCAAGTCTTTTTCACTATCCATCAGTCATCAAGCTTCATTCCACTAAACCCTAATTTCTACATCAAACCCTAGCGCTAATACACTATTCACTTACCCTAATTCCTAATCCCACTATTCCCCATTCCCCTATCAAAATCTATACCCTAAATCCCTCAAGTATTCACACCCTCATCTTACACCTCACTTACCTTATAAAAAAAATCTCTCCATACTCATCTTGTTATCACTACAAACCTTCATTTCACATCACCTATCATATCACGAAAAAACCCATGGAGAGAGACATAGACTATGAGAGTGAGGAGGAAACTTTCAGTGACACTTCCAGAGAAGCACATGTGCCTAGAAAGCCACACAAAGGGGGAAGATCATTTGGGAGGAACCTATCAGTCTCATAGAGTTGCTTGCTTGTCCTCTTGCTATATCTTGTTTTAGACATCATTCTTGCTATGAGTTTTGTGAAATGGTGGAGAGGGTAAAGTTTCATCATGAGCTTGCTCAGTTGTTTGTCACTAATCTACATAATGTCCAAGTGAACCTTGCTAGTGTCTCCTTCACCTTGTCACCTACCACCATCTCAGAAGAAACAAGCATCCCTAATGAAGGTGAGCAATGGAATAAAGGGAAGTATGTGGACAAAGAATATTATGAGCCTTATATTAAGGCTAGATATCACAGCAAAATCAGCAGCGTGTTCCCTTTCAAGTACTTGGAGGACAGGTTTGCCCCTCTTATGAAGATCATTATGAAATATTTCACCTGTGAGCGAAGATTTTCTCGCTTGTATGCATATCATGTCAGGCTGTGGATGCACTTTACTAGGGTAAGGATGATGAACCTCCCCTACTTTATATAGAGTAACATTGAGAAGATGGCCCAATATGTTCAAAGAAAACATTTTCCTCAGTAGCTCAATAGCATTTACCACTTCTCATTGATTAATATTGTTGTCTTGCACCAATTAAACTTGCTAAACATGCCATGGGAGACCTTTATTGCACATGAAATGTTCAAGACCCTCAAGGGTTTTCATCAGTGCCTCAGGAGGAAGGAGGACCATCAGGATAGCCAGATGTCCATGAGACAAAAAATACAGGTGCGCCAGTATTTGTTACTTATGAGAGAGGCACAAGGAGTCTTTTTGCTACTGCCAGGCGAGTCCTATCTCCACCAGGGGTGGAAGGGGTCTCGCCTTCTTCACCAGATCATAGGCAAATGATATCTCCACTAGGGGTGGAAGGGGCTTTGCCTTCTTCTCCATCTATATAGGTTGGCTAGCAGTCAAAGAGTAGAAACAAAGGGAAACAGAAGATTCATGAGGAGGGCCCTACTGAAGGGCAAGACAGGGATTTTATTTTGATGGAGGAGGATGTCATTGACTTGGGCTCTCAAGGCTCAAGAATCAAGGACATGATTATCAAAGAGAAGGAGGCTGAAATACAAGCCTTATCAGTTAACCTTGAGAGAGCTAAATGGGTCATTAGATAACTTGAGCAAGAAAACAAGTAGCTTATCGAAAAACAAGACCTCATGGAGCTGCAAATCATTAAAGAAAACTAGCAAAGGTCCAAGAAGGCAAAGGTCAAGTTGACCTCCATTGAACAAGAAATAGAGAATGACCGGGAGTATTTGTTGGAGAAGGTGAATATGCACTTGGAGAGGTTTCTTGAGAAGGCAAACAAAGAGAAAAAGATGCTTCGCCACATGGCCTACCACTACCTAACCCGGAACAAGATTTGTAATGCAAGGACAAAGAGGCTAAAAGCCAAGCTAAGAAGAGCTTTGAGGAACATGAAAGAGAAAGATAAACTCAAGATATTGGCTGAAGCATCATTGGCCTAGAAAATCACCTAAAAAGGAGTCCTCATGCCAAATTTTAGGAAAAATTGAGCAATTTTTGTCATTTTTGAATTTTGAAATTTGAAAAAACAGGGTTTTCCAATAGGTGCGGCACTGCGCTTTTGATGGGGACCTCCATTTACAAAATGGCTTGCAGTTTTGGAATCAACATGAAAAATTATGAAAACCCAAAAAGTTTTAGGAGTTTTGGATAAGGTCTTGGCCTCCAAAAGGGTAAAAAACACCTAAACAATGCCCTCTCTGCCACTTTTTTGCCACACAGGAAGAAGTCTTGGGAGAATCAACTTTTGGAGGGGAAAATGAGCTCCAAATCAGAAAAATCAAATTGTTCCAGAAAATAGATAGGCAGGGCTTTCCAACAGGGCATCTTTCACCTAATTTGGATACTAGTAAGGCCTCCAAAACTAGCCCTGAAGTGGTGCTGTGCATTACACTGATTTTTCTAGTTTTGCTTAAATTTCCAGATTTTTCCTAGTTTTCTTGGAAGTTGACTTTTTCCTCATTCCTTGGTAAATGTATGCATGGTAAATGATGTATTTGATGTAAATATGGATTAAAAACACCTCATAGGGTAGATACATCAAGTTTCAAGTGGTTTTGATGATGAATGAATTGGTTTCCTAAAGTTTAGAGGCAAGCTATTCCACTGCCTACTTTTGTGTTCCTAGTTTAGATATGGTTGAAACCACCCCTTTTCTCATGGATTTGACCCCTGATGGCTAGAATAGGTGGTTTGATGCTTATATTATGTACTTATTCATTTGAAAATGTTGGACTCTTGTGGAAGCTCTGAGCTCTATTATATATCTCTACAGCAGTTTGACAAGGAATAAAACCAGGTTTCACAGCTATTTTTGTGGGATTCTTGTGACAGTGAGTTTATGTATTGTTTCTTCTTTGTAATGAGTTTTTCTTATGTTTTATATGTATCAAATCTATATTTCTCTTCTAAAACTAATTAAATCAAGGTGAATAGGAAAAATACAATGCTGTGCTTTGTCTTGGGAATGCATTTGGTTTTCAATGTTTTCCACTGTTTGAAGAGGACTCATAGTTTCTTTATGCCCTCCTCAAATCGTCAGTTGTATTAAAATGCCATCTCAATTCATTTCTAGTACATAAAACTTTGTCTACCTTTCACATAGAACATGTATGTATCCCTGATTTGATTTCCTGGACCCAACTCGCCTGCTTCATTTGATCTAGCAACCAATCATCAAAATCAACCAAAAACTCTTGAGCTACTATACCTAGCCTAAAATCTAATTTCATTTCAGTCATCTCAAGTCATAATTGCAGCCATCTTAACTGAGATTGACAAGGAGAGAGCCCTCTCCTAACTTGGTAGGGCTAGCTACCAGGTTAAGCGCGATTTGTGGTTATCCTAAGATTGCCTCCCTTCAACTTGAGGTCGATCTAGGCTCTAACATAGTGGTGACCATACTGGGGAATGTAGTTTTATGTTCCTCGAAAAAATGTATAAAGTTCAAATCTGATTGTTGATGGTGGACAACGATCAAACACTGGAAGTCTGAAATCATTCACCTGGTGACTCCAGTGTCGAAAAATCCCAAGCTTCAAAATTTTTATGGCAACTCTACTCTTCAAGAACCAGTAGCCTGAAGAATTTCTTGGTGAATTCATTGTTATCAAAATGGATTCGCTGGATTGAAGGTATGCTCCCATGAGCCGAGATCACATTCCAGGTTTCCCAAATAAAATTCCTTAGGTAGATTGGCAAAGTAATTTTCCTATGTTTAAAGATGATGATAGTTATGATGATGCTTTACATCTAGTTAGATTTCACATGCATATTCACAAGTTGAAGATTGATTTTCCTGAAGACTACTTGATGAAGATATTCATGGCCACTCTGGAAGTTGAAGAGAAATCTTGGTATGAAAGTTTGCCACCTGCTAGTATTTACTGTTTAAAATATTTTCATACCATGTTCTTTGAAAGGTATAAAGAATCTTATCCATCCTTAACATTAGTTCAGAACTATTGCAAACATGTTTATAGTTTTATTGAAAATCTTGAGAAAGTTTATGAAGATGATGTCTGAATGGACGATGAGATCATGGAAGCCCTGTACAAAAATCAATTTTAGCAGCATAAAGAGAGATTAGAGGACACTTATCAAGATGCTCAGGAAACTTTGCAACATGTTCAAGATTTTAGTACAAGTGAAAATGATGAAAGATAAGGTCTTATCTCAGATCTGCTCATAGCCGAAGACAGTATGCAGGGAAATCAAGTTTTAATTTCAGTTTGTGATAAATTCAAGTTGGCTATTTGAGATCTAGATTCAGATCGTGATGATGAAGAGTACCTTGGTTTGAATCCGATGAAGGAGAGCTCTGTTGTTGAGATCTTCTGGAAAGAAGAAGACAAAGTTATTGATCCAAGTTTTCTCATTTCATTAGAACAAAGTCTTCACGAGGAGGTAATCCAATCCTTTTATGAAAAACAAGATGAGATCTTTGTTCATGTAAGTGAAAAATCTTCTTTGGATAACTCAGTGGTAAATGATAGAAGTGTTAGTTTTGAGTTTCAAGAACTATCTGAACTTTTCCCTCGTATGACTGATGAGTGCGATGACAATTTGATTGCCATGTCATATGAAGATGATCAACAATGTTTTCAAATTTTAGAAGACTAGGGAATTGAGGACTATCATTCAGGTTTTTCATGTTTTTAAATGTTATTTCAAGAAGACAATAATTGCTTGAGCAAAAGAAAACAAAAAGTATTATCTCCTTTGTCTGAAGATGAGATAGATCAACTCCTTAAAGGTCAGGTTACAGCCCAAGCTAATGCAGGTTTGCAGTGTTCACATCGTCAAGAAGGTGTAGGTGAAGATTCTTCCACTTTTGAAAATGAGGACAGTCTTGAAATTAGATCTATAGATCAATGAATAGATAATGTTTTCTTTCATGAAGATGATAGGGCTATCATGTTTGATAATATTGAATATTTTTTTTCTGTTTAAGAATGACTTAGACTATGAAATTGAGCCTGAGAGAGACAATATGCCAGAATTCAAGTCAGAATTTCTCATGGTCGAGGAATTTACAGCCAACACTCATATATCATAAGCTTATACTACTCTTTTCCTTCCTATCAATCAGCAACCAACTGTTCTTTCAGATCAGAATGAAGGGAGTACTTGTATTTTTGCTGCTGGATCTCAAGACAAGCTAGTGCTTCAGGATTTTCAAGATCCCTTCAGCATTCTTTTACAAGCATTAGAGAAGATGAATGTTGCCTAGTTCATTAGCATAAGCCTTGGTTTTAGTTGTTATTGTGAGTTGCCTACATGTACATCGTTCTACCTGCTCAGGGAAAGTGAGAGCATAATTTCAGTATGTAGCCATCTACTGGATTGGTTACATTGGAAGGCACACTTCACATGATTGTACATATTTCATCATTAGGCAGGTGGTTGTCATCATGATTTGAAGCTCTCAAATCTCGATGGTTTTTTTCAATTAAAAAGTTTTGTAAGTACTTGTTTCAGTTAAGTAAGTATTGAGTCAATTTTATGTTAGTTCCAATAATTTCAAGTTAGTTTCAGAGTCAGTTTGTGATGTCAAGTGGTTAGTTTTGAGTCATGTATTTCATTTTGAGTTTTTGACTCCATTTCCCAATGGATAAGGCACTGGTCTGCTTTCCCAAAGATCTGTGGTTCTTGGCACCTCCAAGGAGCTACCATCCCCATTGGAGCCAATGTTAGTGTCAAGGTCTTCACACTTCCATCAGTGATCAAATTTCTCTTTTGCATTCATGTTAGGTGTCTCATTCGATTAGTTGCATTCCATTAGGTCATGGATCAACTGATGGTAGTGGTTTCATTTCAGTTTCCCTCATTTCATATACCTGCTGACTTGTTCAAACATCTTTTCAGTCATTCATAGTCATTCCAGTTCATTTCATTTATGAAAACTAGTCCTAGGGTTTAGTTTCATTAGGTCTTAAGGTTTGCCATCATGGTCATTTAGAATTGAATAAAAGGGTCAGAAGACAAATGAGGAGGATAAAATGGTTCATATAGTCATGATTTTACTTTTGATATGTTGAACAAGGCTCTTTCACCTCAAAACTCTGTTTTGAGGTAAAACAGAGCACTTGTATTTAATTAGTTCATTTGATGTAATTTGATGTAATTTTACTATTCCTATATGTAATAAGTATGCTCCTGGTGACTTGGCAATAATGCCAGTTCCTGCCACTGCAAGAAGTCCATGAATGAAGAGCAAAGTGCTAAGTGAAGCTCAAGAAAACACGATTTTTCACCATCATCGAGTAAAAAGGAGGAAAATAGTGAAAATTAGGAAGGTTGACTGGTGCTGAGCATCATTTTCTCGGTGTTGTGCATTAAAAGTGCATTACGCACCTATTGAGTATCTACAGTGTAAATTTGCATGGGTGTTGCGCATTAAAATGGCGCTGCGCACCTATTAGCAAGTGTTGCGCACCTATTGAGGAAGCCAAAATTGCCTCAAATCACCTCCAAAATTCTTCAAAAACCCTTTGATGCTTGTTTCAAGTAATTATACCATTCCTCCTTGCTAAAAAGAGTTGTGCTTGGTTGCTTAAGTGTGCTTGGATTCTTTTAGAGTAAACCCTAACTAAATGCTAAACACAAACCCTGACTAATTGCTAAAACTACCTCTCATAAGCCACCAAGGGTCATTTGCTACTCTTCTCCTTCATTTAAAGTTAGTTTACCAAGTCTTTTTCACTATCCATTAGTCATCAAGCTTCATTCCACTAAACCCTACTTTCTACATCAAACCCTAGCCCTAATACACTATTCACTTACCCTAATTCCCAATCCCACTATTCCCCATTCCCTTATCAAACTCTATACCCTAACTCCCTCAAGTATTCACACCCTCATCTTACACCTCACTTACCTTATAAAAAAATCTCTTCGCACTCATCTTGTTATCACTACAAACCTTCATTTCACATCACCTATCATATCATGAAAAAACCCATGGAGAGAGACATAGATTATGAAAGTGAGGAGGAAACTTTCAGTGAAACTTCCAGAGAAGCACATGTGCCTAGAAAGCCACACAAAGGGGGAAGATCATCTGGGAGGAACCTATCCAACACATTTTAGTAAAATCATCAATGAAAAAAATAAAATATTCTTCTCCACGAAGTGACTTTTTCCTTGATGGTCCACATAAATCAATATGGACAAGTTCAAGAGGCTTACTAGCTGACCCTTCTTTTTCCATGAAGTGAACTCTAGTTTGCTTGCCGATTTGACATGGTTTGCATATTGTATTTTCTGGGATGTTGATATCTAGAAGACCACGAACAACTTTGAATCTGCATGCTTTTCTTAATTGAGAAAAGCTTAGATGTCCCAATCTTCTATGCCACAGCAAGTTTTCATCATTTTTACTTAGATACCACTGTTGTTGTCCTCCCTTGAGTATATATAAGTTGTTTGGAGTTCTTGTACCTTTGATCGCAGTCTCTCTTGTATCAAGCTCATGAACAACACATCTATTTGATCGAAACACCACTTCATTTCCTTGATCACACATTTGAATGACATTCAACAGGTTATGCTTTAAACTGTCTACATACATAACATTTCTAGATTTAACCTTTTCTTTCAGGAAAATAGGGCCTTTACCTTTCATGATAGCAGGAGTGTCATTTGAAAATGAGACATTCTTTTCCTTTTCTAAGGCATTATATGAGTGAAGTTTTTCTTTGTCACATGTCATGTGTTTTGAGCATCCACTGTCGATGTGCCACTGATTTTCTTGTCCTTCTATATCCAAGGCTATACCACATATTTCTGTTTGGGATTCTTTCCTTCTCCATATCTTGGTATTTAATGGAGTTTTCTCTTTTTGAGATGTTTGCCAAAATTTTCTCCTGCATTTAGATTCTTCATGATCAAAGTTGTTACAGATTGAGCATTCTATTTCATTTTCAAGAAGAGAAAAGTTATTATAGGAACTTTTCTTGATCCTTGTTACATTCCTTTGATTTCATGCTTCTCTAGTCATGATGGTTTTGTAAGCAAGACATTGAGCAACTTTGTGTCCAAAATTATGACATGAAAAACATTGCCCATTAAAGAGGTTCCCGCGACTATCAAATCTATTAACCTGGTGATTGTAGTTTCTATTGATATTCATCTTTGGAGCAAATTGAGTATGATTTACCTGAGGTCGGTTGATGCTTCTATTCATCCTTGGAGTAAATTGAGTTTGATTGACCTGGTGATCTTCTTTATGCCTTTGTTGACGATTGTCATATTGTTCACTGGTCTTTGCAGCATCAAGATAGCTTTTGGTGGAGGTTGACGGCTTTTATGATTGAGATGTTTCTTCAATATATCCAAGACCCGTCTTTATTAGAGGAGAACGTTGAACTTTGATAATTTCATTTAAAGTTTATAATCTTTTAACAAATCTAATATTGAGAGATTTCGTTTTCTCAAGATCCTTTCTTAGACCCACAATTTCACATTCAAGTTTTTCATTGTGTTTTTCTTTTTTAGAAATTTGGTATGCCAAGGTATCTATAATCATATTCTTTTCTTCTAAAAAGATTTTGAGTTTATATATTTCTTCATGAAGGTGTTCCTCTTCTAGAGCATCCCAAAAATTATCATCATCATAAGCCATGGGAAGTTTGTAATCTTGTCTAGTTTCATCTTCATCACTATTAGATAAACCATCGCTATCTTCACGGGTATAGTAACTCGTTTTATTCACAAATTTTTTTCTATTTCCTTTTGCATATTGCTTTCCTTTTTTAAATTTATCTTTATGAGGACATCTGACAACATAATGACTGACTCTTCCACAAGAAAAGCATTTGAAGGGTAACTTACCTCTAAACCTTCCAGAACCCCGTTGAAGCTTTCTGACGAAGTTTACCTCATCTTCTTCTTCTGAAATATGTCTTGATTCATTGTGTTCTTCCTTTCCTTTTTTTGAAGCTTTTAATGTGGCTTCTCTCATATCTGATGGTCCTCCGTTTCTCATCTTAAAGGCAGTTAAGATTCTATGAAGCTGCATCATAGTGATATTCTACAGATCCTGTTTTTCTTCTATAGCAAACACTTTGGATTCAAATTTAATAGACAAGGATCTCAAAACTTTCTCAACTAAGGTAACTTCCTTAATTTCTTCACCCAGACTCTTCATACAATTGACAACCTCATCTATACATAGGAAGTAACTAGCTATGCTTTCATAACTATGCATCTTAAGAGTTTCATACTAAATTTTGAGAGTTTGAAGCTTAGCACGTTTTACCTGAGAGTCTCCTTCATAGCTCAGAATGATTTTGCCCATATTTCTTTGGCTAATTTGAGCTGCATGACTTTCACAAACTCTTATTGTGACAAACTTCCGAATAAATTATTGACAGCTTTGGCATTGGTTTCATATTGATTTTTACCTGTCTTTTTTGTAGAAATTGCTGTTGGAAATGTATATCCTCCTTCCACAATTTCCCAGACATCCATTCAAAGTGATTGTAGATAGGATGTGGTTCTTATTTTCCAATAAACAAAGTTGATTCCATCAGAGATTGGAAGTCTGATGTATCCCATGCTTCCTTGATTATTCATGTTGATGTATCTCCCTTCAAGCAATCAAGCTTTTTCTGAAGGACCTGCTCTAATACCAATTGTTAGAAATAACACTGAGAGGGGGGTGAATCAGTATTATCAAATCAATAATTTTATTTCCCAAATATATTTATATACGCTACTAATGCATCATCATCAGACACCAAAACACTGTGTTGAACCATACACTTCTGAACCACAGACTATACCAATTAGTGACATTATGAAGATCTACTACCATATTACAGAGTCCAAAATATATAGCAGCAAGGATCACCCTTCCTTCTCAATCAATCAATCAAACAGACTCAATTTCCTTATACAACAGTTCTACGTTTAGGTCTAAGAGGACTTCATTGATAGACATTAGTAAAACAACAAAATTTGATCAGATAGATCAGTCATATCTGAGAAGAAGCTTTTCTTTTGTATACGCTACTTGGAACAATCGAACTTGTGTGTACATGCAGTTTGGCCGAGACGAACCTGTGTACATATCTTCAAATTTTGACTCAAAACTTTGCTACAATTCTAGACTTCAGACAAACCCAAATCATGATAGATAACAAATAGAACAGGTGCAAAACATCAAATCTGGTCACTACCAATATCAGATCATTCAAGAATAAGTCATTTCAAGTCTCATGATTCCTATCCAATGTTGAACTCAAGGTGCACGTGAATATTTTAGATCCAGTCCCGAACATAACCCTGCAACATAATAAATACTTCATATAGAAGTATTCCTTAGAATCTCATTGCTTTCACACATTGGCCTAATGATTTTCTCCTCCTTATATACTCTTAGGCATTTCTCAATACCTTGGACCAAAACCACTTGGAACCAATACCTTGGACCCAAATACCTAGGGTCAATACCTTAGACCAATTACCTTAGGTCAATACCTTGGACTAAATAACTTTGTCCAAAACTTAGGTTTTCCAACATGTACATGCTTTTCCTCTTGTGAAAGTGCGTGTATACATTATACGCTACTTTTTTTTTTTTTTTTTTTTTTTTTTTTTTTTTTTTTTTTTTTTTTTTTTCTGTTAAACCGCATGTATACGTGCCTTGGACAAAGTGAACCAGCTTATACCTCTCTTTCTTCATTCTTTGGAGTCTGATTTGTAATCCTTTTCTGTTGACCTGCTGCACTGTGAACTTTCATTTGAGTGAGTTTCCATCAAGGACAATACCTATATCATAATGCTAACAATTACATTATAATTAAACCATCCTCACTCAGTCGCGAAGGTAGTCTTACTCATGTCTTCTGGCGCGATATTTATTTGATGATATCCAAAGAACCCATCAGTGAACGAATAGGCCTCCTTCCATCCAACATTATCCAATACTTCATCTATGAACGAAGTCGGAAAGGATCATGAACGCAATCATTGTTCAACTTCCTGAGATCTACGAAAATCCTTATTTCATCCTTCTGCTTCTTTTCTAGACTACCATTGGACTTACCCAATCAAATTCCTCCACTAGTTCAATGAACCCTGCTGCAAGCATCTTGGCCAAATCCAAGTGAACTTTTTATCTATACGTTGGATTGAGGAGATATGGCCTATGCTTAACAATCTTGACATTTTGTTTCAATGTTATTTTCATTACTCCCAAATCACCCATTATTCCGTTTAAATATAAGAAATTTGTAGGGAATAAATCTTGATATTCTCGAAGAAACTCAACGACCTTATCCACCGTAGCATCATCGTAGTAGTCCTCTATCTTCGCAAACTTTGGCTCCACCTCTCTGTCAGTGTTCACTTGTCTAGTCTTCAGTGGCGCAGTGATATCGGGATTCTCTAGTTGTGGTCCCTCAACTTCGCAGTGACCTTGTTACCGGGAAAAGTTTCTATTTAGAACTGCTCTATCCCACTAAGGTGTGACAACTACCTTAGAAACAAACAGAGAAAAAAATACTTTTGTATTTCCTTTATGAATTATAGATAGAGAGAAATAGAAAGAACCAACATGTGTCTTGCGCTAATCCTTTGATCCAATCCCTCTCTTCTTTGATAGTCTCCAGCTACCTGCTCCCTTGCTTGCCCAGCTTCACAAAGTACCTGTAAGATCACAGAAGAAGAGCACTATACAAAGACATGGATCTATATTCATAAACAACTTAGGATCAGATGTAAGTTAACCATACAAAATGTAACAAGCATCAATGATACAAAAGCATGGAGGAAAACTAAAATAGTTTTTATTGATAAAAAAGAAAAGATCCAGGAGGAGTTACAACCAGCAGTTCCGACCCAGCATCAACCTCCCAGCAAAGAAGCCCTGTCACACGGAATCTGTCAAGGGTGCGGACACGACTGACCTTCCTAGAAGTCTAAGACATTCTAATGACAAACAAGACAAAATGGAGTGATCTTTCTCTAAATACACCTTTTACAACATGAAAACTACAAGTGTTTAGGCTTACCTTATTCCAAAACGCTGTTGTTGAAGTCCGTTCTTGACGATCCGGATGAGCTCCTCCTTCAAGTCAATTCCTGCAACCACAAACAATCAAACAATTACCAAGCACTTGCATTTCATATAATAAAACATATATTCAACATGCAGACCAAGGAACACATGAAATAACTCATTAACACAAGCTATTGAGAAAAATAAACCAGTTTGTATTAATAACGAAACAAAGAAACTCTTACAACCTGGCCTTGGTGTTGTGCAAGTTCCTCCCAGGGTCCATCAAGGGTTTTCCTCTACTTTGACAAAGCTCACCCTCTCCCAAGTAGAATCAAGTGAAGACAATCTCTCCTCACAAAGGCTCTAATGGAAGACCTAAATCCTGCAGCATTTACCCAAAGAAAATGTATAGCTCCAACCTCCTCTCCTTCTGGCTCAATGCCTTTATTTATAGTGCTGTAAAGAGGTTATTCAGGTCCACTATCAATGGGATCATCCCCCTCTTTGGGTGGGATAGCTCCCTTATTGATGGGATAAGTTCCCCCTTAATAGAGATACATGAACCAACTGGAGGCGCATCCATTTCATCAAACCGACCTCTAGAATGTTCTAGAAGTAACCACAAGTAACTTTTTCAAGATAAAACTCGCGCATTTTGCCTTTTACAGAGGGACGCACCTGTCCCTTAACATACAGAGCGTCCATGGACGCAGATTTTGTGAACATGGTCAGCGTCCCCGCAGGTAAGGCTAGAGAGAACCTGCGACCCCAGAGATAAACATAGTTTTTTCAAGACTTTCTCTCTTCTTTGAGTTTGAGATGGATAACAGAGGCATAAGACTTGCCTAAGAGGGTAGCATGACTGTTGATTTGAGCCATACTAACTGTAAGTAGTCAAGGTGACATTTTTTAGTGTAACAGATTGCCCCCTAAAGTGCGAAGCCTGGAATAGAATAGGGTTTTGTAATTCTAGGAAGGGTGAAGCGCTTTATCATTTCAAGGATTGCCTTGTGGATGGCCTGGTTGGAACCTGCAATTTTCAACACAAAATACATGGATAAGATTATATCATCACTGAGGTAGGCATTCCCATACTCAGATTCAAAACTTTAACTAATGGACTAACTATTTTGATACAGGAATGATCTTGCAGTACATCATTTTTATAGACTTTTGTAGACACAGTATGGACGCAGCCATCTGTTTATGATTAGTCTACATAGATAATGAATACAAAACTCCTCGCAGCCTGGATGGTAGAAACTAGATCCAGGGTCTTCACTTCTACTTCCCGAATTGGTACGATTCTAAGCATGTGATTAAATGATTCGATGTCGAACATGTTAGAAACCACTTGATTACCAGTCAATGATGTAAACTGTTAACAAGCGTGAGAGAAACCACCAGTAATGTCAATGGTTCTCAAAGTACCAAGCACAACCCGTGAAATGTGAATAGATGTTTTGATGTCGAACACTTCACGGAATCCTCTGATCGAAAGTCAATGATGTAAACTGACGTCAAAGGCGAGAAACCTGCCATTGATGCATGCAGACTTCAAGGTACTGTCGATTCCTAAGTCATCTTTCTAGATAATGTGTCGATGTCGATAGAAAGCGACCCGTTGCAGGCAAGCCCGCAACACGAAATCATTGTTCAAGTTGAAGAAATGTTGCTGTAAGGACTGACTCAGGGATGGTCAAATGGATGACAAGTATTTTGCAGATGAAAGTTTTTGCTTGCAGACCTCTTGAACACATAACGACACAACAGATGGCTTGGTGACGTATAACTCAAAGTTAACCCCTGGAACCCGGTTAAAGACTTTCAAAGTGATTTGGTCAACTGTGAGGTAAAAGATTTCCCAACCCAGGTGAATGAAAAGTGTCGTGTTCAAGAGTGGTAATAAAGTTTCTTCTGAGACAAAAGGTGACAAACAGGTTCATTCTTCTCTCTTTTCCCCCACCATTTCTGGCAAGTACCTCTTTATTTTTAACAAGCTTGAGGAGGATAACATATGCTTGATTATAAGCTCATCCTTCGGACGAGTCCAACCTAGTTTAAATTCGAACCCTAGGAAGGAGTGGTTCGTTCCTGTTTGTAATTGAACAGGTCCTCTACTGTAAAAGTTTAACGAGCCCAGTATAGGAGAAACTCGGCGTTTTTCAATTTTAGAGAGTCTGAAAAAACTAAAGGAGACTCCACGTTGAACTTTTTCGTATATTTGTGTCCCTCAAGCCCGAAAAAGTATAAAATAATACCTGGGGGAACCGCTTGATCTTGCGACCAAGGAGTACTTTCATAATAGTGTCGTTGACCTGAAAAGTAAAAAGCGATCAAGGACACGTCGTTTTATTTCCTTATCGAGTTCGAAACGACAAAAACCCGGCAATCTTTTCCTGATTTTGCGGTCAGAAAAGAGCTAAAAGGGGACCGTCTTTTAATTCCGTTTTAACGAGTGAAAAAGAAACACTCGGCGATCTTTTCATGTTTTAGGAGTCAGAAAAGGGCTTAAAAGATGACTCTGATATTTTTGTTTGTGAAAAATTACAATTTCCCTCGAAATCCCTTTGTCCTGCACAAAAGCAACACATTACTCATACCTGTTTAAAATAGGCAAAAATACATTCAAAAACATCTTTTCATGGTAAAAAATGAACTAATTCATCCAAAAAACCTATAAAAAGACCTTTTACCATGTCATTTTTACCGTTTCACTGTTGAGGTTGAAAAAGGAGCTTTTGACAAGAAACTTCCCGTGGTTGCTGCGGAAAATCTGACCGTCGGAATCGAACGCCGTCTCATCCAGGTATTTTACACATCCTACTCTGCATTTCTATCCGTTTAGAATCAATTTTTAGGTTTTAGTTTCATTTTTTGGGGGGGTTTTGGTTTTGGAATGCGCCTCTCGGCGGACGCAGGTGCCCTTCGGGTGACCTGCGTCCCCCGACTTTTTCTCATACGGGAAAACGGTCGGAAGACGCAGCCCGCCTTCAGGCCAGCTGCGTCCGGGCGCCCTGTGCTACAAAGCCGGGGTGCGTCCTCCGAGAAACGCGCATTTCAAAACCCCAACTCTCTCAAAAAACCACCAAAAATTCCCAAATCAATTTCTAATTGCTATTTTTGATATGCAGGGCATTAATCATGTTAGACTGGAGAGAAAGAGAGCATGTAGAGGAAGATGAAGCTGCAATAAATCATCAACCTTCCCTGGATGCCCTAAGAGCATGCGGATTATACAAATATTGGACCATACCGGGCATGAGGGGCCAGGTAAGATTCTTGGAATGGCTGGTTGAGCGATGGAACGTACAAGAACAATGCTTTTACATAGGAGGGCACCAGCTCGAGATAGAGCCCTCGGATGTATACTTTCTCACTGGCTTGCCAAACAGAGGTGAGCAACTCAGTCTTGCGGGGACTAGGCCGGGTGGCCAATCCCTTGATAGTCTCCGCGAGGATTGGTGCACACGTGGGGCTCACCATTCAAAAGGCATAGAGATAAAACACATCACTCTACCGGAACTCAAAGTCATAGCGTTCACGGTTACCAGAATTTGCGGCGCGGCCGCTTTACACATTGCTTCCGGATCCCAAATGCGGATGGCAATTGACTGTTACCAAGGCACCATTTTCAACTGGTGTGAAGCTGTGTCGGCTCATATGAAGAGCCAACTGACCAAGGCAAAGAACGGACGACTAAAGACTTTTGGATATGGGCCTATAGTCGTGAGCTTTGCCTTGGAGAGAATTCCAATGCTGATCCCTCAGCAACTCACTGTTGATATCTTGGGTCCCCAGCAGCCAAAGCTGATACGATGGGTTGCGGTGATGGCCCGGCATCCTGACGAGGGTGCGACAGTAGTTCGATTCTCAGATAGTTATTTTGACTGGTTAGAGGGCCAGCTTTTTGTGATACAGGACTTTCCGTATGCCGGAATGGATTTCAGAGGTGATCCGGACATGGTTCTTCCACAGGGAGAACAATGGGACGACAGAGGTACTTTTTATTTTCACAAGTTTTCTAGTTATGTATTTTTTGTATTTTTTATATATATCGTCTCAAAATTAATAGTAAATCTTTCAAAATGCAGATGTTGGTCCACAGCGTCCAGCCAACCTCCGGCCTTATGATAGACTACATCCAGCTGCACCGGTACCGGCCCCACAGGATGCGACAGCAGAAGTACTAGCTGAGTTGGAGCATGATCTAGAGCGTCTCACGGCAGATATACCTGAGACTACTATGGACGACATTCCTATCAGGCTTCAGCGCTTCGTAGTCGCGGTCCCTGGACCGTTTAGGAGATTTTTGCGTAAGGTAGCCCGCGCAGTGGTGTCGTACAGAGAGCACCACCAGTGATTGACTAGTCACTTTTGTAGTCACATGTGACATTTTTGACTTTTTGTACTATCATTTTGCCGATCATAAGGTGTTTTAAACCTATGATCGAAGACGATGTATATATTTTTTGACACACTTCTATCTATATATATCACTATTACCGGCTTATCTTGTTTAACATATGTGATGAAATGTTTTTAAATTTACTTGCATGATTATCGTAAATGTCTGTCCAACATTCGAGAAGCAATTGCATCTGCTAATGTATTCAAAGACCTTGGAATATGTTGATATTCAATGTAATCAAATTCACGTTCCAAGAGACGCACTCTCAAAAACAACCTTAATAACACAGGATTTCTAATGGCATAAACTCTATTAAGCTGTAATACAACAAGTTCAGAATCTAACCTCACTATCAAACGTCGAATTCCAAATGAAATAGATTCGGATAATAATTCAACCACTGCACTGTATTCTGCAATGTTATTCGTTGTTTGACCGAGGCTTACCCCATGCATAGAAACTAACTCGTCAGAGGGCGAATAGATAACCCAAGCTGCGGAAGAGATATTCCGTGTATTACGACAAGCACCATCAGCAAATCCAATGTATGTTTGGAGAGGCGTCGACATCTACAATATCAAGAGTAAAACCAAGATAAGCCAGAATAATGACGAAAAACCACACTCGCTAAGCTAAGCACACTGACTAAACTAACACACTTGCTAGCTAGAAAGGAAATCTAACCTATCTAAAAATTTCTCCATACCCATCATTTTAAGCATAATACCTCTTTAGGTAAAGTCCATTTCTGGGTTTACCCAAAGAGTCCCCATCAAAATCAACTAACTCATAAGCCCCTTTTGCTAGCTTTCGCTTTACAATGTAGGGCCCATGCCACATGGGAACGAATTTTCCGGCACCTAGCTTATCGTTAGCTTGATCATATAATAGTACTAGGTCTCCTTCCGAAAAACTTCGAGGGGTTACATTTTTATCGTACTGAGCTTTCATTCGTTTCGCGTGAGTCTCGATAGCTAAAGTAGCGTCACGTCGAGTCTCATCTAATTTAGCCAAGTATAATAACCGTTTCTCCTCTTCGGAAGTAGCTGGAAGTAATTCGACAGCCATTTGAAGTGATGGGATTTCGCATTCAATAGGTAACACAGCTTCTAAGCCATAAACTAGCTGGAAAGGGGTGAAACCTGTTGAATTTTTCACTGAAGTTCGATATGCCCATAGCGCCGAAAATAACATGTTATGCCAATTCGTTCGATGGATACCAATGATCCGTCGAATCATGATGACTAGAACTTTGTTGATTGACTCAACCAAACCGTTGGCTTGCGGATAATAAGGAGTAGAGCTATCGTGGCGCAAACCAAGCTGGCTTGTAAGCTCAGTCATCATGACGTTTCGAAAATGGCTCCCATGGTCAGTAATGATTGCTTGTGGGACACCAAACCTAGTTATGATATGATTGAATACGAAAACTGCAGCTGTCTTGCCGCTTGCGTCGAATGTAGGCATCGCCTCGGCCCATTTTGTAAAATAATCAACCGCGAGGATGATATACGCATGCCCCCCGGCCGAGTGAGGGTTACAAGTAATAAAGTCAATGCCCCATTTGGCGAATGGACCAGCGGCAATTATAGGGTGGAGAGGAGCAGGTGGAGCGCGCATCTTTCGATCAAACACTTGACAGTTGTGGCATGTTCTGACAGCAAGGATACAATCTTTAAACATAGACGGCCAGAAATAGCCAGCGCGCAACACCTTCTGAGCTGTGGCATACCCAGACATATGACCGCCACATGCTCCAGAGTGACAATCATTCAAAACTCTCTCAGCCTCTTCGTGAGTTAAACAACGTCGAAAAACTAAGTCTGCCCCCCGGCGATAAAGTGTATCTCCAATAATTCTGTATTGCTGGGATCGAAACCGAATTTTTCGACGGTCTTCCTTGGAAGCTTCAGGCCGAAAGGTTTGGGTTTGGAGATAGATGATTATATCCCCATACCACGGATCTAAAGTGCTAATAAGAAACAAAGATTCGTCCACAATGGACTCCTCTGCCACAGTCTCTGTGTCAGCACTCGGGAAATCACACATCAATTCCGCAAAAACTAAAGATTTCTTAGACTTGGACTTCTCGAACTCCAAGTCGAACTCTTGCAGGATAACAATCCATTTAGAGTACTTGCCCCCTAGCAGTTGTTTTGTCAAAATATAAATCATAGGGTTGCAATCCGAAATAACTGTAGTCTTGCGGAGAAGAATGTAGTGACGAAAACGCTGGACAGCTTGAACGGCTGCCAGGGCCAATTTCTCCACATGCGAATATTTTAACTCAGTGGGATTTAAGGTTCTACTAAGATAATATATCACATGCTCTGCTTTGAATTCATCTTCTTGAACTAACACCATTCCAATGGTGGAATGCGAAGCTGCGAGGTATAAGAAGTAGTCCTGGTTGTAGTTGGGAGGATGCAATAACGGTGCATGGGTCAACGCGTGTTTCAGTGCATCAAAAGATTGTTGGGCAATCTCGTCCCAAAAGAATTGTGCGTTCTGTTTCAACAACCGTGTAAAACCTTTAGTGACCTCGGCGTAGTTTGGGATGAATCGGCGTAAAAAGTTCGCTTTCCCTTGCAAACTTTGGAGTTGGCGCAAACTCGAAGGAGGAGGCAATTTGATGATAGCCTCGACTTTCGAGGGATCGACGCGAATGCCGGCTTTTGAAACAACAAATCCCAGCAATCGACCTGTTTCTATACAGAAAACACACTTGTGGGGATTCAACCGAATTCGATAATGCCTACACCTCATAAAGATTGCTCGTAGGTGGACAAGGTGATCAGCTCGTTGTAAAGAATGAGCAGGCAAATCATCGAGATAGGGTTGCACAATGTGCTTGATGTCATGAAATGCATAAGACATCGCCCGTTGAAAAGTAGCGCCGGCATTCTTAAGCCCAAAAGGTAATTTGCAATAAGCAAATGTCCCCCATGGACAAATGAATGCCGTTTTTGGTTGATCGGCAGGTAGAATATTGATTTGATTATAGCCTGAGAAACCATCCATGAAGGAAAACATCTCACTTCCGGCACAATCATCAATGATTTGATCGATATAAGGCGTAGGATAGTTGTCTTTTGGACAAGCTCGATTGATATCCCTATAGTCGATACAGATTCTTATTGTTCCTTGTTTTTTATTGACGGGAACAATATTCGATACCCAATCCGTTAACGGGATCGGATAAATGAAACCTGCTTTCAACAGCTTTTCGACTTCTGCTTTAATCGCAGCCGCTTTTCGAGGGTGAATCTGACGCAACCGTTGCCGAATGGGTTTAGCATCCGGGTAGGTTTTGATTTCATGAACAACAATGGCAGGATCAATTCCGGCATTTCCTCGTAAGACCAGGCAAACACGTCGCGGAATTCTTGGAATAGGGCCTTGTAAGTTTGGATTTCTTCTTCAGTACATGCGGCACCTATATGAATGTTCTCCTCGATTCCGGGCTTCACTGAAATATCAATGGGAATAGTACGAGAAATATTCCCTAAATTCAGCTCTGAATCAGAATGTTTCGTTGGATCCTGAGCGTCTTTGACATATTCAGCGGTAAAGATAGATGAAAAATCATTTTCAAATGCATCATCCTTAGGTAAAAACGAAGATCTGTGATGGAGATCTTCCCATGGTAGATCATCTACACTTAGGATTTCGCGAAGTTGTTCGTCAGATGACACTTCTTCGGGAAACGTTATCCGTTCTAAGGGTGAGGTGAAAAGTGACTCTTCACTGACCACATTCATTTGGTCGGTTTCGGTTGAATGAAAGTCGGTAAAAGACATAAGAGCTTCATAAGCAATCTCATACGGACTCAACGGCATAACATCACCGAGTGAGTCTAGCTCAGAGTCAGAGGGAACATACCAAGGATCATCATAAATAATGTTTTCTGACGTGATCATATGAATTGTTGCAAACGAAGGGTCTGCATTGAGTGGAGGGAGAGGAAAAGTTCCCAGTAAACCGGAATCCTTAACTAAACCTACACCAATGTCCCTATAAGGGATTGTCGTTTTACCAACATGCTGGATAGTTTCTGAAGAGGTTGGGTCGGATGAAAAGTATGTCAGCTGATCAATAGTCACGATCTTACCGTTATGTGGAAACTTAATGACTCTGAAGACCGATGAAACGACCGCTGTCATAGCATATGACCAACTTCGACCCAAAAGAAGGTTGTAGTCTAGAGGGGCATCAACCACTTCCACATCCAGACTAACGGTTTTACCTTCGACCCCTATAGGCAATTCTTGTAGAATACCAAACGGACGGAACCCACGGCCATCAAAGGCCTTAAGGATGGTGGGGGATTGGTTCAACGAAGGAGAACCAAGCGATCTCCAACATTGAATCGACATAATACACGTAGAAGCTCCCTCATCAATCACAGTCCGATGAATAGGCCTGTTTTTGACTATCACTGGAATTTGGAAAGCCATTTGATGGGGGAGACGCGGTGTACTACTTTCTAGATCAAAGATCATTAGGTTCGGGTCCTGAACATCGACAGCTCCAATAGCCGACAAAAGCAATTTTCGTTGCGCTGGACATGATTGCAGCACTTCGAGTGCCGACATTGCTGAAGGTGAAACAGCTAAGTCTTCAACAATGTTGTAATTCTGGGCTGCTCTCGCATGTGGATTGAAAGCAGACCTTCGAAGTACACCCTTGGCGGGCGGCTTAATCACTAAGTCTGGGTTAGGTTTTTCGATCTGTAGTGGATCGGAACCAGGAGCTGAGGTTGATGGGTTAGAGTGAGAAGATTCTGCTTCCTTACCATCAACAGGAGCCTTACTACCATAATCTTGCGATCGAGTCGCAATCCTGACATGAGACATCATCAAAATGGGTTCTTCACTGGCATTCGAAGAAGAACCTATCATCTTATTCTCCTGCTCTGGAAATGGATTTTTTAACACAGCAGGAGTGGGAGAACCTTTGACTATTTTCACTACCTCGGCCCGATGAGGGCAGTCTCTCGTAAAATGATCTTCTTCACAAATAAGACAAGGATATCGAGGTTTGCGTTTTTCGTCATTGGTTTCCGACTTTTCCGTTTTCTCCTTTGGAGCCTTGTCTGCTTTAGCCTTCTTCTTTCCACCGTTTTTGGATTTGGCCGTAGATGACTCTACAGCGTGAATGTCGGCGGTAAGTTCAGGAGGAGAAGACTCTCCTGTCGGAGAATCAGGCAAAGTGATAATTGGAGTATTGGAGGTCTTGGAAGACTTCTTCTTACTCTTCGTAGTCACGATACCAATCATACCATCAGCGGCATGAGATCCCGAAGGAGCAGCAGCGATTTGGTTTGACTTTGGAAGATCCGGAATTTTCTCGTGTAACGTACCCGACTGAGTGTAAACTAAGTCAAGGTATTGTGCCTGAGCAATGACTTGCTCCTCAGTAACTACTCCGGCCTTAGCTACATCTTCAGTAATTCTTGGTAATAATGATTTGACAAACCATTCAGCTAAGATTTGGTCCGGGATAAAAACTTTCACTAATCTTCTTCGACGTCTCCACTCATGAATGTGATCAGAAATGTACGTGGATGTCGATTGTTTTAGCGAAGTTAATAATTCTGTACCATTATCGTATCTGACTGGTAACTGAAAATGAGTTAAGAACGAGGTAGCTAACTGGCTAAAGTTGTAAAAAGAGGCCCGTGGTAACTCAATGTACCACTTGGCTGCGAGACCAATGAGTGTACGCTGGAAAAGACGTAAGCGGATGGAATCATCTGAGATGGAATTTGATGCACACCAGAGGTGGTAAGTCATCACGTGATTAGACGGATCCTCTCCAGACTTACCTTCGAACTTGGGTATATCGCTGGGCAACTTATTTGGCATTGGCGGCCAGAACTGAAGATATTGAATTGGATCGTTCGTTAGGCGCGTCAAGTCGGGTAAATCTAAAGTCGCAATAAACGGTAACTGCCGGTTAGGATCTCTAAAACTCTGAGTCACAATACCAGCCCCAGGAGGAGGATATCCAGGATAACTAGGAACAGGAGTCGCATTGGGGATATTATATCCTCCTGGAAAACCAGGATTAACCGGACCGTACTGGGGTTGCTGAGGTGGTTGATAAGTGTACCCAGGATACGGTTGATACTGGTAAACCGGTTGTTGGGCAGCTTGCCCAGGTTGATACTGTCCCTGGTACGGAGGTTGAACAAATTGAGGTTGAGTAGTAACAACCGTACTTGTACCAGGTTGGCCTGCAGGCATCTGGACTGTGGTTTGAACCGTGGGTCCAGACAACGGTACAGATGTCTGAGGAGTGGTTACAGGGACAGTAGAAACCGGAGCTGCCGATACTCCAGAAGTAAGCATGGTAGATGAAGCGGTAGTTGCTGCAGCCGTGTGAGGTGGAGTACCAGGTGCAATTGGCGGCTGAGTAACTACGGAAGTTACAGGGGTCTGAACACTTGACTGGACAGGTTGCGGTTGCTGGGGTGGACCAGGAACTGCAGGTTGTCCTGCTTGAGGTACCGACTGTATACTTGGTTGCGACATCTGTTGACCCTGTGACGGATCCCATGTTAACATTCCAGGGTATTGACTCGTAACAGGTTGAGGATACTGAGATCCATAGCCGTATTGAGGATAGGGTTGATAACTGTAAGGTGCAGTCCCATATGATTGCCCTTGAGGTGGTTGATAACCTTGACCAGGGTATTGACCCGTAGGTTGATAACCTTGAGGTAAATACGAATACTGGGGTTGACCTTGACCTTGAGGTTGGTATCCTTGAGGTTGATACCCTTGGGGTTGATACCCTTGGGGTTGCCATCCTTGAGGTTGCCATCCTTGAGGTTGATATTGATACTGAGGTTGACTTTGGGGTACATATTGAGGCTGGGGTTGATACCCTTGGGGTTGATACCCTTGAGGTTGCCCCCCAGTCACGAATGAAGTACCTTGAGGTTGCCCCCCAGGCATTAACGAAGGTTGCCCCCCAGGCGGTAATTGGCCACCTTGAGGTTGGTTAATGGGAGTTGAACCTGACATCATATAAACGTCACCTATACTCAATGGTACATTACCACTGTTTCCAACTAATAACCCATGATCAATGGGTTGAGGAGATGCTCCCGCAAAGGTACCAGAAAGTGATTGATACCCAGTAGGAACAGAAGGACCGCCATGTAAAAATGATTCAGGACTTTGTGAAAACACAGATGACTGACCAGACATATTTACAGGAGAATGAATTCCTCTAGGTGGAACCGGAGTACGAGGTGTAGAAAAACCTACTGAGTTGTCTAAAAAATTGGTTAATGCAAGGTACCAAGATTCACTTCTAGGAGGACTGTAAAAGATGGATTCACGCTCCCTTAGATCAAGGGTAATTAGATCTTCAGAATCAGAAACGCCTATTTCTTCCTCTGGAACAAGTTCTTCTATAGCAATTAATCCAACAGGAAGATTTTCGGTGATAATTCTTTCTATTCTTGGTGAATCAGGAACACTAGGAGTTGGAGTAACAGGTTTTGAAATTTCAGGTTCTTCGCCTGTTTCACTGGCAGATGAAAAACTACCAGCAAGCTCGGAAACTGTAACAGCTTCGGGATTGTAACCTGTTTCTAAACTTTGGTAATCTGGATGGACTACCAAGGAAAATTCTCCTTCTTCAGGTGATCCTACTCTACTGCCACTAGGAGGAGTTACAAGGACCTTTAACCCTTCTAAATGACCCGGAACGTCTTCAGGAGATTCACCCCGCGATTTACGGAGTTTTCTTAACAAATCTATTCCGGTAACAATCTCAGGAGACTTGCCCGAAGTCTACGGGACTGTCTCGGTAATTCCGCCACAATTAAAGATTTTAACTACAACACACGAAAACAAAGTAAAAAATTTCAAATCAAACCACCTAAAGTCTTCTAAAGAAGCAAACAAATTTGAAGCACACGCCTAAATAATCTAGAGCGTCAAACCACACACAAACAGTAGTCTTCCGGACCAAAAGCGCTAGTTGGTGATTAGGCCCAACCTCGCAGGATTCAGTACAGAAATGGTGGGTGGAACAGTTACCCCGGCAACCTGCTTAATGAATAGACTGGACCAAGTTCCTCCACTTTAACCGTCTCGAAGTGAAGCGAACCCCCCAGAAAATCCAAGTGAGTATAACCGACGTCTGCTCCAGGTACAGTGGGACCTTCCCTCCACCGTCACCTTGGGTAGAATCCTAGATATTATGGCCACTAAGGTTACCAATCACAACAATTACACCTGGGGGAACAGTCTAAACTCCGACAGCACGCAAGGGCAGAGTAGCAAGCTCCAATCCCCTTACCGGCTCCTTGACAACAATCCAAGGTTTACCGATAAGTGACCCCTGGCTCCTCGACAATGGTTAATCCGAGGTTTACCGTTTGTAATACGTACTGCCTGGCGTCGTTCCCAACGAGGGAGGAATGATCCCCTCACTGGTTCGGACACGAGCTCGTGCTTCTCCTTTAAGAGGAGCTTTCCCAGAATGTAACTGAAACAATTGGATTTGTTCTACTCAAGATAGACTATCTGTTTGGTTTTGTAGTCTTGGAGAGTTAAGTACTCACCTACTCCAAGACCCTAGCCTAAGCTATGTTGGTGCTTCAGAGCCCTAGAAAAATAAAGATTACTAGATTGATTTTAATTTAAGCGTTACTTTTAAGGTTGTTTCTTAAGTCAAAAGGTGATGGAAGTGAAACCAGTGGTGTGTTGACTCGACTCGAAACCACTACAAAATGCACCTAGAATGATTTATCCACTACTTTACTTTTTCGATGAATTGCTTAACTAAAAAGTTGAGAGAATGCAATCTTTATAAAAGCAACTTCTTAATTGAAGACAATCAAAGAAACAATTCGTTTGTCTTTTCCAAGCATAAAAACATAACCTCTCTTTACATGCACGAAAAAACTCTTTTCTTCTTTCGAAAACAAAAAGCTACTTGAAACAAGACTTTTTAAGAAGATGTTTTTGTATTTTTCTTTTAATAAAACAAATAAATCTAATATAACCAAAAATCAATCTTAACAACTCTTAAAATCTATGAAAATGCACTCATAAGCAAACTAAAGGCAAATTTACTCTAAGCAATCTTAACGAGGCCAAAACTAACAATGATTATTTCTAAGGTGTTTTACTTGATCACAATCAAATCAAGGACTAGCTTATTGCAGAATAAAAAACTAGCCAAAACAAAACTCTAATCTTTTTGTTCTTTTTGTAAAATGGAAATCAATACTTTATAAACAAGTAATTCGAAATTTGACCCAAAACAACTCAAATGGCAAGTTGCTCACAAAAGGAGACTTTACGACAGGCCCGACTTCTAAGAAGGTTGACTAACCAGAGAGATCTAAGGCTGGACAACTTTCTACTATCAAAGTCACTACAAAGCCTTTCCAAAAATCAAACCCTAGGTCTAAACTTCGTTGAAAACCACTAAAACACTCAAAGCTCACAAAACTAGTTCAGGTGAAAATTCTTGACAGGGTACTAAAGGATCTGGGCAGAAAACACTAAGGAAAAACAAAATCTAAAAGCAATTTAAAGCAAAAATGGAATTTTCTTAAAGTTTACAGGAAGACGCAGGCAACCCGTTGTCACAGGTGCGGCCCCGCTCTGTGCAGACGGCAACAGCGCGTCCAAAGACGCACTGTGCAGTACTAAGAGGGTGCGTCCTTCTGGAAAAATGAAGAAAAACCAAATCTAACTAAATCTAAAGCTAAGCCACCCAAATACTAATTCTCACAGTCAAAAACTAGAAAATAAAAATGATTTTCTCAAAGCAAAGTTCATATAAAGGAAAAGACTCTCTCATTAATGGATTCCCCAGCGGAGTCGCCAATTTGTCACACGGAATCTGTCAAGGGTGCAGACACGACTGACCTTCCTAGAAGTCTAAGACATTCTAATGACAAACAAGACAAAATGGAGTGATCTTTCTCTAAATACACCTTTTACAACATGAAAACTACAAGTGTTTAGGCTTACCTTATTCCAAAACGCTGTTGTTGAAGTCCGTTCTTGACGATCCGGATGAGCTCCTCCTTCAAGTCAATTCCTGCAACCACAAACAATCAAACAATTACCAAGCACTTGCATTTCATATAATAAAACATATATTCAACATGCAGACCAAGGAACACATGAAATAACTCATTAACACAAGCTATTGAGAAAAATAAACCAGTTTGTATTAATAACGAAACAAAGAAACTCTTACAACCTGGCCTTGGTGTTGTGCAAGTTCCTCCCAGGGTCCATCAAGGGTTTTCCTCTACTTTGACAAAGCTCACCCTCTCCCAAGTAGAATCAAGTGAAGACAATCTCTCCTCACAAAGGCTCTAATGGAAGACCTAAATCCTGCAGCATTTACCCAAAGAAAATGTATAGCTCCAACCTCCTCTCCTTCTGGCTCAATGCCTTTATTTATAGTGCTGTAAAGAGGTTATTCAGGTCCACTATCAATGGGATCATCCCCCTCTTTGGGTGGGATAGCTCCCTTATTGATGGGATAAGTTCCCCCTTAATAGAGATACATGAACCAACTGGAGGCGCATCCATTTCATCAAACCGACCTCTAGAATGTTCTAGAAGTAACCACAAGTAACTTTTTCAAGATAAAACTCGTGCATTTTTCCTTTTACAGAGGGACGCACCTGTCCCTTAACATACAGAGCATCCATGGACGCAGATTTTGTGAACATGGGCAGCGTCCCCGCAGGTAAGGCTAGAGAGAACCTGCGACCCCAGAGATAAACATAGTTTTTTCAAGACTTTCTCTCTTCTTTGAGTTTGAGATGGATAACAGAGGCATAAGACTTGCCTAAGAGGGTAGCATGACTGTTGATTTGAGCCATACTAACTGTAAGTAGTCAAGGTGACATTTTTTAGTGTAACAAGCCCCTCTTCACCTCAAACAAAGCATAAATCACCCAACAATCTGATGTTTGTCTCTAGAAACCAACAGCAATTCCTTACAATATGCAAAATTCCAGCCCCTGGATCTCTGGGATGAGGGATCCATATATAGATATCTGTAAGGAGGATGAGTCAGCTTGTGATTTGATTAGTGTCTTCTCTCTATCAGTTCTTGCTTCCACTTGGAGACTGAAGGCCTCTTACTCATCCTTGGTCGAATTCAGTGAGGCAAGTGTCACAAGAGAAGATTTTGGAAGCTTCCATTGTCTCTCCACCTCGCGGAATGACACTGCCATTTGTCATTTCTCCCCCATCGCACCCCACAGAAGGGACTTTTGAAATGCAACGCACCCTCACAGTGTATCTAGGTGCAATGCAACGCACCTAGCTAGTGGAGCAGCTGAAATGATCCTGTTTTGACCAATTCTGAGCAGTTTCTGGTGGAGAACTTCTGGGAGAAGCTGTAATCTGTTGACCTTGTTCTTTTAGGGGTTAGAACAACACGTTTAGGGAATTAGGAGCCCTTGTTTTATGGACATTTCATGCTTGGAGTTGTAGGGCACAAAAATGTCTATAACAGTTGCCCCCTAAAGTATGATTAACCTTTTGGTGTCGGGTGAAATGCTTTATTATGAGGATCCGAAGTTCTTTCAATGCTGGGAGGAGACCTATAATAAGATATAATACAATACATTATCTTCATACTGTTTTCATGATCTTGCTGAGGCGGGCATTCCCATGCTCAGCTTTATAAATTCATTTCCATGTACATAGGACAGACAGTCATCTGAGTGTAGACTGATGATTCTGGTAGAGCCATCATCCTTTTGAGTGGATGATTATCTATGCAGCAATGATGTACATTTAATGTCTTTATTTCCCTGAATATATATCGCAGCCCAGATGGATGAAACTAGATCTAGGGTCTTCAATATCGTCCGATCTTCACTCGAAGTACAAGTCGATCCATGTGAGAAATGTTCTGAAGTCGAACATGGAAAGACATCGCTTGATTACCAGTCAATGATGTAAACTGTTAACAAGCACGAGAGGAATCACCGATAATGATAATGATCCTCAAGGTACTGCAGTACAATTCACGTGGTGTGAATAAAGGACTTGGCGTCGAACACCACGCAAAATCTTTCGGTCGAAGGCCATTGATGTAAACCTGTCGCTGGAAGTGAGAAACTTGCCATTGAGGCATGCAAGCTTCAAAGTACTGAATGGGGTGTTCCTAGATCAAATTCTTGGATAATGAGCTGATGTCGACAAGAAGTGATTTTTCACAAGAGGGCCTTAATGAATCCCACATCAATGACACGGAACGGAGCAAATGATTTTGATGGAGGTGAAAACGATCTGGTGATATAAGGTTCAGGTTGACGGTCATGAAAGAATGGAGTATAATGTATGGTAGTGGGTGAGACACAGGTGACTTCTCTGGATGACTTCTCTTGAACATATCGGCGACACTGATGTGATGGATTGGTAGCATTAACCCCAAATGTGGATGGTATGGCATTACCATGGTGATGTGACCGGTGAATGAAACAACCCAACTCGACTCGGACACAGAGTGGAAGTGTCATGTTCAAGAGCGACTTACTACCAACAAAGTTTCTTTGAGTTTTCTTCCCAATTTTTCCCCAGTCATTGCTGACCAGTACCTCTTTATTTTTGTCAAGCTTGAGGAGGATAACATATGCTTGTTCTATAATTTTCCCTTCGGGAAAACCCATCGCTATGTTTTAACGAGCCTAGCAATAGTGAAACTCGTTCTCGTCTAAAGACAAGTTTGTCACCATTAATCTTTTTAACGAGTTTAACGACAAAGATAACTCGGTCCTTTACAATTTTAGAGAGTTTGAAAAGGAACATAAAGGTAACTCCAAAATTCCTTTTTCGTCATCTAATCCCTTAAGTCCGAAAAAGTATAAAACAATACAAAAGGGATGAATTTTCGATAGTTTTAACGAGCCGAACAAAACAAGTGCTCGATCTTTTTGTGTAATAATCCCTCAGGTCCAAAAAGATTAAAATCTAGAGGAGGGATAGCACTTCCTGTCCCTTTAACGAGCTGGAAAGGCCAAGGACTCAGCAATATTTTCATATTTTACGAGTCAGTTGAAAAGAGCTTAAAGGAGACTTGTCTTTTGAGGAACGAGTGATAAAACGGGTAGCAGCAGATTCCAGGTAAGGTTTGGAATTTTCCAATCACGACAGTGTCACAAGGATGGCTAGTGAAATCACTCTTCGCAGCTGTTCCTCAAAATGGGTAAACAATCAAATGGAGGTGAATGATCGGCCAATGAAAAAGTGGAGGTGACGGTGCAAACACAACCAAGGCTTTAACGGCTGAAGTACTGCATTCACGATGGTTATTTACCGGGGAATAGTTCATTTTTTAATGAGCTTAAACGCGGGTGGAAACATTTTCTCATGTCTTATGTTTATTTTTTAACGAGCTTGAACTATGTGCTAAAACTGCTCGATTGAATGGTCCCTTTTTTATTTTACTATAAATAGCTTAGTTCTTTCAAAGATTGTACTGCATTTTCAACTGCTTCATCAAACTAGTCAGAAATGAACAATATATGCTTGAAAATGAGTTAGAACACTAATATTTTACTTTGAACTACGTAAAAAGTAATGAAAAAGTGTTTTTACCTCTCATTTTACCATTTCATTTGAACTTTGGTTTGTTGGAGCTTTGGAGGTGCTTTTCCCCCATGATTTTCATCAGCTGATTTCGGGAGATTCTGTGGACGATTCTCAGCACCGTCTGGACCAGGTACGAGCTAAACCTGAGCTCTTTCATTTCATGGTTTCCATTTTGCATTCTGAGCTTGATTCCTAGTTTTTCTGAGCCCCTGGGGTTTGAAAAACTCGTTCTGCCTTTGGCGCACCCTCTGTGTATCGAAAGGTGCATTGGATGTTGGCCATTGTGAAGGACATCTGACATGCAACGCACCCAGAGTACTGCTGCAAGTGCGATGGGCGCAGAGAAGGAATTCTGTGCACAATTTTTGATGGAAATTTTGCCTGTTTCTTGCCAAAATCAGGATCTAACTCTTCTCTTGTTTGTTTTTCAGAGATCTTTGGAGTAAGATGACCATTACATGGCGAGAACATGAGCATGAAGAAGAGGACATGCTTGCCCTACATGATCCAGTTACAGTGAACACGCTGCGGAACTGTGGCTTGCTGAAGTTCTTTCTCATTTCTAGCATGAGACAGCAGATCAACTTACTGCAGTATTTGCTCGATGCTTGGGATCCTACCAATCAGGTCTTCCAGATCAGGGGCAAATTTATCCCCTTGACTGTAGTAGACATCTATTTCTTGACTGGCTTGTCGAGGCGGGGTGCCCCCATCTCTTTGTCAGGTTCGACCCGTGGAGGCGATTCTGTGAGAGATTATGTCCGTCAGTACTGCAGAGAAGGATCTCAGCCGAGTAAAGACGGCAAGATCATTATTCGTGATGTCACTGACAGGTCCCTCAGGACTATTCTATTTACTTTTGGTAGGATGGCCGGTGGTGTGGCTCTTCATGTAGCCAATCGATCTTACATGCAACATGCCTTGGAATGCCTCCAACCGAAGGTGTTCAACTGGTGCGACGCAGTACTTCTTGTGATGAAAGAACAGTTGACCAAGATAAAGAGCGGGAGGTTGAAGAACTTTGGGTATGGTTCTATTTTGACCGCCTTTGCCTTGGAGAAGATACCATTGATGCAGCCACAGTACATTGCACTCAATTTACCTTCTCCTACTGAACCACGTATGCAGAGATGGGTTGACCACATGTCTAGGCATGCTGGCCAGTCTCAGATTTCATTTTCTGATACCTTCTTTAGGTGGTTTGATCATTAGGAGATGGTTTATTCCGAGTATCCATACGCTGGCATGGACTTCCGGGGTGATCCGGATTTGGTACTGCCGGATGGTGAACAGTGGGGTGCCATTGGTAAAATCTCTGACCATATTCCTTTTTATCATTTTTGCTTATAATTTCCTTGTGCTTTACTCTATCAAGACTTTAATCAAACTCATGTGTACATGCAGATGTTGGTCCTGTTCGTCCAACAGTTCGCCCGAGAGTACCAGCTGCCACCCCAGCAGGAGAGGCCGTTGGAAGGGCTATCCTTCATGACCTTGACGTGGCCGAGACTCTCGCAGCATTACAGGAGCAGGTTGAGGGCCTCACTCTTGGTATTCCAGAAGTGAGGACTGACGAGCTACCCTTGAGGCTACAGTGGCATACTACTGGTGTGCCAAGACGATGGACTCGTCTCTTGCGCATGATCGCACAGGCCATGACTTGCTATCACGAGCATCATTAGACTAGGGTGCCCCCTAGCATTTTGAGTTTTTTGGTCATTTGACTGATTTTGTCTTGGTTACAGAACATTACGTGTAAACCATAAACAGTTATATATGTTTTTGATTTTCGGAGCTTTATTTTGGTTAAGTTACATGATCCAAATGCAAACATTGATGGTATGTTTCTTTTTGTAAATGTTGCAAATGTCTATCTAACACATAATTTGCTAATGAGTCAGTTAATGTGTTTAAGTTTCTGGAAATATGTTGATATTGAATAAAATCAAATTGTCTTTCCAAAATCTTAACCCTTAGGAACATGCGATAAATAGCTGGGTTTCGGATGGAATATATACCATTGAGTTGTAGTATTACGAGTTGTGAGTCTAGCCCGACAATTAGTTGGTGTATACCATGTGTGATGGCATCAGAGAGAAGTTCTATCAACGCACTATATTCAGCGATGTTATTTGTTGATCGACCAATACATACACCTCTGAAACTTACTAACTCGCCGCTTGGATCAAAAATGGCCTAGGCTATGGAGGATAGGTTCCGCGAACTACAACTCGCTCCATCGGCATATCCAACACATGACTCCAATAAGTTTGACATCTATGACAAATGTAAAAAGTGGATTACTTGACCAAAATAAACACTTTAGCGAAAACAAAAATATAACAAAAGCACACATGTTACCATTACGCATAGTAACACTTGAGGTACAACCCATTATGAGGTTGCGCCAGCGGAATTCTGTCATAATCCATTAACTCGTAGGCTCCTTCTTCTTCTTTTATTTCTTCTTCTTTTCCTTCTTCTCCTTAGGTACTTGACATTTGGCTTTAGTAGCCCCATCAAGCGAAGAGGAAGGAGGAGAGGAAGAATTAGAGGGAGTAGAAGGTTGGGGGGTAACTCTAGACTCGCCTAATTGTTGATTCGATTGTTCAGGAATAGTGGTGTTCTGAACGACAGAGGTTGAGAAGAGCCATACAGGCAAACCAATTGTCAGTCCTGGAAGCGACAATGTGGCCATATGGGGTGCACCAACATCTCCCCAAGAGGAGAAGGGACTAGGATTTCCTCCAAGGGGAATTCCTTGGTTGGTGGACTCCATTTTCTCAACCCAAGATCAACGTAGGAAAGGGGTAATGAATATTCCGTTTAAAATAAATTTTAGTCTCTTTGACACAACTTGTTTTTTCAGTTTTTAAGAGTCGAGAAAAAAAAAAGATGACTCTAGTCTCCTTCGATTTTTAATGAGCCTGAAGTGACAAGTTCTCAGATGGACCTTTTCCGTTAAGGAGTCTGAAAAGGAACGAAAGGGACTACTCTGGAGATGTAGGTAGAGGGAGTACCAAACCAATCGCAAAATTGCAGAATACTTTTTACGGTACGGCAATCAATCTTCCTGAATGTTGTGTTCAGTGCATTGCGATCGATAGGGCGGCAGACACGACTTCCTAAGGATAAAGGATTTAAGCCTATAGGGGTCTCCCAAAATATACTCGACGGTACGTGGGAGCACAAGTCCGTACTAGCACTTATCGTCTCAAAGTGGAGGAATCACCCAACCATCAGTGAGGACAATAGTTACCAGGCTTTACGACGCCGGAATATGTCTCTAGCCTAGACCTCTAAATGTTGTGCGTTAAGTTCCAAAGCGTTGTTAGATTCATTGAATTTATTTTAAGTTGATCTTGCTTATGAAGTTTGCCTTTTGGGTTCACCACGAGATGTAGATGTAATTCCTAAAATGCAATCTAAAGATGATAAAAAAACTTTTATCTCTTTTGTGCAATGAAAATCCTAGCTACAAGGGGAAAAGAAAGACAGAATCTTTTCACAAAGAGCAAAGAGCACACTGTAAATGCACTTTCCTAAATCAAGCCAAACAGTCTGTCTATATGCAAATGCACACGCATGTATTTGTTTTCGACTTTCTTAGTATTGATGCTAAAGAAAAGTTGATGTACAAATCTGAATTTCTTTTCAAGCGACAAATATAAACAAGCTCTTTTTTCGAAATAAAAAACAAAGATGATTACGACACCTTACGATTTTGAAATGAACACTCGTTCTTGATACTAGAAAATTGCAAATTCAGACCAAAGGCAATAGTAACAGTATAATCGACCATCAACAGCAATCAAACTTTCTCCTATGATCGAAATCGACACTTGCGACAGATTCAAATCAAAGGACGACAGTACGACTATTCTACTTTTGCAATGGAAAACTGTAAACGACTCAACAAACACACAAAAACATCTACATTTCTTTTGTACAAAGGAGGCGGAATAACAGCAAGGAAAAGAGGTTTCAAATAGACATATACTGATCACAGGCAGCAAAATCCAAGGATAGAACTAGAAAGAATGAAGCACAAGAACCACAACTGCATAGAGTCAGTCTGATCAGCGCACCTGTAACACAGAGAATCTGAAATGCAGCGCAGGTTGCCCACTCGGGAAGTGCGCTGAAATTCAGAATCTCTTAACAGTACCTACGCTGGGCCAGAAACGAGACTCTGTTCGAGTTCCGGGTCACAGTTTGCAGTTCAGTCCTGGGTTTTTGGCCGAGTAAAAAGCAATCAGTAATGCAACAATCAGGGGGAGATCTAAGGAGGATCTAAGAGCTCTCACAAGGGCAATCAGATAGTTTGTGAATCAGTTGTTTAAATCATAAATAGATCCAGTGAATGGATTGAAGCAACAGTTATCTACTTTTCATTTGTTATGGCAAATGCAGTTCGAAAGCTACTTATAAGTTTATGAAACAAACAACAAAGAGATACACAAACACACTAATTAGACATTCCCCAGTGGAGTCGCCATTTTGTTATCGGGAAAAGTGTCTATTTAGAACTGCTCTATCCCACTAAGGTGTGACAGCTGCCTTAGAAACAAACAGAGAAAAAACTACTTTTGTATTTCCTTTATGAATTATAAATAGAGAGGAATAGAAAGAACCAACCTATGTCTTGCGCTAATCCTTTGATCCAATCCCTATCTTCTTTGATAGTCTCCAGCTACCTGCTCCCTTGCTTGCCCAGCTTAACAAAGTACCTGTAAGATCACAGAAGAAGAGCACTATACAAAGACATGGATCTATATTCATAAACAACTTAGGATCAGATTTAAGTTAACCATACAAAATGTAACAAGCATCAATGATACAAAAGCATGGAGGAAAACTCAAATAGTTTTTATTGATAAACAAGAAAAGATCCAGGAGGAGTTACAACCATCGGTTCAGACCTAGCATCAACCTCCCAGCAAAGAATCCCCTCTTCACCTCAAACAAAGCATAAATCACCCAACAATCTGATGTTTGTCTCTAGAAACCAACAACAATTCCTTACAATATGCAAAATTCCAGCCCCTGGATCTCTGGGATGAGGGATCCATATATAGATATCTGTAAGGAGGATGAGTCAGCTTGTGATTTGATTAGTGTCTTCTCTCTGTTAGTTCTTGCTTCCACTTGGATACTGAAGGCCTCTTACTCATCCTTGGTCGAATTCAGTGAGGCAAGTGTCACAGGAGAAGATTCTGGAAGCTTCCATTGCCTCTCCACCTTGCGGAATGACACTGCCATTTGTCATTTCTCACCCATCGCACCTCACAGAAGGGACTTTTGAACTGCAACGCACCCTCACATTGTATTTAGGTGCAATGCAACGCACCTAGCCAGTGGAGCAGCTGAAATGATCCTGTTTTGACCAATTTTGAGCAGTTTCTGGTGGAGAACTTCTGGGAGAAGCTGTAATCTGTTGACCTTGTTCTTTTAGGGGTTAGAACAACACTTTTAGGGACTTAGGAGCCCTTGTTTTATGGACATTTCATGCTTGGAGTTGTGGGGCACAAAAATGTCTATAACAGACCTTCTGCCTCTGGAATATTAATGTTCCTCGAATCCTTGTCTTCTTCTTCAACAGTCACATTATAGCACTCCAGCACATGTGCAACTGGGCAGTCTAATTTGGTTGAATCAAATCCAAGGGTTCTTGCAGTATTCTGAAGATCACTACATTGACCTCCTACAATGCTTCATCAATGCATTCAAATCCATCTTCAAAGCTGAATGTCATTAAGAATCCCTGTCTCAAAATATCCCATTCGTCAGTGGCATGGCAGAGCTTTGTTTCCAAGCACCAATTCATGGGTATTACATCTAAAGTGTGACAAAACAAATGCACCCACTCTGGTTGTGGCTTTGCTCCATAAGCGTCAGTCCATCTTGATAATTAATCGCATGGATCACTTCTCCCATCATACTTTTCTATCAGTCTCAATTTTGGGCGACCAAATCACAACCTCATCATTTTTCTGTATTCGCGCCATCCATCAAAAGTGCCCTAATGCATACCCCACCATCTTGCGGGTGTAGCACGCAGTGCCAAATCTAGTGCTTGGAAGCGATGCTGCTGAGGCACTTCGCTTTCAAATGCATCCAAAAATTTATCTGGATTAGTTAGACCATCATAATAAGGCAAAATTATTACCTATAATGATACACAACACAACTATTTAGTCATCATGTTACAACACAACGTAGATACTTCGTGCAACCTATTTTGCCAGTGTTCTAACTCCTCATCTGAATCTGATGTGCAGGAGCTTTCACGGTCCCATGCAATACGTCCATCTGCTGTCGGATTCACCCAATATTGATCTTGTGTTGTTATTTTGTAAATCTGGTCCAAATCATCATCACTTTCGTAATCGTAGACTGGTTAAGTATAGCAAGGTCCTTTTGCAGGGTCTAAAGATACTACTACGTGGAGCTATTTCCTTTCAAATTACTTCATTTTCTTCTTAAAATTGATTACCCCATTCATATCAATAGCCCAATCAATCCCAAGGAGTGCGGATAGGGATTGTAAATCCGCCAACGCACTCGTACCTTCAATATCTACTGTCACTCCCTGTAATCCTCCCGTGGGGATAGTATTTTGTTGATTTTCCATCCTCAATTGAATCGGAGACCACTACAACATAGGTCTCCCCATTATTTCCCACGTATTTTTAGGTAATACGTTCACGTCTGACTCCAAATCTAGGATAACTTGATCCATTTCATACTCTCTAATTTTCTCATTGTGTCTCATCTCACAGCCTGTTCTTGCCTTATGCTTACCAATTTTTCTGACTACTCGAGGTCCTTCACGAGAATTTTATTTTCCAGAACATTTATTTATCAACTCCTGTAATCCTTTCACGGCCTTGGTGTCACGTAGTAGCTTCATACAGGTCTCCAAGAATGTAGTAAGCATGGATGGGTCCATTTCTTCAGACAACGTATCCTGACTTCCTGAGGTAGAAGCGTTAGGGAAGCTTTTCTTTTCTTCCATGAAGGTTTCTTTTGCATGCTTTAAAATCAAACCCAACCTCCTTTTCTGGAGCCTTGTGGACCCATTCACTTTCTTCAGGGTGCTTTCCTTTATCTTCACCAATCATCATTCCACTTGACAACATAATATTCACAGTAGGATCCTCCTCGCGGGGTTTAGCCCTCATCATCTTTAGGTTCTGGGTAGGTTGTTGAGGATATGCCGCCTTTTACCGCATCTTAGCTATTAATATAGGGTAATCTTCTATTACATGATCAAAATGAGTATAGTATTTGCACGACATGCATGGGGTTCATACACTCATGTGCATTCCTAGCACTCCACAATTGTAGCAACTAACTTCGCCATGACATCTACCAGGTCTTCCTCCACCTCAGCCTCATTTGCACCCCTGATATCCTCCGTGCGATCTCCCAACCCGTTGATACGAAGGCCGATTTTCTGTCTGCATTCAATACGTGGTGTTGGGAGCGGGATCCCCCAAGGGCAGTTTTGGGGCTAAAAGCCCATGTTTAAGCCAAGTTTTTGTAATATTATTGTAAAGACTCCAAATTTTGTGGTCGCGGAGTGTGAAGGTATTATGTGTCACAAAGGGTAGTCTTCCCTTAGTTTTGTAAAGTAAAGTCAGCTGTAAGAGATCTACCCACGGTCTGCCGACCATGGGATTGTATAAAAAGAGCTAAATTCTAAGTAGTTAGAGACAGAAATGGATCGATAGAAGAAGTAAGAGAGTCATAGCTTTAGACTAAGAAGTCTAAAGTCTTGGGTTATAGTGTAGGTAGAGGCTTTGCAGCTGAGTGCGCAGAGGCCTAGGGTAGAATTCTGTAACTGAGTGTGTAGACCCCTACAGTTGTGTGCGCATGGTGAACAAAGTCTATAATACTTGGAAGTTATTAATAAAAGGAGTTATTTTGCAATTTCTATGTATTTGTTTTGTTGATGGGTTTTGGATATTTTGTGTATAAATTTCCTTTATTATGCTTATATGGTGCACGAATGAATGCAATTACATTGTATAATTGAATGCAATCATGAATATCTGCTTAAGCAGTGATAACTTTAAGTATTTGACAAGATAAGAAGATCACTTAGGATAATTGAGGAATTTGCACTGCACTCTGGCATAGCAGTGCGAAAGTACCCGAGCCACAGGTTAGGGCTGTGTGAAGGTGTACCATATACTTTCGCAAAGGTATTGAAGGTCGGAATAAATGGTTTGTCTTACAAGCCCTAGAGCAAGATCATCTAGAGGAAGGTAGGGATAGAAGAGTTCAAACGACCATCTCAAGGGTGTGGAAACTTGGTTCTAGCATCCCCCCATACTACTTCGGGTGAGAATCGGCCCGCCCTCTGTGGGCTGATGACGAAAGGGCTACTAGTGTAGGGATTTGTTTGGCTGATTAACGCTGAACCTGGATCAGGCCCCCTCAAGCCAATAAATGGTTCTATTGCTGGGACCAGAATCTACATAAGATATGTGTTACACAATAATTTGTCACTGTCTTCACTCCAGTCTTCCTACTGTGTCATGTGTCCAAGTCATACATGCTCATATTAGACAAATGCTCTCTTATGTTGCCAAATGACCCACTTTTCCTAAGTTATTTTCCTCATCATGTCTGTTGGCTAAATAAACACGCTGAAGGGCACTCCTAAATAGTCCAGAAGCGCTGCCATCGCGAAAGTACACCTAATTCCCGCGATGGTCCGATTTTTTGTGCCAGCGCGAGGTGGCGTGTAATCCTTAGCGATGACATGACTAGCTATGTTATTCAATAGCGATGTCAGTGCATATGATCAGTTATGTACCCGCAATGATCCAGATTGGGCGAATTTGTTCCAATAGTCAGCCTTTCCAATGACTTCAGACCTGGTTTTTGGCATAGTTTGTATCGCCCTCCTTTCTCTGGCATGGTTGTTCCATCATTTGTGCTACCTTCCTTGGAGATAAGCTCACTCTTCCACCTTTCATGAGACTCCTTCTCCTCTTTAAACTCTCACCATTGCTATGCACTGCTAGTTTTTGGGATAGTTACTGATAGTTGGCTAGTGGAGTAGTGTTGTTAGTGTTTGTGAGTTTGATATATAGCTGGTGTGAGTGTGACAAATGTGGGATTGTTGATAGCTTGTGGAAGGTTGTGAAGTGCCCTTAATCTTGTGTAAAATTTGTGAGTGAGAGAGACTTGTATGTTGGGAGATCCATCTTCAAAGAGTGAATTCTTGAGGAACATGCTGGCTGGATCCCTCTGAGAAGGTTTGTGACGTGAAGAATTTGGTTGTAAGCTTACTCTTATTTCATTATTAATGCAATCAATGACGTTTTCCTATGTCTTGTATGTAATGTACTTGATAGCTCATGACTTCTTGACTTTGTGAGTAAATAGATCATTGTTGTTTCTGGTTATGTGCTTTGTTGTATTTCTTTTGCATTGTTTCAGGTTGATTACTCATTAGGAGAAGGAAGAGAAAGCTGGAGCAGCGCAACGGAACTCCATCGACCACCAGTTGAGGTATGCCTCCAACTATGATTATTCAAGGAAAGCTATTGTTTATTTGTCCTTGTTTATGACTAGACCCACTCTAGGGCTAGAGGGGTTGCCTCTATCCGCAGAGGGAACATTTTCCTGCATCACAAATTGGCGACTCCGCTGGGGAGCTTTGGCCTTTGTTCTTTTCTTGTTTACTCTTGTCTTGATTTTCTGATTTGGTCTCTTTTGAAGTTTTGGGGATTAGTTACCAGTCTTCTGAGTTTCCTGGCCTGATCTGGGAAATGCCCTTATTTGATTGAAGATTTGACTGCTTTTGATTTGGGAGTTTTGCTTCACCTGTTATTGTTTTGAACATCATCGCAGCTTTAAATTTAACAGTCACGCTGTCATCACGTCCACCCTTTTGTAATATCCTGTTCATTGCGTGATTACGCCTAATAGTTGCGACGGTTCTAAAAATTGGACCATCGCGGAAAACTTGTGTACTTCCGTGCTGACATCGATCTATTGTTGTGGCGTGTTCTTTATCAGTGCTTGTTGCTTGTGTATTACCGGGGCTGATTCCTGTAGAATTGATTTTCTCAATTCTGCCTCTTGAGTCCATCAGTCCTGCTGGTCTCTTGTTGTTCTCACTTGTTTGATGAATTGTTTTTCACTGTTTATAGGTTGAGGCACTCTCTTGCGAGATTTGTTGAATGAATCTTGTTTTCTTGCTTCTGTGACCTAGTTTCATTGTTTCAAGTCTCTTGGATCAATTTCGCTTGGTTGCTTGTTTGCTCAAAGATTCGTTTGCAGCTCGGTGTTGGTTTGATTAAGCCTTCCCCTTTGTTTGTTTTTGGTTGATTGTTTAGTGACTATTATTGAACCAATCTCTGGCATTGATTCGATTTCTCTTCACTACCCGAACATAGATCACAATTGTTTGGATCAACCGTTTTTCGACACTTTCTTGTTGCTTATTTGCTTCTTCTAGAATTAGAGACATCAAAATCAAAATAATTGCATTCATTTAGTATACAAAAGTGAAAGTGAATTTTCATTTCAAGTTTACATATTGGAAAGTGAATGTTTAATCTCTCATTAGTAGTATTCGTGCACTTTAAGAATTGATGTCTGCTTGCATTGAGTGACTGCCTTTATTGTCTTGGTTTTCTTGGTTTGGGAATGATATCTCTACCCTCCCATAGGTAGGTGTTCATCGAAGAAAAAGATATTTTTAGATTCATTCTAGCTACATCCTAGGATTTGTTATATATATATAGTAAGGCCTGAAAACTGAAACATAATCCAAGATCAACTCTAAAATTAATTGAATAAATCTAACAACGCATTGGAACATAACGCACACTATTTAGAGGTCTAGGCTAGAGACGTGCTCCAGTATCGTTAAACCTAGTCACTTTTGTTTCCACTCAAGGTTGGGTGATTCCTCCTTCTGTGACTCAATAGTGGTCTAGCACGGAATTGCGCTCCCATGTACCATCGAGTATATGCTAGGAGACCCCACTAGGTTATCATCCTTTATGCATAGGAAACTGTGTCTGCCGCCTTACAAGCCGTAACGCACCGAACACAACATTTGGGAAGATTGATTGCTGTATGGAAAGTCCTTGGTTTTTGTTGGAGAGGTAAATCCCCTCTACGGATAGAGGCGATCCCTACTAGCCCAGCAGGGGTCTAGCAACAATCAATAAATGCTGCCATGCATGTTCCTAATTACCATTAAACAAGAGGTCAAGAGCACCTACTTGGATTCCAGCGCTATTGTTTGACGAAGAGATGCTGCCTTCGCTCCTTCGCTTCAGCTGGTCACGATCCCTCGCGATCTCCGCGAACAGACACCTGCACACACGAAGGGGAAACAAACACAAGCGTGAAATCTAATAAAAGCAACCATACATCGGTCAGAAAATATGTAATTCACATTTAACCATTGCATAGACAAATGAGAATGGAACAATAATAGCAATCATCTATTATTAATCAGAATAGAGAAGAGTACAACCAAATGTTCTGACGTCGGTAACCTTCTCAGGAGGGGCCGGTCAGCATGTATCTCAAGCATTCACCTTTGAGGATGATTCTCCCAAGACAAACAACTCTCTCTCACACACAAGCAACACAAAACAACCTTCCCTAAGCAATCAATCACTTCCACACCTAGCACACCAAATACCTATAGTAGCAGCAATCTGAGCACTATAAGCTCTATACAATCCAAGCTATGTCTAACTAGCTGCTCATGGTAATGGTGGAAGTATATATAGGAGAAGGAGCCTCCTAAAAGGGTGGAAGGATGAGCTTATCTTCAAGGGAAGTGGTTGCAAAGGGTCGAATAGACATGCCATAGAAGGGAGTCGACATTCACAAAGCTAACAACCAAGACTGGAGTTATCTGGAAGGCTGGTTGTTTGAACAAATTCGCCCAAACTGGATCAGCGCGGATTATGAGGCAACTGTCGCGCTGTCGACCAGCACGGAAAAGTGATGTCCTTCCGCGCTGGCAGCGCACGGAATACACTGTGGGGCGGCAGTCATCGCGGTTATTTAGGTAACAGACGCGCTGATGAACAAAACTTTAGAAAAATGGGTTTTTGGGCCAGTTCAGAAAGCATGAACTTAGTGATTGGCACAGCAGGGTGACTGACAGGAAGGCAGTGACAAATTACTGTGTAACAGATGCCCCCTAAAGCATGAAGACCGAGAGAGTGGGAGGGGTGAAATGCTTTACAACACACGCCGAACTGGAACACCACCAGGAAGGACCGAAAATCTCTGACAATCAAGTACATGCAGTCTAGGCATGGGCGCAGCCATCCAAAAAGACATGCGAAAAGGTCTGTGGAATGGACGCAGCCACCCAGCTGAAGAGACCAAAGTAATGACAAGGTATGGTCGCAGCCATCCATGAAGACTCAGGTATGGGCGCAGCCATCCATCAATGAGTCATGTAATGATTATCCACAAATCGCAACCTGGACCATACCAGACAGGGATCCAGGGTCTTGCGCTCCATCTCGTCCGAACAAAGTACAAGTCCAAGCATGTGAATACATGAGTTGAAGTCGAACATGCATGAACATCGTCTGATTACCAGTCAATGATGAAAACTGTTAACAGACGCGAGAGGTACCACCAATAATGACAATGGCCCTCAAGGTACTATAGGTACAATCTGTGGCGTGTGAATCGATGAGCTGGTGTCGAACACCCACGGAATCATTCGATCGAAGGCCAATGATGAAAACCTCGCGTCGAACACGAAGAACCTGCCATTGAGGCATGCAGGCTCCAAGGCACCTGAAGGGAGTCTCTAAGTCACCTTCCCGGATAATGAGTTGAAGTCGACAGGAAAGGACCTTGATCGAAGGTGGGCCATAATGTCTCCCACATCATCGACACAAGACAGAGGTAAAATAATTTGTGTGAGATAGCAGAAGAGGTTGTATTGTTGCAGAGGTCAACTTCTCTTGAACATATCGGCGGCACTATAGCGGGTTTGGCAGTATTCGACATCAAGTGAGCAGAGGGTATGATGGTGACGGCAATGAGCAAATGAGAGGCCAAATAGGATAACCCGAACCCATGGAGGCTAGTGAAGGACGAGATGAGATGGTCCCACCCAGACAGGAAGCAGCGGAGTGCCATGTTCAAGAGCGACATACTGCCGACACGACTGTAATCATAGTTCCATTTTCCCCACCATTTCTGGCAGGTACCCCGATTATTTTTGGATGACAAGCTTGACGGGGATAGCATATGCTTGAAGAGCGTCATTTCGACAAAACCCGATGTCATTGAGTGTTTAACGAGCCTGACAAAGGAAAAACTCGGCATCTTTTCTTGTTTAGAGAGTCTGAAAAGATCGCGGAAAAGGAGACTCCAGGGGGGCCCTTTTTCGTACAGTTGTGTCTCTCGAGCCCGAAAAAGTATAAAACCATGCTCGAAAGAACCGCCTGACCATTACGACCGAGGAGTACTTTTCGTGGATAGTGCCTTCGACCCGAAAAAGTAAAAAAGCGGCCGGAAACACGTCGTTTTAGAGCCGATATCGAGTGCGAAACGACAAACACCCGGCAATCTTTTTAGTTCAACGGTCGAAAAAGAGCTTAAAATGACCGCCTTTCGTTCCTTTTAACGAGCTGAAAGGAGGCTCGGCTATCTTCTCTCGTTTTATGTCGGAAAAGAGCTTAGAGACGACATGTTTGGAGACCAAGTGCACGAAGAACCGTTACGACCATGCTGGTTTATCCGAACCTGCACAAGAGCACTACCCGCATAAATCCATTCGATATGTGTAAAAAACATATTAAAACATGCATTCGATAAATCTAGGGCTAAATCCATGGAAAAAAGATGGTAGAAACCCAAAAATATGGACATTTATGAGTTTTTACTATAAATAGGGGGGGGTGAAAAATCATTTTTACCAATTTACCATTTTGGGACGTGAAGGACGTGGAGAAGCCAGAAAGTTGACGGAGCGATTTCCAGCCCGTACAGACACCATTTCCGGAACCGTTTCTTCCAGGTAGGTTCTCCTCTCCTTGCCCTGCATTTTGATCATATTTTATAGGATTTTAACGGTTGAATTTGCCCAATTGGGCAAATTCTTGGCGCATGGATGCACTCTCGGTCAGCGCGGATTTCCCACGCGGGTCCGCGCTGGCCGAATTAGGAAAAAACGCACCCAACTTCGGGTCAGCGCGGAAAACCTGTGTTCTTCCGCGCTGACCTTGAAAAATAACACAGGGCTGCCATGGCCAGCGCGGCTGTTTTTAAAACAGCCGCGCTGGCGCGAAATTTTTTTTTTGTTTCAATTTGAACGTGAAAAATTTCATGCCAGCACTTCTAATTTCTTTTCATGGCTTGTGCAGGATGCAATGGCTTTCCAATGGCAGGAAAGAGTGCACGAGGTTGAGGACATAGCTGCATTTGCAAGTGTGGATTGCTGTAATGCCATGCGGGCATGCGGGTTTATGAAGTTCTTCATGACGCCGCGCCTAAGGGCCCAGCATGACCTCCTTGAGCTGTTGATCAGGGCATGGAACCCGGTGGATGGGAAATTTACCATCCGGGGTCAAGATATCGAATTTGACCACATGGATATCTTCTTCCTGACTGGGCTGTCACGCCGGGGTGCGAGGCCCATCATAGAGGGACAACGACCTGGGGGCGGTCCTCTAGATGATCTCATGGCCCGAGTATGTCCGGAGGCCGAGAAGACGCGGAGTGGGAAAGTGGCAATCCCCACGGTGGGAAACATAGTCCTTCGCACCATCCTGTTCATGGTGACCCGGGCAGCGGGAAGCATGGCCAATCACGAGGCCTCCAAGACCCACCTCATGTTAGCTCTCGATTGCCTCGAGCCTACAGTGTTTGATTGGGCCACATCAGTGACCAACAACATGAAGAGGCAGCTGAGCAACTGTCGTCGCGGAGAGACGAAGCAGTTTGGCTACGGGTCTATCCTGGTCCCGCTCATTCTAGAGCGAGTTCCAGCCATGCGGCTGCAGACGATGGCCGTGGATGCTCCTGGGGGTCCTCGGGAGACGAGGGCCACACGATGGGCTCGTATCATGCCACGCGGAGGCGGTGGCCGGCCACATGCCTGGGGAGCATTCTTCCGGGACTGGCTGGATCAACAGGTTATCTTCGTGGAGGACTGGCCATACGTGGGTATGGATTTCCGCAATGACCCTGATATGGTGCTGCCCCCAGGGGAACAGTGGGATGATGCAGGTATAACCCTTGACTTTTTGAGTTTTGTAATGTTTTTGAATTTTTCATGTACATGTCCTAATAAATGTCATGGTATGCAGATGTGGGGCCCACTAGACCGATTGGCCTGGCTTCCGAGGCACGGAGAGAGGGACAGGGAGCTGGAGCCCTGGCCTTACTCCCTCCGGGGGTTGACACGTCAGAGACTGTAGCTCGCAACCTTGAGGGGTTGCTGGAGGGAGTACCTGACTACCAGGGGGTCGAAGAGGTCCCCTTAGAGCACCAGATCCATACAGTGGGGGTGGAACCCAGGGTGCACCGCCTTCTGAGGCGGGTAGCACGAGCAGCTGTGTACTACAGAGAGCATCACCCGGCTCAATAGTTACCTAGGTTTTATTTCCACTGTTATTTTGAGACACATGACTCAGATGTACTGATATTTTGGGCATATACACTTATTTTTGAGCGCCTTAGTGCGCCACACGATATATATATATATATATATATACATACCGGCTTTTTGGATGGATCATTGTTACATGTGATGATGTTTTGTTTATGTTATGCAATTGTTCAGTACAAATGTAATCTTATGTATGAATTTGCACGACACATGACCCATGGATTTTATATTTTTAAACAAGCTTAAAGGCACACACATGCAAACTATGCTTGAAATGATTTATTTACATATGCTCATGGTCTTACTACGCTATCTATGTTTTCCTGCATGATGTTCATCTGTTACGCAAATGTCTATCTAACACATGATTTGCCAATGCATCAGTCAACGTATTTAATCGTCTTGGAATGTGTTGATAAGTAATGTAATCAAAGTTCCGTTCCAACAATCTTACACGTAGGTACAACCTTAGTATGCGTTGGTCTCTGACGGAATATCGCCCGTTAAGTTGATGGACGACCAGCTGGGAGTCCAGGTTCACCACTAATTCTCGGATGCCGAGGTCAACCGCTTCGGCAAGTAATTCAATTACAGCGCTGTATTCGGCAACGTTGTTAGTGGTACGACCTAGGCAGACACCCTGAAGGTCTAACAATTCTCCGTGAGGATCGTAGATCACCCACGCCGCAGATGACAAATTGCAAGTGCTGCGGCAGGCGCCATCAGCGAAACCAACATAGGGTGCACTAGACATCTGCACAAGAAAAAGAGAGCACAATAAGAGGCAAAACACGCCTTCACACCAAAGCAAAAAACGAAATCATGCACAACACACAAAACACACGTATATACAAAGTGAGTGCGTGAAGTTATGCATAATATTTCTTCAGATACAGCCCGTTGCGGGGCTTGTCAAGAGGATTTCCTTCATAATCAATCAACTCATATGCGCCCTTTTGTAAAACTCTTTTCACGATGTAGGGACCTAACCACATAGATTCGAGTTTCCCTGCCCCCAGCTTATCCTTAGCTTGATCGTAGAGCAGTACTAAATCTCCCTCAACAAAGGAACGAGGATGAATATTCTGGTCGAAGTGAGCCTTGACTCTCTTCTTCTGCGCTTCGATAGCCAGAGAAGCCAAACGACGAGTCTCGTCTAACCGTTCTAGGTAAAGAAGCCGTTCCTCCACCGGAGTGGTGTTGGGAAGTAACTCGACAGCTAATTTTAATGAAGGAATCTCGCATTCGACGGGAAGGGTAGCCTCCAGTCCATAAACCAACTGGAAAGGAGTGAAACCGGTGGCATCCTTCACAGAAGTCCGGTAGGCCCACAAGGCTCGGAAAAGCATAAGGTGCCAGTTAGACTTGTGCGTATTGACGGTGCGCTGAAGCATAGTGATCAAAACTTTGTTCACGGCTTCAACTTGACCGTTAGATTGTGGATAGTACGGTGACGAACTATCTTGGCGCAAGCCTAGTTGGGTCGTTAGCTCCGTCATCATATGATTTCGGAAATGCTTTCCATGATCTGTAACGATAGCCTGAGGGACTCCGAAACGAGTGATAACATGATTGAATAAAAACTGCGCCGCTGTGTGACCGTCTTTGTTCAATGTAGGCATCGCTTCGGCCCACTTGGTGAAATAATCCACAGCAACGATAATGTACCCATGCCCCCCGGCCGAACGAGGGTTACAGGATGTATAATCGATGCCCATTTGGCAAATGGACCTACGGTTACAACAGGGTGCAGTGGTGCGACAGGTGCACGCATCTTCCGGTGGTAGACCTGGCACTCGTGACATGCACGCACAGCAAGGATGCAATCCTTGAAGATGGAAGGCCAGAAATAACCAGCACGGAGGATCTTCTGGGCGGTAGCATATCCGGACATATGGCCACCACAAGCGCCGAAGTGGCAATCATTCAAGACTCGCTCAGCCTCCTCGAGAGTTAAGCATCGGCAAAGAACAGAATCGACGCCGAGGCGGTACAGGGTATCGCCCAAGATACGATATGGTTGAGCTTGGTGACGAATTCGTCGTCGAGCATCTTTCGATACGTTTGGACGGAACAAAGACGTTTGTAAATATACGATAATATCCCCGTACCATGGGTCGAGGGTGCTGATGAGAAACAAAGTTTCATTCGGAATATGCTCCTCTGAGCGGGATGGTGCAGAGTGAGATGGTAAGGAACAAAGCAGTTCAGCAAAGACCAGAGATTTCTTAGACTTGGCCGCAGTGAATTCCAAGTCGAACTCTTGGAGGATTACAATCCACTTCGAGCATTTGCCCCCCAGCAGCTGACGTGACAACATGTAGGTCATGGGGTTGCAATCAGAGATCACGGTCGTTGTGCACAACAGGATATAATGCCGGAATCGTTGGACGGCACAGACAGCTGCCAATGCCAACTTCTCGACGTATGTGTAGCGAGTTTTCGTATCCAGAAGGTTGCGGCTAAGATAATAGATAACATGCTCGGTGCCAACATCATCGTCCTGCACTAGAACCATACCGATGGTGGTGTCAGCGGCAACTAAATAGAGAATGTAGTCGCGGTGATAGTTCGGAGGTCTTAAGAGCGGAGCTGAGACAAGAAGGTCTTTAAGGCGCTCAAAAGACTCCTGGGCGATGGCATCCCAACGAAAGGGTGTGTCTCGCTTTAATAACCGCGTGAAGCCTTTAGCCACCTCGGCATAATTCGGGATAAATCGTCTGAGAAAATTAGCTTTCCCCTGCAAGCTCTGCAATTGCTGCAAAGAGGCAGGGGGAGGAAGATTCAAAATGGCCTCAACTTTGAGGGGATCCAAGTGGATGCCTTCTCGGGAGACGATGAACCCGAGTAGTCAGCCAGCTTCCACGCAGAAGACACACTTGTGCGGATTAAGTCGAATACGGTAGTGTCGACAGCGGAGGAAGATTTCGCGTAAATGAGATGGATGGTCTTGACGTTTAGCTGAATGAGCTGGGAGGTCATCCAGGTAAGGTTGTACGATGTGTCGGATATCATGAAAAGCATACGACATCGCACGCTGGAAAGTGGCACCGACATTTTTGAGACCGAAAGGGAGCTTCTTATAAGCGAAGGTACCCCAAGGACAAATGAAAGCTGTCTTGTGCTGGTCTGCGGGGGCTATGTTGATCTGGTTGTAACCAGAGAAGCCGTCCATAAAGGAATAAATTTCACTTCCTGCGCAGTCATCGATGAGCTGATCAATAAAAGGCGTAGGAAAGTTATCTTTTGGGCAGGCACGATTGATGTCGCGGTAGTCAACACAGACCCGAATAGTGCCCTGCTTTTTATTCACAGGGACTATGTTAGATACCCATTCCGTGAGAGGAATGGCATAAATGAAACCAGCTCGAAGAAGCTTTTCAACCTCGGCCTTGATGGCTGCTGCCTTTCGAGGGTGCACAGGACGTAAACGCTGACGAACAGGCTTGGCGCCTGGATAAGTGGGTATCTCGTGCACCACTATACTAGGGTCGATGCCGGGCATTTCCTCGTAAGACCATGCGAAGACATCCCAGAATTCACGAAATAAGACGGTATAAAGCTGAACTTCCTCTGGAGTACAAGTGACTCCAATATGAATATGCTCGACAATCCCTGGTTTGACAGAGATGTCGATTGGCTGGGTTTGCGTTATATTTCCCAAATTTCCCTCCGACGACACTTGATATAGCTGGATAGGTGTTTGGAGAGGCGGAGATGGGACACATGAAGCAAACCGCTCGAGACATGCGGCCATTTCCGGATGGGGAGGGAGAAACGAAGAGCGATGGTGGTGATCTGACCAAGGGAGCTCTTCTAGAGACATAATCTCTATAATGGCCTCATCGGATGGGAAAATCTCTTTCAAAGGGTCCGAAGTAGGCTCATCTCCTAACCATGGGAAATGATCATATGAATCGGGAACACTGCTTGGAAGAGCAGGTTCAGGGGGTGGAGCCGATGCAGCGACAATCTCGATGTAATTGAGCTCGGCGGGACTCAATGGCATCATATCGCCCCAAGAGTCTTCCTGATTCGAGGGAGGAAGAACCCATGGATCTGAACGTACAGAGATCATATTGACAGAGGCAAAATTGGGAGGTGGGAGGGGAAAAACTCCCATCAAAGCAGGATCTTTGAAAAGTCCGGCTCCCACACTTTCTAAGGACTTGGAGGTATGCTCCACAAATGGCACATTACCTTTAGAGGAAGAGGCAAAGAAAGAGAGCTGGTCCACCGTGACAATCTTTCCTTGGTGAGGGAAACGAATGACACGGAATAAGGAGGACGCTACGGCCTGCATGGCATATGTCCAGCTGCGGCCGAGGAGGAGGTTGTACGTGAGATTTGCGTCAATGACCTCTACCTCTACTTCGACTGTCTTGCCTTCTAAGGAAATGGGTAAACGTTGGAGAATACCGTAAGGGCGAGATTCTCTTCCATCGAACGCTTCTAGGGTCGTAGGAGACTGACTCAGAGCAGGGGAACCAATAGCCTTCTAGCAAGCAACTGACATGATACAAGTTGAGGCACCTTCATCAATAATGGTACGATGAATCGTTTTGCTATTAATGATGACCTGGATAAGGAATGCTACTTGGTGAGGCAGTCTCTGGGAAAAACCCTCGAGATCAAAAGTAATCAAATCCGAATCTGCCGGGTCGATGCCACCAATGGCTGATAGCAGGGACTTCCTCTGTGAGGGGCAGCTCTGGAGGACTTCTAACGCGGACATAGCAGACGGAGCCTGAGCTAAGTCCTCGACAATGCTATAGTGCTGGGCGGCACGAGCATTGGGGTTATAGGATGACTTCCTGAGTACACCTTTAGGAGGGGGTTGGGGGATCGTCTCAGTGCTGGGCCGTTCGATGTGAAGGGGACCAAAACTGGACGGAGGAGCGCTGGAGGGAATCTCTGGCTCCTTCCCGGCTGAAGAAGGATAATCTTTTGCTCGAGTCGAAACATGGATGGGAATGGTGCCAGCCATGAACACTTGAGAACCGAACGAGGAAGAGGACTGAGAGGGGTCAGCCACCTGATGCGTCTGTTGGGAAGGGAAAGGTTCTTTCAACACGGCAGGAGGTCCAGGAGTGCCTTTCAATAACCGATTAACCTCGGACCGCCTAGGGCAGTCTTTGGTATAGTGATCTTCCTCACAAATGAGGCAAGGATACCTAGGTTTTCGCTTGGCTCCATCTTCAGATGAATTTTTAGAAGGTTCCTGCTTGGGTTGTTTATTCTCATTTTTCGGTTTTCCTTTCCCCTTCCCTTTCCCTTTCGAGGATTTGTCCGCCGCGGTGGACTGAACGGCGTTAACCTCTGAGGTACTAACAGAATTCGATGGGCCCTGAGAAGCATTTTCATTGGAAGCATTTTGCTTTTGCTTTCCAGGGTTTGCGGAGGATTTCTTCGACGACGAATTGACCGAGCCAATGACTCCATCTACTGATGGTTTCGGCGGAGCCTTGGTCTGCCCAGGCCTTGGAGCATCTGGCAAATACTCATATAGAGTACCTGACTGAGAATAGACTAAGTCTAGGTACTGAGCTCGCGCGATCGCTTGCTCTTCAGTTACACAAGCTCCCATGGCAATATCTTTTGCAATTTTAGGCACAAAGGAGGTTGTAAACCAGTCGGTCAGGAGTTGATCGGGAATCCAGAATTTGATCAAACGACGACACCTTCTCCATTCATGTATATGATCAGAGATGTGCGTAGCCGTGTCCTGTTTCAAAGACGTGAGGAGATTAGTCCCAGTCTCGTACCGAATGGGCAACTGAAAATGGGTTAAAAATGCCATAGCTAACGAGTTGAAGTCTTGAAACATACCGCGATTCAGCTCAATATACCATTTGGCAGCTGCACCGGTGAGAGTCCTCTGAAAGAGGCGAAGCTGGATAGAGTCATCAAGCCATGAGTTCGATGAACACCAAAGATGATAAGTCATAACATGTGCTTGAGGATCCTCTCCTGCCTTACCGTCAAACTTTGGACAATCACCAGGTATTTTAGTTGGAACCGGCGGCCAATATGGATTATGCAAAATGGGATCATTTGTTAACTTGGACACATCCGGAAGTTCCAATGTCGCTAAAAATGGCAGCTGAGGATTAAAGGACATCCGAGGCTGAGGGTTCGAGGCAGTATTAGGGTTCCAACCAGATGGTGGTTGTCCCCAAGGATCTTGTCCAGATGGACCTGGCCCGAAAGGGCCTGGAGCATAAGAACTTTGTCCCGACGGACCTGGCCCGAAAGGGCCAGGCGCATAAGGACCTTGTCCCGACGGGCCTGGCCCAAAAGGGCCGGGCGCGTAGGGACCTTGTCCAGAGGGGTTCTGTCCATACGGATTTTGTCCATATGCGGACGATTGACCCTGATACTGCCCCCCAGCACCCCATGTATTAGCAGCTTGGCCCGCAGGTGCACCATATTGATAGTTTTGATAAGGGGTGACCTGATTTTGCCCCTGGGGTTGCTGGTAGCCATACACCTGCTGGGCGCCATACTGAGCCTGATAAGGAGGCTGTGCTTGGTAGGGAGGTTGGGGCTGAGGCCCACCTTGCATTTGATAACTTGTTTGAGTTTGGGGCCCAGCATATTGTCCTTGAATTGGTTGAGCTGAGATGATCTGGCCGGAAGGTTGGCCTGGTTGAACTTGGGATGGACCTGGTTGCCCAGAAGGATGGACTTGCTGGGTGCCAGGTTGCCCTTGAACAACCGAGGATTGTCCTTGCGGAACAGAAGGTCGAACGGGCTGGGCAGCTGGTTGACCTTGCGGTTGACCAGCCTGGCCAGATGGACGATTAGGGCGGACAGCGGGTTGGCCTTGCTGCAAAGAAGGTTGGCCCGTTTGCCCCCCAGGATGAAGAGATTGAGCGGAGGGTTGGGCTTGCTGTATAGCGGGCTGCCCTCCTTGGTGCATAGGCTGAGCAGTGGGTTGGCCTTGCTGCATAGCAGGCTGCCCCCCTTGCCCAGAAGGATGAGTGTATTGAGCAGTAGGTTGGCCCTGCTGAACGTAGGGTTGCCCCCCCTGCCCAAGAGGATAGCCCTGCTGGACTGCTGGTTGATTTTGAGGATTATAAACTGACCCAGTTTGTCCAGATGGGTACCCTTGCTGGAAACCGGGTTGGCCTTGTTGAATGTAAGGTTGCCCAGATTGTCCAGTTGGATAACCCTGCTGGATACCAGGTTGTCCTGGATACCCAGTAGGTTGACCTTGATATGGATATGACGGACCTCCAACGGCCGAGGGTTGCCCCTGATAGGGTTGTCCCTGTGGGCCCCCAGATTGTCCTGGGTAAGGCGGGCCATAGAGTGGTTGCCCTTGAGGGGTTTGCACATAATACGGTTGTCCTTGATTGGGCGGTCCTTGGGACTGTCCGGGAGGGTCCCGGCGTCCACGAAGGATATGAGTGACCGGATCATATGTAACGTTCAATGGTTCCTGGTTCTCCTCGTAAGGACGATGAGGAAGGATTGAAATGTTCTCGAGGTACTGACCATTCGCATCATAATAAAAGAACGAACCTTCGTAATCTGGATCCGTAATAGGCTACCCAAAGGCATCATACGGCCCCGATCCTGGAACACCGCCAGAAGAGGGTTGAGCACTTTGGGCAGGGTCGATGACTCTAGACAAAACCTCAGGTTGGCTACTATTCACTTGAGCGTGAGAGGAGCCAGCTCCTGGGTTTGTAGATGAAGATGCAGTGACAGCACTAACGACTAGAGTAGAATAGGCCACACAAACAGTTGGAGTTGTGGGAACTGAGGTAACAGATGTAGTATGAGGTTGTGAAACAAAAGGCCCAGTGGTAGGAGTGACATTAGGATCCCACATAGTCGATGCAGGCATTTTAGCAGCCATCTTATCCCTCATTTGTCGATATCGAGGAGGGAGGGAGGCAGAGGCTGAGATGGGAGTAGAGACGCTCGAAACCACAGGTGTTTCACTGACACTGGGAGATGTCTCCCCCGAGGTAGACATTGGAGACGACATACCGGGAGGGGTATGAAAAAGGTCTTCGTCGCCTTCCCAAGAAGGGCTCCAATCTTCTACGTAATCCATGTCGCCTGGGGCACGTACGTTGATGGGCTGGATACTCGGAATGACAGGAAGAGTATCGCTTACAACTGGTACCTCAGGAGCAACCAAAGATGGAGAGCCTTGATCGCTTGGATCGGGGGTGGACAGGTCAGCCAGGATGACAAACCCCACACAAAAACCTAAGGGAAACTAACGATAGAAAACCCTACTCAAGCTAGCGCACACAAGATCTAACAGGAAATGTTATCGTGGCCGAATAAATTTTTTAAGACATTGGAATTAGACTTGACCTTTTCATGTTTCAAGAGTCGAGAAAAGGACGAAAAGATGACTCCAGTCTCCTTCGAATGTTTAATGAGCACGAAGTGACAAGACGCTCACTTACACCTTTTCATTTAGGGAGTCCGAAAAGGATCAAAAGTGACTGCTCTGGAGATTCTAGGTAAAAGGTGTGCCAGACTTTTCGCAAAACCACAGAATACTTTTTAGGGTACGGGTGGTCAATCTTCGTGAATGCTGTGTTCACTGCATTGCGAATCGTAAGGCGGCAGACTCGGCTTCCTATGGATCAAGGATAAAAGCCTAGTGGGGTCTCCCTATATACGAGACGGTACGTGGGAGCACAATCCGTGTTAGACCACTATCGAGTCACAGAAGGAGGAATCACCCAACCGTAATGTGAAACAACAGTGACTTTTTCAAAGACGCCGGAACACGTCTCTAACCTAGACCTCTAGATGTTTGCATTTAGTTCCAATGCGTTTTTAGATTCATTCGGTTCATTTTATAGTTGATCTTGAGATTAAGTTTCGATTTCAGGTCCTATTGTTGGAGAGGTAAATCCCCTCTACGGATAGAGGCGATCCCTACTAGCCCAGCAGGGGTCTAGCAACAATCAATCAATGCTGCCATGCATGTTCCTAATTACCATTAAACAAGAGGTCAAGAGCACCTACTTGGATTCCAGCGCTATTGTTTGACGAAGAGATGCTGCCTTCGCTCCTTCGCTTCAGCTGGTCACGATCCCTCGCGATCTCCGCGAAAAGACACCTGCACACACGAAGGGGAAACAAACACAAGCGTGAAATCTAATAAAAGAAACGATACATCGGTCAGAAAAGATGTAATTCACATTTAACCATTGCATAGACAAATGAGAATGGAACAATAATAGCAGTCATCTATTATTAATCAGAATAGAGAAGAGTACAACCAAATGTTCTGACGTCGGTAACCTTCTCAGGAGGGGCCGGTCAGCATGTATCTCAAGCATTCACCTTTGAGGATGATTCTCCCAAGACAAACAACTCTCTCTCACACACAAGCAACACAAAACAACCTTCCCTAAGCAATCAATCACTTCCACACCTAGCACACCAAATACCTATAGTAGCAGCAATCTGAGCACTATAAGCTCTATACAATCCAAGCTATGTCTAACTAGCTGCTCATGGTAATGGTGGAAGTATATATAGGAGAAGGAGCCTCCTAAAAGGGTGGAAGGATGAGCTTATCTTCAAGGGAAGTGGTTGCAAAGGGTCGAACAGACATGCCATAGAAGGGAGTCGACATTCACAAAGCTAACAACCAAGCCTGGAGTTATCTGGAAGGCTGGTTGTTTGAACAAATTCGCCCAAACTGGATCAGCGCGGATTATGAGGCAACTGTCGCGCTGTCGCCGCGCCTCAATAACTGGGACAGTCATGTCAGCGCGGAAGTACACGGGAAAGGCGCGCTGTCGACCAGCGCGGAAAAGTGATGTCCTTCCGCGCTGGCAGCGCACGGAATACACTGTGGGGCGGCAGTCATCGCGGTTATTTAGGTAACAGACGCGCTGATGAACAAAACTTTAGAAAAATGGGTTTTTGGGCCAGTTCAGAAAGCATGAACTTAGTGATTGGCACAGCAGGGTGACTGACAGGAAGGCAGTGACAAATTACTGTGTAACAGTTTTCATATGACTGCCAAGGTGTATATGCAGTTTTAGGGATTTGTCTGGTAAACCTTTTGCCTAGTTCTCTAGAGTAGTCACTTTCGTTCCTTTTCAGACTCCCTAAAAGAAAAGGTCCATCTGAGAACTTGTCACTTCAGGCTCATTAAATATTCGAAGGCGACTAGAGTCATCTTTTTGTTCCTTTCTCAACTCTTTAAAGATGAAAAGGTTAAGTTTTGTTCCTGTATCTTAAAATTTATTCGCCACGCTTCACATTTACCCTGTTAGATCTTGTTTGCGTTAGCTTGAGTAGAGTCCTTTCTCGTTAGTTTTCCTAGGGTTTTTGAATCATCATCCTAGCGGAATCACCGATCCCGTCGCCCGTTCCAAGTGACCAAGGGTCTCCTTCTTCTGTTGCTCTTGAGGTACTGGTGGTCAGTAATACTCTCCCTATTATTCCAAGTATCCAACTGATTAACTCTCGTGCTCTAGAGGACAAGACTTACGATATTCATTGGAACCACGTTTGGGAGCCTTCCGAAGAATATATTCATGGTACTCCTCCTAGTGTTTCGGTCCCAATGTCTTCTTCTGATATGGAGGACACATCCCCTGTTACGAGTGAAGAATCCGTTGCGACGAGTGGTGAAATTCCCACCTCAACAGAAACTACACCTTTTCGTATCACCTCTCTTGGTGTCACGTTGCCTTTATGCTATAAGGCTTTGAGGGATGTTATGGGTTCTAGGACCTCCCTTATGAGTTCTATGTGGTCTCACACCACCACTCCAACCTCGGAGTCTTTTATTCCTCAAATTCACAATGTGTCTGTCACTTCCGTCCCGACTATTCCAACTGTCTGTGTGGCTTCTTCAACCCCTGTTGTTGGTGCCATTACTACATCCTCAGTTATGACCTCTGTTGCTGGACCTTCTTCCGGGTCAGCAAATAGTGGCCCATCGGCATGTGTACCTAGATTTGTTGATCCTACAGTAAGTGCCCCACCTTCTTATGGTTCCATTCCAGCGGGGGGGCATACGATCAATATTTGTATGCTCTTCAGAATCCAGATCCTCAAAATCTGTTTCATTATTACGATTGTAGAGGGGCTCATATCTATCACCGCGGAACTTTGCCACCTCAGCCTGCGGTTGAGGTCACAGTCCCGTTATCCGTTGCTTGGACCACCATTGGTTATGGCGATGGCAAAGTATCGCCTGCGCATCTTCAAGGACCACCTTATCAAGGCCAACCATCTTACGTGCAACCCTCTGATGGGTAGCAGTATTATGGGCAGTCTTATCTAGCGCAACCTGGAGGCCCACAAGGACAACCCTTCTAGGGACAACCTTCGGCCTCTAGTGGTCCATCTTTTACCTATTTCACGCAACCTTCTAGTAATCCAGGACAATCTTACATGCAACAAGGCTACCCTTCTGGGAAAGTCGGGCAACCTTAGGTTCAACAAGGCTAACCCACTGTCCAGTCTGGTCAATTTTCTGGACAAGTTGGTCATCCTCAAATCCAGTCAAGTCAACCAACTGTACAATCTACTCAGCCATCCAGTCTATCAGGACAACCCTCAGTTGTGCAAGGACAACCCAATACCCATCAAGCTCAACCTTCTGGGCAAATAGGTCAATCTCAATCTCAACTAGGTCAACATTCTGGCCAGATGGCTCAGCCTCAATTCTCTCAACGACATCCATCTGGGCTTGCTCAACCAGGCACTCAAATGATTTTGCTTCTAAAGCTCAACTCGGTTTTCAGCCCCAGGCTGGGCTCCAGACCCAATCCGGTTTTTAAATGCAGGTTGGATCTCAATCTCAACCCGCTTATCAAATGCAGCCTAGTTCCCAGGCTCAGTTTGGAGCCCAGCCGCCTTATGGTTCCCAAAAATCCCAAGGGAAAACTCAATTTGCCACCTATCAAAATTATCAACAACTACAAGTGAGTCCTTATCAGAATTACCAGCAATCCTACATTTCTCATGCAGGCCAAGTTGGTAATCAATGGAATGCTGGGGGGCAAATCCAGGGTCAGCCATCCTATAACCCCTATGGAAAAAACCATCCTCGGTCAAATTTGTTCGGACAAAATCAATGGGGGCAACTAGCAGCTGGATGGAACTCTGGTACTACCTCCTACCCACGGCCTCAGATGTCCTCTAACCCTTAATTACCCTTTTTAGCAATGTTGGAATTACCAGATGTGTCCAAGCTGACAAATGATCCTATTCTTCATAATCCGTATTGGCCCCCAGTCCCAGCTAAGATTCCCGGTGACTATACCAAATTCGATGGTAAATCTAGAGAAGATCCCCAAGCCCACATCATGACTTATCATCTATGGTGTTCATCGAATTCGTGGCTCGATGATTCAATTCGGCTCCGCCTTTTTCAAAGGACCCTCACTGGCTCTGCTGCTAAATGGTATATTGAGTTAGCTTGTGGATCTTTTCAGGATTTTAACTCATTGGCTATGGCATTTTTAACCCATTTTCAGTTACCGATTCGATATGAAATGGGCACACACCTCATGACATCCTTAAAACAAACAACAACTACGCATATCTATGATCATATCCATGAATGGAGACGGCATCACCGTTTGATTAAGTTTTGGATTCCTGATCAACTTCTCACTGATTGGTTCACGAACTCATTCGTCGGTCCGATAGCACGAGACATTGCTATGGGGGCATGTGTAACTGAAGAGCAGGCTCTTGCGCGCGCTCAGTAACTTGACTTGGTTTACTGCCAGTCTAGTATGCTATATGATTATTTGCCTAATGCCCCAAGACCCGGAACTTCCAAAGCCCCACTAGCACCATCTGTTGACTGTATGATTGGTTCTGTTAATCCGCCTTCTAAGAAATCTTCCACAAATCTTCGGAAGAAAAATTCGAATGCTCTGAATGAAAATACTTCTCAGGTTGTATCCAATTTTGGTAATACTTTCGAGGTCAACGCCGTTCAGTCCACCATGGCGGACAAAGCCTCGAAAGGAAAGAAGAAGGGAGAAGGAAAAAATAAAGTTGATCAACCTAAGTAGGATTCCCCTAAACCTCTACCCGAGGAAGGTGCCAAATGCAAGACCAAGTATCCTTGTCTTATCTGTGATGAGGATCACTATACCAAAGGCTGCCCAAGGCAGTCTGAAGTTAGTCGTTTGTTGAAAGGTGCTTCCGGGACTCCTGCCTTGCTCAAAGAGCCTTTTCCCTCGCAGCAAACACAAATGGTGGCTGATCCATCCCAATCCTCTTCTCCCTTTGGTTCTCAAGTTTTTATCGCTGGGACGATTCCCGTCCACATTAGTACTTAGGTAAAAGAGTATCCGTCGCCTGCCGGGAAAGAGCTTGAGGTTCCCTCTAGCACTCCTCTGTCTAGTTCTGGTCCGCTCCATATCGAGAGACCTAGCACTGAGGTGCCTGTTCGACCCCCTCCTAAAGGTGTACTCCGAAAATCTTCTTACAACCCTAATGCTTGTGCTGCTCAGCACTATAGCATCGTTGAGGTCTTAGCCCAGGCTTCGTCAGCTATGTCTGCTTTAGAAGTTCTCTAGAGCTGCCCCTCTTAGAGGAAGTCCTTGCTATCGGCCATCGGTGGCATTGACTCGGCTGACTCGGATCTGATTACTTTTGACCTAGAAAGCCATATACCAACACTGCCTCACCAAATTGCCTTCCTTATTCAGGTCATCATCAATTCCAAAATGATTCATCGTATAGTCATTGATGAAGGTGCTTCAACTTGCATCATGTCTATTTCTTGTTGGAAAGCTATTGGTTCTCCGACTCTGAGCCAGTCTCCCACTACCTTGGAAGCCTTTGATGGGAGAGAGTCTTGCCCTTACGGTATACTCCAACGTTTGCCCATTACTTTGGAAGGGAAGACGGTTGAAGTGGAAGTTGAAGTTGTTGATGCTAATCTTACTTACAACCTCCTTCTGGGACGCAGCTGGACATACACCATGCGAGTCGTGGCTTCATCTCTATTTCATGTCATTCGTTTCCCTCATCAGGGGAAGATCTTCACTGTAGACCAGCTGTCTTGCTTTGCATCCTCTTTTGAAGTCAACGTGCCCTTTGTGGATCATACCTCTATCCCATGTGAGAGTGTGGGAGCTGGAATTTTTAAAGATCCTACCCTTATGGGTGTTTTTTCACTCCCACCTCCTAACGTCGCTCCTATTAATATGATTTCTATTTTATCTGATCCTTGGGTCCTTCCTCCCGCTGATCATATAAGCTCAAGGGGTGATGAGATGTCATTGAGTCTTGCCAAGCTCAACTACGTCGAAATTGTTACTGCATCGGCTCCACCTTCTGAGCCTGGTCTTTCGAGCAAAGCTCTCGACTCGTACGCTCATTCCCCTTGGCTTGGAGATGACACTTCTTCAGACCCTTTAAAGGAAATATTTCCTTCTGATGAAGCTATTATCGAGACCATGTCTCTCGAGGAACCCCCTTAGTCTGATCATCACCATCGTTCCTCATTTCTCCCTGCCCACCAGGAAATGCTTACCTGCCTCGGCTATTTTCTCCTTGTCTCCCATCCCAACCCCTTCAAACACCCATTAAAGTTTATCAAGTGTCTTCCAAAGGGAACATGGGAAACATCATGCAAACCTAACACATCGACATCTCCGTTAAACCAGGGATTTTCGAGCATATCCATGTCGGAGTAACTTGTACTCCAGAGGAGATTCAACTCTATACTGATCTTTTTCGCGAGTTTCGTGATGTCTTTGCTTGGTCTTACGAAGAAATGCCCGGTATCGATCCTAGCATTGTGGTGCATGAGATACGTATGTATTTGGGTGCTAAGCCTGTTTGCTAGCGTCTATGCCCCGTGCACCCCCGAAAGGCTGCGACCATTAAAGTGGAAGTTGAAAAGCTTCTTAAGGTTGGTTTTATTTACCCCATCCCACTCACAGATTGGGTCTCCAATATTGTCCCTGTGACTAAAAACATTGTACTATTCGAGTCTGTGTTGATTACCATGATATTAATCGGGCCTGTCCCGAGGATAACTTCCCCACACCCTTGATTGACCAGCTCATTGATGAGTGTGTTGGGAGCGAAATGTATTCGTTCATGGACAGTTTTTCTAGATATAACCAGATCAATATTGCACCCATAGATTAGCACAAGACTGCCTTTATCTGTCCATGGGGCACTTTCGCCTACAAAAATCTCCCTTTCGATTTGAAAAACGTTGGTGCTACCTTTCAATGCACAATGTCTTATGCATTCCATGATATTCAACACATTGTGCAACCGTACCTAGATGATCTACCAGCTCATTCAGCTAAACGCCAGGACCATCCCTCTCATCTTCGCGAAATCTTTCTCTGCTATCGACACTACCATCAGGCTTAATCCTCATATGTGTGTCTTCTACGTTGAGTCAGGCAGATTTCTCGGGTTGATCGTCTCCCAAGAGGCATCCGTTTGGATCCCCTTAAAGTCAAGGCTATTCTGAATCTTCCTCCCCTTGCTTCTTTGTAGCAATTGCAGAGTTTGCAGAGCAAAGCGAATTTCTTACGACGATTCATTCTGAACTATGCTGAAGTGGCTAAAGGTTTCACGCGGTTGTTAAAGCGGGATACCCCTTTTCATTGGGATACTGTTGCTCAAGAGTCCTTCGAGCATCTCAAGGTTCTCCTTGTTTTTGATCCATTGTTGCATCCTCTGAATTATCATCGTGACTACACTTTGTATTTGGCCGTTGCCGATATCACTATTGGCATGGTTCTCGTTCAAGATGATGACAAAGACACTGAGCATGTCATATATTATCTCACCCGCAATCTTCTAGATATAGAAACTCGATATGCTTACGTCGAGAAGTTGGCATTGGCCACCGTTTGTGCCATCCAACATTTCCGCCATTATATCTTGTTGCGCACTACGACAGTGGTTTCTGATTGCAACCCGATGACGTACATCCTGTCACGTCAGTTGCTGGGGGGCAAGTACTCGAAGTGGATCGTTCTCCTCCAAGAGTTCAACCTGGAATTCACCACCGCCAAGTCTAAGAAATCCCTCGTTTTTGCTGAGTTGCTTTGCTCTTTGCCATCTTCTACCGCACCCTCTCGGTTAGAGGACCATATCCTGGACGAAACTCTCTTCTTAATCAACACCCTTGATCCCTGGTATGGGGATATCATTGTCTATCTACAAACGCCTTCTTTTCATCCCGATGTGTCTAAGGATGCCCGACGATGGATTCGTCATCAGTCTCAGCCCTATCGTATTATTGGGGACACCCTGTACCATCTTCGCACCAACTCTATTCTCCGTCGATGCTTAACATTCGAGGAAGCTGAGCGAGTTTTAAATGACTACCATTCTAGCGCCTGTGGTGGTCACATGTCCGGATATGCCACTGCTCAAAAAATCCTCCGCGCTGGGTACTTTTGGCCCTCCATCTTTAAGGATTGCATTCTTGCCGTCCGCTCCTGTCACAAGTGCCAAATTTACCAGCGGAAGATGCGTGCGCCTCCCGATCCAGTGGGGCATTGATTATATGACTTGCAACCCTCGCTCGGCTGGGGGGCATGGGTATATCATCGTTGCCATTGATTACTTCACAAAATGGGCCGAGGCGATGCCCACACTAATTGAAGACGGTCACACAACAGTGCAATTTTTGTTTAATCATGTTATCTCACAGTTCGGAGTCCCTCAGGCTATAGTCACTGATCACGGTAAGCATTTTCTTAATCACATGATGATTGAGCTAACAACCCAGCTAGGCTTGCGGCATGATAGCTCAACTCCATACCATCCTCAAGCCAATGGCCAAGTAGAAGTCGTCAACAATATTCTAGTTACGATGCTTCAACTTACCATTGGCATGCATAAGTCGAACTAGCACTTAACGTTGTTCTCCGCCTTGTGGGCCTACCGAACTTCTGTGAAGGATGCCACTAGTTTCACTCCATTTCAATTAGTTTATGGACTAGAGGCTACCCTTCCCATCGAGTGCGAGATCCCTTCTTTAAAATTAGCCATCGAATTGCTCCCCAACACTACTCCGGTAGAAGAATGCCTTCTTTACCTAGAACGGCTAGATGAGACTCGTTGGCTAGCCTGTCTAGCTATCGAAGCACAAAAGAAGAGAGTGAAAACTCACTTCGATCATACTGTCCACCCTTGTTCTTTTGTTGAAGGAGATTTAGTCATGCTCTATGATCAAGCGAATGATAAGCTGGGTGCAGGCAAATTCGAGCCCATGTGGCACGGGCCTTATATTGTAAAGTGAGTTTTGCAAAAAGGGGCCTACGAGCTGATTGATTATGAAGGGAATCCTCTGGATAAGCCCCGAAATGGGCTTTACTTGAAAAAGTATTATGTGTGAATTTCATGCACTTTGGTTTGTACATACGTGTGTTTTTAGCAGGTGTGTTGTGCATGTGTTTTCATGTTTTGGCTTGGTGTGTAGGCGTGATTTCCGCTTATTGTGTCTTTTGCTTCTTGTGCAGATGTCTGGTGCACCTTATGTTGGTTTCGCTGATGGTGCCTGCCGCAGTACTCGCAATTTGTCTTCTGTGGCATGGGTGATCTACGATCCTCATGGTGAGTTGATAGACCTTCAAGGTGTTTGTCTAGGTTGTACCACCAACAATGTCGCTAAATATAGTGTTGTTATTGAGTTACTGGCCGAGGTGATTAATCTCGGTATTCGTGCATTGGTTGTGAACCTGGACTCTCAGCTTGTCTTCCACCATCTCAATGGGCGATATTCCGTCAGAGACCATCGGATTTTAAGGTTGTATTTATGTGTTAAATTGTTAGAAAGGAATTTTGATTTCATTACATATCAACATATTCCACGACGATTAAACACGCTAACTGATGCATTGGCTAATCATGTATTAGATATACATTTGTATAACATGTAATCAAAATAGCATAAAAGAAGCATGTAAAACACAGTAATAAAACCATAGGAATATGTATATATATATATATATATATATATATATATATATATATATATATATATATATATATATATATATATATATATATATATATCTATATATATATATATATATATCTATCTATATATATATATATATATATATATATATATATATATATATATATATATATATATATATATATATATATATATATATATATATTGTGTGGCACACCGAGGCGCTCAAAAAATAAGTGTACATGTCCAAATAGAGTCTGTGTTCTCCATATATCTGAGACACATGTCTCTCGAAAATCACCAGCAGGAAATAAAAACCTAGGCGACTACTGAGGTGGGTTGTGCTCTCTGTAGCACCCAGCGCTCGTGCCACCCGCCTCAACAAGCGGTGCACCCTGGGTTCCACTCCTACTATGTAGATATGGAACACTATGGGGACCTCCTTGATCCCCATGTAATCTGGAATCCCTGTTGTTAGGCCCTCAAGGTTTTGGGCCACTGTCTCCACCGTATCATCAGGTGGAGGAGCCAAGGCTAGTGCTGCAATGCCCTGCACATCCCTCCATGCCTTTGGAGCCAGCCCGACAGGTCTCACTGGTCCTACATCTGCATACCATAGCATTCGTCATTGGGACATATACATGAAAAATCCAAAAAACATCATTAAAAATAATAATGTAAAAAATTTGATCAAGTGTCTTACCACCATCATCCCACTACTCTCCAGCGGGCAGCTGCATGTCAGGATCTCTGTGGAAGTCCATGCCGGCATATGGCCATTCCTCCACGAAGATCGTCTGGCACTCCAACCACTCTCGGAACAGTGTCCCCCATGCCATTGCTCGTCTGCCACCTCCTCGTGGCATGACGTGTGCCCACCGTGTGGCCCTAGTCTCACGTGGTCTGGGCAAATCCAAATCCATATCTTGTAGCTGCAATGCCGGCACCCGCTCTAGCATGAGAGGGACTAAGATGGATCCATAACCAAACTACTTCGTCTCTCCTCGACGGCAGTTGGTAAGTTGCCTCTTCATGTTTGCGGTCACCGTTTCTACCCAGTTAAACATGGTTGGATTGAGACATTCGAGAGCCAGCCGGAGATGGGTCTTCAAAGCCTCGTGTTGGGCTTGGGAGCCTGCTGCCGTGTCACCATGAAAAGCATAGCACGAAGGACCACGTCATCCACTGTTGGGATTGCCACCTTCCCACTCCTCATCTTGCGTGCCCATGGGCACACTTGAGCTATCAACATCTCTAAGGAATCACCCCCAGGTCGCTGCCCCTCTAGAATGGGTCTCTCACCTCGACGAGACAGCCCGATCAAAAAATATATGTATTTAGCGTCAAACTTGTTTTCCTAGCCTCGGATGATAAATTTCCCATCTGTGGTATTCTAGGCACGGATCAGTAGCTCCAGTAAATCAGGTTGTGATCGGAGATGTGGAGTTAGGAAGCATTTGAGCAATCTGCATGCTCATAATGCATTTCAGCACCCCATGTCGACGAAAGCTTCTATGTCGTTATCATCATGAGTTTGTTCTTGCCAGACAAATGCCATTATCACCTGCATGACAAGAAAAAACGAATTAACACTTCGTTCACCAAATTCAACGCATAATTTGTATAAAAAATAAGTTCACATCGTCATCGTGTCTATTTTTAAAACAAACGCGATGATGCGAGGTCGCTAGTTGTATTTTTTCGTGGTCATCGCGGAAGTACACCACTTTTCCACGATGATCGGAGCGCACTATGTGTCATTTTTTTAGGTGATTGTGGACCCGAAGGCTATACCCGTGATGACCGAGCAACAGAGCTCGGTCCAAAAACCCGCCTTAACTAACACATTTAACGTTCAAAATGCATGAAAAAGGTATGGAATTGAAGTGCAGGACAAGAACTAATTTCCTGGAACAAGTTTCGAGGTGAATGATGGACGAACAAGGTTGAAATTAGCTTGCCAACTTTGGTACTCCAAAGTGCTCCACAATGAAATGAACAGTAACAATGGTAAAAATGGTTGGATTAACCCATTTTTATAGTGATTTTTGAAAATTAAAAAACTATATTTTGTAAATGTGGGATTTTTCTCATTTTTTGTCACATGGTAGTCAAAATATGGTTTTTTAACTATGTTTTTATGATTATTTTTCATTTTATATCGAATGGGTTTACGTTTGATGTGCTTTGTGCAGAGCTACAGGTAGTGGAATTCGTGTACACTTGATCTTAAAAAGTTTCCTTTAAGCTCTTTTCCGACTTAAAAAATGAAAAGATAGCTGAGTTGTTCCTCTTGACTCGTTAAAAGAAGTAAGGGGCAGTCGCCCTTAAGATCTTTTCTGACTGTGTAAAAATGAAAATATTGTCGGGCCTTTGTCGTTTCAAGCTCGTTATCGGTTACGAAATGACGTGATTCTGACCGGCTTTCTACTTTTTCGGGTCGAAGTCACTAGTTATGAAAAGTACTCCTCGATCGTAATGGTCGGGCAGTTCTTTCGAGTATTGTTTTATACTTTTTCGGGCTCGAGAGACACAAATTTACGAAAAAGGACCCCCCTGGAGTTTTCTTTTCCGTGTCTTTTTCAAACTCTCTAAACATGAAAAAGACTCCGAGTTTCACCTATGTCGGACTCGTTAAACCCTGACGACATTGGACTTGTCACCATGACGAGACTCGAGCTTCTCCTTCCTAGGGCTCGTTAAATTATTACTAGGTTGGACTCAACAACAGGTTTATCATTGATTGTCTATGGTAGCTAGTCACTCTTGGATATCGACACTTTTGCTTCTTGTCGGGTTGGAACATCCATACATCGTCATTTGACCTTCCATGGGTTTGGGTTATCATTTAGCCTCATTCCATCTGATTCATGCCATCTCCATCAAGCCTCTGATCCCTTGGTATCTGAATGCTACCACCCTCCGGAGTCGTGTCACCGACATGTTCAAGAGTATAATCCTTCTGCAGTTTACACTCTTGCCTTCTCCTCTGATACTCTGTTTCACCATCTACCACTTGTTCCTTATCTCGTGTCATTGATGGGGGAAACACTATGGCCCTCCTACGACGGGTCGTCCCTTGTCGACATCAACTCATTATCCAGGAGATTGATCTAAAGATCCCCTTTGGCACCTTAGAGCTTGCATGCCTCAATGGCAATTTCTTCGCACCTGACGTTCGACTTTCATCATTGGTCATTTGTTGGGTGATTCCATGAGTGTTTGACTCCATCTCCATTTTCACACTTCGTGGATTGTGCTAGAAAGTACCTTGAGAACCATTGACATTATTGGTGGTTTCTCTCGCACTTGTTAATGGTTTTCATCATTGACCGGTAATCAAGCGACTTACTATCATGCTCAACCTCAGCACATCTATTCGCATGTTAGGATTTGTACTATGATCGGATAGTTTCAAGACCCCGAGCTCAGATTACATATGTTCAGGCTGCGTGGATTGGTTTATGATTACATGACTCATTGATGGATGACTGCGACCATACTTGAGTCTTCATGGATGGCTACAACCATACCTTTATCATCATCATGGTCTCCTTAGCTGGATGGCTGTGTCCATACCATAGAACTATTTCGTATGTCTTTTGGATGGCTACGCCCATGCCTAGACTAAATGTACTTCATCATCAGAGATATCAGTTGTACTTGCGTGCAGGTTCTTCCAGATGGTGTTACAGCTCAGCTAGTTTCGTAAAGAATTTCACCCCTCCCACTCTCTCGGGCTTCATACTTTAGGGGGCATCTGTTACATAGTAATTTGTCACTGTCTTCACTCTAGTCTTCCTACAGTGTCATGTGTCCAAGTCATACATGCTCATAGTAGACAAATACTCTCTGATGTTGCCAAATGACCCACTTTTCCTAAGTTATTTGCCTCATCGCATCTGTTGGCTAAATAAACGCGCTGAAGGGCGCTCCTAAACAGTCTAGAAGCACTGCCATTGTGGAATTACACCTAATTCCCACGATGGTTCGATTTTATGTGCCAGTGCGAGGTGGCTTGTAATCCTTAGCGATGACTGGACTAGCTACGTTATTCAATAGCGATGTCAGCGCATATGATCAGTTATGTACCTGCGATGATCCAGATTGGGTGAATTTGTTCCAACAGTCAGCCTTCCAGATGACTCCAGACCTGGTTGTTGGCATAGTTTGTATCACCCTCCTTTCTTTGGCATGGTTGTTCCGTCATATGTGCTACCTTCCTTGGAGATAAGCTCACTCTTCCACCTTTCATGGAGACTCCTCCTATTTAAACTCTCACCATTGCTATGCACTGCTAGTTTTTGGGATAGTTATTGATAGTTGGCTAGTGGAGCAGTGTTGTTAGTGTTTGTGAGTTTGCTAGATAGCTGGTGTGAGTGTGACAAATGCGAGATTGTTGATATCTTGTGGAAGGTTGTGAAGTGCCCTTAATCTTGGTAAAATTTGTGAGTGAGAGAGACTTGTATGTTGGGAGATCCATCTTCAAAGAGTGAATGCTTGAGGAACATGCTGGCTAGATCCCTCTAAGGAGGCTTGTGACATCAAGACTTTGGTTGTAAGCTTACTCTTATTTCATTATTAATGAAATCAATGATGTTTTCCTATGTCTTGTATGTAATGTACTTGATAGCGCATGACTTCTTGACTTTGTGAGTAAATAGATCATTGTTGTTTCCGGTTACGTGCTTTGTTGTATTTCCTTTGCATTGTTTCAAGTTGATTACTCATTAGGAGAAGGAAACAGAAGCTGGAGCAGTGCAACAGAACTCCATCGACCACCAGTTGAGGTAGGCCTCCAACTATGACTATTTAAGGAAAGCTATTGTTGATTTGTCCTTGTTTGTGACTAGACCCACTCTAGGGCTAGAGGGGTTGCCTCTGTCCGCAGAGGGAACACTTTCTTGCATCACAATATGTGTGATGTCATATCACTGGAATCCAAATAAGAAGGAGATTGGAGACTGGTTGGATAGAAAAATCCACGAATGCACAGCACAGGAGAACAGAAACCCGCGACTGACAAAGAAATAGTGGTTCGACAGTACCTATATACAAATATCCATGAGATCTTTTTCTGATATTTCCCTATTGAGCTATACGAGTGGATTGTGAAGCTAACAAATAGCCAAGGAAGGTGGAAACTTGACGGTCCTATTGTGTGGACCCCAGAGCTAGTGCAAAGGTTGGAAGCATCGGAGGATAAGATTGCCCGTGTTGTTGATCATTGGCTCGATTGCATCATAGGAGGATTTGTGACTAAATTCGCGGTCGACAGCTTAGTCATCTATAGTGAGGTGGAGTGACACATTTTCAAAGGACCGCGAGGCAAGTAAGTAAGATATTTGAATGATTGGATTAAAATGTTGTTGTGCAAAAAATGGGTTTTGCAACTACCTTGATGTTTGGGACTACGCGAAGTAGAAAAATTTACAGAAATGAAGGAAATAAGGGTCCAGAATATAGCCCCTTGATTTTATCTCTACGAAGGGATGAAGAAGGGATAGCGAAGGTTTCTTCGTGAAGTGGTATCCAGTTAATAAGACAAGGATTCCTGTGAATACCACTTCCCCCCACACCACCTTCGACTTCACCACCATCGCCTCAAACTTCACCCGTACCACCTCCACCTCCACCACGGTTCAATATGGAAAATATAGTGAAGTTTCCTTTTTTCAAAGGCTTGGGAAATGAGGACCCATACCAATTTTGGTTTGTTTTAAGGGCTGTATGGGAAGCTCAAGGTGTTACAAATGACCATATAAAGAAGGCGACACTGGTTAGCACTTTGCAAGATCACACGCTAACCTGGTATATTAAGTACTCTAATGATAACTCGAATGCTGGAGTAGTAGACATCCAAGTAGCACTAAATAGGGAATTTAGCAGGCCTAAATTTGAGGCGCAGTCAATTGTGGGATTCAAAGAGATTGCGATGCAACCAGGTGAGACACCTTGGGAACTAGATCAAAGGCTGAAATGTACAATCCATGAAGCCAACATGAATTTGACAGATGGACAACATTGTGAGTGGCTTGTGGCTTCACTACTACCACACTTAAGGAGTGCGTTGTTGCAGCAGAAGATAACAACTCAAGCAGAGGCATTAGAGATTGCCATGAGACTACATGAGACTCTGATGCAAGATCCTAATCTAGGAGCTTAGTAGATCCATGCACAGCTGAAGAATCTGTGCCTTGAGATGCAAAGTGTGAAGAAGGACAGGATGGTTCGACCAGAGGTACGCGAGGAGGTATGGTGCTTGAAATGAAAGAGTCACGTTCATGACAAAGACCATTTCCTGGTCTTTGCGAATTACCCTGCAGGAGGAGGACCAATGCCTTTAAGGTTGGAAGCTCAAGCAAGGCCTAGCATGGGGCCTGCATTATGGTGCGCTATCTGTCAGGCAGTTGGAAAACATGCCATGGATAACTGTCACTTGATACAGAAGTATGTATAAGCATCGAAACAACTGTTCTGCAACTTTTGTAGGTCGATAGGGCATGATGAGTGTACTTGCAGGAACTATGAATTGATGATGGATAGAACTCTCGCCTACAGGGTTTAGGTTGAAATGTGATCCCTTGACTAGAATGCAGGGATGGCGCAGATAGGATTTCAGGGGCATCAGACACTATTGCATGCTGTTTGATTGCACTAATCCAAGGCATCCATCGTGCAAGTATTGCATGCTATTTGACCATGAAACAAAAGACTGTCCTATGCTGGATACGAGGGGAGGTGGTGCTACCACCTCCACCAACTCAGAACCTATAGATGCTGAGGTTTGAGCCGCACGAGGAAGATTCGAATGTAAATATAGTGCTCAGGAGTGGGATTACAATGGGGGATGATAAGGGGAAACAACCAGAAGACAATACATGGGTTCGCAAAGACTCGATGAAAGAGGCTGAGTTCAATTTGGAGCATTCTCGTGAAACCTTCATGGAAGCTAAGAAGAGCTTCGTTGAAGCCTCCACCTCAGGAAGCAAGGATAAGCCTGAGTCAGAGATGGACCCTTCTATGCTCACAACTTTCCTGGAAACTTGTATGAAGTTACTCTGTGATAGTAAGGCTGTGAAATGGTTACAAGAACTCATCAATAGATGTGTTGGGACCGTGCCAGGTGATCTGCATGTAGTTCAAAAAATTGGCAAGCATAAAACGAGCGTAGGACGTGAGATGAGACTAACCGCACAAATAGGAGAGTATGAAATAGATCAGGTCATTTTGGACCTGGGGTTAGATGCGAATGTCCTACCAAAGCAGACTTGGGAGCGAATGGGGAGACTTGCATTGCAATGGTCTTCGATTCAACTAAGGATGGCGAATCAATAGAAAATCATCCCCATGGGGTGGCTACAGGTGGTGACCGTGGACATTGAGGGAGCGAGTGCGTTGGTAGATTTTGAAGTAATAGAGATAGTGGATGATAGCAATCCATACCCTACGCTCCTGGGAATTGACCGGGCTATTGATATGAACATGGTAATCAATATGAAGAAGCGAAAGATGACCTTTGAGAAGAAATCACTGCGCATAATAATACCCCTAGATCCTGTTGAAGGATCACGCTATACGAAACCAGTCTACAATTATGAGAGTGATGATGATTGGGACTACATCTATAAGATAACAACATGAGACCAAGACTGGGTGAATCCCACCGCGTATGGATGGATTACATGGGATCGCGAGAGTTCCTTCACTTCGGACTCCGATGAAGAAATAGAACGCTGGCAAAATCGGTTACACGAAGTAACTATGCTAAATTGCAACATGATGACTCGATCGCTATGATGTGTGTTGTCAGAGGAAATAAATATGCCTATTTATGATGGTCTAAATGAGGTAGATATCTTTTTGGATTTATTTGAAAGGGAGGTACCAGAAAATCAGTGCTTCTATACCTTGGACTAAGCACTGCGTGCTACGCCCGCAAGATGGTGGGGTACGCACAAGGGAAGCTTTGATGATTGATGCAAATGTAGGAGGATGATGAAAACATGATTTGGGAAGCCTAAGATGAGACTGACAGACAAGTATGATGGGTAGAATGATCCGCATGCACATCTGGCCAAATGGACGTAGGCTTATGGAGAAAAACCCCAACCTAAGTGGCTGCACCTATTCTGTTATACCCTGGATGTTATCCCACTGAATTGGTATATAGAAACAGAGCTCCACCATGGGACAGGTGACTGGGATATCCTACGCGAAGGATTCATGATGACATTCAGTTTTGAGGATGGGTTTAACAGTATTGATGAAGTGCTACAAGAGGTGAAAGCAACCATCTTTAGGATACCGCAGGATCCTTTAAAGCTAATTCAGCCTAAATTAGCTACTCAGCTGAGTCATGTGCTCGAATGTTATAATATAACTGTTGAAGTAGAGGACGAGGATCCATAGAATATTAACATTCTAGAAACAGAAGGCCACTGCGAGGTTCAAGGACTGCATATTGAGAACCCTGATATGACCATGCTAATGAAAACAAAACAAGTGAACATTGGTATGGTGGCAGAACCAAAATTCGTGAAGATTGGAGATTACTGAGACTACGAAATGGTGGATAAGGTCACTGAATTTCTCCATGAATACTAGGACTTATTCCCTACGAAGTTTACAGATCTGAAAGGAATAATTGGAGACCTAGGAGTGATGAAGATCACATTAAAGCTCGACGTGAGGCCAGTTAAGCAGAGGCCTTACCGCCTCAATCTGAAATACAAGGAGAAGGTCTGCTTAGAGCTAGACAAGATGCTAGCGGCAGGCATCATTAAGCCTATGGAAGAATCCAATTGGGTAAGCCCAATGATGGTGTAAGAGAAGAAGCAGAAGGATGAGATAAGGATATGCGTGGATCTTAGAAAACTGAATAACGCTTGTGTGCATGATCCTTTCCCAAATCTGTTCATGGATGAAGTGTTGGATAATTTAGGTGGCTAGGAGGCATATTGCTTCACCGATGGGTTCTTTTGGTACCACCAAATCAAAATCATGCCAAAGGATAGGAGAAAGACAACCTTCGTGACTGAGTGGGGTTGTTTTCAATACACTGTAATGCCATTTGGATTTAAGAATGTGGCTACCATCTTTTCATGAGTGTTTGTTGTGACATTCAAGGAATTTATTCATAAGTTCCTAGAGGTATATTTTGATGACTAGACTGTATTCGGGTTGGTTAAGCTCCATGTAGCAAGATTTTCCTTGACGTTGGATACCTGTCAAAGATACCAGATCGCACTCCATCTCAAGAAGTGTCTGTTTTGTGTTCCTTTTGGGAACCTATTAGGGCATGTGGTCTGCAGACAAGGACTGATGGTAGACCCTGTGAAGATCGTGGTGATACTGAACTTGGAAGTGTCGAGGAGTGCGAAATAGCTGTGTGCTACTCTGGGACATACGGGATATTACAAAAAGTTTATCAAAGGCTATGCCCATACCACTGCACTGATGGAAATTTTTTTGAAGAAGGATGTCACGTTCTGTTGGAACGATGACTGTAAGAAAATCTTGGCTATATTGAAAGGAAAGATGGTTACCGCGCCGATTCTAGCCTTTCGAGATTGGAAGAAAGAGTTTCATGTACATGTCGACGTGTCATGTATAGCATTGGGGGTAGTACTAACACAGGATGGAGGAGAAGGCTTGTACCATACTCTCGCATTCGCAAGCCATAGATTATCCAAAGTAGAGAAGAATTATTCTACCACTGAACGCGAGGGGCTAGCTATGGTGTATGCACTCCAGAAGTACCAGCACTACTTGCTAGGAGGCCATTTTAAGATGTATACGGATCACTCCGCGCTGAAGTACCTGGTCAATAAGCTTGTGTTGGGGGGGTGAATCTGTAGATGGCTCTTATTATTCCAAGAGTATGATTTTGAAGTTGTTTTGAAGCCTGGATGATTGAAAGTAGGACCAGACCATCTGTTGCGGATTGAAACATGGGAGGAACCTACTAACTTGGAAGAAGGATTTCCTTACGAACAACTATTTGTAGTGCGTGTCATGGATGGTCATTTTGAGGATATAATACACTTCCTAACAACATGAATTGCACCAGAAGGATACTCTGTCCAGCAAAAGAAGGAATTAGTGGTGCGCACGACAGATTTCTCTGTCTTTGTTGGGCAACTATAAAAGATGGGGACTGATGAGAGATTGCGACGGTATGTACTTGAGTTTGAATGGAGTAGCATCCTCGTTAATGCTCATTGGGCCATCGCAGGAGGACATTATGTAGGGAGAGCAACTACGCAGAAGATTCTATGCGTATGGTTGTGGTGGCCAACCCTTCAACATGATTCAAAGCATATTGCAAGGCGTGTGATGTATGTCAAAGAACAAGCAGGCCATCGTAGAGGGATGAAATGACTTTGAATCCAAAAATGAAGTTGCAACCTTTCGAGAAGTGGGCAATAGATTTTGTAGGACCCATTCAGCCAGAAGGGAAGATAGGGGTGAGGTACATTATCACTGCGACGAAGTATTTGACTTGTTGGGCACAAGTGTAGCCGGTGAAGGATTGCACGGGCGTAACAAACGCGAAGTTCCTATTTGAGAATGTACTAACGCGATTTTGGTTTCCATGGATCTTGATGAGTGATTGTGGTACACACTTCTTCAATGAGATGATCAGCACACTAACAGAGGAATTTCATGTATATCACTAGAAGAGCGCACCTTTTCACCCATAGGCTAACAAGATAGTGGAGGCATTCAACAAAGTGATTAAAAACATGTTGACCAATGTTTGCAATGCTCAGTGAAGTGATTGGGACCTACGAATACCTGCAGTATTGTGGGCTTATCGAATGACATGCAAGAAGCTGACGGGACAAACCCCTTTTATGCTTGTCTATGGTGTGGAAGTCGTAATGCCTATGGAATACATTATGCCTAGTTTGCGCATAGCAGCACTCATAGGTACGATGGATTGCAGAGCCCTAGAAGAGAGGCTCGTACAGCTAGATGAGCTCGAAGAAGAAATATTTTTGGCTAGGTTTCACCAATAGGTCCAAAAGCAACGTGAAAAGGCATCGCATGATCGACATGTAAAGCTGCGCACACTTAAGGTAATTGATATGGTTTTGTTATATGATAGTAATTTGATAAATTCCCTAGAAAATTCAGGATGCACTGGTTAGGGCCTTATGTTATTAAGGAGATTATTGATGGAGGAGTGGTACAACTGGTCAAGTTAAATGGATAACCCTTCCTAGGGAAGGTGAATGCCAGTCGCTTGAAGCCATACACCAGCGGTCCGGCCATGTGACTAAATGAAAGTAGCATAGTATTAGCGCCCCAGGCAGCTGAAAGGAGGTGCAGGACTATAAAATACACTGCCAAAGTTGGGGAGTTGCATGATTGGAAGTTGGTGTGAAGCAAGGATGTGTCATTGGGTCTGCAAAAGCTTAAAGGGAGCTACACTACCTAGGGAGAAATCACGTAGGTCAGCTGGCATTTAAGACAAAAATTATGGCTTCGATCCTTGAAAATCTACCGCCAATCCGACATTAATGAACCGATTTCGAGGGGAATGCTCGGGTTTGAATTCAAATTTCCCTAGAAATGACAATTAGCTATCTAGCAAGAAACACTTGGCATTTTAAGTATTCAGCAGTTGAGCTCTTATACACCTATGGACCTAGAGTTTTCGAAGCTCTCAAACGAACTCCTGCATTTGCAAACTTGCCTGGGACATCACGAGTACTGATATAGAGTGTTATGTCATCACCCCCAGAAGTTATCAATACACAACAAGTGGTAGAAGAGCTGGCACAAGAGATGGAGAAACAGGCAGAAGAAGCTACCCCAGAAGTAGCCGAAGTACCGGCGGAGGTCCCTAAATCCCCGAGAACGCCGAGACCGAAGCCAACCCCAACCAAGGATACCAAGAGCAGTAGCCTGCCATCCTATCGTCGAGATGAAACCCAATAAAGCCCATTGCCCAGGAGAAAGGCAAGGCTATAAACCTAGAGGAAGAAGAGGAGGATATCGAAGACATCCCATGGACGATAAAGATGTGGGAGTGGAAATAGAGGAGGTTGAAGCCCAGGCTGCGGACCCTATTATACGGTTACTGATGAGCGTGAGTATTTCAGCAAGGATGCTGCAACTCTAAGGCTACCAGCGTTACTTATCAACCCAGGGTTCATACAAACTTGGAGGTGACAGTGTTGTATGCACAAGTAAAAGTGAAGGTCTTTCCTGTTGTCACTATTTGTCTAGCGAGAGACCCTAGGGGTTCCAAGACAAACTTCTATAGAGTCAGAAGAAGCTTGATTCTTTGATGGAAGAAGAGAAAATCTACTCTAAGGGAGCTACTCTACTACAGTAATGAAGAAAACAACATGTAATGCTAAATCACACCATATCTTAATTAACCATTTAAACAGTTTTGCTAAGCAGAATTGCTAAATAAACACTAAACAGATGCTACTATCTAAGCTACAAAAGTAAAGAGCATCAAACCATACTAGTGTGTAAGAAAAAAAACTAAACTGAATCTATTTTAACTTTTTTTATTTTTTTTTGTTCTGGCAAGATCAAGTATGCAAATTAATTATTCTTATGGATGTGACAGGTGAATGAAAGGTGATGGAGGATGGCCAGAAGGTTTATGGAGTGGTTGGATGGTGTGGAAGGGTCCTAGGAGGATTTGTGTGACTTCCTAGAGGTTTCCCATCAATTCGGTCTCAAAACAGGGCATTTCAGAAAAACATACAAGATGTATTAGAAACCTACAGGATGATCTTATAGGAATTACAGGAAACCTATAGGATACAATCGAGAGCTAATTGTGAGGTGTTGAAGGTGTTGGGAAGCTTGGGAAAGGTGTATGATGAGTGGAATGGAGTGTTAAAAGGTCTAGGAGCACTCAGGAGTCAATATCCAAGATAAGAGATGGCTAGATTCGCTCAATGTATCTAGGGGAATATCAATGAAAAATGATAAAAAAAACTAGTGAAGGTGATGGTGGAACAAGAGATGGCTAAGGTGGATGAAGTGGAAGGTGGCTACTGGTGATGAAGTATGGGTCTCCTCTTGAAGTTCCTTCTTTTCTTAAAACATGTGTGTCCTCCAAGAACTACGCAACAAGATACATTTTCATAAACTAGAAAAGCATGAATCAATTGCCTATATTATGCATGAAGAAAGTTGCTGAAGGGAATGAAAGCATGAGTGAGATCTTATTGCATAAATCAAGATGGAAAAATATGACAATGAAATCTGTCTTGAACCAAATACTGAATCAAAGACAACAAACTCCAAAGCTCATGCAAGAACTAGAAATCTGTGTTTTTGGGGCTGCTGAAGGGTCCCTTCTTCAAGTCATGGTCCCAGAATGAGGAAGTGAGGCTGAGACACCTGTTGAAAACCTTATGGTGATCCTTTTTCTCCTTTCTAACCTACTACTTGAAAGAAGGCAGAAATGGAAGCAAACTATCACACAACCAATCTAATCACACTGCTGTAATGGAAATGCATCTACTAAGCAAATGAACAATTAAATGATGAATCTATACTAGCATACATGTACAATAAAGATGAGCCTTGGATGCTAGGGTTGGTCCCTAACCCAAGAGCTTCAGCCCTCTGAGTTAACTCAGTGTTTGCTCAAAACAAAACTCATTCTTATTACCAAAACAATGGATTAATTCAAAAACTGTCACAAATCTTGCAACTCAAAAATAGAGTAGAGTTTTATAATAAAAAATTTGAATCCTACTGAGGTCCTAGACCTCTCTACTTATACATCTGATGTCTCTAATGAATTCCTTAAAATTAGGGAGGCTCGTCTCCCAAACTCGAGATAAACTGGTGCTTTGCCTTTCACTTACTTGTTTGCCTTCTAGTCCTCATGATTTGGATGTTTGTACTTCGAGCTGATGGAGGAATATTCAAATGGAGGGGTAGTAAATGAGGAGGATTTACCTCCTATAATCCCTCTCCCTTGTCCCATTCGAGTTTTGACCATGGTCTGTGCCAAAATTCCTTGCTTTTATCCTTTAATCCCGTGTTAAATGCACATTAGTCCACAAAGCAAAATATCCAAATTTAACTCATCTCATAAACAAAATATAATCAAAAGTATGAAATAAGTTATGAGAATAGTTGGTTTTACTAAACTAGGAGGTGAATTAAGGCCCATATAATTACCGAATGATGAGGTTCATCATCACCCCCTACTGAAAGTGTTGTTCATCCTCTGAGCAACTTAGTCAATATCCATATCTTTCATGGCTCTAGTAGCCTTTTTGGCATCCCATGCCTCTACTGTGGTCTCTTCTTCTTGTTCATAGAAGCCTGATTTATTTTCTAATTTTTCCCACTACCACTTTTCTTCTTCTTCTTTTCTCCCTTCTAGCATCCCTAAGAGTAGTGGTGAACTGAGTTTTAGGACTATATAATTGACCTTCAACCTTTGCATAGATTGATTATACATAGGTGTCCTTTTGAGTGCCTCTCTCAACCTTTGAGGGGAGTGATATTCTCTTATCTTCAGGCTGTGTGGTAGTGTGTTCCATCTCCTTAGTCAAGCATGTATACTATCATCTCCTAGCAGCCTAAACATGTCCTCAAAGTGTGAAATTTGTTGCTCTTGGGTAGCAAGATATCTAGGTGCTAGCTGAGGATCATTTGCAATCAAATTATGGGTACTGACGAGGCCCATGGGATTTGATTGTTTAGCTCTAATCAAAAGAGGTTTAGTCTGCTCTCTGGCCAATATTCTTTTCATCTTTGTAGATCTTGACTCCTCATGGTTCATCGATTAAGCCAAATCCATTAATTATAGATCTCCTAGCTTGGCATTAGGGTTCTAAACATTCATGTTTGTGAGGGCCATGTTGTGCAAATAAACTCATCCATTTTGGCCCTATCCTCTAGTGTACTTTGATCACAAATATCAATAAACTGTCTATGCTAGCGTCTTAATATGAAGCTGCAACCATTGTTCTTTGAGGTAAAGAGCATAGGATTTAGTTGGCATCCTACAATGGATTTCCTCCAAGGAGAGGCTGGCCATACATGCTAGTTGGTTCTCTCTTTCCTGCAGCTGTCCCCTCAGCCATGCATTTTCTCTCTCAAGTAAACTTCTCATTATAACTTCTCTGTCCCTTAAGCCACTTAGCTCTTTGCCCATTTATTTTAGTTTCCCTTCCATGTGCCCAATGTCTTCCACCCACTTTTATTTGGCGATCTGCATCCATCGGTGGGTTCTGGTCCTCTCCTTCTCAAGCTAGAAGAATAGTGGGATGGAAAATTTTTGAGGTATTACCCTGCCTCCTTCAATAAACTGGTAATAGGAGTCTAGGTTAGGTTGGGGGCTAGGTTCCTTTGTCTCTAGGTCTTCCTCTTTAGCTTCTTGCTGCTCCCCTACCTTTCTTTCCAATTTTTGTGCCTCCTGTAGTTTCAGCATAGTATCTTGTAGCACTGTTTTTGCTTCCTATAGGTTTTGTTGTGGATCCTGTAGGATTGCCTTACCCTTTGAGGAAGTTGATCTAGTAGTAGGCCTCCTTACATAGGTGATAGGTGACTTAGGGGAAGGCATTTTGTCTTTTTGTGTAGGGGAATATTCAATCTCAATGGGAATTTTTGTTGATGTTTGTGGCTTCCCCTATTTTATTCTTGTGCTCTTTCTTGTTATGAAATATAGTGGGGTTTTCCTCCTCCTTTTTCTTTTTTTTTTGACTGGGGTACTGAGGGAAGTGAGGGCATCTACTACCTCTCTCTCAGTGGCCTCTGGAGACACCCTAGGTGACTCCTTCTTGTGTTCTTCCCCTTTGTTTTATTGTCTTCTTCTTCTCTGTTTTTCCTATCTTCTTCCTCTTGTGGATCTTCATCATCTCTATCAATTTCTTCCTTAATTTCCTCCTTTGTTTCTTCATTATCGTCCTTCTCTTCTCCCTATTCTTCTTCAACTTCATCATGTTCCTTTGTGTTAGCTTCTTATTCATCCATCTCATCCATTTCCTGCTCTGTATATTCCTCTTCCTGTTTTTCCTCCTCTTCACTAACAGTAGGACTAACATCATAAGTTAGAGATTTAATGTCATCCTCTGCTGGAAAGTCTCTGAAGACTAACCATGTTATAGGGATTTATAGGATTTGGAGGGATATTCAATGAGGATCCTAATCAACCCATGGTGAGCCAATTGTTTGGAATTCCCTTCGTTCACTTTGTTGTTGGAGTCTATGAGTGATTGCAGCAAGAAATAGGGTATTTTGAGTCTTCGATGAGGTGGTGTTTCTATCCAAAGTCTTAATTCCTCAAGGATCTTGAAATTATATCCATAAACAACACTATATCTACCCTCACATGATATGCATTTGATGCGTTGGTAGCCTACCTCACTCCTTGTGTATGGTAGACTGTCCCTCCTTACTCCATTTTTGTCCTCTAGGTTCTTCACCTTCTAAAAAGAATTTCCTTTTTGCCACTTGGTTGTCTCCTTTGTCTTATTTTCTCCATGGAATTCCTAGGGGGAATGTGGTGACCCTGCTGATGAGATCTGGGGTGAGATCTATAGTGAGTGCCCTTACTACAACAATGGAATCGATTCTGCTGTGTGGAGTGAGGGAGTGAGAAAATTCTTGAGCCACCTCATCATCATACCCTGTGAATTTTTCGAAAAACCCCATCCAGTTATGTCTTATAAAGATTTCAAGCACCTGGGGGTGTTGTTGGATTCTCATAATGCTTGTGGGATATCTCCTATTGAACACTCTTGTCATCTTGCTAGTGAACTTGAGGATAAAATAAGAGGGTTGACACAATTTCTCAAATGCAGGAGCAAAATAGAGTTGACTGTGTATGTAATTTACTTCTCACAGTTATTAAATTCACTAGATTTTAGAGTATCTGTGGTGTATTTTCTTGCAAAGGGGAATGAAATTTTAGAGCCTACCTATTTAGAATGGTTGTAATGGAAAAATTCCCATGATATTCCCTCTTGAAATCTTCTTTTCCTATCCTGTAGATTGTCCCTATGTATCCTGTAGATAGTCTCTGTGTATCTCATAGACTGTATCCTGTAGGAATTCCTGTGCATGCTCCTATAGGAATTCTTGTGCAAAACTATGGATCTTTACTTTCGGTGGGTGGCCTGGGTTATGAGAGTGACTTGAGCTAGGGAGTTTTGAGGAGGTGAAATGCATGAATGCATGGAACGATGTTTTATTTCCCTTTATGGTGATTCGGGATGAGGTGGTGTGCTGGCAGCAAAGGTACATTGGCATTTTTGGACCGTTGGTCCCCACTACCACCTCATCATTTCCCACTCCTCGTAATCATCTCCCACCTCGTAGATCCATAGTTTAGCCATTTTTTCCTACTCTTTCTCTATCTTTGAGTTGATTGTAGCCATGTGTGAGAGGACACCCGGTTCTGCATGTGCTGACTGAACGAAGGTGGCCACGTTAACTGGCCACCTTTTTACTTATAAACCAACTATCTTGTAACCCTTACAACTTTTGACTACATGATGTATATGAGTGAGCGAGCGGGATACTTACCTGTGGTTTTGGTGCTATGCTGTAGTTGTCTAAGACTAGAGGTGCTGCTTTGTATATTTGTTGCATGCCATTCTTCTTCCTCCTCTTGCTATCTGCTAATGGTTTCTTTGCTTTTTCAGGTATCTATAGCTGAAGATATGATGCTGCTACTATTGTGGATCTCTTTGATCATCCTAGTGAAGACTTGTTGCTGGTGTGATTGGAATTCTATGGGATAGGATAATACAGGATTTCCTACATGATGTCCTGTAGCTGCTTTGCCCTCAGAATTCTTTAATCATATTGTTGGCTAGGGTTGTGAGGATGGTGTAGTGAATGGAAAGGAGTATAAGTGTGTAGAGAAAAGGATAATTAGGTAATGCTCTTACTCCTCTCTGTTTTCCCTTTTTTTTATATTTTTTTTCCTTAAGACTACTAGAAATTGTTGAAACTGATTTTTTTGTTTTGAATGGTGAGTGTAGGGATGATGATAGTGGATGAGGTGAGTTGATGGATCATGCATAGGGTGAATTTTAGGGACCTAAAAAACTTATCATGTGCCTTCGGATTGCTTCCTGTAGGTTTTTTGGGTCACTGTAATTCCTACAGGATCATCCTATAGGTTTTCAGGGGATCCTGTAGAAAACATAGTCTTCACATAAATCGAAGCAATGGAGTGGAAAAATGATGGAAATGATGGAGGGATGCATGGTAAGGAGTGGAGGAGATGAATATGTGAGAGGCAGGCCGATTCCCTTTGGATCATCTTTTTCTCCTTGATCGTCTTTCTCGTCCACCTGCAAATGACAATTATATATTTTTCTCTCCTTTTTTTTTGAAAAACAACTAGGCCGCCTTAGAGAGGTTTTCACCATAACTGTTTTCCCATGGTGCCTCGAGGAAGATTTTCGCCTAGGGATCTTCTTATTCCTTTTTCTTGTCTTTTTTCTCTTTTTTTTCCTTTTTTTCTTCATCATTGGTCCACCTCACGAGGTTTTCAACCCAAATATGGGACTCAGGCGCCTCATGGAGGTTTTCACTAGAGTCCTTATTCTTTTTTATTTTTTCTTTTTCAGTGACTTGATGAGGGAGGAGTTGGAAATTGCTCCACCATCATCACTGTTTTATTGATATTATCAATGAACTCTTTTTTTTATAAAGGCCTCTTGTACATTTTCAATCGGTGCCCATTAACAAGCAAAGGAATGGATTCTTCATCTATAGTTCTGATTTGCACTGAACCATTATCAAGGAATCTTTCCACAACATAAGGTCTGAGCCATATTGTCCTTAACTTGCCCTTGAAGTCTTTATACCTAGAAGTTGGCTTGAGTGGGCCTGGCCCAGGTTCGAAGTTAATTAGCCAAAAAAATCCCTACACTACTGGCCCTTTCGGCAACATCCCGCGGAGCGCGGACTATGGTCTCACCCGAAGTAGTATGGGGGGATGTTGGAACCAAGTTTCAGCACCCTTGAGATGTCTGAGGGGTTGGTTTAGTCCAACTGTGAATAGCTTCACGCAGGTTACTTCACACATCGCCTTGACCTACGAAGCATTCGCGATTTATTATAATCTCCTTCGTGTAGGCCTAACCAGGGGCGGGATGCTTTCACACTGCTAAGGCAACGATCTGCACTCCCCAAGTTACACCATGGATCTTACTTATATTCTTATAAGTGTTAGTTAACTTCGCGTAAATAGATACTTTGTTATATTCTCTTAGTCAACATAATCACATAATTTGATGCATAAAAACAGTAAAAATGCAATTCATTCCCAATATACTCAGTGCATAAAACAAGAAAAGATACATAGAAATGATAAGAGACTTCTCTTTGTTACTTCTCCAAAGGTTATAGACTCGACTTGCCCTGTGCACTCAGCTATAGGGGTCTGTTTACTTAGCTGCGGACTACTAGGCCTCTGTACACTCAACTGTAGAGCCTTCTCCTACTCTATGACCCAAGACTCGAATCTACACTTAGATAAGACTCAATTCTTCATCCTTCATTCATTTATTGATTCCTTCTTCGGTGATTTACAACTTAGAGCCTTACTCTATTTATACAATCCCATGGTCTGCGGACCATGGGTGGATCTCTAAAGCCAACATTACATTTACAAAAATGAGGGTAGATAAACCCATGAATTATTTACAGGTTCGCACTCCGCGGCCCCAAAACGTGGAGTATTTACATTGGATTTAGTCAAAACCTGAGCTTTCAACCCTAAAACGTCCCTTGGTGGATTCCGCGCCCAGTAGGCCCCCAACACAAACATTGTGAATTGCCCTCGAGTCACTCTGTCGATGTGGAGGTCTTCGTGCAGAGACCTACCAACTTTGCTCGGACTGCTGCAAGGTTGGCAACGCACTAAGTAGCTTCCTATTATACTTCCTGCATGCGCTGTTCAGAGACCGTGGTATCTGAACTGCTTCCTTGCATCTACTCATCTGTTCCCTATATCTACACGAGCTTGCCTTTGATCAAGGTTGTAATGACGAATGCGTCATCGATCCAAGGTTGGACACATGCCTACAAAACCTCTTCTTTGTGTTGCTCCATGTCTACATGCTCCTTAAGCATTGTTGCCTATTGCAGTAGCGCGAGTCTTTATGTAAGGGCAACTGTCTATGTAGTCCCTTTTATATCATCATACTATTACTGCAGCTTGCGTGCCTCTATTTCTAAGCGTTGTATGTTTGGGTCCTCCTATAGAGTGGTGAGGTCCTCAAACGACTCTTCCAACATTTTTGTGTGGTCCTTCACTGCACTGCTGATCTCCTCCATCCCCGATGTAATGGCATTGGCACGCTGTTCCCTCACCTCTGGAGGAGTTGAAGGCTGCACCTTCAACTGCAGCTCTACTATGTGAAGGTTCAACTCCAGCTGAACCTTATCCATCTCTTCTTATGCTTCGTGCACCCCTGCTACTAACCTCTAGATGCATGCCTCTGCTAGGATGGCCAACTCAGGGACCATCTGGAAGGCCTCCTCAACCACCTGCACCATCTGTCGGTTCTACACCACTACCTTGTTAGGATGTAGGCTCAGTTGTTCCATATTAATTTTCTGCTCGCTTAACACCTGTAGTGCATGACCCTCCCTAGCCTACAGTTTTGCAGTCACTCCATCCTGCAGGACATAGAATGTCTCCCGAGGGAGCACAACCATGTTGATCCCTACTCCCTTCAATGCAGTTATCATAGGTATGTTAGCCTCATTGTCTGTAAGCAGTACCCCCTTTGGCAGCACTATGGTGTTGGTCATGCGGGCACGCATCATTTCCTCAGCCATGACCATTCGTACTGCAAGGCTGGTTGAGAGAGTACCAGCTTGAGGAGTGTGCACCTGCAACTCCTATATTTGTGCTTGGAGGGCCCCCAACACAATCTGATTCTCCTCCACGAACTGCTAGAGGGCCTCCACGGTGACGTCATGCACCGTCTGCCCTATATCATGGAGATCTCCTTCTATGAGGGTGATCGGGTTGAAAGAAGTCTTAGAAGTTTTCAACTTCTTTCGCAGCCCCACATGCTCTCTTGGGCGCTAGCGCTTCAACTGTGTAGATGTTATTTCTAGGTTTGCACAACCTTCCTTTGTCTCGGGCTCTTCCTCAGGAGAGGGTGACTTATGGCCTTCGCACTCCTTCTCTATTGCCTATTGTTTCTCAGCTACTTGTTTCTGTTGTTCTGTTGTTGCCTTCATGGCATCTTGCACCTCCTATGCCTTTGCTGTTGCTGCCTCTTTTCTTCTCTTCTCTACCAACTGCGCCATTCATAGTTTTGCCTCCTCCTTCTTCTTTTGTGTAGCCAACTTCTCAGTTTCCAATGGGGAGATGGCTGGAGTGCGCCACTCCAGTGGCCACAACTCAAGTACAGTGAATATGACATCGTCTGTTGTTGGCTTATTGGGCCTTGACCCAGGTTCGGAAGAGTTATTAGCCAAGCAAATTGTGTAGCTACCAGCCCTTTCAGCAATAGCCTGCGGAGTGTGGACTGAGGTCTCACCTGAGGTAGCAGGGGAGGGTGCTAGAACTAGGTTTCCACACCCTTGGGATGTCTTGATGTGGTTTGGAGGGGTCACGAACCATTCTGTGGCCCCGCAACACTCTGTACTATTATCGGGCTTCCACGTATGTCTGCACAAGTATACGTTCTTATTAATGAAATTATTATATATCTGATCTTCTTGTTATAGTCTTTAAGAAAACATCTAACAATAAACCTAGTGCATGCAATTATAAAAGGATATAAACTTATATAACAGATACATAAACCAAAATACAATAGATCCACGATACTTCAGAAACCACTTGTCTTTATTGAAATCTTCTAACAATACAACTAGATCTGCCCTGTGCACACAGCTGCAGGGGTCCACGCACATAGCTGCAGACTCTTCCATGCCTTTGCGCACACAGCTACAGAGCCTCTATCTATCTACCAACACCCTTGACTCGGACTTACAGATGCAGATAATACTGTCTTCACAAACCCATAATACCAAGATTCAGAACCAAACTTCTTCAAAAACTGCCTTCTAGCCATAGAGCCTTGCTTTATTTATACATTCCCATGGTCCGCAGACCATGGGCAAGCCGACTTACTTCCTATTATTTTCCATTATTCTCGGGTAGACAACCATTTGACTTGACTCATTACAATTCACGGTCTGCACACTTCGTGGAGTCTTTACCATACTTTTTCCAAAAATTGTGGACTTTGAGTCCTAAAACCGTTATGCAGGGCCTTCGCTACCCAACAGGCCCCCAACACAATCAACATGACTTGTCCTGAGTCACTCGGCTGGTGCAGCAATCTTTGCACGGAGGTCATTCAACAACTTCCGTGCTTCGATTACCCTCACAACAAAGGCATCTGCCATCTGCTTTACCCATTCTGCACAAGCCACCAATGTATCAGTATCCGATTTCGTTGCTTGCCCGGGCTCAAATACTTCTTGCATATGTGCTAACTGTCCCTCGATGTTGCAAGAGACTGTGAATGCCTCATCAAACCAAGGTTGGATGCATTATTTAAGCACTGCTTCCTTTTGCCGAGCCACATCAACCTGTGCCTTGAGAGCCTAGGCCTCCCTTGTTTTGGCCAGTCGTTGTGTGATGGCAATCGTTTGTATAGTTACCCCGATTTTTTCATATGCCTGTTGTAACTCTCGTTCTTCCGTTTCTACCTACTGTAGTGTTGGGTCATCCTGTAGGGATATGAGCGTAAGGAGGGACTGATCCAACAATCCCGACCAATCTTGGACCGCACGCTTTATAATTTCCAACCCTGCTTGAATTTTTTCGCGGCATTGCTCTCGAACTTCTGGGGGTGTGGGTGGTTGCGCCTTCAGTCTTAGCAGTGCAATTTTCAAATTTAATTCCCACTGAGCTTTTGCGGCATCCTCTTGGGCCGTACAGAATCCGGTGGCCATGTAATGGATCTTGTCCATTATTGGAAGTTCCGTTGGGACAACTAACTCTGGTACCTTACTGTAAGCTTCCACCACGGCCTGTTCCACTTCCTGGTTGTGAGTGACCAAGTCATCATGCTGTAGGCTGACTTGCTCCAGATTTTCCTTATGCTCCATTAAGACTTGGAGTCAGCGATTACTCCAATCTGCAGTTGGTAGAGGGTTTCTCGAGGCAGAGCAGTCAAATTCAACCCCCAACTTCGCATGTCACCCTCAACTTTGGTTAAGATAGTGCCTGCTAGCAACACTAAAGTGTTCATTATGTGACTACGCACCATCTGCTCAACTGCAGCTGTATCATCTGCTAGGTTTGGTATCATCCCTCCCGAGGGTCCCACCTGTAATAACTGCAGCTGCGCTCTGAGCTCCCCCAACATAGTTGTTTGCTCTATCATCAGCTCCTGCAATGCACTGGTAGTGACATTGACACTGGTTCGCTACTATCAAGAAATTATTTCTCCAAAGTCTTAGCTATTTTGGATTTCTTGTGTGCATGTGGCAATTTCTTGCTGCATGGCATTTTGCCTTGGGTCGATTTTGTGGTAAAGTCGGTGCGTTCATATGTCACTGATTCCTTTTGCCTATCCAGTTCCAAGGACATTTCTTGATCTTCCATGGTCTCCTCGACAATTACTTCCTAGGTCGCCTCCTGCAGCGAAGCGGCCTTTTGTCCCGGACATGTCCTTTCCGCCAGTTTAGTGAGTCACAGCTGGATTTCCTTCTTTTGCTGTTGTGCTGCCATCCTTTCTAATGTGGCCTTGTCTGGGACACACCATTATAAAGGCCATGCTACCAATACTTCATAAATTTCATCGTCTATTGTAATGAATGGGAGCTTGACCCATGTTTGCTTTAGATCCTTCCACGCCCAGATATATAGGTTGTGCATGTCTACTTTGAACTCGGCCATGCTTTGCAAATTATTGTAGACTGTTGGGGACATCCGCGGTCTGTGAGCGATCCATGTCCGGATACTCACTTCCATGAATATCCAAAATACCTTGATCTCACAGACCTATGTGGCATCCTTTGTAGCCCAGAGTGAGGTAAACCGCACTGCTTTAGGTAGGTTGTGCTCAATGCTGGGAAACTGGCTACCCTGCAGCAATTCTCCTACAACCAGAAGGATTGATAGTAGCAACCATGCATGATGGAAAGTCTTACCTTTGTCCTGTGCTTCCTTACAATTTGTCAGAAATTCGTCGCATAAGAAGGCGCCTAGTTGAACTGGACTCCTTCTGCACACTGCTCCGCAAGCGCAATAACATGGGCTGGCACCTCATCTGTGTGGCATTTTCTCATGAGTTTATTGGCTAGTAGCTGGGTGGCAACTTGCACCTCTCAGTCGTTGATGCTCACTATTACATATGCACGCTTTCCTTTTACCAGCTTATATTTAGCCTTCATTGTCTCTGCAAGACCCACATCACTACTTGTTCCGACTATGTCTATGGGGTTGTTCCATTTAATCAGTAGGTGAGTAATCTGGTGTACTAAATCGACCATGATTGGAATCAACTCTTCCAACTAGAGATACCCATCATGTACCAGACAGAGTAACTATCAGATCACAAAAATGGTGATGGCCAGATGGTGATAGTGGGGTATCCACCTCGGATTAAGTAAGCCCGCCTTTTCCATGACCAGTAACAATTTCCGTGGTAGTGATTTGTCTGCGGCCAATTGGGGGAACTTATCACTATCCGCTAGATCCCAATATTCGAACTTGATACTTGGTACTCAGCCCAACGGCAAACCATCAAACCTTATCTCATCTGGAAGAAGTAGGGTCTGTAGCGTACTCTTTGTAGCATCCAGGTCCTTCGGTATCTTGGCCATGCCATTCCATGGAGAGACATATGGGGTTAATGAGGGTATTTGGAACATATCTTCTTCATCCTCATCCTGTGCTTCAATCTGAGCGATCAGGGCTTGCAAATATTCGTCGTCCTAGTCGGGTTCGATGGTGATTGCTTTGCCCTTCTCGACTACTGACCTTTTACTGAATCTCGGTGATACCCTGATTGGCCCCATCGTTTGCTTGTTTTTCTAGGGATGTGGTGTGCGTGGGGACTTTGGAACCTCAGGCGTCGCAGCCACTTCATTTGGCTCCTCATGGGTTGGATCCAGCTCTTCCATGAACCGTGCTTAGGTTATTGCCATGGTACTCATGGGATGCCTAGTAGCAGGGTGTTTGCTGGTCTTCACTGGTTTAGATCTCACATATCCTAGTGTTGTCTAGAGGGTGTTATAGAAGCATGTAGATTTGAATATATCCCTTCCCTCCACTTCTAGTTCATTAATATATTCTAGGCGGCAGATCTTTTCGTATCTATCTTGGAACTTCTGTCTTAATGACCCACCGCCCGTTCCCCTCTACTGTAATTGGAACTTCTTGTTAGGAATAGTGGCATTAACAGTCACCTGCCAACCTTTCCATGCGGCAGTGCATCCCCTTTGGCATAGCCATGATCATGCTCTCCGAATGGCCCTGCATGGAACCTTCTTTCCGCGTCGACCTACCACATACTAGTTTATAGTCCCACACCTTCTTTCAACTGCGGGGGGCACTGAGACTGTGCTTTCCACAACTATTCAAGTGGTCACACCCCAGGTGCGATGTCTCACCATCCCTACTAGCCCGGGCTATGGGCACCTTTCGAGTGCCTTCGTATTGGTTAGCTCCTTAGGTGCTACTTTATGGGGTACACTGCTCCATTGGTGTGATTGCAACCATGATAGCAGGTTCACTGCTTGTCCTATTACTGAGGTAGACCTGGCCAAACTGGGTTCCCTTATGTGTAGATTCGTGCGGCCCATTTATGTGATGCCCTGTTTTATTTTGCTGATTCCTTTCCCTAACATCGCACTTTTCCTTCTCTGCTACACCTGTTTTTCATTGATTTCACGAAGCCTGATACTACCGTGCCCATTCTCAATTCCCTCTTATCTTACTATTAAGAAGCGCACCTTCGCCTCCCTATTGTGATAGGTCCATCGACTCTCTAGTATCCACAGATTCCTAATGGATCGTCTTATGTTGTTCGTGCGCACTCCTGCTTTCCTGCTAGCTTTGTCGCATATAGCTGGCGGGCTACATTACTGTGGTGAATTCAGATTTTTGCTTCGTATACGGTTAGGCATTAACACCCCATACACCTGGACTCTATGTTTCCAATGGATGCTCATCTCCTTTGTCCTCCAATTCGACTGCGCACTCGCCTCCTAAATTCACGCCACTTTCCCCTAGTCTTTTGGTGTATACTTAACCCTTGTGTAGTTGTTGCACATGGCGACCCCGTTTGTGGACCCTGCTTTTCTTCGTAGTGGTCTACTAGTTCCTCCACTTTCGTTACACCCTCATCAGTCGGCTACTCCCTTGCTTCTATCATTACATGGCGTAGTGATCTAGTCATCATATTACAACTTAGTGTTGTAACCTTATGCAATCGGTTTTGCCATTGCTCAATCTCTTCATTGGAGTTTGATGTACAGGAGTCGTCGCGTTCCCATGAGATTCTCCCGTCCACTGCCAGATTCACCCAATCTTGCTCTTGCATTGTGATCTGGTAGATATGATCCAAGTCCTCATCACTCTCCTCGTCGCGTACGAGTTCAGTGTAGCGTGCTCCTTCAGCCGGATCTAGCGTAACGACTACGCGTAGAGACTTTTTCTCAAATATCATCTTTTGGTATTTTAAATAAATGACTCCATTCATGTCCGTGGCCCAGTCTATCCCTAATAGTGCTAGGTAAGGGTTACTGTCATCCATAATTTCTATTACCTCAAAGTCTATTTGTGTGTTCATGCCTTCTATATCTACTGTGACACGTTGTAGTCTCCCGTGGGCAAGATCTTTTGTTGGTTCGCCATCCATCGATGAATAGGAGACCACTCAAATATGGGCCTACCCATGCATTCCCATGTCTGTTTAGGTAGTACATTCGCATCCGAACCCAAGTCTAGAACGACTTGATCCATCTCATAGTCACCAATCTAGGCAGTCAACCACATCTCCCGCCCTGTGTGTAAAGCATGCTTGCCTAGTTTCCTAATCATGCATGGTTCACCGGACCTTCACATCTAGTTATCAATTCTTGCAATCCCTTCACCACTCTAATGTCCAGTAGTAGCTTCATTTATGTCTCCTTTGTCCTGTGCTTCCTTACAATTTTTTATAAATTCGTCGCATAAGAACTGCACCCAGCTGAACTAGACTCCTTTTGCACACTGCTCCACAAGCGTAATAACAGGGCCTGGCAAATCATCTACGTGGCATTTTCTCATGAGTTTACTGGCTAGTAGCTGGGTGGCGACTCACACCCCTTGGTCATTGATGCTTGCTATTACATATGCACACTTTCATTTGTCCAGCTTATATTTAGCCTTCATTGTCTCTGCAAGACCCACATCGCTACTTGTTCCGGCTATGTATGTGGGGTTGTTACATTTAATCGACAGGTGAGTAATTGGGTGTACTAAATTGGCTGTGATCGAAATCAACTCTTCCAACAAAAGATACCCATCATTTACCAGACAGAGTAACTGTCAGATCACAAAAATTGTGATGGCTGCGTGGTGATAGTGGGGTATCCACCTCAGATTAAGTAAGCCCTCCTTTTCCATGACTAGTAACCATTTTCGCGGTAGTAATTTGTCTGCGGCCAATTGGGGGAACTTGTCACTATCTGCTAGATCCCAATCTTCGAACTTGATACTTGGTACTTGGCCTAGCGGCAAACCATGAAACCTTATCTCATCCGGAAGAAGTGGGGCCTCATCCTGTGCTTCAATCTGAGTGATCAGGGCTTGCAAATATTCGTTGTCCTCGTTGGGTTCGGTGGTGATTGCGTTGCCCTTCTCGGCTACTGACCTTTTACTAAATCTCAGTGATACCCTAATTGGCCCCATCGTTTTCTTGTTTTTTCCGGGGCTGCGGTGTGTGTGGGGACTTTGGAACCTCGGGGGCCGCAACCACTTCATTTGGCTCCTCCTAGGTTGGATGTAGCTCTTCCACGAACCATGCTCAGTTTCTTGCCATGGTACTCATGGGATTTCTGGTAGCAGGGTGTTTGCTGGTCTTCACTGGTTTAGATCTCACATATCCTAGTGTTGTCCAGAGGGTGTTATAGAAGCGCGTAGATTTGAATATATCCCTTTCCTCCACTTCTAGTTCATTAATATCTTATAGGTGGTAGATATTTTCATATCTACCTTGGAACTTCTATCTTAATGACCCGACGCCGGTTCCCCTCTACCATAATTGGAACTTCTTGTCAGGAATAGTGGCATTAATAGTCACCTGCCAACCTTTCCACACGACAGTGCATCCCCTTTGGCATAGCCATGATCATGCTCTTCGAATGGCCCTGCACGGAACCTTCTTTCCACACCGACCTACCATAGACTGGTTTATAGTCCCACGCCTTCTTTCAACCATGGGGGGCACTGAGACTGTGCTTTCCACAACTAGTCAAGTGGTCGCACCCCAAGTGCGATGTCTCAACATCCCTGCTAGCTTGAGCTGCGTGCACCTTTTGAGTGCCTTTGTATCCATTAGCTCCTTAGGTGCTGCTTTATGGGGTACACTGCTCCGTTGGTGCGGTCGCAACCATGATAGCAGGTTTGTAGCTCGTCCTATTACCGAGGTAGACCAGGCCAGAATGGGTTCCCTTATGTGTAGATTCACGCAGCCCACTTGTGTGACGCCCTGTTTTATTTTTTTGATTCCTTTCCCTAACATCACGCTTTTCCTTCTCTGCTACACCTGTTTTTCATTGATTTCACAAAGCCTGATACTACCATGCCCATTCTCAGTTCCCTCTTATCTTACTATTAAAAACGCACCTTCACCTCCCTTCTGTGATAGGTCCATCGACTCTTTGGTATCCGCAGAGTCCCAGTGGATCATCTTATGTTGTTCGTGTGCCCTCCTACTTTCCTGCTGGCTTTGTCGCGGACAACTGGTAGGCTACATTGCTATGGTGAATTCAGATTTTTGCTTCATATACGGTTAGGCATTAGCACCCCATACACCCGCACCCTATGTTGCCAATGGATGCTCATCCCCTTTTGTCCTCCAATCCGACCACGCACGCGCCTCCTCAATTCGTGCCACTTTCCCCTAGTCTTTTGGTGTATACTTCACCCTTGTGTAGTTGTTGCACATGGCAACCCCATTTGCGGACCCTGCTTTTCTTCGCAGTGGTCTACTAGTTCCTCCACTTTCATTGCACCCTCATTAGTCGGCCGCACCCTTGCTTCTATCATTACACGACGTAGTAATCTAGTCATCGTATTACAACTTAGCGTTGTTACATCATGCAATCGGTTCTAGCATCGCTCAATCTCTTCATCAGAGTCCGATTTACAGGAGTTGTCAGGTTCCCATGAGATTCTCCCATCTGCTGTCAGCATCACCCGATCTTGCTCTTGCGTTGTGATCTGGTAGATATGATCCAAGTCCTCATCACTCTCCTCGTCACATACGGTTCAGTGTAGCATGCTCCTCTAGCCAGATCTAGTGAAACGACTATGCCTAGATACTTTTTCTCAAATATCATCTTTCAGTCTTTTAAATTAATGACTCCATTCATGTTTGTGGCCCAGTCTATCCCTAATAGTGCTGGGGAAGGGTTACTGTCATACACAATTTATATTACCTCAAAGTCTGTTTGTGTGCTTGCACCTTCTATATCTACTATGACGCCTTGTAGTCTCCCCATGGGCAAGATCTTTTGTTGGTTCGCCATCGGTAGTTGAATAGGAGACCACTCAAATTTGGGCCTACCCATGCATTCCCATGTCTGTTTAGGTAGTACATTCACATCCGACCCCAAGTCCAGAACAACTTGATCCATCTCATAGTCGCCAATCTGGGTAGTCAACCGCATCTCCCATCTTGTGCGTAAAGCATGCTTGCCTAGCTTCCTGATCATGCATGGTTCACCAAACCCCACACATATAGTTATCAATTCTTGCAATCCCTTCACCACTCTAGTGTCCTGTAGTAGCTTCATGCATGTCTCTAAAAAGGTAGTTAACATAGAATTATCCAACTCCGGCTCAGTTTGATCCTTGCTACCCAAATTAGAAGGCTCCGTGAAGCTCTTATTAGCTTCCATAAACGTTTCCTTTGTGCATTCCAAATAAAATTTGGGTTGCTTTGTAGGGGCCTTATGAACCCATGCATCCTCCTCAGGTTACTTCCCCTTATCTTCTCCTATAGTCACACCAGTTCTAAGAATCATGTTCACATTATGAGCCTCCTCACATGGTTCCTCCTTCATCATCTGGATGTTCTGAGTGGGAGTATCCTGGAGCACCCATTTTTCCTGCATTTGTACAATTAGTGTGGGGCAATCTACTGTGTCATGATCGAATTGGTAACAGTATGGGTAGCATGGTCAGGTCAGGTTCGTGAAATCCCGCGCGTAGTGCCCAGGTCCTCCATAATTGTAGCAGATTAATTGTCCTTGGCCTTGTCGAGGACCCATTCCTCCTCGTCCCCGTCCGCATCCCAGAAATCCACCTCGTGCTATCGCTACAACTGGATCCTGACCTCGCGCCTCAGTTTTCATCCTATAAGCAGGTGTTTGTTCCATCAACAACTCATAACTTCGGCAATTGCATTCTTCATGGCCCATTGATGTACAAAAATTGCAAAATAGCTGCTAAGGGGGTTGTATTAGTTTCGGCAATAGATGACAGTTATCTGTGTTATTCTTTCCTCCCACCTGATAGATTGTGCACCAGAGTGAGGGCGCCGTGCTCGGCCCTACTTGTGCCTTTGGTCGCAATGGCATTAGTCCCCATCCTGCCAAATAGTTCGTGAATATCGGAAGCGATCTTTATCATGGCCCTGTCCTTTACATTTTATGCACCATACCTCTACGCACGCTTCTGACCGAGGGTGCTTTATCTTGTTTCAAACTTTGCATTTCTAAGCATAGGTTTTGTAGTTTCACGTGGATTTGCTGAACTCCCAACCCCAGATCCTATATTGGAGTCTCATGCGACCTCATTGTTGTCTCCAATGCTTCAGCTTGGGTTGAGATCTTTTGTTGTGATAGCATCGTACTCAAATGTGGTGTCAACGATGCTACAAACCACGCGCAATGCTATGCGTCCATCAACGTCATGTTAGCCTCGCGGATTGTACTTTTCAATCTTTGATCTAGATCCCACGGGGTTTCACCAGGCATCATCGTGATCTCCTTGAACCCGATGATTGACTGTGTTTCTAATTTTCGTCGGCTAAATTCTTTGTTCAGCGCATCCTAAATCACCGCTATTCCTACATTCGGGTGATCACTAGAGTACTTTATATACCACGTCAATGCGTGGTCCTGCAGCACGCTAACCAGAGAAGCCTTCTTGATGTTTTCATCTGTTACACCTTGGGCTTCCCATACAACCTTTACCACGAACCAGAAATAGTCTGGTTCCTCATTTCCTATGCCTCTAAGTATCGGCAACTTGATCGCACCTGCCATCCCAACCCTTGGTGGTGGTGGTGGTGGGGTAGATGAAGATGGGTTGGATGTAGGTGAAGTAGGTGATGGTGTGGACGATGGTGGTATTAGTGGAACACGCTACTTTATCAATTGGACTACGCTTCTCGGAGAGAACCCTGTGAGCTCCTCCTCGCTTTCTCACGAGAGTGACATCAGAGGACTATTTTCTAATCCTTTGGTCACTCGGTAGCCTCTTCTTCTCCTCGTTACCCCAGACATCAATGGATGCGCATAACCCATTTTTCACATAACAACATTTTAGTCCAAGTATTCAATGATTTTATGTACTTACCCCATGGCCCTTGGAGGAAGCGCCTTTCTGCCTTGCTATAACTCACAGTTGTGTCTATCGTGAACTCGGTTATAAACCCTCCTATTACTCGATCTAACCAGTGATCTATGGCCCATGCGATTTTGTCTTCAGATGCTTCCAGCCTACACACCAACTCTAGAGTCCATACGATGGGCTGATCCAGTCTGCACCTTCCCTGACTCTTAGCTAGCCTCACAATCCACTCATACAGCTCTGTCGAGAAAGACGCGAAGAAGATATCGTGGATTTCTGTGTATATGTAGTGATCCAGACACCTTTCCTCAGATATACATGGGTTTCTGTTTTCCTGTACCACGAACTCATGAAGCTTCTGATCCAACCAATCTTCAAGCTCTTTCTTTGTAGGGTTCTAGCATTCCAACATCAGACATCCCTTAGGCAGATCTCGGTCTCAACAATGGAACCATTTGTTGGCTTATTGGGCCCTGACCTAGGTTCAAAAGAGTTATTAGCCAAAAAAATCGCGTAGCTACTGGCCCTTTCGGCAACAGCCCATGGAGCACAGACTGAGGTCTTAGCCGAGGTAGCAAGGGAGGGTGCTGGAACCAGGTTTCCACACCCTTAGGATGTCTTGATGTGGTCTGGAGGGGTCGCGAACCTTTCTATGGCCCCGCGCCACTCTATACTATTATCGGGCTTCCGCATAGATTCGCGTGGGTGTATGTTCTTATTAATGAAATTATTATAGATATGATCTTCTTGTTATAGTATTTAAGCAAACATCTAACAATAAGCCCAGCACACGCAATTATAAAAAGATATAAACTTATATAACAGATGCATAAATCAGAACACAATAGATCCACGATACTTTAGAAACCACTCGTCTTTATTCAAATCTTCCGACAATACAACCAAATCCACCCTGCACACACAGTTGCAGGGGTTTACGCACACAGCTGCAAAGCCTCTATCTATCTACCAACACCCTTGACTCGGACTTACAAATGCAGATAATAATATCTTCAAAAACCCATAATACCAAGATTTAGAACCAAACTTCTCCAAAAACTGCCTTTTAGCCATAGAGCCTTGTTTTATTTATATATGCCCATGGTCCGTGGACCATGAGCAGGCCGACTTACTTCCTATTATTTTTCATTATTCTTAGGCGGACAACCCTTTGACTTGATTCATTACAATTCGCGCTGCGCACACTTTGTGGAGTCTTTACCATACTTTTTCCCAAAATTGTGGACTTTGAGTCCCAAAACCATTATGCGGGGCCTCCGCTACCCAACATCTATGGCTAGGTACGGGAGCTCATTCCACTTCTTCACGGGGTCCTTCCGCGCCCTGATGAGCCCTAGAAATGGGTAATAATATGGGCTCATTTTACCTCCTAATTCAACTTAATCCACCATCCTCATTAGTTTATTGCATGTTTTTTATTATATTTATGCTAATAGAGTGAATTGGGTTAGTCATTATGCCAAAAAGTCTAATGTGTGCTTTATGCAATTTTTTGGTCAATTTTGAGACAAAATCAAAGGTTTTAATGAGCACTTGGCATCCAAATTCGTGGAAGAACAAGGGAGGATTTGTAGGAAGGCATCCCATTCATTTATGAGCCCTTACCTCGAATTCTCCACCAACAACTCAGAGTTCAAGGGCCACCACATCGATTATCACAAGGGCAACTGAGTAAGGGCTAGTAAAGTTGCTGTTAACCGCAAGTTTTGGCAGCCGAGTTCCTAAATTTTAGGAGGATCGTTGGGGTCCTCAATTTTTATAAATAAGAAGGCTTAGGGCCTCAGTTTGGTTAGGAAAGAGTTCTTCAGGAGTTAGTCAGATGTTAGTTAGTAGGTTAGCTCTGCATTTCAACACATTTTCAAGTTTTTTCTTGTAGACAGTTTTTGGGATGTAACTATTATTTTTTTTATCAATAAAGATGAATCTAGCTTTGCACCAGCTCTAATCTTTCTTAGGAGGCTGTAGCTCTTGGGGTTGGGCCCAACTTAAGTGTTAGTACCTCATTTGTGTACTTTTATGTGTCTTTGCTGCATTCATAGAATAATTTCTGTTATTTAGGTTAAAATATTGTTTTGTTACTTGGGTTGTTTTTTATGATTAAAGTAGATTTTCATAATTCAGGTTGATTTGATAGTTTGGTAAAGCAAAATATCTGAAGAGAGGTTTTCAAGCAATCCTTGATCCCATCTCTCCCTCCTTGGGACCATGAGCTGATACCAAGGCATACTTGCTGCCACAAAAACATTAATTTTGCCTCTTCATGCAATTTCTAGTGTTAGATTTTTAGTTGGAAAAGTTGCTACCAGTTGTACTTGCATGTTTAGATCTGTTCTTGCTTAGTTTCCATAGTTATCTTGCATGATTTTCTGCCAATAAACTTCTATTCATCATGTTTTTGGTTTTTTATGTCAAAGTAGGTAAAAATAGCTAGATCTATGGTTTTTCTAGTCTTTCTTCGATCAGTTTTGAGAAATAGTGTGCAGAGAATTTGTAATACCTCCCTGTCTATCCTTCCTCCATCATACCACCTGCTCCAACCCCTAATTCCAGATTCCTTCCCTTCATTTTCCACCCTTTTCCAACTTGACCTAATTTCCATATCTTTGTGCAACCTTGCTCCCTCCATCCTTGAATGAATCCAACCACCTTAATCACATCTTAGCTTCATATACTAGGTCTTAGACCCCTTCACATCCTTAGCCATCCTCCATTTCCACTTTCCCACCATTTTTTCACCATTAACCCTCCAAAATCCTCTCTCAGCTCTTCCTGTAGAACTCCCTGTAGAACATCCTGTAGAACACCTTCAGACTTCCTATAGAAGTTCACGTGAGCCGTTTTTCGAGATCTGATCACTGTGAAACTCTTTGGAAGGGTGCTAAGGACCCCTTAGGCTCCCTTCTCACCTTCCCAACCTCCTTCAAGTGCCCACTCCGTTTCCTTTCGCGAATCAACCTCTGCACAGGCAAAAATAGTTAAAGCATATGCATAATAATTCTACCAACTTACTCAAAAATACAAAAAGATTATTTTTCCAAATTTTACTTCAGAAGTAGCTTAGTCACATGCATTTTACCTTTTGATGAGCCCCAATTTTCGGTACAATTTGGGCTCATATTGGCCTACTTACCTTGCTCAACCATTCATCTTTTATCACTTATGCATTCATTTCTTAGTATATTCGTGTTGTTTGTAGGAAGAAGGGCAGGCATTATATCTATGTGGCTAATACATGATGATTTCAGGTTTTTGGCATTAAAGAGAGCAAAAGACCATGCAAATGGAGACAAGGAGACAACAAAGGTGACATTGCGGGTTCATAGGGAGGTTGTCCACAGTCTTGATGACCTTCCTCGTGATTTTCACCTTAACTCCGAGCTCCAACAGCTCTCCCCACCGAGCTTAAAGGCAGCCAACATGTTCTACAGGATCAGCAGTTTACAGCAGTTTGACTTCCAGTTGGACAGCCAAGCTCCATGAATGAAGGAAGCCAGCTTGATCTCCATTGTGTATAAATATGAAGGCCATAGCCTTTGTTAGGAGGTTTTTTGAACTTTTGGACTGATATTGTAATTTTTGAGCACAGCTCGGTGTTTGTTTTTGTAAGCCAGTTTTGGCATGACATTAGACTCTTGATTATGAATAAAGGCAAGCAGATTTGGATCTAATTCTGAGCTTTTAAGGGAGCTATAGCTCTCAGGTTAGGGCCCAACCTGAGAGCAATAGATCTCCTCTTCTTGTAGTGTTATTTGCCTTTCTTTCCAGCACTTTGTTTCCTTGTTTTGATATGCATTTCAAGAACACAGTCTGCTGATTTGATTTCTTTAATAAGATTGAGTAGGATTAGCTTATGGTTAAATTACTTTTAGTTGCTTAGATCAGAATAGGAGGTTTGTAATTCACTGGAGCTCCAAGAAAAGGTTGTTAGTGCCTTCACTACCATCTTTGTTTAGGGATTGGGGTGCAGCCTATACCAACCACCAAAAAAAACGCAGTCTTTTTCTACTTTTATGCAAGCTGCAACACAGTCGTTTTAATCGTGGATCCTTCCATGCATTTTTCCCTAGAGCCATACTTCTTCATTCTACCTCCATGCACGACTTTTCTTCATGATTTACATTGCTGTTCATTGGTTTAATAGCACAGGTAGCACTGGTTAATGGATTCTCGTTTTTGGTGCAAGACATAAGAAATTTGTTTTATTTACACTGCTCAGTATCATTCCACTTCATTCTTCTTCTTCTTAACCACGCCTAAAGCCACCTACTCAACCTCTGTTCAGCTCGTTCACCTTCCAACTCTTCCATTGCCATGTAGCTTCATTTTTTGACCTTTCGTTGTTTCCATCCTTCTATTCACCAACCAACTCCGTGCACTCTCTCTCCATCTTATTCCTCTGTCCCTGAGCCATCACAAGCTCCATCTCCACCTTACCTATCCACCCATACCGCTCCATCACTTCACCATCACCCAAAACGTCCACTTACAGCACATCCTGTAGAAGTTAGCAGACTTCCTGTAGAATTCCTTAGTTTCCTGTAGGATCCCCTACAGACATCCTGTAGAAGCCTGCAAACTTGGTTGCCAAGCACCTGAACGTTGTAGACTTCGGTGGACTGATGCTAGGGACCCTCTGGGACCTCTCCTAGCCCTCCTGACCTTTCCCAAGCTTTCTCTCCCTTCGCACCACCTCTGCACAGCCAAACCCTAATAAGAACAAAACCGTAATCACTCCAACCACTTAAGCAAAAATACAAAAACAATGTTCTTTTTCATGAAAGTAGTTTGAGTTCATGCATTTCACATCACTAGAAGTAATGGCATCATTTTCAGACATTTGCACTTTCACTACTGCATCATAGAGGTCAAACTAGTCAGATTAGGGTTTACTAGGGTTTCATGTTTTGGTTAGCTTTCAGTTCATTTTGCAAAGTAGACCAATTTCCTTTGAGAGAGAGCCTTCGTCCATCACTTAGAAAGCTTCTTCTAAGAGCATATAGAAGTTGGCTTGAGCCCTAGCGGACTTGTGCCAGCTGACCAAGTGACAGCTGCGACAAGAGCTAGTACTTGTGCATACAGCACCGTCGCTTCCAAGTTTGTACGAACTACGGGGTTGATAAAATTAGAGATAGGAAGCTCCAGGAGTTGTAGCATTATTGCTACAATACTGGAGCCCACCATCTTTTTGGCGCCGTTGCCGGGGAAGCGTCAGAGTATTAGTAATTGTTGCTTTTCTTCTATTTTCTTACTCTTGCCTTCTGCTAAGTAGTTTATTTCATTTCTATTCTGCAAAAGTAGCATAGACATTTCCTGTTTTCATAGATTAGCATTTCCTGCTTTCATAGATTAGCATTTCCTGCTTTCATAGATTAGCATTTCCTTTCTGCAAGCATAGATTAGTGTTTCAATTCTGCAAGCGTAGACTAGCATTTCCATTCCTGCAATTTCATTTGAGCAAAATAGATTAGTTCTTTCCTGCTTTCAGTTTAATTCTGCATCTTTATAGTTAGTTGTAGATCAATCTGTTTCAGTTTTGCAAGTACCAAAGGAAAAAAAGCAAAAATAATCAAAAAAGAAAGTCTTTTCCATTTCATGCCTCGTAGAAACCGAGATAAATCAGGCAAATTCCTACCCAACACCCCCACCACATCACTGAGTCACCCTTCTCTCTTCTTTGGTGACAGTGATCCAGAAGAACCTATAGGTGAACATCCCGAGATATACCAAGGTCCTATAGTAGAAGAAGAATTAGAGACCACTCCATCTGAAGCTATGGCCGACAATAGAAGAGAAGATGAGAGAATAGAAGGTGCCTTCCCCATCTGAGAGACCAATGGAGAGATGAAAATGAAGAACATTAGCCCCTCCGCCTTACCTCACTTCCATGGACTGACTACTGAAGATCCTAATACCTTCCTGTTTGAGTTTGCTGTCCTTTGTAGAACCTATGACTATACTGAAGATGAGCAAAAGCTGAAACTCTTCCCTTCAACTCTTAAGGATGCAGCATTACGCTGGTTCATGGGCTTACTTGGGAATAGTATCACCACTTGGGCTCAGATGCAGCAAGCTTTCAATACCAAGTACAGGGATTATTGTAGGTCTAAGGAAACCAAGGGAGAAATCTTTCGGATGACCATGGGAAATGATGAGTCCTTAGAGGATTATGAGGAGAGGTTCCAACTTAGCTATAAGCGGGCCAGGTGCACACTTGACCCTGAATCCCTCAAGTTGGTCCTGCTCCGAGGGGTCCCTGAAGACCTCTTAGATACCCTTCACATGTTAGCTGGGGGGGACATTTACCAACTGCCTTATGAGGACATCAAGACTGTGTTTAGGAACCACTCCAGGGCAGCACGGAAATGAGGTAGAGGAAACCTCCTCTCAACTAGTGTCCCTTTCTCCAAACATGAGCTTGCAAATCAATTAGAAGATCTTAAGAGTGAGGTGAGACAGACCATTGCCATGCAGCTGGACACATTCAGGATCTAGCAGAAGAAAGAGGAAGCTGAGAGAGCCTTGGCTATCTTCTGCCCTAGGTGCACAAGGAGACACCCTAAGAACGAATGCCCATTGCATTCGGTTGAAGTATGTTTCGTTTGTGAGGAGGACCATCCCACAAATCAGTGTCCAACCTTACCTGGGTTTAAAGCCATGTACCAAGGGACAGAAGCTCCCACTGAACCTCTCTATTACCTCAACCAAAGGAGACCACAAGGATCTAGACCTTATCAGCAGGGGATGCAAGGGGCACCTCAAGCTTATTACAGCCCCAACCAATCGACTCCTATGCCTTCCTGGGGTCCCCCTGCTCATCCTTCCTGGTCCATGCCTCCTCCATGGTCTTATCCACCTCAGTACCCTACTCAACCTACTTCTCATTCATATCATTCACATGCCCAGCCACAGCCTCAGTGGAATGCACCTCAGTCGGGGTGGAGGCCCCAGTACAATACTCCTCCCGCCATTTTGCCTCCACCACCAGTTCAACCTCAGCCATTACCTCCTGCTCCTCCAAGGCAACCTCAAATGCCTGCTCAACCGAACCCGAACCCCAACAATAGACAGGCCCAACAGGTATACACTGGGGAAACCTCATGCCCTACCTATGCTGTGGAGATCCAGGAGATCAATCTTCGATCTGGAAAGACTCTACCAGATCGCCAACCTCCTCCCCCAGAGGATGAGGAAGATAAACAGGAAAGTGAACCAAAGGCTATTCCACCCTTTCCTGAGAGACTAACAGCCACCACACAACCCAACCCAGAGGAGGATGAGCTTCTGGGTGAGCTCAAGCAGTTGTGTGTAAAAATACCACTTCTCCAAGCCATCAAGGATGTGCCAATATACAACAAACTGGTTAAGGAAAAGTGTTTCAAACACCCAGGCAGGCGGAAGAAAGATGCTTCAACCATCAATGTCATAGGACAACTGTCTGACCTTATGTTAGGACAAGTCATCTGCCCAAAGTACCTAGATCCTGGAAGTCCTGTAGTAGATGTCCACATCAATGGCACCATCATACCTCACACCTTGATTGATCTGGGGGCTGCCATTAATGTGATGACCAGGGATACCATGCTCAAACTCAATCTCCAGGGTTCCTTGAGGAAGACCTCGACAGTACTGCAATTAGCAGATCGCTCCACTGTGACTCCCGAAGGGATTGTGGAGGATGTCTTGGTCTCTATCGACTCTTGGGAATATCCTGCAGATTTCTTGGTTCTGCAACCCAAGGCAAAGCTTACTGGATATCCTCTCATTTTGGGAAGGCCTTGGTTAGCCACTGCAGATGCTTACATAAGTTGCCGTGCAGGAAATATGACCATCAAAAATGGTCCTATGTCCAAACAGCTAGTCCTATACCCTCCTGCCCAACCCTCCTTAGAGCATGACTTACCACTCTGGTTAGAGGAAGGAGAGGAAGATGAGGTGTACTCAGCACCTCTGTGCACCTTAGATACCACTAGAAGAGACCCCCCAACCGAGGATGACTTGATCGAGACCCTGATCCAGAATCCACCTTCCAGTGCACTATCCTTAGAGAAATTGGTGGAGGATGCCCAAGCTAGCACCTTAGTGGATCTTTGTACAACCAACCCTGTCACTCCCAGAGTCAAGACTGTGGAGTTCAGCCCTGAGAGAATGTTAAAGATCAGCTCCTCCCTATCTCCTTCCCAGAAAAAGGAGTTGTGTAGCCTGTTGGCCAGTCACCTAGATGCTTTTGCTTGGAGCTATAAGGAGATGAAAGGAGTCCATCCTTCGGTCTGTACCCATCACATATACATCAAAGAGGATTGTAAGCCGGTTAGGCAACCCCAGAGGAGAATGAATCCAGCTCTTAAGGACATTGTCAAGGAAGAATTGCAAAAACTGTTGGATGCCGGATTCATCTACCCCATCTCAGATAGTGAATGGGTGTCCCCTCTGGTGTTGGTTCCCAAGAAAAATGGGAAATGGAGAATCTGTGTGGACTACCGAGAACTGAACAAAGCTACCAAGAAAGACCATTTCCCTCTACCTTTCATAGATCAAGTGTTGGATGGACTGGCAGGAAAGAAGTTCTTCTCTTTCCTGGATGGGTTTAGCGGGTACAACCAAATCCAAATCAGCCCAGAAGACCAAGATAAGACCACCTTCACTTGTCCTTGGGGCACCTTTGCCTACCGAGTCCTTCCCTTTGGGCTATGCAATGCTCCTGCTACCTTCCAGAGAGCTGTTTTGAGCATCTTCTCGGAGCTGGTCCATGATGCAGTGGAAATCTATATGGATGACTTTACTCCTTATGGGGCCAACTTCCAGGAAGCATTGTCCAATCTGGGAAAAGTCCTAACCAAATGCATTGAGATGAACTTGTCCCTTAGTCCTGAAAAATGTGAATTCCTAATGACTGAAGGGACCGTGCTAGGCCATACCATTTCTTGCCAAGGGTTACAGGTGGATCCTAACAAAATTGCTCTCATCAAGAAGGTTCCACCTCCTCAAAAGGTAAGGGATGTTCGGAGTTTCTTGGGATTAGCAGGATATTACCGGAGATTCATTAAAGACTTCAGCAAGCTAGCCTCGCCATTGTTTGGCCTGTTGGCAAAAGATGTGGAGTTTAAATGGACTGACGATTGTCAGAGGGCTTTAAATGAATTGAAGGACAAGTTGGTGTCAGCCCCAATCCTGAGAGGTCCAAACTGGGCCCTACCTTTCCACATCCACACTGATGCCTCGAACAAAGCCATAGGTGCAGCTTTAGGACAAGTTGAGCAAAAACTTCCATATGCCATTTACTTTGTTAGCAAAAACTTGTCCAAAGCTGAGCTGAATTACACTGTAACCGAGAAAGAATTCTTGGTTGTGGTCCATGCACTGAACAAGTTCCGACATTATATCACTGGCTATCAAACCTTTGTACATACAGACCATGCTGCAATTAGATATTTAATGAATAAACTAGATGTGAATGCTCGTATTATTAGATGGTTACTTTTATTGCAGCAGTTTGATTTGACCATTGTTGACAAACCAGGGAGAGAAAATGTTGTTGCTGACTTTTTATCTAGAATGGATTTGTCTGCAGATGAGGATGGAACAGTGGATGACCAGATGCCCGATGAACATCTGTTTGCTATTTCAGTACTCTCTCCATGGTTTGCTGATATAGCAAACTACCTTGTTTCAGCACAGTTCCCTCCGCACCTATCTTCAAGAGAGAAGAGCAGAATCATCAGAAAAAGTGCCTCATTTACTTGGATCGGGGGCAATCTGTTCAAGCTTGGCCCCGATCAGATCTTAAGGCGTTGTGTAAGGGAGGAGGAAGTCTTTGATATCCTCCTCACCTGTCATGATGGGCCTTGTGGAGGACATTTTGCAGCAAAGAGAACTGCCTTCAAGATCCTGCAGGCAGGCTACTATTGGCCCACACTTCATCAAGATGTCAGAAGATATGTCAGCCAGTATGACCAATGCCAAAGAATGGGGAAACCGACCCAAAGGGATGAGATGCCTCTCCAACCTCAGGTGACTCTTGAGCCATTTGAGAAGTGGGGTATGGACTTTGTGGGCCCAATCAACCCTCCTTCGAGGCAAAGGTCTTACATCATTGTGTGCACTGACTACCTGACAAAGTGGGCAGAGACCAAAGCAATCAAAGCAGCAACAGAAGAAAAGGTGGCCGAGTTCCTAAGAGAAAACATCTTCTATAAGTTTGGCTATCCAAGAGAGCTGGTCACCGATCAAGGGAGCCAGTTCACCTCCAACCTGGTTGAAGATCTACTAGCTCATCACAAGATCAAGCATAGGACTTCCACCCCCTATCACCCTCAAGCAAATGGGCAGGTGGAAGTCACCAATAGAGCATTAGAAGGGATCTTGACTAAGGTGGTGAGCAGCAGCAGAAAGGATTGGGCAGATCGCCTGGTTGAAGCCACATGGGCTTACAACACCACTTGGAAGACCACCACCGGCTTCACACCTTATGAGCTGGTCTATGGGAAGAAAGCTTTGCTGTCCATTGAGTTTGAATACAACACTTTGAGGATGGCAGCTCAGCTATATCTAGATCTCAGCCATGCACAACAAGAAAGGTTATTGCAGCTGAATGGACTGGATGAACACCGGATGCAGGCCCTCCTTCACTCAGAAGTGGTTCAACTTCAGAGAAAGGTGTGGCATGACCAACATCTCCATGACAAGCAATTTCAGCCGGGAGATTGGGCTTTGTTGTATGACTCCAGATACAAAGATTTCAAGGGGAAGCTGAGAACCAGATGGCTAGGGCCATATTCAGTGGAAAAGTGTCATGACAATGGATCTTTTCTTATTCGGACCATTGATGAGGAAGCCATCCCCATGCTTGTCAATGGGCATCGATTGAAGATCTACAGGAAGCCTCTCTCAAGACAAGAGTTCATCAAAACTATGGAGAAGGCAGTGTTGGTCATAGAGAAGGGTTCTGCCTCTGCTTTGGGCATACCCTGAAGAATCTAAAAAAAAATAAAAAAAATAAATAAATAATAAAGATCCTTGGGTGAAAACCTCTCTGAGGCGCCCAAGGCAGGTGGTAGGGGTGAAAACCTCATTTGAGGCGCCCCTATTGTCTTTTAAAAAAAAAAGAGATTGGAAAAGATCCTTGAGTGAAAACCTCTTTGAGGCGCTTAAGGCAGATGGCAAGGGTGAAAACCTCAATGAGGCGCCCCTGTTATCTTTCAAAAAAAAGAGAAAAAAGAAAAAAAAAAAGAAAAAAAAAACAACAAAAAAACAAGGTCAGCAGATTCATTATGTAAAATTGCATGCAGGTGTTCTATGGAGGAGAGGAAGCCTCTCAACTCAAAGCCAAGGGTCCTCATCATGCAGTCAGGACACCTCACCAGCACCTCCTCCAAGAATACTCATTTTCTCCAAGGTATGTGCAATTTTATTACAGCTTGAGTCTTCTACAGGAAGACGCAGATTTTCTACAGGAAGATGCAGATTTTCTACAGGAAGGTGCAGACTCTCTACAGGAAACACAGCCTTTCTACAGGAAGCTCTGTATTTCTACAGGAAACTTCCTGTAGAAGCTCAAAACGGCCCAGAATTCATTTCATGAGGAGATCTAATGGCTAAGGATCGGTTTGGATGCATGCAAGCCACTGTTGTCACCCTTGCACATTGCTGTTATCTTGTTTCACCATCCTTGTCGACATGCAACAAAGTTACCTGCACCAGCAAAGCAGATCGATGAGTTCTCAAGAAAAAGCAAATTGTAAATGAAAAAAACACTAGAGATCTCACACCATATTCATCACAGCCATCCAGAAGCTCCGGGAGCATGATCGTGAGGCCATCCATTGTCGTGCAGCATGCACCCAAGGAGGAAGAACTGTTACAAGACATCCCGCGAGAGTCCTGTAACAGTTAAGCCTGCTAGAGTGGATACCATTCACAGCGCAGGCCAAATGCAATGAAACGTGGGCGCATGCAACTAAAGCATCCCATCCATCGTCGGCAGCTTGTGAACATGGACCTCCGGGCCGGTGTAAGTTCGCCAGCAGCAGGTAAATCGACTCATCAGCGTCCAAAGAACCGAAACATCGTGTGCAGCCGCACAGGTAAGTGTCTCGACCCTTCCTTCCATCAGATTGCATGAATGTTACTTTGATTGATTGCTAAGTGTAAAGGTGAATGGGTTGAGCGGTCGTATGGCCATTTGGCCGGCCACGTCGGCCAGTTAATGGTCTAGTTGGATGTGTGGGTGGCGGCCATGACAAAAAGAATGGGCAGCACACACGTGAGAGCAATCCCGTCGAAAAAAACGAGTTTAACAGAAGAGGCGGCGGCAGATCTGTGGGAATTGATGCGGCAACAAGTGAACGCGCAGTTGAATGATGGGATGACGTCACCCAACGGTCCGGCGGGGACAGCTCACCCCCGCGCCACGGATTCCGCCGAATTCAAAATCTAATCGGCTAGATTGCACTCATGCATTTATCAACCACCGTTTTGAACTCGAGCGGCTATCCTGATCTTTCTGCAGTTCGATACGCCGAGCCTTTGGCTATCAGAACGATTGAGAAGCACACCCAAGGCGCAGACCGACTGCAGTCTCTCCCGAAAATCGCGCGCTGCATTCTACAGGAACGTTGTCATTCTACAGGAACGCTGTCATCCTACAGGAACGCAGTTTCTACAGGAAAGCGGGTGCCTCACGTAAAAAGGTGGCAAATTAAAAAGGTAACCCTGAACTCTTCATGCACTGGTTATTAAAGGTGGCAGAATTTTCGTCGACAGTCTGGTCATAGAAAAACGGTGAAATTGTTGTCTGCTGTGCCTATACTGTCATTCTACAGGATGTCGAGTAATTAAACTGTGTTAAGTTCCTCAGGGATAAGTTTTGTGGGTTATGTGCATGACATTCTACGCTCTGTCTCAGTAAACCAAATTCCTTCCACAATCACCACCTCTGGTTAAGGAAACTGTTTTATCATGCCGGGTGGGTTTATTAGACGAGAACCCACTGATTCAACCAAGTTAAGGGAAAACCAGGAAGTGGTGGAGCTCTTCACACGGGTTCAATGGATATCTTTTTGTGACAAATTGCAGGGTTACGACGATGAAGTGGCAGAAGAATTTTTGTAGGCTCTGAAGCCGAAATCCAAGACACTGGCCACAGTGAACTTCAGGGGTCTAAGCCTCAAGCTCACCCCGCAATATATCAGTCGAATTACTGGACTTCCGATGGGTTTGCCATGGGATAAGGAAGAAAGGAAGTTGAGCCAGCAGGCCAAGAAAGAATTCTTTCCACCTGAGGACGAATTCTCGGAGGACAAAAATGGGGTGCGAAGAACCAGCTTGCTGCCACCATGGAATGAAGTCAGCTTGCAAATCATGAAGTATATAACCTGTGAAGGCCGTTTTAGCATCGTGTACGCGTATCACTTTCGGTTGCTCACTGAATTGAGGCACCAGATTGATCTTCCTGTAGAACAGAAACTGAGCATTCCTTATTTCCTGCTACAGTCCCTAATTGAGTGTGCCACAAAGTTAAAAGAAGGCATACCAGATCAGGTAGCCCACCATGGGTTGATCAAACTTCTTGTGGAGGATGCGCTTCATTCATATAAGGTTCCCCTCTCATGGGAATCATTCAGGAATTTGACAAGAGATGGAGACATAAGGATGTTGATTGAGGAAACGGGTTCCTCCAGCAGTGAGGAAAAAGAAGCAGTGGCCGAGGGAAAGAAAGAAATAGGCCAGAAGACCCCGACCACAGTGTAGAAGAAAGAACAAAAGAAGAAGCATGAGAAAAAGGATGACAAAGAAAAAGGTGACACACCCATCTTGTCAGCAAGAGAAAAGAGGTTGAAAAGCAGAACGGACAAAGCTGAGGTGGTCCACATCAGCCCAAGTACCTCATCAGCACCTGCAACCAAACCAAAAAGCAAAACCCATGCAGCAAAGCAAGCAAAGGTGGTGACACCCGTGTCTACAGGAAAGTAGAAACAGGTTTCTACAGGAAGCCCGAAAATCATTGAAAAAGGGGCTTCTACAGGAAGCCCGAAAATTACCAAAACAGGGGCTTCTACAGGAAGCCCGGAAGTGGCTAAAACAGGGTCTTCTATAGGAAGCCCAAAATTGGTAAAGAAAGGGTCTTCTACAGAAGGCCCGGAAGTGGGTAAAGCAGGGTCTTCTACAGGAAGCCTGAAATCAGAAAAGAAGGGGCCCTCTACAGGGAGCCCTGAGAAAGCAAAACGCAAGAAAGAGAAGGCTGGCATTCTCGAAAAGGAGGCAGCAGCTGCGCTGGCCGCCCTCAGTACACCTCCAAGGCCAAAGGAGAAGAAAGAGAGGGAAATCCCTCTACCTTTTGAAGCTAGGAGAAGTAAGAGAATAAAAACGGGCAAGCCGCAGCCTCCACCCAGCAGCCAAACCATTTTAGGGGGTGTCCCTACTTCACCCAGTGAAAGATCCCCCTCTAAAACATCGGCCACCCCCGAGAGGGGAAGCCCAAAAATAACCTCCTGGACACGAAGGATAGGCCAATCGGCTTCCGAAGCCCGGCTCAAGCAAACAGGAAAGGGGGAGGAAGCGCCACCCTCGTCACTGCCAGGGGCACAAGAGGCAGGGCCACCAAGAACAGGAAAGGAAGAGCATGCTTCGGGCCCTAGTTCTCGGCCAAGGACAAGGAGCTAGAGCAAGGTTGCTCAAGGATGAGCAAATATTTTAGCTGGGGGGTGATGATGAGCCCCAATTTTTGGTACAATTTGGGCTCATATTGGCCTACTTACCTTGCTCAACCATTCATCTTTTATCACTTATGCATTCATTTCTTAGTATATTCGTGTTGTTTGTAGGAAGAAGGGCAGACATTATATCTATGTGGCTAATACATGATGATTTCAGGTTTTTGGCATTAAAGAGAGCAAAAGACCACGCAAATGGAGACAAGGAGACAACAAAGGTGACATTGCGGGTTCATAGGGAGGTTGTCCACAGTCTTGATGACCTTCCTCGTGATTTTCACCTTAACTCCGAGCTCCAACAGCTCTCCCCACCGAGCTTAAAGGCAGCCAACATGTTCTACAGGATCAGCAGTTTACAGCAGTTTGACTTCCAGTTGGACAGCCAAGCTCCACGAATGAAGGAAGCCAGCTTGATCTCCATTGTGTATAAATATGAAGGCCGTAGCCTTTGTTAAGAGTTTTTTTGAACTTTTGGACTGATATTGTAATTTCTGAGCACAGCTCGGTGTTTGTTTTTGTAAGCTGGTTTTGGCATGACATTAGACTCTTGATTATGAATAAAGGCAAGCAGATTTGGATCTAATTCTGAGCTTTTAAGGGAGCTATAGCTCTCAGGTTAGGGCCCAACCTGAGAGCAATAGATCTCCTCTTCTTGTAGTGTTATTTGCCTTTCTTTCCAGCACTTTGTTTCCTTGTTTTGATATGCATTTCAAGAACACAGTCTGCTGATTTGATTTCTTTAATAAGATTGAGTAGGATTAGCTTATGGTTAAATCACTTTCAGTTGCTTAGATCAGAATAGGAGGTTTGTAATTCACTGGAGCTCCAAGAAAAGGTTGTTAGTGCCTTCACTGCCATCTCTGTTTAGGGATTGGGGTGCAGCCTATACCAACCACCAAAAAAAACGCAGTCTTTTTCTACTTTTATGCAAGCTGCAACACAGTCGTTTTAATCGTGGATCCTTCCATGCATTTTTCTCTAGAGCCATACTTCTTCATTCTACCTCCATGCACGACTTTTCTTCATGATTTACATTGCTGTTCATTGGTTTAATAGCACAGGTAGCACTGGTTAATGGATTCTCGTTTTTGGTGCAAGACATAAGCAATTTGTTTTATTTACACTGCTCAGTATCATTCCACTTCCTTCTTCTTCTTCTTAACCATGCCTAAAGCCACCTACTCGACCTCTGTTCAGCTCGTTCACCTTCCAACTCTTCCATTGCCACGTAGCTTCATTTTTTGACCTTTCGTTGTTTCCATCCTTCTATTCACCAACCAACTCCGTGCACTCTCTCTCCATCTTATTCCTCTGTCCCTGAGCCATCACAAGCTCCATCTCCACCTTACCTATCCACCCATACCACTCCATCACTTCACCATCACCCAAAACTTCCACTTACAGCACATCCTGTAGAAGTTAGCAGACTTCCTGTAGAATTCCTTAGTTTCCTGTAGGATCCCCTGCAGACATCCTGTAGAAGCCTGCAAACTTGGTTGCCGAGCACCTGAACGTTGTAGACTTCGGTGGACTGATGCTAGGGACCCTCTGGGACCTCTCCTAGCCCTCCTGACCTTTCCCAAGCTTTCTCTCCCTTCGCACCACCTCTGCACAGCCAAACCCTAATAAGAACAAAACCGTAATCACTCCAACCACTTAAGCAAAAATACAAAAACAATGTTCTTTTTCATGAAAGTAGTTTGAGTTCATGCATTAGGGTTTACTAGGGTTTCATGTTTTGGTTAGCTTTCAGTTCATTTTTGCAAAGTAGACCAATTTCCTTTGAGAGAGAGCCTTCGTCCATCATTTAGAAAGCTTCTTCTGAGAGCATATAGAAGTTGGCTTGAGCCCTAGTGGACTTGTGCCAGCTGACCAAGTGACAGCTGCGACAAGAGCTAGTACTTGTGCATACAACACCGTCGCTTCCAAGTTTGTACGAACTACCGGGTTGATAAAATTAGAGATAGGAAACTCCAGGAGTTGTAGCATTATTGCTACAATACTGGAGCCCACCACCTTTCTAAGAGTCAATGGCATCCATTTCATCAAGCTTTCATCTCTTTTCTTACACCAATAGGGTTAGTTGGTAAAACTAGGGTTTTCTAGGGTTTACATTTCCTTTAAGCTTTCAACTTCTTTCTACAAGTGGATTAGCCTCTTCTGAGTTAGCTTTCGTCCATCATAGTTAAAATCTTCTTCTAAGAACTCATAGAAGTTGGCTTAAGCTCCTAGTGAACTTGTGCCAACTAATCAGGTGACAGCCTGCAATAAGAGTTAGTACTTGTGCATATAGCACCGTTGCTTCCAAATTTGTTATGAACTACCGGGTTGATAAAAGTAAAGAAGGGAGTCCCAAGAGTTGCAGCATCATTGCTGCAATACTGGAGCCCACCATATTTTTGGTGCCATTGCCGGAGAAGCATCAAAGTACTTGTGATTACTGCTTTTCTTCTATTTTCTACTACAACTTTCTGCTAAGTAGTTTATTTCAGCAAGAGTAGAGTAGTTGTTTCATTTCCATTCTGCATTTTCATTTCCGCAAAAGTAGATTAGACACTTCCTTCTTTAATTTCATTTCAACAAGCCTAGATTAGCATTTCCTGCTTTCATATATTAGCATTTCAATTCTGCAATTTCAATTCTGCAAGCGTAGATTAGCTTTTCAATTTTGCAATTTCAATTCTGCAAGCGTAGATTAGCATTTAAATTTTGCAATTTCCATTTTACAAGCGTAGCTTAGCATTTCATTCCTGCAATTTCATTTCAGCAACATAGATTAGTCCTTTCCTGATTTCATTTCAATTCTACATTTTTATTTCTGCAAGATAGATTTTAGTTGCAATTTGTTGTTCAATCACTTTCAGTTTTGTAGGTACAAGCAAAAAAAAAAATCAACCAAAAAGATTTCCTTTCATGCCTTGTAGGAGTAGAGATAATTCAGAAAAAATGTTTGCACAACACCCTCACTGCTTCCAACAGCCAACCTTCTCTCTTCTTCGATGGCTATGATTAAGAAGAACCCTTAGGTGGACAACAAGACATATTTGAAGAAGCTCTAGGGGAGAAGAAGAAGAAAGCATTCCTCTGGAGCAAATGGCTGGAAACAAAAATGTTAGGAGCGGTACTTTTTCTTCCAACTCATCCATTGAAGGTGAAATTGGAAACATGTGGGAAGATTGCAAGAGCAAGATAAGGCAGATGGTAGCCATGCAAATGGATACCTTGCGAATCCAAAGGAAGCAAGAGGAAGCCGAGAGGGCTTTGGCCATCTTTTGTCCTAGGTGCTATTGTCACAAAATTAGACCCCTGATAGGCTACTAATCAGGAGGAATTTGAGTAACTATTTCAAACCAACTTTTGGTTGAGGCTTAGCCTCCCCAAACTGAGAGGGCTCTCTCACAAGATTAAAGATTTGGATAATGAATAAGATGGCTAACTCTATGGATTGAAATCAAATGAAAATTTATAAATGGTTGAAATGCCAATCAAAAAGCATCTATTGGGCTATGGAGTCAGAGTATGTTTTAGTACAACAACAGATCAGCTTACATGGAAGTCAGGGCATAAAGAGTTTTAATCTACTATCAAAATAGAGACATGATATAGGAGACACAGTCTATGAACACATGAAGGAAGTTAGAGCATTATCAATGAATTATAAGTAGCATGTGTTCATACCACTGCAAGTGAGAAAATGAAGAAATCCATGAGGAAATAAAACACATAAAACCCTCTTTTAATCCTGGGTAGTAAAGCCAAACTTCTGCATTAACATAAAACATACAATGTTCTGCAATAACATAATATGCACTGTTTCTTTTGAAATTTTCAACCCTTAATACATTAGTTCTTCTCCCATATATAGATTTCATGTAGATTCCTTCCTCCAGCATGAGGGGAATTCAAATTCCTTCTAATTTGACACCTATTGACACTTAAAACTAACTATTTAATACAAAAGATAGCTAACTAGGAGTCCTAGAGACCTAATACAACTAGGAGTGTAACTCCTTATTATGATTACAAAAACCTTATCTAAACATTTAAAGCACTCTTTGACACCTAAAAATACATGAATTCAAATTTTATGGTGCTCATAACCTTCAAGATGGCCCTTGATGACTCATCCTTTTGCTGTTCCTAGAAACTAGGAGACTGTCCCTTGCTCTGTTCTGGTTGAAAAATAGGTCTTGGGACATAGCTCATAACTTCTCAAAAAAAATGTATTTTGAAAAACGAAAGGAGGATTTTGTGAAAAAATCCATGTTGAACAAAAACCTCTCTTGGTTTTTTGAAACATTTTTCCTACCGCCCAGAATGAGTCTTTGAAAAACAAGTGTAAAAATATGCTTGTGAAAAACTGCAGCTATAGCAGTTTCATACCGCAAGTTTTATCGTTCATTTCTCTCAAATAATAATGGATTTGAAGAAAGTGGAAGAAGTTGTTTTACTTAATTATATTAATAATGAAAACCTCTTTCACTTTTTAGAGATGAGTTTTTAACTGCTCATAAAGTCTTCTAGAAATTGACTGGTAAAAACAAGGAGAGAAAGTTCCTCCTTTTTTGCTTTTGGTCTCCACAAGGATCTTTGAAACCAATTATCTTTGTTGTTCTTCATAAAATTGCATTGGATTATCTTGTTTTACATACACTACAGACTTGGCCCATGTATATGTGAAAACAAAACCCTTTAATGCTGCCTAATGCATCATGAACAAAGCTAGCTATGAATAATGACCATTTTATAACACATAGCTTTAGAGTTCATATATGTCCTTCTTCTGCTTGTTCTGCCTTTGCTGGGTGCTCATAATTTGTTAATTATTTTCCCTTTGTCACTCTCAATTGATCAACTGAATTATAACATGCATCTACAATAGTTTCATAGCGCACTACGAAACTGTTGTGCATTAGGCATCATCTTCAGCAGTTTCGTAGCACGCTACGAAACTGCTGTGTAATTTCACAAATGTAGTTTTAATGCCAAAACTTGACCATATTGAGCTTATTTATCTTGAAATTTCCATTTTCGTGTGCCCTGAAGCTATTCAAAACTGAATGCAAAGGAACCACTCTTTAAGGAAAACTTCAAAAAGGTAAATGATCAAACTTTAGGACTAACCTTGTTTGCTGTGTGATTTTCCTTAGCTAAGGAAATCCTTTCTGCTGGCTTAGTTGTATCTTCAAAACCTCGATTTAAATCTTCATAATTCTGATGTTGGGTCTGAGCCTATTATTAATCCATCTGATGTATCTTCCCTTGCTTGAATTTGATGAAGATTTCTGATCTATGCTCACCATGGGCTTGTTTGCTCAAACTAAGAATTGTATCAAATGTCTATTGCATGAACACGACCAAGATCAGCGTGAATATGTCTAGGATCAATTAACTCTTCCCTTCCCTTTTTTCTTTGAAATTTTGTTAGTGATAACAAGTGCACTAGAAAGCATCCTAGGAACAAATGTCCATTGCACTCTATAGAAGCATGTTTTGTTTGTGAAAAAGACCATCCTACGAACCAGTGCCCCTCCTTGCTCGGAATTAAAGCTGCATATCAGAGGGCCAAAGGAGCCATTGAACCACTCTATTTCATGAACCAAAGGAGGCCACATGGACCCAAACCTTACCAGCAGGGAATGCAAGGGACATCCCAGACCTATTACAACCCCTATCAAGCCACTTCCATGCCTTCTTGGGTCCCCCTGCTCATCCTTCCTAGTCCACACCCCCTCCTTGGTCGTATCCATCTCAATACCATACTCCTCCAGTTTCTCATTCGTTTCACTCTTATGCTCAACCACAGCCTCAGTGGAATGCACCTCATTAGGCGTGGAGGCCCTAGTACAACTCTCCTCCCACTCCTTTACCTCCACCACCTACCCAACCACAACCCCATCCACATCCATCTCAAATATACACCCACACTCAACTACCTGTACCACCATTCCAAACCCGCACATTGGAGTAGCTCAATCCAATTACAATGTAGAGGCACAACATTTCCAAACAACTCCTTTTTAGCTCAATGATATTCACCATAGCTCAAGAAGAGTATTGCAAGAAAGAGATTATATTGACATCATTGAAGGACCACATCTAGTAGAAGAAGATGCAAAAGAGGAGATCAAAGCACCATGGGCTTCACTTGATGAAGAGAAGACACCAGAATCAGAGATCGAGAGAGCTCCCTCATGGTTACCATCAAATCCTCCATGTAGTCAAGAGAAAAATCAGCAAAAAGAGGAAGATGTGAAGGTCATGATAGAAGGTGACATGAAGAATGATCCAGATTAGAAAAAGGACCAAGGATATCAGAGCTATATTGAGATATGGTTCCAAATGGTCACTAAGTTTCAACAGTACTCTCTTCCTCAGCTATGTTTGATCCCTTCAAAGTCAAATCATTTGGTCTCTGAAATCTGGATACCTATCAAAGCATGCATTTCAAGCCTCCACATCATTTTGTCTATCATCTCGATGTGCACATGGCTCCATTGGAAGTATTCTTATACTTGAAAATGATTTTGTTTTTCAAGTAGGGTAGGGTAGGAAAAAAAAAGAAAAATGAAAAATGAAAAAATGAAAATAAGAGGAAAATAAAAATCTAAGGTGAAAACCTCCTCGGAGGCGCCTCAGATTGGCTCATTGATTGAAAACCTCCATGAGGTGGTCAATGGGTTGGAAAGAAGAGAAAAGAAAAAGAGAATAAGATCCCTGGGTGAAAACCTCCCTTGGAGGTGCCCAGGGCAGGCAATTAGGGTGAAAACCTCCATGAGGTGCCCTAGTTGTTTTCAAAAAAAAAAGAGGAAAAGAAAGAAGAAAAGAGAAAAGGAAAATAAACCTAATTTTTGTTGAATAATTGCAGGTTGCAGGTTATGAGGATCGCACAAAACAAAGATAGAGGTCAGCACTAGGCTGCAAGCATCCCTCACAATCCATTCCTCCATGACCACTACCCTTTCCCAAGATTTGGTCTTATTCGGACTGAGATTTCACCTTCTAGAGGAAGTTTTGTGTCTTCTAGAGGAAGTTCTATGTCTTCTACAGGAAGATCCTGTAGAGCCCGCAAACAAGCCAAAATTGATCTCCGAAGAGGACCTGAAGGTTAGGAATCTGTCCATGAGGCCTGTAAACATCCCTACTTCCATCCATCACCATATGTCACCTTTTTCCATCTTCGTACACCTTCATTGCACTCATTTTTTTTATGTTCCTACACAGTCACACACAGAAATCTTATTTTCTTCATACTGCCAGCAAAAACTCCTTAATGACAAATCAAGTAGCAGTTTTTCAATCACCATATCTGTTACCCTCTATCTAGATTCCTCATCAGCTGAGACCCAAGTCTGCATTACAACCCAAGCTCATTCTTTTTCTTACTGTGCAAAAACTGCAAAATGCTCTGATACAAAAATACATAAAGCAGAAATTTGTTTTTGCCCTAACTTGAAAACCATGCATCCATTTAAAAAATTGTTTTATGGGGAGTTGTAGAGGGATGGTGGAAACATGCCCGAGCAATTTCAGCCAATTCCAGTGCACGGTTTCCAAGAAATTAGCCTCCATCACCTTCAGCCATTTTTGCATTTTCTCCATATCCATGCATCCATTTCAAAACTTGTTTCATGGGGAGATGCATATAGGTGATAGTAACCTGCCCAAGCATTTTCAGCCAATTCCAGTGCATGGTTTCCAAGGAATTGACCTTTGTCACCTTCAACCATTTTGAGTTTCTCTCAAAATCTGTGCATCCATTGATCACAATTTTGCTATGGGAGGTGCATAATGATGATAGAAACATGCTCAGAAATTTTTAGGTCTATCCAGTCTATCATTTGGGAGCTATGGGAAAAACAAGTTTTTGTCCTGCAAAAATCTAGCATTAGTAGAATGAGGGTGCAAATCTGAAGGTGGAAGCAGACTCCTGTAGCGTATATGTAGCAAGAGGATACCTGCACAAGAAAAATAGCCACGTATCAACAACCAAACCAGCTTGCATCCACAAAAACAAAGACATGCAGTAGAATGAAAGGCCATAGCACCTCACAACAAACACATTCGACTTCCAGGTACGTGACTAAACCCATTCCTCTGTTGCATGAATGTAATTTAAGAACAATGAGATGGTTGTGATTAAACAAGATCAATGGCCAGCTAACTGGCCACCCTGATCCAGTTCAAATAGCACTCGATGGGTGCAATCGACACGTGTGCTCAGCCATCTCAGGAAGAAAAATGAAAACAGGTAGTGGTGGCTGTTTAAACTCCAACGTAATTGATGGAAGTGATTACAGGTAGAGAACATACAGTTCATAATAACATTGCAGTGGGGACCAACAGTCTGCATGGGGGCGCAAATTTGAAGGTGGAAGTAGACTCCTGCAGTGTATATGTAGCAAGAGGATACCTGCACAAGAAAAATAGCCACGTATCAGCAACCAAACCATGCATCCATTTAAAAAATTGTTTTATGGGGAGTTGTAGAGGGATGATGGAAACATGCCCGAGCAATTTCAGCCAATTCCAGTGCACGGTTTCCAAGAAATCAGCCTCCATCACCTTCAGCCATTTTTGCATTTTCTCCATATCCATGCATCCATTTCAAAACTTGTTTCATGGGGAGATGCATATAGGTGATAGTAACCTGCCCAAGCATTTTCAACCAATTCCAGTGCATGGTTTCCAAGGAATTGACCTCTGTCACCTTCAACCATTTTCAGTTTTTCTCGAAATTTGTGTATCCATTGATCACAATTTTGCTATGGGAGGTGCATAATGATGATAGAAACATGCTCAGAAATTTTCAGGTCTATCCAGTCTATCATTTAGGAGCTATGGGCAAAACAAGTTTTTGTCCTACAAAAATCTAGCATTAGTAGAATGAGGGTGCAAATCTGAAGGTGGAAGCAGACTCCTGCAGCGTATATGTAGCAAGAGGATACCTGCACAAGAAAAATAGCCACGTATCAGCAACCAAATAGCTTGCATCCACAAAAACAAAGGCATGCAGCAGAATGAAAGGCCATAGCACCTCACAACAAACGCATTCAACTTCCAGGTACGTGACTAAACCCATTCCTCTATTGCATGAATGTAATTTAAGAACAATGAGATGGTTGTGATTAAACAAGATCAATGGCTAGCTAACTGGCCACCTTGATCCAGTTCAAACAGCACTCGATGGGTGCAATCAACACGTGTGCTCAGCCATCTCAGGAAGAAAACTGAAAACAGGTAGTGGTGGCTGTTTAAACTCCAACGTAATTGATGGAAGTGATTACAGGTAGAGAACATACAGTTCATAATAACACTGTAGTGGGGACCAACAGTCTGCATGGGGCCAATGTGCACTTGGCCAGCTCACCCTCCATCAACGGAAGTCTCCATAAGCAGCCAATCGAACTCATCTTTGAAATACTCTCACCACCGTTGTTTCCATTTTATCATCATCCCTGCAGCTACAACAAGCTCCATACCACCTCCATAGTAGCGAACCAGTCTTTCTCGGCCATTTTTCAAAACCCTCCTGCTTATCGGCATTCTACAGGAAGCACAGTTTCGTTCTACAGGAAACGAGAGCCTTCTACAGGAAGGCTTCTATAGGAAAGGCAGAAAACAACCCTGCAGAAAGAAAACCCGAGATTTTCAGCGAATTTCAAGCTCAAAACGAGGTAGGCTCGAAAAAACTCCTCTATGCATGGTATGTTCGTGCAAGGTGGTGAATTGAACGGCATCAGATTGGAAAATCAGAAGAAAAGTCTGCCTGTGTAATGGAAGTCTGCTTGCATGATTCACTGAGTTTACCTAGTTTTTTCTTCTGCATCCGAAATCTCCTCGTCAGTTTCAAAAAAAAAAAAAAAATTCCCCTGTAAGGAAAACATGCAGCAGTAGAGACCAACTTGTGTGTGGAGAAAACCCGAATTTACATATCTATCAATGTGTTGAAAAAACCAGTGTCCTTATGCTCCGCTCTGTAAGAATTTTCTTTCATAAACAAACAGAACAATTATGGGTGACAACAGTTTTAACAAAAGGGAATTATTTCCATTTGATATTGTAAGGAGTACCTGAGAAATTTTTTCTTTGATCTAAAAAAAAAAACGAATTCAGCTATCCTTTATTTTAGTGATTGACTATTTTTTTTCCACCTAAGCATTTTATTTTCTGGTTGAAACACAAAAAGAAGCACTCAACGACATGCCAGGAGGATTTAGGTGGAGCAAACTGAAGAAATTGAGAAGAACATTAATGAGGGAGCACAAGACATTCAAGAAGAGGGAAAAATAGAGGAAGAACAGAAGGAAAAAGAGGAATTTGACAGGACTGTTGAGCCTAAAACAGCGAAAGAAACAACTGCAAAAACATCAAAGGAAAAGAGGACACAGATTGGAAAGGGAAAGGCTAAGAAAGCCCAAAATAAGGCTTCCATAGCCAAGACAGGCACCCAACAAGAGAAAGAACAGACACAACCTAAGATATCAATGACACAAGCAGAAATAGGGGGCATAGAGATTTCTATAGGAAGTGAAAGAAAAGAACAAAAAAAAGAGAAATCCCATGAAATGTTGGCAAGGGAAGTAGCAGTTGTGTTTGCTGCATTAAGCACACCTACAAAACAAAAAGGAAAAAGAAAAAGGCAGGCCTCCATGTATTTCAAGGCCAGGAAAAGCACAAGAATTCAAACAAGCAGAATAGGAGCAGTGGAAGGACATGGACAAGAAGGCAGAATTTTATGGCACACATGAGTAGACCACATCAAAAGCTTGGGATGATAGGGAGGCCACCATGGACATCAAAGATGAAGAGATAGATTAGTTGCTCAGAGGATGAGCAACACTTTCAGTAGGGGGGTGATGATGAGCCCCAGAAATGGATAATTATATGGGCTCAATTTACCTCCTAATTCGACTTAATCCACCATCCTCATTAGTTTATTGCATGTTTTTTATTATATTTATGCTAATAGAGTGAATTGGGTTAGTCATTATGCCAAAAAGTCTAATGTGTGCTTTATGCAGTTTTTTGGTCAATTTTGAGACAAAATCAAAGGTTTTAATGAGCGCTTGGCAGCCAAATTCATGGAAGAACAAGGGAGAGGATTTGTAGGAAGGTGTCCCCTTCATTTATGAGCCCTTAAATCAAACTCTCCACCCGCAGCTCAGAGTTCAAGGGCCACCACATCGATTATCACAAGGGTAGCCAAGCAAGGGCTAGTAAAGTTGCTGTTAACTGCAAGTTTTGGCAGTCGAGTTCCTAAAGTTTAGGAGGACTGTTGGGGTCCTCAATTTGTATAATAAGAAGGCTTAGGGCCTCAATTTGGTTAGGTAGGAGTTATTCAGGAGTTATTCAGATGTTAGTTAGATTTTAGTCAGTAGGTTAGCTCTGCATTTCAGCACATTTTCGAGCTTTTTCTTGTAGACAGTTTTTGGGATGTAACTATTATTTTTTTTATCAATAAAGATGAATCTAGCTTTGCACCAGCTCTAATCTTTCTTAGGAAGCTATAGCTCTTGGGATTGGGCCCAACCTAAGTGCCAGTACCTCCTTTGTGTACTTTTATGTGTCTTTGATGCTTTCATAGAATAATTTCTGTTATTTAGGTTAAAATCTTGTTTTGTTACTTAGGTTGTTTTTGATGATTAAAGTAGATTTTCATACTTCAGGTTGATTTGACAGTTTGGTAAAGGAAAATATTTGCAAAAGGCCATCAAGCAATCCTTGATTCCATCTCTCCCTCCTTGGGACCATGAGCTGAGTCCAAGGCATACTTGCTGCCACAAAAACACTATTTTTGCCTCTTCATGCAATTGCTAGTGTTAGATTTTTAGTTGGAAAAGTTGCTACGAGTCATAATTGCATGTTTAGATCTGTTCTTACTTAGTTTTCATAGTTATCTTGCATGATTTTCTACCAACAAACTTCTGTTCATCATGTTTCTGGTTTTTTAGGTCAAAGTAGGTCAAAATAGCTAGATTTCTGGTTTTTCTAGTCTTTCTTCGATCAATTTTGAGAAATAGTGTGCAGATCATCTGTAATACCTCCCTGTCTATCCTTCCTCCATCATACCACCTGCTCCAACCCCTAATTCCAGATTCCTTCCCTTCATTTGCCACCCTTTTCCAACTTGACCTAATTTCCATATCTTTGTGCAACCTTTCTCCCTCCATCCTTGAATGAATCCAACCACCTTAATCACTTCTTAGCTTCATCTACCAGGTCTCAGACCGCTTCACATCCTCATCCATCCTCCATTTCCACTTTCCCACCATTGTTTCCACCATTAACCCTCCAAAATCCTCTCTCGGCTCTTCCTGTAGAGCTTCTTGTAGAACATCCTGTAGAACCCCTGCACACTTCTTGTAGATGTTCACGTGAACAGTTTTTCGAGATTTGATCACTGTAAAACTCACTGGAAGGGTGTTAGGGAACTCTTAGGCTCTCTTCTCACCTTCCCAACCTCCTGCAAGCACCCACTCCATTTCCTTTCACCAATCAACCTTTGCAGAGTAAAAACCAGTTAAAGCACATGCATAATAATTCTGCCAACTTACTCAAAAATACAAAAAGATGTTTTTTCCAGATTTTACTTTAGAAGTAGCTTAGTCACATGCATTTTACCTTTCCAAGAGTCAATTCCATCCATTTCAGCAAGCTTTCATGTCTTTTCTTACACCAGTAGGGTTAGTCGGTAAAACTAGGGTTTGCTAGGGTTTGCATTTCCTTTAAGCATTCAGCTTCTTTCTGCAAGTAGATTAGCCTCTTTTGAGTTAGCTTTCATCCATCACAGTTAAAAGCTTCTTCTAAGAACTCATAGAATTTGGCTTAAGCTCCTAGCGAACTTGTGCCAGCTGATCAAGTGACAACCTACAGTAAGAGCTAGTACTTGTGCATATAGCACCATCGCTTCCAAGTTTGTTACGAATTATTGGGTTGATAAAAGTAAAGAAGGGAGTCCCAAGAGTTGCAACATCATTGCTGCAATACTGGAGCCCACCACGCCCTGACATGCACATGGTGGAAGTTTGCCTTGAACTCCGTGAAGCTTTGTAGACTATTATAGACAGTGGGAAATAATCACGACTTGCGGTTAATCCCCATCCTAATGTTCATATCCATGAACACCCAAAATATCTTACTGTCTTGGATCCTATGTGTGTCTTTAGTGGCCCACAACAAAGTGTACTTCACTACCTCTAGAAGATCCCACACAATTGTGGGGAACTGGCTATCCTCAGGCAATTCCCAAGTCACCAACACTAAGGACAGTAGAAGCCACGCATAGTGGAAGGTCTTCCCCTGTTCCTGTGCCTCATGGAAACTCTCCAGGAACTCCTTTCACAAGTACTTGGACCAGTTAAATTGGATCCCCTCCGTGCACTGCTCGGCAAGTGTTATCACTGGCATAAGCACCTCATCTGCGTGGCACTTTTGCATAACCTTGCCAGCTAGTATTTGGGTGGCAACTTTGACTTCCTTACTATTGATACTAGAGATTGCGTACCCTCTCTTCTTTTTCTCTAGCTTGAGTTTTTCCTTCATGGCCTCCGCGATGGAAAAATCGTTGCTCTTACCCTCCAAAATGTCTGCTGGGTCCTCCCCTTTGCAAACAAGTTGGGTAATTCTATGAATTAGGTGGTCCATGATGGGGATGGGCTCCTCTAGCCACAAACACCCATCATGCACCAGGAAAAGCAGCTGCCTGATGACAAATATAGTTACTGGGGCACGATGGTAATGTGACACCTAGAGTAGGTTTAACAACCTTGCTTTCTCGACTCCATGCAATCACTTGTGCGACTCCAACTGTATGATTCCTGTTAGTGTCAGTGTCTTCACACTTCCATTAGTGATCAAATTGCTCTTTTGCATTCATGTTAGGTGTCTCATTCAATCAGCTGCATTCCATTAGGTCATGGATCAACTGATGGTAGTGGTTTCGTATCAGTTTCCCTCATGTCATATACCTGCTAACTTGTTCAAACATCTTTTTAGTCATTCATAGTCATTCTAGTTCATTTCATTTATGAAAACCAGTCCTAGGGTTTAGTTTCATTACGCCTTAAGGTTTGCCATCATGGTCATTCAGAATTGAATAAAAGGGTTAGAAAACACGAGGAGGATAAAAGGGTTCATATAGTCATGATTTTACTTTTGATATGTTGAATAAGGCTCTTTCACCTCAAAACTCTATTTTGAGGTAAAACAGAGCATTCGTATTTAATGAGTTCATTTGAGGTAATTTTATGTAGTTTTACTATTCCTATATGTAATAAGTATGCTACTGGTGACCTGGCAACAATGCCAATTCTTGCCACTACAAGAATTCCATGAATGAAGAGCAAAGTGCTAAATCAAGCTCAAGCAAACACAAATTTTCACCATCATTGAACAAAAAGGAGGAAAACATTGAAAATCAGGAAGTTTGACTAGTGTTGCGCATCATTTGCCCGGCGCTGTGCATTAAAAGTGCGATATGCACCTATTGAGTATCTGCAGTGTAAATTTGCATGGGCGCTGCACATTAAAATGGAGCTGTGCCCCTGTTAACAAGCACTGCGCACTTGTTGAGGAAGCCAAAATTGCCTCAAATCGCCTCCAAACTTCTTCAAAAACCCTTTGATGCTTGTTCCAAGTAATTATACCATTCCTCCTTGCTAGAAATAGTTGTGCTTGGTTTCTTAAGTGTGTTTTGCTTCTTTTAGAGTAAACCCTAACTAAATGCTAAACACAAACCCTAACTAATTGCTAAAACTACCTCTCATAAGCCACCAAGGGTCATTTTCTACTCTTCTCCTTCATTTACAGTTAGTTTACCAAGTCTTTTTCACTATCCATCAGTCATCAAGCTTCATTCCACTAAACCCTACTTTCTACATCAAACCCTAGCACTAATACACTATTCACTTACCCTAATTCCTAATCCCACTATTCCCCATTCCCCTATCAAACTCTATACCCTAAATCCCTCAAGTATTCACACCCTCATCTTACACCTCACTTCCCTTATAAAAAAAATCTCTTCATACTCATCTTGTTATCACTACAAACCTTCATTTCACATCACCTATCATATCACGAAAAAACCCATGGAGAGAGACATAGACTATGAGAGTGAGGAGGAAACTTTCAGTGACACTTCCAGAGAAGCACATGTGCCTAGAAAGCCACACAAAGGGGGAAGATCATTTGGGAGGAACCTATCAGTCTCATAGAGTTGCTTGCTTGTCCTCTTGCTATATCTTGTTTTAGACATCATTCTTGCTATGAGTTTTGTGAAATGGTGGAGAGGGTAAAGTTTCATCATGAGCTTGCTCAATTGTTTGTCACCCATCTACATAATGTCCAAGTGAACCTTGCTAGTGTCTCCTTCACCTTGTCACCTACCACCATCTCAGAAGCAACAAGCATCCCTAATGAAGGTGAGCAATGGAATAAAGGGAAGTATGTGGACAGAGAATATTATGAGCCTTATATTAAGGCTAGATATCACAGCAAAATCAGCAGCGTGTTCCCATTCAAGTACTTGGAGAACAGGTTTGCCCCTCTTATGAAGATCATTATCAAATATTTCACCTGTGAGCGAAGATTTTCTCGCTTGTATGCATATCATGTCAGGCTGTGGATGCACTTTACTAGGGTAAGGATGATGAACCTCCCCTACTTTATATAGAGTAACATTGAGAAGATGGCCCAATATGTTCAAAGAAAACATTTTCCTCAGTAGCTCAATAGCATTTACCACTTCTCATTGATTAAGATTGTTGTCTTGCACCAATTAAACTTGCTAAACATGCCATGGGAGACCTTTATTGCACATGAAATGTTCAAGACCCTCAAGGGTTTTCATCAGTGCCTTAGGAGGAAGGAGGACCATCAGGATAGCCAGATGTCCATGAGACAAAAACTACAGGTGCGCCAATATTTGTTATTTATGAGAGAGGCACAAGGAGTCTTTTTGCTACTGCCAGGCGAGTACTATCTCCACCAGGGGTGGAAGGGGTCTCGCCTTCTTCACCAGATCATAGGCAAATGCTATCTCCACTAGGGGTGGAAGGGGCTTTGCCTTCTTCTCCATCTATATAGGTTGGCTAGCAGTCAAAGAGTAGAAACAAAGGGAAACATAAGATTCATGAGGAAGGCCCTACTGAAGGGCAAGACAGGGATTTTATTTTGATGGAGGAGGATGTCATTGACTTGGGCTCTCAAGGCTCAAGAATCGAGGACGTGATTATCAAAGAGAAGGAGGCTGAAATGCAAGCCTTATCAGTTAACCTTGAGAGAGCTAAATGGGTCATTAGATAATTTGAGCAAGAAAACAAGTAGCTTACCGAAAAACAAGACCTCATGGAGCTGCAAATCATTGAAGAAAACTAGCAAAGGTCCAAGAAGGCAAAGGTCAAGTTGACCTCCATTGAACAAGAAATAGAGAATGTCCGGGAGTATTTGCTGGAGAAGGGGAATATGCACTTAGAGAGGTTTCTTGAGAAGGCAAACAAAGAGAAAAAGATGCTTCGCCACATGGCCTACCACTACCTAACCCAGAACAAGATTTGTAATGCAAGGACAAAGAGGCTAAAAGCCAAGCTAAGAAGAACTTTGAGGAACATGAAAGAGCAAGATAAACTCAAGATATTGGCTGAAGCATCATTGGCCTAGAAAATCACCTAAAAAGGAGTCCTCATGCCAAATTTTAGGAAAATTTGAGCAATTTTTGTCATTTTTGAATTTTGAAATTTGAAAAAACAGGGTTTTCCAATAGGTGCGGCACTGCGCTTTTGATGGGGACCTCCATTTACAAAATGGCTTGCAGTTTTGGAATCAACATGAAAAATTATGAAAACCCAAAAAGTTTTAGGAGTTTTGGATAAGGTCTTGGCCTCCAAAAGGGTAAAAAACACCTAAAAAATGCCCTCTCTGCCACTTTTTTGCCACACAGGAAGAAGTCTTGGGAGAATCAACTTTTGGAGGGGAAAATGAGCTCCAAATCAGAAAAATCAAATTGTTCCAGAAAATAGATAGGGAGGTCTTTCCAACAGGGCATCTTTCACCTAATTTGGATACTAGTAAGGCCTCCAAAACTAGCCCTGAAGTGGTGCTGTGCATTACACTGATTTTTCCAGTTTTGCTTAAATTTCCAGATTTTTCCAGTTTTGCTTAAATTTCCAGATTTTTCCTAGTTTTCTTGGAAGTTGACTTTTTCCTCATTCCTTGGTAAATGTATGCATGGTAAATGATGTATTTGATGTAAATATGGATTAAAAACACCTCATAGGGTAGATACATCAAGTTTCAAGTGGTTTTGATGATGAATGAATTGGTTTCCTAAAGTTTAGAGGCAAGCTATTCCACTGCCTACTTTTGTGTTCCTAGTTTAGATATGGTTGAAACCACCCCTTTTCTCATGGATTCGACCCCTGATGGCTAGCATAGGAGGTTTGATGCTTATATTATGTACTTATTCATTTGAAAATGTTGGACTCTTGTGGAAGCTCTGAGCTCTATTATATATCTCTACAGCAGTTTGGCAAGGAATAAAACCAGGTTTCACAGCTATTTTTGTGGGATTCTTGTGACAGTGAGTTTATGTATTGTTTCTTCTTTGTAATGAGTTTTTCTTATGTTTTATATGTATCCAAATCTATATTTCTCTTCTAAAACTAATTAAATCAAGGTGAATAAGAAAAATACACTGTTGTGCTTTGTCTTGGGAATGCATTTGGTTTTCAATGTTTTCCACTGTTTGAAGAGGACTCATAGTTTCTTTATGCCCTCCTCAAATCGTCAGTTGTATTAAGCTGCCATCTCAATTCATTTCTAGTACATAAAACTTTGTCTACCTTTCCCATAGAACATGTATGTATCCCTGATTTGATTTCCTGGACCCAACTCGCCTGCTTCATTTGATCCAGCAACCAATCATCAAAATCAACCAAAAACTCTTGAGCTACTATACCTAGCCTAAAATCTAATTTCATTTCAGTCATCTCAAGTCATAATTGCAGCCATCTTAACTGAGATTGACAAGGAGAGAGCCCTCTCCTGACTTGGTAGGGCTAGCTACCAGGTTAAGCGCGATTTGTGGTTATCCTAAGATTGCCTCCCTTCAACTTGAGGTCGATCTAGGCTCTAACATATTGGTGACCATACTGGGGAATGTAGTTTTATGTTCCTCAAAAAAATGTATAAAGTTCAAATCTGATTGTTGATGGTGGACAACGATCAGACACTGGAAGTCTGAAATCATTCACCTGGTGACTCCAGTGTCGAAAAATCCCAAGCTTCAAAATTTTTATGGCAACTCTACTCTTCAAGAACCAGTAGCCTGAAGAATTTCTTGGTGAATTCATTGTTATCAAAATGGATTCGCTGGATCGAAGGTATGCTCCCATGAGCCGAGATCACATTCCAAGTTTTCCAAATAAAATTCCTTAGGTAGATTGGCAAAGGAATTTGCCTATGTTTAACGATGATGATAGTTATGATGATGCTTTACATCTGGTTAGATTTCACATGCATATTCACAACTTGAAGATTGATTTTCCTGAAGACTACTTGATGAAGATATTCATGGCCACTCTGGAAGTTGAAGAGCAATCTTGGTATGAAAGTTTGCCACCTGCTAGTATTTACTGTTTAAAAGATTTTCATACCATGTTCTTTGAAAGGTATAAAGAATCTTATCCATCCTTAACATTAGTTCAGAACTATTGCAAACATGTTTATAGTTTTATTGAAAATCTTGAGAAATTTTATGAAGATGATGACTGAATGGATGATGAGATCATGGAAGCCCTGTACAAAAATCAATTTTAGCTGCATAAAGAGAGATTAGAGGACACTTATCAAGATGCTCAGTAAACTTTGCAACATGTTCAAGATTTTAGTGCAAGTGAAAATGATGAAAGAGAAGGTCTTATCTCAGATCTGCTCATAGCGTAAGACAGTATGCAGGGAAATCAAGTTTCAATTTTAGTTTGTGATAAATTCAAGTTGGCTATTTGAGATCTAGATTCAGATCGTGATGATGAAGAGTACCTTGGTTTGAATCCGATGAAGGAGAGATCTGTTGTTGAGATCGTCTGGAAAGAAGAAGACAAATTTATTGATCCAAGTTTTCTCATTTCATTAGAACAAAGTCTTCATGAGGAGGTAATCCAATCCTTTTATGAAAAACAAGATGAGATCTTTGTTCATGTAAGTGAAAAATATTCTTTGGATAACTCAGTGGTAAATGATAGAAGTGTTGGTTTTGAGTTTCAAGAACTATCTGAACTTTTCCCTCGTATGACTGATGAGTGCGATGACAATTTGATTACCATGTCATATGAAGATGATCAACAATGTTTTCAAATTTTAGAAGACCAGGGAATTGAGGACTATCATTCAGGTTTTGAAATGTTATTTCAAGAAGACAATAATTGCTTGAGCAAAAGAAAACAAAAAGTATTATCTCCTTTGTCTGAAGATGAGATAGATCAACTCCTTAAAGGTCAGGTTACAGCCCAAGCTAATGCAGGTTTGCAGTGTTCACATCGTCAAGAAGGTGTAGGTGAAGATTCTTCCACTTTTGAAAATGAGGACAGTCTTGAAATTAGATCTATAGATCAATGAATAGATAATGTTTTCTTTCATGAAGATGATAGGGCTATCATGTTTGATAATCTTGAAGATTTTTTTCTGTTTAAGAATGACTTAGACTATGAAATTGAGCCTGAGAGAGACAGTATGCCAGAATTCAAGTCAGAATTTCTCATGGTCGAGGAATTTATAGCCAACACTCATATATCAGAAGCTTATACTACTCTTTTCCTTCCTATCAATCAGCAACCAACTGTTCTTTCAGATCAGAATGAAGGGAGTACTTGTATTTTTGCTGCTGGATCTCAAGACAAGCTAGTGCTTCAGGATTTTCAAGATCCCTTCAGCATTCTTTTACAAGCATTAGAGAAGATGAATGTTTCCTGGTTCATTAGCATAAGCCTTGGTTTTAGTTGTTATTGTGAGTTACCTACATGTACATCGTTCTACCTACTCGGGGAAAGTGAGAGCATAATTTCAGTATGTAGCCATCTACTGGATTGGTTACATTGGAAGGCACACTTCACATGATTGTACATATTTCATCAGTAGGCAGGTGGTTGTCATCATGATTTGAAGCTCTCAAATCTCGATGGTTTGCTGCCATTAAAAAGTTTTGTAAGTACTTGTTTCAGTTAAGTAAGTATTGAGTCAATTTTATGTTAGTTCCAATAATTTCAAGTTAGTTTCAGAGTCAGTTTGTGATGTCAAGTGGTCAGTTTTGAGTCATGTATTTCATTTTGAGTTTTTGACTCCATTTCCCAATGGATAAGGCACTGGTCTGCTTTCCCAAAGATCTGTGGTTCTTGGCACCTCCAAGGAGCTACCATCCCCATTGGAGCCAATGTTAGTGTCAAGGTCTTCAAACTTCCATCAGTGATCAAATTGCTCTTTTGCATTCATGTTAGGTGTCTCATTCAATTAGTTGCATTCCATTAGGTCATGGATCAAATGATGGTAGTGGTTTCATTTCAGTTTCCCTCATGTCATATACCTGCTGACTTGTTCAAACATCTTTTCAGTCATTCATAGTCATTCCAGTTCATTTCATTTATGAAAACCAGTCCTAGGGTTTAGTTTCATTAGGTCTTAAGGTTTGCCATCATGGTCATTTAGAATTGAATAAAAGGGTCAGAAGACAAATGAGGAGGATAAAATGGTTCATATAGTCATGATTTTACTTTTGATATGTTGAACAAGGCTCTTTCACCTCAAAACTCTGTTTTGAGGTAAAACAGAGCACTTGTATTTAATTAGTTCATGTGATGTAATTTGATGTAATTTTACTATTCCTATATGTAATAAGTATGCTCCTGGTGACTTGGCAATAATGCCAGTTCCTGCCACTGCAAGAAGTCCATGAATGAAGAGCAAAGTGCTAAGTGAAGCTCAAGAAAACACGATTTTTCACCATCATCGAGTAAAAAGGAGGAAAATAGTGAAAATTAGGAAGGTTGACTGGCGCTGAGCATCATTTTCCCGGTGCTGTGCATTAAAAGTGCATTGCGCACCTATTAAGTATCTACAGTGTAAATTTGCATGGGTGTTGCGCATTAAAATGGCGTTGTGCACCTATTAACAAGTGTTGCGCACCTATTGAGGAAGCCAAAATTGCCTCAAATCACCTCCAAACTTCTTCAAAAACCCTTTGATGCTTGTTTCAAGTAAGTATACCATTCCTCCTTGCTAAAAAGAGTTGTGCTTGGTTGCTTAAGTGTGCTTGGATTCTTTTAGAGTAAACCCTAACTAAATGCTAAACACAAACCCTGACTAATTGCTAAAACTACCTCTCATAAGCCACCAAGGGTCATTTGCTACTCTTCTCCTTCATTTACAGTTAGTTTACCAAGTCTTTTTCACTATCCATTAGTCATCAAGATTCATTCCACTAAACCCTACTTTCTACATCAAACCCTAGCCCTAATACACTATTCACTTACCCTAATTCCCAATCCCACTATTCCCCATTCCCTTATCAAACTCTATACCCTAACTCCCTCAAGTATTCACACCCTCATCTCACACCTCACTTACCTTATAAAACAAATCTCTTCGTACTCATCTTGTTATCACTACAAACCTTCATTTCACGTCACCTATCATATCATGAAAAAACCCATGGAGAGAGACATAGATTATGAAAGTGAGGAGGAAACTTTTAGTGAAACTTCCAGAGAAGCACATGTGCCTAGAAAGCCACAAAAATGGGGAAGATCATCTGGGAGGAACCTATCAGTCTCACAGAGTAGCTTGCTTGTCCTCTTGATATATCTTGTTTTAGACATCATTCTTGCTATGAGTTTTGTGAAATTGTGGAGAGGGTAAAGTTTCATCATGAGCTTGCCCAGTTGTTTTTCACCCATCTACATAACGACCAAGTGAACCTTACTGGTGCCTCCTTCACCTTGTCATCTACCACTATCTCAGAAGCAACAGGCATCCCTAATGTAGGTGAGCAATGGAATAAAGGGTAGTATGTGGACAGAGAATATTATGAGCCTTATATTAAGGCTAGATATCATAGAAAAATCACCAGGGTGTTCCCTTTCAAGTACTTGGAGGATAGGTTTGCCCGTCTTATGAAGATCATTATCAAATATTTCACTTGTGAGGGAAGATTTTCTCGCTTGTATGCATATCATGTCAGGCTGTTGATGCACTTTACTAGGGTAAGGATGATGAACCTCCCCTACTTTATATACAGGAACATTGAGAAGATGGCCCATTATGTTCAAAGAAAACCTTTTCCTCAGTAGCTTAATAGGATTTACCACTTCTCATTGATTAAGTTTGTTGTCTTGCACCAGTTAAACTTGCTAAACATGCCATGGGAGACCTTCATTGCCCATTAAATGCTCGAAGACCCTCAAGGGTTTTCATTAGTGCCTCATGAGGAAGGAGGACCATCAGGATAGCCAGATGTCCATTAGACCAAGAATATAGGTGTGCCAGTAGTTGTTACTTATGAGAGAGGCACAAGGAGTCTTTTTGTTGCTGCCAGGTGAGTACTATCTCCACTAAGGGTGGAAGGGGTCTCGCCTTCTTCACCAGATCACAGGAAAATGCTATCTCCACCAGGGGTGGAGGGGGCTTTGCCTTCTTCTCCAGCTATATTGGTTGGCCAGCAGTCAAAGAGTAGAGACAAAGGGAAACAAAAGATGCATGAGGAAGGCCCTACTGAAGGGCAAGACAAGGATTTTATTTTGATGGAGGAGGATGTCATTGACTTGGGCTCTCGAGTCTCAAGAATCAAGGACATGATTATCAAAGAGAAGGAGGCTAAAATACAAGCCTTATCAGTTAACCTTGAGAGAGATAAATCGGTCATTAGATACCTTAAGCAAGAAAACAAGTAGCTTGCCGAAAAACAAGAGCTCATGGAGCTGGAAATCATCAAAGAAAACTGGCAAAGGTTTAAGAAGGAAAAGGTAAAGTTGACCTCCATTGAATAAGAAATAGAGAATGACTGGGAGTATTTGTTGGAGAAAGTGAATATGCACTTGGAGACATTAGTTGAGAAGGCAAACAAAGAGAAAAAGATGATTCGCAAAATGGCCTACCAGTACCTAACCCGGAACAAGATTTGTAATGCAAGGACAAAGAGGCTAAAAGCCAAGCTAAGAAGAGCTTTGAGGAACAAGAAAGAGAAAGATAAACTCAAGATCTTGGTTGAAGCATCATTGGCCTATAAAATCACCTAACAAGGAGTCCTCATGCCAAATTTCAGGAAATTTTGAGCAATTTTTGTCATTTTTGAATTTTGAAATTTGAAAAAACAGGGTTTTCTAATAGGTGCACAGTACCAATGGCACTGCGCTTTTGATGGGGACCTCCATTTGTAAAATGGATTGCAGTTTTGGAATCAGCATGAAAAATTACGAAAACCCAAAGATTTTGAGGAGTTTTTGATAAGGTCTTGGCCTCCAAAATGGTGAAAAACACCTAAAAAGTGCACTCTCTGCCACTTTTTTGCCACACAGGAAGCAGTCTTGGGAGAATCAACTTTTGGAGGGGTAAATGAGCTCCAAATCAGAAAAATCAAAATTGGTCCAGAAACTAGACAAGTAGGGCTTTCCAAAAAGCCATCTTGCACCTGATTTGGACACTGAGAGGGCCTCCAAAACTGGCCCTGAAGTGGTGCTGCGCATTAAACTGATTTTGCCAATTTTGCTTAAATTTCCAGATTTTTCCTAGTTTTCTTGGAAGTTGACTTTTTCCTCATTCCTTGGTAAATGTATGCATGGTAAATGATGTATTTGATGTAAATATGGATGAAAAACACCTCATAGGGTAGATACATCAAGTTTCAAGTGGTTTTGATGATGAATGAATTCGTTTCTTAAATTTTAGAGGCGAGCTATTCGACTGCCTACTTTTGTGTTCCTAGTTTAGACATGGTTGAAACCACCCCTTTTCTCATGGATTCGACCCCTGATGGATAGAATAGGTGGTTTGATGCTTATATTATGTACTTTATTAGTCATTTGAAAAGGTTGGACTCTTGTAGAAGCTCTGAGCTCTATTGTATATCTCTACAACAGTTTGGTAAGGAATAAAACCAGGTTTCACAGTTATTTTTTTGGGATTCTTGTGACAGTGAGTTTATGTATTGTTTCTTCTTTGTAATGAGTTTTTATTATGTTTTATATGCATCCAAATCTATCTTTATCTTCTAAAACTAAATGAATCAAGGTGAATAGGCAAAATACATTGTTGTGCTTTGCCTTGGGAATGCATTTGGTTTTCAATGTTTTCAATTGTTTGAAGAGGACTCATAGTTTCTTTATGCCCTCCTCAACTCCTTAGCTATCCTAGAATACCATCTCAATCCATTTCTAGTACATAAAAAAATTTCTACCTCACCCCACAGAACATGTCTGTATCCCTGCTTTGATTTCCCAGACCCAACCCGCCTGCTCCATTTGATCCAGTAACCAATCATCAAAATCAACCAAAAACTCTTGAGCTACTATACCTAGCCTAAAATATAATTTCATTTCAATCATCTCAAGTCATAATTGCATCCATCTTAACTGAGATTGACAAGGAGAGAGCCCCCTCCCGACCTGGTAGGGCTAGCTACCAGGTTAAGTGTGGTTTGTGGTTATCCTAAGATTGCCTCCCTTTAGCCTGAGGTCGATCTAAGCTCTAACAATTCCTGCTGCAGTGTTTTTCTTCGGCCTCATGAGCTGTGAGGTTGCCAAGTGTGGGATTTTCTCATGGTTCGCGAGATCCCAGTCTTCAAGCTTTAGACTCGACACCCGTCCCAAGTGCGCTCCTTCAAAAATGATATCGTCAGGTAGTAGCGGAGTTTGCAGAGAGCTCTTTTTCTCATCTAGGTCCTTAGGTACCCTTGCTTTCCCTTTTCATAGAGGAACATATGCTCACAACCTGGTTAGAGGGTCCGCACCCTATGTTTCTTCCTCCATTTCTTCAACCTCCTCCTCTTCCACTTGGATTTCCTCAAGTTCTTCATCCTCCTCATCGGTTTCCACATTAACCGCTTTCCCCTTTTCTTCCATGGTCATTTTAGTTCGTAGTGGGTTTCTTGGGGACACGCACATTAGAACCATGGGTTACTTATCTTTCTTGGGTCTCGGCATGCGCAGTGATTTAGGGATTTCTGCGACTATCCCGGTTCTCTCAAGGGCATCTCCTATTGTCATGGCCTACACGACCCCTTCAGTGGTCATTTCACCGATATCCATGGCTTCCTCTGGTGTGGTCATACTACTATTCCACAATTCTTTCAACGGCTCAGGTAAGTGCTCAAACAATGACTTTGACTTAAAAAAATCAAACAGATCTGGGTTCATAGATCTTTGGGTGCACAATAGCTCAGTTCTCAAATGGCCAAGTGTTGTTTTTTGTGCGGCCCTTTGCAATTTATAGTGCTTCTTGAATTCAAATTCAACCTTTCCCCCCAATTCCAGTTCATTAATGCTCCTTTGGCAGTAGATTTTCCCAAATATAACCCATAAAGCTTGCCTTAAATGCCTGATGCCCACTCCATTTGGTCTCAAACCAAGCATCACACCGTGAATAGTGACTATAACGGTCACTTTCTAGCAAACCCATGCGGCAACGCAGCCACCCTTGCATTGTCGCAGGCCTTTTGACACTTCGCTCCTGTGCGCAGTCCCGTCATCGTGTAGCTCTCGGGCATGGTAGTTTATAGTCTCGTGCCTCCTTTCAACTACGTGGAGCACTAAGATTGTGCTTCCTACGATTATTCAAGTGGTCAGACCACCTGTATATAGCTTCAACCGACCATCACTCACTTTTCCTCGGAAAAGTCCACCTTTTAACTTTACTATCTACATTTTTCACTTTACCATCTGAATCGCCCCAGCATCTGTGATCCCCTTAGTAACCTATGGTCCAATCCAAGACATAAAACTGATCAAATTTCGGCAGTAGTCCCCAAATTCGTCAACATAGTCATGCGCATCCTATTTTATCACCACGGTTTTCTTATCAAGAAAGTCCTTCTATATTCCTTCCACAAGATTCTTGACTTCTGCTTCCACCATGGCACTTTTCTCCCGCAACCGAACTCTTTCATTTATGAGTTCTTGGAGCTTAAGATTACCCTGCTAGATCTCTTCATCAGGTCCCAAGCATTCTTCTTCGAGCTCTTCCAATTGCACAATCCCTTCATCCAAGGATCCACAAACCATAATATTCGTGGGCACTGCTATGTGCGAACTAGGCATGATATGCTTCCTCGACATTACAGCGTTCGCTCCATAGGCCAGCCTAGAAGGCATCTGTTCTGTCAGTTTCTTTCACATTGTCTTATAAGCCCATAATACTACTGGTACGTGCAGGTCCCAATCAGTTCGCTGCGCATTACATACCTTGTTTAGTTCTTCACACACTTCGTTAAATGCTTCCATGTGGATAACCTTCTATGTGCTCATTCTCTCCACAGTCTGTCATTCCAACTTGAGGAACCATTCATGCATTTTCCCCCCCAACACATGCTTATTGAATGTATTTCCTAATGTGCAGTTCATGTGTATCCGCGCAGGTTGTTTCCCATATGCCTGTACCCACCTGGATAGATGCACGCGTGGGCCATCTTGTCCATTGTATTTATCTGCGAATCACACTATAGGTTTCTCAAACCGTGTATGCAACCTTTTTCTACATGCGTGCCAGTCTTCAAAGCTTCCTCTATGCGTACCCCGCCACCTTGTGAGTGTAGCGTGCAGTACCCAATTCAGGGCCTAGAAACGTTGCTTTTCTGGCACCTCCCTTTCGAATCTATCCAAGAAAGCATCTACCTCACCTAATCCATCATAAGTAGGGAGATCTCTCACTTTTGTTGATATTCAATTTAGTGACCTTGTCATCATGTTACAATCAAGCATGGTTACCTCATGTAACCGGTTCTGCCATCGTTCTATCTCCTCATCTGAATCTAAAGTGTAGGAGCTTTCACACTCCCATGAGATTCGTCCATCCACAATGGGATTTACCCAATCTTTCTCTCATGCAGTTATCTTGTAGACGCAATCCAAATCATCGTCGCTTTCATAGTCACGCATCAACTCTATATAGTGCGATCCCTCAGTAGGGTCCAAGGGTATAATTATGTGTAGAGACTTCTTCTCAAAAATCATCTTGCGCTTCTGTAGATTAATCACCCAATTCATGTCATTGGCCCAATCAATTCCTAAGAGCGCGAGGTAGGGATTGCTTTCATCAACAATCTCTACCACCTCAAACTCTGCTAGTGTGCTCGCTCCCACAATATCCATGGTGATTCCATGCAATCACCCCAGGGGTACTATCTGTTATCACTCAGGTTGTCCTTAAAGCTCCTTAAAGGATACGACCGAGGTAACCACAAACCAATCTTTGGACTGTAGGTCCTAGCCTACCTGCAATCAGAGAGGGCTCTCTCTTTATAATTTAGCTTTGTTTTGGGTTGATTTTAGGCTATTTATGATTTTCTTGGGTTTTGTTTTGATTTTGGTGGGATGGAGGATTCTTTCAAACAGAGTTGGGATGCATAGTGTGAGAAGTTCAAACCATTGGGCATGGAGTCGTGGATTAGGCTTGTTGTTGCGTTTTCTTGGTCACAAGAGGAATACAGAGTAGGATAGCTACACATAAAACAATATCAAGCTAGAATAAGGATGGAATGGAGGTCAGTGAATGAAAGGCAACTAAGTAGCTCTCATTATGCTAACATAGGGAAGGTGAATGAACATTATATAGGAGCAATCAAGGATTCCTGAACAACATTCATATATGAAGGAAATAGTGTAAATATGAGCCAATCAATATTCATATTCAGGACTAATTCAGAGGAAAACATAGATAAATCACAGAAATTGAGAACAGAATACAACTAAGTGAGCTCTGAACTATTCTTTCTTTCTGCTATTTAGATAGTGAAACAATGATGGCATAAAACATATAAACTGTAAACAGAGATAAGAAACACTTATTGGGCTATGTAGAAGCGTTAGGATTCCATAGTCACTCTTTAGTCATTAAAACACAACAACCAGTTCATCTCCTAAACATTCCAACGATCTTTGATTATAGAGACTCTCAGAAAATACAGTGCAATTCTAGAGAGGAAGTTATCGACCAACCAACCCTTAAAACAGTGCAGAGGGTGGTTTAAATAGAAAATATTTACAAACATCAGATCTGGGATAGATCTCCTCAAATAAATGCCTTTAACCTAATTTGTACAGAAGTAAATGGCAGAAATATCTATCTAACAGCTGCGCTGGGGTAACTGGCATCTCAAAATATCTATTACAGCAGATCTTAGGCAGATCTGAGGAAAATGAGTGCTTTAATCTAATTTATCTTGAACTAAATGCTTAAAACATTTATCTAAGTGTTGCGCTGGGGCAGCTGCCTCAAAAATGGATCAAAAGAGTTCCTTGAGCCACGGGCTGTCCTCTGTGTGATAACTGTGCATTTAAGGAAGCAGCGCTGCTCCAAAAATATGACTGGGAACAATGTCTCTGCAATAACTCTGCCTTGAAAGCCTTCATCTATGCCTTTAGGTGGCTTTAAAGCAACAAAAGAAGTGTTGGTGAGCCTTAATGGCCGAATGATGCTTTGTTGACTTTGCTGGGCTTGCTTTGCTTTCATCTGCTTTGAAAAACTAGACTGATACTCTTTGTCACATCCTGATACACTTTGGCACTGAATCTGGGCCTTTTCTCACTACTGATACTCTTTAGACTGTCCCATCGCCCCCTTTCTGCCTTTTAATGCAAAAATAACTGCTGCTAATGTCCTCCGTGGCCTTTGGGTGCAATCGGCGCTTGGCCGATCAAAACTAGTATTAAACTCTGAAGAAATGCCGCAAAAAGGAGGAATTGCATGCTGCTGATCGTGTTGAGGCCGAGACTGGCTTCTGGAGCTAAACAGGGCTTTGGAGCAATCCATAATGGCTTAAGGATGCATGAATTTCTTTAATTGGAGCCGGGCGCGGGCGCTAGAAGAAACCCTGTGAAAAATGGCCATTTTCCTTTTATAAGGCAAAAATGCCTTAAAACATGAAATGTTAGCACAACTAGGGTGGGAGCGATCACTGTTCATTAGATTAAATCATAGCCGTTGGATCTGGCACGGGCCGATCCAATGGCTGACGCTAACTTACATCGGGGCGGACCATTGGTCCCAACACATAAAACCTCCGAACTACCGCGGACCCGAAATGCCTTGAGGCTGCCCTTTATAACTTTTTGGCTCCGCCATATCAGAGCCTTCCCTTTTCGTTGTACAAAGGATCCTTACGGACCCGAAATCCTTATTGTGCCACGCTATAATTTATTTCGGCTCCGCCAGTAGGACATGGGGAGAGCCGCGAACAGATCATGTCTGTTGATCTGGGAGGGGGATCCGACGGCCGACGCTAAATCGCATCGGGGCAGACCATTGGTCCCAACATGTAAAACCTCCGATGAGCGAAATAGCTGGCGGACCCGATCTGATTATAGGCCCTTCTTTATTGCATTTTAGGTCTGGCCCATCAGCGAACCCAAATCGGCGGATTTACAATGGAATGGGTCCGCGGACCCGAAATCCTTTAAACTCTGTTGCATTTGCTATTTCGGCTCCGCCATATCGGAGCAATCCCTCTTCGCTGTGTAACGGGCTCCTTTCGGACCCGAAATCCTTATGCGCCGTGCCTATATTACTTTTCGGCTCCGCTGGGGAGCCATATATGGGGTTGCTGCGAATCCATATGAGCCGTTGATCAGCGGGCCCGGATGGGCGGCTGAGATTAAATCGGCACTTCGGCAATCGGCGGGGCAGCGGGTATACACATATGTGCGATCGCCGAAACGATGTGGACCGTTGATCTGGGCGGGACGATGGACGGTTATGATTTGGTCGCTGCTTTACCGTCGGCAATATCGCGATAAGGCTTGCGATAGGTGAAAATGTGGGTTTTTTGCGATAAACTTAAGTTTTATGAAAAACTTAGGTTTATGTGGTAAAATGTGAGATATGCGGTAAAACATGAAATTGCGATGCGGAGAGCTCCCGATAGCAATATCGCATTGGCAGAGGGGTCGGGGGCATATATATGTGCACATATGAGTTGCGATACGTTGATTGCGAAATCGCATCGGCGAGGGATGGATCGGAGGTATAAAAAGGGGGCCTACAATGATCGCTGCGACCTCCGACAGCGATATCACGTCGGAGGGGGGCAAATGAATTCGGAGGAGGGTTTTAACACTAAAGGGAGGCTTTTGTGGAATCGGAGGGGCCCTTTTAATATTTTGAAGGGATTCTAAGGCATCGGAAGGGGTCCGATAGCATTTAAGAGGAATTTTATATACTTTGAGAAGGGTTTAAGGCCAGAAAGGGGTTTATGCCTTGGAAAAGGTAAAACAAGGCCAAAAGATGGATTTTATACATTTGGAGGGGGATTTTATGCTTAGGAATGAGTCCTAATGCATTTGGAAGATAGTTAGGGGGGTGAAGTGAGGATTCTTGCTGAGTTTCAGATAAACTTAGCAATTTCCAAGGATGTATATGGTTATTTTCAACCAGGGGGAGGGATAAATATATAGGGGAGTTATATACATAGTTTTAGTAGGGGAAGGGGAAATAGATAGGGAGTTACATAGTAGTGTTAGTAGTTAATATGACAATGATGAGAAAAGCGCTAAGTATGATGTCTTAGGCTATTAATGGGGAAAAATGACTGATAGAAGAAGTGTGAACATTCCTTGAGTGAAGCAGATCTTCACCAAGGCAAATGATATGAAAAATGATGAAATTAAGAGGTAGCAAGCAGATCTTGACCTCTTTAGGGAAAGTTAGTGAGTGATTTGGGGAAAGGGGAAGAAGGGGAAGTTAGTCATGCCTCGCTTGAAGTCCTTCAAATGGAAAACTGCCTCAAACTTGTGATATGATAGATATAACACTTGACAATATGAAATGGATCACAAGCCATGATTCTGCAACCACAAAGCTACCTACCCGACCTACTTGCCTAGCATTTTCTCTTCTTTTTGGTTTGGGTGCACTTGAACTAGCATACCCAGCTTTTCATTCTTTTCTTCTTGCTTGTGCTCCTATCTACAACTACACTTATTGCATCCAGGGGCTCAGATTAAGCTGTTGAGCACCCTTGTTTCTCTACCTATCTACAAATCTGCCAATATTAAGCTGTTTGGACAAATGTTCATTCTCTATATTCTACAACAGGAAATTCAAACCTAGGGAAGCCAAGATTAAGCTGTTTGGACCTCCCTTAGCTGAAAACTCATCAAAAATGGATCAACCCATCAAAAATGGAACACAGCAGTGGCATTTAGACTAGCACACTCTCATGGATACTTCTCTGGCCATCTGTAGCAAATATGGATCATTGCAGCAAGCAAAGTATGACATATTTGGCATGTAAAAATGTCGATAATGAAAGATGATTAACCTGCTGCAGCAGGAGGCTAACACTATCTTCAGTTGGTTCACCACTCATAGCTGAATAGGAGACCATTGCAGCATAGGCCTCCCCATGTGCTTGTTATACAACAAATTTACCTCCTCATCAACTCAGAGGAGAAAGAGATGATAACTGAAACAAAGACCACAATCACAGGCCTTGATTTTGCACTAATGCTGGTTGTGCACTAACAACCTGTTTTATAAAGCTTGTTACCAAGCCTGGAGGTGTGTTAGTGACCCTAATAAAGCATGCTACTAGTATGGGAACAACATTAGTGAAATTTGGTGAAGTTCCAAGGGTCAAAGGAACAAATTAACTCACAAATATCTAGACATTTGTCCCTAAAATTACTCAAGAAAAGCAAGGAAACATCCAAATTCAAGATATATGGAGGATTTCTAATCTGAAAAAAGGAGGCAAATGGGAAAGAGCTAAAAAGTATGGCAAGTTCATTGCTTTTGCCCTAGTGAACTCAAGGGGGAGCTTGGCAACCCTAACTCAATTGCTATATAAGTAAGGTGAGGGTTATTGTGAAAGAGGTCAGAGAATTTGAAAGGATAGTGTTAGCCCTGAGGTACAAAACTGACTTTGTGAAGGTAAAATAAGGATTCGGGCTGCTTTGTTGTTCTTAAAAGGGTCCCACATGGGCCATTATTCCCCTTCTTCTCTTACCCTACTCACACTTTACCCTTTCCGTTTCCTAAATCAACCTTCAAATCCCGACAAAGCCCCTCTAACCTTAGCCCCAAGTGAATTAGCCAAAAAACCCCCCATAAACCTTACCCATCTGCCATGCATGCCTATAGCACGATTCCCGAAGAAATCTCGTACCTTCACCGCATCCTCGCCATTGATCTTTCCCCACCAATCCGATAGTCCACGTCCCATCCGATACACCAACTTACCTGACACTCCCCCGCCATTAGATCACCCCCATCAGATCTAACGGTCAGTGCCCATATCGCGTGGACAACAAGCACGACAGGTACCCACCCAATGAGGGCAGTTTCTCTTTTTCCCCGTCGTTGTGTGCCATCCACTAAATGGCATCGGGTGAGTTCTTATACTTACCGCTTATCGCCTGATGCCCACGCGACATAAACCATTACCACTCAAATCAAACCACCCCGCGCATTATTGCCCACACATCTTCGCAGCCCAATAACCATCTGATCTGCTCGCCTAAAGATCTAATGGCTTGGACATGCTCCACTCCCACCATGACTGCTAGCCTCCAAAAAACGATCTCTGCTACACATCTCCCTTGATCCAACGACCATCATTTACGATCATTCATGACCATCCATCTGCCCATGCACTCCATACCCCACATCTTGTCTGCTACTTGAAGAGGAAGATGGCTGACTCTATTAGTCTGGTGACAATCTGAACATGAAACTGAATTAAAAGAAGAGCATGGTCGGAGGAGAAAAGGACACAACAAAACTCAACAACCAAATTAAAAAGTCATGGAACTCCACTGCCATGATCAATCTGACTACCTGAAGGACAGCACGATACCAGAACTGATTAGGTTGTCGTAGTAGAGAAAGAAACTACGTTCAAAGACGTTATCAGATAGTTAATGGTAGTTGGTGGTCATTTAAGACCCCTCCATCCCTAAACGGCTAAGAGCCATTGTAATGATAGATTATAAATAGCCAGAAGAAAGATGTAATTAGGGTTGGAAATTTTGTTTTGGTTCAACCTCTGGAGACTGTAGATATTCTGTAACTTGTAGAGTCTCATCTTCATTTTTAGCAATGCAAGCTTCTTTTGCTGTTAATTGCTCAATCCCCATTTTTCCTCTGTTCTAAGCTTGTGCCTGAAGTTTTGTATTCATGACTTCTATGTCTAATACTAGATAACTGTAATCTTATCTTTGGATTAGACAATTGAATGTATCAGTGAGTAGGTCACACAGGTCTCTTCTATATCAAATGCAAGATAATTGTCATCTTATCTCTACATTGATAGATTAGATTCATAGGTTTCTTTACTAGTTGCAGTTGGCCATCATACATTCTGTATGCATCTACTGGTGTGGTTAGTATTCTTCATCTATTCACCTAATTCCCAAACTATTGAGCATTGGTGGTCTAAAGCCTTGTAGTCTGAGGGTGTTCATGCATGTCTGGAGTGAAAACAGAGTAGAAGTGGTTATCTGACTTGACCCAAATTATCACCCATCCCAATAAGTTCCTAGAACCATATTGAAAATTATATGTTACCAGGCATCTCCGAGCTACAACTTAGGCGAGTTTCTTGGAATCCTAACATAATTGGTGCCATTTCCGAGGAGAGGAGATTGAAGCTCAGCTTACCTGGGAGAATGACACAGATCCAACTTTTATGATAGACAAAGTCTGGACACATTTTTGGTTGTAATCATCTATCTGGAAACTTTACTGGAGGAAGAACCTCTTAGTGACTCCACATCATAGTTTTGGCTCAGTTTTTGAGGCATACTCGAAGAAATCCTCAAAAGTCACCAGCTGACCCAATACCTGACCCTGAAAACATCATCAAAGGAAGAAATATATCATAGAAAGGAGCATCAGGATCAGGTAAACCTAAACAATCTTATGCATCTCTGCAAGAAAGGCTTGTAACAGAGCACATACATGTTGAGAATATAGCCTCTAGCACTAGTAGTGAAGAAAAATTTTCAGAAATTCATAAAGCTCCTTATTCTTTATGTCCTCCTTTGGATTTCAACCCAAAAGAAACCTCCCCTCTAGTCCATCATATTCCTTTAGTCCTGTCAATCACCCCTCAGCTTCCTATCATCCAGACTACCAATACTCTTCAAGCCACCACAACCATGGCAGGTCCACAAGCACTCACCAAAATGTAAAGAATCATAGCTGCTAGGTATGGGCCCTTGGTATTGCCTACTCCTTTGAATGCCATGCCTACTAGAGAATATCAGAAATACATGCCTAAGTTCACTGGGACTGAAGGGGTTACAACTGAAGAACATCTTGAATATTTTTATAGCTATGCTAATAATCTAGACATTAGTGAAGATGATGTGTGGATGAGAGTATTTGTCCAAAGCCTATATGGGGAGGGTAGGAAATTGTTCAGAGAATTGACCTCTAGGTCTATAACAAACATTGAGGCCTTAGATGATGTTTTCCTAAAGCATTGGGGGATAAAAATGATTTTCTCTATTATCATACCGAGTTTGGCAACCTAAAAAGGGAGAATGGGGAGTCATTGTCTGATTTCAACAAAAGATTCAACCACATGTACAACAAGATACCAGCTGAAGTGAAACCTACCCCCACCTCTGCCAAGCTCACTTATGCCAATGCCTTTGACTCTGACTTCTTCCTGCTATTGAAAGAAAGAATATGTGCTTCTCTGGTTGAAATGCATGATGCAGCTTTTGAGGTAGAATCCAATATCATGGCTGCAGAGAAACTCAAGGGACATATTGACTAAAGGAGACAGAGAGGTGAATCTTCTTCATCTTCAGACCCCAAGATAGACAAAATGTCCAAGATGATAGAGTCACTAGCCTCTGAAATCTCCAAGCTGAAGGTCGAGTAGCATTCAAGGAAAGGAAGGGTTCCTAATACATTTGCTCCTAGAAATCCAAATCCATATAGGAGAGCAAATGAACAATTGTAGATCATGCAAAGGGGCAAAGAGGCCAGTGAAGAATAGAAGGTGAAGACTCCTTTCCAAAATGTAGTCATGGAGGAGGAGCAGTTTGATGAAGAGGATGAGATCCACTACATGGAAGACAAAGGTAGTGCTTCCTTTTTGACACTTGCTGCCTATGAGGAGTCATTACTCAGAGACCCGACCAACCAAGAGTGAGACAAAGAAGTTGCTCTGCAAACTAAAGATTAACAGAGATATAACCTGAGGTCAAAGATGAGTAATGTCAGAGAAAGCCCTATCCAAAGAGTTGCTTCCCCACAGAGCAACAGATTAGCAAGCAGAAGCAACCAACAGCTGATCCCATCAGCCTAAAAGCACTAGCTCAAGAGGTAAGCGGTCCTGACAAGTCCCCTTCCCCTTTTAGTTTTGAATCATAAGTCCAAAAGTTGAAAATATATGTACCTCTGATAGAATTAGTAAAGAATGAGGCCTTTAAGAAACCCATCCTTGAGGCCCTTGAGCTTAAGGCCACACAAGCATCAAACAACTATGTGAATTTGCAAGATGACAAACTTGCAGTTGTGCTTAGCCCAAGGACTGAACCCTTTGATGATAATTCCCCATGATTCTATGTCTCCTTGATTATTCATGACAAAACACTTCACAACTGTCTATTGGACACAGGTGCAAACCATAATCTAATGCCAAAGGCTATCATGGATGAGCTAGGCCTTGACATTACTAGACCCTATCATGACTTGTTCTCTTTTGACTTAAGAAAGGTGAAATGTTTGGGGTTAATCAATGATCTAGCCATCAACTTATCCCAGCTACCCATGAGGAGCATGATGATGGATATTGTGGTAGCAGATGTCCCTCCTAATTTTGGCATGTTACTTTCCAGAGGATGGATTAAGAGATTAGGTGGGACATTGCAAAATGAGTTGTATTATGCCACTATCCCGGTTTTTGGAGGAGAAAGCAGGAGATTATACAGAGAAGCTCAGATGGCCTATATCATTAGTGATGAGAAGCACTCCACTAATCATCCCATCTATGTTGTGGACACTGATTTTGGAGCATGTATTCTCCAAATTGAAGAATCCCAGTTGGCCTCAGTGTAGCTCAAGAAACCAGTATGCGAAGTCATGGAGAAAGAAGGGCCACAGATTTGGGATATGTTTTTTGATGGAGCTTGCTCTAGGGGAAGCTACAGGAGCAGCTGTAGTGCTGATATCCCCAACTCAAGAATGCATACCTCTGTCTTTCAAGCTGACATTCCAGGTCACCAACAATATAGTAGAGTATGAGGCTTTGATATTGGGATTAAATGCTGCTAAAGAAATGGGAATCAAAGACATAAAGGTGTTTGGAGACACAGACCTTATTATTCAACAGGTGAACCGGACTTTCCAAGCAAAGCACCCAAGGATGAAAGCGTATAGAGATGAGGTATGGAGGCTCAAATATTCTTTTAGTAGCTTTTGTATCTCATATATTCCCAGAGTAAAAAAACATCTTGCTGATTCCCTTGCTATGTCTGCCAGCATGTTCATTCCTCCCATGCCCCCTAGATTGGCTTATGAAGTTCAGGTAGAAAATAGACCATATCTACCTGATAATGTCACATACTGGAAAGTTTTTGAGGATGATGATTAAGTCAATAGGTTTCTACAAGTCATTGATGAATTATCTGAAATGAAAATTGATCAAGAGAATGAAGCCATGGAGGAATGTCACCAGTCTCAGCTAAGAAATAAAATTGGCCAAGACAACATTGTGCAATTGCCTAGTAACCATATACCTAAAGGGTTGGTGCCTCTAGAGAAGCTGTTTGACCATAATGATGTACCCTATAGTACTGCCCAAAAGGAAAATAAGTTTGCAGTCCATAAACACAATATAGGGAGTCCAAACCATCCCAAGGATATAAATCTATCCACTCACTTGTCTATTGCCCAAAGTTCTGAATACCACACCCTAATGAAGCAATTTGCCAATGTCTTTGCCTAGGAATATAGTGACCTTAAGACTTATGACAAGAACATCATTCAGCATAATATTCCACTGGAGAAAGACACCATCCATTTTAAGCAGAAATTGAGACCCCTCTACTACTCCCTTTGATTGAAAAGGAAATTAAGAAATTGTTGGCTTCCAAGATCATAATTCCCCTAAGGTATTCGAAGTGGGTAGCCAACCTGGTAGTTGTGAGGAAGAAAAGTGGGGAAATCAGGTTGTGTGTTGACTTCAAGAACCTAAACAAATTCTCTAAGAAAGACAACTATCCCCTGCCCAAAATGGAACATTTGCTCCAAAAAGTTTTAGGCGCTAGAGTCATGTCTTTCTTGGATGGATTTTCAGGTTACAACCAAGTGGCTATACATCCAGAGGACCAAGAAAAGACTGCCTTCACCACTCATTGGGGCACTTTTATGTACTACAAGATGCCTTTTGGATTGATGAATGTTGGGGCCACCTTTCAGAGGGCCATGGCTATAGCTTTTGTGGGAGAAAATGACAAGTTTGTTCTGATTTACCTGGATGATATAACAGTTTACTCTGGCAGTCATCAAGATCACTTGCAACATCTGAAGAAGGTGTTTTTTAAGTGCAGAAAGTTTGGGATTTTAGTAAATCCCAAGAAGTCACAGTTTTCTCTGGAAGAAGGCAAGTTTTTAGGGCACATTGGTTCTGCTACAGGTGTTAAGATTGATCCAGAAAGAGTTCAAGAAATACAGACATTGTCCATCCCAAGATCGAAAAAGGACATTCAATCCTTTTTGGGTAAGATCAACTTTGTAAGGAGGTTTATTCCCAATTTTGTAGAACTAGTGAAACATATCACCTCCATGCTGAAGAAGGGGTCAGAGATCAGGTGGACAGATGCAGCAAGAAAATCATTTGAAGCTATCAAACGAGCTATTATGGAAGCTCCCACTCTAATCAACCCAGACTATAAGAAGGAGTTCCATATCTTCTCTTTTTCTTCCTGTGACATCCTTGCAGTAGTCTTGTTGCAAAAAGACGATGAAGGTACAGAGCACCCAGTGGCCTTTTTCATAAAAACTTTTAAGAGATGCTGAATTAAGATATGACATTATTGAAAAATAGGCTTATGCTCTTATTAAGTCTTTGAAGGCATTCCAAACTACATTCTGCACTCCAAGGTGATTGCCCATGTACCTTATACCTCAGTAAAAGATGTACTAACATAGCTAGATGTTGATGGAAGAAGGGCTAAATGGATTGCAAAGCTCATTGAGTTCAACATAGAGGTAAAGCCCACCAAGCTTATCAAAGGCCAAGGCTTGGCTAAGCTGATGGCTGAAGAAAATTGCAGAATGTTGGACATAAATTGCATGGGTAAAAATTCAGATGTTGAGCAAACAGAGGAAGAAACAGAAGAACAAAGGCAGAACTAGTCATTAGCCGGGAATTTGGCTTCTTGTGAATGGTATTCTGGAATGGGTCACTTCCTGTTGAAGCTAGAAGTCCCTCCAGGCCTTAGTTCAAGTCAAGCCAGAACCATCAGCTTAGAGTAGCCAAGTTTTATATAACTAAGAACCTTCTTTATTGGAGGGACCCAGCTGGAATCCTCTAAGATGTCTAGACAAAGAGCAGTCTGTGGAAGTCATGCACCAGTTTCATTCTAGCATTTGTGGGGGACATCAGTATTGGAAAACCATAGCCCATAAGATCCTGAGGGCCAGATATTATTCGCCCACTCTATTCTCTGATGTGTTGTCATTTGCGAAATCTTGTGACAAGTGCCAGAGATTTGCATGAAGGCAATAACTGAAATAATTTCCCTTGAAGCCAATACATACCAGTGGCCCTTTCCAGCAGTGGGGTTTGGATTTCATAGGGGAGATCAATCCACATTCTAGTGGCCAGCATTGATGGATTTTAGTAGCTACTGATTATTTTACCAAATGGATTGAGGCCATCCCCACTAAGAAAGCTAATCACCAGGTTGTCATGAAATTCTTGATAGAAAACATTTTCACTAGGTTTTGCTGCCCAAACAAATTGGTTATATAAAATTCATCAGCTTTCAGGGCAAAAGAGTTGGTGGAAATGTGTGACTCAATGGGCATTAAATTAGTGCATTCCACCTCATACTATTTTCAGGTTAATGGCCTAGTAGAATCATCCAATAAATGCCTGGTAAGGATAATCAAAAAATTGTTGGAAGACAACAAGCAGAACTAAGATTCCGAACTAAAGTTTGCATTGTGGGCTGACAGGGTTACCACCAAGAAGTCCATAGGGAACTCCCCATTCAAGTTGGTATATGGAACCGAGGCTGTTTTCCCAATCCAATTGGTCCTCCCTGTAGCCAAATTCTTGCAAGAAGAGTAGAACGAGGAAAGTGACATGGCAAGGAGGATGAGTGACTTGGTTGAAGTTCATCAGATCAGAGATCAAATGATTGAGAGGTCTGCAATACATCAAAAGAGAATCAAGGAAGCTTTTGACGGAAAGGCAAAGAGGGACAATTTTCAAGTTGGTGATTGGGTTCTCCAATGGGATGCACTGAAGGAAAAGAAAGGCAATCATGGTAAATTTTATGCTCTATGGACAAGACCATTTGTTATCTCTCCAAACAATATTTTCATGTTGCAAAGTTTGGAAGGAGAAACGGTTTTTGATCGCCTAGTCAATGGGTGGTTTTTGAAATTTTATTTTGTTTAAGGCTTTCAGGCCTCAATATTGTAAATATGTTATTTTTCAAAGTTAAGTGTAGGCTTAGATAGACTCCATGCCCAATGGAATACTAGGTAATATTTTTGATCTTGTTTGTCATGTAAAGGTAGTGGTCTATGGTTCTTGAAACCTCACAGGGAGGATTCCATCCCCAGAAGGAGCCAGTGTTAGCCCTGAGGTGCAATGCTGACTTTGTGAAGGTCAAATATGGATTCGTGTTGCTTTGCTATTCTTAAAAGGGTCCCACACGGGCCATTATTCCCCTTCTTCTCTTACCCCGCTCACACTTTACCCTTTCTGTTTCCTAAATCAACCTTCAAATCCCGACAAAGCCCCTCTAACCTTAGCCCCAATCGAATTAGCCAAAAAAACCCCCATAAAACCTAACCCCTCCACCATGCACACCCGTAGCATGATTCCCGAAGACATCTCATACCTTCATCACATCCTCACCGTTGATCTTTCCCCACCAATCTAATGGTCCACGTCCCATCTGATACACCAACTTTCTCGACACTCCCCCGCCATTAGATCACCCCCATCAAATCTAATGGTCAGTGCCCATATCGTGCGAACAACAAGCATAACAGGTACCCACTTGATGAGGGTGGTTTCTCTTTTTCCCCGCCGCTACGTGTCATTCACTAAATGGCATCGGGCGAGTTCTGACAATTATCCCTTACTTCTCGATGCCCACATGACATAAACCATTACCAGTCAAATAAAAAAACCCTGCACATTATCGCCCGCACATCTCCACCACCCAATAACTGTCCGATCTACCCACCTGAAGATCTAACAGCCCAGACATGCTCCGCTCCCACCATACTGCTAGCCTCCAAAAAAAAATCTCCACCACACATCTCCCTTGATCTGACGGCCATCATTCGCGATCATTCACGACGTCCATCTGCCCATGCACTCCATACCCCACGTCCTATCTATGACTTGAAGAGGACGATGGCTAACTCTGTTAGTCTGGCGATAGTCCGAACATGAAACTGAATTAAAAGAAGAGCATGGCCGGAGGAGAAAAGGACACAGCACAACTCAACAACCAAATTAAACAGTCATGGAACTCCACTTCCATGATCAATCTGACTACCCGGGACAACACGATACCAGAATCGATCAAGTTTTCATAGTAGAGGAAGCAATTACGTTCAAAGACGCTATCAAACAGTTAATGGTAGTTGGTTGTCACCTCCATCCCTAAATGACTAAGAGCCATTGTAATGATAGATTATAAATAGTCAGAAGAAAGATGTAATAAAGGTTGGCAATTGTGTTTCAGTTCAACCTCTGAAGACTGTAGATATTCTGTAACTTGCAATGTCTCATCTTCATTTTCAGCTATGCAAGCTTCTTTTGTTGTTAATTGCTCAATGCCCATTTTTCCTCTGTTCTAAGCTTGTGCCTGAAGTGTTGTACTCATGATTTCTTCTATGTCTAATACTAGATAATTGTCATCTTATCTTTAGATTAGACAATTGAATGTATCAGTGAGTAGGTCACACAAGTCTCTTCTGTATTAAATGCAAGATAATTGTCATCTTATCTCTGCATTGATAGATTAGATTCACAAGTTTCTTTACTAGTTGTAGCTGGCCATCATACATTCTGTATGCATCTGCTGGTGTGGTTAGTATTCTTCATCTATTCACCTAATTCCCAAATTGTTGAGCATTGGTGGTCTAATGCCTTGTAGTTTGAGTGAAAATAGAGTAGAAGTGGTTATCTGGATTGAAACAAAGCATCACCTATCTTAATAAGTTCCTAGAACCATATTGAAAATTATATGTTACCAGGGATCTCTGAGCTACAACCTAGGAGAGTTTCCTGGAATCCTAACAGATAGCATACTTGACTGTTGATCATTGACTCATATCATAAGAAGTGAGCAAGAAGGGAGAGAGGGTGAGAAGCTAGAGGGGTAAAGGAAGGCTGATACAACAGATGGTTGTAATCACTCTTACAACATTAATATAGAACTGCAGTTGTACTGTCTACTCGCGGTGTTGATACTATCATTCATTTAGTTGTTTGTTCAATGCTTATTAGCATGAGTAGCTTAGTTGTATGAAATTAGATGTTCTTTTATATATTCATGTATTAGTTATCAGAGTTGTATGTTGTGGTTACAGTTGTCTCTTCTATGTGTAGGACTTGACTTTGGAGCTGGCTTTGAGGGAGTTCCACTTGGCTGCATTATGATCTCCAAACAAATCTACATGGAGACTTGAGGTAATCTACTTCTAATGCTTTGATAGTTAGTTATTGTCTATGAACATGCATATAACTTTGTGCAGTTGCAGATAATCTTACAATTTGTCAAAGGTCCCGGGAAGACCTTTGTGGGTATTTACATTCTCCATACACCATGCATTTTACCCCATAGTAGAATTGGCGACTCCACTGGGGACTATACATCTAGTTCCCAATTTACCCTGACTCTTCTCTATTTTCTCCTCCTTCTAATAGCTCCCTATACTTTTGCAATCCCTTTCTGACCCACCAAAGATCTTGCTGCATCTTGCCTACAAGTATTCGCCTTTGAATCTGATTTTGAAATCCCTTGGTTTGATTGATTTCCTACACTAACGTAGGTTAGTAGGCTACACATAGCTTTATAAAGCATTGTGCCTGTTCACAAGGAGCGTTAGTGGACCTACTAACTCTCTGTAGCCACAGTTACAGAGTGTTAGTCTCCCAATAGCTTGATTTTTAATAGTGTCTGAAAGCCAAAAGGCTAGGAAGCCTTCTCATGGATTGAAGGAAGATCTGTAACTGCATTTTGCTAGCAAAATAAGTGTCCTGTTTTTTTTTAAGGAAATAATTCTTGTTTTTCTTTCTTAAAAGCATTTTTTTCGAAAGAAAGACTCACATTTTTTATTCATCCTCTTGTTTAGCTGGTTAAAAGCTGCTCTATTTTGGTTTCAAGTAGTTGTTGAGAAACATTGGAAAGAAGTTCTTTGGTTATGCATATGTTAAATGACTGAAATGCATGGAAATAATATGAATAAGTGAAAAACTTTCACATGTAGAATACAACTGGTTTTCATCGAATTGAAATTTTTTTAAAGAATTGTTTTTTGCATGATTTATTGAGTCTGAGTCTCATCACATTTCATATGTCAACTCCCCTACTAAAGACAATAATCAAGTACACATAAAATTTACCTAAAATCAATCAGTAACTCTTTATTGAGCAAACAAACATTAGCTAGGCTAGGATCTTGGGATAGGCAGAGTGAGTAAAACGGCCCAAGATCGAACACCAAACTAGTGTCATTAAAAGAGAGAAAATTCCTTCTGCACTCATACTACTGGGACGACTCCAGCAAAAGCGAAGCAAAATACGAGACAACATCAGACTGTAAGTGAAGATAGCCCACCTTCTCTTACAATCCTTTAGGTATTCTGTGTATTAAGGATCCCTTCAGGGATTTCGAAGATGAGTCAGGGACTCAGGTATCCTGCCCACACAGCGTGCTATCTACGACTATGTCCCCCCTAGTGGTGTATGTGATCTGAGGTATCTTTAGTGGCCAAACTTTTAGGGACTTACACAAGATGACTGGGGCGGGTTGTCCTAGTGCCTAACATGGACGGATCTACTCTATCTTCAGTTTTTGGGAGGGTGCTCGTCTTCACGAGAGTACTTGGCCCCTCAATCTGAGGTTTGGGCGAAGCTCTAGAGTAACTATAACTATACATCTGGCCATCCTTATCTATTATTCATTGAGATACTAGGTTTCATCTTCAACGATCGGTGCTTATCAGACAGGGCAATTTCCCTCTCTTTGCTGATTGATCCATTTAGTGTATTTTTTATATTTTTAGGCACCCATGTGTTATCATTTTTGAGACTTTAACAAATATCATGATAAAATTTATTGATAAAATTAATTGTCACCGTGGCTACATCCGGCCCTCATCATCAATCTAGACGATTTCTAGGACTTCCTCCACTCATTGTGGAAGATCCGCCGAGCTCCAGTGAACCGGATTCCCCATCTTCGGGGAATTAGTTTCCCAGATCTCACTTAGGATCTGTTTGGACAACCAACGATTCAAGTTTTATGGAGAATTTCTTTATTGAAGGATTCCTTCCTCCTTGAAACCCTCTGCTTATGAATCCTTCGGACCCAATCTTGGATATAGTGGTACCTGTACTTCTTGTTTCAATAGTTGGAACATTTCTATTTGTTCCATCGATGACTCACGGGTTGTGGGACTTTAGGGACACTTTTGGTCCTCCACCACTTCCCCAGTCAACAATCACTACAACACCGGTAATGGTGAATTCCGCTATCCCATTTGTCCTAAGTACAAACACTCACATGACACCCTCTACGAGCGGGACCCAGCCGATGTTGGGCTCCACTCCTTTCGTGTCAAATTGCATACCTTCGAGAAGTGCCACATACAGTGCTCCCTATAACACTCAATGTGGCACTATGGGCACAGTTCCCGTCTACCAACAACATGGTCGGCCGCTGTTGTATAGTACAAACCCTCAGATCCCTATACTTGGGGGGGTTCCCAATATGCACATGTCGGTAGGGAACGTAACAATTCCCCTTCCATTCTTAGGCATGCATGGTCAGTCACTAATTGACATGAGCATTCCCTCTATCAATCAAGGACAAGTGGTTATTTCTGTGTCGAGCAAGAATCCTCAAGGGGTTCCCAACCAATCCATGGGCACACCCTACTCACACATTCAAATCAGTCAAGGGAGCACCGCTTATCCTGGGGGAAATTCTATACCCCAGTATCAAAATCCTCATGGAAATCCACTCTACAACACCATACCTCAAGGAAACTGCTACACCAACCCATATATAATATTTGGAGTCAAACGAAGGGAGGAGCGCAAGGCTCCTCAATTCATATGTCATCGCCATGGTCCGAGTTGGGGGCACCAAACTCTCTGCCTTTCTTGGCAACGTTGGTTATACCCGACTTATACAAACTAACAAACGACCCCATCTATCACAACTTACAATGGCCACTGATCCCGCATAAGATACCAATGGACATCACTAAGTTCAATGGAAAGCAAGGGGAGGATCCGAGCACCCATATCACCACCTACCATATTTGGAGTGTTTCTAACTCCATGGTGGATGATAGTGTCTGGTTACGTCATTTTCCCCGCACCCCCATTGGCAACACAGCTAAATGGTATATTGAGTTACCACCCGCGTCAAGTAAACACCTTCGATGCTTTAGTGATGGAATTCCTAAAGCACTTCCAGATACCCATCTGCTATGAGATTGAGACAGAGCTTCTCACTTCATTTCGTCAAGATACTGCCATCCACATCTCCGATCATATACATGAATGGAGACGTAGGAGGAGGTTAGTCAAAGCTCCCTTCCCAGGCTTTCTCTTAATAGACTGGTTCTGCAAGTCCTTACTCCCGCAAATTGCTGGAGATGTCTCTCTAGGTGGTGCGGTCATAGAAGACTAGTCCATACATCATGCCCAACACTTAGATCTGATATATTCATAGTCTAACACTCTTTACGACATAATCCCCAATGCCCTTGGCAACCCCAATAATTCCACTACTACCAAATCAATTGCTCTTCCTACCACTGAGATAAACTCTGTGCAGTCTACACAAAATCTCGGTGGTAAGAAAAAGAAGAACAAGGAAAAGGCCGCTCCTTCTGAAGAGCAGTCAATAAAGTAGCAAAACCTAAAACAAAAAGTCGTTGCGCCTCCTGACGAGGAAAAGGATAATCCACCCATATTTCCTTGTAAAATTTGTGCTTAAGACCACATGATCTATCATTGTTCACGTCTTCAGGAAAGCACAAAATACATTGCTCAAAAGGATACTGGTAGGACCACCGCTGTCCTAAATATTCCTTTCCCCGCTCAGCAATAGCAAAACCTTATTGCAAACCAACCACAACCCTCGTAAGGGGGCAACAATGATTCGAAACATCCTTCAGCTGGTGAAGGATCTTCTACCATTTACATGTTTGAAATGGTAGATCTACAAACAAGAGCCAAATCTTATGGAGCTCCTATCGCTCATGCCGTGGAACCTTCCTCAAGTCCAAACCCACCGCCGCCCAATGATTTTCATATCGAAAGGATGGTTGCAGACCTTGTAATTCGACCCCTAAAAGGGGCATTTCGATGCACAACACACAATAAATTTGCATGTGCCGCCCAAAATTACAACATTGTAGAAGATTTGGCGCAAGAGCCATCAGCTATGTTGGCGCTCGAAGTATTACAATCATGCCGAACACAACAGAAAGCTTTACTTTTGGTTATTGGTGGTATCAACCTAGAGGATTCCATGCTTGCTATTTTTGACATGGACAAGTGTAAACCTCCCCTTTCTCACCAGCTTTCATTTCAGGTGCACATAACTTCGAAAGGTAAAGGTATACACAGAACTGTGATCGACGAAGGTGCTTTTACCTGTGTTATGTCAGCTTCATTTTGGCTTGCTCTGGGTTCTCCAACCCTAACCCTACCGTCGAACTCCCTTAAAGCTTTTGACAGCCACACTTTCATCCCAAAAGGTTACCTAGCTAGCTATCCCATTGTTGAGCGACAAAAGGTGTCTTTTTAACTCCTAATTATTTTCACATTAATTGTTAACCCACGGACGATTTTTTATTTCAAGAGTGTACTTAGTCTGAGGCGGCTATTTACTCAAGAGTAATGTTTTGAAGTATAGTGCTTTAAAATGCAAAGATAAATGAATGTTGGAAACAAAATCTAATCGGAACAACAAGAAACTGAAATGTTCTGAACTAAATCATTCACTCAAACAACCATCAGTTGAGGACTCAGTAATGATAACTCTCTCCCCTGTAAACTGATGCAAATGAAAATCAATCATAGGCAAGATATCCAATCTGAGAACTTCGACAATGATAGTCAGTGTCCTTTATAGTTGTTGATCTTTCAATCCACACTAAAGCAAATAACTGGAAATGGCAATTCAATTGAAAATTCTCACTAAAACACACTTACTGCAATATCAATTAAAACATGAAGTCAAATCCTTGCAGAAAATAACAACAACTAAGTCTATTGAAAAACTGAACAGCAAAGGTAATTAAATAAAAATACACAGCAACTACAAATGTAACTGAATCAACAATCTTAATCCAGCAGCATGAACATTAATCACAGGTATTAAAGCAATGGCAATCACAATTATAATTGAATAGTAACTTAATTAAAAAAAATTGCAATTATAAATGAGCAGCAATTAAATGAACCGCAGTCTTAATTAGACAGCGCAGTATTAGATCAGAATGAACAACGGGACATTTCAAGTTATAATTAATAATTTTGTCACTAATGCAATCCAATTATGATTTCAATATAACAGAGAAATTCTGCGAAATGTTCATAAACAAAAGCTTACTGAATAAAACAAATGAAAAGGAAATCAAAGCATCACGCGACTAGAACTGTAAATATATAATACAGAGAAGCAGCTTAATCCACCAGAGGCTGGGCCCTTAGCCACCAGCGAATGTTGCTGGGCTACTTCAGATAAGGAAAGTGAACAATAACCCCTTTATTTATTAATCATCAAACTGTGAAATCATTACAACAACAAAAGCTTTGAGAATTACAATGGTAATGCAACAATCCCTCTTTCCTCCTATCCTATCCTATTCCATCATGAATAATCCATCATCGTTCTTGAATCTATTATTCCTCAATCCCCTTTTCTGATCTCTGTTTTCATTTAAATAGAGAGAGAGCAGAGAGCAATTACAACAGAGATGATTACAGCATGATTTCTATTACAAAATTGGATTGTTCTAAACAAATTGATAAGCAAGATCATATCTGGAATATCTCTCCATCAATCATTCAATAAGAATAAGTCGAATTTGGCATTGCAACTAGGATAATTTGGAAAAAGGCCACACAACGAATCTAAGAAAAACGTCTTCACAAAACCTTTCGTTTCTCTCAATACAGATCGAATTTTGGAAAACTTCTCATCACAAAACTAATTTGGTCTATTTTGAACAAAACCCATGTTTCAGATTTTCCAAATTCTTACCCATTGTCCCAAAACGTTTAATGAAAAATCTTCACTTCTTATTCCAGCGAATTTCTGAGTTGGCACATTTAATGATCAAATCTTCAATCTAGAAAATATCTTGGAGGCTAAAAATTGTGAGTAATGTTACAAATAATTTATTAATAAACTATCATTGATAAAATCATGCATAATCATCAATTTATTAAAAATAAAAGAGAATAAATAATATTTTTCCATAAGAGCATAAATCCTTATAAGATGGAATGAGTTGAGCAGGAAATAGTTTCCTCACCATATACGACTATCCACACTTTGGAATCGGAAGGAAACAGGGGAAATATTTTAAAAACATTGCTCATTGATATTTCTATCATGATAGGAATCGTGGAAAACATATAGAATGGAGACAATCCTAATCCTGAGGAAATTGTGAGCTTCACCTACCCGTTTTGGGATTTCCGTGATGTTTTTCCTTGGTCTTATGAGGAAATGCATGGCATAGACCCTTCTAATGTCAAGCTTGAGATCAAGAAAGATCGGGCATTCTTTTCATGGTATTTTTATTGCTTGTTAATCTGAAAAATCCTTGAGTCTCCTTCTTCAGGCTCGTTAACCTACCATGAAGAAGATCAAGTGTTCTTTTTATGGTATTTTTCTTGCTCGTTAATCCGAAAAATCTGGAGTCTTCTTCTTTGGGCTCATTAAACTACTACAAAGACGATTAGAGCACTTTTTGAGATATTTTATTGCTCTTTAAAAAATGGAAACATCTCCGAGCCTTTCATCATTGGTCTCATTAAAAAATATACGACGATGGTCTAAACAACTCTTTTTCGATCTTTTTATAGCTCATTAAACTGAAAAAGACCAGATTGAGCAATTCTTTTTAGGCGCTTTTTTCTCGCTCATTAAACTGAAAAAATCCTGCGTTTTGCCTTTAGGCTTGTTAAAAATTTATAAATATGACTCGAGCATTGTTTTAGGTACTTTTCTCGCTCGTTAAACTGAAAAATCCTGAGTTTTTTCACTGGGCTCGTTAAAAATATACGGCAACAACTAGAGAACTTTCTTTTTTGGGACCATTTCTCGATCTTAAATCGAAAAATCCCCGAGTTTTTCTCTCCTTCAAGCTCGTTAAGACATTGAAGGAGGAATGAGCAGTTCTTCTTACCTCTTTGTCCTCGCTCACTAAACTGAAAAAGATACCCTGAGTTTCCTTCATTTGACTCGTTAAAATTTGATGAAGGTATTAAGTTTGTCATTGCGTGACTCATTAAAAATTCACGATGAAAAATGAGTTTAATCCATATCCTCGTACTCGTAACAAAATGAGGTTGACATCTATTAAACATAGTTTTCTCTTTATCCTGATTCAATATATTAACTTACAGAAAATTAACTGATCTAGGTATACTATTAACCTTTTGTCACACCCAGTTAACAACTATGACAAAGGGACCACCATGGAGTCTCTCTTTACGATCTTTTCAAACTCTCTAAATATGAAAATACCACTGAGTTGTCTAGTCTGGACTCGTTAAATTACACAAACAAGATATAAAGTCACTGTTATTACGATAGTTTTCAGATTCTTAAAACATGAAAAAATTGACAAGTTTACTTGTCTAGACTCATTAAACTAATCAAATAGAGCAAAGAGTTTCTCTTTTTGCAGTCCTTTTCAAAATATTTAAATATGAAAAGATTGATGAGTTTACCCGTCTGGACTCATTAAACTAATCAGACGGGAAATTGGACAGTATAGCTACATTCAGTATTAGAAAGCATGGTTTGGTAGTAGTCATTCCCTTGAACATGGCACTCCCTCAGATAAACCTTCCTTGTGACGGCCTCTCAATATGAATCCTACCATCTAATAAGTTTAGCCTAAATACCCTAATGTAATTACATCTCTGTATCCTAACACTTTGTTGTGTTCAGGAGTCTAGTGCTGCATGGTTAAAACAATTGTCGTGCCTTCTATTGTTCAAGGGTTAACCTTTTGTTTCCTCCATCAACCCATCAAGTATATCCTTCCATCATGCCCTCCGTTGTTTAGACCCAAATTCTCAAAATATTCATCAAAAAATAAATCATTCTTGTCTTGTTTCGTGTCGATTGATGTAGGACACATTATTGCCTACCTTTCGACAGGTTTCTTCCTATCGACTTCAACACTCTATCTAGGAAGACAACACAGAAACACATTCAGTGTCTTGGCACTTGCAAACATTAGTGGCAGGTTTCCTTGTGTTTGATCAGGGGTTCTCATTATTGGCTCCTGGTTAAGCGATTCTAATGGGTGTTCGATGAAAAATACATCTTTCACACTCATTAGATTGTACTGTGCATCTTGGAGACCATCACCATTATCAGTGGCATTCCTTGCGTCTGTTAACGGTCTCCATTATTGACTAGTAATCATATCATTTCGTGCATGTTCGACATCAACACATATATTCACATGTATCGATCTATGTTGTTTGGTGAAGCAGAAATCAAGACCTTGGGTAGAGGCTTGCATCATTCAGCCTTGTTTCCTCTCCCAAGCTGCGGATATTGTTTTTTGGAGACAACTTATCAGGATGATTCTATTATGACATTGGATCTGCATTGTGCTTATCAGCGGCTAGCATTTGTCATATCTCTTTGGAGAGAATCACTCTGACATAGCTATTGAGCATGTGAATACCTGATTCAGGACATGATTTTAGTAGTTTATATATATGTGTTGTATCAGGTTTCTAGTACCCCCTGAAGCTTCAATCATCTCTCTCTTTTTGAAAGGAAAATTACAGTTTTAGTAAAGTATTTTGGCCATCGTCTCTGCCTCTAATCTCATACTTTACGGGGCATCTGTTATACAACTAATTGACCTCCTCATTAAATCATAGGGGAAAGACATGATAGTTGAAACAAAGACCACAATCACAGGCCTTGATTCCACACTAACGCTGGTTGTGTACTAACAACCTACTTTATAAAGCTTGTTACCAAGCCTGGAGGTGCGTTAGTGTTACAGGGAAAAGTGTCTATTTAGAACTGCTCTATCCCACTAAGGTGTGACAGTTGCCTTAGAAACAAACAGAGTAAAGCTACTTTCATTTTTCCTTTATGAATTATAGATAGAGAGGGACAGAAAGACCAACCTCTGTCTTGCGCTAATCTCCTGGTTTGATTCCTCTCTTCCTTGATAGTCTTTCGCTACTTGTTCCCTTGCACGCCCAGCTTCACAAAGTACCTGTAAGATCACAGTAGCATAGCACTATACAAAGACATGGATCTATAATCATAAACAATCTAGGATCAGATGTAAATTGACCATACAAATGCAGCAAATATCAATGACACAAGAGCATGGAGGAAAACTTGAATAGCTTTTATTGATAAAAAAGAAAGAGCCAAGAGGAGTTACAACCAGTTTTTTTGACCCAGCATCAACCTCTCAGCAAGGAAGCCCCTCTTCACCTCATACAAAGCTTAGATCACCCAACAATCTGATGTTTGTCTCAAGAAACCAATAACAATTCCTTACAATATGCAAAATTCCAGCCTCTGGATCTATGGGATGAGGGATCCATATATAGATATCTGTAATGGAGATGAGTCAGCTTATTATTTGATTAGTGTCTTCCCTCTGATAGTTCTTGCTTCCACTTGGAGATTGATGATCTCTTACTCATCCTTGGTCGAATTCAGAGAGGCAAGTGTCACAGGAGAAGTTTCTGGAAGCTTCCATTGCCTCTCCACCTCGCGGAATGACACTTCCATTTGTCGTTTCTTGCCCATCGCACCCCATACAAGGGATTTTTGAAATGCAACGCACCCACACAATGTGTTTAGGTGAGATGCAACGCACTTGGCCAGTGGAGCAGCTGAAATGGTCCTATTTTGACCAATTTGAGCAGTTTTTCATGGAGAACTTCTGGGAGAAGCTGTAATCTGTTGACCTTGTTCCTTCAGGGGTTAGAACAACACTTTTAGGGACTTAGGAGCCCTTGGTTTATGGAAATTTCATGCTTGGGGTTGTAGGGCCCAAAAATGTCTATAACAATTGCCCCCTAAAGCATGAGGTCGTTAATCTTTTGATGTCAGGTGAAATGCTTTATTATAAGGATCCAAAGTTCTTTCAAGCTGGGAGGATACCTGTAATAAGATACAATACAATACATTATCTTCATAATATTTTCATGATCTAGCTGATGTGGGCATTCCCATTCTCAGCTTTATAAATTCATTTTCATGTACATAGGACAGAAAATCGTCTGAGTGTAGACTGATGATTCTGGTAGAGCCATCATCCCTTTGATTGGATGATTATCTGTGCAGTAATGATGTACATTTGATGTCTTTATTTCCCTGAATATATATCGCAGCCCGGATGGATGAAACTAGATCTGGGGTCTTCAATCTCGTTCGATCTTCACTCGAAGTACAAGTCGATCCATGTGAAGGATGTTCTGGAGTCGAACATGGAAATACATCGCCTGATTACCAGCCAATGATGTAAGCTGTTAACAGGCGCGAGAGGAATCACCGATAATGATAATGACCCTCAAGGTACTGCAGTACAATTCATGTGGTGTGAATAGAGGACTTGGCATCGAAAAGCACACAAAATCTTTCGGTCGAAGGCCATTGATGTAAACCTATCGCCGAAAGTGAGAAACTTGCCATTGAGGCATGCAAGCTTCAAAGTACTGAATGGGGTGTTCCTAGATCGACTTCTTGGATAATGAGCTGATGTCGACAAGAAGCGATCCGTCACAGGAGGGCCTTAATGAATCCCACATCAATGACACGGAACGGAGAAAATGATCTGGTGATATAAGGTTCAGGGTGGCGGTCATGAAAGAATGGAGTATAAATGTATGGTAGTGGGTGAGACACAGGTGAATTCTCTGAATGACTTCTCTTGAACATATCAGCGACACTGATGCGATGGATTGGTAGCATTAACGCCAAATGTGGATGGTATGATGGGACCATGGTGATGTGACCGGTGAATGAAACAACCCAACCCGACTTGGACGCGGAGTGGAAGTGTCATGTTCAAGAGCGACTTGCTACCAACAAAGTTTCTTCAAGTTTTCTTCCCAATTTTCCCCAGTCATTGCTGACCAGTACCTCTTTATTTTTGTCAAGCTTGAGGAGGATAACATATGCTTGTTCTATAATTTGCCCTTCGGGCAAACCCATCGCTATGTTTTAACGAGCCTAGCGATAGTGAAACTCGTTCTCGTCTATAGACAAGTTTGTCGCTATTAAAATTTTAACGAGTTTAACGACAAAGATAACTCAGTCCTTTTCAATTTTAGAGAGTCTGAAAAGGAACGTAAAGGAAACTCCAAAATTCCTTTTTCGTCATCTAATCCCTTAAGTCCGAAAAGGTATAAAACAAAACAGAAGGGATGAATTTTCGATACTTTTAACGAGCCGAACAAAACAAGCGCTCGATCTTTTTGTGTAATAATATCTCAGGTCCAAAAAGATTAAAATTTAGAGGAGAGATAGCACTTCTGGTCCCTTTAACGAGCTGGAGAGGCCAATGGCTCGGCAATCTTTTCATATTTTACGAGTCAGTTGAAAAGAGCTTAAAGGAGACTCGTGTTTTGAGGAACGAGTGATAAAATGGGTAGCAACTGATTCCAGGTAAGGTTTGGAATTTTCCAATCACGGCAGTGTTACATGGATGGCTAGTGAGATCACTCTTCACAGCTGTTCCTCAAAATGGGTAAACAATCAAATGGAGGTGAATGATCGGCCAATGCAAAAGTGGAGGTGATGGTGCAAACATGACCAAGGCTTTAATGGCTAAAGTACTACATTCACGATGGTTATTTACCGGGAATAGTTCATTTTTTAATGAGCTTAAACGCGGGGGGAAACATTTGCTCATGTCTTATGTTTATTTTTTAACGAGCTTGAACTATGTGCTAAAACTGCTCGATGCGGGTTTATTTTTTAACGAGCTTAAACCCTGCAGTAACACTGCTCGTGATAATTTTGCATGCCCCCAGCATAATAACGCAAATCGAGGTGCATGCCTCCCAAGCTTCATTGCATTCAACTCGGTGGTTGGAATGAAGGTTTACCTTTGAGATTTGGAAAGGGGATTTGTTTCATTTTTAATGAGGTTGACACAATAAAAGAACTATCCTCATGACTCCTTGTTTCATGTTTTAACAAGGTCGACATGAGATAAGAACCATCCTCAAAATCCACTGTATTTACAGTATTTGATAGAAAATCAAAAATTGAAGGATGATTAAGGTCACTGGAACTATCTTCCTTACAATTCAGAAGATGGGAGCGATGGTGGTAATCTTCCCATGGTGCCTCTCCTATCATCATTGATTGAATGATTCCTTCGTCTGTAGAATGTACATGCGACCAAGGATCTAAAGAGGTGCCATATTCCTTAGACCTATCTATCCAAACACTCAATGAGCGTTGATTTAGGGTTGCCCCCCCAGGCCAAGAAAATTAATTGCTACAATATTTCTAAAATGGCGATGATCCATGCTGACAAAATGTTTAGGAATCTTCCAAATCCATTAGATGAAGATTTCATATTGCACGTTTCCACTGTGGCCACTTCCACCAAATTACTCGGAGGCGGTAGGGCAAAAGTACCCATTAAGGCAGGGTCTTTTAGGAGGCCTACTCCAATATTTTGAATCGAATGATTGCTTCCATGGATCATTGGAATGCTACCTCTAACTTGTGAACTGTTGGGGAGAAATGTTTGTTGGTCGACAATTTTAATTTCTCCTTGAAAGGGAAATGCAATCTTCCTGAAGTAGGTCGACACAACTGCGGCCATGGCATATATCTAGGGCCTTCCCAGTAGGATGTTGTAATCGAGGTTTCCGTCGATTACTTCAACATCAATTTCTACTGTTTTTCCCCCCAGTTCAACTTGAAAGTTACTTAAAATCACGTATGGAGTGTATGATCGTCCATCAAATGCTTTTAACGTCGTTGACGATCTCGACAAGGGTGGTGAGCCTAAATTTTTCCAGCAACTCATCGACATAATACATGTAGATGCCCCCTCATCAATAATTGTTTGATGAACAGTTTTGTTGAGGACTTTCACTTGAATAAGGAAAGCTAGTTGAGCTGGTAACTGAGGGTCATATCCTTTATGATCAAAGGCCACAAGATTAGAATCCATTGGGTCAATCCCACCTATTGCTGATAATAAAGCTTGCTTTTGGGAGGGAAAATTTTGCGGTACCTCAAGTGTCGACATAGCGGACAGTGATGGGGCCAGGTCCTATACTATATTATAATTCTGTGCTACTTTGGCACGAGGATTAAATGTCGATTTGTGTACTACTCCCTTTGGCAGCTTTATCATTGGTTCAGGAATGATGGGTGGCACAACTTCGGTCAAAGTTCTTGTCGAACTACTAGGTTGTTCATTAGCCTTGTTATTCAACAGCTGTGGATTCCCGTAATCTTTATTCCTTGTCAAAGCATCATTTTGCTGCTTTGAGATAGACAACATAAGCACTTGGGATCGAGAAGCATTTTGATTAGCAACCAGTTTGGTTCCCGGGCTTGGAAACAGATCAGTCAATACCGCTGAGGTTTTTGAACTCTTAAAGAGTTTCTTAATTTCAGCTTTATGTGGACAATCTCTCGTCCGATGATCCTCATCGCATATAAAGCATGGACTTTTTGGTTTCCTATTTCGAGGAGGGTTTGCAGAAGATTTTTCAGGTGATGATTCTCCCTGTTTCTTCTTCTTCCCTTTGCCTTTCTTCTTGCCCCCTGGTTGATTGGTTTCTTTCCCTTTATCTGTCGATACGACATTTACTTCCGAGGCAAGAAGTTCATCTTTTGCATTTTGACCTGAAATCTTACGGGCCTTTTTGGATGTAGCCTTTTTTGATTTCGTGTCTGTTGTGCCAATCACGCCATCGCCGGCATGAGAGTCATTGTTTGATTTAGGAGGAGGAGGAATCGAGAATTCCGGTCTAGGGGCGTCAGGTATTTTATCGTAGAGCATGCCGGACTGAGTGTAAATCAAGTCCAAATATTGCGCACGAGTGATAAATTGCTCTTCTGTTACGACTCCCCCATTTGCCACATCTTCCGTGATGGAAGGCAGTAATGACTCGATAAACCATTCAGCTAAGAGCTGACCGGGAACATACGTTTTTACCATTCTACGACGACGTCGCCACTCATGTATATGATCATATATGTGAGTGGCCGTCGTCTGTTTGAAGTTGGTAAGGAGTTCCGTTCCCGTTTCGTACCTTAGCGGTAATTGAAAATGGGTTAAAAAGGTTGTGGCTAGGGTACTGAAGTTGTCGAATGAAGCTCTAGGCAATTCGATGTACCATTTTTCCACTGGACCAGTTAACGTCCTCTGAAAAAGGTGAAGCCTTATCGAATCATCATTTAGGGTGTTTGATGAACACCATAGATGAAAGGTCATCACATGATTCGACGGATCTTCACCCAGATTTCCATTAAATTTAGGAATATCTGATGGAAGTTTATTCGAAATCGCTGGCCACCAAGGGGCGTAAGCGATTGGATCGTTTGTTAATCGATTTAAATCAGGTAACTCTAAAGTTGCCACAAAGGGTACCGGCATAATGCATTTGATGCTGGTAACTTTGGTAAGGTTGGTGGTCATGACCATTGTAAAATGGTTGATTTTGACTGTTTTGAATATATGGCTGTCCACTATTTGCAAAGATTTGTTGCTCAGAACCTTGGTATACTTGTTGGAATTGTGGTTGTTGGTATTGTACTAGCCATGGTTGTGAAGCCATGTGCTGTTGCCTGATACTAACAGTTTGACCATGATGAGGGGTAATTGTACCCGTCTGAACCTGTGTCATTCCACTAGTCGGCGATTGTGGTTGAGTCGTAGGGTCAAGGGGTTGTTGCATTACAACCTGAGAAACCTGAGGTTGGCATACAACAGGCAGCGCTTGAACTTGCGACACTGTCACAATAGCTGGCGTAGTTGGTATATTTGACATAGGTAAGCATTGTTGCATCGAGTATACAACTCTTGGTTGTTGAGGTAGTATTGGTACCCAATCGCTAGAAGTAATTCCAACAGAACCCGAATTTTGTTGTGAACTCTCGTATGGTTGTCCCCCCGGAGGGGATAACAAAAGGGTATACTGCCCCCCATACGGTGGTAATCCAGAACTCAAGGGAATGGTTTTTCCTTGAGGGCCGGACTGCCTAAATTGACCTCCAAATGGATCAATTTGTTGAGAATCAACATAAGAGTTTCCGGATATTATTTCGGATGAACAAACAGGAACAGACCATACCATCGAAATGGCCCCTGAGTGGGCTCCTTCTAGCGATTGAGAGCTAGTTGGGACAGATGGTATACCGACGAACATTGTTGGAGTGATAGCAGGGGGTTCTACCATCGCTGTGTTAGACGACACAGTCCTAGATGTTGACGGTTGTTCAGACATTTCTAGTCTATCCAAAAGATTACTTAGCGATTCTACAGGAGCTTCTGCTAGCGGTAGACTAACTTCTAATGAAGAAGGATACAGAGTGATCCCGACTCCAAATTGCGATGGAGTACTAGTTGGAGGATCTTCCACAATCTCTTCTATGGAAATTAGACCAGGTGGAAGGGGTGGACCGTCAGGTCCGTAGAATATTTCTGGTGCCGAAGAAGGTATGGAATCGGCAGCGACAGATGTTTGAGGAGCAAGACTCTCCAAACCGGTTGTAAATGGAATTGGTTCGGTAACACAAGTGTTTACCCTTAGACTAGGATCAGTACTACTGTCATTCTATGGCTGCTAAACTTATTCTGTAGAGGCAGGGATTCCAGAAATGTTTGGAGTAACCAGAGTCTCTGATGTTGTTGGAACACTTGTTCTAACATTAACAGGAGATTTGGAACCGGTTAAACGAGTTCGCTTTGTCCGTACTAGCTTTGATTCCGAGACAAAGACGGTGGACTCGTAAGCCTTCGCAAACGATGGGGTTTCAATTGAGTTTCTTCCACGATTGTGGATTACTCGATCAACTAAAAATAAAGGGGAAGTATGTTTCCAAATTAAATGAATTTTAGATGCTTTGACACAACTTGTTTTTTCAATTTTTAAGAGTCGAGAAAAAACAAAAGATTACTCTAGTCTCCTTCGATTTTTAATGAGCCTGAAGTGACAAGTGCTCAGATGGACCTTTTCCATTAAAGAGTCTGAAAAGGAACGAAAGGGACTGCTCTGGAAATCTAGGTAGAGGGATTACCAAACCAATCGAAAAACTGCAGAATACTTTTTACGGTACGACAGTCAATCTTCCTGAATGCTGTGTTCAGTGAATTGCGATCGATAGGGCGGCAGACACGACTTCCTATGGATAAAGGATTAAGCCTATTGGGGTATCCCAAAATATACTCGACGGTACGTGGGAGCACAAGTCCGTACTGGCACTTATCGTCTCAAAGTGGAGGAATCACCCAACCATCAGTTAGAACAACAGTTACCAAGCTTTACGACGCCGGAATACATCTCTAGCCTAGACTTCTAAATGTTGTGCGTTAAGTTCCAAAGCGTTGTTAGATTCATTGAATATATTTTATAGTTGATCTTGTTTATGAAGTTTGCCTTTCAGGTTCACCGCGAGATGTAGATGTAATTCCTAAAATGCAATCTAAGATGATAAACAATCTTTTATCTTCTTTTTATGCAATGAAAATCCTAGCTACTAAGGAAAGAAAGACAGAATCTTTTCACAAAGAGCAAAGAGCACACTCTAAATGCACTTTCCTAAATCAAGCCAATCAGACTGTCTATATGCAAATGCACATGCATGTATTTGTTTTCGACTTTCTTAGTATATGAATGCTAAAAAGAAAGTTGATGCACAAATCTGAATTTCTTTTCAAGCGACAAATATCAACAAGTTTCTTTTCGAAATAAAAAATGGAGACGATCACAACACCTTACGATTTTGAAATGAATACTTGTTCTTGACACTAGAAAATTACAAATTTAGACCAAAAACAATAGTAACAGGATAATCGACTATCAACAGCAATCAAACTCTTTCCTATGATTGAAATCGACACTTGCAACAGTTTCAAATCAAAGAACGACAGTACGATTACGCTACTTTTGCAAAGGAGAACTGAAAATGACTCAACAAACACACAAAAAAATTTACAGTTCTTTTGTACAAAGGAGGCGAAATAAAAACAACGAAAAAGGGTTTCAAACAGACATATACTGATCACAGGAAGTAAAATTTAGGAATAGAACTGGAAAGAATGAATCACAGAAACCAAAACTGCACAAAGCCTAGTCTGATCAGCGCACCTATAACACAGAGAATTTGAAATGCAGTGCACCTTCTCCACTCGGGAAGAGCGCTGAAGTTCAGATTCTCTGAATAGTACCTGCGCTGGGCCAGAAATGAGACTCTGTTTGGGTTCTGGGTCACAGTTTGCAGTTCAGTTCATGGGTTTTGGCTGAGCAAAAGGTAATCAGTAACTCAACAATCAGGGGTAGATCTAAGGAGGATCTAAGAGCTATCACAAAGGCAATCAGAGAGTTTGTGAATCAGTTGTTTAAACCATAAACAAGTCCCGTAGATGGACTGAAGTAGCATTTATTTACTTTGCATTTGCTATGGCAAATGCAGTTTGAATGCTACCTGTAAGTTTATGAAATAGACAACAAGGAATGATAAACAAACAAACAAAACTTCCTCCCCAGCGGAGTCACCATTTTGTTACAGGGAAAAGTGTCTATTTAGAACTGCTCTATCCCACTAAGGTGTGACAGCTGCCTTAGAAACAAACAGAGTAAAGCTACTTTTGTTTTTCCTTTATGAATTATAGATAGAGAGGGACAGAAAAACCAACCTCTGTCTTGCGCTAATCTCTTGGTTTGATTCCTCTCTTCCTTGATAGTCTTTCGCTACTTGTTCCCTTGCACGCCCAGCTTCACAAAGTACCTGTAAGATCACAGTAGAATAGCACTATACAAAGACATGGATCTATAATCATAAACAATCTAGGATCAGATGTAAATTGACCATACAAATGCAGCAAATATCAATGACACAAGAGCATGGAGGAAAACTTGAATAGCTTTTATTGATAAACAAGAAAGAGCCAAGAGGAGTTACAACCATTTGTTCTAACCCAGCATCAACCTCTCAGCAAGGAAGCCCCTCTTCACCTCATACAAAGATTAGATCACCCAACAATCTGATGTTTGTCTCAAGAAACCAACAGCAATTCCTTACAATATGCAAAATTCCAGCCTCTGGATCTCTGGGATGAGGGATCCATATATAGATATCTATAATGGAGATGAGTCAACTTATGATTTGATTAGTGTCTTCCCTCTGATATTTCTTGCTTCCACTTGGAGATTGATGATCTCTTACTCATCCTTGGTCGAATTCAGAGAGGCAAGTGTCACAGGAGAAGTTTCTGGAAGCTTCCATTTCCTTTCCACCTCGCGGAATGACACTGCCATTTGTCGTTTCTCACCCATCGCACCCCATAGAAGGGATTTTCGAAATGCAATGCACCCACACAGTGTGTTTAGGTGAGATGCAATGCACTTGGCCAGTGGAGCAGCTAAAATGATCCTGTTTTGACCAATTCTGAGCAGTTTTTCATGGAGAACTTCTGGGAGAAGCTGTAATCTGTTGACCTTGTTCCTTTAGGGGTTAGAACAACACTTTTAGGGACTTAGGAGCCCTTGGTTTATGGAAATTTCATGCTTGGGGTTGTAGGGCCCAAAAATGTCTATAACAGTTAGTGACCCTAATAAAGCATGTTACTAGTATGGGAACATCATTAGTGAAACTTGGTGAAGTTCCAAGGGTCAAAGGAACGAATTGACAGGGTCAAATATCTAGATATTTGTCCCTAAAATTACTCAAGAAAAGCAAGGAAACATCCAAATTTGACATATTTGGAGGATTTCTAATCTGTAAAAAGGAGGCAAATGGGAAAGAGCTGAAAAGCATGGCAATTTCATTGCTTTTTCCCTAGTGAACTCAAGGAGGAGCTTGACAGCCCTAACTCAATTCCTATATAAGCAAGGTGAGGGTTATTGTGAAAGAGGTCAAAGCATTTGAAAGGACAACATACTTGACTATTGAGCGTTGACTCATATCATAAGAAGTGAGCAAGAAGGGAGAGAGGGAGAGAAGCTAGAGGGGTAAAGGAAGGTTGATACAACAGATGGTTGTAATCACTCTTCCAACATTAATATAAAACTGCAGTTGTACCGTCTACTCGTGGTGTCAATACTATCATTCATTTAGTTGTTTGTTCAATGCCTATTAGCATGAGTAGCTTAGTTGTATGCAAATAGATGTTCTTTTATATATTCATGTATTAGTTATCAGAGTTGTATGCTGTGATTACGCTTGTCTCTTCTATGTGTAGGACTTGACTTTGTTGTCGGCTTTCAGTGAGTTCCACTTGGCTCCATTGTGATCTCCAAACAAATCTACACGGAGACTTGAGGTAATCTACTTCTAATGCTTTGATAGTTAGTTATTGTCTATGAAAATGCATGTAACTTTGTGTAGTTGCAGATAATATTACAGTCTGTTGAAGGTCCCCGGAAGACCTTTGAGGGTATTTACATTCTCCATACATCGTGCATTTTACCCCATAGCAGTGCTCCCATGTTTGCTTCAGCAGAATGTTCACATGCGATCCTAAGTCCAGAATTACTTGGTCCATCTCATATTCTCCAATCTGCATAGTTAGCCTTATTTTTCTCCCCGTCCTCTTATTCTTTCCAATCTTTCAGACTACGCAAAGTTCTCCTCGCGCAGTCCCAACACATCTGTTAATGATTTCTTGCAATTGTTTTACAACCATACTATCATGCAGTAGCTTCATTCATGTTTCCAGGAATGTCGTAAGCATTGATGGGTCCATTTCCAACTTTGGTCCATCTTTGCTTCCTGAAGTGGAGGCATTAGCGAAGCTCTTCTTTGCTTCCATAAAGGTTTCTCGAGCGCACTCCAAATCAAACTCTGCTTCTTTTGATGGAGCTTTGTGAACCCAGGTGCTATCTTTGGGTTGTTTTCCTTTATCATCTCTCATCGTAATTCCACTTTGGAGCACAATATTCACATTCGGATCTTCCTCGTGCAGCTCAAACCTCATTATCCGTAGGTTGTGAGTTGGGGGAGGTGGTAGTGCTCCCTTGTCACGTATCCTAGCTATCAGTGTAGGAAAACCCTTTGTATCATGATCAGACAAAGTACAATACAAACATGATGGGAATGTTGGATTTGTACAATCGCAAGAATAATGTCCTAGCCCTATGCAATTGTATCATATCAACTGTCCGCGACCTCTTCCAGGTCCTCCTCCACCTCAGCCTCGTCTGCACCACTGAAATCTTGTTCACGCAAATCCTGCATTCAGGCCTAGGGGCCGCGATTTGGCCTGAAATATGTAAGTGGGAGTTCTATCCATCACTAGTTCATAGCTTCTACAAGTGCGCTCATCATGTCCTACTGACCTACAAAAGTTACAGAACAACTGTTGCAAATTCTGTGTATACTTCTGTAGCAAATGGCAGTTTTCCATGGCATGTTTCCCTCCTATTCTACAAATCACACACCACAAAGTAGGTGCTGCACTAGGTCTTGCTTACGCTTCCAGCCTTAACAACATCGGTCCTCCTCCCACGAGGTAATTTGTGAACACCGGGAAGTCGTCTTTGTCACGACCCTGCCCCTTACATTTAACGCACCATACCTCTTCACGCACTTCTGGTTGAGGTGTCCTGTCCTACTTCAGGCTCTGCATTTCAAGGCATACGTTTCTCAACTGTGTGTGGATCTACTGAACTCCAAAGTTAGGATCCTCTATTGCAATCTCATGTAGCATCATCACAATCTCCAAGGCCTCTGCTTGAGTCATTAACCTCTATTGTGACAACGCGTTCCTCAAATGTGACGTTAGCGATGCTACAAACCATTCACGGTGTTGTCCATCTGTCAAAGTTATATTAGCTTCACGAATTGTGCACTTCAGCCTCTTATCCAACTCCTAAGGAGTCTCTCCTGGTATCATTGTGATCTCTTTCAATCCAATGATGGACTGCACGTCTAACTTCGGCATGCTAAATTCCTTATTTAACACAATTTGGATATCCAAGATCCCCACATTCGAATTGTCATCAGAATTTTTAATATACCAAGTTAGCCTACAATCTTGCAGGGTGCTAACCAGTGTCATTTTATTTATATTGTCATCTGTAACTCCCTGTTCTTCCCATATGGGTCTTATCACGAACCAAAACTGGTCAGGATCCTCATTTCCTACTCCCTTGAACACAGGAAACTTTAGCATGCTTGCCATGTTGACTCGTGGTGGTGGCGGAGGTAGAACAGGTGAAGATGGAGGGGAAGGTGGTGAAACTAGTGGTAGTGTGGGTGGGGTGGTATGTGAAAAATACTTTGACTCATAAAATGGATCACACTTCGCGAAGAGACCTCGCGAGCTCTTCCTCGTCCCCTCGCAGAGGTGAAATCAAAGGGCTATTCTCTCGTCCCTTACTTCCTTCTTTTCTCTAGGTCTTTCCACTTCGTGTAGCTCTGAAGATCAAGGTAATTGCATAACCCTCTTTTCACACAATAGAATTTTAATCCAAGTATTAAGAGAATTTACATACTTACCTCGTGGTCCTTTGAAGAAGCATTGCTCTGCCTCACTATAGCTGACTGAAGTATCTACCATGAACTCAGTAATGAATCCTCCTATAATCTGATCAAGACAGTGATCAACAACATGCATGATCTTACCTTCCGATGCTTCCAATCTGTTCACCAACTCTCGGGTCCACATAGTAGGACCATCAAGCTTCCACCTTCCTTGGCTATCTGCTAGCTTTGCGATCCACTCATACAACTCATTAGGGAAAGATACAAAGAAGATTTCGTGGATATCTGTGTAGAGGTAGCAGTCTAACCACTCTTCCTTTATAGTCGCGGATTCATGTTCTCTTGCACTGTGAATTCATGAATTCTTCTGTCCAACCAACCTTCAATTTCCTTCTTAGTTGGATTCAAATGATATGACATCATACATCTCTATGCAGATGCTAGTTTAGGCAATGAAACCATTTGTTGGCTTGAGGGGGCTTGACCGAGGTTCGAAGTTAATTAGCCAAACAAATCCCTACACTACTGGCCCTTTTGGTAGCATCCCGTGGAGCACAGACTAAGGTCTCACCCGAAGTAGTATGGGGGGATTCTGGAACCAAGTTTGTGCACCCTTGATATGTCTAAGGGGTCGGTTTAGTCGAACTATGAATAGTTTTGTGCAGGTTACTTCACACACCACCCTGATCTGTGAGGCCTTCGTGATCTATTATAATCGCCTTCGCATAGCCCTAACCAAGGGCTGGATGCTTTCACGCACTAAGGTAGCGATTTGCGCTAATTCCCCAAGTTACATAGCGGATCTTACTTGTATTCTTATAATTATTAGTTAACTTCATGTAAACAGATACTTTGTCTTATATTCTCTTGGTCAACATAATCATATAAGTTTGCGCATAAAAATAGTAAAAATGCAATTCATTCCAAATATACTCAATGCATAAAACAGGAAAAGATACACAGAAATTATATGAAACATCTCTTTATTACTTCTCCAAAGGTTACAGTCTCGACTCGCCCTACGCACTCAGCTGCAGGGGTCCACGCACTCAGCTATGAACTACTAGGCCTATGTGCACTCAACTATAGAGCCTTCTCCTACTCTATGACCCAAGACTCGACTCTACACTTAGATAAAACTCAATTCTTCATCCTTCATTCATTTATTAATTCCTTCTTCAGTGATTTACAACTTAGAGCCTCGCTCTATTTATACAATCCCACGATCCACACACCATTGGTGGATCTCTAAAGCCGACATTACATTTACAAAAATGAGGGCAGACAACCCTATGACTCATTTACAAGTTCACACTCCGTGCCCCCAAAACGCGGAGTCTTTACATTGTATTTAGTAAAAACCTAGGCTTTAAGCCCCAAAACTTTCCTTGGGGGATCCAGCGCCCAACACTAGAATCCTATAACAATGCCCAATCACCCTCCTGAAATTGCTTCTCCTTAATATGTCTATCATGCCAGATCTTCCTCTAAAGTTGAATTATCTCTATATGTAGGAGTGTCTACATTCTGAATTCATCCAATCCATTCAATTAGAACAATCTCTCTTTCTGTTCATTGCTGAGATCTAAATCTAGTTGGGCAGCCATCCTTAATGTGTTATATTCAAACTCAATGGACAACAAGGCCTTTTTCCCATAGACCAACTCATAGGGTGTGAATCCAATGGTGGTGTTCCATGTGGTATTATAGGCCCAGGTGGGCTCAACTAGTTTTCCTGCCCAATCCTTCCTGTTGTTGCTCACTACCTTGGTTAAGATGCCCTCTAGTGCCTTGTTGGTCACCTCCACTTTCCCATTAACATGCGGATGATAGGGAGTAGAGGTCTTATGCTTGATCTTGTGATGGCTGAGCAGGTCTTCAATCATGTTGGATTTAAACTGGCTACCTTGGTTTGTGACTAGCTCTCTAGGGTACCCAAATTTGTAGAATACATTCTCCCTTAGGACCTCAACCACCTTTTCTTCTGTTATTGCCTTAATTTCCTTGGTTTCAGCCCACTTAGTCAAATAATCAGTGCACACAATAATGTATTGTTTTTTCTTTGAAGGAGGGTTGATAGGCCCAATGAAGTCCATACCCCACTTGCCAAATGGCTCGAAAGTCACTTGAGGCTACAGGGGCATTTCATCTCTTGGTGTAGGCCTTCCCATCCTCTGGCACCGATCACATTGACTAGCGTACTTTTTCACATCCTGATGAAGAGTGGACCAATAATAGCCTGCTTGTAGCACTTTGAATGTTGTCCTCTTTGCTGCAAAGTGACCTTCACAAAGCCCATCATGACAGATCAGAAGGATGTCAAAGACTTCGTCTTCCTTGACACACCTTCTCAAGATTTGATCTGGGCCAAGTTTGAAAAGATTGTCCCTAATCCAAGTGAAGGGGGTGCTTTTCCTTACTATCTTTCTCTTTTCTTTGGAGGGAAATTTTGGTGAGAAATGTGCTGATACCAAATAGTTTGTTATAGTAGCAAACCATGGAGAGAGAACTAAAATAGCAAACAAATCCTCATTAGGTAATTGGTCATCCACCATTCCTTCTTAACCTGCAGGCACATTTCCCTAGATAAAAAGTCTAGGACAACATTTTCCTTACCAGGATTATCAACAATGGTTAGATCAAACTGCTGTAATAAAAGCAACCATCCTATAATTCGAGCATTCAAATCTGGTTTGTTCATTAAATATTTGATTGCAACATGGTTAGTATGCACAAATGTTTGATAGCCTTTAATGTAATGCTTGAATTTGTTTAATGAATGCACAACAGTCAAAAGTTCCTTTTCGGTCACTATATAATTTAGCTCAACCTTTGACAAGTTCTTACTAATAAAATAGATGGCATAAGGATGTTTTTTATCTACCTAACCGAGGCCTCCTCCTATGGCTTTATGTGAGGCATCAGCATGAATATGAAAGGGGAGGGCCGAGTTTGGGCCTCGGAGAATTGGTGCAGTGGTTAACTTACCCTTTACAATGTCTAAGGCCTCTTAACAGCCTTTTGACCATATAAACTAAGAATGTTTGGCCAACAACCCAAATAAAGGAGAGGCAAATTTGCTGAAGTCCGTTATGAACCTTCAGTAGTATCCAGTTATCCCTAAGAAACTTATGACATCTCTATGCTTTTGAGGAGGTGGGACTCTTTGGATGATGGCTATTTTGTTCGGGTCTTTTGTACCTTAAGAAACCAATTTCCTGGTTGTGTAGAAATTGTTCGTAAGACATTAATGATTATAATGATTAATTGTATGTTGTGTTCTCGAATGAAGGACCTGGGAAATCTGGTTCTTAACCCTCAATACTTAGGTGACAAGAAAATATCAGAATTCCATTTGATTGTTGAATATAAATGATGAATGAAGAAAGATCGAATAAGTCATAGACAATATGATGTTTTACACAGGATCTACTATCTGTGACACTTGGAAAAGTTATAGATAATATGTTGTCTTACATAGAAACTACTATCTGTAACTTAGAAGAATTGCAGAGGTGTGAACTTCAAGTATAGGAGTGCTCTTTTAAGGGATTTTAACTTCATTTACATAAGCAAATAAAGACCTGCAACTTTATTACCATACTTAAAGGAAGAAAACATAAGATGATACATAACAGAGAGGTCACAAAATCATACCCAACAATGTATGGAAAACTTATGATTCTTTCGTTAATCAATAGTTGTATTGGGAATTTAGTGGCCTAGTATCCAGGTTCTCCAAAATTTGAACCTCTTCTCTGTAAATTTTCCTCTTTTTATACATTATGATACAGTTGGTGATCACCAAAATTGTCAAACTGATTAACTATTCTCCTAACTATCTAAAGGAAAAGTTATTATAGAATATTACATAGAGGATAAAAGACACCTCGTAAATAAAATAACAAGAAGTAACAAAATTTAGAAAATGATGATGACTGTTAGCTTTTTGGCTCTGTTGCTTGACTGCTAATGAAGTTTCTCTGTAAATTCTTTAATAATGATTAAAATATTTTAATCATAATAAACTGTATTTGAAAAAACCCCGTGCGTGGACATAAGCCCACGTATGTATCAGGAGTGTTTTGATTGGCCAAAACACAGGGAAACCTGACCAATCATTGACCCTTTGAGGTTTTGATCATCTCCCTCTAATTTTGATTATTTTGCTTAGTAATCGGAATCGGCTAACCAGAGGAAAATATTGAAAACCCAGGGAAAAGTGTTCTTGTCTTCTCCCCCCGAAAGCAGCACCAATTAATGTTGTACCTTAAGAAACCAATTTCCTAGCTGTGTAGAAATTGTGCTTAAGATATGAATGATTATAATGATTGTCACTTATTTGTCACTTAATTGTATGTTGTGTTCTCAAATGAAGGACCCGGGAAATCTGGTTCTTAACCCTCAATACTTAGGCGACAAGAAAATATTAGAATTCCATTTAATTATTGAATATAAATGATGAATGAAGAAAGATTGAATAAGTCATAGACAATATGATGTTTTACACAGGATCTACTATCTGTGACACTTGGAAAAGTTATATATAATATGTTGTCTTACATAGAAACTACTATCTGTAACTTAGAAGAATTGCAGAGGTGTGAACTTCAAGTATAGGAGTGCTCTTTTAAGGGATTTTAACTTCATTTACATAAGCAAATAAAGACCTGCAACTTTATTACCATACTTAAAGGAAGAAAACATAAGATGATACATAATAGAGAGGTCACAAAATCATACCCAACAATGTATGGAAAAATTATGATTCTTTCATTAATCAATAGATATATTAGGAATTCAGTGGTCTAGTATCCAGGTTCTCCAAAATTCGAACCTCTTCTCTGTAAATTTTCCTCCTTTTATACATTATGATACAGTTGGTGATCACCAAATTTGTCAAACTGATTAACTATTCTCCTAACTATCTAAAGGAAAAGTTATTATAGAATACTACATAGAGGATAAAAGACACCTCGTAAGTAAAATAACAAGAAGTAACCGAATTTATAAAATGATGATGACTGTTAGCTTTTTGGCTCTGTTGCCTGATTGCTGATGAAGTTTCTCTGTAAATTATTTAATAATTATTAAAATGTTTTAAGCATAATAAATTGTATTTGAAAAACCCCGTGCGTGGACCTAAGCCCACGTATGTATCAGGAGTGTTTTGATTGGCCAAAACACGGGAAACCCAACCAATCATTGACCCTTTGAGTTTTTGATCATCTCCCTCTAATTTTGATTATTTTTCTTAAACAACGGAATTGGCTAATTTATGCGGAACATAGTTTACCACGAAACTAAAAAGGATTAACAATCTAATTCATAAACTTGTCGGGTCCGCCTTAGCTATACATGAACCATCCGATCACTCATTCAATAAATGATTTTATCCTTCCAAACTCATGAGACTTTAAACCTGTTTGAACTAAACCTTATCGAGTTCACCTTTTCAACACTCTGTTGACTCCCATATGGACCCAATGGGAAATATAAAGCATCAATTAATGATCTATCGGGTCCGTTTTTAATGCTAAAACCCAATTACTTTTTCACCGAATATCCATCGGATCCCATCTCTTTGGATGGATGGTTAAGATTGGCCTAGACTTCAAAAAATTTAAATTGTGTTTGATATGTCATCACGTCCAATTAGTTACCCACCCAATTGTCGTCGGATCTATGGCCTGTTGATCGGACGACCCAGATCTTGTTGTGGGTTCACATTCAAAAGACGTCTCATCAATCAAACAAAACACTTTATTTATTTTAAACTTTGTAGGGTTAAAGAATGTACGAGAGCTTCATTGTGGTTGAACCCCCATAGTAATTTTAGGCCACACATTGTGGTCAATGATGCTAATGTCATGGTCAAATGCGAGGGTTGAGCTTTAATTAATCTTCATGCTTATTGCTTCCCTGCAACACACCTCATCATACTCAAGCTATCGCTTCATCGCACCTCTTGAACTTGCATGACCTTTAGAAAATGGTTTGATTTTTCATTTCTTTTGATTTTTATTTCATTTTGTGATAAAACTGAAAATAAGACTTAAATTACAATGGGAGCTACAACATCTGGCTGCACCTGGGGATAGTTCTTTTACCACATAAGCAGTAAGAACCGCAGATCAATGCTTTCACCTCGAGCATGGAGTCATATATTGCTTAATCAATTTAAATGCTATGGTATTTGTACATTGCTTTCACTCCGGTATCTACAATGATAAGATGCTTATGCTTCAGAATTGGAAGTAATGCTTGAGGTACTACCCATTGACAGGAAGTTGTAGAGTTTCACCATCAAGATTCTCAAGAAGGAAAGTCTTATTGGACCTTGCTTCAACAATTCTGAAAAGGCCATACCAGATATGATCAAACTTCCCATGATTACCTTTATCTTCTCTTCTGGTATCCCATCTTAATACTAGGTCTGCAACTTTAAAGTCAATCTCCTTGGCTTTTCTATCAAAAATAATTTTCATGTTTGTTTGATACATATTCAAGTTGTCTCTTACCTTGTCCCTGTTCTCACTTAGTTCCACTACTTTATTCATTCTTCTTATCAAATAATTGGGTTCTTCTTTCGCCTCTTGAATCATTGCAATCACAGGGTTCACAAGCTGACATTGAAAAAGAGCCTGAGTTCCATATACTAATTCAAAAGGTGATTTTCCTGTAGATCTTCTTGTAGTCACTCTAGCAGCCCATAGAGCAAACTTTAACTTAGAATCCTAGTCTTTTTGGTTCTCTGCAATAGTTTTCTTAAGGATCTTCATCAAAGTTTTGTTAGTGGATTCAGCTAATCCATTTCACTGCAGATGATAAGCTGTTGAATGAGACAAAATAACATTATACTTTTGACAAAAAGCAATAAACTTACTTGAATTAAAGACTTGAGAATTGTATGTTATGATTTTGATGGGGCATCCATATCTGCTAAAAATATTCTCCTCTAAGAACTTCATCACCACCTGATCATTTGCCCTCTTATTAGGTATAGCATCTACCCACTTGGTGAAGTAATTAGTAGCTGTGAGAGCCCACTTGTGTTGTCCACTTGAAGGTGGGTTAATCTCTCCAACAAAGTACAATCCCCATTGTCAGAATGGTTCCTCTATGAAGGCTGGGATCAATGGCAAGGGAGCTAACCTCTTTTTCTTAGCAAAAAGCTAACACTTCTGACAGATCCTGACAAACTTAAATGTATCACCAAATAAAGTAGGCCAATAAAATCATGTCTGAAGGACTTTATGTGCAGTAACTTTCCAACTATAATTTCCTCCACGTAACCCCTCATGATGATATTTGATTGTCTCTGTAAACTAATATTTTTTTAAACATAGCAACAAAATTCCTATAGGATCCTTCTAGTATAATATGCCTTCCACAATCACATATAGTTGTGCTTTGATCTTTAATGCTCTATATTTTTTTCTATCCAAGGATTGGGGACAGGAGAGATAACACAAATAATGGATTATATACTTGTATCATTCTTAACATAAAAATATATACTTGATCTTCATACCTAGATTTGGATTTTCTTCATTTTCTTCAGTTGTTCCTTCATCCATAGGCGTCAACAAGTTGATTCCCAATTCCTGAAGGTTTGACTCTGTCAACATTTTTTCCAACCCTTTCCCTTTCACCAACTTTGTGGGTTTTATGTCCAAGTGATACTCTTGGATCTTGGCTATCCATTTTCCTCTTTTTCCTTCTACATCTCCCTGCACTAATACATATTTTACTACAGCATTTTGAACGTAAGCAATGACCTATGACTGTAACACATAAGTTATAAAATATTTTAGGGCTTTTACCAAAGCATACACCTTCTTTTCAAGAATAGTATACTTTAACTCAGCATCCTTGAGAATCTTGTTGAAGAATGCAACAGGCTGCTCCTCTTCATCATTCTTCTTCAGTAAGACAACAACTATTGAAGTCAGTGATGCAAATGAAAAAACTTGGAAAGGCTTTTGATAATCAGCGCTAATTAGGACTGAAGCTGCCTACAATGCTTCTTTAATCCTGGAAAATGATTCTCTAGATTCCTTGGTCCAATGCACTTCATTCTCCTTCTTCAGCATATTACTAATTTCCTTTACAATTTCTACATAATTTGACACAAATATCCTTAAGAAGTTTATTTTTCCTAGAAACTTTTGAATATCCTTTTTACTCCTAGGAAGTGGTATTTTTTGCATAGCTTGTACTCTTGCTGGATCTATCTTCACTCCATCTCTAGAAATAATATGCCCCAATATTTTTCCCTCTTCTAGAGCAAATATGGATTTTTTGGGATTTAAGGAAAGCCCAAATCTTCTACATTTTTCAAGTCTTTTTTAGATGGTCCAGATGTTCTTCATTAGACTTTGAGAAAACAATAATATCATCTAAATATATTACTACAAACTTATCTCCCACAAAAGCAATGTCCATAGCCCTCTGAAATGTAGAACCTGCGTTCATCAATCCAAAAGGCATTCTAGCATACATAAAGTTCCCCCAGGGAGTTGTGAATTTTGTCTTCTTCTGATATTCTCTATCCACAACCACCTGGTTATACCCAGAGAATCCATTGAGAATTGACATTCTAAAAGATCTTGTTACCTTCTGCAACACATGATCCATTTTAGGCAGTGGATAATTATCTATCAAGGAAGCCCTGTTGAGATTTCTGAAGTCCACACATAACCTTATCTCTCCATTTTTCTTTCTTACAGGCACTAAATTAGCCACCCAATTGAGTACCTAAGGGGAACTATTATTTTGGCATCAAGCAACTTTTTGACCTCTTTTTCAATTATGGTAGAAGTAGAGGATTTATCTATATAAGCTTTTGTTTAAAGGGTTTAATTCCCTCCTTCAAGGGGATCATGTGTTGAATAATATTTACATCGCATGTCTTGAGATCCTCATAGGACCATGCAAAGATATCAACATAGTCCTTGAAAAGTTTAATATATCTCTCATGATAATTAGGTGAAACTCAACTAAATAATTTGACTAGCCTAGGTTCCTCCTGAGTTCTAATGTTATGATCTTGAATGTGTTCATCCTGTGAAATTTTCCCTGAGTCAACAACCACATCATTGGGGTTAAAAATCCTTTCAACAGGAACAAGTCCCTTTGGTAGAATATTAACTTTCAATTGAAAAACTTTTTGATTAACAATTGAATCTTTTAAACCACTAACTTCTGCAACTTTTGTTGTTTCATCTTCATCCTGATCAATTTCTGTGCCCTAAAACTCTTCAACCATAGTAAAAATTTCTTTAATCTGTTGATCATCTTCAAAAACTTGCCAATGTTTAACATTATCAGGAACAGAAGGTCTGTGCCTCATTACTACCTCATATCTTATTTTGGATTAATAGGAGGCCTGAAAGTACTAGCAGCCATAGCCAATGAATCTTCTAATTAGTTCCCATACCTTGGAATGAATTGAATATTAAAAGCTTCGAAAAATTTCTCAAACAAATCCCATACTTCATTTCTATATGCCCTAAGCCTAGGGTGTTTTGTCTGACAGTGATTTTTTATTTGTTTAATAATCAGCTCTGAATCTCCAAAGTAGAAATTGACTTAATTCCCATTTGTTTAGCTGTTTTCGGAGCAATAATCAAGGACTCATATTCTACCACATTGTTTGTTGCTTCGAACTCTAATTTAAAGGAAAAAGGGAACATATTACCTCCAGTTGCAATTGGAAGGAAACCAACACCTGTTCCTTCCTTGGAATGGGTGTTGGGTAGCGGATCCCCCCCATAGCATGTTTTTGGGGCTTAAAGCTCGAGTTTTGGTCAATGTAATGTAAATACCCTGCGAAATGCAGGCGTAGAGCATGAGAGTCTAGGGTTGTCCACCCTAAAATAATGTAATTTAATGTATAGTGTGTCAGCCTACCCATGGTCCGCAGACCATGGGATTGTATAAATAGAGTGAGGCTCTAAGTGTAAAGACAGTTGGAAGACTTTGAAAAAGTAATAGATAGATGCAAAGGCATGGTTAGAGGATAGAAGGGGAACTGAAGGTATTGAGTCACAGCAGTAGGTAGAGGCTCTATAGCTGAGTGCGCAGAGGCCTAGTAGAGTCTGCAACTGAGTGCGTGGACCCCTGCAGCTAAGTGCGCAGGGTGGAGTCGGGTCTATATTGAACTGAACGTGAAAAGGATCATTAATAAAGCTAAGTTGATTCGACATATTGTGCATCTATTTCATAGATTTATATTTTGTTGTTTGACATTAATGATATCTGCTTATCTATATTTTCACACTTGTATGTATGAAAAAATTCTAAGTAATTAACGAACAGAACCTAACTAAGCAAGACTTGGGTAATAAATACTAGTTGCACTGTGGCTGGATTTGTGTGAAGGCAGTCCCTCAGGACGTAAGGAGCCAGCTAGTGCACGTAATCTAGTAGGCGCGAAGGTTGAATAAAGTACCTATGCCCATATCAGACATCCCCAGGGTGCGAAAACCTGGTTCTAGCACCCTCCCATACTACTTCGGGTGAGACCTTACTTCACGCTCCGTGGACTGTTGTTGAAAGGGCTAGTAGTACCAAGATTTGCTTGGATAAACTCACTGTTGAACCTGGTTTAGGCCCCACGTATCCAAAAAATGGTTCCATTGCTAGGACGGGGATCTGCCTAAGGGATGTCTGATGTCGTGCCACTGGAACCCAACAAAGAAGGAAATTGGAGAGTGGTTGGACAAGAAGATTCACAAGTTCACGACATAGGAAAACAAAACTCTATAGGTGTATGAGAAAGGTGTTTGATTCGCTACATGTATACGAAAATCCACGAGATTTTCTTCGCATCCTTTCCTTCTGAACTATATGAGTGGATTGTGAGGTTAGCCGACAGCCAGGGAAGGTGTAGGCTCGACCACCCAATAGTGTGGACTCTAGAATTAGTAAGAAAAATAGAGGTATCAGAAGATAAGATAACATGAGCTATGGACCATTGGCTCGATCGAATAATAGGGGGATTCATCACTGAGTTCACGGTAGACACGACCGTAAGCTATAATGAAGCAAAACGACGTTTTCTCAAGGGACCGTGAGGTAAGTATATTAAATCTTTGAATACCTGGATTAAGATGTTTTTATGTGAAAAGTGGTTTATGTGAATACATTAATGTTTGGGATGATGGGGAGCAGAAAGATCTACAAAGGTAGTGGGGAATTAGGAAATAGTCCCTTAATTTCACCTTCGCGAGAAAGAAAGGAAGAGCTCGCTCGGGCCTCTCTGAGAAGTGCAGTTAGTTTGATAAGGCAATGCATTTCGTAGTTACCACTTCCACCCATGCCACCACCTGCTTCACCTCCCTCACCTCCATCTCCACCCACTCCACCTCCACCAACCCCGCAGTTTAGCATGGTGAGCGTGGTCAAGCTACTTGTATTCAGAGGAGTAGGGAATGAGGATCTAGACCAGTTCTAGTTCGTGGTAAGAGCAGTGTTAGAAGTGAAAGGGGTCACAGACGACAACATTAAGAAGGATACATTGGTGATCAGGCTACAAGATTTCCCGTTGACATGGTATATCAAGCACTCTAATGACCACCCAAACATAGGGATAGCAGAGATCCAGAATATGCTGAACAGAGAATTTAGCTGGCCAAAATTAGAGACACAGTGAATCATCAGGTTTAAAGAGATCGTGATGCTTCCAAGCGAGACCCCCTGGGATCTGGATTAGTGGCTGAAGAGTATGATCTGCGAGGCTAATATGACGCTTGCGGATGCACAACATCACACATGGTTTGTGGCATCCCTAAAATTGCACTTGAGGATGACACTGTCACAACAGAAACTTTCTGTTAACACCCAGGTTGTTCCCTATGACTCCAATCATTCTATCTCCCTCAGGAGAATTAGATACAAATTGGGCAACTATGCACATAAAAGACAACCTGAAATTGAAAAGTATGCCAATGCACTAGATTGGGAAGAGGGTACACTAGTAGAACAAGTCACTAAGGAAGAATTACTTGAGAAAGAAGCTAGGAATGTGCAAAAAGAAGCTGACTTGGAAACTTGTGGACAGGTGCCCCTCTCCTACAGAAAGCAAATTGGAACAGCTGCTAGATCTTCAGCAGCACAGCAGCAAACTACTGAGAAGACACCCCAGGCAGCAAGCAAAGACAAAGGAAAACAGGTGGAACAGCCACCTATATTGACAGAAGAACAAGTTGACACCTTGCTACAACAGCAAGAAGAAATGGAACAGCAAGAACTGGGGCAGCAACAAGAAGAAGCACAGTCCAGTGAACAGCAGCCTTTGCAGCAGGAAAAGGGGACAGATCTACCTAGTTACACTGAGCAGCAGCCCCAAACAGAGGTGCCTCCCAGGACAGACACCAATGTAGACACCTCAGTCCTCCAAACACCACAGAAGGAGGACTTGACCAGGAAAAGGGAGAGAGAGACCCCCCACACCTCATCCTTCATCAGAGGAGAGAAGAGACAAAGATTGAATGACTCCCAAGAGGAGGACATAGCAGTAAGGCAAGCCATGGGCATGGGCCCACCCAGTGGAGAACTTTCGGCCAGCTCATCTCAGCGTGGACATGACATGACTATGGGAGGAGAGGTCAGCTCCTCCGGTCAACATAGAGAAGGGCAGTCAAGTATAAAGCAGCAATTCATTGACATCAAAAGAAGGAGTGATCCCATAAAAGTGCAGCTGTATAATCACTTGTTAAACCTAGCTCCTAGCAACCAGCAGAGACTCATGTCTGCTTTCGATGTGAGCGAAGGCAAAATGATAATGAGCCACTTCATGCCCACAACTTTGCATCCTCAGTCCACCTCGGACTATCTAAGAACCAACATGGAGGTTCTTGCCAAAGACATACACCCTATGGACAAGATTGAATTACATAAACAAACTGGTGAAATGGTGTATGCCTGCCTGGCAGATGAGACATTGGAGAACTACAAACTAAAGAGCAGCCTGGATAACACAGCTTCTCAGCTGGAATTAGAAAGAGCATCATCACAAGCCAAGGACAATAGGATCAAGTCCTTGGAAGAGGTAATTATAGATATAGGGCATGATCCTAAAGATGTCAAAGGCATCCAAGAACTCCTGAAGATAAGGGATGCAGACATGGCGGCCCTAAGAAAGAAAATCAAACTCCCGGCCACCATCCATCCACAAACAGATGAAGTTGCCCAGCAAAGGCAAGAAAAGGATACTACAGACCTGCTGGTATCCCTATACAAAGAGCTGGTTAGGATTCAAGACCAGCTAGGACAAACTGAAGCTGCAAAGGCAGCACTACAAGAAGCACTGAAGCAAAGAGAAGAGGGCCAACCCTCCCAGCCTCCTCCTGTGATAATAAATCTTGAGGAAGTCCCTCCAAAGACTACTCCTCCTCCTCAGCAAACAGAAGCTACAGCACCAACTACAGCGCCATCCACAGCAACAACAACTACAACATCGGAACAGGCTACTAGTTTAGACATGCAAAAGCTGCAAGCTGAGATCCAAGCCATGGAATCTCAAATGAAAGAGCTGGATGAACTTAAGAAAACCTTGGCTAAGGTAAATGAAAAGTTTGACAAGAGCAAACAGAATGAGGCAGCCAAGGAGAGAGAGGTAAGAGCTCTTAAGAGGAGAATTGCTGAACTAGAGAAAGAGCTTGCACTAGAAAAAGTGACAGCTGAAATGAAAGCAGTGCTATGGAGCAACATTGGGCGGTCCATTGCCAACCAGTGGCAATATATTGAGACCATGGATGAGCAAATGGTGCTCATCACTAAAGCAAACAGAGAAATACAGAGAGCCAGGGCAAGCCTTGGACACATGCCAGAAGCTGCTACTAGGATGATCAATATTCTGAACTATAAGACTAGCTCTCAATTAGCTGTCATGGGAATCACCAACAGGACAGAAACAATTGCTGTAGCCAAAAGAGTCATAACATTGAGGAACTTGGTTGGAACACTGGAGAGGAGGACACAGGATATGCAGACTGAAATCAACAGATTCCTGGAAAAATTCGTGGCACTACAGAACAGAGGCCTCCCCAGCATTTTAAGCAGTGTAGGAAGACTGCTCACCCTAGACAATTACAATAAGAGAATTGATGCCCATGCAGTAGCAGAGATTGCAAAACCGCCCAGCACTTCAGCAGACGCAGGGCCAGCCACCGGGCAGACTATGTATGACAGGGTGGAGAACCTATTTTTCCTCATGAATGAAGTTGAGCATCTGTTTGATACACCACCTAACTTCTTCAAATTCACAGAAGCAGATGAAACTCTAGGGGCAATCTTAGCACACCAACTGCCCACACAGGATGTCTGGAGAAATTTGACACAGACAATTTTGTCAGGCCAGAATCAGTAGCGCTAATTCTCCAGGCAAATGAGCATACATGCGCAGGCACAATTTTGAAGAAAGATATCTACAAGGACGAGGCAGAGGCTGAGCCAACTCAGCAGGACCATTGACTCACCACAAGCAGCAGTCACAATCACAGGTGACAAGTCCAGGATACAGCGTACAAGCCTTAAAGACAGGTCTTCCAGCATTTATTCATAATATCTCGACCGACTTAGCTGTTTCCAAAGGCTAAAATATCTTCTGACAGAGCATTAAAATGCCTGTACTCTGTAATCAATGCTGTATTAAATTTTGGTCATAATATCTTAAGTGGTTGGTAAGAATGTAAAATCTGAGATAACTCAAAACTCAGATATTTTGTAAATCACCGCAAGTATATATTCACCCTTCACAGCAGTTGAAAGGGGTTGTTGTAATTTTCCTTTGAAGAGCTCTCGCTCGTTGTAAAATTCCCAGAGAGAAATAACAGAAAAGGAGAATGGAATTTCCAAAGCATGGTGTATTTGGTGCATTGTGATGAAGGGTGAATGTTGCAGGATTCCAGTTGTTTCATAAAACAATAAGTCTTCTCAAATCTCTGTATTACATGTTTTCGAGTCTTTTGTTCTCTTTCGTTTCAGATATTTTACACTTAATAGCAAAGTAGAAGAATAGTTCAGGACTTAATCCATGATTACCCTGAACTCAAACTGAGCTATCATCTATGTTTTCCTCAGATATAGTAACAGAAGTGTAATTCTTAGTTGCTGCACTTTGAATCTATATCTTTCACTGTGATAGACATTCCCAAGGATTCAAAGTTTGCCCCTGTGACATCTGTCTTTTCTCGTAACCAGTTTGGTGGAAACAGTTAACAACGAGTGAAAATTCTTGAATGCTTTCATTTGTTTGCCTTACCTGTTTCCTGTCTTTAATCAAAATTTGTTCTATGAAACATCCAAATGGCCCTGTAAGTTTCACCAGTTCATCTCAAAGTTTCCAGACACCTACAGCTACAGACTCCATTGCCCAATGACATTTGATTCTCTGAAAATCACATCACAAGAGATCTGAAGGATATTCTTCAACCAAAACATAAACAAAACCAGTGCATAATAGCTAGCCTAAAACCCTATCATAAACAGTTACAAATCATAAAGAGAGAGCCCTCTCTGATCACAGTTTGGCTAGAAACAGTGATCCAAAGATTGGTTAGTGGTTACCCCGGCCGTATTCCCTTGGGAGTCATAGGGAACAACCTGGGTGTTAACATAATTGGCGACTCCGCTGGGGACTTAAGATTTTTTCAATTACTATCTATTTTCAAAAGCTACCATCAAGCCTGAAACTAGCCAAGAGGCCTTAGGACTGTTTCTGTAAACACAGGGACAGCTTTAGGGAAGAGCTAACTAGGGAAACTTCATCTTAGCTTTGAAAAATATATAGTCATTCCAGAATTCTTACCTAGTCCTTGTACATACAAAACCTCCTGTATAAAGTTCTAAAAGAATACTTAGAAGCTGGCTCCCAAAAGAAACCCAAGGCACACTAGGGCAAACCCTGACCCTAATCAACCCATCATTGTCGATAACCCAAATATCATACCAAAGAACATAAGGAGACAGCAAAAGCAGGACAAGCCTGCTGATTCAAATATAAGTTCGGACCAACCTATCCTCATTCCCACTCCTTGCAAAGTTCTTTTCCGTTCCACACCCAATTCCCCCAGTTCACCATCAACCCCTCAAAGTCCTCTCCTTCCATCTTCACCATCTGCACATACTCCCTCAACCAGTTCCCCACTTATTACCCATCCTCTTAACCCGGTTACACCTGTAATCCCTGTTGTCCCATTTGTTCCTATTAACCCTATAAACCCCATAAATATGGCTAACAGATATGCACCTCTGCAGATACCAGCCAATGCTCCAGCTCTACCCCAAGACTACCAAACTAGACTCTCATTTTTTGACTCCCATGGCCCTTTGACAGCCATCCAGCATGCTAAAAAGATGCAAGACCACTTTGAGACCTATGAAATAGATGATGACAGTGTCAGGATGAGAATCTTTGTTCAAAGCTTAACTGGGGATGTCAGAACTTGGTTTAGATCCTTAAATGCAAATTCCATTGCAACCCCTGAAGTTCTATACCAGGAATTTACCAACAGATGGGAGAAAAAGAGAGATCTGCACCATATACTTGGTGAATATAACACTATTAAAAGAGGTCCCCAAGAAACGGTTTTGGAGTATTGTGCTAGGTTTAACAACATATACAATGCTATCCCCCAGAACTTAAGGCCCCCTCCTGATTTGGCCCTTTATAACTTCCCTGATGGTTTTGATTCTGATATGGCCTATCAGTTGAGAGAAAGAGACCCTCCAACCCTTGCAGAAGCCCAAAGGGTTGCAGTCACTGTAGAGGCCAACCTAATTGCCAAAAGAAACAGGGCAAAGCTGGAAAAGAAGACTGGTTTCAAAGAAGAACCCTCGGGTTTTGATCAAAAGTTAGATGCAATTCTAAATAGCATGAAGAGATTGGGAGAGAGAGTGGAATCAGTAGAAAGGAAATCATCATGGGAGGCACCACAAAACAACCCTCCTAGAAACCCAAATTTTAGGAGAGTCCAGAACCCCAATATAGGAAAGACAGGTGCTGACCAAGATATCAGACCCCCTTTTCAAGAAAACTATGCAGAAACTTCCTCAGCAAATCAGCTCAATGAGGATCTTGAAATCAACCTAATAGGTCTGGATGGCAAAAGTCATGTATTCTTAACTCAGGAGGACCATGAGGAGGATGAAAGCAAAACATTCCAAACTCAATCAGGAGAATCCTTTGACTTTAAACAAGGATATGATACTGCTGTCTATGAAGTCCATAAGCAATACAAACTAAGGAGTAGGACTGTAAATGCAAATCAGCCTGAGAAGGTAAAGGAGAAACAGCAATCTAAAGAAACCTTAGTCACTGAACCTAAGGTCAAAACAAACTTACCTACAAAAGAAGTAGTGGTTGAGGAAGTCACTGAATTACTGTCCACACCACAACAGCCCACGGCAACCTCATCCTCCCACCCAAATCCGAACATTACCCCTCAAGACATGGGCATGAGGGGCAGGTTCCAAAATCAAGATGAAATCCACCAAGAAGATCTAATGAACAGAGAAAGAACTGCTACCCGTGACTCCAAAACCCAAATTGATAAACCCTTTGACCTAGGAACAGAGATTGGCAAGTTAAAGGTAGCAATCCCCCTTTCAGAGCTAGCCAAGCATGACATATACAAACAACAGATCAAAAAATCCCTTCAGCTCACCAATAGCAAAGATGATGTAAATGTGCTAGATGACACTCCAGAATTGCTGTTTGGCCCAGAGGTAGATGGAAAAACAGTAGTCACAGGGGTTTTACCTTTTTATGTCAGCTTGCATGTTCATGATAAAATACTGCATAATGCAATGTTTGACTCAGGTGCATCTCACAACCTTATGCCAAAAGCAGTCATGGAAAGATTAAACTTAGACATCACAAGACCATACAAAGACCTGTTTTCTTTTGATTCTAGTCAAGTCAAATGCTTGGGCCTAATTAAGGATTTATGTGTGTCCTTGGTTCAATTTCCCAACAAAACCATTTTAATGGATGTTGTTGTTGCTGATATCCCACCCAAATATGGGATGCTCTTATCAAGATCATGGGGAGCGAAACTCCAAGGCTCCCTGCAATTAGACATGTCATATGCAACCATCTCTGTCTTTGGACAACCAAAGAGACTTTATAGGGAAACACTCATGAAATATATGGTCAGCAGTGAAGAGAAACCCCAAAATTTCCCAATATATGCTGTCCATTCGGACATAGACTCCTTTATCCTTTTCAATAACAGCGCAAGCTTCTCAAACAATGACATTAAGACCGAAACACTCATACAAGAACAAAACATTGATCAAACAAGTAGCACCTGCCGAATTTCAATCAGCCCAATGATACCCATTAACCCTCCTCTAGTTGTCAAAGATTGTCAAACAAATGATGAAATTATTCTAGGAGACAAATGGGAGAACAAACCCCAACTCATGCTCACACTACCATCCCATGAACAGAATTTGAAATCCCCTATTCAGCAAGATAGTCTGTGGGTCCTAGAGTTTGATGGCTCAGTTAACAAGTTAGGAGCAGGAGCTGGAGTATGGATACATAGCAAAGAGAAAGGCTATGCAGAAGGCAGGGCTTACAGATTAAAGTTTAGATGCACTAACAACATAGCAGAATATGAAGCGCTGCTATTGGGTCTAAAGCTAGCAAAATCACTACAAGCTCCTAAACTCTCCATCATGGGAGACTCTGATCTAATAATTCAACAAGTGAAAGGAAATTTTGTTACCAATGACAAAAGATTGAGGTCCTATAGGTCTGCTGTAATTGAAATATTAGAGACCTTTCCTGAGTTTGTTATCACAAAAATTTCTAGGGGCCACAATCTCCATGCTCACAGCTTGGCAACATTTGCCAGCACCTTCAAATTCCCACTACAACCCAACAATTGTTTCACAGCAGAGGTCAAATATAGGCCTTCTATTCCAAACAATGTCAAAGAGTGGCAAGTATTTGAGAATGACATGCAAATAAACAACTTTTTAACCTTGCAACAAGAGTTTACAGGATTAAATATTGACCTTGAGACAGCAAGTCAATCTCAAATAGTTGATGGAGCAAGTCAATCACAATTACAGTTTCAACAGTCTGACCACCCAATGTCACCTAGAACAGCCAAACAATTACTCAGTCCAACCATTTTCAACAAAGAAAACATTCAGCAAATTCACCAAATTGACTGTGAAGAGCTGAGCAACGCTGAAGATGAAATCATACAACTCAAAGACAATCTTCTTCCAGCAGGCCTTACCCCACTAGAGGATATTTTTGACTCAAATGATGTCCCCAGGAAACCAAAGATGCAGCCATTAGATGCAACAATTGAGGAATGTAACATTGGTACCACTGACAAGCCTAAAATAATAAAGCTATCTGCTGCTTTGCCCCCTGACCAAAAACCCAAATATATTGATCTCTTTAAAGAGTTCCAAGATGTCTTTGCCTGGGGTTATGAGGACTTGAAGTCTTATGATACCTCTGTTATTCAGCACACCATTCCCCTCAAGCCTAATCAAAAACCATTCAAACAGAAATTGAGAAGAATCAATCCTGTGCTCCTTCCTTCCATTGAAAAGGAATTACAAAAAATGTTCAAAGCTGGTATCATAGCACCAATCAGGTTTTCTGAGTGGATTTCAAATTTGGTCCCTACAAGAAAGAAAACTGGTGAGATTAGACTTTGTGTAGACTTAAGGAATTTGAACCTAGTGTCACTCAAAGACAACTACCCCTTACCCAAAATGGACCACATTCTTCAAAGAGTAGTAGGAGCCTCAAGAATATCATTGTTGGATGGTTTCTCAGGTTTCAATCAAATCCTGGTACACCCTGATGATCAAGACAAAACTGCATTTACTACCCCATGGGGAACTTTCAAGTATGTGAAGATGCCCTTTGGATTGAAAAATGCAGGGGCAACGTTTCAAAGAGCAATGGACATTGCATTTGCAAAGGAAATTCATGATTTCTTGGTCATTTACTTAGATGATCTAACACCCTTTTCAAAATCTGACCAAGAACACTTGAAACATTTAAGACAAATCTTCATAACATGCAGAAAATATGGTATTTCCTTAAACCCCAAGAAGTCATTATTTGGTTTGGAAGAAGGGAAACTTCTAGGGCATATCATTTCAAAAAATGGCATAAGAATTGATCCAGATAGGATACAAGCTATCCTACAAATGCCTCACCCAAGGAATGTCAAGGAGCTGCAAGGATTCTTAGGAAAAATCAACTTTTTGAGAAGGTTTATCCCAAATTTAGCAGAGTTAATCAGATTACTAAACAATATGCTAAAGAAAGATTCAAAGGTCAAATGGACTGTTGAAGCAAAACAAGCTTTCGAAAGTATAAAATTGGCCTTGACTCAAACCCCAGTGTTAATTAATCCTCAGTTTGACAGAGACTTTATTATTTTTTCTTTTGCCTCCCAGCATACTATTGCTGCTGTATTATTACAGAAATATGACCAAGGGAATGAAAAGCCCATTGCTTTTTTCAGCAGAGCTCTTAGAGATGCTCCTCTAAAGTACCAAATAATGGAGAAACAAGCCTATGCCTTAATCAAAGCTATCAAAGACTTTAGGATTTACATCCTTTACTCCCATGTTGTGGCTTATGTACCAAGTCCTATTGTCAAAGACATTCTCACACAAGAAAACTTAGAGGGTAGAAGAGGAAAATGGATTGCAAACATACTAGAATTTGACATTGAAATAAAGCCTACAAAGTTGATAAAAGGACAAGGTTTGGCCAAGTTAATGACAGAAGCAAATTTCCAAGCCTTAGATATCAACCAACTGGACAGTGAAACAGAGCTGGCGACTCCAAAGATCAATGTAGCCTTTGAACAATCTCCATGGTACTCTGATGTCTGTTATGTATTACAAAACCTGTGTGCTCCCCCAGGACTGTCCAGAACTAAGTCTAGGTTCCTAAAAATGAAAACATCTAAATTTTGTGTGATAGATGAGAATCTACTCTGGAAAAACCATGAAGGTATTTTGCTGCACTGTCTTCTTGAGAGTGAAACTGACAATATCATGCAAGAATTCCATGCTGGAGACTGTGGTGGACATTTGTACTAGAAGTCCACTGTAGACAAGATATTAAGGGCTGGTTATTACTGGCCCACTATGTTCTCTGATGTGAAGAAATTCACAACATCATGCCACAAGTGCCAACTGTTTGAAGGCAAAAGACAGTTGCTGCCACTTCCTTTGAGGCCCATTGCAACAGAGAGACCTTTCCAACAATGGGGTTTGGACTTCATTGGAGAAATTCATCCCTCATCTTCAGGACAACACAGATGGATCTTGACAGCAACAGACTACTTCACCAAGTGGATTGAAGCTGTCCCATGCAGACAAGCAAATGATTCAGTAATCATTCAATTTTTGGAAAACAATATACTGGCTAGATTTGGCTGCCCAGACAAGATAATAACAGACAATGCTGCTGCCTTCAGATCCAAGAAAATGGTGAACTTCTGCCATAAATTTCACATTACCCTGGGCCATTCTACAGCTTACTATCCTCAAGGAAATGGTCTTGCTGAATCATCAAACAAAAGCCTGATAAACATCATAAAGAAAGTGCTGGAAGAGAACAAAAAGAACTGGCATAAGAAACTAGTAAATGCTTTATGGGCAGACAGATTAACCACTAAAAGATCAATTGGGACCAGCCCATATGAGTTGGTCTATGGATTAGAGGCCAGATTTCCTTCATCACTAGGAGTGCCGGTTATGAAACTTCTGCAAGAAAGTCAAGCAGAGCCAAATAATATGCAAAGAAGGATTAACCAGATAATCTGTTTACAGCAGACCAGAGAACAAGTTTTCAGCAGAGTGCAGATACTACAAGAGAAACTAAAAAAGGCCTTTGACAGAAGAACTAAAGCATAAGATTTCAATATAGGGGACAAAGTTTTAAAGTGGGATGCAAGAAAGAAGAGAAAGGGAAACATGGGAAGTTTGATTCTTTATGGAAAGGACCATTTTCTGTCCAAGCAGTACAAGGTAATAACACCTACTTCCTAAAAAGTTTGACTGTAACTGAACTGGATGAAGGTCCTGTCAATGGCAGGATGCTGAAGCACTATTTTGACTGTTCACTATGATAGAAATTCAGAGGTTCATTGTATATATGCAGCCTTACATATTATCTTCTATTTTAGAATGTAAAAAGAGGTTTTCCCAAATGCTGCACCTAGCAGCAACAGGCAGATAGAATCAGAGGTTCTCCAAGAAAAGGCACACAATTTTGACAGATTATATGCAGCAAATTTCAAAGATTAAGATGGGCAGTCAAGGAATAAGGCAATCTGACCTGCTGTTCTTGGTCTTTCAAAAGAAAAACCATCCCCATGTGGAGCCACTGTTGGATACCTATAGTAATAGGTTTCATATTTCATGATTGACTATAGAAAATCCAAATATGCTCTGCTTTGGTACTACAAAGATCCCATATTTCCCAGGAAATCAGAGGTGTGTGAAATATTCCAAATATTGAGGACCTTATTTCAAGTTTGGTGGATGATTCAACAGTCTAAACTGGATCATGCCATGTTTCAATTTTGAGTTGTAGAATAGAGAAAGAGGTATGTCCAAACAGCTTAATCTTGGCAGACAAGTAGTTCAGGTAGAGAAGCAAAGGTTCCCAAAAGTTTAATCTGGGACCTTGGAAGACATAAGGGTAGAAGTAGATAGAGAGAAAAGGAAAAAGCCAAAGAAAAGAAAAGGCAATTGAGGGTTGCAAATCCAAGTGCCCCTCCAAGAAGAAACAAAAAATGCTAGGCAAAATAGTTGGGTAGGCAGTTGTGGTTGCAGAAAAAATATGATCACCATTACACAGGTATCAATAGGTCTCTTGCCAAGGCAATAAATCTATCAGCAAACAAAGTGGTGAATTCCATGAACTCACAGCAAAGAGGATCACTAACTTCTTTTTTTTCCCTCTCTAGTCCATCACTAACACCCCCTTTCTATTTCCCCTCCTTCATTCATATTAACTCCTAATTCTACTATATAACCTCCCCTATCTTACCCCCACCCCTAATAATACTAACACTAAGGTGTATAAAACCCCAAATCTTATGTATATTCCCTCCCCTAGGCATAATAGCCGTGTATTTTTCAAAAGGGACCAAAATGGCATCTGGCCACTTTGGTGAACCTATTCCACCCTATTTCCCCTTTGCTGCAAGTTAATTTACCCTCAAATCACCTCTGCATTGATAAAACCCCCTCTCCAAACCCCTTTTGCCTATAAAAACCTTTGCAAAGGTTAATACCCGCCTCTGGCACGTTCCCCAATCCTACCACATTATTGGTTAAGCGAAAACATTTGAAAAACCCATAAAAACCCACAAACTTTAATCTTTTCCGCCCGCAGTATGAAGCGCGCATCTTTCTCCTCCGCCAGCCGTCGGATCAAGCCCATCAGATCCGACGGTCCACATTAATATCGGAGCGCATCCGTTGGCGGCACTTTAACCTCCGAGAAAGTGACGTTGCGCCTTGTCACGCCTCCTCCACGCGTCAATCAATCAACCATCTCGGAGCCGAGTCTGACAGCTTCTGCGCCGTACCTAAACCGCCCCGAGAAACCGCGGCGGTTAAGGCCTTAACCGTGACCGCTGCGGTTTGACTGCCACCTACCCGTCGCTGACTCGCCGCCACGTCCTTATCTGCTCGTACCTGCCTTTGTTATTGGTCCACCTCACTGCTGACTGGATTGCCACCTCACCGCCCCTTTGACCAGTCACCCACTGCCACGTCGCCCGATGACGTCAGCAGAAAAAAGCGCCTAATTGGTAAAATAACCCATATTTACCAATTTTCCCGTGTTTTTCACCACTTTCACTGTTATTACTGTTGGACGCTCTGCATGACCGTTTGCACTCTAATTTTCGCCAACCAGTCTATTAGCCCGGGCGACCTCCTCAAGCAGCAACTGTGCACCTTTGCTTCAACCTCTGCTCATCGAATTACAGGTATTTAGACCGTTTCGCCCTCCATACGACCTTCATTAAGCTTGAAATTGCTCAGAGGGATAGTAGAACCATAAAAACGCTATTTGCACCGTTCATTTCCATTTGTTCATCCACCATTGTCATTGTGAGGGCCAAGAAGTACCTGCAGAGCTTTAGAAACCTGCAATTCACATATAACCACTGTAATTCTGCGTTTTCCCGGCAGAGTTCCTAATAGATATAATTCACCCGATTGGAGAGTTCAGTTAGACCACAGAGAAGTTCTGTCACTAGACTCCAGTAGTATTTCAATTGCTATTGAGAGAATTCCCCTTGGATACTCAAAACATCAACTGTTTCCACAGAGAACTGCCTCCAGACTGTGTTTTTACCATTCCACCTGTCCACCTGCAATTCTTGCAACTTGAAGAGCTATGGAGACCCCTATTGCACTGAATATTAAGCCCATCAATGCTCCTCACCAGGAATTAGCATGGAAAGCCCTGGGAGACATGGACTACCAAATGCTGGATTGGTTCCCCATGGGAACCAAGTACAATATTCAAATGTTGAATGAATTAAGAGCCCGGCATCTCAGTGGGGCAGATATCTTGGGGATTTGGGAGTCAAATTTGCCCATATACAACCTTCCCCAAGTCAATCCTATGCCAGAGCTCATTTATAGCTGCCAGGAATGCTATGACCCCAGCCAAAGAGCAGTCATGAGCCCCACAGGCCTAGTCCTGTTCCAGATCACCCCAGAGAGCATAAACCAGATGCTGCGCTTCAAAACAGCCAAGAAATTGACCCCTCTATCCATGCAGAATCTGATTAACAGAGGGATCAAGCTGTCCAGTGACCAGATTGTCAAAATCAACCAACTGTTTGTCACACCAGGCTCTGAAACAGTCAGAACCCCTCCTATTGGGTACCAATATCTAAATGAGTTGGGCAGAATGTTGGTGGATCTAATTGGCTATGTCCTAGGATTCAGGGGGTTGGAAGATGTAGATGACAGCATAATGGCAATGCTGTCTATATTTGCCCCTGGTAAGCCTCCAGCTGTGCAGTATGATTATGCAACTTACATAGCAGAGAAAATCCATGAGCAGTTCATGAATTTGAAAAGGGAGAGACTGTTCAGGTACACCTCCTATATATATCATTTATTCCTTTTCAACCAGCCAGCTACCTTCTCTGTTCCTTTGAGGCCACTCAATGCCCAAGGAAGCCCAAGATCAGTTGTTTTCTGGACCTCTGTTTTTCATTCTACCTCAGTATCACCCTATACATACTGTGAGTTTATTGATTTATTTGTTCATCCAGCCCTTACAGCGCTGCAAGGTACTCCTCCTCCTAGATTAACCGATGATATGAAGAGGATTCTACATTTGAACAAATCTTACAATATTGGCAACTGGTACTTCTACCAGAACCACACAGTCATTAGGATATATGGCTGTGAATTGAACCCATTTAGGTTGCCGAGGTATGTCCCCATGAGGCTTTTTGCCTTAGAATATTTCAGGCAGTTTGGGAACTCAGATTACCTTCACTTTCAGAGTAGAAACAAGAAGTCACAATTGAAGGTAAGAAACCAGCTAGGTTCCTTCCTATATAACAGGAAAGAGGAAGGGTGGAAAGAGGCAGACAGCATCCTGGAAGGCCTTAGATTGCAGACCAGTTTTGAATGGATTCCCTATGACCCCAATCATTCTATCTCCCTCAGGAGAATTAGATACAAATTGGGCAACTATGCACATAAAAGACAACCTGAAATTGAAAAGTATGCCAATGCACTAGATTGGGAAGAGGGTACACTAGTAGAACAAGTCACTAAGGAAGAATTACTTGAGAAAGAAGCTAGGAATGTGCAAAAAGAAGCTGACTTGGAAACTTGTGGACAGGTGCCCCTCTCCTACAGAAAGCAAATTGGAACAGCTGCTAGATCTTCAGCAGCACAGCAGCAAACTACTGAGAAGACACCCCAGGCAGCAAGCAAAGACAAAGGAAAACAGGTGGAACAGCCACCTATATTGACAGAAGAACAAGTTGACACCTTGCTACAGCAGCAAGAAGAAATGGAATAGCAAGAACTGGGGCAGCAACAAGAAGAAGCACAGTCCAGTGAACAGCAGCCTTTGCAGCAGGAAAAGGGGACAAATCTACCTAGTTACACTGAGCAGCAGCCCCAAACAGAGGTGCCTCCCAGGACAGACACCAATGTAGACACCTCAGTCCTCCAAACACCACAGAAGGAGGACTTGACCAGGAAAAGGGAGAGAGAGACCCCCCACACCTCATCCTTCATCAGAGGAGAGAAGAGACAAAGATTGAATGACTCCCAAGAAGAGGACATAGCAGTAAGGCAAGCCATGGGCATGGGCCCACCCAGTGGAGAACTTTCGGCCAGCTCATCTCAGCGTGGACATGACATGACTATGGGAGGAGAGGTCAGCTCCTCCGGTCAACATAGAGAAGGGCAGTCAAGTATAAAGCAGCAATTCATTGACATCAAAAGAAGGAGTGATCCCATAAAAGTGCAGCTGTATAATCACTTGTTAAACCTAGCTCCTAGCAACCAGCAGAGACTCATGTCTGCTTTCGATGTGAGCGAAGGCAAAATGATAATGAGCCACTTCATGCCCACAACTTTGCATCCTCAGTCCACCTCGGACTATCTAAGAACCAACATGGAGGTTCTTGCCAAAGACATACACCCTATGGACAAGATTGAATTACATAAACAAACTGGTGAAATGGTGTATGCCTGCCTGGCAGATGAGACATTGGAGAACTACAAACTAAAGAGCAGCCTGGATAACACAGCTTCTCAGCTGGAATTAGAAAGAGCATCATCACAAGCCAAGGACAATAGGATCAAGTCCTTGGAAGAGGTAATTATAGATATAGGGCATGATCCTAAAGATGTCAAAGGCATCCAAGAACTCCTGAAGATAAGGGATGCAGACATGGCGGCCCTAAGAAAGAAAATCAAACTCCCGGCCACCATCCATCCACAAACAGATGAAGTTGCCCAGCAAAGGCAAGAAAAGGATACTACAGACCTGCTGGTATCCCTATACAAAGAGCTGGTTAGGATTCAAGACCAGCTAGGACAAACTGAAGCTGCAAAGGCAGCACTACAAGAAGCACTGAAGCAAAGAGAAGAGGGCCAACCCTCCCAGCCTCCTCCTGTGATAATAAATCTTGAGGAAGTCCCTCCAAAGACTACTCCTCCTCCTCAGCAAACAGAAGCTACAGCACCAACTACAGCGCCATCCACAGCAACAACAACTACAACATCGGAACAGGCTACTAGTTTAGACATGCAAAAGCTGCAAGCTGAGATCCAAGCCATGGAATCTCAAATGAAAGAGCTGGATGAACTTAAGAAAACCTTGGCTAAGGTAAATGAAAAGTTTGACAAGAGCAAACAGAATGAGGCAGCCAAGGAGAGAGAGGTAAGAGCTCTTAAGAGGAGAATTGCTGAACTAGAGAAAGAGCTTGCACTAGAAAAAGTGACAGCTGAAATGAAAGCAGTGCTATGGAGCAACATTGGGCGGTCCATTGCCAACCAGTGGCAATATATTGAGACCATGGATGAGCAAATGGTGCTCATCACTAAAGCAAACAGAGAAATACAGAGAGCCAGGGCAAGCCTTGGACACATGCCAGAAGCTGCTACTAGGATGATCAATATTCTGAACTATAAGACTAGCTCTCAATTAGCTGTCATGGGAATCACCAACAGGACAGAAACAATTGCTGTAGCCAAAAGAGTCATAACATTGAGGAACTTGGTTGGAACACTGGAGAGGAGGACACAGGATATGCAGACTGAAATCAACAGATTCCTGGAAAAATTCGTGGCACTACAGAACAGAGGCCTCCCCAGCATTTTAAGCAGTGTAGGAAGACTGCTCACCCTAGACAATTACAATAAGAGAATTGATGCCCATGCAGTAGCAGAGATTGCAAAACCGCCCAGCACTTCAGCAGACGCAGGGCCAGCCACCGGGCAGACTATGTATGACAGGGTGGAGAACCTATTTTTCCTCATGAATGAAGTTGAGCATCTGTTTGATACACCACCTAACTTCTTCAAATTCACAGAAGCAGATGAAACTCTAGGGGCAATCTTAGCACACCAACTGCCCACACAGGATGTCTGGAGAAATTTGACACAGACAATTTTGTCAGGCCAGAATCAGTAGCGCTAATTCTCCAGGCAAATGAGCATACATGCGCAGGCACAATTTTGAAGAAAGATATCTACAAGGACGAGGCAGAGGCTGAGCCAACTCAGCAGGACCATTGACTCACCACAAGCAGCAGTCACAATCACAGGTGACAAGTCCAGGATACAGCGTACAAGCCTTAAAGACAGGTCTTCCAGCATTTATTCATAATATCTCGACCGACTTAGCTGTTTCCAAAGGCTAAAATATCTTCTGACAGAGCATTAAAATGCCTGTACTCTGTAATCAATGCTGTATTAAATTTTGGTCATAATATCTTAAGTGGTTGGTAAGAATGTAAAATCTGAGATAACTCAAAACTCAGATATTTTGTAAATCACCGCAAGTATATATTCACCCTTCACAGCAGTTGAAAGGGGTTGTTGTAATTTTCCTTTGAAGAGCTCTCGCTCGTTGTAAAATTCCCAGAGAGAAATAACAGAAAAGGAGAATGGAATTTCCAAAGCATGGTGTATTTGGTGCGTTGTGATGAAGGGTGAATGTTGCAGGATTCCAGTTGTTTCATAAAACAATAAGTCTTCTCAAATCTCTGTATTACATGTTTTCGAGTCTTTTGTTCTCTTTCGTTTCAGATATTTTACACTTAATAGCAAAGTAGAAGAATAGTTCAGGACTTAATCCATGATTACCCTGAACTCAAACTGAGCTATCATCTATGTTTTCCTCAGATATAGTAACAGAAGTGTAATTCTTAGTTGCTGCACTTTGAATCTATATCTTTCACTGTGATAGACATTCCCAGGGATTCAAAGTTTGCCCCTGTGACATCTGTCTTTTCTCGTAACCAGTTTGGTGGAAACAGTTAACAACGAGTGAAAATTCTTGAATGCTTTCATTTGTTTGCCTTACCTGTTTCCTGTCTTTAATCAAAATTTGTTCTATGAAACATCCAAATGGCCCTGTAAGTTTCACCAGTTCATCTCAAAGTTTCCAGACACCTACAGCTACAGACTCCATTGCCCAATGACATTTGATTCTCTGAAAATCACATCACAAGAGATCTGAAGGATATTCTTCAACCAAAACATAAACAAAACCAGTGCATAATAGCTAGCCTAAAACCCTATCATAAACAGTTACAAATCATAAAGAGAGAGCCCTCTCTGATCACAGTTTGGCTAGAAACAGTGATCCAAAGATTGGTTAGTGGTTACCCCGGCCGTATTCCCTTGGGAGTCATAGGGAACAACCTGGGTGTTAACACTTTCCACCCTGGCCGAAGCATTGGAAATGGCGATGAGGTTGCATGAGTATGATCTGCAAGGCTAATATGAAGCTTACGGATGCACAACATCACACATGGTATGTGGCATCCCTAAAACCGCACTTGAGGACGACACTGTCACAACAAAAACTTTCCACCCTGGCCGAAGCGTTGGAAATGGCGATGAGGTTGCATGAGACCCTGATACAAGATCCTAGGTTGGGAGTTCAAGAAATCTATGCTCAACTATAGAATCTCTACCTAGAAATGTAGAGCTTGAAGTAGGATAGGCACTGCGGCCAGAGGCACACAAAAAATTATGGTGCTTAAAATGCAATGGCCAGGGCCATGACAAGGACCACTGTCTAGTATTTTCAAACTACTTGGCAGGAGGGGGGCCAATGCCGTTGAGACTGGAGGCATAGGCAGGGCCAAGTGCAACACCCGCGTTATGGTGTACGATCTATCAGATAGGAGGAAAACACATGATGGACAATTGTCATTTGTTGTAGAAGTATACACAGACTCCCCAGCAGTTGTTTTGTAATTTCTGTAGGTCAGTGGGCCACGACAAGCGTGCTTGCCATATATACAAGTTAATAATGGACCAGACCCCAGCCTATTGGATGTAGATAGAAATGCGAGCCCTCGACCTAGCTGTGGGGATGGCATGCGCTAGATTTTAGGGGCGAGGTCGAGGACGAGGAGGAATGGGACCACGAAGGGACTGAGGATAGTTGATTTGCTACAATTGCAGAGGACCAAGGCACTATGCCCGTGATTGCACCAACCCAACGAGGATATCCTGTTCGTACTCTACTCAGTTTGATTATGAAACAGTAGATTGTCCTACGTTTATTACATAGATGCGTGAAAAAAGGGTGTTCCAACCTCCTCCAACTCAAAATATCCAAATATGAGGTTTGAACCACGCGAAGAAGACCCAAATGTGAACATGTTTCTCAAAAGTGGTGTGAAAATAGGGGAGAATAAGGGGAAGTAGCCCGAGGAAGATACATGGGTTCGTAAGGCTCCTGCAAAGGAACCTGAGGTTGACTTAGAATGCGCGAAGGAGACGTTCATGGAAGCTAAGAAGAGCTTTGCGGAGGCCTTCACTTTAGGTAGTAAGGATGAACCAGAGCCAGGGATGGATCCTTCTATGCTTACTACCTTTCTGGAGACATGCATGAAATTGCTGCATGACAACAAGGCAGTTAAGGGACTACAAGAACTAATCACTAGGTGGGCGGGGTTAGGAGAACCGCGTAGTCCAGAAATTGTGAAAGCATGCCTTGCGTACTGGAAGGGAGATGAGACTAACTGCGCAGATTATTGAGTATGAAATGGATCAGGTAATCCTAGATCTGGGTTCAGACGTGAATGTGTTACCAAAGAAAACATGGGAATGCATGGGCAGGCCCGCATTGCAGTGGTCCCCTATTCAATTACGAATGATGAACCAACAAAATATTTTTCCCATGGGGAGGTTGCAAGTGGTAACAGTTGATATCAAAGGCGCGAGCACACAAACGGACTTTGAAGTAATAGAGATTTTCAATGACAACAATCCTTATCCTACATTGCTAGGAATAGATTGGGCCACTGATATGAATGGAGCCATGAACCTAAAGAAGCAGAAGATGATATTTGAGAAAAAGTCCCTACGCATAGTAGTCCTGCTAGACCCAGCCGAAGAAGTGTGCTACACCGAAACAGTGTGTGACAATGAAAGCGATGATGAGTTGGATTGTATTTACCAGATAATGGCGTGAGACTAGGATCATGTGAATCTGACTACGGATGGGAGAATCTCGTGGGAGTGCGATAGCTCCTGTACATCGGATTCAGATGAAGAAGTAGAATGATGGCAGAATTGGTTGAATGAAGTGACAACACTGAATTGTAACATGATGTTTAGATCACTGTGTTGCGTAACGACAGAGGCAAGGGAACTACCAACATATGCTGGAGTGACAGTGGTGGATGAATTCCTAGAAAAATTTGAAAGCGCAGTACCGTAAGAGCAACAATATGGTGCACTGGAATGGGCACTACGCACAACACCCACACAATGGTGGAGTACACATTAGGAGACTATTGTAAACTGGCATGAATGTAAAAGGCAGATGAACCTATGGTTTGGAAGCCCCCGGCATCAAACAAGAGCTAAGCAGCCAGGATGAAGCAGCTTGCACGCCCACCTGTGTCGCTGGGTATAGATGTATGCTGTGTAGTCCACACTAGCACACCCCAGACTAAGGATCGAAAATTAGAACCAGATGAAGCAGCAGGAAAAGTGATGCACACCACAAACGTTCTATGTATAAGCATTCTGGAAGGTATGCAGGATCCTGAAAAAGGTCCACCAGGCCAGACAAACTGATTGGGACCTGCACGTACCAACAGTCCAATGGGCCTCTAGGGCCATGTACAAGAATCTGAGCATGGAGACAATCCCAAGGATGACGAGTAGAGTCGAGGCCATAGTTTTGGGCAGAAGGAATCCTCACATAGTTGGAACAATACGTGGGGAACAAGGCGAAGGAAGTATGCAGCCACGTGAGGTCGAACATATGCAGATTCAGGAAGCCATTCGATGGGAGACCTCAAGTTTTGTAAACTCAAAGATCGAGTATGACTAAGGAAGAAAAGCATGTTAATGAACGAAGAAATGAACAAACTGGAAATCAAAATCACGCGAAATAAACTAAGAATGATAGGACAATATATGAGTAGCGATACTACTGCATTAGAAGATTTCTGCCGAGAATTTGTGACTCTGCTACCATGGCTGCGACCACACCTTTTCAAAAAAAGTAACCAAGGGAGCACACCACGTAAGGAAGAACGCGCGACACTAATTTTCACGAGGGAAATTGGGGAGTGCCCATGGACTAGGCTGGAAATTGAATTGAAGCCTCGAATAGGTGGTGCGACCACCTGACTATGCATAGGAATCACATTCTCAGCGCTCCAAGAAGTTGAAAGAGGGCGCGGGACTATAAAAGAGTCTGTAGGGGAGCTACATGATAAGGAGGTTGCACACAGGGTCAGTGTGTCACATGGGTCATGCCCACGCATAGGGGGTTGCGCTGCTGTGCAGGTAGGCTAAGAGTTGACCGTTGATTTCACTATTCATGACAAAATGTCCAATTTAAGACAAAAAGGAGTGGGCGGTGGGAAACTAAGATACACAGTCAGAACTATATTTGGGACGATCTGCCGCCAAGAATACATTAATGACTCCAAAATGGGGGGAATGGTGAAATTAAGATTTGAAATACGCTATAAAAATGCCAAGGCTAGCCACGAGACAACACTTGGTTGCTTAAGATTTGAGCTTGTACAAAGAACACACAGTGTTGAGTGCCAAGTGGTGTTTGAGCCTCCAAAGTCGCAAACAACTACAGACAGCTCGAACAGGATGACAACTACCAGAGGTGTGCTTTTTGTCAAAATTACCATCGAGGAAGCCATGCAGAGCCCTGTAGTGGAGGTGGGCGATGCACCGGAAATTCCGAGATCACCCCGAACGCCGAGGCCCAAGATGAATACACAGGTAGCGGGACCAGTCCGCATGTCTTCGCGAAATCCGCGGTTTGGTAAACTGTCTATGGAAGACAAGCGAAAGACGGATAATATTGAAATAGATGATGAGGAGGAGGATCTCCAGGCTTTCATAGAAGAGATTGAAGCAGATGAAGAAATGGAGGAAGACATTTAGCCAGTGTGCGACGCAGCAAAACTACCCAAATATGTCCCCCCATGGAGAGGGAAAGCAAAAGTACCCAAGGATTTGGATACTGTTAAGAATGCACTCGAAACCCCACTCCTCCCAGATGGAATTCTTTTTTAGGGATTAGTCCTAGGCCATGTGCCCACGATGAAATTTGAAGATTGGGACCTTACAGACAGTGAAAAGTTCCCACATTTGGAGACTAGCCATCTCATGAAACAAAGCAAGGATGGATCAGTTACAGTGATGTAGCCATGGAAATGGTTGCGCAGGGTGGAGGAGGTCGGGCTACTCCACCTACTATGGATTCCACACTTTCACCGGGTACCAATCACGATATTTATCATCAGGCAACTGCTTTTCCTAGTGCACGATTGGTACTTATGGCTAGAGAAGCCTATTCCCATCACATCAGAGCTTATTCATAGGATTTCTTGGCTTCCCTACACGAGAAGGGACCCCACAGAAATAGTTGGAAAAAGTGGAGACTTAGCACTTGCAGAGGCCATGAACAAGAAATACAAGTTGGAGAAAAAACAGAGTGGTTATGTCATTACTAGCATTCAAGACAAAGGGGTGTGCATAGCCACCCAACTATTGGCAAGAAAAGTGATTAGAAAATGTCACGACAACAAGGTACAAGCAACAGTCATCGCTCTGGCTAAAAAATGCACAGAAGGGGTACAGTTCAATTGGGTGCACCTACTCTGCAAGGAATTTCTGACGAATTTCAAGGAGGCCGATGAGTAGGGTAAGACCTTCCACTACGTGTGGTTTCTCTTATCCATCTTGTTGGTTGCAAGGGAATTGCTTGAGGACAATCAGTTTCCTCCTCTTGAATAGGACTTGCCAGAGGCAGCAAAGTACACGTTGCTCTGGGTGACAAAGGACGCCACGTGAATCCGTGAGACCAATATCTTCTGGATTCTCATGGAGGCAAGTGTCCGGATGTGGATCAACAAAAGGCCGCGCCTATCCTCCACGGTGTACAACAGTCTGCGGAGCTTTGCAAAATTTAAGGTGGATATGCACAATGTGTATATCAAGGCGCAGAAGGATCTGGGCAGAACTAGACCAAACTCCCTTTCATCACAATTGATGACGCTATTTTCATGGTGCTTGACTCATGGCCACCCGAATGGTGCACCCCGGATCTGACAATGCGTGATGAGATAGCAATCCAAAGATAGGAGGCTACCAAGCTGCTGGCATAATAGAAGCGGAACAAGCATCTCACCAAGGAGGTAAGGGCTTCCCGCGAGGTAGCAAAGGTCACCGTAGGGTAGACCAAGGCCGCCACAAAAGTAGCAATAGATGGGGCCACTATGACACAAGAGAAAAGAGGTCGTGGCCTTGCCACAAGATAGGGGATAAACAACATGACATAAGGCATGGACACAAGAATGACATCTACACCACTGAAACAACCATGCGGTACAGAATGAACAGGGCCATGGAAGAAGACCAAAGCTTCCACGCTGGATGGGGAACCTATTACACTGGCAGAGGGTGACCTATACGACATTGGCGATACAGTTCACGAGGTCACTAGGGAAGCACTCCAGGAAGAAATGACGGAGCTGCAGAATGTGTTGAGGGCCCTTAGGGCGTAATTGCAGGGACTTCAAGTATGCCCCCCACACAAAGGAGTGGTAGTCACCCCTGGTGCCATGGGTACTTCAGCAATAGAGCAGTTGTTGCAGGCCAAAATGGCCAATGCCATTGCACTACCAGAAGGAGCACTGACAGCGGACAACATGGAGGATAGAGCCATCGTAGGATGGATCAAGGGACTCAGCCTAAACATGGCTACCATTCCATGGGATATTTTATACTAGTTGCAGGACGGAGCGACAGCAGAAATCCTCGCTAGGGAGGGATGCGCAGTGCAAATGCTAAGTGAACATTGAATCAATATCAAGCAGTTTAGCCTACAACACGATGAAGTAGTGGCACAAAACCAGTAGTTAGAGAAGATTGTAGAGGAAGCATGTCGCTGCACCCTAGATCTAGAAATTGCGACAGACCTACCAATAGGAATGCGGATCCACAAATTGGCTAGTGGATTCCACGAGGCAAAAGAGGAAGCTATGAGGATCTAGCTAGCTCTCAACTTGCAGACTGTTGAACTGTGATTGAAGGCATAATCATCAATGCCCCTTGAAGTTCGAGAACGGGGTGCTTGCAATGTCCAAAAAGGGCTGGAAGAAATTGAACAGGAAATGCAGAGCTATACCACTTTGATGGAAGAATCCTTCAGGCTCCTCACATCTTTACAGGAGGACCCCACCATACAACGGTTGGAAACAGAGGCATGGAGCTTCAAATGCAATATGATAGTGTGCGTGGGACGATGCAGATAGTAGTCCTGACTCAGCGGCTTGCAAGGCTAGAATAGGCGAAGGCATTGAAGGAGCAAGTGAATGCAGTATGTCAAAAAGAGGTAGTACTCAAAGCACACATCTAGCCTTGGATTGATGAGGCCTTCCTCATCATCCCCACCATCAAAGGAAACCTTGCCCAAATGAAAGTATTGCATGCTCTCAGATAGGGATTTGCCCAGGATAGCAAGTATTCAGCCGAGCAGGTAGAGCAAATCCAGTAGACGGCAGAACAGTGCATTGTGGACCTCCCCATAGCTCAGGAACAGTTGGAAGGGCTTCATGCCAATATCACCACACAATGACTTGGGATGAGTCACAATGATTGTGTTGGGGGCCTGTTGGGCAGCGGATCCCCCCAATAGCATTTTTTGGGGCTTAAAGCCTAAGTTTTGGTCAATGTAATGTAAAGACCCCAAAAAATGCAGGCACGAAGCACGAAGTCTAGGGTTGTCTACGCTAAAATAATGTAATTTAATGTATAGTGTATCAGCCTACCCATGGTTCGTGAACCATGGGATTGTACAAATAGAGCAAGGCACTAAGTGTAAAGATAGTTGGGATTTTTTGAAAAAGTCATAGATAGATGCGAAGACATGGTTAGAGGATAGAAGGGGAACTAAAAGTATTGAGTCGTAGTAGTAGGTAGAGGCTCTATAGCTGAGTGCGCAAAGGCCTAGTAGAGTCTGCAACTATGTGCGCAGACCCCTGTAGCTAAGTTCGTAGGGTGGAGTCGTGTATGTATTGAACTGAATGTGAAAAGGATCATTAATAAAGCTAGTTTGATTCGGCATATTGTGCATCTGTTTTGTAGATCTATATTTTGTTGTTCGACATTAATGATATCTGCTTATTTATATGCATGCACTTGTATGTATGTTTATGTATGAAAACTTTCTAAGTAATTAATGAATAAAACCTAACTAAGGAAGACTTGGGCAATTAATAATGGTCGCACTGCAGCTGGATGTGCGCGAAGGTAGTCCTTCAGGACGTAAGGAGTCCACTAGTGCATGTAATCTAGTAGGCGTGAAGGTTGAATCGAGTACCTATCGCCCATATCAAACATCCCCAGGGTGTGGAAACCTGGTTCCAGCACCCCACCATACTACTTCGAGTGAGACCTTAGTCCGCACTCTACAGACTGTTGCCAAAAGGGCCAGTAGTACTGGGATTTGCTTGGCTAAACTCACCGCTGAACTTGGGTCATGCCCCATGTAGCCAATAATAGGCTCTATCAAATAAGCATTTCCACATTCCTTCAGTTTGTAGCTCTGTATTTACATAAGCTGAAGTAAGCTGCCTTTGGTTATCTTCAGCCAACTTTGCATTATTATGTAGCATGAAGCAAGCAAAATCATCTTTCTCCTAGCTATATACAAGTGAATTACTTTCTCCATTTTTTGTAATTGTTTTTACAAATCTAGTTTCTCTGTAAAATCTCCTCTCTTCCCCACCAAAAGTAAGTATAACAACATATGTAAAATCTAGTTTCAGAACACCACCCAATTTATCCCCCCATAATCTAGATAGTAGCATTCCAAATCTAGCATGGATATCTGCTACTACTACATCCATAACCAAGATTCTAGCTAGAATCTAGGCTAGTGACACTACTAGATCCTTAATGACCCCTAGAAACTTAAATTTGTTTGAATCAAAAGAATACAAGTCTCTATAGGGTTTGGTAACTTGTAGATTTAGTTTATTCATCATTGAAAATGGCATAAGATTGTGTGAAGCTCCTGAATCAAACATATAATTATGCAGGAGGAAATCATGGATCAATAAGGAAATATAAAAAGGAGGTGTTGAAGGATCTAATTCCTCTACATGTGGACCAAAAACCACTACTGGTTTATCTTCCTGCAAATTTACAGTGTCATTTATATTCACATTTTTTTTTAAATTAATAAACTTAGAAATATCCCTCTGATAAACTTGTGTTTTTTCTAATTTTGTAAGGGGAACTTGAATTCTAACCTCTTCCAATCCTTTAGTAAGACTAAGCAAATGACCATGTTTAGCATTATTTTCATTTTCATCTTCTCCTTTCTTCATGGCTGAAATTACTTGGGGAATTGAAACAATTTTCTCCAAAGGAATTTTTCCACTTTGGTCTTGAGAAGACTCACCTTGAAGTATTTGTATCTTGCCGTTTGCATTCTATTGTTTCTTTCCTTTATTTACTTGTTTTGCAGGCTGAGATTCTTGTGGAGTCCCATTTGGTGAGGAAGCTAGAACTTGCTGCTCACTTTCATTTTCTTGACTTCTTGATCTTTTCCTCAATCCCAAGTCATATTTCTTATGTAGTTCTGCCTACATAAAATCAGAGAATTGCTTCCAATATTCATCAATTTAATTTTAATCATAAATGGCATTTGTTTCGGCATATTTATACTCTTCTCCTTCAGCACCAATTTCATCTTCATCTACTGCATATAACGTAGAAATTTGATCTTCATGGTCCCTAGGGTGCTCTAGTACTTCACCAGGATCTTCCTCTATATACAATGGTGCTTGAATCTAATATTGATCTTTTCTCTCCTTTTGCAAGATTTGCAAAGGTTGTCTTCTGTATTGGGGATTAAAGTTCTTATTATATTGTTTTTGTCTCTGAGAATTCTTATTTTTCAACTCTAACTTATTCAATTTATCTGACAAAGTTTGAATTACATTACTCATATCCTCTAATGTTTGACTTTGAGAGGATTCTATCTTTGCCTTTCCCTTGCTTTGGATACGCTGTGTCTCTGGTGCATTGCCTGCAGCCACTAGATTTGATTCTCTCTCTATTGCATCCATTTGGATCTGATCAAGGGTTGGGGATCTACTCTCCCTCAATGTAAATCCAAAATTTGTCTAAAAAACCCATGCAAAAGCTATTTTTACACTAGCAGGAGGGGGCTTAATCTCCACTGGAAGACTATTGTATAATTTATTAAATCTTCTGACAAATTCAACTACAGTTTCATCAGATTTCTTCTTTATAGCATTAAACTCTATTAGTGAATACCCATGGTCTCTTTTTTCTCCCCATCTCTGGGTGAACAGGCGCTCCATCTCTTCCCCAAGAATGATTAGAGTTATTAGGAAGCCCTTTAAACCATTTTCTTGCTTCTCCACCCAAGGATTGAAAAAAAAGTCTTAGAAAAACATCCATATGTTCAACATTTAGGTTCTCTGAAAAATTACAAAATACTGATGCATGATACTCTATTGTTTGTTCATCTTCCCCTGTAAAATGAGGAAGAATCTTGAGGTATTCTTGTGGCATTTGATTCAATGGTTGTGGTAGTTGAAGAGGTGCATATCTATTCATCAAGAATGAAGGTGCTACCATATTTTCTCCTGAATTTACTGAGCCTTGATTACCAGAAGATGTGGAACCTAACTAAGGAGTAAATGGAGCGTGCAAAGGTGGTAATGCAGTTATAGGTTCAAGCTAACTAACTATAACAGATACTGAAAAAGAAATAGACTCTAAATATTGTTCTTGATAATTGGGTTCTTGAAATGAATTGGATGTAAAAGGTGACTCTTGTTTAATAAAATATGAAATGTGAAAGATGTGATGAACTTCTGCCTGGTGCAGACAGTGTAGGTCTTGGTGTAAGTGGCGTTTTAGGCCTTCCAACCCTCTTGGAAACTAGCCTTTCAGGATCTAAAAGGGCTTGAACTTTCTGCTATGAGGTATCTGACCTTGTATGGGGTCTCCTTGGAGCCAGAGTTATTGATTTTTTCATAACAACCAAATATTTCCTCCTCACTGAACAACCAGAGGAAATTATTGAGAACCCAGGGAAAAGTGTTCTTCTATTCTCTCCCCGGCAGCGGCACCAATTAATGTTGTACCTTAAGAAACCAATTTCCTAGCTGTGTAGAAATTGTGCTTAAGACATTAATGATTATAATGATTGTCACTTATTTGTCACTTAATTGTATGTTGTGTTCCCAAATGAAGGACCTAGGAAATCTGGTTCTTAACCCTCAATACTTAGGTGATAAGAAAATATTAGAATTCCATTTGATTATTGAATATAAATGATGAATGCAGAAAGATTGAATAAGCCATAGACAATATGATGTTTTACATAGGATCTATTATCTCTGACACTTGGAGAAGTTATAGATAATATGTTGTCTTACACAGAAAATACTATCTGTAACTTAGAAGAATTTCATAGGTGTGAACTTCAAGTATAGGAGCGCTATTTTAAGGGATTTTAACTTCATTTACATAAGCAAATAAAGACCTCCAGCTTCATTACCATACATAAAGGAAGAAAACATAAGATGATACATAACGGAGAGGTCACAAAATCATACCCAACAATTTATGGAAAACTTCTGATTCTTTCATTAATCAACAGTTGTATTAGGAATTCAGTGGCCTAGTATCCAGGTTCTCCAAAATTCAAACCTATTCTCTATAAATTTTCCTCTTTTTATACATTATGAGACAGTTAGTGATCACCAAAACTGTCAAACTACTTAACTATTCTCCTAACTATCTAAAGTAAAAGTTATTACATAATATTACATAGAGGATAAAAGACACCTAGTAAATAAAATAACAAGAAGTAACAGAATTTAGAAAATGATGATGACTGTTAGCTTTTCAGCGCTATTTCTTGACTATTGAGGAAGTTTCTCTATAAATGCTTTAAAAAAGATTAAACTATTTTAATCATAATAATTGTATTTGACAAAACCCCATGCGTGGACCTAGGCCCACGTATCTATCAAGAGTGTTTTGATTGGTCAAAACACAGGGAAACCTGACCAATCACCAACCCTTTGAATTTTTGATCACCTCCATCTAATTTTTATTATTTTTCTTAGTAATCAGAATCGACTAATTTACGCGGAACATAGTTTACCATAGAACTGAAAAGTATTAACAATCTGATTCATAAACTTTTCGGGTCTGCCTTAGCTATATGTGAACCATCCGATCACTCATTCAATAAACGATCCAATCCTTTGGAACTCACGAGACTTTAAACCTATTTGAACTAAACCTTATCGAGTCCACCTTTTCAATGCTCCATTGACTCCTATACAGACCCGACTGGAAATATAAACTGCCAGTTAATGATCTATCGGGTCCAATTTTAACACTAAAACTCGATTACTTTTTCACCTAATATCCGTCAGATCCCGTTCATTGGATGGATGACTAAGATTGGCCTGGACTTCAGCAAATTTAAACTGTGTTTGATATTTCATCGCATTCAATTAGTTACCCAGCCGATTGTCATTGGATTTGTGGCCTGTTGATGGGACGACCCAGATCTTGTTGCAGGTTCACATTCAAAAGCCGTCCCATCAATCAAACAAAACACTTTATTTCTTTTAAACTTTGTGGGGGTAAAGAATGTATGAGAGCTTCATTGAGGTTGAACCCCCGCAGTAATTTTAGGCCACACATTGTGGTCAACCATGCTAACGTCACGGTCAACTACAGGGGTTGAGCTTTAATTAATCTTCGTGCTTATTGCTTCCCCACAACACACCTCATCGTACTCATCAAGCTATCACTTGATCACACCTCTTGAACCTACATGACCTTTAGACAATGCTTTGATTTTTCATTTCTTTTGATTTTTATTTCATTTTGTGATAAAACTGAAAATAAGACTTAAATTACAATGGAAGCTACAATAGGGTCCACCTGTAGTCCTTGCTGAGATATTGAATGACCTACCATAGTCCCTTAAGTCATTAAGAATTCACATTTTTCATGACTGAGAGACAGGTTCATTTCAATGCATTTGTGCAGTACGTTTCCTAGGTTAGTCAGGGCTTCTTCAAAATCATAGCCATAAGGTGTAAAATCGTCCATATAAATTTCCACTGCATCATGGACTAATTCGGCAAAAATACTACAGACTTCTCTCTGGAAAGTGGCAGGAGCATTGCATAGGTCAAAAGGAAGGACCCTATAGGAAAATGTACCCCAAGGACAGGTGAATATGGTCTTATCCTAGTCTTCTGGGCAAATTTGGATTTGGTTGTACCCACTGAATCTATCTAGGAAAGAAAAAAACTTTTTCCCTGCCAAGCTGTCTAGCACATGGTCAATGAAGGGTAGCGGAAAATCATCCTTCTTTGTGGCTTTTTTCAACTCCCTGTAATCGACACAAATCCCCCACTTACCATTTTTCTTGGGAACTAACACTAAAGGAGAGACCCACTCACTGTCGGAGATTGGGTAAATGAATCCTGCATCTACCAGTTTTTGTGGTTATTCTTTGACTATATCTTTAAGAGATGGATTCATCCTCCTTTCTAGCTGCCAGATTGGATTGAAATCTTCTTTGATGTATATGTGGTGAGTACACACTAAGGGGTGTACTCCCTTCATTTCCTTGTAACTCCAAGCGAAGGCTTCTAGGTTTTCCTTTAACATGTTGCATAGCTTCTCCTCTTTGAGAGCAGAAAGAGATGGATTAATTTTCAAGGCTTTCTCTGGGATGGATTCTATGGTTTTGACACGGATTGGGTTGGAAGTGGCCAAGAATAAGTCAACTGGATGATTATTCTAGGTTTCCCTTACTTCTTCTTCTAATGGTAATGAACCAGGAGTTGGACTTTGGATCACATGTTCAATCAAGTGATCCTTATCTTGTTGTCTCCTCCCATGGTCGCTTCCAAAGCATAAACTTGGGCAGAATAAACCTCATCTTCTTCCTGCTCTTCCAACCATAAAGGTAAATCATGCTCTAGAGATGGTTGAGCAGGAGGGTATAGGACTAACTGCTTGGACATATGCCCATTCTTGATGGTCATGTTCCCAACTCTGCAACTGATGTAAGCATTGTCTGTGGCCAACCATGGCCTCCAAAGGATAAGAGGATAACCAGTAAGCTTAGCCTTAGGCTGTAGAACTAGAAAATATGTAGGGTACTCCCAGGAGGCAATGGAGACAATCACATCCTCCACAATTTCCTCAGGGGTTGCTGTGGAATGATCTGCAAGTTTCAAAACTGTTGTGGTCTTCATCAATGACCCTTGGAGGTTGAGATTGAGCATGGTTTCCTTGGTCATCACATTAATGGCAGCCTCAAGATCGATTAGAGTGTGTGGGACAATGGTACCATTGATGTGCATATCTACTACAGGGCTTCGAGGGTCCAAATATTTTGGACATATTACCTGCTCGAGCATTAAGTCGGACAACTAACTAATGAAATTAATGGTAGGGGCATCCTTTTTTCGCCTCCTTGGATGCTTGAAGAATTTTTCCTTAATAAACTATTGTAAATGGGAACATCTTTTATTGCCTGGAGAAGGAGGATCTTTACACAGTTTTTTCAATTCTCCCAGAAGTTCAGTTTCTTTTGGGGTAGGCTAGAGTGGTTGGGCTAATCTCTCAGCAAAGGGTGGATTTACTTTAAGGTTTCTTTCTTCTCTTTCTTCCTCAACCTCCCTAGGTAGATGGGGAGGTTGGTTATCTGGGAAAACTCTCCTAGATCTCAGGTTAACCTCTTGGATTTACACAACATAAGCTAGATATGATGTCTCTCCACTATATACTTGTTGAGCTACCTATTGTTCGTGTTCAGATTTGGCTGGGTAGGTGTCTGGGGTTTCTTGGGTGGAGCATAGTGTAGGAGTTGTGGTGGGGAAGGTGGTGGAGGCAATAGAGCTGGCGCATTGTTGAATTCGGGCCTCCACCCCTAGAGTGGTGTATTCCACCGATGTTGTGGTGGAGCGTAGGGTTGAAATGACTGGCTGGCTGGCTAGGAATGATACTGAGAAGCATAGGACCAAGGAGGGGGTGTAGACTAGGAAGGATGAGCAGGGGGTCCCCAAGAAGGTATAGCTGAGGTTTGGTTGGGGTTGTAATATGGATGGGATGACCCTTGCATGCCCTGCTGGTATGGTTTAGGCCTATGAGGTCTCCTTTGGTTAATGTAGCAAAGTTGCTCAGTGACCCATTCAGCTCCTTCATATACAACTTTGAGTCTGGGTAAAGAAGGGAACTTATCTATGGAGTGGTTTTCTTCACATACCGAATAAATTTCAATATAGTTCAATGAACATTCGTTCCTAGGATGCCTCCTGGTGCATCTAGGAAAAACGATGGCCAAGGCTCTCTATGCTTCCTTTTGCTTCCTTTTAATGTTCATGGTGTCAGATTTGCAAGGAAAGGGTTTGCAACATCTCACTTTTGAAATGTTCCAACATATTTCCAATTTCACCCTTGATGGATGAGTTGGAAGATGATGTACTGGCCATAGGTTGACTACCCCTACCCTTTTTCCAGGCTGCTCTATAATGGTTTCTAAAGACATTCTTGATATCCTCATAGGGTAATTGGCAGATACCTCCTCCTGCTAACAAATGTAAGGTATCCAAAAGATCTTCTCTTACTCCCTTGAGATGGACCAACTTTAGTGACTCAGGGTCAAGTGTGCACCTGGCCCCTTTGTAACTGAGCTGGAATATTTCTTTGTAGTCTTCTAAGGATTCATCCTAGCCTATGGTCATCCTAAAAATTTCTTCTTTGGTATCCTTTGACCTACATTAGTCCCGATATTTGTTGTTAAAAGCCTATTGTATCTGAGCCCAAGTTGTGATGCTATCTCCAAGTAAGCCCATGAACCAGTGCAATGCTACATCCTTGATGCTAGATTGAAATAGTTTTAACTATTTCTCATGATTTGTATAGTTATAGGTTCGACATATAATAGAAAACTCAAATAGGAAACTATTAGGGTCCTCTGTGGTCAGGCCATGGAAATGAGATAGGGCAGAGGGGCTTATATTTTTCATCTTAGTGTCCCTGTTGGTTTCCCTAATGGGGAGGGCACCCTCAACTCTCTCTCTATTCCCTCTGTTATTTTGGTTTCTTCCCTGGTAGGTTCTTCAAATATGTCAGGTTTCTCACCTAAAGTTTCCTCCAGTTCATAGCCACTGAAGAAGAGAGAAGGTTGACTGTTGGATGCAGTGTGGGTATTTGGCAAAAAATTTCCTAGGTTGTCCCTATTCCTACGAGGCATGAAGGGAAATGTTTTTGGGTTGGTTTTTTTTTTTTTGTTTTTTTTGTTTTTGTTTTTTTGTTTTTTTTTTTTTTTTTTACTGGAAAGTACTTGTAGAAATCAAATTTCTGATTGAATGAAAATCACTTATAGAATGAAAAAGCTACTTGCTGAATTGAAATACTACTTGCAGAACAGAAAGGAAAGCAGATAATGGACAATGAAAGAAAAGAAGAAACTAGATTAATTTTGCAAAAATAAACTAACAACAGAATATTGAAGACAAGAAATAGAAGAATCGAAAGCAGTAATCACATTCTACTCAGATACCTCCCCAACAATGGTGCTAAAAAGTGATGAGTGCCAGTATTGTAGCAAGGATGCTGCAACTCTTATGCTACCAGCTTTACTTACCAACCCGAGGTTCGTACAAACTTTGAGGTGACAGTGTTGTATGCACAAGTAAAAGTGAAGGTCCTGCCTATTGTCACTATTCATTTGGAGAGAGACACTAAGGGTTCCAAGCCAGACTTCTATAGAGTCAGAAGAAGCTTGATTCTATGATGGAAGAAGAGAAAATCTACTCTAAGAGAGCTACTCTACTGCAGTAATGAAGAAAACAACATGTAATGCTAAATCACACCATATCTTAATTAACCATTTAAACAACTATGCTAAGAATTACTAAATCAACACTAAACTAATGCTACTATCTAAGCTGCAGAAGTAAAGAGCATCAAACCATACTAGTGTGTAAGCAAAAAACTAAACTGAATCTGTTTTCACTTTTTTTGTTTTTTTGTTTTGGCAAAGATCAAGTATGCAAATTAATTTTTCTTGTGGATGTGACAAGTGAATGAAAGGTGATGGAGGATGGATAGAAGGTGTTGAGCAGTAAAAAGGGTATTTTTAACCTCTATTTACCCTACATTAATTATCAATCCAGGTACGATTTTTTATCTAAAGAGTTTACTCAGTCTGAGGCAATCACTTGTCAAGAGTAATGCTAGTAGTATAGTGCTTTTACGGAAGTAAATAAATGCTGGAAACAAACTCTAAGTGTAATGGCAAGAAATTGAAATGATTTATAACTAAATCATTCACTTAAGAAGCTACAACAATCATCAGTCAAGGATGTAGTAATGATAACTCTTTCCTTTGTAAATTGATGCAAATGAAAAACAATCAAAGAGAAGATCTTCAGTCTAGGAACTGGACAACAATAGTCAATGTTCGCTACAGTTGTAGATCGTTCTGTTCATATGAATGCAATTATCTGAAATGATAATTCAATCAACAAAAAAAGGAACAACAACTAATATATTGAAAATATTGAACAACAAAGATTTGACTTACAGGGATGAATTAAGCAGCAATCGTAATCTAAAGGAATTGAGCAACAATCTTTAACTAGTAATTGAATTGAATAGCAAACCAAGAATGGAACAGTAAACTTAAGTAAGTCTACAAAATATTGAACAGCGAACTAAATCAAATGCAGACACACGACGAATGATGGAACCAGTAATCCTCGTTCAATGTGATAATTATTAACCACAGTTATAAGGGAACAACAATTGCGGTTGTAATGAAACAGTAATCTGAATGAACGACAATCACAATTTTAGGTAAACCATGGCTAGATGAACAACAATGCCAATCGGTAAATGAACAACAATGTTACTCTGTAAACGAATAGTAATGTTAATCTGTAAAGGAACAACAATGTTATACAGTAATGTCAATCTATAAAGGAATAGCAATGTGATATGATTTCATAAGGAACAACATAACATTTTAGTCGCGAATGATAACCTTACTATTCAAGTACGAGTTAAATATAGCAGAGCTAGTAAATGAAATGTCAAGGAATGACATATTACTAAATGAAGCAAGTAAAAAGAAATCAAACCAAAAACGACTTGTAATTGGAAAATAATGGTATAGAAAGCAAGTGATCCACTAGGGCTGGGCCCTTAGCCACCAGGGACGCACTGCTGCAGTTACTCAAGAATCAGATGGCAAAACAACAACAAAGTTTATGTATTAATCATGAAAATAAAGTTACAGTAATCTCTCTTTAAAGAGAGTAGATGATCAAAGTTCAATTTGCAACAGCAAATTCTATAAAACAACAATAATTCGCCCCCTTGGGCTAGCAGCGCTGTCCCTTTTTATAGTGGCCAAGAGGAAATACCAAAGATACAGATATTCTTAAGGTAGTGATCCCTCAGGATCAAAGGATCCTGAGGGATTTTCCATATTGTTATCCTTCAGTTATCTCTTTGTCCTCTTGTGCTGATCTGGCATTCCTTCTTCCTTTTCCTGGCTTATGCACTTTGATTTGGATTGCCTTGTCTGGACGCGGTTCCCTGTCAAAGGGACAACAGTTGATTTTGCCTTGTCTTTTCCTCTGAAATGGTGATCTCCCATTTTCTCTATTTTCTGCATAGAAAAAGGTTATAACTAGTCATTTTACGTTACTCAAAATCTCTTTAACTTTATCATAATCCTTCATCATATGCCCATCTCATAATGTAAAGAAGTTATGAATTAAAGGAAAAGATAACGAAATAAGTGGCAATTGCATACCTTTTCTAATGCTCAACACACCCCCCCTGCTTACCCTTTTTCATGCCCTCATGAAAACATTGTAATTGACATGCAAGGTAGTTAAGGAATAGGCTGGAGAAGGCTTTTCAGTCAGTGGTCTAAAACCATGATTTCTAGCTAAGACTTCAAAAATATGCCCTGCCTGACCTTCAGGCAACTCATATAAGGCTCTATACCCTGGTGTAGGATACCAGATGATTGGATATCGGAACCTACAGCCTAACCAAGATGGTCCTTCTCTTAAGATGAGGTTACCGTAGATAACCAAGCGGTCAGCAACTAGCTTAAAATTCTAATAATTGAATGGCTCTCTGTTTTGGATATTCTGATTAGAAGTCTGGTATTGGAATTTGGCTGCTGCTATGACAAGGTCTTTGATAGCTAAGAAGTATTCTACCCCTTACCGGATGACTGTTGTATGAATAGGTCCCAATGTCTGGGTCACAGCCTGAGTTCTCATTAAGCTCCTATGTTTATTCCATAGTTGCAATGGTTTTCTAGGTTCACCCCTTACCCACAGATCTAACCCATTCTCCTATCTTTGGAAGGTATTGTAGGCTTTAAGCCACTTTATCTGATTGACAGCAAAAGAAATACATTCCTGAAGCTGGATATCACCCACAAAAGGGCTAGGGTTCTTTTATATTTCTCCATCTAACACAAGACTATGTAAATAAAATTCACATAACAATCACTGAACTTTCACCCTGTAATGATTACAATAGTTTATGAAATCATCAATGGTTTTTATCTCTATAAGCACCCCTGCTTTGATAGCCTTTATTTTCAATTGTCAATATCTTTCCATAAAAAACAAAGCATAGTGTTTAGTGGGCGCCATACACTCTAGAACATCAGTAGACAGAGAACATAAGGTATCCATTTGATTCATAACTATGTCTAGTCTATGGGTTACCTTTTTGACTTTTTCCTCTACCCTTTGCCATCCATCGAAGGCTTGACTTTCTGATGCATTGATTTTCTTTATCTATTGTTGTAACTTCTGGTATTTTTCTTGAGGGACAGTTTCCTCTGTGAGTTTTTCTATCGTTTGTTGGGCTTGTGACAAATCTTTTGGCAGAGTTATTATCCTCGATTCATTATCCATCATGACAATTTTGGGTTGGAGATCTACTTGGATCTCCTTATTATGATGTCTGGTTTTTATGGTCAGTGTTTCCTTCTCACGAACAGTCAGTGCCTCTGTCTAGACTTCCTTATCACAGACTGGTGTGTTGTCCGTTTGTGCTTCTGTATTTGCAATAGCAAAATGTTGTTCTTTGCGATTCTGAATAACAGGTTCGACTTGAGTCCTCTTGGTCCTTTTCTTATGGGGTTTTGCCTGGGTAGTTGCATGCTTTTCCCCAGAGGTTTCTTTTGAGTTCTTCCCCATTTTTAAGACTCTTATTTGTTGTTGAAGTTGCTTAATTATATTTAATAGTCTCTGTTGTTCCTTTCGTAACTTTTTAATTTCCCTTGTTTCCTTAGAAGGAACAACCGTTTCTTTTCTTGGGCTCGGGCTTTGTACTTCAGGAATTATACCCTCACCTTGGCCAGTTTCCATGTTTCCTTCTTGGGACACTTCTTCAATGTTATGATGATCAGGTTTTTCAGAGGTAGAAACCCTGATTTGTTCTGCTATCTCCTAGGCAGCTTCTTCTTCTACCTCTTCTTCATCATGCAATTCTTCAGGTGTATTCTGACTCGGAATGGAGTGTCCCTAAGATTGTTCTTCTTCCTCCTCCTCATCACCCATCTCTCCAGATACACTCTTATCATGAGCAGAGTATTCCTAGAACTGTTCTTCTTCTTCCTCCCTGTCACACATCTCCTTAGATACACTCTTATCATGGGCAGAGTGTTCCTGCGACCCTTCTTCAGTATTGGGGTTGAGTGGGCTATGAGGTTGGACATATTTGCCCATATTGGCAAAAATTTGGGCCAATTCATCTTCTTGAAAAGGGTTTTGCAGTGGAATTTCACTGCGTCGCTTTATTTCCTCCCTTTCTTCCTTACTAGATTTCTCAGTTTCCTCTTCCGGTCTTCTTCTTCGTTTTCCTCTAATTCTTCTTCAATTTCTCCCCCTTCAAGTTGTCGGGGTTGATCATCTTCTGAATCATGTATTTCCATAGGTTGGCTAATGTTTCCCTGGGAATTTTCTAGCATTCCTCTACTCCTTGCCAATTTGACAGATTGTCTTCTTTTCAGAGGTCTACTTGATGTGCTAGTAATATGTTTTTGTTTTGGGGCTGGCAAGGCTAGTACCCCATCTATTGAGAAAATCAATTCTTCCCGACTGCTCTATTGCTGGGCAAGACTGTAACTGACTATCAACTGGATTAAACCATGATGGCTTACTACTGATTCTACATGGCGAGATTTTCTCATGCTTCGGGAAACATCATGTAATAAAAAATTTAAGAACGCAGGCAAATTCACAACACATTTTTGCTTAACACGGCTAATAGTTTGAGATGTCGTGGTCTTACCACGTCTTTCCTACCATCACAAGTGATGTAGCTTTGGATAATTCTCACCAATTCTGCCTAAGGCTCTCCCAGGGTTGCCGGCAGGACTCCTTTCCCTTTGACAGTAAGGTTCTAACCTTCGTCCCGGAAGATGGTTATGGTGTCCTGCAATCTCACCTTTTTCAGCGTCCACACAGGTCCAACAGCTGGCAATCTCGAAACTTTGGCAATTATTTCATCTGTGATTGCTATCTGTCTCCCTCTCACCATGGAATGATTTTCCTGCAAATTCTGCAAAAACTCGATTGCCACCGTCTCGTTAGATTGCTGTAGACGATTAAGGTAGGCTATCCATCCTGCCCTTGCTAAGATTTCTCGTGTAGCATCAGATACCATTTACACCTGTGGCTCACTAGGAATTGATCTTCCTCCCATCTTGTTCACACTTAGCACACTGTAGAAACACAGAGACGATGATGTAACAACAAAATGTTCAAATTTTTAGGCTTACTGTTAGGAAAACACAGAGAAGATGATGGAACAGCAGGTTGTTCAAATTTTTATCTTACTGCTAATTTTTGCAGAGCAAAACACTGAAATGGCATTGGAATAGCAAGCCATGCATATTGGGAAACAAAATACTATTAGGCTTTCTATTCCTGAGTTTTGGTGAAGTCATAATACCTCCAAATAATGAGCTGACACGTATGCCAGTGAATTATGGGGATCACCCGTGCCCCCATGTAATGTGATAAGCTGTCCTCAGTCGTCAAATAAAGGAGTAGCATGCTGAATTGCAATCGTATAATGGAATAACAGAACAACGTACAGATATATGACATGTTTGCAGAAATGAAAGGATTACCAAAATTGAGGCTTATAATGAAAATGTTAGAAAATTATATATTACGAAGCAATGGAACACATAAAATATTGAAGAAATATAAACACAGAAAACACATAAAACAAGAGAGACATAGATATACGGGGTTCACCCAGTTTGGGCTACATCCACGGAGAAACAGCCAGTCCTTCTTTTATTATATTATCCAGCAAACTGAAGAGATACAACCTACAGCAGACCCACTGTAACACCCTCTTCGCTCTCAATCTCCTCTCTCTTCCTTCCTCTTCCCTAGTTGACAGTCACCACCACACCATTGATGGCGAACTCCACTATCCCATTTGTCCTAGGTACAACCACTCACATGACACCCTCCACGAGTGGAACCCAGCCGATGCTAGGTTCCACCCCTTTAGTGTCAAACTGTATACTTTCGACAAGTGCTACATATAGCACTCCTTATAATGCTCAATATAACAATATTAGCGTGGTTCCCGTCCACCAACAATATGGTCGTCAACCATTGTACAGTACAAACCCATAGATTCAAGTATCTAGGGGCATTCCAAATATGCACATACTGGTCGAGAACATAATAGTTCCCCCTCCATTCTCATGCATGCATGGTTAGTCATTGATTGACATGAGCATTCCTTATGTCAATCAAGGACATATGATTAGTTCTATGGCGGGCGGGAATCCTCAAGGAGGTCCCAACCAATCCATAGGGGCACCCTACTCACAAATTCAAACGATTCAAGGGGGCACTGCTTATCTTGGGGAAAATTCTATACCCCATCATTAGATTCCCCATGGAAATCCACACTTCAATGCCATATCCCAAGGCAACTACTATACCACGCAACCTATGTATAATATTGGGACTCAAATGATGGGAGGACCGCAAGGTTCCTCAATTCATATGTCATCACCTTGGTCTAAGTCGGGGGCACCACACACTTTGGCTTTCTTGGTAACGTTGGATATCCCCGACTTGTACAAACTTACAAATAACCCCAGCTATCATAACTTACTTTGGCCACCGATCCCGCATAAAATACCAGCAAACATCCCCAAGTTCGATAGAAAACAAGGGGAGGATCCGGGCACTGCTATGGGGTAAAATGCACAGTGTATGGAGAATGAAAAATACGCTCAAAGGTATTCCTGAGACCTTCGATAGACTGTAAGATTGTCTGCAAAAGCTACCAAGTTATACACATGTTCATCTATCAAATATCAGTTAACCAAGTATGGAAAGAGTGTTTACCTCAAATCTCCTTCTCGATTTGTTTGGAGATCTCAATACAGCCAAGAGGAACTCCTCCAAAGCTGGCTCCAAGAGAATTCCTGCACAAAGGAAAGGCAAATACAATCACATCATACAATCTAGAAAACGAATATAAGAATGCACAATGAACATATACTTGTATACAACTTAAACTACTCAACTCGACAAGTATCGAAATGAACAACTCAATGAACAATGTTACCGACACTATGGAGTAGGAAACACAACTGTAGTTCTGTATTTATAATGGAAGAGTGATTACAACCATCTGTTGTATCAACCTTCCCTTGCCCCTTCTTCCTCTCTCTCACTTCTTCAAGTATATGACAGTTCACAACAGCTTAATGGGCTATCCTTTCAAATGATTTGACCCCTTTCAGAATGGCCCTCTCACTGCTTATGTAGCAATCGAGTTATGGATGCTAAGCTCCTCCTAGAGTTCATTAGGGCAAAAGCCATGAACCTACCCTGTTTTCAAGCTTTTTCCCATTTGCCTTCATTCTCAAATTGGAATTTCCCCAAATAATACAATTTTTGGGACTTTCCCCGCTTTTCTTGAGAAAATTTAGGGATAAATATGTGGATATTTGTGAGAAAATTCATTGGCTTGATCCATTGAACATATCTTAGTTTCACTAACGAGCCCCCTGGTCTAACAACTTGAGTTAGCAGGGTGACTAACGCTCCTATATGCTTGGTAACAAGCTTTATAAAGTAGGTTAGCAGTGAAAAACCAATGTTAGTGTGGATTCAAGGCCTACAATTGTGGTCATTGCTTCAGTCATGCTGTCTTTCACCTTTGAGTTGATGAGGAGGTCATTGTTTCCTATAACAGATTCCCCCTAAAGTATGAGATTAGAGGCAGATACGATGGCTGAAATACTTTACTAAAACTGTAATTTTCTGTCAAAATTTTTAAAGAGAGAAGCTTTGGGCGGCAAGGGAAAACCTGATACAACAACATACATATATATAAACTGCTAAAATCATGTCCTAAGTCAGGCATTCCCATGCTCAGCAGTTATATCAGAGTAATTTTCTCTTCTGAGATATCACAATGCTGGTCGCCGATAAGCACAGAGCGGATCCAGTGTCATAATAGATCATCCTAAAATAGTTGTCTCCAAAGAACAATATCTACAGCTTGGGAGAGGAAATAAGGTTGAATGATGTAAGCCTCTACCCAAGGTCTTGATTTCCTCTTCACCGAATAGCATAGATCTATACATGTGAAAAATATGTGTTGATGTTGAACATGCACGAAATCATCTAATTACCAGTCAATAATGGAGACCGTTAACAAATGCGGGGAATGCCACCGATAATGGTGATGGTCTCCAAGATGCATGGTGTGAAAGATTTCTTTGTCGTCGAACACCCATATAATCGCTTAACCAGGAGCCAATAATGAGAACCCCTGATCAAACACAAGGTATGCTGCCACTAATGTCTGCAAGTACTGTCACACGGAATGAGTCGTTCTTGCGGACAAGACCGACCTCCCCAGTATCTAATGATATCTAGTGACAAGCAAGCCAATCAAATTCTATCTTTCTCTAAATATGCAATTTATAAACAAAGGCAAATAAGTGTTTTAGGCCTACCTTGGGTCCAATGCAAGTTTGTGGAAGCCTTGCTCCTTTGATCCAAATGAGCTGCCTTGTAGCGAATCTGGAAACACAAACAAGCACACAAACTAAATAGCACCTGAAAAGCCAATAGAATAAAGCATACTTATCATGATGATCAAGGAATTCATGAAACAAATCACATAAGACAATTTGTTGAGAAAATGAATCCGATTGTATTAATTTAAATCAAAGAAGAACCTTACAACCTGTGCCTTGATGCTGTACAAACTCCTCCCAGGGTCCAACAAGAAGTCTCCTCTACTTTGACAAGTTTCACTCTCTTCCCAATCAAGCCAAAAGGTATGTGATCTCTCCTCTCAAGCTTAACTAGGAAGTCTCAATTCCACCAGCATTTACCCTAAAAAATGTTCAGCTTCTAACCTCCCTAGCAACCAGCCCAATGCCTTAATTTATAGTGCAATGGAGGGAAGTTACTAGGTCCACCTTCAAAGGGATAAAGCCCTCCTTCAAAGGGATAACTCCTCTCATCAAGGGATTAGCTCCTTCACTTTTGGGATGCATGAACCACCTAGGAGCGAACCATCCACGTCAAAATTCCTTCTAGAATCATCTAGAATTAACCCAAAGTGAGTTTTTAAGAATAAACTTGTGCCTTTTTTACTTTCACAGGGGTCCGCACCCACTCCTTTAGAGATAGAGTGGGCAGGTCTGCAGGTAACATGAACAGGGGGTGCGGGACCGTAGGAAATAGTGAGAGAAAGTGTGGAACCAGAGGTTTATTGATTTTTAAGGTCTTTCTCTCATTTTCAAAGCTTGACATGAAGAGCTGAGGTTTGAGACTTGCTTAGGAGGACAATATGAATGATGATAGACCCATACTGACTGCAAATAATCATGGTGACAATATTTTGTGTAACAGATTGCCCCCTAAAGTGCGAAGTCTGTAGTAGATGAGGATTTCATTTATCACCTAGGAAGAGTGAAGTACTTTATCATTTCGAGGATCATCTTGTGGAGAGCCCGGTTGGAATCTGTAAAAACATTCAATGTAAAATATATATATGAGATCATATCATCGGTAGGCATTCCCATACTCAAATCAAAACTAACTAGAAAAAAACTACTTCTCTGATATAGGAATGATCTTGTAATGCATCACAAGTATAGACACATGTAGACACAGTATGGACGCAGCCATCTGTTTATGAATAGTCCACAATATAATGAATACAAAATTCCTCATAGCCTGGATGGTGGAAACTAGATCCATGGTCTTCATTTCTACTTCCTAAAACAATACGATTCTATCCATGTGAATGAATGTGTTGAAGTCGAACATGGTAGAAACCACTTGATTACCAGTCAATGATGTAAACTGTTAACAAGTGTGATAGAAACCACCAGTAATGTCAATGGCTCTCAAAGTACTCAGTACAATCCATGAGATGTGAATAGATGTGTTGATGTCGAACATGTCACGAAATCCTTTGATCAAAGGTCAATGATGCAACCTATCGTCCAAGGCGAGAAACCTGCCATTGAGGCATGCAGATCCGAAGGTACTGACGATTTCTAGATCATCTTTCTAGATAATGAGCTGAAGTCGATAGAAAGCGATCCGTCGTAGGCAAGCCCACAACACGAAATCATAGATCAAGTTTAAAGAAATTTAGCTGCAAGGACTGACTCAAGGATGGTCAAGATGGATGACAGATATTTTGCAGATGAATGGCTTATTTGCACTGACCTCTTGAACACATAACAACACAGCAGATGGTTTGGTGACAATTGAACCAAAGTTAATACCCAAAAATCGGCTGAAGAATTTCAATATGGTTTTATCAACTGTTAGGTAAATGATTTCCCAACACAGGTGAATAAAAGTGTCGTGTTCAAGAGTGGTTACAAAGTATGACAAACAGGCTCATTTTTCTCTCTTTCCCCCACCATTTCTGGCAAGTACCTCTTTACTTTTGACAAGCTTGAGGAGGATAACATATGCTTGATTATAAGCTCATCCTTTGGATGAGTCCAACTTAGTTTAAATTCAAACACTAAGAAGGAGTGGTCTGTTCCTGTTTGTAATTGAACAGGTCCTTTACTGTTAAATTTTAACAAATCCAGTATAGGAGAAACTCAGCGTTTTTCAATTTTAGACAGTCTGAAAAAACTTAAGAAAACTCCATGGTTGTCCTTTTTCGTAAATTTGTGTCTCCCAAGCCTGAAAAAGTATAAAATAATACTTGAGAGAACCGCTTGATCATTACGACCAAGGATTACTTTTTGTAATTAGTGACTGATCCGAAAAAGTAAAAAAGCGATCAATGACACGTCGTTTTATAACCAATATTGAATTTGAAACGACAAAAATCCGGCAATCTTTTCATGTTCTTTTTGTCAGAAAAGGGCTGTAAGTGGACCGTCTTTTTAGTTCCGTTTTAACGAGTTTAAAAAGAAAAACTCGACGATATTTTCATGTTTTAGGAGTCAAAAGAGAGCTTAAAGGTGACTATAAATTTTTTTCGTCGAAAATGACCGATTTTGCCTGAAAATTCCATTATCCTGAACAAAAACTCAAACATTACCCATACTTGTTTAAAATAGATAAAAATGCTTCAAAAGTTACCTCTTTAAAGTGAAACATAAACAAATTAAAAACTCATTTATTCAAAAAACTTATAAAAAGGGCTTTTGTAAATTCATTTTTACCATTTGAGTTTTAGGTGAGAAAATAGAGCTTTTGGTCAGAAACTTCCCGTGAAGATTGCGGAAAATCCGTCCATTGGAATCGAACGTCGTCTTCTCCAAGTAATCTACATCATCCTACTCTTTAATTTCATCCATTTCAAATTTGTTTTTAGGCTTTAATTTCATTTTTTAACGGATTCTTAGGTTAGAAACCCGCGCGCGGGGGCCCCCATGCACAACACAGGTAACCTGTGAACCCCAACTTTTTCGTAACGGGAAAAAAGTTAGGGGTCCACACTTGCCATGAAGGCAAGGTGCGGACCCACGCATTTTCTCTAATAGAGAGGGTGCGGTCTTCACAACAAGGGTTTTTAAACCTAAATTTCTCAAAATTCACCCAAAAACTTTTCTTTTAGACATTCTAATTCGCCTTTTTGTTGAATGTAGAGTATACATCATGCTTGATTGGCGAGAATGGGAGCATGAGGATGTAGATCTCACCACGATAAATCATCAACCTTCGATTGATGCATTGAAGGCATGCGGCTTATACAAATTCTGGGCCATACATGGCATGAGGGCCCAGGTGGACTTTTTGCAGTGGCTGGTAGACAGGTGGAGCATACAGGACCAGTGATTTTTCATTGGTGGTCACCAGCTCGAAATGGAGCCGGCAGACATTTACTTTTTGACTGGTTTTCCTAAGAGAGGTGAACACTTGACTCTATTCGGGACTAGGCCAAGTGGCCAGTCTGTCGATAGCCTCCGGCTAGAGCTCTGTAACAACCAGACTAGAGACAAAGGGATATATATCAAAACCATATCCCTTCCTGAACTCAAGGTAATTTTGTTTACTGTTACCAGGCTCTGCAGGAGCGCAACACTACATGTAGCCACTGGATCCCAAATGCGGATGGCAGTAGACTGCTTTCAAGGCACCATCTTCAACTGGTGCAATGCTGTGTTGGCTAATATAAAAGGCCAACTGACTAGAGCAAAGAACGGACAACTGAATACCTTTGGATATGGTGCTTTAGTTGTGAGATTTGGTCTGGAGAGGGTTCCAATGTTGGTCCCACAGCATCTCACTGTTGGAGCTGGACTTCCTCGAGAGCCCAAACTGATGCGATGGGTTGCAGTTATAGCCCGTCATCCTAAGGAGGGGACAAAAGTCGTTCGATTCACTCATGAGTATTTCCATTGGTTGGAGAACCAGGTTTTTTCTATTCATGACTTTCCTTATGCTGGGGTAGATTTCCGCGGTGACCCAGACATGGCTCTTCCACCAGGAGAGCAATGGGATGACTCAGGTAAAATCATTTTCAACATTTTGTAATTTATTATTTTTTTTGTTTTTATCTCGTCCCAAAATTGATAGTAAAAATTTCAAATGCAGATGTAGGTCCACGGCGACCAGCCGCTCTCCGGCCCTATGAGAGGAAACAACTAGCTGCAGTGGCACCAGCCCCACAGGACGAATCAGCAGAGACCTTAGCTGAATTGGAGAGCCATCTAGAGCGTTTGACAGTAGACATTTTGGAGACCAGCATAGATGACATTCCTCTTAGGCTACAACGCTATGTGATTGGGGTCCCAAGACCTTTCAGGAGGTTCCTTTGTAAGGTGGCCCGTACAGTGGTTTCTTATCAAGAACATCACCAGTGATAGGATGATCACCTATTGTAGACACATATGACATTTTTTGCTTTTTGTACTATCATTTTTTCCGATCATAAGGTTTTTTTCAACCTATGATCGAAGACGATGTATATTTTGACACACTCCTATATTATACTATATCACTATTACCGGCTTATCTTGTAAAACATGTTATGGAATGTTTTTAAATTTACTTGTATGATTATTGCAAATGTCTACTTAACATTCAAGAAGCAATTGCATTTGCTAATGTATTTAAATATCTTGGAATATGTTGATATTCAATATAATCAAATTCACATTCCAAGAGACGAACTCTCAAAAATAATCTCAATAACACTAGATTTCTAATGGCATATACTCTATTAAGTTGTAATACAACGAGTTCATAATCTAACCTCACTATCAAACTCTGAATCCCAAATGAGATAGATTCAGATAATAACTCAATCACTGCACTATACTCGGCAATGTTGTTCGTTGTTTGACTGAGGCTTACCCCATGCATAGATACCAACTCGTCAGAGGGCGAATAGATAACCCAAGCTGCGGAAGAAATGTTCTGTGTATTATGAAAAGCACCATCAGCAAAACCAATGTATGTTTGGAGAGGCATCAACATCTGCAATATGAAGAGTAAAACCAACATAAGTAGGAATAATGACGAAAAACACTCTCTAAGCTAAGCACACTTTTTAAACTAAAAGACACTAGCTAGAAAGAAAACTAACCCTAACTAAAAATCTCCACACCCAGATTTAAGCATAATACCTCTTCAGGTAAAGACCATTTCTGGGTTTACCTAAAGAGACCCCGTCAAATTATACCAATTCATAGACCCCTTTTGCTAGCTTTTGCTTAACAACATAAGGACCATGCCACATGGGTGTGAATTTTCCAGTTCCTAATTTATCATTTGCTTGATTGTACAATAAGACTAGGTCTCCTTCCGAAAAATTTCGAGGGATAACATTTCGATCATACTGAGCTTTAATACGTTTGGCATGAGTTTCGATCACTAATGCAGCATCACGTCAATTCTCATCTAGCTGAGCCAAGTATAACAAACGTTTTTCCTCTTCGGAAGTGGCTAGAAGTAACTCGATGGCCATTTGCAATGACGAGATTTCGCATTCAATGGGTAACACAACTTCCAGACCATAAACTAGTTGGAAAGGAGTGAACCCTGTTGACGTTTTTACTGAGGTTCGATACGCCCAAAGTGATAAAAATAGCATGTTATGCCAATTTGACCTATGAATCCCAATGGTTCGTCGGATCATGATGACTAGAACTTTGTTGATGGCTTCAACCAGACCATTAGCTTGTGGATAATATGGAGTTGAACTATCATGACGCAAGCCAAGTTGGCTTGTAAATTCAGTCATCATAATGTTTCGAAAATGACGCCCATGATCAGTGATAATTGCTTGTGGAACACCAAACCTAGCAATTATATGATTGAACACGAAAATCACAGCAGTTTTGTCGTCTGCCTCAAATGTAGGCATCGCCTCGGCCCACTTGGTAAAATAATCTACCGCAAGGATGATATATGCATGCCCCTCGCCCGAGTGAGGGTTACATGTAATAAAATCGATACCCCATTTCGCAAAAGGACCGACGAAAATTATAGGGTGGAGAGGAGCAGGTGGAGCGTGCATATTTCGATCAAAAATTTGGCAGTTGTGGCATTTTCGGATCGTGTTAATACAATCTTTAAACAAAGACGGCCAGAAGTAGCCAGCGCGCAATATCTTTTGGGCTGTGGCAAACCCATACATATGATCGCCACACGCTCCAGAGTGACAGTCATTTAGAACCCTTTCAGCTTCCTCATGAGTTAAATAACGTCGAAAAACAGATTCTGCCCCACAACGATAAAGTGTATCTCCAATAATTTTGAATTGTTGGGACTGGAATTGTATTTTTCGACGTTCTGACCTTGAAATTTCTAGCCGAAAGGATTGGGTCTGGAGATAAACTATGATGTCCCCATACCATGGATCTAAAGTGCTGATTAGAAGCAAGGATTCGTTCGCGATGGGCTCCTCCGCCACAGTTTCCATGTCAACACACGGGAAGTCACACATCAACTTTGCAAAAACTAAAGATTTCTTCGATTTAGACTTTTCAAATTCCAAGTCAAACTCCTGTAGGATGACAATCCATTTGGAGTACTTGCCCCCTAGCAATTGTTTGGTCAAAATATAGATCATAGGGTTGCAATCAGAAATTACTGTAGTTTTACGTAGTAAAATGTAATGACGAAAACGTTGGACAGCTTAAATAGCTGCCAATGCTGATTTCTCCACATGTGAGTATTTTAGCTCAGTTGGATTTAAAGTTCGACTAAGGTAATATATCACATGTTCAGTACCGAATTCATCTTCCTGAACTAACACCATTCCGATGGTGGAATGGGAGGCGGCGAGATACAAGAAGTAGTCCTGGTTGTAGTTGGGAGGATGCAATAACAGTGCATGGGTCAATGCGTGTTTTAGTGCATCAAAAGATTTATTAGCTATCTCATCCCAAAAGAATGGAGTATTCTGTTTCAACAACTAGGTAAAACCCTTTGTGATCTCAGCATAGTTAGGAATGAATCGATGTAAAAAGTTTGCTTTCCCTTGCAAACTTTGGAGTTGGCGAAGACTCGAAGGAGGAGGCAATTTGACAATAGCTTCAACCTTCGAGGGATCGACGCAAATGTCGACTTTCGAAACAACAAACCCCACTAACTGACCCGTTTCTATACAGAAAACACACTTGTGTGGATTCAACCTAATTCAATAATGCCTACACCATATAAAGATTGCTCGTAAATGGATGAGATGATCAGCTCGATGTAACGAATGAGCAGGTAAATCATCAAGATAGGGTTGCACAATGTGCTTGATGTCATCAAACACGTAAGACATGGCTCTTTGAAAAGTTTCCCCAACGTTCTTGAGCCCAAAAGGTAATTTGCAATAAGCAAATGTCCCCCATGGACAAATAAAGCCATTTTTGGTTGATCAGCAGGTAGAATATTGATTTGATTGTATCTAGAAAAACCATCCATGAAGGAGAATATTTCATTGTCGGCACAATCATCAATAATTTGATTGATATAGGGAGTTGGGTAATTGTCTTTTGGACAAGCTCGATTAATGTCCCTATAATCGATACATATTCTTATTGTCCCTTGCTTTTTATTAACAGGAACAGTATTCGATACCCAATCCGTTAATGGAATCGGATAAATGAAACCTGCTTTGAGTAATTTTTCAACTTCGGCTTTAATAGCAGCAGCTTTTCGTGGGTGGATATGACGCAAACGTTGCCGAACGGGTTTAGCATCCAGATAAGTTTTGATTTCATGAACAATAATTGCAGGGTCACTTCCTGGCATATCCTCATATGACTAGGCAAACACATCGCGGAATTCTTGAAATAGGGCCTTATATGTTTGAATTTCATCTTCCGTACAAGAGGTATCTATATGAATGTTTTCAATAATTCCAGGCTTAACCGAAATATCAATAGGAATAGTTCGAGAAATGTTTCCCAAATTTAACTCTGAATCAGAATTTTTCATTGGATTCTGAGGTTCCTTGACATATTCAGTCATAAAAATAGATGAAAAATCATTTTCAAAACGATCAATCTCAGGTAAAAACGAAGATCTATGATGAAGATCTTCCCATGGTAAATCATCAACACATAGGATTTCACAAATTTGCTCATCAGTGTGAACAAGTTCGGAAAACGTTGTTGAATCCGAGTTTGATGTTGAAAGTGATTCCTCATAGACCACATTCATTAACTCAATTTTGGTTGAAGAAGGGTCAGAAAACGACTACACGGCCTGATACGCAATTTCATATGGACTCAAAGGCATAACATCACCAAATGAGTCTATCTCAGATTCAGAAGGTACGATCATAGAAAATTTTAGGGGCGAATGTTCGCCCTTTCGCGAAATTAAGGGGTTTTAAATTTTTAGTGGGCGAATATTTTGTATCATAGTACATTTTTACAAATCACCTCAAATAACCCACCTTATTTTAAGGGAGAGGGTAAAAAAGGTAAATTTAGCCCTTGAAATTAGGAGTTACAACCTTCCATTCACCCATTTTCAAGAATAGGTTTTATTTAAGTGAATCCTATGGGCCAAAGGCCCAAACACCATATTTATAGAAGAGGTATGGTAAATTAATAAAAATATAAATAAATGAGAGGTATGGTAAATAAATAAAACATTTTTTATATTTACTCCATAAGTCACCTTATATACATGCAAGGGTGTAAACAAATAAAAATATAAGTAAAGTGGAGGTATGGTAAATAAATAAAACGTCTTTTTATACTTACTCAAAAGGTATGGTAAATAAATAAAAATATAAATAAACTAGACACATGGTAAATAAATAAAACCTCTTTTTATATTTAGTCCATAACCCTCATTCTATTTATGAAGGCTCAAGATAGAGGTTTTATTTAAGTGAATCCTATGGGCCAAATACCATATTTGTAAAAGAGGTATGGTAAATTAATAAAAATATAAATAAACGAGAGGTATGGTAAATTAATAAAAATATAAATAAACGAGAGGTATGGTAAACAAATAAAACATTTTTTATATTTACTCCATAAGTCACCTTATATTTATGAACACTTAAAAAATGTGTTATATTTAGGTGAAACCTATGGGCAAAATACTATGGGACAAATACCATGGACTAGATTGTTATTAATACCATGCAAAAAAACATTATTAACCCTAATATTAGTATTCATAAAAATAAAAATGGCACATGGTATTGACCCATGGTATTCACCAAAATGGCACATGGTATTGACCCATGGTATTCACCTGGAATGTAGCCTATTTAAATGGGGGAATTAAACCAACATAGATCCAACCGCTGAGAGGTATCAAATATCGTGATATGCAAACTAGCATAGAGTGAAAAAATATTTGATCCAATCAAGAGTAAAAATGGATGTTGTAATCTAATGTATGTTAAACATTTTAGCTTGGTTCAAATAAAAAATAAAATAAAAATCAACTATTAATTTTATTAATTTACTAATAGTAATTTTTAAGCTCCAGGTTTATGATAACCCATGGTATTGACCCATGGTAATACCATGGTATTCATGTGAGCATAGACTATTTAAAGGGGAAATTCTATCATCTTAGATCCATCTTAATTCTGGGTCTACCAAGTGCTGAGAGGGATAAATAGATTTCATCCCCCTAAGAGTGGTAGATGTGGAGTTAAGATGGATATAGGTTGGTTTTTATGATAATGAAGATATTAAATAGACTTAGGAAATTATATTGTAAAAACATCTTAAGATGAATGGTTAAAGCATAGACATTGGACAAGTATATTTGTATACTTCTGTTTTAAACTAAAACAAATCCAGGGCTAAAAGGAATGGATTGATTGCACTAGTCATCCTTCTATAACTTTCCAACATACGCTGGAGTAAACAGATTGTAATTTGGGTAATTTTTCTAATTACAAATAGGAACATACTTGTGTATTGGCAGGGTGGTTACGAGGTCCCTAGAAGTGATGAATTTGAATTTTTCTTGGTTTTATATATAATGTTAGGTTTTTTCTCATGCTTTGTGTGAATGGCACGGGCGAATTTTATCCTACACCCACTAGGTTATCGATATGTAATTTTGGTAATTTTGATTTCAAAAGATATTTTAAAGAAATGCAATGATTTCATTTGTGTATTCAATAAACACAAGATTTTATAATTGAGTAAAATATTCGCCATGCCTGGTGAGAGCTTCGCCAAAAAATTATATATACATATCATATTATTGATAAAATCGCCTTCCATTTTTCATATATACCATGGAGATTCGCCCATTTATTATACATGTAAATTTAGGGGGGGTTCTTAAAATTTTCCCTGGGTACGATCCAAGGATCATCATAAACAATAGTGTCTGACGAAATCATATGAATGGTTGCAGTAGAAGACGATGCGTTGATAGGAGGAAAAGGAAAATTTCCTAGTAAACTAGAATCTTTAACTAGTCCTACTCCAACATCCTTATACGAGATAGTTGTTTTGCTGACATGTTGAATATTTTCAGAAGAGGTTGGGTCGGATGAAAAGTAAGTCAGCTGGTCTATAGTTATGATCTTTCCATTATGAGGGAACTTTATAAGCCGAAAGACCGATGAAACGACAGCTGTCATAGCGTAAGACCAACTACGACCCAAGAGAAGGTTGTAATCTAGAGGGGCATCAACCACCTCCACATCTAGATTAACATTTTTGCCTTCAACCCCTATAGGTAAATCCTGTAGAATGCCAAAAGGATGAAACCCACGGCCATCAAAGGCCTTTAGAATCATTGGGGATTGATTTAGCGTAAGAGAACCAAGCGATATCCAACACTGTATCGACATAATACACGTTGAGGCTCCCTCATCAATCACAGTCCTATTGTTAGAGTCGGTCTAGTTATCCCTCCGTCAGAGATCAAAGCTCTTTTTTGCATTTCATGTTTAGGTGTCCCATCAGTTTCGATTACTTGCATTTCGTTAGGCATGCCATAACTCTGACGGAATGGTTGTGTTACTCATTCCCCTCTTACTTGGAACTGCTGGTTCAGGTCTGTTCATAAAAACAAGTCTACAAAGGTCATGTACAGTCCTGTTTCAAATTTTTGGGTCATAACAATGGTTCTTGGTCATTAGGTCATGGGTTTGAGTCAGTCTTGTTTTGCAAAGTCTAAGAAGACCAATAGGCCAGAGGGATGTCCTCGATAGGTGGTTACTTCAATAATTTTTATCATTATACAGATAAATTAGAACTTTTCTTCAAAACTCTATTTTGAAGATAAGTCGTCATCTCATTTTTATACAAATCTTCAAAAATTTCAGTTCTTGAAACGTCCAAGTGCAGCCTTGGTCTCCTTTGCCAAAGCATATCACAGCTATCCCTGCAAAGAATTGCAAAGAAAATCATTATTTCAACCATAAGGAGGAAACCAAAAAGGTCAGAAGTCTATTAATCTTGAAAAAGTGTCAACGACAAAACATTACAAAATGGGTCATGGACCAAGAAAAAATCAAAAGGGAGTCTTTATAAAGATATTTCATGACATTTTCAACTCATTGTGCATGCCAAGAGTGAAGAGCATCGTTCCAAAGCGAAGTTGTGAATTTGTAAGGAAGTTGGAGCCGTTTCAGGGGCGCGCGACGTGTTGGATTAGGCGCACAATGCATCAGGAGTGCGCGACGCATCAAGCAAGAAATTTCAGTGCAAAAATACACGCACGCGGCGCATCAGAGGTGCGCGACGCGTTGGGTAAGGCGCGCGGCACACTGGGGTTTTAAGCTTGAAATTTGGTTAGAAGTGCATGAACTCGCCCCCTCTCTGCACAAAATTGCAGGTAGGCTCACATCTATCACTTGTGCTTGGTTTTTGAAAGATAAATGCAATGTTTCATGATATGTTTGCCTTTGAAATCCAAGTGGAGAGCCCTCCTTGTCAATGAAATTGCTGTAGGGTTTGAATGCAAAACATTGCTGTAAGGGTTTGAAAAACAGAGTGTAACCAAGGTTGTCATTATTTCTCCATTTCCCTTTGTTTCCCATTCCCAAATTCACCCTTATTTTTCCCCATTAGTTCCCTCTTTCATCCTACACTATAATCCCTCAAATCCTAAGTCCCTCACCTCTATTACAAAACACATTATCCTTATCATTTCCCTTCCCTTCTCTAAGTTCCTTATTTTTATTTCCAAATTCCCTAATTCCCTAATGTTTCCCCTTTCCTAATATTCCCTTGTGCATTTGTGTCCCCTTGGTCACAACATTTTTAGAGCAAAAGAATAGTTTACAGGCAATTGTGCATGCAGTTTATACATCAACATATATATTCCAGCTATCTTGTTTTAAAAGACATGTCAGAGACCCAGTCAGTCTATGAGCAGGAGTATGATAGTGATTCTACACCAGAGGTAAATGTGCCAAATGTGCCACGGAGGTCTCGCAGAAGTGGCAAAAGTGGTCAGCATGTCAGGGAGGAGCCTACTTCTTTGGCCCAATTGCAAGCTTGCCCACTTGCAATGGATTGTTTTCAGCATCAATCATGTTTCCAATACTGTGAGATGATCTCACAAATCCAGCATCATCGGGAACTAGTCCGTTTATTTGTTCTACATTTACAGGATGGTCATGTAAACCTTGCCGGAGTGAATTTCACCTTGTCACCCGAGACTATTGCTCAGGCCACTGGGATACCAAATGTAGGGGAGGAATGGAATAAACGCCAGCAGTTAGACAGATTCTACTATGAACCATATATCAAGCCCGGGTATATAAGACATTTGAGTGCAGTTTTTCCTTTCAGATTCCTAAGGGATGAGTATGCACCATTGATGAAACTCATCATCCGATATTTCAGTTGCGAGGGCAGATTCTCACGTCTATATGCATACCATGTTCGTTTGATGATGCATTTCACAAGGGTACATATGATGAACATTCCATTTTTCATGTGTCGCAACATAGAGAGGATGGTGCCTTTAGTACAAAGGAAGAGCCCAGCACATCAGCATAAAAGCATCTATCATTATGCATTGATTAAAATCGTAGTGATTCATCAGTTGGCAAAGTAGGGCATTACTTGGGAATATTTCATCTCCCGTGATTACTTTGCAGCATTACAGCCACCTCCCGAGATAGTTCATGATGATGGAGCACCTTCACACCAGCCAGGCATTCCCGAGACTGAGCATATAAGTGATCCTCCATATGTGACATACCAGCGAGGTCACACGGCATTATTTACATCTACACGACGAGTACTATCTCCACCTGCGGTGGAAGGGGTCTCGTTGACTTCATCAGCACAGCAAGTGTTACCTCCACCTCATGTGGAAGGGGCCTTGCTTTCGACAGCAGCACCGCAGGTACAGGATAAGGGCAAGAAGTCCAAGCATGAGGAGAGGCCTTCAGGTGAGCCATAAGGTTTTGTTACTATTCATGATGATGAGACAGCTTCAGAATCAGAGAAGACCCAATATATTAGGTATCTAGAGCAGTGAAATAAACAACTTGAGGACCAGCACGTGATCATAGAGCTACAGAACATCTGTGAGAATCGCCAAGCTGCCCAACATAGAGACATTGAGTTCACCACTCTAGAGCAACAGGTAAATGAGGATCGAGAGGCTAATCTCGAGAGGGTCAACATCTACTTGGAGGAAAAGCTGAAAAAGGCCAATAGAGACAATGCATTATCGAAACACATGGCTATGCATTACAAGGTCCGGAACCTAGTTTGCAAGGCGCGAATTAGGAGTCTTAAGGCAAAATTGAAGAAAGAGGTCAAGAAGCAAAAAAGACAAAAGGAGCTTGATCATCTTCGAATCTTAGCTGAAGCTTCTTTGACTGAGCATGGTACTTGATTGGAGACCCCCAGCGCAAATTTCAACAAGTTTGGAGAAAATTTTGTCAATTTTGAAATTTTTGGTTAAAAAACAGGTTTTTTGGCTCAACGCGTAGCGCGCCGCGCGCTACCCATACGATTGGGAGGTCCAAATCACAAATGGTTTGCATTTTTGGATTTGTCATGATAAAATATAAATTTTCAGCTATTTCCAAGGCATTTCATCAAGGTTTGGGTCCCCAAAAGGTCAAAAAACATGCAAAAAATGACCTCACTGCCCCTTTTTGGACACACAGGAAGCAGTCTTGGGAGAATGCACTTTTGGAGGGGCAAATGGACACCAAATTGGAAAATTCCACTTGGGTTGGAAAGTAGACATCCTAAAATTTCCAACGAGCTATCGTGAACTCAATTTGGATGCCAGGAAGTGCCCCAAAAGCAGGTGGAAAGGAGCGGGCGCATAGGGCTCAGGCGTGCGGCGCATCAGGGTTTTTTCAGCACAGTTTTCACCTTTTAGCTCAGAAACTCGGCCAGTCTTCACCAGTTTCACCCCTTGAGATGATATTTGACCAAACATGATCTAATTTGATGTATGTGAGGTAACATGGCACTTATTTATCTCCTTCTAGATGGTTCAGTCACAAAATACCAAGAAATTAATGTGATGAAACAGTTTCCTTCTTTTTAGAGCTAGGTTGTTTTGGTCAACTAGATTCTTGGTCCATGTTTAGAATTGGTTGAAACAGCTCCTAGGATGATGAGCTCGACCCCTAGAGGCAAGGGAATGAGTTAGCTTGCCTATATTATGTATTTTCTTAGTCATTTTCAAGGTTGGATTCTTTGGGAAGAGGCTTTGAGACTTTATTGTACATTTTACTTCAGCATTTTGGCAAAGGAAAGACCGAGGTTTTGCAGCACTGTTTGGAATTCTTGTGGCTTTATGTCTGGATGGTTTTCTTCTTTCAGTACTTGTAAGTTTGTTATGTGTATCATTTTCCTTCTCTCATCTTCTACAATTGAACAAATGAAGTGTTAAGGTAGAATTCATAATCTGTAATGCTCTGCCTTTAAGTTTGTTTGATCTCCTATGTTTTCATCTGTTTAAGGAGAACTATTGAGGTTTTATTGCTCTCCTTAGCTCCTCACCTGTCTGATCTATTCACTTCATTGCTTTTAAGGCATCAAAACAATTGCCTACCTTGCTCCAATCAAACCTCTGCAGAAACTGTGTCTCATCCCCGCACCCAAAATTGCCTTTCCCTTGAATTCAACAAAACTTCAAAAAATAAATTCCATAGTCCTTGTACTTCATACCTAGCCTAAAATTAGTCATCAATTTCAGTCATCTCGAGCCTCATTGATTATATTTTTCCGATATTGACCCGGAGAGAACCCTCTCCTGTCCTCGTAGGGCTAGCTACTAGGCTGAGCGTGGTTTGATGTTGCCTTGAGTTTTGCCTTCCTCAGCCTGGGGCAAATTCGAGCGTTAACATAGTGGCGACCATACTGGGGAAGAAAAAATGGTTTACTTGTTGATGTCATTTGTTTTATAGCTACAGAAGGAGCCTGAAGTTATGCCAGGTAGCCTTCAAAACGCTTTTGCTTTGCATTAGCGGAAGTAGATAAACACTGCTTCAGTCAATCTCCAGTCTAGCTTGTAATCGTGACATCTAACTTGTTAATTGCCCCAGTACATGTATCAAGTTCAGATCTGATTGTTGATGGTGGACAACGATCAGACACTGGCAGGGTTGAAATCATTCACCTGGCAAATAATTTTCGAGATCAGATCCAAAGACTCCATTGGAGGATGATCCCGACCAGTAGAAACATGAAGGGACAATATGGACAGATCAGGTATTTAAGTTGGAATTTCATCCAAGACATTTTGTTCTTTGTTCTAAATTATTTCTTCTCTTTTCCTGAGAATGTAAAGAAGGATTTGCAAAGTATAGTATGCTTGAGAAAATATCCTAGGCCCGCAGTTGATTCTTTCCCTTTGAAGATTGTGAATACCAAAGATTTGCATACCTTTGAGCCTGATCAAGACCTTCCTTCTAAATTTTGTGATGACCATCTTCAAATTGATGAATCTCAAGAGACCAAGACTGATTCTATACCTGCTGTACATACCCCTACACCTTGTAAAATTCCAGATCAGTATAAACCTCTTATTTTACCTTCTGTTCTCCATGCTTTCCCCAAAAACTATGATCTATACTTGCCGAGGTTTGATGGTGAAAGTAAGAATGTCAACGCTGAGCAACATGTGTAGAATGTTGAGAATTTTCTAGATCTTTTTGAAGTTGATGAAGAAGATGTCAGTATAAGGCTTTTTTCTCTTTCTTTGCAAGGCAAAGTGAAGAGTTGGTTCAAAACCCTGCCTGATGTTAGCATCTCAGATTTCCAGCAGTTCGTCAAAGTTTTTCTTGACAGGTGGATGATCAGACGGAACCTTTTCTTGATTGTAGAAGAGTATAGCCAGCTGAAAAGACTACCAGGGGAGACAGTACAACAGTTTTCGGCCAGATTTAATCAAGTTTATTATTCAATGCCAGTTGAGATAAGGCCTACTCCTAGATCTACTCTCTTGCACTATCCGGGTGCCTTTGATCCAGAAATGGAGTTTCAGCTGAGAGAAAGAAATATTGCAACACTTCACGAGATGCAGAACAATGCAGTAAATGTAGAGGCGCATCTGCTGATCTGACGGGCAAGGTTGAAAGAAGAAGAGATGAAAAACATAGATCCGGCCGAATCAACATCTCTAGAGGTAAAGCTTGACATTTTGGTAAGTGCAGTAGAAGAGATGATGCAGAAGATCAACGCAAGGAATGATTATGATGTTCAAGCTCATGGCGCGCTGATTGAAGAAGAACAAGTTGCTGATCCAAAACATTTTGTTTCTTATCCTAGTTGTCATAGATCTGATAATGATTGTTTTGTAGATCACCTTGGCGAAGAAAGAACTGTTGATATGACATGTATGCTTGATGATTTCTTTTATACTGATGATTTTCCTTAGTTTGATCAGTATGATGATGATTATGTTCTCCAAAATGAAGCTAATCTCGCAGACAAATCAGCAGCTAGTTTGTGGGAGGAGGAAGTTCACTTATAGCAGCTCGAGTACAATGATCAAATGATGCATATCAGCTACGACATTGATGAGGAAAGTGCAGAAAATTGGGAAGTAAGTGAAGGATCTTTGCCTTTTTGCTTTGATTCATGTCAGTTCATCAGAGACAACTTCCATGTAATCAAAAATAAGCTGTCAACAAGTCTTGATTTGGACCATCTTGAGAGCAATGAAAACCTTGTTCAAGACTTCTCATATTCAGCTTTGCAACCCCTGAATGCCATTGATTGTCAAGTTGCAGATGAAGATATGGAAGCTGGCACATATGATCAAATGATACAAGAAGATTTCATACCATTTCATTTTGAATCATTTCAACTTTTGAAGGGAAAATTGAATCGTACATCTTCAGTAAAAAATGAACAGCATGTAGGCAATCATGTAATCACAATGGAACCAATAGAAAATGGTTTGCAGTAGTCTTTTCAAGTTTTTCATGATCCAATAGCTGATGTTTTGGATGAGGTTTGTAGTCAAAGTCTTTCTCCATTGGCTACATGTGAGATTGAAACATGTGTTGATACAAACTTGATCCGGCAGCCTATTTCTTTCTCATTTTCAGCAGAGGTCTCGTCACAAGGCTCAGATCAAAGTTTGCATTCATGGTATGAGGAAAAGAGAAGTAATCCATTGGATGAGCTAAGTTCCAGTGTGCTTGAATTTCAAGATCCTTATGTAGTGTTTTTGGAGGCGGATAGAGCATCCATATCATTCAACGGATCTGTTTCTAAGTTGTCATGGGAGTTGCCTTTCAGTAGTTCTCTCTTGTTGTTCATAAGTAAGAACTTGCGGAGAATTCGAACAACAGATGGGATACTTACTTGGTTGCATTGGTTGTTTCATTTCACTTGATCAAGTGATGAATGAAACTGTTAGAGTAGGTTTTAATGAATAAGCTCAACCTTGAGCATCATTCACAGTTTGTTGGTTGTGTTTAAGTATTGAGTCAGTTTTTAGTTGAGTGAGAATCAATTTGTGTCGTCGAGTCATCAGTTTTCAGTCACGCATTTTAGTTTGAGTTTTTGACTCCATTGCCCAATGGACGAAGGCACTGTCTACTCTCCCAATGATCTACCGTTCTTGGAACCTCCAAGGAGCTACCATCCCCATTGGAGCCAATGTTAGAGTCGGTCTAGTTATCCCTCTGTCAGAGATCAAAGCTCTTTTTTGCATTTCATGTTTAGGTGTCCCATCAGTTTCGATTATTTGCATTTCGTTAAGCATGCCATAACTCTGACGGAATGGTTGTGTTACTCATTCCCCTCTTACTTGGCACTGCTGGTTCAGGTCTGTTCATAAAAACAAGTCTAGAAAGGTCATGTACAGTCCTATTTCAAATTTTTGGGTCATAACAATGGTTCTTGGTCATTAGGTTGTGCGTTTGAGTCAGTCTTGTTTTGCAAAGTCTAAGAAGACCAGCATGCCAGAGGGATGTCCTTGATAGGTGGTTACTTCAATAATTTTTATCATTATACAGATAAATTAGAACTTTTCTTCAAAACTCTGTTTTGAAGATAAGTCGTCATCTCATTTTTGTACAAATCTTCAAAAATTTCAGTTCTTGAAACGTCCAAGTGCAGCCTTGGTCTCCTTTGCCAAAGCATATCACAACTATCCCTGCAAAGAATTGCAAAGAAAATCATTATTTCAACCAAATTTAAGGAGGAAACCAAAAAGGTCAAAAGTCTATTAATCCTGAAAAAATGTCAACGACAAAACATTACAAAATGGGTCATGGACCAAGCAAAAATCAAAAGGGAGTCTTTATAAAGATATTTCATGACATTTTCAACTCATTGTGCATGCCAAGAGTGAAGAGCATCGTTCCAAAGTGAAGTTGTGAATTTGTAAGGAATTTGGAGTAGTTTCAGGGGCGCGCGACGCATCAGGCAAGAAATTGCAGTGCAAAAATACACACACGTGGCGCATTAGAGGCACGCGACACGTTGGGTAAGGCGAGCGGTGCACTGGCGTTTTAAGCCTGAAATTTGGTTAGAAGTGCATGAACTCGCCCCCTCTCTGCACAAAATTGCAAGTAGGCTCACATCTATCACTTGTGCTTGGTTTTTGAAAGATAAATGCAATGTTCCATGATATGTTTGCCTTTGAAATCCAAGTGGAGAGCCCTCCTTGTCAATGAAATTGCTGTAGGGTTTGAATGCAAAAAATTGTTGTAAGGGTTTCAAAAACAGACTGTAACCAAGGTTGTCATTATTTCTCCATTTCCCTTTGTTTCCCATTCCCAAATTCACCCTTATTTTTCCCCATTAGTTCCCTCTTTCATCCTACACTATAATCCCTCAAATCCTAAGTCCCTCACCTCTATTACAAAACACATCATCCTTATCATTTCCCTTCCCTTCTCTAAGTCCCTTGTTTTTATTTCAAAATTCCCTAATTCCCTAATGTTTCCCCTTTCCTAATATTCCCTTGTGCATTTGTGTCCCCTTGGTCACAACATTTTTAGAGCAAAAGAACAGTTTACAGGCAATTGTGCACGCAGTTTATACATCAGCATATATATTCCAGCTATCTTGTTTTCAAAGACATGTCAGAGACCCAGTCAGTCTATGAGCAGGAGTATGATAGTGATTCTACACCGGAGGTAAATGTGCCAAATGTGCCACGGAGGTCTCGCAGAAGTGGCAAAAGTGGTCAGCATGTCAGGGAGGAGCCTACTTCTTTGGCCCAATTGCAAGCTTGCCCACTTGCAATGGATTGTTTTCGGCATCAATCATGTTTCCAATACTGTGAGATGATCTCACAAATCCAGCATCATCGGGAACTAGTCCGTTTATTTGTTCTACATTTACAAGATGGTCATGTAAACCTTACCGGAGTGAATTTCACCTTGTCACCCGAGACTATTGCTCAGGCCACTGGGATACCAAATGTAGGGCAGGAATGGAATAAACGCCAGCATTTAGACAGATTCTACTATGAACCATATATCAAGCCCGGGTATATAAGACATTTGAGTGCAGTTTTTCCTTTCAGATTCCTAAGGGATGAGTATGCACCATTGATGAAACTAATCATCCGATATTTCAGTTGCGAGGGCAGATTCTCACGTCTATATGTGTACCATGTTCGTTTGATGATGCATTTCACAAGGGTACGTATGATGAACATTCCGTTTTTCATGTGTCGCAACATAGAGAGGATGGTGCGTTTAGTACAAAGGAAGATCCCAGCACATCAGCATAAAAGCATCTATCATTATGCATTGATTAAAATCGTAGTGATGCATCAGTTGGCACAGCAGGGCATTACTTGGGAAGATTTCATCTCCCGTGATTACTTTGCAGCATTACAGCCACCTTCCGAGATAGTTCATGATGAGGGAGCACCTTCACACTAGCCAGGCATTCCCGAGACTGAGCATATAAGTGCTCCTCCATATGTGACATACCAGCGAGGTCACAAGGCATTATTTGCATCTACACGACAAGTATTATCTCCACCCGGGGTGGAAGGGGTATTGTTGACTTCATCAGCACAACGAGTGTTATCTCCACCTCGTTTGGAAGGGGCCTTGCTTTCGACAGCAGCACCGCAGGTACAGTATAAGGGCAAGAAGCCCAAGCATGAGGAGAGGCCTTCAGGTGAGCCATCAGGTTTTGTTACTATTCATGATGATGAGACAACTTCAGAATCAGAGAAGACCCAATATATCAGGTATCTAGAGCAGTGGAATAAACAACTTGAGGACCATCACGTGATCATAGAGGTACAGAACATCCGTGAGAATCGCCAAGCTGCCCAACATAGAGAAATTGAATTCACCTCTCTAGAGCAACAGGTAAATGAGGATCGAGAGGCTAATCTCAAGAGGGTCAACATCTACTTGGAGGAAAAGCTTAAAAAGGCCAATAGAGACAATGCATTATTGAAACACGTGCCTATGCATTACAAGGTCCGAAACTTATTTTGCAAGGCGCGAATTAGGAGTCTTAAGGCAAAATTGAAGAAAGCGGTCAAGAAGCAAAAGAGACAAAAGGAGCCTGATCGACTTCGAATCTCAGCCGAAGCCTCTTTGATTGAGCATGGTACTTTATTGGGGACCCCCAACCCAAATTTCAACAAGTTTGGAGAAACTTTTGTCAATTTTGAAATTTTTGGTTAAAAAACAGGTTTTTTGGCTCAACATGTAGCGCGCCGCGTGCTACCCATAAGATTGGGAGGTCCAAATCACAAATGGTTTGCATTTTTGGATTTTTCATGATAAAATATACATGTTCAGCTATTTCCAAGGCATTTCATCAAGGTTTGGGTCCCCAAAAGGTCAAAAAACATGCAAAAAATGACCTCACTGCCCCTTTTTGGACACATAGGAAGCAGTCTTGGGAGAATGCACTTTTGGAGGGGAAAATGGGCACCAAATTGGAAACTTCTACTTGGGTTGGAAAGTATACATCTAGACCTTTCCAACGAGCTATCGTGAACTCAATTTGGATGCCAGGAAGTGCCCCAAAAGTAGGTGGAAAGGCGCGCGGCGCATAGGGCTCAGGCGCGCGGCGCATCAGGGTTTTTTCAGCACAGTTTTCACCTTTTAGCTCAGAAACTCGGCCAGTCTTCACCAGTTTCACCCCTTGAGATGATATTTGACCAAAAATGATGTAATTTTATGTATGTGAGGTAACATGGCACTTATTTATCTCCTTCTAGATGGTTCAGTCACAAATTACCAAGAAATTAATGTGATGAAATAGTTTCCTTCTTTTTAGAGGTAGGTTGTTTTGGTCAACTAGATTCTTGCTCCATGTTTAGAATTGGTTGAAACAGCTCCTAGGATGATGAGCTCGACCCCTAGAGGCAAGGGAATGAGTTAGCTTGCCTATATTATGTATTTTCTTAGTCATTTTCAAGGTTGGACTCTTTGGGAAGAGGTTTTGAGACTTTATTGTACATTTTACTTCAGCATTTTGGCAAAGGAAAGACCAGGGTTTTGCAGCACTGTTTGGAATTCTTGTGGCTTTATGTCTTGATGGTGTGCTTCTTTCAGTACTTGTAAGTTTGTTATGTGTATCATTTTCCTTCTCTCATCCTCTGCAATTGAACAAATGAAGTGTTAAGGTAGAATTCATAATCTGTAATGCTCTGCCATTAAGTTTGTTTGATCTCCTATGTTTTCATCTGTTTAAGGAGAACTCTTGAGGTTTTCTTGCTCTCCTTAGCTCCTCACCTGGCTGATCTATTCACCTCATTTCTTTTAAGGAATCAAAACAATTGCCTACCTTGCTCCAATCAGACCTCTGCAGAAACTGTGTCTCATCCCCGCACCCAAAATTGCCTTTCCCTTGAATTCAACAAAACTTCAAAAAATAAATTCCATAGTCCTTGTACTTCATACCTAGCCTAAAATTAGTCATCAATTTCAGTCATCGCGAGCCTCATTGACTATATTTTTCTGAGATTGACCCGGAGAGAGCCCTCTCCTGTCCTCGTAGGGCTAGCTATGAGGCTGAGCGTGGTTTGATGTTGCCTTGAGTTTTGCCTTCCTCAGCCTGGGGCAAATTCGAGCATTAACACCTATAACAATGTTTTTTTTTTACTAACTATGGGATCTGGAAAGCCATTTGATGAGGTAGGCGCGGTGTACTATTTTCTAGATCGAAAGTTATAAGGTTCGAGTCCTGAACGTCAACAGCTCCTATAGCCGACAATAGTAATTTACGCTGTGCTGGACATGATTGCAGCACTTCGAAGGCCGACATTGCTGAAGGTGCAACAGCCAAATCTTCAAAAATGTTATAGTTCTGAGCTGCTGTCGCATGTGGATTGAAAGTTGACTTTCTAAGTATACCCTTGGTGAGCGGTTTGATTACTAAGTCTGGGTTAGGTTTCTCGATCTGTAGTGGATTAGAACTGGGAGCTGAGGTTGATGGGTTACAATGACAAGATTCTGCTTCTTTACCATCAACAGGACTTTTACTTCCATAATCATGTGATCGAGTCACAATCCTAACATGGGACATCATCATTATGGGTTCTTTGCAGGCATTTGAGGAAGAACCTATCATCTTACTGTCTTGACTAGGAAAAGGATCCTTCAAAATAGTAGGCGTTTGGGAACCTTTGACAATTTTCGCAACCTCTGCATGATGAGGGTAGTCTCTTGTAAAATTCTCTTCATCACAAATGAGACAAGGATAACGAGGTTTGCATTTCTCATCAGTTGATTCCGCCTTTTCTGGTTTCTCTTTCTAATTTTTATCTATTTTACTTGTCTTCTTCCCTTTCTTCTTACCGTCGGATTTTGATTTGGCTGTAGATGACTCTACAACATGAATATCGGTGGAAATTTCCGCGGAAGAATCTCCTGTCGGGGAATCTGGCAAAGTTATGATAGGAGAAGAATTCTTGGAAGATTTCTTCTTAATTTTGGTATTAACCATACCAATCATACCATCAGCGACATGAGACCCTGAAGGAGCTGCAGTTATTTGATTTTGTTTAGGAAGATCGGGGATTTTCTCGTGTAACGTACCTGACTGCGTATAAACTAATTCAAGGTACTGAGCTTGAGCAATTACTTGCTCTTCAGCAACGACTCCGGCCTTAGCTACATCCTCAGTGATCTTTGGTAATAAAGATTTTAGAAACCATTCAGCTAAGATCTGATCCAAAATAAAAACTTTCACTAAACGTCGTCAACGTCTCCATTCATGAATGTGATCTAAAATGTAGGTGGGCGTTGACTGTTTTAATGAAGTTAATAATTCCGTGCCATTGTCATATCTAACTGGCAACTGAAAATGAGTTAAAAACAAAGTAGCTAACTGACTAAAGTTATAGAAAGTGGCTCGCGGTAACTCAATGTACCACTTGGCTGCAAGACCAATTAGAGTGCGTTGGAAAAGCCTTAAATGGATTGAATCATCTGAAATGGAATTAGACACACACCAGAGGTGATAAGTCATCACATGGTTCGACGGGTCCTCTCTTGATTTGCCTTCAAACCTAGGAATATCACTAGGAAACTTATTCGGCATTGGTGGCCAAAACGGAAGATAGTTAATTGGATCATTCGTAAGGTGTGACAAGTCAGGCAAGTCCAAAGTTGCAATAAACGGTAACTGACGATTAGGGTCCCTGAAACCCTGGGTCATGAGACCAGCCCCAGGAGGAGGATATCTAGGATAACTAGGAATTGGAATATCATTTGGGATATTATATCCTCTCGAAAAACCAGGATTAACCGAACCATACTGGGGTTGTTGAGGTTGTTGATATGTATACCGAGGGTATGGTTGATACTGATAGACTGGCTGCTGCACAGCAGGAACGAATTGGTACTGTCCATGGTACGGTTGATAAGTAAATTGAGGTTGACTTGTGACAACTGTACTTGGACCAGGTTGTCCTACAGGCATTTGAACCGAAGTCTGAATTGTGGATCTAGACTGAGGTAAAGATGTCTAAGGAGTTGATACAGGAACAATAGAAACTGGAGCTGTCGATACTCTAGAAGTAGGTGGGGTAGATTGAACAGATGTTGCAGCAATCGTTTGAGGTAGAGTACAAGGCGTACTAGGCCCAAACTGAGAAACTACAGAAGGTGCAGAAGTTTGAATAGTAGACTGGACAGGTTGCTAGGGTGAACCAGAAACCAAGGGTTGTCCAGTTTCAGATGACAACTGTACGTTCGATTGCAAGATTTGTTGAGATTGAGATGGATTCCACACTAAGTTCATTCTGGGGTACGGACCCATAATAGGTTGAGAATATTGAGGACCATAACTGGGTTGAGGGTAGGGTTGATAATTCAAAGGTACATTTGCAGCTCCTTGGACATATGATTGACCGGAAGGTGGTTGGAAACCTTGGGTTGGGTACTGACCTTGATGTTGATAACCTTGAGGCACGTACTGATACTGGGGTTGACCTTGAGGTACATATTGATACTGGGCTTGACCTTGAGGTACATATTGAGTCTGGGGTTGACCTTGAGGAACGTACTGTCCCATAGGTATGTACTGTCCTTGAGGTTCCCCCCAGGCAGAAATTGGGTACCTTGAGGTTGCCCCCCAGGCGATAATTGAGGACTTTGATGTGGCCACCTTGAGGTTGAGGATTAGGAATAGTACCTTACATCATAAGAATATCTTCTACACTCAACGGCTTAGTTCCATTATTTCCAGTTAATAACCCTTGTTCAATAGGTTGAGGAGATGCTCCCAAAACAGTACCAGTAAGTGAATGATACCCAGAGGGAACAGAAGGACTGCCGTATAAAAAGGTTTCTAGAGATTGAGAAAACATGGACGACTATCATGACATATTTAACAAAAGATAGTAACCCCTAGGTGTTGGGTGAAAAGGAATGCGAGGTGGTGAAAAACTTAGTCCCAGATTTTCCAAAAAATTGGTCAATGAAAGATACCAAGCACTACTCCTAGGTGGACTGTAAAAGATTGATTCACGCTCCCTAAGTTCTATAACAGGTTGATTTTCAGGGATAGGGATACCTTCCTCTTTCGGAGTATCAAGTTCTTCAATAGCTATAAGTCTAGAAGGAAGATTTTGGGTAATTATTCTTTCTACCCTGGGTGAACCAGGACCACTAGAAGTTGGAGAGGCAAATCCCAATGTTGGCGTAGCAGCAAATTCAATTTCAGGTTTAGATATATTAGGTTCCTCACCTAAATAACTAGTAGATGAAAAACTACCAATAACTTCGGAAACAGAAACAGATTGTGGATTATAATCTACTACTAGAGCTTGATAATCAGGATGTATGACTAAAGAAGACTCTCCTTCTTCAGGGGACCCAACTCTACTGTCTCTAGGAGTTACAAGGGCTCGTAACCCTTCAGGCTAGCTCGGTGAAAACTCAGGAGGTTGGCCCCGAAGTATATGAGACTTCCTCGGTAATTCAGCCACGATTAAATATTTTAACTACTTCACATGCAAACAAAGAAAAATATCAATGAAAACCACCTAAAGTCTCTAAAGAACCAAACAAATTTGAATCACATGCCTAAAGAATCTAGGAGATCAAACCACACACAAACAGTAACTTTCCATACTGAAAACACTAGTTGGTGATGAAATCCAACCTTGCAGAGTTCAATACAGAAATGGCGGTTGGAACAGTTACCCCAGCAACCTGCTTAATGAATAGACTGGCACAAGTTTCTCCACTAAACCGTCTCGAGTGAGGAGAACCCCCCAGAAAATCCAAGTGAGTCTAGCCAATGACTGCTCCAGGTATAGTGGGATCTTCCCTCCACCTTCACCTTAGGAAAAAATCCTATAGAATATGGTCACTATGGTTACCAACGGAAACAAATATACCTGGGGGAACAGTCTACGATCCGATACGCATGCAAGGGCAGAGTAACAAGATCAATCCCCTTGAAGGCTCCTTGACATAATCCAAGGTTTACCAACAAGTGACCCCAGGCTCCTGGACAATGGTTAATCCAAGGTTTACCATTTTTAATACATTAATATCTTCTATCGTTCCCAATGAGGAAGGATTGATTCCCACACTGGTTCGAACATGATCTCGTGCTTCTCCTTTAAGAGGAGCTTTCCTAGATCATAGATGTAACAATTGGATTTTATCTCCTACCGCAAGATATAGATACTTGTTTGTTTTACTATCTTGGAGAGTTAATTACTTCCTACTCCAAGACACTAGCCTAAGCTATGTTGGTGTAATAGAGCCCTAGAAATAAAAATATTACTAGATAGATTTTACTTTAAGCGTTATTTTTATTGGTTTTTCTTTAAGTCAAGAGGTGCGGAGATGAAACTTATGGTGTGAAGACTCGACTCGAAATCACTAAAAAATGCACTTAAGATGATAAGCAATCTTTTCCCTTCAATGAACTTCTAGCTAGGAAAGAGTTGAGAATGCAAATGCTTGTAAAAACAAATCTTTTCCTTAACAAACAAATCAAAAGAAGAGATTTTTGTCTTTTCCAATGCACTCAAAAACGAGACAACTAGTTATGCTCACAAAAATTTCCCTTTTCTTTCAAACACTCAAATACTACAAAAAAAAACTTTTTCCAAAAGAGATTTTTTATTTTTTATAAAACACTCAAAACTATGGAAAAATCTAATCTTGAGATCTATAAATTCTAAAAACTATTTGAAGTAAAAGCTTACAAGATTTCTTTTCAAGGATGTTTTACTTAGCTATAAGCAAACTAAGGACTAATTTGTCCAAAATCACAAATCAGTCAAAAAACAACCAATTTTTGTTTTCTTTTCTAAAAATGAAATCCAAAGCTTTTAACAAAAGCCTTTTCGAAGTTTCGCAAAGAGAAACATAAGATGGATTGCTCAACAAAGGCAGATTTTGCAAATGGTCAGACTCATAAGAAGGCTAGTAAAAACCAAGGTGATCTGAGGCTTCTAAGGCTTCTAAGCTCTGAGCTACTACAAGACCAAAATGAAAATCAAGCCCGGCAACCAAAAATTCTTGGAATTTCACCTAAAACCCTAATGCCAATGGAATTAACCTAAGAAAAGTTCCTGACAAGTCACATGCAGGTCTGGGGAGAGGATAACAACACCTAAGCAAATCTTAAGTTGACTAAAAGAGAAAATCTTAAGTTTTTCAAAATTTTGACAGGGTCCGTAGGCCCGCAATCCACACAGGTGCAGTACCACTCTGTGTGTAAAGCAAAAGTGCAGACAGGTCTACACTATGTTACAAGCAGAGGGTGCGGTCCTCTCCCAAAAGTATGAAAAAAAAAAAATAATCCAAGATCTACTAAATCTACCCAATTCCACACACAACAAGCCAAAAACAGAAACAAAAACACAGTTTCTCTGTTGGGTCCCTATAATACTAGTGATTACCCCATTACTATTGTAGTTATACCCCTTATTTATATTGTTGTGCCCCTATTACCCCCATATTGTTATTTATGTGCCCCATAGAATCCCTCTATTGTTATTTTTGTGGCTTTATATTATTATTGTTAGGTCGGCTGGATTATATTGTGACTCCTTAGACTCCTATATATAGAAAGGAGGTTTTGTCATTTGTATCATCCAAGAATTGTTCATTTATGTAATGTAAAGGAGGTTGCCCCCTCGAAGAGGCTGAATTCTAAGGCATTGATCTATCTTTTCTTGAACTGGTTTCATAACATTCTCAAGTCAAAGTAAAGCAAATCAAAAAATCAAGTTCCCCAGTGGAGTCACCATTTTGTCACACGGAATGAGTCGTTCTTGCAGACAAGACCGACCTCCCTAGTATCTAATGATATCTAGTGACAAGCAAGCCAATCAAATTCTATATTTCTCTAAATATGAAATTTATAAACAAAGGAAAACAAGTGTTTTAGGCCTACCTTGGGTCCAATGCAAGTTTGTGGAAGCCTCGATCTTTTGATCCAAATGAGATCCCTTGTAGCGAATCTGCAAACAGAAACAAGCACACAAATTAAATAGCACCTAAAAAGCCAATAGAATAAAGCATACTTATCATGATGATCAAGGAATTCATGAAACAAATCACATAAGACATTTTGTTGAGAAAAAAGAATCTGATTGTATTAATTTATGTCAGGCCAGGGTAACTCCAGAATGGGCAGAAGAAATTGATTGATTATTTCATTAGACAGCTATTGTTTATATACATAAAATGGACGGATCAGTTCATCTTCTTGATGACTGTTCACGTTCCAGGTTACCCAACCGTTGAAGATTAGGTGTGAACATTCCCCCCCTTAATCTAAAGGTATGTTGGTGAGTCCAAGCATCGTTCTGAATCTTTCAAGCTTTTCTCTTCCAAACGCTTTGGTGAAGATGTCTGCAATTTGCTCATTTGTGGAACAATAACGAAGATGGATTGTTTTGGCCTCAACATGATGTCGGATCAGATGATATTTAGTATTGATGTACTTAGTACGATCATGGAACTTTGGGTTCTTGGCCAACTTTATTGCAGAGGTGTTATCAATCATGAGTGGAGTTGATTGTACTTGTTTTACCTGCAAATCTTCAAGAATTTTCCTGAGCCACACAATTTCTTTCGTTGCTTCAGCTGCTGCCACGTATTCTGCTTCTGTTGTGGAATCTGCTAGAACTGATTGTTTGCGTGATCTCCAGGAGACAGCTCCTGATCCAAGACTCATAGGATATCCTGAAGTAGATACCCCAGTTTCTTTGTCTCCATCGAAGTCTGAATCAGAGTATCCAATCAAGCTGAAGTCGTCCACCTGTGTATACTTGATTCCAAGGTCTTGAGTTCCCTTCAAGTACCTTAGAACTCTTTTTGCAGCAGACCAGTGTCCCTCACAAGGCTTTTGCATAAACCTGGAGAGGATTCCAACAGCAAATGAAATGTTTGGTCTGGTAGTAGTGAGGTAGATGAGAATTCCTACAAGCTGTCTATACTTTGTTGCATCCTCAAATTCCTTTCCTTCAATAGAAGTGAGCTTCAAGTTTTGTTCCAATGGAGTAGAAAGAGGATTGCACTCTGTCATGCCAAATCTATTTAACAAATCTCCAATGTATTTCTTTTGAGAAAGAAATATGGATTTTGGATGTTGGGTTACTTCAATGCCAAGATAGTAATGAACATAGCCCAAATCAGTCATTTCAAAACTTTTTCCTAATTCTTTCTTTATGGATGCAATATAGCTTTCATTGTTCCCTGTCATTAAAAGATCATCTAAATATACCACAAGATATACAACTGTTTTGCCAACTTTCTTGACAAATAAAGTTGCATCCTCAAGATCAAAATTTTTGAAGTTGAGTTTCAGAAGATGCTCAGTTAGTTTTTCATACCAGGCTCGTGGTGCTTGTTTGAGGCCATACAAGGACTTCACAAGTTTGCATACTTTGTGTTCATGTCCTTTCACAGCAAATCCTTCAGGCTAGGACATAAAAACATTCTCTTTTAGATCTCCATTCAAGAATGCAGTTTTTACATCCATTTGATGGACTTTCCAACCGTTCTGAGCAGCTAGTGCAAAGAGTGTCTGGATGGTGGCCCATTTTGCTGTGGGGGAAAAAGTTTCCTCATAATCGACCCCTTCCTTTTGTGCAAAACCTTTTGCCACAAGCCTAGCTTTGTGCTTGTCAAGTGAGCCATCAGCTTTGTACTTGTTCTTGTAGACCCACTTGCAACCAATTGGTTTGGTTCCAAATGGAGGATCAACCAGCTTCCAAGTGCCATTCTTTATGAGGGCATCATACTCCTTCTGCATCGCTTCTTTCCATTCATCATGAGAAGAAGCTTCTTTGAAGGAATTTGGTTCAAAATCTGTAGAAAAGTTCAATTCACAATCATAATTAACATCCATATCAACAGGTGAATTAGAGTTATCTACATCACCTCCATCTTGTCGGTTTGTATTTCTGGTTCCTATTCTTCCAATTTCATCAGGATGAACACTTTCAAGTGTCTTTGTCAGCCACTTTGGGGGACCTTTCTGAGATGGTCCAGGCTGCTCTGTTGATTGAGTTGGGACTGAATCAAGATTGAGTCTCCCAATTCTATCAATTACATCACTTAAAGCATCATCCGTTGTTGGAGTTTCATGCAGGGGAGATTGTTCTTCAGAAGAAGATTCCACATGTTGTTCTAGTATAGGAATCCCCCCTTCAAGATGTGGAATCTGATTATCAAATTCTTGAAATGATTTCGTTTTTGCGAATCTATCCAAGCGATCAAGTTGCCGCTCAACAACACTGTCAGATTTGGATGATTCAAGGAAAATGACATCTCTAGATACAACAAACTTTTTATTTACTTCATCATAGAGACGGTATGCTTTAGAGGTGTTTGAATACCCCAGGAAGATACACTTACGACTTCTAGCACCAAGTTTGTTTCTATGTACCTTTGGTATTAAAGCATAACAGGTGGAACCAAAAATCCTGAGATGTTTTACCGAAGGAACATGTCCATACCACAATTCATAAGGAGTCTTGTTTCTTATAGCACTAGATGGACATCTATTCTTTATATATGCAGCACATAGAACAGCATCAGCCCAAAACATTATCTTTACATTTTTGAAGAAAAGCATGGATCGTACCATATTCAAGATTGTTCTATTCATTCTTTCTGCTACACCATTCTGTTGGGGATTATAAGGTACAGTTGTTTGATGTTTGATCCCATGTTGGCAAAGATAGTTTTCAAATTCATTTGATGTATATTCTTTTCCATTATCAGTGCGAATAGACCCAATATGAGATTGTGCATCATTTTCAATCCACTTATGAAAATTCTTGAATGTTTGAAAAGCATCAGATTTGTTCTTCAATAAATAAACCCAACACATTCTGGTGTAATCATCAATAAATGTCATGATATATTTATTTCCATTTGCAGAAGGAACAGGCATTGGACCACATAAATCTGAATGAATGAGTTCAAGCTTCCTATGTGCTCTTGAATGTGAATCACGAAAAGACTGTTTGCTATGCTTTCCTAGAATGCAAGCATCACATTGCTTATGTTTTCTAGGAATGGTAGGCAAACTAGCAACACCATTTTTCTTCAACAAGCGAAGACTATCATAGTTTAAATGTCCAAATCTAGCATGCCATAATAAACTTGACGGAAGTGTACCTTCTTCATGATGAGAAATATATGAGAAATGTTGTGCATGAGCAGAGGTTCCTTGCAGTTTAAGAAGTCTTTCTTCTTCTATACCCCTCATGACAGGTGAGTGGTTAGATGCCTTTCTTACCTCAAGCTTTCCATCAAACATATGAATGGAGTGACCTTGCTAGCGGATGTGGACCAAGGACAGCAAGTTTCTCTTGAGCTGTGGGAGATATAGAACACGATCCAGAAGAAAGTCTGGAAGACCAGGCAGTTTAAGCCTGATTGTGCCAAGCCCTGATGGCTTGATTTTTGACTGATCTGCAAAGTATACTGCTCCATCAACATTGTCAGTGAAATCTTCAAAAAAATCTTTCCTATGAGTCATATGACAAGTTGCTCCTGAATCAAGCAACCAATCATTTTTCGAAGAAGCAAGTGAAGCATTAAACAAATCTTCATTTACTCCAATGTTACATTGTGCCTCAATATAGTGAGCGGATTCAGGTGCTTTACCTTTGTCTGTGTCATCAGTTTTACCTTTCTGCTGATTTCTTCTCTGCTCAATTTTGTCCCATGGTAGCTTGCATGTAGAAGCATCATGTGATCCATTTTGTTTGTAGCGAATGCAATGCAGATCTGCTTTTTCTACTTGAGAATGTCTGCCCCCCCTGCCTCTGAAGTATCTTCCTCTTCCTCTTCGTCCACCTCTTCCTCTTGCAGAATCTTGAGCAGGATGCTTTTCTTTATGAGCAAGGCAAACAGTCTCTTCAGAAGATTCAGGGACTGTCTTCTTTCCAAAGGCTTTCTCTCTTTCAGCAAACTTTTTCACAAGAGAGTCAAAGGTTATATCTTTAAGATTCCCATTTGCTTGTAATGACTCAAGATAATTGGAGTAGGTAGGATAGAGTGCTTTCAGAAAGGCAATAAGAGAGATATCCAGCTCAACCTTAGTGGATTTGATATCATGCATTATAGACTTTATTTCAGATGCAAGAGCAAGAGGATCATTATTTTTCAGTTCAAGAGTGAAGAGTTTAATCATGAGCTGAACAACTTCAAGTGTAGAATGTGAATCATAGAGTTCTTTCAGCTTTTGTAAAGCTTCAAAGGCAGTGGAATAGGATGAAATATGACGACTTACTTCTTCGTTTACAGATGCTGCGATAAATGCATAGGCTTTGCTGTTCTTGTTTTCCCAAATGACAAGTTCTTTATCTCATGTAGGCTGCACAGGGTCTTTGTCTTCTTCTCCGACACACACTCCTTTCCACAACTCATTGTAGATGAGGGTGTGTTTTACCATCCGAGACCATTCAGAATAGTTCTCCTTGCCAGTGAGAACTATTCCGACCATAGAGATGATTGAATGCATTCTGTAAAAAAAATGTCTCTGCTGATAAAAAAAAACTTTCCTTACGTTACAGCCTTCAAATCCCTCTAATGTTTGCTAGAAGCATCAGCATTGAAATGATAACTTTTCAATGCAGCATTATCATTCAAAAGAAAACTGTGTAATAAATTGCGTAATATCAAACACTTTGATTGATATATATAAATACTTTGAAGAACAACGCAATACTCTGAATGATAAATAAACCCTTTGAAAACTGCACAATACTTTGACTGCTTTGAAAGACTGCTTACATAAACTGCGCAATACTTGACTCACAGCATTACCATTCGGACATTCACACTCACATGGAATAAAACGCGCAATTCCAAATCATTTACCATACCATATCCTTGCGGTCGTGAGTGATGACAAACAGAATCCGAACTGCTCTCAAATAATAAATGATGACAAAACTGCTCTCAAATAAATTACAGTGCTCTCAAATAATAAGCGATGACAAAACTGCTCTCAAATTTCAAAAGCTTCTTGCCTCCCGCCGACATTGTTTCTCCGATACTTCGTTGCACACTTAGGAACCCTCCATACTTATTCCTTTGGCTTATTCGATATTCAACGGTAGAGCCCGGAAAGGGTGCGGGGTATCGAATCTTGACTAAACTTATACCAGTTTAAGTTTTACAGAGCACAACAGACCCAAGAGTAGAATTGCAAGGATGGCTGACCTGGGCTTTGAAGAAGCGGACGAGGAGGTCGAAAACTTCCTGGAAACCCAAAGCTCCGACAACAACTACATGGTCGGCTTTGTCCTGGCCAATGTCGTGGGATTGCAGTACTACACGGGCACCATCAATGGCCGTGAAATGATTCGACTAGTTTGCGAGCCTGAAAATCGGCACGACCCCAATGCCATCAAAGTCCTCAACATGAGCGGCCAGCAGGTCGGTTACATCGAGCGCACTGTGGCGCTGGCACTGGCGTCCCATGTTGATCAATCCCTAATTTTAATCGAAGGAATCGTGTCCAGGGCTCTGCATAAAGATGCTTACAAGCGAGCTCGAAAGGCTGGAAGAGGCAAATGCCGTGGGAATGATATGATTCGGTCACGAGGAACTCGAAATTGCCTTCAGGAGATTTTTGTAAAGGTTATGAATGTCAAACGATAACTGTGTGCAATGGCAGCAAGGTATACGGTGTGGAGAGGCAGCAAAACGGATGCGCAGAGAATCAATGAGGCGCAGACAATCAATGATGCGCAGAGAATTAATAACACTCTGGACAGATGCAGCGCTCAGGACAGAGGCAGGAGTTACAACTATTTTTAGAACCTGGGACCTGTGCTCTGATACCATGTCAGGCCAGGGTAACTCCAGAATGGGCAGAAGAAATTGATTGATTATTTCATTAGACAGCTATTGTTTATATACATAAAATGGATGGATCAGTTCATCTTCTTGATGACTGTTCACGTTCCAAGTTACCCAACCGTTGAAGATTAGGTGTGAACAAATCAAAGAAGAACTTTACAACCTGTGCCTTGATGCTGTACAAGCTCCTCCCAGGGTCCAACAAGAAGTCTCCTTTACTTTGACAAGTTTCACTCTCTTCCCAATGAAGCCAAAAGGTATGTGATCTCACCTCTCAAGCTTAACTAGGAAGTCTCAATTCCACCAGCATTTACCCTCAAAAATGTTTAGCTTCTAACCTCCCTAGCAACCAGCCCAATGCCTTAATTTATAGTGCAATGGAGGGAAGTTACTAGGTCCACCTTCAAAGGGATAAAGCCTTCCTTCAAAGGGATAGCTCCTCTCATCAAGGGATTAGCTCCTTCACTTTTGGGATGCATGAACCACTTAGGAGCGAACCATCAACATCAAAATTCCTTCTAGAATCATCTAGAATTAACCCAAAGTGAGTTTTTAAGAATAAACTTGTGCCTTTTTTACTTTCACAGGGGTTGGCACCCACTCCTTTAGAGACAGAGCAGGCAGGCCCGCAGGTAACATGAACAGGGGGTGCGGGATCGCAGGCAATAGTGAGAGAAAGTACGGAACCAGACGTTTATTGATTTTTAAGGTCTTTCTCTCATTTTCAAAGCTTGACATGAAGAGATGAGGTTTGAGACTTGCTTAGGAGGACAGTATGAATGATGAGAGACCCATACTGACTGCAAATAGTCATGGTGACAATATTTTTTGTAACAAGTACCAAGGCATTGAATGTGTTTCTGGGTTATCTTCCTAGATAGAGTGTTGAAGTTGATAGGAAGAAACCTGTCGAAAGGTAGGCAATGACGTGTCCTACATCAGTCGACATGAAACTGAACAAGAATGATTTTGTTTTTTGAGGAATATTTTGAGCATTTGGGTCTAAACAACGGAGGGCATGATGAAAGGATATGCATGATCAGTCGATAGAGGAAACAAATGGGAACCCTTGAACAATAGAAGGCACAACAATGGTTTTAACTAGACAGCACTAGACTCATGAACACTACAGAGTGTTAAGATACGGAGATGCAATTACATCAGGGTATATAGGCTAAAACTCATAGGTTGGTAGGGTTCATATTGAGAGGCCATCAAAATGAAGGTTTATCTGAGGGAGTGCCATGTTCAAGGGAACGATTGCTGCCAAACCACGCTTTCAAATACAGAATACAACTGGGTTACCTACTTCCCCGTATGATTTTTTAATGACTCCAGACGGGTAAACCCATCGATCTTTTCATTTTTAAGGATTCTGAAAAGGATCACAAAAACAACAAATCTTTGCGCTATCTGATTAGTTTAATGAGTCCAGATAGGCAAACTCATCGATTTTTTCCTATTTTAAGAGTCTAAAAAGTATCGTAAAAAGAATGACTCTATATCTTGTCTATGTAATTTAAAGAGTCCAGACTAGACAACTCGGTGGTATTTTCATGTTTAGAGAGTCTGAAAAGATCGTAAAGCGAGACTCCATGGTGGTCCCTTTCTCATACTTTTTAACCGGGTGCGCCAAAAGGTTAATAGTATACTCGGATCAGTTACTTTTCCGTCTTTTAATCTATTGAACCTGGATAAAAGGAAACCTTTTTCCAATAGATGTCGACCTCATTTTTTTACGAGTACGAGGCGACGGACTAAACTCGTGTTTCGTTGTGAATTTTTAATGAGTCACGCGATGACAAACTCAATACCTTCATCAAAATTTTTAATGAGTCAAATGAAGAAAACTCAGGGTATATTTTTCAATTTAGTGAGCAATAAAAAGAGGGAAAAGAACGGCTCATCCATTCATAGTTTTACGAGCTCGAAGGAGGGGAAAAACTTGGGGATTTTTCGATTTAAGAGCAAGAAACGGTCCCAAAAAAGAAAGTGCTCTTACTGCTGCCATCTATTTTTAACGAGCCCAATAACAAAAACTCAGGATTTTTCAGTTTTAACGAGCAATAAAACTACCTAAAAGAATTCTCGAGTCATCTTTATCGACTTTAATGAGGTGAAAGACATAGCTCAGGATTTTTTCAGTTTAAAGAGTGAGAAAAAAGCACCTAAAAAGAATGCTCCTTTAGTCTTTTTCTGTTTAATGATCAAGAAAAAGATAAAAAAAGAGTAGCTCAGAGCATCGTTGCATGTATTTAACAAGCGTAATGATGAAAACTCAGAGATGTTTATATTTTTGAAAGAGCAATAAAATATCACAAAAAGTGCTTTGACTATCGTTGCATAGTTTTTAACGAGCTCAATGATGAAAACTCAGAGATGTTTATATTTTTTAAAGAGCAATAAAATATCTCAAAAATTGCTCTAACCATTATCGTACAGATTTAATGAGCTTGGCGATGAAAAATCATAGATGTTTATATCTTTTAAAGAGAAATAAAGTATCACGAAAAGTGCTCTGTTCTTCGTTGTAGTAGTTTAACGAGCCTAAAGAAGGAGACTCGAGGTTTTTCGAATTAATAAGTAATAAAAATACCATAAAAAGAATGCTCGATCTTTCTCAATCTCATGCTTGACATTAGAAGGGTCTATGCCATGCATTTCCTCATAAGACCAAGGAAAAACATCGCAGAAGTCCCTAAACGGGTAGGTGAAGCTCAAAATTTCCTCAGGATTGTGATTGGCTCCACTCTGTATGTTTTCCACGATGCCTGTCATGACAGAAATATTGGGGAGCAATGTTTGTGAAATATTTCCCCTGTTTCCTTCCAAGTCCAAAAGTTGGATAGTCGTATACGGTGAGGAAATGATTTCATGTGCATTAGGTGATAGGATTTGAAGAGGCATCATGTCTGAATCAGATATCAAAACATGATGGTGTGAATCCTCCCAAGGTCGCTCTTCTAACCTCATGATCTCTCTAATAGCTTCGTCCATCGGTAGGACTTGATTGAGTGGATCGAAAGAAAGAGTGGTTATGGGAGGGGCAGTGGTATCGTTGGCCGAAACCAAAGTGACCGGAGATTCAGATGCAAATTGAATGGTTTGGTAGGCCAATTTAGCTGGTGACAACGACATTTTCTCTCCGTATGTGTCAATGTCAAAAGGAGCCGGTAGGATCCATGGATCAGTATTTTCACAAGGAATAGATGAAAGCATATTGACCTTCTATGAAACCTGCGGCAGCTGAAGAGGGAAACAACCCATGAGGGAAGAAGCCTTCAGTAGACCGGTACCTACACTGACATAACTGTCAGTTCCACCTCCTACTAGGGGTACGAAGCCACTAGGTAATGGTGAATAATCAAGGGTGCAGAAAGACAACTGATCTATTGTAATAACCTTACCATCCAATGGAAATTGGATGATGCAAAAGATATTAGATACGACGGCTGTCATAGCATATGTCCAACTGCGACCTGGGAAGAGATTATAGTCGAGTTTTCTATCTATGACTTCTACGTCCACCGTTACGCTTTTCCCAACCAAAGTGATGGGAAAACTGGCTAGGTATCCTTTTGGGATAAAGATGTGGCCTTCAAAAGATTTAAGGGAGTTCGATGGTGGGGATAGGGTTGGGGAACCCAGGGCAAGCCAACATGAAGCCGACATGACGCAAGTAGAAGCACCTTCGTCGACGACAGTTCTGTGTATACCTTTACCTTTCAATGTGATATGCACCTGAAATGCAAGTTGGTGGGAAAGGGGAGGTTTACATTTGTCCATGTTGAAAATAGCAAGCATGGAATCTATAGGATCAAGACATCCAATAGCTGAAAGCAAAGCTTTTTGTTGGGTGGGGCATGTTTGTAATACTTCGAGCGCCAACATAGCCAAGGGTGCTTGTGCCAAATCCTCTACAATGTTGTAGTGTTGGGCGGCACATGCAGATGTATTATGCATTCCGCATCGAAGTTCCCCTTTTTGGGGTCAAATTACAAAGTCCTCAACTGACATTTCGATATGAAAATCATTGGGCGACGATGGGTTTTTACCTGAGGATGGTTCTGCTACAAGAGTGATAGGAGATTCATAAGATTTGGCTCTTGTGGTGAGTTCTACCATTTCAAATGTGAAAATGGTAGAAGATCCTTGACCAACTGAACGATGTTGCAAGCCATCATTGCCCCCTGGTGTGGGTTGCTGTTGGTTTGCAATAAGATTTTGCTGCTACTGAGTGGGAAAGGGATTCCTAAGGATAGCAGGGGTCTTACCAATATCCCTTTTGGCAAGGTACTCTGTGAATTCTTGAAGATGCGGACAATGCCAAGTTACGTGATCTTCAACATAGAGTTTGCAAGGAAATATGGCAAGTGTATCCTTTTCATCAACACTAGGTGCAGCGACCTTCTATTTTGGGTTGGGCTACTTATATGACTGCTCTTTAGAAGGAGTGTTCTTGTTCTTATTCTTCTTGTCCTTGCCACCAGATTTTTATGTAGATTGCACAAAGTTTATCGCAGTGGCAGGAAGAGAAGTCGCTTTGGTAGAGGGGTCCACTGCCAGCTTGGAAATGGCACCACTGAGTTGTTTTACAGCGGCCCCAAAGGTTGCGTCGACAATCCTATTGGCGTGCACGCTGGGGTGCTAAGTGGTGGAAGCATTGGGGTTACCAGGAGCATTAGTGATTATGTCATAAAGAGTGCTAGACTGTGAATATATCAGATTTAAGTGCCGGGCACGATGTATAGATTGATATTCTATGACCGCACCACCTAGAGCGACATCTCTAGCTATTTGAGGAAGTAAGGACCTGCAGAACTAGTCTGTTAAGAGAAATTCTGGGATGGGAGCTTTTACTAACCTTCGCCTATGTCTCCATTCATGAATATGATCAAAGATGTGGGTGGCGGTTTCTTGACGAAATGAAGTGAGGAGCTCTGTCCCAGTCTCATAGCAGATTGGTAACTAGAAGTGCTTTAGAAATTCCATCGCTAAAGTGTCAAAGGTGTTTACTGATGTGCGTGGTAACTCAATATACCATTTCACTGTGTTGCTAGTGAGGGTGCGGGGAAAAAGACGTAACCGGACACTATCATCCACCATAGAGTTTGAAACACACCAGAGATGGTAGGTGGTGATATGGGTGCCCAGCTCCTCCCCTTGTTTTCCATCGAACTTTCGGATGTCTATTGGTATTTTATGTGGGATCGGAGGCCATTTTAAGTTGTGGTAGATGGGGTCGTTTGTCAGCTTGTATAATTTGGGAATATCCAACATTGCCAAAAAGGGCAAAGAGTTAGGTGCCCTTGACTCAGACCATGGTGATGATAGATGACCTGAGGAGCTCTGTGCTCCTCCCATCATTTGGTTCCCCATAGTGTACATGGGTTGCATGGTGTAGTAGTTGCTTTGCAGTATGGTGTTGTAGAGTGGATTTCCATGAGGATTTTGATACTGGGGTATGAAATTGCCTCCAGTATAAGCAGTTCCGCTTGACTCATTTGAGTCTGTGAGTAGGGTGCCCCCATGGATTGGTTGGGAACCCCTTGTGGATTCCCGATCGACACAGAACTAACCATTTGGCTTTGATTGACAGAGGGAACACTCATGTAAATTAGCGACTATCCATGCATGCTTGAGAACGGAGGGGGAACTGTGACATTCCCTACCGGCATGTGCATATTGGGAACCCCCCCAGATATCTGAATCTGGGGGTTGGAACTGTACATTGGTGGCCGATCGTGTTGTTGGTAAACGGGAACCGCACCCATAGTGCCACATTGAGTGTTATATGGAGCATTGTATGTGGCACTTGTCGAAGGTATGCATTGTGGCACCATAGGAGTGGAACCTGGCATCTGCTGGGTTCCACTTATAGAGGGTGTTATGTGAGTTGTCGTACCTGGGACAAACGGGATAGTAGGATTCCACATTATCGGTGTTGTGATGACCATAGACTGGGGAAGTGGTAGAGGACCAACAATGTCTCTAAAATTCCACAACCCGTGAGTCGTCGATTGGACAGATGGGAAAGTTCCACCTATCGAAGAAGGAAGTATAGGTACCATTGGAACCATGATAGGGTCCGACAGATTTGTGAGCGGCATGTTAAAGTGAGGAAGAAATCCTCTAGAAAACTATAATTATCGGTCGTCCACATAGATCCCGTGTGATATTTAGGAGACTGATTCCTCGAAGATGAGGAATCCGAGTTAGTGGAACTTGGCAAATCTTCCACAATGAGTGGAGGAAGTCCTAACAATCGTTTGGAGTGACGACAAGGGCTGGACGTAGCCACGGTGACCGTTAAGTTCTATCAAATAAATTTTAATGTGATATTCTTTGAAGTCTCAAAAATGATAGCACCCAGGTACCTAAAGAATGAAAAATACATTAAATATATCAATCAGAAAACAGAGGGAAAGTACCTCGACTGATAAGCACCGATCACTGGAGATGAAACCTAGTATCTCAATGAATAACAGAGAAGGATGGCCAAATGTATGGTTATGGTTACTCTAGAGCTTCACCCAAACCTCAGATTGAGGGGCCAAGTACTCTCGTGAAGATGAGCACCCTCCCAAAAACTGAAGACAGAGTAGATCCGTCCATGTTAGGTACTAGGATAGCCCGTCCTAGTCACCTTGTGTAAGTACCTAGAAGTTTTGGCCACTAGAGATACCTCAAATCACAAACATTACCAAGGGGGACATAGTCGTAGACAGCATGCTGTGTGGGCAGGAAACCTGAGTCCCCGACTCAGTTCCGAAATCCCCGAAGGGACCCCCAGTACACAGAATGCCCAAAGGATTTGTAAGAGAAGGCGAGCTACCTTCAATTACAGTCCAATGTTGTCTCGTATTTCGCTCCGTTATTAGTGGAGTGGTCCTAGTAATATGAGTGCAGAAGGATTTTTCACTCGTTAATGACACTAGTTTTGGTTTTCAACCTTGGGCAGTTCACTCACATGCTTATCCCAAGATCCTAGCCTAGCTAATGTTGGTTTTCTCAAAAGAGTAATTGATTGATTTTAATGTAAATTTTAAGTGTACTTGATTATTTGTCTTCAGTAGGGGTGTTGACGTATGAATATGGTGAGACTCTTGACTCAATAAATCATGCAGAACAATGCTCTGATATTTTTTTCAATTTTTTATGCAAACAAGTCTTATTCTACATATTCATCTTTTCACATATTCATATATTCATTTGTGCATCTAAAGCCATTCAACACTTGCATAACCAAAAGATTATTTTTCCAATATTTCCTAACAACTATTGAAAACCAAAATGAAGCAGCTTACAACTATTTCGACAGAAGGATGAATACAATTTATCAGTCTTTCTTTCAAAAAAAATGTATTCTAAAAGAGAAAAACTAAAACTTTTTCCTAAAAAATAAACTTTCAGGACACCAAATTTGCTAACATAATATAGTTGCAAATCTTACTTTAGCCCATGAGAAAATTTCCCCCCCTTTTGGTCCACAGACACTACTGGAAATCATGGAAATGGGAGAATATTGCTCTGTTTCAGTGTAAACAAAGAGTTAGTTGGTCCACTAACACTCCCTATACACAGGAACAGTGCTTTATAAAGTTTTGTTTAGCTTGGTAACCTGCGTTAGTGAGGGAAATTTCTGAAATAGAGGGCCTTTAGGATCATTTTCTGAGGAGAATGCAAACTAGTAGGATGTAACAAGATAGTTGGTGGGTCAGAAAAGGATTTGAAGAAGTAGGGAATCTTAGAAGAAAGAGAAGAATTGGGAGGAGTTCGGGTAAACCGAGAACTAGATGTATAGTCCCCAACAGAGTTGTCAATTCCGCTATGGGGTAAAATGCACAGTGTATGGAGAATGAAAACTACCTTCGAAGGTCTTCCTAGGACCTTCAACAGACTGTAAGATTATCTGTAGAAGCTACCAATATATACACATGTTCATCTATCAAATATCAGTTAACCAAGTATGGAAAGAGTGTTTACCTAAAATCTCCTTCTAGATTTGTTTGGAGGCCTCAATGTAGCCAAGAGGAACTCCTCCAAAGCTGACTCCAAGAAAATTCCTCTAGAAAGGAAAGGAAAACACAATCACAGCATACAATCTAGAAAACTAATATAAGAATGCACAATGAACATATACTTGTATACAACTTAAACTACTCAACTCGACAAGTATCAAAATGAACAACTCAATGAACAATGTTACCGACACTATGGAGTAGGGAACACAACTGTAGTTTTGTATTTATAATGGAAGAGTGATTACAACCATCCATTGTATCAGCCTTCCCTTGCCCCTTCTTCCTCTCTCTCTCTCTCTTTCAGCTCACTTCTTCAAGTATATGATAGTTCACAACAGCTTAATGGGCTATCCTTTCAAATGCTCTGACCCCTTTCACAATGGCCCTCTCACTGCTTATGTAGCAATCAAGTTAGGGCTGCCAAGCTCCTCCTAGAGTTCATTAGGGAAAAAGCCATGAACTTGCCCTATTTTCAAGCTTTTTCCCATTTTCCTTCATTCTCATATTGGAATTTCCCCAAATAATTCGATTTTTGGGACTTTCCCTACTTTTCTTGAGCAAATTTAGGGATAAATATCTAGATATTTGTGAGCAGATTCGTTGGCTTGACCCACTAAACATCTCTTAGTTTCACTAATGCTCCCCATGGCTTAACAACCTGAGTTATCAGGGTGACTAATGCTCCTCTATGCTTGGTAACAAGCTTTATAAAGCAGGTTAGTAGTGCAAAACCAATGTTAGTGTGGATTCAAGGCCTGCAATTGTGGTCTTTGCTTCAGTCATGCTGTCTTTCACCTCTGAGTTGATGAGGAGGTCATTTTTCCCTATAACAAGCACTCATATCACCACCTGTCATATTTGGTGTGTTTCAAACTCGATGGTGGATGATAGTGTTCGATTACATCTTTTTCTCCGCACCCTCACTGGCAATGTAGCTAAGTGGTACATTGAGTTACCACACACATCAGTAAATACCTTCAACGCTCTAGCAATGGAATTCTTAAAGCACTTCCAGCTACCCATCTGCTATGAGACTGGGACAAAGCTCCTCACTTCATTACGTTAGGATACCGCCACCCACATCTCTGATCATATACATGAACGGAGACATAGGTGGAGGTTAGTCAAAGCTCCCCTCCCAGAATATCTCTTAGCGGATTGGTTCTGCAAGTCCCTACTCCTGCAAATCGCTAAAGATGTCACTTTAGGCGGTGTGGTCGCAGAAGACCAATCCATACGTCATGCCCAACACTTAGATATGATATATTCACATTTTATCATGCTTTACGACATAATCCCCAATGCCCCTCATAACTCCAATGTTTCTGCTACTCAGCACCCCAGAGCACATGCCGATGGGATTATTGGTGCAACCTCTAGGGCTGCTATAAAACAACTCAGCGGTCACATTACCTAGATGTCAATGGACCCCTCTACCAAATCAACTACTCTTCCCACCACTGCGATAAACTCTATGCAATCTATGCAAAAACCTGGTGGTAAGAACAAGAAGAATAAGAAAAAGACAGCTCCTTCTTAAGAGCAGTCGACAAAGAAGTACACCCAAAGTAGAAGGCTGTTGAGCCCTCTGACAATGTAAAGGATAAACCCGCCCGATTCCCTTGCAAAATCTATGCGCAAGACCACATGACATATCTGTGTCCGCGTCTTAAGGAATGCATAGATTTCATTGCTAAAAGGGACACCGAAAGGACCCTTGCTGTCCTGAATAATCCTTTCCCCGTTCATCAGCAGTAGCACCTTATTACAAAACAACCCCAACCCCTACAAGGGGGAAATAATGGTTTGCAACATCCTTCAGCTGGTGAAGAATCTTCTACTCTTTACACCTTTGAAACAGTAGATCTACAAACAAGAGCCAAATCCTATGGAGCTCCTATTGCTCATGCAAAGGAACCTTCCTCAAGTCAAAATCCATCACCACCCAATGATTTTCATATCAAACGGCTAGTTGTTGAACTTGTAATTTCCCCCCCAAAGGGGCACTTTAATGCACAACACACAATACATCTACATGTGTCACCCAAAACTACAACATTGTAGAAGACTTGGTGCAAGCACCATCGACTATGTGAGCGCTTGAAGTATTACAAACATGTCCAACACAAAGGAAAGCTTTACTTTCGACTATTGGTGGTATCGACCCACAAGATTCTATGCTTTCAATTTTTGACATGGAAAAGTGTAAACCTCCCCTTTCTCACCAGCTTGCATTTCAGGTGCAAATATTTTCGAAAGGTAAAGGTATACATAGAATTGTCATCGATGAAGGTGCTTCTACCTGTGTCATGTTGGCTTCATGTTGCCTTGATTTAGGTTCTGCAACCATATCCCCACCGTTGAATTCCCTTAAACCTTTTGATAGCCACACTTTCATCCCAAAAGGATACCTTGCTGACTTCCCCATCACTCTGACTGGGAAAACGGTAACGGTGGATATCAAAGTTATGGAGATAAACTCAACTATAATCTGCTTTTGGGACACACTTGGACTTATGCCATGAATGCCATTGTGTCTTCGGTCTTCCATATCATCCTATTTCCCTTAGATGGAAAGATAATCACAGTAGACTAGCTATCCTTTTGCACTGTAGATTACTCCCCGTTACCTAGCAGCTTTGTACCCTTAGTGGGTGGTGTACCTGACTCTTATGTCAGTATTGATACCAGTCTACTGAAGGGATCTTCCCTAATAGGTTGTTTCCCTCTACGGCCACCCACGGTTCCACAGGTGGTCTCTATGGTTTCATCCATTCCTCACGAACCAACTGATACTTGGATCTTCATGGCCCCTTCAGACATTGACACTTACGGAGAAAAAATGTCGTTGTCACCAGCTGAATTGGCCTACTAGGCCATTCAATCTACATCCAAGTCTCCGGTCACTTTGGTCACGACCAACGATACCACCACCCCTCCCATAACAACTCCTTCTTTTGATCCCCTCAATCAAGTCCTACCTATGGACGAAACTATTAGAGAGATCACAAGTTTAGAAGAGCGTCCTTGGGAGGACTCGCACCACCATGTTTCGATATCTGATTCAGACATGATGCCTCTTCAAATCCTGTCACCTAATGCCCCTGAAATCATTTCCTCACCATATATGACTATCCAAACATTGGACTCAGAGGGAAATATGGGTAATATTTCAAAGACATTGCCCATCGATATTTCAGTCAAGACAAGCATTGTGGAAAACATACAGATTGAAGCCAATCACAATCTTGAGGAAATTGCGAGCTTCACCTACCCTTTTAAGGACTTCCACGATATTTTCCCTTGGTCTTATGAGGAAATGCATGGCATAGACCCTTCTATTTTCATGCATAATATCAAGAAAGATCGAGCATTATTTTTATGGTATTTTTTTTTCTCGTTAATCTGAAAAAACCTCGAGTCTCCTTCTTTGGGCTCGTTAAAATACCGCGAAGAAGGTCGAGCATTATTTTTATGGTATTTTTCTTGCTCGTTATTCTGAAAAATCATTGAGTCTCCTTCTTCGAGCTCGTTAAACTACTACAAAGAAGATCGAGTGTTCTTTTTATGGTATTTTTCTTGCTCGTTAATTCGAAAAACCTCGAGTCTCCTTCTTTAGGCTCATTAAACTACTACAAAGATGATATGAGTGCTTTATTTTATGGGATATTTTCTCACTCTTAAACTAAAAAGTCCCCAAGTTTATCATCGTTGGGCTCGTTAAAAACATACGACGACAGTCTGAGCAACCCTTTTTTGCTCTTTTTCTAGCTCATTAAATTGAAAAAGATCATTAGGGCATTCTTTTTAGGCACTGTTTTCTCACTCATAAAACTGAAAAAATCCCGAGTTTTTCTTTAGGCTCGTTAAGCATTTATAAATATGACCCAAGCATTCTTTTAGGTACTTTTCTTGCTCTTTATACTGAAAAATCCCGAGTTTTTGTCACCGGGCTCGTTAAAAATCTATGGCAGCAACAAGAGAACTTTCTTTTTGGGACCATTTCTTGCTCTTAAATCGAAATATCCTCGAGTTTTTTCCCTTCTTCAGGCTCATTAAATCTACGAGGAAGGAATGAGCAGTTCTTTTACCTATTTTTCCTTGCTCAATAAATTGAAAAAGATACCTTGAGTTTTCTTCATTTGACTTGCTAAAATTTGATGAAGGTATTGAGTTTGTCATTGTGTGACTCATTAAAAATTCATGACAAAAAACGAGTTTAGTCTGTCTCCTCGTACTCGTCACAAAATGAGGTCAACATCTACTGAACATAGGTTTCTCTTTATCCGGATTCAATAGATTAACTCATAGAAAAGTAATTGATCCGAGTATACTATTAACCTTTTTTCATGCGCGGTTAACAACTATGACAAAGGGACCACCATGGAGTCATTCTTTACAATCTTTTCAGACTCTCTAAATATGAAAATACCACTGAGTTGTCTCGTCTGGACTCATTAATTTAAACAAATAAGATATAGAGTCACTCTTTTTACAATCCTTTTCAGATTCTCAAAACATGAAAAGATCAACGAGTTTGCCTATCTAGACTCATCAAACTAATCAGATAGGACATAGAGTTGCTCATTTCGCAGTCTTTTTCAAACTCCTAAAATATGAAAAGATCGACGAGTTTACCCGTCTGGACTCACTAAACTAATCATACGGGAAAAGTAGACAATACAATTACATTTAGTATTAGAAAGCGTGGTTTGGCAGCAGTTGTTCTCTTGAACATGGCACTCCCTCAAATAAACATTCCTTGTGACGGCCTCTCAATGTGAATCCTACCATCCTATGAGTTTAGCTTAAATACCCCGATGTTCTTGCATCTTTCTATCCTAACACTCTTTGGTGTTCATGAGTCTAGTGCTGCATGGTTAAAACCGTTGTCGTGCCTTCTATTGCTCAAGGGTTAACCTTTTGTTTCCTCCATCAACCCATCAAGCATATCCTTTCATCATGCCCTCTGTTGTTTAGACCCAATGCTCAAAGATTCCTCAAAAAAAAAATCATTCTTGTCCCATTTTGTGTTGACTAATGTAGGACACATTATTTCCTACCTTTTGATAGGTATCTTCCTATCAACTTCAACACTCTATCTAGGAAGATAACCTAAAAACACATTCAGTGCCTTGGTACTTGTAGACATTAGTGGCAGGTCACCTTGTGTTTGATCAGGGGTTCTCATTATTGGCTCCTAGTTTAGCGATTCTACGAGTGTTCGACGACAAACATATCTTTCACACTCGTTAGATTGTACTGTTCATCTTGGAGACCATCACCATTATTGATGGTCTTCCTTGCATCTGTTAATGGTCTCCATTATTGACCGGTAATCATATGATTTCATGCATGTTCGACATCAACGCATATACTCACATGTACTGATCTATGCTATTCGGTGAAGCGGAAATCAAGACATTGGGAAGAGGCTTGCATCAATCAACCTTGCTTCCTCTCCCAATTTGTGTATATTGTTTTCTGGAAACAGCTCATTAGAATGATCCTATTATGACACTAGATCCGCATTGTGCTTATCGAGGGCCAACATCGTCATATCTCTTCTATGAGAAAATCACTCTAACATAGCTACTGAGCATGGGAATGCCCAAATCAAGACATGATTTTAGTAGTTATATATATATGTGTTGTATCAGGTTTCTTGTACCACCTGAAGCTCTGATCCTCTCTCTCTCTTTGTCGAAGAAGGAAAATTACAGTTAAGTAAAGTATTTTAGCCATTGTCGCAGCCTCTGATCTCACACTTTAGGGGGTATCTGTTATACATCAAAATGACCCCCTCATCAACTCAGAGGGGAAAGACATGATAGCTGAAGCAAAGACCAAGATCACAAGCCTTGTTTCCACACTAACGCTAGCTATGCACTGACAACCTGCTTTATAAAGCTCCTCAGCAAGCCTAAGGGAGCATTAGTGACCCTACTAACTCTAGTTGTTAGTTCAGGAACAATGTTAGTGGATCCTAATGAAGTTCTAGAGGTCAAAGGAGCGAATTGACTCATAAATATCTAGATATTTTCTCCTAAATATACTCAAGAAAAGCAAGGAAACATCTCAAGTTCGACCTGTTTGGGGGATTTCTAATCGTAATGGAGGAAAATGGGAAAGAGTTGAAAAGCATGGAAACTTCATTGCTTTTACCCTAAGGAACTCATGGAGGAACTTGGCAACCCTAACTCAATTGCTACATAAGCAAAGCTAGGGCTATGGTGATAGGGGTCAGATCATTTGAAAGGATAGCATACTTGATTGTTGAGCATTGTCTCAAATCAGAAGAAGTTGGTAAGAAGGGAGAGAGAGAGAGAAGCTGGAGGGGTAAGGGAAGGTTGATGCAACAGATGGTTGTAATCACTCTTTTGACATTAATATAGAACTGCAGTTGTACTATCTACTCCGTGGTGTTGGTACTATCATTCATTAGCTTGTTTGTCCAATACCTTTTAGCATGAGTAGCTTAGTTATGTGTAAATAGATGTTCTTTTATGTATTCATGTATTAGTTATCGAAGTTGTATGATGTGATTATGCTTGTCTCTTCTATGTGTAGGACTTGATCTGGAGCCAGCTTAGGGGACTTCCACCTAGTTGCATTGTGCTCTCCAACAAATCTACACGAAGGCTTGAGGTAATATATTTCTCCTACTTTGATAGTTAGCTATTGTTTATGAACATGCATGTAACTTTGTGACGATTGTAGATAATATTACAGTCTACCAAAGGTCCCAGGAAGACCTTTGAGGTTATCTCCATTCTCCATACACTGTGCATTTTGTCCTATATCATTTGGAACAGGATCTTGAGGTCCTCATGACATTACAAGAGGACCCCAACATCCAGTGGCTGGAGATAGAGGCACACAAACTCCAACAATAGTACGACAAAATCAGAGGAACTACGCAAATAGTAGTCCTCACTCAGCAGCTTGCAAGAATGCAGCAAGCCAAGGCACTAAAGGAGAAGGTGGACACGACGTGCAATAAGGAAGCAGTTCTTAAAGTGCGTGTCCAACCATGGATTGACGAAGCCTTCATAATCATACCAAATATTGTAGGAAAGCTCATGCAGATTCAGGGGATGCATGCACAGATGTAGCGCAGCATGCTAGAAACAAAGGGCCCAGAAGAGAGAATGCAGCAGGTACAACAAGCAGTAGCTCAGTGCATTGCAGAAATCAAGATCATTCAGGACCAGCTGGAGGGACTCCATGCCAAGATTTCCATACCGATAGAGTGACTTGAGGGTGAGTCACGATGTTTGTGTTGGGGGCCTGTTGGGCATGGAATCCCCCCATAGCATGGTTTTTGGATCAAAGCCCAAGTTTTGAGTGATATTATTGTAAAAACTCCACGAATTGTGGGCACAGAGCGCGAATTGTATGTCAGATTCACAGGGTTGTCCGCCATAAGTTTTGAATGTAGTGTCGACCTAGCCATGGTCCACAGACCAAGGGATTGTATAAATAGAGTGAGGCTCTAAGTTGTAAAATAAGGAGGTAACCAACGGATGGAGTCAAAAGGATAGCAAGCATAGAGCAAGAGTCTAGTATCTTGGGTCGTAGTAGTAGGAAGAGGCTCTATAGCTAATTGCGCAGAGGCCTAATAGAGTCTGCAGTTGAGTGCATGGACCCCTACAACTGAGTGCGCAGGGTAGAATAGAGTCTGTAACTGAAGAGAAAGAATAATAAAGAGAATTTTTATCTGAATTACGTGTATCTATCTTGGGTTATTATCTATTGGATATGAATTGCAATTATACTGTTTATTTACTGCGCGCACTTGTATGAATTGTGAATATTGTTAAGTATAACTGAAAGCATACAAATAAGCTAAGTTAATCAAATCAGATAGGATTACTAGTAAGGACTTGGGTAATAACATTGTTTGGCCCCAAGTAGGGTTGTGCGAAGGCAGCATCTTAGGCTGCGAGGTACGAGTAAGTGCATGTAGCGATGTGCGCACAAGGTTGAACCGCAGACCACCTAGAACCCATCAGACATCCCTAGGGTGCGGAAACCTGGTTCTAGCACCCTCCCATACTATTTCGGGTGAGACCTCAGTCCGCGCTCCACGGACTGTTGCCGAAAGGGCTAGTATTACCTGGATTTGTTTATCTAAATCATCTTCAAACTTAGGTCAGGCCCCAACAAGCCAACAAGGGCCATGTTATGCAAATAAAACTCAACCATTTTGGTCCTATCCTCTAGTGCACTTTGATCACAAAGATCAATAAACTGCCTATAGTCCTGAAATGGCATGGTTCCCTTCTGTGCTAGCGTCTTAATCTGAAACTGCAGCCATTGTTCTTTGAGGTAAGGAGCATAGGATTTAGCTGGCATCCTACACTAGATTTCCTCCAAGTAGAGGCTAGCCATACATGCTAATTGGTTCTCTCTTTCCTGCAGTTGTCTCCTCAGCCATGCATTTTCTCTCTCAAGTTGACTTCTCATTATAGATTCTATGTCCCTTAATCCACTTACCTCTTTGCCCATTTCTTTGAGTTTCTCTTCCCTGTTCCCAATGTCTTCCACCCCCTTTGATTTAGAAATCTACATCCATCGGTGGGTTCTAGCCCTCTCCTTCTCAAGCTTGAAGAACATTGGGATGGAAAATTTTTGAGGTATTACCCTACCTCCTTCAATAAACGGTAATAGGAGTGCAGGTTAGGTTGGGGGCTAGGTTCCTTTGTCTCTGGGTCTTCCCATTTAGCTTCTTTCTACTCCCCTACCTTGCCTTCCAATTTCTGTGCCTCCTGTAGTTTCAACATAGTATCCTATAGGATTGTTTTTGCTTCTTGTAGGTTTTGTTGTGGATCCTGTAGGATTGCCTTACCATTTGAGGAAGTTGATTTAGTGGTATGCCTCCTTACATAGGTGATAGGTGACTTAGTGTTATAGACATTTTTGTGCCTTACAGCATGAAGCATGAAATGTCAATAATCTAAGGGATCCAAAGTCCCTAAACATGTTGTTCCTACCCCTAGAGGAACAAGGTCAGCAAACCACAGCACTGAATATCAGTTCTCCACCTGAAAACACTCAAAAACAAGCTAATTCTGGATCATGTCAACTGCTCCACTGAGCATCTGCGCTGAATGTCAACTGCTCCACTATGTACCTGCGCTGAATGTCAACTGCAAAGAAGGCTACCTGCGCTGGGCGAGTTTGGCCAAGTGGCACGGTCATTCCTCAAGGTGTCAATGCCCAGGAAGCTTCCAAAATGACACTTGGATCAGGGAATTCGACTTGTGATGAGTAAGAGGATCTAGATCTCCAAGTGGAAGCAAGAACCTCCAAGTGGACTCAAGAACTGAAGAATAACTGAAGTGGGAGAGGACACTAGTCAGCTTCATGCCAGCCTCAAGTTGACTCATCCTTTCTCCAAAACTCCTATATATAGAGCTCTCTCATGAGGTCTAAGGAGGCTGGAATCTTGTGAATGTAAGGAAGTGCTGTTGGTTTGAGTATAGAACTATTGGGTGATTTGCTTGAAGGAGGTGAAGAGGAGATTTCTTTCTGCTAGGAGGTGATGCTGGATTGGGCCTTTTATGGTTGTATCACTTCCTGAACTTTACTTCTTCCATTAATAAAGCATTTGAGGTTCTTCTATATGCATGTGTCTCAATGGTGTATTGTTATACTTGTGTATTTGATTTACTCTAATCCTTGAATCAATTATGAATGTATGCTTCTTTTAGTTTCCCTCTCTTGCCATTTTGCAGGATCTTGGTGTAGCTGGGCCAGTGAAAGAGCAAGGAGTTGGGAGCAAGCAGCAAGGAGAGAAGATTGGATCAACCATTAGCGAAAGACATCGGTTAGTGGATCTCTTTCTCCCCTATTTTACTTTCATAAAGAAAAAATCTTAGATAGCTTTGCTTCGATTGTTGCTGAGGTACTATCACCCTTAGAGTGGGATAGGGTCATTCCGTATTGGATACTTTTCCCAACAACACTTAGGGGAAGGCATTTTGTCTTTTTGTGTAGGGAATCTTCAATCTCACTAGGAATTTTTGTTGATGTTTTTGGCTTCCCCTATTTTATTCTTGTGCTCTTTCTTGTTCTAAAATATAGTGGGGTTTGCCTCCTTCTTTTTAATTTTTTCTTGACTAGGGTGTTGAGAGTAGTGAGGGCAGCTACTGCCTCTCTCTCAATGGCCTCTGGAGACACCCTAGGTGACTCCTCCTTCTGTTATTTCCCCTTTGCTTTATTGTCTTCTTCTTCTATGTTTTTCTTGTCTTCTTCCTCTCGTGGATCTTCATCATCTCTATCAGTTTCCTCCTTCATTTCCTCCTCTATTTATTCATCATCCTCCTTCTCTTCTCCCTCTTCTTCTTCAGCTTCATCATGTTCCTCTATGTCAACTTCTTCTTCATCCATCTCATCCTTATCTTGCTCTGTATCTTCCTCTTCCTGTTTTTCCTCCTCTTCACTAATAGTAGGACTAACATCATAAGTTAGGGATTTAATGTCATCCTCTGCTGGAAAGTCTCTGAAGATTGACCATGTTATAGGGATTCTGAGGTTTTGGAGGGCATCTTCAATGAGGATCCTGTTAGTCTCCTATACCAATAGGGTTTCATTTTTCATGATTGATAGTGGAAGTGCCAAAAATGTTCATCTTTGATGATACAAGGGTTCCATATTTTGTGAAAGAAACAGACAGTTAAAAAATGTAAAGAGGGTATGCCTTAAAAGAATAATCAAAAGGCAAGAAAATGAATTGGTCAGAAAAAATAATTGAAATGAACCCCAAAGAAAGACCAGGAAAGTGGCCAACCAAAATGCCACTGCTATCTTGATGGATGGCCCAACAGTTCAAGCTGGGCCATGCCATGTTTTAAATTGCATGTTCTAGACTAGAGAATGAATACCAGTTCAAACAGTTCAAGCTTGACAGATGAGTAGTTGGATAGAGAAAGGAAGGAGTCCAATTGCTTAATCTGGGCCCTTGGAAGACATAAGGGTAGATTTAGATAGGAGGGCAGCAAAAAGAAAAGAGGATTATCAGGGTTTCCAAGGCTAAGTGCACCCATCCAAAAGAAGAAAACATGTTAGGTCTATAAGGCAGGGTAGGCAGTTGGAGGTTGTAGAAGCAAGGTCTAACCACATGATATATGGAAAATCATATCTTATCTCATCAATAAGAGAAGGGCTAGAACAATGGTCCATATGGCAAACTATCAAACCATCTCTAACTTCCCTCATTCCCTTCAAAAGGTTTCTTACTAACATCCCCTTGAGGACTTTAGGATCTGCCTAAATAGTCCTCCTTGCATTTCTCCCTTGTGAAAGCCATTACAAGTTGTGACCTTCTTCTTCAAAATGAAGCCACATTTCTTGTGTAAAGCCCTCACTTCATACTTCATCTATCTCTGCTTTCCCACTTCACCTCACATACCCATATTAACTTCTAACCCTATTATATAGCTCCCTAGTACATCCCCACCCCTATTTCTTACAAAAAATATAGAAAATTCCCAAAAATATATTAAATATCCCCCCCTTAGCATTATAGCTAAGTAACATTGTCATGGGAGACATTAGTCCATCTGGGACTATAGTCAACCCTTCTGCGTCCTTACCCCAGAATTAATCTAACCCCTGGTTAAGATTAATAGCCTATACCTAAACCCCCATTCACCTAAACCCTTGCAAAAATTGCCCCCTCAAGTTAAAACCCAATGTTTTTAATGGTAAAATGTTTAAATACTTTTTATTACACATTGTGGCGCCATGGCCTGCGTTATTTTCAACCCCAAAACCCACCAAAACTAAGGTTTTAAACCCGCGCCATAAAATATCATTTAAATAATGGGCGGGTCCCGCTCCCAAACTTGCACGCCGCACCACAGGCCCCGCCAGCCGTTGATCTCCCACCGCGCCCGATCCAACGGTGGGCGGGTGATATGAGCCGCCAACATGCCGGGCTTTAACGTCCGGGGGATGGGCGGTTTTTCTGCCATACCCCCGCCATGTGTCGGCAGCCCGGGGTGTTCGGAGGCCTCCCCCCGAAACCGCTTCTCCCCAAAGGCGGTGCGGGGAAACCAGAAACCGCCTTCCGCAAACCGGCCTCCCCTCCATTACGTCACCGCTCTCATCACTATGACGTCACGCCCGGGCCCCCGCCATTATCCCACGTCGCCCGCCACGCTGTCTTTGCGCCCCCTGCATTGTGCCACTGTGTCCCGCCACGCTGTCATCCCAGTCAGCATCCACGTCACCCATCCGTACCCGGGGCCCGCTGATGACATCATGCTGACGTCATCGCGGGAAAGCGCCAAAAGCGCGTATGCGCCAAATTTATCGTTAAAAAGGCCAAAAGTGACCGTTTTTTGTCATTTTCACTATACAATCGTGGTTGCGCTGTTCTGCTGGTCACCTCCAACTACCTCCAGATTTCAAAATTCACTACTTTGGAAGCCATCACCTGCAAATTCGACGACAGTCTTCGTCCTCCAATCAATTCGACCACCCTCGGCGTTGGCTATTCTAGGTATTTTCCAAATTCACATAATACCTACATAATACATAATTTCACTAATTTCATTGTCACAGAATCGTTTTCGGGCTTGAATTTTCGACATACTCTCACACCTACCTGGCATTGTTCCCTTTTGCCGTGTTTCGATTCAAGCTCTCCGTATAACTAAGCTACAACCCTTTTCTCCTCTGCATTTGCCCTCACTGTCTCTAAATTCTGAGAGTTCACCAAAAGGAACCAAAGTTCAAATCAAGCTCTTCAAGTTGCTCTTTTCAAAGGCAACTTTGGCTCTAGCTACACTCATTCTGCCACTCCTCTTCAAATCCTCATAAGCTATCATCTTCAGCCTGTTATACTCAAAAACTTCATTCTAAAGGTAACACCTGAAAGTTCTAAAATGGCTACACCATCAGCTCTCAGTGTCACTCCTATGAATCCACCAAACAAGGAACTTGAAGCCATGCCTCTTGCTGATAAAGATTACCTTATCCACGATCTTGTTGGTGATAGAAACCACTTACAGACCTTCTGCCAATTGAGAAACATCTATCTGAGCAACAATGACACATATGGTAAATGGGAGTCCAATCTGCCTTATCATTTCCTCCCATCTATTAATATTTTTCCAGAGATCATCCGGTTATGTGCTGAGAACTATGATCCAACTCATAGAACTATTAAGTCTCCATCTGGGAGCATACTTTTTCACATTAATCCTGAATCCATCAACCAAATGCTCAATTTCAAGCAGACTCAGCTGTTGTTTCCCTTCTCCATGAACTATTTGCTGGATGCAGGCGCCAAACTCTCCAGTGCTGACATTGAAAAGGTCACCAAGACATTCATGAGGGCAGACCGCCAGCCTACAGGGCCACCTCCTTTCTTATATGTCCATTTCAATGATGTAGGAAAACTCCTAGTTGATATGATCTCCTATGTGCTGGGCTTCAAAACCAGTGAGCACATTGATGAGACAGTGTTGGTATTATTAGATGCATATAGTCCAGGCCAGCCCCCTGCTTACAAATATAACTTTGCCAAGTTTATAGCCAATAAAATACATGACCAGCTATTGAAAGTGGATAGGGAGGGAGTATTTAAATATTCATCATATATCTACCACTTATTCATGTATTATCAGTCTGAAGTCTTCCAATGCCCCATCAAGAAATTGGATTCTAGGGGTGAAAAGAGGTCTGTCATCTTCTGGTCATCAGTTTTCCACCAAGTTCAAGACTCTCCATATTCTTACTGTGAGTTTGTTGACCAATTTGTTTACCCAGTCTCTTGCCTCTTGATGAGATCCCCTCCTCCCAGACTGTCATTTGAGATTCAGAAAACTTTGCAGCTGTCCAAGAGTTATAAAATAGGTGATTGGTACCTATATCAAAACCATACTGTCATCAGAATCTATGGCTGTGAGCTCTGTCCTTACAGGCTCCCAAGGTATGTACCGATGAGATTGTTCACCTTGGAATACTATAAGCAACTCATTAGTTCTGACCTCACCCACATTCATAGTGCCAAAAAGAAAGCCCACCTCAAATTTAAAGACCATCTGGGCCCCTTCATCATGAATAAGAAAGAAGGTTGGCAAGAGGCTGATCAAATTCTCAGGGATAAATATAAACTAAAGAGAAGCTTCTGGTGGGTCCCTTATGACCCAGAAGGCTTCATCAGTGCTAGAAGAGTCAAATACAGGCTGCTAGGTTATGATCACTGTAAATATCCACAAATTGAGCAGTATGCCAATCAAGATGAATGGTTGCAAGGCACATTAGTTGAGGAATTAACTCAAGAGGAAATAATGGAGAAAAATGTCAAGGATTTAGAAAAAACTCTTGACTTGGATTCTGTGCAGCAGGTAACTTTCAAACAACCACATCAAATTGGAGAAGGTACATCCACTGCTGCATCCGCACCAGCCACCCAAGGGCCATCTACATCGGCAACAGGTACAGAAAAGTGCAAGGGGATCATGGGTGCAGAAAAAGAAGTGGTCACAGAGCAGCCTGCTTCTTCAATTGGGCAGCAGCAAGAACAGACTCCTCCACAACAAACAGAGGCACCAACAGTGCCTGCCTTGCAGACTCCTGCACATGAGGAAAGAGGCAAAAAATGAGATCGAGAGGAGTCCACACCTGCTAGTGGATCCACTCAGCAACCCGAAGCCAAAAGGCAAAAGGTTGATTCTCCAGTTATAGAAGAAATCAGTGAAGAAATCCTTGGAAGTCCAAGGAAAGATAAAGAAGATAGCTAGCAAACAGCCACAAGCTCTTTTCAACAAGAGCAAGAAAGACAGCATGGCATGGAGGTGTCCTCCTCCACTCAGCAAAGCAAGAAGCCATCTAGCACCAAGGCCACCTTCAAAGAAATTAAGGCACAAAATGAGCTGCTAAGAGTGCAGTTATATGACCAATTTCTCAAGGCAACACCTGCCAAACAAGAAAGGTTGATGGCAACATATGACATCAAAGAGGAAAAGATGATCCTCAGCCACTTTAAACCCAAAATATAGCAGCCTCACTCAGCTGCAGATTATGTTAGAACAAAGTTGGAGGTCATGGCAAAAGACATTCACCCCATGGATCAGATAGAACTGCATAAGCAAACAGGGGAAATGGTCTATGCCACATTGGTAGACAGGGCCACAATGGCCCATGAATTAAAAGAATCTCTGAAGAACACCAACACTCAACTTGATTTAGAAAGAATGTCCTCCACAGCTAAAGACAACAAAATCAAAACATTGGAGGACATTATTGTGGACTTAGGACATGATCCTAAGGATCCTAAGGGTGTGAGGGCCCTTATGAAAAAGAAGGATGATGACATTGTTGCATTGAAGAAGAGATTGAGATTGCTTCCTACTGAGCACCCTCAAACAGGAGAATTGCAGAAAGAAAAGGAAGTTGAGGATCAATTGGATCTAATGATGAAACTGAAACAAAGAGTAATTGATCTGGAAGGGGAGCTGGAGAAAGCACTACAAGACAAACAGGGAGAATCAACCTCCCAGCCTCCTCAAATTGCCCCAAATACTACAGAAACTAGAGAAGCAACAGTGACCCCTCCAACGGCTACAACAACTACAGATGCTGCAGCAGCAACAACAACAGCTCCTGAGGCTAGCATAAGCATGGATGATTTGACCAAAGCTGTCAAAGAGCTGGAGCTTCAGGCAATAGTGATCAAACAAGCCAAAGAAAAATTGGCTGAGTTGGAAACTAAATATGACAAATCCAAAATGACACTAGCAGAGCAGACCAGAGAGATTAAGGCCCTAAAGGACAAAATAAAGGCCTTGGAAAAGGAACTAAATTTAGAGAACACTCTGGCAGAGATAAAGAAGATTTTGTGGACCCGGATTGACCACTCCATTACCGAACAGTGGAAGTCAATCAAAACAGTGCATGAGCAGATGGAGTTAATAGGCCAAGCAGAAGAAGTTGAAAGCCAGAAGGCCAGAGCAGCACTAGGGAATATGCCTGAGCAGGCCAACAGGATGATACATTTCCTCAACAATCACACCAAGGAGGAATTGGTAGCCCTAAACATCAGCAGGAGAACAGATGTTGTTCTAACAGCTAAAAAAGTGCTGACCCTCAGAATTTTGTGCAGACTGTGGAAAGAAAATGTCAGGAAATGCAGGCTGAGGTAGATGACTACAAGCTTAGAATGGGAGCATTACAAGACAAAGGATTGCCCAGCCTATTGATCGGTGCAGGAAGACTGCTCACGTGGAAGCAATATGCCACTAGGATGACCAATTTTATTGCAAATCAGATCACAACATCCACCAGCACTTCTGAAGAAGCTGGACCTCCATCAGGGCAGAGCCTCTATAACAAGCTAGAAAATTTATTCTACATTGAGCATGAAATTAATCACCTTTTTGAGGTCCCACCAAACTTTTACAGGCACACAGAGGCAGATGAAACTTTAATAAAAATATGAAGACACCAACTGCCTAAGGAGGATTGGTGGCAATCCATGCTACAAATTTTGCCCCATTAATCTCAGTTCGGTCTCTTCTAATCAGCTTCAAGTCAACAAAAATTAATGCAGCATGAAGACAGCAGGTAGGGCGGGTGAGAATAATGACTCAGCCAAGTACTGGGATAGCAAGCCAAAGAAAGGAAACACGCAAATTTTGGACAGCACGGCTCCAGCCGACTCATTGGGTCACAAAAGTCAATATTTTCTGACAAAGATGGACAGCTAATGCACTAAATAGTTATTTCAACTTTTACTCTCTTAGCTGCAATTCCTCAGGGGTTGGCATAGAATTTATGAGCCATTAACTCATCAGCTAGATATTTTTGTACCTAAATTTTGTATATATACCTCCCCACACAACGTATTTGGGGTTGGTGATTTTCTCTCTGAGACACTGTTTTGTATATTTTCAGACTATCTAATACAAAAAGGCAGAAGAGTTCACTATCTCTGCACTGTTTGGTGTCTGAATGATGATCTGCGTTCTACTACAGAATTCCTGTGTTGTCTAATGGAACAATGAGTTATCCTGAACTATGTTTTGTCCTTTTATTTTTTTTAACTCATATATGTGTTTCACTAGCTTAGCAATAGAGAAAAAGAATAGTACATGAATTGTTTGACTACACCCTATGCTCAATCTCTGTTGTTAAATGTGTTTTCTTCAGAATTAATCATAAACATGAATTCTTAATTGCTCATGCTTGTATTTGTTCTATCAATATGAATGTTATTCAGGAATTCTTAAATGCTCCTAAGTAATGATCCCACTATTTCCCCTATCAGTTCACTGAAAGATCCTTAGTTGCCTTTTACTCCCTGATTTCATCTTTCTCCCTGATTTCATCCCATCATATTACAGATTTGAAAAATTGTTCCATAGATGCTTGTCTGGCTCTGTAGCATAACCTCTTCCTCAAAAGGACACTTCCAACAATTAACCATCACGGACTCCATGCACAATGGCCTAGATCATCCTGCAAAAACATACCTGTTCTGAGTGAAATCATCATCCCAACAAATTCAAAACAAAACCCTGAGCTCCATAACTAGCCTAAAATTACACCAAACAAAGATAAATCAGAAAGAGAGAGCCCTCTCTGGTTGTAGGTAGGCTAGGACCTATGGTCGAAAGATTGGTTAGTGGTTACCTCGGTCGTATTCCCTTTGGAGTCAAAGGGAACAACTTGAGTGATAACATTATTGGCAACTCCACTGGGGAGAATGAATTTTTCAACCGCTATCTACCTTTTTAAAACTACGGATGAAGCCTGAATGTCAGCCAGGAAGCCTTTGAAACTGTTCTTTCTTTGCATTTACAGGACTAGATAAAAGCTGCTTCAGTCAAACTTCATGCTAGTTTTAGACTCTAGATAGCTGTTATAAAATTTGAGCAGTTCCTTGTTAGTTCTGAAAACATTCCCAAAAATACCAAAAACAAATTCGGAAGCTGGCTCCTAAAAAGAAAACTAGATATACCAGGTCAAATCCTTACCCAAATCCTCTAGTTGTTTTTGACAATCCTAATTTAATTCCTAAGATTCTTAGGGAGCAAGAGGAACAAGAAGAGCTTGTTGATTCTAGCCCTAAGGCAGTTCAGCAAAGTTATATCCCAACCCCTGCTAAACCATTAGTTCATCCTCACATAACCCCATCTTCTCCCTCTTCCTCATCCACCTCTCAAAATACATCCTTTACACCTTCATTTACGGCACAAACTTCTGTTGTTGTCCCTGTTGCTCCAGTTGTTCCCTTCCTACTGGTTGTCCCATTGATCCTTGTAAATATGGCAAATCGTTATGCCCCTCTACAGCTACCTGGTAATCCTGGGGCTATGCCTCAAGACTACCAAAGTAAGATCACTTATTTCGATGGAACCAACACATATACTGCATTACAACATACCAAGAAAATGCAAGATTACTTTGAAAATTATGAAATAGACGATGATGATGTGAGAATGAAATTTTTTTTCCAAAGTTTAACAGGTGAAGTAAGAACTTGGTTCAGAGCACTTGCTGCAAATTCCATAGCCAATTCGGGTGCTCTTTATCAATCATTCCTAAACAGATGGGAAAAGAAAAAAGACCCACTACATATTTTATCTGAGTATGACACCATAAGGAGAGGCCCACAAGAAACTGTCCTAGATTATTGTGCCAGATTCAACAATGTTTATGATGCCATCCCTCAAAACCTCAGACCTCCACCTGATTTAGCCTTAATCAAATTCCCTGATGGGTTTGATGCTGATATGGCATATCAACTAAGGGAAAGAGCCCCTGCAACCCTGGCAGACATGCAAAACATAGCTGTCAGTGTAGAGGCAAATCTTATTGCTAAAAGAAATCGGGCAAGAGCTGAAAGAAGAACCACTTTTAAGGAAGAACCCTCAGCATTTGAACAAAAGCTTGATGCAATAATCAAAGGCATGGACAGACTTAGGGATAGGGTAGAAACCATAGAAAGAAAATCATCATTGGAAGGTCAACCAAGTACTGCTAGAAACCCAAATTTTAGAAAGAATCAAAATCCAAATGTTGGAAGGGCTGATCCTGACCAGCACATCAGACCTCCTTTTCAAGAAAATTATGCTGAGGCCTCAACATCTAGCGAACCAACCGAGGATCCTCACATCAACCTAATGGGTCTAGACAGCGAACATCAGGTCTTTTTAACACAAGAAGATCAAGAGGCCTATAATTGCAATCAATTTCAAACTAAGTCAGGAGAATCTTTTGATTTTAGGGAAGGTTTTGATGCAGCGGTGTATGAGGTACATAAACAGTACAAACTAAGGAGTAGAACTATAGATGTGCCTGAACCTTTCAAACCAAAGGACAGTAAGCAGCCAAAAAAGACCAAGGATAAAACTGTTCTTCCAGAATCCACTGATAACACAAACCCCCATCCCACAGAAGTCACTGTGGAGGATATATCAGATCAACAACCCTCTGGAAACCAGCCATCCCCATCCCATCCTTCAAAAGCAAGTTCAAACAGCATCCCTGAAATAAATTTGGTACCAATTTCATTCAAAATCATACCAATCATGAAGAAAGGATTACTGAAAATCTAGCTGAAAAGGAAAAATCTGCTGCACTTAATGCCAAGACTCAAATGGAAAAGCCCTTTAACTTAGAAACAGAAATAAGTAAACTAAAGATAGTTGTCCCTCTTTCTGAACTGGCCAAACATCAAGTGTACAGACAACAGATTAATAGGTCACTCCAAATATCAGACAATAAGGATGTTGTGAATGTGCTAGACGATCAACCTGAGTTATTGTTTGGTCCTGAGGTTAACGGAAAGACAGCCAATGGAGGGGCTCCACCCTTCTATGTCAGTCTAAACATTCATGACAAGGTTTTACACAATGCAATGTTTGATTCTGGGGCTTCACACAACTTAATGCCCAAATCTGTAATGGAAAAACTAGACCTAGATATCACAAGACCTTACAAAGATCTATTCTCATTTGATTCAAGCCAAGTCAGGTGCCTAGGCTTGATTAAAGATCTGTGTGTCTCCCTGGTCCAATACCCAACCAAAACAATTTTGATGGATGTGGTGGTAGCTGACATACCTCCTAAGTACGGTATGCTCTTGTCTAGATCTTGGGGAGCCAAGCTCCAAGGATCTTTGCAATTAGACATGTCCTATGCCACCATTTCAGTCTTTGGACAGCCAAAGAGATTATACCATGAGACATTGATGAAATATGTGGTGAGCAGTCAAGAGAAGCCTCAAAACTTCCCTATATATTCAATACATTCTGACATGGATTCATTTATTCTGTATAATGCTGACATCTGTAGCAAGGCTTATTCTAAACTATTAGTGGTAGCACAGATAGAGGGATTGAATGAAAAATCTTCCACTCAAGACCAAAAGACTTTTGATATAATTAATATAACAAAGGAGAATGATGCATCAAATGACTTGCAAGTAGCCAATCTGCCCATGATCCAACTTTCTAAGAGTCTCAATACAAACCTTGACCATGAAACCTTATGGTATTTAGAATTTGATGGTTCTGTAAACAAGTTGGGAGCTGGGGCAGGAGTCTGGATTCACAACATGCAGAATGACCAAGCTGAAGGTCATGCATATAGGTTAAACTTTCGATGCACAAACAATATGGCTAAGTATGAGGCTCTTTTGTTAGGTCTCAAACTCATAAAAAATTTAGGTGCAACCAAAGTTTCAATCTTAGGAGACTCAGATCTGATCATACAACAGATGAAAGGAAACTTTATCACAAATGATCTAAGGTTAAGAGCTTATAAGGGAGCAGCTATCCAAGTACTTGATACCTTCTCAGAATCTCAGCTAACTAAAATTTCAAGGAAGCTCAATTTACATGCTCATAGCTTGGCAACCTTTGCCAGCACTTGCAAGCTACCTTTCAAACCCAATCACACTTTCACTGCTGAAATCAAACATAGGCCTGCAGTCCTGGATAACATCAAGAATTGGCAAGTCTTTGAGAGTGACACACAGATAAATAACTTCCTTACTCTAAAAGAAGAATTTTTGGCATTAACATTGATACTAGCACTATGGATGATCAACATCAGGCAACACAATCAAGCAAAACAAATCAGCTGAAACAGAAAATCTGGTTTTGCACCCTACTACCTTTAATAACGAAAATATACAAGAGCTGAAGCAAACAGATTTAGATGAAATAGCTGAGACAGAAGCCGAAGTAATTGATCTAAAAGACAATTTTCTGCCCATAGGTTTAACCCCTTTGGAGGATTTGTTTGATTCAAATGATATCTCAAGAAAACCAAAAATGCAACCGCTGAATGCTGAGATTGAAGACTGTAACATTGGAACCACAAAAAATCCCAAAATGATAAAATTGTCTAAGGCATTACCATCTAATCAAAAGTTGAAATATATTGAATTGTTCAAAGAATTTCAAGATATCTTTGCTTGGAGTTATGAGGACCTCAAGTCCTATGATACCTCAGTCATCCAGCACACCATACCTTTAAAAGAAAACCAAAAACCTTTTAAACAAAAGCTTAGAAGAGTGAACCAAGTGCTCCTTCCCCACATTGAAAAAGAGGTGAAACGTATGTATGAAGCAGGGATCATTGCTCCAATCAGGTTCTCAGAATGGATTTCAAACCTAGTGCCTACTAGGAAAAAACAGGAGAGATTAGACTGTGTGTTGACTTAAGGAATTTGAACAAAGTCTCTCTCAAAGACCATTACCCCTTACCAAAAATGGATCATATCCTACAAAGGGTAGTGGGAGCCTCTAGGATCTCATTATTAGATGGATTCTCTAGATTCAATCAGATTTTAGTACACCCGGATGATCAAGACAAAACTGCCTTCACAACACCTTGGGGAACTTTTAAATATGTCAAAATGCCTTCTAGGCTTAAGAACGCAGAAGCCACGTTCCAAAGAGCAATGGATATAGCCTTTGCCAAAGAAATCCATGATTTTCTGGTGGTCTACCTGGATGATCTTACTGCCTTTTCAAAATCAGACCAAGAACACTTAGAGCATTTGAGGCAGGTTTTCTTAATTTGCAGAAAATATGGCATATCTTTGAATCCAAAGAAATCACTGTTCGGCCTAGAGGAAGTAAGCTCCTAGAACATATAATCTCAAAAGATGGTATTAGGATCGATCGGGCAGATTTCAAGCTATTCTCCAGGTTCCTCATCCAATAACATCAAAGAATTGCAAGGCTTTTTAGGTAAGATTAACTTCTTGAGAAGATTCATTCCTAATTTGGCAGAGCTCATAAGACTGTTAAATAATATGTTGAAGAAGGATTCCAAGGTCAAATGGACCATGGAAGCTAAACAAGCCTTTGAGGACATCAAAAGAGCATTGACAAACACACCAGTCCTAACAAGTCCTAGGTTTGATAGAGACTTCATCATTTTTTCCTTTGCATCTGAGCATACAATTGTTACAGTCCTGTTACAAAAAGATGACCAGGGCTGTGAAAAACCCATTGCATTTTTTAGCAGAGCCCTTAGAGATGCTCCCTTGAAATATCAGATTATGGAAAAGCAAGCCTATGCATTGGTAAAGGCTATCAAAGACTTTAGAATCTATATTTTGTACTCTCATATAATTGCCTATGTCCCAAATGCAGTGGTTAAGGACATTTTAACCCAAGAAGGAATTGAAGGCAAAAGGGGCAAATGGATTGCCAATATCTTAGAATATGACATTGAAATCAAGCCTACCAAACTCATAAAAGGACAAGGTCTAGCCAATCTAATGACTGAAACCAATTTCCAAGCCCTTGACATTAATGAATTGGACAACGAACAGGAGCTGGTGACTCCACATATCAACCAAGCCTTTTTGCAATCTCCCTAGTATGCTGATATATGTTTTGTATTGTTAAACCTGCAAGCTCCTCCAGGGTTGTCCAGAACTAAGAAAAGGTTCTTAAAAATGAAAGCATCAAAATTTTGTATCATAGATAATGTTTTGTTTTGGAGAAATCATGAAGGAATCTTACTTAAATGCCTAACATTCAAAGAAACTGATAATGTCCTCAAGGAATTTCATGCAGGTGACTATGGAGGACACCTATACTGGAAATCCACAGCTAACAAAATCCTAAGGGCTGGGTTTTATTGGCCTTCCATGTTTACTGATGTGAGAAAATTTGTAATATCTTGTCACAAATGCCAATTTTTTGAAGGCAAAAGAAAGCTATTTCCTTTACCACTGAAACCTATCTCAACTGAAAGACCATTCCAGCAATGGGGTTTATACTTCATTGGTGAAATCCACCCTTCATCCTCTGGTCAGCATAGGTGGATTTTGACTGCTACAGACTATTTTACCAAATGGATTGAAGCCATCCCTTGTAGGCAAGCCAATGAATCCATCATTATACAATTCCTAGAAACCAACATCTTGTCCAAGTTTGGCTGTCCAGATAAAATTATTACAGACAATGCTGCTGCTTTCAAGTCCAAAAAAATGATCAACTTTTGCCATAAATATCATATGACCTTAGGTAATTCCATAGCTTATTATCCTCAAGGCAATGGCCTAGCTGAGTCTTCCAATAAAAGCCTCATCAAAATCATTAAGAAGGTTTTGGAGGAGAACAAAAAGAATTGGCATAAGAAGTTGGTAAATGCACTATGGGCAGACAGGTTGACTTCCAAGAGATCCATTGGCACAAGCCCATATGAACTAGTTTATGGAATGGAAGCAAGATTTCCTTCATCTTCGGGAGTCCCTGTAATCAAGTTGCTGCAGGAGATACAAGCTGAGACAAATGACATTCAAAGAAGGATCAATCAGACAATTCACCTACATCAAACAAGGGAGGAAGTTTATCAGAGAACCCAGGTACTGCAAGATAAGCTCAAGAGAATATTTGACAAAAGAACCAAAGCTGAAGACTTCTTCATAGGAAGTAAAGTGTTGAGATGGGATTCCAAGAGAGAAGACAAAGGGAAACATGGGAAGTTTGACTTCTTGTGGAAGGGACCCTATGCCATTTATGTTGTACAAGGTAATAACACCTATTTTCTGAAAAGTTTGGATGGCTCAAACACTTAAGAAGGCCTAGTCAATGGGAGGATGCTCAAGCATTATTTTGATCCCCTTTTATGAAACACTGTACAGTTGTATATTGTACATAAATATTTGTATTTTCAGTATTTTTCATTTACAGCAGATAGACAAAGGACCAAGTGGACCTGATTTTGAGAAAGTTCGAGTACTGCACCATTTTTGATACATGTTTTGATCCAATCATTGGAAAGCAAGAGAAAGCACTTGGGAACTATCAAGGTGATGAGGAACACTCAGAGAAACAAGTAAAAAACGGAGCTGTAATTTCACAGCAAATCAGCTTGCAGAGTATTTCATACAAGTTTCTAAAGATTCAGATGAACGGTCTTTAACAAAGGAGAATTCAGGCTGCAACAAGATTGAAAAAATAAGGCGATTTGACCTGCTCTTCTTGACTTTGCATCTGGAAAAATCATCCCCAAGTGGAGCCACTGTTAGTCTCCTATACCAATAGGGTTTCATTTTTCATGATTGACAGTGGAAGTGCCAAAAATGTTCATCTTTGATGATACAAAGGTTCCATATTTTGTGAAAGAAACAGACAGTTAAAAAATGTAAAGAGGGTATGCCTTAAAAGAATAATCAAAAGGCAAGAAAATGAATTGGTCAGAAAAAAATAATTGAAATGAACCCCAAAGAAAGACCAAGAAAGTGGCCAACCAAAATGCCACTGCTATCTTGATGGATGGCCCAACAGTTCAAGCTGGGCCATTCCATTTTTTAAATTGCCTGTTCTAGACTAGAGAATGAATACCTGTTCAAACAGTTCAAGCTTGACAGATGAGTAGCTGGATAGAGAAAGGAAGGAGCCCAATTGCTTAATCAGGCCCTTGGAAGACATAAGGGTAGATTTAGATAGGAGGGCAGCAAAAAGAAAAGAGGATTATCAGGGTTTCCAAGGCTAAGTGCACCCATCTAAAAGAAGAAAAAATGTTAGGTCTATTAGGCAGGGTAGGCAGTTGGAGGTTGCAGAAGCAAGGTCTAACCACATGATATATGGAAAATCATATCTTATCTCATCAATAAGAGAAGGGCTAGAACAATGGTCCATATGGAAAACTATCAGACCATCTCTAACTTCCCTCATTCCCTTCAAAAGGTTTCTTACTAACATCCCCTTGAGGACTTTAGGATCTGCCTAAACAGTCCTCCTTACATTTCTCCCTTGTGAAATCCATTACAAGTTGTGACCTTCTTCTTCAAAAAGAAGCCACATTTCTTGTGTAAAGCCCTCACTTCATACTTGATCTATCTTTACTTTCCCACTTCACCTCACATACCCATATTAACTTCTAACCCTATTATATAGCTCCCTAGTACATCCCCACCCCTAATTTCTTACAAAAAATATAGAAAATTCCCAAAAATATATTAAATATCCCCCCCTTAGCATTATAGCTAAGTAACATTGTCATGGGAGACATTAGTCCTTCTGGGACTATAGTCAACCTTTCTGCGTCCTTACCCCATAATTAATCTAACCCCTGGTTAAGATTAATAGCCTATACCTAAAACCCCATTCACCTAATCCCTTGCAAAAAATTGCCCCCTCAAGTTAAAACCCAATGTTTTTAATGGTAAAATGTTTAAATACTTTTTATTACACATTTTGGTGCCATGACCTGTGTTATTTTCAACCCCAAAACCCACCAAAACTAAGGTTTTAAACCCGTGCCATAGAATATCATTTAAATAATGGGCGGGTCTCGCTCCCAAACCTGCATGCCGCACCACATGCCCCACTAGCCGTTGATCTCCCACCGCGCCCGATCCAACGATGGGCGGGTGATATGAGCCGCCAACATACCGGGCTTTAACATCAGGGGGATGGGCGGTTTTGCCGTCGTAACCCCGCCACGTGTTCGGAGGCCTCCCCCCCGAAACCGCCTCTCCCCAAAGGCGGTGCGGGGAAACCAGAAACTGCCTTCAGCAAACCGGCCTCCCCCCCATTATGTCACCGCTCTCATCACTATGACGTCACGCCCGGGCCCCCGCCATTATCCCATGTCGCCCGCCACGCTGTCTTTGCGCCCCCCGCATTGTGCCAACGTGTCCCGCCACGCTATCATCCCAGTCAGCATCCACGTCACCCGTCCGTACCCGGGGCCCGCTGATGACGTCATGCTGACGTCATCGCAGGAAAGTGCCAAAAGCGCGTATGCGCCAAATTTATCGTTAAAAAGGCCGAAAGTGACCATTTTTTGTCATTTTCACTATACAATCGCGGCTACGCTGTTCTGCTGGTCACCTCCAACTACCTCCAAATTTCAAAATTCACTGCTTCGGACGCCACCACCTGCAAATTCAACAACAGTCTTCGTCCTCCAATCAATTCGACCATCCTCGACGTTGGCTAATCTAGGTTATTTGCCAAATTCAACCCGTTTGCCCGTGTTCTTCCCATCTCTGCAAATTTTTCCACTGAATTGCCTAAAAAAAACTCCTAAATTAATGGTGTTGTCCTGTAAATGTTGGCCTAAAACAATCTAAAGAACCCCTGTTTAAGATAGCCACGCACCATACATAATTTCACTGTCACAGGATCGTTTTCGGGCTTGAATTTTCGACACACTCTCACACATGCCCGACATTGTTCCCTTTTGTCGTGTTTGATTCAAGCTCTTCGTATAACTAAGCTGCAATCCTTTTCTCCTCTGCATTTGCCCTCACTGTCTCTAAATTCTGAAAGTTCACCAGAAGGAACCAAAGTTCAAATCAAGCTCTTCAAGTTGCTCTTTTCAAAGGCAACTTTAGCTCTAGCTACACTCATTCTACCACTCCTCTTCAAATCCTCATAAGCTATCATCTTCACCCTGTTATACTCAAAAACTCCATTCTAAAGATAACACCTGAAAGTTCTACAATGGCTACACCATTAGCTCTGTGTCACTCCTATGAATCCACCAAACAAGGAACTTGAAGCCATGCCTCTTGCTGATAGAGATTACCTTATCCAAGATCTTGTTGGTGACAGAAACCACTTAGAGACCTTCTGCCAATTGAGAAACAGCTATCTGAGAAACAATGACACATATGGTATATGGGAGTCCAATCTGCCTTATTATTTCCTCCCATCTATTAATATTTTTCCAGAGATCATTGTTATGTGCTGAGAACTATGATCCAACTCAGAGAACTATTAAGTCTCCATCTGGGAGCATACTTTTTCACATTAATCCTGAATCCATCAACCAAATGCTCAATTTCAAGTAGACTCAAATGTTGTTTCCCTTCTCCATGAACTATTTGTTGGATGCAGGCGCCAAACTCTCCAGTGCTGATATTGAAAAGGTCACCAAGACATTCATGAGGGCCGACTGCCAGCCTATAGGGCCACCTCCTTTCTTATATGTCCATTTCAATGATTTAGGCAAACTCCTAGTTGATATGATCTCCTATGTGCTGGGCTTCAAAACCAGTGAGCACATTGATGAGACAGTGTTGGTATTATTAGCTACATATAGTCCAGGCCAACCCTCTGCTTACAAATATAACTTTGCCAAGTTTATAGCCAATAAAATACATGACCAGCTATTGAAAGTGGATAGGAGGGAGTATTTCAATATATCTATCTACCACTTATTCATGTATTATCAGTCTGAAGTCTTCCAATGCCCCATCAAGAAATTGGATTTTAGGGGTGAAAAGGTCTGTCATCTTCTGGTCATCAGTTTTCCACCAAGTTCAAGACTCTCCATATTCTTACTGTGATTTTTGACCAATTTGTTTACCCAGTCTCTTGCCTCTTGATGAGATCCCCTCCTCCCAGACTGTCATTTGAGATTCAGAAAACTTTGCAGCTGTCCAAGAGTTATAAAATAGGTGATTGGTACCTATATCAAAACCATACTGTCATCAGAATCTATGGCTGTGAGCTCTGTCCTTACAGGCTCCCAAGGTATGTACCGATGAGATTGTTCACTTGGAATACTATAGGCAACTCATTAGTTCTGACCTCACCCACTTTCATAGTGCCAAAAAGAAAGCCCACCTCAAATTTAAAGACCATCTGGGCCCCTTCATCATGAATAAGAAAGAAGGTTGGCAAGAGGCTGATCAAATTCTCAGGGAAAATATAAACTAAAGAGAAGCTTCTGGTGGGTCCCTTATGGCCCAGAAGGCTTCATCAGTGCTAGAAGAGTCAAATATAGGCTGCTAGGTTATGATCACTATAAATATCCACAAATTGAGCAGTATGCGAATCAAGACGAATGGTTGCAAGGCACATTAGTTGAGGAATTAACTCAAGAGGAAATAATGGAGAAAAATGTCAAGGATTAGAAAAAAACTCTTGACTTGGATTCTGTGCAGCAGGTAACTTTCAAACAGCCACATCAAATTGGAGAAGGTACATCCACTGCTGCATCGTACCAGCCACCAAGGGCCATCTACATCAGCAACAGGTACAAAAAAGGGAAAGGGGATCATGGGTGCAGAAAAAGAAGTGGTCATAGAGCAGCCTGCTTCTTCAATTGGGCAGCAGCAAGAACAGACTCCTCCACAACAAATAGAGGCACCAACGGTGCCTGCCTTATAGACTCCTGCACATGAGGAAAGAGGCAAAAAACGAGACCGAGAGGAGTCCACACCTGCTAGTGGATCCACTCAGCAACCAAAGCCAAAAGGCAAAAGGGTTGAATTCTTAGTTATAGAAGAAATCAGTGAAGAAATCCTTGGAAGTCAAGAAAGATAAAGAAGATAGCCAG